>OY728132.1:22285000-32285000 GCA_963277665.1 Viscum album | reverse complement strand
TTCTACGATTTTTTTGACCATAAGGATATACTGATGGTAACGTATTAATGATGATAAAAAAATTAAATAGGTCTCACCGAATAATCAATTAATGATTGAGGAAGGGGAGGAGAAAATAATATACCTTTTATTGAAGCTTCAAATCATCTGAGAGAAAGTAGAGATAACCTATTATGTTCATAAAATATTAATTGTTTACAATAAATAAACAAATACACATAAGATATTCATTATCAAAGGTGAAAGTTATTGATAATTATAATAAGGTAAAGTCAAAATTTGACAGTTTCAAATAATTACAGTATGCTTTGATGAAAATGGGTATTTGAATTTAAGAAAATAATTACACCACTATGGTAGGTTTCATCCTCTAAATTAATCCAAATGTGAAAGTTATAGAAAAATTTTATCCTCATCATCTTATCTTCTGAACAATTGTCATTGACTTTTATTGTTTAGAACTCACACTCCATCTCTTGAAACAATTCACCTATGTTTCTTGAAATTCTCAAACAAATATCCATCCATATTATGAAAACAAATAAGAGTAGTACAATAAATATATAATAGATAGGGGATGAGTCCTAAGAAAAAAACTGGAATAATAACTGTTCAAAAGAGGAAACTGACGAGGATGACAGTTGTGCTCCACTATGTTCTATAAAAGGGGAAAGGACTCCCATTTATGATAATTACATGGATGGTAATCAGAGATTCCTAAGGGTGGAACCAAAAGACAATGTTAAGGAATGATATATTTTTAGATCGATTAAATTAAAACATATATAGTGTTTATTTGATGTGTGATAAAAGAAAGGAACTGATTTATAATAATTATTAATGAGTATATTATCATTTCATAGATGGATATATTTTTATAATGTTATAGAAAACTAGCTGAATAACTTTTTTTATTTGGGGTGTATAAAAGTTTATGGTTATTTTTGTTGAAAGAGTAAATTGATTTGTGGTAGTGAAAAATTGATCATATTAGATAATGATACAATGAAATAATAACATAAAAAGGGTCAGTTAAGATGTTTTTTTAGATGAAATGATGAAATTGATATATATTTTTTTAACAATTTGAATGGGTATATTGTTAATAATTAAAATAATAATGAAACATAAGAGGAAAATAATTTTTAATTGAGTAGAATAGGGGGAGAACACTGGGCCAAGGAAAATTAAAAATAAGAAATTGATGGTGAGGTAAATGAAGAAGCATTATTAACTTTAAGAAATACAAGAAACAATGAAATCAATGAATAAAATTTCATTGTTGATCATACAGTTTTAGTGAAAAATCAAAGGAGTAAAACACTACAAAAAACCTCATTTTTTCAAAGTAGATCATAAATAATTAGAAGAGGCTAACAAGGATGATAATTAGATCAAATCTGTGTATGATGTGTTTGATCCAAATAAGAAGAATGTGACATGGAAAATTTTCCAAGGCGAAAAGATAGATATGTTTTTAGAACCAAGTGGTTGTTCGGTAATAAACTCATTATCTATGGAAAAGTGGCTCAAAATGAATAATGTATAGTGTTCAAGGGGAACTCCTAGATCAAAGGAATTTATATTTATGATAAATTTATTACTGTATCCCTATTGGAAAATATTTTAATTTTCTTGGATATTTCAGTGAAAATATAGTTAAAAGTCCACCAAATGGATGTTAAATATATGTTCATCAATGGAGTTCTTAAGGGAGAGTATACATTGAAAAATTGGATTGGTTTATTAAAGATTTAAATGAGAGAAATGTGTGCCAGTTAAATAATTATTTGTATAAGATAAAGAAATCACTGAGGATCTAGTATTTAATGTTGGATAAATACATAAGAATGCTTCGTCTTTATCAAGGTAGAGTTAATCAAAACCTTTACATAAAGAAGGAGAATGATCAAAGGATTTTGGTACTCATATATGTCAAATACATAATATTTTAGGACTGGAAAAAGCACAATGTAGTTTTTTTATGGATCATATGAGGTATGATATCGAGATGTCTATGATTGATGAAACATTTTCCTTGTCTTATAGGTGAATCAAGGAATTTATTGCACATTAATTTCAAAATAAAAATATTAAAAATAAGTTCCCAAGTTATTTTCATTAGAATATTCCAATCCAATGAAAACAAAGACCATTATATGGATGATTTTTTAAAACATTTGTGATTGCAAAGAGGTAGATGCCATGGAATATAGGTATCAGGAGCCTATTATACCTCACAAAAACATGACCCAACATTGGGTTTGAAATAATTCAAGTGGAACAGTACCAATGATGTCCCAAGGAGAGTCACATGATATAGGAGAATATGATACATCAATATATCTAAAACATAGTGAATTTTTGGTCATTTTATTATAGGATAGTGCAACAAGAGTTGTTAGGATACCAAAATGTGGGATGAGAAGGTTCAGTGGACAACTGAGAAAAAGTAGATATATAGAAAAATCTAGATTTTGTTCGATCCTTTGTTTCATTCAGCCCTTGAATCATTCAACCCTTGGATTTGAGCCTTGGAATAGTTAGACCCTTTATTCTAGACTAGATTCAATCTTGGATTCGACAATGGG
The DNA here is from genome assembly GCA_963277665.1 of Viscum album. Taxonomy (NCBI): domain Eukaryota; kingdom Viridiplantae; phylum Streptophyta; class Magnoliopsida; order Santalales; family Viscaceae; genus Viscum; species Viscum album. The sequence continues at coordinate 32,282,409 of OY728132.1, read as the reverse complement.
GATCATCGATAGAAGGTGAATTCTATAGAGAGCTTCGGATATCTCAAACTAGTTTGTAATGGTTATAATTCTTAAAATTGATCTGGACACTTTTATTAGTGTTTCTTAAAAAGTTCTGATAATGATCAATTTTATCCATGCAAAGTTAATAAGTGCTAAAAAAAGAAATCGTTATCAACACTTTTTTTAGAGCTGATAAATACTTATAATAATTTTTTAAGAAAAATAATACAATTAAAACATATTATAATTATTATATATAACTATAATACTTATAATAATACTTTCTATAAAATAATTATTTTTATAATTCTTTAAATATATAATTATTTGTTTATAGTTATATAAATGATTTTAAAAAAAATAATATTTATATCATTATACATATATATATTTAGTAAATATATAAAAATATAAATATAGTATATATACTCATTATTTAAATAAATTTATTATAATTTTATAATCATTTAAATATATATAACTATCTATTTATAATTATAATAATACTTTTAAAAAAATTATTTACTTATTTTTAATTATAAATGTAAAAAAATAGTAAATAGAAATTTATAAATATATTTATTTATAAATAATTTTTTTACAAATATATTTTTATCATTATTAGTAAATATTTAATCTTAAGTGAATGCAAGTTAAAAATGATTAAAATTAAATAATTAAAATTGAGTGAAATTGAATACTTAAAATTGAGTACACATTTAAAATATTGAAAAATTTGAAAAGTTTGATTATTTAAATATAAATCATAAAAAAATAGAGACATATTAAAATAAAGATGAATAAATACTAAAAATATTAAAACATAATAAATAAATGTATATAAAATAAAATATTTTCATTGATTAAATTCCTAAAAAAATATTTATGTGTATGTGTTGTATATAAAAATGCATTAACATTATGTATATGTGAAATAAATATAAAACATTTGAACTTTCTTAACTTTAAAAATCAAACGTCATTCAATTATGTCCATTACTCGATGCAATTAGTTATTATTTTGAATTTATATTAATTTTTAATTATATAACATTATTCCCTAAATATATTACTCTTTAATTTAAAACATAAATAGTTTGTATTATCGAAATAATAATTATATACATTCATATATATATCTATATATTTAAAATATACTATTTATTAACATTATCAATAAATATTTAATTAATAAAATGTTTAATATCTTTCTCAATTAACTTATTTTTATTTTTTTATTTTTTATTTTACATATATCAATATAGTTAATATATACTATTTATTAGTATTTATAATTTATATTTAGCATAATCAATTTATTCATTTTTATCAATAATTATTTATATAATAATTTTTTTTAATATTTTTTTTATAAAATCATTATTATTTTTTATTTAATTATTTCATTTCATTCATACTTTTATCAATTCTAGAAAACAGTTGATAAAATATTCCTTTATGTATGTTAAAAATAAAGCATCAATAAAGTTTGCCCTTTATCAGCGCTAAAAAATTGCACTGATAAAGGGTTTTGTTTATAAGCGCTAGTAAAAATCCACAGATATAGGGTACCAATTATTAGTGCTTATTTTAGAACTGATAAATGGAACCTTTATAAGCTGTTGTTCTATTGCTGATAATGGTCAGTGCTGTTAAATGTCTGTTTTGTAGTAGTGTTTCAACATTGGGAGTAAGTAATCATTATCACTTTAAAATAGTTATATAAAAATTGTGTTGGTATTAATTTATGTAACAAATTTAATATTTTTAAGATAATTAAAGGTAATAAAAAAGATGTTCCTTAATAGTTATAAAGGGTACAATTTCAATCCATGGTAGTTTTGGTTACAAACTGTGTAAATAAAAATGATGATGATCATGTATTAGTGATTCTTAAAGGTAAAAAGGTGTTTTTTTAATTAATGAATTAAATGTTATTATAAACTTACTAGAAAAGATATTATTTACATATTTATATCATAATATACAAGAAAATATGTTATGATATTCATTCACGATATAGATGCATAGTATTGTTCATGTAGGTGGTTAAACCGACCCAAACATGAACCTACTATGGTTAATAGATGATTATGAGATGGTTTAGTTGTAATATCCTTAGACCAGAAGCATAATAATCATAATTTTTGTTAATTATTTTGATATATCTTAAAAATATATAATTATAATGTGAATATAATTTAGATAATTTCATTATATATAAGAAAGAGACCATTCTTCTCTTCGTTCGTGTTAAATGGTTAAAGTGACATTAATCATTTTTTTGTCATATCATTAATATTTTCTCCAATTTTTCATACCATAACTTTAATGATATCATAAAAATAATATTTATTCACTAAAATCTTTCTTTGGACCATCCATGAATGAAATTTATGGAAAGGATAATGGAAATTAATCACTCCATGGAGGCAGTAGTCTACATGTATGATTGGATGATAATTTCATTATCCATTGAATAAGGGAAATGTGTAATCTATTTTATCAATAAATAATAAAAAATATGTTATAAATATAATAATTAAGTGTTAAATACCTTATGGAAACAATAATTTTATATCAATGGAGGAAAATTAAAAACATTGCTTCATGGAGGCGGTGGTCCGTACAAAGCATGGGTGACGATTTTATTCTTCTTAATAGAAAATGGGAATGTGGTCAATGGTTGTAACTTAAATATAGAAAAAAATTAAAAAAATTATAATTATTTTATTTATTTAATATTGTGAAAAGAAATTTTATGAAGAGTAGAGGAACATAAAGAAATTGGAAATAGAAAGAGAGGTAAACAACTTATTCCTCACTTCTTGGATTATCTCCTTTGAAAATGGGATTGAACTATTTTGGGATGGTTTTTGTATAACAAAATAATATAATAAAGGCATATTAGAGTGTGTAATATAATATTTTGAATATTCTGGGCTGAACTAATGGGTTTTGGTGTGAGGGGAAGTGGGGAGAAAGGACCACATTTTATAAGTTAAAAGGGATGACATTTTTTTAAATAAAAAAGAAATATAAAAAATGGGAAGTCAATATCAAGTAAATATCCTAAAAAATTAATAAATAATATTAGGTTAATTAATAAGTTAGATAATGGGATCAAAAAATTATTCTCATAGATGTTTTAAACTTGTTTTTTTCCTTTTAATATTATATTCGTTACTTTTACCATTTAGATTTTTTCTATGGTAACTTGTTTTTACCTAATGTAACTTTTCCTTTATTCCCTAAAATAATTGGTCCTTTTTAGATAATTCTTACCCAATGATTCAAAATTTTTAATTCATTTAATTTTAGTTTTTTATATAAAGTGATAAAAAATAATTTTAAAATAAAAATGTATAATATATAAAAAATAATTTTTGAGAAAATATTAGTTATGTTATAAAATATAAATATGTGTTTTTGAATTGAAGGAAATATTTTCGAAATTATAAATTCATATATTAAATACATATTTTTTATTATAAAAATGTTTCATGAATTTACAATTCGTACTTATATATTGGTAATTTCATAAATTTCATTTTAGTTGTAACAACGGTATTTTCACCTAAAAATAATTTTTAAAAAAATACAAAATATTCACCATAAGATTATATTATTATGATTATTAAAAATATTATGTTCATTTTAAAAACTAAAATTATAAATTTCATGAATTCAAATTATAAATAAAATGGTGAAATATTATAAAAAAATATTTTTATAGGAAAATATATTTTTTAGAATATTAACAATTTTCATTCATATTTTCTATTATTAAATAATTTAATTAGCATTAATAATTTATTGATAAAAAATATATTTTATCCTCATTAATAATAAATTTATTGAAATATAAATATATATCACATAAAAATGAAATATATATAAAAAATAGATTTCTATGCATCAAATGAGCATATTAGTCATTTTAACTATACTAATTGAATTTCATTCATATAAAATGTAGTGTTTGTTTTCATTTTTTAAATATTTCATGAAGAAATTATTCCTATTCATCCCCCCTAATTCAATGGCTAGGTTTAAACTAGTAAACATAATTTTTATATTTTTAATAAAATATACCGTGGTTTTATTTTAGTTTAGTGTTTCATGTAGAGAAAGATATATAACACATTTAATTATTTTAAGGTAATCATATATTATAATTTTTGGGTGGTTGATAAACCATTTATAGTCATGTTTATAAAAATAATAGGAAAATTAAACCTAGAAATTGTTTGTGTGGGACATATGCAAGAGCGGAATAATTTGGTGAATCTTGTGGATAAACTCGGTGAAAGGATTTTTGGATTCTAAGTGGAGTATTTTGAGTCAAGGAATTTTGAGAAACCATGAAAAGTATATTGAATAAAAGTTTATTATAAAACCAATATGAGTATCTTAACTCAAAGAGTATCAGGAAAAAAGGTAGAGTATCATAACTCAAAGAATATGTGGAAGTAAAGGGGAGTATATTGACTCAATGGTTATGAGGAAACCTATAGAAGTATCTTGAATCAAGAAATATGATGAAACCAAGAGGATTATATATAAAAAAATGAATACAGGGAGACCAAGAGGAGAATCATAACTCATGGAGTTCTCTAGGAAAATGTTTATTTCTGAATGTATCACAACCCAAATTGTGTCAGACCTAGCCTGAAAAGTTCATGAGGCAACTCTAGATTTTTTAAGAAGCTTAGGATGAAAGCAGAAGAATCAAATCTAAGTTCACCTAATGCAGCACTTCACTATTTCCAAAAATGTGTTTTGGGGTACATATCTTATAGTATGAACCAATGGTAGGTCCAAACACTTAGGAAGGAGATCTGGGTGAAGTCAGTTCCTATATTGGGCGTAGTAACCTAACCCCAGATAGCCCGAAGCCGGTGTTTGATACTATTACATTGACATGATTACAAGGAATAAATTTTAGAATGACCAAATAGTTTAATATTATTAGTAAACCAGATACATATATGATAATTTTATTACAATTTAATACACTAATTAAAAAATAAATTTTTATTCTAAATAAATAAATAACTTCAAGAATTACATTATTCCATCTCATATATCTCAACATATCATTCATAGTAGGTTTATTAGATTCTTTGGGAAAGGAGAAAAAATTAGGTTGAGCTCAAATACTTAGAAAAGATAACATATAATGAAACAAATAATGAATTAATGTGAATAATAATTATATAAAGGTAAATAAATGAACACAGAAACCATATAATCGACAAACCGAGAAGGAAGTTATTAAAAAGTATAGTAAGGTAATAAATGGAAACAAATTCCATACAAATAAGTAGATAATGAAAAATAATTATGTCAAGGTAAAAAAATGAATAACATTCAATTTAATCAATGGAATGAAAATGAAATGTATCCATAGATATGTCGAAGAAAAATCTCATGGATGAATAAAAACTGAAACTAAATGTGGGAAATGCTTTCTTAATGGATGTCATGTCTGAGGAACATGAAAGCCTATAATGTAAAGACCTTTAATAAGATGGTTTAAAATATTATGATTTTTGGAACTAATATTTATCACAAGAACCTATCGATGCATTGAAGAGATATATAATGTTCTAGTTCCACCTATTATGGCTTGTCTAAATCATTCCTTATAACAAATAGTCAAAATAAATAGTATGCCTTATCAAATATCCATATTGAATAAATAATATAGAACTATAAATATTTATCCAAATAATAAAATAACTATCAAATTGGACACCTTATGTAAAATGGTATAAGGTTCTAGGAAATAGTGATATCTATGATAAATGAAATGAATAATTTAAGGGAAATTTAACGTTTAATGATCTATAAGACTAGAAAATAAATCAAATAAGTGAATGTGAATACTATACTTATGAGAATACATAATAAACTATACATATGAATAATAAGTATTTTTTTAATACAACATATCCCAAGTTTATTAAAACAAAGTGTTTTTGTCATTGTTGAATAGAAATATTATAAAATGAACTTTTAAAAACATTCTTGAGGGAAATATCATTTTTTTTATCTTTTGAAAAAACTATTCTTTAAAATAAATTCAAAAAAATATCTTTAATATAAATTCTAAAATCATTTCCTTTATAAATTAAAATTTTAAACATGAAAAATATTCTTCATAGGAATAATGTTAGGTAAATAAATACATATCGTAAAAGAACATTCCTTTTTCATAGTAAAAAGTCTAGAAAAATTCATTGTTTATAAAGAGACAAAAATATTCCATTGAAAAAATTAAAAAAATACAAAAATTTAAAAAATATATTTACCAAATATTTTTAAAAAACATTTTTGAAAACATTTTATTAAAAAATGGGTTTTGTAAGAAAACAAGTTCTCCAACTAAAGAGATAAATGAAGTCATATTTTCTTAAAAACATTTTCTAAAACACCTTGAGTACCAATGAGTGAAAAAAAACATACTAATACTTGAATGTGGTCATGAATAAATATAAGATAGGAAAATGAAATGTTTTATTGAACAATGTTTATATAATATCCTTGAATGGAAATACCATTGAAATATCGTTAATGTTATTATTGAGGAAGATAATCTTCAAATATTCTACTGTCTCCCATTGCACGTTAAAAAATTTTAAATCATAAACCAAATGAAGTAATAATATTAAACTAATTTGTTAAATACAATTAACATAATATAATTAGTGATATAATATATAAAAAATTTAAAAGATAGACCACACAGAATATGTATGTGGTGAACCTGGCATTTATCTCCTAGAAGTAAAATGTGAGTTACAAATCCCTTACCTTGCATCTGATTTGTCTCGTGTGTCATTATATTCCTGAATAAAAAACTTTTGGTAATTATTTAATTGATTGATAAATTTTTTCATTCTATCATTAATTTATTTAACTTTTTACTATGTTGTATACAACTACTGAAACCATTATGTTTGCATCTGTTGTTTTGACCCAATTTAGATTATGTGTCAAAAAGAACCTTATTTGGTCAACTATGGTCAAAGGGATCATTATATATCATCTCAAGAATAATAATAATGACATAATGATCATATTTATACATTAATTATACTTTTAAAATCAATAATTAAATATTTTTATGAAAAATGAACAAACATTACAATCTTGGAGATGGTAGAACATATGTAAGCATGAGTAACGTTCCCATTTTTCAGTGATTATTATTGAAAAAATGTAAGTAACATAAATATTTCCAAAATTATAATTATTTTATAAATACCATATTATTTAATTGTATACACTTATATATGTATATATAAATATTATGATTTAAAATTAATCACATCATGTCGATGAGGCGGTAGTCCAAACATCCACGAATGACGTTGTCACTTTTTAAGTGTGTGAAAGGGTAATAAAGAAAATAATATATCATAATTCAATAAAGGTAATTACGAAATGAATATAATATATAGTTTTTTATTTCATATAATTTTATTTAATACAAACCTTTATATGATCAATGTATAGTGTGAACAAATCACATCGTTTTGTGGGGGCGGTAGTCCACACTTCCACAAACGATATTATCATTTTTATACAAAATAGAAAGTATAAAGATATGTGTTGTAAAATATGTAAATAATATTTTGGAAATAATAAATATAATATATATATAATTTATAAATATTTTTTAAATCAAAATGTCCACCATTAATGTTGGTAAAGAAAAAATGAACAATCATCATTTCGTGAGGCAGTAGTTCACTAAACACAGAAACAATTGTTCGTTACCCATTAGATAGATTGGTGTGTAATTGTAGGTATAAAAACTAATTTAACAACATATAAGTATATTTATGATAATTTTGTTATAATATGACCATGGAATAAGATTATTTTAGGTGGTGGAAAAGTAAATGATAGAAATGAGATCATTGGAAAGCGTTACCTTAAAAATTGGGTAACTACTTTTAGTTTATACCAAAAGGTTTACTTGGAAGGATTAATACCAAAATGGAGAATTAAAGGCTTATGGGATAGATGTTGGGATTTTATTTTGGAATATATTTTTCTGAACTAAGTGGTTTGATAGGTGAGAGTAATGAGGAGAATTGGTGACTTTTTATAGTGGAGGAAGAGTGGCACTATAGTAATATTTTGAAAAAATAATTCTTACTATGTTTTTCATGTTAAAATTTTATCCAGTAATGTTACAATTTATATAAAATATATTATAGGGTTTAAATATTTCCAATAAATATCTATTGTACAAGTTTATAGGTCAATTTGGGCTTTAAGGTTAAGATTTAGTTCCTTATTAATCTTAATTTACCCTTAATTGTTGTAATTAATTTTAATCTATTTTACTAATAATTTGGTTAAAAATAAATGTTTTTATTATTATACATTATATATTATTATTATTACAAATAAGGAATCAATTTTGACAAGTTAAAATAATATAAGTGGCATAAATTAATTTAAACTTAACCCCGTAGGTTGGACGAAAATGCGGGGTTTTAAAGTAAAACCATTCGAAAGTTTACTATATTTTTATTGTAAAATTAAAATGATGTTAATTTTAATAACTTAATTTAGATTAATTGATAAAAATATTTTAGAAAGAAACTTTTAAATAAATTTAAAATATAATTTAACCTTATAAGTAAATTATATTAAAAAAATTGAATTAAAATTCAGTATTTTTCACTTTTCATTAAGAAATTAAACTTCACAGAAAAATACCAAAAATTCTCCCTAAAATAATTTTTATGTTAATATTTTATATATTAAATTTTATTTTACATATAAAATTCATAATAATTCCAAACAGTGAATTTAAAATTGTTTCTCCATTAAAAGGCAGTAAAAGTGCCTTAATAATAATATTTATTTAATGTGAAATATTGAGTTTGTTCTTATCTTATGCTCATCAAATATACTAGATGAACACAATTTTTTTGATTGAATATTATATATATTACATTAATATCACTTACTAATATTAATTAATTAAATTTATTCGGATAAAACACCTTTGTGATCATAAAAATAGTTTTCTATAAAAATATTTACTTTATATTTATTGGTTATTTTTTTAATTTATAATTAATTTATAACTAATGAATTATTTTTATATTTTTGTAAATCGTATATTTTAATAATGTAGTAAATAATATTCATAAAAGCTAATTTAATGGATATGTTATATATTATTATATTAAATATTAATATTTTAGTAATACATTGTTGTTTGGTAAAATTAAATCTTGTGTGTAACACAAACCATTGAAGAAACTCATTGTTAAATAAAATGCACACTAAATCTGTGTTAAATGCAATTAAATCTATAAAATATGTTTAATTTATTGAAATAATGAATGTATTATAAATTCTTAGTATATTATATTCCCTTACAAACTTTGTGTTACGTGTCATACATGCTATAAAATACAATGTTCTCACTTTAGAATTTTGTGGCATTACATTAGGGACCTGGGAAAATTTTCATCCAAGTATGGAGGCATGGGAAAAATTTCACCCATGTATAGAGGCTTCTATGAAGTTATCCCATAGTATAGAGTCCTGGAAGAAGTTTCACTCTAGTATGGATGCCTTGGTGAAGGATTATAATATTATGGGACGAATTAGTGTGTGGTGAACTTATAGGGGGGTTATAAAAAGTCACAATATTGTATTGGACTATGGTATTATGGTTCCTTGAAAGGATTCCTGACTGAGTGACCTAGGTAAATTCAATAATTGTGATCTAGACTTGGGAAAAATGGGTTTCTGGTTTTGTCAATTTATTTTTGGAATAAAGGTAGTTGTGTGATAAAGTGGTTATGTCCTAGGTGTTCTGAGTTCAGGTTATGATGCCCATTTATTTCAGAACACATGTCATAACATTGATTAAGAGGTCCAAATTGTGGACCTTAATTCCCTTATTTTTTGGTTTTGACTAAAAATTTCCAAAAGGATACTTTTTTGAAAAATATGGGTGTCTATGCTAGATCTATGTGCAATTTAGAGCTCTTTGTATTTTATATAGTCTTCCATCCATCTCAAAAATAGGTGTCATGGGGGTCTATATATAGTAATACCATATCTTTTTCACTCATAATTTAATTATTCCCATGTATGGGTATAGAAATCTATGGTTGTGTGTGAGGTACTATAATTCATGACATAAGGATGCATAAAAATATAGAGCATGAAAGTAGGGTGCATGAAACTATGGACTAGGGTGTAGGGTGAGAATATCCTTAGGGTGCATGGTGGATATGTTCAAAAAACATCACATGGGTGGAGTAGAGTAAGCTCTTGTAGTTCTATTGGGTTTAAACTACTGGAAACATAAAAGAAACAATTTACGACTTTCAAAAACTATAACTTTGGATATGAAAGTCTATTTAGGATCCATGAGTAGTAAAATAAATGTTTAAAAAATGTATTATGACCTTATATTATTGGTTCTCCCATATCTAGTGTTTTATAAATCCCATAAAGTATCGAGAAGACCCTTAAAATGGATTTTATGATTTAAATATCCTTTTAGAATTATAATAGTTGAAATACATGAACTACACAAAGTGGGAGGATCTCATACCCAAATCACTAGATTAGGTAATGTTTTTGAGGAATATCCATCTATCGATATGTGAGAAGTCATGCATCACATGTACACCCCATTAGTATGTTTTTCAGTAAAAAAGATACTGTTGATCACAAATAAGAAAAGTGTTTTCTATGTGCATACTATATCTTAACTTCTATGGAAAAGTGTGTGGAACACATTTTCCAGTGCCAACAATTAAATTTATACTAATGTGTAAATATGGGTGGCGAGAACAAAACTCATTAGTATTTCTCCAATGAATCCCATATATTCCCATAACTTTATTAATATAAACATATTATACCAATAAAATTTTCAAAAAATGTTTTCAAATAAACACTTTATCAAAAAATTTGTAAGAAAAATGTCTCATATCCTCATTATAAATAAGGTAATGCACATTCTTAAAAAACTACATTTTCCATTTAAAATAATGATTTTGTCAACACACTATGGATTAATTATCATGAACAACATCCTTATTCCATAAAAAAAAGATTACTATTTGAAAGATCATGAGGTATTCCATTATATAATTGATTATAAATAAAAACACCCTCATATGAAATTTTTTGGGGTTTTATATCAAAAAAAAAATTTATAATGTAATGATCCTTGATTGTCTCATATATCCAATCCATCCATAAATATAATATATTAAATACTGGTAATCCCTATTTTATCAACCCAAATCATGTTATTGGATTATCATAAGAAATTAAAAGAAATGAGAAATAATAATATTTGGTAATTAAATTCCAATTAAAATAAACCATCGCTAACCAAGTTATTTATTTTGTAAAAGTTATCACTCATCTATACACTAGTCTGCATACTTTTCCAAAATCATGTCAAGAGTAAAAGGTTTGGATGTATGAACTTGTGCATAAACTCATTACTCAATAAAAAATTAAATGAATCATAATACCACAAATACAAGGGAAAAAAATTATAAAATAAAATAATAATTATTTTATTGGATAACCCCAAAAATTAAAATGCTTTATAACAAAATGCCACAAATGAATTTAAAAAAATACTCATTTAAATAAAACCTAAAAAATATATTGCTCCAATGAAAATAATTTATCAAATATATTATTAAAACTTATTTTAACATATTTTATCATATACCCTCAATTTTATAAATATCATGAATGAAATCAAAAAACACATTTCACAAAATTATAATATATTTATTAAATAATGATTAAAAAAATTTATATAAATATTTATCATAAATCATGTATAAATAATAAATATATTAAATTAAAATGAAAAATTAACATTTACATAAACCATAAAAGAATAATATAACAAAGCTACAAACCTATATGTGTGTAGAGATCCATAATTTTCATACTTAAATATTACATTTTATTAGATGAATATTCAATAATAACATTACGATCCATGCTAAAATCGAATTGGTTTAGTGTATTTGGAATCTTAAATACCTAAAAACATGTTCGTAAGAGATCCATATTATCTCCTACTAAGTTATTCATAATTATCACACTTATTAGACATATCATACTTAAAAAATTTCTTCATAACTTGGGGAAATGAAACATAAGAAAGGATGAGCTCAGATAATAAATATGGATAAACAATAGAGGTACCAATGATCACTTATGCATTACATTAGAATAAGGGCATGAGAACATGGGAATAAAATTTAAAAACCATACCCATCATATCATAGATCATAATCTCGATTTATGGAATAAATAATTGATGTTCATAATAAATGAATCATAAAGAAATACAAGAATATTATACATGATAATATGATACTGGAATAAGATATAAATGTGTGGTATACAAATCCACATATAAAATCATTCCTTAGTCAAGGATCACTTACAATACTATCATAGTGTACCAGGTTCACTCTCCATTCCATCATATCTTTAGTCAACGTTCACTCCCAAGACTTTTATGGTGGATAGAGTACCTTTATAAATGGTTTTCACTCCCCATTATAGTCCTTATTATCTCATGATATATCTATAATTAACTAGTGAATTTTAAAAATATATAATTCAAGGTCCACCCATAACAAAATCATAACCCAATCTTATGTGCACCATAAGATTATAAAACATTTATTATAAAAAAAACTATGAAAATTTACTGAGTTTCATAATTTTTTTATCAAATTATAATATCAGAACCCCTATAAAATAAATGATATTCATAAAGGTTTCATCTTAACTTAATAAACATGTTGGAAATAAATGAGTTTCATAAAATCAAATTTAAATCACTATCGTCATAGTAAATCAAAAAAAAATGCATTTGGATGATATAATCGGATCATATACCTAGTAAATAATAAGTAATATTAAATTATGCTATCATAGATGAAAAATTCCTTTAAAATATCACTAAAAAATTTCTTGAGGGAAATACCATTTTAAATTTAAATTAACTTGTTTAAAATCTAAATCAAATTTAATAAATATTAAGGGGTTTTTATTTATTTTAAAATAACCTTATAATATTTTAATGGAAGTTTCAAATCATTGATAGGATATGACAGTGGGTAATTTTGTTCATGCCGTGTATGGGTAAACAAATATTCCTTTCACATTTTTGGTAAAAAGTCAAAAGGACATCATTTGGAAAATTACCAGAAGATTACTTTTAATTTTTTTTAAATTTAAATCATGTGTAAAAATTAATTTAATAATAATAATGTAATATTCAAACATTTATTAAATTTTTTTTAGAAAAACTTGATATGGATTAAAGAATATTTTTGAATGAAGAGAGAAATATTGTCAGTTTTCTATTAAGAATATTATTTTAATCTATTAAGTTATAAACGAGAGGAAAATGAAATGAAAATATGTAATATATAAAAATAATTAAATAATAAGTAAATTTATATGATTTGTGAGAGATATTTTATAAAAATTCATCATTGAAATCATAAACATAAATAATCCCACTAAACAATTAGATTGTAACATAAATCCCTAACTTCATGTTTGACTTTCACTAAGAGATATCTAACCTACTATATAATAAATTTAAATTTATTATAATTATTTAATATAATAATTTACATATGTATAATATCATATAAGATCCAATTATAAAATTTTAACTAAAATTTGCTTAAAATTCCATATTAAAATCATCATTTCATGTTGTTTACTGTTTTTATGAGAATTTTGATTTTCTTGTTCAGATCGATGAAAATTGATTATAGTTCCATCAAATGAATAATGTTAATAATGAAATAAATATAATATATATTCACTATATATATATATATATATTTAGATCTATCTATATATGGTAGAGATAGAAGAATGAATTACACTGTTTGTGGAGATGATATCCCATATATATGCTTGAATGTTGTTTTCAATATTTGAACGATTCCAAAAATAAATGTAAATAATAATTAACCTTTAAATAATCATAATTATGTCATATATACCATATATATTATTTAAATTTATCATTTTCACCATCTATTTAACGTGGGAATGAAAAACCAATCACATCATTTCACAGAGGTTGTAGTCTACATGTATGCACGAGCGTCATTATTATTTTATAATGGTTTGGAACATAAGAAGGTAAATATAATATTATACATAAATAAGGAAAATTATTCCATAAATATAATATATAAACTTTTAACCCATCATAAAAACCGTACATGAATGATTGTGATCTAAATTGAATTGTATCTCTACGTGGAGTTGTAGTCCACACATACACATGAGTGATACATTCACATTTTATTTTGTGAATAATGGTGTTTCATTAATCATAATAAAATTTTAATATATTTAGGAAACTAAATATATTATTTTATCATGAATACTATAAATTTTTAGATGGTGGAAGAATAAATAAATTGAAAGAGTCCGGGTAGGATGATTACCTCTTCTTCGGTAGGCCTCCTTTAGATCCCTTCTTAAGGCCCCATAGAATTATATTTTAGGAATACCATCACTTATAACTCATTATAGGGACTTTTATAAGTGAATTGGTAATGTTTTTTGAGATATATTTATCAATGTTTTGTAAATAAGAAAAATGAGGGGGTGTCCTTTTATAAGTCGATATAGGACACACTTCGAATTTCTTAGAAGATTAAAATATTATAATATAATACTAAAGAAAAATGATTCCAAATGGAAATATATTCAGAGTAAGAATAGAAATAGGTCTAAATAAGCTCATATAATAGGATTTTGATAATTTTAATTGGAAAACATACCATTAACTTTTAGTTTAACACCCTATTAAAACTGTTTTAACCTTAATCATGATGATAATTTTTTACTCTTTTAACTATTCATTATGAAAAAACATGAATATTTACTTATTAATAAATTTTTAAATAATCATTTCAAATATGAAACCCTTTTTATAAAATTCAATTCACAAAATTAGTAAAATTAAACTTCAAATTAATCATACAAAATAGGATGAAAATCATTTTCCCAAAAAAATATGTTCTCAAGTATAAAAAATTTTTATACCAAAATTCAACCTAAAAAAGATTATAATTATATTAATTTGATTATTTACAATATAAATGAAATAATTTTACTTTTAAATAATTTAATAAAAATATATTTTGTAAATTATTGATATTAAGAATAGTTTTCAATAATAAATTATTTTTCCACTATTTATTGAAAAATCAATAATTTCAAAATATTATCAAAATTTCAAAATAAGTTAATTTTGACATGATTATTAAAAAAAATTGTTCCAATTTTTCAAATAAATTTTATAAAATTGAAAAAAATCAATTATACCATTTTCTCAAAAAAAAGAAATAAACACAATTTTTGAGGAAAAAATGTATTTTTGATGAATATAAATACTTTAATAAAAATATAGTACTTATTTATTAATATAATTTATTTATATAAAAATTCTCTATATAAATTTTGAAATGAGTTTATTCTAATTCACACTTCCAATTTAATGGCTTGGTTTTAATGGTATTCTATATTATTGTTCATTTTGACTTGGGTTTGTGTGTATCACAAGCTATCAAAGAAATTAATTTTTTTTGAAGAGAAATATATACTAAAATATTAGGGTGTTAAATTCCACCCCCTGAAATTTTTTAACCCTAAAATTCTAACCAATTTGATACAAACAAATATAGATATCTCTATTTCATTACATTCTTAGGTTCCTATATATCTTCATTGAATTTATGATTCCTCTAGAGAACTTTAACCAAGCGAGTTCTCATGTTCTTTAGAATATTATCCATATGATCCAATATTGATACTGATTTTTCTTTGTAGGAAATATCATAATCCAATGTTACAAACTCTAATTTTTGTATTAGTGAATGATCAAGATTTCACTTTCTTAGGATAGATACATGGATCACATCATGAACATGATGTTCTATCATCCTATGAAGTTTCTAACTACTGGGGAGGTTCCTTGAGAATGGTCTATTATCTCATGTGGGAGTTTTGTGCTTCAAGGGTTGTTTCTTGGGGTTTTGTCGCTATATATGGTGGTAATAAATTATAGGCATCAGTCTCAATGGATTTATCATATTTGATTTACCAAGATGTTTTATGACGTGCATTAGTAGTTCTAGTGGCCATGTATATGATGTGGTGTAGTTGATTATGTATCACAATGTTACAAATGTCAGCAAGTTAAAGTAGAGCACTATAGTCCCTTCAGTTTTCTTCATTAACTACCCATTCTTACCAATCTCCATGAATTTTACTACTGGATTACCTTATACACCTTGGGGATAGAATTCAATATGGTTAGTGATTCATCACCTGACCAAATCAGTCCATTTTTTTATGATCATGGATTCATCCAAAGTAGATAAGTTGGGTCGGTTGTATATTTTGGAGATAGTGAGGCTTTATGGTGTGTCATTGGAAATTTCTTCGGATATGGACCTCATTTTACATCATAGTTTTGGGAAGGTCTTCAGAAGGTGATGGGGTCACAGGTCAAGTTGAGCATGACATACCACCCTCAAACAGATGGTTAGATAGAGCAAGAAAATTAGATTTTTAAGACATGATCTGAGCATGTGTGTTGGATTTTGGAGGCTCATGGGAAAGACATATAGGTTTGGTCATGTTTTCATATAATAATAGTTACTAATATTCAATTTTAATGGACCCATTTGAGGTGCTATATGGTCGGCCATTTCAGTCTCATTTATTTTGGGTAGAGGTGGGTGAGACCTCATTGATGGGGCTGATCCTTGTGTAGGAAACATCAGCGAAAGCCAAGTTGATTAGGAATCATTTTTTAATAGCATAGAGTCTCCATAAATGTTATTCCGACTAAAGGATTCAATATTTTTATTTTTTTGTGGGTAACTAGTTATTATTTAAGGTTTCAACTTTCTTAGGTCACCATCATTTGGGTAAACAAGGGAATATAATGCTGAGGTATGTTAGACCTTTTGAGATTAATGATATTATTGGTAAGTTGGAATACCAGTTAGATTTTTCCTCTTAGTTGATGTCAATTCATGAGATGTTCCATGTCTATCAACTGAAAAACTATAATCCGGATTAGTTCTATGTATTGAAATGGGAGGAGTTAGAGTTAAAGCTTGATCTATTTGTGTTTGAGTGGCTAGTGTGGATTGTGGGTTCATAGGAGAAAGTTATTCATGGGAAACCTATTCTATTGGTCATAGTTCTTTTAAAACATTGTGGTGACGAGCATGATATGTGGGAGTGGAAGTATTGTTTTGAAGATGAGTATTTGTTTTTTTTCTGATCAAACCTCGTGATGACTTTCTCGGGGTGAAAAGTTATCACGGTGGGGATAATTATCACATCCAGGATTTTATTTTGAAAAATTACATTGTATATTTTATTTTCATCTTTATTTCTTAGTTTCCTCGGGAGTTTTTGTAAAAAAAATGGGATTTTTGGGCTCTTCAACATGTGGCACACGATTAAGGAAAACTGTGTGCCAGCCCAAGGAAATCTATGCTCCTGGGATAGTGGCACTGTCCAACCTGAACGGGCATGCACCCTACCCTAGGAAACAATTTAGACTCATTATTCTCGGATAGACAGTGATTCACAGTTGATGAATAGTTTTGAAAATCATTTAGGCTTAACATGTGACCAATATAGGTCATTAAAAAGTGGAAAATTAGCTTCTCGATCTCTTCATATTTAACCCTAAAACACCTCTAATATGAACCATACATTATTTTCAACTATTGTAGCTTCCTCAAAACCTTATTGGATCAGTATTTGGGAGGTTTGGTCCTTGGATCTTAATGAAATCATCAAGTAATCCTATTTTCTCCTGATTTCTTCCTTCTTCTAGTGTTTCTCTCCCTCCCACTTTGGGTTCTTTTATTCCATCATGTTTTTGACCAATTAAAGGGTCAATATTTAATTTTTAGGTGAAACCATGATATTTTTGGTTTTATATTTCCTTTATAGGGTCACATTATTGTGTGGTTATGGTTTTCCACTGAATTCTAAAAAATTTCAAGTTTGAGATAGGTGGTTCCATGTTTTTTCATTATTAAGTGATTTTATATTTATCTATTAGTTATATAAATGTATTCTATGGATTATGTGTGTGGTGAGAAATATGTTTTAAAAATGTTTTTATATGCACATGTAATGAAATTTTGTTTTTAAATTATAATTGGTAGTGTTTCATGTGTGATTCATTTTGAGGATCCTTGAATGTGTTTTATGCTTTATGTGAAAGTTTAGAAACATGTTTTCAAAGGGATTTGAAGGTGATAATGGGTTTATAGTTGGTTTTATAAAATAAAAGGGTTTATTGGCATTTGAAATTCCTTGTTGTGAACCTAAAATATATTTGTAAATATTTAAAGTTATTTGAACCGTGTTATAAAATGGATTTGATGTGTATTTAAGTTTGAAAAAAATGTTTTCCCATGGAAATAGTTATATTTTATTTGTTTTATACTTTTTGTGTTTCCAAATGTGTTTCATGAATTTTTTAAGTGTTCCAATGTGTATTTCCAAATGTTTTTAGTGTGCGTGTGAAATGGAAATTGGTTTTGTTTATGGAAAATGGTTGTTTCTTAATGACATTGATTATTAGATCATTGTGAATTGTGAAAGTGGTGATTACATTGTTTTCTTATGATTATTGGAATATGTATTTGAATGTGATGATTTATGTGACATGTGAAATGAAATTTGATAACATAGGTAATATTAGGTATCTTAGTGAGTGGAATATGACTAGTATTAATTTTGATTCGGTGGGATTGAGGTCCAGTTTCTTCTAGCAGGATTGGTAAATACAACACTAACTAAACATGTGAAATAATTAGAGACCATTAGACCTTGGTATGGGATCCCCTATAATGGATCGCTCATGAGAACATTGTTGGTTTTTGGTTTGTTATATAGAGAGAATTAGACCTTGGGATGGGATCCCCTCAAATAGATCGTGCATGATAATGACATTAGTTTAGGTTGGAGTATTTTGATACTTAGGTACAAGGTTTCTAGGGTCCCAATTGTACTAGATTACCTATGGGGATTTCACATGGTGATCTATTGTGATATGATGCTTATGTTATGTGGTGTTATTCATCAGTATATGGTATACCTTGAGTACATGTTGTTTTTAATGAATGCTTCTTTTGATAAAAAAGTGTTCTTTAAAAGTGTTTTCTTAAGAAATGTTTCCCTTAGAAATGTTTTTCAATGATTGTTATCTTGGAAATTTTTCAAGAGTTTTTATATAAATTTAAATGTTGATTTATATTCTAATATTTTAGTAAGGAATATTTCTTTTTGGTGGAAACCTACTTGGATTTTTCATACACCCAATATACACGTTTAGGTGTATGTAAACTTTTTTATGTATGACATAGGTAATGGAAAGATAAGTCATGGTTGTGATCGTGGATATGGTTGCCAGTGTTCCAATTTTTGTAGGTTTTTGTATTTGTGGATTGAGGGTGATGAACCTATTGTCACATAGAGGTTTTGGGGATAGTTTATTTGTTTCCATTTCTATTATGTTATTTTGGTTTTGGTTAAAGTTTTAAACTTTGAATTTATAAATTATTGTATCTTGTTTCGTTATGATTATTAGTTATTTGATGTTTATTATCTATGAATTTTTTATTGTTATATTAATTGGTGAAATAATTCACAAAGTGTATTATTGATACCAAAAAACTAGTTTATAGCCCATTTGGATTGGGAATTCCCTTCGTGGCATGCCACAGACCGGGTCAGGTGTCAGTTTGGATGACACACTCGCTTGGTTCGTGACATGTACGCACGACAAAATATGTAGTTTTCAAATTTATTGGAAGGTAATAAGGTATATATGATACTATAATTAAACAAGAATTATTATTTCATAAATATAATATATAAAATTTAATCCTATAACAATACCCAACCATGAATGGTGGTGATCAAAAATGAATTACATTTCTACGTGGAGGTAGTAGTCCATAATTACACCTGAGTGATACGTTCAATGATAATTTGATGAATAATGGTGATTAAATAACTATAATAGAATTTCATTTTATTTAGTATGATGGATTTATTATTTTATTATGAATAACTTATATTTAGAAGAGGCATAAGAAGAAATAAATTGAATGAGGTCAGGTTGGATGATCACCTCTTCTTCAAATGTCATCTTTTAGGTCCCTTATTAATTACCAATGGAATGATCTTTAAGAAATTAAAAGAATTATCATTTATGTATATAGAAGTTTATAATATAATTTTGTATGTTTTTTTGAGTTATATGGATTAATGTGGTGTAAATAATATAAATGAGGGTTATCCTTTTATAAGCGGGGGATGTGGCACATTTGGAATTTCTAATAAGATTAAAATATAATTATGTATAACTGAAGCCAAATTCTTATGAATGGATAAATGTTATAAATTTTGATATAATGAAATATAAATATGTCCGTATAATAGGATATAAAAAATATTAATTGGAAAACATTACCTTATATCTTATTTCAACTGCATAATAAACTCATTTTAACCTTAATTATGGTGACACAATTTTACTATTTTTACAATTTATTATGAATAAAACTAAATTTCATATCATTATATAATTTTGAAATTATTATAAGAAATATTAAATCCATTTTATCAGAATAAATTCATATAAATAGAATAATTTAATTTAAAATTAATCTAGTAAAACATGATAAAAAACCATTTTCCAAAAAATATGTTTTCTTAAGTATAAATTTTTTTATAAAAAAATATAATATAAAATTGATTCAAATGATGTTAATTGTACTAATAATAACATAAATTAACTAATATTACTGATAACTAATTTTAAGAAAAAATTTATCTTTGTAAATTCATGGAATGAAAAAGATTTTTTAAATAAAAATTCGTATTTTTTACTATTCATTGAATAACCAATATTTTTCTCGAAAATTATCATAATTTTAATCTAAATATATTTTGGCATGAATATTCAAAATTGAAATTTATTTCATCCACTAAATTTTGTTAAAGTGGAAAACATTAATTATGAAATTTACTCTAAAAATGAAATAAAACCCATTTTGGATGGAAAAAGGTTTTTTGAAGAATATAAAGACTTTTAAAAAATTTGGTAGTTATTGATCAATATATTTTATTTATATAAAACCTTTTGGAATAATTATGAATTTTTTTCTTTTTATTCACTCCTACAAGGTAATGGGTAGGTTATAGTGGTATACCATATTACGATTCATTTAGACCCGAGGCAGTGAGTATCACAAGGTACCAAAGAAATTAAATTTATATAATGAGAAACATGTGATAAAATCATTGGGTGTTACATTGTTCTCCCTTTTAATTTTAAAAAGATAAAAAACTGTTCATCTTAACATGATAAATCACTAAAAACTATGATTAAAAAATATGTATTAAATTATAATAACTAAATAAAATAAAATAGTCCTCCTTCAAAAAGAGTTTAATATGGATTATAAAAATGTTTTATAACCCTATGAAAATTTGAAAATACCCCCATAATACTCTATAGATTTCAGTATATGGCTGATCCTGAGTCGCAACATCACTGTTTCATTTGGAAAACCCCCCTTGAAATGCATTGTTTAGAAGTTTAGTTTTTGAATGGTTAAATAATGAAAATCCAATATGTTGCATGGCCTCCATTCCATTTTTTATAGATCACTGCCATTTAACATAAATCCTAGAAAAATGTCATAAAATTTAATATTAATTCCCCAATAAAGAGGAAGTTAAACTTAAGGGTTTTGAGAATTTGGTAAAAAGTATGATATTTCAATAAATTATAAAAAAATTATTGAAAATTTTATTTTATATGTGTTTAAAATTTAACCAAATCTCCAATAAATAGTCACTTTTCATTAAAACATAAATTTACTATAAAATATCTAAATATTTCTCAAGATAAAGGAAGAGAATATATTATAGGTTCAAGGATAAATGGGGTTTCAATCTTCACATATTTTAAACCATTCTATTTATTCTCGTTTTGATTCATTATATAAATCTTCTATATTTAATGGATACATAATGACTCTCTTCATGGTATTTGTATGGTTGACTTTTTAATTATCTATATTTATCTAATTTAATAGTAAATTATTTGATTCACTATGTTAACTTTTCCATGAAAAATTTAAACCAGGTAAATATTTATTTATTCAAATATAATATCCCATAATTAAATAAAAAACAAAAGAATAATTTTATTATTCATTGATATTATACTTTATTAAATAAACATGGTGTTTTTTCACATCCATACATAAAATAAAAAATATAGTTGTTAGATAAAATAATGATCATTATTATGAATTCACAATCCATATATATAAATAGTGGAATCTTGGAAACTTTCATTATTACTCATGAAATATATTTTTCCATGATAATAAATTTCAACTATTAGACTTGGAACATGGTAATACTAAATATTCCTAAAAACTAATACTTGATTCATTTTATAAGACTAATAAAAAATGTTTACCTCACCACATGAACTTAATTTAAGTAGAAGAGAACAAAAATGTTACTCATCTAAAAATAACTATATAAATCATTAGTATTAAAAAAATATGGGTCTAAATGACATACCCATCATACAGGTAGTAAAATACTATATTTTAAGAAAAAACACACGACATTGTCAACACTATACCCAACCACCCCTTAGTTTCATTATCATTAAGACCGATGTAAGAAAGTTATCAGAGAATTAAATCTTTTAGGATTAGTACTTTTATAACCTATATTATTAGAGATTTATGTTATTTAAACACACTAATCACTTCAACAATATAAATTCCTGATTTTTATGGTATTATCAAAGTGGATAAATATTTATAGTGATCCATACTTTTTATTCACAAGTCAACTCTGTATCTTTATGTGATACCCAACTCAAATTCATAGATGATCAATGATTAGGGAAAACACATAGATAAATATTATGCATAATTTATTATTCAAATATCATGAAATAGATGTCTCAAACATGAATGAATATTAATTCATATATATCTATTTATATTAAAATAATACAATATTGTACCACCCCAAGATTTATATCATTTATAATATATTTGGTATTGATATACAAACAAAACAAGTATATTAGAAATAATATTCCTTGAAGCATGAATTTGATTCATGGGAACATTATATTTATAAGTAACTAGCCTTAGTAATTACATAATATTGATTTCTAATTCAAGAATTCATTCTACTAAATTTGAGTTTCTTTTCCCATTTTTAGATTTAGATAATTAGGGTATAAATCATACATAAAAAAATAAAAATTGGACACTTATGATTAGTATACATTTTTACCATAATATAAAACTTTTAAAATAAATAATGATTTATTTTCATGAAAAATATTCATTAATTTCAACTAGACTTCTTTCTTTCCTTTATCCATCCATAAACCATGTTAAAACCATTTTAAAAATATGGGATGAGTAAAAACGGCTTAGTTAGGGACACAAAAAGAAGAAATCTATTACTATAGTGAAAACATGAAAACCCATAAAACCATTTTCTTTAAAAAATTCCTATTTCCCCAAAAAGGGAATCATTTTTCCATAAAAAATATCATTATATTCTCTTTTGAAATAAAATGATTTCTAGGAAAACTCATTAAGAAACATAGAAAATTATTGTAGGTTCCTTGGTACATCATCTCATAGAACCCTTACAGAAACCTTAAAGAAACCTTAATGATTGTAATAACCACATGGAAAACGTAAAATATAATTATCTGGAGAACATAATAATTACCCAAAGTATTAAAACACTATCTTGGCACACCCATCGTATAAGTTATAATGGGATCACACATTGCTAGTTGGCTGCTCTTATCGTATAATCTATAATGGGATCACCTGGGAGATATAAAGGGGATAAATCCTTTTTAAAAAATCTACAAGGGCCATATCATAAATAAAATAATTTATTTTTTCACTTTTTCGTCATAAAAATTTTGAAAAAATCTTTTAAACTCATACGCAATTCACTTTTAGATTTGAGAATATCCATTTCTTTTAAAAACCCATTTTCAATACCGAGATACCTTTTTATTTAAAAAACCCATTTTTGATACCAAAATATCCATAAAAAAGGAAGTAGGATTTTTATTTTAAGAAAATATGAAATATTATTATATAATCTAAGATTCAATTAATGGTTTTGGTGGAGGGAAAAGCCTTTGTCACCATATACATTAAAATAGAACATTCCTTTTTTTTCATTTGTAAAGGATGTTAAACATTCCATACAAATATTCCTTTATTCAAAAAATTAAAAGGAATAAAAAAAATCATTTATAAAACTCTCATGTCCATAATAAATTCATTTTAAAAACATGGAAATGGTATAAATGAGTGTTAGAAGGAAAATATTAAAAGAGATTTTCTTAATGGAAATACCCTTACACTTTTGGAGGCATTTGAATCATAATCCCCAAGAAATAATAACTTTTAAAAAAACTTTAAATTCCATGATAATAGATAAATTCATGACATATGAATTTAATTGAATTTTATATAAAGCTCATAAAATAATATAGGCACATAACATCAAAATATTCCTCAATGAATGGAAATTGAGATGAAGTCCCTTACCTCATGTTTGATTCATCATGCTCATTAATTATATTACTAAATAAAAAAATTATATTAATTATTTAATTTTTTAATAACATTTTCATAGTTTCTTATTCCTTGTTTTAACTTACTTTCATTTCATATACAATTACTCAATCAATTAAGTTTATGTTGAATGTTTTGATGATATTTGGATTATGTGTCTAAATGACTTTAGTAGGTTGAATATTGGTCTAAGTGGTCATTATTTCAAGATATCTAGAATAGTAATCATGAAATATTTCTTATATTTATACATAAATCATACTTTTAAAACCAATAATAAAATATGGTTATGAGAAATGAACTACATTTCAATAATAGAGATAATAGGTCATACATAATCATGAGAAACATTTACATTTTTCAACGATCATTATGGAATGGGTGTAAGTAATAATTTATATTTATTAAATGATAATAATATCATATATACCTTATTATATTTTAAACATACTTATATATATCATTATTTTTGTGTGGTGAGGAATAAAGAAACCACATCACTTCATGGAGGTGGTAGTCCACACACACACGAACGACGTTATCAATTTTTAATTTAAGAAAGTAAGTGATATACTATATTTTAAAAATATTTAATAAGTTATTAATATATTAATTATATAATTTATATCACATATATTAATTAAATTTATACCTATTACCTTCCATGTAAAGTTCTTGTGAAAAACGAATCACATTACTTCGCGCGGTAGTAATATGCTGTACACAAAAGTGATGCTATCGTAACACCTTTGGAATAGAAATTGAAAAGGTATGTTTGATATAATAACTCCATAAGTATAATTATGTTAAAAATATCATATATAAATTTTAAATTTTATCTATTTAGTTTAACCCCCAACAAATTCAATTGTTTCCTTAACCGTGGTAATTAGATTATAAGGTTTTCACTACTCATTATATTCAAAAACTAATTTTATATTATTATAAAATATAAATTATTATAATTAAAAATAGGTAATATATTTTCCCAAATAAATTCCACAAATGTTGAAAATTTTAATTTAAAATTAGGCCTCTAGACACGAAGAAAAAGCGGAGCTTGAGGGAGTGTATTTTTCAAGAAAAAGATGATTTTATATCAACTATATGATTAATAATTATAATTTTATGAATAGAAATTGATATTAATTTATATATAATCTATAAATTTTATTGAAATCATTCCAATTTTTGGATTATTTTAATTAATTAAAATTGATAAACGTTATTCACTTTATAACATTTTTCAGAAAAAACCCTTTTTTAAACGCAAAAATAAATATACACTAAAATCCAATATAAAGTTAATTAAAAATTAATTTAGTGGATAAAATAAAATTTAATAATAATTATTTTAATTTAAATCATATTCAAAATATAATGGGGAATTTTAAATTAATTATTTTTTGTAAATAAATGACTTCTTTTTTTTCAAAAATATTTATTTTTATCTATACACTGAAAATTAGATATTTTTTAAAAATTCCAAAATTTAACCCTAATTCAATTTTGAATTTTTGATTTCACAATTGATATTAATTTTTTATAATTTAAATTCTAAAAATTATAAATTTATCTTTTAAATAAAATTATATATATATTTTTACATTATATCTATTTCAATTTTGATTTTGAAATTACTGAATATTTTTATAAAAAGTATATCTAAATTAATGAATATAAAATTGATTTATTATAGTAGTACCTAGGTTTTTAAATTTTTATAAATTATTAAATTTCATCATCATAATTTTATTCACTTATTAAAAAAGTGGAGATGGCTTTCCGTTATAGCATTTTTATATTTCGATATTGCATCTTCAACCATATGATTTTCCATAAAACCTTAACATAGTGAATAACCTTATTTTGCATCAATTTCTCTCTTCGATCAATAATATAAATAGGAAATTCCATATAAGAAATATTCTCTTCCAATGGAACTAATTTAGGGATCAAAACATGAGATGAATTCGGCACATATCTCTTTAACATTGAAACATGGAAAACATTGTGTACCTTGGCTAAAATCTGGGGAAAAGAAACTCAGTAGGAAACTAATCTTAATTTTATCAGAAATTCATACATTCTAATGATCCACAAACTTAAAATCCCCTTTTCATTGTAACAAGCAACCCTTTTTCATGGAGATAATTTAAGAAAAACATGATAACTGACCTTAAAATAAAGATATTTCGTTCGGTTATCTGTATAACTTTTCTCCCTACTCTGATTCATCCTCATATGTTGTAGAATCAACCAATATTTCTCATCCATTTCCTCTATTAACTCTATTACCATAACTTATTCCAAAAAATATGGTGTCAACTATCCCTTTTCATATAATCCTTAAATTGGTTCCATTTGTATACTGGAATGAAAAAAAATCATTATAAAGAAACTCAACCAAAGGAAGATGTTGGTCCTAAATTTCCATATAATACATTGAACAATAATGAAACATATCTTCCATGGTATAAATCATCTACTCAAATTAACTATCAGTTTAAGGATGAAAGGATTTATTAAAACTTACTTGAGTACCAAAATATTTCTAAATTCTTTTCCAAAAATTAGATATGAACCTGAGATCATGATCTGATATAGTGGAGAAATAAAATCCATTTATCCTGACTATATTTTATTGATATAGTATAGAAATATAATCTAAATAAACAATATCTTGAATGGGAATAAAATGCTTTGATTTAGTTAATCAATCAACAATAACCCAAATTGCATTGTTACCTCAACAAGTATTTGATAATACCACCATGAAATCCAATGATATATTTTCCAATTTCCCATCAGGCATTAGAAATATTTGAAGCCTTGACCTTGAAAATTATCATTCTTCTTTAACCTACTACCAGGTAAAACACTTCACTATAAAATTAGAAATATATCTTTTCCTACAATACCACCAGTGAAATTCCCAAAGGTATTTTCATAGCTTATTCCTACCCAATTGAATAGAAAATGGAGAAATTTGAGCTTCACTCAACAACTCCTTCTTCAAATGATAATCATAAGGTCCACATCATATTTTTCAAAATCATAAAACATATTCTCTATCAATATTAAAATCAGGAAATATACACATCTCAATGTATTCTACCTTTTCATGAAAATCATGATCCTCCTCTTGAGCATGCTTAATTATTTATGAAAAATCATATTAAACTAAAAACCAAAACAAAATATAGGATGTGTTAATATCTATTACTTATAGGATAAAATTCATCAAATAATTAACCAAAGGTTCACATTCAAAACAAAAAATGGCTAATGCAGTATTCTTTTTTCTGCTCAAAGAATCAAACACTTTGATTTCTTTTCTAGGATAGTAATGTATTGTGAAATCATAATCCTTGATCAGTTAATCCATATTCTCTACCTCATATTCAATTTTTTTTAAAAGAAATATACATCATACATTTTTGATTAGTATAAATTTAAAACTTTACTCCATACAAATGATGCATCATATTTTTCAAAGAAAAAATTTGTAACAACTAATTTCATATATTGTGTACAATAATTTTACACATGAGGATTCAAATGAAATAAATCATAATAAATTACCTGATCATTAAGAATTAGGACATAATTATGTCCTTTCAATTAAGCATCACTTTAGGTAAAAAATTCTCTATTTCTGGAAGGTAGGTCCAAAACTAGATCATTATCAAATATTATTTTTAGTTCTTGAAAAAAATCATGACATTATTTTCCCATATAAATTTAACTTATTTTATATTTAACTTAGTTAGTGGAAATATAACTAAGAAGAGTTTTCAGCTAAAATTCAGTAGTAACGTGATAAAATAAGAATACTAAGAATATTTGTGATATTTTTGGTTCTTTTATATTATTCAAAAACCTCTATTTTAGAATAATTAATAGTTATACCATCTTTAGAAACAATATATCAAAGGAAAGAAATTTTTTTGTAATGAAAATTCACACTTAGTAAATTTACCATATAGTTTATTTTCTTTTAAGGTTTTAAAAATAATCCATAGGTTTCTTTAATGATCTATAGAATTTCAGAATACAAAATAATTTCACCAATAAACACAACCATAAACATATACATGAACAGATAAAAAACATTATTTATACGGTCCAAAATTATAAGAGGAGAATTATGAAACCAAAACGACATAAATATAAACTCATAGTTTCTTTATCATGTTTCAAATATAATCTTTTTAATTTTATTCAAATTCTCCTCTAATTTATAGTCCCAAGACATTGATCAAATTTCAAAAAATCTGGAGATCCTTGGAGATTATTAAACAAATCATCGATATGATGAAAAATATTTTTTTTCTTAATATTGATATTATTCAAGGCCCTATAATCAATGTAAAGTCTCGTTGAACCATATTTGTTTTTATTAAATACAACAGGATCACCCCATGGTGAAGAGATTGGTTAAATGAAACCTTTATCTAACAACTAATGTAATTTATTTTTCAATTCTAAAAGTTATACTTGTTTAAATTTATAATGGGGTTTATAAATAGGATTAGTATCAGGTACTAAGTCAACAGTAAACTAAATCTCCCAATCAATAATAACACTAGGGAAATCATCAGAAAATAAATCCATGTATCCATTAACTACTCAAACATAAATAATTTGAAAACATTCTTCATTTTAAACAATATAATCTAGGTAAATTTCACAACCATCTATAATAAATTTCATAGCTTCATGATTAGTTATCAAAGGAATGAAATCATTGAGCATAACTTTTTTAGATCAACAATATATCTTATCATGATAAACTAAAATTAAATCTATAGAAAAAAAGGATATCAAACACTACTATATCCATTTCAAAATGAATTATAGGAAAGACCATTCCACTGATAATAATTTCAATATTTCTATAAATATTGGTTTCTTTAATATTTACACCTAGCGTTATTACAAAAAAATATATCTTATTTTCACATGGTTATTTTCCCATTTTAGAAAAATATTTATAATAAATTAAAGAATTTGAGGATCCATAGTCAAATATGGCATTGGAATAGTTCAAATACAAATGTAACATACCTATAACCAATTCATTTTATGGTCCAACATCAATAATTGTAGTAGAATATTATTTTTACACACCCTTTTTCTTCTAATATTTATGATTTCTTTCTTGAGTAACTAACTTTGAGAACTCATTATAATAATGACCCAACTAACAAAAACTAAAAAATCTCACCATTGGATGGATATAAATTACCACATTCTTTTATTCTTTTGGATTATTTTCCTTATAATAATAGGCCTTATGGCCAAACATTACACATCAGTAACACTTCCCTGATTTTACAAGACATTCTCTAGGGTTATTTTTACCACAGTTACCAAAATATGGGGAATTAAATTTATTACCTCTAGATTTCTTTGTTTTATGTTTTCCCATCAACTTTCATCAAGACCTCTTCTTTATTTCATCATCATGATAAATATAAGTGTTAGAAACCTCAATCTCAACCTTTTCATCACAATAAAAAACATTCCCATATATTTCAAATTCTTGTGTATCCAAAAATATTTATATAATTTTTTTTAGTCCTAAGTAAAATAAATTAATTTTACTATAAATTTTTAGAAGAAAATTCATTATGTACTTGGAAATTATTGTAAAATTAGATTCATATGTGGATAAAAAATCATTATATTATTTCCTCAATTCAAGGAATAATTTTTTCATCAAGTATCAAAAAAATAGGGAAATATTTCTCAAGGAAAATATCCTTAAATAATTACCATTCCCTGGAATCAATATCTTCTTTCAATCTAGTATTATTAATGAGAGACAACCATAAAACAACTTCACATGAATAACAATTAATGACATGATATTCTTTTTAATGTTTCATACATCCCATGAATACAAATATCTTCTATAGGGAATTTATCCATTATTTGGCTATCACAGGTTTAGATGATTCAATGAATGGTGGGGGATGTGGTCTCACTAAATTCTCCCCTATAGACATATTCCATCACGGTAGGTCATGTTTCTCTCTATCATAGATACCACTACTATTTATAGCCTCTGTGAACTGAACTATAACTACAACAATCTATTTTGTTCCAATAATGACCATATTTAGTTACGGATTTGTAGGGATATGTTCATCTCGGTACCTTCCAAATATATATTCCTTATTTTCTCTATGAAAGTCCATTCTGAATAGATATAGTATAAATAAAACAACATGATAATATTAAAAACGTTATATCATTTCAAATTAACTATAATGTAAAATTCTTTAAGGGTATTATATTAATATTATCCTAACCTATAAAGTTATGTAAAATTACCTTTGGCAACAACTATAAGGACCTAGAATTAAACATTACATATTATTTATTTTAATCCTAAGAATTTGTTCCATTATATTTGATGATCTTTTCATGTTTGTAGTTTTTGAGAATTAGGGCATAACTCATACATAAAAAACTATTAATTACAAAGTGTACATTTTTATTAGTATCATGTTTTACTATAATAGATTTTTTTAAAATAAATCATTATTTCATTTCATGAAAAATCATCATGACTTTCAACTTGACTTTTTTATTTTTATTTACTCATCCTTAAAACCTATAAAAACATTTTAAAAGTGTGGTATGCTCACAAAATGATCAGTAAGGGACATAAAAAGAAAAATTCTATTAGTATAGTAAAAAACATGAAAACCCATGAAAAATATTTTCTTTAAAACATGCATTTTTTCCCAATGGACATAATTTTTTCTTAAAAACATATCATTATCTTACCTTTTTAAATAAGACAATTTCCATGAAAACTCATTCAAAAACATGGAATGTTTATATAGGTACCTCTAGAATCCATCTAATAGAGCCCTTAAAGAACCCTTAAAAATTGTAATAACCAAATGAATAACTTCTAATATAATTATCTGGATAAGATAATCATTACCCAGTGTATTGGAAAACTATCTTGGTGCACCCATCATATGAGAAATAATTGGTTCACTTGATGCTATCTGGGAAAACCAATCACATAAGCTATAATGGGATCACCTAAGAGATATGATAGGGATTAAACCTTCATAAAAAATGTCCAAGGACCATATCATGAAAACAATTTTTTATCTTTTCAATTGTTCATCATAATTTTTTTTAAAAAATCTTTAAACTCATATAAAAATCACTTTCAGATATCAAAATACCAATTTATTTTAAAAACCCACTTTCAATACTAAAGTACCCTTTTATTTTGAAAACCCATTTTCAATAAAAGAATTCCCAAAAAAGGGAATGATGGTTTTTATTTGAGAAAAATAAAATAAAATCATATAAAGGAAGCTAATATTTAAATAATGTATATAGCGGTGGGAAAAGTCATTCTCAATATATATGTTAAAATAGAACATTCATTTTTCATTTGTAATGAAAATAAAAAATTTCATACCAAGATTTATTTTTTAAAAAATTGATATAAGGGTAAAAATTTCTTTTATAAAACTTTAATGTTCACAATGAAATCATTTTAAAACATTTTCATTCAAGAAAAATGTAATTATAAGTAAAATATTAAGATATATTTTTTTAAAGGAAAGTACCATATAATTTTGGGAACATTTGAATCATTAGAACCATGATATAATAACAATAAAGAAACATTAAATACAATTAGAATAGATAAATTCATTATATAACATGTCAAATGGTCTGTATATAAACATCATAAAATAATGTAGGTTCATAACATCAAAATATTCCTCAACAAAAATAAATTGAGACAAAGTTACATAGTGTTTGATTCACCGTTTTATTTATTTATATTATTGAAAAATAAAATTATTATAATTATAAAATTTATTGACTACTTTTTTTAATTTTATTAATATTTTTTTCACATATTATTACATCATATACAATTACTTAATCAATTAATTTTATGTCGGATGTTATGACAATATTGGTCTTATATGTCAAAATGACTTTTATAGGTTGAATATTGGTCTTGGATGTCATTATTTAAATATATAAGTACTAATAATAATTACTTATTTCTCATATTTATTGAAAAAATATAGTTTAAAAATAAATCATGAAATATGGTTAGGAATAATGAACTACATTATGATAATTGATATGGAATTCCATACGTACGCACGAGTAACATTTCCTTTTCCAATGATCATTATGGAAAAGAGGTAAGTAGTATTTCATATTTATAAAATAATAATAATATAATATTGAAAAATTTATTTTTTAAATAAACTTATATATATCATTCTTGTGATGTGGTGATTAAAAAAATGAATCACATGGCTTTGTGGAGGCAGTAGTCCTCACATACATGAAAGATGTTATCATTTTTTAATGTACCAAAGAAAATGATATATTATATTTTATGATTGATAAAAATGTAATTAATATATTGATTATTTAATTTATATCGCATATATTCATTATATTTATCTATATTACATTCTATGTAAATCATTAGAGAAAAATGAATCACATTGCTTCGTGATGTGGTAGTCCACCGTACACACAAGCGATGTTATTGTACCCCCCATAGAATATAAAGTAAGATGTTATGTGTGACATAAAAACCTTATAATTATAAATATGTTAATAATATCATGTATATGATTTAAATACATAATTATAAGAATCCATGAGAGGTGATGATAGAAATAAAATGACAACGGTTCATACAGTGGTACTCCACCAAACACATGGATAACGATTTTGTATCACATTTGATAGAAGATGAGGTATATTTTGGTTAATAAATTAAAATAACAACATTTTAGTGTGTGGGAGATACTAAGGTTATTATATATAAATAATTTAAGACTATTTTAATGAGGTTTCAGAAGAAATAAAATAAGGATGCATGGTAAAGGATGATACCTATTATTCGGACAACTGTCTCAGGTTAGCAACAAAAGATTTCTCAGGATGGAATTATGATTAAATTTAGGGATATAGATCATGATAAGGGAAGTTATTAAGGATATAGGTATGTATTTTAAATAAAAATGGGTTTATGGTGTGAATAAAAGACAATATGGGTGGCCATTTATAAGTGTTCTACGTGTTACACTTATAATTTTTTAAAAGAAAAACGTGCATCCACTTTTTCACATAACACAAGGCTAAAAAAAGGCCATTATCGACACATAGAAATTATAATGTCTAAATATTTACTTTAAATAGGTTTTATAGATATATTTTTTTTTTCATTTTCACTCTTATCTTTTTTAGTTCAACCCAAGGTAAGTCTATTTTTACCTTAACCACAATAATTAATTTTTACTGTTTTCATTATTCATTATAATAAAAATATTACTTGAAATTATTATAAAATATAAATTATTATAATTAAAAATATGGAATAAATTTTAATATCCTCATTCCACATGAATATAAAATTTTAATTTAAAACTAAACCTACAGACATGATGAAAAAGTAGTTTTTCCAAAAATGTATTTTTCAAGTAAAAGATGATTTTATGTTAACTCTAAAGTTAATAATAATAATTGTATGAATATAAATTAATATTTATTTATATATAATATATATAATTAATTTAAAACATTCCTCATTAATTTTTATTTAAATTAATTAAAATGGATAAACATTATGTACATTAAAACAGTTTTTAGAAAAACCCTTTTTAAACAGAAAAATCAACTTATACTAAAATCCAATATAAATTTCATTAAAAATTAATTAAGTGGATTAAATATAACTATATAATTATTAATTTAATTTAAATTATATTCATAACATAATGGTAGATTTAAATTAAATAATTTATTGAAAAGAAATATTTTTTTACAAAAATCGGTATTTTTCACTATTCACTTAAAAATTAATATTTTTCAAAAAAATCCATAAATTTTACAACACGTAAACTTTGATATGATGATTTAAAAAATTATAATCATTTTTTATAATTATGTTTTAAAATTTATAAATTAAACTTTGAAATAAAATCTTATAATAAAATTGTTAAGTTATAACTACTTCCTTTTTTATTTAAAAATTATTTATTATTTCTTATAATGAATATAAAAATATTAATAAAAATTGAAGTGAATTATTATATAATTACCTAGGTTTTTTCAATATTACTTCATGTTCATTTTTATATGTAATTTTATGAAAGATCTTACTACATCAAAATGTATCCACGATGATGTCTATTGTTTCCTTGTTCTCATGGAGATTCCACACTTTCTGGGGTACCAGTTGTTGTTAGGTGGAGATATTCAATCATAATAGTGATAAAACATCTATTTATAAATGATTCATAGACCCTAAAATGAGATAATAATTGAGAAGGACAAATCTTATTCAAATGCCAAAGGATCTGATGATCTTGGGAAGCAGATTTTCACCCAATTTAGAGATGTGGAGGTGTGTGAGTTTTGGAAGAAGGGTGATATTGTTCATGTGGTTTCAAATGAGTAATCCATTTCATATATTATTAATCTAGGTAAAAAATATATCATTTATTATATTATCCCTTTGAGAGGTTCCACACCATAGAAAATTTATTATTTTTAGATTCACCTTGCATATATTTTGGGGATTCAAATCATGGAATTGGATCTCCATGTATTGATGTTTTTTTCACATAATTTATTTATGAGGAACTAAAGGATAAAAGAATGTGGGTTTAGATCACTATCCTTTAATCCCTGTTTTTTTAAATCCAAGAATTTTATTTCAACCTTAATCTACTGGAGGAAAAAAGCTCAATGGTGTAGGTATGGGTTATAGTGTATGTTGTCTAATGGATTTTATTATATCTGAGGATCATAACTAAAATTGTGTTATACATTGGTGTTATAATTAATATGGATAATGGAAAAAAGTAGATTATATAAAGAAATAATGCTCACATTTTATTTGAGGAAGTTATTATTTTAATCAGAGTTTATAATCTCTTCCTCTTTAGTGAAAAAGATGAATTTACATTAAGGATCATGGATGAAAATGTACATGCTTTTTGTTTATATTGTAAATTTATTGGTAACTCAAATTATACCTATGAAAGGAACCAAAAATTCTATCATTATACTTGGTCTTTCCATGATGATTATAAGTTTCAAAGGAATATGTATTTATATAATACTGCAAATAATTTAGAGGGCCAGACATATGGTGATCCAGAAGATGGATTGGGCTACTCTCTAACACATTATAATGCTTCCTACCCCAGTGTTACAATTTTATCAAAGTAGGGGCATGATGGAATGTATCTCCCTTGATTTTCCCAAAATGTGATACATTTACTTTTGGTGATATTGCAGAAGAAGAATAAATATAGGTTACCCATGGAGAACCCTCATTTAAAGATGTTATATTTTATGTGATTGAAAAATAGAAGTTACATGTTTAATATTTGGATGCTCAATATGATGATCATAATGAAAAAAAATATGAATTCGATATAGAATTTTGGTAGGATAAAATTTTTTTCTAAAAGAAAATGAAAAAAATAAAGTAGTGGATGCCTCCTTGAAGAAACTTGGTAAGCCCATTGGAATGTTTAGAGGTCATTTGGGAATGTTTTAGAGTCAGCTAGGTATGTGATGGATGCTCAGAGTGGTGATTTACCCTCAACACACATTTCCAGTGGATCTGAGTTAGCTGAGAATTTTTTGGTTTCTAATAGTGATGTTGCACCCACAATTGATAGTACCCACAGAATGTCCAAGTTATCTGGGAATGTGATGGATTATTAGAGTAATGTTTCACCCTCAAATAAAAATAATAGAAAGATGAATAAGTTATATGGGTATGTTGTGGCAACTCAGAGTGGTGTTGCATCCACTTGAAAAGGAATGGTAGTTAGCATGACTGCCTCTAATAATTAACAAACTTAAGACATGTCACCAACTATTTATAGTTTTACTATTAAAAAGTATCTTAAAATAATTAGAATAATTTCTGATATTGATCTAGTGGAGAGAGAGGAAATAAATATTGTGGTATATCTCATAGATCTAGGTGGTGTTTTACATCAAAGAGGTAGTGTATCTACTGTGGATGATAGGGGTTTTTCCAAGGAGGTTCACAGGCCTCAAAATGATTAGACAAGGAATCACAAAGCACACGATTTTCTTTGCAATAGGTTCTCCTAAGGAATTTATTAATGTTTAAGTTAGTGTTAAATTTGGTATAAGTTTACCTTTAATGATTGTTAAAGTTATTAATTCTAACCTTTTTGGGTTACATGCCTCTGGAATTTGTGGAGAGGATATTCATAGAGTAAATGACAATTTTAATGTGGATAATAATGACAATTTCTCTAAATATGAGTAGGTAGATGATGGGGTGGACCTTGGAAGTGGGTTAAGACATAGAGAATGGGATAACATCCTTGAGGATGATGTGGAAGAGTACCTCATCACAATATGAGTACCCAATATCAGGTTGTAAGGTTTTCTTGTCTAGTTTTCATGATTTTTTGTTTTCACTCCCCCCTCTTTATTTGTTTTTTTCTAATAATAAAGGGGTTTTAACCAAAATATTTAATTAAATTGTATCCACCCAAAAAAACTTTTACATCCCACCAACATGTAATATATTTAACATCATAGAAATTGTTAAGAATATTATTATGAAACATGGAATCTTTAACTAAGAATTAACACTAATACACATAAAAAAAATTCCTTCATAATATCCCATGTTATGAAATTAATGTGTGCTTTGATATTTTTTATCTTAATATTTAAATATAATTTATAATGTTAATTTAGATCTAAAATTTTCTTTTTTAATATTAAATTATAATTGATGAACCCTTTTAGGAAAATATTTTCCTTTGTTACGACCACATACTTAATCATTGTTGAATACTTCATAGTTATAACCTAGTAACAATAATATGACTAAAATTTATCGTTAGTAGTTTCAAAATTATTAGTATTATTAAATAATTATATCATAGAAAGACTTCAATTTTTTTAGACTTGAACATTACTAAGAAAAAAATTTCTCCGATGCATTTCTTATATGAATTTATCCCTTATCAAATAATGTATCCCACTATAACTCAAGATAATTTATGTTTTAAATGAAAATAAGAAATTTTTTCTTTGGGATATCAAATAAAAAATAATTTACTCGAATCTAAGGAAAATTACTATAATTCATGATATTTCAAGTAGGTTTTGGAATTTAATTATTTCGTGGTTTTATAATTTATTTTAATATATTTAATTTGAGTCTTAAATTAAGAGGAATGAAATAATATAAATTTATAATTTTAAAAATGGATAATTAACTTGATGGATTATACTTGAGACTATTGATAACTCAGTGGGGCTCACTGCGCATCTGGTGAGCCATCTATAGGCGCTTTTTACCTCTAGAAACCCCATGAGGATTATGGTAAGCCACCAATAACCCATTGTGTCAGTGGGAATCAAATGGAGGAAACTAATATTGATGGTTTAGAATTACCAAGTTTTTTATAAGTGTCGTTTATGTGATTCCCAATTAATTTTTTTATAATTAAAAGCTTATTATGTGATTTAGATGAATATTAATCCATATTATACCACCTCGAAATTCTATCTACCTATATTTTATTTGAGATAAATTTATTAATTCATATAAAAATCATGATTTTTATAGTGTGTTGGATATAAGGCTATAAGGAAATTTAAATCAAAATGGTTTTATTTGTTTTGTTTGGTTTTACTTTTTATCCACATGATCTAATGAAATTATTATAGTTTTAAGGAATTTTCATTATAATTTGTGATTAAAGTGGAATTTTTATTTTGATTCTTGTTAGATTCATTGACTATGAATTAAAAAGTTGTTATCAATAATTTTCTTGATTTTAATTTACCAATACATGTGTAATTTAGTAATTATTTTCTTGAAGTTGACTACAATTAAATTGTATGGGGATGAATTATTATTTACATTGTGAGAAATTGGTTTATATAGATTTATGAAATTAAAAAAATTATTCCCTATGTGATTTAATAATGAAAATATGAATTTCATAGTAATATAGTGATTATAACTATTAAATAAATAATAATAAATAATGATTTGATATTCTAAATGATGGAGACAATGATAAAATGTGTTTTTGTTCTATAAAACAATAATGGTGAATATATTCAATAATTTTGTGTGTTATATAACAATTTATTATTATAAATGCAATGATATAAATTTTGAGTATTTAACAAAGCCTATAAATGCAGTTTTAAATGGGGAAATATTTTTAAATTATGGAAAATTTTAATTTATTTTTTATTAGTGTTTGGTATAATTTCAAAATTTGTAAATGATATGATATTGATTTATAATTTTACAAGGGTAGTTAAAGCGATGTTTTAAAATTATGTTATGTGATGAAATTATTTTTTAAGTAATTTGAAATGTCTTTGTGTTTGATAAAAAATTATAAATGATTGTTGATGATGTGATTACATATTATGAGATAATTAAATTAAATAGTAATAATTATGTACTATGAAAATGTTAGTGTTGTGATATTGAGACATTAGGATACATTATATGATGTTTGAAAATACCATGTGTCTAGTTGTGATGTAGGGTAATACATGAGATTCAATTTGATGAAAAATATTCCTTCTCTTTAGAGAACCCATGACTTCATCTTTGATAAGAGTCATTCCCTATATTTACCTATGTCTTTAATATGGATAATATGAGAGAAAATAATTATTTTGGAAATGTTAATTATCATTTGATTTGTTTTTATATGACTTGATTTGAAAAATACATCTAGTGTCAACTAGTAGTGACTAATGTAAGTAAAAAATTATATCAAATTATCTCAATAAAACTCAATTATTCTTTTGGAATATTATTTTACAACATTAAATCCATTTTATATTATCATATAATACACATATGGTTATGTTAGGATGATGGATATCGTTGTAGTATCATGTGGAATCCCACTAATTGTTTTTACACCCTATAGATAATCATATCATATATATATAGAATGTTTTGATGTAATAAATTCCAAAGACACACAATATTTAGGTTTTTATGCCTATGATCATTATTATGATTTCTCAATTGGATCAGAGAAGTTGAAGTGGGAAACATTCAGTATTTATTCTTATTTTTTTCTAATATATTACATTATGATTCATGAATTTGGATTATGATTTATACCATATTTGGTATCAGCTTATTAAACAAATGATTATTAATCAAATTATATCTTATTTTATTAATTTTAATTTATTAGAAACTAAATTATACATAAAGTGATATGGTTAGACCCTTACTGATTGACAATAGTTTGAGGAGATTGGGGAGTGCACTTAATACAGTAGGGCATTTTTCCTCGTAGGAATGTTTGTGTGAAATAATTCACCACATCACATTAAGATTATATTACATAATCTAAAATATAAATGTAAATATTTTTTTACATTATATATAATAAGTTAGGTAAATCATATAAAATTTATAAAAGAACTATTTAATATTTTGTTTTGATATTTATAAATTGATCATTGATCTCACTATACTTTTACCACATCCGAGGATATTCATGGGACATTTATAAAATAATGTGTGATATATAAATACTATTAAGGGTGTTAAATAAAATAAACAAGGATGTAATTTATCAATAGATAAAAAAATCATAACTTGATATCTTTAAGAGAAGGATCATAAACCATCACATATAAACAAGGAATAAGAGTGAAAATATCACATGATCCCAGTAAGCATGATAATAATAAAATACAAAAAAAGCCTAAAGAATTTAATCATAAACATAATTCAAAACTAAAAACCAATGCATCATAAAATTATGGAAAATGTTTACCACATCATCCCCCCACATACAATTGTGGAAAAACCTCTCCACATATCATCCCCTTTCATAACATTGTGTACAAAGACAAATGTTTCATTCCAACAGATAAGGATCTCATGAGATATAAATAATTACCCAATAAATTATTTTGGATATATAATTTCATTCCCACCATCATCATAATATTTTATGAATATTTTTTTCACATAGTTAAATACAAACAAAATGAATAAACGGGGAAAAAAACTCATCATGATGTAATGGGTGACATAATAAGTCCATCAATCATTATTCTTCAAGGAATCATATATGATTAAATGAAAATAATTTCATTGGTAATATTTTTCATTAAGTTTTAAATCAATAAACATGTCTTTTAAATAGATCTTAATTTTTAAGAAAATGGAAAAAATAAAAGATAATGAATAATTCATGAAATAAAACACTTTTAACGAATTACTAATAAAACGAAAATATAGTTTTAAAAAGTTATAGGATGATAGTGTTTTTAAAAATTCGGAAAAAACATTTTTAGTGTTAATATAATTAATATTTTCAAAATCATAGAAAGAATATAATATTTATATGATTAGAACATGAAAAAAAAGAAAAAATAAATTCATTCCCTTTGTCTAGTTTAATTTAAAGGAAATATTGGAAATAGATATGGATATGAATGAGAATATCTTGAAATAAGAATGAAATATGAAAAAAAGAACATATTTTTATGATAATATAAATAAAAAAAGTGTTGGTGGTATATATATATGGTGGTATAGAACAAAACTATATAAACAAAGATAGATTGGGAAGGAATCATCGCCTTATATTTTGAATTACTTTTAATAATTAAATTACTTTCTGAATATTCATGTTTCATTATATAGTTAATCTACAATGAATTTTTTTAAAATTTATTTAATCTCTTATAATAATTTTTTATCTTCTTTTTTAATTTTATAAATTTTTATTATCAATGTTATCGGTTTTTAGGTTATTTAGTTTATAGTTATGAAACTAATTTGATGTACTATAAATTGTCAATGGAAAATATAAAATAGTTCTATATTCTCTAAGTGTGTCATAATATATATTTTATATGATTTAAAGTCTTATAAAATTTTAAAATTAATAATATAGTTATGATTCTTTGAGTCCTCCTTAGTAAGCTTGTTTTAGATTCATAAAATGACTATGTTTTTTTCTATTAATATTAATTTTATTATAAATATTTTATCATTAAGGAATTATATAAATTATATTATTTTACTATCATGTTATATTAAATTATAATATAAATTTTTAAGAATATATCTGAAAGGAATAAGTGAGAAATTAAATGTCATTGTTCACTTTGATGGCCTAAAACTACCATAGGTGAATAATGTTTTTAAGTGAGTTAAAAAATAATAAGAAATGAAATAAATATATATGTTTTATAAAAATATTATAGAATGATTAATATACTATTTTAAATTTACTTTCAATGTTGTAATATGTTGTATAAGGGTCAAGAGAATACATTAAATGAAAAGCATTGATTTTGAAACCCTTACCTCACACCTTGGGTCACCAGATTAGGATTAATCCTAAAGCCTTTGAGGGTGGGATTTTTGGTCCCAAAATGTTGATAAGGATGTTTCTAGGATATTTTAGAGAGGAATTGGAATAGATTTTTTTCAATGTAAAGAGTTTTTTGAGAGTGTGGACAAGGGTGGAGGAGGGGTGTTTATATAGCAAAGGGGGAAAGGTATTTTAGAAAAAGTGTTGATTATCTTATTATTTTGGAAAAATACTATAAAGAGTGTTAATTTATATGAATATTATTAGTGATTAATTTTAAAATGGATGTTTATTTGATATTTTAGCTTACCCAAAGATGAATAACATTTTGGAAATACTTTATATAAAGTAAATAATCAAATATTATTTTTTATTGGAATAAACTATAACTCAGGTTTTGAAAATTGATTTATAGGTTTTTAAATTAATTTTTTTATTTTTAATTAAATTATTTAATCATTAAATAATTTTTAATTCCATTATTTTATATTTTTCATTTCATATCCATATAATGATGATTTTATAGGGCGTACGATATTCATAAAAACTATATTTTTTTACTATGTACTAAAAAATAAACTTTTTTAGAAAAATACCAAAAATCTCCCTTATATAATTTTGACATGATTATTCAAAAAATCAATTCCCTTTAACCAAATTTATATTGAAAATATTATAATTTTATGTTTTGAATTACATTATATTATACAAGGAAAATAAATTTTTCTTAAATAAATACCATTTCTTTTTCCACGATTGATTGCATTTCTATTTGTTATCATTCCAAATTAATATATGATTAATAAATAATTATTATATATAAATTATACAAAATATTATTCATAATTTGATAATTATATAATAACATAAAAATTAATATTTTACGAAATAAGTTAAAATAAAAATTATTATAATCAATCCTTATTTTTCTTCCAAATTATTTGAATTAAGAAATAATTTTATAGAATTATAGTGTTTATATATACTTATTTTTTATATTTTAAATTATAAATTTAAGGAATAAAAATACTCTAATATTTCATATTACAAATTCAATAGATTTTTATTATCTCAAATGGTAAGATAAAATTCTAACAACCATATAATTACAGTTCTTTCTTTAAATATCTTTTACTTTTATCATTATTCATCCAGGCAATTTTCCAAATAATTTTTTTATATTTTGTTTACAAAATTTCATTCTTATTTCAAATAATATGTTTTATTTTAATAATGTTGTGCACATTTATGATAATTCTTTGTGACTGTGAAAAATCATAATTTTAAATTTTTCCTTGTTTGTTTGTTGGTGTTTACTATCCTATTTTATCGCTTTTCATTTTATCAAGTTAATTGATACTAAATACGTAATGTTTTTTGTTTGTGTAATAAAGTTGTGTTTTTTATTATTATATATAAATTATTTTCACAATAAATTCTATTACACATATATTTAGAAATATTAAATTTCCATATATGAAAATTCTATGTTGTTACATGAATCCATTATTTAGAAATTCCATCCATAAAATTGATGTTACCTATATAATTGTTTACAAAGATTGTATTTTTTTCATACCATATATTAAAATTAATTTAAATTGAGTGAGATAATGTTTGATGTATTTTTTAGGTACTTAGTGTTTGGAATAATGAACTTTGGTTGTTCTATTATTGCTCACAGTATTATTGACATATTGTGATGAAGTTGAGAAAATGATCTTGTCCTGATCTAGGTGAGAATTAGTGAGCTTAAAATTTTTAAATCTATATATTTGTAATATTAATTATGGAACATTGTAATATTGAAATTTTAATCAATTAATATATATCCAAAGTAATTTAAAATTAGGTTCTATCTTTATATGAATAATTTTAGTATTTCATAATATTTAATCCCACTTCATAAAAATCACTTAATACTTTGAAGTAGAAATGTTTGGAATTTTTCTCAATGGTTAGAATTTAAAAGATTAACTCTACTGTAATAAGAATTAGTTTCCAACTTTTTAATATTAATTTATTCTTATGATGTGATCTTTATAAAGAAAACACTTATATAATATGAGAAGGATAAATTATAGGATAAAATTTAGAAGATTCTGGAATGTGTTTTAAATAAAAATTAATATCACAATTAATCAAAATTATTGTGATTTATGATGAGATAATTTAGATTCTATACCACAACAGAGGTTTTCACACCAAAAAGATATTAATTTATTTAGTTATTATATTTTTGAATTATATGTTGGGTGTATAGAGAAATTAATGCGAGAGTATCACATGGTTATTTAAAAACCATGTTATGTATTAAAAGATGATACTTTATGGAATTTAAAATGATAATATATGTGCCCTATATATTTAAATAAATATTTAACAACTTAGAGGTTTTAAAGGCCGAAGTTTTAAGAGTTTTATAATACCTAGTGTTCAAAAGTAATTTCCATCATTTATAAAAAATTCACACATATTAATTTTTCATAGATATTTAAAGGGACATGAAATGAAATAAAAGTGAATTAAGTAAATTATGAGGACCATATAATTTTTTATATAAAAGAGATTGGAAAATATAATCGACCTGCATTGCATCTA
Organism: Viscum album; assembly: GCA_963277665.1. Taxonomy (NCBI): domain Eukaryota; kingdom Viridiplantae; phylum Streptophyta; class Magnoliopsida; order Santalales; family Viscaceae; genus Viscum; species Viscum album. The sequence goes on along the minus strand of OY728132.1, from coordinate 32,237,600 downwards.
TAATTTACTGAATTGGTTGAGAAATAATGATCATATTTTTATTGATCTTGGTGATAACTAATTATAATTATGGAGATCTTATCATTCATTCATATTATTTTTTATATGATGATTATTATAAAGAACCAAGGGGAGACCAATCTGCATGTTTCTTCTCAAAAGCATTCTAGTAGATAATTTATTTATGAAAGATGATTTATTTTTTTATTGATCCATTCAGTTGTGGATTGGAGATATGGTCCATACTCCAGAGAAAATATATAATATTGATGAACTAGGTTTTATAGTCTAAACAATTCCATATATATTTTGGGAAGTGGATGATACTTACCCTTTTTCAATAACTGGATGACACATATATGAATATTTTTTTATGAATAAAATGAAATTTTTAACCACTATAAATTATAGTGATAATAAAATTCATGGCTGAAAAAACATTGGACATAGTAATGACTAGGCTCTCACAGATGGACCAACCATTGTAAAAAGTTAAATTGTTCTTCTTGTCTATTTATTTTTGTAAACAGGTGAGTAAGATATTTTAAAGAGTGGATCATGACTTTAATCGATTATGTAGATTTAGTTCTAAATAATAATTTATAAATACCAATATCACTGATTCACCATCTTCTTAGTAGAACCCTAACTAATTAATACTCTACAAGTGGTATCAAAACTAAGTTACCCTGAGATTTTACTCTTATCGAATTAAATCAGGGACAATCTATGTTTTATTAATAGTTTATGAGTTCCATTTTTTAATATGAATAAAAATCATTTTTGAGTGAACTAAATGATTCAATTTTTTCTATCACATGGATTGGAGGTGATAGATATTGTCACAGTGGACCTTACACCTATTTATAAATATAATCCTATAAAATATTTGGATAAAAGAAATTTCTATGTTTATGGGAATGATATAAATATTATAGTATCATCTCCATCAGAAAAAGTGTATATCAAAGTAATGGTGATGCATATAGATAAAAAATATATGACAGGATCGAGAACAGGAATGTGGGAAACATTGAGATCAAATAATCCAAATTATATATTTTAATGGATATGTAAAAAGATAATATAATGGATGAGGATGAAACTATTGATGACTATTTCACTAGGGTGAATCAAAATTTATTCATATAAGATGATTTAGAGATAATAAGGACGATTCTATACTAGTTTAATTTACTTTTTTTGGGGTTCACTCTTCACTAAAGGTTATGTCTAGTGAAATGGCTACGGGTCTATAATTGTGTAGGATTTACAACATCATAATATCAGAGGTGGTGTTAGAATCCAGTGTTCTGTATGGGATAATGAGGGAAAAAGAAGAATTTCCTTGGTATCTAACTTATCTAAAATAAAAATTCAATAGTTTCATCAGCCGTTATATCTAGTTTGATCATAATTGCAGAGAAAGAAACTTCGTAGCTGATTCTATAGAGATTAAAGGAGATCCATCATCTGGTATGTCAAGTTTTTATCATACAGGGTCCTTTAAAACTGATCGTTTTATCATTGTAAAGAAATATTCTCTAGGTCTTCATTGTTATTATTCCCTATAGGTAGGCTCTTTATCTCTTCTTATATCTTTTAATAAAAAATGACTTGTGAGAGAGAGAAATTTACTTGATAGATTTGATCCAAATATATTAACCATATTAGGGAAGGAATATCCCTTTATTGAAATATTACACAACACCCATAATAACTATGAAATGAGAAAAGTATTGATTAAAAATAATAATTAAATGGTTGTAACGTCCTAGCTAGGGTGCCACACCCCGATCCCATGATCCAGTTAGTCACATGACATCAAGCATGCCTCCCTATACACTGAGGGATATCGTCTAGTATCAAGGGTCTAATAAGTCAATCATGGGAGGACTATACCCTATTTTATCAGAGTGTTACACTAGTGGAAATAACAAACAATAGTGGAAGCATATATAACCCAAAATAATACTAATATCTCTAGAAAATCAATGCAAGAAAATAAAATATATTACTAAAGAATAAAACATGCCATGATAACATATGTAGAAGGTTTATAACATGAAAATTGAAAATAAACACCCCAATGAATCCCAAGAGGGTACCAAGCCACATATGATTCCCTCATCCAAGTTTCATCCCAACCCAGTCATCGAACATAGAGCCTTTTCCTATAACTTATCATATAACAATAAAATATATTCAGGTACCGATCAGGAAGCCTGAGTAGGGTGTTAGTAGAACTCAGTTGGCCACCACAAATGGTGTTTAAAAAATCCAATCAATAACAATGTATACAGTTCTATAGAGAAATAATTACAATTCATAAATAAAAAGTTATCAAATTATCAAACTATTCTTCATCTAACAAAATAAACTAACCAAGTTCCTGTTGTCACCCATACCTCAATACCTACTTTGGATCACATTAGAGCCCAATATATGTATAAGGGATATCATGTCGTAGAATTCCATTATTTCCATTATTTATTTTCTCACTTTGGAATGACCATGTTCTTATTCTTAAATTCATTATTGAATTCCCATGTTACTATTCATACTTCACACATTAGAATGGCCATGTTGCCATTCTTTAATTCATACTTGAATGACCATGTTACCATTCGTAAACACACATTAGAATGACCTTGTTCCAATTATTTAATTCATAGTTGAATTACCATGTTTCCATTCATAAACACATAATTAATTCAGCAATTAATTATCCACATAAATTTCATTACTAATTCTACAATTAGTTAAACACAACAGTCCCATTAGTTAATTCAACAATTAATTAATCATGTTAATGACAAAAATTAATTAAAACATTAATTAATAATACCTATTTCATAACTAATTAATCAATTAGTTTATCACATAATTAACCTTAATTAATTCGTCAATTATTTATGTCATCAACCCATTAATTAACTTAACAACTAATTAATTAATATTCACAACAAAAAATTCCTTAATTAATTTGTATAATTAATTACCTCATTCATAATATCAATTATTCATAACTAATTCAATAGTTAATTATCTCAATATATGATATCAATATCATATTACTAATCCCATAATTAATTATCTCAATTCATGACCTCAAAAGAACATACTTAATTCAATATTTAATTATCTCAATTAAACAAATTCAATATCTCATAGTCGATTCCCTAATTAATTATCTAAATCAAAATACATAAATATAAAAATTAATCCCCTAATTAATTATCTAATTCGATTGCCCCTAAATTTCATATTTATTTCCCAAATTTATTATCTATTTCAATAATACTTCAATTAGTCAATTAAAAGCATTAACTGACCCAATTTAGGAATTTCAATTGCTAAAGAATTCTAGAAATTCTACAATTTTGATACATGTATAAAAATAAAAATAATGGAAAATTAATATTAGACCACCAACCTTAAATCATCAAATAATAATCTCCCAATGGAAATACCCAAAAATTTAGTGGCACAACAACATAGATATAGATCTAAATCCTAAAACCATTAATCAAGATTAAATAAAATAAATATTTTATAAACCTAGATCTAGATATAGAATCATAGATATAGATATCCCCAAAAAGGTTTAGATCTATCCATAATAGAAGATTACATCACTAAAATAAATGGAGAATAACAAGAGAAGAACATGATAAGAAAAGTTATAAGATTGACTTACTGATAGAGAAGCATACCTTCAATATGGGATTTAATTCTAGATGAACAGAGGTCGAAAGGGATTGGAATTCATCGATAGAAATCCAAAAATGAGAAACACCTCCTACAGTTGAATGGGGGGTCAAAATAGGTGAGTTTCTTGGGCCCAGGGGATTTTAAAAATTAAAATTTGGTGACATTTAAAATCACACATGGTTTTCTAGGTAAGTCCACATGGTTTTCTCTAAACATATGCCTAAAAAATGTGCCTATTATTTTAGGGGTTCATAGTTAATCCTAATAGGGAACATGATTTTCCAAACCATATGCTAGCTATGAAAATCCCTTCTATTTGGGTTTTCACGGTTAGATGAGTTGGGGAACACGGTTAGGGGAAAATGTGTGCCAACTATGCACAATAATATAATTCATATTTTCTCAAAATTACACCCAAAAAAACACCAAGTCACTATACAAAAAAATAATCAAATATAGGAAAAATAATACCCGAATTCAAGCCTGACTCGACCCTAAAAATGTCAGGATTTTACAATCTCCCCACCTTATAATAGCTCATCCTCAAGCTACACTCCCAGGCTTCCCTAAGATTCTGTACCAAAAAATATTAAGTCATTGAGCCCACATATATTTTTCCCTTTCCCATGTATCCTTATTTACAGACCCATAATTCCACAACACATGAACTATCATCATGGTCTTTCCCCACAACACCTTCTCACTATGATCCAACACACATATTGGATTCTCCTAAAAAGATGCATCTACCTAAATCTCAACATCATCCGCATCGATCACATGGGAAGCGTCACAATGATACTGCTGATGATGTGATACATATAATACATCATGCATAGAGCTATATTTTGGTGTAAGTTCCAATCAGTACTCCTCCTGATTGATTATCTCCACAACCTCAAACGGTCCGAGAAACCTAGGAACCTATTTTCACTGTATCCATATACTACAGTGTCCCAATCTCACAAACACTTGAAGGAATAAATTATCACCCTTTATAAACTCTAACATTCATCGACATATATCATCATATGAATTATTTCTACTTTGATTTGTAGAAATATGTTTTTGAATTAGTTGTACCTGTTATGATGTATTTAACACAATACTCAATCCCAACCATTCTGATTCACCTTCCTACATCCATTGTAGTAGTGATCAACATGTTTTACCATAAAGATCCTCGAATGGTTCCATATTTATTGTTTCCTAATAAATTTTGTTATAGTAAAACTCCACTAAATCTAAGTATTTCTCCCAAGATACACTGAAGTCAAGTACACATGCCTATAACATATCCTCAAGCACCTGTATAGTATGATTCAACTACCTATCTTTATGTGGGTGAAAAGTTATACTCAATAACACATATATACCAAGAACCTTCTAAAACCCCTTCCAAAAGCTTAAAATGAATGTTGAGTCACGATCGGAAACTATAGTCTATGGTAACCCATACATATGGAATGTCTCCAAAATATACAAATATCCTAAGTGCTTCATGTAAGGGTTGGTGTCCTCAGAACCAACTGTTTTGTACTTTGACTACATAAATGTTCACTTATTATATATTGTTCATTGTTCTGCATGACTATAATATAATAATGTCCTGAAATATTTGTTGCATTAATAAGGTCATAGCAGATCCCCGCTATGATGAGAACCTTGAAATGCTATAACAATATTCTTAAATATAGTTCTGCAGTTGGATGACATACTATGATAGGACACATAGTATACAGACCGTCATGTGCGAGTACTCATAAGAAGACGAGACTCCCTCTCATGGAGTTCGCACTTGGTAATCTCCAAGATGGGAGATTATGAGAACATACCCGCCAGTAGTAATTCCTCATGTCTTGGTGTCATCAGATATTGCTATCTACGAGCATGTGTAATGGTCCTTAGACTGGAAGATTATCATTAACTCATGTCATGACTCGCGCACTTAGATTTACTGATGAAAACCGTCACGCAGACAGTTGGCGGGAAGTAGGGTACATTGGGTGCGTCACGAGTGACATGTTGTTAATGGATAATTCAAGGAAGGATTTGTCCCTTCCATTTATGGAAGTTGATATCTCGGCCCTTTGATTGAAATAGAACTGTCGCATTAAATTCCATGGCCATGGTGTAAACGATGAGTTTATTTCAGGTATTCAAAGAACGACATATCAAGCATATAGGTTTATGACACTGCCATGAAACCTGCTTGATGAGATATTGAGACAAAGGGATTAAATTACCCAGTAAGCGTTCGTATGAGGTGATACGTCAATGCGGCGTCAACTTCTTTCTCTTGGGTGCCTTGACCCGTTGCTAGACAGTAATCTTGGACTTTAGGCAAGCCCGCCTAATGCCAACGAGAAAGAGGCCTAGAGGGTCACACACTAAGTGTATCCAAGTATCTCAAGTTGAATAAATATTATTCTCGTACGTGGTTTAATAATTATTCAAGGAAGCCTAAGTTGTTTTAAATGATGGAGGAAAAAGAAAATAAAACAAGTACACGTCGTGTATTATTATTACATGCCGTGTAGTTTTATTTTGGAAAGGAAATGAATAAATGAAAACAAGATATACACATCGTGTACATTTAATGTACACGCCGTGTAGTTTTCAATGAAAAACAAGTACACGCCGTGTATTTATTAATACATGCCGTGTAGTTTTTTTTAGTTGGGATTTTGAGGATATAATATTTTTTAAAATGATATTTATTATAATCAGCGTGGGCGCATGTCAAGAAATTATTTATTCGACATGGGGTTTTAAATAAAGAGTCAATGAAATAAATAAAACGCATAACGCGTTTATTTATTGTCATAACTCTATAACCCCACACACCCGATTATAAATATCCTCAGAACCCCAACTCTTTTCTGACACAAGAGAATCGTTGTGCACAACATCTCTGGAGAATTCTTTCAAGGCCGAAAGAACCTCTTCCTCCAAGAACGCTCTCAAGACCGAGAGAGATCCTCTTCCATCGGATCAAGACAATCTAAGGCAGACAACGCAAGCAAAGGCTTCTCCACGCTAGCACCCGGAGAATATTTTGGCGACGTCCGGAGATACGAGGTACACATGTGGATCACCGCTAGAGGGAGTCTACACTTTGCTTCTGAGACGCAACGCCGGATCACATCGACAACGCGATTGAGAACATCAACGAAGAAAGAACACCCAAAATGTATTTCTTTATAATTAATTAAATTAATTATAATCAACCTGTAACGATCCTTGTTTGTGGTTCCGGGAGAAACCATCTTCTTTGTCTTTTTCTGTGATTCGATCCGTGGAGACTAGCGTTTATCGTCGTATTGATCCCGGATTGATCATTGCTAATGACAAAAAGCCAAGTGGGCACATCCACCCATGCGCTTCTGCTGCGCCCGGAACCTTCAAATGGTATCAGAGCGAGGTTACAACATTGATTATAGTTATTTAATTTTCGTTGATAATTTACGCATTCATATTTGATTCAATTCGAAATAAATCGTTCTATAAATCTGAATTAACGAGATCTATTCTTCCTCCTTCGTTTCTCGATTCATAGCACAGAAACGACCTTTTAATTTTAATTTTGATTAAAATAAAAATGAGGAACTCATCCGGAGGAGCCGCTCTTTCTATCTGTACAACACGGGATTACACGGCGTGTAATTAAAACTACATGCCGTGTACTTAGGTTCAACGAACCGGCACTGGTCCGCCAAACCACGCCGTGTGAATTGATTATGCCTAAGTTTTAATCACGCCGTGTTGACCAGAATAGAACGGCGTGTGGAAACTGGAATACACGATGTGTATGTTGGAACAACACGCCGTGTAGTCCGTTCCGACCCAGGTGAAACCGTGTACAAAGATAAGTCGCGTACCGCGTATACGGGATTGCCAGGCCGGTTACCGCGTAACAAGGAAGTACACGCCGTGTATGATTCATCTACATGCCATGTACTCTAAAATTTCCAAAGTACAGAAAAAAACGCCAAAGCCCCGGCGTGTACTTTGGACAAAGGGTGAAAAGAAAAATACACGCCGTGTAATTATAAACTACACGACATGTACTTTCCAGAAATGGAATTTCACCAGGTTTCCTCCAATGTACAAAGACCCGTACAAGGAATAAGGATGAGAAGAATCTCAAGGAAATTCAGAAAGGAATTTAAGATAAAGAATTGATTAATTATAAGATCACAATTAATTGAATTCGAGCACGTCTTATCTTAAATAAAAGAACGATTAAAAGAATTTGAATTCTAAATATGCGTAAATGTCGTTGCATACTATGGATGATCATGATCTAGACCAAAGACCCTTTGTATGTGTATGGTTTCATTTAAATTTATTTAATTTAAATTTTTTGACCTGCGAGCCTTCTTCCAATAAAATGTAGGGCCTGCGTGCCCATGGTTTCTTTAATGTAAACCCATATAATGGAGGATCTCCCAAGCCAGAGGAGACGGTTCAAATCCCGAAGCCGAGGAGAAATCGACACAAGAAGATACAAAGGTGGACAGGTGGGAGCTGCAAAACACGAACCATCAAGTTCAAGGTGTTTTCCCTAGGTCAGGGTAAGCTTATCAAAACTGCTAGATAAGCTAACCAAATAGAAGCTCATGATCATGCCATCTTATTTTATTTCTGTCTGATTACATGGTTTATATATTATGCATGTGTTGTCGCGATCAGATAATTAATAAAATAAACAAGCATGCAAAGATGGAATAAAATAAAAACCGGTCTATACGTATACATTATCGGAACATGGTTAATCACTTAAGCAAGCATCACTTAATATTAACAAGCATGTGATAATGCAAAGATACACATAAAGAATAAAATCCCTCAAATACCATATTAAGTCAGACCAAGCCTTCCATTACTTGATTAAGGGCAAGACTCAATAAAACTTTGTGTTTGACCAACCCTTGTTGGGACACTTAATTTTATAAAGGAAGCCCTTATGAAAGGTTTCGGGTTGACTTAACCATATTACATCAAGAGAAGTATCCCTTTCTAGACTTGATGTAATATTGGAGGCAAGAGTTGATGAAATCCAAGTCAGGATTTCAGGATTGGGGATTCCACTCAACAGATCAAGGAACTATAAGCTCACAGTTGGCAAAGACCCGCCTACCTAAATACCTTTAAATAGCTTGACAAACCCTTGTTGGGGTTATGCGAAGGGATATATGGATCCTTGCCATTAGAATGTCAAAGCAACTGGACATTCCGAGTTCAATGGTGAGGGCCATTGGGAATTGATAAAATAGTGGGAGACTTAATAAAATTTATTATTTCTCATAAAATGTAATCAAGAAAGTACTGATGAATCTGCTCTTTTAAATTCTAGAATCAAAATGACAAACACATCAACCACATTTTCTCTCCGATCAATTCTGGATAAAGAAAACATCCTCACCGGCAGTAACTTTCAGGAATGGTTTAGGTGCCTTCGGGTTATCCTACTCCATGAACGGAAGTTTTATGTACTGGAGTCCTCACTTCCTGATTCTCCTTCCCTAGGGGCAAGTGATGAAGATTTCCTAGTCTATGATCAACATTTGAACGATGCTCTCGACGTTCAATGTTTGATGCTGTCATCTATGTCTAGTGAGCTCATGAAGTCTCATGAAGACATGGATGCCTATAGCATGCTCGAGCACCTCCGTGGTTTATACCAGGAGAGAGCAAGACAGGAAAGGTTTGAGATCTCCAGGCTCTGTTTCAGAGCAAGCTTGGAGAGGGTGCCCCAGCTGGGCCTCATGTAGTCAAGCTCATTGGCTACATTGAGCGCTTGGAGGTTCTAGGGTTTAAACTCCCTGAAGAACTGGGTACCGATCTCATTCTCGCATCACTCCCCCAGAGTTTCTCAAACTTTGTTGTTAATTTCAACATGAACAATATTGAGAAGTCTCTATCTGATATTCTTATCCTTATTTGCCAAGTGGACAATGACATGAAGCGTGAAAAGCCTTCTGTCCTTATGGTGAATAAAAGGAAAGGGAAGGCGAAGAGATTTAAGCCCAAAGCTTCTTCAAGGCCTTCCAAGAAAAGGAAGATCAAAGGGGAGGCAAAGGAATAGGATGCTGTTTGTTTCGCAAGTGGCAAGAAGGGTCACTGGAAGAAAAACTGCACCCAGCCAAGGAAGCAAGGGGAAGCTTCAGGTGCGTTTGTTATCGAATGCAATCTATCTGTTTCTACTAATTGGGTATTAGATACTGCTTGTGGTGCTCACATCTGTATCCAAATACAGGAACCAAGTAGATTCAGGAAGATTGATCGAGGGGAGATAGATCTACGAGCAGCCAACGGAGCCAGACTTGCTGCTATAGCTGTCGGGGACTACCACCTCACATTGCCTACCGGGATGGTCTTGGTTTTGAAATGATGTTATTATGTACCCTCTGTAACCAAAAACATTATTTCAGTATCCATATTAGATACTGATGGATTCATATTCAAGTTTGGAAATGAATGTTGCTACTTTTATAAAGATAGCATTTGTTTTGGTAGGGCACATTTATATAACGGCCTTTATGTGTTAGACTACACAAACCAAGTAATGGCAATTGATAACAAAGTTAATTTACATGACTCATACCACACCCAACTTTGGCATCACCGGCTAGGTCATGTCAATGAGAAACGTTTGACAAAATTACATCAAGATGGGTATTTAGATTCTTTCGAACTAAAACCACTTGGTGTATGTCATGCGTGTCTACAAGGCAAAATGACCAAAGCCCCATTTAGTGGGAAAGGTGAAAGAGCTAAAGAGCTTCTAGAATTAGTTCACACAGATGTGTGTGGACCATTTCCAGTTGAAGCAAGGGGTGGGCTCTCGTACTTCATAACTTTTACTGATGATTTTAGTAGATATGGATATATCTATTTAATGAGGTATAAGTCAGATTCTTTTGATCGGTTCAAAGAATACAAGAATGAAGTTGAGAACCAGCTTGGTAAGAAGATTAAGAAACTCCGCTCAGACAGAGGAGGAGAATATCTTAATCAAGACTTCATTGATTTCTTACGGGAGTTTGGGATTCTATCTCAACTCACTCCTCCTTACACGCCGCAGTGGAATGGTGTAAGTGAAAGGAGGAACAACACCCTGTTGAACATGGTGAGATCAATGATGAGTCATGCGAGTCTTCCATTATCCTTTTGGGGATATGAATTACAAACAGCAGCACACATACTAAACCAAGTACCAACTAAATCGATAAATGGTATTCCATACGAGTTATGGAGTGGACGCAAAGCCATTTTATCGAATTTACACGTGTGGGGTAGCGAAGCATTTGTTAAGGTCTCTTTAGGTAACAAACTTGCACCCTGAGGCACAAAGTGTATCTTTATAGGATATCCTAAGGAAACAAGGGGATATTACCTATACAACCCCTCAGACAAAAAGGTTACAGTGGCAAGACACGCCATATTCCTTGAGAGGGAGCACATCTCCAAAAGAGATAGTGGGAGAGAGATAGACTTCGATGAAGTCGAGGCTCAAGATACACATGAGTTGGTACAAGAACAGATTCCACAAAGCCCCATGGAAGAACAATCTGTTCCAGAGACACAAGAACTGCGTAGGAGCATGAGAGAGGTGAGAGAACCAGAACGATATGGTTTTCTTGTCACTGAGGATGGTGACTCATTATTGGTTGACAATGATGATCCTCTTACCTACAAGTAAGCAGTTGAAGGCACAGACGTTGCCAAGTGGCAAGAAGCCATGAATTCTGAAATGGATTCCATGTACCAAAACCAAGTCTGGATTTTGGTAGATCCTCCAGTTTATGTAAAGCCTATTGGTAATAAATGGGTATTCAAGAAGAATCTGGACATGGAGGGGCAAGTCAGCACCTACAAGGCACGACTGGTTGCAAAAGGTTTTAGACAGCGTCAAGGAATTGACTATGATGAAACCTTTTCACCGGTTGCAATGCTGAAGTCTATCAGAATCCTATTGGCCATTGCTACTTACCTTGACTATGAAATTTGGCAAATGGATGTCAAAACAGCTTTCCTTAATGGGAACCTCCAGGAAGATGTCTACATGACACAACCTGAAGGGTTTGTGACTTCAAAGGATGCCAACAAGGTATGCAAGTTGCAAAAATCCATTTATGGATTAAAGCAATCATCAAGGTCATGGAACATTCGTTTTGATGAATCTGTTATAGAATTTGGCTTTGTTAAGAACAAATGCGAGCCTTGTGTCTACAAAAGGTTTAGTAGAAGTGCAGTCGTTTTCCTAATAGTATATGTCGATGACATATTGCTAATTGGAAATGAAGTACCTGTCTTACAGTCAGTTAAGGCATGGTTGAATAAATGCTTCTCCATGAAAGACTTGGGCGAGGCGGCATATATTCTTGGGATCAAGATCCATCGTGATAGATCCAAGAAAATGCTGGGCCTATGTCAAAGTACATACATTGACAAGATACTGAAGAGATTCAGTATGGAACAGTCCAAGAGGGGATTGTTGCCAGTGTCACATGGCATTCATCTTTCCAAGAAAATGTGTCCTCAGACACATGAGGAAAGAAAGAGAATGGCAAGGATCCCTTACGCATCCGCGATTGGGTCAGTCATGTATGCTATGCTATGTACGAGGCTAGATGTTTCTTATGCATTAATTGCGGTAGGCAGATATCAAGTTGATCCAGGAGACCGCCATTGGATGGCAGTCAAGACTATCCTTAAGTATCTGAGGCGTAATAAGGATATGTTCTTGGTTTATGGAGGAGATGAGGAACTAGTCATCAGAGGACATGTAGATGCTAGTTTCCAGACTGATCAAGATGACATGAAGTCGCAGACTGGATATATCTTCAGTTTGAATGGAGGTGCAGTGAGCTGGAAGAGCTCAAAACAAAGTGTGGTGGCAGATTCTACAGCAGAGTCCGAGTATATCGCAGCTTCTAAGGCAGCTAAAGAAGCAGTATGGATGCGAAGCTTCGTCCAAGAGCTGGATGTTGTACCGTGCAGTAAAGATCCTATCACACTCTATTGTGATAATACTGCAGCGGTGCCACTTGAAAAAGAGCCAAGGTCACATCAGCGGACAAAGCACATACTTCGGAAGTATCATCTCTTGAGGGATTTTTCTCAGAGAGGTGAAGTTGCAGTGAGCAGTATTTCCACGGAAGACAATGTGGCGGACCCATTGACTAAAGCCTTGACTCAGCAGAAACATGATCATCATGTGAGGTCTAGCGGACTAAAAGTCGTAGGCAGATGGCTCTAGTCCAAGTGGGAGTTTGTAAGGGTTGGTGTCCTCAGAACCAACTGTTTTGTACTTTGATTACATAAATGTTCACTTATTATATATTGTTCATTGTTCTGCATGACTATAATATAATAATGTCCTGAAATATTTGTTGCATTAATAAGGTCATAGCAGATCCCCGCTATGATAAGAAAATTGAAATGCTATAACAATATTCATAAATAAAGTTCTGCGATTGGATGACATACTATGATAGGACACATAGTATACAGACCGTCATGTGCGAGTACTCATAAAAAGACAAGACTCTCTCTCATGGAGTTCGCACTTGGTAATCTCCAATATGGGAGATTATGAGAACAGACCCGCCAGTAGTAATTCCGCATGTCTTGGTGTCATTGGATATTTCTATCTACGAGCGTGTGTAATGGTCCTTAGACTGGAAGATTATCATTAACTCATGTCATGACTCGCACACTTAGATTTACTGACGAAAACCGTCACGCAGACAGTTGGCGGGAAGTAGGGTACGTTGGGTGCGTCACGAGTGACATGTTGTTAATGGATAAGTCAAGGAAGGATTTGTCCCTTCCATTTATGGAAGTTGATATCTCGGCCCTTTGATTGAAATAGAACTGTCGCATTAAATTCCTTGGCCATGGTGTAAACGATGAGTTTATTTCAGGTAGTCAAAGAACGACATATCAAGCATATAGGTTTATGACACTGCCATGAAACCTGCTTGATGAGATATTGAGACAAAGGGATTAAATTACACAGTAAGCGTTCGTATGAGGTGATACGTCAATGCGGCGTCAACTTCTTTCTCTTGGGTGCCTTGACCCGTTTCTAGACAGTAATCTTGGACTTTAGGCAAGCCCGCCTAATGCCAACGAGAAAGAGGCCTAGAGGGTCACACACTAAGTGTATCCAAGTATCTCAATTTGAATAAATATTATTCTCGTACGTGGTTTAATAATTATTCAAGGAAGCCTAAGTTGTTTTAAATGATGGAGGAAAAAGAAAATAAAACAAGTACACGTCGTGTATTCTTATTACATGTCGTGTAGTTTTATTTTGGAAAGGAAGTGAATAAATGAAAACAAGATATACATGCCGTGTACATTTAATGTACACGCCGTGTAGTTTTCAATGAAAAACAAGTACACTCCGTGTATTTATTAATACACGCCGTGTAGTTTTTTTTAGTTGGGATTTTAAGGATATAATATTGTTTTAAATGATATTTATTATAATCAGTGTGGGCGCATGTCAAGGAATTATTTATTCGACATGGGGTTTTAAATAAAGAGTCAATGAAATAAATAAAACGCGTAACGCGTTTATTTATTTTCATAACTCTATAACCCCACACACCCGATTATAAATATCCTCACAACCCCAACTCTTTTCTGACACAAGATAATCGTTGTGCACAACATCTCTGGAGAATTCTTTCAAGGCCGAAAGAACCTCTTCCTCCAAGAACGCTCTCAAGACCGAGAGAGATCCTCTTCCATCGTATCAAGATAATCTAAGGCGGACAACGCAAGCAAAGGCTTCTCCACGCTAGCACCCGGAGAATCCTTTGGCGACGTCCAGAGATATGAGGTACACGTGTGGATCACCGCTAGAGGGAGTCTACACTAGGCTTCTGCGACGCAACGACAGATCACATCGACAACGCGATTGAGAACATCAACGAAGAAAGAACACCCAAAAGGTATTTCTTTATAATTAATTAAATTAATTATAATCAACCTGTAATGATCCTTGTTTGTGGTTCCAGGAAAAACCATCTTCTTTGTCTTTTTCTGTGATTCGATCCATGGAGACTGGCGTTTATCGTCGTATTGATCCCGGATTGATCATTGCTAATGACAAAAAGCCAAGTGGGCACATCCACCCACGCGCTTCCGCTGCGCCCGGAACCTTCACTTCATTTAGAAAGTCATCTCTATAGGAAATAAGTGCACTAATTTCATCAGTAGATCCATAGTAACCCAAATATAATCATTATTCCTTGGTGTATTCAGAAGACCCACCACAAAATCCATAGTCACATTATTCCACTTCCATTCTGAAATGGGAAATGGCTACAAAAAACCTCCAGGTTGTTGATACTCTACCTTCACCTTCTGACAGGTGTAGAATCGTCAAATTAACCTTGATATCTCATTTTTTATGCTCAGAAACCAAAACTATCATTGTAGTTCATGATACCTTTTGGTTACATTTGAATGTACCACCCACTTCGAGGGATAAAATTTCTACATCAACTTTTCACTTATACTCACAGGCACAACAAACTAATTCCTGACATAGACGATCTCATCCTCATCTATTCTTAGATATGAAGGTGACTCCCCACATTCAAGGAATTCCCTCAAATTCCAACATTCCAGATTCTCATACATCCTATCTATAATTCTAATCCAAAGTGTAGACTCCACTGAAACCTATATGACATTCATATACTCTTGACTCTCCTAAACCACCACATTCATCTTAGCTAGCGAGGCTATAATCTTCTACTCAATAATAGACTCTTGAACCATCTGATTCTGAGTTTTCTTTCTTAAAGCATCAGCCACACTATTTCCTTTCCCATGAATATATGCTAGATCAAAATCAAATTACTACATATACTCAAACCATCTCCACTACTATAGATTCATACTTTTTGTGAGAAGATACACCTCAATTTATTATGAATGGTAAATACCATAAACTTCTCACACAACAGATAATACCCCTAATTATTCAAATCATAAACCATAGATGATAACTCTAGGTCGTGCATTGGTTAATTTATTCATCTATCCTCAGCTACCGAGACCCATACTATAAGACACAATATCCTTGTATCAACACAACTCGAATTGTAATCCCAAATGTAACACAATACACCATATACTCCTCAATTGGTTCAGGTAGGATAAAGATCAGTGTTGATGTAAAAAAAACTCAACTCCTGGAGGGCCTTCCCACATTCTTTTGACCAATAAAACATTCCCCCTTTTTAGTAAATCCAAAAATAAGAACTTCCAATATGGAAAATTCTTGTATGAATTTTTAATAATATCTAGATAACCCTAGAAACCTACATATAGCAAATGCATTCTTAGGATTCTACCAAGAAACCACCGCTTGTAAATTCTCTAGGCCCAGAGACACGTCTACCTATTAGATTATGTGAAATAAGTATTGTACCTTATCTATCCAAAACTTACACTTAGATAGTTTGGAATATAGCTGATACTCTCACAGTGTACTCAAGACAATGAAAAGATACAAGGTATAATCATCATGAGTCTTGGAGTACACCAAGATATAATTCACAAACACTACCAAAAAAATGATCCAGGTATGGGTGGAAGATTACTTTCATCAATTACATAAATATGGTTGGTTCATTTGTCAACCCAAATGGAATTATTAATAACACATATAATCCATACCTCCTTTTGAAAGTTTTCCTCTGTATATTAAAGTATGAACTCTAAACTGATGATACCTCAATCTCAAGTCGTTCTTCAAGAACACACAAGCTCCTATCAACCGGTAAAATAGATCATTGATACATGGAAGAGGATGTCAGTTCTTTACAATAATTTTGTTTAACTTTAGGTAATAAACCAACAAATGTAGATCCTTGTTCGCCTTTTTATAAAAAAACACTAGATAACTCTTAGGAGACATTCTTGGAAAGATAAATACCTAATCCTCCAATTAGTCTAGATGATTCTTGAGTTCTTGAATCTATTTCAGTGCCATTATGTATGGGGGAATAAAAACTCAATCATCTCCAAAAATACGATCAATAGTGAATTCCACACCTCTCTCTGGTGATAGTCATAATAATCCTTTAGGAAAAAGATCCTGAAACTATTCCACCACTGGTGAAAATATATCATTATATACATATATTAAATCTAGAAATAAACCTAAAACCTAGGCTATGAGCTCTCTTAGTTTCTGAGTAATTGTATTTTCTTGGCATGCCTAGATATCCCACTCCCCATGGTGAATGTACTGGTCACCCTTAGGAGACATAAACATTACTCTTTTGTGATAATAATCAATTTGGGCTCAGTATGCAACCAGATATTATATACCAATAATTAGGTGGAAGCTAGATATATCAATAATATAGAGATCCTAGAGAAAATAAAACTCCCCAATCATGAGAGAATATCCTACGCACAAACAGATGTCTCTAGACTATGCATCTAATGGTGTATCTATCATCATTGTCCCACTCAAAAACTCCACCACCAAGCTCAATATGTTAACAAGTTTTGAAGATATAAAATAAAGAGAGGAGCCAATATCATATAAGGAACTCGATAATATAGAAGATACTATAATAGTACCTTAAACTATCAAAGGTCCAACCTCTCTAAAAGCAGGTGTAGGTTGAAATGCATGTAGTTGTCTTACCCCTATTCCCTATGATTTATTCTAACACCCCTAAGTTTCCCCACTCTACTGATATGAAAACTATTTACCTAAAGTAGCATGTCCACCACCTCTACTGCCTTGGTGATTATAACTATAGCTACTAGGATAATATGGTGTAGAAGATCCCCTTATCGCACCCTAGTTCTATATAGATCCTCCATCAATGACTATCTATCACTATTTCCTACAGAACTTCTATCGATGTCCCATCCATTTTCAATATCTACACTCCACTAGTGGTCGATTATAGTGTTAACAATAGTGGATTGGCCTACTACACTGATGAAATATCACTCTAGTAAGGTCCAATGCAATTGATCCCTTTGTTTGTACACCCCGCTTCCTACATCCCTAGATAATGATCTCATAAAAGAGATTTCTAATCATAGAAGTTACTCCTTATGATCATCTAGTAGAAACTATCTGTCTAGAACTGTAAACCTCCTTTTAGTTTTCCATAGTTATGAGAACTTGATCTACCGTGTCAACAAACTTCTTTAACTGATAGAGGTTAACATGGGACTTAAACTCACACTTATTTCCATCATGAATATGTCTCATCATTGTCATCTCATATCCTATTAATTCTAGAGCATAGCATTGTAAATATATAAAGTGTCTATAAAAATTCATCAAGGAAACACTCCCCTAATTCATCCATAAGAACCACACTCCTCTCTATCGCCTCAGAATCTCTGGATAAAAGGTCTCTAAGAACCTCTCTATAAAGTACTTCCATAACATAGCATCAGTTTTCCCAGTACACATCAGAATTTCCCACCCTATTTTTGCTGATCTTCATATCATACAAACATTCCACATGACCCTACTCTTAGAAAGAATCTCTAAATGATCAAGTATCATCTCGATTGAATCAACCCGTAACTCCTATCCCTTCAGTCTACCCTCTCCAAGAAAAGTCAAAGGATGATATAACTGAAACTCCCTTTTCATTTCAGAAATACTCTTGATAACCCCCTATGTCTCTTTCCATGAATTGAATATAGTTAGAAAATCCCACTTAGAACTATTCCCCCTTTTCTTTACCCGAAACTATCAGTGCCTCAGGTTCCACTATTGGTAAACAATCTCCATCTATATCCTCTTATCATCCTCTCAATAAGAATCATCATGGAGGAATAAATATATAATTCAAAACACACATCTTATTAATCATAACACAACTTTATCACATTTACATAATAGGAATAATCATAAAAAGTTGCAAAAATTATTTTCCGCAAATCTCATCGCCCGGTCAAAAGTGAGGAACTACTACATGCATTAACCATCCTACTCATATTTCTTGGATATATTGGGTAAAAACGTTATCATATTCAAGTTTCTCATTTAGTTACCCAATTATTCACACTATTGCATCATTTTACCACTTCCAATTTCATATTAAGGACAATTTTTTCATTTCAATTTCACAAGAAAAGAAAAATAGTTCATGTTCAGAAAATTCTCAAAACCTTTTTTCCCATGCATTCCTAAAATAATTCATGTCACAAAATAATATTAGTTCCTAAAATTATTCATGAAGTCTCAAATATCATTCCACTCTGAGCCATGATCCAATTCTTAAGAAATCACAAAAACAATTTTCAAATCACACAACAAGTGTTTCACCCAAGGTGAAATAATAATCAACTATAAAAACAAACAACAATAACTACAAATACCACCCTGGGTACTTGGGTTTTCCCCTATACATGGGTTTAAAACTCTAATACATGAACTCATGTTCAAGCCTTGACTTTTCTAGGACTCATATCTATTTTTCCCAAATTGTAAGACAAACCAAAAATTAAATAAAACCGCCTTTGATGCCCCTTTGTAACATCCCAAACTGGTTTCCACACATTGTTTCATCGAGTTAGTCGGTCACATGAACTCACACACATCTCCCCATATAATAGAGGTTTTCAACAAGTAGTAAGGGTCTGATAAGTCGATCATGGGGAGACTATACCCGCTTTTATCAGAGTAATACACCAGTGATAATAATTAACAATATTAAAAGAATATATAACCATAAACAATACCAATATATCAATATAATCAATGTAGGAAAATAAAATATCCAACTAAAGAAGAAAACATTCCATGCTAATGTACGTGTCAGGTTTCTCAAATAAAAACTGAAAATAAAGATACCGAAGAATCCGAAGAAGGCCACAAACCATATCTGGTTCCCTAATTCAATCTCAATACCAACTCATCCATCTAACAAAGGGCTTTTTATCTTAACATTTCCTATAATAATTATGTCTGTTTGGGTACCAATCAAGCAGCCTAAGTATGGTGTGAGTACAACTCAGTAGGCCACCCCAAAGTTGCCTAAAATGAATCCATCCAATAATAGTTTATGCAGTTATATAAATAAATAAGTTCAATGAATAAATAAAAAGTTGTCCAATTATCAAACTATTCTTTATTCAACAACATCAACCCCATGAGTTTCTATAGAAACTTTTATATCAATAAACTCTTCATCTTATTATAGAGACCAAAGTATGTTCGAGGTATATCATGCCTTAGAATTCCATTATTACTATTCTTAAATTTTACACCTTATAATAACTATGTTCTTACTGTTTAATTCATTATTTAATTCATGTGTTACAATTCGTACTTCAGACATTAGAACGACCATGTTTCCATTCTTTAATTAATAATTTAATGTCCTTGTTACCATTCATAAACACATATTAGAATGAACATGTCACCATTCATAACAAAATAAATTATTAAGAAATTAATTATCCACTTAAATTCCATTTTTAATTCAACAGATAGTTAAACATAATAATTTTATTAGTTAATTCTAAAATCAACTAATCATATTGATAACATTAATTAATTAAATAATTAATTAATGACACCTATTTCTTTTCTAATTCATAATTTTTTATCACATAATTACCCATAATTAGTTCCCCAATTAATTAAGTCCTCAACCCATTAGTTAATTTAACAACTAATTAATCAATATTCATTACTCATAATTTCGTAATAAATTTCCATAATTAATTATCTCATTAAAAATATCAATTATTCATAATTAATTCCAAAATTAGATACATCAATCTATGATATCAATATGACATAATTAATCCCATAATTAATTATCTAAATACATGACATAAAAAACACCTAATTAATTCCACAATTAATTATATCGATTCAAAAAATTCAATATCACATAATTAATTACCCAATAAATTATCTTAATCAAAATCCCAAAATATCAAAATTAATACCCCAATTAATTATCTACTTTGACTGCCCCTAAATCCCATAATTAATTTCCAAATTAATTTTATATTTCAATAATACTTCAATTAATCGATTAGAAAGATTATTTAACCCTATTTAAGAATTCCAATTTCTAAATAATTCTAACAATTCTAAAATTTTTATACACATATCAAAATCACGACTATGGGAATTGAATATCATACAACCTATCTCAAATCATCGAATAATATTTAGCCCAAGGAAATCTGCCAAAAATGGGTGGCACAACGACGTATATCTAGATCCGAATATCAAAACCCTATATCAAGATTAAAGAAAATCAAGATCTTATAAATCAAGATATAGATATAGAATCATAGATCTAGATATAACCAAATATATGTAGATCTTTCTATTACAAAACATTACACCTCTAAAATAATGTGATAATAATGGGAGAAGAATAAAAGAAGAACCGAGATAGGATTTACTTACTGAGAGAGTAGCATGCCTTCAATCTAGAATTTGAATTGTGAAAAACAGAGTTCTTGAGGGTTTTTATTTCATCTAGAGAGATCCAAAAAATGTGAAATACCTCCTAGGGAAAAATGGGGTTCAAAATAGGCTAGTTTCTAGGGATTTAGTTATTTTAAAAATTAAAATTGAGTGATATTTAAAATTGTGTAAGGTTTGATGGGTTGGGGCACATGGTTTGACCAAACCATGCGCATAAGATATGGGTCTGTTATTTTATAGGTGAAAAATTACTCCTAAGAGGGCATATAATTTTCTGAATCCTGTACCATCCATACAAATACCCTCTGTCTAGGTTCACACGGTTAGCTAGGTTGGTGTGTAAGGTTATGTAAAACCATGCACCAACCATACACAACACTATAATTTCAAAAAAAAAATCAAAATTCCACACAAACACAACCCAAGTCATAACCCAAAAAATAAGTACTCAAATAATTAAAAAAGAATATCTGAATTCAATCCCAAGTTAACTCAAAAAATGTTCAGTATCCTTCAATTATAGATATTGAGTTTAAGGGTTTAAATAATTTGAAGATCAAGGATGATTTTAATGGTTACTTTAGTAATTTAGATGCTGATGTTGAGAGTGATTATAATATAAAGATATTTATTACCTTTATTTTTAAGAATCTTTAAAAATAAAATGTTAACAATAAGGGAAAAATATTAATTAAATAAATCATGTATAAACGAGTTGGAGAATATATTAAATATAATCCAAAGAAGAAGAAAATTGTGGACTATAATGAATAATAAGATGAATAAAATCTTTATAGATGGTCTATAATTATATATTTCAAATATTCCAAAAAATCTAATGAAGGTATAAGAAGAATTCATATAATAAATAAGAGGATCATGCTAAGCAATAAGGATAACGATTGATCTTTTTATGCAATGTTTTAGGGGAATATTATTTTAGAAAATATAATAATTTCATGGAACATATTGAGAATATTGATGAAAATTCATGTAGTGAAGAAAAATATGGAGGAGAAACTTATATGAAGATTATTCTAAGAAATGATCTTGAGGTATGTAATGAGATGAATAATCAGCACATTAAAGAATTATAATCACTTAAAATTGAAGTAAATAACATTATTAATGATGAAAATTAGATTTATATTTTGGAAAATGATGACATTGAGGAGGTCAAGCTTCTCAAAATTAAAATGGATAACCAAGAAATGATTGTTAATGAGCTTGAACATTGTGATGCTGTTAAAGAAGAAGAGATAAATATGAAAGATTCAAGGTGCCTCAATACTGAGAAAAAACTATTGAAAATAAGTAGTGACTACAATAGTGATACTAAAATATGGATGCTTAATCATAAATTATTGTAAAACCTTGTACATAAATTAAGTTAAAATATTCACTTTCATTTGCTAAAATTATCAAATTAATTTCATAAAATAATACATGTTCTAAGAACAAATTTTGAAAATCATAGAATAATAATAATCCTTATAAGATATAATTAATATAAAATTAAGGTGAGAATAGTTAGATGAATCTAGCTTCCTCAAAGATTAAAAAGAAGAAGGCTAATGTTTGACTATGAAAACAAGTAGTTTTTTTATAGATAAACACATCAATTTTAGAGAAAAATTAGTTTCCAAGGATACATAGATGGGTTTTGTGCCTATGGACATAAATATTATGTTCTTTTAGTACAATATTTATCTCTTATGTTATAATATAAGTTCATAATTATTGGGGAACTACTCTAAAAATAGAAGTAAAAAAACTAATAATAAATATAATGTTAATGAAAATTCACTCATGGTACCAATCCAAAACATGTTTGAATGCATTGAGGAGATATTTTTATGATTTTTCCAACATGTTCAGTAGGGAACAAAGTTTATGACCCTAATTAACTATCAACAACAATATATTTCAAAAGGTAATAATACAAAAGATAGAAATATGAATGAAAATTCATTGATTATAGTGGTTTTTCTCAAGGGTGGTAATTGGAGAAATCCATGGATCCTTAATAGTGGTTTCACATCACATATGATATGGGATGATAATTTTTTTGAAAGAAAATTTAATATCTTTATAATGGTGTAGTGTATTCTTGTAATAAAATCTCTATCAAATACGATGGTATTAGAATAAATGAGTTTGAATCCTAAAATTTGAAATCAAAAGATTTTTTATTTGTGGACGAGATTTAATATAACTTAATTAATGTGATTCATCTATGTGATGAAAGTAATGAGTTAATTTTTACAAAAAAACCTACCTCAATAATTGAATCATATATTGAAGAATCATCACAAAAAGAGAAAGAACTAGTGTAAATAAATTTTAGATAAGAGATCCACAAAATTAGTACTAAATCAACACTAAAGAAGAAAAATAATATTCAGCCTAGAATAATTTTCCTCCTCCACTAAAAGAATTTATAAAAATTTTCAAAATAGATTTTCATGACAGATCTACCATAGCTGATTAGAGAGAGAGATAAATGTTTTGAAAAACTTTTAAAAATAGAAAGATAGTCAATGAAAGCATAGAAATGGTATATATATATATTTTATTACACCTCTTGAGTCAGTCCTCTATAATTTTCATGTACTTATTAGTTATCAATATACTATTCATGATATATATTTAATAAAATTTATTGTCGAATACATAATAGTGATTAGAGTTTTGTAATGACCCAAACTTTCATTAATGGAAATTCCTCTAGATCTATTTAAATATATCTTTATGTAAAATTATTATATAAATTTTCAACTTCTTTGGTTTTATGTTAAGAATTGTGACCGTTGCTAATATAGACATTGAACAGTGATCACATGATTAGTATAAATATACGGCTTTAACAAATCCAATTTACTCAGACAAAGGAAGCGATGGCCTCATCCAATAGATTTTTCCTATACAAATCCCATTTTTTAGATATCGGAAAAGAGGTTGTGTCTTTGGGATTCACTCTTGACCAAGCCCAAGAAGAGCTTGAATATGTTATGCTCGAGCAGGACCGCCTATAAGAGAAGTGGAAGTTGATAGAGATTAACCCCCGAGCAATGTTATCCAAGCCACCCCAAGAGTTTGTCACCATCACACACCTTACTCTCCGGTCTTATGCAGGTGTTATAAGGGGTTATGTGACAAGACCTTAGCACTATGGTTATGTGTATATTTTTTTTATAATAATGAATATATTTTCATTTTATTATTGTTACCTTGTAAATAGTTTTTAAAGCACAAATAGTATTTTTAGTTAATGTTTAAATAAGAAATATATTTTGATGAATTAATAAATTTTTTAATTAAATAATATTTTTAAAAAATATTATTATTATTAAATTAATTTATATAAAATATAAATGATCGTATAATTTTATGAATGCAATTATAATTTTTATTAAGGTTTGAAATCCATTTTTGAGAAAACCCATGATTTTTTTTTGTAAATGTCAATTTTTATTTGAAAAGTGAGAATTAACATATTTAGAAAATTATTTAGATAAAATGAATATTATTTCTGGAAGCATGATGTCGAAATTATCTAACAGTGAATTTTTCCTAATTTTCTGAGACAATCAAATTTTAGGGTAAAAATTAACTATCGTTTAAATATATAATGTGTTTTATGACATCATAATGACCCAATAGTGATGTAATAAAATACTATAAACTTTATTTTAGGCCAATATATGTTTTACCATTAAAATAATGTAATTTTGGGTTTGTTTTATTTTTTTTACAAAGCTTTAGTGGACCCTTCAAGACTAATTATTCATTTTGTCTTTTTAAATTATTTTCCCTATGAGTGTGACTCACCTCCACATAACCAACCCCATTATATTAAGAAGTTCAGACTTTGGCCTTATAAGATATTGTTTTTCACTTCCCTTTTTCGAAAACCATGGTCAAAAACCTTGGGATGGTTTATGGTTTGGATTATTTTAATGTGAGGTGTCCCAAACCTAAATAACAAATAATTCCCTCACCTTTAATATATAAACCCACCGATGATCCCAATTACTCCTTACTAAAATCCATTGGAGTTCGTTAAAAATCTTCCCTCATATCTCTAGAATCCTCCCAAGGCACCCCAAGCTCCCAAAAAGCCTCTCTCAAGCCTTTGGAAGCACACTTTCAAGTAAGGGGTTTTTCTTCCTTTCTCATTTTTGTCCAATATTATTTAAATTATTATGCCCTTTTAATTTAAATTATAAATTTTGGGGTATTGTTTAGAACCTCCCCCAAACAGCCCTCTTTATTTTTTAATTATGGGAGACCCCTTTCACTCTCATTAAATTCCTCCCATGTACACCCGTTACTATGCTGAAATTCCAAAAAGAATTTCTCTCTTCTCATTTACATTCAAAAAATTATTTTGTATCATTAATCCAAATTTCATTAAATTTGTTGGGAAATGAATCTATATGATCCGCTTACATTACATGTAATTTAAATATAATTATACACCCACTTCTCTATCATTAACCATTTTTATGAGTTCTTATGTCGTGGCGTTATGCTGCTGAAATTGCACCACACTTTTCTATGTCAAAGTCATTGTGTAGTGAATACCATGACAATTTCTCTAACAAGGGTATTCAACTTTATGCACATTTACTTATTTTTTAAATAGTTTCATGTATGTATTCAACATTACTTTATCATGTAATAAATGATTATGTTGAATGATTCAATGTTTTATGATCCATGTGACACACTTATGCATGAAATGAAATGTTTAAGAAGGGTGTGCCCTGATAGCTCTCCAATGCATTGGGTAAAGTATACTATCATAATACTTCATGTGCAATGGGTGTTTACTCATGCTAATTCAAGTGAAATGAGGTTTTACTTATGCTTCATGTGCAATAAGGGTTTACTCATGCTCTATGTGCAATGAACCTTGGCTGATGCTAATTCCATGTTAAGTGTTTTTTCCATATTTCCATGTTATGATTATCATTATTTATCATGACTTTATGTTTATGATTCTCTCTTTCTCTATTGATATGCCTATTTTCTAACATGAATTTTATTCCTCATGTTATTCCATTATTAATCCCTTACGGGGCTTTATAGCTCACCTTTTTTATGCATGTCATCAGGTTATCCCATGCAATGTTAAGTACGAGGGAATGTAGTCGTCATGTAATAGAATTTTACAATAAATATGTTATTTTTAATGTTCTAAGTTTTTATGTAATGATCATAATCCCCAATTACACTAGACCTATTGATCTTCTATGTTGTATCAAATGATTTTTATTTAATAAATTATGTTTAATTGTGCAATAAAAGATCAGGGTTGTCATAGTTGTTATCAGAGTATAGGTTTAGTTATTTTTGGGATTAGGATTGGAAAAACCTAGTAAAGACTTTGATACAAGACTAATTAAAATAAAAACATCTTGAAGTTTTAGTGAGTGTTTAGTAAGTGGTTTATCAAGAAAATACATCCCTGTCTGGGTACGAGTAGGTAGAGGCGGCTCTGGCACAAATGTATCATAAGGGTAAAACCCGAAAACACCGCTTTGAGCTAGACTCAAATGAGAACTGGTGCACAACAACGGATCTTACTGTACTCTTGTTTATGACACTCCCTGGGGATGTTTTTTGGTAAATTCACAATCTTAGTATGAACCGTTATTAAGGGACTAAAAAAAATTCCCTAATAATATATGTTAGAAAGTATATAATGGATAATATAGACTAAAGCCAATAGATTCATATATTTAGGAAATAAAAGTTATTTATAATTCATCAGTTTTTCCTTGAATTACCCTTTATGTGTTACCCCTATCTTTCCTTTTATTCCAGCCAATGGCCGGTAATAGGAGGACTCGGGCTAACAACCGATGTGAAGATCAATGTGATGATTTTACTAATGAGATGCCCAATCCAATGGGAGCGGGAATCATGAACTTTTTCACACTTCCCTCTCAGATAACTCAAGATTTGAATAGAAACATTGGTCAAGAGGAATTTTCAACCCCCCTAAGAAAGAAAAAGTTGCTATCATGAGCTTCATGAGACAAAGGACTTTTAATTTTAATGGATCAGCTGGTTCCTCAATCGATGAACAATGGATCAACTCCATTGAAAAGATCATCTCCATAATTCAATGTTTTGAAATAGAGAAGGTTCTTTTGGTTGCTTATTGTATGGAGGGTGAATCTGATCAATGGTGGACATAGATCAAAAATACGAAGCCTGAGGAGGTTATTGAGGCATTGGAATGAAAGGATTTCTGGAAGATATTTTTTGATAAATATTTTTCGTGCACCCTCTTACTTAAGATGGAAAGGGACTTCCTTGCCCTAAAGCAAAAAAGATGACGAATCTGTGAGATCGTACGAGGAAAAATTTACAAGGATTGCACGATATGACTCCAGCTTTGTCGTTACCCCCTAATGCAAGGTTTACCGCTTATTTAATGGTATTAAACCTATCTTATAGAAAGCGCTGGCGATCCGTGACTTCGACGACTATGAGAAAATTGTCCAATGTGCCCTAAATGTCGAAATAGATATCAGAGAATCTCAAGGGTATCATGGGGATAAGAAGCGTAAGGTGGACTTCAATGATGTCAGTCTGATAGATAAATCTGCTAAGAAGATCTATCATCCCACTTTCCAAACGCGTGGAAAGAAGAACCCGGTAAATTGTCTAAAGGGGACGAGGAAATGCTTTAGGTTTGGAAGATAAGGGCACCTGACTATTAACTATTGGAAAGAAAGACTTGTTGCTGTGACAGAGGAGAGGAATACTCCATTCAAACCTCAATACATGATTCATTTCTACAACTGAAAAGAACAATGGCATATTGAAAATCATTTCTATAAGCCGAGGGTTTTTGAAGGCAACCAATAACCTCCAAGGTAGCAAGGGAGAGATTTTTCCATCACTACTACCGAAGTGAACCCCTAAAATGAAGTGGTGATTGGTACGCTAGTTATTTATTTAAGAATAGTGAAAGTAATTTTTGATTCAGGTTCTACACATTCTTTTATATCTCAAAATTGTAGTTGAACAATCCCAGCACCACCAAAAATCATAGAAGTAAAGATGTCGGTCAGTATGGAAAATAGGGAAATCATTGCATCCCATGAATATAACTCCTCCCCTGTCATAATCTGTGGATTAAACTTCCCGGAAAACCTCATCATAATCCCTCTGGTGTAGTTTTTTGTGATTCTTGTAATGAATTGGATTTACCTATTTAGAGCCAACATAAATTATCGGGAGAGGGAAATCACTCTCCATGTGGATAATCAACCCACGATTTTATACAAGTGCAAGGAGGAAGATGAATCTTTTTAAGCTCTATCATCTCAAGCGTGGATATTACTACTCTATGAGCACGCGTATCTAGCTTAGATGATTGAGTCCAAGGAAGCAACCATCCTTGAAGACATGCCTATTGTGAGGGAATTTGCTAAAGTGTTTCCCGAGGAATTTCATGGTATTCCTCCTAGAAGAGATATTGAATTCTCAATTGATCTTATACCCAAGGAATTGGCAATATCCAAGACTCCATATAGAATGGATATTTTGGGGCTTGAGGATCTGAAGAAACAACTACATGAGAATCTGAATAAAAGGTTTTTATGCCCAAGTGCTTCACCATGGGGTGCACCAGTCCTCTTCATCAAGAAGAAGGATGGGTCAATGCACCTTTGCATCTATTATCATGAGCTCAAAAAAATCACGATAATGAAAAAGTATCCTCTCCCACAAATTGATAACTCGTTCGATCAGCTATGTGGACCATAATAATTCTCCAAGGTTGGCTTTTGGTTGTTATATTATCAAGTAAGGGTGAATAAGGAAGATATCCCCAAGACTACTTTTCTTACAAGATACAGGAACTATGAACTCATAGTAATGCCTTTCGGACTCAATTATGCTCCATAAATCTTCATGGACTTGATGAATAGAGTCTTCATAGATTACCTCGACAAATTTGTGGTAGTATTTAGAGATGATATTCTGATATACTTCAAAACCAAGGAGGATCATGAGAATCATCTAAGAATAATACTAGAGACCTTGTGGAAGGAGAAGCTTTATGAAAAGTACAGAAAGTGTTAGTTTTAGTTGAAGGAGGTCTCATTCTTGGGCCATATCATCACAAGAAATGGGATATCTGTGGATCCCTCCAAAACAGATGCAATTGAAGGATAACCTAGGACAACATCAGTAACAGATATCTATACCTTCTCGGGGTTAGCTGGATACTATCGATGATTTTTGAGAAATTTATCACAATTGTCCAACCCTCTTACCAAGCTAACTTGGAAGGGAGTAATGTTCTCTTGGAGTGATGAATGTGAAGAAGGCTTCAAGGAATTTAAAATGAGTCTTATCACTGTTCCCATGCTCACTTTACTCACAAGTGGAGAACATTTTGTGGTATTCAGTGATGCTTCGAAGAAGGGCTTGGGATTTGTGTTGATGAAAAATGAAAAATTCATTTTCTATGCTTCAAGGAAATTGAAAGTTCATGAACAGAACTATCCAACACATTACCTCGAGTTGGCTATAGTGATCTTCTCTTTGAAAATTTGGCGGCATTATCTATTTGGGGAGAAGTGTTAAATATATATAAACAAAAAAATCCTCAAGTATATATTCACATAGAAAGATTTGAACATGCACCAATGAATATTGTTAGAGCTGATCAAAGACTATGACTGCTCAATCCATTACCACCCTGGGAAAGTGAACAAGGTGGAAGATGCCCCAAGTAGAAAGGACCCAACAATTCAATCATTGACGAGAATTGAAAAGGATCCAATATTATTAGATTTGAGGAAGAAGGTCATTGGAATCATAAAGAAGCTAAAATCATCAATCCTTTCACAAATTATTACTCAACCATCACTTTTGTAAAGGTTAAAGGATGATCAAAAGGATGATGTGGGAATTCAGGAAAAATTGGAAGCTATCGAAAAAGGTAAATCCTTGGAGTTTAATGTTAATGAAGAAGAAATTGTGGGATTTGGGAAAAGACTATATATTCCATCAAGTCCAAAGTTGAAGAAGGAACTTTTGGATGATGCAAAAAGTTCAAATTTCTCTATTCACCCAGGAAACACAAAGATGTATCGAGATCTCCGAGAGCATTATTGGTGGGATAATATGAAGAAGGTGATAGCTGAATATACATCAAAGTGCCTAGTGTGTCAGAAAGTGAAGGCTGAGAGCCATAAATCTAAGGGGATGATGCACCCATTTCCCATACCAGAATATAAATGGGACAAAATCACCATAGACTTTTTTCACCGGACTTCCAAAGACATTAAAAGGAAACAATGCAATCTGGGTTGTTTTGGATCATATTACAAAGGCTGAACACTTCATTGCTATTCAGGAGGATTTCTCATTGGATCAACTGGCACACACATATATATATATATATATCAAGGAAGTGGTAAGGCTGCATAGAGTACCACTATCTGTTGTGTCTGATAGAGATCGAAGATTCACCTCTACATTTTGGAAGATTATTCAACATGCTCTGAAAACTGAACTGAACTTCAGTGCGAACTATCATCCTCAAACTGATAGACAATCCAAGAGGACTATCCAAACACTTGAGGACATGTTAAGAGCGTGATCAATGGACTTTAAAGAAGGATGTGATAAACATCTTCCTTAGGTTGAGTTCTCTTATAATAACAGTTTTCACTCATGCATATGAATGGAACCATATGAAGTCGTTTATGGGAAAAGGTAAAGAACACTGGCATATTGGGATGAGGTCAGTGAGCATAAGTTTCTTGGACCATAAATGGTCGAAGAAATGATGGAGAAGGTGAAAACCATTCAGCAGCATGTCAACGCAGCCCAGAGTCGAGAGAAGAGTTATGTAGATAACCATCGATGAGACCTTGAGTTTAAAGTTGGATACATGGTATTTCTATGCATATCTCTATTGAATAAGGTCAGGATGTTTGGAAAAAAGGGAAGTTAAGTACATGGAACATCAACCCCTTTGAGATTATTGATCATGTCAGGGTCGTGGCCTATCAACTAGAACTTCCACCAACCATGACCAAAGTACATGATGTCTTTCATTTATCCCTCTTAAGGAAGTATATACCAGACCCTTCACATGTACTCTCTTCAAAGGTGGTACAGTTATAGGATGATCATTCTTATAAGGATCAACTAGTGAGGATCTTATATTGTAGAGAAAAAAGTTCTACGAAATAAGACAATGCCCTTCATCAAGGTGTTGTGGTGAAACCACATGTTTGAAGAAGCTATGTGAGAATTAGAGGAAATGATGAAGCAGAGTTACCCACATCCGTTTTAGTATGGGAAAAAGATATTTTGAGGGCGAAATTTATTAAGGGGGATGATTGTAAAGACCCAAACATTCATTAATGGAAATGCCTCTTGATCTAATTAAATGTCTATTTATGTAAAATTTTTATATAAAATTTCAAATTCTTTGGTTTTATATTAGGAATTTGGACTGTTGATAATATAGCCATTAAACAGTGATCACATGATTAGTATAAATATATGTACTTAACAATTCCAATTTACTTAGAAAAAGGAAGCGATGGCCTCATCTAGTAGACGTGCCCCATATGAAGCTCATTTATCATATCTCAGAAAGGAGGTGGTGTCTTTGGGCTTCGCTCTTGACCAAGCCCAAGCCATGCTTAAATATGTTAAGCTGGTGAGGGACCTCCTAAGAGAGAAGTGGAAGTTGATAGAGATTACCACCCGAGCATTGTAATCCGAGCCACCCCAAGAGTCTGTCACCATCGCACACGTTACTCTGTGGTCTTATACAGATTTTATAAGAGGTTATGTAACAAGACCTTATCACTTTGTTTATGTAAATTATTTTTTTATATAATAATGAATATACTTTCATTTTATTATTGTTACCTTGTAAATAGTTTTTACAGAACAAATAGTATTTTTAGTTAATATTCAACTAAGAAACATATATTGATGAATTAATGGATTTTTGAATTAAATAATATTTTAATAAAATACTATTATTATTAAATTAATTTTTATTAAATATAAATGATCATATAATTTTATGAATACAATTGTAATTTTAATTATGGTTTGAAAGCCATTTTTGTCAAAAACCATGAATTTTTGATAAATGTGAGTTTTTATTAAAAGTGAAAAATAACATATTTAGAAAATTATTTATAAAAAATGAATATTATTTCTAGAATCAGGACATCAAAATTATTCAACGCTGAATTTTTCAAAATTTTCTGAGACTGTCAAATTTTTGGGTAAAAATTAAATACAGTTTAAATATATCATGTGTTTTATGACATCATAATGACCCAATAGTGATTTAATAAAATACTATAAACTTTATGTTCAGACAATATATGTCTTACCATTAAAATAATGTGATTTTCGGTTTGTTTGATTTATATTACAAAGCTTTAGTGGACCCTTCAAGACTTATTAAACATTTTGTCTTTTTAAATTGTTTCCCTTGGGAGTGTGACTCACCACTACATAAGAAAACCAATTATTTTAAGAAGTTAGTAATTTTGAATTATAAAATATTGTTTTCCACTTCCCATTTCCAAAAACCATGGGCAAAAACCATGGGTTTGTTTGTGGTTTGGATTAGATTAATGTGAGGTGTCCCAAACCTAAATAATAAAGAATTCCCTCACCTTTCCTATAAAAACCCACCCAAGATCTCACTTACTCATCACTAAAAGCCTTTAGAGTTCATACAAACTATGACCTCCTCTCTATATAATCCCCCCAAGGTGCTCCAAGCTACCAAGAATCCTCTCTCAAGCCTTTGGAAGCACACATCCATGTAAGGGTTTTTCTTCCATTTTCATTTTTGTCCAATATTCTTTAAATTGTTATGCCCTTTTAATTTCAATTATAAATATTTGGGTATGGTTTCACACCTCCCCCATACTGAAAAATTTATGTTTTAATGATGAGATACCCCTTTATCTCTCATTAAATGCCTCCCATGTACAGTCGTTACTATGCCAAAATTCAGAAAGGAATTTCTCTCTCCTCATTTACATTCAAGCAATTCTTTTGTATCATGAATCTAAATTCCATTAAATTTGTTGGGACATGTATCTATATTACCTCTTACTTTCCATGTCATGTAAATATGATGATACACCCTTTTCTCTCTCATCAACCGTTTTTATGAGTTCTTATGTCACACCGTTATGCTGTCGAAATTGCACCACGCTTTTCAAAGCCAAAGTCATTGTGTAGTGAATACCATGCCCATTTATCTATCAAGGGTATTCAACTTTATAGACATTTACTTATTGTTTAAATAGCTTCATGTATGTATTACACATTATTTTATTGTATAATAAATTATTATGTTGAATGATTTAATGTTTTATGATCCATGTGGCACACTTATTCATGAAATGAAATGTTTAAGATGGGTGCGCCCAGATAGAGCTCCGATGCATTGGGTAAAGTATAATATCATGATATGTCATGTTCAATGGGTATTTACTCATGATAATTCAATTACAATGAGGGTTTAATCTTTCTTCATATGCAATGAGATTTTACTCATGCTCCGTGTGCAATGATCCTTGGATCATGCTAATTCCATGTTAAGTGTTGTTGCCACATTTCCATGTAATGATTATCAAGTTTTATCATTCCTTTATGTTTATGCTTATCTTATTCTCTATTTATATGACTATTTTATAACATGTATTGTATTAATCATGTTATTTCCGGATTAATCCCTTACTAAACTTTATAGCTCACCCTTTTCTTATGCATGTCCTCATGTTATCCCATGCAATGCTAAGTATGAGGGAATGTAGTGGTCATTTAAAGGAAGTTTTCAATAAAGATATTGTTTTCATTTTTTAAGTTGTTATGTAATTATCCTAATCCCAAAAGACACTAGACCTATCGATCTTCTATGTTGTATCAAATTATGTTTATGTAATAAATTATGTTTTATTGTGTAATAAAATATCAGGGTTGTCAAAAGTTCTATTATAAAATATACATCATGATCAATAGTGATATTCAAACTCTTCGTAAGATAAGCTTCATGAGAAAATGGTGTTAACATAAAGAATATGAGAACTAAAAATGAAAATTTGTTCACATGGAGTGAATTTGAATAAAATCATAAAAAATATAGATTTAATAATCAATATAGTACTACCTACACTCCTTAGTAGAATGATGTTTCTGAAGGAATGATTAAATGAATCATTTAAATAGGGAGAACTATGATATTTTAGTTTGAAAGTTCAATGTTTTTCTAGAGATAATTTGTGTGCAGATATGTGCATGTTCCAAATAAATGTTTTGCAAGCATTGATTAAATTTTTAATTAATATTTGATGTAGTATAAAAATAATCCAATAGTGAGTTTTTAGAGACTTTAAAATCCATTGAATCATTAAAGTTAAATAATCAAACCAAGGAAATTTTGATGATAAATAAATAAAAGGTATCTTTCATGGATACTTATACAGTATAAAATTCCAAATATGGTTTAATAAAATAATTTATAAAGTGATTTATTGTTATGATGTTAAAATAGATGAAAAAATACTAAAAATGATGTTCCAAATGAAGTATATTTTGAAATTTCTATAGAATAGAATGAGAATATTTTAGAAGAATGAGTTGATCAGTTCATAAATAAACTATATTCCACTAAAATTAACTTAAATTTGACTAGTGATTATGTGTAAGCTTCTAAAAATGTAAAAAAATTACAGGGGTTGAAAAATTACGTTGAATCAAAAAACATCATTGGATGTCAGGTTTTAGATATATAGAGTAGAATAATGTTCTAATGTGGCAACTAAATGAATCCAATATATCAAATATAACTAGATTTAGTAGATGAAGCTATACAACATGAGTAGTGAATTAGAGTTTTGAATGAATAGATGAACTAAATAAAAAATAATTCAACATGGGATCTTATATATATTGAAAATAAGAAATGATATTACAAATATTCATATGTAAAAATTTTAAAAGGTGAGGTCATAAGGAATAAATATAGAGATATATTTAAAGTCTAATCATAGCTTTAATAGGTTAAAATTGAAGAAAATTTTCTCCTATATCAAGGTTAGAGGCTATAAAAATATTTATAGTAGTTTTATTCTTTAATAAATAAAAAATTTAATTGATCGATATTAAAACTAATTTTTTAAATGGTGAGGTAAAAGAGGAAGTATATATTATAAAACACAAATATTTTTTCTTGATAATGATGGATTAAAGGTTTATCAAATGAATAAGTATTTGTATGGGTTGGAAAAGATTCCAAGATTCTATTATTCAAGGTAGGAATTTGTTTAGAGACTTTAAATTTAGAAATGGAATAGTGTAATACAATCTATATGTCAAGGAGATGATTTTGAGAACACTTATTACGATTGTATATATTGATGAAGTCATTTTTCCTTATGGTGAAGAAAGTTGTTTCCAATAATATTTCGTGTAAATAATTAAACATTTTTAGATATCGATGTTTGGTGAGATGAGATTCATCCTGGGATAATAAGTTATATAAGAAGGAAAATTTCTCTTATAATCTAAAGTGAAGTGTGCCAAAGAATTAGTGATGATATTTGAGATAGGTGAATCTAATCTAGTATGCACCCATTCATATGTGCATGGAACTATCCAAGGATATTTAAAGTGAAATTGTAGGTCAAATTGAGTTTAGAAAACTTATTAAGAGTTTGTTTTATCCTACTATATCTAGACCTAATATAGTATGTTTTTTGATTCATTTTTCATGTTGTCAAAGTGATCCTAAATAATCCCATATTATAGTATCTAAAATATTTATTAAATTAAAAAATGGAAAATAAATTCTGGGATTCTATATAGGAAATAAATGATCTTGAATCAATCTAGTTACAATGATATTGACTCAGAAAGATATTGTGAAGATTAAAAGTTCACTTCAGGTAGAATTATCCCATTCAGAGAAATTTTTATTAGTCGGAACTTCTAGTAACAAACCAACTTCTCTTTAGGAACCAAAAAAATCTAATTATATGGCTAATACGTGTACTTACCAATAGATGACATGGATGATAAATAAACATGATGATTTGAGGGTGAATACTGAAAAACCACATAGAATTTTTTATGATGATCATATTTTAATTTATATTTCTAAAAATACTTTAATAAAATTTTGTTTCAGGAACATTTATGTATAAAATAATTTCAAGAAATGGAGTTTTTCAAATGGATATATAATGATAGAATTTATTCCAACCAAATACCTGTTGAATGTAATCTTTAATAATGTATTGAATAAACACATATTTGATGCTCTATGTGAAGGTTCTAGGAATAATAGAAGCTGGTCAAGCCCATGACCAATAGTATATTTTCATTATGTTTAAGTTATAATCCACAAGAGAATAATGGAAAAATAATTATGTTTCATGAGGAAAATCAATTAAATTTAATGAAAAAATCTTATAACCAAGAATAGAAGATTATTTGAATATAATTTATAATCAATTCATTGAGATTATGAATTAACTTTCCTATAATTATATTTTCATTGATGAATATGAATACTATTCATATTATGTTTCCATTTTTTAAAGGATACAATATTGATTCCATCTATATGTGATCATCACATGCTCTAAAACCTTATGACATTATCATAGAATAGTTGGGTTTAAGCTACATCGATCCTGATCAGTTTCTCCCTTAATCATTGATTGCATCAAGAATTACTTTGAGGCTTGAAGGACTTTTTAGGCTCTCTTTTGACTGGATTTGGAAAAGGATTATCATGATCTCATATCTTGATTTCATTCTAGATAAAGTTTTCTTCAAAATTGATTGGATTACCTTGGTTATCCATTCTGTATAATAATTGGATCATGTTTGAAAATGATTTAATTAGGTATATATAATGATATGATATGGAATGAATAATTCAACACATGCCTTTTATTATTATCTTAATCCATAATGACCACTATATATTATAATAATATAAATAATAATATTATTTCATAGACATTAACAACACCTGAGAATAAAATAATTATATTTATTAAATTAATTAATTAATATTTATTTAAATGATACTGAATATTTAATTTCCACTTGAACTATTAATTTGGTCCATGATTCCTCCCTGATATTTACCAAACCACGAATAATGAAAATATATTTAAATTAAAAAATATTACATCATTATTCACTAAAAAATAAAAAATAAATATTACATTCACTAAACTTATGTATAAATATTTATTTAATATTCAACAGAAATATA
The DNA here is from genome assembly GCA_963277665.1 of Viscum album. Taxonomy (NCBI): domain Eukaryota; kingdom Viridiplantae; phylum Streptophyta; class Magnoliopsida; order Santalales; family Viscaceae; genus Viscum; species Viscum album. The sequence goes on along the minus strand of OY728132.1, from coordinate 32,200,095 downwards.
TTATCTCTAACAACATGTAACTGAATATTTTTATTAATATAAAAAAATTAAATATTAATCTTATAACATAAGACTAATATTATATTCTAATATTAAATTAACATGGATTTTTTATAATATTTTGGATATAATTAATGTGTCCCCCTTTAGACCACCTTTTGAGTTTCATTAGGATAAACTTTCCTAAAGTATGATATTAGAGTCTAGAAACACATCAAGTCTCCCCTATATAAAATAGTTAATGCATTTAAAATGAAAATGACCATTCTAATAATACTAATTGTGTAATATAATCCATTTTTCTTGATATATCATCAAGCAGGTTCTATTTCATATATCACGAACCAATATGATTAATATGTATTTATTGGATTTTCCAGAAATGAACTTGCTGATAAAACTATCATGTCCATAGATATATTAAAGTAGTATAAATTCCATCAACTGTTTGATAGATATACTTCCATGAAACTATAGTGTAAAAATCCATTAGAAACTTATTCAGTTATTCTATATCAATCATGATGTAACCAATACAACCTCCTTCCTAAAACATATGAAGTAACAGTTTTAACTGATACATCAAAGTATGCGACTCATGATATGGATTAATTATAATATCAAGTCTATGGACCAATACAAATAGTCACATATCATAATATCCAATGAATCATATAACATATGAAATTCTTATGCATGGGTATGTTCTCATAAATTTATATATTAGAAATTACTAAGGGAGAGCATTATGAGAATAAGTATGAATGAATTATAAGACTCCTCTATTAGATGAAATGTATCCTATATATCGTATTAGAAAATATTATTTTTCTATAGAATATTTATTTAAGAATACTTCAATAGAATATTAATGATATCATCATAGCGGGGAACTACTTTATCATTTCATTATAAAAAGTAAAATAAAAAAATTATCAAATACTATGCCTTCAGAAGAACAATAATGATTTGGTATAATATTTATTAATATTAAATAAAATAAATATATTGGTAATCAAAAGTAAAAGGTTGTTGGTTCTAAGGAACCTACTCCAATATACTCTAACTTACACTATATATAACTACTAACAACCTTTGTATGCTAGAACTCACATGATATACATATTTATAATGATATAATGATTTAGACAAGGGTTTCACCATGTTGTCCTATGTGAACACTCTGTTTACTGTAAACACACCAATTTTTTTAAAAATTCCATAAAAGGTTGTACTTTAAATGTATATGCCTTTTCCATTGATGTGACATTTTATCCTATGATAGATCCACCACTATAGCCTTGTTAAAAAAACAATGGGATATGGTTCTTACTACTAGGAACTACATCAAGATAATAGATGATATTATATATCCATAATTTTTCTATAGGGGAATAATAAGCTATAGTATAAATGGACTCCACTATAGAATCAACCAAAACTAGTTACTTTATGGTATTATAGTTCAAAACTCCTCTATTTCGTCATAATACATATCATTTATTTGATTTTATATTATCTTGATATATCTGGAAACTATTATCTTGGTATCCACAAATAACTTTTTCCTTATCTCCTCTATAATATAGGAACATTTCTTTAGTACACCTTGGTTACTTAAGGATAGTTTTGATTACCATCCAATCGTGGTGTCTTGCTTCTACTTAATGTCTTCCTAACATGGTAAAGGCATAAATAAAATCACGTTTGGTACATATCTTGGAATATATGATGGTTCCTATCATATATTTTTTTTTCTAACCCTTTCTATACCATGTCAACCCTCTTGTTTGTGAAGATTTTTTTTCGATAGTTTTATAACATGTGACATTAGAGCCAATTCACTGTTAGATTTTTTCATACCAAATCTCTTTAGTATGTGGTAAGTATCTTTAACATAACATATCCCCAATTTCCTCTTGAATATATCATGTATGATCTTGTTCTTAAGGTTATAGATTTATTTACCTAATTCCTTTATAGATAAGCATATGTTTAACAATATCTTAATTGAATACAATATATGTATCTCATTTTCAATAAGTAATTTTTCATCAACATATACTACTAGTAAATCTATTTCACTCTCACTAAAACACTTATACACACAAAACTCACATTTGTTCTTTGTGAAACCAGATTCACTCATGGATTCATCAGGGTGAATATTCCAAGACCTTGATTCTTACTACAGCCAATAAATATATCACTAAAAAATTCATACATTGTCGGTATCCATTAGATACACAAAATATTATGGTTGTTTCATATATAATATTCTAAAAGGTTCATATTATGGAAATATATATTGACATCCATCTACAAAATTATGTAGTCTTGATATTATAGTATGTTTTGAAGAATTCATATGAATTTTAACATATAAACTAGAGAATATATTTCACCATAGTCAATGAATTTAATTCTTTCAAAAATTTATCCACTAATAATTATTTATAGGTACTCAATTTACCCTTTAAGTCCATTTTACTCTATAATACTCATTTTCAACCAATAGATTTTACATCAATTGAAGACAGATCAGAACACAGAATTGGGAATGATACATGGAATCAATCATAGAATTTATGGATTTATCCGATCTTACAACTTATAAGATACTTACTTCTTATTTATAGAACATGGGATCATTATTATCCACTAATTATAAGTCACCATACTTGGTGACCATAAAAATAAATCTCTCTTGTTCTCTTACCACCCATATACTCCTACATAGTATTGGTACCTATAGAACATCATCATCCCTCAGAACCTATAGAATCTATTAATATTTAAAATCCAATATATTGTGAGATGTAACCTCATTTATTTCAGTCTTTCCTCCACTATTTTTATGAAGTTTTCATACCTATCATGGAATATGACCTTTTTTCCACTATTTTCTTTTTATCTAATGGGTTGTGTAAAAAATATCCTCATTTTTTCATTGGGATGACCTATAATGATACAATAAGTTTCTTAGGGAACTAGTTTGTTTCATAAAGAGTATTTAACAAATATATGTTATCCCCATGCATGTGGGTTAGAAAACCCATATTTTTTCCATATCATAACTCATATGGTATATCATTTTCTACCATAGTTTAAACATGCTTTATTAATTATACTGTAGTATATAATACATATCAAAAAAGGGATAATAGAATATCAACATAACTCATTACAAACCTCACTGTGTCAATAATAGTGTGCTTCTTTCCCTAACTAGCACCATTCAACTGTATTATATAAGGAGGCGTGAGTTGGGATAAAATCCTAAACACCCATAGGTAGTCTATGAAATCATAATTAAGATATTAATCATACAAATCTGATTAAATATAATTTATATTCCTACAATGAAGATTCTAAACCTCATTGATTAATTCCAAGATTTTCTCAAAGGGTTCTTACATTTACCTAATTAAGTAGATTACACCATGTATACTTCAGTCATATGTAAAAGTTGTAAAGTAAGAAAATACAACTCTAGATTTTTGTTGAAAAGGACTACATACATAAGTATTTGAAAATTCTATAAGCTCTATTTCCCTTTCACTATATCCACAAAAATGTGGTTTAGTCATCTTTATTTGAAAACAATAATGAAATCTATCAAATAGTTTAAGTTGAAAATAATTTTAACACACATGATGATAGAGATTTTTCTAGAATTTATTATTTACATGACCAAGTCAAAGATTCCATGTCTATGTATGATATGTATCACACAAACATGATTCATTATATATTTCTATTACTTGACTTTTGTAATATAGTTTATCAAGAATTTTATTAAGGTGTTTTAAACCATAAATTATTTTATACATGAATAAAAAACCATCCAAGTCCAAACATGACATGGATACTAAATTCATAGTAACATTTGGGAAATAATAAATTCTCTTAATGTTTAAGACTAATCCCATTGAAAATGTGAAGTGGTAGCCTCTAATGGATAGAGAAACCAACATAGCACTATTGGTATCCCATGAATTCACCTATCCTCATAAAAAATTGAAAATATATATAATTCATGCATTTGGATAAAATATGAGAATTATATGATTTAATTTAAAATAAATTATATTATATAGGAATATTACACTTGGTAAGAAATTTTCTTAAAGCATCCAACTGCTCCTTCAAATAGGTGAAATTATTCATCCAATGGCCTATCATTCCATATGAGAAGTATCTTTCATCTTGCTCTTTACCTTTAAATTAGATCTTTTTCTTCTTGGATAGATGATTATTAGAAACCTTAGACTTGGAATGAGCCATAGGTCCCTTCACCTTTTGGTTCCTATTATTCACTATAAGGACTCCATGTTTTTCATAAGTCATGTCCTTATCATCTTGGGGAATTAGATTGAAGAATTCAATGGTGACATATTAATAATATTAGTGTTATAAATAAAAATGAAACTAGACATTCTATAAGGAAGTGAGAAAAGTATGATATATCTATGAAAATAATCTAGAAGATTAAATCAAAAAATGACTAGGTGCTCAATGTAGCTAAACATTTTAACTACATGAGGTCAAACTGACACCACCTCTTTAGGATTATGTGTGGAAAGTTCCATGGATATCTCATATCTCTCTTTTCTTGCATTCTCCTAATAATGATCATGGAGATATAACAGCCTAGAGTTGGCTTAATTTCGTCTAACAACTTATTTATCTCACTAGTCATAGATGATAACATCAAACACTAGATATATATAACATCATTCAAGGGTTATATATAGAATGATATCACTTCATCACTTACCTTCGATCCGGGTTCCTTAGGTACATGGGACCCCATCATGTATAATTTCCTCCCTTGGTGTATTCCAATGCGTAAACATCAGTACCAATCATAGAAATTTATGTCTATGAGAATATTATCCTTATAAATTATGGATTACTATGATAATATTGATGTTAAATTTATTTCCATTTTCTATAATAAACAAAATATCTTTTAGTACATTACTTTATTACCAAAATATATAATATATTTACTTATATCTTTCCACATCATGAAATCTAAACTGAACTCACAATTTTTTTGAAATATCCTATCTTGTGTATATTTTGTTAGAAAGGATCCACATTTCCATTTACACAATACAGGAACAGTCCTAGTAAATTACTCAAAGGAAATAAAGTAAGCATATCCGACCATATATGTTAACTCATATCTCCTTGATTAATTGAGTGGACTCAAAAATCCTAAATTCATGGAATTTTATTTTTATAAAACTTTTTTAACATCCTGATATTTTAAAATAGGAACATCATGTTTGATAGCGTGTATGAAAAAGAACACTGAAATTACAATAGAATATAAAACCTTGAGACGTTATGATATTTTTACTGAAATTCAATCTCTTTGATAGCTTGTGATTCACACAATATCAGGTTTAAATGAAATGTGATACTCTATTAAAATATTATTATTTAAACACTAACCTTATAAATTAACATTCCATTTACTAATTTCATGTAATTCCCTACTCTTTACTTGTTTTCCTCTTTATATGGGTGTGTTGTGTGACTCCTATGAATGGAATTTTTTTTGGGAGAATTAACTAAAGTTAATGGATGTGTGATTATTTGAGTTAATGTAGTTTGAGTATAAATATGTAATAGCTTTGCCGGGTTCTCCCTAATTTTGGAGAATGCATGAGGTAGTTTGGGTTTTCATGTAAGAATCCATTGTTTTTGCTGTCTCCTGGGAATTTACAAGATATGTAAGGGGAGTAAATGATGTGTAATGTTCCCCAAGATCATGTCATGAGCTAAGTACAAAACATGAAAGATTACATTCCATGTAAGGACTTATCATTGTTTAATGATAAAAATAAGGGGTTTTAATAAAAAAGAAATGGGGTTTTTAGTATATAAGGTATCATGGATTACATGAATTGTAAAGGGGTTACAAACTAATTAATTGTCTTGGACATGTATTTTAAAGTTCCATATGAGTGATTTGTTTGTTTATTCAACATGAAACCTCCACCCTCTCAACCTAGATATCTCCTACAGTGATTTTGGGGATCACCACTCCATTTGAATCACTTCTTTCAATGATTGATCTTCGTTTCAGTAGGGATAAATCTCTCCATGTGAGTAATACTTTTAGATTTTTTGTTTCCTTTGATCACAGTATCATCGTTTCATTGTGTTATCAGATCTGTTGATTTGATATGATTTATATTTTGATTCCTTTCAAGATCTATTGTGTGATCTTGTTATGGGGGTCGATTTTTTGTTGGTTGCGGTGTGGAAGATATATTCTCTTGAGGTATGTTGTGATATTTCCTATTAACTAATTTTTTTAATTGAATAAATTCTAATATTTTTAGATTGATTCTAGGGCCTTCGTTGTCACTATTATGTTCTTCCTGTTGTTGGATCCTAGTGTTGGCGTGTGCGGCTCAAGTTTTGATATAGGTGATTCCTTTTATAGCATGTGTTGGTGAAATTCATTGCTCCAGTTTTTGATAATTTTTTTATAAATTAAATGTCATGATTGAATGATTTTATTTGTGTGTCGGGAAATGTGTTTTTGATTAAAGATAGTTTCCGCCTCATTTTGGTAAATGAAAAGTGTTTTTAAAGAATTATTAAAGGGTTTTATAAAATAGTTTTCAAATCATGTTTTTGATGAAATGGTATAATTATTTTATTTTGAAGATATAGAACATGATAATCCTTGGGTACTTAGGTGAAAGTTGTAGTAATATGCCCCATCCACTTTTGGGGGGTTTTCGCTTGGGAGGTTCCTTTACTCCCAATGAATGTTGTTCTATGGACTTATAAAACCTATTGGGGGGTTCACTTTATGCAGTGTTACTATGATCTCTAGACTTGGTTCATATTTCTAGAGGCTTGATGCTTTCACTATTGCTTATGTTAGGTACAGGTGTCCGAGCTATCCTGGCTTAGTGTGATCCTTGGAGTAATGTTACATGTGATCTTCTTTTGGAATTTACTAATTGAGTTGTATTACCAAGGATATGATATGATATGTGATTCATGTTTTGGTTTGACATGATATATTTTCTTTGATATATGTATTTGAAATTATTTTAAACAGATTCAAATAATGAATTTGGAAATGTGAAAAAATAGAAAATTAAATAGTTTTCCAAGATTTTGGTAAGAAATTCTAAACAATATATCATACTTTGTTTTATTTAAAGTTGATAATGGTTGGATTATTATATAGAGGTTTGTTATGGAACACATGGGAGAGACACTATTAATCTTTTTATATCACACCTAACACAACCCTTCGATGGTGTGCAGATCTTGTTATGTATTTTGATACAGGGAATGAAAAGGTGTTAGAATGATGCATCGAGGTTTTCTATTAGCTAGGTTTTGGTAGATGGATGGTGATATGGTGGGAGTTTTCCCACACTATCACATGAATAAAGTTGGAGTAGATTTTTATCTTTGTCATCCTTTGCAGTTGGACGTGTCCCTTAGAGATTTTTTTCTATCTTTTCAGTTGTATCACTTTTGTTGTTATCTTTCAGTAATTATATATATAAATATATATATATATATATATACATTCATATTTTATTCCATGTTTTCCTTCTAGAGATATATATGTCATGTTTTCTACATTAGGTTGTGTGAAAATATTCCCTATGTTTGTTGTTATTGGTAGGGTGCTAGACTTTGGCATGTGGGGATCAGGAACACCATTCAAGTATGTGGTGATTTGGGTCATGAACTAGCTTGAGAGGGTATCCAAGTTGTGTTCATCACACTTTGGTGTCAAATTTGGTTTGTTATAAAGTTTCACTATCTTGGGAGGTTTTCTGGATTGGTGAAAGGATTGTCAGGACTTGAGAGGAAGGTTGTGGTGAGTTCTTAGCCACCACTTTCCATGATGAATCTAAAGTTACCAAGGGATTTTGGGATGTGTTTCTCCATATTTGAGTTATTGATGTTAATATTAGTTTTTTTATTAGGGATTTTATGGTATAAACTAAGATTATTCCATTTTCTAATTGGTTCTATTGTTTCTATGTGCAACATTATGGCTTTGAGATTTGTTCTTTTGGTTCTATATGAGGGTGAAACTATTACTCCTAAAGGGAATCCTCCTATGGATCAGAATTTTATTGAGGTGATCATGCAAGAAATTCCTAATGTAGATCAAAATTTATGATAAGATCATAACATAGTCTTAGAGTCACATCAAGGATCTGTAAAAGACTAATATCAATCACATGAGTTCTTTCATGAGAAGCCACCATTATTTAAAGGTACGAATGAACCTCAAGAGACAGAGGGATGGCTTGATAAGTTTGGTCAGGTCATTTAATTCCTTTATATGCTTCAGGGTATCAAGGTGAAGTGCATGAAATTCATACTTAAGGGTTAAATAAAGGGATTATAGGATTCCATGGTACAATTAGATAGGCATGTGGTCTTGCAATGGAAGGGTTTTAAAATTTTATTCTTCCATATATTTTTTTTCAGAGTCACTAGTGATGGAAAAGTCTCTAGAGTTCATATATTTAGAGTTGTGAGAGTATTTTATGTCATATTACATTAATATATTGACAGATATGGTTAGTTTTTCACTAGAGGTTATAAATAATAACTTGTTGAAATCTAAGAAGTACCTACTAGGTTTTTGACCAGATATCAAATTGTTGGTATTTATGTAGAAGCTTTCGACCTATGTGGAGATAGTAGATAGGTATATGATGGAATAAATTAATGTGTAATGAAAGGTTAGATATTATTAACCTTATATTAAACCCAGTTTTATCTTTAGTGGCACACTTGGAAAAAAGTTAAAGTGGTAAGATCATCGTAGGTGTGGTAGGGGTGGTTTTCAGAAGTATGCCTTTTTAAAATATTTAGTTATACCTTTTGGTGTGCATATGACTTTCTATTAGTGTGGAAAGTTAAAACACACATGAAATTATTCTCATTAACTTCCAAATAAGTGTAATAGTTGTGGAATTTATGGTAATCTGCATCATTTTTGTCAGGAAATGTTTACTCCTCAATACAGGTAGGAATTGATAACTCCAAAGGATATTGTGGTCTGTTCAGATTATTTAAAGTCTATAGGGTTCTATCTATAATCCTCAATAGTAAATCACCTTGACATTATAAATGAGTTTCTGGTGGAGGTAGATGTGGGTCCAGGGACAGTGACAGGTACCATATTTATTTCATCTTTAGTAGAAATTTATTTATTTGATATCAGTTCTTCACACTCATTTATATTTGAACATTTTTTTTGATATGTTTAACATTCCAACGGAGCTCATTTACTTTGTTATATAGTTAGTGATACCTCTTGGAATGAGGAAAGAGTAGGGGTTTCAATTTCCTTGGGAATTATCGACAACTGATAAAGAGTTAGTTTGATATTTTGTCATTATCTATCTAGATTTGTTTGACATCATCATCAATATGGATTTTCATGTTATTTATCATGATGGGGTTGATTTTTATCATTAGTGTGTATCATTTCTTGAAGTTGATGGGACATCTCAAGTGGTTATAGGAGAGTGGGATCCGAGGTATGGTCGTGCATGGCCTTCCAACCCAGAGCTCAATAATTCGTTTTAAACTATAAAAGTTGAGCCAAATGATATTTTTTTATGTTATTGATATTCCTATTATCATTCAAAATTTTCCTAATTTTTTCTTAGTTGATTTATTTGAGATTCATCCAAATATGGAGGTAGAGTTTATGATTGACATGGTGCTATGTATGCATCTGATTTTGGTAACTTCATATCATATGGAACTAAAAGTATTAAAGGAGGTCAAGATTTAGGGTGATGACAATATGTAAAAGGGTTTTTTCATATGAGTGTTTTTCCTTGGGAAGTCTCAGTTTTCATTCGTGAGAAGGAAGATGGTTCAATGCAATTGTTCGTGGACTATCGAAAGTTAAACTGAGTAACGGTTATGAAAAAGTATCGATTGCCTCATGTGGAAGATTTTTTCATTAGTTAAATGGGGAAAAGTTGTTTTAGAATATTAATCTTTAGTTAGGTTATAATCAGCTCAAGGTTTAGGAGTCTGATATACCGAAGATGACATTAAGTAGAATATATTCCCATTTTGAATATCTTGTGATACTTTTTAGTTTGACTAACACTCATATAGTTTTTATAGCATTGATGAATCAAATATTTCACCAGTAACTTGACACATTTTTGGTATGGTTTGGGGAGTATATTTTAGTTTATTTTAGATCTGAGTGTGAGCATGAGAACCATTTGGGTTTGGTTTTTGAAATACTAAGGAGTCATGATTTGTATAGAGAATTTTCAAAATTAAAATTTTGGATCTAAGAAGTGATGTTCTTAAGAAATTTGATTTATAAGCATGACTTATCAAGTGATCACGAGAAGGTAAAAGATGTTTTTTATTGCGAAGAAGCATGTAATATATTTGATAATAAAATATTCCTTGGTGTTTTGGATATTATAAATGGTTCTTCAAATAATTATAAAAGGTGGAATCACCTTTGACTACTCCTACCAAAAAAAGTGGTGAAATTATATGTGATGAAAAATGTCAGTCTTATTTTGTTGATATTAAAAGAATTCTGATATCTGCTTCTATTTTGATCTTACCTGAGCCTAATAGAGGGTATTTGGTTTTTTTTAATTCTTATGGTTCTTTTTTGGGTTGTGTGATCATGATGGATGATGGATCTCATTAACTTGAACCACATGAGAAGAATTAAATCACTCATTATTTAGATCTTTCCACAATTTTTCATGCAATTAAGTTTTTGTTGCACTATCTTTTTGGAGATAGCTTCACAGTATTTTATGACCATGAGAGTTTGATCTATATCTTTTATCAAAATTACTTGAATCATAGTTATAGGTAGTGGGTAGAATACCTTTATACATTTGACTTCGATATATCCTACAGTCCAAGAAAGGGAATGTCATTTTAGATTCTCATAGTAGGAAAGTTCCATTATAGGTTGTTTAAGAATTAAGGGAAGAGTGGACTGACTGACTAAATGGCTTGAAATCCCTTTTTTATTTTGATAATTCACCTTTCAAGGGGTGAGGTAGAACCCTTACAAGGCCTGAAGGCTTAAAGACAATTACATGACTCGTAGGTATTTAGAGGAAATCACCCAGACAAGACACCTTGAAACTTATCCTCCCTAGAACATTTCATGATATCAGCACTCCCCCTTCACAAATCTTTTCAGATTTCTATCCTATGTACAGCTGCACAAGCCTGATACCGATAGAAAAGCTATACCCTCTCATTCTTCAAATTCCGGTTATCTCTAATCTGATGAATGTTCCTACTCTGATCCTAATCTAGATCCTTGTCCCATGTAGTGTGACTTCCACATCATCATATTCATGTGGATGGAAGGCCTTGAGGGGGCCCGTAGTCCTTGAGGTGGCCTGAAGTCTTTGATCGAAAGCTGGCCCAAAGGCCTTGGGTGGCTTGAAAGCCTTGCAGGACCCAAGGACCAGACCAGTGGCCCAAAGGCCCAGATGGATGAATAGTTCTGAATGCTATAGTACCAAGAAATACTTGATACTGTGCCTTCTATAGTGCTGCTATAGTACCCCTAAGAAATATCTCTCCACTCAGATTTGATCTCAGGTCTCTTGGACGCACTTGTCGAGTCCTCACAAATCGGGCTGAGGCTCATGTGCATATGTGGATTTCCACTCAATTGCATCTAGATTCATAAAAGGATATTTCATGTATTGTTCTGGACATTGTTCAATTATCATCGTCTCTCTATGTGTATATTCTTTAGGATAAAGATTCATATGATGATTTCAACAGAATTTGAGAAACCCCTTATGAAGGGGAGACCGTTCTGGTTGGTATCTCTCTTCATATGATATTATCAATTTGTCATCCTAAAACATGTGAGGAGGGTTATTTTATTTGATTGTCATAGTTCAGCGTGGTCCATTAATCTGGTCACTATGAAAATATATAATGACATGGGATGAAACTTATGGTGGATTGGAATGAATCTTGACATTACTGATTATGTGTCTCATTGTTACACCTACCAATAGATAAATGAAGAGCATATGAAAACTTATGGTTTCCTCCGGCCACTTATGATGCCAGTTTGGAAGTGGGATGAGGTATCCATGGAAATTGTAGTGGGATTTCCATGGACTCCCCAAGAAATAATTCTATTAAGGAAATGATTGATTGCTTGAAGAATTCTACTCATTTCAATATGATTAGGGACAATAATAAAGTTGATGATCTAGGTAAGCTATATGTTCATTAGATTGTGAGGTTACATGGGTTTATATCTACAATTGATTTAAATTGGGGTCCAAGGTTTAATTCAAGATTCTAGAGGACTCTTCAAGAGGTAATGGGGACTCTAGTCAGCTTGAATAAAACTTATCATCCACAGACAGACCCGTAGATGGATTGTGCTCTTCAGATCTGAGAGGATATTCTCGATGCCTATGTCTTGAATATTTTTGAATCTTAGGATATTAATTAAGTATTTCTTGAATTTTATTATAAAACTAGTTATTATTCTTTAGTCATAAGGGTTCCTTTCAAGGATTTGTATTATCACACAGGAAAGTAACCTATTTATTGGGAAGAGGTGGGAGAATCTTCTTTGGTAGGATGAAGTTTGGTTAAGGAGATGTCTATGTTGATTTTGGGTATACATCAGTATCTTGATAAATCTCATAGTAGAAAAAAAATATTATGCAGGTCAATAGTTTCATCCTTTGGAGTTTTCCATAAGTGACATGGTTTTCATGAAAATTTCTCCTTAGTTGAGTAACTTTTGGATTAGAAAATAAAGAATGTTGTATTTGAGATATGTTAGACCATTTGATGTCACTAAGAGGCATGGAAAATGCTCATATTGGTTGGAATTACTACTTATGTTAATGGGAATTCATGTAGTTTTATAAATATTAAAGATCATGAGAAACCATTCTTATAAGTCTCTTGTTTTTAGAGGGGTATGGATTAAGTTAGAACAAGGTGTTTCTATTGTGGAGAAGCTAGTAGACATTGTTGACTATCATGTTAAAGTATTGTGAGGGAATTTTATTGCACTGGTCTTATTGTTGTGAAAACATGGGTCATATTATTAAGAGACTTGGGAGTGAGAGACATTTATGAGGGAGTAGTGGTCCCAAACCTTTACCACAATTCATTCTACCACATGTATTCTCATGGAAAGAAATTATTATGGGGGGGGGGGGGGGGTTGTAACATCCCATTAACTAATTTCAGGTAATTATCTTATCTTTATATGTTTTCCATTTTATGTTGGTGTGTAATCGGAATCCTGAGGATAAATAACATTTTTTAGGGAAAATGAAATAGTTTTTATTGAAGTATATTTATTTGAATCAACGAAGTATAAGTATAAACATGTAATATCTATGAGGGGTTCTCCTCGAGTTTATGTAATTCCCAAAGTGGTTTGGGTTTTCTTGTAAGAATCTGATGTTTTCAGTGTCTATTAGGAATTTATGTGCTATTTATTAGGATTACATGTTGTGTAATGTTTTCCTAGATCATGTCATGAGATGAGTACAAAACGTGAAATATTACATGCCTTGTATGAATTACATGCCATGTAATGTTAAAAATTAGGTTTTTAATAAAAAGGAAATGGGTTTTTGGCGTATAAGGACCCCATGGAATACACAACACATAATGGTGATACATTACATGTAAAATTAATTTAAATTGTTTTTAGGGTGTTGTATGAGTGATTTTTTTATTCATTTAATGTGAAACCACCACTCTCTCAATCTAAAGACCTACTTTGGTGATTTTGAGGATATTTCCACCATGTAGATCACTTTGTTTAACAATTTATCTTCATTTTAGTAGGGATATATCTCTCAGGGTGAGTAATACTTTATAATTATTTGTTTCCCTTGGTTGTGGTAACTATTTTTATTCCATTATCAGATCCATTAATTTGAGAGGATGCTTCTCTTGATTCCTTTCTAGATCTGTTGTGAGATCTTGTTCAGGGGTCTGGTTACTTATTGGTTATAGTGCAGTATGCATTCGTTCTTGAGGTATGTTGTGATAACTCCTCTTAAATAGACATTTTTTATGTTTAAACAATTATGATATGTGTAGATTTATTCGAGGGCCTATGTTATTATTTTTGTTTTCATCATGTTGGTGGATCCTGTTGTAGGTGTATACGACCTATGTTTTGAGGTATGTGGTCTTCACTCTAGAATGTGTTTGTGAACTGAATTTCTCTTCTTTTTGATAAATTGTTTTATGAATGAAATTAAATTATTGGATAATTTTTTTGTGTTTTTGGAAATGGGTTTTTTTATAAAATATGGATTTACCCATATTTTGGTAAATGAAAAGGGTTTTAAAATCATTTTGAAAGGGTTTTATAAAATGGTTTTCAAAGAATAGTTTTCGCAAAATGTTATGATAAATTTATTTAAGAAATAGATAACAGGGGATTCCTTGTGTACTCAGGTGGAAGTTATAGTAATAGGCCTTATCTACTGTCAGGGGGTTAGCTCATGGGGATTTCCTCTTCTCCCTAGGATTTATGTTCTAGGGTCTTGTTAAATCTGTTGGGGGTTCACTTTATGGGGTGTTTATATACTCTCTAGATTCAATTAATATGTCTATAGGATTAATGAATGTGTTATTTTCTATTTTATTTATGAGTGTCCTATATATCCTAACCTAGTGCGATCCTTGGTGTGATGATACCTGTGATTTTATTTTAGCATGTACTGTTTGAGTTTTATTACCTTAATTTGATAAGATATGTGATGTATAATTTTTTACATGATATATATTCTTTGATATATGTTTATAAAATTATTTGAAACTGATTTACTTATTTTTTTTGGAATGGTGGAAAAAGGGTAAATTAGATAGTTTTTCCATGCTTTTGATAAAAAATGTTAAACTATATATCATGCCTTATTTTCATTAAAGTTGACCATACTTAGACTATTGTATAGAGAATTTTTATGGAACACCTAGGTGAGGCCCTACTAGTCGTATTATCTCAAACCTGGTGCACCCATTCTATGGTGCGTAAAACCGGTTTTTTCATTCGATGAATGGAAGGGAAAGACACCACAGTGAGGCAGAAATGTTTTATATCATCTAGGTTTGTGTGGTTGGATGAAGAATTGGTGGGAGTTTTTCCATGATATTATTTGGAGACAGTTTGAGTGTCTATTTTTCATTGTCTTTTTTTAGTTGGACTTATCTCTAGGAGATTCTTTCTACTATTTAAATGATATATTTTTTGTTGTTCTCTTTCAGTTATGACATATATATTCATGATATCTTATGTGGTTTCTTTATATACATGTTTATATATAAAATTTTTCTTCTTTAGGTTGGGATAAATTATTCCCTCTTTTTTTGTCATGGTGCTAGATGCCAGCCTGTTGGGATCAAAAATTCCATTTGAGTATGTGGAAATTCAGTTCGGGTACCAATTTGAGAGTGTATCCGGGTTGAGTTTGTAACAAAAAAATCCGTTAAGATTTTAGTTATGAATATTAATAACTAAATTATGAAAATTATATGCTTTAAATATGTATAAAATAAATTAAATAATTATACATTGATTAGAAATAAATGAACAATTTCAAAGAGGGAATATTTTTTTTTTTCTGAAAACAATATTTATCTGAACGGAAGATTGGTCGTGCTTTGGGAAAATAATTTAAAATTAATTTATACTAATTTAATAAATTTTATTTGAAAATATAATTTTTATTTTTTAAATCTAAATGTCAAAAAGAAATTTGGTTGAATTTTTGATAATTTTTTGAAAGATTATTTTTTAATGAATTGTTACAAATATTAATTTTATTGAAAACCACCACTTCATTTAAATTTTTTACCAGATTAAAATATATTTCAATTTTTTTTAAGTAAATTTTTTTAGATTATATAATAATTTAACTAATTTTGGTAATTTTAATAAATTTCATATTAAAATTTTATATTAAAACATTCTATACTTATGAGAATTTTATCTTTAAAAATGATCTTTTTCATCTCATCTATGGGTATAATTTTAAATTGGTTTCTACCACTTCTATGAATTGAATTTTGAAAAATAGATTCCATATTTTTATTATGAATAATTTTTATTATATAATAGGTTCAAATTAATTTTTGATCATTATGAATAGTAAAAGTAGTAAAAATTAATTATTCTGGTTAAGGTACAAACTGATTTAATGGGGGGGGGGGGTTAAACAAAGACGACATGAGTTAACATTATTTAAAAAATATGGAAAAAAAATTTTATGTTCATATTTAGAAATTATAACATTTAAGGGATGAAAATTACCCATTTTGGAAGCTTTTAGATTAATAAAAACATGGGTGTAATTGACTGTTTCTAAAAATTACATGTGTGTCCTCCCCCCCACATATAAAAGAACACCCCTACCACCTATTCAAACTTCCAAATACATTTAGTTCATCCATTACCTACCCAAATAACTTAATTAATACTATACCATAATATAATATCACGTTTCTATATCATAAATTAAATCCAGAAAAGATTTAGGTTAAACTTAAAAAGGTTTCCTAAAGAAGAGTTAATTTTTTTTACTATATGTTTTCATTTCACTTCTTCTACTAACTAAGTACAATTATATTAAATTATGATAATATAATATAAAAAATATATAATATATACTTAGATGTTATTATGTTAATGTAATAACTCAGATCTATATCTGCATCCATCAATTTGGAAACAAACCCGTCAATCGTGTGTACAGAGGACTACCACATCGCAAACTGATGTAATTCATTTTCCATCACCACCTTTCATGGATCAATATAATGATATATTTTACAAAAAAAAGATATATATATATATATCAAATTATTAAACTTCATTAATTCTTATATAACATATACCTTCTTAATTTTCATTCTGTGGGGGATATGATAATGTCGCTTATGTGTACGATGAACTACCACCTCACGAAGTGATGCCATTAATTTTCCTCTTACAAATTAAATGAAATATATTTAGGTAAATGTTAATTAATATATGTTATATTTATTATATGACCATATTTAAGAAAATATATTATCATATCTAACTTCTTACCATCCAATCCATTGAAAAATAATTACATCGCTCATGCATATGTGTGGACTACCGCCTCTACAAAGCGATGTGAAATTTTATTCATTTTATTTTTACATAGATAATAATAAGGATAGATTTTATTAATTTAAATGATATATATAATATAATAATTATTATATAATAATTAATTAATATTTATTTTCCTTTCATTCTATCTATCAAGAATAATGGAAACAATGTTCATGCATACGTATAACATATCATCTGCATGAACAGTGTAATACATTTTCTATATATAACATTATAATATTACTATAAAAACATATATATTTAATATAGTTTTTATTTATATAATGGATAAAATTATAGGTATTATGTAACCATGATCAAATTTAAAGGAAAAAAATGACTGTACTAAAGAAAAAATGAAAGATGAATCAATTATCACCTGAAACAGTAATTTTAATAGAGTTGTTAATAAACGAGTGATAGAATTCTATAATTAAATAATATATGGAATGATATAAATGATTATGGTTCTTTAATAAAATTATAAAAAATATATTTATTATACAGGAGGTTCAGACACATGTGAATGATGTCGAACATGAGGTTTGGGTTTCTTGTGTCCCTTTTACTCCCATAATACATACACCATACTCACAAATTATTCCCTTTTTGGTGGATATATTACCAATTTTGATATTTTATATCATGAATATATTTCTATTCATTGTATTTAATGTTTCATTTGAATTTATTTATTTCATGTGGATTATGATTCAAAAGTTACCAATGTGGTAAGGGTTTATTCAACAATCTCATCATTATTAAGGATTGTTTTTGTTTAAGTATACCATTGCATAATGATCTTGTATTTATTTCATAAAACCAATATATTATATATCCTCTGGTTATTCATGAATTTTTTATGTAATATTTCTATTTTTCATTCTTTTGTACTTAAAATTATTGAGAAAATGTTTGTAATAAAATCCAACATTATATATCTCTTCAGTTGAAAATCCTTCTTCATAAAAATCGTTGTTCCCTAAAGATGTTTTTTTAATTTTTTAAAATTATATAAATGATTTATTAAATATATTTTTACGAATATTATACATTTTACAAAATTTATTTAAGGTACTTTTCATGTCGTTTTCCAAACAATGCTCGTTTTTATTTTACCATAAATATGAAAGGATTATTTATTTTAATATGTACGACATGAATGAAATTTTACACTATCATGACCAATGAATGTTTTAAATATTATTTTTCAAGTTCTAAAAGGTTATTTTCAAAGAAAAGTATTTTCAAAATATTTTTTTAACTATTTTTTAAAAATATATTTTCAAAGAAGAAAGGTTATTCTCCTCAAAACAATTTTGAATAACATTTTCTTGGTATTAGTATTCATAAATTACCTAAAAACCTTATTTTTATTATGTTACAAGATGGATATGTTGTATTGATATAATAATTACTCTTTTTTGGATGGTTTATGATCATTTTTTCCAAGAACGTACAATTTTATTACCATTTACCTTATTACTATGTATAAGTTATGACTATATTTTTTATTTGGGTAAGTATTAACATTTCATATGTTAGTTTTTTAATAAGAAAGTATAAGTTGATTATATTTTACCAATTTTATATGAGGAATGCATTGGAATTAGTAAGTGACAGGTTAGATCCATTTATAGATTGCACCTTGATGCATCGATAAGTCTTATAAGACAAATCAGTTAAAATATTAGATGGGTTTCTACACAAAGTTTTTAATTTTCTTGTAAAAGGTCTTGGAAGTTTTAGATGTCTTAAATTATGCATTCCACCATTATTAGATTAGTTAATTACATGTGATTATTTGATTAGTTATAATATTTGGGGATAAGTTTCAAGATTATGTAATTATTTATATGTATTTATTTTATCATCATTTATTTCTTCAATATTATGCCCGGTTTAATAATTAAATGAAAGGTTTTTCAGTTATTTACCTTGAAATATTGATTATTCTCATTTATTAATGACATTATCTTCTGTACTTTTACACTTAATAAGAATTAAATATCACCCCTTTCTTATTTTTTATTTTCTCTAAGATACCATAAAGTGTTTTCCGATTTATATACATGGATATGCTAAAAAGAATAATGAAATTAAGAAATAAAACACATTATTTACTTTATTTTTAAAATATTAAATAAATATCAAGTATCTACTTAGTTTACTAATACTATTATACTATTAAATGCTTTATGATGTGATACCTTATATATAGTGCCAATGTAATAATGTGGACACTGTCTTTGGGTTACTGGAGTCTGGGTCTTTACAGTTGGTATTAGAGGATATTTAGTATAATCCTTTGGAAGTAGATTTAGGAAAAAATTGTTAAGGGAAAATAAACCTACAATATAAATTGAGGATAAGTTGATAAGAACATAATAATTATTTTTAAGATAAATATTATCTATTTTTCCTTTGAAATACATCCCTGTTGGGATACTTAAATTGAAAATTGTTCTAGAACCGATTTACCTTGGGGTAATAAATTTGGAAGTGGTTTGTTAGTATTGACTTGTTTGTTAACTAGTACACAATAAAGGGATTTACCATGCACCTTGTTTGGAACTCACATGAGATATTCTTAGGACAATACACATTTTATTTACAAATTATTATTAAGGATTGGAAAATATATTTTTTTTGTTTTGAAACATTCCAAAAGAAATAGAGTATATGATTATGATATTATACATGAATAAATTTTTCAAATTTAATTTAAGTGTTTCACTAGTTTAGGGATTATACATTACGATACATAATTTTATGATATAATATATTGCATGCAATTATTTAGAAATCACACTTTGAAGAAGGAAAGAGAACCATATTAATGAACATAATAAAAGAGTACGAATGAATATTTATATTATGGGATTAAGAAAATATTTTTAGGGGAACTAGCCACCCAAAAATTCTCCCCAAATGAGGAAATTGTTCATGTGATATCAAAATATAGAAAAAATTCTATAATTATTTTCTATTTTGAGGGAATAAAGAGAAAATGAGTACAACAAAAGAAAAAATTGACAAGGGGAAAAAGGAACAAATAGATTTCCCACATGTGATAATAATGGAAATAAAAATCCTAGAACTTTCTTGAATGTAATTAGAGTTTGGTTCATGTATGGGGAGTAAGTCCACCAAGAGCATGAATGAAAGGGTAAGAAAGAAACCTTTTATTTTTAGTGTTTTAATTTTAAGGAGATAGGGCAGTATGTAAATTAATGTCCTAAGATTCATGGTAATATAACATATAAGAAGTTAATAGAACAAGGTCAAAATTATGTTATTTATACAAACAAAGTGGAATGATTAAATTGTTTGTTTTTTGAATTCAATAATTATGTTTTAGGATTATTTTATCAATGAAATTATAGTTAAAAGATTTAGGAAATGTATAATTATTGTACTACAACACTATTTCTTAAAGTATTTTAGTGCATATGTTTAATTGTAGTGATGATCAAGAAAAGTGATTTAGTGACAAGTTGAACTAATTTGAAAAAACATGATTATGGGAGGATAACCCTTAATATGTGCCTGAAATTGATATAATAATAATATGTTAATGAGATATTATTAGAGACCCAAAAATTTGTTAGTGATTTAATTATTTATATCATCTTTATAGTATTTTTCTACAAGTATTGATTTATGTAATATATTCACCAACCTGAGATTTTATTATTAGAGTCATACATGTTTCATTATAATTTTATAGTTATCAAGTTATTCTCATATTTTGAATGTGACATTAAGATTAACGTTATATTTTTTGGGGAATATAATGTTGATTAGTTGATCTACCTTCATAATTTTTGGAGTTTGAATTTGGACATACATTTTTTGAAGGATTCATAAGGTTAAATACATATATAATGGATTATGTTGAACTTTAATTATTATTGGTTAACATGTACTATCCATTGTGGTTTTGGAAAATATCTAGAGATAGGATAATGACTTGTTATTCCAATGATATGATAAATGTAAATTTTAGAGCTTCAAGAATAAAAATTCCAATTGGATATTCATTTATTAGAGTAATATGTGATGTAGGAATTCATTAAAGGGAAACCAAAGGATGAAAGTTGTAAGTATATTTTCTATTGTTCTCTATCATAATAATAATAGAATCTCTTAACCTTAAGAAAAATATCTTGAGAATTTTTTTTTCCCTATTAGTTCTTTTGAATAAATTTTCTTTTAAATCATCACATATTTATGGTTTTTTGGTGTTCAAATTTCTCATTAACATGTTTTCTCACTCTATATTAATCCTTTGGTGTTAGTATTCTCTTTTATGACCATGTTCTCATTTCCCACCAGTGTTATCTTAATTGGAAACCTAGTAATGTGTTGTATGACCCTCATTCATACCTTTCTATATTATCCAGAGGATGTATTATTAAACCATTTTTTAATGTGAGTCTCCAAAAAATATATTTTCAAAAGTTAAACTCTTGATTACTAGGATCAAGATTAAATTGTGAGGATGGAATTTAGTTAATGGGTAGAATGTAATACCCTGATATTTTTAAATATTAACATCATGTTTGATAGAATATATGACATGAAAAAATATATTATAATATAATATAATACCCCATGACTTTATGATATATTTCTATAAATTTGATCCATTCGACATCTTACGATGTGCGTGACATTGACTTTAAATAAAATGTGATACTCTATTAAAATATCAGTATTTGGCCAAAACCATTAGAACTTAGCCATTAACATGGAAGGTATGAATAATGATAACTAAATTATGAAAATTATATTTTTTTACAAATTTATAAAATAAATTAAATGGTAATATATTTATTAGAAATAAAATAAGAAACATTCGAAGGATAATGAAATGTTTTTTGAAAAAATCTATTTTTCTGAATATAAGATTAATTGGGCTTTGTGGAAATATTTTAAAATTAATTATCACCACTTTTAGAAATTTTATTTGAAAAAATAAACACATTTTTTTAAATATACATGTTAAAATTATATTTGGGTGATTTTTTTTAATTTTATGAAATTGTTATTTTCTTATGAATATTGAAAAATAATATTTTTTATTGAAAATTTCCATTTCATTTAAACTATTTAGAAAGATAAATTATAATTTAAATTGATTTCAAAGTAAAATTAGTTCAATTATATTAAAATTTAACTAATTTTGTATATTGGAATAAATTTCATATTAAATTCTGATATTCAAATGTTCTATACTTATGTGAATTTTATCATTGTGAACCCACCTTTTCTCGCATCTACAATTATAATTTTAAATTGGACTCTACCACATTTTTGAATTGAATTTTGAAAATTGATTCCGTATTTTGAATAAAAATAATTTATATTATTCGATAAGTTTAACTTAATTTTTAACCACTAAAAATAGTAAAGCAGTAAAAATTAAATATAACGGTTAAGGTAAAATCTGATTTATCAGGGGTTTAAAAAAAGTTAACAGTTTAAATATCATACCAACTTATCAAAAACCCATTGTATGGCCTTATTTAGACCATATCACCTATAATAGTCACTAATCGCCCATTTTGGAGGATTTTTTTCATTATATAAATTTTGTGTAATTGATTATTTTCCAAAACTCCATGTGTGCCCCCTCCCCCAATTATGAAAGGCCACCCTTCTCCCCCACTCCTAAAAATTAAAAATATATTTGGTTAGTCCAACACATAATATAATAATAATATAGATGTATATTCTCAAATACAAGAGGGGGCGAATTGTATGCTTAAAAAATTTCCATTTTAAAGCCTAAAACTAAATCTCTATTTAACAAAGTTAAACAATTTAAATTCACAAAGCCTCTTTAGTTATTAAACAAAGGTAGAATCATAAGGGACCTGGTCCAATTATATAGAACCTAAACTTAAACAGGTTTATCATAAATATTCTTAAGAACATTTATCTTAGGGAAATATTCTAACTTAAAATGTATAGAATCTTATTTATTTATCAGTGTAAGAAGAAGTATAAGAAATTATAAGAAAGTTATACTTTATTACTCTAACTTAAAACATAGGAAATAAAAAAAACTATAAAATGGACAAGTAAAAATGATTCTTTTAACCCAAATATAAGGGTATCCAACAAACTTGTATAAAGGCCCCTTTATTCATACTTTTAAGAAATTATGTCATACCCACACTGGGTTAAGTCCGCGATATGAGTATTGAAGTTTGTTTTTCTATCCTTGCACGCCCTCCAACATTAAGGTAGATGGAACCTCTGTCTTACTATACCCAGAAGTCCTAAAAATTTAATTTTGTTGGTACCTCTGTTTTTTTATCCTCGAAAGCCCTCAATTGAACACAACAACAGTTAGATTCGCACTAGGCTAAACAAGTTGTTCACTACTGAACAAGATGTTTATTGACCACACAAATCATGAGAGTATCTCTCTAGAAATCAGTTCACAAAATAACATAATTTAATCTCTATAAATATCAACACATACAAATGGATGTTGTATTTATTGGAAAAAATCCCAACGATCATCTCCCCCTCCAACAGTTATTTTCTTCCTTGAATTTCATAGGTACCTATACACATGTTACTTAAAAAATGGTTAGTTAGAAACAGGCTGTATGACATCATTTCATGTAAGAAAACTTTTTTTAATTTTATGAAACTTATGTAATCAAGGATTTGATAAATATGGAACAATATCTTAAGAAATTGAGATAACTATAAGAAAAGTATTTAATATGATCTAAATGAGTTGATAATCAGAGTCAAAATATATGAACCATTGGATTATGAAAAAATAAATATCTGGAGTCCTAATTTTGGGGAATTAAATGTCTGAATTTTGAGGAACTAGATGTCTGAATTTTAGACAATTCGGAGTCTGAATTTCAATGAATTCAGAATTTGAATTTCAGAGAAATGGGAGTTTAAATTTCAAAGAATTCTGTGTCTGAATTTCAGAGAATTCGGAGTCTAAATTTCAAAGAAATCTGAGTCTAAAATAGTGAGACTTGGATTCTAATAACCTATAAGGTTCTGTGGTTTAGATACAAATTTGATTATTCTTAAGGTAATTAGATCTTAAAAAAAACATGGTTATCCATAAATAAGGAACATCAAGCATAACATATAAAATCATGTTAAGGATAAAGATAATAAATTTTCTTAGGAAAAGAAAGTTATTTTTAAGGAAAAAGTGTTTTTGATTTTCAAAACATGAAGGAATAATAATTTTATAAGATATCTTATTGACTTAACAATTTCCACCTTTTTGGAAAGCAAAAACCAATTTTTGAAAAAGAATAATAAGTTTGGAAATTTTGAAATAAAAAAAAATATCTCTGTTATATTTTTGGCTTAGTGAATAGGACTAAATCCCCCTTGGGTAATGTCACCTTAAGGATAATATTATTTGACATAAGAAATTTTCTTGAAAATAAATTTCCTTTTTCTAATAAAATTTTCTTTAAGATATAGCTCCCCCTTTCTTAAGCAATTTATTTTTTTGATTTAACTCCCACCTTAATATGATATTATTTTTAAATTTTTCTCCACCTTTTTCATTTTCAAAAAATGAATGGAAGGGGAAAAAATTTGGTACCTGATATTTTAGAAAAGAAACCAATGAAACAAATTATAACAAGGAGATTTCATGAACTTTGAATGAAAATTTTTAGTACAACAAAAGATCGGAGTTTTTAAGTTCATCAATCATTATTTTTCTTCTATAGCCGAAGATTTTTGAGGATATCCTTCAACTTCCTAATCTCTTTATGATAGTACTTCTTGAGTAAGTCTTTCCGCTCTTTGTTCTTTTTCTCGAGAGACTGAATTATTTCTTCTTGAGATTCTATTACTTCTTCTTACAACTTGATTTTCTCTTCCAACTGATATGTGTTATTGATTTCTCTCTTTTGAAAAATATAAATTGAGTTATGTTTTCCATAGAGATCTTTATATTATTTTATTTTTGTGGATTTCTCTTGATTTATACTTTTAGAATGAATCTTGAACTTTTCATCAGTCTTTTCGAAATTCTCTTTGGCTGAATCCATGTAATCATCAAAAATCTTAAGATCATAAACTACTGACTTTGACCAAGATGTAATATTCCTTAAAGAAATTATATGATTTTATTAGTTGATCATGTAGATTTTGAAATCCATTTCTTTCTTGATTAACTTTTCCATCATCAAATTTGTATAATTTGTTTTCATGTTAACGGACTGCTAAAGAAGATGACACTGAGATTCAATGTTTTGAACAAACGTAATTGAGCCAACAAGATTCTTTAAAAATTGCACCAAAAAGTCATATCCCATGGATGATGATGATTTATAATATTAATCACCTTTCTCTTGAGGAGTATCTTTCACTTCTTCAAAAAACATGGACCCATATTATTCAATAACATCTTTTTGAGGTGTATCAAGAAGAACTATTTTTTAGAAACAAAATTTTCAACAACACTTGCTAACTCTTGATCATTTTCATGAACTTTAACTTCCCCTTAATCTTCCTAAACACTTTAATCATTTTCTTCACTCTCTTCAATGGAATTAATTTTGTTAACTTTCTTATATTTAAAAATTTCCTTATACTTATCTGAAGTGATTTTGGTAGATGGATCTTGGGAAGTTCGTATTAAGAGTTTTTCAGAGGGCACTACTATGAAAAAGGGCAAGGGAAGTGACCAATTATATCAGCGCTAAGCAAAAATGCTGATAAAGGTTACCCTGTATTAGCGCTAAAATTTAAGTGCTGATAAAGGGACCCTTTATCAGAGCTTTTCTATCACTGATAGAGGTCCGCTTTATGAGCGCTACAAAAGCGCTGATAAAGAATCCCTGTATCAGCTCTAAAATTTTAGCACTGATACAGGGAATCTTTTTGAGCACTTTTATAGTGCTGATTAAGGGGCCCTCTATCAGTTCTAGAAAAGCGCTGATAAAGAGTCCATGTATCAGCGCTAAAATTTTAGCGCCGATTCAAGGTAGCTTTATCAGTACTAAACAAGCGCTGATAAAACAACCCTTTATCAGTGCTAGAAAAGCACTGATAAAGAACCTATGTATCAGCGCTAAAATTTTAGAGCTGATACTGGAAGGATTTATCAACGCTTTTTAGGGCTGATAAAAAGTACCATTATCAGTGCTAAGAAAGCACTGATAAAGGATACCATTATCAGCGCTAAAATTTTAGCGCTGATAAAGGTAGTCTTTATCAGCACTTTGTTAGTGCCGATAAAACCTTAGTCCATTTTTTTATAAAGTCGATCGTACAATGCCCTCGTTTTATCGCGACCTAAAGCTCTTGTGGTACTGTAACCTTGCGACTCCCCTCGGTCGCCCGTTGAGTTCGTGTTGCCGGACCTCCGCCGCCCTCGCTTCTCATTCCCTGACCTCCACCGCCCGATGAGTTCGCGTTTCCGGACCTCTTCCGCCCTCGCTCCTCATTGCTGGACCTCCGCTGCCAGATGAGTTCGCATTGCCGGACTTCCACCACCCGCAACGCCCTCTTCGATTTGTCGGACCTCCGCCACCCGCAACACCCTCTTCAGTTTACTGGACCTCCCTTTATGGCATGTTTTCCAAATATTTTTTTAATATTGTTCTTTTTGTTGGTTGAATCATTGATGGATATTGATTGTGTTATTTCATTTGGATTCATTGGTATGTTTTGGGTGTACCTTTCCTTAGGTTTTGAATTATGATATTAGTGGTTCTTCATGGTTAGTGGTTGTAGTCTCTTATTTGGGTGAAGGGATGTGTTCTTAGTATATTTCGATCTTATGTCCCACCATTTTAGTGAAAATTTAAATGGTTGGGTGACTTATTCTAGGTATCTGGACATTATTGGGATTGTCTCTCTTCTTAGTGATATAGACGTGTCATTTGTAGATGTATGATGTTCTTGGAGGATATACATTAAGGGTTCTTGGGAATACTGGTTATCTGTTCATTTTAATTTTTTCGTAGTGGTCCTCTATTCGATGAATCTTCCTATATTTTTTGAATTGTTCACACAATAATTATTGTGTGGAATTTATTTTTGTCTCATCATTTTCTACCCTTCATACTAGAATATTTATTTGGATAAAAAGGTAAATGAAGGGGAGAATTGTAACATCTCAGAATCTATTTCATAAAAGCAATGCTCTTTGAGTTTTTTTGGGTTTCTTGAGGGGTCATAGGATGTCCCAGACTATCATAGAAGGTGTGGACGTGAACATGTAGGTTGAAAAGATTCATGTGGTCCACCAAATAGATGGTGAGGGTAATTGGCTAGGCAATGGGATTCACAATGGATACAAAAAAATTTCTATAGCCATCAACTAGCTGGTGGGTCTGTAGTGACTATCCAGTGGGATAACCTATGGTTATAACATTTATACTATAACCATTGTCTAGCTGGTGAGGGCCATTATCTAGCCAGTGGTGTCATTGTATATGAGAAAGCATCGAGGTAGTAGGTTAATTGCACCCCGATACCCCCATTTATTTATTTTATCTTCTCCCTCAAGTTTAACTCAACCCACTCAATCCTTGGGAGAACCTTTGGATAGTTTGGCTCTTCTATCCTCATCACTTGGTGGATTGAAGTTTCATTCGAAATGGTGGTCCTATTTTGGTATTTATTTCTTTTCTTGAACTTCAATCTCTCTCCATCACCTGATTCTTTGTTCCTGGGGGCTATGGAATCCTTGGTATTTACTAGACCTATAATTTTTATCGGGAATTATGGTTATAGTATCTATTTTACCTTTTATTGAGATCTCTTTTATTTGATTCAATGTTCTTCATTTGAGTAGACTCATTCATATTCATTGTGTTCTGATCCAAAATATTCCAAGTGGAAGATTCTATACTATATCTTCCTTTTGGGATTCATGTTTTTCATGCATTCATATTTTATCTATTTGAGGTTGGTTAGACATGTTTTAATCATTTTGAAGCAAAAAATAACCCTATTAATTAAAATAATATATGGAATGGATGGTATCTTATTGTGAATTAACCTTTTTCATTGAAATAAATTAGGTTTCCTTCTACCGTTGGTGGATTTGATATTATAAATGAAACTCATGGTTTAAAATAAAGATAAGTTGATTATTTAAATAAAATTACAAATGGTTTGGAATGTGTTTGTTTATTAATTTTTTGGGGAATAATTTCCAAAATAAATTAAAATGTCTTGATTTTTAAATGGTTTATGGTATTAGTATTTTAAAAAATTGGGGGGGATTCATTGTCCTTTTGAACAAAATACCTTTGAGCCGACCACCGTCCATTTTTTGTTGGGGGTGACATTAATGTCATTTCCAACCCAAAGGAAAGGAAATGTAGAAGCCCATTCCAAAGGAAGGACACCATGGAGTTTGTTCAGTTCATGGATGGGAATGGCCTCATTGATCTCAGCTTCTCAGGTGACAGTTTCACCTGGTGAAACAACCGCAGGGGCCATCACCGCTTGTGAGGTCGATTGGATATGTGTCTGTCCAACATGAAAGCCACTAACCTATTCTCAAATACCATGTTTTTTCATATTTCTTGAGGTATTTTGATTCACTCCCCCCCCCTTTTGGTATCCATTTCTTCTTGGCATGATCATCAGAAAAGGTTTCACTTCCACCAGCAGTGGGTTAACATCCTAGGGTACCAAGACATGGTTTGTGAAATATGGAATGAACCCTTGTAGGAGTATCAGTCCACCTTCAACCTCACTAACCTAACCTCGAACCACGATAGGTGCGTGTTCGCCCCTTCCTCCTCAGGAACCTTCACCACCTGGGACTACTGTCGCATATGGTCTCCTTGAGAGTATTTTTATAGATGGAATGATACCTTTGTTTTTTTGAATTATTAACACCAGTTTGAGATTTATCTGTGACTATATACTTATTATATTTTCTTATTATTTCTTACACACCACCACTTGAGTTGAGTAACCTGATTGAAATCCATATTGGTACTTTGGTTCTGATGTGGATGTGGTTTTTTATGTGCTTGTGACATGTGTATGTGTGAATATATGGGTACTTAGGCATGATGATATTGAATGTAGGGCAGAAACCTAGGAGTGGTAGATATATCATTCTTGATTATTCTTGTGTTTGGTCTGGGGTGATTTGAGGAAACTATAATGAATATAAAGTAATTATATTTAATGAATATGAATAAATAGTAATGGTTAGGATCTATTATTCTCTATTTTTATAAGTAAGCGGTTCTCTTCTATGGTATTTGGAAGTCTTGTTTTGTGTACTTGAACCATAAATACTAATATTTGAGATTCAAATAGGATGAAGATGAATAAAGATTGGATGGATGCTAATCGTTTAACAATAGAGTACGATAACAGAGTGAAAGAGTTCATTAAGTTTTCAAAGGATCACACAAATCATCCTTCTCAAATCCTTTTTCCGTGTTTAGGTTGTTGTTATTCTAGACTACTTACTCCAAATGAGTTGGAAGAACATTTGATATGTCACGGAATAGATCAGAGTTATAAATGTTGGAATAAACACAGATAAAAAGAGAATGTATCTACTAGCTGGGATAAAACTATGTTTTATGGATCATCAAATATGAATACAAATATGGATAATGAAGAAGACCGTATGGAGGATGTGATTACATATGTCAATGATGATGAAGATCGTATTGAGAAAATGACAAAGACAATTCAAGATGAACTTCGTGATTTCCCAAAATTGTTTGAGAAGTTAAAGAGTTGTGCAAAGATGCCATTGTATGCTTCTTTCACTAAGTATACAACATTGTCAGTTGTACTGAAGTTGTATAAATTGAATGCAGTTAACAGATGGAGTGATGTCAATTTTACGGAACTACATTCTCTCTTGAATGACATGATCCAGGAAGATAATGAGCTCCCAAGCCAGACATATGAAGCTAGATGAATGCTACGCTTGATGGGTATGATTTCTAAAAGAATACATGCCTACCTGAAAGATTGTATATTGTTTCTCAAGGATAAAAAACCACTTACAGAATACCCAAAGTGTGGTGCTTCTCGATACAAGAAAGATAAATCCAATCCTACAAAAGTTGTATGGTACTTTCCAATCATTCCAAGGTTTAGGTGTCTATATAGAAGTAAAGAAACTGCAAGACAATTGTCGTGGCATGCAGATAAATGAAATAAAGATGGGAAATTACGTCATCTAGCCGACTCTCCTCAATGGAAGAAAATTGATCATTAGTATCCTGAATTTGGAAAAGATCCAAGAAACCTTCTTCTTGCGTTATCTACAGATGGAGTGAATCCTTTTGGTTTTCAATCCAGCACTCATAGTACATGGCCTGTTATGTTGGTAATTTATAACTTTCCACCCTGGTTATGCATGAAGTGGAAATTCATCATGTTATCTATGCTTATATGAGGTCTAAAACAACTAGGTAACGATATTGATGTTTATATGGATCCTTTGATCAAGGATTTGAAGATATTGTGGGACTCAGGTGTAATGTTGTATGATGCTTATAAAAGTGAATACTTCACATTGAGAGTGATGTTGTATGGGGCAATAAATGATTTCCCTGCTTATGGAAATTTGTCAGGAGATATCATTAAAGGAACTCAAGGGTGTCCCATGTGTGAAGAAGATACAGAATCAATTAGGTTGAAACATTCATCGAAATATGTGTTTCTTAGACATCATAGATTTCTACCTCATCGGCATAAGTACCGATCTTGGATGACATTATTCAATGGAAGTTTAGAAAAACGCGCAACATCATCTCCACTAATAGGTGATCAGCAGTTTGAGAAAGTAAAAGATCTGAACACGATTTTTGGTAAACCATTTTTGAAAAACCTTATGAAAATTGGTTGTAAAAAGAGATCAGTTTTTTAATTACCATACTGGAATTGTTTGAACATTAGACATTTTCTTGATGTGATGCATGTGGAAAAAAATGTATGTGACAGTGTTATTGGAACATTGCTAAATTCCCCTGGAAAAACAAAAGATGGAATTAGGGCAAGGTTGGACATGGTTGACCTGAGAATACGAGAAGAGTTGGCTCTCGTGAAGGGTGAAAATCGAATGTTTCTTCCTCTATCTACTTATACTCTTTCTAGGGAAGAGAGATATCAGTTTTGCAACTTCTTTAATGATGTAAAGGTTCCAGAGGGGTAATCATCAAATATCAAGAACATTGAGTCAATAAATGATTTGAAGTTAAAATGTTTGAAATCACATGATTGTCATGTTTTGATGTAAGATCTAATTCCTATAGCTTTACATTTCATTTTTCCCAAGAATATTCGTCATACGTTAACCAAACTTTGTTTCTTTTTCAAAGCTATATGTAACAAAGTTTTAGACCCGGTAAAATTTCCAGCAATGGAAAAATAAATTTTCATCATATTATGTGAATTAGAAATGTTCTTCCCTCCCACATTATTTGATACGATGGTTCATTTGATGATTCACTTGGTGTGAGAGATTCAACTTTGTGGTCCTGTGCACTATAGATGGATGTATCATATTGAACAGTATATGAATATTTTTAAAGGGTATGTCAAAAATCAAATTTGACCAGAGGGTTGTATAGTAGAGTGATATATTGTTGAGGAAGCCATTTAATTTTTGAACTGAATACCTATCTGATGTGGAAATCATTGGTCTCCTGAAATCTCGTCACACTGGATGCATTGAGGGTGATGGAATTTCTAGAACAGAAGTTGTGACAATCAATATTACAGATCGGGAGCAGGCCCATATTTATGTTTTTCCTAATATTTAGGAGGTTGCTACATATATTAAAACTCACAAAGAAATAATTAGGCAGTTGAATCCATCAAGGGCTGAAAAATGGTTATCAGATACACATAATCACCAGTTTATAGGATGGTTTCAAGACCATATTTTTAAGCAGTTTGATGAAAATCAGAATTTAATTTCAGAACGACCTTGATGGCTATCTTCTGGACCTAGTGTGTATGTATTATCTTACAGTGGTTATGTAATTAATGTTTATACATTCTATACAGACGAACATGATGAAGATAGTACCATAAAAAATAGTGGAGTTACACTAGTGGCTGAAGCGATGCATGTTTCTGGTAGTAAGGACATAAATCTAATTTATGCAAATATGTCATACTTTGGCATTATAAAACTAATATGGGAGTTGGATTATACGACATTCCAATTGAATATTTTTCAATGAAAATGGATTGATAACAACAGTGGTATTAAAATAGATGAATGGGGATTTGTGAAAGTTGATTTTAGTAAAGAAGGGTTCAAAGACGAACAGTTTATAATGGCATCACAATCGGTACAAGTTTTTTATGTTCCAGATCCCACAAAACGAAAGTGGTCGATTGTTCTGTTATCATCCAAAACTACTGAAGGTTCCGATGAAAATTCAGTTGAGGATAATCCTTTTAGTGGTACGTCACAATCATTTCGGAGCGGTACCAATGCAGATTATGTTTTGTATGTTAGAGGAGACCACAATGAAGGGATTTGGATAATCGATAGAGGTGTCAAATCCCTTCAACCTTTGATAAAAAATAAAGGGATTTCAATAAACATGTTATATTTTTTTTTGTAATATAGATCTTGTTATCTCATGTTATTATCTTATCATTACTGAATTTGTGTAATCTGAATTAACTGTTCAACCACTTTTGCAGATAATGACTTCTGCACTTTCTTGTGCTCCTAACTTTGAGGATGAACAAGTCTCTCAAGCTGCTGCGGCTGCGGCTGCTGCTGCTCCTACGGCTCCTGCATCTCCTGCTGTTGCTTCTGCTCCTCCTTCTACTATGGCTCCTACTGCTCTTGCTTCTCCTACTGCGGCTACTACTGCTCCTGCTGCTACTAGTGTTGAGGTCCAACCACCATCATCACATGTTGTTGATACAATTCTAGATGAACTTATAGATGATGTTGATATCGATGAAATGTTCACGAATGAAGGGCCGATGTCGCAAAAAACACAGGTGTGTCGTAGTTTGATGGTGTTAGCCATAATTATTAAGGTGAAAAGAAAAGGCGTCAAATTTGAAGTCGGATGGAATGCACGAGGCCAACATGTGAATCCCTACAAGGCTATGTTTAGCAGCTACATTGGAGTTTTCACTCCGCAACGTGTGCCAATTGACATAGATTCAGGGAACCATGTTGTGTTCGGGATGAAGGCTGTGATCTGGGAATAAATTATGGTAACATTATGAATTTATCTCTTTAATTTACTAGAAAATAAAATAATGAAACAATGTCTTACTCTTCTCAATCTCTTGTAGAGTAAATTTATAGTAGATGATTCACACAAGGATTATGTACTAAGGCTTGCAGGAAAGATTCATCGAGGTTTTCACACTATTTTAACAAGATGTCACCTGAAAGATTATAAAGGTAAAATAAACCCACACCCACCCATTGTCTTCGCTCACCTGATATCCCAAGAAGCATGGGATGCATTTATTGTCCGTCGTGGGGAAGAGAAGTTTCAGGTACATTGTGGGTGATAATATGTTGTTTGAGGATACCTGTATTCATCACTTTGATTGTCAATATTTCATTTATGAAACAGAAACTCTGTACTGAAAATAAAGAAAGTGTATCAAAACCAAAATACCCTTATCATAAAGCAAGGATGGGGTACACTTCATTAGAAAAGAAAATGGTACGTAATTTAAATTTACAGTAATATTGTTAGGTGCCAATAAACAACATCATAATTATCTTTCTATGTTTATATGTAGATTGATGATTCTAAAACCAAATGCACTTTCATCCCACGTCATGTGCTATAGAAGGAGGCATGTGTGAATAGAGAAGGGAATTTATTAGATGATAACACACAGAAAGTGTGGGAAATATGTGTAAGTATGACACGACGATAAAAATATTTGTTTAAAATTTCTATTAAATAAAAATAATTAGTTATTTTCCTATATCCGACAGTCACCGGAATCAGATACTCCTATAGCGGATACAGACATATTATCAACGGCTTTGAAGAATCTAGAAAAATATGGTTGTGTCAGAGGTGTATTGTTTGGGGTGACACCCCGAGTATATTTTGATAAGAAGAAAAAATGGATGATACAGATGAAAAATTGGAACAAATGGGCGAAAAAAATATCAACCCTTGAAGAACGATTGCAATGGTAGGGAGAGTTGCTAGCAACTTTTATGGGTGGGAAGAAAAGGGAGGATACAACTCAGGAACAACCAGCACGTGAACATCCTGCCGCACCCCCCACCATCATTGAGGCGAGCCATTCGCCTTAAAGAACTGTCTTAGCCATGTTAATCAATATTTTAATAATTTTTCCCATGAAACGTGAATAAAAAAAACACTAATAATTTTTCTGTACTGATATTCTATAGGGTGATAATGATTGTGATTTATATCTGTCAACACCCACCTATCACCTTGTAGCGAGGTCTACAGTGTTCAATATCCCAGATTCCACACTGCATAATAGACCACTTCTGAAAGATCATCTAAAAGTGATGATTAATGTAGCTAATGAGCCAAATGCAGAGCTACCTATTCCACTTGATGACGATGATATTCATATGGTTGAAAAGGATATTGGGACATTCATTGCATGGATTTCACAACTTATAAGAGTACATGCAGACAAAGAGGTATTTTTTTCAAGCTAATCCCTTAACAATTAATGAAAAAGGGTCTGAACCAATGATTGTTGTTATAGACGGAGAAAGGGAAGGGGGTGACAAATGTTGGCTCAAAACCATCTAAAGGATCGACCAACCGATCCCAAGGATCTACTGAAAGCACAATAATAACACATGTTCTCTATCCACATTTACTAGCATTGAAGACTCATGTGGATATGAAGCTCAAAGATGGTAATAGTCATATAGTGGTTTTAGAAGAGAATATATACGGAGAGGAAAGTCAAGATTTCATTGCTACTAAAAATGTAAATGAGATCCTTGAAAACGGTTGGCTAGGTTTCATAGTTGTAAATGTATATATGAGGTATGTTTCCATGAATTGATTTTCTAAAAGATGATCTAATGTTCAAATTATGACTAAATGCATTTTATATTATTGACAGAAGAATTTATGAAAAACAATTGAAGGAATTTTTCCATGAGCAATGATTTGGACTCGTTAGTTCTCATATCACATCAACACACCTAACAAAAATAGAGTCATCAAGAAGGGATGCAATAATGAATGGCCTGCTGAAAGCATTTTGAAAGAAATATTACAGATGACCGACATTTCCTAATACCAACCATACAGGGGTAATACACTATGATTAAATCATATCAATTATATTTTCAGTTATTTTATTAATTATTCCTTTTTGTATTTTTAGGAAACATTGGTTGCTAATTTCGGTGAACTTGGATACTCTAAAGATTTATTTTCTGGATTCAAAGCAAGGATATCCATCAAACTGACCACACATGATGGAGTTTGTGAATTTGTAAGACACTACATCTTACATTTTAGGTCTAAACATCATGTAATATAATTTATATTATCTTTTACTGAGGAGTATTTTATGAAAGGGTGGTGTATCATTATCATCTAAAAAAGGAATGAGGATAGGGGCTAAGCATAGGGAGGAGAGAAAGTACTACATCTGGACAAATATTAGGGTATATATAATAAAATTTCACTGTCCAAACACATCTCAACACAAGTTACTTATTCTCCTAATGATCAATTTTTATGTAGTGTCCAAAACAAACAAACGATAATTAATTCAGTTATTATGTTTGTAAATTTATGAAAGAGATCGTTTTTCATCAACAAACTAGCATCCCAAAAGAGGTATTTTCAAAAATAACTACTAGTTCGTTTAAGTTATTTATTAATTATTTATTTTTATATTTTGCAGTACTACTCTGACTGAAGAAAATACTCATACTCACAAGACAATATAGATGTGTTTAGAAATGAGTGGGATGCATACCTGATGGCATATTGTACACAAATACAATGAAGATCTGACTTGGGGACATGTACAATTGGTGGTCATTTTTGAGAGGGGTTTAGGGGATAAAAAGATGAAACATTGTTGTATGTAAATGTTCATAGGAAAATTGTAATTGTTTCTAAATAAAGAATCCTTTCTCCAATGAGTCATTTTCCCATTTTAATAGTTGATATGAACCAACAACATGCAAGAATGCTGAACCACTCAAAGGGTCTCTCTCTTGTTTAAAATGGACATGATTTTAAGTGAAAAGAACAACTCACGTACGAAAATCTGACCAAACGCATTCGGATTGTGTTGATCCTTTGGGATAATGGTCCATGGGTCCTTTGTGATGTGTATGAGTAATCCTCACCTCAATCTGAGGCACGATGTGGCCGGTACCACTCAAAGGGTCTCTCTTTTGTTTAAAACGAACACAATTTTAATTGAAAACAACAACTGACCTATGAAAATCCGACCAAATGCATTTGTATTGAGGCAGATATTTTATAAGAACAATCCAAGTGTCCTTGGTGACATTTAAGAGTAATCCCCGCCTCAATCCGGGGCATGGTGTGGCCGGTACCACTCAAAGGGTCTCTCTTTTTTAAAATGGACATGATTTTAAGTGAAAACAACAACTGACCTACAGAAATCTGACCAAACGCATTCGGATTATCTTCATACTTTAGGATAATGATCCATGGGTCATTTTTGATGTTTACAAGTCATCCCTACCTCAATATGAGGCAGGGTGTGGCTGATACCACTCAAAGGGTCTCTATTTTGTTTAAAATGGACACGATTTTTAGTGAAAACAACAACTAACCTACGGAAATCCAACCAAACGCATTCAGATTGCCTTGATATTTTATAATAATGATATAAGGGTCCTTTATGATGTTTATGAGTCATCCTTGTCTCAATCCGAGGCATGTGGTGGCTGCTATCACTCAAAGGGTCTCTCTTTTATTTAAAATGGACACAATTTTAATTGAAAACAACAACTGGCCGATGAAAATATGACCAAATGCATTCTGAATGCCTTGATATTTTATGAGAACAATAAAAGGGTCCTTGGTGATGTGTATGAGTTATCCCCCCCTCTATCCAAGGCACAGTGTGTCCGGTACCACTCAAAGGGTCTCTATTTTGTTTAAAATGGACACAATTTTAATTGAAAACAACAACTGACTTACAAAAATCTGACCAAAAGCATTAAAATTGGGTTGATCATTTAGGAGAATCATCTAATAGTCCTTGGTGACGTGTACGAGTCATCCCCGCCTCAATCCGAGGCACGGTGTGGCCGGTACCACTCAAAGGGTCTCTCTTGTGTTTAAAATGGACTTGATTTTAAGTGAAAACAACAACTGACGTACATAAATCCAACCAAACGCATTCAGATTGCGTTGATACTTTAGGAGAAAAATCCAAGGGTCATTTGAGACATGTAAGAGTCATCATTTCCTCAATCCAAGGCATGGTGTGGCTGGTACCACTCAAAGGGTCTCTCTTTGGTTTAAAATGGACATGATTTTAATTGAAAACAACAACTGACCTACGAAAATCTGACCAAAAGCATTTGGGTTTCCTTGATCTTTTATAAGAATGATCCAAGGGTCCATTGTGACATGTATGAGTCATCCCCGCTTTAACAAGGCCCGGTGTGGCTGCTATCACTCAAATGATCTCTCTTTTGTTTAAAATGAACACAATTTTAATTGAAAACAACAACTGACCAATGAAAATATGACCAAACACATTCGGATTGCCTTGATCATTTATGATAATTTTTCAAGGGTCCTTGGTGATGTGTAAAAGTCATCCCCACCTCAATCTGAGGCACAGTGTGGCTTGTACCACTCAAAGGGTCTATATTTTGTCTAAAATGGACACAATTTTAATTGAAAACAACAACTGACCTACGGAAATCCATCCAAATGAATTTTAATTGGGCTGATCCTTCAGGAGAACGATCCACGGGTCCTTGGTTACATATACGAGTCATCCTCTCCTCAATCCGAGGCACGGTGTGGCCGGTACCACTCAAAGGGTCTCTCTTGTTTTAAATGGACACGATTTTAAGTGAAAACAACAACTGACATACAGAAATCCGACCAAACACATTCAGATTGTGTTGATCATCTTGGAGAAAGATTAAAGGGTAATTTTTGACATGTAAGAGTCATCCCCATCTCAATCCAAGGCATGGTGTAGCCGGTACCACTCAAAGGGTCTCTCTTTTGTTTAAAATGGACACGATTTTAATTGAAAACAACAACTGACCTATGTAAATCCAACCAAATGCATTCGGATTGCCTTCATCTTTTATAAGAACAATCCAAGGGTCCCTTGTGATCTGTACGAGTTATCCCCGTCTCAATTCAAGGAACGGTGTGACTGCTATCACTCAAATGGTATCTCTTTTGTTTAAAATGGACACAATTTTAATTGAAAACAACAACTGATTGATGAAAATCTGACCAAAGGCATTTGTATTTCCTTTATCTTTTATTATTATGATCCAAGGATCCTTGCTGACATGTATGAGTCATCCCCGCCTCAATACGAGGCACGGTGTGGTCGGTACCACTCAAAGGGTCTCTCTTTTGTTTAAAATGGACACGATTTTAAGTGAAAACAACAAATGACCTAAGGAAATCTAACCAAAAGAATTCAGATTGCCTTTATCCTTTAGAAGAAGGATCCAAGGGTCCTTTGTGAAGTGTAAAAGTCATCCCCGCCTCAATCCGAGGCACGGTGTGGCCGGTACCACTCAAAGGGTATCTCTTTTGTTTAAAATGGACACAATTTTAATTGAAAACAACAACAGACCTCTGAAAATCTGAACAAACGCATTCAAATTGAGGAGGATTATTTATAAGAAAAATCCAAGGGTCCTTGGTGATGTTTAGAAGTCATCCCTTCCCCAATCCAAGGCACGGTGTGGCCGATACCACTCAAAGGATCTCTCTTGTTTAAAATGGACACGATTTTAAGTGAAAACAACAACTGGCGTACCGAAATCTGACAAAACGCATTAGGATTGTGTTTATCCTTTAGAAGAACGATCCAAGGGTACTTTTTGACGTGTACGAGTTATCCCCGCCTCAATCCGAGGCACATTGTAGCCGGTACCACTCAAAGGGTCTCTCTTGTTTAAAATGGACACGATTTTAAGTGAAAACAACAACTGACGTACGGAAATCCGACCAAACGCATTCAGATAGTGTTGATCCTATAAGATAATGATCCAAGGGACCTTTGTGACATATATAATTCATCCCTTTTTCAATCAGAGTCATGGTGTGGCCGGTACCACTCAAAGGGTCTCTCTTTTGTTTAAAATGGACACGATTTTAAGTGAAAACAACAACTGACGTACGGAAATCTGACCAAACGCATTCAGATTGTGTTGATACATTAGTAGAATGATCCATGGGTCATTTGTGATGTGTAAGAGTCATCCGTGCCTCAATCTAAGGCACAGTGTGGATGGTACTACAAAAAGGGTCTCTCTTGTGTTTAAAATGGACACGATTTTAAGTGAAAACAACAACTGACCTACGAAAATCAAACCAAACACATTCGGATTGCCTTGATCATTTATAATAATGATCCAAAGGTCCTTTGTAACGTTTATGAGTCATCCCCACTTCAATCCGATCCACGGTGTGGCCGGTACCACTCAAAGGGTCTCTGTTTAGTTTAAAATGGACAAAATTTTAATTGAAAACAATAACTGACCTTTGAAAATCTGACCAAACACTTTCAGATTGCCTTGATATTTTATAATTACAGTCCAAGGGTCCTTGGTGAAGAGTAAGAGTCATCCTTGGCTCAATACGAGGCACAGTGGGGTCGGCACCACTCAAAGGGTCCCTCTTTTGTTTAAAATGGACACAGTTTTAATTGAAAACAAAAACTTACATATGAAAATCCAACCAAATTCATTTGGATTGACTTTTTATTTTATTATAACGATCCAAGAGTCTTGGGTATGTGTACGAGTCATCCCTGCCTCAATTCGAGGAACGGTGTGACTTCTATCACTCAAAGGGTCTCTCTTTTGTTTTAAATGGACACGATTTTATTTGAAAACAACAACTGACCTACGAAAATATGACCAAATGCATTCGGATTGCCTTGATCGTTTATAAGAATGATAAAAGGGTCCTTAGTGATGTGTACGAGTCAAACCCAACTAAATCTGAGGCATGGTGTGGCCGGTACCACTCAAAGGGTCTCTCTTTTTTTTAAAATGGACACGATTTTAAGTGAAAACAACAACAGACCTACGAAAATCCGACCAAACGCAATAGGAATGTGTTGATCCTTTAGGAGAATGATTCAAGAGACTTTTTTATGTGTATGTGTCAACCCTGCCTCAATACGAGGCATGGTGTGACCACTATCACTCAATGGGTCTCTCTTGTTTAAAATGGACACAATTTTAATTGAAAACAACAACTTACCGATGAAAATATGACCAAATGCATTTGGATTGCCGTGATCTTTTATAAGAATGATCCAAGGGTCCTTGGTGATGTGTAAAAGTCTACCCCGGCTCAATCAGAGGCACGGTGTGGCTGGTACCACTCAAAGGGTCTCTATTTTTTTTTAAAATGGACACGATTTTAAGTGTAAACAACATATGACCTACGAAAATTCGACCAAACGCATTCGGATTGTGTTGATCCTTTAGGAGAATGATCCAATGGTCCTTTGTGATGTGTAAGAGTCATCCCAGGCTCAATCCGAGGCATGGTGTGTCATCTATAATACAAAGGGTCTCTCTTTTGTTTAAAATGGAAACAATTTTAATTGAAAACAACAACTGACCTATGAAAATCCGACCAAACGCATTCGGATTGTATTGATCCTTTAGAAGAATGATCAATGGGTCCTTTTTGACTTTTATGAGTCAACAGCACCTCAATCCGAGGCATGGTGTTTCCACTAGAACTCAAAGGGTCCCTCATTTGTTTAAAATGGACACAATTTTAATTGAAAACAACAACTGACCTATGAAAATCCGACCAAACGTAGTCAGATTGCCTTGATATTTTATAAGAATGATCCAAGGATCCTTGGTGACGTGTATGATTCAACTCCACCAAACCCCTAGACCTCCCCCACCCCCTAGACACCAATCCACCCTCTGGACGCCCCCACCCCTCTGGACGCCCCCACCCCCTATAAAGCCCCCCCGACACCTTGAACACCGACCCACCCCCCGGGAAATCCCCCCCGAACACTAATCCACCCTTGGACTTCCCCCAACCCCCCTAGACACCAATCCAACCCATGGACACCCCCACCCCTCTGGACACCCCCACCCCCTGTAAAGCCCCCCCTAACACCTGGACACCAACCCACCCTTGGAAATTCCCCCCCGGACACCAATCCACCCCCTGGACCCCCCACCCCTTGGACACCAATCCACTCCTGGAAACCCCCTACCCCTCTGGACACCCCCACCCCCTTTAAAGCCCTTGACACATTGGACACCATCCCACCCCCTGGAAAGCCCCCCAGACACCTCCTACCCCTCTTTAGACAGCCACCCCAAACCCTTGAACAACCCCCAACCCCCTGAATTCTGAATTGAATTCTTTATGTACTTAATTAAATTATGAATTATGTGTTAATGGTGTACGGGTATACTTGTTGTATGGGTATACCTGGTCTAATTAGCTTATGATTTATGAGTTAATTTTGTATGGGTATACTTTCTTTAATTATCTTATTGAGATGCTGATTTTTTTGCAGGTGTTCGGGTGTGCTGCTGCAATTTTTTTTGTAGCATTAGAGAGGCCATTTATCAGTGCTTTTTTAGTGATGATAAATAGTTCTTTTATCAGCACTAAAGGAGTGCTGATAAAACACTCATTTACCCGCACTCTTTTAGTGCTGATAAACAGTACCCCCCCCCCTTATCAGCGCCGAGCTTTATAATGTTTTTTTAGCACTGTTAAATCCCGTTTTTAGCACTTTTAATGCCTGTATTTGTAGTAGTGGGGACTCTAATTCTCATGATATTATTAAACCATTTTTATTATGTATTCACTTTCTTTCTGTTCACGTTCTTCTTCTTCTTGATGAATTTATTATTTTTCAAAAACTTTATTGGGTACTGAAGCTTATTTCAAAAGAGCTTATGGAATTTGAACCTATTCCGAATAGTTTTCTACATATTACATCTATATCTGAATAATATGAGCTTCATATTCTTTATATATTTTTTCTTTTGTTTATCTTCTCTATCTAGATATTCAACTTCCAATATTTTCAAGGCCTTGGCCACCTCAGGTTAGAGTCCATAAATAGTATCATCTTCCTTTCTATTTTTATTCTTTTCTCTCCACTTAGAAACTACTTCATAAGAAAACTTCTTTTGCTTCTTTGGTTTAGGGGGTCTTGATTGAGTTTCTAGTTATTTTTATTTTTTAAATTGGATGGTTCAACAACATTATCTTTCTTAGATTCATGAAGATCATAAAACTCATCTGATTCATCATTGAATTCGATTTTCATTCTTCTTAGTGTATCATCACTG
This sequence comes from Viscum album, assembly GCA_963277665.1. Taxonomy (NCBI): domain Eukaryota; kingdom Viridiplantae; phylum Streptophyta; class Magnoliopsida; order Santalales; family Viscaceae; genus Viscum; species Viscum album. The sequence goes on along the minus strand of OY728132.1, from coordinate 32,157,385 downwards.
AGTAACATAATATTGATATTCATAGCTTTTGAGGTGATGTGGAACTTGAAATATTCCCAACATAAGACAACAATCATCGAAATAATAACTAAATACAAAAACATATATGAGACTTTATATTTTCATTATGGATGCTGGAGATTTTTAGAAGAATATACATCACCAAATTAATCTTCCATAGATTCACCAAGATATCTATGAGAAAGATATCACATTTCTAGTGAATCATTATCACCCTTCCATGGGATAAGGAAACCTTGCATCCAAAAAGCTACTAGGATATGGTTTGTTGAGAGATTAGAAATCTATGGCTTCTTGACATTATTGATTCTAAGGAATTCATATTCTTTACTTTTCACAAAACATCCCTTATTTTTCAGGTAACCTATGTGATCATAGAATATATTCACCTTCATAGGGGATATCAAAGATGCTATTTTCCTTATTGAAAGATAAAGAGTTATATTTTCCATAACTTTTGAACTTAAATGTCACTGTCCCATCTTGCTCATAGAAATTAACTAAGTCGTAGAATGACACTATAAGGTATGGGTAGAATAGATATTGATTTTTTTCTTTAGAAACACAAACACTTTCCCATCTGTTAAACTTAATAATCTTTGAAATCAAATAATTACACTTCACAAAGAAATTCTGACCCACTAACCTTTGTCAGAACAATAACCAGTACTTTGGTTTTTTACTGCATTGAAAATGAATTGTATTTTGAGGTGATGCTTCAATATACATTCAAAATATAAATAAACTTGAGAAAAATAATGGAAAACTTATAGAGTGATAGATCCTGTGTGCCGAAAACTTCAGAGAACCAATGTGGGAGATGAACTTGGGGTCTAATTAAATAGGATTCACATCAATGGTTCGAATTCCCAAATAGGTCCAATGATTATGGTTATAGTGGTATGATCTCATGATTAATATCAATTACAATGAATAATTTTTAAGGTTTTGAACTTTTAGGATTTAAAGAAAAACCAATTTATGGAAAGTGAATCTGATGGATTTTTCTTAAAACATGATAGAAATACCAACAAGTAAAAATGCAATAACAAAGATTTAAGTAAGGAATTATACCTTCTGGATTTCTTATAAATAATTTTTAGTATTAATAATATTGTTATTAGGTTCTGAATTTTTTTTAAAGTTTGAAAATTTTACATCATGAAAAATAATTATGAAAAATAAAAAAATTAGATTCTGAAAAAGTTATAAACATATATTATCCCCCTGTGAAAAGAATTAACTTAATGTTTAGAGATAGTTTTAAATAGAAATTTTATATGGAATATTACCTTACAGCTATCATTCTTAAATTTTGTTTAATGTATTAAAATATATCATATGGTAAATATTTTGTATAAATGTAAGCATGTTGAGATTGTGTTCCATTAAATTGATGAATGATATCTCCTTTTAGTGTGCAATACCTAAGAAAATGATACCTAATATCTATGTGATTTTCATGAGAGTGATGTGTAGTATTTTTTATTAGGGTAATATAACTTTTATTATCACACAATATCTATGTTTTGGTAAAACTCATTCCGTAGTCTGCGGGTGTGTGTTGCATCCACAACACTTGAGTACAAAACATCCAACTAATACATATTCAACTTCAGTAGTGGAAAATTCTACTGAGTGTTTCTTCTTGCATGACTCGGAAACTAATGAATCTCTTAATAAATGGAAATTTATACATTTAATTTTTCTATCCATTCAATATCCACTAAAATCAGCATCTAAAATACTTTTTAAAACAAAATCATTTCTGAAATAATAAAAAATTCATATGTCCACGGTTCCCTCTAGATATAAAAAAATTCTTTTCACTATATTTAAAAGAGATTCCTTCGGATTGGATTGATATATTGAATATAATCATACTGAGACATTAAGTATGGATGATTATCTATTAATTATAATAAACTTCCTCTCATACCTCTAAATAATGTTTGAGCTACTAGTTTCAAAACTTCATCAAGATCAAGAGAGTTTGAGGTACCGATTGGAGTACTTTACTTTTAGTGTTGTCATATCCATAATTTTTAAGAAATATTTAATATACTTATGTTTATATATATTAGTTCCTTCTATTTTTTGAGATATTTGAAAACCAAGTAAAACTTTTAACTCACCCATCATACTCATTTCAAACTCAGATTTCATAAGATTCACAAATGAATCCATTATAGATTACTGAGTTGATCTGAATATGATATCATCAACATAAATTTGAACAATAAATACATTTTTCTTATATTTATTTATAAAAATATTTGAGTCAAAAGTTCCCTTAACATAATTTTTTTTGTATAAAAAATTATTCAAGTCTACCAAACTAGGCTCTAGGGGCTTGTTTAAGTCTATATAAAGCTTTGGTAAGTTTGAAAACATGTTCAGGATGTTTTGTGTCTTAAAAACTGGGAGGTTTTTCAACAAAAACTTCATCTTGAACATATACATTATAAAAATCACACTTCACATCCATTTGAATTTTTTTGAAATTAAAGTATGTTGTAAAGGCTAGTAGTATACAAATAGATTCAAGTCTGGATACTAGAGAATATGTTTTATAATAGTCTATTTCTTCTTATTGATTATATCTTTTAGAAACTAATCTTGATTTATTTCATACAATGATTCCATTTTCATCACATTTATTTTTAATGACCCATTTTACACCAATTATATATGTTTTCTTATGTGTTTCATCAAAGGTTGAAACATTGTTCCTTTCGAATTAATCTTGTTCATCTTGTATAGATTTAATCCAATGATCATCACCTAAAGCTTCATTAGTTCTTTTAGGTTCTAATTTGTAAATAAGTTATAGATGTTTAATTTATTTATTAAATAACTTCTAGTACATAAATGATGATTTTCATCATGAAGGATACTATCATTGGGATAATTCTTGAGAAACAACTGATTTGGGTTTTGTAAGACATGTTCATCAACATAAGGTAGAAAATCATATGGGGTAAATAATTAAGAAACATTTTATTGACTATTTTTTTTTATAAGAATCTTCCATCAATGGTTGATAATAAGTTTTTAGAAACACATATGAAGATGTAGGTTGATGTTTTTTAAAAACAAAAGAATCAGTTTTATCGAATTTAACATGTATTGTCTCTTAAAAAATATGAGAATTTTTGTTAAAAACTATATAATCATTAGAGGTAGTGGAATAACTTACATATATTCTTTTATCACATAATTATATTATGCTTATAAGGTTTTGATTAATACCTTTAAAAAATATAAAATTTTAAAGTAAATCTTTTCCAATAAGAACAATGTTACCTATACAAACAATTTCTCCCTAAGAATTATCTCTAAAGGTTATTTTTTCTTCCTTTCATCTTGATAATATTTTCAAAGTTGTTTTTTACAAGTCATATGTTGGGAACAACCACTATTCATGTACCATGTATTTTTATTTGAACTTCCTTTATTTTCCTTAAATTAAAATAGTTAGACTTTCAGAATCCAAACATTCTTGAATATGGAAATGTTAGAAAGTAAAATCTTAGGTATCCATATTTTTTAGAAAAATAATATTTATCAAAACATAAGGATTGTGTTTTATTCAATGAATTTTTTTTATCCTAATGGCCACCACATTGAAACTTAGTGAAAACATGAGCACATTGGGAAACAAAATAATTATTACTAAAAGAGGTTTTGAATGAGTATAACCAAAACTAGAATTATTCCTAATAGGATGAACTTGTGAATAAATTTGATAAAATTATTTCCTTCTTGAAGTAAAATTGATAAATGTTTCTTTAAGTATAATATGTCATATTTTATTCTAATGACTAAATTCTTATCCTCATAGTCATTAGTCATAGTGTTTGAATTATTATATAAATAATCTTTCTTAGAAATAACCTTTTCAAGATCCTTATAGAGTTTATCCTTATCATAATTAACTTCCTTGTATTTTAGAAAAATTTTCATAATCAAGATATTTTTTATCAAGATATTTAGAAACATCTGATACTTTTTTATCAAAACATAAATTCTATAATTTTGTCCTATAATTATTTTTTATCTAACATTTTTCATTCTCAAGTAATTTAGAAAATCTAGATAATTCTTCAAATGAAGGTAACATATTTTCTTTTGATGTGAAAGATTCATCATAAAAATATTCATAATATTCTTTATTAGGAAAATTTCCATTTAAACATATTTTGGTTAAAGATTCATCATTGTGTACCTTAGCAATAAGATAATGATTTTTAATAGGTAGTCTGGTTATAAGACCAATATTTTTCTGACAAGAATATTCATATTCCATAGATTTGTCTGAAGAGTCACCACCAATGGAACTCGAGCTGTCATTAGCTTTCAAGAATTTATTATCCTTAGATTTGTAGTAATTCAACCTATTCCTTTTAGAATGCTTATCCTTTTTTTATTTTCACTTGATCATAGGACAATAAGGTCTTATTTGACCAACACTTTTTCACTCATAACAAGTTACTTAATAATATTTCTTGTCCTATATATTGTTCTTCTTATATATGTACTGAAAAATTTTCTTTCCCATAATCTTGTTCATCCTTCAAGAAAGATTAGATAGTTCATTTTTAGACTGATTACTGTCACTTTATTCAGATAATACAATAGCTTTAATATCTTTAGATCTAGTCACTCTTTCCAGAGTATTGGATTTATATTTATTAGTGAACAAAACACTTGCATTACCATTTTTTTCTTATTAATTTCATTATCTCTCTTAATTAATGTTTCATGCTGAAGAATTGATTCAAATAACTCATCAATAGTAATTTTAGATACTTTCTTGTTTTCATCAATTGCTATTCTTTTAGATTCCCACTCATGGGGTATGATAACAATTATCTTTTCCACAAGAAATTTATCACCAAGTCCTTTTTCTCCCATAGATTGAATACTTTTGTTGATTTTCATAAATATTTCTTTTATTTTGCATAACAGTTCTCCATAAGCAAAATTAAAACCATGATATTCATCTCTTAACATAGCTCTTATAGTTTTAATCACTTTAGATGTTCCAAAATGTGTAACATCAATTTTATTCCAGACACTATTGGGAGATTAATAAGAAGAAATTTGACTTTAGATATTCTTTATCATGGAACATAAGAGATTATTTCATACCTTGTAGTTTAGTTGATATTCTGGTTTTTCTTGATTTGTGAAGGTTCTGATTTCTTTTTTAGGAAACTTGTATTCACTAGTAAGTATGACAAAATTGTTCACTCTATTGTTTATAATAAAGGTCCTAATTCTATCTCTCTAGTAATCATAATCATTAACATTATATATTGGTGTTCTTTTATGATTTAGATTGTCTATTGAACCAACATTCATACCTTCCATTTATATAAGAGAATATATTTTCCAAAAAACTTGTTAGTAGTAAAAATTTATAAACAAAGATAAAAAATATTTAATATAAACATTGAACAAGTAATGTAAATCAAGAAAATTTGAGTAAGAAAACTTATATGTAAGTATAATTATTTCATATACCTACTATGATACCAATTTTAAGATCAAAATATTGGTTTAGATGATAAAAATCAAGAGGGGGGGGGGGTAATTGTATGTTTGAAAATTTTCCTTTTTAAGAATAAAAGTAAATCTATGTTTAACAATGTTAAAAAAGGTAAATTCATAAACCCTCTTTGGTTCTTAAGACAATGGATAATTGGAAGGTCCGAGGTCTAATTATAAAGAACCAAATCATAAACAAGTTTATATTAAAGAAACATAAGAATGTTTATCTTAGGGAAACATTCTACCTTAAAGCATATGGAATCTTATTTATTTATCAGAGTAAGTAAAAGTATAAGAAAATATAAGAATGTTTTACTTTCAAACTATAAATTAAAATGTAATAAATAACAAACTTATAAAATGAAAAAGTAACAATTAATTTTTAAACCCAAATAGAATGATATCCATTAACTTTGGATAAAGGTCCCCTAATTTATAATTACAAGAAAGTATGTCTTACCCATACCAGGGTGATCCCTCGATAAGAGTATTGAAGTCTATCCTGCTATCCCCGTAAGCCCTTGAACTTTTAGGTAGTCGGAACCTCGGTCTTCGTATCCTAAAAAATACTTCAACTTTAAGGTAGTTGGAACCTCTGTCTTCCAATAATCGAAAGACCTCGATTGAACACAATAATAATAGGAGTCACATTAGACTGAATAAGTTGTTCATGACTAAACAAGATGTTCATAGATCACACAAAGCATGAGATTATATCTCTAGAAATCACTTCATAGAATCGTATCATATAATCTCTAGATATCTCAACACATCCAAATTAATGAGGTACTTATAGGCAAAAATACCAATGGTTATCTCCTTCTCAAATGTTTATATTCTTCCTTGAATTTCAGAGGGACCTGTACACATGTCACTTAAACAATAGTTAGTTAGAAACATACTGTACGACATCATTTCATATAATAAATCATTATTATGTTTAAGAAACATTTGTAAACTAGGATCTGATAAAGATGGAAGAATATCTTAAAAAAATGAGATAACTATAAGAAAATTATATATTATGGTTTTTAAGTAATTGAGACTCAGAGTCAAAAGATATGAACAATTGGATTCTAACATAATAAATATTCGGATTCTAAATTCTGAGGAATTCAGAGTTTGAATTATGATGAAAAACGAGTCTGAATTTTAGAGAATTCAGAATCTGAATTTTAGATAATTAGGAGTCTGAGTATCAGATAAATTGGGGTATGAATTTCAGAAAATTCAAAGACTGGATTTTAAAGAATTCGAAGTCTGAATTTTAGAGAAATTGGAGTATAAAAAAGTGAGATTTGGATTTTAAGAACCTGTAAGGTTCCATAGTTTAGATAAAGTTCCTATTATTCTTAATGTAATTTTGTCTTAATAAAAATATGGATATTCTTAAATAAGAAACATTAAACATAACATATAAAATCAATTTATGGTCAAGAAAATAAATTTCCTTAGAGAATGAAAATAATTTTAAGGAAAAAGTGTGTGTGATTTTCAAAACATAAAGGAATGGAAAATTTATATGATAGATAATTGACTTAACACACATATGAAAATCAATTCCTTACTCCCTTCACAGTATCCTAGACCATTTGGTTAGATTAGAAATCTATTCTAGAATGGATTTAGGTTAATCATAAATAGGTTTCTCGAAGAATAGGTGTTGTATTTGACAATGAATTTTCATTTTACTTATTCTTACAACTCCTTATAATATTGATAATATATTATAATATAATAACACTAATATCTACTATATATTGATATTTTATTACATTAATGGAATAACCCATATGCATATCCACTTCCATCAAATGGGAAAAAAATATCGACCACGTGTATGATAGACTACCACCTCATGATCCAACGTAATTCATTTTTATCACCACCTATTAAGGATGAATATAATGATCGATTTAACATATATATATACATGATATCTATGACATTATTATACTTTTGGAATTATGATATTACATATACCTTCGTAATTTCCATTCGATGGGGGATAAGATAACATCACTCATGTGTATGGAGGTATACCACCTCATAGAGAGATGAAATTTCTTTCTTTCTTATGATTTACATTTGATTTATTTCATTACATCTGTCGAGAAAAATGGAAACAATGTTCATTTATATGTACGACCTACCATCTCTATGAACAGTGTAATCTATTTATGATCACTAACTTTAATTTATTACTCTAGATAAATATATAAAGAATATATATGATATATATATCATGTTTAAAATTTTGGATATGATGTAATCATGATAAAATTAAAAGTCCATAATTACTAAACTAAAATATATATGAAAAACGATGCAATTATACCCTGAAATAGTGATTTAAACAAAGAGTTGTTATCAAGGGGGTGAGAAAAGAATATAAGTAAAACATAAATGGAATGAGATGTAATTTTATTTTTATTTAATTGATTAATAATAAATATATATTTATTATACAAGAGGCTCAGACACATATGATGGAATCCAAACCTAATTCAAGTGTTTCTCATCTCACTTTTACTTCTATGATTCATATGCCATATTCACCACTTATTCCATTGTGTGGTGTATATAAATTAACTTATAATATGTTATATTAGGATTATTTTTCAATTCATGGAATTTAAAGTTTCACTTTATTTTATTTCTTTCATGGGTATTATGATTTAAAAGTTACCAAAGTGGTAAGAGTTTATTTCATAATATCATCATTATTCGAAGTTGTTTTTGTTTATGATTCCCTTTGTTGAATTATTTTTTATTTTATCATAAAATAATTTCTTTAATTATCCTATAGTTAATCATGAAATTTTCAAGTAATATCACCATTTTTACACTCTTTGATGCTTAAAATTATTGGAAAAATCTTTTTAAGAAAATATGACATTATTTCTCTCTTTAGTTGAAAATCCTTTTTCATTAAAATAATTTTTTTCAATATTTTTCCAATAATTTTTTTTAACATAATAAAATGTTTTATTAAATAAAGATTTCCCTTTTTTAATTTTTAAATGTTTTTTGAAAGGAATCTTCATGTTCTTTCAAAACATTGTATGTTTGGATTTTACCCAACATGTGAAAGGAATCATTGTTTTAACGTTTAAAACAAGAAAAAATTACTCTATAGTGACCAATAAATGTTTTAAATATTATTTTACAATTTTTATAATGTTACTTTGAAATAAAACTATTTTTAAAATGTTGTGCCCAAGTAATTGCATTTGTTTTCAATAACATGTCACTATGTGTCAACTGATGAAGTAGATCTTGAAGACTAATGGTTGGAGATGCCTCATTACATCTGACGATTGATGAGATGGTCTTTAAGTTCAAAGAACTTGTATCAACTGGATACAATGTCACAACAATGTTTGAAAACCATGCATTGTCTTCACAATGCATGAGGAGATGAAGTGATCCATCCACAATCACTAAGTGGATGAAGTGGTGCTAATGAAGTCCATGCACTATCAATTAGTGCATGTGAATTAGAAGTTGATCCAACTTGATCTCTGATTGGATCAATGAAGAGCATTGAAGATTAATGTGATTCAGGAGCTTCGGTTGATGAATAACCTTTTAGAATTCCATTCTTAAATGTTGATTATATGTTAAAGAATAATGATGAATTCTAATGAAGAAGAAGACTAGAGAATAGAAGAAAGAGTGGCATTTGGCATTTTATATTGGGAGTACTTTGTTTCTTAAAAAAGTCCTTATTCATTTCCTTGGCCAAAAAAAATAGGCCACCAAGGAGGCCAGCTGAGGGACAACACCCAAGGCTCTTGTGGGACTCATGGTCACCACGCCCATGGGGAACCCTTAAGGCCAAGGCAGCAGCCCTGAGGCAGGGGCTCACCCGCAGGACGCAACGTAGGCGCCAGGGGCACGCCCGGAGGAGCGCATGGTGGGCGCATAGCGCGTCCATGTGTGCATAGTGGGAGCCAGTGGCATGCCCGAGTGGCAGGGGTGGGCGCAAGAGCGCGCCCGCTAAGAGAACACGGTGCGGGGCGGCACCGTGGAGGTTGGAAGTTCAATTGAAGAGAGGCGGGGAGCACTAGGTTGATAAACCACGGAAAATCCGCGGCCCGTTTCGATGTGGGACACACAATTTTCACCGGGAGCGAATCCAGTGTAGAGACCTGAAGCTTATCGTACATGGACATTACATTACTTTTGCGGAATACTTAGTACATAACAAAAACACACACACAAGGATCGTAATAGTTTAGTGTCTTTGGAAACTCGGAACGTAATCTTCTAATCGTGGTGAAAGATCTTCAATATCTCCCATAAAGATCTTCCCTTTTTTTTTACCTATAAACCTTTCTTTATATCCTGGGGAAAAGAAAACATAAAAGGGTGAGCTCAAATGCTCAGTAAGGGTAAACAAAAGAAATATCAATCACATCATATACAAAAGAACATAGCTTTTTTGGAAATCTTAACCTGCAAAAGAGCTCATAATATCATAACATGGGATAAATCATAGAAGTGAAAATGAGATCCCCATAATCATAACATAAAACTTGAAACTTTGTGGCATGCACACATAATCATGGAAAATCATTTCTTGTTAGTCATGACTCATTGCCAAGACTATCTTAGTGGACAAAGTCCCTTTCTGAACCGAGTTCACTCCTCGTTTCAGTCCTGTATCACTGAACTGAAATAACCTTCCGTTCCAGCCATGTCTATCTCATGAGATATAAAATCATTACCCAATGCATTGGAGGGAGATATAGGTCCCACCCATCTTATAATGAATCCTTTCTTATGTGTGCCACATAATCATAACACATACATCATTGCATAACACATGTAACAAAAATGGAATTCTTGAAATATCATGACATCATAAATCAATTCATATAAGATAAAGGAATTCATAAACATAATTCCATCACAACATAGTCAAATCAATGTAAAAATATGGATAGAAACAGAACCCTTTATTATCTTAGATGGAAAATAATTTTGATAAAACACTTGAATTGAATTCTTGAGGAAAATATCCTTTCTTCTTCAAAATCAATTTCTTTTCACAAAACATCATGCAATTTTAAAAGAAAGAGATTTTATTGAAAATATTCATGAAATCTTTTAGAGGAAGCTTCATTAAAATAAGGCTTTATAAAACAGTAGAAATCCGTTCGTGCCGTATAAGTTAAAAAAAACATTCTTCGTACTTTTGTCGGAAAAGTCAAAAAGTACCTCGTACGGAAAAACGACAAAAGATTCCTTTCATATTCTTTACTAAAAACTCACCTAAGGGTAAAATTGGATTTAAACTATTGCAAGTGGATGTAAATAATATTACATATTGAGGAAACATGGATGTGGATGATAAAATACACCCCAGTAAATACTTACGAATAAACAATCTCGGATAAAAATGAGATTGTGATATTTCCCTTACCTTAGGTCCGACTTGCTTTGTAAGTGTCCGAACCTCCTGTATAATGATTTAAATCATGTTATTGACTTATTACAGAATCATATTCATTGTTATGATATCATATATGGTTCACTTATGACATTATATTACCCGTTCTTTTGTAAATTCCATGTTAAAGAAGCGTTTTGGGTAAAATCGTTTCATTTATCGTAGGTGTTTTGACTTGTTGTTCTTGACATCGTTATTACTTATATCATGATTTACTTACTTCCAGAATATAAAATATGATTTATATATCATATATATTCAGTATATATATATATATAATAGGTAGATAAATAAAATGAAAAACACCGTTCATGGAGACGGTAGTCCGTACGTACGCATGAACGCTGTTTTCCTTTCCTTATTGTCTTGAAATGGAAGTAAGTAGATGACATACATATGTATATATATGCATAAATCCAGTAGCTTTATAATGTCATATATTTCATTATTATTTCTTATATATACTTTATAATCATTCTTAAATGGTTAACATGGAGAATTAATCTCATCGCGTCGTGGAGACGGTAGTCCGTACGTACACACGAGCGATGATATCATTTCCATAAATATTGAACTGAATTGAAGTGGATTATACAATATATAAGAATCAATATGATGTTGTAATAACTATGTATAGTTATTCTTTACACCATTATATCCATCCATGTAAGGTGGTGGTGGAAAATAGATTACACCACGGCGTGGAGACGGTATTCCGTACGTACGCACGCGCGGTGATTTCTTTTTCCGTAGGATGGATAGATAGTGAAATAGGGTTGTTTCATACTTATAATAACATATCAGTATATGAGTGATACTGATGTTATTACTTCATAATGAAACAACCTAAGAAGAAGAAGTGGAAGAAGAAATAAAGATGAAAGAATTGGTAACGGTAATTACCTCTTCTTTGAAGCGCCTCTTTGAGACCTCCTCTTAGGGCACTAAAATTGGTGTTTGAGGAAGACCATAACCTCTAGGATGTTGCTAGGGAAGTGGAGAAGAGATTTTGGCAGGGGTTGGCCGAGCTTGAGTGCTCAAATTGGTGTGAGGAGGAGGGGGAGGAGGTGTCCTTTTATAGGGGAGGAGAGGGGCACCTTAGGAATATCTCAAAATATTATTTTATATTAAAGTCAAAATCGGTTTATAATGGTTCCAAAGGGTCTTATTTCGAGTCTAAAGTGGGGATGGGTCGAAATCCTATCAACCAATATAATTTAGACAAGTTTAGTATATTATTTTAACCTTATCAATTAGATTTAACTCTAAGTTAAATAATTTAACTTTTACCGTGTCTTTTTGTTTTCTTTCACTATATGGTTAATACACTAACTATAACATGCCAAAAGAACCCCAAATTGTTTATTAGTAATACATATATCCTTATCTAAGTCATTTGGCCGAACCTTAGATTTTTAGGAATAAAATAACAATTAATAATATAATATTTGATTTAAAAACTATTTTGTGTCAATTTTGACACTATTTGATATATGATTTTTTTGAAAGTCATAACAGAATTATATGTTCGAAACAAGTTTATTAAATCAACAATAATATATCATAGTAACCTAGAAAATTAGTGTAATTCATAAAAAGTCTTAAATTACATTTATTTTGGTATTTATATTATCAATTATGTCAATATTTCATTAATAAGATAATTACTGCATCATCTGTGTGTCATAAATAAATTATATTATTTGATGTCTAAAAATTACAAATAAAATACCATCATGTAGGAAATATTTTTAGCTTTCTAATGAATATTTATAGTCGAATTTATCTTATGTATAACCCCATATTAAAAATGATTTACTTATTAAACTTTGATTTTAACTATTTTAACCCTTCTTTAAATAAATTAATAATAAATGTCCTAATCTAATCCAAGTGGGCCTAAATGGTCATATTTTATTCCTAAGTTTGTTTTTGGTCGAATTACACTTGTCCAACAGAATTAGGACATGTGTTAGGGTAATATTAATATCATATTTATCCTTAGTTACCCTATTTACTATTTACCGTGGTAAAAAAAGTAAAAAGTTACTATTCACCAAAAAATTATTTTCATCTCATTGAATCACATTTTAGTCCTTGATATTAACCGTGTCTCTCGGATTTTCGAAATTCCATTCACAGAAGCGGTAAAATTAAGTTTTATGCAAAATTCAGTTTTTAACCTACCACTTAGTAGTTTCACTATTCATCAAAAATTGATGTTTTTTCAGAACAATGCCAAAATTTCATCCCAAGCTATATTTCATATTCCGAATTCAAAAATGAAGTCTATTTTACCAAATTCATAACATAAAAGTTGCATTAATTAATTTTATAATTAAATCCCGCTGTTAAAACAAATAGCGTGTTTTTAAGAAACAATATCTATCAAAAGATTGACACTTGTTTATGTCTAGTTTAAATGTGAAATTACATCCAATGACCAACATTGTATTAAATTGTAAAAATATATTCTAAATATACTTTAAAACTACTCAAATTAATAATTTATCACTATTGATTATTTCGATTAAAAAAAGTTGTTTTTTAATTATAATTTAGTAATTTTCACTATTCATCAGAATATGAAAGTTATCCGAAATGTACCAAAATTTCACCTTAGGCTAAATTCGATACTCCGAATCCAAAAATGAAGTTCATTTTGAAATATAAGATTTACAGAATTTTAAAAAGTGGTTATTACTATTCATAACGGCTAGTTTTAATAATATTTTAATAGCATATCATTGTTTCGTGAAACTCAGGATTACGTACCACACACGCTATCGAGGAAGGTTGCGATTGCGTGTAATGCAAGGCAAGTCAAGGATGCGTGTTGTGCAAGCTCCTTTTGGTGTAGCGTATAACACAAGACATTAGTAAAATAAAAAAGAATATTTTTCATGAAATCTTGGGCTGTTACATTCTACCCCCCTTAAAATGAATTTCGCCCTCGAAATTCGTCGGGGTTATAAATGGTTTACTATTCGAAAGTTTCTTTAATAGAAACCCACATCGTAAAAGGGAATACCAAAACTTGGCTTTTAAAACTAAAGTATGAAATGTAACGATTAACCAAATAAACTAATCACTGGGTTTCCACATAGGTGAAAATATGGATATGGAAGAGAAATCTAACCATCATGTTCTGATGGAGAGTGGTAGAGAACATGGCTATGGAAAAGCCAGTAATCACAAATCCATAGATTTGTGATGATATAAGGTACCATCTGATTCATCAGGTATAAGATCACTAGAACAACATTTTTTGGTTTTCAAGATCATTTCCCTAAAGTTGAAAATTTGCTTAGAATAAATACTTACTTTATTTTGGTACAATCTCACTTTTGTTCGTGCCTTGAACAATTTCTACTTCATCTCTTAAATAAATGAAGTTGAATTTGTTATTCGTGAAGTGTTAGCAGATCATGTGATAGAATGACGAGTCATTCTATCTGTCTCAAACAAAAGGTTAGTAAAAATTATATACATAAGTCGATCTATAGTGAGATTAATCACATATGGTTTCTAAAATGGACTTATACTTCATATATCATACTGATTAATATAATAAAACTAGTTTCTACTAAACAGGGACTTCCTGTAGGCCAGTGGTAGGCGATAAAGGCCAGTCGCACTTCGGTTGTGGGTTCGATTCCTACAGCCTTGTCCGAAGTGATGGGCTGTCGCCCGTCCTGCAGGTTGTCCTTTTTCTAAAACTACGTTACTATAACATCCCATCAATAATATCGAAAATCTTCTGTCCTTAAACAATACTAACTTATGTCTAACATAATCCAGTCTAATCTTTAGGCTTATACATAATACTGCAGTCCACTCTCATAATATAGTGACATCGATTACCAGAGATTTAATACTGTCATTAATCCCCACATATCATAAGATATGTCTTGTTGGTCACATTCCAAACATTCAAAGTCCTTAATCGTGTATTCTCTTGAATACCTTAGTGAAAACATGAGTGCAGTTAAAAGTTAACACTTTCCACATACCAAAATCCTCAAAATTCTATATACTCAAACCATGATATCACTTAGTCCTTATATCAATCATGAGCTCATGAATACTATTAAACATTTCATTTTCTCGTCTTCATTATGCGCATATCATCTTATTTCCAAAAAATATCTCAATCACTTTGAATATCACATCAATAAATATTGCAATACTCAATGATACAACATTATCCCATTACATAAACACTTAATCATTCCACCACATCGTTGTCATATTCAACATTGCCAATAGTGATCGCATGTGATTTCCCTTTGTCCTTTGCCTTCAGTGGTTGCTCATGTTGATCATCACTAACCCTTGGATTAAGGAAATTATTAGCATAATGCCCCATTTCCTTGCACTTGAAGCATTGAAGTGTTGGCGGTGCGTTCTCTGCAGTGTTTGCTTTATTCACATCATTAGAAACCCTTTTTCCATTACTTCGACACTCAGCTGCTCGATGACCTTCTTTTCCACACTTAAAACATTTTCTAGTCCCTTTAAGACAATCTCCACCATGCTTCTTTCCACACTTTGTGCATAAGGAAACATTCATCTTCTTTTCACCATTATTCTAAGATTTCTCCTTGAACTCCATCTTTCGTTTCTTGTCAAAACCATGAGATGGATATGTAACACCAACTTCCATTTCTACCTTGATAGCACAACGCACAATTTCTTCATAGCTACTGAAGTCTCTTATAGCTAATTCCCTTCGAAGACTTGGTTTTAAGCCACTGAAAAATCGATCAACTTTACTTTCAGGTTGGATGATAATTCCAGAAGCATACCTTGCAAGTCTTGTAAAATTTGCTTCATAGGTACCAACAGATTCATCGTCCCTTTGCTTCAGTTCAAGAAACTCTTTCTCCATCTTTGTTCGAAGAATACGAGGGAAGTACTTACTGAAAAACAAGTTCTTGAACTCGTCCCATTCCATGGACTCAATTTCATCTCTTGGCCTCGTATTCTTGATAAGATTCCACCATTGATCAGCTTCACCTTCCAAACGATATACTGCTAAGATGACTTTATCATGATCAGAACATTGAAGAACTGAAAATATCTTTTCAGTAGTACTGATCCATTGTTCAGCCACAAGTGGATCAGAAGACCCACTGAAAGAAGGTGGATGTTGCCTCATGAAGGACTCAATAGAATATTGTTCCCTTCTCTGCTCATTTGGAAGTCCATAATGATTCATAGCTTGTGTAAGTATAGCAATAAGATTTTGCACTCCATCTCCCATAACATTTGTTTGTTCAGGAGGGAAATCATTGCATTGTCCATTGCATTGATCAACACGGTTCCTTCGGGTTCCAGCCATCGTCTAAAACCCAAAAAGAATAGTGTGAGAGGAAAAAATCATGATAGGGAAAACAACATAATAAAGGGGGAGTACCTTCAATATCCAACATCTTAGGTTTAATTCTATGATCGTTAGCGTAATTCTATTACTATAACCTATACGTATACTTATCCCTAGGGACATCCCTAGACATACCTTAGAAATATCTCTAGGGATCTCACTAACGTTTTCGCATCCTAGTTTCCAAAGGTTGACTAAACCTTTCCTCTGATACCAACTGTAGAGACCCGAAGCTTATCGTACATGGACATTACATTACTTTTGCGGAATACTTAGTACATAACAAAAACACACACACAAGGATCGTAATAGTTTAGTGTCTTTGGAAACTCGGAACGTAATCTTCTAATCGTGGTGAAAGATCTTCAATATCTCCCATAAAGATCTTCCCTTTTTTTTTACCTATAAACCTTTCTTTATATCCTGGGGAAAGGAAAACATAAAAGGGTGAGCTCAAATGCTCAGTAAGGGTAAACAAAAGAAATATCAATCACATCATATACAAAAGAACATAGCTTTTTTGGAAATCTTAACCTTCAAAAGAGCTCATAATATCATAACATGGGATAAATCATAGAAGTGAAAATGAGATCCCCATAATCATAACATAAAACTTGAAACTTTGTGGCATGCACACATAATCATGGAAAATCATTTCTTGTTAGTCATGACTCATTGCCAAGACTATCTTAGTGGACAAAGTCCCTTTCTGAACCGAGTTCACTCCTCGTTTCAGTCCTGTATCACTGAACCGAAATAACCTTCCGTTCCAGCCATGTCTATCTCATGAGATATAAAATCATTACCCAATGCATTGGAGGGATATATAGGTCCCACCCATCTTATAATGAATCCTTTCTTATGTGTGCCACATAATCATAACACATACATCATCGCATAACACATGTAACAAAAATGGAATTCTTGAAATATCATGACATCATAAATCAATTCATATAAGATAAAGGAATTCATAAACATAATTCCATCACAACATAGTCAAATCAATGTAAAAATATGGATAGAAACAGAACCCTTTATTATCTTAGATGGAAAATAATTTTGATAAAACACTTGAATTGAATTCTTGAGGAAAATATCCTTTCTTCTTCAAAATCAATTTCTTTTCACAAAACATCATGCAATTTTAAAAGAAAGAGATTTTATTGAAAATAGTCATGAAATCTTTTAGAGGAAGCTTCATTAAAATAAGGCTTTATAAAACAGTAGAAATCCGTTCGTGCCGTATAAGTTAAAAAAAAACATTCTTCGTACTTTTGTCGGAAAAGTCAAAAAGTACCTCGTACGGAAAAACGACAAAAGATTCCTTTCATATTCTTTACTAAAAACTCACCTAAGGGTAAAATTGGATTTAAACTATTGCAAGTGGATGTAAATAATATTACATATTGAGGAAACATGGATGTGGATGATAAAATACACCCCAGTAAATACTTACGAATAAACAATCTCGGATAAAAATGAGATTGTGATATTTCCCTTACCTTAGGTCCGACTTGCTTTGTAAGTGTCCAAACCTCCTGTATAATGATTTAAATCATGTTATTGACTTATTACAGAATCATATTCATTGTTATGATATCATATATGGTTCACTTATGACATTATATTACCCGTTCTTTTGTAAATTCCATGTTAAAGAAGCGTTTTGGGTAAAATTGTTTCATTTATCGTAGGTGTTTTGACTTGTTGTTCTTGACATCGTTATTACTTATATCATGATTTACTTACTTCCAGAATATAAAATATGATTTATATATCATATATATTCAGTATATATATATATATATAATAGGTAGATAAATAAAATGAAAAACACCGTTCATGGAGACGGTAGTCCGTACGTACGCATGAACGCTGTTTTCCTTTCCTTATTGTCTTGAAATGGAAGTAAGTAGATGACATACATATGTATATATATACATAAATCCAGTAGCTTTATAATGTCATATATTTCATTATTATTTCTTATATATACTTTATAATCATTCTTAAATGGTTAACATGGAGAATGAATCTCATCGCGTCGTGGAGACGGTAGTCCGTACGTACACACGAGCGATGATATCATTTCCATAAATACTGAACTGAATTGAAGTGGATTATACAATATATAAGAATCAATATGATGTTGTAATAACTATGTATAGTTATTCTTTACACCATTATACCCATCCATGTAAGGTGGTGGTGGAAAATAGATTACACCACGACGTGGAGACGGTATTCCGTACGTACGCACGCGCGATGATTTCTTTTTCCGTAGGATGGATAGATAGTGAAATAGGGTTGTTTCATACTTATAATAAAATATCAGTATATGAGTGATACTGATGTTATTACTTCATAATGAAACAACCTAAGAAGAAGAAGTGGAAGAAGAAATAAAGATGAAAGAATTGGTAACGGTAATTACCTCTTCTTTGAAGCGCCTCTTTGAGACCTCCTCTTAGGGCACTAAAATTGGTGTTTGAGGAAGACCAGAACCTCTAGGATGTTGCTAGGGAAGTGGAGAAGAGATTTTGGCAGGGGTTGGCCGAGCTTGAGTGCTCAAATTGGTGTGAGGAGGAGGGGGAGGAGGTGTCCTTTTATAGGGGAGGAGAGGGGCACCTTAGGAATATCTCAAAATATTATTTTATATTAAAGTCAAAATCGGTTTATAATGGTTCCAAAGGGTCTTATTTCGAGTCTAAAGTGGGGATGGGTCGAAATCCTATCAACCAATAGAATTTAGACAAGTTTAGGATATTATTTTAACCTTATCAATTAGATTTAACTCTAAGTTAAATAATTTAACTTTTACCGTGTCTTTTTGTTTTCTTTCACTATATGGTTAATACACTTACTATAACATGCCAAACGAACCCCAAATTGTTTATTAGTAATACATATATCCTTATCTAAGTCATTTGGCCGAACCTTAGATTTTTAGGAATAAAATAACAATTAATAATATAATATTTGATTTAAAAACTATTTTGTGTCAATTTTGACACTATTTGATATATGATTTTTGTGAAAGTCATAACAGAATTATATGTTCGAACCAAGTTGATTAAATCAACAATAATATATCATAGTAACCTAGAAAATTAGTGGAATTCATAAAAAGTCTTAAATTACATTTATTTTGGTATTTATATTATCAATTATGTCAATATTTCATTAATAAGATAATTACTGCATCATCTGTGTGTCATAAATAAATTATATTATTTGATGTCTAAAAATTACAAATAAAATACCATCATGTAGGAAATATTTTTAGCTTTCTAATGAATATTTATAGTCGAATTTATCTTATGTATAAACCCATATTAAAAATGATTTACTTATTAAACTTTGATTTTAACTATTTTAACCCTTCTTTAAATAAATTAATAATAAATGTCCTAATCCAATCCAAGTGGGCCTAAATGGTCATCTTTTATTCCTAAGTTTGTTTTTGGTCGAATTACAC
Organism: Viscum album; assembly: GCA_963277665.1. Lineage (NCBI taxonomy): Eukaryota > Viridiplantae > Streptophyta > Magnoliopsida > Santalales > Viscaceae > Viscum > Viscum album. The sequence continues at coordinate 32,137,483 of OY728132.1, read as the reverse complement.
TTGTCCAATAGAATTAGGACATGTGTTAGGGTAATATTAATATCATATTTACCCCTAGTTACCCTATTTACTATTTACCGTGGTAAAAAAAGTAAAAAGTTACTATTCACCAAAAAATTATTTTCATCTCATTGAATCACATTTTAGTCCTTGATATTAACCGTGTCTCTCGGATTTTCGAAATTCCATTCACAGAAGCGGTAAAATTAAGTTTTATGCAAAATTCAGTTTTTAACCTACCACTTAGTAGTTTCACTATTCATCAAAAATTGATGTTTTTTCAGAACAATGCCAAAATTTCATCCCAAGCTATATTTCATATTCCGAATTCAAAAATGAAGTCTATTTTACCAAATTCATAACATAAAAGTTGCATTAATTAATTTTATAATTAAATCCCGCTGTTAAAACAAATAGCGTGTTTTTAAGAAACAATATCTATCAAAAGATTGACACTTGTTTATGTCTAGTTTAAATGTGAAATTACATCCAATGACCAACATTGTATTAAATTGTAAAAATATATTCTAAATATACTTTAAAACTACTCAAATTAATAATTTATCACTATTGATTATTTCGATTAAAAAAAGTTGTTTTTTAATTATAATTTAGTAATTTTCACTATTCATCAGAATATGAAAGTTATCCGAAATGTACCAAAATTTCACCTTAGGCTAAATTTGATACTCCGAATCCAAAAATGAAGTTCATTTTGAAATATAAGATTTACAGAATTTTAAAAAGTGGTTATTACTATTCATAACGGCTAGTTTTAATAATATTTTAATAGCATATCATTGTTTCGTGAAACTCAGGATTACGTACCACACACGCTATCGAGGAAGGTTGCGATTGCGTGTAATGCAAGGCAAGTCAAGGATGCGTGTTGTGCAAGCTCCTTTTGGTGTAGCGTATAACACAAGACATTAGTAAAATAAAAAAGAATATTTTTCATAAAATCTTGGGCTGTTACATCCAGGCTGCTCGATCGATCGCGCGCCAGATATCAACCGCACGATCAATCCCGCGCGAGATCTTCTGATCGCGGCCGTCCAAAGATCTGATTCGACGGCTGCCACATCGTCTTCCTCGAGCTCAGCCGAGGCACCTCCCGCGAAGCCGCCGATGAACCAGAGGCTACTCGTGGCCGGATTTCGAGTTCCCGGCCACCTCTGAAGGAGCTAAGGCGTCCATCCGGTTCGTCTGGCCACACTGAACACGATCATGCCTAAAAATGGGTGTGCATGCAACGAGGGGAGCATTTGGAGTTCAGTTGAGGCAAAAGGACGTGTCGAGGACAAGTGGTTCGTGTTTTTCATGAAATATAAGAGAAGAGGCCATGCATGCATTCGAAATCGCATGCACGTTAAGAAAGGAGAAGGAGAAGAAGTCTGCGTTGAACAGAGAGAAAGAAACGTGATTTTCGGATCGCGTTTAAAGATTTTCAAAGAACCGAAAATATCGGTGGTTCAAGATTTATCCCACGCGGATGAACCGAGGCCCTCTGCCTATATAAAGAGAGGCCGAGACCTCTGGAATGCTTTTGATCCTTTGAGAACTCGAGAGTCCCGCGAAGCCATCCGAGCTATGTGAAGTACCTCTACGCAGCCTCTTGCGCAACTGAGAATCCTGGAGCCACCCGAGGCCCCGAGGAAGTCCCCTGCGCGCTACCTCTTGCACAACAGGAAGAAGAGCTCGGGCGGTGTACTTGTGCGCCCCGCTCTTGGTTACACCTTGCGTGCCCATGGGTGTCACGCCCTGCGCGACAGAGGCCGTCCACACACCTTGCACGGCTATTGAAGAAGTGAGGCCGCACCCCTTGCGCGCCTCTTTTGGTGTTTGAGTTTGGGTGAAGCATATACCACACTTGGGCGTGTGTGTGCAAGGAGGAAGACCCGAGGCTTAGCCTTGTGTGTGCACAAGTGAAGAAGACCAACCTTGAGAAGAAGAGGAGTACACACTTAAGTGTGTGAATGCAAAAGAACTGATCATTCTAAGTGATTGGTTTTTTGGTGAGCAAGACCAACGAGATGTTTTGAAGACTGTTGAAGCTACTTGAAGTTTTGAACAACACCTTTGAAGAAGTGAAGTGGAGCCATGATGAAGATGATGCTGTGGAGTTGGGGGGTTTAACCAACTTGTAATTGGGGGGTATAACCAATTACTGTGTAAACATCTTTTGGCATAGTGAATAATCCGTGTTGGGGGGTGTAACCAACACGGCAAGGAGTAGGTCTTTGTACCGAACCTTGTAAATCTCTATGTTATGTGCTTTCATTATCACTTCACCAATAAAAGAGTAGATCTAGGACTTAACCAGCTGCAGAGGTTGAATTGATAATTCAAAGGGAACAATTCTTAAAAAGAAAAAGTTATCACTGATTCACCCCTCCCCTCTTAGTGATCACAGCCGATCCAGGCATTTCAAGTGGTATCAGAGCGAGGTTGCCTGTGTTAGGATCTACTTCTGAGAAAATGGACAATCTAAATTCTGTTAATAGTAGGGGTGTCCCTACATTCGATGGAAATAATTATCACAGCTGTAGAAATCGGATGTTTCCCTACCTTCTATCTCACGGCCTTGATGTTAGAGATGCATCCATATTTGGATTCCCTCCTCTTGCTAATGAATCTTCTATGAAACTGGATGAGAAAAGAAATATGGAAGTTGATGGTAAAGCTCAAAATTCCATTCTTATGTCACTCTCAGAAAAGGTATACACAAAAGTCATGGGACTCAAGAATGATAAAGAAATTTGGGACAAATTGGAAAGTAGTTATGAAGGCAACATGAAAGTCAAGGAAGCCAAATTACAAATTTGGAGAAGCAAGTTTGAAGATGTCAAGATGGGAGAAGAATAAAATATTGATGATTATTTAACAAGAGTCAGTGAAATTGTCAGTAACATTCGGGGCTTTGGAGAAAATTTGGAGGACTCCACTATTGTTAAAAAACTAATGAGAAATTTTCCTGACAGGTTTGACCCCAAAGTCTCAGCATTAGAAGATAGAGATGATCTCTCTATTGATGAACTACACAACATTCACATTGCATATGAAATGAGGAAGATCCCAGTATTCAAGAAGAAGATCAAGGATGAGATGGCTTTTGAGGCCATGAGACAACTCAGGATAAAAGATGACGAAGTCCTAGAATCAAGTGATTCCGACAATGAAGAAAAGGATGAAGATATCAACATGATTATTTCTCTTTTATCTAAAATGTTTGGAAAAACTAAATTAAGGGGAAAAGGGAAATCACCATCGAGATGCTTCAATTGCAATAACATCGGACACTTTGCTGTTAACTGTCCTAAGAAAAGATCTAGTGCGCCAGATATTGAAGATGATAAGTCACAAAAGAAGAAATGGAGTAGATACCCAAGAGAAGGAAACAAATCGGGTGCAAGAAAGAAAAGGATCGTTCCTGGTGAAAGAAGAATCTATGTAAGCAAAGAGGAAGAATCAGACTTCACTTCAGCCAGTCAATCAAAAGAAGAAACGAATTTTATGGCTCATGTGGAAAAAGGGTTTGACACCTGCAGCAGTGAAGATGATGAAAGTGAACGAGCAGAGCTCGAACACATATTGAAAGATGAACTAGTGGCTTGCCTTGAACAGAACACTAAACTCAAGAAAGAGAATATATTGTTACAAAAGGAAACCAATAGGATAATTGAGGAGTTGGAAGAATTTATGAAGAAAGAGACAATGTACATTGATGAAATCAAGAGACACAAACTGAAGGTAGATGAGCTGGACAAGATAGCAAAAGATCTTGAAGAGAAACTTCACCTCAAAGAAGAAGAGAAATCAGTGACACATTCCAAGTGGATTGAAGCACAGAATAGCTTGACAAGGATGAGAGAAGACTTCAACAAGGCTGTTGAGGTCAAGGCAGAATCATCTCATGCTGGTGCTCAAAGGCAAGTCAATTTACCACTAAGTAAATCTCTAAATACATCTGTTATTTCTAACAATGCAGGTTCAAAGATAAAATTGAGACAAACATGGCATGAACAAACCTGTGTAAAATCATCTTCAATGGAAGAAAAGAAATCCTCAGGAAGGACTACTCAAATCTTGGACTGAAAATTACAACATGACTCTTATCAACAAAGAAGGTCAAGGTTCAGAGGCTACAACTGGTGTTGTGGTGTGTTTGGACATAAGGCCTATGCATGCTGGTATAACATGTCTCTTCCAAGCATGAGGCATGAGTCAAGGGGGAGACATCCTGAAACCCAGAGTGTTTTGCAGAAAGCATCAAAACCTCCAATTCAGAACACATTTGACTACCTGAGTGAAGCTTGTGGAAGATGTGACCAACAAGGTCATAGAGCTGATAAATGTATGACAACTCTTCCTGAACAAAAAGTCAAAGACATGAAAGGGAAAGGCATTCAAGAAACCAATGATGAAATCACATGCTTTGCTGAAGTGGCTCTAAAAGCCAGCAGTAAAACCAATTCATGGATTCTTGATAGTGGATGCTCATCCCACATGACTGGTGATACAAAAATTCTAAGCAACATTGAAAGTCATGAGGGAGGAACCGTGGTGTTTGGAAATGATCGTTCTCTGAAAATCAAGGGAGTTGGAAAGGCTATGATTGAAACAACAAATCTAAAATCCAATGATTTGTTGTTTGTTGAAGGATTAAAGAAAAACCTACTGAGTGTAAGCCAATTATGTGATGATGGACATGAGGTGTTGTTCCAGAAGGATTCATGCATCATCAAGAGCTCAAAGGATGGAAAAATCATCAATCAAGGAAGAAGAACCACTGGAAACCTATTTCAAATTGGTGAGTCCATCAATTCTTGTTATCTTAGTTCTAATGATGAAAACAATCTTTGGCACAGAAGACTTGGCCATCTAGGTCAAAGAAGTATGAGTAAAATTTTGAAGTACAATATTGTACGAGATCTACCCAAATTAAAGAGAGAAAGAGATGAAATTTGTGACACATGTCAGAAGGGAAAACTGACCCATAGTTCACAGAAAGAGTAGATATCATGTCTACTGGCCTCTTAAACTCATTCACACATACATATGTGGACCGATAAGACAAAAGTATACAAGAGGAGATCTCTATTTTATAGACTTCATTGATGATTACACTCGGATGACCAACGTCATGTTCATGAAACACAAGTCAGAAGCAATCATGATGTTCAAAAACTTCAGGAGGCAGGCTGAGAAAGATCTTGGAATCTGTATCAAGAAAGTGAGATCAGATAATGGAAAAGAATAAACTTGTGATAATTTTGAAAGCTATTTGGTCAAGCATGGAATCAAGAATCAATACAATACACCATATACTCCACAACAAAATGGAGTGGCTGAAAGGAAGAATCAAAGCATAGTTGAAATGGGGAGGAGTATGTTGGCTGAGCACAATATCTCTAAGTTTTTCTGGAGAGAAGCAGTATGCACAGCTATACACATACAAAATAGATGTCTCCTAAGACCAGAAACACAAATGACAGCCTATGAAATGTGGTTTAACAGAAAACCAACTGTTATGTACTTTAGAGTCTTTGGAAGTCCATGCATCATCAAGATTAAAAACATTAATCTGGGAAATTTTGAGTAAAAAGCATAAGAAGGAATCTTCATGGGCTACCTACCTGATGGAAAAGGCTACAGATGCTGGAATAAGAGGTTGAACAAAATGATTGACTGTAGTGATGTCAGAATAATTGAAAACAACACCAAACCATACACTGTGGATAATGATGACTCAATGAATGACACAACCTTGGATCAAAAGAATGAAGAATTAACTGAGCCAACACCAACTACTGGTGAGATCAACTCTGAACACACCAGTGATGAAGAGGAAGGTAATGAAGATGGAAGAAGGAGATACAATAAATTGAAGAAACATGTCGACACAGAAAATGTCCTTGGTAACCCACAGTCCTCAGTAAAAACTAGGAGAAGATTGAGATTGGAAGATCACACTGCATTGGTTTCTAAAGTGGAACCGCCCACAGTGGCTGAAGCAGTTGAACATGAGTAATGGATACAATCTATGCATGAGGAACTCAATCAAATAGAAAATAACTCCACTTGGGATCTTGTGCTAAGGCCCAAAAAAAATGTAATTGGGACAAAGTGGGTTTTCAGAAACAAACTCAATGAGAATGGGGAAGTTTCAAGAAATAAGGCCAGACTTGTATGCAAATGGTATTCACAAATGGAAGGAATTGACTTTGAAGAAACATTTGCACAAGTTGCAAGACTGGAGATTATCAGAATGTTCTTAGCAGTTGCAGCACACAAGCAGTACAAGGTTTATCAGATGGATGTGAAATCTGCATTCCTAAATGGAGATCTTGAAGAAGAATTGTATATAGAACAACTAGAGGGATTTGTGCTAGACAAAGATGGTTGCATGGTATGCAGATTGAAGAAAGCATTGTATGGGTTAAAGCAGGCTCCCAGAGCCTGGTACTCCAAGTTGTATGGTTGTCTTAAGAGCATGAAGTTTGTCAAAGGAACAGTTGACAGTAATATCTATGTCAGAGAAATGGCCACTGGTACTCTCATAGTCATTATCTATGTGGATGATATTATTTTTGCTGGTGACAAGGAAGGACTGTGTGAAGAATTCGCTGATCAGATGAAGAGAACCTTTGAAATGTCCATGCTTGGTCAAATGACATATTTTCTAGGATTTCAGGTGGAACAAAGGAAAAACTCTATATTTCTTTCACAAGAAAATTATGCAAGGGACTTAGTGAAAAGGTTCGGAATGGAGAATCCAAAGGAAGTCTCAACACCCATTTCTGTTGGAACCAAACTATGAAAGGATGAAAAAGGCAACAATGTTGATAAGAAAGAGTTTAGGAGAATTATTGGCAGTCTCCTTTATCTCACGGCCCCAAGGCATGATATAACATATGTAGTGACTTTGTGTGCAAGATTTCAATGTGACCCAAAAGAATATCACTTATCAACAGCTAAAAGAATCTTGAGATATGTGAAAGGAACCCTCAACTATGGACTCTTATACAAACATAGTACAAACATAAAGTTGTTGGGATTCAATGATGCTGATTGGGCCGGTGATTGCACTGATAGAAGATCCACATCTGGTGGAGCCTTCTTTCTGGGAGAAGGATGTGTTAGTTGGTATAGCAAGAAACAAAATTCTGTAACATTGAGCACAGCCGAAGCAGAGTATGTGGCAGCTACACATGCATGTACACAAATGATTTGGATGCAGGTGCAGCTAGCAGATTTGAGAATTAAAGCTGAAAAACCATTGAGGATCTTATGTTATAATCAAAGTGCAATTGGCTTGTCTAAGAATCCTATACAACACTCCAGATCAAAGCATATTGATATAAAATATCATTTCATCAAAGAAAGGGTCGCCAGTGGAGACATCAATCTCGACTACATTTCTACTCAAGATCAGGTGGTAGATATTTTCACCAAAGCTATGCCTACAGAAAGATTTGTTGAGCTAAGGCAGAAACTTCATGTTCAGCCTTCTCCTCTCACTTGAGGAAGAGATAGGTCCCTCCTTATTCCCTAAATTTATATGTTTTTGTACTGACATGCAGGGAATTGAAAGAGATGAGTGCATCCCTTTAGGGGGAGCATTAGTTGCTGAGTCAAGCAGTTATGCATTTTGGGAATGACTTCCAATTCACCCCTTTGCATTTGTTGGCCAATAAGGGGGAGAAATAATCAGCACATACACATTGTGACATTCTTCAAAATGTGCTTCAAAGTATTGACAACCAAATACAAAGGGGGATATTGTTGTGCCCAAGTGATTGAATTTGTTGTCAATAACATGTCACTATGTGTCAACTGATGAAGTAGAGCTTGAAGACTAATGGTTGGAGATGCATCATTATATCTGACGATTGATGAGCTGGTCTTTAAGTTCAAAGAACTTGTATCAACTGGATACAATGTCACAACAATGTTTGAAGACCATGCATTGTCTTCACAATGCATGAGGAGATGAAGTGATCCATCCACAATCACTAAGTGGATGAAGTGGTGCTAATGAACTCCATGCACTATCACTTAGTGCATGTGAATTAGAAGTTGATCCAACGTGATCTCTGATTGTATCAATGAAGAGCATTGAAGATTAATGTGATTCAGGAGATTCGGTTGATGAAGAACCTTCGAGAATTCCATTCTTAAATGTTGATTATATGTTGAAGAAGAATGATGAATTCTAATGAAGAAGAAGACTAGAGAATAGAAGAAGGAGTGGCATTTGGCATTTTATATTGGGAGTACTTTGTTTCTTAACAATGTCCTTATTCATTTCCTTTGCCAAAAAAAATAGGCCACTAAGGAGGCCAGCCGAGGGTCAACACCCATGGATCTTGTGGGACTCATGGTCACCACACTCATGGGGAACCCTCAAGGCCAAGGCAGCAGCCCTGAGGTAGGGGCGCACCCGCAGGACGCAACATAGGCGCCAGGGGCACGCCCCGAGGAGCGCATGGTGGGTGCATAGCGCGCCCGTGTGTGCATAGTGGGCGCCAGTGGAACGCCCGAGTGGCAGGGGTGGGCGCAAGAGCGTGCCCGCTAAGAGAACACGCTGCGGGGTGGCACCGTGGATGTTGGAAGTTCAATTGACGAGAGGCGGGGAGCGCTAGGTTGATAAACCACGGAAAATCCGTGGCCCGTTTCGATGTGGGATGCGCAATTTTCACCAGGAGCGAATCCTGGCCGCTCGATCGATCGCGCGCCAGATCTCGACCGCACGATCGATCCCGCGCGAGATCTTCTGATCGCGGCCGTCCAAAGATCTGATCCGACGGCTGCCACATCGTCTTCTTCAAGCTCAGCCGAGGCACCTCTCGCGAAGCCACCGATGAACCAGAGGCTACCCGTGGCCAGATTTCGAGTTCCCGGCCACCTCTGAAAGAGCTAAGGCGTCCATCCGGTTTGTCTGGCCACACTGAACACGATCATGCCTAAAAATGGGTGTGCATGCAACGAGGGGAGCATTTCGAGTTCGGCCGAGGCAAAAGGACGTGCCGAGGCCAAGTGGTTCATGTTTTGCATGAAATAGAAGAGAAGAGGCCATGAATGTGTTCGAAATCGCATGCACGTTAAGAAAGGAGAAGGAGAAGAAGTCCGCGTTGAACAGAGAGAAAGAAACGTGATTTTCGGATCGCGTTTAAGGATTTTCAAAGAACCGAAAATATCGGTGGTTCAAGATTTATCCCACGCGGATGAACCGAGGCCCTCTTCCTATATAAAGAGAGGTCGAGACGTCTGGGATGCTGCTGATCCTTTGAGAACTCGAGAGTCCCTCAAAGCCATCCGAGCTACGTGAAGTACCTCTGCGCAGCCTCTTGCGCGACTGAGAATCCCGGAGCCACCCGAGGCCCTGAGGAAGTCCCCTGCGCGCTACCTCTTGCACGACAAGAAGAAGAGCTCGGGCAGTGTACTTGCGTGCCCCGTGCTTGGTTACACCCTGCGTGCCCACGGGTGTCACGCCCTGCACGACAGAGGCCGTCCGCACACCTTGCGCGGCTATTGAAGAAGTGAGGCCGCACCCCTTGCGCGCCTCTTTTGGTGTTTGAGTTTGGGTGAAGCATATACCACACTTGGGCGTGTGTGTGCAAGGAGGAAGACCCGAGGCTTAGCCTTGTGTGTGCACAAGTGAAGAAGACCAACCTTGAGAAGAATAGGACTACACACTTAAGTGTGTGAATGCAAAAGAACTGATCATTCTAAGTGATTGGTTTTTTGGTGAGCAAGACCAACGAGATCTTTTGAAGACTGTTGAAGCTACTTGAAGTTTTGAACAACACCTTTGAAGAAGTGAAGTGGAGCCATGATGAAGATGATGCTGTGGAGTTGGGGGGTTTAACCAACTTGTAATTGGGGGGTATAACCAATTACTGTGTAAACATCTTTTGGCATTGTGAAGAATCCGTGTTGGGGGGTGTAACCAACATGGAAAGGAGTAGGTCTTTGTACCGAACCTTGTAAATCTCTGTGTTCTGTGCTTTCATTATCACTGCACCACTAAAAGAGTAGATCTAGGCCTTAACCAGCTGCAGAGGTTGAATTGATAATTCAAAGGGAACAATTCTTAAAAAGAAAAAGTTATCACTGATTCACCCCTCCCCTCTCAGTGATCACAACCGATCGAGGAATTTCAAAAAATATTTTATAAATGTTTTTTTTAATATTTTAAAACTGAAAAGGTTATTTCCATTGAAAATATTTTTATTGACCCATTCAGTTTATTTATATTCATCATGAACATAACCCCTTTATTATAAATATTATTCATTGGGGATATGTTATATTGATTCCATTATTATTCTTACTTTTTAGGTATTTCATTCAGTTTCATTGAGGATATACAAATTTATTTCCATTCACCATATTACTCTGAATGGTTTATGATTATGTTTATTTTATTAGGGTAATTATAAACATTTTGTATGTTATTTTTTGAATAAGAATGTTTATGTTGATTATGTTTCAACTTTTTCATTTGAGGAACACATTTTACATAGTAAGTGATGGTTGGGGGCGGTAATAAATATCCTCTTGATGCATCTATAGGTCTCATTAGACAAATAAGTTGGCCAAAATATATGGGCTTCTACCCATATATTTAAGCTGTCTTGTGATAGGTCTAGATAGTTTCATATGTCTGTCATTATGTAACCCCTCATTATAATATATGTTACTTTCATTTTATTATTCAATTAGTTATAATATCCATTGAAAAGTTTCAATGTTGTGTGATTATTTACATGGATTTATTTGATAAATTTTTTTTCTTCCATATTATTCTTTATTTAATGATTGAATGGAATGTGTTTATATTATTTACCATTTCATTTTGATTATTTTTTATTTATTAATGATATAGTTCTCTGTACTTTTTCTTTAATTGAGCATCTGAGATCTCTCATTTCTTATGTTTCATTTTACCTAGGATACTAGGAATTATTTAGTGATTTATTTTTAGGGATATGCTATGGGGAATTACAGAATTTAGGAATCAAACATTTATTTTATTTTATTTTTAAATGTTAATATGAATTTCAATTATTTATCTAGTTTACCCAGATTACTAAACTATTCAATCTTTTGGGATGTGATATCTTGTATCTAGTGCTAATGAAATACTTTATACGTCATCTCTAGTTTACTGGAGTCTGGGTATTCACAAAATTCCTCCATGTTAGAATAAATTTTGAATGTTCTTTTCCTATTGATGTCTACTTGGATATGTTAAAACAAAACTATCAAAATAACTCCCTGATAAAACAAAGTGTCACTACATGGGATTGATTAAATTCAAGGTTCTATGGTTTCATTATTAATTTTGTAATAGAATTCAATAACTGAATTTATATTTTTTATTCATGGATTTTTATCTTTATGCATATACATTACTTATTTTATATTTTAAAATATTTTTAATATTATATAGATTTTAAAAAATTGATTAACCATGTCTGATAATACATTTACACAAAATCCACTTATTTTATTCAATCCCATAATCTTGTTAATTTATTTATTTTATGTTATCACATCAAGTATCCAATAAATAAAAATAATTAACTATGAAACTGATAGAGATAAAAATAATAAGGTGGTTTTATCATAATATTTTTAAATTTTTAGTTTATCAAGTCGATTATATACTAACCCTTGACTCTAGGGGATGGACACCTTGAGTGAGGTCCTATCCTAGGTCGTAGCATTCCACCTATCCACATATGAATCTCTTTGGTTTTTTTCAACTCATCTTTGTCTTGGACTACCTCCACTTGCATGGGATATCCCTTTTTACATATATATTACTCATATGTAGGTGATGGGAACTAGAGGATTAGTTATGGGTTCACATGAAAGAAACAGAGGACACACGTAAATGTATATAATAAAGAGGAAGGGGTGACTCATGGGAAATCATTTAAATATTATAATTATTACTAAAAAACCCATGAAATAGTAATTAAATTAAAATAAATCCAATAACATACACATGTTGGTATTAAATCGTGATCATCAACACAATAAATGACTATGAATTTACAAAACAGGTTAGAGTTACTTTCACTTTCATTCTTTATTAAGATAAAATTACTCAAATTACTCAAATTAATTATCTAACTAACTAATTAATTAATTTTATCTCTATTCAAATCCCTATAGTCTGGATGATATCTATATCTTCTAATTTTAAATAATTTATAAAATATATATATTAACAAAGTACATGAAGTGTACTTGGAGTCATCATTGTGTGTACCTGCCTAAATTATCCATATTCTTTTATGGCATTCATCATGTAATGTACACTCAAAAGGCATAAAATTTGAATGGAGTGTTTTCTATTTACATAGTTTGTAGTTTTGTGTGTGAATATATGTATTCAGTTATAATTTTAAGACATATGATATGTGTTATACTACTTAGATTATAATGACTTTAATACCCACGATGTACCTAACTTTTATTACCATCATTCATGAAATGTAATTTTGAATTTATGTGGAAATTAATTCATCACTAATTATTCTATAAAAACATGTCACATTGAAGCTAAAATATATAAATAATGTGTGTTTTAGTTTTAATAATGCATTTAATTTCAGTCTGATTAATTAAAACACATAATTTATCGCCCAGTTTAGCGTTTCCTCTACATGATATGGATGCATTAAATTATGTGTACAGACTACTACATGTCATGCAACCCATTATATTATACTCTAAGAAATAAACTATTATTCACTATTTGGGTTGGTTCTGTATCATTTTTCAATGAGTTTCTATGAGAATGTAGCTAGTTTTGATGTTGTCTATTTGTGTGATGAAGGATGAATATCTTGGACAGATTTGGGTTGGAGTATCCATAATATTTTGGGAAGAATATAAGTTTGTAAGAATGATATCACTTTCTGTTCAATGAATAAGGAATGAATATATACTTTGGATCATAAATATTAATATTTTTCGTTATTGTTATGGAAAACTATGAGGAAGATTCTTGGAATTCAGTCTTAAAATTTATTGGAGTAGATTAGATAAGTGAATGTAGGTTATTACATTGAATTGGGTATTGAATATCCATTCATAAATGGTTATGCATTTGGAGTGTTGTATCCATGGAAAAGATTTATATAGAATAAATAATGATTAAATTTAAAATATATTTTTAATTTTATTGATGTCACTTCTTGGTATTCCATATATAGAATTCAATTAATAAGATTTTAAGTTGTTTTTAAGAGAGTCCCATCCTTATGTCTAGAATGAAGAAATTGTGTGGAATAAGACTGAATAATTTACATGTGATGATTGTGGAAGTTAAATTTATAAAGAAAAAAAAGTTTTAGTGGATGGTAAACATTCTATAAATAATTTTAGAATATTTATTGATATCAGATATTAAAGAAAGTAGGGAAATCAGAGCAATAGATGTAATTCTTGATTAAGTGCTTATTAAAGAAAGAAGAAAATCCATCCAGAATTTAATTAGAGAAATGGATGTTACTCATTATTTCACATGAATCTTGGATGGTGTTTTCAGTATATTTGATAAATTCATGTGGCGGTTTTATGAGAATATGGACTTATTTAAGGAAATATAGAAATTCCATACTTTGGTGAAACTGGCTAAGTAAGGATCTATGTATAGTTCATTTGGAACTTCTAACGAATCACCTTTGACCTTGTAGGATGAAAATTTTAAATGGTGAATGTACCAAAGGATCATTACCTACACTACATAAATATTATCCCAATACTACATTATAATGATTCAATGCGCTAATGGGTCATTAATAATTTTTGAGAATACCAAACGAATTACGTAAACATGTATTGGATCTACATAAGCATAAATATGTCTATTTAAGAATGATTTCACTCTACATAAGAATCACATAGAGAAACATAAGGGTTATTTAATACATATATAAATTTGGGATGTCTATGAAAAATGAATTGAGTTTCCATAATTAGATATTTTGAAGAAAACTTTGTTAGGAAATGCATTAACTATTTCTAAATGAATTTAAATATCATAATTATTATGATATTATATGTAATTAACCTATTAATAAAATAAACATGAAATGAATCCATTTTATCATGAGTAATACAACATTATATACATATATTTTTTTCTTCTGATGTGAACTAACAGCACACCATTTATCCTTTTAAAACATGATAATTGTGCTTTTATGTTTTAAAGGGATAAATGGTGTGGTGTTAGTTCACTTCCAAATAAATAAAAACTATGTATAAAATTCTTCATTACTCATAAAAACATGGATTAATTTAATGTTCATTTTATAGTGAGGTTAATTATATAAAATTCCAGGATAATTATCATGAGGTTTTGACAACTATGTCTTTATGATGATTTAGAATGAGATATTATATAGATTAATTCAAATAAAAGTGATTACCAAAGATGATGACGATTTCTAGAAAACGATTATAAGAGATTTAAATTATGTATATTATAGGAATAATATTCACATGGATTTTATTATATAAATGATAACATAAGAAAAATTAAAATATAGAGAAAACGTGATATATATTTCAAAGGAAAACCTTAAGTACAGAAGAGAAGGAAATATATGACACTAAAATAATTCTAAATATTTAGTGAGTTGATAAATTGATAGATCCATTATTGATATTAATGATATTATTCTTGTGCATTAAAGAAGAAGAATAATAATAAGAATAAGAGAAAGGAAGATAATATCTTCTAGAAAATAATTCTATAGGGTGATGAATTGAGTGATCTCAACTTATAATATTCTTATATCATAAGATCCAAATTTGATTAAAAAATAAATTATGGTTTCTTTATAGCGAGGAAGGATATCATATTATGTTTCTTGAGAAGACCTAAGTTGTGGTCTTGAACATAATTCATAAGAAGTAGGATGAATCTTATATATCTGCAAAGAGGACATGAATTTTGGTTATTTCAAAAAAATTTGGTCGGTGCCAACATTTACAAAGGCCCAAGGAAATACCCTCTCCTGAGTTTTGTCATGATAATAAAAGAGTAACTATATAAAATTTGGATAACAACTATCATGAACCTGGAATAGAGTCACCATAAATATGGTGAACCTCATTAAACAATTCTACAGCTCTTATTGTGTTGGTTTCCAAATTAGTACTACATGTATACTAACCAATGTATAAGTGTAGAAAAAGAGATATCTATTCACTGAACTTGTAAAAAGGATAAAATTAATGATTATTTAAATTACTTTAAATTTATATATTTATTTAATTACCCATATCTCATTGTTTAAAAGATCCTTTTGTGATCCAATAAATTTATATCAAAGAGAAATCTACACTTCTAATTGGATCTTTAATATTGGAATTTCATATATGGTCTCTCTTCACATGTAATAATGAAGTGAATACTAGGAGAAAAAGGATATAGTACTGATTATAATTTTATCTCATATAGAACTATAGATAATAGGGGGAATAAATATTTGAAAATAAACAGGGGGAATCCCTTCTATCCAATGATGAAGAATAATTAGCTTACTCATGTTGTAAACATTATGAATATGTATTGTTCATGGAGGATGAAGATCTAGTATCTTAAACAACTTACAATGAGTTGAAAAATATTTATTCCTCATACATTTTTATTCATTATAGTTATAAAAATGTGGAAAATAGTGGCTTTTATTTAGATAATCCAATATAAGATCTATGAATAAGTGATAAAGATCATTCCTTAGAGAAACTAAAACATGATGCATATAATATTATGTGGAAGACCGTATAGGTTGATATTGAAGTATTTTTTATTTTAGTCATTAAAATCCTAAAATACCTTAACATGATTACTTCCCACATTTAAGAATAATTTGAGAAAAGGGGTAAATAATAGGCATAAAATTTAATGATGTGTATTGATCTAACCATGAAATTTAATACAAAGAGTGAAAAAATGAGGGATATTGAAGAAGTATTCTACAAAGATTGGAATGATTAGTTTTACCTAAATAATTATGAATTCATTTAATGTATTGAATATAATTTCCATTCATTAAAACAAAAATAATAGAATGTTCTTAATGTTAAGAATGCCTAACCAGATTTCAAGGAAACGAGATTCCTAGATCTTGATAGTCTGATGAAAGAGTAAATAAAAATGCACAATTATTAAGTTAAAAAGATCATGAATTATTGTGGGTAAGAAAATTCATTATTAGAGGATATAAAAATAATCATAATCAAAAAATCTAATAAGCATTAATTTAAACTTTCAAATATAGAAATAGATCAAGCTGAGTCCTTACAAACTACAATAAGAAGAGTTAATTAAATATATAAATCCTCAGATGAATCAAGTTAAAAATAACCTATATATAGTTGAAATAATATCTTGTGATCTTATAAAGAAAATTCTAATATAGCCTCAAATAAAAATGTTCCATCTATATTTTTTTTGTTACTAAATCAAATTTTATTAAATGTGTAGGTTCATAATTGAAATATGTATAAAAGTGGATGAAGAAAAATATTTACGAAGACACCACTAAATATCTCCTATAATTAAGAATTTATATAATAGTATGTTCCTTATATAAATACCTTCTAAAATATTATAGAGTGAGAAAATAACAATAGGGTTAATTTTCAATGGCTGTAGTGTAGAAGAAAATAACAAGGTTTGTTTGATACTTCTTATATTTGGGGAGGTTTGGGAATAAATAATTGAATAATGGTATAATATTTAAAACCATATAAGTTAAATTAATTTTATTTCACATGGGATAAAATATTAGTTATTGTATAAAACCTATATATAAGGGAAGAGTCTTTTAATCACAAAATAAATTTTGAATTTTGAATAATATTTATATTTAATTAAATATGTGGGATCATAGTTGTGAATAATTTTTGACAAAATATTATAAATATATGAATTAGACAATTGATATCAGTAAAAAATATAAAATAATGAGAAGTTAAAATCATTATTTGGGGATATTTAAAGGAAATAAGATAAAATAAAATTTTATTAGAGGTTTGAGAAAATGGATGGTATGTTATCATTGGTAAGTAACTAGATGATGAAATCAGTTAATAAAAAATAGAAGATGTACAAGAATGATTTAACACCAAGAAGGAATCTCTAATTATATTGTGATATAAAAGGAAACACCATATTTTTTTGTAAATAATACATAAATATTCTATCTAATGAAGTAAATTTTAAGTAACAAAGAAGAAAACTAATTCATAAAAGAAACAAATCATTTTTTTGGTGCAGGAAATTCCTTTTATTCCATGTGGGAGTTCCAAATATATTGACTTGTATATTAAATAATTAATTGTAATTTTTATATATTAATAATGTGAATGAAATAGGATGGAATAAGTAAAATTTTGTGCTACTGATAATGAAAAAAAGAAAAATTCCACATGAATAAGATGAATTTCATGAGAGGTTATCAACAAAAATGACCAAATAATTTCTAAATTTTTGTGTGTTAGGTGAAAATATAATAGACACAACTCGAAGCGTTGTATCAAAATCAGTCTATACTAAGAGGATATTTTGAAAAATATGAAGAATCCACTACATGTTTGAGGTTACATGATGGAAAGTGTTAATAACAGGATTCCATATAAAGAAACCGAGAATGATGTGAATAAATACATACCACCAATAGAGTCTAAATCTCATAATTATAAAGAAGAATACATGAAAAACTTATATAAAGTTTAATATAGATGAAATTAAAGAGGATAATGGTTGAGAATAAATTATCAGATTTTTTTATTACATTATTTATATAAAGGGTTCCACCTCATTTCCTTATATTTTGTGTTGTATTTGTACTTATATACAGTGGAATCAAATTTGATGAAAGTTATCAAGGAGAGAAAATGTGAAACTAAAGAATATTTCATTTCTTGATAGTAGATGTGTGCAATATAGATCAACCATTAAAAAATTATTGAATAATTCCATCAATGAATAATATTACAATTGGTATCTTTAAGTTCACTTGTTGAATGAGGACCCATTCTAATGAGTATAGTGAATCCATAAAATAAAGATAACGGTTTGAAAAATTCCACATCTTGGATGTGATCACAACAACTATAATTTATGGATAACATCAAATGAAGAGATCCAACATAATGAAGTGATGATTAAGTATCCCTTGAGAGGATGTTGAGAAGAATCGAGAGTTATATTGCCATGTAAATACAAATTTCCTAGAGTGTGCTTGTTTTTTTCATTGATTAGGTATGAATTTTAATTATATCATAAATATTTTTTATAAGAATTGAATATAATTTTATGTTGGGTTAGTGGGAATATTAATTATTCAATGACCTAAAAATATGCACTGCTTGGAGTTATAGGGTTTCATGAAATTAAAACACTCAATCTCTTACTTAGTGTTTTTAATCTATGTATTAAGTTATTTCATGAATTTTGGTTGGGAATTTCTAAGAAAATTAAAAAAAATGTCTAATCAAGTTGCATAATCCTAATAAACTTGGGAGATCCCTTAAGTAATAATATAGGAAAATGGTAATAGTTCACATCATATTATATTTTTATGAACAACAATTTTTTCTTAGTCTAACCCTCTAGTTTTTGAAACTAATAATGGATCACATTGACTTACATTGGAATGATTGGTAATTGATTATGTATGAATGAATTAACACCATCCTCTATAGTTTTATTTTTTATTTTTTTATCAATAATACGGATAAAATAAAATGGAAATTTTTTATTGGATAGGGGAGGAAAAAACCAAATGAGGGTGAAAAGAGAAAACCAAACATATTGAAATTCATTTTCTATTATAGGTATTATAAAAAACAAAGGGTGATATTTTTATCCCATTTTTTGTGTCGTGTTTATTATCAATTAGTGTATATGAGCATGTATATATTTTATAAGATTTCAATTTGTGTGGTGAAGGAAGAACACCTTGGAATGAAGTTAGTTGGAGTTCCCAAGCTTGAGTAAGAATTAGAGGGTTTCCCCAAAAGGTGTTACTTTGTATTAAGAAAATATGAATTGGAGATATACTATAGATCTTGGATTTTAGTTTGTTTCATTATTCATATGGGAAAATATGAGCAATATAGTTAGATATTATATATAGAATTTGTTGATGTATATTTTATAAGGTTGATTAGCTGCATCTATATGATTGTATATTAAAGAAAAATTCATACATGGATAAGTATTTGGAGTGTTGGGGATAATACCATGAATTTTAAATAATATATAACAATTTTATGGAAAATATAATTAGAGGTTTTATGATCATATTTTTTTTATATAGAATATGTTCAGGTAGATTTGATGAAATCTTTTTAATAGTATATCATCCTTATATCCAGAATGAATAAATTTCTAGGATGATGTTTTAAGGATTTATATGTGATGACTGTGGAGATTAAATTTATTGAGAACAAAGATAAATGTTGGTGGATGAGAAACATAGTCTACAACATTTTTAAGTATGTATTGAAAGAATATATTAATGAAATTGCATAAATCTTGACATTAGATGTCATGATTGAAAAAGGAACCTGTTAATGAACAATGAAATATCATTATGGAGTTAATTAGTATGATAACATCTATTCATAGTGTCACATATCTCTTGGATGATGTTTTGAGATGTTTTTAGTAGTTTGAGAAGTCCCCAAGGAGATCTGAAGAGCATTTGGATTTATTTATGGAAATTTGTATATCTATACATCAGTGAAATTTGTTAAATTAGGATCTACATATGGGCATTTGGATCTACCCATTCATCCTCCAAGACACTAGAAAAAAAAATTCATAAGGGAATATGTATATACGGATCATTCCCTTCACTATATAAACATCCTTCCTATGTAGTGTAAGATTGATTCAAAGTGTGTAAGGTTCATTTTCATAATGACTAAACATCAATTATGTTTTGTAAAATATAATTAGATCTACATCGACATGAACCCCTCACCATAATCATGATTTCACTTCATATAATCATCACTTGGAGCTGTGTAAGGGTCATTCAAGATAGATAAATTTAAGAAGACCAATGAAAATATGCGAGTTTCTAGAATTTGGTATTCTGAAGAAAACTAATTCAGGTTATTCTTGAACTATTTAAAAATGGTTTTAAATTTCCCAATTGAACCTACTTATTATAATTCATGGTAATATCAAATGACAAAAATTTCACAACATGAAGATCAATTTTTAATTTTTTTTCCTTGTATAAACGGTTAGTTATTCCGGCTACAAAAGAAGGAACTATAGTCAATTTTTTAATGATAAATGACACATAGAAAAATGATCCATTGCATGTGGTTTTTTTGACGAATTTAATGAGAGAGAATACCATAATAATTATCCTGAAGTTATAAGAAACAAGTATTTAATATAATTTAATAGGAGATATTATATTAACTAATTCAAATGAAACTAATTAATAATGATGATGGAGATTTGAAGGTCAAGATTCCCTAATATTTAAAGTACAAATAATATGGGAATAATAATCAAGATGTTTTGAAAATATAACTGAAAAGTGAAGAAGAAAGAACAATACAGAGAACCTTGATATAGATTTATATTTAAAACATTATGTATCAAAGAAACAAAATCTGTCATTATAACTATTCTGAATATTCAACAAATCAAATAATTTAGAAATCTTATGTAGTTTTGAAAGATATAATTATTTTTCATTGAATAATAATAAGATAAAGAAATTGGATCAGTTATATCCAATAATACTATAGGAATAAATAGTAAGTGAGAACATATTATAATATTAATATATTTTCATATCAAAAGTTGATCATGAAAGCAATGAATATTATTTCATAGTGAGGAAGAAAAATAGATTATTTTCCTAGATAAGACCCAAGGTGTTATATTGATAGTACTTCCTAAACATCAGGTTAAATATTATATCTCTATATAGAGTATTTTCATGATGGTTATTTTAAGAAACTCTTGTTAGCTCCAACATTTGTATAAGTCCAATTCCTTTCCATTTCTTGAGTTCCGTAATTTTAATAAAAGAGGAACTCTGTGTGAGTGGGATAATAAAAATTGTACACTAGGGATGAAATCATACAAATATAGGTGAACCTCATTAAAAATTATTGATGTTTTTGTTGTGTTTCTCTTGTACTTGTCAATACAATTATTCTAACTAAAGGAGTGGTAAAAAAAATAGGTAGATCTATTCAATAAAAAATTGAAGAGGTAATAAAGAATAAATGATTAAATTGGTTTAAAACTACACCAATAATGATTCAACTTCCCCTATTAGTGTTGAGTAGATCCATTTGTGATCATATCACATGCCTAGGGGTTAAACATGTAATATTCAAATAATTTTTTATGAAACATTATGTTAAAAATAGATATACACAATTTTATAACAAATGGCCATCTTAATCAGTTGTAACTCCTTAAGAGAAGTGTAATAAATATATGCTTTGTACATTGATGATTCAATTTCTATGATTTTCATCAGGTAGACCCTGTTGGAATACACATTAAGCACACCCACTACACACAATGTAATCTCTAAATCCCCTTTCCATCTAGATGTTCAACATGTGACATGTATTATTATATCACATATTTTATTATATTACAATACAACCATGTAAATACTAGATCATTCAAGAGTGGTGAAACTGAATACCTGACATGTACTTTCAATTAACATATTATGTAATCTTTTTTCTCTAAATAGAATCTCTAGAACCTTTGGACAATCCTCTTAGAAAATAATTCACCTATTATTAATATTATTATAGTGAATGAAGATATAAATTCAACTATCAAATTAAATAATGAACAAATTAAAAATGAAAAAATATTTAAAAAATGAAAAATTTCAATTATTGATTAATACATAATTTTATATTAATTTGTGTCCACTCTGATACCATTGTAGGATTCTGATCACAACAGAAGCCAATTGGGTCCCTACCTAATAGTTTATATTCATTCCATTAAATGTATATTATATAATAAATAAACTTTAAATAGATATTACTGATGAAGAAACACAAATAAAAATAATTAAAAAATCCCCAAACCAAAAATAGAGGAGCATTCATATATAAATTATAATTAATTTATTTAGATAAGGAGTGGAATTTTATGATTTTTTTTATGAATCCAAGGACCATTCTTATATATATTTTTCATTTCATATTGGATAAAATATAGAATCTATAATACCCCGAACCCAGTTACCTAGAATCAGTGCATTATTTTAATATATTGGCATGATTACAAGGAATCAAGTCTCAAAGGAACGATCATTTTAACAGTCTTCGAAAACAGATTACATATATGAACGTTACATAACAATTTCTAAAATAAAACACAACATAAATAATCCATTGAGAACACTATTATTCTCCTAGATTAACCCTTTATGTCAATCATAACACACTTCTTCGCATCCTAGGAAAAATAAAACATAAGAAATGGGTGAGCTCAGATACACTGTATAGATAACAATATAGTAGAAAATATCCTAAATAAGAATAAACATTTAAGGGATTGTATAAGACTGAAACAAAATCCTTTTAAACATAAAACTAATAATAATAAGGAAGAGATAAATCAAATAATTCCATTTACTTATTCACATGGATATTCAAATATTCCAATAATCACATGTAATATAAATTGCTAATTTTATAATGATGGAATGCATAATGTCAGACATCACAACCACATAGTCAAGGCCTGGTTCC
Organism: Viscum album; assembly: GCA_963277665.1. NCBI lineage: Eukaryota > Viridiplantae > Streptophyta > Magnoliopsida > Santalales > Viscaceae > Viscum > Viscum album. The sequence continues at coordinate 32,114,674 of OY728132.1, read as the reverse complement.
AAGAATACAAATATGATTTTTTTCAAGGCCTTATGACAAGACAATAGTTTGTATCATGAGACCTACCGATGCATCGATGAGCTATAGTGGGCTCCACCCGTCACTTACTATGTCCAATGCATTCTTCAAATGAAAAGGTTGAAACATAATATAAACATAAGTATTAAAACTATCATACAAAATGTTAATAAATTAAACGTAGACAATGAATGTTATAAAAATAGAACATACATAGTCAAAAATATTACAAAACCTTCAATACAATAAGGAAGATTGTATCATAATAAGTCAACTTCAAACAAACATAAAATCCAACGAAGAATGTTCACATAGATGAAATCAGTCCAAAAACCATTTGAGTAAATATATCTTTATATTTTAAAATAATTTAAAATTAAAGAAAAAATTTATTTTGAAAATATTCTTAGAAGCTTTTAAGGGAAGATTTGAAGGTGTTATAATGGCAGAAAATAGCAGCATCCTCAATATAAGTTAAAAAACATTTTTTCCTTCATTTGATGAAAGGGTCATAAAGTACCTTGTTTGGAAAGTGATGGAAGGATTCCTTTCAAACAATTTTATAAAAATTAAAACAAGGGTATAAATGTCTTTAACCTATATTATTTTAAATAGTAAAAATGTTTCTAAATAAATTTTGAAGAAACATGGACGTGTATGAAAAAGAGGTCCCAGTAGATACTGATGTATAAACAACCTTGGATAATAAATAGATTTTAAAATTAACCCTTACCATGTACTTTTCCTTGGCCAAGGGTATGTTATTCTCCAGTATAATAGTTAAGTAATTGTTATTAAACTATAAAAGAACCATATACATAAATATGATATTATATATGATCTTCTAATATTGCTTTGTTAATAATATTTCAGTATTATCATTATTTTGGGTGTTAACTGATTCATTTTTCATTATATGTTTTTCTATGAAAGTAATGTTTGTTATTGATCGGATTTATTTTATTAATATCCATAATGATATTAAGTTCTTAAACATTGTTTTTTTATTAAATCAAAATTATTCTTTAATGGTTACGATGGGGAATGAATCTCATCACATAGTTGGAGACGGTAATCCGTACGTACACGCGAGAGAAAATGTCATTCTATTGATGGTGAAATCGTATGTAATTGTATGGTATATCATATATATAAAAAATAATTAACATGTTATATTTATTATTTAAAACAATTATAATCATTATTATACCCATATAAATAATGAAGTGTTGAAAAACAAACTACACCATGACGTGGAGACGGTAAGCCGTACATATGCACGTATGGAGACTTTGTCACTCATTGGATGGATAGAATAATAAATATGGTTGTACCATAATTATAATAACATAAAAGTATGTAAAATATAATAGAGTTATTATTTTTTTATGGAAAAAACAAATAAAGAGGAAGTGGAAGAAGAAATGAACTTTGAAAGAGGTGATGAAATTATTACCTCTTCTTGAGGTGATTTCTTTTGATTTCATCAAAATGGCTCGTTAGATTGTATTTATGATACAATTAAGGTCTGTAAGATTATTTTAGGGTAGTTGGGAGGATATTTCAGTAGGATATTCCTGAGAAAAATGGCTTAGGAGTTGTGATTTTGAGAGAAGGGGAAGTAGCCTCTTATAAGAGAGGTGAGGGTCACTTTAAGAAAAGCTTAAAATATTATTTTATTATAAAATAATATTCGGTTTATAATGGATCCAAATGTATTTATTTTTAGGATAAAGTGGGGATGTGTATAAAACCTCTCAACCAATTGGTTTTAGACAGGTTTAGGTCACCATATTAACCTTATCTTTTAGATTTAGCTCTTAGTTAGATAGTTTATCTTTTGCAATGTATTTGGTATAGTTATAATAAATGGTTGATAAAAATACTATAAAAATACAAGATAACTCCAATAAATTCATTATTGACATATATAACCTTATATAAGTTCTTTTTTCGAACTATATATTTTTAGTAATATCATATCATTAAGAATATAGTATTTGTTTTAAAAACTCATTTATGTCAATTTTGACACTATTTGGTATTTTATTTTTTTGAAAGTCATAAAAATTTTATAAATTCAAAAGAAGTTATTTAATAAACACTAAAATGTCATATTAAAGTATTAAATTAGTGTAATGTATCAAAAGTAAAAATTTACATTTTTTTGGATATTTATAATATCAATTATTTAAATCTTTCATTAACAAGGTAATTACATCATCATCATTGTGTCATAAATAAATTATCGTACTTAATGTATAAGAATTATAAATAAAATACCATTATTTAGGAAATAGTTTTATCTTTCTAATTAATATTTATAGTCGAATTTATATTATGTACAACAATGTATTAAAAATGTTTTAGTTATTAAACATTGAATTCAACACTTTTAACTATTCTTTAAATAAAATAATAACAAATGTCCTAATATAATCCAATTGGATTAAATAGGATAATAAATTATTCATAAGGTTGATTTTTTTTGAAATAAACTTATCCAATAGAATTAGTACACGTGTTAGTGTAATTATAATATCATTTTTACCTTTAACTACCGTGTTTACTTTTAACTGTGGTAAATAAAATTGAAAAGTTATTATTCACCAAAAATTATTTTCATATTATTGAACAAAATTTTGCATACTTATTTAATCCTTGTCTCTTGGATTTTTTAAATTAAATTTATAGAATTGGTAAAATTATGCTTTATGAAAATTTGAAAATATGCCTAGAAGGGGGTAAAAGATAATTAAAAATTCAATAAAATTTTATACGTATAATATTACGATAAAATTAATCCAATGAATTAAATTGAACTAATATAGGTATTATGTATCTATTTTTAATTTAAAATAAATTTAAATAATAATAATTATTATTTAAATAAAAGTTGGTTTTAAACAATAAAGCGGTGTTTTTCACTATTCATAAAAAATTGAAAGTTTTTAGAAAAATACCAAATATTAAACCTAAGATAATTTTGATATTATAAATCGAAAATTTTTGTCTATTTTAACAAATTCATAAAATATAAGTTTCATTAATTAGTATAAAATTAATTCTTGTTGTTAAAACCAGAAAGCGGGTTTCTAAGAAGTAAAAACTATCAAAAGATTAACACGTGTTTATATATAACTTAAATGTGAAATTACATATAATGACCTAAATTATATTGAATGAAAAAAATATAATCTAATTATACATTAAATCCACCCAAATTCATAATTTAACACTAAAAATTATTTTGATTAAAAAAGTTATTTTCAATTAAAATTTAGTTTTTTTAACTATTCATCAAAATATGAAAGTTATCTGGGAAATTTCCAAAAATTTATCCAAACTAAATTTTTATTTCCCTATTCTAAATAAGAATTTAATTTCATTAAATTGAATACAGAAAAGTTTCAAATATTGGATTTGAAAAACGTTTTCCATTAAATGGTGGAAAAATTGCATTTTTTTTTAAAATATTTCTTTTATCTGAAAAAATGAATTTGTTCTTATATTATGTCTAAAAAACACATAATATGGATTATAGAATTATATGGAGTATTGAAAATTCAAAATACTATTAATACTATTCATAATAGCTTTTTGAACAGCTAGTGTAGTAAGCCATGGTGCGCTCGAACTCGGTGTTTCATGTAGCAGAAGCTATTGAATTATTTTAAAGAGATAATGTACTATGAAGTATTTGTGTGTTCAATTATCCCCTCATTCAAAAAATTGAATCCTTTCAATTTGAAATTATTCTTCTAAAAATAAAAGGTTTAAGATATAAAATACCTTTGTGAAAAACTCACATCAGAATTAGGGTCAATAAAATTTAGCCTTAATAAGAGGGAAAGGGAAATGATAATGTCACCAAAAAATTAGGGTTTAGAATTGGAGAAAATATGTGGAAATTATATACACATAATTACATAAAAAATGTCAATTTTTATAGGGAGATATTGAGGTCATCAATTACAAACATGTGAACAATAAATAGAAAATTGAGAACTTCGAAGCCATAAATTTACGATTAGTTAAAATATCATCGGTTCAAAAGAACCTAAGGTATTACGATAACAAATTTTTGGTTTTGAGATCCTTACAACAATGTTTAATAATTAATTTTTTCATTGAATAAGAAAACAAATATTACATGACAAGTAGAGTTTCATCCTTTAACTAATTTCTACCACAAACTGATCCTTCACTTTAAATGATAATAGAGCTCAAAAATATTCTATTTATCCTAATTGTATAGGGTTCCAAAAAAATGAATTTATTATCCAACTGTCATAACATTAATAATAACTAAATTATACAATCTGGGACATCACGTAGGCCAGTGGTAGGTGATGTACCCTTGTCTCCCTTCGGTTGTGGGTTCAAGTCTTGCGGCCTTCCCAGACACGATAGTTGTCGCCCGACCTCCATGTTTTCCATTTTATAAAAATCCAATAATAATATTAAGAAATTATTTAATCATAAAAATAGTATCCAATGTCAAACATAATCCATTCAAACCTTTATACTTATCTACAATACTTATGTCCGAACTCACAGTCCAAAATTTATATGGAATGTCACATAATATACTTGTGAATACCTTCATCGTGTATTCTCTTAAAATGTGGTAATAAAATGAATTACTAGAAAACCATATTTGAATTGGTATTTACTTCTTTATTCCTTCTGTAAAACATATAATACAATATATACTCCTTAAATCCAAAAATGTTGTAATATCCAACAATTAAGAAATAAAAAAACCATTAATTAGTTCCAAGATAGTCAATAATATTCAATATAATTTATCCAAATAAATAATCTCTTATTCCAAAATCAATACCTCTATATCAGAACCGTATTAAGGTTTATCGTTCCTTAAACCATGTATTTTAAAAAAAAATTAACTTTCTATTGAGTCACTTTTTGGGGTACCACATAATCTCAAATCTTTAATGAAATAGTATTGTAGTACAATCTGTATATACTCCATAATTATTATAACCAACACATCTTTGATACAACACTCAAATTACATAATTCTTTAATAATAGCATAAGAACACTTGTCATTCATTTTCATATATGTTAGTATCATAACTTGATTATTATCCCACAACATCATTTGTGATATACTCTTATTATTGGGACATTGATTAGTGTAGTGTCCCAACTCTTTGGAGATGAATTATTGTACATTTGAAACCTTTTTCTTACCCTTGCAATCACATACTTTGTGTCCTTTTTCTCTAAACATATAAAAAACTTCCATTCCCTTCAAGAATTTACCAAGGTGATTTTTCCATAGTTATCACATATAGGAAAATCCATCTTTCCTTTCTTACCTTTATCCATTATTCTCTCTACCATCATTTTCTTCTCTATATTCCCTTCAAATCCATAGGACTCAGATAATTCTTTACGTATCTTATTAACACATGATATTATTTCTTCATATGATGAGAATATTTGGGCGACAATTTTCCTTATAAATGTTTGCTGAAGACCACGAAAGACATGATCCTTATTAATCTTTGAATCATGCGTATTTCTAGAGTTCTCATTTATTCTACTAGGAACCATTTCTAAACAAAGTCATACACTAGTTTAGTTTATGAATCACAGTGCATACATCCAAACATGTGATATAATTAACATAAATTGAACAGTTTATGAATATAATCCACAATCATAAAAAATGTTTTCTTTGAGGAGTTATTTACTCATAAATACTTTATAATGTTTTATAAAGAAAATTTAAATTATCCTAACCATATCTCTTGGGAGTGTCGTAACCAAGAGTGAAGCAAGGCCCGTTGTTGTATACCAGGATACCCTAGGTCAAGCATGAATCTTCTTGTCAGAGTTATCACTCCTAGGTACATCTGTTCTAGAGCCACATCTACCTTATCATATCCATAAAAGGATGTATTTCTTGGAGAAATTAAAAAATATCTACATTACCAAAATTCTAGGATGTTCTTCTATGCTAATCTTCAATGTATATCTTAGGATAATTTTCTCTAATTAGAGTTTTTTAAAATCTATTTCCATGTTTCTTTCTAAATATCCTCTAATACCAACTGTAAATACCTTATCCTAGTTACCCAGAGTTGATTCATTATTTTAATACATTGGAATGATTATAAGGAATCCATTCTGGAAGGACCGATCAGTTTACCAGTCTTGGAAAATAGATTACATATATGAATGTTACAGTGAAATTTATGATATAAAATAGAAAATAAATAATCCTTTGATAACTCTATTATTCCCCAAGAATAACCATTCATATCAATCATAATAATCTTTTTCACATCCTAGAAAAAAATAAAACATAATAAAGGGGTGAGCTCAGTTTCTCAGTAAGGATACCAATATAGCGAAAACTATTATAAATCAACATAAAAATTTAAAGCAATGTATAAGACTAAAAAAATCCTTTTAAATATAAACTTTAACATAATATGGAAAAGATAAATCAATTATTTCCATTTACTTATTCACATGAAAATTCTACTAGTCGAATAATCACATGTCATATCAAAAGATAATTTCATAATGACAGAATGCATAATGCCAGACATCATAACCACATAGAAAATGCCTCGTGCCCAGACTAAAAATAAGATTTTTTCAAGGCCTTGTTCCAAGGAACTAGTTTGTTTAATGAGACCTACTGATGCATCAAGGATCTATAGAAGGCTCCCCATTTCACCCACTAAGTCCAACACATTTCTCATATGAAATGGTTAAAACATAATATAAATATTCATATTAAAACTAACATATGAAATGTCAGTACATTAACCGTAAACCATGAATGGTATAAAAATATCACATCCATAGTCAAAAATATCACAAAACATTAAATACAATATGGAAGATTGTATCATAAAAAATCAACTTCAAACAAATGTAAAATCAAACGAAAGATGTTGACATAGATAAAATCTATCCAAAAACCAATTGAGTAAAATATATCTTTTTATTTTAAAATTATTTAAAAGTAAAGAAACAATTTATTTTAAAAATATTCTAATAAGATTGTAAGGGAAGCATCAAAGGTGTTATAATGGTGGAAAATAGCTGCACCCTCCGTATAAGTTAAAAAACATTCTTTTCTTTATTGGTCGAAAAGGTCATAAAGTACCATTTTTGGAAAGAGATGGAAATATTCCACTCAAATAATTTTATAAAAAGTTAAACAATGGAATAAATGACTTGAAACAATAGTATAGTAAATAGTAAAAATGTTTTGGAATAAATTTTTTAGAAACATGAATGTGGATGATAAAGAGGTCCTAATAGATACCCATGTATAAAAAACCTTAGATAATAAAGAGATTGTAAAACTAAAACTTACCTATTAATTTTCCATGGTCGAGTGTACATTAACCTTCTATATAGTATTTAAGTAATTGTAATTAAATTGAAAAAGAACCATATACATAAATATGATATTATATATGATCTTCTAATAATGTTTTTGTTAATAATATTTTATTATTATCATTGTTTCAGGTTTTAACTGATTCGTTTTATTAAAAATGTTTTGCTACATAAGTCTTGTTTGTTATAGATAATATGTATTTTATTCATATACAGAATTATATTAAGTTCATAAAAGTTATTTATATTCATAAAATGAAAATTATTCTGGAATGGTTACGATAGGGAATGAATCTCGTCGTGTTTGTAGAGACGGTGATCCATACATACGCATGAGCGACAATATCATTATTTTGTGGGTGAAATAATATGTAATTGGATGGTATATAATTTATATAGAATAATTAACATGTTATATTTATTATTTACATCAATTATACTCATTATTATACCCATCCAAATAATGAAGTGCTGAATAACAAACTACACTATGACGTGGAGACGGTAAGCCGTGCATATGCACACATTGTGACTTTTTCATTCATAGGATGGATAGATTAATGAATATGGTTGTAAAAGATTTATAAAAACATCACAATATGTATAAGGTAATGGATTTATTATTTTTTTATTGAAACAAAAAATAAGTATGAAGTGGAAGAAGAAAAGAATTTTGAATGAGGTGATGAAATTATTACCTCTTCTTCGGGTTCTTCCTTTTGATCTGATCAAAAGGGCTCCTTATATTGGTTTTCTGGTCAAATTATGGCCTTTAAGTTTAATTGAGATTAGTTGAGAGGATATTTGAGTAGGTTTTGGCTGAGCCAAATGGCTTTGGAGGTGTGATTTTGAGAGAAGGGGATGTACCCTTTTATAAGAGAGGTGAGGGTCACTTCAGGAAAGGCATGAAATATTATTTTAATATAAAATAATATTTGATTTATAATGGCTCCAAATGGATTTATTTTTAGGATAAGGTGGGGATGGATTTAAAACCTCTCAAACAATAGATTTTAGATAGGTTTAGGTCACCTTATTAACCTTATATTTTAGATTTAACTCTTAGTTATGTAGTTTTACTTTTACCATGTATTTTTTATTATTATAATAAATGGTTAATAAGCATACTATAAAAAGCCTATAAAAAACCAAGTGGTTCATTATTGACATATATAACCTTATTTAAGTCCTTTGAAATAACCTAATCTTTTTTGGAATATTATATCATTTAATAATATAGTATTTGTTTTAAAAACCCATTTATGTAAATTTTGACACTATTTGGTATTTTATTTATTTAAAAGTCATAAAAACTTTTTAACTTCGAAAAAATTTATTTAATAAACCCTAAAATGTCATATTAACATAGAAAATTAGGGTAATTAATCAAAAGTCTCAATTTACAATTATTTGAATATTTATAATATCAATTATTTTAATAATTCATTAACTAGGTAATTACCGCATCATTATTGTGTCATAAATAAATTTAATTGTTTAATATATAAAAATTATAAATGAAATAATATTATGTAAGAAATATTTTTATCTTTATAATTAATATTTATAGTCAAATTTATCATGTGTATAACCCTATATTAAAAATGTTTTAGTTATTATAATTTGAATTGAACACTTTAACTCTTCAGTAAATAAAATAATAATAAATATCCTAATCAAATACAAGTGGATCAAATATGATCATAGTTTATTTATAAGCTTGATTTTGGTCGAAATACACTTATCCAATAGAGTTAGGACATGTGTTAGGGTAATTATAATTTCATTTTTACCTTTAATTACTCTATTTACTTTTAACCGTGGTAAATAAAATTCAAAAGTTACTATTCACCAAAAAATATTTTCATCTTATTGAAGAAAATTTTACTTAATAATGTCAAATTATTATTTTGAATTTTTAAAATTTAATTCACAGAAGCGTTAAAATTAGGTTTTATGCAAATTTGCAAATCTGCCTAAAAGGTGGGTAAAAGATGCTACAAATTTTAATAAAATTTTATACATCCAATCTTATTATAAAATGACTTCAATGAATTACATTGAACTAATATATGTATTATGTATCTATTTTTTCTCTAAAATAAATTTAACTAGAAATCATAATTATTTAAAAAAGTGTCTATTTTAAATAACAACATAGTGTTTTTCATTATTCATAAAAAATTAAAAGTTTTCGGAAAAATACCAAAAATTGACCCTAAGCTAATTTTGATATTTTTTATAAAAAATGATGTATATTTTACCAAATTCAAAACATATTAGTTTCATTAATTAATTAAAAAATGATTCCCATTGTCAAAACGAGAAAGCAGGTTTTTATGAAATAAAAACTATCAAAAGATTGACATGTGTTTATGTACAATTTAAAAGTGAAATTACATAAAATGACCTAAATTATATTAAATGATAAAAATATAATCTAGTAATACTTTAAAACCACTCAAATGAGTAATTTAACAATATAAATTATTTCAATTAAAAAACTTGTTTTCAATTAAAATTTAGTATTTTTCACTATTCATCAAAATAGGAATGTTATCAAAAAAGTACAAAAAATTTATCCAAACTAAATTATTATATCCAGATTCTAAAGAATAATATAATTGAATTATCTTGAATATATAAAAGTGTCCAATATATTATTTAAAAAATGTTCTCCATTAAAAGGCGGTAACATTACATTTTTTGAAAAACAAATACTTGTTTTATCTGAGAAAATGACTTTGTTCTTATATTATGTCTAAGAAACATATAATATGGATTTTAAAATGATTTTTAGTATATTAAATTCAAAGTGAATTTAATACTATTCATAACCGCTTTTTGAACAGCTAGTTTGGTAAGTCGTGGTGCACTCAAACTCGGTGTTTCTTGTAGCGCATGATATTGAATTACTTTAAAGATATAACATACTATGAAATCTTAGGGTGTTACAGAATCCCTCTATAAGTGATCCACATATTCTCTAAAACCATAGTATTTCATCATATAATCTCCAGGTACTAGCACAATCGATCTAGATCACTTGTATCATATATCATTGATCATGCTAAGAATTACTTTAAGGCTTGAATGATTAATAATTTATCTTGAGAATTTATCGGGAGGATACAACACAAAAAATTATAAAATAAAAACATTGTATATAATATCAGGTTAAACACACAACACCAAGCTTAAAAAACCCACAAATTTATTTCTTTAAATTTAATCTGTTCGACATCCTTTCGAACACATAACCCTGAGCCTAAACAAAACCATAATATAGTATACAATAATAAAGAATCCATTAAATTAGTAGGTATGAATATTACTAACTATATTATTAATATTATAATTATCTATTGATTAAAAATAAAATAATAATCATTTAAAAGAAAAAGAAATGTTTTTTGAAAACCCGTATTTTTCTAAAAAATGGTTTAGTCTTGATTTTACCACATAATTTAAAATTAATCATTACCAATGTTAGAAACATTATTTTAAAATTTAAATTAATTTTTTTAAATAATAATATAAAAATTATCTTAGAATGTATTTTTGAGATTTCTTTGAAAAGTTTCATTTTTTGATGAATAGTAAAAATCAAACTCTTAATGAAAACTTTCTTATCATTTAAATAATTTAGAAATTTAAATTATATTTTAGTTTTTTTAAAGGTAAAATTATTTTTAATATATTAAAATTTAACTAATTTATGTTATTGGAATAAATTTCATATAGAATATTTATATTAAAACCTATTATACTTTGAGAATTTTCTCTTTGAAAACCCACCTTTTCGTCGCGTTTGCGGGTATAATTTTAAATTTGATTCTACAAATTATGTAAACGTAATTTTAAAAATTAATTAAATATTTAGAATCAAGATAAATTATATTATATAATAAATTTAACTTAATTTTTTACCATTTTTAATAGTTAAAGTAGTAAAAATTAATTACCAAGATTAAGGTAAAAACTGATTTACTAAGGGGTTAAAATAAAATAATAAGGGGTAAAATAACCTACAAACTTGTAAAAAACCCATTGTATGGAAATATTTATACCCTTAAACCTATTATTTTATATAATGTCCAATTTTAAATGCATTTGTCTTGAAAAAAACATGGGTTTAATTGAATATTTTCAAAAATTCCTTCTATGTCCTATATCCCACTTGTAAAAGGCCAACCAATCACCTCCTATATTAACACATCCAAATAAATTTGGTTCAACAAATGAAAATAAGAATCACTTACCTAATCCACCAAAAATATCTTAATTCCATTTTTTGATATGAAATCCAACCTAGGAAATCTTTTTGTGAAAAACTAAATATGTTTTTCGAAGAAGATGAAACGTTCATAAATAAAGGGTTTTTTATTATGTTTCTACTTAGACGTCCTTAAAATATTATTAATCTATGATTATATTATAATTTAAGTATATTCCATATACTGAGATTTTATTATGTTATGGGAATTACCATTATCTTTCTCCTCTTTTATCAAATGGGAATCAAGACTTTCGATTGTGTATATGGTGAACAACAACCTCACAAACCGATGTAACATGTATTCCATCACCACCATTCAAGGGTGAATACAATGATTTATTTTAAAACATGATATTATATTTATGATATTATTATACCTATTTAGTTAAAATACTACATACTCATTCATATGTTCCATTCCATTTAAAATATGATAATCTCGCTCGAGTGTACGAAAGAATACCTCCTCACGAAGGGATGTGATTCATTTTTCACATACGCTTTACATGAAAAGTATTGAGGATAAATTTAGTTAATATATGAGATATATATGAAATTATATTTAATATTTAAAATTAATATATAATCCACCTTCTTACCCTTTTCATCCATTAAGAAAATGGTAACATTACTCGTGTGTACATACGACCTACTATCTCCACGAAGCGATGCGATCCATTATCCATGTTAAAATTTAAATATTGATTAAAAAATATATATAATGAACATAAAATATATTTATAATATTTATATAATTATGGATAGTATGTAACTATATAATTTTCATGAACTATAACTTTCATGACAAAATATTCATGAGAAAACATGGAATTTAACAATCAAAGCAATGAAAATAATGAAATATTATTATAAAATGGTGGTAAGATGTTATAATAGGATCATATATGATATTATAAATACAAATATGGTTTTTATATAATTTAATAACATTATTAAAACCATTATACATGAGTTTAAAGCATGTTTTACCAAAATTCAACATGATCTAAGGGATATCATCTAAATTATCCTTCATCGAGGCATATTGTAATGATTTGAACCTAATTTATTTTATATGGTGTATATAGTACCCCTTTGGAATGTAATATCATGATTCATTAATAATTAATTGCATTTTATTTATCAATTTTAATTATTTCATCTTAGGGTAGTTGACTTGAAAATTACCAAGTGGTAAAAAATTTCAAAACATAATTTCTTTTCATTGGGTTATATAACTTTTTCATTATCATTGAAATTCTAAGATCATGTGTATAAATAAATTTGAATAAAATATATTTTAGTTACACTTGTTTTATTTGGATTTATATTTGTTACACATAAATGATTCATTGATTAATTTACACTTCATTTTTATGATCTTTACAAGGGTTTATTTAATAATCTCATTTTAATCGGGCTTGTTTATAATTGAACTGCCATTGATGGGAATTATTTTATTATTCTCTAATAAACCACTTTAATTTTCTTATCCTGTATTTTTTTTTGAATTTTTCATATATTATTAGCATTTTAGACTATTTGGTACTTAAAATGTATTAGATTTTTTTAATAAAATACGACTTTATTTATCTCATTGGTCGAAAAACCTTTTTCATAAAAATTAATGTTTTCTAAAAATGTTTAAAAAAAGCTTTTTTAGAATTTTAAAAATGATTTATTAAAGGAATTTTTACATGTTTTTAATTTTTATAAAATTATTTGAATTTAATCTTCATTTCGTTCTCAAAACAAGTCCCATTTATATTATTTTGGAAAGTGAAAGAATATTTGTTTTAATGTTTATGACATGAAAGGAATTTCAATCTATTATGAAGACTCAATTTTTTAAATATTATATTATAAGATTCAATGGTTATTTTCAAGTAAAATTATTTTCAAAATGTTTTGTGAACCACGGGTCTTAAAATTTTAATTTTAATAAGAAAAGCATATTTTCCTCAAGATTAATTTTAATGATATTTTTTTGGTATTTCTATTCATAAATGAATATAACCCCTTTTTACTAATACTCCTCTATGAATATGTTTTATTAATATTGTCTTTTTTATTTATAAGGATCATTCATGATTATTTTCACCATGGAAAGTATTTTCATTCACTTCCTTGATTTATTTTGGTAGTTATTAACTTTACCATAAAATATTCACTTTCATGTGATCATTGAAAATAAAATTTCTTCAAAATATCCAAATTATTTATCATTTGCATGTTTATTTATTAAAAAATATATCCCTTCTATTTAATATTTTCTACAATGATGATATTTTTTTTATCGAGGTACATATTGATAAATCCATATTCTTTACTCAATATGGATATTTTATGATAAGATACATTATTCTCTAATTAAATCTATTACTAGATATATGAGGAAAGATTTGGAAATGAAGTGACAGGTGGGGAATATAATTATATATCCCATCAATGGATCCATAGCATTATGAGGTGAATCAGTGAGCTTGCATTAAATGGGTTTCTACCTATAGTTTTAAACTGTCTTATGAATGATCTTGATGGTAGTGGTATCATGATACCTGAGATCATGAAATCCAATAATTAAGAATTTAATTCATTAAGAATTTTTTTATTATCCATGAAATTTTCAGAATTATGTTATCTCTAAATTCAGTTCATTCTCAATTATTGATTAAATGGAATCTGTGTTCAGTTATTTAACTTTTTATATGGATTGTTCCCAATCTAGTCATGATATTCCAGTTATTTAAATGGAATGTATGTTCTTTTATTTACCTTTACATATTTATTATAATTTTTATAATTAGGATATTCAAGTTATTTATTAAATGGAATGTGCGTTCAAATATTTAACTTCCCATATTGACTATTCCATATCTATTCACGATAGTCATGTTATTTAAATGGAATTTTTGTTTAGGTATTTATCCTTCCATATTTATTATTCCTTATATATTCTATATTGTCAAGTTATTTAAATGGTTTTTTTGTTCAGTTATTTAACATTACATATTTCTTATTCCTTATTTAATCATGATAGTCAAGTTATTAATTAAATGGAATGTGTGTCCAGGTATTTACATTTCTATATGGATTATTCTTTTTTTACTCGTGATAGATCCCACTTAACATAACTCTTACTGAGTGGTTGATCTCACCCTTATTTTAATTTAATTCCTTGGAATACAGTAATTTCACTATGGAAGATATGTAAGGTTACATTACATATAATAATGATATTATTGAAAAAAAAATTATTCCTTAATTTTTGTATTCAAATGTAATATGGGAATCATTAATGTATCTAGTTTACCAAGACTAATAAACTATATGGTACTTAGAGATGTGATTCCTTCTATCTACTAACAATGTAGTAATGTAGACACTAAATTCATGTTACTAAGGTTGGGGTCATTATATTTGGTATGAGAGGAAGTATAGTAGAAAACTAGGGAACTAATTTTTGGAAAACATAGATTAGGGAACATAGAACTACAATAGACTGGGAGAATAATTATATAATAACATAATAAATATAACAAACATGTCCTTTTACATATATTAATACATGATTTTAAGAATAATTATCCATCAAATAGAAACCAAGGATCGTAAAGTCTAGTGTCTTTGGAAAATTAGGTACATAAAACTAAAAACATAGAACTAGAAAAAACATCTTTATATTAAAGATACATAAATAGATCTTAACGTCCTTTCATATCTTAAATATTCATATGATAACCTAGTGAATACATGAACAAAAGGATGAGCTAAATATCTTAGAAAGGGAATAAACATAGAAATAAACCATAACACATTTGTTAAAAGGCATAACATGTTGACATAAAAAGGAATGGACCATGAATAAACATATTGAATAATAACATATTGGACATGGGGTCATGTAATCCTGTAATCATAAAAATTTTGCAACAATATACAACATGACTTAATCATGAGTCATGGCTAATTGTCAATACCATTTTACATGGCAGACAAAAAACCATAAAGTAATTAGGTTTACTCCCTATCCCAACATGGCATCTCATGAGACTAAAAATTACCCAATCCATTAGAGTGATATCTGGGAACACCCATCAAAACATGTTCATCAATATGTGTTCCACATGAAGAATTATGTTTTAGAGTTACCCATGGAAAAAATTGCGTATTATAATCACATTATAAGGCATAAAAAAGAGAATATCATAATGGTGTCCATGAAATAATATATTCAAATAATAATTGAACATTAATAAAGTATAATATGCATATATCATAATAATTTATGTCAAAATGAAGTGAAAACATGTAAAATAGTGTTTTAGAAACATTAGAAATGAAACATTTTAGTGCAGTTTAACGAAAATATTTAATAGAATTTAATGCGTAAAAGGCATAATATTTTATATAAAACCAGAAATGAACCAAGTAGAGTTTCATGATTTTATTTATTTATTAGAATAATGGGGGTGTAACACAGATTTTGGAAGGTACATGGAAATGGGTAAGAAATTGGGAAGATCACTTTAATAGAACTTATTTATCAGGAGGAATTGAGAAAAGGAACCCTATATAAGCATATATTTCCCCATCAAAGAAAGAATAATTGAGATAGGTATATATTATTGAAACATGCACATAGAATTTTGAAATATTAAATAATAATAATTAATAATTACATTTTGGTAGAGAGAGATAAAGAAAGTGTAACCCGAAGGAAGAATAGTTGTTCGGAGAGAATACATTACCTTATGTGTAAAAGACTTATACACTTGTAATTAATTTCATAGATAATAAAATAAAATAAATTAATTAATTAATTTGTAACCTAAAATTCATGGATTTTATTTACCATTATTTTATTATGTTCATCTATGGTCTTTTTGATGAGTTATAAGATTCAATTTCATTGTTCTAGGAGTGTTTATTTCATGATTTTATGATTGGTTCCCCTGAGTTTAATTATGGGAGTTCTTATCAAATGGAAGTAAAACTCCATAAGTGGAATTATATGATATTTATGATCATAAATAATTTTAAAAGGTTCCATATAGCATTTTGTATATAGAAATGATAATTATTCATCATCTAAAATGTTAATTAAGAATGTTAGTTTATTTTTGTGAATTTTCGATCATCATGAACTAGTTTTGTTTTATTATTGAATATTATGAATATATACTGATTTAAGATCATTATATGTCTTTTAATATGTATAATATAATCATATTTAACCATAATAGTGGTTTTATATTCAGAATTTATATTGGAAATGGAAAATGAAAAGGAATGATCCATAATGATGGAAAATCGGCACTTCACGGGTTATGTTTTCATTTTTAGAATAAAATGGAGAGGAGGATAGGTTTTATAGAGGATTATTACATTAAAAAAATAAAATCATGGTTTATGAAATATATTATAGTTATCATGACACTTTTGGTTAATGAGGTGATTATAGGATATAAAACGAAAATAAATTGAAAAGAATTTTAAAGAATGGAAAAGATGATTTTACCTCTTCAACTTCTTCTCCTTGAGAGCCTCCTTTGGGAAATTAGGTTTGGTATTTTATGGAGACCAACGGATCGTGGAAATAAGGGAGAGACTTTGGATGTTTTTTTGGTATAATTTTGACAATCAACAAGGCTTTATATGTGTGATATGAATGGATGTCTAGGGGTGCTATTTAAAGTGCGTGGAGAGGGGTATTTTTGAATATTATATTCGTTATATTATTATTTTTGCTGAAGCCCACCAATATTTTTAACAGTGTCAATAAATATATTAAATAACTAAGTATAGTTCAATAATAAGGTACTTAAATCATCCATACATCAACAATGACTAAAAAAATCATGCATTTAGCTTATTTTATAAATTATCAAATTTTACTATTCACTAAAAAATCAACTATTTTATAAAAATATAAAAAATTAACCATAAATATTTTTTTAAAATTTAGATTAAAAAATGGAATCTATTTTATAAATATAATTTTTGAAATATGAAAAAATTTATTTTAAATTAAAATCATCATTTGCTCAAAAAATACATATTTTAAAATTATAACTGATTTTATAATATTTTCAAAAATTAATTAATGTCACATAAAATTCTATTATTATCATAAGATAAAAAATTAATTTATGAATCTATTTTGTGAAATTAAATTTTATTTTCAATCATTATATTAATAATAAAATAACAAATAAACATTTACAATTTACAAAAATACCAACACTTAATTTATCATTTTTAAAACATTTATTTACTTATACCAAGATATAAATATATCATATTTTCACTTATAAGATAACCAAATTTTTTCACACCTTTATATGTGAGGTTACTATTCTACTGTTCAGATTACTATTCCTAATGGTTATATTACAATTTCAATGGTTAAGTTACTATTCCATTGGTAAAGGTTCTTTAATTTCTATAAATACAATTTATTTAAATAATTATTGAATTATAAATATTTTGTTATGAAATATATGTGATTTTATGTGATTTATACTATATTAAATAATTATAAGAAGTGAATTTACTTTGATAAAATTTGGGGTCGTTACATTCTTCCCCCTTTATGAAATTTCAACCTTAAAAATTCATTTTACATTCAATGGTGAAAAAAGTTGAGGGTATTCCTTATATTTCCATCCATTTACTCTAAAAAAATTAGGGGTCTTGAATACTAATATAATAAGAATATGAAAATTAAACTTTGAACATAGAAGGATAAAAATATATACGAAAAGTATATCCTAACACGTGATTTGCTAAGTACTAATCTAGGTTATCCATGGTGATAGAATTATACATTGGGTTCTTGATAAATTTTTCTAACAATAATATCCAAAAATAATTAAACCATTCTATTATACCAACTATAATGACCCTATCCTTATATGTATATTATTACATTATTTTAAGAATAATTATCCATCAAATACAAACCAAGGATCTTAAAATGTAAAGTCTTTGGAAGATTAGGTAAATAAATATGAAAACATGAAAATAGAATAAAACATATTAAAATTAATAATACATAAAAAGATACTAACCTCTATTTACCTCATAAATATGTATAAGATAACCTTGGGAATACATGAATAAAGGGATGAACTAAAAACCCCATTAAGGGAAGAACCATAGAAATAAATCATAACACACAGGTTAGAATGTATAACATGATGAAAAAAAAGGCATGGAACATGAATACACATATTTAATTATAACATATATAACATGAGATCATCAAATCATAAAAATGTGGCAACAACATACAATATGGCATAAGAATGAGTCAAGGATAACTTCCATGCCCATTGCACATGGCGGACAAAGCCTCATAATTAACCAGGTTTACTCTCTATCCCAACATGACATTTCATTGGAATAAAAATTACCCAATTTATTTGAGATATATATGGATGCACCCATCAAAATATGTTCATGTATATGTGTTCCACATAAGGAATCAAACATAAGGGTTACCCATGGAATGAATTGGGTATCATAATCATGTCATAAGGAATAAAAAAAGGGGATATCATCTTGGTGTCAATGAAATAATGGATTTAAGTCATAATTTGACATTAATAAGGTAAAATATGAATATATCATGATATATTATGTCAAACGGGTGTGAAAACAAGTAAAAATAGTGTTTAAGAAACATTAGAAATGAAACATTTTAGTGCAGTTTAAGGAAAATATTATATAGAATTAAAAGTGGAAAATGAGTAATCATTTATATAAAACCATAAATGAACCATCATAGATTTTAATGATAAAATTATTAAATTTATATGAATAATTGGGGATTAAATCAAATTATGGACTGTACATGAAAATGGGTATTGAATTGAGAAGTTTCTTTTAATTAGGCTTTCTTATCCAGAGGAATTGCGAAGGGAGCTTTATAAAAAATTGTATTTTCAAATAAAAGAAAGAATAGTTGAGCTAGTAAAATATTCTTGGAACATAAAAATAGATTCTATGAAAATTAAATATGATTAATTATGAATTACATTTGGGTACATAGAGAGAAATTATAACCCAAAGAAAAAACAGAGGATCAGAGAGAATCCATTACCTTATGTCTGAATGTATTCTTCCCTTGTAATTAATACCAAGGATAATAAATTTAAGTACATTAATTAATTAAATTAGAATATATTAATCATTTATTTTATTTTATATAATTTTTTAAAGTTCATTTTTGGTATTTTTTATGAGTTTTAAGATTCAATTTCATCATTCTGGGAGTTATTTGTTTCATGATTTTATGATTGGTTCTTTTGAGTTTAATTTTAAGAGTTCTTGTAAAATGGTGTAAAAACTAAATAAGTGGAAATAAATTATATTTATTCTAGTGAATAATTTTAAATGTTACCTAATATAATTTTTACATATATTAAAATTATTAATTAGATAAAATGTTAATGATAAACGTTAGTTTATTTTGGTGAATTTCCAATCATCACAAACTAGTTATTATTATTATTTAATAGTATAAATATATACTAGTTTTGGAACATTATATGACTTATAATATATATAATATATTATTATTTAACCATAATAATGGTTTTATGACCATATTTGAATGTAGTAATGGAAAATAAAAATGCATCCTCCATGATGATGGTAAATCAACACATCATAGATGATGTTTTCATTTTCAGAGTAAAAGGAAGAGAATAATTGGTTTGATGAGGGATTATTTAATTAAAAAAATAAAAGGACAATATATAAATGATATTGTAGTTATCATTCCACTTTGGGATAAGGATATGATAAGAGCATAAGAAAATAAAATAAATTGAAAAGAATTTAAATGAAAACAAAAGATCATTTTACATCCTGAACTTCTCTCATTGAGAGCCTCATTTGGGAAATTAGGTTTTGTATTTTTATGATATATAAGTGTCCTAGACATGGAATATATACTTGGTAAGAGGATAAAGAATAATTTGGGAAGGAATCGTGGTTTTGGAGGTGAGAGGAGAAGGGGTGGTAAGGGATGGAATTTATATAGGGAGGAGATTGGTATTTTTTATTATTATTTTCATTATTTTATTATTTTGACTCAAGAATATCAATATATTAATCCTTATCAATAAATATATTAAATAATTAATTTAACTTATAGATTACGGTTTTTACATCATCCATACATAAAAAATGACCCAAAAATTTATGATTTTAGCTTATTTAGTAAATTTTAGTATTTCAATATTTACCAAAAATTCATCTATTTTAGGAAAATCACAAAAATAAAAACTAATATTTTTCAATATTTAGAATTTAAAAATTGAATCCATTTTCTGAAAATAATTTTCTAAATTTTAGAAATTTAATTTTTAATTAAAGTCATCATTTTCTAAAAAAAATATCGATTTTAAATTTATAACTGATTTTAGGAATTTTTTTAAAAAAATTAAGGTATCATGAAATTTTATTATAATAATAATAGAAAAAAATATAAATTTGTGGATCTATTTTTTAAAAATAAATTTTATTTTAAATCATTATATTAATTATAAAATTGTAAATAAAATCTATTCTTTACAAAAATATCAACACTTAATTCACCATTTTTAAAAAATAATTTACTTATACCAATATATAAATATATCATATTTTAATTTATAAGATACAAAAATATTATTTAAACCTTTATATGTGAGGTTACTATTCTATTGGTTAGATTACTATTCTTAATGGCCATATTACTATTCCAACATTCATGTTACTATTCCCTCAGTAATGGTTCCTTAATTCATAAAAATACCACTGATTTCATTAATTCATAATTTATAAATTTTGTATTGTGTTATCTATGTGATTTTATGTGATTTAAACTATGTGAAATATTTATAAAAAGGGAATTATTTTTGATAAAATGAAGGGTCATTACATTCATCCCCCCTTATGAAATTTTACCCTCAAAATTTTGTTTTATATTTATTTACCTTGTTATTTTAATAATCCCAAAATAATGTTTTTAATAATACTGATGAATTTCATGTTTTTCTATAAGTAATATATATTCTGAGAACATGTGATAAATTTTTATATAAGTAGGAGAAACTATTCTCCATAACACACTACCAACTAAAAAATATCTAATTTTGAGACACTACCAGTATATCACACTATCACACTATCGTACCACTAGACTGAAGAATTGAAAAAGTATGAGACACTGTCGATTGACACACCACCAGGATCTGCTTTAACTTGAACATATATTTTGATAAGTATTAAATACCTCTACATTTCACACTTCCTGACTCATACCACTAACAGTGAAAAATTACCTAAGTTTAAGACACCGTCTGAGCTTACACCTTCAGACCATACACTAATAGTAGAGACATCTCCAATATACTAAAAATTTTGATAAGCCCAAGACATCACCTGTGTCATACAACTAGAGAAACATACCACCAGAGCAACACACCATCAAATCTTGAAACCACCAGATCCTAAGATACCATCACTATTTTTATTACTTTATTTGTTTTTAATTACATTAATCTAATGACTATATTCCTAAAATTTAATTTCGTTTATTATTTTAATTATTTTTATTAAAATTCACAAAATAAATAATGTCAGAATGCATAGTAAGAGGAAGCAAATGATTCAGATGTTCTT
Source organism: Viscum album (assembly GCA_963277665.1). Lineage (NCBI taxonomy): Eukaryota > Viridiplantae > Streptophyta > Magnoliopsida > Santalales > Viscaceae > Viscum > Viscum album. The sequence continues at coordinate 32,092,306 of OY728132.1, read as the reverse complement.
GCTTCCTCTGATAAAAGTGGATCACTCTCCCTCGTAAAAATATAGAAAACAACATGAAAAAATATAACAAAACATGATAGGGAAGAAAATATATTTGGACAGATAGAAATCATGATTCAATGAATATGCGAGAGTTAAAGAGGTGAACCTAACTGAAAACATGAAGAGATCACATGTTGAGAACAATCGACTAAAGAATCCAAATCATCCTCACATCTAGTGTTTTACTTCAGTCTGAAAGAAAGAGTTTGTGACACTCTATTTTTCATAAATATTTCTAAAGAACCTATCTCAAGATTCATTATTGATTCAACTCAAGAGTTACAAGCTGCATTGCAATAGACTGAGAACTTCTAAACTCTACACTTCCGGATTTATTGATTCTATTTGGTCTTATTACAACTTTGATAAGTGTTTGTGCCTACTATTATTTACCATACACATGTTATCTCATGCACTAAACTAAAATATACTTGATATCTTCTCAAACACTCTTCTTATTAGTTTCTTACACGGATAAAAGTTGTAGAGGTCCCTGTGTGTCTTGTTTATTTTTACTCCCACACATAACTATAGAAGAGGTTGTGTGTGGCATAGATAGTTGTAAACTATTGTATAAACCTAATTCAGGTTTTAGATCATCTAGTTTGTTTTATATAAACTTCTTGGTGGTAGGTGATCACCAAGTGAAGAGGTCTAAGATTTTACTTAAGACTGAACCTCTTTTATTCATTTTTCCATTGTGTGTTTAAATTTAATTTAACTTAATTCATACTTTCAAACTGAAAAATGTTTTAATTGTAAAAAATAAATGTACATTGATAGTTTATCTTAATTCATGTTCATATATAATTTTTATCAAGTAAATTTATTTCAAAGGATTTAATAATATTATCTATATATTATTCATCCACGAATGAATCAATCATTAGAGAACTGTTTAAAAAGATTAAGATATATATTATGCTACTTATTTTGATAATATTTCTCATATTTAAACATTTGGTGGATTTCAAAATAATCCATTTTAAATAAAAACTTTTATTAGGTACTCAATTTACCCCCTCTTTAGAAACTCACTTCGACCAACAATTGATATGATAGGTGTTTTTCTTTCTTTGGTATAAAAGTTTTCCAGAAAAAATTAACTATGATTTTAGTTATACATTAATGATCTCAAATTTATGTAAGTTCTAAATTTAGTTCTTTAATATGGATAAACATCATGAAGGTTCTGCTACCAACACAAATACTTTCTTAAATATAAAAAATTATGTCTAATGGAAAACAAAAATGAAAATTCCCTTAGAGAGCATGAGTTTTGATATTTGGTCAGAAATAAAAGATGAATATATAATAACTGATACTACTAGAATCACTAGGGATAATGTAAAAAAATTAGTATAAAATATTAATTGTAATGATATAAATTCCATGTACTATATGCTTGGTGATGAAGAGTTTAATATAATTTCTTCTTATGAAACTACTTTTTAAAATTGGGAAACTCTATCTCTTTCCGATGAGGTAACTTCAAATTTTAAAGAATGGAGGCTTAATACCTATACTATTAAATATGATAATTTTAAAATGAAACCAGATGAGACCATTTCTGATATTTACCTCAAAATTAATGATATTTTCAATACCATGATCTTGTTATAAAATCATCTTTATAATGAGGATTAGATAATTTGATTGCTGAGATGTGTACCATAATGATGGAGAGGCACTTCGGTGTTAATCAGAGAATCATGTGATATAAGTAAACTACCTATGAAAGAGTTGATTGGAAAGATTATTATATAAGAATAATAGCTAAAATTTAATCATGATGATGATGAGGATCCCAAAATAAAGTTAGTATCTTTCAAGACTACTACTTCCATACAACAAAAGGAAAAAGATAATGAAAAATCCCAAACTATAGATTCCAGTTCTAGGTAATATTCCTTTGATTGTAATGAGGAAATGGATCACCTACCCAGAAATTTTAAGAAGTTATATAGGAAGAGAACATTTTTTCAAAAAACCAAACTATAAATGAAAATACGAAAAATAGAGAAAATTGAAAGAAAAAGGATAATGATCCAAAAGAAGTTGTCTTCTATGAATGCAAAAGAAATGATCACATAAAATATTAATTTCTTAAGATGAAGTAAAAAATTAAATAAGAATATAAGGACAAAAGATATAAGAAGGCCATTAAATCCCCATGCATTGCATCTGAGGAGAGCTCCAATGACTTTGATTCTTCACCTGATGAAAATTAAGAGAGAGAAAATATGTTTTTTTGACCAAAGACAGTGAGGTATCTACTTTAACAAATATTTCTGATATTCTTCTTCTAAAAAAGTCAGATGAGTCCAATAATTATGAAAATGAAAAACATGTGGATAAAAATATTTCAAATGAATAATTATTTGATTACTTCAATATTCTAGACGACACATTTAATGATATAAAGGATAAATACAATATTTTTTAAAGACAAAATGCTCTAACTATAAACTATAAACATGAGATATCTATAGAAAAGTAGAAAATTGATCAACTTCTCAAAGAAAAAAATGAACATAAACATTAAAATGATAAATTGAAGAAATACCTTGAAAAAATTAATATTGGTAGGGAGAAACTCACACCTATTTTGGGAAATCAAGTTGTGACCAAATATGTTGCTAGATTCGGATACGAACCTAGATAGAGGAGAATAAATATGAATAATTTTTTTCCTAAATCCATACATGAAAGCTCCAATGCTAATCATTTTTCAAGATGACCCAACCAAGTTTTTATTTCTAAGTGTCTAAAATATTCTTATAAGAAACTCATATGAAAAATGTGGTTTCCCATATAATTGATCACTAATATTTCTAAACCCAAACAGATTTGGGTACCAAATTCATTTATTTTTCAAAACCTATTTTTTAGGGAAGATGCTTGAAGATATATAGTAGAAGTCTATGATACTTTGACAGTGGATGTTCTAGACATATGACATGATATTATTCAATCTTATATAGTCTCATAAAGTTTGATGATGTACATGTCACATTTGGTGGCAATACAAAAGTAAAAATCATCATCCTAGGCCAATTTCGTAACAAAAAACCAGTTTTAGTTTCTAAAGTTTTATATTTTGATGGTTTAAAATACAACCAGTATATAATTTCTTAGTTGTGTGATGATGGTATTTATGATAATTTTGAGAATGATTCTTTTAGTTTTTTTAATTTTAAAAATTAATTAATTTCTACTGATATGAGAAATGAAAATGTTTATGTTGCTGATTTTTATTCTTCAGTTTCTAAAAATGTTTCATGCTTGGGTTCCTTTAATAAGGAATCTTGTATTTGGCATAAGACACTAGAACATTTCATCATTAACAAACATAGGAAGATAACTAAGAAAGGGTTAGTTAAGGATCTACCTAAACTCGAGTTCCCAACTGATAATGGCTATAAACCCTATAAAAAGGGAATCAACTTATAGTTTTTTAAAACTAAATAAATAAGTGTTAACTTCTCAACCCCTCAAGTTGGTTCACATGGATTTTTTAGACATTCTATTGTTTCAAGTCTTAATGGGAAGTGATATTTTTATTTTCAAGTATATGATTATTCTAATTATACTTGGGTATATATTCTATCACACAAAATTGAAGACTTCGCTTACCTTACCATGTATTCAAAATCTATAAAAAATCTTAGTAGACATAGGATTAAAACACTAATAATTGATCATGGTCGTGTGTTTTAGAATAAAGATTTTGAATAATTTTTCTCACAAAATATCTAAACTCATAACTTCTATGCTCCTAGGAAACCCCAGAAGAAGGGAGTAGTTGAAAGAAGAAATTGATCATTACAAGAGATATCCCAGAACATGTTAAATGATTATGACTTACTTATCATTTTTTGGCCAGAAGCTGTTAATATATCCTTATATATTATAAATATATTTTTGATCAGACATATTTTTAAGAAGAACCAAAATGAGTTATAGAATAATAAGAAAACTAGGGTTATTTACTTTAGTGTTTTAGGATATAAAGTGTTTATTATTAACACTAAGGATAATTTGGATAATTTTTTTTTTACAAAAGTGATGAATGAATTTTCCTTGGTTATTCAATTTTGAGAAAAGGATATAGTGTTTTCAATAAGAAACCCAAAGATCAGGAAGAATCAGTCCATGTATAATTTGATGAAAATGATTTGTATTATCCTATTACCTCCTTAGAAAACCTTGAGGATGATTTAGCTTCTCTAAAGATAAATTCCGAACCACTAGATTTTATTGTAAAACAAGATGAAAAATTATCATGTTCTGATGAATTTAAAGAACTTCCAAAACATGAACCTGAATATATAGGAGTTTCTAATCTCTATTTCTCTAAAGCTAATAGAACTATTAAGTACAATACTTTAGATATATTTTTAGGTGATCTAAATAGAGGAACTAAAACTATAGATTCTGTTAGAAATTAGGTTAAACATTAAGATTTCATATATTAGGATGAACCTAAGAAAATCAATGAAGCTATTAATGATAAATTATGGGTAATATAAATTAAATAAGAGTAAAATAATGTTGAAAGGATCAATGTGTGGGAACTTTTAGATGGACCCCAGGACACCTTGACTATTGGCACTAAATGGGTGTTAAAAATAAAGATTATGAGTTGGATAATATAGTTAGAAACAAAGATGGACTAGTTGCACAAGGTTATAGTACTGACTGAAAATTATATTTTTATTTGATTTTGAGAACTTCTTTTTGGGTGAGCGGGAACCATACATGGGATAAGCAGACCACCGAAATCCAAACGGCGTAGAAGAAAATCACATTTGATTCAAAATTCAAAAAAGGCCAGAGCACCATCAAGCCCAGCCCCCAACGCCATCATCGCTGTCGTACCATCAGCGCTATCATCGGAACATTGAAAACCTCAACACCTTGGAAATTTTTGTCGTCACCGCTCGTCGTCGGAGCCGGTGACCAGAACAAAAATAGAAAAGAATAAATTATCAAACTCAATGGGCGTCCTTCGTCGCCATAACCCTTCATCCAGACTTAGGCTGTCACCATCATCGCACACCAATCTTCACAGACTGCACAGAGTAACAAAAACACAGCAAAAGAGAATCTCACATAAGGTTTTGCTAGACCCAAGAGGGGATAAATGATCCCCCACTTGACACAGCCTCCAACGAATCACTGACAAAGAAATTGACTTCATCAAACAACACATCGGTGCAACAAAAATTCGAATACTCCAGAGTAGATTCATCCGAAGCAACCCAATGCCAAAACACAGCAAATGAAAGGTGCATCAACAAGAAATCCCGAAATGAAAAGAAGAAAAAAAAACCTGTCGCCGCCAACTGTCCAGCCGGATAAGACCACCATGAACCTTCAAAGCCTTCAATCCACCACATATTATCACCATAACCCTCAAGCTCCTATAGACCAGGGCGATGCCACTCTTCCAGAAACCGCAATCCCGTGAATGCTCCAAAGAGTGTGACGGCGAATGGAGCGACCTCGTCGCAGACTGGTTTGACACCCGAGGATCGTGGACCGAAGCGCTGCAGAGCCTGAATCCTGAACCACAGCATGAGGGAGAGCTGAGAACATGACACAGAGAGTGCTGGAAGAAATCGTAGCTGATCCACCGTAGGGAATAAGAAGGCGGCGATAGGGGAAACTCTAGCGCCGAACTACCTTTACGGGCTCATGATTTCAAAAGGTTATAGTACAAAATAAGGGATTTACTATGAGAAATCCTTTTCACCTATAAATGGCTTGAGTCCATAAGAATCGTACCTACTTATGAAGCTAATATATAATTAAATATTTATTAAATGGATTTCAAGAGTTCAATCTTAAATGGATTTATAATTTAGGATTCTTTTTTGAGCAACCCCTAGTTTTCAAAATCTCTGTTTTCCAAATAAATTTTTTAAAATAACTAAATAGTTATATAGATTAAAAAGATCCTAGAGCTTGGTATTATAGGATCTATAATTTTATAATTTCAAATATTTTTTCAGAATGAATAGTTGATCATACCCTTTTCATAAAACTAATTTCTAAATATGTATATTAGTAAAAATCTATACTGATGATATTATTTTTGGATATTAAAATATTCTTTAGGTACTGATTTTTCTAAAATGATGAAAAATAAATTTTAAATATGTTTAATGAGTCAACTCAAATTCTTTCATGGTTTTATGATTTTTCTAAAAAAATAAGGAATTATTTTAAACCAATGAAAATATACAAATGATCTTCTAAAATTATTTAACTTGGTCTGCACTAAAATTAGTGATACTCTTATGAGTACCACCTGTAAATTGGATATTGATGAAGCTATGAAACTAGTTTATAAGACTAGCTATAGAGGAATGATTGGAAGTCTTCTCTACTTGACTTCTTATTGACCATATATTATATTTATTAAGTGTATGTGTTCTCATTTTCTAGAAAACCCAAAAGAGTCACATCATGTTACTATTAAGATAATTTTCAAATACCTCAAATATACAACTAATTTAGGATTGTTTTACCCTTGTAGTATAGAATTTTATTTTTTTAGTTATTCAGACGTTGTTTTTTATGTATTCAAGTTAGATAGAAAAAAACCTCTAAAACATGTCACTTTTTAGTCAGGCATCTAGTTTCATGGTGTAGTAAGAATGAAAATAATGGTGTAGTTTCTACAGCTAAATCAGAATACATAGAAGCAGGTAGTTGTTGTATGTAAATTTTAGGGTTGATACACACTCTACTAGACTAGTGATATCAATTCTGTCATGTCCCCATAAACTACTACAATACAAGTGCAATTAACATTTCTAAGAATCCTATTTCTCATTATAGAAAAAAAAAACATTGATATAAGACATCCCTTTTTGAGACATCATTTTATAAAGAGAGATATTACTCTTAATTTTATTGGCACATAACATTATTTAGATGATATATTCACCAAAAATTTAAATTTTGAGATATTGAATTATATCAAACATGAATTATGAATGAATTTGTTTTGTTAAGTTTGATGACATACCATTGTGTAAGACATATCATTATGTATGAAATATCATTGTGTATGAGACACCATTGGTTTGTCATGCCATTTTCCTATCATGTTGTTGGTTTTTTATGTAATTTGGTTGTCAAACCATTTTTTTTCACTCTTATGAGTTACCATGATGGTTACTTTCATGCATTTGCAAATATATTTCTCTTTTACCTTTATTTTGAACTGCTGATTTATTTCTCGATTCATTCTATTTTCTGAAACCCGATGTGTGATTTTGTATCGATTTTAAATTCTATTTCAATTATAATTTTGATTTAGAATACCTAATATCCAAAAATTATATTAAAGTAGCACAATGTATATCCCCAATATACATTGAGCCCCGCGTGATACTCGCATATATATCTCTAAATCCTAGGGAAACCCTTTCATCTCTCACTATTTAAACCTTCTCTTTATCCTCAAACAAGATTTCTGAGATGATATAAATGATGATAATGAATCTTGGTTTTGAAATTTGTCTTTCTAAGAAAAAATATTCTAATAATCTAAAGAAAGAGTCAAGTGCTCCTGCTTCATTTTCTTCAATTAATACAGAGCTTCTCAACAGAGTTTTTTTGTATAAAAGGAAGTAGACTCGAAGTGGATAATATTGAGTACGTCTCTGGTACTTAATTTTATCCAAACCTAAAGGTGGTTGGAGTGGTTTTCATCAATTAATATTCCTTTCTCTCTGAAGTTGGTATATGAGTTTTATCAGAATATAGAGTTTGTGTTTAACCAAGATGATGTTGATCGGATTAAAATCCATGTCGAAGGAATGGTTGTTGGTTATTCTTCAGGAAAATGGGATATTTTTTTAAATGAAAATCATGATGGAGTATTTTATGATTATAAAATAATTATTAAAGAAGCTAGTGATATGTTTATATAAGATGATGCCCTTGTTGTTGTAATAGGAGATAGAACTACAAGGAGGTATATTGCCTCAGAGTTCTATGGAGAATACTGGTTGTTGTTTATGTTATTTTATAATATGATATGTAAATAAAAGGATAATTTTAAAACCTAATGTATCAAGATTTCTATTTCATATTTCTTATAGTAGAAGGTCACAAGATTAAAATATGTAGATATTTAATGGTACATATGTGAGAGATGATCAAAACATCATCCAGATAAATTTTGTTATCTACCCAAAGATGATTTCTTCCATGTTAGAGACCAAGGGTCTAATATGTGATGATGAATATTATTTTATTGACTATGATGGAATCTATATAACTAGTGCCACATGTTTAAGAATGAAGGTAACCTATAACCCATGGAAGATACAATGGGTTGGTGGTATTGAAAAGTTGTATGTGGAATATAATCTAGTTGATTATCCAACCGTGCCTATGGATGATGTTTATCAAGGCTTCAAGCCTAATGAAGTTGTGGAATACTCATATAAGGAAGAATGTGTTGGTGAAGAACTAGAAATGGAATAATCTATTGATGTTGGGAGTGACACTGACCTTTCTCCAAAATCCTCTCCCATTACCTTTGGATATCCTAGTCCACCTAGAAGGTTTCCAAGAAAAGAACGGATGGTTAAGAGTGATGAATAATATAATGAGTTCTCTTGAGAGGATCAATATAAAATTTAAAAATATACTTATTCTGGTGATGATGATAAGGATGATGAAAAGGTAGAAGAAGATAAGAATAAAAATAATAATAATGGTTATGAAAAATATGCTACAGATGATGGAAATAACAATGGAGAAGATTCTAAACTGCATAATGATATTGGAAAAATCAATAAGAAGCATATGGAAATGCCTCTAGAGCTTAAAGATGCATTTGTTAATGGGGATAATTCCCCATCAGTGGAAAATTTTCATGAAGCTTCAATTGTTGATGATGTTGAGGCCAATTTAGTTTCCACATGTCAAAATATTTAATATTATATTGTTCCTAAATAGATGAGAGTTATAACTACTATGGAATAACATGTTGTCGAACAAGAGAATAAAGATCTTATTGAGGAATAATTTGGAAATGAACAGTCAGATGTTTTAAATTTTCATAATTCTTATGTGCCTCAAAATGTGGAAGTTTAGTCCACAACTATTGATTCCCAAAAGTATGTTGAGGTGCAAGATTCACCAACTATTAGTACACAATTGGAATTTAAGCCTAACAATTTTGAACACATAGTGGATGGTCAAAGTTCAGAAGGTCAAAAAAATCTAGATGTTTCAGTACCTCCTTCTATCATCTATATCACAACTATACTTTTAGAAAGTTGGGTGGACCGTATGGAAAAGGAGTGGGTAAATTTATATAATGTTGTATGAAAACCTCCAAAGAGTTATAAAAGTGATGTTATTGTTGAAGGTGATCTGAAGATATCCTTTATATCCTATGTTGATCAGGAATATCATCTCGAAAAGTTTAGTTCTATGAGAAATATTGTACATAAACCATATGAAACTTCTCAAGTTGTTCCAATTGATATAGTGACTCAAACTAACTTGAATTGTTTGGTGAAAAATTGATTTCTAATTTTCAAAAGTGTGTTTGGAATGAATCCACTCTTTTAAAAAATCTAAGTTAAAAGGATGAAAGGTACATACTGAGTTGGTTATTCAGCATATCCCACCCAAGATGATGGATCACGTTTATGAGATAGAGATTGAAAATAAGAATATAAGTAATGAACTGAAAACTCTCATGTTTTTAATTGAGTAAATGAAGTCTGAGATTAATGTTTCCTTTTATGAAATCCTTAAAAAACTTAAGGATATTTTTCAGATACTTCTTTTATTGCTGCACCTCCTCCTCTAGTGTTTTATGTTGTTAAGATGAGATCAGTTGTTAGAGATGAGCATTGAGATGCATCTTTCGGTGCTTCAGGAAGTGTCACGGATCATCCAAAAAAAACTTAAATAGAATTTAGTATAATTCGGACAATGTTCTCAAAATTGTTTCAAGCTATGGACATAATATAAAAGTTGACATTGAAACTATAACCGATTATATAAAATTTTATCTCTCTCGGATCTATACCATGCATGAAATGGATACCAATTTTAAATTCATGGATGATAATTTGAGAATGCCTCCTATGACTCAATCTTTCAAAAATAAAGTCAGAAATCTCAATGAGATTACCCTAGTATTGAACCATTTCATGGAAGTGATGGAAGATTTCTTTAGTGCAATGGACAGGGGTGGCCAAATTATAATGGATTTCATCAATCTCATGAAGTTTCATCTTCATGTCCGTGGCCAAGCATATGTTTCCCATGAAGCTTTTTCTATTACTCCTCGATTTTATTTTAGACCTAGAGTTACTCAAGACCCTATAACTCCTTTTCCTACTCATTTCCAATCATTCCCAATGTATCCATCTCAATTTATAAGACACCTGTAGTAAGTTGTTATTGTGGAAGACCATCCTTATACTGTATATGGACTCTCCTCTGGCGTTCCTTATCTTTTTCATACAACCAATCCTGCTGCCTCAGATAAAGAGTTAGAGAATTCCAAGGCTAAATCCAAAGAACTGATGGAACCCTCTTACAAAACTTGACCATTGTATTTTTTAAATTTGACAATGCTACCTTTGATGGGATCTGTATCATAATGACTTTGTGATAATAATTTTGGATGTCTTTCTTACCTCTTATTCTATTTTTTTACTTTTATCTACCATTAAAATCATTTAATCTCTACCTTTTTTCAGCCTTTAATGTCTTTATTATAATAATTTATACCTTTTTAATAATCCCAAATGGGTGTGAATTTTTATGGGATATGTGTTTATGAGAATTCTTTTGTAATGTATGATTTTATGGATAATTCATATGGAATATTTTTTTTGAATAAATTTAGGGAATAATCATTTTATATGATCTAAACATATTACCCTATATACAATTTTTCATGATACTTACTTTTGATACTTATTATTTTCCTAGATACCATATATGATTACTGTGAATGATATGTCTTGATTTATATTTCAATTTTACCTTGGATATCATGATTAAACTTTTGTAATACCTAATATGACCTATTTTTTCATTTATAATATTCCTTAGATGCCATGATTTTTTATCATCAAAAGGGGGAGATTGTTGACATTATAGTTTTAATGATTAGAAAATCATGTTCTTAATAATACTGAAATTATTTATGTTTTTTTGTATGTAATATGTATTCTAAGAACAAGTGATAAATCTGTCTGAGAAAGAGACACCTTAGATATGGACATTATTGTACATGACACACCGCCTGCTTAAAAAACTCTAAGTCTGGGACACCGTGAGGATATCACACCATTAGACTATCATACACATGTAATGATGAATTAACAAATTATGAGACACTGTTGGTTGAAACACCTCCAAGATGTCATGCCACCAGAACATAAATTTGGCTACGTTTAAAATATCACTAGATGCCACACCTCTATACTCATACCTTCAACATTGAAAAATTACCTATGTATGGGACACCTTCAGAGATTACACCATCAGACTATACACTTGAAGTTGAGACACCACCAACATAATAAAATTTTGGATAAGTCTAAGACATTGCCACTGACATACTACTAGAGAAACTTACCACTTTAAAAAACACACCGCCAGATCTTGACACCACCAAATCCTAAGACAATATCACCATTTTTATTACTTTACTAATTTTTAATTACATTATTCTAATGGAAATATTCATAAAATTTAATTCCATATAATATTTTAATTATTGTACGTAAAATTTCTGATAGAAATCATGCTAGAACATGTAGTATAAGGAAGCAAATGATTCAAATATTCCTGATACTATTGATAAAAGTAGATAACACTCCCTAACAAAGATATATTGAAAAAATTCCAAAAAGATAGAAAAAAATGGTATAGAAGAAAAGATAAAAGGAAAGGAAGAGCTTCTAATTCACTGAAAATATGAGAGATGAATGGCTGAACCAAAATGAAAACATGAAGATATCACCTATTGTGAACACTTGATTAAGGAATCCAAAGAATCATAACATACAAAACATACCTTCAATCATAAAACAAGAGATTGTGACACTCTATTTTCTTGAAGATTTCAAAATAACCTGAATCATGTGTTATTGATGAATCAAATCAAGAGTCACAAACTACATTACAATAGACCAAGAACTTATAAATTCTAAACTTTTAGATTTTATTATTTTGTTTAGTCTTATAACATTTTTGATCAGTCTGTGTTCTTACTCTTCTTTACCCAACACACACTGTCTCCTATGCTAAACTGGAAGATTCTTGATATCTTCTCAAACACTCTTTTTATTTGTTTCTCCCACTAATAATAGTGGTAGAGGTCATTATGTGACATATTTTTTTTACTACTACACATAACTGTGGAAGAGGTCGTGTGTGAGATGAATGATTGTAAACTGTTGTATAAACTGGATCTAGGTAGTGGATCATTTATATTATTTTATATAAAATTCTTGGTGGTGGGTGATCGCCAATTTGATAGGACTAAGTATCAACATTAGATTGGACTAATTGTATTCATTTTTTTACTATGTGTTTTAATATTATTTCACTTTATTTTCTATTTAAAATTGAAAACTATTTTTAACTGTAAAAAATATATTTATACTTTGATAGCGTATCTTAATTTGTTTTTATATTGTGTTTTTGTCAAGTAAATTGATTTCAAAGGATTCAATAATATTATATATATTATTCATCCAAGAACTAATCAATCATTAGATAAATCTTTAAAAATATTAATAAAGATAACATTTTATATATTTTAAAAAAAATCCTGTATTTAATTTTTTTGGGGATTTCTAAATAATCTATTTTTAACAAAAAAACATATTGGGTACTCAATTCCCCCCCCCCCCTTGAGATACTCACTCCAACTATGAATATTCTAAAATGAAAATAGGTGCGATTATTTCTTCTATTTCTAGCCATTAACTAGAGAAGAAAAATAAAATTTTAGGTCTTGAATACTTATCTAATAATAATATAAAAAAGAAACATTGAACATGGAATGTTAATCTTATAAATGAAAATTATATCCTAATATGTGATTACCTAAGTTCCAATTCTGGTTATCCATGGTGATATAATTATCTCCAGGGTTCATACTAAGGTTTTATAATCCTAATATCTAAAAATAACAATACTGTGCTCTGATACCCACTGTAACAACCCTAGAATTATAGATGTATTATTACATTAATTTAAGAATAATTATCCATCAAATACAAACCATGGATGGTCAAGTCTACTGTATTTTGAATATTAGGTACATAAAACTGAAAACACGGAACTATAATAAAACATATTTATATTATTATTCCTTAAAGGTCTCATAACTTCTTTTTATAGCCTACATTTTTATATGGTAGCCTAGGGAATATATGAACAAAGGGATGATCTAAACAACCTAATAAGGGAATAAACATAGAAATAAAGCCTAAAAATGGGTTATAAGGCATAACATGATGACATAAAAAGACATGAAAAATGAATAAAAATTTGGAAGAATAACATATAGAACATGGGATCATTTAATAATGGCATCATAAAAATTTGGAAACAATATACAACATGATATAAGCATGAGTCGAGGATAGCTTCCAAGAGCATTGCACATGGCGGAGAAAGAACCATTATGGAATCAAGTTTAATACTTGACCCAGCATGGCATATCTTGAGACCAATGAATTAGAGCATTATCTGGGAACACTAATCAAAAAATGTTTTGGAATATGTGTGCCACATGAATAATCAATCATAAAGGATACCCAAGGAAGGAATTGGGTATCATAATCTTATCATAAGGAACACAAAAGGGAATATCATAATAGTGTTGATAAAAGATTATTTAAGTCATAAATGGAAATTAATAAGGGAAAATAGGCATATATCATGATAATTGATGTCAAAATGAAGTGAAAACATGTAAAAATATTTTTTAAGAAAGATTATAAATGAAACATTTAGTGCAATTTAAAGAAAAAATTAAAGAGAATTTAATGATAAAAAGATTTAATATTTTATACAAAACCATAAATTAACCAATATATATTTTCATGATAAAATTATTTATTTTAGAATAATAATTTTTTCTTAAAATAGATTATTGATAGCACTTAAAAATGGGTATGAAATTGGAAAGATATCATTAATCAGGGTTTCTTATCGAGAAGAATTGAGAAGATAAATTTATAAAAACATATATTTTCCCATAAAATAAAGAATAATTGAACTCAGAACATATCCTGGGAAAAAGGGAATATAATTTATGAGAATTATGTAATAATATTTTATAATTACATTTCGGTAGATAAAGAGAAAGAGTAACCTGAAGGAAAAATGGAGGTTCAGAGAGAATCCCTTAACTTATGTCTGAAAGTGTTCTACACTTGTACTTAATATTTAGGATAATAAAATTAAATCCATTAATTAATTAATTAATATCCTCTTATTCATGTATTATATTTTATAAAATTTTATTAAGTTTATTTATGGTCTTTTTTATGAGTTATAAAATACAATTTCGTTGTTCTGGGAGTGTTAGTTTCATGATTTTATGATTGGTTCACTTGAGTTTAATTATGGGAGTTATTCTAAAATGAAATAAAAAATAAAAAAGTGTAATTATATGATATTGATGATCCCAAATAATTTAAAATGGTCCCATATATCATTTTTTATAAAAATGATAATTATTCATTACATAAAATGTTAATGGTGAATGTTAGTTTAATTTGGTGAATTTTCAATCATCACAAACTTGTTTTGTTTTATTATTTATTATTATTCATATATACTAGTTTTCGAATATTATATAAGTTATAATATGTTTAATTTAATCTTATTTAACCTTTTTAACTATTTTATGACCATCCATGATGGAGGTAATGGATAATTAAAATGCATCATCCCTGATGATGGTAAATCGACACATCCCAGACAATGTTTTCATTTTTATAAAAAAAGGGACAGAATAATAGGTTTGATGATGAATTATTCCATAATCACAATAAAATTATAGTATATAAAATATAATGGATTTATAATTCCACTTTGGGATAAGAAGGTGAGGATAATATAAGAAGAAAACATGAATAGAATATAAAAGAAAATGAAAGAGGATTTTTACCCATTGAACTTCTTCTCCTTGAGAGCCTTTTTAAGGAAATTGGGTTTGGTCTTCTGTTGAGTATAAAGGATCCTAGAAATGAGAAACAGACTCAAGAAGAGGATTGGAATGAATTTGGACAAGCTTCAACACTTTGGAGGTGTGAGGAGAAGGGTTGGTGAGGGGTGATATCTATAGTAGGAGGAGAGGGGTATTTTTTTATTATATTCATTATTGTATTATTTTGGATCAAGAATATCAATATTTGGTACCCTATCACTAAATATATTAAATAATGAAAGAAAAATTCTAGATTATGTCACTTACATCATCAATACATCAACAATGACTAAGAAATTTATGTATTTATCCTATTTCATAAATTATTGAATTTCACTATTCACAAAAATTCAACTATTTTAGAAAAATCCCAAACATTCACCTCAAAAAATTTTATACATTTAAAATTAAAAGATTTAATAGATTTTAGGAAAATAATTTTGTAAATATGAGAAATTTTATGTCACGACCTGTCCCCCGGGGCCCATGTCGTGAGTACCCTAAGCCAACCTCTTATAGGCTAAGGTATAGTGACTAGCGTCGAGTAGGCATATCCCAAAACGTGGGAGGCATTTACGAAATCACCTATAACCACGCACCCATCCCCAAGGAAATTTTTCAACTGAAAACACTAAGTAAATATGGATTAAAACCACTGAGAAAACCCAATCAGAGTAAGGTGAAAATATGAATGAAAAAGGGTTCAGAATACAAGACCAACTGAAAAAGAAAGTATAACCTACTGGATGTCATCTACAAAAGGCCCTACCTAAATGGTAAGTACATAAAAGGTAGTCATTTTTTGCTGAAGTGCACCTCGTTTTTTGGGTCTACCTCCAAGCACCATCTGGCCCCAGCCCACCAAGGACACCATCAAAGATGTCGGTCGTATGCACAAGTCATGACACATGTGGGAGAAGCCCGTGCAGAGGAAAGTAGAAAAATACTCATTAGGAACCCCAAACCATAAAGTAATTACACAAAGTTAACCTCAAGGGATCACATGAAGTATAATAGAATGAAAATCACTAATAAATACAACAGTTAGACTACTAAATAGGCACACAAAGTGTAGCCTCTTAGAGGTACAATCAAGAGAGTCACTAGAGTCACATCACACAAAGTTTAGGTCTATGGTAAATAAATAGGATTATAATAAGAATCCACAGTACCCTAAAGTAGTAACCCGCAAAGCATTGGTAACACACAGAGTGTTAGTAACACACAGAGTTTCAGTAACACATAGAGTGTAAGTAACACATGGAGTGTAGATAACACACAAAGTGTTGGTAACACATAGAGTATATGAGACACACAGAGTGTTTGAAAATTATAGAGGACCCTCACCCTGGTGGGACATGAAATTACAGACTTAGACATGGTTATACAGAACGCCTATATAAGACCCGTATTCAAGGTAAGGCACATAGTCTAGGTAAGACACACATTCTAGGTAATCACATAGCTTCTAGGTCATGGCTAGCTACAAGATTCTATCCTTAGCAAGCTCATTCCGGGAGTACCTCCTCCTCAAGCCAATAGTCCATACTCAAAATTCCATGGAAACTCACATAGAGTGTCTCAAAATATCCCCTCATCGATAGGGCCCCAATGCCACAAATATCTCGTCAAATGGATACACGATTTGAGAGTTAAGGGATTTAAAGTAAAAAGGGGATGGTTGAGTCTGGGTTTGGGCTAATCCAGGCAGGCCGACCGAACCCAACTCGACCCAGGTCCTTGCTGACCATACCCACCAGTACAACCCGAATCACTGGGTTGATTGGGCCTACAAGGCCTAGCCTACTCGAGTCAGCCGGTTCATCTGCCTGCACACACCGGTTTCCATGTCCACTCCCTGTCAACGCGGGGCGGTCATCGCGTTTGACGCAGTGGTCCGACACATGACCACTCCAAAATCGTAGTCCAACTAGAACAAAGCCTTATTCTTCATCTGTCGAGGCCCTCCATTGGATTCTTGCCATTAGAACCTATCTACATTCTAATAAACCATGTCATCCACTCCATAGTAGCCATACTGTGAGTTCCTCCTACCGGGTGGTCCCGTCACCGCTGAAAGATCCCTCTTCTGTGGGTCTCCACCGATTTTGTGGTGGTATTTTCTTCAAATTTAAAGATACTTCATGATCCTCGGGTCATAAAATCATCTTCAAGGACTTAAAAACTTCATGTCTTCCCTATGAGGGTTCGAATACCTTCAGAGCCTCTCAAAAAATTAACAGTGTGACCATGGGTGTCCACCGACAAAGAATGTATGAACAAGGGGAAAGAAAATGCAGATGAACACCCCTTATAAGGGACCTTGGAACTGTTCATTGTCCTTGGTCAATTAATTTTAGAAATATCACAATAGAACAAGAGAATAATAATCACCAAGATCTATTTCCTTTAATCCCATAGTTTTAAAAATCCTGCAATAACAATCGAACCACGTATAAACCTATTTGTGTGTTGGTCTGAATTCATAGTTAAACTTAAGAATAGTTAATGAATTAACTTAGATAATAAACCTCATAACTAGATGTTTTGATTTGTCATTAGAGAAGAACATAGTTGCACCACCGTCATTCATCGATCCTCGATCCTCATTTCGTGATCTGCGATCCATCGACATTTTCCAGTGTTTATCGTTTGCCAATGAGAGGAAATTGGCAATCTCTCCTCCAACATTCATAGGGGAGGATCAATAATCCTTATCCTAAATCCCTGAATAAGGTTAAAGACATGTTTTATCATTACCGTTTCTCTTTGAAATAGCATCGCCACACTGTTTCCTTTATGAAAGGAAACAAATTCTTTATCATTGTGTCACCGCATTGTTGTGTCATCATGAACTACTATAATAAAAATAAAATAAACCTTTTAAGCTTATTTTTGTTTTTATTCAAAACGTCTGAAAAATATTTTTTGCAGTCGACCAGAACCGGTCAATGTTTGGTCCTATCTAAGGAAAACCCGCTGCTCTGAATACAACGGTGCCCTCTGATTTCAAATCCAAGTAATCATTAAAAAGATGCTAAAATTGAGAAAGAATGTTTTTTTAATAAACATAAAAATAGTTCAAACATTTATTCCAAGCACCCTAGGCCCCCGAATCATGTGTCGCCTCAATTACTAGTCTCAAAATAATCCCATATAATTTTTAAAAAATTTACATTTAAAATATGGGACATTAAATTCTCCCCATATTAGGAATTTACATCCCAAGAATCCAAAATAAGGCTTAAACAAGAAAATGGGGATATTGAGCATGAATCTGAGCCTCCCACTCCCATGTGATCTCTTATAGACTCTTATGGTACCACTAAACATGTACCAGAGGAATCCAACATCCACAAAGGATCCTCTCCTATCGATCCTTGATCTCCACTGGGTACTCTGTAAAAGTCACCCCGTCATCAACATTCAACTCGCCCTGGTCAATGGCGTGTGAAGGGTCATGTACGTATTTCCTCAGTTGGGATATGTGAAAGGATTCATTCACCCGATCTAATAGCAGATGTAGAGCCAAGAAGTACTCTACTTCTCCTAATCTACGTAGTCTCAGGAATGTTCTAATAAACCATAGAAATAACTTTCCACCCCATCCAAATCTCTATATCCCACGTCAAGGAGAGAACCTAAGGAACACATGGTCTCCATCATCAAACTCCAAGGGTATATGTTTCCTATTATCATAAGACTTATGATGGCTTTTTTTAGTCTTAATCTGCTACTGGATGACCCACACCTTCTCTGTACTAGCCTGTGTAGAAGCATGCAAAAATAGAACAAGATCTACCATGTTCAATAGAGTATACCTGGTTAGAAAACATAGAGTCAAAAAGGACATGAGAACAAACTCATTTCTTATCTGATGCATGAACCATTAATTTCCTATGAAATTTGTGTTTTCATGTACAATGTTGAAAAATAGAATTAATGGTCTTGGTGTATGGATACGTCGGCCACCGTACCAACACTAGGTTCCCTAGCCTGTAAGCCAAACTCAGAACCCTTAACACCATTACCCCAAAACAAGAGTAAAAAGAAACCTAACTCGAATATTAATATGCCACGACCCATCCCTCAGGTCCTATGCTATTACTACCCCAAGACCACCACCCATAGGCCAGGGGACGGTGACTAACGCCGAGTAGGCATCTCTCAAAAGTGGGAGGCATTTTCCCAACTACCTGTATGCACACACCCATCTCTATGAAAAATCTATAGCTGAAAACACTCAGTAAACATGGATGAAAACCACACTATTGTAGAAAATGTTTTTTACGGTGGTTATTTTTTTTTATTTTTTACGTCAACTTTTGAATGACGTTATTATAGGAGACATTATAAACATTTGTTTTTCCGTCAGTTATTTTAAAACTGACGTAAAAAACTCAAGTCCAAATCATTTTTCATGTCAGTTAATAAACAACCATTGTGGAAAACGCTTTAGAGTGATGGTTTATTATGTCAGTTATTACATAAATGACGTGTTATATACTCTTTTACATCAGTTATTATATAACTGATGTCATAAATCACTCCTCCGAAGCAATTATCACATCGTTTATTTTCATCACCGACGTGATAAACCTATCTGCCAAGAAGTTTTCCACGTCCGTTAAATAATAACTGACGTGAAAACATATCTATGACATCGGTTATAAAATAACTAACATAAAAACTATTTATTTCCATTTATTACATCAGTTATGAAATAACCGATGTAAAAACCATTTCCCATGCATTTATTACGTTGTTTTTCAAATAATGGATGATAAAACTAATCCCAATGCATTTTTTATGTCGGTTATAAAATAACCGACATAAAAAAACAATTTTTTTTTAAAATAAAACAAATCAACCACTACTATGCCCTGCTAAAATACATGAAAAAGACAAAAAAAAACATACCAAAAATAGACCAAAACCTGACAAAAAACAAACCAGAACCCCCCACCCAACTGGACAGCCCCCACCACACCCCTGGACACCCCCACCCCAACGGACACCCCCGGACCAAAAATAGATGAAAACCCGAAAAAAACCAAACCAGACCCCCACCCCACTGGACAACCCCCACCACACCCTTGGACACCCCTACACCACCAGACTGCCCCCACCCCTAGGACAGCTCCCCACACCCCTTGAATACCCCACCCTTCTGGACACCCCCACCCCCTGGACAACAATCCCACACCCCTGGACATCCCGCCCACACCCCTAGAACTCCCCACACTCCTAGACACCCCCACCCCCTAGACAACACTCCCACACCCTGGAAAACCCTCCCACACCCCTAGAAACCCCCCACCCCACCCCACTGAACACCCCCTGGACATCCCCAACTCGCCTGGACATCTCTCCCACCCTCTTGGACACCCTCCCACCCCCACCCCATTGGACAGTCCCCACCACACCCCTGGACACCCCCACCCCACTGGACACCTCAGACCAAAAACAGACCAAAACCCAACCAAACCATACCATAACCCCCCCCCCCCACGAGACAACCCCCACCACACCCCTAGACAGTCCCAGTATAACGACCCGGAATTTTGATTAAATCTTGTTTCCTAATTTTGTGTCTTATTTTATTTTTATACTCAAAAAAAAATTTTCATTTGATAACATGAGTATAATTAAAATGAGACTGTTGGGTTTCGAATGTTATTTGACCATTGGTCAATGTGATCGTTGGAAACTAAATGTTGTGATTATTTTCTCTAAATACAAGTGATCTTGGTTAATTAATATAGAATGAAGATTTGATGGCCTGATCCAGTAGTCTCGGGCCAATCGAATCCCATCTAAAAGAACATGGGAAGGAGGTAGCACCACTGGTCTTTTCTCTGGACCAAACCCAAGCCGAACTTCATCGTGTAAAGCTAGAAAGGAATTTCCTTTGCGAGAAGTTAAAACTGATAGAAATTATTACTCATGTGATGTTGGCTGAGCCTCCCTTAGATTCTCTCACCTTAGCACACCTTACAAATAGGTCCTATGTTGGGGTTATAAGGGGCTATGTAAGGAGACCATAACTGCTTTGTGTAATTCTTTGAGATAAATAAAATTGTGTTTTCTTCTTATGGTGAAGTTTGTAAATTTTCAAATGTCCGGATAAATGTAGGATGTATATTATGGATGAATTTGAAAAAAAAGGAAATCTTAAAATATTTTTTTAAACGTTATATAATTGATGATGTGTAATGAATTTCAAAAAATGGTCTTCTACAAATGAGTTCAGTATGAAATTTAGAGTCTAATAAGATCAACTTAATATTTGGTGAATAGTAATTTATGAATAGTGATTTTACGCTTAGGATTAGTAATGTGACCAAATGGATTAGTAATCTCACTTAAAGAATGTATTAATATAATATAGGCACCTTGATTAAGTAATGTGATTCAATAAAATAGGTAAATAACTGCTTTAGAAATTATTTGTAAAGGATTATTTTTTTCTTGTGAATAGTCTTTTTTAATTAAAAATTAAATTAAAATTATATAGAAAATTATTTTTCTAAAATGGACTATATTTTTGAATTCAGAACATCGATATTATGTTAAGGAAATTTTTGGGGATATCTCTGAAAAAAATGAATTTTTAGTGAATAGTGTTTTTATTTAAACCTTAAATTAAAAATATTTAGAAAATTATTTTTATAAAATGGGGTTTATTTTTGATTTTAGATCATTGATATTATGTTAAGGTAAATTTTTGGGAGTTTTCAGACAAATTTGAATTTTTAGTGAATAGTAAAAATAATGTTTTAGGGTTTCGGTATGTTTAATGACATAATAACTGCATCATGATGTGGTCATGAGATATTTTAAGGGATGGTATACTTTTGAATATTAATATAAGTTATGACGTGTCCCAAGTGGCCAAAACCATCTGTAAATTCCACTTGTTTTGCCAAAACCACCAATGAGGTGTCCCTTGGCCATTAATGCCTTGTCCCCTCACTTCCCCTATAAATACCAAGCCATTCTCTCATCCTTCCGATTCCAAAATCCCCCTCAAAGAAGTTCTGGTCTCCTTACCTTCCAAGGAGTACTCCCAAGATTCCATCAAGCCTACCAAGGTCCCAAACATCAAGATTTCGAAGTTACTCTTCAAGGTAAGGGATCCTACCTCTCTGTTTCTTTCCAAGTACTCTCTTTTATTTCATTTATTTTATTCTCCATGTTATTATGATGGGTATGTTATTTTATATTCATACTACTTTCCTTTTCATTTTCACATGATGATAGACCCCCTCTTTCTCTCATCAATTCGTTTTAAGAATGTTTAAGTGGCGTTGTTAGGCTGCCGAATTTTTAAGAAATTCTTTCACCCTTCTCATTTTCAAGTTCTATTTTCATGTAAAGTCTTTCAAGTTCCTTTTTATTATGATGGGGTATGATATCTATCATACTAATATTTTATTTTCATATGATTAGAGACCCTATTTGATCTGGTCAATTCATTTTTTGATGTTTTAAGTGACGTCGTTAGGCTGCCGAATTTTCATAAGAGAAATCTTATTTTTGTCTCCCTCCCATGTTTTTCATTTCATATGGTATGTCTTTAAAATTTCATTACCATTTTCTTATATCCATTATATTATTTCCCTATACTGTTTTATAGATCATTTATGAGTGTCTGACCCATGTCCCTTCTATTTTCAATATTTTTTAAACCCCTATAACATAGCTATTATGCTTCATAATTTTCGTCTCAAAATGTCTCTCTCTTTTTCTCAAATTGTTTTATTTTATTAAGTGAATACTCAAAGATCATTCTTCTATATGGGTATTAAAATATATATCAAAATTTTCTATTTTAATTCTGGGACTTACATACATGAAACCCACTTTCCTTTTTCCATGGGTTTAAAGTGACATAAAGATCATGTCTTTAAAGTAGTTTTTAAAACGTTATGATTATGAAATGAAACCCATTTATTTTATGCTATATGGGTTATTTATTAAATTTTGATGATGATATATGTGTCTCAAATGATAATAAAGACAAATTAAGGGTGCTCCCGGATAGTTCTCCAATGCATTGGGTAGAGACTTAATCTCTATAGATGACCATTTTTAACGATACCTTGGTGAATAACATTGGTAATTTTTTAATGACACCTTGGGGTGGACCTTGGTGAAATGGAAATGATTTTATATGTTAAATGTTTTAGCCACATCTTTAAGTTATTAAACACATTATTTTTATTATGATATTCCTCATGACCTCTTTTTCATGCCTTAATGTTATTTTTCATGAGTTTTTGATGTATCTCAAGTTCACATGTAAAGTGTTTCCCTTGTTTCCCTTACTGGGGCTTCTGCTCACCCTTTCCTTTTATGTATGCTCCTAGGTTATGAGATGCCGTAATGAACTTAGGATGAACAATGAAGAAGCCTTTCAAGTGTTTATGAAGAATTTTTTATGTTGTCATGTATTAAGTTCCTGGTTTCCAAGACACTAAACCTTAAAGATCCTCGGTTTTGTATAATGTAATGAAAGTTAATGTGATAAAAAGGGGGGATGTTATACTCACACCCCTAGACTGCCCCCACCCCCTGGAAAGCCCCCCCACACCCCGGGACAACCCCCACCCTCTTGGACACCCCCACCCCCATGAAAACACTCCCACACCCCTGGACACCCCACCCACACCCCTAGAACCCCCACCCTTCTGGACACCCCCACCGCCTGGATAACACTCCCACACCCCTGGATAGCCCTCCCACACCCCTAGAACACCCCACCCCACTGGACACTCCCACACCCCTGGACACCCCTAGACATCCCCCCACCTTCCTGGACATCCCTCCTACCCTCCTGCACACCCTCAAACCCCCCACCCCACTGGAAAACCCACACTACACCATTGGACACCCCCACCCCACTGGACACCCCCAGACCCAAAAAAAACCAAAACCCGACTAAAGCTAGACCAGAACCCCCCCCCCCACCCCACTGGAAAACCCCCGCCACACCCTTGGACACCCCCACACCCCTAGACTACACCCAACCCCTGGAAAACCCCCCACACCCCTAGATAACACCCACCCTCCTGGACATCCCCACCCCCTGGACAATACTCCCACACCCCTGGATAGCCTTCCCACACCCCTAGAGACCCCCACCCTCCTGGACACCCTCATCCCCTAAAAAACACTCCCACACCCCTTGACAACCCTCCAACGCCCCTAGAAACTCCCCCACCCCACTAGACACCCCCACATCCCTAGACACCCCTGGACATCCCCCCAGTTTCTTGGACATTCCTCCCACCCTCCTAGACACCCTCCCACCCCACCCCACTGAACAACCCCCACCACACCCCTGGACACCCCAACCCCACTAGACACCCCCAGACAAAAAAAATACCAAAACCAGAACAATACCAGACCAGAACCCCCCCCCCCCCCCCAACCCCACTGGACAAGCCCCACCACACCCCTAGACACCCCCACACCCTTGTACTGCCCCCACCCCCTGAACAACCCTCTATACCCCTGGAAACCCCCACCCTCCTAGACACCCCCACCCCTTGTACATCCCGCCCACACCCCTAGAACCCCCACCCTCCGAGACACCCCCACCGCCTGGAAAACACTCCCACACCCCTGGAAAACGCTCCCACACACCTAGACCCCTCCACACCCCCACCCACAGGACACACCCCTCACACCCATGGACACCCGCTGAACATCCCCACACTCACCTGGACATCCCTACCACCCTTCTGGACTCCCTCCCACTCCCGCCCCACTAGAAATCCCCCACCACACCCCTAGAAAACCCCCCCCCCCACTGGACATCCACCACCACACCCCTGGACACCCCCCATAGCCCTGGACTGCACTCACCCCCGGGACAACCCCCACACCCCTGAAAAAACCTCCACACTTCTAAACACCGCCACCCCCTGGAAAACACTCCCACGCCTTTAGAAAACCCCCTCACCCCATATAACACCACCACACCTCTGGAAACCCCCTAGACAGCCCCCCACTACCTTGGACAACCCTCCCACCCCCTTGGATATGCTCCCACCCCCCTAAACTACCCCCATCCCAATGTACACCCGGGACACCCCCCGCCCCACTGGACAGCCCTCCCACACACCTGGAAAACCCCCCTCACCCCATAGGACACCCCCACACCCTTGTACACCCCTTGGACAGCCCCCACTCCCCTGGAAAACCCTCCCACCCTCCTGGAAATGCTCCCACCCCCTAGACTACCCCTATCTAATAGACACCCAGGACACCACCCACCCCATTAGAAATCCCTCCCACACCCCTGGATACCCCCTCCCTACTGGAACCCCCCCCCCCCCACACCCTTGGAACACCTCCCCCAAGGCCAGAATCTATACCAGAAAAACCATCATAAGTAGATTGAAACAAGAAGTAGAGAAAAATTAAACATTCACATATGTAACATTCAAAACATAAAATGTCAACTTAAAAAAACTAAATAAAACCTAAATGACTACCGAATACACAATTATAATGACAATATTCAAAATTACATTTTACACTACAAACAACTAAAATTAAATCAATCTGGTAAAATAATTTGACCATTCCACTTGTAAGTGTTTAACGTCTTGAGCACTATAGGGTTGAGGGTCATCAAATAGCTACAAATTAAAAGGATAATACTTAATGTGTATAATGAATAAATGAAATTAAATATTATAGAAAAGTTTAAAAAAATATTACCAGGTCAAAGTTAATAACTGTTCCAGTTGTAATTATTTCATTCATAAATCATAACATATAATATCCACATTTGATGATTCCTTGTTGTTGATGAAAATTATTTTTGAATGATTGTAAAATCAATATATTATTTTTATGTAATAAATCAAAAAGTAAAAATTATAAATGGATATTTACTTTTACATTTACATATTTGATCTTCACACTCCTTTTCTTTTTGTTTTTTCGAATGTAGACCCATCCCCTGTTAGAAAATAATACGAATGGGATAAAATTAAAATTCATTATAATATATAAAACTATTGAGAAATTGAAACTTACTTTTCTAACATTTTCTTAAAACTTTCTTGCACATCATTATGGACAGAGCATATCTAATAAAGTGTTTTCCCCCTTGGAAAAAAACACCAAACATCCAATGATCACTAATAAAAGAAAATATAAGGTTAATAGTTTTTATGTTAAAAGATAATGAAATATTTTCCAGAGTTGTGTTTCATACCTCTCACAAAAGGCATAATACAACATTGTGTGACAATATTTTGTTCAAATATTTTAGAAATATAAAGCATTCTTTGTTCCTCATCCAATGCATGTGCTTCAGGGGAAATCTAATGCGGGTTCATGAATCCATATACATCTGTCCGCTCATTATTCTAAAAAATATTATAAAGACTCCTAATACAAATCAGACATAAATATACATTTTTAATAAATATAATGCAAGGAAAATGTTTAAAGACTTTCATGTTAAAAATTTGCACCACATTGATGCCCAACTTATCTCCAGTAACAAGCTCCATGATATCAGTTTTCATAATTCCAATAGTTATTGCACGTCCACAAACATGAGATTTTATTTGAAACTCATAATGATCCACCAACAAATTTGAATATCTTGAAAATCTTTCAAGACTACTAGAATCTGTATCTGATGTCATAGCTATTTGTCTTTGTTGTTTTCTATAATGTATTTAATTACCTTTGAAGTATTCTTGTAAAAATAAATTGAAAAATACATTAGTTTTCAAATGATAAAAATACTTTAATAAAAAATAAAATAGACGATATAACATACATACCTCTATGGTAATGAGTCACAAAATTTTGGATAGCCAAATAAAAAAATGAATGATACTATTTCCAACTGTCATCACCTCATTTGTAGGTAATGGTACTCGAGATGATCTATCTATAATATCCTGTACAGTGACCCTATGATTCTCTACCTTTAATTGTTGATAATGAAATGTATCTCCTATAAAATATACCATCCAATATAAAACTATATGATGTTTAGGATCATCAACATATAACTCGCAAAAAGTAGGAAGTTGCGGCGGAGGAGTAGAATAAAAAATGGGGTTTGCAGGCTGAGGTGGGGGAGTGGGAGATACTTGCAGAGGTGGAGGATAAATAATGGGGTCTTTAGGGGGAGGTGGGGGAGTGGGAGCTGCAGTCTGAAATTGTCTTTGCATGTATGTAAACATAGACTATACCCACACTTTAATATTTTCCTCCATCGTTGCATTAATATTATGAACTTTAGCCTCCAAGTATTCTATTTTTTTTATAAACACCCTCAACAGAAGAAGTTTAGGAATGTGGAAACACTTTCCTTACTGATACACCTGTCAGATATCCTCGTACATGCCCTGGATATTTGGGCTTTCCCAATGATGTAGATAAAATAGCTTGCATCCTAGAACCCCTATGGGCTCTATTACTCAAGATAATCCTATATTAATTAATTGAACATTTCCGTAATTATTGAAATTATATGAAGAATATAGTTAACTTAAATAAATAAAATAGATATCTTAAAATCCTCTCAGCTATGATTCTAAAATATTCCGAAAGATATTGCCCTTTTTCCCATCTGAGCTCTCTTCCATTTTTCACGTATAGATAGAGGGGATGGAGAGGCCACCTCTCCAAATCTTGAGAACTCATCTCTTAGTTTTTGTAATTTTTCCGCCATCATTCGTTCTTCCAATAATTTATACCCTCCCCGAGATAAACTCTGAGGGTATAAATTTTTTGATTGGATCTCCTGATGATATTTCCTTGTTTGCTGTAAATTAAGAATAATAAATCTTTAACAAGAAATTAATAAGATCATTTATAAAATAAAGATTATAAAAGGTTACATTTCCCTTACCAAAAATTAATCTTTTCTTATACTTTCAACAAAAAGTATCCATGTGTCTTCATCAATGAAAGGATATATATGACATGTATTTTCATGAATCCTATGAAAAAAAAATGAAATCATATGAGAGGGTTGATTTGAAATCCATCCATATTCTGGTAGCCATCGATAATCATTTCTTCCTGACACCTCCAATGTCAGGAATATCAAATGTCATCTGAAAAAGAATTGGTTAAACATATTATATATACTAGAAACATTTAAAGAATAGGAAAACAACAGAAAAAGATCTTACCGGAATCATCTCCCACAACAAAGAGATTATCGCTTTGTCCACACTTCTCCAGTCAACATAAAAAATGCTTACTTTTCTCTTACCCTAAGTTGATACAAAACTCTTAAAATATTTTGCATTTGGACCTCTAGAAATATCATCCTCATCAAACTCAATGAGTATCCTACGGTCATGCGTATAGGCAAGTGATAATTTTGGTAAACGTGTGCACCCACATTTACCAACTCTTGAACTCTTTGTCGTAATGGGATCACATGACGAAGATTGTGGAACATCAAGAGGAGAATTTGAATGTTCCTCCCCAGAGGTATGACCAATATGCTCATCTCCATAATCATGTTGTTGATCAACTGATTGATCTGTCATTATCCATGAAATCAAAAAAACAAACATTAGTTCACAAATATACAAATTAAAATATTACAATACTAATGTAAACAGAAAATATAAAATTGTTCTAAGTTACATAATAGTAAACATGGTTAATATGCTAATCATGTTAAAAAATGGTAATAATGGTAAAGATAGTAAAGATGGTAAACATGGTAAACCTGGTAATCATGTTAAACATGGTAATGTAAATGTCATTGAACAAAAATAATAGATATATAATTTATGTAATGATAAACATGATAAATGTAAATAAGAAATAAACAAATGTTACCTATAATTTTAGGAATATACCAATGGATTTTTTCCCAAATTCCTTCATTGTGATCGTTACTTATGGCACAAAACATTTCTTTAACATTATCACCATTATGTTATGTTAATCTTTCCATGGAATTAGGGATCTCACATAAATCAGCATCTTCATCAAGTTTATCCTCACCAAAATATTGTTTTTTCCCTTATAAATTAACATACCACTACATCTATGATTGATCTACTATATAGAAAATTTGTTTTTCATGTCCTTCCATTATAAAAGAATTAGTTGTGTCTTCCAATCTATTCACATTAATAACTATCATTCCAAATTTATCGTGACTGACACTGTTGTTACTGATAACCCATTTACAGTTAAAAACTGGAACTTTAATTTTAAATTAATCAGCCTCCAATATTTCTTCAATCACTCCATAACATGCACATGATGCAGAAATTGGGGTTTTGTCTTTAGCACTCGAAAAATGCATTGCTTCTGCAAACGTTAATACACCACTATTCTGAACTGCACTTCTTTTCTCCTGATCTTTCATATGAAATTTATAGCCATTAATGTCATAATCGGACCATGTTATCACATTTAAACATGGACTACCAACTACCCATTTTAGTGACTCTGATAGATCTGATCTACCAATCACGGTCTTTTTAAACCATGAAAAAAATGTTTTGTTGTGCTCATTCAAAATCTGCATTTCTTTCTTCTTTGGATGCCATTGTTTTAACTCATTAATATGCAGTGTGATATATGGTTGAGCATCAACTATGTTATTCAAGATGTTTAATTCTAACTTCTTCACATGTTCAGCTGATGACGATTTGAATTTCAATCCATTAATCCCCTTTCCCTCATTATTAACTCGTTCATAGCGAGATGGAGGAAAACCCATGTGTTGCTCCACAACCAAGTAGCTCATACAAAAATCTACAACCTCCTCAAAAATATACTTTTCAATAATGGAGGCTTCAGGTCGATATGGATTCTTAACATAACCCTTCAATATTTTCATATACCTTCTAAAAGGATACATCCAACTAAAATATACAGGTCCACAAAGCTTTATTTCTCAAACCAAATGAATCATTAAATGCACCATTATATCAAAAAAAGATAGAGGAAAATAGATTTCCAATTGACAAGTATACAAATTGAATCCTTTTCCAAAATTTTCAAAGAATTCACATCAATAACCTTATTACAAATTGAATTGAAAAAATAACACAACTTCATTACAGTCTTTTTGAAACTAATGGGAAATATTCCACACAATGAAACTGGTAGATGTTGTTGCATCATGACGTGACAATCATGAGATTTCATACCTATAAACTTCAAGTCCTTCAATGACAGAACATTTTTTACATTTTAAGAATAACCTTGAGAATCTTTGATATCACGAAGACAATGACAAAAGATAATTTTCTCCCTCTTGGATAATGTATGACAAGCTGGGGGAAGAAATGTTCATCTTCTATTAAGAGTGGGTTCTAACTCCAAACGTATTCCCCTTGATAATAAGTCTAATATTTCATTCAACCCATCTTTTGTCTTCCCTTTAACATCTAACAATGTTCCAATAAAACTATCACTTATATTCTTCTCCATGTGCATGAAATCAATATTATGTTTAACTTCATGATATCTCCAATATGGTAGCTCAAAAAATATTGACATTTTCTTCCAAATATGTCAATCATTACCAGATTTCTATGTCTTTCCAAATGTCACATCAAGGTTTTCCACCCTCTCAAAATACAGATCAGTGGATAAAGGTTTTGGAGAAATATCAAATTCTTATGTGACATTGAATGACTTTTTGGTCTACTATAAGAGAGATCCATAGGCAATAACATTTTATGACCCATGTACACTGTTTTCCTCCCATGATGCAACTGACAATATAAAGTCTGTTGTTCACAAATTGGACATGCTTTATGCCCTTTGACATTATATCTAGAAAAATTTCTATATGTTGAGATGTCATTTATTGTGAACATAAGCACTGCATGTAGTTGATAATATTCAATTTTATAAGAATCATACACCCTAAAACCATCCTCCCATAAAAGTTTAAAATCATCAATCATTGGTGACAAGAAAACATCAATATCATTCGCAGGTTGCTTCAGACCGAAGATCTTTATACTCAAAATGACATATTTGCGCTTCATACAAACTTTAGGAGAGAGGTTGTAAATTATTAATAAAATAGGCCATGAACTATGTGTCCTACTGAGGGTTTATTATGGATTCATTTCATTTGTGCACAACCATAGTCTGATATTTCTAATTTTATTTCCTAATGTAGGATAATGCTCATCAATTTTCTTCCATTATGGACAATTAGCTGGATAACGTATTTTTCCATCACATATCCGCTCATCAGCATGCCATCGTAACCTTTTTGTATTATGTGAATTAGAAAATAATCATTTCAAACGATTAATTAAGGGAAGATACCAAAATACCTTGGAAGGGATCTTTGTAATCTCTACATCAACCTGTGATTTTTCTTTCACTTATAATGTGATGTCCCACATTTAAGACACTCTGATAGATATTCATATTCCTTTATATATATCATACATTCATTTAGACATGCATGTATTTTCTTGTATCCCTATACCATCCAGCATAATATTTTATTGGCCTTATATTGTGAATCTGGAAGATTGTTATCTTTTGGAAGAATGTCTTTCATCAATTGTAGCAGCTCTATAAAACTACTGTCACTCCATCCATGTTTCACCTTCAGGTTAATCAATCTTAACACCGCCGAAAAAACCGTAAAATCTGTACAACTAGTATACAATGGTATTTCAGCATCACCATATAGATGTGCAACTATCGGTTCTATATCAATTTGTTCTGCTGCAATATCGCGAATCATTCCTTCAATTCCATCAAAGTTACCATATTGCGAATCATCATCATCATTAGATCTAGAATTCCTTCTAGTTTCATCATGCCAAATCCAAGGGTTGTAACTCAGATTAAAACCATGAAAAATCATATGATCTTTTATCTCTATAGTTTTCAACTTATTTATATTCAAACACTTCAGGCATGGACATAAAAAAATGTCACTGCTTGGAACATTTCATTTAAAAAATTCCAAAAAGGCATCCAAACCTTATTCATATTCATTACTCATTTGATGTTCCATAATACAACTTCAACTCATTATTCCCAATAAAAAATATCAAAATTATAAATCTTTTTAAGATAATACAAATATATGTTTGTATGAAAAATATCATAATTTGAATGTAAAATTTTTTGAAATATAAATCAAATCTATGCGTATTTAAAAAAAATATGATTGAAAATGATTTTAAAACGAATATATAGTTAGATATAACAGTTTTAAATTCATCTTTAATCCTTTATTCTTAAGGTTCACAAAAAATACATCATGGTGCAACTGGATACCAATTTCACCCTTCCATAAAAAAGGAATATGAATTCTAACTATTATGATATGTATACATTCAATATTGAAAATTACACAGATCCCAATGGTTTGAAACCTATGGAGAGCCCCCCCACCCTCTGTATAGCCCCCACCCCCTGGACACCACCCCCACCCCCTTGGACACCACACCCAGCCCCTGGACACCCCTACCCCTTTGGACAACACCCCCACCCACTTGACCACCCCCACCCCCTTGGACACCACCCCCACCCCTCTAGACACCACCACCACCCCCTTGGACACCCCCTGGACCCCACCACCCCCCTAGACAGCCCCCGTACCCCCTGGACACCACCCCCACACCCTTGAACACCCCCTGGACACCACCTCCCCTTGAAAACCCCCCACCCCTCTGGACAACCCCCTCTAGAGCCCCCACACCTCTAGACAGTCCCCCCAACCCCTTGGACACCCCCACACCTCCTTGACACCACCCCCACCCCTACCCCCTTGGACACCCCTTGGACATCCCCAACCCTCTGAAAAACACCCAAAACCCTTTGGGCAGGACCCTGCCCCCTTGGATAGCCCCCACCCCCTTGGACAACACCCCCACCCCCTTTGACACCCCACCCCCTTGGAACCCCCCCCCCCCACACACACACACACACTCACCATCAGACTGCCCCCCCCCCCCCCCCACCCCCATAGACACCCTGGACACCCCAGATCCCTCTAGACATCCCCCAAACCCTCTAGACAGCCCCCACCCCTCTGGAAATAACCCCACCCCTGGACATCCCCCACCCCTCTTGACATCCCCCACCCCCTGGACACCCCCTTCCCCCTTGGACAACCCACTCACCTCCCTGGACACCACCCCACACCCCCTGGACAGCCCCCACCCCTCTAGACGGCCCACCCACCTGGACACCCCTACCCCCTTGGAAAGCCCACTCACCTCCCGGGACACCACCCCACCCCCTGGACACCCCTATACCCTTGGACATCCCTCCCACCCCTGGATATTCCCCCACCCTCTTGCACACCTCAACCCCCTTGGACAACCCCTGTACCCCCTCGAACACCTCCCCCACCCCCTTTGACATCCCCCGCACCCCCCTTAGACACCCCCAACCCCCCTTGGAAAGCCCCTACACCCCCTGGACATCACCCCCACACCCCTTGACACCCCCTGGACATCCCCACCCCCAGGACTTCCCCCACCACCCCTGGACACCACCCACCCACTTGGACAGCCCCCCACCCCCTTGGACACCCACTGTACACGTGCACACACACAAACAAACAAAAATCCTAAACTTTCATTATATAACTTCCATGGTTTAATTCAACAGAAAATAATTTAGCATAGTATAAATGACCACTATAAAACTTACCATGATATCAAGAATAAATATAGAAAAATAACATCTCAAAACAATTATATTAGGTCATCACGAAAAATAATAATTGAAACCGAGCCGTGTGAGGCTTACTTGAGTGTTGTGAGTCAACCTGAGAGATCTGGTGATAATAAATATGATGAATGGTGTTGGAAAAAGAAGGCTAGAGGGAATGACTTCGAATAATCCTTTCTAGGTTTTCCGGGTGGGATATATGAGTTGATGGTCACCCGATGGAAGAAAACAAAATGATTGAATACAGGGCATGATAAATCATTTAAAAGCATTATCACGTCAGTTATTTAATAACCAACATGATAAACTATTTTTTTCAATGTTTATGACATCGGTTATTAAATAAATGATGTAGAAAATTATTTATAACATAGGTTATTTAATATCCGACGTTATAAATGGAGCTTTATCAAGTCGGTTTTTTTATAACCAATGTGATAAAGCGCACCAGATTCAATTTTCATGTCGGTTATAAAATAACCGATGTAAAAAAGATAATCTCCCAATTTTTTACTTCGGTTTTAAAATAAACGATGTAAAAATGGATCATGATCAATATATCATGTCTGTTATAAAATAACCAATGTGATATATCAATTTTTAAAGCTTTTCATGTCGGTTATATAGAACCGACGTGAAAAATGCTGATGTGTTAAACATTTTTTCCACTAGTGCCAATATGAGAAACCACTCAGAGTAAGGTATGAATCTAAAAGATGGAGAAATAATACTTGACCAACTGAAAAGGAATGTACATGATCTTAGATGTCGTCCACCAAAGGCCCTACTTGAAGGGTAGGTACAGAAATGGCTGTCGGTTGTCTCTGAAGTGCACCTCGTCTATCAGGTCTACCTCTAAGAACCACCTAGACCTATCCCACAAAGGACTCAGTCAGAGCTTTTAGTCATCTGCACAAGACATGACACGTCTGGGCAAAGCCCATGCATGGGTGATTACAACAATGCTTAGTAGGAATCCCAAACTATAAAGGAATTACACAAAGAAAACCACAAGGAATTACACAATGTATACCACAAATAAGCTCACTAACAAATACAATAAATGGACTATCAAATAGGTACATGCTATGTAGTATCTAAGAGGTAGAGTCAAGAGAGTCACTTGAGTCATCTCAGAACAAGTGTATGTCTATGGCATGTAAAAAGGATTTTCGTAAGAACCCATAATACCATCAAGTAGTAACACACATAACGTTGGTAACATACAGAGTGTAGGTAACAAACTAAGTGTAAGTAACACAGGGGAGTACAGACTCAGTCTTGGTAAGACACAATGTCTAGATAAGACACATAGTCTAGGTTAGATACACAGTCTATGTAAGGCTTACAGTCTAGGTAATCACATAGATTCTAGGTCATAGCCAGCCATAAGATTCATTCCATACCACACTCGTTCTGAGAGTACCTCATCCTCAAGACAATAGGTTGTATGTCAAAATCCCTGGAAACTTAATTGGAGTTTCACAAAAGGATCGCCTCATCACAAGGGTCCTAACATCACATATGGATCATCGAACGAAGACACTATTTGGGAGTTATGGACTTTTAAGTAAAATGGGGTCAGTTGGGTCCTGGTCTGGTCCGACCCGATCCACCGGGGTCTGACCCGACCCACCAGTTCAATACAACCCACCCTAGTTGGGCCCAGATCCCTACCAGAATGACCTACTACTGGCCTAACATTCTATTTTTAGCCCAGTCCCCTCTATTGGGCCAGTTCATCTGCCCAGATGTGGCGGCTACCGCATGATAACCCCACGACCCCTCGGTTGCATGACACAGCCTCCTATCATATCCATCAAGGCTAGGTAGTGGCCGCCTACCAGTGGCCCCTATACACCACCTCACAGAAGCCGTGTCATAGGTCCCACCTTCCGGCAGCTACCTTTTATGTGGGCCTCCACCAATGCTGTGGTGGTCCGTTCTTCAAACCGTACTTTTTCGCGCGATCCTTGGTTCATAAACTCATCTTATAAGGGAATAAAAATTTCCTATCATCGCTCCACGAGTCTAAATATGTTCAGAACCTCCTGAAAAATTAATGGCACGACAATGGGGTCCACCGATAAAGAACATATGAATAATGGAAATGAAGAAGAACATGATCACACATTAGAACATACCATCACATTGTTCATTTTCCTTTGTCCTTTCATGTCAGCAGAATCACAAAAGAATAAGAGAAGAATAATCACCAAGATCTATTCCCTTTAATCCCACATTTTTAAGAAACCTGCAATAATAATCGAACATCGGATCAACCTGTTTGTGGGTTGGTCCGCGTTCATTTCTAAACATAAGAATGAAAAAATAATTCACTCTAACAATAAACCACCTATATGGATGTTTGGATATATCATTGGAGAAGAACATAGTCGTACCACCGTCTTTCATCGATCCTCGATCCTTAGTTCGTGATCCATAATCCGTCGACATTCATCAGCATTCATAATTTACCAATGGGAGGAAATCACCAAGCTATCCTCCAACGTTCACAGGGAAGGTATAATAATCCTAATCCTAAATCTATTCCAAATGTTAAAGATATGTTTTAACATTACTATTTTTCTTTGAAATAGTGTTTCCACACTATTTTATTTATGAAAGGAAATAACTTATTTGTTGTTCTGTGACAACATTGTTGTGTTATCAGGAAACGCTAAAAGAAAAATCAGAAAAATTATTTTTGTTTATTTTTATTATTCTTTAAAATGTATGAAAAATAATTTCTATAGTTTATTCATGTCGTTTGAATCTTGGTCCTGCCAATATAAAATATTCTTCTCTAAAGACAACGGTGTCCTCAGATTTAAAATCTGAGCACTAGTTTAAAAGTTACTAAAACCGAGCATGCACTATATTTTCAACAAACATAAAAATAGTTAAAACATTTATTCTAGGATCCCTGGGCCCTAGAATCACTTTTCATCTAATTTACTAGTCTCAAAATAATCCCAAATAAATTTTAAAAATTCTACATGGAAAATCCAAGACATTAGATTTCATTTTTAATTAATGTCTCTATTTTCATGAAAAATACCAATTTTAATATTGTAATTGATTTTATGAAATTTGAAAAAAATAATGAAGGTATATTAAAATAATTATACAATAATAAGATAAAAAAATATTAATTTATGAATTTATTTTTTATTAATATTTTTTAAAATCATTATATTAATTATAAAATTGTAAATAAACATTTGCGCTTTAAAAAATACCAAAACATAATTTATCATTTTTAAAACATCTATTTTCCTATAATAAGATATAAATATATCATATTTTCAATTATAAGACACCTAAATGTTATTTACACCTTCATAGGTGAGGTTAATATTCTATTGGTCAGATTATTATTCCAAATGGTGGTTTTACTATTTCAACAGTCAAGTTACTTTTCCATCTGTAAAGTTTCTTTAATTTCTATAAATTCTTATTATTTAGTTTATTCTTAATTTATAAATTTTTATTGTGTTATCTATGTAATTTTATGTGATTTATACTATATGAAATAATTATAAGAAGTTAACTTCCATTGATGAAATTCGGGTTCATTACAACAATTTTTTTGTAAGGTATAGATTATATGGGTTATCCTAGAAACACATCACTCTTAAGATATTAAACGTGGATGTGGTTCTGGAATAGATATACCTTGAAATAATAACTCCAAAAAATGTTCATTTTCCATTAATTTAGAAAAACTTTTTACATGAAAATGGGCCTTATCGTACACCTTGTTTGACACTTCTGGGTGATATTCATTGATAATTAACATTTTTTACAAACCATTATTAAGGATTTGAACATATGATGGAAATTAATGACCTAGGTTAAGCCTATGGTGTCTTAGATTGATACGAAGGTTTCATGATTTAGATAAACTATAAACGATTATATGGTTTTCACACTATGATTATTTATTATCATAGTATACTTTTTTTTTTTAGTTAATGGCTAGAAGTCAAAGGAATTGTGTTAACATCGTGTATGAAGGAAAATATGATGACTATGAGAAAGAAAATGGGGTGATTATTGGAGTTAAATATATCATGATAAATCCAAATGAGTTATCTAAATATATGATTAACATCCTATACCTTAACCAACTATTATACTCACCAAATAAGAGAAGGATGATGTTTTCTAAGAGATTTAGTGGGGGAGACCATAGAAGAAATAAGGCTCGATTTCCTTCATCTCATAATTGTGGATAGTGACATTGAAGAAAGTGACTCAAAAAATAGGAAAATGTTTCATATGTGGAAAATAAGGGCATATTCTGATGAGTTGCTAAGGAAAAATGAAGAGTATGATAGAAGGGAATAAATTTCATCCATGGGATCTATTTATAGTTCTTTTTCATAAATGTGGGGAACCTATGAATTATGCGAGTCAATTCCATCTTCTAAAGGTTAAAACCTAGATAAATGATGGATCTATGTTTAAATAATATGGTCAAAGTATTTATTTATTGGTTTTCAAGAATTAAACTTTATAAGTTATTTTACCAATGATATTTTTGTTATTATAATCCTGAAAAAAATATGGATTATGATAAATTCTAGAAGCATATTTGTCTTAATTTACATAAGAGTTTTTGTTATCATCATAGGATTATGAGTTTAAGATTTTTCATAAGTTCAAAGAATTAAATTACCCTTTTGATTTTTTTGATAGGAGTATTACATTTTTAAAGATATTTTTGGAAAACATTTATGGGAATACAACCTATTGGTTTAGTATATAAAAATTTTATTTTAGAAATAATCCACTAATATTTTTTGGAAATAAGTTTATATCTATTCAAAAAATTTAGTGATTATCTTATATTTCAAGATGAGTTAATTACAAATTTTTACTCTTTGAGAATATTATAGGTATTATATTGATATTGTTTTTGAAAGAAGACATCATGTGTGTTGGGTGACAACCCATCACATATGGAAAGGATGTGGTTTAATTACCTAGGTATTTATAGAATAATACCTTTTCTTTTCTATTAATATTAATGAATAATATATTAATTTGAAATTAAATGGGGACGCTTTTTTTGATAGTTTAAAAGACACACAAACACAGGTTTTTGGAAATCTTACATTTTACAAAATATTAATTTTTACTATAAAATAATACAATAATATTATTATTATTTTAAATGGTAGTTAATGCCTCGCCATTGGAATGGTGGAATGAATAGTGTCAACTAAATTTTGAAATATGGTTTACACATGTTTAAATAATGATTCATTGGTTATTAAATTTATTTGAAAAGGAAATAAAATCAAATTGAATATAAACGATGTGTTTTTATGAAAACCTATTTAAAATAGAATAATTGTGTTTATAAAATCATATCACTCTTTATAGATTTTATATTTAATGAAAAATATATATTATATATTCAATTTAATTTTTTAAATTCATCTTATATGTTTTTAGTCATGATATAAGAACAAATTCAATTTTTTGAATAAAATAATTATTTTTCTAAAAATGCAAGTTTACCTCCTTTTGATGGGGAACCCTTTTAAATATATATTTTTACTATTATATGTTATATTTTTAAAAAATAAACTTTCTATTTAGAATATGGACATAAAAATTTACTTTGGATTAAATTTTGGTATTTTTCGGATAAAATTTATATTTTTATGAATAGTGAAAAATAATGCATTTTAATTCAAAACTAGCTACTCGTATAATTTATTTATATTGTTAGATTGTTATTTTAATTTGTTTTGAAGTGTAAGTGGAATACGTTTTTATCATTTAAGCCAATTTTTTACATTGTAAGTAATTTCACTTTCAATTGGACATAAACACATGTCAATCTTTTGATAGTTTTTACTTTATAAAAACTCTTTTATTGGTTTTTACAACAGGAATTAATTTTAAAATGAATTTCTTCTAATTTTTTATTTTGAATTTGGAAAAATGGATTCCATATTTGTAATAAAAAGGTAGAATTATTTAAATAGGTGCCTTTTATTTTTATACATTATGAATTGCAACTTCAGTAATTATTTTATTTATAATAGTAAAAGGGTGAATTTGGTAAATAAGAGTAAAAAATATATTGTAATAATAGTAAACTACCCTAACATGTGTCATAATCATATTTTATGAAATATTTCTGACCATGGGAATCCTAGGGTCAATTTTGGAACCCCATAGAGCCACTTGGGTGTGATAATGACATGTTATAAGAAATAATTTAATGTTAAGAGAAAAATAACATAAACATGCATCTTGTTACTAATTTTTTTTTATATGGGGTTATATAAATGATCTCTTTTACTATAAATAGTCATTATAAATATAAAAATATTTCCTAGATCATGTTAGTTTATTTATTATTTTTATACATTATATAAATAAATTTAATAATTACACGATGATGATGTAGTGATTACTTCATTAATAAAGGATTCAAATAAATGATATTATAAAAATTAAAATAAATGTTATCTAATATAATTAATGTAATAAATGAATTATATAGGTGAATATGACATTTTACTATTGATTCAATGTTTTTTAAGGAATAATGTTGTTATGAATTTGTAAAAAAGTCAAGTATGAATAGTGTCCCAAATTGACATAATTCATAACTTAGAATATTAAATTGATTATTAAATGATATTAAATTCCTAAAAAACAAATATTCTAAAAATGGTTAAGATAAGTACAAAAAATTAATAAATTACTTTTTTGTGGTTTGTTTGATTTGATGTGGTAATTAAATTAACCAACAAGGTGTAAATAACATGATATCACTTTAAGATTAAATTTTTTAAAATAATGGTTAAACCAAAAGGATAAGGACAAAAAAATATTCAAAACACCTCAAAAAATTAATGGATTATGGTTATTAAATCCCAAATAATCTTATATTCAGATTAAATAAGTTTTGGACCATTTTAAATCGAAATTTAATTTAGAATAAATTAATATTTTAAGACTATCCTAAAGTTCCCATCCTCCCTCTTATAAAAGGCCACCACCTCTACCCACCTATTCACACCTATCAAGCCCCTCAGATCATCCAAATTCTGATTAAATAAGATCTCAACATCCATCAATTCCTCTTAGTAGCCTTAACTTGGGTATAAGGAAATTCAATAATGCAGTTTAGATCAAATCAATAGA
Source organism: Viscum album (assembly GCA_963277665.1). Lineage (NCBI taxonomy): Eukaryota > Viridiplantae > Streptophyta > Magnoliopsida > Santalales > Viscaceae > Viscum > Viscum album. The sequence continues at coordinate 32,051,169 of OY728132.1, read as the reverse complement.
AGTTACTCGATTTTGACGTAACACCTACTCTCAAGTTCCTTTCCTTTATTTTCCTTCTCCACTCCCTATGATCATATTATTATTTTATTAAATACAAAACCAGTATCCTAGATATAATAGGATTTTTTATTATAATTATTAAATCTACACTTACACACACCTCCATCTAATAGATACAAACATACAATTTCTGTGTACGGTGAACTACTACCTCGCGAAACGAGGATTTTTCAATTTTGTCGTACCACCGCTTATGGTAGACATTATGATGGATCATTATTTATATATGATATATATTATATTTATATTGTCTCTATTCTTCTTTAATTTTTATTTATGACATACATTTATTCTTTCTATGATGTGTAAATATGATAATTTCATTTGAGGAAGTGTGGACTACTCCTCCTCAAAGTGATAGGACTCATTAATTATATACATGGAACATATAAAGGATGTTTTTATTAAACCTATGATAAATACATGACATAAAGATAATACAAGTATTATAATATACATTTATATCATTTTATTATTATTATTTTAATATGATAAAGAAATAAAAGTAGAATTCATGCGTACGTTTGACCTACCATCTACATAAATAGTACATTTCAGTTTTTATCCCAAAATATTATGGATATTATAATTATATATATATATATTTAATATATATGATATTTAAATCACGAATAATATTCTACAGATGATGTACTTCTGACCACATGGAAAATTTATATCAAAACAAGTCCATTTTCGACAAAAGTATCGAATATTGACAAACTGGCCTATATGATCTTAAATAATTATGTAATTTTTATAACAAGATTATGAGTAATATAAAATTAACAATAAACTTGAAAAAAATTATGAATCAAGTATAAATTAACCTATGTTAATTATTCATGAATTTAAAGAATGAATGAGACAAGTCGGACTCAAGGTAAGAGACTTCATCTCAATCTCCTTTCATTGAGGTATATTTGATTTACATGTAACCTTATTTTATAAGATGTATAATAAAACCATTTTATGTTTAATTTCATTAAAAGGGAATATTTATTTCTACAAATAAATTTAATAAATAAAAAAGTAATGTTTTAATGTATGCAGGGACAATGATCTCTCTGCCTTCGTAACCGTTGTTTGATATTTGGATTCCTCTATAAGCCTTATTGTTTTTAAGGAAAAGAAATAACATATTTCTTTTTTGGATGTTTTGGTATTAAAAATGTTTTTTTGCAAATGTATTTAACATATGAATATCTTGAATTTATTTCTTGTGATGGATAAGTGAAATGTTGATAATTTTTATCTTTTAGTGTTATGATTATGTAATGATACTTAGACATTTGACGGGTGGTTACATGATAAACTAAAGATTGGTGGTTACATGATAAACCAAATTATGGTCTGTTCCATGATAAACATATGATGGGTGGTTATGTTATAACCTCAAATTAATTGGGTATGTAAGTCATCCGTATGGCTATTCCATTTAGTGATATGCGGGGAAGTCGACCGTATGGTTATTCTATTTATGTATGTTTTCATCCCAAGTTACCTTTATATGTTATATGTTTATTTCTATGGGTTTATGGTAATATTATGGTCATAAAAAGGGTATGAAATGATATTATATTCAGTGAATTATATTTACTATGTCTTAAAGGTGAAATTTATTACATTATGATAAGGTATTCATGGTTTTTCATGTTATCCCAAGACTAATAGATTTCCTTATTTGTGTATCCCTTACTGATCTTTTTATTCTTATATCAGGTTTTGAATTGTTTTTCATAGGATATAAAGAAAAATAGAGTGAAGTATGGGTTTAAGTAAAAGTCATGCTATTTAAAACATGAAATGAAACATGTTTCTTTTCAAAGAGTTTTTATTTTAGGAAAAAAATGGATTGTTAGTATAAGTGTCTTTTTGTAATATTCAATTTGTTATTTATAAGTTATGACATAATGCTATAAAGCTCTTAACCTAAAAATATTCTCAATATTAATTGTTGAATTATTTTAATATTATGTAACGTATAAGGCTGGGGCATTATAGTTGGTATCCAAGGAAAGGTTTAGACAAATATAGAGATTATTATGTTTTCTTAAGGGTTAGGGATATGATCATGGATTTATAATTTTAAGTTATATTATAAGCACAATGAAATAGAATCCCATTTTATGCATATGTTATTTCAAGGTGATTAATAGTATTTTTGGAGACATTCTCCTTAGTGGAAATTATGGGTTATTAGTTTTTGGTATAAAAATGTGAGGTATGAAATAAAATTTGAGGTTAAAACATGTTATGGTTATTTCTGAGGAATTTATATCATTTTGGGAGTGTTTTTAGAATTATATAGTATTATAAAAATGACAACCCATGGGATGGGTGGAAACCCGTCGCATGCAGCATGGATGCGGGAATCGAACCCAAAACCAAAGGGTGACAAAGGCGCATGTAACACCCCAAGCTTCTACGGTACGCTTCTCTTTGAATAATGCGGTAGCGTGTGTTGTACGCAACACCGAGTTCTAACAACCAATCAAACTAGCCGTTATGAATAGTAATACCTACTTTTTAAAATTATATATATTTCATATTTCAAAATGGACTTCATTTTTGGATTCGGAATATCTAATTTAGCCTAAGGTGAAATTTTGGTACTTTTCGGATAACTTTCGTATTTTGATGAATAGTGAAAATTACTAAATTTTAATTAAAAACAACTTTTTTAATCAAAATAATTAATAGTGATAAATTATGAATTTTAGTAGTTTTAAAGTATATTTAGAATATATTTTTACCATTTAATATAATGTTGGTCATTGGACATAATTTTACAATTAAACCGAACATAAACAAGTGTCAATCTTTTGATAGTTATTATCTCTTAAAAACACCCTTTTTGTTTTGACAGCGGGAATTAATTTTAAATTAATTTCTGCCACTTCTGTGTTTTGAATTTAGGAAAATGGATTCCATATTTGGAATCAGGATGTTCAAATTGTGTAAATAGGTAACTTTTTTTTAGACATTTTGAATAATTACTGCGGTAAATATTTTATTTACCATGGTTAAGGGTAAATCCGGTAAATAAGGGTTAACAAATAATATTATAATAATACTAAATTACCCTAAAACGTGTCTTAAACCTATTGGTTGATACATGGTCGACCATGGACATCTTTGGGTCGATTTTGGGACCCCAAGGATCCACTTGTAAGTGATAATGACACTCTATTTTAATTAAGTTAAAATGAATAGAAAAATGACACAAGCATATATCGTTTAGAAAAACAATTGTTACATAGGGTTATATATGTTGGATTTTAGATTATAAATATTAATTAGAAAGATAAAAAGATTTCCTACATAATGATATTTTATTTATAATTTTTAGACATTAAATAATTTATTTTATTTATGACACAATGATGATGTAGTAATTAATATAATAGTGAAAAATTAAAATAATTGATATTATAAATACCCAAATAAATATAATATGAAACTTTTAATGAATTAAACTAATTTTCTAGGATAATATGATATATTAGGATTTATTTAATTGACTTTTTTAGAAGTAATAAATCTGTTATGAGTTTCACAAAAATCAACTATTGAATAGTGTCAAAATTGACATAAAGGAGTTCTTAAAACATATATTATATTATTAATTGATATTAAATTCCTAAAAATCTAAGGTTCGGCCAAGAGACTTATATCATGATAGGTTCATAATTAATGGACCACTTGGGGGTCTCTTGGATGTATTTAGGAAGTTTATTAACCATATTATATAAAAATACAAAGAGACATTGTAAAAGTGAAACTAATTAACTTAGAGTTAATACTTAAAGATAAGGTTAATATAAGTACCAAAACCTGTCTAAATTCTATTGGTTGAGTTGTTTTCGACCCATACACACCTTAACCTTTGAAAAATACACTTTTGATCCATTAGAAACCGAATATGAATATATTATAAATTAATATTTCTAGCGTTTCCAAAGGTGCCCCTCACCCCTCTTATAAAAGGGCACTCCACCTTCTCATTTAATCACACCTTAAAAGCCTTTTTGTTCGGCCAAACTCTGCCCAAATACTCTCCCAACTTCCCTCACTACAACCTAGGGGCATTAGTTTGATCAGAAAGCCAACCTAAGGAGCCCTTTTGATCAAATCAAAAGGAAGAACCCAAAGAAGAGGTAATGATTTCACCACCCTTTTCTAAGTTCATTTCTTCTTCCACTTCTTCTTCCTTTGTTGATACCATTCTAAAATAATAAATCCAGTATCATATATATACTTTGATGTTATTATAAATATGGTACAACCATATTCAGTATTCTATCCACCCTTTGAATAACATGTCACCATACGTGCGTACGTACGGCTTACCGTCTCCACGTCGTAGTGTAATTGTTATTCAATATAATATTATTTGGATGGGTATAATAATGATGTGTAACTCATGTAAATAATAAATATAACATGTTAAGGATTCTGTATATATGATATACTATCCATTTATATATTATTTTAATATCAAAAGAATGATATTGTCGCTCGTGCGTACGTACGGACTACCGTCTCCACGAACGCGATGAGATTCATTCTCCATCGTATCCATTCAAGTATAATTATCATTTAATGATTTAAAAAATGATTTTTAAGGACTTGATATCATTCTGGATATGAATAATATAAAACCTATCCTTTACAAACATGTCTTACATAACAAAACATATAAAAGAAAACAAGTAAGTTAACACCCGAAACAACGATAATATTAAGATATTATTATCAAATCAATATTAAAAGATCATATATGATATCATATTAATGTATATGATTATTGTATAATTTAATAACAATTATTTCACCATTATACAGGAGGTTAACCTACCCCAACCAAGGAAAAGTACAAGGTAAGGGTTATTTCACAATCTCTTCATTATCCGAGGTTATTTGTACGTAATAATCTACTGGGATCTCTTTATCATCCACATCCATGTTTCTTAAAAATGTATTTCAAAACATTTTTACTATTTACTAGAATATGAGTTAAAGTAATTTATACCCTTTTTAACTTTTATAAGTGGTTTATAAAGGAATCTTTCGGTCGTTTTCAAAACAAGGTCCTTTTTAACCTTTTCGAAAGAATTAAGGTAAGAATGTTTTTTTTAACTTATACGGCGGGTGCGGCTATTTTCCGCCGTTATAAAATCTTCAAAGCTTCCCTTACAAGCTTATAAGAATATATTCAAAGAAAATGTTTTATTTTATATGGATATTAAATGATTTCAAAATAAAAGGAGATATTTCTTTAAAAAGAATATTGATTTCATCTATGTCAACATCCTTTGATGGATTTTAAGATTATTTGAAGTTGATTTATTATGATACAAAACTTATATATTGTATTGAATGTTTTGTGATATGTTTGACTGTGGATGTGCTATTTTTATACCATTCATAGTTTATGGTGAAATTATTTACATTTCCTATGCTAGTTTTAATACGAATGTTTATGTTATGTTTAAACCTTTTGACTATGCGGTTATGATAGTCTGGCATTATGCATTCCAACATTATGAAAGTGGTTATTGATTTTTGCATGTGATTATTCGATTAGTAGAATATCCATGTGAATAAGTAAATGGAATTATTTCATTTTATTTATGTCGTACCAAGTTGAACGTTCATGTTTTAAAGGCTTTTGTTTTAGTTATACATTGCCTTAAATGTTTATTCTTATTTATGAAAGTTTCCACTATATTGTTATCCTTACTGGGAATTTGATCTCACCCCTTTTCTATGTTTTATTTTTCCCAGGAAGTGAAGAAGTAAATTATGAATGACCTGCAGGGATATTATGTGGGGATATGAGTGTGGATTATGGAGACATTATGTTGTTGTAGTAGTTTTTCATTTTATGATGTAATGTAAAACTTATGAATATATCTAGTGTTTCCAAGGCTACTAAACCAATCGGTCTTTCGAGATATGATCTTTCTTGTGATCATGCCAATGTTATGTAATAATGCACTGACTCTGGGTAACTGGGATCGGGGCATTACAGTTGGTATCAGAGGAAGTTTAGTACAAAACTTGGAAGCTATATTTAGATAAACTCTGATTAGAGCACGTAGACCTAAGATGAACTTTGAGGATTAGTATAGAAGAACTTCCTAGAATTTTGGTATTGTAGAGATTTTGTGAGTTTTCCGAGCAATACATCCCTGTCTGGATATGAGCAGGTAGAGGCGGCTCTGGCACAGATGTACCTAGGGGTAAAACCCGAAAACACCGCTTTGAGCTAGACTCGAACAGGAACTGGTGCACGACAACGGGCCTTGCTGCACTCTTGGTTACGACACTCCCGGGGGATATGCTTAGGATAACTCTCATTTTCTTTACAAATCATTATGAAGGGTTTATGAGTATATACTTCCTCAAAGAAAACATTTTTATGATTATGGATTATATCCATAAATAGTTCAATTTATGTTAGGTGTTTTATAAGTATGGGATTATGTATTTTGATTCATAAACTGATCTAGTTTATGCCATTGTTTAGAAATGGCGCCTAGTGGAAGAAATGGAAACCGTATCAATGCACGCACTCCATGTAGGGATTACCCTCCTGCTCAAGATAATTATAGTGGAGCTGGTGATGCAACTGGTGCCGATCAGCTAATCACCATACTGGGAAAACTTCCTCAGGTTATGAAAAATAACCTTACCCGTATGGAGCACCCTGATCCGCAGCATGGATGATCAATGTTAGATCGATTCATGAGGCAACAACCACCAACGTTCAATGGGAATACAAATCCCTTAGTAGCCGAGCAGTGGATAAATTCCCTAGAGAAAATATTTCAGGCTTTGGGGAGCAGTGAAAGGGAAAAAGTTATCATGGCAGTTTACCGCCTCACTGGAGATGCTGATCAATGGTGGCCATTGATTCAAAACATGAAGGAAGATGATGAAGTATCAAATATGGAATGGAGGGAGTTCAAAGATCTGTTTTTAGAAAAATACTTTCCTCACGACCATCGAGCAGATATGGAAAGGAAATTTCTGAGTCTGAGACAAAAGGAGGATGAGAATGTCACAAAGTATGAGGTTAACTTTACAAGGTTAGCGAGGTATGATGGAGATTATATTCACAACCCAAGAAGTAAGATTGATCGTTTCTTTGATGGGTTAAAACCATTTCTCCGTCGAGCGTTAGTCTCACAATCTTTTTCATCGTACGAAGACATTGTCTCATGTGCTATCAAGACCGAAAAGGAATTCTCTAAGTCTTATGACTTTAAAGCAAAGCAAGAGAAGAAGAGGCCTGTTGATCAATCTGGGAATGGAAATAAGGGGAAGAAAGGAAATGTTGAATATCCATCATGTGGTAAATGTGGGAAGAAACACCCCTGTGCTTGCTTGAAGGGAATGGGAGTCTGTTACAAGTGTGGTGAAAAAGGCCACCAAGCTCGTGATTGTAAAGGGAAGAAGGAAGCCACCAAAGTTCAGTGCTACAATTGCAGGGATATGGGACATTATGCGAATGAATGTCCTAAGTGTCTGGAGAACTTACCTCAGAAAAGGCCAAGGGATCAAGGCCAGGCTTATGCTATCACTACTGCAGAGGTAGAATCTCCAAAAGATGTGGTGGCAGGTAATTTAATGGTTTCCTCATGTTTAGCAAATGCATTATTTGACTCTGGATCGTCGCATTGTTTCATATCTTCCCAGTTTTCTATGAAAATTAGATATTTCCAATTTGATTTAATAATGGAGTTGTTAGTTAAAACTCCTAAGGGAAGTATCATTGAAACAAAGTTTTGTGAATCAGTCCCCATTAGAGCACAAAAATTTTCTTTATATGCTGATCTCATCGTCATACCTATGATTGAGTTTGATATAATCCTCGGTATGGACTGGCTTTCGGACTATGATGCGAAGATTTATTGTAAGAAGAAAGAGGTTACGATTCTTGATGATAATGATAAGGAACACCTTATCTTTAGAGCAGAATCATCCCCACCTAATTATTATTTAGATCCACCCCCAGTAGCTCAACTTAATTCAATTATTGGGGAGGAAGAGAATGAAATAACTATCGGTGAGGAATGGAATGTTGAAATAGAGGATGTACCTGTTGTGAAAGAATTTGTAGATGTATTTCCGGAAGATTTACCTGGACATCCTCCCGAACGAGAAGTTGAGTTTTCCATTGATTTGATTCCTGGATCAAGGCCTATATCGAAGACCCCTTATAGAATGGCCACTGTAGAGTTAGTCGAACTAAAGAAACAACTAGAGTAATTGAGTAATAAGGGATTTATTCTCCCTAGCGTTTCTCCATGGGGAGACCCTGTTCTTTTTGTTAAAAAGAAAGATGGATCTATGAGGTTATGTATCGACTACAGGGAGATCAATGCTATAACGATAAAGAACAAGTATCCCCTACCTCGTATTGATGATTTATTTGACCAACTACATGGAGCTCAATACTTTTCAAAGATTGAACTTCGATCTGGATACCATCAGTTGTGTGTGAAGAAGGAAGACATTCCGAAGACAGCATTTCGAACCAGGTACGGGCATTACGAGTTTACTGTAATTCCGCTTGGATTGACTAATGCACCCTCTGTATTCATGGATATTATGAATAGAGTTTTCAAGGAGTATCTCGATGAATTTGTGGTGGTATTTATTGATGATATCTTGGTATACTCCAAAACCTACGAAGATCATGAAAATCACTTGCACATTATCTTGAAGACTCTGAGGAGGCATGAATTATATGGGAAGTTTAGCAAGTGTGAATTCTGGTTTCATGATATTTCTTTTCTTAGCCATATTGTCTCTAAAGATGGAATCTCTGTTGATCCTTCTAAGACCAAGGCAATCCAAGAATGGCCAGCACCTACGAGTATAATTGAGGTATGCAGTTTTATCGGTTTGGCAGGTTATTATCGACGTTTCGTCCAGAATTTTGCTCGATTGGCTAACCCGTTAATGAAGCTCACACGTAAAGGGGTTAAATTTGTTTGGAAAAAAGAGTGTGAAGAATGTTTTGAAGAACTGAAGAAAATATTAGTCAATTCTCCTATATTGACTCTACCATCGGGGAATGATGGGTTCGTTATTTATAGTGATGCATCAAAGAAAGGACTTGGTTGTGTCCTTATGCAGAATGATAGAGTTATTGCCTATGCATCACGATAGTTGAAAATTCATGAACAAAACTATCCTACTCATGATCTCGAGTTAGCAGCTGTGATCTTTTCTTTGAAGATATGGAGGGACTACCTCTATGGTGAAAAATGTGAGATTTATAATGATCACAAGAGTTTGAAGTATATTTTCTCACAAAAAGAACTCAACATGAGGCAAAGGAGATGGCTTGAATTACTCAAGGATTATGATTGTACGATACACTACCACCCGGGGAAGGAAAACAAGGTGGAAGATGCTTTGAGTAGAAAAGACCATGGAGTTTTGAACAATATGAGAATTGAAAGGGATCCAATTTTCATGGATCTAGTGAAGATGGACATGGGAATAACCAGGGAAGGTGAAACATCAATGCTTTTTCAAATGGTTGCCAAACCATCTTTACTAGAAAGGATTAAGAGTTCTCAGACCGATGATGAAGAATTCCAAAAGAAGATAAAAGCTGTGAATGATGGGAGATTGAGAGACTTTGTGTATGAAGATGGAATTTTGAAATTCGGGAAGAGACTTTGTGTTCCCGATTTACCTGATCTAAAAATGGAATTGATGGATGATGCTCATAGTTCCAATTTCTCTATACACCCTGGGAGCACAAAAATGTATAGAGATTTGAAGGAACATTTTTGGTGGGACAACATGAAGAGGGAGATTGCTGATTTTGTGTCAAGATGTATGGTTTGTCAACAAGTAAAACTGGAAGGCAACAGCCTGGAGGAGTCATGCAACCTCTTCCCATACCGGAGTGGAAATGGGACAATATTACGATGGACTTTGTCATGGGGCTACCAAAGACTCCTAGAAGGAATGATGCAATATGGGTTATTGTTGATTGTCTTACCAAGTCAGCACATTTTCTTTCTATAAGAGAAGATCTACCCCTGGAACATCTAGAAAGACTATATATTAATGAAGTTGTGAGACATCATGGAGTACCCCTATCGATTGTTTCTAATCGTGATCCCCGTTTTACTTCAAGGTTTTGGAAAAGTCTTCAGAATTCCCTGGATACTGAACTTCATTTGAGCACTACTTACCACCCTCAGACAGACGGACAATCATAACGGACCATTCAGACCTTAGAAGACATGTTGATATCTTTCTCACTTGACTTTCAGGGTATGTGGGATCAATATTTAACACTGGTAGAATTTTCCTATAACAATAGCTTCCATTCGAGTATTCAGATGGCACCATATGAAGCATTATATGGAAAGAGATGTCTTACACCAACCTTTTGGGATGACGTTGGTGAGAGAAAACTTGTAGGCCCAGAACTGGTGGAGGAAACGGTGGAAAAGGTGAAAGTAATCCAAAATCACATCAAAGCAGCTAAAAGTAGGCAGAAGAGCTATGCCGATAATCGAAGGATGGATTTGGAATTTCAAGTCGGTGATCATGTTTTCCTGAAGGTATCTCCGTGGAAGGGAGTCATACGTTTTGGTAAGAAAGGTAAATTGAGTCCCAGGTACATCGGACCTTTCGAAATTCTAGAACGAATTGGGGTTGTAGCTTACCAATTGGCAATGTCGCCAAGTCTCTCCAAAGTTCACGATGTGTTCCACGTATCTCTGTTGAGGAAATACATGCCTGATCCAACGCATGTACTCACCTATGAGGAATTAGAACTGGAACCCGATCTTTCCTATTGTGAAGAGCCCGTCAGGATTCTTGATACGAGAGAACAAGTACTGAGAAACCGAACGACGCGTCTGGTAAAAGTTTTGTGGAGAAACCATAAGATGGAAGAGGCAACGTGGGAACCGGAGGAACTTATGATGAAGAACCACCCGAGTCTTTTCATGCGATAGTATTCTAGAAATTTCGAGGACGAAATTATTTAAAGGAGGGGAGAATGTAACACCCCAAGCTTCTACGGTACGCTTCTCTTTGAATAATGTGATAGCGTGTGTTGTACGCAACACCGAGTTCTAACAACCAATCAAACTAGCCTTTATGAATAGTAATACCTAATTTTTAAAATATATATATTTTATATTTTAAAATGGACTTCATTTTTGGATTCGGAATATCTAATTTAGCCTAAGGTGAAATTTTGGTACTTTTCGGATAACTTTCATATTTTGATGAATAGTGAAAATTACTAAATTTTAATTAAAAACAACTTTTTTAATCAAAATAATTAATAGTGATAAATTATGAATTTTAATAGTTTTAAAGTATATTTAGAATATATTTTTACCATTTAATATAATGTTGGTCATTGGACATAATTTTACAATTAAACCGAACATAAACAAGTGTCAATCTTTTGATAGTTATTATCTCTTAAAAACACGCTTTTTGTTTTGACAGCGGGAATTAATTTTAAATTAATTTCTGCCACTTCTGTGTTTTGAATTTAGGAAAATGGATTCCATATTTGTAATCCGGATGTTCAAATTGTGTAAATAGGTAACCTTTATTTTTAGACATTTTGAATAATTACTGCGGTAAATATTTTATTTACCATGGTTAAGGGTAAATCCGATAAATAAGGGTTAACAAATAATATTATAATAATACTAAATTACCCTAAAACGTGTCTTAACCCTATTGTTTGATACATGGTCGACCATGGACATCTTTGGGTCTATTTTGGGACCCCAAGGATCCACTTGTAAGTGATAATGACACTTTATTTTAATTAAGTTAAAATGAATACAAAAATGACACATGCATATATCTTTTAGCAAAACAATTGTTACATAGGGTTATATATGTTGGATTTTATATTATAAATATCCATTAGAAAGATAAAAATATTCCCTACATAATGATATTTTATTTATAATTTTTAGACATTAAATAATTTATTTTATTTATGACACAATGATGATGCAGTAATTACTATAATAGTGAATAATTAAAATAATTGATATTATAAATACCCAAATAAATATAATATGAAACTTTTAATGAATTAAAATAATTTTATAGGATAATATGATATATTAGGATTGATGTAATTGACTTTTTTTGAATTAATCAATCTGTTATGAGTTTCATAAAAATAAAATATTGAATAGTGTCAAAATTGACATAAAAGAGTTCTTAAAACAAATATTATATTATTAATTGATATTAAATTCCTAAAAATCTATGGTTCGGCCAAGAGACTAATATCATGATAGGTGCATCATTAATGGACCACTTGGGGGTCTCTTGGATGTATGTAGTAAGTTTATTAACCATATTATATAAAAATACAAAGAGACATTGTAAAAGTGAAACTAATTAACTTAGAGTTAATACTTAAAGATAAGGTTAATATAAGTACCCAAACCTGTCTAAATTATATTGGTTGAGTTGTTTTCGACCCATCCTCACCTTAACCTTTGAATAATCAACTTTGGATCCATTAGAAACCTAATATGAATTTATTATAAATTAATAATTCTAGCTTTTCCAAAGGTGCCCCTCACCCCTCTTATAAAAGGGCACTCCTCCTTCTCATTTCTTCACACCTTCAAAGCCTTTTGGTTCGGCCAAACTCTGCCCAAATACTCTCCCAACTTCTCTCACTACAACCTAGGGGCCTTAGTTTGATCAGAAAGCCAACCTAAGGATCCCTTTTGATCAAATCAAAAGGAAGAACCCAAATAAGAGGTAATGATTTCACCACCATTTTCTAAGTTCATTTCTTCTTCCACTTCTTCTTCCTTTGTTGTTACCATTCTAAAATATTAAATCCAGTATCACATATATACTGTGATGTTATTATAAATATGGTACAACCATATTCAGTATTCTATCCACCCTTTGAATAACATGTCACCATACGTGCGTACGTACGGCTTACCGTCTCCACGTCGTGGTGTAATTGTTATTCAATATAATATTATTTGGATGGGTATAATAATGATGTGTAACTCATGTAAATAATAAATATAACATGTTAAGGATTCTGTATATATGATATATCATCCATTTATATATTATTTTAATATCAAAAGAATGATATTGTCGCTCGTGCGTACGTACGGACTACCGTCTCCACGAACGCGATGAGATTCATTCTCCATTGTATCCATTCAAGTATAATTATCATTTGATGATTCAAAAAATGATGTTTAAGGACTTTATATCATTCTGGATATGAATAATATAAAACCTATCCTTTACAAACATGTATTACGTAACAAAACATACAAAAGAAAACAAGTAAGTTAACACCCGAAACAACGATAATACAAAGATATTATTATCAAATCAATATTAAAAGATCATATATGATATCATATTAATGTATATGATTATTGTATAATTTAATAACAATTATTTCACCATTATACAGGAGGTTAACCTACCCCAACCAAGGAAAAGTACAAGGTAAGGGTTATTTCACAATCTCTTCATTATCCGAGGTTGTTTATACGTAATAATCTACTAGGATCTCTTTATCATCCACACCCATGTTTCTTAAAAATGTATTTCAAAACATTTTTACTATTTACTAGAATATGAGTTAAAGTCATTTATACCCTTTTTGACTTTTATAAGTGGTTTATAAAGGAATCTTTCGGTCGTTTTCAAGACAATGTCCTTTTTAACCTTTTCGACAGAATTAAGGTAAGAATGTTTTTTTAACTTATACGGCGGGTGCGGCTATTTTCCGCCGTTATAAAATATTCAAAGCTTCCCTTACAAGATTATAAGAATATTTTCAAAGAAAATGTTTTATTTTATATGGATCTTAAATGATTTCAAAATAAAAGGAGATATTTCTTTAAAAAGAATATTGATTTCATCTATGTCAACATCCTTTGATGGATTTTAATATTATTTGAAGTTGATTTTTTATGATACAAAACTTCTATATTGTATTGAAGGTTTTGTGATATGTTTGACTGTGGATGTGCTATTTTTATACCATTCATAGTTTATGGTGAAATTATTTACATTTCGTATGCTAGTTTTAATACGAATGTTTATGTTATGTTTAAACCTTTTCATATGGGAATGCATTGGACTTAGTAAGTGACAGGTGGAGCCCGCTATAGCTCCTCGATGCATCGGTATGCCTCATGAAACAAACTAGTGTCTTGGAACAAGGCCTTGACAAAATCTTATTTGTAGTATTGGTACGAGGCCTTGACTATGTGGTTATGATAGTCTGGCATTATGCATTCCAACATTAGGAAAGTGGTTATTGATTTTTGCATGTGATTATTCGATTAGTAGAATATCCATGTGAATAAGTAAATGGCATTATTTCATTTTATTTATGCCGTACCAAGTTGAAAGTTCATGTTTGAAAGGCTTTTGTTTTAGTTATACATTGCCTTAAATGTTTATTCTTATTTATGAAAGTTTCCGCTATATTGTTATCCTTACTGGGCATTTGAGCTCACCCCTTTTCTATGTTTTATTTTTCCCAGGAAGTGAAGAAGTAAATTATGAATGACCTGCAGGGATATTATGTGGGGATATGAGTGTGGATTATGGATACATTATGTTGTTGTAGTAGTTTTTCATTTTATGATGTAATGTAAAACTTATGAATATATCTAGTGTTTCCAAGGCTACTAAACCAATCGGTCTTTCGAGATTTGATCTTTCTTGTGATCATGCCAATGTTATGTAATAATGCACCGACTCTGGGTAACTGGGATCGGGGCGTTACAGCGCATCACCTACCACTAGTCTAAATTAATTCCTTAGTATGACTTATTATTTTTAGTTAAATGATTATATGGATTAAGAATAAGTTGATTTTAGAAACTTATTTTTTCATATAGATATCCTTAGTATAGGAAAATAATTTGGTGATTAAGTTATAAATGTTATTTTGGAATACGTTTTCTATTTTGGGAACCCTATATTCTTAATTAAAATAGAATACTATGGGATTTTATTTGAGTAGTAATGGTTGGAATTTATTTAGGAAGAATCTATGTTTTTATTGTAGACATATGGTGATTTTGGTTGTTTGTGAAAATTATTAACCTATCATAGATAACATGTGACTAGGTTAACTACTTTTTGGTATGAGAATTTAAGAGTATTCGATGTAATTTGTAGATAAATGTTAAGATTTATTGTGGAAGACTATATGATCCAATTTCTCTAAATATTAGATTTCAATATTAGTTTGGATTATTTTGAGAATTTTTAAGGATAATTGTTTGGTGAATGATATTTGATAAACTTTGGGTTTTTCATTTTGAATTATGATGATTAAGGGCAGTATTTTTTTATAAATGATTATTATTTTTGGGGATTATATGATCTTGAACTAACTTTTTTGGTTTTGGTTAATGTCTAAAGATAGTGGAAATATATAGTTTATTTTTTTTCGATTATGTGATTCTCTAGAAGTTGATTCCAGCGCTTCAAGTATGACCAAGTCATCTTGAATACTCATCGTTTGGATAAAATATGAGTTTTTGGTATATATTTATTAAAGGATAAAACTCTACTTGACAAGTAAGTATGTTTCCTTATGTTTTCATTCATTCTCATAAATAAATTCCTCAGCTTTATGAAGAGGGACTTGAAATAGAAATGTTTTTTGTTTACATTTACTTCTAGGAAATCAATGATATTTTAACCCATTGCAAGTTTATAGATTTCTGGTTATTAATTTTCTCCTAATCATGTTTTATATCGCTCTCCATCAAAACGTGATTCTTAGTTTTTCTTCCATATCCATTTTTTCCAACATGGGACCCTAGTATGTGTAATATCGAGTAACCTCTGTAATTATCTTTCTATATTTTAATGTGGCATTTTTATTAACCCTTTTCCCGATGTGGGATTTTTAACACAATTATTGTGGCTAATTGTAAAATTGCTAGGATGAAATTTACAAAAGGTATGAATGATGTAATGACCAAGATATTTATATAATAATTTTTCTATTAATATTTATGAATAAGATATTAATTATAGGTTAAAGGTGATGCTATTTTGGATAGTGTACTCGACACTCAACAACAGGTTTCTCCGAAATCATAAGTTTCACACAACATTGAGTTATATAAGAAAAATAATACAATAATAACATTATTAGTTTAGGTTGTAGTTAATGCCTTGTCGTTGGAATTGTGGGAAATGAATTGTATCAACAAAATTTTGAAATATGTTTTACACATGTTTAAATAATGATCCATTGGTTACCAAATTCATTATAAATGGAAATAAAAACCAATTGAATATAAAGGATGTGTTTTTATGAAAACCTATTTAAAATAGAATAATTATGATTATAAAATCATAACGCTATTTATATATTTTTATTTAATAAAAAATATATGTTATATATTCTATGTAATTTTTTAAATTCATCTTATATATTTTTTACATATGATATAAGAAAAAATTCAATTTTTCAGATAAAAGAAGTATTTTTCAAAAAATACATTTTTACGGCCTTTTGATGGAGAACAATTTATAAATATTTTTTTTTCACTCTTATATGTTTTATTTGACAAAATAAACTTCCTATTTAGAAGAGAGACATAAAAATTTACTTTGGATGAAATTTTGGTATTTTACTAATAAAATTCATATTTTTATGAATAGTGAAAAAACCCACACTTTAATTCAAAATTTCCTTTTCATATAATTTATTTATATAGTTATATTGTCATTTTAATGAGTTTTAAAGTTTAATTGGATTATGTTTTATCATTTAATCTAAATTTGTATAGTGTAAGTAATTTCACTTTTAAATTGGACATAAACAAATGTCAGTCTTTTGATAGTTTTTTACTTAATAAAAACAAGCTTTTTTGACAACAGAGATTAATTTTAAATTAATTTCTTCCAATTATGTGTTTTGAATTCTGAAAAATGGATTCCATATTTTTAATCATAATTTCCAAGCCAAGCACGCTTAACTGTAGAGATGTTTTATTTTTAATCAGGTAGGCTCCCAAAAAGAAAGGTTCACCTTGTTGACATGAGTCATATCATTTAGTCATGTAACCCTTTTTCATTTGGGGATGTTAAAATCACCCCCTTTAGAGAAAAACGTACTCGTTGTGGGCCCTACATTTCAACCCAGGCAGTGCACCGCGCACTTAAGGCTGGGTTCCTCCTCTGATACCAAATGTGACAACCGGGTCCCGGTGACAGTATAGCCACCCCGCCTTAACATGGCCGTCGGGTCCTGGCCCACCAGGTACCACCAGTTGCCTCGCAGACACGTGGGGCCCACCCCAGGGTCCACCCACGTGCCCGAACGGGTCATCTGTCTAATGATAGTCCCCACAGGCCAACACATGTCCTTTCCAGTGTGCTTTGTCCTCACTCACACACACCTTGGGAAACTTCCCAGAAGGTCACCCATCCTGATCACTACTCCAAGCCAAGCATTCTTAACTGTAGAGTTCTAATCAGGTAGGCTCCCGAAAAGGAAGTTTCACCTTTGGGACCCCATGAATTTTCTTGGGTTTGATAATGACATGCTATAAAAAATTATGTAAACTAAAGAGAAAAAATAACATAAACATGTTTCTTATTTCAAAAAAAAATATTTGAGGTAATATAACCGATATCTTTGACAATAAATATTACTCAAAAATATAAAAATATTTTCTACATCATGATATTTTATTTATAATTATTATACATTATATAAATAAATTTAATTATGACACAATGATGATGCACTGATTGCTTCATTAATAAAGGATTCAAATCAATGATATTATAAATATAATACTAAATTTTATTTTACAAAATTTATGTCATAAAAATATTTTCTATGTTAATAATACATGTTAGTATTTATTCAATTTTTTTGATTGAAGGAATCAAGTTGTAATAAATTTTTAAAAAAGTCAAGTATGAATAGTGTCCAAAATTGACATAATTCATAACTTAAAATGTAAAATAGTATATTAAATGATATTAAACTCATAAAATTTTAAGATAAGTACAAATGGTTAATATAAGTATAAATATGTCATAAATGACTTTTTTTTGGGTCTTTTTCCCTTATATGGAAGTTACATTACCCACAATGTTTAAATAACAAGATATCACTTTAAGATTAAAAAGGGTAAAATAAGGTTTAAACAAAAAATATAAAGATAAAAATTATTCAAAACTTGTGTAAAAACTGTTGGATGATGGTTATTCGAACCAAAATAACATTATATTATAATTAAATGAGTTTTGGAACATTTTTAATCTTAATTGAATTTATAGTAAATTAATATTTCAAGAATTTCTTAAAGTGCCCCTCCTCCCTCTTACAAAAGGAAAACACCTCTACCCACTTATTAACACCTATCAAGCCCCTATTATCATCCAAAGTCTTCTCAAATAATCTATAAACATCTATTAATTTGTTATATAGGCCTTACCTTGGTCAAAAGGCAATTCAAGAAAGCCTTTTAGCTCAAATCAAAAGAAGTTACCCGATTTTGAGGTACTATCTTCTCTCAAGTTCCTTTCCTTTATTTTCTTTATACACTCCCAAAGTTATTCTTAGTATTGTATTACATAAAAAAACATTTATACTAAATATACTATTATTTTTTTATGAAAAGGATTCAAACTACATTTTCACACACATCCGTCTAATGGATACGAACATATTGTTTCGGTGTATGGTGAACAACTGCCTCACAAAACGATGATTGTTAAATTTTACCCTACCACATCTCATGATATCCATTATGATGAAAATATATTTATATATGTTATATGTTATATTTATATTGTCTCTATTATTCTGTAATTTTTATTTACAACATACCTTTTATGTTTTCTATGATGTGTATATATGATAATTTAATTTGAGGAAGTGTGGACTACCGCCCCTCAAAGTGATATGAATCATTCATGATATACATGGAATATATAAAGGATGGTTTTTTAATCCTATGATACATACATGAAATAAATATATTACTGGTGTTATAATATACATTTATATCATTTTATTTTTTTTAGTATGACAGTGAAATGAATGAAGCGTTCATGCGTACGTACAACCTACCATCACCATAGATGGTAGATTTCATTTATTATCTCCAAATATTATAGATAATATAAATAAAAATATATTGTATATGTATGATATTTAAATCATGAATAATATTATGGAGATGATGGAATTTTGACCACATGGAAAATTTATATCAAAACAAGTTCATTTTCCACTCAAGTACCGAATATCAACAAATCAACCGATATGAACAAAACATTTATGTAACTTTTATAACAAGATGACGAGTAATATAAAATGAATAAAAAACTTGAAAAAGGTTCTAAATCAAGTAGAAATTTACCTAAGTTTATTATTCAGGAATATAAATAAAGAATGAGACAAGTCAGACTCAAGGTAAAGGCCTTCGTCTCAATCTCCTTTCATTGAGGCATATTTGATTTATATACGACCTTCTTTTATACGATGAATAATAAAACCCATTGTATTTTAATTTCATTTAATGGAAATATTTTTTTTTGGATTCCTCCATAAGCCTTAATATTTTTCAAAGGAAAAGAAATCCCTTATTCATTTTTTGGGTGATTTGGTATTGAAAATGGTTTTTGGAAATTAATTGAATATTTCAATATCTTCAATTGATTACTTATGATTGATATATGAAATCTTGATAATTTCAATCTTTTATGTGTTATGATTATGTAATTGTACTTGGAAATTTGACAAGTGGTTACGTGATAAACCAAATATAGGTGGTTACATGATAAACCAAATGATTGTTGGTTCTGTGATAAATGAAGGACAAGTGTTTGTGTTATAACCTACAATAAATTGGGTATGGAAGTAAGTCATATGGCTATTCCATTTAGTGATATGCATGGAAATCAATCGTATGGTTATTCCATTTAAGTAGGTTTATATTTCAAGTTAACTATATATGTCTTATGATTATTTCTAGGGATATATGGTCATATTTTGGTTAAAAATGGGAAAGAAATGAACTTATATTTAGTGAAGTATATTTACTACTTCTTAAAGATGAAAAATTTTACTTTATGATAAAGTATTCATGGTTTTTCTTATTATCCCAAGACTAATAGTTTTCCTTTTCCATGTATACATTACTGAGATATTTATGATCATACCACATTTTGAAATGTTGTTCATAGGAAATAATGGATAATAGAGTCAAGGATAGAATCAAGGAAAATTCATATTGTTTAAAACATGTTTTTTTATGAGTTTTTGTTTTCTGAAAAAAATGGCAGTGATTATAAGTGTCTACTTGTAATATTAATGTTTTCATGTATATGTTATTACCTAATTATCTAAAGCTCTTATCCAGAAAAGATCCTCAATGTGAATTGTTGACTTATCTAAATATTTTTTAATGTTTAAGGCTAGGTCCTTATAGTTGGTATCAGAGGAAGGGTTTAGACAACTTTGGAGAATAGGATATTTTATTAAGGGTTAGGGATATGATCATGAGTTTTTAATTTTAAGATATATTAAAATTTCAATGACTTAGAAACCCCTTTTGAGTCTTATGTTATTTCATGGTGATTAACTTTATTTTTGGAGACATTCACCTTTGAGGAAATTATGGGTCATTAGTTTTTGGGATGAAAAATGTGAGGTATGAAATAACATTTGAGGTTAAAACATGTTATGTTTATTTTTGAGGAATTTATAACATTTTTTTAGTTTTTTTATAATTATATAGTTTTAGAAAATAGAAAAACCATATGATTGGAGATAGCTCGTCGCGTCCAGTAGGGCCACGAGAAACGAACCCACGACCGAAGGGCGATAAGGGAAAATCATCTACCACTGATATATAGTAATTACCTAGTTATTATGACTTATAATTTTTATATAAATGATTCTATGGATCAAGAATAAGTTTATTTTTAAATCATATGTTTTATCAAATAGATATCCTTAGTATAGGAAAATTATTTGGTGATTAAGTTATAAATGTTATTTTGGAAGACGTTTGCTATTTTGGGAACCCTATATACCTAATGAAAATAGAATACTATGGAATTTTATTTGAGTATTAATGGTTGGAATTTATTTTGGATGAATCTATGTTTATATTGTGGACATATGGTTATTTGGGTTGTTTATTGAAATTATTAACCAATCATGGAGAATATGTGATCAGGTTAATTACTTTTAAGTATGATACTTTAAGAGTATTCGATGTTATTTGGAGATAAATGTTAAGATTTATCGTGGAAAACTATGTGATCAAATTTTTATAAATTTTGTGTTTATATATTATTTTGGATTATTTTGATGAATTTTATGGGAAAATTTTTATTCAATGGAATTTGTTAAACTTTGGGTTTTGTTTGTTGAATTTTTTTGATTATGAGTAGTATTCCTTTTTATAAAGGATTATTCTTTTGGGGATTATATGATCTTGTACTTACCATTTTGGTTTTTGTTAATGTCTAAAGACAGGGAAAATATATATATCATATTTTTTGGATGATGTGATTCTCTAGATGTTTATTCCAGCGTTTCAGGTGTGACCAATTCATCTTGATCACTCATCGTTTAGAGAAAAGATAAGTTTGTCATAGATATTTGTTAAAGGATGAAACTATACATGACAAGTAAGTATGTTTTCTTATGTTCTTAGTCAAGATCATAAATAAATTACCAAACTTTATAAAAAGGACCTTAGAAAAATTTATTTACTTTTCCTATTGGGAAATTAAAGATAGTTTAACTCATCTCAAGTTTATAGTTTTATGGTTTTTAACATTCTCTAATCATGTTTTCTATCACTCTCTATCAGAACATGACACATAGTTTTTCTTTCATATCAATGTTTTCTTACATGGGACCGTAGTATGTGTTATCTTGGGTGAACTTTGAACTACTCTTTATTTCTTTTAATGTGGTAGTTTTATTAAACCTTTCTATGATGTGGGAATTTTTAACAAATTTTCCGAGCCAAATATTAAAATTTTAAAGGCGCAATTTCTAAAAGGGGGAATGATGTAGCGACCCATGTATTTATAGAATAATACGTTTTCATTTTTATTAATATTTAAAAATAAGATATTAATTTTATTTTAAAGTGTACTCCTTTTTGGATAGCATACTCGAAACGTAACAGTAGGTTTCTCCAAAATCATACGATGCACACAATGTTGAGTTATACCGAAAAATAATACAATAATATTATTATTATTTAAAATTGTAGTTAAAAACTAGCCATTAGAATGGCTTGAATGAATACTATCAACTGAATTATAAAATATGGTTTACAAATGTTTAAATAATGAACTATTGTTTACCAAATTTATTATAAATTGAAATGAAAACCAATTGAATATAAAGGATGTGTTTTTATGAAAACATATTTAAAAGAGAATAATTGTGTTTATAAAATCATATCAGTCATTATAGATTTTTATTTAATGAAAAATAAATTTTATATATTCAATGTAATGTTTTATATTCATCTTATATGTTTTTATATATGATATAATAACAAATTCATTTTTTTCGTATAAAAGAATTATTTTTCAAAAAATGCAGTTTTTCCGCCTTTTGATGGAAAACCCTTTTTAAATAAAATTTTATCACTTTTATATGTTCTATTTGAAAAATAAAATTCTTATGTATAATAAGGATATAAAAATTTATTTTTTATGAAATTATTGTATTTTTGTGATTAAATTCATATTTTCATGAATAGTGAAAAATACTGCATTTTAATTCAATGCTGCCTTTTCATCTAATTTATTTATATAGTTATATTGAAATTTTAATTTTTTTAAAGGGTAATTGGATTATTTTTTATCCTTTAATACAATTTATTTCATTTTAAATAATTTAACTTTGAAATTGTACATAAACACATGTCAATCTTTTTATAGTTTTTACCTCTTAAAAACCCGCCTTTTGGGTTTGACAACGAGAAATAATTTTAAATTCATTTCTGAAAATGTTGTCTTTTGAATTAGGAAAAATGGACTCTATATTTTTAATCATAAGGTGTAATTTTCATTAAATAGGTACCTTTTTTAGACACTATGAATTTTGATTTAAATAATTATTTTATTTACCATGATTAAAGGGTAAATCTGGTAAATAAAAGTAAAAAAATAATATTATAATAATATTCAACTAACCTAAAACATGTTCTATCATATTTTATGAGATATTTCCGACCATGGGTATCCTTGGGCTGATTTTGGGACCCCATGAAGCCAATTGTGCATGATAATGACATGTTATAAGAGTTAATTTAAAGTAAAGAGAAAAATAACATAAACATGTATCTTCATACAAAAAATAATTTTTATATGGGGTTATATAATTTATATATTATAATAATAATATTTATTAGAAATATAAATAAATTTCCTAAATCTTGGTATTTTATTTATTATTTTTATACATTATATAAATAAATTTAATTATGACAGAATGATGATGCAGTGATTTCTTTCCTAATAAATGATTCAAATAAATGATATTATAAATATTAAAATAAATATTATTTGAAATAATTAATATCATCAATTAATTCTATATGTGAATATTACATGTTATTATTTTTTAAATGTTTCTTTATTCGAAGGAATCACGTTGTTATGAATTTTTAAAAAATTCAAGTATGAATAGTGTCCAAAATTGACATAATTCATAACTCAAAATATAAAATAGTTTATTAAATGATATTAAATTCATAAAAAAAATAAATTTTTGAAAAATGGTTAAGATAAGCCCAAATAAATCATAAATGACTTTTTTGTGTGTATTTTGACATGATATGGTAATTACATTAACCAACAATGTATAAATAATATGAAATCACTATAAGATTAAAAATGGTAAAATAAGGGTTAATTAAAAAAGATAAGGATAGAAAAATATAAAAAACATGTCTAATTTTTTTTGGATGACTGTAATTAGAAAAAAAAATAATCTTATATTCGAATTAAATGATTTTTGGACCTTTTTTAATCAAAATTGAATTTACAATAAATTAATATTTCAATACTTCAATAAAGTGACCCTCCTCCCTCTTATAAAAGGCCACCACCTATACCCACTTATTAAAATATCTCATGACCCTTGTCTTATCCAAATTCTTCTCATATAAGCAGTCAAAATCCCTCCCTTCCTACTTGAAGCATTACCCTGGGCAGAAGAAAATTCAAGAAAGAATTTTGGCTCAAATCAACATAAGTTACCCAATTTTGGGGTAACGTCTTCTCTCAAGTTCATTTAATTTATTTTCATTCTCCATTCCCTATGATTTTCTTATTATTTTATCACATAAAAACACCATTATACTCAATATACTTGGATATTATTATGAAAAATATTCAAACTACAATTACACACACCTCCAACTAATGGATACGAACATACTGTTTCTATGTACGGTGAACTACTGCCTCACGAAACGATGATTGTTAAATATTACCCTACCACCTCTCATGGTGGCCATTATGATGGAAATGTATTTATATATAAAATATATTATATTTATATTGCTTATATTCTTTTGTATTTTTTATTTACAATATACCTTTATTCTTTTCATGATGTGTAAATATGATAATTTCATTTGAGGAAGTGTGGACTACCGCCCCTAGAAGATATATGATTGGTTCATCATATACATAGAATGTATAAAGGATGGTTTTATTAAACCTATTATACATAAATGACATGAATATAATACTAATATTATAATATACATTTATATCATTTTTTATTATTCTTTTAATATGACAAAGAAATGAAAGTAGCATTCATGCGTACGTACGGCCTACAATCTCCATGAATGGTACATTTAATTTCATTTGTCCAAATATTATGGATATTATAAGTACATATATATTGGATATATATGATATTTAAATCATGAAAAATATTCTCGAGATGATGGTCTTTTGACCACAAGGACAATTTAAATCAAAAAAATTTCATTTTCGACTCAAGTTCCAAATATCGACAAACTGACTGATATGTACTTAAATAATTATTTAATTTTTATTAAAATATAATGAATAATCCAAAATTAATAATAAAACTGAAAATTGTTATGAAGTAAGTATAAATTGACCAATGTTTTTTATTTAAGAAAACAAATAATGAATGAGTGAAGTTGGACTCAAGGTAAGGGACTTCATCTCAATCTCCATTCGTTGAGGCTTATTTGTTTTATATATGACCTTCATTTATACAGTGTATAATAAAACCCTTTTACTTGTAATATAATTCAAAGGAATTTTCTTCTATTAATCATTTTACTAAATAAAAAAGGAATATTATTAATGTATTTGGCAATAATGATCTCTCTACCATCGTAACTATTATTTGATATTTTTATTCCTCTATAAGAATTACTTTTTTTTAAGGAAAAGAAATCCATTTTATCTTTTTGTGTATTTTGGTATTGAAAATTGTTTTTGGAAATGTATTGAATATTTCAATATCTTGAATTGATTTTTTGTGATTGATAAGTGAAATTTTGATAATTTAAATCTTTTAGGTGTTATGATTATGTAATGGTACTTGGACATTTGATGGGTGGTTACATGATAAACCAAAGACGAGTAGTTACGTGATAAACAAAATGACGGGTGGTTCAATGATAAACCAAGTAAATGTGGTTATGTTATAACCTCCAATTCATTGGTCATGGAATTCCGTCACATGGCTATTCCATTTAGTGATGTGTGTGGAAGTCGACCATATGGTTATTCCATTTAAGTATGTTTATGCCCCAAGTTACCTTTATATGTTATACATTTCTTTCTATGGTTTACTGGCAATCTTTATATTACAAAAATGGTAAGAAATGAGATTATATTAAGCGATGAATATTTACTACATATTAAAGGTGAAAATTATTACTTTATGGTAAATTATTCATGTAATTTCATGTTTTCCCAAGACTAATAGTTTTCATTCTTTGTTTATCCCTTACAGATATTTTTATACTCATCCCAAGTTTTGAAATGTCTTTCACAGGACTTAAAAAAGAGTAGAGTCAAGGATGGGATCAATTAAAAGTCATGCTATTTAAAACACGAAATAAAACCTGTTTCTTTTTAAGTAGTTTTTTAATGAAAAAATGGATAATTAGTATATGTTTCTAATTATAATATTCATGTTGTTATGTATAATTTATGACCTAATTATCTAAATATCTTAACCTAAAAATATCCTCAATGTGAATTGTTGACTTATCTCAAGATTATGTCATGTTGAAGACTGGGTCCTTATATGTGGGGCTCGAACCCACATCCAATGGGTGATGACGGTGTTTAACTTAATATTGGCCTATGTGGTGTATGGTTTAGTATGAAATTTTATTCATTGAAATATTTTGACTATTAAATATTATGTTAATTTTAGGAAACATATTATAGGGTCAAATAATTTTTTTACATAATTAAGGATATAATTGGACACATTTTTTTAGTTTGAGGTATATATAACCATTATGCTTAACATAAAAGATTATTTAGTAAGAATGCAACTAATTTTTTGGGGATGTATGTTTAAAAGGTATGAGATCAACATCACGGGTAAACATTATCTAATTTTGGGAAAATTAAGGATAATTGGAATGTATGGTTACTTATTTTTGTAATAATATTAGTTAAAACTTTGAGGGGAATTTTTAAGTAAAATTTATTATTTATTCTTATAAAAGATTATTTTTGATATTATATTACTTTATGATAACTATTTAAGTTTTGGTTAATATTTAAAGAATGGAGGAATATATTATTATTCATTTATGGATATTCTGATATATAAAAATTATATTTTTTTACTTTAAGAATAAAAAAATCATATTGGATATTCATTTCATGGAGTAAGAAATGAAGATGAAATTTATTGAATAAAAAAAGGATGAATTGTACTTAAAAGAAATCAAGTAAGTATATTTACTTATTTTACTATAAAGTAAAATAATTACTCAACTTTAGTAAAATTATATTGAAAAAAAATTATCCTATTACCTTCATGTCAGATGAATAAGTGGTCCTTTAAATCATCACAGCTTTATGGTTTTGAGGTCCTTAATTTTACATTGATCATTAACTTTCTATGATCAATGATCTCTATCTCTCTCTGTAATTATTTACACTTTCCTTCAATGTCTTTAACATTACTTGATACCAATGTTCTCTTACATTGAAACCTAGTTATATGTTATTACTTATGACATTTTTACTTTCCTTTCACTCTTATTAATAGGATGTTTTATTAACTCTTTCGAAAATATGGGTTTTCTAAAAAATTATTTTTCAGATATCAAACCCTTGATTTCTTATCGAAAGATCAAATTGTCAGGATGAAATTTATTTATGGAGGAGAAAATTTAACACCCTAAAATTATAAATGAAAAAATTTTATTTGATATAAAATGCAATACACAACATCTAGATTAAACAATCCATAAAATTTATTTCTTTAAATTTAATATCATCGATTACTTGTGGAACATGAAACCCTGATCCCAAATAATGCTAAATAATGTACACAATTTTAAAATTATTGTTAAATTTGAAATAATGAATAGTACTATCTGATATTTAAATTATGGTTATATATTTATTATAAAGAAAATAAGTATCATTTAATAGAAAAATAAACCATTTTCTAAAATATATCATTAAAAAAGGTTTAGTTGTGTTTTGACCACATAATTTAAATATAAAATATAACAATTTTTGTAAATAATTTTTTTAAAAAATAACTTTATTTTCTAAACAATCATATAAATATAATATTAGGTTGAAGTTTTTGTGATGTTTCTAAAAATTATCATTTGTTGATGAATAATGAAAAATATTGATTCTTATTGAAAGGTGCATTTTCATTTAAATAATTTACATGGTTAAATTATATTTTAAATTGATTTTAAATTAAAATTATTTCAACTATATTATAATTAACCAATTTATTTCATCTAATCAATTTCATTTTAAATTTTTATATTTAAACCATTTATACTTATAAGAATTTTTTCTTTCTAAACCCACTTTTTAATCATGTATACGGGTATAATTTTAAATTGTATTCTACTAATTTTATAAATTTAATTTTGAAAATTTGATTCCATATTTATAATTATAATAAATTCTATTATCTTATAATTTAAACATAATTTTTACCCCTAAGAATAGTAATTGAAGTAAAAATTAATTAATACGGTTAAAGTAAAAATTGATTTAATGAGGTGTTAAACTAAAAATTTAAGGGTTAAAATGACATACCAACATTTTTGAAACCTTGATTATGGACCTATTTAGAACATAGAACTTATAATTTTTTATAGTGACAAATTTCAGAGGCTTTTCTCTTGGTTAAAACATAGGTGTAATTGAATCTTTTCAAATATACCATTTGTTTTATCTCCCCCACTTATAAAAGGCCTCCCCTCTCCTCCCATATTAATACTTCCAAATCCATTTTATTAAGAAAATAACTATCCAAATTACTTAAATAATCACCTAAGAACAACCCATATCCTTTCATTTTTTCATAAATTTAGTCTGGAATATATTTTGGTGCAAACTTAAAAACGTTTTCCGAAGAATAGGTAACATTATTAAACAATAATTTTGATTTTGTTTCATATTCCACCTTCTTAAGATATTATTAACCCATGATTATATAATAAAAACTATATATTTATATACTGATATTTTTCATGTTAATTACATTACCTATATCCATATCCTCTTCCATCAAAAGGGAAACGAAACCATCGATCGTGTGTACGATGGACTATCGATTCACGAATCGATGTTATTTGTTTTCCATCACCACATTTAAAGAATGGATAAAATATTGGATTTAAAAAACTAATATTATATTTATTATATTATTATAGTTATTTAATTTTAATATCACATATACCTTATTATATTTTATTCCTTCTAAAATATGATAACGTCACCCATGTGTGCGTCAAACTACAACCTCACAAAGCGATGTGATTCGTTTTTCACTTATGATTTACATGGAAGGTAATAAGGATAAATTTACGGAATATATATTATATATATGAAAATATATCAATTATTAATAATTAATATATCACCTACATCCGTACCCTTCCACCAATTATAGAAATTATAGTGTCACTCATGCGTGCGTACAAGCTATCATCTCCACAAAGCGATGTGATCCATTATCCATGTTAAAATTTTAATAATGTTTATGAAAACTATTATAATGGAAATAAATTATATTTATAAAATTAATATATTTCTAGGTATTATAGAACTATAAAATTCCCAGGAACTAAAACTTTAATGACAAAATATGGATGATAAAAGAAGGCGATTTACACTATAAATATTGAAAATAATCATATATTAATAACAAATGGTTGATAAGAAGTTATAATAGGATCATATACAATATTATAAATATAGATATTGTTAATTTATTAATTAATAAAATTATTAAAACTATTATATAAGATGTTAATGTACAATAAAACAAAATGAAGTGTGAGGTAAGGGAGTTCATCTTAGTTTTTCTTCATTTAGGCATATTGTAATGTTATGCACCTAATTTATTTTATATGGTGTGTATAATTCCCTATTAACATGAAATATAATAAAAATTCAAAATTAATGGTATTTTAGGTTGAAATTTTAATTATTTATTTAAAGGGTAATTGATTTGAAAATTACCAAGTGGTAAAGAATCTCACAACTCAATTACATTTCACTAGATTATAATACTTCCTCATAATCTTTGAAATTATAAGATAACGTGTTTACAGTTTTTTGAGTATAATATGTTGTATTTACACTTTTTTATATGGATTTAAATTTTATACACCTAATTTATCCACTGATTAAACCCCATTTCATTGACATGATCTTTGTAAGGTTTCATTTTACAATCTATTTTTAATCAACAAAGTTTATACATGAATTTACATTAAAGGAAATTATTTTATAATATTATAATAAACCCATTTAAATTTTTTCTCCAATGTTTTTTCATGAATTTTTTAATTAATGGTACCATTTTCCCACTCATGGGTATAAAAAAATAATGGGAATATATTTTAAAACAAATCCAACTTCATTTCACTATTCGGTTGAAAATAAATCTTCATAAAAATCAATGATTTCAAAAAAAAATCAATTTTCTTAAACTAATAAAAATAAATTATTAAAGGAATTTTCACCCATTTTTATTTTTTACAAAAACTTTTAAAGGAATATTTATGAAATTTTTAAAATAAGGTTTGTTTTAATTATATTCAAAAAGTGAAAGGAATATTTGTTTTAACATGTATAACATGAATATAATATGCAACCATCCTGACCATTCAATATTTTAAAGATTATATTATAAGATTCTAATTTTAATTTCAAATAAAATTATTTTCAAAATGTTTTGTAAACCTTTATCTCTAAAATTTTATTTTAAAGATGAAATGAATATTTTTCTCAAAAATGTTTTTAAAGATACTTTTATGGTATTTCTATTCATTAATGACAAAAAATCATTATTTTACATACAATCCATTCATCATATGTTGTATTTATTCCATATTTATTCATTCCAATGATGGTTTATGATCATTTTGACCAAGGAAAATATGGAAATTCATTTCCTTGATTCCTTTTTGAAGTCATCAACTTTCCCTTGAAATATTCGCTTTCTTATTATCATTGGATATTAAATTTTCCCTAAATATCAATATTATTTTTCATGGGTATTTTTATTTATTAAAACATATATCATTTATACATGAAGTGTTCTATATTCGATGTTATTTATCTTTCTAGGGAAAAAATGAATTGTTTTGAATATTAATAAACAACTTATCAAATCACGATTGTTCTTCTGTGTGACATAGTATGCGATAATGTCCTAAGAGTATCTGTCACACTAAATGACTAGAGGACTTCCCCAATATGATGAGAAACCAGAAGTATTACGACACTATTATTGAATATATGTTCTAAGAAATATGATTTCATTTGAGGTAAAAAATGAAACTCTCTATCATGGGGGGAAACTCATATGACCTTGAGGCAGCTTCTCAAGGTATACACCCTATATGATATCTTATAGGATATTATGGAAATGGGAAATGCCAGTAGGAAATCCACCATTATTCATGTCATTGGATGTTTCTATCTGTGGATGTGTGTATTGGTCCGTATTCTTTAAGATTATTATTAATGATTTTTATTAGTCGCGTACTGTGATGTATTGATGAAAACCATGATAATAGGTTTTTGATGTCTGGTATGATACGTTGGGTCCATCAAGAGTAATATTACAATAATGGATAATTTGAGAAAGGTTTTATCCCTTATTTTCATTAGTGGAAGTTAATTTCTTATACCCCTTGATGGAAATGATATAGCCTAAACATATAAATGCCCATGGTGTTCCATAAGAAATTTTTATTTCTATAAAATCAAAGAAAGAGATAATCAAACATATAGGTTGATGGAACTGACATGAAACCTTCCCGATTTAAGATACTGTGATAAAGAGATTATATTACACAGTAATAATGTATATGAGGTAACATATTGTTATAGAATTTACTTCATTCTCTATGGGTGCCTTGGTGTGCTGCTAGATTTTATCTTTTGACTTTAGGCTGCTTTTCCTAATGCCATTGAGAAAGAGGCATAGATGTTCACATACTAAGTATATCCAGAATCTCAGTTAACTTATATATAGTATTCTTTATTATTTAACAGGTTGAATAAATATTATTCATGTACATGGTTTATTAATTATTCATGTATGCTTGATCACATTTAAATATTTATTTTCTTTTTATAAAATATAATATTTATTTATTTATTGATGAATAATGAAGTGATATTTATTTAATAAATTATTAGTCATTATTCGAGGTCTGATACAAATTATGTAGGAATGGTGGATTGTGTTTTTATGTGTAATGGGAAATAATAAATAATGAATATTATATGAATAAATAAAATTTATTTATAATTCACAAGTTAAGAACATGTTGAGTAATATAGATAGTTTTATTATTATTTGACATGGGGTTTCACTAGGATTAAATAAATAATTAAGGGAACTTGTGGTTTTTTTATTTTAACTCTAACGATATATAAACCTAGTTATTTTTTTTCCTCATTAAGACAATTAATTTGTCTTGGTTGTGCATAGAATATTTGGAGAATCCTCTGAGTCTTAGTGAGCTACATTCTCTAATAATTCTCCAAAGAACGGAGTGAAATACCCTCCACTAGATCAAGGAGAATGATTTGGAAGTAGTTGTCGATGAGATCAAAGGTGGATGACCCAAGTGCAAGGATCTTCCACGCTAGCACCTGCAAATTCCTTTTGCGATGTCTACAGATTTAAGGAACACATGTGTATATCCACTAGAGGAAATATAAACTTAGTTTCTATAAAAAACGGTGGATCATTGATATATCACCAGATCCATCAACTAAGAAAGAATTTTAAAAAAGGAAAATCATTATTTAATTAAATTAATTATGAATAATATGTGATGATCCTATTTCTCAGTTCCGGTGTAATTATTCATTGCCTATTTTTTTGACTCAAATCTATGGATGATTACATTCATCATCATATAAGTCTCGGATTGATCATTGATTATAGAAATAGTCAATGTTCGGAACTACCAATCGCACACTTCCTCTATGCCCAAAACCTACAAGTAGTATTAGAGCAGTCACATAAATATTTATAACTATTTAAGATATTTGGTGTTTTATGCCTTTTAATTTAGTTTTTCAACTCAAGATTAATAATTATTTTAATTGGAATTGTGGGATTTATTTACTCCACAATCGTTTCTTGTATATCTTATTGAGATATTTAATTTAATGATTAAAATAAAACTAGAGAACTCATCTAGAGGTTCCAAGGGTTCTATTTAGACAACACCTAACTACACACCATGTAATAATAGTTACACACCATGTAGTAACCTTCAATGAATCAGATGTGATTTGGAAATCAATTCAAGATTATTTATTTATTATATTATTAATTACATACATATATCATTATGAGTTGACCGAAATTTTATAGATCATAGTCAACTGGACTACACACCGTGTAGCCCCCATATACGATGTGTAGTCCCTTTGAGTCACAGATGGGTCGTTTATTCCATACATAGCCTACCTGACTTGTTTCCATGTAACTTTGATTTCATAGGGTATGTGTCTCATTGGACATGCCATATACTCCAAATTTTCAGAGGAAAAAACTACATACCGAGTCCCTAGGCATGTGTCTCAGATAGATGGTGAGAGATGCACATGCCATGTAGATTGGATCTACATTCCATGCACTTTTACCAATTATGTAGATTTGAAATTTATTTATTATTCAGTGTAAAAACATGATACATGTACTTGTGTGTGGTCATAAAGATAGGACACTTCATGTGATATGTTATAATATATATATATATATATAAATGTTTAATTAATATTTGCATAATGTTTAGATCTACATATCATGTATGATTCATATTATAAGTTGTTACTCTACACTCATTGAATCATAACATGGGACCAAAAAAACCTATAATTCATGTAATCATCTGTGAAGTACATGATGTGAAAGTACGTGATAAGTATTTCATGGCATATGTTACAATATTAAAATAATATACGAGTATAAGACATGTTTGGTAGAATCGGATGAGTATTCACCGTGTTGCCTCCAATGCACATTAATGTACAAGGTTAATTTTAAATGAATTTCTATATTGTTTTTAAAATTATAACGGATGTGAATCTGATGGAAATTTAGATGATAATTAAGATAAAATTATTTATTAATTAAATACAATTTTAAATCGATTTGAACGCGATTTATCATAAATAATAATGATTAAGAATGGAATTCTAGTCTTATTAAACACGTAATTCATTACATATATGAGGATGATCACAAGATAGACCAAAAATTTGTTATGTGATTGGTTTCAATTAATTTATTATTAAATTAAATTGTTGGTTTGTATGCCTTCTCTCCTTTCATTATATATGGAAATCATGCCCATGGTTTCTTTTAAGTAACCCCCTTTTTCTCCCTCACTTACGAGTGAGTAAAAGGCATATAAAATGTATTGAGTTCCCAATCTAGTGTATGTGGTTCAAGTTCAAATATGAGGTGAACCAATTCAAGGATATACATAGGTGGATATGTGGAAAGCTATAACACAAACCTTTATTGGTTCAAGGTGTTTTTACCTTAGGTCGACGGTCAGTTTATAAAAAACTAGATAAAATGACCACTACTAAGAGCTCATGATCATACCATTTTATTATTTTATTTAATTCAGTTTCATAGTTATTTAATTATGGTTGTCTTCCATGATCACATAATTAATGAATTAACAATCATGAAAGATAGAACATAAACAAACTAGATTATGAATAATTTTTATTTAAGACATGGTTAATCACTTATGAAACCCCACTTAATATTAACAAGAATGCGATAAATAAAATAATTTTAAATTTATGCATAAAAGAATAAAATAACTCAATAAAATATTAAGTTAATATTTCCTTTCATTAATTTGGTTAGATTCGAACCATAGTTCAATGTGATTAACCATCCAATGTTGGGGTGCTTTTTATTATCAAGGAATTATAACTTGAGATTTTGGGTAGACTTAACATAGTTGGAATCAAGGTTTGATGACCATAGTAGGACATGGTGTAATTGAGAGGCAAAGGTTGAGGAAATAAAAATTAATGATTTCAGGATTGGGGATTCCACTCAGCATATTAATGAACTATGAGTTAATGTAATTTGCAATTGTAATTCCTACCTAAAACGATTTTACTTTCTTGACCAACCAAAGTTGTATAATTATAAGGGGAATATGGATCATTTACACTATAATATCTAAGAAACATGATATTCTGAAGCCAATAGTAGGGTTTATTGAGTTTTAATAAAATAGTGGGAGACTAATAAATATAATATTTATTTATTTGTCTAAATTTTATCATATAAACTAAAAAAAATTATTCTTTTTTACATTATAGAAAAAACATTAAAATGATATTAAACATATCATTGGGATTCGTACTTAATAAGGAAAACATTCTCACCAAAAAAAAATTTAACAGTGGAAAAGGTGCCTACGTGTCATCCTTCACCATGAAAGGAAATTGTCTATTCTAGAATAACTTTTAACAATTACGCATGGAAACAAAGAAAGTGATGAAGAAGTATCTCACTATGAGAAATATCTGAATGATCCTATAGATATTCAGTGCTTCATGAAATCATCCATGTCCAATGACATTTTAAATTGATATGAGGATATGGAATCCTACACCACGATGTCTCACCTTTAGGATCTTTATCCAGAGAAGGTGAGATAGGAGAGGTATGAGATCTCTAATGCTTTGTTCCAACTAAACATGGAGAGTCTTTACCAGTTGGGCCACATGTAGTCAAGATTATCGGTGAAATTGAATGATTGGAAATCTTAGGGATTAAATTAATAGATGAGTTACATAAAAATCTCATACTTTCATCACTTCTCTAGACCTTCTTAGGATTTATTGTGAGTTATAATATGATAAATAATGAGAAGATTCTTTTCAAACTCTGAACCTTGATTCTCCAAGTGAATAAGGACATGGGGTGTGATAAACCTGCATTCCATATAGTGAATATGAAAAGGAATAACAATGAAAATGGTCCCAATACCTATAAATATTCTAAATATATTGATCACTATTTTTCTAATAAGAAGATTATCTAATTTAAAGGCAAGGAAAATGAGTTATTATGATTTTCATGTGGAAATATGGGCCAATGGAAGATGAAATACACTAAAAAAAGTGTAAGCTAAAGGTACATTCATTATCAAGTGAAAAATTTCCATTTCTACACATTGTGTATTAGATACAGCTTGTGGTGATCACATCTATATCCATATGAAGGAACTATGTAGATTCTGGAAGATTTCTAGAGGAGAGGTGGATCTGCAAGATGACAATGGTGTGAGTCAAGCTACTCTAGCAATTGGTGACTACCACATTTCATTACAAATGATAATGATTTTGGTTTTAAGTGATTGTTATTATGTACCTACAGTTACCAATAACATAATTTATGTCTCATGTTTAGATATAGATGGGTTTATTTTCATGTTTGGAAATAAAATTTGTTTCTTTTATAAGGACTACATAAGTTATGGTATGGAATATTTAAATAATGGTATGTATGTATAAAATTATGAAAACCAAGTGTTAGAAATTGATAAATAATCATGTTCACATGACTCATATACCACCCAGTTGTGGTGTCATGTCTTGGTCATATAAATGAGAAGTGTTTGAAAAACCGCTTTCATTATGGTTATTTAGTCTCTTATGAGATAAAACCACTTTATAGATTTCATGTTTTCTTATAAGAAAAATAACTAAACAACCATTCATTGCATAGGGTGAAAAGACCAAAAAACTTCTTGGATTGGTACACAATGATGTGTGTGGACCATTTCCAGTAGAATCTGGAGGTATTTATTTGTACTTCATAAATTTTACTATTATTTGAGTGTATATGGATATATCTGATTGATGAGGAATAAGTTAGAGTCCTTTGAGAAATTCAATAAATTCAAGAATGAAGTAGAGAATGATCATGTTAAAAATATAAATAAGCTTCAATCAGATAAAGGTGGGGAATATCTTAATGAAGAGTTCGTTAAAATTATATGGGATTTTGACATTCTATATCAACTCACTCCACCTTCTACACCATAGAGAAATGGTGTTAGGGAAATGAGGAACCATTCCTTGTTGGACATGGTAAGGTGAATGACGAGTCATAAAGATTTTCAATTATCCTTTTGGGGGTATGAATTAAAAACTATGGCATACACATTAATCTAAGTACCAACTAAAGCGGAAAATGGAATTTCCTTTGAGTTATTGATTGGAGAGAAATCCATTTTGTCACATATATGTATATGGGGTTGTGTGGCATCTTTTAAGGTCATATAAAGCAATAAACTAGTACGAGGGGGCACATAGTTTATCTCTATAGGGTATCCCAAGAAAAAAAAGGGATAATTCCAATAAAACCCCTTAGATAAGAAAGTGACTATCAATAGACAAGACTTATTTTTGGATAAAGAGAAAATCCTCAATAAAGATATTGGGAGAAATATTTCCTTCAAGGATGTTGATTCTCAAGACAAAAAATATTTGTTACAAGAACATACTTTATAGGTCCCTATAGAATAATTAGTTCCTTAAACACAAGTACTATGTTGGAAATCAAGAGACCTAAGAGAACCAGAGAGATATGGTTTTCCAATCACTGAAGATGGTGATTAATTATTTGTTTACAAAGATGAACCTTCCTCCTACTAGGAGGCCGTAGAGAGCTAAAAAGTTTCAAGATGTAAAGAAGACATGAATTTTGAAATGTATTCCACGTATTAGATACATGTTTTGGTTTTGGTTGATGATCTAGTTCATATAAAACCAACTGGATGAAAATGGGTATTCAAGAGGAAACTGGACAAGGAATGTAATGTAAATAACAATAAAGTAAGGATTATGGATATAATGTTTAAATAAAATCAAGTAATTTACTATGATGAAATATTTTCTCTAGTTTCCATATTTAAATTCATTATAATTACATTTACAATAGAAGCTTACCATGACTATGAGATTTGGTGGATGGATGTCAAAACTACATTCCTTAGTGGGAAAAGTTAGAAAGATATCTATATGGAAAAACAAGAGGGGTTTGTGACTCCATGTGATGCGAAAATAATTTTCAAGTTACAGAGATCCATTTATGGATTAAACCAAGAATCTAGGTCATGGAACATTCGATTCGATGAATCTTTCAAATAATTTTGTTTTATAAAGAATGAATATGATCCATATGTTTACTAGAGGTTTTGTGGGAATGTTGTTGTTATCCTAGTTGTATATTTTTATGACATATTACTTATTGGAAACAACATGCCAATCTTACATTAATTTATGTACTTATTACATAAGAATTTCTCCATGAAGTACATAGGTGATGAAACCTATATTATATGGATCAATATCATTCATTATAGATCTAAGAGGATTCTTGGACTAAGTCCAAGTAAATATGTTGAGCAGATTCTAAAGATATTTAGTATGGAAAATCCAAGAGGGGATTAGTTCCAATGTCATATGGTTTACATATTTCTAAGAAAATATGTCCTCATACCCAACATGAGAAAGAAAGAATGAGTGGGATCCCAAATTATTTATTGATAGGATCAATCATTAATGCCTTTTTATGTACTTGATTTGATGTTCCCTATGCACTGAGTATGGTAGGAAGATATTTATTAGATCTAGTTGAACAAAATTAAACTGATTTTAAGGCTATCCTTATGTATTTGAGAAGAAATAAGGATATGTTCCTAGTGTATAGAGGAGTCAAGGAGCTGGTCATCAGTGGCTATAATGATTCTAGTTTTCAGAAAGATTTAGAATGATCTGAAGTTATAATCAGGATATGATTTCTATCTCAATAGGGGAGCTGTGAGATGAAGGAGTTTAGAGAATTAAATTTTCATTGATTCTATAGCAGAGTCAGAATATATAACACATTCTGATGTAGCCAAGGAAGCCATTTGGATTTAGAACTTTTTCTAGGATCTTGATGTGTTACCTAAAAAAAATAACCTATCACATTTTATTGTGATAATACTATAGTGGTGGCTCTTGAAAAAAGTGACATGGCTACACCAATAGACAAATCTTATAATTTTAATTTATCACCACTTCAGGGATTTTTATCAGAGGGGTGAAGTTTCAGTGAGTAGAGTATCCATAGAAGAGAACATAGAAGACCCCTTGACTAAATACCTATCTCAGCAGAAGCATACATATCATGAGATAGATAGATGACCAAAGGTTGTTAGCAGTTGGTTATAGTTAAAGTTGGAGTTTTTTGGTGTTGATTCCCTAGAACCAACTTCTTTACACTTTAAGATAAACATGTATTAATTTTTTTCAATATTAATAAAATAATTATCACATCATGGTTTTTATTCTACGTTACGTAGTATATGATAATATCCAAAGAGTAGATATCCCCCTAAAAGGTCATAGTAGTTCCCCATTATAATGAGAACCCATAAGTGATATGACACTATTCTTGAATATATGTTATATAGCCGTAGGATACCATTTGAGTGACACACATGATACATGATATCAGGGGTCGAGACTCATAGGATATTGAGGCACCCTCCCACAGTGTATTCCATTAGTAATACCCAATAGGATATTATGATAATGGGATATACTAATAGAAAACCCAAATTTATATGTGTAATTGGATGTTCCTATCTTCATATGTGTGTATTAGTATTTAGACTTCAAGATTATTATTAATGAATATTATGAGTCGGGTATATAGATGTATTTATGAAAACCATGTTGAAAAGTCACCGTGACATGGTAGGATATGTTGGGTGCATCACGAGTAATATTACATTAATGAATAATGGGATAAAGGATTTGTCTCTTATGTTTATAAATGGAAGTTAATATCTTAGGCCCTTAGAAGGAAATGATATATCCTAAATAAATCCATGGCCATGGTTTTATATATGCAAGTTATATTTTTGTAAAATCATATAAAGAAATAATTAAGAATATAGTTTGATGTCACTAGCATGAAACCTAATATATTTTAGATAATGTGATGAAGAGATTATATAAAACAATAAGAATTTGTATGGGGTGAAATGTCATTTCAAAATTAACTTAATTCTATATGGTTTCTATGGCACTTTTCTAGACACTAACATTGGACTTTAGGTTTATTTAGTTAATTCCACTGAGAAAGTGGCCTAGAAGGTTACACACTAATGGTATACAGAATCTTAGTTAAATGATATATATTATTATTTATTATTTAATAGGTCGAATAAATATTATTCCCATACGTTTTTTAATAATTATTCATCTATGTTTGATCACAAATATATATTTATTTTTTATTTATTAAATATAATATTTATTTATTTATTTGAGAATAATGCAGTGATATTTTTTTTAAAAATTAAAAAGTCATTATTCAAGATTTGATAAATATTATGGGGTAATGAAAGATCATGTTTTTAGGTCCAGTAAGAAATAATAAATATTTAATATTATTTTATAAATAATATTTAATTATAATTTGGATGTTAAGTGATTGTAGGTAAATAATTATATTATCATTATTTGAAAAGGGGTTTTTGTTGGATTAAATAAATAATTATGGGTACTTTTGAAATTATTTTATATTAACCCTAGAAATATATAAATCCATTTATGTTATTTTCTCATTAATCCTATTCAATTATCTTGGTTGTGCACAATATATTTGGAGAATCATCTCAATTCTAGAGAGTTCCATTTTCCTTCAATACACCCACGAATGGAGAAAAATACCCCTCTAATAGATCAAAGATAATGCTTTGTAAGTAGTTCTCAATGAAATCATAGGCGGATGACGTAAGCGCAAATATTTTTCATGCTAGCACACGAAGATTCCTTTAGCGACATATAGAGATTCATGGAACAAATGTGGATCACCCTTAGAGGAAATATACACTTGGTTTATACAACACCAAGAATATGGACTAAAAATCTTTCACCAGATTCATCAGCAAATAAATAATTCAATCAAATTTTATTATTAATTTAATTAAATTAATTATAATTAATATTTGACAATATTATTTCTCAGTTCCAACATAATTATTTATTGTATATTTCTTTGAATCAATTATGATGATCATAGTGTTCATAGTTGTACATATCTCAAATTTATCATCACTTAGGGAAAAAATCAAAGTCAGGCACCACCCATCGCACACTTCTGTTGAGCCCAAAACCTTCAATTTTCAATCTAATATTATGTTTAGATTTATTTCATTCTTATTAATTGATGAAATGTAACATTTTTTAAGTTATTTACCTTTCCATATTGATTACGCATTACCTATTCATGATATCTAGGCAATTAAAATGGAATTCATGTTCAATTATTTACCATTACATATTTATTATTCATTATCTATTTATAATAGCCAAGTTATTTATATATATTGTGTGTTTAGTTATTTACCTTACCATATTGATTATTCTTATCTAATATGGATAGTAAAATAATTGATTAAATAGAATGTGTGTTCAGATATTTACTTTTTCATATTGATTATGCCTTGCCTATTTAATATAGTCTTGTAATTTAAATAGAATGTTTTTTCAGTTATTTAGATTTTCCATATTTATTATTCATTATCTATTCATGATGGTTAAGTTATTTAAATGGAATGTATGTTTAGTTATTTACCTTTAAATATTTATTATTCCTTATCTAATCATGATAGTCAAGTTATTGATTAAATGACATGTGTTTTTAGATATTGAAATTTCCATATTTACAATTCAGTAGTTATTATTCTTTATTTACTCATGATAGATTCATCTTTATGTAAAACTTACTTATTATTTGATATCACAATTTTTTTATTTTACTAAGAATCTATAAAATGTATTAGAAAATGTATGAAAGGATATTCAAGATAGAGAAATTATATTCTCAAAAAAATATGTTGTAATTTTTTGTATTCAAGTGTAATATGGGAATCGTGTATGTATCTTGGTAAAAAATAGTAACAAACTATATGATCTATAAGATCTACCAAAACCAAAAAAATTATTTTAGTATATTTAATCTTTTTTAAAATTCTAGGATTCATTCCACTTTACAACTTTTGAGCTATTTATTGATTCCATTTTGGTAAAAGGTTATGTATTTTGTACTAACAATGTTATACATCCCATAATGAATATAAATACAAATATATCTAATACTATAAGATATCTGGTGAACCATTGTAGTATTTGTGTATTTGGAATAACTTATTTGACTGGGACTTATAGAATTTATTTTGTTCAATGTTTTTTATATCTTTAGTATCAATATCATCAAAAGCAATCTAGCTTACACTATCTCCCTTAAACTCCCCCTCTATAGAAACATGGTGTTTCCTAAAACAATTACCTTTTAAACAAGGTATCATATCGACAATATCCATTTTTTCTCAAGGATATCCTATAAATATATAAGTAGGGCCTCAATATGAATCATTGTTTTTAGTATTAACCTAAAAAATCTTCACATCCCCACACATGAAATATAATAAAATAGATTTCATAATGTACCAAAACTCATATGGAATTACACATGCTTCTTTTAATGGAGCTACGTTTAGTATGTGTTTTGGTGTATTTTATTCATATACCAAAAATGATAATGAAATAAATTCAAGCCTCATCATTGATATAACCATGTATAACAAGATTTAATTCCTTATTTCACTAAATCATTGCACTGTAGTGTATATGGTGGAGTGAGTTGGGACCTTATCCCAAACTATTTTAGATAATAGATTAAATATTTGTTAATATGCACTTCACCTTGGCCTGAGTAAAGTTTTTTTCCTTATAAAATGTTGATTCTCTACATTATTATCATAATCCATATATTTTTTAAGAAACCATACATATAAATTATTTAAAAAATATATTAATATGTATAATAATTATCTATAAAAATAAAAATTCAAGAGTATCCACCTATAGATTCTATTGTAAAATTTCCACACACACACATATGAACTAAATCTAGAAACACTATACCTACTTAACAATTTTTACTGAACAGATAATTTGGTATCTTTCTTTAAAAACATGAATGAAATAGATTCAAGGATTTTAGTTTAAACGATTTAAGATATCTATCTTGATATAACAAAGTACATCACTTCTTATTTTAAAGATGAGTATAGCGATGCAACAACAAAGAGTGATATGAATCTGGTACACCTAATTAATTATTATTTTACTGAGACTTTATTTTCAAATTATACTGTAACAATAACATTATTTAAATTCATCAACCGATAACATATGATACCATTATAATAGTAAAATCGTTAATTTTTTATCATGAAAAAAAATCCATCCACGTTTAAATTATACATAGATATCATGTTCTTGGTTACACTAGGAACATACAAAAAATTCTTTAAAACTAGAACCAATCCATCCAACAATGCAAGATTGAAGTCTTTAATAACTTTCATAACTAGTTTTAATTCATTGGATTTATGAATATCCAAATCATCTTTGGAAATATTTTCAAATAAAATTGGTTTATCTCTTTGGAAAAAATTTGAGAAACACATGATATATATAATTCCTAATTTTTAGAAATGGAATCATTATACAAAAAAATAACATACCTAATGATTATATATGATTATTTATAGAAGAAAAAATTATTCTTCTAGTGTTATTTCATTCCAAATGTAAACAAACTACATCCTGCACTTTAGACTATATATGGATATTTCTTTTTTCTTGATAGAGGGTGCAAAGGTGACTTAGACTATGATATAGTATTCTTCATTTTTTTCTTTTATTTTATGTAATTAACCATAAGGATATAAGGGATTTAATTATTAATGTGTTCATTAAATTTTAGAATCATATTTAAGAGATCTGGTAGTGACTTTTCCATATATTTCATATTAATATTCATATTAAAACATGATAAACATAAAGGGTGTGAAATGAGAAAGGGAATTATGAAAAATTACATTGATATAATGAATCCTATAATTTATTGAAACTCAACATTGGGTATCATATTAATTATATTAGGTTCATCTATAAATCTTCCTAGATTTCATATAAATAGTGCCTTGAAGATTTCATACCTATATTGTTATCTTTCACCAGATAAAGATCTTGAATATGTGAAAACATGTTTTATGTATCCATGTATTCATGAAGATTCTATAGCTCACTAGTCATGTACGATAAAATGGGGTTTTATACATCCAATGCATCATCCACATCATTCCAAAAGTAATTTTATACCTCCTCACTTTTCTTTTTAGATAACACAATA
Organism: Viscum album; assembly: GCA_963277665.1. Classification (NCBI taxonomy): domain Eukaryota; kingdom Viridiplantae; phylum Streptophyta; class Magnoliopsida; order Santalales; family Viscaceae; genus Viscum; species Viscum album. Next base: position 32,006,987 of record OY728132.1, on the reverse strand, counting down.
GAAATTGGGGACTCTCGTATATAAAACATATACTCCTGGTTTAGTAAAATTCATATACACCTATACCAATAAAAGAAGTTGAATCAGCCATGATATTATATTTTTCTAGTATTGATCATAAGGACAATCTTTTGGTATAATATCTTTCAATTTTTTTCAACAAATAAAAGAATATTTTCGTACATTATCTTGATTCCATGTTATGTTGAAATGAATTAATTTTTATTAATCTCACATTATTTTATCAAATCCCAACAACCCCCATTGTTTCTAACATCATGTTAGAACTTTTAGGTGTTCATAAATCCCTATTTTGATAATGTTTTGGTTGGGATTCATTTTAGAGTTGTTTTGGGTAAAATTTTTGGAAATTTTGAATATTTCTAGGCTATCAATGATTGGTGCACGATTTTCCCAAACCGTTCACCCTCTCTGTGGAAACTGTGAAAACCTATACAGTGTGGTTTTTTACAGTTGGTGCATGGTTTGAAAAATTGTGTGCCAATAAAGAGAAAATGTGAAACCTTATCTGTAGGGTTACATGGATAGGGTTTATAGTGTGTCTAACCATGATTCCATTCATAGATAACTATGTGTGTGGGATATTTTAATCTAGTAATTATTTTATAATGTCTGGAAACCCTCAATTAAGGTTCCTTGTGGATGTATTTTTACTTCTTATGATTTATTATTCTAGGGAGGCTCATAAGAGGTGATTTTGTTCCCTCTAAACCCCTCCATAATCATATCGAGGCATGGTGAATCATTTTGGATTTATACCCAGTTGGTTTCCTCCTCCCGTTCTCTTTCTATAGTTCTGTCCTCTTTCCCCCTTGAGTTTTATGGATCTTCATGTTTTTGGATATCTAATCCATTTTGTTTCTAATATTGAATCTATGTTTTACTCTCGGATCCTTGTTTCAGATGTTCTTTATTGGAGTTTCCTGGTTAGGGATTTTCATTTCTATATCTGATGAACCTGACGTAGGTTGTTCCATTATGGTGGATAATTTTGATTAACAATAAATTTATTGATATAAATTAAATTTATTTATTTAAATTCAATTTCTTGATATAAATGAAATTGATTTCAATTGGTTGATTAGGATCCCAATTCTTTTGAATTGAAGGATTTGGATTTGATTCGGCATGAAATTGGGAAAAACCGCCAATTCTATTGAATTAGGGTGTAATTATGAAATTGATGTAATTTTTTGAAATTTAAACTTTTTAATTTAAATTATGAAATTTATTTTACAAAATTAATTTCAAATTAGAATTTAAAAAAAAATATTGAAATGATTTTGATAGAAACCTATTGGTTTTATCTTAAAAATGAATAATTCGATTAAAATCCCATTTCAGTTTTTAAATGGAAAATTTTCATGTTTGAAATGGGAGAATGGGATGAAGGGTATTTTATTAAGTCTTAAAATAAATTTCTAATCAATGATTTTTATTAGATCACATGAAATCCTAGGTAGTTAGTGAGTTATTGGAGAATACACTCTACTCTTTACAACACATACAATATATATGCAGAAAATCACATACCCAATGGGATAGTGATGAATTATTCTTAGTTAGTATTAAGGGGGATGTGTGTATAAATATTATGATGAATTATATTTGAGTGTGAGAGATTCCCAGAGCCTATAACTATCATACCTTTTGGATGATGAACATATTTATCGTCTGTTTGTAATTTTAATGTATATAGGTGCCAATGTTTGTGAACTATTTGATATTCCATTTAATTTATATAAAATGTTTGTTAATCTATTTTTATAAATTATTTTCCATCATTTGAAATATAAAGCCGGATTTTTTAGAATATTATTTGAAATTAAATGCTATATTTATTTAAAACTGATAACTATATTAGGTTAATTAAATTTTGTAATCTTATTATAGAAACCTTGGTGAGACCCTACTGGGATTCTAGCTCACACCCTACTGTACCTTTTGGGGTTTGTAGATTATCTTCTTCTAGGTTATAACAAAGGTAAGGTGACACATAGAGGTGGTGGAAGCTATTGATTATTGTGTATGGAGAGTTTTTTCTGTTGGGATATAGGTTGTTACCCTGTTTTCCAATACTTTTATATTGTACCCTTGGTTTGTTTACCTATTTGACTTCTGCTAATATTATAGCTGTGGAGTTTTCTTGTATGCATACTGGATTTTTTATCTTTTTTTTGAAATGTTTGTAAAAATTCATTCTCAATTTTTTTATGTATGAGGTCTAGTTCTATTCTCCAACCCATGGGGATCAGGAATTCCCTATAAACTATGGCAGGACTAGATCAGTTATTAGGTTACCAAGTTATCTGATCTAGTTCATGAAAAAGTGGTATTAGATCCTAGTTGAGATTATTTTTCACGTTAGTATTATTTTTTGAAACCTTTTCGAGACATAAGAGGTAGTTTCAATTGATTTCCTAGACATCTCTCACCACAATGAATCTTAAGTCAGCAAGGGTGGTGTGGGGAAGTCTTATAGAAAATTAGTTATAGTATTTTTTCTATTTTTTATTTCTTTAGATTGAAATCCAATTATTTTATCAATATTTTCGATTTATGTTTCTATTGTTACTCTGTTTGATTGAAAATTTTATGTCTTATACGTTGTTTCTTGATGTTGTGTAGTATATTTCCTTTGAGAAGAAGTTTGAATCAGATCTAGGAGGAAGATGATCAAAAATCATAGTGAGAGAATACTCTCATTGACTTGAGTCTTGTTGAGGTGATTGTACATACTATCCAAGATATATGAAATGCACCACCACCAGTCCATGTTCAAGCCACAGCTGTGGAACCTCAAAGGGATATTTTATGGAATTATTTTTAGGGGTTCTTTTTCTAGAATCCACTTGTGTGCAAAGGATCCAATGATCCTAAAGAGACTAAGGAATTGTTGATAAGGATGGAATGTTTATTTGACTTTTTTTATACACTTGATGAAATCAAGGTAAAGTGTTCCACCTTCATGCTAGAAAGACCAAGAATGATATGGTAGGACATGATGGTGTTGGTGAAGAAGTGTGAGTTATTAGAGTGAAAATACTTCAAAGATATTTTCATTGATGCTTTCTATTTATAGTTTATATTATTGGCCAAGGATATTGTGTTTTTCAAACATTAGTAGGCTGAAAATACTATGACAGAGTATGAAAACCATTTTTATGAGATTTTACAGTTTACACCTAAAAATGTATAGAATAAGAAGATGAAGACTCAGAGGTTCTATTTGGTGCTCTAATCTGATATTGGTTTTTAGATTTTCTATCTGAAGATACATTCTTATGTTGATATGTTAGATAGAGAATTGATGGTAAAAATAAACCTAGTTGAAATGTTAGGGTTTCCATGAGTATCTTTTTCTCTCAGTGGAACTAGGAATTTTTATAAGGGAAAGAGGAAGCATAATTATTCCCATGGTGGTTCTCAATAGTAGGATTTTCCTAGACCTCCTACAGTTCCTTAAATAAGCCCTTTTATTTTTCACCATTGTTGAAGGCCATTTCATTCTCAGTTGGTTTTAATTGAGGAAACCAAGACATGTGGCTCTTGTGGACACTCAAGTCACGTATAGAAGTTCCACCATGTCCTTTCTACTCCACATAGTGACACGAGATCATAATCACTTGTTAAAACTATGATGTAATTAGATGATTCATGAATAAAGGGTTCCCATCAATAGGAATCCAGGATGAAGCTTCTTTATATTGTGGAAGAGTCTCTATAGTAAGCGGATACAAGTCCCATAATCATAACAGTTACTATCACCATAAATTCATCATTGTTGACTAAATTATTTTATACTGGTGTATCTCAATCATTTATTTCAACCCGTATTGTTAATATTCTAACTATTCTTATGATGTTTTTATCTTATGTGATGGATATTACTAAACCCCTCAGAATAAAAAGTTGGAATTGTCTTCATAGTTATTATTTTGTTATCTCATTGTGATACATTGATATTTCTTGGAGTTTTTTGGTTCACAACATGAAACCTATTGAAATAATAATCAGGATGGATTGGATCATTTCCCACAAATCCTAGATTGATTATTATCTTAAATGGGTCTCCATTACAACACCTAATGATGTGTCCTTTATATTTCAAAGATAGTGAGACCCAAGGTTGAGTCAGGATGGACCATATTATCCAAAGATAGAGAGCATAATATATGTTTTTAGTTTTTATCTATAGAGATAATCCTTGAGTGATGATATTCCTCTCATTTTTTACTGAGTTTCCAGAAAATTTTCCTTCTCACATCTCTGGTTTTCCACAGATAAGGGAGGTAGTTTTTTCTATAAATTTAGTGCCTAATACTCAACGAGTTCCTATTACTTCTTACCACATGTAAGTAGCTAAAATGAAATAGTTGAAGACTTTGATGTATGATCTTTTAAAGAAATGATTAATATTCTCAAGTGTGTCTCCTTGGGCAGCATCGGTTCTCATTGAAAAGAAATATAATGATTCACTTCACCTATGTGTTTGTTACGAAAACTCAACTAAGTCATGGTAAAGAAAAAATATTCATTTATACATATTTTGGACCTGTTTGACTAGTTAAAATGGGAAAAGTGGTTCTTGAAAATTGATCTTTGATCTGGTTGCCATTAGTTTAGAATAAAAGAAACTAAAATTATGAAAACCTCCTTTCACAGTAGGTATGACCATTATGTGTACCTTTTCATGCCTTTTGATCTAACCAATTATCCAATAGTTTTTATGGATTTATTGAATAGTATTTCCATGAGTATCTTGATACTTTTGCAGTTTCCCTTGTGGATGAAATAATGGATTATTCTATGTCTAAGGAGGACCATGTGCATCATTTAAGAGTAGTTCTAGAATTGTTGAAAAATTAGTGAATTTATTCCAATAATTCAAAATGTTATTTATATATTTATGAAGTAAAGTACTTGGGGGAATTTGGTGTCATAACATGGAATTTTATTTGATCCTAAAAAGGTAAAATCTGTTATGACATAGTGACAACAAAAAATTTTCTTTTGAGATTCATATATTTATGGGTTTAGCTAGGTATTATTGTTGGTTCATTAAGGACTTCATAAAGCTGGCTTCTACAATGAAATATCTAACATAAAATGGGGTAGGCTTTCCTATGATGAAAAATGTTAGAATTATTTTGTTAATTTGAATTGTATTTTTACTACTACATCGGTGTTGAGTCTCCCAGAGACCAGTTAGGGCTATATGGTCTTCTGTGATGCATAGGATTTAGGTATGGGCTACGTTTTTAAGAAAGGGGGTCATATTGTTGCTTATGAAAGTCATCAGTTTAGGACAAACAATAAAAAGTATATGATCCATGACCTTGAACTCGTATTTGTGACTCACAAACTTAAAATTTGGTCATAGTATATTTTCAGAGAAAGGTTTCCATGTATTCATACCACAAGATCTCAATTTCTATATTCTCTCAAAAATATTTGAATATCCTCCAGAGGCGTTGTGTGGAATACCTATACTATTTTTACATTGACATCACCTATAGCCCTGTGAAATGGAATTTCATCACATATGCTTTGAGTGGGAACCTTATGTCTTTGACTATGATAGAATAATTAGAAGATTAGAAATTAATGGATCTATTTTCAATTTTGCATATTGGTTTGTGAGAACCAGGGGACGAGGTTTCCTTATCTAATGTTTAGCTGACCTATTTTTTCTTGACTTGATCCTTTAAGAACAAAATCTTGATGATTTGTTTTATATTATTATAGAATCTTTTTATGGAGTGGAGTCTGTGCTTGATTGGTTATTCTCCAGCAAGAAACTTCTTTGCTACCATAATCAATTTTATGTGCCATTAGTGGTAAGAAAAGTTGTGATGGGGGATTCCCATTACTCCTAATGGACTATGCACCCAAGAAACATGAATATGTTCTAGGAAATGTGACATATATTTTAGGGTCCTGATACGAGATGGTGAATTTATGAATTTGTCTCTTGTTGTTATACATTCTAGCAATTCAAGGACAAGGACAAGAAACCTTCAGGTTTTCTATAGCCACTTTCAGTACCAACTTGAAAATGGGATGAGATCTCTATAGATTTGTTGGTCTAGTTTCCATGTACTCAGAAAAAGATGAATGAAATAGGGGTTGTGATTGATTGGATTATAAAATTAGATCACTATATACCCATTTGTGATACAACCAAATTTGAGGGGTTGGTAAATCACTATGTTAAGGAGATTTTTCCTTTGAATGGAGTTCCATCTGTTGTAGTATCTAATAAGGATCATCAATTCACTTCATTTTTGGATAGGACTTTAAGAGGCATTGGTATATCATGTCTATCTGAGTCTAGAATACTATCGATAGTTAGATATCCAGATAGAAAGATCATTACAAATTCTTGAGTATATAGTTTTTTCTTGGGTTAATGACTTTGATGGAGCTTGGGATGATCATTTGGGGTCAGTTGAGTTTTCTTATAACAAAAGTTACTAGTCTGTGTTCATGATGGCTCATTTTGAGGCCTTGTATGGATAACCTTTTAGATATCCATTTTGTTGGTCAGATATTGGTGAAAGTTCCTTGGTTGGACTGAGTTGAGTATATGTAACGAACCAACAAGGAATTCCATTTAAACCGATACCTGATCCAATTATCCACTAACCTAAAGAGAATTCTCGATATCCATGGGGTGGCGACAAGCACATGGGTATCAATAAATAATAATCGGGAATGAAACATTATAACACACACACACACACAGATATATATATATATATATATCAATCAATACTTATATATCAAAGTAAAGAGAGACACTATGAAAATATAAACTAGAACATAACCCCAAAAACCTATCTATTGGTGGTCCATGACCACCAACCATTTCCCAAGTCACCCACCGTAGCTCACCCAATAATGATCCCACGAAGGAAAAAATAATTCATGAAGTCCTATTATAATATCACAAAGGGACGAAAAAACCAAAAGGTAAAATCACGGTGTGAGCTAAAGATCCCTGTAGTATTTCACATAATAGTATATGAAGTTACATCATAAGGTAATTAAAATATTTTAAAATAAGAGTAAAATAATAGAGTAAGAGGATTATTTTAAGAAATAGAGTTTTAAACATTTAAAACCCATTTATCAAACCAATCCTATAAAACATGCCATTTCACAATTTTAAAAGTATACCATTTTATAAAATGGATGAAAACCATTTCACAAGATAAAGTTAGATAATTAAGAAAAGATAAGAAAATTCACCTGATATGGAAAGATGAACAAGAGTGAATACAATAGATTCAAGGTGAATAATAATAATAAATGAATCCAGGAAACTCTACTGCCAAATAGTGAAATCGAACACTGCCGTGTATCGAGATCAACTATATTGATGTCATGGTTACAACCTTGGTATGATAGTGAGTGCATCTATGAATAACTAATAAAATGACTAATTAATGGACTTAAATGTAGAATCATGGTTCTGAAGAAAACTAGTTCCATACACACCCACTTTCCTAGCCACACATCCATAACCTGGTCCTTTCACGCTCTCTATGGATCTACTATAAGGTTGTGAGTTCATTAGTTAAGTATATATCTAGGTCATTCTATCTAACTATCTAGGTTCCCATGACTAGTAAAAATAATGGATGAGACAAACAAGTCATGAAGATCATATGGGGATCCATATCATCAACATCTCAATCTCACCCCACAAACAATCTCAATATTAATAATCCATTTTTCAACCCCCACAATAATGGGAATTATATGAATAAAACAAGTTACAATTAAGGGATTATAACATGGGAGAATTATCATAAAGTGTTAAACAGGCTGTCAAGCATCAACAATTACACTTCAATACATTTTATACAATTCAATATTAAAAATGATAATAAATCACATATTCTTTTACAATTCATCATAAAAAATTCAAATGTGCCTTTAAATGAATCATTTTTTTTCAAAGAAACCATAATAATCCAAAGGAAGTATTATAACTTTCAAAAGTTTTGAATACATTTCAAAACATGGGTTTACACTTTCTTTACAATTAGAAATATTATTTATTTAAAATAACCCAAGAACACTAATTCCAAAACAATGTTAAAATAATTCAAATGGGGTTATTGGTTATTTAATTAATTCAATCATTTGAAACTATTTAGAAAACATAAAATAGTTAACATTGATTAATTCAAATCATGGATGTTGATTTTATAAATCAAATCTCGGGCCAATGCCCTAAATTTCACCAAAAAATCCTTTGATATCTATTTTTATCAATAAATAAAATCAAACATGGGATTTATCAATTAGTTAAAAGGTGAGATAAATCAGATTCATATTCATTTAATTTATTTCATATTCAACTTGGAGATAAAAAGGTCAAAGAATATTTCATATGGAATTTAATGGAAAAATTTCATATAACATGTGTTGTAAATCAAGAAACTTGTATAAATGAATTCTCAAAAAACAAAGAATCACAAAATGAATGAAAAGAATAGAAACACCTACTTATAAATTAAGGAATCCAACTACAAAAAATCTAAGATGTATCTCCTTCGATGTCAATCACCATATCTAAGAAGATAGATCTTGAAAGAAGAGAGATGGAATCCTAGATCTAAAATTCCTCATCAATAAATCAATATCCAAAAAAACATAAGGATTTCACAATCTTTATTAAGAATAAAACAAGATAAGAAGGAATTTTAAAGATCAAGAAGAGAAGAAATCATTGAAAGAGAATATCTCTACTTAGATTGGAGATTAAATCTATGAATAAAAGAGTTTGAGAGAGAAAAAAATCTTCTAGAGGGCCCCAAAACCCTAAAGATCATTTTATGATTGAGTGGGAGGTGGTTAGGGTAAATTAAGGGGTTTGGGGATTTTAATCACAACCTTTGTAACTTTAATTATCATGTGCAATGTTTACTGGGTTGGGTTGCATTGTTAGTACTGACCTTGCACCTAACCATACAATGTGGCACAATTGGGAAGTACACATAGTTTAACTATGTGAAAACAATGTGTCCAGGATAAAAAAATTGTTTATCCAATGTTAAAACCATGCAAAACCCAAAAAACTTTGTTTCAAACATTTTTTATCCACACAAAAACCATGTAAAGGCCAAAAACCATAAAAATGGTCTAGTAAAATATAGAAATCAAACTATAAGGAGATCTAATCATTTGGTACTCAAATCAATTGGTCAAAAAAACATAAAAATGTGATGGGATGCTACAACCTCCCCACCATAAGAAATTATGTCCCCAGAAAGCATCAAGTCTGAAAGATAGAACAAGATGACACTCAAAGAACTTCTTGACTCATTTTGTGAGGTGAATTGTCCAAAGTCCAGAATTGCGACTCGCCCAAAGGGTAACAATACACACAACTGCTAGATCAAAATACCAATATCATCACAAATATAAAAACTAGAGAAATACTAGATACCTAGAATTGGTCTCCCAACCATTTAATGATTCACCAAAATGGTGTAACATAAGAGAAGCACGTCCCTTAGACAAAAATATTATATGACTCAACTATTCACTATAGAGAAACATCAATGATAAAACATACAAAATGATGTTAATGAATTAAAAAATTTCTACCCCATGTAAGTTCTCGATAGTAACCTAGGTATTTTCAAACTGAATCTCATACCTCGACGAGCTCATCAAATCAAATTCCATCACCACTATGTTCCTGGTCAAAAAAATTACACATCATCATAGTTACCTAAGTACATTCCCATGGTCTATCCAAGTATAACTAGAAAAATATCACACATCTAGGTTGGTTTAGAACATGGTACTATACTCTCATGAGAGAGATAATCCAACATATCCAAATTGATCTATAACTATATATTAAAAAAAGATTACACCAAGGAACATCAATCATGATATCAAGGAAGGGAAACCATTATTACTTCTATAATCCAAAAATGAATACAACAAAGCTCCACAAGATACATTCAGCATGATCCCAATTCAAATGGTTTCCAAAAATATACAAGACATAAGAAAAAAATCAAATAGTTTGAACTTCCTCATTATAATGAAAAAGTACGATAAATATTTACCATTGATAACTGGAAGATCCTCCCCTGCATGAAAAGATTAACTCCAAGAAATATTGTTAGATTCCCAATATCAGAAAGCATCTTCTACCCCACAGTCATGATCTCATTTTCCTGATTAAAATTTCCTTTTCTGGTAACCCAACATATAGAACCTCATAATGTGACCAAAGTAGCCACACCATTTACAAACTCTTTGTGATTTCAAGAACAACTTCTTAGAATAACTAGGTGATCCACATTGGAAACACATGATAGTCCTCTTATTTTCCCAACGATACTATACCTTCTAAATCAACAATGTGTTATTTATTCGTTTCTATTTTTTTAGATCCTTATGAACTAAAGAGTCCATTTCAAGCATCTCTAGATATGAGATCAAACATTCTACAGGAATGGAGGTTACAAGGTCTGGGTGGATACCTTTTATAAGATAGACATCCTTACTGAATTCATTACCAAAAAGACTGGGTATTAAAGATACCAACAATGATAAATTCTTGGAATACATCACAACTATAAAATAATATTTACTGAAAATAAATAAATATAAAGATTTATACTTCTTCACTTCCTTGGGATACTTCCATTGAATGAAGACTAACTTAAAGATTTCCCAAGATATTATTTCATACATACTAGCAATAATCACAACTTCCAACTACTCTTGGATATTTCCCTCAAATAATGAGTGTATATACTTGAGATTTAGTAGTTCAAGAGTTTAGAGAGTATCAAATATCACATCATTTTCTTCATTCCCCTGAACTAGGTAAAGGAAAAATCATTCAGTTTTACAAGAAGCTAATAAAATACCCAGAAATTTCTGTATTGGGTTAACAAGTTAGAAAGTCTTTAGATACACCAATCAATATGGAGTCTGGGTATATTTATTAACAAGTAATTCTATTTTTGGAAAATGGGAACAACTCCCTCGAGGAGCATACAGTTGGACCAACATTATATCTTTCTTAAAGGACTTTCTAAGAGACATTTTTAAACTTCAAAAAACATAGGCATATGAACTAAAGCATCAAGGAACACCCAAACATATAAAAAATGTTTTTAAATAAATTCACATTCCACTTTATTCCAAACATCATTGATTTTATAACACAAATTTTTTTCACCATTTATAATACATTACTCTTTCATTTCAAAATAATTAATCTTTCTATAAATCCATTATAATTTCAATAAATCTTTTCCAAAACATATAAATAATTTCATGTTTTCAAAATAATTAATCCTATCTTCTAATTATCAAATCCATTCTTATTTTTAATCCATTAAAAAATTCTTATTAAATCATTGTTTTATCACATCACATAAGAGTATTTGATAATTAGTTTTCCAAACAAAACATTTCACAAAACTCACTTTTTGGTCATTTAAAACCTTTTTGAGAGAACTTAACAAAACCCATTTTAATAAAAAAATTAGTTTTCAAAAGTGAATTAAAATTATTAATAAGGATTTAAATTTCTAACAACCAAATAAGAACATGAAACAACCCACAACCATAACCCACATAACCAACCTCACATAGGTGAAGTCACTTGTAAGAAAATGGGAAATCGTTCAATTTTAGAACAAAGTTAGAACCGTAAAAGGATTGGTCATGTGGGATAGTAAACCACACAGAAACTTCACAAAAGTTTGTGGTTGAATTTCCAAATTAACCACACTGATTCCTCAAAATTCACTGGACCATGAAAAGATGGGGCTACTTTCGTCATCCTTCAATTATGGTTAAAAAAATCATAAGATATTCCCCAAATCAAACATAGTTTTATTAGAAATATAAATATAAATTATCATCAGAAAACCAATAAATCAAATGAAAAACTCAAGTCCCAATATCCATGTCAACTCACATCTCACCATGAAGGGGTGGTGATCAAGCACCAACTCACGAAATACCCCTTTATTATAGACACATTCTCAATATCCTTTCTACCATGAATTACCTCAAATAACATAAGGATTTAAAATTCAAGTATTCCCATTTAAGGAAAGACCCAATTTGATTCCATTTGTAATGAACCGACCCAGAATACCGTCTAAACTAATACCCAAAACAATTATCCACTACACCTAAGAGAATTACCAAACTACATGGGATGTCAATAAGTACCTGGGAATTCAAAAATAAATATTGGGAATGATTTATCCCTTAATAGATTACAATAACAGAGTAAAATGTGGAAAAATAATCAAGTATATTTATATATCAATCAATAATTATATATCAAAGTAAAAAGAGACACTAAGAAAACTTAAAGTGGAACATAACCACTAAAACCCTTATCTTGGTGGTACATGACCACCCACCATGTCTCAAGTCACCAACCATTGATCATCCAAGAATGATCTATTGATGGAAAAAGAAAGTACAAAAACTTATAAGATTATAAAGGCTTGCAAAATCAAAAGATTTAATGAGGGTATAACATAAAGAGCTCAATAGGATTTCACAAAATATTTTATGTAGTTATTTCATAAGGTAATTCAAATATGATAAAAGAAGAGTGCAAATAAGAGAGTAATAGGACTAGTTAAAAAATATAGTTTTAAACATTTGAAAATCATTTATCAATATAAACATGTAAAACATTACATTTCACAATTTAAAAACAATAAAATTTCTTCAAAAGCTTTGTAACCCATTTCACAAGCTATATTCAGATAATAAAGAAAAGATGAGAATATGTACTTGATATGGAAATAAAAACAAGACTTAATACAATAAGTTCACATGGCATAATAACAATAAATGAATCAAGAAAGGTGACTCCAAGTCTATATAGTGGAAAAAATGCAGTCATGTATCAAAATCAAGTATATCGAAGTCATGGGTGCAACCTAGGTATGATAGTAATTGCACCTTAGAATAGCTCATCCAATGACTAATTGTTGGGCTTAAATCTAGTCTTATTGGTCTAAAGAAAACCAGTTCCATGAACACCCACATTCCTGGACACATTTCTATAGCTCAAACCTTTATCATTCTCTATGGATCCACTATAAGGGTGTGAGTCTACTAGTGAAGAATATATCTAGGTCATCCCATCTAACTATCCAGGTTCCCATGAATAGTCAAAATAATGGGTGAGATAAACAAATTACAAGTATCACATGAGGATCCTTATCGTCTACATCTCAAGCTCACCCCCAAACTCTCTCAATGTAAATAATCCCTTTTTCAACCCCCACAATAATGGGAAGTATAAAAAAAGAAACAATTAAGGAATTATAACATGATAGAATTATACTAAAGTGAACATCGGGCCATAAAGAAACTTCAATTTCAATTCAAAACCTTTTATAAAATTCAATACTCAAAAGGGTAATAATACCCACTTCCTTTCCCAATTCATCAGAAAAATTGAAAACATGCCTTTAAAACAGTCATTTATTTCAAAGAAACCATAAAAGATTCAAAGTAAGTATTATCATTTTCAAAATATTTCAATACATTTCAAAACATGTATTTACATCCTCAATCTATGTAGATAAATAATTTATTTCAAATAACCCAAGAACACCAATTCCAAAACAAGGGTAAAATCATTTAAATGGGGATCTTGGTTATTTAATGAATTCACACATTTTAAAATATTAAAAAAACATCAAATAGTTCAATTCAATTAATTAAAATCAAGAAATTTAATTTTATAAATCAAAACTCAAGACAAAGACCTCAATTTCCCTAAAAAATCCATTAAAATATCATTAAAAATAAAGAAAAATACATGGTATTTATTAATTCACAAAAAATTTAGATAAATCAAACATGTATTAATTTAATTCAGTCTATATTTAACTTGGACAGAAAGGGGTCAAAGAAAATTTATTAAGAAATTTAATGGAAAATGTTCATATAAATTGTCTTAAAAATCATGAAACTTGTATCTATGAATTCTAATACAAAAATTAATCACAAAAAAATTATTATCCTAGAAATACATATTTATAAATTAAGTAATCCAATCACAACAAATCTGATATGTGTTGACTTCGATAGAGATCAACGGATCAAAGAACATTGAACTTGAAAGAAGAGAGATGACATCCTAGATCTACAGTTATAAATAAATAAATCTATATCCAACAAAACATAAGTATTTCTAAACCTTTAGGAAGAAGAAATCAAAAGAATAATAGAGATCGAAGAAAAAAAGTAGGAAAATTTCACTGAAAGAGAAGATCTATGCTATGATTGGCACTTCAATTTTCTAAGAAATTAGTTTAGGAGAGCCAAAATGCCTATAGAGGGCTCCCAAAACCTTAATGATAATATTATGATAAAGTGGATGGAATTTGGCGTTAATTAGCGGGGTTTATGGATTTGAATTAAAATTTTCATAACTTTAATTATTTTATGCACGGTTTGTTGGTTGGGTCGCACAGTTAGTACTAACCATGTGCCTAACAATGAATTGTTAAAAACATATTTTAACCATGAAAAAATGTATGAACATGATTCAAACTTTGTTAAATTATGTTAAAACCATTATCAAACCATATAAGTTGGTTTCACACTTTCTTTAACCATGAAAAAACTATGCATAAACCATGAAATAAACCAGAAATGGTCTAGTAAATTACCTAAAAAACCTTCTAGGAGATAAAATCATTTGGTAATCAATTCAATTTGTCAAAACACATAAAAACAAGTAAAAATATTTTATAGTTCAAGAGATGAAATAAAAGATTATATTGATTCATAATATAATGTTAACGGCATAGATCTGATATAAATCTTCTTTTGATCGTCATTGTAGACCGTTGGAATTTTTTGTTAGTGACCTGGTGTTCTTAAAAGTGTCACCCGGTTTGGGCCATCGATGGATTGAGAGTCAAGGGAATCATTCTTCTCATTTTTTTGTACCTTTTTGTGGTTTTTGAGATTGTGGTAGAAGTGAATTATTTTTTAGAACATCCACCACAACTGTGTTATACATACTATGTTCCATGTATCTCAGCTATAGAAGTATATATCTGATCCATCTCATATTATGAGTTGGAGTTATCTTGGGGTTAAACATAATTTATATGTGACTGAGCATATAGTTAGGAAACTAGATTCTAAAACCAAGGTACTTCATGGGAGGATGATACTTTTGGTTTTAGTGCTATGGAAGCATGGTTTTGGTCCTCATGAGACTTGGGAGAGGGAGGCAATGATGATAGAGTAGTGTCGTTATCTTTTTGGCATGAAATCCTTACAGTAGGCTTTCTAAGGGAAAAAGTTTTTATGGTCGGTATTTTGTAACATACTATTAATATTTTTTGGAATTACTATACCACTTTTTGTAAATGTGTTTTTTGTGTTTCATTTGGGGTTGTTTTAGGTGAAATTTTTGGAAATTTTGAATGTTTATGGGCTTTTCACGCATGACGCATAGTTTACCCAAATCATGCACCCACTTAGTGGAAACCATTGAAACCCAAATAAAGGGGTTTATCATGAATGGTGAATGGTTTGAAAAACCATTCCACAACCAAGGAGAAACCATTCAACCCCATCATCAGGGCTGCACGGCTAAGGAACATGTTTTGTCTGACAATGCGGCCCTACCCAATTAACCATGAATACATGATTTTTTAATCTGAAAATTATTTTTAAATGTCCATAAACCCACATTTATAGTTCCCGAAGGCACTATTTAGAATTCTTATGACTTAATATTCTAGGGAGTCCCCCAAGATCTGATTTTGGAACCTCTCCATCCCTATGTAATTATATCGAATCTTGGATAAAGAAATTTGATCTCTAGCCAGTAGGTTTCATCTTTTTATTCTCTTTCTCCCATTATCTCCTCTTTACTACCTAGGGTTTTTTGGATAATTATTTCGTCAGATAATCTAATCCCTTCTATTTTTAATATTGAATACATGTTTTTTTCTTCGATCCTTGATTCCAATGTAATTCATTTGATTTTCCCAATTTGGGCTTTGCGTTTTGAGATCTAGTGATATTGAGGTAGGTGATACAATTATGATGGCTGATTTTGGTTAACCCTAAATTTCTTTGTTTGAATTCAATTTATTGATTTAAATTAAATTTGATTTCATAAATGAAATGTATTTCAAATGTTTGATTAAAAACCCAATTCTATAGAATTGTGAGATTTGGATTTTATTTGGCATGAAATTTAGAAACAACCCAATTCCCATGAATTGGTGTGTAATTATGAAATTGGTAGAATTTTGTGCAATTTAAATTATTGAATTAAAATTGTGATAATTATTTGATGGAATTTATTTCAAATTGGTATTTTAGAAAAATGGATTGAAATGATTTTGATATAAACCCATTGGTTTTATGTTGAAAAGGCATGATTTGATTAAAAGTATGTTTTGGTTATTAAATTGAAATTTGGCATGATTGAAATGGGAGAATGGGATGAATTTAATTTTAAAAAGTCTTAAAATATATTTACCATTAATAAATATTATTAGATCATATGAAATCCTTACTAATTAGTGACTTATTTTTGAACAAACTCTATAATTTACAACACTAAAAATTCATAAGTAGCAAGTCACATCCCCAACTTGATGGTGACAAGTTCCTCATGGTCAGAATCAATGGGGACTTGTGTACACATATTTTCATGACAACTATTTGAGTGTGAGGGAGTCCCATATATTGGATCTATCATATCTTTTAGAAGATGACCATGTTTCTCGCTTCTTTGTATTTCAAATGTATAAATATGAAATTTTTATTTGAACTATTTACCGTGCCTTAGGATTTATATATATTATTTTATATAAAATGTTTGTTAAGACATTTGTTTAATGTATTTTCCAAAACTAGAAATATGATTCATGATTTTTTAAATATTCTTTGAAATTACAAGCCAGTTTTATTTAAAATTGAAATATTTATTTGGTTAATTAAATGTTGGAATCTTTTTATGGGATATTTTGTGACACCCTACTAATATTTCAGCTCACAACCGACTTGTGCCTTCAGGTGTTTATATATTATCATCTCCTTGGTTTCAGCAAGGCTATGACACCCGATAGATATGGTAGTAGTTGTTGATCCTTGAGCATGTAGAGTTGTTTCCATTGGGACATGGGTTGTTACCATGTTTTTATGGTACATTTCTTTATAACCTTGGCTTTGTTTAAAATTTTTAATTCTAGTATACTTCCCCCAATGGTGTTTTTATTATATTCATACTGACATGTTTATCTTTTTTTTTCAATGTTTGGGGAAACTTCATTTCCAATTTTTTTATGACGTTAGGTGCCAGTCACCAACCCTTGGGGATTAGGAACACCCTTTGTGCTATGTCATAACTAACTCAGTTATCAATTTAAAAGGGTATCTGGGCGGGCTTGGGATACTATTGGATTTGGAATATATTTTATATTTTATATTCTATTAGTAAGGATATATATTCCCCTTGAAATTTTCTAGATTAAGGTATTATAAAATTATTTGAATGTATTTAGTTAGGATTTTAATTTTAATGACATTAACTCATATTTCCTTGTTCTATTGTGTGGGACCCCCATTCTTAAAATCTTATACTCGTATTTACTCATTTATTTACTCCATGTTAACCTATATCTTGTTAGGGAAACTACTCTTGATCAAAACTTAGATAATTAATCCCTAATTTATTGTTAGAGTAATTTGATAAATGAATGTACCTTAACATGGTCCAGAACAATACTATGATCTATAGTTTATTTAATTCAAGTAATATAATGTTTTAAAAACACATAATATTTTATTGAGGTATTTTATTTAACATATTCCTAAAAATTATTTATTTTGTTTTTTGCATTATCGTTGATATTAATTAGACTTTACATAATTAATTACCCTTCTACAGTATAATAATTTACTCAATTTTAGTTACTTTTATTTAATATTATCTTTAATGTTAATTGATTAACTTTATGTGTTCACATTTAAACAAAAAAATTAATAGTTAAACACATAAATAAATAAATAACCATGCCTTGATATATAAAACTAATAAGTGATTTGATCACGAGTTTTATTATATTGGATGGTTTATCAAACAATGATAAACCAACCTTGATTTGAGGGGAAATAACACATTGGGGTGATGCCTATCTCAAGTTACACCATTCCTCTATTAACCTATGTTTCTCCTTATTTAGTTTATCCAATGATTTGGTACTAAACCATATCATGTCACCAAGAGTTTCATTATTGACATATATTTACTCAATCATAAGTGAAGGACTCCATGTATTTAGGGTTATATAAAATAAACCATGTAAATAGAGATCAAAAATAATAATAGAGGAAAAGGTAAAATACATATCATTATATTAAAATTAATAATAAATTTTTACATAAAAAATAATAAAATAAAAAATTAAATAAACCCAATATATAGATAGGTCGGATAAGCTCAAGATTAATCACAATATCCAAAGACTAGGAATTTAAACTTACTAAAATAAATTAGTCTACTTATTTTAGGATAAATTTACATTAATTAGCATATCAATAATGTTAAAATAGGCTTGAGATAACCCACCGTAGCCCCCAACCCAGCTCACCACATTTCCCAAAGTGAATTGCTAATCCCCACATGCTATAAATTAGTTCTTGAGGATCAAGGAATATGAAATTGGGAATAATTTATCCCTTAAAAAAGAATAAAAAACCATCATACTTTGATCAAGTGTCTAACATGGTATATTTATACATTTGACAATAATATTAAAAAATATAATCAATTCAATGTAATGAACTAAAAAACATGGAATAACTGGAAATTATATAAAACTCATCTTTTAATACAGAAAATAAAGTGTTTTCAAAAAAATGGATACAAGATAAAATAAAAGTAATGAATCAATACAACTAGTTGAAGTAACTGATACATAACATCTTGAAATAATCTAAAACATACTAAAAAAATTAAAATCCAACTCCACGTATCTTATGAACCCTCAACACCTTCTAATACTTCTCCCAAAAAATACATCCCATGAGGAACAACACATATAATAACTTGAGCACCTGAACAAAGAAATTTGGTCTACATATTCCCATGGGTGTGTATATAAGGTGTGAAAAACACAAACTCAGTGGATATCACCACAGATTATAAGTAATAGCTTATAAAGGGCATTTCAATAATGCTATTTCAAAGTATATTTTGATAACAGGTCATCACATAAGGTCGATTAAATGAAAAAAAGGGTCAAATTATTTGAAAATATCTTATTCAAAATCCTTTTCCATTTTAAGTAAAAATAGTTCAATGTATGGGATAATCCACACTAAAAAAATATTACAAATATATATAATTTTATTTAAATAATATATGTCATAAAAAACTCTATTTTCCATTATATAAACCCTCTAAAAAATAATTTGTATCAAAAATTAAATACTTATAAATAAAAAAACAAAACAATAAAAATATTTAAATCATGTTAGTCAAAAACATGATCATAATAAGGGGAAAAATTAAATTTTTAAAAATAGTCAAGAAAGGTGAACATAATTAAATTGGAAGAGAAATCCCCTAGGTAAAATCATCAATAATGAATAACGAACATGGTAAACTCATGAAGTTCCTTTATGGGATGGTCCTAGACCAAATGTATACCACATGACCAACTATCAGTGTCTGTTGCATCCTAAACAACAAAAAACACTATATTATCCAACACCTACCTCATTATAAATGTACTTATCCTCTTACCTAGTCTTATAACCCCAAATGTGGGGACTCTAGAAGTGTTTGTATAAAATACTGAAATATATATCTAGATCTCCTTCTTAGCCTAGGATTCTCGTATAGTCATTCACGTGGATGTGAGTTATCAATTAAAAAAATTGCACTACATGAGTAAACAAAACAAAAATAGTGAATCTCATTTAAACTGGAACACCCTTTAATGAAACAAACCTTTTTTTACATCATATTAATTTAAAAAATATAAAACATCCCAAAAAGGGAAATTATCCCATGGGGAGTAAGTGTGGTTCTAATATAACATCAATATCAATTACATTTATAATGTTCTAGATGATCCTTGAAAAGTATATTTGGATTCCCGGACATACTAACCCATATTAAAAGATAAATTATTAAAAATACATTAGAAATACATTTCCAAAATAATTTTGAAGCCAATATTTTTTTTGAGAATAATTTAAAATTCCATGATATCTTCAAAATCAAGGAACATCCCCTTCAAATACCCTTCCCAAAGAAAATTCATTCATTATTTTTAAAATAACCTATTTAGAAAGTAAAAATGATGAGAAAAACCCTTTCAAAAAAATTATCTTAAAAATAGATCATAAAGAATTTATACACTCACATGGTACTATTAAAAAAATAATTTCAAGATTCAAACTATCAAGGCCATGAAAATCCATTTATGGCATGCGGTGGAAACCTTGAAATCATTTTAACATTCTTCAATGGTATACTATAAAATCAATGTTTGATATAAAATTATTTTAAGAAATATATAGCATACAAAGACATACCATAATAAGGGATTATATAGAAACACCAACTATAAATCAAGATGAAGAATTCACTTAGTATGACGGAAGCCAGAACAATGATGATGAATTTTCATACTAGCCTCATATATTAAAATTCGTAACATTATGTCCCATGTTAAACAATAAATCATCCAAAATACCCTTAGTTTTTGTGGGATATGTTGAAACCAATAGAAAAGAGATAATAAAAGGGAGAGGAAGATATTTATAAGTAATTACCTTAGATATTCACAATCAATCATAGATGAAATATAAGGGATAACCATTATAAGGTAGGAGAACTAATTTGAAGGTGTGATAAGGGAAGAATAAATCACGTGTGGAGAAGAAGGGTCGAACCAACTTTTAATTTGGGAGAGGTTATCTTTGATAATTCATAAATTTTTTAAATTTGGTTGAGTTACAAAGTTTGACCCCATGGTTTGTAAGGTGATTCACTAAATGTGTGGGAGTCATAAGGCATAACTAACAACATAATGGTTGTCCATATAGTTTCCATTGAATACCAATATAGTTTGACCAAACATGCAACAAATAATAAAAATAGAACTATCTTAAATTGTAGCACTGTATTGTGGTTACCACATAGTTTATCCTATCTATGTGGGTAAATTTTGAAACAACTATAAAAGTCCTAAAATATGAGATTTCAAGCTCCCAAATCTATAAAACCTAAGATAACCCAAAATATGGTACAATAACACAAAATAAATAACAATAATATCCTATTGTGTGTTACCATTGTCTTAATAATTCTACATTCTTCCTTTTTAAATTCATTGATAAAGGATATAAGATATAAAATAATAGAACTCCAATACCCTAATGAATGAGGTGGGAATGACGAGGAAAAAAGGAAAAGGTCCTAAATAGAAATAAAACCAATCTAAACTTTTATTCAAGATCAATGAAACATATCCTCATACATCATTTGACATCCCTAAATGAATTTACCTCTTAAAAAAAGACACAAACCCATGGGAAAAAATAGAGTCTTATTAAGGCCTCTCAACCATTTAAGTTCTATCTAAAATGATTGAACAATTATATATACACTCCAATTGAACTAGGGAACTAAGAAAAAAATTCCAAAAATCATCTAGGATAAGTCAAAAATCCACAATCAAATAATAAACTCTCTAGAAATCACATCTCCCATTAAAAACTCCCACCAAGAACCAAACCATGATCAAAATTGAAAAATTAATCACAGTAACCATATAAAAATACACCTAAAAATACCATATAGATATCATAAACCAATATAGAAGAATATGGTTTGAACCTTAGGTCAACTAATTAAAAGATAGGTTAACCCAAAACTTCACCCATATAATACCACACATGGCGCATCCAATACAAACTAAATAAGGACTAACTAGAGTGAAAAAATAACACACCCATTCTCGACCCACATGAATATAAACAAGGTTCCCCCATTCAATATTTGAATAAGGAAATCCCAAAAACACATTCTAGAAATAAACTGATCATCCTCAAGGATAAAAAATCAAAACAACCATTATTCTATAATCACTATAACATAATAACCCAAATAAAAAACCACATAAAATTTATCTAAAAATATTATTCAAACCCAAGTATACTAAAAAGGAAACCACAACATATATGGTTACCTAAAACCCTAAAACCCTTAAGACTCCATAAAAAAATTCAATTAAAAACATCCCATTATACGGCCAAAACCAACACATAGAATGCACAAAATTTCTAGGAGGCACAGTATAAATAAAATAAAACATGATTTACTCAGTTCGCATTCCACATAAAAAAACCAAAAACCCCCATATCAGCCGAATGAGTTTAAATGTAAAAAATTTACCAAAAATTAATCACTAAATAAAACTTAGCTTCAAAACACTATATAATATCAATGATTTCATTTTATTTATAAAACTAGTGAAAACTACTTCATACTATATTAAATTTAATTAAACTACCACTCCCACACAAGGGTTTAAAAATGACTTATATAGAAACCTAGTTTATTTTATAAAAATCCAATAATTATATTCATACATCAAATTGAAATCAACAAAAGAATTTCAACAACACATTATAAAAAAATACTTTCTTTAAAATCACTGAATTCTGATAAGAAGTCGAGATCTCTTTTTTACCAAAATATTAATTATAAATGAAGACCAATAAAACACCCGTTTCACTTTGGTAAAAAAATGAAATTACTATGACAATTGAGATATATTTAAAATATTAAATTCTTTCACAAAAGTGTTTTAAATACTACATAGTGACACCCACATAGATTTTATTTAAAAAAATAGAAAAATTTCACTAAAAATCAATATTTTTCATAAAATAATATTTAATAAAATAAAAAAAATTTAAAAATAGTTCTAAAATAAAATCCATTATAAAACTGTGTTATTAATTAAATCATGGAACTAGGTCTCTAATATCCAATTTTTTCAAATAATGTATTTTCACAATAACCAAACCATTATAATTTTTAATCATGAAAAAAACATAATAGAATCCATCAAAAAAAATTATAGTGAACCGTCATTTTCATACATAGATATCACATATTAACATATGAAAATTATTTACATAACATAACAATCCATTCCATAATTGTATAGGTGATGTTTCTTTGGAAACATGGATACAAAAAAAATTGTTCATAAATGAACTACCTCATCTCCCACTTATTTATTCTCAACTATAACCCTTAATATACATATCATATTTATAATATTTCTTCGAAAACTAGGAAAATGAATCATCAGAATGGGCTATCATAGATGCCACATAATGGTAAAAAAGGGAGATATCAATTATCACTTGAGTATAACTTGAGAATAATGGTATGAGGATACGACCATAACATTATAAAACCATACCTTTAATATTATTGATCTTAATATTGAGTCATATCATTAATATTGGTAGGTCAAAAGGAATTAATCATAAAGGAATCAAAGAACATAAATGGTGAGATTATAATATTGGAATAATACATATGTTTGTGGCCTATGCATAAGCATATAAAATCATTTCCTTAGCAGTCAAGGATCAATACCAAAATAGCATAGTGGAATTTGTTTAATCCCCAAACCATCATAGTATTCAAGGTTCAATACCAAGACTATAATAGTGGAAAAAGTCCTTTACTGAACTATTTTCACCGACCATTCAATTCCTATTTATTTAATGAGATATCTATCATTACCTAATACATTGGAGGGATATATAATTATAGGACCACCCATTATGTAATGAAAATCATACATATGTGTTTCAAAAGATTATAAAGAATTCATCATATTAGAATTGATGATAAGAAATGAGTTTCATAAACCTTTTAAAATAGAATAACTCGTGGAAAATAAATGAGTTTTATAAAAATTTCATTAGTTCATCATATCATAACCCATGTAAAATGTGCAATTTTTCTAACAATATTGTCATTTTAATCATAAAACATCCATATAAAATATCAAAGTGTTATCCTTGGATCATATTACTAGTATATAACAAGTGAAATAAAGTTTTGTTGTCTTTCATTAACAAAAATACTATTATAATCTAATTAAAACATTTTTGAAGAAAATATCCTTTACACTTTTGAAAATCACATTTCAAAAACTAAAAAATCAAAAAATATTGTCAAAATAATTTTATTTGAAAATATCATTGGAAAATTATAATCTATTATTTATAGTATTTAGTGGTCATGATCACCGGAAATCTCATTCATTTAATATAAGTTAAAATAAAACACTCTATTCAAATTTTTAAGAAATCTTAAAATGTACCTCATTTAGAAAATGATTAGAAGATTCCTTTTAAACCATTACGAAAAAAAATTAAAAATAGGATAGAAATGAATTTAAAATATTAATATAATAATAGTAAAAACCTTATTTTAAATAATTATAGAAAACATGGATATGGATGAAAAAGGTTTTTTTGAATGATGAAAGAAATAATGTTATTTTTACTTAAAAACATATTTTCAGAATCTTGATCACTCAAGGATATGAAAATGAAAAGAAAATTTTTATTTTAATGAAATTGATATTGGAGAATACAATTCATGAGTATCTCAATATATGGGTCATAATATTTCATCATCATAACTTATCCTTACAAATTCATGATAAATAATGAAATTGTGACAAAAAAACCATTACTTCTTTGGCAACATTTGAATCATAATCCCCACGAGAGAAATAAAATTTTATGGATATATAAATCCAAAAAAACAATTATTTGAATAATAATTAAATACATTCATGGGTAGTATAGATGAACTATAAAGGAACATGTGTTGATTATTACATTTTTCTCACATGAATAAAAGTGAGATGAAAATTCCAAACCTCAAATTTGAATTGCTTTGAAAGCCCTCAATCCTCCTTTATAATTTTTTTAAAATTTATTGTAATTATATACCAGATTAATTTACATACTTATAATATCATAAATGATCCCCTAATAAAATTTTATCACCATTTTATTAATAATTATTTATTAATATCTTCGTATATGGGTGTTAATTATTTCATTCTTTGATAAGAATTTCTGTATGTTAGTTCCGGTACATATGATTTCATCGTCGTTAAATCATCTTAATAATGATATTCATGGAATAAAAATTATATATATATATATTAATTATATAAATATTTAGATACATTCAAACAATTATAAATATAAAAATTAATTACACTATTCATGGAGACGGAAGGCCATACATATCAATAAACGTTGTTTTCACTTTTCTACAGGTGGAAAAAATGTAAATAATGATTCAACATTATAGAATCATAATTATGTAATATATATAATATACATTCATTAAATTCATAATTATTAACATACAAGTAAAATGTAAATGAAAAACAAATCACATCGCTTCGTGGAGGTGGTAGTTTACACATGCACACGGCGACATTATCATTTTACAATGGATTAGAAGGTAATAAGGTAGATGTGATATTAAGAGTCAGTAAGTATAATTATGTAATAATTATCATATATAAACTTTAAATTCATCATAAAAATCATCCATGAAATATGGTAATGAAAAATGAATTGTACCGCTATATGGAGACAGTATGTCGTACATACACACTGGAAATAATTTCACATACCATTTGATGGAAATAGGGTGATTAAAGGTAGATTAATAATCTTAATAATATTTAATTATATTTATGATAAATAATTTTTTATTTTATTAATAATATTATTTATTTATAGGATGTGAAATAATAATTAAAAAGAGAGTGAAGCGATCTCTTCTTCTTTGAAACCACTCCTTTATAATTTATCTAAGGGGAACTGGGGTTGGAATTTTGGAAAGAAATGTACCTATATAATGTGAATAAGGATGTTTAAAATATATTTTATTACGGTATGGTTGAGAAATAAGGCCCATATTTGTTTATATAAATGAGAGAGGAGGTTCCCTTCTATATAATTGAGTTGAGGGACACTTTTGGAATTTTTTGAAATATCAAATCATAATAAAGTTGTTATCTAGAGGAAATTCAGAAAAATTTATACTTATTCATTTATAAGATTTTATTGGTTTGAAATAAAATAAACCAATACAATTTTAATAGTATTTTTAGTGTTCTAACCCATATCTAATGGTTTAACCCCATCATTAACCAATTTTAACAATAACTGTGGTAACATCTTTTTGACACTTAAAATGTTATAATTTTATATTTTAGTTGAAAATTTACTAATAAATGGGAAATATAAAATATTTTAGACCATATATTCTCCCATTTGTCCTCTTTAAATATTTGTTTTATGAATTATAAATAATTTAATTAATTATTATTTTGATAAAATATCATTAATGTCAGTTTTTCCACTATTCATTTAATTTGACTTAAAAGATACAAAAGAAAAGTTTAAATTAAAATATGATATTTTAAAATAATATTAATATATCATATTAATCTTTAAAATTTATGTAACCCATTAAATCAGTCAAATTATATCACTTTTAATATTTTTAATATCATTTATTTTAGTTTTCCGTTAATTGAAAAAACACATTTCGACGTTGAATAAGAATTCCAATTAATTATTTAATACCAAAAAAATATAAACAAATTAACATATTGAAATTATGTTTATTATACTAAAAATACTTTCATAACTTAATTTTTTCTCTATATAGACACATGATGGATATTTAAAAGTAAGAGTGTGACATTTGTAACATTCATTGGTATAAATACTATATATGTCATTTTTATGTACAAGAGTCCATTAAAAAATCCTTTTAATACCTAAGGTGAAAAGGTAATAATTAATTTTATAAAATAATAATTTATAAAAAAATGGGGACACTGACTCTTAGTTTTAACCAAGATTAACCTGATTTACCCTTTATAAAGGTGATTTTTTTCAATGTTACTATTCATAATGACAAAATAAAAGGTCCCTATTTAAAAAATTTGGACCATATAATTCCAAATATAGAATATATTTTTCATGATTAAATTCATTAAATTTTTAGAAATTAATTTAAAAAATAAGTTTAAAAAACACCACAAAAATAACTTTTTAGAAAAATACATTTTAAGTATAAAATGTGATTTATTACTAACAAAATATTAAAAAATATATATATTAAATGAATGTTAAAACATATGGTTGAATATATAATATATATATTTTTTAAAATCAGTCACAAATAGTGACTAATTAAATTTTTTAAGATAAAAACACATTTCTCTCATAATAAACTTTTTCAAAAAAATATTTCTATTAATTTATAATTAATTTTTTTTATTTTAATTTATAATGAATTGATAACAAATGAATATATTGTGTGAATGTGTAAACCATACATTTTTCATAATTTGGTTAGTTTTATTTATACATTATAATTCTATAGTTATGTGATAACATTCACATTAAATAATTTTTTTTAAAAGAATATCATGGATTTTTTAAACTCTATGTTACATGTAACCCAAGTTATAAAAGAAATTAAATTTAGTTGAAAGAAAATATTTCATAAAATAATATTATTTCAAATTATAGAAAATTTAAAAATTATTTATCTCTTAAAATTACATTACTCTAATACAGAAATCTAAGGATACTTATTCCTCTTCATATCCTTAGGTTCCCATGTAGCTTTCTCAAATTGGTTGTTTCTCCACAAACCTTTAACCAGGTGAGTGATATTTATTTATAGAACCTTCTACCCATTATCCATGATTTCAATTTTTTAATTCATAATAAGGATATTTATCAATTGGTATGACCTCTAATTTCCGTACATGTCAGGGATTAGGTATTTACTTCCTCATGACAGATATATAGAACACATAGTGAACTTGAAAGAGGTTCTGTGGAAGAACCAAGTGATATGCTACCATCCTTACTCGCTCAAGAACCTAAATGGGTCCAATATACATAGGGACTATATTTCATTTTTTCCCCAAAATATAATACTATTCGATCTTGAAAAAACACTAGAAATATATTTTCACCATGTTTGAACTCTAGATCTAACCGATGATTTCTAGCACATCTTTTCTGTCAACTTTGTATGACAATTATTTTTGATAAATAAATTTACCCTTATCTACTATTTAATAAGTTATATCATTACCAAATATATTATTTTTTCAAACTTCAATCCATCATATTGTAGCTCTACACTTCTTTCTATAGAATTATTTATAGGAATTCATCTAAATGCTCAAGTACAAGATATTATTTTAATAAAACTTAGTTTGTGGAAACTGTTGATCCCAAAAAACTTTGAATTATAAAGAAAAAGACCTAAAAATATCCTCTAGGGTGCAAATAGTTCTCCTAGACTGACCATCTATATAAAGATAGTAAGAAATATTTAAACATAACTTTGTATCCATAGTTTATTGAAGACTTTTCCAAAAGATCGAGGTAAACCACATATCCCAATAAGATACCGCATATTATGGTACTCCACAAAACCTTTCCACTTATTTAATTTATATTATTAAAATATAACCAAGATAAAATTGTAATATGAAATAAATAATTTATGATGACTTCATAAGTAAATCCAATACAAACTAAATAGAGTTTTATACCTTAGACATTTTGGGGGTGTCTAATGAAACATTCCATGGTGAAATTTTTCCATTTCAATTATTGTATGGGTAATGGTTATATCAACCCCTAAACTTCTATTTATAATCATTAACTTGAATACATATTTAATCTCTATGATATATACTCTAAAATATCTTCATTCATTCTATCCCAATGGAAATACGTTTTTATATCTATATACATCATCGTACTTCCAGGATGAAACAAGAATGGTGAAATATGAGCCACAAAAATTATATCTTTAATCAAATTTTGGTATTTATGGTATGAATACATAAATCCTATACATTATAATTCCATGAAAATCATGGTTAATCTTATGAAAATTTATCACCATCATCTTTAGCACTACTTTATTATATTATACCTATTTAATCTTCACATAAATAGATAGATGGACACTCATTTCCGAAAGATAACATTTCCCTCATTGCATAAAATGTTCACGATATATCCTTTAAAAATAAATAAATATTGGAAATTTTGTGATCATCTTCATAGATAAGTTATAATGTTTTTATAGACATAGAGAAATTGAAACGTTATTTTCTTTCCCATGTTGGTAATGTATTGGGAATTAATAATATTTAATCATCTCTAACAATATTCTGTGGAACAGATTCAACTATTTATATGTGAAAATATAATTTGAACTTTTATGATTAGTATATATATCTCACCATTCTATGTATAGATAATACCTCCTTATATGTAGTTAAAACATAACTATAGCTAATTCTAAATAAAGAGTTGGTTAATTTTTCTCATAAACCATCAATTTTTGTGAGGTATAATCTATCACCATATGATTTTTCATGAGAATGAATCCTAATATCTCATTTGGTGCATAACAATATATTATAAACCATTCTATACTATAAGTTAATTCTAGAACAAGTTCACTGAATGACTATCTCTTCAGTTCCTTGGAATTCTATTCACAACCATTAGTCCAAAGGAATGTGAATCCTTTCTGAGTAAACTTTGTGAGTGGAATTTACAATCAGGAAGAATTATCCAAAAAGGACTGATAATAACCCACCAAATACAGAAAACAATAGATCTTATTCAATGTGTTTGGTCTAGGACAATATTCAATAACATCAGTCTTTGATGGATTTATCAATATACCTTTTAAAAAGAATATATAAACCACAAATGAATCTTTCTGAAGAAAAAATTCACAGTTTGTAATTTTTTCAAATAGTTTCTCCTTCATCAGGATCCTCATAAAAATAATAAATTTATCTTTAGGCTATTCCATTTTATTTAAATATATAATAATATAATGAATGAGTATTACCAAAAACTATTCAAGGAAATCTCTAAAGACTCTATTCATTAAATCCTTGAAGATATTTGGGGAATTAGTAAGACCACATAACATCACTATAAATTCATATTTTACTTACCATACAAGGAAATTTTTTTTGGAAATATCATCATTCTTGAAAATCAATTGATTATATCAACAATAAAGATTAATCTTAGAAAATTATTGAGATCTGTATAGTTTATCCAATAATTCTTTGATACAGGGTAGATGAAACTTGTTCTTGATGGTCACATTGCTATATTTTTTATAATCAATGAAAGGATGCATTTACCTATAATTCTCCTTAACAAAAATAACTGGTTCACACAATGTTGAAACATTTGGCCAAATGGATCCCTTCTCAATATTCTCATCGATTTTCTTCTTCAATTTCTATAACTAAATCCAGTCAATTCTATATAAATTCATTGAAATAGGTAGACCACAAGGTATGAGTTATATTGATGACTCAAAATCATGATTTTTTGGAATAATAGTAAAATACTTTGGAAATACATCAACCCCTCCCCCCACATAATAAGAATATTTTTGATATTGATTTTCTCCCCAACTATCTCAGATAAAACCCCTTTTAAATTGGAAACACGACCCCTAAGATGGATGTAATTTCTATACGATGATAATTATTTTCATCACAATGATATATCATCATAAGTTGGTTTGTAATATCAGAAATAACTTATGTTCCCATAAAATTGATGTCAGATTTATATAAAAAAATCCAATACATGTGCAAGATAATATCAAATTCAACTAGAGGAATAATAACTTGTTTTTCAAGAAGAATATTCCCAAAAAAAATTAACTGAAAAATAATCATAGGCTTACGATGAAATCATAAAACCATTAATATTTCTTATTTCTAACTCAACATATAATATTTTAGGTGGTACTATCATACCCTTTTAAAATTCTTCAGATATAAAATAGTGGGTAGATCCAAAATCAAATATGACATTAGTAGTTCAAGAGTTGATAGTAAGTGTACCTATCTCCACTTTATTATCATAATCCACATAACCAATAGCTATTAAGATTATTTCCCTTTTTCTCTAAGATTAATGGTTACTCACTTTGATCATAATCACTAATCATTGATTTTCCTAATGCCCATACTCCTTGCATTTGAAACATTGGAGTGTGGGTGGTACATTCTGTGGATCTTTCGATTTATTAAAATCAATAGAAAACTTCATCCCATCACTTAGATATTTGATTTCTTGATTAAATTTCCCTCCACACTTAAAATATTTACTATTTCCAATAATAAAATTTCCTCTGTGATTATTTCAATATTTTAAGAAGAAATGATCATTTATCTTCTTATCTCTATGTTTTTTATATTTTACTTTGAATTACATCTTTCGTTTCTTATACAAACTATGAGATGTATATGTAAATATAATATTCATTAATAATTTGATTACACATCAGATGATTTCATCATAGATACTAAATTATCTTATAGATTAATCCTTCTATAAATACGATTTTATGCCAATGAAGCATTGATCAACCTTTTAGGTTATTTGATAATACCCGATGCATACCTTGCAGGTCTTATAAAATTTACCTCAAAGGTATGAACATATTCATTATCCTTCTAATTTATCTTGAGTAATTCCTTCTCAATTTTCATATAAATAATTCAAGGATAGTACTTATTGAAAACTAGTCTCTTAAACTCATCTCACTATATGTCGTAAATTAATTCCCTTTATCTTGTTATCTTGATAAGATTCCACCACTGATTTCCTATCCTTACAAATGATAGAAGATAAAAATAAATTTTTAATGTATTGAACACTAGATAATAGAAAATATATTTCCAGAGGTATTGATTCATTTATTAGAAACTAGTGGATTAAAAGACTCACTATAAAGGTGGGTGTTTCTTCATGAAGGACCCAATAGAATGATGTACCCCTTTTGTTCATTTTTATGCTCAATATGATTCATATATTGAGAAATTTTTTGATAATAATAATGATATTTTTTATTCCATATCCCATAATATTTGGATTTTCTAGGTGACCATAAGTTCATTTTTTTTCTTATTCAGTATTAACAAGATTCCGTTGGTTTATAACCATTTACAAAAACAATAAAAAATATAGTATGAGAAAAAAATCATATTTTCTAACTATATAATCATAAAAAAACATTTATTATAAGTTTAAATAAATATTCCTTATTTTTAATCTATGAAAACATAGGTTTAACCTAGGCTATCCATGATCGTTACCAACACATTATGATGTTATCTTATACTTAGACTTATGCTAATAGTTCCCAATAGAGTTTTCTCATCCTATTATAAAAAGGTTAATAAACCATTATTGGATACCAAATATAGATACCAATACTTCTCATACATAGTTAGAACTTCATAGTAGATGATTATTCATTATATAATATAACAACCAATTCCAAAAATAATAAAGGTTTAGTTCCTTTGGAAATATGGATAGATAAAAAAATAGTTCGTAAATGAAATAAATAATCTACTAATTAGTTCTTCACAACTAAAACCCTTCTTAGACATATCATATTTCAAATATTCATCTATAACCTCAGGAAAGGAATCCTAAGAAATGGTGAGATCAGATACCCAATACAGGTAAAAAATGGAGATATCAATGATCCCATGAACATAAATTGATCATAAGGGTATGAGGATATTATCATACTATTTTCAAATCAAACCTTGTGTATAATATATAAAAATATTGAGTCTTGGAGTTATGGTTGAAATTTTATAAGACATGAATCACAATAAAAACAAAGAAAATGAGCCATGATATCCTAAAATTGGAATTAGATATAAGTTTTTTGCATACAAATTAGTATAGAAAATAATTTACTAAGTAGTTAAAGATCATTTTCTATAATATCATTGTGGAATGGGTTCTCTCCCTACCCATCACATTATTAAAATCATATATACTTGTGCCAAGTTATCATAAATATCATCATTTCATAACACATGAAGATAAATGGGTTTCATTAACATTTTAGCATAGAATAACCCTTTGAAAGTAAATCAACGTCTTAAAAATTTTATCAGTTCATCATATCACAACCTATGGGAAAATAACGGGATTCATAAAAATATTTCCATAATAATAATAAAACATACAGAGAAATAAAAAGGTTTATATCCTTGAATCATATACCCAATAAATCATAAGTAAAATCAAGGGTTTTTTCATGGATGAATAGAAATACCATTATAGGATCATTAAAATATTCTTATGGAAAGTATAATTTCCACATTGAAAATGACTTTTCAAAAATTTAAAATTCAGAAAATATTGTGAAAATAATATTCATTGAAAATTTCCTTAGAAAATTATATACGACAATTTACATTATTTAATGGTCTGACAGAAGTAAATTTCATTTATATTATATAAGTTAAAAGAAAACATTCATTTCCAATTTTCATGAAAAGTTAAAAAGTACCTTGTTTGGAAAATAAAAATAACATCTTAAAAAAATTTAGTAAAAATTAAATAATGGTAAAAAATTACATTAAACATCATAGATTAATATTAAAAACCTTCTTTAAAATATTTATAAAAACATAGATATGGATGAAAAAAATTAACCGAAGATAGATATAATGTAGATTTTCCTAAAAGGTATATTTTCTATGTTCTGAGTACTTACGGTGGGTAAAATTAAAGTAAATGGGTATTTTCAAGAAATAAATAGAGGATATAAAAATTCATGAGTTTATTGAGAGATAGAGTATATTATTTAATTATCAAAATATAACTATAAGCAATACTGATAAATAATAAGAATATAACCTAAAAACCCTAGCCCTTTGGTAACATTTGAATGATAAGACTCATGAAAGAAAGAACCATAGATTGATATGTAAACACCCATAACATTTTAATAATAATCATAAAATACATTCATGTATGGTATATAAATCACCCAAAAATAATAAGAGATCACTAGTTTGTGAAGGGGTTTTCACACTAGGTTTTTATGTTTTTTAAATCAGTTTTTAAGAGACGTGGTTATAGGGGATGTAGTAAATATAGTTTTTTATGTTTGTTACTTTAAACGGACATTAAAAATAAGTTCTTCCATTGGTATTTTCATGTCAGTTATTTGATAAACAATGTGGAAAACACATTATCCACCATTTATCACGTTGGTTATTTTAGATAACTGACATGATAAATGGTTTTTCACATCAGTTATTGAATAACCATTGTGATAAATGGTGGGTAATTTTTTTTTCACATAGGTTATTCAATAACTGATGTGAAGAATTTTTTTTACCCTTTATCAAATTGGTTATTTACCTAACCAATGTGATAAATGGGTTTTCATGTCAATTATTGTATAATCATCCTAGAAACCCATGTGAATGTATTTTTCTCCTTAGTTATCCAGTAACCGATGTGAAAACATGATTTTAAAAAAAATATATACATTAATTCATCTCCTCTACTAGCAGTATCCAGAGAACAGAAAAGACATGCACCAGAATCCAAAACACAACACAATAGGTAGAAACTAAAAAAGGCTACACCAAATCTGCAAAAATACACATTACATTGAACATTATAATAATCTAAAAACCAATTTACATTGATTCATCTCCTCCACCAATAGTAACTATGAAATATCATAATAGGTAGCAAAAAAAGTAGCACAAAATACAATAAAATATACATACTATTGAACATTCAAATAACCTAAAAACCAATCAAACCTATAAAATAATATTCCCATTAAATTTGAAAATATATAAACTCAAATCCATTATATGACCATTCTCAATGAAAAATCTAAAAATAATATAGAAATCATTTTACTTGAATTTTCAATAAAACATATTTAATATTACCGAAATCTTCCTTAAGAAATCTAACTTATAGAACTTTGTAACTATCCCAGTAGAAATTATTTCATAAATTAATCATAAAAAATAATAAACAAATTCAGTTACAAGTTTTTTTATGACACTATTTCCATGAAATTTCATTTTAAAATTATATTTTTAAAATAATATATCTAAAATTTACTAATAGTAAATGATAATTCACTTTAGCTTTTACAAATTTGATCTTGGTACTCCTGGTGATCTTCTTTCTTGTCACATTTCTAAAGAAATACCATTCCCTATTTGAAATAAATATTAATATAATATATTTTATTCATTATAATATAAATAATTATAAAAATAAGAAAACCTATTTGTTCAATATATTCTTAAAAGTTTCCCCCACTTTACTCTTTATAGAGAATAACCAATACAATGTCTTATCTCTTGGCCAATAAACACCAAACATCAAATGAACACTAATATAAACAAATTTAATATGATATGTTAATATATTAAGTGATATATTACACTTTGTGAGAAACAATATTTTAATCCTTTCAATATATGGAAACATCCAACACTGAATGACGACATTCATCTGAAAACTTTCATCTATATAAACTATTCTTTGGGAATCGTTCATTGTTATAGATATAGGAGAAATAAATTGTGGGTCCATAAATCTATATCCATCTATCTTGTATTTCTATGTAAAATTTTTATATAGATACCTAATACAAAGTTGAAATAATTAAAAAATTTAAATAAATTAAAGGGAAAAATTGTTAATCAACTTATATGTAAAAAATAAGCATTGGGTTGATACACAATTGATCTCCAACTACATGCTCCTTGATAGAATTTTTTAGATAGATCATATTGATTTCATGCCCACAAAAATAAAAATCAAATGGTATGTCATATACTCTAAATAATAAATTTGAGTATGTCGACAATCAATCAATACTAGTAGAATTTGTATCTGATGTCATGGAACTCAAGATTTTTTTTTCTCTATACAATATTTCATTACCTTTAATTTATTCTTAAAAAAATTAGATAACTATATTAACATTAATGGGAGAAAAAAAATATTAACAAAATGAAATTAAATATAACATATATATAATTCTCTATGGTAATATGTCAAAGTAGTCTAGATGGAAAAAACCAAAAAACGAATGATACTTTGTCCAACTAAACTCACATCATCTATAAGACATCGTATGTTTTCTCATGTATCTCAAATATCTTGTACACTGACCCTATTATAAATTATCTCAATTTGGTGATGTTTAATAATATCACTAGTATAATATATTATCACATATGAAACAATATGACGAATATCATCAACAAATAATTTATAGTAAACTGGAATTTATGGAGGAGGGTTATTGGGGTAGGATAAGGAGTGGAGTTTGGAAACACATATGTGTGAGTAGGATAAGGAGGAGGATTGGGATCTACTAGTGCAGATAGAGGATTCAGATCGGTAGGCCAAAACTAACCATGAATTTCTACAAACATCGCCTGTACAGATGCTCTGATCCTATCCTCCATCATCACTTGAATATCCTATCTTTGGATTCCAAAGATTCTCTTGTTTATAAACATGATTCTTTTAAGACTATTATGAATGTCGAAACAATTTTCAAGTAGATACACTTATCAGGAATCCTCGTACATGACACAGGTGTTTGGGATTTCCCAATACTGCAACTAAAATAACATGTCTACCCTCAAAAATTAAGATCACATTTGTGCTACGATCCTAAATATAATCCTGTGTAGAATATTTGAATAAATATATAATAAATCATAATATATAATGTGTATATCTGATGTCAATAAATAAATAAACATCCTAAAATCTCATCAACTACGACTCCTGACTCTTCCATAAGATATTATCCTTTTGTTACCATTCAACCCCTCATCTATTTTTCATGTCTAGTGGGGGAAGGATGTGCATCCTCTTCTGATCTTGATGAATTATATCTTACATTTTGAAGTTTTTATTCTATCATGTGTTCTTATAATAATTTATACCCTCCCCAAGATAGCATATGAGGGTATACATTTCTATCTTGAAGCTCTCGATTATACCTCCCTGATTTTTGTAAATTAATAATTCAGAATAATGAAATCATTAACATGGTCATTAATATAAAAAGACATCTAAAAAGGTAACATTGTAGTCACTAAAAATTCATATCATCATCTACTTTCAAAAAATTGTTTCTATATATCTTCATCTATAAATGGATATATATCACATGGATTTTGATGTTATGTATTCCAAAAATTTAACTGTGATGTGAAGAATAAATTAAAATCCCTCAATCTTCTAGCCACCAATGACATACATTTCCTCCTGACTCATCTAGTCTCAGGCATATCATATTCCTTATAGTGATAAAGGTAAAAACATTTATTAATATAAACATTTAAAGATAAGTAAAATAATAACAAACAGGCTTACCAAAATGGTCTCCCACAATAGTGATAATTTCACTTTGTCAACACTTAACCAATCATTAGATAAAATACTAAATTTTATTTTAGCATGTACTGATACAAGAGTCTTTAATTGTTTTACCTTTGGAAATATTGAAATTTCATTATCATCAAATTCCAATGGTATTCTCTATTCTTGGGTATGAGAAACTAATAATTTTGGTAATTGTGTGGAGCCACATTTACCAACCCTTGAACTCTTTTCCCCCCGTGGATGTAGATGTGTCATGTAATGAAGGGTGAGGAGGATCATTAATAGATTCATGTCTAAGTTCCTTCCCAAAGGTATGAGTATTATTATCTATAGAAATATGTGTTCTATCAGAGGATTGATATGTCATTATCCTAAAAATCAAAGAAACATCAATTAGTACAAAAATATACAAATCCAACAATTACACGCAAATATAAAAAAATTATCAATTATAAAAAAAGTAAACTAAATGTAACAAATTTTTATTCATATTTTTTATAAACTAAAAATATAAAAATATAAATGAGATATGAAATGACATAAATGAATAAAACCTACCAATATTAAAAGGAGATGAAATGACATAATAAATATTCAACAACCTGATAAAACATTTTTACAAGAAAAAAAATACTATTCTATTATAATCTTATAGATTAAATTTTTTTATTTAAAATTATTAATTTAAAATAATTGGTTTTCAAAAAACCAATTAATAGATATGTCACTTAAAGGTAAAAATGGAAACTATAAAAAACTAAACTAATATAAAAAAAAAATTTAACTTATTATTTATAATGTGTGTTTAAATAAATAAAATAAAATAAAAATATATTACTTATGAAATTTAAAAAAGTAAACCATAATAAACATATGTTACCTGTAATATTACGAATGTATTGAAGATTTTTTTCCAAAATTCCTTCTTCATGATAGTTCTATATGGAACAAACCATGTCTTCGATGTGTTCATCAATATTATTTATTAATTATGACATGGATGTAAGGATCTCACAAAAATCAGTATCTTTTTTAAGTTTATCATCATCAATGTACTATTTTTTCCTTGTAAGATAATGGCCCACTACATATTAGGTTGAACAATAACATATAAAATTTGTTTTTCATGTGTTTTCATGATAAAAGGATTACTTGTGTAATCTAGTTTATTCAAATTAAATAGTGTCATTCCAAATTCATCTCGTCAGAAACTATTGTTACTGATAATCCATTTACATTTAAACACTGGAAATTAAAATTTAATGTAATCCACCTCCCATATATCTTCAATGGCTCCATAATATGTGGTTGATGTTGTAACACCCCGAGCTTCCACGATACGCTTCTCATTCAATAATGCAATAGCTTGCATTGTACGCAACTTCGAGTTCTAAAACACCGCGACTAATCAAAGTAGCCGTTATGAATAGTAATAACCACTTTTTAAAATTATAGAAATCTTATATTTCAAAATGGACTTCATTTTTGGATTCGGAATATCGAAATTAGCCTATGTTGAATTTTTGGTATTTTTCTGAGAACTTCTAATTATTATGAATAGTGAAAAATACTTTAAAACAACTTTTTTAATCAAAATAAATTATTGTGATAAATTATACTATTTAGTGGTTTTAAGGTATAATTAGAATATATTTTTACCATTTTATCCAATGGTGGTCATTGGAATTAATTTAACATTGAAATTGGACATAAACAATTGCCAATCTTTTGATATAAATTGTTTCTTAAAAACACGCTATTTGTCGTAACAGCGGGAATTAATTATAAAATTAATTGATGCAACTTATATGTTTGGAATTTTGTAAAATAGACATCATTTTTGAATTCGGAATATCAATTATAGCTTAGGGTGAAATTTTGGCCTTGTTCTGAAAAACTTCAATTTTTGATGAATAGTGAAACCACTAAGTGGTAGTTAAATAACTGATTTTTCGTTTAAATGAAATATTACCACTTCTGTGATTTGATTTTCAAAAATCTGACATACATGGTTGTCATTAAGAAGTAAAATGTGGTTCAATGAGATTAAAATAATTTTTTGGTGAATAGTAACTTTTAAGTTCTTAATCGCGATTAGTGGTAATTAGTGTAGTTTAAGGTACAAATAATGTTTTAATAATATGAGATGAGCATGACACTTGTCCTACTCCTATTGGATG
This sequence comes from Viscum album, assembly GCA_963277665.1. Lineage (NCBI taxonomy): Eukaryota > Viridiplantae > Streptophyta > Magnoliopsida > Santalales > Viscaceae > Viscum > Viscum album. The sequence goes on along the minus strand of OY728132.1, from coordinate 31,967,346 downwards.
AGTCATGGCCGACCAAGACAACCCATGGGTCAACTTGGGGACCCCATGGAGCCACTTTAGTTGGAAAATGACATTAATATATATTTATTTAATGTTAAAATTAAATTGACACAAACATGAGTTATTTTACTAAACCAGTTTTTAAGTGGGGTTACACAAGTCCAAATTTTGACTATAAATATTCATTAGAAAGCTAAAAAGATTTACTACATCATAGTATTTGTTTTATAATTTTTAGACATTAAATAAATTAAATTATTTATGACATCATTATGATGCAGCGATGACCTCATTATTTAACGATTTAAATAAAATGAGAAGATAATGAAAAATCCAAGGCATACACTTGTCCAAAGCCCATTGGATGAGGATATTTCGGAACCTTATTACCTTAGACTAGAATCATATAAGTGTGGGACCTTTAGAATCCGAAAATCATTGTGAAATAATATAACATTTCAATCTTTCCAAAAGTGCCCCTCCTCTCCACTTATAAAAGGCCCCCACCTCTCCCACCTCATTTACACTTTCAAGCCATTTGGCTCGGCCAACCTCTGCCCAAATACTCTCCCAAATTCCCTGTCTTCCTCCTAGAAGCCTTACTTTGGGCATAATTCTTCCCAAGGAAGCCTTTGGCTCAAATCAAAAAGAGTTACCCGATTTTGAGGTAATGTCTTCTCTAATGTTGTTTTGTTTTATTTTTCTTCTCCAACCCCCTAAACTCTTTTTATTCATTTCTTTTGTAACAACACCAGTATACTAAATATACTAGTATGTTGTTATAAGAAGTATTCGAGCTAAACTTACACACACCTACATCTAATGGTTAAAGAACACACGGTTTCTGTGGATGGTGAATTTCTGCCTCACGAAACGATGATTGTTCAACACTCATATAACTCTTTCAAAGGTGGCCATTAAGATGTAACTATTTTTATATATGATATATAATATGTTTATGTTTTACTTATGCTTCTGTATTTCTCATTTATGGCATACTTTATGATTTCCATTATGGGTAAAACGCGATAATTTCATTTTAGGAAGTGCGGACTACCGCCCCCTCAAAGTGATTTGAATCGTTAATGCCATATGTGGGATGTATAAAGGATGGAGTAAATGGTATAATACACTATATTATACTGGAATTATATTATACATTTATATCATTATGATTTAGTTCCATTAAATATGAAATTGAAATGAAAGTAGCGTTCATGCGTACGTACGGCTTACCGTCTCCATGAACGGTGCATTTCATTTCTTACCTCTAAATGTTACGTAATATTATAAATGAATGTATATACTGGATATATAATATATATATGACATCTAAATCATGAATATAATTCTGGAAATAATGGATATTCTACCACATGAACAACTTGTAATTATAAGAAGTTTATTGTTGACTCAAGTTACCAAAGATCGACAAAACGATCATTATTAACGTGAATAATTACATAATATTAATAACATTGTAATAAGTGATATAAAAAGGATAATGAAATTGAAAATGGTTCTTAATAAGGTCTGTATTAACTCTAGTTTATTATTCAGGAGGTTAAAGAACGGTTGAGTCAAGTCGGACACAAGGTAAGGGAATTTCTTAACCCAACTTCAATTCTTTGGGTTAATCTCCTACTTTTAAATTATGTGATTATATTGTTATGTCCTATATTGTATTTGTACATAATTTATGTGTACTTATAGTGAATACACATAATAGATTTATTTTATTTAATAAAATGATCTTTGTAAGGGAATTTCTTAACCCAACTTCCATTCTTTGGGTAAATCTCCTACTTTCAAATTATGTCATAATATTATTATGTCTTATTTTGTATTCTTTATGTGTACCTATAGTGAATACACATAATAGATCTATTTTATTTTAAAAATGATCTTTTTAAGGACTTCGTCTCAATCTCCTTTCCTTGAGGCATATTTGACTTTATACACAACTTTCTTTTATACGGTGTATAAACCCCTTTGACTTTTATGTTTATTCAAAAGGAATCTTTTTTATACGAACCGTTTTACTAAACGACAAAAAGGAATGTTTTTCTTTCCATACTTATGCGGCGACAATGACTTCTCCGCCACCGTGACCATTATTTGAGATTCGGCTTCCTCTACAAGCCATCATTTTTTTTAATGAAAAATAAATACAAAGTTTTAACATTCTTTTATTTTGGTATTGAAAATGGTTTTGAAAGCATTTTTATTATATCAATGTGTTGTATTGATATCTTATGATTGAAATGTGGAAATGTTATGTTTCCTTTATGCATGTTTTATGTGATACGATTATGTTATGGTTTATGATATGTTTAAACCTATTCATATGAGGAATGAATTGGACTTAATAAGTGACGGGTGGAGCCCGCTATAGCTCCTCGATGCATCGGTAGGTCTCATGAGACATATAGATGTGGAATTGGCCGAGGCCCTTTCCCAATTTGATTTATGGTTTTGGTCGAGGCCTTAATCATTTTAGACGTCTTGGCCGAGGCCTTGACAAAATGTTTCAGAATGTCCGGCATTATACATTCCCTCATTATGAAAGTGGTTATTGATATTTCATGTGATTATTCGACCAGTAGAATATCCATGTGAAGAAGTGAATGGCATTATCTCATTTTACTTTTGCCATATTATGTTGATGTTCAAGTTTAAAAGGCTTTTGTTTTAGTTATACATTGCCTTAAATTTTTATGTTTATTTATGAAAGCTTCCGAAATATTGTTATCCTTACTGAGCATCTGAGCTCACCCCTTTCAATGTTTTAATTTTTTCCAGGATGTGAAGAAGTATTTTATGAATGACCTGCAGGGATAGTCAGAAGAGGATATGAGTGTGGACTATAGAGACTTTGTTATTGTAGTTTTTCACTTTATGATGTAATGTAACATTTACGAATGTATCTAGTGTTTCCAAGGCTACTAAACTAATCGGTCTTTCAGGACTTGATCTTTTGTGATCATGCCAATGTTACGATGTAATGCACCGACTCTGGGTAGCTGGGGTCGGGGCGTTACAGTTGGTATGAGAGGAAGTTTAGTACTAACCTTGGAAGCTAGATTTAGATAAACTCTGATTAGAGCACATAGCCCAAAGATAGACTTTGAGGATTAGTATAGAAGAACTTCCTAGAATTTTGTTATTGTAGAGATTTTGTGAGTTTTCCGAGCAATACATCCCTGTCTGGATATGAGTAGGTAGAGGCGGCTCTGGCACAGATGTACCTAGGGGTAAAACCCGAAAACACCGCTTTGAGCTAGACTTGAACGGGAACTGGTGCACGACAACGAGCCTTGCTGCACTCTTGGTTACGACACTCCCGGGGGATATGCTTAGGATAATTCTCATTTTATTTACAAACCACTATGAAGGGTTATGAGTATATACTTCCTCAAAGAAAACATTTATTTTTATGATTATGGATTATATCCATAAATAGTTCAATTTATGTAAAGTGTTTAACAAGTATGGAATTATGTATTTTGATTCATAAACTAATCTAGTTTATGCCATTGTTTAGAAATGGCGCCTAGTGGAAGGAATGGAAACCGTATCAATGCACGAACTCCGTGTATGGATTGCCCTCCTGCTCAAGATAATTATTGTGGATCTGGAGATACAACTGGTGCTGATCAACTTATTACCATACTGGGACAACTCACTCAGGTTATGAATAATAACCTTACTCGTATGGAGCACCCTGATCCGCAACGTGGAGGATCAATGCTAGACCGTTTCATGAGGAAACAACCACCAACCTTCAATGGGAGTACAAATACTATAGTAGCTGAGCAATGGATAAATTCCTTAGAGAAAATATTCCATGCCTTGGGGAGTAGTGAAAGGGAGAAGGTTGTCATGGCAGTTTACCGCCTCACTGGAGATGCTGATCAGTGGTGGTCGCTGATTCAAAACACAAAGTAAGATGATGACGTATCGAATATGGAATGGAGGGAGTTCAAAATGCTTTTCTTAGAAAAATACTTTCCTCGTGACCATCGAGCAGATATCGAAAGGCAATTTCTGAGTTTGAGGCAGAAGGAGGATGAGAATGTCGCAAAGTATGAGGCTAACTTTACAAGGTTAGCGAGGCATGCTGCCGATTATATACGTAACCCAAGGAGTAAGATTGATCGTTTCTTTGATGGGTTAAAACCATTTCTCCTTCGAGCTTTAGTATCACAATCCTTCTCATCATACAAAGATATTGTCTCATGTGCTATCAAGACAGAAAAGGAATTCTCTAAGTCTTATGACAACAAAGTAAAGCAAGAGAAGAAGAGAACGGTGGAACAAGAGACAGATAAAGGGAAAAAGAGAAAGAAGGATTTTCCATTATGTGATAATTGTGGGAAGAATCACCCTGGTACTTGCCTAAAAGGAATGGGAGTTTGTTATAAATGTGGAGAAAAGGGTCACCAGGCTCGTGATTGCAAGGGAAAGAAAGAGGCTGTCAAAGTTGAATGCTACAATTGTAAGGAAACAGGGCATTATGCAAATGAATGTCCTAAGCGTCAGGGAAACTTAACTCAGAAAAGGCCAAGGGATCAAGGCCAATCTTATGCTGTGACAACAGTTGAAGCGGAATAATTAATGTATTGGTGCTTTTGGACTCAAGGATTATATTCTGGTTATAAGAATAATGTGATATATATATATGGATTGTACTGCAGTACTTGTTGATTTCAGTAAGGTTTTAATATGATTAAGGTAATCATATTTTTAGTATGTGACAATAAGAGAAACTTTTCTTTGTTTGGGGAATCTGATGTTAGAATTGATTTTGGAATTTAGAGACCTTTTAGAGAAAGTCTGGACGGAGGTATTTTGGATAACTATTAAGGTTGGAATGGATTAAGTTGAACCATGGATAGTATTGTTTAAGGTTAAAGAATTTCTGAAGATTATTTTTGGAATATTATAATACTATAGTTTTAGGAAAAGGACAACCTGCAGGGTGGGGAATAACCCGGCGCGTCGGACAAAGCTGCAGGAATCGAACCCACAACTATAGTGCGACAAGCCTTTATTTCCTACCACTAGCCTACAGGAAGTCCCTGGTTATTACAAAATAGTTTTACTAATCTAAATGGTATGTGTTAACATTTTGAACCTTATACAATTAGGATAAATAGAATATTTGTGAGTTCCGTTACCATTTGGAGTAAAAGTTGGGTTTGTGGTAAACAATTATTAACGAATGAAAGTATACATAACAAGTATGTATATTCCCTTACGTTCTTAGTAAATCTCCTAAATAAATTCCTCAACATTATAAAAGGTAACTTAAAACAAAAATGTTGTCGGTTAACTTTTCCAACTGGGGATTCAATGACCGTTTAACCAATCACAAGTTTGTGATTTTCTTGTGGTTAAACTTTCTCCTAATCCTGTTTTCTATAAATCTCCATCAGACCTTGATGGTTTGTTTCTCCTCCATATCCATATTTTCATATAATCCTAGAATGGGCTATATCGGGTGACCTTTGTACTTATCCTATTTTCTTTTAATGTTATATATTTATTAACCTTATTTCCGATGTGGGTTTTCCTCAAAGGTATTTTCTCTTTTCAACCTTTTATTTTCAAAGAAAAATTTCAAATTGCGAGGACGCAATTTATTGAAGGAGGGGAGAATGTAACACCCCGAGCTTCCACGATACGCTTCTCATTCAATAATGCAATAGCTTGCATTGTACGCAACTTCGAGTTCTAAAACACCGCGACTAATCAAAGTAGCCGTTATGAATAGTAATAACCACTTTTTAAAATTATATAAATCTTATATTTCAAAATGGACTTCATTTATGGATTCGGAATATCGAAATTAGCCTATGTTGAATTTTTGGTATTTTTCTGAGAACTTCTAATTTTTATGAATAGTGAAAAATACTTTAAAACAACTTTTTTAATCAAAATAATTTATTTTGATAAATTATAATATTTAGTGGTTTTAAGGTATAATTAGAATATATTTTTACCATTTTATCCAATGGTGGTCATTGGAATTAATTTAACATTGAAATTGGACATAAACAATTGCCAATCTTTTGATATAAATTGTTTCTTAAAAACACGCTATTTGTCGTAACAGCGGGAATTAATTATAAAATTAATTGATGCAACTTATATGTTTGGAATTTTGTAAAATATACATCATTTTTGAATTCTGAATATCAATTATAGCTTAGGGTGAAATTTTGGCCTTGTTCTGAAAAACTTCAATTTTTGATGAATAGTGAAACCACTAAGTGGTAGTTAAATAACTGATTTTTCGTTTAAATGAAATATTACCACTTCTGTGATTTGATTTTCAAAAATCCGACATACATGGTTGTCATTAAGAAGTAAAATGTGGTTCAATGAGATTAAAATAATTTTTTGGTGAATAGTAACTTTTAAGTTCTTAATCGCGATTAGAGGTAATTAGTGTAGTTTAAGGTACAAATAATGTTTTAATAATATGAGATGAGCATTAAACTTGTCCTACTCCTATTGGATGAGTCATGGCCGACCAAGAAAACCCATGGGTCAACTTGGGGACCCCATGGAGCCACTTTAGTTGGAAAATGACATTAATATATATTTATTTAATGTTAAAATTAAATTGACACAAACATGAGTTATTTTACTAAACCAGTTTTTACGTGCGGTTACACAAGTCCAAATTTTGACTATAAATATTCATTAGAAATATAAAACGATTTCCTACATCATAGTATTTTTTTTATAATTTTTATACATTAAATAAATTAAATTATTTATGACATCATTATGATGCAGCGATGACCTCATTATTTAACGATTTAAATAAAATGAGAAGATAATGCAAAATCCAAGGCTTACACTTGTCCAAAGCCTATTGGATGAAGAGATTTCGAAACCTTATCACCTTAGCCTCGAATCATATAAGTGTGGGACCTTTATAATCCGAAAAGCATTGTGAAATAATAAAACATTTCAATCTTTCCAAAAGTGCCCCTCCTCTCCACTTATAAAAGGCCCCCACCTCTCCCACATCATTTACACTTTCAATCCATTTGGCTCAGCCAACCTCTGTCACAATACTCTCCCAACTTCCCCCTCTTACTCCTAGAAGCCTTACTTTGGGCAGAACTCTTCCCAAGGAATCCTTTGGCTCAAATCAAAAAGAGTTACCCGATTTTGAGGTAATGTCTTCTCTAATGTTGTTTTGTTTTATTTTTCTTCTCCAACCCCCTAAACTCTTTTTATTCATTTATTTTGTGACAAAACCAGTATAATAAATATACTAGGATGTTGTTATAAGAAGTATTCGAGCTACACATACACACACCTACATCTAATGGTTAAAGAACATACGGTTTCTGTGGATGGCGAATTTCTGCCTCACGAAACGATGATTGTTCAACACTCATATAACTTCTTCAAAGGTGGCCATTAAGATGTCACTATTTTTATATATGATATATAATATGTTTATGTTTTACTTATGCTTCTGTATTTCTCATTTATGTCATACTTTATGATTTCCATTATAGGTAAAACGCGATAATTTCATTTTAGGAAGTGCGGACTACCGCCCCCTCAAAGTGATTTGAATCGTTAATGCCATATGTGGGATGTATAAAGGATGGAGTAAATGCTATTATACACTATATTATACTGGAATTAAATTATACATTTATATCATTATGATTTAGTTCCATTAAATATGAAATTGAAATGAAAGTAGCGTTCATGCGTACGTACGGCTTACCGTCTCCATGAACGGTGCATTTCATTTCTTACCTCTAAATGTTACGTAATATTATAAATGAATGTATATACTGGATATATAAGATATATATGACATCTTAATCATGAATATAATTCTGGAAATAATGGATATTCTACCACATGAACAACTTGTAATTATAAGAAGTTTATTGTTGACTCAAGTTACCAAAGATCGACAAAACGATCATTATTAACATGAATAATTACATAATATTCATAACATTGTAATAAGTTATATAAAAAGGATAATGAAATTGAAAATGGTTCTTAATAAGGTAGATATTAACTCTAGTTTATTATTCAGGAGGTTAAAGAACGGTTGAGTCAAGTCGGACACAGGGTAAGGGAATTTCTTAACCCAACTTCCATTCTTTGGGTTAATCTCCTACTTTCAAATTATGTGATTACATTATTATGTCCTATATTGTATTTGTACATAATTTATGTGTACTTATAGTGAATACACATAATAGATTTATTTTATTTAATAAAATGATCTTTGTAAGGGAATTTCTTAACCCAACTTCCATTCTTTGGGTTAATCTCCTACTTTCAAATTATGTCATAATATTATTATGTCTTATTTTGTATTCTTTATGTGTACCTATAGTGAATACACATAATAGATCTATTTTATTTTAAAAATGATCTTTTTAAGGACTTCGTCTCAATCTCCTTTCCTTGAGGCATATTTGGCTTTATACACAACTTTCTTTTATACGGTGTATAAACCCCTTTGACTTTTATGTTTATTCAAAAGGAATCTTTTTTATACGAAGCATTTTACTAAACGACAAAAGGGAATGTTTTTATTTCCGTACTTATGTGGCGACAATGACTTCTCCGCCACCGTTACCATTATTTGAGATTCGGCTTCCTCTACAAGCCATCATTTTTTTTAATGAAAAATAAATACAAAGTTTTAACTTTCTTTTATTTTGGTATTGAAAATGGTTTTGAAAGCATTTTTATTATATCAATGTGTTGTATTGATATCTTGTGATTGAAATGTGGAAATGTTATGTTTCCTTTATGCATGTTTTATGTGATACGATTATGTTATGGTTTATGATATGTTTAAACCTATTCATATGAGGAATGCATTGGACTTAATAAGTGACGGGTGGAGCCCGCTATAGCTCCTCGATGCATCGGTAGGTCTCATGAGACAAATAGATGTGGAATTGGCCGAGGCCCTTTCCCAATTTGATTTATGGTTTTGGCCGAGGCCTTAATCATTTTAGACGTATTGGACGAGGCCTTGACAAAATGTTTCAGAATGTCCGGCATTATACATTCCCTCATTATGAAAGTGGTTATTGATATTTAATGTGATTATTCGACCAGTAGAATATCCATGTGAAGAAGTGAATGGAATTATCTCATTTTACTTTTGCCATATTATGTTGATGTTCAAGTTTAAAAGGCTTTTGTTTTAGTTATACATTGCCTTAAATTTTTATGTTTATTTATGAAAGCTTCCGCAATATTGTTATCCTTACTGAGCATCTGAGCTCACCCCTTTCATTGTTTTAATATTTTCCAGGATGTGAAGAAGTATTTTATGAATGACCTGCAGGGATAGTCAGAAGAGGAGATGGGTGTGGACTATGGAGACTTTGTTATTGTAGTTTTTCACTTTATGATGTAATGTAACATTTACGAATGTATCTAGTGTTTCCAAGGCTACTAAACTAATCGGTCTTTCGAGACTTGATCTTTTGTGATCATTCCAATGTTACGAAGTAATGCACCGACTCTGGGTAGCTGGGGTTGGGGCGTTACAGATGTAGAGATTGAGTTTTTGTCTTTGGCACTTGAAAAATGCATTGCTTCTACGAACACCGATGCATTACTATTCTGAACCCCACTTCTATTGTCCTGATCATTCATATGAAATATATAACCACAAATGTCATACCTAGACCATGTTATTAAATTTAAAATTGTACCACCCACTAACTATATCAACATTTTTAAGGCATATGGTTTCATAATCTATTTAAACCATGGAAACAATTTGTGTATGCTCATTAAAAATCCACATATCTTTCATCTTTGGAGAACATTGTTTCAACTCATTAATATGAAATGGTATATATAGTTAAGAATAATATATTTTATTAAAGATATATAAATTTACCTTATTTAACTATTCACATATCAATGATATTACTTTCAAGCCGTGGATCCCCTTTCCCTTAAAATTAACTCATTCATGGTGAGATGTAAGTAATTTGATGTGCTCCACGCTAGACAAATATTTTGAAAAAAACATTGAAACCTCTTAGGAAATATACTTCTCAATAATGGATGCTTATGGTTGATATGGATTATTAACATACACCTTTAATATCTTCATATACCATTAAAAAAGATATATAAAACATAGATATACATGTTCGCAAAGATTTATTTCTATCACCAAATGAACCATTAAATGCACCCCGATATCAACAAAATGGAGGAAAATAAATTTATAATTGACAAAGTATAGAAACCACTTAATTATCACAAATTTTCCAAGAATTCAAATCAATAACCATGTTAAAAATTGAATTAAAAAAATAACAAACCTTCATGATAATCATTCTGACACATGTGGGTAACATTCCACGCAATACAACTGGTAGGAGTTATTGCATCATGATGTGACAGTCCTTAGATTTCATACCTATCTAATTCAACTCCTTCAAATAAATAATTTTTTAGATTTAAAGAAAAATCATATGGCACTTTGATATCATGAATACAATGAAAAAAACTATTTTTCTCCTTCATGGATAAGGCATGAAAAGATGGGGAATGAATGTTTTTTTCATGAGGATTGGGATACAACTCTAAACATATTCCCATTGAGAGTAAATCCATTCTTGCATTAAACCCATATGTATTAAAACATTTAATATATAAAAATGTTCCAATCAAACTTTCACAATTATTCTTCTCCATGTGTATGAGATCAGTGTTACTTTTCACCTCATGGTATCTCTAATATGGCATCTCAAAAAAAATGACAGTTTTTCCAACTATTTCTATCACTACCAGATTTATATATCTTTCTAATTACCACATCGATTTTTTTACCCTCTCAAAATATTGATCAATGGATAATGGTTTTGGAACTATATCAAATTCTTGTGTTCTGTTCAAAGAATTTTACTAACTTCTATAAGTGTGATCCATAGGAAAAAACGTTCAATAAACCATGTATACTGTTTTTATCCCATGATGTGGTTGAAAATATGAAGTCTATTATTCACAAATTGGACAAGCTTTATTCGCCTACACACTGTATCTAGAAAAATTTACATATTCCATGAAGTAATTTATAGTTAACATAATCATCACATGTGGTTTAAAATATTCCATTTTATAATAATCATAGACCCTTATACCTTCCTATCATAATAGTTTCAAATCATCAATTAACGGTGAAAAGAAAATGTCAGTATCATTTTTGGACTATTTTGGTACACTGATCATTAAAGTCAATGCGTAATATTTTCACTTCATACAAAATTCTTGAGATAAGTTTTAAATTACCAATAAAATAGGTCATCAAGTATGTGTGCTACAATGGCTTCGATATGGATTCATTCCATCTATTCATAATCCATGATGGATATTTGGAAACATTATTTCTAAATATAGCAAACTGGTGATCAATTTTCTTCCACTACGACCAATAATCTGGATGATGCATATTTCAATAACACATCCTCTCATCAGCATGCCATCTTAATATTTTTACAACAAGTGAATTAGAAAATAAATGTCTCAAATTAATAATTTTATAAAGATACCAAAATTATTTGGTAGGGGTCTCTGAAACTTCTGAATCATCCGTTGATTTTTATTTCAACTTATATTGTGATGTCCCATATTTAGGATAATCTAAAATAAATTTTTATTCTTTCCTATATACCACACAGTCATTCGAGCAGGCATGTATTTTCTTATACCCCAATCCCATCAGGCATAACATTTTCTTAGCAACATAATGTGAATCTTGAAAATCATTGTCTTTAGGAAGAATTCGTTTCAAAAACTATAGTAGCTCTGTAAAACTCTTTTCACTCCATACATGTTTTTTCTTCAGGTTTATCAAAATTAGCATCATCAATAAAATCGTATATCCCGTAAAACCCAAATAAAATGGTTTTTTAGAATCACCGTATAAACACTCAATTTTTAGTTGTTTCTTAGTTTCCTCTACCTCAATATCATGAATCATTTCATCATGTTTATCAGATTTATCATCATGAAAAGCACCATTATCAATATATCTGGAATTCTTCCCGGTTTCACGATGACAAATCCAAGGGATGTAGCTTGAATTAATACCATAAAGAATTAAATAATCTTCGATCTCTCTACTTTTCAAAATCTTAAAATTTAAACATTTTAGGCATGGATAGAAAAACATGTCGTTGTTTAGAAATTTTCAGTTAGAAAATTCCAAAAAAGAATCAACACCTTCCTCATATTCACTCCTATTCATGGTGAAATAATCCAAATTTGATTCATTATATATAAAAAATCAAAAATAAATATGGAAATTAATAGTAGTAATTTATAAAATATTGAGATTATATATTACCTCGAAAACTATAGAAAATCAAGAATTGAAACATTAAAAGGAAAATAGAAAATTTTGTTGAGAAAATTCATTCATACAGAAGGAATAATAAAAGATATTTCTTTAAAAAATGTATTATCTGAAAATAAATGAATATAACCATATGAATTATTAAAAATAATATGTACAATGGTATCTATAAAAAATATCCTTATAAAATATATATACTGGCAAAAACTAATTCATAGATGATTATTTATAAAAAAATAAAATTAATTATATATTCTAATTAACAATATAATCTAACAATAAATTGATTATTATTTTCAAATAAATGTCACATAAAATAAAATCAGGGAAAAATTAACACATTATAAAATCATAAGTAGAATATACTGTCTCAATCATGTTAGGTGTACATTGAGAATTCATCTTTAACTAGTTCTAACAAGCTACAGACCTAAAACATAGCTACCACATTTAATTTTCTTGTTATGTTACTTTCTTATATTTGAATAAATCAACTCGGGAAAAAGGTAATTATAAATTAAAATATAATTTATATTCCACTATCAAAAATTTAATGGATACACTATTACACTGAAACTTTAAATCCATCTGAAATCAAAATATTTTGATCACAAACTAGGATAGGAATTTTTCTCCTAGATTTATTTACAATGCATTACCATGTTTGATTCACAAAATGAATGAGTGAAAATATGGTAACTTTTCCATAAGAACACAAAGGGAAAAATTTAATTCTATTTAGTTCATAAAATAGAATATCCAAAAATAAATATTACACAGTCCACCCATGTAGATAGTGTTAACTCATTTATGAAACATTAAGATTTAAGAAAATGAAGTTCCATGAAATAGTAGTTTACTATCAAAAAAATTAAATTCATTCAATATTAAACCAAAAACACCCTAATATTTTTCAAATATAATCAAAACCAAACCATCATCAATTAAAAACCCATTATTACTAATAAATTGTACTTTCATGTGGACGGTTGTGAAGGTTTCCTAGTCTATAGTTGTATCATTTGGATAAATTCACAAAAACAATTAAATAAAATAAAATATCAGTAATTTATAGTTTATGGGACCAAAAATTAAATAATTATGGAAGACACGACATGTAGAATTCACTAAATAGTACAACCTTCCACTTATAACACTATGAAATTATCACCCAGTGATAGATAAAAAATTCCATTGATTATAAAAAAATAGAATATCATTCAAAATAAATACTTCTCAATCACTAAAAAAAAGGCACTTCAGGAATAACTAATTAACATAGTATAAAATATATTCAAACCTTATGGTGAGCTACTTGGATACAATCATATCTATAGTCGAACGCGCAACAGTATTGACAAAAAAATCCAATATGTATGAATATAGTACAACGGGAATGATGAATAAATGCTTGAACAATTGTCGGTTATAGAATCAAAGAAAATGAATGAACGAAAAGGGAGAAACAAAAATGTTTGAGGCTTACTTCAGATATGTAACCCAAGGTTGATGAAACCCTATGGTCGATTTAGATCATTAGGTGAGATTTGGACCACCAGATCGAAGAAACCACAAAGTTCAGGCTTCGGTAAGTGAGAAACGAGAGCTCTGTCACAAAAATAATAGAATTTAGAATGAAACCATCAATTGACACATAATTTTTTAAAAGGTTTTTTGACATCGAATATATTCTAACCGATGTGAAAATGGATATTCTGAGGTCTTTCACATTAGTTTTACTAAAACTGACATAAAAAACATTATTTCACATCATTTAAATTATACAACTGATGTGAAGAAGTAATATGCCCAAATTTTCATTCTGTTTATAAATAAAAAATGTAAAAAATACACTATAAAAATAATTTTTCTACCAGTGGATGAATATGTCATGTGTGTCCCTAAAATAAAAGTGAGATTAAAACTCCTTACCTCAAAGTTGACATGATTCTAAAGGACTATATGAACCTGTATAATAAATTAAATTTATTATAATTTTATTATAGAGTCATTTTAATTCTTATAATATCATATATTATCCCATTAGAATATTTCAACTCCCATTTATCAATAATCATTTAATAAAATCATCTTTTCCTAGTGTTAATAATTTTATTGTTTCAAAATAATTTATGTTATGTAATTTTGGTAGTTGTTAATTGATCAAGGTTAAATAATATTCATAATTTTAATCATGGAAAAAATAATATATATTCCTTATACACATAATTATAGTCATTTATAAAATTTAGAGAATGAAAAATAATTACGCAGTTCATGGATACAGTTGGACATATTTACACACAAACACCATTATATAATTTCAACGGAGGGAATAAATGAAATGTAAATAATAATTAAACTTTATAGAATCATTATTATTTCTTATATATAACATATATTCATTAAATCTATCCCTATTACCATCCAAGTAAAATGGAAACTAAAAAAGAATCACATTGCTTCTTAGAGGCGGCAGTCTATACATACGTACAAGCTATGTTGTAATTTTTAATAAAAAATTGGAATGTTAGAATATCAATTTTATATTATAATTCTTGAAGTATAATTATGTCATAATTATTACAAATATAATTTAATCCATTCATAATAACCATCCATGAAATATAGTGAGGAAAAATGAATTGTATCACGATGTGGAGATGGAAAGTCGTACCTATACGTGAGTAATACTTTCACTTCTAATTTGTTGTAAATAGGGTGAGTGGATGTAGAATAATAATTATAATAAAATTTAATTATATTTATTATACTGAATAATTTATTTTATTAATAGTATAATAAATTTAGTGGCAGTAAAATATGAATTAAAAAGAAAGTGATCTATTAGGAAGATTACTGCTTCTTTGATACAACTTTTTAGATCTTTTATTAAGGTGTCAAGGGTTGGTATTTTGGGAATAAAATAACCTCTATAATTTTTCTAAATAGTTTTATATGATATTTCACTAGGATATAGTTGATATATAAGGCTCAAAGTGGCGTAAATAAGTGAGGGAGGTGGTTCCCTTTCATAATTGAGGTGAGGGGAACTTTTGAAATTTCATTAGATAATTAATTAGAATAAAGTCATTATATATATAAAATTCCTCCAAAGGGATGGTTAATTTAATATAAGATATTATTTGTTTGAAATAATATTATATAATACAATTTTAAAATGTTTTAGTGGTGTTTTGAACATTATATTTTGGTTTAACCCCTCAATTAAACTATTTTAACATTAACCGTGGTATCACATTTTTTAATCTTGATGTTTTATAATTTTACATATAAGGTGAATATTTTATCCTAAATGAAAAAGGGATGGAATTTTAAACCATATAATATCCAATTTTTTCACTTTAAATTTTTTAGGATTTTTAAAAAATTTAATAATATATAATTCTGATAAAACATCATCAATGATAATTTCAACACTATTTTATTTAATTTGAAATCAAATACATAAATAAAAAAGTTATAATTTAAATATAATATTTTATTGAATTTTTTTTTCATATTTATCTATAAAATTAATGGAACCAATTTACTGAGTCAAATTACATCACACGTAATATTTCTAATATTACTTATTTTATTTTTCCATTAATTGATTAAATATAGTATCAGAATTGAGTTAGAATTCAAAATTATTATCTAATACCAAAAAATTATAAATAAATTTAAATAAAAAAATTAATCATATTATGTTCAAAATAGATATTTATATTTGTTAATAAATTACTTTTTTCCCTATTTGGAAACATAGCAGATACATAAAATTAAGAGGGTAAAATTTTGTATCTTTCTTTTTATTCATTATTATATAGGTCATTTTCACAGAAAATTTCCCCATAAACAATTTAATTTCCCCAAATAGGTGATAAATATTGAATTAAATTTATCAAATAATAACGTATAGGTGTAATGGAGACCTTTACAACTAGTTTTAACTAATGTTAGCCTAATTTATCCTTCCTTAAGGTGATAACATTTAACACTTTCCCTACATATTAAAGCTTAAAAATAAAGGGGTCTTATTAAAAAAAATTGACCCCATAATTCCAAATATGGAATCTATTTCATAGAATTAAATTTAAATAAGTTTTAGAAATTAATTTTAAAAATAAGAACCCAAAATGTGATGAAAACCGGTTTTTTTAAAATCCATTTAAAGAGTAAAGCTTGGTTTTTTCATTTCTCAAGATTAGAAAAATTATTAAATGTTATTTAAAAAATTTGTTTTAATATATAATATAAAAATTCACTAAAATAATACACCCATATTGAATAATTTAATTTATTAATTTAAAATCACATTACACACATAAAAACACTTCTTTCAAAAAAAAAATATTTCTTTTACTTTGAAAGGATTCTTTATTTTAATTTCTTATCAATTAATATCTAATGAATTTATCGTATTCATGTGTTATACATAGATTTTTAATATTTTTCCATATTCATACACTCCAACATAATGGATAGGTGATAATTGTCACAATAAATAACAGAATTTTAATAGTATATCACGACATATTTAAACTTTTTGTTTCATGTAACACATGCTATAAAAGAATTTTAATTTATTTTTTAAGAAAATATTTCAGAAAAAACATACATGTTACAAAAATAAATTCCAACATAATCTATATCCCATTTAAACACTCTCTGGTAAACCTAAAACTCGTGTAGACCACTCTTGGAGTCAAATGGAATTATATGGAGTCCAATAAATATCATTAAAATGATAAATAGTTGGTAATGGCTTGGATAAATGGATTTTTAAACCAATTATTGAGCACCAAAAAACATATGATAGGTTTATTAGACCCTATTAATATCTTTAATAGGGTTTCTAGACCATGAAAACCACCCATACGACACTGTTTTCCTTCCAAATTCATCCAAAAATGAAACAAGACCCCAAAAATCACCAATTCTAACTCAATGGGTATCAAAAGAATATAGAAAATATGTAAATCAAAATCAAAATGAAAAATCGGACCACCCATGGAAACTATTCTCTTTTCATTAGTGGTAGTGATTAAGAAGTAAGATGTGATCTACTTCATGATTCTTTATTATCTTCCTAATTTCAATACTACCAAGAAAACCCCCAAATAAGTAGATAGATTTTAAGAAACTAGTCCCCTTCTTAGAACCATGTCTCTGATTCCATTTGTAACAAACTAGCTTGGGATGACCCTTCAGGTCACCTGACCCAGATCACTACCCAACCCGAAGGTAATTTTTTATCCCCAAGGGATGGAAAAAAATTCCTTGGTGTCAAATAATACACATTTGGGAATGGTTTTCAGTTAAAATAAGAATAAAAAAGAATTATAATTTTAATGAGAGTCTGATATGGTGCACCCTTACATTGAAATATCATGTTACAAAAATTAGTAGTAAAAATTAATTAAGTAAATAAACCTATCATAACCTATGTAATTACCAAAACTCTATATACCATAGATAAAATAATGAGTATGAAAAAAATGGATATAAGGTAAATTTAAATTAAAACAACAACAAAGTAGGAAAATTTTTCTGATACATAATATCGTAAAACAATCCTAACAACACCAACCCAGCTCTATATAGCCAATGATCACCCATCACATCCTGATACCAAGCCTAATAAATCTAACCAATGAAAAAAATGTAGTGAATAATCTATGCACTAGAAAGAAGACATGTACACTATATACACATCATGGTCTGTATATTATGTGTGAGAAATACAATCCCAATAGGATCTCCCCCTGAAGCCTATATAATACCTTACAAATAAAATTTAAATAATTCTAGTTTTTCTAGATTATTTCATGATAGGGAATAAAATAAAAAAGATTCACTTTCTTTGAAAATATTTCGTTCAAAGTCAAATTAAATTTCAAAAAATCTAAACATTACATTGGAGAAACCATATAAAAAACATATAAAAAGATCCATAATTTTCTTGAAACCATAGATTGCGTCGAAACTCATTTTTTTATTTGTTAAAAAACATTTATTAATATTTCTTTTATAATAAAATGTTTCTATAGAAAAAGAAATCCACAATAATGATATATCAATCAGGATGGCACTAATTATGATCATAATAAGAGAAATACATATAATATTTTCAAATAGACATGCATGAAATGAGAATAAAATAAAATTCAAATGGAAATCCACTTCATAGAATCATAAATTATGACCACAGAATATAAGAAACTCAATAGGTCTTAAGGTTTCATGTTCAATGACCAAACATATATAGAGGAATAACATCTGACATATGTTATGTATTAAAAAACCACTAAACTAGGCCACACAAGACTTGTCATAATGTAACTTCTCCTAAAGACCCAACCTATAACACGACTATATGGAACACTAGAAGTGTTTGTAAAAAATATTGAAAAATAGATCTAGACCTCCTTCTTAACCTAGTGTTCTGATGTATTCAATATAATTATGGTGAGTAATCAATCAAGAAAAGATCATTACATGCAGCATAAAACACAAATAATAAATCCCTTCTCACCACTAACACCATTACATGAAACAACTCTAATTTCACTTTATAAAGGAATAAAAAATATAAAATATCCCCTAAACTGAAATAAAAACATGGGGTAAAATTGACGGTATTTCAAAATATCAAATTTAACTCGGTTTAGAATATGCTAATTGATCCTTGAATACTATCTTGGGATGCCAATACCTACTTCTTAACATTAAAAGATCATTTATTAAAAAAAAATTATAAATAAATTTTTGACATCATCTATAAAACAATAATTTTTTTTAAAAATAATTTCTAATTCCAAGGCCTCTTCAAAATCAAGGGACACCCCTTCAAAATCCCTATAAAATTATAACCTATTATTTAATTTTAAAAAAACATTTTTGGAAAGTCACAGAAGTGTCATGAATTCCTTCTAAAATCACGATTTATTTTAAAAAACCCCTATATAATTTAAATATTTACTTGGAATTGTTAAAACAATAATTTCAATTTTCAAAACATAACATCCATGAAATCCAATTTTTCTAAGATATTTTATCCATGAAACCATTCAATACCCATCAAAGTTACTGTATACAATAATAATTTGATATATAATTATTTTAGTTAAGAACAATATTACAATGAATTT
The DNA here is from genome assembly GCA_963277665.1 of Viscum album. Lineage (NCBI taxonomy): Eukaryota > Viridiplantae > Streptophyta > Magnoliopsida > Santalales > Viscaceae > Viscum > Viscum album. The sequence goes on along the minus strand of OY728132.1, from coordinate 31,947,795 downwards.
TCATGGGAAGGGATTACATAGAATCATGTTCTTCATCTCAATAGAAACAAGTCATCTAGGATGACAGAATCTCAAAAAATGATTCATATTACCCCTAGACATCAAAATACCCAATATTATGTCCCACTAAAAACTATAAATTAGATAACCAAACCAATAATGTTCATGGAAGATGTTAAATCCAAAGGAAATAGAGAGTAAAGGGAGGGGGTGAAATTTATAGGGACTTAAATTGGATATTCACAGTTAATCATAGAGGAAATATATGGTAGAAGCCATAAAAGGAAGGATAACAAGGGGGTTTTATAAGGGGAAGATAAATTATATGGGGAGGACAAAGTTTTTATTATATTTAATTTAAGTATAGGGTAACTTTGGAAATTCATAAAATTTTAAAAATTATTTGAGATGCATGGTTTGCCTAACCATGCACAAAAATTAAAGGAGTCACTATATAGATTTCTTGAGGCAAGTTTCATCCACATGGATTCCCCTAAATCCTTACATAGTTCAACTAATCTTCTGCTCACCATGATAAACTACAATGTCTTAAACTATAACACTATCACACCTTCTTGAACAGTTCCTCTTAAAAGTGTGGGTAAATCATGAATCACGGCATTATGTCCCAAAACATTAAATTTCACTTCTAAAATTTCTAAATCCTAAAATTACAAAAAATAAGTTAATCTAAAAAAAATTAACAATAGTAGAATGAGGTGCATTGTAAATATTATAATTAATTAACTAATTTATTATCTTTATTATCTTTCCAAAATGTCCTTGAGATGAGAAAATATTCCCATCGAGTATTATTTTATAGAAATTTAAAGAATTTAATTTCATTTTAAAATTACTTAATTATAATACGTGTATCTATAGGGTAACATGAAGTATAACCTTATGGTTAGTTTTAAATTCATTTTTGTTATATAATACTTACATAATGTTTACTCTAGTGCCAATATAACATAAACCCTATAAGTCTAATTTAATCTATCTCAAGAGATTAATTTCAATATAATTTATTCATTCCCTCGACAGAGTATGTGACTTACATTATGGATATTCCAATTCATGTACTATTTTCTTACATGACATGTATTCACACACAACATTTCATAATATACATACAATGATTTTCCATGGGTTAAGACTGAGATGTACTAGGATTAACATATATATATATATATATACTACATTATTTTTCAATAAAATTCACTTTATATCATAATAAGTCACTGTAGGATTGAGATATGGTTGTAGATGATGAATTACAAGAGGGGGTGAATTGTAAGTCTAAAAACCCTTGTTTTTAACCTTAAGGAAAACTATGTTTAACAAAGTTAAACAAGGAAAATCCACAAGACCTATTTTAGTTATACAAACATGCTAGGATCCATAAATATGATTCCGGAAATGAAACATATGAAAATTTTAAAAGGAAAAGATTCTACCTTAAAGCGTATAGAATCTTACTTATCAGAGTATACAAATAAAAAAGAAAGTATAAGAAGATTATAATTTCTTCCTTTATCACAATACAGTGGAAATAAAATCGAAACAAAAACAAGTTACAAGTATGAAATATTTTAACCCAAAGAGAAGTTTATCCAACAACCTTGGATAAAGGTCCCTTGATTTATACATTCAAGAAAGTCTGTCTTACCCACACCAGGGTAAGTCCTCGATAGGAATATTAGAATCTGTCTTGTTATCCCCAGAAGACCTCAAACTTTAAGGTAGTCAGAACCTCTATCTTCCTATCCTCAGAAGTCCTCGAACATTAAGGTAGTTATCACCTCTATCTTCTTATCCCCATATATCCTTGATTGTACACAAAAATAATTGGAGTCGCACAAAGCAAGATGAAAAAAAATGTTTAGTACACACAAGGCATGAGAGTCTCTCTCTCTAGAAATCAATTCAGTAGCATGAAATCTCTAGAGTGATGGATCAGTTCTCAGTTTTGTTGAGCTCGTTCAAATGAGATCCTATTTATAGGCACTTCTCCAATGGTCAGCTCCCTCCTCTAACTATCATATTTTTCCTTGAATTTCGGAGGGACACGTACACGTGTCACTCAAACAATAGTTAGTTAGAAACAGAATGTGTTGGTCGGAGTAGAATACTCAAGAGAGGGGTGAATTGAGTATCTATAAAAATGTATGTTTAAAAGGGTGTTCTTAAAAGGATTTACCCTTCAAGTTAAATACATCCCAGTTAATCAAAGTAATACAGTTATAAAGTTTTGACTGTTTAAATAACTTATTAGAAGATTGATTATTTCTCAGTAATAATAATAGTTATTAATATTACTTTTGAAAATATTTTACTAAGACAAATCAATTATAACTTCTTTCCAAGATTAACTATCAAAGTATGTTTTTTGATTTCTGAATAATACAGTAGAGTAGTAAAATAGTGAAAACTAATGTAATCAGCACATCAGATATACAACAAGTGGTTCAGTCTCTAGCTAACACTTAATCCACTCCACTTGGTGATCACCTAGAACCAAGTAGTTTATATAAATAAACTTGATCCACACCCTAGATCGGGGTTAAACAACAGTAGTACACAAGACTATCCAAGTCACACAAGGACATTTTCCATAGTTCTTCATGGGTAAAAACTACCATGCCACATAGGGACCTCTTCCACACTTATCCATGGGTATACATAAGAGTAAATGAGTGTTTGAGTAAGGATATTTTGTATCCCTCAGTTTAATGCAGGAGACATAGTATGTTTCTATACAAATACACACTATACTTGAAAATTAATAAAATGATACACAATAGAGCAGTAATGTTGAGATAGGTTTAGAAATGCTCTGAGTGTTGATCTATGTAACTCTGGACTTTTGAATTGAGGCAGATGCAGAACTCCAATCCTTGTATAAAAAACATAGTGTCGTAAGTTATACATATTCGTCTTGTGTTCTTTGTCGTGTTTTATAGTGAAAAGATGTTATTAGGATTCTAGTATGCTTTTTGTATTCTTCAAAAGAATCGGGTTGCATGATACAATTCAAAAAAATGTATTCTGTTATCACGCTCATGCCCACCAGCTTTTTCTTTTGTATAGTGTTTTTCCTACAAGCTTTTAGCTATTTGTTTTTCGGCCGCACTACTCTTTTTATCTTGGAGTGCATGAGTTGGAGCCGACCGGTTTCATGTATTCTGCACCTCATACCTCATACTGTTCGATGACATGTCTACAAAGAAACATTAATTATGTCAGTGCATTAAAATCTTCAAATATGACCCTTAGAGATTAAATTTAAAGACGAAAAAATATATTAGGAAACAATGTCACAGTATTTCATGGAAATGGTGTCTCCTTCACACGTTTTCTTGATTGGTCATGGTGTCTTGAACACGGTGTCTCATGGTCATGGTGTCTGGATGTCACGGTGTCTTGTTCACGGTGTCTCATGGTTATAATGTCTAGATGGCATGGTATCTAGTTCACGATTTCTCATGGTCACGTTGTCTGGATGTCACAGTATCTTGTTCATGGTGTCTCATGGTCACAGTGTCTGGATGTCACAATGTCTGGTTCATGGCGTCTCATGGTCACGGTGTCTACTTTTTCACGGTGTCTGATCCTTCACAGTGTCTCAGTCATTTCAAAATATCTATATCCAGACTTGAGCAATGATGATCATAGATGGATTAGACTTAATCATTTTTCAAAGATGGTATTGTAAAAGTAAGTCAAGGATAGTATAAAGTAATTAAATAGTATGTAGTGAAATTAAGTTCTTGAATGGATCTTTTTAAAGAATGAGAATACTTATACAATAATACACATGATTTTCTATAATTATAGGATTTAACCAGGTTGGATATTATTTGTGATCATTAAAACATAATTAGTACATGAGGATTCCAACAATCTCTCCATTTTTGATGATCACAAATCATGTTGATTTAAAGTGTATATTTGATTAAACTATAGATATAGATATAAATGTCTAACATAATAAATGTCTAACATATAGAGATTTCTCCCCATTTTGGGATTATCATAAATATGGAATAAGAGAAGTCATGAAATGTGCACATTTTATAAAATAAAATATAATACAGTACAAATAGAAAGGATAAAAACAAAAGCAACATAATTCCTATCAAAAAGGATTAATAACTATTCTTCTTTAAGGGATGTACTTCTCTTTGCCTTTAGCAATAGTAGTAGAAGAAGAAGCCATATGAGCAGAGGTCGAAATAGAAGAATAGAGTGAGGTGGTTAATAGAGAAGGTAAATGAAGTCCTTTAAAGACCGATGGATCCAGATTAGGAGTAGTTGAATATTTAGGTAGGTGTTGATCAATGATCATTGGACTGATCTGATACATAGCTTGGTTGGGGGACATAGTAGTGGAGGCTGGGGAAGAGGTGAAGGTAGGCTATCTAGGTCTTAGAGGTGCAGCCGCAAGAGCAATAATGGTTATACTATGTACATGAAGATAAGGCCTTAGAAACATAATGAAATATGTAATGATCTATCCACCATTAAACATGGATTTCTCAAAATCATCCTTGTTTTCCATAAACTTATCCAACAATCGAGTGAACTCTGTGAGATTTTGGACTCGAGTCTTGAAAGGTTGAGTAACAGGTGGAATCCGTAGATTTTCCACAAGATACATGAAATGATTATTCATGTTAGGCTTGGAGAAAATTATGTTGAATTATAAATCCATTTTCTTTGAAATCTCTTGTTGAGCATCATTAGAAATCTTTGAATGGATTTGGACCAGATTAAGAACTCTATCATTGATCTTGACAACTATAGAGAGAGAATATTTATTGAAGCCACTAATCACAGTCTGAAGATCTTATTTGACCATTGTTCTGAGAAGATCACTGTCTAAAGAGGGTTGAGAGGATTGACGAGAGTCTTTAGAAGCATTGATAGTGGTGGTGAGAGATTCCAGTTGATTCAGCACTTTCTGAAGACATCCCGTATACTCATCATTGAGTTTGTTTAGATTAACCACAAGCTCTCTCATTTCTTTCATAATCTATTTATTCATTTATATGACCTTTTTAGTTAAGGAATATAAATGTTGCTGAATCGTAGAGAAAACATCATGTTGGGTTTGAGGAACAACAGGTTCCATAGGATGAGAAATAATCTCTGATTTGGAATGTATATGTTTCTTCATGTCTTCAATCATACCTCTTTGGGTCTTCACTTCATCACTAAGCAGTCTGTTCTCAACTCTTACTTCCTGTTTCTCATGAATCATTTTGGGTTGTATTTTTTAAATAACTTTATCCAATAATAATGAGTCATCTCTCTCACTTAGAGGTGTCACAATATCAGGTTGAGAATTTAGAACTTTTTCAACACCAGACAAAAGGGTGGCACCAAATTTCTTTACATCATCCTTACTCACAAAATATGGTTGTTCTGATGAAGATTCATAAATAGGGATTGATATAGGCTTAGGTTCATTCTAAAGAGCAAGATTTGGAGAGAGATTTCAGTTGGAACATAGTAGAAAGTTGAAGGCCTTTTACTGAAATTTTATGAGAGTCATCCACATCATAGAAAATGGGGAACTTATATCGAGCGCCTACAGTTCTCGGATCAACCGGATTTGGTACTTTGATAGATTCCAAATTTGGGGTTTTCTCCCCCTCAATAGTTTCATCGTTCTCAGGACTGAGAGGATTAGGATCTTGATCTAATTCCACAAACTCATCTCCTAGTTCTACTTTCATTTCCTGCCTAGCCAGCTAAAAGTCCATCTCTATCCTTTCCTCAGCTGAAGGAATGACTTCATAAACAGATTGTTCGACTTGGAGTTTCTCAAGGTCATCTCCCTACATAGAAGGTAATTCTTCCTCTGTAGGTTCTTATACTGCATTATTCTCAGTTTATTGGATAACATATTTTGTTTCAGCCTCATGTTGAGCTTCCCGAGTAACAACTTCTGTAGATGTAGGGACTTCTATTTCACTTACCACAAGAGGGATAAGAGTACTGTCTTCCTCAACAGAAATAGTTGCCTTAGAAAGTACATCAGCCTCTTCTTCCCCTTCAGTAGAATATTCAGCAACCTCATCTGGTTCCAAACCAGGATAAAAAATATCTCTTAGTCTTGAGGGATATTCCACAGGAATGAATTTTTCAAAAAAACTATCATTGTCGTCCACCCATGCCTTTTTCCAAGTATTCCAATTTATCTTCATCCTCTCGATAGTGTATTTTGAAATGAAGTACTCACAATCCTTTATAGCATCCTCATTAGGTCCAACCATACCATTGGTAAGAATCATGGCTGAGATAAGTCAAGAGTAAAACAGTGAGGTTGGCATGGATGTGGCTTTGATCAGTTCACACATGTGGTGAATGATATACTTGAAAAGATTGATCTTATGCCCATTTTTCATAAGGTGGACCAGAAACAGATCCTGATATTTTAAAATAGAAAAATCCATTTTTACGGGGATAACCAGATTCTGAATAAACTTGAATAGAAGCCTTGATTCTCCATCTAGTTCAGCAGTAATGGATCTCCTCTTTCTGCTACTTCCAGTTAAGGCTTTCAATGAATCCCCCAGATCAAAAAATCGGTTGAAGGTGGAGGTCCTCTCTGATAATCCTTACAGATGCCTTCATGAGGTATCCTTTGGCATGAATCCCATAACCTCGAAGAGGGTGAGAATTTCTGGCCATTTATCTAGATTCTCACAACATAACTATCACCAGAATCAAAAGAGAACTGTACATGCTGATAAAACTGAGCCACTAACTTAGGGTAGATAGGTCTATCTTCCTTAAAAAACCACTCTAACTAGCCTTGCTATTATAAAACATTCAAAACCAAAGACTTACTAGATAGAATCTACTTAGGGAAAACCTCTTTCTCATGTACAACCACTCGGTTTTCTAGATTGGGATTTAGAGGTCCTTTGGGTGCTAGCTTAGGTGAAATATTCTTCTTCTTCGAGTTTCGCTTCTCAGGAGTCGACGATGAAGGGTGTTTCATCCTGAGCATCTACTGAAGGTTTGAGAGAGAGAATAGGGTTACATAGTTGAAGAAGGATTCGAAATGAGTGAATAAAAGAAATCCCAAGTGAAAAATCAAGTGATGCTTCATTTATTTTATCATTTAAGAATACCAAACATTTAAAAAGTAAAAACACGAGAAAAAAAATGTGAAATGAATAATTACCATGATAGATTTTTTAATTCATAACTAAACATTAAAGAAAATATTTACACTGATACCATATCGGGTCGTTACGATGATGCAGAGAATGAATATTACAGAGATAAAGTAACTGAGCATTACAGTGAGACAGTAATATGGTGAGATAGTAACTAAGTGTTACGATGAGACATTAACACGGTGAGACAATACCTGTTAGACAGTAGTCATGAAGCACTAACTGTGAGACCATAATCATGAAACAGTAAGATATAAAATAGTAAGACATTTACTTAAGATTTATCGTGCCTAATTTATGTATGATGTAGTCTATTCTTTTAGAATTTATTGGTTTGGTAAATACATCATCAAGATGATACACAGTATCAATGAATTCCAAAGTTATATCTCCCTTTTGATAATGATCTCTCAAAAAGTGATGTCTTATATCAATATGATTTGTCCTAAAATGTAAAACAAGATTTTTTGAGATGTAAATAGCACTTGTGTTGTCACAATTTATAGGTACATGCCTGAATTGATATCCATAATCTAGTAATGTGTTTTTCGTCCACAAGTATTGTGCACAAAAAATTCCAGTAGCTATGTATTCAGCTTCTATAGTAGACAATGCAACCGAATTTGGTTTTTTACTACACCATGATACTAGTGACTTTCCTAAAAAGTGACATGTTTCAGAGGTGCTTTTTCTAACATAAAGCCACTGAAGTCAGCATCACAACAACTAAATAATTCAAATGATTTTCCACTAGGATAGAATAATCCAAGATTGGGTGTATGGTTGAGGTATTTAAAAATTCTCTTTACATAATTTAAATTAGATTCCTTAGGATTTTCTAGAAAACGAGCAAACGTATACACACGAAAACATAATGTTAGATCGACTAGTAGTTAAGTAGAGTAAACTTCTAACCATTTCTTTATAAGTGGTTTTATCGACAAATTTTTCATCTTCATCAAGATCCAACTTACAAGTGGTACTCATTGGAGTGTTACTACTTTTAGTGTTATCCAATATAAAATGTTTTAGAAGATCTCTAGTATATTTACTTTGAGTAAAAATAATACCATCATTATTTTTGAAAGATTTGAAATTCGAGAAAAACATTTAGTTCACCCATTAAACTCATTTCGAATTAATTTTGCATCATTTTAGATAAATCAAAACATAAATAATTTCTTGAGGATCCAAAGATAATGTCATCTACATAGATTTGAACAACTAAAACATCATTAAAAATTCGTTTTATAAAAAGTGTAGGATCGGATGTTTATTTTGTAAAACCTTTAGAAATAAGAAAAGTACTTAATCTATCATATCAGGCTCTTGGAGCTTGTTTTAAACCATATAAATCTATTTATAGTTAAAAAATATTGTTTGGAAAATGGGGTTTTGTAAAACCCGGGGGTTATTCAACAAAGACATCCTCAGCAATATACTAATTTAAGAATGCACCCTTAACATTCAATAGATATAGTTTTGAATTCAGATGTGTAGCATAAGCAAGCAGAATCATGATGGATTCAAGTTCAGCTACTGGTGAAAAGGTCTCCTCATAGTCAATTCCTTCTTCTTGACTATAGCCAGGTGCAACCAATCTAGCCTTGTTTCTAACTATGTTACCAGATTCATCTACCTTATTTATAATCACTGATTTAGTGCCTATGGTGAATGTGTCTTTAGGTCTTTCAATACTTGTAACACCCTAATCTTTCATGGTACGCTTCTCTTTGAATAATACAGTAGCGTGTGTTGTACGCAACTTCGAGGTTCTAACACACTCCACAACCAATCAAAATAGCCGTTATGAATAGTAATACCCAATTTTTGAAATTTTATAAATTTTATTTTTCAAATTGGACTTCATTTTTGGATTCGGAATATCAAAATTATCTTAGAGTGAGTTTTGATATTTTTATGAGAACCTCCAATTTTTGATGAATAGTGAAAAATACAAAACTTTAATTAAAAAAAACTTTTTTAATCAAAATAATTTATAGTGATAATTTATACTATTGATTGGTTTTAGAGTATAGTTAGAATATATTTTTACCATTTAATCCAATGTTGGTCATTGGACGTAATTTTACATTTAAACTAGACATAAACAAGTGTCAATCTTTCGATATTTATTATTTCTTAAAAAACACGCTTTATGTTTTGACAATGAGAATTAATTTTAAATTAATTTCTTCCACTTCTATGCTTCGAATTTAGAAAAATGAATTCAATATTTAGAATCAGGAGATCCAAATTTTGTAAATAGGTAACTTTTATTTTTAGACATTTTGAATAATTACTTCGATAAATATTTTATTTACCATGGTTAAAGGGTAAATTCGGTAAATAAGGGTAAAAAATAATATTATAATAATATTAAATGACCCTAACACATGTCCCAACCCTATTGGATGATACATTTCCGACCATGGGCATCTTTGGGTCGATTTTGTGACCCCATGGAGCCACTTGTAAGTGATAATGACACTTTATATTAATTAAGTTAAAGTAAATACAAAAAATGACATGAGAATATATCTTTTAGAAAAACAATTTTCTCATAGGGTTATATATGTTATATTTTTTACTATTAATATATTCACTAGAAAGATAAAAATATTTCCTAAATGATGGTATTTTATTTATAATTACTATACATTGAATAATTAAATTAATTATGACACAATAATGATGCAATATTTTCATTATTAATGAATGAATCAAATAATTGGTATTATAAATGTAAAAATAAATATACTTTTATTGTTTTGATGACATAAACGAATTTTATAGGTTAATATGACATGTTATTATTTCTTAATTTAATTTATTTTGAATTAATAAAGTTTTTAGGACTTTAACAAAAATCAATTATCAAATAGTGTCAAAATTGACATTAAAAAGTTTTTAAAACAAATTTTATATTATTAATTGATATTCTATTCTTAAAAATGTAAGGTTTGGCCAAAGGACTTATATAATTATAGTTGAGTCATTAATTAACCACTTGGGGTTCTCTTGTAAGTATATAGTAAATTTATTAACTATATAATATAAAAATGCAAAGATACATGGTAAATGTCAAACTATTTAACTAAGAGTTAAATCTAAATGTTAAGGTTACTATAGTGACCCAAACCTATCTAAAATCTATTGTTTGAGTGTTTTTATACCCATACCCACCTTATCATTTAAATAACTGATTTGTTAGAAATTATAAACCGAAAATTATTTTATTATAAAATAATATTTCTAGCTTTTCCTAAGGTTCCCCTCACCCCTCTTATAAAAGGGCACTCACCATTCTCTCTAATTCACACCTTCAAAGACTTTTGGCTCGGCCAAACTCTGTCCAAATACCCTATCAACTGTCTTCCCTTAATCCTATATTCCATCCTTTTGTCATAAAGCCATCATAAGGAGCCCTATTGATCAAATCAAAAGAAAGAACCCGAAGAAGAGGTAATAATTTCACCACCCTCTTTCAAGTTATTTTATTCTTCCACTTCTTCTTTATTTTTTTCAATTATAAAATAATAACTCTAGTATCTTCAATATAAAGTGATTTTATTATAAATATGGTACAACAAAATTCAATATTATATTCATCCTTTGAATGACATGTCACCATACGTGCATACGTACGGCTTACCATCTCCACGTCGTGGTGTAATTGTTATTCAATACATTATTATTTGGATGGGTATAATGATGATTTGTAATTTATGTAAATAATAAATATAACATGATAATGATTCTGTATATATGATATAACATCCAATTATATATTATTTTAAAATAAAAATAATGATATTGTCGATCATGCGTACGTACGGATTACCATCTCCATGAACGCGATGAGAATCATTCTTCGTCGTATCCATTCAAGAATAACATTCATTAGATTATTAAAAATAATGCTTAAATACTTGATATAATTCGGGATATGAATATTATACATCCCATACATAACAAATATGACTCACATAACAAAAAAATATAAAGGAAAATTAATTCGTTAACACCCGAAACGACGATAATACTAAGATATTATGAACAAAACAATGTTAAAATATCCTATATGATATCATATTAATATATATTATTATTTTATAATTTAAAAACAATTATTTCACCATTATAAAAGAGGTTAACCTACCCTCGACCAAGTAAAAGTACAAGGTAAGGGTTAATTCAACAATCTCTTAATTATCCGAGGTTGTTTTTATGTAAGTATCTATTGGGAAATATTTATTATCCATGTACATGTTTCATAAAATAGTTTTCAAAGAGTTTATTTTTAAGGACATTTTTACTAAAAAATCTTTTTAATTGTTTTAAGTATTTATTCTTCTAAACCATTATCATTAATGTCTTTGTTTTCAAAATGGTTTTAAAGATTTATTTAAATGGACCTGGATATTTTATAATGTTAATTACATTAAATGGTTTCAAATTGGTATGGGACACTTTGATTAAAAAATGTCTTTAAATGTCTTCCTTTTTAAATTGTGTGACTTTTAAATGTTTTCAGGAAAAATAGATATTTCTCTCAAAGAGTTGTACAAATCATTTTCATTTATTTCAACATTATTTGATGAATTTTATACTTATTTGAAGTTGATTTATTATGATATAAATCTTCTATATTGTATTGATGGTTTTGAGATAAGTTTGACTATGGATGTGTTATTTGTATACCATTCATGGTTTATGGATAAAGAATTGACATTTCGTATGCTAGTTTTAATACGAATGTTTATGTTATGTTTTAAACCTTTTCATATGAGGAATGCATTCGACTTAGTAAGTGATAGGTAGATCCCGCTATAGCTCCTTAATTCATCGGTTGGTCTCATGAGACAAACTCATGTCTTGGCATAAGGCCTTGACAAAATCGTAATTGTAGTCTTGGAAGAAGGCCTTAACTATGTGGTTATAAAAGTCTGGCATTATGCATTCCATCATAATGAATGTGGCTATTGATATTGCATGTGATTATTCGACTAGTAGAATATCCATGTGAATAAGTAAATGACATTATTTGATTTTATCTTTTCTATTTTATACTGAAATTAATGTTTAAAAGGCTTTTGTTTTAGTTTTATAAATTGCCTTAAATGGTTATGTTTATTTCTGAAAGTTTCCAATATACAATTATCCTTACTAAGTATCTGAGCTCACACCTTTCTATGTTTTATTTTTCCTAGAATGTGAAGAAGTATTTTATGGATGACCTGCAGGGATAGTCTGAAGGGATATGAGTGTGGACTATGAAGACTATGTTGTTGTAGTTTTCCATTTTATCATTTAATGTAAGACTTATGAATGTATCTATTGTTTCCAAGGCTATTAAACTAATCGGTCTTTAGAGACTTGATCATTTGTGATCATGAAAATGTTATGTAATAATGCACCGACTCTGGGTAACCGAGGTTGGGGCATTTTAGTTTGTATTAGATAATGTTTAGTACAAACATTTGAAACTAGATTTAGATAAACTCTGATTATAGCACATAACCCTAAGATAGACTTTGAGGATTAGTATAGAATAACTTCCTAGAATTTTCGTAATGTAGAGATTTAGTGATTTTTCTATGCAATACATCCATGTTTGGATACAAGTAGGTAGAGGTGGCTGTAGCACAGATGTACCAAGGGGTAACACCCGAAAACACCGCTTTGATCTAGACTCGAACGGGAACTGGTTCATGAAGATGGGCCTTGAGACACTCTTGGTTACGACCCACTCAGGGGGATATGCTTAGGATAATTCTCATTTTATTTACAAAACATTATGAATGGTTTATGAGTATATACTTCCTCAAAGAAATTTTTTTATGATTATGGATTATATCCATAAACTGTTCAAATTATGTTAAGTATTTTACATGTTTGGAATTATGTATTTTGATTCATAAAATAATCTAATTTATGCCATTTTTTAGAAATGGAACCTAGTGGAAGGAATAGAAATTGTATCAACACACATACTTCATATAGGGATTTCCCTCATACTCAAGATAATTATAGTGTAGATGGTGATACAACTAGTGCTGATCAGCTTATCATTATACTGGGACAACTCATTCAGGTTATTAATAATAAACTTACCCTTATGGAGCACCTTGATCCACAACATGGATAATCAATGTTAGATCTCTTCATGAGGTAACAACCACCAATGTTCAATGGGAATAAAAATCCATTAGTAGTTGAGAAATGGATAAATTCTTTAGAAAAAACATTCCACACCTTGGGGAGTAGCGAAAGGGAAAAAGTTATCATACCATTTTACCGCCTCACTGGAGATGCTGATCAATGGTGGCCATTGATTAAAAACACAAAAGAAGATGATGAAGTATAAAATATGGAATGGAGGATGTTTAAAGATATTTTCTTGGAAAAATAATTTCCACGTAACCATCGAGAAAATATGGAATGGAAATTTTTGAGTCTGAGGCAAAAGGAGGATGAGAATGTCGCAAAGTATGAGGCTAACTTTACAAGGTTAGTGAGGCATGCTACAGATTATATGCATATCCCACAAAGTAAGATTGATCATTTCTTTGATGGGTTAAAACCATTTCTCCATTGAGCATTGGTCTCACAATCCTTCTCATCGTATGAAGATATTGTCTCATGTGCTATCAAGGCAAAAAAGAATTCTCTAAAAGTTATGACAATAAAGTAAAGCAAGTGAAGAAGAGAATGGTAGAGCAAGAGACAGGTAATGGGAAAAAGGGAAATAAGGATTTCCATTATGTGATAATTGTGGGAAGAAACACACTGGTACATGCCTAAAAGGAATGGGAGTATGTTACAAGTGTGGTGAAAAAGGTCACCAAGATCATGATTGCAAGGGAAAGAAAGTTGCTATCAACATTGAATACTATAATTGTAGATAAATGGGGAATTATGAAAATGAATTTATTAAGCACCAAGGAAACTTACCTCAGAAAATTCCAAGGGAGAAAGGCCAAATTTATGCTATTACAATAGTTGAAGATTGAATAATTAGTGTATTTTTTTGGATTAAAGAACTATATTCTGGTTATAAGAATAATGTGATATATATAATAATTGTACTGTAGTACATGTTGTTTTCATTAAGGTTTTTATATGACAAAGGTAATCATTTTTTCAGTATGTGACAATAAGAGAAACTTTACTTTATTTGGGGAATCTAATATTATAATTGATTTTGGAATTTAGATACCTTTTACAGAGAGTCTGGACAGAGGTATTTTGGATAACTATAATGTTTTTAATGGATTAATTTGATGTTTTGATAGTATTGTTTAAGGTTAAAACATTTCTTATGATTATTTTTGGAATATTATAATACTATAGTCTTGGGGAAAAGGACAACCTGCAATTTGGGTGATAACCCATCGCATCGGACAAAGCTGCTGGAATCGAACCCACAATCATAGTGCGACATTCCTTTATTACCTACCACTAGCCTACAAGAAGTCCCTGGTTGATAAAAAATAGTTTTCATCATTTAAATGGTATAAATTTATATTTGTAACCCTATACTATTAGGATAAATAGAGTATTTTTGAGTTCTATTATGTTTTGGAGTCAAAGATGAGTTTGTGGAAGAAATTTATTAATGGATAAAACTCTAATTATAAAGTAAGAATATCTCCTTATGATATTATAAAATATCATAAATAATATTCTCAACATTAATAAAAGGAACTTAGAACAAAAACGTTGTCCGTTTACTTTTCCTACGGAGTAATCAAAGACCTTTCAACCCATCACAAGTTTATGGCTTTCAGATTGTTAACTTTCTCCTAATAATATTCTCGATCACTCTCCATAAGAACTTGAAGATTATTTTTCTCTTACATATCCATGTTTTCTTACATGGAACACTAGTATGTGTTATTTTCATTAACCTTCATACTTACCATTCTTTATTTTAAAATAGAGGCCTTATTAATCCATTTTTCGATGTGGGATTTCTACTAAGATATTTTGAAATGTCAACCCCAAGTTTCCAATACCGATCATAAATTGTGAGGATTCAATTTATTGAATGAGGGGACAATGTAACACCCCATGCTTCCACGGTACGCTTCTCTTTGAATAATACAATAGCGTATGTTGTACGCGACTTTGAGGTTCTAACACACCCCACAACCATTCAAAATAGCCATTATGAATAGTAATACCCACTTTTTGAAATTTTATAAATTTCATTATTCAAATTGGAATTCATTTTTGGATTCGGAATACCAAAATTATCTTAGGGTGATTTTTTGGTATTTTCTGAGAACTTCCAATTTTTGATGAATAGTGAAAAATTCAAAACAATAATTAAAAACAAATTTTTTAATCCAAATAATTTATAGTGATAAATTATACAATTGAGTGGTTTTAAGGCATAGTCAAAATATATTTTTACCATTTAATACAATGTTGTACATTGGACATAATTTTACATTTAAACTAGGCCTAAATAAGTGTCAATCTTTTGATAGTTATTATTTCTTAAAAACACGCTTTTTGTTTTGACAACAAGAATTAATTTTAAATTAATTTCTGCCACTAATTTGTTTTGAATTTCGAAAAATGGGTTCCATATTTAGAATTAGGAGGTACAAATTGTGTAAATAAGTAACTTTTATTTATAGATATTTTGAATAATTACTTCGGTAAATATTTTATTTACCATGGTTAAAGGGTAAATCTGGTAAATAAGTGTAAAAAATAATATTATAATAATATCAAATTACCCTAATACGTGTCCTAAATATATTAGATGATACATGTCCGACCATGGGCATCTTTGGGTCGATTTTGGAACCCATTGAGCCACTTGTAAGTGATAATGACACTTTATATTAATTAAGTTAAAGTAAATACAAAAATGACATAAGCATATATCTTTTAGCAAAAAGTTTTTTTTACATAGGGTTATATATGTTATCCTTTCAACTATAAATATTTATTAGAAATATAAAAATATTTTATACATAACATTATTTTATTTATAATTTTTAGACATTGAATAATTAAATTTATTTATCACACAATAATGATGCAGTATTTTCCTTATTAATGAAATAATCAAATAATTGGTATTATAAATGTTAAAATAATTATAATTTGAAAGCTTTGATGACATACACGAATTTTATTGGTAAATATGACATGTTACGATTTCTTAAATGAAATTAGTTCGAATTAATAAAGTTTTTTGGACTTTAGAAAAAATCAATTATTAATTAGTGTCAAAATTGACATAAAAAAGTTTAAAAAACTATTATATTATTAATTGATATTTTATTCCTAAAAATCTAAGGTTTGGCCAAAGGACTTATATAATGATTGGTGCATCATTAATGAACCACTTGGGTTTCTCTTTAAGTATATATCATTTTTATTAACTATATAATATAAAAATACAAAGAGACAAGGTAAATGTCAAAATATTTAACTAAGAGTCAAATCTAGAAGTTAAGGTTAATATAGTGACCCAAACCTAGTTAAACCTATTGGTTGAGTGGGTTTCGACCCATAACCACATTATCCTTTAAATAATCCATTTTGGGGCCATTATAAACCGAACATTATTTTATTATAAAATAGTATTTCTAGCTTTTCCTAAGGTGCCACTCACCCCTCTTATAAATGGGCACTTCTCCTTCTCTCTAATTCACACCTTCAAAGCCTTTTGTCTCAGCTAAAATCTATCCAAATACCCTCTAAATTGTCCTCCCTTTATCCTAGAGGTATTCCTTTAGTCAGAAAGCCAACTTAAAGAGCCATTTTGATCAAATCAAAAGAAAAAACCAGAAGAAGAGGTAATAATTTCACCACCCTCTTTCAAGTTCTTTTCTTCTTCCACTTATTCTTTATTTGTTGTTTCCATTCTAAAATAATAACTCTAGTATCTTCTATATACTATGATTTTATTATAAATATGTTAATCCAAATTCATTATTCTATCCATCATTTTAATGACATGTCACCATACGTACGTACGTATAATTTACCGTCTCCAAGTCGTGGTGTAATTGTTATTCAATATATTATTATTTGGATGGGTATAATGATGATGTTTAATTAATGTGAATAATAAATATAACATGATAATGATTCTTTATATATGATATAACATCCAATTATATATTATTTTAATATCAAAAAAATGATAATGTCGCTCGTGCGTATGTACGGATTACCGTCTCCACGAATGCGATGAGATTTATTCCCCATCATATCCATTCCAGACTAACTTTCATTACATGATTAAAGATAATGTTTAAAGACTTTATATCATTCTAGATATGATTAAGATACATCCAATCCATAACAAATATGACTCACATAACAAAAAATATAAAGTAAAACGAATCCTTTAACACCTGAAATGACGATAATACTAAGATATTTTTAACAAAGAAAGGTTAAAAGATCACATATGATATCATATTAGTGTATATTATTATTGAATAATTTAATAACAATTATTTCACCATTATACAAGAGGTTAACCTACCCTCGACCATGTAAAAGTACAAGGTAAGGGTTAATTCTACAATCTCTTTATTATGCAAGGTTGTTTTTACGTAAGTATCTATTGGGAGATATTTATTATCCATGTCTATGGTTCATAATATAGTTTTAAAAGATATTATTTTTAAGGTACTTTTTACTAAAACATCATTTTAGTTTTTTTAAAGATTTATTCCTTTAAACCATTCTCATTAATTTCAATGTTTTCAAAATGGTTTTAAGGATTTATTTAAATGGACATGAATGTTTTAGAATTTTAATTACATTCAAAAGATTCAAAGTGGTATGGGACACATTGATTCAAAAATGTCTGTAAATGTCTTCCTTTTTAAATTGCGTGACTTTTGAATGTTTTCATGAAAAAGATATATTTCTCTCCAAGAGTTTTAAAAATCATTTTCATCTATGTCAACATCCATTGATGGATTTTAAACTTGTTTGAAGTTGATTTATTATGATACAAATCTTCCATATTGTATTGAAGGTTTTGTGATATGTTTGACTATGGATGTGTTATTTTTATACCATTCATGGTTTTTGGATAAAGTATTGACATTTCGTATTCTAGTTTTAATATGAATGTTTATGTTATGTTTTAAACCTTTTCAAACGAGGAATGCATTGGACATAGTAAGTGATGGGTGGAGCCTGCTATAGCTCTTCGATGCATCGGTAGGTATCATGAGACAAACTAGTCTCTTGGCACAAGGCCTTGACAAAATCATATTTTTAGTCTTGGCACAAGGCCTTGACTATGTAGTTTTGAAGTTCTGGCATTATGCATTCCGTCATTATGAAAGTGGCTATTGATATTGCATGTGATTATTCGACTAGTATAATATCCATGTGAATAAGTAAATGGAATTATTTGATTATATATTTTCCATGTTATACTAAAATTCAAGTTTAAAATTATTTAGTTTTAGTTTTACACATTGCCTTAAATGTTTATATTTATTTATGAATATTTCTTCTATATTGTTATCCTTACTGAGAATCTGAGATCGCCCCTTTCTATGTTTTATTTTTCCCAGGATGTGAAGAAGTATTTTATGGCCGACCTGTAGGTATAATCTAATGGGATATGAGTGTGGAATATGGACACTATGTTGTTTAAGTTTTCCATTTTATCTTGTAATTTTTTTATGAATGAATCTAGTGTTTCCAAGGCTACTAAACTAATTTGTCTTTTGAGACTTGATCTTTTGTGACCATGCCAATGTTATGTAATAATGCACCGACTCTGGGTAACTGGGGTTGGGGAATTACAAAAAGTTTCCAAACATTGTTCCTTTCAAACTGATTAATTTTTTCTTGAATATCCATCACCCAAAATTCATCATTTATAGCATCATTAATGTTTTTAGGTTCAAGTTCTGATGAGAAGACTTGATATTCAACCTGATTTCTAATAAAAGATCTTGTTTCAGTTCCTTTGTCTAGGTCTCTTACAACAAAATATAAGAGATGGTTCTTAGGAGTTCTAACAGCTCTAGTAAAGAAGGGAGTAGTGATTTAAGGTTCATCAATAGGTTCAGGTTCTATGGAATTTTCAGAACTGGATGTTTTGACTGATTCTTTCACAGACTGATTTGAGGCTTTTGAATTAATGTTTTGATACAATAGATCATCCTCTAGGTTTTCTAGAATGGTTTTAGGATCATGTGGATTTGTTTCATCAAATTTGAAATGGAATGATTCTTCCACACATTTAGTTCTTTTATTGAACACTCTATAGGGCTTACTAGACATGGAATATCCTAAAAAGATAAATTCATCACTTTTGGATGCAAAATTTTCAAGATTGTCCTTAGTATTAAGGATATATACTTTGCAAAAAAAACATTGAAGTAGCTAACCTTGGGTTTTTGGTTGTTCTATAAATCATAAATATTCCTTTTAAGAATAGGTCTGATCAACACTCTATTGATTATATAGCATGATGTATTGACAGCTTCATCCAAAAAATAAATAGGCAGGTCATATTCAATGAGCGTTGTTCTAGAAATCACTTTCATGGTTCTATTCCTTCTTTCTACAACACCATTTTGTCGAGGTGTTCTAGGGGAAGAGAAATTTTGATTATAACCATTTTGTGAGAAAAAAGATTCAAAGTCTTGGTTTCAAACTCACATCCTTGATCACTTCTTAAGGATTTAATTTTAAGTCCACTCAGATTTTCTACAGACATGGAATATTTAGAAAAATAAGATCAGGCTTCACTCTTGTGAGCCATAAAGAAAGTCCAAGTATATCTATAAAATTCATCTACAAGAACATAAACATAATGCTTCCCATTTAAACTAGAAACTCTTGATGGTCCAAACAAATCCATGTGAACCAGTTCATGGGGTTGAGAAGTTGTCACTTCTTTCTTTGGTTTGTAGGAAACATTGTGTTGTTTTACCCTTTGACAGGGATTACATACTTTGTCATTTGGAAACTCATGTTTGGTTAAGTATTTAACTAGGATTTTTCAAGTTATATTTCTAAGGGAGTGAACATTATAGTGTCCTAGTATCATATTCTTGAGCCAAGATTCATTATGAAATATACTTAAGAATGAATCAGTTTGAGAAGATAAAGAATATATGTTAACAGAGTAAAAATTTTCATTTCTTAATGAAGAAAATGCTAATTTTTTTAGAATTAAAGAAATTGAAAGAATCATATTTAAATATAACATGAAATCCATAATCAAATAAGTGTGAGATACTGAGCAGATTTTATTTTAATAAATCAACAAACAGTACTTTAGAAATCCATATTGAGTTAGATTTATCGATTTGGCCAAGGCCAATAATCTTTCCTTTGGCATTGTCACGAAATGTGACATGCCCTCCATCAATTTTGATTAGGTTCTTGAAGCATGAGTAGTCTACTATCATGTTCCTTGAACATCCACTTTCCATGTACCATAGTCTTTTACAGGAACTCTTTAAACAACTTTCCTTCAAAATGATCAAGAAAAAATTGATTTTGGTGTCCATACTCGTTTTGGTCTAGTAATATTATTAATAAGTTCTTTAGGAACCCATATCGGTCTCAGAGGTTTCCTATAAGCATTAAGTAACTTATTTGAAAAATAAAATCTATTTGGTCCGGAAAAACATGAAACAATAGACATTGTATCATAACATGAATTTGATTATTTGTGTCCAGAATTAGAAGTAAAATTGTATGTCCTAGATTTAAAAACAAACATTGTTCTACCAAGGTTTCTTTTTCCAGGTTGATAACAAATGCCACTGTTGTATATAGGGGCATGATTTTTTCCTAGAATTTGGGTAAGGGTATTTTTTTCATTGGTAAACATTTCTAGGTCATTTTCCAATTTCTCATTAATTTTTTTAATTCCTTGTTCTCTTTGAGCAGTTGGCCATTTTTCTCCTTTTCAGTTGTGAGTTCAGATTTAATAGTCACAGTAAGAGCATGTTGTTTCTTCAATGATTTATATTTTTATTTTAGTTCATTTCATGCTTCTTCCAACATTTTACAATATTCAAACATTTATTAACTATTTATTTTTTTTAGAGTCACTCTCATTTTCAGAATACTATGAATTGTTTACATGAGAGTCCATTTTTACCTCAGATGTGTTTGTCATAAAAAACATATTGGCTTTGTTAGCCTATTCATCATGTGATGTAACTGATTGGCTTGAACTATCCTAAGAGGCACTCCAGGTTTCTTACATTGACTTTTATACTTCATATCCTTGTCCTTGTATCTATTTTTGTACTTGAGCTTTCGAAAGTCAGCCTTGATATGTCCCTTGTGCTTATATTCCTAGAAGAGAATCTCATCAGTCATGTCACTTATTTTCCAGTCCTTCTTCCAACTTCCTTTTTGTTCATATTTTCACTTGAAGTTAGGATTTCGAAAAAATTTCTTCTTCTTGTAAAATATTTTGAATCTTCTGGCTATTTGAACCATCTCCTCATCACTATCGAGTGATGATTTTTCCCTACAGGAACATTATAAAGAAGCTTTTAATTTCCCTTTGTCTTTTTGTATAGAGGTGGTGATCTTGAATGCAACAATTTTTTTTTGGTTCATCGTCCTCCCCCTTGTTGAATTTCATCTCTTCTTCATACATCATCAGTTTTCCAATGAGTTCTTGTATAGGCAGCTTACCGATGTCACATGATTCTCTAATAGAGATAGAGATTCCCCTCCATCTACCAGGCAGACATCTGAGAATTCTCATGATCTGTTCCTTGGTAGTGACTTCTCTTCCAATAGAAATCATTATGCTGACAATCTCATTGAACCTAAGATACATGTTAGAGAACGGTTCATCAGGCTTCATTTTAAAGTTATCATATTTAATAGTATAATTATTAAGTCTCATTTCTTTTACAGTAGATGTTCCTTCATGTGAAACAGACAGGGTATCCCAAATTTCATGGGCGGTTTTAAAAGCATAAATTATATTGAATTACTCATCTCTTAAGGAGTAGTATAAAGCATTCATAGCTTTGAAATTTTTCTTTTAGGAAGTTTTGGCAGGTTCATACCATGTAATACTATCAGTAGTAGGAATATTGTATTAATCTATAATGGGTGACCAAATATCAAAGCCCATAATCTCTAAGTGCATTTTCATTTCAATTTTCCATTGAGCATAGTTGGTTCCATTAATGAATGGTGGTCTGTTGGTTGCAACACCTTCCAATATATTATCCATAATAATAGAAAAGGTTTAAAAAGATAGAAATTTATAATTGGAAGAAATTTAAAGATCTTTAATGTACAACTAAAATCACAATTTCATTAGATTAAACAAAGTCTTAATAAAATATCATCTGATACCAAATGTTGGTTAGAGTAGAATACTCAATAGGGAGGGTGAATTTAGTATCTATAAAAATATCTATCTAAAAAGGTTTTCGTAAAAGGACTTCCCCTTCCAGTTAAATACATCCCAATTAATCAAAGTAATATGGCTATAGAGGTTTGACTATTTAAATAACTTCTTAGAAGATTGATTATTTCTCAGTAATAATAATAGTTATTAATATTACATTTGAAACTATTTTACTAATACAATGAAATTATAACTTCTTTACAAGATTAACTATAAATGTATGTTTAGTGATTTATGAATTATACAGTAGAGTAGTAAAACAGAGAAAACTAAATTATATAGCAGAACAGATTTTCAACAAGTGGTTCAGTCTCAAGAAGAGACCTAATCCGCTCCACTTGGTGATCACCTACCACCAGGAATTTTATATAAACAAACTTGATCCAGACCATGGAACGGGGTTAAACAACAATACACAATACTTTCCAGGTCACACAAGGACCTATTCTAGAGTTCTTTGTGGGTACAAACTACCAGGACACATAGGGACCTCTTCTACACTTATCTGTTGGTATTAAAATGAGTAAATGAGTGTTTGAGTAAGGATATTTTGTATCCTTCAATTAAATGAAGTAGATAGAATATGTTTATAAAAAGATACAAACTCTACTTGAAAATTAATAAAATGATACACAACAGAGCAGTAATGCTGATATTGGTTTAGAAATGCTCTGAGTATTGATCTCTGCAGATCTGGACTTCTGAAATGATGTAGATGCAGAACTCAAGTCTTCGTATGAAAAACAGAGTGTCGCAAGTTAGACAAAATTAGCTTGGGTTCTTTTTAGTGTTTTATTGTGCGAAGATGATCTCGAGTTTCTTGTATGCTTCATGTGTCCTTCAGCAGAATCAGTTTGCATGAGCCAATTCACAAAAAATTATTCTGTTATCATGTTCATGCCCACCATCTTGTTCTTTTTTATTTTGTTTTTCATACAAACTTTTTCTCTTTGTTTTTTGGCCGAACTACTCTTTTATATTGGAGTGCATGTGTTAGAGTCGATAGGTTGCATGTATTTTACACCTCGTACCTCATATTGTCTGATGATATGTCTACAAAGAAACATTAATTATGTCAGTGCATTAAAATATTCAAATACTTCCATTAGAGATTAAATTGAAAGATGACAAAATATATTAGGAAACGGTGTCACAGTATGTCATAGAAACGGTGTATCCTTCACACGGTATCTGGATTGGTCAGGTTTTCTTGTTCACGGTGTCTCATGGTCACGGTGTCTGGATGTCATGGTGTCTTGTTCACAGTGTCTCATGGCCATGGTGGCTGGATGTCATGGTGTCTCATGGTCACGGTGTCTGGATGGCACGGTTTCTTCTAGTTATGTTGTCTAAATTTTACGGTGTCTTGTTCACGGTGTCTCATGGTCACAGTTTCTGGATGTCATGGTGTCTTGTTCATGGTGTCTCATGGTCATGGTGTCTTCTTGTTCACGGTGTCTCAGAATTTTCAAAATAACTGTATTCAGACACTAGAAATGATGATCATAGAATGTATTAGACTTAATCATTTGCCAAATAAGGTATTGTAAAAGTAAATCAAGGATAGTATAAAGTAATTAAACTTAATATAGAGAAATTAAGATCTTGAATGGCTCTTCTTTAAATCATGAGAATACTTAAACAATAATAAACATGATGATATAATTTATAGGATTTAACTAGGTTGAATAGGATTTGTGATCATTAAAACATAATTAGTACATGAGGAGTCTAACAAAATGTAGGACATCATTGTATAACTATAACAAGTATAAGAAAAATAAGTTTGCATAACAAAAACTATTTTTCAGAGTCTAGGAAAACATAAAAGTTCAGAGTCTAAGAAAATAATAATTTGGAGACTATAAATCATGGATATTTAGATTATGTTTTCCAAAGAATTCAGAACATGAATTCTATATATTTTGGAATCTGAATTCTAATGAGTTAAGAATTTGAATTCTTAGTATTTTAGAGTCCAAATTTTGAGGAATTGAGCTTGAATTCTGAGGAATTCAGAGTCTGAATTTTAGAGAATTCAGAGTCTGAATTTCAAATAATTCAGAGTCTAAATTTCAGAGAATTTAGAGTCTGTGTTTCGGAGAATTCAGAGTCTAAATTTTAGAGAATTCAATGTATAAATTTCAGAGAATTTGGAATATGAATTTCAGAGAATTTAGAGTCTGAATTTTAGAGAATTCCGAATCTGAATTTCAGAGAATTCGGGGTCTAAATTTCAGAGAATTCAGAATCTGAATATTAGAGAATTTGGAGTCTGAATTTCCAAGAATTCAAAGTTTGAATTTCAAAGAATTCGGAACCTTAAATCAGAACCTGAAAATAGAATACTCTAAAACTAATGATTTATAGGATTCCTATGTTTTAGATATAAATCCAAAATTTACCTTTATAAATAAAAATAGTTAGATTTAGAATCTATAAAATGAATAATGAAAACATAGGTAAGGATAAAATTTCCTTGAGGAATTTTTTTTTATTATTAAGATAATTCTTAGGGAAAAAAATATTTGACTTATGATGGAGTGTTTTTTATTTTCAAAACATAGAGGAACGTAAAATTCATAAGGAAACCTTAGTGACTCAACAATCTCCCCCTTTTTGGAAAGCACAAAGATCCTTACGAAAAAGAATATAAGAACATAGATTTTTTCTTTATGAACAAAAAATAAGACTTATCTCCTTTTACATATAAATCATAGTGAATACGAATAACTCCCCCTTAGGTTTTTAAATCCCTAATGATCATATTACTGATTTCCTGGTGAGATTTTACATTATCTTGTATACAAAAATCTTCTTTAATAAGAACTTCCCCTTAGATGAACTCCCCCTTACCTAGGGAAATTTCTTCTTTACTTATAATTCTTTTCATCATTATTTTTTCTTTGTGATTTGAAAAATAGAATATAGAGAATATAAAAAATGAACAGTACCTAAAAAATTAGTACAAAATAACCAAATATATGAATAGAAAACAAAATTCCATTAAGTTTAAAAGAATTTTTACAAAGAATAAAAAAAAAGATTAGTTTTGGGGGAATTATCCTTCTTTATCCTTCGGCATAAAATTCTTCACAATGGTTTTCATCTTCTTAAGCTCCGTGTGATCTTCAAAACACATCAGTAGTTTATCCTGATCTTCTCTTTTCTTCTCCAAGGCTTTAATTTTATCTTCTTGTGCCTTAAGACATTCTGTCTGAGCCTTCAAGACTTCTTCTTACTTAACAAGATTTTATTCATACTCAATTTTGAGATCCCTTTCCCTTTCCAATTCATTGCCACTGAATTAATATTGTCATTAGAGTACTTGAATTCTTGATTCCGGTTTGTCTGTTCGAGAGTCATCTTTTCCTCAAAACTCTTACTAAGATCATTAAGCTTTCCATATTCGGTGTCAAAATCATCTTTCACATTGTCTTGAAATTCATCAAACACTCTGAGCTCTTTGACTATCTTTCTTGACTATCTTGTAATATTCTTGTTTGATCTTTTATGATCCTCATAACCAATGAGAAAAGATTTGAAATCTTTCTCAAGTATGAAATATTCATCCATAAGCATTGAAACTGAACCTAATTTCTTATTGAATGAATGCTAAAGAAACCGGCATCTTGAATCTATACTCATGAACAAAGGAATGGTATCAACCAACCATTTCAAATATTGTACCATAAAATCATTTCCAATAAAGGATGATTCTGAATTGGAGTGTTTGATTGGTGATGATTGTTTTTCAATCTCTTCATCTTTCCTCTTCGATAAAGAACCAACTTCTTTCTTTTACACCATAGATTTACTAGGTGTATACACCAACACCTATTTTCCCTTATTAGATATCAGAAATATTTCTTATGCTTTGGTAGATTCATGCTCACTATCAGATAACTGAATAATATTATCTTCCTGAGGCTTTTCCTTCTCAGCATCTTCCACAACATCCTCTAGATGAATAAAATCATTATTGCTGCTTTATTATTCAGATAGAATATTCACCTCTTCCTAACCCTTATCATCTTTTCCATGTGTAGAAAGTTTTGAAGACTCTTCTTCAAAAGTTCATATTGAAATTTTCTCAGAAGGAATCTCCTACTCATGATAATCATTTACTTTTCTTATCATATCTTATGTATCACCACTTCCTTCTTCTTCTTCTTCTTCCTCTTCTTCCTCTTGAACTATTTCTTCTTGTTGTCCAGGTTCTAGGATCACTAACTTCATTCCCAGAGTCCCATGGAGTGATTCTTTCAAAAAAAATCTAGTGCTTGGTATTGTTCAGAGTCTTTCTCAGTATCTTTAAGAAGAGATTGAACTATCTCGGCTTTAGAAAACTTCTTCTTTTGCTTCATTTATTTCTCTTGTTTCTCATGATTCTCACCAGCCTTCAACTTCAAGGCTTTTGCCTAAATAGGATCCAAGCCAAAAATAGTTTCCCCTTCTTTTCTATTATTCTTGTCTTCTACACACTTAGCTACTACTTAATCAGGGTAATACTTTTTTTTGGCTTTGGAAGAGTAGATTAGGTTTCCTTATCCACATGAGTTTATCCTCTCTCTTCGAGTACCTTTTCCTTCTTCTTCCTTCCAACATTTTTAGAATATTCAGCCACATCCGGTTTCTCTGATGGAGCATCGATTTTGGCTTCAAACAAGTCATAGATATCTCTAGATTTACTATTAAATCAAACCTTAATCTTACTTAGAGTAACATCACTCAATAACATTAATTTGAAATTCCTTGGCTTAGAACTACAAGGAATTTCTAATTACTCAAGACAAGGAACTATAATTTTCGAGAGTATATTCAGATACATGATAATTTCAGACTTTAAATTTCCATTCTTGATGTTCTCAATCGTAACGAAGATATACTTGACCAAGTTTTTCTTCCTGAGGTTCACCAATAAATCTAGAATATATATGCCACTTTTCATCAGGGAATATTTATCCCCTTTTTTGGAATGATAAAACTTTGAACCCACAATTCATGAATCCGGGAGTTTGTAGACAGATGAACAATCTTCGGAGTCTTCACACCTTTCAAACCAAGACAAGATATAGTCTTCTCCTTATCAAAAGATCCTGATACATCAGGTAATTTGTGAGTACAGAATTCTGCTTCACCATCACAAAGAATTCTAATCAAACTTATTACCTTGTTGTAGGAAAGGGAATAGGTTTTACCATAGATATTGAAAGAAAACTTATCTCACCCTCCTTCGTTGAAGAAACATTCTTACTCTTAAAATTAAATCAACAATTCCTAATAGACCAGAACCTACGCCTTAAGTTTCGATATACATAGACACTCCCATCCATTCAACTTGATATTCATTGAAATAATAGAGTCATAATTAGCATAGAATTTTGGATTGACCACCCCTTCTTTGTAAATTTTACACTCGGAGATTTCCTTTACAGAAGACATATCTTTATAAGGAAATGCTTCTATAGACATTCGGAACTAAGGATAGCCTGATGATTCGGAATGGTCTTAAGTATAGGGGCAGATCTTCAACATGCCAAATCTTGAAAATCGATGTGGGACAAACATTGGGTGGTATTTATATAAGAGTTTGAAATGATGTTTTGACATCCTTCATTGATCCAATGGTTGAATAAATTCTTGATTGAATCTGATGGTTACGATAAAATAAAAAGAAGAGATTTGGTAGACTCTGATCTTTTGATGTTTTTAAGATAGTCATTCAGATTTAATAAAAAAGAATCTGAAAAGTTTCTTAAACAAGATAAAAATACCAACATAAAAAATGATTACGAAAATTTAAGAGAATATCATACCTTCCAGATTGCTAGGATAATTGTTAGTAATGAGGTAGATTCATCTTGAAGGACTTTAGATTCCAGAAAAACATTTTTTTTTAAACATAAATAAAATTTTGATTATAGAAAAAATTTTGACTGTGAAAATTTTGATTATGAAAATTTTGATTATGAAAATATTGATTACGAACATTTTGATTATGAAAATCTTGATTACAAAAATTTTGATTACAAAATTATGACTAACAAGAAAATATACTCCCCTAGGAAAAGGAGTTTCTTACTGTAAGGGGGTATGTTTTAAGAAAAAGATAATATGGAAGATTACCGTATAGTTATCATTCCTAACTTTTGTTTAATGTACTAAAATCTATCCGAGAGTAAATATTTTATGAAAATATCAGCAATTTGATCTTCAGTTCTGATAAATTTAAGAATGATATCTCCTTTATGTGTGTTATCCCTAAGAATGTGATTCCTGATATCTATGTGTTTTTCATGAGAGTGATGTGCATGGTTTTTACTTAAATCAATGGAAGTATTATTATCACACAATATTTGTGTATTTGTAAAACTCATACCATAGTCTGTGAGTGTGTGTTGC
Organism: Viscum album; assembly: GCA_963277665.1. NCBI lineage: Eukaryota > Viridiplantae > Streptophyta > Magnoliopsida > Santalales > Viscaceae > Viscum > Viscum album. The sequence continues at coordinate 31,918,788 of OY728132.1, read as the reverse complement.
ATCCACAATACTTGAGCACAACAACTTCCAACTGCTACATATTCAACATTAAAAGTGGAAACTGCAACATAGTGTTTCTTTTTTTCATGACCATGAAACTAATGAATCTCCTAAGAAATGACAAGTTCTGGATGTACTTTTTCTATCTATTATACATCCACCAAAGTCAGCATCTGAAAATATTTTTAAAACAAAATCATTTCCAGATGTATTAAAGAGTCCTATATCTATGGTTCCATTTAAGTAAGGAAAAATTCTTTTCACTGCCTTTAAATAAGAATCTTTAGGATTGGAATGATACCTTGAACATAAACATACTGAAAACATTAAGTCTGTTTGACTAGTTGTCAAGTGTAGTAAGCTTCCTATCATACCTCCAAATGATGTTTGATCCATTGGATTCCTAGCTTTGTCTAGATCAAGTGAATTTGAGTTACCAATGGGAGTACTTATACTCTTAGTTTTTTGATATCCATAATTTTGGATAATATCTTTAATATACTTATGATGAGATATATAAATTCCTTCTGGTTTTTGAGAGATTTTAAAACCAAGGAAAAATGTTAACTCACCCATCATACTCATTTCAAACTTAGATTTCATTATACTCACAAACGAATTGGTTAAAGATTGCTGAGTTGAACCAAATATAATGTCATCAATATAAATTTGAAAAATAAAAACATTTTTCTTATATTTATTTATAAAAAGGGATGGATCATCATTTCTCTTAATGTAATTTCTTTGTAACAAAAATTTTGTAAGTCTATCATACCAGGCTCTAGGGGCTTGTTTAAGTCCATATAAAGCTTTGGTAAGTTTGAAAACATGTTTATGATGTTTTGTATCTTCAAAACCAGGATGTTGTTAAAAAAACTTCTTCTTGAACATATCCATTAAGGAAAAACCATTTAACATCCATTTGAAAAAGTTTAAAGTTAAAGACTACTGCGAAGGAAAGTAGAATATAGATAGATTCAAGTCTAGATACTGGAGCATAGTTTTATTCATAGTCTATTTCTTATTGTTAATTATAGACTTTAGAAACTAATCTATCTTTATTTCTTATTATGATACCATTTCCATCATACTTATTCAGGAAGACCCATTTTACTCCAATAAGAAATGTTTCCTTAGGTCTTTTATCTAAGGTCTAGACTTTATTCCTTTCTAATTCAATTAGCTCATCTTGAATGGATTTAATCTAATCATCATCACCTAAAGCATCATCATTATATTTTGGTTCTAATTGAGAATGTAATTCTATATTTTCTACTTCATTTCTTAAGGAACTTCTAGTAATTACAGGTTGATTTACATCACCAATTATACTATCACAAGGATGATTCTTAAGAAACAACTGATTTGGGATTTTAAAACATGTTTATCAACATATGTTAGGAAATCTTATAGGGTAAATGTTTCAGAAACATTTTCTTGAACATTTTCCTTATCAGAAATATTTTCTATCAAGGGTTGATAATTAGTTTTAGAAAACAAATCTGTAGATATAGGTTGTGGGTGTTTAAATAAAGGATTAGTTTCATCAAATTTAACATGTAATTTTTCTTCAACAGTACAAGTATTTTTACTAAAAACTCTACAAGCCTTAGAAGTAGTGGAGTAGCCTAAGAAAATTCCTTCACCATATTTGGGTTTGAATTTATGTAAATTATATTTAGTATTCAATGTGAATACTTTTCATCTAAATACCTTGAAGTAGGAAAGTCTATGTTTTCTACTATTCCATAACTCATAGGGGGTTTTATTAAGAAAATGTCTAATAAAAACTCGATTTATAGTATAATAATTTATACTTACAGCTTCATCCCAAAAAAAATTGGCTATAGAATAATCACTCAACATGGTTCTTGTTATCTATTGAATAATTAAATTTCTTATTCCACAATAACATTTTGTTGAGGGGTTTTTATTTCGGAGAAGTTATGAGTAATTCTTTTTCTATAACAAAAAGTTTCAAAATCATAATTTTGAAATTATCCTCCATGATCACTATGAGTAGTTATCAATGGAAGGTTTTGTTTCATTTTTAACTTGGGATTTAAATATTTTAAAATAAGAAAAATCATCAGATTTATTTGCTAGAAAATAGACCCACATAAATATTGTGTAATCATCCACTAGAAAAAATACATAATATTTTCCTCCAATTCTTCCAGTTTGTGTTGGACCAAAAATATCCACATACACCAACTGTAATTCATTAGAAGTTAAGACTTCACTGATTGACTTAAAGCTTCATTTATATTGCTTCCCATATTGAAAAGGCTCAAATTTTTTTGAAGAATCACATCTATGCTCCAGTAGATCCTTAACAAGTATTTTTATAGAGATTTTACATAAGTTTCAAAGGTTAGAGTGTCCTAAACTTCTATTCCATAACCAAGATTGGTGTTCCATTTCACTAAGGAAACATAGGTCTTGGATCATATGGTCTTTGAAATTTATTTTGAATAAATTCTATTGCCTATGGGAAGAAAGAATAAAATCTACCCTGGAATTGTGTACTAAGAACTTGTCATCCACAAAATTCACAAGGTAACCTTCATCACATAATTTACTTATGATAATAAGGTTGTGCTTAAGACCTTTAACAAATAAAACATTTGAAATTAATGTTTTTACAAGAAGAATAACATTACCTATACTAGTAATTTCTCCCTGAGAATTATCTCATAAAGTTACTTTTCCTCCATTCATCTTGATAATCTTTCAAAAGAAGTTTCTGTAACCAGTAATGTGTCGGGGACATCCACTATCCATTTACTATGTATTATTGTTGGAAATTTTCTTATTTTCCTAAAAATAAGAGTGTTCGACTTTCAGAACCCAAAAATTCTTGGATCTGAAAACTTTGGAAAGTAAAAAATTTTGGTATCCACATTTTTTTAGAAATATAAGCATTATGAGAACCTAAAGACATAGTTTTTTTTAAAGAATAATTTTTTGCCCAATGTCCACCACACTAACATTTAGTGTAGAATGGAGCACTTTGAGGAAAAAAATAGTTATTACTAAAAATTGGTTTAGAATGAGTATAACCAAATCCAGAATTATTCCTTAGAGGTCGAATTTGGGAATATATTTTATCAAAGTTTTCCTTACCTAAGGTAAAGTTTGACAAAAACTTCCTCAATTAAAATTTTTCCGAATTCAGTCTAATAACTATGTTTTTATCCTCAAAAACATTAATCATAGCACAAGATTTAGACTCTAAGATATTTTTCTTAGAAAATAGATTTACAAGATCCTTAGAAATTTTATCATTCTCAGAATTAACTTCATCATGGTTTTTTGGGAATAATTTTACAATCATAAATTTTCTTATCAAAATCTTTAGAAATATATAATACTTATTTATTAAGAATAGAAATTCTATAATTTTCCTTATCAAATTTTTTCTTGAGTTTAGAATTTTCATTCTCAAGAATCTTAGAAAACCTAGATATTTCTTTATAAGTAGGTAAAGTATTATCTTCATCAGAAGAAGATTCTTCATCTGAAGATTCGTAATATTTATTATCACTGTAATTTGAATTTAAGGATACATTATTTATGGATTCATCATTGTGTAACTTTTCTATTGGACAATGATTTTTAATAGGTATCATAGTAATTAGACCAAGATTCATATGACCAAGAGATTCATACTCTGAGGATACGCCAATAGAATCTTTACCACTATAACTACTGGTGTCATTAACTTTCAAAAAAATCTTAGATTTAGCTTTGTAGTACTTCTTTTTATTCCTCTCAGAATGATTTTTCGTTTATACCATTTTTCTTAATCATAGTACAATATAGCCTTTTATTCCCTGCTATTTTTCATTTATAACAAGTGACTTATGATTATTTCTTGTCCTTCCATTCTTTCTTCTGAAACATATAATAAAAGTCCTTCTTTCCAACTATCTTGTTCATCCTTCGAGTAAGATTAGATATCGCATTCTCAGAATTTTCAGGCACACTTGTTTCAAATAAAATAGTGACTCTCATAGACTTGGATCTTTTAATCCTTTTAGGAGTCTTGGATTTTGTATTAGTAAAACCTACACTTACATTTCCATTCTTCTTCTTATTCATATCATCATCTCTTTTAATTATTGTCTCATATTGAATAAGTGCTCCAAAAAGCTCATCACGAGTAATTTGAGATACATTCTTATTCTCATTAATAGATATTCTCTTAGATTCCCAGTCATTAGCATGATATCTATAATCTTTTTCCAAAGTGCCTCATCATCTAATCCTTTCTCACCCATTGATTTTAAACTGTTATCAATAGTCATAAAGATTTGTTTTACCTTTTATACGGGTTCTCCATAACGAAATAGAAATACTTGATATTTTTCTCTAAGAATAACCTTTCTTGATTCTATAACCTTGGATGTACCGAAATTAGTAACCTCCAATTTCTTCCAAATACAATTTTCATCTTCACAAGAAGAAATGTGACAATATATATTCATGGCCATGGAACACAACAAGTATTGTATACCTTGTAGTTTAGTTGATATTCTGACTTTTCTTGATTAGAAAAAGTTCTGACTTCCTTATCAGAAATCTTGCAATCTATAGTAAGCATAACAAAGTTTTCCACTATAGTATTAATAGAAAAAGTTTTCATATGATCTCTCCAATATTCATAATCATTCCAATAAAATATAGGTGGTCTCGTAGGATTTAGATTGTCAATCTAACTGAAAATCATTCCTTCCATCTAAATAAAATTATATTTCCACAAAAAAATGTTAAATAAAAAAGTTTTAATACAAGGATAAAAATCCTGAAAAGGAAAAATATTTAGAACAATGAAAACTTGAGAAATAAAACTTATATGTAAATATAAGTATTTCAGATACCTCCTTTGATACCAATTTTAGGATCGAAATATGAATGTAGATTCTCAATTACAAGAGGGGGTGAATTGTAAGTTTAAAAACATTCGTTTTTAACCTTATGGAAAACTATGTTTAACAAAGTTAAACAAGGTAAATTCAGAAGACCTATTTTAGTTATACAAAAATGCTAGGTTCCAGAAATATGATTTCAGAAATGAAACTTAAGAAAATCTTACAAGGAAAAGATTCTTCCTTAAAGTGTATATAATCTTACCTATTAGAATATACAAATGAGCAAGAAAGTATAAGAAGGTTATAATTTCTTCCCTTTTGAAAATAAAATAGAAATAAACTTGAAACAAAAACAAGTTACAATTATGAAATATTTTAAACCAAAGAAAAGGGTATCCAATAACCTTGGATAAAGTTACCTTGATTTATACACTCAAGAATGTCTATCATACCCACACTAGTGTAATCCCTCGATATAAATATCAGAATCTATATTTCTATCCCTACAATCCCTCTAACTTTAAGGTAGTCGAAACCTCTACCTTCCTATCATTGGAAGTCCTCAAAATTTAATATAGTCAGCACCTATGTCTTCTTATCCCTGCATGTCTTCGATTGTACATAAAAACAATCGGAGTCGCACAAAGCAAGTTGAACAAGTTGTTCAGTACGAACAAGGCATGGGCATCTCTCTCTCTCTTGAAATCACTTCAACACCATGTGATCTTTAGATTTATGGTTCAGTCCTCAGTTGTGTTAAGGTAATTTAAATGAGCTCCTATTTATAGGCACTTCTCCGATGGTATGATCCCACCTCTAATGGTCAATTTTTTCCATGAATTTCAGAGGGACCCGTACATGTGTCCCTAAAAAACAGTTAGTTAGAAATATAATGCAAAATATCATTTCATAAATATAACAAGTATAATAAAAATAAGGTTTCTTAACCAAACTATCTTTTGGAGTCTAGGAAAAAATAAAAGTTTAGTGTCTAAGAAAATAATAATTGGGAGACTATAAATCATGGATATTTAGATTCTGTCTTCCAAAGAATTTGGAACCTAAATTCAATAAAATTTAGATTCTTAATTCTAATGAATTTGAAATCTGAATTCATAGGAATTAAGAGTCTGAATTTTAAAGAATTTTGAGTCAGAATTCTGAGGAATTCAGAGTCTGAATTCTGAGGAATTCAGAGTCAAAAATTCAGAGAATTCAGAGTATGAATTTCATAGAATTCTGTGTATAAATTTCATAGAATTTAGAGTTTTAATTTTAGAGAATTCAGAGTCTGGAGTTCAGAGAATTCAGAGTCTGAATTTTAGATAATTAGGAATCTGAATTTCATTTAATTTGGAGTCTGAATTTCAGATAATTCCGAGTCTAAATTTCAGAAAATTCAAAGTCTAAATTTCAAAGAATTCAGACTCTGAATTTAAAAGAATTCGGAGTCAGAATCTCAGAGAATAATGAGTCTGAATTTTAAAGAATTCGCTACCTTAAATCAGAACCTAAAAATAGAATACTCTAAAACTAAGGATTTTTAGCATTTCGAGGTTTTAGATATGAAACCAAATTTTAACCTTTAGAAATAAAAATTGTTTGATTTAGAAACTGTAAAATGAACAATGAAAACATAGGTAGGGATAAAATTTCCCTGAGGAAGGAAAATTTTCCTTTTTAAGATACTGCTTAGGGAAAAAATGATTTGCCATAAGAAAGAGTGTTTGTTATTTTCAAAACACATAGGAATGGAAAATTCATAAGGAAATTTTTTTGACTCAATAGTCACACCCCCTAACCGGCAGATTTAGATTTTTTTATATTAGATACATAACCAACTTATTTTATAACATTTTAAATATCTCCCACAAATATGTTTCTCATAAGATATCCTTTTGTACATGTCACACAGACTATTAATTTTCATTACCTAAGGAATGGAAACATAAAAAACAATGTTCTTAGGTAATCAGTGATGTTTAATATAATATATATGAATCAAAGATCATAAGTGATAATATGGTGAATATGTGGGTATGAGAACATTATCAAACTACATGTTTATACACCCAATAAAACCTATATGATAAATTGTGAGTCACAAAAAAAATCATTATCATAACATATGTCATGAGTAAAAAATAATGGGAACAAATTTAAATAATTATGAGATATGATAACATAAAATTGGAATAATAATTTTTCACGTACATAAAAATATAAAATCATTTCTTCTTTTGAGGTACACTACCAATACTATTTAAATTTATTTGGTTAGATTCCAATAGTGGATTGTGTTAAATCCTCATTCCCATAAACATAGTGGACTGAGTCTCGTAGTGGATTGGGATTCGTCCCCCATCACTTACTTGTCATATCAAGATGTATAATTTTTCAACCATTGATTTGGAGAGATATATACTTCAATGACCACCCATTACTTAGTGAGAAACCATATTTATCAATTCCAATTGAATATGAATAAATGTATAATTAAATAACAACTTAATTTCATATGAAAAATAAAATATATTCAAAAATATTTCAATAGGGAATAATAAAATGTCATTTAGAGAAAGAAGGTGATTGGTATAATATGAACGAACCACTATTTGTGTATAAAAAATGTTAAAGGAATTGGAAATTGATGAAAATTAATTTATAAGAGATTTATAAAATCTCTTTGAAAAATAAGAACAAATATAATTTACATTTTTAAAAATGATTATTTTAACTAGAAATAATTTATACAATAATTAGATTAAAAATTAATTTAAAAAATAATGGAAATTTAAAAATAATGATTCATCAGAAAAATTGAATAAATTGATGGAAATATTGATCACGAGAATGTGTTAAAAATAGAGTGTCCTTTATCACTTTTGTAAAAATAGTAAATATCTATAGAAATAACACTTTTAGAAAATTATTAAGGATTCCTTTAAAAATTTTATAATGAAAGACAAATATGATAGAAAAATATTATAAAAAATCATTTTTTTATTGAAAAGCATATCCATAAAATAATATAAATTTTATTAATTTCATGTGAAAGAGTCTCAACCAGAATAAAAAGTTAAGGATAACTCCACTTATAGGAATCATTTCAGTTGAATTGTGAACTAAAAGGAATAAAAATGGTAAAAATTCTTGTAAACCAAAAAATAAATATAATATAGTTAAATTTGTAAGATTTTATATAGAAATAGGATATAATTTCTATAGATATAAATTTAAACATAGAAAATCTCAATTTCAAAGTGAGATTTGAAATATCAATTACCTTTAGTCTCAAATTCCATGACGGTTCTTTAACCTCAAAAAATTTAAACATAACCATATTTATAAAATTATTGATAACATTATTCTTATTTATTTCCTTTTATACACTTAATTTTAATGATCCATTACACATATAGTATTTAATTATTCTTTATTTTCAATATTAGCTGATAATAATTTAGAATATTTATTATAATATTTTTAATGGAGATATTGATCCTCATTATTTGATTCCAAGTTCATAATTCAAATATTATTCAAGTTAGTATATACATTTTTTCTATGGTTTATTTATTCTTATATTCTACTGATTTAATATATTTGTATGGCTCCTGATAATTGAATCCATGATGAATATGTTTTGGGTAATTTACCATGAAAAACTAGATACTTTATAATGGTAATTGGTTTTTTTGTCACCCTTCTAGAAGTAGATTCATAACCTATATTAATTTTTAATTTCATTTATTTTTAGTATTAATATCTTGAAACTAATTCGTGTTGGAAAAGGTGAATATATTATAGCATCATTCATGGGGGTGGTTGAACCGAACCAAATAAGAAATTGTTATAGTAATGAATGAGTAAGAGTATAGATTTATATAATTGTAATACAATTATAATAGAATTATATTGATGTTAATATAACATCATTAATGTGAATAATTATATTAATAAAGCATGTAGATGAGAAGTTAATTGAATAATATGGTGAATAACTAGTTACTTTGATGAATTATATCCTTCTCGAAATGAGTTCCTTCATAATTAATGATTCATTCCTCTTTTTTTGTTTGAATAAAGGCTAAAAAGTATAATAATACTGTTGTAGAGCTATTTTTTTATTAAAGAGAGATATGGAGAAAAATAGTGGTTTTTAGTATATAAAATGGGTCTTTTATAAGTTCGTTTTGAGAGACATTCCACATATACATGTTTTGTAATGTATAAGGTTTTCATTTTAAAAGGCATATGGATTCAAATTGGAAATACAATAGATATGGATCTTTAGTCCCATCATCAAAATAATTTATAGATAATTTTTTTTGATAATTTAGTTATTTTAAAAATATTTTAAACATTTTTCCACATTTTACCTTCATCATGGTAACTCAATTACAACATCAATAACAAATTTTTATGCCCAAAAATTAAATTGACATATTTACCAATTTTTGAAATACTAATTAAAAATTTTGTATCCATTTAATATAAATACATTAATTATTGTGGGACATTTATCTTTGAATAAAAATATAAAATATATAGAATTTGTATTTTTATAAAAATGACCTTTAAATATTAATTTTTCTTACTATTATTTAATAAAAATTAATTTTTAAATTATGACCAATTTTAAAATAATTACTTTGTGCATTTCATGTAGAAACTGAAAAATAAAAGAACACTGTGTGTTGAAATTTCAGAATTCTTTTATAATTAATTTTTTTTCTTAATTATATAAAATTGTAGATTCAAATTTGATATTAAAAATTTTGGTTAAGTGGCATATGTTCCACATGATAATAAAATCTCACAAATAGTTTAAAATATTATTTATTTATCAAAATTTTATTTATTAATTAAATAAATTAAATTATTAAAAAATATATTTTGAATAAAAATTTTATCTTTTATAATTTTAGATTCATCAATGATTAGTTAATTTTTTATTTAAAATATTTGGTGATGAAATAATTTATTATTATTTAATGGTTTATAATTATTATGAAAATTATTAATTATGGTGTTTGATATTTTTTATGCTGTAAAGTTGTCGTAGGTTTTTTTAACAAATTTTTTGAATTATTTTTTTACCTTAAATTATTTTTCAAAACATATTGAATTATGAATTATCATAAAATGGAAAAAAATAGTGAGAGAGATATATATAACTTTACCGTAAAAATTCAAAGTTTTTTAAATTATTCCATTTTCAGTTTTTACGAAACAGAAAATATAATTAATGATTTTTTCAAAAGTATTTATAATTGAAGTAAGTGGGATATAAAATAAAAACATGTAATAAAATATAATTATAAATAAATAATAAATGGAAAAGTAAAATTATTTTTAGTAGTAAATGTGAAAAAAATATTAAAAAAATTTAAAATTCAAATATTAAAATGTGTAACAATTAAATATTTTTAAAAAGAAAATGATTGAAAAATGAAAAGGACTTAACAAAAAAGTAAAATTTTGATATATATATATATATAATATGTGAATATATATATATATATATTAATTTTTAAATGAGTGAATACATATGTGTATGCATGATAGTTCTTAAGAAACAATGTAGAGAATTTTGAGATGTTATAATTAATATTTAAATGGATGTTATAATTATATGTTACATGTATTAATTTAAATAATTTGGTTTATAGAATTTATTTATTTAATTTATGTGGAATGTTTTAAAATTTTATGGAACTACTATTTTAGTTCAATTAATGCCGATATTACATTTTCTTTAAAAATAGTTTTCATGGTGGTTATATTTCATTAACCTAAAATGATTTACCTTATTCTTCCTTTGTTCCTCATTTTATTAACCATGGAAGATTAAATACAAATCTTGAGAGTATTTAAACTATCTTTTACCTATTATAGACTTTGTAGAACCAATTGGTAATTACATACAAATGCGATAGTGATTTACATTGGTGATTGTGGAAAGTCGATGTGAATGGACATCAAGCTGGCTGGTGGAATATTCTTCCTTATTTGTTAGTTCTTGGTTTTAATCATTCTAACATGGAACTTATCAATATTGTTGAGGTATTGGATTTTTTGAATTTCTTTTATCTTATGGAATATGATTGGCTGACATGTTGTGGATCCTTTTAACCGCTTGTTGAGCATTGATCATTTAATTAGTAGCCACAATAATTGAATTAATATAAATAAAATCATTCAAATTCCTTTTATATCCCCTTGAAAATAAAATACTGGATATATCCTCATTCTCCTCAATTGAAATACACACAATTTATCCTAAATGTACTAACATCTTATATCACTCCATAATTATGAAACTAGCTTATCCAACCACAGAGTCAAAGGTAAGTCTATACTCTCTCCGTGGTATTGGTGAATATGATTTTCTCTCTGGGGATGGTTTTTTATTTAATTTATACATTTCACTATCATACTCTTATCGTGATTCCTTTTTGTTCTGGGGGAAGGGATCCAAAAATATTCTTCTACTATTTATTTTAAATAATGTATGTTTAAATTTTGTTATATTTTCTTTAGTTCGTTACCATTTTTAAAAAATTATTACATATAATGGTTTGGATATTCGTTTTAATTGTTATTATATGGTTATGATTTTCTATGATACAATATGTTATTTCTCATGAGAAATGTGATGTATTCATGAAAATTAATGTATAAGAGGAATATATAATGGTTGTGAAAAATGTAAATTGAAAATGACTTCCATATAATTTCATTTGATAATTATATATTGAATATGTACAAATAATTTCATGTGACTACTCATGTATAATGGGGGATATTATAGAAAGAAAAAATAATAATATAATATTTATTGATTAAGATGGATATTGAAAGATGAAAATTTCTATTTAATTTTCATCGATGCTTCTATTTGTGGTTTATGCATTTATTATATGTTCCTGCCCTGAAATGATGATATTTTTCTGAGTCTTCAATGTATATTATATCGTATTAAATTCATATTGTCATGCTGATTTAATTTATCATGTTTTATCACATTATGATTGGGTTGATTTGTTAAATCACATTAGTAATGAGGAGTATGATGAAATTGAGGATGCTACACAAATCTGGAACTAATTTTTATTTGATTAGAACCATTCCAAGATTAAATATGAATTAGAGTGTACCTTGGATCTTGGATTATTATTTTAGTAGGTGACTCTGGAGTGATACTAAATAGGGTATAACCTTATTGTAATACATATTAATTAAAATCATGTTTAACATAAAGTATTATTAGTAATATTAATTTATAAGATTTGGAATGATTTGAGTGTTTGGTTGATTATAAGGGAAGTTGCCTATATTTATTTTCTATGTTGTTAGTAGTGTATTTGAAAGATTATGTGAGAATTTATAGGCTTATTATCTTCCCTAGATGTCTAGTTTAATTAACTAGATTAAAAAAGAAGTATTGTATTTAATAATTAATGAGAGAAAATAATTAATATTTATTTGTAGTAAAATTTAATAGAAAACTATTCAATGAAGTTTTAATGATTAATATTATGATATTTTTTGATTGATTTACCAAACCTTATATTTTATTTTGTTAATTGTGTTCAGTTGTATTTACTTTTATTTCATACGTTTGTTATTATGTGTTTTCTTTGAAAAAAAATTCTTTTTATGATTCACTATTTTTTCCAATATTTTACTCAAGGGATATAACAGCTCTAGTGGGGAGGATTTATATGGTAAGCTCTATGATAACTGTAACACCCCGAGATTTTATGAAAAATATTCTTTTAATTTTATTAATGTCTTGTGTTGTATTCTACACCAATATTACCTTGAGCTATACGCAACACCGTATTAGCTTGCAGTATACGCAACACTATTCTTGGATCGTGTTACACACAATTTGATAATAGTTATTCTACGCAACATTGAGTATATATATATATATATTCAATGTATAAATGAAATATGGTTGGATTATGTTATACGAAACAATGGAGGATTCTTTCACAACACGCAACCCTGACTTGGCTTGCATTACACGCAATCGCGACCTTCCTCGATAGCGTGTGTTGTACGCAATACCGGGTTTTACTAAACAACGATATATTATTATAATATTGTTATGAACTAGCCGTTATGAGTAGTGTTAACTAAATTTTGAATTTTATAATATTATTATTCATCTTACGATTTCTAGAACATGGTATAAGAACCAAATAAATTTTTCGGGTAAAATTAGTATTTTTAAAAAAATGCAGTTTTGCCGCCTTTTGATGGCGCACCCACTTTAAATATAGTTTTTGAATTGTTTATAAGTTCAATTTGACAAAATAATATTCTTCTTTTAAATCAGTATATAAAAATTTACATTAGATAAAGTTTTGATATGTTTCCGATAACTTTCATATTTTAATGAATTGTAAAAACACGCTATATTTTAATTAAAAACAACTTTTTTCATCGTGATATCTTATGTGGTTAAATTATAATATTGAATGGTTTTAAATTATAAATAGAATATATTTTTACCATTTAATATAATGTATGTCATTATCATTGATTTTACCTTGAATTCATAGGTTAAATCAATTCAATCTTTTGCAATGTTTTAAAGAAAAACCCGTTTTCTTTCGACAACGGGATTAATTTTAATTTAATTTCTGCATCTTTTGTGTACTGAATTTGGAAAAATGGATTCCATATTTGGAATCAGTGGGTCCAAATTATGTTAATAATCTACTTTTTATTTTTGGGCATTGTGAATAGTAACTACGGTAAATTTTATTTACTACAGTTAAAGGTAAATCGGTTAATTAAGGGTATATATAAGATTATAAAATTACCCTAACACTTGGAAAAATCCTATTGGATGGCTAAAAGTATACCCATATAACCTAAGGGTCGGATTAGAATCATTTTATAGACTTTTTTCCATGAAACTAATTTAATTATTATTAAAACCAAAGAATGTGACAACATGTCACTTTGTTAAATCTTATAAATATAATAATTTTAATTTAGTGATAAACTTCATGAAACTTAGAAAACTAATAGTCTCCAGAAAGATAATACAATTATATACATCATAGGAATTTATTTAGAATTTTTAGGGATTAAATAATTATCATTTATTATGACACAAAGATGATGCAGTAATTTTCTTATTAATGAAATATTGACATAATTGATGTTATAAATGACCAAATAAATGTAATTTTAGTCTTTTTATGACTTACATTAATTTTCTAGGTTAATATGACATGTTATTGTTTATATAAGTAACTTGGTTCGAACTTATCATTCTATTATAAATTTCATAAAAATCATGTACCAAATAGTTTCAAAATTGACATAAATTAGTTTTTAAAACAAATATTATATTGTTAATTGTTATTTAATTCCTAAAAATCTAAGGTTCGGCCAAATTACTTAGATAAGGATATATATATTAATAATAAACAACTTGGGGATAGTTTGGCTTGTTATGGTAAGTTTATTAACCATATAGTGTAAGAAAAAAAAATACACGGTAAAAGTCAAATTATTTAACTTAGAGTTAAATCTAATTGATAAGGTTAAAATAATAACCTAAACTTGTCTAAATCCTATTGTATGAGAGTATTTCGACCCATCCCCACTTTATCTTCGAAATAAGACCCTTTGGAACCATTATAAGGCGAATTTGACCTTAATATAAAATAATATTTTGAGATTTTCCTAAGGTGCCCCTCTCCTCCCTTATAAAAGGGCACCTCCTACCTCTCCTCCTCACACCAATTTGAGCATTCAAGCTCGGCCAACCCCTGAAAAAATATCTTCTTCACTTCCCTAGTATCATCCTAGAGGTCCTGGTCTTCTTCAAAGACCATCCTTAGTTCTTTAATTGGAGGTTAAGTGAAGGCACGTCAAAAAGAGGTAATATCAATTACCGATCTTTTTCAATTTCTTTCTTCTTAAACTTCTTCTTCTTTTGTTGTTTCGTGATAAAGTAATAACATCAGTATATCTTATATACTGATATGTTATTATAAATATTAAAAAACTCTAATTAACCTTCTATCCATCCTACGGAAAAAGGAAATCACCGCGCGTGCGTACGTACGGAATACCGTCTCCACGCCGTGGTGTAATCTAGTTTCCGCCCCCACCTTAATTGGATGGGTATAATGGTGTAATGAGTTACTATATATGATTATTATAAAGTGATATTGATACTCAAATAGTATACATACACTTCAACACAAGTTCACGATCATGAGAATGATATCATCGCTCGTGCGTACGTACGGACTACCGTCTCCACGACGCGATGAGATTCATTATCCACATTAACCATTAATGAATGATTATAAAGTATATATAATGAATAATAATGAAATATATGACATGTTAAATCTATTGGATTTATGTATATATATATGTATGTCATCTACTTACTTCCATTCAAGACAATAAGGAAAGGAAAACACCGTTCATGCGTACGTACGGACTACCGTCTCCATGAACGGTGTGTTTCATTTCACTTATCTATCTATTATATATATATATATACTGAATATATATGATATATAAAACATGTTTTATATTCTGGAAGTAATTAAATCATGATATAATTAATAATAATGTCAATAACAACAATTCCAAACACCTACGATAAATGAAACGATTTTACCCAAAACGCTTCTTTAACATGGAATTTAAAAAAGAACGGGTAATATAAAGTCATAAGTGAACCATATATGATAACATAACAATGAATATGATTCTGTAATAAGTTAATGACATTTTTTAAATCATTATACAAGAGATTCAGATACGTACAAAGCATATCGGACATAAGCTAAGGGAAAATATCACAATCTCATTTTATCCGAGATTGTTTATACTTTGGTATTTACTGGGGTGTATTTTATCATCCACATCCATGTTTCCTCAATATGTAATATTATTCCCATACACCTACAATTGTTTAAATCCAATTTTACCCTTCGGTGAGTTTTTAGTAAAAGATATGAAAGAAATCTTCTGTCGTTTTTTATACGAGGTACTTTTTGACTTTTCTGACAAAAGTACGAGAAGAATGTTTTTTTAAACTTAGACCGCATGAATGGATATTTAAAACATTATTTCCAAGAAGCTTCCTTTTAAAGTTTTCAATTTTATTTTTAATAAAATTCTTTATGTTTATAATTTTACGACATGTTAAGAATGGAAAAGTGTTTTTGAAGTAGAAAGGATATTTTCTTCAAGAATGAAGTTCAAGTGTTTTATCAAAATTATTTTCCATCTAAGATAATAAAGGGTTCTATTTTTATCCCTATTATTACATTTATTTTATTATGTTGTGATGGAATTATTTTTATGAATTCCTTTATTGTATATGAATTTTTTTATGATGTCATGATGTTTAAGATTCCCATTTTTATTACATGGGTTATGCAATGATGTATGGTTTATGATTTTGTGGCACACATAAGAATGGTATCATTATGAGATGGGTGGGACCTATATCTCCCTCCAATTGATTGGGTAAAGATTTTATATCTCATGAGATAGACATGGCTGGAACGGTAGGTTATACCGGTTCAGTGAAAGAGGACTGAAATGAGGGTGACTCATTTCAGAAAGGGACTTTGTCCACTAAGATAGTCTTGCCAATGAGTCTTGACTAACAAGAAATGATTCTCTATGATTATGTGTGTATGCCAAAAAGTTTCATGATTTATGTTATGATTATTGTGATCACATTTCACTGCCATGATTTATCCATTGTTATGAAATTATGATCTCTTTTGCTGGTTAAGATTTCCAAAAGTAATGTGCTTATGTATACGATGTGATTGATATTTCTTTTGTTTACCCTTACTGAGCATTTGAGCTCACCCTTTTATGTTTTCTTTTCCTCAGGATATAAAGAAAGGTTTTAGGTAAAAAAAAGGAAGATATTTATGGGAGATGTTGAAGATCTTTCACCACGATTAGAAGATTATATTCCGAGTTTCCAAAGACACTAAACTATTACGATCCTTGTGTGTGTGTTTTTGTTATGTATTAAGTATTACACAAAAGTAATGTAATGTCCATGTACGTCAAGATACGGGTCTCTATAGTTGGTATCAAAGGAAAGGTTTAGTCAACCTTTGGAAACTAGGATGTGAGAACGTTAGTGAGATCCCTAGAGATATTTCTAAGGTATGTCCAGGGATGTCCCTATGGATAAGTATACGTATAGGATATAGTCCTAGAACTACAGTAACGATCTTAGAATTTAACCTAAGATGTTAGATATTGAAGGTACTCCCCCTTTATTATATTTTTTCCCTAGCGCGATTTTTACCTCTCACACTATTCTTTTTGGGTTTTAGACGATGGATGGAACCCGAAGGAACCGTGTTGATCAATATAATAGACAATGTAATGATTGTCCTCCTGAACAAAAAAATGTTATGGGAGATGGAGTGCAAAATCTTATTGCTATACTTACACAAGCTATGAATCATTCTGGACTTCCAAAGGAGCAGAGAAGGTAACAATATTCTATTGAGTCTTTCATGAGGCAACGTCCAACTTCTTTCAGTGGGTCTTCTGATCCAATTGTTGATGAACAATGGATCAGTACTACTGAAAAGATATTTTCAGTTCTTCAATGTTCTGAGCATGATAACGTCATCTTAGCAGTGTATCGTTTCTAAGGTGATGCTGATCAATGGTGGAATCTTATTAAGAATACGAGGCAAAGTGATGAAATTGAGTCCATGGAATCGGACGAGTTCAAGAACATATTTTTCAATAAGTACTTCCCTCGTATTCTTCGAACAAATATGGAGAAGGAGTTTCTTCAACTAAAGCAAAAGGATGATGAATCTGTTGGTATATACGAAGCGAATTTTACAATGCTTCCAAGGTATGCATCTGGATTTATCATCCAACCTGAAAGTAAAGTTGATCGATTCTTCAGTGACTTAAAAAAAAATCTTCGAAGGGAATTAGCTATAAGAGACTTCATTATCTATGAAGAAATTGTGCGTTATGCTATCAAGGTAGAAATGGAAGTTGGTGTTACTTATCCATCTCATAGTTTTGACAAGAAACGAAAGATGGAGTTCAAGGAGAAATCTCAGAATAATGGTGAAAAGAAGATGAATGTTTCCTTATGCTCAAACTGTGGAAAGAAGCATGGTGGAGATTGTATTAAAGGGACAAGTAAATGTTTCAAATGTGGAAAGTAAGGTCATCGGGCATTTGAATGCTGCAATGATGGGAAGAAGATGTCTAATGATGCAAAGAAAGTAAGGGATACACAGAATGAACCTACTACTCTTCAATGTTTCGAGTGAAAGGAGATGGGACATTATGCCAATAAATGCCCTAATCCAAGGATTAGTGATGATCGACATGAGAAACCACTTAAGGCAATAGAAAAAGGGAAGTCACATGCTATGACTATTGGCGATATTGAATATGACAACGATGTGGTGGAATAATTAAGTGTTTATATAATGGGATTCCAAAATAATGTGGTATATAGTATCATGAATATTTATGTATTGTTCTATTGTGGTATTCAATAATTTTATGGTACTGGTAACCATGGAAAGTGGTTGAGATAATTTTGGAAATAAGATGATATGCGCATAATGAAGGGAAAATGAGAAAATGAAATGTTTAAAAGTATTCATGAGCTCATGATTGATATAAGGACTAAGTGATATCATGGTTTGAGTGTATATAATTTTGAGGATTTTGGTATGTGGAAGGTGTTAACTTTTAACTGCATTCATGTTTTCACTAAGGTTCAATGGGTTTTCAAGAGAATACATGATTAAGGCCTTTGAATGTTTGGAATGTGACCAAAAAGACATATCTTATGATATATGGGGATCACCGATGGTATTAAATCTCTAGTAATCGTTTTCACTATATTATGAAAGTGGACTGCAGTATTATGGATAAGTCTAAAGATTGGAATGGATTATGTTTGACATAAGTTAGTATTGCTTAAGGATAGAATTTTTTTTCGATATTATTGATGGGATGTTATAGTAATATAGTTTTAGAAAAAGGACAAACTGCAGGACGGGCGACAGCCCATCGTGTCGGACAAGGCTGTGGGAATCGAACCACAACCAAAGTGCCACTGGTCTTTATCACCTACCACTGGCCTACGAGAAGTCCCTGTTTAGTAGAAACTAGTTTTATTATATTAAGCAGTATGATATATGAAGTATAAGTCCATTTTAGGAACCATATATCATTAATCTCACTATAGATGGACTTATGTATTTTTTGATAACTGTTCTAACCTTTTGTTTGAGACAGATGGAATGACCCATCATTCTATCACATGATCTTCTAACACATCACGAATGACAAATTCAACTTCATTTCTTTAAGAGATGAAGTGGAAATTGTCCAAAGAACGACCAACAGTGAGACTATACCAAAATCACGAAAGTATTTATTCTAATTCCAATTTCATAATCTTTAGGGAAATGATCTTGAAAACCAAAAAAAAATTTGTCCTAGTGCTCTTATATCTAATGATTCAGATGGTACCTTAGATCATCACAAATTTATGGCTTTGTGATTGCTGGCTTTTCCATAGCCATGTTCTCTACCACTCTCCATCAGAACATGATGGTTAGATTTCTCTTCCATATCCATATTTTCACCTATGTGGAAACCTAGTGATTAGTTTATTTGGGTAACCATTACGTTTCATACATTAGTTTTTTAAGCCAAGTTTTGGTATTCCTTTTTACGATGTGGGTTTCTATTAGAGAAACTTTCGAGTAGTAAACCATTTATAACCCCGGCGAATTTCAAGGGCGAAATTCATTTTAAGGGGGGTAGAATGTAACACCCCGAGATTTTATGAAAAATATTATTTTAATTTCATTAATGTCTTGTGTTTTATTCTACACCAAGATTACCTTGCGTTATACGCAACACCGTATTAGCTTGCAGTATACGCAACACTATTCTTGGATCGTGTTACACACAATTTTGATAATAGTTATTCTACACAACATTGAGTATATATAGATATATATTCAATGTATAAATGAAATATGGTTGGATTCTATTATACGAAACAACGGAGGATTCTTTCACAACACGCAACCTTGACTTGGCTTGCATTACACGCAATCACGACCTTCCTCGATAGCGTGTGTTGTACGCAATACCGGGTTTTACTAAACAGCGATATATTAATATAATATTGTTATGAACTAGCCGTTATAAATAGTGTTAACTAAATTTTGAATTTTATAACATTATTATTCATCTTACACATTTCTAGAACATGGTATAAGAACAAAATAAATTTTTCGGGTAAAATAAGTATTTTTAAAAAAATGCAGTTTTGCCACCTTTTGATGGCGCACCCACTTTAAATATAGTTTTTGACTTGTTTATAAGTTAAATTTGACAAAATAAATTTCTTCTTTTGAATCAGGATTTAAAAATTTACATTAGATAAAGTTTTGATATTTTTCCGATAACTTTCATATTTTAATGAATAGTAAAAACACGCTATATTTTAATTAAAAACAACTTTTTTCATCGTAATATCTTATGTGGTTAAATTATAATATTGAATGTTTTTAAAGTATAAATAGAATATATTTTTACCATTTAATATAATGAATGTCATTAGCATTGATTTTACCTTGAATTCGTAGGTTAAATCAATTCAATCTTTTGCAATGTTTTAAAGAAAAACCTGTTTTCTTTCGACAATGGGATTAATTTTAATTTAATTTCTGCATCTTTTATGTACTGAATTTGGAAAAATGGATTCCATATTTGGAATAAGTGGTTCCAAATTATGTTAATAAGCTACTTTTTATTTTTGGGCATTGTGAATAGTACCTATGGTAAATTTTATTTACTATAGTTAAAGGTAAATCAGGTAATTAAGGGTAAATATAAGATTATAAAATTACCCTAACACTTGGAAAAATCCTATTGGATGGGTAAAAGTAGACCCATATAACCTAAGGGTCGGATTAGATTCATTTTATGGACTTTTCCAATGAAAATAATTTAATTATTATTAAAACCAAAGAATCTGACAACATGTCACTTTCTTAAATCTTATAAGTATAATAATTTTAATTTAGTGATAACCTTCATGAAACTTCAAACATGAATAGTATCCAGAAATCTAATAAAATTATCTACATCATAGGAATTTATTTATAATTTTTAGGGATTAAATAATTATCATTTATTATGACACAAAGATGATGCAGTAATTGTCTTATTAATGAAATATTGACATAATTGATGTTATAAATGCCCAAATAAATTTAATTTTAGACTTTTTATGACTTACATTAATTTTCTAGGTTAATATGACATGTTATTGTTGATATAAGTAACTTGGTTAGAACTTATCATTCTTTTATAAATTTGATAAAAATCATGTACCAAATAGTGTCAAAATTGACATAAATTAGTTTTTAAAACAAATATTATATTATTAATTGTTATTTAATTCCTAAAAATCTAAGGTTAGGCCAAATGACTTAGATACGGATAGATATATTAATAATAAACAACTTGGGGATCGTTTGGCTTGTTATGGTAAGTTTATTAACCATATAGTGTAAGAAAACAAAAAGACACGGTAAAAGTTAAATTATTTAACTTAGAGTTAAATCTAATTTATAAGGTTAAAATGACAACCTAAACTTGTCTAAATCCTATTGGATGAGAGTATTTCGACCCATCCCCACTTTATCTTCAAAATAAGACCCTTTGGAACCATTATAAACCGAATTTGACCTTAATATAAAATAATATTTTGAGATTTACCTAAGGTGCCCCTCTCCTCCCTTATAAAAGGGCACCTCCTCCCTCTCCTCCTCACACCAATTTGAGCATTAAAGATCGGCCAACCCCTGCCAAAATCTCTTCTTCACTTCCCTAGTTTCATCCTAGAGTTCCTGGTCTTCTTCAAAGACCATCCTTAGTTCTTTAAGTGGAGGTTACGTGAAGGCGCGCCAAAAAGAGGTAATATCCATTACCGATCTTTTTCAATTTATTTCTTCTTCAACTTCTTCTTCTTTAGTTGTTTCATTATAAAGTAATAACATAAGTATTTACTATATACTGATATGTTATTATAAATATGAAACAACTCTAATTAACCTTCTATCCATCCTACAGAAAAAGGAAATCACCGCGCGTGCGTACGTACGGAATACCGTCTCCACGCCGTGGTGTAATCTATTTTCCGCCACCACCTTAATTGGATGGGTATAATGGTGTAATGAGTAACTATATATGATTATTATAAAGTGATATTAATACTGAAATAGTATACATACACTTCAACACAATTTCACGATCATGAGAATGATATCATCGCTCGTGCGTACGTACGGACTACCGTCTCCACGACGCGATGAAATTCATTCTCCACATTAACCATTCAAGAATGATTATAAAGTATATATAATGAATAATAATGAAATATATGACATGTTAAATCTACTGGATTTATGTATATATATATATATGTATGTCATCTACTTACTTCCATTCAAGACAATAAGGAAAGGAAAACAGCGTTCATGCGTACGTACGGACTACCGTCTCCATGAACGGTGTGTTTCATTTAATTTATCTATCTATTATATATATATATAATGAATATATATGATATATATATATCATGTTTTATATTCTGGAAGTAATTAAATCATGATATAAGTAATAATAATGTCAAGAACAACAAGTCCAGACACCTACGATAAATGAAACGATTTTACCCAAACCGCTTCTTTAACATGGAATTTACAAAAGAACGGGTAATATAAAGTCATAAGTGAACCATATATGATATCATAACAATGAATATGATTCTTTAATAAGTTAATGACATTATTTAAATCAATATACAGGGGGTTCGGATACGTATAAAGCATATCGGACATAAGGTAAGGGAAAATATCACAATCTCATTTTATCCAAGATTGTTTATACTTTGGTATTTACTGGGGTGTATTTTATCATCCACATCCATGTTTCCTCAATATTTAATATTATTCCCATCCACCTACAATTGTTTAAATCCAATTTTACCCTTCAGTGAGTTTTTAGTAAAAGATATGAAAATAATCTTTTGTTGTTTTCCGTACGAGGCACTTTTTGACTTTTCTGACAAAAGTACAAGAAGAATGTTTTTTTTAAAATTATACGGAATGAATGGATTTTTAAAACATAATTTTCAAGAAGCTTCCTTTACAAGTTTTCAATTTTATTTTTAATCAACTTCTTTTAGTTTATAATTTTACGACATGTTAAGAAAGGAAAAGTGTTTTTGAAGTAGAAAGGATATTTTCCTCAAGAATGAAGTTCAAGTGTTTTATCAAAATTATTTTCCATCTAAGATAATAAAGGGTTCTGTTTTTATCCCTATTATTACATTGATTTGATTATGTTGTGATGGAAATATTTTTATGAATTCCTTTATCGTATATGAATTGTTTTATTATGTCATGATGTTTAAGATTCCCATTTTTATTACATGGGTTATGCAATGATGTATGGTTTATGATTTTGTGGCACACATAAGAATGGTATCATTATGAGATGGGTGGGACCTATATCTACCTCCAATGCATTGGGTAAAGATTTTATATCTCATGAGATAGACATGGCTAGAACGGTAGGTTATACAGGTTCAGTGAAACATGACTGAAATGATGGTGACTCGGTTCAGAAAGGGACTTTGTCCACTGAGATAGTCTTGGCAATGAGTCTTGACTAAAAATAAATGATTCTATATGATTATGTGTGTATGCCACAAAGTTTCATGTTTTAAGTTATGATTATTGTGATTACATTTCACTACCATGATTTATCCCATGTTATGAAATTATGATCTCTTTTGCAGGTTAAGATTTCCAAAAGTTATGTGCTTATGTATACGATGTGATTGATATTTATTTTGTTTACCCTTTCTGATCATTTGAGCTCACCCTTTTATGTTTTCTTTTCCCCAGGATATAGAGAAAAGTTTTACGTAGAAAAAGGAAGATATTTATGGGAGATGTTGAAGATCTTTCACCACGATTAAAAGATTATATTCTGAGTTTTCAAAGACACTAAACTATTACGATCCTTGTGTGTGTGTTTTTGTTATGTATTAAGTATTCCGCAAAAGTAATGTAATGTCCACGTACGTCAAGATACGAGTCTCTACAGTTGGTATCAAAGGAAAGGTTCAGTCAACCTTTGGAAACTAGGATGTGAGAACGTTAGTGAGATCCCTAACGATATTTCTAAGGTATGTCTAGGGATGTCCCTAAGGATAAGTATAAGTATAGGATATAGTCCTAGAACAACGGTAACAATCTTAGAATTTAACCTAAGATGTTAGATATTGAAGGTACTCCCCCTTTATTATATTGTTTTCCCTAGCTTGATTTTTACCTCTCACACTATTCTTTTTGGGTTTTAGACGATGGCTGGAACCCGAAGGAGCCATTTTGATCAATGTAATGGACAATGCAATGATTTTCCTCCTGAACAGAAAAATGTTATGGGATATGGAGTGAAAAATATTATTTCTATACTTACACAAGCTATGAATCATTCTGGACTTCCAAATGAGCAGAGAAGGGAACAATATTCTATTGAGTCTTTCATGAGGCAATGTCCACCTTCTTTCAGTGGGTCTTCTGATCCACTTGTTGCTGAACAATGGATTAGTACTACTGAAAAGATATTTTATGTTCTTCAATGTTCTGATCATGATAAAGTCATCTTAGCAGTGTATCGTTTGGAAGGTGAAGCTGATCAATGGTGGAATCTTATTAAGAATACGAGGCAAAGGGATGAAATTGAGTCCATGGAATGGGACGAGTTCAAGAACTTATTTTTCAATAAGTACTTACCTCGTATTATTCGAGCAAAGATGGAGAAAAAGTTTCTTGAACTAAAGCAAAAGGATGATGAATCTGTTGGTATATACAAAGCGAATTTTACAAGTCTTGCAAGGTATGCATCTGGATTTGTCATCCAACCTGAAAGTAAAGTTGATCAATTCTTCAGTGGCTTAAAACCAAATCTTAGAAGGGCATTAGCTATAAGAGACTTCATTAGCTATGAAGAAATTGTGCATTGTGCTATCAAGGTAGAAATGGAAGTTGGTGTTACTTAGCCATCTCATAGTTTTGACAAGAAACGAAAGATGGAGTTCATGGAGAAATCTCAGAATAATGGTGAAAAGAAGATGAATGTTTCCTTATGCTCAAAGTGTGGAAAGAAGCATGGTGGAGATTGTCTTAAAGGGACAAGTAAATGTTTCAAATGTGTAAAGAAAGGTCATCGAGCATTTGAATGCCGCAATGATGGGAAGAAGATATCTAATGATGCAAACAAAGGAAGGGATACACAGAATGAACCTACTACTCTTCAATGTTTCAAGTGCAAGGAGATGGGACATTATGCCAATAAATTCCCTAATACAAGGATTAGTGATGATCGACATGAGCAACCACTTAAGGCAAAGGAAAAAGGTAAGTCACATGCGATCACTATTGGTGATGTTGAATATGACAACGATGTGGTGGAATGATTAAGTGTTTATGTAATGGGATTCCAAAATAATGTTGTATATAGTATCATGAATATTTATGTATTGTTCTATTGTGGTATTCAATAATTTTATGGTACCGGTAACCATGGAAAGTGATTGAGATATTTTTGGAAATAAGATGATATGCACATAATGAAGGGAAAATGAGAAAATGAAATGTTTAATAGTATTCATGAGCTCATGATTGATATAAGGACTAAGTGATATCATGGTTTGAGTATATAGAATTTTGAGGATTTTGGTATGTGGAAGGTGTTAACTTTTAACTGCATTCATGTTTTCACTGAGGTTCAATGGGTATTCAAGAGAATACATGATTAAGTCCTTTGAATGTTTGGAATGTGACTAACAAGACATATCTTATGATATATGGGGATCAACGATGGTATTAAATCTCTGGTAATCGTTTTCACTCTATTATGAAAGTGGACTGCAGTATTATGGATAAGCCTAAAGATTGGTATGGATTATGTTTGACATAAGTTAGTATTTCTTAAAGATAGAAGTTTTTTCGATATTATTGATGGGATGTTATAGTAATATAGTTTTAGAAAAAGGACAACCTGCAGGACGGGCGATAACCCATCGTGTCGGACCAGGCTATGCGAATCGAACCCACAACCGAAGTGCGACTGGTCTTTATCACCTACCACTGGCCTACAAGAAGTCCCTGTTTAGTAGAAACTAGTTTTATTATATTAAGCATTATGATATATGAAGTATAAGTCCATTTTAGGAACCATATATCATTAATCTCACTATAGATGGACTTATGTATTTTTTGATAACTTTTCTAACCTTTTGTTTGAGATAGATGGAATGACCCATCATTCTATCACATGATCTGCTAACACATCACAAATGAAAAATTCAACTTCATTTCTTTAAGAGATGAAGTGTAAATTGTCTAAAGAACGACCAACGGTGAGACTATACCAAAATCCCGAAAGTATTTCTTCTAATTCCAATTTCATCATCTTTAGGGGAATGATCTTGAAAAGCAAAAAAAAAGTTTTCCTAGTTCTCTTATATCTAATGATTCAGATGGTACCTTATATCATCACAAATTTATGGCTTTGTGATTGCTGGCGTTTCTATAGCCATGTTCTCTACCACTCTCCATCAGAACATGATGGTTAGATTTATCTTCCATATCCATATTATCACCTTTGTGGAAACCCAGTGATTAGTTTATTTGGGTAACCGTTACGTTTCATACTTTAGTTTTTAAAGCCAAGTTTTGGTATTCATTTTTACGATGTGGGTTTCTATTAAAGAAACTTTCGAGTAGTAAACCATTTATAACCCCGACGAATTTCGAGGGTGAAATTCATTTTAAGGGGGGTAGAATGTAACACCTCGAGATTTTATGAAAAATATTCTTTTAATTTCATTAATGTCTTGTGTTGAATTCTACACCAAGATTACCTTGCGCTATATGCAACACCGTATTAGCTTGCAGTATACGCAACACTATTCTTGGATCGTGTTACACACAATTTTGATAACAGTTATTCTATGAAGCATTGAGTATATATATATATATTAAATGTATAAATGAAATATGGTTGGATTATGTTATATGAAACAACAGATGATTCTTTCACAACATGCAACCCTGACTTGGCTTGCATTACATGCAATCATGACCTTCCTCGATAGCGTGTGTTGTACGCAATACCAGGTTTTACTAAACAACGATATATTATTATAATATTGTTATGAACTAGCCGTTATGAATAGTGTTAACTAAATTTTTAATTTTGTAACATTATTATTCAACTTACACATTTCTAGAACATGGTATAAGAACAAAATAATATTTTCGGGTAAAATAAGTATTTTTCAAAAAATGCAGTTTTGCCGCGTTTTGATGGCGCACCCACTTTAAATCTAGTTTTTGACTTGTTTATAAGTTCAATTTGAAAAAATAAAATTCTTCTTTTTAATCATGATATAAAAATTTACATTAGATAAAGTTTTGATATTTTTCCGATAACTTTCATATTATAATGAATAGTAAAAACACGCTATATTTTAATTAAAAACAACTTTTTTCATCATAATATCTTATGTGGTTAAATTATAATATTGAATGGTTGTAAAGTATAAATATAATATATTTTTACCCTTTAATATAATGTATGTCATTAGCATTTATTTTACCTTGAATTCGTAGGTTAAATCAATTCAAACTTTTGCAATGTTTTAAAGAAAAACCCATTTTCTCTCGACAACGGGATTAATTTTAATTTAATTTCTGCATCTTTTGTGTACTTAATATGGAAAAATGGATTCCAAATTTGGAATCAGTGGGTCCAAATTATGTTAATAAGCTACTTTTTATTTTTGGGCATTGTAAATAGTAACTACGGTAAATTTTATTTACTATAGTTAAAGGTAAATCGGGTAATTAAGGGTAAATATAAGATTATAAAATTACCCTAACACTTGGAAACATCCTATTGGATGGATAAAAGTAGACTCATATAACCTAAGGGTCGGATTAGATTCATTTTATGGACTTTTTTCCATGAAAATAATTTAATTATTATTAAAACCAAAGAATGTGACAACATGTCACTTTCTTAAATCTTATAAGTATAATAATTTTAATTTAGTGATAAACTTCATGAAACTTCGAAAATGAATAGTCTCCAGAAATCTAATACGATTATCTACATCATAGAAATTTATTTAGAATTTTTAGGGATTAAATAATTTTCATTTATTATGACACAAAGATGATGCAGTAATTGCCTTATTAATGAAATATTGACATAATTGATGTTATAAATGCCCAAATAAATATAATTTGAGACTTTTTATGACTTAAATTAATTTTATAGGTTAATATGGCATGTTATTGTTGATATAAGTTACTTGGATAGAACTTATCATTCGGTTATAAATTTCATAAAAATCATGTACCAAATAGTGTCAAAATTGACATAAATTAGTTTTTAAAACAAATATTATATTATTAATTGTTATTTAATTCCTAAAAATATAAGGTTTGGCAGAATGACTGAGAGAAGGATAGATATATTAATAATAAACAACTTGGGGATCGTTTGGCTTGTTATGTTAAGTTTATTAACCATATAGTGAAAGAAAACAAAAAGACACAGTAAATGTTAAATAATTTAACTTAGAGTTAAATCTAGTTGATAAGGTTAAAATAATAACACAAACTTGTTTAAATCCTACTGGATGAGAGGATTGCGACCCATCACCAGTTTATATTCTAAATAAGACCCTTTGTAACCATTATAAACCGAATTTGACCTTAATATAAAATAATATTTTGAGATTTTCCAAAGGTGCCCCTCTCCTCCCTTATAAAAGGGAACCTCCTCCCTATCATCCTCACACCAATTTGAGCATTCATGCTTGGCCAACCCCTGCCAAAATATATTCTTCACTTCCCTAGTATCATCCTAGAGGTCCTGGTCTTCTTCAAAGACCATCCTTAGTTCTTTATGTGGAGGTTAAGTGAAGGCGCGTCAAAAAGAGGTAATATCCATTACCGATCTTTTTCAATTTCTTTCTTCTTCAACTTCTTCTTCTTTATTTTATTCATGATAAAGTAATAACATCAATATTTCTTATATACTGATATGTTATTATAAATATGAAACATCTCTAATTAACCTTCTATCAATCCTACAGAAAAAGGAAATCACCGCGCGTGCGTACATACAGAATACCGTCTCCACGCCGTGGTGTAATCTATTTTCCGCCACCACCTTAATTGGATGGGTATAATGGTGTTATGAGTAACTATATATGATTATTATAAAGTGATATTGATACTGAAATAGTATACATACACTTCAACACAAGTTCACGATCATGAGAACGATATCATCGCTCGTGCGTACGTACGGACTACCGTCTCCACGACTCGATGAGATTCATTCTCCACATTAACCATTCATAAATTATTATAAAGTATATATAATGAATAATAATGAAATATATGACATGTTAAATATACTGTATTTATGTATATATTTATATGTATGTCATCTAATTACTTCCATTCAAGACAATAAGGAAAGGAAAACAACCTTCATGCGTACGTACGGTCTACCGTCTCCATGAACGGTGTGTTTCATTTCATTTATCTATCTATTATATATATATATATATACTGAATATATATTCTATATAAATAATGTTTTATATTCTGGAAGTAATTAAATCATGATATAAGTAATAATAATGTCAAGAACAACAAGTCCAATCACCTACGATAAATGAAACGATTTTACCCAAAACGCTTCTTTAACATGGAATTTACAAAATAACGGGTAATATAAAGTCATAAGTGAACCATATATGATATCATAACAATGAATATGATTCTATAATAAGTTAATGACATTATTTAAATCATTATACAGGAGGTTCGGATATGTACAAAGCATATCAGACATAAGGTAAGGGAAAATATCACAATCTCATTTTATCCAAGATTGTTTATACTTTGGTATTTACTAGGGTGTATTTTATCATCCACATCCATGTTTCATCAATATGTAATATTATTCCCATCCATATACAATTGTTTAAATCCAATTTTACCCTTCGGTGAGTTTTTAGTAAATGATATGAAAGGAATCTTTTGTCGTTTTTCATACGAGGTACTTTTTGACTTTTCCGGAAAAAGTACGAGAAGAATGTTTTTTTAAACTTATACGACATGAATGGATTTTTAAAACATTATTTCCAAGAATCTTCCTTTACAAGTTTTCAAGTTTATTTTTAATCAACTTCTTTTAGTTTATAATTTTACGACATGTTAAGAAAGGAAAAGTGTTTTTGAAGTAGAAAGGATATTTTCCTCAAGAATGAAGTTCAAGTGTTTTATCAAAATTATTTTCCATCTAAGATAATAAAGGGTTCTGTTTTTATCCCTATTATTAAATTGATTTTATTATGTTGTGATGGAATTATTTTTATGAATTCATTTATCGTATATGAATTGTTTTATGATGTCATGATGTTTAAGATTCCTATTTTTATTACATGGGTTATGCAATGATGTATGGTTTATGATTTTGTGGGACACATAAGAATGGTATCATTATGAGATGAGTGGGACCTATATCTCCCTCCGATGAATTGGGTAAATATTTTATATCTCATGAGATAGATATGGCTGGAACGGTAGGTTATACCAGTTCAGTGAAACAGGACTGAAACGAGGGTGACTCGGTTCAGAAAGGGACTTTGTCCACTAAGATAGTCTTGGAAATGATTCTTGACTAAAAAGAAATTATTCTCTTTGATTATGTGTGTATGCCACAATGTTTCATGTTTTATGTTATGATTATTGTGATTACATTTCACTGCCATGATTTATCCCATGTTATGAATTTATGATCTCTTTTGCAGGTTAAGATTTCCAAAATTTATGTGCTTATGTATACGATGTGATTGATATTTCTTTTGTTTACCCTTAATGAGAATTTGAGCTCACCATTTTATGTTTTCTTTTCCCCAGGATATAAAGAAAGGTTTTAGGTAAAAAAAGTAAGATCTTTATGGGAGATGTTGAAGATCTTTCACCACGATTAGAAGATTATATTCCCAGTTTCCAAATACACTAAACTATTACGATCCTTGTGTGTGTGTTTTTGTTATGTATTAAGTATTTCGCAAAAGTAATGTAATGTCCATGTACGTCAAGATACGGGTCTCTAGAATAACCGTTATGTTTGTCTTTACTTTCTCAATCTATAGGTGGTATAGAACTGCCATTAATGTAATGCATATTATGATTCAAAATTTTTTCTATACTAGATCCATTCATTAAAAGAAGATTATTACGGTGGCCTAGAAATATTGTGTCAAATATATTGATATGGGAGGTATGTGCCTAAAGGGCCTCAGGCTCTCTAGTGAGACATTAATCAAAAAATTCACATGGAACCTTCTCACCTCCAATGTCTCCTTAGTGGAGTTCCTCACAAGAATATTCTTCACAAAAATTCATAATTGATACTCTATATAAATCCCCTCATATTTCTATATATATATTAAGAAATCATATCCTGATATAATGCAATATTCGAAGTGACTGGTCTGCAAATAGTCCACATTAAACTGTTGAAGTATATCATGTATATTTAAGCTAATCAATGAAGATGTGAACATTAATCACTCTATGAATGACACCTAAAATTCTGATATTCAGTGCAATGATAATGAACATGAATTTATTTGATATCAAATTAGTATAGAGGTGTATATATAGGAATATATTGACTATGAAACTTTTATATGGGTACCAAGCATGACTGATAAATTCTCTACTAGGTAATTGTTGAACTCCTCATGTATTACTCATGGTTTAATGATCACAAAACTCAATAATAATTACACATCATGTTTTAATGATTTAAAATCTTATTACTATCAATTACTCTCATTATTATCTACAAACCTTATGCATGATCTCAAATATCACTTATCTTATCAAACTTCTATCTTTATGTTTTAAGTTCTCTTACTTGATAATGGTTAAGCTTAATTCATATTCTACATATTAGTGTTTAAGTATGAATACAGATATTTTTCTAAGTATAAACACACCGTGACCTAGACACCGTGAAGGACACACCGTGACCGAGACACCGTGAAGCACACACCGTGACCCAGACACCGTGAAGGACACACCGTGACCCAGACACCGTGAAGGACACACTGTGACCCAGACACCGTGAAGGACACACTGTAAAGCACATACCGTGAAGGACATACTGGATCTTGGAGACACCGTTTACATAATCAATGTGACACCTTTTCTTAACCTTTTTTTCAGTATTAATTAAATAATAATAACGACCATATTTGATGTTTTTAATGCAATTAATGTTATTTAATGATACTTGTTAGTCTGTCAGGAAACCGTGCCTCATACCTATGGAAATGAAAGCATTCCTATTGCTGGAGCTCATGGAATATAAAGAAGATTTAGCTGTAGTAGAGAGCGGCGCACTCTTGACACGTCTCGACACACATACTACAATACACGGAAGCTTTGTACTGAACCGAAGAACAATCCTGAGCACAACTATGAAGAACACATTTCACGATCCTCAAATAAGATCCATACATGTAATCCTACATTAATGAAGAACACAAGAAGTACTCTGGATTCAAGAGAACATCTTCTCTCCTGGAGAAACAAAAGCTGAACCATGACACTCTATTTTTCAACGGAAAAATCAGAGAAGGACCCAGAAGCATTTCTGATGAATCCAACAAGTCCAGAGCTTCACAGTCAATCACTAGAGCTTTCTAAACATTCATATACTATCACTAAGTGATTTATTATTTAATTTTGAGTAGTGTGTGTATCCTATTTATTTTACACACACACTATATCCAGTTCTGAACTGGAGGATATCACAATCCTCACACCAAAACTCGTTACTCTTGTTTAACCACAACAACTGTTGAAGAGGTCCTTGTGTGGCCTGGTCTTCATTTTTGTTTCCCACGAAGAACAGTGGTAGAGGTCCCTGCGTGGCCTGGACAGTATTGTATTGTTGCTAACCTTGATCCATAGTGTAGATTAATTGTATATATAAATTTGAGAGGACTAAGTCTCAGCTTGAGACTGAACCTCTTGGCTATATCTGCTGTGCATTTTTAGTTTTAGTTCAAAATATACAGTATCTAAGTTATATTCCACTTCCTATTACTTTGGAATACAAATATGTTTTAAAGTTACTTTGATAGTTAATCTAGAAAGTGTTTGTATCTATTGTAAATCAGTAGGTCAGTTTCATAAGATAATTAAATCTTCTGATTAGATTAACTGAGAACTAATCAATCTCTTGAGACTCTAATTGAACCTTTACAGTTTTTACAAATTCACAACAATTTAACTTGATTATAATTTCAGGGATTTTAATAGAAAATATTTTTAACAGAAATTTTAATTGGAACTCAATTCACCCCCCTCTTGAGTATCCACTCCGACCAACATTTGGTATCAGAGGTTATTTTTATTAATACAAGTTTTCAAAACTCTACATTTTCAACTATGATTTTAGTTGCATCATTAAATATCTTCAATTTCTGTTAGTTCTAAATTTTATCTCTTAAAATTTACTTTCTTAAATCTATTTATATACAAGAGAATAGAAGGTGATGCTACTAACCAACCACCTTTTTTTAATGGTACAAACTATTCCTAGTGGAAACTTAAAATGAAAATTCATTTGGAATGTATGGGTTTTGATATCTGGACTGCTATAGAGTCTCAATATAAAATTCCCGAAACTGAAAGAACAACTTGGGATGAACCTACAAAAAATTCTTACAATAATAATTGTAAAGCTATGAATTCTTTGTATTGTGCTTTAGGGGATGAGGAATTTAACAGAATATCTTCTTGGAAAATTGATTATGAAATTTGGGATACTTTGGGTTTTTCTCATGAAGGAACTACCAATGTTAAAGAAATGAGATTAAATACTTATACTATTAAATATGATAATTTTAAAATGAATACTAATAAACCTATTTCTGATATGTATCTCAGGTTTAATGAGATAGTCAATACAATGAGTTCACCTGGTAAATCGGTTCCAGCAAAGGAACACATTATGAGGATACTGAGATGTCTGCCAGACCGATGGAGAGGCACATCTATTTCAATAAGAGAATGACGTGACATTGGAGCTCTACCTGTTAAAGAGATTAATGGTAAGCTTATGATGTATGAGAAAGAAATCAATGTTAATAAGGAGGAATATGATGAACCACAAAAGAAAGTCTATAGCTTTTAAATCTACTACTTCTAAGAGAAAAGACAAAGACAAAGTTCATATACAAACTGAAAGCTCAACCAGTGAAGATTCAGATTCAGAAAGTGATGCTCAGATGGTTCAAATAGCGAAATGTTTCAAGAATTTTTATAGGAAGAATAAATTTTTCAGAAAATAAAATTACAAAGGAAATTATGACAGTAAATGTCATTGGAAAAAGGAATGGAAGAAATATGATAAAAATGATGAAGTTGTCTGCTATGAATGCAAAAGAAAAGGTCACATAAAAGCAGACTGTCCAAAACTGAAGTTCAAAAGGAGACATTACTATAAAGACATTAAGTACAAGAAAGCAATGAAAGCAACCTGTAGTGCTTCAGAAGATAGCACAAGTGAATATGAAGTTTTTGATTCTGAAAATAATCATGCCAACATGTGTTTCATGACTAATACATCGGAGGTAACCTTAGATACTATTGTTTTAAATTCTTATTATTTTTGAGATGATGCAGAATCTAATTCTGAATCTGAAGATTTGTATAAATCTGAACTATCTGAATATTTTAACATGCTAGAGGAAACATACAATGAACTTAGGGACAAATATAAGTTATTAAATAAAAAACATGCTCTCATGGCATATGTTAAATCCACCCTTTGATATAGAAAAAGAAAAGAATGCTCCACTATTAAAAGAAAATAAAGAGCTGAAAATGAATAATGAACAACTTAGAAAGGACTTAGAAGAGTTCACAAATGGAAAGGATACACTTAATAAAATGCTAGGAAAGAAAGTAGAACCGAAATACACTACTGGAATAGGCTACCAACCTGGACAGAGACAGATTACTAAGAATAGATTTATTCCTAAATATGGACAGAATACTATTAGTTCCATTTCTGAAAATTCACATGCTTCAACTGGTTATTCACATAGCTATAGATCAAATAGAGTTTATCTTTCAAAATATTTTCACCCTGTAAAATGTATGAGACCCATATGAAAATTTTGGGTACCAAAATATTTGATTGCTAACCTTTCTGGACCCAAGATGATCTAGGTACCAAAGTCATTTCCCATCTAAATCTGTTCTGTAGGAAACCTGTTTGAAGAGTTCCCACAAGAAGACATGGTATTTGGACAGTGGATTTTCAAGACATATGTCTGGGGATTACTCATGCTTCAAGAGCCTAATCATGGTTGATGGAGGCCATGTCACCTTTGGTGATAATTCTAAGGGAAAAATCATCGGCCTAGGCCAAATTGGTAACACTAACTCAGTTTTAATTTCTAAAGTTTTATTTTTTGATGGATTGAAATATAACTTGTTAAGTATATCTCAATTTTGTGATGATGGATTTAATGTTAAATTTGAAAATAATTCTTGAAATGTTTTTAATTCTAATAATGTTTTAGTATTTTTTCATTAAGAAATGAAAATTTTTATGTTGTTGATTTAAATTATTTATAAAAACAGAATGTTACATGCCTAAATGATTTTCATAAAGAATCTTGGTTATTGCATACAATATTAGGACACTACAACATCCACTCACATAGAAAACTAACTAGTAAGAACTTAGTTAGAGATTTGCCCAAACTTGAGTTTCCAAATGACAATGTTTTTAATCCCTGTCAAAAGGGAAAGAAACACAAAATCTCATTCAAACCAAAGAAAGAAGTGTCAACTTCTCAACCTCTCGAGTTAGTTCACATGGACTTGTTTGGACCT
Source organism: Viscum album (assembly GCA_963277665.1). Taxonomy (NCBI): domain Eukaryota; kingdom Viridiplantae; phylum Streptophyta; class Magnoliopsida; order Santalales; family Viscaceae; genus Viscum; species Viscum album. The sequence continues at coordinate 31,882,775 of OY728132.1, read as the reverse complement.
TCTAGAGTTTCTAGCTTAAATGGGAATCACTATGTCTATGTCTTAGAAGATGACTTTTCTAGATATACTTGGGTATACTTCTTATCTCACAAAAGTGAATCTTGTTCTTACTTTATTAAATACTCCACGTTTGTAGAAAACCATAGTGGAATTATGATTAAAACCCTGAGAAGTGATCATGTCCGTGAGTTTGGAAATCAAGAATTTGAATCTTATTGCTCACACAATGGCTATAGTCACAACTTTTCTGCCCCTAGGACACCTCAAAAGAATGGTGTAGTAGAAAGAAGAAATAGAACCCTTCAAGAAATTTCTAGAACCATGCTTAATGAGTATGACTTGACTATTTATTTTTGGGCTGAATTTGTAAATACAGCTTGTTATATCATCAATAGAGTCTTAGTCAGACCTGTTCTCAAGAAGACCCAATATGAACTATGGAATAATAGAATTAATAAAGTCGATTACTTTAGAGTCTTTGGCTGAAAAGTATTTATTCTTAAAACAAAGGGTAATCTGGACAAGTTTGCTTCTAAGAGTGATGAAGGAATATTTTTAGGATATTCTTTAACTAGAAAAGCCTATAGTGTTTTCAATAAGAGAACCAAGTGCGTGGAAGAATCTGTTCACATCAAATTTGACGAAAATGATCCACATGAACCTAAGTCATCTCTTGAAAATCTTGAAGAAAATTTATCTGTTCTGAACCTTAATGATAAAATCAACGAACCTTCTGTAAAGACAACTAGTTCTGGAAACATTTCACAGTCTTCTCTTAATGAACCCAAACATAGAGAAGAACCTGAAATTTCTAGTCCTACCTTTACTAGATCAACTAGGATTCTAAAGAATCGTCCTTTAGATGTTTATGTTGGCAATCTTGATAGAGGGAAACATACTAGAGATTCTCTCAGAAATCAGGTTGAACATCAAGCCTTCTTGTCACAACTTGAACATAAAAACATTGATGATGCTATTAATGATGAATTTTGGGTAATTTGTATGCAAGAAGAACTCAATCAGTTTGAAAGAAATAATGTTTGGAAACAAGTAAAAAGACCTAAGGACACTTTCACCATAGGCACTAAATGGGTGTTTAGAAATAAAGTCGATGATTATGGAAATATAGTTAGAAATAAGGCTAGATTAGTTGCACAAGGCTATAGTCCAGAAGAAGGAATTGACTATGAGGATACTTTTTCTCCAGTAGCTATAGTAGAAGGCATTAGGATCTTACTTGCTTATGCTGCACATCTAAATTTCAAACTATATCAAATGGATGTCAAGAGTGCTTTCTTAAATGGGTATATATCTGAGGATTTTTTTGTTGAACAACCACTTGTATTTATAAACCCTTATTTTCCGAATCATATTTTCAAATTATCAAAAGCTTTATATGGTTTAAAGCAAGCTCCAAGAGCTTGGTATGATAGATTAAGTACTTTTCTTATCTCTAAAGCTTTTACAAAAGGTAGAGATAATCCTACTCTATTTGTAAAACGAATTTTTAAAGATTTTTTAGTTCTACAAATTTATGTAGATGATATTGTTTTCGTATCTTCAAAAACTTCTTTATGTAATGATTTTTCTAAAATGATGTAAAATGAATTTGAGATGAGTTTAATGGGTGAACTTAAATTCTTTCTTGGATTTAAAATCTTTCAAAACAATGATGGAATTATTTTAACACAAAGTAAATATACTAGATATCTTTTAAAACATTTTGGATTGGATAGCACAAAAAGTAGTGGTACTCCCATGAGTACCACCTATAAGTTGGATCTTGATGAAGATGGAAAATATGTTGATCAAACCACTTATAGTGGATTGATTGGAAGTCTAATCTATTTGACTACTAGTCATCCTGATATTCTGTTTAGTGTGTGTGTGTGTGCTAGTTTTCAAGCAAACCCTAAAGAGTCACATTTATGTACTGTAAAGAGAATTTTCAAACACCTCTAGCATACTCCCAATTTAAGACGGTGCTATCCAAAAGGAAAATAGTTTGAACTAGTTAGCTATTCTGATGCTGATTTTGCAGGATGTAAGTTAGATAGAAAAAGCACCTCTAGAACATGTCACTTTTTAGGCAAGTCACTAGTATCATGGTGTAGTAAGAAACAAAATTATATTGCATTATTTACTGTTGAAGCTGGATATATAGCTGCTGGCAGTTGTTGTGCACAAATTTTGTGGATCAAACACACTTTACTAGACTATGGATATCAATTCAGACATGTACCAATAAATAGTGACAACACAAGTGCTATTGACATTTCTAAGAATCTTGTTTCTCATTCTAGGAAAAAGCATATTGATTTAAGACATTACTTTTTGAGGGATCATTACCAAAAAGGTGATATCACTTTGGAATTCATTGGTACTGAATATCAACTTGTTGATATATTCACCAAACCATTAAATTATGAGAGATTAGAATAAATAATACATGATCTTGGTATGATTAATCATAAATAGGCAACCTAAAGATCTTACTGTTTACTATTTTTCTATATTTTACTTTACGGTTTCATATTCACTGTTTCTTAGTTACTGTTTCATACTTACGGTCTCACAGTAAACACCTTGTGTTCATGGTTTTTCACTTAACTATCTCACTGTGACAGAACAGTTCACTCACTGTCTCACCGTGACTGCACAGAATGGTTACTGTCTCACCGTGACGACCACCAACTGTCTCACCATGAAGACTATTTTTCATCACACTGTAACACCTACTCACGGTCTCACCGTGAAGAATATTTATACTTTTACTTTAACCTATATCGCAGTAATTTTTATTTCACCACTATTTGACTTCCCGTGTTTTTGTTTTTATGAGGTTTGACATTCCCAAATGATAAAACATAAGGGTTTTCACTAGATTCCTTACCCGAGATCTCTCCTGCTCACTCTCTCAAACCCTTTTTACATTGAAATCCTTCTCTTCTCCCTCGCCTGAACCGTCATTGAATGCCAAGGATGAAGCGTCCATCTTCACCCTCGTCTGAGAAGAACCGCTCTAAGAAACAGAAGAGGATACCGAGGACAGCACCCGAAGGACCCCTGAATCCTATCCTTGTAAGTCATACTGTAGTTCCTAAGAAAGAGATTTTCCCTGAGTGGCTGCTGTCTAGCAAGTTGTTAGTCTTGAAAGTCTTAAGAGAACAAGGATGGCTCAATCGGTTCTCTAGACATGATAGACCAATTTACCTGAGGTTGGTATCTCAATTTTACCAGTATGTAAAGTTTTCCTTTAATGCTGGAGAAAGCTATATGGTAACAAGCTGGATCAATGGACAAAAGTGCTCATTCTCTTCAGGGATGTGGGCTGCATACCTGAGGATTCCTCATTAAGGAATTTGTGATGATTACAAAAGAGACCCTCCTCCAATAACTAGCATCTTTGACCTGGAGAATGCTTTGTAAATCCTGACTGGAAATAGCACCAAGAGAAGGGCCATAACAACTGAATTGGATGGGGAGACAAGACTACTGTTCAAATATTTTCAGAATTTGATTAGTCCAAGAAAAGGATACTTTTTTGTGTTGAAGTATCATGATGTGTTCTTGATTCATTTGTTGAATATTGGCCATAAGATAAATGTGTGCAAATATGTCATTAACCACATATGTGATCTGATTAAAGTCACTTCCAAATCCACCTCCCTGTTTTACTCAAGGATGATTTCTTCCATGTTAGTTTCCAAGGGAGTGGTTGGACCGAATGAAGAAAGGCTAGAGGATTTTGATTTCTGTTTATCTAAGCCTATCATCAGAAGTATGAAGATTAATTGGAAACCCTGGAAGAATCAGTGGTTTTAGGATAATGATCAACTTTATAATAAGTGCAATCCTATTGATTATCCAAAAAGGCCGAAGAATATAGCTGATCCTGGTTTGGAACCAGATGAATTGGTTGAGTACCCAAAAGAAGAAGAAGAAGAAGAAGAGGCTAGAATATCTCAAGAAGTAGCAACACTTGTTAAGAAAGAAAGGAATACTATCCCTGCTGTTGTTCCTGCTGAAATACCTATTAGAGAGGAAGTTGTTGATGTTTTTAGAGAAAAAGAAGAAACTCTAGAAGCACAACTAGTGGAACAGTCGGTTCCTGAGTACATACCCTCTGCTGAAGAGAGGATTGAAATTATCTTTCAGCTGGAAAGGCAAGAATTTGCTAAAGATATTAGAGTTGATTTTGTAGATCTTAACCCTTTCCTAGAGCCTAATAATCTGAAATGGAAGCACATTTTGAGGGGATGAACCTGAAAACCTTGAGATTGATGAAACCGGACTAGCTGAAACCTTTCAACCAACTGTCATATATTCTGTGTACACTCAGTATGAGTTTCCAAGATTTTATGATGTGAGTGAATTACAGCAAGTGACTGAAACTGGTATAGATCTCTCTTCTTTGTTTCAAGTGAAGCCAATAGCTCACCCAGAACCATAACTAGAAAAAGGACCTCAACCTCAATCTGAATCTGAAACTGAAACTAGTTCCGAACTGCAACCATAATTTGCATCATAACCTGTACCACTCCCTTCGTCTACTCTCTTACCCGAGAAACAATCATATGTAACTAAGGATGAATTGAACGTCTTTGGGGAGACTATCTTGGCTAGAGTTGAGAAGATTATATCCTCTCAACCTCATCCAGTGACTTAACTAAGTCAAGAAGATACCTCAATTATTTTGGAAAATATCATTCTTCATATTCATCCTAGAATGATCCGTGTAATTCATGAAGTCAGAGTTGAAAATAAGTTACTCAGTGCTGATATTTAAAATTTGAAAGCATTGGTTGGAAACCTCCAGCATGAATTTTATTCAAGATCATAGCCTGTTCCTGCTCCTATTTCTGCTCCTGTACCTATTACTACTTCTCATGAACTAGATGTTTCCAACCTTTCTCGATAGATTGTGTCTCATGTGCATCCTTATCTTCTATCTTTTGATGAGAATATTGGAAAAAGACACACAAAGATGCTGCAACACATGGGAGAGCTTGTAGAAAATCTGAATAAGCTCAAAGATGAGTACACTGGATGTCTGCAAAAAGTTTTGAAACAGCTCAAAGTTCTACCCGAAGCTGTCAAGGCTTCACCTCCCTCTGGTCAGACCTCTACACCTTCTTTTGATGATTCCTTTCTTAGGTCCATAATCAATAAAGAACTTCAGAATGACCTTAGTGGTTTCGATTTGTCTCCTCTGTCTGATGTTATGAAGAACAGTGATAGAGCACTTGATCTTTTCCGATTCATTCTAAGATTTCAAATGAAGCTCAACACGATATCAACAAAAAGATAGACTTTTATCTCACTCGGATTTTCTCTAAAAGTGACACGACAAATCACTTTAATTATCTTGTAGAGAACCTAAAAATCCCTCTAGTGACTCAATCTTTTAAATCTCAAGTTCAGAAGCTTATAGAGTTCACCAGATTGTTGGACAAGTTCATGGAGAATAAGGACGATTTTGAAAAGGCTATGAAATATGGTGGAGAAATCATTACTGATTTCATCAATCATTTGAAGTCGTATCTTCATGTTCAGAGTAATACTATAGTTGCTCCAGCTACTGAACCCTTTAGACCTGGTTTACCTGCCCTAGCCTCAAATTCCATGTCAGTCAGCCAAGCCCTTTCTCAGATCAGACCAGTCATTCTTGATCAACCACAGACTAGATCTTCTACAGCTCCTACTTTTTCTCCCTCCATATTTGAAGGTCTACCTTTGCCATCTTTGAATACTACCTCCATGACTTCTTCTACATCAGCTCCAACTCCTGCTGATAATGGAAAAGAGAAAGCTAATCCGTGATGCCTACCAATGATTCATAATTTTTGATGGGATTTCTTTTGTTGTTTACTGTTTGTATTTCTCCTGTATTTCTTATTCTGAACCGTCTTAAGGACATATGCAATGTTTCACTCCATTCTCTCTACTTTTTGACAATCCCAAAAGGAGGATAAATAGTGAGAAGTGTTATATCTTCGTCTTTTATCTATTCTTATTATATATGTTATTTTCTCTAATGTTGCATTTCATTTATTTTATACCTATACATGATTTGTGATCATCAAAAAGGGGGAGATTGTTGGACTCCTCATGTATTACTCATGTTTTAATGATCAAAAATATCAATAATGATTACACATCATGTTTTAATGATTTCAAATCTTATTACTGTCAATTACTCTCATTATTATCTACAAACCTTATGCATGATCTCAAATCTCAGTTATCTTATCAAACCTCTGTCTTTATGTTTAAAGTTATCTTACATGATAATGGTTAAGCTTAATTCATATTCTGCATCTTACTGTTTAAGTCTGAATACAGATATTTGTCTAAGTAGAAACACATCGTGACCCAGACACCGTGAAGGACACACCGTGACCCAGACACCGTGAAGGACACACCGTGACCCAGACACCGTGAAAGACACACCGTGACCTAGACACCGTGAAGGACACACCGTGACCCAGACACCGTGAAGGACACAGCATGACCCAGACACCGTGAAGGACACACCGTGACCCAAACACCGTGAAGGACACACCGTGAAGCACATACCGTGAAGGAAATACCGATTATTGGAGACACTGTTTACATGATCACAGTGACACCATTTCTTAACTTTTTTGTCAATAATATTTAAATAATACTAACGGTCATATTCGATGTTTTTAATGCAAAAAATGTTATTTAATGATAGTTGTTGGTCTGTCAGGAAACTGTACCTCGTACCTATGGAAAGGAAATCATTCCTGTTACCGGAGCTCATGGAATATAAAGAATATTGAGCTGCAGTAGAGAGCGGCACACGCTTGACACGTCTCAACACACATACTACAATACAAGCAAGCTCTATACTGAACTGAAGAACAATCCTGAGCACAACTATGAAGAATACATTTAACAATCCTCAAAGAAGTTCCATCAATTAAATCTTACATTACTGAGGAACACACGAAGTACCCTACAGTCAAGAGAACAGCTTCTCTCCTGGAGAAACAAAATCTGAACCACGACACTCTGTTTTTCAATGAAAAAACCAGAGAAGGACTCAGAATCATTTCTGCTGAATCCAACGAGTCCAGAGATGCACTGCCAATCACTAGATCTTTCTAAAATTTCATATACTATCTCAAAGTGATTTATTATTTACTTTCAAGTAGTGTGTATATCCTATTAATTTTAAACACACACTATCTCCTATGCTGAACTGGAGGATATCACAATCCTGACACAAAAACTCCTTACTCCTGTTTACCCACGACAACTGTGGAAGAGGTCCTTGTGTGGCCTGGTCATTATTTTTGTTTGCCATGAAGAACAGTGGTAGAGGTCCCTGTCATGCCTGGAAAGTCTTGTACTTTTTCAAACCCCGATCCAGAGTGTGGATCAATTATATATATAAATTTGAGAGGACTAATTCTCAGCTTGAGAATGAACCTATTTGCTATATCTGTTGTGAATTTTTAGTTTAAGTTAAAAATATATAGTATCAAAGTTATATTCCACTACCTCTTACTTTGAAATACAAATATGTTTTAAAGTTACATTGATAGTTAATCTAGAAAGTGCTTGTATCTGTTGTAAATCAGTAGGTTAGTTTCAAAAGCTAATTTAATCTTTTGATTAGATTAACTGAGAACTAATCAATCTCTTGAGACTCTAATTGAACCTTTACAGTTTTTACAAATTCACTACAGTTTAACTTGTTTTATAATTTGAGGGATTTTAATAGAAAATATTTTTAACAGAAATTTTAATTGGAACTCAATTCACCACCCTCTTGAGTATCCACTCCGACCAGTAGTAATGTTATATACACAACCATGATGGCTCTATCATGATACCCTCATTGATGATGGGATTTAAGATTCCATTAATCCCACCAATTATTATTATTCTTATCTATAGGATATGGGGGGAGGGAATGCAATTGCATAGGATGATTCAAAGAGAAGGTTTGAGCTTCGCTACTACCTAACATTTATGTCTGAATGCAGAGGAATTCTTCAACCATCTATTTATTACTTGATTCTTTACATGTAGGTTATGGAAGTTTTGATAGGAAATATTTGACTATAGGTTATGTTTGGATGGATTTGAAGAGCTAATGACCCCCCATAAATAAGGATGGTCATATAAAGCAGGTTAAGGAACTATTTATCACCACTGCTACTCTCATTTCATTTACATGGAAAAAAATGAATGGGCATAATTTGAGAATCAGGTTCCTTCCATTCATGATTAAATTAGTGAAATCCATAGTGATATTATTATTGAATCAAAAATTAAAATTGGATAAATGAATAATGACTTTTATGACTTGGTTATCTTGAGGTCTTTTGGTGTTTCTGGTAGGGTCAAGAAACCCGTAGTGACCATGGTTATTAGTTGGATCATTCATATCATAAAATTTAATAAAGTTAATGTGTATGGGAGTAAATTAGGTGGAACAGGGACCTTGGGTTGTCTTTGTGTCTTCTTCACTCATAAGAGTCTCGTTAAGGGACACTTTAATCATTTCATTATGAATTGGTAAGCAGTTGAAGCATAATTTTGGGATATGATCAAGGTGATCTGATAGACTATCCAACATGGTTGGCAGTCTCTATGGATGAAATTTAACTCAATTGTGGAAGTGGAAATTCTAAATGTTCATTCCAATAATGTCCCAAGGGGAATTTTATTATCCTGTATTTATTTTCTTCAGCTTGTGGATCATATTTTCTTCAATGTAACACACGTATACTGGGAATATAATTAGGTTGTTGATTCCTTCTCTAAGAGTATTGTCATGGAGGTCATCTCAATTTGGTCCTTTATTAAACAATATTTTTTTTAATTTTTGATTGATGTTGATTCATGTGGTGACTTGCATACATGAATTTGTAATACCCCTAGTGATGTTTTCTTGGTTATTTATCTTTTTTAATAAAATTATTTAGGAATAGGATCTCTTGCTTCATGAACCTTTTATATATAATGTCTTCAGGTTTAAACCTGAGTCATGAAGTTGATAACATAGAGATGTGGTCGATATTAGGATGATTATCATAGGTTTAGAGCTATGAAATCGAATTATGATGATATATTGATGAGATTGTTGGAAAATATTGAGATTTGGGGGGAATATTTTATTGGTTTATGTTATGTGATGATGATGGTATGATAAAAATAGGTTTAAAGATGGGCATGCATTTTTTTTTAAATTATATATATGGTTGTAGTGATATAATAAAATTTATGATGTTGAATGATTATTCGTTAATGATTTTATATTTTTTGTATTCTTGATTTTATATTATTTATTAAAAATTATAATATTTTTAATTTTTAATTTTATTAATAAATTTAACTAATATGATATGACCTCCATAAGAGATTTAATTTAAGACAAACATTATATGATGTATTACATTTCTTGATAGATTAACCCATTTTCTTGTATTTCTTAGTTCTTTCACATGTATATACCCTTGAACATATATTTTTTGGGGATATATAATATATCATAAATATAATCCTACTTGGTACTCTAGAGTTTTCACCACTCTAATCTTTTCATGATCAATTGTATAGGATAGAAAAATTGAGATGGAGATGATGCTATTTGGGTAGCTAGACTATTGTTTAGAAGTTCTTGTATTATTCTTTATTCCTTTATAATTAATATCCTATAGAGATATGTTTGGAATTATGAATTGTATTGTTATATTTTAGATAACTATATAGGATTTTTTTGGCTGTTTATTTTATTTTCATATATTATTTTAGCTTAAAGTCTCCCATTTGTGTAATAATACCTTTATATCTAGTTTCAAAACCGTAGCCAATTCGAGGTTGGATTTTGGGGACAATACCATTTTCACTATCAAAACAATAGGGATACCAGTGGGGATGGTTCATCGAAATTTTATGTCACATATTTTGGTTGGATGATATATTCTATTTTCAGTTCAACACAAGTGAGGTTTACATGGGTTTTGTAGTGAAGCACTTCCATTTAACACAACCTATGGTGAAGGAGGGAGACCTCTGGAACACATATATTTAGGGACCCTTTTGAATTATGTGCGAACATTAATTTCATAAAGGCTAACTCCATGTACTGTGGCCCCTAATGAACTGATGAAAAAGAACATAATATATATCAACATTGGTTTTTGTAGAAAATATACTAATAATAGGGATTAAAAATTAGGAAGGGTGCACAAATCATTTTCATAGGCTGAATTTTACTAAATATTTTATTTTTAATTATTTTTTTTTCATTGAATCTATATTATTATTTTATGATCTATTTTCAAAATATATGTTATACACATTTAAAATAATATGATTCATGAAAGTTAAAACATTCATTATTATAATTATTTAAAAGATATGATATTCTTTTCAATAAGATTTTATTTTTTAATAATTTATTATATAATGCATGATAATCAATAATCATATAATTCATATTATAATGTAAGAGTGTTGATTTAAAATAATATAAGTAGAATGATAATATTTTTACATTAATGATAAATTATATATAAGGTTGTCCAAATTAAATAAAACCATTTCTAAAATTTTCCTAATTAAGAATTGCATTTCATGAAATATTAATTTAAATTAACATATCAAAACATAAATTTTTATTTTGAATGTTTGAAATGATAGCCTTCTATTATATGAAATAATATCCATGTGTTATGCTTTTTTGTGACTTTAATGCAAGTTTCAAGTATAAATGTTTTTAATTAATGAGAATTATATAGTATAAATTATTCATTATTAACAACATTGATTTAATATTTTTTTAGTGCCTAAAAACATATTATGTTTAAGTGTAATTACTATTGTGTCATTTAAATTGGTAGATAATGTGATAAACAAGTAATGATTACTGTATAATTCATGTCTAATATTGATTAATGCTATAAAAAATATGTTATAAAATCATGATAAAATATTAGATATGTAAATTTATTATTTATTCCATGATGAGTAAGATACATTCAATATAGTTTTTTATGATTTAAATTTACATTATGATTTATTTTTCAATGTTTTCATTAAGTGTAAATTTTGGATGGAAAAAAAGTAGCAATCAATTGATAAATCTAAAGCGTCATGGAATATTAATAAGATAATTAATATGCAGAACGTATTATGATGTGAGAATTATAATCGTATGGTAATTATATAGGAATTGAATATAAATATTCCATATACCCTTAATGAAATACTACTGCTAATGATGTTAAATATCCTATGATGAGATTTTGATCTTTGTTTCATTAATTAATCTTTTACATACCTTATTGATGGTATGATTTCCTCAAGCATTTAAATGGTTATTGATTGACCCTTTCAAATAAAATAATTATGAAATAATGAACAATGAATTATTACTGATATCATTGGAAGGATTTGAAATAATATTGTGGGGTTTATTTTGAAATATAATAGATAATTTTTAAATGATTTGAGAATGAGGATATAAAAAAAATAATATTTGATACTTTTCTAACATTTATTTATTTATTTGTAGGTACAATTATTTTTCTAAGCCAGAACATTATTTTTTTATAGCTACTATTTTTTATTTTTTTATTTTTAAAATATTTTCTAGTGATGTATGCTACTATTTATTGGTTAGTTATTTTTTTCTATTGTATTTTTAGTTTTCTAGCCATTGTATACCATATTTGATTAATATGATAGATAACTTCCTTATAAATATTTATTTGATGAATGTTGATTCTATTAGTTGATGTTGTAATTGGTTTTGTTTATTTCATACTATTTTTTTTACAATGACTCTATTTAAGAAAATGTAAACAAATTTAAATGGTTTATAAATTTATTCCATTTTTTGGAATCAATATTCTTTGATATATCTAGTTTTTCTATGTGGATATATTTTTCTTTTGAGAGGTATATCCCCATAACCATTAAGATTTGGGTATCTATTATTATCATAATCATCGTCATCATGATTTTATTTCATTTTATTTTATTGGGTTTAGAACCTTTAGGGATTGAATTGTTTTTTTTATGGTTCTACATGAAAAGAATTGAGTTTCCCTTTCTTATATTGAGGTTTTCCTCTCCTTTTTTCAATTTTAGTTTTAATTTTTGAGGATTAGAACCATTTGATAGGTTTTTATATTAATGGATCAGTCTTTTTTAGACCATTACATTATATCTTTCATCAAGATATTGAAAATTTGTAGTTCACATGTTGTCAAATTTTAATAATTTTCATCTGATTAAATAGATTAGTAAATTCAATAAAATTTTATATTTAAATTTTATTTTTAGAATTTTGGTCATGTTCCACATATTAAATATGATAATAAAACCATATGTATGGTTAGAAATATTATAGTTCTATTAATATATTATGTATCAATTAAACTGTAACTTGCAATGACCTACTTTCTAGTATTTCCTCATCCATCTTATCATTTAATTTTTTAATCTGGTGCATATCGAACCATTAAAGTATATACAGTGTTTGTTCTCGGAAATGTACTAAAGTTTTAGGATGTATTTTCTTCATCAATATATTATATGTATAAATTTATCAAATTATTTCAATGGTTCTCCTTTGGTTTGGAATGCTTTGGAGGATGTTCGGTTTTTTATGCAAAATCTAGTCATTGAACCACCTACTAGACACATTCATGTCATGAACTAGTTACATGAATTGAATCTATTACTAGGTAGATGTCGTGAAATGGTTAAGAGAAATAAAAGTTGAACAACTATAAAACTAGTTCACATCCTGAAAAATATTGATCAACGTTATTTTTAATATGAGGAGAAACCATTATCAGTGTATCTTGTAAATCATGAAATTTATGGAGTGAAAGGGATTCATGTAGTGAATAGGTTGTGGCCAGAAGTTTTCACCATTTTTCACATATGGTTTTATTTTCATTCTATGTGAATGCTTCTCTCTATAAACTATGGAGCTCTTCCATACCATTTGGGGGATTTCCTCTCCATTTTGATTTGTTCATTCCGCGATTGTACTTCATGATGGAACCACCACATCTCTACGAGTATGTGATCTTTCTACATCTCCATTTATATTTTTCAAAATAGAAATGTTTCACTAAAGTTTATTATTTATTGACCTTTTAGTGACGTGATTGTTGAAAGTTTCAAGTTCTGCTATGTTAAATTCTTCTAAGGGATGATCCTTTGTTGGTTGTGGAGTATCAGGTTCTTTTTCTCTAAGTTATGTGTGACATAACTCCTCTATTAAAGTTGGTTGTTATGGAATACAATTCTAAGATTAGATAATCATAGGTATAGTATCTATTTATACTTCAACATTTTTTATAGATGTTATGGATCTAGTTACAGGAATGTGAAACCAGATTCTAAAGAAGGTGGTTCTATCTCTATCCCGTGTGGGATGAACATTGATTGATTTGGTTTAATAAATTGTTTTATAAATAAAATTTCCTGATTTATTTATTTATTTGTGTGTTTGTGAAAATTGTTTTTTGAGAAAATATATTTTTCCTCGTCATTTACGAAAATAAAATGGTATTTTAAAAAAATTGTGAAATGTATTTATCAAATGGTTTTCAAGGAAATGTTTTGATGAAATGATTTAGAAAATGTATCACATGGGAAGCATTGGGTACTTAGGTATATGTTTTAAAAATATTCATCTTCTATTGATACTATTGGTGGGGGGTCAATCATGGGGTGATCCTTTTCTCCTAAGACCCATTATTTTAGGGACTTGGTAGACATTGTTGGGTGGTTCAATTTTCGGGGTGTCACTACTGGAAAATGGACCTATTTTAATGGTTTTCCACAAAACCATGGGGATACGTACACCTAAACCCACAATTTTTGAAAACCATGGGCATAGTTAAATTTTCAAGACCTATACCCACGGTTTTCCAAAACTGTGGGTATGGGGGGGGGGGGGGGTCTATCCCCACGGTTTTTCAAAACCGTGGGGATAGGCCTTGAAAATTCACCTATACCCACGGTTTACCAAAACTATTTGTATAGGGGTACCTATACCCATGGTTTCCCCCAAAACCATGGGGATATGTTTGGGCTAAAATACATATACCCACGGTTATGAAAACCCGTGAGTATAGGTTTCCCGTGTGTGTGCGGGAATTTTTTTTTTTCTGCGGGAAGGGAATTTTTTTTGGGTCGAGACCTATACCCACGGTTCTTCCCTCTATACCCATGATTTATATAACTATATTTAAATAAATATAAATATATATACACATAGGTGATGTTAGGGTAGTGGTTAGAAGCGGTTCTTGCAACGAAGAGGTTGTGGGATCAAAACCCACTGCCTGCATTATTTTAGGATCTATACCCATGGTTTTGAAACCGTGGGTAAAAGACTTTAACATCGTGGAAATTGGGTATGTTTGATTGACACGGTGGTAGAACACATATACCCATTGTTTTGGAAAACCGTGGGTATAGGCTGGGGACCTATACTGATGCCTTTCTAGCCCACGGTTCCCAAAACCGTGGGTATAGCCTATACCCACAGTTTTGGGGGCTATACCCACGGTTTTGAACTATGGGTATAGGCCGTTTTTTCTGTAGTGTGTTCCTATTCCCTATAGATTTGATGCATATGTCTAGGGACTTGATGTTCACATTAATATTTGTTTTGGTATGACTATTATATCTATCATGGACTATAGTGATCCTTGGAATGATGTTAATTATTAATTTGAGTTATGATAATTATATTTTATTACCTTATTTGATATATGTTATATGCTTTGAAAATATTTTACCTGGATTATTCAAATATATCAAAAAGGGGAATAGTTTACCATGATTTTGATAAAAAAATGTTCAACTGAATATCATCCCTTGTTTTCGTAAAATTATAGCAAGTTCATATTTTTCTATAGAGTCTTGTTATGGAACACCTAGGTGGGATACTATTGAGCATATTATCTCACACCGTGTACACCCCTTCCAGGGTGTATGCACATTGTTATGTATTTGGGTGCAGGGAAAGGTCTGGAACCAGAGTGAAGCGGTGAGGTTTCTATAATTAGTGTTTGGTAGGTAGTGTTGTGATAACGGTACATTTTCCTCATATGAAATTGAGTACATATTTCTTATATTGGGGTTTATCCATTGTAGATAAACTCACCCCTTGATATTTTTTGAGCTACATTTGGGTTATATCCCTTATGATGTTTCCTTTTTGTTATGGGATATATTTCCTATTATTTAGTTATATATTTATTATTGTGATGTATATATATATATATTATGTTTTATATTTAGGTTTGGGAGGAACCATTGTATTTTGTAGTATTTTTAGCTCATGTCCTAGTTTCCAAATTGTGGGGATCAGGAACGCCCTTCGGGCATGCGACAGGTTGACTCAGGTACCAGTTTATGTGGTTATCTAGTTCGGTTTGTTATAGTATGGTATCATAGAATGGTTTTTTTTCAATTTAAGGATGTTTTTTGGCTAGAGATTGGGTTTTCGGTACTTTGGGGGTAAGTTGAAGTGATTTTTTGGAAATCTCTTTCAATTATGAGACTTGTGTTACCGTGGGATGTTGGGATGTGTGTATCTTATAGACCAAAATGTACCTCAATTTCAAAACACAATTATTGGGGTACAACCAAGAGCTACAAAAGAAAGTGATCTATCACAGGAGTTACTATGAAAGAGGACAACATCCTTTATAGATATGAATGAACCTCAAGAGGTGAAGGATTAGATTTACAACAACGATCAGATTTTTGACATCCTAAATACACCTGAGAATATCAAATTGAAGTGAATGGAATTAATACTCAATGGTCCCTAAAAAAGATGGTGAGATTCAATGGTATAGGAATATAGACATGTGATATTTGACTTGAAGGGTTTCATGACTCTCTTTTTCCTATAGGTCTCTCTAGATTCTATGATGATGGTGAAGTCTCTGGCTTTCCTCTCTTTGAAATAGGGATAGAATATATAAAATGGTTTACAGATCTGGTTTTTTTATTCTAGGGGTAATAAAGAATGATTAGATAAAGGCTCATAAGTACCTACAGGGTTTGAAACCAGATATTAGATCACATGTATTTCTGATTAAACATTATACTTATATAGATATGGTAGACAAGGCTATGATGGAAGATATCTATATAGTATAAGAATGTGGTCATTCTTCCCCTTATCTTCCACACATTGGTAGCTTCAATGGCATGTAGGGAAGGAAGAAGAAGTGGTATGAAATTTTTTGGGATGATTGAGGTTGATCTCAATAATAGGAATCATCAACACCATAATTTATAGCCATTATTTCACCCCTTAAATGCTGTAAATGTGAAAGGGTTGGACACACTCGGCGTTCTTGTCCTGCTACTACGAAGATGTGTAATGGTTGTGGATATTACAACCACCTTCTATGATTCTATCATATATATATCTACACCTCATTATCATTTGGGATCATCGGATCAAAAGGATATTATGGTGTAGTAAAACTCTTCAAGGAGTACAAGGATCCATCCAAATGACTTATGAGTGATGGTCCTTCACGCAGTAGATGAGTTTCTGATGGAGGCTGATGCGGGACTAGTGACAATGAGAGGTACCATCATTGTTGCATCTTTTATAGATACTTCTTTATTTCATATATTTGAATCCTAATAATATATTTCATCCTATTTTTTTATATGCTTAAAAATCCAACATAGATCATGTTATTTTTTATAAAGTTAGTAAAACTACTTGGGTAGTGGAAAGAGAAGGGGTTCCAGTGCCCTTCTGGTTCACTGTCAATGGAAGATGTAGAATTAGTATGGGATTTTATTATTCTTAGTCTTTATATTTTTTACATCATAATCATAATTGATTGGTGTTTACCTCATCAGGATGATGTTTATTGTTATAATCGGTGTGTCTCATTCTATTTGTTGATGGTTCTCTTGGGTGTTTCAGGGAGAGTGGGATCCAAGTTCTATTCATGCATAACCTTTACGACAAATTCTCATGAGTTTGTTTTCTACTATTATAATTACGAATACGTATCTTTTTTATGGCATAGATGATTTGTTTGACAAATTTCACAAGTTAAAGTAGTTTCAAAAGATCATTATTTGGTTATTTATCATCAACTCAGAGTTTGGGGTCTAATATACCAAATATGGATTTCAAGAGCATTTATGGACATTAAGAATTTTTTGTGTTGTATTTTGTTTCTAACTAATGCTACTATAAACTTTTTTGATTTTATGAACAAGATATTATATCGGTATCTTGACACTTTTTTGGTAGTGTTCATGGATGATATTTTGGTTTATTTGAGATTCAATAGAGAAAAATAGTTGAATTTGATTATGGTTTTGGAAATCATTATTTGTAATAATTTGTATTTAAAGCTTTCAAAATATATTTTTTAGATCCAATAAATGATGTTTTTTCCATGTGATTTATGAGAATGGATTATAAGTCAAACCTGATAAGGTGAATCCTTAATTGTAATGGGAGGATCCAAAAAATGTCTTTGAGATTTAGATATTCCTTGGGATTATTGGATAATATCAATATTTCATCAATGATTTCACAAATTTGGCATCAACATTGACAAATCTAACCAAAAAATGGTTGAAATTCATTAGGGATGTGAACTGTAAATCTTCTTTTGACTAGTTGAAATGGATTCTAACATCAAATTCTATTCTTATCTTACCTGAGCCTGGTAAGTGGTATGTGGTGTACTGTGATACTTTTGGTGATGTTATAGGTTGTATGATTATATAAGATTATCATGTTTTGGATTATGGATCTCATCAATTTCAGTTCCCAAATATGAATTACCCCACTAATAATTCAAAACTTTCTATGGTTATGAACGTTCTTAAGTGTTGGTGTAACTATCTTTTGGGGAAATATTCGTAGTCCTTTCTAATCATAAGATATTAAGCTATATATTTTCTCCAATATAATTAAATAATAGAAAAATATGATGAGTGAAATACCTTAAAAGATTTGACATTGATATCACCAACACCCCTGGGAAAGGGAATGTCAATGTAGATTCTCTCAGTGGGAATGTTCTTTTACATGTTGTTATATAATCAAAATAAGAGTGGAACCTTATAGTACTCTGCACTCAGTGGCATGAAGATGCTCTGGAGGATATTTTATTCATGGTTCCAACTAGTGTTATTTTTTCATCATCTCTTCGTGAGTCTATCATATTTGGTTAGTAGTGGTATGATGAGTTTATAAAAATATAATAGACCCCTTTATAGTGTGAGATTGTTTCTGGTTGGTCTCCTCCTTCAGATGGTGTTCTCCATTTATGGATTAGTTTTCCATCCCAACATCTATTTGGAGCTCAATTTTTTTTACTTTAATTGTTATCCATGTTCCATTCATCCACGAATAATGAAAATATTCTATGACATGAGATAGAGAATATAGTGGATATGTATGAGGCATGATATTTTTAATTATGTGTCCTACGGTTACACCGACCAATAGATAAAGGAATAGCATCTAAAACATTATAATTTACTTCACACTCTACTAGTGTTGGTTAGTAAATGGAATGTTGTTTATAGGGATTTTTTTTGTGGGATTACCATAGACTTATAAAGGGAAGAATTCTCTCTAGGCCGCGATTTATTGGTTGAAAAATCAGATCATCTCATTCCGATCATAGAGACCACTAAAGATACATATTTGGGTAAGATTTATGTGAAAGATATCATGAGGTTTCATGGAATTACCTCTATCATTATTTTTGGAATGGATCCTTGCTTTACATAAAGACTCTGGAGAAGTATCGAAGAGGTAATGAGGACTCATGTCTGGTTGAGTATAACTTACCATCCATGGATAGACGGTTAGACCAAGTATGAAATTTAGATCTTGGAGGATATTCTCCATGCCTGTATCTTATATTTGGGTGGATTATGGGATAACCATATAGGGTTGGTTGAGTTTTATTATAATTATAGTTATCTTTCACCGATCATAATGGACCCCTTTGAGGATTTGTATGGACACATGTGAAAGTCATGTCATTTTTTGGAATAGTTGGGTGAGGCCTATTTGGTTGGACTATGTCTCATTTAGGATATAACATAAGGGGTTTGAGAAATATGTTGATATTTGGTTACGTCTCAGAGTCATAAAAGTTTTTATACATATCATCGATGTCGCCCTTCAGAGTTTTATTTTGGAAAATAAGTTTTCATTAAGATTTCTCTTTAGTTGGATTACCATCAGCTTAAGAAACATGGGATGTTAGATCTGAGATATGTTATAATGTTATTGGTCACTGAGTGGCTTGGAAAATTTTATAATCAATTTTAATTATTGGTTTAGTCGATGGGTATGCATGATGTTTTCCATGTATCCCATCTTATGAAATTTCATATTGATTCATCGCAAGTTTTTAGTTGGGAAGAGATTTAGATAGAGCCATATGTTTGTATTGCATATAAATAATTATGGATTGTTGATTCTAAGTTGAATTTCAAAAATTATAATTCTATCATATTATTCATATTGTTATGGTGATAGAGATTAGAGTCTCATGGGACTTGGATACAAGAAACATTAGTGAGGGAGTAGTGGCCTCACCACATTTTGGATATCTGTTCTTCCAAATGACTTCAAGGGGTCTAAATTCATATATTAGGTAGTTTTTAACATCATGTTACCTTATTTAAAGTATTTTATCATCTCTCTTTACATCTCCATTTTTATGTAGTCATGCTTCAAACCTTTTGGGGAGGGAGTGTATTTCTTGGGGAAAATAACCTAAATATTGAGGATATAATACTATTTGAATTAATGAAGTCTGGGTATAAATGTTTAAAAGGATTTTAATGTTTCTTCTTGAGTTTGATTTTTTTAATGTAGTTCTTTCTTTCTGTAGAATATATACTGTGAATGGAAATCTAAAAACATTCATGTCATGAACGGGTTACACAATGTGAATATATTAATAGGTAGTTTCCATGAACTAGTTCAAAGTGTAAAAAGTTTAAAATACATGAAATTGGTTTATGTCATGAAAATGGTCTATAATTGTTATTTTTAATCTAAGGTGACATCTTTTCCAGTGTATCGTGAAAATTTTTAAATTTAAATCATGGAAGGATTTCTTGTCATGAATTGTTTTGGGCCAAATTTTTTAACCAAAGTACACATATGTTTTTATTTTAATTTGACGAGAGGGCATATCTCTTAAATCCTAGGATCTATCCTATATTATTTTTGGGATCTTTGTTCCCATTAGATCATTTTTTGGAAATTTATCTTCCTGGTGGATGCATTGAATCTCTACAGGTAATTGATCTTTCTAGTTCTTTATTATCATTGGTCACAACAGCATCATTGTATTATCTTCCTGGTGGATGCATTTAATATCTACATGTAATTGATCTTTCTAATTCTTCATTATCATTGGTCCCAACAGCATCATTGTATTATGTTTCAAGATTCATTGATCTTGTGATGATTTTCATTGTGATCCTTTCTATAGCTATTTTGTGAGCTTCTTTTGAGCTAAAATCCTTTGTTGGTCATGGTGTGGTGGGTGTGTTTTATCTGAGGTATGTGAGACCTAACCTCTCTATCAATCCTGGTTGTTATGGAATATAATTATGATGTATGGGAATAATAGTTAGTATGTCCTCTTCTTTTTTTTCATTCCCTTCAGTGGTTTTGAATCTAGTATAAGGCATCTGTGACCCAAGTTTTTGGTAGGTGATCTTGTCTCTAGCCTGTGTTGGATAAACCATGATTTCCCTAGTTTTTTTATAAATAAAATTACATGATTTAAAATTTTATTTGTGTGTGTGTGAAAATAGGTTTGTTAGAAATGTTATTTTTTCACATATTTTGAAAAAAGGAAAAGGTATTTTCAAATCATTTTGAAATGGATTTTTTAAATGTATTTCAAAGAACGGTTTTAATGAAATGGGTTGGAAAATATAGTAAATGGTAATACTTGGGTACTTATGTGGATTATCTAGAAATAGGAATCATATATATAAACTTTTGGGGTGAGTTCACTCATGGGGTGTTCCTCTACATCATAGTCCAATTTTTCTACGAAATTGTTAGACACTTTTAGGAGGATTAATTTTTGGGGGAATTCCTCTACATCCTAGATTCAATGCATATGACTAGGGACTTTATGCATAGTATTTTCTATGTATGGGTATGAGTGTTCTAGCTATCCTGGCCTATAATGATCCTTGGCATGATGTTACCTTTGATTTTGTGTAATACTTCTTGTCTCTGATTACCTAAATTATTAAAAAATATGGAAAATGGGAATGTTTTACCATTATTTTGATATAAAAATTATTTAACTTATTATCACACATTATTTTATTTAATTTTGAGCATGTTTATACTATTGTGAAGTAACTTGTTATGGAACACCTTTGTGAGATTCTATTTATCATGTTAGATCACAACCTGTATACCCCCTTTGGTTTTGTGTACACCGTGTTATGTCTTTTAGTGAAAGGAAAGGCACAGTACCGTAGTGAGGCAGTGAGGTTTTTGTCAGTTGAGGTGGGTAGGTAGTGGTGAAATATGGGGGATTTATCCTATTGTTTAATAAAGTATCTATTTATCATTTTGGGTTTTTTCCTTTGTTATTATACTCTTAACATTGTGTTATTTGGGATACTTTTGGGTTGAATCACTTCTTTTGTTTCCTTTTTGTTATGGAATATAATTCTTGTTACCTCTTCTACTATTTATTTCTACTATATATATTTATATATATATATTCCATGTTGTTTTCTTAAGGTTGGGTGAAATTGTTCCCTCTAGTTTTTGTTGATGCCCGGGGGCTAGTCGCCAGCTTATGGGGATCAGGAACACCCTTCGAGTATGTGATGAGTTGGGTCAGGTAATGGTTTTTGTGGGTATCTTGGTCAGTTTGTTACACAGATACGTTACCTTTATAATTTTTTTTGTAAATCAAATATTTTTTTAGAATTTTAGTTTAATTAATGAATACTTTATTATTTATTTAATGTAATTAGTAATTAAAATTTTTATGATTATGTTTGTATTTATAATGGTTGTGAAAATTATTTCTTGGGGTGTTTGATATATATCTAGAACTATATATTTCCACAAATTTTATCATGAAATATTTTTAAATAATTTTTTTTCCATCAATTATTTATCAAAACATTGAAGGAAGTGAGATGCATGTTAAAAAAGAAAATAAACTAAAACGATTGATAGGAAATAAGAAAAAATCAAATGATTTTATGTAATCAAGGGGAAGATTCCTAGCATAAAAACTTCTTAAAATTAATGGGTTTTTAAAAATAATATTATTTAAACAAGAATTATAATGATCAAAAAAGTTAAACTACTCATAAATAAGTGTGTGTGTATATATATAACACATGAATAAATATATATACATATATACATATATAAATCAAAATCAAAATTTTTAAATAAATACATATATTGATGATATAATTATAAGAAATACTGTTCGAATGTGTGAGAAGTTATAATTAATATTTAAATGGATGAAATAATTATATGTTACATTTAATAATTTATGTAATTGAACTTCTATAATACTATTAATTTTTAAGGAATGTTATATAACTTTATATAACCTATATTTTAATGAAATTAAGTTATATATTTCATTTATTTTGTAAATATTGGTCATTATAGTGTCATTTCCTCACACTTTAGTGATAGACCATATTCTTCCTTAATTACCAATTTTCTACCCTAGAAGACCCAATAAACACCATGAAGGTGTCACAAGTTCTATTTATATACTTCAACCATCTTAAACCCACTTGGTAATTAAAGAGGATTAAAAAATCTATTTATATTGTTTTTTTTGTGGAAATATGATGTTAATGATCATTATAAAAGATGGTTGAATATTTTTATGGGTATATGAGTGATTAGTTTAAAACAATATTATGTGTAATTTTTTGGAATAATTATGGTAGTTGATTTCTAGCCTTTATTTTATCTTTTGAAATATATGTGCATGATATGTGAGGGAACCTTTTATTCCCTTTCCTAGATATAATTATTTTTTTATTTTCCCTTATATTTGAATGACTTGAACTATAAACATTCAATTTTCTTTTCTAGACAAAAATAATTAGATATAGGATGTATCCACATTTTCTTTAATTAAAATCCATCCATTATATGTTATAAGCCCAAAATACTTGTGTCACTTCAATAAATGTGAAACAAACATGGCCAACACTAGAGTGAAATTAAATCTAAGCTCTCTCATTAGGGTTGTGGAGTAGCTTTTTTCTAATGGTAGGGGTATTAATTTATAGGATGCATTATACTATCATACTCTTCTCTCGAGCCCTTTCTTTGTCCTCAGGACGTATTATTTGAATGTTATTATTATATTTAATTTCAATAATGTCAATTTTAATTTTGTCTTTTTATCTTTATGTCATTACTTATTTCTTAAAATTTATTATAATAATGGGTTGATTATTTAAATGAATTTATATGATGTGGTCATGATTTTTTACTATATGATAAATGATTCCCCATGATAAATATAAAGTATTCTAAAAATGGATGGATATGTGAAATATGAAATGGAAGAGAAATGTTGAAGATTAATATGATTTCATTATAATTACATTTATTTTTAATACATTGAATATGTATTTCCATTTTTATGTGACTACACATGTGAAATGGTCGATCTTATAGAATTTGAAAAAATAAGGTAATCTGTAATTATGGTGATGGATATAGAAAGATAAACATGTCTGATTAATTCCCTTTGCCGTTGTTAGTTATTTTTTACCGTTTTATTATATGCTACATTATTGAATAGATGATATTATGTGGATTCTTATACATATATAATGTTGTGTTAAATTCATATTCTTATGATGATTTAATTGAGGATTTGTTACAGCATTTTTTATGTTTGTTGGGTTGAAATCTTGTGATCAATGATAAATAATATGGAACTATGGATAATACATTAATTTTGAATTAACATTAATGGGATTTGAAACACTCCAACAATGTATATAAATATGAGTGTAAATTGGTATTATGATTAATGTGCTAGGATGTTCTCATAGATTGAGCCTGAAAGGAGAATAATATTGAAGTTGTAATAAATTAATACATGTTATATTTATGATATAGTATTATGGGTATTAATGTTTTCATTTATGATAGATTTAATCGTTGGGCTGATTAAAATTCTAGTTACCTTTATTTATTTCCAAAATGGTAGCATTGTCTTTAAAAGACTGTGTGAGGAGTTTTAAGAAAATTTTGTGTCCTATAAGTCTATTTTAATTAACTAGATACTTAAAAGAATAAGTGAAATAAATAAATAAATATAGTTAATAATTAATATACATTTGTATTAATATTTATTTTCAATTTATTCCATGATGCAGTGAGGATTAATATCATGAAATGCTGTGATTAATTTATAAGATCTTACAATTTTTTAATTGTATGTGTGTTTTTTAATTTAATTATGATTTAAGTGGTTGTTTGTATATATTTGTTCAATTATTATTTTTATTATTTTTTATATATTTTTTTGTTGTATATTTTTGATATTATACTCATGGGATGTAATGACACATAATTAAGAAACATTCAAATTTTTCTAGAATGTAATGGATTAAGGCCTAACTTGTACAAGTTTATCTAGGTTTTTATGTCTTTAATGTTATGTCATGTTTCAAGATATAATGTCTCAAGTTATTAAGATGAGTCATGGAGGTTATATTGTGGGAGGGCAGTGGATGATGGGATGGATGACACTAGTTGAGTGTTCTTATTTCTTGTTATGATGTTATGTTGATGGGATGATTGGTATAAGTTGTGTTATAAACATTAATTTTTTTATCTTATATGATTTGATGATGATGGGATGATTATTATTGGTTACGAGTGGGGAATTCCTATTTTTCACAACTTCACTGATGGATGTGGTGATATGGATGAATATATGACGTGGCATGAATATTCGATGATGATGTAATTATTCTAGGAATTCTATTTTAATTATTTTCCTAGAAATAAAAATCTCCTTTATTTTTTATATGTCATAAAATTAGTCTAATAATAAAATACCTCCATAGGTGAAGTAGTTAAAGCTGAAGAATATATAAAATATTACTTTTCTTGTTAGAAACCCATATGTTCTTTTCTTTATATATTTTTTCACACATATTTTTCTCGGCAGATCTATTTTACATAGATACAGAAGTTCATAATGATATGATCCAACTTGAGTACCCGTAATTACTCACGCCTATATAGTATACATGAACTGTTTTATAGCATAAACTGATGGAGATGAAGATGTTGTTATTTTTGAAGCTAGAGTAGATATGAAGAGTTCTTACATTATTTTTAATTATTTTGTAATCATTATCATCTTAAGATAATTTTTTTTATTTGGGAATTTTATACTTTTAGATTATATATATTGAAGTTAACTGGTAATTTATTTTATATTTTTAGAAATATTTTACGATAATTCCATTCATTTGTGTAATAAATTCAGTCAGTTCTAGTTATAAACCTATGGCCTATTAGACGTGGGCTTTAGGGGTTACTCCCATATTAACTATAGACCTAGTAGGGTCACTAATGGGGGAGGATCTCCACATACTAATTAAATGGGTGTTAATATATTTTTTTTAAATAATTTTTTTTAGAATAATCAACCTATAAAATTGATCAATTTTATTTATTAAGATAAAAATATAAAATACATAAAAAAATTCTTTAAAAAATATCCCTTTTTGACATTAAATGGTTCTAATCGCCCACAATTAATATTATTTATTTATATTATAATTATTAAAATTTATTATTACATTGTTATTATAAAATTTATTTTCATTTAATAAAAAATTCATATCATTCATTAAATAAAAATAATAACATATAATAAATAAATTATAAAATATTTTATAAAATATTATAATTTTTTTACTTCATTCTATATATATTTATTATTTTTGAGTTATATTAGTTTTTATCATTTATTTAAAATTATATATGATCAATGTAATTATTGGGTATATATATACCCAATGATCACATATCCAATGACCATATATCGAACAACCATATATCTAATAACCAATTTTCCAATGACTATATATCGCACAACCATATGTCTAATAGAAATTTGTCCAATGAACATATATAACCTTATATACATCACTGTAACAGTCATATTTCATTCCTATATAACCCTTGTATTTTATTAATATAACTGTCTTATTTCATTCCTATGTAGATTTACATACATCACTAAAATAAATAAATAAATTTATTTACTTCTCTCTCAACATGTCTATTACGATTTTATTTTTTTACTTCTTTCCATAGTTATAATGGTGGGTATTATCTTTATATAATTCCATGATGATATATTTTTCATATTTTTGGTCTTTTTATTTACTTCTGTATTTATTCAAAATATATGTTTTTTTAAAATATTTTATAATGTAATTATATATTGTATTTTTATATGTCTAGTATTTTAATATTTTATCTTAATAAAATATATTAAGATTCATTTTAGTTCAACATATATTATGAACCAAGATATCAAAAATAATATTTAAAGGAAAACACACACTAAAATTACATGGTGTTACATTCTCCCCCCTTTAAAACAGATCAGTGGTCTTGTTTCATAGTACTTGACTCTGATAAAAAATAAATCAGGGTACTTTTTCATCAATACATCTTCACGTTCATACACTTCTTTCCCAAACATATGATTCCTCCATATAAATTTAACCAAGTGAGTGGTCTTATTTCATTTTTATTTATCTTTTCAATCTAGGATTTCTTCCTGTTTCACATCATACGAGAGATCATTTACCAGTGGTACTACCTCTGAGTTCAGTACATATTATGGGTAAGGTATGTACTTCCTTATAAATAATAAATATAATACATCATTCATTTGGTAATGTTTTGGTGGATATGTAATATGAAAAGATACAATCTATACACGATTGAGAATTTTGAAATGTAAAATGTATACAACGACTAGCATTCCCTTCTTCCTGAATTTCAAAACTTCATTCTATTGTGATATTCAACAAAATACAATATATCCAACTTCAAACTCTTAATATCATCAATGATTATCAATGTGATTATTTTATTGACTCTATACTATTTTAATTTTCTAGTGAATAGTTTTAATCACCTTCATAATATGTTGATAATGACCCCATAAAAACAACTCATACTCCCTAAGTTCATCACAACATGTTGTCATTCTGAACCTTTTCCCTTTTAGATCCTCATATGGTTCATTTGCATTCTATAATGGAAACTATTGTCAGATGAGAAATCTACTAGGGGAAGGTGCTAATCCCAACCTAATTTAAAATTTATTTAATAGGATGTCAACATATCCTATAGAGTTTTAATTTTCCATCCATATTCATAATCAATATATAGATCAGAATCATTTAAAAATATCAAATATATATTTATCAGTGATGAATTATACAGAACACGGAGAATATCCTAATATCATAATTAGATATAATGTAAAGTGGTACTAAATGCATCCTTACCACTTCCACAATTTATATCCTAGAAAATAGATCTAGTATGAGATATTTATGAATAGTAAGGTAAACATTTGATTTCATCAGTTGATCGACTACAAAACATATATCATAATAGCCTTTAGAAGTATTGGTAATTCCATGAACATAATCTAAGGGGATATTCACCCATTTCTTTATAGGTTTGTAGGATGGTTTCACAATACCCATAAAATTTTATTATTATTCTTTTAATTGTTATCATACCAAACATCGAGATATATACATTGTAATATCTCTCTTTATACCCCCCTAAGAAGTGTTTCTTATAATCGAATACGTCTTTCTGATCTCTAGGATTATAGTTAATGATGATATATGTGCATCATCAAATGGATCCTTATTCAGTTATTTAATGTATAGGATAAATATTTGGGCTCTAAAAATTATAACTCCATTTTAATCATGGTTTAAATTTTGAATATTTTATACATTTTTCTATAGTATCATGTCCACATTCTTTAATTCTTTGATCTTCACATATATGGGTGGTTGATCAGTTATTTATGAATGATAGGATTTCTAACCATCCACTTTGATTCCCATGTTAATACTTAGTAAATCCAAGGTTATTGGGTCTATTTCAATCCACATCCTAGAAAATGTAGCATGATACCCCCTATTTAGAGAATGAAATACTTTTTTTTACTTTCCAAAGGTGGTAAAGTATTGTGAAATAATATTCCTTAACCAACTCCAACCATATCTTTTTGTGTATATTCAATTATGTCTATGTGTATGTATAATTTATTCAATTATGATTAATATATATAAATATATCATAATTTTTACCCTTTAGAAAATGAATCCATATCTTTAATATAAATATTACTATTTCAAACTTCATATCACATGTCAGATAATTTTTCTCACAATCCTTAAATTATCAATATGTATAATCTCATTCCATATCATTTTGAATAAGGAAACATCTTAATCCATTTGATGGTGTATAACACTATATGATAAACCCTTTCTTATTACAGGGGTTTTCAAATACAAGTGTAGTGACTAAAAATCACTTAAGCTCCTTGATATTTAATTTTTTGGTAGTCTATCTAATGTAACTTGAATCCATTTTGAGTTAATTTTTTTTGTCTAATTTATAGTTAGGATAATTTTCTCACAAATTTTAAATTGTATCAAACCAATACAAGAAAACTACATATATATTCTAAAGTGGATAATTTTTTCCATTGTTAAATCAACTATATCTTTTAAATATTTATAGATATAACATTACTTATTAATATACAAATTGATAATTTCAGTTTCTATATCCAAAATTATTACATTTTTAATTTTGATTAGAGTTTCTTTTTCTCAAGGTCATTATCATAATCCTAAAATGATCTCCATGTTATTCATTTACCTATGAATATATAACATAATAATATATTATGTAAAAAATAAATTGATCAACGTAATCTATAAAGACTCTATTTGTGACACTACAAGATTTTATATGTATTTTATTTGAAATAAAAATTAATGCATTCAGTTTCTTAACTTACAAGCAACCTCAATTACATATGAATCATGACACAGTAAATGATTATAACCTACCTATTAAATTGGAATGTATGAATAGTAATAAAAAAATTATAAATTTTTTAATAAATTTTTATATTAATTAAATTTTACTTTTTAATTCATGATAAATAAGTACTCATTTTTTCGTCAAGTCGTTTTAAGCTTCAAAAAGTATGTATTCTAAAAATGGTTTTTATCACATTTTTTCTCACTAGATTCAAAATTAATTTCTACCATTTTTTTAAATTTTATTTTAGTAAATTAATAAAATAATTAAATTAAAAAATTAAATATTTTCTTAATTTATAATTTTTTGATTTTTAAAAAAATATTTATTTTATAGTAGATAGTGAAATTACGGCTTCCTATAAAACAATTTCATTTATTTTCAAGTAAATGCCGCATTATTTTTTGAAATTATTAATAAATGAACCTATTTATCATTTAAATAGAACCAATCTATGTAATTACATGTTATTCATCATTACACTTTATTATTTATAAGTTAATATTTTTTCTGAAAAACATATTCTTTAAAAAAAAATTATTTATGTAATGCATTCCTTCCATAATAAATTAAAATAATATTTATTTATTGTTAGTTTTAATTAAATTAATATATTATATATTCAGTATAATATTTTAATATTCCTTTTATTGTTTTTACTTGTATATTAAAGGAAGTAACTAATGTTTTACCCTTAAAAATTCATTTTTCAAAAATTGGTTTTCCTTATAGTTTGGGTTCTTAATAATAATTAAATTATACCACTTATAGAAGTTTAATCACGTAAAATTTTTTCAATTTTTTTAATTACTATAATTAACAAAATTTAATAGTTTTAATATATATTTTTTCAGATTGAATAGTAAAAACAATAAATTTATGTTTCCACAGTTAAGGTTAACCAGAGTTTACCGTGGGTTAATCCATGAGATAAAGTTAGGATTACCACCCAAAACTATAAAATTGTTATTTTAAAGATATTTAAACCTTATATTATCTTAAATTATAATAAATAGAATTTTTTACCTATATTTCCAGGAATTATACCTTAATTAATTGAAATATTTTAAGAAATTCAATGTTTGTCCCTCAGATCAGTTATAAAAAGGCACCCATTATCCTCCCTTATTCCCACCATTTGAACCTTATATATTAGAAAATAACTAATCTAAATCCTTTTTATAATACTTAAATTCATAATATATCTTTTGGTTTTCTATTAAGACTAATCCTTCAAGGATTAAGTAGTAAGAAAATGAAGATCTCCCAAAGAAGAGATATAAATCCTAACTAGGATAATTCAATTTTATTTCTTCTTATACCTCATATCAGCATGATATATCCTTGAAAAATTTATAAATATAGTAGAATAAATATATATTTTTTATTATGATGATGAAATATCAATTTACAACCTCTTATCAATCTATAGGGAAATTAAAGTATCGCTCGTGCGTACATGTGGACTACCACTTCTATATATTAATATAACTCATTTTACACAACCATAATTATTGGTTGATTATTATTATTGATTAAATTTTTATATATGATATTCATTTTATAATAACTATTCTATAATTTGGAATTAATATTTACCTTTCTTTCATTCCATCCACTAAAAAATGGAATCGTCATCCATACATATGAACTACCGTGTCCACATAGTGATGTAATTCATTTTTCATCTCTTATTTATAAGAAGGGTTATAAATATGTTTATAAATATTATATATGATAATTAAATTATAATTATAATTATATATATAGAGGAACCATGATAAAAGGGTAAGTACTATAACCGCAAAATAAATACTACATGAAAAACAAAGCAGTTGACACACAAAATAATGAATTTAATAAAGAATTGTAAACAAATGGGTGTTGAAATGATATAAATGGATCATATATGATATTATATATATTATTATGGTTATTTAATATAATTTTTATAAATTTAAATTAATTATATAGGAGTTTGGATTTCTTACGAATCATGTCAGATGTAAGGTAAGTGTTAATTGTCTCATTTTCCAATTCATGAGACATGATTCATATTTCACCAATTCATTTAATTTATGTTTTGAAATTATATCAAAATTAATATATTTTGAAATATAAATGAAATTAATGGGGTTTTAATATTCATATAATTTTATTTATTTATATTTCCTTCTATTAAAAAGATACCAAAGTTGCAAGAGTTTCATCTCAATTTCTCTTCATTGGGACATGTTTTAATATTACACACCAATTTATAATTTATGTTGTGTATATACCACCCAATAATTAATGTTTTGATAATCCATGAATACATTAAAAGTATTTATAGAACCATATTATTTTTGATCATCTAATTTATTTCTTTTTAATAATTACTAAAGTCATAAGGTTTCTTCAGCACAATTTCGTTTCATTGAGAAACATTTCATGTTCTCCTATTATCTCCATTTATATGGTGTATCTATTAACCCACTTGTATATTTTATCATGATTATTATTATATTTATATTATTTAACATCTAATTTTATTTTATTTTTTTTCATGGGGTTATGATTTGAAATTTACCACATTAGTAACGGTATTATACAAAAATATCATTTTTATAGGGATTATTTTTGCTTAGATTTTATGATAATTAAATTTTATGATATATCTATCAAAAATATATATTTTTATTATCTTTTGGTCATTTATAGAGGTCTGATTTTTTTTCATTTCATTTTCCTCTATTTTAGTACTCAAGATACCAAAATAAGTTTTTATGGAAAACCGACTACATTTCTCTCTTTGGTCGGGAATGTATTCTCTGATATCCATTTTTTATTTAAAATATTTTCAAGGATGTTTTTTATATTATAATTTTTATATTTAAGTAATTTTTAACCTTTTTAAATTTTTATAATAATTTTCAATTGTAATATTATTGTCATTTTAAAACCAGGTTCTTCTAACTTTGTACTGAAAATGTATAAGGATTTTTTAGTACAAAACACATGAACAAATTTCTCCATCATTGTGAATTATATTTTATTTGAATATTTATTTACATGTTACTATATTTTTGTTCAAAGTTTCTTTCCTAAATATATTAGAAATTATTATATTCTAAATGATTTATTTTGATCAAAAAAGGAATTTTACTCATGATAAATTATTATAATATATTAAAAGTATTTTTACTTATAAATATATACTATAATTTTTCTTATGATTTATTGGAGATATTTTCCAATGATACCTTAATTATTATTTATTTTGATGGTTTTTTATGATGATGAAATGTTTATGAAAACCATATCTTTTCCATGGGTTATGATTTGATGACATGAAAAAACAATTATGATCTTATGGGACACATATCTATGATTTTAATTATATGAATGGTGGGCCTAGAATTATATATCCCTCCAATGAATTTGGGAATGAAGGATATATAATGAGATAATATAAACTTTAACGGGGAGTGAATCCTGCTCAGTAACAGATTTTTTTCTAAAACGATAGCCTTGGTAGTGAAACCTGAATAAGGAAATGACGGAATGAGGAGTGAACCCAATTCACTATGATACTCTTAGTATTTTAATTGATTAATTATATGATTCTATATGCTTATGAACATGCCAAAAAATTATTTCTTACTCTTATAATATGTTATTATGGATCATGTATGATTGTTGATTACTTTACACTCTTATATCTTATGCAATTTGATTGAAAAACATTACGCCATGTTTTGGGATTAAATATCATTGACTTATTGTGTATAATTAGTATAATTATTGATTATTTTCTCATACCATTATTCTTATATTATCATCAATTATGATCATTTATTGATATACCTTATTTTTTCCCTTATTTATAATATGATTTTACACATTATTGTGTTTCCCTCCCCATGTTATGAAGAACAATAATTAGTGTGAAATGACTAAGAAGGGTGCTAGTTGTGAATAAATTTACCAGAAATGATGTATAAATATTATGTACAAGTTATTTATATATCTATGATTCCACAGATTCAAAACATATTCAATCATTAGACATCTATTATTAGGACATGTATTGAATATTCATATAAAATTATGAAATATTTATCTATGAAAACTATGGTTCTATATATTATTCAACCAATATATAAATATAATAGGAAATTTTAATGTCTGAATGGTATCATAATGAATTAAATGTACCTGTATATTTTACTATTGATTTTTTGGATATATCCTCACTTTTCAGCCTCAACTAATGATATATAAATCGAAGGTCAATCTTTTAGAATTATTAATCCATATCAGTTGATCAAACAAGTCTTCAAAACATGGTAGAGTATAATTGTTCTTGATAGTGATCTAATTAATTTCATAATATTCACAACAGAGATGCATTTTTTCCTTATTTTTTGTTAAAAAGGACTCATGCAACACATGATGATGTGTTTGAATCTATAGAAACCTTTTCAATATTCTATTGGAGTTCCTCATTCAATTATTTTAATTTAATTTTGTTATTTTCTATAATAAGTATTTGATATTAATTTAGAAATAGGTATGAGTTCTATTGAAAACCTAACCTCATGTTCTAGGATAAGACCATGTAACTATCCTAAAAATACATTAATAATATAAAACAACAATATTCTACTATATATATATTCATAAATAAAAACTCTTTTTAATAACTTGTTTTAGGGGAAAGGATGAATGAAAATGTAACATTTAATTTTTAATAAAATAAATTAAAATATGACTATTGTAACTATGTGATTAGAATCATCATGTATAAATAGAATTAACCATTTTGAAAAATAAATTCTAAGAGTAGAAGAAATTGAGTCACGTATTATAATTTATCCTTATAAAGATCATTTTATGAGAATGGGAAGGTGGTTTCATGATCAGGGTTTTCCCTATAATATGTTCATGATGAACCAAAATAACTGAATCTTAATATGTTCAGGGTTTAATATGTTTTCATGAAAATGTTTTCATGATGAGATCTATGCTTGATGAATAACCCCATTTTAAAACCATTATAAGTTATCTTTTCATTAGGTCTTACACAAATATTTTCTGGGTTTTTTATAAATATTATGATTACATAAACATGTATTTAATAATATAAAAAATTATATCATGTCGATTTTTCTATATTTCTCACTCATACTTTTATATAAAAACTGATATTTTTAATATTAATATAATGATAATGTTTAATTAATGAAGATAAATAACTGATTAAATACTTTTATTCTTAATAAAATATTTTACTCAAAATTATCCCCATTTTTTATCAATGGGTATATTGAAATTAATTTTTAACACTTTTAAATATTAAATTAGAAAAAAATCATTTTCCTATTTGTAATTATAATATACAGATTTGTTAATAACGTTTATTTAATTTATAGGAATAAAAAAATTACAATGGTTATAATTAATTACCATGGTAATAATAAAAATGTTTTCTTCCAATATTTTTGTTTATTTTTAGGTGTAGTGTATTATATCTAAATAAATTAAATTTATAAATTTTAAATATTTAATATAATTTTTTGTATAAATATATTATAAAATAGTTGAAAGATAATTTAATTAATAATTATATTTAAATTAGATTAATAATAATTAATGATTAAAACATCATTTTTTCTATATAAAATTATTTTTTCAATATATCATATATGACAAAATAATAGATAATTTTATTATATTTAGAAATTGAATTAGATTAAATGGATTTAAAATTTTTATTCAACAGGTTCGAATTTGGTATGACTGTTTATCTTAAATTTTTAGTAAAAAATTAAACACTATGGTTAAAATTTAATGAAGGTTAATAAGGGTAAAAATAGGTAACTTAAAGAGGATTTAATTTTTCTAAATTTACCTAACACTTAGACCATCTAGAAAAACTTTTAGGAAATTCAATCCCATCCATCTCAAAAACATTTACTTATTGAAATCATAGCATTCATATAATTCCATTCCTACCCCTCAACAGCCTTTAGTTTCCATGGAAATGTCCATCATTTTCACCTGTAAAAGAAGATCACTTACACCCTCCTCAAACTACTCAATCCCTTATTATTACTGTATATTACATTCCCATTTTAGATCTCCAATATTATAGTTAATCATTTAGAATCCTCGAGTAACATGATGAAAGCCTACATCTTTCATTATGATGTCTGTCATCATGGCAAGTAGTGAGCGATTCCACTAAAGTAGGTATCCAATTTTTCTTTTTTCTTTTTCTTTTTCATTAAAATATCCCCTCTTATTAAATAAAAATTTTCACAGTAATTTTGTTATGTTAATATCATTGTTTCTCTAAAAAATAAATAACATTATTAGATAACTTCACACACTTTTTCATTAATTAGTATAGATTATTCTTATATGGAATGGCTTAACAACATACATGAAGAGTGAAATATTGTATTCACTATATTTTTTACAAATGATAACAAGAACCATAATTATAGTAATATATGACATTAAATTTAAATTTATCTCCTGATCATGGCCAAACAATGCTCACATAATGAAATTAATTATTAACATAAGTAACTCATTGGTATCAAAAAATTACATGAAATGAGCTCATTATAGGAATGATTAACTTTGTATCAATAAACAATAACCAACATCTAAACTATATATCAAACTAAATTATTAACATAAAATGATAAAAATGACCTACAACTAACTAATATATGGTTGCAGATTTATCAAATATGATTTTTATAAAATTTATTATTTAGAAATAAGTTTCCAAAATAAATTATTAGGATAGATACTTTTGTTATACATGAGGTTATAATGCCTCTAACTAAGTGGGAATCGAATGTAAACATTTTATCATATCAATTTTATTTCTTTGAGGAGCATGACATTATCACAACTTGATTTCCTTTTTATGGTGCATATACTACCATATGGATATCATTTGTCATAATTTTCTTGGATTTCATGTTTCTTACAAATCTTTCCTTGATATCTCTTTGAACATCCATTTGATTGAAAAATTGAAATTAATATATGTGATTTTATCAAATCAATTTATTTTCAATAATTAATAATTATTATTCTTAAACTCCATTTTCTAGGTATAATTAATTTTATGCTTTTATTTTAAAAAATTGTATTTGGACATCCATTTATGTTATTTTAAATTTTCTTATGAAAATATTCTTCTTTGATCTACTACTTCCCTTATAAAATTGTTACTTTGTTGAGAATAATTCACATCCATTATAAGGGATATTTATTCTCCATATCCATATAATTACTTCTCACTAATTTAATATTTATTATTTGGAATTGAAAATATGTATTATCTCATGTAATCACTATACTTATCATTTGCTATTTTAAAAATAAATTTTTATTACCCTTTTAGAATTACAGGATTTAGTAAATAGATTCAAAAAATATTATGGTATTTCAAATAAAATTCATTTGTTTTATCTTAAAATAAAAATTTATTGGATTAACCATATTTTAATTACAAGGATATATTATTTAAGATAAATTCAATTTAATTTTTTTAAAAAGAATCATCACATCACATTTTTTAAATTTACTTTTGAAAGTGACTCCTGACTTTACCTTTTTATGACATTGTTAAAAACATTTCTAAAAAATCTTCTTCAATTTCAGTACTATTTTCTTATTAAAGTCTAAATATTACCATTTGGATTTTGGTTTCATGAATTACCCTATAAATTATCTTATACCACTTTTTTTAAAGGATTTAACTCACAGGTATCAAAATATCCAATTCATGATATCATTTTATGTGATACTGTTTGAAATAGTTCTTCTTATAAATTCTTTTTTATCTAAGTCAACATCAGTTGAAATTTTTTAGAATTTACTTGGGATATTATCTAATGATACCACCCACCATATATCTCTTATTGGATCATGATCATGTTTTCCCACTTATTTACTGAGGAAAATATTTAAAATCCATATACTTGTTATTCTAATATGATTGTTTATTTTTTATGGCATGTTGATTATGTTTTATATTATTATTAATTTATTTAATATAACAAATGCATTAGAAATATTATTTTATCGGTGGGGTGTAAAATTATATAGCAACTAGATTCATTTTATGGTCACATGAGATAAATAATATTTGGTAATTTTGTGTATTACTTATCCATTTAAGTATAATGTTTTAGCACAAGGCCTCTATAGTAAGATTAAGGCATAAAAAATTATGCAGTCCAACACTATGAAATTAATTATTACTTCCCATATGATTTTATATATTTCTAAAAGTGGATTTATTTCTATATCATGTGAGTAGTTATATATATTTAATTTATTATCATTTATTTCCTCCATTTTATTAATGCCTTATTGATTCTATGATAGATAATGATATACGTGACCCATTACTGAGTGTTTAAACTCACCGTTCTTATTTTTTTGATTCCCTAGTTTAAAAATAAATATATTACACATGATCTAACTAAAAGGTATCATATATGAAGAATTTTATGAGAGATATTGAAGAATATTTTTAAAATAAGGTATTCTTTGAATAGTTTGAAAAATAACCATTTCGATGGAAAAATAATGGTATTGTTAGTTAATGTTTGTTTCCTCACTTTATAAAACACGAAAATTAAAATTTAGTTAGGATGAAAGTGATTCAATATATTTTATTAAATTTAAAATTAATTATGATTATGTTTAATCTATTACAGTTGGTGTTAGTGTATGGTGTTAAAAATTTTACGGGTTAGGATGTTGTCATTTGATGAAAATTTAGTTATTGTAGATGGAATTATGGGTTAATATGATTATGTTTTATCATATGTCTAAAGTCATAAATGAATTTTTCATATCTTATTTTATTTTATTTTATGGTGACTATTTTAATTTTTGGAGTCATTAGGAATTCAAACAAGAATACCTTAGTAGAAACACTAATGATTTGTATAAATATAGAAAAAACCCTATAATTTTAGTATGATATAGAGAATGTGACATAATATTAATGAAATACATATCTAGATATAAACAAAATAATATAGGATCTGACATAGATTCCATTAGGGTTAATAACAGTAATTTTTTGGTTAGGTAGGAACTCAACCCCATTAGGTGCACAACAAGTGGAAATAACCACACACTTGGTTTGACCTTATCCGGGATATGATTTAGCTAATTCACATTCTATTTATAAACTATTATTAATTATTTTAATACAATTTCAGGATGTATAACTAGATAGGTTATAAAAAAATAGAAAAATAAAAATGTATAATATAGGATAAATAGAAATTACTATAAGTTGACAAAAAGGTTTCATACTAGAAGGAATCTCAAAATTGAGTTTTCAGATAATCATTTACTATGATATTATTAGATTCTATCATCACTATTTTTTTATTTTCTAGTTAGAAATATGATCATTAATGTGATGAAGTGAATGGTATGTCTCTAGAAACTCTTAATACTTATAGTCATCTAATGTGGTTTATTTGACATAAATGATTGATAATATTATTATATACCTATTATGAAAGAAAATTAATGTTTCCAAGTCATCCCTATAACATTAAGGTTCAAAATATAATTCTCGAGTCATGTCTATTATTATGTTCCATAAATGTTTTGAAATAAATTTCCCTTCTTATTATATTAATGTGTCATAATTAATAATGTATTATTATATAAAGTACATACACAATATGATTGAATTGAAGACATTTTATTATATTAATTTTGAAAATAAATTTTTATTATAAATATAAACATTAAAATGAAAACCATTACAGTGAGAAAAAACATAAAAGAGGATAACTAAAATGTTGTAATTTAGATATGCTCGATCTTATAAAATAATCATGCTACCAAGTAAGACTATAGAAATGAAGCATAGTATTATAAATAAAACATCCATTTTGAAAAGTAAATTATATATGAACTTTATTGGTAATATAAGTGAATTAATAATGAATTAAATGTGAGAAATTTATAGAAGGAAGGTAACACATATGGCCATTACAAATTAGAGTATTGGAATATTAATCAATCCTTTGGAATAGTAATATTACTATTAGGAATAGTAACATAAATGTTAGAACAGAAACATCACCTATGTAATTACAATAATAATATTTAGTTATCTTATAAAATTAAAATATTTCATATTTATATCGTGATACAAATAAATAATTATTTACAAAATGATAAAATAAAGTCTTCTTTTTAAAACATATATTTTATAGTTACATTTTTAAGATAAAAAAACAAATTGAAAGTTTATTTTGAAAAAATGGTTTTTTAAATATAATTATGTTTTATTATACTAATAATATGATTTTATGAGACCATAAAAAGGATTGAAATGTTAGTACTTTTGAAGTGCAGTCGTGATGGCTATATTCTACCCAAGAATGGTTATCTATCACATAGTTCACCATCTTCTCTAGTGTTTCATCTTTATTCATGTTTGGTGGTACCTATAATATTCCACATATGGTAGTGCGTGGTCACTTTTTCATTTGGAACTTATTGTTTTTTCATTCTATTCATGATATGGTTTTCTTCAATCTTTAAATTTCCTTTCTCATCATCTCTATTGATCCTATTCATCCTCTATAATATTTCCTCTATCTTCTCAGAGAATTTTTCATTATATTGTCTATTTATTCACATTTTTTTGATTTATTTCGGTTTGAGGTTGTTTTTTCTATTTAACTTGGGTTCTCCTTTTTTATTGTTGATTTTCCTTGATGGGATTCCTACTACCATTGCATTTTACTTCTATACTCCTATCACATAAACATTTATTCCAAACCCCATTTTGGTTTTTCATGAAGTCACCCTAGTACATTGGGATCACGTTGGTAGTTACAATCAATGTGTCTTTTTATTGTCCTATTCAATATATTTTTTCTTTATTTATATCATGTTATTCTAGAAAACATAACTATCTTTTATTAAGGTGTTTTTTGTTGGTTTTGGGTTGGTGTTGGTAGATGTGTTCAATGTATAGGAAGAGTCTCCACTCGTTTCATTCCCTGATTTTATTTCTCATATCATCAGTGTTTTCATATGTTGTGTTTATTATCCTTACACTTAGAAAATTTTTCCTTATTAGTGTTCTTTAGGTGGTAGGTTGGTGATTCTTTTAGGTGATTCTCACCAATATTGACGGTTATGTACCGGTGAGGTGTTTCTATAGTGGGTTTCTTTCATGTTGGTGTGGTGTTCCCGAGGAAGATGTCCAAATTCGTGCATTAACAGTAGTTTTGGATGGATGTTCAGGCATCATTTGTGGTGTTTTGGTTTTGGGAGGATTCTATTTGGGGGATATTTTATGTGGAATCATTTTTTCTTAGTGTTAGCAGGGTGTTGAATCATTCATATACTAATTGGTGAAGGTTTCCACACATCAATGATGTGTTGAAGGTCATTTCATGTGATCTTCAATGGTCGTTTTCTAGGTGGGTCTATTGATAGATATATTTTTTTAGAAGGATGGTGGATCAATGATGATATCACATAATGATTAATTCAGATTCTATATTGGCCTATGTGAGGGAGATGGCAGTGGGCTCAAGGTGATATCCAACACACTTCATGTTTTCCAAAATTAAAATTGCTATTTAAAATTTGAATTTTTTCTTTGAATTGGTTTTGTTTTGTGGATTCTTGATTTTTTATGCATTGTTCATTATTGTGTTGTTAGTATCCCACTTAACCTTAAAATTTTTAATTTCTAAAAATTCCAAAAAAATAATGATTCAGTTCATAAAATGAATGACCTCAGGAAATTTATAATAGAAACCATATCTCAATTAAATGATTCTAATGTAACATAA
Organism: Viscum album; assembly: GCA_963277665.1. Lineage (NCBI taxonomy): Eukaryota > Viridiplantae > Streptophyta > Magnoliopsida > Santalales > Viscaceae > Viscum > Viscum album. The sequence goes on along the minus strand of OY728132.1, from coordinate 31,841,705 downwards.
AATCTTAATAATAAATCTAATATCATTGATAAATTTCCACAATCATTTTTATTAAATATAATTTTATCATTTAGTATGTTAATTGAGAGTAAAATATGAATCTTGACTTGAGGTTAGGGAACTCTATGAACCACCCTATTCCAAGTGGGTTATTCAATTTTCTATCTACCATAATGTAAATATTTAATTAACATTATATAATGATTCTAAATTATATATACATTTTTATTAAAAATATAACTAGCGAATTATCTCTTTTTTTGCGGGTTACACATGCCTTATATTCATTTTTGAATACCTTCTTTGAATCAAACATGATTATGGTGAAATTTTATATCCCTTAAATCTTGCATGTATCACACTATTTAAAAGTTTTTTTATATTTAATGTTTCCAAAAAATAAGAACTATTTTATATATTACCATTATATATTACCTTTGGTTTTAAAATAAAATTCTATATTTCTACATTCTTTAAAACACTTTTACCAATTCCCTAAAACATCATTTTATTAGTTATTTGTTATACCAAATTCTATACCATTTATCATGAAATTTTCTTGAAAAAAATCGATATTTAAGATCTATAAATATTTCTTCAAATATAAAAGTACAAAATATTTGAATCCTTTATCAATTTGGAATCACTATGGAATATCCTTTTTATAAGCTTTGAGGTAAGATCATATAACCCATTGCTTTCCATGGATTTTTCTTATTATTTTTCTTTATGTTTGATTCCCTTATATGGAAAACATATGAATTTACATGTATTTATGGGTGAAATATAATATCAATCAAAAGTATTGGTAATTTTTATATGTTGTGAGATGATATGTATGGGCTTAGAGAGTAAATCTTATCTATGATGTGACTCTTCCCACTTTTTTATGTTGTCTTGAATGTGATGATTGACTTATGTTTATTTCATGTTTTATATTGTTTCAACATTCCTATGATGATATGATACTGTGATCCCAAATAATTTATTTCATGATTTATTATTATTATTTATAGGTCCAACCTTTTATGATATATTATTATCAAATTTTACTCATATGTTATGCTCCCTTATCATGTTTATTCCCTTACTAAGAATTATAGATCACCCATTTTGTATATGTATTCCATGGGTTATCCTATCCCGTTTTAGAGTATATATTGGATTTAAGATCTCTTTATGGATATTAAAATAACAGTATTGTATTTTTAGTTTAATAATTATGTATTAGGAACCCATTCATCCAACAAAACTAGGCCTCTATAATCTGGGGTTCTATTTATTGGATATGTATGTTCAGAATCAGGTTACAATTTATTAAATATGATTGGGTGACAATAGTTGGTATCCAAGAAATGACTTTTTTATTTTGGGGGATTAAGATAAGAATATATTAATAAAAAACCCTACCGATACCAATAAGTGTAACAATCTCGAGTCTATAAATGAACTTTTTTTCTTGAAATAAATATGTATTATATTGTATTATATAGAATGATACATAAAAAACCCATAGATAAAAAAACATTATTTTCTTAATAAAATTTTTACATTAGTAAAATACTATGCCTATTAAAATTACAAATATAACAAGTGAAAAATATAGAATATAAATACTATAATGTGAAAATATGGATCACTCCAATATTTTAGAATCTTTCCACCCAAGAAAAACAATATAATATTGAAGAAAATATTAATAAACCAATAAAAATTATGGAAAATAGAAATTTAAAACCTTGAGATGACTTTAGGTGAAAAATAAATGGAGTAATGGAGAGGTATTTATAGGAGAAAATGTGATCACCGGAATAGTAACTTGATCATTGAAAATAGTAACCTGACTGTTTGAAATAGTAACCAAACTATTGAAATTAAAATTTATCCTAAAAATAATAAATTTTGATATAAATAATATTTATCATGATTAATTTAAGTAAATATACACAATATAATGAGAAAAATAAATATCATGATAAAAAAACTCAAAGAAAATATAAGTACATTTTTATTAAAGTTTATTTTAACGTATTTCATAAAAATACAAATTTTTATATTGAAAATTAAATATACATATGATAGAATATTATTTTGATAAAATGGATATCATTTTTTAAATCAAATTTTTTATATTTTCTTGATGTGATTTTTTGGTAATTTTTTAAAATACTTCAAATTCTTGGTGAATTATAAAAATAAGTTTTTTTCCTATAATATATTTATATTGAATTACATCATTCATGATTTTATAATAACCTAATAATTTATAGAACATTATTATTGACCAAAACATATTTAATTTCTAAAATTATTCATTAAAATAAAATAAAACTAATTTTAAAACCTTATAATTACTTTCTAAAGTCTAAAATCAAAATTATTGCATTAAAATAACATTTTCTCATTTTTTACCATTCATTTTGATTCAACTAATTAAATAGAATTATAAAGTTATTAATAGTATTAAGATTATTTTATTTAATTAAAATATATTATATAATGTAAAAAATATAAATATTACAAGGTTCACCTTAGATATACTAATTTATTTGATGTTTTAAAACAAAATAACCCTCTCTTCAATTATAAGAAATTCCTCTCCATCTCCTTGGTAAACCACTACTCTTTCACTTTCCGAAGAAAAATAAAAAAATGATATTTTTAATCCTATTAATATACCAATGGATATTTTTGGAGCCATCTAACTCCTAAAATTAAATGATTATAAGGCCGTAGAGAAGAAGAAACACCGAGAAACGGGAAATCTATCACAGATTCTTCCTCTCATTATCCTCTCCTATTTATATTTTTATACACCAATTTCAAAACCAAATATTATAAGTAAAATTAATTATTATTTTAACATTATATTAATTATATTAAACTAATGAAATTATTATATTTTTGACATATAAAAATTTCATACTTCCCATTCTCATTCTTTTGACAATGTCCTGTTAGTTGTTGGTTAATCACCACATTGAAAAATTATTTTATTATCACAATATATATGGTGGGTTATAATATAGTATTTATGATATTTAAAATTTTAAATATATTTATTTTTATCATTTGGAATTAATTACACTAATTTATAAATTACCTCGTATAAAATAGCGGAATCAAAGAAAAAAAGATAATTTTTTAAGGAAAACATGATAACAAAACTCTTCAACATCAACAATGGAAATTAATAATTATAAAATAATTTTTATAATCAATATATAGTCACATAAATTATAATAATAAACTTTTATTTTAAGGTTATAAGAAACTGATGTTTTTTAATCAGGAGGTGGAAATGTAATGAAATAAAGACGGATTTAAGGTAAGGGGAATCCCGAACCCAACGCCCTTTATTTGGGTTATCCCTATTTCATGACATATTAATAATGGATATTATTTTAATATTCCATAAATAACATTTAACTATTCTTTCCTTTTATTTTCTTGGGATATAGAATTTTCGACCTTGATTTTTATTCCAAAAACAATTTTTTTTCCAAAAAGACATTTTCTTCCAAAACACATCATTGAATCCTATTGAGTTTTATATATTGTTTCTCAAGAATAATTATTTTTATGCCATTTATGTTTTACCTATTAATTTGGTAACCCCAGAGAATATTCATGAATGTATGATTTTTGTAATCCTTATGAAACTCATTCTATTCCATGGGATATTTCATGACTCTGATTGTTATACATTCTATGTGGTATGAATGATTATGTGAATATTATAATGTTACGGGGTCCATGTAATTATATAACCCTATAATTTATTGGGTAATGTTATTCATATCATGAGATTATTGTATTATGCCTCAAAATGATTCTATATTTGATGTTATTATTTATTCACATATGTGATGAATGAACATGATGATATCTTTGTTCTCAAATATGAGTGGTATTTGACTACTACAACATGATTCTTGATTTTTATGAATATTACACATTCCATTCCTTTATATAATTTTTCCCACATGATTATGAAGATTATTATATGCTTATGATATTAGGATGATGATTATGATCACCACTTTCATTGGTGTATATCCTCTGGTGATTATATGTAATTGGGAGAAGATCACTTTTATAAAAATAAATTATAATGATTTAAATAAATATTTATGTCTTATTATTTACAATCAATGTATAAGACAAATTTTCCCAAGACACTAAAACATTGGATCATGGATTTGTAACACTATTATATTATTTTTCATAAAAATGATATAATATTCATGTAAGAAACAACGGGGCCACAATAGTTGGTATCCGAGCTACGATTTAGTAAATTTGGGAATTAGTTTTAGAACATACAGTGATAACCATATGTATATTTTCTTTCATAGGTAAAACATCCTATGATAATTGTTTTATAAAAAGGGTAAACATAAGAATCGCCTTTGATATGCCTTTAAAGTTAATTTTTTCATAATAATAAATTTTTTATTCATGGTTTGATGACTTATATTTTGTTCAAACATTCTCTATTTTAGAAAATGTTGGGATCAATGAGAATGTAGGACAACAAAAAATGTGAGGAAAAATGAAATGATTTTATAAATGATATCCCCAATTCCTTGCGTGGTGGAGTTACAAACATTATAGAGATGCTTATATAGCTATATTAGGCTATGAATGATAACCTAAACCATGTGTATTTTTTTCAATCACAAAATAAGGATAAAATGGCTTATAACTCCTTTGTGTAGTATAGACCACCAATGTTTAGTCGATATATCAATCCACTTATCATGAAAAACTGAGTTAAATCAAGGGAGAAGATCTTTTCTATGATCCATTATTCTAAGAAAGATAATGTGACTCTGGTCATCCATCATTTAGATGGATAAGTTTATCATTGGTGTAAATTGATAAATAATAGTAATAAAAATGATGAAATAGAAGATATGGATGTGGAAGACTATAAGAAAATATTTCATAACAAGCATTTCTATTGAACTCTTCAAACAAATATGGATAGAAAATTCTTAGAGATGATGAACATAAAAGGGTAATATGTAATGATTTATATGTCAAAAATCACAGGGACTTCAAAATACATCTCTATATTTATTATCAATAATGATTGAAAAATGAATATATTCTTTAGTGGATTAAAACCACACCTTATAATGTATCTAGATTCATGATACTTTATGAGTTATAAAAAAGTGTTTTGATGTGATCTACATATGAGGTAATAATATAATAATTGAGTTTCATGGTTTTGGGTAAAATAACAAAAGATGAAAGTGGATACAAACTCCCATGTGTCAAAAATTTTATAAGAAGATTTAGGGGGATTGCCTCAAAGGGATAGGGAGGTTTTGTAAGTGTGGGAAAGAAGGCCACCATGCTCATGAATCTTTAAGAGACATAAAGAAGAAGACTAATATAATGGAAGAATGTAAAGAAACTCCTAAATCACAGATTATTTTTTCAAATAGTCAACTATTTGGAAAAAAGGGACTGTAAAATCAAACAAACTAAACCACAAGTCCTAGAGGGTAATCTGTGTCAGCATCCACCAAAGCCAAATGATCAAGGTAAAACTTATTCCATAATAACCAATAAAGCGGATCAAGAAAATTAATTTTATTATAAAATGAAATAGGTTAATATTAAAAATTAAAATATATAATTTTCATGTGCATAATTATTTATAAACACCATTTTTACTTCATTTTAAAAATATAACATTATTTCACAATAAGATTATAATTCCTTGTTGAAATACACTATTACATTGTAAAGTTTTTAAAATATCCTAAAACACACAGTGAGATTGATTTTATTTTAATATTTAACATCCAATGGCCCAAAGGCCTTCATTTTTTATTGATTTTGATAATCCACCTTTCAAGGGGTGAGGTGGAACCCTTACAAGGCCCGTAAGTGTAAGTATTACATCGCCCATAGGCCTAGAGGAATTCATTGTCATGTAGGCTTCGAACATTAGATACAACCCAGACTAACTACATGGAACTACTCTTCCCCAACATCTTAATCAAGAATTCAGTTTTCCACCTTCGCATGGCTGTTCGTCTAAGCATTCCAATGCATGTACAGGCTTGTCCTAATGGCAGGTGTCATACCCTCTCATTCTTGCAATTCCTTTAGCTTCTACTGTGGTGAAACTCCTTGCTCATCCTCCGTGTAGAGCTTGTACCTCGTAGGTCTTCTGGTTTGAATCTTCACTTAAGGTGTCCTGAAGGCCGTAAGGTGTCTCGAAGGCCTTACTGAACTGGTGGCCAAGGTGGCCCGAATTCCTTAAAGGGCTCGGGGACCAAATAGGTGGCCCGAAGGCCCAAACAGGGGAATATTCCCGGCTGCACCAGTGCCAAACAGTACCTACTACAGTTCACGCTATATTACCTACTACAGTACTGCACATTTCCTGCTACAGTACCTGCTACAGTACTGCTACAGTACCCAGAAATAATTTCTCTGCCTAGATTTGATCCCGAGTATCCTGGATGCACTTACGGAGTCCTTACCAACCAGGCTAAGGCTCATGTGCATTTTCTTTTATTTTAATATTTCATTTTCAAGTCTCCCATTTTATGTTGAATATTCTATTCTTCTAGAGCTATGGAAGGATCAATTGAGAAGATGTCCAAATTGGGCCTTGAACCAAGAACATTCTAGGTGAAGTGAGCTAGACAATAGTCCAATAAAATTACTATATAATAAAATATCTGAGCCTAATGAAGATAAAATTGTATTTTTAGATATAGTGCATGATGGGTAAAATTTCATTCAATACAAAAAAGATATAATTCTGAGTTTTAATGGGATTCCCAGGTGGACCAATTTGAAGATAAAATTATGGTCTTGGTTCAGTGGACTAGAAAAATATCCCACCATTTAAATAATATCTCAAAAAACAAAACTCTAATTGGGCTAAAATTTTCAAGATGTTAGGGGACATTGAGTTATTTATTTTATTCTTCAATATACCACCCAAATTTATACATCTATTAGGTATTTCTATGCCTCTATTTGGTGGATATAAGATGGATCTTATTTTAGGTCAAGGGTGTAAATTTCCACATTCTACAAACATTGCACCATCCTAGACCTACGATAGTCATGTGGGAAGAATTTTACTATTGGTGGATTGACCCAATTTCCCAAATTTTTATTTAATGTATTGGTTGTGAAGGATTTTGGAGGTATTTGTGTATGTTTTCATTGTAATGTTTTGTTGTGATTTTGTTATCTTATGTTTTTATTTCACATATAAGTTTTTATAATTCCCTTTATTTTAATTATAAAAATTATTATTCTTATCATTTTCAATTTTTTTATCATGTTGATACCATTTCATTAAGGTGTTATTTTATTCAAAAATAGAACACATAAAACCTTCACATAACAGTGGGTTGTTCATTTTTTATTTTTCTCTCTTCTTCAATATCGATTATTTATATTCAATTCTACCTTTCATTGAGAGCATTAAATAAATGGATGTATAAAAGTTATTTTGGTTTTATTATTGGTAGTTTCATGGTGATTTGTTTGATATTATTTTATATTATTATATTCTTAAATTATTTCATTATATTTATAGTTCAATTCAATGCCTTATTTTCTTCATCAACTTCAACCATTTTAACGATGACATATTTTGAGTGTTAGTATGATCTAATTCCCTAGAGTGCTCATTATTTTTTTTTCTATGTGAATTGGTGATTAGCCATGGAAATTTGTAGGGATTAAATTGGTGAATGATGTTGTGGAATTAACTCATTTAGTGAAAATTTCTTGAACTAGTGAGAAAAAATCCTAAAGAAAACAATTACACTGGTTATGGTCTTAACAACAACTTATGATTGGCCCATCTTATTTAATTATTTCACTTCAAAAGTTTATGGTTTTGTATTTTTTAAATGAAAATTATTATCTTATTTACTTTATTATTCTAGTATTCCAATTTCAATCAAGCCGAAAGTTGTCCACTACACTGACAAAGTCCATAAAAAATACGAGTGTCTCGAGGTTACTTCTTTGTTCTTTATGTATTCGACCCCAACTTGTACTACAACGACTGATTTTACCTATAGGGTAAATTTGGGAATGAATAAATTGTAGTTCTATTTTTGGGGACCTAATTAATATTTATTAGACACAAGGATCATTTATTCACACTATTTTCACTTTTCTCAACCACATTTATCTTATCTTTCACCTTTCTATTTGTGTGTGTCATAAGAATCTTGAATCTTATTTTCAGTCTACTCCAATGGAGTCTCTTCAAAATTACCCCATAATACACCCATGTTGGAGTAATATTAGAAATAAATATTTGGAAAACCCAAACATAGATAATTTCTTTGGTCAAACCTTGAATGATTACCCCACACCCAGAGAGATGTACAATCATTTGGATAATGAATATTTAAAGGATAAATATCTAGACCTCTAAAATTTGTTGAAGAGTTAAATCATGAGAAATTCCATGATGTTCATCCTCATAAAAAAATTTCCCAATATATTGACTATGAAATTGTGTAATAAAATAGAGATAATGAATTTTGAGGTTTCATATTTTATATTAAAACTAAAAAATTTAAACTTGTGAGGAACCCATCTAGACACTGATTTTCCCTTACATAACATTATGTGGAGTGTCTAGTTTCCCAAAAAACCTCTCATAAATTTATTGAAGAGAAACCATTTGGATTTTGGAATCTAAAGAGGGCGAAGTTATTATTAAAGGGTCTTTAAATCATAAGTAAATTTATTTTCTATATTCATAAGAAAATACATCAAGGATTGAAGTTCAAGAATAATGTTCGATTGATGATTTTTTAAAAACACTAATCCCCAAACCATTAGTAGAAATCAAAAATGTCGAGTCTATATACATTCTTGACACTGATATGTCCTTTTCTTAATCTTCTATTCAAAAGGAACCAATTATATAGAGATATTTTGAGAAGAAAATTGAGTTGAATTTAATTTCCCAGCCAACATCTAAAAATGATAGCCTACCTGAACTTTAACATATGTACCTTCCGTCCTCCCTTAATTTTTCATTCATTAGAGTTAGAAAAAACCTTCATGTTTTAATTGTTTATTATATTGGTACAAATAAAATATAAATGATCCTTGGTGTATTATGCATGACTATAGAAGCAACTGTATCCACTATTTCTAATACTCTTGATTTTCCCAGTCATTATAGAACATAAGATTGCAAATAAAACAAATTCTGAACGAAGAATCAATCAAAATTTCATAGAAGTGGAGAAAAATGTGGTCCTTAAAATATTTAATGTTGGTATTGGGTATGTTTGGGGGTCCATGTCAAGCTAACAACATTAAACAATGTTCTCTCTGGGAGGCAACACGGCTTCTGCATTTATTTTAATTTAATTTATTTGTTTTTGTTTTTTTTGTGTTTTTATTAAGGGAAACCCCTAAGAGTTTACATCATTATATATTGTTTCTTTTCTATGGAATTTATAAGTTTAATTAGTTTATTATTTTCAAAGGTATAAACATTCCTTCTAGATTTTAAACCTTTCCTTCAATCATCCACGTGGATTCCACTTGTGACATGAAGCAAAAGTGATCAATTGTTTTTTGATGGGTCATAATCTTCAAACCAAGTGATTTTATTCTGTGATATCATTTCAAATCAACTCCACTTATTTATTCCCTATTCTAAACTCTCTCTTCTCTTATATTTTAACAATAAAAGAAGTGTTAATCTGAGGGTGACATAAATTTTTTTGTTTTTATGTGTTTAAAAAAAATTAATGAAAAAATATGGGTTGGTGGAAAATAATATTTCTTTAATCATTTTTGTGATAATATATTTTAGAAATACTAAATTTAATATTAAATAATTTCACATTCCTTGATTCTAATTTTAATGCAATTTTAAGTTCATGATATTAAATTAGGGAAAGTGCAGTTGTCCGATGTGATTTTTCACCGATAATATTTTCATCATATTTAATAAAAATATCATATTTCACATCCGTTGGATTATGGGGTATTAGTCTGAGTTCATGGGGCCTCTCAATAAATATCATAGGATTGGAGATCATTTTAATTTTAAAATGAGTATTCAATGAATCATCAAAAAGATTAAAATAAAAAAAACAATAAATTTACACGTAGAGTAATGGATTGACCTAATGCATAGATTTTGGAACTTGGGGATCATGAATCCATAGTTTTCTATCTCAAAAGTTTTAATTTTATCTTTATTTATTCTTATTTGAATTTATTTTTTATTTTTTTAACTTGATATGATTCCTATGTATGTGAGATTTTCTTTGGTGCACTAAGATCATTGATCCTGGGAATCATCGACAAAGTCTCGCTACATGGGTTGACTTGATTGAGTGAAATTTCAATTGAAAAAGAAAAATTTCAAAAAAAAAATACTCACCTTAATATTAAAATGTGATTCCACCTTTTCCTTTCATTCTTTCCTGTTTAATAAAAATAAACCACCATGTCTATTATGATGTAGATGACATCATTATTCTTAATTGAAACTTGACGAAATGTGGTGATGAATTTGAAAAAATTAATGGGGATGGTATTAGGATATTATTTTAGAACTCATATTTTTTTAAAATTATTTTGATAAGTTTTATTATTGTTTGATGTGAATTTGAAATGGTAAGCATTGTAAGTTAGAATGTTCTGGAAAAATGGAAGTCAAATTTTATATTTTTGAGAAACATTTTTCTTGGGACTAGAAAAACCCAAGTTGGGGAGTGATTAGCCACTGAAATAGGATAATATTAATTGTTAATATATAGAATTTTCAAGTGTTTTTTTGTTTATAATCCACTATTTTAGTATATTTTATAAAATGAATATTATTTCACATTATGATTGTAATTCCTTCTTAAAATGAACTATTACATTATAAATATTTGAACACCTTATAAAACCCAAAATGATCTTGATTTTATTTTAAAATTCTATTTTATGTATCCCATGTTATGAGGAACAATATATCTATCTGGATCTACTAAAGAATTATTTGGAAAGATGACCAAAATGGCCTTTGATCCAAGAATATTCTCGGTGAAGTAAATTGGACAACAACCCTATAAAATTACTATATAAGACAATATACCGGACCAATGAAGATAAAATTTGAACTGAATATTTATGAAATGATGGGGAACATTTTGTCCAATTTTTTAAAGAGATAATTATTAGTTTTAAAGGTAGTTCCAAGTATCACATGTTAAAGAATAAAATTTGCGCCAGATTCTGTGGTCCAAAAAAACAACCGACCATTTCAATCATATCTTAAAAACCAAACATCCAATTGGTATGAAAATTTTCAAGTGATAATGGAAAATTCAGGGATTCATTTTATTTTGATATATACCACCCCAATTTGGTCATATATATAAGGTAGTTTCAGGGCCTCTAATTGGGGAACTCAAAATGGGTCGTATTTTGGCCAAGGGTGGAAAAGTCCACAATCCTCAAACATTCCACCAACCTTGGAAAACCATAATAAGTAGGAAAGACTTATACTATTTGGGATCCACCCAAGGCTCTAGAAATTCATATTTAAGGAAGTGGTGGTGAAGTATTTGGGAGGTAGTTCTGTATGTTTTCATTGTAATGTTATACTATAATTTTGTTGTCTTATGTTTTTCTTTCACATGTAAGTTTTTCTAATTACCCTTATCATCTTAAGAAAATTTTTTCTTCTTATAATTTTCTATTATATTTTATAATAATTTATATTTTTTCATTATGGCATGAATTTATTAACACAATGAAGAGGTATATCCCTCACACAATGGTGAAGTGTTCGTTTTTTATTTTTTTTCTCTTCTTCAATACCAATTCTTTATGTCGAATTCTACTTTCCATTGGGAGATTCGAATCAATGGAAGAATAAATATATTATGGGAAAATTATATAAATTTTAATGGATATATATTGGATATTATTTTATAAGAATAAATTCTTAACTTAGTTCATTATTTTAAGAGTTCAATTCAATGAATTATTTTTTATTAACATTCACCAATTTTAATGATCACTTATTCTGAGTTCTAGTACAATCTAAATCCTTAGAGTGACCCTTAAAATAATAATCTAATTGAATCGGTGATTAGACTTGGAATTATGTAGGTATTAAATTTGTGAATAATTTTTTGGACTTATCTCATTTATTGGAAGATTCTTAATATACTGACCTGAAATTTATATCTAAAATAATTATATCTATTCTCATATTAGCAACAACCTAGGATCGACCCATATTCATTAAATTTTTTATTTCCAAATCTTATGTTGTTTTATTTATTCAATTTAAATAATTATCGTAGGTACATTAGTATTCAAGTATCAAAATTTCAATTAATCCGAAAGTTGTCCACTTCATAGAAAAAATTCCTAAAAAATATGAGTATCTCAATGTTACTTCTTCAGTCCCCATGGATTCGACCCCTACTTGATCAACAATGACTGATTCTACCTATAGGGTAAATTTGGGTGAGACCATAAGTCAAACAAGGTACACATCTTATTCAAAAAATAATGGAAAGAGTTTTATTTGATTTTGGTTCTACAAATTCCTTTATATCCTTCTTGTTTTCAATAACTATTTAATTAAAACCCTAATACTTTCAAGTCAAGATATATATAAAAAACAATTAGGGCTAAAATCACCACAACACAACTATTATGATATTATCCTATTAGGGTATGAGGGAATATTATTCCACAAAATCTCACAATACTTCCCTTTTTGGAATTTGATGCTATATTGGGCATCGATTGGCTCTTGATAAATAGATCACACATCAACTATAAATAAAATGAAATCTATTTTCATATTCCAAAACCATCCCATTCTCCTGCACAAATTCTAGTAATATCAATAATATCCTTTAAAAAATCCCTCAAAAGTGTGGGTGTTGATACCCTATGAAGTGGAATACCTTTCCCAAATAGTTGATTCTAAGGAAGGTATCAACCTTGAGTAAACTCCAATTGTTAGGTAATGCACTAATGCATTTCATGAAGAGTTACTCAAACTTCCCCCAAATCATAAGGCAAATTTCTTAATAGATATTATAAATAAATCCAATCTTATCTCCAAATACCCCTATATGATAGTTCTAATTGAACTGGAGGAGTTAAAGAAGAATCTTCAATATAATTTAGACAAAGGTTTCATATATCCTTGTACATCACTTTAGGGTGAGCTAGTGATTCTTGTGAAGAAAAATGATAGATCTATGTGGATGTGTATCTATTACCAGGATCTCAACAAGATCACCATAAATAAAATGCATCCACATAAAAGAATTGATGACTAAGTAAATCAATTTTGAGGATCACAATAATTATCAAAGTTGGATCATCATTTTAGTTTTTATAAATACAAGGTAAAGAAGGAATGTATTCATAATATTTCTTTTCTTATAGGGTATTGACACCATGGGTTCATAGTGATTCTCTTTAGAGTAAAAAATGGCCATAAAATCTTCATGGATATGATAAATAGAGTCTTTAGATACTATCTTAAATTTTTTAGTTCTTATTAATGATATTTTTATTCACTTAAAGATAAATGAGGAACATGAAGATCATCTAAGGATTGTGTTGGAGACATTATGGAATGAAAAAAAATTATTCTACGTTTAGATAGTGTGACTTTTGGATCTAATGAGTCACATTCTCAGGGAATTTGATCACAAGTGAGGGAATTTCTATGGCACCTTTAAGAAAAATTCAATTTAATAATGTCTTAGACACATGAGTGTCATTAAATCCATATTGTTTTGGCATAGTTGGGTACTACTAACATTTTGTCAGAATATTCTCATAACTATCTATATCTCTAACTATATTAACATGAAAAGGGGTAAATTATGTCTGATAGAAAAATGTGAGGAAATATTTAAGGAGATTAAGAAGAGGATATTCACTATACCCACACTCACACTACCAACATGTGGAGAAGGATTTTTGATATATAGTGATTTTTAAATGAAATGATTGGGTTTTGTATGAATTAACAATGATAAATTGATAGATTTTATCTTATAACAGTTGAAGATCCATGAGAAAAACTACATTAATAATAATATGAAGTTAACATATATGATCATCTCCTTGAATGTTTGGAATCACTACCTCTATGGTGAGAAGTGTTAAATATATTCAAATCATAACATTATAAATTATATATTCACAAAGAAGGTTCTCAACATGCATCAGAGAATATAGTTAGTTCTAATAAATTAATATGATTTTTTTGTTCACTAATCCAAGAAAAATGAACAAGGTAGTTTGTGATCATAGTAGAAATGAACCTACAACTATATCCATGATGTGGATTGATAAAGACCCTATATTTATGGATATGTAAATGATGGATCTAAAAATCATAATGGAAGTTACTACCTAATACATTTCAAAAATTAATTCCAAAAAATATATCTATTAGATGATCAAGGAGGCACATATGAATGATCTTGAGCTTCAAAAAAGTCAAAAGAAGTAAATTAATGGAAGCTATATGAGTTCCACTTTTATATGAATACTGTCATTTGATTTGGAATTAGAATTTTTGTGCCTCAATTAGTCCTGTTAATGAAATAAATATTGGATAATGTGTATAGATCAACTTTCTTCAACCATCATGGAAGTACCAATATATACAATTATCATTGAGAAAACATCTGGTGGGAACACATGAAGAAGGATATTTTTTATTATATCTCAAGATGATTTTTATTTATGAAAGTTAAAGCATAGTGATAGAAGTCCAATGGGATGATGAATCCACTACATATACCAACATGGAAATTATATAAAATCCACATGGACACTATCACTGGTCTCCTGAAGTCATCTAAAGGAAATAATGAAATATGTGTTTTGATGGATTGACTCAGCAAAACTAGTCACTTCATTACTATTTGGGAATATTTCTCACTTGGAAAACATTCCATTATAAATGTAATGGAAGTTGTGAGTCTTTATGTGATTCTAATATCAATAATATCTAATCATGACCCAAAGATCAAATATAAATTCTAATGAAATATTCAACATGATTTAAATAATGAATTGAATTTCATTACGACCTATCACACTCAAACTAATTACCAATATGAAAGGAAAATTTAGAAACTCAAGGACATGCTGAGAGCCTAATCAATAGTATTTAAAGGAGGATATCATTAATATCTCCCATCAGTTGAGTTCTCAAACGACAACAGTTTCCACTAGAGTTTTCAAATGGATCCATATGAATATCTCTATCATAAGCGATGTATAAATCATACTTATTGGGAGGAATTTGATGAATGAAATATACTTTTTCCTAATCCTATACAAGGGATTATACAAAATGTTTAAGCTATCCAAAAACATATATAATCTACTCAGAGTCTATAGAATATCTAGGCTGTCAACTATCGAGGGGACTAGGAGTTTGAAGTTTTGGGAATTTTTTCCTTCAAATATATAATTGGAATAAAGTCAAATGGTTTGGTTTGAAATGGAATATTATCCCTAGGTATGTTTTCCCTATTAAGATCATTTATTTCATAGGTCTAGCAGAATATCAGCTTAAACTTCCACCAAATATGGCTCATGTTCATGATGTGTTCCACGTATCTCTCATGAGGAAGTATATACTTAATACCACACACGTACTAAATTCGGAGATAATACATCATAAAAATTACATCTTGAAAAAGGATAATCAAGTAAAGATCTTGGACCATAGATACAATGTTCTACATAATAAGAAGACTCATCTTGTCAAAGTATTGTGGAGAAACCGTAAGTATGAACATACAACTTGGGAACCAGGGAAAACAATGAAACAGATATACCCTCTCTGATTCTCAAATGAAAATATGAGTTGAAATTTTAGTTTTAAAATTTATAAATGGGAAATAATGAAATAACATAGAGCTTATAAATGATATTTATTTCTAGAAAAAAAAATTATTATGTTATATTATATATCATTATACGCATACAACACATAGAACAACCAAAACAATTTATATCATTAATAAAATAGGTACATTATTAAAATTATAATCCCATTAAAATTCCAAATATTACAATGGGAAAATATAAAATATAGAAACTCAAATGGGAAAATATATATTTTTCCAATCTGTGGGAATCATCCCTCCAACACAAACAACACTATATAAATGATAGAAAATATTAGTAGCCCCCTTAGTATTATAGAAAATGGAAATATAGAACATTGAGAGTAATTGAGGTGAATAATTAATAAAGTAGTGAAGTGGTATTTATAGCAGTAAATGTGATCATTATAATAGTAACAATGCTGTTGTAATAGTAACATGACCATAGGGAATAATAACATGAATGTTGGGAATTGTAACCTTACTGTTAGAGTAGTAATCTTTCTTCCAAATAATAAATTGTGATATAAATAAAATTTATCATGACTAATATAAGTGAATAAAAATATTATAATTCAAAAACTAAATTCCATTATTAAAATCTCATAGAAAATATAAGAACAATTTTAATAAATTATATTTGAAAGTATTTAATAAAAATCATAATTTCTATATTTAAAATTAATATAAACTATGATAGAAAATTATTTTGATAAAATTTAATATAATTTTTGAAATTTTAATTTCTAAAATTTCTAAGTATGAGTTCTTGTGCAATTTTCTAAAATAATACAAATTTCATGTGAATAGTAAATATACAAGTTTTTTTGTAATCAGTGTATCTTGAATTAAATAATTCATGATGTAATAATGACCTAATAATTTCATGAAATTGATCCCTAAAATAAAAAAAAACTAATTTCTTACAATATTATTTAAAATAAAATAAACATAATTTAAAAACCTAAAAAGTACATTCTAAAGTATAAAATCTTTTGTATTTTATAAAATAATATTTTCTCATTTTTACACAGTTTCATTGGATTGAAATAATTAATTATAATTATAATGTGATTAAAATCCTTAAAATCTTGTTATTTAATTTAAATATGGTTCATAATGTTAAAAATATCACTATTACAAGGTTTAACTTAGATGTAGTACTGTATTCAATATTTTAATTGAAAAATAATTGTCTCCTCAAGTATAGATTACCCCTCTTCCTTCCCTTGGAATCCCAATCCTAAATCAATTTAAAAAGACGAATATCAACGCAAATCCTCTATATTAATCTTTTTAAAATACCTAGGATATTTTATGAGTGATCAAACTCCAAGCATCAAGGAATTATAGAGCCCTAGAGAAGAAGAAACATCGAGAAGACAATATGCTCTCACCAATTCATCCTCTCATTCTCCTCAACACTTTATATTTTTTCAACTCATTTGAAACCACAATATTATAAGGATAATTAATTATTATTTTAAAATTATATTAATTATTTTAATCTACTCTAAGTAATATATTTAAAACATATTAAATGTTTTTAATTTTTATTCACACTCTTTTGACAATGTTCTATTAACTATCGGTTACCGGCCAACAAGGATATTTCCAAATTCTTCTATTATCACCAACAATATAGATAGTTATAAAATATTATTTTTGATATATAAATGTTTAAATATATTTATTTTTATCTTATTTTATTTATTTTATTTATATATAAATGACCTTGAACAATATTGAAAAATCGATCCAAAATAGAGAATTTTTTAGGAATACATGATATCCAAAAATTTCAACATCAGCAATAAAAATTAAGAAATATAATCCAATTTTTATAATTATTAATTATTCACATAAATTATCATTATTTTAATCCATTTATATGTTATAATAAACCAATGTTTATTATTTAGGAGGCATAAAAGTGATGAAATAAAGTTTGAATTATGGTAAGGGGATTCTCAAATCCAACTCATTTTCAATGGGTTATCCATCTTCCATGACATATTAGGTATACATATTAATGTTTAATAAATATAATTTCAAAATTATTACTTTTTTCGTCTATAGACATGTTTCAACCTTTATTTTTATTCCCAATATAAAAATAAATTAAAAATAAGTTCTTTCGAAAACATATATTTTACTCATCTTGAGTTGTTTCATATTTGATTAAGAATGATGATTTTTATACCAAATATTTTTTCACTTATTCATTTGGGAACCCCCAAAGTCTATTTATTAAAGTATTATTTATGTAATTATTATAAAAAACATTCATTTCCACGAAATATTGTATGATTATAATTGTTAAATGTTAAATGTGGCATGCAAGATTATGCGAATATTATGATGGATGGGTGGGCCCAAAATTATATATCCCACAGTGAATTTAGTAATTTCATGTATCTCATGATATTATATATATTATGCATGAAAATTATTATATATTTTTTCATAATTATGATTTTATGATATATGCACATGTTTTATCCATGAACATTATCATAACGTATTTTACAACTATGTGTGGAATTTGACTGCTATGACAAGATGTTTCATTTTTATGCATATTCCACATTCCATTACATTGTTTAAGGTTTAACCCATTATTATTATTATGATCTTATTCATATGATATGATTAGGATGATGATGATCACCCTTATAAAATTAATTCTTATCCCTTATTAGTCATCTTCCCAGGATTTTAGATCACCCATTTCTTTCATGTATATCATCAGGTGATTACATGTACTAAAGAGAACATGATATTTTAGAAGGATGAAGAAAAAATATTTAAACAAATGTTTAAGTATTATTATATTCAAGTGATGTATGACCCTAATTTTCCCAAGACACTAAACCTTGGGATCCGATATTTGTAACACTATTAGGTTTTTCATCATAAAAATGATGTAATAGTCATGTAGGGAAAAGTCGGGCCTAAATATTATGTATAAGAAAAACATCCTAGAATTATTGTGACATATAGAGAGAGTGGTTTCCATGAAATTAAACCTTTATATAGAGATAATAAGTGTCAGTGGCTCCAGAATAGATGTACCTAGGGGTAATACCCCCAAAATGTAACATTTGGTACAAAAATTACATGTACCTAGTGTATGAAAAAGGTTTCTTCATGTACACCTAGTTTGATACTCCCGAAGTATATGAATTGGTATATTCATGAACTCATTACAAACTATTATAAATGTATTTCATAGACTTAGAGGATATAAAACCTAATAGGAAAATTAACCGAGATAACTAAGATTGAATCATAGAGACTCATAAGTGTGGATATATGTGTAATTTATAATTTATTCTATCTATGTTCATATTTTCCATTTCTAATTAATAATTTTCCTTTATTTTAGTTAATGGTGTGAATTGTGAAGAATCTTTCCAATAACCATTGAGATAGGAAATGTGATGATTGGCCTAATGAGATATTTGACCTGATGAGAGTGGGATTCGACAACATCATGGGCATATAGGATCAACTAATTTAAGTTATTAATTAAAATAGGAATCCTATAGAACACACTCATTTTCCTTAGAATGTTCATGTTATAGTAAATTCCATAATACAAAAAGAACCCCTACTTTTAGTGGATCATCTGACTCCTTAATCCTAGAATAATTTATTAACTTTATTCAACTGATATTCTATATCCTCCAAGGATCTGACAAGGAAAATTCATAATAGCTATTTATTTTCTAGAGGGAGAAATTAATCAGTGGCGGACACTGATAAGGATCATAAAACCTAATGAGGACCTGAAATCCATAGATTGAGAAGAAATCAAGGAAATATTTTTTAATAAATATTTTCCCCAAAAACTCCATCTTTAAATCATGAGGAAGTTCCTTGGATTGAAGCCAAATAAATATGATTATACTGAGGATTATATTAGAAAAATTATAATCATTTCATGATATGCCACTAGATTTTTTTTATTGAAACTGAACTTATGGTGGAGTAGTTCTTTAGTGGATTAAAGGTAGTCAATTACAATCATTAATGATTTAATATTTAGATAACTATAAATAAATTGTTCATTGTGAGAATAAGTTTGAGATAGTGATTGCGTATTCCTAGTGGTATCTTGGGATAAGATATAAAAATTTATAAATTGATTTTAATTCAAAATGGATTGATCATTTTCGTGAATAATTAATGTGAATATAGATTCATGGAATTAAAAATTAGGCTTATCACTTCACTAGTACATACACTACCCCCAAGTGAGGTCCTTTTTTTGGTATATAGTGATGATTCCAAGAAATAATTGGGAATTGAACTAATACAAAACGATAATGTTATTTCCTATTTCACATGGAAGTTGAATATTCACGAGAAGAACAATCCAACACATGATCTGGATTTGGTTGTAGAGATATTTTTATTTATCATTTGGAAGTAATATCTCTATTGGAATAACTAAGATATATATATATATATCATAATATACTCAATTATATATTCACTTAGAAAAGGATTAATATGTATTGATGAATATGATTAGAGGTAATAAATGAATATGATTGCTCTATTAATTACCATCCTAATAAGGGAAATAATTTTGTAGATACTATATATATATATATATATATAATATCTAATAACCTTATCAATAATGAGAACTAAAAAGGATCCAATCATCATCGACTTTAAAAGGATGGACATGGAAGGCACATAGGGTGGAATAACATTATTCATAGATCAAATGAATAGTAGACCATAAATTATGGAGAGGATAATTGATGTTCATAGGGATAAGGTGTAAATGAAAAATAAGGTAGATGGTATATGAAATGGGAAATACACAGAGCAAAAAATTAAATAAAATGGATTTTTATGATTTTGGTCATGACAATGTGTATAGTCTATGTATGATATAAAGAGGAAATGTGGATTGTTGGAAATAGCTCATCATTATCCATCCTCCCAATGAGCACAAGGATATATCAAGACCTATAAGAGCATTTTTTTGGGATAATATAAAGGAATAGATTGTGTAATATACATCAATGTTAGTTATACATCACCAAGTGAAGGTGGAGAGGCTAGAGTCTAGGGTAATGATGCAACCATAACCTATACCTATAAAGAAATGGGATTACATCACCATATAATTTTCACTAGTCTTCTGATTATATATATGGGAAATAATTTCATATTGGGTGTGGTGGATTGTTTTAAAAAGAATACTCATTCCATTGAAATTATGGAGGAATTATCTGATAATCAACATATAAAGAAATTTACCAGGGAAGCGGTGAGGCTGTATGGAATACCGCTACAGGTTGCAATCGATCAATATCTGAGGTTCACCTCAATGTTCTAGAAAAGTCTCCAACATTCTATAAACACAAATTTGATCATCACTATGACTTATCACCCCTATATCGATTCCCAATAAGATCAGATATCTAGAAACATGAGGAAATTTTGAGAGAATACAAAATGGAATTCAAAGGATAAGGGATCAATATATTTCTCTTTTCAAATTATGATACAATAATAACTTCCACTCAAGAATCCATATGTCCCCATGTGAAGCCCTTTATATGAAGACATGTTGGACACCTATTTTTTTAGAAGATGTTGATGAATGAAATAATATGGGATATGAAATGATCAATGAAATAGAAATAATTTAATGTCCATTCAAAAATACATCAAGGTAGTTTAGAGTCGAAAAAAGTGCAATGCTGATAACCATTAGAGAGACATGGATTTTGAGGTGATACATAATGTTTTATTAAACATATCTTCATAGAATAGAGTCATAATAATTGAAAATAAGTTAAATATAAGTCCTATGTTCACCAACCCTTTGAGATTATTGATCACATCCAAATTATGGTATATTGACTATAACTTCCACCAATCCTATATGATGTACATGACATGTCTCATGTATCCCTATAAAAGAAGTATATACAAGATACCTCACATGTACTAAATCAAGAGGTGGTATAGTTAGTTCATGATCTCTATTATAAGGATAAGTCGGTGAAGACCATGTACTATAGATACAATTTTATTTGAAACAATTCTACCCACCTAGATAGAGTACAATGGTAGAACCAAAAGTATAAGGAGGAGACAATAGAATAAGAATAAAAAATGAAATTGATTTACCCTTATCTATTAGTATATTATTGTATGAAATGATTTTTTTAGTAAAATTTTATTAATAGGTGAAGATTATAATGACACATAATTCTTCTTAATGGAATTTTCCATCTGATTATATAGATGTTGGGAAAAATTCCCACAATGTGAATTTATAGTGTTTTTGGGTTGATTGTTTTTATTGATAAAGATGGTTGGGAAATTTAGTTGTGGAGTTCTAGTTTGATTAATGTGTAGGTATGTTGAAAAATCTTTATATAAGATGTGTGTAGGTATTATAATATGTATAAGATTCATGAAAGGGTTAAAATGTTTTGAGAATTTTTCAGATATTAAATATTTGGGGTAGATGCATAAAAATAAATAAAAGGATAGTGCTTTATGCAGGTTAAGAAACTTCAAGAAATTCCAAGCAGTGAAAAACATGGATATTTTCATGAGACCATGAAATAAATATGTAGTGGAATTATGATAATGATTTGTGTGCTAAGGCTATTTCAAATCATTGAATTTTAGTTCAAATATAATGTTTCTTGCATAGTGAAAGGAACACAAGGTTGATTCAAGAAGGTTTAGCCATGTTTATAAATAGGGTTCTAACACATCATTTGTTCATCCTATCCCTTATGGAATTTCATAGCTCAGAATCACATAAGTGTTTCGAGAAACTATTTCATGCATGAAGAAATGACTCAAACATTAGTTTCTTAAATAAATGTAACTTATGACTATAAGAAAAATTGATTTTTAGGACAATAATAAATTTAAATCAATGTTGGGAGTTTTTAAATTAGTTCAATAGGTACACAAAAATTATTTTTTTATGAAAAAACAATAAAGTTGTTAGAAATTTTGTATATTTTCACTTTTTTCTGAAAATGTTGAGATAAATACAATATTGTGTGAACCTATAAGGATTATACCATAATTTATATGTAAAAGATTTATTAATAAAGTGGATGAAATTAAAACTTACTGAAACACCAAATTAGGAGAAAAAATATTGATTCATGTGGTTGTAAAAGAAAATTGTGAAGGAGTAATGAGAACACTTTAGTAGAAAGAGTAGTGAGATTCCAAATTGTTATTGGTAGTGAATCGAGATGGATAGTGATTTTTCTACAAAATTTTTAATAGAAATAAAATTTATTGTATATGTTACATAGGAACATTTCTTGTGCATGATCCTTGGATATAGTCTAGTGTGTGTAAACAAAAAAATATTTGTGTCTTGAGCTTGTTTTCAATATTACTCATATATTTCTACAAGAAAGGGAGATAAGGGTTTTTTTTATGAAACAGTATTGAAAGGGGTAATTTTTTTAGTCTGTCATACTATCATTCACCCCCCTATTTGGGTATTTAACTTAGTTGGTCTTATAGTTGGTATCCAATGGGAAGGTTAAAATCAGTGTTTCTATATCAATGGTTTCAGTGGAGGTTGTTAATTAAAAAGTGATTATGATCTTCAATGGAAATAATTTTTTGTTATGGAAGAATTATATGTTGCACTTATTTCAATCATTAGGTATGGATTTATTTATAACTGTGATGTATGGTATTTTTTCTAGCGTGGATAAAGGAGTTTATCAGAATAAGAATAAAAATAATTGGATGCTTATTCTAAAGGAATAAATGCCTTAAGAGGATATTTATCTAATAAAATCTTTATAAAGGTTATTTCATTTAAGTTAATGTATTATGTTTGAGAAAAGTTTGTAAATATCTGTTAAGATAATTAAAATTTCCAATATTAAAAGTTATGGGTTATATTGAATAAGTATGAGTACCAAATAATGTACTTTAATGTGTTTGTAGCTGCATTATTTGATGAGGTTAATGTTGTCACAAAATACATGCATGGTCAGAGAGAAATCCTTAAATATGTAAACATCATTAAGCATATCATGAAAATACTTCCACCTTAGTTCAATGAAAATGTCCTTATAATGGATGATAAAGATATAGTGAATCTGAAATAGGATAACTTAAACAGTACTCTAATAATGTATGAGATGAGAAATGGGGATAATGAGTCTTTGGAAAAAGTGAAATATAAATAAATTTCATTGGTGGCCCTGAAAAAGATCTATATATAGGATGATCAAGAATAAAAAGTGGTGGATGGTGTCATGTCATTGCTTTCCTCAAATCTATAAAGATTAAAATGAAAGTTAAAAAGGAATATTTAACACAAGTTATTTTGATGTGGAAAGGTTAGATATCTTTTTGATAGGTTCCCAAGGAAGTTCAAGGAAATGAGGGTGTTAAAGATGAAATTCCCATGAAGAATTTTTAATCCTGTGTGAAAGGTAACAGATATTTAAGATAAATTTATTCAAAAAAAGAATGTTCCTTCACAATAAGATGATAGTTTCAATGAATCTATGGTTGAAGAGATGGGGAACTACATAGACCATGTAGAAAATTATATAGTTTCAGTTTTTGATAACTTATATACAAGGGAATAAAGAAACAATGGAAAAGGATAAGACAAAAGAAGATTTTACCTCTAGGTTTAATTAGATGATTCTCTTGAAGAGATAGATGTTTGGAGAGAAAAATGAATGAAAGTTATTAGAGTTATTCATGATTCCAAACTCTTCATAAAACATCAAAAATAAGGGAATTTTGAGCTAATGTATAAAATTGTAGATATTTCATTTGAAAATATAGTGAACTTGGAGAATGTTTTTGAGTACAAGATCAATGTTTAAGAATAGAATGAAGATATTAACGGGTTGACTAACACTATAAGATACCAGATCAAACATATCAAAGAACTTCAATTGGATTTTTTCATCCAACAATGAAATGTAAAATATTAGGAGAAAATATTGACTCCTAGTATCATATCGGGAAAGTAGGAGGAACAAGTAATATAACAAGGGGAATAGAAGTTTGGATGTCTAATAGAACAATCAATGGAATTTTAGGAGATGAAAAAAACACATCGTAATGATAGAGATGATATAGGTATTGATCAAAAATAGAAATAAGTATCGGTTTTTGTGAGACCAAAAGAACCCACTATGAGGTTCGTGATTGATTTGGGTATAAATCTAAATCATAAGATTCAATTATACCATGTGGTGTCTTTTGGTGAACCGTTGATTTATAGGAATACACCTCATATCAGGTGTCATTACTATAGAATGATGGGACACTCTCAAAATTTCTGTTCTGTAGTCAAGATCTATCAAATTGTGTAATAAAATCATAGTTAGGAAAACAGAGTTCAATATTACAAGAGTTCCTTTGATGCTCATTGTATTCGATGTGGAGGATTTAGAAAGAGGACTAGATATTATTCGTAAAAAATTCATAGGAATTTGTCTATGTAGACACAAAGTGTTCATATGATGCATCATAAAAAATCATTGAATGAGATGAGAACAAAAAATATTTTTTCTCCTATGAGAGGTGAATTTGTTCCATCATACTATGAGTATGATCAAAAATAACATTCAATATAAGTATAATTCAATGATATGGAACAAAAATAAAATACTCGAGCAAGTATTGGTCACAGATATTCCAAAAAAATCATCAGATCATTATGGTGTATGGATCCTTGAATGTGGATACATATCTCATATGATAGTAAATAATTACCTTATTACAATCATACCATATGATAAGAAATGTGTTGTCAAATTTAAAAATTATGATGTTTTGGAGATTATTATCTTATGGAAAACAATATTTGGGGGAAAATTTATGATATAAGAAAAGTATTGGTCATCAAAGTTATAAGTCAAAACATGTTATGTTATATACAATTATGTAACTTGGGTAATTCTATAAGATTTTCCAATAAATTATGTTTCATAAAAGTAAAATATGATGTAGTTGTTTTATAGGGAAAGTGTATGAAGGGGATCCCTTACCTTATGAGTAGATAAGAATATATTTTCTTTATATTAAGAGAGAAATAAAATAGGTTGTGGCATAAACAAATAGTTCACCTATTTCAAAACTCCATAGATGATCTTGTGAAATGTGACATTGAATTAGATCTCCCCAAGATAACATGAGATTTTACTCACATGTGTGATGCTTACCACTAAGGGAAGATTACCAGAAAGACATAAAAGGAAAATGTACATATGTCAATAAAAGTGATTTAGTTGGTGCATAATTATGTGTGTGGACCTATATCACCAATATCAATTGATGAGAAAAAGTATTATGTTCTTTTAATTAATTATTTTAGCAGGATGGAATTGATATTTTTCATTTACCACAAGTCCACAGTGATTATTTGTATAAAAAAATATCATAGGAATGTTGAATGGATGATTTGAAATCAAAAATTGATTTTTTTTATACAAAAAATGCTATAGAATTATCAAAAATCAAAGTGGAATATTAACTTGAAAAACATGGTATAATGACCCATGTTTCTACAGTGATAACTACATAGAAAAACAGATTATTTGACATGAGAAATTAGTTTCTAAACAATATGGTTATAACAGTGCTTATTGAAAAGGACCTACTAAAGAAATTATAGAAATAATCATACATGACATCAATATAAATATCCAATTGGGATTTATTATGTCTTAAATAATAAAGATTCTATATTATCTTTAGTATAGAGAGAATCCAACATTGAAATACTTTTGAATATTTGGTGGTAAGTGTTTTATTACTAATAAGAAGAAAAATTGAATATTTGAGTCTCATAGATATGAGGGGATATTCCTTGTCTTTGCAAGAAAATAAAATGAATATAAATTCTTCTGAAAGAGGGTGGGATAAGTGGTTAAAAGAAATGATGTCATTGTATTATAAAATTAACAAAATATTTAACACCACAGTAAAAGGTTCACTGATAATAGTAATGAAGAGGTAATAAAGTCATGGGGGAGTAGAATTGGAAAATGATAATTTAAATGGAGATATCAATGAGGATTGGGATGGATTAATACCTTTGTCTGAAAAATGTTTACGAGGAATGAATATATTGGAAAGTGGAATATCATTAGTGATTAGGAAGCACCAGTTCAAAAAATAAGAATCATGTCACTAAAACTAGGATTCCTTCTTTGTAAGGAATAGATAATGTTTTTTGAAGAATAATATTGAAAAGAATATTGGTTTTAGGCATTGAATAAATATATTTACCAAGTCGAAAAGAACCAAACAAGGGAGATTGTTATGACAATGCAATATGACAATCTTATCTGAAAAAATGGATCTTATAGAAGAAACAAAATAAATATGGATTGGTAATTCCAAAAAAATGAATATTGTACAATAGATACTTCTAGATCAAGGGAATAAATATTTATGGGATATTTTCACATGATTCATGGATTTTATCTGTTCACATATTCTTAGCAATAATAGCAGAATGGAAGTTAAATGTTTTTCAAATGGGTGCTAAGTCAGTATTTTTGAATGGGGTTATGGAAGAATAAGTGTATATAAATAATCAAGATGGTTCTCTCATTCATGAAGATTAGAAAAGATTTTTTTCATCTAACGAAGTAATTATATGGGTTTAAACAAGAACTGAGAGTGTGATATTCAAAACTTGACCATTTTTTTATGAATATTTGTTTTAATCATGGTGGATTTGATTGAAATATCTATGTCAATAGTTAAAATAATTAAAGGATGATGGTGATGGTGTATGTAAAAAAAATATTATTTTTAGGATCAGATGACTCATAATGAAAATAGTAACATAATTCATGAAACGTGATTTCTAAGTGTCAATGATTAAGGAACAAACATTTTTATTAGTTTATAGGTGTTTTAAGGAAGAAATGAATCATTCATTTATTAATACAAATATTACAAGGATATTATGAGATATTTTTTAATGTATAATTACAAGGAAATTAAAACACTAGTGGGTACCTAGATGAAACTGTTTCGAGATTATGAAGTCAATGTGGTTAGTGCCAAAAAATATAGGAAGATCGTTTGTAGTCCATTGTACATAACAATGACACAACTGAATATTAGTTTTTCTACATGACAAGTATCATGATATATATATAATACCAATGAAATCCATTTACTTTCAGTAAAATGAATAATTCATTATATTAAGGAAATGATGTTTTTGGGATTTCTGTATAATGAAAAATATCGATAAGAGTTATTAGGTTATTTAGATTCAGATTGGGCTGGTTCAGAAGATGATAGAAAATCAACATCAGGTGATGCATTCTATCTTGTCGGATTGTGTACCTCATGGAAAAGTAACAAACAAGATTACATTTCATTAAGAAATACAAAATCTGAATATATTATTGCTACATAATCTTTCACGAAGTTATTTTGGATGAAAAATAAGAATAAATATATGGGATTTGAAGTGATTTGTTTGATTGTAATCCATTGAGATAATCATGTTCTATAATTCTTATATAAAATACAATACATCACTCATGTATAAATAAAAATGAGGTCATGTATAATTTGATCAAGGAAAAGGTGGAGCATGGAATTGTGAAGTTATAATGTGTGCCTACAAAACTACAAGTTTCAGATATTTTTATGAAGGCCTTAGCCAAAGAATCATTTGAATGACATTTAATGGCTCTTAGAGATCAGTTGACTCCCCATACATGAACATGTATGGATATGAGATCCCCTCTCCCTAAAGTGTGTAGTCTTTTCCCTATGTGATAATATGCGTTCTTTAACATGTTGTATCCACAAAGTATTTATATTTAGGTTTATTAACAAAGCGGGATAATTTTTATTAATTACGATAGGATTCGAAGATTATTGGGGGTGTAATAAAAAAGGGGGAGTTTTAAATATAAAGATGTTGAAGATGTTCATTCAAAGTATATTCATCATGAAAAATTGGGTTTGTGATGAATGAAATTTACTATTATATGTGTGAAGTGATTAATTTAAAAGATTTTTAGGATACTCTTGTCTCTCACATCGATCAAGGATCATGTGTTCTTAGAGTGTGTGTTGATTAAATATTTGATTGCAATCTATAATTATAAAAAGAAAATTCTGGTATAATATGGAAGAGAATAGCATGTTGTAAACAATTTGTAAATAAAATACTTAAAGTGGTATCATAAAGTGAAGAGTTTTCTAAAAACCCAAGGGGGTATTTTTTTGGAAAAACCCAAAAAGTGAATTTTTAGTGTTTCTGGGTTGATTGTGTTTGTTTAAAAAACAGGTGGACAAGTTTAGTTATGGAGTTCAAGTATTATTTAGGACTATTTATGTAAAAAAGAATCAATATAAAGGTATGAAAGAAATATAAATGGTATAGGATGTTTCATGTACAAGGTATAATTGTTTCCCACTATTTTATAAATTTGTTTGGTCAAAAATTTGGAAGAAGGAATGATTTGTTTTTTAAAAAGGTAGATTTTCTCATAAATATAAATTTTTCATGAAAAGAACATTGTGTTTAAAAATGTTACATGAAAGTGAATATTTGGCGACTACACATCAAATTATGTCAAAGGATATTGTTTCAATCATGTTCTGAAACTTCATGAAAGTTAGAGTTTTTTAATACATGGGGTGTTGCATGAGACCCTAAAATAAAGATGTAGTTACACAATAGAAATAAGATTCATGCTAAAGGTGACATAAAATAATTGAATTTTAGTGCACAAGGAATGATGAATTCATATTTTAGGGCCCAAAAGGTATCTTTAGAAAGGTTAAACCAAATATATAAATAGGTGGCTACCCCCCCCCATCATTTTTTGAGCCGAAACCTTAGATAATTTTAGGGCTCTGAATCATGTCAAAGATGTAAGGAGCTACTTAATTCATGAATTAATAACTCAAACATAAATTATTTACCAAAAGTAACATGTGTCTAAAATATCAAGTTATTTCAATGACAATCCAACAGTTTAATTAAAGTTTATGGTCTTGAAACAAATCTTAATAGCTGAGTGAATGTTAATGTTTCACGAAAAAACATAAAATTTCATTGAAAGTTAGTAGATTTGTGCACAAGTTGTGAAAAGGATGGGAGATATCCAAAGTTGTTATAACATATAAGGTTTTTTCTCGAAATTTATATGAAAAATATTTATTTATCATGTTGATTAAATTAATGCTTCATGACGCACCAAATAAGGTGTAAATAATGATGATTTATGTGATCTAAAGATGAATCTTTTGAAGGATCAGTATGGACACGTCAGTAGAGAGAGTAGTGAGCTTTGAAATTTTTATTGGTAGTGAACTATGAGGAACAATGATTCTACTTTGAACTTTTTAATATCAACTTACTTTAGTGGTCTTGGTATATAAGAACATTTTCTATGTGTGCTCTTTAGTTGTAGCCTAGTACATGTAAACCAAGTAAAATCTCATTGTCTCGTGCAAGTTTTCATTTATAAGAATACATTTCTATATGAAAGGGAGATAAGAGTTTTTTGTTTAATGATGAACAAATATCCAACGAGGAAGTTTTTTTTTCAATAATACCTTGATTCACCCCCCCCCCCCTCTAGGGTATTTAACCATGTTGGTCGAATAATTGATGCATCACATTTTGTAATGTGGTATTATATAAATCACAAACACCACATGATAGATTTGAAAATTTTTTATTATATTAATTTTATTATTAAATTTTGAGTATAAATAGACTTATTAAAATGAAAAAAATTACAATAGAACAAAAATAGAAAACAAGATATCTAGAATATCAGAAATTTGGATCTACTTGATCCCCAAAACAATCACAATCACAAAAAATTCTTAAAATATAATGATGAATATTAAAAATAAAACCACTATTTTAAAAATTAATATATATATATATATATATAACCTTGAGAGAATATATAAGTGAATGAATATTGAATGAAATATGAGGTGTTTATAGATGGTAGGTAACCCATAATGCTTTTCAAAATCTAATTGTTAGAATAGTAATCCAACCTTTACAATTGTAATCTAATAGTAATGAATGGTTACATAATCATTAGAATAGTAACCTCACCAATTTAATTATAAAATAATCTTTATTTATCTTATAAAATTAAAATATATCAAATTAATATAATGATACAAATAAATTAATGTTTTAAAAAAGACTAAATAAGTGTTTGTTGTTTTGTAAAATACATATATTTTATTTATATTTTTATGATATATATAAAAAATTAAAAGAATGTATATTTTCATAAAATGGGTTTATAAAATAATATTATTTTTCATTATAATTATAATATAATTTTATGAGACCATAAGAATATTTTCAAAGGGTCATAATAATATTAAAAATGAAAAGACAAAAATAAATAATAATTTTTGTTAAAAAATTATAACATTTAGAAAATGATTTTCATAAAATTGATTTCATTTTTTTAATAAACCCCTCAAAAAATTGTTTCAGTTAATTTTTTGTATTTTTGTAAAATATATATTTTTTGAAGAATCATGAAATAATGAAAAATACAACAAAATACTGTATTTAAAAATAAAAATTAAAAACATGATTAATTACATAATGGGTGATGTATGAAACAATTATCTCAGGATTACATGAACCAATTAAAATATTTAACAACATGTTTCATCACCCTTAGTAGTCTTTAGATAAAAAACTACTCAATATTATATTCAAAACACCTTTCTACTCCCCTTATAAATACCAAAATTCATTACAGCCTTCTCTTAAAACCTTTTAAGACCGAATGAATTAAAAATATCTAGTAATTTCACTATGAATCCATCCTCCCCATTCCAAAGGACTTATCCTAATCGATTTTTTTTTCATTTTCAAAAACCCACTTTAGGGGTAAGCGGGAAACCTTACATTTCAGCAGTGTCAGAATCAAAATATTTCAAATTCAAAATATAGCTTTCAAAATACATCATCACCCATTTCGGTTCTCATGAATCACAAGTCACGCACCTGCCTTGAGTCGCACCAAACACGTCAAACATCCTATCCTTTCACCTCCCCATCATCACCATATGAATCCTACATGTGGATCAAACCACCAAAACACCATCCATCATGCCGAACCACGTCATCTCATCACCAAAGCAAGACTTCCTAGGACATCGAAACCACCAGCCAAACCAAAAGACAGTTTCAAAAATGAAGAGCTTCCATACATGATCTCCTCCAAAAAAGATGAACACCTAAGTATAAAACTTAAACAAACCAGATACTGTCAAAGCAACCACTAAATAACACCTTCATCACTGGCCAAAATCTATGAAAATCACCATCAACAAGAAGAAACAAAGTGAAACCATCGGAAAATCGAACCCATTGTCCGCCAAAACCCACATCCAAAAACCCCTTTTGAACCCTCCATTATAGATTCAACAGGAGGGAATGGAGGGATTATAGGTTAGGGTAGTGATTTGAGTAGACCGGGACACCAATGGACACCACAAATGATGAGCACAAGAAGAAATCCAATTCAAAGAAAAGAAGAACAACCGAAGAGGGAGGCCATGCAGGTTACCCGGCCGTCATATCCCACCTCCCAAAACCATCAACGATCCACCACTTTGGGACCGACTTGGTATTCCCAAGGACTTACATTATTATCAAAATACCGTTCCAAGGTTCCATGATGGGTGGCCTAAGAGGGGAAATATGAAGGAAAAGTAATACTCTCAATCTAATATTTTTAATATTTCATCCACTTCATCCTCTAAAAAATTTATATCCAACATGAAATAATTAATCTCTTATAATAAATATAGTCGTATGTTATTGGTTTAATGGAATATCCATTATCCAGTCACTTCTCATTTGTTCTGTAAAATGAAAACAATTTTTCATATTATGGTGGGTTCATCGCTTCCATGAACAACATACTTTTGTTTTCTCCTCCTTCCTTCTTAGAATGTTATAGAAAAAATATTACATATAAATATGATGATAGTATGTATATTATAACTTATTTCATGTTCTATAATTTATTAATAGTCATCAAATTAATGAAAATGAATCTAGTTTATGATTGTTCGTAAAAAAACCTAAATGAACTAACTATAATATGATAATGATTATACTAAATAAATCATCACTCTTTTAGAACACATATAGATATTTGGTATCATTTAAATTTACAGAATGATATGAATATAATTTTATTTAACTTTTCTATTTATATTCCAATTTGACAAGATCTTGAATAATTATCCACAAACTAAGGCTACCTATAAGACTGAGATAGTAATTATATACAAATTATCTCAATTAAATGACTCTAAACTAACATAACATCATGATAATAAATAAAATATATTATAAAAAAGTATTAAATAGTTTTTTTAATAAATATAATTTTATCATTCATGTAGTTAAGTAAAACTATATAACAAATATGTACCTCAGGTAAGGGAACTCTTTGAACCATACTCTTATTTATAGGTTATGCCATTCTCTCTATCACATACTTTATTTATCTATTTATCATTATTTAACACTTATAAATTCTGTATATATTCTTATTATATAAGTAATTATCTTATTCTACCATTATTGTTTTGGTTCATACATGGCTTACATTCATTTATTGATACCTTTATTGAGTCAAACTTGATTACGGTGACCTTTTCTATCCCTTAAATGTTTCATGTAGCACATTCATTTAATTTTTTCCCATTTCATGTTTTCATAAATAAGTACTATTATATGGATAAACCTTACGGTTTACCTATGGTTTTTTATGAAAATTATATATTCATTACTTATTTTAAAGTCTTTTAATAATTCAATAAAACATCATTTTAATGGTTCATTTCTATACCTAATTCTGTATATATTCTCAAACTATTTACATAAAATGAAATCCTTATTTGAGACCTAATATTATTGATTAAAATATGGTTCTATATAACATTTATTTTTTTATTATCTTTATAATATTTATATAATATCCTTTTAATATTACTTAAGGAAAGATTATGCAATTGATTAAATTAAATGCGTATTTATTAGGCATATGAATTATTTTGGATTCCTGTATGTTTTATA
This sequence comes from Viscum album, assembly GCA_963277665.1. Classification (NCBI taxonomy): domain Eukaryota; kingdom Viridiplantae; phylum Streptophyta; class Magnoliopsida; order Santalales; family Viscaceae; genus Viscum; species Viscum album. The sequence goes on along the minus strand of OY728132.1, from coordinate 31,807,658 downwards.
GATATTATTGTAAATGAATTTATGGGTGACCCCAGATATAACTATAATTCATCATGTAATGATTATATATTATTTCATGATATATATAGTATTATGGAGTAAAACTAATCCATGATGGGACTCTATCTACCATTTTATGTTATCTTGGTAGTGATACATGGAATATACTTATTACATGTTTTGTTTCATTTACATATTTCTATGATTCCATGATTTTATGATTCCATTTTCTATATATAAATATTATTTAGTATTGATTGTTATAATTTCCATTTATGATGTCTTATTATTCCATTTTTCACATATGTTATGCTCCTCTATCACTCTTTTTTCTTTACTGGGTTTTATATGTCACGAATTTTGTTTATGTATTCCCCATGTTATCCAATTAAAATTTGGAAACATAAAGGGGTTTAAAATATTATTATGAAAATTAAAATAATGTTTTTTAGTTTTTAGTTTTAGGTTGATGTATTATAATACTTGTATTAAAAATGAAATTGGATTCCAGATTACGTGGTTTGTTAATTTGATATTTATGTTTAAAATTATATAATAATATGTATAATAAGATTTGGTTTCTATATATTTATATATATATATATATCTTATAGGTAACCATATATTTATTTATTATTTATTTATAGAAAATTTATATTCTAAGGAAATAATTTTTTTAAGGATAGAAAATGTAACACAACATGCTTTTATCAAGTATTTTCATTAAAATAAAAATAGTTTTAAATAACTTGTTTCACACCCAATGATGAATGGAAATTAAAAATGGATTTTTAATGAAATAAATTTTAATATTACCATTATAATATATATATATATATATATATATATATGAACTAGTCTGTATAAAAAATTTATCCATCATATGAAATCTATTCGAAAATTATAATACATATAATAATGTATTAGATGTAATCCTTATGAAGCTTATTTTTCAATACTAGAGAGGGAGGTAGCTTCACTAGGGTTTTCCTTAGGCAAAGCCTAAGATAATTTTCAATAAGTGAGGCATGAGTGAAACAATTTATAAGAAACGTTTAATCATATAGAATTAACTATCACATCAATGATATCTAAATCACTTCCCATGAAAAAAAATGTGGATTCTTTTTTTCTCAGGACCTCTAAAGAGATTTTGATGTGTTATGTAAGTGGATGTGAAGATAATATAAGCACCATGTATTTTTCCATTGGATGAATTATATTGAATTTATATTTATAAATTTATTGATTATACTATTAATTAAATTTAAAGATAATTTTTAATAAAACATATTTAATAAATTCAATTTGTGAATCTAAATATCTAATTAAATCATTTTATGCTTAAAAACTATTTTAGTAAAAAATATCATTATATGTTATAAATTATTATAATAATTTTTTTCTAAATTTTATTGATTTAATTGGATAAAATTACTAACATATATTTAATTATAATGTTCAAAATTATAAAATTAGGATAATTACATTTTTGGATATAAAAATGAATTCCCAAGGATAAAATTAATGTCAATGTTAATTTTAAAGGGTAAATTTGAACGATTTTTTTAGAGGTAACATATTATATCTAAATAAATTAAATTGATATATTTTAAATAATTAATTCAATTTGGGTTTCAAAAATATATATAATTAGATTATAACTATTTTAATTAATAATTAATTTTACATTATATTAAGAACACTGAATGCTTAAAATGTCATTTTCTATAAAAATAATTATTTTATATATCATATGTTTTAAAATAAAAGTTATTCTTATAATATTTATAAATTTAATTATATTTAATGGATTCATCCTCTAAATTTTTTTAAAGAGGGGTTATCTTAAATTTGGTTAAAAAAAATAATTACCATGGTTAATATTTAATCATTGATAATAAGTGTCAAAATCAGCAACCTAAAGTGGGATTAATTTTTCTAAATTAACATGAAAATTATACCATTTAGAAGAAAATTATTTGGTTTCGAATTCAATACCACATGTCTCCCCACCATTTCCAAAAATAAATTACATGACTCTCAGGTAATTTAATTTTTACTTCTCACATAACATTTGTTTCCAGTGAAATTTCACTCATTCTATTATATAAAAGGTGCTCTGTTTCACCCCCTCCAAGCATTATATTCCATTAAGTTCAACTTTAACACCAATGTTTTTTAATTTTCTTCTATGTTACTAAAATATTTATAATCCCTAGGTCACATGAAGAAATCATATGGCCTTCTTTCTAAGGGAATTCGTTATGAAAGGAGTGGTTCCACCAAAGAAGGTACGAAATTTTTTATACTTTTCATTTAAATTATAATATCCAATCTTCCTAAAACACATTATCCACTATAATTATTTTATATTAATATCAATATTCCTCTGATAAAGTGATATTACTATAATATAACATAAACTCATTCTTTTTCATTAGTATAACTTGTTCTTATATGCGTCAGTTTAACCATCGACAACGATGTCATAATATCTTCACCATATCCTTGTTAAATGATCATAGAATATTTAATAATATTAATATATGATATTAAATGATAATTTTTTATCAACATGGTTCTTTAATGGTATCATAATAAAATCAATGGTCAATATATTAAACTCATTGTTATTAAAAATTTACCCAAGACAATATCGTCAGGGAGTCCATTTTGGAAACCACATCCATGTAATGGAAATTAGGATTCATGAATCATTTTAAAAAATCATTCCACTAATTTGAATAATCATAAATAACTTTGTATCAAATGATAAGAACCAGCATCTTTATTATGAAACTTGAATGAAACAAATGAAATTATTAACATCTGATGAAAAAATAAATGTAAGTAACTAATATATGTGTGGATAATTATTATATTAGACATTTATAAAATTTATTGGAAATTAATATGCTTAATTATTTTTTTAGGAAATTCACTTTTACTATAGTAGAGTTTATAGAATGTCTAACCAAGCATGAATCCATAGTAAGGGCTTTCTTGTCTTAATTTTATGTATTTGAGGTGCATTCATTTTTAACCACTTGTTTTATTTTATGGGGTGTATATACTACAAAAGGGATATATTTTTTCTGAAAATTAAATATTATTATTTATTTTAAAAATAAATTCCATGTTATGTTGTTCAACATAGATTTTATTTAAAAATTACCATTGTTATAATGGATTTTTTTAACTCAATTTCCTTTCATTGAGTTATAATTATTATTAATTAACTCCATTATTCTAAGATTAATCAATTTTATCCCATGATATTATTAAATTTAATTCTCACTAGAATTAAATTTATTTTATATTTTCTCATAAAAATATTTTTTTGATCTATCTCTTCCTTCATAAAAATTTAACATATTTAAGAATAATTCTAATCCTTTATAATTGATCTTTCTTCTTTATATCAATAGTATACCTTCACACCAACATTATCCATTATTATTTATAAACTCAAATATGTATGATCTCATGTTAACATAATAATTATATTTAGCTCATTTATGAATGAAACTACGTTACTATTTTAACAATATGGTTTTTAATAATGAGATTTCAAAATATTAAGGTATTTCATATCATATTCAGGTATTTGATATTTCACTCCACATTTATTTGATTGAACTATATTACATTTCAAGGATTCATTATTGGGGACTATTTTAATAGTTTTTTACAGAAAAGGGTATTTACATCACCTTTTTTAAAATGAATTTTGAAAGTGACTCATTAATTTATCATTTTACCATATTGTAAAAAACATTAATAAAAAACACTTTTATAATTTCACTTATTTTTTCATCTCAAACTCTAATAGTTATGATTTGGATTTATGTTAAATGAATAAACCTCTAAGTTAACATTTACTAATTCTGTTTTGGAATATTTGACTAAAAGGTATCAAATTATCTAATTCTTCATCTCTTCATATGAGTTACCATTTAAAAATTTTTATCTTATAAAAGTGTTTTTAACTTTTTCAATATATTTTTAAGTTTATTATGATTCTATTGGGATATAATATAATCATACCATCCACTTTATTTATCAGTATAGATTGTGATCATGTTATCCAATTAATTTATGGGATAAAATATTGAAAATCAGTATTCTAGTTATTAAAATACATATATTTATTGATTACTATGTCGGGATTATTATGTATTATATTTTTATTATTTCCATTTATATGGTTAATACATTAGAAATATTATTTGATGGGTGGGTCCTATAATTATATAGCCACTTTATGCATTGGTTTCTCTCATGACGCAAACAAGTTTGGGTAATTGGGTTTATAAATTACTCATTCAAGTATAATGTCTTAACATGATTCCTTGATGGTATGATTAAGATTTCCATCATTATGTGTTCCATAACCATTGAATTAGTTATTTTTTCATATGATTATATACATTATTAATCATAGCTTTATTTCAAGTTTGAGTGATTAATTATATGGAACTATTTGATTTTAATTTATTATTTCAATATTATTCATACCTCACTAGGAGGAAAAATTACATTCACCTTGGGGTTTTAACATCAATTATTTAATAAGAAATATTAAACCCATTTAACATTTGGTTTTATAATTTTTATATGAATAAAATATATTAAAACCCAATTAAAATCATTTTAATAATTTTTATACATATAATTAATATTAATTTTCACCCAATACCCTAGAAAAAGAATTTTAATTTTTTAATATCCAACTTTTATGTTTTTAATTCAACCCAAAATTTTATTTTATGACAGAAAATTAGTTTTAAGTACCATATATAAATTTCAATTACCTCTATTTTTATATTTCTAATATACTCCACTTTAATCAAAAACATTTTTACATTTCATCTTATTTGATGATTTCAACATGGTATTGATCACATTTTTGATCACCACATAGTTTTAAAAGTTTTGGATTTATTCTTTGTTAAAATTTGGATGATTTTATTTTTATGATGAATAATGAATTAATCTAGTCAAGTTGAGAAGATATAGTTTCCATATTATATTTAATTGATTGAGTTTGAAATTTCATACCAATCAAAGTTGAGGATGTCTTATTATTTCGTTCCTAAAAATAAAAGGAATATCAATAAGAAATATCAAGATTCAAAGGAAAAAACTAAGGTAAATAAGTCAAAGATTAAATATTATATTTTCTATTTTCATTTAGTTTTTATAATTTTATATTCCCTCTATCAAATATTTTCTTATATGTGAGTAATATTCATCAATACATTTTAAAATATTTCATAAACATCTGACATATGTTATCCATATAACCGATAATAAAAGCCACTTTTTATTGTAGTTATCAGAATAAATAATGTCACAAGTGTATAAAAAATATATTAAATTATGGTTATATAAAACATAGTCAAAAACAGAACTTATTATGTCATATTGATTTATATAGAATTAAAACCCAGTGTCAAAATTTTAAAAACATACATTAAAATCTATTTCCATATTAATTCCTTATTTATTATTTTATATCTTTAACATAAACTACCCCTACCTGATTATTTGAGCTAATCTTTATCATGTTTTCATTTCCCCATTTTATAATGAAAAGTATTACACATGATATTTTTAGAAGAGTAGAATGTTTGGGGAATAGTTTAGGAGATGTTAAAGATAAATTTTAAAATGAGGGATTCATAGTGTAGTGGTAAAAATCTCATTAAATATGGAAATATATTGGTTTTTTAGTTAATGTTTTCTCTTAAATATCTATATATATACATTAACGTTTTTAGGATATAATTGATTCAATAATTTCAATTTAGTTTATAATTAAGGATGATTATGTTTGGGTTGTTGCAAACATATTCCAAATGGTGATTAGTAATGAATTTTATATTATAGACATTAACTATAATACACAGCCTTAAATTCTCAGCATGATAAAAATATGATTTATTAATAATGATAAATTATTAAATTTCTAACTTAAGAATAAAACCAAATAGTAAAAAACTAAATGATGATGAAATTAAATTATAAATAATATATTTAAATAATCAAATGAAAAAAATATGGAATAAATATTTCGATCAAAGAGGAGTATATTAGAAATTTTAAAAGAGGGGTGAGAAGATATATATATATATATATAAATTCAAAATAATTAAAAATGAAGTAAAATTTAGGTGGTAATATAATAATTAAAATGTATATATGAAACAAATTAAAAAAATAACATTAAAATGATTGTTAGAAAATTATAATGACATTGGTTATATATATATAACCAAAATTAAAAGGATTTCACATTCATTTTTAACATTAGTTATTCCTATAACAAATGTTAAAAACTAGTGAAACATGGTTTTAAGTATTTATATATATAATTGATGTGAAAATTTTTTCTACATGGTTATTAAATAACCAATTATAACACCCCTACAGGTTTAATTCCCCATATATTTCTATTTCATTAAATTTTTAAGAGGATCTTGAATTTTCATCTGGTGGATAGCCCATTTTTAGAAAATAAAATCAGAATGAGTTATCAAGAGTTTAGATGTCTCAAAATTATGTTTCTTTATGTGGTTTGAGACACCTTACTTTTTATAGGTGTTCATGAGACCATCAAATAAGGGTCAAGTGGTTGGGCTGGTGTAGAATTATAATAGCGACCGAATTATGGTGTAAAACTTTAGATCAAACCCGGAAATTTCAATATAGAGGGATATTACCCTATACCTGATAGTTTGGTGCCATGAAAAATGTTTTCAAAATGTCGATGTGGTGTTGGTAGGTTTTTAAAAAAATAATTAGGGACTCAACCCCCATTTCTTCATGGCTAATGGAGTGTACACGTGGTTTCTAATTCTTATGGACCCCCTCTATTACACTTATTATCCTTGGATTGTTTCAAGATTGATTTTTTTCTGGATATAGGTGATTATATCCCACCCTTTATATCTTCTTTTGTTTCTAGTTTCCACACATAACACCAGTATGATTTTTTGGGGTTTGGTGTTGATTCTACCGGATCATGGGAGAATTGACCGAAATCAAAGGGGCTATCATTTGATATTGATAGAGGATGTTCCAAAATAAAGTATTCATTCTGTTGCGAGTGGTTTAAATTAAGGTAATAAACTTCCATAATTCATGAAGAATTTTTTTCCAAGAATTCAAATTTGTTGGTGATGAACCTGGTGTCTTATGATTGCAATTTTTTCCTAGATGATTCTAGGGGTAAATCCTAGACCTTATATGGGTGGTTGGTCAAGGATTCAGTGAAAAGATGGTTCCAAGTGAGTTTCAAATAATTTATTCTTCTCTATATTTAATTAAATAATTAATTATAATTTATATAATTATTCATTTATTGTGTATGGGCTCAGGAAATAACTCGGGAGTTTGATAAGCTAGGAAAAATCATGGACGAGTTTAGACAGGTCTCGATGAAAATAGTCCAACATGGTCCCTCCTTTAATAAGGTATGTGGTCCATTTAATAGAGGTTAATATGCATTCTTATTCATGATATACTATCTCATACATGTTTTATTAGTTTATTTACAATATATAGGGACCATGTGAGGCCAGAGAGAAGATATATGATGGTGTTGGGTCTCCAATGTTCTGAATAAGTTTCTTTTAGCACATGGGTAAGTTATAGTTACTTGATGATTATGTCTCCAAGGGGATAGTGTGATTTTTCAGATTAAGAGAGACCATCATTGGTCTTAGGTTATGATATGTGGTATGGGTATCCTAGGTCTGTTTCCCTAGGGCTAGTTGAGTGGGGGCAAGAGGATTAGAAATTATAAGGATAGGCGGTATGGTTTTACATCTATAGAGTTATGAAGATCTCCATCCTAATATTATATGTGAGTATTTATGTGTGCTTGGAATTATAGGAGTCCTCTAGGACTTGACTAATGGTATGGAGAGGGGTTCCCTCTGATTGGATGGTTGTGAGATCTCACATACAAGATGTGAGATGTGACGTAGTTTCTAATTGTTAGGTTGGTTTGGGCTTATCATCAGGATGCCAAGGTGATTAGATCATGTGTCTTGGGATGATCCTTGGGTAGTGGGACTAGTATTGGTTATATGTTAAGATAGGCAGGACTAGTTCAGAATGAGGCTAACATATGTGGAGTCACTAAGGGGTGATGGGAATGAGTTTGTATCAATGAGAAGAATTTGTAATGGGTATGGAGGACTAAGTGGATTCCATGATGGGCTAGGTGAGATGTATTTTATTGAGGGGATAAGTCACAATCGACTAGAACCCTGGTATTATCTAAAGATCTATTTGATGGTCTGTGGGTCCTGTGTGATTAGATGAACAAATGATTTCACTATATTCTATGGGGATGTGTTAATGTTATTGTTGCCTCTACAGAGTCTATAAAGATGGGTATATGTTCTTATAACTTCTCTTAGATATCTATGAATGTTTCAGTGTAATAACCATGAAATTTTGAGGTATTCAGTGAAGAAATTTTCCATTAGTATCTTAGGTTGATGACCAACCATGGTTCTAGATCATGGGATAATATGATGTGAGGATACATTGATGGGCCCTATATTGAGTGATAGGGTAGTGGGTTGTGATATTCATGTATGACCACTCCAAGTTTCTATGGGTATTGGGTCAAGGTATAGATGTTTCCTTAACTAAATTATTTGGGTAAAAGATAGAAATTGTTATGATGTAATGAGAGAATATGGAAATATGGATTCTAGATTGGGGCCAAATAATGTATGATTAGGTTACGTGGTCTCTTATTTATTACATGGTGGCCAGATATGCAAGGAGTTATGGTGGTCTAGTTAGCACATGATATAAGATATGCATGTGTGACATGTTTATTTTATTCCTCATGGATACATGTATATGATGAAACATACTAGGTGAACTTGGTGCGAACCTATTGATATTTATCTCACACACCCTACATGATAATCTCAGTGTTCATGCATACCTTATGTTGGCATTCAGGTTGAGAAAAAAACATATAGTGGACATATCAAGACAATATCAAGAATATTTTGATGTTATGTGTTTGAGGATTGGGATGATATTAGGGCCAATGTGCATTTATTTTGTTTTAATTTGAATTTTGGATCTACCCAATGGTCGATTAGGGTATATGCCATAAAATGACATCTACAAGAAATTTATTCTTTAATTGTGTTCATTTATTTGTTTGTAATATAATATTTTATGTATGATTTTATTTAACCCCACTATGTTGTATGACTCTGATTTAAGGGTATAGTCTTCCTATTATATCTATTAGTGCCATGCAGCTACTTAACAACCACTATTGTATGAGGAGGCATGCTTGAGAACTTTTGGTTACCATAGACAGGGAACTCATAATTGGTCCAGGGTGGGGAATCACAAAGAGGTACCACATCATGTGATTATGTGAGTCTAGTGTCAGAAAGTGGAATTAGAGTTCCGTTTTTGGAAATATTTGTGGATATGGTCGATATGTGGTCTAGGAATGTGTCAGATTTTGGGGTGGAGCTTGGATTGTTCATTCATGGACACCTTTGTAGTGGAAAGTACTAGTAACATGGTGCAAGTGATTTTTTATATTAATTATTTATTTTATGGATTAGTTGTTAATTTAATATGAGGTGTTCACGAATGTTTTTTTTATTTTGGGTTTTGGATCTTGGACCATTTTAAATAAATCGTGTTCAAGCATCAGGATTAGGCACATAAAACTCACATGAAATATGCCTACTTTATTTGTAGATATAATTTCTAGTGAAAGGGTTCCTTTGTTTAATGTGAAAAAAAATATATGGGTTTTCCCATATAATATTTTGGTGTTAATCCACTCAACTAAACCACAATGGTTTCTTGTGATAGTTGGTCATGTTCATCCTAATATAGGAGGTTCTTTGGTGATGGTAATGTAGTCCCTTCATCAACGGATGTGTAAAGACCCTTTATGGGTTGGCTTGGAAATTTGATGCCTTGGTAATGTAACTCTGATGGGTTTAGTGTAGGGATGTGAGTGTTGAGTAATTATCTAAAAGAAACATTATTTTTATAGAGGATATAGAACCCTGGTTTGTTGTAAATATGTTCATTTGATTAAGGATTAAATAATAACCTATATGTTGTTTTCCTACATATCTTATTGGTCTAATTTTACTTAACCATACCAAGATGTTGAGAAATGGTATATAGATATAAGTCCACATCCTTAAACATTACTTAATATTGAGATATTTCCAGAATACACATTGAGGATCTTTTCAGGTTTAGAGTTTTAGAGAATTAGATCATAAATCATGCATTACATTCCACATTTAAACAAGGTGGTTACAGAAAAGATAGTATTCATTTTTCCCATAAAAGGAGACATATTTAAAATAAAACTTGGATTCTTTCTTGACACTTCCTTGACACTATCATCATATCATGTACCATTCCCTTAACATGTGAAAAACATTTCAAAAACTTGGGATGAGCATAAAAAGATCAGTAAGGGATATAAAAGAACGAAATGAAAACATTAGTCCATGTATACATAAGAATTAATGAAATCATAATTTACTTATAAAACATGAGAACATTAACATACCTCATCAAATCATGAATAAATCAAAGAAATTATAAGACATAAAGGTAACTTGAGGCATTAATAACATTCTTACGTAGGGAGTAACCCTCATGGTTACGTTTGGAATACCCATCACAGTATATCCCATAAATCTCTTTGGAGAAACCTTAACGTTTAACCCCTTTGCATTACCCAATGCATTGGAGAACTATATCGGGCTCACCCACCCTTAGTTTATCACGGTACCACCCGTCTTCATAAACAATTCCCAATAACCATAACATAATCGTATCACATAAAACATGCATAAGGAAAACAAAACATTTCCACATTTCAATAACAAGATATCAATAACACATTGATATTATAAAAACTTTAGCAAAACCATTTTCAATACCAAAATAAAAGAAAATTAAAACATGTTATTTATTTCTCATTTAAAAAAAGTTATGTCTTTTACATGAAGCTGAAACTCAAATAATGGTCACGGTGGTGGAGAAGTCGTTGTCGCCGCATACGTAGGACAAAAAACCTTCCCTTTTGTCGTTTAGTGAAACGCTTCCTAAAAAAAATTTCCTTTTGAATAGATGTAAAAGTGAAAGGGGTTAATACACCGTATAAAAGAAAGTTGTGTATAAAACAAAATATGCCTCAACGAAAGGAGATTGAGACGAAGTCCCATACCTCGTGTCCGAATCGACTCGATCATTCTTTAATCTCCTGAATAATAAACTTGAGTTAATTTAAACTTTCATAAGAACCTTTTTCAAGTTCATTATTCCTTTTATATCACTTATTACCATGTTATGAACACTATGTAATTATTTAAGTTAATAACGGTCGCTTTGTCGATCCTTGGTACTTGAGTCAAAAATAAACTCCTTATAATTACAAGTTGTTCATGTGGTAAAATATCAATTATATCCAGAATTATATTCATAATGTAGATATCATATATATCATATATATCCAGTATATACAAGAATTTATAATATTACATAACATTTAGAGGTTATAAATGAAATGCACCGTTCATGGAGACAGTAAGTCGTACGTTCACATGAACAATACTTTCATTTCTATTTCGTATTTAATGCAATGAATTAATAATAATATAAAGGTATATTATAATTACAGTATGACATCATATAGTATATCATTAACTCCATCCTTCATACGTCCCACATATGGCATTAACGAATCAAATCACTCTGAGGGGGCGGTAGTCTGCACTTCCTAAAATGAAGATATCGCGTTTACCCATAATTGAAACCATAAAGGTATTCCATAAATTAAAAATACAGAATCTTTATGGAAACATCAACATATTATATATCATATATAAATATAATTACATTTTAATGGCCACCTTTGAAGGTGTTATAAGAATATTGAACAATCATCGTTTAGGGAGGCAGAAATTCGCCATCCACGGAAATAGTATGTTCCTTAACCATTAGATGCAGGTGTGTGTAAGTGTAGCTCGAATAAATGTTATAAAAAAATCCTAGTATATTGAATATACTAGTGTTGTTACAAAAAAAATGAATAAAAATATTTTAGGGGGTTGGAGAAGCAAAATTATACAAAAGAACATTATATAAGACTTTACCATTAAATCGGGTAACTCTTCTTGGTTTGAACCAAAAGGGTTTCTTGAAGAGATTTCTACCTAAGGTAAGGCTTTGAGTATGAATAGAGGGATGTGGAGAGATAAAATGAGAATATCTTGTCCGAACAAATGGATTGAGAGGTGTGGGTAATGAGGTAGATGTGGGGGCCTTTTACAAGAGGGAGGAGGGGCACTCTTGGAAATCCAACAAATGTTACTTTATTTTAAAATGAGTTTCAGATTTAAAAGGTCCCACATTGATATATTTCGAGGATAATGTGATAAGGGTTCTAAATATACTCATAAAATATGTCTTTTATAGGTGTAATTATTAGATTTTACATTATCTTTTCATTTTATTTAAATCGTTAATTAATGAGGTAATCGTTGCATCATCATGGTGTCATAAATAAATTAATTTATTTAATGTCTAAAAATTATAAAACAAATACAATGATGTAGGAAATATTTTTAGATTTCCAATTAATATTTATAGTCTAAGATATCATTTACACAGACAATACTAAAAATGTTTTACTGGGGTGATACATTCTTTAGTGATATTCTCCTTTCTTAAAAAATAAAATGATAAAGTGTCACTTTCACCCAAAAGTGATTCCATGAGGTCCCAAAGTTTGGAACAAGGCATCCCATGGTCGGCCATGACACAACCAGTATCATTATGATACATGTTGGGGTCATTTATTATTATTATGATATTATTTTATTATCCTTAACTACCCGATTACTAATTAATCCAGATAATTAAAGATAATTACCATCGTTACTATTCATAATGTCAAAAAACAGAAGAGTCTTAATTAAATAATTTTGACCTTATGATTCCAAATATGGAATCAATTTTAACAAATTCCAAACATAGAAATTTCAATAATTAATTTAAAAATAATTCCTGTTGTCCAAACAAATAGCGGGTTTTTTTAAACAATATCTATGAAAAGTTTGGCACTTGTTTATGCCCAAATCCAAAGTGAAATTAATTATAATGACAACCATTAGATTAAATGGTAAAAATATATTCTAATTAAACTTTAAGACCAATTAAAAGGATAATCTTTACATATAATTAAATTAGATGAAAAAGCAGTTTTGATGTAAAATGCAGTACTTTTCACTATTCATTAAAAAATGAACATTGTCAGAAAAATACCAAAAATTTATCCAAAGTAAATTTCAATATCCAAATCATAAAGAATAAGTTTATTTTGATAAATAAATCTTATAAAATTGTCAAAAGATAGATTTAAAAATGGTTCGCCATCAAAAGGCGGTAAAACAATCTTTTTAAAAATATTAGTGTATTACATGCTTAATATTGGATTTATTCTCATTTTAAGCCTCTAAAACACTATCTAATTAATAAATATCAATAGATAAGAATATATATTATTCATTAATTACATGGGATGTTACATCCTTCCCCCTTTTGAAAATTGTTTCCCTGCAATTTATTTACTTATCGAATAAGTGGGGGTATTTATCCCTCATTTCATTTTCAGATTACCATGTTGCCTCTTCAATCATGTGGTTTTTCCACAAAATCATTACTTGATGAATCACCTTATTCTTCAACACTTGCTCCCTATGGTCAAGAATCTGGACAGGTTGTTCCTCATAAGATAGATTCTCTTCCAACTGAACTACCTTTGGACTCAAAACATGAGATGGATCTAGCATGTACTTCCTTAACATTGAAACATGAAAAACATTGTGTACCTGAGACAAACTCGAAGGTAAAGCCACTCAGTATGAAACTGATCCAACTCTCTCCAAAATTTCATATGGTGAAATGAACCTTGGACTCATCTTTCCTTTCTTACCAAATCACATCACAGTTTTCCATGGTGAAACTTTAAGGAAGACATGATCACCTACCTCAAAAGAGAGATCCTTCATCTGGTTGTCCACATAACTTTTTTGCCTGCTCTGAGCTCTTCTCATGTGAGTCTGTATCAGCTGAACTTTTTCTGCCAACTCTTCTACCAATTCTGGTCCCATCAACTTCCTTTCACCCACTTCATCCTAGAAAGCTAGAGTTCGATGCCACTTCCCATATAATTCATCAAATGGTGCCATCTGTATACTGGAATGAAAACAGTTATTATAAGAAAACTCAACCAAAGAAAGATGTTGGTCCCAACTTCCCTGATAATCCATCGAACAAGCATGTATCATATCTCCAAAGCCTGAATCGTTCATTCTGACTGCCCATCTGATTGAGGATGAAAAGCTGTACTAAAATTTAATTAAGTACCCAATGACTTCTGAAGGCCTTTCCAAAAGATAGAAGTACACCTGGGATCACGATCAAATACAATGGAGAGGGGAAATCCATGAAACCTGACTATTTATTTAAGATACAAATGAGAAATTTGATCTAGGGAAAAAGTATCTTGTATCACAAGGAAATGAGCAGATTTAGTCAATCCATCAACAATAACACAGATTGCATTATTACCTCGAGGTGTCTTCGGCAATCCCACAACAAATTCCATGGATATATTCTCCCATTTCCACTCTGGCACTGGTAAAGGCTGAATCATCCTTTTTGGTAACTGCCGCTCTGCTTTAACCTATTGAAAATTAAAACACTTCAAAGTAAAATCAGCAATATCTCTTTTCATTCCATCCCACCAGTAATACTCCCGAAGATCTCTATACATCTAAGTACTGCTTAGATGAACTGAAAACTGAGAACTATGAGATTCACATAACAACTCTCTCTTCAACTGTGAATGATACAGTACACACAATCTCTTCCCAAATCTCAAAACACAATCATTATCAATGTTGAATTCAGGCAACTTAACCTTCTGAATCAGCTCTACCTTTTTCTGCAACTCACTGTCCTGCTTCTATGCTTGCTTAATTCTGTCTGATAGAGAAGGTTTCACTGATACCTGAAACAAAATAGAAGTACATCCTGCACCAACAACTTCTATGCAAAATTTCATCAAATCCTTAACCAAAGTATCACGTTCCAAACGTAACATGGTTAATGAAGAATTACTTTTTCGAATCAAATAATAAACCACTTTATTTGCATTTCCCGGATGGTAATGAATTGTACAATCATAATCCATGATTAATTCTAGCCATCTCCTCTATCTCATGTTCAATTATTTCTGAGTGAATGTATACTTTAAACTTTTGTGATCGGTATATATTTCACACTTTACTCCATACAAATGATGCCTCCAAATTTTTAAAGTGAAAACAATAGCAGCTAATTCCAAATCATGTGTAGGGTAATTTACCTCATGAGTTTTCAACTGTCGTGAAGCATAAGAAATTATCTGATCATGTGCATTAGGACGCAACCATGTCCATTCAATGAATCATTACTGTAGATAACAAACTCACCATTCCTGGAAGGTAGTGCCAAAAATGGAGAATTCACCAATCTTCTTCTCAATTCCTGAAAACAATCATCACATTCTTTTTTCCAGATAAACTTAACACCCTTCCAAGTTAGCTTAGTCATTGGACTAGATAACCGTGAAAACTTTCTAACAAACTTTCTGTAATAGCCTGCCAAACCAGGAAAACTACGAATCTCAGTTACATTTTTGGGTCTTGTCCATTCTTCAACTACCTTTGTTTTTGCAGGATCAACTGTTATCCCATCTTTAGAAACAATGTGACCAAGGAAAGAAATTTTTTGCAACCAAAACTCACACTTTCTGAATTTACCATACAATTTTTTTTCTTTTACGGTTTGAAAAATAACCCTTAAATGTCTTTCATACTCCTCTTTACTTTTAGAAAAAAACCAAAATATCATCAATGAAAACAACCACAAACTTATCTAATATTTCATGGAAAATTCTATTCATAAGGTCCATGAATACAGCAGGTGAATTGGTTATCCCAAAAGGCATTACTAAAAATTCATAATGGCTATATCTTGTACAAAATGCGGTCTTCAAAATATCTTCTTCCTTTACCTTCAACTGATGGTACCCCGATCTCAGCTCAATCTTTGAAAAATACTTAACTCCCTGGAGCTGATCAAACAAATCATAGATATGAGGCAAAGGATATTTGTTCTTAATAGTGATGTTATTCAAGGGTCTGTAATCAATGAAAAGTCTCATTGAACCATATTTATTTTTAACAAATAAAACAGTGCACCCCATGGTGATGTGCTAGGTCGAATGAAACCCTTCTCTAATAAATCATGCAATTGCTCCTTCAACCCTAAAAGTTCAATTTGAGACATTCAATAAGGGGGTTTTGAAAATGGCTTAGCATCAGGAACAAAGTCAACAGTAATTTCAACTTCCCAATCTGGTATTATTCCAGGAAAATCATCAAGAAAAACATCAGGATACTCATTTACCACTGGTATATCATTAATCTGAACAGTTCCTTTGTTTTCAACAATATGTGCAAGGTAACATTCATTTCCATCTTTTACAAGTTTCTCAAACTCTTGATATGTTATCAATAGTAAGGGTTCATTCTTGTACACAAACTAAAAGTCTTTCTAAAAAAACTTCTTTATCTCTACAGTAAATCTTAGCATGGTAAATAGAGAGCCAATCCATACCCAGGATAACATCAAACTCTACTAGAGGTAAAACAATAAGGTTTCCAAGTAGGTTCTTTCACGAATAAGGATAGTAATATTCTTATAAATTCTTTTTACCTCAACATTTCCCCCAGGTGTTTTTACCACATGTTCATGAGTCATTTCTTGAGATGGTATTCTCATTTTACTAAAAAAAAATTCAGAGATAGAGGATTGTGTAGACCCTGAATCAAACGACACACTGGCATAATCAGAAAAAACAAAAAAAGTACCTCATAACACTTCATTTGATGGCCCAACATCTGATGAAGTAGTTGCAATGGATTTCACCACCCCTTTCTGCTTGTAGTCTAACTGCTTCCCATCACTTGATCTCTTTTTCGGACACTTGTTTTCATAGTGACCCATCTCATTGCACTTAAAACATTTCACTAACTATAAATCAAATTTCTTCTTACCATCACCTTGATCTTTTCTAGTGTAATCACAAGCCTTATGTCCCATATTACCACATCGGTATAACTTTCCAGAATTCAAAAGACATTCCCCAGCATTATTTTTACCACATTTATCACAAAATGGAAACATAGTTTTCTTACCATTAAACCTTTTTGAATAAATCTTCCCTTTATCCTACCACCTTGGTCTCTTCTTCTGTTGGTTTTTATAGAACACTTGATCATCGGTAAACTCCATTTCCACCTTCTCAGCACATAGAACAAGCTTTTCATAACTTTTGAACTCATGAGAAGCCAAAGACCTTAGATATTTTGGAATTAATCCTGAGTAAAAATGATTGATTTTACAATCAAGGTCTCGGATAAAATTTAGAGCATACATTTCCAATCGAGTGAAAATTTCTTCATAAGCAGCCATTGAGTCGTCCTCTTGCCTCAATTCCAAGAATTGGTTTTCCATCCTAAGTCAAATAGCCTTAGGAATGTACTTCTCAAGAAACATACCTTTGAATTCATCTTAGTCGAGAGAATCAATCTCATTAGCGTCCCTGATATTTTTAACCATCGACCACCACTGATATGATTCACCCTCCAAGCGGTAAATTGCAAGACTAACCTTTTGATTGTTTGAACACCCCATGACATCTAAAATCTTCTCCAGTGCTTTAATCTACCCTTCATCTAGCACAGGGTCAGATGATCCTCTGAATGATGGGGGATGTTGCCTCATGAAATGTTCCACCACTGACATGTTCCTATGCGGTTGATTTGGATGATCTCGTGCATTGATACCACCACCATTTATCGCTTGAGTCAACTGTGCCATTACTACAACAAACTGTTCAGTTCCAATTCCAACCATCTTAGGATGCTGATTCAGAAGGTCATTTCCTTCTGTATGCCTTCCTATCACTGCTTCCCTATTTCCTCTTCGGAAAACAATTCTGAACAAACATGTCTTATATGAAACAACTTGGTAATATTTAAATGTTATATCATTTCAATTTGACCGTAAAAAAATATTTTTGGATAATCATTTAATATAATTCTAACTCCTAAAGTTATCTAAACCAACCTCTGATACCAACTATAAGGACCCAGTATTAAACATTACTTAATCTTGAGATATTTCAAGAATACACATTAAGGATCTTTTCAGGTTTAGAGTTTTATAGAATTAGATCATAAATCATGCATTACATTACACATTTAAACAAGGCGGTTACATAAAATACAATATTCATTTTTTCCCATCAAAGGAGACATATTTAAAATAAAAAATGGATTCTTTCTTGACACTTACTTGACACTATCATCATATCATGTACCTTTCCCTTGACCTGTGAAAAACATTTCAAAAACTTGGGATGAGCATAAAAATCTCAGTAAGGGATTTAAAAGACGAAATGAAAACATTAGTCCATGTATACATAAGAATTAATGAAATCACACATTACTCATAAAACATGATCACATTAACATACCTCATCAAATCATGAATAAATCATAGAAATCATAATACATAAAGGTAACTTGAGTCATTCATAACATTCTTACGTAGGGAGTAACCCTCATGGTTACGTTTGGAATACCCATCATAGTATATCCCCTAAATCTCTTCGGAGAAACCTTATGTTTAACCCCTTCACGTTACCCAATGCATTGGAGAGCTATATCGGGCTCACCCGCCCTTAGTTTATCATAGAACCACCCGTCTTCATAAATAATGCCCAGGAACCATAACATAATCGTATCGCATAAAACATTCATAAAGGAAACATAAAATTTTCACATTTCAATCAGAAGATATCAATAACACAGTTATATAATAAAAACATTAGCAAATCCATTTTCAATACCAAAATAAAAGAAAAGTAAAAAATGTTATTTATTTTTCATTTAAAATAAGTTATATCTTATAGAGGAATCCAAAACTTAAATAATTGTCACGATGGTAGAGAAGTCATTGTAGCCACATACGTACAAAAAAAAACATTCCCTTTTGTTGTTTAGTAAAACGCTTCATAAAAAAAGATTCCTTTTGAATAGGAGTAAAATTCAAAGGGGTTTATACACCATATAAAATAAAGTTGTGTATAAAACAAAATATTCCTCAATGAAAGGAGATTGAGACGATGTCCCTTACCTCGTGTCCGACTTGACTCAATCGTTCTTTAATCTCCTGAATAATAAACTTGATTTAATTTCTACTTTCTTAAAAACCTTTTTCAAGTTCATTATTCCTTTTATATCACTTATTACCATTTTATTAACACTATGTAATTATTTAAGTTAATAACGGTCGCTTTGTCGATCATTGATACTTTAGTCAAAAATAAACTCCTTATAATTAAAAGTTGTTCATGTGGTAAAATATTAATTATATCCAGAATTATATTCTGGATTTAGATATCATATATATCATATATATCCATTATATACATGCATTTATAATATTCCATAAGATTTAGAGGTAAGAAATGAAATGCATCGTTCATGGAGATGGTAAGCCGTACGTATGCATGAACGCTACTTTCATTTCTATTTCATATTTAATGCAATGAAATCATAATGATATAAAGGTATATTATAATTATAGTATGACATCATATATAATATCATTAACTCCATCATTCATACATCCCACATATGGCATTAACGAATCAAATCATTTTGAGGGGCCGGTAGTCCGCACTTCCTAAAATGAAGATATCGTGTTTACCCATAATGGAAACCATAAAGGTATGCCATAAATGAAAAATAAAGAATATTAAGGGAAAAATAAACATATTATATATCATATATAAATATAGTGACATATTAATGGCCACATTTGAAGGTGTTATAAGAATATTGAACAATCATCATTTCGTGAGGTAGAAATTCGCCATCCACGGAAATAGTATGTTTTTAAACCATTAGATGTAGGTGTGTTTTATTTTAGCTCGAATAATTCTTATAAAAACATCCTAGTATATTGGAGATACTGTTGTTGTTACAAAATAAATGAATAAAAAATTTTAGGGGGTTGGAGAAGCAAAATAAAACAAAAGAAATTTAAAGAATTCTTTACCTTTAAATCGGGTAACTCCTCTTGGTTGGTACCAAAAGGGTTTCTTGAAGAGATTTCTGCCTAAGGTAAGGCTTCTAGTATGAATAGAGGGATGTGGAGAGATAAAATGAGTAGAGATTGTCTGAGCCAATGGCTTGACAGCTATGGGTAAGGAGGTAGAGGTGGGGGCCTTTTATAAGATGGAGGAGGGGCACTCTTGGAAATCTAAGAAATGTTACTTTATTTTAAAATGAGTTTCGGATTTAAAACGTCCCACATTGATATATTTCGAGGATAATGTGATAAGGGTTCTAAATATACACATAAAATATGTATTTTACAAGTGTAAGTCTAAGATTTTACATTATCTTGTCATTTTATTTAAATCGTTAATAATGAGGTAATCGTTGCATCATCAGGGTGTCATAAATAAATTAATTTATTTAATGTCTAAAAATTAAAAAAAAAAATACTCTGATGTAGTTAATATTTTTATATTTACAATTAATATTTATAGTATAAGATATGATTTACATATACAATACTAAAAATGTTTTACTCGGGTGATACATTCTTTAGTGATATTCTCCTTTCTTAAAAAATAAAATGATAAAGTGTCACTTTCACCCAAAAGTGATTTCATGGTGTCCCAAAGTTTGGTAAAAGGCATCCCATGGTCGTCCATGACACAAATAGTAGCATTAGGACACATGTTGGTGTCATTTGTTATTATTATGATATTATTTTATTATCATTAACTATCTGATTACTAATTAATCAAGATAATTAAAGATAATTACCGTCAATACTATTCATAATGTCCAAAAACAAAAGAGTCTTAATTACATAATTTGGACCATATAATTCCAAATATAGAATCCATTTTTGAAAATTCCAAACATATAAATTTCAATAATTAATTTAAAAATAATTCACGTTGTCAAAACAAATAGCATGTTTTTTTGAAACAATATCTATGAAATGTTTGGCACTTGTTTATGCACAATTACAAAGTGAAATTAATTATAATTACCACCATTGTATTAAATTGTAAAAATATATTATAATTACACTTTAATACCAAATAAAAAGATAATCAATCCGTATAATTAAATTAGATGAAAAAGCAGTTTTGATGTAAAATGCAGTATTTTTCACTATTCATTAAAAAATGAACATTGTCAGAAAAATACCAAAAATTTATCCAAAGTAAATTTCAATGTCCCAATCTTAAATAATAAGTTTATTTTGACACATAGATCTTATAAAATTGTCAAAATATAGATTTAAAAATGGGTCTCCATCAAAAGGTGGTAAAACAATCTTTTAAAAATATTAGTGTATTCC
The DNA here is from genome assembly GCA_963277665.1 of Viscum album. Taxonomy (NCBI): domain Eukaryota; kingdom Viridiplantae; phylum Streptophyta; class Magnoliopsida; order Santalales; family Viscaceae; genus Viscum; species Viscum album. Next base: position 31,786,055 of record OY728132.1, on the reverse strand, counting down.
ATGCTTAAGATTGGATTTATTCTCCTTTTAAGACTCTAAAACACTATATAATTCATAACTAGACATATATATGAATATATATTATTCATTAATTACTTGGTATGTTACAATAAATGCTTTGGGATTTTGTTATGTGTGGTTCTTGGAGAATTTATGGAATCAAGGATAGTTTTGGAGGGAAGGATCAGTTAGTCACCTAACCATATGGTTCTTGGGAAGTGAATTTGGAGGATCTGCGAAAGGGTGGGTAGACTAGTGTGGTTTCATAATGGAAACAATGTGGGTATAATTTCTATAATTATTTTCTATGTGGGAGATGATATAGGATATCGGGTGATTCTGACATTTAGGGAGAGTATGGTTATTGTTCCAATGACATAAACTTAGTTTTTATGGGATATTACACATGGGAGTATGATTTGAGTATTCTAATTCAGTTTTCCAAGAGCATAAAACCATTGGGTTTAATTATATTGAGTAGTATTTTGAGTGGGATCCCACGAGAGGGTTATCAATGGGTCACTCTATATTTCATGGAGGAGAGTGACCATTGGTGAGACTTCTGGGAAGACTCGTGGTGTATGTGGGAAGGTATAAGGTTGGTACGAGAAATGCATGGTTGAGTTAAGAATTGGATTATAGGTCCTGAGTGGGTATATTGAAAATGGTTATGGTTATGACAATCTCATGTGGTTATATAGTGGTATTATGGTTTTTAAATGCTTATGAACATGTAAGCATGGTGATTTTGAATAAAATTGGAGTTTCTCATCTAGGGTTAATGGTGATATCAGTGATGGATAGGGAAATTGAGTTACGTTCAACCCAACTAGAGGCCTCAACATGGACTATTTGGGATTCATTAAGTCTTATGTTTTTAGTAGATGAGCCTAGAATAGAAAGAGTGGTGTTGGAAAAAATTGTGGTATGTTCTAGAATATATTTTTAATGGAAGATATATGGTGTGGATCACAGCATTATATGTTAAAGAATGAAATTTATAGTGAACAGTGGAAATGAGGCATTTGGTGTTTTTTATGCTTAGGTATGAGCAAGAAGGTCATTTCTAGTTATTATATGAAATAATGGATGGATCATGGGTTATGGATAATGGTTGTTTAGGTTCATCAAACTTTAGATAACGATACTCCTATGGTGGGGAGAATCATATACATCATGGGTGAATGGAACTTATGTCAAAGGGGTCTAGGTTATAGTGATACTCACCGATAGATAGTTTAGTTGAAACTAGATACAAGTCTGTGATAAGATATATTGATATATATTTCCTATGGTAATATCAGATTTCAAATATGGATCAAGTGTTTTTTATAGTCAATACATTGGAATCAGGCTTATGGGTTTTATTAGTGTGATTTAATGGTGATTCATTGTGTTAGTGAAGAATCATGTCATGATTAATGAAGTTAGAGACAAATCATGATGTGATTCTTGGGGTGAATTATGCTTCATGAAAAGGTTCCAGGGTGAACCTGATTCTTTACATGGTTTGGGGGGTGGATCATGTGACTCAATTTCATGATAGTGCCTATTGGTAGAGAATTTATTGGGAAGAAATGAATCTGGTACTATAGTTTGGTGTATGGGTGCAAACCTGCATGTTGGGGTTCGTTGTGAAAATACTAAGTTATAGGAAAGTATTTCTTTGGAGGAAGAATCAGGGGGTGTGACTAAGTGTTTTGGTAAAATTAAGAAATATGGAAACAAACAATCATTTTGGGGAGTTTTGATGTGGTGATATAGAGAATACATCAAGTACATTTTGTATAATATAGTGGAAAGGAAAATAAACTTCTATAAGATCATTTTAACTAGGTGATTCTTATATTGGGGTTAAGAATGGTTGGAATCAACATTCTTGAGTAGATTCTTATTATGTGGAGTTCTATAAGACATTGGATAAGTAATGTGGATACATGATGATGAGTCTATAGAGACAAGTGTAGTGTGTGAGGTCTCGGTATCAGTGTTGTTAGAGAGTGGGTGGATTAACTTTTAGTAAATAGTATGCTTTTATATTTGGAGTTTCATAGAAGAAGTGTATTTGGTGTTATAGAGTGGAACAATACCATTAAATGGTTAATTGGTGATCGAAAAAGGCCGAAAGATGTGGTTTGAGGACTACCACCACTTCTCAATGATGAAAGGAATTATGGTGTGGAGTTTCTAATTCCATGTGAATTTTTGGTCCATTGCATATTGATGAGGATTTTTAATTTTCTTCTAGTGATGATATTTTTTAAAAACTGAAGCTCATATTGAGGTTTTGAGAGATTGGATGTCTCTGAATGATGTTTATAGATGAGTTTGGACACCCTGTATGTGTTATGAATGATTGAGAGACTGTCTGATAATGGATTGGTGGCTGAGATGTTACATAATAGTAGAATCCACCCATTCATGAAATAAACATAAAGTTTACAATGTTTAGTTTCAAAAAAATGGGAGAGGCCCTTTTCACTAATAGTTTAACAATATAAACTAGGGATGCTTGACATGAATGGTGTCCCGATAGTTTTTTAAATAAAATGGGTCTCAAACCCCTTATGTTGTATGGTGAAATGAATATGGGGAGGAAATTCTGATCAACCCTCACCTCTCTCTACCTCTCATCATCCTTAGAATGTCCTTACCTCAATTTCTCTTGATTCTTGGTGGGTCGCTCCCTCCAATTCCATTTTTTATGATGGAAATCTCAAACACTAATCCGTCTTTAGTTAGGTTCTAGTTTTGATTCGACTAGATCTTGGTCTAATTAACTGAAATTGAAGGGGTTTTCATATTTGGTGGAAAGAGGAGGTCACAAAAGGATGTATGAAATGTTTTAGAATTGGTTTCATTTTAGTTATGTTGTTAACTTATTTTATCTAGAGTTTTTGGTAAAATTGGATGATGTTGTTGAGTAACCTAGTGTAGTGTAATAGGGATTTTGAGTAGGATGGTGTTAGGGGTTCACCAAAGACCTTATATTGTTGTTTGGTCAAGGTTTATATACAATTATGGTTTCCAGTGAGTTTCCCATCAGTTATTCATCTATTTATTTAATTAAAGAGTTAATTATAATTGTTTATAATAAATTATTTATGGTGTTTGGACTGAGGTAGTGGCTTTGGTGTTAGTATGATCATGATTAAGGTTAGAACAGTCTTGGGTGAGGCTTGATGAAGCTTAATGAAGATGGTAACTTCTTGAAATATTTAGGTGGTACCATTAATACTATCTCATATTCATTCTTACACATGATTTCCTATTTCATGAATGTTTCATGGGTTATATTATAATAAATAGGGACCAATGAAGGCCTCGGGTAAATTAAATGATGACGTTTGGTATCATATTATATGGATATGTGTTCTTTAACACTTGGGTAAGTTATAATCACTATGAAATAGATAAAACATGGGAAGATAGCGATATTTAGGCCAATGTGAGATATTGGGTTGTATTACGATGGGAGACATGATGATGGTATCCACGGTCAATTTATTTAGGTCAATTCATGTAGGTGAGAGACGGTTATCTCAAATGATAATCATCTAGGTGGCTTTTGGTCCCATGATTGATGATGAAATCCCTCCTAAGGTTGGATGTGTGTAAATATTTTTTCTTGAAACAAGAGGCTTCCTCTGGAAATGATATATGGGATGAATAAGGGTGTCTACTAAGTGGTGGTCTACAATATATCTTATATGAGATATGATACAAGACCCATTTGTGGGTCTTGATCTTGGTTGGGATAGAAAATTAAGATTCCAAGGGGATTATATAATGTAGTTTGGGATGGTCCATTGGTTCTAGGATAGAGATTTATGGTAGTCCTTGATAGGGAGGAAAAACCATTGAGGTATTGGTTGGGATGAGACCATGGGTTGTAGTGTCACCAAGATTTGACTGGAATGAGATGGTATCAATTAGTAGAGTATTTAATGGGTTTGGAGGTCACATTCGGAGCGTTAATAGGCTAGGTTAGATGTCCTGTTGTGATGGGACATGTCCTGACTGACTAGTATCCTAGGATAAATAGTGGATTTGTGTGATGGGCATGATCCCTATGTGATGTCACATGTTTATGACGTTCTTAGTGTCTATGGGGATGGTTCATTATTATTGTGACCTCCCTTTGGTAAGAGGATATGGGTTTGTGTGCTTATAACCTCCCTAATGTTTTTGGGGTCGGTTTGGTGTAATTTTTATTCTCTATTCTTTCAAGTATTAAGTTGAGGATCATTTAATGAGTTGTTTGGGTCAGTTTTAATGATATACCAATCCATAGAGTATTAGGTAGAAAGAATCCCTATGGGATGGGTCATTGGATGATGATATGTGAGAATACACCAATGGAACCTTCCCTGAGAAATAGGTCAGTGGGTCTAGATATGGATATATTATCGTGCCCAGTTTCTATGAGTATTGGGAAATGTTTGGGAAATTTCCCATCCCTAAACCTTTGGGTATAGGCGGGGTATTGAGACTATGGAATGACATGAGGATATAAGGTAGATTCTGACATAGCACTGAAGCAGGGTTGATCATGTGTTTTGGTGGCCTCGTAAGAATATGGTGAGCTGCTGCATAAAGATTTGTGGTATCCTGATTAGAACATGATGTCGGAAATTCATATGTGAAACTTTTATTTTAGTCCTCATGCATACACATATATGATGGATAATACATGGAGAACATGGGAATACATTTCTGATATATATTTATCACACCCTATATGGACACCATGGTGCATGTGGAGACATTATGTTTTCTTTTAGGTCAATAACTAAATGTGTAGTATATCAGGTTGGAGTAGTATGAATATATGTGGAGATAGGGTGTGCAGGGTCCGTGGATGGTAGTAGGCACCAATTGAATGTGTTATATTTTTGGTTTATTTTTTATTTGGAATTATCCATGTGGGTTATTATTATATTTATGGTTTTATGACTTCTATATAGAATTTATCACAACATTTTGTTCTTTTATTTGGTGTACTATGATATTATTCTATTAATGATTTTAGTTATTTTCAATGTTTTTTATAAATCTAATTCAAGTGGATAGACACCCAATTATATGTATAATCCAATAACCTCTAGTTGGAAGCCTTTAGAATATGGGTAGGCATGATTGAGGCCATCTAGAAACCTTGGATTTTGTACTACTAAGTTCCCTTGGGCTAGGGTGTCACAATATAAATGCCATTTTTTATTCTTGTTATAACTTCCATTGGAATTTAATAGTTATCCTCACATCATTAGATAATCAAGTGTAGACATAGGATATGAAATGTGATTTACACATCCTAACAAAAATATGGGATTTGTGTGGAGAGATCCAATGAATCCCCAAAAATAGAATCAAATTCAACTAGAGAGACAATTCTATGTTTTTGAGGAAACACATTCTATAAACTTCTATCAAGGAAGATTTATTTACTTTGAATGAAATCATTATAAAACTTGGTGTTTTCATCAATAATTAAATATGTATCAATTTTTAATAACCAGTAATATTTCTAGATAATTTTTAAGATGTGAAAAAATTAAATGATGATGACTCATATAAGATATTTTAAATACTGATCATACTTGTCTGCACTCCAATTTCATTATACTATCTTTAGTCCCATGTGGAAAATAAATTAGTTCTTGTGAGAATAAATTAATAATAATAATTGAATAAAATCATTAGATATAGAAAATAAATCTAATAATGTCCAGAATTATGATGCCTTAATTACATATTATAAAATTTTAGGTTTATCCTATATAACATTGGGTTTATCATAGGTTGTTTTAGGTTCTATATTCTCATTCTTAAAATACTAATCCCTAAAAATAATTAAACCCAACATGGATAAGAATAAGGGTGACTTGATCTTAACATACATACATATTACATCATTTTATATTAATATTAATTTCATCTCGTAATAAATCACAACCTAGAACATATAGGTTTAGTGTATTTTGTGATTATATTTACAAGAAACATATTTTAAAATATTTTCATCATATTCGAAAAATATTCTTCTCACATTTTACAAATTTATATCCATCATACATAATACTCTTCTTCATTTTCAATGGAATGGATATATAAGAAATGGTGGGATAAGGTTATTAAAATGTGAATGAATAAGATATATCGTTCAAAGTTTATAAGTGATTATAAGTTGAGCATGTGGAATGAGAACATAATCACGGTGAATAGTAAAAACATAAGTTAAACATACATAATAAAATATAAATTATAAATAACGAATCATTGAATAAGGATTTTGGAATAACATAATAAGTGATTAATTGGTGTGTGGAAACATGTGTCAGCAATCATGAACTATTTAACTATAACATCCCATACATTAAAAATATATATTACTTCATCATTGATTAATATTTATTACATAACATAACAAAAACCATTCCAGGACCGTATATGTTTAATGTCTTTAGAAACTGGGTAATATAAACTGGTTCATAAAACATCCACGTTGTCTCCCGCTTATTTCATAATTACTCGACTCTTTTTTGACATATCTGACTTAATACCCTTCTTCATGGCCTAGGGGAAAAAACATATGAAAGTGTGTGCTCAAATTATTATTAAGGGTAAACAAGGAAAATATAAATCATATCATAATCATAGGAACATAACATTTGAAAATCATATCCTCTATATAAAAGATCATAATATCATGTCATGGGATAAATCATAAAAGTTAAATATAATCCCAATATCCATAACATAAGACATGAAATTTTTTTCATACAAACATAATCATAGAAAATAATTTCATATTATTCAAGTCTCATTGCTAGGACCATCATAGTGGATAAAGTCTATTACTGTACTCAGTTCACTCCTCGTTCCAGCCCTGTATTACTGAACCAAATTATCTTGTTGTTCTAGCCATGTATATCTCATGGGATATTAATCTTTAGCCAATTTATTAGAGGGATATATAGGTCCCACACATCACATAATGAAATCATTATTACATTTTCCACAAAAAAAATAAATAATTTATCATAGCATAACCCAAGAAATAAATTGGGTTTCTTAAACATCATTCCATCATAACATAATCCATATAAAATATCATTCCATAATTATCACATGGGAATCATAGTAATAATTTGGATATATCATAAACCTATTTAAAGATAATCATGTTAGATGGAAATTAATGTAGATAAAAAAATTAAACTCAATTCTTGAGGGAAATATCTTTTCCTCTAAAAAACATTTTCTTTTCTCAAAATGATGCGTAATTTTCAAAGAAAATAATTTAATTGAAAATAAAATTGAAATATTTTAAAGTAATATTCATGTAAATAATGCATTATGTGTGCATAAAAATCCATTCATTCCATACAAATTAAAAAACATTCTCCTCATACTTTTCTCAGATAAGTCAAAAAGTAACTAGTATGGTAAACGAAGGAAAGATTCCTTCCAAAACATGTAGTAAAAGTAAATAATGGGTGAAAATAACTTCAAAAATATATATAATAATAGAAAAAAATTTAGGATTTTTTTTTAGAAAACATGGATATGGATGATAAATATTACCCCAGTAAATACTTACGTATGAACAATCTTGGATAAAAATAAGATTGTGAAATTATCCCTTATCATAGGTCTGATATGATTTGTATGTATCCAAAATTATTCTATGATGATTTAAATAATTTTACTGATTCATTAAGGAATCATAATAAATTTTATGATAAAATTTATGATCATATTTTCATTCATTTTTTAGTAACTTTATATTGTTACTTGTTATTCGGGTATTAACTACCTTATATTCTTAAGCATGTTTTGATGGATAAGTTATGATTAACATTTTAGGATATATTTATATAATACACATAATGATATTATTAGAATATATAGAGTATTATTGATTCAATTAATTTATATAATCATTATTTAATAATGATTATGTAGAAGGAATCACATCGCACTATAGAGACGGTAAACCGCATGTACGCACGAATGAGAATATCGTTCCGATAATTGTTGAATGTTATTGAACTGGATGGTGTATAATATCTTAGAATAAAGATAATTTTATATTATTGATATATATATTTATTAATTTCATCATTATACCCATCCATGTATGGTGGTGGTGAAAAAAAGATTACACCACGACATGGAGACGGTAAGTCATACGTATGCACGATTAGTGATTTCATTTTTTATAGGAGGGGTAAATGATATACTATGGTTGTTTCGTATATATAATAACATATAATTATATGATTGATATTTATTTTATTACTTTATAATAATAAAAACTAATGAAAAGGAAGTAGAAGAAGAATGAAGTTTGAATGAATCGATAGAAGATATTACCTCTTCCTCGGCATACTTCCACTAAATCTCTTCTTAGAGAACTATAGTTGTCCTTTGAAGATGAAAAGAACAAATAAAATGAAAATTAAGAAGTTGAAAAGAAAAAATTATAGAGTATGTCCAAGACTGAAGGCTCAACATGAAGTGAAGATGTGAGGGAGGAGGTGACCTTTTATAATTGAGGTGGGGGGCACTTTTGGAAACCATATAAATAATAATTTATGATAAAATAAAACCCTTCTCAAAAACCTAAAAAATGTCCCAATTTAGAATATGAGATGATATAAGGTTGTAATGTAATAAAAAAATTATCTTTGGACAATTTATATTGTCAATTTAAACCATATCTTTTTATTATACACTAAGTTATTCTATTTAATTTTAATTGTGGTAATAATAATCTAAATTTTTAATGGTTAAAAATATTTACTTATACATTGTTAATTGACCATAAATGGATATTTGATGAAATTTCAGATATTATAATTATCAATTTTTAATTTTTAAATATTTTTATGATGTTTAAATAATTTAATAAAATTTTATTTTTATAAAATATCAATAGTGTCTATTTTGACATTATTTATATATTTGACTTCAAAAAAAATACACACCAAAGATAAATTCAAACCAAAAAATTAAATACACTCCTCACATGTCATATTCACCTAAAAAAATCATAGAGAAAATTAATTAGTTCATATTATATTTCATATAATATTTTTAAAACCATTTATTTGATATTTCTATTAATAAAATAATTTTTATATCACTATTGTGTCATTATTAATGGTAATTATTTAATCTATAAAATTTTTAAATACAAATATATGATTTATGTAAATTTTTTATCTTTAAATATAATATCTATAGTTGATATTATCTCCTAGTTATCCATGCATTAAAATTAATATATTGATATAAAATGAGATTGTTACATTTTTTCACATTCATTAGTTTTTATTAAAATAATGTCATATTCATAGGTAAGTGGCTATAAAGTGATTCCATTTTTAACAATAGATTATAAGGGTCTAATTAAGTCATATAATAGATTTTTAATAGGTGTTAAGGTAATTTTATAATATTATTTTTACCATTAATTACCTGATTTATCTTTAACCATGGTAGTATAAATAATTAACAAAGTTACGATTTATAATGCCAAAAAATAAAAGTACCCTATTAACATAATTTGAAACTAATTATTCTAAACATGGAGTCCATTTTTAAAAATTATAAACATAGAAGTTGCAGTAATTAATTTGAAATCAATCCCATTGTCGGAATGAGTGAATGGGTTTTTTTAAATGTTAAAACATTTCCAAGGATTGAAATGTTTTTATATATGAATTCAATGTAAAATTAATGCTAATTAAATAAATAATATTTAATGACAAAAATATATTATATTTATACTTTAAACTATTATATATTATAATTTAAAAATATAAATTATCATGATGAAAAAAGATGTTTTCACTTAAAATTTAGTGTGTTTTTACTATTCATCAAAACTTAAATGTTATTAGAAAATATCATAAATTCAACCAAAGTTAATTTTTATATCCCGCATTAAAATAAAATATTTATGTTGTCATCTAAAAATTGTTAATGTGTCGTAATATTAATTTAAAAGGGGGTTTCCATTCAAAGGCATAAGATTACCTTTTAAAAAAGTAGGTTTTAATACCAACAATAGGGTTTACTCACACCCTATGATTAAAATGTGAATTTGATGAATAAAAATTATTTTATTATGTATATAAAACATATATCTCATTAATTTCATTACCAATTGTAACTCACTCAAAAATCCAAATATCTAATTTATAATTTTCATAATTGATAGCTAAACAATTCACAATGCATTTTCATAAGTTAGTTATAATTATTCCCGCTAAACTAGTAGCTAGGATATAATGGAAATTTTATACTAAGGGAGTCTCCTCATTAGTTTAAAATCTCAATTTCATTCAAATCAAGATATTAGAAGAATAAAAATTATTTAATGAAAATTTTTTCAAAAAAAGAATCCAGGTATTACATTCTACCCCCTATAAACTGAATTTCACCCTTGAAATTCATCACATAGAAACAAAAAGATGAGGATACCTCTTAATAAACATATCCTCAAGATACCATGTATCTTATTTAGATTTTTTGTTCCTATATAAAACATTAACTACGTGAGTGGTCTTATTTTATAGAACTTTTCGCTACGATCTAGAATATCAATTGGTTGTTCTTTATAAGAATGATCTTTCTCAAATAGTATGACTTCTAAGATTAATACATGTGAAGGATCAAGAATTTACTTTCTCAGGAGAGATACATGAAACACATATTAAACATTAAAGAGATTCAATTGAAGATTCAATCAGTAATCTCCCTTCCCAACATGATCCCTAATTTTAAAAGGATCGATATACCTAGGGCTCGAATTGACCTTATTTCCAAATCTCACTACTCTCTTCTAAATAGATAATCATAAAAACCCCTCATCACTCACTTAAACTCTAGATCTTTACTTCATTTGACAACATAACTCTTTTATCAGCTTTGAGATTCTCTTATGTGTTGTTGAATAAATCTGACCTTTTCTACCATTTCATCAAAAAGATCAGGTCCTAATAGATTTCTTTCCCAAACATCATCCCAGCAAGTTGGAGTTCTACAATTTTTTCTATAAATGGATTCATAGATAGAAATGTGAATATTAGAGTGAATGTTTTAATGTAAGAAAATTCCACCAATGATAGGTGTTGATCCCAACTACCTTTTAAATCTATAGAGAAAGCTCTCAACATGTCTTCCAGATTTTGAATTGTCCTCTAAGAATGACCATCTATTTGAGGATGATAAATAGTGTTGAAACATAACTCTGTAACCATATAATTCTAAATACTTCTCTAGAACATAGATTCAAACATCGAATCCTGATTGGATATAATGGAAAGTGGTACTTCATATAATCTAACCACTTCTTTTACATATATCCTTGAATGTTGATCAAGAGATAAATACTCTCTAATAGCAATAAAGTGTTCTGAAATTATAAGGAGATCAAATATAACCCAGATATCATTGTTTCCTTTTTATGTTTTGGGAATTTTGATAAAAAATTCCATATTCATGTTTTCCCATTTCCATTATGGTATGGTTAATGGTTGCAACATCCTCTTAGAATTCTATCTCTTAGCCTTAACTTGCTGACAAACCAAGCATCGAGAGACATATTCAGAGACAACTATTTTCATTCCAACCCACTAGAAGTACTATTTCTAGTCCCTATACATCTTTGTGATTTGAGGGTGAACAAAAAATGAAGAACTATTAGCCTCATCCAATAATTAATTATTTTATCATGGTATGGGAGGAATACCAACCCTGTTCTCGAACATTATTATTTAATCACAATCATGGTTGAATTTATGAACATTTATCACCTTCTTTTGTAACTCTACATCTTCCTTTTGTGCCTCTTAAATATTCACTTGTATAAATGGTTGAGAAATAATTTTAGAAAGATAAGATTTATCCCCTTCTATCATAATTTTTAGATCAATCCTTTGAAAATCCATAAATATTGGTTCTTCTATGATCCTTATCATGGATAAGCTAGCATGGTCTTTTCGACTCAAAGAATCTACCACCTTTTTCACTTTCCCAGGGTGGTAATTTATTTAGAAGTCGTAATATTTTATCATCTCCAATCATTTTTTATCATATTCATCTCCTTTTGTGTGAAAAAATACATTAAACTTTTATGATTTATATAAATATCACACCTTTCACCATAAAGATAATGCCTATGTATCTTTAATGAAAATATTATCGTAGCTAACTCCAAATCATGAGTTGAGTAATTTTTCTCATGAATTTTCAACATCTGTGAGGAAAAAGCTATCACTATATAATTTTTCATGAGAACACATCCCAAAACCTTCTTCGATGCATCAATATAGTTAAAAAACCATTCTACACTACAAGGAAGTGTGACCATAGGTTCACTAGATAACCCTCTTTTTAGTTCTTTGAAATTCTCTTCACATTCCTAGGTCCAAATGAACATAAAATATTTCCGAGTCTACTTGGTGAGTGGATTGGATAGTCATGAAAAAAAATTCATAAAATGTCGATAATATCCCAAAACAAGAAAAATTTGGATCTTAGTTACCATTTTTGGTCTGCACTATATTTCAATAACAACTATTTTTTCTTGATCCATAGATATCCCATCTCTTAAGATTATGTGAGCCAAAAATGAAACTTTATGCAGCCAAAATTCACACTTGGTAAATTTTTCATAAAGTTTCCCATTTCTCATGGTCTTAGTATAATTATCAAAAGATATTCATATTCTTTCTTGCACATTGAATTGAAAATAATACCATCTATAAATACTTCCACAAACTGATCAAGATAGTCTCTAAAGACTCTATTCATTATATCCATGAAGATAATAGGAGAATTAATAAGACCAAAAGGCATAACTATAAATTTATAGTTTCCATACTTTGTATGAAATTTCATCTTTGTTATATCATTCATTTTTTACCTTTAATTGATGATAATAAAAATGAAGACAAATCTTGGAAAAGTATTGAGTTTTGTATAGTTGGTCAAATAATTCATCAATGCGGGGAAAAGGATATTTAATCTTGTTATGTTCTCGATAATCAATATAGAGTCTCATTGATCCATATTTCTTATACAAAAATAGAACAATTTCTCCAAAATTTGATTCCCTAGGGTGTGTGAATCCCTTATCAATTTTCTATTGGAGTTTCTTCTTCAATTCCTGTAACTCAATTGGGGCCATTTATTAAGGTTTCTTTAAAATAGGCATGTCACTCGGTATGAATTATTTTGAAAAATAAATTTCACAATTTGGTGGAAGGCCTAAAAATTCCTCCATAAAGACATCATAAAATCCCCTTACAATGGGTTTATTTTTAATCATGAGTTTCTAACTAACCATTTGAGATAAAGAACCTTCATTTATAAGAATCTAGACACATAAGATGGAATAAATTTCTACTAGAAGGTTATATTTATCCCTAAATCGATATATGATAATTGATTGATCTGGAATATGATATGTTACTTCCCTTACTTGGAAACTGATATGAGCTTTATATAGAGAAATACAACCCATGACAAGAATCACATCAAATTCCACTATAGGAAGGATCACAAGATTTGTATAAAGCACATCCACACAAACTTCAACCAGAGAAAAATTAATAACTTTTGATGTGATCGTTGTGCTATTCTGAGTTTTCACAGCTAACTCAACACTTAATTATTGTGGTAATATATAAATAACCATATAAAATTATTCAAAAATAAAATAGTGGGTGGATACAAAATTGAATAAAACATTTGATTCTTTATATTGGATGGTCTGGGTACCTTTCACCACTTCATTATCATACTCCATGTCACTGATAGTGATTGAATGTAACATTCCATTGTATTTGTAATTAATACTATGTTGCGGTTTATCATAATAAATAACCATTAGTATAGAGAATTTATTGGCACAATTCCCCATTTCCTTTCACTTGCAACATTGAAGTGTAGGAGTTTCATTCTATGTAGCCCTTTATTTGTTCGCATCATTAAACATATTTTTCCCATAAATTTCACATTCAACATATCGATTAACTTATTTTACAATCATAAAACATTTACTAGTCCCTTTAAGATAATTTCCTCCATGTTTCATTCCAAACATTGAGCTTAAGGGTAAAATCATATTCTTTTTTACTATGGTCTTTAGATTTTCCTTTGAATTCCATTTTTCTATTCTTGTCAATCACATATGACTGATGGGTTACTCCAATCTCCATCTCAAACTTGATGTCACATTTAACAATTTCCTCATAACTATTGATGTATGTTATGGATAATGACCATCAAAGAATTCGTATTAAGCCACTAAATAATTGATCAATTTTACTCTCAACTTGGATAATAACTCCAGAATCATACATTGAATGTATTGTAAAATTTTCTTCATAGGTACCAATGGATTCATCATTTTTTGTATAAGTTAAAGAAACACATTCTCCATATTTGTTTGAAAAATATGAGGAAATTACTTGTTAAAAAATATTTTCTTGAACTCATCCCATTCCATGGACTCAATTTCATCTCTTTTCATCATATTCTTGATAAGATTCCACCATTGATCAACTTAACCTTCCTAAAGATATACTACTAAGATGACTTTATCATGTTCAGAACATTGTTGAAATAAAAATATCTTTTCAATGGTACTGATCCATTGTTCATCCCCTAATGGATCAGAAGACCCCCTTAATGATGTTGTCTGGTGCCTCATGAAGAATTCAACAAAATGTTTCTCCCCATTTTGCACATTTGGAAGACCAGCATGATTTATAGCTTGATAAAGTTGTGTGATCATGGATACAAGATTTTTCACTCTAGATCCCATAACATTTGGTTGATTAAGGGGCAGTCATTTCATTTCCCATCACATTTAGACATATCCTTGGGATTCTTACTAAGGATTTCTTATCCTAGTTTCCAATGGTTAACTATAACTTTTCTATGATACCAACTATAATGGACCACAATTTATATATAGATATTTTTCAACATTGAATAATATTTATTACATAACATAAAAAATACCATGCTTGGACCTTATAGGTTTAGTGTCATTAGAAATTGGGAAATATAAACAACTGGTTTAAAAAACATCCACATCGTCTCCCACTTATATCATCATAACGAGACTCCTTTTGAAATATCTTACTTAAAACCCTTATTCACGACCTAGGGACAAGAATCATATGAAAGGGAGAGATGATATTATTATTAAGGGTAAATAAAGTAAATATCAATCATATCATCATCATATGAACATAACATTTGAAAATATTATCTTGCATATAAAAGATCATAATATCATGTCATGGGATAAAGCATAAAAGTCAAATCTAATACCAATAGTCATAACACAAGACATGAAATTCTGTGGAATACACACATAATCACATAAAAACATTTCATATTAGTCAAGGATCATTATTAAGACCATCATAGAGGACAAATTCCATTATTGAACTGAGTTCACTCCACGTTCTGGCCTTATATTACTAAACCAAATTTACTATCCATTACAAATCATATCTATATCCTAAGATATAAATATTTACCCATTTGATTTGAGGGAGATATAGTTCCCACCAATTTCATAATGAAATCATTCTTACATGTTCCACAAATACATAAATCATTCATCATAGTATAACCCAAGAAATAAAATGGGTTTCTTTAACATCATTCCATCATAACATAATCCATATAAAATATCATTACTTAATTAACACTCTTAAATCATAGTAATTATAGTTATAGAGAAAAAACATATTTAAATAGAATAATACTACAAGGAAAACAATTCTGATAAAACACTTGAACTCAATTATTGATGAAAATATCATATATTCTTCCGAAACATTTTTTCACTCAAAATGTTGCACAATTTTAAAAGAAAAGAATTTAATTGAAAATATTTTAATGTAAGATTCATGGAAATAAGGCATTATGAAAGTGTAAGAATCCATTTATTTTATATAAGTTAAAAAAACATTCTCTTCGTACTTTTGTTGGAGAAGTCAAAAAGTAAATTGTATAGTAAATGAAAGAAATATTCCTTCAAAATCATGTATTAAAAATCAAAAAATGGGTAAAAATTACTTTAAACATACATAGAAGAATATTAAAAATCTTTTTAATAAATTTTTTTAAAACATTGACATGGATGAAATATATTCCCCTAGTAAATACTTATGTATAAACAATCTCGGATAAAAAAAAAGATTAAAAAATTATCCCTTACCTTAAGTATGACATGCTTCGTCTGTATCTGAACCTCCTGTATAATGATTTAAATAATGTTACCCATTCATTCTAGAATAAAAATAGTTTTTCTGATAACATTTATGATCATATTTTCATCCTTTTGTTAGTAACATTTCATTGTTACTCATTATTCGTGTATTAACTACTTTATGTTCTTATGCCTGTTTTGTCATATAAGTTTTTATTACACTTTATAGGTGTAACGCCCCAGGTTTTTTAAACTGGTTCAAGTAAGCAATGTTGTGCTTGTTAATGATGTCTCTTGTTTATTCCTTTTTATGGTTTGTGTGCTGATAAAGAATTCGAGTAGAAATCAAACATGAAGAATACGATAAAATGTTATATATTTAAAAGATACATTACAACAAGACCCATCTAATTGAAAGTACCCTGCACAAGACCTAACATGGCCATAGCAAGACTACAAAGAACCACAACATGGGCAATCAGATAGTCGTCGTCTTCAGGATCCAACAGTGTGAAAAGTATAACCGCCAGAATCACCGCGCATGCACTCAGCACCAGAGGTATGAGAAGAGCCATCCGCCAAGGGTCCGGTGTTTTGAAAATATAAAACAACCTACCCCTTGCTTTTATAATGGACCTCTAAAAGGAATATGACCATTTTTTTTGGACCGTTGGGTTCCAATGGATAAAGTGCACCATTTTATAAATTTTTTTGTCTTTATAATGATTTTATAATATCATGGTATTTCAATATTTTAATAAGTACAAAATATTAGAATTATATCTTCAAGTATTAAAATAAAATATTATTCTTGCAAATGAATCTATTTTGATCCAGATATGGTGGAAAATGTGGTATTTTAAAATGTTTCGAACGGGGTATCGGCAATAATTGAAAAAAATGTATCTTTTCAGGTCTCAAAAACTATGTGTTTTAAATTTGAGAAAAACTATGGGTCTTTTAAACATAATTTTATAAATCAACAAGTGAAGTATGTTATAAATTTTATTTTGATGGTTATAAGATCCTAGTAGTTATAAAAGTATTGTATTAAAAATATTTTTTTTTTAAAGAAAATAATTGTTATATCAAATAGTATCATTTGTTTCCTTAAACTAAAATAAGATTTTGGATTTGGAAATTATGAGTTAAAGGTACTTATTAAGTTTTATACAAAATCAAATTATAGTGTACTGGTTATATATGAATATATATTAAAAAAATTTAAGTAGTTTAATGTCTAATTTTAACGTTTAATAAACTGTTTTTTTTCTTCTCTTCGCACTGTTCCTACCCGGAGAATATGGCTGGCCGCGCAATAGCCCCACGCACCTTCCTCCGTCCGATCCCGCCCTAGACGATCCCTGTCATTGATGTGTTTTAAAAACGTTCAATGCACCGCAGCCGTCCGATCATGCCAAGGCCGAATCTCGTCCTTTTTTTCCTCCGCGTCTTCTTCAACCTCGCGCCAGGGTCCCGCGAACCAGCTGGTTGTTTGCCCGAGACGCCTCCTTCACCACTGCTCACGTTGACCCTCGCACACCCCACCTACCTAGGACGCCATAGTATCGGCCTAACCCCTGGATCATCATCCTTTAAGAACCGAGAAACCCCAGTGGAAACAGGACCTCCGGAGCCAACCCGCACCACCGGCCACCAAGCTTCTCCCGGTTCTCCGGCCACCCGACAAGCCTCCCTCCAACGAGCATACCCATGTCTCGAGCTTCATCCTCAAGCGAGGTAAGGGTGTGTTGGTGTTTTTTTCGGTTTGAGGTAAAACACTATATATACTCGGTATATATATATGTATATATAAGTATATACATAACCAAAATATTGTTATACGCACATATTAAACATGCAAACCCCACGGTTTAAGAATAGCACTCTACTCTAAGGGTGTTTTCATGTTTTATGGAAACCTATACTATTATACCCACAATATATACAATATATATATATGTATATACAACACATACTCTTTGGTTTTGAACAATTTTCAAGGGGTGTTTCCTTCATGATATAAAAGGGATAACACTTTTAAGTTTGTTTTAATGATCCTATTTTTTCAAACCTAAAACTCAAGTGTATAGTGTTTTTATGGTTTTGAATATATATATATATATATATATATATACATATGTATATACATAACTCAAACCCAATTATCTTTAGGGTACCGAAGACTATTCAATATCTTTTCACTAAGAATTATACTTTTGAAAGGGTATTTCTAAGTCAAATTCTAGCATATATGATTTTATGAAAGCTGCATATATATATAACTATATATTAATATAAGGTTTTGTATTGGAATGGAAATTGGTTTTGATTTTTATGAAATGAACACTTATCTTTGAAAGATATTTTTTTATGCGAACTTGGACTTTGGTTTAAGTACATTTATGTTATAGTTAAAAACAAAGTTTTTATATATATTTTATTTATAGTTACATGAACATTTAAACAACCATGAGGTTTTGAATTTCAAACTAACTAGTAGTTAGTGGTATTCTAAGTGTACCATGTTCAATTTCTGAGGAAACCTATATATATAATTTGTGAATATATATATATCCTTATCTATGTGTGTGTTTTTACGATTAATATCTGAAAACCCTAGTTTCAAGAAATGGTTCTTAATATTTCTATGCATGTAGGATTTTAGCGCTTGCCTATGCTGTTTTATATTTCTGGGTCTAAGTATACACCAATGAACTTGTTTAATGTCGCCCTTGAACTGACATGTGTGTTTTTTTTCAAGGATATGCTTATGCCTGTTTTAATCTCATTTTAAATGGATAGAGGTTTAAGGGTTATGTTAATATGTTGAAATCTTCTATTATTTTTATACCAAACTCGCTGCAATGATTTTTTTTAGCAAGCAGAGTGTAACAGAAAATTCTATGACCAGTGAAGATTAATAATTAATGACAAGTATTATTTTTAAAGTGGTTTATTTCCAAGTGTCGGAATTTTAAAGATTTCAAGTGTTTATTATTTTTATACCAAGCATGCCGTAGGAATTATTAGTGGATGGAGATTTTTTTCAAGTACTATGACCTGTGAAGTACAATATTTAATGCCAAGTAGTTCTTTTCCATGCACTGGAATTTTAGAAACTCATCATTTAATAACCCTTGGGAGCAGGTCTCACACATTCATCATTTTATGTGCTTAAATAACTGTTCTACACACATAGTATGCTTGCTTAACCATGCCTTCTTTTATTCCATATTTTCATGTTTATCTGTCATACCATGTATTTGAAAACCATTTATGTAATTGTTACCTTAATAATATTAATCATGCATATGACTCAACATGATGAGGAACTAAGAACTAATTACCCAAAGTGGTATGGGACACCTTGGGTAATATGAAATGAAAATTAAATATTCAAAGTGGTATGGGACACCTTGAATATCTGACCCTATCAACATGTGAGAAATGTATGGGACTACCCGGATTGGGGTCCGGTAAGAAGAAAACCCTCCAGGTTGGGGACTGGTTAAAGTAAGCCCTCCGGGTTGGAGACTGGTAAAAGTAAGCTCCTCGATGCATCGATAGTTCTCGAGACAGTCAGATTGGGTTTTTACCCTTAGGTCATGGCACAGGGCCTTGACACAGAGATCATGAGTCCTTCAGCATACATTTCTTTGATTATGACCAACCTAGTGATTATTCCGATTAGAGGAATAACCTTGGTTATAGAACCTTACCTATGAGTATCAGACTTAAAGAAAATATACAAGACATATGATATGGAAATGTTGCTGCATGTCCAGTTTCTTCTCAGGATTTTTATTACAAATGTTGCATTACATTTATCATGTCATGATGTGTTCTTTTTTTTAGATAATGCGCTTGTGCGCGACTCTGATAATGTTTACCCCTTTTTTGTTCATGCACACCTTTCTTGTTTATGGACACTTTACTTCATGCAACCCATGCCTTTTTATTATTATGCTTATCTTGTTTACTAAGTGAGTTGACGCTAAGTGTTTTAGTGCATACGTATGAAGTACTTTAACTCTGATATATCAACCTTTGTTTAGTCTTGAAGTTTTTCTTTTAAAACTTTCTAAGTATGGAAAAGTATTCTTTTTCAACGTAGTTTTCAAAAGCTGTATTTAAGTATTTTCAAAAACCCCTTACTGAGTATTTCAATGCTCACCCTATGTTTTATGTTAAACTTTTACAGGTTGATAGAGCCTTTCCTAGACTTAGATGTTTGTTCCTAGCTCAGAAAGTAAAGAAGAAAAGCTGTGGTCCCTGATTCTCCAGGATCTAAACCAGAAAGTTCCTCCTGATGGGTTATGATGTGCGACTTATTTGTTTCATTTGGTGCGAAATAAATTGCACACCATAATCGAAGCACTGGCACCAGGATACCGGGGTCGGGGCGTCATAGTTGGTATCAGAGGAATGGTTTAGGAAACCTTGGAAAATTAGGACAACACAAAAACATTAATAATGTTTTACTAAGTAGGGTTTTTTCTTAAACTTTTCAGATGGCAAGACAGCGAACCACGCCTAGACTCTTGACTCTCCCTACATAAATCATAGAGACTATTATAGCAAAATCCTGCTCAACATGTTACCAACCTTTTGTTAACTTACGACTCACGTGCAAAACCCTCTATGAAATATCGAAAAGCTCGAATGTCCTTCGAATCTTCCGAGGGTCAGAAGTTGTGTATAACCTAATGGCTAGTGCGCTGTTTGAGAATTATAAAAAGAAAGGAAAGTACTATGATGGACTTTTCCTGTGTTTCACCATGAATAATAAATGGTTGGCCTTCCCGGCATTTGGAGAAGCTGCAAAGCAGTTGGACTTCCGCGCAGTCTTTATGTACCAAATCTTGTGCTTCAGCATGCTTGGGGAGCTCTGTGATTTTGGATCTTTCCTAGAATCCTTCAATTATGAAATGGTCCGAGAGATCTTTAGGAACCAAATCCAAGAAGATGTCTCGAAGCTTGATGTCACTCGTTCTCACCTCTGGAAAACCACCTGTATCAAGCGGGAGCTTGGCTTCAACCACGATCCACTTTTCCAAAAATGTATTTGGGAAGAGGAGACCCACAAGCTCTGTTCAGCCCTGGGGATTGAGTTGAATAGTAACTTCTTCCATGGGCCTTGGAGGTAAAGGGACACCACCGAGGGTGACAGAGAAGCTGTGTGAGTAAGTCAGTGTCTGTACACCGATCGAATTGCGGGGACGCAATTCATTTAAGAGGGGGATAATGTAACGCCCCAGGTTTTATAAACTGGTTCAAGTAAGCAATGTTGTGCTTGTTAATGATGTCTCTTGTTTATTCCTTTTTATGGTTTGTGTGCTGATAAAGAATTCGAGTAGAAATCAAACATGAAGAATACGATAAACTGTTATATATTTAAAAGATACATTACAACAAGACCCATCTAATTGAAAGTACCCTGCACAAGACCTAACACGGCCACATCAAGACTACAAAGAACCACAACACGGGCAATCGGATAGTCGTCGTCTTCAGGATCCAACAGTGTGAAAAGTATAACCGCCAGAATCACCGCGCACGCACTCAGCCCCAGAGGTATGAGAAGAGCCATCCGCCAAGGGTCCGGTGTTTTGAAAATATAAAACAACCTACCCCTTGCTTTTATAATGGACCTCTAAAAGGAATATGACCATTTTTTTTTGGACCGTTGGGTTCCAATGGATAAAGTGCACCATTTTATAAATTTTTTTGTCTTTATAATGCTTTTATAATATCAGGGTATTTCAATATTTTAATAAGTACAAAATATTAGAATTATATCTTCAAGTATTAAAATAAAATATTATTCTTGCAAATGAATCTATTTTGATCCAGATATGGTGGAAACGTGGTATTTTAAAATGTGTCGAATGGGGTATCGGCAATAATTGAAAAAAATGTATCTTTTCGGGTCTCAAAAACTATGTGTTTTAAATTTGAGAAAAACTATGGATCTTTTAAACATAATTTTATAAATCAACAAGTGAAGTATGTTATAAATTGTATTTTGATGGTTATAAGATCCTAGTAGTTATAAAAGTATTGTATTAAAAATATTTTTTTTAAAGAAAATAATTGTTATATCAAATAGTATCATTTGTTTCCTTAAACTAAAATAAGATTTTGGATTTGGAAATTATGAGTTAAAGGTACTTATTAAGTTTTATACAAAATCAAATTATAATGTTCTGGTTATATATGAATATATATTAAAAAAAATTGAAGTAGTTTAATGTATAATTTTAACGTTTAATAAACTGTTTTTTTTCTTCTCTTCGCACTGTTCTTACCCGGAGAATATGGCTGGCCGCGCAATAGCCTCACGCACCTTCCTCCGTCCGATCCCGCCCTGGACGATCCCTGCCGTTGATGTGTTTTAAAAACGTTCAATGCACCGCAGCCGTCCGATCATGCCAAGGCCGAATCTCGTCCTTTTTTTTCCTCCGCGTCTTCTTCAACCTCGCGCCAGGGTCCCGCGAACCAGCTGGTTGTTTGCCCGAGACGCCTCCTTCACCACTGCTCACGTTGACCCTCGCACACCCCACCTACCTAGGACGCCATAGGATCGGCCTAACCCCTGGATCATCATCCTTTAAGAACCGAGAAACCCCAGTGGAAACGGGACCTCCGGAGCCAACCCGCACCACCGGCCACCAAGCTTCTCCCGGTTCTCCGGCCACCCGACAAGCCTCCCTCCAACGAGCATACCCATGTCTCGAGCTTCATCCTCAAGCGAGGTAAGGGTGTGTTGGTGTTTTTTCGGTTTGAGGTAAAACACTATATATACTCGGTATATATATATGTATATATAAGTATATACATAACCAAAATATTGTTATACGCACATATTAAACATGCAAACCCCACGGTTTAAGAATAACACTCTACTCTAAGGGTGTTTTCATGTTTTATGGAAACCTATACTATTATACCCACAATATATACAATATATATATATGTATATACAACACATACTCTTCGGTTTTGAACAATTTTCAAGGGGTGTTTCCTTCATGATATAAAAGGGATAACACTTTTAAGTTTGTTTTAATGATCCTATTTTTGCAAACCTAAAACTCAAGTGTATAGTGTTTTTATGGTTTTGAATATATATATATATATATATAAATATATACATATGTATATACATAACTCAAACCCAGTTATCTTTAGGGTACCGAAGACTATTCAATATCTTTTCACTAAGAATTATACTTTTGAAAGGGTATTTCTAAGTCAAATTCTAGCATATATGATTTTATGAAAGCTGCATATATATATAACTATATATTTATATAAGGTTATGTATTGGAATGGAAATTGGTTTTGATTTTTATGAAATGAACACTTATCTTTGAATGATATTTTTTTATGCGAACTTGGACTTTGGTTTAAGTACATTTATGTTATAGTTAAAAACAAAGTTTTTATATATATTGTATTTATAGTTACATGAACATTTAAACCCCCATGAGGTTTTGAATTTCAAACTAACAAGTAGTTAGTGGTATTCTAAGTGTACCATGTTCAATTTCTGAGGAAACCTACATATATAATTTGTGAATATATATATATCCTTATCTATGTGTGTGTTTTTACGATTAATATCTGAACACCCTAGTTTCAAGAAATGGTTCTTAATATTTCTATGCATGTAGGATTTTAGCGCTTGCCTATGCTGTTTTATATTTTTGGGTCTAAGTATACACCAATGAACTTGTTTAATATCGCCCTTGAACGGACATGTGTGTTTTTTTTCAAGGATATGCTTATGATTGTTTTAATCTCATTTTAAATGGATAGAGGTTTAAGGGTTATGTTATGTTGAAATCTTCTATTATTTTTATACTGAACTCGCTGCAATGATTTTTTTTAGCAAGCAGAGTGTAACAGCAAATTCTATGACAAGTGAAGATTAATAATTAATGACAGGTATTATTTTTAAAGTGGTTTATTTCCAAGTGTCGGAATTTTAAAGATTGCAAGTGTTTATTATTTTTATACCAAGCATGCCGTAGGAATTATTAGTGGATGGAGATTTGTTGCAAGTACTATGACCTGTGAAGTACAATATTTAATGCCAAGTAGTTCTTTTCCATGCACTGGAATTTTAGAAACTCATCATTTAATAACCCTTGGGAGCAGGTCTCACACATTCATCATTTTATGTGCTTAAATAATTGTTCTACACACATAGTATGCTTGCTTAACCATGCCTTATTTTATTCCATATTTTCATGTTTATCTGTCATACCATGTATTTGAAAACCATTTATGTAATTGTTACCTTAATAATATTAATCATGCATATGACTCAACATGAAGAGGAACTAAGAACTAATTACCCAAAGTGGTATGGGACACCTTGGGTAATATGAAATGAAAATTAAATATTCAAAGTGGTATGGGACACCTTGAATATCTGACCCTATCAACATGTGAGAAATGTATGGGACTACCCGGATTGGGGTCCGGTAAGAAGAAAACCCTCCAGGTTGGGGACTGGTTAAAGTAAGCCCTCTGGGTTGGAGACCGGTAAAAGTAAGCTCCTCGATGCATCGATAGTTCTCGAGACAGTCAGATTGGGTTTTTACCCTTAGGTCATGGCACAAGGCCTTGACACAGAGATCATGAGTCCTTCAGCATACATTTCTTTGATTATGACCAACCTAGTGATTATTCCGATTAGAGGAATAACCTTGGTTATAGAACCTTACCTATGAGTATCAGACTTAAAGAAAATATACAAGACATATGATATGGAAATGTTGATTCATGTCCAGTTTCTTCTCAGGATTTTTATTACAAATGTTGCATTACAGTTATCATGTCATGATGTGTTCTTTTTTTTAGATAATGCGCTTGTGCGCGACTCTGATAATGTTTACCCCTTTGTTGTTCATGCACACCTTTCTTGTTTATGGACACTTTACTTCATGCAACCCATGCCTTTTTATTATTATGCTTATCTTGTTTACTAAGTGAGTTGACGCTAAGTGTTTTAGTGCATACGTATGAAGTACTTTAACTCTGATATATCAACCTTTGTTTAGTCTTGATGTTTTTCTTTTAAAACTTTCTAAGTATGGAAAAGTATTCTTTTTCAACGTAGTTTTCAAAAGCTATATTTAAGTATTTTCAAAAACCCCTTACTGAGTATTTCAATGCTCACCCTATGTTTTATGTTAAACTTTTACAGGTTGATAGAGCCTTTCCAAGACTTGGATGTTTGTTCCTAGCTCAGAAAGTAAAGAAGAAAAGCTGTTGTCCCTGATTCTCCAGGATCTAAACCAGAAAGTTCCTCCTGATGGGTTATGATGTGCGACTTATTTGTTTCATTTGGTGCGAAATAAATTGCACACCATAACCGAAGCACCGGCACCGGGCTACCGGGGTCGGGGCATCATAATAGGTTATATATATTTCATTTAAATCATGTTATTAGTATAATATGTATCATATTTATTAATTCAATTAATTTTTATAATTATAATTTAATGAAGATTATTTAGAACGAATCACATCCCACCATGAAGATGGTAAGTCGTACTTACGCACAAGTGACGATATCTTTCCAACAATTATTGAATGGTATTGAATTGGATGGTATATAGTATCTCAGAATAAATTTTATTTATAATAACCATTATATATTTATTATTTCCATCATTATACTCATCCATGTATGGTGGTGGTGAAAAACGTATTACACCATGGCATGAAGACGATAAACCGTACATACGCATACGCGGTGATTTCATTTTTCATAGGATGGGTAGAATGTGGAATATGGATATATCATATTTATAATAACATATTAGTATATTAGTGATATATATTTTATTAATTTATAATGAAAAAACTAATGAATATGAAGTATAAGAAGAAATAATTTTGAATGAATCGGTATAAGAGATTACCTCTTCCTTGACGTGCTTCCTCTAAATATCTTCTCAGAGTATTAAAGTTGGTGTTTGATGATAACCAGAACCTATAGAATGAAAATAGTTATTTTAATCAGGAAAAAGGGAAGGGGGTGGACCAGATTGAAGGGTCAAAATGAACTGAATTGGTGAGGTAGGAGGTTCCCTTTAATAATTGATGTGAGGGAAATTTTAGAAACTACACCAATAATAATTTTTAATAAAATCAAACGATACCGAAAAACCTCCAAAATATCCCAATTTCTAAGATGAGATTAGATATGGTTGTAATATAATCATCCAATAATTCCGAGGTAATATAGAAATATTGTATTAGGTATTGTAGCAGAACAGTTCACTGTGTAGATACTATAGTAGAAATGTACACTGGGCAGGTACTGTAGCAGAATTGTACACTGTGCGGGAACCTTAGCAGGTACTGTAGTAGTTACTGTAGTAGGTACTATTCTATGTTGTAGTAGTTGGAATTATTCACCTTGGGCCACTGGTTTGGTCTTGGAGTCCTTATGGCTTTTGGAAAACCCAGGCCTTCAGGTTAGTAGGTCTTTTGGGCCCCCTTTAAGGCCTTCGGGGAACCTCAAGGCCTTCAGGCCACATCTAGTTGCCCCAGACAGACTCTATAAAAAAGAAGCATCCCCAAAAATGGATTCAGAGTAGGTTCACTCACCAGTGTAGAGGAAAATGGATTTATAAGAATGAGAGGGTATGGCTATGTCATCGGGACTATCCTGTGCTTGAACGGGAAGCCTATCCAGACATCCATGTGTAGGTGGAGAGCTACTATTACGATACAGATGTTGGGGAGGGGCAGTTCCTTGTAGATAGTCTGGTTGAATTCCCTATGAACTTTAGGACATGTAATCTCTTAAGCCTACGGTCCATGTAATCTCTGAGCCTATAGGACTTGTAAGGGTTCCCCCTCATCCCTTGAAAGGGGGGTTATCAAAAATCAATAAAAATGAAGGCCTTTGGGACATTCGGGCTATTTAATTTTAATTTTCATAATAACATTCTTAATATTTAATGGTTATAAATATATACTTATATGGATTAATTGAGCATAAATGAATATTTATGGAAAATTTAGATCTTATAATTATAACTTGGTAATTTTTAAATATTTTTATGAGTTTTAAATAATTTAATAAAATGTTATTTTTATAAAATATCGATTGTGTCAATTTTGACACTATTCATATATTTTACTTAAAAAAATCCAATAAGAAGTTAAATTAAAACCAAAATATTAAATACACTCAAAATATGATATATTCACCAAGAAAATTTGTCGATCACATGAATTAGTTTATATTATTTTTCATTTAATATTTTCAAAACCATTTATTTGCTATTTCTATAAATAAAATAATTTTTTACATCACTATTATGTAATTATTTAAGGTAATTATTTAATCTATGAAATTTATAAATAAATTTATATTATGAATTTAATTATTTTATATTTCTATTGAAAATATGTCGTTTATATTACCTCCTAGTTATCCATATATTAACAATAATATACATATATAAAACGATATTGTGCCATTTTTGTCACATTAATTAGTTTTTATTACATTCATGTCATATTCATAGGTAAGTGGCCATCAAGTGGTTACATTTCAAAAAATAGATGATAAGGGTCTAATTTTGACATCAAATAGAATTTTTAAAGGTTTTAAGCTAATTTTATAATATTATTTTTGGCATTAATTACACTATTTACCTTTAACCATAGTAATAAAAATAATTACCAAAGTTTCTCTATATAATTAAAAAAAGTTATCTATTAACATAATTTTTACCTACTAATTCCAAATATTGACTCCATTTTTAGAAATTAAAAACATAGAAGTTTTTTTAATTAATATAAAATCAGTCCTCTTGTCAGAATGAGACAACAAGTTGTTTGTAATGTTAAAACATTACAAAAGATTAAAATGTTTTTACATATGAATTCAATGTAAATTTAATGATAATGACATAAATTATATTGAATGATAAATATATATTATATTTATAATTTAAAACCATTCAATATTATAATTTATCCATATAAATTTTCTTGATGAAAAAAGTTGTTTTCACATAAAATTTAGTGTATTTTTACAATTCATCAAAACTTGAATGTTATTAGAAAATATCATAAATTGAACCAAAGTAAATTTTTATATACCAATTTAATATAACATGTTTATGTTATCATATAAAAATGATTAATGTTTCATAATATTAATTTAAAAGGGGTTCTTTATTTGAAGACATAAGATTTCCTTTTTTAAAAAAGTAGGTTTTTATACAACAAATAGGGTTTATTCACACCAAATTATGAAAATATCCATTGGATGAATAATTTTTTTTATTAAGTATATAAAATATATTTCTCAATAATTTCATTACCAATAGTAAGTCACTCAAAATAAAATGATCTAATTTATATTTTTCAAAATTTATAGCCAAAAAAATCATAATGCATTTTCATAAGTTAGTTATAATTTTTCCAACTAATCTAACGGCTATGATTTAACATTAATTTTATACTAATGGTATCTCATAGTTTGTTTAAACTCATGATTTCCTGCAACACAAGCTACTTTATGAATAAAAATTATTTAAGGAATGTTTTTATAACAAAATATGAGTGTTACATTAACTATTACCTTGGAATATAAATTTGGAACATATATAAGAATATAAAATCAATTATTATGTCAAGTATCATTGAAAATACCAACATAATATAGTAGATATACTCCTATATTGGATTAGGTTCAATCTTTATTCCCCTAAATATAGTAAATAGAGTTCCATATTAGATTAAATTCACTCTTTTGTCCCTTAAATGTCATCTTATAACATATAAATATTTACACAATGAATTATCGGAATATATAATTAAAATATAGCCTTTTAAATAATGAATAACCATAAATATATGGGTAGTATAAACATGAAAAAATTCAACATTTCATCTTATAATTATAAAATCGTGACAATGAAACATGTTTCATAAATATTTCCATAAGGCATAATCATATATCATTTTGAGAAAGAAAGGGGATTGTATCATTAGATAATACCCTTTGTGAATAATATGAAATATTAATGGATATTTATATAGATAAAAAATAATTTATAAGAGTGTTATAAAACTTCTTTTAAAAATTAAAAAAGTAACCTTTAATTTATATTAATTTTTTTAAAGAAAATAATTTTAAAAAGTGGAAAATTTTAATTTTTAAAACCATTGAAAATTATAAATTATTATTCTCAAATAAAATTAATTAAAATAGTTGGAAATTATGAAAATGTTTATTTTTTTAAAAAAGGGATTCCTTTTATACTTTTGTAAAAAGAGTCAAAGTTAATATAAGATGATCAGTGTAGAAAATGATAAAAAACTATCCCTTTCACAATTTTATAGGTAATTTTAAATATTTTAGAATATGATATTAATAAATAATTGAATTACTGAAAATAATATTCATAAAACAATATCTATAATATGGACATGGAGGAGAATGATTATTGACCTAATAGAAGAGATAATATTGGTTTCATTTATATGAATACTTTTTATTTAGTTGTGATCCAAATTGAAGTAATATGGTAATAAGACATGTAAGTAATAGAAATAACTAGAGAAATAGAAATTGGGTTAGTATTTAAAGGTAAATAACTTAGAATTTCTCAGAATAGGAATTTAAACATTGACAGTCTTGATTTGAAAGTATGATTGAAAAAATTACTAACCATTACTATCAATATCCATGAGGGATCTTTAACCTTATTTATAATAAAAATTAATGAATTATTAATTTATTTAAAAGAATTATTTATACCCATTAACTATTAAAAAAGTAAATAATAATCATTTCTTATATATATACTATATATTTATTCTTTATTATCATCATCAAAAGGTAATAATTTTATTATGTCATACTAGTTTTATAATGGTAACGTAGATACTCATTTTCTAAATCCATGTTCATCATTCCGTGAAATTTAATGGTATTGGAAATAAATAATTTCTATTTTTTAGGTATTTCCATGTTAATTTTATTGAAGTTATCGGTATGGTTCACAATAATACAATCAACACCGTACATGTTTAGAGTAATTTAATGATAATAACGAGTTAATTTCTAATGATTGCTAGTTTTTTTTATTTCACCATTAAAGGCACATAATCATAATATAAATTAATCATAAATATAAAATATCTTAATAAATAATTTCTTGATATCTTTCATTTTGGAAACTTTTCTGATTTTATAAAAAAATTTATATAAGCAGTTGAACTGTCCCAAAAAAGAACATTATATGGTAATGAATGAGTAAGAGTATAGAGTTATATTAAAATATTAGTATATTATTAAAAGAAAAAATTTTAATATAAAATTATTTTAGTGGATAATGAGATTTATAAATATTTTATTTGAGAAGGTAATAATAAAATATAGTGAAGAACAAGGTACTTACTCTAACGAATTCTCTCTATCTCGAAACAGGTTCCTTCAAAATGAAGGATTTCGGCCTCCTTTTTATGAAAAAATGGTAAGAAAAATATATAAAGAATTTTTTACATTATAAATGGGATATTATTGAATATATATCTGAATGAGAAGAGTGTTTTGGGATTGTTAGATAAGGGGTCATTTTTTAGGATAGTTTTTAGTGAAATTTATGCAAATATTGGTTACATAATGTCTATGGTTGTCACTTCAAAAGTCATGTGAATAAAAAGATGAAAAATAATGGTTATTTTTTATTCATACCCACTTATATAATTTTTTTAGATATGGTTTTATGATATTTTGTTTCCTTGCTACTTAGTTTAACACTTTTAAGCACATTTTACCTTTACCGTGGTAATTCAATTTTTACCTCAGTAACTAATTTATATGCCTAAAAATGTATTTGATCTATAACCCTAATTAAAATAGGTTAAATAAAAATTATATCCCTATTTAATCTAATTATTTTTCATAATATGAGAAATTATTATTTTTAATTAAATAAAAAAATATATATGAGAAATGGCTCTTATAGAAAAAAATTTTTGGTTAAAAATTTGAGGTCAAAATAATATTAATATCAATTAATAAGTAAATAGGTGTTAAAATATTTTAATACATTGAAAAATTTTATTATAATCATCATTTAATTCTGATAAATTTAATTTATTATAAAAATAATAGAAAATACATAAAAACTATTCAATGAAAAATATCACATTTTAACAAGCATGGATTCAATGGGAAACATGGTTCTAATTCGCACCATTTGCCAATGGTTCGACCATCTATTTCCCCTAGTGATAGTATTTTATTTTTAAACTATTTATGTCGTGCAATGTTTAAGTTATGTGGGCAGTGATAAGGACCCCTACTTGAAAACAAAGGAATATTATGACGATGAATCTTGTGCTAGTTTAAGGCATAGAAACAATCGATGATGGAAGGAGATCACATGGAAAGGATATATTTTCTTAAGGACCAACATCATTGTCATGGAGGACCGGTGGGCATAGGTCATGAATGTGAAGCTAGTGCACCGATGGTAGTTCAAATGGGCCTAGTGGTGGGTGCTGTTGTTGAAGGACCATCAATGATAAAATGATAGTAAGCTAAGCATGAGCCGTAGATGTGCTATTGTGGATTAGAAACTGGTGGTGTGATGGGAATGATCTTCTGAGAGGTCCTTCATGAAATTGGATTTCATGCATGTTTCAAGGGGATTTGCTCTAGTTATTGGGCCTTCTAGGCCATGTTCCTTGGACCTTAGTGCCTCAAGGTATTTGGTTCAACCAATAGGTTTCCCTCTACCCAGTATGAAAATTTCATTTTTTTAATATTAAAATGTGTTTTTCGACTCAACATTTTAAAAAATTTATCATCTAATCATTAAATTTCATCAATATCTTTGTATTAAAATATTTATTTAAAAATTATAAACACAAAAAATAATTTTTAAATAATAATAATATGTAATAAATAAAAATAATAAAATATTTTAATTATATATTATATTTTTATACAATTATAGAAAAATTTGTTATTTTTCAATGATATTATTTTTAATTTGTTACTTTTTATAAAATAACTCATATTTATTGATTGGGTATATGTATACCCAACAATCTCATATAGAACCACAATATATTCTATGTAAAAATATCCAATGTCAATATTTACAATGACCATATCTCCAATGACCATATTTCTAATGAGAATATCTACAATGACTATATATATAATTGTCATATTTTATTCCTAAGTATATATCCCAATAAAAATATCAAAAATCATTCATCCAATTCATTTAATTTCCCTCATTATGTATATTATTTTTCTAATGGGTTTCCTTATTTCTATAGTTTTAATCAAGGGTGTTATCTTTATAGAAAAGAAAAGGTTAAAATTTTAATATTTGTTTCCTTTCTATTTACCTATTGATTTATTCCACTGGTAAAAATACTAATGAAGTTTCAAATCATATTGTTATAATGAATTACTGATTATATTTAATTAAATTATTTTATTTCAAAATAATATATCAATGTTCATTACTTTGTAATTTCATTAGAAATAAGCTACTCAACAGAATAATAAAAGGAAGAAAAATACTAAAATCATGTATTGTTACATTCTACCACCATTAAAATAATTTCACCCATGGTATTTCATTACTTTTTAAAAAAAAATCAGGGTATATTTGTATTTTTATATATACGGGTTCCCCCATCACTTCCTCAAATTTTTGATTCCTCTATAAAACATTAACATGGTGAGTGTTTTTTTATAACACTTTATCTCTATAATCAATTTTTTTTTGTTTCTCCTTATAAGAGATATCATGTTCTTGTGGTACTACCAATGAGTTCATTACATGTGAACAATTAGGTATGTAATTCAATAAAAGTGATAAATAGAATATATCATTCACTTATGATAGGTTTTATATAATCATAAGATGATAAAATACCTTTCCCATATGATCATGGAATTTGAAAGGGGGAATGTATCCTGGGATCAATATTCCCTGATTGAATCTCAAAACCTTCTTCCATGTAGATATTTGAGGGAATAACATTTCTCAAATATCAAACCCAATATATCATAAATGATTATAAAAGTATATCTTTGGTTAACCATGAGTGATTTTAATATGTTTTTGAATTGGTTGAACCTTCTTTTAAATTTTTTGGGATAGATCTAGACCTAGATTTTTAATCTCTACAACTTCATCCCATCGTTTTGGAGTTCTAGAACTCATCCTAAAATGATATTTGTATGATACTATTTGAATTATAGAATGGAAACTGTTGTTATAAGATAACTCTACCAAGGGAAGGTGTTGATCAAACCCTATTTTGAAATACTATTAATAAGATGTCATTATATCCTCTTAAGTTTTAATGGTCATTTTTGGTTGACCATTTTTCTAAGGATGATAAGAAATGAAGAAAATAATATATATGTCATATTCTTAATATATAATCCTCTAGAAAATTAAGGTATGCCTAAAATAATGATTAGATACAATGGAATGTGGAACTCCATAAAACCTTAACACTTCCATAATGTATATTTTTTCAATTTGACTGAATTATAAATCTTCTTGAATAAAAATGAAATGTGAATATTTAATCTAGAGATCAAATACAAACAACATTGTATTATATATTTTAGAAGTATTGGTAAGTAATAAAACATTATTCGAGTTCATGATCATCTACTTCCCTAAAGGTTTGGGTAATGGTTTCAAAATCCCAATAGCATTATGTCATTATTCCTTCACATTCCAGGACACCAATATTTGAGATCTATACTCTGTACTATCTCTCTTCATAATTCCCCACTAAAAGTGGTTATAAGGTTGTATATATTCTTTTTTACTCCATGGTTGAATACAAATGGATGGGATATGTGCATAATCCAAAAACTGCTTATATTATACTATTTATGGGACAAATATTTAGGTTTTAAATTTTGTAAATCTATTTATATAAATACTAAACTCCAGAATATTTTCTACCTCCTTCTATAGTACCATATATTTCTTCTTCACTTTTTATATCTTATAATGGATAGATGGTTGAGCATACATTTTTTAAATATAGTATTTCTCCTCTAAACATATGATTACTTGGTCTATACTTTGAAAATCCATGAGTATTGGGTCCCATTTGATCCTTATCATGGTTAAGTTTTCAATATCCTTCTACATAAAAACATAAACCATATTTATTTCCTTCTATGGGTAGTAATGTTTTGATATTTCATAGTTTTTGATCAACTGAAACCATCACCATTAGTGCATGTTGAAATCCTTATTTTTTAATAAATAATTTATTCTCTTGTGATCAGTATATATATACCACCTTTAACCATATTAATACTGCCTCTATATCATTAATGAAAATATTTACACTATGAGCACTAGATCATGAGTTAGATAGTTTTTCTCATATAGCATTAATTAAATTTAGGACTAAGCTACAACCATATCATTTTTAAGTAATAAATGTACTAATAACTTATTTTATGTATTAATATGTACTTAAAACCCTTTTATACTCTGGGGTAGTGTTAGTGCGAGTGTAGTGACCAACCTTGTCTTCAGCTCCTTGAATTTGTTTCGTATTAATCTATCCAAAGGAAAATTACTCCATTCCAAGTTAAAAATGTTATAATATTTTATAATCACATCCATCATTTAAGGATCCACATTTATACACTCCATTACTATTAGATAAACCAATAATGATTCATTATATCACCTGAATTCTTACATGCTATATTTTCTATAAGGTTTTTCCTTTATCGTGGAATTTAGCACAATCCTCAGTTTATCTTCATATACATCCATACTAGTTGAATATATAATAATGTCATATATAAATATTTCTATAAATCAATTGATGTAATATATAATGAATCTATTCCTCAAATACATGAATATAGAAATAGAATTTGAAATTCCAAATGGAATCACTATGAATTAAAGGATGAATATATTGTATGGATGGTTATATTGGGTATTTCATCCAGATTAAACCTAATTTGATGATATTTGGACAAATTTTTTAATCATTTGGATGTATTTAGAGACTTGTAGTTGATATATCAGGTTGTCAATAATGTGTAGAGGTTACATTTTCTTGAATCATTATCTTTTTAATTATATTATAATCAAGAGAGACATGAATTGATCTATCATTTATGTAAAAAAATTATATCTTAACCCCATGGGGTAGAATATGGGTGTATAAAACCCATATCGTGGTTTTATTGTAAATATTTTTTAATCCCTCCAATTCAACTTATATTATTCCATGAGGATATTTTAATGTTTACAAATCACTAGTAGTATTTTTATTGAAAAATCAACCACATAATCATTGTAAAAACCAAGAAAATATTATAGAAAGATATTTAAATTTCATACATAGTATAAAAATAGTTATTATAATTTTTCCTTTAACATAATAATCAAATTATCCTTATTTATATGTATTAATACCCATACAAGGGATGTAACTACTATAGAGAGTTTACAATCAGAGTTACACTGACAAATAATCATGGCTGGATTTGGGATTCGAAATATAATTTCACATTCATAAAAATAGACTTGGGTTTTATTTATATAGTTCCAATCCATGCCCAAAATAAAATAAAAATTTATTAAATAAATAATAATATGATTTATAGGAAACACATTACCAAAAACATCTATTAGGGAAGAGTTATATTAAAGGGAATAAATCAACATACCACTATATGTTTTGGACCACCAATTCAATACATACAAATTTTGAATTGTAATTAATAGTCTTATAGAAATTTTAAGATATGTAATAATTCATATATATGGCAGGAATATTATTTTTTAATGTTGAAAAAATTTATCACTACCCAAATTTCATGATTCTTTCTGTATTACCTTTCTAAATCCAAATAGGCTTGTGTGAGTATCAACTAATAATAATCTGCATGATAAATCATATTAATAGGAAAATAAACCATAATATGACATAAATTGTTACAACTCCATTTAAACTTATGTAATTTTAGGTTCAAATTATATCACTTTTAGTTCATGAAATGTTTTTGTAGGTTTTATCCTAGTGTTCTTAATATCCAGATCCCTAAAAAATTCAATATCATACTTTGATAGAAACTGAGATGGGATGATTCCCACATAAAAATATATATTAGAATATTTTATATTAAT
The DNA here is from genome assembly GCA_963277665.1 of Viscum album. Classification (NCBI taxonomy): domain Eukaryota; kingdom Viridiplantae; phylum Streptophyta; class Magnoliopsida; order Santalales; family Viscaceae; genus Viscum; species Viscum album. Next base: position 31,749,596 of record OY728132.1, on the reverse strand, counting down.
ATTCATTTCATCTAACATATAATCACCCTAGACATAGGTTTATTGAATTTTGAGGTTAAATACATAACCAATTCTTTTACAACATTTTCAACATATACCATAAATTGTCTTCTCACAAGACACCCTTTTTAATACATCACATATAATACTCTTCTTCAAAACCTAGGGGATGAAATTATAATAATGTTTGATCTTAGAAACTTTGTGAGGTTAAAAATAATATATATCAATCAAATATCATATGTGAGTATATGATTAGAATATGGGTATGATCACATAATTATAGTGCATGTTTATATTATTAGTGAATCACACCTAATATAATAATGTTTATAAATTAGGATTCAAGGATTATAGAATTTCTAATAACATATGACATGATTAATAGGAGTGTGGAAAAATGATTAAAAAATATTGAGTTATGAAATCATAACTTAGGTATAATAATTTGGAAAATATATAATCATAGAAAACCATTTCTTTTTCACTATATCACTTACATGAAAATCATCACATTTCATAAATAATCTCATAGTGGATTGGGTTCACTCCATGTTTCAATAAACATTATGGATAGAGTCTCATATTGATTTGGGTTCACTCTGAAGTCACTTTAATTTTATCTTATGCGATATAAATATTTACCTAATGCATTGGAGGGATATATAATTCCCTTCCCACTCATATAATAATCAAAAAACATAATTTTATGTTCCAAATGAGAATAAAAACATTCATAATTCCATCACATCATAATGAACTAATGAAAGATAAATAGGTCTCATAATGATTTCTATACTATATAATCATAAGTCATCAAATAATGTAATGTGGTTTTTTTCATTAGATAATATCCATGGTGATGTATAAGAAATGTTAAAGTATGTTGACATAGATTACAAACACCTTAAAAGTGTGTCCATCAAAACAAATTTTTAAATCCTTTTAATATGATGTCATTATATCCTATCAAATTTTAATGGTCATTTTAGGTCGACTATTTTTAAGAGGATGATAAGTAGTGTAGAAGATCATCTCTATGTGTTTTTATTATTTTATACTTATCCAAAAAATTAATGTAAATCTCAAATCCTGATTAGATAAAATGGAATGGGTAACTCTAAAAAATGTTAACACTTCTATAATGTATATATTTTAATGTTGAATGAGTTGTAAATATTCTCGAATAAAAATAAAATGTGTATATTTCATCAGGATATAAACAAAAAAACATTCTATTATAGATTTTAGAAGTCATGGGAATTCATAAAACAACATTACAGGTCATGTTCATCCATTTCCATAAAGGTATGGGTAATGGTTTCATAATCCACATAGAATTATGACATTATTTATTCTCTTTCCATCATAATAATCTCTGAGATCTATACTCAATTAAATATCCCTTCATAATTCCCTAAAATAAGTGGTTATAATATTCTATATATTTTTTTGTACTCTCTAGGTTAATATGGAAGGATGGTATATGTGCATCATCTAATAACCCCTTAAATTCTAGTATTTATGGCACATGTATTCTATTTCTAAATTTAATAAATATATTTATATAAATTTTAAACTCTTCAATATTTTTAAGCTCATATTGTTGTGTCGTATCTTACTTCTTAACTTATTATATATTCTAATGGTTGGGTGTTTGAGCATCCATTTTTTAAATATAGGATTTCTCCACATAAAATACGATTCCCCGATCCATATTTTCAAAATCCATGAGTATTGGATCCCATTTAATCCTTATCTTGGATAAGGCTTCAAGATCCTTTTAGATCATAACATCAACCATATTGTTTACCTTCCATGGGTGGTAATGTATTAAGTTTTTATAGTCCTTTATCAACTAAAACCATAACCATTGGAGAATACAAAAATCATTAATTTTTAATATATACTTTATGCTCTTACGATCAGAATATATATACTACCTTTAACCATATAGACACTACCTTCATATCATTAATGAAACTATTTCCACTATGAGCTCTAAATCATGAGTTAGATAGTTTTTCTCAGTGACCATTAACGAACATGAGTCCTAATCTTCCATTATATTATTTTTAACAGTGTCACATCCTATTAACTTCATTAATGCATTAATATATATTTAGAACTTTTTTCCACTTTGGGGTAGTGTTAGTGCAGGTCTAGTGAAAAACATTATCTTGAGCACCATATCATTATTTTTTATTCATCTATCCAGAGGAACATTACTCCATTTCAAATAAAAAATTGAATATTTGATAACCACCTCCATCACTGATGGATGCACATTTATACACTCTCTTACTATTACCCAACCCAATAATTATTCTTTATAGCACCAAAATTTATTCATGCTATAATTTTTACATGAGTTCTCCTTTATCAGGGACTTTATATAAATTCCCAAATTATATTCATATACATCCATGCTCTTGGGATATATAACAATATCATATATAAAGACTTCCTTAAATCAATCGATGTAATATATAATGAATTTATTCCTAAAATCCAGGATGATTGAAAAGGATTTTGTAATAACAAATGGAATTATTATGAATCAATGGGTGCATAACTATTATGAATGGTTATATTGGGTGTGTCATCCATATTCAAACTAATTTGATGATATTTGGACCAATAATAAATTATTTTGATGTATTGAGAGACTCATAGTTAACGGATAATGATAACAATAATGGTTAGAGGTTACTTTTTTTTGAATCATTATCTTTTCATTTATATGATAATCAGGGGATAGATGAATTGATCTATTATTTATATCAATAAAACGGATAGATTAACCCCATGGGGAAGAAAATGGGTTTCTAAAACCCATATCAAGGTTTTCTTGTAAATCGTTCTTCAATTCCTCCAATTCAACCAACACCTATCCATGAGAATATTTTAATGTTTACATATCACTATTAATATTTTTATTGAAAAATCAAATTCATAATCATTGTAATAACCAAGATAATATTATATAAATACATTTAAATTTTCTACATAGTATACATTTAATTAATCTATTTTTTCCCAACCATTGTAGTCAAATTATCCTCATTTATACATAACAATTCCTATATAAGGGAAGTAACTTATATAGGTATTTTACAATCAAACTTACACTGATAAACAATCATGGCTAGATTTAGGATATGAAATATAATTTCCATATCCTAAAATTGGATTTACATTTTATGTACAGAGCCCTAATCCATTCCCCAAATACAATAGAATTTTGTTAAATGTAGAATAATAAGATTTATAGGAAACACAATACAAAAATAATCTATCATAGAAGAGTTATATAACTGGGAACCAATCATCGTACCACTAGACTTTTTTCCCTTGTAACTCAATATAAACCTATTGGTAATTGGATTTAATAGCCTTAGATAGTTTTTATGATATTAAATAATTTATATATATGGCCCAAATGTGATTTCTTTAATATTGAAAATTCCTATCACTACCCAATTTTCTTGATTTTTTCTATAGTACCTTACTAAATCCAAATAAGCTAATGTGAGTATAAAGTAATAATAATCAGTATAATAAATCAAATAAATGGAAAATTAAACCCTAATATGTCCTAAATTATTAAAAATTCATTTCAAATTATGAAATTTTTGGTTCATCTTATTTCTCTTTTGGTTCAAGATATGTAGTTTTAGGTTTTATCCTCATGTTCTTCATATCTGAATCCCCAAATGTATCCATACCATGGTATGATAGAGACTGATATGAGATAACCCTAACCTAATATATATATATATATATATATATTATAATATTACATTAATATTCATTCTATCTAACATAAAATCACACACTAAAGCCTATTGGTTTAATGAATTTAGAGATTAAATACATATCCAAAAAATTTACAATGTTTTCAAAATTGGCTGCAAATTATAATATCTCAATATACCCTTTTAGATACATCACACATAATACTATACTACAAAAAACTACGGAATGGAAATATAATAAAGGTTGAGCTCAGAAACTTATTAAGGGTAAAAATAATATATATAAATCAAAGATCATATGTGAGTATATGATTAGAATGTGGGTATGAGAAAATAATTATGGTGAATTTTTAAAACATAAGTGAATCATAATAAAAAAAATATAGATCATAAATAATTATTCTAGTATTATGGATTTTAGAATAACATAATACCTGATTAATAGAAGTTTGGAAACATGATTAAAAAATATTGAGCTATGAAAATATAACTTAGGAATAAGAATTTGGAAAATATATATTCATAGAAAACCATTTCTTATGTCTTATATCACTTCTAGTACAATCATCACATAGTGGATAGAGTATCACATTGGATTGGGTTCACTACATGTTTCAATAAACCTAGTGGATAGAGTCCCATAGTGATATGGGTTCATTCATCAGTCATAAACATATTATCTTATGAGATATAAATCATTAGCTAAGTCCTTGAAGGGATATATATTTATAGTCCCACTTATATCATAATGAAAAACCATAAATTTATGTTACACATGAGCTTGAAAACATTCATAATTCTATCATATATTAATTATCTAGTGAAAGAGAAATATGTTTCATCAATATTTCCATATGGTATAATAATAATTCATTATGTAAAATAATGTGGTTGGTGTCATTAGATCTTATCCATAGTGATTTATATGAAATGTTAAAGGATATTAACATATATTAAAAATACTATAAAAGTGTGTTATAAAGTTTATTTAAATAATAAAAAAAATACCAATTATATTTTAAAAAATAATAAAATATAGATAATTTATAAAATAATTGAAATAATAATTATTTTATCAAACCATAGAATCATGTAAATAAGATATCATAAGAAAAAATAGAGAATAGTGTGAAAATGTGATAACAAAAAATGATAAAATAGATATTCCTTTCGCATGCTTCTAAAGCGAGTCAATGTCAAAAGAAGACGACCCATATATAAATTTTTTAAAAAATAATCCATCAAAACTATTAAGAATAAAGAGAATAATGGTTGAAAATCTTCATGGGAAATCATTTATTTTTCTAAAATATGAAACATATTAAAATTAAAATAATATTCACATGTGTGAGGAAGATTCCTGACTATAAAGAAGAGATATGGTTATTTCCACATATCATATCCATTCAGATGAAATATAAGCCAAAGAGAGGTGAAATGATTAGAAGACATGTAAACCCTTGAAACAACCAATTTAAAATGAAATATTTTGGTTTTTAACGATAATTAAAATTCAATTTATCTAAATAGAAATATAAATATAGATAGTTTTGATTTGAAAATGATATCAGAAAAGAAACCATTACATTTTCTCTCAACTTCCATGAAAGTGATTTAACCTCTTTATAATAATAAAAAACATCTTAGTAACTTATTTTATAACCTATTTAATATATATTTCATTTTATAATATTCAGTTATTTTCATTCATTACTTATTTAAATGTAAGTTATTGTTTATTTTTATCCACTAATGATAGTAATTTTGAATAATTCATTCATGTTTTATAATTGGGATGTCGGTCATCATTATTTTATATAAAGATAATCATTCCCAATTATTTATGTTAGCAGAAACAATTTGTTTTAGTGATTTATGTTTTACCATTTTTATTTTATGGAAGTTATGAGTATGGTTGGTGATAATTGAATCTGTGATGTTTTAGCTAATTTATCAATAAATAAAAGATACATTATAGTGATCGTTAATTTTTTATTTAAATCTTGAAAAATATATTCATAACATATATTACTATTTAATATCATATATTTCTATTATTAATGTCTGTATACTCTATTATATTGTAAATGGTAAATATTGTAAAACATTATTCATATAGGATTTTCAACCAACACAAATAAAAACATATTCTAGTCATGAATATGTAAGTGTATAGGGTTATATAATGTTAATATCATATTTTAAGATGAATAATTATGTTATTATAACATTATTAAAATAGATAATAATATTTTTAAAGAGTATATATGATAAGGTAACTGAAATATATAGTTAATAACTTGGAAATTTGATGAATTTTATAATCAAAACAAGTTCCTTTGCAAGTAATTATCGAATCAACTTTATTATGAAAAGATGAAAAAAATGTCTATTAAGTCCTTAGAAGAGGAAAAAATTCCCGGATTCAAGTTAAAACTAGATGAAAATAGTGTTTTGAGAGGGGTAGAGGATGATTATTTTATAGATGAGTTTTAAGTGACATTTCGTCAAATACCCATGCCTTAATGTATGAGGTTGTAACCTCAAAAAAAGTGGATGAGAATTGGAAAAATAATTTATATGAGTAAATCATCTCTATATAAAAACATTTTATAGGAAAAATTTTATTATATTTTAATTATTTACCACTTAGTTTAACATATTTACATCTTTTTTACATTTTCCATGGTAACACAATTTTACCTTAGTAAATTATTTCCATTTCCAAAATTGAAATTAAACTTATTACCAAATTTATATTTTCAGATTAATTTTTTTAACTCCATTTAATATGATTCAGTTTCTAAATATGAGATATAAAATATTTTAATAAGAACATAAAATATACAGAAAAAATTATTATTGGAAAGTGAATATTAATAGTTAATGTATTTTTAATCCTATTTTATATCAATTAAATATTAAATGTGTTTCAGTATATTTTCTATATTCTAAATTTTTTATTAGAATCATCCTTTAATAGTCAACGATTTTATTTTATAATATAAATATACACAGTAGTTAAGATATATTTTTTATATATTCTCACATTTTTACCTTAAATGATTTTAGTCACACCAAATTAAGTGTACACTATTATACATGCTATATAGTTAAGTATTTACATAATTATCCATATTTTTATTGAAACTATATGGTCATATCAGTGTATATATTGTATTATTTGTAATGTGTTACACAATGTTTAAAGACAACTACATGTCATATAATTTTCCACTGAACACTTTCAAAATACACCTTAAGTCATGGACTATATATTTCATGAGATATCTCATTCCATGCTATGTATGTATCCCACTATACATAGTGTAATTAAAATCTTTTTGATTCACTCTAATGGTAGTAAAGATGTGATATAGAGTAACATTGTATACTTTGACCATATGGATTTACACAATTTTGGAAGAACCAATTCCATGTAGTGTTAAATAGCATGTAAACCAACTACCAGATGTGTACTCCCTTCCATGGTTCATGCTAGCTGAATGTTAATACATAATGTGTAACGATAATGAATATTGTTACACAAGGTGTGTTGTTATTAACATGGAATATTACTTATGTGTTTGACTAAGGATACGTGATGTGTACAATATCATTACATGTCATGTATCCATGGAATGTACCCAACATCCTTGGAACCTTTGGATTGGATCTTTGATCATTCATCCAATTTTCATGGACATTTTTTTTATATTAATTGAAATAATATGTCATCTCAACTTTTTGATTAAAGAATGAAAAAATATAAATGAAAACAGTAAAATAGACACAAAAATAAATCAAGAAAAGTAGTAATAATTATTAAATATAATTTGGTTTTTCTGACAGCACATGAATGTTCTAGGGTAAAGTGGAAGTAGTGGTTTATTACCCAAATTTTTTTTCATCATTTTCAATGGAAAAATAATTCATGAACATTAAAAAAGGAAACACTAGAAAATATTACAGAGGGTCAGTCAAATTTAATTCATAATTAATTTAAAATAATAATTACCTTAAACATTATAATAATTTTTATTTATAAATTTAGTTATTTATCTTGTTATTTCATCATGGTGGCAGTGAATTAAAGTGATGAATTATCTAGGTTAATTCACTCATACTCCCAAAATCTCCAAAAAATTATCATGGTATTCTAGGATCTATAAAAAAGGAAAATATTAGTTTATGTTGTTCACCATTGATTAAATAAATTATTTCTTCTTCATTTTTCTCTTATTCATGAAATAGAGGGTTGATTATTCTCAATCATGGGATTGAGATAATTTTTGAGTCAATCCAATTTGAAAAGAAACTATAATGGTGTAAAATGATATAACCCCAAATATATATTTAGGGTTTAGTATTTGATAATTGTATTAATTATGTTTATCAAATATTTTCTCTATTTTATTCCCCATTTCTAATATTATTATTTTTATGTATTTTTTTGAGATGAACATATTTAAATATAAATTTTAAAATAAATATATCAATATTCATTTAGATGATATGTAACAAAATATATCTTTTCTATCAATCACATTAATTTGTCTTAACAATCCTCATCCGAATTTATCTATCCCTAAGTAATAAAAAACATACTTCAGAAAAAAAATATTTTTTTCAATTAATAAATTAATATGATATTCAATAAACTCATGCACAAATATTTTAATATTCAGAAAACTAAATAAAAATTTATATATTCATTTATTCACTAAACTTTTGAATAAAAAATATATATTAATTAACATATGAATAATAAAAAAGAGATAATATTTGACTCACATATTCTATAGTCGAATATCTAGTTTTTGAATTTTTTTATTTTGAAAATAGTTGAATAATTATCATTCTAAAATGAAAGAAAAATATTTATTCTTAATTTTAAATATTGAATTGAATTTAATGACATCCTAGATATACTTAATGTAAGTCCCTCTATGACTCTTTCTCAATTACATTAGGTGAACACACCTAATGTTCAATATCAATGTCTAGTAACCAATCATGATACCCAAAGCGAAGGAATTTAATATCACAGAGATAACAACTATTCTATAAATTTATAGGTAATAATATATAAAATTTTCCACAATATCTCATTATGTAACTTTCATACTTGTTTAAGCAACCGATATAATTGGTTTTTCATTATTTTACATTTTAAAAAAAACTCCTAGATGAACTACCATGACCATAGATTTAATTAGAAAATTATATTTTAGTCGAAGGTAAACTGATATCTTCTTAAATTAACACAAATGAGAAAGATAATTCCTCAAAATATTAAATTAATTATATATTGATTATGATGTTACCAATGAATATTATCTTTTCATGGCCATAATTAATCATAATTTTTATCCATACATCAATGTGAATAATTCATGATATTCATCAATAAAAATATCAATTCCATATACCATGGAATTAATATTTGGATAGCAATATCCAATGAAACCCATATAATGTAGTACTATTATTAGTGATTTTGACATCAAAATATCCCTTCATAAATATTACCAACGGTGAACCTATAACGACCCTTTCTTTTTATAAATTAACAATATATCACTTTTGAGAAATACTTGATACTTTTAAGTAAAATCCCTAATACTTTGTTACTTTAGTGCCTTTGGAAACATGGAAACATAGACGCTAGTACATGAATGGGAAAAATTATCTCCCACTAGGTTCTCTAAGATTAGAACCCCTCTTAGATATATAATACCTAGAATATATCACCATAACATGGAGAAGTAAACACAAAAATGGGTGAGCTTAGATGCTTAGTATGGGTAAATAAGGGAGATATGTAAGTATAGATTTGAGCATGAGTGTAATGTACCAGCCCGACTCACCACTATGACGGTGGTCAGGCCGATGGGTCACACGAACTCATGCACAACTCCCCATACACCATAGGCTACCGACTATAAACAAAGGTCTATTGATGGTACAATGGGGAGATTATACCCTCTAGATTAGAGTATCACATCATATAATTCGACAATAAATAATATAAAAATACTAAAGTAGTAATAATAGTAAACTAAGAAGTGGAAGAATAATTTAATATGAAAAATAAAATGGCCATTTATAATTCCATATAATAATTCATGTAATTTCATTTGTTACAAGGTACAAAGAGTAAAAAAATAAAGAATGAAAATAAAAACCTAAAAGTAAACTTCTTCCGAATCTAAAGAAAGAACCATGTCATGTGCTCTATATCTCCGATATATATATCAAAACATAGGAAATTAATCCAAAAACATGAAATCAAAATGATCTAATGGGTTCCCAAATAGAACCCGAGTATAGTGTGAGATAATAATCTCAGTAGGGAGACACCCATGTTGTCTATCCTAGTCCATTACATGATATATAATGTAATATAGTGAGTAGTTGTATGAAAATAAATAAACAAGAAGTTATGAATAAACAAAACAACAACCTTCATAGGTTCTAAAGGGAAACCTGACGGCCATACCTACTTAATAACCTTGCTTGGTATCTATGTTTGTGGGTAGATCCTCCTGTGTCAGGATGAATCACCCAAATATGATACAGATTCTCCTATAGAGGATGAATCACTTAGAATATAACTTAAATATATGACCATATCCTTCATATGAACCAAAATCTATCACCCTAGTAATAACTAGAATCTCACTCTTATGCATCCTATGACCGTGCATCTAGCCCTCAGGCATCTGAAATAATCATATATTCCACCCTCTTGCATTTTGTACCAGGGATCCTATCTCCTAGGTGTCAACACCGGTCATGAGTCCTCATAAATCCTATATAACCATACAATCTACCCTAAAGAATCAAGTACTTATGTTCCTTTCCCTCAGGCGGTATGGTAGATCATGCACCATGCCCTTTGGCATCCACATTAAACATGAGTTGTATCCAAACAATATCAACATTCCAATCAGTATCAAACAATGAGTATCAATCACATCGATATCACATAATATATAAATCTAAATAAGAAAAATTACCATTGTAGTATAAAACATACTAGAGTTATCATCATAAGACACAATGATCAATTTTTAAAAACTACCATCTGTCAAAAAAAATCAATTCATTAATACAGGTTCTTAATTATCATCATAATTATATTAAACATGTTAAATTAATCATTAAAACCTCTGTGCAATAATATATTAATTAAATTGTTATTCCAAGGTGATTATACCATAAGAAATTACTTAATTTATTATTATTCCAATTCAATATTCTGAGCGATCAATCAAACAATATAACTAATTTATTAAAGGGATTTAAATTTAAACAAATCAAGTCTTAATAACTTCTAAAGATAGAACACAAATCAGGAGTACACAAGTCTAAATCTCCATTCCTATAGATTCAAGGGGATATAATATATGATTTAAAATTAATAATTATAAATTAATTGGTATTATTAAGTTTTTTTGGTCATGTACGTGGCTTTTCAGCGTGATTTCACATATCACAATTTCTATAAAAAAATTGTATCTGATAAAAATGGGTTTATTTTAGACCACCCTAATCAATTACTTTCAATACATGAAACCTTCATATTGTATGTTGTTAAATATATTCAAGTCATATTACTGAAAAATGTTACCTAAACCATACTTATTTAATCATAAAAAAGGTGTGTTCATACCAATATAATAAGATTCAATTAAATTAATTCATTTAAAACATTTAAAGAAGGAAAGCCATTATTTCATTCCATTTCATTTAATTCATTCCATTTAATTAAAAAGGATAAGGTAATTAATTTATCAAGTGCCAGGTGGTATTTTTAAGGTACTATGGGAAAATAGGGAAAATACTAACATGGTCATTCCCTTTTTATAAAACATGTGAAGTCATTCAAATTATAAGAGGAACCATGCACATAAATGATGCATTGGTTCATTAAACATTTTAATAGGGGAAATCAATTTTCTAATTCCATTTAAAGAAATATATTAAACATGACATCTATCAAATATAACCTCAAATCATAAAGAAACACCATCACAAGAATCCAAGAAGGAATAAAATTACAATCAATAATTTTTTTTCTTAGAGGACATCACACCTCTATTGGAGGGGTTTTGTTATAAAAACACGACTTTCTTTATAAAAAAATAATTTATCATATTTAAGATTTTAATTCATGTTTTTTAGTTAAATTTATTAAAGGAAAAAAATAATTCGACTTATTTAAATTATCACATAAAGCATTATTAAATTAAAGGGACAAGGATAGGGATCCTGCCTCAACAGAATACCAATACAAGGAGAAAATTTTAGCACTCGACATTTTCAATGGAAAGAACCACTCCACACTTGAACTCACATACATTCTTAAATATATATATATATATATATATATATTAATAAAATGTACATATTTTACCTCGCTATTAAGGGAATATGTACAAGGAAGATATATATATATATATATATATATATATATACATTCCTATATATATGAGTTCAATCCTTTAGGGTGACACTAAATGCTCTCGAAGCGATGATAGAATGATAAAATTGTCACGATGAGGCCAACACACTTTAGGAAAAATACTACGAACTCATAAACTATGAAATCCCAAAAAATAAATAGCTCAGCAATGAAGAATTATAAAAATCCTTACCCTTCATCGACGATGGCGGACCGAAATGATTCAAACTGCTTCACCTTTGGCAGTGGTTTCTAGAACCACTCCCACAAAAATAGTTTTTCTCATCACCAACCTTTATCCGCACTAATGAAAAAGCTATGATAAAGGTGGGGGGGTGCCTTTCTCAATGATAAAAAACGCACTGATAAAATCACCCCTTTATCAGCGCTTTTTTTAATCGCTGATAATGGTACCCCCTTTATCCGCGCTTTTTTTAGCACCGATAAAGGGATCCCCTTTATCAGCGTTTTTTTAGTAGCACTGATAAAGGGTCGACTTTAAAAAAAATTAATTAAAAATAATATATTAATATATAAATATAGTTATATTGATATAAATATAATATATACTTTTTAAATATATTTTAGATAATTATAAATATACATTTACACTTAATATACTTAATATATAAGATATTTAGTGAAAATAGATCATAAAAAAATTAAAAAAATATTTTTAATTAACAATTTGCTAATTATTATGGAGTAATTGTCATTTAATAACAATTTGATGACAAAAAAATAAAAAAATTAAAAAAAGATCCAAAATATGTTGAAAACGCAACTCGAACTTCAAATGGACATAACTTTTGATCCGGGTGTCCGTTTGAGCTCTACCACATATCAAATCAAAGCGTGCAATGATATCTACATCAATGATACCCAAAGGAACCCCGGTAAAGGTTTTTTTCAAGGCCAAAAAGGCACATAAGGCCTCCAAAATAGAGTTTTTAGTCGGGGTACCCTGATTTTTTTAACATTTTGTTGATTTTATGGCTCGTTTAAGGGGGTATTATTGAATTTTTTTGCTGGGAAATGAATTTATTACAAGGTATTATATTCATATTGATATTATGTTTTTGAAATTTTCAACATTTTTTATAATGAACTACTATTTATAATCAAATATATAACAATATATACATATTTTTTTAAATATTCACACATAAAACTTTAATTATATAAATATAAATAATAAAATATATTTACATATAAAATATATTAGATTTATCTAAATAATAACTAATATCCATTTTATTTAAAATACAAATATATGAATATTTATATACCTATATATTAATCTAACTATATATATATATATATATAAATCTAACTATATATATATATAAATCTAAATATATATATATATATATTAATATAACTACAAATATATATTAATATTACTATAAATATATATATTAATATAGCTATAAATATATATATTAATATCACTAGAAATATATATATTAATATAACTATATATATATATTAATATAACTATATATATATATATTAATATAAATATATATTACTCTCCGAATAAATATAACTATATATATATATATATAAATAGAGATATATATTAATATAACTACATATATATTAATATAACTATATATATATATATATTACTATAAGAATAAATATAACTAAATATATAGATATAGATATAGATATAAATTAATATAACTATATATATATTAATATAACTATATATATTAATATAACTATATATATATATATTAATATAACTATATATATATTATTATAAATATATATTACTATAAGAATAAATAACGAAATATATATATATATATATATATATCATGAAATGGAAAAAAAATCAAAATAGAGTGTTAAGGGCTTAGGTGCACAGGGGGGAGGTCTTGAGATCAAATCCTGGTGGAGGCAGGGGAACGCGCGCATGGGGGAATATGGGAGCAAGCACTGAAAAATGGTGGAGGGGGTGCATGGGGTGCTGTTGGTGGTGGAAAAGTGCTATAAAAGGTGGGGGATCAAGCGCTATAAAAGACCCCCACACCGATTGGTAGTATTTTTTTAATTGTTTTTAATTGTTTTTAATGTTTTTAATTTTTTTAACTTTTATCAATGCTTTTAAAAAACGATGATTAAAGGGGTCAATTATCAATGCTAAAACGAATGCACTGATAAAGGAAGCACTCATAAAGGTGTCTTTTATCAGCGCTAAAACAAAGAGCTGATAAAGGAACCTTTAATCAGTGCTTTGTTTTAGCACTGATAAAAGGGGTATTTATCAGCGGCTTTTGGAGCGCTGATAAAGGGGACCCACCATTTATCTTTGATGGCATTAATAACGCTTTTCTAGAGCTGTTAAAAGACATTTTTAGAACTGATAAAAGCTGTATTTGTAGTAGTGAACATGTAATAAAATGTCCTGATAATCCTTTTACATTCCCTTTAATTGGAAGAAACACAAAAACCAGGGTTAACCCTAACCCTAGGATTTCGACCAAAAAAAAGGGGTGATGGGAAGACTCAAAATTAGTTGTAAAGGAATAAAAGAAAGAAGACAAGGCCTTACCTCGAAATATTAATGAGGAATTGTAAAGAAATCAGGAGAGATCGACATTAAAAGAGGGAGCCATAGAGAGGGAGTCACGTTCCCATGGAGAGGAAGTGGGAAGGGGGTTTCACATACTTGAGGGGGAGAGGGAGACCCCTTGGATCTCTTAAAAATAACCCAATAATAATAATAATATTATTATTATTTTATCAATAAAATTTTTCTTTATTTTTTTATTCCCCATTTATTTTCCTTTAATTTTTTCCCTTTTAATTTTATTTTAATTCATTTATTTGAAAAAACACAAACTTTTATGCTAAATTACGCATAGTTTTGGACTCACTATGCACGCATGCCAACTCTTCCGGGATTGAGTTTTCGATGCCTGATGCTCTAAAAACATTATAGAACACCATGGGAACCCCCCAGGACGTAAACCAAATCCAAAACCACATATTGAAGTGTTGAAGCTCTTGGAATTAAGTTTATATGATTAGTTTTAAAAATACCAAATCCATAAAATGAATAAAGTTCAATTTCCATTGACTTTTCATCTGTTTCAAAACACGAGTCGTTACAACCTCCCCACCTTATAAATTCTCATCCCCCAGAATCCTTCGAGAAAAACATATACATCACCTGAACTAAAAGGGTCATGAAACATCATTCAAATGGTCCTGTTTCATTTCTAAACACCCAACCCAACTTTGAGAAATATTTAAGCACAGGAAAACTTACGCCATCAAAACACAATCTAGAACTCGTTATCCAACAAAAACATTGAGACGCCTCTTACATGAGCCCGTTAAGATTGAGGCATAATAACACCATAATATCTATAAATGTTTTTCCAAAGGTACTTCCAACCATAGTATTTAAAATTAAATAGGTCTAAATGTATTCCATGGAACTTCTCACCATCATAATTTCATACAAGAAATTCCCTAAAGAGTTATAGCAACCCTTCTCACATGATTTCTGAAATTGTTAAAATGGTTGATTCTCCATCAAACTGAGAGCCCTAGTCAAGAAGTATTTTCATTGAAACCCCCAACCAACAAAAACCAACCAAATCTGAACATTAATATGTGTCGTATATAGTCATTCCCTGACTGTGACTATAGAATGAGGGAAAACGAGTCGAGCCACTCCGGCAAACTTACCATTCTCAAAATGCACAACTTAAATGACCATCGTGTTTCAATAGAACTACAAGAAATTCTTCCAAGGCACCTTAGAATCACTCATAAGTCATTCATTGAAGCTCATATTCATCTTTCTGTTACATTCCTTGGTTAATCCATCACCTCTAAGCATAAAAATAATCCCTGGATAACCTCTAATTGTACTGTCTAGAGTGTAAGGAACTAACTCAAGGTATTCTATTCACCAGTTTTATGAGTGAGACATTGGTACAAAACAATACATCCACATAAAAACATTAACTCTACCCAAAATGGCATCGACCTAGCTATCAATTTAGAAGAAACAACTACTGTACAAGACTTCATCCAAGGAATTTCTACATGGAAATCCAAGTGTTACTCAAGACTAATCAGGCCTCGATAAAAACCATGCGTTTCGTGCGAAACATTGGGTGACCACTAAAATAGCCTAACAACTTTTAAACTATTTCATATCATAAGACCAGAACTCTCTTATTTTATCAAGGATAACATAAAGATAGGGGAAAATATTGTATTTCAATGAATAATACACTAAAAATATTTTGAATATTACTAGAAATAAAAAAGTTGAACCACTACTGGCCGATAGCTTTGAAGAAAATCATCTTCACCTACTGACATAACATTATTAACTGATCACCAAGACATTAACACTTGAGGCATTACATGATCATCTATTCTTAACCACTATTTTTCTCTAAGACCAATAGTATTCCTCAGAGGTTTTTATACATAGAAAACCGGATCAATGGCGTGATGCCGAGAAAGAACCTATATGTTTGTAACGACCCATACTTTACATACATTGTTAGTAATTCAAAATTGAAGTACACTTATTACAACATATAACAAAACCATGAAAGGACCGTATATGTATAGTGTCTTTAGAAACTAGGAAACATAATCAACTGGTTCATAAAGCGTCTATACTGCCTCCCATTTATTTCATCATATCTATAGTCCCTTTTGGCATATCTTAATTAATAACCTTCTTCCTGGCCTAAGGAAAGAAAACATATAAAAGGGTGAGCTCAAATGCTCAGTAAGGGTAAAAAAAAGAAATATCAATCACATCATATTCATAAGAACATAACATTTGGAAATCTTAACCTGCAAAAGAGATCATAATTTCACAACATGGGATAAATCATAGTAGTGAAATGTAATCACAATAATCATAACATAAAACATGAATCTTTGTGGAATACACACATAATCATAGATAATCATTTCTTATTAGTCAAGACTCATTTCCAAGACTATCTTAGTGGACAAAGTCCATTTCTGAACCGAGTTCACCCCTCGTTT
This sequence comes from Viscum album, assembly GCA_963277665.1. Taxonomy (NCBI): domain Eukaryota; kingdom Viridiplantae; phylum Streptophyta; class Magnoliopsida; order Santalales; family Viscaceae; genus Viscum; species Viscum album. The sequence goes on along the minus strand of OY728132.1, from coordinate 31,732,328 downwards.
CGGTCCTGTTTCACTGAACCGGTTTAACCTGCCGTTCCAGCCATGTCTATCTCATGAGATATAAAATCTTTACCCAATGCATTGGAGGGAGATATAGGTCCCACCCATCTCATAATGATACAATTCTTATGTGTGCCACAAAATCATAAATCATACATCATTGCATAACCCATGTAATAAAAATGGGATTCTTAAACATCATGACATCATAAAACAATTCATATAAGATAAAGGAATTAATAAAAATAATTTCATCACAATATAATCAAATCAATCTAATAATAGGGATACAAACAGAACCCTATATTATCTTAGATGGAATATAATTTTGATAAAACACTTGAACTCCATTCTTGAGGAAAATATCCTTTCTACTTCATAAACGTTTTCCTTTCTTAACATGTCATACAATTCTAAACTAAAAGAAGTTGATTAAAAATAAACTTGAAATTTTTTAAAGGAATCATCTTGGAAATAATGTTTTAAAAATCCATTCATGCCGTATAAGTTTAAAAAAACATTCTTCTCATACTTTTGTCGGAAAAGTCAAAAAGTACCTCGTACGAAAAACGACAAAAGATTCCTTTCATATCTTTTGCTAAAAACTCAAAGAAGGGTAAAATTGGATTTAAAAAATTTTAAGTGGATGTAAAAAATATTACATATTGTGGAAACATGGATGTGGATGATAAAATACACCCCAGTAAATTCCAAAGTATAAACAATCTCGGATAAAAATGAGATTGTGATATTTCCCTTACATTAGGTCTGATTTGCTTCATAAGTGTCCGAACCTCCTGTATAATGATTTAAATAATGTCATTGACATATTATAGAATCATACGCATTGTTATGATATCATATTTGGTTATATTCTTAGCTTATTATTAGTAATATTTCATTTCTACTTGTTATTCTGGTGTTTATTACTTTTTGTTCTTATGCGTGTTTTGTCGAATAAATTCTTATTCTTCTTTTTAGGTTATAGATACCTCATTTCCAGAATGGTATTAGTGTAATATATATCATATTCATTCATTAAATTCATTTATAATATCATTATGAAATGAAGATCATGTAGAACAAGTCACATCACATCGGGGAGACGGTATTCTGTATGTATGCACGAGCGATGATATCGTTCCCATGATCGTGGAATTGTATTGGCGTGTATGTATACTATTTCATAATCAATATCACTTCACAATAATCATATATATTAATTCTTTAAACCATTATACCCATCCAAGTAAGGTGGTGGTGGAAAATAGATTACATCACGGCGTGGAGATAGTATTCCGTACATACGCACGCGCGGTGATTTCATTTTCCGTAGGATGGATAGATGGTGAAATAGGGTTGTTTCATACTTATAATAACATATCAGTATATGAGTGATACTTATTTTATTACTTCATAATGAAACAACTAAATAAGAAGAAGTGGAAGAAGAAATAAAGTTGAAAGAATTGGTAACGGACATTACCTCTTCTTTGAAGCGCCTCTTTGAGACCTCCTTTTAGGGCACTAAAATTGGTCTTTGAAGAAGGCCAGGACCTCTAGGATGTTTCTAGGTAAGTCTAGAGGAGAAATTTTCATGGGTTGGACGAGCTTGAAGGCTCAAAGTGGTGTGAGGAAAAGGGGGAGGGGGTGCCCTTTTATAAGGGAGGAGAGGGGAACCTTTGGAAAAACTAAAAATATTATTTTATTATAAAGTCATATTCGGTTTTAAATAGCTCCAAATTGATTTATTTAGAAGCTATGGTGGGTATGGGTCGAAATAATCTCATCCAATAGAATTTAGACTAGTTTAGGTTCCTATTGTAACCTTATTATTTAGATTTAACATTAAGTTAAATAATTTTACTTTTACCATGTCTTCTTGAGTTCTTATACTATAAGGTTAATAAACTTACTATAACAAGTCAAAAGAACCCCAATTTGTTTATTATTAATATATATGACCTTATCTAAGTCATTCTTCCGAACATTAGATTTTTAGGAATAAAATAACAATTAATAATATAATATTTGTTTTAAAAAATATTTTATGTCAAATTTGACACTATTTTGTAATTGATTTTTGTGAAAATCATAACAGAATGATTAGTTCGAAAAAAGTTAATTAAATCAATAATAACATGTCATATTAACCTAAAAAATTAGTGGAATTTATAAAAAGTCTCAAATTACATTTATTTGGGTATTTATAACATCAATTATGTCAATATTTCATTAATAAGATAATTACTGCATCATCTTTGTGTCATAAATAAATTTACTTATTTAAAGTCTAAAAATTAAAAATAAAATATAATTATGTAGGAAATATTTCTATATTTCTAATGAATATTTATAGTCTAATTTATCTTATGTATAACCCTATATTAAAAATAATTTTCTTATTAAACTTTTATTTTAACTATTTTAACCCTTCTTTAAATAAATTAATAATAAATGTCCTAATCTAATCCAAGTGGGCCTAAATGGTCATATTTTATTCCTAAGATTGTTTTTGGTCGAATTAAACTTATCCAATAGAAATAGGACATGTGTTAGGGTAATAATAATATCATTTTTACTCTTAATTACCCTATTTACTTTTAACTGTGGTAAATAAAAGTAAAAAGTTACTATTCACCAAAAATTATTTTCATCTCATTGAACTACATTTTACTTTCTGACATCAACCGTGTCTCTCGGATTTTCGAAATTCCACTCACAGAAGCGGTAAAATTATGTTTTATGAAAAATTCAGTTTTTTTATCTACCACTTAGTGGTTTCACTATTCATCAAAAATTGAAAGTTTTCAGAAAAATACCAAAATTTCACCCTAGGCTAATTTATATATTCCGAATCCAAAAATGAAGTAAATTATGAAAAATAAAATTTAAAAAATTTTAAAAAGTTGTTATTACTATTTATAACGGCTAGTTTTATTAATATTTTAATAGTATATCGTTGTTTAGTGAAACTCGGAATTGCGTACGACGTAAGCTATCGAGGAAGGTCGTGATTGCGTGTAAAGAAAGCCAATCTAGTGTTGTGTGTAGTGAAATATTCTTTTTATGATTTATAAAAACAAAATATTTCTCATAAAAGTCTCGGGTGTTACATTCTACCCCCCTTAAAATGAATTTCTCCCTCGAAATTCGTCACTTTGTAACAAACAGATGAGGATACCTCTCCCTCATCAAATCCTCAAGCTCCCATGTAGCTTCTTATAATTGGTGGTTCCTCCATAAAACTTTCACCAAGAGAGTGGTCTTGTTCCGTAGGACTTTTTCACTACGATCAAGAATCTCTATCGGCTGTTCTTCATAAGAAAGATCTTGTTCCAGCGGTACAACTTCGGAGCTGAGTACATGTAAAGGATCAGGTATGTGCTTTCCCAGGAGAGATACATGGAACACATTGTGAACTTGAGAGAGATTCAGTGGAAGCGCCAATTGGTAAGCTACCTTTCCAACACGATCCAGTATTTCGAAAGGATCGATATATCTAGGGCTCAACTTCCCCTTCTTTCCAAATATCATGACCCTCTTCAAGGGAGATATTCGTAAGAACACTTTATCACCCACTTAAAACTCTAGGTCTTTTCTTCGGTTATTGGCATAACTTTTCTGTCGACTCTGAGCTACTCTTATGTGTTGTTGAATAGATCTAACCTTTTCTGCCATCTCATCTACAAGATCAGGTCCTAATAGCATTCTTTCTCCAACTTCATCCCAACTAGTTGGAGTCCTGCATTTCTTTCCATAGAGAGCTTCATAAGGATCCATCCAAATACTGGAGTGAAAGCTATTATTATAAGAAAATTCCACCAAAGGTAGGTGTTGATCCCAACCACATTTGAAAATCCATAGAGCAAGCTCTTAACATATCTTCTAGAGTTTTAATTGTTCTCTCATACTGACCGTCTGTCTGAGGATGATAAGCAGTGCTGAAACTCAACTCTGTATCCAGAGTATGCTAAAGACTTCACCAGAACTTTTAGGTAAACCTCGGATCCCGATCAGATATAATAGAAAGTGGTACTCCATGCAGTCTTACCACTTCCTTTCCACATTTGAAACATTTACTTGTCCCTTTAATACAACTCCCTCCATGTTTCTTTCCACACTTTGAGCATAAGGGAAAAGTCATATTCTTTTCAGTGTGCTCTTTAGATTTTCCTTTGAATTCAATTTTCCTCTTCTTATCAAACCCATATTATTAATGGGTTACTCCAATCTCCATCTCAACTTTGAGAGCACATCGAACGGTTTCCTCGTAGCTATTGAAGTCCCTTATGGCTAACGCCCTCCGAAGACTTGGTTTTAAGCCACTAAATAATCGATCTATCTTACTGTCAGTCTGGATAATAATACCATAAGCATACCTTGAAAGTCTTGTAAAATTTTCTTCGTAGGTACCAACCGATTCATCATCCTTTTTCTTTAGTTCAAGAAACTCCTTCTCCATCGTTGTTCAAAAAATACGAGGGAAGTACTTATTGAAAAATAAGTTCTTGAACTCATCCCATTCCATGGACTCAATTTCATCTCTTTGCCTCGTATTCTTGATAAGATTCCACCATTGATCAACATCACCTTCAAAATGATACACTACTAAGATGACTTTATCATGTTCAGAACATTGAAGAACTGAAAATATCTTTTCAGTAGTACTAATCCATTGTTCAGCAACTAATGGATCAGTAGACCCTCTGAATGAAGGTGGACGCTGCCTCATGAAGGATTCAACAGAATGTTGCTCCTTCTTTTGATCGTTTGGAAGTCATAAATGATTCATAGCTTGAGAAAGTTGTGTGAACATGGCTACAAGATTTTGCATTCTAGGTCCCATAACGTTTGGTTGCTCAGGGGGACAATCATTGCATTGCCCGTCGCATTCCGCATTAACACGGTTCCTTCGGGTTCAAGCCATTGACTAAAACCAAGAAGAATAGTGTGAGAAACACTAATTATAATAGGAAAATCACATAATCAAGAATAAAATTTCACACATAAGGTCTTATACTAGGTTATTCATGGCCATTTCTAAAACACTAAGATTGTGTTCTATGCTTAGAATTATCCTTATGATTTTTACTAAGGCTTTCACATCCTTGTTTCCAAAGGTTGACTATACCTTTCCTCTAATACCAACTGTAATTACCCATACTTTACATACATTGTTAGTACTTCAAAATTGAAGTTCACTTATTACAACATATAACAAAACCATTAAAATACCATATAGGTATAGTGTCTTTAGAAACTGAGAAACATAAACAACTGGTTCATAAAGCGTATACACTGACTCCCATTTATTTCATCATATCTATAGTCCCTTTTGGCATATCTTACTTAATAACCTTCTTTCCTGTCCTGGGGAAAGAAAACATATAAAAGGGTGAGCTCAAATTCTCAATAAGGGTAAACAAAAGAAATATCAATCACATCATATTCATAAGAACATAACTTTTTTAAATCTTAACCTACAAAAGAGATCATAATTTCATAACATGGGGCAAGTCATAGTAGTGAAATGTAATCACAATAATCATAACATAAATCATGAAGCTTTGTGTCATACACACATAATCATAGAGAATCATTTCTTATTAGTCAAGACTCATTGCCAAGACTATCTTAGTCGACAAAGTCCATTTCTGAACCGAGTTCACCCCTCGTTTCAGTCATGTTTCACTGAATCGGTTTAACCTACCGTTCCAGCCATGTCTATCTCATGAGATATAAAATCTTTACCCAATGCATTGGAGGGAGACATAGGTCCCACCCATCTCATAATGATACCATTCTTATGAGTGCCACAAAATCATAAATCATACATCATTGTATAACTCATGTAATAAAAATGGGATTCCTAAACATCATGACATCATAAAACAATTCATATAAGATAAAGGAATTCATAAAAATAATTCCATCACAACATAATAAAATCAATGTAGTAATAGGGATAGAAACAAAACCCTATATTATCTTAGATGGAATATAATTTCGATAAAACACTTGAACTCCATTATTGAGGAAAATATCCTTTATACTCCAAAAATGTTTTCCTTTCATAACATGTCATACAATTTTAAACTAAAATAATTTGATTAAAAATAAACTTGAAAACTTGTAAAGGAAGCTTCTTGGAAATAATGTTTTAAAAATCCATTCATTACATATAAGTTAAAAAAACATTCTTCTCGTACTTTTGTCAGAAAAGTCAAAAAGTACCTCGTACGAAAAACGACAAAAGATTCCTTTCATATCTTTTACTAAAAACTCACCTAAGGGTAAAATTGGATTTAAAAAATTGTAATTGGATGTAAATAATATTAAATATTGTGGAAACATGGATGTGGAAGCTAAAATACACCCCAGTAAATTCCAAAGTATAAACAATCTCAGATAAAAATGAGATTTTGATATTTCCCTTACCTTAGGTCCGATTTGTTTCGTAAGTGTCCGAACCTCCTGTATAATGATTTAAATAATGTCATTGACTTATTCCAGAATCATAATCATTGTTATGATATCATATATGGTCATATTATTAGCTTATTATTAGTAATATTTCATTGCAACTTGTTATTCGAGTGTTTATTACTTTTTGTTCTTATGCGTGTTTTGTCGAATAAATTCTTATTATTATTTTTAGTTTATAGATACCTCATTTCCAGAATGGTATTAGTGTAATATATATAATATTAATTCATTCAATTCATTTATATAATCATTATGCATTCAAGATCATGTAGAATGAGTCGCATCACATCGTGGAGACGGTATTCTGTACGTACGCACGAGCGATGATATCCTTCCCATGATCATGGAATTACATTGGAGTGTATGTATATTATTTAAGAATCAATATCACTTCACAATAATCATATATATTCATTCTTTACACCATTATACCCATCCAAGTAAGGTGGTGGTGGAAAATAGATTACACCATGGCGTGGAGACAGTATTCCATACGTACGCACGCGTGATGATTTCATTTTCCATAGGATGGATAGATGGTGAAATAGGGTTGTTTTATACTTATAATAACATATCATTATATGAGTGATACTGATGTTATTACTTAATAATGAAACAACTAAATAAGAAGAATTGGAAGAAGAAATAATGTTGAAAGAATTGGTAACGGACATTACCTCTTCTTTGAAGCGCCTCTTTGATACCACCTTTTAGAGCACTAAAATTGGTTTTTGAAGAAGACCAGGACATCTAGGATGTTTCTAGGGAAGTGTAGAGGAGAAATTGGCTAGGTTTGTCCAAGCATTAAGGCTCAATGTGGTGTGAGGAAAAGGGGGAGGAGGTGCCCTTTTATAAGGGAGGAGAGGGGCACCTTTGGAAAAACTAAAAATATTATTTTATTATAAAGCCATATTTGGTTTTAAATAGCTCCAAATTTATTTATTTCTAAGATAAGGTGGGGATGGGTCGAAATCCTCTCATATAATAGAATTTAGACAAGTTTAGGTTCCTATTTTAATCTTATCATTTAGATTTAACTTTAAGTTAAATAATTTTACTTTTACCATGTCTTCTTGTGTTCTTATACTATAAGGTTAATAAACATACTATAACAAGTAAAACGAACCCCAAGTTGTTTATTATGAATATGTATAACCTTATCTAATTCATTTGGCCTAACCATAGATTTTTAGGAATAAAATAACAACTAATAATATATTATGTTTTTAAAAACTATTTTATGTCAATTTTGACACTATTTTGTAATTGATTTTTGTGAAAATCATAACAGAATGATTAGTAAGAAAAAAGTTAATTAAATCAATAATAACATATCATATTAACCTATAAAATTAGTGGAATTCATAAAAAGTCTCAAATTACATTTATTTGGGTATTTATAACATCAATTATGTCAATATTTCATTAATAAGATAATTACCTCATCATCTTTGTGTCATAAATAAATTAACTCATTTAAAGTCTAAAAATTACAAATAAAATATAATTATGTAGGAAATATTTTTATATTTATAATGAATATTTATAGTCAAATTTATCTTATGTATTACCCTATATTAAAAATTATTTTCTTATTAAACTTTTATTTTAACTATTTTAACCCTTCTTTAAATAAATTAATAATAAATGTCCTAATCTAATACAAGTGGGCCTAAATGGTCATATTTTATTCCTAAGGTTTTTTTGGTTGAATTACACTTTTCCAATAGAATTAGGACATGTGTTAGTGTAATAATAATATCATTTTTACTCTAAATTTCCCTATTTACTTTTAACCGTGGTAAATAAAAATAAAAAGTTACTATTCACCAAAAATTATTTTCATCTCAGTGAACTAAATTTTACTTACTAACATCAACCGTGTCTCTTAGATTTTCTAAATTCCACTCACAGAAGCGGTAAAATTATGTTTTATGAAAAATTCAGTTTTTTTATCTACCACATAGTGGTTTCACTATTCATCAAAAATTGAAAGTTTTCAGAAAAATACCAAAATTTCACCCTAGGCTAATTTCGATATTCCGAATCCAAAAATGAATTCAATTTTGAAAAATAAAATTTACAAAATTTCAAAAAGTGGTTATTACTATTCATAACGACTAGTTTTAATAATATTTTAATAGCATATCATTGTTTAGTGAAACTCAGTATTGCATACGACGCAAGCTATCGAGGATGATCGCGATTGCATATAAAGAAAGCCAAGATAGTGTTGTGTGTAGTGAAATATTCCTTTTATGATTTATAAAAACAAAATATATCTCATAAAAGTCTCGGGTGTTACAATGTTTCAACACTCACGAGACCTATGATCATTTTATCAAGTCCAACCATTTCCAAATGGTCTTTCCTGGTATGTCCTGTTTACTTGTAAGGGATCATACCCACCATAAACTACATGACTCTCCTAACCTTATAAGTGTCATAGACATCGAAATAAGAGACAGACCAGATGATCATAAGCGCACTAGGACATGTTTACCTTAAACTTAAGAATAGAGCATTCAACATGAAAACTAAAACAAAACTGATCAGCATGTCAAAACACCATTGTATCATAAATTCATCCTAATTATTAGTATGAGTTTATTTCTAAATTCCGAGGTAACTATACTAGGAGATGACCTGAGATTTCACTTAAACACATGAGGCTCAATGACTAAACTAAAAAAAACCAGTTCGTTATAACATTTAGCACTCGATCGGCCCCACATAAGTGAAATCCTGCTACCCTGAGGTTTATGAAGAAAGGAAACCCATACTAAATACTATCCATTGGTTTTACAACCTATGAATTCATGTATCAGAGTCTCTGTTCAAGATATTTACCTAATATTCTTATTTCCCCATGCGACTATGAAACAACTGGTGACCTCCCAAGCTGCCCAATGAAAAGGGGGAATGGTCCAGTGACCTAGGAAATAGTCGATCATGCATATGTAATTTATAACAATTTGATATTGAACATTACTCAATTCCCACACCCATATAAATTCCAATGGAAACATGACCACCCATCCAAACAATGGTGTCATTTATAAGCCAGGAGTCATAATAGGGACAACTGAACCCGAATGACATCTAACGTTATAGAAACACACTATATTAGAATGGAATTTATCTTATAAGGGTTCCCATATCATGGGAACGACCCTTACAAATAACAAGAGTCAACCCTATCATTAGGTCGCGCTAATAATAAAGTTATTGGGCTCAAAATCATTCCATCTAATCCAATTCTAAAAATAAATAAGGCCTATCGAAAACACTCTTGTTTTTACTCCAAGGAAACTCAAAAAGAAAATATGAATCTACCCTTTTACAAGGGTTTAAAAAAGGACTCCACATAGGGTTCCATTTTAAGGCCATTAAATTTCTTCACATTTAAATATTTAAACATCTAAAAGATTTAATTTGAAACAGCATATAACATTTTCAAATAGAAACACTACACACTTGATTTTAACCAATTCCCCAATGGAAACAAAGGATTGTTATATCAAACATCATTTTTAAACTAAAAAATTCATTAAAAACCTTCATTATTTGGGGATTTATCACTTAAATTCCTTTTTAATTGATTAGGTGACCTACGAGGGTCCCACTAATCCAACCAGCGTTTTTCAGAAAATAATCCAACAGTAGTTTCTTCATTTACTAAAATTTTCAAACACTTGAACGAGTCATATCCTAATAAACATGCCCTATTAAAAAAGATTTAGTTAATACACCTAAATCCTTTCCCTCAGGTGGTATGTAAGAATAGGTACCAAGCTATAGTAGACTCAAGTACCTATAATGCTTTCCCTCAGTTGGTATGTAATAATAGGTACCAAGCTATTAGGAATCCACATTAAACGTGAGTTGTGTCCAGACAAACTCAATATCCCAATTAGAAACAAACCCTCAGATATCAATCACATTGATATTACATAAGCTCAAAATATAAGGATTAAAAATCAAAATTCTATTATCAAATATACTATATTTATCATTATATGACACAAATATCAATATATAAAAATAACCATCTTTCAAACAAAATCATTTCATTAATCCATTTTCCTAATTATGATCTTAGTTTTATCAAATATGTTTAATTTTTCATTTGACCCTACAACTGTTAATATATTAATTAACTGGTTTATCTAAGGGGATTCTACAATAAGAAATCACACAATTTATTATTATTTCAATTCAATATTATAAATAAACAATCAAACAATTTATCTAATTTATTATAGGGATTTAAAGTCAAACAGAACAAGTTTTAATAAGGTTTAAGGATGGAACACCAATCAGGTGGTCGTTGGTCTGAGTCTTCACACCTATATACCCAAGGGGATCCAAGGGATGGTTTAAAATGAATAATCAAAATTTAATTGGGATTATTAAATTTATCTAGTCATTCCTTTGGCATGCCTACATGATCACATATATTGCAATTTATATAAATAATTGTATTCAATATAAAAAATATTTAGTTAATACACCTAAATCAATTACTTTAATGGCATGAAACTGCTATTATTCTTTTCATTGATTATATTCAAGTTATTGCATTGAAAATATTTACACAAACCTTCTTTTTTAATCTTAACAAGGGGTGTGGTCATACCACTAAAATAAGTTCTATTTAAATTAATTCATTTAAAAACATTAATGAAGGTAATCCATAATTTCAAGACATTTCATTAAATTCAATCCATTTAATTAAACAATCCAAGTAAATTCATTTATCAAGGGTAATGTATTACTTAGAAGGTACCATGGGAAAACTGGTAAAATGATTATATGGACATTCCCTTTTATAAAGAAAGTTAATTCATTCAATTTATAAGATGAACCAAGAACATAGACGATTCCCTGGTTCTTTAAAAATATTAAAAAGGGAACTCAATTTTTTAATTCCATTTGAATCCATATACTGTATATTTCATATAGAAAACATAACCTCAATATATAAAGAAACACAAAAGAAATAAACTAAGAAATAATAAAAGTGTAATCACTACTTTTTATCTAAGAAGACAATGAACCTCTATTGGAGGGGTTGTATTATAAAAATAGGATTTTTTTTTCAAACAAATCATTTATCATATTTAAGTTTTTTATTCAGGGACCACAATTCAATTCATCAATGTAAAAAATAATTCAACTTATGTAAAGAACCACTTAATTCATTATCAAATTAAATGGTCAAGGGTAGGGATCCTACCTCAATAGAATACCATGCCAAACTGAACACTATAGCACTTGAAAATATCAATGGAAATGATCGCTTCACACTTTCACAAACACACACACATTAATAAATATATACCCCTTAATCCAATGTACATATTTCTTTATCTATAAAGTAATATGTATAAGGAAGACACACACACACACACATACCTATATATATGACTGTAAGCATTCAAGGAGTCGCTAAATGCTTTAAAAGTGACGATCGTAAGATGAAACCATCATGGAGAGGCTAACACACTTAAAGAAAAATACTAGGATATTAAAAACTATAAAATCCCTGAAGATAAATAGAGAAATAATGAAAAAGAATTTGAAATCTTACCTCATATTAGAAATGGTTGACTGAAATTTTATGAACTACTTCTCATTCAGTGGTAGTTTCAAGAACACACAAGAAGAGGTCCTGAATAGCCTTTTTCATGCATTAAAACTAGATAAAACACAAAAATTGAGGTTGACCTTAACCCTAGGGGTTTTTATGAACAATAGGGGTGATAGGGAGACCAAAATTCTACAAGAAAGGATGAGGAGAAGGAAGATGTTACCTTTTCTTGATGGATCAAAGAGGAATTGTGAAGAAATCTAGAGAGATCAATTTATGAAAAGGGCAATGTGGAGAGGGGGTCACGTGAACCTATAGAGGAATGGGTAAGGGGGTGTCTTTCACTGGAGGTGGATAAGGAGACCCCTTGGATATCTTAAAATAAATAACCAAATAATAATAATAATACAAACATTATTATTTTTATTAAAAACTTTCTTTTTTATTCCTTGTTTAATTTAATATAATTTTTTCCATTTCATTTTATTTTAATTTATTTATTTATTAAAAATAAACAGCATTATTTTCTATTGAGAGCCACACAGTTTTAGACTAACAGTGTGCCCCTTCTAGCTCCTCATGACTTGATGTTTCAGATCCAGACACTCTTGGAACATGACAGAACACCCAAGGAACCCCCTCAAGCCTTAATCGAAAACAAAAAACAACACATTAAGGTGATAAAAATCTCAAAATTAAGTTATATAGATCATTTTTCAAAACATCATGTCCAATAAATTCTAAAAGAGAAAATTTCCTTGAATTTTCATTCAGTTCAAAACACGAGTCAGTGTAATAAGTGTATGAGAACGTGATCATAGCATTTAAAGATAATTCCCTACATATCAAATATCATAATCTGAAATCATGGCATAAATATGGGAATTTCATAAGATAGGAACCATAAGTAAGTAAATAAAACAAGATATAAAATAATAACATATGAATAAAACATGTAATTGTGGAAAACAAAAAAAATCATATAAAGTGGTTTCCATAGTATTCGAGGAATCACATTCGCGGACATATTAACAGTATGGGTTAACTTCCCATTACCATCTTGGTATTCATGGTTCAATCCCATAAACATATTAATTGTATTAGTTCAGAACCCATATAATCTTGGTAGTCATAGTTCACTCCCATGTTCATCTTAGTAGTATGATTTCACTACATATACCATCTTTGTAGTCATGGTTTACTCCCATTGTCATCATAGAAGTCAAGGGTAACTCCCAAGACCATCTTAGTCTATCTCATGAAATATAAATATTTACCCAATTCATAAGGGGTAGATATAGGTCCCACCCTTCTAATAATGAAATCATACATACATGTTCCATGAGATCATAAATATTGATCAAAACCTAACACATGGAATGAAATGGGTATCATAAACATTTAATCTTATCTTAACCTTTGGAAAAGAGATATATTTCATATTAATTTCATCAAATCATTCTCGTGAAAAGAAATGGGTTTCATATACATATAACCCACGAAGAATAAATATATTTTATAAAAATAGAACCAATGACATAGGAACAGATTTCATAAAAATAGAACCAGTGAAAGAGAAATGGTTGTCATAAGAATCATTCCATCAAAACATAAACCGTTAAAGAAATAATATGAATGGATCCTTTGGATTATTTACTATAAATACATTATTAACACCAATATATTTTACCTTAGATAAGAAATAATTTTGAAATAATTTTTGAAAACATTACCTGAGGAAAATATCCTTTCATCTTTAATAATGTCTTTTAAAACATTAAACTTCTTAAAAACCATGTAATTGAAAATAAACTTGAAAACATATAAAAGATGTTTGAAAAAATTTTGAAATTTTTTTCTTAAAAACATGTAAAATAATATTGAAAACTTTTTTGTTTAAAAATAATTTGAATACTCATAATTGAACTTTGAAAATTATTTAAAATCATTATTTAAAAAAAAATTCATTAAAACCCACTTTAAAACTATGAATTTCTAGAAAATTAGGAGAAAAATTGATGTAGTATATTACACTATAATATATTAATGGAATCTTCAAGGTAATTGTAGTCATGATGGATGGTAAATCCTTACATACTGAAAATTCCTTTTTCATCAAAAAATGTTTAGAAAAGTTCATTGACTAAAAAATGACATGAAGATTAATTTTTATAAATAATTTCTTTCAAAATGGAAAACATGGTTAAAAATTAATTTTAAATATCATAGGATAATATTATAATATTTTTGGAAACCATTTAAAAAAAATGGTTTTTATGGAACACGTATTTCAAACTGAAAATATGTAACGTATGACTTTCTTAAAAACAATTTTTTGATCATCTTATATACCAAAGACTGAAAATAATGATAAAATTCGTTGGATATAACATGAATAACCATAGGGTAAGAAAAATAATCATATTTTTTGAGACATGTATCATAATATTTCATCAAGGGGAGGTATAATCATAAACAATATCGATAAATAGCGAGATTGTAATTATAAATCGTTACCAATTTGGAAACTTTGACTCAGAAAAAAATAGAAAGAAAAAAATTAAATGAATCTTAATATATCATTAAAATAATGAGATTAATTATATTACATTTCAAAGGTACTATATAAAAGTCATGTAAAAATATATTTTCATAACAATAAATGTGTCTCATGGATGGAAAATTGAGGCATAATTACTTTAATGATTTGGAACCTTTTGAAACATAAAACCCATGAAAGGAATATCATAAAATAGATAACTAAATAACCATAAATTTAATTATAATAATATAATAAATCCATGGGAATTATAATCACTACACAAAAGAAATGAGTGGTGAATAAGGCATGTATCTCATGGAAAAAAAGTGAGATGAAATTCCCTTACATTATGTATTAACTCTCTTCATACTCATAAAAAACTAATATATAATAAATATAAGTTTATTATAAATATTTTAATGAGCCATATTATTTTTTATTAGACCATATATTTTTTGATTATGAATTTATATTACACTTTTATTAAAGATTCCATGTAATGGTTTCACTTCGGGTAATACCTGTATTGCCTTTCACATTTGTCTTAATTTATTATATTTTTTGTCCTAAAACTTATATTAGGATTTAAAGAATGTAAAATATGATATAAATATAATTTATATTCCATATATATTTATTTATAATAATATATAGTATATATAAATAAGAAATGGAATAAACCGTTCAGGGAGATCATAGGTCATATGTACACAGGAATGATGTTTCTGTTTTTCTTTGTAATATTGGAAGAAAGAAAGTAAAGGAAATATATGTAGATATATAATATCATTGAAATATATTAATTATGTAATATATATCATATGATTTCACTAACACCATCCTTAATATGTTCCATGTAGTGTGTGAATGAATCACCTCACTTTGAGGATGTGGTATTCCACACATCTCCAAATGAAATTATCATATTTACACAAAATAGAAAGCATGAAGGTAAGATTTATATAATAAATAATTAATTATAAATAAATAAAAATATCATATATATCATATAAAAATATATTTTATGTAATAATTCCAATCCATGAGAGTTGGTAAATGTAAAATGAACAACATCGTTTCGTGAGACGGTAGTTCAACGTACACAAGAATGGTAAGTTTGTTACCCATTTGATGGAAGTGTGTGTAAGTGCCTGTAGAACCCTTAGAATAAACAAATATCAGTATATTAAGGATTTTATTGTTATTATATGATAATTTTATAAGAATAATTGAGATGGTGGAGAAATAAAATAAAAGAAATGAGCTTGAGGAAGGATGTTACCTCTTCTTTGGGTAACTCCTTTTTCTTTGCAAAGAAGGGCTTCCTTAGTTGGATTTTTGCCCAAATAGATTCCTATGGGAGGAATCAAGTGATATTGAGATTTTAATTTATAATATATTTTCTTAAATTAAGTGGATGTATAGGTGATAATAATGGAGAGAGGTGGTGGCCTTTTATAGGGGATGGAAAGGACAGACATCACATTTTTTTAAACAAGTTAGGTGTACCAATGTTTTTACATAAAAAAGTAATATAAAACAAAAAATTTATATAATAGAAGGTGAATGGCCTAAATATGTCCATAAAATGGGTTTTTAAACGTATCTATGTTATTTTGGAACTAATTTTTAAGGTTTAGTCTATTATTAAGCTTAATTTTACTTTAATAGTTATAATTAATTTTAATCATGTTCGCTAATATTTTTGGTCAAAAATTAATTTTATATAATTAGAATATAAATATTATAATGATTAAAACCATGTATTTATATTTTTTTAAAATTTAATTCATGGAATAGTAAAAATGAAATTTAATGTAAATCTCACAAGCGTGGCAAAAAAATGGGTTTTTAAAGGGAGAATGTTCAATAGTTCACTAAGTTTTTTTTCTAAAATCAATATAAAAAAGATTAAAATAGAATAAATTGTATTAATATATGTATAATTGATCTATAATGACTTTAATAAAATCTTAAAAAATAATTTAACACAATAAATAAACTAGATGGAAACACAATTTTGAATTAAAATTCAGTATTTTCACTATTCACTCAAAAATAATGATTCTTGGAAAAAATCCAAAAAAATCACCATAAGATAATTTCAACATTCTGAATTATAAAATTATATTTAATTTATAAAATTAAATTTCTCAAACTGTCTATATTAAAATTTATTTTTGTTCATAGAAGGACATAAATATCAGTTCTTTTGAGAAAATAGTATTTCCTATCATATAATGACAATATAAAAAAGTATATGTTTTATCATCATTATGATATATTTATTTAAATACATTATAAATAATATTAAATTTATTTATTACTTTTCATATTTTTAAGTTTAATAGCTATGATATAACTATATCTTTTAATTAATTATTAAAAAATGTAGTTTCATAGAAACATAATATTGCGTGTAATGCAAGCCAAGTCAGTGTTGCGTATAACACATGCCAAGTCGGTGTTTCTTATAGAAAAAAGTTATATTATGTTATCTTATAATGAAATATTATCTTGGTGTAGCTTATAAAGTACTAATAACTTGGTGCACTCATATTACAGAAGCTATATTTAGTTTTGTGAGAAATACAAAATATCAACAAGATTAAATTAATTCAAAAATATATATTTCAAAAAAAATCAGGGAGTAACATTATACCACCCTTAAAATGAATTAACCCTTCTAAATTAATATAGTTTATCAATGGATAAATTATTTTATGTTTCTACAATAGAAACCCACATCGTAAAAATGAACACTTAAACTTTCTTTAAAAAAGAATGGTGGAACTAAAACGGTTTCCCATAATAACTCATAGATGGGACTAAACACATGATAACTTAGGTGGGAAGGGAAAATATGGTCTTGGAAGAGAAATATAATGATTTATATATGATGAATATTTATAGAAAATATTTTTTAGTAGAATTTGGTGATAAAAAAACTGTAAATCTACGATGATCTAAGGGACCATATAATTCATCAGAAATAAATGTGATAAGATAAATTCTTTAGGTTTCAATATCCTTTCCTTATAGTTGAATAATTTTCATGGGAAGTTATAATTACATTATTTCATTCCATTTCATAAGTAAAATCTCACCCATTGTTCCTATCTTCACTAATTTCCATGTCAAATATTTCTCCAAAAATAAAGGTGAATGTTTCATTCCCAAGGCACTAAAATATCATGACATTCATGATAAGTCAACACATCTCTTTTAATTTACCATCAAATTTTTTTTAAAGAAAGTTATCCAATATTAATAAATCCTCATGTGATGAGATAATACTTTAATCTCACAGACTTTATACAAAGATTAACTTAAAAATTTCAGAAATGGTTTACCTTATAACACTTCTGAAAGATGAAAATCCCAAAAATTAGAAATAATGTCAAAAAATAAACTTAAAATTGACCTCCCATATTCACAAAGTATATATTGGATGTAACATTACAAACATTTAAATATCCTCATCATATATAGTAACCTTAATTACTAAAAGAAACTTTTAGAAAACATGAATTAGTTCCCATTCCAAAGATTACTGGATATATTTTTTAATATAAGAAGTTTGAAATCTTAATCCTTGATAACATAGACTGATTTTTCAAAAAATCTTTTATCATTTCTGAGGTAATCAGTACTATCTAACGTATCTTCATCCATACTTTTTTATCTCAACATCAAGAATAAATTAAGGGATACATTCCCTTAATCAAAATACCAACTTTTGATGAAATATCTTTTCTACCTCACCAACACCATTAGAAATATACTTTAAAATAATTAATTAATAACTGATAATGAAAATATGTATATATTTGAGGTTTCAGATAACATAATCATTGGATTCTAATACATAAATACTTCATTCAACCAACATTATTCTTAAATCATTACTCATGCTTGATATACTTATTCCTTAATTACTATCTCCTAGTATATGAAGTATGAAACATATATTAATGTTCTGCAACCTTAATCTAATCATGATTATTTCAGTCTCCTTATCCTTAGAACAATATCCAATACTCATAGACCTTCTTTATTATCATCATGATATTTCTACTTAGGAAATCAAATTTCATCATGCCCAATCATTTCACATCTCAAATAGTCAATGTTAAAATAGTTTCTTCTAGTTCCAGAACAAGAAAGCATAAGATGAGAAATAATTATCATTGTAAAAACCCACATAACCACAGAAATTACTTATATGGTGTCTAAATAATGACACATACTTATTTAATATATGATTCCTTAGGTTTATCCTAGGTTATTCATATCCAAATAAATTTTAAATCCTTTATGATGGTTCAGGAAGTGTTTATGAATTTTCGAAGCATATCCCCCAGGAGTGTCAAACCAGGTGCCCAGTAAGGCCCGTTGTCAAGTATCAGGTTACTCTAAGTCAGGCCCAACACACCTTATTAGAGTTGTTACTCCAAGGTACATTTTTAATAGAACATTTTCAACATGTAATTTCTAGACAATGATTTATTTCTATGAAACCACTCACTATATCCTATACCAAAATTCCAAGACATTTTACTAAACGTTAACTCATCCTTGTAATTATCCATAGAGACATCCTTAGATATATCTTTAGTAATATACTTCGTGATATCAATAATTTTTTCTCGTACTAGTTTATAAAATATTACTAAACCATCACTCTGATACCAACTATAATAACCCTCTCTTTTCATGCATTATCATTGAATCATTTTTTGAGAATACATAATACGATACAAAAATAGATTCCCAAAGACAATGTTAGTTTAGTTCCTTTAGAATCATTGAAACATAGATAATGTTACATGAGTGAGCTATATTATATCCCACTAGGTTCTCCAATTGAAGAAACCACATTAGTTTTATGATGCTAAGAATATATTTACAACATGGGTAATGAATTGAAAAAGGGGAGAGCTTATATTACCAGTAAGGGTGAATAATAGAGATATGTATGCATAAACATGAGAATAAGGTAAGGATAATGTTATTATAACATAATATGATCATACCCTATATATCCAATATCATAAACATGAATCATAACATAAATATTGGTAGCTCATAATACATAAATCATAAGTAAGTAAAGAACATAAGACATGAGATAATAAAATAGGAATAAAACATGGAATTTATTAAAACAAATGAACAAATAATATGATTTCTATAGTATTCAAGGAATCACTAATGGTTCTATATTAGTATTATGGGTTCGCTCCCTATACCTTCTTGGTTTTCATGGTTCACTCCAATGGTCATCTTAGTCATAATCGTTCACTCCACATATAATCTTGGCATCCATGGTTCACTCCCATGGCCATATTAGTAGTTAAGGTTCACTACCAAGATCATCTTAGTCTATCTCATGAGATAAAAATTTTTACCTAATGCATTGGTGGGAGATATTGGTCTCAACCATATCATAATAAAACCATACATACATGTTTCATTCCATCATATCCATTAATAATAACATAACCCATGAAATGAAATGGGTATCATAAACATGTAATCCTTTCCAAAGTTATGGAAAAGTGACAGGTTTCATAATCATTTCATTAAATCATAACCCATAAAATGCAATGGTATTTATTAACATATAACTCATGAAAGAGAAATGGATTTAATAAAGAAATAACCCATGAAATAGAAATTTATTTCATAAACATAGAACCCTTGAAAGTGAAATGTGTTTCCTAAGCATCATTGCATCAAAACATAAATCATTCAAGAAAGAATATGATTGGATCATTTGGATAATTTATCCTAAATGTATGAGTAACACCAATAGATGTCATATTAGATTAGAAATAATTCGAAAATATATTTTAAAAACATTTCTTGATTAAAATATATATTCTTCTTTAAAAACTTATTATAAAACATCAAACTTCATGAAAACCATTTTCATTGAAAATTATCCTATAAAAATATAAAGGATTCTTGAAAAAAAATTGGAAACCTTTTTCCATTAAAACATATAAAATAATCTTGAATACATTTTTAAAACATTTTCCATTAAAAACATAGAAAATAATCATTAAAATATTTCAAAACCCTTTTTCTTTTAAAAAAACATTGAATACTTATATAGGATGTTTTGAAAATAATATTAAATTCTTTTTAAACATAAATAATTTTTGAAACAATTTTTCATTTAAAACCAATTTAAAAATGAATTTCCAGAATATTAGGTAATAAATTTCTATAAAAATATGACTTTTTAATATTTTAAAATAATCTTCAAGGTAATGATGTTCATGATGGTGGGTAAATTCGTACATGCTGAACATTTCTTTTGCACTTTAAAAAGTTTCAAAAAGTGGCATGACTGGAAAATGAAAAGAATATTCATTTTTAAGAACCTTTTTTTAATGTAAAACATGTGTAAAATTTTTATTTAAATATTATAGGATAATATTATAATATATTTGGAATCCTTTTATAAAATACGGTTTTGATGGAACACATATTTCTGACCAAAAACATAGGTAAGGTCAGACTTTCTTAAAAACACTTTTGTGATCATCTTCTATATAAACAGGTGAAAAAGTGTAACCATTATGTGGATATAAAATTAATTACCAGAGGTTAATAAAACACATGATAGTTCTTGGGATACAGATTGTACTCCCTCATCAATAGGATTGTAATCATAAATAATCTTGATAAATGGTGATATTGTTGCTATAAACCATTTCCAATTTAGTATCATTAACTCCTAATATAGTGGAAAGTAATAAAATTATATGAAGATTAAAATATCATGAAAATAATTATATTTGTTATATAACATATAAAATGAATTATATATGACTCATGTAAAAATATAGGTGCATAACATGGCATGTATCTCAAAGAAGGAAAATTGAGACAAAATTACTTTATCGATTTGGTAACTTTTGAAACATAAACCCCATGATAGGAAGATTATAAAATGGATATTTAAATAACCAAAAATATAATTATACGAAACATAGAATACATCCATGACCATTATGAAAACCACACAAATTAAATGAGTGATGAATAAGGCATGTATCTCATGAAAATTAAAAAGTGATATGAAATTCTCTTACCTTAGGTCTTGACTCTCTTCGTAGTCATAAATAATTCTTGTATAATAATTATAAATTTATTAAAAACATTATAAATAACCATATTTTTAATTTTAATATCATATATGGTTTAATTATGACTTTATATTACTCCCTTATTAATGATTCCAAGTTAAGGTGTTGCTTCGGGTAATATCTGCTTTGTTTTTCGCATGTCTCTTAATACGTTATATTTTTAGTTCTCATACTTATATAATGATTTCAAAATGTAAAACATGATATAATTATAATTTATATTCATTATATGTGTATCTTTAATAGTATATTGTATAAATAAATATGAAATAGAATACACTGTTCACGGAGACAGTTAGTTATATGTACCATTGAATGCTTTTTATCTTTTTCTTAGTAATATTAAAAGAATGAAATTAAGAAGCCATATATGTATATATATGTACATATATTTATATATATAATAATTAAATAAAAATATTTATTTAATATATATCATATAATTTTGATAAGCCTATCCTTAATACGTTCCATGTAGTGTGTGAATGAATCACATCACTTTGAGGAGGCGGTAGTCCACACTACATCAATCGAAATTATCGTATTTACAAAAAATTGAAAGCATAAAGGTTGGATTTATATAATAAATATGATGTATAAATACATAATGAATATCATATATATCAAATAAATATATATTTTAAATCATAATCTAAACCATGAGAGGTGGTTAAGGTAAAATGAACAACATCATTTCTCAATGAGGTAGTTCGTGGAACACAAGAACTGTAAGCTTGTTACCCATTAGATGAAAATGTGTGTAAGTGAAGGTAAAACCATTAGATTAAAAACATAACATTATATTAATGATATTTTTTAATTATATTATCCAGGAATAATAATAATTGAGGTGGTGGAGATAGAAAATAAAATAAAGGAGCTTGAGGAAGGATGTTACCTCTTCTTTGGGCAACTCCTTTTACTTTTCATAAAAGGGATTCCTTGGTTGGATTTATGCACAATGGGGGGATTCAAAGATTAAGGTATATATATCAGGAAGTAAATTAGAAATATCATGGATAAACTTATGTTTATTTATGGGTGTTAATAAGGGTGAGAGGTGGTGGCCTTTTATAGGGGTGAAGGACACACTTGTCATTTTTTAAAACAAGTTAGTTGTACCAAAATTTTTACCTAAAAAATTAATAATAAACCAAAACATCTAAATAATGAATGTTTTATGGATGAAATATGTTCATAAAATTTGTGTTGGAAAAGTTTATAGGTCATTTTTTCACTTAAGTATAAGGTTTACTATCTTATTAATCTTAATTGTAATTTAATCATGGTAATTATTTATAATCACGATTACTATTTTTTGTCAAAAATAAATTTGGTATTAATAGAATATAAATATCATAATGATTAAAACCATTTTTTTAAATTTAATTCAACAAAGGGTAAAAATTATGTTGAATTTTAATCTTGCAGACGTGGCAAGAAATAGGGTGTTTAATGTGAGAATGTTCAAATTTTAATTATGATTTTCTATGAAAATTCAACATAAATGTGATTAGAATTACCTAAATTTTATTAATAGATGTATAATTTATCTATTATGACTTTAAAACCAACTTAAAATATAATTTAATGGTATAAATAAATTAGAAGAAAAACAAATTTTGAATTAAAATTCTTTATTTTTCACAATTCACCAAAAACTGATGTTTCATAGAAAGATCATAAAAAATCACCATAATATAATTTAAAAATATTTAATTAAAAAAAATTTTTTTTATCAAATTAAATTTATAAAATTGTCTAAAATTAATTTTATTATTTGACCCAAACTGACTTTAAATTAGTTATTCTGAGAAAATAATATTTCCAAACATGTAAAGACATTATAAAAAATTATATGTTTTATCATAATTATATTTTATTTATATAAAATAACTATAAATAATATTTAAAAATTGTTTATTAATATTCATATTATTATTGTTAATCGATATGTCATAACTATATATTTTAATTAATTATAATAAAAAATGACATTTCATAGATACTCGGTGTTTCGTGTAATGGAATCTAAGGCAGTGATGCGTATAACACATTCAAAATTAGTGTTGTTTGTAGAAAAACTTTATATTGGGTTATCATATAATTAAATAATATCATGGTGTAACTTACAAAAATAATAACATGATGCTCTCATATTACACAATCTATATTCAGTGATGTGTGAACTGCAAAAATATCAAAAAGATTAAATTAATTCAAAAAATATATTTCACAAAACATGGGGTGTTAGAAAACTTCATGTGAAAAATTATCAATGCCTTATGTTCCATAAACACAAAATATTCAATCATAATTTTTTCCCATTAGAAAATTATTATTTGTAAAATATGAAACATATTTAATAATTATTCCATACCATTTCATGGTTCTCATTATATAAAAGAAATTCTATAATATTTCTATGTTAGAAATGTTGCAAGGAAGTTATGAAATTAATGTTACATAGATGAAAAATATTAATGTGGTCATATATTTATTAACATTCATTAAATGTAAGGTTTTTATTAATTTTATTTTGGGGAAGAAACTCTGAGAAGATCAAGTGAGAAGACATCTTGAATGGGTATGAAGTGGGATGTATTTGTAACATGATCATACATAACCCATATGGAATTATTTCCATTATATATATTTAGAATACTTGTGTTAATGTCCATTGTGATGTTCCCCCATTTCAATTTTTTATGGGTTATGGTTGCATCATCTTCCAATATATATACCATTTTACTATAACTTGATGGTATGCTAAACACTTTTATGTATATTCAACAATCTCATTCTTAATATTATCCAACCATAAGTGATATAATAAATATTTATAAATCCTGATGATTTATTGGTTTATAAATAGGTTTTATTATTTACGTTTATCTAATATATTCTTCTTTATCTTAGTATTAGATGTTATATCCCCAAATCTCATACAACCAACATTATTTATATTTAATTCTGAGATTTCCCCATTCTATATTAATTCCTCCTTTAATATATCTATATCATCCATTTTCCCACCACAATCTTATCTATTATTGATGTTTGAGGAATAATTTGTATAAATTAGGATGTAATTCCATCCATTATGATCCCCATTTTCATTTTATTTAGGTATAAGAATATTATATCCCATTCAATAATCGTCATGGATAAGGTTACAATATCCTTTATTTTTAAAGAATTCACAACTTTATTTTCCATTTCATTATGGTAATGGATAGATAAATCATAGACTTTGATAAGATAAAACCCTATTTGTTGGTATATATTATGATAAATCAATATGAATATATACTATACTTTTATGATCACTATATATAACACACTTCTCTCCATAGAGGTAATAACTCTAAATCATCATGTTCATGATTACCACTGATAAATATCGTTTATAAGTGAGATAATTTTTTTATATTTTCCATTAACTAACTTATAAAATATGTTATCACATTATTTTTTTTCAGGAGTGTATATATTAATACTCTTTTTACTATTTCATTATATATCAAAAATACTTACCCACTTAAGGGTAGTGTTGGTATTGTTTTTGTGACTAGACTTTTCAATAACTACATGAATTTATTCCCACAATGAAATATCTAAAAATATTACTCTCTTATATGTTGTCAAGATTAGTGTATTTCAGTATCATGATAGATTTATCATAAATAATTGATATTAAAAAAATAATAGGAGGAAACTATGGATATTCATCAGTTATATTAGTTTTTTCCACCCATCAATTACCTTAGTCTTTTAAGGATCCATAAATACCCCTTTACTTGTGATAAAATTTCCTTGGAATGTTACTTACTCAATATTGATGTAAATTTTATTTTAATTTCTATATAATTTCTTCTTATATAATATATTTAAGATACTTCTCAATTTTCTTTCATGTTTTTACTTAGTTTTGGAATATATGATAATTTTTTCTATAAATACCACCACAAATGTTTTGAGGTAATATATAATGAAATTATTCATCATGTTTATAATGATTACTAGATTATTTGTGAGTCTAAATGGAATTAATTTGAACTCATAAAATCCATATCTAATTCTTATAGTGGTCTTGGGAATTTCCCCATTTAATTAAAGATATCCCAATCTAAGATCCACATTAGAGAAGTACCAAGTCCCTGATATTTGGTCAAAGAATTCATTAATCCAAGGAAGAGGATAGTTGTTCTTTATTATGATTTTGGTAAGAACGTGATAATAAATATAGTGACACATTGATTGATTCTTTTTTATGGTAATTAGGACTAGGGAATCCCATAGATATGTACTAGGGTGTATAAAACCCCTTTCAATGTTTTTTAAAGTTTCCTCTATAATACTTATAGTTCAATGAGAAAAAGTATATAGGGGTAATTTTATATTGGAAAAGATCCAATAAAAAATTAAATAGGGAAAAAAACCTCTTAATTATTACTAATATAAATAAACCCTTCAAGGAATACATCATCATATTTCATTACAGAGGGATTGTTTTCAAGGGAATTCATTTCTGTTACCTAAATCGTTTGGGATAGATTTACTTTCTCATAAGTAAATAATATCTATTCTTGAAAAGCTATCCCCAATGGGTATTCCTAATTCCCCTTTATATTATAAAAATATAATAGTATGGTTTGGGATATATAATGCAATTTCTCTCTCCTAGTAATCAATATTAGCTACATCTATAAACAACAATTTCATTCCAAATATGGAATCGAATTTTACCTGAGAGAATATAACTAGATTAACATGATAAATATTATATTAAAAATTAATTTTTTAATTTTTATATACATTATATGAAAGGATTTCACTACATGGTGTTCTCACTTGCACCTAAACCTAAAAGTATTGAGGTTTTTTAGAATATTTATATAAATCATGTATTATATGAATGACAACATACAAATTTTCTAAAATAATATATTATCTATTATTGAATGAATGAAAAGCGTATATGTTACCACTATATTTCCATGATCGATATCAACTATATTAATAACATAAGTAGTACATTATTCCACTAATTCTATATGTTCTGGTTATAGGTTATTCACTACGAACCTTGTATTTTTCAATGATTTTCAGAGTTTCCAAGTTCATTATTTTTGTTACATTAAGCAACAAGGGAGGAGTTGAGTGAAACCTTTCTTTCTTTTGTCTTATTGAATGTATTCTCTATATCGATTTATTAATCTAGATATTTTTTACCATTTTCACACTTGAGGGTTTTCCCCATTCCAAATCCATTTTCATATAGAAAATATTATAAAAATAATTATTGATTTTTTTCTTAAATTATATATATTAAATAAATTTTATATCCTCCTTTCTCTTGGAATTATTAATTAATTTCCTCCACAAAATTAATACTCCCTTAATTTTATAAATGGAAAAGATAACTTTGTCTTTCTTGGAGCAATAGAGTACAAAAAAAAATTCTCTATATAATTAATTCATTGATATATGATTAAAGAATCAAGATATCCACCAAAAGATAGTTGTTTTCATATAATGAATCAAAAATAATATATTCATTTTATGAAGGATTCAAGGACTCCACATGTTTTATATAATTATTCATAACTTTTTTTTAATTAAGAACATGTTTTTTGGTTGTTTTTGACTCCAACTTCTATCATATTAGGCATCCAATTCAAGAAATCATTAAATTTACTAACACATTAGTTAGTAAAATGATACCTTTTATATAATTCTATTTAGTAAAATAAAATAATTTTTAGGATTATAATATTTCAAATAATAATACTATAAATTTAAAATTTTGAACTTAGAAATAATAACTCAAATATCACATATAAATCATAACTTATGTCTTCATATATCTCAATCTTGTTATTTAGTGTGTATTTAATATTAAGTTCTCTAGCCTAATACACAAAAAAAACTAGATCATGGTATACTTCCAACTATAATAACCCACATCCCATACATATTATATTAAAATTTATTAAAATAAATATCCAAAAGACACACCAAAAAATATATAGGTTTACAGTTTGGGTTAAAGTTGGTACATCATTGAGTATTAAAAAACTATATAATATTCTATTTCTATCTTCATAAGTTGATTCATGAGATCATAATACTCATATTATTTCATGTGATATACTTGGTAAATACCTAAAATATGGGTTTATTCATAAATCCTATTAATGTTTTAAAAGATAATAAACAAGGGGTGAGACATCATGAGTGTTAAAAATTATTCTACCATATAAATAAGGGAATTATCCTAAACCATCACATAAAAACATGGTATAATAGTAAAAATGTCAATTTGTAAATAGACACATGATAATCATAAAATATGGCACAAACATAATGCATTTAATTATAAACATAAGCCATGTATACATATTATGAAATAAAAACACTATAGTCAAAGCTAACTATATCATTCTCATGCATAGGACTATAAAAAATGTTAATCATATCATTACAAAATATAAATTTTTTGAATAGGATAACCAAAAAAATTCCATGAATAATGATATTAGGAGAAATAATGAAACACCTAATCAATTTTGGGCCCGTATAATTTTGGGCCCACCCATTTTTATAACATATCTTGCAAATGGGTGCCATATAGAAAATAGCATACATAAATCATAATAATGAAATGAAAACTTGAGGTAGAAATTGGTGAAATAATAAATCCATAAATATTTATTCATCAAAGAATCATGAAAAACCATAAAAAAATAAGTGATTAGGGTATCTTGTTCAATAATTGTCAAAAAAAGAATCATGGTTCCTCAAAATAGGTCTCAAGGTAAAGTAAAAAATCATAATAAAAGACGAAGAACACTAAAATTGAGACACAATTATAAATTTCTTAATAATATTTATATAAATATTTATAAGGGATAATATCATATAGTTTTCACAAAAACAATAATAAACCAACATTTCTCTCTATATAAAAACAAGAAGTGTTTGATAAATCATAAAAAACAAAACATGTTTTATAAGAGCAGAACATGAAAACGAGTAATATAATTTTTTGTTACCTTCATTTTGTTTAATTTAGAGAAAATATTAGAATGGTAAAAAAATAAAACTGAAAATAACTAGAAAAATAAAGTAAATAGATGAATAACATACATAAAAGTTAGTATAATTGAATGAGAAACAAATTGATAAATATATAGACATGTATAAGGTGACATAAAACATAACCACTTGAACAAAAATTAATTAAAATGGTACCATACCTATTGTCTAATAATTATTCATATGATCCACTAAATTAATAAATAGTTAATTTTAATTCTTTAATTAGTTTATCAAAATAATTTTTCATATATTTGTTATCTCTTAATCCATTTATATGATTTATTATCCATTTATTAAATTAATATTGTCTACATCGTCTGTTTTTTGGTTGTTTGATTCGTAGTTCGAAACCCGCATTAATAGATTGGTAATAATAAATGGTAACTATAAAATGGTTCTTAAATCTATATAAGGTTCATGTTATTGTGTATATATCATTAAAAAGGTGAAAATTTTATGTAGTTTATAATATATTTATAATTTATGGAATCTTCATTGGTAAGCCAATTTTAGATTCTTACAAATGATGGTTATTATTTTCATTTAATATCCTTATTATGAATCATATATCATAATTAAATAATCATATACATAATAATAATTTATTATTATGTAACATTCAATCATGAATAATGTTTTTAAGAATATATCTAAAAGGTATAAGTGAAACACAAAACATTATCATTCACTTATGTTGGGTAAAACTACAAAGAGTGAATGATGTTTTTAAGAGTGTTTAAAAATAATATAAAATAAATAAATATTTTATTTTTAGAAAAAATATTATAGTTTGATTAATATATCTTTTTAATGTTACCTTTTTCTGTGTATATATATGATAGAAACAGTAAAAAGTGCATCTAAATGAAAAACATTAGTTTTGAAACCCTTACCTCAAACCATTTTTTACCTTTATTTAATTGAGACAAAATAATTTATAAGAGGGATAATTAGTCAAAATAAGTGAATAAGGTCATTTATATTGGTTTTTAGGGAGGTATTTTTAAAAACAAATTGAAATAGAAATAGTCATTGATGTGAAGATAAAGAGTTGAGGGAGTTCTATTTATATTTCCTTAAGGGATGGGTATTTTAGAATCAAGTATTTATTTATTATTGGTATAGGTGATTACAATAACTAAATCTCGTAGAATGCAAATAAACAGAGTGATTTATGCCCCATCCATCCCCAATAATATTGGTTAGCACACATTGGGGACATTATAATATTTTTAATGACCCGATTGACATAAAATTTTATATCCCCAAGGCTTATTTATGATGAAGTTTCTCAAAGTCCCTTGATATGGTTATTGATAGAGAATCTTGGGGAATTTAATTCCCTAAAAAGTGTCCAACATTTCTATCTTTGTGAATAGTACAACTTCTATAATACCCTTCCTTATACAAGCTCAATTATAGTGCCAGACTACTGTAGTACTGTTATTGTGCTACAGTTGCATTGAATGTCGCCCATATATGTGGGTCATTAGGGGTTTATCCCTAGACCTCAAGGATGATAGGGAAGGGGTTGGTACCACTATACACCACCTCACTATCTATAGAGACCCTAAATTATCTTACATTAATATTTAATCATTTTGAGGATAAATAACATAATATTGTTAAAAATCTAGGATCCAAAGGTTTATTCTCTTGGTAAAATTAGTCTCACACCTAAATTTTACACTATAAAACAAAAAATAATATTTAATTATTTCTTATCTATCTTCTATATAGCCCTTGTGTTCTCTTTAGTACATGTATTCACACGAGGATAAATATCAAAGAAAGGGTAGAGAAAAAATCCAAGAAAGATGATGATTAAGGGACATGTATCAATATAACATGGATGAGGATAAAAATTAATATTATTTAAATAGATTAATATCATCATAAAAATCATTAGTTAAATAGGTGATAAATTCAAGAAATGTGAAAATGCACAAAATTGAAACATCATGTCATAGTGGTCATATACCACACATAGTTGTGAACAAACCTAGCAACATGTTCACACATAATATATGTGCATATTCATGACATCATCTTGTGAAGAAATATAGTAACACATTAAAGCATAATACATATTATCTCTGAAGATATATAAAATTATCCAACATATTTTAGGGATATATAATTCCAGGCCCACTTATCACATCATAATATTTACATAATCATGCATGCCACATAATACGTATTACAATCATAGACATGAACTAAACCATGGAAAAGAATGGGTTTCATAAGGATTTAATAAAATACAATTACATTAATGAAATTGGTATTCCCAAATTAATAAGGGAAAATATTTATAATATTCATCATCATTTTGGAGTGAAGAATAAACAACTCAATAAGGGTAAAAGATGTGTTTTTTGAATGAAGAGTTCTTTTGGAAAATCTTTTTATTTGTCATTATAGAAACCC
Source organism: Viscum album (assembly GCA_963277665.1). NCBI lineage: Eukaryota > Viridiplantae > Streptophyta > Magnoliopsida > Santalales > Viscaceae > Viscum > Viscum album. The sequence continues at coordinate 31,701,010 of OY728132.1, read as the reverse complement.
TTCTATTTATTACATACTTAAACATGATTTATTACATAAAATTACACATAATAAAACTCTAAGGATTTATAGTTCTAGTGTCTTGTGAAATTTGGAACAATACATAACAATATAGAACATAAAACAAAACAAGTTTTTTGAAAACTTTTTTTACATGACCACAACATTCTTTCGTACTTAGCATTGCATGGGATAACCTGAGCACATGAATAAGAAAATAGAGAGTTATAAATCCCAGTATGGGAGTAAGAAAATCATAATAGGAAAAATATAGTACATTTCAGACATTAGGCATATTAATTTAGTGCAAAATAAACATGAACATAAAGGCATGATATAGCATTATTATCATAACTTATAAGTGTGAAAACCACATTTTACATGATATTATCATGAGAAAATGCTCATTGCACATGGATCATGATTAAAAACAAATTTCACTTGAATTATAATGATTAAACCTGCATTGCACTTAATGTATCATGATAATAATCTTTACCAAATGCATTGAAGTGTTATCAGGGTGCACCCTTCTTAATCATTTAATTTCAGGCATAAGTGTGCCATGAATCATACCATATGGAATAATTCAACATAATAATTTAATCCATGGTAAAGGAATGTGAAATAAATACATGAAACTCTATAATAAATAAGTAAATGTTAATAAAATTCAATACCCCTGATAGAGAAATGGTCATGGTATTTACTACACAATAACTTTGGCTTCAAAAATCACAGTGCAATTTAGGCAACATAACAAAGTGACATAAGAATTCATAAAATGATTTATGAGAGAGAAAGTGGTATCTAATAATATGTACATGAAATTTAAATTAAGGGAGTCATATATAGATACATTTACCAATATATGTAATGTAATTTAGATGTATAATATAAAATAATTGCGTGAATGTAAATGAGGAGAGAGAAATCCTTTACAGAATTTCGACATGGTAATAGGTGTACATGGGAGGAATTAATGAAAGATAAAGTGGTATATCATCATCAAAAAATAATTATGGAACTATATGGGAGGTTTTAAATCAAATCCCAACATCTATAATTGAAAATAAAAGGGTATACCAGCATAACGAAACATGGACAAAAATGAGGGAGGAAGAAATTCTTTACTTGGAAGTGTGATCCCAAAGGCTTGGGAGAGGCTTGAGAGTGCTTTATTGGAGGATTAGAGGTGCCTTGGGAGGAATCTAGAGAGAGGAGGGCAGGGTTTGGTTGAGCTAAAAATGTTTGGGTGAGGAGGAAATGGTGATTGAGTGGGTTTATATATGAAAAGAGAGGGATTTCTTTAATATTTAGGTTTTGGACACCACACATTAAACTAATCAAAACCACAGACCATCCAACTGTTAATCCCATGGTTTTTTCAAAATTGTAGTGGAAAAAATATTTTATAAAGAAAATTTCTAAAATTAATAAAAATATTAGTTTTTTTATGTGGAGATGAGTCACACTCTCAAGGAAATCATTTTTTGATGTTAAAATGTTTATAAGACTTGGAGGGTCAATTGAGGCTTTTTAAAATAAATAAAACAAACCTAATATATAATTATATTATATTTAAAACATATATTTTATGAAAAAAACATTTATGGTATTTTATTAAATCACTATTGTCTCATTATGATGTCATAAGACACATTATATATTTAAATGGTAATTAATTTTTACCCAAAAATTCGACTGTATCAGAAAATTTTGAAAAATTCACCATTGGATAATTTCAATGTTTTGATTCCAAAAATAATATTCATTTTATATATATATTTTCCTAAATATGTGAATTTTTACTTTTAAAATAAAAACCGACATTTATAAAAAAATCATGGGTTTTTAGAGAAATATCTTTCAAACCTTAATAAAAATTACAATTATATTCATAAAAATTATACGATCATTTATATTAAATAAAAATTATTTTATTAATAATATTTTATTAAAATATTATTTAATTCTGAAATCCATTAATTCATCCAAATAGATTTCTTAATTGAATATTAACTAAAATTATTATTTGTGCTTTAAGAACCATTTACAAAGTAAAAATAATATAATGGAAGTATATTCTTTATTCTATATAAAAATAATTCACATAATCACAGTGTTAGGGTCTTGTTACTTAACCCCTTATAAGGCCCGTATAATACCTAAGGGTATGATGAGTGATGGTGATAGACTCTTGGGGAGGCTCAAGTAACATCGCTCGGGTGGTAATATCTGTTCACTTCCACTTATATCATAGGAGGTTTTGTTCAAGCTTAAAATGTTGAAGCTCAGCTCGGTCTTGGTCAAGAGTGAAGCCCAGTGAGGCTACCACTATGCCGAGATATGACAAAAGGGCTTCTTATGGAGAAAATCAACTAGATTAGGCCGTTACTTCTTTTATTTGAGTAAATTGGATTTGTTAAAGCCCAAAATTTATACAAGTCACATGGTCACTTTTTAACAACTATATTAGAAATATTTAAAATTCTTAAAAGTGTTTTAAAATCCAAAAATATAAAACCAAGGAAGTTCATATGTTTTATTTTACATAATAATACATTTAATTAGATAAAGAGTATTTTCATTAATAAAAGTTTTGGTCCTTATAATCTTACCCCCTTATGAAATTTTACCCTCGAAATTTCCTTTTCCCACACTAAAACAGATGAGGATACCTTTGTTTCACCACTTCATCTGATTCCCATGTTGTTTCTTCAAACTTTTTTTTACCACAATACCTTGACGAGGGGAATTTTCTTATTTTGTAGAACTTTTTCCATATGATCTAATATCTTCACTAGCTTATCTTCATATGAGAGGTCATTATCAAATAGTACCACCTCTAGATTGAGTACATGTGTGGGGTTAGTTATGTAATTCCTCAAGAGTGATACATGGAAGACATCATGTACTTGAGATAGGTTTGGTGGGAGGGCTAGTCAATAGGTCACCTCTCCAATGTGATCAATGATCTAAAAAGGGTCAATCTACCATGGAATAAGATTTCCCTTATTCCCAAATATCAAAACTCTATTCCATGGTGATATGCAGAGGAATACCATGTCTCTAACATCAAACTCTAGGTCTCTTCGATGATTATCAGCATTGCTCTTCTGTCGACTATGAGTATATTTAATGTGTTGTTTTATGGTCTTAACCTTCTACACCATTTCTTAGACAATTTACGAACCTAGGATTTTTCACTCCCCGACATCATCCCAACAAGTTGGTGTTATGCACCTTTTCCCATACATGCCTTTATAAGGATCCATTGGTATGCTTGTGTCGAAACTATTATTGTAAGTGAACTCAACCAGTGGAAGTTATTGATCCTACCCTCCTTTGATGTTCATTGATCAAGATCTCAACATGTCCTAAATTTTTTAGATAGTCCCCTTATATTTTCCATCAGTTTGAGGATGATTAGTTGTAGTGATGTTCAGACACCTCTGAAGTGACTAAACACATTTGTAGAATCATCCTCTGAGCGGCGGATTCTCCTTCCTCTCTTGATTTCTAGGGTTTTTCCTTCAGTTTCATTCCCTATCCTCCTCTAGCGTGGCGCGGCACGGGTCGGCAATGATGGCCTTGGCTTGGCATCGGCGAGCTATGGTGAAGGCTGGCGAGGCTCCGTTCGACCGCGCCGGCTCAGCAAGGGTTAAGGTGACGCCTCAATTTTCCAAAAGTGTTTCCTCGGTAGAGGGTAGGGCATGGCTTCGTCTATTCTTGTGAAGGCTCTGGCTGCGTGGATCGCGCTTTGGCTGCCCTGATCGACGAGTTTCAGGTGCTCGGCGTTGGTTCATGGATTGGCATCGACGGGAGATGGCTACGGTTGAGCTGGTTTCCTTTCGGGTGTGGCTCGGTGCTGTCCCTGGTGTAGCGCGGAGGGGGAGGAGCTCTAGGTTCTGGCTTTCGGCGTCATCTTCGTAGGTCTGATTTTGGTTTATTTCTCATTTGGTGTTGATTGAGTTGTTGTGGTGGTCGAATTTGTGTCTTGCTTTGGTGTTTCTACTAATCGGTATGAATGTTGTTGCCTGTAGCCTACTGTTCAAGGGTTCTTGATTTCATATTATCCTCAGAGAGTGCACAATATGAGGTTTAGAGCTGCATGTTTTCCTGGTCTAATGATTTTCAGCTTGTTGTGGAGCATTGGAATGGTGGAAAGTGTACTTTATGTTTTATATGATGGGATGAGAATTTCTTTGTTGTTTGATCTTGTTTTTGGAATTTTGGACCGTTGGAGCAAGGTGTGATGTATTAAGTCGTTGAAGTCATGTATTTTGGTTTCTCACTTCTTCCATAAAGGTGTTGCCTTAATAAAAATGTTAATTTTCATCCAAGTTTAGCTCAGTATTCAGAGAATATTGAAGACTCTTCCAGAACATAGAGATGAATCTTGGATATTGATCGGATACAATAGATAGTGATAATCCATGCAGACTTACCACTTCTCTGATATCTATCTGTGTCAGTTGATCGAATGAGATACTATCTCGAATTACAATGAAGTGTGCAGTCTCTGTAAGATGATCCACAACAACCTAGATAGAACTGTTTCATTTGGATATCATCGGAAGTCCAGTGACAATGTTTGTGGTGATGTACTTCGATTTCCACGTTGGTATGGGTAATGGTTTCTTCATCCCGTTATACTTCTACCTCTCAGCCTTCACTTGCTGACATACCGGGAACTTTAATTTATACTCAATTACCTCCTTCTTCATGTTATCCCACCAATAATGCTCTCAGATATCTCAATACATTTGTGTGTTCCCTGGGTGGATGGAGAAATTCAAACTATGTTCATCATAAAAAATATCATTCTTTTACTCTGTATTTGATGGAACACATAGTCTTGTCCCAAATCTCATAATTTCTTCTTCATTAACATTGAACTCTGAGGATTTCCCTTTTCTGGGAGTTTCCACTTTCTTATAAATTCCCACATAAACCTTTTTATCTCCCATTAATATTTCCAAATGATACAATTGATCAATAATTTATAAAAGGATTTATGATGTTCCCTTCATTACGATACCCAGGTCCGCATTCACTAAATCTATGAATATTGTATCATTTTCAATTCTCATTAATGATATAATTTTTAGGCCCTTTCAACCTAGAGCATCCTATACCTTGTTTGATTTCCTAGGTTGGTAATAAATTGAGCATTAATAGTCTTTGATCATCTCTATCCATCTTCATTGGCACATATTCAACTCTTTTTTTGTGAATATATAATTGAGTCTTTTGTGATCCATGTATATTTCACACTTCTCCCCAAAGAAAAAATTTCACCAAAATTTTAAATAGAAGATTACTGCAGCCATCTCTAAATCATGTGTTGATTTTTTTTCTCATGAACATTCAATTTCTAGGAATCAGTGGCAATTAATTTTTCATTTTTCATCAACACAGAGCCCAAGTCCTTATTCGAAGCATCACTAAATACCATAAAAAGTTCTCCACTTGTGGATAGTGTGAGAATGAGCATAGTGATAAGCATTTTTCTAAATCCTTGAAGCTCTCTTCTCATACACCACTCCATGAGAACTTTACTCCCTTACGAGTTAGCTTGGTAAGAGGGTTCAAAAATCGTGAGAAATTACTCAAAAATCATCGATAATATCCAGCTAACCCTAGGAATCTATGGATATGTGTCACTGATATTGGCCTCGGCCATCCCTCAATTGCAGCTATCTTTGAGGGATCCATAGATATCCCATGTCTTGTGATGATATGACCAAAGAATGAGACTTCCTTCAACTAAAACTCACTCTTGATGTACTTTTCATAGATATTATCCTTTAACTAGGTCTCTAGAATAATGCTTATTTGCTCCTCATGGTCCTCCTTGGTTTTGGAGTATATTAGAATACTGTTTATAAAGACTACCACAAATTTTTCAAGGTAATATATAAAGACTCCATTCATCATTTACAAGAAGATTTATAGAGGATCAGTGAGTCTAAAATGAATTAATATTAATTTATAGTGCCCTTACCTTGAATGAAAAGCAGTTTTGAGGATATCCTCTTTCTTCACCCTTTCTTGGTAATATCCCGACTGTAGATCCACCTTGAAGAATTATTTTTCTCCACGTATCTGTTAGAACAAGTCATCAATTCGGGGTGGAGGATACTTATTCTTTATCGTGATTTTGATGAGTTCAAAATAATCAATGAAAAGGCACATTGACCCATCCTTCTTCTTGAGGAAGAATACTAGTGCACCTCATGGTGAAGACTTTAGCGTATAAACCCTTTATCTAGATTAAAATATAGTTGTTACTTCAGCTCCTCAAGCTCCAAGAAAACCATTCTATATGGATTGCAGGATATTGGCAGTGCCCAAATTATAAGATCATTTTATAATTCAATATCATATCTTTGAGGAATACCATGCTATTCCGTGGGAAACACTTTAGCGAATTCCCTCACAATAGAAATATCTTCAAGGATGTTTTCTTCCTTAGACTCAATCATCTCAACAAGATACACATTATCATAGGGAATTAATATTCGTTTTTGAGATGATGGTGCTAAAGAACATTCATCCATCTCCTTTCACATGTATAGAATCGTAGGGTCAATTTACCATATGGAGAGTGATTTCCCTCTCACAGAAATTTATGTCAGCTCTATATAGGGAAAGCCAATCCATGCCAATAATTTCATAAAATTCCACCAAAGGATTTATGATGAGATTCAACAAGAAGTTCAATCCAAAAATTGTGACAGAGGAGGACTTATATTCATGGGTTCCAATAATTGTCCCATTTTCCATTCTAACCGGCATCAATACTTCCAGGATTTTTGGTGGTGTTGAGATTGTTCTACTAAAAATTACGGATATAAAAGATTGCGTAGAAAAAAAATTAAAAAGTATGTTTGCTATTACTGAATGAATAACTAGAGTACCTATTACCACTTCGTTTTTGGGGTTCACTTCAGCGGTAGTGATGGAAAAAGATCACCCTTGCTGCCTTGGAGGTTGTTGGTTGCCTCTGAAAACCCTTGTATTAGGGCACTAGTTTTAAAAGTATCCTAGTTATTTGTAGTTGAAGCAATGAAATAAGTGTTGAGGGTCAAACGGATCATTCTTCTATTATGTCACAATAGTGGGGTTTTCGTGCTAACCTTTAATAGTCATGTGTGCTTATTATCCACACCTAAAGCATTTCCTCACCCCCTTTAGGTTATTTACAGGGTTCTTTTTTGCACACCTTTAAAAGTGTGGTGCTAGAATTTCGTAGCACTATTAGATATATCCATTGTATAACCATAATTAAAGTATACCTTACATTTATTATCCCCATGATACCACTGAGATTCCTTGATCTCCATCTCTTCTTTGAGGGCACATCACAAAATTTTCTTATAGCTCTCGAAGTCATGCATCACTGGGGATTTCCATAGGCTAGGTTTTAGCCCACCAAATAGGTAGTCATCCTTTCATTTAGGGGTAATGAAAAATCCATATGATTATCTTTCAATCCTTGTGAAGTTTTCCTCATATGCTCCAATGGATTTGTCATCTTTTTTGCTTGAGGGGGAGGATGTCCTTTTCAATATTAATTCGTTGGGTGAGAGGAAAATATTTATTGAAAAACATTTTCAAGAAATAATTTCATTCCAAAACCTCGATATCCTCATTAGGATTCATATTCTTGATCAATTTCCACCATTGGTCAACTTCACCCTTCGTATGATAAGTATATAGAAGTTCCTTCTCTTTTTCAGAACATTGAAGGATGGGAAATATCATTTCAATGGAGTTGATCTGTGATTCTATGATTGAGGGATCATATGATCCATTAAAAGTATGATGACTTTAATGCATGAAGCTCTTGATTTCTACTTAATACTTCTTAGGGGGGTTGAATGTTCCTCTTGACCCATTTTTCTATTCAAAACATGAGTTAACAAAGAGAGTATCGTGTCGAATATTTTGATTCCCTCTCCCATAGGATTGGGCATCTCATTAGAAAATTCATCACATTGATCTTTACATTAGTTTTGATCTTGAGTTTTCTTATTACTAGCCATTGGATGTAATAAAAGGAATGTTAGTAGCAACACATAAAGGGGAATCTAATGAAAAAAAGGGATAACTTTTAAATTAAATTTATTTCCTTATCTTATCTATGTAATCCATGATCTACTTCCTAGCATATATTCATATGATAACTTTTTAAATCCATTAATAATGGTTCATAATAAACTTATGAATTTTACAAATCATATCCCCCAGGAGTTTCATAACCATGAGTGAAGAAATGCCCATTGTTGTGCACCATTTCCCATTCGAGTCTAGCTTAAAGCGGCATTTTCAAGTTTTACCCCTAGATACATTTGTGCCAGAGCCGCCTCTACCTGCTCATATCCAGATATGGATTTATTTTCTTGATAAACCACTTAATAAATACTCACCAAAATTTAGGTATGTTTTTATTATACTTAGTCTTATCATTATGGCATTTACTAGGTTTTTCTATTCCTAATCCAAAAAATAATTAAACATATACCAACATACCAATTATAACATACCATGCTCCTTATTACATAGTTAATCATGATTTATTACATAATCTTGGACTTAAGACAACTATGAGGATCGAGTGGTCTAGTTTCATGGGAAATTAGGAACAATACATAACAATATAGAACATAAAACACAACAACTTTATTGAAAACTTTTTTTATATGACCACAACACTCCTTCAAACTTAGCATTTCATGGGATACCCTGAGTACATGGATAAGAAAAGGGTGAGCTATAAATCCTAGTAAGGGAGTAAGAAAAGCATAAAATGAAGAATATAGTACATGTTAGGCATTATTCATATCAATGGATCAAAAATTAAACATGAACATAAATGCATGATATAGCAAGATTATCATAACATGAAAATGTGGCAATAACATTTAACATGATATTAGCATGATCTAAGGCTCATTGCACATGGAGCATGATTAAACCCTCATTTCACTTTATTTAGAGTGAGTATACCCTCATTTTACATGATGTATCATGATACTAATCTTTACCCAATGCATTAGAGTGCTATTAAGGAACACCGTTCTTAATCATTTCATTTCATGCATAAGTGTGTCACATGGATCATACAACATGGAATCATTCAACATTGTCATTTATTCTAAGATAAAGGAACATGTAATACATATATGAAACTCTATAATAAATAATTAAATATATGTAAAGGTGAACACCCTTGAAAGAGAAATGGGCATGGTATTCACAACACAATGACTTTGGCTTGGAAAATTGCGATGCAATTTCAGCAGAATAATAGAGTGACATAAGAACTCATAAAAATGGTTGATGACATAAATAGGGGTATCTTTAACACCCCAAGGTTTTGAAAATAAATTTTGAGTGCATTTTATAATCCAAAAGTTAAACTCAACTTTGACTCTTCTATGTTTTGAATTTCAAAAAAACGGTCATCAAGAGTTGTGATCAGTAAGTCATTTGGAGTCTGATAGAAAAAACATGATTTTTTGGTAAATAGTAACACACCCTTATGAATAGTAATATGAATATTAATATGACCATTATGTATAGTAAATAATATTATTATTTTATTTTCTTACGGAAATAAGATAATGAGATCTTAATTACTTTTTCAATGTGATATAAAACTAATTACACATTTAAAAATGTTTTTTTCGAATTAACTATGACATTATTTAAAAATTAAATTAATAATATCTGTAAAATTAATTTTGAAAAATGGATTTCATTTTTGAACTCTACATATTGAAAAATCGTAGGGGTATGTTTTTGGGATTTTTCTGAAATTCTAGACTTTTTATGAATAATGAAGTACGATAAAATACCGTATATGCAAATTATCAGTTAAATACACTAATTATGACATCATAAGAGATGTAAGGACACTTGGTTTGAACTAAAATGTACTTATTATTATTAGGTGTCACATGAAACAACACTATTGGATGTCTTGAAATAAATAATAAAATAATGAATTAAATATTCAAAATTTACCCCTCTCCTCCACTATAAAAACCCTCACCACTCCATCTTTACTTCAATCCTCTATGCCTTGAAGCTCCTCAATTTTCTACCCAAATAACCTTTCCTAGTTACTCCCCACTACCAAAAAGCTCATGGTCTTTCCAAAAGTCCAAAATCTCTTCCCATAAGGAAGTTCTTGAGGAAGTTATTTCAAGTGGTAACGCACCATTGTTTTTCTTTTAGTTTCATTTAAATTTATCTTATTTTGTTATCCTCTCCTCCCCTCCTCCATAAAAATGACCATGGAAACTCCAGTGTCAAATATATACTGGATTTATATCATGTAAATGGAAGAAACATCATCAATATTCTTACTCCCCCCCTTTTATTTTTATAAACAGAATCAACGTCCATGAGGTTCCAATTTATAACCTTTGTGGAAGACGAAGTTTCGTTCTTCAATGGGTCCTTCATTACTAGTCATTAAACCATATTGATGACTGAACCAGACTATAATAAATGTATTAAAACCTAATTAAAATTATGGAACCACTATATGTACATATTATTAATTTATAAGACAAAACTAGTTCATAATAATCCAAATACCACCAAATAATCGAAGTGATTGTCATCTAATGATTCATCCTCATTCCATGTAACCAAATGATAGAAATGTCCATTAAAAATTATGGATGTTCATAAATGAAATTTAATTTCAATTCTGGATATTTACATCTATCCCACTTCATTACATAAAAACAAGTGAACCGAATATGAAAATAACGGAAACGAACATTCTGGAACGACGAAATTCAATACAATAACTTATCAATAAAGACATAAATGAACTAATAAAAATTATGATAAAATAAAAACATGTATAATAGGTTCTTAAATAAGTTATTAATAAGTATAGTTTCATATTCTAGGATCTTATGTACAAGAACGGAACACGTTCGTAGTTAAGGTAAGGGTTTTCTCACCCGAACTTCCATTTTCATTCGGGTTACGTTCATTGTCTAATTACCTCAATGAAATTATAATATATTGTTATGTACTCATCATAAATTTTTTTTGAGTATTATATATATGTACACCAACCAGAATTCGTCCCTATTTTATGGATTGCTATAGTTTTTAAAAGAAACATTCAAAACGGTTTCCAAAATACAAGCCTGATTCCGGGGAATTTCTCAAATTCATATCTATTTTCAAGGGCACTCTATAATCAGTTTTTTGGAAACCATTATATTTCTAAAACAACTAATTTTATTATGAAAATACTATCTTAATTCACTTCTATTTTTATACAAATATTTTCCAAAATAACTCTTATTTTAAAAATAAAAGAGTATTTATCTCAAGATTGCTTAATGATTTTATAAGAGTATTTTTGTTTGATTCAACGCTCTTGTTGATTCTTATGTATTATTTGGTTTAATCATTAATGAAGACATCTGACATATCTGATTTAATGGTTTATTACTAACCCTATTTTGGATGATATATCCTAAAACCACTCATCATATTACTTGGAATGGTTAGTGTTTTATGTTTAGTGATTGGGGAAAGATAGTTACATTTCATATGATAATTTCAATATGAATGTATATGTGGTTTTTGTTTATCCCCGCTCATATGAGGAATGTATTGGACTTATTATTTGAATGGTGGGGCCCACTATAGCCCCTCTATGCATTGGTAGGTCTCATGAGACAAGTAGATATGGACTTGTCTGAGGTCTCTCCCAATGTGTTATATGGATTTTTTCTGAGGCCTTAATCATTAGACATCTTGGCCGAGGCCTTGACAAAATGTTTTAGAATGTCCAGCATATGCACATACCTCATTATGAAGATAGTAATTGAAATTTAATGTGGTTATTAGACTAGTATAATATCCATGATTATTTTTCATTATGGAACTATTTACTCATCTCATATTCCTACCATAATGTGTGCATGTTTATTATTGAAGGCATGTGTTTTCAATTATGCGCAATTTATTAGGTTTATTCTATCTTCCTCTGTGTTTATTACTCTTACTGAGTGTTTTAGCTCACCCATTTCTTATGTTTAATTTTCTCAGTACATGAGGAAGTAAATTATAAATGACTTGAGAGCATAATCTATGAGACATAATGTTTCTAGTGAAATAAATTAGTGTTGTATTTCCCTTCATGATATAATGTTAAAATTATTTATGTATCTTGTTTCCAAAAGATACTAAACTACTTGGTCCTTCGAGATTCATATTACTTGTATGTATGAAAATGTAATAAAATAAGGCACTGGCTCCGGGAAACTGGGGTTGGGTCCTTACAGTTGGTATGAGAGGAAGTTTAGTAGAAAACATGGAAACTAGATTTAGAAAACGTGGATTAGGGACGAGTCCTTAAGTTAGTTTGCAGGATTAACATACATAAAAATCTTGGTATTTTGATAAGGAATATATTATGTGGATCTTTCAAGCAATACATCCCTGTCTAGATACGAGCTGGTAGAGGTGGCTCTGGCATGGATGTATCTAAGGGTAATACCATAAAAAAACTAATTTGATCTTAACTCAAACGAGAACTGGTGCACGAAAATGGGTCTTGTTGCACTATTGGTTACAAAACTCCCGGGGGATATTATTAGGATAATTCAAATTTTATTTACATATAGAAAAAGTTATATTCTACAAGACTACTCATATGGTCAAGGTACTATGGAGAAACCATAAGTATGAGGAGGCATCATGGGAACTGAAGGAAGCAATGAAGGAAAAGTACCCCCACCTGTTTTTGGCCTAGATTATAAAATGAAATTTCTAGGGTGAAATTGATGAAGGGAGGAAGAATGTAACACCCCAAGGTTTTGAAAATAAATTTTGAGTGAATTTTATAATCCAGAAGTTAATCTCAACTTTACCTCTTCTATGTTTTGAATTTCAAAAAAATTGTCATCTAGAGTTGTGATCATTAAGTCATTTAGAGTCTTATAGAAAATACTTGATTTTTTTGGTGAATTGTAACATAACCTTATGAATAGTAATATGTATAGTAATATAACCCTTATTAATAGTAAGTAATATTATTATTTTATTTTCTTAAGATAATGAGATAATGAGATCTTAATTAATTTTTCAATGTGATAAAAAACTAATTGCACCTTTAAAATTGTTTTTCTAAATTAACTATGATATTATTTAAAAATTAAATTAATAATATCAACAAAATTAATTTTGAAAAAATGGAGTTTATTTTTAAATTCTATATGTAAAAAATGGTATGGGTAAATTTTTGGGATTTTTCTGAAATTCTTGAATTTTTGATGAATAGTGAAATACGATTAAATACCGTATGTACAAATTATCAATTAAATACACTAATTATAACATCATAAGTGATTTAAGGCCACTTGGTTGGAACTGAGATGCACATTTTACTATTAGGGGTCACATTAGAAAACACTATTGGTTGTCTTGAGGGAAATAATAAAATAATGAATTAAATATTCAAAATTTTGCCCCTCTCCTCCACTAAAAAAACCCCTTCAACACTCCCTATTCTCTTCACTCTTCTAAGACTTGAATCTCATCAATGTTCTTCACAAATACACTTCCCTAGTTAATCACAACTACCAAGAAGCTCTTGGTCTTTCCAAAAGACCAAAATCTCCTCCCTTAAGGAGGTTCTCAAGGAAGTTATTTCAATAGGTAAAGCACCTTACTTTTTCTTTTAGTTTCATTTGAATTTATCTTATTTTGTTATCCTCTCCTCACCTACTCTATCCAAATGACCATGATAACTCCATTATAATTTATATACTCGATTTATATCATTTTAATGGAATAACCATCATCAATATTATTACTCCCTCCCTTTTATTTTTATAAACGGAATCAAGATTTATGAGGTTCCAATTTATAAACTTCGTGGACAATGAAGTTTTGTTCATCAATCGGTCCTTCATTACTGGTAATGAGACCATATTTATGGTTTATACAAACTATAATATATGTATTAAAACCTAATTAATATTCAAGAACCAGTATATGTACATATTAATAATTTATATAACAAAACTAGTTTATAATAATCCAAATACCGCCAAATAATCAAAGTGATTGTCATCTAATGATTCATCCTCATTCAATGTAACCAATTTATAGAAATCGTACTTAACAATTATGAAGGTTAATAAATAATATTTAATTTCAATTCTGGAGATTTACATCCATTCCACTTCATTACTTAAAAACAAGTGAACCGAATATGAAAATAAAGGAAACGAACACTCCAGAACGACGAAATTCAATACAATAACTTATCAATAAAGACATAAATGAACTAACCAGAGTTATGATAAACTAAAAAATTTAATAACAGGTTATTAAATAAGTTATTAATTTGTATAATTTAATATTCTAGGAGCTTATTTACCAGAGCGTAACACGTTCGGAGTTAAGGTAAGAGTTTTCTCACCGAACTTCCATTTTCATTCGGGTTACTTTCATTGTCTAATTACCTCAATGAAATTCTAATATATTGTTATGTACTAATAATAAATTATGAGAGAGTATTATATATATGTACACCAATCATAATCCTTCTCTATTTTATGGATTATTACATTTTTTAAAAGAATCATTCAAAACTGTTTCCAAAATATAAGCCTGATTCAAGGGAATTTATCAAATTCATATCTATTTTCAAGGGATCTATATAAAATATTTTTTGGAAACCATTATCTTTATAAAAACACTCATTTTATTATAAAAATACTATCTTACTTCACTTATGGTTTTATATAAATATTTTCCAGAAGAAATATTCTTTTCAAAATAAAAGAGTATTTATCTCAAGATGGCTTAATGATTTTATAAGTGTATTTTCATTTGATTCAACCATCTTGTTGATTCATATGTATTATTGGGTTTAATATTTTATGAATTCATCTACCATATTTGATTTAATGGTTTATGACTAACCCTGTTTTGGATGATCGTTCCTAAAACCATTCACCATATTACTCAGAATTGTTAGTTTTTTATGTTTAAAGATTGGGGAAAGATAGTTACATTTCATATGATATTTTCAATATTAATGTATATGTTGTTTATGTTTATCCACACTCATATAAGAACAAAATTGGACTTATTATGTTATGGGTGGGTCCCACTATTTCCCCTCGATGCATCAGTAGGTGTCATGAGACAAATAGATGTGGACTTGGATGAGTCCTTTCCCAATGTGTTATATGGATTTTGGCCAAGGCCTTAATCATTAGACGTCTTGGACGAGGCCTTGAAAAAATGTTTCAAAATGTCTGGCATATGCACTTTCCCCATTATGAAGATAGTAATTGAAAGATCATGTGTTTATTCGACTAGTATAAAACCCATGATTATGTTTCGTTATGGAATTATTTACTCATCTCATATTCCTGCCATAATGTGTGAAAGATTATTATTGAAGGCATGTGTTTTCAATTATTCATCATGTCTTCTGTTTATAATATCTTCCACTGTATTTCTTACTCTTACTGAGTGTTTGTGCTCACCCCTTTCTTATGATTCATTTTCTCATGACATCAAGAAGTAAATTATGAATGAATTGCAAGCATAATCTAAGTGACATGATGTATCTAGTGGAATAAATTAGTGTTGTATTTCCCTTCATTATTTAATGTTAAAATTATTTATGTATCTTTTTTCCAGAATTTACTAAACTACTTGGTCATTCGGGATTCGTATTCCTTGTATGTATGCCAAAGTAATTAAATAAGGCATCCGCTTTGGGAAACTGGGGCCGGGTCCTTACAGTATCTCATAATATGTACATGAAATAGACTATAATGGGGTCATATAGATACTTTTACCAACTTATTTAATGGAATTTAGATTCATAATAAAAAAATATTTCTTGAATGTAAATGAGGAGAGAGAAATCCCTTATAAAATTTCGGCATGGTAACAAGTGTACATGAGATGAATTAATTAGAGAAAAAGGGGTATCTAATCATTAAAACATAATTAGGGAAGTATAGTAGGGGTGATAAATCACACCCCAACATTTTTAATTTAAATTAAAAGAGTATAGAAACAAAATGAATCTTAGACAAAAATGAGACAGAAAGAAATCCCTTACTTGGAAGTGTGATCCCAAAGGCTTGGGAGAGGATTGAGAGATCCTTCTTGAGAGATTGAGTCTCCTTTAGAGGATTGTATAGAGAGAAGGAAAGGTATTGGTTAATCTCCAAAGGTTTTGGTGAAGAGGAATGGGATATTGAGTGGGTTTATATAGTAAAGGTGATTGAATTCTTTATTATTTAGGTTTTGGACACCACACATTAAACTAATAAATACCACAAATAGTACCATGGTTTTTACCATGGGTTTTGACAAAGTGGAGGGGAAAAAAATTTACAAGTAAAATTTCCTATCATATTAATATATTAGTCCTTCTTATGTGGAGGTGAGTCACACTCTCAATGAAAACATTTTAAAATGTTAAAATGTTTTAAAATTCTTGGAGGGTCCACTAAGTCTTTTTCAAATAAATAAAACATACTTAAATCAAATTATTTTAATCCTAAACTATATATTGTCTTAACAACCCATTTATAGTATTTTATTACATCACTATTTGGCCATTATGATGTCTTAAAACACATTATATAATTATAAGGTATTTAATTTTTACCCAAATATTCGACTCCCAGAAAATTATGTAAAATTAATTTTTGGATAATATTGACATCCTGATTCCAAAAATAATATTCATTGTATCTAAATAGTTTTCTAAATATGTAAAATTTTACGTTTAAAAAAAACTAACAGTTATTTAAAATTCATTGGTTTTGATAAAAATGGCTTTCAAACCATAATAAAAATTACAATTGTATTCATAAAAATTATATGATAATTTATATTTAATTAAATTAATTTATTAATAATATTTTATTAAAATATAATTTAATTAAAAATTCATTAATTCATCAAAATAGATTTCTTAATTGAATATTTACTGAAAGTAATATTTTTTCTTTAACAATAATTTACAAATAAATAATAACAAAATGAATGTATATTCATTATTCTATACAAAAAATAATGAACATAATCATAGTGCTAGGTTCTTTTTACATTACCCTTATAACACCCAAATTATACCTAAGGGTAAGGTGTGTGATGGTGACAGACTCTTTGGGAGGCTCAGATAACATCACTTGGGTGGTAATATCTATTAACTTCCATTTCTCCTATAGGAGGTTCCGCTCAAGATTAACAAGCTGAAGCTTGTATTTGTATTGGTAAAGAGAAAAGACCAGTGATGCTACCTACTTTCTGAGCACTAATAAATGGGCTTCCTATGGAGAAATTCTACTGGATAAGGCCATCACTTCCTTTGTCTAAGTAAATTGGATATTTTAAAGCACTATATTTATACTAATCATGTGGTCACTATTCAACAACTATATTATAAATGGTAACAATTCTTAATGGTATTTTAAAATCCAAAAAACATAAATCCAAGGAGGTGTATATGTTTATTTTATATAATAAGACAATTAATCAAATCGAGAGGAATTTTCATTAAAAAAATTTTGGATCGTTAGAGTCATAAAATCAAGTAAGAAAAATTTATATCACTAAAAATAAAAGTTAATAATAATGAAATTATATATATTTAATATTATAAGAGTATTCATAAAAAATATGTTGTGAAATAGAAATAACCCAAATAAAAGGTGTCAGGTTTGAGAATCTTCTCACCTTAATTCCTATTTCATTTTGTCACTTTTTTATCCTCCTGAATAATAAACATTGATTTATTTAAAAAATGACCCAAAAACTCATTATAGTCATTTATAAAACTATTTATAAATTATAAACATTTTATTGTATTTATTAATTTTTTTGAGGAAATTGAGGTGTTTTCATATCATGGTTTTCTTAAAAATTTCCTGTTTTTTCTTTTATTTCTCTATTTTTATTCATGGTAATTTATAGAAAAGTATGATTCACTCCAAAATATTATAACACGTATATTTTATAATTTTTATATTATTAATATTGTCTTTCCATGAAGGTGGTTATATTAATTATATTGGCAATGTCTCTATCAGTGGTTAACTGAACTTTAACGAGGCATTATCGAAAGACCAGGAAAGGGAAGTATGAAATTTATATTTGTCATAGATATGATAATTAACATCATTAATATTATATTAAATTAATGAATATTTAATTTTATAGTATATGGTTTAGGAATTAATTGGGAAATTAATAATGATAAGAAGAAAAGATGGAAGACTTAATAGAGACTTACCTTCTTCCCATTATAACTTCTCTTGTATGACACTATAACTCCATTGATTATTGGAGTTGTATTACTCTAAAATCTCCATATTTATTATATGGATCATTATATGGAATATTTGGGATGAAATTGGGATTATTAATGGGTGGTATGATTGGTTTTCCAAGATAAGGGAGAGAGGTTATTTATACTTAAAGAGAGATGTATTTTTAGAATAAAATATTGAATGAAATATTATATCCAATGAAAAACATGTAATAGTGAATTTGTTACAATTTAAATCATATATAAACATAATATAATGGTTTTAAGACTTTTAATTTCCTTTATAGTTCAAATTCATTAATTTATTAAAATAGAAAGTGGATAAAAAGAGAAATTGATATTTTAAGGAATCACTTTCGACTTTTGGTTTTGGAAAGTTAGTTTTAGGTTTTAAAATTCAATTTATTATATTTTAATGTAACATTTATGAAATTAAATATTTCATGGCCTAAAATAATGTTCTAGAAAGTCATTTCTCATTATTACATCATGAATGATGTAATTTAAGATACATCGTTAATGTAAAAAACTTTATTTTTTCTATTCATTCAAAAATTGAAGTATTTCAAAAAACTAACCGAAAAAACACCTTAGGACAATTTGAATGTGATTATTTAAAAAATTGTATTCATTTTATGAAAATAAATTTCTGAAATAGGTAATTTTAATTTTTAATATAAAAATTATGTATTTTAAGAAACACCGTTAAAAAATGTGCTTATATTTTATTGTAGTTTTTTAATGCTGATATTTGAATTATAAAATAAAAATTAATAAAGATAAATATTATATATATCATAGTTTATTATTTTTGGGTAAAATTACTATTCCAACTATTAGCTTACTATTCCCAATAGTCATGTTACTGTTCCCAATGGTCATTTTACTATTCCAATGGTCAGATTAAAATTCCAATGGTCACATTACCTCTTATATATACCACTCTAAAAATTAACTTGATATTTAACTTAATTCATATCAAGGTTCTATATTTCCATTTTCAATAAATTTTCTTAGTTTACTAATAATTGTTTTCTTCTCTATAGTGTTGGCAGTGGGGGCGATGATTCTAGTATATTGGGGCGATCCATATTTTCTCATCTTAGCTTTTCTATTTTATATTTTTGTATAATTGAAATGTTTGTGACTTTAATTGGTTTCATTTATCATTAATTTAACAGTATTTACTAATAAATTTTTTATTGGGTTCTCTATATTTTTTATGTCTATAATATTATATAATATAATACAACACTTATTTATATGGGGAAAAATATTACTAACAAACACAAGGCCATTAAATTATACCCCCTTTACAAATTTCATACTTGAAATTTGTACTCATATTCTCAGTTGAGAATATATGAGGGTACTTCTATTTTATAATTTTCTCTGGTTCCCATGTCACCTCTTTATACATATGGTACCTCAACAACACTTTGAAAAGGTGTGTTGTTTTTTCATAGAAAGTTTTCTATATGGTCCAGGATCTTCATTGGATAGTCTTTTTATGAGAGATCATTATCCTCTTATGCCATGTATGAATTGAGTACTTTTGAGGGATTAAGTATGTACATACTTAGGAGTGATACATGGAACACATCTTGAACATGATCTATACTTGGTTGAAGTGAAAGCTAATATTCCACTGGTCCTATGATATCAAGGGTATAAAAGGGGCCATTATACCTTGGTATAAGCTTCCCTTTCTTTACAAATTGAATAAATCTCTTCTTTGGTGATATTCAATGGAAACAATTGTCTCCAACATCAAACACTAATTCCCTTCAACAGTTGTCTACATAGCTATGTTTATGAATATGAGAATATTTTAATTGTTTTTAGATAGATTGAACCTAAATTGATATTTGTTTCACAGGATTAGGTCCATGTTTCTTTCATTCACCAACTTCATCCCAAAAGTTTGGAGTTTTACATCAGTTCCCATACAGAGCGTTGTATGAAGCCATTTTAATACTCGAGTGCAAGTTTTTATTATATGAGAACTCAAAAAATGTGAGATGTTGATCTAATACAACATTTAATTCTATTGGGGATGCTCTTATAAAGGCTTCAAGTGTCTAAAATTTTTTCTTATATTGGCCATCGATTTGTGGGTGATAGGTCATCTTGAAATAGAATTCATTACTCAAATAATGCTAAATACTTCTCTCGAATTTAGATGTGAACCTTGGATAACAATTTTAGATGATCAAGAGTTTAACCCCATATAGCCTCACCACATCATTCACATATATCATGGAAATTTTTTCAAGAAATAAATACTCCTGAATAAAGATAATGTGGGAAGTCCTGGTGAGTCGATCTACCACAAACCATATTACATTTTTCCCTTCAGATGTTTTTGAGAGACCTATAACAAAGTCCATAGTGAAATTATCCAATTTCCATGTGGGTATAGAAAATAATTTCATCATCCCTTCAGAGTTATATCACTCTTCATTTACATATTGAAATACCAAAAATAGTGTGATATACTCTACAACTCCCTTCTTAATGTTGTCCGGCTAAAAGTGTTCTTAATGTTCACGGTACATATTATTACTTCCAAAATCGATGAGGAATATTTAGCTATGCACATTTTCTAATATTTAATTCTCTATATCAGGTGATGAAGGCACATAAAGCCTCATTACAAACCAAATCACACCATCATCATTAATTTGGAACTCAAATAGCTTCCCTTCCTTTACTTCTTTCAAATTCATTGTTAGCTCCAGATTATCCCTTTGTGCCTCCTTGATCTTCTCTTGGATATATTATTGGGAAATAATTAGGGAAAGGTATGATATATTTCCCTTAATTATTATTTTGATATCTATTCTTTTCATATCTTTGATGATGGAGTATTTATCAATCCACATCATGGATAAAGTAGGAGGTTATTTTCTGCTAAGAGCATCAGCTACCATGTTCACATTTCCTGAATGGTAGTGAATAGAGAAATTGTAGTCCTTGATTATCTCTAACCATATTCATTGAGGATTTTTGAGATCCTTATATGTGAATATATAAATTAAGTACTTATTAATATTATATATTTCATAATTCTCACAATAGAGATAGTTTTCCCAAATCTTAAAGGTGAAGATCAAAAATTTTAACTCTATATCATGCATCGAGTAGTTTTTCTCAAGATCTTATACTATTGTGAAGCATAGGCTATTAGTTTATCATTTTTCATGAGTACAAAATCTAAAAATTTCTTTTAAGAATAAATATATATCCCAAAAACTTCTCATCTTATTGTTAGTGTAATTATATGTGCATTGATTATCCTCTTCTTGAGATCCTTAAATCATTCCTCACATTATCCAATCTAGACATACCTTTCCCATTTTCATGTTAAACTAGTTATTAGGATAGAAAAATGTAATAAATTACTCAAAAATTTTAGTAATACCTAGATAATCTAATAAAACTAAAAATATCTCTTACACTAGTGGGTATGGGCCATTCTTCAATTGCATTGTTTTAAGGGTCTATATAAATTCCATTAGTTATGATTATATTCACCATTATTGAGATTTGTTTCATCCAAAAGTAACAATTTCTAGACATGGTGTACACTTTATCCTTCTTTAATGTCATGACAAAAATCCTTAGATTCTCTTTATGTTCCTCCTTTCTCTAGAAGTAAATGAAAATATCATCGATAAAAACTACCACAAATTTTTGGAGGTAGTCTTTAAATAATCTATTCATAAAATTAATGGATATTTAAAGGGAATTAGTAAGTGAAAAGGGTTACACTATGAACTCATAGTTCCCATACCTTGTACAGAAAGTAGTTATATGAATATATTTATTCCTCACCTTTAGTTGATGATATCCAAAAAGAGGATCCACCTTTGAGATGTATTGGGATCCTCATAATTGATCGAGTAAATCATTAATATTTGGAAGTGGATACTTGTTCTTTATGATGATCTAGTTGATCTCTAAATAATTATTTTATATCTTTATTTATATATCATTATTCTTGATAAAGAGCACTATCGCACCCCAAGGTGATGCACTGGGGAATATGAATCCTTTTTCTTAATTCTGTTACCTTTTCTTCTTTAACTATTATAGTTTGATCGGGGCCATCATGTAAGAGAATTTTTAGATAGGAGTGGATCTAAGTATGAGGTCTATTAAGAACTCTAGATCATAATCTGTTTGAATTCTGGGAAACTCTATGGGAAATACATCAGTGTATTCCCTAATAAAGAGAATTTTCACTAGGTTTATACCTTCCTTTGAATCGACCATTTGGTCATGGTATATTTCTCTATAGGGTATAAACACCCACACGACCAATGGATTTTTTAAAGTAGATTCATGATAATTCATTCATTTTTAGATGAACATGGGATGGTTTGGAATATGAAAATAGATTTCCATTTCCCAAAATTTGATTTTTGAACTATATAATGAGATCCAATCAATTCCCAGTATAGTAATGAATTCCAACAAGGAAATTATTACAATATTCCTTGGACAAATATATACATAGACACTTACATGAGAAGAGACCAACACTTTGGTTTCAATGATTGCACCACTAGGGGTTTTATTGATATTTCTACTTCACGGTTTCATGTAATTGATTCAATAGTTCTAGAAAACATTCAGGATATAAAGGAATGTGCACAACTAGAATCAAATAAAACATTTACCATTCTTTAGTGAATAGGAAGTGTACCTTGTACAAATTCATTTTCATGATCCACTTCCACAGTAGTGATGGAATAATCATTCCCTTTTTCCTTTGGATTTTTGTGGTTGTTGATGCTAATTACCCTCAAGGACCCATGGTTTAGTTAACTCACATGCATAGTTCCATTTCTCCACACAATTGAAGCATTGAACCATGTGTACTGTATTAGGAGGATCCTTCCCTTACTCTATCATGTTGTCCATCTTCTTCATGTCTCTTCAACATTCATGAGCTTGGTGACCTTTTCTCTCTCACTTGAAACATTTTCCCATACCTTTGAAGGAATTACCACCATGATATTTCCCACATATTGACATGTGGGTAGTCATATTCTCTTTCCTCGTTTTCCATTTGACTCACCAACTTAAAACACTATTTTTTTTCTTATATCTATAACCATGGAAATATTCTCTGAACAACATATCTACTTTAAGAGCATATCAAACCACTTCTTCATAACTCTAAATTTCTTGTATAGATAGAACCTTTCTAATATTCTGTTTTAAACCACTAATGAATCTATCTATTATATTATTGTTGTTGATAACAAATCATGAGGCATATCATGAAATCCGTGTGAATTTTTCCTCATATTCTTTGAAATACACAACTTCCTTTTGCCCCAGCACTATAAATTCTCTCACAATATATATATGAAGAGTTTTAGGGGAATAGTTGTTTTGAAATATTTTCCTAATGTCTCCCCCCTCCATATCATCTATTTAAAACTTTGGCTTGGTGTTTTTTATTAACACCCACCACTGATCGGAATCTCTATATAAATGATAAATGTTGAGAGTGACCTTCTTCTTCATAGAATAATGTATAATAGAAAATATATTCTCCATTTAGTTAACTAACTATTTCAAAATAAGTCGATAAAAAGATCCACTAAAAAATGGTGGTTGTTTCCTCATAAAAGACTGAATGGGAATTTTATCATTCTTAGATGAAAAAGGATGTTCAACATGGATTCGGTTATTATTCATATCTTGAGACAATTTGGTATGTATTTCTATGATGTTTTTAACTCCACCACCTATGGAATCAGGGATGTATTTCAGGAAACAGTTTAATTTTCCCTCACATGGTTTTTTTGCATGGTTTCTCCTAGTTCCTACTATTTTTAAAAGATAAATTGTTTAAAAAAATGTACGTCAAAAAATAAAGAATAAATAATTTATTATTTTGTACAATTAAATTTAAAGAAATATCTGTTGGGATCCTTACAATGATATTTTTTCTTAAAAAATATTTTCATTGATATTTACATATTAATAGACTTTTCTTAAGGGTTATCACTAATTTTATATAATAATAATTACTTATTTAACTAAGATGTTGTCTGATACCAACTATAGTGACTCTACTTTTTTGTACATGACTATTGCAACATTTTAAAGATAAACATAATAGTTTTAAAAATCTAAGATCCAAAAGTTTAGTGAATTGGTAAAATTCGGCTCATACCTAACTTATACATAAAAAATCATGAAAATTATTTAATTCATTATTATCAATCTTCTTAGTGGAAATTTTTTCTCCTTAATACATGTAATCACCTAAGGATACACATCAATGAAAGGGGTGAGATAAAATCCTAGTAATAGGATGAATAAGAGAAATGAATAAATATAACATGGGTGAGAACAAACATCATAATAGTATCATAATCATAGAATAATAATCAACATCATGAGGTAAACAAGTGATAATTCCATGGATTGTGGAACTTCTTAAAAATGAAACATCATGTCATAGTGGTTAAATACCATACATAGTTGTAAAGAAATCTGGCATCATTTTCATGAATAGCATATGTTCATAGTCATGAAATCATCTTGTGAACAATTATAGACAAATATTAATGCATAATAAACATTATCTAATGAGATTAATTACATTAACTAATGAATTTTAGGTATATATAATTCTCTCCACACTCATCACATCATAATATTCACATAATTATGCATGCCACATAGAATTTATTACAATCACAGTCATGAATTAACCGATTTAAAGGAATAGGTTTCATAAGTATTACACAAAACATAATTTAATAAATAAAATTTGGATTCCTAAATAAATAACTTAAATAATATTAGGCATAATCATCATCATTATTGAGTGAAGAAGGAACAACTTAAGAGCGATAGAATATATATTTTTAGAAAGGAGAGTTGTTTTGGAAAATATTTGAAATTATCATAAACAAAAGTAAGAAATATTTACATCCCAAAAAGGGAAATTAAATAATAATGAAATTATATTTAAGGAAAACTAGTGGATTATTCATACCAAAGATGTTGTGAATGAGAGACAACCCAAAGAAAAGGAGTTGGGTATGAGAATACCTCTACTTTAAATCCCTCTATATTTCATCGTAATTGTACCTCATTAATAAAAAACATCAATTTATTAAAAGTTTGATCAAAAAATAAATTACAGTCATTTATAAAAATATGTACAAATTTTAATAGTTGGATTTTATTTCATAATTTCTATTGATGAAATTGAAGCATTTTGATATCATGTTTCTCATAAAAAAATCTTATTTCACTTTGGTTTCTCTATTTTGGTTGAAATTAATTTATAGAAAATTATGGTTAACTCCCGAGGATTATAATACTTGTAATTACTTATTTTTATATTATTAATATATCCATCCATTAAGATGGTTATAATAATAGTCTTGGAAATGTATCTATATGTGGTTATCCGGACTTTAATGGGATGTTGTCAAAAGAGTGAGAAAGAGAAGTATGACATTTATATTTTTCATAAATATAATAATTCAATTAGGTTAAAATAAAAAATTTAAATTTAAATTAATGAATAAATGATTTTATTGGATAATTTTTTGTAAGGAATTGGTAAAATAATTAAGATAAGAAGAAATAAGGTGTGACTTAATAGAGACATACTATCTTCATAGTGTATCTTCTCCTGTACGACACTTTAACTCCATTGATGATTCGATTTGGATTGAAAAAAAATTCACTAAGTAATATAAGGGGATTTATAGTGGGTATATGGGTTGATATTGGGATTTTTAATGAATGAGAGGTTTTTTTCATGTTAAAGGAGAGGGTTTATTTATACATGAGGTGAGGGGTTTTTTTAGAATAAAATATAGAATGAAATATAATATCAAAGGTATACATTTTAATAGTAAATTTTGGACAATATAAGTCATATTTAAAAATAATATAATGGGTTTTAGACTTTATATCACATTTATAATTCTAATTCACAAATTTATTAAAAAGGATTGTGGAAAAAAGAAGAAATTGATATTTAAAGGAATCACTTTCGACTTGAGGTTTTGGAAAGTGATTTTTAGGTTTGGAAACTATGTTCATTTCATTTAAAAAATTATGAAATAAAATATATCCTGGATGAAACTTTTATTATAGTAAGTATTATTTCATTATTACATTAGGAATGTTTTAATTTAATATACATTAGTTCTCTGGAAAATTGTATTTTTACTATTCAGCTAAAAATTTTATTATTTAAAACAATTTCCAAAAAATCACCCTATAAATTTTTTGACATGATGACTTGAAAAATAATATTAATTTTACCAAATTAAATTTATAAAATAGTTCATTTTAATTTTTAATATAAAAATTAATTTTTTTATGAAATATAGTTCAAAAATGGGGTTATAATTTCTTTGACATTTTTTATTGTGATATTTGAATTATAAAATATAAATAACAATGATAAATTATATATATATATATCAAAATTTACAATTTCTAGGTAGAATTACAATTCCAATGGTTATAATTCTATTCCCAATAGTCAGCATACTATTCTCAATGGCCATATTTCTATTCCAACCGTCACATTAATATTTTAATGGTCACATTACATCCTATATATACCACTCCATTATTTCACTCAATATTCAATTTAATTCCTCCCAATGTTCTATATTTTCATTTTCTCTAATTTTTCTTTTTTTAATAATATTTTGTTGCTTCTCTATAGTCTAGGCAGTGGGGGCGATGATTCAAGTAAATTGAGATGATCTATATTTTCTCATTTTAGATTTTCTATTTTATATTTTTGTCCAGTTATAATGTTTATAAATATAATTGGTTTCATTTCTAATTAATGTAACAGTATTTATGAATACTATTTTTATAGGCTTCTCTATATTTTTTATGTGTATGATATTAAATAATATAACAAAACACAAATTTATTCAATAAACAAATATTATAGATAAACATCGGGTCATTACACTAGAGATATGTATTTTAGAATAAATTATTATTTTTTCAATATTATTTTCAATATATATGTATAGAGTTGATTACTATGATTTTTTACTATCTTTCTACCCTCTATTAGATATCCCGCCCCTCTCACTTTTCATTTCCATCTTTTTTTGGGTGTGTTTTGAGGTTTTCAAGGATGGATAGAATCTTCTAGGGAAAATGACCTAATGTAATGTGATTTTTTTGAATTAATGGAGTTTAGGTATAAATGTGTTGATGTATTGGTAGTGTTCAACCTGCGTTAAGAGAATACTGGTGTTAGGTTGGTTCATTTCAAAAGAATCTAGACTATTCACTATCTATAGGAGAAATACATGTCATGAACAATTTTAACATCATGAAATGGTTATCTGGAAGATTTTGTGAACGTTGTTCAATATGCTGTAAAGATACTTGATATGAAACACCTGGGTGGTATCCTACTGGGCATGTTTAAATTATTCCTTGCACAACCCGTTGACGATTCCTAGACTATTGTATGTCATTTGATGAAGTGAAATAGAAAGGTTTTGGAGTGAGTTAGTGAGGTTTCAGTTAGCTGTGCCATGGTAGTTAGTGGAAAGATGGTTAGATTTTTTCCATGGTATTATATGGAGTACCTATTTTGCTTTATACATTCCTTTGTTCTTGTACTTGTCTCTTAGACATTATTTAGCTACTTTTGAGTTGTAATACTAGATATATTTACATTTTGTTTTTACATATAAACTTTTAATTATTATATTTTTTCCTCCATCGTGTACATATATATGTCATGTTGTCTACTTCAAGATGGGTGGAATTTTCCATCCAATTACTATTGATTCTTGGGTGTTATTCACCGGCCATGGGGATTGAGAAGCCCCTTCAAAAATGTGATAGGTTGGGTACCAATTTGATAGCGTATCTAAGTTTAGTTAATCGAAATTTAGTATCATATAACTTTTATCCTTAAGTGTTCTTATCTTGGGATTTTTGGTTGATAAGAGATAGGATTAATGGGACTTGATAGGTAAGTTATGGTGAGTGCATGACCATCTCTTCTTATAATGAAACTCAAGTCACCATGAGTTGTTGGTATGTGTGTCTCTGATTTTGAGTTATATACATTAATCTCATTTTTTATATGGTTATACATTTTGAAATGAGAATATTATTTTTCCTAATCATTACTTCTATTTATGTGTGCAATGTCATTCCATTGAGACAACATCCTACAGTTATTTAAGAGGTTGTAGTCAATTATACTTAAGGTAGTCCACCTTTAGATCAAAATCACTTCGAGGCTATCATGTAATAAATTCGATCTGTAGACCAAAATGTACCGAATTTCTGTAACACGTGTAATGAGGTACAACCATAAGATGGATGGGACAAGGATATTTCACGTGAATTCTGTCATGAGAGGCCACAATCCTTAAAATTTATGAATTAACCTTAATAGGTGGACTACTATATGGAAAAGATTGATCAAATCATTGACTTCTTGGATACCCCTGAGGATATAAAGGTAAAGTGTGTGTTGTTCAGACATGAGGGTCTTGGTAAGAGATGGTGGGATTCCATGGTATAGGTATATAGAAAGTTTCTTCTTAGATAGTAATCGTTTTAAGAATTTATTATATTAGTAGTTTTTTATAGTGTCACTGATGATGTAGAAGTCTCTGTGGTTCCTCTCTTGGAATCATGGAATGTTTTTCGTGTTATCTTACACCAATCATTTTGTAGAGCTACTTAATTTTTCTTATGTCGTTGAACATAATGACTAATTGAAGGCTCGGAAGTAACTACTAGGTTTGTGAATGGATATAAAATTTTAGGTATTTATGTAAAATATTTCAGCCTATTTTAATATTGAAGAAAGGTTTATGATTCTATAGATGTATATCGGGGAAAGGTTGGACATTCTTCTTCTTGTCTTACACCCAATGGTAGCCTCTGTGGTACGTAGGGGGAAAAGAGTAAGTGGAAATATCATTACATGAGTGGTGTAGTTGATTCTAAGTGGCAATACATCTATGCACCTTAATTTATAACTAGTAGTTTTCCCATGACTTGCTTCCAATGTGGAACGGTTGGTAGCACCCATCATTCTTGTTCCACACCTATGAATAAGTGTAACGGTTGTGGGAACTATGGAAATATACAATGATAATTTTAGTATGTGTATATTCCTCATTATGGTTAGTGATCATCAACAATAAAAGATACTACAGTGCAATTAGATTCTTTAATGACTTGAGGTATCTAGTTATAAGCCCTAGGTGTGAAGCACCTTCACACAGTAGATGCGTTTCTGATGGAGGTAGAAGCAGGTCCATAGACAATGAGAGGTACCATATTTTTTTATATTCAATAGAAACTAATATATTTGATATAGGTTCCTCCCACTCATATATTTTTTGGATTTTTTATTGGTATTATTAAACTTCAAATGAATCTCATGTCCATTGTTATAGAGTCAGAAATTCCTTTTGGGAATAAGAAGGAGTAAGGATTTACGTGTCCTATTTGTTATCAATTATTGATGAGGTGTTAGTTTTTTATTCTATGATTATTGATATATATTTGTTTGATAATATCATATGGATGGATTGGATTGTTTCTCAACATTATATGGTTTATTTATCATCATCATGTCTCCTTTCTTGAATCTGATGGTAGATCTTGGGTATTTTAGGGACAATGTGATTCGAGGTCTAGTTGTTAAGGACCTTCTCTCGCAGATCTCATGAGTGTATTTGATAATTTAATTATTGATATTGATGAAATTTCTTCTATAATTTATCTTATCATTATTGTTTTGGTAATTTCTTGATGGTTTACTAGATGATTTATCTGGACTTAATCTAGAGAGGGATATAGTGTTTACGATCGACTGGGTGCCAGGTACATAACCAACTTTGACACTGTATTATTTTAGCGCACCAATGGGGACAAAAGATCTCAAGATTTAGTTGGATGATCTGATGGTAAATTCTTTTTTTCATCATAGTGTATCACCATGGGAATCCCCATATCACATTTCCAAGAAAGAAAATGGTTCACTCTGATTGGTCATGAATTATAAAAAGTTGAATCGATTGATGGTAAAAAATAAGTATCAATTTTCCGATATTGATTAATTTTTTGTCTTCTAAAGGGGGGAATGTTGTTTTCAAAAATAAATATTTGGTTGGGTAATCATCATCTCAGTGTTCAATAATATGATATACTAAAGATAGATATCAGGATTATGTATGGCCATTATGAATATATTGTGATGTCAATTGGTATGACTAATTCTCCTTTAGTTTTTATGAATTTGATAAACTAGATATTACATGAGTATATTGACACTATTGTGTTAGTGATATTGGATGATATTTTTGTTTATTAGATATCAGATCATGAGAATGAGAACCGTTTGAGTTTGGTTCTAGAAATCCGGAGAACCCACTATTTTTATGGAATGATTTTGAAATTTAAATTATGGATCCCAAATAGTGATGTTCTTGGAGAACGTGATTTCTGAGCATGGAATATCATTTGATCTTGAGAAGGTGAAGGTTTTCATCTCATGGGAATAACCACATAATGTATTTCAGATTTATAGCTTCCATAGTATTTATGGATACTAATGATGTTTTGTCAAGGATTTATCAAAATTTTCATTACATTTGACTACTCTTACTATGAAATATGTGAAAATCATATGGGGTGAAAAGTTTCAATACTATATTTATTATTTGAAATTAATTTTGACATTGGGTCTTATTCTAATATCACCTCACCCTTGTAAGGGGTATGAGATTATTTTTGTGATTCTTTTGGGGCTTTTTGGGTTTTATTATTATTCTAGATGATCATGTGGTGGATTATGTCTCTCTAAAAAATAAATTGTATAATAAAAATTACCCCACTAATGATTTATATCATGTTTCAGTTTTGAATGATCTTAAATGTTGGCGGAACTATCTTTTTAGGGAGATGATCATAGTCTTTTCTAACTTCAAGTGTCTAAGCTATATATTTTCACTGAAATACATGAATCTCAGATAGAGAAGGTGTGTTTAATACCTTAATATGTTTTAATTTGAAATCAGATAACCCCCATGGGGGGAATTTTTATTATAAAGTTTCTCAAAAGGAAAGTAATATCACATATTTTTTTAAATTAAGGGATGAGTGTAACCTTATGGGGCTCTTCTCGTAGTTTCACTTGGATTCTATGGAGGATGTTTCTATCTTCTTTATGACCAATGTTTTGTTTTCATCATTTATAATTGAGTATATTATTCAAATTTAGTATTAGTATGATAAGTTTATGGGAATTTGAGAGACCCTATATGTTGGGGATACCATTTCTAGTTGGACGCTCTCATCATATTGTATTCTTAATTTTGAGTATTATTTTATCATCCCAATATCTTTGGAGAGAATTATTATTTTTTGACTATCACACCTATTCATGGTCCATTCATTTGTGCACTATAAATATGTATTATGATATGAGACACCGATTTTTGTGGTTGGGTATGAAGAATGACATTGCAAATTATTTTTCCTACTGTTACACCTACCATTAGATAAAGCCAGAGCATCTGAAACCCTCAGACTCACTTCATCCTCTTCCGATACTATTTTAGAAATGGGATGGGGTGTCCATGGACTTTTCTATTAGATTAGCATGGACTTCCCAAGGGAGTAATTATATCTATTTGGTGATTGATCAGTTGAAAACGTCATCTCACTTCATTATGATCAAGGACAATACTAACGTTGGAGACCTAGGCAAGATGTATTTATAGGAGACACTTAGGTTACATGGGTTTCTTTATTCCATTGTTTGAGAAAGGTGTCCTATGTTTACTTTGTGATTTTGGAGGAGTCCCCAAGAGTCCATAGGACTCAGTTTAGGTTGAGTTTGACTTACCATCAACAGATATATGCTTAGTTAGATCATTTTATTCATGTCTTCGAGGATATTACATGTTCCTACGACTTTAATTTTTATGGATCATGGGATATCCATCTAGGACTGGTTGAGTTTTTTTAGGACAACAGTTTTCATTCTCCAATTAGAGTGGATCCTTTCGAGCGTTTAAATATTTTACTTTTTCAGATCAAATTTTTATTAGAAAGAGGTGATAGAACCATCTCTTATGGGACCATGTGCTGTTCAAGAAAATTGGGATATGATTCAAGATATACATCTATATCTAAATATAGATCCAAGATGATAGAAATAGTATAAAATCATCAGTTTTGTCCTTTGGATTTTTCCATTAGTGAAAAGGCCTTCTTGAATGTTTAACCTCATTTGAGGCACCATTAGATTGGAATGAAGGAAAAGTTATCTCAATGATATGTTGAATAGTTTCATGTCACTAAGAGTCTTGGAATGGTTTATTATAGGTTTCAATTTATGATTCATTTAATGGGTATTCATGTTTTTACAAATATCTCAGATTAGGAAGTACCATTCTGATCCCTCGCACATTTTGAGATGGGAATAGGTGTAGTTGGAGTCATATGTTTTTGTTGTGGAGTGGAAAGTGGATATTTTTTTCTCTTAGGTAAATGTATTGTGGGTGGAAGTCAATTCCATTATTTAAAGTATTATGGAGACATAGATCAAATTCTCACAATACTTGGGAGCATGATTCATTGATGATGGACCATTTCCCTCACCTCTTTGTGGTATCCATTCTTCTACATGACTTCTTGGGGATGGAAATTCTTATAGTGGGTTGTTTTTAACATCATGTTATCCTATTTTAGGTATTCTTCCTATCCCTCAATTCTTTTCACTCATTGGTTTTGTAAATTATAGGGTTTCTAGACATAGAGAGAGTTTTCTGGGGAAAATTACCTAATGTTTGGGAATGCATGTTTTTTTGAATTAATGGATTATGTGTATAAATAAGTTAAAGGAATGGTTGGGTTCTCCTTATGTTTGGATAATTCTAGTTTTTGGTTATTTCATTTTAGGAGAATCTTGACTATTATCTTTTTATAAAAGAAATACACACTATGAACCATTTACACATCATGTAATGGTTTCTATGTAGATATTGTGAATTCATTACTAGGTTTTAAAGGTGTACACATCGTGATTCAGGTTCATGTGTTTTAATGGCCAAAATTTATTATTTTAATTCATGGTAACATATGTTTTTTCATTTTTTCTAAATATAGTAATTAACATAATGTAATATATAAATTCCATGATTGTTTTGGGTGTTCTATTTTTAGGGCACTACATTAATGATTTATTTTTTATTTGGTTTCAGATTCTTCTCTCTTGACCAAGGAACTCTCCAATCTGATTTTGGGATACTTTATTCCTTCCAGATCACTTTGTTCAATGATTGGTCATCACGATTTTTGTTTTGTGTCTCTCGGATTAAGTTATCTGGTTGTTTCTTCATTTCATTGGACCATAGTTGCGTCGTTGTGTTATGTTATCATATTTATTGATCTTTTGGTATGGTTTCTTATACATCAGTTGTTTGATCTTCTTCTTTGGGCTGATATTTTGATTGCTTTTGGTGTGATGGGTCCATGTTATTTAAAGTATGTTGTTATATATCCTCTTCAATTACTATTTTTCTAATTGAATTAATTATGATATGTGTGGATTGATTCTAGGGACACTATTATTGTTTTTGTGTTCTTAATTATTGTTAGATAACATTGTGGGCATGTGCCACATGAGTTTGAGGTAGGCAGTTTTGTCTCTATCCTATATTTGAAGAACTTTATTAATCTATTTTATATAAAAAGATATATAAATGAATTAGAATGAATGAATTATGTGTATAGAATTGGTTTATGAGAAAAATTTGTTTCCCATTATTTTCATAAAAGAAAAGGTCATTTTCAATGAATTGTGAAAATAGATTTAAGAAATGGTTTTTAATGAATGGTTTTAATGAAAAGTTTGGGACAACATATCACACTATATGACTTGGGTACTTGTGTGGAAGGTGTAGCTTAAGTAATCTTCCATGTATTTTGGGGGAGGACACTCATGGGGTATTCCTCTATTTCCTAGCCCTTTTTTAGGGACTTGATTAAAATTATTCAATGTTCATTCATGGGGTGTTCTTATAATCCTTAGGCCTATGTTATAAGGACTTGGATGTCCACTTGTCCTTGATTGTGGAATGATTAGTAGCTATACTGACTTATAGTGATCCGTGGTGTGATGTTTATTGGGATATGGATTGTAATATTTTATCTTGTGCTATTAGGGATATGATATGATTTGTGATAAAATATTTTCATTGAGTTGATTTCTTTGACATATGTGATATTATTTGAAACTATTTTACCTTTGATAAATAGAAATGGAGGGGTTTAAATATTTTACAATTCTTTTGATATAAAAAATGATGT
The DNA here is from genome assembly GCA_963277665.1 of Viscum album. Taxonomy (NCBI): domain Eukaryota; kingdom Viridiplantae; phylum Streptophyta; class Magnoliopsida; order Santalales; family Viscaceae; genus Viscum; species Viscum album. The sequence continues at coordinate 31,666,263 of OY728132.1, read as the reverse complement.
AACTATTTATCATCTCTTGTTTTCTTAAATATTTTCATTTTCTATATTATTATACAGATACATGATATGGAACACTTAGGTGGGATCCTACTATGCATGTTTAGCTCACACCTAGAGCACCCCTTTGAATGTTCATATACTTTTGTATGTATTTCTATGTAGAGAATTTCAAGTTACCATAGTGAGGTAGAGAGGTTTAGTTCATCTATGTCTAGGTAGCTAGTGGTGAGATGGTGGGAGTGTTCCCACACTATCACATGGAGTAGCTATTTTTTTATATTGTCCATTGTTGTTAGACTTGTCACTTGAAGATTATTTAGCTACTTTTGAGTTGTATCACTTCTTTTGTTTCCTTTTTGATATGATATATATACTTGTTATTATTTAACTGTTTTTTCATCATGTATATATATATATATATATATGCCTGTGTTTTTTCTTCAAGATGGGTGAAATCATTCCCTCTAGTTTTTTTTCTTCCTGGGTGCTAATCGCCAACCCGTGGGGATCCAGAATGCACTTCGAGTATGTGATGGTTTGGGTTGGGTACTAGTTAGATAGGGTATCTAGGTTGGGTTCATTACACTTTTATTAGTTTGTAATTAATAAATGGAAGTATCTTTATTGTTTTAACATAACAAAAACATAACGGATACTCGGAAATAATTTATACAAAGTCAATAATTACATACAGTTTTTTATTAGAATATAATATAAAATATGTTTTTAAAAATGATATATAGGTTTGGAAATTATTTTTATTAGTTTTATAGAATTATTTTACTTATTAAATACATTTCATATCCTAAAAATATTTTATACATTTTTGTGTAATATTTATGTCATAATGATATCATAAAATTGATGGTATTTACAAAAATAGTAGTTTTTATTATTCATCAAAAAAACCAATTTTTTCTAAAGGTAAACAAAATTAACCATTTTATAATTTATGATTCAAAAATTGGGGTCTATTTTATAAAATTTAATGTTTAAATACTATAAATTAATTTTTTTGAAATTAAATCTGGTAGTATATAAAATAAATTTTATCTCCAATAAACATTGCTTCTCTTTTCCATGAGTGATTACATTTCTATTCATTATAATTTCAAAAAAAAATAATTTATAAATAATTATTATACATTATTTAATAGAAAAAAAATACAAAATGTGATATAAAAATTCTGACATAAAAAATTAATATTTTATAAAATAAGTCAAAACATACATTATTAAAAAAACATTATTATTTTAATTTTAAGTTTAATAATTTGACAAATAATTGTATAAATTTATAATATTTATACTTAATTATTTTAATTTATTTTAAAATAATAATTATTAGGCATTTTATAAATCTTATCAGTTATCTTTACATTTCAATGGTCAGTTATTATTCCCAAAACTCAACTATTATTCCATGAGTCAAATAATTATTATTTTTTACTTTAAATAACCCTTATTTCCATTAATTATTATCTACTCAAATTTCTATCAAAGTTATTTATATTTCATTTAAAAAAATGAAATATTTTTTAAAATATTTTTTTAATTTTATATTGCGATTTTTATCAATAATAATTCTTAGTGACCATAGTGCACCAATATTTCAAATTTAATTATGTTGCCTATATGTATTTATTACTCCATTGTAATGATTTTAAATTTATAGAGTTTATTATAAATCAATTTTAAATTTTTTATACTCATGTAATAAAATGATGTGTGTTTTGTTATGTCATGTGTATGACTAAAACTATACATTATACCAAATATATATTAAGGGATAGAAATTTTTCATATTTGAAAATTTAGGGTCGTGACAACTAGAGAGGGAAATTATAAAATGGCATCATATTCATTCTCCTTCTATGATTTTGATACTAGGGAAAGGTAGAAAAATGAGAATAGAGGTCTATAATTATATATGAAAACTATAAATATGTGTTAGACCAACATAACTGTAATAGAAGTCTAAGTCATCTAGAATTATAGGATTGTTTTGATTTATTTTAATGAGTTTTGTTTTGGTGATTTCCAAGAAATGGGTTTTGGGGGTTATTGAATTCAGAAAAATTTAGGTTTAATAGTGGGTACTCAATGAATAATTTCCAACACATATAGAAAATGAATGTTCATGAATTTATCTGAATATACTATTATAGTGAATTGATTTTTGAAATCAAATTTTATTAATGAATTAATAATTAAAAATATAATAAAAGTTTATTCTAATTGATTATTAATGATAAATTAGATAACTAAAATTAGTTGAAGATTATGATAATGTTATGAGTTTGATTTGAATTAATCAATAGCTATATATATATACAAAATATTAATTAAAATTTTCATTTAATTAATGTAAAATTTTTATTATTTGACATAATTTTTTTCTTCGACATTATATAGATATGGTACTAAAGTGGTGTGTTGGGTGAAATGACATTGGGATGGTTAGACAAAACTGATGTTTAAAAGTGTTTTGGGAGGGTAAAGTGGATCATTCTATACTTGTAGAAAATTTTATAAATATTCAAATCTTAGAAAGTAATATTTATATGGTTAAATTTTTAGAATGGGGAATGATTAGAAATGAAGAGAGGGGTTTGATAGATATTAACATTTATTAGTTAAAACATAATATTATTTTTAGAAAATATATTAGACCACAACGTACATGGAATGGATAGAGATTGTTAGTATGAACATTGATATGATTGAATTTCTAAGAGTCTGTAAGTGATTTTATCTATGTTTATGATATAGGGGTTGGTAAGGAGATGATTCGATATTATTAAATAGATAAAAAATATAAGGATGTGACTTAGGACGCATTACAAGACTAATTTTTTCAAATGTTTTAGATTAATTACCCTTGAATGAATAAGGATCCAGTGTTTTTGTAATTTAAATAGGACAACATGAATAATTTAGAGTATAAAACTAAATGAATCGATATTCATTGTCTTAAACATACCATGGGGGTTTATGAATCATCAAAGGCGTTTTAGTTTGAGCATGGATTAAATTTTTTATTTTGATATTTAGTGAGAATATTATTTTACCCACCAATACTATGTTTATAAACATATATATTATAATGGAGAAATATATGAGGGATATCTAGAGAGTATTAATTTTTTCATGTGGATTTTTAGGGAAAAAATAGGAATCTTGATGATTTTTTTAAGGTCCGTGATCCATCAAGGAACCATGTAACATATTTTTTAACTTTTTATTCATAATAAAAAACCAATTTGGACTATTATCAATATTTTTTTAAACACATAAATTATTATATTTTTTAATTTAATTGAATGAGTGTATGTATTATGGTAATCAATGACAACTTATGTGATTTTTTTAAAATAAATAGGCTTATGAGTATTAGATGGGGTTCATAGTTGATTTAATGAATTTGACCTGCACCAAATGAGTTTAGTAGAGTGAAAACAAAGTGGGTTTTGGGTATCTTTTTATGGTGGTTGTTAAGATTTATAGATCAATATTGACAGGGTATTATGGGTCTGGGAAATCAAGTGAGTTAGATATTGGATCAGGTACAAGTTTCTTCTTCTTTTTAGTTTAGCAGGTGTTGTGAAATATTATTGGGGGATATTTGATGGCCAAGTGTATGAAATTTTTTATTATACTTTGTATAGTTTTTTATGTGGTTGTATATTATTATTTTATTATTTTATCATTCATTATGATTTAAGTCTGAATATGGAATTTTTATCGGGGTTGATGAACATGGATTCTCCAATATGAATGAATATATGGTCAATTTTCAATATTTGTATTATCTATGGTCATAATTAATGTGTAAGGAATTATTTTGGAAATATATATTTGAATATATTTACCTTTTATCTTATTTTGGGGATAGATTATTTGACTCCTTTTTAGGATCAGATAAATTATTAAAAAAGATGTTTAAGATTCATTCCTTCTTGTGATGTTTTTTACTTTAGTTGGTGCATAGTATATTCAGGCTAGTAAAGCTTGTTTTTATTTGGGGTAGGTAGAAATTATTAGTTTTTATATGGAATGAGTAGTTATCTGTTCAATTGGTATGAACACTATTGTGGTTTTCTCCATTTATTGTTGATTGATTTTAAGATGTGTTTTTAAAAGATATATTATATAATTCCTATAAATATTTTTATATAGTTTATAATATACTTGGTACCCAGTATTGATTTCATATCTATTCCAATGTATTAAATTTATCTAGATATGATTCATGAGTTAATGATTTAATTGGCGGATCATGAATTAAAATGGTTAATCAGGTTGAGTATTTCTCTCTAGGGCGGTCAAGATATATTTTTATAAGAGGACATCTAGGAATTAGAGGTTGTGAGTGGAATATTTAATTCTTAATCTTGTTTTGATTAATAAATTATATCCTTTAACATGGATATATTATTCACTTGATATATTTTTGGGTGATACGTTATATCTTAAGATTAATGATTAGTTAAGTTATCATAAACATATATTATGGTATAATGACATGAAAAATATGACATTTACAATATGATATAGGAATTTAAATTACCTAAGGACATCATTAAATTTAAAAAATACTTTAATTATGTTTATAAAATAATATTATATTATTTCTTATCCTTATCTAGAATCATTTTTGATTATGTATATCACCAAAAATATGATATATTCATAATCTTATGTGGAGCCTTGTGATCATGAACAATTTCTCTAGTCATATTGAGATAATATCAAATTTAAAGAATGTTTTTGAAATTCCACTTCTACATTAGATATAGAAAATTACTCTAGCATGTTATGAAAAAAAATTGGATTATTGTTGATCAAGAAATTCAGAGGATGTGATTTCTTAGAGAGTACCCAAGAATGAATTTGTATAAAATATTTTTCTATACATAATATATTACTTTTGGTTTATTAAATATAAATATTATTTGAAAACACTAATGCTTTATTCAACTAAAATGTTGTGAAATGTATATGGGATGATCTATGAGTTTTTCATTTTTGGAAATAAATATGATATTGACATCCATACCACTTATTATTTTATTTTATTTGGGTATACATTTTGATAGATATTTTTAATTATTATATTGTGGGACATGGTTATCTGATAAAGTAGTATTCATGTTTCATGGATTATATCTCATGGAATACTAGGCCTCAAGATATGAATTATTGAACAAATGATATTTTGTTATTTTAAATTATTTATTCAATAAATTTGTTATAGAATAATTTTTTGATAAATATTTTTTTATTTTACACTAGTTATAAAGTTTAGAGTATATCTTCACATGATGAGATTTTAATTTCAATAAAATAAAATGGATGGAGTATCTTTAATCATTTGAATTTTAGATAGTGTATACTTTAGGAATGGGGAATGTATTGTGTATTTTCATTGAAATAAATCATTGTTAAAGGTGGAATATGAGTCAAAATACAAATAGAAACACATCAATTTTTCGCAAAGTTAAATCTAGATGTGAATAAGGAGTAGGGTAGTGTGTTTTTATCAATTTTTACCACTATATTTTCTATAATATAGAAATAAAAATAACAAAAAAAATTGGTTCAAATTTCATTGTAATTCTTAGAAAAATATATAGAGATAATATGGTACATGAATAGACCATTCATTATCACAATCTATTATATGTTCTTAGATATTTTGTGATTTAATCATATGTGACATATTATGTGACCAATGATTTTCATATATCTTATTAGGATGTTTATTTTGGTTTAACTATGATGAATCATGGTGTTTTATGACACTTTTGGTGACTATAGATGAATAAGAAAATTTCAAAAACAATTATTATATTATTTAAATATCAATTAGTAAAGGATGAGATATAATTATGAATGGGTATATAATGATGATTCATTATTTCAAAGTGTAAATTGGATAAGGGAATGATATATTTCATGATGAGTCTTTATTGATCATCTGAAGGGTCACCTAGATAAATTTTCTTAATTCAAACTTATTCGAGAGATTTAGATAGTTAATGTATTTGGGATGTTATATAAATAAAAAAAATCAGATATCATGATGTGACCTATAGTCCTGTAACATATAGAGATTCTTGATTCACTTCTTGATTATATAAATGGTTTTAGAGGTATCTCGATACTTAGGTTCAGATAAGTAATGTATGTCAACATTAGATTGAAAGATAGTTGAAGAACAATTTTTTTATTCTATAGTATATGTTTCATGAATCCATTCATGATTATGGTGAAGCATGAAAGGGTAATTTTCCTTTAGGGGAGTTTTCTTTTAAAAAAAAATACTAAATATAAATAATGATGGTTTAGGGATTTTATTGGAGACCATGTCTATCAACATTATGTTGTATAAGGGTCCATAACTTATTTTTTCATTGTTATATAATTATACATAAGACTAGTGATATATTTCATTTGATTAGGAAGAGGTTAAATATGACTTAGGGAAAGTGTAATCTTATTAAAATTGGATACGATTACTTATGGTAGTTGATTTTTGTGTTTATAAATTCTGATTAGTTTTACCATGTTTCAAACATAAAATGTTAGAAAGGTAATAAAAGTTCAAGCCTTTAATTCAAGGGTCTTTTAATATTGTTGATCATATAGGGGAGCTTTTGTATTAGTTGAATTTATACATGCAATTTAGTATAATAAATGACACATTTTATGTGTCAAAGATGAGAATACATTGTTTAAAAATTTATTATGTTGTTCATTGTGACACAAGAAAATTTATAGTAAATAAATCATTTATTGAGCATCTTGTGCATGTTTTTTATTAGAGTAATGATTTTATAATGGAGAAGATTTAGTCATTTATTCATGTGATGTAGTATCTATTAGTTTGTCAAATGGTTATAATAATTTAATAGATTTCTTTTGGTAATAAATAACTATTAAAAAATTTAAATAAATAAAATATATTTTATATCATATAATAATTTTATTTATTAATTATTATAGTTAACAGTAAATGTCTTTTAAAATATCAAATATTTAGTTTTTTTAAAATATTTTAATAATATTAAATATTTTATTATTATTATTATTGTTCTAAATTTAATTACTATATGTTAATATATTTTCTTTTATGTTTTTTCTTAAGTAAAAAATTTGGGATATCATATGTGAGCCACCAAGACTTGTCCTAAACTACTCTAAGGGGACCCATGTGGGTCAACCCCATGGGAGGACCTGCCATAGGTAGCCTGTATAGAGACAGAGGAGTTCTAGGATGTGTATGGGTCTAATGATACAAGTCCCATGTATAAGGCTTGCATAGTGCACAATTGTTGGACCTGGAAAGCTTGTTGGGTCATGAACCTTTCCGTGTGAAGGTGTGACCAGTGTTGATCCTTAATATATATTTATTGGTGAGAGGGACCGGGTTGTATGATATATCACAAAATCACTACACCATGAAACTGATGTGGGACACATAAACTAGTTTTACTATTCATTCATTTTTAAAAACTCTAACAGGTGCTTGGATGTTCAATTTGACTGATCTATACCATCTGATTAGGTTTTTGAACTCCCTCACCTCCATCTATATTCTGTACATTTCTTTTTCAAAATGGATTGTCTTCTTACGTTAGGCCATCGATATATGACTATTCTCTAGTGGTTTTAATGAATTCTTAAACCATATGCGAGCTATCAAACTACACTCTATGAGGCTCATCATGCCGTACTAGTTCAACACCATTTTCTGTGGCTTCAATGATGGTAGAACCAATTTATAAATTTCAATGGTAGTTATTTTTTCATCTACCATACGACCACTAGTATATATTTTACTCACTTATAGATTGGTAGTTTTTTAGTTGTGGAATGGTATATTTAATTACCTTTAATAGTTTCATGGAAGTGCAATTTTGTTCACTATAATGGTACCTTAGCTTCCTTCACCAGTAGATTATATATCTACAAATAATATAAAATTGTAAAACTCGGTCACTGATAGATCATATCTATGGTCGACTATTCAACCATCGGATGATATTTCATCACCAATAAATATTGTTTCTTAACAATAGATCAATCAACCATTAGAAATCCACTAGTATATATCCTTCATTATATCTACGGATCACTCCTCCACTGATATCCTTTATTCCAACAATAGATTAATCTTCATTGAGGCATGGAAATAGTATCTTCTTTTTTTACTGATATTTCATCCCTACTCAGTGGTGGAAGAATATTTATTCACAATAGGATATCATTACAAAGGTTGAGTTTTTTTTCTTGATTCAATGGTAGAAAATTTTTTTGTTTTATAATAGTAAATGATCTCATCATCAATGGTAGATCGATCTACCATGGGACATCAAAGGTAGGTCAATCCACCATTAGATACCATTGGTAGATCCTCTATTCCTATCATCAGTGGTAGATCTTGTCTGAAACAAATGATATCTCTCTCTACTACTTGTCACAATTGGTCGATCAATATACCACTGATCAATGGTAGATCAATCTACCTCAAGGTACTTAAATCCACCGTTAGTTTAAAATAATTTTTCCAAAATTATTAATTATTATATTTTAATTTATTTATTAAAATATATATTTAGATAAATATTTTATTAGATTTTGTTAAAATATTATTATATGTTATGTAAAAATAATTATAAGAATATTTTATGTTCTTATATAGGTAATTTAAATTTCTTACGTTGCTCTATTTTAAAATATTTTTACTGTCTAAATAAACTAAATGTTTATACATTTTATTTAAATTGTTTTATAATTATGAATTATTTTTTATAATTAACCGATTAAATATTTAATATTGATATTTCATGAAGAAATAAAGAGTGATATAGTTCTCTATTTTTCAGTGTCGAACTTACAAACAAAGGTAACTATAATATTATTTTATTGTTATGTGTTAAAAAGTGTGTTGATACTATTGGATATGAATATGCTCTAGGAAGATCATTGAATTAATGAAGCATGTTTTAATTATTTGAGATATCATCAAGGGATAAAACAATTATTGTATAGATCATTAGATATATTATTTTTAATATCATTTGGACAGAATTTATTCTACTTTCATTCGTTTAAGAAATATTTTTGGCATCTATACTCTGGTTGCAATCATAGAAAACTTCAACATTCGGTCTTATTCAATTGAAGTGATAAAAAATCACTTGGATTCATCATATTTGACATTTTTATCATCTTCATGTTTCTTTGTATTTGTTTTTATTCCTGTTAACTTTTATTTATTTTTTTTGTTTTTCATCAAACTTGGTATATAATTCCCCCAATGAAAAGAGAGACTTTCATTATTTGGTTATTCCACTGCACAAAAGAGAATTTGGGTTTTGACTTTTGATCAAAACATAGGTTACAATATAAGGTTTGGTCTTTAGTATAAAAACTAGATCGTGCCTCCATGTTTATAAAATTTATAGTTTTTAAGAGTTTCTCACACCATTAAAAATTAGGTTCTTAGTGGGTAATAATCTTCTTGAGTAGTAGAGAAGGTTGAGGAGTGGACTAAGATCTTTTTGATCTGAACCCCAACAATTATTTTAATTTTTTTCATTTTATATCTTATGTCTTATATTTTAATAACAAAAAACTCACTAAATATCATTATTTTAAAAACTATGATTGATATGTATTTAAATTTTTAAATGACTATTTACCCCCTCAAGTCATTATTACCACCACTTTTGATCAAAAATTTGGTATCAGAGTGTATAACCTTCATTAAATATTAGTTAACCTCTTTGATTATTTTTTTGTTTATTTTTAACACTATACTAACCTAATATCATATAATTAATAGTCTAAGGAAGAAAATAAAAACAGTTATCTTAATATGGAAGTTGTATAGGAAAATAATTTATGGATTAAAAAAAACCCCATTCTTCGATGTAGTGACTACAGTGTCTCGAACCGTCCCAATAGGGTCTATTTTGAGTCTCCACAGGACTGCCTCCAATGGGCCAGGTGCTGGAAACCAGCATTGTGTAGGCATATCACTAACATGGGAGGCCTTATCCAAAAGTTCCTATATATATGTACACATATCCATGCTCATGCAATGATAAAATGTATAAATAATAAAATACCATGTTTGTATACATCTAAATCATGCAACTAGAGTATTAAACAAAATAATGGAAAGTAAACTATGACAAATAAAATACCACCAGAAAGATTCTATTAACAAGTCCAACCTGGAAGTAAATATGGGGATTATTTTCCAGATACCACATGAACACACCTCATAATTTCTATCTCACTAAGCATTGTCTGTTCTTGGTCCCTCTAGGACTCTATCAAAAGTTTAGTCATCTGCAAAAGACATGACACCTGTATGAAAATCCCTTGCAGGGTCAGTATTACATTACCCGGTAGGACACCCCAAAACCATAAATAATATAAAAATAGGTATAACAGTCAACTATTCATAGTCATATGGATACAACACATATAATAAGAATTTCTAGATATAATCAATATAGAAACAAAGATTAAAGGTAATGTCACAAATGTAATGAAATCCTAGGATTCTTGCTCGATGGTTTCACATATAACTTGTCCAAGAGAATACACTCCAGGGGTTATATAGAACATCTAACATCCGTTTAAGAGGTAGTTCTCGTTGGGTCTCATCATAGAAAGTATATGATGGATGTATGAAGAAACATGATACAAAAATGATGATCCCACCCAAGGATAAACCTATTATTAAATAATTGGTTCCAGTTTAGTTTTAGTCACAATGATACCAAGAACTCCACTTAGAGAAATAAGATGATAGAGGATCTCGCCATGGGACTCATAGAATGATTCTAATAACTCTATCCACGAATTCCTATTGAAGGGATCATTGTACTATGTGTAAGAGGTGATTCCATACTAACCCATAGGGAATGGATATAGAGAACACACCCCAATGAAACATGTCTAATATATATAGGACAAGGGATCCAATCCTATATTGAAGGAGTGTACAAAATCTACTGTAAGTTTACATTGTGTCCCTTCAGCATTGGGTCCTGCTCAGGTAAAGCAACCAATGACCATGTCAATGCATATATACATGGTGTTCCCCTACCCATGTAATTATTCTAATGAAAATGTAAACGGATATAATTTTGTAACCCTAATTTAGAATAATCCATGTAGGAGTATACAGCGTGGTCGTGGTCATGTACACTCAGGTTGTGTCTGTTTACCCTATGAGGTACACGCCGATCCTTGTATGAGGGGTAACACAATGTGTAATCCTTAAATTCATCCCAAAACCCTAGCCTCTACTATAAGGGCACTACATGGCATGTAACTTCACAATACACTATGTGTATTTTGGTAACTTCCAAAATTATAGATCTGGAGTTGCGCATCACCTTCGCTTCTCCAGTGATTAATATTAATCCTCCCCATGTTAGAATCAAATAATGTCATCATATGGCCCTTTCCATCATTGAATCACTGAAATATATAAATCAAATCCATTTAGAATAAGTCTTATAAATTTATTCCACATTTCATAAAAAAGAAAAATAAAACTGGGTAACCAAACTATTTGATCTGCTACCACTTCCATTATCACAGGATCATCGCATCGTAGGGATCCAAGATCTATGATATTGAATTATTGTGCCACGAAATGGGTTTGAAATGTTTTATTTTATCATTATTCATCAAACCATGAGATAAAGGGTTCTTCCATGATGAAAGAACAAATATGGGAGAAATGCGCAATTGAACACATGAGGAACAGTCCTCAGCCAATGTTCGTGTTGGCCATGATCTATTTCTATTATAAAAACAAATGAAGAAACAATAATAATCAAATAAATCTCCCAATAAATCCATAAAAATAAACCATCACACAAAATATTTAATCCAAGAATTAATCTATTGGTTGATTGATTCACGTTCATTATAGAAATCAACAATATGGAAATAATCCAATCAAACTAACTTACTACCTTGATATTAGATCAATCATTAATGAAGAATGATGATGCAACGTTTTTTTATGGTGAGATCCACCTATTATGTTGCACACCAATCATAGAACCTCGATCTGGTTGTTGTTTATCAACAGATCCTCCTCCACACTCTTCAATGAAACTCCTGGGTTTTCTAGGATTTGTAGATAACCCTAAAAATCATCAATAATTGTGTTTAACAAAAAAATAATTAGTTTTACACATAATTAGATTAAAGAAAATAATTTTATTTAATTATTTTATTCTTTTTACACTTGTAAATAATTTTTCACAAATGCCATGTGCCCAAAATTATTATGTCGCACCTAAGGAAAAACTCATGTTCTGAAATCAATTATTCCATAATATTTTTGACAGGGTCTTTCATTTATAAGTTACTCAATTTTTTTTGAAAAACTCTACAAATGTACATTTATTATATTTTATATATTTGGAACATTTATTTTGGGTACACCGAGACTCGAAATCTCACATCATCTTCATGCCTGGTCTCAAAAATAATCCATACAATATCTAAAAATAATACATGAAGAACCCAAGTTATTAAATTCTCCCCCCTTGGGGATTTTCATCTCAAAAATCCCAAATATGTAGCTACAGAAAGAGATATGGGTAATGAGCATTAATCTATTTTTCATGCTCTCATGTTCTCTCTTAAAGATTCACATTCTTCCACTGTACATATACTAAAGTAATCGGTCACCCATGATGAAACCTCTCCTACCATTCCTCATTCTCCACTAGGTACTCTGCAATTTTATATCAATCATCGATCTCTAGATTTCTGCATTTGATAATGTGTGATGGGTCATGCATGTACCTTATCAACTATAACATGTGGAAGAAATCATGTACATGGTCTAACTGCAATGGTATAGATATGCAGTACGCCACCTTGCCAACTCTACGTAGTATCTGTAAAGAGCCAATGGATCCAAAAGATATATTTTCATATCTTCCAAACCTCAGAAATCCATGTTGAGGTGGAACCTGTAGAAATATGTGATCTCCCCCTAGTACTCCATGGGCCTCCATCATCTGTCCTCATAAGATGTCTGATGGATCTGTGCAGTCCTCGTCTACTCTCGGATGATTTTATCCTACTTTTTAGTGGCTCACACCGACTATGTACCCATGAGTACTGACTCTCCTTTGTGATTCCAACAACGTGGTGAACTAAAGGGTTTCCCATACAAGGCCTCTAATGGTGTCATACTGATAGTGGAATGGTAGCTATTTTTCTTACCCATAGTCTCCTAAGGGTAGATGATCCTCTCAACTATAGCTAATGTCTAATATGGAAGCTCATAATATGTCCTTCAAAACCTGAATAGTCTGCTCAGTCTGGCCATCAATATGGGGATGAAATTCTATGATCAAGAATATCTATGTCCAAAAATCATCCTATAATCCCTTTCATAACTACGACATGAAACAAGAATCATGATTCGAAATGATCTTCATGGAAACTCCATGGATTCAGACTATTACATTCATGTAGAGGTCTCTCAAGCTCTCTAATGAACACTTACCTCGAATAGTTGGGAAGTGGCATGTCTTAGTGAGTTGGTCTATGATCTGCCAAATGGAATCATGTCCCATATTCAAACACAGTAAGCCTGTAATGAATTCCATGGATCTCTCATCTTACTTCCACTCTATCACCTCAATGGGTTGAGATAAACATGATGGATCATGGTTCTCAACCTTCACTTTTTTTCAAGTATGGTATCAATAGACAAACTCAGCAAGTACCTTATTCATATCTAGCCATAAAAACTAACATTATATGTCTTGGTATATCTTTTACACACCTAGACGTTCCACCAATGGAGAAGTTTGAGACTCTCTCTGAAACTCATCCTGAAACATCACTAGTACCATCATCTATCCCCTAATGAAAATTAAAAACTCATCACCTTCATAAAATACATTAGGGGCATTCCCTGTGGATATCTAGGTACACAGGGTCTCATAGTTGGAATCCACAAGTAGTGCCTCCCTGAATCGCTAAAGAAGAAGTGGGGTGGTGACCATCAACTAAAAGTAAGTAGCTTCATCTCCACACATAAAGGATGACTACAATGATTCCAACTTCTCTGATGCCTCTCTCATCAACTTCGAACATATCTCCTGCTAGTAGAATATTATACCACACCCCCCTATAAATTATTGTATACAATCATAATTTCATAATACTATAAAAAATCAATACATAGTCCTTATATCAATTATGGATACTTTTGAGAGAATATATACTTGAGATTCATGTGGTTAGAATAAAAGATAAACCACTCACCCATCAGGTAGTGTCACCACATATTTAGTATGAAGACTACTGATGCTAACTCAATATCATGGGTCATATAGTTATTCTCATGTGGTCTCAAATGATGTGAATTAGAGTCAATCACTAACTACCTCTACTTCCGAACACAACCAAGACCATTTCTAGATACATCATAGAACACTACATGCACAACACCATCGTATGGAAATCTGAGATGGGAGTGCTCTTTAATCTTTGTCTCAACTCATGAAATTCCTATTGAATCCTCTCCATCCATACAAAAGGCTTCCCTTTTAGGTTCAACTAATATATGGTATCTATTATCCTATAGAATTCAAGTATGAATCTATAATAATACCCTACCAACCCACAAAATATTCGCACCCCTATCATGTTATTGGGTGTCTCCTAAGCTAGCATTGCCTCAACCTTTACTGAGCCCACTACCACTCCATCTATTGAGATAATATGTCCCATAAAGTGGACCTTATAAACCAAAATTCAAGAGATTATCATAAATCTAGTGCTTTCAGATTACATCCAAAACCATCCTAAAGTGTCTCACTTATTCCCACATGTACATAGAATACACAAGGATATCATTGACAAAGACTACCAAAAAACTGACCTACAAAATGCTAAAATATCTTGTTCACGAGTCCCATGAACAATGCTAGGGAATTATTCACACTGAATGGAATCAATAAGTAAAATAGTGACCATGGAAACATATGAATTTCATCTTCCATATATCCTCATCCCATAATCACAACTGGTTATATCCTTATCTTCGGTCAACCTTTGAGATCCATTATTCCCCTCTAAAATGATCAAATATTTCATCGATCCTCGATAGTGGATAATTTTTCTTCATGGTCACAAAGTTAAAGTAATGGTATTCCACACATAAAAAATAAAACTCATATTTATTCTGGGTGAAAAAAATAGAGATACCTATGGTGAATAATTGGGTCTAACAAATCCATTCCTCTACAATTCTTCTAACTACACCCTCAAATCACGAAGCTCTATGGGAGATATCATATATGTTGTCATAGAAATTGGTGTTATCTCTAGGTGTAGATCAATGAAAAAGTCAATCTTTTAGTGGGGAGGTAATCTAGTAAAATTCTTAGTAAAGGAGTCCTAGTTCTCTTCCACAACTATAGGGAATTTATAACTCATAAAATCCACTACACTAAGTGTCATTATACCCATCTTATGAGTAATAGGTTGGAAGACCTTATACATGATTCCATCCTGCGCTGCCTATGTTACCTTTTCACCCATAAAAGAAAACCCGGTTCCATCACTGCAGACACACTACAACATCCACCTAAAATAGTCAATCTAAAGATGAACCATCGATAACCAGTCCATACCAAAGATGATATTGTAATAAATCATGACTTCTACAAAGAGATCCCAATAGAAACTATCACCTCCAAGAGTCATTAGAAACTATTGGAAAAGGTATGTGATCACTAAGTCACATCCATTAGGATTATCCAAGTGCAATGGTCAAGACAAGGGCTCAACTGGAACATCTAAGTCTCAAACCAGATATGTGAAAATAAAGGAATGGAAGAAACCTATGTCTATTATTACTCAAACTAAGGGATAAAAGACAAGAATCATACATTGTATCATTCCTCGAGCCTCTAGCTCATAAAACTCAAATTCTTATAGGTTCCCCTTCCACTATCCCTCAACTCCTTGAGCCTGGAATAGACTACCTAGGGGTGGTGATGGTAACAGGTCAAAGTGCCTACCCCCTCTAGCTACTCTCATAGATCCTCTACAACATTCTATGACCTGTAGACCCGTATGATCATGCTATTATATCTACCTATATGTCTCATCCATGGTATCTTTTTCTGATATATGGTGGGTCAAACAATCTTGCGCAAGACATCCCCTGCCATCACATGAATAGAACCACTTATCCCTAGATTAACTAGACCCATCCAACGTACCCTGAACTGCAAACCCTTTTCCCTAAGACCTCCTCCCAGAACCTCTTCAAAGTATATTTACCTTAAAATTAATTCATATCCTTACTGTCGAAGTCTCTACTCACATATTACCACTACCGACAACCAATGTTAGCATCTTCTCATCTAGGAAGATCTCAGCCAAAAATCTTGCTCTATTACCCTAATATAGGTAGGAATTACTAAAGGTATAACATTTAATAATATGTCTCTATTAACTCCTTTATAAAAGGATTGAGCTAAAAATATCTAATACCAAACCATATTCATCGAGTACCAGTAAAGGTTGGTGGACCTTGATGAATACTTAGCTTCTGTCATGATTCCTTACTAAAGTTATAAAAGATCTTGGATTCATACACCCTTCATCATCGCTTTATACAACTCCAATATGAAAAGTTTCTTGAAATTTAAAAATGATAGAGTCACATAATCAAAAATTTGGGTTACTATCCCCCACTATTTTCCTTCTAAGCCTTGGATATGGATCACCTCCAGGACAGCCATATGATCTGCTGGTGTCCGGACCAAATAAAAAAACTCATGTTACCACCTCAAGATAGTCCTCAACTACACGTTGTTCGGTCTCTCCTCAGAATCTAAGGGATTGATTCCACTAAAACTCATGAAGTTCTATCATCCTATATACCTCATATACTCATACTATAGTTAGAATCTACTACTCTACAGGTGGTGGTATTGTGGATTCACCGCCTGAAAGTAGCACCTCATAAATTGTTTCCAGTATCGATAAATCATCACTGAATAGATCATCCTTGTGATCCTAGTGTATAATCATAATTGAAATACATCGTAGAGGAATACTAAAATAAACAAGATATACCACAGTCAATGAGAATATATAGAGAGCTAACTGATGAAGAACATAAAAACCACAACCCATTCCTATATGACTCATCTACCATTGTTTTCCCTACAACAAATTTTTTCATATACCGTGTCAAATGTAGGTGATCCAAGTCCTGGTGTATGGATATGTCAACCACTGCACCAACATTAGAGTATCTGACCTAAAATATATACTCAAAACACTTAACAATATTTCTCCAAACCAGTACCATAAACTCCATTACTATGGTAGAACCAGATCCGTTGATACCACTTTATCACAAATCGTCTCAATGGGGTATGTGTGGTGACTCCCCAAGCCCACCTCCAATAGGTAAGGGGATTGTGACTAGTGCCGAGTAGGCATATCACTAACATGGGAGGCCTTATCCTAAATTACCTACACACAATATCATATCTCCAACACTATAAACTGCTCAAAATTTAAAAAAACTGAAATACAATGCATGCATACATCTAAATCCCACAACCAGAGTATGAAAATATGTAAATGGAAATTAAACAGGTCTAAATATAAGACCACCTAAAGATACTAAAAAAGTCAAACCTATAATTAATTATGTGGATTTCTATAAAGATACTGCATGGACACAAATCGGTATATCCATCTCACTAAGTGTCGTCTTGTCCTGGTCCCTCTAGGACTCTATCAAAAGATCGATTTTCTACCAAAGACACAACATGTGATGTTAAATCCCATGATGGAGTGAGTAAAAAATTACCTAATAGAACACCCCAAAACCACAATTAATATAAAAATAGGTATAACATTTTTCTCTATACATGTTTATTTATACAAAAAATTTAACAAGAATATCCAGATATACTAAAAATAGACAAATAGTCTAATAGTAAAGTCACAACTGTAATTCCATACTAGGATTATTTCTAAAAGGTTACACATATATTTCATCTGGGGGAACACACTCCATTAGTCAGATAACACAGATGACATTTTTACAATAGGTAACACTTGTCGGGTCGCATAATATAAAGTATATGATGGATGTCTAAAGAGATACAACACATAGATAAGGATCACATCCAAGTCCTTAGGGTATACCAACAACTCTATCTAGAATAACCCACTAAGTAAAGGATCCATGACCATGAAATGTTGGTCATGATAATACCAATAACTTCACCTAGGGTAAGAAGATGATAGAATATTTCACTCTATGCTTCATGGAAGGATTCCAACAACTCTATTCATGAATTCTTACCTAAGGCATCACTTTCCCATGTGTAGAAGGCGATTCTATACTAAACCTATCGGAATGAATATAGGGAACACACCCTTATAAAACATGTCCACGATATATTGGTTAAAGGATAAAACCCAACATTGAAGGAGAGAATAAAATGTACTAGGAGTACTTGGCTTTCATCTTCCCATATACTTCTTTTGGTTTACAAGTATATGTTTATTCCTATGTTTCCCTATCCTAGACATTCCCATGTAAGAGTACATGGAATTTTTAAGGATGGGTACTCTCAGGTCATGTCTATGTACCCACTATGGTATATGATGGGCCACTATGATGGGTCATTTGTTGTGTGATAGGGTAACATGTTGTTGGATCCTTAACATCATCTCAAAAACCAAGTTTCCACTATAAGGTCCCCACATATCATAAAGATCAGTAGTACACACTATGTAGATAATAAATATAAAAAATTATAGATCTGGAATCTTGCATCTTCTCAACTTCTCTAGCCATCAATCCGACCAAGCCCTATTCAAGAATCTAGGGGTCTTGTTGATCAAGGATTTCTATCTTCAAATAATCAAAATTCTTCCATCAAATCCATTTAAAAAATTCCTTAGATTGTCAATAATTGATTCACATAGAAGAACACAAAAATAAGGTATCCACACCATTTGATCCACTACTGTTTCCATCATTTCATGATCACCACACAGACCTGGTCATGGATCTACGATATCAAATTGTTAGGCCAATAAATAGGTATGTGATTTTCAATGTTATTAATATTCATTGAACCATGGGCCAAATGGTTTTCCCATGATGAAAGAAGAAATTGTGTAGAAATTCATATTAAAAATCACAAGGAATATACCTCGTACAATATTTATGTTGTCCTTGATCCTTATCCATTAGAACAACAAGTGAAGAATCAATAATAATAATAATAATAACCTCCAAATAAATCCAAACAAATAAACACATCCTACAAAATGATTGATCCCAAAATAAATCCATTGGTTAATTGATTTTCTTTCTTCATAGAAATCGATAATGGGGATGAAATCCAACCAAACAAACATCCTACCTCAATTTTGGATCAATCACTAAAGAATAATGAGGATGTGTTATTGCTGATGGTGAGATCCTTTGATTACATTGCACACCAATCATGGAACCTAGATCCAGTTGTCATTAATTGATGGATCATCCTTTAAGATCTCTAGTGACTCTACTTGGTTTTCAAGGTTATGTGGGTGTGTCTAAAAAAAGAAAATATTTAGGTCTATACATCAATAGATTATATAAAATAATTTTATTTAATTATTTTTTTCATTTTAGGCTACTAAATACATTTTCACAAACACTATGCGCTGGAAATTTAATTCCATGAATAAGGATAAACTAATGTTCTGAACTCAAATGTGAACTCATATTTCTGATATGGGTCCCCGTTTAGAATTTATTCTAGTTCTTTAGAAAATCTACCTTCACATTCATTTAATATATTTAATATATTTTGACCATTTATTCTTGGAACACTAGAGATTAGAATCCAACACTGTCTCATCACCTGGTCTTGAAAATAATCCATAAAATATCCATAAATAATATATATAAAATATGAGTCTTTACAATATCTTCTAGAAAGACTGGATGGAATCCTACTTGATGATTTTAAGTGTTTATCATTATATTATCATGGATAATATATATAAACTAGGTAATGTTAATTATGAGATATTTGTAGGTACTGACATGATAAAAATGATTACATTTAAAAATTATAAAATATATTGTAAAATGATATAAGTAGAATTTTCTATTTCCATGTTTCATCTTGTATAACAGTCCAATATATATGGATAATACATCATGTGGCTCACTATGGTACTAACAATATCAAGATAACAACACTACGAATTCATTGAGCATATTACGTAGACTTCAATATGGGTGATGAAGAATCGATAAACTAGATGTCTCATTGGTTTACTAATATTACAAATGGTAGGAGTTCTCTTTGATAAGTTTTGGAAAACATAAATCAAGTGTAAAAGGTACTGAGAGCTCTTCAAAAAATATTTCATTCAAATAAGGTGGTCGTCAATGAGTGTAATAATTTTTATAATTATACATTAGATTAATTAAAAGTTCTCTAATGCAGTATAAGTTAGAGTTGAAAAATATTTATGATGAGTATTTTATAAAGTGAAATGTTGTTTCATTTAAATATAATTTTATTGATACCAATAATTCCTCTAAATATGTGTTTCAAGAGATTGAAAAGAATATGGATGACTTTAGTAATAATTTTTTCAATTCATAAAAAAGATGAAAAGATGCAATTCAAGAGAAAGTACAATAAGGAAAACAAGAATGGTAATAAAAATATAAATAATGTTGTTTGAAAATTAAAATATTTTGTTGACAATAATAAAGGTAACATAAAAACTAATTGTCATTAACTCAAACATCCAAATAAAGACAAAGAGAAGAGATGAAAAGAAAAAAAGTCTTTGTTTGGAATTTGGGATTGCTCAGATAGTCTTGACTCATATAGTGATTCTAAAAGTGAACTATAGATAAGGAATATATCCCTAATGGGTATAAAATGTAAGTTAAATGATTAAATCATTAATTATTTGACAATTCCAATATATTTTGATCATAATAACTTATTTATAAATGAAAAATAAAAATTAAATGATTGTGACTCATATTTGGATTTGGATTTTGTGAATTCCAAAGTTAAACAACAACTTAAAGAGAATAAAAAATCAAAAAATATGGATTTAGAATAATTTAAAATTATACTAACATAAAAAATTAAAAATAAGAAGCTAATTTAATAAAATGAACAAATAAAAAGGGAAGACGGTGATTTGAACATTTTTTTCCCAGAATGAAAATTCTAAAAAGAATTATGACTCTAAGTTATCAAAAATAAATTAAGAAAATAAAATAGTTAAAAATTAAATAAGAAAATAAAATATTTAAAAAATTTGCGAAAGATAATGATAAAGATCAAGAAACAAGATTAAATTCAGTTTTATATAATTTAACTAAAGTTTAAAATTATTGTCAGAAATTAAATCAAGAAAATAGGAAAATAATAATCCCATCTTCTGGATCTAATGATATATTTTATACAAATATAGATTTTATTCAAAAAGAGAGTATGAATTTTTAAAATGATTTGTCCAATATTAAATAGAATTTATATATTTTTCTTAAAGGTAAATAGAAATATAATAGAATGATTTATTTCATGAAACTAAGCAACCATAACAATGGTTTTTGATATAATTGTATAACAACATGTTTAAATAAGACTAACTTTGTTAAAATCTCAAAAGGATGTATTTTTGGTGTAACCTCATTTAAATGTAGAATTAAAGAGGATTATACCTATGACTTTTAATTAAGATTTACACAATAATTTGGGGATACTATAACATTCATTTCAAGATATTTATTTTCTTATTATACCATTAATAAATTAATTAAATAAATCTAGTTGAAATTTTTTGTTGTTGTTAATCTAGTTGGAATCAAGTTAGAATGGGTACCAAAATAGTTTGTTTGATTGTTTAACTTCCAGAAATATTCCATATAAATCTCAAGGACTTGTGGTATTTACACATTGGTTGCTCCGTGCACATGATAGGAAATATTTCCAAATTTTTATATTTTAATTCATGTGGCGGTGGCCTTGTCACAATTGGAGACAACACTATAGGTTAAATTTAAGGTATTAGTGATGTTTGTTTATTAAAAAAAGTAAATATTTAAGAATTATTATATGAACATGGTATAAAATATAATATTATAATACATCATAGTTTTGTGATGATGGATTAAATTTTATTTTGGAAAATGATAAATGTATTGATATTAAAATAAATTAGTTTTATTTTCTATAAATATAAAAGTAAATATAAACACTATTTATTTTTATGATCCAACCAAACAAAAGGTTATGTGTTTTAATGTTGTAGAATCAGATGAAATTATGTGGAATAGAATTTATAGGCATAAAAATTACAAGCTATTTCACAAAATGTAAAATCATGAACATGTTCTAAAACTTCCTAGGTTACATATAAGATTTTATAATATATTTGATTCTTATTTAAAATGTAAACAACACAAATAAATATTTAAATCTATAAATGATGTTAAAATTATTAGATGTTAATAACAATTAAATCTTGAAATATATGAACCTATAAAACCTGTTAGGGTTGGTTGTAATAATTGTGTATTTTTAATTTTATATGATTTAATTATATTATAATGGATTTATTTATTATCCCACTAAAAGGAAAAATTATCCAAATTTTTTAATTTCTACAAGACTATTCAAAACATCAAAAAATGTATAAATTATATCTATTATAAATGATAAAGGTGGTAAATTTTTTAATTTGATATTTTTTTAAACAAATCGATATAAATATTATTTCTCATCCCATAGTACACCACAACCAAATGGTTTTGTAGAATGAAAGAACATATCTCTTTGAGAAATATTTTGGTCAGTGCTAATGGAAATTAGTGTACCTAAATAATTTTGGGAGGAAGCTATAAATATATAATTCCATTTTTAAAATAGTGTTTCAATTAGACCATTCCAAAATAAGTCCCCTAATGAACTTTTTAAAGATTTCAATCTAATGTTTGATATTTTCAGGTATTGGCCTATAAAGTCTAAATCTTAAATAAAAATGATAATTTTGATAAACATGATTCTAAAAGAGGTGAAGGAATATTTAAATGATATTATAATTTTTTAAAAGAATGTAGACTTTACAATAATAAAAAATTAGTTTTTGAAGAATTTGAGAAGTTGAAGTATAATTAAAATAATTATAATAATAATGACTCTATTATAAACAAAGAAAATAATGAATTTAAAGATTTTTTTGTGAGGATAATGACAATTCATTAGTTTAGGGGGAACTTATAACTTCACAAAATCATCCTAAGGAATTTAAAACACTTAAACATAATCTAATTGAAAAATTAACTAGTAAAGTAGAATCTTGTATTCAAACTAGAAAGTGTGTTTAATTTACTGTGAAAACTCTACTTTTGTTTCTGATTTATTTCATGAAAATGCTAAAAATTATGTAATTGATTCAAATATAGTAAATACAATGCTTAATTAATTAAATAAATTTGAAAGGAATAAATATTCAGATATTTTTTCTTTTCCAAAAGATAAACCTGTTATAGGTACTAAATGTATTTTTTATAATAAACTTGATGAAGCTAGAAACATAGTTAAAAATAAATAAAGACTAGTAACTATGGTAATTACCAAAGGTAGGGGATTGAATTTGAATATCTTTTTTCATGTTTCTAGGATAGTAGAAATTTGAATTATATTTTCTTGTTATAGTTTTCAAAACATTATATTCATTCAAATGGATATAAAAAGATCCTTTTTAAATGGAATAATTTGAAAATAAGTCTTTATTAGACAACCCTATATTTGAAAATCAAAAGCGTCCAAATTAGTTTTTAGGCTTAATAAAGCCTAATATGGTCTTAATCAAGCTCCAAGATCTTGGTATGAAAGATTAACACAATTTTAATTACAATATTATTTTTTAAAAGGTATGTTTGATCTAACATTATTTATAAAAAGTGTTTTAAAATATATGATAATTATACTAATTTATTTCAATGATATAGTATTTAGTTTATCAAATGATTCATTATGTAATTATTTTTAAAAAATAATGAATATTTAATTAAACATGATCTTACTGGGAGAACAAAAAAAAATTTGTTTAAAAATAAATCCTATGAAAGATTATATTTTTTAAAATCAATATAGGTAAGATAAAGTTCATTTAAAATGGTTTGGACTTGATTCCAATAGTAATAAAAATTCATTGAGTACCAATTCAAAATTTGACTTGGATGAATCTGGAAAGTCAATTGATATTAAACTGTATAGAGGTATGATATGTAGATTATTGTGTCTCACTAATTCTTGGCTAAACACAATGTCATTAGTCTATTTGTGTGCTAGATTTATATCCAACCCTAAATAAAGAAATCATAAATTTTCTAAAAGAGTAGTTTGATATATCAAGAGTATAGTTTGTATTGGGTTATTCTATTCTAATAAAGATTTTTTTGATTTTCTATCATACTCTAATTCTGAATTTGGAGGCTGTATACTTGACCAGAAAAGAACTGAATGTATTTTTTTCAAGGTAAATTTTTAATTTCAGGGAGTTCTAAGAAACTACATTTAGTAGAACTTTCAATAGATGATATGGAATATGTTATTGATACTAGTTTTTCTTCTCAAAGTATATTGATAAAATAAACATTGTCTAATTTTAATATTTTTTCGATAATGTTCCAATTTTCTTTGATATTTCAATTTCAATTTAAATTTCTAAAACCCACTTATACACTGTCGAAAAAAAAATTGATGTGATATTTCATTTCATTAGAGATCATGTAAATAAATGTGATATCTATTTAGAATATGTTCTTACTAAGAAATAGATGGGTGAAATTTTAATAAGGCTTTATATTCTATTAAATTAGAGAAAATAAAGTTTGAATTGGGATTGATATATGATTAAAATCTCTGTTTAGTATAATTAATGATTTCAAATATCTTATTATACATGTTCGGTAATTGAATGTTATTTTTCTACTCTAATTAAATCTTAATTATATATTACTATTTATAATGAATTGTTAATTTATTACGCTATATTAATTAATTATTAAATTAATTATTAAATCTATATGTTTACTCTTATGAAAATATAATAATATGATACTTTTAAAGAAGTTGACTTTTTTTATAAGGGATATTATTTTTATAGATTAAATTCTAATAAACTATTTGATAAATTTCAAATAGGGGGAGATTATTTTTGAAAATTTAATAATTGTTGTGTTTTTTATTTTTAAAAATGGGATATATTGTTAGTATTAGAAATTATATTTAATACTTTAACAATTTTATTTATTTTGATAAATTAATATTAATTATGTTTAATTAAATTTAAAATTTATATAACATATAATCTTTTTTATTTTTACATTTATTAGTATTATTAACATTAAATGTATTTTTAGGATTGAAATTTTTAGTTTTTATGAAAATTTTATAAAAAAATAAATTGTTAAATGATTATTATTTTTATAAATTTACTTACTTTTTGTTAATAAAATCTGTTCATGTTTTTTCTTATGTAATAAATTTGGTCCATCATATGTGAAGCCCAACATCTAGCCCTCAATCGCTCTTAGGGGACCCAAGTGGGTCAACCCCCTGGGATGGCCTTCCATAGGTAGTCTAAATATAATAAGGGGAGTGTTAATCCCTGTATAGGACTAATGATATTGGGACTATGTATAAAGTTCTTATTGTGTACATTGGTTGGGCCTAGTAAGGTCATTGATCTGTGGACCATGGTGTGTGGATGACAGACCAGTGCTAATCCATGGTAGCTATCATGGATTGTGGGAGTGTGTAAGATATATGATATACTGAAATATCCCCACAACATGTATCTAATCTATTATGTATTAATATGTTTTACTATTCATCCATTTTTAAAAAACCTGAACATATACTTTCCCATATAATATTATTGATCACTGTCATCCGATCATGTTTTTGAACTTCTACACCTCAATCTATCTACCAACCATCTTTTTTTAAATATGGGTCTTATTCTTCCTCCATAAAGTTTATTTTATCATTATTATCTCATTATTTTCATGTAACATTAATCTATATACCATATCTTACACAACACACTTTGAGGCTTAGCATGACATACCTGTTCGATGCCTCCTCTGGTGGTATTAGCGATGGTAGAACCCGTTTCTAAACTAAACTGATAGTTCTTTTTTTCATATATCATTTAACCACTAGTAGATATATATATCACCATTATATAATTGTTTTTTTAGTAGGGGAATATTATATTTGATTCCTTTTCATAGTGGTGTGGAAGTAGCATTTCTTTCACCCTAAATATTTTGTAGCCTCCTTCATAAAAATATTATATATCTACCTCTCATATATAATGGAAGATATTGGTCACCAATATATTATTTTAGTGTCAACCACTCAACCATTTGTAGATATGGTTTCTCAAGGGTAGATCAATATACTATTGGAAATCAATTATAAGACCACCTTTACACTAGTGGAAGGTCGCTCCTCCACCGATCTCCATCACTCCACCGATATATACCTCTTCATAGAGGCATAGAAACATTATCTTCTTGTTTAACCAATAGTTAATAATTTCTCATTGATAAGAGAATATTTCATCATAGTAGGATATCTTTGTAAAGTCTGAGTTTTTATTTTTGATTCAATAGTATAACCTTTTCTTCTTTATAATGGTAAATCATCTCTTCATCTATAGTAGATCAGTATACAATTGGACATCAATGGTAGATCAATCTACCATTGGATACAACCTTTAGATCTTATTATTCAAGGATTATTAGTAGATATTGTTTAAAACCAATGATACATATTTCTACCACTCAATACCATAGTTAGATCAATCTAACAATAAATAATGGTAGATCAATCTACCACCAGGTATTTAAATCCATCGTTAAGTCAAACTACTTTTCCTAAAATTATTATTTATTATGTATAAATTGATTTTATTAAAAAGAAATATTTATATAAGTTTTTATTATATTTTGTTAAAATATATTTTTATGTTATGACAAAATAATTCTATGAATATTTTATATACATATGTATATGAAGTTGAATTTCTTAAAATGCTTTATTTTACCCCATTTTTACTGTCTTAATAAAATAGAAGTTTGCCTAGTCTATTTTTACTATTTTATAGTTATGAAATTTTTTTATAATTAAGATATTATATTTTTTATATTTATATTTTATAATTAAATAAAGGCTCTGATTTTTCTTTATTTTTCATCGCGAAATTTATAACTGAAGGTAATAATAGTATTATTTTATCATTATACATTAATAAGTGTCTTGAAAATATTGGATATGTAGATTCTTTGAGAAGATCATTGGTTTAATGAACCAGGTTTGATTCATTAGAGATATCATCAAGGGATAAAACAATTTCTATAAAGATGATTTGAAACATTATTCTTGATACAATTTTGAAACAATTCTTGCTTCTATCATTCAATTAAGAAAATTATCTGAATTCTGTATTCTAGATACTATCACAGAAGAACTACAATGTACATCCTTCTTATAATAAAATGATCAATGATCATTAATATCCATCATCTTTGAAATTTTTGATCACCTTATATTTTCTCTATATTAGTTTTCCTTCATGTAATATATTATTTATTATTTTTTAATTCAACAAGTCTGGTTTATTATTTTCACAATAAAAAGATATTCTTTCACTATTTGGTTATTATAAAACCAAAATATAAGTTTGGTCTATGACTCCCAATCCAAATTACAATCACATACTATAGTTTGGTCTCTGGAAAAAATACTACTTTATGTCTTGAGACTTTTGTAAAAAGATGTGTCAATAATGGATTCTTACACCTTCAAAGTGAGGTTCTTAGTGGTTGATAATCTTCCCAAGGATTAGTGAAGGTTGAGAAGTGGAATAAGTTATTTTTTATACAGACCACTATAAATTTTTTTGTTTATTAATTTTATTTTTGTTTCACTTTATTTCAAGATAGCCCCACTCACTAAATATCATTATTTTATAAATTATTATTGATCTATATTTAAATTATAAAATGATTATCTACCACCTCTAGTCATTATTTCGTTAAAATTCAATACAACAATATAATAGATTTATTCTAAGGAAAACCTAAGAATTTTAAGTGTTCATATAGTCACTACGGTTGATGTTTTTTATTGGAGGTTTTCAATGATAATTTTATAGGATGAAAACCCTTATATTGGGGATGTCGAAAAAAATTCTGAAACATCATATATGTTTTGGGATATAATATTGGTGATTTTATGAATTTATTATAATGTTAATTATTTTTGTTCTAATGTTTGAGGATTGGAAGAGAATACATTTGGAGTATTAAAATGGATAATGAACTTGGAGGCTAGTATTTGAGGCCACTGAGAACAAATAAGAGTTTTCTAAATGTATGTTGAGCCATCTGAATAAATTTTATCCATTAGACACCATTAGAAACCTAGCGGCACATAGGGAATCCAATAGAGATCTTCAAGTTCCCAATGGTTTTACATAACCACACTTTTAATGGATGAAATTTATATAATTTCTAGGTCAAATAATTAAAATTTAAAAGTTTATTATCAGATATATATATAAATATTTATCCATATTAGATATCCTTGAAATTTTGATAAACTCTCTTATCATTATTTAGTGATAAAAAAATAATTTCATGGTTGAATTATGATCCATCAAGTGTGGGGGAATCATGATGGTATGATTATTAGAGGATCTATGGTTTCATTTCATTCAAAATTGTTTTCATTTTTTTCTACAACAAATTTTATGAATTACATCTAATCAAGGATTATTTCTTATTCTTAATGACATAGAAGGTTATGATCCACTATTTATTTTATATATAATTGACTTAAAAATATTTACGTGATCTTAATACTTTCATTAGACTTAGTTTACTAATACATTAATCTGTTTTAAACAAAATTATGATGGAGTGGTTAAAGGGAAATGAATACATATCTAAATTAAGTAGATTTTTTGTGGATTAATTGTATGATTAAATTGAGTTTTACATGTTTGATTGACTAATGAAATTAAGATTTTAATAGTCATGTGTTGATTAGGAAAATTTATTAAAGAAAGATAAATGATGATATGATATTCCTAATAATTATGATAATGATACAAGGTTTATATGTGTTGAAAATAATTGATAAAGATTTTATTAAATGGTTTTTGTTTAATATAAAACAATTTATAATATAAAATAGTGAATAATTAATTTTAGTGGTTTAATAATGAGAGTACATTTTATTTTAGGTCGAGAAAACTATTATTAAGTGATATAAATTTTTTAATTGATTTTGAAGTGTGTTTGGGATAATTTCATGATTTTTAAATGTTATTATAATCATAGATATTTTTTAGTTTAATTGGAGATATTTATTTAAAATAAAATATATAGTTGAATTTTTTGATATATAATGAGAAAATATAATATGTTTGATAAGAAATTACAAATGATTACAAATGGGGTGATTACTTACTATGATATGTTAAAATTATAGGGTAATAATTTTTTGTGATTTTGTACTTTTTTACGATTTTTTAACTTTGTGATGTGCTATATTATGTTTATAAATACAATATATTTAGTTGTGATGTAAATAAATCCATGAGTTTTTCTCTGATAAAAAAATTTATCATGTGTTTAATTAATCATTTTGTCTATATTTGATGAGAAATATTCCATGTATTTGGATATGATTCAATTATTCCATGTCTTTATAAATGAATTCATTTGATAGTTAAATTTTGTTTCTACTAATATTGTCTAAAACAGGTAAAACATGATATCATGGTGTCTTGGTAACCACATGATTATGATTAATATATATTATTTTTAAAGTATTAAATTCATTTAATAAAATTAAATAATATATATAAGATGGTGGTAGGGTCTATGAGATGTTTTGGGTCTTTAGTTACATCATAGTGAGTCTATTCTCACACATTGTATGCATACAACCTGTACATGTACAAATTTCACATGTCTTCATACCATTATAGTCATTGACCTGGTATTGATGGGTGTTGGTGACCAATATCATTATGATGATTTTTGGAGTTGAGTGAATGACGATATAATGGGTTGGTTTTCATATTTATACTTATTTATTTTTTATTTTTTTTCATTGTTACACATGTATCAGGGAAACATTTTATAAGTAATTTTTCTGTAGGGCATTATGGGCATTATTGAAATTTATTTTTTACTTTTATTAATTATGTTTGGCATTAATTTCTATAGTTGATTATTATTAATTTCATTATTTTATATTTTATCCAGGATAACCCATTATAGGGTTATCACTTCCCATGTGATATTTTTAGACCATTGGAACAATTATATAGCCTTTGAAAATTATGTAGTTATTCAAAATATATATGAAATTTCTAATTGGTAATATAGTCATGATTGGGTGGTATGTTACAATTAAGTTATCTATACACTATATATATGATAAATAATATAAAATAATTATATAAGAAAAGTTGCATCATTTCTAAATTCAAATATCATATTCTATCTAATTAAATTATTTAGATATAAAATAAGTACATTTGTTTCCAAAACATAACATCTACCTGAAATGGAAAGGCCTAAGTAATAAAATTGGGAACCTATACCATTATCTTTTAAATTATTTGTATATTATTTATAATGAACCTGGATTTTCATACATATACATTATATAATTATTTTGAAATACACAAACACGCACCCAAAGATCATATTAGTTTAGTTCCTTTGGAATCTTTTAATAAAAAATTATAGTCTGTTAGAAAATCATTAATGTTTCCCACAAAGATCTTCCAATTTATTACCCCTTCCTTAAACTATTCTATATAACATGGGGAAATGAAAACATAAGAAAAGGGCGAGCTCATATGATTAGTAAGGGTAAATAAGGGAGATACAAAAGAATAATCATGAACATATGGTCATAACATTATAAGATCAAACCATGAATATCAAAGATCATATACATGAGTTGCGACATAAATAATGGAAGTTCATAATACATAAATAATGAGAAAATCAAGAGCATAATACATGAATGTATAACATATCAATAAGAAATGGATTTTTTTGAAGACACATAAACATGTAATATCATTACCTATAATTCAAGGCTCATTGAAAAAACTTATCAGATCACATCATGGAGGTTGAAGCTTCTAGGTTGGACACAACACTATCCCTGGTCACAGTCTATTTTTTTTAGTGGATCGGATTTTCTCATTTTCCCATAGTGGAAAGGTTTTCCCCTTATCCCCATAGTGGATTAATCCCATCACCTTGTTTCCCATAATTATCTCATGAGATATAAATCTTTATTCAATGCATCAGAGGAAGATATAGGTCCCTCTCTTCAAATAATGAAAACCATACATATACGTGCCACAAGAAAAAAAATAATTTATCATAAATAAAAAATAAACATATAAATAATAAGGATAACATTCTTGAATAATAACCCCAATATATCATATGTAACATTAAATAATGTTATCCTAAATGGGAAATGGTTTTGAAAGATCATTTGAAATAATTCTTACGGAAAATATCCATTCCTATTCAAAAAAACTTTTTAAAATCATAAAAAATTTAAGAAACCTTTATCCTCTAAAATAAACTTTAAAATTTATAATTTAATATTTTGAAACCATTTTTAACATCATTGAAATCTTTTCCCTGAAAATATATAAAATATCATTTAATCAGTTTTAAGACATTTTTAGAAAACATCATTTTGATGGTACCAAGATTTACAAAAAAATTGAGAATAATATTACATAAAACATATAATATCATTAATATAATTATATTCACGATTAAAAATGTCAAAGGGTATTATATACACCTAGTAAGAGAATATATGGGTATAACATGTGTCTCAATGAAGGAAAATTGAGAAAATATACCTTTGTGATTTGGTAACTTTTGAATCATAAACCCCATGAAATGGAGATCATAAAATGTGTATGTAATTACCCATATATTTATGTATAAAGATAATATATTACACTATTGGTTATTATATACACCACATAAAAGAAACAAGTGGTGAATATGGCATAAGTGTCACAGAAATAAAAGTGTGACTAGAAATCCCCTTACCTTAAATATTGACTTCCTTCATATATGTTCAAACATCCAGTATAATAAATATGACTTTATTATAAATATAACATATAACCATAAACATATATATAATACCATATAATATTTACTTATGATTTTATATTACACGCTTATTAAAAATTCCATGTTAAAGTTCTGCTTCGTTAAATAACCACTTTGTTTTTCATACATGTTTTGAATTGTTATTCATGGTACTCTTAATTATATCATGATTTAATCGTATAAATAATTATAAAATTTACATAAATATCTTATATTTTCTTTATATATTTATTTATTTTTATTCATAAAATTTATAGTTTGAAAATAAAAAACATCATTCATGGAGATGGTAGGTCGTACGTACGCATGAATGATATTTTCATTTTCTTGTCACGTTAAAATAAATAAAGGTATCTGAAATATTATCATTAAATAATAATTTTCATTTTATATATATCTCATATTTTTATTAAAACCATCCAAAATACATTCCACTTAAAACATGAATGAATCGAATTGCTTCGTGAGGCGGTAGCCCACCATACACACGAATGACATTATTATATTCCCTCAAAATGGAAATCATAAATGTATGTAAGGTATAACAATTAAATAATAATAATAACATAATAAATATAATAAATATCATATATAAACTATAAATACATCCTTTTTATCAACCATTATAGGTGGTAGTGGAAGAACAAACGACATCGGTTCGCGAGGCAGTAGTCCGTCGTACACACAAATGATGATTGTGTTTCGCATTTGATGGATGCATATTAATTTTTAGGTCATATCCTTAAGATATAAAAATATAACTAAATTTAATATACTTAGGTTATTATATAAATATGACATAAAAATAATTTATAGAGTTTGAGGAAGAAATAAAACAAAAACGTTCATTGATGAACGTTACCTCTTATTTGGGTGTCTTCTTTTTATATTAAATAAAAGGGAATTCTTGGTAGGATTTATTATCAAATTAAGGATTATATGATGAATATATGTAATTTAGGAGGAAATTTGGATTGTTCTTTTATGAAAAAATCTTTTTTAGTGTGTATAAAAGGTAAGAAGATGAGTTATTTTCTAATTGAGGAGAGGGTAACTCTTGGAATATCTCAAAAGATTAATTTATAATAAATTCAATATCAATAAAAATTACTCCAAAAGTACATGTATTCGAACATAAGATGACATTATATTGTAATATCATCAAAACATATAATTTATACATTTTTTGGTGTTATTTTAAACCTTATCATTTTTGTTAACCTTTAGTTAACATATTTTAATTTTAACTATAATAACAACTTTTTCAATATTAAAAGGTTTTAATTTTTACATATAAAGTGTAAAATAGACCTAAAATTTCAAATTTATTATATTTTAGACCAAATGTCACCATTTTTCATTAAAAAATATTTTTATGATTTATAAATAATATAATAAAATACTTGTTTCATAAAATATCATTATTTTTAATTTTAAAATGATTTATTAGGAAGACTTTAAGAAAATAAAAAAAGAATTATAAATTACAAAAATATTATTTAATACACCCTATAACATGTAATATACACATATAAAATTAATTAATCACCCTAATTAATCCAAATTATATTTCATTTAATATTTATAATATCATTTAATTTAATTTTTCATTAATTGAATAATTACAGCATTATCATTGTGTAATTATTTGTGATAATTATTTCTTTAGTAAAAATCAGAAATAAATTCCCATGATGTGGATAAACCTATTATATTTGATAATAATATTTATAGTCTAGAATTTATTCTATTTAACTCCAAATTAAAAATATCATACTTATTAAAAGTAAGAGTGTGACATTTTGTCACTCTCTTGGATTTTATTAACATCTAAATCATTTTCATAGAAAATTGACCATTAAATAATTAAATTCAGAAACATATATATTAGGGGTTGAATTAATCTCATACAATAACATTTGATAAATTTTGTGTAGTTTTCTAATATTTATTATATTATATTTATTCCTAATTACATGATTTACACTTCACCATGGTAATAAAAATTACTAAAGTTAGGATTAATATTATTAAAAAGGGACCTATTTAATAAATTAGTATCTTTTTATTAAAAATATCGAATTCATTTTTCAATATTATAATCATATAAGTGGAATAAATTAAGGTAAAATTAATTCCACAAATGTGATGAGGCGACATATTTTTAAAATTAAAAATTTCAAAAATTTCAAATGTTTTTATATCCAATTTTAATGTGAAATTGGTTAAAATGAAATAAATTAATGTAAAATTTTACTAATTATACCTTAAAATTTAAAAAATAATTTAAATATATATATATGTTAATGGAAATACAGTTTTCAATTAAAATTTAGTATTTTAACTATTCATAAAAAAACAAAATTCTCATAAAAATAATCAAAATTCACCAAAACTGAATTTTGATATTAAAATTCCAAAAATGAAGTTTATTTTGTCATATAAAAATTATAAAACTGTAAAAATTTATATTTGGAATGGGTTCTCCATTAAAAGGTAGTAAAATTTCCTTTTACAATAATATATATTTTAAGTTTAAAATTGGTTTTGTTCGTATCACTTTTCTTGAAAACAAAAAAATATATAGAAATTAATTAGTTTATTTAATATAATATATGTATTTAATTAAAATAAGTTACCAAAATAATAATTGATTTATTGATTAAAACATGTTTAATTTCATATTTATAGTTTTTCTTCAAAAGAATTCCTTTGTTTTCAAAAGGATTTTATTTTCATTTATAGTTCATTGGTCACCATATAATTATTATTATATACATGTGTAACCAATATTTTTATAATTTAATTAATATTATACATAACTTCCATTCCAATGGCTAGTTGAAAAATATAATAATATTTGAATAATAATTTTAATAGTATATTTTATTTTAGTAAAACTATGTCTTGCATATAATGAAATCTATTGAATTATTTCAGCATTATGGGTAACATAATCCAAACATAGTGTTTCATGAAGAAAAACCTAATCTAATTTTTTTGTAGTGAAATCATGAATTGGGGTTGCATATAATGCAATAATAACTTATTTCATTCATATAACACAATCTAATTCAATTTTTCATGAAATAAAAATTTCAAAATGATTAAATTAATTCAAAAAAAATATTTCACAAAATATCGGGGTGTTACATTCTACCCACCTTAAATTGAATTTATCCCTACAAATTATTTTGAGTTATCAAAGGTTTAATAATTTAATGTTTCTTTCATAGAAACCCACATTGTCAAAATGTATTCTAAAATTCACATTAAAAATGGAAATTATGAAACATAACGGTTTCCCAAAGTAATAGAAAACTGTGTTTTTCACATAGGAGAACATAGGTGGAAGTGAAAACATTGTCACGGAATAGAAATCTTAATATAAAGTTATGATGGAGAATTGTAGATAACATGGTCATTATAAATCCAGCTATTATAGAATGATAAATCTATGATGATATAAGGGACTATTTGATTCATTAGAAATGAAAGTACTAGGATAAAATTTTTGTTTCAAGTTAATTTTCCTAAAGTTCAATAATTTTATTAATAAAATATGATTACTTGATTTCATTCAATTATGTAAGAAAAAACTAATCCAACTAATGTGTCTTGATCAATTTCTATTTAATCTCTTACTTTAATAAATGTGGTTAAAATTATAATACCAGAAGAACTAGTGGATCATAGGATCCATAATGGGTTGATAATTCATTAATTAGATATATAGTAATCATCAAACCAAAAAGATTAGTACAGGTTACCTAATACACTTAAATATTTATATGGTTATATAAAATATTAATATTTAAAACCTCATCCAAAGTTAAACAAAAACAATTACATAAATGGTTACACTTATGAACCTTTCAAAAGATTAAAATCGAAAACTTTACAAAATATGTTTTCTTATAATTATTCCCCCAAACAGATTAATGTACTCTTAATTATCATACACTAAACATGTGTAGAGCATTATCATGTATTTTCTTGAAACATGTTGATAACATTAATTACCATAAAACATTAGAGAAAACACTCGTGCTTTCAAATATTAACCATTTCCTCATACTATAAATCCAAAAATTATATAAACTCAATCTATGATATTATAAACAACATTGTCATTAGTTACAAGGTCATCAATACTATCCAATTTATTTTATCATAATTAAACATATCTTTACCTCATTATTATCCCAACATTATGCACATATTAAGGGTTATCATACCCTTAATTTTATGATCTCTAAAAATATCACCTCACAACCTCAATCACCGTTCGTGGTTACTAGTACCATTCAACATAAGCTTTCAAATCATAATGAAAAACTATAGTAGACCAACCCTTAGATGATTCATTATTCTGTAATACCATCAATGTACTTCCACCACACTATTCTTGAATTCCAATACATAAACACTCAATCATTCCACTACTTCATTTTCATTCTCCACATCTTTAATAGAGATCACATGAGATTTTCCTTTGTCTTTGGTCTTAAGAGGTTGCGGACGTCGAGCATAATCATTATCCCCCAAATTTGGGTGATGATTATCAAAATTCCCATTAACCTTAAAATTGAATTGTTATAGTGTGGGTGGTTCATTCTATGTATCATTTTCTCAATTCACATCATTATCTATATTCCACTACTTTAGTATTCAATTTTATGATGACCTTATTTCCCAAAATTAAAACATTTACTTGTCCACTTATGATATTTTATTCTATATTTCATTCCACACTTTGAACATAAAAGAAATATCATATTCTTTTCTCTATGGTTTTTATATTTTCCATTAATCTTCATATTCTATTTATTCTCAAAACCATTATATTGATATGTAACTATAACCTCCATTTCCACCTTGATAGAACAATACATAGTCTCTTTATAGATACTAAAGTCTCCTTTCACTAACTCTCTTTGAATGCCTTGTTTTATTCCATTAAATAATTTATTATCCTTACTATCAGTTTGGATGATAATACTAGAATATTACCTTAAAATTCTTGTAAAACTAGAATTGTTGGTACAAATGGACTCATAATCACTTTTCTTTTAACTCAAGAAACTATTTATCCATATTCATATGAATAACACAAGGAATTTTATTATTGATGAATAAGTTCTTGAACTAATCCCAATCCATGGATTCAGTTTTATCTTTCTTCCTCATATTCTTGATTAGAGTCCCCCAATAGTCATATTTAACATATAAATGATAAACAGCCAAAAATAATTTTTCATGTTCCAAACACTAAAGGATGAAAAACATTTTCTTAGTGGTACTGATCCATTGTTCAGAAACAAGTGGAATATAAGACCCACTAAAAAGGTGGGTGTTTCCTCATGAAGGACTCAATAGAATGTTTTTCCCTTTTTTACTCATTAAGAAGTCCATCATGATTCATGGATTTTGTGATTATAGTAATAAGATTTTTTATTCCATATCCCATAACATTTTTTTCTCAGGAGTACAATCATTTCATTTCCTATATCATTTAGCATTTATCTGGTTCTATTGGGTTCCAACCATTTATTAAAACCAAACGTATAGTGTGAGTAACACTTTCCATATTACCAAAACCACATAATCATGAAAATTTACTTATAGGATGCCAAAATCATGAAACATACTTTTAAATATATGACACCTTAGGCTTATTCTAAGAGACTTACCTAGACATATCCATACAAATATGGAACACAATCCTCTAGTCTAGTTAAAGATCCTAAATGTTTACCAAAAAGATATACCCTTTCAGTACCCCTACCTAAAACCTTTCTTTATAACCTGGGGAAGAGAAAACATAAGAATATGGTGAGATCAGCTTCCCAATAATGGTATACAAGGTAGATATGTAGTCATAATCATCAATATAAAGTTATGATAACATGGTGGTAACATTAGAAGATCATACTATGAATATCAAAGATCATATGTATGATTCCTGGAAAAAATAATTTCAGTTCATAAAATATGAATCGTTATAAAATAAATAGCATAATCCATAAAATCATAACATCAAAAAAAGACCTGGATTATTTTTAAGACACGCAAACATGTAATATCATTTCCTATAAGTCAAGGATCATTAACAAAATGTATTAGGGCACTTCATGGGGACTGCACCTACTGGGCATGATACAACACCATCCCCAATCATAGTCTTTTATTTAAATTGGATCATGTTTACCCTTATTAATATAGTGGATTGGGTTTCCCATTATTCCTATAGTGGATCACACTTTTTAAATTTCTTCCCATCATTATCAACTGAAATATAAATGTTTCCCCAATGCATTGGAGGGAGATATAGGTCTCATCTATCAAATAATGAAAACTATGCTTATATGTTCCACAAGAAATATAAATCATTAATCATAAACATAAAATAATAATACAGAGAATAAGGATACTATCCTTGAATCATAACCCGAATAAAGAATAAGTAACATCAAATGACGTTTACATTGATAGAAAATGGTTTTGAAAGATCATTTGAAATAATTATTGAGATAATATTCCTTTCACTCAATTTTTTTATTCCTAAAACATTTTACAAAACTTTTTCATCAAAAATAACCGTTAAAACAGATAAAGTAATATTTTAAAATAGATTTAAACATATTTAAAATATATTTCCCTAAAAATTCATAAAATATCATTTAAACACTTTTTAAAACAATTTTATAAAATATTATCTTGAAGGAACATATAATTATAACTAAATAGAGAATGAAATTAAATGAAAATTATAATAATCTAAAATAAAAAATATTCATAATAAAACATGTCAAAGGGAAGTATATACACCTCATAAAATAATATTGGTTCATAACATGTGTCTCAAAGAAAGAAAATTAAGTCAAAATTACCTTACCAATTTGGAAAGGTTTGAACCACAAACCCCATGAAAGAGAAATCATAAAATGTTTATGTAAATAAAAATAAATTTAAAAATAAATATTATATATTACATTCATGGGTTGTATATACACCAAAAACATAAATGAGTGGTGAATATGGAATAAGTCTTTCATAAATAAAAGTGATAACTGAAATACTCGTACATTAAATATTGACTTCCTTCGTATAACTTCATACCTCATGTATAATAAATATAATTTTATTATACATCTACCATAGAACCATATTAATATATATATTACCTTATATTATTTACTTATGAATTTATTTATAATTATTAAAATTACCTAAGTATCATATATTTTCATCGTATATTTATTTATGGTAATTCATAAAATTTATAGTTATAAAATAAAATATGTTGTTCACAGAGATGATATAGAGTACGTATGAATGAATGTTTTTTTGTTTTCTTATTAGGTTAAAAGAAAGGGAGGTGTGTGTTATATTATCATTAAAAAATTATTTTTAAGTCATATATATATATATATATATAAATATCACTTAATTTATTTAAACCCCTGCTAAATAAATTCAATGTAAAGTGTGGACAAATCACATCGTTTCACGAGGTGGTAGTTTTCTGTACACACAAACGACGTTATCGTATTCCCACAAAATGGAAAGAATAAAGGTATGTGTAATATAAAAATTAAATAATCATTATAACATAATATAAATAATATAAATAACATATAAACTACAAATCCATAATTATTACCAACCATTAATGGAGATAATGGAAGAACGAACGACATCGGTTCATGAGGTGGTACTTCGATGTACACAAGAATGATGATTGCATATCTCATTTGATGGATGTGGATGATGTTATAGGTATTATCTTTAATAAAAAAATATCATTATATTTAATATATTGATGTTATTATATAAACATTAAATAAAAATAATTTAATTGGTTTAAGGAATAAATAAAACAAAAATGTTTGTTCAAGAACGTCATCTCTTATTTTGTAATACCTTTTTGATTTTCAGAAAAGGATATCATTGGTTGGAATTTTTCACAAAGAAATTAATTTATAATGAATTTATGGAAGTTGAGAGGATATTTTTATATGGTTTTCTGAAAGAAAAAAAATAGGTTTTTACATGTGTAAAAAAGGGAAAAAGAAGTTCCCATCCATAGGAGAGGAGAGAGGAACTCTTGTAATTTCTCAAAAGAATAATTTATAATAAATTAAATCTCAATATAAATACCTATAAAATGATATGTATTCGAATATAATATAATATTGGGTTCTAATCTCATGAACCAGTATATTTTTTACATATTTTGGTGTTCTTTTAGACCATACCATTTTGATTAAACATTAGTTAACTAATTTTAATTTTAACTATAGAAACGAATTTTTTATATTAAAAGGTTGAAATTTTATATATAAAGCTTAAAATAGATAATAAAAGTAATATTTATGATATTTTAGACCATATCTCATGCTATTTGTCCTTATATAATATTTTTATGGTTTTTAAATAATTTCATAAAATATTAATTTCATAAAATATCATTACTGTCAATTTTGACACTATTCATTACTATGACTTTATGAAAATCAATATAGCAAGATAAATTATAAAAAATTCAACACACCCCTAAAATTTAATATTCACCTAAAAAGTTTGTGGATAAGATTAGTTAATTAAAATTTTATTTATTTTAATATTTCTAATATAATTTAATTGATTTTTCATTAATTCAATAATTATTGCATCATCATTCTATAATTATTTATGATAGTTATTTCTGCACTAAAAATTAAAAATAAATTTTTATGAGGTAGGTAAACCATTTATATTTAATAATAATATTTATTATTGATCATATGATCAATTTAACCCCATATTAAGAATATTATACCTATTAAAAGTAGTAGTGTGACATTTTGTCACTCTTGTTATTTTAATAATATATTTTTCATCTTCAAGGACCCGTGTGTTTTAAATAATTCAATTTTGAACCTTACAAGTTAAGTGTTGAATTAAATTCATCCAACAAATTTTTTTCATGTGTTAGGTTAGTTTTTTAATAATTATAATATTATTTTTACCCTTAATTACCGAATTTTCCCTTAATTGTGGTAATAAAAATTATTAATGTTACTTTTAATATTGCTAAAAAATAAAAGTGAATTATTTAAAATTTTTGGATATTCTGATTCTGATTATGGAATCCAAATTTCAATATTTTATTCAGATAAATATTTTAAATTAATTTGAAATTAATCTCACAGACGGGATGAGATGATGGGTTTTTACAAGTGAAAAACTAAAATAGTTTGAAATGTTTTTATAACAAATTTCAATGTGAAATTGGTTCCAATGGAATACATTGGATAAATTTTTCCAGGATTTAACCAAGTTGGGTCTCGATCTGCAACTACCCCAAGCCCACCTCCATAGGCAATAGGGTGGCAAAAAGTATTGAAGGCATAACTAATCAGGGAGGCCTTTTCCTAAGTAATTATACACAAATACACAACCAAATCAATGAAAAGTTGCAATGGGAAAGAAATAATAATGCAACACTACTATAAAATAAACCAAACTATCACAAAACTCTAGATAGGTCATAAGTATGGTAGTTTAAACTTAAAATAAAGGTGAAAAATACACGTCCAACTAGATCAATGTCCCAACCTGACAGAACTGAAAAAGTAAACATCAAAAAGAGATCTTAGCTCTTGATTCCCAATGTATGGCCTTTGTACGTAGTCTAAGCACCCATTTTCTCTAAGCTTCTATAAATTCATGATCGAATTATCTATCTTATGCAAAATACAAGACACCTGCAAGAAAATCCCATGCATGGGTGAGTATATACATACCCAGTTGGGCACCCCGAAAGATAAAGGGGGGGAAGTATAAGATACAAGAGGAAAGAGAGACAATAGATGCAATATACAGTCAAAGTTTATAGCTCAACCCAAACAATAGTGAAAGTAAGATCATACAAGAAAAATGGGATAAATATAGTGACTATATGAACTACCCATCAGGACTTTTACACTTATAGGAAGATAGTAGACTCATCTAACCAAGAGAAGATAAACACAGAAAGCATGTGGCAAACCTCATGCATCTTCGCATCTCCTAGAATTATAATATACAAATCCATGGTGTGGATACAAAATAAAGTATATTTATATATTCTCATTCAAAGATGAAAAATAAGAGTAAGGAGATATCCATCTCACATCTCATCCAAAGAAAAAGTATAGATAATTTTTACAAAAGTCCATCAAATATACTCAACATCCCTTGAGCCTTCCCAAAAGTAACTGTCCAAGTCAAAACATGTGTTGTCACTCTATCACATAGTTAAAAGGACATAATTTATAAGAATAGGACTCACTCCATATACCAATATAGGGATTCCACTCTGTTTCTATACACTATGTATGGAGGACCCACTACATAGTATGATAGGGGAGTATTGTCTCTATAGATAGGGGACCTACGTACGACCTGGTTTGATTAGAGAGTACCATATCTATCTACACAATGAATATGGACGACCCATGTCCTGATGCAACAGAGGAGTACCATCTCCATGGATAGAGTACCTTCACCCAGGTGCCATAGGGGTGTATCACCTTTATCTACACAATGTGTATGGAGGACCCATTCCCTGATTTGACCGGGGAGTACCATCTCCATGGATAGAGTACCCTTGTACTAATATTCCAATGTAGTACCATATAAATCTAATACCTATGATGAACTTAATTGATAACAGTTATCATCAATCACTTCCTAAAGAACCATCGTGGCCATAACTTCCTACATCTCATCTCAAAATCCCCAAAAGGGTACCATCTCATTCTACACAGAAAAACACTCTGAATAGACTACTCACAGGAAAAAAATCATTGTCCAAATGAGAGAGATATAGAATCTCGAATATTCATAAAGGAGTTTATAATGTGTAAGTTAACCACATGGTGTGTGGTCCTACTCTGCTATTGGGACACTTCATTTACAACACAAGTATGTATGACCTTGTATTACTACAGAGTGTGTTTGGGTACTACAAGACATTTCTTGACCAAAATATTGATTAACAAAAATGGTTTTTTATCAATCTGAAGTGAAAAAACATAATTTTATTTATATGACTCTTTAAATAGCTGTAGTTGGTCAAAAAAATCACACTGTTGTGATCCTCATGAAAAAATTTATCAAGATAGGCAATTCACTTGCCTCAATCGGACACTCGGTGAAAAATTCACATTTCAAAGCATCATTCCCAAATTGCATCTCATGGGCCCAAGAGATGAGTCCAAACTAAATACATGATATTAGTATTAAAATTCCCACCTTAATTTTAGGGTTGTAGTTTCACAGTCAATTCATCATTTTGACACCGTCTGAGGGGGATATTTCAGATAGAAGATCCCATAATAAAAATAATTTTATTATTATTGGGTGTTTCATTGATCCAAGGCATGATTCCAAAAATGGTATCCAAAATTTTTCTTAAAATGACAGTCTCAATTCTACGATCATATTTTCACTAATGGTTCTTCAAACTAAAGTTGTATATAGAATTTATTGACAGATTAAGGTTTTATAACCAAAATTATTATTATTATTATTATTATTATTATTATTATTATTATTATTATTATTATTTATTTAATACCTAATATCATAAAGAGGACACAATAAAATCCAAATAGGCTCCCCTCATTTCTTTGTGTCCATGCCCAGGCAGCGCCCCACCCATGGTTTATTCACCTTTTTTTATTTCTTTTTTATTACCCTTTCTATCTCTCCTATCTTCTATCTATTGTCACATTCAATTATTTTCTCCAATATATTCTCATATTCTAAAATTTTCCTCTATCTGTCCTCATATCTCATATCTTATAAAATTAATACTAATTAATTTAAAATGATTCCCCTTTATTAAATCATAACCATTTAATTTAATTAACCAATCATTTTATTCCACCATTAATAATAATAATAATAATTATTTTTATTAACGCCCACCGTGTTGACCACATCTGGCCGCCAATTTGATGATTCGATCCTAGTTAGCATCACGTTCATGATGAGTAGCCTATTTCATGAGACTCTACTCATGTCATCCACTCATAATTAATCCTATCACACTACATGCTTCCCAGGTCTATGCTCAGTTCATCGATCTGTTCTTGTTTCATCAATTCCCCTTGAATTTGGGGGTCTAACCAGGCTTGGTACCTCCCAGAAAAGTCGAACCAGGACTATAGGGATCCAACCAGTAATGAA
This sequence comes from Viscum album, assembly GCA_963277665.1. Lineage (NCBI taxonomy): Eukaryota > Viridiplantae > Streptophyta > Magnoliopsida > Santalales > Viscaceae > Viscum > Viscum album. The sequence goes on along the minus strand of OY728132.1, from coordinate 31,621,697 downwards.
AAATAAGAAAACGGGGATAAAGGCACAAGAACAAAGGTTTATGGATCAAGGTGAAGCGTTATTGGCTACTCGATAAAGAACATGGATCCCAGGGTTAGAAAACAATTAACAACAAATTAATTTATGTACATGGGTACATTTAATGGCTAAAAATGGAACATGTCAAAGAAGAGAAATCAATATGCTTTATAATTTAATCAAAGGGTCTTAAAACAATGAATTGAAAACTCCTACCTCAAGATTGAAAATTTTTATTATAAAGAGCATACTTTATAATGGAGGAGGATATTTGTTGCATTCGTCATGCTTCGATTTTTCTTGATCCAATTGTTTATTATCATCTGATCTCTATTCTAAAATGGAGGAGAGACTAATGTCTATTGATTTATTCTAAGGTTTGTATGGCTAACCCTGCAGAAACATGTTTTTTGATACTCTTATAGAGTGTCTATTTTTCTTTAAATAGATTAATTAATTAATTTTATAATTAGTTAACTCATTAAATGTATACCAAATGAGAGAGGGGTCTGAACGTCCGCACAGACCCATTTTATGAAATTCTTAGGGTAAAAAGTATGTTCCTGTCCCAACTGTGGTCTCATATTTTTGAACTGGGACTCCATTAATGAGATATTTTACTTTTTCATGAAAATAATGCATGAATAATAAAAATATATTTAATATTCTATAAAATTCATTCCAGGTTCATCATGCCTTAGAATCATACACTGACTCAGTGTCTGGCTCTGAAAATATTCCCAAAAATTTTCTAACGTCTGAAATAAAAAAACCAGAGTCTCTACATTTTTTCCTTCTATCAATATTTTTCCCCAAAAAGCACAACTAAAAATAGGTTAGGACATAGAGTCTACATATGTTTTTTGCATACATCTTCCCTACACTTGGAAATATATCCAAAAGAGAAGTGTGAAACTATCTCATCGCCTCCTCTTGTAACATGACCAGAATCACCATTATTCCCTGAAAAATGATGATGTGATTCCCTTCTCTAGAAAAAAAATCCATAGTGTGAAACTACTAATGATATATGGTCATGAAATACTTTGCAGTCAATGTCTTTTAGAAGGTAGTGCATCCACTTCCTCAAGGTGGAGACTAATACATCCCACATTAGGTAGTAATTCATGTAGTTTTTTTCATGGGGTATCAACTGCCTCAACCCATATGTGATAACAATCTGCCGCTGTATCCAGGATGACACTGAGTACGCAAGGGTACCGATGAACAAGGTAGGTGAGTAGGCTCATCTAACCATGAGAATCTAGACACATAAATCATTTGGCATACCTAAAACATATTTTTCTCTCTTGGAAGGAGATTAAACCCAAACCATAAACTTCAACACACTCACTAATATAATCCCATAAAAAAATGTTACAGGAATAAAAAATCCACAAAAAATGTTAGGACCAACTCCAACACTCCACTGCAGAACCACAACCTAGACGCATAGGTATAATGAACTTGTTCTTAACACCTTGTAAATATCTTCTTCAGGTGGTACTAACTTGCCTACATGGTTTTGGTCTCATCAAAAAAATGCATCTTTGTGGGGAAATCATCCCTCTTTCTCATGAGTCCAAAGCTAGGTGAAATTTAGTCACTTCCTCCTTGAGTATCTTGTATAGAAACTAATTTGAATAGAATGAATGTACTAATGAACAATAAAGTGCTAGAAAAATGCTCTACTGGGTATTATTGGGCCCTATATTTTCAAACACCAACACATCATCCATCTCCAAGCACACAAGTTAGAGGGTCTCATCCACTACACCTCGATAAAATCCTCTTTGAGAAGCACTCAATCACCCCCATGTTTTTTTATTGCATCTCAAAATCACATCTTGGTGGGGGAAGAAACCCTCTTCCTCATGCATTCAAAGCTATATTGAACAACACTAACACATGGTTACACTAACTCCCCACATCACCCTAGTTGAACATTAAGTAAGGAGAAGAAAGAAAATATTACCTCACAATAGAGTCTACAAAATTCTATTGAAAATGGTAGAAAGTGAAAAAGTATACATGTTATCATCTCATTCATCTTAGGAACAAAAGCCTCCATATAATGTAGCTATCCATGGACCCTATTTCTGGCTCCATGATCTTGATGTGGGCCTCCTGGTGGTGGTGGTTGAAGGATCTCATTGCATCATCCACTTCCCATATATCCTCCTACTCCTCTATCAGCTCCACCTCCTAGAGGACCACCCTGCTCCCTTCTAGGAGATCATTGATCATGACGATTCATATATTGTGGAGGTTTGTAACCTATTTTCCTATAGTCTTCAGTGAATTTAGTCAGGTATTCACACACAATGTGACCTCTCCCATCACAAGAATATAACTACCATTCTATGAGCTTCCCTAATCATCTGCATGGTCTTAATCCTCATGACCACATGCATGTGTCCGGTCATGGGTATTCCTCGTATTTTTTTTCTCATATCGCCTACCATCTAATTTTCATGACTCATCCCTTGGATTCATACTAACGACTCTAGTTATATGAAGTCCCTTAGATATTAAATCCATCTATCACTAGCACCCTCTCTAACACTCTAACATATGTAGGGAAGAACTAGAGAAATACACTTCCATGAATCTATTTGAGAAGTCCCTGGTCAATATTTTGTGCTTGGAAGTAGCAATAATAGATCATTTCAAGTTAGTATAGTGTATGGTCAGTGAACCTCACCGCATACTCATCCTGCATCACCCCTCCCAAGTGCAGCTCAAGAAGCTCCAAGATCTAGTCTAAGCGCAAGTGGGTAGGGTATTACTCTACACAAAATAGCTATTGTAAGTCATTCCACGCGAGTGTCGACTCATCATGCATCTATGTAACAAGGTTATACTAGCATCTAGATGATCCATGAAAAAAAATAGTTTTCAGTGAAATCAACTGATCAGTCCGGGCTCAAATAAAACTAAATATACATACCACTGACTCTAGCCAATCCTCTACTACCTGAGGATCTGGCTCACCACATAACCTCAGTAGTCAGTGATGTGGGAACTCGTGGAGTGCGCTAAGACCGAATGAATCCTTATCCTTATCTGATGGGATGATCAACTTCTCAACAGGTGGATGTTCTACAACCTACCCACATGGTGGAAGGGGATTGTGGGATGGACCACGAATTAAGGCCTCATCTCTCATTGGATCATCATCACGAACCAAAGCTGGTACCGTATCTTGTTGTTGCTATAGATTCATCCTAAAAGTTATCAAGGAGTACTGCAGTCAGATGAGAATACACACACACACACACACAGATATATATAAAAAAATGGGGATATGACTTAAGAAGTAATTTCAAATAATTAATCTGATTTGATACATTTATGATTAATCCCTACAAAAAAATGTATCGGCTTGCCAATTTGACAAGAAATCATTCAAGGTTATGGTGAATGAAAATGCCGGCCGTCATACCATAACTGGATTCCCTTTCTTGAGAGTTGCACTAAAGACACTTTGATGTTTTTTCCCTAAACCCAAAAAAATACTTTTAAGGGGATACATCTGAACAAATTCCCATGGAATGAATTTTCTCTAGTACTAATCTTTAATGAACCTACCCAAGCTAGGGATGAAGCTGCAACTACCCCCCAGACTTCCACCATAGGCCAGGGGGTGGCGACAAGTGTCGAAGGAATAACTAACTCAATGAGGCCTTTTCATAAATACTTGTATAAACAAACATATCCAACTCAATGAAAACGTGCATAGGGAATGAATAAATGATGCAACACCTCTATAAAATAAACCAAGATTTCATGAACCTCTAGGAAGTATAAATATAAGGTTGTGTAAATTGAATGTAAAGGGGGAAAATACATGCTCAACCATATATATGTCCCAACCGAACATAATTAGAAAATTAAACAACTAAAAGAGATATAATCTTTTAAATCCCAACCTATGACCATCGTACATGGTCCAACTACCCTGTATCCCTAAGCTCCTCAGAAGTCATAGTCGACATGTCCACCATTTTTATAATACACAACATGTGTGCGAAAAACCCATGCATGGGTCATTATATATGTACCTATTATAAAACCCTAAAAGATGAAGGGGGGAGTAAGAGATACATGAGTAAAGAGAGACAATAGGTGAAAGATATAGTCAAAGAGTATAGCTCAACCCAACCATGAGTGAAAGTAGTCTAATGCTAGCACATGGGGATAAAAAGTACGAATATATAAACTACCCATGGAGCCTTTTCCACCAATAAAAAGTGAGTATACCTATTCAACCATGAGAATATAATAATAGAAAGCACGTGACATACCATGTGCGTCTTCACCTCCCCTGTAAGGAGAGTATCCAAATCCATGGTCAGGATACATAATAAATTATATACATATTCTCAGTCAAAGAATCCCAATCAATAAAGTAAGGGGATCTTCTTCTCACACCTCATCTCAAGAAAAATAGTAGGAAATAGTTCCAAAATTCCATCAACGATTCCCAACATCCCATGCATCTTCCTAGAAGTTACTATTCAAGTCACACCATGCCTCATCGTTGTTCCGTACTGTCAAGGGGTTACAATTTCTAAAGAGAGGACCCATTCCCTATACCAATATGGGGATTCCACTATACATCTATAAAATAAGTATGGAGGACCCATTCCCTGGTACGACATTGGAGTAACTTATCCATGGATAGAGGACTCGTTCCCTAGTACAATAGATGAGTATCGTCTTTATCTGCAAAACGAGTATGGAGGACCAGTTCCCGGATGCGATAATGGAGTACCATCTCTATGGATAGAGGACCCACGCTTGGGTTCCACAGGGGATTGTCATCTCTATATGTAAAATGAGTATCGAGGACCTTCACCCTGATGCGACTGGGGAGTATAGTCTCCATGAATAGAGGACTTGTAAACTAATATGCTAGCAGAGTACCATCTCTATTTCATCACTCTGATGAACATTCTTGATCACTGTTATCATCAAGTGGTGCCTAAATAAGTATCATGATCTAAATGTCTCACAACATATCTTATATATACAAGGGAGAGAACCATCATATTCTATTTAAAAAAATACTCAGGATATGATACTCATGGGAAAAATCTGAGTCCAAACGAATGATATATTAAAGATTGAAGATTCATAAAGGAGTGTGTGACATGTAAGGGACCCACACAGTGTGTGGTCACACAATTCTATTTTGCCACTCCCTTTCCAGCACAAGTATTTATGACAATTTGGTTCTACATTGGGTGTAAGGGTTCTACATGATATGTCTCGAACAAAATCTTGAAAAATTCACAAGGTTCATCATCGATCTGATGGTAAAAAACATAATTTCACTAATGTTCCTCTTCATATAGCCCATCATAGCAAAAAAACACACTGTTTTTATCCACACACAATAAATGCTCGAGATATTCTATTCACTTGCCTCAATTGGACACCCGATGAAAAATTCCCAATTCACCACATCATGCTTGAATGGTGTCTTGTGGGCCTGATCCATGAGTCTAAATTAAATAACCAATATTGGTCTTGAAATTTCCAGCTTAATTTTAGTGTAGCATTGACAAAGACGGTTCTTTATTCCAACAGTGTATGAGGGAGATATGTCAGATACAAGGCCCCACAATAATAATAATTTTATTCTTATTGGGTGTTTCATTGACCTGAGACACAAGTCGGAATAAATATATCCAACATCAGCCTTAAAATGACTGTCACAATTCTTGGATCATGTTTCCATAGATAGTTCATCAAACTAAGGTCCCACGTAGAATTTATGGCAAGATTAAGGTTTTATAAAAAATAATAATAACAACAATAATAATATATTATTATTATTATTATTAATTTATTTCTTGAAAACCATATATCCAAGAGAGGCCATGTACAACCCAATAGATCCCCCTTGCTTTTCCTCCACGGCCATGCAACACCCCACCCATTTTTTATTCTCTTAGTTTATTGTTTTTTTATTTCACTTCCTATATCTCATCTATCATATTTATTCTCATATTCCATGATTTTATCTTATCCATTCTCATATTCAACAATTTTCTTCTATCAATCCTCATATCTCATATTTTATTAAATTAAAACCAATAATTTTAAAATGATTTTACTTTATTAAATTTTAATAATTTAATTCAATTATCCAGACATTTTAATACATCATTATTATAATTAGTAAAAACAATTATTAATTCCCACCATGTTGACCACATCTGACCACCCCGTCGGAGATCCAAGTTGGTCCAACATCACGTCCATGCTGACTAGCCCCAACCACGAGACTTTACACATGGCCTCCACTCGAGATCAATCATGTCACACCGCATACATACCATGTTTATGCTCGGTTCATCGATTCATTCTTGTTTCATCAATCTGTCATGAATCCATGGGTCTGATCGGGCTTGATACCTCCTGTAAAAATTGAACTAGTATAGTGAGGATCTAACTGGTGATGAATGTAATGAAAAATGGGGAGAAATGAACAAGAAAAAAGGTTTACAGATCAAGGCCATGCATTCTTGTCTACTTGATCAAGAAATCAGATCCCAGGGTTAGAAAATAATTGAAAACAAATTAATTTATGTACATGGCACAAGAAAAGGCTTCAAATGGGCATAGATCAAATAAAAACATTCGGTTTTCTCAATAATTTTATCAAATGAGATTAAAACAACAAATTGATGAGTTCTACCTCAATATTGAATAGTTTTTTGATGAATAATGTGCTTTCAAATAGAGTAGGATATTTGTTACATTCATAGAGCATAGTTTCATCTTGATCTATTTGTTTGTTGTCATCTAATCTTGCTTTGCTAGTGGAGGAGGGAGGAAGGGCTCTGGATTTCATCCAGGGTTTATACGGCTAAACCTTGAGAAATATGTCTTCTGATACTCTTATAGAGTAATCGCTGTGATTAAAACAAATTAATTAATTAATTTAATAATCAATTAACTCATTAAATTCACCACCAATGAGCGAGGGGTATGAATTTCCCATATAGTCCAATTTTATGTCACGCTTAGGGTAAACAGTGTGTTACGCTCTCAAATGTGGTCTCAGATTTCTGATCTGAGACTCTATTTATGATATATTCCACTTTTTTAGGAAAATTTTGGGTATGTAATAAAAAATATTTAATACTTTTATTAAATTAATTCCCGGTACACCAGACCTCAGAATCTCACTCCATCTTAGCATCTGATTCTAAATATATTCCTAGAAATACTTAGAACTCATACACAAAAAAATTATCTACATACGTGATGTAAAAAATTACAAATTCTACTTTAAAATTAAAAATGTAATTAATCTATATAAATAAATTTGACAAAAAATCAATTTTCAATTAAAACTCAGTATTTTTCACTACTCATAAAAACCTGAAACTTCTCAGAAAAATATGAAAAGTTCATCCAAAGTAAATTTTGATATTACACATTAAAAAATGAAGATTATTTTTTTCATATAAAAATTATTAAAGTGTAAAAAAAAATATATATAATGGGTTCTCTATTAAAATGTGGTAAAATTAACTTTTAGGAAAATGTTTATCTTTAAGAGTAAAATTAGTTTTATCCTTATGTCTTATCTTGAAAAAACAATATATGGATGTTAATTAGTTAAATTTTTATAAAATATAAATTTCACTAGAATTATTTATCAAAAAATTTTTAGTTAATTTATTGAAATAAAGAGTGTTTAATTTCATAAATATAGTTTTTCATACAAATATTTCTTATATTTGTAAAAGTATTTTATTTCATTTCTTGTTAATTTTTCACCAGATAGTTCTTCTTATATAAATGTGTAAACCATATTTTCATAATTTAATTAATCTTATTCATATTCATCATTCCAACAGCTTGGTGAAAAATATTATAATATTTTTATAATAATATAAATAATACAATGTAGTTTGGTAAAACTAGGTCTTTCATGTAACACAAGCTATTTAATTAATTTAATATTGTGTGTATCATAAGAAAAACATAGTTTTTCACGTATAAAAAGCTAATATATGTATTTTATGTTTGCAAAATCATAACTTTTTATTGCGTATAATGAAAGAATAAATTTTTTGTTTCATATAACATAATTTATATTCAGTGTTGCATTAAATAAAAATATCTAAATGATTAAATTAATTAAAAAATATATATTTCACTAAATATAGGGGTGTTAAATTCATGATTTACATACCCCATTATTGATTAAATTAAAGTATTTCAACACTAATTCTAGGATCATATTATTTAATTATGTTATGGATTAGATTATTTAAATCTTTAATATTTAAAAGATTCACAATGCACATCAAATTATAAACTTATAATTAAAAATTATTAATTTTATTTATAACAATTCAAATACTCTCTTCTCAAACAAGAAATGGTAAAATAATATCTATAACCATAATAAATTATTTATTTACAAAATTAAAAATAGTCCACCCCTTCACTAAAATAGTTTAAACATTATCTTTCTCAATGTATCCAACCTAACTAAATTGTAACTTTTTTTCTAAATCTCTTTTCAAAAATTTTACTTCACTTATATTCCCCTATAGATACTCTAAACTGTGTAATGTACAATCATTATCTTATACCCATAAATAATAATCATTTAAATTGATCTCAATATCATAAATACCTAATACAGACTCTCTATGAGACTTTCATAGTTCATTCTTGTATCCTTATTAGCAACACTTCTTATACCACAACATTTAATAATGGATTCACTTCTCTTCCTTTCATTCATATCCATGTGAATTTAAAGATACATGCATGGATTGAGACTATTTGATAGACTTTAACTTCATAAATCGTCTCCTTATGCTTATTTATTCACTCTCATTTAGAGCATGAGTTAGAACCACCCAACCATCGTTGAGAAAAGTGCAACATATTAAAGAGATCATTTAGAAATTTTTAAAAACTATTCATATTTTATAAAATGTTGAATTAATGAAATCACTATAGATACATTGACCTGATGGAAATAAATTAATTCATTAATATAATTTTATTAATAATTTTTATTCACATATTGAACAAAATTATTACATGGCTCTTTAAAAATTAGCTTCAAAATGTTTTATAATTTTTCTTTTTATTTGAAAAAATATTCTTATGTTTTGATTCTTATTGAGAAAATTTTTACAATTTAGATTTTATTATTTTGAAATATATATCAATGATAGTTTTAAAATAATATTTAATTCATTTTATTCTATAGTAGAAACAATTTTAATGTGTGTATAATATTTTTCATAAGTATTCAATATTAAATTTTATTAAATATACCCCAATAAAAATAATAACCCCTTAAAAAATAACTATTAGTGTGTTTTGGTATTTATTTCACTAATATTTGATTTTGAATTTTTATTTCACTCATTGAAAAACAATTTAGGTAGAAAATCATGTCAATTAACTCATATATAAGTATTTTATTTTATAGTACTCAAAAACATATTGAAATTTACATATTGAATCAATTTAACTCCATTACTCTAAACATATAGCTATTAAGGTCTCGCTTGTAACTATGATATAAAGAAATTTATTTTTGGAACCTAACCATTAGGGTCATATATATATTATGCATGCCTTAAATAATATAATATATGGTCACTCAACTATAGTTTGACCTACCAATTTATATGATAATGTTCATATTGTGTATTCAATTTAGTTGAAGTCAAACACATTTGTAATTTTAGGCAGTTTAAAGATCTCACTATGTTCTAAATTCATGTCATTCATATTTAATCTTATTAATTCATTTTATGTTTGAATTATTATAATTATTAAATTTTTTAGTCTCATTATTTTTTGTCAAATTAACAAGTTTGAATCATGAAAATGTAAAACTATAATATAAATAATAATGATTTTTATACATCTATAGTAAAATAATTGATTGTAATCCTAAATATATATCTATATTTGTTGTATGAAAATAAAACATAAAAATAATTTCATTTAATGATTTAAATTCAAAAGAAACTAAAATAATATTCAATATAATATATGGTGTGATATACAATAAACCTATAATTTTCAAGATAGAACATAATCTCCCTTGTTAAGGAAGAGTTTGTTCCAAAGTCCCATTATCCATAGATCCTTACTCAATAGTAATTTATAGTTTCTATCCAATTTTTATTCCAAATAGTAAAAAATAATTGTAAAAAATATTTACTTTTGAAATATAACAAACAAACCATTAATCATGTATGGAAAAAATTAAATCCTATAAAATAACTAGCATCAAACTTCTCAGATGTATGATAGGAAATTTATTAAATATTTTTTTTGATAGAGTTTGAAAACATTATTTATATAACCACATTCATTTTCATGACAATTTAAAATAGGTAAATAAACTATTTTAAACATGATAAAAGAACTTTAAATAAATAAAATATCAGAGAAAATGATTTTTTTCATGATCTAAATCAATGAAAATTCAACAGAAACATGAAAATTCTTCCCTAGTGAGTGTATCTATGACATGAAATTAATATTAATAATTCATATTTAGTAAATATTTAACAAATATTTGGTAATTGAATCATAAAAATAATAATTTTAATAAAAATAATATATTTTTAGTGTTTTATAATTTATAAAAAACTTATTGAATTTGTTTTAATTCAAACATAAATACAAATATCATTTTAAATACATTTATATCATGATTTAGGATATACGTATATCCCATATTAAAATTTTGGTTATTTTTATTTCATAGTTCATTTTAATAATGTGTTTCTAATATCATAATCCCATTATCACCATCATTGATATCTTATACCATAACATCTAATTTAGTTAAGACAATATTGTCACGTTTCTTTCCACGTGTATCCCTAACTCTGATTTAATATCACATTGTTTGGTATACTTATATTATATAATTCACATAATAAATCAATGAAATGGACTATATCATGTTATATAATATAATTATATCATATAAAATGATACATCTCTCTATTTTTGGAAAACATGGATTAGAGCATATAACATCCTTTGATTTGATTATCATACCCAATGATTTATTGATCCAATAGAAAATATATTTCAATGAAATATAGTTTCCCATAATATGACAATATAACTATGTTTAACGTCACAATATATCGAGAGATATCACATGTTACCCTATGTGATATACTCATTTTCCATATATATATGTTAACATCCTCATTCATTTATGGTTATTTTGTCAAGAATAGACCCATAGGGGCACGCTTAACTGGTGCTATGATGTTTTTGAGAACCCAATCCCACCTCCAATAGTCTAAGGAATTAAAACCAATGCTCATTAGGTATAAACCATACATTGGAGGCATTATCCTGATGTACCTACACACATACACACACGTCTCCAATCCCATAAAATGTTGATAAAGTAAAAAACAATTGATACCCAAAGCATGTGTACAACATGTATCCCACATCAGAGTATGATAAAAATACTGAAAGAGATAAAGGGGGCATATTCAAGAGCAAAAAAATGAAAAGATTCCAACCCACTCAAAAGGAGGGGACTAATATCAAATGAAACCACTTAAAAAACACCTCGGTATGTCTATCCCAAAATTGCTCTACCTAATCCATGTCCTTCCAAGACACCAAAAAAGTGAAATGATCTATATAAGACACAAATCATGGAAGAATATTACATAAAAGGGTGTGTATAATAATACCCAGTATGACACCCGAAAATCACTAATCTTAAATAATCAAAAAAAATTATATCAAAATAGTAATTCTGTAATAAAAAACCTAGATATACTCATAACAGAAAAATGGTCTCCAGTGGTTTCAAACAAAACATCCATCCATAGTACATTGCTTGAGGGTTCTAGGTGACGCTCAATACATGATTATTCAATCCATGTTCCTTGATATATATTGTGACTCTCATCGAAGGGGTCATGATCATTTGGCCCTGCCGAATAAGTACTCACCCGATCATAGAAGATCTCATCATCCAGGTAAGGGATCACACCTAGGGCTATTGGGGATGCAAAATACCATACTGGATCTAGCTACTAGATAATGGATCAGTGCCATTTTCATGGTGGTCACACCAATGCCATGAACTCCACCTAGAAATGAAAGAGGATCCCACCCTAGTCCCACAGGGTGAAGCACCAAACTCTATGAAATGTTGAACCTTTAAGGGGATCAAAATCCTACAATGAGGAAATAATTCCACACTTTACCCTCATGAGAAACGACCAAGGTTTGGAACTCAACTGATATTGGTCTATACCTAATAGATAAATGTATCCCATCCATATACGAGGTAGTACATGATGTGTAGTTAGTGTACATAGTGTGTACCTCTATATTCAGACCTTACCGTATCTTTTCCCTTATTACTCTAATCATACACATGTACTTTGGGTAGTTACTGTGTACACCTGGATGTGTGTCAGTACACGACACTTCCCATGTACTTTTTCTATTTCAGAGTATACATATTAGCTTAGGTACTCAGATTGTTCCTATGAATCCTCCAAGATACATGATATTCCACTAGTCATATGTCACATAATTTGTGTTATAAACCACATGGTGTGTGATCCATATATATTCCAAAAAAAGCGTAGCACAGAACTCATGCCCCCATACTATGTGTATCTTCGTATTAAACATTGTGTAGTGTATGATTTTATAGATCTCAAAAATCCTTCTCTGTGTTGTCTATATGAACTGCATATTCTAGAATTCTATCTTGGAATCATGGATATAGGGTTAGAAAACCCTTAATGTTTCGGGTCTCCAATATCTATGACTTTATCTTCTTAAAAAAAAATTTGTCGTGCCAAACTGTTGTCACACCAAGCTATGGTTGTGTATCCAACTGTAAAATGGATTTTTTTGGTCTAATATTGGTTTATCTCCCATATTCCTTTGTCATCTCACATCGATCACACCCTAGATATAGAACCATAGTTTTAGTGTGGATCTATTACACAAAATAACAGTTTCACAATGATAAAATCCCTAGTATTCGTCAAACCATGGGCCAATGAAATTTCCCATGATGAACATGCAAAAAAAAGGTAAAAAAAAATAAACCATGAACAAAAGGTATGAACGTCATCCTTTCTTATAACTTCCTCTATATGTTCCCATACAATAACTAAACAGAGAGGAATAATTAAAAAAACAAATCAATCAACCATCTATGTGTGAATCATTTCTTGTTCATATTGATCAGTGTTCAACATGGGATAAATAAATATGTTGAATCTACATAAATAAAATTCCCTACCTGTATTTTGGATCAATCACTAATGAACAATGATTCTATTTATTCATCATTGGTGAGATCCACAAACTCTTTTGGCATAAACGATACGTGCCGTACCAATCCGATCCTTCGATCCAATGTCATTCACCAACATCTCTCCAAAGGATCCTCTCTAGACATCTAGAGTTTTGTGGATAACCCTAAGATTTACCCATAATGGGGTATTAATAGAGGAGGGACTTAGGTCTTTCAGTCAATGAAATAAAATAAAATAATTTATTTTTTTATATATTTATATTTAGCACCCATGATAACTCTTTCACAAAAAACCAACATCGAAAAATATTATACTGGTCCAAGGGTAGAAATTTCATTATAAACTCATCGGTGACATTATATTTATAATATGAACTCTGTTTGGGAGTTATTAAATGTATTTTGGAAAAATAAATTCCCCTGATATTAATATATTTAATATTTTCAAATATCAATTCCACTTTCTTATGGTATGATAATATAATTTTATCTCATCTATTGACTATTAAAATAATACAAGAACAATTAAATATATTTACATAAAAAAAATTGAGATATTAAATTCTCCCCACCATAAGTATTTTCATCGTTAAAATTGAAAATGACTACACAAAAAGTTGTGGGTACTGAGATCACATATGGGACTCCCACTTTTAAGTGCTCTCCTAGAGATTCTTGTGTTTCTAATGAAGACACACTAATGGAATATCACAATCATAGATGATCCATTCCTACTGATCCATGATCTCTATCAGGTAATCTATAATGGTAGCTCTATCCTCAATGTTTATCTCACCACGATCTAAAATAAGTGACATGTCATGCACTTACATCCCGATCTATAAAACATGAAAGATAGAATGTACCTGGTCAAACCGCAATGGTAGATCCAAGTAGTATGGCTCTTTGTTTACTCTATATAGTATCTAGAATGGGACCATGTATTTTAGATATAAATTTCCACCCCATTCAATTATCATCAATCCTTGTCGAGGTGAGGCCTTGAGGGACACATGTTGTCCCTCCTAGAACTCTAAAGGCATTTGTCATCAATTTGTATAGGACTTTTGATGCCTATGTGTAGTACCCATTCGCATCTAGATGATTTAATCCTTATCTATCATAGCTTGCACCAAATATGTGCCTATGTGTTTTGACTCTCCTACGTCAGTCCAACATAGTGGTAACTTATAGTTTTTTCTGTACAAGACCTCCAATACTGACATACCAGTGGTATACTTTTATCTATTATTATATGAAAACTTAAAAAGGTTAACTAATCCTTCAAACTATGGCCAAAGCGCAACATGAAATCATACATCAAGTCCTCCAGAACATAAATGTTATGTTCAGTGTGGGTGCCATTCTGGGGTCACTATCACAAAAAGGCTTTTATCAGTACTAAAAAAGGCCTTTAACAACACTAAAAAAGAGCTATTAATCTCAGCAAAGATACGGGGTCCCTTTTATCAGTTATTTTTTTTAAAAGTGATGATAAAAGTTAAAAAATATTTAAAAAAATTTCAAATCAGGGAGGGGCTTCATTAGCGCTCGACCCCCCCCCCCAGCCCGCACACATAAGCCTCCACCCCAACCACATTTTAACAGTGCTAGCAATAATTCCACCCGCACGCACGACCTTCCGTTCCTGGATTCGAACTTGGGACCTATTGCCTGCACACATAAGCCTTTACCACTCCACGATATATCTTTTCTCTTCATTTATTTATATATCTTTTTATTTATATATTTATTTAGTTATATTTATGCCTATATTAATATACATTTATATTAACATATATATATTTATATTAATATATGTATTTACATATATTAATATATATATATATGTATTCATATATTAATATATATATACATACATATTCATATATTAATATATATATATATATACATATATAGTTATATTTATCTCTTTATCTATTTATTCGTACATTAATATGTATTTATATTTATTTATTTATAAATATGTATATTTTTTATCTGTATATTTATTCGTATATTAATATATATTAATAAGATCTGTTTTAAATACATTTTTCAAATATTATTTTTTGTGTGTGTTCATAAATAAATAAATACATATATACAACACATACACATATTATATGTGTATTTGTAATTATAATTATACATATTCATATATATTTTAAAATATAATATATTAATATATATATACATATGTTTTGAATATATAGATAATATATATCAGTTTGTTAATATAGACACACACAAATACACACACACAACATATTGGTATGAAAATATTAATATATTTTTATTTTAAATAAAATTGATATTAGTTTTTAATTAGATATGCCTTATATTTTGAGAAATATATTTATGTGTAAATATGTTTAATTATTTATTTATAAAATTAAATTTTAATGGGTGAATATATAAAAAAATATGTATATATTGTTATAGAAATGATTATAAATAACATTAGATTATTAAAAATGATAAATTTTTAAATCCATAATTTCAATATAAATGTAACCCCTCAGAATAAATTTAGTCCCTAGTGAAAAAGGTCAAAAAGACCCCCTAAAACAAGAATTAAATTCCATCAAATGTTAAAACATTTGGGTATCTAGACTAATAAATCAGTTTCGGAGGCTTTCTGGGCCTTTTTGGCCTCTAAAAATATGACATAAGGCTTCATAACATTATTATCCCGTAAATCTCATCATATTCTTTGATTTGTTAAGATGTTGATGTCAAACAGACACCCTGATCAAAAGTTATGGTTGGTTGAAGTTTGAGTTACGTTTTCGACTTATTTTATATCTTTTATTAATTTTTTGATTTTTTACATCTTCGAATTGTTATTAAATGATTATTAGTCGATGATTATTATCAAATTATTAATTAATAATTTTTTGAAGATATTTTATAAGACATTTTCTCTATATATCTTATATATTAATTGAAAATGTTTTTTATACTAATCTAAAATATATTTAAAATATATATATAATATTTATATCAATACAAATTTTATTATATATTTATATATCAATATATTATTTTTTATGATTTATATTTTTTTTAAATATACACTTTATCAGTTCTAGGGAAAAAAGAACTGATAAAGGGGGCCCCTTTTACAGTGCTAAAAAAGTACTAATGAAGGTGGTGTCTTTATCAACGCTAAGAAAGCACGGATAAAGGGTCACTTTTAGAAGTGATTTTTTAGCACTATTAAATGTTTCCTTTATCAACTCTTTTTTTAGAATGAATAAAGACACCACCTTTATTTTCTCTTTTTTATGGATGGTAATGGGTGGCACTGCAGAAGCCCATTTTTGTGGTAGTGGGTTAAAATACAATGATCCTGTGTAACTGAGTCCCAAAGTCCTCCTACAATGTTCTCCATAATCATGATGTGAAGCGAGCATCATGATCTAAAATTACTGTCTAGGTAACTATGTGGATACATACTATCTTGTTTGCATAAATGTGTCCCAATATATCTACTAAATTGTTCTCCCACACAGCTAGGAATTGGGATGACTTGGTGATTCATTATATGATCACCCAAAGGGAATCATGTCATTTAGATGTTTGTCAAATCCTTATCATGATTTATATAGATATCACATCCCATTTACACTCTGGATCCTCAAGGGGTAGTTCCAAACCCACTAGAATCTAGTTCTCATCCATCAACTACTAATAAGTGAGGAATCAAGATACAAACTCTATTATATACTTCTTCATACCTAGACACAAAAACTAGAATCGAAGGTCCTGTTAAATCTTTTCCACACCATGATGTACCGCCAAAGTGAATGTATGAAACTCCCTAATTACCTCCTCCCAAAGCATGACTGGTATCATCATCGATCCTCTAAAAAAGATAATATTCTCCCCACCTTTATAAAATCCATCAAGAGAACATCTAGTGGATATATCAGCATATAAGGTCTCACAGGTTGTATATCCATGTTTATATTCCCTAACACACTATAAAATTCGTGGGGGTAATAAAAATCTATTAAAGATGTGATTCACAATCCTTATCAACTGAGGAAAAATCCAATGAGGCTATCAACTCTGGATCCTCATTCAAAAAAAGAGAACAAGATCTCTTGCTGATAGAATCTGATACCACATTCCCCAATTCAAGGAGTATAAAATATCTCAAATTCATAATCCTAGAGGAACTATAGCCATCAACTCAGTCTCATTTTAAGACATTTATAAGATAATATATACTTGATACTATTATGGATATATGTAAGGTTAAATTACTTTCCAATAATTTATTTTTTCCACATCTTTAGTGCATAGACTACCGCATATTGTGGTTCATATAGTTATTCTCATGTAGTCGCAACTATTAAGATCCACAGGCAATAAAAACCTACCATACATCCCTAGACAAGTAGGTATGGTCCATGATGAATCTTAGAGCACTATATACGTGACACCCTCCCCTGGAAATATCAAGATGGGTAAATTTTTCGACCTTTGCCTCAACTACTAGAATGCCTGATAGAGCATTTTTGTCTGAAAAGGGCTTTCCTTTCCTAGAAAAATTATTCAAAGGTGATAATATCCTAGAGAAATTGGGAAAAATATCATATTGTAGTACGCCATCCCAAAGAATCTACACACATATCTAATGCTCTTGGGTGCCTCCCAAGAAATAACTTCCACAACCTTGATTAAGTACACTAATAAACCATCAACTGAGGTGACATATCATCAAGAGTGGACACCCTAAAACCAGAACTGACACTTTGAGATCTTTCTATAAATATGGTTCTCATGAAGTGTTTATGGAACCATCCTTTAGTGTCTCGTGTGCTCCTCCTCATACACCAAGTACACAAGCATATCATCAAATAATACAACCAAAAATAGGTCTAAGAATGGATGAAATATTTTGTTCATTAGTTTCTAAATAATTGATGGATAATTTATCATGATAAAATGAATCACCAAGTACTCGTAGTAACCATAGGGACATCTGAATGTCATATTTGTTATATCCTCATATTTTACTCACAGTTGGTGATGTCTTGATCTAATGTAAAACTAAGAGAACTAACACAACCCTATCAACTTATCAAAGAGTTCTTAAATCCCCAGTATTTGATATTTTTTATTCACATTCACTTATATTAAGCATCGATAATCCATACACAACCTGATGTTCCCTTTATCTTCATAGTGAATATCACTACAGATGCCTAGGGGGAAACACTGGATCTTAGGAAACCCTTCCAATAAAAGTCCTCCAACTTCACACATAGCTCTCAAAGCTATACGATATCCATCTAATATGATGGAGTGGATATTGGGGTCATTACAGGGTATAATTAAATAAATAATTATATCTCTCAGTGAGGATTTAATCATAAAACATCCCATGTAAATACATCCTTATACTCCATGACCACTTTAAACGGATAGTATCCCATATTATCCACTTCTATAAGAGTCATTCTTTCTGACTAGTGAGTAATCAATGACACTTTCCTACATATGATACCATATTGATCAGTATAGATTTCATTTTCTTAAAAAAAACAAAAACCCCATATCTTCTTTATAGACACACTTCATTGTCCTCCTAAAATAAATATGTACATGAAATGTTAATCATTAGTCCATACCTAAGATGAAATCATAAGAACTAATTTATTCTAAAAATATATCCCATAAAAAATTTTCACCTCCAAGATTTAGGCTATAATGTTGGTAGAATTGTGTGATCACTGAGTCACTTCCAGTCAAATTCTCCAAGTACAAAGATTGAGCCAAGGGATTAACCAATATCATTATGTTTTGAACTAGGTAAGTGGAAAGAAAGGAATGAATCATACATGTGTCTATCAGTACTAAAAATAAGATAGAAAAGTCATTGATTGTACCTAGAGCATCAGGGTCATAAGACCCAATTTATTATAGCTATTATCACCCCTACCCAGTAGCTCTCTAATCATGAAATAGACAGAATATGTTTTCTGTGGAAATTAGTCAAACTATTCACCACCTTCAGCTACTCTACCTACTCCTATACCACATCTCCCACCCTGAAAAACGCTCTAATCCTACTTATGTACCTTCTTGGAAGAGAATTCATATGTCCTCTTATTTGCTACAGGATATGTTAGAAAATCTCAAGAAAGATGTCACAAATAGTCACATGAGAAGCACCGCCTTTCCCTTGGCTAGATCGAGGTAACTTGAGAGCCATAAAATGTCGATCCTATATCTTAGGATCGTCTACTGAAGCATCAATCACACCCAGATCCTTTATCCTACCATCAAATTCCTAATGATAGTTTATTATATCTTGGGTTCAATCTACCAGCACCCTATGCCAACATCTGATCTTTTAGGAATGCATACACTACTAAGTCCCACATGAGCACCTCAACATAGGTGAAAAGTCATAGGCGCATCAGTGATGCACTAACATCTCTATGTAAGTACCACTTCATGATCTATGAAATAAATAATAGATATTACACTATATCTAGTGTGTATCATGAGAGAACAATACACCTTGTTGAATACTCCTCCATGGTTATATTTCCCCGATGAAGATGTAAAATCATCTGGATACACACTGATCGAGATGTGTTCAGATAAAACTCTTACCTTAAAATATTCTTGAATTATGATGAGGGAAAATATCTCTCATCATTTGACTATGTATATAGACTCAAACAATTTCCATTGGATCCCTGAAGAAGAATTCTTGTGAGGACTGGTATCTTATCTATAGGTGTCCTCATAAGGAAAAAAACTTTGGTGACTAACTCTAGCGAGTCCTAAGATAAATAGGGGTCATGATCACCCAAAAAAATAGTATGTTTTTATATTTATAAATGATGTAGGACTCTCAGCCTATATGTATTATAAAATAGTATTTCTAATGCTAACTGCTACTCAATAGGTAGCGAAATAACAAGAATACCACCCAGAGGTACCACCTTCAGTAAAGTCCCCTATACTAAAGCATTTCCACATGATAGATCATCCTCATGATCATACAATTGAATCCTAGATGAATATCCTGATGGAGGCATCTTGAAATAAACAAGATACATCATGTTCAATAAGAATATTTAAGAATTTTTTTTAGGAATTAAATGGAACCAAAAAAACATTCCTAGATGATTCATGTATTAATGTTTTTCCCTATAACTAGTGTCTTCATGTACTTGCTTAATAAGTAGGTTATCAGAGTCTCAGTGAATGGATGTGTCAGCTGGTCCACCAACACGATGCACCCAATCCTAGAATCCAAACTCAAAAAACTATAACACTATTTTTATAAATAGAAAACCATTCTCACAGTAAGAAAAAAAATCTATGGTCTAGTCCTAAGATAGAACCACTGCCTCTGATACCACTCTTTCATGACCCGACTCATCTAAGCCTGCCTGGCTAGAGATATTCTGAGTGTGACTACACAAATACCAAATCTAATAGGACATGTTATGGAGACCAATTTTGAGTAGGAATAAATAATATGTGGAAGGAATTATCCTGATTTACCTGTATAAACACAAATATGTTTCTAAACACATAAATCCAAAGAAAGTAAAAAAACAATTGTATGATAAATGAATTCCTAACATCTATCATGCATCAGAGTATGAAAAAGTTATTTAAATAAATAAATGGGAGACATAAGGACCTAAAAAACTATAGAGATTATAAATAGCTAAGAAAGAGGAGACCACTACTAAATAAAACCATTCAGAAAACACTTCAGTATGCCTGGCCCAAATATGCTCCCCTCACTCACAATCCTCCTAATACACCATCAAAAGGGACATCACCCTCATAATTCATGACACATGTATGAAAAGACCATTCATGTGTGAGTATATAAATAGCATGTAGGACACTAAGAAATCACTAATCATAAATCATTTATAGTATTCAACTCATAAAAATAATATAGTAATAAAAAACTATATATACTCATAACAGACCACCATTCTCAAGTGTCTCAATAAATATTTCCATCCACATGATACTTATCTAGGATTATAGGAAACACTCATTCTAGGAGTACTAACTACACTAGAATTATATCTCCAGAGATACTCATCTAAGAGTTTATGGTCATTGGGCCATGTCCTCGTAGAACTCACTAAATTGTAGATTTTCTAATAATCTGGGTAGGAGACCACGCCCAGGGATGCTGGGGGATACCAAAAACACAAATGGATCTTCTTACTAGATACGATATTGACACATTGTACATGGTGGTCATGATGATACCACAAACCCCACCATGGAATGAGAGATGATCTAAAACTATTCCTATATGGGGATGCGCTAAACTCTTTCCAATACTACACATATAGGGGATCAAAATACTATGATAAGAATGTAGTGATGGACACTTCCCACATAATAAAGGACAAAATTATAAAACTCAACTGAACCTGGTCTATACTAAAGAGAAAAAGGGTTCCAAACCATAACTAAGGAAGTAAATGATGTGTACTTAGTGCACGTAGCATGTAAATCTAAATCTGGACCTTCCTGTGTCTATTCCCATGTTCATCTTCTCATTCTCATGTTCCTTATGTTGTTCCTATGTATACATAGTTGTGTCTGAGTACATGTCTCTATACTTTTACTCCTTTTGTGTCCAAGTATAATACATAGCATGTATACTCGACATGTACCCATGTATCCTCCCAGATACATGACATTCCTCTAACTAGTGGTTACATGGCGTGTGGTAGTGACCACATGGAAAGTTATCTGCATCTCTTCAACATAAACCCTAGCACTGCAGCTAGGTCCCTAAATTATATGTATCTCCAGATTTCATTCCATGTACCATGGGATTTTCTAGATCCTATGGATCCTTATCCTCTTTATCTATCTTTGCTTCCTTCACCACATGTCCATCCAGGAATCATGGTTTTAGGTTTATAGATCCCTTTTGGTAGCATGTCACTAGTATCTCGGAATATATCTTCTTAGAAAAATTACCTGTCAAGTTGAAATGCTACCACACCAATTTTTCATCACATATACACAAGGAAAATGAAATCTCTTGGTCCAATATTGATTCAGATCCCGTTTGACTCTATTTTCACACCTTGATCTCGCCTTGAATCATGAATCAGGATCATGGTATGGATATGTCGCATATAATAATTATTTCTTAACTATCAAATTTTTTTAATCATCAAACTATGGGTAAAAGAAATTGCACGTGATGAACATGTGATGAAATAAGGGGGAAAGTAATAAACAATAAAAATTAGGAATGAACCTAAATCTTTGTTCATTTTTTCCTAGATCCATCATCATATAATAGTATAATGAATAAAAATAATGAAAAATGTAAAGAATAAATAAACCATAAAATAATCAATATGAAAATTAATTCTTCTTCATGGAATCATTCTTAATTCAATACAAGACAAATAAAAAATATTAATACACATGAATCAAAAATCCTAACTGAATTTTGGGTTGATCAACGATGAAGAATAATTCTATTTTATCATTTTTGGTGAGATCCCTAAACATTGTTGGAATAGATAATTTTTTCTATATAGATCTGATTCTCCAATTTTATGTGATCTGCTAATGCCTCTCCAAAGGATCCTCTATAGGTCTCCAGGGCTATGCAGTTATCCAGAAGATTTACCCATAATAAAGAATTTATAGAGGAGGCCCCTAAGTCACTATGTCAAATAAATAATTTAAATTAAATAGTCTATTAATTTATTTTTATCACCTGTGGAAACTCTTTCACAAATACCCAATTCCAACAATGGTTATATTTCAGCTAGGTTAAGATCCACATTCTAAACTCATTGATGGCCTTAGAATTATGATCTGAGAATCCATTTGGATTTTATTTTAATTTTTTAAGAAAAATATGCATTTATGAGATTAATATATTTAATATTTTTTAAATATCCATTCTCGACTCACCAAACCTTGGAATAATGCACAGATTCAATGTCTTTATATAAAAACAATACTAGATATATTTAAAATCATTACTATGTAAAAACTAAGACATTATATCTTGAAACCTCTTCTAATTATAATTTATGTTGGTTTTATGTTAAAATTTGTTAAATTAGAATTTTATTTTTACCCTTACATAGATCATAGTGGATACATAAGGGTAAATACCTTGTGCGTATATGTTAGCTAGTTATTGGGTGTTGTGTAAATGTAACTATATTATTAATGGGTTGAAGAAGGGTAAACTGGCCTTTTTGTAAAGGTAAATTTGATTTTTTAATTTTTACACATGTTTAGACCAACTGTTACTTATGGGAACGTTTTTTTATAATGGTAACCCTTAATTTTCAATGATTACATAAGGGAAACTCAGAATTAGTGTAAATTAAATAATGAGTTGCATAAATTTATCTTTAAATTTTATAAAGATGCATAAGGGTAAAATATAATTATGTGAGGGTTTTTATATGCTCATGAAATTCCTAAGGGGGAAAACAAATTACCCTCACTTGAGATTTTTGAGCTATATAAGGGAAAACCCATGTTACCCTTTTATAGTTCCCTTATTTTCAGGAAGGTTTTTTTACCCAGTTTTTTTCAAGTTACTCTTCTAGCTCAAACCTATAATGTTTTTTCATGACTTTAAAACCCTTAAATCACCATAAATTTCAACTTATGTATTTTTTTAGTTGACACCTCATATTTTAAAATAATTTGAACACTATTCATTAAATATTAACTTCAAAGGAAAATCAAATAGTTTTTTAAATTTAGGGTTTTCAAATCTATAGACTAGAAATCCTTATTCTATATTTAATGATTTAAAAAAAATTATTTACTTTGATTTTAATATCCTCTTATGTTTGGGTAGTCCAAAAATCCTTAATCCATGATCCCTAATGTCTTCAAAAAATAGTTCATATTCTTCTTTAGGATTCTAGGCATGACAGAACTCTCTCTCTCTTTCTCTCTCTTTTATTTTTTGGTTCATCATTTTGAAAGGAATAAATTCTAGGTAGAAATTTTTAAATTATCTTCTCCATTTTCATGTATAATTTTTTAATTTGGATTTCACAGTATTTTTGGATAAATTAATTCATTCAAATCTAAAAGATAATAACTTGAAATTTTTAAATAATTATCACTTGCTTGACTCAGGATTATCCTTGAGAGAGAAAATATCATCAAATCATAATTTTTTTATTATTCATTGAGAATGATATTTTTAGCACCTATTATAGATTAAATTAAATAATTGTAAATTATCTTGGTGGTAGTGAATATTATATCTCGAATAGTTTTTGTAATTGATATAATTGGAAATATTTCTAGGAATCCTTGGAAAGCTGATTGAACTGACTATTTTATGGACCTGATTAATGATAAGATTCCTTGGAACCCATTAGAGTATAAATAAGGAATAATGTGGTAAAAATTTTATTACCATGTAGAGGATGTTTATATATTTATTGGCATGATATGATGTTGTACATTCCTTGATACCATGATTAATTTTTGATGAATTTTGTGTGTGTATGTAGCCCATGAGACTATGTACGAGTATAATAAAAAGTTTGTTTCATTTCTAATGATAAAAATATTTTTTTATAATTTTTTTTTCATATATGTGTTATGCCTATTATATGTGCTATTTGGAATTTAGAGGTCTCACTTATAGTAGTGAATGATAGTTGGACCATTTTTTATTGGTTATCTTTTTGTGGGGGAGTGTGTGTGACATGTGATGATGATTATTCTAGGCCGAGACACAAATAATTGTATGATAGACTTGAGGTTTAACAGATACAGTTCCAATATATGATGGGTATGTGTCCCTAGGTGAGGTATATATGGGGTACGATGACCTTGTGTTCTGACTTGTGATTGTGATGGGGCTCTACGACCTTGTGCCTCTACCCAAAACTCATAATCATTGCGGCTACTAAGTTTTATTATCTTTGTGGATATTTTAAGTTACATGTGGTGACCTTGTGGTTAGTTATAGTCCAAAAATTCTCTTTTGACCTCTCTTATGGAATGTACCTGAAGTGGGAATAGTCAAGGTTCATGGTAGCTTGGTTAGTAAATGATTTATCAATACATGATTGGTTATATTATTCTGTAAACATTTAATTTTCCATAATGTCATACACTTCTTTATACATATTAAATTATGTAAAGGATGCATTTTTGGTGTCATAATAGGTCCATACTGATATCCTATACGGGTAACTTTTTGTGCATGAAGACTTCTCGATTAAGGATCTTGGGAAGGGGAAAGGCCCTGAAATAGGTTATTAAGGAGAATGGGGATGGGAGATAGATGTGAAACAAGGAAAAATACCATGTGTTTATAGAAATAGTATTATTTATATATTCTAGTTGAGTGTGTCGATCAGCCTCATTGGGGGTCTATATGATTATACTACTGGGACATGTCATGGAAATTATTATCACAAAGTTCTGTATTATCTTATACAATGTTTTTAGTTGGATTATATTTTTGTTGTAATCCCTATAATGGATATGATTTCTAAGGGTATAGTCTCCCCATGTTAATTTATAACCTTAAATCTAGAAGAAATCTACTTGCATAAGAGGAGGAATGCAAGAGTTTCGATGGATCTCTAGCACAAACTTGGTGATTTGGTCTAGGGTGTAATAAATTAGTGCTAGAGGACTAAGGTTTCCTATCTTCCATTCATTAAGGTTGTGGTAGAAATGAGATGGGATATGTGGAACTTGCATAGGGAAGTTTACATGTTCCCAACTATATCATGTGTAATGGACCTATGAGTAACCAGTTATTGAATTTTGTTATGGTTTTTTTTGGTTTTGATCATGCATCTTGAGTAGGCATGCAGGATCACATGCCATATATATACCTTATTTTTTATTGTGTAATAGTTATTTAATTAAATTCCTTTATTTGTGATAAATGTTGAGTTACATATCTATATTCAATTCTATTATGATATATCTATTTGGAATTATTTAGTTGAACTTGAGAATACTATTATGATATATATATATATATATATATTATTTTTACCAAAGTGCGAGTATGAAGGACTAGTTTTGGGCCATGGAAATAACTAATAAGGTTTTACCTTGTGTATGGGTATCACCTAAGATAGGGAATCCAATTGAAATTATCTATTTATTATTATTAATTTCAAATGATTTTTTCATAAATAATTTTTTATAAACATTTTAATAATACACTAGGAATTTCCGAAAATGATGCATCAAAATCCTCTTATAGGATTGCCTAAAGATACAGACCTGAATGCTCTCACTTGGGAGAATTCACTAATTATACCACAATATTTATAGGATAATTTTTTTGATTATTCTACCTCACCCACTGTAGTGTTTTAAAAAAATTACCACTTCAGTTAGGAGTCTTTCTATTAGTTTATATTAAAGGTAGTGGGCTTCGCAAGACAACAGTCGATTATTCTTAAGAATTTCATCACCAGTATCCTCTATCCTTCTAGTGCTCCAAAGTAACATTGGAATATAAATACTAGATAGATTTCATTGAAGGGTTCTTCAACCGTTTTAATTCACTAGTTTATTAGTGGTTGAATCTAGCTACTTTCACGTTATAGTGATCCGAACGGAGGTAGTGGGGAGTCATGAACCAGTTGGTATCCATATCGCTCTTACCTGTATAATCTTCAATGATATTTTCTTTGAGGAATTATATACATTTTTGTTTAAGATGGTGCATGTTCAAGGGTTTATGTTGCTTTAGTAGGGATAAATAATGATATATTCTTACTCAAAACAATTCATGGAGATACATTAATTTTCTCTTCTCTTGGATGAGAATGAGGTAAAAAGGGATAGGCAGTTTATGATTGTCCATTATTAGGAAAATATATACAATGTTATGTACATAAACATGATTATATATGTTGAGATGCTTAAAAAGTTCCTAATTAACTATATGGTATAATTGGATGACATGGATGTGGGTCTCATTTCAACCATTAGTATACTTCATAGGGATACTTATGGTCGTAGGAAGTGGAAATGCAATGATTCAAATCAATCTTGTCATAGATATCCAAAGTAGATAATGATATATTTAACTCCTTATATGGGTAAAGGAAGTCCTTAGTGTTTCAACTATTGTAATATTTCTCATTATAACAAAATTATTCCAAGTCCCCAAGTCAAGTTTCATTGATGTGGCAAGATGATACACCTTTAGTTATTTTGTTCCAGGGTGTTAAGGTTTGAGGAAGACATAGATTGGGACCTATGGGTGTGATTAGATCATCATTTGGAAGAAATTTACCACATAAAAAATGATTACCTTGGTGATTCATGTGACTCAAGGGTATCCCCATGGGAGAATTTAAGAAAATTGTACACAGTGAACCGGGATCTAGCTAGTAGTAGAGAGCGAACTTCTACACTTAGAGCTGTGGTCTTGATTACCTCTATTATATATACTTTTTTATTTGATACATGAACATACCATTATTATATATATATATTTGATCAGGTCATTAATGGATGAGAATAACTAATTATGTTATCTCATGAGTTACACTCCCTTGATATGACTTTGGGAGTGAAAGATGACTTTGTCCAATGATGTCTGAAAAATCACATAGTTTTTGCTGGCTATAGACATATATGGCACATAATAGTATTATAGATGACTTTATTCAATTTGATATTCTAAATATACTGGTTGACGATTTATCTATGCTACATAAACTATTAATAGAGAATTTAATATTTCACCATATCTATAGGAGAGTAGTTTATATTGGATGTTGAGTGGGATATTGAATTATGTATAGTGGGACTAGACTTAACCTATATTGGATATATCATGGTAAAATTTATAGGCTTCTATCTTGTAGAATAATTAGTATTAACTTTCAATACCTTTCCTCTAGTGTGGGATCATTATCGAGATGGTTTCCGAAATGTTTTATTATGTATTTCTCTAGATAGAGGAATTATGTTAGAGATTTAGAGTGTACCAATGGAACACCCAATATTGATTACTCTTTATCATATGTTACCAATAGAGTTGATAGACATTAAGGTACAGATGTTAGATTTTGATTCAAAATGAATTATCAAACTTAGAACGTCTCCATGAGGTTCTCTAGAATTGTTTTCAAAGAATAAATATGGTATTATATGATATTGTGTGGACTATGGGATGTTGAATTAGGTAATGATAAATAAAGGGTTCCCTTTATAAAGGATTGATGATATGTTTGACTAGTTATGTAGAGATTTATGGTTCTACCATATTTATCTTAATTTAGGCTAAAATCAACTATTTTTAAGAAAATATAATATTACCAATATAGTATTTAAGAGTAAGTGTGGATTGTATGAGTATAATTTTCATGCTTTTTGGGTTGAAAAATGATCCATCAGTGGTCAAAGATCATAGGAATAATATATTCTGTCCATATCATGATTTCTTTATTGTCAGATTCCTTAATTAAATCCTAATATATTCTAATACTTATAAAATAATTTCTTGTTTTCTTGAGATTATATTGGGATCACTTTGAGTGCATCAAATTTATTAAAAAAAATTTATGTGTCACTTCTTGATTCAGGAGGTGTGGTTCCTTGGGAATGTGATTTATGCTACTGATATTTATGTGGACTTAAAGAAAGTAGAACACATGATATCATGGGTGAATCCTAGGATAGTGTCAAATATTATAAGCTTCCTTGGGATTATGAGATACTATTGGTGATTCAAATATAACATGTCCTATTTAGAATCTCCAATGAAAATTTTGGAAAAGAGGTGGATTTAGTTCAACTGGCCATATTAGTGTGAGGAATCCTTCCAAGAGCTAATGAGAAGATTGAAAATAGCCCCATTTTTTACCCTTCATGAACCTATTATTGGATATGTAGTGTATCATTATACCTCATGTATTTGGGTAGAGGGTTGTGTTGATGTATATAGATCACATATTATCCTCTAGTTCACATTATCTATTAACCCATGAGTGGAACTACCTGACACATGACCTAGAGTTGGAAGCTGTGGTATTCGCCTGGATGTGTTGGCATCACTACCTATTTTGTATGTGGATTTTATTATACACAACCCATAATATATTAGGATAAATATTCTCTCAGCACAACCTAAATATAAGATAGAGGCATCGGGTATACTATTTACTAACATTTAACTTCATGATATATTATTACATAGGGAATGGTAATGTCACTTTTTATTCTCTTTGTAGGAAAAAATCATAGATTCAAGAGATTGGTAGGAAGCCATCACATGAGAAATTACATATGATGATTGCTATGGTTGAGTGGTTGGTAGATAGATCATAGGATCATGGAATTATGATATTTGAGCCTTTTTTTCATCACATATTCATTATTAGATTGGGAAAATACCATCTTGTTGGTGGATCTATAGTGCATAGTAATATGAAAGAACATGGTTGGAAATGATTCAGTTCCAAGGTGGTCCTTAGATAATGAAGATGTGTTCTACATTAATGAGAGGTTAGTAGTTCAAGAATCTTTAATGGAGGAGAAAATTTGGGTATATTAGGATTTGATGTGGGTAGTGAATTTAGGGTGGATGAATATGTACCAATATATCTAATGTTAGTTTGTTTGTCCATGTATGAAGAGAGACATAATTGGTTTTGTTTTACAATGCCTTACCTAATTAAGAGTAAAGGATAAGAATTAGTATCCTCATGATTTAATTCATCCATTTATAGTTCATATGTGAATATAGGATGGCATGATGATGGAACTCGTGATAGGGTTATCTAGTACCCTAAGAAGTCATGATTCTATTTTTATGGTGATTGATTTATTGATTAAAGTGGCTCATTTCTTATGAATTTAGGAGATCCTTTTTGTATATGATTTGGGAAAGTTTTGATTATAAGTGATTTTACACCTTCATGGAAATCCTTTGATCATTATAAATGATAAAAATTCATTTTTCATGTCATTGTTTTGGAAAGGATAATAGATGTATTTACATAATCATCTAAAACTATGAAAATATATCCTTAAAAACTGATGGATAGTCAGAGTGGATGATTCAGATATTAAAGGAAATATTCTGGGGATTCATCCTCAAAATTTGTAGATAATGGGATCATCACCTATCCTTGGTGATGTTCGCATACCATATTAGTTTCTATCATTAGATTTAGAAGTAACCTTATGAGGCTCTTTATGATTGGTCATGTCACTTAACATCGTATTGGAATAAGATTGTAGAGGTAGTAGTTGTGCGGTGGAGTATAGTACCAGAGACCTCTAATAAATTTAAGCTAATAGGAATATAATTAGTTATATCTTTGAGTGGGTAATGAGTGTATTCTGATAGGAGGAGATGACTATTAGAGTTCACTAGGGGAGAACAATTTTTCTTATGGGTGAAGATAGATTCGAGATTTCTTCGACCGTTTGAGATTACCAAGCATGTTGGGATATTGGACTACCATTTATAACTTACTCTTAGATACATTAGTTTGAATGATTAATTTCATGTATCCCATTTTCAAAGATAAATTATTGATGTGATAGATGTGATCGACTTTGAGAATGTTGATTTGGAGGCTTAAGCATTATTTTTGGAGAAAAATTGAGGATATTAGACTAGAGTAAGAAGGAATTGAGATGAATGTTAGTTACACTTTTCAATGTCTTGTGGTGTCATGGAAATATTCAAGAAGACACTTCATAGCATGGGTATGATGTTCAGGAATAATGGTCCATGTTTTTTTTTCATGACCACTAGGGACACCTAACTGGGATGAGAATTTATAAGTAGGGAATAATTGGAACATCCTTATTTTTTAAGGTTTTTTATACCTATATTGAATATAATTTATAATAACTTTACAAAAAAATAATAAAAATTGATTTTATTTTTTACCAATACATAGATAATAGGGTATATGTAAATTTTAATTCCATATATTAATACATGGGGTATTTTTCTAGAGTACTGTAAAGGTAACCTTGAATTTTCTAGGATTACAGAAGGGAAAAATATATATTTTATAAATAGAACCCTAATTTTAAAAAAAATTATGTATGGGAATACTAGTCAAAAAATATGTGTATTTATAAATTTTATAAAGGTAATAATTAATTTTCAATGGTCATGTAAGGGTAACTCAGTCTCTACGTAAAGTAAATAATGGGTTAAATAATGATAAATGTGATTTTTCAAAGGATAAGTAAGGATAAACCCTTAATGTGTAAGGCTATATCTAATATCATGACTTATATGAGGGTAAAAAGACTTTCCCTCATGTGATAGATATGAGATGCATAAGGTTAAAACCATGTCACCCTTACAGAATGCACTTTCTTAAATGAAGGTAGTTTTTAAATTGTTTTTTTGTTTCATATTTCTCTCCCAATTCAAACTCATAATCTTTTTTCATGATTTTAAAATACTAATATCAAGTAAATTTTTTATTTTGACTTTTTTACGTTCATACCATACATTTTGGATGAATAAAAAAACTCTAAATTTAATATTCAATTCAAAGAAAAATGCAATTGTGTTATTATTTTTGTATTTTAAATTATATAAAACATAATTCTATATGATCTTTATAAAACTGCAAAAAACTTTGGTTTCAATTGATTTTAAAATAATCATGATTATAGTTATTCCATGACTCCATAATCTATGATCTCACAATTCTTCAAAGAATAATCGAGGTTTCTTGTATATTGAAGGTGTGGCAGAACTCTCTATTTCTCCTCTATTTTTTGGTGTAATGTTTTTATAGGATAAATTCAAGGTTGGATTTTTTAATTTTTATTGTAAATTTTCATGTATAATTTGGGTATTAGGATTTATCAATCATTTTAGATAAATTGTTGGATTAAAATGTAATTTATTATAACCTATAATTATTGAATAATTATCACATAGTTAACTCTGGATTACCCTAGATATAGAAAATTTCATCTCTTTTATAATTTATAATTATTCATTATGAAATAAATATTTTTCACATAATATAGATTAAATTGATAATTTTGGAACTATCAAGGTGAGAGAGGTTCATATCGCATTATGAGTTTGGAAAATGAAATAATTTGAATCAGTTATATTAATCCTTACTAACCCGATTAAAAAAATTATTCATATGCGTGATTATGGTAATGATTACTTGAAATAATTTGATTTTAAGAATGGTAATATTAAGTTTGGATTTTCTTTAAAATTTGGACGTTTTATATATGTGTTTTGTCATTATATGATGTTATGAATCTTGTAAGACCATGTTTGATGTTTTATCACATCTGTGTGCATGTGTATCTCATGAGATCATGTTTGATTAAGATCCAAAATGAGTGTATACAACTAATAATACTCATTATTGTAATGCTTGTTGTACCTATATGTGTTATGTTTGTTATGTGTGATGTTTGGACTTTGGAAGATTCTATTATGGTGGAGAATGATAGGTGGATTATTTTATCCTTGTCTGCCTTTAGAGGGGGACCATACGGGAAATTCATCAATGAAAATGATGGGATGAGACACATATAATGGTATGCAAATCTTCAGGGTTTACCAATGTAGTTCTAGGATATAATGGACATGTGTCCCACCCCAATATATATGCTTGGTATAATGACCTTTGGGTCCGATATGTGATTATAATGGGGATTCCAGGCCTTTTGGATAGACCAAAGACTCATAGGCCTTGTAGATTCAAATAGTTCTTATCCTCATGGATGATATGAGATAAATGTGGTGACCTTGCGGTCGACTCTAGGTTATGATTTTTATTATGATCTCTCTTTTGAAAGTAATCTAAAATAGGTACGACAGGGTCCATGGAAGTTTGGTTAGCGTATGATCCCTCAGTACATGATGGGTTGTATGATTTTTTTGAGCATTTAGATTATCATAATGAATAAACTTGTATATTAATTTTCACTTATATTAAGGACATATTCTTGTTGTCCTACTGGGTTTATACTCACAGCCTCTATAAGAATCTTGGTGCACATGAATACTTCATGATTAGTAATTCTGAGTAGGGTAAAGGCCATGTGATAGGTTTCTAAGTGGATTGGATCTATGAGTTATATATGAAACTAGGACATACATGAGATGGATATCATAATAATTTTATTTATCTATTCCAGTTTTACTTTAATACCAGTCACATTGGGGGTTCATTTTATTATACTATTGTGAATTTTAATGACATCTATTATCCTATTTGTTTGTATTATCTTCTACTTTATTTTTTAATTAGATTATATTTATGTTGGATTGTCAAGATATTGATGACAAATATAATTAATGATATCCATGAACACATCTGGAGCATTTTTAAACCCAAAGGTCATGAAAATTTACATATATAGTTCATACAAACAATTATATGTTGTCTAACAAATATCATATTATTCAACCCACTATGGATGGTATTCTTAATAAAGATCAATCATGGAGAACCACTAGGCTCCCCAAAACCTATTATATAGATTATTATTCCTTGGTAATGGGTACCTATTCTTCACCATTACCTGATTTATCTTCATTTATTATATATGATGTCGATGGCTACTATCTACCATCATAGAAAATATTTCTTGAGCACCCCTAAGAGATGTACTTAGTTTGACCAATCCTTTCACCTTCAAATACTCTATTTTCACCTTCATATTTCTCAACTCAGTTGGATACATATGATAATGAGGAATTAATATCTATTCTACCCCAGGCATACGATTAATATCAAACATAATTCCACTATAAGGTGAAATACTTGAGAAATAATATGGGAACACATCATGATAATGATCCCAACAAAGGATAGGTAGAGGGAATCACTCCTAATTCCTCTACATAACCTAATTCTATTACTTGTTTTGAGAAATCTCTAATATATACATTTTATGGTCCCACTCAGCATGCTCTAACATCCCAGTCACCGCTTTCCAGTAGCCTCTGGTGTACATAGAGGAGTGAATGAGGTTATTTGGCTCTTCGAATCAAACCAGGGTATTTGGGTTGGGGCATTACATTTATATTTCAAATATTTTATAAATTATAAAAATATATCATAATGTTCACCAAAATGTTGATGATACCATTGATGGGTTTTAGAATAAGGTAATACTTGTAAATAAAATAAAGGAAACACTCAATTGATAATACCCCTATAAGATTTATAGAAGAGAAATGTTATAAGTATGAATACAGAGTATACCTCACATTTATGTCAAAGTTTATAAGGAATATAATTAATATCAATTAGTAAAACCTAATTATTCATTCCACTAATTTTAATTAATTAACTATTGAATTTAAATACATAGATTTATTTTCTCTCTTGAATCCATGGGATTCTATTTAAGCCTAAAAATAAAGTAGTGGTATGGATAGAAATAAATTGGGAGATAGAGAGCGATAAATATTTGACTATTCATTAATTTCATTAATTCTTGATAAATGATTGTTTTTTAATAGTTTGTGTTAAAATATTTATTATAAATTTCTATTATTAATATATACCTATAATGGCTATTGTAAAAATAAAATATTAGTCACACAAATATATAATATCTTAAATATATCATCTAATGATGTCAAATGTAACCAACGTGAAAATATACATGAAACAAAGAAATAACCTAGGTAATATGACATGATAGATCTCATGGCTATGTAAAACTTATAAAATATGGATTATATATAACATAAAAAATAATATATATACTTTGAGGAATATATTTTTTAATTCACCAATAAAAATCTCGTGAAATCATAATTTGTATTCCCATAGATTTCTCTAAAACATTGGAATTTATTCTGAAAGTTTTATATTTAATTATTAATAATTATATTACTTTACAAAATCATTATCAATGTCATGATAATTATGGTAGAGTATGAGTTAAGGGACTTAATAATTCAATCCATGTTATTTATTTGTATTTATTATCTATTTTTATTTATAGTTGTTATGATTAATATATTCCTTTGATTTGTGAAGTTCTTATTATTAAATAATATTATAGTGTTTTTCATATATCATAATTTGATTATGAAGGAGTATTGAAATAATATATTTCTTCTGGTTTGATTTCATGTTGTTACAAACTATAATTTTTTTAATATTATAATAAGAGAGAAAACATCACATCCTTATTTTGTTGGTACTATTAAAACATAACCCACAAAATTTTAATTTTTACCTCAAGATGATGATGAGCAAGGGTATCTTTGTTTAATTATATCATGAAGTTCCCATATTACCTATTCATAAACATTATTTCTATATAAAACAGTAATGAGGTGAGATGTATTGTTTTGTAGTACTTTTTCTCTATATTGGATGACCATTACAATGACTTCTTCATATGTAAGGCAGTGATCAAGTGGTTCCACCTCTTTATACAGTGCATGCAAGGGTTATAACATTTATTTCCTTTAAAATAATATAATGAATATATTGTGTATTTATGATAGGTTTTTTGGATTTTATATTGGATTATCCATGGTTTCTATAATATCTTAAATTTAAGGAACTAATATACCCAATAAATTTTTTCCCATCTCTCAAAGCCTTATAACTTCCTTTTAGGGAGTTTTTCAATGGAATTTTTTTTATAAAAAAATAAGACTCTAGAACTCATTTAAAATTATCAACTTGTATCATATATCATCTATATTATTCTTTGATACGATATTTTATAAAATTGATATTCTTTATCATATCATATTCACATTTATATACTAATAGTTTTCAATATTTAACATTATCTCAACATATTGATGCTCAAAATATCTCCCCATACAAATATTAATATGAGGTTATCCTATATAAATTTTTAAATAATAATTAATCCAAAAAATTAAACAATTTTTATGAATATTAAATTCATAATTTAAATAAGGAATAGATAAATGTGTAAACTGATAAACTACAATCATTAAATAAAAAGAACTAAATAATTTAATCACCCTTACATTCTAATTTTATCATAAAGAAATATGGATTACAATTTTTTAAATTTTAAACATAAAATAAGAAAGATAATATACATCAAAAATTAATTAATAATAGAATAAAAGTAAAATAAAAATAATCCAAAACTACTTTCTCCCTTCAAAAGCCTCATGTAGTGGCTCCTCTATAAATAATCGTTCAAGTTGAATCCTAATATACTCTATTCTATTTGATCCAACTGAATTTATATAAAATATTATGTCTTATAAGACCATGATATGTAACTATGTAAATTGACCTGGTTTTCTTTATCATCATTAATCACAGACATCATTGCAATGATCACCTAATATCCAACAATTTGAGTCTCATATATCCTTATAATTTTATATTTTATTTCCACAAATGAAATATATGGATGAATTGTTATTAAACTATTTTTCAATGATATAATATGTTCTTATTAATTATATAACTCATTTCCCCTATAAAACATTCTAACATCAATACAATTGTCATTATATTCTATTCTCCAATGGAAGTATCATATTTGTTAAAAAATCCAAAATAAACAATGACCTCAATTAAATGAACTAATTTTCAAGTACATATTTCATGGATATTTATAAAATTAAAAAAAATCATTGACTTAATATATATATTATTTAATTATAATATGTGATTTTTATAATTATTATTTTCTCTAAATAAAATAGTTTTAATTTTAATTTTCTTTTTCACAAAGTTTGAAAAAAATGAAATCATTTTAAAAATCCTAAATAAATTAATTAATAATTAGATTTTTTTTGAAAATAAAAATGATATAATGAACAAATATCTTACTCTGATACTAGAATGAAATGTGCTATTTTATAAAACTACAATTTAGTCAATATATTTTGTGGTTTCATTTTCTTTATCTTTTAAAAAATTTACATTCCTCAATTTGAGATTCCCATTATTTTTTATATTTAAATTTCTTTTTAAGTGTAATTATTAATTAAGGAGGCATTATGAGAGTTTATAGGAGAAATAAAATGATAATGGGAGTTATAAATGGTGTTTTACAATACTAGGTACTCAATAGACTGGTAATGGGTACCCATTGGAAGAAGTAGTTCTATAATAAATATTTCAAGACCATTATTAACCCAATGGAATTAGATCGAATACCTAATGGAAATAATGTTTTTTCTTATTAATGTTAGGGATAGTTTTATCCTTTATCCTAATTATTTAATCGCTAATTTGAATGTAAATTAGGATTTAATTCCTATTTTCGATCCACATGAACACATTGGATTTATCCCTCCTTTTTTATCTATTTCAAGATAATCCTTCAATAATAGTTGTTCATGTTTGCTCTGATTGGTCTCAAGATATTATATTAGATAAGGTATAAATTTTATCCTCCTATAAAAACTTATACATCTTCGATTTCTTATCAAAGAGGGTAAAATATTGACCTAATATAATCTATTTATTGAAAAACATTATGATTCTCTTTATTTCTATTCCATGATGATACTATAGGGATTCATACTTTGTGAAGTAATGGTAACACATTTTTTTCTCTCAAGTATAGTTCCCCTTTAGTAAGAATGATGTAAACCCATAATTTCTATTATTATAGTTTAGTGTGTTTATTCAAGTGGTGACATATTATTTTCTCTTAGTCCTCATGGAAGTATTATACAATTAATTTGTTTGGTGCCCCCTATATAATCTCATTCTCTTAATGGGATTGTTTGGAAAAGATGTAATTTTGAGTGAATTTGTTATAGATAAATTATTTTGTAATCAAATGATCTTTTAAATTATATTTCTCATAGTTAAAAGGTTTTTTTGGGTTTCTATGAATTTATACATGTTTAATGGAATGCCTTAAGGGAAATTTTTGTTTTATTTGATCATGTTTATTAAATTTTTTTATTAAATTATAATTTTTGAATACTACATTTTAGTTATTTAATACATGATTTCAAACATGTTATATGTGATTCTCTTGAAGTAATTAAATATAGACCTTAATGTAATGTTTCTTGGTATAGATAAATGGTTTATTTATTACATGATGACTAAAAAGTGTTACAAGGAGGGGTATATGGATGCATTATGAACAATTAACATGGTATAGATTGAATTTGATAAAGATGAATGATTTTTGATTAAAATGTTCAAAATTATTATACCTCTTCCCACTTTATATATGTGGAATTCATGATTTTACATGTTATGTTTAAATCAAGTCTTATATTACATTTAATTATGTTTAAAATAATATATAATGTGTTTAATTTATTGATGATGGATTTTATAAAATAATTGTGTTTTGATAAATAAAATATAGTGTGTGATAACAGAAAAAATGGATAGACTCAATCTTGTTAATGTACTTATAAATTCTCTGATTTTTACATTGGTTGAATTTAATGTTATCTTCTACTTAATGATATAGTATTCCACTAAAACAACCACATCATGCTATCTTGGAAGAGGAGAATGAACATGGACCACTGGATGATCCTATGGTTGATTTCTTTGTCTTGGAAGGGATTGATTAATTTATCCAAGATATTGTTGAAAGATTTCTTTGAATAGAACCAATAAATTTTTATGTAATGGGATACTTTAAATTTCTCCATACCATTCAAGGTGATTACAATTAATAAAATTTTTGGTATTTGATTTTTTGTATCAACACTATGTTAGAGATAGTTGAAAAATAGAGTATTACCATGTCCGGTTATCCACCTATACACTAGAAGGGGTAGATTTATGATTGTGGGATGTCAATATCAGGGGGAATAAATTCAAAGGTCTAATGTTTAAGAATTTTCAAGATCTATACATCATGAAATTTAACATTGATACTTTATGTCAAGTAAAGGCTAATGATTTCAGGAATATTTAATAAGGATATATGTTGGTTATTATATACACTATCAAATTATTATATTTACATCACCTTACTCTATATAAATGTGTGCATGAAGAGTCAAATGGGAGGTGATTTGAGATTATTTTGGAAGACATATTTTAAACATGAGGGTTCCTCATCAAAATAGAAATTTTTTTTGATATTGTAAATAAGGAAATCCTCACTAAAATAAGGTCCAAATGAGTTTTAAGAGTGGGTGTCTCACTATATGATGGAACATCATGTGTTTCCTATTCAAGTGGGTATAAGTGATTGTGAGAATATGTGAAAAGGGGTTCCTCTAACTGGAGATTCAAGGGAAGTTGGGAACCATCATCTATTAGTTTAGTTAAACCCCATTTTAAATACAATTAGTATGGGTGTATAGGGAATATAATGTTGAATATCATATATTAGGTAAATAACTTACATTTTTATGGTTATTATGGTCATCATTTGAGGTATAGTCGTTGAACTATATTAGTGAGTATTACCTAGTTAACTTGGTTGACTCAAGAATCACATTCTATGTTAGTTTTACATTCTATTGAGGGTGTTTTAATACTCTCTATGTGATTATTTTATATAGTATAACATTTTTTACATGGATAATGAGATGTGGTCTATTCCCCATTACAAGGATTTCTACCTCAAGCTAAATATGAGTGTCCATAAAGGTTTTATTTCATGGATTAGTGTACCACTAAAAAAATTAGTTCCTTATACTATTAGATGTATTATTCTATTGGTCTTTAAATTATCTTACACTTTATTTTATATAGGTTTCTTGAATTACTTTAATTATTAGAAGATTTTTTCCCACATATAATTAAAAGTGGTGGTATCACCTACCTATACGAGTCTTTGAACCCATATAGGGAAGATAAAAATAAAACAAGGAAGCATTTTCAATTTTCCATGGTAGTTTCATTATATATAGCCCAAGTAATGGTTAATAACTCATAGAGGTAGGAGGTCATTTGTACTATATTAATATAAATTAATTCCCTTTTTAAATCAACCACTTGTACATTTTAGAGTTCTTGATCGACTAAATATAATCACATAGCCCCACCTCATGCCATGTGATAATAAATGAGAGATAAATATACATTATTTACAATGATAGTAATAAAATACTACACCATTCCATGTTGGTTAGACACCCCATCATGGTTCGGTATAATTATTTTTATATAAATTACAATGGTTTCAATAAAAACAAGTTAGAAACCCCATTACTAAATCCTCCAGTTGATCCTGGTTATACACCCAATCAACTGGCTCTTCATCCATAGTTGGTTAGACACACCAACCAACCTCTTATTACTCAATTAGTCATGCACCCCATCCCTGAGCCTATTGAACAACTATTCGTACAAACTAATCAAATTTTTTAAGACCATGACTCTATTGAAATGGAGATGGTGGTTATTTTAAAACATTGACACAATATACAAGGGATCATCGATTAATTTAGTTGTCTTGGAAAACTAGATACACTCATATACCCCACTTTTTATTTCAAAACATAAAATACAACATTGTATTTTATTTGATAACATTATTATTACCTATATAATATTCATATGTATCAATCATAGTGCACATACAAGAATCATATGTAAAGGAAACAAAATAAAATGGTGAGCTCTGATGCTCAGTAAGGTAATGTGTACAATAGAAACTACTATAGAATAAATAAGGAATGAATAATATAGAATGAATAAATTTCGATCAAATAATTCCATTGAATTAATCACATAAGATGGAAACTTATCCATAGATAACATAAATATTAGAACAAACAGATATACAATAATAATTGATTTCATAATGATGTAATGTATAATTTCAAGAATCTTAAACATTACGTAAAAGCATTGTTCCAAGACATCATAGATAAATGGGTAATGCATATGTAAAATAACCAAAATATTTTTCTTCCTGAGACCCGTCGA
The DNA here is from genome assembly GCA_963277665.1 of Viscum album. Taxonomy (NCBI): domain Eukaryota; kingdom Viridiplantae; phylum Streptophyta; class Magnoliopsida; order Santalales; family Viscaceae; genus Viscum; species Viscum album. The sequence goes on along the minus strand of OY728132.1, from coordinate 31,580,480 downwards.
TGCATCGAGGAGATACATAATTTCAATACACACCCAATACATAATATGTCTAATTCATTCACCGTATAAATAAATAATAAATGAAAATCGCCATTCCTTAATAATCAATAACTATTTGTTTTAAAAGAGAAAGTGTATATAATTTAAATAATTTCCATAATCAAAATGATCATAATATATGCTGAAAACTATAGTGTGTAGTACCATTAGATAATATCCTCAATAAATCATTATATTTATCAAAGGATATTTACATAGATAAAAATACTTTTCAAATATAATGAGAACATTTCATGAAGAAAATACCAATTTCAATTTTTAAATGAGTTATTTAAAATATAATAATATATAGACTGTTAGGAAAATAATTTTATTATAAAATAACCATGGGAATTTGTAAAGGATTATTTGTGTAAAATAATATCCATGATGGTGGTAAACACTATTCTTTTTTATAGAATTAAAACAAACATTCTCTTAACACATTTGGTAAAAGGTAACTCATTTGAAAAACGATTAGAAAATCTATGTTAATTTTTTTATAGAAAGTAAAAAAAGGTGAAAATAAAAATAATAAAACATTGGATATTGGTAAAAACATTCTTGGGGATATTTTTTATAAAATATTAACATAAAATAAAAATATCCCTAGCCGAATATAAAAACAAAGTTGGTTTTACATAAAAACATTTTTTAGACCGTTGAGTTCTTAGAGAGAGGAAAAGGAAATGAATAGTTTTATTTTATATAAATAGAATAATAAAGTTAAAATAGATTATCTTTATTATAGAATTATATTATATTTCCCAAAATAGAAATATATACATAAATAATTTAAAATACATATGTGACTGTAAAATTAACCCTTTACTCATATATGACTTTCTTTGTAATTTATTTTAACCCCCGGAATAATAAATATAGATTTATTATAAATCTATAATAGAACCATATATATATTTATAATATCCTATATGATCTACTTATATCATTTCAACACCTTTTTATTAATATTTCTTTATTAGAATAATCATTTATGAGTGTTAACTATTTCATTTTCATGTATGTTTGGGTTTGATAGTTTCCATACATACAAACATTTTTATGTTTCAATCATTTAAAAAATGTTAGTAATTATATAAATATAAATTATATAAATTATATACTTATTTAAAATAATAATTGATAGTAATATATGAAAAAAAAAGAATCACATTACTTCAGAGATGTGGTTGTCCACACGTACACATGAGTGACGTTGACATTTTTTAAGAGGCGGAAGGGTAAGATGGTAGATGATATCAAATTTTTATAGAGTTTTAATTATTTCATTAATAGAATATATTTTCATTAGTTCCATAATTATAAAAATCCATGTAAATTGGTGATGAAAAAATAATTCAAGCACTGCATAGAGATGATAAGTGGTACAAACACAAGCAATGATTTCATTTTACATGGGATTGAAATAATAAAAATGAGGATTCCTTCTCTAGAATAATAAAATTTATTTATATTCGGGATAATTATGTTATTATAAGTGAATGTATACATATTATTAGAATGAGGTGAATAATTAAATAAAATGAAATCCCATGGTTAAGAGTTATACCTCATCCTCAGAAAACCATATTTTAATTACAAATTAATCTATATAGGTTTGTCCTATGAGGAGACTAGAGCCTCTAGGTCATGGGTAATAATGTAGGAAATTTATTCTATTTATCATGATATGTCTTAGTGTCCCAAATTTTTTGAAAAATATATGATAACTCATTCTATTTTATAAGTGAAAGAAAGTTCACACTTGAAATTTCATAAAACATTTTAAATATATAAAAAAATTCTCCTATGAAAGTGGAACCAAATTGTAATAGAAATGAATATAATAAGGATAATTTTAAAATTAAAAAATGATGTTTTAGGAAAAAAATTTGAACTTTAAGCCTTATCCATTTATTTTAAAACCTTTTAACCAATTTTACCTTTAACCATGGTGATAAATATTTCACGTGGTTAGAATTCCTTATGACAATAAAATATGTTGAACATATCACTTAATTTTAATTATTATGATTAAAAATATTGAATCCATTTTATATGATTCAATTTTTATAAGTGGAAGGAATTAATTTTTTTATAAGTTCATATAACACAATGAAACTATTTTTGGAAATTTTATTTTTTATGTATAAAAATGATTCTATATAAAAAATGTATAATATTTATTAATATATAATTTATTATATTATTTTAAATGAATGGAGAATTAATTTTATTTATACCAAACCATAACTAAGAGGAGCCTTGTATATACATTATTAAGAGATAAGAATGAAAAACAGTTTTTATCTGAACAAAAATATTAATTAGATTTTTGAAATTTTAGGAATATATTTATAAGATAAAAATTAAATTATTATATGAATTATATTACATAAAAAATACATAAATATACTATAAAATTGATTCAAAAAAATCATTTTATTCTTATATTATAATTTAATAAAAAATATAGTATGCAAAATCAGTATTTTTCACTATTCACCTAAGAAATCAATTATTGCTAAAAAATAACAAAAATTTACGCTAAGTAAATTTTTACATTACAAAATATAAATTGAAATTATATTTATTTAATTAAATTTATAGAAATGGGGAATTTAGTTTTTAATGAAATTCATATTTTAATCTATATACATTCTACTATGGTTTCTCTAGAAAGGAAGACTTACTATAATTAAATCTTAGTTGTTACATTATTCCCTCATTTAAAATATTCGACCTTAAAATTTCATAAATTTAACCTCATGAATAGATGTGGGTATTTATATATAATTACTTATTTGGGTTACCACTTCTCTTCTTATATCATATGATTTATATAATGTTGTTTTACACCTAATTCATCTAATTCCACAACAGATGTTCCCTAGTGTCATGAATATGGATAGGCTCTTCATAGAATGGTAAATCAGAATTAAATTCTACTTCTTCTTAGGTTATCAAAATACTTGGTTCTATAATTTACTTCCAAAATAATTATATGTGGAAAAATCATCAAATATAGAGGGTCATTGTGGAATTTCCAAATGGTAAGCCACAACTCCAATTCATTTCAGAATTTCAAAAGGATTGATGCACCTAGGACAAAATTTCTCTTTCAAAAATAATATAATAAAACCTTTCAATGAATATACCATCAAGAGAAAAATATCAATCACTCAAAATTATAAATATTTCTTTGAGTTATCGATAATGTTTTTTCTATATTCAGATACCATAAAATGATTATGAATAGACTTCACATTCATGGCTGTATCCTCGATAATATCTATTACAACAAGCTTCCCTTCACAACATTAATCCCTAAAAGTTGGAATATGACACCTATTTACATACATTTCAATATATAGTGACATTTTAATGATTAAATGTATGCTATTATTTTATATAAATTCAAACAAAGATAAATATAAATACCACTTAAATTAAATGTCATGTGAGCACAAACGTAACATGTGTTGTAATGTATAAATACTCTTTTCATAATTTATATCACGTTGAGGATGATAGGTGGTGATCAAATGTTGATCAGTGTTAAGAGCCTCCTAAATACTCTTCTAGAATTTTAATGTAAACCATAGATCATGATCAGATACAATCGAACTAGTTTCACCATGGAGTACCAAAATTTAGATATATAGAGTCATGTGAGGTTTTTAGGATGTATATCTTCCCTTATATAAAGGAAATGTATAGACTTGGTAAGGAAATAGATAATAGCCAATATATAACCATTCTTTTAATGAGTTTTTTGAAATAGAGTCATAATTTCTGTTAGTTCCACGAGGCTGAATACCCTGAGAGGGGGGGTGAATCAGGGTATGGCTAATTTAAAATTAACGCCCGTTCTGATCTTGTTTCGCTGTTAAGAAAAACACTCTTCTCTTTTTTTCATGTTTCAAAATGTAAACAGAAAGTAAAGCAAGCACAAGACATGGCAATTTTACTTGGTTCACCGCTAAGGGCTACGTCCAAGGAGCATACGCCGACAAGTTTCCGGTCGTACCAAATTCCACTATACTTCACTAGCTATGGATTATAATGTTCGGGTATAGTAACTTTCTCCTAGGCTCACTGCCTTTGAAAGTTTTAGGGTCAGCTCAGTGCTTTCCCAAGGGTCACTCCCTATTTCTCTCTCTTTGGATCACTGCTGGTGGAGAGGATCACCTTCTTCCTCTTCCTATGCTCACTACACTTGGAAGGGATCCACTCATAGTTTATAGACATGTAGGTCTCTTCATTTGCAGGAATACAAGCATCCTTAACTGTTGATGGATTCTCTATTATATTCCAACTTTCATCCACTGATGAATAGCACTTTGCCTCTTAACCACTGGGCAATTCACTTTGGAAACACATTCGCAAAGAACCCTACTTCGAGAGGCTCCCAATTTCGCGATGCTCAAACAAGCCTTCGCGAAGATCCTGCCTTTTTGCAAAGCTCTCTCACGAAGCACTCTTGAGATGCACTCCCGTGAAGCTCAAGCCGTTGCAGAGCAATTTCCCTCGCGAATCTCACTGAGCCAATGCGGAGCTCACAACTTTCGCGGAGCTACAATAGCCACCGCGAAGCTCCTCTTTCGTGAAGCACACTGGCTTCGCGAACCACCTTCTCAATACGAGAGAAAAAATATTTTCTCTGAAAATTCTCTCTCTGCTTCTCTCGAGGGGGTCGGCCTTTATTTATAGGCAATTCCACCGAACCTAGAACCTTCCACGCGAAGTCAACGCCACGTCATCTCAAATCGCGAAGCTCCGAAGTTTCCGCCGGAATTCTGTCCAAATTGCGAAGCACCACAGAAATTTTCCATTTGCGGAGCTCGTCGTAATTGCAGAGCATCCGGTCAATTCCTTCGCGCCTTCTCCGCGAAGCTCACTCGTAATACCCTTCATCGCTGCGAAGCTCCCTTTCAAAGCCCTTCACCGCCGTGATGTGCTTCAGTCTCTTCCGTTCACGAAGCTCACTCGCAATTCCCTTCATCGCTGCAAAGCTCCCTTGCAAAGCCCTTCACCACCACGATGTGCTTTAGCCTCTTCCTTTCGCGAAGCTTGTCGTAATCGCGAAAAATCACCGCCTCCATTCTTCTGGTCTTCGTGAAATCCAAACCATGAAGCCTCTCTTCGCGAAATTCATTCCATTTCCTTATTTAATTATGATCTTCATGGAAATCCTATTTTCGCGATGCTCACCAAACTCCAAATTTTGGACCCCAAAAATTTGGAAAACACTGGGAAACGACGCCACCTTGTACTTCTCTTTTGTACTGCCTTCAGATCATCCTTTCCTTTGTCATCGTTATTTGTAAACAAGGATTGTCAACAAATTCTCAGGAGCTTGACAATTCTACATAGAAACCTACTTTGTCAACAAACACAATCAACCCAAAATATATTGCAATGTTACTTTGAGGGATTTTTTCCCAACAATCTCCCCCTTTGGGTTTGTTGACAACTCTTCACAACTCTGCTCAGAATGATTTTCTGCACTTTGATACCTCACTGAGTCTTCTTCCAGCCGCTACCACCATTCACCTCATGTGATTATGATAGTGTTCAAGGAATCACTTAACACGTACTCTAAGCCCACATGAGCAATGCTCGGCGTGATAAACAAGAGTAGTATGAAAAGTTCATCAATGAATCACTTCATATCAAACACTAATTGTCGATTCCAACCTGATACCAATTCATAAATTGATACCAATTATTGAACCACACTAATCACAATTGGTGATAGCTGGACGCCTTTTCACACCATTCCAACATCACTCTTCTACTTTTATCACGATCCTCAGCTGTCATGATATCTATGCTTTGATCGATCACTTCTAGCATCATCAGATTTAATACTCTCCCCCTTTATCATTTCTCCCCCTATCTGTCTGCTCCACTGGTCAGCTTGTCCCCGTATCTGTCATGATTTCTCGTAAAGTCACATTGTCTCCCCCTTGAACAATAACTATTTTCTCCCCCTTTTTCAACGAACCCAAAGGTCACTCCTTTATAGTCTGTAAAATAGTAGAGAACACATATCAGCACATTAGGGGAAAACACATCATACCTTAGGGAGAGGGGGGAGGTTCCACATCCACACTATTTCAAGTGCGGGGAATCGACTGAACTCCCATAGCTAGACGATGCCTCTCAAAAGCTTCATTGGGTAAGGCCTTCATCAGAATGTCTGCAACCTGTAGCTCTATAGGAACAGACTCCAACTTCACAATTCCCTGCTCAACCTTCTCCTTGATAAAATGATACTTTATCTTAAGGTGCTTTGTCCTTGAATGATGGATGGGATTTTTGCTGAGATTTATAGCACTTGAGTTATCACACTCGATTCCAATTGGAGATATCACTTCAACTCCCATATCTTCAAGCTACTACTTCATCTACAATAACTATGTGCAAGCTTGAGTGGCCGCAATATACTCAACTTCTGCGGTGCTCAATGAAATGAAATCTTGCTTCTTGCTTAGCCCAGAAATACACAATCCACCAAGATTGAATGCACCACCTGACGTTGATTTTCTATCATCTGTTGAACCAGCCCAGTCTGCATCAGTATATCCCAATAACTCTGTCTGAGATTTATCAGTATATGTCAAGCCGAAATCCACTGTGCCCTAGATATACCGAAGTATTCTTTTTTACTGCAAGCATATGGCTTTCCTTGGGATTACTCTGATATCTTGCTGCTTGGCATGTGTAAAAAAATATCAGGCCGTGTTGCGGTTAAGAACAACAGACTTCCAATAATTTTCCTGTATTCGGTGATATTAACTGTCTTTACATCCTTATCTTTTGATAATTTCATCCGGGTAGTAACCAGAGTCTTCATGTCCTTGGACTTCTCCATTCCAAACCTTCTCAGAACCTCCTTGGAATATTTGGATTGAGAAATGAAAGTTCCATTCCTTCCTTGTGTCACCTGTAAACCAAGTAAAAACGTTAGCTCTCCAATCAGTGACATTTCAAACTCATTTTTCATGAATTCAGAAAACTTTCTGCACTGAGCTTCGTCTGATCCACCAAAAATTATGTCATCGACATACACCAGCACCATCATCCTTTGATTACTATCATTGATGAAATAAAGATTGTAATCAACTCCTCCACTTTGAAAACCAAGCTTCTTCAAGTACCGATCAAGCCTTGAGTACCATGGCCTTGGTTCTTGTTTAGTCCCATAAAACACCTTCTTCAGCCTGAAAACTATGTTCTCATCCACATGAATGAGAAAACCATCTGGCTGCTCAATATGCACCTCCTCTTCCAGAACACCATTCAAGAATTCGGATTTGACATCCATCTGGAACACTTTGAACTTTCTTTGCACTGCTATGGAAAAAAATAATCTGATTGTCTCTAGCCTTGAAACCGGTGAAAATGTCTCATCAACATCTATTCCCTCTATCTGGGAGTATCCCTTGCACACTAGTCATGTTTTGTTCCAAATCACTGTGCCATCTTCATTCATCTTGTTGCGATAAACCCATTTAGTCCCGATGACATTCTTGTCTGCTGGCCTCGAAACAATCTCCCATTTTTGGTTCTTCTCAATCTAATCAAGCTCTTCATTCATAGCCTGAACCCAATTTTCATCTTCAGCTGCATCGGAAAAACATTTCGGCTCCACTTGAGACAAAAACGATGTTTTCTGTAATGATTTCATTCTTAGAGTCTGAACTGGAGATGTTTGATCACCAATGATATTATTCTTATCAATTATAGCTCGACTCTTTGGCTTCCTCGCAGACACAGACTTGACACTTTCTTCTTCATCATCAGTATCTTCTTATGAGTCAGCTTCTGCCAGTTTTGCTCCCCCTGGGTTGCTTACCTCATCATCACTTTCATCTAGAAACTATTCACTGGATCGTTGAGTATTCTGTTCATTTTCAACTATAGTGACATCATTGCTCGCAATGATTTTTCCCAGCCTTTTGTTGAATCATTTATATGCTTTGCTTTTCCCGGAGTAGCCAAGGAATATCCCCTCATCTCCTTGTGCCTCAAACTTCATGTGATTTTCTTTGTTGAGAATAAAACACTTACTTCCAAAGATTCGAAAGTATTTCAACGTTGGCTTCTTTCCGTACCACAGTTCATATAGAGTCTTCCCTTGCTTTGGACACAACAAAGACCTGTTCGAAACATAGACCGATGTCAAAACTACTTCCTTCCCAAATTTATCTGGTAGGTCTTTATCAATAAGCATCATTCTGGCCATATTGTTGATGATCCGATTTATCCTTTCAACCACTCCATTCTATTGGGGAGTTCTTACCGATGATACTTGATGCCTTATCCCATGTTTCTCGAGATATTTTTCAACTTGACTATTTGTGAATTCCGTACCGTTATCAGTATGAAACTTCAGAATTTTCTTCCCAAGCATCTTTTCTGATTCCCTTCTATACTGCTTTATGCAACTGAACACCTCTGTCTTATGGGTAATGATGAATACCCAAGACATTTTGTTATAGTCATCAATGAAAAGGAAATATTACCTTTGGCCATTTATAGCTCGTGGTGAAATGGGTCCACATACATCAGAATGTACCAATTCGAGCAATCTGGATGATTCCTGTTCCTTTGACCTGTATGTTTTTCTGATGATCTTCCCTTGTTGACAAGCATCACATGTATTAGTATGATCATGTGATAGTTTGGGAAGGTCTCTAGCAGCATCACACTTTACCAGATCCTCCATAGATGGTTGACATAGATGACCAAGTCGCTTATGCCATAGCTGGTTTTCTTCCTCTCTGGATAAAAGGAATGTATCTTCTTCCCCACCTACAAGGTAGAGATTTCCCTTTGTCCTTTTTCCCTACAGAACAACTGCTCCATCTTTTCCTTTCAGAACACACATCTTCATGGTAAATCAGATAGAGTGCCCAGAGTCACATAGTAGACTGACACTGAGTAAGTTATGACTAAGACCCTCAACTATCAAGACATCAACACGTCTCATTTCTTTTCCCCCAAACTTGGATTTCCCTGAGCCAACAATCTTTAGGCCTTCCTCGTTTCCAAATTTGACAACTCCTTCTTTGTCATATTTTATGCCTGTAACAAGATCCTTATTACCCGTCATGTGGGATGTGCAACCACTGTCAAGGATCCACACACCAGATCAATCTGATGCTTTAAGGGAAATTTCCGCAACTACTGCCTTTTTCTTCTTTCTTCTTCTTGGTCCATACTTTTTCCTTCACACTCAGCATAGATTGAGACTTCTATTCTTTCTCAGAGTATGATGGACCAGCCACATATTGCAATACCACAAATCTATTCTGCATTTTTAACTCACCTGTCTATTTATTGATCTGCTGCCTGTGAATGTTTTGATTCTGATTTGGCACATTTCTCTGAATGGTTAAAGTACTGTACCTAGCCATGTGCCAAAATCCTCTGCACCAAAAACAGTTTCCTTCAAAGTATGTTCTAGATAACTGTTATCTGTTTGGCTACCACCACTGTTCTTTTCCCTTCGATATCTCTTGGCTATGGAACACACATACTGTGAATGTCCCATCTTTCCAAAACAATAACACATGATATATGGTACATTCCTTCATGACACATTAGCACTCCGAGTTTCCCCATGGGATCTATGAATATTCTGATTTTTCTGTGTGCCCAAATCAATCTTTAATATCGGGACAGGTTCTTGCGGTCTGACTTAATTTGCCACAGATTTTTCTTTGTGATCTAGAACTGAATCAGCCTTGACAATTGAGCTAAATTGCTGCTTCTTTCCTTCTAAACTACTGGTCCCCTCTTTCATCTTTTCAGTCTTCGGAATGATCTGCTTTCCCAAGAATGTATTGGGAATTAAAGGATTTTCCTGGTCTTCAACGTTTCTCCATAGACTCACAACTTCTTCTTCAAGCTCTTCGATATGCTTGACGTGATCTTTCACTTTTCTGTTCAAGCCATCGATCTCCCTTTTATGTTCTTTAATCTTGATCTTATACTAACTAACTGATTTTGAGTTCTCTGGTGTTGATAACTTAATTTTTTCAATTTCTTCCAACAACTCAGACTTCTCATCTTCCTGCTGCTGCATATAGAGTTTGGCATCACGAACAACTTTATTGGATTTCATTGTTTTTGCTCTCCAAACATGTATCTCTTCAAGAGATTCTTCCAATTCGGCTTCCATATCAACTCTTCCTTCAACTTCTTCTTCCTCTTCTCCAACGTCAGTTTATTCCTTTTCCTGAGAACTACCGATGACCGCTACCATAGCATTTTGTCTATGATATTTAAAATTTTCAAACTCCTCAACCTCTTCATCCTCAGACTCATCTGAACTGTCTATTTCTTGTGAAAGAAGATTCTTCCTCTTGAAGAAATTTCTATTGAACGGCTTCTTCCCTTTCACATAGGCTGAAGATTTATTTTTGGGATTTTCAAATTCATCTTCATCATTTTCTTCTTGACACTTTTTGGGGCATGTTGCAGCAAGATGACCAACCTTTCCACATCGAAAGCATGCTAGTGGAAGTTTCCCTTTAAAAATTCCTTTTCCTCTTTGCAGATTTGAAGAAAGGAATGACATCACCTCATCTGTCTCTTCTTCCTCTTGAGAATCTTCAATAGTGATCTTCTTCATGGCCTTAAATGCCACCTCTTTAGATTTCCCATTTTCCACAATGTCATTATCATCATTTCTCATTTCATACGCAATAGGAGTGATGTGCAGGTTATCCAATATCAGCTCTTTCGGATCTTTATCTTCCAAAACAGAAACATTCAGATTGAACCGCGGTGGAAGTTTTCTCAAGATGCGCTTTACAATTTTAATTTCTTCGATATTCTCACCAAGACCTCGTATGTCTTCTACAACAGCATTTACCCTGTCAAATAATGCATCAAAAGACTCATTCGGGTTCATTCTCATATCTTCATACTTGTTCCACAACACTTGCAGCTTTGCCTCTCTGACCTTTGTATCCCCTTCATATATATTCAAAATCTTTTCCCACGTGGCATGTGACATTTTGCATGACATCACCTTCGTGTAGATGGGATTGGAAAGGGCTACCCCTAGGGCATTGATTTCTTTGGAATCAGCATCCAACTCTCTATGATCAGCTTCTGATAATGCACCACTATTAATATCAGCTGTGATACCATGCATAGCTGCTGAAAACACATCCATTCCCAAGGATCGGAAATAGTGTTGCATTCGATTCTTCCATATCTGAAAATTACATCCGTCGAAGATCGGAATCCCTTTATGATTAGTGACCTCCATTAAGAGAAGAACAACTATCAACCTTTCCCGCTGATACCAATTGTTAGGTCTACAAGGATGAATAACCTGAGAGGGGGGAGGGGTGAATCAGGGTATGGCTAATTTAAAATTAACGCTCGTTCTGATCTTGTTTTGCTGTTAAGCAAAACAATCTTCTCTCTTTTTCCTGTTTCACAATGTAAACAAAAGTAAAGCAAGAACAGGACACAACAATTTTACTTTGTTCACCAGTAAGGGCTACGTCCAAGGAGCATACGCCGACAAGTTGACGGTCGTACCAAATTCCACCATACTTCACTAGATGTGGATTACAATGTTCGGGTACAGTCACTCTGTCCCAGGCTCATTTCCTTTGCCAGTTTTAGGGTCAGCTCACTGCTTTCTCAAGGGGCACTCCCTATTTCTCTCTCCCTAGCTCACTGCCGATGGAGAGGATTACCTTCTTCCTCTTCCTATGCTTACTACACTTGGAAGGGATCCACTCACAGTTTATAGACTTGTAGGTCTCTTCATTTGCATGAATACATGCATCCTTAACTGTTGATGGATGCTCTATTATAGTCCAACTTTCATCCACTAATGAATGCCACTTTTCCTCTTAACCACTGTGCAATTCACTTTGGAAACACCTTCGCAAAGCACCCTACTTCACGAGGCTCCCAATTTCACGAAGCTCAAACAAGCCTTCACGAACCTCCTGCCTTTTTGCGAAGCTCTCTCGCGAAGCACTCCCGCGAAGCTCAAGTCGTTGCAGAGCAAGTTTCCTCGTGAAGCTCACTGAGCCAACGCGGAGCTCACAACTTTCACGGAGCTACAATAGCCACCACGAAGCTCCTCTTTCGCGAAGCACACTGGCTTCACGAACCTTCTTCGCAATACGAGAGCAAAAAAATTTCTCTAAAAATTCTCTCTCTTCTTCTCTCGAGGGGGTCGGCCTCTATTTATATGCGATTCCACTTACCCTCGAACCTTCCACGTGAAGTCAACGCCACGTCATCCCAAATCGCGATGCTCCGATGTTTCGACCGAAATTCTGTCCAAATTGCGAAGCACCACGGCAATTTTCTGTTCACGGAGCTCGTCGTAATCGCGGAGCATCCCGTAAATTCCTTCGCGCCTTTGTCGCGAAGCGCCCTCTCAATTCCCTTCATCGCCGCGAATCTCCCTTGCGAAGCCCTTCACCTCCGCGATGCGCTTCAGCCTCTACCGTTCGCGAAGCTCGTCCTAATCGCGAAGAATCACCGCCTCCATTCTTCTGGTCTTCGCGAAATCCAAACCAAGAAGCCTCTATTCACGAAATTCATGCCATTTCCATATTTAATTATGATCTTCATGGATATCCTATTTTCACGATGCTCACCAAACTTCAAATTTTGGACCCCAAAAATTTGGCAAACACTGGGAAACGATGCCACCTTGTACTGCTCTTTTGTACCGCCTCCAGATCGTCCTTTCCTTTATCATCGTTCTTTTCCAACAAGGATTGTCAACAAATTCTCAGGAACTCGACAATTCTCCATTGAAACCTACTTTGTCAACAAACACAATCAACCCAAAAAATACTGCAATGTTACCTTCAGGGATTTTTTCCCAACAATTTCTATAATAAAATCATCCCATTTTTACACAGGAATATGGAGAGGGTTCATGAATCCTTTTAGATGTTGTATTTTAGTATTTTCCTATTGAAAAACAATGTATCATGATATATAGTCTGCAATTTATCATTTCATATTATCTCACCAAAAATGTTCATTCAAATCCAAAAACTTTTTTTACTTCTAGGGTGTATAGGGAAATTTTAACTATGAGTTTCATCTATATCACCCCTTTCATACAAGTCATGGATGGAATAAATAGCTTCCAACCAAATTTCATCAAACTATCTTAATAATAAAATCTTCTAGTTTCCCATTATTAATATCTATAATTATATTTTTGTAAACTCTTATCATTGAGATGTGATATTTTTATCTTTTCCAACAAGAATGGTCTGTAAATTCTTTTTAAAAAAGACACATTTCCCATTTCTTAATAATTCATATATTAAATTTTTCTAATTTTTTGAATATTGAATATTTATCAGTACTTAACATTTTTAAAATTTATTTATATTTAATACTCAATGAATCTAATATATTATTTTCCTTCTTAGAATGGTATGTTATTGAGAAATCATAATCCTTTTGTAGCTTTAACAATCTTCTTTTAATCATGTTAAACTCTACCATTGAAAAAAATTATTCCAAGATCTTATGATCCATATATATCTCACATTTTTTACCATATAAATAACCTTTCTATATCATTAAAGAAAAAAATATGGACTCCAACTCAAGATCTTAGATTGGATAGTTCTTTTCATGGATCATTGATTGTCTTGATTCATAAGAAATAACTTTATCATTTTTTATATGGATGAATCTATATCCTTTCATTAATGTATCAATATATATCCCAAATATATCATCTTCCCATGGTACTGTTAATACTTATTCATTAATAAATATCATATTTAACTCTATAGAACATTGTTTACATTCCTTTTTCAGTAAGAACATGACCCCTTTACATGTCAACTTGGATTACATGTTGGTCAATCAGATTTTTTTTCTTCAAAAAATCACTGACAGTAACCTTCTAATCCAAAGATACTAAATACCTCATTTATTTTTGTTAAAATCGGCGATTCTTTGACTACTATTTTTTTTTGAAGGATCGACTGATTTCCATCCTTAGACATAATATGACCAAGAAAATGAACATTTTGGAAATATAATTCACACTTTATAAATTTCCCATATAACTCAGTTTCACTAAGAGTCTTAAGAATGATTCATAAATGACATTAATGTTCTTCTTAACATTTATAGTGCACTATGAACTCATTATTAAATACCACAATGAAATTATCAATATATTCTATATACACTCTATTAATCAAATCGAAAAAATACAGTGCATTAATCAATCCAAAAGGGAATTTCTATAAACCCATAATGTCTATATCCCATAAAAAAATTATCTTTACAATATATTCTTTATTTACTCACAATGTATCATACCCATAATGATGATCAATAATTTAAAAATATTGATCTCTTTTAAGTTGATAAAAAACTCATCAATGTGATATAGAGGATACCTATTCTTCCAAGAAATGGTAATGATTTCCCTATAATCAATTCACATCCTCATACTCACTTCCTTCATTTTCAAAAACAGATTTAGAGTTTCTTAAAGAGAGGTATTTAATAATATTAGTTTATTTTCACATATCTCTTATAGTTGTTTATTTAAATAAACTATGGACATTATATGGGGATTCATAGATATAGGTTTCACATCAAGGTTGAATTTAATAAAAAAATTCAACTTCATGGTTATGTTTATTTCTATGTAGTTATTCAGTATCCACATCAATGTATTCTCCGATAATATGAACATAATTTATAGAGGGGTTAATATTCCCAACCATAAGTTGTGTTTCGAATTATTTGATAATAATTTATATAAATAGAGATAAAAGGGGTGGATCTCATGCTGATTAAAATGATATAGTCTCTACTATAAAGATAGTAAATTCAAAATCATCATCAAAAATCTTGATCTCTATATCTTGGAAATCAATTTTTTCATTACAATTTGAAATAAAATATATAATACTGATTATATTAAATACTAACATAGGTATATAAATAAAATTTGTTAATAGGGTATACCTATGTGTCATAATGGTGATTAACTGATATATCATTATTTCAATAATATTTCCACAAATTGTCTTTATTGATACCTCCCTTCTTAGTATTCTAGGAAATTATTTAGTTTTTTTTGGAAATCATCAAAGATGTAAAAGATTGTGAGGGTCCAAAGTTGATAAAATCATTAAATAACTGTAAATATAATCAAATTACTTCCCTCTATATAATTAGAAACTTTCATTTTTTTGTACTAATTTCATAATATTTCCTTCTCCCCTTATCATATTCTTTGGTAAGTTCCCATAAAATTTGGGGAAATGGAAGGCCTACTTCTTGAAATACTTGTATTTAAATCATTGTACATTGATGTCTTTTACATTACCTAGTCATTTTTTAGAATGATGGGATTTCTCACCAAACATGAAATGAAATCATATTCCCTTCAATCATTTACCAAGGTGTTTATTTACACAAGTGTCACGTGTTAGAAATTCCACCTTCCCATCTTCCCCTTATCCATTTTTTTCATCATGAGGTGGTTATCCATCCTCTTATTCTATTTATTTCCTTCAAATGTATAATAATTAATGGATTATTTCTCTATCCTCATATCATATGAAATTATATCCTCATATGATAATAATTTTTTGGATTCTAGTGACCTATGTTTGATTGAATTTATCCCATCATAGAGATGGTCAAACTTACTCTTTAGATTACATATGTAGTATGCATCATTTAATTCTAAATTGGTAAATTTATCTTCATACATATAAATCTTTTCCTCATCCTATTGACTTATACTCTTGAATTGTTTCTCTATATTCACTCATTTCTACTAAAAAATATTTTTCCATAAAAATAACATTAAAATACTCCCAATCCATTCACGTTATTTCCTCAATATCCTTATTTTTTTGATTCAATAACCTCTATTAATTAGTATCAATTGTGATATGATAAAATTCTATTAAATCAATTTTCTTTTCATTACATTCCAAAATGAGAAAAATCATATCTATAGAACTTATACACTCCACTGATACTAATGAATTTTTTGTTCCATTGAATGATGAAGGCTATTATCACATGAAATGTTCTAACATCATTATACCACATTGAAAATTTTCATGATGATCCATTTGATAAATTGTATTGGTCATAAATTGATTCAATATCCCAAATGTAGTTATAATTTTTTCTTTACTGACTCTAACATGATTCTTTTTCCTTGGGGGAATTTTTATATAAATTATATACATTGAAATAGTTTCTATTCTATCCTCTAGGTGATATATTTAAAAAAATATAGTACACCGGAACATATCATAACAACTTAATTTTTATATCATAATTCTCAATTCCAAATTTGCATAATCCCTCAACATAAATTGAAATTTTCTCTATATATAGTCTCAAAATCATAATATTAGTATCATTTGAAATATTGAGAAATCAAGGAAATATTTTCTAATATTTCTTAATGGTTTGTAAAGAGTATGTGAATTAACTAAATCATATACCCAAATAGTGGCTAGCCAAGTGTATAATCTTATTCCAACTTATTATGCACTAGGGATGATCTTCTTGATACCCAATCTACCCCATTCATATTTTTTCACCCTTAAGTGCATTTTCCCCTAACCTAGTCAACATTCCAATATTTAAAAAAGGATGTATTTTCTAGTAAAACCACAAAATATATAATTTATGAAAACATTATGATATAATCTTATACGTAGATTTATCCTCATATTCTATCATAGGGGTATGTTCTGCAATATGTGTCCTCCCAAATTGATTTCTCATGGTTTATACTGAACATTTTTTGATACCAACTATAACACTTTTACTCCAGTAACCTATAGATGGTTATTATTTTCAATCATGGGAAAAAAAGACAAGGTATAGTATCCGAAAGTATTGAATTGTTTAATAGTCTCGTAAAACCAGATACATGCATGAATATCACATTATAATTGGAAATATAAAATAAATTATTTTATTTTATTTTTTTTAAGAAATATATTAATAACTCTATAATATCTAATCATATCAATAATAGTACACTTCTTAGAATCATATGGAAGTTAAATAAAAATAAAATCTTGATTTAAAATTATTAGTATGGGAATTAATAAATCTGAGACTATCATAGAATAAATAATGGAATACTAGTATGGAATGTAAAAATGACGATAAAATAATTACATATAAATAATGACATGAGCTTGAAAACTTTCCCATGATAACATAAATGTTTTATTAATCACATAAAAATTAATAACATATAACTTAATTATGTAATTCATAATGTGTGACATCATAAAATTTCGATTGAGGTATCATGCTAATATGTCGTAAATAAATGGGTGAGGCATATTCCAAATATCTAATCTATTTTCTCTTATGAGACCTACTGATTCATTGAGAGGATATATAATTCCAAGCCTCATCTTTCACATTATAATTCTAATTTATTCATAATATTAAAAAACAACTCGATCACCATTCCATAATAATCAATAACTATATGTACTATATGAACTAAAATATGAAATGTTAGTACTTCCAAAAATCAAAATGATCACAATCTATCCAAATAAATATAGAGGAAAATATCATTAGATAATATCCTTATTATAGTATAATATTCATCAAAGGATGTTTAATTAGATTAATATACTTTTTATAGATCACCATATTATTTCTAGAAGAAAATACACTTTTAATATTGAAATCACTTATTTAAAAAAAATTACAAGATTATTAGGAAAAAAAATTTAAAAAAATAACTATAGAAAATTTTAGGGGATGTTTCATGGGAAATAATATTCATGATGGTGGGAAAATTTATTTATGAGGTAATAATTAAAACAATGATTCCATTCAAAACTTTAGTAAAAAGTGACACATTAGAAAAATGACAAGAAGACTCCATTCAAAACCTTTGTATAGAATGTTAAACATGTTTACTAATAACATTACTAAATAAATTTAGAATGGTAAAAAAAATATTAAAATATTTTTAAATAATATCAAGTCATGTGAGAAAATGATTCCTAACCAAATAGAAAAAAAGTCATATTTATTTTAAAAACATTATTCTATATAGTTGAGTACTTAGAGAGAAGAAAAAATTAAAAAAATATTTTTTAAAAAATATAGGTGAGGAAAATATATGTGGTTTAATATATAAAAATTATATAATTCCTCTAAAATAAACTTAAATATAAACATTTCTAAATAAGGATGTGATTGTGAAATAAACCCCCACCTAATGTCCATCTTTCTTCGTTTGTCATTTTAACCTCATGTGTAATAAATTAAAATTTATTATAATTATATAACATAACCATATAAATTTTTATAATATCATATATGATCCACTTATATTTTTTCAATGCTAGTTTATTTATAAATTTTTTATTAAAATAATCATTGCTAAGTCTTAACTATTTCATTTTTATATAATTTTTTATTTGGTAGATTCATTCCTTGAATCATTATAATCATTAAATTATCTAATTTTTTTTAATAATGTTATAAATATAATATATATTTTTGATATATATATTTAATATCATCCTTCAAATTCCTACTTGAAAAATGAATCATATCACTTTATGGAAATGATAATCCACAAGTACGCATGAATTATATAGTCATTTTTAATGGGTGTAAGGGTAAAAAGGTAAATGATATATTATAATTATTTTATAAATATTTCATAAATATTATATATATATATATATATTCATTAATTACAACATTATAACCATCCACTTAAAGTGGTAGTGTAAAATGAATTAAATCGCTATGTGGTGATGGTAGGTCGTACATACACACGAGGGATGTTTTCATTTTCCATACGATGGGAAGAAGATTAATAAGGGATGTTACAACAAAATAATAAAATCAAAATATATTTAAGAAAATTATGTAATTGTATTTTCATTTTTATAGAATATTTTACAGTGGTATTTGATAAAGTAAAATTAAAACTCTAAGTTAATAGTTATACCAATTCTTCCGAAACAACCTTTGTCATACACATTATGCCTTCAGGGGTGGTCCTTTTATGAGACAAGTTCCTCTAAGTTATTTTTAAGAAGGATTTAATGGTATTTTCTAAGTCATTTGTAGATATATGTGGCTCAAGATGTGTGAAGAAGAAATGATTTGTGGTTTTTTTATAAGTGAGAGAAGGACATAATTGGAATTAATTAAAATATTTTAATAATATAAAGTAATTTTCTTATGATAGTGTCTCTAAATTATCATAAATTAAAATATGGTTAGTTTTAGATCAATATTCAACCCACCAATGAGGTTTTATAATTTTATTTTCCTTATCTTTAAGCCATATCTCTTCATTTTTAACCCTTTTAACCCATTTTACCCTTAACGGTAGTGATAAATATTTAGTATGGTTGCCATTATTTTACTAATAAAAATTGATTTGATGTTATTAAATAATATTATTTATCATTATTAAAAATATATATTCCATTTAAAAGTATAAAATTTATATATGTTCCAGAAATTAATTTTAAAATATGTGCAAAAATGCAGCGATCCCCTTTTAAATAAAACTGCATGATTTAGGTATACAAATGATTTTATAGAAAAATAAACTATAATGTTTATTAAAATAGAGTTAATTGGATTGTGTTAAATAAAAATAGAATTATTTTTCTTTATCCCTAAAAAACATAATGGAACATTCTATATACTTTATTAAGAGAAAACAATAAAACACAATTTTTATTTGAACAAAAAATTACACCGATTTCTAAAATGAATAGAATATATTTATTATCCTTTTTATATTCATAATATCTTCATATAATGGTACAATTTTTGAAACTTCTGTAATTATGATAATTAAAAATATTTTTTTAAAAAATCAAACATTATCTAGCTCTTCGATCGGAAATATGTGTTCTCTCAAAACTATGTCTTAAAAAAATGTTTTAAAAATACTATACTATTATACTATGATCATTAAGAGAAATTTTTACCAATATTTTACCTTTTAAAAAAATTAAAAAAGGGATCTTCTTTTCACTATTTCATTGAGTCACTTTTCTAAAAATATTATGGTGTGAAAGGAATGTTCAGCATGTACAGATTTATCCACTATCATGACCATCATTTATTTAAAGCTTACATTGAAAGTTTACATGAATACCTTTTTCATAATTTTTTTCCTAATATCATTGAAATTATTTTTTTATGTTGATTTCAATGAAAAATATATTCAAATAAATTCTTTAAGAAGTGTTTTAAATGATTTTCTTAACTTCCTTTAAAAATAGTTTTTTAAATAGTAAATTTTATTTTCCTAAATAAATGTTTAAAATGATTTTAAAGTTTATTTTATAATTTTTCAATGTGGTTTTAAAAGAAAAGTATTTTGTAAATTTTTTATGCCTTAAATGGTTATTTTCAAAAAAAACTTTTTTCCTTGAGAAATGCTCCATGTTATCTTTCAAAATACCTCTCTATATATGATGAAATCATTTTATATAGTTTACTATTTACATGTAATATGATCTAAGGACACCATTATTATTATTTCATTGGATGGGTTATATTTAAAATTCCATGATTTTTGTGAAACATTTTCCTCTTGTATGGGTTATACCATGATAAAATGCTTGTGAAACTCCTTTCCATTATTGGGTTATTCTATGATGAAATTATTATGATACCTATATATTTTCTATAGGTTATGGTATGATAGAATTTTTAAGATTCCTATTTCATATCATGGGTTAGGATATGATGTTGATGAAACTCGTCTCTTTTTATGGGTCCTACTATGATTAATGATATATTATCATGTAGAAAATGGATTTATGACTTTATTATGTAATGGGTGGGAGATATATCCCCCTCCAATTCATTGGTTAATGATAAATAGTATATGTGATCAAAGGTTATATAATTTTTATCCCAAGACTGAAAATACAAGGGTACATAGGTTGTATCCCAATCCTGTATACGGGAGGGCATCCCAAGCCCATAATAAGAGGGTACATGGGAGGGAATCCCCAGACCATTACAATACAATACATGGGAGGAATTCCTAAGACCATAAAAATATGGTACATGAGAGGTCATCCTAATCTCGTTACAAGAGTTTACATGGGTGGGCACACTACAAGAAAATTGATTTATAGCCATGGACATATAGCCATGGTTTTATAGGTGTGTGGATATATCCTGATTTATAGCCATGGTTCAATTAAAATAATGTCTATATCATGAATTATAGAAAAATTTTAAGGTAAATTGTGAAATTTTATTTTTTGTAATCAATCGGCCTCCTCCTCCTCCTCCCCTAACATAACTCTCTCTCCACAACCCTCCTCCCCACCCTCGCAAGCTCTCTCTCCATGACCCTCCTACGTGACGCTTCTAATCAACGTCACCACCCAACTTCATAGCCGATTTGGTTTCATAGTGTCCACTCCATATCCTCCTCCACCATTCCTCTGATGTGGGTATCTATTACCCTTGTCAAGTCTTCTCTCTATGACAGTCCTCCCCCGACACTGCCACCCAACATTACCACCCCGCCAATGCTACTCCGAGACAACCGCCCCACCTTCTCTTTTGGCATGCCTCCAACATGGTTATCCCACCTCCTATGCATCATTATCCTCCTCGACTGTTCACAACTCTTTCTTACCCACCAAATGTAATTAGGGTTTTAACATAAATTTTATTGTTTTTTGAAAATTATTGTTGGAAATTAAATGTTTACTTGTTTTTGGTTGCTGATGTGTGAAATATGGTTTAATTTTTATTGGAAATTGAATTTTTTACATCATAATCTATTATTATCTCTTTCTTAAGAGTGAAGGAATTGAAATGTTCTATAAAAATATATTCATCATGCTCTATATTAAAGAATCCTAAATTCACATTCATATGATATACATTGAAATTTTTATGAGATGCCACTACTATACATATTTTAAATATTTGAAACCATTTTACCAATAAAAATGACTCATAAAAATCAATAGAATATATGGTTTAGTATCCTTTAAAAAAAATTAAAGATAAATTTCTAGTGAACTCAAATTTTTTATTTAGTTTGTTTCAAAAAAAACATAGTTCCATCCAGATTCTTAGTTTCAATTCATTCCACACAATCTATTAAGTGTATTTATTCTCAATCTAATTATGTTATTATGAGATGAGTGCTTATTTGTTTTAAATAATTAATATTATTCTTATTGGAACATGATCATATTGATTTCAAACTATATTCTTTAATAAATTTTCATTTACATTTAATAAGGTTTCAAATTAACTTTCTCAAAATATTCATCCCCATCAATGGATAATTTATCATTGAAATGAAACAAATTCAACTTGTTTTATGATTTTTTTATTATATTTCTATTGAATTCATCATGTTTTTTAGAAACTTCTAAAATTCCTAAATTTAATACCATTGGTTAATTTTAATTCTTGTTAAGTTTCATACTAAAATATTTGGAAATTTTATATAGCATGTTTTTCCAAATTTTAATATCTCTAGAATTTGAATGTAAGCCTATGAAAATTCCTTATTTATTTATTTTTATCAAATTTTTCAGGATTTGTGTTTCTTATTATTATGTAACAAGTACTGTTGAACAAATTTTGGATTTAAATTATTATATTTTTTATACGAAATTTCATATGATTTCAAATATGTGTCACGTCTTCACAAACACTTATTATTAATTCAAAAACACTATAAAATAAACCTATGTTTTTAAAAAATGACAATGTATATGAAATATTCATTAAACTATACTATTTATTACTTGTCTTCTATTTATTTCATGTTGTAACCTATTGTACATGCCTTCATGTATTTTGATTATTTTTACATTTGAGGTTACTTTTATGGGTAGGGATGTTTTTTTCTAGAAAGTGGACGGTAGATGGGTAGGAAGCAGGGTACATAGTAGGGTAGGTAGTCGGGCACGCAGCATGGTAGTGGGTGGGGCAGGCAATGGGTTGGGTGTAAGCAAAGGGGTAACACGCGGGGTAGGTTTCGGGGCAGCGTGCAGTAGGGCAGGCAGTGGGGAAGTTTATATTCCAATTCATTTAGATAAAGATAAAGAGTTCATTAGTCAGTTGATTTATTGTTGTTTTTTAATTTATTTTATAATAAATAAGATATGTGATTTTTTGGGAAAAATATGAACAAGTTTCCATTTTTTTTTTTTTTTCTAAAACTGTATTGTATAAAGAGTTGGTTTTATATACATCCATATTTACTCACAGTTGTTTTAAATTCCTGTTTTGAAATGTTGGGTTAAATTTTTTGAATCTGATGGAGATTCATTGTAGTGGGGATATCACTAATAATTAAATTATCATGTTGAAAGGATATACTTTCTCTTCAATGAAAAGTATTTTTCCCATTATCTATCAAACACATAATTGGGAATTTTGGTTTCATCAAGCTTGAACATCCAACTCAAGGTTTTAGTAAAATATGTACATATATGATTCTCCTTGTGTAAACATTGTGTGATATCTTATTTCATTGGGATTAGGTTATTTAGAGATGATTATTATGTGTTTATGTTATCTAATTCACCTCTGATTGTTCCCTATGGTATGTATATTTTTTTGGAAATGCATGTGCCTTGGTGGTTGGTGTTCTTCTCTTTTCTCATGTTGACATAGGCCCAATATCAGTTTAATGGTTCTTTTTTTTGCAATGAGAAGAGTATAGCATGAGTAATTTATGGGGTAATTAAGAGACAATATTTAATATTATCTATGGTTTTTATTGTAATTACTTGTATCATATGTTCCATGAATGTGGTCTCAGTTTACACAGATTTGAATTAATTCTATAAAATGATTTTTTGATGATTTTTGTTTCTTATTGATTCATTTTTTTATTTTAATTGATTTTTTTCATGACCATTCTGTTTATTTAATAAGGAAGTAGTATTTTATAGTCATTTTTTTCAATATTGTGTTTCATGTTTTCATTTTTTATGGTCTCAAGGTTTCTACAGAGGTGATACCGAGCAGCGGCTCGAGGGAGATGGTTTTCTGTGTGCATTCCAAGATAATGATAATGAATATGGGAAACAATTTTGATCGTGGGGGGATTGGGCCCAAAAAACATGATAAGATGATTATAGTTCCTTTCAACAACCATATTCTTTTACAAAGGTTTGACCGAGCACACCAAATTGATAATTCTTGATTTTATTATCCAATATGGGAAATATGGATGAGCAATGGTGATATTTATCGATATTGTTTTTCTTGTATTTATGGATTCTTGTTGCTTATTTTATGGAAAACATGTATTCTATTTTTCATGTATTTATTATTCCTATATTCTTTATTAATGTTGGTTTATTTTGTATATGGAAAATCTGGTTTTGGTTTTGTTGCTACTTGCATGTTGTATTCTTATTGTTTATTGCATGTATTTTTTTATGTTTTGAATCTTCATGATGAAACTATAGGATTATGATACTGGATTTTATTTTGTATAGTATATATAAGATATGTCGATGGTTTCAAGCCATGGATATATCCATATTGACAATGTTTAAACCATAGCTATAGTCTTATATCCACAGTTGCAACTATTGAAGTAGACCTAGAGCCATGATTTATAACTATGGATATAGGTCAAAGTGGAAGAATCTATAGCCATGGTTGGAAACCATGGATATAGATTTTATTTTATAGTTGCAACTATGGATATATTTGTTGAACCTGTTTCCACTCCAACAGGATCCATGATCCACTAAACTGTGTTTATTACCTATAGCCATGGTTTATTAACTTATATACATGATTATAATCTATGGATATAGCCTAAAATTTAAGTACCAGCATCCCAATCCCATAATAAGAGGTTATTTGAGTGTGAATCCCATTCCTGAAACAAGAGGGTACATGGGAGGGCATCCTAATCCATAAGAAGGAAAATAGGTGATTAGCTGAAGCCTAACATGATATGGAAGTCTGTGTTCTGAAGAATGGTTTTATTTAGGAGTAATAAATGGAAATATATTTATAGAAAAACATTGAATATCTTTCACCAATTTAGAATTTTGTGTTCCAAGTTTCTAAAGACACTAAACTAGTACAGTCCTCGGGCATGTACTTCTTAAATGTGTTGAATATTCATTGAAAATAATGTAATTTCCATGTATGTTAAGACCATGTATCTGTAAAATTTCTCATAGAAGGCTAAAAAAAAGTTAATATATGTTGGGTTATCAGTGATGTATACTCAGAAGTAATATACAATGTATCAATTTCAAATTTGAAAACTATATGCTGATGCACTAGTAAATAAATAGCAGAACTGAAAATCACTTAATCTAGTCAACTAACTAACCCAAGCCTCACTGTGGAAATATCACTAAATTATGTATTCAAGATAATAATTTAGCATCGAGATCATAACAATTCAAGGATCCATATCCCCAATTCCCATGATTTTCTTCTCTCACGCCCCAACATTGAATTTCTTGTGATCCTATCTGTTCCATACATAACACATCACATACCACATCTCAACATATCTCACCCGAAGACACATGTTCCATCTATTATATGGTTTAGGATTCATTCTGACCTAACCCACATCTTTTAGGTATAGTATCCCATGCTAGCATCAAGCATCATTTCATCACATCTCACCCAAAGACACATGGGCTATCACAATACAACTCATCATGTATCCAAATAAATAGGGTATCATAAATGTGAAGGACAACATCATCATTCCCTCCTCCTACCACACAATCCTCACAATATTTTCCACTTTCATTTATGAATTCGCCACATTCTTGATGTAACAAATTCCACTTGTTTTCATTACTATACCACTTCATTAACATTTTAACGTTCCATTCATTTAGAATTCCATTAATTTAAACCATTTAACAAATATTCATTATCATTTCATCTTGTTTATTTAACAACCAATTTCATTCCATTTTTTCTTCATAATTATCCCATGTATATTTAGGTGACTAACACAACCACCACACAACAACTACCCAAGTCACAACAACTATCACTGGAAATCCACTACCAACATCATTGCCACACCACATTTACCAACCATCTCTCCAAACGCCATAATAAAAACATCTCACAAGACAAATTTTAAACATCACCATCACCACACAACCACAAACATCACACCACATATCACACCATAACCTCATAACACAACACTACGACACAACACAACACCATTACACATTATTTGCACTTTATTACTAAACCACTATGAAATAAATTCAATACACACCAAAACCATTGTGCACCACAACTATAGTACACCACAACCACCATGAACCACATTATACAACTCACCACATCGTATCCATTCCAACCAACCACTACATCATTTCCCCATGCATCACACAGCCTAGTGAGTTACCTCCATCACCGCACAATAGCCTAAACCATGAAGATAAATGCTATAAGAGAAATAACCCACAACACCACACACCCCAGATTGCACATTTATTCAAGGGATCTCATTTCATTACATATTTATTTAGAATGGTTATTATCACACAAACTAGATTCCCTTGGAAACCATTTCATTACCCTTATAGACATTCTATAGCCTTTTATTTAGGGTGAGATCTCAAAAAATGTAAAAGGTCTCAACACATATCATCAACTATGAAAAAAAGGATCCCAACAACCTTATTTTTTTTATTAGGAAACAATATGGAATAATATCATCAACAAAACATATCAATGAAATTACAACATGAGATGTCTCCCTATACCCATTAATTTTAGAATTACTAATTAATTATCTTATTATTATTACCCTAACAATCCAACCAAATGAAATAAAAATCATGAAATCTTCACAGATTGCACATAAAAATGTGATAACAAGGATCTCGTATATTAAATAAGCATTTTCATCTCACTACACACAACAGGGAGAAAAAGAACAAACCGAAATACAAAACCAAACAATATATCCATAGATAAAATTAACTGAACAAAAAGGTTTTCAAAAATGCTATCGTACACTCATTGACCCAATGAAAAATCTCTATATTGGACCATTAAAAATCATCCCATAAATAATAGATTTTAGGAGGAGTACATACCAAAATACTCCAAAACACCACTATAGGAACCTATAGATTGAAGTAGGAGTAAGTGGGCCAGAAGATCTCCCATTTACACTAGTCTTTCTACAAGATAAGAGAGATATTAGTCCATATGAGAATAGAATTTCTATAAAAAGTGATATAAAAATGTTATCACTTTTCTGATTTATGGCATAAATTAATTTTTTACACCGTAAATTCCATGATCCCATATAACATACATCATAAAACCAATTTTTAGGATGTAAACTTCTTTTTTACCCAAATAAATTATTCCATGATATGGAATTAACTTACACATATAAATACCTATCTTATGGAATTAATATTTTTTCACACCTCGAAACTTCACCATGTACAAGTGTAACCACTAGCTTCTCAACCTGTAAACCAACCACCCATTCTATAAACCACTATTTTACTATGTAAAATGACTGTTATAGCTCCAACTCCATAAAACCCACCTAGATCTCATCAAAATAATATTTTCCCATAAAAGAACAATTTAATGAGCTAGTAAGGAGCATGTCATTATATTAAATTCTCTGCACCTTAGGGATTTTCAACATGAAAAGAAAAATATGTCCTCAAAATGATTAGGCTACTAGGCTCACATATGTTACTCCCATTCCCAGGTGATCTCCTTATGATTCATGTGTTTCCACCTAATATACACAAAGGGAATATCTCACCCAAGAAAGATCTTCTCTTACTTACCCTCAATATTTATCAGGTACTCTGCAAGGTATCTCTATCCTTAATGTCATGTTCTCCCTAGTCAGAAACATTAGATTGGTCATGCACATAACGGACTAGTTATGAAAAAAGTAATACATCATGTTCCCTTTCCAATGTGGTGGTAGTTCTAAGTGGTATAGATCCTCACAAACACTATTAGGTATTTAAAAAGGTATAATGAATCTTGGAGATAACCTTTTGTCGCAACCAAATCTATAAAATCCATGTCAAGGTGATACCTTCCGGAACACATGGCCCCCTACTCAAAATCTAAGTAACATTGTAATTAGAACTCTAATGACTTTTGATGGCTTTGGGAGACCTTTATCAACACCTGGATTAATTTTACCTTCTCTTTCTTCGCTCACACCAACCCTAGGAAAATGATTTCTAACTCTCCTGGATCTTTCCAACACAGGGGTGTTCCGTAGAGACTCCTATATAGGGCCTCGAATAGTGTAAAACTAATGGTGGAATTTTTGTTTCTATTGTATTAATACTCCACCAAGGGCAGTTGATCATTCAAACTATATGAAAATTTCAACATGTAATCACATAGTACTCCCTATAAAAATTGAATGGTCCTCTTTGTTTAGTTGTCAATCCATCAGTTAAATGTCGTGATCAAATGCAAATGATTCTCAGTGGCCTCCTAAAATCCTCTCCATAATCATGATGTGAATCGAGTATCATGGTATGAAATTATCATCAAGATAACTCAATGAATATGGATTATCTTTTTCATGTAAGGTAATCACAAGATCTCTACTGAAATCTACTCTCAGATGGCTATGAAGTGGTCCAACTTGGTGATTCACCCTAAAATCATCCAAATATAATAGAGTACTATAAATGATCACAAAAGAACCTTCATAAATTCTATAGAGATACCATTATAACTTAAATCTGGAACCTCAATGGGTTGTGCTAAACCAACAAGAACCTGCTGCTTAGCCTTCACTTTACAAAAAGTGATCCATCAAGAGAGAAATTTTTCTACACACTTTTTTATTCCTGGACACTAAAAATGATTCCAAATGCATTGGTACATATTCACTACACATTGATGTACCGACAAGGGGGGAATATAAAACTCTCTAATAATCTCATAATGCAACATAGTTGGTACTATTTTCCTTCCTCTAGAAAGGATTATGTGCTCTCCACATTTATAGAATCCATTTAGAGTGCATCTTGGGGATATATAAATATGAATGGTCACAAAATCATTATAAAAAAGATAAGACCCCATAACATGTTGTAGAACCAATGGGGTAATAAACATTCACTGGAGTTAAGCTACACCATCCTAATCTATAAGGTACAACTGTAATGAGTCCAACCACTCTGACTCCTCACTCAATAACTGCAAAAAAGATCTCCTACTAAGAGAATCTACCCTCACATTCCCATTTATGGGTGTATATACTATCTCAAAGTAATGATATTAGAGGAACTCTAGTCATTTCCACTATCTCATGTTAAGATACATCAATGAAAATATATACTTCAGAAACTTACAATTAGAATAAATGATGAATCACATATCTATAAGGTAGTTTCTCTAAATAATTAGAGAGAACCCAATCCTTCCAACTAAAGATCATGTCTCAATTAGTTTTTCTCATGATTTATCAAAAGTTTGGACCCATAAGATATAATCTTTTACCTCTATATTAGGACACACTGAATCCCAATCCTGAAGGAATCACATAACACTATATACTCAAAAACATCCTCTCGTGGTCTCAAGATGGGTGGAACTCATCAACCACTACCACAACTCTTGAAAATCCTATTGTAACCTCTCTGTATAAAATAAATACTTTCCCTTACAATTCAAAGTATCCAATGGTGTCAATATCTTGAATAAATCAATCATGAATATCTAGTAGAAGTATTCCAAAACAGGGAAGCTTTACACCTTTATCACACTCCTAGATGGATACTAAGGTTGAATTACCAAAAAATCACTGGTTCTACAACTACTACCTCTTCTAAGATGACATGTCCCAATAATTATACCTCTTGAATTCATAACCGACACATAAAGAGCTTCATATACATTTGATTATTCAATAGTATGTCTAGAACTGTCCGCAATTGTCTCATGTGATCCTTCTATAATGTCAATTACACTAATATTTCATCAATGAACACAAACATAAATAGATCAAATTATGGATAAAATATATAGTTCATATGTCCAATGAATGTTTTAAGGTAATTAGACACACTGAATGTTATCACCAAGTAATCTTTGTGAATATAGTGACTTCAAAATATCATATTTATTACGTCCAAATCATGAACTTAGAGGTGGTGATAGCTTGATCTAAGGTTAAACATTTACAATAATTTCCCCCCACTTTAGTTGGTTGAATATGTATTTGATCACTGGTAGTGGATTCTTATTCTTGGGGGTCATCTAGTTCAGTTGATGATAATCCAAAAAATACCTTAAACTCGCATCCACCTTATTAGTGAACAAAAAATTGGGCTACCCTGGGTCAAACCCTAGGTTTGACAAATACCTTCATCTTCAATACATATAACTAAAAATTTATCTCATGAAGCTATCTAGGATCTATATGACATGCTAGCATGGATATCGAGGTAGTCCCTAGGTTAAATTATATGAATAATTCCATCTCTTAGTGGGGAGGTAATCCCAACACATCTGTAGGGAAGACATCCTCATACTATAACATGAATTCAAGATGTTGAAAGCCTATAACATCTACTACTCCATGGATAATACTATAAAACTAATGAGTAATCAATTGTATCATAATAAATATGATCTCATTCCACCCTTATAGAGTTTCTTTCTAACCCAAGAAGGTAAACTATGTTCCATCAACACAAACACACTATATCCTCCAACTAAAATAGTCACTATGATCATGAACTATAGATAAATAGTCTATAATTAGTATGAAATTATCTGTACTCATCATTGAAATAATGGTATCCCATAAGAATATCTCTCCTCGTAGAGTAAGATCACACTATCGGTTGAAGCGTGTGATCGTTGTATTCCCTTCGATCAGAATCTCTAACCAGAAGGGTCAAACCAAGGGCTCATTTAGAATCTATAGATATCAATCCAGGGAAATGTTATGAAAATAAAGGATGCAACTTATGTCTATCATTAAAATAACTATAGTATAGAATACATATGTTGTGCCTCTAATCATTCCAAGTTTCTATGGGTCATAGGCCTCCATGGACTACATCTATCCTCATCCCTGACCACCAGCACCCTAATCCTGGTGCTGACCACCTAGGGGTGGGGTTGAAATAGGTTAAACTCACATCCGCGTCCTATTACATTACCTACTCCTATACTACATCCACTTCCTAATGGAAATCCTTCCTCTTGTAGTTGTCTCTACTTGGGAATTCCATCAACCACCTCTCTATCATCTTCATGATAGGTTATAAAATCCCATGTGAGATATCTATGTCTATTGTAAAAGTAACTATTCCTCTCTACCAGCTGATAAGAACTATCATGAGAACCCAAAAATTTTATACCCTTTGTTTTATGGCCATATTCTAAAGCATCTTTCATAAATAGATCCCTAATCATGTCATCAGATACTATATTCCAACGTCTTAACTCATGTGTTCCCACTACAAGAACTAGTAGTCATTATCTTCTCAT
The DNA here is from genome assembly GCA_963277665.1 of Viscum album. Taxonomy (NCBI): domain Eukaryota; kingdom Viridiplantae; phylum Streptophyta; class Magnoliopsida; order Santalales; family Viscaceae; genus Viscum; species Viscum album. Next base: position 31,548,881 of record OY728132.1, on the reverse strand, counting down.
TAAAAAAGACCTCCACTACTAAATCCTACTTAATCACTCCATCATATGTGGTAATTTAATGAGATATCAATCCAACCCTGATAACTCAGTATATGATCCAAACAATGGTATATGCTTAGAATAATAGATCTTGAACCATATCTAGAAGGTATTGTGAGAGGTTGGTAAAACATGATGAATACTCTACCATGGTGATGTTACTCTGATGAAGATGAAAAATATCAAGGATTCACACCACTCAAAACATAACTAGATATAACTCCTCCATAAATAGACACTTGAACTCTTTCTAAGAGAGAGGTACCTCATTGTGTGTCTGAGTCACCAAAAATCCACTATCACCACATGAGGCTCTTGATAATTCTCACCATGAAGAACATATATGTTATAGTATTGTGCTCATGACATAGAAAAATCAGGTAACTATCTCAATCTATTCCTTCGCTTCCTTTCGGTCTCTCCAATCCCAAAACCTAGGAGATCACTACCTCTAAAACTTATGGAGTGCAATCATCATGTGCACATCCTCATTTGGTACTACTAGAAAAACTTTCTCCTCAGTGGGTGGTGGAAATATTGAAAAACTGCATAGAGGAACCAACTTTTATACAGGACCCTACACTAATACTCATCACATATTGATTCCTCTTCATGATCTGATGTGGAATCCTAGTTGGATTTTATCTCAAAGGCATCTTAAAATAATCAAGACGTACAATGTTGAATGAGTACATTTAAGGAGCTAAATAAAAAAGGATATGAAAATGAAAACTCAATCCTATATGATACAATATTTCCCCTGAAACTGGTTCCAACATGTATTGAGTCAACAAGTAGGTTTTTATTGTCATGGTAAATGGATATGCCGACCACCACACTAACAATAGATTCCCTTGACTGAGAGATAAACTCAAAATACTTTAACAATCATTCCCTAGTTCCCAAAACAAACTCACATATAGACTGTCTCCTAACTCAAATCTTAAGATAATCACTTCCCTGATACAGCTCTATTATTACCCAACCCACCGGGTTTTTCATGGATAGCGATAAGTTATGGGTGACACTCCATGATCACCTTCAATAATATAGGGGATGGTGACAAGCAATGAGTAGGCATATCACACACATGGGATGCTTTAGCTTAATGTAACTGTACACATGTACAAATCTAAAAACTTCATGTTGAAATATAAAATACAACTGATACAAAATTCATACATACATCTATACCCCACATCATAGAATGAAAAATGTATTTGAAAGTATAATGATCCAAATACAATTCCACCAAGGATATAAAAGAGTCCACTTTTATTAGGAGGAAACTATTGTAAAGGAAACACCAGGTATAAACCACATTTTTTCTACCTCACTATGATCTACCTATTCCTCTTGCTCTTATAACTCCATCAAAAGGTCTTTCATCTACAGAAGACACTACATGTGCGGGAAGTTCCCATGTAGGGGTGGGTATAACAATGCCCAGTTGGACACCCCAAAATCACCAAACATAAAGCATAAAAAGATTAGTTATCATATCATTGTGAAGATATGCCCATCTAAATATGATACATAGAAATAAAAACATATAATGCAGATAACATCAAAACAGGCACCAAGCACCAAAGAGGTCTCAACCATACATCCAACCATAGGATTATTTTCAAGGATTCAAGGTAATGTTATTCCATGATAATTCACTCCACAAACCATGTTATAAATGATGGCTCTCATATGAGAGTTCATTCTCATTAGGCCTTGTCAAAGAAGCACTATTTGGAACTACAAAGATCTCGATACACATAGAGGGGATCTCAACTAGGGCCTTTCGAGTATATTATATCCAGCATAGAATAACCTTCAATTCTGGGTATCTTACACCTATGTTAGTTGGGAATGATGATTCCTTAAACCAAACCTTGGCAAGATGAAGAAATGATAGTGGATCAAACTTTATGTCACACTGAGGGATTTTCAAACTCTACTTGATACTAATACCATAGAGGGGGCACATCCTATGCCTATGATGTAATGAATCAACATACCCTCATGGATATGAACTAGGGGAACTCAACCAGCTAAATCTAGTCCACACTAAAGAGTTAGAGGGCCTCATCCTACCCTGAAGTAAGTACACACCATATAATGAGAGCACACAATGTGAGTTTTCTACCTATGGTCTACTCATGTCTCATCATCTCACACAAGAATATCCTTCTACATATACATGGAATTTATTTTTGGGATAAATGATGTATAGAGGTTTGATCAGCACTTGGTATGTGAAACCTACCTAATTCCATGAACTCTAGCTCATTCCCATGTACATCAAGCCATTCCCATGTACACTAATCGTGCCTATGTACCTAGATGTGTCTGAGTACTGGGGGATATCCATGTACCCTGGTCGCACCTATATGTTAGGTCGTGTCCATACCAATATTATTATAGGGTATATGTATAGATGCCAATGATGGGTTACAGATCATGTGTCATGTGTCACACAATGTGTGAAACCTTTATTTACCTAGAAACCATTACGCCATAAGAGTGGACGACATGGAGTGTGTTATTTAGTCTACATTCCATGCAATCAATATTTTTCTAGAAATCCATCTCATTCATGCATATCATGTTCACATCATTGTCATCATCGATCTAACTACCAATATCACATGAAACCCATGGATATATATATATATTGAACCTTTCCATCACCAATGGCTTGATTATGAATGTCCAAACCTCTCCGGAATCAACTATCATCATACCATGAAATATGTGCATACTAAAATGTGAAACATAGAAACACTTATTTGGTCTTGATCCACCTCCAATAATCAACTATCATCATCATACCTCGATTACTCTATCAATCATGATCTTGAACCTGCGATGATGATTCAACATTCAAAATAATGATTGAGTAGTGATCATCCACTGTGTATTGGACAAACCATCGGAAAAAGAAAGTATCGACAATGAATGTGAAAAGAATGGGGGGAGAAATTCCCAAACACCACAACAAAAAGGAACCTTAGCTATTGTTTGGTTTTGGATCAATTCATTTCTATTAGAATGAAAAATGATGGACCAATAATGAAAATTAAATAATGTAAATTCTTATCCATAGAAAGAATAGTCAATATGTGAAAATAAACCATAGATCTGCGAATAAATCATGTTAGAATGATATAGTTGAGTTATACATGGGATAAAAAATGGGAATTAGATCCACAATAAATAATCCTACATTGGGCTAGGATCAATATTTGATAAAGAATTATCCCATTTCATTTTTATTGATGAGATCTACATGCACTATTTTTATACTGAATTCCAATCCATGATTCTCAATTGATCATCCAAGAATCCTCCATTAACATTCTACACTCAATCCCTAAGGTTATGTGGATAACCCTAGGGATTATCCATAATTGTGTTTAAATGGTGGAGGTTTTGTTTTAGAGTTAATTATTAAAAGTAAATATATATATATATATTTAATTAATTATAATTCTTCCTCTAAATGCGCTCAAGCTGAACAACTGATGCACATAATGATTATCTACTACCGAAGGTAAAACCAGTGTTCTAGATTTAATAGAATTCTCAAATTTCTTATCTGAGAGTTTATTTGGGATTTATTTAATTATTTTAGAAAAATTGTTCATTCATGATATTATATTTTTAATATTTTTATTATATCCATATTGATCATCTCTATGCCTTGGAATCCCATGTTAACTCAACACTTAGCTCCAAAAATACAATTTTAAACATTTCAGATCATTACATTAAAATAATAGATTCATTGAACTTTCACAATCGATACATCACTATGAATTAGAAATCACATATATAGTTTGTTAATTCTCAGTAGTTTTAGATAATAAGGAAAATATTTATTAAAACCATTCTAATTGTCAAAAAATTCCATTTATAACATCATGATTATTTTCATAACATGAAAAAAACATTTATGGAAAACCCCAATCTATCCAATTCATTAACATGCCCAATCATATTAAGTATATGATTGGATCCTAAATTTAATTAGGTCATTTTTTATTTAATGATTTAAAAATCATGAGTGAATCATTATATGATTCAGAAGAATCCAAATTAAATATTTTAACATATTCAACAATTAGTTACTTAAGAAGGTGTTACACTGACATGTATAATTTTCTTTTCCTATGAGTTATTCTTATGCTTTGTAATAGTCTTAGAATTTTTTTGCATTAGGATTTTATACTCTAGGATTGATCCCCATGTTATTATTGATGGTGATGATTCTATTATCTATAATATAATATTTTGTAATATGGGTATCATGTTTCATATTAATTTAATAAGAAATATTTTGAAAATGTACTTCAACTAAAATGATAACTCCTTTTAAACTCATCATATATATTAGTAGGCTAAGAACCATATTTCAACAAGAATTACACTAGTTATCAAGTAAGAAAATAAATTATTATTTTATATAGAAAAATATTTGGATAATAACATATATGAATATTGGATGGATGAGTACATATCTTTTTATCCAATCCATCATATGGATAAAATACACACCATTCCTTTGGTATATTTTCAAATGGTTTCTTGATTATGTGTAACACAAAGAAACAATAAAAAATAATGAATATAATTGATAAGTTATTCTCATTATTTTATTTCATTGCACAATTTAATATAGGGGAACCCCAATTTTTTGTGAAACAACTTGGTTGTGTAATCAAGATCATGAAAAGTATCTAATTTTGAAGAATATAACACTTATTATTTAAAAGGTGATTTAATCTCAATATATGATATCATGTTATTCCCTTTGCATGTATTCACGATTTTAATTATTTAGTTTGGAATACCATTCCTTCCGCCAAATCACTATGTTCAAACAGTAATAATTTTTCACTCCTTACACAACTCAACTATTATGTTACTAAACCAAAATAAAATCCACATATATTTATATACATTAAAATGAATCATTGGTATAAGGTATATGAAAATTTTCAATTTAAATATTAGAATCATATGAAATTAATAATCCTACCATGAGTAATCCTAGAGCCACAGATATCCAACCCCCACTATTATTCACATAGAGTAAGTCTTAAGGAAAATGAGTAGTCCAAACCCAATTTACACTAACTAGGGATACATTACTCAAGATATAATTTAGTTACATTATAATTATAACTCCAAAGATGAATACACCATAATTAACTCTTCCATTAAATCTCATAACCTAGTACTAGTCAAAGTCACATTGGAAGAAAACTAAACTCATTATCATACCCAGTCTGTAACTTCTTATATTCATGTATAAGAATATCTAGAAGTATTTTAAACACATTAAAAATAAATCATACATCATAATTCATAATATACAAGTTTATATCAATGAATGAAGAAATTAATAATGAATAAATGAACAATTAAAGTATTTAAACCCAAGATAAATTTCTTTTGTACAATTCAAAAATGAATCTAAATATTAGAACATTTCAATTTAGTTATTCAGTATGGACATTCCATAATTACATAAATATATACACTTTATATTTATTTCTAATATAAACTATTTCACATTGTTTAATATTTATCATTTACTTTAAATATATGATATTATTTAAAATATAATAATTTTTTATTTCCATTCTATTTTGTAATTAATTTTCATAATCTAATTATCACATATTTAATATAATTTAAACCATTATCAAATAAACTATCAAAACAACTTTTTATATGTTTTAAATTATTTCTAAAATGAGGACTTTAATTTGAACAATTCATATTATGTAATTGTGAACAATTTTTAATTTTAAATATGAACTCATTTATATTACTGCCTTGTTTTTGTAATTTATTTAAATTTTAAAAATTATACTTATAATTTATATATAAACCATTTGGATATATATTATAAGTAAACCCATATAATTTGGAAATGGTATTTAAATATTAGCATTTAATATTATGGAATATTTGTTTAATAAATGTTTCAAATAAAATTTATTTAATTAATTGTAAAAAATTTATATTTATATATTTAATAGATACCTTTAGAGATTAAATAAATATCCCAAGAAAACTTTTTATATATTTATTACACATTTAATATATTATTTAATTCAATTTATAATTGAAAAATAGAAAAATGTAGTTTTTCTTAGTATATCCTATGCCAAAAAATACTCAAATTGTATGTTGCGATATACTGTCTATGAAAGAGAATGTGGGATATATCTATCATTCTTTTTTATAGATAGAATATAGGTCATATATGAAATAACTTGTTCATAGATAATTTATAAGATAATTCATATTGAATTCAATTGTTTCCGCATACAACAGTGCATGTATAGGATTAACATCAATATGTAGGGACCTGTATATGAATAAATACTCACCTATATAATAATAATTGATCACTCTATAGTTGATGTGGAGTATGATTTAGGGCCTATATAAGGAAAACATTGAACATATCATATGTGTAGAAATTTCATCTTAAGATATGACTCATGTCGGATTAATCCCACACTGTATAGTTTTAAGCCATACCCCTGTAGTCAGATCATATGATAAATAATTATGTAAAATATGAATTGAGTTAATAATATGTAATTTTTCATAACCAATAATATGTCCTTTGATGCCTAGTATGTCATGCCATAAGAAAGATGTTTATATTATCTTTATGATACAATTCTCTATTTTAATGTCTCATGAACAATTCAAACTAGTTCCACTCTAAGATACGACTACCAATATTGTAACACCCCTATATTTTACAATATATATTTCCATTAAATAAATCTAATATGTTCAATAGCTTACTCTACACACAACACCGAACAAAAACCAGATTCACTATATTAAATGAATATTACTAATAAAATTATCAAAATAATATAACCTCTAGTAAATAAAGAGATATCAATGAAAATACATATCTTATATTTAGAAGATAAAAAACTATTACAATTTAATATTAAATATGAATTATTCATTATCAATTAAATATTTTTTTAGTGTTTGGTATTTTATCCAAATAAACTAAATTGGATAATTTTAAAATTTTATTATATATGGACTAATATATTAACATTCACTAAATTTGAAATTATTATGACATAGAACTAAGAACCCATAAAAACACCATTTTTCAATAAAAATGTCTTTCTTTATATATTTTGTATTTTAATTTAAAAAAATTAAAAAATTAAAAAAATTTAATTTTATAAAATAATTTTTATTTTTTTGAATTAATCATATCAAAATTGGCATATGATAAATCTTTTAGATTTTTTTGAAAAGGTTTATTTATTTTAATAGTGGAAAATACATATTTCATAAATACTATCATTTTTATGACATTGTCATAATAAAAGAATGATTTGAATGATAATAAAATATTTTTTATATAAAAAATATATATTAATAAATTAAAATAAAGCATTTAAAAATGAAGTGTTTAATTTATAAATCCTATGTTTACCATTTTGGAAACTTAAGTAATATTTTAGTCTAATAAAAAATATTTTTGGTATGTTTCTTTTAATTAAGTTTCCACAATATAGTGTTCTATTTTGGAATTCAAGGAAAGTTACATAACTCTTATTTTTTAATAGTATACTAATTAATTTCATGTAAATCCTAAATATTGAAAATTTCATCCTCAATATTATTTTATGCTTAAAAATAAACTTTTTCTAAAAATACTTTTTACAGGTTTTGTAAGGTTATATAAAAATTAATTTTTTCAACATTATAAACTGAATCAAAGAAAATAATTTTCATATTTTCAATCGTAATTTTCAAATAATTTAATAAGGGAAATTTTATTTTTGGGTAATAAAATTAAGTTACCCATGTTAAATATCAATTATCAACATAAAATAGATATTTATTAAATAATTGTTTTTATAAACATTGTATACTTTTTATATAAATAAGTTAAACTGGACTATTTTAAATGATGAGTATAATATAATGTTTCAAATTTTATTCAAATAAAATAAAACTAATTTAATTCAAAATTAATTTTTAATAACTTTAATAACACTTAATGATGAAAATGGAAATTATTTTATTAAAACAGTTTTACAACACATTATACGTTTTAATTTTAAAGTTAATTTCATCATATTTTTTAATTTAATTTGGATAAATAGAGCCTAAATTTTTCTTCTACATTTAAAAATTTTGTATGATGGGTTATCTTAAAATTTTATTGAAAAATATTAACCCTGATTAATATTTAATCAATATTAATAAGTGTTAAAATGGGTAATCTAATTTAGCTCAAATTTAAATAAATCAACTTGGTACTTAGAAAATATGGAAGAACATTTTTGTGTTATAATGTAAATACCACATACCTCACCAATATTTCTTCATCTAACTCAACTGACACATCTGACCCCCATGTTACTCCATTCATACCACGTAAGAGATATTAGTTTCTATTGAAAAGACTATCTTTTCTACCTATAAGGAGATACAACTTCCACCAACTCTACCATTCATCCCCATTAAAAACTATTTGGGAATGAAAATAATCTCAAAATATATCTCTAAATCCATACCAAAGAGTTTTTATGTTCCAAAAGATCCTTTCTCAATATTTTAGTAGCTACCAAGAAGGCAAGGAATTCAATCTCTCCACTTTTCAATTCAACCACTTCCTTTGTTATAGTTCTTTTTTATTCCATGTGATTAATCTTACATATGTTCATAATCAATCTTTTACTATCCAAATGATTCTTTATTAATGATAGACTAACATTATCTCACATTAAATTTATTCCATAATTCATTTTGTATACACATCATGTTTTTGAAATCATGCCATGGTTTCTTTGTTATATATTCATGTAGTGAATACTCTACTATAATATCATTCAAGATAACCCATATAGATGTAACACTATTTTATTATTTAATGAATTATATTTACAAACCCCACATTTTCTACTCATTGGTTAAAATGATATGTTCGTGAGATCTTTGATTGACATAGCACACATAATGATAGACATATGATATATTTACCTTTATATTAACACAAAACATTGGGTAAAGAATTAATATCTAGATATTACATGTTTATGATACATTGGAATCCTACCTTGGTAATTTTTTTGATACCCTGGTTAAAATACTTAGTAATATTTTTCATGACACCTTATTGATGAACATTAGTGTTATTATTATGAATGTATTATGTTTATGTTGTTTCCAAAATTTCATTTTATGCTTCATTCTTATATTGTTATGTGATTCCTATTATTTATTATGGTCGTATTCCTATGTTATGTATCATTTTTTCTCCTGATATTCACATATGTTATAATATTATTGTTTACCCCTTACCGGGTTTTATGCTTACCCATTTATTTAGAAAAATGTAACTAGAAACTCTTATGCAATGTGGTGTTCTAATATGGGATAATAAATAATTATTTCATGAGGTTTAAAATTAGATTATATTTTATTATGTGATATATATATGCATTTTATTTTGCAACTAGTATCTAAGACACCAACATTTAAAATCCTTGAAAGTACAAATGTAATATTTGGTTGATGGATTATGTTCGAAAAATATTGTATGAAATTTTGGGCTGTTATAAATATCATACCTTTATATATGTTAAAATCCAATGATTTATACTATGTTGTTTATAACAATATCCCATATCAAAAAAAGGTAATCCCAATATCTATTTATGATATCACATATCGCAAAATCTATCATAGTATAAAGTATCAATCGTATTTTATAACAGGTAATATGACTTCCATATGATATTAATATTTCTTTATTTTAAAAATTTCTTTGTGAATGAATAAGTATAATAAATCTCTGATACCAATATTAGGTTTCTAAGGATAGGTTAACACTTAATCTATGCAGTGACAGAAATAGCAAACCATAAAACCCATGATCACTATACATGAAACTGGAAAATATACAATGAATAAAATTAAGGAAATGATCAATATGTGCCTTACACCAAGGAGTTATTTAAACATATTTCATTATATAATATGATTAAGATCATAAAATGAATCCAAAATATATCTATTCTCTATAGTGTATCAACGAGTTGATGCCAAATCACTCGTTGCTTGGGTGGGACTCCCTCAATATCCACAACATCCTACTGCCTCTCCTAAAAAATGATAAAAAACGAGATCTGGCTTTAGAAGGGTATCATAATATAATAAACACCATTTATTTGTACTTTGGAACGTTTATATAGGACTTAAGAACACTCTAAAAGCCACATACATTAACTCATGTGTTACAAAACACATGAGTAAATATCATATACATACAATGTTTTGTTACCCTTCATCCATTAAATATCACATCGTCTCATTATACGAAATGGTTTATTAATGATATCCAATGGTATGATATTTTAATTTTAACTATTAAAATTTCACTACCATGCTAAAGCAGTGGAAATTATTACAATTTCCTATATGATAGTGAATAGTATACCCAAGAAATATGGTATATTCCAAGATATCATACAATATTATTTCTTAAATCATCAAATATGATATGGCCCATATAATTTATAAGAATTTGGGTTTAGAGAATTGCTCCATAAATATTTATATTACTTTTCATCCTATTTCAGGTGTATTTTTTAAGAAATGATACTTGAGATCTATTTTTATGCCTTATTTATATTTATATTGTATTTCTGAATTTATAAAGTGTTATATTATATTTTATTTCATGGTTTTCATTTATTATTTATACTATTCTTATTTATCGAGTGATTCAATTTTTTTTTATGATGGACCAATAAAGGGTAAATCACTCCCCAAAAATTTCTTATTGGCCCTTGGTGCAAGTTTATATCCTTTTGTGAATGTGGAGCATACTTGAGCCCATGTGAATTTCCACCTTGGAAGCATTGTCATTTCAATTTAGGAAATTACAAAATAGAATTATAGTAGTTTTTCCTTGGGAAATGATATTTTAGAAAATATTAGAAAGGATAATAAGATTTGAAGCCTATCATAGAATATATGTGTGTGTGTGTGTGTTCATGACCCACACAAACATAGTATAATTTTAAGTTTAATGAAGAGTATGATATTTTATTTTATTTGTTTAAAAATGTTATTTTTTTCTATATTACTCACTCTAATTAAGGGTAAGCAGTGGGATATTCGTTAATCATTTTAGAACATAGTTATATGACATGTTCATGAGCCCATGTGATTATATTTTACCAGTGATTTTATTATATTTTAATGATCAAATTGTAAAAAATATTATCTGTCTTTACCTAAAAGGTTATTAGTAACAAATCAATTAACTAAAATTAATGATATAAATAAAATGATATTTTTGATTATTATCATTTGACTAATTACATTATGGTTATGTATTTGAAATGATTTATGGTATGTTTTTAAATATAAATTTTGATATTGATTATTAATTGGGGTATTTATTTTTTAAAATCATAGAACCAAATAAGCGCACCATTGATGCTAGGAGAAAATGGGTAAAGTTTAAATGATCAAGGGGAATTAATATATAAGAAGAGGCATATAATATTACTCTTGTTGAAAAACATGATACTCTAATGGAGAGGAAGATTATTAAAATTCTTATTAGTATTATTCAAAAAATAATAACGATAACTCTCCCTGGAAGAGGTAGTGGTGAATAATATTGTTTGAAATTTTCATGAAAATAATCCTCCAATTTTTAGTGGATATGTTAGGAATTGTGTTATGGAAGATTATATGTAATGCATGGGTAGGATCATTGAGATAATTGATGAATCATAAGAGAGTAGAATATAAATTCCAATATTAATTCTTTAGTGGTTAGTGCAACATTGGTAGGATATTATATTTTATCCAAATATGGTAATGGGTTTGACTTTGGATTCGTTCCAAGCTCTCTTCTTTGAGTAGTTTCATCATAAAATATTTTGGATGAATAATGGTCAATAATTAATAGAGATAAAGTATGGAAATATATATTTTCTTAATTATGTATCTATATTTATAAAATTTATACATTTTAATTAAATAATTGTTAAATTTGAAACACATAAAGCTTATTTATATGGGTATAGATTGAATTTAGAGCTTCTTGTAACGACCCAATGTTTTTCAATGGAAATTACCTTATTATATTTATGTCATAAAATAAAATGAAAACACAACATAATGAACTAATAAGTGATAAGTGACCATTAAACATAAGTTTTTCACTTCTATGTTTGGAATTTTAAAATTCTGACATACACGGTTGTGCTCAAGATGATTTTTGGAGTCTAATGAAACAAAAATATTTTTTGGTGAATAGTAACGTACCCTTATGAATAGTAATATGACCCTTATGAATATTGAATCATCCAACATTAGAGTAACATTACCCTTGAATAATTAAATAAAATTTAGACATCTTAGAAAGTGACAATTTGACCTTTGTAAACATTTTGGAATTTTGTAAGTCATAAATAATTAATTATAACTAATTAATTAATTTAAATAAAAATTTATTTTCTTAAAATGTATTCATTATTTATAAAATAAATTTATTATAGTTTTCAAGTATTTTTATCAGACCCTACGTAATTTTTGAAAGCACTATAAAATCAGTTTTAATTTTTAAAAACCGTTTTTAAGTAAATTATGATTTTAATTAAATATTAAATTAATAATATTTAGAAAATTATTTTTGAAAAATGGACTTTATTTTTGGATTTTACACATTGAAAAATTGTTGGGGTAAATTGTTTGTATTTTTCTGAGATACATGAATTTTTTATGAATAGTAGAATCTGATAATTTACAATAAATGAAAAATAATGGATTAATTGAGTCATCGATGATGCTCTGCTGATGTAAGAATACTTGGTTCGGAATCACATGATACAATTTATATTCTTGGTCATTCAAGACTCATTATTCCTTGTCTTAGGTGAAATTAATAAACTAATGAATTTTATATTAAAGAAACCCCTCTCCCCTTCCACTATAAATACCACCCTTCACACCCTCATTTTCTTACACCTCTCAAGCTCCAATACTTCTCAAAACTCTGAAAAAAAATCTTCCCTAGCCCCTCCCCCACGTCCAAGAGCTTCTGGTCTCATCAAAAGACCAAGCTTGGTCCCTTAAGAAGGTTCTCAAGAGAAGGATTCAAGAGGTAATTTCTCTCCCTCTTCTCCTTTAATTTCCTTCCAGGTTCAAGTTCATTTCTTAATCTCTCCCCACCTATATTCATCCAAATGGTATTTTAACTCTATTATTATACATATAATGTAATTTTATGATTCCAATGTTTTATTATATCATCCAACCCCCTTTCCCTCTTCCTTTTATTTTGTTAAAGAGAAAGTTGTTCGTGAGGTGTTAATTTATCACCTTCAAGAACGACATGCTTTCTTCTTTCATTTATACCTTTATATCTGGTCATGAAAGAATTTTTATGATTGAACCAGAATATTTTATATGTATTATACCCTATTTAAAGTTATTTAACTGACTTATGACCATATTACTAAGTGATAAGTTAAAACAAGTTCGTTATGATCAAAAAACCGCCCAAATTAACCCAAATAATCATCATTTAAATCTTATCTAATGATTGACCCACATTGATCTAATATAATTCATTATATGATCTTTATAACTTATTTAATATAACTAATAACATGAAATATCATTTCTGGATGTTTACCCATGTTATACCCGAACATCAATTTATGAATACAAGTGAACCACCCAAAAAAAACCATAAAAACAAACATCCCCGAACAATGTTTTTAAACTCTATAAGTCATTGAAAGGAACATAAAATGACATAATGAAACCATAATGAATCCTATTAATTTATAAAAGGTTCTGTAATTTCTAATTAATTAATATAATGTCATTATATAGGACATTAAAGAGAAGGAAGCATTCAGATACAAGGTAAGGGGAAATCTTGAACCCAATTATCTTCCTTCGAGTTCTCCATATTTCACTCAATTTTTTATATGGTTACTCCTTAAATATAATTTATTCATAATTGACTTTAATTTTTTGGGAAATACATGTTTTTCACTGGTTTATATGTCAAAAAAATGTTTTCCAAATGAACTCTTCTTTTAAGAACACCCCTTTTACTTCTCACTCAAAGTGGACGGTTCTTGTAAAATGTATGTTATTCCATATTTCTTTTGGGAACCCAATTCTTATGAATGTGTTATTAGGAGATTAAAACCATTACATTCCATGGGATAGTTATGTAAATTTTTTATATGTGTTCTATGTAGCAATCATGAAGATGATAATGTTATGATGTGACGGGTGCGCCCAGAATTATATAGTGCAATATGAATGTTTCAATGTGACGGGTGCGCTTGGAATTATACAGTGCTCCAATGCATTGGGTAAGGTGATTAATTTCATGAGTAAATGTGAAATTATGTGTGAACAAGATTATTTTATGGCTTACAAGTATGTGTGGTAGTTAACCACTATTACATGATGTTTCATTTTTATACCTTTCCACATTTCAAGTATTTTATTTATGCTCCTCTCATGTTCATGATATTTCACCTATGTTATGATTTTTCTCACCCCATGCTATATTCTTTTTATCTATCCTCTTATGGGGCTTCTAGATCATCCATTTTTATGTATATCATTAGGTGGCTACATGTACTAAGGAGAGGACAAGTTCTAATAATAAGCTAGAGAATAAGAAATTAAATAAATGTTTATGCTTGATGTTGTATTTGTTATGTATGGTCCTAGTTTTTCCAAGACACTAAACCTTTTTATCCTCTATGATTAATACTATTATGTTTTTTTTATTTGAAATGATGTAATAGTAATGTAAGAAAATGATGGGTCGCTATAGTTGGTATCAGAGGCAAGGTTTAGTTAATTTGGGAATTAGGATTAGTGAACCCTAGAGAAAACCTCTAGCATGAGACTAAGTACAAAAATGAACACATGAATATTTACATAGGGATCCCATATGTTATGATTTTAGTATAAATTGTTCAAATTAATAAGTTATGTACTCATGAATTGTTTACTTATGTTTTGTTCTAACCCTTTCTATTTTAAAAAATGGTGGGAACCAGGAGAAATCAGGCCAACAACTCATGCGAGGGACAATGAAACGATTGACCGAACGACATCCCCAATGATTTGGGCAGCAGAGTTCAAAACATTATGGCAATTCTTACCCAATTATCTCAAGTTATGAACAATAACCATAATAATGGGGAACGTCCTCCTTCACCAAAGAGGGAGTAACTGGATATCGAATTTTTTATGCAACAATGACCACCAACATTTAGTGGATCTTCTGATCCACTAGTTGTGGAATAGTGGGTCAAATCCATGGAGAAGATCTTTTCTATTCATCACTGTTCTGAGATGAAGAAGCTGACCCTAGCCGTTTATCGACTATATGGAGAAGCCGATCAATGGTGGGATTTGATTAAGAACACCAAGAAAAGGGAGTAAATAGAAGATATGGAATGGGAAGACTTTAAGATAATGTTTCTTAATAATTATTTCCCAAGAACTCTTCGTACGAAGATGGAGATGGAATTCATAGAGCTCAAGAAAAAAGAAGGATAATTTGTCACAACCTATGAAGAAAATTTCACAAGGCTTGCAAGGTATGCTTCAGGTTTTTTATCAACAATGATAGAAAAATTGATAGGTTCTTTAGTGGATTAAAACCACACTTTTGAAAGGATCATGCAATTTGAGACTTTGGGAGTTATGAATAAGTCGTTCGATGTGCCCTCAAAGTGGAGATGGAGTTTGGATAATGGTCCCATGGCTTTGGAGATAAGAAACGAAAGATATAGCTTCAAGCTGGAGGATCTAATGACAATAGTGGGAAGAAAACTCAACGACACACATGCCAAAAATGTGAGAAGTTTCTCCATGGGAATTACCTAAAATGGATGGGGAAGTGCTTCAAGTGTTGGAAATAAGGTCATCAAGCTCAAGAGTGTCAAAAAGGCACAAAAAGGAAAGATAATGTAGCTGATGAAAGGAGATAACCACTCATGGTTCAATGTTACAACTGTAGGGAGCTAGGGAACAATGCAAACCAATGCACTAAACCTCAAGCTCTCGAGGGTAATTAGCATCAGTAGCCAAAGATGTCAAAGGAACAAGGGAAGTCTTATGAAATTACTACTGTGGAATTGGAGCAAGTTAATGAAGTCATACAACGTACACTTCCTATTCACTCAAGAATGGAAAAAAACTTTTTTTATTCGGGTTCTAAGCATTCCTTTATATCTTGCATGTTTGCTAGAACTATAGAATAAAAGCCCCAAAACCTTAAATTAGAGATATCTGTTAAAATTCCAAGTGTTGAAATCATTGTAACCCAAGAATTTGACTCTTCTCCTGTTGGCGTATGTGGGAAGATTCTTCCGAAAAATCTCTTAATACTTCCCTTGATGGAATTAGATGCTATAATGGGAATGTATTGGCTCTCATTATATAGATCACATATCAACTGTCGTGAAAAGTAAATATCTTTTCATATTCTGAACAATCCCATGCTACTCTACAAATGCAAGGAAAATCATGAATCTCCTTTGAAAAATCCTTCAATGGTGTGGGTGTTGATTCCCTATGAAGAGGCATACCTTTCCCAAATTTTTGTGTTGAAGGAAAGTCCTAACCTTGAGGAAATACCCATCGTGAGGGAATACGATGATGTATTTCTCGAAGAGTTACCCATAATTCCCCCGGATCGTGAGGTAGAGTTCTCAATTGAACTCATACCCAGATCTACTCCTATCTCAAAGTGTCCTTATAGGATGGCTCCTATAAAACTGGAGGAATTAAAGAAGCATCTACAATAGAATCTGGATAAAGGGTTCATACGCCCTAGTGCATCACCTTGTGGTGCACCAGTGCTCTTTGTGAAGAAGAAGTATGGAACAATGCGGCTGTGTATTGATTATCGGGAACTCAAGAAGATCACCATAAAGAACAAGTATCCTCTCCCTAGGATTTATGACTTTTTCGATCGGTTAAGAGGAGCTCAATACTTCTCAAAGGTGGATCTTTGTTCTGGATATCATCGGTTAAAGGTGACAAAGGAAGATATTTATAAGACTGCCTACCATACAAGGTATGAGCACTATGAGTTTTTGGTGATTCCCTTTGGACATACTAATGACCCTGTAATATTTCTGAATTTGATGAATAGATTCTTTAGACATTACCTTGACAAATTTGTGGTAGTGTTTATCGATGAAATTCTCATCTACTATAAGATAAAGGAGGAACATGAAGAACATTTAAGACTTGTGTGGGTGACATTATGAAAGGAGATGTTGTACGCCAAGTTCAGAAAGTGTGACTTTTGGAAGAAGCAAGTCACGTTCTTGGGACATGTGATCACAAGTGAGGGAATTTCTGTGGATCCTTCAAAGACAAAGGTGATTGAGGAATGGCCTAAGCCCTCTAGTGTCACAGAAATCCATAGTTTTCTTGGATTATCTGGGTACTGCTAATGTTTTGTGAGAAACTTCTCACGATTGTCAAGCCCGCTAACTAAGTTAACAAAGAAAGGGGTAAAGTGCGTCTGGATGGAAGAATGTGAGCGAAGCTTCAAGGAGCTAAAGAGAAGGCTGATCACTGCACATGTACTCACACTACCGAAAAGTGGAGAAAGTTTTGTGATATACAGTGATGCTTCAAAGAAAGTATAGGGTTGTGTACTCATGAAAAATGACAATGTGATAGCCTATGCCTCACAGCAGTTGAAGATCCATGAGCAGAACTACCCGACACATGATCTAGAGCTGGCACCCGTGATTTTTTCTTTGAAAATCTGGCGGCACTACCTTTATGGTGAGAAGTGTGACATATACACCGACCACAAGAGCCTAAAGTATATATTCACACAAAAGGAGATCAACATGCGTGAAAGGAGATGGTTAGAGCTAATCAAGGATTATGATAGCTCTATTCACTATCATCCTGGAAAGGGGAACATGGTAGTTGATGCTCTAAGCAGAAAAGAACCCGCTACTCTATCCATGTTGCGGATTGAGAAAGACCCTATCTTATTAGATATACAAAGGATATATTTGGAAATCATAAGGTAAGAGGATACATCCTACCTTTCCCAAATGATTGCGCAATCATCCATTCGGGAGAAGATTAAGGAAGCACAAAGGGATGATGTGGAGATACAAAAGAGGGTTAATGTAGTAAAAGAAGGCAAGATGCAAGAGTTCTATATCAATGATGATGGTGTTATTCAGTTTGGAACATGGATTTCTGTTCCTTCATCACCAGGGATAATGAAGGAGCTATAAGATAATGAACATAGCTTAACTTTCCCTATCCATCCTGGGAGTACCAAGATGTACCATGATCTCCGAGAACACTTATGGTGGGATAACATGAAGAAGAAGATTGCAAAATATATATCAAGGTACTTGGTATGTAAGAAAGTTAAGCTGAGGGAAAAAATTCCTAAGGTATGATGCAGAAATTGCCTATACCCGTGTGGAAATGGGAAAATGTTACTATGGACTTTGTCACGGGCCTCCCGAAGACGTCAAAGGGAAATAATACGATATGGGTTGTGGTTGATCAGCTTACCAAGACTGCCCATTTGATTTCTATTTGGGAAGATCTCTCGCTTGAACAACTTGCAAGGATATATGTGAAGGAAGTGGTGATACTGCAGGGTGTTCCACTCTCAATTGCCTCTGACTGTTATCCAAGGTTCACATCTAAATTCAGGAGGAGCCTTAAATATGATTTGAGTATTGAATTAAATTTTAGTATGACCTATCACCCCTAAACTGATGGCCAATCTGAAAGGACTATTCAGACACTTGAAGATATTCTAAGAGCCTTCTCTCTAGAATTCAAAGGTGGATGAGATCAGCATCTCCCATTGATTGACATCTCATTCAACACTAGCTTCCACTTGAGTATTCAGATGGCTCGATATGAAGCTCTGTATGGAAAGCTATGTAGAACTCCAACCTGTTGGGATGAAGTTGGAGAAATAAAGCTACTTGGACTCGATCTTGTTCAAGAGATGACAGAGAAGGTTCAAGTCATCTAGAAACACATCAAAGCTGTTCAAAGTCGGTAAAAGAGCTATGCTAACAACCATCGAAGGTACTTGGAGTTCGATGTTGGAGATAAAGTATTCCTTCGAATATCTCCATGGAAGAGAGTCATGTGATTTGGAAAGAAAGGGAAGCTAAGGCCAAAGTATATTGGCCCCTTTGAAATCCTTGACTGCATTGGAGTCATGTCCTATCTTCTTGTACTTCCACTGAATATGGATCAAGTTCATGATGTGTTTCAAGTATCACTACTGAGGAAGTACATACCAAACCCCTTACATGTACTAAACTCAGAGGTCGTGCAGCTGAAAGATGATCTCTCCTATGAGGAACAACGAGTAAAGATTCTAGATCAGAGAGATAAGGTTCTACGTAACAAGACAATCCATCTTTTCAATGTTTTTTGGAGGAACCATAAGTTTGGGGAAGCAACTTGGGAATAAGAAGAGGAAATGAAGGAGAAACACCTGTAACTATTTGGGTAAAGTTAAATTTCTGGGGCGAAATTTCATAAGGGGGGAAGAATGTAACGAACCAATTTTTTTCAATGGAAATTCCCTTCTTATATTTATGTCATAAAATAACATGAAAATATAACATAATGAACTACAAAGTGATAAGTGACCTTTAAACATAAGTTTGTCACTTCTGTGTTTGGAATTTTAAAATTCTGACATACACGGTTCTGCTCAAGATGATTTAGGAGTCTAATGAAACAAAAATAATTTTTGGTGAATAGTAACATACCCTTATGATTATTAATATGACCCTTATGAATAGTAAATCATCCAAAATTTGAGTAACATTACCCTTGAATAATTAAATAAAATTTTGACATCTTAGAAAGTGACAATTTGACCTTAGTAAATGTTTTGGAATTTTGTAAGTAAAAAATAATTAATTATAATTAATTAATTAATTTAATGGAAAATTTATTTTCTTAAAATGTATTCATTATTTATCAAATCAGTATCTTATAGTTTTTATATAATTTTATAAGACCCTACGTAATTTTTGAATGCACTACAAAATCAGTTTTAATTTTTAAAAACTGTTTTTTTAAGTAAATTATGATTTTAATTGAATATTAAATTAATATTATTTAAATTTTTTTTAAAAAAAAATTGAAATTATTTTTGGATTCTAAACATCTAAAAATGGTTGGGTTAAATTTTTGGGATGTTTCTGAGATACTTGATTTTTTGATAAATTGTAGAATCCGATAATTTATAATAAGTGCTAAATAATGGATTAATTGAGTTCTCGATGATGATTTGTTGATGTAAGCCCACTTTTTTCTGGATAACATGATAAAATTACTATTATTTGTTATTCAAGAGTCACTATTCCGTGTCTTAGGAGAAATTAATAAACTAATGAATTTTATATTAAGGAAACCCCTCTCCCCTCCACTATAAATACCACCCTTCACACCCTCATTTCCTCACACCTCTCAAGCTTCAATCCATCTCTAAACTCAGCCCAAACTTCTTTCCTATACCATCCCCCACGTCCAAGATCTTTTGGTCTCATCAAAATACTAAGCTTAGGTCCTTAAGGAGGTTCTCAGGAGAAGGATTCAAGAGGTAATTTCTCTCCCTCTTCTCCTTTAATTTCCTTTCAAGTTCAAGTTCATTTGTTGATCTCTCCCCACCTATATTCATAAAAATTGTATTGTAACTCCATTATTATAAATATACTGTAATTTTATGATTCTAATTAGATATTATTCATCCAAACCCCTTTCCCTCTTCCATTTATTTTATT
This sequence comes from Viscum album, assembly GCA_963277665.1. NCBI lineage: Eukaryota > Viridiplantae > Streptophyta > Magnoliopsida > Santalales > Viscaceae > Viscum > Viscum album. Next base: position 31,527,960 of record OY728132.1, on the reverse strand, counting down.
AAAGTGAACGTTGTTCGTGAGGTGTTAATTTATCACCTTCAAGAACGACATGATTTCTTCTTCCATTTCTACCTTCAGATCTGGTCATGAAACCATTTTTATGGTTGAAAAAGAATATTTTATATGTATTATGTCCTATTTAAAGTTCTGGAACTGAATTATGACCATATTACTATGTGATAAGTTAAAACAAGTTCGTTATGATCAAAAAACCACCCAAATTAACCCAAATAATCATCATTTAAATATTATATAATGATTCGCCCACATGGGTCTAATATAATACATTATAAGATAATTAAAAATTCTGTAATATCATTAATGACATGAAATATCAGTTCTGAATGTTTACCCATGTTTTACCCGGACATCAATTTATGAATACAAATGAACCACCCAAGAAAAAGCATAAAAAGGAACATCCCCGAACAATGTTTTTAAACTCTATAAGTCATAAAAAGGAACATAAAATGAAATAATGGAACCAGAATAAACCATATTAATGTATAAAAGGTTCTGTAATTTCTAATTAACTAATATAATGTCATTATATAGGACATTAAAGAGAAGTAAGCATTCGGATATAAGGTAAGGGGAAATCTTGAACCCAATTTTCTTTCTTCAGGTTCTCCCTCTTTCACTCCATTTTTGATATGGTTACTCCTTAAAGATCATTTTTTTCATAATTGTCTTTACTTTTGTGGGATATACATATTTGTCACAGGTTTTTATGTCAAAAAAATGATTTCCAAAAGAACTCTTCTTTTATGAACACCCCTTTTACTTCTCACTCAAAGTGGATGGTTCTTGTAACATGTATGTTATTCCCTCTTTCTTTTAGGAACCCAAATCTTATGAATGTGTTATTATGAGATGAAACCCATTCCATTCCATGGGTTATTTATGTACATTTTTATATGTGTTCTATGTGGAAATCATGATGATGATAATGTTATGATGTGACGGGTGTGCCCAAAATTATATAGCGCAATATGAATGTTTCAATGTGACGGGTGCACCTGGAATTATACAGCGCTCCAATGCATTGGATAAAGTGATGAATCTCATGATTAAATGTGAAATTATATATGAACAAGATTCTAGCTTGTCTCAAAAGTATGTTTTGTAGTTAACCACTAAGAAATGATGTTTCATTTTTATGCATTCCCACATTTCAAGTATTTTATTTATGCTCCTCACATGTTCATGATGTTTTGCCTATATTATGATTATGCTCACCCCATGATATATTATTCTTATCTATCCTCTTACTGGTATTATAGCTCACCCCTTTTTATGTATATCCTCAAGTGGCTACATGTACTAAGGAGAGGACAAGTTTGAATAAGAAGCTAGAGAATAAGAAATTAAATAAATGTTTATTCTTGATGTTGTATTTGTTATGAATGGTCCTAGTTTTCCAAAGATACTAAACCTTTTGATCCTATATATGTAATACTATTATTTTTTTATATTTGAAATGATGTAATAGCAATGTAAGATAAGGATGGGTCACTATATTCATTAGAGGGTTAGACTATTTTTTAATAATTTAATGATATGTTAAATAAATCTATCATGGGTAAAAAGTATTCAAAGGAGGAAATAATGGTTTTATTATGTTTAAATGGGTATAAAGGAAATAATTACATAATTACATAAATATATTATGTAATCAATGGGCTAGGGGAAGATTTTTGTTATCCTTTTTCTAGATTCAATGTTCCATTGGAGTGTTATCAGTTCAGATTTGTAGCACATACATAAGATTTATTTCCTAGTGATATGAAGGAATGTTATTATTAAATAAAAATACGATATATTTAAAAAATTCATAAAGGGATCTCAGAGGTTTATAGATCAATAATACACTTCTTTGCGAATATATTTTTCATGGATCAATTCACAATGGTAGTGAATTAGTCATATATCATCTAATAGATCAATTAATATAGTTGGAAGGGATTATTAGGGACAAGATTAGAGGATTAATATAGCTTAAGGTGATTTATAAACGTGGGGTAAAGTTCGAGGTGTAGGGTTTGTCAAATTATTTTTTATGTATTAGGCACTTGTGGATCTTAGAGAGGCATATTTGATGGTCGAATGAACAATGTTAGTTACTTAAACTATAGAAAATTTTACATTTAATACTACCACTTCTCGTTATTTTATTTATGTTTGTATTATATATGATCTTGTTTGAATGTTGAGTTTTTATCTAGATATTTTAATGTAAATAATTCATTTTGAATAATATAGTATTCCATTAAAAAAACTTAGCATATGATGTTATTTATTTATGTATTTTTATATATTTGTGACTTCATTGTTCATTATATGAAAGTTTTTAGTGTTATTATTGGAATGGATAAGCTCAAAAGTTTCTCGGAACAAAACTATTATAAATATAGATGAGTATATTTTTTTGTCGTTATCTATGATAGTGAGATGATCATGCCAGAAGTGTTAATGGATATATAGGGGGCCTAAAAATGACCATATCTCATATTAAATGGATAGTTTTGGGATCAGTAGAGAAACATTATAACTCCTTATTTCCATAAATTTTTGATAAATATAAAAACATGTTTCTATAATATTTTTTTTGGATTTACACTAAAAAGTAAGTAGATTTTGGGATTAATTTACTCTGTCGATTAAATATGAGTGGAAACTCATTCACCTTCCTTTGAGTTTTATCTTGATATATATATATAGAATGGGGTCATATCATATTGGATTATTTGACCATCACTTTTTAATTAATAGAATTATTTAAGTATAGTTAGAGTTTGGGTTATGAGTGATGGGTTTTTTAGATAGAATATATGGTGGGGAGAATATACCCGAGTACTCTCTTTATATTGGTTCTCTCTAATATTTTCGTGGATATATTATTATTCCATCAATTTTATGAGATTAATTGATGTAAGGATTATATAATTATTAGTGGGTTGTTCAATCAGGTTTAAAAAATATATTACATAACATTATATAACTCTTTTTGTATCCCATAATGAAATAAGACATGGATAGATTTATTTCGAGATACATTACCAATTAGTGCCTAAAGGATGAGCATCATCGGTTAGTGGGTATGATTTAATCATTATCTATTGTAATTTGGAAATGGGCTGATGTTTCTATGTATTTCATGACTATTTTCTCAAGATCATAAAAAGGTATATATATAGTTTGAGTTACTAATGATCATTTGACCAACGTTACACATTTTCTTTTCACTAAAGTAATTAAAAAAATTTATTAGAATGGGAAGATTTGTGTTCATGAGACTATGATAATTCATGGGATTCCTCAAATAATTATATATAATCTTTATTAATGGTTTAAATTTAGATTATGGTAGGGTATGAATAAAATTAGTACTCAAGTGAAATTGGGTACCCATTTTCATCAATAGACTAGAGGATGATTTAAACACACTATATAAACTATTGTGGATATGATTTTTACATGTATCCATGGTTATAGTGGTTTGTTGGAAGACCATGTGGATTTGTTTGTGTTTTTTTATAAAAAAATTGATAATAATAATCTATCCAAATGCATCTATTTGAGTAATTATATGGGATTCCATATCAATTACTCTTATATTTTATTGAAGTCAATAAGCTGACATTCTTTTCTCTTAGAATGGTATAAAAGATTTCTAATTGGGTAAAAATTGTTAGAAAATATTATATATAGATCAAATTAAGAATAATTAATATTTATATTGAATACTATAAAATATTTAATTTATTATTGGATATTATGTCTTTCATTTTTTCTATATCGGTAATCAAAAAATAAAAGAAAGCTAAATTCACACTTTTTTTGGTCAATTGATATTATAGAGAGGATTTGTGATGTTTCGTATTGATTTGAATTACCTATAAAATATCATGTAATTCATGATGTATTTCATGTATTTTTTATTAGAAAATACCTATTAGACCCATCACATAATCTTCAATATGAGTTATATACATTTTTTCGAGGGACTAATCCATATTGTGGGTTATATTGGGAATGTATTTGAGGAAATTAATTCCACGTGTATGAGTTTCATAGTTACATGGATGAGTACAAGAGATAACTTAGGAATTAGATGAATAAATGAGGTATTAATGACAAATGTGGTTAATTAAATATGATCAAAAGTTATTCTCATAGAAGAGGACCCTGTGGTGAAGATTTTATTACAAATATATATGTTTAGGTATGGTTTTTTATAGTTTTGGTTAAATTTATATTCTTATTGATTTATTTGGGGTGGAATTATGTAGACTCTGATGATAATATGAAAATTTTATGGGAGGATTTAAGGTAATATTTTTTGAAATAAATCATTAAGGAAAACTAGATGACATGTGTTTATATATGAGGTACTTGATAGAAAAGATAATGGTGTCAGATCAACTAGAATAGTAATAGGGTTGCTGGTTATCTCAAACTAGGTGTTCAGTGGCCACTGGATTGATATTGTATAAGCATCAGTTACCCTATAGGATTTTATTTGGTATTTTAAATAGTTAAATTTCTATAAATTTATAGCCATGGGAAATCATAATCCAAGTGTGTTTATTAATCCTTGAATCCATAATTATGGGATTAAGTCTTTCTAAAGTCTTTCCATATTTTTATTTTCCTCAAAAAATTCCTTATTCAATTTTAGGTGAAATTATGTTTCGTCAATGGTGCTTGAATTTCAATGGTAAGAGCTAAAAAATCATTTAATTTTGTTAAAATGAAATTATGTTTTGTCTGATATTGTATTCTAATCTTTCTTCCTTATATAGTTTAATAAAATTATTGATTATATGTGCTTGATGAGGATTTAGGCCTTTGTTTATTGTGTGATTTTTTCTTTAATCAAGATATATGTCACCTCTGTCATTCATTTTAATTTAATTGAGTTTTCATATAAAAATTGTGGATTTCATTTGTGATTTAATATTCTGAGTCTGTTTAATATTAATAGAATTTATTTTAATTAAATGAATATTTTTTTAAATATGTTTTTTAATTTTCATTCACAAATTATATAAGTGGTTCATGGATGTAAATGTAAATTAATATGTAAAATTGTTACATAAATAAATTAAATGGTGGATAAGAGTATGAGTTTGATGTTATAATTCTCAATTAAATTAATATTGATTTTATTCTTTAAATAAGTTTATTTTAATTTTATTATTGTTATAAAGTGTTGATTGGTTGTGTTTTAATTTTTAAAATTTATTGTGTGGCCTTGAGTGAATTATGGAAAATAAGTTGCGTAAAAATTATATGATTTATCTTGTAATTAAGGGTTGGAAATTATTTTTTGATAGGTGTGAAGGGGAAATATAAAGGGGTATATATACTTATAGTGTATTATATTTGGATATGATAATTTTGAATTTAAAATAGATATATTATGAGTATTAATGTTTCTAAAATGTTAGTATTTAAGTAATAATATAGTGAATGAGATTTATGTATTTGAGTAAGTATTTGAAAAGTAAATAGACATTAATGGGAAATAAATAGAATATTATTAATGTCTTAATGTGAAATGTTTATAATTTTATTTTTTTTGTATTTGTGATATTATGTTATTATTATTTGGTTATGAAAAAAATTAAAGTTGGATAACATGAAAGGATCATTATGTAAGGTTATGACATGAGAGATGGTATGTGAGCCATGAGTTTGGAAAGGCCTTGTATTAGGCCCTAGATTTTTCTTTCATGTTCTTAGAAAAATGTACATGATCCATGTGTTTGGTTACTATATTAATTTATTGGTTTTCTAAGCGATGAGAACTCATATCATTAAAATTACATAATTCAAAATTTATTATATAAATATATGCGTATTACAAACTAGAAATAATGAGAGTCTTTGTGTATTTCGTTAATTATATACATAAAACAATTATATGAAATAATTATAAAATGAAGTTATTTAGAAACTCTATAACATGCCCTTAGAATCCATTAACCTTCTAATACTACACAATATAACATGGGGACAAACATAAGAAAGGGGTATGACATAAATCCCAGAAATGAAATAATCAAATCATTACATAAGGTAAAGAGGTATATGTGAGTCAACTGGAATTAAATGATGGCATATAAATGTGAGAATCATAATCATGAACATCAAATCATAGAATAAGATTATAACATCAAGGAAACATAAATAATGTGGTAACAACATAAAACATGACCTCATAAGAATAAATCATGGTTAACCATGAAGAAATAATAACATAGCCTTCTTAGGATAACCTCATATACACTATACATCATATCTAATGAAATAAAAACATTAACATATGAATTGGAAGCCTATATTATTCTGGTCCCATCCATCACATTCATATCATGTACATTAATTTTTGTTCCATAATGATTATACAAAATAAGAATGCCTTTTATCACTTTTAATCCCATGATTAAGGATTTTGGGTTACATATATGGAATACCAAATCAATTAAGGATAGGTACATCTAGTTGAATACCGTATAATGGAAATGGGGATAAGAATTTATAATAAAAAAGTTTGGCATGGAAAATCATGAGATAATTTCAGTAGTATAACAGGTGTACATAATGGTTTGTAGAAGAGACTAATGAGACTGAAAGGTATTCTATAATGAAATGGGAATCATAAGGAAAATAAAATCTATGTGTAAGAACACATTACAACATGATAAATTGGATCTCAAAAGGCTTGGTATAATGAAGGTACTCAAAATAAAAATGAAAATGATAGGATCCCTGGCCATGATAGGATGCATCTAAAAGATTAAGAAGAGATTGTTAAGATAATTAGAAGACCTTTGGAAGTCTTTAGAGAGGGATATTTAATTTGTGATCAATGGGTTTTGAGTGAATATAAGTGGGTGGATGTGGGAGTATATATATAAAAAATATAGGGGATTAATTTATTAGTTTCTAAATATAGGTTTCAAACTTTATATGATAAAATAACAAAAGCCACAAAGAATGCCATGATTTCTTCCCATAGTTTATACCAAAAAATGATTGGTTTTAAATATTTTATAAAATAATGAACTGAACTCCTTAAATAAAATTATTTGTGATGTTGAAGTGAGTCATGTTCATAAATAATTTATTTTAAAACCATAAAATATATTACAGGTTTTAGAAGATTCATATAAGGATTATAAAATTTATAAAATAACATTTAAAAATTATTTTAAAGTTGAAACATAATTTTGGTCGTGGATAATCATTATATAATTTATTACATCACTTTTGGTTTATTATGATGTCATAACAAAAACCTTTTATTTATTAGGTTTTAAATTTTGAATTTTTCAGAAAATGGTGAAAAAATAACCATTGGGTAATTTTGAAATTATGATTTAAAAAATAATATTTATTTTATCAAAATAATTTCTCAATTAAGATATTTTTTACTATGAAATAAAATTCCTTATTTATGAAAATATAATACATTTCATGATACAAAAAACTTTCTTTCCCTTATAAAAAATAAAATGGAATTCATCTAATTATATTATCATTTAAAGTTTAAAAAAATATTATTTTATAAGAATATTTAATTAAAATAAAACAAATTTTCAAAAATTCTTGAAATTATTGAAGAATGAATCAATTGAGAGTATTTTTTTTAAATTACTATTTTGATTTTCCCATATCAAAATTTAATTTCTTATCAAACTCATTATATAATAATTTATGAAGTAATAATAAAAATGGAATACATAATATCATTATTTCATTAGAAAATAAAATATAAAAAACCATATTACTAGTGTATAGATTCATTACCCATTATTACACTAATTTACGCTCTAAGGGTAAAGTGTGTGATGGTGGTGCATTCGTGGGGTGGTTTGAAAAAAATTATTTGTTTTGTGATCTCAATAAACATTAAATTATCCCCTAAATAATTTTTCTTCATATTTTGTTATTATATCTAATCTTGGTCTTGTTTAAGGAAAAATCTCAGTGATGTCATCTCCCTCATATGCTCTAATAAATGGGAATCATATAATATAATCCTACTGATTGAGGCCATCACTTCATTGGTATGTGTCAATAGGATTTTATCATAACCCTTAATATATACTAATCAAAATTTTCACTATAAAAATGATATATTATCAATGGTTAAGATACTTTATTATCTTTTAATCTCGATAATATATATTTTATAATTTTCCTAAAAAGACAAAGTATTTAATGTGTTTTATATAACTACATTACTTAATAAGGAATTTATTCATTGAAAAGGGAATTTCATTTATAAGAGTTTGGTTCATTAAATTCTCCCCTTCATAAATTCCACCCTTGAAATTTCATTTTGTACAATAGAGAATATGATGGTACTTTTGTTTCATCGCCTCTTCCAGTTCCCATGTGGCTTCTTGATGTGTATATTTCATGCATACTTTTTAGTATTAAAATACATTAGTTTTATGATATAAATGATTAATTAATTACCTAATATTTAATAGATTTGTTCATTTTTTAAAAGATACAATGTTTTATGTAAGGTGAGAAAATTTATCCAAATGGAAATGATTTTCCATCAAAATAGGGCCTTCCATGATAGAGGTTGATCATAGGAACCTTCTAGGGCTCAAAAATTAATAATAAAAATGAAACATATATTTTGAGTATGGAACGAACTTTTTTGCATTGTGAATTTAAAACTTACAATGTAAAAAAGTTGGAAAATAGGGCATAAATACATGGAAAGAATAGAAAAATTACCTAAGAGAATAAGACCATGTGTCTTAGAGTAACACATATGCATCATGGTGTGACACATATGTGTCATGCCATGATGCATTCTAAAAGTATCATAACATCAATTTTAAACTGTAAATTCACTCCCAGGGATCTCGTCCATGAAACAATATAGATTAAAACCATTTATCAGAGTGTAAAATACTGTGATGAGGAATATTAACAAATTTGACTACATTTATGATAAGAGATCTCCCATTATGACTTGAAATTTCTTTGGACAACCATTGAAGACCCCATAATTCATTTTTATGGTTTTATGGGTGAATTAAATTCCACCTAACCACCAGTTTACATATATAAATTAAGGACCAAGCTACTACTTCTAGGTATTAGATCTAGATACCAAATATTGGCACTACTGGAAATACAATATTTCCCAACGGTTCACAACCGTTGGGAAAGCCCCTCTAACCGTTGGTATATCATATACCAACGGTTCTGATAACCGTAGGGAAGTAAGCCGTTGGGAAAGGTTTTCCCAATGGTTTACTGGATACCGTTGGCATAGACTCACAAAATCCACCCTATCCCAACGGTTCTGCCCAAACCGTTGGGATAGTTTTTTCCAACGGTTTGGGAGAACCGTTGGGAAATACCAATATCCCTTAACTATCCCAACGGTTCTGGCAAACTATTGGGATAGTTTTCCCAATGGTTCTCCCCAAACCATTGGGATATCCCCATGGATGAACACTTTCCCAACGGTTTAGAACTGTTGGGAAAAGAGATATTTACCAACGGTTCAATGAACCGTTGGTAAAAACATCTTTAGGATTATATGCCAACGGTTTTAAACCGTTGGCATACCCTATGCTGTGAAAATTGCAGCAGCCTGCAATTTGCACAGCCCCTGTCCATCAGGCCCCTCTCCATCAGGCCTCATTAGGACTCATTTTGACCTCATTTTCAATCCAATTATTGTACCTGTAATAAAATAAAACATATATATAAAATTACGAAAATATACACATCCATAATTAAATTAGAATTCATAACGTAATTATAAATGTACATAATTCATATAGAATTAAATTTAAAATTTAGATGACAATTATATGTGGAATCCAAAATTCAATTCATAATTTGATCTGTTTTTCTATACCATATATTTTTACCTCAAATGATGTCCATTTTAAACAAAATACATACACCTGAAGTGATACCGACCACAAATACGGGTGAGTGATTTCTGAAGTGGTTGAGAAGACGGCACCTCAATCGGACGTGTCGTGTGCCCGCGGTGACCGAGAACGCAGTTCTGGTGTCATAAACGGCCAAAACTGGCATCAAACGGTCAAATTCATAGCGGACGACCTCGGATTGACCTGAAACCACCGTGAAACATTCTAATTATTATTCGTGACATGTACGCGCAGAAGACACATCAATCGGACGTGCGGTGTGCACGGTACGGCTCAATATGCGCTTTTTAAGTGTTGGGCGTGCATCCGAAAGGCGTGTGGGGTGGTCCAAACCTGCCAAACGATGTCAGATTGGACTGAAATCAGATGAAAATAATGTGTGAGTGAATTGTGAATTGGTCGGGTAGACGACACGCCAATCGGAGGTGTCGCGTGCCCACGGTGATCGAGAAAGCACTTCTGGTGCCATAAACGGCCAAAACGGGCCTCAAACTGTCAAATTCAGAGCGTATGAAATCGGATTGACCTGAAACCACCGTGCAACATTCTAATTATTATTCGTGATGTAGACGCACAGACGCCACGTCAATCGGACGTGCAGTTTGTGCGGTACGGCTTAATATGCGTGTTTTATGTGATACACGCGCTTCATAAACGCATGTGAGGGGGGTCCAAACGGGCCGAACGAAGATGGAATGTCCTGAAATTAGACGAAAAATACGGGTGAGTGATTTGTGAAGTCTTAGAAAAGACGAAACGTCAATCGGACGTGCCGTGTGCCCGCGGTGACCGAGAACGCAGTTCTGGTGTCATAAACGACCAAAACAGGCGTCAAACGGTCAAATTCATAGCGGACGACCTCATATTGACCTGAAACCACCGTCCAATATTCTAATTATTACTCGTGATGCGTACGCGCAGACGGCACGTTAATCGGACGTGCGGTTTGTGCGGTACGGCTCAATATTCGTGTTTTAAGTGATGCGCGTGTTTCATAAACGCGCGTGGGGGGTCCAAACGGGCTGAACGATGTCGGAATGTCCTGAAATTAAACGACAAATACGGGTGAGTGATTTCTGAAGTGGTCGAGTAGACGGCACGTCAATCAGACGTGCCATGTGCCCGCGGTGACCGACAACGCAGTTCTGGTGTCATAAACTGCCAAAACGGGCGTCAAACGGTCCAATTCATAGCGAACGACCTTGGATTGAGCTGAAACCACCGTGCAACATTCTAATTATTATTCGTGACGTGTACCCGCAGACAGCACATCAATCAGACGTGCGGTTTGCGCGGTACGGCTCAATATTCGTGTTTTAAGTGATGTGCGCGCTTCGTAAACGCGCGTGAGGGGGGTCCAAATGGGCCAAACGAAGTCGGAATGGCCTGAAAATAGAAGACAAGTACGGGTGAGTAATTTCTGAAGTGGTCGAGCAGACGGCACGTCAATCGGACCTGCCGTGTGCCCGCGGTGACCGACAACGCAGTTCTGGTGTCATAAACGGCCAAAACAGGCGTCCAACGGTCAAATTCATAGCGGACGACCTCAGATTGAGATGAAACCACCGTGAAACATTCTAATTTTTATTCGTGACGTGTACGCGCAGAAGGCACGTCAATCGGACGTGCGGTTTGCGCGGTACGGCTCAATATTCGTGTTTTAAGTGATGTGCGTGCTTCTTAACGCGCGTGAGGGGGGTCCAAATGGGCCGAACGAAGTCGGAATGGCCTGAAATCAGACGACAAATACGGGTGAGTGATTTTTGAAGTGTGCGAGTAGACGGAACATCAATCGGACGTGCCGTGTGCCCGCGGTGACCGACAACACAGTTCTGGTGTCATAAACGGCCAAAACGGGCATCCAGTGGTCAAATTCATAGCGGACGACCTCAGATTAAGCTGAAACCACCGTGAAACATTCTAATTATTATTCGTGACGTGTACGCGTAGACGGAATGTCAATCGGACGTGCAGTTTGCACGGTACGGCTCAATATTCGTGTTTTAAGTGATGCACTTGCTTCGTAAACGCGCGTGAGGGGGGTCCAAACGGGCCGAACAAATTCGGAATGGCCTGAAATCAGACGACAAATACGGGAGAGTGATTTATGAAGTAGTTGAGTAGACGACACGTCAATCGGACGTGCCGTGTGCCCGCGGTGACCGACAACGCAGTTCTGGTGTCATAAACGGTCAAAACGGGCGTCCAACAGTCAAATTCATAGCAGACAACCTCGGATTGAGCTGAAACCACTGTGAAACATTCTAATTATTGTTCGTGACATGTACGCGTAGACAGAACGTCAATCGGACGTGCGGTTTGCACGGTACGGCTCAATATTCGTGTTTTAAGTGATGCGCGTGCTTCGTAAACACGCGTGCGGGGGGGGGGGGGGGTCCAAATGGTCTGAACGAAATCAGAATGGCCTAAAATCAGACGAAATATATGGGTGAGTGATTTCTGAAGTGGTCGAGCAGACGACACATCAAGCGGACGTGCCCTGTGCCCACGGTGACCGAGAACGCAGTTTTGGTGTCATAAACGACCAAAACGGGCATCAAATGGTCAAATTCATAGAGGATGACCTCAGATTCACCTGAAACCACCGTGAAACATTCTAATTATTATTCGTGATGTGTACGCGTAGACGACACGTCAATCGGACGTGCGGTGTGCGCGGTACGACTCAATATGCGTGTTTTAAGTGATGCACGAGCTTCGTAAACGCGCGTGAGGGGGGTCCAAACGGGCCGAACGAAGTCGGAATGGCCTGAAATCAGACGACAAATACGGGTGAGTGATTTCTGAAGTTTTCGAGTAGACGGCACCACAATCGGACATGCCGTGTGCCCGCGGTGACCGACAACGCAGTTCTGGTGTCACAAACGGCCAAAACGGGCGTCCAACGGTCAAATTCATAGCGGAAAACCTCGAATTGAGCTGAAACCACCGTGAAACATTCTAATTATTATTCGTGATGTGTACGCGCAGACGGCATGTCAATCGGACGTGCAGTTTGCATGGTACGGCTCAATATTCGTGTTTTAAGTGATGCGCGCGCTTCGTAAACGCGCGTGAGGGGGGTCCAAACGAGCCGAACGAAGTCGGAATGGTCTGAAATCAGACGACAAATACGGGTGAGTGATTTATGAAGTGGTTGAGCAGATGGGACGTCCATCGGACGTGCCGTGTGCCTGCGGGGACCGACAACGCAGTTCTGGTGTCACAAACGGCCAAAACGGGCGTCCAACGGTCAAATTCATAGCGGACGACCTCGGATTGAGCTAAAAAACCTTGAAACATTCTAATTATTATTCGTGAGGGGTACGCGCAGACGGCACGTCAATCGGACATGCAGTTTGCGCGGTACGGCTCAATATTCGTGTTTTAAGTGATGTGCGCGCTTCGTAAACGCGCGTGAGGGGGGTCCAAACGGGCCGAACGAAGTTGGAATGGCCTGAAATCAGACGAAAAATACGGGTGAGTGATTTATGAAGTGGTCGAGCAGACTACACGTCAATCGGACGTGCCGTGTGCCCACGGTGACCGACAACGCAGTTCTGGTGTCATAAACGGTCAAAACGGGCGTCCAACGGTCAAATTCATATAGGATGACCTCGGACTAAGCTAAAACCACCATGAAACATTATAATTATTATTCGTGATGTGTACGCGCAGACGGCACGTCAATCGGACGTGCAGTTTGCGCGGTACGGCTCAATATTAGTGTTTTAAGTGATGTGTGCGCTTCGTAAACGCGCATGAGGGGGGTCCAAACAGGGCCGAATGAAGTCGGAATGGCCTGAAATCAGACGAAAAATACGGGTGAGTGATTTCTGAAGTGGTCGAGCAGACGACACGTCAATCGAACGTGCCATGTGCCCGCGGTGACCGACAACGCAGTTCTGGTGTCATAAACGGCCAAAACGGGCGTCCAATGGTCAAATTCATAGCGGACGACCTCAGATTGAGCTGAAACCACCGTGCAAGATTCTAATTATTATTCGTGACGTGTATGCGCAGAAGGATCTTCAATCGGACATGCAGTTTGCGCGGTACGGCTCAATATTCGTGTTTTAAGTGATGCGCGCGCTTCGTAAACGCGCGTGAGGGGGGGGTCCAAACCGGCCGAACGAAGTCGGAATGGCCTAAAATCAGACGACAAATATGGGTGAGTGATTTCTGAAGTGGTCAAGAAGAATTCACGTCAATCGGACGTGCAGTGTGCCCGCGGTGACTGACAACGCAGTTCTGGTGTCATAAACGGCCAAAATAGATATTAAAATATAAAATCAATAGATTAAAACTTACAATCTGCTGATGAGTAACTTCGTTGACGGCACTTCCATCCTTTTTCCGTCTACTCAAGAAAAACAGTTTTGCTCGAGGCACACGTCCTTCAATATTCTGTATTTTCCTCTACCTTGATATTGAAAACTAAAGTTATATAAAAACTTTAACAAACGATTAAATAATTGAGAAAACAAAAGAAAATGTAAGTCGTAAAGAAAACTTATAAAAAATTGTCATACCTACTTCCTCTCATGATCCGGCATCATCTTACGTCCTAGTGTGTGGAGATATTTTTTTGCATCAATGTTGTTTTTATTTTTTCCAGATGATTCCTAAATAAAATTCAATAATGCAAAGGATAATATTAATGCGAAACATGAAAGTTATTATTTAAATACCTCAAATTTAATTCATACCTTAAACTGGGTACTCTTCCAATGAGTAATCATCTGACGATACTGCTCTATAGGACAGTCATCCACGACTGGCACCGCCTCTAACTCAATGCCAACTCTAGCACGCCATCCAAGATACAACTCATGCTTGTAGGCTCTCCAAAGCTCACCTAAATCCTTTAGACGTTCCGCTCGAGCACCCTCACCATCGGGAAAATTAAATCGAAGCTGGCATAAAAATAATAATTCATATAAATAAAAAAATAATTCATGTCATTAAATACAATAGATTTTTTTACCCATATATCTGCCCAAGCTCTATCCTTGAATTCATGTGGCAAATGTCTCCATGATAGCGGGCTGACGGGAATGATGTCAGAGTATTTGGCAAGCGTCGCCAAAAAACTACGACATTACTGCTTGGATTTCTCAACCATTTGGTTGTCTTCATTATAATCTACCATAACCTATGTGCGGCGATTCCACACCAAACGCATGCGTGTACGCCCCCTCCCCCGCCTCCTGTCAGAAGCTGTATCTGTCATTAAAGAAAAAACAAATATTTTATCAAAACATGTTATAATGAAAATAAATATTTTTATACAATTTTTTTAGGGTTTTATAAATATACATGCGCCAGTCTGATCGCTGAGCGCCGCCGGATCCACAGAAACTGATGGAACACACTGTGCTGGAACAGGAGTCGAGGACAAAGGAATATGGAAGCTCGGAGAGATAGAAATAGAAGGAAAAGAAGATGGGACAGCAGTATGACCAGATTCTGACTGGGGAGTGGGAATCATCATGGGATGTGAAAATGATGGGGAAGAAGATGCAGACGGTATTGAAAACATGGGAGGCCTAAATATCTCGTGTGTCCCTAATGGAACACCGGGATCAAAATGTGGTAAGGATGACATGTCAGTGGGAGGGGCAGGGTCTAGTCGGGCACGCGCAGCGGATCGTCGACCTCTGGTACGAACCCCCCTCGTACCACCGGCCTGAGTACTAGGACCAATACTAGGCTCCTCGTCGAATAACTGTCGACGTAAAGGTGGATCCTACAAAAATGTTTACAACAAAATTAATCACATGACATTATATATTCTTTAAATATATATATTTGAAATAAATTACTCACAACAGGTACTAATGGTGGAACTCCCAAATCCTTCATTCGACGATTGTTGTCCATCATTTTTTTCCTTCGTCTCTCTTCAATAGGCTGCATTTTCTGCTTTTGAAAACAAATATGTAATTAATTAGAAAAAGGAAACTAAAGTGTAACCCAAAAAAATAAATATATGAAGGAATAGGGGGATTCATTGATAATTTATCTATCAATTTTTTTATAAGAGCTTGAATGGATTTATAAAATCATACAAGTTGTAATGTTTACCAAGTTAAAAATATTGTTTGACTAGGTTTGAATAAAGTTCAATTCCAAATTAGAAAATGCAATTCAAATAAAATTGCAACGAATAAACATTGAAAATTCACATAACGGTCAAGGCAGCCAAAATATATTTGTTATCAATACTAAATCAATTTGAATAGTTCCAACCTTAACAACCCAACTCGAGGTAAACCAAAAGAATTGAGAACATGGATGAATGATTCTATATATTTTCAACCACAACTTCAGGTTCACAATCAACTCTGACAATTGAGCTATTGGAGTCATCAAAAGAAATAAATGCATTGGTTCCAATGACAGTAGGGAAAGTGTCAATTTCATCATCACCATCATCAAAAATATGTCTTGGAATTACTTCAATTATGACACAAAATTCAGGTCGAAGTTGGTCTTTGAAATAAAAAACTTGTTTAGCCATTGATGCCAACACATATGGTTCTTCGGTAGCAAGAGTGCGAGTCATATTAATTACTCGAAATCCACAATCATCAATAAATGTGCCTTATCTCGTCATCGAATCAAACCAATGGAATTTCAACATTGTGACTCGTCCATGAGAGTAATAATCCAATATTATTATTTTCTCGATGACTCCATAATAACCCACATTTTCAAATCGCGGTCTACTATCTGATGCACTGGCATAACAATCTGTTGTGGCAGTAACCATAACACCATCATGTTGTGTTCTCATATTCTTTTCTCGTTCAGTGACAGTAAATTTGTACCCATTGATAACAATTGATTTACAGTCACGAACCACGGTATTAGGACCAAAAGCCAAAGCTCTTATTTCCTCAGAGACAGAGTCAGCAGACAAACTCAATACCTGCAATATAAATGATTGTTAAACTTAATTAAATATTTATTTAATTATTTTAAATAGTAATATTTTTACCATCAATTTTAACCAAGAAGAAAACTCTTTGCTATGAAAAGCATCCCTCCTTCTCAAAGAGAAAGAACGATGCTTTCTATTTATCATTGTTTTATGTTCCCTGTAGATAAAAAATATGAATAGTTTAACAGATATATATGTAAGATATACATAATCAATTTAGTTACCTGATATAGTTATCGAACAAATCACAGTTAAAAAAAACTATGTGATGTGCCATCTCCCGCTCTTCATGGATTAATGTCTTCAATGTATATGATCCAGGAATTCCTCCTATTTGAGGAAGTGATGGAAAACTGGGATCAATTTGGTCATACTATTCTTCTTCATTTCTCATTGGTCTATTCAATCTTGTAGTAAGATCGGACAAATACATCGAGTAGAAATCCATACATTCTTGGGCCAGGTAACCATTCACGATAGAACCTTCAGGATGATTTCTGTTTCGGACATAAGACTTTAATGTGAACATATTTCTTTCAGTTGGATACATCCAACGAAAAGAAACAGGTCCTCCGAGAAGTAATTCATTGGGAATATGGACAGTCAGATGTAGCATCCATGTGAAAAATGATGGGGGAAATATTTTCTCCAACTCACACAAAATTAATGGGGCATCTGTCAAAATTTTTTGCAAGAAAGACTTGGACAACTTCTTAGCACAAAGATCTCTAAACAAATGGCACAACTGAATAACAGCCACCCTTACATTATTGGAAAAAAGATGACGGATTGCTATTGGAAGAAACTCATGCATTAGAACGTGATAATCATGAGTCTTCAAAGATTTTAACTTCAACTCTTTTCTGTTGACCCGTTTAGATATGTTGCTTGAATACACATCAGGAACTCTAATAGTCTCTAATACTTCCAGAAATTGTTTTTTTCCATAGGTGTCATCACATAAGAAGCACATGGAAGTTGCCATTTATTTTCACTGATACACACAGGATATAATTCTGGTCTGATGCCCCAATCCACCAAGTCACGCCGAGATCGTAAATCATATTTTGTTTTCCCCTTGATATTTAGAAGAACTGAAAGCAACATTTCGCATATATTCTTTTCAATATGCATTACGTCTAAGCAATGACGTAACAAATTTTTTGACCAATAAGGAAAATCAAAAAAGATATTCCTCTTCCTCCAATTGTAACAGGTTTCAATGGAAACATTCTTTCTCTTTCCAGATTTCATTTGACCCTTCCCGAACGAAAAACTGCAATCTTTCAATTCATTAAGCACATCAGTTCCAGACATACGTTGAGGTGGATCATCGGTCTCTATGGTATTATCAAATCTTTGACGATTCAATCTATATGGATGATCCTTTGGTAAGAATCGTCGATGTCCCATAAAACTGAAACTACAATGATGTTTCAGTCTTCTGGATCGTGTATTCTTCATACAAACTGGACATGACAGTTTTCCCTTCGTGCTCCATCCAGACATCATTGCATATGCTGGAAAATCGTTGATCGTCCACATAAGTATAGCACGCATCTGAAATATGTCTTTCGAACATGCATCGTATGTGCGCACACCGACATACCAAAGAAGTTTCAATTCTTTTATTAAAGGTTTCATGTATACATCAGTATCATTGCCGGGATCAGAAGGACCAGATATGAGTATACTCCTGAAAGTGAAAGGTTTTTTCATACACAACCATGGGGGAAGATTATAAATGTGTATAAAAACTGGCCATGTGTTGTGCGAAGTAAGCATCTGCCCAAACGGATTAAAACCGTCGCATGAAAGACCCAGCCTCACATTACGCACGTCAGCTGCAAAATCAGGATGTCGAGCATCAAATCTCTTCCATGAAAATCCATCTGCAGGATGAACCAACTCATCATTAGTCTTCTTTCTCTCGGTATCATGCCATCTCATTTTTATTGATATGTCATCAGACATAAAAAGATTATGGAGTCTGGGGATCAATGGAAAGTTCCACCTTACATTCTGTGGAACGCGGGATGGTGTTCCATCAGATTTTGACTTCCAGTGGGATGTGCCACACTTTATACAATCATTTCGTTTAGCGGTTTCCTCCCAGAATAAACTGCAATCTTTCGGGAAAGCATGAATTTTTTTTCTTGAAAATCCAAGTTCCTCAACTAACTTCCATGCCATATAGTGGTTTGAGGGAATATCTGCATCATCTGGAAGTAAATCCTTCAAGAGGGTAAGAATATAATCGATTGCTGTATTAGAAATCCCATACATAGTTTTCCCATGAAATAATCGGATTAAAAATTCCAGCTTTTTCATTTTATTCCATTGTCGATATACTGGAGTCGTGGCAGCATCATTCAATTTTTTCACCCTATCAATATCATCATTTTCACTAGATGCATCAGCTGTCCTCATATCGAAGTCTTCTTGAGTTGAAATCCTTTCTTTTTCATGATGACGAATAAACGGAAACCAATCATCTAACAAATTCTCCATTCCAGTCCTTTAATTTCGATCATCACCAATTTGAGATTTCATTTTCTCCCCATTGTGATACCGCACAAAGTAGTTTGCTTGAAACCCATTTTTAGTTATGTGGTAGCTGACTTCTTCACAGCTCAACCAAGGTCTACCAACATAATTGGAACATGGGCAGTGTATGCGACCACTATCTGAAGCATTGTGGAATGAAAAATCTATAAACCTCTCCAAATTGTTTTGAAAATCGTCTGAGATCCGATCGGTTTCATACATCCAACTTCTGTCCATTCTATAAAAATAATTTATATAAGTCATTTTGTCATAAAAAATTAAATACGCATTAACTTTAATAGAAAATACATTTAAGTAAATGATAAAGGAATAAAATAATCAAGGTATCAACTACACATATGAAAAAAACATACAAATGTGTTATTGAAAAAATGTAAAACCAACAAGAAATTAATGTGTTATATCACATAACAGCATGCCTCATCCCATAACCATATTAGTAGGGTATCATGAACATGAATAACATCAACCTTGTGCCATCCTCCTACCCTACATGTCCCCAACCACATGCCACATCTTATTATAGCCTTATCACATCACACCTCACCGGAAAACACTAGGGAAATCATAGTACATCTCACCTGAAGACACATGGACAATCACATCGCATCTTGCCTAAAAACACATGGTCAATCACTTTTGAAGGAAGAGTAGGGAAGACATGGTAGCTATCCAAACATATAACCACCATCCAAGATATTAGAAAAAATACCCATAACTCAAAACCTCTGATCGTTGGTAAGTTTATCCAACTCTGGTTCGGAATGTGTAGAAATAACATAACAATACATGATATATAGATAGCACAAAATACTCAACCTATGGGTTCACATTAACTACATAATCACACACTTCACTAATACTATAAAACACAAAAACCACACCACCACCACACAAGACGCATAGCATTTCTCACTTTCATTTATAAGCCACTTCATTCACACATACATTGTCCATTCATTTAATGTTACATTAATTAAATCCATTTACCACACATCATACACCACAACTTCATAACACAACACCTCCACACGACACAACACCACCACACATCATCACTATCATACAACTTCACATGTCACCTCCATTCCCACTGACTATCACATTACAACCCCACATATCACAAAGCCCAACTGGTCACCTCAATCCCCATAAAACACCCTACAACATACAATGAAACAGAACAGAAAACCTCTCATAGAGGCAACATACCCCAACTTCCACAATGTATTTATTCAAGTTCTTTTATTACATTACCCCTTTATTTATCATGGGCATTATAACACAACTGATATTCCAAGGGAAACTAATTAATTAACAAAATATTCATTCATTTCCCTGTTTTTCACGGTGAAATCACATCAAAATCCTAACTTAAAACAAAAATATTAGATCAATAACAGTAAAAACAAGGTACCATATATGTATAAAGAATAAAATACCTGATTTGAGATGATTCAGCTGGGTTTTCACTTATTCGGATTGGGAGTTCAAGATTAGCAGAGAGTTGGAGCTGGATTGATAAATTAAAACTAAAATATGAGATCAATAACAATAAAAATAAGGTAGTATATGTGTATAAAGGAAAAAAAATACCTTATTTCATATGAGTTTTCACCTCTTCGGATGTTCGGATGGGGGGAGTTCGCGAGGGGAGGGAGAGCAGCCCCGCTGGATCATAAATTTAGGGTTCTGTTCGAATGGGGGGAGAGCAGCCCCGCGGCTGTATTTGGGGGAATTCTTTCCCAACGGTTTTTAAAAACTGTTGCGAAAGAGAGGTGTTAAGGTAATTTTCCCAATGGTTCTAGTGAACCGTTGGGTAAAGTGCATCTAAGACACCCCTTTACCAACGGTTTGGGGAAACCGTTGGCAAAGGGGTGGCCTTTCCCAACGGTTTGCTGAAACCGTTGGGAAAGCCTTCCATGTACATTCCTTTGCCAACGATTGTGTATAAACGTTGGTAAATATGTCCTAATCCCTTCAACCCCAACGGTTTAGGCCAACCGTTGGTAAACACCCGTTGGGAAAAATCCTATTTCCAGTAGTGTGGGGTGAAATTCTGTGTGGTTGTAGAGTCTTCCACCATTCTTATTTTCTATTTATTTTATGTTTTTTTTTGTTTTCTCTTTCCCTATTACTCTTCTAATAATAGAATAATGGGGTAATTCTCCCCTCATGATAGGGTAATATATAAAATGGGTAAGGTTCTTCCAGGTTTTATTTTCTTTATTTTATACGTATTTGGTTGCTGTAATTTCTAATTCCAAATCCCAATATCTTTCTTTTTATTTTCACATGACCATTAAGTGAAAATCCAAAAAGAACCATTTTAATTTCCTAACTAATTTCCCTAAACTATTTCATGGACATTGAATAGTTTAGGGGAATTAGTGTTAAAAATAGTATCTGGATAAACATAATGTATAAAAACCCAAATTACTTGACGATGGGAAATAATGTATTTTTATACTAAGGAGGGGGACCTATTAACATTGGATATCCCTTATCCAAACTCTAACACCAATGATAAATTAATAAAATAAATTTATAAATATACTTTCTTCTGAACACTAAATCTAAAAAATACTTTCACACCTTTCCAACTAATTTTTAAAACCCAAAATCTACTTTCTCTATCTTTTTCACTTTCTTCAAATCCCAAAATATATTTCTTTAATTCTTTTTCTAAAAATTGGTTCAATAAAAAAACTAAATTCCCAATAAATTAATTGAATTGTATCATGGGTTCAACCTCAAAATAATTTAAATCTATATCTTATTAATTAGTTTAAATTTTTTGGGTTTAATAATTTTTTAAACATGGTTATCGCCCATGGGAATTAATGACACCCCATGAGCAACCAAACTTTAGGTGCTATTTTTGGGTATAGACTCTAATTATTTTTCAGTCTTTTATTGTTTTTATTATTATTTTAGTTCAATTTCCATTTTTACGTTGGTGTGTTCATAATGATGTTTTAAATTTTTAATCATTAAATATGTGATTAAAAAACTCAAGGAAAACCAAAAGATATCATTGAGCTCATTCCCAACCGTGAACACACTCTAAAGAGAAATAACATTGAATTGACTATGGTGGGCATGGAGAAACATGTTTCTATAATATTAATTCAACCTCAATATATAAGGCTTAGAACCATCACAAATTATGAAATACCATTGAACACATGATTTCTACTGAGAATCCATATCCCTCATGTTGTCGAAAATAATTTTTAGATCAAGTCAGTAATTAGAAAAATTATATTGAACACCATAAAAGTCACCAAACTCCCTAACGATGATATGATTGTGCATATGGGAAGTTTAATCAAGCTCTGCGACACATTCCAATTTTATAACATCTCAAGTGACATGAAAAGAGTTTGAATCATATAATTTTCATTATTTAGTCGATCATAAGAATGGATCCACAATTTTCTCGCACATTCCACCACTACATGAGATGAGATGGAAAAAAATATTCTTTCCCACTTATTTAATCCCTCCAAATCAATGGTCATCTGTGTAAATAATATATAATTTAGTCAATTTGAGTATGAATCATTTTACACTTCTTGGGAACATTTTAAATATTTAATTAAATAATGATTGAACCATTTTTTTCAAAAATTAATTTTAATCCAAATATTTTATAATTATTTATCATGGGGTAACACAGTAATTTTAGACACTACAGCTGGACGACCATTAGTGAAAAAAATCACTAAAGGAAATCTATATTCTACTGGATGAGAAGGTGAGAAACACATTACAATGGAAAAAAATGTACACCATGAATATGTGTTAACATGATTGAAAATAAAAGTTGGATAATGTCCAAAATGGAGTCATTATCCAAAAAAATAGATATGATGATGGGACAACAACAACCCCAAGGTATATATAAAGTGGAATTAAATTATTTTGATTATAATTGTAAGAATAATTTTCATGTTTAACAACCATAACAATAAGTTAATGTTTATTAGTAGAGAGTTTTGAGTTTTCATTAATATTAAGGACCATCACAGTTGAGCCATTTCCACAAACCAGAGGATATATTTTTTATATTCACAACTACCACTTGGGATACTATCCATGGAATGAAAGCCTATTCAAAATATAAAGGAGTGGAAATAAAAGAGACGAAGGATGACTCAAGTGATCTGAAGAATTAAATTTGAAACTTATATTCTATGTTGGGTATATTTCAAATAAACTTAGAGAGATGAAATCAGGAGTACTTCCATGATGCCTAAAATTATACCCATGATAGTATTTTATATTCATTTCTCTATGAGGTGTAAAAGTCACCAAATAACATATTTAATAATGTAAGAGAAAATAAGAACTATATGTTTAAGAGATGAATAAGAACAATGAGAGAGTAAATATTGAAGAAGATGTAAGAGAGGAACCACCATAGTATAGTCCAAGGTTACTTTTCCAGAACAACTGGTGGAAAGAAATATCAACGTGACAAAAGGTAAATTTCTAGGACATTTTAAAAATTTTCATATTAACATCCCTTTTTTAGATGATCATTCTATCATTAAAACATATGAAAATTTTATAGATGATCTAGTGACCAATAATAGAAAGGTGGAGGAATTTGGAACCATATAACTCACATCAAGAGCTTTCATCTATATTATTAAAGGATCTTCCAATAATCCACAATACTCAGGTAGTTTTTTTATCCCTATTTAGATTTTTTCTAAAAAATTTGGAAAATATATATGTGATTTTGGTGTGAGAATTAATATAATGTCATTCCCCACTTTCAAAATATAGGGACTAGAAGGAATAAATCCCATGAGAGTTAGAATTCCATTAGAATATCAATAAGAAAATGACTAGGAGGGATAATTAAAGATATTTTCATAAAATTAAAAAAATTATACTTCCTCCTGGATTTTTTGGTGTTGGATATGGAAGAGGATTGGACACATATCATTTAGGGAAGAAAATATTTGTCCATTGGGAGAGTGTTGATAGAAAAACAAAGTAGATAACAATGTTTGAGAGATAACTATGAACAAGTGAGTTTTAGTATCCATCGAGAAATGAAGAACTATTATGTGAAATATGAAGATCAGTTGGTAAAGAAAAAAAATACTCAGATATGAGGATTCTACTTGAATTAAATAATTTTATGAGGTGATTATTGTTTTATAGGGGATATTCAAATTAAAAGTACTTAAAAAGGTAAGATGATGGATTAGATCACTGACACTAGAGGAGCTACTTATTCAACCATGTTTTGAAAATGCCAATGAGTATGGATGGTACATGACCTTTAATTTAGTTGTTTAAATATTATAAAATAAATAGTGTATAGGTCTGATAGATACTGAGAAAGTACTACGAGTAGGAATAGTTAATCTATTTTCAAAATAAAGAAAGGGGAAAACCTACACAGAAATGTCACATATAATTAAAATTTTTGTACCTAACTAGGTAATATTTTTTCTTCTTCTTTAAATTATGCTAAAGATAATATAGGTAATTTTTACTCAATGATATTAAACAAAAGTGCTTCTAAGAGGCATATCGGGTTTTTTTATGATTTTTAGTTTCCTTTTTTTATCCATATAAACACTCTTAATAATCATTCAAATTTTATTGATATTGGTATGTACTTTCACTTGAGTTTTTTCATTTACCAATACCATCAATAAAATAATAATAAATAATACCATAGGTCATAGGAAAAATTCAGGTTGTGAACTTGGAGTAGGTAGGGCCTATGTTTCCCAAGGTTGAGGATCAATGAAAGAGAAGTAAGTATTTCAATTATATAATTTATAATATATTCTCCACATTTAATTTTATTTTAGAGTTTTAAATATAAATTTCATTCCCAAAAATTATTTTTTTATTTAATCAACTAAACTTGGAGATACAAAGTACTTAGGAATATTTTCATGAAAATATTTCAAATTTCACTATAAATTAATTTGAATGATAAATTTTGGGGAAAGAATTGGTAGGGATAAACATATGGTTTTGGATTTAGGAAATCATGATTTATTGGGATCAATTGATTTTTTTAAATGATATTTTTGGATATTTTTTGAAGCTTTGAATTTTATATATTGTTGTTAATTTATTTTAATATTCGTATACATTTCTTTAGTAGTTATCCAAAACATTTTTCTCATTCTAGAGATATTTTATGAATAAAATTTTATCATTTCTTCTTGAACTATATTTCTTGAAAGACTAGGGAAAGTAATTTTCTAGAACATTACTAAATCTAATCAAAGCTATGACTAAATAGAATAACATTTAATAAGATCAATAAATTTTTTAACCCTTTCTCCATGGACCCACCTTTCATTAATCATTCTATTTCCAAATGAATACATTAATGACCTTGGTAGGAAATGAACCATGTTACAAACCTATTATATCTATTCTTACCCTACTCATAGTATATTTCATAATATTTAAAAGAATAACGGTGTGGAAGTGGATGGACATGGTGGTGATATACTACATCGAGGCTATTTTGAGGGGGGGTTCATTGTGATTTTGGGGGGAGACCATGTTATAATTCACTGCGTTTTATTATTCACCGCCATTAATAAAAATGGATTTTATCTTTTTAGGATAAAAAATTACCATTACCAAATTGATGATCTTTTGATCATACGTAGTTAGGTTATGGATACAAGATTTTTCTTAAAAAAACATTAAAAAAATATAATAAAAAAAGAAAAACAAATAAATATATGGTTATTTTTTCATTATGACTACATATATTATAATCCCATGTTGATATTTTTTGGGGGAAGAGAGATAAAACATATATAAAGGGATATTTCTGTTGATCTTATATTCATAAATCATGCATTATGATTCATATTCAAACATCCGTCATGAGAATAAATTTTTACATCATTTAACCACCTCAATTAAGCCTCAAATACATTTATACCTTAATGAAATTTCCTCATGAAAAACTATGATATCCGTCTTTATGAAGAGAATATGTTAAAAACCTTTAAATCCTATTGTAAGTGACATATTTTCAGGTATGCATTGACTTTCCATTAGGTTTTCTATGTCTATTATGAATATAAAAATTAATTTACTATATATTAAAAATGGAATACATATTAACAATGAATTAGAAAATAAAAATTAGTTATTGAAAAGTCTTAGCTATTTTGAAAGAATAAAAATAAAATACTTGGAAGATTTTTTTCCTTGAAAAGTAAGGTGTTGATGAATTTTCCTTCATGATGATCAAGCATTTAATTCAAAATTTTATCATTTAATTTTATTGACATTGAATTTAAATTATTGTAAGTTGAGCATCCTTAATAGTATATTGATATTTCATTCTTGATTAAAATCCTTAAATAAAGTATGTTGGATTTGATACATACATTTTATGCAGGATTTTTAGTATTAAAATACATTACTTATACGATTTAAATGGTCAATTATTTCCTGAATATTTATTGTATTTTTTCATCAGTGAAAAGATATAATTTTTTATGGAAATCATGAAAAAGGATCCAAACAATGATGATTTCCCTCAAAAGTCGGACTTCCATGATGAAGGATGATAATAGGATGATTTTGAGGGTCATAAAAGAAGATTTGGGATGAATGAGAGCTTTTAGGGAGAGAAATCACTTTTTATCTTGTGAATATTCAACCTACGATGTAAGAATATTGGAAAGCAAGACATAAATACATGGTATAAAAAGAAAAATCCTATAGGATATGAATAATGTGTGTCCTGGAATAATACTTATGAATTAGGCCATGAAATTCCCCCCAAAATATTCAGAATACCAATTTACATTGTAAATTTACTCATGAGGAGATGGTCCATGAAAACTTATGACTTAAAATCACAGTTCATGATGTAAAATGTTATGATGGAGCCATAAATGGATAAATTATACTAAATTTATGATGGGAGACCTACTATTAAGACCTAAAATAGCTGGGACCACCATTAAAGTCCCAAATGTCCCTTTTTTATGTATATTTTGGTGAATTAAATTCAACCCATGGACCCTAAGATATATTTAAATAGAGGATAAAGCTACTACTACCTTTGATTAGATTTAGAGGCCAAATTTTGGAGTAAAGTTATATGCTACTGTAGAGACTTAAACCATAATTCTCTCCACTTTGGTTATTGTTTTATTTCTATTTTCCCATTACCTCCTATTATATCATTATTATAATTATGGGTAATTACTAGATTTTTCTAGGTTAATATCGAAAAAGAGGGAAGGTGTTTATGAATTATAATTTCATTATTTTATTTATGTTTGGTTTTCATAATTTATAATTGAAAATTCAGATCTATTTTTTATATTATCATGAACATTGAGAAAAAATAAAAAAAAATTAATTTCCATCTATTTTCCTAAACTATTTCATGATCAATGAATGGTAAAGGGAAATTAAGTTCAAATACAATATCAAGATAAACATAATGCATTAAAAAACTAAATTTCCTAATGATTGGAAATATGGTATTTTTTTATTAATAATGGGATACCATGACCATTGGATTTCCCTCATTAAGAATCTAAAAAAATGGTGAATTAATAAAATTAATTTTTAATTAAAATTCCACTTGAACCCTAAATCAAAAAAACCCTGACACACCTCTCTATTTTCCTTTCAAAAACCAAAATATTTTTTTTCACTCTTTCTATCTTTATCAAAAAACTGAAATATACTTATTTCTTTCTTTTTCTAAAAACTAATTTAATAAATCTGTTTTGAATTTATAATAAACATATTACATTATCTCATGGGTTCTACCCTGAACGCTCCATTTTCTATATCTAATTAATTAGTCACACTTGTTTCAGTTTTTGAAAATTTTAAATTTGGCTAGCCCTATAAGTAATTAATGACACCCCATGGAAGATCACTTTCTCAAAAATATGGTTCCACCAAAACACTTTGACTAAGGGAGTTTTATTTTCTTTGTATAACATTTTATTTGTGATTTAAAATCTTCACTGGTTACTCCACACATGAACAATCAATTTCTAAGGGTAACACCTTTAGATTAAGTACATTTGAAGGGGCCTGGTGTTTACTTCCTCGAGAGGGATACATGGAATACATCATGTACTTGGGATAGTTTAAATGGGATATCTAGTTGATATTACATCACTCTAACGTGATAAAATATCTCAAATAGAGTAATTTGTCTTGTAATAAGATTTCCCTTATTTCAGAACTTCAGGAATTTCTTCCAAGATAAAAGTTGGAAGAACACCATAAAATAATATTGGTCTTTATTACACACTTAAACAAGATTTATTACATAAAATTTCCCTTAATAAAACCCTTAAGGTAAAGATTTGTAGTTTCTTTGCGTATTTGGAACATTAAATGAAAACTTATGACATAAAATAAAAAATCTTTATTGAAAACATACTTTTTATGACCACAACATTCTTTCGTACTTATTATTGCATGGTATTACCTGAGAACATGCTATAAATCCCAATAAAGTAGTAAATAAGGCATAACATGAATAATAAAATACATTTTAGTAAATATTCATGCCAATGGAGGATGATAGAAACATGAACATAAAGGCATGATATAACATAATTATCAAAACATGGAAATGTGGCAACAACTTAAAACCCTGCATCAATAACATAAACGAATCAAGAAAACCATTATCCCAACATGATAGAAAAATCCCTATAAATTAATTAGGTAAACCTATTTTCCATCATGGTTTATCATGATACTAAACATTACCCAATGCATTGGATTACTATTAGGGTGCACCCTTTATAATCATTTCAATCTCATGCTTAAGTGTACCACCTAGATCATATAACATAGATCCATTAAACATCATCACTTATTCCATGATAAACGAATGTGTAATAAATATATAAAATTAGATAATAAATAAGTATATATTCTTAAATGTGAATACCATTGATTGAGAAATTGGCATGGTGTTCACCACCCGATGATTTTAACATGGAAAAACCACAGTGCAATTACGGCAGCCAAACAGTGTGACATAAAAATTCATAAAAAGAGTTGATGACAGAGAAAGGGTTATCTAATCATATATACATTAATTTTTACGTAATAGGGTCATATAAATACAATTTATAATATAATTAATTTTTAAATGGAAGGCATAACATAATAATGAAAATCGATAAAAGATGAGGAATGAAATAACTCTTACGAAATTTTGGCATGGTAACAACTGTACAATGGAGGAATTAATGAGAGATAAAGAGGTATAACGTCATAAAAACATAATAAGTGAGCCATGATTAATTTTTTAAAACATAAAACACTATTTTTAATTGAAAAATAAACGAGTATAACAATATAAGGAAATATGGATAAAAATGAGAAATCAAGGAATGTGAAGATCCCTTACATGGTTGTGTGATCCCAAATGTTTTGGAGAGGTTTAATGAGAGCTTGGGGGCCTTGGTAGGAATCTAGGGAGTCTATAGAAGAGTTATTATATGCTTAAAAAAGCTTTAGTGGAGATTAATGCGTGTTTGGGTGGGTTTATATAGGAAATGAGGGGCAATTCTTTATTATTTAGGTTTTGGACACTCCACTCTAAAGTATTCAAAACCACAAACCAAACCATGGGGTTTGACCATGGTTTCTATAAAAGGTTATTTTAATACATTATTTTATAAGACCAAGGTCTTAATATATTAAAATATTTCCCTTTTTTATGTGTAAGTGAGTCACACCCTCAAAGAAATGAATTCAAAATCATAAAATATATTATACATTTTGGAGGATTCACTGAAGAATTATAATATAAGTAAAATAAATCTAAAATAACATTATTTTAAATTTATAAAATATATTTGGTCGAATATGAATTTTATGTTATTTATTATGTCACTATTGGGTCATTATGATGTCATAAAACACACTATATATTTATATATTATTTAATTTTTACCCAAAAATTTGACTATTTCAGAAGATTATGAACAAATAACCGTTGGATAATTTTGACATTCTAATTCAAAAAAATAATATTCATTTTATATAAATAATTTTCTAAATATGTGAATTTTCACTTTTAAAATGAGAACCGACATTTTTTTAAAATTAACGGGTTTTAACAAAAACTGTTTTTAAACCTTAATAAAAATTACACTTAACTTCATAAAAATTATATAATCATTTATTATTAATAAAAGTAATATGATAATAATATTTTATTAAAATATTAATTATTTCAAAAATTATTTAATTCCTTAATATAAATTCTTTAATTAAAAGAATACACTTGTTGTTTTATCGCATAAAAATACAACTCTTATCAAACTAATTTTCTAATAATTTATAGATAAAGAATTTATATGATCATAATTTATAAGAATTTTTTTAATAATATTATTAATAAAACCCTTAATTTATATATTTTGAAAAATTAACTTTTTTGCTTAAAAATCATTTTATCAAATTATTCATTTTTTAAGAAAAACTATTCTCATAAAGTAATTGATGGAACAAGGATTTTATTTATAGAAATGCTTTCGAAATAAGTAATTAATACCTTGTTACATAACCCCTTATAACACCTACATAAGACCTAAGGGTAAGGTGTGCAATGGTGATAGATTCTTGGGGTAGCTCGGATAAAATATCAGGGGTGGTAATCTATATTAACTTGAAATTCTCCAGTAGGTGATTCTGTTCAAGATTAATGTGTTGATTTTTGCCATGGGATTGGTCAACATAAAATCATAGTGATAATATCTCCATTAAATGCTTCAAAAAATGAGCTTTGTATGGCTCGAGTATACTGGATGAGGTCATCCCCTCCTTTTTCTATGTCGAAGGGATTGGTTAAAACCATATATTTATATCAATAGTGTGATCACTGTTTAACATATAAATTATCAACAGTAATGATACTTAACGGTCATTTAAACCCAATAATAATAATAAACAAGTGTATTTGTTTTATATATCTAGAATACATTAAAAGAAAATGAATTTTATTCATAAATAATTGGGTCATTACAACCATCCCCCCTTAAGAAATTTTACCTTTGAAATTTCCTCTTCCCACACTAAAATAGATTAGGGTAACTCTTCCTCATCACTTCCTATAGTTCCCATATTGCCTCTACAAACTTGTGGTTTCTCTACAACACTTTGACGAGGGGAATTGTCTTACATTGTATAACTTATTCCCTATAATATTAGATATTCACTAGATTCTATTCATAGGAGAGGTCATTATCCAATGGTACCACCTCTGGATTGAGTACATGTGTTGGGTCAGGTATGTAATTCCACAAGAGTGTTACATCGAACACATCATGTACTTGAGACAGGTTTGGTGGGAGTTCTAGTCAATAGGCCACTACTCCGATGTGATCTTGGATCTCAAAAGGGCATATTTACCTTGGACTAAGCTTTAGCTTATCCCCAAATATCAATACTCTCTTCTATGTGGATATGCGAAGTAAAACCATGTCTCCATCATCAAACTCTATTTCATGCCGGTGATTGTCAACATAGCTATTTTTTCAAATCCGAGCAGCTTTGATATGCTGTTGGATATTATTAACCTTATTTACCATTTCCTAAACCATTTCAGGACCTAGATGTTTTTGTTCCCCAACATCATCCCAACATGTCGGCATTATACACCTCTTCCCATAACGAGCTTCATAAAGAGCCATTTAGATTCTTGAGTGGAAATTATTTTTGTAAGAAAACTCCACCAGTAAAAGATGTTGGTCTCATCGGCCTTTGAAGACCATTTATAAATATCTCAAAATTTCCTCACATTTCTAGATAGTATATTTATATTGGAAATCAGTTTGAGGTTGATAGGTCATACTGAAGTTCAACTCAGTGTTCAGAGCATATTGGAGACTCCTCTAGAACATAGAGGTGAATCTTGGATCTCGATCGGATATAATCAGCAGTGTTATACCAGGAAGCCTTACAACTTATATGATGTGTATCCATGACATTTGATCCAGTGAGAAATCCTATTGAATTTCAATTAAGAATGTAGTCATTGTAAGATGATCCAAAACAACCCAGCTAGCATTGTTTCATTTGGATGTATTCAGATGTCTGGTTACAAAGTCCATAGTGATTTTTTCCCATTTCCATATTGGTATGGGTAATGGTTTCATCATACCTTTAGACTTTTTCCTCTAAACCAACACTTACTGACATACCAGGCACTTTGATGTATATTTTGTGATCTCCTTATTCATGTTATCCCACCAATAATTCTCTTAGAGATCCTAATACATCTTTCTGTTTCCTGGGTGAGTGAAGAAATTTAAACTATGTGCATCATCGAAAGATTATTTCTTTGACTCTAGAATTGATGGAACATATAGACTTGACCCAAATCTCACAATTAATTTTTCGTTAACATTAAAATATGAGGATTTCAATTTTATGATAGTTTCCACTTTCTTCTAAATTTCCCCAAAATCCTTTTGACCATATTTTAACCTTTCCAAATAATATGATAAAAAATAATTTCTGAAAGTATTTATGATGTTCTCTTATTTATGATTCCCATCATCATCTTCATTAAATCTAAAAAGATTGGATGCTTTTCAATTCCCATAAGTAAAAGAATCTATGTATCTTTTCTACTTAGAGAATCCACCACCTTGTTCACTTTCCTAGGGTAGTAATGGATTGATAATTCATAATCCTTGATGAGCTATAACCATATTCATTGGTGAATGTTTAGCTATTTCTATGTAAATATATATTTGAAACTTTTGTGATCCATATATATTTCACACTTTTCCTCGAAGAGATGATACCACAAAATTTTAAAAGAAAATATCAGAGATTTTAACTCCAGATCAAGAATGGGATAGTTTTTCTAATTAATTTTCAAATGCCCTGAGATAAAGATGATGAATTTGTCATTCTGTATCAAAAAATATCTTTGGACCTTCTTCGAATCATTATTGATGATTACGAAAAGCACCCCACTTGTGGGCAGTGTGATAACAAGGGCAGTGGTAAGCGTCTTCTATAACTCCAAGAAAATTTATTTGCATTCATAATTCCAAGAAAACATGACTCCCTTCTGAGTTATCTTGGAAAGAGTGTTTGAAAATTGTGATAAACTTCTCACAATTTGGTGATAATATCCAACTAACCCCAGTAATATATAGATATCCAGCATAGATATCGGTATCATACGTCCATCAACTTCTTTTGTTTTGGAAGGATCTACAGATATACCATTTCTTGTGATGATATGCCCCAATAATGATACTTCCTTCAACCAAAACTCACACATGTTATACTTTTCATAGATATTTTCCTTTCACAAGGTCTCTAGTACCTTGCTTAGATCTTCCTCGTGCTCCTCCTTGGTTTTGGAGTATTTTAGAATATCTTCTATAAAAATACCACCAATTTGTTTAGGTAATCTCTAAAAGACTCTATTCAACAAGTCCATGAATATTGATGGAGCACTAGTGATTCCAAAAGGCAATATTATGAATTCATAGTACCCATAACTTTTACAAAAAGAAGTCATGGGGATATCCTCCTTCTTTACCATTACTTGGTAATATCTCGACCGAAAATCCACCTTGGATAAGTATTTTTGTCCACATAGCTGATGAAACAAGTCATCAATTCATGGAAAAGGATACTTGTTCTTTATCATGATTTTGTTGAGCTCATGATAGTCAATGAAAAGGAACATTTAACCATCCTTCTTCTTGATGAAGAAAACTAGTGCACCCCTTGGTGAAACCCATTGGCATATAATCCCTTAATACATATTCTATGTCATAGTTGCATTAGCTCTTAATTCTCTACAATACCCACTATATATGGAATCTTGGATATTGGAAATTCCCCAAGTATAATATCAATCGAGAATTCAACATCACTTATAGGAGGAATACCAAAAAATTCCTCTGGAATCACAGTAGTGAATTCCCTCACAATAGGAATTTCTTCAAGAATGGTTCCTTCCTTAGAATCAATTATCTGTGAAAGATACCCATGCTCATAGGAATGTAATATCCATGACTGATATTATGGTGATTAATAATATTCATCCTCCTCTTTTCACTTGTATAGAATCATGTGTCAATTCAACATATGGAGAGGGATTTCCCTCTCATGAAAATTTATGTTGGATATATATAGGTAAAGTCAATCCATTGAAAAAAATTCCTCAAATTTTACTAAGGGAAGTATTATGAGGTTTTATAGTAAGTTTAATCCACAAATTATGACAGAGGAGGAGTTATATTCATGTGATGCAATAATTTCCCTATTTTCCATTTTCACTAACATCTTTACATCTATTATTTGTGGTGATGTTTATGTTGTTCTACTAAACATTTGGAATGTAAAAGAATGTGTAGAACCAGAATCAAAAAGTATATTCTCTATTATTCAATGAATAACTTCCATACCTATCACCACTTCATTATTATGATTCTCTTTAGTGGTAGTGAAGGAAAAATCTCTCCCTTTTCTGCCTTGGAGGTTGTTGGTTGCCTCTAAGAACCCCTAGCTTAAGGAACTGATTCAAAAACTCCCCTTGTTATTTGGAGTTGTAGTAGTGAACAATGTGTTATAGACCAAATGGAGCATTCCTTTCCTCTGTCATAGTATCATGTTTTTCATGTTGAAAATTGATGGCTTTGTGCCTTTCCTTCTTACACCTAATGCATTTCCTCATCCCCTTTAGGAAATTTCTATGGTGATTCTTTCTAGACCATTGGAAAGTGGGATTTTGGAATCTCATAGAACTATTGGATTTATCCATCGGACTGCCAAAATTAAATTCCACTTTTTGCTGCTTCCCCCCATGATACCCCCAAGATTCCCTAATCTTCATCTCAACATTGAGGGAACATCAGACAATATCCTCCTAGATTTCAAAGTTAAAGATCGTTATGGATTTCCTTATGTTAGGTTTTATCCCACCAAAGAATAGATCGACCATGAATTCAAAGGTAAGAACAAAACCGGAGGCGTATTGCAAAATTCTGGTGAAGTTTTCATCATACACCCCAATAGATTCGTCATCATTTTCCTTTAGTGAAGGAAAATATCTTTCATGTTAAGATGTAGGGTGTGGGGAAAATATTTATCAAAAGACATTTTTCAGAAATAATTTCATCCCATCGCCTCAATCTCTTCCTTAGAATAATTTTTTTTATCAATTTCCACTATTGATCAACTTCACCCTTAATATAATAAGTATCTAGAAGAACCTTCTCTTGTTCAGAACAATTAAGGATTAATAAGATCTTCTCAATAGAGTTGATCCATTGTTCGGTGATTGATGGATCGAATGATCCATTTAAATTAGAAGGCCTTTGTCTCCTAAAGATCTTCATTGTAACTTTTTATTTCTTAGGGGGTTGGACGTTCCTATTGACTTATGTTTTAATTCAAAACATGAGTTAACTGAGATAGTATCATGACAAAGTTTGTGATTTCCACTCCCATTGGAATCGGAATCTCATTATAATAGTCATCACATCCATCTTCACATCAGTTGTTAGCTCGAGTCCTCCTATTAAAGTCCATTTGATAAAATAAAATTTAAATTAGGGGTATTTATTTTAAACTATTAAACACATAAAGGGGAATCCAATGACAAATAGGGATAAATTATAAATTACGTTTATTTACTTAACTTATGAATTTCTTGGATTTAATCTAAGTTATCTATTTCCAAACATATATTCTTATGGGATTTTTTTTCTTTCTACCTTAATAATATCTCATACTATGATTATAAATTTACAAAGTATATCTCATGTAAATGTTGAGACAAGAGTTCATAAAGGCCTATTGTTATGCAGCAGTTCCTATTTGAGTCTAGCTCAAAGCGGTGTTTTCAGGGTTTTACCCTTAGATACATTTGTGCCATCTTCTACATGTTCATATACCGATAGGGATGTACTTTCATGACAAAAAACAGACTCTATACTGACAAAAAGTTTAGGGATTATTTTCTTATACATTTTCTTTCCCTAATGCTTTCACTAGGGTTTTCAAATCCAAATACAAAAAATAACTAAACCGATCCTTTGATACCAACTATAATAACCATGGTCATTATTACACTCATAAACATGATTTATTACATTAAATTGAATTAAATAAAACCCAGAAGATCAAGAGTTCTAGCGTCTTTTTTTCTTAGGAACATTACATGAAAACATAATACATAAAATATAACATCTTTATTGAAAAATTCTTTTACATGACCACAACATTCCTTCCTACTTATCATTGCATGGGATAAACTGAGGACATGTATAAGAAAAGTGTGAGATATAAAGCCTTGTAAGGGAGTATATAAGGTATAAAATGAATAATACAATACATGTTAGTCAATAATAATACCAATGGATCACAAGAGAAATATAAACATAAAGGTGTGATATCACATGATTATCATAACATGGAAATGTTGAAACAACTTACAACACTACATCATTAACTTAATGGAATGAGGAAAACCCATGTCCCAATATGAATTAAAAAAAGTACTATAAAGTAACCAGGTAAAACAATATCCCAAAATGATGTATCATGATACTAAAAATTACCCAATTCATTGGAGTGTTGTCAGGGATCACCCTTCATAATTATTTCAATATAATTCTTAAGTTTGCCACATAGATCATATAACATGGATTTATTAAAAATGATAATTTCTTCCACGATAAAGGAATTTAGAATACATACATGACTGTATATAATAATTATGTATATGTTCACAATGTTTAATACCTTTGATATATAAATGATAATGGTATTCACCACAAAATGATTTTGGCATGAACAAATCACGGTGCAATTTCAGCAACCTAACAGTGTGACATAAAAATTCATAAAAAGAGTTGATGAGAGAGAAAGGGGTATATAATAATATATAAATTAAATAGGTAGTAATATTTTTATATAAATACATTTTCCAATATAAGAAATTTTTAAAAATAATGCATAACATAATAACGAAACATGAAGAAATAGGAGGAATGAAACAACTCGTATGAAATTTCGGTATGTTAATAGGTGTACATGGGAGGGATTAATGAGAGAGAAAGAGGTATACCATCATAAAAACGTAATAAGGAACGTATGGGGGAGTTTTTATTACATGAACCATCATTTTTAATTAAAAAATAAAAGGGTATAACAATATAATGAAACATGGAAAAAATTATAATGGAAGGAAAGTGAGGATCCCTTACTTGGATGTGTGATCCCAAAATCTTGAGAGAGGCTTATTAGTATTTTGGGGAATGTTGGGAGGAATATAGGGAGTGTATATAATATTTAAAACAATATTCATGGAGTTTGAGTGAATAGGAATGGGTGCTTGGGTGGCTTTATATAGGAAAGGATGAGGAATTCTTTATTATTTATGTTTTGGAAACTGAACACTAAAATATTCAAAACAACAAAACAAACCATATTTTTTTCTCATGGTTTCTATACAAGGGGATGGGAAAAAATTATTTTATAATGGCAATGGCCTTAGATATTAAAATATTTTCCTTTATTATTTGTATCTCAGTCACACCCTCAAGGAAATGAATTTACAATCCTAAAATATATTATACATATTTGAGGATTCACTAAGGCATTATAAAATTGGCCAAAAAAATATAAAATCACATTATTTTAAATTTAAAACATATATTTGGTCTCCTATACTTTTTAGGGTATTTATTACAAAACTATTTGGTCATTATGATGTCTTAAAACACACTATATATTTATATATTATTTAATTTTTACCCCAAAATTCGATTGTCCCATAAAATTATGAAAAATTGACTATTGGATAATTTTGGCATAAAGATTCCAAAAATAATATTCATTTTATCTAAATAATTTTCTAAATATGTGAATTTTTACTTTTCAAATGAGAACTGACATTTATTTAAAATTGACTGGTTTTTAAAAAAATTGTTTTTAAACCTTAATAAAAATTACATTTGACTTCATAAAAATTATATAAACATTTATTATTAATAAAATTAAATTGATAATAATATTTTTTTTAGATATTAATTATTTAAAAAATCATTAATTCCTTAAAATAGATTCTTTAATTAAAAAAATACAGTTTCTGTTTTGTCGTATAATAATATAACTCTTATCAAATAGATTTACTAATAATTTTTTGATAAGGAATTTATATAATTATCATTTATAAGAATTGAATTTTTATAATATTTTTAATAAAAACCTTAATTTAAACGTTACTCAAAAATACCATTTTTACCCGAGAAATAAATTTATCAAATTCATCATTTTTTTCAAAGAAGGACTATTCTTTTAAAGGAATTGGTAGAATGAGATTATTATTTATAGAAATTGATTACACAATAAGTAACTAATACCTTGTTACTTAACCCCTTATAACACATTTATAATACCTAAGGGTAATGTAATCAATGGTGACAGACTCTTGGGGTGGATCAGATAACATCGTTTGGGTGGTAATCTCTATTAACTTGAACTTCTCCCGTAGGCGATTTCGTTCAAGCTTAACGTGTTGAATCTTGGCTTGATATTGGTCAACAGCAAAGCCCAGTGATGCTACCTCCTTTCCAAGAACTAAAAATGAGCTTTATGTGGCTTGAGTCTACTAGATGAGGTCATCTTATCCTTTTTATATGTCTAAGGGATTTCTTAAAACCTAATATTTATATCAGTTGTGTGATCACTGTTCAATAGCTATATTATCGATGGTAATAATACTGAATGGTCGTTGGAACCCAATAATAATAATAATAAATCATGTGTTTTCTATATCCATTACTCATTAAAATAAAGGGAATTTTATTCATAAACTATTGGGTTGTTACACACCTTGTCTCAGACCTCAAACTCTTGGTCTCATCTATGATTGTCTACATAACTTTTATATTGACTTTTTACAGATTTCATATGAAGTTGAATAGTTTAAATGTTCTCTATCATCTCTTAGATAATATTTGGTCCCATAATATTCAATCATATAACTTTTTCCCATTATGTTGGAGTTCAACACCTCTTCCCATATAGTGCCTCATAAGGTGTAATCTGAATTCTTGAATTAAAACTCTTACTATATGAAAAATTCACTAGTGGAAGGTGTTTATCCCAATATCCTTGGAAATCCATTGAACAAGATATTAGACTATCCTCTAGAGTTTGAATTTTTCTTTCAAACATACCATCCTTCTGAGGTTTATATATTGTAATGAAAATCATTTTTATATCTAACTCTTGTTGCAGGGTTCACTTGAACCTCCAGATAAACCACAAATCTCAATCATATACAATAGTGAGTTTCACTCCATTCAGTCTTACCACTTCCATTTTTTATATCATGGTGATTTTATCAAGTTAAAAATACTCCTTAATAGTAATTAATTATGCTAGCGTGGTAAATAAATTGACTACCACCCAGATGACATTATTGCCTTTAGGCATCAAGGGGAGTTGAAGAACATTTGTGATGTTTTTAAAAAAAAAAAATTTACAACTTATATTTTGTAAAATATTTTTTTTAAAAAAAAAATTGGAGAATGATGACGAATTTTATAACCTAATCACATAATGGGAGAATTTTTTTTTGAGAATGTTATTTTTCAGACGTAGTGTATCGGGCTATGAAAACTATATGATGAAGTTATTCGAAAGAAGAATGATGAAAATTTTGTATATTTTTTTAATGAACACTCCATTAGATTGATTCTCAAGATCTATTGAATATGAATTCTTTTAAATAGTAAATATATGCAGTGAAACAAAGTTAGAATGTTTTTTATGCCTGTAAAGTAATTTTTCAAGAGTTAGAAAGTAATTTAATTAGTAACCATAAGTCAGATGATTTTTTTGGACATATTCAAGTAATCAGAAATGATGATAAATTCTCATGATTAAATACTTTGATGAATAATAGCTATTAAAAGTCTTTTTAAAGATTATATTGGTTCTAAATACATGAAATTAGATCATCGGATCCATAAGAATCTGACAAAAAAGTTTTTTTAAGCCTAAATGATTAAATCTCATGAAGTTTGAATAATATCTTAGTGTATTAACCGTTAGATTTAAAATATAGTAGTAACTAGAGTTATTTTGATTTATCCAATATATATAGATATTTTATTAATTTGGGAAGACTCCAAAAGAGTTGTGCTTACCTGAGAAAAGGAAAAAAGTGTGAGTTAAAATTTGAAATTGGATTGAGTCCAAGGAAAAAGGTCAAAACAAACTGAGTCTAAGGAGGAAATTCCATCAAACTAACTCTAAAAAGGAAATTGAAATCCCACTGAGTCTAAGGAAGAAATTCAAATCAGACTGTGTCTAGGGAGGAAATTCAATCATCCTAAATCTAAGGAGAAAAGTCAAATTAGACTGAGTCTAAGGAGGGAATTTAAATCAGACTAAGAAAGATGAGTAAATTCAATCATACTAAGTCTGAAGAGGAATATAAAATCAGGCTATCTCTGAGGATGGATTTAAAATTATACTAATTCTAATGAGGAAAGTCAAATCAGACTATGTTTCTATTATAAATCCCAATTTTACTAAAAATTTATAACAAACAATATTTTCTAAACATGATTTTTTAATATTTTATAGAGAATTAGAGAATATTTTAAATAGGATTCAAGAAGTTTCCAGAAGACACTAGGATATATGATAAGGTTTGGAGTAGAAAAATGAATATTCACATATTAGATAAAATCATATCGATGAATTTGAGTGATTAAGAAATGTTTTTCAGTTTCCAAACTTTTTTATTCTAGGATTCCTATAAATATATGCATATTACATTCATAATTTTAATCATTTCACATGTGTAAAAAAGGTAGAAGTGCTATATATTTTGTGCCAGAAGTGTTTTCTAGGAAGAGCTCATTATAAGATCAGACACCTAAAAGTTTTCTTACTAGAGTGAGGAAGACCAGACATAGTAAGTTTGGACTAAGTTTCTAGAAGATTATAAGAAGTTAATGTTTTGTTTTTTATATATGAGAGATGTTAGTTTTATTCATATATTCAATTAAGATTAATTGGAATGTGTTTATTAGACACCTCCCCATCAAAATGAGATAATCATTCCCAACTACATCAGACTGAGGTTCTGGACATGGAATTTTTAGAGTATATTAAAAAAAAGTCATTATACTTTTTTAGATCAAATTTTTATAAGAAAACATTGTGAACTAATGGGAGTCAGTATAATCATACCTATCAAGTGATATACGTTGTCTAGAAAGAGTTGACATGATTTTTATTCAATTATTCATTATAGTTAATTTACATATACCCATGAGAGTGGCTATAGAAAAGACCTAGGTTCTCATATTGAGGTTTAACCATGTAAATCTCATGTTCCTTACTTTCTTTCTAATTTATAAATACATTAGTTTTTACTAAAATATGATAAGGTAAAGAACATTAATAGGTTCAAGGAGTTAAGTTTCTAAAATTTTTATAACTTATAAAAAGTTAAAAACCGATTCTATAACACCCCAATATTTTTATGGGATATTTTTTAAAAAATTTCTATTAATTATTATGTTGAACACTACACCAAGATAACCTTGCACAATATGCAACACCGGCTTATCTTGCGGTATATGGAATGATTTTCTTGGATTATGTTACACACAATTTCAAGTTATTTTGATTGAATTCATTTCACATAATACCATGTATAAGTGAAATACTAAATATTATTATGTTACCGTATAACCTAATCATTATAATGGTGGGTATGAACAATATTAACTTTATTTTAAAAAATAATTTAAGGAAAATAAGTGAGTTTATAAAATAATAAAACCACTCTTGATGGATTTTATTAATGATATATATATTTATTATATTCAATATAATGTTTAAAGATCGTCTTATATGTTTTATAGACATAATATAAAAACAAATTCAATTATTTTGGATAAAATAAGTATTTGACAAAAAAATTATAGTTTTTTTGCCTTTTGATGGAAGGCCCATTTTAAATATAGTTTTGACACCTTTTTATATTCAAATTGAAAAAATAAAAATATTCTTTTAATTTGTAATATAATAATTTACTTTGGTTGAAATTTTGGTATTTTTTTGATATGTTTCATTTTTTATGTATAGAAAAAATATTGAATTTTATTAAAAACATTATTTTAAAGATAATAAATAGTAAAATTATTTTTTATTTTTATTTGAAATTTTAATTAGTTTATTCTTATATATTTATGGTTTTTTAAAATAATTTTACACATGAATTTATAATATAAACATTTTCTATTTAAAAAGGGGCATTTTTTCCAAAAAAACATGTTTTCGTGAAATTTTAGCGGTTTTATTTTAACTTTAAAACTGAAACTTATATGTCATAAATTTTGTAAAAATAGATATAAAATTTGGATTCAGGAGTTTCAAATTTTTGAGGTAGTTGTTTTTTATATTTGACCAACATGAATAATAACCATGGTAAATATTGTTACCATGGTTAAAGGTAATTTAGGTAATTTAGGTTAAAAATAAAATTGTAATGACTATAAAACAACCAAAACAAATGAAAAAAATTTATTTGATGAATTTAATTCGACCCCTAACACTTAAGTATCTAAACTATGTCATTAATTGAGTAATTTTCTATGGGATTTTCCTAAATAATATTTAAATCAATTAAAGACACAAGGGTCATTTTCCTTGTCTTTAATATATATTATGTCTCAACATAGGAAAAAATAGATGGTATCATTGAATATAATGTATTTTTAATCTTAATAGTCATATATCTCTAATAAAATTTTGTTTTTTACATTTTAAGTCCATTTGGGGGATATTATGGTATTTATAATATTTTATTTAATGAAAATTTAAAGATGTCGCATTCATGTTTTAATTAATATATCATTTTTTAAAATAATTTTTTACAGAATATATATTAGAACATATATACTCATTTTAAAAATAATAATTTTTCTTTTTCATGGTGTTTTTTAGGAAATAAATAATTACCATAAGGCTTATAAATTGATGATGTAGAAATTATTTAATTGATAAAAAATCAATAAAATAATTTTATTAAAATGATAATAAATAATAAAACACTAAAAAATGTGCCCCGTTCTTATTGTCAAATTATATCTCGACTATAATCATCCAAGGATAGAGTTAGAGACCATTTTTATCCTTATAGAAGATATTGTGACAATTATATTATTTTATTTAAAGCGATGTTAAAGTTGTCATATTCATAATTTAAAAAGTATAACATTTTTAATGTTATATTCTCTAGAAGATAAATTAGAAAAAAAGTATTTTTATGAAATATAGTATAAATTTAATTATCATAGTATTTTATTTTAAATTTTTACCCAAATAATAATTATATTAAATAATTACACAAAACTGGTGTAGTAATTATTTTATTAATGGAAATATCAAATTAATGATATGAAATATTTTAAAATAAATACAAATTTAAATAATTAATATGTGAAATTATTTTTATAGATTAAATAGACCCCTTGGTGATATAATAAAATATTTGGTTCTAGGATGAAATATTATATTCATATTTTAAAAATCCGTGAATTGAATAGTGTAAAAATTGACACTATTATTGTTTTTTCAAAAAACTGTTTTATTAAATTAGGTAACAACAATAAAAAAATTTAGAATATATAATAATTATTATATGGTCCAAAATGATCTAAATTATTTTTTTATTATTTTATTTATATTAAATAAGTAAATAATTCATCTTTTTAATATGGAAATAATTGTTTCCCTAGTAAAAATGAAATAGAATAACTAAGTGTTAAATTAAAATGATAATATTTATATTGAAGTAAAAACATGTCCAGAATTTATTTTTTGATTATATTATAGCCCTAGATCATCAAATATTTTAAATGGGTACATTTTGGAGGTTTTTTACTAGGTTTTTAATTTATTATAAATTTATATCTTTGGGGTTTCTAAAAGTTCCCCTCCACTCGGTTATAAAAGGGAACATCCTCCATCACTTCTTCACATCAATTTCAGCCTTAAATATCATCCATACCATTCCCATAACCCATATAAACTTACCTAGTTAAATTATATAGGTTATTGTCTTCTTAAAATACTAACTCTTGTGCCTTTAAGAGGATATCTAGAGGGAGCTCATTAAAGAAGAGGTAATCCCCTCTTCCAATTATTTCAACGTATTTCTTCTTCTACTTCTTCTTAATGAGTTTTTTCATTATAAATTAATTAAAATAGTATCAAATTTATATTGAGATTTTATTTATATTATTAAACAACCATATTACACCTTATATCCATCCTATAAAAAATGAAATCACCATGCGTGCGTGCGTACATCTTACTGTCTCCGTGTTGTGGTGTAATACGTTTTTTCACCACCACCTTACATAGATGGATATTAATATAGAATTAATAA
This sequence comes from Viscum album, assembly GCA_963277665.1. Taxonomy (NCBI): domain Eukaryota; kingdom Viridiplantae; phylum Streptophyta; class Magnoliopsida; order Santalales; family Viscaceae; genus Viscum; species Viscum album. The sequence goes on along the minus strand of OY728132.1, from coordinate 31,483,025 downwards.
CTGAATATTATTAATATACACTTATATTTATTGTGAAATATTATACACTATCCATTTCAATACCATTCAACAATTGTGGGAATGATATAGACGCTCATGAAAACGCACGACCTACCATCTCCATGATGTGATGTGATTCATTCTATTTGATATACATTAAATAAAGATAAGAAAAATATAAATAATGAATAAATATGGTATATATTATGTTCATATCATTTTTAATGATTTAAATATGACCTAATAAGGACAACTAGAGCTTATTCGACACAATATGCATAAGAACATAAATCAGTTAATACCCAAATAATGAGTAATAATGAAATGTTACTAACCAAAATATGATAATGTGATCATGTATGATATCATAAAAATGAATATTATTCTGGAATAAGACTATTAAATAATTTAAATCATTATATAGGATGTTTTTGATACAAACAAATGAAATTGGACCTAAGGTATGGGATAAATTTTCAATCTCATTATTATTTGAGATTATTTATAGGTAAGTATTTACCATGATATATTTATTATACCAATCCATGTTTCCTAATTATATAATATTATATATATATATATATATAAAAATTTAAATTAAATTTTACCCTTTTTTGGAATTTTTATTAAACGATATGAAAGGAATATATTTTTGTTATTCGATATGAAGCACTTTTTGAGTTTTCTAGAAAATGTATAAGGAGGATGTTTTTTTAACTTATATGGCATGAATAGATTTTTATGTTTTTATAACTCCTTATTTAAATGAATATTCCATTATATGATTTAATTTTTATTTTGAAATTATTATTTTTTCTTTTAAAATTGCTAGGAATTTTGAGAAAATAAAGTGTTTTTGAAGAAGAAAGGATATTTTCCTCAAGAATTAATTCCAAGTATTTTATCAAATTTATTTTCCATCTAAGATGAATTTATTTTAATATGGTTATGTTTATATCTCTATTATTACTATTATTTTATTGTGTTTATGTTGGAATTATGTTTTATATTGATTATGTTATGATAGTTTGATGTTTAAGAAACCCATTTTATTCTTTGGGTTATGCTGTGATGAATGATTTATGTTTCTATGTAACACATAATAATGATTTAACTATAAGATGGGTGGGACCTATTTATACCTATAATACATTCGATAAATATTTATATCTCATGATATAGACATAGCTGGAACAACATGAAAATCTGGTTCAGTAATATTGGTCCAGAACAATATGTAAATCGGGTTCAGTAATACAGGGCTGGAACGAGGAGCGAACTCGATTCAGTAATGAAATTTTTCCGCTAAGATGGTCTTGGAAATGATCCATATATAATATGGAAATGATTTTTTATTCTTATTTTTTATACACAATTCCATGTTTTATGCCATTTCTATATTATCATGGTTCATATTCCTTTATTATTTATACCTTAGGTACTACAAGATTTATTTTATGACTCAATACCTTGATATTCAAAATATATATTCTTGTTTTTAAATTTTTATGTTTATTTTTTTTATAGTTACTCAAAATTTGAGATCACCCTTATTATTATTTCACTTCACCATTATATAAATAAATATTTTAGGTAGGAAAACTAAAGGGAAATATCTTTATGGGAGATGTCGAATATCTTTCACTATGTTAAGAAGAATTTGTTCCATGTTTCCAAGGACAATAAAATATTATGGTCCTCATGAATTCATTTATAAAATGTAATTAATATTCATATAAGAATATGTAATATTCTAGTACATCATTCTTGGGTCATTAAAGATTCACCCCCCTTCTATCATCTTTTATTCAATCCTTCGGTACCTCAATTGGTATCATAGCAAGGTTACCTTTGTTGAATCCTTATCATGGATAATATGAATATTTTCAACTATATTAGAATTACTACATTTGATGATAAAAATTATTATGGTTGAAAAAATAGGTTGATTCCATATCTCATATATTATGGCCTATATGTTTTTGATGCAGCTATAATTTGTTTTCATCATATTTAAAAATATTGTCATATGACAATTACTAAAAATGGAAATATTAAACTTGATGGAAAGGATATAAATTAAATACATATTTCGCTATAATAAAATGTTTATATGAAGGTGGTGGATCCCAAAACATCATAGTATGTGTAATAAGCTGGAAATTATTTTTGAACAGAATACAAAAGTGAAATAAGAAAAGCTCAAAAACTGCCATAGTATGTTTTAAGATATAAGAATGTGATATGAAGAAAATATTGATGAATACTTTACCAGAATTGATGAATTTTTTGAATCATCAAATATTTTAGAGATATCCTATGAGATTCTAAAATTGTGAAGAAACTCGTGTGAAACATTTCATCCATGTCTGATTCTAAAATTTCCTATTTTTAATTTAAATATAATTTATCTCTTAATGAATTTAATAACTTTTTTATTTATTATAAAAGGTAAAAATATCCTCTGTTCAAAAATAAGAGGAAATATGAAATTTTATTTGACGCTATGAGAAAAATGAAGATTCAAGATGTTGAACATGATAATAATCGTGCTTTTGAAGATAAAGAGGATAATGACTTGAATGATAAAACCATGTCTATTGTATTAAAGAACTATCAAAGTGGAATATAAAAGTATAAAGGTAATATTTCTCTATAATATTTTGAGTTTTTTGGAATTAGTTACTTTTATATGAATTTTCCCAAGAATAAATTTGAATACTTTTGAGATTATTATGATGAAAAACCTTTATGGAAGTAGTGGAAAAAAGTTATAAAGAAGAAAAGTCCTCCAAAAAATATAAGAAGAATTTTACCGGTAAGAAAAGGATTATATTGAGCAAGAAAGATGAATAAGAATCAACTGAAAGCAATTCTTCAAATTATGAAATCTCTTAAAAGGATAGAACATTCATTTAAAAAGATGAAACAATTAAATACTCCACAAATAGTGAAGAATAATGAGTTGAAGAATATTACATAGAGTGTCAACTCATAACAGAACTTGCTACATGACTTGATAAAAATATATATCTCAATAAACAAATCAAAATGATAAATACAGATATTGGAAAAGTTTCATAAGTAGAAAAAGATGTTGTCAAGTAAAAAGAACTATAAATCTATGAGATCTTAATATACAAACATAGAATTTCTAAACATGGAAAGACTATTGAAGATCTCAGTGGAAATTTATAATCTAAGAAAGAGGAAGTTAAAAAGATTCAATCAAAACTTATTTAGGCCAAATATACTTTAATAAAGATGAATGAAAAATTTAACAATTCTTTGGAAGTAAAAGATGATACTTCTAAAGTTACTGAGAAATCTCAAATCAAGAATCATGTAAAATATTTACCCACCAAAAAAATATGATTCATCAAATTTTTATAAAAATTTAGGTTACATTAAAAGTCTTATGAAATAATGGGTTGAGAGGGGATATGAAATAACTATGAATTCTATAAAAAAGATGTAAAATAACTCAGTAGGAAATATGATCTACCCCAAGAGATTTTTAGAGTAGAAATATGTTATCAACCTAAAAAACGTTTCTATAGAGAAATATCATACCTCAAAAAAATTAACATTTTATGGGTTTTTATGGTGCTTTAGAAATTATTAGTATAGAGCTTAAAATTTTTATATTAACATGTTTCTACCTAGAAATAGGTATGAAGAAATAAAAATCATAGTGAATAACTTTCCTACAACTTAGAAATTTGTAAAAGTAAAAACACATTATGTTAAAAAACATCCAATGGAAAATAAATTTGAATGTATGGAAGAGGTATATATAAAATGTGACCAGTATGGTCATCATGAAGAAAAATGTATGACATTATTCTCAAAATAGGTTTATTTTAGTATAAAATAAAAGGATGTTTAAAAAAATGTTGGGTAATCAGTATTTATTGTTGATATAGCCTTGAAAGAATATAAAATGAACAAACCATGGATATTTGAAAGTGGTTATTCTTAACACATGATAGGTGGCATAAAAATCATGAAACATGTTGAAAATTATGATGGAGTTTTTGTTTCCATTGGTAATAATAGTTCTTAAAAAATAATAGGAATCTGAACTGATGTGATTGAAGTAGAAAGTTTTAAAAGTAAGAAAGTTTAATTTTTTGATGGACTAAAACATAACATACTTAGTATGATTCAGCTTTGTGATAATAGAATAGAAATGATTTTTAGAAAAGATTAATGTATCATTAAAAGTTTAAAATATGGAAAAGTTATCACAAATGGGGAAATAACTAGTGAGAATCTATTCCAAATTAGATAATTTAACAACTCCTTTTACTTGAGTGTTGATGATGAAAAACATTACCGCACTGAATACTTGGGAACCATGGGCAGAAAAAGATGAAAAAAAATTTAATAGTAATGTTTTTGAAAAAAATTAAAAATTTCATAGAATATAATAAGATGTTTGTGTGTCTTTTTAGAAGGATAATATGACTGGTAAAAGTCAAAATAAAGTATAGATTTTATCTTCCAGACCTCTTGAACTATTTCATTATAATTTATGTGTGTGGATGAGACATAAATCAATAAAAGTGTATTTTTACTTTATCACTTTTATTAATTATTTCACTTATATTAACAACATTATGTTCATGAAACATAATTCAAATTCTATTGCAATATTCAGAGTATTACGAAGAGAAATTGAGAAAGAAATGAGAGTTTATATATAGATATTGAGAAAAAATAATGTAAAAAAATTCATATACAATAATTTTGAAACTTATTTGGTAAAACCTAGAATTAAACAACAATATATTTCCCCCTACACTCCACATTAAAATGGAATAACATAAAGGAAAAGTATATGTTTAGTAGAAATGAGAAGAAGCATGTTATTAGAATAAAAAAATCAATGTTCTACTAGAAAGAAGCAGTTAGCACTCATGTACTTTTTCAAAATAGATGTTTTTTGAGACTATAATCCAAAATTTATTCTTATTAAATGTATTATAATAAAAAACTTTCATTAAAGTACTTAAAAGTTGTTGAAATTCTATGTTTATTTAAAATAAAATATCCAAGTCATGGGAAATTTTATAAGAAGGTTGAGGAAGGAACCTTTATGGGTTCTTCACCCTAGGAAAAAAGTTAAAAGTGTAGGAATTTTTTTTAGAAAAATTAGATGAATCATATGATGTAAAAGTTATTGAAAATATAAACTCCTTAAAAAATGTTGCTGATAATTTTGAGAAAGAAAAACTAATGATTTTCAATGAAAATGATAGTGAGTCAAAACAGGCTTATCATGATTTAGATGAATCATGTGATGAGGAAAGTGAAGATCTAAGAGGAACACTAAAATTTCATAATTTAAGAAACATGTTGAGATTGAAAATATTTTTGGGAATTCGAAGGATAATGTTCAGACCAGAAGAAAGATGATTTTAGAAAATGAGACTTCACTTATATCTAAATTTGAACCGGAATCTATTTCAAAAGTTATTCAATGCAATGAATGGTTGGATTATATGAATAAACAGTTAGATCAAATTGTGAAAAATGAAACATGGGAACTTTTACCATGTTCTAAAGGTAAAAATGTTCTCCAAAAAACAGTTTTATAGAAAAAATTGAATGAACCTGGTAATATTTCAAGAAAAAAAGAAATGAATTTTTGTAAAGGCTATGTATAGGTGGAAATTGTGGGTTTTAATGAAATTTTTTTCCCAATTTCAAGGTTATAAACTACTATAAAAATCCTATAAATCATTCTACAATATAGTTACAAAGTGTATCAGATGCATGTAAAGTAAGCCTTTCTAAATTGTGATATTGATGATGAAGCTTACATTGATAAACCATGTAGGGTTTTACTTGAGAATGAAGAAAAAAGGTTTGTATATTGAATAAATGTCATTATGGGTTGAAATAATCCCCACATTCCTATTATTAAAAATGAGATAGATGTTTGAGAATGTTTAATTTTTCTAAACTAAAAGTGGATAGTAACTTGTATGTGAAATAATATAACTCCATCACCCTAATTGTAATTGTGTATGTCGATGATATATTTTTTATTAGGGATGAGAAAAAGTTTTTAAACAATTTTATAAGAAATTAAGAATAAAATAGAGATGTCAATGTTTGGAGAATTAACATTCCACATATTTTTACAAGTTCAGCAAAAGGGAAAATAAATTTTCATATCTCGAGAAAATTATTCTAGGGAATTTTTAAAATATTTTGGTACTGAGGAAACCAAAAACTTTTCTACTCATATTTTAGGTAGGTTGATTTTGAGTAAATATGAATAAAAAAATGTGTGAACTAGAAATATTTTCGAAAGTAGATACGAGGTTTTCGTTATCTCATATCCTCAAGACCAAATATTTTTATGTTTTAAATTTGAGTACCAAATATCGAAGTGAACTAAAAGAAAGTAATATTTTTGGAAGGATATAGAATTTGATGATATGTCAAAGGAATAACTTTTCCATGGATTTTCTTGAAAATAATTTCTAAAATAAATTGTCATGGCTATACTGATACAGATTGGGCTAGAGATTTTAATGATAGAAAATCAACTTATATAGGGAAATTTTTCTTGGGTGAATATTGTGTGAGTTTTCATAATAAGAAACAATGTTTAGTAACTTTGAGAATATTTGAATAAGAATATGTTACAAATACACAAGCTTGTACTCAGATGTTGTGGATGAATGTTCAACTATAATATTTGAATATGGATATTTATAAACCATTAAAGATTTTCTTTGATAATTATTGTGTAATTTATCTTTCTAAAAATATTTCCCAACAATCAAGGTCAAATCATTTTGATATAATGGCTCACATTAATAAAGAGAAGTTTGTGTAGGATATGTTTTGTAAGAATATATCTCAACAATGTATCAAATTAATGATATCTTCACAAAATCTATGTTGAAAGAGATATTTATGGAATTGGGGTTGAAAATACATGTTCATCCTCCCCCAATGAATTCCTAAAACTTTTAAAGAAGAACCCCAACATTCATTGGATTATGTGGAAAAGGGAGGAGAAGGTGTAAAACACTCTCCTTTAATGGATATAGAATTACCTTTCTAATATAAAATAATATGAATTTGTGGTTATCCTAAAATGGTGGAGATAAAATGTAAAGTGAGAGGAAAAGACAAAAGTGAGTAGAAGCTTATCTTAACATAGCTACAAACATTTCTTGTCACTGAGGATGGAATTCCATCAAAAAAATTACTTTATCCCTTTGTGTGGTGTCATGAAATTATTGTGAAAGGATATGTTTTGGTAATATTTAAAAACATGAATTTTTTAAAAACATGAGTTGTAAAAAAGTATTAGTGTTTGAAAATGGTGATTCGAAAAAATATTTTTCAAAAAATCCAAAGGGGGAGATTGAAGATCCTTAGTGGTGTTTTTTTTGAAGTTTTTTATTTTTTGACAAGTAACATTTTGTAAAATCAGGTTTTTGTAAAATAGATGAAAGTTGTGTAATGTTAAAACCCAAACACAAAGGGGGAGAAATGATTTTTTAGAAAGTTTTTTTCCTAACGCAGTGTATCAAATTAGGAAGAATTAATAACTAAAGTTTTTTGAAAGATGAATACTGATAGTTTTGAAATGATTATTTAAAAACACCATCAGTCTCAAATACGTCAATAAGAATTTGAAGATCTATCAGAAATGATTTTTTTTAGAAAGTCAGTAGATGCACTGAAATAAAGTTAAAATGTTACTGATGCTTGAAAAGTAAATTTCATGGGAGTCAAAAGTTAGAAATTTATTTAATTTTAAACCATAAGTCAGATGATTCATTTCTGATCAATGAGTTCTCAAAAATTAGGTTAAATTCATATGATAAAAAATTTACAAAGTAGGTCGTTTATGTCCTTTGTAAAGTATGTATCATTTCTAGACACCTAGACACATTTTATCTGATCTAGAATTACCCAACAAAAAAATTGTTATAATTCTAAATGAGTAAAGAAAATGAATTATGAAGAATAAATTAATTTAGAAAACATCAGATTAACCATATTTTTTTATGTTAATTGATCATATAGAGTTATGTTTGGAAGTGTGAAGACTAAAATGGAGTTTTACTTACTTGGAAAGGAAAAAAGGCTGAGTTTAATTTTAAAATCACACTAATTTTAGGAAGGAAAGTCAAATCAGAATGAGTTTGAGGAGGAATGTCAATCTGATTGACTCTGAGGAGGAAAGTAAAATTATATTGTTTATGAGGAGGTAATTCAAATCAGAATGAGTCTATGGAGGAAAGTTAATCTGACTAACTCCAAGAAGGGAAGTAAAATCAGATTGAGTCTGAGGAGGAAAGTAAAATAGGACTGAAACTGTGGAGGAAATTCAATCAAACTGAGTCTAAGGAGGAAATTCAAAATAGATTAAATGTGAGAATGAAAGTCAAATCAGACTGATATTGAGGTGGAAATTAAAATCTGATTGATTCTAAGGAGGAAATTCAATTCAAACTGAGTTTCTATTAGAAACCCAAATCTAAATTTCTAAAGGTTCGAATAACAACTGAGAATGGTGGGTTTAATTAGTTGTTCAATTTTTATAAGTTTCAAGACTTTTATAAACTTAACCCCCAAAAAATATTAAATTTTATTCCATTTTCATATTATATTAAATACTCATTCATGCAAAAGTAGGAAAGAATGTAAGCCACATGAGATTTAAAAGATTCAGACTAAGATTGAGAACCTACATCCTTTCCATTTCTACTATTGTGGGTCTATGGAAGTTCACTATTATAAAGAAGTGCGTACAACTTGTATCAAATCCTATTAGACAACTTCTATCTCCTGATAATAAATATTATACTAACATCTAACAATTTATGAATGTTGATAACCTAAAATTTTTCCCTAAAAATTTATAAAAACTTTTTTTCATTCTACTCTACAAAAATCCTAGGTCAGAAGAACCTATGCCTAATGTCCTTCAGTCTGATGAACCCAGTATCATTGACTTAGTCTGATAAACTAAATACGATTCTCCCTTTCTCAATTTATTCCTAATGAAATTTTTTGTTCTTTCTAGATAAAAAAACTTTTACTTCTCAATGACAACACAAAACTAATTCCAAACATACTCAGTCTAATCTTCTTCACTCCATTAAACAAATACTTTTGTAGTTTGATCTTCTATTGAAAAATTTTTTCTGGAAAAACACTATAATAGTAACATAATAGTTCATTTTATTTTATAGACACATGAAAGATTACAAAGTACAAATGTACTGTGATTCTATTTATAGGAACCTCATAAAGGAAAACGTGTGATATTGAAAAACCTTTCTTACTTAATAAAATTCAATAACCTCTAAAATAAAATCATATTTAAACATCATGTTTAACCCCTAAAACTATTATGTAACCTTCTTGAATCATCTTTAGTCTTATTATTAATCATCCTTCTCAATCTTCTTATCTTTTCTTCATTACGATATAACCTCCTCGGCTTGTTACAATGTAATTTCATTATCTCATTATGATAGAACTACCGTAGCTCATTCCGAATTAACTTTTCTCGTGAGAGTTAGTCAGGTTGACTTTCCTTATAAGAGTCAATCCAATGGAATCCTCATAACTATGGAATTCTCATTAATATTTAATTATCATTATGATATAATTCTCATTATGATGGAAACTCCACTTTGAAACTTTGAAATTCTTCAAACCTCATTAGTTATAAATCCTTTAGACTTATGAATATTTATTTTTCTTGTACTTATGGATTTGATATAAACATTTTATAGATTTTTGGAACTAATAAAATATTTATGATTCTTTTGTTTCTCCAAAATATTTTATCATGAGAGTTTTCATTATTTATGAGAAATTTAAAATTGGGAATCAGTCGTCTGGCTTACCATAGTAATGTATTCAAACTTCCCTTACTTTTAACACCTCCATTCTTTCAAACCAAAACTCAATAAAATTGGCATCACCTATTCTCCCCCTTTTATTCATAATTATTTAATCATAAGTGTTACATAAAACATATGATATTAGATAATTATAAACCCTCAAAGAATCATTTTTATTAATGATATAAAATGTGAATGATGGATCTCCAACATCATGCCAATGGAACTGAGTCAGATGGTGCATCTGATCAACAAATTCACCTTTCTGAAAACATAGGTGTCTGATTCTTCTATTTCTAATACATTTCATCAAGAAACTAATTGTCTCAAAACATTTCTCTATTTTTTGGGTTAAAAACTTCAACAACCTTCACCTATTTTTAAAAACAATCTTTTAAAAAAATAATATTTTTAAACAAATACAAAACATTGTTAAAAAAACATTGTTAAAACAAAACACCACAAAGGTTATTCATTCCCACCCTTTGGATTTATTGAAAAGTTTTTTTAAAAAATAAACATTACCATTTTAAAAACAATCATACTTTTTATTTAATCATATTTTAAACAACTCATATTTTTCTAAATTACCAAAATACATCATTTTTTAAAAAAGTGTTTCCTAACACCACACTACTAGATAAAGTTTTTTTTGAAGGAATTTCATCCCTCAGTGGAAATAATATTTTTCAGACATGTAAATATATACATTACAATAATTTATTTTTCTCTATATTTTATTTTTCTCCCCCCATAGATAGTTATCTCCCCCATTTTCTGATAACAATCGATTCATATTTATAAAATAATCATAACTCAAAACTTCTTACAACACACAAAACTGTTAATTTCCCTCCCCCATTTTCAATGTAATCTAAAGAATGGTAGGTAAACTTAATTAATAGATTTAGGAAGTCATTAGAGGGGGTAGGATGCGAAGTTTAATACTCTTCTCAAAAAACCTTTATTGTGTAATTCATTTTGTGAAGATATTTGTATGTTGATACTTCGTTGAGATATATTCCCACAAAATATCTCCAGTAACAATATTCTGTTTTATAAAGTGAATATTTATATCTTCATGCTTTAATCTTTAATGTTGGATTGGATTTTTAGAAAGATCAATTTTATTCTTATTTTCACAAATTAGAAGTAATGGTTTAGAAACTTTTAATTTCAAATATTCAAACTAAACTTTCATCCATAACATATGAGTACAATCTGGAGTGGGCACAACATATTCTGATTCTATTGATCTCAAATTTACCAAATATTTTTTCTTACTACAAAAACTTACACAACATTCACCCAAGAAAAATATTTCTTCTAAGGTTAATTTTTTATCATTACAATCTTTATAACAATTGTCATCATTATAACCATTATAATTCATCTCAAAATTTCTATTTTATAACAACCTATGTGAAGTAGTTCCTTTGATATATCCCAGAATTCAATTTTCTTCAAACATATTTGATTCTTTCATATTACTTTGATACCTGGCACACAAAGTCTCATCATAAAAAATTCAGTCCTTAAGGTAAAATGGACTTCCTATAAAATTCTGGAATCCTTTCTAATTTATAATTTTTCTAGACTCATATTTACTCATCTTCATTTCTACTGAGATAATATTATAATCTTCTATATGTTCTGCATGAACAAACTTTTTAAATAATTCCATGGCATACTTTTCTTGAGATGCGAAAAGGTATTTTTCTTTTTGTGGAACTTTTAAACCAAGGAATATTGGTAATTATTAAAACATTGAAATTTCAATGTTCCTTTTCATTTATTTAGAAATTTTTTTACAAATATATTGTAAATACCAAAAAAAAATATCATTCTCATAAACAATTACAATTAGATTTCTGAAGTAGAAAACATTCACATATAAGTTGTTATCAAATTTTCCATTAGAAAAATTATACTTCCTCAAAAAAAATTCATGTTTATAATACCGTGATCATAGATCTTATTTCAACCAATACGATAATTTATTTAATTTAAAAACTTTTTTTGCATCCTCATCATGTAGAAACCCACAAGGTTGTTCAATGTTAAATTATTATTTAATTTATTATTTTAGAAATACTAACTTTACATCCATCTATTATAATTTTTAATTATGGTGTGTATCCACTATTAGAAAAATTATAATAGTTTCTAACCTTACAATAGGTGAATATGTTTCATCAAAATCTACTCTTTCTACTTGGAATAACTTTTACAAACAAGACATGCTTTGTTTCTTGTAACTTATCCATGTTCATTAAACTTGTTTCTGTAAAACATTTTTTATGAAAACAGTTTTACCTTTTAGATGTGGATCAACTTTCCATGTTTCATTTTTCTTCATTTAATTAAACTCTTCATTCATATAAATCAACCATTCATTGTGTTGTATAGCTTCTAAAACTGATTATGGTTTAGCTTTTGAGATGTGTGAAGTTTGATTTTCTAGTCTCTGGATTATTTAGGTCTAAAATATAGCATTTTGATTCCCAATAACATTTTTTGTCTAAACATGTTTTTTTAAATTAGTAAATGTTAGATTTCCTCTTCCTGCTTCACTTTCCTCATCACACGATTCATCCGAATCTTCATGAACATTACTTTAGTCACCATCATTTTAGTTGGAAACTTTTAGTTTTTCTTCCTAAACATTCCTATAAAATGTTGTTAATGATGTTTTATTTTCAATAACATTCACATCATATTAGTTCAACAACTATTGTAATTGTTTCTTTTAAAACATAATAAATCTTCCATTTGGTTATTATCCCCTGAAAATTCCTTCTTTGTCTTTCTCATCAGACTTTCCAAGATCCAGATTTTTTATTTTTTGAAGGTATAGATTTCCAAAAACTATAATGTACTTAAATGAAGGTTTTTTGTTTTACCACATTTCATCAAGTGTCATGTTATATTCTAATATCAACAGCCATATTTTCCAAATATATACATAATTAAAAAAATCTTCTCTCTAGTAGAACTTTTAAATTTTTTATTCTACTAACATACTACTTCCCATTTATACCAAACATTTATTCTTTCTTTTTGTAATGAAATTATTTGTTGAGTGTAGGGAGAACTATACTATTGTTTGAAACCATTATTTATTAGATAAGTTTCAAAAGTATTTCTTGATAATTAAGAACTATTATATGTTCACAAATTCATTATATAAACCCACATTACTTTCTCAAATTTTTTTCTGAAAAACATGAACATTTCCATAGGCTATGACTTGTGTTTCATAAACATGATGTTTTTCATCCGATTGAAATCATAAATAAATGTGATAAAGTATAAATATTCATTTATTGATATATATATATATCATTATTTCACATAAATTATAATTAATATGTTCAAGAGGTATGGTAGACTGAATATCAACTTTATTATATCTTTTATTATTCATCTTACCTTTATAAAAAGTAACACAAACAACTTCCTCAATTTTCATCTATTCTAAAAAATTTCATACAACATAAAATTTAGTGAATTTATTCATGTTTTTTACCCAATGTGTATAATTCACAGTTCCAAAACTTATTCCCATCTTGAACACTTAGATAACCTTATTTTAATTACTCTTAAATTAAAAAAATATTTCAACCAGTTCTTTATATTTTTGGGATAAGTTTTTTTTCTTTTATGCTTCAGATAATACATGAATCATATCTAAAATTCACTTTTCTCATCAACACAAAGTTCACTTACACTATGTATGTTATCTTTATCCCATTAATAAATAAAACATTCATATATTTCAACTTTTTATCTTCAATATCAACCATTCTAATTCCTCTTATTTTTAAAGAACTATCATTCACAAAGGTAAAAGAACCTCTATAAGGATTTTCAAAATGTTTCAACAATTTTAAATCACCTATCATGTGTGTAGAATAACCACAATCAAGTATCAATAATTTTTTATTTTTTACTTTCTTTTAAGGTAGTCACAATAACAAATGCTCTTTCCTTAACTTTATTCTTTCTAGAATCATTTTATTTTCTCCCATAAGAAACTTTTTTCAGAAGGAGTGTCATATATACTTCATTATGATGACCATCTTGATCACATATTCCAAAAACATATTACAAAAATTCAAATTGATTATTTTGCAATGTTTATAACATCTTGTTTTTCTATTTTTAATTATCCTGTGTGCTAGGAAAGTTACTCAATATAATTTCACTATTTCTTACACTCTATTCAAATATTCTCTTGGGAAGTGAGAATGTATGAAAAAAATTATAATCCATGTACCCATAGATTCCAAAACATCAAAAAACCCATAAAATATATATTTTATATTGAGGTATGATCATTATCAATAAAAAATTTCTTGAGGATGGTAACTTATTTTTTCTCTAACATACTCTATATATACCATCTTTCCTTCTAAGTGAGTTTTAAAATTTTGTATATATAATAATTTTCTCACACCACCCCCCCCCCCAATTTTCTAGTACTTTTCTTATCACCAGAAATTCTAGAAAATCAGATGAAATATTATATTTGGAGGTTGAGTAAGTCACGTTATTCTTGATCTGAGCTCCCCTAGAAACTTTATAAGTCTCATATTTTACTTATAAATCTTCTTTTAAGTTTTCATTCATCTTCATCAAGGTAATTTAGGTCTCTGGAATTTTATATTGACATTTATTGACTTATACTTCCTCTATATATTCTAATCTATTACTAATATATTAATCCATATTTTTATGTTTAGAAACTCTTAGTTTGGATCTTAAGATCACCTGAATGTATTGTTCTTCATGTTTGATGACATGTTTTATTCCTTTAGAAACTTCTTTGCAATATTTCTTCATTAATATCATTTATTTTTTGAGAGTTTTATTTTTCTCAAGACATAGAATAATGTATATTTTAAGTTAATACTCTCTATGATATGATTCCCCGCCTTCTTCACTATCTAAGAAATATTTTATTTTCTAGACTTTTGAAATGACGGTTCTGAATTTTTCTAAGACTTCATCACATAAATATTTTTTCCAGTTGATTCTAATTCAACATTATTACTCAACTTATTTATTTTTTTCCAATAAACGTATTATAGTATATTTTGGATAACTTTTTTTTAGAACTCTTATTCCACTTCTTCCATTGAGGTGTTTCATTAGAATCATCTCAATACTGACCAACTTTTTCTCTTGGGTAAATTCATAGAAAAATGTATTATTACACCACACTTAAAACATTTGGGAGGAATTTTTTCACAATAAATTCTTATTTATATTATATTATTCTTAGAGATAAGAGATATTATTTTATCATTCTACTCATCATCCTTTTTATATTTTGAATCACAAGGATCTAAATCTTCAGCATCTTGAGTTTTAATTTTTATTATATCCTAAAAATGCATTTAATTTTCCATGTTATTTTTTAACATTATTGATTTACACATTTCATAAGTAACAATAATGTTATGAAATTTATTATGATATAAATAATCCTTATATTCCAAATAAGAAATTTTAGAATCAAACCAATAAGAAAACAATCTCATAAGTTTACTCACTATTGTATAATCTTCCATAACTTCTCAAAATCCTTTGATGTTGCAAACAATTTAATTTACCCTAGAGAAGTATTAATAAATATTTTATTAATTTCTCATTATTATGTCTTTAAAATTACTACACCATATTTTTTGATTTTCTTCCTTTAAATTATTATTCCCTTAAAAAATACTTTGAAGCTTTTCCCACATACTCTTTGATGTTTTGAGACCCATCACCTTTATATAAAAATTTTCTAAATAACTCATAAGAATAGAATTCCTACCTTTTCCATAAAAATTAATATTTCTCTAAATAGTAAAATTCATTGGTGGATATTTTTCAAAAGGTGGAAACCAAATTTTAGTGGCGTCAAAAACATTAAGACCAAGATATAAGAGATAAGAAATCATCATATTTTTACATGCATGGTATTTTTTCTATAAAATTTGGAAATTTTACTACTGTTTAAAGAATTAATATTATCCATCATAACGATTCAATAAGGTAAACATCACTCTGATACCACATGATGATCCAAAAGATCAAATAATAACTGAAAAGCTGGATTTGAATTAGTTGTTCACTTTTTATAAGTTTAAATGCTTTTGGAAACATAACTCTTACAACCTATTGAAGTTATTAAAATTATCATCTTTTTTAAAATAATCATGGATGTGAAAATAGTAAAGTAATTAATGAACATGATATTTAAAGGGTTCATCCTTGATATGAGAGCCTACATCCTTTCCATATCCACTCCCTTTGGTCTATGGAGTTTCAATATTATGAATAATTGAATTAAACTTGTGTCAAATATGATTAGACACCTTCTATCTCCCGATGGGAAAGATTATACTAAATCTTATTAGTTTAAAAAGTTAGATAACAAAAAATGAGCCACAAAAATAGTATAAATACTTTGGTTAATCTTCTCCACAAAAGTTCTTATTTTTGATGACCCTCTATTGGATAGACTTCATTCCACTGAAACCAGTTTGAGTGACTCATTCCAATAGACTCAATACAATTCTCCCTTTCTCAATAGGTTTCTGAATATACTTTTTATTCTGTATGGATAACAAAACATCTGCTTCTAAGTGAAAACTCAAAACTCATTCCGGACATCTTCAGTCCAATCTTCCTCACTCTGATAAAAAAACACTCATCAGTCTGATTTTCCATCAAGATCTGTTTCTTTAAATTTTCTCTAACACAAACTTAATAGTGATCTCATTTTTTAACACATTTGAAAGGTTTAAGAGTATGAACGTATTGTGGTTTTATTTATAGTAATCTCACAATATAATAGGAGGTAAACTAAAAAAATTCTGCTTACTCAAATTAAAAATTCACTAAAATTCACTCATATTTGAAATTCATGTTTGACCACTTAAAATCTTAAGGAACCTTCTTGAATCATATTTATTCTTCTAGGTAATAATCCTTATCAAACTTCCTAAATTTTATTTAGTACAATTGAACTTCCTCACCTCATTACAATGGAACTTCCACAACTGATTATGATGGAACTTCATTATCTCATTCTGAATTGAAATTCCTCATTAGAGTTAGTTTGATTTACTTTTATTCTCAGATTCAGTAAAACAAAATCCTTATAATGATTGAATTATCATTACAATGGAATTATCATTATGATGGAATTCTAATTATGATTTAAAGTCTACTTTCCAACTATTAAATTATTCAAACTACATCAGATATAACTCATTCAGACTTATGAGACCATCTATTTATAGTACTTCTAGATATAATGAAAACTTTTCCTTCTTTTCTGGAACTGATACAATATTTATAATTCCTATATTTCTTAAAAATATTTTATCATGTGAGTATTCACTATTTATGAGAACTTCAAAATTGTAAAATCATCGTCTGACTTATCAAAAGAAATTATTTTGAATTCTTTTACTTTCAGTACCTCTTTTCTTTCAAACCAAAACTCAATATTATTGGTAGCACCTATTCTCCCGAATATATTCATAAGGGTTTCATAAAAAGTGTTACAAATGACTTATGATAGCTGATAATTACAAACTATAAAATTACCATCTTAATTTGTAATAAAAAATTTGTCCAATGGATCTTCAACATTTTGTCGAGGGAATTGAGACTGATGGTTCATCTAATCAACTCCTTCACCATTTTGAAAACATCACCATCTAATTCATCTCATTTTGATGAACTGTGTCCAGACACCAATTCTCTTGAAATAAAATCCATTATTTTTGGGTCAAAAATATGAACAATTTTTTCCTTTTATCCAAAACATTCTTTTATAAAATATTAGTTGTCAAAAAATAAAAAACTTTGTTAAAAAAAGCATCCCAAAGTTATTCAAAATTGGACAAAAAATTTCTCAAAAATTGTGTTTTTCATTCTCTAGTTTCTGATCTTTTTTTAGGAATGAAGAAGAGGTTCTATAGGATTAAAGAAGTTTGAAGAAGACACTAGCAGATATGAGAAGGTTTAAAGTGGTCAAAATAATGATTTAAAAATATAAGAAAATAGGATCTAAAAATTTGAGTGAGTGGGGAAGGTTTTTTAGTTTCACATATTTTCTATTATATGAAACCTATAAATATATGCATTATATATTCATACTTTTCAACTTTTCACATGTGAAAAAATGATGGACGTGTAATAGGGTTCATGTCTGAATTGATTTCAAGACAGAGATCTTGTTAAAAGATCAGAGAATTAAAAAATTTCTTACTAGGGTGGGGAATATTAGATAGAGGAAGTTCATACTAACTTTTCATAATTTTATATGAAACACGGTTTTGTTGAAAAAAATATAAGAGAAGCTTTTTTCAAGTGCAAATTCAAATAAATTGAATCAAACTAATTTCATTGGACCCAGCCCCATCAGACTGTGATAATCGAACCCAACCACATCGGACTAAGGTTCCGAACATATATTTTTTAGATCAAGTTGAACAAAGTATTTATAATTTCTTTAGATCAATTGTTTATAATAAAACATTTCAAACTGACAAGTGTCACTAGAAATGTACCTATTGAGAGATAGAAGGTGTTTAATGATAGTTGACACAAGTTATATTCAATTCTTAGTTATAGTTAATTTCCATAGACTACTGGAGTGGCTGTGGAAAGGATGTAGGTTCTTAAAATGAGTGTGAACCTTATAAACCTCATGCGATTTACTTGATTTCCTTTTTTTTTCATCAATTATTTTTATCAAAATATGATAAGGTAAAAAACATTAACAGGTTTTAGGGGTTATGTTTCTAAATGTTTTGAAACTTATAAAAACTTAACAACTGATTCAACCCCTATCTTAGTTGTTACTTAGTCCTTTGTAACATCATGATTCCAATGATGAAATCCATGAAATGTTTTTCCCATTTCTTCACTGGTATAAGAAATGGTTTCATCATACCCTTAGAATTTTTTAATTCATCACTGCCTGGTTCCCATGCTAATAATCAAGATTCAAATTCTTCAATCCCCCTCTTCATGTTATCCCCAAAAAAAATTATCTTTGGATAACTATATATCATAGTGCTACCCATGCGAATAGATCAATATGATATATGCAAATCATCCATAAGTTCCCACATCATTTTTGGTTTGATGAGACACATACCTATGTTCTAAAATTTAGAACTCCATATTTAGAAAATTTAAACTCTAAAATATTCACTATATTTTTATGTATTACCTCATCAACTTTTTTGGACTCTTTGATCCTCTAAAGAATATATGTTTGAGCCGTTATTTG
Organism: Viscum album; assembly: GCA_963277665.1. Lineage (NCBI taxonomy): Eukaryota > Viridiplantae > Streptophyta > Magnoliopsida > Santalales > Viscaceae > Viscum > Viscum album. The sequence goes on along the minus strand of OY728132.1, from coordinate 31,463,828 downwards.
ATAAAGGTATGATAAATTTCATTTTAATATTCTTATTTATACCATATGCATGTCTAATAAGTTTGGATTCCATTCAATGAAAATCTTGAATAGGATTTTAAGATCTTTTCTACTCATAGAATATTTCACATTGTTCACCTTAATATGATGGTAATGGATTGAAAAATCATAATCCATGATCACCTCTAACCACCTTAGTTGGCACATATTGATCTCATTTTGTGATAATATATATTTGAGGATTTTATGATTAGAATATAAGTCATACATCTCCCCGTAGAGATGATTTCACCAAATCATCAATGTGAAGCTCAATATATCAAATTCTAGATCTTTTGTTGGGTAGTTATACTCATGGATCTTTAATTGTTATATGTTATATGCTATCATTTTTTCATATTTCATGAGTATATAGCCCAATACCTTTTTAGACACATCACTGTAGATCATAAACCCTTACCCACTAGTAGTTAATGAGATCATAGGTTTAGTTATAGACTATTATTTTACTTTTTAACACTATATTCACATTTATAATTCTATAAAAACATCACATTCTTCTGAGTTTTCTTGGTTAGGGATCTGGACAATCAGTGAAATTTCTCACAAATTGATGATATTACCCTACAAGTCTATGGAAACTATGGATCTCCACCATTGATGTCGGTATGGGATATCCTTTAATTCCATCTATTTTTTAAGGATACACTTATATCTATTTTTTGGTGATAAAATTCCCCATGAAGGTTATTTTATCTATCCAAAACACACATTTACTATAATTCTCATAAAAATTTTCCTTTCCAATGGTCTTCAGTACTACATTCAAATTCTCCTATTGTATATTCAAAATTTTAGAGTTGATAAGAATATTTTCAATAAATACTACCAAAAATTTATCTAGGTAATCTCTAAGTACTCTATTAAGTAATTCCATGAGGATATTTAGATCATTAGTGAGTCTATATAGAATCAATATATACTAGTAGTGAAAAAAACATGTAAATAAATATGTCTTTTGGATATCCTTCTTCCTCGCCTTTACTAGAGAATATCTTGAACTAAGATCCACCTTACAAAATTACTGGGATCTACATAGCTTATAAAAAATCCATAAATATATGAAAGTGGATCCTTTTTTTATTATGATCTTTCTGAGCACGTGATAATTAAATAAAAGTCACATTGACTCATCCTTATTCATGATAAAGAGGAAAGGTTCACCCTATGGTGAATCACATGGGTGAATAAAACCTATATAAAGAATCTCTTTTAGTTTCTTCAACATCACCTCAAGTTCAACTATGGATATTCTATATTGAGTATTTGATATTATAAATGCATTGGGTATAAGCTCTATTGAGAACTCAATCTCACAACATGGAGCAAGACCAAGAAATTCTTTCAAAAACACACTAGTATATTCCATTATAATGGGCATGTAATCAAGGATGATCTTTTCCATAGTATTGATCATTGGAGTTATATAAACATTCTCATAAGTTAATAATATCAATTATTGATATGTTTATATAAAAGGAGATTCGTCATCCACTTTGAACTTGTATAGAATCAGATGGTGATTTTTTATACAGATGTTGATTTCTTACTCAAGAAAATTTATGTTTTTTCTATATATAGAAATACAATCCATACCCATAATTGCATTGAATTCTAATAAATGGTTTATCACAAGGTGTTCTATGAAATTTTCCCCATAAATATGGATTAGGGATGAGTTATATTATTGGGAGATAATAATTGGCTAATTTTCCATCTTTCCTAATAACTTAATTTCAATGTTTTTAGGTGGTGTTTAAATAGTCTTAGTAAACATTCCTGATAAGAACTAATTTTTGGAACCATATTCACATAGAAATTTTTATGTTCATTAATGGAAGATAAGTATGCCTTTCACTATTTTATTTTGGTTGTAATCATTTACATTTTCTAAAATAGACTTAGGGATACTAATTTTCAAAATATTAAACATAAAAAATAAAAACTATGGATATTTAAGGGATAACTTAAAAATGGAATACATTCCTTAACCTATGAATTTATAGTAATCAATATAAGTTATCCATGGTATATTTCTAAAAAAATTATAGTATTTCTTGTTCCCATAATAATGGTTTGAATATAGCTTGTGGATTTACCAAATCAAATTCCCTAAGAGTTTCGAACTGGGTGGATAACAAAGTATTTTTTTCACACACTAGGTGAATATCGTGTCAATCCCTAGTGCACCCTTTTCAGGTTCATTACCCCTAGGTATAACTATTCTACAGCCACACACACTTGTATAATCTAAAAAATATTTTTTTCTTAGAAACCACTTATTATATACTTTTCCATAATTTAGGGATGTTTACCTCTGTTTAGAATTATCCCTAAGTCTTTTACAAAAAAAATTAATCCTAATACCAATAAATAAATAAACTTTAATCTAATTCAAAATATGACAGTCCATATATTTAATATGTCATAATTAATGATTAATTACATGATGATATGCATATTATATAACTGAATGACTTAGAGGCCAAGTGTCTTAGGGTAATTAGATACATAAATCAATAAATTGAAATAGAGATACTATGACTTTATTTAAATACTCTACATCATTCCCTTAAAATCCATTGATCTTCTTGTACTGTATGGGATAACCTGGAAATGTACATAAGAAAGTGGTAAGCTATAAGGTCATCAAAGGAATAATAAATTAATTACTTATCATTAATATGTATATTAGAGTCAAAATAAATGAAATGATAACAAAGAAAGGTGAGCATAATAATCATGAACATTGAAGCATGGTATAACATGATAACATCAATGAAAGATAAAAAATATGGAAATAATATAAAACATGACATCATAAGAATAAGTTAAGGATAACCACAAAGAAATATTAATATAGTATTATTAGGATAACCTATAAAAAATGATACGTGGTATACCATGAGACCAAAAATTTATCCAGTGCATTGGAGGGATATATAATTCTAGGCCCACTAATCACATTCATATCATCTACATGAATTTGTGTTCCACAAGATCATAAAATATAAGAATATATTTCATCACTTTTAATCCCATGATTAAGGAGTGTGGGTTACATACATGTAAGTCCTATATCAATTAAGGACAGGTATATCTAGTCAAATACCCATGACTGGAAATGGGGATGGGTATTCACAATAAAAAAGTTTTTCATGGAAAATAATGGGATAATTTTGGAAGCATGATGGGTATATAAAAAGGTTCACAGAAAAGATTAATGAGAGTGAAATGTTTTATCTATTTTCATGAGAAGCATAATTAAAGTAAAATTAATGTGTAAAAACACATTATAATATGAAAAATTGGAAATAAATGGCTTGGTACAAAGAAAGTACTCGAAATAAAAAAGGATATGAGAGTATCCCTTACCTTGAGGGGGATCTTCTATAATCTTGAGAGGATCTTCCTTAGTTTCTGCGAACACCTTGGGAGGGATTTTCATATTTATGAGGAGATTAAATTTGTTCTCAATATATTTTTATTGAAGAGGAGTGGGAGGATTGGTGGGAATTAATAGATATGGTGGGGGATTTATTTATTAATTTCTAAACATAGGTTTTTGACTCTATATGATAAAAAATAAAAAAAACATCCCCATTTATTTTCCCATTGTTTCATCTAAATATTATCATTTTAAAATATTTTATAAGTAGAAAAACGTTTCTCATTAAAATAATAGAATTGTTCAAGTGGAAAGGAGTCTTGTTAAAAAATAATTGATTTTAAATCTAAAATTTATAATATATGTTTTGAAGGATTATTTAAAGGATTAAAAAATTTATAAAATCACTTTAAAAGTGCATTATTTTAAAGGGAATTCATAATTTTGGTCATGTATACTCCTTATATATTTCATTACATCACTTATAAAATATCATGAAGTCATAATACATACTTTATATTTATAACGTATTAAATTTTTACAAAAAAAATTAAACTATCAAAGAAAATTATGAAAAAATAAAGTTGGATAATTTTGATGTTCTGATTTCAAAAATACTATTTATTTTATCAAAATTATTTCATTAAATTTTAGAATTTTTACTTTTAAACAAAAAAAATACTGAATAAATACTAGTTTTATGATACCAACATCTTTATGAACCTTATAAAAATTTCATTTGGATTAATTTAATTATATTATCATTTGAATTTAAATAAATAATATTTTTTTATATTATTTTATTAAGATAAAATTTATTTCCAAAATTACAGAAATTATCAAAGAGATTTATAATTGAGATTAAGTATTTTCAAAAAATATAACTTTCATTTCTTTGTATCAAAATATAATTTTTTATCAAACTCATTACATAAATAATTATAATGTAATAAAAAACAAACAAATATATTTATTATTTCATTTAAAAATAAAATATACATATGCATATTACTATTACTATAGTTAAGAAAGATAACCCCTTATTTCACTACTGTGCACCCTATGTTTGAGGTGTTTGATGCTGGTTCCTTCCTGGGTTGGTTTGGGGAAAATTGTTTAGTTTATGATCTCGATAAGGTTGAACTTCTCCCATAAAAACTTTTTCTCAATCATTAGTTGTTAGATATAAACTTAGTTTTGGTCAAAGGAAATGCCTCATGATATTATCTCCCTCATAATCTCTAATAAATGGGATTCATGGTATATTATCCAACTACTTGAGGTCATCACAACATCCATCTTTGTCAATTATATTTTATCATAATCCTCAATACAGACAATTCAAAATAGTCAATGTACAATTATTTAATTATGAATGGTTAATATAGGCATTAATATTTTAAACGCGGTATGATATATTTTATAATGGTCTGAACTAGCCAATGTAGAGAATGTGTTTTCTATAACTACATTTACTAACATGGAATTTATTCATTCAAAAAGGTAATTTCATTTATAGGAGTTTAGGTTGATACCAAAGATTCTAATAGAATTATTCAATGAAGTTATATGAGTTTTTTAGGTGTTAGAACCTCTTTATTTAAAATACATTTAGTAAATGAAAATGTTAAAACATTTTATAGTTTTAAAATTTTTATATATGGACACGTAAAAATATAGAAGATATTTTTTGACCCATGAAATTGAATTGATAAGTACATTAGTAAATAAATTTTCAAGAGGGGGTGAATATAAAATTATTATGTATGAGACAAATTAAACACCCTTTTAAAACATTTAAACTTAAAACAACAAGATATATTACAACATTGAAGTGTTTAAAGGAAATTATAAAGCATGAAAAAATGGATAAATCTGGTAAGTTTATTAATTTTCAATAGAATGGTAAATCTAGGAAATGACTTTTTGTATAACTGAGACCATATCATCCAATTATTAAATATTTATTAAACATATTATATAAAAAATATGATAAATTTGTAAAGATAATAAATAAAATATACATGTTTGGATGAAAAAATTCACATAGGTGTGCCATTTGATCTTGGTGATGCTCATGTGGAGATATTGAATATTAAGTATAAAATTAGACATATCAGGGTAAAATAAATAAATAAAATATATTAATGAATTATAATAGATAAATAATCATAATCTTAAGTATGTTTAGGATTATAAACCCTAAAATCTCGTATTTATATAAAACAAAGGTCCCTATCATTAGAAACATCATCACATTTAACACAAATAAGTGGGATGAACTTATAGCCAAATCCAGACAAATAATAAATAAGTTATAGACACATTCTAATGGAATAGAAACTTTTTGATCCCCAACAATTATTCAATAAATTTATTCATAAAAGTGAATTTCATGTCTATAAATCTTCTTCAATTAGTGATAAACATATATGAAATTCTATATTCCCAAGAATTGTTTGATATATAGAATTAAAGATATACATTGTGATTATAATGGTGAGATTTCTTATGCTTGTTTGAAGTGAATAAAAAAATAATAGGAAAAATTTTAAGGAGGTGAAAATAAAAAATAATAAATCCCAAAATTAAATGAGCTCACTCTTAAATGATGATACAGAAGAAGACCAAAGAAATTATTTTTAATGCATAATCTCTTCTAAAATAATCCATTTTATCTCTAATGGGTCTCTCAATACTTTTTATATATATGTAATTCAATAGTTTAGAATTATGACCATTGGATTTTTGACATGAATTCTCATTTGACCATTTCTCATTTAACTCTTACATCATTCATCTTTTTCCATACATTTATATAACTATTTCAGACAATAATAATTCATCATTGATGATCATTGTTGACATAAAGATTGTTTTTGGAAGCCTTAATATGTTGAATATTACTATTGAAATAGAAATGATGATTTAGATTATATAGATTTATTGTTATTATGTCTAACAATCAAATTATAGTTTTCATTAGTTTGGTATCTATGATCTTGGAAAATATTTTAGAGTCCAAGTGGAAGTGAAATACTGGAATAGATCCTTTGTTGTAATTTATGATTTTCTTAGATGATGGGATCTTCATTCATTATATATGGATTTGGTCAACCATTATAGTAAATTATATCCTATAATGATGTTGACTTTACTTAGATCATTAATAGTACTTATGAAATATATTATAGTGTATCATACATCTTCCTCAATTTATTATTATATGTATATAGTTCACATTATATATGAAAAATAAATTTTCTTAGGTGTTATTCATTTTAACATTTCATTTATTCCAAAAATATTTCAATGATAAGTCAACCAATTTTGGTATGAGTTTATTTTTAAATTTTTACATTATATAAGGACTTTATCTTTTATTTTATTTTACTACTCTACATTTACCTTATTTTTCATTGGATTTGATAAATAAAAATATGATTATATATTGATTATTAATACCCATAAATATGGAAGATGTGTAAAGGTAGTATCTGAAGTATGACCTAATAATATCACCATTTTTTAAGATCAAAGTACATGTTATATAATAAAATCAGGGTTAATGAATGAATTAAATGATCTTGTATACTGGTTTAAATAATGAAGAATAAATATATTACATCTTAGGATTATATATGGAGTCTTATTTCAACTGAACAATCATCCTTAATAATTATTAAAAATAATGGGTTGATATATAATTTTTATTCTCCCTTCTTTGATAATATATTACAAGATCAGTGAGCCCAAATATACTCCCCCAAAGACCGAAAATTCATTTAAAACATACCTTTTATATGATTGATATTCCTAAATACACAATCCCTCTAATAAAATAACAATCAATATTGATCCCCAATGGGAAATAGTTAGTTCAAATTATAAGGGATGATCTTAAATATCTCCCTTTATAAAACATGGAAAGCGTAGTGGGAGTACTAAGTTATAAATTTTGTGATCCAATAAAAAAATTAAAAATAGGGTGAAATATATTGAGATAAAAAAAAATAGGGGATGGAAATTTATAATAATATTAGATTAATTTTAACATTCAAAAATATATTAAAACTTTAATTTTTTACAAAATAAAAAATTAAATTATTTTTTCCAAATGGCCTTTGAAAAATGAAACAATGAGTTTTACTATTTTCATCATCTAATTAATATTTTCACTATAACTATTAAGAATGTTTTTACCATCTTTAAATGTATTTTTTAATTTTATTTATGATATTGTTGATTTATCATTATTATTTCTTTGGCCCCTTAAACTCAGAGGGTTTTTATGGTAAACATAAAATATAACACAAAAATAATTATTTCATATAGAAAAAAATACAATTAAAGTTTAATCATAAGATGATAGAGTATATGATATGTACATTAAAAATAAATAAATAATGAAATAATTTGACTTTAATTAATCATGTACATCCACTTTAACCTTTTATTCACTTAACCCTTAAATTATTGTAACCATTTAATATACTTATGTAGAATCACCTGAAACCCTCCTCATCTATAAATAACTTTATTCCCCCATTTCAAATATAACAAGTCATCTCCCTAAATTTCAATGATTAAGTAATTATTAATATTTTAAGCAAGTATTTTGAAAAATTAAATCATATGTTTTTTTTAATTTGGTTTTAATCATTGGTTCATTTTTTGTTCCATGATTTGGATAGAAATTTGAGTACTATAAGATGAATTATTAGGAATATTTAGATGAGTTTTATGTATCATTGTAGTTTTTGGGGGTTCTGGGTACCTAAAAAATGTTGTCACCTATAGTTTATGACAACAGGAGACACCAATTACCCACTATAATTGTAAGAGGCTAAAGTATCTTTGGAGTACCAACAAATACACTTTGAACCGAGATCTGGTACCCAATAACCATTATACTTGTGTTCTTTATGGGGTTATTTATATTTATTTTATCTTTATCCCTTATAATTTAATCCTTATCCAATAACCACATTCACCTCTTTCCATATATGAGGCACTTTAATATCCTTTATTAGACAACATTTACCCCCCCCCAATCTTGGTTCTTTTTTCTGGTGCTTACACGAGTGATTATTATTCCCAAATCTGAGTCAAAGCTCTATTATCCCTTCTTATTCTATTTCTTCTTATATATCCTGATGAATAAGGGATTTGAATTTGAATTTCAATGGAGAATTATTTTATTCACCATGGATCATGGTTTTTATTCTAATATTTCTATTAAGTTGAACATATGGGTTGATTTCTCATTTTTTATCACCATTCTTGATTAAATGTCATTTATTTGTGTTTCATACAAGGTATTTACAAATTTCAATGGGATTTTTGGGGATTTTTTTAGAGTTATTTGAGAATTATGAATGATATTTTTTAGGGGAATTTATAGATTAAACAATTTTTTTTTAAAATTATTAATTAATGTTATGTTATGTGGTTTAGGTGATTTGGTTTATTTATCTTTAAAATTGTGGTTTAATGACTTTTAGGTGATTCATAAATATTTTGGAATCAGAAATCTCACCAATTGTATTAGTAAACAGTCACAACACACTGATTTATTCTTGGGTTATGTCTACAACATTCCTGCCTTCATTTTTTCTAAATAAATTAAGAATCATACCAATTTTTTAAATATATAAATTAATAGTTTCCAAATATATTTTTGTAAGGTGAATTAAATTTTTTCCTAGGGGATTGTTTGAATTATTGTAAGGAAAACATTTTATCTCTTGATTATGTTGTAAAAACTATTATACTAGTTTATACTTTGTGGACTATTTAAAATTATTTATCCTCATTGTTGAATTTCACTTGATATGTGATTTGGGTGACCCATTATAGTGTATTGTCCTAATAAAAAATTATATCAATATTTTGGACTATTATATGAGTATTATGGGTGGAAATAGAAACCCTTTGTGTGTCAATGGTCTCAAACCATCTCAAGTATAACTTCTGAGTTAAGAGTCATTTCATTTCTTAAACTAATATCATTTGATATCAAATAATTAAATTGGACTTACAGGAGTCCCAACTATGTTTTATAATAGGATTCACCTATTCCCAGTTAATTAAGAATTAAATATAAGTTAATAAACCACACTTAATATATGGATAAAATATTGATTTAGTATAGATGTGGTGGATGGGTTTATAAGGTGGAAAAAAGTGATCTAACATTAAAATCCTAAGGGTGTTAATATTTTTATAATATTTCAATTTCATAACTACCATATTTTTTAAAATTGTTTTAATGAAGTTTTATGAAAACCTTATTTTGAAAATTGTTTCTTTTAGAAAATATTTCTTAATTAGATTTCTCTCTTTCAACCTTTCCTATTTACTTTCTAGGTTTCTAAAAAATATATTTTCTATGGAACTAAAATTTATTCCTTGAATCCATGAAAAAATAATGTTATTCATGGAAAAATTGATCATTTTAATAAAAATCTTGTCATATTAATGGTCGATTTTAAATAGTAAAGTGAGGGATGGGTTTAAAGTGGAATCTTGATCCTATAAAATTATAATTCATTTTATTTCAAAAATAAATTCATTTAGAGATAAGATATTTCTTTTTTATTATTTCATAATCACTACCACTAGTATGTTTTAGTTTAGTGTTTTGTTTAGTATGTGCATACCATGTTGGTATTATTTCTATAATCCAACTAATTCCCTATTTGTTTCTATCCTATTAAGTCTTAAGGTTCAATCATTCTTAGACTGTGTGGTTATATTGGGATGTATTTAGTATATTTGTCCATTTTATTATTTTATATTATCTCTTTGAGTAGTTTACATCTTATAGCGTTGTATTTATTTTTTATTTTTTGAAATTATTCTAGAATGCTATTATTATTGTTTAAATATTTATCATGGATACTATTTTATTATGTTGAGTATATTATTACCTTAATATATTGAGCATTTAGGTTGATATATCTCAAAATATTTCATTTATTATGTATACTACTTATTTTATAACATGGTTATGGATTAGTAACAAGAATGTGTATTTCTTGGATATTATATATTATTTTTATAGATTTTTTAATAAAGTACGCTAATCAGTGACATATAGTTTGATCACATGGGAGAGTTTTATACCATAGATGAGTATATTTATTTATGTTTTATGGTGAACTCACAACACCCTGACTGGTTATCAAGATGAATTATTAGTTATCCCTAACTCCTTACACCCATTTTTCTTTTCCCTAGGATGAGTTATAATATTACATTAAATCATTACACCAGATTCCCTTTTCCCTTGGGATGGGTCCCTCAACCCTGAATTCTTTTTAAAACATATTATTAAATGTGTGTGGGAATATATATACATGTGTGAGATATTTAGAAGTACATGTATTACAAATTATAGTGGATATCCAATGATTATTATCTTGAACTCTGAGCCAAAACTCAATGTAGGTTGTATAGGTATGGACCCTCCCAGTGTATGGGATTATTAGTTGTAAATGATATTTTTTATATTTTGTTACACTATTAATCTTCTTAACTTATTTTCTTTTTGATTTCTAAATCTATTTTATCATATATTTAGGTAAATTTATACACATATTTAGGAATACTCATATTATATCACTACTATGTTATGGTGCCTTTAGTGGTTCCTTATTAAGTATTTATAATAACACTCTACATGGAAACCTCAATAGACATGTAGCTTATATTCTATAAATTTATATGTACTAATAGGTACATTGGAAAAATTTAGGTCTCCATTGTTGAATTATCACATTTATTATGGGAGTGGTGTTTATTCACACTTTAGATATGGAGATGGTGTGGTGGCTAGAGGATGTGATTGGATCTTTTCTTATTATACTTTTGGTCATCATTATTATAGGCCCTATTTGAATTTGGTATATTTATTATCCTGATAGTATATAATATTTTGTGTATTTATGGGTCCTATATTAATTCATTTAGATATTTATGTGTTGTTTAATTTAGTATTTACTTTCTTATGAATTTTTTTATATTGATTTATTTTAAGATATCCAACTTACGGATCAGTCCAGAAAAATTTCTAGTAGAGACCAACCATGAATAATATCTAAAAAAAATTAATACATTTTCCAAATTAAATACTAAGATCCTCAATTCTAGTCACCAATCTTTAGGGACCAGGAAATGCACCTAGGGTAGTAGATACTCAGCTCTGGTGCCTTATGGATGTCTAGGTCAAGAACGCTACAAGTTAAATTTAGAATAAATAGAAGGTGAATATGATATGGGTTTTTTGAAAACTTTTTTCTACATATGTTTAACTTCTTATATCCTAATATTGAAGTTATTTACTAAAGGATATGATTTTAAAATAAAAAAACCCTTGTTTCGAATAAGTTTAAGATAGGAGTTAAAGAGAAGATGAGTCTGTCTATTTGAAAAATCTACCTCTATGTATTTTACATTATGTTAGCTTATAAATTCATACAAGGACAGATAATTATTACACCCATTCTATAAATTTTCAGAGATAACTTATGTAGGTAGAAAAAGTTAAGAAATTATTGTAAAAATGAAACAATTACAAATCTCATTATATAAGGGGTTTTAAAGAAGTTTTTAATAAGAGAGAGTGTGAGAAAGACTCCTAATAGAATTTAAAATATATTATATAACATAGTTATTTCAAGGAGTACATCAAAATTAAGAGAAATAAAAATATTTATAGGATTTATCATATAATCATAATGGTTATAAAATAATAATTTCATCATGGGAAATTAAAAGACTATCAAATCTAGATATTGAATTCATTTATTAGGACTACAAGAAAGGATAGATTCAAAATCCATATTTTATTTGATTTGTAATTCTCAGTGTAAAATTCCTTTGGAATTGAAATTATCATTTTTTCTATTTTTCAATTTTCAGATATTTCATTGGTCTATTGAGTTCTTTGATATTTTTTTACATTTTCATTAAATATTCAATTCCATGTAGTAATTTTGATGGATTTTGGAGAATAGGTAATCTATCTAGAGTAATCCTTAAATATTTATTTTATATTTTTTTCTCACATTGATCTTAAAATAAATTTTTAGATGATGTAAATTTTATTTTTTTCTTTTATAAAGTTAAGGATTGATCCGTAGAGATTGATCTATTTTGATAAAAAATATTTAAAATTTTATCATGTCCTAATTTTGAATATTTTTGATGTTTTATATTTTATCATCTAATTATTCATGTTTTGGATTTAATTATTTCATAAATCTATTCAAATATCTTCTCTTGGAGAATATTTCCTTATTGGAGGATAAGTATAGGTCAATAATTGATGACAATTTAGAGCTTCCAAATGCCATTTCAGAATCTAGTATTTCTTTGTATTTTTTTAAAGTATGGACTATTTACTAATCCATAGGAATTTATTGATAGAACATATCCTTTTATTTTTAATTTGAAAGGATGTGTTGATGAAAAATATTTAAGTATAAATTTCCAGTTTACATCATCCATTAATTAGATAATAGTCATGATAATGTCCTTAGAGTTCATCAGGTCTTTATCTTCTAGTGTAGAATATTGAAAAATTATGGTGACTGTTTTATGATAATCTAAATATTTAAATATCTATAATATATATTTTATATCATGAATCACAATGTTTTATTTTTTTATATTCATACAAATAAAAGATTAATGAATTTCTTGATATCATGTGTGGGGTAAAGTGATGAATAAAATTTTATACCTCACTACTTCTGTTAGTAGTTATAATGTTATAAACATAAATCATTAAATTAAAAATTATAAATTTAATCAGGATTAAATGTTTTTATCTTCATTATAATAATTAAATAAGTTATAATAATAGTCATCCAACTAGAAAATATTTTAGGAAAGAGAAATGATTCTGTTATATATTTCTGATATATATAATTTGTTCACTTAAAAATAGCTAGAGGATAAAAGTATATTTGGGAAACATTTTATAAAGTATAAGGAAAGAGGTTTATAAAATATTAATTTCTAAGTACAAAAATTGGATAATTGAGTTTATCATTTTAATATTTACTCTCTAGAATTTTAGAGTTTAGAAGTTAATATCCTTTAAGATATTTTTGTGATACCAATTATTTTATCTTGGAATAGAAATGAGAATTACCCTGGTAAGGAAAATTTTAAGAGGGGTGAATTAAAAAAAATTATGTAGAAGACAAACTAAACACCCTTTTAAAACATTAAAGAAAAAAATAACAAACCATAGTAAAAAAATGAATTATAATGTAAAAAAATAAAAATGTGAAAAAATATAAAAATGAGTTTGGTTTAGTCATAAGTAAACAATTTTTTTCCAAGAAATAAATTTTTTAATAATTATGACTATGAACATGGATAGTAAATATGTTCCAAAAATGTATATCTAGAAAATGATAAATCAATAATGTTATAATATTGAAATTTTGGAAGAGAGTGCATAAATTCACTTAGGTATACTCTCCTATCATGGTCATGCACAAGTAATGATATTGACTTTAAATTAGATAGGTAGGAATGACAAGGTAAAATAGAAAAATAAGATAAATCCTTAATTCTTAATAAACTAAACATGAGAATGAAAAATAAATTTAGTATATGAAATTAATATGTCCCACATTTATATCATGAATTTCTTATTATACATATAAAGATATTTAATTTTAACCTAATGTAGTAAGTGGAACATATAACTATTTCATGGAAACACTAACTAAAAATAATACCTAATTACTAATTTAATGGACAAGATCTAGTCCCCACAACTTATTCAATAAATGGATTAGTATTTGAAAATTGAATATCCAGGAAACATATTCAATTAAAGGTCAAAATATAATAAATTATATATCTAAAGTAATTATTATATATGAGGATTGTAATATGTATGTAATGAATAAACTAGTGGGCTTCCTTATGTTAATTTTTAGTAAATGTTGTACTAAAGGATAAGTAATTAAGGAGGTGAATAGAAAGAAAAAAACACCAAAGGTAAATGAGATTTCTCTTTTATATAGAGATACAATAAAAATAGAGAGTGGTTTCTTGATTCATTATTACTTTTCAAATACCCCATTTTTTCATTGATGAATCTCTTTGATCTTAAAGATAGATTATTACCTATACTTGAAAAATATTTTTTATCGCTTTTTTCTTATTCTCCTTTACTTATGTTCAAATGATTTATCCTAAAAAAATTATATATACTTGTAATTATATAATTGATAACTATATTATTTGGAGTTTTTCCCTAGTTTCTTATCTCATCATTGATCATTTAACCATTTTAGCCTTATTAGATTCATCTTAGGTCATTAATCTATATAACCAATTTCTAAAAATATGGGTTGTAAGGTTAGATTTGTTTTCTAATTGTAGTTATTTATTATAAATGTGAAGAGTAAGAGAATTTTTGTGAGGCTTTAAAGGTGCTCTTGTGAATAGAAAAACCATCATAGAATAATGAAATTTTATCATTCCAGGAAAAGATGGTAGTCCATGAATAAAAAATGAAGAAAGTATATCATGGGATAACTATTGAATTCATTCCACAAAGTTGATTCCTAAAATATAGTGATAACCCCATGACATTTTGGTGTTGGACTAACATGAATGATCAATGTAGCAATATGATAATTAGTTAAGACACTCTATGATATATGGTATGTACTATTAATAAGACTATATTTTAATAATGATTTATGGAACAATGCATAAACCATGAAAAATGGTAGAAAACTAGTTTAGTGATAGGTAGAACATCATTGGTAAAAATAGTGATTCAAAGTATAAAGGCATATTTATATTATTAGTAAAATTAATTATAGGGATTCATTTCTATGAAATGGGAATCTACGAAATTAAAATTTTGTTTTGTTTTGTGATAGATGAGGTACATCATTCTTTAATAAGTATATTAACACCATAATGGGCATCTGATTTTAAGATATTTGAGATTATAACACATCTATTATAATATTTTTCAAAGAATATTTTACTCTAATTTTATAAATCCAAAAATGGACAATGGATCATAGTACAATAGAAGATGTCACATCACATTCTAGAAAAACTATTGTCTATTACACTAGAATTGGTATGTATTCCACCACAAGGTAATATTTTCTAGACTATTTCTATAATTTGAATATTCCTTGGATTTAACATGATTATCCTTCAATTTTATTATTTTATTTTTATAATTATAAAAACAATTAGGCTTTAGTAAAGTGGTAACTTATAAAAAAAATTTGGGATGAATTTAGAATAATAAATATATTATATGAGATAAAATAAGGTGTCAAATAAGATATGTGGATAAGGGAATAACATTTTTACCAATGAGAAAAAGGGAGAGGTTGATGTGGTGAGAGAAATTCATTAACAATCCAGAATTAATAAATGCATAAAAGGAAAAATTAAGGAATCATTACTAGTTTAGTGTTAATTCTTTTATATAAAATCATTATGATATCCCATCATGATCAATATTTCTTATAACTTCTCATTGAAGTAGTGACTGTATAGTCAGAAAGGAGTGAGAAATGGATCGGCAGTGCAACCTTTATAAACTTGTAATTCACATACATTTCATTGTGAAATATTTTATAATGTTGACTCATCATCAATGTATTATCCTTAGAGTATACCTTAGTGGTGAATCAATTAAAATCATCTATGTTACTTTATTTAATATCATTATTTGTAAAAAAAATTATGTGTTTTATAGTGACAGTTTCATATTATTCTTTTCAGCAAGAGAAAAAATTCCATCAAGATTTAAAACATTAAAAGAGACCTCATCATAATACACTTCTCTAATATATTTTTTTATGATGTTGTGGTTGAAATAACTAGTATTATAGCCCCTATATTCATTATTCTTATGTCTATCAATATTGAATAATTAACATGGAGAATGAATTAAATAAGAAAGGGCCTTATTTTATAGATAAAACTACCAAATCTTAAAGAACTGAATGATATCACACTGATGGTCACTTGATCTCAATGAATACTCACCTATGATCTATGGAATTCATGTAATTGGGGTTTAAAAAAAGTGTAAATTAATGGTTCCCATGAGGATACTGATCTCAAGAGGAAAAATAATTGAGAAATTTGTGTCGTAATAAAATAATTTTCAGAATATATCAACCAACTCAAAGTTGATCTCTCTTGGAAATGTAATATTATTGAGAAACAAGGAGTTATATAAGAATAATATGGGGAAGTTATGTAATTAATACTAACATTTTAAGGACAATCTAATGGTATTGATAACTTTAAAACATGTATAATACAGAAATAAAAATATTTTGGAACCACTTATAAAGTGCTAATCACTATAAAAAGGTTATGTGAAATTGAAATGAGATAAAGTGGATTATAAAAGATACTATAGATTTTAATGTTCTAAAATAAATAGTAAATAAGGAAAAATCAGTAATGAGAATGTGATAAATGATCAGAAATCCAATTACATTTGTAGTGAAATTTTCTTCTATGATAGATCATTAAATGAAAGTTAAATGAGTTAATATCGATAAATAAATCATAGGGTTTGACATGTTTATCACTTTTAAGGGTTTATCAATAAAAATTGAATTATTCAAAAGTTTAATAAAATTATAGATATAGAAGTTAAAATATATTTTCCTTAATGAAGTGTCAATTTTGTGGCTATTTTGGTCATATTATTCATTAATTTGAAGAGGTGAAAAGTTACTTGAATGTAGAAGCACCTTGAAGTCATAAACATAAAATAATTGGTTGAAGAATTTATAGAACTCGGGAAAAGGATACTAATTATTGATGGTAACCTGATTAAGCTTGTGTTAATCCACACATAATTTAAAACACCCATAATCCTTCTTAGATGAAAGAATAGAAGCACCGTGTGGAGATAAACTATATAAAATGAATCCATTAGATTAAATATCATTCAAATTAGCCTTTAACTCTTTAATATTACATGATTAAATATAATTGGAATGTATGAAAATTGTCTTGGTATAAGGTACCAAGTAAATCATGAACTCTACACCCCTTTCTAATATAAATCCAATGAATTATTTAGAAATAAACCATAATTATGATAAACCATGTAAAGGATAAAACACATTAAAACTCCATCAGATAAACCAATATACAACCCTAATACCTATGATGTAATATTATTTGAGTTTACCAAACCTTATCTAGCACTATTGGAATGATATTCCCACTCTCCTAGAAAAAAACTATTTGACACAGAAAAGAAATTATTTCATTAGCTGCTCAAGAAATCAACATATTCTGAAAAAATGCGACAAACATTTCATTCTAATGTTATTTAGAATAACTAAATACCAAATTTGACAATATCCATAGACATAAATAACAGAATACAATAATATCTTGATTGGAACCACTCTTCTTCCTAATGGGGTACTCAGAGATAAAATATAAAATAGAATCCTAATATCCAAATCTATGTTTGAAATCAAGTAAGATATTATGAAATAATGGGAATTAGATGAATAAAGAAACAAGATAATAAGGGTAAAGGTAATTGGGATCATACCTATAACTATGTTAGAACAGTCATTGAGATCCATTAGCAGCAACTAAACTGCAAGAAACTTCCTATAATAGGAACTATGATCCTACAGCTAGGTTTCTTAGTTTCCCTGAGTAATATCTCCCCACAGAGCTTGAATTCAATAAGATTTATAACCATTATGTCAAAAACTCACAAAAAACATGTATCTCAACCTATTTTGTGGTACACAAGCCCATTATCATGATTCTTTCATAAATGTTGAAACAATAAATCCATTCCCTTGATAAACCATCTATAAAAAATTCTAAAGATTCTATATCTCACCCAAGGATTGTTTTTCTTTAGGCTCATTGAGAAAAATATATTTGGTATTTTTCTTTGAACCATACTAATTAGTCAATAATAGCACCATAACTCTAGAAAAATAAGAAGATGTAGCCTTCTCCTGACAGCATGATCACTCTCCACTTATTATATAATCATATCTATTCATATTCTTCCAACTACCAAATCCACCATCCCCCATTTCATCTTTATTTTATTCTTCAAGGTTTTTCTAATCCAGGACATCCTAGTTAACCACTTTTATAAATATAGGTAAAAAATATTCTCTTCCATTTTGATATCCAACCCCAACCCCAACCCAAACTGACCAATCTTAGAAAACACATCTACACTGAGCTAAGAGAAAACTAAATATAATCTATGAATATGGAATCATTAATGACACTGAATATATCTATTTTTTTAACTCTAATAGCCCCTTTCCATTTTCCATCCTTAAAGTTTTAGGATATAATTTCTCAAATAAGTGCACTTAAAAAATATCCAATGATTACCCCCTCAACCATCTTCACCTACAACAAGATGTCCCATCAGTGAAGGGTTTTCCCCTAAAACATAAATAGATTCATCTTCACCTTATTCACCTCAAGATAATTGATTAAATCATAATGATTCATGCACTATACCCACTCATCAACTCCATGAGGCCTGAAATCTTCTTTAATTACTGGATGATGTTGTGCTAAAAAATAACTAATCACATCAAAAAAAATCGTCAATTCTTAATATAGTTTCACCTATATATTATATATCACCTTCAACAAACTTTTTGTGATAATATACTTTTTAATTTTTATAGATCAACTACTAAGGGAACATATTCCTAATCCCCTTCTATATGCACCTAATAATAATTCCCATGCTAAACCATTTTTACTTAGAGCTCATTAAGTAGTATTTTAAACACCATATTTCTATAAAATAATTGACACACTCATTAGTAACTAAAAAAAACATGTAATAAACAAAAACCTCGTGAATCACTTCATGTTTATGTTTACAAGATGGCCAGTGAATTAATATTAATCACATTATTTCAAAAAAATCAAACCAAAAATTAAAATTAATTAATTCATTTTTAATAAACTATTTAATAAAACTCGGATTATGTTATTAATAAATATGTAATTTAACTACAATTAAAATGACCAATCATTCCAAAACATATGTTTATGTGCATATTTTATGTTAATACATGATGAAATGATGTCTGAAACCCCCAGTTCCCACTCTTTACCAAGAAAGTTCTATATGCAAAAATACCTTTTAGTAAAAATATAATCCATTACACCCCAGGTAACATAGAATTTTACTATTTTTATTCAATATAGGCACACACACAGAGCTTCCTTTCCAAGTTGAAACTAATATTATCTACTATATTATACCCTAAATATCAACAGTAAAAAACATATTTGATACCATTTTTTAATGTTATACCCCAACATGGTTATTTTTTTAAATCAAGGTATCACTTAACCTCGAGTGTTCTCCTAAATCGACATATGATAGTGGTAATGTTGAGAGTCTAAGATCATAACATGAGGATAAATACACCCTTTATTTTTCAATCACATCAAAAATACCAAAGACATCACAAATATTTCATACAAACAAATGAAAATCAAAGGTAAAATATAAGTACCAAAGTGTAGAAAAATCTTCTAGAAAATGAATAAAGTTCATATAACCCCTTCTACATGTCCCTATAAACACATAAACATGGTTATAATGAGTCTTCAGGTTCCATCTATTATCTATGAAGGTATATTTCCTATACCGGAAGTCTCATGCGTATGATTTTAACACATATGAGGTGTTTACATTTAACAAGTGATAACAAATTCTCATTAGAAACCACTACAACCACTACCATATCAAGGATTCAAAATGTGAACACATATAAATAGTATAAATCATAAATAATTTAATAAGTATTAGATAATATTTATATTGGGGATGAATTAATCTATCCTAGATAGAATTTATATCTTGGATGGATTAATTCAACCCAAATATTATTTTTAATTAAAAAATAAAATTAACATGTTATGTACTAAGACTCGAACCAACCTACCCGACCCAGCCCACGGTATAACCTAACCCACCCTTCTTGAAATGAACCATCCGCTAGTCCCTTTCCCCATAATCTATCTTTACCAAGAATAGACCAATATCTAGAATAATCATACCAACTAGAACTAGAAAAAACCTCAAGGCCAACCCCCAGACCTAACCCACCCAAAGCTTATAACAACGTGGCCTAGTCTGCAATTCCAATCTAGCCTAGTTCCTAATCTGATCCTAGGGAAAACCATTATTCACCTAAACATGCAAATAAAATATTGTGAAAATTCACTATTGATGAGACATTGACACCATAAATCTTAGTACTAGTAGATATTACATACCATAAAACTTACGCATCACAACAGGTACCCAGTACCCCACATTTGTTGTCTGAGAGATCTTATTGGTTCAATTTCTATAAATTCATTCTCTTTTACCATCTCTGGTCTCAGAATTTTATTCCATGACCCCCATACTAACTCAAAAAAATGTGAATTAAATTTAATACATGAAAAGTAAATCAAGTATATACCTCAATGACTAGGGTTATTGCATATGGTGTAAAATATATAATTATTTAAAATTATAGGAATGATAAACATAATCAAATATTCATATATATTGTCTTTACTCATATTAATAAGAAAATTTTATCTCTAAATATACAATAATATATTTAAAAAAAATAGTTTAAATAGTTGATATCTTAGTACTCTCAATGTATAAGACTTATTTTACAAAGGGTGATATTTAGAATGTAATGACCCATAATTATGTTTAATTAATATTCTATAGATCACATAAAATTGCTTATAAAATACAATAAAAACCTAATAAATGAATAATTAATGAAATAGTAGGTATTTCTAAAATTTAATGAACATATACTGAGGAAATAGAAACCTAACCTTAGTAATAGTAATATGACCTTTATGAATAGTAAGTCTACCTAATGAATAGTAACATCATCCTTGAAAGTATAAATAAAATTTTTGCACCTTAAAAATGAAAGTATTTTATAATTATATCATGGTATAAGTAAGTGAATATTTTACAAATTAATAATTATGTGTTGGTATTTTTTAGTAATAAATATTTAATTAAACTCTTATAATTAATAAATTGTTTTAAAATAAAATTAATTTTCTTAAAATGTTACCATAAATTAGTATTTTTTTTACCTGTGATTTTAGGATAATTTAATAAGACCATAGTTAATTTTTCAAAGTGTTATTTCGGGATAATTTTATAAGTCAACAAATTTTGGTATGAGTTGATTTTTTACTTTTTAAATTATCTACTGACATCATCTTTTATTTTTTACTACTCTACATTTCACTTATTTTTCTTTGGATTTGATAAATAAAGATATGAGTATATTTTTATTATTAATACCCATCAATATAGATGATTTGGAAAGATAGTATCTGAATGATGGCTTAATAATCTCACCATTTTTGAAGATCGAAGTACATGGTATATAATAAATTCTCTATTAATGAATTAATTAAATGATCTTTTATATCGGTTGAAACATTGAAGATTAAATATATTTTATCTTATGATTATATATGGAGTCTTGTTTCAACTGAAATCTCCTCCTTTCTAACGTTTAAAAATAATGGGTTGATATATAATTCTATAACCACCTTTCTTTCATAAGATTTAACAAGAGTGGTGAGCCCAAATATACTCACCCAAAGACAAGACAAATTTCTTAAAAACATCCCTTTTATATGATTTATATTATAGAATACACACTGCCCTTAATAAAATAGAAATTGGGATTGATCCTCAATGGAAAATATTTAGTTCAAATTATAAGAGAGGATCTTAAATCTCCCCCTTTATAAAACATGGCTAGCACACCGAGAGTACTGAGTTAAAAATTAAGTGATCTAATAAAAAAAATTAAAAATGGGTTGAAACATCTTGAGATCAAATAAATAATTTTTAAGGGGATGGAACTTTATAATAATATTACATTAATTTTACCATTCCACTATATGTTAAAAATTGAATTTTCTACACAATACATAATTACATGATTTTTATCAAATGGCCTTTGAGAAATGAAACATTGTGTACTACTATTTTCTTAAGCTGATTAATATTTTAACTATAACTATTAATAATTTTTACCATCTTTAAATGTATGTTTTAATTTTTTATGATTGTGTTGATTTAACATTTTTATTTATTTGGTCCCTTATACTCAGATGGTTTTTATAGTTAAAAAAATATATCATAAAAATAAATCATTTCATAGAGAAGAAAATACAATTAATTTTTAATCAATGGATGATGGGGTATATGAAATATAAATGAAAAATAATTAAATAATGAAAGGATTTGACTTTAATTAATCATGTGCATACACTTGAAACTTTTATTCACTTATCCCTTCAATTATTATCACCATTTAGGGAACTTATGTAGAATCATGTAAAACCCTCCTCATCTATAGATAACTTTATTCCCCCATTCATCATGTAACAAATAATCTCCCAAAATTTCAATGATTAAGGTATTATAAATATTTTAAGCAGTTGTTTGTATAATTAAATCATGTTATTTTTTTAAAATTTGGTTCTAATTTTCGGTTCATTTTTTGTTCCATTATTTTGATAGAATTTTGATTTTTGTAATATGAATTATTAGGAATATTTGGATGAGTTTTATTGATCATTGTAGTTTGGGGGGGGGGGGTTTAAGGTATCTAAAAAATGGTGACACATGTAGTTTATGACTACAGGTGACACTAATTACCCACTAGACTTGTTAGAGGCCCAAGTACCTTTGGAGTACCAACAATTTCACATTAGACCGATATCAAGTACCCAATAACCTTTCTACTTTTTTTCTTTATGGGGTTATTTATAGTTATTTTATCATTAGCCCTTATTATTTACTCCTCTCTTAACCTCGTTCATCTCTAGCCACATATGAGTCCCTTCAATAGCCTCTCTTAGACAACCTTTACCCCCATTCTTGGTGATTTTTTGTTGTTATTACATGAGTGATTCTAATGGATAAATATAAGTAAAAACACTATTATCCCTTTTTATTCCATTTCATCTTATATCTTCTACTTAATTAGGGCTATGGATTTGAATTTCAATGGATAATGCTTTAATTCACCAGGGATCAAGAGTTTTATTATTATTTTTCTATTAATTGGATAATGTGGGTTGATTTCTCAATTTTTTCACCATTCTTAATTAAATGTGATTGATTTATGTTTTAACCTAGGTATTAACAAATTTTAAGGGCATTTTGTGGGATTTTTTCTTAGAGTTATTTAAAAATTAGGGATGATATTTTTTAGGGGAATTTATACAGTAAAAAATATTTTTTATAATATATTTAGTTAATATTCTATTATGGGGTCTATGTTATTTGGTTTATTTAGATGTAATATTGTGCTTTAATGACTTTTAGGTGATTCATATATATTGTGGAATCAGAAATCTCACCAATGGTATTAGAAGATAGTCATAACTCACTAATTTATTCATGGGATATGCCTACAACATGTTCGCCTTCATTTTTTAAATAAATTAACAGTCCTACCTATTTTGTAATTATATAAATGAATAGTTTCCAAAAATAATTTTATAACATGAATTAAATGTTTTCCTATGGGTTTTTCTAGAGTATTTTCAGGAAAACATGTTCTCTCTTTATTATGTTCTAAACACTATTAGTCTGCTTTATACTTTTTGGATTCCTTAAAAGTATTAATCCTTATTTTTGAATTTCCCTTGATATGTGAGTCCGGTGACCCATTATATTGTATTCTATCTGTAATAAATTATTTCAATGTTTTGGACTATTACCTCGATATTATGTGTGGAAATAGAAACCATTTGTGTGTCAAAGGTCTCAAACCATCTCAAGGATAACTTCTGAGTTAAGAGTCATTTCTTATCTTAAACCATCATTGTTTGATATCACATAATTAATGTTCCCTTATTTAAGTACCAACCATTTTTTATAAAATTATTCACCTATTCCCACTTAATCAAGAATGAAATATAAGTTAACAAACCACACTTAATATATGGTTTAGAGAGCGCTTTAGTGTAAATGTGTTGTATGGGTTTATAAGGTAGAAAAATGTTATCTAACATTAAAATCCTAATAGTGTTAATATTTTTTTAACATTTCAATTTGATTACTACTATAGTTTTTAAAATAATTTTAATGAAGTTTTGTGAAACCCTTACTGTGAATATGGTTTTTTTAAGAAATTATTTCCAAATTATATTCCTCTATTTAAACCCTTCCCATTTTTTATAGGTTTTCCAAAAATATATTTTCCATGGAACTAAAATTTATTCCTTTAATCCATGAAAAAAAATTTATGCATGGAAAACATGATCATTTTAAAAATAAATTAGTTATATTAAAGTTTGGTTTCAAATAATAAATTTAGGGATGGGTTTAAAGTGGAACCTTGATCATATACAATTATAATATATTTTATTTCACAAATATATGCATTGAGTGATAAGATATTTTTTTATTATATCATAAGAACTACCACTAGTATGTTTTAGTTTGGTGTTTTGTTTGGTATGTGCATACCATGTTGGGATTATTTTCATAATACAATTGTTTCCCTATTTGGTTCTATTGGTATGAATTTAGAATATTTGGCTATTGTATTATTTTATCTTATCTCTTTGAGTAGTTTACAACTTATATAATTGTATTTATTTTCTATTTGTTCCAATTATTTTTGAATGAAAGTATTATTGTTTATATATTTATCATGGATAATGTTTTATTATATTGAGCATATTGTTACCTTAATATATTGAGAATATTGGTTGCTATATCTCCTAATATTGAATTTAATGTGTATACTACTTATTTTATAACATGTATATGTATTATTAATGATAATGTGTATTTATTGGATATTATATATTATTTTAATATATTTATTGATAAAGTACGCTAACTAGTGACATATAGTTTGAACACATGTGATACGTTTTATACCCTAGATGAGTATATTGATTGATGGTTTATGATGAGCTATCATCACCCTAACTCAGTATCAATATGGATTATTAGTTTTCCCTAACCCCTTACACCCATTTCCTTTTCCCTAAGATGAGTTATAATATTACCTTAAATCATTACATTAGATTCCATTTTCCCTTCAGATGGGTCCCTCAGACCTTGACTTATTTTTCACACATCTTATCAAATGTGTGTGGGAATATATATACATGTGTGAGATATTTACAAGTACTGGTATTACCACTAATAGTGGATATCCCATGATTATTATCTCGATCTCTGAGCTAAGACTCAATATATAAAGTATAGGTATAGACTATCCCAGTATAGGGGATTATTAGTTGTAAATAATATTGTTTTATATATTGTTACACTATTAATATTCTTAAATTATTTTATTTTTTTATTTCTAAAACTATTTTATCATATATTTAGGTAAATTTATAGACATTTTTACGGATACTTCTATTATATCACTACTGTGTTGAGGTGCATTTGGTGGTTTCTTATTAAGTATTTATAATCACACTCTGCATGGAAACCTCGATAGACATGTAGCTTCTATTAAATAAATTTTTAGTTACTAATAGGAACATTGGAAATATTTATGTCTCTATGGATGGATTATGATATTTATTATGGAAGTGGGATCAGTTCCTAGTTTAGAGATGGAGCTGGTGTGGTGGCTAGAGGCTATGTTTGGTTCTTCTCTTATTCTACATTTGGTTATCACTATTATAGGACCTATTTGAATTTGTTATATTTATTAGACTATTATTATATAGTATTTTTATATTGATGGGTCAGGTATGAATTCATTTATATATTTATCTGTTTTTTAATTTAGTATTTATTTTCTTATGACATTTTTTAGTTTGAGTTATTTTAAGAGATAGAGCTTATGAAGATGTCTAGAAAATCTTTTAGTATAAAACAACAATGAATTTCCTTGATAAAATGTTTTTATATAATTTTTTTAATTATATATTAAGATCAATAATGCTAGTCTCCAAACCTTATGGACCGAGCAATGCACCTAGGGCAGTAGATACTCGACTATGGTGCCTTATGGATGTCTAGTTCAAGAACACTACACATTAAATTTAGAGTAAATAAAAGGTGAATATGAGAGGGGTTGTTTGAAAACTTATTTCTAAAAATATTTAACTTCTTATATCTTAATATTGATTTTATTTATTAAATTATTTGGTTTTCAAAGAAAAATAAATGCTTTTTTCGCATAAGTCTAAGATTTGAGTTAAAGAGAAGATGAGTCTTTATTTTTGAAAAAACTACCTCTATGTATTTTACATTAAGTTAGATTATAAATTCATATAAGGCTGCATAATTGTTAAACCCATTCTATAAAACTTTAAATATGACTTATGTAGATATAAAGAAATTAATAAATGATATTAAAAATGAAAAAAATATTAAATCTCACTATAATTGGGATTTTAAATGAGTATTTAATAAGAGAGAGTGTGAGAGATTCTTATAAGGGAATTTCCAATAAATTATATAACATAGTTATTTCAAGGAGTACATAAAAATTAAGATAATGAAAAATATTTGTAGTATTTATCATGGAATCATGATGCTTATAAAATAATAATTTCATTATGGTAAATTAAGAGACTACATGAAATCTAGATATTTAATTCAATTATTAGGACTACTATAAAGGATAGATTTAAAATCCATATTTTATTTGATTTGGAATTTTCAGTGTACAATGCCATTCTAATTGAAATTATAATTATAATTTTATTTTACATCCTTCAAATATTTCATTGGTATATAGAGTTATTGGATATTATTTACATTTTCCTTGAAGTATTCAATTATATATGGATATTTTCATGGATTCAGGAGAGTAGGGAATCTCTCTAGAGTAATCCTTTAATATTTATTTGATAGTTTATTATAATTTTGATCATTAGATAAAATTTTAGATGATGTAAGTTTTATTTTTCATTTTAGAAAGCTATGGATTGATCCGTAGAGATTGATCTATGTTAAGAAAAAAAATAAAAAAAAATATGATACCCTAATTTTGAATATTTTTTATGTTTTAAATTTATCCTATAATTATTCATGTTTTGGATTCAATTACTAAATGTATCTATTCAAATATATTCTCTTGGAGAATATTTCATTAATGTAGGATAAGGATAGGTCAGTAGTAGATGACAATTTAGAGCTTCAAAACACCATTTCTGAATCTATTCATTCTTGGTATTTATTAAAGTATGTCCTATTTACTAATCCTTATGAACTTATTGATAAATCATATCATTTTGTCTTCTATTTGAAATTATGTGTTGGTGAAAAATATTGAATTATAATTTTTATGTTTACATCATCCATTAAGTAGAGAATAGTCATGATAATTTCCTTAGAGTTCATCGGGTCTTTATCTTCTACTATAGAAAATCAAAAATTATGGTTACTATTTTATGATCATCTAAATCTTTAAATATCTTTTCCATATATTTTATATCATCAATCACAATTTTATATTTTTTTAGATTCATATAATGAAAATATTAATGAGTTTATATATATAATATGTGGGGTAAAGTGATGAAAACAATTTATACATCACTACATATGTTGGTTGCTAGAATGTTATTTACATAAATCATTAAATTCAAAATTATAAATTTAATTACGATTATAGATTTTTATCTTCATTATAAAAATGAAATAAGTTATAATAATAGACATCCAACTGGGAAATATTTTAGGTAAGAGAAATGATTCCATTATATCATTCCAATATACATAATTTGTTCACTTAAAAATAGTTAGAGGACAAAAATATATTTGAGAATGATTTTATAAAGTAAAAGGAAAAAGTTTTCTAAAATATTAGTTGTTAAGTATCAAAAAGTGATAATTGAGGTTACTAGTTGAATATTTACTCTCTAGATTTTTAGAGTTTAAAATTTAGTATCCTTTAAGAGATTATTGTGATAAAAATTATTTTATCATGGAATGGAAAGGAGAATTACCCTGGTAAGGAAATATTTAAGAGGGGTGAATTAAGAATTATTATGTAAGATACAAACTAAACACCCTTTTAAAAAATTAATACTTAAAATAAAAAATCATAGTAAAAAATGAAGTATAAAGTAAAAAAAATAAACATGTGGAAAAATAGATAAATGAGGTAGGGTTTTTCATCAATAAACAATGGTTTTCAAGAAATAATTTTTTTAATAATTATGACTATGAACATGGATGATAAATATATTCCCAAAAAAGGATATATATAAAATTATAAATCAATAATGTTATAATATTGTGATTGTATAGGATTGTGCATAAATTACCTTAGGCATACTCTCCTATCATGGTCATGCTTGGGTAATGATATTGACTTTAAATTAGATAGGAATGCATTTCATGGTAAAATAAAAAAAAGATAAATCATTAATTATTAATAAACTAAACTTGAGAATGAAAAATATATTTTGTATATGAAATTAATATTTCACATATTTATATCAACTATATGTTCCTATACCCATAACCATATTTAATTTTAACCTAATATAGTAAGTGGAACATATAGCTATTTCTTTGAAACACTAACTAAAAATAGTTACCAATTTCTATTTTAATGGACATGTTCTTGTCCCCACGACTGATTCAATAAATGGATTAGTAGTATAAAATTTCATATCCAAGAAACACATTCAATTAGATATTAAAATATAATAAATTTTATATCCCAAATAATTATTATATATGAGGATTGTAAAATGGATGGAATGAATAAACTAGTGGGCTTCCTTATGTTAGTTTTAACTAAATATCATAATAAAGGATAAGGAATTAAGGAGGTGAAGATAAAGGACCAAAATACCAAAATTAAATGAGATTTATCTTTGATATAGAGATAAAATAAGATTAGAGAGCGGTTACATGATTCATGAGAACGTTTCAAATACTCACTTTTCTCATTGATGGATCTCTCTGGTCTTTATGAAAGATTTTTATCTCTACTTGAAAATATTCATTATCCTTTTTTTGTATTCCCCTTTACTTATTTTCAAATAATATCTCCTCAAAAAATATATACTTGGAATTCTAGGATTGATAATAACATTCCTTAGAGTTTTTCCATGGTTTCTTATCTCGTCATTGATCATTTTACCATTGTAGTCGTATTGGATTCATTTGTGGTCATTAATTTATATAACCAATTTCTATTAATAGGGGTTGTAAGGTTGTATATGCTTCCAATTACAGTAAGTTATTAGCAATGTGAAGAGTTATAGAATTTTGGTGAAATGTTTAAGGTGTTATTGTGAATAACAAAACCATCACAGCACAACCAATTATGATGATTCTATTAAAAGTTGGTATTCTATGAATAAAAAAATAAAGAAAGTATATCTTGGTATAGTTATTGAATTAATTCCATTAAGTATATTCACACACTATAGTGATAACCCCATGATATCTTGGTGTTGGAATATCTTGGATGATCATTGTATCCATTTGAAAATTAGTTAAGACATTGTATGATATTTGATATGTACTATTAATAAGACTATAATTTTGGGATTATTCATGGAACAATTCATAATCTATGAAAAAATGGTAGAAAACTATTATAGTGATAGGTATAACATCATTGTGAAATATAGTGAATCTAAGTATAAATGATTATTTATATTATTAGTAAAATGAATTATAGGGATTCATATTTATGAAATGGGAAGCTTCGAGATTAAATTTTTTCTTGTTTTGTGATAGATGGCGCACATAATTCTATAATAATTATATTCACACCATAATTTGTATTTGATTTTAGGATATTTGAGATGATCATACATCTATTATAATATTTTTCAAAGAATATTTTACTCTGATTTTAAAAATCCAATCTAGGAAAATGGGTCATTATACAATAGAACATGTCACATCACAATTTGGAAAATCTATTGTGTATTACACTATAATTGGTATTATCAAACCACAAGGTAATATTTTCTATACTATTGTTATAATTTGAATATTACATTGATTTTATGGGGTTATCATTCGATTTTGTTATTTTATTTGTATAATTATAGAAATTTTTAGGCTCCAATAAATTGGTAACTAGTGGAAAATTAATGGGGATGAATTTAAAAGACTAAATTAATTATATGAGAGAAAATAAGGAGTAAAAGAAGATACGAGGATGAGGGAAGAATATTGATACAAATGAGAAAAAGGGATAAGTTGATGTGATGAGAGAAATTCATTAACAATCCAGAATTAATAAATAAATAAAAGGCACAATGAAAGTGTAGCGACTTGGGTTTTGACCCTATCAGACTTTGGAATATTCCTATTAGTAATTACAGAGCTATGCGTGAAGGCGATGTGCGATTCTGAGGCCCAGTGTGCCCGGAATAAATTTTATAAAAATATTATGTTTTTTTATACTATGCATGTGGTGGGGGTGTGTTATCTCTTAAACGGTATCTCAGAATGGGAATATGAGGGCACTTTTGTGTCCAGAGCGTTTCGTTTACCCTAGGCAGGGTGCAAACATCGCAGGTGCGAGCCTGCTGTGAGAAAAGCCACCAGGGGTGTTTTCTTAAATAAATGGAAAAGTTTATTTATGAGTGTCGGCTCGAATAACATTTGAACGGAGTCTCAGATCACAAATCTGAGTCTGTCGTTGTGTTCAGACTAGCATGTTTACCCTAAGGGCGACCTAATTTCCTCCGCATCGGGAGGTCTGGTTGGGGGTGTTAAATTAAATGAAGTTTTTAAATAAAAAAAAATTAAAAAAAATCAATCACCCCCCCCCCAATTCCCTATATACACACGGTGAAGACCCCACTCCCCTTGTCTGTTTCTTGACCAAATTGATCCACAACCGCCCATTTTCTGCGCCGATCATCAGCGGATCGAGCTTCAGGGCGTCGCGAGCATCGTTCTACACCCGAAGCTTCGGCGTTTCACCCGTGAGGTAGGGGGTTTGTGTTTTAAAATCCCGGATCTTTTATGGTTGTTTTTTTATCTGTTTTGAGGCTGAAGGTGTGTGGATCCGGTCCCAGGGGGCATGCAGATGTCTTATTATGCGCGTTTTGACCCCCAGGGTATGCCCGGCGACCTTCGGAAGGTCCGCTGGCGCGGCATCGGTGTGACGGCAGCACGCTACGGGTTTCGATCAGGACCGCCGCTCTAGCGGCAGTCCGACGCCAACTAGTGGCAACCCCGCATCAGGTGTCAGCCACGCACGCACTGCACCACGCCGTGGTGACGTGGTCCACCGATACAAGCGGCCCAGGCCGGCAGGACCGGCAAGTTCAGGCCGGTCTGGCCCTCTCCTTGTACACGGGGGTTTCAAAACACCCGTTTCTTGAAATCCAAAGGTCATATTCTCATGCCGTCTGGAGAGATGCAACCCTGTAAATTAGTAGAACCCTTTGATGTGGGTTTGAGAGATTAAATTATTGGGATCGTGGCCCGGGATCTTGAAAGGTCGAGTAAAATATTAATATTTTACTATTATTCAACTTATGGTCGTTGTATCTTCTACCCGGAGCATCCGATTGACGTTCCATCAGTGGCATTGAGACCCTGATGTTACGGAGGAAATTTCTTGATGGTTTCCTGGTTTTGGGACTGAGTTTGGGGTGTGGTCCCTACGAGGTTGGGTTTGGGGTGTTTACGGAGAAACGCATCTTTCTCACCAGGAGTCTGATTTTAGTGGATGAATAGTTGATCCTGTGTGTTTTTTCAAGAGGATCGTAATGGTGAAACATTTTTGATGAGTTTTGGGATCAAGGAATGAGCCCTACCCGAGATGGATTCATTGAATAGTATCATCTTCACAGGGTGTCCGTTTTGGGTGAATAAAGAGCCTATCATGCGTGTTTTTCCATATGGATCGTGATGGTGGCCTTAGTATCGGCCTTGGAGGTGTGCGGGGTGGTGTTGTGGTGGGACCCTTAGGTTTGCGACGTTGATACTAGCAGTGATTGAGGGTACTCCCTTGGTTCTTTCCTACAAGGTTTCACGTGACATCACAACCTTAGTATAGGTTTATGATCCTCTCGATGGGATGTTTAATATGTTAGAGTTGTGGAATCCCTCCGGTGGGCCCAGTGTGGGATCCTCTAGCATCATTTCCCTAGATTGGGTCCTTGGTATCGCTGTGACCACTTATTCACGAGTGACGATCCCTTATATAGATGTTTAACCCCATAGGGTTTGTGGCATCATCGAGAATATGATCCCCTACGCGGTGGTCCATACTCAGTAGGGTTGTGGCATCGTTGGGTATATGATCCCCTACTCAGCCTGAGGTGTATATTAGGGTTGCAGTATCTTTGTTTATACGATCCCCTACTTAGTGCGTGGTTTCTATAGGGTTGCGGCATCGTCAGTTCGATCCCCTAAAGTGCGAGATGTACCAGATTGGGTTTCGGTATCATCGTGACCGTCGTGACACGGGCGATGATCCACTATATGAGTGATGTGTTTCTGACGAGCGCCAGATCGGGATGTGGCATCCCCCAATGGATCCTGGGAGTGATACCCTATCTGTGAGATCTATGAATGCCATATCGGGTTCTGGCATCCCCTAGAAGACTCTATGAGTGATCCCCTATCCGAGGAGTTTGGTGTTTTTGTTATTTCAGCGTGACTTTCTCAGTGATGATATCCGATGAGCGTGATCTCTCGGGTGAGCATTTGGTATGTTTCTATGGGACCCAATGGAGTGTATCTCTTAGACAAGTGTAATCTGGGATGACAGTAATCATGGAGTGTGCTCTCTTGGTTGTGAACAGTTGCTGGTGATGAGGTGGATACCTCATGTGGCTTGGTGCATGAGCTGAGTATTTTTGGATCTTTAAGGTGTATGTATGAGAATAAAACTAGATTGAGCTGAATAGTTTTTTTTAACCGAGGATGGTCACGTGATGGATATTCCCTCTCGTCTGGGTTCCCTCTGGCTGGGATGAGTGGAATGTTTCCTTTCAATTGCTCTCTTTTGTTTTGGGTTTTGGGGTTCCTAGTGGGTATTGTTATACTCACCCCTGCACGGGCTTTTCCCGCACATGTTTGTGTCTTGTCCAGACTAAAGGCCTTTCGACGGTGTCCCAGGAGGACCCGGAGGAGGTGGAGATTAGTGAGCGGGTTTGACCGGGGTTTTTAACGGAGATGTGCCGAGGAGCTTCCAACAGTTGTTTTAGCAGTGTTTTCCCTCCTTCTGAGAAGGTTGGACATTTTTGTTTTTTTCTTTTGGTGGGCCATATTTTTCCCTCTTGTACTTCTGCTGTACTCTGGTTGTGGGATAGTTGTATGCATGAATTTACTTTTCAGTTTTATATATCTCCGCACTATTGCATGAAGGTGTGTGTGGGTGCGTGTGTACAGGTGCCATAGGATAAAGCCTCACATGTGTGTGATGTCCTACTCAGCACTAGACACCATCCCCTAGCCTATTGGAGGCTGGCTGGGGGAGTCATGGCTCGAACCCCGTTGGGTCGAGTCGTGACAGAGTGGTATCAGAGGAGTTTCCACCTTTGGGATCTCAAAGAGTAGCTGGCCTAGCTGTGAGTTTGGTTTGGGTTGAATAATGGTAGTGTTAGGTTATCGAGTTTGGCATTCAATCCAGGGACTCCAGTGTTGGTGCGTCGGCCAATGTATCCATTCACCAGGACTCTGAAAACCTGATTTTTGACTCGGGATGTCCGTACAATGGTCGAAGGAAAAAAATAATGGGACATGCATCATATAGAAATGTGTTTTGGGGTTTTCCTTGTTCTTCTTGAGTCATCTCTCCATATATACTCTTTGAACATGGTGCATCTTGATTGTATTTCAGGATGCCTCCATGATGACAGCCAGTGAGGGTTCCACAATGGGTATGTGGTGACGATCCACCCCATATAAAGGTTGTGGACCCGAGCGCAAGTTCTGAGTCTGGACCTCTAGGTGGTCCGCCAGTTGAGCCACCACCTGTCAAGCAGTTGGTTGTGATGGAAGTGCATGATGAGGTTGTGCGCAGGCTGAGTGCGCTGCATGAGTTCCAGTGGTAGTGACCTCTGAGGTTCTGGGGTGATCCAAATCCTCAGGCTGCTGATGAAAGGCTCAAAGTAGTCACCCGTGTTTTCTGCTTGGTGAGGACACCCCCAGATCAGATGGTGGTCCTAGCAGCGAGCCTTCTGTATGGTTCGGCCGGGCGATGGTGGATTTTGGTAATGTAGTCTATGATGAGGAGATACTCACATGGGCAGAGTTTGAGTGGATCTTCAGGGAAGAGTTCTATCCGGTGATGCTGAGGTCAGTACAGATTCAGGAGGTTCTACAGCTTCAACATGAGGGCATGACTCTTTCGTTGTACTCTACAATGTTTAAAAACTTTTCGCACTACTCCCTGGATATGGTTCGAGACCCATTATTTAGGGCTCGGACCTTAGAGCAGGGCCTATGCAGAGACATTCGGGCAGGTGTGGTTTCTTTGTGTCCGCCCACCTATGCTGGAGTGCTAGAGCAAGCGTTGGTGGTGGAGAGCTTTCTGGCAGAGCAGATCCCGAATGTTAGTGTTGGGCAAGCGAGAGCTAAGACTTCCTCAGTTGGATCATTATCTGGTAGCTGGCAGCAGGTGCAAGGGTCTGGACGTGGCCGAAGATTTAGGAGGTGACCCCACGATGGAAGATCTGAGGCTCAGGGCTCACAGGGCTTGCAGGGCTTGCAGGACAGTTTTGGTCAGCCACCGGAGAGGCAGTGTTACACTAGCGACGGTCAGGGACAAATTTCAAGAGATTGTCTGACCCGTCGTGCTGCTGAGAGGGAGACAGTCGATAGAACGCCTTGGCAGAGGTATCATCTCGAGTATAGTGGTCTGCAGGGCAGCAGACATGGCGACAGAGCTGGTGCAGTAGTAGGAGGTGGTAGGCGGTATCAGTTGCCACCACCCCCACCCCCAGGTAGTCCATGCCAAGCTCAGGGAGCTGGAGGACGTGGGCGAGGATAGCTGCATGCCCTAGGGGCTGCTGACCTAGAGACTCTATGTATGGATCGAGGTACGCCTTATGTCCTTACTACTTTATGCAGCAGTTTGACAGACACTATTTTGTGGTACTCTTCCCTTTCCATTGCCTGCTCGAGTTTTGTTCAGGGCATTGGTAAGACCATGTGTGGGTGTTATTCGGCGTGCTTCGAATGAATGAGGAAGAGGGATCCTTCCCTCACTGAGACGTGTTTTTGTGATGCAATCAAAACCATGTGGGCAAGTTAGTTCCGCCCAAAGCGGATAGTGTTGAGGTATAGTGTATGAGCCCCTATGACTTATGTTTTTGGGCATGGGTGTTTGTTGGCGAACTCGCTCACGTGGGATACACATTTGAGATTCCAGTTGCTTCCCTTATTCTTAGGGATTTTCGGGGACGAAATGTTCTAAGGTTGGGAGTATGTAGTGACTCGGGTTTTTACCCGGTCAGACTTTGGAATATTCCTATGAATAATTATTGATCTAGGTGCGAAGACGGCGTGTAATTCTGAGGCCCGGTGTGCCCGGAATAAATTTTAAAAAAATATTAAGTTTTTTTGTACTATGCATGTGGAGGGGGTGTGTTATCTCCAAAATCGTAGCTCAGAATGGAAATCTGAGGGCACAGTTGTGTCTGGAGCGTGCCGTTTACCCAAGGCGAGGTGTAAACTTCGCGGGCGTGGGCTAGCTGTGAGAAAAGCCACCAGGGGCATTTTCATAAATTAATGAAAAAATTTATTTATGTGCATCAGCTCGAATAACTTATGAATGGAGTCTCGGATTGGAAATCTGATACCACTTTTGCATTTAGAATGGCATGTTTACCCTAGGGGAGACCTAGTTTCCTCCGTGTTGAGAGGTATGGTTGGGGGTGTAAAATTAAATGAAGTTTTTAAATTAAAAAATGAAATGAAATGAAAATCAATCATCCCCCCCCCATTCCCTCTCTGCGTATGGTGAATACCCCCCTCCCCTTGTCTATTTCTTCTCCAAATCAAGATGCAACTGTCTGGTTTCTGCGCTGATCGTCAGCGGATCGAGCTTCTGGGCGTCGTGGGTGTCGTTTTGCACCTGAAGCATCGGTGTTTCGCCCGCGAGGTAGGCGGTTTGGATTTTAAAATCCCGGATCCCATATGGTTGTTTTTTTTATCTGTTTTGAGCCTTCAGGTGCATAGATACGGTCTTGAGGGTGTGTAGATGTCTTCGGATGCGAATTTGGACCCCCCGGGGTGCCCCCAACGGCCTTCGAAAGGTCCGCAGGTGCGGCACCGCTGGCAACGGTCCGCGAGTTTTGATCAGGAGCGTCGTTCTAGCGGCGGTCCGGTGCCAATTAGCAGTGACCCCGCATCAGGGGTCGGCCGCGCGCATGCTGCGTTGTGCCGCAGTTGTGTGGTCTGCTGGCCGGAGCGGCCGACAGCGGCGGCGGCCGGGTCAGCCAGTCCGGCCCTCCACTTGTACACGGGGGTTTTAAAACCGTCGTTTCTTGCAATCCCATGGTCGTATTCATGTCCCTTCTATAGTGACGTGACCCTAGAAATAAGGAGACCGCTTTGAGTTGGATTTGAGAGTTTAAGGTTTTGGGATCATGGCCTAGGAGATTGAAACATCGAATAAAATATTATTATTTTATTATTATTCAACATCGGGCCGTTGTATCTTCTATCCGGAGTGTCTGATTGACATTCTGTCAGTGGCATTGAGAACCTGATGGTATGAATGAATTTTTTTTTGGTTTTCATTTGTTGGGACAGAGATTGGGGTACGGGCCCCATGAGGTCGGGATTGGGTGTTTACGGAGAAACACAACTTTCTCACCAGGAGTACGATTTTGGCTGATGAATAGTGGATCATATGTGTTATTCCAATGGGATTTCAATGGCTTGATCTGTTCGATGAGTTTCAGGATCGAGGCATGTGCCCCACCCGGGCTGGCTTCGGTGAATAGTACCTTTTTCATCAGGTGTTAGTTTTGGGTGAGTAAACAACCTATCATGTGTGTTTTTTCACGTGGATCACGATTGTGGCCTCGGTATTAGCCTTGGAGGTGTGCGGGGTGGCATTGTGGTGGGACCCTCGGGTTAGCAATGTTTGGACCAGCAGTGGTTGTGGGTACTCCCTTGGTTTGTTCCTATGAGGTTTCACGCAACATCACAACCTTAGTATAGGTTTGTGATCTTCTTGATGGAATGTTTAATCTGTTAGAGTCGTGGAATCCCTCCAGTGGTCCCGGTGCAGGATCCTTTAGCATCCTTTCCCTAGATCGGGTTCTTGGTATTTCTGTGACCATTTATCCCCGAGAGACGATCCCATATCTTGCAGGTTAACCCCATAGGGTTTGTGACATCATTAGGAATATGATCCCCCATGCAGTGGGTCATACTCAGTTGGGTTGTGGCATCGTCGGGTATACGATCCCCTACACAGCATGAGGTGTATAGTATGGTTGTGGAATCATTGGTTATATTATCCCCTACATAGAATGTGGTTTCTGTAGGGTTGTGGCATTGTATGTTCGATCCCCTACAGCGCAAGATGTACCAGATTGGGTTTTGGTATCGTCGTGACCATCGTGACACAGGAAATGATCCTCTATCTAAGTGACGTGTTTCTAACGAGCGCCAAATCATGTTGTGGTATCCCGCATCGGATCCTAAGAGTGATCCCCTCTTTGTGAGATCTATGAATTCCAGATCAGGTTCTTGCATCCCCTAGTGGACCCTAGGAGTGATCCCCTATCTAAGGAGTTTGGTGTTTTTTATGTTTCAGCATGACTTTCTCAGTGATGATATCAGAAAAGCGTGATCTCTCAGGTGAGCATCTGGGATGTTTGTGTTGGACCCGATGGAGTGTATCTCTCGGACGAGTGTCATCCGGGTTGACACTGATCGTGGAGTGTGCTCTCCTGGTTGTGAACCATTTCTGGTGATGAGGTTAGTACCTCATGTGTCTTGGTGTGTGGTCTGAGTATATCTAGATGTTCAAGTTGTATGTATATGCATACACCTGGATTGAGCTGACTATTTGTGTTTAGCCGAGGATGGTCATGAGATGGAGTTTCTCTCTCATCTGGGGTCCCTCTGGCTGGGATGAGTGGACTATTGCCTTTCAGTTTCTCTCTTTTTTTGGTTTTTGGGGTACCTACTGAGTATTGTTATACTCACCCGTGCACGGTCTTTTCCCGCACATGATTGTGCCTTGTGCAGACCACAGGCCTTTCGACAGAGTCCCAGGAGGACCCGGAGCCGGTGGAGCTTAGTGAGCGGGTTTGACCAGGGTGTTTACTAGAGTTGTGCTGAGGATATTTTGGTAGGTGTTTTGGCAGTGTTTTCCCTCCTTCCAAGTAGGTTGGAAACTTTTTTTGTTTTCTTTTTGTGGCCCCTGTTTTTCCCTCTTGTACTTCTGTTGTACTCTAGTTGTGGGATAGTTGTATGAATGCATTTACTTTTCAGTTTTATATATCTCTACTCTGTTTCATGGAGGTGTGGGTGGGTGCATGTGTACAGGTGTCTTAGGCTAAAGCCTCCCATGTGTGTGATGGCCTACTCGGTGCTAGACGCCATCCCCTAACCTATTAGAGGCGGGATTGGGGAGTCGCAGCTCGAGCCCCATTGCGTCAGGTTATGAAAGAAAGCATCATTATTAGTTTAGTTTTAATCCTTTTATATAAAATCATTCTGCTATACCATCATGATTAACACTTCTTGTAACTCTTCATTAATTTAGTGAATGGATAGTGAGAAAGGAGTGAGCTAGGGATCAACAGTGCACCCATAATAAACTTGTAATTTACATACATTTTATAGTGAAATCCTTTAGTATATTGACTCATCATCAATGTATTCTTCTTAGAATATACCTTAGTGGTGAACCAATGAAATTCCTCTATATCACTTTATTTCATATCATTATTTGTAAATTTTTATTATGTGTTTAACTATGATCGTTTCATATTATTATTTTCCGTGTGATAAAAAGTTCCATCAAGATTTAAAAGATGAAAAGAGATCTCATCCTAATACACTTCCCTCCAAGATTGTCTTAGGATGTTTTGGTTCAAATAACTAGTATCATATCCCCACGATTCATTCTTGGTATGTCTACCAATATTTAATAATTATCATAGAGAATTCAGTAAATATAAAAGTTCCATATTTTATGGATAAAAAAAACAAATATTAAAGAAACGAATGATATCACACCTATGGTCACTTGACCTCAATGAATACTCAATTGTGATCTGTGGAATTAAGGTAAGTGATGTTGACCACAAAGTGAAAATTAAAGGTTCCCATTGAGAAATGTATCTTGATTGGAATAATAATTGAAAAATTGGGGTCCTAATAAAATAAAGTTCATAATATATCAACCAACTAAAAGTTGATCTCTCTGGTATATGTAATATTGTTGAGGAACAAGGAGTTACATAATAATCATAGGGTTAAGTTGTTAAATTCATACTAAAATTTTCATGACAAGTTAAGTGTATTGATAACATTAACACATGTATCATTGAGAAATAAAAAAATTAAAACCATTTATAAAGAGGTAATAACTCTAAAGAGGTTGTATGAATCTAAAATGAGACAAAGTGGATCAGAAAAGATACTATAGTTTTGAATGTTCTAAAATAAATAGTAAATAAGGTACAATTAGTAATGAGAAAGTGATAAATGATTAAAAATCCAATTACATATATTGTGAAATTTTCTTCTATGATGGATAATTAAATGAAAGAGAAATGAGTTAAAATAGATAAGTAAATCATAGGGTCTTACATGTTTCTCAATTTTCAAGTGTTTATCAATAAATATATAATTATTCAAAAGTTTATTAAAAGTATAGATACATAAGTCATAATATATTTTCCTTAATTAAGTGTCAATTTTGTGGTTATCTTGGCCACATTATTCATTATTTTGAACTGGTGAAAAGTTACTTGCATATAGAAGCACATTGAAGTCATCAACATAGAATTATTGGTCGATGAATTTATAGAACTAAGGAAAAGGATATTGATTATTTATGTTAACCAAATTATGCTTGTTTTAATCCACTCATAATTGAAAACTCCCACAAACCTTCTTAGAAGAAATAATTGGAGAAATGCATGGAGACAAACTATATCGACTAAATCCATTAGAGGAAATATCCTTCAACTTAGTTTTTAACTCCTTATTCTTATATAGTTACATACAATAATAATGTATGAAAATTGGGTAGGTATATGGTACCAAGTAAATCATGAACTCTACATCCCTTTATAATATAAATCGGATGAATTAATTAGGAAAAACCCTAATTATGATCAACCACGTAAAGGATAAAACACATTGGAAACTCCCTTAGAAAAACCAAGATACATCTCTAATACCTATGATGTAATATTATTTGAGTGTACCAAGCCATATATAGCAATATTGGAATAATATTCATACTCTACTAGAAAAAAACTATCCATTAAAAAAATATAAATTATTCCATTATCCCCTCAGGTAAACAATATATGTCAAAAAATGTTATAACAATTCTTGTACAATGATCTATAGAATAAATAAATCCCAAATTTGACTGTATCCAGGGATATAAATTACACCATATAAGAATCTCATGATTGGAGCCTCTCTTCTTCTTAATGGTTTACTCACAGATAAAACATAAAATAAAAGCTTAATATTTAAATCTATGTTTGAAATAAAGTAAGATATTATGAAATAATGGGAATAATAAGAATCAAGAAACAAGATAATCAAGGTAAAGGTAATTGGGATGATACCTCTCACTATGGAAAAACCGTTAATGAGATCCATTAGCGGAAACTAAACTGCAAAAAACTTCTTATAACATGAACCATGATCCTACACCATGGTTTCTTAGTTTCCTTGTGTAATATCTCCTCACCAAGCCTGACATCAATAAGATTTATCATCATTATGTCAAAAACTCCCAGAAAAAGTTAGTCACACTATTTTTTGGAACACCAGCCCATTCTCAGGATGCTTGAATAAATGTGGTAACATGAAATCCACTCCTCTGATAACCCTTATATAAAAAATTCTAAAGATTCTATATCTCACCCTATGATTGGTTTTATTTATGATCAATTATGAAAATATATTTATTATATACCTTTGAACTATACTTACTACACTATAATAGCCCCATGAATCTAGAAAAATAAGAAAATGCAACATTCTCCTCATATCAAGATCACTCTCCACTTATGTGATAATCATATCCATTCCTATTCTTCCGACTACCAAATCCACCTACCCCCCCATTGTAACTTTATTTTCTTATTAAAGGTCTTTCTTATCCATGAAATCCTAGTTTACCAATTCTATAAATATAGGTAAAAAATATATTCTCTTCAGTTTAAAAATCCAACCCCAACCCATACCCAAACTAACCAGTCTTAGAAAACTGATATACACAATGGTAAGAGAACCCCAAATCAACTCTATGAACATGGAATAATTATTGAGGATAAATATATCTCTTTAATTTAAATATAATAACTGATATCCCTTTTACATCATTAGTGTTTGAAGATATAATTTCTCAAATAAGTGCACTTAAAAATTTCCCATGATTACCCCCTCAACCCTCTTCACCTAGAGCAAGATATCCCACTAGGGAAGGGTTGGTCCCTCAAACATAAATAGATTCATCTTCACCTTCTTCTCCTAAAGATAATTGAGTAACTCATAATGATCCATGCATTATAGCCACTCATCAACTACATGAGGCCAGAAATCTTTTTTAAAGACTAGAGGATGTTGTTCTCAAAAATAAAAAATCCGATTAAAAATCATTGTCACTTTCTAATCTAGTCTCTCCTCCATATTATAGATAAACTTCAACAAAATCATGGTGATATTATACTTTTTTGAGTGCCTTGATAAACTACTAAGGAAAAATATTCCTAATCCCCTTCTATATGCCCCTAATCATAATGCTCATGCTCAACCTCCTTTACTAGGAGCTCATAAACTAGTCTCTTAAACACCCTATTTCTATAAAATAATTGATACAGTCATTAGTAACTAAAAAAACTGTAATAAACAAACACCTCATTAATAAAGTCATGTTTATGTTTACAAGATGGCCATCCAATTAATATTAATAACATTATTTCAAAAAAATCAAACCACAAATTCCAATTTATTAATTCATTATTAATAAACTATTTAAAAAAACTCTGATTGGGTTATTAAAAAATCTATAATTTAACTGTAATTAAAATCTCCAATCATTCAAAAACACATGTTCATGTGCATATTTCATGCTTATACATTCTGAAATAATGCATGAAACCCCCACTTCTCACTCTTAACTAAGAAAGTATCATGGGTAAAAATCCCTTTTAGAAATAATATAACCCATTAAACCCTAGGTAACATAGACTTTTACTATGTTTATTTAATCTAGGATCACAAACATAGCTTCTATACAAAGTTTAACTAATATTATCAAATCTATTATATCTTTAATATCAATAGTAAAAAAACTACTTTGATACCATTTTTTAATGTTATACCCCAACATGGTTATTTTTTTGAATAAAAGTATCACTTGGCCTCAAGTTTTCTCCTCAATAAACATAGGATAGTGGTAATGTTTATGGTCTAAGAACATAACGTGGGGAGAAATATAGCCTTGATTTTTCAATCATATCAAAAATCCAATTGTTATTAAAAATATAAACTAATAATAATACTAACTATAAATTATTTCATCATCCTAAAGATTCCCAAATATTTCATACAACCAAATGAGAATCAAAGGTAAAATCTAAGTACCAAAGTGTAGAAAAATCTTCTAAATCTAAAAATAAAGTGTGGATAACCCCTTATACATGTCTTTATAAGCAAATAAAGATGGTTCTAATGTGTCTCGGGGTTCCACCTCTTAGCTATGAAGGTCTCTTTCCTTTACATGAAGTTTCATGCATATGATTTTGACATAGATGAGGTGTTTAAATTTAACAAGTGATAATAAATTCTCATTAGAAACCCCTACAACCACTACCATATCTAGGAGTCGAAATGTGAACACATATAAATAGTATAAATCATAAATGATTTAGTACGTATTAGATAATATTTATATTTGGGAGGAATTAATATATCCCAGATAGAATTTATATA
Organism: Viscum album; assembly: GCA_963277665.1. NCBI lineage: Eukaryota > Viridiplantae > Streptophyta > Magnoliopsida > Santalales > Viscaceae > Viscum > Viscum album. The sequence continues at coordinate 31,420,191 of OY728132.1, read as the reverse complement.
TGGATGGATTAATCCAACCCAAAAAATATTTTTAATTTAACAATAAAATTAACCAGTTATGTAGTAAGACTCGAACCAACCAACCCGAACTAGCCCACTGTATAACCCAACCCTACATTATTGAAATGAACCATCCCCTATACCCTTCCCCAATAGACTATCTTGACCTAGACTAGACAACTATATAGAATAACCCTACCAACTTGAACTAGACAAACCTCAATGCCAACCCCTAGACCTGACCCACCCAAAGCCTATCCCAACTTGGCCTAGTCTGCAATTCAAATCTAGCCTAGTTCCTAATCTCGTCATAAAGAAAATCATTATTCTCCTGAACTATCAAATAAAATATTATGGAAATTCTCTATTTATGAGACTTTGACACTATAAATATTTGTTCTAGTAGTGATTTTAGACTAGAAAACTTACACATCACACCAGGTACCCAGTACCCCAACATTAGTTACCTGATAGATCTTATTGGTTAAATTCATATAAATTCCATCTCTTTTACCATATCAGATCTCTAGACCTTACTCTATGTCCTCTAAACTAACACAAAAAAATGGGAATTAAAATTTATACATGAAAAGTAAATCAAGGATATACCTCAATGACTAGGGTTATTACATATTGTGTAAAATACATAATTTTTGAAATTAGAGGAATGATAAACTTAATAAATTATTTATATAAATTGTATTTACTCCTATTAACAATAAATTTTTAGCTCCCAATATACAATTAAATATTTAAAAAAAATTATTAGTTTAAACAGTTGATAGCTTAGCACTCTCGGTGTATATGACATATTTTACAAAGGGTGATATTTATAATGTAATGACCCAGAATTATGTTTATTTAATATGGTATAGATCACCTAAAATTACTTATAAAACACATTAAAAACATCATAAATGAATAATTAATGAAATATTAGGTATTTATATAAGTTAAGGAACATATACTTATAAAATAGTAACTTGACCTTAGGAATAGTAATATGACTCTTATGAATAGTAAGTTGGCCTAATGAATAGTAACCTCATCCATGAAAGTATAAATAAAATTTAGGCACCTTATAAATGAACGTATCATATAATTTTATCATGGTATGAGTAAGTCAATATTTTTTAAATTAATAATTAAGTGCTGGTGTTTTTGAGTAATAAATATTTAATTACAAATTTATAATTAATAAAAAAATTTAAAAGAAAATTAATTTTTATAAAATGTAACCATAAATCAATTTTTTTCCTATGATTTGATAATAATTTAATAAGGCCTTAGTTAATTTTTCAAAGTGTTATAAAATGATTTTTTATTTTAAAAAATTGTTTTTTATGAGTTAATGATGATTTTAATTAAAAATTAAATTTCGAATATATAGAAAATTATTTTCATAAAATGAAGTTCATTTTTTAATTCTAAACATTGAAAAAATTTAGGGTGGATTTTTGAGATTTTTTTAATATACTTGAATTTTTTTGAATTGTAAAATATGATAATTTAAAATAAAATAAAAATACATGAATTATAGAGTCATGGATGATGTTTGTATGATATAAGAACCATTGGTTCGAATAAAAATGTACTCATTTCTATTTTAAGTCACAAGAATAAATATTATTGGTTGTCTTGAACAATATAATAAAATAATGAATAAAATAATGAGAAATTACCCCTCTCCTCCATTATAAAAACCACCCATAAAACCCTCTTCTCCTCAAACCTTACAAGCTTTGATACTTGTCAAATTTCTACCTAATCCTCTTAACAAGCTCATACCCCATGTATAAAATCCATTGTTTTCATCAAAAGACCAAAATCAACTCCTTTAAAGAGGTTCTCAAGGTGGAGTATTCACGAGGTAAAATCCTCCTCCTTTTACTTTTATTTTATTTTCAAGTTCTTCATTTTAAAATGACTCTTTTTTGAAATATAAAAGGGGTATTATTTTTCTAAAATGACTCTTTTTTGAAATACCCCTAATGAAAAATAATTTTCATTTTAAAAATACCCCTAATGAAAATTTTAATTATTCTTATGTAATCCTCATAAATTCTGCGTGAATGTTTTATATATGTGTACCAATCATAATCATTCATTATTTTATGGGTATCTACATGTTTTATAAGGTTATTTATCAATCCTTCCTGATACACAAGCCCGATTAATGGGAGCATCTTTATTTCTTACACAATTTCAAGTACCATCTACAATCTATTTTTAAAAACCATTATTTTTATAAAATTAATAATTTTTTAATAAAGAAATATGATTTTTCATTAATGGTTATATACAAATAATTATGAAAAATGAAAATTATTTTTATAAAATGACTCTTTTTTGAAATATAAAAGGGGCATTTCTCTTCTGAATTCCACAATGATTTTATTAGAGTATTTTCATATATTTCAACGCCTATGTTGAATTTAGGATTTATTGATATTGATATCTTATTATTTTCATCTACCATATGTTGTTAAATGTATTATTATCAGTTTTACTAGGGTTGTACTATATTGATACCATTTACCGTGCGACTCAGATTGGTTAGTGATTATAATTGCATATTGGGGAAAGATATTTATATTTCAAATGTTTATGTTGATTTTGTTTATAACCATTCATATTAAGAATCAATTTTACTTATAATTTTATAGGTGGGGCCTGATATAGACTGTCGATCCATTTTTAGGTCTCATGAGACAAAAAAAATTGGGTTTTGTCTGAGCCCTTACCCTAGTATTTTTAGACGGCTTGGACGAGGCCTTGATAATATATTTCAGATGTCGGGAATTATGAATTACCTAATTTTAATAATAGTAATTAATAAACCATGTGATTATTCAACAGGTAGAATATCCATGGTTAAATTTCCTTATCTTATGATCATTTATATGTATTTATGTAATCAATATTCATTCTTGACATTTTATGCTCAGGTTTATTTTTAAAGGCATGTGTTTTTAGTTATTAGACATGCCTAATATTAATATTTATGATAATTTTCATAGTATTACTTACCCTTAATAGGAATATAATCCTACCCCATTCTTATGTTTTATTTTTTCCCTATTAAGAAAAGATGAATATTAATATTAATGAATTACATGAATAATCTAAGAGTTTATGGTTGTTTCTAATGGAGTTGCAATGTTGTTTTTTATTTCAAGTTATAATGTAAATATTATGTTTGTATCTGGTTTTCCAAAACCTATAAACTATTTTTTCCTTTATTATTTTATGTCATCGTAAAATTACCAATGTGTTAATATAAGGTACCATCTCCGAGAAATTGGGGATTGGGTCCTTACAGTTTGTATCAGAGGAAGTTTAGTAGAATCCTTGTAAAATAGAATTAGAAAATGAAAATTAGGGAATAAAACCATAAGATAGAATTTTAGGATAATAATATGAGAACATCCTATAATATATTTATGGTATAGATTATGTGGATCTTTTTAGAACATGAATCTATTTCTGGATACTAAAGGTAGACATAGTTCTAGCACTGATGTACCTAGGAGTAACAACTCTGACAAGCTATTCTGGGCCTCACTCAGGGTAACCTAGTACATGAAAAAAGGCCATACTAAACACCTAGTTTAACACTCTTGGGAGAAATGCTTAGTATAATTCACATTTTCTTTAAAACCCATTATGAATTATTTAATTTTAAATATGTCCCCAAATAAACCATTATTATGATTATGTGATTAGACATATAAAAAATTAAAATTTATGTTATGTGTCTTTTTTTTGACATTATACATTATGATTCATAACCTAATTTGTTGTATTCCATTATTTAGAGATGGATCCTAGTGGAAGGAATAGAAACCACATGAACATGTATATCCCATGTAGGGATTTTTCTCTTATGAAAGATAATGATGTTGGTTTTGGAGTTGTGACTACTGCTGAGATACTTATAACTGTACTGGGAAAACTGAATTAGGTTATGAACAATAACCTTACCTCTATGGAGCATCCTGACCGACAACGTGGATGAACAATGTTAGAATGCTTTATGAGATATTATCCTCCATCATTTAATGGGACTAAAATCCTATTCATAGAAGAGCAGTGGATAAGTTTCATAGAGAAAATATTTCTCTCTTTGGGAAGTAATGAAATGGATAAGGTTATCATGGAAGTTTACCATCTATCAGGATATGTTGATCAATGGTTGTCTTTGATATAAAACACGAAGGAAGAAGATATTGAAAATATTGAATGTATGGATTTTAAGGAAATTTTCCATGAAACATATTTTTCCTCCCAAAAAATGACCGGATATAGAAATTCTATTCTTGAATCTAAGGTATAATTTAGATGAGAAATTTTCCAAGTATGAATCCAACATTACAAAGCTATAAATTCATTATGAAGACTATATATGTAATCTAAGGGAAAATATTGATAGATTATTTGATGGTGTAAAACCATTCCTCTGAACCAAAATGGTTTCCCAAACATTCTCATCATACGAAGATATAGTCTCATGTGAAATCAAAATAGAGAAATAATTATCTATGTATTATGACTTTAAAGTAAAGTAGGAGAAGAAGAAGGTGCTGGGTGAAAGAATGGATAAAGGGAAGAATAATAAAGGGAGTTTTCCAACATATGATACCTATGAATGGAAGCACTCCGGAGCATGCTTAAAAGGAAATAGATTATATTACATGTTTAAAGAAATAGGCTACCAAGCCTATGATTGTAAGGGAAAGAAAGAAACTATGAATGTTTAATACTAAAATTTTAGGGGGATGGGACACTCTTCCAATGATTGTTCGAAACATCAAGAAAGTTTTCCTCATAAAAGGACATGATAGTAAGGAAGTCTTACTCAATCACAACAACTGAGGTTGAAATTATGAATAACATGGTTGCAGGTACATTATTCATCTCCTAAAATTTTTCTAATGCTTTATTTGATTCTGCATCATTTCATTCCTTTATATCTTCCCAGGTTTCATTAAAAATTAAATATTTTCAATTCTCCTTAATAAGTGATTTGTCAATAAAAACACCTAAGGGAAGTATCATTGCAACAAATATGTGTCAGGCAGTTCCCGTAATTGAATATAAACGTTCTATATCTACTGATTTTATCATCATACCTATGGTTGACTTTGACATAATCCATGGTATGGATTATATTTTTAAATATGATACAAAAATCTATTGTAAGAAGAAAGAAATTAAAATATGTGAGTAAGGTGTAGAATCCCTTTTTTTTAGAGTTAAAAATAATTATATAACTCTTATCAATATCCACCCCTAGTATCTCTAATGAAATCAATTCTTAGGAATAAAGAGAACACAATATCTATGGGTGAGGAATGAAATATTAAAAAAGAGGATGTACCTATTGTAAAAAAATACATTGATATATTTCTAAATGATTTACCTCGACATCCTCTAGAGTAGAAAATTGAGTTTTTTATTGATTTAATTTCTGGGGCAATGCCTTTATCAAATACCCCTTATAGAATGTCCATAGTGGAATTAGTATAACTAAATAAACAACTATAAGAATTTAGTGATAAAGGATTTATCCTCCTTAGTTTTTCTCTATGGGAATCCCCTATTTTATTTTTCCAGAAGAAAGATGGATCCTTGAGGCAACACATTGACTATAGAGAAATGAATGATATTACAATAAATAAAAAGCATCCACAACCTTGTATTGATGATTTATTTGATCAACTTCATGGAGCCCAATACTTTTATAATTTTGAACTTTGATCTGGATATCATCAGTTGCATGTGAGGAAGGAAGATATTCCAAAGATAACATTTCAAACCAAGTATGAGAATTGCATGTTTGCAATAATTACTTTTGTAATGACTAATGCACCCTTGGTTTTCATGGATCTAATGAATAGTGTTTTCAATTAATATTTTTATTTCTTTTTTATTGTATTTAATGATGATATCTTGGTATACATCACAGGATAAAAAGATCATGAGAATCACTTGTGCATTATTTTTAAGACTCTTAGAAGAAACGAGTTTTATGGGAAGTTTAGCAAGTGTGAATTATGGCTTCAAATAGTTTATTTTCTTTGTCATATTATCTAGAAGGATGGAATATTAGTTGATCCGCATAATTCTAAGGATGTTTAGGAATGGCATACTCCAACTAACATAACTGGGGTACATAGTTTTATTGTTATAGCAAGTTATTATCGATGCTTCATTCATAAATTCACCCGATTAGCTAACCTGTTAACCATGATTACACATAAAGTGGTTAAGTTTGTATGGACTAAAGAATATGAAGAATATTTTGATGAATTAAAGATCAGATTAATGAATTCTCTGATACTTAATCTACCATCAGTAAATGGTTTATTTTTTATTTATAGTGATGCATCAAAGAAATGTCTTGGTTGTGTCCATATACAGAATGATAGAGTGATTGCCTACATATCAGGATAGTTAAATACTCATCAAAAAAACTATCAAACTCATGATTTTGAGTTATCAGCTGTACAATTTTCCCTAAAAATATTGTGATATTATATCTATGGTATAATATGTGAGATATATACATATCACAAGATCTTTAAATATATCTTATAATAGAAATAAATCAACATGAGGAAAAAGAGATGGCTCGAGCTACCCAAGGATTATGATTGTTCCATAAACTACAACCTAGGGAAGGCAACTAAGGGGAAGATGTATTGAACAGGAAGGATCATGGAGTTCCAAAAAATGAGGATTGAAAGGGATCATGTGTTCATGGATCTAGAAAATATGGATATGGTAATTATCAAAGAATATGAAACATCATTACTTTTTCAATTGGTTTCCAAACCATCTTTATTAAAAAAATGATTAATTTTTCTCATCCTGATGATGAAGACCTTCAAATGAAAATTAATGTGATGAATGATGGGAAGTTGGAAGAATTTTTATATGAATATGGAATAATGAAATTTGGGAGGAGGCTATGTGAACCCTCTATACACAAGCTAAAAAGGGATTTTTTGGATAATGACCATAACTCAAATTTCTCAATACACCTTAGTAGAACAAAGATGTATCAAGATTTTAAGAAAAATTTATAGTGGGATAATATGAAGTGTGAGATTTAGGATTATGTATCAAGATGTTTTATCTATCAATAGGTGAAGGATAAAAGACAACATCATTGGGGATTCATGCAACCTCTTCGTATTATTACATTGAAATGGGATTACATTACTATGGATTTTTTTCACTGGATTACCCAAAACTCAAATAAATAATGATTTAATATGGGTATTTTTTTTATTAACTTACCAAATCTTCACATTTCCTCACTATAAGGGTGGATTTTCCTCTAGAGAACTTTTCATGGCTCTATATTAATGATGTTTTAAATAATCATGGAGAAACAATCTCAATTGTGTCTAATCATGATCCATTATTAACATCAAAATTATGGAAAAGTATTTAGAAATATTCAGATACTGAGCTCCATTTGAGTACTGAATATCCCCCTCAAACTGAAGGGTGGTCTAAAAGGACCATTCAAACATTAGAATATTTGTTGAGATCAAGCTCCCTTAAATTTCAAGGTATATGGGATCATTATTGTCCTTTGGTATAGTTATTCTAAAATAGTATTTTCTATTCAAGTATTCAAATGACACCATATGAATAGTTTTATGGAAAAAAGATTTCATACACCAACATGTTGGGATGAAGTTGGTGAAAGGAATCTTGTAGGCCCAATGCTTGTAAGGGAAACAATAGCGAAGTTACAGACTATTCAAACCCATATCAAAGTAGTTATAGGTAGGAAAAAGATTCATGTCGATAATGAAAGGAAGTATTTTGATTTTCAAGTGGGAGATCATGATTTCTTGAAAGTATTTACCAGGAAGGCTATTATTAGATTTGGGAAGAAATGGAAATTGAGCCCCATGAATATTCGTACTTTTAAAATACTAGAGAGAATCGGATATGCAGTTTATCATTTTGTAATGTCCCCTATCCTTTATAAGGTACATAATGTGTTCCACATATTCTTGGTAAGGATGTACAATCAAGACCCAACACACGTTCTCACTTATGAAGTAATATAATTGGAACATGAATTATCTTGCAATGAAGAGCCTATCAGGATTCTGGACAATAAAGAATATGTATTAAAGAATCATATGACTCTGTTGATAAAGGTACATTGGAAAGTTATAAAATTAAATAGGTGATGTGGGATACTATGGTACTTATGATGGATAACTACACATATCTTTTTATGGAGTGAAAATTTGGAAATTTTGAGGACGCAATTTTTGTAGAATGAGAGAATGTAATGACACAAAATTATATCAATGATATTTCACTTCTTAGGATTATTTCATATGGTATATGTTGGTTGGAGTGGACACTCAAGATGGGGGTGAATTGAGTTCCAATTAAAAATTTCTGTTAAAAATATTTCTATTAAAATCCCCCAAAATAAATAACAAGCTAAACTATAGTGAATTTATAATACAGTAAAGGGTAAGTTAGGTTCTCAAGAGATGAATTAGTTCTCAGTTAATCTAATTTGAAGATTAGATTACCTTTTGAAACTAACCTAATGATTTACAATAAATAAAAACACTTGCTAGTTTAACTATCAGAGTTACTTTAAAATAGATTTGAATTTAAAGAACATAGCAGGGGAATAGAAAATAACTTAAACTAAAAATAAGATGCACATCAGATATAACCAAGAGGTTCAGTCTCAATCCAAGACTTAGTCCTATTAAACAGTTTTTATAAACTTTGATCCACACCCTGGATCAGGGTTTACAATAGTACGCAGACTGTCCAGGTACTAAGACCTCTACCACAGTTCTTCGTGGTAAAAAAATAGCGCACATGATATACAAGTCACATTGACCTCTACCACTATCCACAGTGGGATACAAGAGAGTAAGGGAATGATTATGTGATGATTTATAAATCCTCTAGTTCAGCATAGGAGACAATGTGTGCCTAAAAATACAGAGCACACACTTCTAAAAATGTAAATAAATGAAACACAGTAGATCTAAACAAATATAGATGAGTTTAGAATGCTCTATGTGTTTTGAGTAAAGATCTGGACTCCTTGGATTGATACAGATGAAGCTTTGAGTCCTTCTCTGGTTTTTGTACTAAAAAACAGAGTGTCATTTTTGTATTTGACTTCCAGGTCTAGGTTGATCAGCTTGATCAGGTTGAGTATAGGTGAACTTGTTGAAGCTCTTTGCATCGTGAGTGATCAGGTTCTATAGATTCTGAATGTATTCTTCCTTCTTCTTCTATGCATGTATGTCCTTGTGTATCTCCAGAAGGTTGTTTCGTATGTGTATGAAAAGACTGATCATTTCTTGTGTTGTTCTCTTTCATTGCTTTAGAGGTTCTCCTTTATATACCTTTAGCTCCGGCAAAGGGAATAACTACCTTTTTAAAGGTACGAGGTACAGTTTCCTGACATGCCAACAACTATCATTAATTAATAGTAGATGCATTAAAAACATAAAATATGACCGTTGCTAAATAAGAAAATAGAAATAGAGTATAGAGAAACTGTGACTGGTTCTCATCAGTAGCTCCTGGTATCAGTGAGCTTGTAATAGTGGACTTGAGTCAGTATGTCTTGTGTTAGTAGCTGTTACTCTTTATAGCAATACACCACTTGAATTGGTAGCTCCTTCTATGGATAGCTCCTTGTATCGGTAGCTCCTTATATCGGTAGATCCTTTTATCGGTAGCTCTTTTGTACTGGTGGCATTCTTGTATCGGTAGACTTTGTAGTGGTAGTGGTCTGTATGTATCCGCAAACTTGAATCGGTAGCTGTCTGTTGGTGTCTGTCTGTATCGGTGGACTTTATATCGGTAGTTGTCTATGTGTCTATTTGTATCGGTAGCTTGTATGGGTAACTATGTATATACTAGTGGACTTACTCTATCGATAGGTCTTTATCAGTCAAATTGTGCATAGCAGTAAACTTATTCCATCGGTAGCTCAGGTGTAACGGTGACTATCTACATACCAGTGACCTTATCCATATCGGTAGACTTTTGTACCGGTGTACTTAGCCTTATCGGTAGTTGTTGTGCATACCGATGGACTTACTCTATCAGTAGTTGTTCTATGCAAAACATATCTATATTGAGTTATAATTATTTCAAAGCATGTATAGACATATATAAACATTGATTAACATATTCCAATGATTATTTTGATATTTTTTTCAACATAACAGTAGGATGTCATAGATTGAAAGAATTAATATATAGATAAACATTATTTGGGATTATCAAAGAATATGGAAACATAATTGAGATTATCAAAATAGATGAGGTCAATAATCTCCCCATTTTTGATAATCGCAAATTATGATATAATCCAAAATAATCAGTAATGTATCGGAGGATATAGTATTAAATGAAATTGTATCAAAGGTAAAAAAAAGTACTAGAATTATAAAACAAATGTATCAGAGGTAAAATGTAATGGTTCTTCATATCATAGGTCTCCACCTTTGTCCTCCCATATTTCCCCATATTTCTCCCCCTTTATATGATTTCTCCCCCTTTGTGATTAGCAAAACATGGGAAAGAAAGGATGATAGATGTAATCAAAAAAATATAGAAATACAGAATTAAACCAAAAAGAATATAAGGGATTCCTGTCAAAGGTCCTAGCCACTAATCAATCCACCTCTTGAATGTCCACATTGGATTTGGATTTAGGATCGGAGGTAGACTCAGGCTGGGTAGCTTCAGTAGAAGGCTTGGGAATTCCAGAATGCACTACTGGAGGTTGAGCAACAGAGACTATTCCTAGCTTGTAGTGGGTATCTCTCTATGTGATCATAGGAGTGAGGCTCCGGATTGCCTGGACTGAAGTCATCTGAGGAATGGAGGTAGGCTGAGTAGAGGCAGGAAGAGCTGGAGGTGCAATGATAGGGGTACTATCTATATGAAAAATGGCAGTAACAGATTCCTAAAGTCTATAATGATTCCTCCTCCTCTTTCCATAGCAGAAATGAAGTCATCCTTGTTCTCCATAAATTTATCTAGAGCAGGAGTCAACTCCCTGAGCTTGCTGACATGTTCTTTGAAATCTTCAGTGACTGGAGGTAGCTTCAGGTTTTCTAACAGAAGCTTAAAGTGATTGTTCAACTGATGCTTAGTGTAGATCCTTTGGAAATAGAAATCCACTTTGTATTTGAACTCTTTTTGAGAAGCATTGGCCTCTCTCATAAAATTCTGAACAATTATCCCTATATCCCAAGTGGTAGTCCCCACTTGGGTGAAAGCTAAAGAGTCTACATAGCCACTGGTAGAAGACCGTCCAATCTCTTCTCGTATCACAGCTCGAATCTGATCAATATCCAAAGAAGCCCTGGTAGTACTTAGAGTTGAAATAGAAAAGGCAACTGTTTTCTTAAAGGATTTAGTCAGCCCAGTTATGTGATTTTTTACAAGATAGTCCTAGGTGCTGACATGTTGTTCCATGGATGTCTTAAATTTCTCAAAAACAGATACCATCTGGCCAACTACACTCTTCACAAAAGCTAAGTCTTTGTCTGGTTGAGATTTAGAGTTCATATAAGACTCCATAGAGACAATTGATATCTTTAGAGATTCAACATCCTTTTCCAAGCTTGAAATTTGATTCTGGAAGGTCTTGACTTCATCCAAAACACTAGATACAGATTCATTCATCATAGACTGAATAGAAGATATTAAAGAGGTTTCCATTGTTTTCATTTCTTTCATAAAATTGACATGGAGATCAGACTTCAACTGGTTTAAATAATATTTTCTTACTATGTCCACAGGTAATGTTTTAGAAAGGAGATTATAAGACATAGGAGGTCATTTGATGAGTGTCTGATCTTCTGAATCAGGATGGTCCAACCCACAAACTACAAAACCTGGGTCTTCTGCCCAGTCTTCAATCTCAACAACTACTGAAACATTTCCAAATCTGGTATGATGTTCCCCATCAATCCGTGCATTCTCTTGTATATTTATAGAAATATCACCCTTAGCATCTCGGTCTTCCTCAAAAGAATCTTCCACAACCATCTCTAATTCAACAGCAGGAGGCTCCTCAGGAATAGCTGCAGGTCTGTCTACTTCAACAATAAATGCCTCTGTAGGCACAACAGTACTTCCAATAAATGGACTCAAACTCAAGGTGTTATCATCTGAGCTATCAGAAACCCGTTCTCTATTTTCATATACTTCTTCCTCATTATCTGGAGAAGACTGGTCTTCCTCATTAATAGGGGGCTTCTTTATTGCTTACTCCCAACACTGTTTCCTTTCTAGAATATACAATTTCAGCAAAAGGACTTGGAGGCAAGTCCAAATCCCTTCCATCAGCTATAGAGGTATCCTCCTCATCAGTATCATCACTATACTAAGGTTCCTCTTCATCAGTTCCTAGACCTAGATCCCTCACATCCTTAGGCCAAGAAGGATGATCCATAGGATTAAACATACCATACAACTTCCCTTCATCACTGACCCATTCTCTTTTCCATGGATTCCAATTGATCTTCATGTATTTACAAACTGTTTTGGTAATACCAAAGTTATCTTTCAAAACCACAGTCCCATCCTGAGACTTAGACATACCTCTTACCATAATCATCAAAGAAACCAACTTTGCAAAGAATAGAGCATTAGTTTTTGACTTTGACCTACTCATATCTTCAATTTGAATCATCAGAAGCCTACCCAAATTTACCTTGACACCATGACTCAAAAAATTCAACAAATAAATATCTTGGTACCTCAAATTTGAAAAGTCCCCTCTTCTTGGACTTAGAACATGTTGGATAAACTTTAATAGTAACCAGTTCTCTCCATCCATTTTTGTAGCAACTACTTTTCTTGGTGTTCCATCTCTTATTAATTATTCCAAGGCAGCTTTATATTCATAGATGTTACTAGTAGGGGTACTAATTTCGAGAAATATCCAAACTCTCCATCATGTGAAACTCTCAGGCAATCAGCCCACTCAATAGAAGAAAAAGATATTTTCTTTCCATTTACTATTGATATCATTCTGTTCTCAACTTCTGATTTCACAAAACGAACAAACTCATAGAATTCTTTTACCAGCTTTAGATAATAAGGGAGATTGTTATTTGAGAAGCAATCTTCCCCTTTCTGATCTTCTGGCACTTCTAGAACTAAATACTTACGGGTCAATAACCATTCCACGCATAGCTCTTTATCAACTACTATTTCCCTTTGGATGAGGTGTTGATTTGGAGGTTTCTTCACTTCACTACCACTACTAGACTCTCCTTTGAGTCTCTTGGCATTCGTCTCATCATCCTTTTCACTAACTGATGGTCTCTTTACTCTCACCATTCTATGAATCGAGAGTCTTAGGGTTCAACAGAAATGAAGTTCTAGAAGCTAAGGCTTGAAGGTAAAGGGTTTTAAGTGGATTGAGAGAGGTCGAGACTTACGTTTTATCATTTAGGAATTACAAAATAAATAAAACATAATAAATATAATACAAACAATACAGATTCGGGTGGCTAAAAATTCAATGTTTAAAAATAGTGCAAACTAACGGTAAGATATACCGATGATGATTCATACCGGTGAGGTATATCTGTGAGGTTTACTAACAGTTAGGTATATCAGTGAGGTTCACTAACAGTGAGTTATAGTGTTGAGGATCACGAATAGTGAAGTATATAGGTGAGTTTCACTAACAGTGAGGTATATCGGTGAGGTTTGGATAACAGTGAGGTTTGTCTAATGGTGAGGTTTGGATAATAGTGAGGTTTTTTTAATGGTGAGGTTTCCAGCTTACAAAGTCTATCATTCCTAACTCTTGTCTAATGTAACTTAACCTATCTAAACTTAAAGGTTTAATGAAAATGTCATCTAATTGATGTTCAGTACCTATAAATTCAAGATTAATATGACCCTTTTGGTAATGATCTCTCAAAAAGTGGTGTCTTACATCAATTTGTTTGGTCTTAGAGTGAGATACAAGGTTCTTTGAGATTTTAATTTCAATAGTGTTATCACAGTTTATAGATACATTTCTAAACTTATATCTGTAGTCCAATAATGTATGTTTCATCCACAGAATTTGTGCATAGAAACTACCAGCAGCAATATATTCTTCTTCAGCAGTAGACAATGAAACATAGTTCTTATTTTTACTAGACAATGATACTAAGGACTTACCCAGAGTATGACATGTTCCAGAAGTTCTCTTTCTATCTAACTTGCAACCAGCAAAGTGAGCATCTGAATAACTTATTAAATCGAATGATTTTCCTTTTGTATAAAATAATCCTAAGTTAGAAGTATATTTAAGATATTTGAAAATTCTTTTAACAGCAAGCAAGTGTGACTCTTTTGGATTAGCTTGAAATCTTTCACACATACACACACTAAACATAATATCAGGTCAACTAGTAGTAAGACAAAGCAGACTCTCTATTATACCTCTGTAGTTGGTTTGATCCACTGGTTTTCCAGTTTCATCAGTATCCAACTTACAACTAGTATTCATAGGTTTATCACTTTCCTTAATACTATCCAAACCAAAATTCTTTAAAATATCCTTTGTATATTTATTTTTAATTAAAAAAATACCATTTTAATTTTGAAAAACTTTAAATCCAAGAAAATTTTTGAGTTATCCCATTAAACTCATTTCAAATTTATTTTTCATGCACTTTGAAAAATAAATACACAAGGTATTTTTAGAATATCGAAAAATAATATCATCAACATAGATTTGCACTATCAAAACATCTATGGAATTTATTTTAAAAAAGATATTTGGATCATCTATCCATTTAGAAAAACCTTTTGAAATAAGAAACTTACTTAGTATATCATACCAAGCTCATGGAGCTTGTTTTAAACCATATAAATCTTTAGAAAGCTTAAAAACTAGATTTGGAAAATGAGGATTAGTAAATCCAGGTGGTCATTAAAGAAAGACATCTTCAACTATAAAACTATTTAGAAAATCACTTTTAACATCCATTTGATATAACTTGAAATTTAGATGAGCAGCATAGGCAAGTAGAACTCTAATAGCTTCTAATCTAGCTACAGGTGAAAAGGTTTCCTCATAGTCTATTCCTTCCTCTTGATTATACCCTTGTGAAACTAGCCTTGATTTGTTTCTAATGATATTTCCTAATTCATAAAATTTGTTTGTAAAACCCCATTTAGTGCCTATGGTCAAAGTGTCCTTAGGTATGTCAACTAATTCCCAGACTTTCTTTCATACAAATTGATTTAATTCCTATTGCATAGCCATTACCCAAAATTCATCATTGATTGCATCATTGATATTTTTAGGTTCTAACTATGAATGAAAGGCTTAATGTTCAACCTGATTTCTTAGAGAAGCTCTAGTCAGTGTTCCTCTATCAAGATTACCTATAACAGTATCTACAGGATGATTCTTTAGAATCTTAGTTGATCTAGCAAAGGTAGGACTAGACATTTCATGTTCTTCTCTATGCTCGGGTTCACCAGAAGCAGATTCTGGAATATTTCCAGAACTGGTTGTCTTTATAACAGGTTCACTGATTTTATCATTAAGGTCTAGAATAGATAGATCTTCTTCAAAAAATTTCAGAGAATACTTAGGTTCATGTGGATCAGTTTCATCAAATTTGATGTGAACAGATTCTTCCACACATTTGGTTCTTTTGTTGAAGACTCTATAAGATTTACTGGTTATATATTAACCTAGAAAGATTCACTCATCACTTTTAGATGCAAACTTTTCAAGGTTATCCTTAGTATTAAAAATAAATACTTTGAAACCAAAAACTCTAAAGTAACTAACTTTAGGCTTCCTATTATTCCACAGTTCATAAGGGGTATTTTTTAGAACATGTCTAATCAAGACACTATTTATAATATAACAAGCTATATTGACAGCTTCATCCCAGAAATAAACAGGTAGTTCATACTCATTAAGCATAGTTCTTGCTATTTAATGACGGGTTATATTTCTACTTTCTACTACACCATTCTGGTGATGTGTCCTAGGGGCAGAGAATTTATGACTATAGCCATTATGTGAGTAATTTGATTCAAATTCATGATTTTCAAACTCACAGCCATGATCACATCTCAAGGTCTTAATCTTTAGTCCACTAAGTTTCTCTATAGACTTGGAGTATTTCATAATGTAAGAACAAGCTTCACTTTTGTGAGCTAGAAAATATACCCAAGTGTATCTAGAAAAGTCGTCTACTAAGACATAGACATAGTGTTTCCCATTTAAAATAGAAACTCTATAAGGTCCAAACAAGTCCATGTGAACCAACTCGAGAGGTTGGGAAGTTGAAACTTCTTTCTTTAATTTGAATGAAACTTTATGTGGCTTTCCCTTTTGATAGGGAGTACAAAATTTTTCTGATGGGAATTTTAGTTGAAGTAGGTCTCTAACTAAATTTTTCTTAGTCTGTTTCTTATGTGAATGAACATTGCAGTGTCCTAATCTTTTCTTCCATATCCAAGATTCTCTATGAAAAGAATTTAAACAGGTAACCTTTTGTTTGTATAAGGAATTTAAATCTACATCATAAACATTTTCATTTCTCAAGGCAGAAAATACTAAAATATTTTTAGAATTAAAAACCTTAAAAGCATCATTTTCAAATTAAACATTGAAACCGTCATCACACAACTGAGAAATTCTCAATATTTTGTATTTTAATCCATCAATAAATAATACTTTAGAAATTAATACTAAATCATTGTTACCAATCTGGCCTAAGCTGATGATTTTTCCTTTTGAATTATTACCAAAGGTGACATGCCCTCCATAAATTTTGATTAAGATATTGAAGATTGAAAAATCTCCTACCATATGTCTTGAACATCCACTGTCCAAGTACCATATCTTCTTATAAGAACTCTTCAAGAAAGTCTCCTACAAAAGCGAGTTAAACAAAAAATGATTTTGTTACCCAAATTTTCTTGGGTCTAGACAGGTTAGAAAGCAAGACTTTTGGTACCCATATTTGTCTAATGGGTTTCATATAATCAATAGATTCAAAATATTTTTGAAAGATAAATTTTTTTTTATCAATAACTATGTGAATATCTAGTTGAGGCATAAGAGTTTCTAAAACTGGAACTAGTAGCATACTGTCCAGATTTAGGAATAAATCTATTTTTAACAAGTTATCTTCGTCGAGGTTGATAGCCTAACCCAGTAGCATACATTAGTGCTACTTGTTTTCCTATAATTTGTGTAAGATTGTTATTTCCATTAGTGAACTTATCCAAGTCTTTCCTAAGTTTCTCATTGGAAAATTTAAGTTCAGTATTCTCCTTTAACAGTTGAGCATTATTTTCCTTTTCTACACTCAGATAATATTCAACATTACTAGTAAAGGCATACTATTTCTTTAATGATTTGTACTTATCCTTCATCTCATTTCAAGTATCTTCTAACACATTACAGTATTCAAATAATTCATCTTTAGACATATTATCATCACTATTTTAATAACTTTAATTCCCAGAATAATAACTATTCAGCATAGGGAAAATAGCTACCTCAAAATTATTAGTCATTAAACACATGTTAGTATGATTCTTTTCAGAATCAGAAACCTCAGACTTGCTTGTGCTGTCTTCTAAAGCACTCCATGTTTCCTTTATAGCTTTCTTATATTTTTTGTCCTTATAATCATATTTCTTCTTGAACATCAATTTTGGACAGTCAGCCTTAATGTGTCCTTTCCTTTTGCATCCATAACACACTATCTCATCATCCTTATTAGTTTTCTTCCAATCTTTCTTCCAATTACCTCATTGGTCAAACTTACCTTTATAATTTGGTTTTATGAAAAATTTCTTCTTCCTGTAGAATTTATTGAATCTCCTGGATATTTGAGCCATTTCTTCATCACTGTCAGAATCTAAACCTTCACTTGTTGAGCTTCTAGTAGGTATGTGAACTTTCTCCTTATCCTTTCTCTTTGAGGCAGTAGACTTAAATGCCACTGACTTCCTCTTTGGTTCATCATATTCCTCTATTTTTACCTTCAGTTCTTATTCATACATAATTAAATTACCAATCAGCTCTTTAACATGCAGTGAACTTATATCACACGATTACCTTGTTAAGACTGATGTGCCTCTCCCTCTCTCTGGCAGACATCTAAGTATCCTTATGATTTGTTCTTTTGCTAGAACAGCTTTCCAATTGAGCTCATTGTATTTAAAATTTCATTGAACCTGAGGTACATGTTAGAAATAGGTTCATTAGGATTCATTTTAAAATTATCATACTTAATAGTGAAGGTATTCAATCTCATTACTTTAACATTGGTTGTTCCCTCATGGAAAATAGCCAAAGAATCACAGATTTCATGAACAGTTTTACAAGAAGATATTCGATTAAATTATTCATCTCTTAAAGCACAATACAAGGCATTCATTGCATTACAATTATTATTTTAAGTAGTATTATTAGGTTCATCCAAGTTGTTCTTTTAGTTTCTAGGATCTTATACTGAGTCTCTATAGCAGTCCACATATCAAATCCCATACTTTCCAAATGAATTTTAATATTCAGTTTCCATTGGGCATAATTAACACCATTAAAGAAAGGTGGTATGTTGGTAGTAGCACCTTCTAGTCTATTGTCCATAATTAGATTTTAGAAAATATATTTAAAGAGATAAAATTTATAACTAACAATAATTTAACATCTTTAAGATACAACTAAAATCACAGTTGAAAAATAGAGTGTATGGAAATCCATTATCAAGAACAACCTCTGATACCAAATGTTGGTCGGAGTGGACACTCAAGAGGGGGGTGAATTGAGTTCCAATTAAAAATTTCTGTTAAAAAGATTTCTATTAAAATCCTCCAAAATAAATAACAAGCTAAACTGTAGTGAATTTGTAATACAGTAAAGGGTCAGTTAGGTTCTCAAGATATTGATTAGTTCTCAATTAATCTAATATAAAGTTTAGATTTCCTTTTGAAACTAACCTAATACTTTACAATAAATACAAACACATGCTAGTTTAACTATCAGAGTTACTTTAAAATAGATTTTAATTTAAAGAACTTAGCAGCGGAATAAAAAATAACTTAAACTAAAAATAAGATGCACAACAGATATAACCAAGAGGTTCAGTCTCAAGCGGAGACATAGTCCTCTCAAACAGTTTATATAAACTTTGATCTACACCCTGGATCGGGGTTTACAACAGTACACACTATCTAGGTACTAAGACCTCTACCACAGTTCTTCATGGGAAAAACAATAGCACATCGGCTATCTAGGTCACACTTGACCTATACCACTATCCACAGTGGGATACAATAGAGTAAGGGAAAGATTGGGTGAGGATTTATAAATCCCCCAGTTTAACATAGGAGATAGTGTGTGACTAAAAATACAGAGCGCACACAATGCTCAAAATGTAAATAAATGAAACCCAATAGAGCTAAACAAATATAGATGAGTTTAGAATGCTCTATGTGTTTTGAGTGAAGCTATGGACTCCTGGGATTGATGTAGATGAAGCTTTGAGTCCTTCTCTGGTTTTTTTGATAAAAAATAGAGTGTCACTTTTATATTTGACTTCTAGGTCCAGGTTGATCAAATTGATCAGGTTGAGTGTAGGTGAACTTTTTGAAGCTTTTTTCACCGTGAGTAATCAGGTTCTACAGATTCTGAATGTATTATTCCTTCTTCTTCTATACATGTATGTCCGTGTGTATCTTCATAAGGTTGTTTCTTATGTGTATGGAAAGACGAATTGTTTCTTGTATTGTTCTCTTTCATTTCATTCGAGGTTCTCCTTTATATAACTTTAGCTCCGGCAAAGGTAATGATTACCTTTTTATAGGTATGAGGTACAGTTTCCTAACATTACCACAACTATCCTTAATTAATATCATATGAATTAAAAACATCAAATCTGACAGTTACTAAATAATCAAATAGAAATAGAGTTTAGAGAAACTGTGACTAGTTTCCATCGGTAGATCCTGGTATCAGTGAGCTTGTAACGGTGGACTTGAGTTAGTATGTCTTTTGTCGATAGTTGTTACTCTTTATAACAGTAGACCACTTGAATCGGTATATCTTTATATCGATAGCTCCTTCTATCAGTATCTCCTTCTATCAGTAGCTCCTTTTATCAGTATTTCCTTCTATCGGTAGCTCTTTTGTATTGGTGGCATTCTTGTATCGGTAGACTTTGTAGCGGTAGTTGTCTGTCTGTATCAGTAGACTGGTATCGGTAGCTATCTGTTGGTGTTTGTCTGTATCAGTGGACTTTATATCGGTAGCTGTCTATCTGTCTGTTTGTATCGGTAGCTTGTATCGGTAACTATGTATATACCACTGGACTTACTCTATCAGTAGGTTTGTATCAGTTGACTTGTGCATACCGGTAGACTTATTCTATTGGTAGCTCAGGTGTAACAGTGATTATCTGCATACTGGTGACATTATCCATATCGGTAGACCTTTTTACTGGTGTACTTAGCCTTATCAGTAGCTGTTGTGCATACCGGTGGACTTGCTCTATCAGTATTTGTTCTATGAAAAACATATCCAGATTGAGTTAGAATTATTTCAAAGCATGTATAGACATAGATAAACATTTATAAACATATTCCAATGATTATTTTGATATTTTTGTCAACATAACAGTAGGATGTCATAGATTGAAAGAATTAATATATAGATAAACATTACTTGGGATTATCAAAGCATATGGAAACATAATTAAGATTATCAAAACAGGCGAGGTCAATAGTATAGATCACATACAATCACTTATATAACAGAATACAAACATCATAAATGAATAATGGATGAAATAATATGTATTTCTAGAATTTAGAGAACCTATACTGATGAAATATTAACTTGAACTTAGGAATAGTAATATTACCCTTATGAATATTAAATTGGCCTATTTAATAGTAAAATCATCCAAGAAAGTATAAATAATATTTAGGCACCTTATAAATGAAAGTATGATATAATTATATCATCATATAAGTAAGTGAATATTTTAAAAATTAATAATTAAGTGTTAGTATTTTTGAGTAATAAATATTTAATTACAATTTTATTATTTATAAATTGTTCTAAAAGAAAATATATTTTCATAAAATTATCCATAAATATATATATATATATTTTTCCTATTATTTTTGGATAACTTAATAATACCTTTGTTATTTTTTTAAATTGTTATAAAATTAGTTTTATTTTTGAAACTGTTTTTTAATAAATGATGATTATAATTTAAAATTAAATTTCTCATATTTTGAAAATTATTATCATAATATGATTTTTAATTTTTAATTATACATTTCAAAAATCGGTTATGGTGAATTTTTTGGATTTTTCTAAAATACTTGAATGTTTGGTGAATAGTTAAATATGACAATATATGATAAAAGCTAAATACCTGAATTATAGTCATGGATGATGTTTGAATGATTTAATAACCATTGATTCAAAATCACATGTACTCTATTCACAAGAATAAATACTATTTCTTTCCTTGAGAAAAATAATTAAATAATGAATACATTAATGAGAAATTACCCCTCTCTTCCAATATAAAAACCACCCTTCACCCCCTCTTCTCCTCACATCTTCAAAGAATTGAGCTTTGTCAAATTTATACCCAATAATCTTACCAAGTACTTTCCCAAATTCTATAATCTCTTGGTCTCATAAAAAAACCAAAATCAACCTCCTTAATAAGATTCTCAAGGAGGAGTATTCATGAGGTAAAATCCTCTTCATTTTCCTTTTATTTTCTTTTCAAGTTATTTCTATTATTATCACATCACCTCCTGTGTCCAAATGAGAATGTAAACTAAATTATAATTTATATACTATAATTATATCATGTTTATTTCATAACCATAATCAATATCCTTACTCTTTCTTTTTTATTTAAAAAACTCATCATCCGAGAGGTGCAAATTTATAACCTTCATGGACAATGAACTTTCGTTCTTCAATTTATTCTTCAAGGATGGTCATGATACAATTTGTAAGGTTAAAAAAATACTATAATATATGTTTTATAACATATATTTTGTTCTGTAACCAGTATATATACATAATAATAATTCATACGACAAAACTAGTTCATGGGGATCGAAATACCACCGTACCAATCTAAATGATTATCACTAAATGTATTATCTAATGTTTCATATTCATACCATATAAAAAAATTATATATATAAACATTTACACTTATTTATGTTCATAAATATCATATTAATTAAATTCTATAGAATTATACCCATTCCACATGAACTTCCATACTCATGAGTAAATATAATTATCGTGAAAACCAAGGAAACGAATGCTCTCGATAAATAAAATTGAATCTTATAACTCATCTAAAAAGACCAAAATGAACTTAAAAAAATTATAATAAATATAATAATTATAGATATGTTTATTTATTATTTAATTAAATTATTGAATTTTATTATCCAGGTCTTTAAGGTTATGTGAAGAACACTTTTAGACATAAGGTATGGGTTTCTCCCCGAACCTCCATTTTCCATTCAAGATTACGCTTTCTCCCTCCTTACCCAATGAAATTATTAATTTTTATTATTATTTAATCCTCATAAATTCTTTATTAATTTTTTTATATGTGTACCAATTATAATACTTATTTATTTTATGGGGATTTACATGTTTTATAAGGATCTTTCTCAACCCTTCCCAAAACACAAGCCCAATTAAAAGGAGTGTCTCGATTTCTTACCCATTAATAAGTACCATGTACAATATATTTTAAGAAACTATTTTTTTATAAAATTTTTAATTTTTTCATGAAAAAATATACTTTTCATTACTAGTTTTATAAAAAAAATATGACACGTAAAAATTATTTTTCCAACAGAACTCTTTTTTGAAAAGTAAAAGGGTATTTATCTGAAGAATTCCCCAATGATTTTATTAGAGTATTTTCTTATACTTTAAAATATATGTTGTATTTTATGATTTATATATATTTATATATTAATATTTTTATATACCATATTTTATTAAATTTTTTATGACTGGTTTGATTGTGGATGTGCTATCTTGACACCATTGACCATACTACTCAGATTGGTTAGTGATTATTATTACAGATTAGGGAAAGTTATTTATATTTATTATGTTTATGTTGTTTATGTGTATACCCATTCATATGATAAATGAATTGGACTTATAAATTGATGTTTGGGACCCTATATATCACCTTGATGTATTGATAGGTCTCATGAGATAAAACATAATTGGGTTTTTGCTGAGGCCTTACCCTATAATTTTCAGACATCTTGGTCGAGGCCTTGACAATATGTTTCAAATGTATGGAATTATTAATTCCCACATTATGATAATATTAATTGATAAACCATATGATTATTAGACTAGTATAATATTCATGGTTATGTTTCATTATCTTATGATCATTTATTTGTATTTTTGTAATCGTCTTTCATTCTACCATTTTATGCTCATGTTTATTTTTAAAGGCATGTGTTTTTAGTTATTCACCATGATTAATATTTATGTTTATGATAACATCCATTGTATTATATACCCTTACTGAATATCTGATCTCACACATTTCTTATGTTTTATATTTTCCCTAGGATGCGGCGATGAATATTATTATGAAAGACTTGCAGAAATAATCTAAGAGTTTATGGTTGTTTCCAATGGAGTTTCAATGTTGTTTTTTCATTCAAGTTGTAATGTCAATCTTATGTTTGTATCTGGTTTTACGAAACTATTAAACTATTCACTCCTTATGGATGAGCTATCATTGTAAACATTCCAATGTATTAATATAAGTCACCGGCTATGGGAAATTGTGGTTTGGGTCCTTACATAGACCCACCCACCCCCATAATATACACCAACCAATTTATATACGGGGAGATATTCCAATTTATATTTCATTAGGGGAATATAATAATCTAGAACTTCCATCCTATAAAATAGAATCTTTTTTGGAGGTTTGTGTCATGTGGGAGTATAGTCAAACCCTTCTCTCTTATAAAATCTTATCATAGTAAAGATATTAAAATGTTTTATATCAACCATTTATTTTTTTATAATAAAAATAGTGGAGAGTTTAGTTAAAATAAGCCTGTATTTAATCACATGATACAAAATGTTTAATATCCTTGGTTTTAATCTGTATATATAATCACTCCATCACCCATATTTATGATTATAAACTAGGTCTTGTGATCATCAATAAAATATAGATTATAGAGTCATCCTCTAGATAAATACTTACTTCTTCCTTTAGATTTGTGGGTTTTAATGATCCCGAACATGTAAAGTTTTATTTAAAAAATCTCCCAAGTGTTTAATCATTAATAATAAATTACATATAAGGTAAAGTATAGATCAAAATAATTTATCTAAAGATGACGTTTATAGATGAAAATAAAAGTCAAAACCCACATTATAAAAAACTGGATGACTTATCAGTGGAATATATATATATATATACATATATATATATATAATGAGAAGAGTGTTAGAATAGAAAACATAGAATGAAATTGAATTTCCATGATCACTTTTAGATTTCAATATCTTTTAGAAAATCAAAGAGGACGAATAATCTCTATATTTTTTATTAACGTACTAGTGTCCATAACAATGAAGTCAACCACATCATCCAGACATATTTTACAAAAAAATTGACCAAATACAAATTAGAATTGAAAATTATTAGATCATAGAAGAAAAATTACGAAATTTAACTGAGTATTCATTCTAATACATCACTTTTACTATTCCTCTTAAAGATCCATCATGATCATGGAGACAAAACTCATGATAAATAGACATTGGAGATTATACATAATAACAATAACTATATTATATCCAAATAAACATCCCTATTCATCAATTATATTCCATATATTAAGGTGTCCATAGAAGGCTCCACCTCATCAATGACCATCAATGATGAATCAATGTTAGGTAAAATTTTGTTTTAACCACAACATCCTAATACACCCTTAAAAAGGGGGTAAATTGGGGTGTGATCACTTATCATATTTAAAATATTGATATATATTATTCTCTTATTTTGAATAATCATATACAAACCTCAAAACTATATACATAACTAAAACATCCAAATAATGAAAATAAATAAAGAGAGATGGAGTATTTTACTATGATTACTACTAAGGGATACTCTAAGGAGCATGAATTGATAATTTATAAATGTACCAAAGGATATTACTGTGAACTATATGTGAATTACATTCTTAGGATGGATACACTTCTGATCCAAGGGTTGCACCCTCTTTCACCCTATCTTCTCAATGCTTCAAAAAATATTTTCAAGAAAAGGTCAATATGATGGTTTATCACAATGATTTTTCATAAACAGATTTACCCTATATCAACAATAGTGTCATAATTATACTTATTCTTCTCCTATTGACCATGGATCATCAATTAATTCCTATCACCACAATATCCCCACCCTTTTTCTTAGGTGAATTAACCTTCTTCCATAACCCTTGCATCTTATTTAACTCTTCATTTTCTCCCATATCAATAATTTAATCTTCTAAATTCATACCCATGAATTTTAAAAAAAATCCACTTCATTATGGATTATAAAATTCTATATTTCTCTAAATAAAATAGTCAAATTGAATTATAATCCCAAAAATCTAATTGATATTTATATTTTAGAAATAGACCAAAAAATATTAATTTTTAATGTGATGTATGATAATTATTGTGTGATACACTTTGGGTTTTCAAGATTATTGGGTGTTGTTTTATGATTTTTTTGTGATTAATAATCCAAATCTAAATCCTAAAATTTTGGTTAAAATATTTTTTTAAATACTCATATCCCGACATTATCCTCTCAAATTTCATTAAATCATAGACCCATTATAAATTGACTATATGGGGTGTGGCCTTATTTTTTTCATCCTTTATCAAATAGAATATAATTATGACTTGAAAACTATACATTATGTCATTAGGACTCCTTATAATTTATCTTAATAATAATACAAAGAAACATTTGTGTTGTGATTCAACCTATTGCATCACGATGTAACAACTATCACTAAACCTAAGCTTGAATAATTTTTCATAACCTAAACATTACACTGTAAATCTTCCCTGCAATACAATTGTAGTAATCTTATAAATCATACATTATATAATTACTTTAATAATTATGGTGTGACTTCTTTAATCAACCAATAAAGTTCAATTCCAATATTTCATGGGGTTGTCATAGTGACATCAGAACCTACTTTGTGGTGCGAATCCACCCACTATGTCATAACATAACTTATCCTTCAAATTATCCTTGTTTATAGTTATATTTTCATGATTTGATCAAAAATTGTTATTATTTATGGTTTTTCTACTTCATAAGAACACATTTAAACCTTCCCCAAACTTCTAAATCTCTTAACATTAAAAATAATATAATCCAATTGTCAATAAATCTAAAATTAAAACCTTAGGTGACAACATTCTCCCTCTTTAGATTATATTTTCAATTAATCCATAATACCTATTACTTCTTCAGCATTCAAGAAACAATAGAGTTATTTCACTTAATATTATAGATAATTTGAATATATCTCTGATATACCCCTTCTATCCCTTTGATAATAAGAGTAAATGGGATAATTTCTCTAGATTTGATCAACTCTATGCATCCACCATTACTCTCCCTTTTTCAAGTAATCCATGCATTAAAAATCTAATTGATTGAGTTTAAAATTACATCTACTCGCATAATTTTATATAAATGATAAAATACTAATTAAAAATTTATCTAATCTTATGTGATGAAAATATTAGTTTATAAAATAAGAGAATATATAAATTTATATAATAATATATATATTTCTAGATCTTTCTCATTTGGACACCATTTCATCATTTTTATTTAGTGATTTATTTTCACTGAATCTCCATATTTTCATTTATTTGTGCAATTAGCCATAAATTGTATCTCCTACAAATTCATACAATAAACTAAAGATAGTCACCGTCAATACACAAAAATTCAAGATAAATAAATATATACATTTGAGAGAGGGAAATTTCTAAACCTCTTTTAGAAAAATAGTGGTGGTTGAACACTACGGTTCATCTAATGCATCTCAAATACTGGTGTGATATAATGTTTTGCGAAAATATATTCTATTTATTTATTATTTCCTACATGATTTAATGTGATTACTAATTATTACATTTATTCATTGATAAAGTGATACAAATGATCTATATGTGGAAATATTTGGAGGGACTTGGGAATATATTTCAGATTATAATATTTTTTTGGGTATGGAAGGATATTATAGACACATTATTCATGAATCCTCCATGTTAGGATCACCCTTGTTTTATTTAATTAAAAAGGGACAGAAATTTGAATGAGATGATAACTTAAAATGATTAATAATTGAAATCAAGGTGGATATTGAATTCTGTTTTGATTATTTTTTAGCTTTTTTGAGGATATTCAATGTATTTTAATACCTCAGGTATGGAGATGGTGTTTATTTTGATACAACATGATGATGTCATGTCATATGAATTTCAAAATTTATTCCCTCAGGAGAAGAACTGCCCCAAACATGACCTATAATTTGAGGACATAATGCATGCATTGAAAACATAATTCCACTATATAGTTGGGTAGAATTTGATAATATACTAATAATAAAATTCTAGTATACATCATATAAAAGAAGTATTTGAATATATGATAGAGGTTTTGGGTGGAGTATCTTCCAAAATTTTATTTTTATTTGGATTATACCACCTGAAAAGGGAATATATTGGTTGGTTCCTTAAGAAGGAAGTTGTAGACTTGGGAGGTGAAAAACCCTAAGGATGAATGGAATTTGATTAGCCTATTTTCCAAGATGCATTTATATATGAAATAAAAGTATGAAAATTTATTATTGGTTATTGTAAAATTTTCACTTATCATGGTTGTTGAGATTTGAAAATATAAAGTATCATATCTTTATTGTTAGAATATAAGTATATTTCTAAATAATGGGGAGATCTCATGTAATTTATAACAATAATAAGATGGTTTTATTTGTTTTAGGAAGTGTTTAGTGGTCCCTTTTACCTTGAGTTAAAAGGTGGTAATGTATGGGAACCATTTAGGTTGGTAATTGCACCCCGGTTCTACCAAGATGTTTTATAGCCTCAAAAGACAATTTTAGTTCCTTGAGATGAAGTTAGAAGTTTTTTATTTCATATTTGGGTTTCTTACTTGTAAAAATATAAATTCCAAATATCATAAGCCTATATGACTTTTTAAATATCTTTCCATTTTAGTGTTGAAGTGGGATATGATCCCTATGTTTTTTTATTGGATAACATCGATCTCCTAGTGGAATGATTTCCATATTGGTGATTTTTGGCCTATTGATGAAATCAGACCATTCTCTTCCTATAATATAAAAAAGGGTATAAATATTGATATTTTAATGTCTAAGATAATATGAAAACTAATATTGAGACATTAATTTTTTTTTATTAACAAAAAATAATAATTCTCAATTTTGGGGGGGTCTTGGAAGCGATGAGAACTCAATTGAAATTGAGCATGATGTATCATCCATTGAAGGAAGGTTAGACAAATCTAGTCCATTTAGGTAATTAAAAAAACTTCAAACCTATTTTCTCAACACTAGTGGTTCATGGGAGAAACAAATATAATTGGTTTAATTTTCTAATAATAACTATCATTTACCATCAATAAATGTGACCTCATTAAAATACATTTATGTGAAACCATGTTGATTTCCAATTTTATAGAAGTACTTGGTGAGAGATACTTATTAGGATCAATCATTATTTAGGAGATGTCTAGTAAGGTTCAATTGATTTAGAAAATTTTGGTAACATGCCAAAGTCTCTATAAATCATATTTCAACCATCATCATCCATTTGAATTATTCATTAGTGGTCAATTTTTTCTAAAAATTTATCTTTTACTATAACATCATCAGTTGGGTAAAAATGGTAAAAAATATTTCACAAAATTTCAATCCATTTGAGATAGGGGAGTGTCTCAAGGACATAGAATATTATTTGGCATTAAAATACTAATTAATGACTACTAATGAAGTGTTATAAGAATTCAATATGATTAAAAATTATCTAGACACATATCAAGTGATTGAATGGGAATATTTGGATTTGAAACGTGACACCACCATGAATTAGCATCCTATACGAATTGAGGATCATAATAATAAAGTGTTATTGGGTAAATATATTACATTATAATTTTCACTATATTAGTATAGTATATATTTCTATGAGCCATGGGATCATGAGGAATTGATGAAACATAAGTGGCCTCACTTACTATCTAATCATGAATGGTGAAAAAATAATAGGGGTATAAATTAGAATGGTAGAGAGAATTATAACACACCACAAACCAATAGTATGTTTTATTTTAATTATTTCATTTATTTATTAAATTTTTTGGTGTTTTGGGATTTGGTGATTCAGAATTTTGAAAAAATAGGGAAGAATAATTGAGAACAAGAGAAGCACATCCTTAGTACTTGAAGGTTTTGGGTGTAGTAGAAGATATTAATGTCCATTCCCAAAGATGTATTTTCATTGGATTCAGTGAATAAACCTTAATAAAAAAATGTTCATCATGACTACATATTATACCTAAAGAGACATGATGAAGGAATCTTGGAATCAAAAGAAAAGATCTTTTCACATTAAATTTATAATCAATTTAATAATAAAAAAGATACCTTGTTCTTGAGTTATTTCATCGATATAGATGTGGAAAAAACATGGATCAGGTTACAATGTTTTTTACTAATAGGTTCAAAGTATAACCCCTTTGGTATTTATCATCACATGATACATAATCTACGAACATCATCATTGAATATTTAATTGATAATGTGGTGGTATTGATCATATTCCATTATTTATTGTTGATCACTAGATGTGATCCTTTTGTCTTAAAGATCATGACTATCATTCTTCTCAGTCATGATAGGGAGGCAGAAGAAATTTCTTAAGGGAAATCCAAGAGTTATTTTTTTTTGATAGAAATATGTAAGGAGGATATGCGGTGTAAAAAATATTTTCTCACATATATCCTCCAAAATAATATAACTTGATTAATATAGATTTGAGGTTTAATAATATTAAATTCACTAAGGTCCTTAATAATATAATAAATCCAATATATACCCCAATCCAAATAATTTTAATATTATTATTATATCTCATTGAATTCACTAACTCACACAATGATAAATTTTATTATATTCATATTCATGTGAATAAATATTTATAACCAAATATTTAACCTAGTAAATCCATCCTTATCAACATTTATTGAACCCAAAATAAATATTTATATAAATATTATTATTCATTAAATAAATAAATAAATATTATATTCATTTTATGGTGAATAAATTTTAAGTTTATATTCATGTAACTAAATAAATAAAAATATTTATTTATTAACATGTAAACATTTTACAAGATATAAATAATAAGTATACTTGGTGGTCTTGTGAATAAATATGTATTTAATATTAAACTCACAAATAATGACAGAATATATATGATCGAAAAATCCTAAATAAACTATATTCCTCAGTTTTGATAATATTATTTATTCCAACTATTAAAATAAAATAGAATTTAACCGAGAATATGGATAAACATAGTGTGTAGACCTCAAGGCCTATTTCTTAGTGGAATTAGGTGGGCTTACCTAAAGTCTAAGATTATTGTCTATTAATTCATCAAAACAACAATAGAGAAAGAAATTACTATTACAATGAAAAAAACCACATACAAACAATCAATGTTTAATATTATACATTTACCTTGATATCTCTAATCAAGAAGGTTTCTTCCTCCTTCCATCAAACTATGTGCTTGATATATCAATCATTGTATTTTTGAAAATGAAAAATTCAAGCACCATGGACATTAATTTATCCAAAAGTTGAATTTCAATTAAAGGTCATGAGATATCAAATTCTAATAATGAAGAGAACCAAAAAAATCATTTTTAAAATTGTTCATTAATGTTATATCATACATGATGCTTCCAACATATCCAACATCACCACATAAATATGTCATCACAGTTTTCATCAATACGTAAAAGTATGTGAGTCATGATATATATTAACAATAATATCAAGTATAAGGATCATTACCCATGTACATATATGGGAATATCCAATGAAACATAAACATATGAAATTATTACTAGCGAGTCTATCCTTATAATCAACCATCTTTATGATTAACAAGTTTAAACTTCATGGGTTGAATTATCATATGCTTGTGATTTCTAGTGCTTGATGGTAAAATATATTATTTGTATTTTCCTATAATGTTATCTTGAATTGAGGATTAATTTTAATAATATCATCATAGCACTACAAGGTACTTATTATAGTGAGGAACTGATATGACCTTGTCAATGTGACAAATACTCTAGGATGTTATTAAATTAATGATACAAACAATAACACATATTATGTAATAAGATATATATTAAGACTAAATCCTTTTAATATTAATATAATCATAAAGAAAAAATTCCATAGTTCTAGGGCCGCAAATCCAATAAACTAACACTTTCACTAGATCCATCTACTAAAGACTTTAAACCTGCTAGCTCTTATATGATACTTATGCTTCTCTGAAGATAAGGAATTAGTCAATGGTTCTAGGATACTATCCAATATAAATAATTTTCTAACTATAAAATCAACTCTATCATAAAAATACATCAATAGATGATACTTAATAAGTATTTTTTTCAATTGGTGATCCATTATCTCTTTGGTAAGAGAACCCACTGTAATATAATCACAATATAGTGTGATATAATATCTATTTATCAATAAAACATCAAGAACCATGATGAAGTTTCATATATATATATATATTTATTCTATAGTTTCATAAAAATAAATAATATACTTAGACTCTTATAGAATCAGCATTCATTGTATTCTTTTATATCTTCCATAAAACAACACCTCCAATGAGGTAGAACAGAAATACAGACTATGACTCCAAATCATCAGGATATTTCTAGAAACATACATCTGTATACCCCTTGATGAATATTTACACATCTCACCCAAACACTAAGAACATGTCCTTAGTACATCACAAGTAATTCAGTATAGTATCGACTTCAATTTAATGGTAGTCTCTTGGATCGACCTGATATCTTCCTACTAATCTTAATGAATATGAAAAATAATGACTTGTACATAGCCAAACATACATGATAGATCCTATCACTGGAGCATAAGGAATATTTATTTCCCTATTTCTATCCTCATGTGTCTAGGGTAATATTTTCTTTGAAAGATGAATTCCATGTGACATAGGAAGAAATCCCCTCATAGATTGTTCAATACAAAATATATTCAATACTTTATCAATATATGTACCCTAAATTAGTCTATTAAACCTCATAGATCAATCATAGTAGTTATTGATCCCCATAATATAAGATGATTCAATGAAATACTTCACGGAGAAATAATTGATCAACCATGCCTTAATAGACTATAAGAGTGGTAACTTATTTCCTTTTAGTAATATTTCATCAACATATACTACATGGAAAACAACTGCAACCCCGCTAAAACTTTTATAAATACAAGGCTCACTATTATTCTATATCAAAAAAATTACGTTATGGATTTATCAAAGTAAACCATCATTAATTTTGATGCTCACTTCAATCCTTAAATGGATCTTCGAAAATTAAATACATTATTGGCATCTTTTAGATTTACAAACCCTTCTAGTTGTTTCAAATAGATGTATTTATGAAGGTCTATATAATGGAATAATATTTAAAAATCTATATTCCTAATATAATAATCATGGTAAGATTCTATGGTAAGTAAAATTTTGGTAGATTTATGTATATAAAATGGTTAAAATGTTTCATCGTAGTTATTTCCATGATTTAATTAAACCTTTTCACAAACAGTCATGCATTATAGTAACTGACATGTCCATACATGTCCAGTTTCATGTTAAATATCCATTTTTATGGAATGGTATATACATAAACTTGAGGATATAACAATTCCATACTTGGTTTTGGTACATGTTGACCATCTCAAAATTCAAAGCTTCATTCCACCTTACAACTTATAAACTTTTCACCAATTCTTTATATGAAAGAGTATCATTATTATCAACTAATAATGAGTCACCATACTCGATGAATAAAAAACTGTATCACCCTAGTTCTATAACCTTTATGTTACATATTTCATACATATCTAGAATAATATATTTTATGGGGCTTTGTGAAAGTTTTCCATATTACAACTATAGTGTAAATTGAGCCTTAATTTCATTGAAGTTTATATTTTTTCCACTATATATCTTAGATATGTTATCCCTCTCAAGTAATATGGATCATCTTTCCACTATTTTTTATAATAGATCTTATATGTAGTATCCCCTTATTTCCTTAGAATACCCTATAAAGGTACATTTTGTTCCTTAGGGTGTAAGTTTGTTACCTGAATATTCCTTAACAAATGCATCTCATCCCTATATATAAATATGCAACAAAATAGGTTATTTTTCACTATAGATCATATGGAATACAATTTTAAACATTATATAGCACTTATTTTTCTGTGTATGGTTTCATTTGTAATGAGTATCCCCAAATGGATAATGGAAAAAATTTATGACTCCTCATTGATATCACCATATCCAACAAGGTATGGTTCCTCCTTTCACTTACATTATACCACCATGGTGTATTTTTTTTAAAGGTTGGGGCCGAAGCCTCAATTTATTATTTAAAGAAAACACCTCTTTAGACTGGGTAGAGGGTGACCCATTGCATAGCCCGAAGGCCCAAGGCCAAGTGGCCTGAATACAAGGCTTTAAAGCCCATTATTTGGCCCAAAGGACCCCTCGGTGAACAGTACTGCTACAGTACCCGCGCTGCTACAGTAAATGCCGCCGCTACAGTACCATCTACAGTCCCTCCGCCGCTATAGTGTCACCGCTGCTACAGTTCCACAACTGCTACAGTACTGCTACAGTACCCTGGAAATTCACCCCTGCCCGGATTTGATCCTGGGTCTTTTGGATGCCAAGCAGGAGCTTGTACCACTAGGGTACAAGCTCGTTGGCATATACCACCATGGTGTATAAGTAAGATAGAGTTATGATAAAATTCAAAACTCCCATATATGATCAATTAAATATTAGTTACGTTATTTTTTTCATGATTAGAGTGTAGTTTCATTATCATTTTACTAAGCTAATTCTCAACATCATTCTTGAATTACTTAATTTTCTCAAAGGATTCTGACTTATACCTAATTAAGTAGATAAATTTGTATTTAATAAATTAATTAGTAATATTTATGAAGTATTAGTATCCAACCCTTTATTCTAATTAAAATATTTGATACACATCAATGTAAACTAATTATAGAATATCTATTTACATTTATCCATTTACAGTAAATGGGGATTTATCCATTTCATCTTATAAGAAAGTATGAAATATACAAAGTTTTTTTAGATAAAAATAATATAAAGATAAATATTGATATATCTTTTTCAAGTTCTTCCTATTTACATTTCCTAAGCAGTGAGACTATAGTATCTTATGGTATGAGTTTTGTGAACTTGATTCATTATCAATATGCAATACTAGGTTTTTGTGATCGAATACATAAAGGTCATTATTAGGATGTTTCGTACAATAATATATGTTATCTTTGTAAAAGTGGTGAATTTTATTACCAAATTTGAAAACAAAGAAATCCATATCAAGATTAGATCCATAAATAATTTTTTTACACTTAAAATATAATAATAATTCTTTTAAACCAATATCATGATCGTCAAAAATATGGGATGGTATTCTCTAATGGATAGATTAGACAACCTTGTACTATTGGAAGCTAGTATATCTACCTTCACTCACGTAACCTTGAAAAATATATTTGGTTCATTTATTTGGATACAAATTTGAGTATCAAAAGTTATATCTAATTACTAATTATAATAAATGGAAATATTTCACATCATAATGAACACCCTTGAAGTTTCCCATTTTTCTTAGATAAGGAACAT
Source organism: Viscum album (assembly GCA_963277665.1). Taxonomy (NCBI): domain Eukaryota; kingdom Viridiplantae; phylum Streptophyta; class Magnoliopsida; order Santalales; family Viscaceae; genus Viscum; species Viscum album. The sequence goes on along the minus strand of OY728132.1, from coordinate 31,384,964 downwards.
TTCTTCTTCTTGTGGTCCTTCTTACCATATAAAAAATAGATAGCATCCCACACCCTTGGTTTTCCATTTATATTCCTCTTCATTGAATGGTATTATAAAGAATCCTTAAATATAGTATCAATCTTGGAGCTCATAACCTTTTATTCCCTCTTATTCACCATAAATACCTAATCCTTCTTATACTTCATATCCTTATCCACTTCATGAATCATGGTGAAAATATTTGAGAGATATTTCTAAATATTATTAATATTGAAATTCATAATAATGATTGATAATATCTAATGTGTTGAGGCTATCATGAGATTTATACACAACTCTTTAGGTTGCTTGAAACCTAAGATTCCCATATACCGAATGTAGCCAAACATCTTGACTACATGATCACCCTTTAGTACACCCTATCTAATATTTCATATAATTAGTTACTTGGAGACCTCATATATCTCCTTTATATCTCTCTCTTGATAAAAATAATAGATATGGGATAACATTTCCCATGAATTTATTCATGAAGATTTTAGAGATCACTAGAAATGGATGGTAACATAAATAATTAGATATATAAACAGTTATCTATGTTATTTTAGAAGATATTATTCACATCCTCACTATCCTACTTGGAAATATGTGTAGGAATGGCGGACTCCATATTGTATAGCTTCCACTCTTGGTAAAGTATAATTTGAAACCTGTTGTACCACTCTAGGAAGTTACCACTGGTATATATATTCTCTTTCTCTAAAATATTTCACAAGTATATCATGGGAAATAAACTTTATGCATTCAATAAAAAAATTAAAAAGAGTAATTTTATTATATAATATTATTACCATGACTTCTCCAGCTGTGAGTCCTATAATCTTCAATGTGGAAAAGCTCCTGGAGTACTTGTTTGGGTGGAGGGAGTGAGAATATCTTCCATTTTACCATCTGATGCACTTCTTATATGGTGCATCTGGAAGTAGAGGCTTCCAACCAAATCTACTCTGCAACAAAATGGATTGAGTATTTCCCTGGTATGCTTTCTTTTCTTGGATGCGGAGGAATCTGTTACTCATATTTTTATTCATTGTCCATTTTCTACTCGACTACAGAGCTATTTGAGTGGCATCTTCCACTGTCAATTAGTCTCCAGTTTGGTTAGTACACTGCTAACCTTGGATATGAAAGTAGACTATAGTGAGCAGGTCAAATCCCTTCTCATTGCTGCTACCGTTTCTATTTTATCATTTATCTGGAAGGCCCGCAACAATATTGTCTTCAATAATGGAAGGACCTCTTTCAAAGAGGGTGTTATGATGATGCACCGAAGCATTAAGTCTGCTTCGGTGAATCAATCTGGTTCAATGAATAACGACATGTCTGAATTTATTCTTTTGAGATCTCTTAGTGTAAGTGGAAGGGAGAGGAGGCCCAAAATGGTGAAATATATCAGGTGGATTCCACCAATAACTGATTGGCTAAAGGTGAATGTGGATGGGGCAGCCGCTGGGGAACCTGGACCTGCTGGATGTGGTGGCATTTTTAGGACTTATCGAGGCTTTGTCAAAGGATGATTATTTCATTATATAGGAAATGGTAATGTAATCGAGGCTGAATTATGGGCAATGATAAAGGAAATAAGCTATGCGGCTCGTTATGGCTGGCGAAAGCTTTGGCTCGAATCAGACTCTTCTGTTACAGTGCAGATTCTAATGGACCGGTCCAGGAAAGTCCCATGGAAGATTCTTTCTGCCTGGGTTAATTCTCTAAATCATGCTGAGTTGTTCTCTTTGGATGTGTCTCATGTGTACAGAGAGGAAACTCACTTGGTGAATGCTCTCTCAAAAAGAGAAATTATGGAGGCTAGTTCAAGTTGTTCCTTTTTACTACCTGATTACTGCAATGGTCTAGTCCACAATGATATAATTGGCACTATGTACAAAAGGTTGTATAAGGCCCCCCTTTTCTGAGTTGTTTTGTACTGTTTAAACTTTTTTTATATATATTTCTGGGAGTAGGCCCCCACCTATCTCTCAGACTTTTTGGATATTATTACCAAGATATGTGAATAAATTTTATTATCTTATTAGTCTCCAATAATTTTATCAAATACCAAAAATTCTTACTATTGAATTTAGAATATCTTGTTGTGTTGAAATTTTAGTGTCAAGGATTCATATATCCCTTCTAATAACCCAAAATTTAGGCTAAAAATATTTTAATGTATTTAGGTAATTGGTATTTCAAACTACATCACCGTATAATTATTTTATCCATTGAGAGGAATCCTTAATACAAAATCTGTTAATTCATTCTGATGCATTATTTAGAACTTCTAAATAATTGAAATCACCCTTAATTTTTTCATACAAGAACTTCGAACTATGGTTCAATTCATAAAATAAATAATTTAAGGTTTTTCTGACTAGATATTTTATTGAGAATTTTTTTTATTTATGATTTTTTTATTTTATCCTTAATATTACTTTTTAATATTATGTTGACTTTACAATATTAATTACCCATATCTTTATAACGTAATTTACACATTAAAGTTTTATTTTATTTCATCTTGTATGCTGGTTGTTTTATTAAGTTTTAATGGTCAGGTTTAATAAATCACATAAGCATTCATCCATAAAAAATAACCATGAAACATGAAAAAATAAAATAAATAAATGGAATTTTATTATGATCTTTCTTTTTCTTGGTTTATTTATCTGGTGAAAGACCAACCTAGGACCCTTGGGAGGAGTCTCCATGAGTTAGTCTTGGATCAAGTTGTAGTATCCCACCACACACATATGTATCATCTAGGTTGGTTTCACCTCTCATATATCTTGAATCACCTCCACTTTCATGAGATCTCCATCCCTTTTTATATGTATTTACTCACATGTAGGTGAGGGGAACCATAGGAATAGTTATGGGGTTTATATTAAATAATAAATGGACACAAAAGTCCTATATAATGAGGTGGGGAAGTTTCATAGATCATCAATTTAATTTTCACATAACTGTCATAATAAAAAACCATGGAAGTATATTAAATAAAAAAAATCAATAAATTCATAAGTTTTTCAAAGATCATGGTCAATCACATGTATAAAATTATGTCACATTCATACATTTTACGTATTCATTTATATTCATGGCTAATTAAGATGAATTTATCTTGAATTAACAATTAATGGTCATATTAATTAATTTATTATTTATCTTAATTATTAATCCAAGATATCTTTTAGATACATTAGATACCCATACATTATTATTTATAAATAAACTAATAAAATAATTTTATTTAAAATTATTAATATGCATGGCATGTACTGACCAAATACACAATGTGTATTCTTTCGAGTCAGTACTCATTTAATACTAGAGTCAACACGTTGTGTGCCCTTCTGCAATAAACATCATGTAATTTCACTCACATTTCATGTTTCTAAACTTTGTATGTTATTTTTCATGTTCCATATGCTTACATGGTATGTATCATACATAGCATGTTGTGATATTACACAGCATGTAGCCATGTATTTTTCATGGTGTTTATGACACATGACACACCATTAATATATGCATCATATACCACCTTAAATGACCATAAATTTCATGGAATGAACCAAGAATATAAACTTAATGTTTTTCTAAAATAATATAGAAATTAAAATTTTAATATTCTAAAAGAACCTCTCACACAACATGTACACAAGCTACAAACCATGTAGTTTTATTTTAAAGTTGTAATTATTGTTTATTCCATGTATTTGAAATCATATCGGTATAGTTTGGCTTAACATGTACAAAATGTGATTGGATATGGGTTATATATCTTATACATCTTGATACACACCATACACTCTTTTATGTGTCCATACACATTACATTCCTAGGAATTCAGTGTGTAATCTGCATGGAAAATTAAATCTTACATATATTGAAGAACTATATACACCCCATGTAATCATTTAATGCCTTTTTCACAATAGGTAGTTAATACGTAGACATCTAATAAATTGGAATTTATTACACATATCATACATTGACCATATTAAACCCACAAGGATGAATTGTGCAGGGGTTACAAATCCTATAATCAAGTTACGCATTTTTTAAATCCTTCCCAACTATGTTCTATCTATTTTGGTCAATAAGTGGGGTTTAATTATTTCATGAAATTCTCTCTTGTACCTAACTTGGTTCATTGAACATAGGTTCATGTAATGTTCTTTTCAATTACACATCATGTATCCATGACCTCCTGACAGATTCTCTAGCACTTCTATATGGAATCTTCATGTATTATTCACCTTTTCCTGGTCATGTGAAAGTAAATAAAATGTAATCATGACTTAATAGATTAAAAATGAAAACTTTAAACAAAAAAAAGTATTGTGATAATAGTCAACCTAGATTAAATATTTATAAATTTTATTGTGACTTCTCTAGTACAACTTGAAGGTAGAAAGAACAATAGAAGTTGTTCAATCCAAGTCCCAAAAAATATATTTTCTTTGGATTCAATTAATAACCCATAATAACATAAGGAATAATCATCATGCCTAATTATTATACCCAAATAAACATAATGAAGTAATCTCATAACTAAAAATGGGGGGTCTATTCATATCAAATTTATAATTAATTTAACAATAAAAAATGTACTTCAATCTTGAGTTCTTTTATTAATATAGATATTGAACAAATAGACCCTAATCAGGTTGTATCATCATTGTGCTAAGAGGAACCAAAATATAATCTTTTTCATGGTGATACACATGCGTACCAAAATCTTTTAACATCATTATTGGATCTATGGGTGCTATAGAGAAGGTATAAATCCCCTTGAATAATTCATTATTGATCACAAGATGTAATCTTTCTTTCGTAAATATCATGTCTCTTGATCCTCTTGGTATTGGGAGATATTTGGGGGGAATAACTTCTCTTGTTCTTGATAAATACCCTAGAGATGGTCTTCATTGAGAGAAATATCTTGGGAGGAGATGTTGTGCACAAAAAATTCTCTCACACATATCCTTCAAATAATATAACATGATATATAGAGAGAGAGATAGGGTTCAAGAATGTTAATTACCCAAAGGCCCATAATCCTACATTAAATATGATATATACCCCATTCCAAATAAAAATTATATTATTAATATTATATCTCATAGAATTGTGATAACTAACACAATGGAAAATATTATTATATTCATGGTCTTCTAAATAAATTTGTATCCCTAAACCTTTAACCTACACCTTCTACCCTCATGGATATTTAACCCCAAAAAAAGATTTATATAAATAAATATTATTAAATAAATAAATAAATAAATATCGTATTCATGGTCCTGAGAATAAATATTTGCATTATATTCATGTTACTATATAAATATAATTTTTTTGTATTGCCTTATTAATATTTAATACGAAATAAATAAATATTCTATCAGATAACCTGTTGAATATATATATATATATATATATTTGTTTATTTATTTATTTTAAATTCAACTCACATGTGGTAACTAAATATTTACTTTCAGAAAATCCTAAATAAATTATATTTCTCAATATTGAGAGTAATATTTATTCTTATTATTAAACCCAAATAAAATTTAACTAATATTAGGGATACAATCAGTGTGTGACTCTATTGGGAATTTCTCAATGGAATTAGAAAGTATTACCTAAATTTTAACATTAGTGTCTAGAAAAGAATTAAAGAACCCATAGAGAAAGAATTTAATGTTTTAATGACAACAACCACATATGAATAATCACTATGCAGTATAATCCTTTTTTCTAGATACCTGTAATCAAGAAAATTTCATGCTCATGTTTTAAATTTATGTAGTTGATATATTTTTCATTGACATTATTGAAATGTACTTGTCAATCACCATGGACATGGATTTTATATACAAGTTCCATTTCAATCAAATAGCCTAAGATATCAACTTTTATTAAATAACAAAAGTGATAATCCTTTCATAACATATTCATTAAAATCATATGATTTTGGATTCACACAAAATATCCTACCTCTCTATGAGAATATATCATCATTGTTTTCATGAATATAACAAAATATTTAAGTCATGATATTCATTATTAATAATATCTAGTAAAAGGATCATTATACACATTCACAAACAAGTTGATCCAATGACTGATTAACATGTTGAATTATTACTGGCAGTATATCCTTGTAATCTCTTATCTTGGATATTACCAAGTTCTAACATCATTATATAAGGTCTCATCCACTAATGAGTACTTTTATCTGATAGGAAATCACAATATGTTTCCTATCATAAAATTTTATCATAACTATAAGAATGAATTTAAGGACATTATCATAGAACTTTATATCCTCACCATAGAAAGGAATTGTTATGACCTTATCAATGTGCTAGATACTCTAGGATGTTATTAAATTAAGGTTACATAGATGAACACACATAATGTATTATGAAATATATTAATATTCAGTTCATTGAATAAATATGTAATCATAATATATAAAGTATTTGATTCTAGGGAACTAACTCCAATAGTACCAACCATGCACCCAAGTTGTGTAAAGGGGGAGGATTTATCTAGTGGAATATTCATGGTAAGTGCATAGTTATCCAAACTATCTGTAATTGAACACAATATAATATATGACCTCATGATTAGTTAATAGATAGAAGTAACATTACGGTTCACTCATATGAAGGGTGATTACTAACTAGTGGTTAACACATGATTGGTGCACTATTTCCTAAACCATTCATCCAAACTGTACAACTTTCCCATAAATCTAAAATTTTGAAAATTTCATTTTTAACATACTCGATTTATTTCCTCCCTCAACATATCTAATCCCATTTGAACACCCTATATTCTCCTCCCAACCGTATTCCATTCTCTACCAAGATCCCATGATTATATTCTCTTGATTCAAGTGAATCACTTCAAGGTAAATCTTCATTTAACACCATTTTATTCCTTCATCTTAATCTAATGACTTATTATTCTATTTTACACATATTTCAATTACCCACATAGATACATCTATGATATCGTTTGGTTCTAAAATTTAATTTCTTAAATCTTAGGGTTTTAAGGGACCCTTTCTCTCAAATATCATGATATTTGATGTATGTGAAAAAGAATCTATGCATTTTAGGTACATGTCTCTAAATAATTACCTTTACATTGGCATGATCTTAGTTATTGAGTTTTCTAATGGTTTTTACTAATATATTATGATTCAATTAAATTGTTGAGGGATTATTTATACATTTTGTTGTGTTTCTTGATATTATGATGGAAAAGTGAGGGGTTTCCATGGATTTTCTATGGTGTTCATGTTGAACCAAATTTTTTGTTGTGTTATATTTTTTTAAATAAGTGTAAATATGAATGAGGTAAATATGAATGATGTTAATATATGAAGAATAAGAACATATTAGAAGTTTACTTGACTACCCAAGAATATTCATGAGAAAACGGTTTGAGTTCCTAATAAATGGAGTGATTGTATGATGAGTTATGGATATTACGTGATGTTGAAGGATATTCCAGTTTATTATGGAACTTGTTGATTCCATATTCCATGTGGTAAATATAAAAAATATACTTTTCATTAATCATATAATTAAAGATATAAAATAAGTTCTGCCATTGGATATACTTAGTAATATATTCACTCATTGAAAAAATGTTGGATTTTATTTAATAAAAAATTTTATTTCTATAAAGAAAGTGTAGTTAGAAAAGATTATTTAATAAGCTATCGATTTATATTTTATAAAAATATTTTCTTCAATAATATTTGAAAATGTTCCACGGACAGTGAAGATTGTTGATTTGTTTATCTCAATGAAGATGTTATGAATAATTGACATAGAATTTCATCCCTATGTGAAACTTAAATTAGTTTTTATAGATGAGGATTAGATAATTACTTTTAATGATTGCAGATATGTTCTTCATGGAAATACATTGATATTTTTTATAAATGAAGAATAATTGTCTATAATAGTGTTACATATGATGTTAAGGAAATTTTAGAAGGCTTTGAAGTGGTTTGAAGAAGTAATAGATTTGGTTATGTAAATTCATTATGTTTTTACTCAAATAGACATATAGAAAATTACATGAGGTACCTATGTATAAAAGTTTAACATTGTATTCATTAGGCCAAGGCATGACCCAACCCTATGTGTGGAATGTTAACCATCGATACAAAGAATGTTAATATGTAATTACATGGTTAAAGATTAATTATAAAATGGTTAACTAATTACATGAAAGGTTAACTAGAATTCTCAAGAGATTAATAAATTTCATATAAGTTTACCCATTTTTCATTGATGGTGGAATAAATTGAAAATCAAATTTTGTAAGGTTACTTGTAACCTTATGAAATGAAATTTATCTATCTTTTTAAAGGTAGGTAACTTACACAAATTAATGTATTTATGTGTTATACTTATGAAGTATAATGTAAGGATAACTATAATAAATATAATGATAAGTTGGGAGAACATATGAATAACCAGCCTTTATAAAGACACTTTATACCTGTATTAGGATAACTTTGAGGCTCGTACTTGTAAAATATAAGTTAGTAATTTCAAGAGTTTTTAGAATTACATGTTTTAATAAATTTATTAATTTAGATGATACTACAATGTATTTATTCATTGAAAAAATATCATGATCACTCAAATGGGTTGTGATTTAAGCTGAAAAATAAGGGATCAAGTTGAATATTATTCTCTTCATTTTTAAATGAGTTATATGTAATGATTTTGGTTTCCACCAATAGTAGAAAAATGGTCTATAATGTTATAGTATTATCATTAGTTCTTCAAGGCCGAAGTTAAAAAATCCTCATAGATGACTTTTAACACATCTATTCAGTAACCGACATTAAAATCCCAATTTTAATGTCAGTTATAGAAACACAGATGTTAAAATTCCTCATGTAATACTTTTAACATCATTTATTCTGTAACTAACATCAAAATTATACATTTAAAGTTGATTAATGAAAAACTCACGTTAAAAGTCCCCATAGAAGACTTTTATCATCATTTTTTTGGGAAACCACATTAAAATTAAATATTATCATTTATTTTTAAAAGATAAAGACTATAAAAATGTATACCAGGTTGTATATAATTTCTCAAGATTTAATTTTACTTGTCTTGGAGCTAAAATGGACTTACATATCAAATGTTATGGACATCGAAAGTAATAATTCTCAAACAAAAGTCTTAGATAAGTACAACTTTCAACAGACATAACATTTTATTTTTAGGTCCGCCAAAGCTCCAAAACTAGTAAATTTGAATCATAATAAATACACAATTAAATAATATTTAGGTTTTCCCTATTATCATGTCATTGTTTTACTAGAAATAGACATTAAAATTCGTTATAGAAGACTATAAATATCAGTTATTTACAGGAAACGATGTTAAAATTCACTTTTAACGTTGTATTTAAAAAAAAAATAGTAAAAATGAATACCAAGTTGTATTTATTTTCCAAATATTTTATTTTACTTTTCGTGGAGATAAACCTGACTTAGGGATCAAAAGTTATGGACATCGGAATTTGGAATTCTCATAAAGAAGTCTTAGAGAAGTCCAAATTTTAAGATTCATATATATTGATCCATAAGTCCATTTTATTTCCATGACCAGTAAAATAGAAGAATAATAAATAAAATATGAAAAAATATTCATATTTTACAGGTTTCGACATCATGTTTTACTAAATACATCATTTAAAGTCCTCATTGAAGCCTTTTAACATCATGTTTTTTAGGAATTGAGATTAAAATTCAAATATAATGACAGTTTTTCAAAAAAACAAAGTCAAAAAGATTTTCATAGTTTTATTTAATTTAACAATATTTTATATTACTGGTAATGGAGATAAAATGAACTTATGGATACAAATTTAGGGATGTTCTATGTTGAACTTATCTAAGTGAAGTCTTAGAGAAGTCCAACTTTCGATAACCACAACTATTGTTATGTAAGTCCATTTAAGCTCCATCACCAGTCAAATTGAAGAATAGAAAACAAAATATACACAATAATGAATTGTTTCCATGTTTCCACATTAGTTTTTACTAAAAACCAAGATGAAAATTTATTTTTATACTTTTGAGATCAGTTAATAGTAAAACTGACATAAAAAATATTCATTTTATTTTCAAATTGATTTCTTGTAAAACTGATTTAAAAAGTAATATGATGACCCTTTAACATTTGATTAATTAAAAAAATGTTAAACCCCCAATATTAGTAGCTTTTTCAACCACTTTGATCCTACTAAATTTTCAACATGTCTCCAATCGATGATTTGAACATGAAATCTATTCTAATCATTTTATTTATTTATTATTGTTTCCATTTGTAACAGCCAAAGTAAGTAATGAATAGTAAATATTTTTATCTATGTCTATTAATGATTAAGATAGTGTTTTAGAGGCTTAAAATGAAAATAAATACAATCTTATGCATGGAATACACTAATATTCTTAAAAGATTGTTTTACTGCCTTTTGATGGAAAACCATTTTTAAATCAAACTTTTGAAAATTTTATAATCTATATTTGTCAAAATAAACATATTAATTGTGATTGGGACATTGAAATTTACTTTGTGTGAATTTTTGGTATTTTTCTGACAATGTTCATTTTTTAATGAATAGTGAAAAATACTGCATTTTACATCAAAACTGCTTTTTCATTTAATTTAATTTAATTTTATGGTTATATTATTTTTTTAATTGGTCTTAAAGTGTAATATGAATATATTTTTACCATTTAATCCAATGGTGGTCATTAGGATTAATTTGACTTTGAAATTGGTCATAAACTAATGCCAAACTTTTCATAGATATTGTTTCAAAAAACCCCGGTATTTCTTTTGACAATGGGAATTATTTTTAAATCAATTATTTAAATTTCTATGTTTGGAATTTGGTAAAATGGATTACATATTTTTAATCAGAAGGTCCAAATTATTTAATCAATACTCTTTTGTTTTTGGACATTATTAATAGTAACTGCGGTAATTATCTTTAATTATCTTGATTAATGAGTAATCGGGTAGTTAATGATAATAAAAAGATATCATAATGATACAAAAAGACCACAAAAAGTGTGATAAGGCTACTTGTTTTCTCATTTCCGACTATGGGATGCCTTATGCCAAACTTGGGGGCCCCATGGAATCACTTTTGTGATAATGTGACTTTTTATCTTTTTATTTTTAAAGAATGTTAAATGTGACAGAGAATGTATCACCTAAGAAAATTATTTTTAATTTTGTATACATAAATGATCTTTTGGACTATAAATATTCATTAGAAAGATAAAAATATTTAATACATCATGATAATTTTTTTATAATTTTTAGACATTAAATAAATTAAATTATTTATGACATCATGATGATGCAGCGATGACCTCATTATTTAACGATTTAAATAAAATGGAAAGATAATGTAAAATATAAGACCTAAACAAGTCCAAAACCAATTGGATGAGTGAATTTCGAACCCTCATCACCTTATACTCGAAATAAATCAATGTGGGACCTTTAAAATCCGAAACGCTTTTGAAAATAAAGTAACATTTTGTAACGTTACAAGAGTGCCCCTCCTCTCCTCTTATAAAAGGCCCCCACCTCTACCTCCTTACCCACACTCCCAAAGATATTGGCGCGGACAACCCCTACCCATTTTGTCTCTACACTACCCTCTCTTACTCCTTGAAGCCTCACTTTGGGCATAAGTTATCCCAAGGAAGCCTTTGAGCTCAAACCAAAGGGAGTTACCCGATTTTAAGGTAATGTCTTCACTTGAGTCCTTTTGTTTTATTTTTCTTCTCCAACCCCCTAAACTCTTTTTATTCATTTGTTTTGTAACAACTCCAGTATCTTCAATATATTAGTATGTTGTTATAAGAAGGATTCGAGCTATACTTACACACACCTACATCTAATGGTTAATGGACATACTGTTTCCGTGGATGGTGAATTTATGCCTCCCGAAACGATGATTGTTCAACATTTTTTTAACACCTTCAAAGGGGGATATTATGATGACACTATATTTATATATGATATGTTTATGTTTTCTTTAAGCTTCTGTATTTTTCATTTTGGGCATACCTTTATGGTTTCCATTATGGGTAAACGCGATATCTTCATTTAAGGAAGTGTGGACTACCGCCCCCTCAAAGTGATTTGATTCGTTAAATACCATATGTGGGATGTATAAAGGTTGGAGTTATGATATTATATATGATATTAAACTGGAATTATAATATACCTTTATATCATTATGATTCCATTCTATAAAATATGAAATAGAAATGAAAGTAGCGTTCATTCGTACATACGGATTACCGTCTCCATGAACGGTGCATTTCATTTCTTACCTCTAAATGATTATGTAATATTATAAATGCATGCATGTACTAGATATTTATGAAATATATGATATCTACATCATGAATACCATTCTGTATATAATGGATACATGAACAACTTGTAATTATAAAGGGTTTATTTTTTTTACTCAAGTACCAATGATCGTTAAAACGAACGTTATTAACTTAAATAATTACATAGTGTTCATCACATGGCAATAAGTAATATAAAAGGAATAATGAACTTGAAAAAGGTTTTTAAACAAGTAGAAATTAACTCAAGTTTATTATTTATGAGATTAAAGAACGACCGAGTCAAGTCGGACCTGAGGTATGGGACTTCGTCTCAATCTCCTTTCACTGAGGCATATTTTGTTTTATACACATCCTCCTTTTATACGGTGTATAAACCCCTTTGACTTTTACATTTATTCAAAAGGAATCTTTTTTTATACAAAGCGTTTACTAAACGACAAAAGGGAATGTTTTTGTCGTACGTATGCAGCGACAACGACTTCTCCGCTGCCGTGACCATTATTTGAGTTTCGGCTTCCTCAACAAGCCATACCTTTTTTTAAAAGAAAAATAAATACCATGTTTTACTTATCTTTTATTTTGGTATTGAAAATGGTTTTCATAATATTTTTATATCAATGTGTTGTACTGATATCTTGTGATTGAATGGTGGAAATGTTATGTTTCCTTTATGCATGTTTTATGTGATACGATTATGTTGAGGTTCTTGGGCATTATTATAAAGACGGGTGGTTTCGTGATAGACTAAGGGCGGGTGAGCCCAATATAGCTCTCCAATGCATTGGGTACCGCGAAGGAGTGAAACGTTAAGGTTTCTCCGAAGAGATTTAGGGAATATACTGTGATGGGTATTCCAAACGTAACAAAGAGGGTTACTCCCTACCTAAGAATGTTTTGAATGCCTCAAGTTACCTTCATGTTTTATGATTTCTATGATTTATTCATGATTTGATGAGGTATGTTAAAATGATTATGTTTTATGGGTAAAGTATGATTTCATTCTTATGTATATATGTACCCATGTTTCCTTTCTATATTTTTATATCCCTTACTGAGCTTTTTATGCTCATCCCATGTTTTTTTTGAAATGTTTTTCACAGGTCAAGGGAAAGGTACATGATATGATGATAGTGTCAAGGAAGTGTCAAGAAAGAATCAATGTTTTATTTTAAATATGTTTCCATTGATGGGAAATAAGAATATTATCTTTATGTAACCACTTTGTTTATATGTGGAATGTAATGCAAGTTTTATGATCTAATTATCTAAAACTCTAAACCCGAAAAGATCCTCAATGTGTAATCTTGTAATAACTCAAGATTAAGTAAGGTTTAAGGCTGGGGCCTTATAGTTGGTATCAGAGGTCAGTTTAGATAACTTTAGGAGTTAGAATTATATTAAATGATAATCCAAAAATATTTTTTTTATGGTCAAATTGAAGTGATATAGTATTTGAATATTACCATTTTGCTTCATCTAAGACATGTTTGTTCAGAATGGTTTTCCACAGAGGAAACAGGGAAGCAGTTCTAGGAAGGCATGCAGAAGGAAATAACCTTCCGAATCAGCATCCTAAGATGGTCAGAATTGGAACTGAACAGTTTGTTGCAGTAATGGCGCAATTGACTCAAGTGATAAATGGTGGTGGTATCCATGCACGAGATCAGCCAGATCAACCGCAGAGGAACATGTCAGTGGGGGAACATTTCATGAGGCAACATCCCACATCACTCAGAGGATCATCTGACCCTGTGCTAGCTGAAGGGTGGATTAAAGAACTGGAGAAGATTTTCGATGTCATGGGGTGTTCAGACAATCAATAGGTTAGTCTTGCTATTTACCGTTTGGAGGGTGAAGCAGATCAGTGGTGGTCTATGGTTAAAAATATCAGGGACGCTGATGAGATTGATGCTCTCGACTGGGATGAATTCAAAGGTATGTTTCTTGAAAAGTATTTTCATAAGGCTGTTCGACTTAGGATGGAAAAACAATTATTGGAATTGAGGCAAGAGGAAGACTCAGTGGCTACCTATGAAGAAAGGTTCACTCTATTGGAAAGGTATGCTCCAAATTTTATCCGAGACCTTGATATTAAAATCAATCGTTTTTACTCAAGATTGAAGCCAAAATATCAAAGGGCATTAGCTTCTCGTGAGTTTAAAAGTTATGAAAAGATTGTTCGATGTGGTGAGAAGGTGGAAATGGAGTTTGTCGATGACCAAGTGTTCTATAACAGCCAACAGAAGAAGAGACCGAGGTGGCAGGAGAAAGGTAAGAATTCTTCAGAAAAGTCTGATGGTAAGAAATCTAAGTTTCCAATTTGTGATAAATGTGGAAAAAGGCATGCTGGGGAATGTCTTCTGAATTCTGGAATGTGCTACCGATGTGGTAAGATGGGACATAAGGCTCGTGATTGCACTGAAAAAGATCGGGGTGATGGTAAGACCAAATTTGATTTGCAGTTAGTGAAATGTTATAAGTGCAATGAGATGGGTCACTATGCAAATGAGTGTCCGACAAAAAGCTTGTGTGATGGGAAGTAGTTAGACTACAAGCATAAAGGGGTGGAGAAATCTTTTGCAACTACTTCAGCAGATGTCGGGCCGTCAAATAAAGTTGTATCAGGTACATTGTTTGTTTTTTCAAATTATGCCAGTGTGTTGTTTGATTCGGGGTCTACACATTCTTTCACCTCTGAAAACTTTTCTAGTAAAATGGGAATACCATCTCAAGAAATGACTCCTGAACTTGTGGTAAAGACAGTTGGGGGAAATGTTGAGGCAAAAATAATTTATAAGAATCTTCTTATCCTTATCTGTGGAAAGAACGTACTTGTAAACCTTATTGTTCTACCTCTAGTATAGTTTGATGTTATCCTGGGTATGTATTGGCTCTCTATTTACCATGCTAAGATTGACTGTAGAGCTAAAGAAGTTTCTTTTCAAAAAGAATTTCTGTTTGTTTACAAGAATGAACCCTTACTTTTGATAACATATCAGGAGGCGGAGAAACTTGTAAAAGATGGAAATGAATGTTACCTTGCACACATCGTTGAAAATAAAGGAACTATTCAGATTAATGATGTGCCAGTGGTAAATGAGTATCCTGATGTTTTTCCTGATGAGTTGCCTGGAATAATACCAGATCGGGAAGTTGAGTTTACTGTTGACTTTGTTCCTGATGCTAATCCAATTTCAAAACCCCCCTATCGAATGGCTCAAATTGAACTTTTAGAGTTGAAGGAGCAATTGCAAGATTTATTAGAGAAAGGTTTCATTCGACCTAGAACATCACCATGGGGTGATCCTATTTTATTTGTTAAAAAGAAAGATGGTTCAATGAGACTTTGCATTGATTATAGAGCCTTGAATAACGTCACTGTTAAGAACAAATATCCTTCGCCTCATATCGATGATTTGTTTGATCAGCTCCAGGGAGCTCAGTATTTTTCAAAGATTGACCTGAGATCAGGGTACCATCAGCTGAAGGTAAAGGAAGCAGATGTTCCGAAGACTGCGTTTCATACAAGATATGGCCATTATGAATTTGTAGTAATGCTTTATGGGCTAACCAATGCACCTTCTGTATTCATGGACTTAATGAATAGAATTTTCCATGAGTTCTTGGATAAGTTTGTGGTGGTTTTCATTGATGATATTTTGGTGTTTTCTAAAAGTAAAGAAGAACATGAAAGACATTTAAGGGTCATTTTGAAAACCTTGAAAGAAAAGAATTTGTATGGGAAATTCATCAAGTGTGAGTTTTGGTTGAAAAAAATTTCTTTCCTTGGTTATATTGTTTCTAAATATGGGATAATTATTGATCCTACAAAAACAAAGGTTGTTGAAGAATGGCCAAGACCCACAAATGTAATAGAGATTCGTAGTTTCCTTGGTTTGGCAGGCTATTACCGAAGGTTTGTTATAAATTTTTCATGGTTATCTAGTCCAATGACTACGCTAACTCGGAAGGGTGTTAAGTTTATCTGGACAAAAGAATGTGATGATTGTTTTCAGGAACTAAAAAGCAGATTGGTGAATGCTCCAATTTTGGCACTACCTTCCAGGAATGGTGAGTTTGTTATATACAGTGATGCTTCATTGAAAGGACTTCGTTGTGTCCTAATGCAGAATGATCAGGTAATTGCTTATGCTTCACGACAGTTGAAAACTCATGAGGTAAATTACCCTATACATGATTTGGAATTAGCTGCTGTTGTTTTTGCTTTAAAAATTTGGAGGCATCATTTGTATGGAGTAAAGTGTGAAATATATACTGATCACAAAAGTTTAAAGTATATATTCACTTAGAAATAGTTGAACATGAGACAAAGGATATGGATAGAATTAATCAAGGATTATGATTGTACAATTCATTACCATCCAGGAAAAGAAAATAAATTGGATGATGCTTTAAGTCGAAAAAGTAATGCTTCATTAGCAATGTTGCATTTGGAACGTGATCCTTTGGTTAAGGATTTGATGAACTTTGGCATAGAAGTTGTTGGTACATGATGTTCTTCTGTTTTGTTTCAGGTATCAGTGAGATCATCTCTATCAGACAGAATCAAGCAAGCACAGAAGCAAGACAGTGAGTTGCAGAAAAAGGTAGAGCTGATTCAGAAAGGTAAGTTGCATGAATTCAACATTGATAATGATTGAGTTTTGAGATTTGGGAAGAGATTGTGTGTGCCTTGTGATTCATAGTTGAAGAGAGAGTTGTTATGTGAAGCTCATAGTTCTCTGTTTTCAGTTCATCCTGGCAGTACTAAGATGTACAGAGATCTGCGGGAGTATTACTGGTGGGATGGAATGAAAAGAGATATTTTTTATTTTACTGTGAAGTGTTTGACATGTCAACAAGTTAAATTAGCGTGGAAGTTACCGAAAAAGATGCTTCAGCCTTTACCAGTGCTAGAGTGGAAATGGGAGAATATATCCATGGACTTTGTTGTGGGATTACCGAAGACATCTCGAGGTAATAATGCAATCTGGGTTATTGTTGATCGCTTGACCAAATATGCTCATTTCCTTGCTATACGAGATACTTTTTCCCTGGATCAACTTTTCCGTTTGTATCTTAAAGAGATAGTCAGGTTACATGGAGTTCCTCTCTCCATTGTATCTGACCGTGATCCCAGGTTCACTTCTAGCTTTTGTAAAGGCCTTCAGAAGTCGTTGGGTACTGAATTAAATTTTAGTACATCTTTTCATCCTCAATCAGATGGGCAGTCGGAACAAACAATTCAGAACTTGGAGGATATGCTATGATCTTGTTCGATGGATTATCAGGGAAGTTGGGACCAACATCTTTCTTTGGTTGAATTTTCATATAATAATAGTTTTCATTCTAGTATACAAATGGCACTATTTCAGGCATTATATGGGAAGCGGTGTCGAACAACTGCTTTCTGGGACGAAGTGGGTGAAAGAAAGTTGATGGGACCAGAATTGGTAGAAGAGATGGAAGAAAATGTTCAGCTGATTCAGAAACACATGAGAATAGCTCAGAGCAGACAGAAGAGTTATGTGGACAATAGGAGGAAGGGTCTCTCTTTTGAGGTAGGTGATCATGTTTTTCTCAAAGTATCACCATGGAAAAGTGTGATGCGATTTGGTAAGAAAGGAAAGTTGAGTCCAAGGTTCATTAGACCATATGAAATTCTGGAGAGAGTTTGATCAGTTGCATACCGAGTGGCTTTACCTCCGAGTTTATCTCAGGTACACAATGTTTTTCACGTTTCGATGTTGAGAAATTATATACCAGATCCATCTCATGTTTTGAGTCCAGAGGTAGTTCAGCTGGAAGAGAACCTATCTTATGAGGAAGAACCAGTCCAGATTCTTGACCACAGGGAGCAAGTGTTATAGAATAAGGTGATTAATCAGGTAATGGTTTTGTGGAAAAACCACATGATGGAAGATGCAACATGGGAATCTGAAAATGCAATGAGGGATAAGTACCCTCATTCATTCGATAAGTAAATAAATTGCGGGGGCGCAATTTTCTAAAGTGGGTAAGGATGTAACATCCCAATTAAGTAATGAATAATATATATTTTTATCTATGTCTATTAATGATTAAGATAGTGTTTTAGAGGCTTAAAATGAAAATAAATACAATCTTATGCATGGAATACACTAATATTCTTAAAAGATTGTTTTACTGCCTTTTGATGGAAAACCCTTTTTAAATCAAACTTTTGACAATTTTATAATCTATATTTGTCAAAATAAACATATTCATTATTATTGGGACATTGAAATTTACTTTGTGTGAATTTTTGGTATTTTTCTGACAATGTTCATTTTTTAATGAATAGTGAAAAATACTGCATTTTACATCAAAACTGCTTTTTCATTTAATTTAATTATATGGTTAGATTATATTTTTAATTGGTCTTAAAGTGTAATCTGAATATATTTTTACCATTTAATCTAATGGTGGTCATTAGGATTAATTTCGCTATGAAATTGGTCATAAACTAATGCCAAACTTTTCATAGATATTGTTTCAAAAAAACCCGCTATTTATTTTGACAACGGGAATTATTTTTAAATCAATTATTGCAATTTATGTGTTTGGAATTTGGTATAATGGATTACATATTTGGAACCAGAAGGTCCAAATTATGTAATCAAGACTTTTGTTTTTGGACATTATGAATAGTAATGACGGTAATTATCTTTAATTATCTTGATTAATGATTAATCGGGTAGTTAAGGATAATAAAATGATATCATAATGATACAAAAAGACCACAACATGTGTCCTAAGGCTACTGGTTGTCTCATGGCCGACCCTGGGATGCCTTATGCCAAACTTGGGGGGCCCATGGAATCACTTTTGTGATAATGTGACTTTTTATCTTTTTATTTTTAAAGAATGTTAAATGTGACAAAGAATGTATCACCTAAGTAAAATATTTTTAATTTTGTCAACATAAATGATCTTTTGGACTATAAATATTAATTAGAAAGATAAAAAGATTTCCTAAATCATGATAGTTTTTTTATAATTTTTATACATTAAATAAATTAAATTATTTATGACATCATGATGATGCAGCGATGACCTCATTATTTACCGATTTAAATAAAATGGAAAGATAATGTAAAATCTAAGACCTACACATGTCCAAAACCTATTGGATGAGTGGATTTAGAACCCTCATCACCTTATCCTCTAAATACATCAATGTGGGACCTTTAAAATCCGAAACTCTTTTGAAAATAAAGTAACATTTTGTAACTTTACAAGAGTGCCCCTCCTCTCCTCTTATAAAAGGCCCCCACCTCTACCTCCTTACCCACACTCCCAAAGCCTTTGTCTCGGCCAACCCCTGCCCATTTTGTCTCTACACTTCCCTCTCTTACTCCTTGAAGCCTCACTTTGGGAAGAAGTCTTCCCAAGTAAGCCTTTGAGCTCAAACCAAAGGGAGTTACCCGATTTTAAGGAAATGTCTTCACTTGAGTCCTTTTGTTTTATTTTGCTTCTCCAACCCCCTAAACTATTTTTATTCATTTCTTTTGTAAAAACTACAGTATCTTCAATATACTAGGATGTTTTTATAAGAATTATTCGAGCTACACTTACACACACCTACATCTAATGGTTAATGGACATACTGTTTCCGTGGATGGGGAATTTATGCCTCCCGAAATGATGATTGTTCAACATTATTTTAACACCTTCAAAGGTGGACATTATGATGACACTATATTTATATATGATATGTTTATGTTTTCCTTAAGCTTTTGTATTTTTCATTTTCGGCATACCTTTATGGTTTCCATTATGGGTAAATGCGATATATTCATTTAAGGAAGTGCGGACTACTGCCCCCTCAAAGTGATTTGATTCGTTAAATATCATATGTGGGATGTATAAAGGATGGAGTTATGATATTATATATGATATTACACTGGAATTATAATATACATTTATATCATTATTATTCCATTCTATAAAATACGAAATAGAAATGAAAGTAGCATCCATGCGTACGTACGGCTTACCGTCTCCTTGAACGGTGCATTTAATTTCTTACCTCTAAATGATTATGTAATATTATAATTGCATGCATATACTGGATATATATGAAATATATGATATCTACATCATGAATACCATTATGGGTATAATGGATACATGAACAACTTGTAATTATAATGGGTTTATTTTTTTTACTCAAGTACCAATGATCGTTAAAACAAACGTTATTAACTTAAATAATTACATAGTGTTCATGACATGGAAATAAGTGATATAAAAGGAATAATGAACTTGAAACAGGTTCTTAAACAAGTATAAATTAACTCATGTTTATTATTCTGGAGATTAATGAATGGCCGAGTCAAGTCAGACCTGAGGTATGGGACTTCGTCTCAGTATCCTTTCATTGAGGCATATTTTGTTTTATACCCAACCTTCTTTTATACGGTGTATAAACCCCTTTGACTTTTACGTTTATTCAAAAGGAATCTTTTTTTATACAAAGCGTTTACTAAACGAAAAAATGTAATGTTTTTGTCGTACGTATGTGGCGACAACGACTTCTCTGCCACCGTGACCATTATTTGAGTTTCGGTTTCCTCTACAAGCCATACATTTTTTTTAAAAGAAAAATAAATACCATGTTTTACTTTTCTTTTATTTTGGTATTGAAAATGGTTTTCATAATATTTTTATATCAATGTGTTGTATTGATATCTTGTGATTGAAAGGTGGAAATGTTATGTTTCCTTTATGCATGTTTTATGTGATACGATTATGTTGAGGTTCTTGGGCATTATTATGAAGACGGGTGGTTCCGTGATAGACTAAGGGTGGGTGAGCCTGATATATCTCTCCAATGCATTGGGTAATGCGAAGTAGTGAAACGTTATGGTTTCTCCGAAGAGATTTAGGGAATATACTGTGATGGGTATTCCAAACATAACCAATATGGTTACTCCCTACGTAAGAATGTTATGAATGCCTCAAGTTACCTTTATGTCTTATGATTTCTATGATTTATTCATGATTTGATGAGGTATGTTAAAGTGCTTATGTTTTATGGGTAATGTACGATTTCATTCTTATTTATATATGTACCCATGTTTCCTTTCCATATTTTTATATCCCTTACTGAGCTTTTTATGCTCATCCCATGTTTTTTTTGAAATGTTTTTCACAGGTCAAGGGAAAGGTACATGATATGATGATAATGTCAAGGAAGTGTCAAGAAAGAATCCATGTTTTATTTTAAATATGTTTCCATTGATGGGAAAGAAGAATACTATCTTTATTTAACCACTTTGTTAATATGTGGAATGTAATGCAAGTTTTATGATCTAATTCTCTAAAACTCTAAACCCGAAAAGATCCTCAATGTTTAATCTTGTAATAACTCAAGATTAAGTAAGGTTTAAGGCTGGGGCCTTATACCATTCATTTCTATTCATATTGATATTTTTTCTTATGATAATTAAGACTTATTATGATCAAATTATGAAGATCAAAAATCCTCATGATATTCACCATCCAAAGTGAAAAATTCATTATTCTTCACCATTTTCATTACCACGTGTGTTCTTCCCTGAATAGAAGATAAATAATGATAAACATCATATTAATTAAAGGAAAATTCCTAAAATAATTTAAATTAGATAAAATATTTATGTTTATTTTTTTCATTTGGTGTCTATAAATTTTAGTTCATGTTTCTAATGTTTTTTTGAAGTGATTAGTATCTATAAAATCAGAGAGAAATCCAATTTATGACTTCCATAACATTTGATTTGTAAGTCCATGTTCACTCTATAACCAGTAAAATTAAATCTTTGGAAATAAACTAAAACTTTTTAAACATTTATAACAACATATTATTGTAAAAATGATATCAAAAGTCACTTTTAACATAGGTTACTAAAAAATGACATTAAAATTATTCTATAATTACTTTTAACATCATTTTTTCATGAATAAACTTTTTAAACTATGATTTTAGTATTGGTAACAAAATAACTGAAGTTGAAGTTATTCCATGAGGAAATTAAATATCATATTTTATCAAAAACTAATGATTAAAACATTATGGAATCATAATTTAAATGTTGGTTTTCCAAAAAAAAAGTGATGTCAAAAGGCCAATATTTTATTTTTTATATAGGTTTATAAAAAAGAAATCAAAATTAACACTTTTAACATCAAAGGGAAAAAATTATTTAAAACATGATGTTAAAATAAAAAACCTACATGAAAAAACCTTTTTATACTGGTTTATTTCATAAATACTTTCATTCGTATATATATGAAATGACTAAAAATATATATATTTTTTGGTGAATAAGAAATGATATTTTTTATTATCACATGATTAAATAATACCATAGTTTTATAGAGATTTAAATGGGATGAATTGATTGAGGTTTTCAATGATATTTAAAGAGAATTAAAATAAGGAAATAACTTTCAAATTTGAATGGGAATATCTCTTAATAACTAGGAATCAAGAAGGATTCCATATTTTGAGTATAGAAACTATATTATCATAATTATTATGCTGTTATAAGTATTTTATTAAAAGTACAATGTTTTATAACAATAACATTCATCTATACAAAGAACATATACATAATAATAAGAAATAGGATAAGAAGAATAATGTAGAGAGAACTGACACTGTTATTATCTGTATATTCTATGATTTCAAAGAAATTAAGAAACATATTTTCCATTTCAACTAGTTATTACTTTTTAGTTATTAAATAACGAATAAAAGAAGACATGTCATTAATGATTTTGTGATTTTTAAGTCAATGTTGGGTGATTTATTTCTTATTTGAATTCATTTTATCTATGCACTGAAGAAAAAAGATAATTATTTCTATGAACTTTATTATATAAAATATTATATAGTTCAAGAAATAAGATAAAGTGAGAGATCTATCTTATGTTATTTATATAATATAGACTCGGAAGAGGTTTGAGGAATCTATAAGACTGTTTCACATTGAGGAAGGAGATAATAATATTTGTGTCAAAAGAAAACCAGATATGAGTTTATAATCACACTTCATTGGGAGCATGCTGAGTCTTATATCTCTCAAAATATGACTTTTAATTTGGAGCCTCCAAGAAATTATAATTAGTGATGTAATTTTTATGGGTCCGAGTCCATATCCTTTCATGAGATACTTATTGATAATATGTGAATAGTTGTGTGTGGGGGTGGGGGATAATAACAACTCACCATGGTTATAGTCATCCATCTTGTAAGTGAACACAAGTAACAAATATTTTTTTATTGTTGTTTTATGTAATTCATTATTATTTGAATTATTTCTAAAATAAGAGATAAAAGAAAACATATGCATTCACTGAACAAGTGTAAATGTAAAGAAATATATATTATTTATAGTTTTTTAAAATACACCAACACTGATTCAACCCCCTTCCCCTCTCATTGTTGATTTTTCCCAAAGTTACACTATCAATTGTTATTAGGGAAATGGCCAAACCTCTGATTGGATTCTCTAAAGTCTCAAAATCTGAATTTTTTTAAAGAATATAATTTCTATTATAAAGAAATATGTTGTAAAAACTTTGTGTATTTGAATCAGTTTATAATTTAAAAAAATATATTCCAATACTTGTAAGAATTGGGATATAAATGAGATGATAGAGATGAAGAAGATATCTACCTTATACAAAGTGGAAGAAAATAAAACTTTATAATGAAATAATATTAATGATATCATACTTAGAATGAATATTTATGATTTTATTGATAAATTAAAATGAAATAATAAGGATATATCTTCTATCTCAAGTACTTTATAATTACTATCTAAAGATGAGGTAATTGTAAACTCTTATCATGATACTTCCTCTAATGGACCAATAACAAGTAGAGGTGGAAACCTTCTCAGTGGAAGGAACGGTGTGGTATCCATCAAAACATCATGCCATAAAACCCTAAATCTCAATGAGACGATTGGCACTCCTGGCTGATGGAAACCTTCTCAGTGGAAGCTACCTCGATCTTGAAATATAATGGTCTCTTTAGAGACTCGATAAGGTCCTCACTCATCTACTTTAATAAGTAGAGTGTATCAAGGATAGATAACCTTACTAGTATGTTGGATAGGTTCTTCAAAACATCATGATTCTGGTAAACTATTATATTATTCTTAATAAGTGTAGTTATTTGGAAGGGAGTGTAGTGGGTATAGCTTATTGAGGTGTTGGGGTATGGATGGTGTTTTTTCATGTTCCTCTATTGAATAATAGTTTAGGATGAGCACTAGATGGCTATGTTTGGGCCATGGTGAGTCGTGATTGAACTCTGGGATACTATGGTTGAGATGTGTGATCAACCAATACATTTGATTTTGGGGGTGTACCCTATGGTACAACCAATGAGGTCTATTCTTATTATTACTTACACGAGTCTTGTTGTCTAGTTTCAATGGAATGAAAATTATTCCATGAATAACCATCTAAGATAATTTTTTGGGTAATATGATTCTAACTTATTTCTTATAAACCACGACTAGTGGCTCCGTAAGGAGTTTCTTTGTGTATATCATTTTTGAACATTGTAAAATGATATACCATCCAGATAGAATTTAGGGAAGCTTTCTCATATTCTTTATCGGTGGAATATTTTAGGATGAGATAATTTTTTTGTGTTTCTCCTAATTCTAGAGTCACAAATTCACTAAGGACGCAAGCTATT
Source organism: Viscum album (assembly GCA_963277665.1). Classification (NCBI taxonomy): domain Eukaryota; kingdom Viridiplantae; phylum Streptophyta; class Magnoliopsida; order Santalales; family Viscaceae; genus Viscum; species Viscum album. The sequence goes on along the minus strand of OY728132.1, from coordinate 31,359,756 downwards.
TTTAGAACTATTTGGGGAATATGATTACCATAGAATCATCATTTCCAATCATTTCAAGATATGGAAAATTGTGACATATATTTGGTGGTTAGAGGGGTGTGGAGACCACATGGGGCACTGGTCTTATCAATCAGGAAAGGATAATATCATGGTATTAAGAAACCATATTATGGTAAATACAATCATTTTACTTCTACATACCTTATATAGGGTCCTACTTATATCCTCTTATGTCCTCATCATCACTATTGGGGTTAGTAGAGACATGTTCCACATGTGCAGGGATATCTCATAAATCTACTAGACCACAGTTCACCTAGTATTAGAATAAATATTTGAATATTAATCAATATTTGATTCCATGACCATGGAATCTATGGTGAGGAAAATATCTGTAATGATCAATGATTTCATCCTATTCGGTCCTTCTTCATTCAAGAAAATTTAAGATGTTATTTTACAAGGAGTAGAAGTAGTACCTTTGTACCTATAATTTATTGAAGTAGTAGATATTTTTATTATTCTCTATAAAGAGGATCCTATGTATCTAGACTTGGAGGGGGACTTTAGTTATGTTCCCATAAAGAGGCATCACTTGACATGGTTTTGATTAGTGAGGCTTTTTTGGTAGAGCAATCTAAAGGAAGATCGGTTGCAGGGCCTCAGTCTGTATATTGGCAGCTAATTCTTCTATTATAGGTTTTCTAATCAGAGTTGAAAGAGGTAATGGGTGAAACTGTTTCTTATTCCACCATAATGATTCTTCTAGACATTGAGATATTTTAGTAAATTATTTGAATCTACTCAAATATATTAGGTATATGAGGTTGGAAACTAGATCATTTTGAATATTCTATATACAAATTGTCAATAGTTGTTCTTGGGAAAGTTGTACATCGAGGGAGTATGTAATCCCATTCCATCTGGTAATGAATTCATCAACTCAATAATTATCACTTTTCATGAAAGTGGACAAGTCAACAATGATGGTCTTATACATAATAGATATAAACTAGTATAGGAACTTCCTATGGAAATATTCCCAGCTATCAATAGATCCTGGGGATAGTTGGATGTACTAGAAAAAGTTTGTTCCATCCATGGTTTGGATGAAATAATAGAGTTTGGAAGCCTTATTTTTCTCTTAGGTTCCCAACATCGAGCTAAAACTTGAGGAAAACTGGGTTAGATGTTGTAGTAGATTTCTAGTAGTATTAAATGGGGTGAAGCTTGGGTTACCAAACTATGGGTGTAGGTAAAGTTGATCCACCCATGCCAGATAGTATTTTCATTCATGTTGGATTGTAGCTTTTTGAATCCTGAAATCCTAAATATGGGTAATTAGAGAATCTATCACATAATCCTATTGAGAGTTGGTAGGCACCAATGCTTTGATCAACCAATTGGATTGGGAGGAGAAGCAGTAATGGTCCTTAGATGGGAAGGCACACTACTTGGGAGGGTTATTCAGAGCATATCTTGATCATTTTTCATAGATTTAAATCTCTACCATGATTGGGTACACAAGTACAACCACCTATGTTTTAGGTTTCTATCTAAGGAGGAATGGTTTCTCCACCAATGGGATGATGGGGACCCCTCAGAAATTTTCTCACTCTAGGCACTACTCAATGAGGAACTTGGTGCTAAGAAACTTTTTTCCCTCAATATATCGTAGTAATGTGATCATCTGGGCATCTAATTTGGTGTTTTTCATAGCCTCAGATGGTCTTATGGTCTTGGATATCCCTTTAACTTTTTTGAAATACTGATGATAAGGTAAAGGCACCTAATTTTGGGGAATTTTGAGGCCTAGTTTCTATCTCTACTAATGAGTACGAGTACCCAGGGAAGGGTCCTCTTGATGTTGGGTCCTTACTTTTGGTAGATTATCTCTGTCATGCATCATTTTATTGACTTTATTGATGTGTTAATCTAGTAGATAGATCATGATTGATGTTCAAGGTGGTGGTGGATATAGGGGATCTTTTACCACCAACTTGTGGGTCATCCTGATGAATCTATTTTTTTATGGAAGGGGATTAAAATGTAAGGCATATAACTTACACCAGCCTCTGATTGGAACATAGTGAGACCCCTCTTGCTTAACCAGCTGAATAAAAATGAGGCTCCAGATGCATATTAGTAGAAAACAAAGGTGATACTCATATGGGTTTGAGCGTTAATCTCCTAGAGTGCATATATTTCAACCCTATTGTTCTATTGAGGGAAATAATTGAGATATATGTGGATTATTGGATAGTTCATCTAGTGATTTTGAAGGTTTTGTAATGTCACATAAATATTTTGGTGAAATAAGGCCATCCGGTCTTTAGTGAGGGACTTTGGAATGGTGAAATTTAGGACTACATGTATCCAAAATGTGATTGATAGCTGGTCAGTATCTGGAATCTACCACATGTCTTACTCTTGCTCAGTACCTAGGGAGAGTATGGTTCCTTATCACCCAAACTCTAATTGATTCCAGTTGGGAAATCGGTGGTGGTGGTGATTCATAACTTCTCTACTACAGACTTTTTAAGAAGAGGGAGTTTCACTTGATCCAATCATCAATAGAAAATCAAATTCCCTTTCAGAATCAAATCTATTTTCATGACCATATCCATATAGGATAGGGTATATGTGGCCTTTTGATGATTAGGAAGGACATTATCCAAATTTATCTTTAAAGAGTTCTCACTATTGTTTAAGGTTTCCAATCTAGTCCGTGATACCTCTCCCACTTTAAAGGTGGATTTAGAGATGAGGGATTTTGATGGTGGTAGGAACTATTTCATAGTAATCCTTTAGAAATCGTCCATGATATACTCCATATACAAGTACCTGGGGAGATATCTAGAGACCTTGTGGACATATCCCTCAAGAATGGTTAGAATTAATCGATGGTATTCTACCCCCTACTCTGGTGGTGAAGGTGGAGGTTCTTCCATTAAGTCAACTGTTGAATCATACAGTAAGAGGTCAATAGTGATGTGACATCCCCCCCACCCATTCCTTCTTCATCTGACATAGTATCTCCCTAATATCAAGCCTCAAGAGGGTTTAGGGATCTATTCGGTATGTTCTACAATTAGTATCACGGGTAGATCCCCTATGGTGCTCATTATTCCTCCTTCCCTAGGATGGATCCTTAGGGTGGGGGAAATTGTTGGCATGGGGAGGACCTCTATGTTAGTTGATGGGGTCATGAAGAAGATATTTTTAGTGAAATTATTAATCACATGATGGATAATGATGTTTTTTTATGGCTTCCATGATGGGCGTGGGGTTTCAATCCCAATTAGGCAATGACAGTCCCTCGCACAGTTGTTACAAGGAAAATATGAGGCATGCAATGGTGGAAGGGTCTATTAGAGATAATAGGGTGGATTCATATTGATCATGGATGTTGAATATCCCTTGGTGTCTATGATGGGTATTATGGACCAGGGTTAGTGGAACATGGATATTATCATCCAAATCATTGGCCAGTGGAGTTGTTCAATGTTGTCAATGTTGCTGAGTGGGATCTGTCCTATGAGTCTCCTGGGTAGTGGTGGCCATAGGTGTGGCCTAAAAATCCCATACCTCCTCATATTAGGTGAGAAAACTATTGAAACATTATTAGGAGATTCTCCCAAAACATTTTTTTTTCATGAATGGGTCCCCTACCCTATCCTTTCATGACCTATATGGGTGGCAGCATTAGTGTGATGTTTATGCTTACTGGTCTTGGCGGGCCATATCCTTAGTTAGGATGAACCTTTCCCATTCGTAGTGATGAACCAAGGAATTTATTACTTTCTTATAAGTGCACGAAATGGGGATATGGGGTGAGTGAACTTTATATCTATGGGTGTGTTGGCTGCCGTGAAAGGATCATATTTGTGCAGGATTTACATACCATCGGTTCTCCATCCCCGTGCTTATTGGTGATGGGTCACCAAAAATTTTGTTCATCTTGAATACTATAGGGTACATAAATTGAAATATTATTATAGGTTTCATTAAAAATATTCCTAAAATTCCCAATTTTATCCATTCTCTCTAAGTTATAGGATTGATCCACATTTATGATTCTTCAGACTTGGGATGCCCAAATTTCTTAATTGGCCCCTAGTTATTGAAGAAAATTTTTACATTGGACCCACCATTTTGTTTGGTGAGGCCTAACACTGAATTCCTAGATCTTTTAATGTCCAAATATAGTGGTGTCTAATGTTATTTATCTTCTAATTATTTGAAGGTGAAGATATTCACATTGGGTTCGCCATTTTTTTCTGGCCCTTTCCTATGAGGGCACACATCAGGGTGCCAATGTTTTTTTCGTTACCCCATATTCCATCATTCGAAATCTTGGAATCCTCTTCCATATTTGTGGATTATGTTGTCTCCCTGATTGAAATCGGATGATGTGATATTTGTTTCTCCTTCCATGTATCCCTCCTTGGATTCCATTGCCTAGTTTGGGTCTCCTCTATAGATTTGAGTCATGTTCGTGAAGCTCGTTCCCAACACCATCTTGATATAGGAAAAAGTCAATTATGAATATTCTATCATGATAGAGAAGCTACCTACATTAATATTTGATAGTGATGTTGTACATATCTATAGATCTATGAGAATATATTTTTTTGGGAATTTTTAAAGTCATCCTCTCTTAAAGTTAAAGGAATTTCATGCCTGAGTCATCTTATTTGTGGAACTCAAGGCATCCCATGTCCGTTGTGTGGAAACTCATTCAAGGGACATAAGGTAACCAAGGATAATTCCCTCAATCATCTCATATTCATTTTATGAAAAATATATTTGGATATATCAGGTGGGGTCATGGGTTTAAAGACTTTTCGGGACATGATCATAGGTTTGAAGCCTTATGGGGGCATATAGGCATATGTTTAAAGACTTTTGGGGACATGGTCACTGGTTTAAAGTATTTTGGGGATATTTTAATATTTTTAAAGTCATTTGGGGACATGTACATAGGTTTAAAGTATTTTAGGGACGTAGTAATTGGTTTAAACTCATGTGGACATGTGGTAATAGGTTTAAAGCCTTGTGGAGACATATCACAAGTATAAAGTTTTGTAGGGATGTGGTCAAAGATTTAAAATCTTATGGGGAAATAGTCATGGGTTTAAAGTCTTGTAGGGATGTGGTCATAGGTGTAAATTATTTTTGGGAAATGTTCATGGGTTTAATGTATTGTAGGGATGTTTATCATGAACACTTGTCTCATACTGAACTGGATATAGGTTAGCATCATATGCCAATGTTGAGGCCCAGTGGGGACCTTAAGTTTGGGTGTTAAGGTTGAGTGTGTTCTTAAGGGAAACGATCAAAATTTGAGGTTGTATCACCCTAGGGGGAAGAAATAAAGATATAATATTGGTTTTTGAGGATCAATATTGTACCTCAGGGAGGTGCCCAACGTACCATGTTAGAAGTTAACCCACATAGTTCTTGTACACAGTTTAAAGTAATGTGGTAGGATGAGTCCATATACATTAACATCATACTGTAGGGATGCTTGTGTCATGAAAGGATTGGAAACAAGGGATGGTGTGGGGCTTATGCATAGGAGATGCCCATATTCCACTAAGAAGCATCAATTTTATGAGCAGAGAATATGCATGGGGGTTACCTGGTTATATTAGTCATATTTAAATAATAAAATTTAATAATTTGTTTAAGATCAATGTTATGTATTTTATACATTATATAACATAGTTTTATTTATTTAAAATCTTAGGGTATTACATTATTACCCCTTTAATAAATTATATCCTTACAATTTCAAAATTGAGCTTTGTAATCAAGGGTTGGAAATTTAAAAATATCTTTTTTGAAAACCCACATCATAATAATGGTTAATAAAACATCCTTTTTAAAATATGGTAATGTAAATATGAAGTTCATATGGAATAACACATTACTAGGTTTCCAAATTATAGAAAACTAGTGTGATGTGAAAATATAGAACTGGATGAAAAAGGAAATGTACAAATAATAATAGATATTTATATAGAACATTGATCACAAGAAATTAGAAGGCTATGAGAAAAAAAATGACTACAAAACCATAAATCAATGAGGTGTGATAATTCCCATCTATTTATTATATATGAAGGTAATAGGTTGAAATTGTGTTTTCAATATCATTTTCCAAGAATTGAGTACATCTATACTAAGAACAAAAGGAAATATACTTACTTAAAAAGTTTAATTTCATCCTTTAGTTAATTTAAATCATAATATCATCCTTTTGTCTAAATTATAAGTATGAATATTTAATTCCAGAATCGATATAATCAACTTATGATTTACCATGAGGAATATAAAAGGGTGAAAATATTTTCTTCCTATATTTAAAAAACCAAAAATGGTAATAAAAAGTTAAGATAATTCGCAAAATTAATAAACCTTCATTTAAATAAATAATACATTAATATTAAAAATTCTATAATAACACAAATGTTCAACATAGATCATTCCATAAAAAATAACCCTATATCTCAAATAACATTAACATTAAATAATAACCTCAATGGTTATCTCATACCTTTCAGATAACATTTCCATAAAATGAAATATAATTATCCAAAAAAATCATTCACATTAAAAATAAGGGATATATATACCTCAATACAATAAAGCATATCCCAAAATATTATTAATTACTTTAAAATATCATCAATTAAACCTCAAAAGGGGCGTATTTTACTTTGAACTTATGATAAATCATTAACTTATAAACCCATACACTTAAATTAACCACACATGAAAAAATCATAATTTATAAAGTTCTCTAAACATTTACTTTGATACCGACTATAATAGACTTGATCCCCCATTCATGGATTCCGTTCTAAAAATAAAATCTTTATATTTCTACCATTAAAACCGATAAATGTGACATAATTTTAACCATAAAAACTAATTACATCAAATTAAAATATTGGATCACTTAAAAACCCAAAGACCATTTAGGTTTAGAGTTCTATATAATTAGGATAATCTCTTACATAACAATACCCATGTCTTTAAATGAGTATTTTTTCCACTATAACCAGATTTTATTATTACACATTAAATATTCAACATATTCCATAAAATTATTCACACATTAAATATTTATATATATGATTGATTTTACATCATTCTTCATAACCTAGGGAAATGGAAAACATAATAAGGGTGAGCTTAAACGCTAAGTAAGGGTAAACATACGCATTAAAAAATGAATGTAATTAGTTCCATGAGCATAAGGTTATGATGAAATAATAAAAGTAAATGATCATATCATAAGTTAATTCATACAAATAAAACATGGATCACAAACCATGATACATTTCATAAATATTTAACATATGAAATAATTCATATAAGTCAATAATCTTGATCCATGTGAAAAGAATCCCTAATCGATGATTCATTAGAACTAATTGAAAACAAAGACTAGACATGTTGTTTTCCTGGAAAATAAGTATAATATCATTCACATAATAACTCCTAAAAATGTAATAACCTACCTGGTAAATTCTAATAATCTATAAGGAGAAACCTATAATTGTTTATCTTTGTCTCTTAATCCAATGAATTGGAGGACTATAATGGACCCACCTATAACATATCAAAAAAATCCATTAAAGATTTGGATTCACTCCCCAATATTTCTTTAATAAATAATTTCTAAGTACCATATAATTATGAAAATAATTAAAATCTTTAAATTTTCAACCTAACAATAACCATTATTCTTCGATAAATTTATTTACTCATTGAAAGGAAATGGTTTCCACTATAATACCTTTGAAACAATCATAATACATCTATAAAAAGAATAAGGATGGAAACATTACAATATATCCCCAATGTTTTATAAGTAAAATAAAGCTTTTTTATTGATGAATATAATTACCAATAAATTTTCATTAAAAAATTACTTGAAAAAATAATCTTTCCACTTTGAAAAACACTTTTAAAAACTAAAAAAATCTTTAATATTAGAAAAATATATTTAAAAAGAACCATGGAAATTTGTAAATTATACTTCAAATTATTGAGCATTATTGATGGTGGGAAATTATATTTATGTCATAATTATTAAAATACAGATTATTTTCACACCTTTGGTAAAAATAACCTTTTTATAAAATGAAATGAATATTATTTTAAAATAATTTTAAAAAATTAAATCATGTGTAAAAATTAATTTAAAAATCATTTAAGAATTTTCAAAAAAAATATTTCAAATATTTTATAAAACATGGATATGGAAGAAAAAAGTTTTCTAACTAAATGAAGAAAAATATGGTGATACTTTCTTTAAAATATTTTATGAACCATTTGGAGAAACAACGAGAGGAAAATGGTAAAAAAAACATCAAAATTAAAAAAAATAACCAAATGAGACTAAAATATAATATGTTCTATTAGATAAAGATCATATAATTTCCCAATTGTAAATTCAATCATAAAAAATCTTAGTTAAAATGATACTGAAGCATAAACCCCTTACCACTTTGGTAACTTTTGAATCGTAAGACTTTTGAAAGAATAACATAAAATTACAGTTTAAATATAATGAACATGATTATATTCATGATATATCATGTTAAATGGTTAGTATATACACCTCATAAAATAAGGTAAGTTCATAACATAAATGTATATCCCAAAAAAAATTTGAGACGAATAACCCTTACAAAGATCATATCATTGAATTGATAATTAATCAATGGAGTGATTATATATAACAAATTTAAATACAAAAAAACAAGAGGAATTACAAAATAAATCAAAAAAATTATTTTACATATAATATTGGTATAATATAATCAATTAATAAATGATATAACCCAATGAATGTAAATAAAGTTAAGAAACCCCTTATCACTTGGTTACTTTCAAGTCAAATACCATTGGATAAAACATATTGAATTTTAAATTAAAATACCATGATATATGAAATATTCATGAGAAATCATGTAAAATAATTTTATATACATCATATAAAATATATTATGTGTGTAACATTAAAACATGCCTCAATGAAGAGATATTGAGATGAAATCCCTTAACTCAAGTCGAGAATTTCCATGTATGTAATAATAATATTATTATTTCATCATTATATCAGAGTTAAAGGACACACATGGGTTTCCATGTGTGTAACATTATTATTATATTATTATTTAATCATTATTAACAAATATTTGAAGGACGTATAAGAATAAATAAAAATAAAACATTCGATTAAAAGTAGTACATCTTCTTCAGAAAACCTCCATTTCTTTACACCTGAACCCCACTAAGGATGGAATTATTCCCATAATTTTACATCTAGACTGTTGTTAGGAATTTTATAAAGAGATTCTAGAAGGAATTTTCTAATCTATAGTGCTCAAATGTATATGGAATAGTGGATATAAGGTTCCCTGTTATGTGTGAGGTGAGGGGAAATCTTAGAATTACTCTAAGTATTAAATAATATATATATATATATATATCATAATCATGTTAGTTGGAACTAAGAAACCCAATATTAGAATCTAATGTGGTATATGGTCAAAATAAACTCAAAAAAATACATTTATACAAGTGTTGAATATATTTTAATTCTTATCTCTTAGTTAAATCATTTTCAACTCATTTTAACCTTAACCATTATAACTTAACTTTTTACCATTATAACTTAATTATATATCAAAAAATATAAGGATCATTATAAGAAAAACTATAAATTGTTATTCTAAATTTTTAATTTATTTTATCTAATTAAAGTTCTATCATTGGAATAACTTAATTTTAATATAATAATAGAAAATAAAAGTATAAGTCATTTAGAAAAATATGTAATTTTAGAGTAAAAATCATTTTACCTTCAAATCAAGTAATAAATTGATTTAGAAAAAAATTTATGGTTAAATAATAAACTAATAAATAATTTTATACTTTTTTATAAAAGAAAAAACTGAATTTAATCTTTCAATCATACCATTAAATGGAAATACCTGAAAATAGTTTTAATTTGAATAAAATATAACGTATCTTCTCAAAAGTCAATCTTGGGTACCCAAATAAAAATAATTTTTCAAAATTTATTATTAAACACCATAAATTTATATTTTTTATAAGAAACTCATGAAATAGAATATAATCTATTTTTAGAGAGATTTTAAATCTTTACCTCATAGTTTTAACTCAGTTTTTTCTGATTTATCCTTACTGAGGTGACAAATATCTACTATGGTAACTATTCATAATGGAAAAACTTTTGTTAAGACTCTTATATTATATTAATTATTTTTATTCAAAATATTTATTAAATTTTATCAAATTCAATTCATATAATTGGATGAATTTAATTCAAAATTAAACTCTGAAAACATGACAAAAATCTATTTTTTGGAAAACATTCTATTCATAAGAAAAAAATGTTTTTATAAAAAAAAATCAAGAATAAAATTGATTAAAATGATATTAATTGGATTGTAAGTAATATAAATAAACATATTTTACATTTAAAAAGATTAAAAATTAAATGGAAATTTTTTAATGCTTTAAATGAAACGATGTTTTTCAATAAAAATCAATATTTTTAATTATTCACTAAAAATTAACCTTCACTAAAAAACCCAATAAAATAATTCTAGGATAATTTTTATATGATAAATTCACTAATAATATCCTTTTTATCTAATAATATTTCTAAAATTATCATAAATTAATTATAATATTCTCTCATTAAAACCTATAAAACCATTTTGAAGAAAATGGATTTTTAAAGAGTGAAATGACTTTAAAATAATGGGTGCTTATTTTAAAATAATTAATAAATAAATTTTTATTTAGTATGAACATTATATATATTTCATAATTTTTTAATCCTTTCCTTATCTTAAAATTAAATGGGTTGGTTATATCAATCATATTGAAATAATTGTATTTCATGGAGTTTTTAAGCTCGATGTCGTGTGTCGTGTACACTATGAAACATAGTTTTATTTTGAAATGTCAGAGTGTTGAAAAAAATTCTTATACTTGATAAATAATTTATATAAGGATTATAAAACTAATAGACTAAATGAAATGGTAGGATTAAATATATAATTTTGATGTAAATTTAGAATATAAGGATATGGAATGAAGTAAATGAATATTAATATAGAAAATACTACAAGGAAATGACATTAATATTTAAAATAGAGATACAATAAGATCAATTAGAGGAATCCTAATGCATTATCCATTCTTAAATCCCCCCTTTACTCTTTGTTGGATCCCTCTAATCTTCATTATCAATTATTTTCTCTACTCTTCCAATCTACGTTACCGATTTTTTATTCTTTTACTTCACTTATTTTTAAATATGATCTCATTATACCATGACATAGAGTTAGAATTCAACCATTTATAATTACAGTCATTGGATTATTGACCTGGATTATCATCTAACTTTTTCTCATTTGACTATTGAATCCTTCATGGAATTTTCTATGGCTAATAATTTATATGGAAATTGAAGCTAATATTGAATCATTATTGATGATCATTATAAACGTGTAGAATTTTTATTGAATCATCAATATATATAATTTAATCATTAAAAAATATATTCTGGGATATATAATATATAGTTTTTATTTTTTTTTCAATCATCAATGTCCATTTTTCATGAGTGTAGTCACCATAATCCTCATGAATCTTTTATAGGTTTGGTGAAAGTGAAGTATTATAATAGATACTCAATTGGATTTTATGATTTTATTAAATACTATAAGATTCTATCATTATAGTTTTTCTTTGGTCTACAATTTTTTATAAAATATTTTTAGATGATGAGGTTGACTTAATTGATATCATCACTAGTACTTTTTATATCTATTTTAGTATATCATCTGTCTTCTTTGATTTATCATTAGATATTTGAAGTTGGAAATGTAGACTCAAAATCATATTTCATATATGTTTTCAAAATTTTAAATTCTCTCATTCATTTTATATTCCACCAGTATGTCAACTAGTATTGATATAAGGTTATTTTTTTCTTTTTTGATTATCTATAAAATTCATCATTTATCAGCTTTTGATATTCTTCACATTACCTAATCTATTATTTATTAATAATATCAAAACACTTTGAAATATTTTTTATATAAAAAATGATTATCTTATGATAATTTAAACCCATTAATATAGGGGATAGATAAGGGTAGTATCTAAATTTTGAAAAAATATGTTTAGGTTTGTGGAGTTTTCTACTAAGAATTATTTCTCACTCTATGTGAAGACACATCTCATGTATATGAAAATTTTACATATAATATTACAGTAGAAGTTAAAGGGACTTATTATCTAAGATTTAATGTCAAGAGACACCATGGATATGATTTTTTATGCATTTTGATACATATTTATGGGTTTTATACATATTGTTTTCTACCAATTGTAGATTTATTAGACATAACAAGATACATGGGATCTATGTTGATGTTATCTTTGTATATTTGCTTTACTTTCACATGTATGGGATGTAATTTTTTATTTTTCTTATATCTCTTATTTCTTATTTACACAATGTTAAGTTAGTTTCTTGTTTATATTTGTGTTTCTAAAAGATATTGACCATTAGACGGTGAATCACACCTATAAAACCCTAACCACTAGTCAATGTTCTATAGTGATCAGGGTTCACACTTAGGTCCCTGTAATGTTTTCCCACAATAAAAGGGTCATGTCATAGAATGATATTAAAACAATCAAATTGTTTAGATTTAGTTTTAAGTTCTTTTTATTTTCAAAATTGGTAAAAATTATATTGGGATCCAAGAATTATAATGGAATATATCCATATAAGTGAATATAGAGATTGATATGGATGATGTTCCTCTAATGGAGAACATGAGTCTCTATTAGAAAATAAAATTACTATAAATTTTCTTAACGTGATTTAGAGCAGAGAAGGAAGTCCATCTCAATAAGTATATTTTGATACTAATGTGGTTTAGGATTTGTGTTCACAATATCTTTATATATTTTTTGGATATAATAGGCCTCATATTGGAAAAGTGTGGTTGTAAGAAATGAATAAAATCTTTGAGTCTATTGATTCACTAAGGGGGAGAAATTTAATGTCAGATTTATTATGTTCGAGTGGCCAGAAATATGCATGTGGGATATTCTAGTTTGGTTGAAGTTGATAAAGGGGTTGAAAAATGGATTATTTTTTAGTTCTCTTCTTTAGGTAGTTTTATCCATATAGACTAAGGATAGATAGAGTCCTAGAATTCATGGAGTTTAGGTAATTAAATATATATGTTCTTGGTAATTCCCATAATTTCATGCACATTATACATTTTTCTCCAACCTTGGGTGGGGATGAGTCTTTTAAATCTCATAATTTCATGTATGGGTTAAATTTGGAGTATGTATGATTGTTTGAAAATTTTTTACCAACTTTTAAGTAAATGGTAAATAGATATATCATGGATAAGAAAGATATAGAGGAATAAAAGAGGTCTCTATTGGGTGACACTGGATAAGGATATTGGAAAAATGATTATGGATGATTATCATAATGATTGTGAAGGGTCAGTGCGTTAAGTGAATACTTTCTCTATTCACCTCCTTTTAGTAACAGGGAACTATTATAGTTATATTAGTGTGGTCTGAAATACCATACCATAGCATATTTCATAGTAATAAAAAAAGATGTTATACTTATATCAAAATAGGATATCTTTAAGAATTTAGTTGGAAGTGAGTTTATAGGGGTGGATGTTGAGATTCTGATTCCACTTATGCATCTAGTTATTGGTTTAGTGTACCATAAAAAAATTTCTAGACATATATCACCTAGTAAATCTTGTCATTTTAGTGGAAGTATTATAAATAGATAAAATAAATAAGGATATATGGTACATGGGAGTCATAAAACCATATACTATGGTCAAGGAGTAGGTTATGGCAGCCTAATTTTCATAGAGTATGAACCATTAGATTTTGGAAAGGGTTCTTCAACAGTCAAAGGTATGATGTTATAACTTTTTCTTTGGATAGTGTTTTATTTTATATAGTTATTTTCATTCTTTTATTTCTACTTTTTCATATCTAATTTGTTTTCTGATATGGAGTTTTTATCTGGAGCTCTCACTACAAATACACTATTAGGAAAAAGATAAGATCCTATCAAAATATTCGCAACATAAGTCATTTTTTAGATAATTTGTTATTTTTAAGACTTGTTTATTCAATAAATTAATGTTTTTACGTGATTAATAAAATTTATAGGTTTAAAATTTTTCAAGAAAATATTGATTGTTACTAGAGATGAGTGACCTCTCTTCTATCTTCTATTGAATCTTATATATTTCTAAGAGAGTCATACTATCATGATAATTGGTTCAGCTATTATCTAGAGAAGAAGTGAATGATCACTTATCAAATAGTAGTAATAATTCTTAAATCATCTGAGGGATTTGGTATGGATTTTTACCTTCAATGGTTGATCGATATCAGTACATCTTTCTTAAGAATTTTATAGTGTTTCCACCAAAAATAGAGGTTGACTTTTGGATTGACATGGTACTAGGTACCAAGCCTATCTATATACCTTCTTTTTCATGGATCTAATTGATCTTAAATAATTTAAAAATCATATGTAATATCTTGAATGCAATATTTTAATTAGGAAATGTGTGTCCCCTTTAGTTATGCAATTATTTTTTTCCAAGAAGGTATATAAGAACTTGAATTTTCGTGTTGATTATCGCAAGATAAACTAGGTTATCATCAATAATAGGTATCATTTTCTATATTTCGATGATTTATTTGACCAAATAAAAGTATCTATATGTTTTTGAAATAATAATCATCAATCAAGTTTTCACCAATTAAGAGTGTGATTTAAATATGTGTGAAGATAACTTTTTAAACTAGATATATCCATTTTGAGTTCTTGGTAATGTCATTTGGGATGATCAACATACTCATTGTTTTTATAGAGTTGATTAATTTAATTTTCCTCCCTTATCTAGTATCTTTTTTAATTTTATTTTCTAAAATATTGATATAATCATGATCTTATGAGGAGCATAGGTAATATTTGGTTATTATCTTGAACATAGTGAGAGTCCTGAATTGTATACTATGATGTTGAAATACTATTTATAAATCCATGAATTTATTTTTTTATAAGATTTTATCTATAAATAAGAAATATTATTATTTATTATAAAGGTGTTTTTGGTGGTTTCTTGGGATAATCCAAAAAAATAAATATAGATCACATGCACTTAAGAGTTGGAGATATTATCAATTTGGAAAGAATTTTGTTGTATACATTGATCATAATATTTTAAAATGTATATTTTCCAAGTGGGATATGAATCATTAATAGAGGATATGGACTAAATATATTTAGTCATTCAATTTTAAGATGATATATACTCAAAGTGATTTTCATTGTAGAATATTTGATCAGGAAGTCTCATATGGATGTAGTTCACGAATCAACGGATGAGTCACAACTTATGAAACTTTTTTTGAGTTTCATATCAATTTATTCTTAGGAAGTAGGTCTTGTAGTATTATATCCTATGATAATATTTTATTCCTTAATGTATTTAGTGAATGAGTTTCAAATTTTTTATTTTGAGTGCTAGGTTCTTCATACAATAATGGGGAGAATATACTTGGGTGGACTCTTGATGTTAATTCTCTCCTATATGTTTATAGATGACCTTTCATTCCATTTGATTCACAAGATAATGTGATGAGATACATCAATATTTCTAAATATTATATTAATCCTATTTTGAAAAAGGTCTACTATTGTTTTTTATAATACTTTTGATAACTAGGAATGTAGTGGGAAATAGATGGGTTTATTTCGAGATGCTTTCTATAATAGAAGGAAAATTTTAATATCAAAGGCTAGTGGCTAATAATTATTAACTACCTATTAAAGATTATAAATATCATTATTTTACCATGTATTTTATGACTAGTTTCTCAATATCATAGAAATTCAGATATGTGAACAAGTAATGGATATTTTTAAGGGGTTGTATATTGTGTAAATATGAAAATATGTTTTTTATATTGTGTTTTATATAATGTTTTTTAAGAGATAAAATTTTTAGAAGAAAATGTTTAGAATTTTTTTAAAATAAATTTTTAGAATAATATTTATAAATTCACAAAAATTATAGTTTTAGAATATCATTTTTAGAATAACATTCTTAGATGAACATTTTTTTAATAACAATTTCTGAAGAACATTTTTGAAATAAATTTCATAAAGATGGTGTATAACTTCACCAGAAGAACTATTTTAGAAGAAATTTTAATGAATAATATTTTTAGAAGAAAAATTCTTAAAGAAATTTTCTAAAATAAAAATTCAAGAAAAAATTTTAAAAAAGAATATTTTCAGAATAACATTCTCGGAAAAGTTTTCAAACGGTCCTTTAATTCATTCAAGTAAATGCATTATGATAATGTTGACATGAATATTCAACGACTCAAAAATCATCAAAGAAAATAACATGATTCTAACCAAGATTCCATGAAGCATTAAAGATCATTCTTGTTGATATTTTAGGAACTTTCTATGAAGTTTATTGACTCTGATTTATTCCGAGACTTTGAAATAATTCAAATGAAAAGTCAGTTAAGCAGGAAATTCAAATTTGGATTTTATGATTATTCCTTATTTTTATGAGGATGTATGATTATATAAAGGGTATAATCCTCATTATGAAGGGATTATATATGATATAAAATGTTTTTGTGTGTTATATACTGTAAAAATTAAATGAATGTACTAGTTAATTTTTTGGACACAAAGTTTCAGAAGATTAAGTCTATGAGCATGAGATAAATCTTTTTAATGTGCAAGCTCAGAGTATGATATTCATTATTGATATAGAAGCTATATATTTAATAAATCTTTCTAACATTAACCAGTGAACCATTTTTAAACTAGATAAACTGGTATAAAAACTTTCTTGGGTCAATAGTGATTTCTTCCCTTTCTTAATTAGGTCAAGGGTGATTCTTTGCCTATCCACTTTTGTATATATAATATATTTTGTAAAATCACTATGTATTGGTTGATTCTAGAAATATAAAGGAGTTGTTACCCACATTGGTACTGAACCTATAAAATATTTTACACCTTTCATTTACTTTTACTATCATTTCACACATGATAGGTTGAATTATTATGATGAGATGATCAAAACTCTAAAAGTTATATAAGATTATTTTTACACTAATTAAACCCCCATAACATTCACACTGGTTTGGTTCACCTAGAAACTTCAACTGGCATCATAAGGGCTTTCTATGTAAATATTCTCATAGATGATGGATAATTTAAATTTAGTTAACAATAGAGGTATTCATACCTTAAATTATAAGAACTATCATGGATGGAAGAATATAATGATACCTTATCTTCTATTTCTTATCCTATAATTTTTAGATGAAAAAAATATTGGATTTCCACCCATAGAAAATGATGAACAAATGACATATTTCGATAAAATAAATATAGAGGTTGATATTAAGGATTGGAATTATATTATTTTGTCTTTGTTAGATAAAATTTATAAAGAGGTTATGGGTCCCCAAAATTCCAAGGAAACTTTTAAAAAAACATGAAATTATTTTTAATAGAAATTTCAATGTAAATGAAGCAACGATTTATACATAGAGAAATAAATTTTAATATCTAAAAAATAAAAAAAAAAGAATCTATTTATGAGTTCTTCACGAGAGTGAATGAAATTATTAATAATATCATGGAATTCAAAAACACTATTAGATTTAACTATGAAAAAATAATGGATGTGGAATTTTATAGAGAAATTTGAACATAAAATATCTACTATAGAATATAAAGAAACTCCTTCTCTTGATGAGCTTCATTGAATTCTCATTACTAATGAAATTAAAAAATTTCTATTTTTTAAGGAAAATGTAAATGATGAAATTTATTTTAAAGCTGTAAAGAAACTAAAAATTTTAGAATAAGATGTATACTCAAATTTCTTATAATATGAATCTTAAAATTGGGAATAATATTCAAGAGTGATTTATTTTACCCCTAATAAACATGGGAAATATAAAAGAAAATTATAAGAGTAAACTTCTACTAAAATGTTTTAAGTATGGTGAAATTGGAAATGTTGCTTCTAATTTCTTAAGAAATAAAAAATGTGATATTGAAGATGGAGAAAAAAATTTCAAATCTTAATAAAAGAAATAGGTGAAAACTTCTAAAGAAGTTAAAATATTTGGTGAAAACAAAATAATATTATCCAAAACTAGAAGAAAGAAAATAATTTTTAAAAAAGATAAGAATTACTCAATTGAAATTAATTCATCAGATTAAGATATTTGAGAAACAATTTATATATTCATGAATCATGTTTAGAAACATTAAGAAAATTATATTATTATATAAAGAGAATGTAAATAAACATATGTAGAATATGTTATTTGATCATAAATCAAATGTTTTCTCAAGAAAAACATCAAACTTAATAAGTAATAAATACTTATTATAAAGGAATATGAAAAAATATATTTCCATAAAATAGAATATGGATATATTGAGGAAATTAAATCTCTAAATATTTAAGTCATTTAGTAATAAAAAATGTTAAAATACCATGATAAAAAGATTTATATAAAATGTTAATAATTGTTCAATGTTTAATCAAGGTGATTGGAATCTAAAAATCCTTATATATGTTTAATGATGATTTATGTAAAGAAACAAAAAGTTAAAATCAATACATATAGAACTTCCAAAAAAATAATATTTATAAATTGGTTAAAACTAAACCTGATTTTTATAATATTACTGAGGGTGTTTCAAATGATATTTCAGGTTTAAATACTGGGATTAATAAGGATACAAAGAAGGATAGTGAAAAAATTACTCCATCAATACGAATAATTATTTGAAATTGAAGGATAATTTCTAATATCACTCAAAAAAATCTGTAGAATATTGTGGATTCTTAAAAAATAATTTTCCACAAGAAACGATGTAAGAAGTCACATTTTTTGAAATAACCTCATTAGAATTACTCCAATCAGTATTTATATGGGAGAAAAAAATAAAATGGGTATTATTGGTGTTTCAGAACATTCTGAAGAGAAGAATATAATTTTTGGTATAACATGTCATTACCCAAAAAAAATTAATCTAGAGGGATAAATACCAAAAGAATAAGGAATTCCTAGAATAGAGAAATCAACTTCTAATAGTTGAATAATGATTTCAAGAAGAAAGTTTAATAAGGTGATAAATAAAAAACACAATAAATTTTTATGCCTTGAATGTTTTGTGTAAAATCTAACCCTCTTGTTCATCATGAAAAATAATATATGATTACTCTACTATAAAAATTTATTCTTATTCTATAATAAAAAGAAAATGGTAAACTAAACATTAAAGAAAAATCACTTTTATGTTTCTCTATGGGCTAGTAAAATGAGAAATCCTTAGATTCTCAATAGTGGTTACTCTTACCATATTTTCAATAAAATATATCAAAAATAATATTTAATATCATGATATAGGTATTGTTAAATCCATAAATGAAATATCTATTAAAATCAAACGAATTCTTATAGTTGATTTTTTTTATAAAAGATGAAGCACAAAAACATTATATCTGATGATGTAGTTAAACACAATTTTCTATCATCCAACTTTGTGATTATGGTAATGTAGTTATCCTCAAAATGTATTCTTTCATTATAAAACTTTTAAAACATGCAATTATTATTACTAAGGGAGATAAAACTAGTGATGATTTATTCTAAATCGACGATCGAGATAACTCTTTGTGTTTAAGTGATAAAGATGAAAATTAGTTGTGGAATAAGAGATTTAACCATATTTATCAATGAAATTTTATAAAAATATCTATGAAATAAGTTTTAAAATCTTTCTTAACTTAAGTATGAAATGTTGAATATTTTTGAAACTTTTGAAAAAGGTAAAATGGTTAAAAAAATTCATTGAATGGAAGAAATTTAGTTTCCTCAACCTATCTAAAATATTTATTAAGATCATTGTTGGCCCTTTAAACATAATTATACCAAATGTGATCTTTAATTCATTACTTTCACTAATTATTTTACTCATATGTCTTGAGTAGTATTCAAGAAATACAATTCAAAAGATGTAGAAATCTTCAAAAAAAAATTAGAAAGATGTTGAAAAGAAATTAGGATATCGTATTTAAAAACTGATAAAAAATAATAGAAATGAGTTTACATGTATTTGATTTTAATCCAATTCAGTTTATTTCACATTATACTCTAATAAAATGAATTAGTGTAGAGGAAAAGTATAATTTTATTTAATATGGGAAGAACTATGGTAGCTAAGAATACACTTTAAAAAAAATAGAGGCAAGATATTTGTACAATAGTGAATATCCAAAAAATATTTTTACTCGTACTAAAAACCGATATTACTCCCAAGAAATGTTTTGCATGAAAATTCCAATGGTTAAATATTTAAAGGTATTTTGAAGTATTTATTTGATAAATATAAAACAATCTGACTAAATAAAATTTTATGAAAGTGCCAAAATAAGAGTTTTCTTGGGTTATTTAACCAATGGAATATGTTACGGGTTATAGAATAAACATTCACATGAAATTATGGAATCATGTGACCTTAATGTTATTAAAAATAAGTTTAATGAATTTGATGAAGGAAATAGATGATCTGGAATTTTAAAATAATTAATCCTACAACATTTAAGTAGAACTAAATAGAAAAATTAAATAAGTATACAAATGTTACAAAAAATTAACTTCAATGTTTCTAGAGATGATGAAGAAGCTGAGAAAAACAAAAAAACCAAATTTTAAAAGATACATAAATATGTTGAACCAACTAACATTATTAGATGAAGTGAAACTCTCATTCAAAAAATAAGGAAAAAATGAAGGGAGAATCAAAAATCACTAATTTATCAATTATAACTATTATCACTATCAAAATCTTTTTAATATAAAAAATGGGTGGAAGATATAAATGAAGAGTTAAACTAGATTGAAAATAATGATACTTGGAAAATTTTCCCAAGAATTGAATATAAAAATGTCAAATGAACTAAATGGGTTACCTATAATAATTTGAATTAAAAGGGATATGTTTAGATAAATTAATCTAGGATTGTCTATAAAGAATATTAATATGTTAAATGTGATTATTTTTGGGAAACATTTACTCTAGTTGGATAATAAGAAACAATCAGAATGTTCTTGGCAGTCTCAATTTTTTAGAAGAACAATGTTTATCATATGATTATCAAGTTATATTTATTTAATGTATATATTTATAAATATGTTTCTATAGAAAAATTTTAATGATTTATTATTGATGATAATGGAAGTAAAATTATTAAATTGAATAAATATTGGTATGGTTTGAAGCCGGATCTGTTTCTGTGGTATTCTAAAAATGATCATTTCTTGAAGACATTGAATTTTTATAAAGGTAAGGTTTATAGTAATATATATATGAAGAAATAAGGTTTAGGAACTCTAATTATAATTGTTTAAGTATATTATGTAATAATTTTTATTAATAAATATCATATGTTAAGTATTTCTCAGAGAAAATGAACAGTTGTTTTGAAATGTCTATGCTTGGTGAAATAAACATATTTCATAGGCTATAGATTGTACTAAATGGAATTTAATAATTATTTCCCAAAAAAATTATTCCAATGAGTTATTTATAAAATTACATAGTATATTCTAAGGAAGTTTCCATACTTATTGGTGTTGGTGAAAAATTGAGTAAAAATAAATCCAAAACATGAGTATAATTGAAGGAATTATGAAAAATAATTAGAAGTTTACTCTGACTTGCAAAATCTCATCCAGACACTGTATACAAAGTAACATTAAGTTCTAGGTATCTAATTGATCCTAAATAATTTCACATGGTTTCAAATAAGAGAATTTTTAGTAATGTTAAATAAAATTTAAATTATGTGTTCCTTTAAAAGAAAAGTCATAAGATGAACTTACCCAAATTAATATATGTTCATTGGGATAGTGATTATAATGATCATAAATCACCATTCGGAGAAATATTTTTATTAGGAGGAAGATTTGTTCATTTTCATGATAAGAAACAATATTTGGAAACTTTAATTATAGTTGAATCCAAATATATTTTTTATGACTATGCATATACTCGAAGTGGATCAGATTTTAGTTTGAAGATTTTATAGTGAATGTTTATAAAAAAATTGAATATTATTTGTGATAAAAAAGTGAAATTGATCTTTTTAAAATTAATATTAAATATTATATATCTATTTACATTTATATAAAGATTAATCTCATTAAGAAAAAGTTTATAAGTATAAAAGTAAATTTTAATCATATCCCTACTAAAAAATTGTAGATATATTCACTAAAGATTTTTTAAGGGAATGTTTTGAGGAATTGAGGCTATAACATCATGCTCAGTATTTATCCCTTAATTAAAGAAATTTTTTTAGGTAACCCCTTATTTACTATGGATTTTGTTTCCAAATGGAGAGAATTAGTTCACAACGAACCTAAAGTTGTGGTTATATTAAAACATGGTATAAAACCACTTGAATTAATAGATATGGATTAAATTAAACTTTTAGCCTAAAACATTGTTTTCACCAAGGGATAGAATTCTCTCAAAAACAATTTTTATCCAGTAGTGTGGTGTTAAGATATTTCTCTTTACAAAAGTAAATTTTTGAACATTAATATTTTTAGTGATATGTGATGAGATTTTCAGGAATTGACCAAAAACTAAAAATTGTGAGATTGAAGAACCCATGGATATTTTAAAGGGGATATATTTTTACCTATATGAAAATATATTTTTTATATTGTGATATATATAAATACTTGAGGTTAACATTTCCTAAATAAAAATTTTAGAATAATTTTTTTGAAAGAACTTTTCAGAAGAATATTTATTAATTCACCAAAAGAAAAGTTTCAGAAGAACATTTTGAAAATAAAATTTAAAAAAGAAAATTTCTCGAAGAAAATTTTAATAATTAAATTTCTGGAAGAACTTTTCTATAATATTAATTGTGAGTTTACTGAAAGAATAGTTTTATAAGAAAATTTCAATAAGAAAAGTTTTAAAATAAAATTTCCCAAAGAATATTTTTAGAAGAACATTTCTAAAATAAAATTTACAAAAGAAAATTTCCAGAAGAACTTTTCTAGAAGAATAAGATTTTTTATTCCACTAAAATAATTTTTAAAGATTAAAATTCTATAAAAAATTTCATATGATCCTATAATTAATTAAATTCAACACATTATGATGACGCTGATCGAAAAATTCAGTGAATTAAAATTCATAAAGAAAAATATTGGGATTATAGATAAGATTTTTGTAATCATTGAAAATCATTGATATCATAATTTTAAAAATAATTTATTATTATTTTTACACTGATTTATTCAGAGTCTTTAAAGGTTGTCTGATGAAGAATGAGTTGAGTGGGAAATTAAAATTTTTAGAGTGCACTTATTACTTCATTTTAAAAGGATGTATGATTATATAAATGGCATTAGGCTCATTTTTAAGGGTTTCATAGAAATAGGAAAACCTTTTCTATGACATTTCAACTGTGAAAATTTGGGTAATTTACTTGGTCAAAGTTTCAAACACAAAGATTCAAAAAGTTGAGGTCAAATTTTTATAATCAGAGAATCTAAAGTCTAAAAATATTAAGATTTTTATTTATAATGTGTGAGAAATTATAAAAATTTAACCAAAAATTTACCCCCCCCCCGTCACTAGTTTGATTCATCTAGTAACTTCAAGATGTACTTTGGGTCATTGTTGATTTAATAACTAATGTTTCACATCTTCTTCTGATTTAGGATACTTAAAAAGTTTATGATATTATAAATATTTATATCGGATTGATTTTAAGTATTCATAAGATACCCAACATTATTATATCTATTAATTATTTAAGGTTTACATCTTAACTCTATTAAGGCTTTCAATATGATTTGGGTGCTCAGGTAAAGTTTTGTAGAACTTATAATGCAAAGTCTAATCACCAATCTTAGTGTACTAAGAATATTCATAAGGATATTATTCATGTATAAATACTTAGTTTTTTTTGTTTCATGGGAAGAATTTTTTTTACATCCATTAGGTTATACATTGTTTTTCTTGAAAATCATTGAATATTGTTGAAGGTTTTAGTGTTATAATCAGATTTGGATTGGTTTCCAATAATTTATGGATGTTGAACGAAAATAATTGAATAAGGATTATCATAATAATTAGATGAGGATGTTTTTTATATTTAATAAGTTTTAAATTATTTAAGAATGTAGCATATATTATAAAGGTTTTAAATATGAAGGAATCACTATGAAATAAGCATATGGGATACATTATGAATTAAGTGTCAATGGAAAGATAGAAAAGTTTCCAAGTGTTTTCCAAATTTTTGGTGTTTAATGTTAGAGAATTTATCTATGTTTAAATATGATGTATGATTAGTAGTGATGAAAGATAATATGGATGTATATAGAGTAAGACATGTTTCATCATGATTAATTGAATCATGTTGTGACCTATGGACCAAAAAGTTTTCTAAGTCCTCATAATGAGTTATGGTTAAGATTTGTCAAGACTAATGTATAGTTCATAAGTATTTTTAATTTTATATTTCTAGGATATTTATGTGTCATTTTGTGACATAAATGTTCATGAAACAAAGGATGTTCAGATAAAATTAAGTGATTCAATAAGTATTGGTGCTCAAACTATAGAAATTGTGGCTACACCAAAAAGGATACCTTAACAGGTTTTAGTGATTCTTGTTTTAAAGTTCACCATGTAGTGAATGATAAATTATTTGATGAAGGTTTCATGGAATAATTTAAATGTTTATAGAATTTAGAATATAAAATTTTGAATAATTATGTCACATCATGTAGGATTCCTAAGTATATTAAAGAATATATGGAGTTACAAGTTACATGTCATGACACATACGTCACGACGCATAGAAGGTTTAGACATACTTAAATAATTTTATAGACATGATGTTCGCATTATAAAAGATTATACATGTATTATAGGGAATTTGGGGGAGTATTAGTGATTTTATAATATTTTTTTACTTCATTCCATGGAAGTATGTTAGTGTCACAATCAGTTAAGTGAGAAATAGTTCACACCACAAAGAATAATCTCACAACATGGCATTTTTTCATTATTTAAGGAAAACTAAAATGAAACTAAATTTTCAAATCATAAATTATAATATTGTTCTATTATTGATGATTTAAAAATAATATATTAATAATTTATGACTTAATTATTATTATAAGGTTTGGTAGTAATATTAACTTACAAAAAAACTACCGATTTGAATTTCTATGGCAGAGATCCAAGGGGAGATTATTCAAAGGATAAATTTGAAAGAAATAATGTTGGAAGCTATTTATTATTTTAATTTAAGATTGAAATTACAAAATTCTCTAGATAAAGAAGATATACTATATATAATAGAGAAGTTTACTGTAATGAAAAATATAGTAGAGGGTGTTGGCATAAATGAAAAACTCCCACACAAAAGAAGGATTTAAATGGTATCACAAAAGAAGGGATAAAGAATAAAATTATATGATACCATGAGTTCAATCCCCCTACTAATAAATATACTTCATAGAGGATACAACATTAAATATAAACCCCATTTGGGTAAACTATTTTGAAAATTAAAAGGGAAATAATTTGAAACCATAAATGATATTTTATAAAAAAATAACATTGATATAAAATAAAAATTTACATGTCTCATTCAAATGGGACTTTTGAAAAGGACTTGTGAAAGATTTTTAAAACCTTTACTTTAAAAATAATTCCTAATAATGAATCCTTGAAAAGATATAATTTTAATATTGGAGAACTGATATGATTAAGAAAAAAAAGAAATTTAATGGAAAACCCCTTTTATTATTTCCAAAATATCATTGTTCAAAACCCACGTTCAATGAAGTGTAAAAAAAATCATTTATATTAAAACTTAATTATCACAAAGAAGATTATAAAATACCATATAATAAAATATTTGGGTGTGAGAACACAATCATGGAAAATCAAAATTTAAGATGAAACATTATAATTCATAGAAATGATATTTTATTTATCAATATCCCTTATATGAAATATACTTTATAAAGTATGAATCATTTGAAAGGGTGTTTATTTGAAAAAATGTAAAAAATCAGAGGATGACACATAATGAAATCATGGGTTAATTGTACAAAACTTATATCAAAAAAACATAAGTGAACAATAATAACTCAAATAATTAAAATTTAGTTATCGAAAACTCTTACGACTACGGTAACACTTGAGTTAAAATACATTTGAAGAAATTAATTTGATTTGTCTTAGTTTATCCATGAATAATAAATAAATAATGCATATAAAATCCATGGGATAGTAAATAAATATAATACCATACAAAGGAAACATTTTTTATAACATATAACATGTAACACCTTTATAATTTAAAATAGCACAATGTTTGATAGCGTATACAACATGCGGCATTATGCTTTAACGAACCATAAAAAAATTATTATTTTATGATCAATATATCATAGACGTTTAATTATAATGTTTTAATTAATTAACATAATTAATATATATATATATATATTACATAATCAAAAAAAATTAATTTATAAATTCTTAGGAAGTAAACCCTCAATTTTTAGTAAATTCATTTTATTATTCAAAATATGTTTTCTTCAATAATGGTTTTTTTTCTTTTTATGATGGAATATTATAATTAATTTCTAAAAAATTTAAAATTATTATTTTCTAAAAAAATATGGTTTTTTAAATCAAAATATCAAAATTATATTAGGTTTAATTTTTCATATTTTTCTGAAAATATTTATTTTCTAGTAAATAGTGAAAAATACTTATTTTTTATAGAAAAATATACTTTTTTCAATTATTCCCATAGTTAAATTTTTAAAAAATATTTCAAAAGTTAAATTAGCTTTGTTATATTTTTAATAATCCAATCTTGTTCATTATAATCAATTTTATTTTTGAATTTAGTATAAAAACATTTTTATACATAAGAATGCATTTTTTTATAAATATTATTTTCCATTGAATTTTGTGTTTTATGTTAAATTTATTCTACCAATTTTTAAAATTAAATCATGAAAAATTTAATCCATATTTTGAATTGGTAGGTCTAATTTTTTTTAACAATTCAATTTTATTTTTCTGGTCATTATGAATAGCAACCATAGTAAATTTTATTACCACTATAATGGTAAAATAGGTTAATTTGGGTTATAACTAAAGTGATAATACCTAAACTTCATTCAAAAACTTTAATTTATTAAATTTTATGATTCTATTTCATCCATAATCATTCAAAAATCTAAAATATGACCTTTTCATTCCATTTTTCTTTGATTTTTACCTTTATAATATTTAAGTAAAATATAAAGTCATAAATGTCACATTTTTTACTTTTAATTTCTATAATATTTTCTAAAATGAATAAAATAAACCTGTGTTTAGTTATAATTGTTTACATGAAATAATAATGAATTTATTTGTGGTAATTTATTTTTAATTTTTATTCAGGAAATGCAATGCCAACAGAGTGCTTCTACAAGAAGTAACAAATCAAGTAAATAATTTTAAAAACTCTAAAAGTAACATTATATGGGTTATTTAAAGTTTCCCATATATTTTTAATATTAATATAACATATTATATATTTTTTATATTTTTATATTTTAATTCCATTTATTTCATGTTGTCTTCAAAATCTAATTAGGTGAATAGTTCCTAAAATGACATTAATAGTAATTTATGTTAAATATTTTTTATTAAATTATTTTATAAATCTTAAAAATATTTCAAGAGGATAATTAGGATGATAAATGGTCTAAAATTTCATCGTTATTCCATTTATGATCCATTTTTACAATATAAGTAAAATTATAACCCTTTAATAATTAAAAAAAATCATTACAATGGTAAAAGTTAAAAATGGTTAACCAAGGGGTTAAACCAAAAGATAAATTTTAAAATGACATATAAACCTATATGAATTTGATTTTATTACAATAATAAGACCATATACACATTATCTTAAAATATAATTCATTTTTTAACCATTTCACATGAGTTTGACACATATTATATTATAATATTTCATCTATTTCCAAAAATAACATTAAAGATATTTTATAATAAAAAATATTTTATTAAATGATTTAAATTTCATAAAAATAATATATTAATAAAATTTAGTGGTATATGTTTTGCAATATCAATTTTAGTCTATTTATGGCTCAAATTTAATTTTATAGTACCTTTCTTGACACCTAAAGTGTAAAAAATATTGATTTCCCAATAATGGTTAGAGGGGTTAACATAAGGTCAAAACCAAGAGATAAGGGAGAAAACATAACCAGAAATTGTACAAATTTTATTATATGAGATGATTTCGACTGAAACTCATCTTATATTCGGACTATATTAATATGAATCAATTTTTCCCTGAAAACTAATTTATATTAATTTAATACTTTAAGTAATTTTTTAGGTGATCCTCCCCACACTTTTAAAAGGGTAACTCATATCTATCATTATTAAAAATGTTTGAGCCTTAAATATTAGAAAATAACTTCCCTAATATCATCCTATATTCTTTATCCACATTCTAGAGCTTCTAATATTTTCCAAAGACCATCCTTTCAAGGATTAAAGTGTATGCCAAAAATCCTTCTCAATGAAGCTGTATAACTCTTAACTGAGAATTGTAAATTTTATTCCTTCTTATTCCTATTATAAATCCATTGTATCTATTATAAAATAACGATTTGAGTGTCTTAAATATAATTAATTGTTATTATGAGTATGGAATAACCATTTTCCACCTTCTTCCCATTCGTTGGAAAATGAAAACGCCACTCATGCATATGTGTGAACTACAACCTCCATGAAGCAATTTGATCAATTTTTTGTTTTCATTTTAGATTAATGCTAATAAATACAGATTTAAGGAATATATAAGACATAATCTCCTAATAGTTTGAAGTGTCGTTTTTCTATTTAAATGTTTGTTAAACTTTTAATTTTCTTGTCAAATGCTTCCCAAAAGAGGGGAAGGTCTCAGGAGCATCCTGAGGGTTTATGACATAAAAGAGATGGAAAATGGGATTTAGAGAGTGTGGTGAATGTTTTGTGAAAATTGTGCACCATGAGAATGTTCCATGGAGAAGGTTAGAATCACGATTTACAAACTATGAAAGGGTGGAAAAGAAACTATGTGAGTATGGGAAGAGATATTCTCACATCTTCTATATGGTTGGAAAAACTGTGCAAGTGTCCGATGAAACCATGAAACTCAGTTTTTACATGGATAGATGAGACCACATGATTAGTTCATGGTTTGGAAAATTGTATACTCAAACTATTATCCTCATTAGAGATTTTTAATTTACAATTTTACACTCCCAATATTATATCTAATTCCTCTAATTTTTACCCTCATTCGATAACTAGTAGCCTAGGGTGCAAACCAAGAGTTCCCAACTCTCATAAGGGTGATTCTTCATTGATTATTAGTCTTTTGAAGTGTTTTTTTTTTGTGATTTGATGCCTTGTATAAGTCTATAAGTCATTTCCCTTATATTTTATAAAATATTCATAGCTTGGTTTCTCCTATTTATCTAATTCTCATGCATCTTAATTTAAAATAGTTCTTCAGATTTTTGTTTGAGTAAATTTTAACATGAATCAAGGGTCTAAATTATATAATTCATCATCAATGATCAAATGTTAGTATGTCTATAAGCTATTTTCCATAGTCTTGTTTAGGTTCTTGTGTATGTGGCGTGTGATATTGTTACATCATGATGTGCAATTTCTTCTTTGTCTAAGAATAATATATTACTTCTTAAAATGAAATGTTAGACCTTTTATAGATTTTATTAGGCCTGTAAAAGTTTGTGAAACCTGGCCTACAACCATCAAAGGGTTATTTAAATCCCTTGAAAATGGTAAAATATGTTGTACATGATATAATTGATGATTTATGAGTTTAAACAAGTTAGTCTTGTTTTAGGGCTGGTTATAATGGGAAAATAGGTTGTTTAGATATTTAGGAATTATATAGTTTTTAAATAACACATGACTGTTGTTCCATATGAATAAATGATGAAATTTTTTAAGTGTAAAATAGGTTTGAAGTTGTTGGGTATTATAGAACATGGTGAATAATGAATAATTAAAAACATGTTCACCTTGTTATATGTTTTAATGTGTTATAACAGTCAAGTAATTTGGACGTTGGTATTTTATTAATGATGTATATCCTTTGAGGTTAGACATGGAAATCCAAACCCATAAGTAAGGATGATGAACATGATTCTCTATATCCTTGATTTATGATTGATATACATGACACTCAAAATCCCTATTTTTAATTAATGTACATGGTGTTTCTTATTATTATCTTGGTTGCTGGCAAGATGCTCTGGGCACTAATGGATTTTTACTAAGTGTAATCAATTAGAATGAAACTGTAACAATCCTAAATCTAGAACCCTAGAGTTAGGGGTTATTTCATTACATTGGTATATGATGTAAGGAATCATATCCCGAAGGACATAATAATTTAGTTTTTTTGGATAACCAAATACATACATGCTATTTATATTACATAGTGGGTAAAACATAAAACATCATGATTTAAAAAATTTGGAATACTTGAAGTCATTCAAAGGATTCCCCTTCATATCCTGGGAAAAGGAAACATAATAAAGGGTGAGATAAAAATTTTGGTAAGGGTTTTATACAACAGAACCTATCTAAAATCAATAATGCATAATTAATATGGAAAGTTAAATAACAAAACACACATTCCATTTAATCAATAAATTATATATCCTAAAAAGATAAGTAAAAATAAATATGGTAAGGTAAATTACTAAGTAAACATAAAACATAATCAATAACTTGATCAAAAACTGAATCCAAAGATAATTTCATATTAAAAATCTCATGGATATTAATAACTGAATACTTAATGAGAGAAATGATTAATATTATATTTCATGATGTCATAAATCATGGTATCTATACTATCAAGAAATTTCACAATATATATTAATCTTTATAGATAAAACCCAATTTTATTAGGCCAACTGATTTGTCTCATAATAATTATCAATGCATCGAGGGACTATATAATTCCAGGCTCCACCTGTAACTACAAGTCCAACGCATTTCTCATATATCAATATGATCGGTTTAATTAATGAATCAATATTCCATATCATAAAATATATATTTCCTAAATAATATTGATTTATTGATAATTCCCTAGTCAATAAAATAATTTCCATTTATAACACCATATATATAAGTTTTATAAGGCTTAGGAAACAATTATATCCATGATATAAGAATATTAATATATAAGAGAAATGAAATATAAAGTGATTACAAGTAAGTTAATGATTTAAAGGATGGTATAATTAAAAAATATAACCCATGGGTATTAAGTAAAATAAAAGGTTGTTGTAATTGATTAATAAAACTAACATAAAAATATCATTAAAAATAATTTTTGTAGAAGAATGCCTTTTTTCACATTGAAATTCACTTTTAAAAATAAATTATGATAATATGAAGGGAAAAAATTTCATTGAAAACAAACTTCTAAAATTTTAAAGGAATATTTAAAGAATTAAAGCTCTATGATGGTTGTAAAATTATATCATTCCGTATAAGTTAAAAAACATTTCTTTCGTGTTATTTTTATAAAATTCAAAAAGAAGCTCATTTGAAAAATTATAGAAAGATTACCTTTAAACCATTTTGTAAAAATTAAAACATGGTTAAAAATTAATATACATTTTTTTAGTATAATAGTAAAAAAATTGAAAACAATTTTATAAAACATGTATATGGAAGAGAAATATTCCCATGTGTGGACTTCAACATAAACAACCCTGAATAATGATAAAATTGAGAAATAAACTCTTACATAGTGGTATATTTTGAATCATAATCCCCATAAAAGAAAGAAAAATATATGGATATGTAAATACTTGTAATATTCATAATATTTACCATAAAATAAATTCATGGGAATTATATACGCTATATAAAAGAAACAAGTAATGTATAAGGTATGTGTCTCACATAAATAAAAGTGAGAAGAAAGTCCCTTACCTTGTATTTACCTTTAGATGTATGTAATTTAACCTAATGTATAATTGGATAAATCATATTACTAATTTTTAAAATAAAAATATTAATATTTATTATATCATATATAATCCTTATATTGAATCTTACCACCCATTTCTTAATAATATTTTTTCATTACCCTTGTTTCGGATGTTACCTACTTCATTTTCCCATGCATATTTAACCATGTAAGTTATGGTTATTTTGAAAAAGATATAGCTCTATAATCTATAGAATATTATTTATGTTTTAAATATAATATGTATTAAATATATAGATATTTATATTCATATATAAATATAGAAATAGAAACATGAATTACATAGCTCATGGAGATAGTATGCCATATGTACCTATGGACGATGTTTTCATTTTTTTTTGATGGATGGAACGAAAGAATGATAAAGAATAAAAAACCTTTAAAAAACATTATTATGTAATATATATCATATATATTAATTAGTACTGTATTTATAACCATCCACGTAAAGTGTTGAAAAAAAACATTACACCGCTATGTGGAGATGGAAAGCCGTACATACTAACTAAAAACTATCATTTTTAAAGATTTTGAAAAAAAACAGGGACAAAAACATCATAGAGGTATAAATTAGTGAAGTACCAGATGGTCATTAACAAAAAAATTGAATCCCCTCATGAGGAAAGGAACCTAATATGATTAAGAATAAATTACTTTGATTTTTGGATTCCATAGATGCCAAGAAGTCTTCTACCATATTCCCCTCCCGCTAAGTATGAGTGATCTCTATATAGATACCCATGAGATATTTACACTCCCTAGTCATATACGCAATGTTCTAGGGAAAACTGGCTTTTCATGGAAGTACTTTATAGAAGATTATAAAATTTGTCTCTACTACCTTCAGTATGATTTTTCTTTGTTCACATAGCTCCAAACCTATGACCATAGCTTGAGCCTCCATCTACAGAGCATCAAAAATACCATAAAAGGATGAGAATGCTGCTAGAACAAACCCCTCCTGGTCTATAGTTACTCTACCACCTCGCATATCCCCCCGGATAAGAGACCCATCAGTGTTAATCTTGAGCCCACAACTGAGAGGATGCCACGATACCCAATCTCCCTGCCTTAGGTTGCTGGTATATCTAGAAAGAAAATGGGTTGGGATGTTAATTCTTACAGGTGGAGTAGTTTGGCAGTCTGCACACAACCTAACTAGGTCTAGAATATTGTTCCTCATTTTGAAGAAAATACTGGTCTAAGATCCCCTAATGTTTTTGTGGAAAGAATCATTCTTAGCCTTCCATATCATCCAGCAACCCACCATAAGAATTACCACCCTGGCTTTCTTCTCAGGACTGAGATCACTAGTTCCTTGAAACCACAAGTTGAGAAAGATATATTGAACCCCTCCACGATCATTCTAGCTAGATAAATCCTCCAACACCTACCAAATCCATCTGGCCTATTCACTAGAAAAGAATAGGTGTCCCACTGTTACTTGTTTGTTGTCTTTGCAACACCAGCACCTGAACTCCATGCTCACTCCCATGCATTGAATTTTCTCCTCTATTGGTAGGTCCTTGTTTCTCACATGCCAAAATAAGAAATTAAATTTAGACGGGATATCCTTGAGCCAGATAATCACCCCCATAGGTCTTCAGTAATCAAATCCTTCCTCATAGAATCATAAGTCTTGATCAATAATTCACCTAACTTGGATTCCGTAAAGATGAGTCTATCATAGTCCTCACTAAAGACTATGTTGTTAAAGGATTCACATTGGTTTTCATCAAAAATGGCTTGCAGAAAACTGAGATGACCACTAGTCTCTCTAAAATAGAGGTTCGAAGTGGGACAGCTGAGGAACCACAACCTGCCTGCCCCCCAATCTTGCTACCAAAAGTTGATGTACCATCATCCCACCAGGCAATGAGAGTGATTTCACAGTGCCTTCGTGTATGGGTGGATTAGGCTCTATATCTTAGAATTCCACCATCACTGCTCATTAACGAGCAGGGAATATTTGTCTTGAATCATCCTTCCCTATAGTGTCCACCCTTCTAGATCCTCCCATACCAGTTTAGTGTGTATCCCTTGCATGGTCGAGGAGACACTTCTCAAATTGATACCTCGTACATATGCACATGCAGTGATTTTGTTTTTTATAAGATGGATAAAAGGTTGAAAATGGTTTCCTAATAATAAGGATAATATCCCAGTATATTTATGATACTATAATTTTTATATTAGGATTTATAAAATACATGAAAACGAAGTGGAATAAGAAATAATCTTGAAAGAGTTGGTAATGATGATTATCTCTTCTTCAGTGGACTTTCTTTATATCTCTTCTTAAGGGATCTAGGGTTGGTATTTTAAAAGGACCAAAACCTATAGAACTTGTATAAGGATGTTAAAAATAATAATGAGGATTACATGGTTAGGATATTAGGCTCAAAGTGGTTTGAGAAAGTGAGGGAGGAGGTGTCCTTTTATAATTGTGGTGAGGGGCACTTCTGGAATTTCCCAAAAGATTAAAATATAATAAGATGGTTTGAGAGACAAATGATTTCAAATGGCCCATAAATTCATAATGGATAAACTTTTACACCATAGATTATCTGATTTTTCCTTATTTAGTATTTTTTGATTTTTGAATAATTTAATAAAATATTAAGCCCATAAAATATCATTATTGTCAATTTTTATACAATTCATTACTTTGACATTAAAAATATCAATAAAAAAATTAAAATTAAGAAAATATATTTTATTATATAATAAAAATGTCATGGTAATATATAAAATTATATTATCACCTTATATCTAAAATAATGTGACTTTTAATATTTTTAATATCATTTATTTTATTATTCCATTAATTAAATCATTATCGCATCCACATTGTGTAAGAATATAAGTTAATAATTTATTCACTAAAAGTTAAAAATAAATTACCATGATGGATATAAATTTTTTATATTTAAAAACAATATTTATAGTTTAATACATCCTTTGGATAACCCAATATAAAAATATTATAGTTATTAAAACAAGAGAGTGACATGTTTGACTTTTCTTGAAGTAAAATAATATAAAGGTCATCATCTCAACCAAATATCCATTAAATAAAATATGTCACGACATGTCCCCTAGGGCCCGTTCCGTGACTACCCCAAGCCTGCCTTCCATAGGCCAGGGGCAGGGGACTAGCATCGGAAAGGCATATCCCTAAAACCGGGAAGGCATTTCCTTAAGAACCTATAAACTCACACAACCAAGCACACAGTAAGATACAATCACAAAGTAAACTATATAGTCAATAGAGTGAGTACAATAAGTAAAAGAGGACGAAATATAATCCAAACTAGAAAGTACAAGGAAAACTGAAAAGTACAAGTAAAACTGAAAAATAGCACCTGCGAACACTCGACGAGGATCCTACCTGAAGGGTAGGTACAGATCTCGAATAGTCATCTCTACAGTAGGCCTCTTCTATGGTCCTCCCCAAGCAATCTCCAGTCCTGGTACCCTTGTCCTCAGTCAGCATTGTCCATTGTCTTCACAAAACACAACGAGGTGCGAGTGTAGCCCGTGCAGGGGTGATTATAACGATACTCATTAGGGACACCAAGACCCCCCAAGGTATCTAAAAATCCAAAAAGTATAAACCACAAAGAATGGAAACAACAGTCAACCCTACTTAGGTATATGCCAATACATATACCTAAGTTATCAAGATAAACTCATCTCACACAGAAGGGATGAATTCTACAAAGGTAACACTATGAAGGTAGGAGTACCACACAGGTAACTCCCTGAAGATATAATACCACACAGGTATACTATGAAGATATAAGACTCAGCTCACACAGTTATAAGTGAAGTATAGAAGTATATATGATTAGTCGTGATGCTAGATCATCTTATTCAGTCAAGAGGCACTTCTGGTGATTATACGGAGTCTGAAACACACAAGATTGATATGTACTAACCCCTGAAATGACCCACACAATATATAACCCACACAGGATTGGTATGCACTAACACACACAGGATTGTTGAGCGTTGACCCACACAGGATCTGACCCACACAAGATCGGTATGCACTGACCCACACAGCATCACTGAGCGCTGACCCACATAGGATCTGACCCACATAGGATCGGTATGTGCTGACCCATACAGGATCGCTAAGTGTTTACCCACACAGGATCGATAGGTACTAACCCCCTCAATGACCCACATAGGATCCGACCCTCCCAGATTCGATAGGTAACTATCCTCTTTATTATTCGTCTTCAACCACCACCTCACTGCCAGCCACTGGATTCCTCACACCTGGTGCGCTCGAGATCCGTAGAATCTGTCCCTCAAGATATAGTTCATACCTAGACCACCATTAATTACACATGTAGAAGTATCCCAAAGTTCTATCATGTTATAAGGGACCCAACGCAACAGACGATGTGTTAATCGGACGCCCGGTCTGTAAGTTATTAGAGTTTCCGCTCCGAGGGCACGGCTGGATCCGGGGTTCAATCCAACCCGGTCGTACTCCAAAATTATCCAAAACTCAAGTTGATTATACCAAATGGACAGTCTCGATCCAATGATTCTAGTGCGGTAGACGATTCATCAAATAGACACCTGGTTCTCAATATATGGCCAAAAAGGCGAAACTGGGTCCGGATGGGCCCGGGTCCAGTCTGACCTGGCCCGACCTGGACTGGGCTAACCCGACCTAGTTTGAGTCACCCCAACCCAACCCGGGACCATCCCAGATGGCCGAATGGTGTTACGGCCCTCCTTCTCTTTTGCGGTCACTACATCTCCGTTCTTAGCCTAAAAAATAACACGATCGCATATTTGTGATCTTTGGGTCGATGGATCTGCGTCCATATGTCGTGCTCAACAAAATATTTTGTTTCCAATGGAATTAAATATTTGGTGTTTAAGAATGCACAAAAAATGCGTGGAGAATCAAAAGATAAGAGGCAAGTTATATGCGCGGGATGATGGCCATGTTAGTTTGGCCATCGTCATTGAGAAAAAAGAATATGAAGAATTATCAAATAAATTCAATCATATTAAAAACAAACCCCTACCTTGATGTTCTCCCATAGGATTTGTTTCAAGGAAGAAGATGAATTCGATGAAGATGGTGACGTTGGTGTTCGTCGCTCCCGTAAGATGTTTCTGATCCGGGCTCAAGCGTCGTCCTCATTCTTCGATTTTGGAGGATGATCTTCGTTGGAGAGAGTTTTCTTTGTTGAAGAATTTTCTCCAAGATCTCCTACCATTTTCCAATCATTTACCCTATGAAATATGAGGTTCCAAATTAGTAAGATTAAGTTTATTAATTAATCAATTAATTTTTTGGCATATTAATTTTTGAATTCCAAGTGTTAAAGTTGATTCATTAATCCAGAATTAATGAATCCAATTAATTAAAGAGGAATGTGCTTACACATTTTTTGTAACCAGACATTTAATTCCTAGCATTAAATGCTCGACCACCCTCATGTGGTCCCCACATTTATGTTTCAAATGGGAGGTTTCAATTTCAAAAATAAAATAAATCATGTTTATTTTATTTTCTCCCATGAAAAGTCTAGAAACTAAATTCCACCCTCGACCTACTGCGGTCGAGGTGAAGGTCTCCTTAAGATAATATTGGCGTTTCGAGTTCAATGGTGTCCTCAGATTTTAATTCTAGGCACTAGTTCAAAAGTTACAAAATGCCCCTCGTGCGTTTACTGAACATACTCGAAAAAAGTTCATAAATTCATTCTGGGAACACCGGGCATCAGAATCATGTGCCGTCAATTTTTGCGGACTCATATTATTTCCATATATTTAAAAAAATTACATGGAAAATCTCGGCTCTTTACATTATCCCCACCTCAGGGATTTTCATCCTCAAAATCCACAACACAAACTAGGGAAACAAGTGGGGGTACTGAGCACAAATCTGAGCTTCTCGCTCCCATTTTCTCTCCTGGAGGTTCTCGTGCTGCAAACGAACACACACTAGAGGTATCGACCACCCACAAAGGACCCACTCTTGTCAATCCTCAATCTCCACTGAAACCTCTGAAAACGTCTCCCCATCATCGATGTCCAGCTC
The DNA here is from genome assembly GCA_963277665.1 of Viscum album. Lineage (NCBI taxonomy): Eukaryota > Viridiplantae > Streptophyta > Magnoliopsida > Santalales > Viscaceae > Viscum > Viscum album. The sequence continues at coordinate 31,321,302 of OY728132.1, read as the reverse complement.
TCCCTAGTCAATGATGTGTGAAAGATCATGTATGTATCTCCTCAGTTGGGATACAAGGAAAACATCTTTCACCTGGTGCAACTGAGGTGAAAGAGCTAAGTGGTAAGCCACCTCACCAACTCTACTGAGGACCTGAAAGGGTCTGATGAACCTTGGAGATAACTTGTCACCCAAACCAAATCTCCACAAACCTCATCGAGTTGAGACCCTTAGAAAGACATTGTCACCATCCTCAAACTCAAGAGGTCTACGTCTCCTATCAGCATAGGACTTATACCTGGTCTGTGCAGTCTTCATCCACTCTTGTATGATCTACACCTTCTCTGTGGTAGGCCACACCATCTCTGGTCCCACAAATGCTGACTCCCCTAGGTCAGTCCAGCACAGAGGTGATCTGCATGGTCGATCGTACAACTCTTCGAATGGTTCCATACCGATAGTGGAGGGATAACTATTTTTGTATGTGAACTCCACTAAGGTAAATTGATCCTCCTAACTATGTATAAAATCAAGGATGTAAGAACGCAACATATCCTCAAGAGTCCTTATGGTCCCTATGTCTGACCATCCGTCTGAGGATGGAAGGCGGTGCTCAACTGATGTTGTGTCCCGAATACTTCCTGCAACCCCTTCCATAGCCAGGAAGTAAAATGTGCATCACGATCAAAGACAATTGTAGATGGAACTCCATGAATTTTTACAATCTCCTTCATGTAGAGGAGTCCCAATCCCTCTACTGAACACTGCTCTCTGATGGGTAGGAAGTGGTTTGAATTGGTTGGTCAGCCAACGATCACCCAGATGGAATCATGCCCATTAGGCGTGTATGTAATTCGAGTCACAAAGCCTATGGAGATTCCATACCACTTCCACTTTATCACCTATAGTGGCTGGACTAATATTTCTAGAACCTGATGCTCTGCCTTCACTTGCTGACAAGTGAGGCACCATGAGACAAACTATGCCACCACTTTCTTCATTCCCGGCCACCAGTGCTGATGTCGAAGGTCCTGGTACATCTTCACCACTCCTAGATGTACCGCTAGTGGGGAAGTATGGAACTCCCTCAAAACTTCCTCTTTGAGTGACACTGGTACCATAGTACGTCCTTTGAAGAGGATTACATGCTCCCCACATTCAAAAAATCCATCAGGTTCCTGTCCTATGGATATCTTTGCATGTCGAGCCTCACAGTCAGTGTCCCCAAACTGTGCCTCCCTGACTTTATGAAGGAGTGGGGGAGTGACTATCATAGACTAAAGTTAATCTTCTCCATCTCAATTCACATAGGATATCAAAAAAGCGGCTAGCTACTTCGTCGCCTCACTCAAAAACTGTATACTAGATCTCTTGCTGAGTGCATCTGCTACTATGTTCCCCTTCCTAGGAGTATAAACTATCTAGAAGTCATAGTCCTGGAAGAAATAAAGCCAATGTCGTTGTCTTAGGTTTAGGTCCTTCTGAGATAAGATATACCTGAGACTCTTGTGATCAGAGTATATTGTAAAACGTTCACCCATCATGTAATGTCGCCACATCTTCAAGGCAAAGACCACTGCTGCTAACTCCGCGTCATGGGTAGCGTAGTTCTACTAATGTTGTCTCAGTTGTTGAGAACTATAGGAGATTACTGCTCTCTCCTGCATCAAGACACATCCAAGCCTGGTCCCTGATGTGTCGCAATAGACTACGTACCCAACACCCTCCTCTGGTAGCCTCAAGACGGGGGCACTCGTCAGTCTCTACCTCAGCTCCTGAAAACTCCGATGGAATCTCTCCGACCGTACGAAGGGTTTCCCCTTCTTCGTAAATTCTGATAAGGGTGATGCAACTCTGGAAAAGTCAGGCAAAAACCTACAGTAGTAACTGGCCAAACCCATGAATCTCGGCACCTCCGTCACACTCCTAGGTGGCTCCCAAGAAAGCACAACTTTGATATTTGCAAGATCCACTACAACTCCAGCCTCTGAGATGACGTGTTCCAAGAAGTGGACCTCTCGTATCTAGAACTGGAACTTCAAGAGCTTACCATAAATCTAGTTCTCTCGAAGTGTGTCCAGAACTATCTGCAGATGATAGGCATGCTGCACCTCTATCACTGAGTATATCAGGATGTCCTCAATGAAGACTACCACAAAACAATAAAGTTATGGCTGTAAGATCTTGTTCATGTGTCCCATGAAGACTGTTGGGGTGTTGGTCACACTGAATGGCATAACCATGAACTCATAGTGGCCATACCAACATCTGAAGGCCATTTGTTTCACATCCTCATCTCGTAACCTGAGCTGGTGGTAGCCTTATCTGAGGTCTATATCCAAAAACTATTGTGTCCCCTTCAGCTGATCAAAGAGATCGTCAATCCTTGGGAGTGGTTACTTGTTCTTCACAGTTACCTAGTTCAGGTTCCTATAGTCCACACAAAGTCTCAAACTCATATATTCTTTCTTGGCAAACAAAATTGGGGCTCCCAAGGAGAAACATTGGGCCTAATGATCCCCATGCTCTAAAATTCCTCTATCAGTACTCACAGCTCTCGAATATTTGTTGGATCCATCTGATATGCTGGTGTAGATATCAGTGTTGTCCTAGGGTACAATTCAGTGTAAAAGTCCACCTCTCTATGAGGAGGTAGACTCAGAACATCATCTGGAAAAACATCAGCGTACTGGTCCACCACTAAAAGATATCTCGAACTCTATACATTAACCACTCTGAGGGTAAGTCTAGCCAACATATGTTTTATTGGTTTTACCCTCCTCTGGGTAAGTCCATCCTTTGCCTCCAAGGTTCCCTTCTCACTGGTGATAGAAAACCCGGTCCCATCCATGCAGACACACCACACTTTTCACCTAATACAGTCGATCTGAGCATGGACTGTGGATAACTAGTCTATTCATAAGATGGTGTTGTAAGGCCTCGACGCCGCTACTAATAGATCATAGACAAAGCTCTCACCTCTTAGAGTAATCTCGCACTAACGGCACTAGTGTGTAATCGTTGAACCCTCTCTCATAGGAGTATCTAGTCGTAAGGATCGAGTCAATAGCTCCACCGGTATCTCCGAGCTCCGAACGATGGTCATGGTAATAAAATAATTGTTTGAACCTATGTCTATAAAAACCATAGATTAAGTGGAGTAGAAACAAATCATACCTCAAATCATATCCGGAGCGCCGTGGTCGTAGTCCTCAGCTGCCTGGAGCTGAGCTCGTCCTTGTCCACCTACTCCCTATGGTCGAGGTGGACCCCCTGGTCATGGTGGCGGTAGAACCTTGAATTGCCTCCCATCGCCTATTGCATGAACTAATCCTCTTCAACGTCCTCCTCCTTCCCGTGGACCTCCGTAATCGAATCTTCACCACTACCCAGATGGTCCTTTGACCATCTGCTGATCATCTGTATGGTAGGTCAGGCTGTCGCGAGCCATGTGACCCTACCCACCGCATGAATAACACTGCTTGTTCCTCATCAGTCCGGCTCTGTCTCGAGATCCCCACACCACTGACCTTGTATCCTATGGTCATCCACCTATAAGTCTGGTCCTCTTGGACCTATTCGTCATCTGTCAGCTGCCAGCTACCGATGACTCTGTTACATGTCATCCGGTGGCGGGTCTCAATGTCGGTGACTACTCATCAAAGAAGCTATCCACTAAGAGTGCTCTCTCTAACACCCCCACCTATTTCAGGATGCTGAGGGAAACCATCGAATCTCTAATATCCCTTATGAGCCCCTGCTCGAAGGTTTGGGCCCTGAAGAAAGGGTCCTGAACAATGTAAGTGGAGTAGCGTGAGAGTTTAGTAAACCTCACTGAATACTGAGCCACAGTCATGCTACCCTGATACAAGTGGATAATCTCATGTATACACACTGAGTATCGGGTCGTTGGGATGAACTCTTCCCCAAAAAGGCTCTCGAAATCTACCCAGATTAGATTCACCTCATTGTGAACCTGGAGCATCAAGCTCCACCATCTTCCTGTTGTTGCATGAAGAAGACTGGCGGCAAGGATCACCATGAGATCAGCTAGTGTCCCTATGAGTCAGAAAACTCTAAACACGACCTCCAGCCAATCCTCATCCACATGTGGATCCGTCTCACCCCAAAACCTCACTGGCCTCTAGAGCTAGAACTTGTGAAATGTGCTCAAGTGGTGTTCACCCTCTTCTGTTGGGGCTGGTGTCATCGATTGTCCAATGGGTAGTGCTGCTACTAGTACACCACCCGATGGTACAACTTCCATAAGGGGGCCCTGCACCAAAGCCTCATTGCTTGGTGGGCTTCCATCACGTACTCTACCTGGAACCCTGGCTAGCTGGCTACGTGGAGGCATCCTGAAAAGACACAGGTGCGCCACGGTCATTAAGTTTATACCTGGTGAGCTGACTCAAAGAGATCACAAAGAAAACTTATCAAAAACACATACGCAATCAGTGTTTTAATGCACTGAGTTGGAAATCAGAGGTTAGGTTCCTGGTGTATGGATATGTTGGCCGCTACACCAACACTGGATTCCCCAAACTAAAAACCACACTCATCACAGTTAACACTATTTCCACATAGAAAAGATCAAAGTCCTAGTTCTTTGTTAGAACTGAACCCCTCTGATACCAATTTTTCATGACCCATCCCCTGGGGCCCATGCCATGACTACCCCAAGCTCTCCATCCATAGGTCAGGGGTTGGCGACTAGCACCGGAAAGGCATATCCCTAAAATTGGGAAGGCATTGCCTTACGAACCTGTATACTCGCACAACCAAGCACACAGAAAGATTCAAGTTCAAAGTAAACTATATAGTAAACATAGTGAGTACAGTAAGTTAAAGGGGCCAGAATACAATCCCAACTAGAAAGTAAAAGGAAAATTAAAAGTAAAAGTAAAACTGAAAAACAGCTCCTAGGAACACCCATCGAGGATCCTACTTGAAGGGTAGATACATCTCTTGAATGGTCATATCTGCGGTACTCCTCGTCTGTGGTCCACCCCGAGCATCCTTCAATCCTAGTACCCTCGTCCTTAGTTAGCGATGTCTTTCGTCTGCACAAGACACAATGAGGTGTGGGCGTAGCTCGTGTAGGGGTGAGTATAACGATACTTAGTAGGGACCTCGAGACCCCCCAAGGTCTCTCAAAATCCAAAAAGGATAAACCAAATAGCATGGAAAGAACATTCAACCCTACTTAGGGTTATTCCCATAAATATACCTATGTTATCAAGATAAACTCATCTCACATAGGAGGGATGAATACCACAAAGGTAACCCCACGAAGGTAGGAGTACCACACAGGTAACTCCATGAAGATAAAGTACCACACAGGTACACCATGAAGATATAAGACTCAGCTCACATAGGTATAAGTGAAGTATAGAAGTACATATGATTAGTCACAAAGCTAGATCATCTTATTCTATCAAGTGGCACTGCTGTTGATTATACGGAGTCTAACCCACACAGGATTGATAGATACTAACCCCCAAAATAACCCACCCAGGATCGGACCCACACAGTATTGGTATACGGTGACTCACACAGGATCAATGAGCGATAACACACATAGGATCTGACCCACACAGGATCGATATGTGCTGACCCATACAAGATCGTTGAGCGCTGACCCACACAGGATCTGACCCACATAGGATTGGTATGTGCTGACCCACACAGGATCACTGAGCGTTGAACCACACAGGATCGATAGGTACTAAACCTTCCAGTGACCCACATAGGGTCCGACATGCCCAAATTAGATAGGTAAATAACTTCCATATTATTCATCTCTAACCTCTGCCTCACTGCCAACCATTGGATTCCTCGCACCTGGTGCACTTGAGTTCTGTAGAATCTGTCCCTCGATATATCGGTCATACCTCGACCACTACAAAGTCACATAGAGAAATATCTTAATGGTATGTCATTTCTTAAGGGACCCAATGCAAAAAACGGCATGTCAATTGGATGCCCGGTCTATAAGTTATTAGTGTTTCCACTCCGACAGCCCGATTGGATTCGAGGTTCGATCCAACCCGCCATACTCCAACTTTAACCAAAACTCATGTGGAGTATACCAAAAGTACCATCTCGGTCCAAGGATTCTGGTTCTGTAGACGGTTCATCAAACGGATGTATGGTTCTCAAGATATGTCCAAAAAGGCCAAACTGGGTTCGGATGGGCCTGGGTCCGGTTGGCCCGACCTGACCTGGGTCCGGCGCGGATGGCCTGGGCTTCTGCAGGCCCAGCCCACTGGGCCATGGTATGGTCCAACCCACGTAGGGGGAGGCCTATCCTGGCCTGCTAGCATGGTCTTCCCAAGAAGTCGCTGAAGGGGGAGCACCCCCTTCCGTTCAGGACACTAAAGGGTAGCGCCTTAGGGTTCTGCCACATCACCATTGAGATCCAAGTGGGTCCTGCCGATCTGTCACGGCCAGCTGGGTGCTCCGGTCGGTCCTCCTCCCAGCGGCACGGTCACGCACTACTGCTCCACCATGGATGGCTGGGTGCCTGATGATCTTCGGCCTCTACCGCGGCCAAGTGGTCGCGGTCTCCTACTCATCCAGCAGAGCGGATGCACGCTGCACTACCTTCATGTGGTCGGCCGCTGTGTCAGCCCTCCTCCACTTCTGTGGGTCACCACATCTCTATTATTAACCCGAAATATAAAACGATCATATATTCTTGATCCTCGGGTCGAGGGCCTCGAGTCCATATGTCGTGCTCAACAAAATATTACGTTTCCAGCATCATTAAATATTTGGCGTTGAAGAATGCACGAAGAATGCACAGAGAATCATTAGATAAGAGGCAAGGTATATGCACGGGATGATGACCATGTTAGTTTGTCCATCGTCATTGAGAAACTAGAATATGAAGAATTATCAAATAAATTCAATCATATTAAAAACAAACCCCTACCTTGACATTCCCCCATAAGAGATGTCGTGAGAAGAAGACGAAGTCTATGAAGATAGTGACGTTGGAATTTGTCGCTCCAGCAAGATGTTTCTAATCTGGGCTCAAGTGTCATCCTTGTTCTTCGATTTCATAGGATACTCTTCATTGGAGAGGTTGTTCTTCGTTGAAGAATGTTCTCCTAAATCTCATCCCCTTTGCTAATGTGTTCCCCTACGAGAGATGAGGTGCCAAATTAATAAGATTAAGTTTAATTAATCAATTAATTTGTGGGCACCTTAATTGGGGAGTTACAAGGGTTAAATTTGATTCATTAATTCAGAATTAATAAATCCTATTAATTAAATAGGAATGTGGTTACACATTTTGTGTAACATGGCATTTAATTCCTAGCATTAAATGTCTGACCACCCTCTTGTGGTCCCCACCTTCATGTTTCAAATGGGAGGTTTCAATTTCAAAAATAAAATAAATAATGTTTAATTTATTTTCTCAAACAAAATATCCGGAAACTAAATTCCACCCTCGACCTACTGTGGTCGAGGTGAAGGTCTCCTTAAGCGAATATCAGCACTGTGAGTTTAATGGTGTCCTCATATTTCAATTCTGAGAAACGGTTCAAAAGTTACAAAATGGCACTCGTGTGTTTACTGAACGTAGCTGAAAAAATGTTCAAAAATTCAATCTGGACACACCGGACCTCGGAATCATGCGCCGTCAATTTTCGCGGACTCATATTATTTCCATATATTTAAAAAAAATAAATGGAAAATCCTAGATATTTAAAATATATCACTAAATATTGGATGATTATCGATGAAATGGACTCATGAAATAATATTTACGCAAGTTTTTGGTCTTTTTCTAGTCTTTATCATATATTTTTAACTTTACGTACCTGATTTACCCTTTACCGTGGTAATAAAAATTACTAAGGTTACTATTCATATTGACCAAAAATAAAAGAGAAATATTTAATAAATTTAAACTTCCTGAATAAAAATATGGTCCCATTTTTTAAAATTCAAAACAAAAAATTTTTGGTATTTAATTTAAAATTAAACAAGGAAAACAAAATGAAAATTGTTTTTTCAAAAAAATGACCTTTTATGTATAAAAATTTTTTTATTCCAAATTCAACGATGAAATTGATTAAATTTAAATTAATTGTATTACTCATAATATAATATTACTGATTTTACTTTTAAATAATTTTAAGATAAAATGGAACTTAGAAAATGGTTCAAATAAAAATACGGTTTTCAATAAAAAATGGTAGTTTTCACTATTCATTGTGAAATTAATATTTTTAGAAAAATCAAAAAAATTTACCCCGACATAATACTGATATGATGATTTTAAAATTAATTTAATTTTATCCAATATTTTTTATAATAGTGGAAAAAATTAATTATATTATTTTCTCATAAATATTAATAAAAAATATATATAATGACTTTACTAAAATTTAATTATTTATTTCCTAAGAATTAATCAATAATTTTTTATTAATTTAGAACTTTATATAAATTTCATAATTTTTTTAATTCTATTAACACCTTCAAATTTAATGTCTATGATATAATTTTCATAATAAAATTTTGGGGTTTGTTTAAGCTCAGTATTGTGTGTTGTATGCACTATCGAGTATAGTGTTATTTTAAAATATCAGGGTATTACATTCTCTCGACCTTCAATAAATTGTGTCCTTACAATTTTATATTTTTATTGGTAATCAAGGTTTTTAAATTTGAAAATATCTTTTTGAAAAACCCACATTATAATGTTTTAATAAAACATCCACTTGATAATAGAGAAAGGGAAGTGTGAAAGTCATCTGGAGTAACATATACTAGGTTGCCAAGTAGAAGAACGTATGTGGGAATTGAAAAAATGTATATGGAAGAGGAAAATAAATCTCAAAGACTGATGTATTGTGATAGAGAACATAGTAATGAGAAATTTAACCATCATAAAACCATAAATTTATTATGGGTTAAAAGGCCATTGGTTTCCCTGTAAGAAAAGTAAATGGATAATTTTTTTATTCCAAAATCTTTTTTCTTAAGTTGAGAAATTATTTTACTTCCTAGAGTAAGAACACAAAGAAATATACCTACTTTATAGGTATATTTTCATCATTTCATCAATTTCCACCACAAATCCATCATTTTCTCTAAATGATGAGAATGATTTTTTTCATGTCTGGAGAACAAGAATCAACTTCTATAGATCAAAAATCCAAAAAAAATAAAAACAATATATTCTACATGTATTTAGACATTAACCAAAACCAATATGTTAATAACAAGATAATATAAATTTCAGAAATAATAAACCTTCATATAGGGAAAAATAATTTAATATCCAAAAATTCAATAGTAATATCCAAAATTCAACTTATACCATTCAATAAATAAGTATACTTAAAAGTCCTCAAAAATATTGTATCCTAAAATTGAAAACAAAAAATAATAAGGATTTAATAATGTCTTCTTCCAAGATAAATTTAATATTTATCTCTAAAAATGTGCATGCTCAAAACATATAATCATTAAGATATGCTAACCATTTCTATAAATAACATGAATCACCACAAATCCATAATAAAATAATATATTTATCTAAAAGATAATTCAAGCTTTATTCCTCAAAAAAATTCCACAATATTATGTTTATCTTAATAATATTAGGTTCCCAATATAAAAATATCATTTCTCATTCATATCATTTAAATAAATAAAATCTATGTCAAGTTATCACGAAGTCTAGTGAGGCGATACACCCTTTTCACCCATTGGTTGTGGGTTTGAGCCTTACATCCTTGCCAGATGCGATAGGTTTTCACTCAACTTTTAGGTTGTAATTTTTCTAAAATAATATTAGTATAATCCTTTCAACATTACCAAAAAAATGTGATAAAATAAATCAAAAATAACATTAATATATTCAACATTAATGAAATGTTTTACCCTCAAATTTTATCTCATACTTCTCAATTTTCATTCCCGAAAAATATAATAAACCATGATTACCTTAAAATCAAAGATAATATAAACCATAAAATTTATCATTACCATTAAAATTATGTTAAAAAAATGTAAAGTCATATTCCTTAGAATAATATTTCATTAAAACATAGACTAAACCGATGGGTTGTATTTCTAAAAAAAATCTCCCAAAATATCCTTAATCTTGATTAGCTCTCATACCATAAAACCTCAACAAGGTATTTTAAATTTTAAAATTATGATCAATATTAAACTCATAAACCCATTATGTTGTATATAACTCATAAGTTAATAAAAACATATATTCTTCCAAAATCAACACAATTAATTAGACGTTTCTTAAGGCTTCTAACTATAGTGCCATTGGTACAATACTTATAAAACATAATTCTTGAATCCCAATACATAATAGTTCCATCATTACACTTCAATGATTGTAAAATAAAACCATAAACCCATACTTGGTTTATTATTTAACCTTTTAAAGAGATAATTGACTCTAATAATGCTCAAGTTCCTCACATTTAAGACAATAAACTATAAATGCATCATTAGGATAAAATTTATTCCCTTCCACCATACTCTTCATTTTTCCTCTATAATTTTTTTCTTCATGTCCTTATTTCCCACACTTAAAACATTTTCCCATGCCATTTATAAAACCCCCAAGGTTTATCTTTTCACATTTCTAGTATAAAGAAAATTGAGCCTTTTCCCCCATGGCCTCCATTACTCGAGCTCTCAGAAAACTCTATCCTTATTTTCTTAGTGAGTCTGAGAGTTAATTAAGGTGTAGATTTTTAATAATATATATTGATAACTAATTAGGTTTAATAAAAATATATTTCAATTATATTATCATTTCATTTGGTTTATCATGATTACATCTTAGTCCATCACATTCTATGCTAATATGGTTCCTTCAGGTTTCACCACCGACTAAAACCTAAAAGAAAATTGTAAACATCAAAATATAATAATCTGAGGGATATATCAAATAATCATAAAATATTATTAAAATTATGTATAAATAATGACATAATATTCTCAATATATGAGTCATTATTTTTAACCTAGGTTATCCATGGTCATTACAAAATCTATAGGATGTTATCATATACTTATACTTATCCTTAAATTCATTCATGGGGTTATATTCCCTAATCTATGAATTCCGAAATCTTATTCCAAAGGTTTCTATTAAACTACCTGTGGTACCTAATATAATAACCACAACACCATAAGCTTAGATTTGGTGGTTATTTCATTTCATTAACCTAATATATAATGATTCACATCATGAAGGTCCTAATAGTTTAGTTGTTTTGGAAAACTAGAAACATATATGATACCCATATTACATTGGGGATAAATCATAAACTATATTCATAGAAAACATTCTAAATACTTTAAATAACTCAAAGGATTATACTTTATATCTTAGGGAAAGGAAACATAATAAAGGCTAAGCTCAAATTGTTAGTAAGGGTTACATATAGTGGAATCTCTCTTGAATCAATAATGCTTAATCACTACATCAAGGTAAACAAATGAACAAAAATTCCATTTAATAAATAACTTTTATATAATATGAATATAAGGAAAAATCAATATGGAAAGGTAAATAACTAAGCACAAATTCCATTTAATAAATAACTTTAGCACAAACTGAATCCATAAATAATATTATAGTGAGAATCTCATGGATAATAATAACTAAATTATTAATAAGGGGAATGCTTAATATTGGCCTCCAAGATCTCAAACATCATGGTATTTATACCCTCAAGACTTTTCACAAGAAAGTTTAATCATTATGGATAAAACCCCATTTAATTTGGCTAACTAATTTTTCTTATGAGACCTACCAATGCATCAAGGGGCTATATACTTTCGGGCCCCACCCATCACTATTAGTACAATGCATTCCTCATATATCGAAATGATAAATTTAATTAATTAGTAAATATGCCTTATCATCATATATCCATATTGATTAATGAATATGGATTTATCAATAATTATTTATTCAATAAAATAAATTCCAATTGTAACACCATATTTAGAAGTGTTATATGACTTAGACAATAATTAAATCCATGATACAATAATTTAGATATTTAAGAGAAATGCAAAATTAAATGATCACAACTAAGTGAATTATTTGAAGGATTGTATCATTAGAACATATACCCCACGGTTAATAAGTAAAATAAATTTTTACTTTCATTTATAAATTAAATTACCATAAAAATATCATTAAAACCATTTATGAGGAAAAATATATTTTTCACTTAAAAATTCACTTTTAAAAAGAATAGTTTAAATATGAATGAAAACATTTTCTTTGAAAAGAAATTTTTTAATATATAATGTAAGATAAAAATAATTAAATCTTCATGATGGTGGTAAAATCCTTTTTTTCTATATAAGTTAAAAAAATTATTTCATATTTTTGTCAGAAAATCCATAAAGTATTTCATTTGGAAAATGAAAAAAAAGATTACTTTCAAAAAAATGTAAAATGCAACACATAGTGAGAAATGAATTTAAAAAAATTTTAAGAGGATAGAAAAAAAATTAAAAACAATTTTATAAAATATGTACATGGAATATAAATATTCTCGAATGGGGACATAAAGATAAACAATCCTGAATAATGATAAAATTGTGAAATAAACCCTTACTGCATTGGTAACTTTGAATCATAATCCCCATTAAAGAAATAAAAATAGATTAATATGTAAATATAAATAATATTCATAATATGTACCATAAAATTCATTCATTATAATTATATTCACTATACAAAAGAAATAAGTAGTTTATAAGGTATTGTTCCCACATAAGTAAAATTGAGACAACATTTTTTACCTTACACTTTCCTTTAGTTAAACATGATTTAATAACATGTATAATGGTTTAAATATTGTTAATAATTTATAATAGAACCATATTAATATTTATTATATCATATATAATCCTTATATAACATCTTACCACACATTTGTGAATAATATTTTCTTATTTCCCTTGTTTCGAGTGTTAACTCCTTCGTTTTCCCATGCATATTTTGTCATGTAAGTTCTTGTTCTTATGCATATGATATAGTTATATCATACCCTTAATATTATTTATGGTTTAAATATAATATTTATTATATATATATATATTGTTTCATCCATAAAGATAGAGATAGAAAAATGAATTACACTGTTCCTATAGACAGTAGGTCGTACATACGCATGAACATTGTTTTAATTTTTTCTATGGATGTAACGATAGAATGGTAAAGAATAATTATTCTTTATAGAATAATTATTGTTCCATATATATCATATATATTCATTATTTCATTATTTATAACTATCTATATAAATTGGTGATAAAAAATGAATTACACCGCTACGCGGAGACGGTACGTCGTGCGTAAGCACGCACGGTGCTTTCGTTTTTCATAGGTTGAAGAAAAGGTAGAATACTGTTGAATAATAAACATAATAACATATAATTATATTTATCATACTATATTTATTATTTTATTATGTAAAATCACATAAAGAATAAGTATAAGAATAAATAAACAATAAAGAGTTGTTAAGGATGATTGTATCTTCTTTGGTGGACTTCCTTTAAATTGATTTTTAAGGTATCAAGGGATGGTATTTTGGAAGGAATAAAACCTATAAAATTTGTATAAGTTTTTTTATAATAGTAATGAAATATACTTGGACAATATATAAATCTCAATGTTGAGTGTGGAAGTGAGGGATGAGGTTCCCTTTTATAATTGAGGTGAGGGCACTTTTAGGATTTATCAAAAGATTAAAATATAATAATAATATTCAAGATAAATATGTTTCCAAATGGAATTTAAATTAATATGAGATGAAAATTTAGACCATATATTATCCCCTTTTTTCTTATTTAATACTTTTATTATTTTTAAATAATTTAATAAAATATTAATCTCCTAAAATATCATTATTGTCAATTTCGATACTACTCATTACTTTGAATTTAAAAATATCAAAAAAATAATTTAAATTCAAAAAAGTATTTTATTATAACCTAAAAGTTTCAGGGGGATTTATAGAATTCATTTATAGACTTAAATATCTGAAATTAGGTTAATTTTGTTTTTTAATATCACTTATTTGATTATTCTACTAATTAAATCATTACTAAATTATCATTGTGTAAGATTTTAAGTATATTATTTCTTCACTACAAATTAAAAATAAATTACCATGTTGAAGATAAATATTTTAAATTTAAAAATATATTTATAGTCAAAAAAATCTGTTGGATAATTCCATATTAAAATAATATAGTTATAAAAATAATGGTGTGACATGTTTGACTTTTATTGAAATAAAATACTATAATGGTCATAATATAATCCAAATAGCCATAAAATTTCTTATAACCAAATATTTGATGATTATTTATGAAATTGACTCATAAAATAGGATTTAGAAAAGTTTTAGGGTCATTATCTAATCCTTATCATTTTATTTTTAACGTTACTCACCTGATTTACCATTAACCATGATAATAAATATTATTAAGGTTACTATTCATATTGAATAAAAATAAAAGAGTAATATTTACTAAATTTGTAAATCATAAATCCAAATATAGATCCAATTTTTTCAAAATTCAAAATCGAAAAGTGGAAGATTATAATTTAAATTTAAACCGAAAAAACGCAATGAAAATTATTTATTTAGAAAAATGCCCTTTTTTAGTATAAAACTATTTTTATTAAAAATTATACCATGAAATTGATTTAAATGAATTTAGTTTTATTATTAATAATATTATATAAAATATTTTACTTTGAAACCATATTTAAAAAATGGATCTTTTCAAATATGGGAAATAAAAATACAGTTTTCAATAAAAATCAGCAATCTTCACTATTCACTAGAAAATAAATCCTTTAGAAAATTCAAAAATTTCAACTTAATAAAATTTTGATATGATGTTTTAAAAAATTATTTTCATTTTATTAAATAATTTTCTAAAAGTGTACAAAATTATTTATATTATTTTCTAATAATATTTAATAAAAACATTTAAAATGAATTACTAAATTTTGAGTGTTAATTTCCAATGAATTAATCAAAATATTTGTATTGATTAATAACTTTTATATAATTCATAATATGTTTAATAGTATCCACACCTACCAATTTAATTTCTAGATTATATGAGTCAAAAATAATATTTTGGGGTTTGTTTAAGATCAGTGTTGAGTGATATATAAACTATTGAATAGAGTGTTCTTTTAAAATCTAAGGGTATTAAAGAAACTCCTTAGTTTCTAGAACTAAAATGATTAATGAAAATACTATTGAATTAAATTGGTTAAAACCTATGGTATATGGTTCAGACTCCCATCATGGTCTGAAGATATTTTGGTTGGTTGGGTGTCATGATGGAACATGAGAGCCCAAAAGGCCAATTAGATATTGTTTACATAAATAACCTGTTTAAATTTAATATCCTAGTATATTATACACTTTACATATACATGAACTATTTTTAGAATGGATATTTATTTTTACACCTTTGGTGGTGGCCTACTAAGTTATACTCACACCCTGCCCAGGTCATCATTTGTACCCGATTAGATTCCATGGTTTCAGGTCTATTGCTGACTCCGAGGTCCCATACAGTGGGAGTGGCAAGGTGCAGCGTGACACATAGGATTTTATTCACAATGGTGAGGCTGGATAGTACTCTGTTCTACCTGCATATTTTATTTCAAAAGCGCATCTAGCACCTTGCATGGTGCTTCTTGGGGATAATGTAGTGTTGAGGGTCTGTGATCTTCCCCATCATAATCTGTTGCTTTCCTGTGATCAGAACATTGCAGATTATGGAAACTCTTTGAAATACCCAGAAGTCCCCTCCAATGGGAGTGGTAGAAATGAGAGCTACACTAAATTTCATAGTGCTGAGGTTGGACAGCACACTGAAGTACCTGTAGTTATGTCCCCATATGCACAACCAACACCTACTATTTGCTTGGTGCTTCCGGAGAATAATGCAAGTATGGATCCACAACCGAATACGACTATTTCTAGTGACACCATAGTTTTCGAGTCTATTGACACCCCTTTGAAGGGTAATGATCCTAAAACAAACTGGAGCACTCTTAATACAGGTGCTACTAATAAGTCTTTTATTTCTACTTTGAGTAAATAGGGAAAGAACCCCAGTCCAACCTCTTCTCAAAAGTTCAGAAGATCACCAAGGAAAATGGGCTTGGGTTGGAATAAAAAAAAGTGGGGTTCTAAACCCAAAAATAGGTTTTAAATGAAAATTTTATTTTTGAATTTCCATGGTATTGAAAACCCTGACACTTTTACAGTTTTTAAAAGATTTTTACTGACGCATAGACCTTATATTTTTGTTATTGTTGAACCCAAATTCAACATTTCTTTTAAATTTATGCATCTTTGCTCTTATGGTTATAGTTTTTTAGGTTCTTTCAAAGATGGTATTGCAGTTGAATCTCTTTGAATTTTTTACCATGCTTCTTTGTAGAACATTAATGTCTTTAAAATTTCTGAACAAAAGTTTTCTTGTGACTTTTTACTTGATAGAATGCACATTTTATATTATGTGATATATGCTAAAAACATATAAATATTGAATAGTGCTTTGGAATGATATTTATTCTTTATTTAACATCATTCAAAATCCCTGGTTTGTGATCAGTGACTTTAATACAATTCTTACCTCCACTGAAAAAATGGACCATATAAATCTTCCATCTACTCAAGGGAATTTAGAGCTTCTATTGAAGATTGTAATCTTGTTGAAATCAACCTCACTAGAGCTAAGTTCACTTGGTATAAAAGACACTACAACAGGGTAATTGTGAGAAAATTTGATAGAGCCTTCACAGACATCCCCGCTCTTGATAAATGGAATTCCATTTCGACTATTACCTTGCCTAAACATAACTCGGATCATCATCCCATTCTAGTCAGTCTTCTCACCAAAAGTTTTAAGATCTCCTTTCCTTTTATATTTAATAATTCTTGGTCTGTTGAACCTGAATGTTACAACATCATTAAAAAAAAATTGAAAGCATGAGGCATCACAATGATGTATTTTCTTGTACCACTAAACTAAAGCTCCTTAGGAAGTCTCTTAAGGGTTGGTGTTGTTCTAAATCACAACAAATTAACAAAGACATCTATTCTTTAGAGAATAACCTTATGAAAATTCAAAACTCTAATACCTACTCAAATTTTTCTTTAGATCCAAAGCTTGAAACCAATATCTCCATGAAACTCAATACTCTTCCTGTCTTCAAGGACAACATGCATAAACAAATCTTCAAAACTAAATGGCTTAAGGATTGATATAGAAATACTAATTTCTACAACTCTCTCCAATGAATTAGAAAAGTCAGTAGACCTCTAGCTTTTCTAAGAGACAAAGACACCCTCATTGATATAAAGAACTCTATTTCAAATCATGTTATCTCATACGTTCATAATATTTTCAATGGTCCAAATTTAAAAAATGAACTTTTTTTATGTTATTCCAGTAATTGTGAATAAGGATAGAAACATTAATATTCTATGAACCCTTCTTGATCATGAGATCAAAGACACTGTTTTCAGCCTTAATCTTGATAGTGCCCTGGGACCTGATGGTTTTAAAAATGGATTATTTCAACAATACTAGGAGGACATTCAGTTGGATGTTTAAAAACTTGTCAAATCATTCTTTTCCAATGGTGTCCTCCCTCATGGCCTAAATTCCCTATTTCTTACTGTAATTACTAAAGTGGACAATGCCTATAAGATTCATATTTTTTGTCCCATTTCTCTCATTAACACCCTTTGAAAAATTATTTTGATACTTATTGCTAATTTTCTTACTTCTATCTGTAATATAATACTTTCTTGGAATCAATTTAGTTTTGTCAAGGGTAGGTCTATACAAGATTTCATCTACCTTGCTTCTAAATACATTAATATTTTAAACAAATACACTAGAGGTGGTAGTATTTCCATTAAACTTGATATTAGGAAAGCCTTTGATACCATTTATTGGAGTTTTATATTTAATGTTCTAAGGATCTTTGGATTTAATGAATCCTTTATCAGTATGATATCTTCTTTATTCAAATCAGACTCCATCTCCATCCTTGTAAATGGTGCTTTTAAGGGATTCTTCTATTACACAAATAGTTTTAGGCAAGGATATACCCTTTCTCCCCTTATTTTTTCTATTGCGAAGTATTACTTAAGAAGATTACACACTCGCCTTGTTGAAAAAAACAAAATTAAACCTATTCAAGCCTCTAGAAACTTAAATGTTCCCACTCATATTTTATATGCTGATGAAATCATCCTGTTCTTACAAGGAGATAAAAGTAATATCCAAAATATTAAAAATTCCTTATCTCATTATGAGGAAATCTCTGGTCAAACTATAAGCTGGAATAAAACTTTTTTTCTTTGGAAAAAAATTCTCTTATAACCGAAAAGGTATTTTCATCAACAATCTAGGAATCAAGGAAGGTTTCTTTCCTTTCACATATCATGGTGTTCCCATTTTTTGGGGATGACCTAAATCCAATTATTTCTCCAGCATTTTTGATCAAATCACCACTCAACTTTCATCTTGGAAGGGTAAATCCATCTCTATGGTTAGCTGAATCTGTCTTGTGTAATCTGCAATTTTCTCAAAAATCATCAACTCACTGAAGATTTACAAATAGCCTACTAGTCTTCTTAAAAAACTAAATGTTTGTATAAATAACTTTTTCTAGACTGGAATCATTCTTGAAATAAACTTTGTGACCATTCCCTGGGCTACTTTTTGTTCTACATTAGACAAGCGTGGTATTGGCATAAAAAAATTTAAAATTTTTAATGAATCTCTCCAATCTTGGCTAACCTAGAGGTTACTTCACAACAACTCTGATTCCATTGTTTTTCTTAAAAAAAATATTCCTTTCTAAACTAATGAATTCTAATTGTAATTATGTCACTTCTTTCATCTGGTCATCCATTAGAAAATATTTTACAAACATCATGAAAAATTCTAGATGGATGGTTAGTACAGATTCCATCATGAATTTTTTGGCTTGATAACTGGACTGGTGCACCTTTAATATCCATGTTTCCTTCCAATTCTCCCCCAGTTACCACCAACTCTACCATAAGGGATTTTCTAAATTCTCAAACCATCAACCTTCCTGATAACATCATAAATGTTATTGAAAATTATCCTTACTCCTGTAAGGACCAGTTTGGGATATACCTAACACTGAGAGGGGGGTGAATCAGTGTTGGGGACTTTTTAAACCAATTCCAACTTTTATCCCTGTACCTCTAGACCTATTAGGATCTTGATTCTCTTATTCGCTTTTCCCTATCGCATGCAATAATAGAAAGAAGTAAAGATATGCACACGATATTTTTACAAGGTTCCCTACTCAATAAGAGTAGCTACATCCTTGCCATTCATGGGGACGACCAGTGCATGGATTCTCCACTATAATGTAAAATGCTGTTACAATGGAGTGGCTAGGAAAACAATCCTCTAGCCAGTGTGAGTACCTACACTTTGGAGGGAGGTGGGAAACAATCCTCTTCCCTGGACTGGTGAAATCCTAGTCCAACTTGCAGCCTCTAGCTAGTTCTTTATACTACCTATGAAGACAGTATCTTGTAGCCTCTAGCTGGTTCTTTATACTGCCTATGAAGATAGTCTTCTCTCTGTTAAAAGAGTTTGCAACACCAAAAGAATCTTTCACCTGTTGAGACCTATTGGATGTCACAGTGCTACTTTGTTCTTCCTCTATTCAATTATTACCTGCCTAGCAACATGCAGGTAAACAACCACTTCTTTCTCTGCAGCAAACCTGAAAGCTGCATAATCTTCTTCCCCTTCTTCTTCAGTGTAAAACCAGCTACACTAAGATCGCTTCTGCTTCAATCTGCTAGAATCACAAACTCCCGTTGTGATTATCAGAACAATGAAAACCAGCTCATCTTAGCATCATCAGAATTAAATTGCCCTGAATAATTTCCAGCCTTCATTTGGGCATACTCTGTTCTTCTTATTCTCTTCATTCTCTTTGACATAGTATGATTACAGTGTTCTAATCTCTTTCTTCAATTCTCAATACCAACACAAGAGTGTATTAGTATACTACATTCTTCCCTGGTGCAGATATGAATTCAGTTTCACATCTTTTTCTTCCTCACTTCACAATGCACAACGATAGTGTTAAACACCAGTCGTGTGAGTGTGGTTCAATTCCTCTTTGTGAAACCGAATGGTTCACAGTTCTTTCTTCTTCGCAAAGCTGCTTCGAGAGTGCTATGCACCTATCGAAGGCCTGCGGAAACCTCAAATTTTTCGCGCAACCTTCTAGGTGGCTTGCGCGTAAAATTCAAGCCTTGCGCGTAAAAACACCTTTTAGCGCGAAAAACCCTTTTCGCGCAACCCTTCTTTTTCACTCAGAAATTCCCTTTTTTGCGCAACACTTCTTCTTTTCGCACAATAATCTATACTTCAATTTTTCCACACGTCAGAGCTCGAGATTTGTCTATGTGTCGAGTCTTAACAACTGACAAGGGTTAGCCTCATATTTATAGGCATTTTTGACCCCGCGCGAAAAACACTAATCCGCGCGTAAAACCTCCTCCATGCACGTAAAAAACTCTTTTATGAAACTTCATATTTCGCGCCATGATTCAATATTTCTCGCACCTCATGCCTTTTCCATTTTTCATCCATCTAAGCATGAAGCACCAATTGCGCACAAAATTCCACACCGCATTCCATATTGTGCGCAAACCCAATCTTTCCCGTGACATCATATTTCGCGCACTGCTCAAATCTTTCACGCATTTCATGCCTTTGCTAATTTTCGAGCTTCTGATCTCGAACCAACTTTTGCGCGAAAAACATCATTCCTCTATTTCGTGCATCCCGCAGTTTTTTCGCGCAACCCGCTACTATTTCGCGCATCCCGCATATATTTCCTACATCCCGCAAATATTTCGCGCAATGATCCAATTTTTCGTGCAACCCGCTGCTATTTTGCGCAGCCCGCATATATTGTGTGCACCACTTTATTTTTGCCAGCAACATGCCTAAATTTCTGTGCACTCCATTCCTTTGTCATTTTTCAATGTTCTGACCTTGAATAACTCCTTCCACGTGAAAATATAAACCATCTTCAATCTTGCGCGCAACATCCATTTCCAAGCACATTTCTTCATCTCCCGATTTTCAGGCCCTAAAATTTGGCAAACACTGGAAAACGGCGCCACATTAAACTGTTCTTTTCTGCCGTCCCCAGATTGTCTATTTCTTTGTCATTTTATCTCTTTACTGCTTCCTATAATCATTCTTCTGATCTTATCACGAATCCCACTATCATGATATTTATCTTTTGATAGATCAGCTTTAGCACCGTCAGAGTTGCAATGGGAACTGAAACTTCCCCATCTCCCAGCAGCATCATTCCTTCCAATCAAAACTTTATATGACTGGAATCATCATTTCTCCCCCTTTCCTTCATAAGGCTTGCACCACAAGTTCTCTTAACTCATGATATGTGTGAAATACATACCAGCAATGCATCGTCTGATTTAGACATAATGTGAAATGCATGGCTACCTCAGAATTCCAAGCCCTTCCACATTCTCTCTTCTTTTTACGCCATCATTCTACACTTCCTGAAAATCATATGATTTTATTCTTCAAGTAATTGCATGCATGGATTTTTGTCATGAATAATTTCATGGTCTTCTTAAAATCCTCATTCTTCTTTAATCATCCTCAGATGGATGATCCTTCTCCATTCTTCATTGTTGTAAACAATGTGTCACCATTGACACATGTTCGTTGAACTTAGGATCAGCTCAACAATCGTCTGAATTAATCATCTAAGAGAATTTCTCAAGTATGAAATCCAATGCTATGATTCCATAACAATTCTCCAGACAACTTCACTTCAGCTGATCTCCATTAACTTTGGAGTTCTTCTTCATATCCTTCTTCATTTTGACCAGCATTAACAACTGTTGACAACAAATTCAATCTTCAAACACAAAGTGGTCCCAACAACTCCAACTCTGTATATTTCATTATTTGGGAGCTTGCACATAATGGTGTTCTTGACTCCAAAAGTTTTTATAATTATAATTTCACAAATATTGATTCTAAATTTTGTTGGCTAATTTTGTTTAACAAACCTTGGATTAAACTTTCAAGGCTCACTCTTGTTTGGAATCCTACACATATCAGTGTTCCCACTGATGTTTGTCTTCAATATTTTGGGATATAGATTTACTCTAAATGTATCTTGTGCAATCAACATGGAGAAGATGACAAACATATATTTTTGTCCTGTGCTACTACTTCTTCTCTTTGGAATTATATTTTGGAAATTTTTAATTACATAAGGTTACTCTGTAATTCTATTAGCTCGCAACTGTAGCATTGTGTAGAGTTTGAATCTTCTCAACAAATTAAGAATCTTTTCTTGACTATTGTTGTAGAGCTTCTCTATGTGATCTGGTATTACAGAAATAATATTATTCATAATAATGGCTCATTGAGGCTTAATGCAGGATGGACAAGGATTCTCATTAAAATTCATGATGCTACCTCAATTCAGAAAGATTGATGTGATAACATTGTTGTTGACTTTTTGATCTTGCATCGTCTTCATATTGATGGTGTATAAAAAACCTATATGCACTTTTGAGGTATTATAGCATGCTCCGCTTCTAGGATGGATCAAGGTGAATGTCGATGGTGCTTCTAAATTCAACTCAGGTCTTGTATGATGTGGTGCTGTTTTTAGAAACTGTCTTGTCCAATTTCATGGATGCTTCTTTGGTGGTTGTGGTACGGCCTCATATCTGGAAGGGGAAATGATATGGGTGATCCATGTAAGTAATTAAGCCAATAATTAAAGTTGGAAAAATATTTGGATTGAAATTGATTCAACCACTATAGTACAGCATATTTGGAATAGATTGATTCATCTTACCTAGCCTCTTACTACCCATTAGATGAATTATCCTACTTCACTTAAAGATCTCAATTACATTTCCACTCATTCCTTTCGTGAAACGAACATGGTTGATGATGGTATTTCTAACTAGGGAGTAAATCAGGGTAAAACGTGGCAGGATGACCTTCTTGGTGACTTGATTCCTTATTATGATAATGATTTTAATAAGGTTCCATCTTTCAGACTCATGTAACCCTTTATTATCTACATTCAAGAAATTGTGCCTTGGTCTTTGATTGGGGCACCACCTTTTATAAAAAAATGGTCGCAGGTCTAGATAAGGGGAAAATCTATATGTTAGACAGATGACTTGATATTAAGGCCAGAGTATGGATAATGGGACTAGGATTATTTCAATATCCATTTTAGGGATTCTCAGGGTGTCTTTTTGGGATTATTTTGACACATGAAAATATTATGACATGGAATATTTTAGGGTATTGGTTGTGGGATTTTACCTAGTTTTTATAAATTATTTATATGATTTATGGGTTCAATTGAATGGTTTTTATCCTAATTTATATTTATTTATTATTATTTAAAATATGGTATCAATCTATTAAAAGGGTATAGTCTCCCCACATTTCTCATTAGACCCTCACTTATAGTCAGCAGCCTCTAGTGTATGAGGATGAGTTTTTGAGGTCATGTGCCGATCTGATTCAGCTATTAGTTAAAAGTGATCTAGGATAGTACATTACATAAGATAAATATGATATAAAAATGATCCTTTAAATTTTAATTATTATTTACCTTTTTTATTCCATTTGTTTAAAAATAAAAATAGTGTTCATGCAAACATACGGCCTACAATCTCTATTAGCAATGTAATTAATATTTTACCTCTATATTTTATGATTTACTCTATATATATATAATTAATATATATGATATTTATATCATGGTTAAAATTTTTTATATGATGGAACTATGATCAAATTATAAGTACTGGAAGTACCAAAGAAAAACTCTCATGAAAAATGAAAAAGTTAACCAGAAATGATGATTTTAATAAGGAATTATTAATAAATGGGAGTTGAAAGGTTATAAGTGGATAATATATGATATTATAAGTAAATAAATTATTCTTTACTAGAATTATAATAAATTAAAATTTATTATATAGAAGGTTAGATCAATTTTGGAACTAGTTGAACTTAAGTAAAGGGTTTCTCATCTCACAATTATTTCTATAACACTTGTGTCTTATTCACCACTTGTTTTCTTTTTGTAGCGTATATAATTCCAATGAATTTATTTTATTATTATTTAATAAAATTTATAAAGTTTTTAAAATTCATATAATCTTCTATCTTTCATGTGTTTTTGATATATAGATTACCAAATTGTAAGGGTTTTATGTTATAATCTCATTATTTAACGAGATTGTTTATGATTAAGTTTTTTATAATGAAATTTTATTATCTACCACTCAAGAATCTAATGAATTTTTTTATTATATGATTAAATATAGATATTACATATTTTCCTATCATTTTTTCTCTCTTTATGTACTCATGAGGTTGAAAGGATATTTTTAAGGAATAATGACTTTATTTCTCTCTACATTTGAAAATATTTTTTCTTCCATATACATGTTTTCTAAAAATGTTTTTAAAAATGTTTTTAATGTTATTTAATGATTGTTTAAAGTAATTTTTACCCATGAATAACTTTTTACAAAAAAATATTAAAATTATTCTTCTTATCGTTTTATGAATCAGTTAATTTTGGATTTTTACTAAAAATGTGAAAGGAATCTTTGTTTTAACATATATGATATAAACCGAATTTACCATCATAAAGACTACACTCTATTTTAAATATTTATTTACATGTTTCCATGATTATTTTCAAATAAATTTTTTTCCATAATATTTATAGAATATTTGGATTTTAAATAAGTTACTTAAAAATTAGAATGATATTTTATCAAAGAAATAATCTAGTTATCTTTTAAAGGAATTTTCATCTATGATATTATCCTAGGATGTTAATTATTCTTTACTAGGGATATTATCCAATGATACCATACATATTCTTCCTTTAGATGGTTTATGATTATGAGGATGAAATATTTATTAAAGATTATTTATTTTTCATGGTTTACACTACGGTAAAATGTTTAAATGTTTATGAAACCCATTTACTTTCCATGGGTTATGATATATGATGAAGTATATATGATCTCCTGAAACTCATATGTATCATTTTCATTATGTGATGGGTAGACCCAGAATTATATATCCCTTTAATTAATTGGGTAAATATAGATATGTTATGAGATAATAAGGACCAGAATGGGGAGTGAACCATGTTTAGTAAGGGACTAGGTCCACTATAAAGTTTTTGGGAGTGATCCTTGAATAAGGATATGCATTCCACAAACTTATGTCTTATACCAATGTAATACTCTCAAATATCATGTTCTTTAATTATTTTACGATTCATACCTTATGAAATTCCAAGATTTACACTATTACTTGTGATTATGATTTATTATATGATGGCACTATATAAAAAATGATCAGTAGTAGTGGTTTTTTCAGGAACTAGTGGTTGTTTAAACTGTTGCCTAATAGTGTAGGGATAGTTATTAGAACCCCCATGCATTACATGGTTGCTAGCCATTTAGTGGTGATTTTTTTTAATTTAAAGGTAGTTTTGTTAAGTTTCAATTTTGGAGAATTTATAGATGATTACTTGTTTATTTAGCAGTGGTTTTTTTATAAAACAAATATGGGAAAAATATAAAGAAAAGAAAAGAAACAACTATAGAACATATTAGCGGTGGTTTCTTTTATTGGATATTAAGCGTAACTGATAATAAAAATTTTAAATAAAATGTATTTTGTAGTGGTTTTAAGTATCCATTGATAAAGAAGATTTATTTTAAAAAAATAATAACTATAAATGTAAAAAACTGATATATAATAAAGTAAAACATAAATATATGATAAACCCATCATACATATATCGTACATTCATAGTCATATACAAACATCCAGTTATCATAACCTCAATCTAAGTCAAACCATAAATCTATCAATATACATATACAATATGTCCAAAAACAACCCATGGCCAATTTACATCCATTTCATGACATCAACATTACATATCTACCTCCACATCATGTCATCAATGGAAACTAACCACATCATCTCACCAATTGTAACAAAAATTAAAATTAAAATTAAAACTACACATAATAAATTAGAATTAAAGTATAATAATAGATAAAATTTTAACATACCATGGAAACTAAGAACGATCAAGATTGCCTTCTGAATAATTTCATGAATTGGATCATTCAAGCTTAAGCCTACTTTTTGTATCTATCACCAATAATGAAAACTTCAATATTTAAGAAAACAACTACGAAAGAGAAAAGACATATAATATATTTAGAATGTTGCACATAAAATTTGTTATTTTGTTAATCAAACAGAAAATATTTTAACATAAAACAAATAATATATAAAATAAAACACTTTGAAAATATAAACATACCCATTTAAGATAAGATTCAACAATTTATACTGAAAATGGATGAGTAAATATTCTAATTTACTTTTAAAGTGACGTGTGGTGTTCTGGAAATTTACTAAATAAAAAAAATTAATGGTTTTGATACCGCAGCATGTCTATTATTTCAAAAAAAACTCAGTGGTGGTTTTCCTATTATTCCACATCAATATGAGGTCGTTTTCTATAGTTTTAATTGTTTCACATATGTTTTAGTGTTTTAAAACACTAAAAATATCTTTACAACCATAATAGAAAAACCATAATTCAGAATGGATTGATGTTAATTCCTAAATTTTAAAATTAAATATACAATTGTTTTCCCATTATTTTAGGTAAATCCAATGTCGTTTTCCAAGTTTTGACCCCCCAACACTTGTTTTTAATGGATTATGTACCTTTCAAAAATGTATACCAAGTAATTATGAACACACATCACATTAGATTAACATTTTTTCTATGCATACACATTGAAAACAACTCATCAATGGGTTTTCCATGATTTCACATTAATATGAGATCATTTTATATGGTTTTGACCATTCCATGCATGTTTTAGTGTTTTAAAACACTAAAAACACATTTACAACCATAATAAAATCATGGGTTAATTGTATAGAACTTATATAAAAAAAATTAAGTGAATGCTAATAACTCAATTAATTAAAATTTAGTTATCGAAAACTCTTACGACTGCAGTAACACTTGAGTTAAAATACATTTGAAGAAATGAATTTGATTTTTCTTAGTTTATTCCATAAATAATAAGTAAATAATGCATATAACATTCATGGGATAGTAAATAAATATAATACCATACAAAGTAAACATTTTTTATAACATATAACATGTAACACCTTTATATTATAAAAGAGCACAATGTTTGATAGCGTATACAACATGCGACATTATGCTTTAATGAACCATAAAAATATTATTATTTTATGATCATTATATCATAATCATTTAATTAGAATGTTTTAATATAATTAACCTAATTAATGTATATATATATATATATATTACATAATCAATAAAAAATAATTTATAAATTCTTAGAAAATAAACACTCAATTTTTAGTAAATTCATTTTATTCTTCAAAATATGTTTTCTTCAATAATGGTTTTTATTTATTTTTGTGAGGGAATATTATAATTAATTTCTAAAAAATTAAAAATTATTATTTTCTAAAAAAATATGATTTTTCAAATTATAATATCCAAATTTTCTTAGGTTTAATTTTTCATATTTTTCTGAAAATATTGATTTTCTAGTAAATAGTGAAAAATACTAATTTTTATCAAAAAAATATTTTTTTTGCGCTAGCCTGGTCTTGCGCAAGAAGATCCATTAGAGGTTTTTCATTCCATATTCATCATTGGACGTTTGATTTGCACATGAATCGCGATTCTTCCTCTTCGTCAATCTAGATTCAGGTTTTAGGGTTACCGCTACCCTTTCAGAGTCCAGCTCTCCTTCGTTCAATAGGTAATTCCTTGGGTCGTTTCCTCTGTGCGGATTGGAAAACTGATTCCATGGTTCATCTGATTGTTGTGCACATCTGTGTTGAAATGGATCTCTCCCATCCTCCACTTGACACGGTTTGGATTGTGATTGAGGGGTAATACAGGTATGTGAAAAGTGTTTTCTACGAATCATGGTCATCATTTAGTTCCTTCTACCATAGACAGGGTCATCGTTTGGATGAGTGCGGCAAATGGTCTTCAATGGTTCTGGTTGATACTTCTCCGGTGGGTAAGGGTGATTCAATCTAGGATGAGGGTGTTGGAGCCAGTTCTGGCAATGGCACTGAGCCTACTGCGTGCAAAATGAGGTCACGTGAAGTGTCTTCGAGTACCATTGATCAGGTTGAGGCACTTCGAGGTGATCAGGAGTAGGGGACTCTTAGTCCACATGGGGTGGGGTTGTCCTATCTTCCGAATGCTCCGGTGGTGGATCCTACTTGCTCGGGGAGGGTGAAGCCTGCAGGTCCGGCATTGAAGGATGCAACAAAGGTCTCGGAACCTTAGGTGGATGTAGTGTTTGATCATCTTAGGAAGGATTTGGGTGGATTTCAGGCGACCAGCAGCATGGGGAAAGAGAGTCAGGGTCAGACGGATGGGGCTTTGGTGAGGTCATCTCTTTCTACAGGTGAGCCTTGTAGTCCTGAGGCTACGTGTGTTTCATTCAGGGGATGGGAGAATTATAATCCTCATCATTAGTTTATGGGAAGGGGTTTTGATCAACATGATTTTCAGGAGGGGTCAGGGGTTGAAGAATCTTGTGTCAAGGGGATGGAAGGGGCCAATGGAGGAGGGTTTTCTCTGGGTAGAACCCATTTTCAACTGTTAGGGAATGTCTCAGAGGTGCACACTCAGATCAGCCTAGGATATGCAGGGGGTTGGGCTTTGGAATTCTGCCAGGGGTTATTTCTTCTACCCATCCCCCTGTTGTCTTGGGAAATATGTTTGAAGTACTGAATGAGGTGTATTCGAGAGTGGAATCATCTGACTTGTCTGAGGAAGGTAAAGATAGCAAGAGGATGATCGTTGGATTCACTCTGGGAGGTCGGATCATGGGGCATGTTCACCCAGAGTGTGATTTTGGTGAAGGGGAGACTGAACTCGATGAGGTCAGTAGGAGTTTTTCTGAAGAAGATCCTGGTTCAAGAAGAAACATGAGTAAGAGGAGAAGGAGGGGTAGGAAGGATTATTCCTCCTTGCCTCCTCCTATGAGGACCCGGTCAGCAAGGAAGCTAATGGTTGAGAAGCTGGACAAGGAGGTCAGGTGTCACCTAAAATCATCTGAACAGCCTGAACCTTTCTCGGACTTGGTTTTAAGTTCGGATGATGTAGTGAAAGAGAAGGTGTTATTTCTCAATGCATCAGAAGAGGATGAGGCCAAGATGATGGGTCGGAATCTTGAAGTGGAACTTAATGAAGAACAGTATTTGTGGGTTGACAAACAGGACACGATTTTGGTTGGAGGCTTGAACAAGGGGTTGATCAGACTCAAGGAGTACATGCAGATCTGGAATAACCTGATTTCTTCCTTTGCAGACCTGATAAGGTGGGATCCACTTTTGCAGGTCTCTAATTTAACCTGGAAGCTGTTTAGGGATACGAACTCTGGAAGAACGCAACTGGTTTTCAATGATGATGTTTTTTTCTTTCCTAACTAATGCTTTGTTGAGTTACAACCCTTTTTGTGTGTGGTAATGTTGGAGGGTCATATCGCCTTAGATGGGCTAGAGCATGTTGCTTCTTCCTCTGAAGTTCATTTGGGATGTGGCTGATTCGGAGGAATGGCTTGCCATTGGGAGGGACCATGCTTGCATGGGATTGCCGAGTGGTCCTTCTTTGTAGTTAGTGGTTGCTGCTTTTGGATGGAAGAGGTTGGTTCTGGTTTTATGTTTGGCACTGTTTGGTGTTTGTTGGAACTTATGGTTTCTCATATTTACCTCAAAAGTGTTTTTCTTAATAAAAAAATAATAATAATAATTTTCAGTCAAACAAAAAGATAAATTTTAAAATGACATATAAACCTATATGAATTTGATTTTATTACAATAATAAGACCATATACACATTATCTTATAATATAATTCATTTTAGAACCATTTCACATGAGTTTGACACATATTATATTATAATATTTCATTTATTTCCAAAAATGACATTAAAGATGTTTTATAATAAAAAATATTTTATTAGATGATTTAAATTTCATAAAAATAATATATTAATCAAATTTAATGGTATATGTTTTCCAATATCAATTTTAGTCTATTTATGGCTCAATTTTCATTTTATAGTACCTTTCCAGAAACCTAAAGTGTAAAAAACGTTGATTTCACAGTAATGGTTAGAGGGGTTAACATAAGGTCAAAACCAAGAGATAAGTGAGAAAACATAACCAAAAATTGTGAAAATTTTATTATATGAGATTATTTTGACTCAAAATCATCTTATATTCATACTATATTAATATGAATCAATTTTTCCATGAAAATTAATTTATATTAATTTAATACTTTAAGTAATTCCTTAGGTGATCCTCCCCACACTTTCAAAAGGGTACCTCATATCTATCATTATTAAAAATGTTTGAGCCTTAAATATTAGAAAATAATTTCCCTAATATCAGCTAATATTCTTTAATCACATTCTATAGCTTCTAATATTTTCCAAATACCATCCATTCAAGGATTAAAGTGTATGCCAAAAATCTTTCTCAATGAAGAGGTATAACTCTTAACTGAGTATTTTAAATTTTATTCCTTCTTATTCTTATTATAAATCCATTGTATCCATTATAAAATAATTATTTAAGTGTCTTAAATATACTTATTTGTTATTATGAGTATGGAATAACCATTTTCCAACTTTTTTCTATTGGTTGGAAAATGAAAACGTCACTCATTCGTATGTGTGAACTACCACCTCCATGAAGCGATTTGATCCATTTTTTTATTTTACATTAATAGTAATAAAGATATATTTGATGAATATATAAGACAAAATATCCTAATAATTTAAAGAGTCATTTTTATATTTAAATGTTTGTTAAACTTTTAATTTTCTTGTCAAATGCTTCCCAAAAGAGGGGAAAGTCTTAGGAGAATCCTGAGGGTTTAGGATATAAAAGAGATGTAAAATGGGATTTATAGAGTGTGGTGAATGTTTAGTGGAAATTGTGCACCATGGATATGTTCCATGGAGAAGGGTAGAATCACAATTTAGAAACTATGAAAGGGTGTCCAAGAAACTATGTGAGGATGGGAAGAGATATTCTCACAGCTTCTATATGGTTGTAAAAACTGTGCAAGTGTCCTATGAAACCATGAAACTCAGTTTTTACATAGATAGATGAGACAACATGATTAGTTCATGGTTTGGAAAACTGTATGCCCAAACTATTATCCCCATTAGAGGTTTTCAATTTACAATTTTACACTCCCAATATTATATCTAATTCCTCTAATTTTCACCCTCATTCGACTACTAGTAGCCTAGGTTGCAAACCAAGAGCTCCCTACTCTCATAAGGGTGATTCTTCATTGATTATTATTCTTTTTAAGAGTTTTTTTTTGTGATTTTATGCCTTGTATAAGTCTAAACATCATTTCCCTTATATTTTATAGAATATTCATAGCTTGGTTTCCCCTATTTATCTAATTCTCATGCATCTTATTTTAAAATATTTCTTCACCTTTTTGTTTGAGGAAGTTTTAACATGAATCAAGGGTCTGGATTACATGATTCATCATCAATGATCATATGTTAGGATGTCTATAAGCTATTTCCATAGTCTTGGTTAGGTTCTTGTGTATGTGGTGTGTGATATTGTTACATCATGTTGTGCAATTTATTATTTGTTTAAGAATAATATATTTGTTCTTTAAATGAAATGTTAGACCTTTTATAGATTTTGTTAGGACTGTCAAAGTTTGTGAAACCTGGCCTACAGCCATATAAGGGTTGTTTAAATCCCTTGAAAATGGTAAAATATGTTGTACATGATATAATTGAGGATTTATGAGTTTCAACTGGTTAGTCTTGTTTTAGGGCTGGTTATAATTGGAAAATGGTTTGTTTAGATATTTAAGACTTAAATAATTTTTAAATAATACTTGACTATTGTTCCATATAAATAAATGATGCAATTTTTTAAGTGTAAAATAGGGTTGAAGTTGTTGGGTATTATAGAACATAGTGAATAATTAATAATTAAAAACGCGTTCACCTTGTAATATGTTTTAATGCGTTATAACAGTCAAGTAATTTGGACCTTGGTATTTTATTAATCATGTATATCCTTTGAAGTTAGACATGGAAATCCCCACCCATAAGTAAGGATGATGAACATGATTCTCTATATCCTTGATATATGGTGGATATACATGACACTTAGAATCCCTATTTTTAATTTACGGACATGGTGATTCTTATTCTTAGCTTGGTTGCTGGCGAGATGCTCTAGGCACTAATGGATTTTTACTAAGTGTAATCAATTAGAATGAAACTGTAACAATACCAAATCTAGATGCCTAGAGTTAGGGGTTATTTCATTACATTTGTATACGATGTAAGTAATCATATCCTGAAGGATATAACAATTTATTTTTTTGGATAACCAAATTCATACATGATATTTATATTACATTGTGGGTAAAACATAAAACATCATGATTTAAAAAATTTGGCATCCTTGAACTCATTCAAAGGATTCCCCTTCATATCCTAGGAAAAGGAAACATAATAAATGGTGAGCTAAAATTTTTGGTAAGGGTTTTATACAACAGAACCTATCAAGAATCAATAATGCATAATTATTGTGGCAAGGTAAATAACAAAACACACATTCCATTTAATAAATAACTTATATATCCTGAGAAAATAAGTAAAAAAATGGTAAGGTTAATTACTAAGTACACATAAAATTTAATCAATAAGTTGATCAAAAACTGAATCCAAAGATAATATCATATTAAAAATCTCATGGATATTAATAACTGAATACTTAATGAAAGAAATTATTAATATTATATTTCATGATGTCATACATCATG
The DNA here is from genome assembly GCA_963277665.1 of Viscum album. Taxonomy (NCBI): domain Eukaryota; kingdom Viridiplantae; phylum Streptophyta; class Magnoliopsida; order Santalales; family Viscaceae; genus Viscum; species Viscum album. The sequence continues at coordinate 31,288,200 of OY728132.1, read as the reverse complement.
GTATTTATACTGTCAAGAAATTTCACAAGATATTTTAATCTTTATAGATAAAACCCAATTTTATTAGGACAACTGATTTGTCTCATAATAATTATCAATGCATCGAGGGACTATATAATTCTAGGCTCCACCCGTCACTACAAGTCCAACGCATTTCTCATATATAAAAATGATAGATTTAATTCCTGGATCAATATTCCATATCATAAAATATATATTGACTAAATAATATGGATTTATCAATAATTCCATAGTCAATAAAATAATTTCAAATTATAACACCATATATAGAAGTTTTAGAAGGCTTAGGAAACAATTATATCCATGATATAAGAATATTAATATTTAAGAGAAATGAAATATAAAGTGATTACAAGTGAATGATTTAAAGGATGGTATAATTAAAAAATATACCCCATGGGGAATAAGTAAAATAAATGGTTGTTGTAATTGATTAATAAAAGTAACATAAAAATATCGTCAAAAATAATTTTTGTGAAAAATTCCTTTTTCACATAGAAATTCACTTTTAAAAATAAATTATGATAATATTAAGGGAAAAATTAATTGAAAAAAAACTTCTAAACTTTTAAAGGAATATTTAAATAATTAAAGCTCTATGATGGTTGGAAAATTCTATCATGCCGTATAATTTAAAAAACATTTATTTTGTATTATTTCCATAAAATTCAAAAATTACCTCATTTGAAAAATTACAAAAAGATTACCTTCAAAAGATTTTGTAAAAATTAAAACACGGTTAAAAGTTAATTTAAAAAATTTTAGTATAATTGAAAAAAATTGAAAACAATTTTATAAAACATGGATATAGAAGAGAAATATTCCCCTGTGGGGACTTCAATATAAACAACCCTAAATAATGATAAAATTGAGAAATAAAATCTTACATAGTGGTAAATTTTGAATCATAATCCCCATGAAAGAAATAAAAATATATGGATTTTTAAATAATTGTAATATTCATAATATTTACCATAAAATGAATTCATGGGAATTATATACACTGTATAAAGGAAACAAGTAGTGTATAAGGCATGTGTCTCACATAAATAAAAGTGAGAAGAAAATACCTTACCTTGTATTTACCTTTAGATGTATATAATTTAACCTATTGTATAATTTTTTAAATCAAGTTACTAATTTATAAAAGAAAAATATTAATATTTATTATATCATATATAATCCTTATATTGAATATTACGACCCATTTTTTAATAATATTTTTTTATTACCCTTGTTTCGGATGTTAACTACTTCATTTTCCCATGCATATTTAACCATGTAAGTTCTGGTTCTTGTGAAAAAGATATAGCTCTATAATTTATCGAATATTATTTATGTTTAAATGTAATATATATTAAATATATAGATATTTATATTCATACATTAATATAGAAATAGAAACATGAATTACATAGCTCATGGAGATAGTATGCCATATGTACGTATGGACGATGTTTTAATTTTTTTTGATGGATGGAACGAAATAATGATAAATAATATAAAACCTTTACAAAATCATTATTATGTAATATATATCATATATATTAATTAGTTCTTTATTTATAACCACCCATGTAAAGTGTTGATGAAAAAAATTGCACCGCTATGTTGAGACGGTAAGCCATACATACTAACTGAAAACTATCATTTTTATTGATTTTGAAAAACACAGTGAAAAAAACATCACAAAGATCTAAAGGTGTGAAGTACCAGAGCGTCATTAACAAAAAATTGAATCCCCTCATGAGGAAAGGAATCAAAGATGATGAAGAATAAATTACTTTGATTTGTGGATTCCATAGATGCCATGAAGTCTTCTACCATGTTCCTATCCCGCTAAGTATGAGTGATCTCTGTATGGTTACCCATGAGCTATTTATACTTCCTAGTCATATACGCCATGTTCCAGGGAAAACTGGATTTTCATGACAGTAATTTATAGAGGATTAAATAATTTTTCTTCACCGCCTTAAGCATGATTTTTCTTTGTTCGCATTGCTCCAAACCTATGACAATAGCTTGAGCCTCCATCTACAGAGAATCAAAAATACCATAAAAGGATGAGAAGGATTCTAGAATAATCCCCTTTTGGTCCATAGTGAGTCCACCACCTCGCATCTCCCCACTGAGAAGAGACCCATCAGTGTTAATCTTGAGCCCATAGCTGAGAGGATGCCACCAGACCCAATCTCACTTCCCTAGGTTGCTAGTCTGGCTAGAAAGAAAATGGTTTGTGATGTTAATTCTTATATATGGAGCAGTTTGGAAGTATACGCACAACCTAACCAGGTCTAGAAGATTTTTCTTCATTTTGAAGATAATTTTGGTCTAAGATCCCATGATTTTTTTGTGGCAAGAATCATTCCTAGCCTTCCATATCATCGAGAAACCCACCATAAGAATGACCCCCATGGCTTTCTTCTTCGGACTGAGATCACTAGTTCCTTGAAACCACAAGTTGAGAAAGATATATTGAACCCCTACATGATCATTCAAACTAGATAAATCCTCCAACACATACCAAATTCATCTATCCTAGTCACTAGAAAAGAATAGTTTCCCCACTATTTCTTGTTTGGGGTCTCTGCAACACCAGTAGCTGGACTCCATGCTCACGCCCATGCATTGGATTTTCTCCTCCATTGCCAAGGACTTGTTTGTCACACTCCAAAACAAGAAATTAAATTTATACGGGATCTCCTTGAGACACAGTATCACCCCCACTAGTCTTCAATATTCAAATCCTTCCTTATAGAAGAATAAGTCTTGATCAATAATTCACCTAACTTGGATTCTGTAAATATGAGTCTATCATGGTCCTCACTAAAGACTATTTTGTTAAAAGATTCACATTGGTTTTCATCCAAAATGGCCCGCAGAAAACTGGGATGACCACTAGCCTCTTTAAAATAGAGGTTTGAAGTGGGACAGTTGAGGAACTATAACCTGCCTACCCCCCTATCTTGCTACCAAAAATTTATGTACCATCTTCCCACCAGCCAATGAGAGTGATGTCTCAGTGTCTCCGTGTATGGGTGGATTAGGTTCTATATCTTAGAAGTCCACCATCGCTTCTCATTAACGAGCAGGGAATATTTGTCTTGTATCATCCTTCCCCAAAGTGTCCACCCTTCCAGAGCCTCTGATGCAAGTTTAGCGTGTATCCCTTGCATGGTTGAGGAGACACTTCTCAAATTGATACCTCGTACATACGCACATATGGTGCTTCTGATTTTTATAGGATGGATAAAAGGTTGAAAATGGTTGCCTAATAATAATGATTAAATCTCAGTATATTTATGATACTAGAATTATTATTTTAGTATTTATACAATACATGAAAAGGAAGTGTAATAAGAAATAAACTTTAAAGAGTTGGTAAAAATGATTATCTCTTCTTCAGTGGACTTTCTTTATATCTCTTATTAAAGGATCTATGGTTGGTATTTTGAAAGGACCAAAACCTATAGAACTTGTATAAGGATGTTAAAAATAATAATGATGATTACATGGTTGGGATATTAGGCTCAATGTGGTGTGAGTAAGTGAGGGAGGAGGTTTCCTTTTAAAATTGTGGTGAGGGGAACTTCTAGAATTTCCCAAAAGATTAAAATATAATAAGACTATTCTGGAGAAAAATGTTTTCAAATGGCCCATAATTTTGTAATGGATAAAATTTTACACCATAGATTATCTGATTTTTTATTATTTAATATTATATGATTTTTGAATAATTTAAAAAAATATTAAGCCCCTAAAATATCATTATTGTCAATTTTTACACTATTCATTACTTTGACATTAAAAATATCAATAAAAAAATTAAAATTCAAAAAATATATTTTATTATATCATAAAAATGTCATGGTAATATATAAAATTATATTATCTCCTTATATCTAAAATAATGTTACTTTTAATGTTTTTAATATCATTTATTTGATTATTCCAGTAATTAAATCATTACCACATCAGCATTTTGTAAGAATATAAGTTAATAATTTATTCACTAAAAATTAAAAATAAATTACCATGATGGATATAATTTTTTTATATTTAAAAACAATATTTATAGTTTAATACATCCTTTGGATAACCCTATATTAAAATATTATAGTTATTAAAACAAGAGAGTGATATGTTTGACTTTTCTTGAAGTAAAATACTATAAAGGTCATCATCTCAACCAAATATCCATTAAATAAAATATGTCACGACATGTCCCCTATGGACCGTGTCGTGACTACCCCAAGCCCGCCTTCCATAGGCCAGGGGCAGGGGACTAGCATCGGAAAGGCATATCCCTAAAACTAGGAAGGCATTTCCTTAAGAACCTGTAAACTCACACAACCAAGCATACAGTAAGATACAATCATAAAGTAAACTATATAGTCAACATAGTGAGTACAGTAAGTAAAAGGGGATGAAATATAATCCCAACTGGAAAGTATAAGGAAAATTGAAAAGTATAAGTAAAATTGAAAAACAACACCTGCGAACACTCATCGAGGATCCTACCTGAAGGGTAGGTACAGATCTTAAACAGTCTTCTCTATAGTAGGCCTCCTCTAAGGTCCACCCCATGCAACCTCCAGTCCTGGTACCCTTTTCCTCAGTCAGCATTGTCTATTGTCTGCACAAAACACAACGAGGTGTGAGTGTAGCCCATGCAGGTGTGAGTATAACGATACTCATTAGGGTCACCAAGACCCCCAAAGGTTTCTCAAAATGCACAAAGTATAAACCAAAATGCATAAAAACAATAGTCAACCCTTGTTAGGTATATTCCCATACATATACCTAAGTTATCAAGATAAACTCATGTACATAAAAGGGATGAATACCACAAAGGTAACACCATGAAGGTAGGAGTACCACATAGGTAACTCCACGAAGATATAGTACCACATAGGTAATCTTTGAAGATATAATACTCATCTCACATAGGTATAAGTGATGTATAGAGTACATATGATTAGTCATGAATCTGGATCATCTTATTCTATCAAGAGGCACTTCTAGTGATTATACGGAATCTGAACCACATAGAATCGATATGTACTAACCCCTGAAATGACCCACACAGGATTTGACCCACACAAGATTGGTATGTTCTAACACACATAGGATCGATGAGCGCTAACCCACACAGGATCTGGACCACACAAGATCAGTATGCACTGACCCACAAAAGATCGATGAGTGCTGAACCACATAGGATTTGACCCACTCATGATCGGTATGCGCTGACCCACAGAGGATCGCTGAGTGTTGACCCACACAGGATTGATAGGTACTAACCCCCACAATGACCCACACAGGATTCGACCCGACCAGAGTCGATAGGTAACTAACCTCTGTATTATCTGTCTCTGACCTCTGCCTCACTGCCAGCCACTGGATTCCTCACACCTGGTGTACTCGAGATCCGTAGAATCTGTCCCTCAAGATATTGGTCATACATATAACACCATGAATTCCCCAAGGAGAAGTATCACAATGTCCTGTCAAGTCATAAGAGACCCAACGCAATAGACGGTGTGTCAATCAGACTCCTAGTCTATAAGGTATTAGAGTTTTCGCTCCGAGGGCACTGTTGGATCCAAGGTTCGATCCAACCCAGTCATACTCCAACATTACCCAAAACTCAAGTTGAGTATACCAAATGGACCGTCTCAATCTAAGGATTCTGGTGTTGTAGACGATTCTTCAAATGGATGATTGGTTCTCAAGATATGGCCAAAAAGGCGAAATTGGGTCTGGATGGGCCCGGGTCCGGTCCGACCCGGCCCGACCAGACCGGGGCCGACCTGACCCAGTTTGGGTCACCCGAACCCAACCCGGGTCTGGCCCATATGGCTTGGTCCTCGGTGGGCTTAGCCCACTAGGTTGTTGTCCGGCCCGGCCCACCTAGGGAGAGACCCGGCCCGACCCGCTGGGCGCGGCCCGCCCGAGTTGTTGCCGAAGGGGGAGAACCCCCCTTCCATTTGGGACACCAAAGGGTAGTGCCTTATGGTTCTATCACGTCACCCAAGGTACACAAGTGGGTCCTTCCGATCCGCCATGGCTGGCCGGGTGTTCCAGTCGATCCTCCCCCCAACGGCGGGGTCGCGCACCGCCGCTCCACCATGGACGGCCATGTGTCGGCCTCTCTTCCGCCTCTGCTGCAGCCAAGCGGCCATGATATCCTTCTCATCCAGTGGCGCGGATTCATGATACCAACCTTCATGGGGTCGGTAGGTGTGCCGACCCTCCTTCTCTTCTAAGGTCACTGCATCTTCGTTCTTAGCCCGAAAAATAAAATGATCCCATATTCGCGATCCTTGGTTCGAGGGCTCTGAATCCATATGCCACGCTCAACAAAATATTTTTTTTCCAATGTCATTAAATATTTTGTGTTGAAGAACGCATGAATAACATGTGGAGAATCAAAAGATAAGAGGAAAGTTATATGCACGGGATGATGGCCATGTTAGTCTGGCCATCATCATTGAGAAACCAGAATATACAGAATTATAAAATAAATTCAATCATATTAAAAACAAACCCCTACCTTGATGTTTTCCCATAAGAGTTTTTGCAAGGAAGAATGTGAATTAGATGAAGATGGTGACATTGGTGTTTGTCGCTCCCATAAGATGTTTCCAATCCGGGCTCAAGCTTCGTCCTCATTCTTCGATTTCGGAGGACGATCTTCATTGGAGAGGGTGTTCTTTGTTGAATAATTTTCTACCAAATATCCTCCCCATTTCTAATCCTTTCCCCTATGAGAGATGAGGTTCTAAATTTGTAATATTAAGTTTATTAATTAATCAATTAATTTGTTGGCACATTAATTGGGGAATTCCAAGGGTTAAAGTTGATTCATTATTCTAGAATTAATGAATCTAATTAATTAAAGAGGAATGTGCTTACACATTTTGTGTAACCAGACATTTAATTCCTAGCATTAAATGCCCAACCACCCTCTTGTGGTCCCCACCTTTATGTTTCAAATGGGAGGTTTCAATTTCAAAAATAAAATAAAGCATGTTTATTTTATTTTCTCCCACAATAGTCTAGAAACTAAATTCCACCCTCGACCTATTGCGGTCGAGGTGAAGGTCTCCTTATGCGAACATCAACGCTGTGAGTTCAATAGTGTCCTCAGATTTTAATTCTGATCACCAGTTCAAAAGTTACAAAATGCCACTCACGCGTTTATTGAACGTACTCGAAAAAAAGTTCATAAATTCATTCTAGGGAACACCGGGCATTATAATCATGCACCGTCAATTTTGTTGGACTCATATTATTTATATATATTTAAAAAAATTACATGGAAAATCTTGGGTCTTTACATTCTCCCCACCTCATGGATTTGCATCCCCGAAAGCCACAACACAAACTAGGGAAAAAAGTGGGGGTACTGAGCACAAATCTGAGCCTCCGGCTCTCATGTGCTCTCCTGGAGGTTCTCATGCTTCCAAAGAATGCGCACTAGAGGTATCAACCACCCACGAAGGACCCACTTTTTTTGATCCTCAATTTCCACTGAAACCTCTGAAAACGTCGCCCCATCATCGATGTCCAGCTCTCCCCTGTCAATGATGTGTGAAGGATCATGTACCTATCTCCTCAGTTGGGATATGAGGAAAACATCTTGCACCTAGTGCAACTGAGGTGAAATATCTAAGTGGTAAGCCACCTCGCCAAATCTATTGAGGATTTAAAAGGGTCTGATGAACCTCGAAGATAACTTTCCACCATGACCAAATCTCCGCAAACCTCGTCGAGGTTAGACCTGTAGAAAGACATGGTCACCATCCTTGAACTCAAGATGTCTCCATCTCCTGTAATCATAGAACTTCTACTTGCTCTGTGCAGTCTTCATTCACTCCTGTATGATCTAAACCTTCTCCGTGGTAGCCCGCACCATGTCTGGTCCCACAAATGCTTACTCCCATGGGTCAGTCTAGCACAGATGTGATCTGCATGGTCGATCGTACAACTCTTCAAATGGTTCCATACCGATAGTGGCGTGATAAATGTTTTTTTATGTGAACTCCACTAAGGGTAAGTGATCCTCCCAACTGTGGATAAAATCAATAATGCAAGCACGCATCATATACTCAAGGGTCCTTATGGTCCCCTCTGTCTAACAATCTATCTAAGGATGGAAGGTGGTGCTCAACTGAAGTTGTGTCCCAAACGCTTCCTGCAACCCCTTCTATAACCAGGAAGTACAATGTGCATCACAATAGGAGAAAATTGTAGATGGAACTCTATTAAGTCATACAATCTCCTACACGTGGAGGCGTCCCAATACCTCTACTGAACATTGCTCTCTGATGGGTAGGAAGTGGTATGAATTGGTTAGTCATTCAATGATCTCCTGGATGGAATCATGCCCCTTGGGCATGTGTGGAAGTCCTGTCACAAAGTCTATGGATATTCCATCTCACTTCCACTTTATCAACTCTATTGGATAGACTAAGCTTGCTGAAACCTAATGCTCTGACTTCACTTACTGACAAGTGAGGCACCATGAGACAAACTATGAAACTTATTTCTTCATTCCCGGCCACCAGTTCTGATGTCGAATGTCCTAGTACATCTTCGCCACTCCTAGATGTACCGCTAGTGGGGAAATATGGAACTCCCTCAAAAAATCCTCTCTAATGGCCACTAGTACCACAGTACGTCCTCTGAAGAGGATAATGTGCTCCTCACCTTCATAAAATCCATCAGGTTCTTGTCCTATGGATATCTGAGCATGTCGAGCCTCACATTCAATATCCCCAAACTATGCCTCCCTGACTCACTGAAGGAGTGGGGGAGTGACTTTCATAGACTGAAGATAAGCTGCTCCATCTCGATTCACATAGGATATCCAAAAATCAGCTAGCTACTTCGTAACCTCACTCAACAACTTTATACAAGATCTCCTGCTGAGTGCATCTGCTACTACATTCCCCTTCCAAGGAGTATAAACTATCTCGAATTCATAGTCCTGGAAAAAATCAAGCCAATGTCATTATCTTGGGTTCAGGTCCTTCTGAGATAAGATATACCTGAGACTCTTGTGATCATAGTAGACTATAAAACGTTCTCCCATCAAGTAATGTCACCACATCTTCAAGCAAAAGACCATTGCTGCTAACTCCAGGTCGTGGGTAGTGTAGTTCTGCTCATTTTTTCTCAGCTGTCGAGAACTATTGGTGATTATTTCTCTCTCCTGCATCAAGACACATCCAATCCCAGTCCCTGATGTGTCGCAATAGACTACATACCCAATGCCCTCCTCTGGTATCCTTAAGATGGGGGCACTCGTCAGTCTCTACCTCAGCTCCTGGAAACTCCAATGGCATCTCTCCGACTATACGAAGGGTTTCCCCTTCTTCATCAATACTGATAAGGGTGATGTAACTCTGGAAAAGTCAAGAAAAACCTACGGTAGTAACTGGCCAAACCCAGGAAACTCCGCACCTCCGTCACACACCTGGGTGACTCCCAAGCAAGAAAAACCTCGATCTTTGCTAGATCCACTAAAATTACAACCTCTGAGATGACGTGTCCCAAGAAGCGGACCTATTATATCCATAACTGGAACTTCAAGAGCTTACCATAAATCTAGTTCTCTCGGAGTGTGTCCAAAACTATCTACAGATGATAGGCATGGTCCACCTCTATCGTTGAGTATATCAGGATGTCCTCGATGAAGAATACCACAAAAAAATCAAGTTATGGTTGTAAGATCTTGTTCATGAGTCCCATGAACACTGCTGGGGTGTTGGTCACACTAAATGGCATAACCAAGAACTCATATTGGCCATACCGACATCTGAAGGTCGTTTTTTGCACATACTCATCTCGTACCCTGAGATGGTGATAGCCTGATCTGAGATCTATCTTCAAAAACTACTATGCTCCCTTCACCTGATCTAAGAGATTTTCAATCCTTGGGAGTGGGTACTTGTTCTTTACGGTCACCTGGCTCAGGTGCCGATATTCCACACAAAGTCTCAAACTCACATCTGCCTTCTTGGTGAACAAAATTGGGCCACCCAAGGAGAAACACTGGGCTTAATGAACCCCTTGCTCTGCAAGTCCTCTATTAGTACTCAAAGCTCTCGAATATCTGTGGGATCCATCTGATATGCTGGTGTAGATATTGGTGTTGTCACAGGGTACAACTCGGTATAACATTCTACTTCTCTGCAAGGAGGTAGACCCGAAACATCATCTGGAAAAAACATCAGCGTACTGGTCCACCACTAAAAGATAGCTCAAAGTCTCTACATCAACCACTCTGAGGGTAAGTCAATCCAACTTATGTGTGATCGGCTGCACCCTCCTCCGGGTAAGTCCATCCATTTCTTCAAAGGTTCCCATCTCACCGGTGAAGGAAAACCTAGTCCCGCCCATGAGGACACAGCGCACTTTGCGCCTAATACAATCGATCTGAGCATGGACTATGGATAACTAGTCCATACTCAAGATGGTGTCGTAAGGCCTCGACTCCACTACTAGGATATCCTATACGAATCTCTCACCTTCTAGAGTAATCTCTGACTATCGGAACTAGTGTGTAATCGTCAAACCCTCTCTCATAGGAGTATCTAACCGTAAAGATCGATTCAACAGCTCCACCAGTATCTGCGAGCTCCGAACGATGGTCATAGTAATAAAACAATGACTGGAACCTATGTCTATAAGAACTATAGCTAAGATGGAGTAGACACAAATCATACCTCGAATCATATCCGGAGCACCGTTATTGTAGTCATCACCTTCTTAGAGCTGAGCTCATCCTTGTCCACCTGCTCCCTGTGGTCGGGGTCGACCACCTGTTTGTGGTGACGGTAGAACCTTGAATCGCCACCCACCACCTACTGCACGGCCTGCTCCTCTACAATGTCTTCCTCCTTCCTGTGGACCTCCTAGATTGAATCTTCACCACTGCCCAGGTGGTCCTTCGACCATCTGCTGATCATCTGTATAGCAGGTCGGGATGTCGTGATCCATGTGACCCTACCCACCACATGAATAACACTACTTATTCCTCGCTAGTCCTACTCTGTCTCGAGATCCCCACACCATCGACATTGTATCATGTGGTCGTCCACCAATAAGTATGGTCCTCTTGGATATTTGCATCATCTGTCAACTGCCAGCTGCCGATGACTCTGCTACGTGTCATCCGTTGGAGGGTCTCGCTGTCGGTGACTACTCAGCAAGGAAGATCTCCACTAAGAGTGCTCTCTCTAAGACCCCCACCTACGTTGGGATGCTGAGGGAAACCATTGAAGCTCTAATCTCTCGTCTAAGCCTCTGCTCTAAGGTTTGGGCCCTGAAGAAAGGGTCCTGAACAATGTTAGTGGAGTAGTGTGAGAGGTCAGTGAACCTCGCTGAATATTGAGCCAATGTCATGCTACCCTACTACAAGTGGATAAGCTCATGTATAAGCACTGAGTGTAGGGTCGCTGGGATGAACTCTTCCCTAAAAAGACTCCTGAAATCCACCCAGATGAGAGTCACCTCATTGTGAACCTGGAGCATCAAGCTCCACCATCTGCCTGTTGTTTCTTGAAGAAGACTGGCAGCAAGGATCACCATGAGATCCGCTAGTGTCCCTATGAGTTAGAAAACTCTAAACACGACCTCCAAACAATCCTCATCCGCCTATGGATCTGTCTCGCCCCATAACCTTGGTGGCCTCTGGTGCTTGAACTCATGAAACACTCTCAAGCGTCGTGCACCCTCTGTTGCTGGGGCTGGTGGCATTAATTTTCTAATGGGTATTGTTGCTGATGGTACACCACCCGATGGTACAACTGCCATAAGGGGGCCCTACACTAAAGCCTCATCGCTCGGTGGGCTGCCATCACGTACTCTACCCGGAACCCTGGCTGGTTGTCTACGTAGAGGTATCCTGAAAAGAAACAGGTGTTCCACGATCATTAATTTTATACCTGGTGAGCTGACTGAAAGAGAACACAAAGAAAACTTTTCAAAAACACATACGAAATCAGTGTTTTCATTTACTAAGTCGGAAATCAGAGGTCAGGGTCCTAGTGTATGGATACGTTGGCCGCTACACCAACACTGGATTCCCCAAATTGAAAACCACACTCATCACACTTAACACTATTTCCACACATAAAAGATCAGAGTCATCGTTATTTGGTATAACTAAACCCATCTGATACCAATTTTTCATGACCAGTCCCCTGGGGCCTGTGACGTGACTACCCCAAGCCCACCATCCATAGGCCAGAGGTCGGAGACTAGCACCGAAAAGGTATATCCCTAAAATAGGGAAGGCATTGCCTTACGAACCTATAAAATCACACAACTAAGCACACAGAAAGATACAAGTACAAATTAAAATATATAGTAAATAGAGTGAGTACAGTAAGTAAAAGGGGTAGGAATACCATCCCAACTGAAAAGTAAAAGGAAAACTGATAGACAATTCCTATAAACACCCATAGAGGATCCTACCTAAATGGTAGATACAGCTCTCGAACGGTCATCTCTGGGATACGCCTCATCTATGGTCCACCCCGAGTATCCTCCAATCCTGGTACCCTCTTCCTTAGTCAGCGATGTCCGTTGTCTGCACAAGACACAACGAGGTGTGGGCGTAAACCGTGCATGGGTGATTTTAACGACACTCAATAGGGACCTCGAGACCCCCCAAGGTCTCTCAAAATCCAAAAAGGATAAACCAAAAATCATCAAAATAACAGTCAACCCTACTTAGGTATATTCCCATAAATATACCTAAGTTATCAAGATAAACTCATCTCACACAGGAGGGATGAATACCATAAAGGTAACACCATAAAGGAAGGAGTACCACACAGGTAACTCCATGAAGAAAAAGTACCACACTGGTAAACCATGAAGATATAAGACTTAGCTCACACAGGTATAAGTGAAGTATAGAAGTACATATGATTAGTCACGAATCTAGATCATATTATTCTGTCAAGTGGCACTGCTGCTGATTATACAGAGTCTGACACACACAGGATTGATAGATAATAACCCCCAAAATGACCCACCTAGGATCTGACCCACACAAGATCGGTATGCACTGAACCACACCGGATCGATGAGCACTAATCCACAAAGGATCTGACCCACACAAGATCGATATGCACTGACCCATACAAGATTGTTGAGCGCTGACCCACATAGGATCGATATGCGCTGACCCACACAGGATCGCTGAGCATTGACCCACATAGGATCGATAGGTACTAACCCATGCAATGACCCACACAGGATCCGACCTGCCCAGATTCGATAGGTAACTAACCTCCATATTATTCATCTTCAACCTCCACCTCAATGCCAACCATTGAATTCCCCGCACCCGGTGCGCTCGAGTTCCGTAGAATCTGTTCTTAGAGATATCGATCATACCTAGACCACCACAAAGTCACATGTAGAATTATCTTAATGGTATTTCATGTCATAAGGGACCCAAGGCAACAAACGATGTGTCAATCGGATGCCCGGTCTGTATGTTATTAGTGTTTCCACTCCGAGGGCACGATTGGATTCGGGGTTCGATCCAAACAGCCATACTACAACTTTATCAAAAACCCAAGTGGAGTATACCAAAAGTACCATCTCGATCCAAGGATTCTTGTTCCACAGACAGTTTGTCAAACGGATGTCTGGTTCTCAAGATATGGCCAAAAAGGCAAAATTGGGTCTGGATGGGCCCGGGTCCGATCGACCCCGCCTGACTTGGGTCTGGCCCGGATGTCCTGGGCCTCAACGGGCCCAGCCCGCTGGGCCGTGGTCTGGTCCGACTCATGTAAGGGGCGGCCCGGCCTGGCCCTCTGGCATGGTCCGCCTGATATGGCACCAAAGGGGGATCACTCCCTTCCGTTCAGGACAACAAAGGGCAGCGCCTTAGGGTGCTTCCACATCACCCATGAGATCCAAGCGGGTCCTACCAATCTTCCATGGATAGCTGGGTGCTCTGTCTGGTCCTCCTCCAAGCAGCGCGGTCACGCGCTGCTGCTCCACCACGGCCGGCCGGGTGTCGGACACTCTTCGGCCTCCGTCGCGGCCAAGTGGTTGTGGTATCCTACTCATCCGGCAGAGCGAACACAGGCCGTCCTACCTTTATATGGTTGGGCGGTGTGCCAGCCCTCCTCCACTTCTGTGGGTCACCGCATCTCTGTTCTTAGCCTAAAAAATAAAACGATTGTATATTCGCAATCCTTGGGTCGAGGTCCTCGAGTCCATATGTCATTCTCAACAAAATATTCTGTTTCCAGCATCATTAAATATTTGGCATTGAATAATTCATGAAGAACGCACAGAGAATCCAAAGATAAGTGGAAAGGTATATGCACGAGACGATGGCCATGTTAGTTTGGTCATCGTCGTTGAGAAACCAGAATATGAATAATTATGAAATAAATTAAATCATATTAAAAACAAACCCCTACCTTGACATTCACCCGTAAGAGTTGTCATGATAAGAAGACGAAGTCGATGAAGATAGTGACATTGGCGTTTGTCACTCCCGCAAGATGTTTCTGATCCGGGCTCAAGCGTCATCCTTGTTCTTTGATTTCGAAGGATACTCTTCATTGGAGAGGGTGTTCTTCTTTGAAGAATGTCCTCCCAAATCTCATCACCTTTTCTAATCTTTTCCCCCGTGAGAGATGTGGTTCCAAATTAATAAGATTAAGTTTAATTAATAAATTAATTTGTGGGCACATTAATCAGGGAATTCAAAGGGTTAAAGTTGATTCATTAATTCATAATTAATGAATCCTATTAATTAAAGAGTAATGTGGTTATACATTATGTGTAACTGGGTATTTAATTCCCATCATTAAATTCCCGACCACCCTCGTGTGGTCCCCACCTTCATGTTTTAAATGGGAGGTTTCAATTTCAAAAATAAAATTAATAATGTTTAAATTATTTTCTCCCACGAAATGTCTGGAAACAAAATTCCACCCTCGACCTACTGCGGTCAAGGTGAAGGTCTCCTTAAGCGAATATCGGCGTTGTGAGTTCAACAGTGTCCTCAGATTTCAGTTCTGAGCACCGGTTCAAAAGTTACAAAACTCCGCTCACGCGTTTAATGAACGCAACCAAAAAAATGTTCAAAAATTAAATCTGGACACACCGGGCCTCAGAATCATGCACCGTCAATTTTCGTGGACTCATATTATTTCTATATATTTGAACAAATACACTAAAAATCCCAGGTCTTTAAAAATATCACTAAATATTGAATGATTATGGATGAAATGGACTCATGAAATAATATTTAGGCATGTTTTGGGTCATTTTAAAGTCTTTATCATATATTTTTAACTTTACTTACCTGATTTACCATTTACCGTGGTAATAAAAATTACAGTTTTCAATAAAAAATGATATTTTTCACTATTCATTGTGAAATTAATATTTTTAGAAAAATCAGAAAATTTCACCCTAAGATAATATTGATATGATGATTTTAAAATTAATTTAATTTTATCCAATATTTTTTATAATAGTGGAAAAAACTAATTATATTATTTTCTCATAAAAATTAATAAAAAATATATAAAATGAATTTACTAAAATTTAATTATTTATTTCATAATAATTAATCAATAAATTTTTATTAATTAATAACTTTATCTAAATTTCATAATTTTTTTAATTCTATTAACACCTTCAAATTTAATGGCTAGGATATAATTTTCATAATAAAATTTTGGGGTTTGTTTAAGCTCAGTATTGTGTGTTATATACGCTATCGAACATAGTGTTCTTTTAAAATATTAGGGTATTACGTTTTCTCGACCTTCATTAAATTGTGTCCTTACAATTTGATATTTTTATTAGTAATCAAGGTTTTAAAATTTGAAAATATCTTTTTGGAAAACCCACATCATAAATGTTTAATAAAACATCCTCTTGATAATAGAGAAAGGGAAGTGTGAAATTCATCTGGAGTAACCTATACAAGGTTTCCAAGTAGAATAACATATGTGGGAATTGAAAACATGAATATGGAAGAGGAAAATAAATCTCAAATACTAATGTATTGTGATAGATAAAATAGTAATGATAAATTTAACCATCACAAAACCATAAATTTATGATGGGTTAAAAGGCCATTGGTTTCTCGGTAAGAAAAGTAAATGGATAATTTTTTTATTACAAAATCATTTTTCTTAAGTTGAGAAATTATTTTACTTCCTAGAGTAAGAAAACATGGAAATATACCTACTATATAGGTATATTTTCATCATTTAATCAATTTCGACCACAAATCCATTATTTTCTCCAAATGATGAGAATGATTTTTTTCATGTCTGGAGAACATGAATCAACTTCTATAGATCAAAAATCCAAAAAAATAAAAACAATATATTCTTCATGTATTTAGACATTAACCAAAACCAATATGTTTGTAACAAGATAATATAATTTTTGGAAATAATAAACCTTCATATGGTGAAAACTAATTTAATATCCAAAAATTCAATAGTAATATCCAAAATTCAACTTATTCCATTCAATAAATAAGTATACTTAAAAGTATTCGAAAATATTTTATCCTAAAATTAAAAACAAATAATAATAAGGATTTAATCACACATTATTCCAAGATAAATTTAATATTTATCTCTGAAAATGTTCATGCTCAAAACATAAAATCATCAAGATATGCTAACCATTTTTATAAATAAGATGAATCACCACAAATCCATAATAAAATAATATATTTTTCTACAAGAAAATTCAACCTTTATTCGTCAAAAAAATTCCACAATATTATGTTTATCTTAATCATATATGTTTCCCAATATAAAAATATCATTTATAATTCATATCATTTAAATAAATAAAATCTATGTCAAGTCATCACGAAGTCTAGTGAGGTGATACACCCTTTTCACCTTTGGTTGTGGCTTTGAGCCTTACGTCCTTTCCGGATGCGACAGGTTTTCGCTCAACTTGTAGGTTGTAAATTTTCTAAAATAATATTAGTATAATCCTTTAAACATTCCCAAAAAAGTGATAAAATAAATCAAAAATAATATTCATATATTCAACATTAATGAAATGTTTTACCCTAAAAGTTTATCTCATACTTTTCATTTTTCATTCCCAAAAAATAAAATAATCCATAATTACCTTAAAATCAAAGATCATATAAACCCTAAAATTTATCATTACCATTAAATATATGTCCACAAAATGTAAAATTATATTCCTTAGAAAACTATTTTATTAAAATATATACTAAACGGATGGGTTGTATTTCAAAAAAATTATCCCTAAATATCTTTAATCATGATTAACTCCCATACCATAAAACCTCAACAGGGTATTTGAAAATTTAAAATTATTATCAATATTAAACTCATAAACCCATGATAGTGTATATAACTCATAAGTTAATAAAAAAATATATTCTTCCAAAATCAACACAATTAATTAGACGTTTCATGATGCTTCTAACTATAGTACCATTGGTACAATACTTCTACAACATAATTCTTGAATCCCAATACATAATAGTTCCGTCATTACACTTCAATGATTGTAAAATAAAACCATAAACCCATCCTTGTTTTATTATTTAACCTTTTATAGATTTAATTGACTCGGATAATGCTCAGGTTCCTCACATTTAAGACAAAAAACTATAAATTCATCATTAGGATAAAATTTATTCCCTTCCATCATAATCTTAATTTTTCTTCTATAATTTTTTTCTTTATGTCCTTATTTCCCACACTTAATAAATTTTCCCATGAATTTTAGAAAACCTACAAGGTTTATCTTTCCACATTTCTATCATAATGAAAATTGATCTGTTTCCCCCATGGCATCCATTACATGAGCTCTCAGAACACTCTATCCTTATTTTCTTAATGATTCTGAGAGTTAATTAAGGTGTAGATTTTTAATAATATATCTTGATAACTAATTAGGTTTAATAAAAATATATTTCACTTATATTATAATTTCATTTGGTTTATCATGATCACAGCCTACTCTATCACATTCTATGATAATATGGTTCCTTCAGGTTTCACCACTGACTAAAACCTAAAAGAAAATCGTAAAAATCAAAATATAATAATCTAAGGGATATATCAAATAATCATGAAATATTATTAAAATTATGTGTAAATAATGACATAATATTCTCAATATATGAGTCATTATGTTTAACCTAGGTTATCCATGGTCATTACAAAATTTATAGGATGTTATCATATACTTAGACTTATCCTCAAATTCAGTCATGGGGTTATATTCCCTAATCTATGAATTCCTAAATCTAGTTCCCAAGGTTTCTTTTAAACTACCTGTAGTACCTAATATAATAACCACAACACCATAAGCCTAGATTTGGTGGTTATTTCATTTCATTAACCTAAGATACAATGACTCACATCACGAAGGTCCTAATAGTTTAGTTGTTTTGTAAAACTAGAAACATAAATGATACCCATATTACATTGGGTATAAATCATAAAATATAGTCATAGAAATCATTCTAAATAATTTAAATGACTCAAAATATTCCCCTTTATATCATAGGTAAATGAAACATAATAAAGTATAAGATCAAATTATTATTAAGGGTTACATACAGTGGAAGCTATCTTGAATCAATAATTCTTAATCACTATATCAAGGTAAACAAATGAACAAAAATTACATCAAATTAATAACTTGTATATAATATGAATATAAGGAAAAATCAATATGGAAAGGTAAATAATTGAGCGTAAATTCCATTTAATCAATAACTTTAGCACAAACTGAATCCATAAATAATATCATAGTGAGAATCTCATTGATAATAATAACTAAATTCTTAATAAGGGGAATGCTTAATATTGGACTCCAAGATATCAAACATCATGGTATATATACTATCAAGAATTTTCACAGGAAAGTTTAATCATTATGGATAAACCCCCATTTAATTTGGCCAACTGATTTTTCTTATGAGACCTACCAATGAATCAAGGGGCTATATAATTTCGGTCCCCACCCATCACTATTAGTACAACGCATTCCGCATATATTGAAATGATCAATTTAATTAATTAGTAAATATACCTTATCATCATATATACATATTGATTAGTGAATATGGTTTTATCAATAATTCTTTATTTAATAAAATAAATTATAATTGTAACACCATATGTAGAAGTGGTATATGACTTAGATAATAAATAAATCCATGATACAATAATATAGATATTTAAGAGAAATGCAACATTAAATGGTTACAACTAAGTGAATTATTTAATGTATTGTATCATTAAAACATTTACACCATGGTTAATAAGTAAAATAACGGTTTACTTTCATTTATGAATAAAATTACCATAAAAATATCATTAAAAACATTTTGGAGTAAAAATAGATTTTTCACTTCAAAATTCACTTTTAAGAATAATAGATTAAATATGAATGAAAAAATTTTCTTTGAAAAGAAATTAGTAAACATATAATGTAAGATAAAAAAAATTAAATCTTCATGATGGTGGGAAAAACATTCATTCTTTATAAGTTAAAAAAATTCTCTCATATTTTTCTCAGAAAATCCATAAAGTATCTCATTTGGAAAATGAAAAAAAAAATATTACTTTCAAAAAAATGTAAAATGTAAGACATAGTGAAAATGAATTTAAAAAAATTGTAGGAGGATATAAAAAAAATTAAAAACAATTTTATAAAACATGTATATAGAATATAAATATTCCCCAATAGGGACATAAAGATAAACAATCCTGAATAAAGATAAAATTGTGAAATAAACCCTTACTGCATTGGTAACTTTTGAATCATAATCCCCATTAAAGAAATAAAAATATATGGATATTTAAATATTAATAATATTCATAATATGTACCATAAAATTGATTCATTATAATTATATTCACTATACAAAAGAAACAAGTATTTTATTAGGTATTTGTCCCACAGAAGTAAAACTAAGACAACTTTTCTTACCTTACACTTTCCTTTAGTTAAAAATGATTTAATCGTGTGAATAATGGTTTAAATATTGTTAATAATTTATAATAGAACCATATTAAAATTTATTATATCATATATAATCCTTATATAATATATTACCACACATTGTTTAATAATATTTTCTTATTTCTCTTATTTCGAGGTTAACTCTTTCGTTTTCCAATGTATATTTTGTCATGTAAGTTCTTGTTCTTATGCATATTATATAGTTATATCATATCCTTAATATTATTTATGGTTTAAATATAATATATATATATATATATATATATAATTTTATCCATAAAGATAGAGATATAAAAATGAACTACACTGTTCCCGGAGACAGTAGGTCGTACATACGCATGAACATTGTTTTAATTTTTTCTATGGATGTAACGATAGAATGGTAAAGAATAATTAAACTTTATAGAATAATTATTATTCCATATATATCATATACATTCATTATTTCCTTATTTATAACTATATATATAAATTGGTGATAAAAATGAATTACACCGCTACGCGAAGATGGTACGACGTGCGTACGCACACACGATGATTTCGTTTTTCATAGGTTGAATAAAAGGTGGAATATTGTTGAATAATAATCATAATAACATATAATTATATTTATCATACTGTATTTATTATTTTATTATGGAGAAACACCTGAAGAAAAAGTATAAGAATAAATAAACAATAAAGAGTTGTTAAAGAAGATTACATCTTCTTTGGTGGACATCCTTTAGATCGCTTCTTAATGTCTCTAGGGATGGTATTTTGGAAGGAATAGAACCTATAAAAATTGTATAAGTATGTTTATAATAGTAATGAGATATAATTGGACAACATATAAATCTCAATGTTGAGTGTGGAAGTGAGGGATGAGGTTCCCTTTTATAATTGAGGTCGGGGCACTTTTAAGATTTCTCAAAAGATTAAAATATCATAATAATATTCTAGATAAATATGCTTCCAAGTAGACTATAAATTCATATGAGATGAAATTTTAGACCATATATAATCCCCTTTTTTCTTATTTAATATTTTTATTATTTTTAAATAATTTAATAAAATATTAATCCCATAAAATATCATTATTGTCAATTTTGATACTACTCATTACTTTGAATTTAAAAATATCAAGAAAATAATTTAAATTCAAAAAAAGTATTTTATTTTAACCTAAATGTTTCATGGGAATTTTAGAATTCATTTATAGCCTTAAATATCTGAAATTAGGTTAATTTTTATTTTTTTAATATCATTTATTTGATTATTATATTAATTAAATCATTACTAAATTAGCATTGTGTAAGATTTTAAGTAAATTTTTTCCTCACTACAAATTAAAAATAAATTACCATGTTTAAGATAAATATTTTATATTTAAAAATATATCTATAGTCAAAAAAATACTTTGGATAATTCCATATTAAAATAATATACATATAAAAATAATGGTGTGACGTGTTTGACTTTTATTGAAATAAAATACTATAATGGCCATAATCTCATCCAAATAGCCATAAATTTTTTTATAACCAAATATTTGATGATTATTGATGAAATTGACACATAAAATAGGATTTCGGAAATTTTTAGGGTCATCATATAATCCTTATCATTTTATTTTTAACGTTACTCACATGATTTACCATTAACCATGGTAATAAATATTATTAAGGTTACTATTCAGATTGACTAAAAATAAAAGAGTCGTATTTACTAAATTTGGAATTCATAAATCCAAAAAAAGATCCCATTTTTTCAAAATTCAAAATATAACAGTGGAAGATTATAATTTAAAATTAAACCAGAAAAACGCAATGAAAATTAGTTTTTTAGAAAAATGCCCTTTTTTAGTATAAAACTATTTTTATTAAAAATTAAACCATGAAATTGATTTCAATGAACATAATTTAATTATTAATAATATGATGTGAACTATTTTACTTTGAAAACATTTTAAAATAAAATGGAACTTTTCAAATGTGGGAAATAAAAATACAGTTTTCAATAAAAATCAGTACTCTTCACTATTCGCAAGAAAATAAATCCTTTAGAAAAATAAAAAAAATCAACCTAAGAAAATTTTGATTTGATTTTTTCAAAAATTAAGTTCATTTTATTAAATAAATTTTCTAAAAGTGTAAAAAAATATTTATATTATTTTCTAATAAAATGTAAAAAACATATAAAATGACTTAATAAAATTTGAGTGTTAATTTCCAAAGAATTAATCAAAAAATTTGTATTGATTAATAACTTTTATATAATTCATAATATGGTTAACAGTATCCACACCTACCAATTTAATGTCTATATTATAAGAGTCAAAATAATATTTTGGGGTTTGTTTAAGCTCGGTGTTGAGTGATATATACAATATTGGAAAGAGCGTTCTTTTAAAATCTAAGGGTATTAAAGAAACTCCTTAGTTCCTAGAAATAAAATTATTAATGAAAATACTATTGAATTAAATTGGTTAAAACCTATGGTATATGGTTCAAACTACCATCATGGTCTGAAGATATTTTGGTTGGTCAGGTGTCATGATAGAACCTGAGTGCCCATGAGGCCAATTGGATATTGTTTACTTAAAGAACCTATTAACATTTATTATCATAGTATATTATACACTTTACATATACATGAACTATTTTTATAATGGATATTTATTTTTACACCTTTGGTGGTGGCCTACTAAGTTGTACTCACACCCTGCTCGGGTCATCATTTGTACCCGATCAGATTCCATGGTTGCAGGTCTATTGCTGACTCAGAGGTCCCATGTAGTGGGAGTGGAAAGGTGGAGCGTGGCATAAAGGATTTTATTCACAAAGATGAGGCTAGAAAGTACTTAGTGCTACCTGCATATTTTATTTCAAAATCGCATCCAGCACCTTGCATGGTGCTTCAAGAGGATAATGTAGTGTTGAGGGTCTGTGATCTTCCCCATCCTAATCTGTTTCTTTCCTGCAATCAGAACTTTGCAGATTATGGACACTCTTTGAAATACCCAAAGGACCCCTCTAATGAGAGTGGTAGAAATGAGTGTTACATAAAAGTTCATAGTGCTGAGGTTGGACAGCACACTGAGGTACATGTAGTTATGTCCCAAAATGGACAACCAACACCTGCTATTTGCTTGGTGCTTCCAGAGAATAATGCAGGTATGGATCCACAACTGAATATGACTATTTATAGTGACACCATAGTTTTCGAGGCTATTGACACCCCTTTGAAGGGTAATGATCCTAAAATAAACTGGAGCACTCTTAATACAGGTGTTACTAATAACTCTTTCATTTGTCTTTTGAGTAAACAGGCAAAGAACCCTAGTCCAACCTCTTCTAAAAAGTTCAGAAGATCAATAAGGAAAAAGGTCTTGGGTGGGAATAAAAATAAGGGGGTTCTAAACCCAAAAATAGGTTTTAAATGAATATTTTATTTTTGAATTTCCAGGGTATTGAAAACTCTGACACTTTTATTGTTTTTAAAAGATTTTTACTGACGCATAGACCTTATATTTTGTTATTGTTGAACCCAAAGTCAACATTTCATTGAAATTTATTCATCATTTCTCCTATGGTTATATTTTTTTAGGTTCTTACAAAGATGGTATTGCAGTTGAATCTCTTTGGATTTTTTACCATGCTTCTTTGCAGAACATTAATGTCTTTAAAATTTCTAAACAAAAGTTTTCATGTGACTTTTTACTTGATGGAATGCACATTTTATATTCTTTGATGTGTTATAAAAAACATATAAATATTGAATATTTCTTTGGAATGATATTTATTCTTTAGTGAACATCATTCACGATCCCTGGTTTGTCATCAGTGGATTTAATGTGATTCTTACCTCCAGTGAAAAAATTGGACCATATCATTCTTCCATCTCCTCAAGGGAATTTAGAGATTCCATTGAAGATTGTAATATTGTTGAAATCAACCTCACTAGAGCTAAGATCACTTGGTATAAAAGACACTAAAATAGGGTAATTGTGAGAAAACTGGATAGAGCCTTCATGGACATCCCCGCTCATGATAAATGAAATTCCATTTCGAGTATTACCTTGCCTAAAATTAACATGGATCATCATCCCATTCTGGTCAGTCTTTTCACCAAAAGTTTTAAGACTGCCTTTACTTTAAGATTTAATAATTCTTGGTCTGTTGAACCTGAATGTGACAACATCATTAAAATAGATTTTAAAGAATGAGGCATCACAATGACGGATTTTCTTGTACAACTAAACTAAAGCTCATTAAGAATTCTCTTAAGGGTGGTTGTAGTTCTAAATCCCAAAAAATTGACAAAGACATCTCTTCTTTAGATCATAACCTTATGAAAATTCAAATCTCTAATACCTACTTAGATTTTTCTTTAGATCCACAGCTTAAAACCAATATCTCCATGAAACTCAATACTATTCTTGTCCTCAAGGACAACATACATAAACAAATCTTCAAAACTAAATGTCTTATGGATGGATATAGAAATACTAAGTTCTAAAACTCTCTCCAAAGAATTAGAAAAGTTAGTAGACCCTTGGCTTTCCTAAGAGACAAAGACACCCTCATTGACATGGAGGACACTATTTCTAATCGTGTTATCTCATACTTTCATAATATTTTAAATGGTCCAAATTTCAAAAATGAACTCCTTTTTGATGTTATTCTGTGTATAGTGAATGAGGATATTAACATTAATATTCTCTAAATACTTCTTGATCATGAGATCAAAGACACTCTTTTTAGCCTTAATCTTGATAGTGCCCTGGATCCTAATGGTTTTATTAATGGCTTCTTTCAACAATACTAGGAGGACATTGAGTTGGACGTTTAAAAACTTTTCAAATCATTCTTTTCAAATGGTGTCCTCCCTCATGGCCTAAATTCCCAATTTATTAATGTAATTACTAAAGTGGACAATGCCTATAAGATTAATATTTTTTGTCCCATTGCACTCATTAACACCCTTTGAAAAAATATTTTGATACTTCTTACTAATAGGCTTACTCATATCTATAATATAATAGTTTCTTGGAATCAATTTAGTTTTCCTAAGGGTAGGTCTATACAAGATTTCATCTACCTTGCTTCTGAATGCATTAATATTTTAAATAGAGCCACTAGAGGTGGTAGTATTTCCATTAAACTTGATATTAGGAAAGCCTTTGATACCATTTATTGGAGTTTTATATTTAATGTTCTAAGAAGATTTGGCTTTAATGCATCCTTTATCAGTATGATATCTTCTTTATTCAAATAAAACTCTATATCCATCCTTGTAAATGGTGCTTCTAAGAGATTATTCAATTACAAAATGAGTGTTAGGCAAGGATATACCCTTTCTTCCATTATTTTTGCTGTTTCGAAAGATTACTTAAGAAGATTACTCATTCGCCTTGTTGAAAAAAACAAAATTAAACCTATTCAAGCCTCCTGAAACTTAAATGTTCCCACTCAGATTTTATATGCTGATGATATCATCATGTTCTTACAAGGAGATAGAAGGAATATCCAAAATATTAAAAATTCCATTTCTCATTATGAGGAAATCTCTAGTCAAACTATAAGCTAGAATAAAACTTTTTTTCTTTGGAAAAAATTTCTCTTCGAACCGAAAAGGTATTTTCATCAAAAATCTAGGAATCAAGGAAGGTTTCTTCCCTTTCACCTATCTTGGTGTTCTCATTTTTTGGGGACGACCTAAATCCAATTATTTCTCCAGTATTTTTGATCAAATAACCACTCAACTTTCATCTTGGAAGGGTAAATCCATCTCTATGGCTGGACAAATCTGTCTTGTGTAATATTTAATTTTCTCAACAATCATCTACTCACTGATGATTTACAAATGGCCTACTGGTCTTATTAAGAAACTAAATGTTTGTATAAATAAATTTTTCTAGACCAGATTCATTCTTGAAAGAAACCTTGTGACTATTCCTTGGGATACTTGTTGTTCTAAATTAGACAAAGGTAGTATTGGAATAAAAAATATTAAACATTTTAATGAATCTCTCCAAGCTAGGATAACCTAGAGGTTACTTCACAGTAACTCTGAATCCAATTTTTTTCTAAAAAAAATATTCCTTTCTAAACTAATGAATGATAACTATAATTATGTCACTTCTTTTATCTGGTCATCCATTAGAAAATATTTTACAAACATCATGAACAATTCTAGATGGCTGGTTAGTACAGAATTCATCATGAATTTTTGGCTTGATAACCGGACTAGTGCACCTTTAATATCCATACTGCCTTCCAATTCTCCCCTAGTTACCACCAACTCCACCATAAGTGATGTTATACATTCTAAAACCATAAACCATCCTGATAACGTCATACATGTTATTAAACATTATCCTTACTCCAACTCTGCATATTTCCTTTTTTGGGAGCTTGCACATAATGGTGTTCTTTACCCAAATTTTTTTTATAATTACAATTTCATAAATACAGATTCTAAATTTTATTGGTTAATTTTTTTTAACAAACCTTGGATTAAACTTTCAAGGCTCACTCTTTTTTGGAATCTTGCACATGGCAGAGTTCCCACTGATGTTTGTCTTCAATATTTTTGGATACAGCTTTACTCTAAATGTATCTTGTGCAATCAACATGGAGAGGATTCAAACCATTTATTTCTATCCTACGCTACTTCTTCTACTATTTGGAATTATATTTTTGACATTTTTTATTATATATGGTTACTCTGTGATTCTATTGGCTCGTAACTATAGTGTTGTATAGAGTTTGAATCTTCTCAACAAATTAAGAATCTTTTCTGGACTATTGTTGCAGAGCTTCTCCATGTGATCTTGTATGAGAGAAATAATATTATTCATAATAATGGCTCATTCAGGATTCATGCAGGTCAAACGAGGATTCTCATTTAAATTCGTGATGCTACCTCAATTCAGAAATATTGACGTGATAACGTTGTTGTTGACTTTGTGATCTTGCATCATCTTCGGATTGACGGTGTATACAAAAACCTATATGCACTTTTGAGGTATTCTAGAATGCCCCGCTTCTAGGATGGATCAAGGTGAATGTCGATGGTGCTTCTAAAGTCAACTCAAGTCCTGTAGGATGTGGTGCTGTTTTTATAAACTATATTGGCCAATGTCATGGATGCTTATTTGGTGGTTGTGGTACCGCCTCATCTCTGGAAGTGGAAATGATGGGGGTGATCCATGTAGTTTATTATGCCAAGAATTAAATTTTGAACAATATTTGGATTGAAAGTGATTCAACCACTATAGTACAGGATATTTGGAATAGAGTGATTCATCTTACTTGGACTCTTACTACCCGTTGGATGAATTATCCTACTTCACTTATAGAGCTCAATTACACTGCCACTCATGCCTTTAGTGAAACGAACATGGTTGATGATGGTATTTATAACTAGGGAGTCAATTAGGGTATAACTTGGCAGGATGACCTTATTGGTGGCTTTATTCCTCTTTATGATAAAGATTTTAATAAGATTCTATCTTTCAGACTCATGTAACCCTTTCTTTTATACTTTCAAGAAATTGTGCCTTGGTCTTTGACTGAGGAACCACCTTTTATAAAAAAAATGGTCGCAGGTCTAGATAAGGGGAAAATCTATATGTTAGATAGATGACTTGAGATTAAGGCCGGAGTATGGATAATCAGACTAGGATGATTTCAATATCCATTTTATGGATTCCCAGTGTGTCTTTTTGGGTTTATTTTGACACCTGAAAATATTATGACATGGAATATTTTATGGTCTTGGTTGTGGGATTTTACCTAGTTTTTTTGAATTATTTATATGATTTATGGGTTCTGTTGGATGTTTTTATCCTAATTTATATTTCTTTATTATTATTTAAATTATGGTATCAGTATATTAAAATGGTATAGTCTACCCACATTCCTCATTAGACCCTCACTGATAGTCAGCAGCCTCTGGTGTATAAGGATGAGTGTTTGAGGTCATGTGCCGATCTAATTCAGCTATTAGTTCAAATTGATCTAGGATAGGACATTACATAAGATAAATATGATATAAAAATGATCCTTTAAATTTTAATTATTATTTACCTTTCTTTTGTTCCATTTGTCTAAAAATAAAAAATAGTGTTCATGCATACATACGACCTACAGTCTCTATGAGCAATGTAATTAATATTTTATCTCCATATTTTATGATTTACTCTAAATATATATATATATATAATTAATATATATTATATTTATACCATGGTTAAAATTATTGATATGATGGAACCATGATCAAATTATAAGTACTGGAAGTACCAAAGAAAAACTCTCATCAAAAACGAAAAAGTTAACCAGAAATAACGATTTTAATAAGGAATTATTAATAAATGGGAGTTGAAAGGTTATAAGTGGATAATATATGATATTATAAGTAAATAAATTATTCTTTCATAGAATTATAATAAATTAAAATTTATTATAAATGAGGTTAGATCAATTTTGAAACTAATTGAACATAAGGTAAGGGTTTCTCATCTCACAATTATTTCTATGAGACTTGTGTCATATTCACCACTTGTTTCCTTTTTGTAGAGTATATACTTCCAATGAATTTATCTTATTATTATTTAATAAAATTTATAATGTTTTTAAAAGGCATATAATCTTTTATCTTTCATGTGTTTTTGAATACCAAATATGGTAGGGTTTTATGTTACAATCTCATTATTTAACGAGATTATTTATGATTAAGTTTTTATAATGAAATTTTATTATCTACCACTCAAGAATATAATGAATTTTACTTATTATATGATTAAATATGGAGATTACATATTTTCCTATAATTTTTTCTCTCTTTATGTACTCATGATGTTAAAAGGATTTTTTTAAAGAATAATGACTTTATTTCTCTCTTCATTCGAAAATATTTTTTCTTCCATATCTATGTTTTCTAAAAATATTTTTATATTTTTTTAATATTATTTTATGATTGTTTAAATTAATTTTTACCCATGAATAAATTTTTACAAAAAATATTAAAATAATTCTTCTTATCATTTTATAAATCATTTAATTTTGGATTTTTACTGAAAATGTAAAAGGAATATTTGTTTTAACATATATGATATAAACAGAATTTACCGCCATCAGGACTACACACTATACTAAATATTTCATTACATGTTTCCATGATTATTTTAAAATAATTTTTTTCCATAATATTTAATGAATATTTGGATTTTAAATAAGTTACTTAAAAATGAGAATGGTATTTTATCAAAGAAATATTCTAGTTGTCTTTTAAAGGACTTTTCATCTATGGTGTTATCCTAAGATGTTAATTATGCTTTACTACGGATATTATCCAATGATACCATACTTATTCTTCTGTTGGATGGTTTATGATTATGGGAATGATATATTTATTAAAGATTATTTATTTTTCATGGGTTACACTATGGTAAAATGTTTAAATGTTTATGAAACCCATTTACTTTCCATGGGTTATGATATATGATGTATGATTTTCATTATGTGATGGGTGGACCCATAATTATATTTCCTTTTAATTTATTGGGTAAAGATGGATATCTAATGAGATAATAACGACCAGAATGGGGAGTGAACCATGTTTATTACGGGACTAGGTCCACTATAAAGGTATTAGGAGTGAACCTTCAATAAGGATATGTATGCCACAAACATATGTCTTATACCAATTTTATACTCTCAAATTTCATGTTCTTTGATTATTTTATGATTCATACCATATGAAATTCCAAGACTTACACTATGACCAATGATTATGATTTATTATATGATGGCACTACATAAAAAATGATCACTAGTGGCTGTTTTTTCAAAAACTAGTGGTGGTTTAAACCACTGCCTAATAGTGTAGTGACAGTTATTAGAACCCCCATGCATTACATATTCGCTAGTCATTTAGTGGTGATTTTTTTAATTTAAAGGTAGTTCTTTTAAGTTTCATTTTTGGAGAATTTATCAGTGATTACTTGTTTATTTATCAGTGTTTTTTTTATAAAAAAAATATGGGAAAATATAAATAAAAGAAAAGAAACAACTGTAGAACATATTAGCTGTGGTTTCTTTTAGTGGAGATTAAGCGTAACCGCTGCTAAACATTTTATATAAAATGTATTTTGTATTGGTTTTAAGTAACCACTAAAAAATAATATTTTTCTTAAAAAAATAATAACTATAAATGTAAGAAACTGATATATAATAAAATAAAGCATAAATATATGATAAACCCATCATATATATATCATACATTCATAGTCATATACAAACATCCAGTCATCATAACCTCAATCTAAGTCAACCCATACATCTATCAATATACATATATAATATGTCCAAAAAAACCCATACCCAATTTACATCCTTTTCATGACATCAACATTACCTATCTACCTCTAAATCATGTCATCAATGGAAACTAACCACATAATCTCACCAATTGTAACAAAAATTAAAACAAAAATTAAAACTACACATAATAAATCAGAATTACAGTAGAATAATTGATAAAATTTTAACATACCATGGAAACTAAGAACCATAAATATTTCCTTATGAAGAATTTCATGAATTGGATCATTCAACTTTAAGCCTACTTTCGGTATCTATCACCAGTAATGAAAACATCAATATTTATGAAAATAACTACGAAAGAGAAAAGTCGCATAATATATTTAGAATGTTACACATAAAATTTGTTATTTTTTTAATCAAACAGAATATATTTTAACATAAAACAAATAATATATAATATAATACACTTTAAAAACATAAACATTCCCATTTAAGATAAGATTCAACAATTTATACTGAAAATGGATGAGTAAATATTCTAATTTAATTTTAAAGTGACGTGTGGTGTGCTGGAAATTTACTAAATAAAAAAATTAAATTTCTTGATACCATAGCATGTCTATTATTTCAAAAAAAAATCAATGGTGGTTTTCCCATTATTTCACATCAATCTGAGTTCATTTTCTATAGTTTTGACTATTACACATATGTTGTAGTGTTTTAAATCACTAAAAATATCTTTACAACCATAATGGAAAAACCGTAATTGATAATGGCGTGATGTCAATTCATAAATTTTACAATTAAATATACAATGGTTTTCCCATTATTTTAGGTAAATCCAATGTCGTTTTCCTAGTTTTGACCCCCCACCCCCCGACGCTTGTTTTTAATGGCTTATGTACCTTTCAGAAAATTTATACAAAGTAATTATGACCACACCTCACATTAGATTGACATATTTTCTATGCATACACATAAAAAACAACTCATCAATGGTTTTTTCATGATTTCACATTAATATGAGATCATTTTATATGGTTTTGACCATTCCACAAATGTTTTAGTGTTTTGAAACACTAAAAATTCATTTACAACCATAACAAAAAATCATAATTCAGAATGTCATGTTGTTAGTTCCTACATTTAAAAATTAAATATACATTTTTTTTCCCAGGATTTTATGGAAATATAATGTCATTTTTCTAGTTTTGACTCCTTGACACATGTTTTTTAAAGGTTTTTATACCTTTTAGAAGTTTATACTGAGTAATTCTGACCACACTGCACATCAGATTGATGTTTTGTCTATGTTTACACATCAAAAAACTCATAAGTTTTTTTCCCATTATTTCACATCAATATAAGTTGTTTTCTATGGTTTTGACCATTCCAAACATTTTTTAGTGTTTTAAAACACTAAAAACGTGTTTACGAACATAGTAGGAAAACCATAATTTGGAATGACGTTGTGTTAGTTCCTAAATTTCAAAGTTAAATATGGAGTCATTGTCCCATGATTTCGGGGAAATATAACATCATTTTTCTAGTTTTGACCCCCCCTGACACTTCTTTTTAAAGGATTTTGTACCTTTCAGAAGTGTATACCAAGTAATTTCGACCACACCATACATCATATTGATTTTTTTTCTATGAGTAAGCATAAAAACAAATCATTAGTGGTTTTCCCATGATTTTACATCAATATGAGGTCTTTTTATATGGTTTTTACCATTACATACATGCTTTAGTGTTTTAAAACACTAAAAATGAATTTATGTCCATAACAGGAAAACCACAATTTTAAATGATGTGTCATTAGTTCATACATTTCACAATTAAATATATGGTTTGTCCTTTATTTCAGGGAAATCCAACATCATTTTCCTAGTTTTGACCCATGGATACTTGTTTTTAAAGGCTTGTGTACCTTTCATAAGTGTATACCGAGTAATTCTGACCACACCACAATTCAGATTGACATTTTTTCTATGCATACACATAAAAAACAACACATTGGTGGTTTTAATATGATTTCACATCAATCTGAGGTCTTTTTCAATGGATTTGACCGTTCCACACATGTTTTAGTGTTTTAAAAAACTAAAAACCCTTTTACGTCCATAACAGGAAAACTGAAATCAGTAATGATGTGTTGTCAGTTCCAACATTTAACAATTAGATCTATAGTCATTTCCCATTATTTCAGGTAAATACAACATTGTTTTCTAGGTTTTGACCCCCATAAACTTGTTTTTGAAGGATTTTATACCTTTCAAAGTGTATATCATGTAATTACGACCGCATCGCACATCGAAATGAAATTTTGTCTACACATACATGTCAAAAAAAATCATCGATGGTTTTTTCAATATTTCACATCAATATAAAGTAGTTTATATGGTTTTGATCTTTCCACAAACATTTTAGTGTTTTAAAAAACTAAAAATGTGTTTACAGCCATAACGGTACAACCTTAATTTGGAATGACATGACCTTAGTTCTTATATTTCAAAATTAAATATGTGGTTATTTTACCATGATTTTCGGGAAATATGACATCCTTTTCATATTTTTTACCCCCCAACACTTGTTTTTATAGGCTTTTATAACTTTTAAAAGTGTATACTAAGTAATTCTGACCACACCACACATCAGATTGAAATTTTGTTTTCATGTACAAATCAAAAACAACTCAACGATGGTTGTTCTATGATTTAACATCAATATGAGGTCTTTTTCTATGTGTTTGACCATTTCACACATGTTTTTGTTTTCTAAAACACTAAAAATGTGTTTACATCCATAATGGGAAAACTATAATTCAGAATGACTTGTTTTCATTTCATATATTTAATAATTAAATCTATAGTCATTTTACTATGATTTCAGGGAAATCCAACATCAATCTCTTAGTTTTGACCCCCCTCTCAACTTGTTTTTAAAGTCTTGTGTACCTTTCAAAAGTGTTTACCAAGTCAAAACTGATCAAACAAGATTGAATTGTTTTCAAAAATATATAAAACGATCTATAATTCATTTTTGACATATAGGAATCATCAAAACTCCAATCTAGAAGAAAATGTGATCAGATTGACTTGAAATACATGTTTCCTATTTAAAAGTGTAATTTTAGTTTTATTTATGGATGTTGTTTGTGTTCTTTATAAATGTATAAATGGTCAGTGGAATTTAGAATTTACCTCAGCGGGATGAGCTATATGTTTGAAAACTTAGATGGGGATCATGCTGCCCATCTGCTAAAATACCGAAACTAAATCATTTTCCATTTGGGACCACCACTAATCCTATGTTTTTCGATTGTAGTCTTCTTCTTGTACATTTTATTTCAATCTTTCAATTTCTCTTTGGGATTCCTGATCAACCGCACTACTCGAACCCCCACTAGGTTTAGAAACAACATATGATGTCACCCTAAAAACATATCTGATGGATTAGGCTCAGAACCCATCCCCCATAAACATCTAGTATGCTCCTTCCCTAAAACTATTCCCACTACATCGTTCTGGGAAACCGATGTTGATTGTGAAGGGTTTGCATCCCAGACTTCTGGAATTTTGACCTATTAATACAAAAATATTAACAATTAGTTTTTAATATATATGAACTTCATAATGTTATCTAATTAATTAATTTTTCATTAATATTTATTTTTATTTCAAAACTATAAAAAATAATGTTGAAAATTATATAATAATAACAAACAAGCCTTAAACCCAATTAATTGGGGGTCATCTTGATGTATCAAATGAAAAAAAATTAGAATCATTTGATCCATGTAATTGGATCCATTTAATAGGGTCTAAGTATTGTTAATTGTTATAATCTATTTTTCATTATTACATTCTTATGGTAATGAAATAATATAAAATGTTAATGAAAAGTAGTTACTACAACATCTTTGATAGGGTCATTTACAAAACTACCATCGAGTTTTCTATGTACTTTAAACCACAAATATGTTCATCCAATAGAGTGACCTAATTCAATATCCATCATAAAAAATGTAAATAAGTTATAAAAAACATTTAGTTATAATAAAATGTTATAAATAATAATAAATAAAATACAAACCAAAATTGTTCTTTTTCTAAAAAAACTCTAAGAGCCTACAATTTGAGGAATGACTTACTGCTCACAATTCATAGAATATTTTTTGGATAATTCCTATAAAAAATAGAAACGTTAATAAAAATTATAATGTTTTTTTTATTTTATTAAGATACTATAAAATGTGAAATTACCTCTTGAGATGAATCTCTGTTTATATCAACAAATAGATTCCACTACTTATGAAAATGCCTTGAGGAACTCTCTCATACATTTGTCATGAGCTTATAGGAGTCTCATTAAACTCATTCCATAATCTCAATTTAAAATCTCTCCATTTCTTTCCAAAAAATTTCAAATTCCATGGGTGTGAACATCTAGAAAAACCTATAAATTTATCAATATATTAAAAAAAATTACTCATGTATTTTATATTAGTTTCCAAGGAATATTAAATTAATATTACCTTTAATTGAGTATCAAATACCTCATTTTTTCAAGTGATATAAATATTCCTCTAGTCTTTATAATTAATGGGAAAGATCACTCTCTCATAAGAAAGTTTCCCAAAGATCTTCCCATAGATTCAGGAATATTCACTGATAGGCACCCTGAACTCATCAAATGTAATGATAATCTTGAATTAATTCAGGTCCCATACATATTCTATGTTCATATTTGTATCCCTTTTATGGTTATCTTTTTATGTTTGACAAAGGCATTAAATAATTAATAAAATATGATGTTTTTTTTGAAAAATGACATGCATACCAGTAATAGTAACTCACCAACATCCCCTTGATAGAGGGGTGATGAACTGATCCATTTCCCCAGGTCAATCAGGTGGTGGGATACCAATGATATATGGGGAAATTACTGGCTCTCTAGCAGTCTCAGGTACAACAGAATCACTAGGATCAAAATAAGATGATGGTAGTCGTGGTGTGCTTCGAGATTCTTATCAGTTCGGATCCTGAATTTTTTTTCTTGGAAGTCCTGCATTTCTAATGGTTAAGGTATATTAAATGTATAAAAAAATCAAAACTAGAAGTTTCTTATAAAAAGGAAAAGAAAAAACGTAACAATTTATATATGTACGAAACACTTATCGATGATAAATTGTAATATATATTCATTTAGAATTTATAAATTCAATTATCTTCATCTTCATTATCTTTATTGTTATCAACCTTCATTACGAAGAGTCCTTCATTTTCACCCTCTCTTGAATTTTCTACTATTTCAATATTTTTAGGAAGGAAAAAAATCCAATGTTTTGTGGTTAATGAGGTTCACTATCACAAATAACTAATTGATCTTCCTCACCCATATCATATAAGTATCTCTTCTTTAAGTGTACAAAAAAACTCTAAACTTTATGTATTTCATCATCCATATAATAAACCATATTTTCTTGTGAATCTAATATTAATGGATCATGTTTAACATGCTCATCGGTATCCATCAAATGAGAGAAGTTAATATAATTTAAATTTAATGAATCTTCCATTATACCCCTATCAATGTTGACCAACTTTCATTTGAATAAGACAACTGAAAACATTCCATGATAGTTTAATTCAATTATATCATTCCACTTTCCATAATATCCCACCTCTAAAAATGTAAATACACCACAATTCTGAGTTTTCAATTCTTCTTAACAATAAATTGTATGAAACATGAAGCCATAAATATTGTAAGTATCGAATCTCTTAGACTGCCTAAGAGGACCTCGAGAAAAAAAATCAAATCATTCGATATTTCAGATCAATTTTCAACATTCATTATTTATAAAAAAAATATATATAAGTTGTTAATTTTAATATAAACAAAATAATTACACGTCAATAATATAAATATGAGTATATACTTAAATGATGGTCAAACCATTCTACAAGATCCTAATTAATAACTATTGTTAATTCCATCACATTTTGAGCTCAACCCCTTAGTCACCTCTTTATTTGTAGTCTCAATTATTCAATAAATGGATCTAAAATAACATTATTTAGTAGCAAGGAACTATGTGATTTTATAAAATCCAATTCAGTGAGTGTAAAATTTAACCCCATTCTAATTGGTCGTCTGATAGTTAGAAATATTTATGACTAATTTTTAGAATGAGAATTAGTGGATATGTCGTCATCACATCTAGAATGATTTAATCTGGTCTCAATACCATCCAAATACCTATAAAATAAGCTCAAGCACTCTTCAGCTATGTAACCATTAGCAATAGAGCCTTCTGGTTGAGCTTTATTTCTTACATATAATTTAAAATGACTTAAGTACAGGATGGGAAAAAATAAGAAACATATTAAAAATTATGCAATGATTTGATAAACTACAATTCACCAATGAAAAAAAAATATCAAAATTCCTCTCAATTCGATATATCAATCAATAGTGTACCAGTCCACCAATTTTAGCTTCTTTAAAAAAATGAGGAGTTAAATGAATCTTTAATTTGAAGAATGAAGGGGTAAATAACATATCAAAATCACATAGTGTCAAAATAACTATTTATTGATTTTTATCAATATTGGTTGGATTTATTTTTTTTAATTATGTTATTTAAAAAAGGTAAAAAAATCAATTAGAACTTAGCTACTTTTTCAGGTAAATTATTATGCAAAGCCAATGACAAAAAATGCTCCATCAAAATATGTGAGTCCTAACTTTTCAATCCATGTAACTTTTTATGTTTTAAATTAAAACACCTTGATATATTACTTGAATATCCATCTATAACATTTACATTATTTAAAGTTTGAAGGAATATTTCTTTCTAATGATTTTTCTTTGTAAAAATAGAAAAATGATACTTTT
Organism: Viscum album; assembly: GCA_963277665.1. NCBI lineage: Eukaryota > Viridiplantae > Streptophyta > Magnoliopsida > Santalales > Viscaceae > Viscum > Viscum album. The sequence goes on along the minus strand of OY728132.1, from coordinate 31,250,914 downwards.
AATTCTCATTTTCCCACAAACCATGCTTTATATTCATTGACACTAAATCATTACCAATATTAAGGTGATCCTTCAATTTACCCTACTCATTAAGAACTATAAATATTATATTTTCACATATGTTCTTATCAATATGCATTATTTCAAGATTATAATGTATCAAATTAAACTCCCAATAAAAAAGTTTGAAAATATAATCTTTTTCTTCCATTGTTGTGTTCTAGATTCTTTTGATATTATACCTCATACCCTCCCTCCCCCCCCCTTCTATAAACTGATGACATTTTCCAAATTCTTCAGGAAAATTAAATAATTTTCCCAATATTTCTGAACCATGTAACACCTTTAGTGACTTTCTCATTTCAATATCTCTATTGAATTGTGTATTGTTAAAGCTGAATTTATGAGAAGTATCATGAAATTGATGATGACACATAAAGAACTGTTTTCTGATATAAGGTAATCATTGAGGATTAAAATCAAAATTACAAACTGCGTAATCCAAACAAGTATTATTATTCCAACCAGATAAATTTCCTAGTCCAGTAAAGTCACTAATTGTCCACTTTAAAGTAGTATGCATTTTGAATAGTTTTCTCATTAAAGCATCATATGTTTCCACACTATTATCCAATAATTATTGCAATTATTTTATTAGAAGTTGAAGGTAAACATCAATTTCATTTCTAGGAATTTTATTTCAAGGAATAATTATAAGAATTATTAATGAATTATTCTTAATACACAATGATGAAGGTAGATTATAGGGATCAAAACAACTAGACAAATGATATAATTAGTACTTAATGTAAGAAAAGGGTTAAAACCATCAGAATCCAATCCCAAATATGCATTCTTATGATCTGAAGAAAAATATAGATATATAAAAATCAAACATCTTTCATTATGTTAAATATTTTGGATGTCTCATCAAGACATCGTTACTGTCTTAATCATTCCACTTCATGTCATATGCAGTCTTAGAAGACATGATTAATCTTTTCAACCGTGGTTTCAGGGGAATGTAACACAATAACTTTGTTGGAGTTTTCTTCTTTTATTTCTTCATGAGGTTGCATTGATTTATACTATCATTTTATTCATTGAATATTGTTTTCTTGTATAACATCTTGTGCAATATTCTTTATCAGACTCTTCTCCCCAGTAAATAATTTAGTCACTAGGTCATGCATTTATCTTTATATAATCAAGTTTAAGTTTGTTGATGACTTAATTCATCTCATAGAATGATGCAGGGATATTATCTTCACTAAATTCATCATGAAGAAACTCTAAAATCATGGAAATTCTTTTTCAATAATTCCAAAAAGACACTTGATATGATAAAACTTAAGTATAAAAGACAAATTTGAATACTTGAAACATCATTCATATAATTCATGTTGTCCTTCTTAAACTAATTAATAAAAATCATTTTTTCAATAAAGTTATGAGCAATATTAACCTACTGAAGAACAAATAAAGGTTATTTTGATCTATTAAAGTCATTGAAATCATATTCTGTAAAACCAAATGCATCATTTAATAAGTTTCGAACTGAATTATCCTCTATCAAGTCACTTTTTATTTTGTTGACAATGTTTTCATTGTTTTGACTTTCCATGACATTTGATTCACCATACCAAATCCAACATACATATTGACTAGGAAACTATTTCAATATCAAATTCTCATAAACATCATTTTTATTCAACCATATCTATAATTTACAATCATGGCATGAACATTTTATTCTACTATATACTAACCAGTTTGTAATTTTATAATCTAAAAATTCTTCCAAACCCTTGGCATATCAAGGTGTGTTTTGAGGTAAATTAATCAAGGTTTTATCCATAGTTATTTTATTTTTTTCCCTATATACATTTAGATATAAAGATATAAATGTTTAATCAAATAGGTACAATCAAAATTAAATATCACCCAACTTCTTCATTGAATCTTTCATAAAAAAATAAAGGAAAATGGGATGAATCAAATAATGAAAATTTTATTAATAAAATTAAAATATAAAAACATGAATCAAATAAATTATTATGTCTCATAAATATGGATGAATAATTACATAAATTATATGACCACCACATTTTATCACAAATGAAACCCATGAACATTCTAAAAGATATCAAATATGTCTTCCAAAAATGAGAGTTAGAAGATGAAGTTTATTTCTTGGTAAATATAAAATTAGTTTTTATGTTAAATAAATATCTATATAGGTTAGGATAAGATGCAAGAGCATGGTATTTTAATTTAGATACATGCTTGAAATAATTAATATTTAATGATGGATGTTTGGAAAATATACTGTACATTAAAGATGATTAAGATATATCAATTTTTGATATTTTATATGTATATGATATTATTTTTATGGGAGAATAATATGATGGTGTATTTTAACCTAGTTCTATAATTAAGGAGGGTTTATTCCATTGAAAAATTAGCTACATTGAGAAATGTCCAAACCAATTCCCATGATCTAACTAAGACAATGATGACCCCTTTAAAAATATAAATGTAAAGTATAATTTATTTGGATATCATGATATGTCATTAATACCCAAAATATTCAAATCTATATGTCTATATTCTATTGAAGTGGTTTAGTGTGAATTCATATTGTTCCATGAATTATATAAATCAACTCTGTTCATATAACATCGAATTGGGTGTTCTTTCAATTTGAGCTAAACATAAATGACATGATGTTAACATAAATTTGAATAATGTGTATTATTATTATCAAATAAAATGATAAAAAATTATTCATTTGACTCAAAAAAATGAACTACACACTATAATTAGTTCTGTTTAAAATCATGTTAGTTAAAATAAAATCAATGAAACTATATTGGTTGTTCTAGTTATCATAACCTATAATTAATTATCATGCATGTAAAACTTAACCCTAAATAATCTATCATTATTTGATATATTTTATTAAACTAAATGATTCCTCACATATTTAAAAAACATGAAGCATTATGATAAATTTAAAAGGGGTTCAGTATCTCATTTTCAAGGCCTTTATCCTTAGAGACCTTGCCGGGGTTGGTGACAAAAACATGTGTGACCCCAAACCCTACCACCAATTGGTCATGAGTTGGGAAATAGTCTCAATTATTTATATGTCATCAATTGGAGGTATCAACATATATATAATAATGTGGAATTCATTAATATCAAATACAAACCATTAAATTATGAATGATCTAGATTCCACAGCCGACTTATATATTAAACAAATTTATTTTTTTAATTTAATACAACCTAACAAAAAATAATGATTATTATAATGCCAAATAAATAACATCAAAATCCTAATAACACGTCATAAAAAAAATTACATATTCACATTACTATTGAATGAATGAAAAACAAATTATATACACTTTTTATCGCCCATGATTGTCCATATAATGCTACATAATAATAGATTTATGGTGAGGATGATGCAACCTTTAAGGGGTTCTATGTTGCTACCAAGGAGGGGATCTGAGCTAAGGAGAGGGAGTCCAGAGGGGGTCACATCATTGTTAATGATGGTAAATGATCTGGGGAGAGGGAGGTCGGAGGGTGCGTTAGGGTCATAGGGGAGTGTCACGATGGTCAGAATCTCTAGTGATAATGGTGGAGGTAGATTGGAGGGATGGGGGAAAGGGGTTCGCGAGGTTAGGTACAATACTGGAGAAGGGAGAGGAGGACATCGAGGAGGGAGGGGTGGATGGGGTTCAGGGTCACGCAGAGAGAGTGGGGGAGGGGGTGTAATAGTGATTTTTTTAAACGTTCAGCAGTGGTTTAATTAAATTCACCACTAATTATAAAAATAACAAAAATATAGAAATAGTTTGATCAAACCTCCACTATATTATATATTTTTTAACCAGATTTAATTCATGGAAGTTACTATAACCACCGCTAATTAGTGATTTTTTGGTACTGTGGGTATGGTTTTCAAATGCGAAGCTCATGTTATCATAACCTTGTGTTCATGTTATTATTAAATAATAATTGATATATTCCTTTTTTACCCTTACTATGTATCTAAGCTCACACTTTCTAATGTTTTCTTTCCATAGGTTATGAATAAAGTTGTTAAGTATGATATGTATATGAAGGGATCTAGTTATGAATAACTTAATGGGATATTATGTAAATCTCTTATGAACAAGTTGTTCATGTATCCAAGTTTCTGAAGACACTAAACCTATATTATTTTGAAATAGATCATAATATTATGTGTTGGATATTTATCCAAAAATATGTAATATTTATGTCTGAAAGTTTTGTGTCACTATATAACATGTCTTAAAGAACCAAAATTGAGACAAATAAAATCCTTACAACTTGGGTAACACTTTAATCAAAATCACTTAAAATATTAGGTTTTTAATTGAAAATAAAATACCATTATTAAAATAAAACTCATGATATGATATCTAAAATAGGTATTATATACACTAAATTAATGAAATTAGGTGCACAATACTAAACATATCTCAAATAGAGGAATTTTATTTAAAACCCCTTACCAAGCCCAGATTTATTTATCACATGCACAAAATTTCCTGAATAAATAAATTAATTTCATTAAATACATAAAAAATAACCTTATTTATAACTATAAGCATTTATACTCCTCATTGATATTCATTTTACAGATGTATATTAGTCATTATTTACCTATTTTCAACATTGAGTGTAAGTAATCATTATCGCTTTAAACTAGTTTCATAAAAGTGGTGTTGGTACATAATATTTTCCCAAATTTAATCATTACAAGATACTATAATGTACTGAAATATATTTTATAATACATTTTATAAAGTTATAATTTAATTTCAGGGTATTTTTTTGTTACAACCCATGATGATGAAATCAATGATGGTCATTTTTATGTGATTATTAGTGAACAAAAGATGTTTTATTAATTAATGAGTTAAAAGTTGATTTATACTTGATAAAATAAAAAATAAAACATTGTTTAAATATTTAAATAATATTCTAAAATTGAATAATTTCTCATAATCATCCATGATATAGATGCATAGTATTTTTCAAGTAGGTGGTTAAACCGACCCAAACATGAACCTACCATGATTAATAGATAATTATAAGGTAGTTTAGATATAATATAATTATAATTGATTTATAATGAACTTATTTTGTTTTAATTAGTCTAATGTATTATAATTGGATGTAATTAGAAAGATAATATAATTTATATGAAGTCGGTACTTAGAAATAAGAGATCATTACTGTCTTAGTTTTCCTGTTTTAAACAATTGAATTAATGATAATTGTTTGTTGATCATATCGTTAATATTTTATCAGAATTTCTATATAATAACCTCAATTATATAATAATAATAATCTTTATCCACTAATATCTTCCTCATTACCAACCATGTAAGTTAGTGATGAAAAGAAAAACAGAAATCATTCGTTCCCTGGAGGCGGTAGTCATCACATATGCATAGACGATGGTTTCATTTTCATGGAATGGGGGGAAGAATTAATATGGTTCATTTTTTCAGAATAATAAACATGAAAAAAAAATTAATAATTATTTATTAAATTACTCTTTTATATCATGCTTTTATAGTGGTGAATGAAAATAAAATGTGTTACCTCGTGGATGTAGTATTCAACACAACACACGAATGACAGTTTTTTTTTCTTAATAGAAAAGGGAAAAGGTGATTAATTATTATTACCATAGAATAATAAAAATAATTTTATAAACTATAATTATTTAATTAAATATATATTTTAAAATTTTAATTTTAAAATAAAAATATAAAAGATTGAAGCTAAGTAAAAATGATTACTCACGTTGAGCACCTTGAGATTTACTTAGAATATCTCCTAGAAATAGATGGCATATGATAATCTCTTACGATCAGAATCTCAAGGGAGTGAAATATTATTATAGGGAATGGAAATAGGTTAGGTTTTTAGGTGAAAATATAATTTTTATGTGTTCCTTGAAGGGGAGGTGAGAGGCTTTTTTTATAAGTGGTGATAATGACATTTTCTTTAAATATTTCAGCTTAATTTAAAGGGAGAACATGTTAAACATGTAAATTCACTAAAAATTGAAAAATAATGTATTGGGGAAGATATAAGGTACATCAAAACATCATAAACTCAATTATATACATGTTTTTATTGTCTTTCAAGACCATTTCCCTAATATTTATTACTTTTACCATTTTACCTTCTTCTTCGGTAACTAGTTTTTACCTATGGTAACTTTATCCTTATGACTAAAAAAAGTGGTCCTTATTAGATAATTTGGAACCAATTACTATAAATTTTAAATCCATTAAATTTTATTCAATTTATAAATGTGATAAAAAATTATTTTAAAATAAAAATGTATAATTTATTGAAAAAAATTTCTAATAAAATATTATTTATGTTCTAAAGTATCAAATATAGGTTTTTAAATTAAAATAAACATTTTATTAAATTATAAATTCACTTATAATATACATATTTGTTCTTACATAATTTTATCATGAATTTATGATTCATTAAAGTATACTAAAAATGTATTAAAAGCCTAATTATTTATAAAAAAATATATATTAAACTATTCCTCTAAAGTCGTTCTTTTTTAAAAAATATAAAAAAATAATCATAAGAAAATATTACTATGATGAATATAAAAATGTGCATATTTTTTTTTAAAATTAAAATTCAATGTTTATAAATTTAAATTTTAAATTAAAATATGAGATATAATGAAAATTTATTTTTATAGGAAATTTACTTTTTTAAAATATTAACCATTCTCATCCATATTTCCTATTATTCTCTAATTAAATTAGTATTAACAAATTATTGATATATAATATATTTTATCAATATTAATTACAAGTTTCGTGAAATATAAATTCATATTGCATCAAAAAGAAATATTTATAAAAATATAGTTTTAAGCATAAAATGATAGTATTAGTCATTTTAGTTATACAAATTTAATTTCATTCATATGAAAATTAGATTTTATTTTATTTATAAAAATATTTTATAAATTGTGTACTCTTATTTATTTATACTAATTTAATGGTTAAATTTTAATGATGTAAACATATCAAGGTTTTATTTTAGTTCAATGTTGTGTGTGAAGAAAGATATTTAATCCATTGACTAATATAATGTTAATAATATATTAAAATATTAGGGTATTACATCCCCCCCTAAATAAATTATTTCATCACAATTTGACTCATAATATCAGAGTAATTTCTATAGGTAACTCATAATTTATCACACACTATGAGATTATCATGGGTTTAATTGGGATATGAATTGAGATTTATCTATATAAAAACTTATTATTACTGATTTATAAATATAGATAAGCCATTAATGATTTCATATAGAATTCTACTTAAGAAAGAAAATATTGATCCATAAAGAATAACTTCCCACAAAACATGAAAACAATTTATATGATAATAATTCCACTATGTGGTTTTTTATAGATCAATATATAGTATTTGGTGGAAACTTACATGATATAGGACCTTGGTAAATCAGTAGTGAAAACTCACTATCTACTAAATTAGTAGTAGTTTCATAGTATTTTCCTTGTTTTCATGGTTTTTTGTGACAATTTCCCCCATTTTTCCTTGGATTGGGACATTGAGTTTCATAATTCCCAAATCTATTACAATTTAAGTAGTATATTATTGTAGATTTTCTCTTTACCTAAAACTTGTGATTTTGATGACCTTTATCTCAAAGAATATAGAATTTAATTTCCCCTTTAATGTAGTTTTCCCCATGATTTTCCCACATTTTTGACTTATGGGAAATTAAATATTCTTTCCTTCATCATCTTTATCAACTGAATTCTATGAGATTCCATCCTTCTATTATTTTGTGTTTTTTATTTTAACTATGGTCATGTTTTTAATTAGAATTCTTGATAGTTGATTTGGAATAATCATATGATTTTTCACTCTGAACCTTATCCCGTATGGTTATTCATTGAGATAGTTCATATATTTTCCATGGAGTCCATTTTTACCTCGGTTTATTCGAGCATCATCCATTAAAAAACTAAAATAGTTAACATAAGTGACAACCATTATAAGAGAATTATCATAAATAACTACTGAAAATTTTAACCTCAAGATTTCTCACTATATAACACTATCATGTTAGCCTATAGTTATTATATATGCACTTGTATTATAATAATTTTATCATATATCACTCTCAGTTTTACCTATATCATTATTAGTCCAATCTCGGTTACATTAATTTGGGTTCTCTCTACTTATTAACCTAATTTTCAAAAATAGAGACCCTAACTTATGATTAACTTTACCAAAATATATTAAACCCAAAAATCATTCAAATATATTCTATCAAAATCCAAAATTACCCTTATATTAGAGAGAAGATATAAATTAATATATACCTTAACTTATGAATCATAATATTTCAATCTATGTTATCCATGGTCACTTTCTTATTAAATTATCTAAACTAAACATATTTAAATCTCTCATAATGGTTCATAAAGATAATTTTATTAATAAAATTATATCACAAGGGAGAATATCTCTAGGTGTGAATTCTTAGGCCCATTAACCATGCACAAGAGAAAATCTTGAGTTAATAGTCAATAATACTTTTTCAAGGTTATTACCCCTAGATTAATTTGTTAAATAGATGCATACATTTTCCAGTATCCAAACAAGGATTTAATTTCTTGGTAAATCACATACTCAAGACTTTAACAAAACTTTCGGATGTCATATTATACTTATAATTACACATATTATTTTCAATAAATTTCTCTAATCCAAATCCCCAAATAAAATTCTCATGATTTACCTATAATAAAATCACATAAAATGAAAATGTTTTATCTATTATGATCAATATTAAATTATTTACCATTAAATTATCCTAAAAAAACCTAATATCCAAATTTATCTAAACCTTTCCTTTGATATAAACTGTGACACCCCAAACCCACCCTCTTGGATCTAGTGTTGTAGGCACAAACTTTACAAACTATTTTTGATTCCAAGTATAATATCCTTGATGTAACAAATCTTAATTACAAAATAAATAATATTTATTACATCTAAAACATCCTAATAATATTTTTAGGTTTAGACATTTATATAATTATGATAAAATAATAACTAACATAGCACATATTATTTATATAAACCATGAATTTTTTCCATTATATAAAAAACATCTTAATTCATAATGGGTTGTTAGTATCTTCCAAAATTATTAAAAATATGTTATCCATCAAAACATCTCAAGTTTATTACTTTTCTTCATGATATAGGGAAATGGAAACATAGAAAGGGGTGATCTTAAATTCTCAATTAGTTAAAAAAATAGCTAAAGTTTAAAAAAATAAAATCATGGAAAGAAAATATATAAAGATTATATAATTTTAATGATAACATAATGAAAAGAAACTAAGATCATTCTATATCCATGAAAACAAATGAAGACGTGAAAAATTATAATTTATGGTCTCATATTAATGGAATTCATAATTTCGGGCATTAAAAAAATGTTCCCAATACCTTGTGACAATCCACTATATTAATATGGGGAGAGGTTTGAACTAAAACCCATGTTTTTTTGTCTCATTATAACTTTCAATGCATCAAGGGGTTAAATAAGTTTTCCCCACATATATATTTTTTAAGACCAATTAATTCACCATAAGAGTCCAAAAAAAAATTGCCTACCATTCCCTAAGTAACCTTTATTTGAAGAAAAACATAGTTATCTATATGATGAAAAATATGGAATTTCAATACATAATCAACCTATGTAGAAATGAATAATCATCATGAATTTCAATACTTTTCCTTATGTAAATAAAATGGATAACATTATCATAACCCATCTAGATAAATAAGGTGGATCGTAAAACAATACGTAGTCAAATTGACAATAATTAGTCGTATTGGAATAAAAATGTATGAATCACCAATAATTATCCCCATGTAAATAAAAGGGATAACAATATCATAACATATTCTATGAAATAATATAGATGTCTAAAAAATACATAATAAACTTTAAAAAAGTTATCTGTAATGGAATAACAATATACAGAATTCCAATACTTTTTTCATGTAAATAAAATTGATAAAATGATCACAAATCATTCATATGAAGAACGGATGGCTACAAAACCACATAACCTCAGTACAATAAAGGAACCAGAAATGTTTTTACATAAATGAAAAACACCCTCACAAAAAATTCTTTGAACGATATCCCAAAAGAAGGGATCAAGAATCAAATTATTCATACCATGAGTTCAATCCCCCAAATGAAAAATATATATATTAGAGGATAATTCATGAAACGTAAACCCATTAATGAAAAAATTGAAAATAACAAGGTAAATAAAAGATAAAACCTTAAATAACTATTATAGAACATTTTTAACAATGACATAAAATACAAATATGCATGTCACTTTCAAATGAAACTTTTTAAAAGGTTATGTGAAAGATTTTGAAAAAAAAATTAAAAATAATATATAATATTGGAGGCCTTAAATATACATAAATTTATGTTGGATAAATGAGGATATCAAAAAATAACAAAGGAAAGTAAAATGGAAACACTTTTTTATAATTTTCAACATACCTTTTTCCAAAACTCACATCATAAGAAGTGTAAAAAAATAATTTATATTAAAAAATTGTATTCCCACAATGGATTAAAAAATAACATATAATAAAATATTAATATGGGATAACCTAAGCATGTAAAATAAAATTTAAAGATAAAAAATTATAACTCAAAGAAAGGAGATTTGAGTTATCAACATCCCTTATTAGAAACATACTCGATGAAACATGAAACATTTTAAAAGTATTTCATATAGAAAAAATGTAAAAAAACTGGGGTTAAAACAATAATAAAATCATTTGAATAATGTACCCAACTTATTTGAAATAAGTTCAAGTGAAAAATAATAACTCAATGAATGAAAGTTTAGTTACCCAAACCTCTTATGACCAGGGTAACACTTGAGTCGAAATACAATTGAAGAAAATAACATGATTTGGATTAGTTTATCCAATGAATTATAAGGAAATAATTTATATAAAATTCATGGTATATTATCTTTATAGAACATCGTACAAAAGAAACATGTTGTAAAACATGTAATATGTCTCAATGAATCAGAATTGAGACCAAGAAAACACTTTCAGCTTGAGTAAAAATTTAATCAGAACCCCTTGAAAGAGTGGTATTGTAATTGAACATAATATACCATGATTAAAATATAATTCATGATATGATATATCAAATTATATGTATATACACTATATAAATAAAATTATGGGAATAAAAACTAACATGTCTCAAAGAGATGAATTCAAGAAAAAAACCCTTCCATCGATCCTTATTTGTTCTGTACTTCCACCAAATATCCTAAAAAATAAAGTTAATTAAATACATGTCCAATAACCTTATTCATGAATATAACCATTTATACACCTCATTTATAGTCATTCTATAAATATATATATTAAATAGTTTTTACTTTTTTCAATATTGAGTGTAAGTAATCTTTATATCTTTGAACTAGTTTTATAAAAGAGTTGTTGGAATATTTTGTTTTTCCAAAGTACATCAAAATTATATAATCTAAGTTACTAGAATAGATGTTCCAAGATAATTTGTAAAGAAATAATTTCATTTAATTATTTTTTATACTAACTATGAATATTAAATCGACGATGCTTATGTTATGGTGACTCTTAACGAATGAAAGGTTTCTTTTTAATTAATTAGTTAAATATTAATATAACCATACCAAATAAAAAAATATTTATATTGTTATATTATATTATAAAATAAATATTCTCTCATATTCATCCCTGATATAAATTTTTATTATTGTTTGACTATGTGGTTAAACCGATCCAGAAATGAACATTCCATGATTAATGGATGATTATGAGGTGATTTAGTTTTAATATATTTACAAAAATCATAATGATATTATTTAGTGTTTATTAGTTTGATATATCATGATTTAAAATAAGTAAAAAATGAGAATTTGATTTATATAAAGTCATTTATTAGAAATAAGTGATCATTACCCTCTGAGTTCACTCATTTTAAATGATTTAATTAATGATATTTGTTGACAATATAATTAATGTATGTAACACCCTATGTTTTTTAGGAATATTTTTTTCAAATTAATTTTTTTTTATTTTTCATTTCACGCAACACTGACTATAACTTGTGTTATATAAAAGAACCAAGTTATTATTACCTTTTCATGCTATAACAAGATATTATTTCATTATATGATATCCAAATATAAATTTTTACTACATAAAAAACTAACTTAGTGTGTGTTATACACAACACTGACTTGTCTTGTGTTACACACAACACAAAGTTTCTACAAAATTGCATTTTTTTATTATAATTAATTAAAATTGATAGTTATAACATAGTAGTTAAATATAATATTATTAATGGTAATAACCAGCTTTGAAATATTATTTATAATGGTTTTATATAAATAAAACATAATGATGATAAAACATATAATTTTTTGTAAAGTCTTTATATTCTTGTAAATATTATTTTCTCAAAAGAACTGATTTTTAAGTCTTTCTATGAACAGAAATAAAATTAATTTTATAAACTTTTAGAAATTTAATTTTAAAAAATAAGACTAATTTTTTAATTAATAAATTTTAAATTATATTAGGGTGGATTTTTGGTATTTTTCTAATAATCTTCATTTTGGTGTGAATAATGGAAAATACTGAATTCTAATTCAAAACTTCTTTTTCATCTAGTTTATTTATATAGTATTTAAAGTTTGTTTAAAAGTAATAATTGATCAATTATACATCTATTAATATAATTTATTCCATTTTAATTATTTTTATATTTATTTTTTAAAAAAATTAAAGAACTTTTGAGCATTCTCACTTTAAAAACCCGCTTTCTCACCACATCTTCGAGATTAACATTAAATTGGATTTTTATAATTATTTGAATTAAATTTCAAAAAATGGATATATGCTGTTGTAATAAATATAATATTTACATTATAATAAGGAAAACATAATTTTTTACCAAAAATTTTAGTGAATGTGAATAAGATTAATTACAACGATTAAGGTAAAATTAATCTTTATAAGGGAATGAATATTAAAATTAAGGGTCCAAATGACCTAACCACTTATAAAACACCAATTTTATGGCCATATATCATCCATAAACCTTATATTATTTATTTATGTTATTTTTATGACTTTTATTTGGTAAAAACGTGGGTACACCAAAAAAAATTCAAAAATTCCATGTGTGTCCCCTCCCTTCCCTATAAATTGCCAAAAACCCTCCCCCTTTTTCACACCTCTCAAACCACTTAGGTTCAAACAATATATAATAAATAAAATTCCCAGTATCCCTACCTTCCAAATTTAAGACTCCCTTTTGGCATAAATCTAACCAAGTAATCCATTTGGTACAAACCAAAAGGAGTTACTCAAAGAAGAGGTAGCATCCTTCCTCGAGCTCTGTTAATTTATTTTTATTCTCCACAAACTAAATTATTATTATTAAATTATAATATAATAAAAAAGTATTGTAAATATTCTCATCTGTTTTTATTCTATGTTTTGGACTTTCACTTACACACACTTCCATCTAATGGGTAATAAACTTGTCATTCTTGTGTACGGTGAAATATCGCCTCACGAAACAATATTGTTCGTTTTACCTTTACCAAATATCATGGTTGGTAATTATTGTAGAAAATCTATTTTATATGATATTTATGATCTATTTATACTTTTTTATTTATTATATAAATCCTACCTTCATGATTTTCATTTTGTGTAAATACGATCATTTCGTTTATGAAAGTGTGGACTACCGCCCCCTCAAAGCGATGTGATTCGTTCACACACTACATCGAATGTATTAATGATGGATTTAGTGAAATTATATGATAAATATGACATAATAATGATACTGTAAATATTATATATATGTTTGTGTGTGTGTTTCTGTGTTTCATTTACTTTCTTTCTTTCAATATTATAAAGAAAAACAGAAACATCATTCACGCGTACCAACGGTATACAATCTCCACGAACGTTGCATTCCATTTTCATATTTATATATTATATGGATTATTATAAATACATATATACTAGTCATAAATTATATTTATATAAAGGTTTTCATTTTTTAAATCATTATATAAGTATTAGTACAAAAAATATAACAAATTAAGACACATGCGAAAAACAAAACAAATATTACCCAAAGCGAAACCTTAACATGGAATTATTAATAAGAGGTTAATATAACGTCATAATAAAACCATATATGGTATTATATATAATAATATGGTTCTGTAAAATATTTATAATAATATTATATCTATTATATTGAAAATGTTTATGAGCGCGGAGAGATTCAAGACAAAAGGTAAGGGAATTTCATGCACTTTTTATTTCCATGATACATGCCTTATTCACCACTAATTTATTTCATGTGGGGTGTATAATTCCCATGGATTTATTATATGATTAATATGCTTGAATGTATGTTAAATTACATATACATTTTATGATCTTCCTTTCATGGGGTTTAGGTTTTAAAATTTAACAAATTAGTAAAGTAATTTTGTCTCAATTTTCTTTCTTTGAGACACATTCCATGTTATGCGCCTATATTTTTCCAAGAGGTGTATATACAGACTTTGACATGTTATATCATGAATATGATTATTTTCATAATATTTTAAGTTTCATATAATTGTATTCTTTCCTTTTTGTTATGATTCAAAGTTACCAAATTGGTAATGGTTTATAGCTACAATCTCACCGTTTATCAATATTGTTTATAATTATGCTCCCGTTGATGAAATATTATGATCCATATCTCAATAAATCCCATTGTTTTTCTTAACCTATGGTTATTTATATTATATCAGAGTAATTTCACCTTTTTCTACTCTTTTTTGCATAATATGATCAAGAAAGTCTTTTTAATAAAGTTTCACTTGACCTCTCTTTTCCGTCAGAAATTTGTGTTCCTTCAAAACAATGTTTTCTAAAAAGAATCCAAAAATATTATAATATTATCCTATGATCATTAAAAAAAATTTATCCATGTTTTACCTTTTAAACAAAAGAGTTTTTAAAAAATAATCTTCTTGTCATTTCTGATCAAGACACTTTTCTAAACTTTTTACAGTGTAAAAAAGAATGTTCATCATGTATGGATTTACCCACCATCATGACCATAATTCCCTTGAATGTTATTTTAAAATATTACAAAGTTATTTTTTAAGGAAACTTTTTTCCTAATATTTAGGGAATTCATTTTTTTAAAGTGGTTTTTAATGAAAAAAGGTTTTTAAAAAAGATTTATGTTTGAAAGGTGTTTTAAATAATTTTCAAAACATCATTTATATGTTTTCAAATTATTTTCAAAGAAAAATGTTTTCAAAATGTTCTCAAGATTATTTTAGAGGATTTCAATGAAAATGGTTTTCAAAATTTTTTCAAGATTATTTTATAATTTTTCAAGGAAAAATGATTTCAAAATGTTTTCATGCTTCTTTTAAAGTTTTCAAGGAAAAAGGTTTTCAAAATGTTTTCCATATTATTTTATAATTTTTCAGGGAAAAAGGTTTTCAAATTATTTTCAAGCTTATTTTATAAGTTTTAAAGGGATTTTTTAAAAAATTATTTTCAAGCTTCTTTTATAATTTTTCCATGAAAAAGTTTACAAAATGTTTTCAATATTATTTAATAAGTTTTCAGGAAAATAGATTTTAAAAATGTTTTCAAGAATCTTTTATATATTTTCTTTTTTATTTTAAATGAAAATGGTTTTCATTAAGTTTCATGTTTTAAGTTGTGTTTTTAAGGAAGAAAGGATATTTTCATCAAGAAATTTTTTAAAAATTTATTTCAAATTTATTTCTCATTTAACATGAAACATTTAGGTATTACTCATGCCTTTACAAGAAATTATCCAAAGGTTCCATTCATATTTTTTCTTTAATGGTTTATTTTTTGATGTAATAATTATTATGATGAATTTTTTCACTCCCATAGGTTATATGCTTTTTAATTTTGCTTCTTTTCATGGATTATGGTTTAAAAAAATGATTAGTAAACCTGTATATATTCCATAGGTTAAGATATTATTTTATTATGATGATACCCATTTCATTTCACGGGTTATGATAGAATTTTTATGAAACTCATCTATTTTTATTGGTCATGATTTTTTTATTATCTTATGGAACATGTATGTAGGATTTTATTATGCAATGGGTGAGACCTATATCTCCCTCCAATGAATTGTGTAATGGTAAATGTTTTTTGAGTTGAAGAGGGTACACGATAGGGAATCTCAAGCCTTAAACAAGAGGGTAAATAAGAGGTCATCCCAATCCCAAAATAAGAGAGAAAATGAGATGGAATCCCAAGCTTGAAAAAAGAGGGTAAATAGAAGGGCCTCTCAAGCCCAAAATAATAGGGTAAACATAAGAGTATCCTAAGCCCGAAATAATGGGGTAAATGGGAGGGAATCATAATGTTGCAATAAGAGTGTATAAGGGAGGGCATCCCATGCCAAAAACAAGAGGGTGCATGGGAGGGAATCCCAAGCCCGATGTAGGTACATAGGTATTATCCCAAGCCTAACATGTTATTAAGGTCATTGTAGGTATCCTTTACACAGTGTTTTCTATGTATATATGTATTCCATGAGTTTCGTGTCTTATTCCTTCAGGGATCATGCTCTTATCTCTCTTATGATTTATGAATTACAAAATACAAATATTTATTCCAAGATTCATGTTTATGTTCTTTGATATTTTCATGACCCATCCATCGAGGCCCATGCTAGGACATACCCCAAGACTACCTCCTGAAAGGATAGAGGTTAGAGACTAGCACCAAATGTGTCAACCTGTAATTGGGAGGTGTTTTTATGAGTACCTCAATGCATGCACACACAACCATGTCCCAAAGATAGAAAATTAAAATGGAATTCCACTAAAAAACCATTGAGTACAAGTACAACTAAAAGTCAAATGGTCCAAAATACAAACCCAACAAACGACTCACTGGAAAACAGGAAAGTACAAAGAAACATTAGGTGGCCATCCCTTGAAAACCCCACCTGTTGGGTTGGTACAGAGTAGCTGCTAGAAGCCATAGAAGTATGTCATGTCTGCCTGGTCTCATTGGAAACTACCAGGTCCGGGGCCACCAAGTCCTCTATCAAGGCAACAGTCGTCTACACCAGATAATACACGTGCAGGTGAATCCCATGAAGGGGTGAGTAACAAAATACTCAGTAGGGACCCCAAAACAAAAAATGAAAGACCACAAATCAATCCACAACCAAACCACATATCATGATCACCAAGAATGATCATGAAGAAAGACACCTCACACCAAGTATATTATAGATTAGGAAATTATGACCATTAGTAACATCATCGAACACCATGGGTTACTGGAGAAATCCTCCTCAATGAGTATAGTGGGCCTATTGGGTCACACAGAAATCCTTTTCTACTAACATTAGTACTTTTTTGGTACTCATACATGATGAGTACCATGGGTATGCTAGGTCACAAAGAACCCTCTCCCCATTGTGGGAATGATGCGTCACACAGAAGCTTCTTCCCACCTATGGTCATATTGAGGTACTCCTCCTATCGAGTATCGTGGGTTAGTTGGGTCACACAAAAGTCGCTCCCCATTGTGGTCCTATCAAGTCACATATAATCCAATTCCCATTGTCCAATAGTATCTGCTCCACATAGGGTCAATCTTCATTAGTATATAGGTCTCAGCCATTCATAGGGTTTCCACACAGGGCACACTTGATCTCAGAAGAACCGCTCCTTAAGACATTCTTCAAATTTCAACATCCATTAAATCTTCTATTGGATATTCCAAAAGATCCACCTCATCGTGAGGGTTCCAATACTACAAATGGATTGTCAATCATATGTTTGATTTGCAAGATATTAACGTTTTTCCACAAATGGGTCAGTCGGGTCAATTTTCGGTCTGACCCAGTCGAACCAACCCGGTCGGACCGACCCATCCCGGCATGGGTCTGGTCTGTTGGGTTGTAGGTCTAGCACGATGGGGCAGGTCCAACCTACGTCCTGCTCAGTCCGCCTAGGCAGGACGCAGTTGGAAGCCTTGTCTGGAACCCCTACCCCATAGGTCTTCCATGGGGCCATCTCTCCCCTAATGTGGTCAGATGACTGTGGCCCACTGCATGCGACACAGTGCGGTTTCACATCTACCGCTAACACAGAGACCGGTAGCTTCTCCCACTGCGCCGCAGCCCGATCCAGCCATGGCGGTCTTCTCTGGTGTGCCATTGTGGTATACTGCCACTGGTCACCAGTGTCGCTGCTAATACAGGCGTTCCAACAGGGAATTCCGCGAACAACTGGGTCCGCACCAGTGACCTGTTATTCATGATTCTTGTTCTTACAACCTCTAGGGGATGCCATTTTCTCTATGATGGCCTCGAATCTGCCTTACCGTACACATGGAAATTTTGTCATGAAGAATTCAAAAGAAAAGGGGCTCAAGACTTGTTCGTGTCAGCCTACGCCCTCCATGGTATAATTTTAAAATAGGGGGATGTTTGGGGATTTTAGTTCTATCAATCATAAAATTAATCCTCAATAGAAATCCCAAGAAACAATCACTCTCCCACAATAATGGATATTCCATGGATCAACCTATTCGTGGGTTGATCTATATTCATGATTTATAATGAATAATAAGGAAAACATAAACCAGTACAAACCACTATCTTGAAGCATTTCAACTTCGAAGCGTTCCGCCCATGAGGGTTCAAGAAGTCAAAGGTGTTTGTTTCTTCCCATATTTGTTCTCCAAGGTGCACTGAAGTCGGTAATGTTATGTCAGTGTTCGTCTTTCTTATTTAGATAGAAAACTCACAGTTAGTTCTTTAGAGAATTTTCCTCCATTTAACCCTTAATTCTACAATGCATTATTCCATAAAAAGGAAACACGTTACAATGTTTCTGTTAAGCTGTGAAATTGTGTCGTTGAGTTGATTCATTTATAAAATAGTGCAGTTGTTACACAGTACAAAAAAGATCCATTAAGGTGATTACTTTAATGCGCCTCATCACCGAACCTCAATGCCATCGTCTGCCTCTCAACAGTGAAAAATAAAATAAAATAACTTTTTATGTTATTTTATTATTTTCCAAAAAGTCCAAAAATTAACTTTTCTATCCAACCCTTTCCAGTAAAAGTCAAGTCCTTTCTAGGTGAATATCAGCATTCTAAGTTCAATGGTGCCCTTGTATTTTTGATTGGAGCACTAGTTTAGAATTTAGAAAACCCACTAACACGTTTACTTAAATGAACTTAAAAAAAGTTAAAAATTCCATTCCAGGCTCACTGGGCCTAAGAATGACATGTCGTCAAATCATGTGGTCACGAAATAATTTTATATAAGTTTAAAAACATTATACAGAAATTTTGAGATATTAAATTCTCCCCACCTTAAGTATTTACATACCTGAAAGCCAAAATAAAGGCTAATCAAACAAATGGATATACTGAGCATGAATCTGAGCATCATGCCCCCATGTTCTCTCTTAGAGATTCTCATGCTTTCACTGAACACACATTAGAGGAATTTACTATCCACGAAGCACATGCTCCTATTGATCCTCTATCTCTACTGGGATCTCTGTAAACATCACTCCATCGTCAATGTCCAACTCACCCCAATCAATGACATGTGATGGATCATGCACGTACCTCCTCAGTTGCGACACGTGAAAAGAATTGTGCACCTGGTGCATCTATGGGTGAAGATCTAGGTAGTACGCCACCTCAACAACTCTACTAATAATATAGAAAGTTTTGACGAACCTCAGAGATAACTTGTCGCCCCAACCAAATCTCTGCAATCACGGTTGTGGTGAGACCCAAAGGAACACATGGTCTCCCTCCTCAAACTCCAAGCGTCTCTATCTTCTGTCAGTATATGATTTATGTCTACTTGGTGTAGTACTAATCTACTCCGAGATGATTTTCACCTTCTTAATGGTATCCCATACCAACTCTGGACCCATGAGTGATGACACCCCTAGGTCTATCCATCATAGAGGTTATCTTCATGGCTGCCCGTACAAGGACTCAAATGGTGCTATGACAATGGTGAAGTGATAGACGTTGTATGAAAACTCCACCAGTGGTAGGTGGTCCTCCCAACTATGACCAAAATCAATAATTAAAGCATGAAGAATGTCCTCCAAGGTCTGTTTAGTCTGCTCCATCTGACCATCCGTTGGGGGATGAAAAGTTGTCCTCAAGTGAAAATGACACATAAATGCCTCCTACAATCCCTTACAAAACTGGGATGTAAATCATGCATCACAGTTTGAGATGATATTTGAAGGCACCCTATGAAGCCGCACTATCTCCTAGATGTAGAGATGTCTAAATCCCTCTACTGATCCCTACTCTAGGATGGGTGGGAAGTGAGCCGAATTGGTGATTCAGTCAACGATTATCCAGATAGAATCATATACCCTAGACATGCGTGATAACCCCATAATTAATTCCATAGAGATACCATCCCACATCTATTCTGATACCTCATGTGGTTTTTCCAAGCATGCTGGGACCTGTTGATCGACCCTCACTTGCTGAAAAGTGAGTCATCATGAAATGAACTCTGCCACCTGTTTCTTCATCCCTATACACCAGTATTGACATTGGAGGTCCTGGTACATCCTTTCCATACCAGGATGTACCACCAAAGGGTATGTATGGAAATCCCTCAACACTTCCTCCCACAAAATCACTGGTACTACGATGCGTCTTCTTAAAAGGATGACATGATCCCCACCTATCGAAAATCCATCAGGAGCCTATCCTGAGGATATCTGAGCTCATCGGGCCTCACATTCAATATCCACAAGTTGTACCTCCCTAACATTAATTAAGAGTGGGGGAGTGACAGTAATTAACTAAAGTTAAGTTGCTCCATCATCATTCATGAAGGATATCTTCATCATAGCTAACTGTTTTGTTGCCTCACTCAGTAGTTTTAAACCAGACCTCCTGTTGAGCACATCTGCCACCACGATTCCCTTCCCAAGAGTATAGACTATCTCAAAGTCATAGTTCTGGAGGAACTCACTACTGGAAATGGGGTCTATCCCCACGCACCTATTCCCATGGTTCATTAAACCGTGGGGATAGTATGTTTTTTTGCTGTTTATACCCACGGTTTTATTAAAACCGTGGGTATTAATTTTTTTTTCGAGCCCTTGTATCGGGCTCCTCCTCAATCTCTCCTCAATCTCTCCTCAAATCCGCGACGCATCGAGCTCTACCCTACCTCCCCAAGCCGCGACGCCGCTCCCCGACCACTGACTCCCGACCCTCCCCTCTCCTCTCCGACTCCCCTCCCCGGCCTCCGACTCCCCTCCCCGGCCTCCAACCCCGGGCTCTGACTCCCGGCTCCGCCTCCCGGCTCCCGACTCGCGGCTCCCGACTCGCGGCTCCCGACTCCCGGCTCGGCCTCCCGGCTCACGACCTGGACCTCCCGGCCTTCTCAGTAGTGATTTTTTTATGCTGGAGTCCCAGATTTCCTGGTAATTTCTTAGTCTTGGTTGATTTCCCATAATTTCATCATATTAACTCTTGATAATCAATTAGTGTTGTAGTCAAAGGTAGCAGTTGATGCATTCATAGGTTAATGGAGTGGTTTGATTCTAAATTTTTTTAAGCAATTTCATTTTTTTATGATGGAATACTAAAAGATGAATGATATAAATGTCCTGATTATCAAACCCAGTGAGAATATTTCCCCAAATTAATTTAGCATTGATAATCCTAAGATGCACTATTTTGGCCTTAAAATAGTATATATGAAGGTATGTACATACACATGTTGAGCAGTTCCGGGTGGTTGTTTATAAATCTATCAAGTTTCAGGTGTTGGCTTGGTTCCTCTTTGAGGAAGGGTACCCTTCCAATTCCTCAAATTTATTAATGCATTAATTAGTTTCTTACTACACTTTTTCTTTGTTTTTAGTTAATGCAGTGAATACATTAGATTAAATTCCTCTTAATATTGAATTTAGTATGTTTCATGATTTAAGAGTTAAAGGTAATAAATGATTGTTTCATAAGAAATATCATGTTTATATATTAAAACCCCTCCAACGGAGGTGCGCTGTCTTCAAGTTAAAAAACAATTATTAGACTTTTAGGATTTATTGTCTTGTTGTACTGATATTTCTTTATAAATTGATGTTATGTTTGAATTATGTCATATATGACCCCTAATGGATTTAAAAAAACTAAGTTTTCCTTTTTAAATGATTAAATAACCAAGGAACCGTTTAAGTTCTTTGACCGGTTTTTATATTGGAATTACCCATGTAGAATTTTTTCCCATAATTTTCATTTTAGTATGTTGACATGTTTGAGCCACCATTCGGTGAGCCTTAGATTTAAATTTCTAAGGGTATGATTTTCTATATTAAATGGCTTGAATTATCTTTTGAATTTCAGAATGGAAATTACCCTGTATGCACATCATTTAACCCGCCTAATGTAAGTGCTTCAATGTAATAATTAAATGTGAAATAGAAATTGTAAAGTATACGAAGTACATGAATTAGCCGTATTAGATGTAATTGAAAAATATGTTGCGTATTCATAGAACCCCTTACCATGTTAATGGAAGGTACCATAGTGAACCTTGATTATTGAAAATTCCTTAAATGGATTAAATGAGTGGTTTCAAGCTACATGGCCTTGTCACACTAATGAAAGGCTAGGGTTGAACAAAATTGACTTATTGATTAATTATTACTTGATTAAAGGGTTTCATGCTACTTGGCCTTGTCACACTAATCAAAGGAAAGGCTTGAACCAAATGTAATATTATATGAATTCAATATCAAAGTAGGTGTGGCCTGACTCAAGATCACCTTGGATACTTGAGAGAAAGCCTTGAGCACTCAAGGACCCTATTCCGAATTCAAGGATACAACTTTCTTAGGTTGAGACCTACATAGAACCTGATCCTTGTCTAACTTTAGATGCCTGGTATGACACCATATAATCCCTCATGTATTATAACAAGATTCCTTAGATACACTCCTTGGTTCCAGAATTGACAAGTAGGTGCCATGGTTAAATCCTAGCCCAATCTTTTCTTAGACCCATTTTACCTTGGATGAACTTCTTAGACTAGATAGTCCTCTTATTGTGGAATTAGTTGGACTGTTATCCTTGGATTACACTCTTACCCCATGTGAGGCTATAGTTATTACTAAGTTGTTGACACTTGAGGTCTATGTTTCCTTGGTTATAACCTTGGAACTTCATTATTAAATATCATTACATGTTTTCTTGTCACATCTTAGAACCTCAATATCTCTCTCATATAAATTATATTTAAACTGGATAAAATTGATTAATGAAATGGTTACACATTCTGACACCAGTCAAAGGCTAAAGAAGGTATAACTGCTATGTGTCCCATAGGAACCTGTACGGGTGATGTTTATTTATCTCTCTATTATTATTCTATATACCAGTGAACTATATATTTTATACTGCACTATCTAGATTGGGCTGGACATCAGTGGTTCCATCCAATTACTCCTTGTTTTTTCATGAACTTTCTGCAGGGGGAGGTGGGGGGTGGGCAGGGGGGGAGGGGGGCTGGGCAGGGGGGGAGGGGAGGGGGAGGGGGAGGGGGGAGGGGCAGTGGGGGGCTGGGCAGTGGGGGGCTGGGCAGTGGGGGGGAGGGCTGGGCAGGGGGGGAGGGGGAGGGGGAGGGGGGAGGGGGTGGCTGGGCAGGGGGGAGGGGGGGTGCTGGGCAGTGGGGAGGGGAGGGGGTGGCTGGGCAGGGGGGAGGGGGGGGGGCTGGGCAGGGGAGGAGGGGGGGGAGGGGGGAGGGCTGGGCAGGGGGGAGGGGGGGCTGGGCAGTGGGAGGGCTGGGCAGGGGGGGAGGGGGGAGGGGCAGTGGGGGGCTGGCCAGTGGGCGGGCTGGGGAGGTGGAAAAATAGGTTTAAAGATGACGTACATAGATCAACCTGATGTTTGAAGTAGTTCTCTGTGGAATTTGAGTTCAAGATATTTCTTGAGATTTCAACAATGGTTTTTTGTAATAAATATCTCATTATAAGTCATTTAATAACCAATTAAAATAATTTTAATCAATGAATAAAGTCATTCATATTTCTAAGAGAAGGTATGTTTTTTAGTAGTATTTTAAATTCAAATTCCAAATGCACTAATTGTTTTGAATATCACACTTTATCTGGTGATATTTCTAGATCTGTTTGACCACGATCAAATCACATTCTTATTTATTCTCAACTAGTTTAGTGTGCAAGGATGTATACATACATGTTTTGATCTACTACTACTAATAACAAAATTTCTTTATGCAATTTCTTCTTTCATTTTTTCTACTTTTTTTCAGCATTTGTTTTAGTTCTATATGACATTTCATTGCTTATGAGTCTTATATATTCATTAATAATAATTCATGGTTTTATTTGTTGCATGTACAGATTGTAGCAAATTAAAGTATGATTAGCAATCAGTGGTTTGCCATTCGATCTTTATCAAGGTGAGCTGACAAATCTATGTGCCAATCTAACACGGCATTTGAGCTTATTCATGCATGACTCATCAATGTGAATTCTTCTTTGAGTTATGAGTCTAGCTGAAACGCACTTTAGATATTGGAATCATTGAACACACATGCATTCTGAATGTCCAATTTTTTTTTCCTGCTCGGTCATTGGTTTTAATCTATCTTCTTTCATTTGGTTGGCATTTCCCATCACTTTTGTGCTGAATATGTTTTCCATCTATTGTTTGAACAGTTGAAACTGTTTGAATGGTTCTGTATGTAGTATGTGGGTGTGTCTCGATACGTTCTGTTTGACCAAGTCTATCCTATCCCCTTATCTTCTACATGTACTTCTCACCTCCAGGATATTCTTCTACATGTACTTCTCACCTCTAGGATAATCTTCATCAAAGATATTTACTATAGTGTGGTTGTGCTCCAGGGTGATGGAATTTGTCATCAGGATGTCTGTGATTGCGGCTTTGATACTGCACTTACCTAGGTGAACTCTACTACTTAAGGATAATTTTATATGTATCATTTCAATGCTCTTATTTCAATTAAATATATTTACTATAGATTGGTTGTGATCCAGGGTGATGGAATTTGTCGTCAGGATGTCTTTGATTGTGATAATGAGGATGAACTACACACCTGAATGAAGGGAAATGTAAATAGGAAAATAGAAAAAGCAGACTAAAATGTGATGTCGCACACCAATGGTAAACATACATGTTTACTATTTAATTTGTTTTCAGTACTATTTTTCAAATTCCTATTTGATGTGAAATAATTATTACATTATCTACAGTACTGAAACGTTATTTGAAATTTATGTTGCTCCATTGAAAGCAATTAGTCATTTCATTATCCTGTTTTCATTGTGTTCAATTTTCAATGCCTGAATTATTATACTGCACAAATACGACATGTTTGTTGCCTCCTATCATTACAGTTTTCTGTTTTCATACTGTACATACACACCATCATGGAATGTATTATATAAATGCCAGATTATTCATTTTTATTTGAACTCCATGTTTCAATGGTATTGGTTTGTAATCATGTCATTTGATGAAATATGTCATTCTATCTTCCGATTATTCATTTTGTTTCATATGCATTTTTAAATATTTGTAATTGTCAATCATTTATTTGATTCTGATTTCTTTATCAAACACCGTTTTTGAATTGTGCATTATACAGAATTTTGTGCATTATACAGAATTGGTCATTTTTAATCAGTTCTATTACATAGCCAAACTTCTCCTCTTTGTTATCTACTCCACTACTACTCTCCTCAACCGTTGATCTTCTTCGACCAATCATGGAGACCAGGAACCAAACGTGATTCGACGGTGCCAAGCAGCACCTTGGACGCGTCGAGATAGCTCTCGCAGATTTGACTTCGCAAGTTCACGGCCTCTTGCAGAGCCAACAGCGGCTGGGGCGGGAGTGGGTCTGTGAACTGCAATAGAAACCAGATTTCCAGAAAATTCTTACACTTTGTGTTTCGCCTGGAGAAGATGAAATAGAAGAAATAAGTGAAGCCCCCCTATTGTAGAGCCAACGGCTGGGAAGGGAGTGGGGCTGTGAACAGCAACAGAAACCATAATTCCAAAAAAGCCATACACTCTGTGTCGCCTGGACAAGATGCTGCCCCCTTTCACCCGCATTCCAGCCTCCACCCGCTCCCTTCGCTCCTGGTCAGAAGATGCTGCCCCGCGGATGTCGCTGGATCGGGCCAACACGCTGCGGTCACACCGCGGTCACGCCGCGGTCACGCCGCGGTCACGCCGCGGTCACGCCGCGGTCACGCCGCGGTCACGCCGCGGTCACGCCGCGGTCACGCCGCGGTCACGCCGCAGTCACGCCGCGGTCACGCCGTGATGTGGCCCTGCTCCAGCCACATCCAGCAGGGGGGAGGGGTGTCCAGCTGGGGGGAGGGGTGTCCGCGGTCACGCCGCAGTCACGCTGAAATATATCTATACGTTTGTAATCAATCTAAACAAAGAATAAGAATGGTGTACCTTACACCATTCGATCCAGTCTTTCGAAGCTTTTCACAAGTGTTTGATTGTGATCACTTAGAAGTCGCTGAAAGACTCCTTCAGAGATATCCACAAATCATGGGAATCACCCGACACTTAGTAGGACCCCCCTTTCACCCGCATTCCAGCCTCCTCCCGCTCCCTTCGCTCCTGGTTGGAAGATGCTGCCCCGCGGATGTCGCTGGATCGGGCGTCACGCCGCGGTCACGCCGCGGTCACGCCGCGGTCACGCCGCGGTCACGCCGCGGTCACGCCTCGGTCACGCCGCGGTCACGCCGCGGTCACGCCGCGGTCACGCCGCGGTCACGCCGCGGTCACGCCGCGGTCACGCCACGGTCACGCCGCGGTCACGCCGTGATGTGGCCCTGCTCCAGCCACATCCAGCAGGGGGGAGGGGTGTCCAGCGGGGGGGAGGGGTGTCCGCGGTCACGCCGCAGTCACGCCGAAATATATCTATACGTTTGTAATCAATCTAAACAAAGAATAAGAATGGTGTACCTTACACCATTCGATCCAGTCTTTCGAAGCTTTTCACAAGTGTTTGATTGTGATCACTTAGAAGTCGCTGAAAGACTCCTTCAGAGGTATCCACAAATCATGGGAATCACCCGACACTTAGTAGGACCCCCCTTTCACCCGCATTCCGGCCTCCTCCCGCTCCCTTCGCTCCTGGTCGGAAGATGCTGCCCCGCGGATGTCGCTGGATCGGGCCAACACGCTGCGGTCACGCTGCGGTCACGCCGCGGTCACGCCGCGGTCACGCCGCGGTCACGCCGCGGTCACGCCGCTGTCACGCCGCGGTCACGCCGTGATGTGGCCCTGCTCCAGCCACATCCAGCAGGGGGGAGGGGTGTCCAGCGGGGGGGAGGGGTGTCCGCAGTCACGCCGCAGTCACGCCGAAATATATCTATACGTTTGTAATCAATCTAAACAAAGAATAAGAATGGTGTACCTTACACCATTCGATCCAGTCTTTCGAAGCTTTTCACAAGTGTTTGATTGTGATCACTTAGAAGTCGCTGAAAGACTCCTTCAGAGGTATCCACAAATCATGGGAATCACCCGACACTTAGTAGGACCCCCCTTTCACCCGCATTCCAGCCTCCTCCCGCTCCCTTCGCTCCTGGTCGGAAGATGCTGCCCCGCGGATGTCGCTGGATCGGGCCAACACGCTGCGGTCACGCTGCGGTCACGCCGCGGTCACGCCGCGGTCACGCCGCGGTCACGCCGTGATGTGGCCCTGCTCCAGCCACATCCAGCAGGGGGGAGGGGTGTCCGCGGTCATGTCGCTGTCACGCTGAAATATATCTATACGTTTGTAATCAATCTAAACAAAGAATAAGAATGGTGTACCTTACACCATTCGATCCAGTCTTTCGAAGATTTTCACAAGTGTTTGATTGTGATCACTTAGAAGTCGCTGAAAGACTCCTTCAGAGGTATCCACAAATCATGGGAATCACCCGACACTTAGTAGGACCTCTCTCAATACCAGTCCTTCCTGCTTGTCGAAGTTTTCACAAGCGTTTGATCGAGATCTCCGAGAAGTCACCGAAAGACTCCTTCTGAGGTATCCAAGGTTCATGGGAATCACCCGATGCTTAGGTAGGGTCTCTCTCAACACCACAGTCTGTTAGAACCTTGTTTAAAGGTGGGAGAGAAACAAGAGCTAGAGAGAATCGGCTTTGAGGAGTTCTAACGATCACATGATCTCATCCATCAAGTGCAACCACTTGCATAGGAATTGAACCAATTCATATAGGCCTTTGAGAACCTCAAAATGTTCAGCCTATTCATGGTACGTTACACAAATGTCCCAAATGTTTCAGCTCATTTGAAGCGTACGGCTCAATCCCATTAGTAATCGTTTAACATTTAAATTAAACGATTATGTGAGATGTTCAAACTCCCCAAATCCATCGAAACAGAAAGAAGCTTCGAGCCGAAAGGCTCTAAATCCATTTTATTAAAAACAAAAGATGACATAAGAGAGGAGATGGGGCTAGACATTGATAAAACTGCCTTCATAATAAAGCATTTCGTTTTCATAACCCCCCTCCCCGACATCATCATCCCATTCCAAGTTGTAGGTAGATGAGCTATGAGACCTAGTCACCATCGTTGTTCTCCATTGAGAGTAGTCTTTCTTCTTCCTTGATTTCCTTGAATAGACAATTTGAAATCCCTCTTTATCAACTGAAGGAAACTTTCCCTTGCTTAAAATATCCTTACATGGATCACTTCTATGGGCATAATCATCATTTTCTATTCCAGCCCAACTTCCCCCTATATTATTAAGCTCCATTTGCCGATTGATCTCTTCCTGGATCTGAGAAGGTTGAACCATTGGTTCATGCTGCTGAGACCCATACTGAGGCTGCCCCAGTGAAGCACCCAGCTGCTGATACCATTGCTGCATGCAACTTCTAGCTCTAAACCAGATCTGTTTTCAGCTCTAAAATATATGCTTTGTGAGCACACTTACCCCATGGATTGTGTCTCCCCTTCTTTAGGTTTGTTCTCTTCTTCACAACCCAAAACACAACCTGTTTTTCCTTGGACAGCTTTACCACCAAGGATTTTTCTTTTCACTATAGGTTGATTTTTCTTTCTCCAAATCACCTTGCTGCTTGGACTGTCCCTGCAAGCATTTTCAGTACATACCTTGCCTTGGGGAACCCCTTTCACATGAATCCTTCTAGTTTTAGGATCATGTGAGTTCTTCTCATGATTCCAAGCCCTTTTTTGTGTCTTTCCGGGGGGGCTGGCAGGGGGCAGGGGGGGCTGGGGGTGGGGGCTGGCAGGGGCAGGGGGGGCTGGCAGGGGGAAGGGGGGGTGGCAGGGGGCAGGGGGGCTGGCAGGGGGACAAGCAGGGGGAAGGGGGGGGGGGGCTGGCAGGGGGGCAAGCAGGGGGCAGGGGGGCTGGCAGGGGGAAGTGGGGGGCAGGGGGGTGCTGGCAGGGGCAGGGGGAGGCTGGCAGGGGGAAGGGGGGGGCTGGCAGGGGGGCAAGCAGGGGGCAGGGGGGGCTGGCAGGGGGACAAGCAGGGGGAAGGGGGGGGGGCTGGCAGGGGGGCAAGCAGGGGGCAGGGGGGGGCTGGCAGGGGCAGGGGGAGGCTGGCAGGGGGAAGGGGGTGCATACCCAGATGTGGTGGTTCCTACTCTAAAGACCACACCCACTACTGGACTGGGGTTGACCTGCAAGAATTGTTCAGATTTTGACAAGTTAGCTACAACACATGTTTGGGGTTATAAACCCAAAAATTCTTATCCCTTTCATTTAATTTTATTTCCTTTAGTTAATTTTCTACTTAATAACAATTTTTTCCTCTTTTATGGGCCAGACAAAATCTGGACATCACCTCAAACTTCTGTTAAAGATCGATTTATACTATTGTTAGAAGTTGAAACAAACATCCAGGTTCTTATTACCCTTGAAATTTATAATAACTGCTTCCATACCATTTTGTCTGAATTTTTAATTGAAGTACTGTATTTTAACTATTTTTTTAAATGGTTTTATTCTGGATAAGGTTCCCAATAATATTGGAGATGGGTCATGGTGTCTGCATGGTTTGCAGTGGGCGGTCGCAAGCATCGGCCACCAACTGGACTCAATGTCTGACACTTTTGTCGCTGACAAATGCCGCAACTACGAACAAACTTCAATACAATCTGTGTCATCCTCAGCCAAAACAGTCCCCCTTCCAACTGCTTATAGGTCTTTAAGAACCCATTATGTCCTCCTGCGGGTGTGGCATGATAATAATGAAGTAGGTTTGGAATCAACTGGGAGTCCTTGGACACAACTAGTCGTCCCTTAAAGTAAAGCATCCCATGGTGAAGAGAATAATGGTTCCTTGTATCATGGTAATTATCCAAAGCTACTACAACAGGCTGCAAGTATTTATCATCAAGAACTTCCTGCTGCACAAGTGGCATTTCAACCCAATAGGGCTCCAAAATATGGTGTAATTTCTCGAGTATCCTCTATATAACTCTGCTCATCTCCCGATTTGAATATGTCCCTATAACCACGTCTGCTATACCGGACTCACACAAAAGGTCTTGTGTCAACAGTTTCTTGTCGTCTACAAGGCTGAAGGGCGCCTTCTGCTGCGACATCATACCCTGCAATGTTATTTGTCACCCCTAATAAACAAAACTCATTGTTAACTTCTTCATGTGAAAAGTAACAAATCCAAGTGTTTCCAGCCACTTTCATCCCCATAATAGGGTCTAGCCCAGACGTGTCAAACATGTTCGCGTCCACATCAAATTTTAAGTCTCCCAACTGTACTGAGAGTGTCTTACACAGGCCACTAGAAAAAACTCGATGAACATCTCCCAAGAGAACCCCAAAGGACTTAGTCTGAGTAATAGGCAAATCTAGAAACTTTAAAAGGGCTTTTGACATGAAATTGTGGCTAGCCCCACTGTTTATAATCACCAAAATTGGAACTCCTGCAGAGTTTCCCTCTAACATCATGGACCTGGTTCCTTGAGTACCATGGACCTTTAAAGTGCCAAGAAACAATGCCTGATAAGCCATTTCCATCATCCCTTCTTCCCTGTCACATTCTCTTCCTCCCTCTTCAGTTTCTGTCAGTTCTTTTTCTTGGGGCTTCACACAGTCCCAAACCATTATGTGCATGCCATTCTAGGAACACCTCGGTGCTGGTCCAAACTTTGATCTACAAGAATAACAAAGTCTCTTTGCTCGTCGTTCCTCGTACTCAGATCTGGAAAGATTCCGAACTCACCTCTGCCTAGGGGCAATCTTCCTTTTCTCAGTAGTCTAATCGAATCTACTCCTTTATGGAACAGCTGAAGTGCAGAGGGAGGGGGAGGGCTGGCAGTGGGGGGGGGAGGGCTGGGTTACATGAGAGGTCTCTACATCCAATTCAAGAAAACGGCAAGAAAACAGTTACTAGTGGGAACCGTGATAAGCATTGCTTCAGCAACATCCGCCCGCCCTTGTATCTGTTCAGCACAAGCGTCCGCTGCCTCCAATTCATAGACAGTTGAGCCCACATGCTGTGCAGTTTGCACTTTCATCTGAAAATCCCCATGTACTGTGTTTACAGGGCTGATGTCTACAGCCCGGACCATAGGATGCTGAGGTTTCTCATCATCCATGTATAATCTTATATTCTGTTTTTAGGTGCAGAATGTTGAGGTGCAGAATTGTACAGCCAGGCCTGCTTTGCTGCAGGGGATCTGCCAATACCTACAGTTCAAATGAACTGTAGGAAATGTCTGGCGTTGGAAACATGTATACCCATGGTTTTATAACCATGGGAATACGTCTATACCCACGGTTCAAATGAACCGTGGGAAATTTCTGGAGCTGCAAACAGTATACCCACGGTTATAAAACCGTGGGTATACATCTATATCCGGAGATGCAAAATAGTATACCTGCGGTTATAAAACCGTGGGTATACATCTATACCCACGGTTCAATGAACCGTGAGTAATATAAAATTTTCCGGGTCTATACCCACGGTTCTCTGAAAACCGTGGGTATAGGCCTATTGCGACGACACTCCAGCCCGCGGTTACTGAAACCGTGGGTATACCGTCGTTTCTAACTCCAGGTCATGGGTCGCAGAGTTCTAATCATGATTCCAAAACTTATGTTAGCCATAGGTGATCATGAATCACTCCTATATTAGGACACAACCCAGTCTAAACCCTAATGTATCACAAAAAACTATATACCCAACGCCCTCTTCTGGTAGTCTCAATATAGGGGCACTCATTAGTCTCTGCCTCATCTCCTAAAAACTCTACTAGCACTTATCCATCCACACGAAGGGATTTCCCTTCTATGTCAAGGATGATAAAGGTGATGCTACTCTAGAAATGTCAGGCATAAATATCTGGTAGTATCTATCCAACCCCAAGAAACTCTGCACCTTAGTCATGCTCATGGGTGGATCCCAACCAAGAATTGCCTCTATCTTCGCTAGATCCACTACAAATCATGACTTTGAGATGACATGTCCCAGAAATTGGACATCTTAAATTCAAAACATGAACTTCAAGATCTTACCATAAATCTGGTGCTCTCAGAGTGTAGTCGGGACTATTTGGAGGTGTGTAGCATGCTCCTCCTCCGACGCCGAGTACACCACGATGTCATCAATTAAGGCCACCATGAAATGATTGAGGTAAGGCTAGAATATCCTATTCATGAGTCCCATGAACACTATTAGGGAATTGTTCACACCGAAGGGCATCACCACGAACTTTTAGTGTTTATACCGGCATTTGAAGGCTATCTTTGGTACTTATTCATCCCGTACCTAAAGCTGATGATAGTATGATCTGAGTTCAATCTTTGAGAAATACCTCACTTCCTTCAGCTAGACGAATAGGTCATCATTCCTTAGTAGTGGATATTTGTTCTTCACGGTCACCTATTTTAGGCTCTATAACTCCACACATAGCCTCAAGCTCCCATTTTCCTTCTTAGAAAACAACAGTGGGGCTACCCATGGTGAAACACTAGGACTTATGAACCTCTTATCCTGCAAGTCCTTCAGTTGCACCCTCACTTCATGAAGCTCCACAGGATCCATCCAATATGCTGGTGTGAATATCGGAGCCATCCCGAGGTACAGGTCGATGTAGAAGTCTACCTCTCCATGAGGAGGTAGTCTCGAAACATCCTCAGGAAATACATTCTTGTACTCATACACCACTACAGGAAAGGTCGGACTCCTCTCATCCACCGCACCGAGGGTGAGGCTAGACAATCGGTGATTTATTGGCTTCACCCTCCTCTGAGAAAGTCCATAATGTGCTGGAAAAGTTCCCTTCTCACCGATGAAGGAGAACCTGGTCCCATCCTCGTAGACACACCAAACATTGCACCTAAAACATTCGATATGATCATGGACTATGGATGACCACTCCATACCCAAGATGACGTTGTAAGGTCTCTACACTACTACTAGGAGATCCTAGACGAACCTCTTAGCTCCTAGAGTAAGCTCACAGTTACGGAACTAGTGTTTAATCATCAAATCCCCTCCCGTAGAAGTATATAATTGGAAGGATCGAGCCAACATTTCCACCGGATTCTCCAATCCATGAACGAGGTCCACGGTAAGGAAAGAGTGATTGGTGCTTGTGTCTATAATAAATTAAACTATGGTGGAGAATATATATATATCGTACCTATAATCCTCTCTAGAGAATTGTGGTCACAGGCCTCCATCGCCTAAAGCTGGCCTCACCCATGTCTGTTGGCTCCCTGAGCCCATGGTGGACCACCTAGGTGTGGTGGTGGTAGCACCTTGAACCGTCATCCACCATCTGCCACTAATCCTACTCCCCTACCACATCCTCCTCCCTATGTATCTCCTCACTCAAACCTCTGACTATTCCTTGGCGGTCCCTCAACCATCTACTAATCATATGTGTGGTAGGTTAGGCAATCACGAGCCATGTGACTCTGCTCACTACACATGAAGCACAACCTGGTCCCCTGCTGACTCCCTCTACTCTAGGAGCCCTGCACTGCTAACCTTGAGTGATGGGGTCATCCCCTGAAAGACTTATCCCACTTGGTCCTTTCATCTAAATCATGTTTTTCACTACTAAAGACTCTGCTGCTTGAGGTTTACTTGTGGATCTAGTTTTTGGTGCCTGCTCTCCTAGGAAGATCTCTACAAGAAGGGATTTCTCCAGCACTCTGTCATGAGTGGGGATGATGAGAGACACCATGGATGACCTGATCTCCCATATGAGTCCCTGGTTAAAGGTTTGGTCCCTAAATAAAGGGTCTCACACCATATCTGTAGATTATTGAGATAGATATGTAAAGCTCACAGAGCACTCAGCCACTGACATGATGCCCTACTGCAGGTGAATCAGCTCTTGTATGCGCACAGAGCGTGAGGTCGCAGGGAAAAACTCCTCCTGGAAAAGCCACTCAAAGTCTTCCTTAGAGAGGATTGCCTCATCATAAGTCTGGATTGTCTGACTCCACCATCTCCCTGTCAATCCCTGAAGATGGTTTGCAGCTAAGATCTCTATCCGGTCAAGCAGTGTCCTCACAAATTGGAATACCCATGTCACTACCTCCATCCTATCCTCAACGACCTGAGGGTATATCTATCCCCTAAAAATAGGAGGTCTCTATCTATTGAACTCATAAAACTCATTGATCCTACACGTTCTCTACTGATAACACTGGTATTAACTGTTGATCAATGGGTGGTGGAAACATCGGTGCACCAACCAATGGGGCCATCTCTAGCACCATTCCCTGGACAGACACTTCATCTCTAGGTGGGATATCCTCATGGTCACACATCAGAATCCGAGATGGCCGTCTTCATGGAGGCATCCTAAAACAGATCAAGATGTACCACGGTCAGAATATTATACCTGGTGAGCTAATTATTATTCAAGAATATCATAAGAAGATACTTATGCAACCATTGTTTTCATGTATAGATATGAAAAGAATAATTAAAGGTTCTAGTGTAGGGATACGTCAGTCATCGTACCAGCACTAGACTCCCAAGATTTGAAAGTCAAACTTAGGAAATTCCACATTGTCATTACAAAAAGGAAACAACAGACTCTCGGAATTAAAGGCAGAACCGACCACCTCGGATGCCACTTTTTCATGACCCGTCCCCCAGGGCCCATGCCATGACATACCCCATGCCTGCCTCCCAAAGGCGAGGGGTTGGTGACTAGCGCCGAAGGAATCAACCTTCATGTGGGAGGTATTTACCAGAGTACCTGTATGCATGCACACACAACCACATCCCAAAGTTGGAAAAGTAAACAATCATTCCACTAAAAAACATCTGAGTATAAGTACTAATAAAAGTCAAATGGGCCAGAATAAAAACCTAATAAAATAGTAACTGGAAAACAGGAATGTACAAAAAACACTGGATAATTATCAACTAAAAACCCCACCTGATGGGTTGGTATAGAGTAGATGCTGGATTTTGTAGAAGTATGTCCCGTCTGTCTGGTCTCACTGGGCACCAGCAGGTCCTGGGCCACCGAGTCCTCTATCAACGCAGTGATCGTCTGCACTAGACACAATACGTGCGACCAAATCCCGTGTAGGGGTGAGTAACAAAATACTCAATAGGGACACCAAAACAAAAAAGAAAAAAACCACAAAGTAATCCACAACCAAACCAAAAATCATGATAACTAAGAATGATCATGAATAAAGATGGCTCACACCAAGTATATTCTAGAGTAGAATTGTGGGACCACTAGTCACATTATCAAACACCATAGGTTGCTAAAGAACTCCTCCTGAATGAGTACAGTGGGCATGTCAGGTCACATAGAAGCTGCTTCCCACTAACCTTAGGACTACTATGGTACTCATCCATGATGAGTACCATGGGTATGTTGGGTCACACAAGAGTCTCTCCCCACTGTGGGCATATCGGGTCACACAGAAGTCGCTTTCCACCCATGTCCATACTGGGGTACTCCACTTATTGAGTACCATGGGATTCCGGGTCACACAGAAGTTGTTCCCCACCGTGGGAATGTCGGGTCACATAGAAGCTGCTTTACACAGGGCTATAGTATCTTATTCACACAGGGTCACTCATGAGCAGTCATTGGGTCTCAGCCAGCCATAGGGTTTCTGCACATAGCTTGCTTGATCTTAAAAGAACCACTCTTCAAGTCCTTCATCAAATTTAAACATCCATTATATCCTTCATAGGGTATTCCAAAATATCTGCCTCATCGCAAGAGTTCCAATGCCACAAATGGCTCGTCAATCGGACACCCGATTTGTAAGATATTGAATTTTTTTTCCAAAAAGGTCCCAGTTGGGTCTAGGTATGGTCCAACCTAGTCAAGCTAACCTGACCTAGCCCAGCTCGGGGTCCACCGAAATGACCCAGGTCCTCCGACCCGACCCGGACCTAGCTCGACCCGGGTCCGGTCTATCGGGCCGCAGGTCCAGCCCGTCAACGCGGGTCCATCCCGCTGAGGATGGTTCAGCCCGTTGAAGCAGGTCTAGCCCACTGGAGTGGGTCCGACCCGTGCCCTTCCCAGTCCACTGAAGGTGGACCCATTTGTTTGGCTGGTTGGGACATTGTTGGAATCCGCATATGGCACCCCTACCTTGCGAGTCATCTACGGAACCAGCTTTCCCCTGCCATGGTCAATTGACTGCGGCCAGCCGCATGTGATGTGGCACAGTGCCGCATCTTCCATTGCTGACACAGAGGATGGCGGCTTCCACCACTGCACTACGGTCCAAACCATTCGTAGTGGTTTTCTATGGCACACCATCGTGGCGCGTCACCACCAGTCACCAATGGGGCATTCTACAAACCACCGGGTTCATACTGGTGGTCCATTCTTCGTAACGCTTACACCTACAGCTTTCGGGGGATTCCATCTTCCCTGTGATGGCCTCAAATCTACCTTGACTCCCACTTGGAAATTTGGTCACGAAGAAAGCACAAGAAGAGTGGATTGGTCCTTATTCTTGTCGACCTGCGCACTCCACATTAAAATTTTAAAATAGGGAAGGTTCGTGGATTTTAGTTTTATCAATCATAAAATTAATCCCAAATATAAATCCCAAGAAAAAATCACCCACCCACAAGAATGGATGATCTATGAATCAACATGTTCATGGGTTGATCCAAGTCATCTGCCTGATAAGATTTAAGAAGTCGAAGGTGTTCATTTCTTCCCGACTCTGTTCTTCGAGTTGCATCGAAGTTGTTGTCATTTTTTCGGCGTTTTTCATTCTTCATTGAAGAGAAAAATCTTTGGTGGTTCATTAGAGAATTTTTCTCTATTTATCCCTCAATTATCCAATGTGTTATTCCATAAAAAGGAAACATATTTCAGCATTTCTTTTACGTTGCGACGTTGTGTCGTTACGCTATTTCATTAATGAAATAGAGTAGCTGTTACGCTGCACAAAAACAATCCATTAATGAGATTCCTTTAATGCACCTCGTTGCCACACTATAGCACCATCCTCCTCCTCTAAACAGTGTGAAATAAAATAAAATAACTTTTTACGTTATTTTAAAATTTTCTGAAAAGTCTAAAAATTATATTTTTTGTCCAAACCTTGTCAGTCGAAGTTAAGTCCTTTCAAGTTGAATCCCGATGTTCTAAGTTCAATGGTGCCCTCATATTTTTGATCCTATCACTGGTTTAAATGTTATAAAAACATGCTCATACATTTACTTAAAAAAACTTAAAAAAGTTCAAAATTCCATTTCGGACTCACCGGGCCTCAGAATCACGTTCCGTCAAAGCACGTGGTATCGAAATAATTCCATTAAATTTAAAAAAAAATACGGAAATTCTGACACATTATAAATATTATGGGTATGATCATCTAATGTTATGATCATGTTCTCATACCCTTATTCTCAAGTTTATGCTTTTATGTATCCCTTGTTTACCCTTAATGAGCATCTAATCTCGCCAATTTGTATGTTTCCTGCCCCAAGTTATGTAGATATATTTTATGTATGACATGTATAAGAGGGGAGATAGTCTTGGAGAACATAGTGGTGGATAATGTAGCTCACTCATGTACCAGTTTTATGTTTCCATGTTTCCAAATACACTAAACTAATAAGGTCTTTGGGCATTTATTTGTGTAATGTTTTGTGTATTCCAAGAAAAGTGATGTAATGTTAAGGTATGAAAAGTGACAGTATCTATAGTTTATATCAGAGTGAAGTTTTAATCAAACTTTAGAAATTACGATGAGAATACTTTAGTGAGATCCCTAAGTATATTACTAAGGATATGTCCAAGGATGTCTCTAAGGATAAGTATAAGGATGACTTAATGTTTAGGAAAATTTCCAATAATTTTTGTAAATAATAGAGTGAGTGGTTTCCTAGAAATACATCCTTATCTAGATACTAAAAGTTGACATGGTTTTAGAACATAAGTTCCTAGGAGTAAAAACTCTAACAAGGTGTGTTAGTCTTGACTAGGAATAACTTGGTACAAGACAATGAACCTTACTGCACACTAGGTCTGACACTCTGAGGGGATATGCTTTAATAATTAATTAAATCTTCATGAACCTTCATGAAGTATTTAAAACTAATTTTGTAATGATTAACCTAGGATAAAACTAAGGTGTTATAGATTAAATAATTAGTTTTCATTATTTAGACATCCAATAAGTAAATTTTCATGGTTATATGGTTTTTGGATATGATAAGTGTTTCTTGCCTTATTCTTTCTGGTTTTATTCAAAAAAGGTAACTAGAAGGAACTAGGATAGAATTTAATTTTTAATATTTGGAAAGTATGGGCATAATAAAAATTTATTTCCTAAGTGGAAATCTTATGAAGATAATCTGGAAGGCCAACAAGTATTGGATATACTTATGAATATAAGGAGACCACGAACAACATTTGAAAGGTATGGAATGTTCTTCATGTATTTTTTACAATAAATGAAAGAATAATGATTAGATTAAGGTTGATGAGCCTTAATAAAATGTTCATATTTTATATTCTAGGAAAGTGTTATTAAGGAATAAGTTGACAAAACTTGAGTAATGGGTTTAGAATAAAGTTGGATGATTGAAGTGTATATGTAATGAAATTAAAATATTATATTATAAAAATAATGAAATATATAACTATTTTTAGTATAAGTTTTTCATTTAGGATTTGAAAGGATATGTGGAATGGTGTTGGTGAGGTAGAAAAGTGATTTCATGGAAAGGTGATATTTTGATTAAGGAATGATAACCCTTAATTTATTCCTAATGTTGAGAAAATGATTTCTAGATAAAGATATGTTATCTATGAATAATTAAATTGGATGGTACTAATTACCTTAGAACTAATAAAGTATTTGTTGACAATGTAGTCTATGTTAACCTGGATGAATTTTACAACTTCTTGGATTTGATGAATATATCCATTAATCATTGGAATGAGGAATCATGCATGTTTTCCAAAAGTATTTATGGTAATTCAGGTTATTACCATGTTTCAAAAGAATATTCACATGTTTGGAATGTGGCAACCAATAGATACTTTGTGATATATGGGAGATCAATGTTAAGCTGATTTCATGACATTCTATCTAATGTTTTGGATTTTGATCTTTCAGAAGGGTTTTAAGGTTAGCCGTTTATAGAATGTTTATGTAAAACTGTGGATATAGTTTGTGATATTAAATTATTATCTCAGCATATAAGGATTTATGCATATTGGATAACCTACTTAAAAACTTTTTGTTGATGGTAACTAAAGAGATATGTGATGACTTATCATGGATCTCATGATCTATTAGTGATTTGGGAATTAAAAAACTCACCTTCCTTTTTGTAGAAATATGTAAAGTAGAAATTGGTCATGACACAACCAAAGGGTGATATTTTACTTATAAAAGAGAATGAAATCAAGTAAGTATAATTTCTCATGAAAATTATTCAACTCTAGGGCTAGGATCTTGAAACTGAAAATATGGATCCTAGCACCTTTATTTTCGATGAATCAAATAGTCCCTTAGATCGTCGCATATTTATTGATTTGTGATTGTTAACTTTCTCCTAACCATTTTCTATATCGATATCCTCCAAAAATTAATAACCATAATTCTCTTACATGTCTACGCTTTCACTTCCCACCTATTTTCTCATATGTGGAAACCTAGTTATGTTTTACTTTGGGTAATCGTTATGTTTCCAACTTTCTTTTTTTAAAAGATGTTTTAGTATTCATTTTTATACTATGGATTTTTATGAATGAGACATTCAAGTATTAAACATATGATAACCCATATAAATTTTGAGGGTGAAATTAATTTTAAGGTGGTATAATTTAACACTCTGTGTTTCTGTGAAATATTGTTCTTTCAAATTAATTGAATCTTTTTTTGATATTTTGTATTTAATACTACATTGAATATAACTTGTATTATATAAAATCACAAAGTTATTATTAACTTGTATGCTAAACCATTCTAATATTTAATTATAAGATACCCAAATAAAAGTTTTTTCTTCACGCAACACCTAATTGGTGTGTGTTATATGCAACAATAACTTGGCTTGCGTTATACGCAACATTGAGTTTCTATGAAATTGCATTTTTTATTATGATTAATTAAAATATATAGTTATAACATATATATTAAATATAATAATATGAATATTAACAAAAAAATTAAATATTATTTACAATTTTTTATATAAATAAAACATAATTATGATAAAACATATAATTTTTGGTAAAGTCTTTATATGTTTGAAAATACTATTTTCTCAAAGAACTACTTTTTAATTCCTTTTATGAACAATAATAAAATTAATTTTAGACACTTAGAAATTTAATTTGATAAAATAAACAAAAAAATTAATTCATATTGTTTAAATTATCTTAGGTTGAATTTTTGAGATTTTTTATGAGAAACTTCAATTTTTGCTGAATAGTGAAAAATACAAAAAATTTATTCAAAACTTCTTTTTCATCTAATTTATTTATATAGTTAAATTATTTTTTAAGTTATTTTTAAAGTAATAATAGATCAATTATACATATATTAATCCAATTTAGGTAATTTTAATCACTTTTATATTGAATTTAGATAAAAAATATAAATTGACTTTTGAACATTCTCACTTTAAAACCCCTCTTTCTCGCCACATCTGCGAGATTAACATTTAACTTAATTTTTTTTATTTTTTAAATGGAATTTTGAAAAAAGGGCATAAATGGTTTTAATCAGTAAAATATTTATTCTCTAATAATATCAACATAATTTTTTACCAAAAATATTAGTGAAAGTGATTGATATTAATTACAACGATTCAAGTAAAATTAAGCTTAATAAGGGAATAAACCTTAAACTTAGGGGGCCAATTGACCTA
Organism: Viscum album; assembly: GCA_963277665.1. Classification (NCBI taxonomy): domain Eukaryota; kingdom Viridiplantae; phylum Streptophyta; class Magnoliopsida; order Santalales; family Viscaceae; genus Viscum; species Viscum album. The sequence goes on along the minus strand of OY728132.1, from coordinate 31,209,231 downwards.
GAAACTTTTACAACACCCATTTATAACCATATTGTAGTCATAAACCTTCTTTTATTGAGTTTTTTTCTTTTTAATGACTTTTTTAGGTAAAAATGTGGGTACACCTAACTAGTTTTAAAAAATGCCAAGTTTGTCCCCTTCCTTCCCTATAAAAGGACAGCACCTATCCCCCTTCTTCACACCACTAAAATCATTTAGGTTCATCCAATAACTTCTAAATATAATTTCAAAAATCCATCCATTCCTCCTTGAATCATCCATTTGGGCATAAATCCAACCAAGGAAGCCCTTTTGTGCAAACCAAAAGGAGATACTCAAAGAAGAGGTAACATCTTTCCTCAAGATCCTTTCCATTATTTTCTTTCTCCACCACCTAAATTTTTATTATTACATGATCATATAATAATAAAAGTATCCTCAATATACTGAGATTTTTTTACTCTATGTTTTTGACCCACACTTACACACACTTCCATATAATGGGTAATGACTTATTGTTCTTGTGTACGATGAACTACCGCCTCACAAAATGAAGTTGTTCTTTTTACCTTTACCACCTATCATGGTTGGGAATTATGATGTACAGTCTATTTATATATTATATTTATTATATTTATGATTTATTTGTACTTATTTATTTATCATATAAATTATACATTCATTCTTTCCATTTTTTGTAAATATGATAATTTTGTTTGGGGAAGTGTGGACTACCACCCCCTCAAAGTGATGTGATTCATTCACACACTACATGAAATGTATTAAGGATGGACTTAGTGAACTTTTATGATAAATATGACATAATAATTCTAATATAATGATATTATATATATTAATATATGTCATTTACTTTCTATCTTTTAATATTATAAAGAAAAATGAAAACACTATTCATACATAAGTACGGCTTACCATCTCCATAGACAGTGTATTCAATTTTCATATTTATATATTCTATAGATTATTATAAATACACATATAATGATAATAAATAGTATTTATATCATGTTTTACATTCTTTAAATCATTATATATGTATGAGTACCAAAAATATAACTAATTAAGACACATGTGAAAAGCCAAGCGGGTATTACCTAAAGTGAAACCTTAACTTACAATTATTAATAAGAATGTAATATGAGGTCATAATGAAACCATATATGATATTATATATAATAACATGGTTCATTAAAATATGTATAATAAACATATATTAATTATATATGAGGTTTGTACCAGTGTGAAAAGATTCAATACATAAGGTAAGGTAATTTAATCGCACTTTTTATTTTCGTGAGATACATGTCTTATTTATCACTCATTTATTTTGTGTGGTGTTTATACTAAACATGTATGTTTTATATGTTTATTATACTTCAATTTTTTTTGTTATTTACATATCCATTTTATGATCTTCCTTTCATGTGGTTTATGTTCCAAAAGTTACCAAAATCCAGTAATTTTGTCACAGTTTTCCTTCTTTGAGACACATGACTTATTATGAACCTATATTTCTAAATGATATGTATATAATACCTTTTAAATGATATATAATTAATCTAATTATTTTAATTATATATTAATATTTATTTAATTTTATTCTTTCCATTTTTTTATGAGTCAAAGATACCAAATTGGTAACGGTTTATTGCTACAATCTCACTATTTATCAGGATTGTTTATGATTATGCTCTAATTGATAAAATATTATGATAAATATCTCAATAAATGTAATTATTTTTATAAAACTATATTTATAGATTTTATATGCAATTAATGGTACCATTTTTCCATTCTTTGGTTCATAAAATGACCAAGAAAGTGTTTTTAAGAAAGTCTGACTTTACCTCTCTTTTCGGTCAGAAAAATATGTTACTTCAAAACCATGTTTAACAAAAGGTTTTTAAAAATATTTTAATATTGTCCTATGATTTTTAAAATACATTTTTACCCATGTATTAACTTTTAAACAATTTTTTTAAAGGAATATTCTTGTCCTTTTTTAGTTGAGACACTTTTCTAAACTTTTTACGATACAAAATGAATGTTTAGAATATACAGATTTACCCAACATCATGTCTTTCATTACCTTGAATCTTATTTTAAAATATTAAAATGTTATTTTTTTAAGGAAATTTTTTTCCTAATATTCTGAAAATTCATTATTTTAAAGTGGTTTTCAATGAAAAAGGTTTTTAGAAATGATATATGTTTAAAAAGAAATTTGAAATTTTTTCAAAACTTCCTTTATAAGTTTTAATGTATTTTTAAAGAAAAAGGTGTTAAAAATGTATTCAAGATTATATTATAATATTTCAAGGAAAAAAATTTCAAAATTTTTACAAGCCTCATTTAAAAGTTTTCAAGGAAAAAGGGTTTCAAAATTTTTTCAAGCGTCTTTTATAGGTTTTCAGGGAAATATTTTTTCAAAAGGTTTTAAGGAATCTTTTATAAATTTTCAAGAAAAAAATGTTTTCAAAATGGTTTCAATATTATTTTATAAGTTATCAAGGAAAATGGTTTTAAATTTTTTTTCAATATTGTTTTATAAGTTTTCAAGGAAAAAGGTTTTCAAAATGTTTTCAAGAATTATTTATATATCTTAAAGTTTATTTTCAATTAAAATGGTTTTCAATAATTTTCATATTTTAAAAGGATTTTTTAAATAATAAAGTTTATTTTCCTCAGGAATTTTTTTTCTAAAATAACTTTCACATTTATTTCTCATATAAGATGAAATATGTTGGTGTTACTTATTTGTTTATTGGAAATGATCTTAAGGTGACATTCATATAATTTCTTGAATGGTTTAGGTTTTTATGGAATGATTCCTATGACACCTATGTCACGACCCCCTCCCCACAAGGTGTACCCCTCCTAGGCCGACAATGTGATAAGGGAGATAGTGACCCCCAAGTCCTACCTCCAGTAGGCCCCAGGTTGATGACTAGCACTGAGGGTGTGGTTAACACAAAAATTGGAGGCATTACCCTCTAACAGAACACATGAAAAAGAGAGAGATAAGACAGACACCAACCAACTTCAAATTAGACTGCAATATAAAATAAATCCCAAGTACACATATGTAATGTCATGAAAAAAATACTATAACTTAAAGGGAAATCTGTGAGTACCAAAAGAAAGAAAAAACAAGAGCAACCATGAAGCTCGAACAGCTCCTGCAACCCCAAGCTAGTAGTAACCATCCTGATCTACAACTTTCTCCAAGTGACCTAAAAAAAATTATATATACGTAGGGTGAGTATAGAAGTATACTCAATAGGATCCTCCCCAGATCCTTTTGTGAAAAAGTAAAGAAAGCATGATAAATCATAGTGAACAAAAAATAAAACTAACTCATCACCTAAAAAGGTATACTAAGTTCCCAACATCACCATGGATACTCTCACCAAGTATTGCATATAAAATTATATAATATAATGAATAATATTAAGGTTACCCCACTACCACTTCCTCATTGGTTTGCTGCTTTTTTCCAACGTTTCATGTCCTAATCCATCTCTCTCCAAAAAGGATTTCTCGTAGAACACCTGGGGGAAGCAACACAAGATGAACCTAATGCAACACAACCACCACATCCATGTAACCAAAGTAACCAGATAGTTCCCGGGATCCAAAAAAACTTGCATAATATGTATCATACGTTGGGTATTAATCCTCAATACATTATAGCCCATACACTTAGTAAGGATTTTCAATACATCACAACCTATACATGTTACACCAATAGTAGTCCATAGGAAACTATATCCAGAATATACGTGTGTGAATAAACACAAGCCATTATAGCCCTCTAAACACATATATAGGGAAAACTAACTGTTGTGTCTACCAGTAAAAGTAACTACCAAGAGAAGAGAGTGGGGCCAAAGGGGGTAGTCATTCATCCATCCTCCCACTGAAATATTGGGGGAAATACCCCCCCCCCCAGGGCTCAGAATCCTTAGGGTGTAAGTTTCCCTAACTGACGGGGTGGATTGGCGTATAGAAACACAAAAAAGTACATAATATACTATAGCTCACAACCACACTAGGGGCATAACCTAGTCTTAGACTCAACTACAGCTAATGTCTTTTGGAATCCCAACTGCCACATCTAAGAATATGTATCATATAAGCACACAACCATTTAAATAGATTTATTATATTACTTTATTCCCTTTTTATTAGTTTCACTTTATGTTAATCAATTCCATAAACATTAATAACCATTAAAAATTTCACATTATATTTCATTACCATCACACCAATGTTTCATTCCATCTATGAATAACCAAAATAATTCCAGAGCTTCTCAAAAATATTACCTCATCATTACATCCCAACAATCTCGAACACCAAGGGTTAACATCATTTATTCAATCATTTATTAACAGCATTATTACTTTTCCATATTACCAGGTATTCTAGAAAAAAATTCGAAGCTACTAAACACAAGGGGGATAAACATGGTGGATATTTGAACTACCCATCATGTCTTTGCCACCTATAGCAAGAGTGTAGACCCATCCTCACCCAAGAATCTAAACATGGAAATCACATGGAATACCCCACGCATCTCCTCCCCATTTAGAAGGAGGTTAAGCAAGAATAACTACCTTGAAAAGTGGGTAATGTAATGTAGATAAAAAACCAAAAAGATTCTGAAAACATCCAATCATTCACACCCAACCTATTTCATCATCTTCGGTGTCCTCCCTGACACCCACATATATAAACTGATGCATTTATCCACCCTAGGAATCAATTGCTTCCACAACCAATGGGCCTCCCCACCCCCACATATCACAACATCCATCTAGGATAACATCACAACATAAGAAGCAGGAAAACAAACATCATATAAACTAGGCTCTTGGACCTTAAAAAATAAATCAATCCTTCATACATAATGAGAACTCGTGGCTCCAAAGCACAAGGCACTCAGCCTTACAAGGAAAAGGGTAACTCAGAACCCTACCAGGAATTATCTTTTTATCAAATATCATATTATTTAATATATTTGGAATTAACTGATTTATTATTTGGAGGTTCCAACTATGGGTAACCTAAAAAAAGCTATCATGGCTATCACAAATCAATTAAACATGCCTACAACATCAATTTGAATAACATAAAATTACAACAACAATGACCAGATTCATTTACATGCCTATTTATATATGACAAATAATTAAAATTACTCCCAGTTTACATTCTTTACAAATTTCTATCAAGAATGACATGTTAAACAAGGAAAGTATAGATATCATACTATCTAGAAAAACAAGAGGCAGTAACATAAGATCGATAATATATTATTTATTCGGTTTAAATATTCATTACATTAATTACATTGCGATCTAGTGGGATAAAACATACAAACTCTATAGTTTCACATAAAAGAATAGAGAAGCAATGAATCCCCTGCCTCAAAAGGTTCTTGACATTATTTATATGAGAATGATCCATACAATGGATTACAATCTCCTCCCCCATGACCACTGCATCCACCCGAGGATGTCGCGGCACGACCGCACTAACCAAAACCCAAGAAAACTCTATTATAAGCATGGAGATCACATTCCCTAACATGGAAAGAAGAAAACGAGGGGGTGGAGGATCAAATAAAATATAATAACTGAGGTAGATCATACCTTCTATCAATGATAGATTGATACTTGATGCTTGCACCAAAACATGGGGGTACACATACAGCATGAAGAAACTTCAAGGGGAAACAATCCAAGGATTAAGGTTCAATCACACCTCTCCTATGGGAGATGGAAAGTTTCTAGCATCTCGCACCAGGGAACAATAAGGTAGAACAAAGGAGGAAGATATATCATCCCTTTATAAGATTTACTAAGTAGTGGTTTAAGATATGTTAGATTTTCCATTAAAAATGGATCGCATTAAACCACGCATTTTGACCAAGTAAAGGAATACCGATCCTTAAGAAAATTAATATAGGATTTATTGGATTTGAATCGACCTTAAATACCTTAAAACAGGGCCTTGAATGCATTTTAAATCAAAAAAAATGTCAAAGGGGTGAAACTGTATGAAGTTAGAAACACTATAAACCTACCGATACTGGAAACATTGTACACCTACCAATGATGGAAACACTATACACCTACCAATGTTTAAAACACTGTTCATAGAATGACTCACTAATACTGATGGCATTGTTCACAAAATGACTCATCAATACCAATGACATTGTTCACATCTGTCTCACCAATGACACTATTCAGAGAATGAATCACCGATACCGATGGCACTTTTCATAAAATGACTCACCGATATCGATACCACTGTTCACAAAATGACTCACCAATACTAATGGAACTGTTCACAGAATGACTCACTGATATTGATGGCACTCTTCACACAATGACTCAACGATAATGATGGAAATGTTCACAAAATGAATCACCGATACTGATGGAACTATTCACAAAATGACTCACTAATACCAATGGAACTATTTATAGAATGAATCACTGATATCGATGGCACTATTCATAGAATGACTCACTGATATCGATGGAATTTTTCACAGAATGACTCACTGATACCGATGGAACTTTTCACAGAATGACTCACTGATACTAATGGAAATGTTCACAGAATGACTCACTGATACCGATGGTACTTTTCACAGAATGACACATCAATATTGATGACACTATTCACAAAATGACTCACTGATACTGTTGGAACTATTCAAAAAATGAATCACCAATACTGATGGCACTTTTCAAAGAATGAATCACTGATACTGATGGTACTATTCATAGAATGACTCACCAATACCGATGGTACTATTTAGAAAATTGGAAACACTGTTCACAAAATTAGAAATTTTGAAAAGTGTTGGGGATAAGCCACCTTGGCCTCTCAGAACACCTTAGACACTAGATTTTTGCACATGAATGGAACAAAAAGGTCTGGGACATTACATCAGATACCACTTAAAACATATTGGCCCTCAATAATTTAAAACCAACCTAAAAGGAAATAAAAAGGGGTCCGAACAACCACCCATCAAGATACCTCTCAAGAGAGAGCAAGCCAAAGAAAGAAACAAAATAAATCCATCTCATAAACACGAAAGGTCTACCACCACAAAGAGAACATCGTTACATGAGAAGAGTTAAACATAAAACAACTTGGGGTATGGAGAAGGTATCTATGACTCACGTTCCTAAGTAATATCTTCCACGCCACTATGTCACAACAAGACACAAACCAAGGGGATAGCATGCCCACGCAACACCTTCTCCTTGCGGTCATGAATCTCCACAGGTCGCTCCTCAAAGGTCGCATCATCGTCAACATCGATCGCATCCCAATCGATGATGTGATAGTCATCATGAAGATAACAAAAGAGCTATGACACATTAAAAAATCTTATATTCGTCTCATCTGTGGGGGAAGTGATACTCGATAATCTACAACTCCAACAAGAGCCAACAACTCAAAAGGCCCAACAAACCGGGGAGATGTCTTACTACTATAAGAAAACCTTCGCTTCCCATGGAAGGAAGTCACCTTCAGAAACACATTATCCCCAAAATAAAACTCCAAAGGTCTCATACTTTGATAGACATACAATTTATGATGATCATGTGTTGTCTTCATCCTCTCACAAATCACCTGAACCATCTTTATCATATTCTTCACTAGTTTCGGTCTGAGAATTGATGACTCTCTGACCCCAATCCAATACAAAATAGAATTCAAAGGTCATCCATAAAAGGATTTAAATGGTTCCATATCGATGGTGGAGTGAAAACTATTTTTGTAAGCGAACTCCACTAATGGTAATTTTCTCATCCACAAACCTCCAAAATCTAGGACACAAGAGCGCAACATGTCTTCATTATTCTGGATGGTCCACTCTATCTGAAAGTCTGTCTATGGATGAAAAGTAGTGTAAAGGCATATCTGAGAACCAAAATCATTCTAGAAAGGTTTCCACACCCTAGAGGTTAAACAAGGATCTCGATCAGAAATGATCGTCCTCGGCACTCCGTGGAGTCTCACCACCTCCTCCAGATACTACATCGAAAAAACGTCCACTGAGATCAACTCCTTGATCATTATAAAGTGGGATAATTTTGCTAAATGATCCACTACCACCCAAATAGAATCTAGTTCTTCCTGAGCTTGAGGTAAACTAGTTTCACAGTCTATTGAGATGTCCTCCCACTTCCACTGAGGAATATCAAACGGTTGGAGCAAACCACTAGGGATATGGTGCTCGGCCTTCACCTTCTGACAAACCAAACATCAACACACAAACTCCACAACTGCATGCTTCTGCCCAGGCCACCAAAACTGAATCCTCTAAGCTCAGTACATCTTAGTCACACCAGTATGTACCGCTAAAGGCAAACTATGAAACTCTCTGAGATCCATTTCACACATTTCCAGAGAAACAAAAAACCTTCCTTGATATAACACTCAGTGTTGTTCGTCCTCAGCCCAACCATCCAGGGCCTCGCCACAAAAAAAAACTCTGTCTCTCCAGACCTCTACCTCTAGATCCCACAACTGGGACTCTTTCACATATTGCACCAAATATGACTACACCTTCATCTGTAAAAGACAACCTCTACCACCAAATTTTCCCACATTGATATCTAATGCAGAAAGTTCTTCCATAACTCTCTAGGAATCACCAAATTCGTACACTTCATCACTACGTGACTTCCTAGTCAGTGCATCAACCACAACATTACCCTTTCTAAGTGTATATGATATTTTGAAGTTGTATTCTTGTAATAAATCCATCTACCGATGCTACTGAAAGTTCAAGTAACGTTTGGAGAAAACATACCACATGCTCTTATGATCGGTGAAAACCACAAAGCACTTTACAATGAGGTAATGTCTCCATAAATTCAGAGAAAACACCATGGATTCCAACTCAATATCATGGGTGGCATAGTTAAATTCATGGGGATGAAACTACCAAGACCCATAAGAAACAACTGATCTCTGCTGCACAAGAACACAACCTAACCCCAGATGCGAAGCATCACAGAAAATATCAAATTGAACCACCTCTGCTGGAAAAAAAAGAACAGGAGCACTTACCAAATTCTCCTTTAGACACTCAAAAGCTTCTTGACAGTGAGATCAAATCTGGGTGGAGGTGTATTTCTGGTACTGTAGTATTATTATATCAGGTACTATTCAGTACTGTAGCAGTAGGAACTATTCATCCATCTGGACCTTTGGGCCACTTTTTTGGTCTTCTGGTCCTGTAAGGATTTAGGACCACCCAAGGCCTTCAGGCCAGTTGATTCCCAAGGCCTCCGGGCCACCTTAAGGCCTTTGAGCCACCCCAAGGCCTTCAAGCCACATAAAATGAAAATATACCAGTCAGACTACAAGGGACAAGGCTTTAGAGGAGGATTCAGGGAAGGCACATTCACTGGAGTAGAGCTAACTGGAATTGGAAGAATGAGAGGGTATGGCTTTACCATCAGTATTGGGCTTGTGCAGATTTTTATAGGATAGCTCACTGAATTTCCTTGCGAAGGTGGAGTGTTGATATCATGACATTTTCTGGGGAGGAGCAGTTCCAAGTTGTCTTGTCTGGGTGATTCCCTCTAAGACCTACGATTCATGTAATTATCTCTAAGCCTTCGGGAATTGTAAGGGTTCAACCTCACCCCTTAAAAGGTGGATTATCAAAATAAAAAAAATGAAGGCCTTCAGGCCATTTCGGCCTTCCTGGTCAATGCCATCAGAGGAGTCACAACTCAAGAGAAATTGGCTACGAACCTCCTGTAGTATCCTATGAGACCAAGAAAACTTTGCACCTATGCCACTATCTTGGGGTATGACCAAGACACAACGGCTTCTATGTTTGATAGATCCATGGCTACTCCCTTCTAGAACAACACATTCCCCAAGAAACAAACTTCTTGAGCCTAAAACTTACACTTTAACAACATCCCAAATGGATAATGTTGACAAATAACTCCCAAAACGGTGTGTAGATGCTCCATATGCTCCTCCTTATAAGTGAAGTACACAAGGATTTTGTTTATGAAAACTACCACAAACTTATCCAGGTACTCACAGAACACAACATTCATCAACCCCGTGAACAAAGCTAGAGCATTCGTCACACCGAACGACATTACAACGAACTCGTAATGCCCATGATGACAACATAAAGCAGTCTTTGGGATATCTTCATCCTTCACATGAATCAGTTGATATCCAGACCATAAATTGATCTTAGAGAACTAACTTGCAACCTTTAGTTGATTTAATAAATCATCAATCTGTGGTAGAGGATAGTGATTTTTTACTGTCACTTTGTTTAAGCGATGATAATCAATACACAACCCCAAAATACCTTCAGCCTTCTTCACGAAAAACATTGGTGCACCCCACGGTGACACCCTCAGTTGAACAAAATCACACTTTAAAAAACTATAAAGTTATATATGCATCACCTGTAACTTATAAGGGGTCATCCAATATGGATACATAGAGATAGGAGATGCTCCTGGTTGTAGCTTGATCCCAAACTCAATCTATCATCGAGGGGGTAATGCTACAACCTCTTCTAGAAAGACATTAGGGTATGCTTCTATGAACCTGGGAAATTCCAACTATTGAACCTCTGAATAACTTAGCATCAGCACAGCCATCAAGGATGATAAGGACGGAACATGCCTCTAATCCATCCGAGAGTCTCTCTCACCAACAAACACCACTAGATCTCCATCAGCAACGAAGAACACCACCTGCCTCCTGAAGCAGTCCACAATATCATGCAATAAATACAAACAATCCATGGTGAGGATGACATCATATGGCTATATCTATAGACATAATAAATATCCCTAAGATCGGTTCTTCCCCAACACTAGATCACTGTCTCTACATACTTCAAAAAATTTAGTTCAACCTCCAACTAGCATAGCCAACGCCAAGGGCACTGGAATCCTCTCTACCTCAAGTCCCAAATCATGGACAAGGGAAGGTGATATGAAAGAGTGTGTCACTCTTGAATCAAACAAGGCATAAATCCAAGTATAAAACAAGAAATGGGTGCCTCGAAGGATGTCTGGCTTGTAATGACCCAATGTTTTTCAATGGGAATTCCTTTCTTATAAATATGTCATAAAATCGCATGAAAACACAACATAATGAACTACTAAGTGCTATGTGACCTTTAAACATAAGTTCTTCACTTTTGTGTTTGGAATTTTAAAAATCTGACATACATGATTTTGATCAGTAAGTTATTTGGAGTCCGATAAGAAAAACATAATTTTTGGTGAATAATAACCTACCCTTATGAATAGTAACATACCCTTATGAATATTGATATACAATAATGAATAGTAATCTTACCTATGATAGTATAAAGATAATATTCAAGTGAATGTATGATGTACCAATATTTTAGAATAAGTAAATGAATGTTTTAAAACTGGTTTTTTAATAATAAATTATGAGTTTAATTATATATTAAAATAATCATATTAAGAAAATTATTTTTGAAAAATGGATTTCATTTTTGGATTATACACATCAAAAAATGGTTAGGTTGAATTTTTGGGATTTTTCTAAAATACTCGAATTATTGATGAATAGTAAAATACGACAATTTATGATAAATGCTAAATAATGGATTTATTGAGTCATTAATGATGATTTGATGATGTAATTTCAATTGGTTCAAAGTCACATGCATTTATTACTATTCTTGGTCATGGAATCATCACTATTTCTTATCTTGAGGTATATTAATAAACTAATGATTAAAAATTTATGAAAACCCTCGTCTCCTCTACAATAAAACCGCCCTTTACTCCCGCTTCTCTTCACTACTCTCAAGTCGTTTGGCTTACCAATATTTTACCCAAATCTCTCCCAAAGATCCTCTCTCACGTCTAACATCCCCTAGCCTCTTCAAAATACCAAAACCTCTCCCTTTAAGAGGTTCTCAAAGGAGATAAACTCAAGAGGTAAATTCCTCTTTCAAATTCTTTTATTTCTTTTAAGTTATTTTCTTTTCTTATTTCTTTCTTCACCTCCCTTCACCCAAATAGTACGATAACTCCAGTAACGTAAATTTACTGTAATGTTTTTATTATAATTGGATATTTCATTATCATCTCTCCTTTCCCCATATTTTATTTGAAAAAAATGAAAACATTGTTTGAGATGTGTAAATTTAACACATTCAAAGACAACGATTTATCAAATTCTTTTTGTCATCTTTAATTCTGGTAATGAAATCATTTGTGTTATTTTTGAACCATATTATTATATATGTAATATATCCTATTTTTGGTTCTATAATCCTTTTGTACAAATGGTATTATGTTATAATGAATTCATATTGTTTGTAATCAAACCCACTGATTAACCAAAATGGTTATCACTAAAGTTTTATATAATAATTCATCTTCACTCATAATAACCGAATGGATTTATTCAACCATTTAATATTCTATTTTTTCACTAATAACCTATGAATTAATTTCTGGAAAACCACTTTCATCTTACATGTTTATCCAAACATGAATATAAGTGAACCGATCTTTAAAAAAACCAAGCTAGCAACCGGACCCGAACAATGAAATTGAACCTTATAACCAATCAAAATGGTCTTGAATGAACTTAAAAAGGTTATAATAAATATTTTACATATAGAAGAGGTTTTTTACTTATTAATTAATTAACCTAATTTATTTATTCAGATAATTAATAACAAGTGGATAACACTAATGAACTTAAGGTAAGGGATCCTCTCTATTTCTCTCTTAATCAAGATTTTCCTCTATACTATGCCTTTTAATGTGTAAACCCAAATTATGGGGAATGTTTTCACACCTCCCCCATACTTCCCTCATTATGTATAAGTGTTGAGAAACCCTTTTTCTCTCTTATAATTCTCTCTTAGGTACACCCGACACCATGTCGATAAACCGCAACGAATTCTACCTAAACCTTCATTGTTCTTTCAGGTAGCCTTATCTTTCTTTATATCAAAAAGGTGATACATTATATATTTATTTAAATCTTATAAATTCTGTTTAGTTGTACAAAATTTATTTATGAAGACCCTTTCATCACTTTCTTTTTGGTATATACATTTTTTTAAAATATTCTCTCCGTATAACTTTCCGATAAGAAAAATTGTTTTAAGGGAACATCCCAAATTGTTTACCCAATTTCAAGTTCACAATATCCTCTATTTTAATCCACAATTTTATTTATGAAATCATTATTTTTATTATGAAAAATATCTTAGTTCAATTTTGGTTTTATATAAAACATTTTCCTCTTTTCTATTTTAAAGGCTCTATAGTATTTTCCTTAAAACTGTACAAAAGGTTTTAATGATAATGTTTCTAAAATAAATTTCTTAATGAAAATGTTGATATGGGTGCACCTAGATATCACTCCAATTCATTTGTTATAGTTAAGTCTCATGATATGTGATGTGAAACGAGATTGGCAGTTAGCCTTGACCTGTACTAAAATGGGAATCGGGATTGGCGGTTAGCCTTGACCCATACTAAAATGGGAAACTGGATTAGTGGTTAGCCTTGAACCATACTAAAGACATGTTTATGATTCTTCTACATTTATATGATTCCATGTTTATATGATCCCATGATTATATGATATGATTTTATAAGTTCCATGCTTTGGATATCATTATTTCATGCCTCTTAGCTCATGTACTTAAGATTTGTTCTTATGTTCATTCCCTTACTTGGATTTTTAGCTCACCCCTTTATTCATGTGTTCCCTAGGGTATCCTATGCAGATGTAATCGCTCAAATGAAGCTAGGATCTTTTTATCTAGATTAAATAAAGAAGTGTTTGTTAGCCCTGATTTTTATGTTTTATTTACCTAGTCTCCAAAGACACTAGACTTAATGATCCTTGGAATGTACTCTAATGTATAATTATGCTTAAAATCATGTAATGTTTTGTGTAAAAGGCTGGGGTCACTATAGTTGGTATCAAAGGATGGTCTAGTTATTTTTTGAGATTAGGAATAGAGAACCATAGTGATAACCTTAAGGATGAGACTATGTATACGAAAACATTCCTAAATTTTGTTGATTATTTAGTAAGTGGTTTACCAAGAAAATACATCCCTATCTAGATACAAGATGGTAGAGGTGACTCTAGAACAGATGTATCTAGGGGTCAAACCCGAAAACACTACTTTGAGCTAGACTTGAACTGGAACTGGTGCACGACAATGGGCCTTGATGCACTCTTGGTTACGACACTCCCAGGGTATATTCTTTGGTAGATTCATGAGCTTAGTAAAAACCATTATTAAGGGACAAAAAAATCCCATAAGAATATAAGTTAAGAAGTAGATCTAGGATAGCCTAGATTTTAACCTATGGAATCACAAGTTAGGATATACTTCTTCTTTATAAGTTTATACTTTTATGTTCAAAGTTTATTTTTTATACTCAATAGATAAGTCTTCAAGCCATATAATTATACATTATTTTTCTTAGTTAATGGAAGGAAATATAATAACATATTCCAACAACCAATGTGATAGGAAATGTGAATATTTCCCTAATGATATGCCTGATATGAAGGGATCGGGTGCTCAAAACTTCATGAAAGTACTTTCTCATCTGGCTCGAGTTATGAATAATAACTTGAATCATGCGGAACTCCCTCATACTCCAAGGAAGGAGGAATTTTCTATATAATCCTTCATGTGAAAAAGGCCTCCCATGTTCAGTGGATCTTCTGATCCCCTCCTCACAGAACTGTGGATTAACTCCCTTAAAAAGTTATTCTCCATCCTCCAATGCGTGGAAGAAGAGAAAGTTGTACTGACAATCTATCATTTTGATGGGGAAGCTGATCAGTGGTGGACCCTGATCAAGAATAAAAAGTCCCAACAAGAAATTGATTCCATGGATTGGGAGGAATTCAAGAGGATGTTTTTCAAAAATTATTTTTCTCGAACCCTCCATCTCAAGATGGAAAGAGAGTTCCTCAGACTCAGGAAGAAGGAAGATGATTCCATTACTACATATGAAGAAAACTTTTTCAAGGCTTTCAAGGTACGACTCTGTCTTTTTCATGAACACCAAAAGAAAGGTGGATCACTTCTTTAGAGGACTAAAGTTGATTCTATGAGAAGCATTGCTGATTCGAGACTTTGATAGTTATGAGTATGTTTTTTTATTGTTCCCTCAAGGTTGAAATGGATATTAGAGACTCCCAGTGGTCTCATGGGCCCAATGAAAAGACACGGAAAACGGAGAACAACATGGGTGGTTCATTGAACAAATCCCATGATGGAAAGAAGCCTGACCTTTCCCCTTATAAAAGTTATGGGAAGAAGCATCCTGGGAACTGTCTGAAGGGAACCAAGAATTACCTCAAATGTAGAAATTTTATTCATATGGACAAGAACTACCAAAGGGATATGAAAAATACCACTAATATGGAAGAATAAAGGAAGGTTCAGATCAACACTCTACCTACAGTGCAGTGTTACAACTGCAAGGAGCATGGGAATTATGCGAACAATTTCCTAAAACCAAGGGCTTCTGAAGGAACTCAACAATAACCTCCAAGGCAACAAGGAAGGGATTTTCTTATCACTACTGCTGAGGTGGAGCTGGAAAATGATGTGGTGATAGGTATGGTAGTTATTCATTCAAGAATAGAAGACATACTATTTTATTCTAGTTCTATGAATTCTTTCATATCTTGCAAGTTTAGTATAACTATTCAAACACCACCTCAAAATTTGGAGGAAAAGTTATCTATGATAATAGTGAATGGTGAAATTATTGTATCCATGGTTTATAACTCCTCCTTAGTTAAATTTTTTGAACAAAACCTCCCAGAAAATCTTTTCATAATTTCTTTAGTGGAGTTCGATGCTATCTTGGGCATGGATTGGCAATCTTTATACAAATCCAACATCAATTGTTGGTAACGGGATAACAATCTAAACATCCTGAAGCATCCTCTGATTCTTTACAAGTGTAAGGAAGAAGATGAATCTCCTTTATAATCATTGTCTCAAGTGTGGATATTTTTTCCTTATGAGAAAGCATATCTAGCTCAAATGATTGATTTAAAAGAGAGAATCATGATTGAAGACATTCCCATCATGAAGGATTACACTGATGTATTCTCTAAAGAGTTTCCTGGTCTTCCTCCTAACCAAGAGGTTGAGTTCACAATTGAACTTATCCCATGATCTCTTCCTTTCTCAAAGACACCTTACAGAATGGCCACCGTTGAGCTTGAGGAGATGAATAAACAGTTGTAGGAGAATCTGGAGAAGGGTTTTATACGCCCGAGTGCTTCACCGTGAGGTGCGCCAGTCCTATTCATCAAGAAGAAGTATGGATCAATGCACCTCTGTGTTTATTATCGTGAACTTAATAAAATCACAATAAAGAACAAGTATCACATTCCATAGATAGATAACTTGTTTGATCAGATTCGTGGGGCCTGTTATTTCTCTAAGGTGGACCTTCAGTTAGGATATCATCAACTAAAGGTGAGGAAGAAAGATATTCCCAAGACTGCATTTTGAACAAGGTATGGACACTATGAGTTCATAGTGATTCCCTTAAGAGTCACTAATGATCTAGAAATTTTCATGGATTTAATGATTAGAGTCTTTAGGGATTAACTTAACAAATTTGTGGTAGTCTTTATTGATGATATTCAGATATACTCTAATAGAAAGAAAGAACATGAGAATCATTTTAATACTGTGTTAAAGACATTGAAAAGAGAGAAGTTATGTGAAAAGTACAGTAAATGTGAGTTTTGGATGGAGGAAGTATTATTCTTGGGGCATGTTATCACTAGAAAATGGATATCTGTAGACCCCTCCAAGACAAAGGCAATTGAAGAGTGGACCATACCAAATTTTTTAATAGAGATATGCATCTTTTTTGGTCTAGCTAGGTATTATCAATGATTTGTGAAGAACTTTTCAGGATTTTCAAACCCAATGACTAAGTTGACATGGAATGGAGAAAGTTTTTCTGGACACAGGAATGTGAAAACTATTTCAATGAGTTGAAAAAGAGGCTTATCATTGCACTAGTACTCACACTCCTAACAAGTGGAGAAATATTTGTGGTGTATAGTGATTCTTAAAAGAAGAGATTAGGTTGTGTACTGATGCAAAATGATAAAGTGATATCCTGTGCCTCAAGGAAACTGAAAATCCATGAGCAAAAAAAAATCTTATGTATGATCTGGAGTTGGCAGCTATGATCTTTGCATTGAAAATATGGAGGGATTATCTCTATGGGGAGAAGTGTGAGATATATACTTACCACAAGAATCTCAAATATATATTCACACAAAAAGATCTTAATATGTGACAATTAATATGGATATATCTCATCAAGGATTATGACTGATTAATCCACTACCATCCTGGTAAAGAAAACAAGGTGGTGAATGCTCTAAGTAGAAAGGATCTTGTATCTTTATCAATGATGAGAATTGAAAATGATTTGATCTTCTTAGATTTTAATAGGATACACATGGGAATATTTAAAGGAGGAACATCATCAATCCTTTTTCAAATGATTTCTCAACCATCTCCCTTGGAGAAAATAATGGATTCTCAAAGAAAGGATGTGGAAATTATGAAAAGGGTAGAAGCTCTTAAAAATGGGAAATCATTAGAGTTCAAGGTGGATGAAGAATGAGTTGTAATATTTGAGTCATGATTATGTGTACCATCTGATCCAGAGATAAATAAGGATCTTCTGAATGACGCACATAGCTCAAATTTCTCTATCCACCCAGGGAGCACAAAGATGTATCAAGATCTCCAAGAAAAATTTTGGTGGGACAATATGAAAAGGGAGATTGTTGAATATACATCAAATTTTTTGGTATGTCAAAAAGTGAAGTTTGAGAGGAAAAATTATAAGGGGATGATGCATCCACTACCCATACAAACATGGAAGTGGGAGAACATTACCAAGGACTTTGTCACCAGACTTCCAAGGACATCTAGAAGAAACAATGTTATATGGGTTATTGTGGATTGTCTTACAAAGACATCTCACTTTATTGAAATTCTATAGGACTTATCATTGTATAAACTTGTGTGGATTTACATTAAAGAAGTGGTAAGGATTCATGGAGTACCACTATCTATTGTATCTGATCGTGATCTAAGATTCACCTCGAAGTTCTGGAAAAGCCTCTAACATGCTCTAAGCACTGAACTAAACTTTAGTACGGCCTATCATCCTCAAACTTATTACCAATCTAAGTGAACCATTTAGACACTAAAAATTATGTTGAGAGTGTGTTATATGGAATTCAAAGGAGGATGGGACCAATATATTCCACAGTTTAAATTCTCCTACAACAACAGTTTCCACTCGATCATCCAAATGGCACCATATGAAGCCCTTTATGGGAAAAGATGAAGAACACCAGCGTGTTGGGTTGAAGTCGATGAGCGTAATCTTCTAGGACCTGAAATGGTTTAAGAAATGTTTGAGAAGGTGAAAACCATTCAACAACATTTCAAGGCATCCCAAATTCGACAGAAAAGTTATGCAAACAATTTTCGACAAGTCCTTGAATTCAAATTTGGAGACATGGTATTTCTCCAAATATCTCCATGGAAGAAGGTCATGAGGTTTGGAAAGAAATGGATGTTAAGTCTCTGGTACATCGGCCCCTTTGAGATCCTTGATCGATTCGGAGTTGTGGCCTATAGACTGAAACTTCCACCTACCATGTAGAAAGTACATGATGTCTTTCATGTATCCCTATTAAAGAAGTACATACCAGACCCTTCACATATACTCTCATCATAGGTGGTACATTTGGAGGATGATATTTTCTATGATTTGAAGCTAGTGAAGATATTGGATCATAGAGACAAAGGTATACACAATAATACAACTCATCTGCTCAAGGTATTATGGAGAAACCATAAGTACGAAGAGGAAACATGGTAACTAGAGGAATCAATGAAGGAAAAGTACCCAGACGTGTTTACGGCTTAGAATGTAAAACGAAATTTTGAGGGTGAAATTTATTTTTAAGGTGGGAAGAATATAACGACCCAATGTCTTTCAATGGAAATTCATTTCTTATAAATATGTCATAAAATCATATGAAAACACAACATAATGAACTATTAAATGTTATGTGACCTCTGAACCTAAGTTTTTCACTTTTGTGTTTTGAATTTTGAAAATCTGATGTACACGATTTTTATTAGTTAGTTATTTTGAGTCTGATAAGAAAAAACATAAATTTTGGTGAATAGTAACCTACCCTTATGAATAGTAACATAACCTTATGAATAGTGATATACCCTAATGAATAGTAGAATTACCTATGATAGTATAAATTTAATATTCAAGTGAAACTATGATGTACCTATATTTTAGAATAAGTAAATGAATGTTTTAAAACTGGTTTTTTTAATAATACATTATGAGTTTAATTAAATATTAAAAAAATTATATTTAAAAAATTATTTTTGAAAAATGAATTTCAATTTTGGATTCTAAACATCAAAAAATGTTTAGGGTGAATTTTTGGGATTTTTCTAAAATACTTTATTTTTTTATAAATAGTAAAATACGCCAATTTACGATAAATGCTAAATAATGGATTTATTGAGTCATTAATGATGATCTACTGATGTAAGCCCAATTGTTTTGAAGTCACATGTATTTATTACTATTCTTGGTCATGGAATCATCACTATTTTTGTTATTGAGGTAAATTAAAAAATTATGAAAATCATTCTCTCCTCCACTATAACCCCCCCCCCCCTTCACTACCTCTTCTATTCACTACTCTCAAGCCTTGTTCCTTGCCAATATTCTTCCCAAATCTCTCCCCAAGATCCTCCTCCATATCCAAAATCCCCTATCCTCTTCAAAATACCAAAACCTCTTCCTTTAATAGGTTCTCAAAGGAGATAAACTCAAGAGGTAAATTCCTCTTTCAAACTCTTTTATTTCTTTTAACTTCTTTTCTTTTCTTGTTTCTTTCCTCACCTCCCTTCACCCAAATAGTATGATAACTCCAGTAACATAAATGTAATGGAATTTTTTTATGCTAATGGTATATTTCATTATCATCTCTCCTTTCCCCATATTTTATTTGAAAGAAATGAAAATATCGTTTGAGATGTGTAAATTTAACACATTCAAGGACAACAGTTTATCAATTTCTTTGGTCATCTTTATTTTTGGTCATGAAACCACATTTTTATGGTTGAAACAGATTAGTATATATGTAATATATCATATTTTTGGTTCTATAATCCTTTTGTACAAATGTTATTAATTTATAAATCAAAACATGTTCTCTGTAATCAAACCCATCGATTAACCAAAATGGTTATCACTAAGGTTTTATATAATAACTCATCTTCACTCTTAATAACTGAATGGATTTTTACAACAATGTAATATTCCAGTTTTTCACTAATAACCTATGAATTAATTTCTAGACAACCACTTTCATCTTACATTTTTATCCAAACATGAATATAAGTGAACCAATCTTTAAAAAAACAAAGCTAGCAACCGGACCCGAACAATGAAATTGAACCTTATAACCAATAAAAATGGTATTGAATGAACATAAAAAGGTTATAATAAATATTTTAAATTTATAATAGGTTCAATAATGATGAATTAATAAAACTAATTTTTTTTATTCATGTCATTAATAACAAGTGGATAACAACAACGAACTTAAGGTAAGGGATCCTCTCCATTTCTCTCTTAATCAAGATTACGTTATGCCTTTGTATGTGTAAACTCACATGATGTGGTATGTTTTTGAACCTCCACCTTACTTAGCTCATGATTTATAAGTGATGTGAAACCCATTTCTCTCTCATCAAGCTCTCTTAGGTACACCCAACACCATGCCGATAAACCGTAACAAATTCTACCTGAACCTTCATTATTCTTTCAAGTAGCCTTATCTTTATTTATATAAAAAAGAAGTTATCTTATATATTTATTTACATATTATAAATTCTGTTTAGTTGTGAAAAAATTCATTTATGAATACCCTTTCAACACTCTATTTTGGGTATATACATGTTTTTAAAAGATTCCCTCCTTAGAACTTTTCGATAAGAAAACCTATTTTAAAGGAACTTCCTGAATTTTTTACCCAATTCCAAGCACACTCTATACTATATTTTAAGCAACAATTTTATTTATAAGATCCTAATTTTTATTATAACAACCATCTTGGTTTAATTCTGGTTTTATATAAAACATTTTCTTCTTTTCTATTTTAAATACTCTATACTATTTTCCTTAAAACCGTACAAAAATGTTTTAATTCTAATGTTTCTAAAATACATTTCTTATATGTTGTAACTTATGTTTGACACCAAATACCATGTTATATGCCTATTTTAACTTATGAACATCCATTTATATTCTAAAACATTTCTTTCATGGAAACTTTCATGATACGCTCATTGGTTATGCTTTATGTCATGATTGTGGTACCCAATTCTTTCCTTGGGTACCCTTAGGTTTATGTATGGTTGATTATGTATGATTATTTATGTGGAAAGAATATTAATGAAAATGTTGAGATGGGTGCTCCCAGATATTACTCTAATGCATTGGGTGAAGTTAAGTCTCATGAGATGTGATGTGAAATGGGATTGATGGTTAGCCTTGAACCATACTAAAATGGGAATCAGGATTAGAGGTTAGCCTTGACCTATACTAAAATGGGAAATGGGATTGGCGGTTAGTATTGACCCATACTAAATACATGTTTATGATTTTTCCACATTTATATGATTCTATTTTTATATGATCCCATGCTTATATGATATGATTTTATAAGTTCCATGCTTTGGATATCATTATATCATGCCTCCTAGCTCATGTACTTAAGATTTATTCTTATGTTCATTCCCTTACTAGGATTTTTTTCTCATATCTTTGCCCATGTGTTCTCCAGGGTACCCTATGCAGATGTAAGCACTCAAATGAAGTTAAGATCTTTTTATGGAGATTAAATAATGAAGTTTTTTTTAGCCCCATGTTTTATGTTTTATGTACCTTGTCTTCAAAGACACTAGACTTAACGATCCGTGGATTGTACTCTGATGTATAATTATTCTTAAAATCTTGTAATGTTATGTGTAAAATGTTGGGGTTTCTATATAGCTCGCCCAACACTGGAAACTCTAAAGCAAGAAGATGACCACAACCTCTTCTATGGCCTCTCTGACCCTGATGACGACCACCACCACATCCATGCTCTGCTATCTGAAGATGGGGAACATCACAGGGTTGTCCTCTACCTTCCCCATCTACTCTATGATGATCCAAAGCTAGTGCAACCTGGTTCTGTTGCCTCGGCTAGAACTGCCTCAATTGAAGAACCTAGAGCAGTACACCTGGTGCACAATGACTGCTCTGAAAGCTCAGGAACTCTCGCTGCTAATGACCTCATCCTCCACAAGAAAAACAATCACTTGATCCCTTAGAATAGTCCTAATAACCTCTTCCCCTAGAGAAATGAGATCTTGAGGGTTGGGACCTACCTCCGGCCGAATGGAAACTCTTCTACCCTGAAAACCAAGAACCCGATACCACAAATCTTTTTAATGAGAAATCATGACGAATCCCCTCTCATGACAGTCTGGTTTTGTCCAATGTGATTTTGACGACCTCTACCCTTTCCATAACCTCAAGATATGTCTTCAACATAAACAGGGTGACCTGGAGCTGGACCTCTGGATGCAAAGCCTCCTTAAAATTCCTCTCCATAGCTTCCTCATCTGGAAATAGGTTTGAAGAATATCATAAAAGGTTCCTGAAATGGATTCCAAACTCTCACACATTGTAGCTCCCTTGTTTAAGGGTAAGAAGCTCCTAGAAACTGGAAACCTTCATGGTCAAAGAAAGAAACTTGACTCTAAACTTGTCTTGAATCTCATCCCATGAGATATTGGACACCTCATGATCCTAGAAGAACAAGAACCATCCTTACCTCGCTGCTCCACACAGCATCGTCACAACAAAAAAACACCCAGTTCTCTTTCTGAGCATGGATCAAACAAAAGGCTATCTCAACCACCTCCAACCAGTCTTCTGTTGCAGAATTTTAAATAGATCCCTCGTACTTCCTGTAGACTCTGGATTTGAAACTTGTGGAGTGTCCTTCTTCATGTGTATTCATTGTCAACATCTACCCTGTAGTGATCTACTGGAATAGCCAACTAGATATCTTCTGTGTGAACCAAATGAAGACGTCGACCCAGAGACATACCTATAAAATAACAAATAGTTAGAGATCATAAACATGTAATATAGAAGACTCAACATTAATTAATTAATTGTTTTATTTTATTCATTTTATTTTAACCTATCTCAATGTCTACTCATTTAGACATAGAAACAAAGAAGAATGATGCATGATCATTTCTTATGTCTCTACCATGAAACTAGTATAACCTCATTTATTAGCCACTAAAAACATAATTTTTTGTGCATCAGATCATATGGGGACCTAAACGCATAGGTCTTAGCCAGTCTCCAGTGTTTACATCACTTTCTAAACTTGACAGACATTGTTTCCCTACCAACCCATGCAACCTCACATGTGCCTAACACCAAACTCCATCTTATCCTTCAACCAGACCTCTGATACCACTCTATCTTGACCCCCTCCCCACAATTTATACCCCTTCTAGGTCGGAAATGTGATAATGGAGATAGTGACCCCCAAGTCCCACCTCTATTTGGCCCCAGGTTCGTGACTTGCACCAAGGGTTTGGTAAACACACAAATAGGAGGCATTACCCACTAAGAGAACACTTGAGAAAGAGATATATAAGACATAAATCAACCAACTCCAACTCAAACTATAATATAATAGAAATACCAAGTACATATATGTAATTTCATGAAATAACTACTGCAAATAAAAGAGAAACATACAAGTACCAAAAGAAAGTAATAACAGCAGCAACCATAAAGCCTGAATAGCTCCGGCAACCCCAATCTAGTAGTAATTATCCTGATATCCAACCTGATCCAAGTGACCTTAAAAATAGTTTTTATATACATAGGGTGAGTATAACAGTATACTTAGTTGGATCCTCCTTAAATACTCTCGTACAAAAGTAAAAAATCATGGTAAAGTATAGTGAAAAACAAGTGTAACTAACTCATCAGCTAAATAGGTATACTAAATTTCTAACCTCGCCATGGATAATCTCACCATGTGTCACATATAATATTATATAATATAATTAATAATATCAAGGTTACCCCACTACCACTTCCCCACTAGTTTTCCACTTTTCCCCAATGTCACATGTCCTAAGCCATCTCTCTCCAAAAAGGCTTTCCCACAGACACCAGGGCAAAGCACCACAACATACACCTCATGAAACACAACCACCACATCCACATAACCAAAGTAACCATATAGTTTTTTCAAGCCACCATATCTATCATAACGTGTATCATATGTAGAGTATTACACCTTAATCCATTATAGCCCATACACCGAGTAAGGATCCTCAATCCATCATAGCCTATACTCGTTACTCCTATAGTAGTCCATAGGAAACTATATCCAGAATATATGTGTGTGAATAAACACAATACATTAAATCCCTCTACACACATATATGGGGAAACCTAATCATTTTTCCTACCATCACAAGTAACTACCAAGAGAATAGAGCAGGGCCAAAGCGGGTAGTCAGACATCCATCCTCCCACCAGAATTTTGTGGAAAACACCCCCTAGGGCTCAGAATCCCTGGGGTGTTAGTTTCCCTAACTGACGTGGTGGATTACCATATAGAAACACACAAAGTATATAATATATTATATCTAAAAACCACACTACAGTCATAACCTATTATTAGACTCAACTGCAGCTAACATCTCTCAGACTCCTAGTTTTCACTGTTAATACTAGGTGTCCTATAAGAACACAATCATTTAAAGAGATTTATTATATTACTTTCTTCCCTTTATATCAGTTTCAATTTACATTAATAAATTATTTAAAAATTGATTAACCATTAAAAATTCCACATTATATTTCATTAGCATCACACCAAAGTTTCATTCCCTCTAGGCATAACCAAACAACGTCCACAACTACTTAGAAATATTATCTCAGCATTGCATCCCAACAAGCTCAAATCACATGGGTTAACATCATTTATTCAATCATTTATCAACAGAAGGATTACATTCCCATATTCCCAGAAATTCTAGAAAAACATTCTAATCTACAAAACACAAGGGGGGTTAACATGGTGGGTAGTTGAACTACCCATCAAGCCTTTTCCACCTATAGCAAGAATGTGGCACCATCCTCCCTCGAGAAGATAAACACAGAAATCATGTGTCATACCCCACGTGTCTTCACCCCTTTTGGAAGGAGGGTAAGCACGACTAGATACCTTGAGAAGTTGGGAAAGTAATGTAGATAAAAAAAAGAAACAAGATTGAGAAAACTTCTAAGAATTCACATACAACCCATTTCATCATCTCGGGTGTCCTCCCAGACACCCTCATGCAAAAACCGATGCATTTAGCCACCCTAGGCATCAACTGCTTCCACAACCAATGGTCCTCCCTTCCCCCACATATCAAAATAGCCATCCAGGATCACATCACAACACAAACAGTAGGAAAAAAAACATTATATCAATTGGTCTCTTGGAACTTAAACAAGGCATCCATCCTTCATACATAATTAGCACTCATGGCTCCAAAGCATAAGGCACTCAGCCTTACAAGCAAGTGAGTAACTCAAAACCCTACCAAGAATTATATTTTTATCAAACAACTGGTTCTTTAATCCATCTGGAATTAACCAATTTATTATTTTTATGTTCCAACTATGGGTAACCTAAACAGAATTTTATTATAGTTATCACAAATCAATTAAACTTTCTTACTACATCAATTTGATTAACGTCAAATTACAAAAACAATGACCATATTCATTTACATGCCTCTTTATCTTTGAAAAATAATTAAAATTATTCCTAGTTTAAATTATTTACCAATTTCCATCAAGAATGACATGCTAAACAAGGAAAACATAGATATAACATTATCTAGAAAAACAATAGGCAATAACGTATGATCGAAACCAAATTATTTATTTGGTTTAAATATTCATTACGTTAATTCAATTATGATCTAGTAGGATAAAGAATATTGACTCAAAAATTTCATGTAAAATAATAGATAACAACAAATCCCCTACCTCAAAAGGTTGTTGACATTATTTATATGAGAATGATCCACACAACGGATTACAATCTCCTCCCCTGTGACAACAGCATCCACTCGAGGATGTCGTGGCAGGACCGCAGTAACCAAAACCCAAGATAACTCCATTTTAATCATGTATATCACATGTCATAACATGTAAAGGAGAAAATGGTGTAAAAAATATCTAAGAAAATGTAAGAATATAGGTATATCATACCTTCTATCGATGATAGATCTACACTTACTGCTTGCAACAAAACAGGGGTGTGCATACAGCATGAAGAAAATTCAAGGGGAAATGATCCAAGGATTAAGGATCGATCAAACTACTCATATGGGAAGAAGGAAAGGTTTTAGAATCTCACACTAGGGAACAAGAATGTAGAACAAGGGAGAAAGATATCCCGTCCCTTTAGAAGATTTACAGAGCAGTGGTTTAAGATACGCTGGATTTTCTATTAAAAACGATCTCATTAAACTACGCAGTTTGACCAAGTAAAGGTATCTTCAGCCTTATGAAAATTAATATAGGAGTTATGGGCATTGAATCAGCCTTAAATCCCTTAAAAAAGTCCTTAAATATGTTTTACATCAAAGAAAATATCAAAGGGGTGAAACTGTAGAAAGCTGGAAACACTGTACACCTACCGATACTAGAAACATTATACACCTACTAATGCTAGAAATATTGTACACCTATCAATGATGGAAAACTATTCATAGACTGACTCACTGATACCGATGGAACTGTTCACAAAATAACTCGCCAATACCGATGGCACTTTTCACATCTATCTCACCAATGACATTGTTCCCATTTGACTCACCAATACTGATAGCACTATTCACAAAATGACTCACCAATATCGATGGCACTGTTCAAATAATCACTCACTGATACTGATGGCACTGTTCACAAAATTTATCACCGATACTGAGGGTAGTGTTCACAAAATGACTCACCCATACCAATGACATTGTTCATGGAATGACTCACTGATATTGTTGGAACTATTCACAAAATAACTCACCGATACCAATGTAACTGTTTATATAATGACTCACTGATACTGATGGCACTGTTCACTAAATGACTCACTAATACCAATGTCACTATTCATAAAATGAATCACTAATACCGATGGCACTTTTCACAAAATGACTCACCGATACTGATGGAATTGTTCACAAAATGACTCACTGATACCGATGGAATTTTTCATAGAATGGATCACTTATACAGATGGAATTGTTCATAAAATGGATCACTAATACCGATGGCACTGTTCACAAAATGACTCACCGATACAAATGGAACTGTCCACAAAATGACTCACTGATACTAATACCACTGTTCACAGAATGACTCTCCAATACCAATGGTTTTGTTTAAAAACGAGAAACATTGTTCACATAATTATAATTTTGTAAAAGTGTTGGGGATAAGCCACCTTGACCCCCCCCAGAACACCTTAGACACAAGATTTTAGTAAAATAATGGACCAGAGAGGTTCGGTCCATTACAACCCGTTTCTCTTCCACATGTTATATACTTTTGAAAACCACTTATTTTCATGAGTTATTATTTAATTAAATGTTTAAGAAACCTATCTATATTTCACTAGATAAGATATGATTAAATTCTATTGATACCCATTTCATTTCATGGGTTATGATAGGATATTTTTGAAACCAATCTCTTTTTATGAGTCATGATATGATGCGATTTTTATTACCTTATGGAACATGTATGTATGATTTTATTATATAATAGGTGATACCTATATCTCCCTAAAATTCATTGGGTAACGATAAATGTTTTATAATCTCAGTAGGGTACATGAGAGGGAATACAAGCCTAAAACAAGATGGTAAATGGGAGGGCATCCCAAGCCCAAAACAAGCGGTAAGCAATAGTGAATCCCAAGTCTGAAACAAGAGGGTAAATGAGAGGGTATCCCAATCTCGAAACAACAGGGTAAATTGGAGGGAATCCCAAGATCAAAACAAGAGGGTAAACATGAGGTCATCGCAATCATGAAATAAGAGGGTAAATGGGAGGGCATCCCAAGCCCATAATAAGAGGGTACATGAGAGAGCATCCCAATCCCAAAACAATAGGGTTCATGAGAGGTCATCCCAATCCTAAATTATGTAAATGGGTTATTTTCTCAATCCTAACATGTTATGAAGGTCTTGGTAGGTATCCTTGACATAGGATTTTCTATGTCTATGTGTATGCCATGAGTTTCAGGTATTATTCCTTCATGAATCATTCTCTTGTCTCCCTTATGATTCATGAATTATAAACTATTAATATTTATTCCATGATTAATGTTTATGATCTTTTATATTCATAGTATGATCATATAATTTTATGATCACAGTATCATACCTACTTGATCATGTTTATGCTTATATATCTCCCTTGTTTACCCTTAATGAACATCTGATCTCACTTATTTTTATGTTTCCTTTCCTAGGTTATGCAAATATATTTTCTGTGTGATATGTATAAGATGGTTGTTATTCTTAGAGAACCTAATGGGAGATAATTTATCTCACTCGTGTACAAGTTTTTATGTTTCTATGTTTCCAAAGGCAGTATTCTAATATGGTCTTTGGGTGTCTATTTTTGTAAGGTTTTATGTATTCTGAAAAAGTGATGTAATGTCCATGTACGTTAAAAATGGGTTGTTATAATGGGTTGTCAAATTTTATATAAAATAACCTTAATCATATCATAAAAATAATATTTATCTTTTAATACCATTCTCATGACCATCTATGTATGCTAGTGATGAAAATAAAAGTGGAAATCAATCATTCCATAGAGGCTGTAGTCTACTCATAAGAATAGATAATGATATCATTTTTATAGAATAAGAGGAAGTAGAAATATGGATTACTATTTCAGAATCCTAACCATGATATTAATATCATAATTATTTATTAAATTCCCATTTTATAATATCCTTGTTAGGTGGTGAAGGAAAAAAACATGTCGCGTCATGGAGTTCGTAGTTCTCACAATGCATGAATGAGGGTTTTGTTTTTCTAAACAGAAATGATAAAATGTGATTGATGATTATTAACATGGAATAATAATATTCGTTATATAACCAATACTAATTTAAGTATTTGAAAATTCAAATTGTAAAAAAAAATTATGAAAAAAATGATTACTCACATTGAGCACCTTAATGCCAACGAGTCTATACCCAAGTGGTAGAGGCTTCTGTTTGTCATCCAATGAAACCAGGATCAAATCTGGTTAGGAGAAGAATTCTAGAAAACTATTGAAGTACTGTAGAAAGTGCTATAGTAGTGGATGTACTGTACCTGTGGTGGAACTATAGTGGCAGTGATACTATTGCAGGGGCTGTAGCGGCCCAGGTACTGTAGAAGTACTATTCACTAAAGGGCCCTTTGGGCCAAAAAATGGGCTTTCAAGCCTTGAATTCAGACCACTTGGCCTTGGAACTTCAGGATATGTACTAGTTTTCCCTCTACCCATACAAAAAGAGTTCTTTCCTTTAATAATAAAATGAGGCTTCGATCCCAACCTTTTAAAAAAACATTGAGCACCTTAATATTTCCTTGAAAGATCCCTTGGAAATGATTACTGTAAGATAATATATTTTTACTTGATGTTAAATATAGTGATATAGTATTCTATAGGAAAATTTTTATGAGTGCCTTGAAGGGGTGGTGAGAGGACCCTTTTATAAGTGGTGAGAATGGTATTTTGTAAATATTTCAACTTAATATAGGGGTAGAACATGATAAACATGTAAAGTGGATCAAAATTTGATAAATAATGGATTATTTAAGATATAAGGTTAATAATAACCTCATCAACTCAATTATATACATGTTTTTTTTCATATTTTAATCCCTTTATCCCTTAAATTATTACTTTTACTATTTTAGTTTTCACTGCGGTAACTAGTTTTTACCTAATGTAACTTAATATTTATACCCAAAAATAAAGTGTTCAAAATTAGATAATTCATACCCACTAATTATAAATTAAAAAATGATATCATTTTATTCAATTTATAAAATATAGAAAAAATAAATTTTAAAATAAATAATGTATAATGTATTAAAAACAAGTTTTGATAAAATATTACTTGTGATCTAAAATATCAAATATTTCTAAGTAAATTAAAATAAATATTCTTGAAATTATAAATTTTCTTATGAAATAAATATTTGGTCCCATAAAAATGTTTCATAATTTTCCAATTAAAATTTATATACTAATAATTTTCTAAAATCCATGTTATTGGTAAAAATGATATTTTGAATTATTCAATTAGACTTCATCCATTTTATAAAAACTACTAAAAATTTATCTTAATAAAATTATACTATGATGAATAAAAAATGATATATTTTTTTCATATTCAAATTATAAGTATAAAAATTTAAATTTTAAATAAAAAGGTGAGTTAAAATAAAAAAATTCTTTTGTTTGAAAATAAATTTTTAAAAATATTAACCATTATCATTAATATTTCTTAATATTTACTAACATAATTTGTTTTAACCCATTATTCATATAAAATATATTTTATAATAATTAATCAAAAGTTTCTTGAAATTGAAATGCATATAAAATAGAAAGGAAATATTTAGAAAAAAAATACATTTCTAAGAAGAAAATTATTGTATTAGTCATTTTCATTATACTAATTGATATTTAGTCATATTAAAAGAAGATTTTACTTTCTTTATATAAATATTTCATAAAGAAGTTACACCTATTCATTCCCACTAATTCAACAACTAGGATTTAATGGTTTAAACATATCACGGTTTCATTTTAGTTTGGTGTTTAATGTAGAGAGATCTATCAAAAAAATTGGATTATTTCAAGCTGATCATATATTAAATTTTAAGGTGTTACACACATGATGTTTATAGAATTTTTTAATAGGAAAAGCATAATTGGTTTTAATGTAATAACCTCTAAAATAAGTTTAACTGATATCACCAATAAATTTAAAAAATATCTATATAGTTATCTTTTGGTCACCGAATTGTTATGAAGGGATGACCCTTATGAAGTTTTAAGTTATCCTTATAAAGACTTCCTTGATTTTCCATTAGTCCTCAAAATGTTTCTATGTCATGATGCTTTTGTAGATATGAATGATGCTTATGTAAGGTACAGATCATATTTACACTAGAAAAAAATGACCTTTATATTTTATAATGGTTCTTTTGTAGAACATAGAATATTTTTACATATATGGATTCATGATTACATAGGTCAATATTTATCCTTATAATAACCCTTAATCTCATGCCTTTGCCAACTTATAAACTAATGATCCTTATAAAGGATATAATCATGATCATACATAATAACTTTATTACAAAATAGTATTTACACACATAGGGACACCTCCATGACTTTTCCAAAAACTAATTGTTATACACTCCTAGATGACCCTTACAGTCTACAAATTAGCCAAATTTTATAATCTTCTCTTCAATAAAACTTGAGAAAAATTGTTCTAGATTTAATTCAAATAGATATTTTCCTTCCTAAAACATCTCATGAACTCCTATGAAAATTATTTCATTAATCTTCAACAAATTTTCAACTAAGCATTCATTTGGATATCTTTCACTTGGATTATCAAAAAATTCAACATAATCCCTTAGGGGTTTAATAATACCCCTTTGTATTTTTTAACAGTATATCACCTTGAGTTATTCTTTTTCACCTCTCCCCCCCTTCTCAATGTAATAGAAATGTTTCAAATTCATCCATATTCATTTTCATCTTTTTCCCCCTCAACACTTGAGTTCCATAGTAAGAAATCTCCACCTTGATCAACTCCCCTATTGAGTGACATATTCGAATTTTTTTGTAAAGAAACACCCATTCTTACCCTTTTAAAATAGGGAAGGACTTCTAAAATATTAATTCATCATTTGGATCAATTAACTTATTGATAAATATTAAACTATTCTTACCAATTTATATTTCAAACATCTTATTAGAAATTCCAATTCCATAAATTTATTTTCTCAATCTTCTAGGAAAATATCCAAAGTATTTGTAATTACTCAAAAAAATCAGTAAGTGAATTTATCACTTTGCATTTCGACTATCAAAATATCCTATAAGACTAATAATATTAAACTCAATGTAGAAAGTAGGCATCAAATTTAACCTCTAAAAAGTTTTCCATATCACTCACTCAATCTATAAGTTCATAGTAGCTTGAGCTTTCCACTTTTCAAAATACTACCTATGATCTCAATCACATTATCATACCAAAAATTTAGTGTATAAAGTTTAAAACATATTAATTTGAGACATATTACATAATGAATTAATGTATACAAATGTTTGAAACTAAACTAGTGATATCCCTTGAACTCTATATCCTTCAAAGGATTTTGTTTGATTAAATGAGGCTGAAAACCCTTGAATATTATTCATTCCCCTTGAAGTGCATAACTATATCTACCAAGAATTTTATTAGTTTGGGTATTTTAGGAATATCATATTCATTTTATTAGTTATTTATTATCCCATATACATGTACAACTAATACTAATTGTTAGCACATAAAACAAATAATCATGTGAATTATACATGTAATTTGTTACTACTATCTATTATATCCTTATTTTTAAAGTTCTTATATACTACTAAATATATTTACTAATAACAATTTTGTCACTCATATATTTTAAGATACCACTGGTTGCTTAAAAAATTTCTTTTATACCTCCTTATGCTTCATATTAGGATTCTATTCATCCAAATTTCATTTTTAGACATGAAATTTTCTTCACTTCCAGCATGAATATTTTCAATTCAACAAGTAACATTATCTATTTTATAATTTAAGTTCATATTTGAAACCCTTTTTCTATTATTTCCTTATATTGGGTCATATAATACTATTAGATCCACTTTGTTTCATGAATTTTCCATCTTCAAATAGATCTTTCTTCTGCTAATTTTTTTTGATTTTCTATCACTTTTAACCCATAGATCATATCTCCCATATAATTATATACCACTATAAAATATTTAGAAAACATTTAATCACATGAGGATAGGGATAAATCTATCCTCCGCAAGTATATGAATGGGGTGTGTTAAGTTAGACCATCCATTTTCTTTCCATCTTTCCTTTTCTTCTTTCCAATTTTGAGGAGAGGAATATAATATCCCCTTTAACGTCTTATTATTTTGGATCATTTTCTTGGGTGATCTTATTAATCCTATTACTAGTGGGTATCCTTTGAATAAATACACTTTCACACATTTTATTTCTAATTATTTCTATGGGGGTATCCTTTCTTAGATTTAGGTTCTCTTCCATTGTGAGATAAATCCCACTAATATATTTTTCTTCAAGATTCCTTCTCCACTAAAGAACCCTTTAACTATTTTTAATCTCTTATCTTGTTGTGATTTATATGATAACACTTAAACATGATTCATTTTTATCTTATGTAAAAACTATAAGTATCACCTCAGACTTATTTTTCCTTTGTGGGCCTTATTTTGAGTCTTTATTCTTCTTCTTCACTTCTAGAATAGATTACTCATTCTTATTTTTTCTCCAAGACTAATTCATTTATTCCAATAAAGGATACTCAGATTAATATTATTTTAGTGCTTGATTTACCATTTTTTGAGCACTTTAATCCACCTCCAAAATATTCTACCTAATTTCTATCTTAATAATCTTCTTTACAGGATATAAATTTTACTTGTATGTCACATGAGTATAGGTCCTCCTTTTGACTTATCTTAGTTTCTTATAGCTATAATTTCATTCCATATAAAAGGGTTATAACATATAGAACATCTCCCAAGGAAATCACACCTTTTGTGAACACCACTTGGTTGAGATTTTATTGTCGTATGTTTTCTTTCATCATTGGGACATTGGGATTCAAAACACATGATAATGATGTGCCAAAATATTCTACAAAATAGCACTTTGTAGTTACCTTCTTCTAGACTTCACTTATCCTATATTTTCCAAGAATATTCCATTTGTTTATATATTCTATATCTAGGTTTTTACTTTTATTTCTATATTTTAGATGTATAATTATCATTGTTATGTTTATTGGGGTTTCTATAGATGGAAACTCCACCTTCTCTTTTTCCCCTTATTAAACGTATATTTTTCTTCAACTCCTTGATCATTTCAACTTTATTTTTCAAATTTGAATCCATGACGTTTAGGATCTAGGAATACTCTATTCTTGTTTTCCTCCTTTATTCAAGTTGTGTTTTGATAGTAATAACATATTATTTTAGTTCCTTGTTAATTAATATTTACTTTCTAATCTTATGTATCATATATTTAAAATAATTACTATTTTATTTTAATTTTCCTCCCATAAATTAAATATTAAAATTAAATTCCACTTCTTCTCACTTCATATTTTTATTTTTTAAGGCCAAATATTCCAAAATATCATATGAAACTCCATGTATCACCTCTCATTCATCCACCTTGTCTTGTAATTTCTGGATCTATCCCTATGTACTTCATGATAATTTCCTAGATAAACAATTTTTTCTTGATGATAATTCTCTACCATATTCAGATATCCATTTCAAAACCATGAGAGGATCTGAACTTTATGATCCACATAACTTGTCTAAACCATATTTAGAATCAAAAATAAAAATATTTTTAGAATCATGTACCTCATTTAGAGAGTTATCCATTTTAGTGATCTTCTTCTTATTCATTCCCTTTGACATAAGTCATTCTTCGCTAAATTTACTAAATATTGTTTCCTATTGAAATTTTTTTCAATATTCTTTTATCATA
Organism: Viscum album; assembly: GCA_963277665.1. Classification (NCBI taxonomy): domain Eukaryota; kingdom Viridiplantae; phylum Streptophyta; class Magnoliopsida; order Santalales; family Viscaceae; genus Viscum; species Viscum album. The sequence goes on along the minus strand of OY728132.1, from coordinate 31,174,080 downwards.
AATTTTTTAAAATAATTTTCCTCAAAAATAAAATATATTTTTGAAAAAAACATTGAAATAACTTCTGAGGTTGAACACACATTTAGAATATTTGGATTATAAGACAAAATGTTAGGTCCCCAAGGAACTCTAAGAGAGGGGGTGAATTAGGGTGAAACCAATTTAAGAAAATATCAACCACTTTTCTTACTTTTCTTTGTGGATCTTGTTACTACATGGGTAGAAAGTGAGTTCAACTAGTTTCTTGAAAACTATTTTCTCTCAACCTTATCGATCTATCACAAGTGAAATAAGTAAAATTAATATAAAAGGGACACTAAGATTTTTACTTGTTTCACCTATAATGGGATAATCCTAGAATATCACACCGAAGATATGTTATTGTGAAAAAATTCACTACTTCACTAGTTCAGTAGATATTAGAGGCTATGTTCACTCCATAATTTGGATCATTTCCCTAAAAAAATAATGATAAGGTCACTCCTCTCCCTTGGATCATTTACATTCCTCCTCCTTCATTCACTGCTCTAGGGTAGGACATCCACAATTTAAAGAATTTTAGGTATATCTTCAATTAGAAACACTTATTTAGATTTGTTAATCCTTAGTACTAGGTGTATGTGTTATTGAAATCCTCAGTTATTTCTTAATAGGCATGTTGTGAACTCCTCTTTGAGTAGAAGAAACTATTCCTTCTATATTTTATCTTTAGCTCCTTTAATATTCTAGTGTTTTTTCTAGAATCACTTAACCATTATAAATTGTAATAATCTTATCCTTCTTGGAAAAAAAATATTCAATATTTCTCTAGGGTCCTCTATTATTCAACATGAAAAAAACATCAAAAATAATATTTTTGAACTCCCCCCATTCTTCCTACAAGTTTTTTGATGTTTGTGGAAGACTCATCTATATATATTTACTTTTTTTCTTCTTTATTCTCTTATTTATAGAATATGGAAAATACCATCCAAGAAAAACTTTCTTAAAATTTAATATGGAATCTCCTCAAATATTTTCTTGATATCTCTTTTATTCGAAGATCCATATTTATTGGTCATAAAAATAATTTCTATATTATAAATATAGAAACTTGTGACTCCTATTTTTTTCAATTATGATATTGAATTCTCCACCTTTATAATATATTTTTCTAGTTTTCATGTGATGGAAAAAAGTAATATGAAAAATACCCAAAAAAATTACTATTATACCCTCTGTATTTCCTCTACCATTTTATTATGGAATGTTTCATGGACTAATCTATATGCATCAAATCTTTAGTCTTCACAAAACATTACATCTTTAAGAACTGGGTTTTAATTAATTAAAAAATTTATTTATAAGTCTTCAAGAATGGAAAACATCTTTAAGGAATATACCTTAACAATACAACATGAATTTTGTATAAAACCAAACAAATATTCATTAAATAATCCTTGTAATCTCTTATATTTTTTCTTGAATCATGGATTTAACCAAAGAACATGATGTTTGATGCAATTTTAAATAGTAAAATTATTATCTGATTTAATTTAATAACCTCAAAAATAATGACAACTAATATCACTAATATATTAAGAAAAATTCCCTTATATTTCTTCTATTCATCGTATTTTAGAAAATTAATGACCCTTATGAAGTTTCAATTCATCATTATGTAGCCTCCCTTGAGATACCACCAGTCCTCAAAATTTCATGAAGGCATGATGTATACGTAAATTTGAATGAAGCTTACATAGGTCACAAATCATTTTTACACAGGTGAAAATTGGACCATACATTTCTTAATGATTATTATGTAGATTATAGATGATGTTTACATAGATGGATTCATGCTTATGTGGGTCCAATTCGTCGTTACAATATACCTTATACTCATGGATTTTCCAAAATTTCCAACTTATGATCCTTACACATATCATAATAATTCTTACATGTATTTCAATTTGTCACAAAATAATCTTTACATACATAGGTACACATTCATAACTTTACCAAAAACTAAATTTTATGGACTTTAGGATGACCCTTATGAGTTGGGACTTATCCAAATTTACATATCTTCTCTTTAGCTAAATGTGACACATATAATTCAAAATTTAATTCAAATTTATTTAAACATTTGTGAAATATCTCAGGAAATATTTCAAACACAAATCCAACAACATTAAATCTATTTTCAACCAATAATTCATTTAGACATCATTCACATGTATTTTCAACAAATCCAATCCAAGACCTAATACTGGATGGAATCTATATAGGAAACTTTATATAGACATAGCATGGTGTAAAATACTTTAATTGAGTATATATGATTATAAATATATTAGTTATAACTCAAAGATAATGGAAATTATATATTAATTGAAGACTCTAAACTCTCAAGGGTTTTAGTTTTTTATTGGAAGTATGCATAACACTTATATGGGTTGACAAGCCATGTAATTGAGAGTTTATAATAGTTTTAAATTTTAATTTTTTTTGTTTTTAATTTGGTAGAATTTATATTTGTATTTATTGATTTGGGTTTAAATTTTAGATATTTCGGTGAAAGAAGAGAAGAGATGGGAGAATTTATGGTGGAATTCGTTGGTAAGGACCATCAAGTACTCAGTGGTTATGAATTAGGTTCCTAATATAGGTAGAAATGATGTGGTAGCCACTGTACTAGACATTAAGTGGCTGATTGGATCACACTATGTGGTTGGTGGCCACCGGGTATCTAGTGACAAGGCATTGGGTGCACAATCGACTAAAAGGTGTTTTTAATACGAAAGTTTATGTAATTATGTAGTCATGGTATTTAAGAATTTAAGTTTGATTCTTTATACCTTAATCTATAATTACAATATTACTTCTCCCTTAACACTCTTTATCTCTCTAACATCCTTGGATAATGTGACATCCCTACCCTAGGTTCCACTCAAAGGTTCCCAAGCTCAGTTAGCCACATGGCCTCAAGCATGCCTCCCCATATGCTAGAGTCTTCTTAATAGTAGCGAGGGACAAGGGTGTGTCAATGGGGATATTATTCCCTCATTACTAGACTAGAGAATAGATGATAACTAATAAATAGATAAATAGTGGAATAAATACAATATCCAATAGCATAATAAAAACATAAACTATAAAAACTGGACTATTAGCCTTCTGTATCAGAAACAAGGTATAAATAATAAGTAGTAGAAAATGGGGGTAATCATCCAAGAAATAAGCAAGAAAGTAAATCACATATAGAATGTAGATAATGTATGTCATGTATCTATAAAGAAGGAAAACCTGGATGCAAAGTAGTATAAAGTAGTATTATACATGATATAAAAAATAATCAAAAAGGAAAAAACTATCCAAGAATCATAAGATATGGATCAGTCATCTTCTACCCATCACCATCATAAAGAAAGTACGATCATGTTTCCAAAATAGAATGTTTCCCCTTGTCAACGCCTGCATACATGTAATATTCTTGGGTACCAATGGAGGCCCGAATAGAGTATAATACAAATATTAGTATGCCACAACCAATGATATTTATACCATACATTCTATGAATATAAACTAAAATAGTGTGTGGGTATATATGAAAGTAAAGATAATACAACAATGTAAATACCTTGATACTTGCTTCAGCCTTAGCTGGTGTCTAAACATGTAATCATTTAATTAATTAAGTTACAGTTTATAATAAGTGGCAACACATTGTATGTGATATAGATAATATAAAAGTATATAAGGTGTAACTGAGTCATTATATAATCATGATAATAATAAAATGGGTCTAATAACCACGAAAACATATACTGATGATAATAATGAAATAGTATCCAAGGTAATATCCAAGGAATCCTTTACCTCAGGGGTCGATCCTACTCAATAATTACATGAAGACTATATATGGGGGTCTAAGTGTAATGAAAGGGGCATATCCCAAGGAACTCCACTGTAATATGATTCTAAACAGGTCTAAGGATATCTTCCAAGGTAATCATGGGATAAGAATGACTGGGCCCAATGGAGTGTATTCATGGCACCACTTGTTTGAAAATTTTAAGATGGATCCAAGGTGTATTTCCAAGGAATCCTAGTCTCTATATAAGTAGAAGGGATTCAACGGTGTAATGTCAGGCATCCATTGATAGATAACAACCATATTTCGAGGTGGTTATCTCCCTTTGAAATTTGCTCGTTGAATGAGAATGGTATCCTCTAAGTGCTCAAGTGATTCCCTCTAGAATCCAAGGCTAGATCAATTCTAACCACTTATATAAAGAATAAAAGGTCCATATTCAATAGTAACCTTACACATTAATCATTTTTAAAATCAAACAAAGTAATAATAAATCCATTTAATAATTCAATTGGTTCATTACATTTACTTTCATACTAAGTGACAAGGATAAATAGGACATGCAACTATTTAATACTTTATTTACATATTATCTTATAAGGTTCATTCATTCACCTTTCATAAACATGACAAGGTGGTATAAAGACGTGAAACTATATGCAATTCAATTATATTTATCTATGAAAATTGATATAAATAAATATAATTTCCATTTAACGTTTAATAGATTGATTAATTAATTTTAATATTTATCATAAAAGGGTCAATTGATAACTATAGAGGTTCTAGTTAATTATAAATTAATAAACTATTTATTTTAAGAGGGCTACCATTATAATTTCCAAGACACACACCCAAACAGAGTCATAGATAAACCTTTTGAGTTACCAAAGAATAATTAAGTAAGCACCCTACTTAGGGTGCAAGGCATTGAGGTATCAACCTCCAATGGAAAGGATAACAATTATGAATGTAGCTCAAGAACACAAGAACATTTATTATAAGCATGAAATGTGAATTTTATAGGCAATTCTTGATGAAATCAGGGTATTCAGAACAAGGATATTTTATATAATAGAGATGATGGATGATTCATAGACCACTTACCTCAATCCTATATCACTATATTTTACCGGTATTAGGATTTAGTTTGTCCTGGATCGAAAAAAATGGATGAACGGATCAACACCCTAAAAATAGGGCATATGATCCTACATCAAAATAGTTTCATAGAGGGAAAGACAAATAAAGAACTAATCAAAATGATAAAATCACTTACCGATGTCTATCCAACATGATGAATGGATCTCAAATCCACATTTGGATGGTTAATTAGGATAAAAAGCTATGAAAGAGGGTTTGTGAGATCCAACTTGAAGAAATAGATGTCCCTATCATTAAAAATTAAAATAGGGGAGAGGTGTAAGTTTATTAATCATTTAAGGTATTTTTTTCATTTTACCCAAAAAATTCCTAGGTCGCATAATTTCCCAAATTGTGCACTAACCATGTGGCTCCCACTGCCTAAAAGGGACCCCACATGGTTTAGCCTGCATGGTTTGAGAAACCATGTGGAAAATGTGTTGGTGGATCTCTAAAAACTATAGATATTGATTCATGGGCATGCAGCCCTAGGTGCATGGTTAGGGAAATATGTTAACTCATGATTCCCCCTCTGAAATGTCATGCATGGTTAGGAGAGATCGTGTGGGATGCATCACACATTTTCTATTAACTGTGCATCTCAGTGGTTTCTTCCACTGATATGGGCTTAGGGATTTTAACAAGCCCCGAACACCCATGAAACCTTTATAAACTCGTTAGGAATCGGTATTAGGTCTAAAATAAATAGTTTGACCAAAATTTAAAGGATCCATGCCTAATAGAAAGACCAGGTTCTTACAGTATTCCCCCTTAAAGGAACTCATCTCTAAGTTCTCCTTCCAAGGGATGAAAAACTTCATTTGAGAATAAATCTAGCCACTAATCATGTAATCCATCCTCCTGCTACCAATACTCATCCTATAATCATTTTTGCTTCCATATAACCTTTACTAAAGGGATAGACTAGCCTTAGATAGAATTTGTGCTCCGATCGACGATGTGTATAGGATACTCCTCAAACAGAGCATCAAAATCTAAATCAAAATCCTTAGGATCAAAAAGTATGATTTGTTTCGGCATGATAACGGTAAATATGTGAAATATGGAATACAACATGCATGGAATGATACTTCTATGGTAATATAAACTGATAAGCTACCAACCTGACTCTATCCATAATTTGAAACATCCCTACAAAATGAAGTGACATCTTCCCTTGCCTTTGTGTTTGTCTATTCCCAAGTATAGGTGATACCCATAATAAAACAGAATCCCCAAACTCAAACTACAAAGGTTGTCTATAGTGATAAATATTGGATTTGTATCTATAATGAGCAATATGCATACACTTCCTGGTCAGCTGAACCTACTTTTAAGTTTTCTGAATGAGATGGGGACCTGGTAGCACTGTCTCTCTTACCTATAACCTGTACAGGGGTGAACAACATGGCCTACCATACCACAATAAATTTTTATTTTTTATATAAACCAATTTATGGTTAGGTAGAAACCATATAAATCACCAAAAGACTTCAAAATTCAAAATATTATCCACAAACAATTTTAAAACTCAAATTTCAAATTGAAAATTTTGAATGAACAACAGTCACACCACCTCGATCAAAAAAACTATGAACTTCACATTTAATTGGAACCTCAATCTCTAGGAAAATCATATCTTCCATCATGTCATAGTTAGCATCAAGTTAGTGGTATAAATTTTGGGAGGCATCATAACCACTAGAACAGAATTACTAGCTCGACATCTTGAGAAATTAGTGATAGAATAAGAACACATAAACTGGCATCAACCAATAGAAAACATCATTGAAAACCCTCCACCAGTGAAATTTTGAGCACCACTCTAAAAAAAATATACATCAAAGATCTTTAGAAAAATTATTCTTCAACAGGACGAAAATTCCATCACTGGACCATCAGAAAAAATTGAAGAAAATAGACCAATCCGCACTCACACTAATAGAACCATTATGTGTTCCACCCTCACAATCCCAAGCCACCATGATATCCATTAACACTAACTAGATTGGGTTCAAATTAAATGGATCAACAAACAAGAGAAGAGGGAAATGAAACAACATGTGCCTATGAGTGATGACTGCAAAACAAACCCACCACACCTGAAACCTTGAAATCAAAGCGGCCAAAAGCACCCAAACAAACCTCCTCTGTCACAGACCCCAAGCTTCCAAAGACCCGTCATGTTCTTCCAAGATGGTCCTTTCACAATGTGGATGATTAAAATATTGTATTATGAGGTATAATGTTCCTTGACTCACCAAAAAGAAAAACTAAACTGAAAGAAGAAATAAAAAAAGTCGAACGACGAACACAGGGTCCTAGATTCAATAAGAAGAGAAGGTAAATGCAGTGGCATTGGGAGAGAGTCATGGGAGAAAAACAGTGACACTATGTAGAGTAAGGTTATGGTAAGAGTAGAATCCCTAATCAGTAATATAGAATATATCCTAGGAGAAAAAGGATCCATTCAGGTATCAGCATGGCCTACCATACAGGGCCTCATAAGGATCCATCTGAATTGTCACCTCAAAGATATTATTATAGGAGAACTTGATGAGAGGGATATAATTCTTCCAAGAACTATTGAAATCAAGGAAACATTCTCAAATCATGTCCTCTAAAACCTGTATCATCAATTCTGATTGGACATTGGTTTAAGGGTGAAAAGTTGTGCTCAGAAGCACTTATGTACCCATAGCTCTTTATAACACCTACCAAAACCTAAATGTGAAATGAGAATCCCAATATGAAATGTTAGTATGAGGGACCTCATGTATTCATATTATCTCACATAAATACAATATTCTAGGCTCATCAACTTAGAATGTTTCCCAGGTAGGAAGGATGTGGGCTACTTTCATTAGTCGGTCCATGACTACCCAAACTATGTTGCTACCTTGAGGAGACCTCAGTAAGACGATGAAAAATTACATTACAACAACTTCACATTTTTACTCTAGGATTAGAAATGGATATAACAAGCCAATAGGTTTCTAGTGTTACTCCTTTACCTGCTAAAATGTGGAACACCTAATGATAAATCCTGTTATATTATATTTCATCTCATTCCATCAATATTAGAATCACATATCTCGATACATCTTGAAGACACTTGGATGAACTACCCACTAAGAAACATGAGACTCTTGTATTAGTTACTCTCTAATATCTATAGGAACCTTGACACACCCATGTATATGTATGATGTTGTCTATATCCATAGACCAATCTGAATGAGGTTCCTCTCCTGAGATACTCTCTTGGGGAACCAAGCCTTCAAGATCAGAGAACTTAATTATCTTCACCATATCCAAAAGGTAAGAGCTAACATTAAAGGCTGTAATATAATTCTACTTTTTATGATCATGAAACTCTAGAAGTAGCTCAGAAAGGATTTCCATAAATTTACATTCATCACTGGCTTCCTGAATGGCATATTCTTGAGTTTTTCAACTTTGATCATCCACTAATACACTTCCCTTTACAATAGTATATTCAAGATAAAAATTTAAGGACTAAAGGTATTCAACCCACATTTATTTTATAAGATTAAATTCATGCTTTTAAAAGATATGTCTGAGGCTCTTGTGTTCCTTATTACACCACAAAGAGCTCACCCATCAGATAGTGTCTCTAGAAACATAAGGCATGGAAAACTGAACCTATTTCGAGATCGTGTGTTGGGTAATTCTTCTCATGAGGAATCAACTTATGAGATCCATATATAGAAAATATTTCTTCATGAATAAGTAATACATTCAGTATGATTCATGATGCATCATAGAACACTGTATATCATCTTCTAGGATTTGGTAGAATCCGAATAGGCACTAAAGCAGGACTTTCTTTAAGCTCTTAAAAGGATTTCTCATATGATTCTAACCACAGGAACTTGACACCCTTCTTTGTAAGACCAATAAGAGGTGCATAAAGGTGTGATAAGTCTTTTATAAAACACATTTAATATCCATATATCCTCAAGAAACTTTTTATATCAAATATGTTCTTATTATTCTCTTATAAAACCACAACACTCACCTTCTCTAAGTGAATAGATACTCCTGATTTTGAGATAATATGAGATAGGAAGTGAACTTGTTCTATCCAAAATTGTCACATAAAAATATTTTCATACGGTTGATTCTCTCTTAGTGTATTAAAAAGGATCTAAATTTTTTTAGCATTGTCTCTGTGAGTATGAGAATACACCAATATTTCATCCAGGAAAACCATGAAAAGGTAATCTAGATAGGGGTGGATAACCCTATTCATCAAGGCCATGAAAATGGAATACACATTCGTAAGACCAAATGGTATAACAAGATACTCATATAGACCATACATGGTATAAAAATTTGTACGAGGTATGTATAAAATTCTGACTCTCACCTAATGATAGCTCGATCTTAGTTTGATCTTTGGGAATACCCTAGCTCCTTGGAGATAGTCAAAGAGATCATCTATTCGGGGTAGTGGATACCAATTCTTAACCATAATCTATTTCAACCATTGATAATATATCATAGCCTAAGGGTATAATCTACCTTATTATAAAAAAGCACGGGTGAACCCCAAGAAGAAACACTAGGTTTCATAAATCCTTTAGACTCGAGATCTTCCAACTATGTCTTGAGATCCTAGATCTCGATAGGTTTCATCCTGTATAGAGTAATGGAAACTGGGGATACTCTTAGAAACAATCTCGATTGTAAACTCTACCTCTCTCTAAGGAGGTAATCTAGAAAAATCATCCTAAGAGACATTCATGAAATGATCTACTATTGGAGGAAAATCAGTCATATGTAATCCCTACTCCTCTATAAAGAGACCAACAATTTGGTTGGTCACTCCAACTATCCCATGGTTCTTTGGTCCATTTCTAATACCCTAGACATTTAACTCACCCCTGTGGAGATAACTTCTACCCTCTAATGATGTAAATGATACCATGTTTCAATATTAGTCCACATAGGCATGATATGGAACCAACCATTCCATCTTGATAATGATATAAAATACCTTCATCTTGAGGAAAAAGAGGTCCAATAAGAAAGGATAACTACCTAACTCAAGAAGAAAGTACTTGTATTGGTGTATACCCTCTAATCGCACTCTCAGTGGGGTGTCTAGGGTCATCACACCATAGAAGTACTAAATATTTAACCCAAGACTTTTTATGGTCAATAAATAGATAAAGGAGTGTGAATCGCATGTATCAAATAAAGCTGATATAATAGTAGAGGATATTAGAATAGTACCTCATATTATAGATGGTCCTACACTACGATCCTTGGGTATCATCTATAAAGAATGAAACTGACATTATCTAGGGCCATGTGACACAGATGGACTACCCTGAGTAGGTCCACTATATTGGTGTTGGTAATCAGAAGTCTGGATACCCTATCCATGACCTTGTTACTGGCCCGTCCTGAGGGTGCTACTCCAACTCCCCACCCAACACAGTGCAAAAGATCCAAACCTTGAAGGTGGAGTTGGTGAGGATCTTGTTCCACTGAAATCAAATGGAAAGGTCTGACAAAATATCTATAGATGTCCCATACGGTTGCAAGGATGGCACTCCAACGGGTCTCTATCAAACTGAGGCTTCATATTCCCCTATTGTTCACATGGATGGAATATAATGGAGCTATTGGTGCAGATACATTGGACTCTAATATCATGATGAGAAACCTCAAAAATACTCTTCCTACTTTCGAAAGAACCACTACCCTTCTGCGGCACTAAACCTCTATGCTTGGTACTTTTTTCCTCTCTCAGGTTGCGCTCGGTGATAAGATACCGATTTACAATCTCAGAAAAGGTTGGTAGGTGAAGGAAATTCACTTATGAGTAGATGGAATACTTGATCTCATCGTCGAAACTTATTTCTTGCGACATCTCATCAGTAGATAGAATCAATGTAAAGTTCTCTAACCACTACCACAAAACTGGGTTTCCATAGCGCCACCCTTTAACATCGCTAAAAAAAGTGCTCATAAAAGGGGTTCCTTTATCAGCTCTAAAAAAGTGTTGATAAAGTGTACTTTTAACAATGCTAAAAAAGTGTTGTTAAAAGTTTCCCTTTATCAGCTCTTTTTTTGCACAATTAAAGGGGCCCCATTTATCATCACTTTTTTAGTAGCGCTGATAAAGGGGGGGCTTTATCAGTGTTTTTTTCCCTAGCGCTAATAAAGGGTATATTTTAAAAATATATATATTTCATAAAAAATAATATATTGATATATAAATATATAAGTATATTTATATTGATATAAATATAATATATATTTTTTAAATATGTTTTAGATAAGTATAAATAAAAATTTCCACTTAATATATAAGATATGTAGTGAAAATTGATTATAAAATATCTTAAGAAAATATTAATTAATAATTTGATAATTATCATAGACTAATAATCATTTCATAACAATTTGAAGACAAAAAAAACAACAAATTAATAGAAGATCTAAAATAAGTTGAAAACATAACTCAAACTTCAAATGACCATAAATTATGATTCGAGTGTCTGTTTGAGCTCTACAGCAAATCAAATCAACGCCTACAAAGAGATCTATGATCTAGTGACACAAGGACACCTTTTTTCACATTTTTCAAGGCCAAAAGGCCCAAAAGGCCTCAAAAACTATGTTTTTAGTCCAGATACCCAAATTTTTTAACATTTGATGGAATTTCAACCACATTTAAGGGAATCTTTTTGACCTTTTTTAGTAGGGAAGGGATTTGTTCTGAGGGATTGCATACATATTCATATTGTGACTTTGAAATTTTATAATGTTTTATAACTTTATATTATTTACAATCAAATATATAACAATATATACATATTTTTTATATATTTTCACATAAAATTTTAATTTTATAAATAAATAATTAAACATATTTACATTTAAAATATATTTCTCAATATATAAGCCTTATCTAAATAAAAAAATAATATCCATTTTATTTAAAATACAAATATATGAATATTTATAAACCTATATAATGTGTACCTGTATATATATATATATTTGTGTGTGTCTGTATTGAAAAACTAATATATATTATCAACATATTCTAAACATATGTATATACATATTAATATATAAAATTTTTAAATATATATAAATAGGTATAATTATACTTATAGATACACATATAATATATGTGTGTGTGTGTTGTATATATGTATTTATTTATTTAAAATACACACACAAAAGCATATTTTATAAATGTATTTAAAACTGATCTTATAAATAAATATTAATATACGAATAAATATACAGATAAAAATATATATATATATATAGATATACATTAATATATAAATAAATATATAAATATATAAATATAACTATATATGTATATATATATATCAATATACAGAAATATATATATATATATTAATATAACTATATGTATATTAAAATAAATATATATGTGTTAATATAAATATATATTCATATACGAGTAAATATAACTAAATATATATATAAATAAATATGTATATTATTAAATGGAAATCAAAGAAATATGGAGAAGTGGTAAAGGCTTAGGCGCCCAGGAAAGAGGTTTGGGATTCGAATCCAGGGGAGGTAGGTTGTGCACATGGGTGGAATTGCTACTAGCACTATTAAAGGGGGTGGAGTGGTGGCTGGGGTGTGTGGGATGGTGGGGGTGGTTGGGGCGTGCAGGCTGGGGCTGGGGGAGCTGTTAAAGAGGGATTCAAGTTCTATTGAATCCCCTCCCCGATATGAAGATTTTTTTTATTTTTTTTATGTTTTTTAACTTTTATCAATGCTAAAAAAATAACTAATAAAGGACCCATTTTCCATGCTTTTTTATCACTGATAAATAACCCCTTTTATTAGCCCTTTTTTAGTACAGATAAAAGGGGTCTTTATTAGCAATTTTTTAGCATTGTTAAAGAGGACCCCCCCCCCACTGTTATCTTCACCTCGATTATTATCACTTTTTAGCACTATAAATGTGCTTTTATAGTGCTGATAAAGGTCATATTTTCAGTAGTGAACTCAATAAAACACATTGAATCATCCATGACTGAAATAGCACCCTACTTGATGTTCATGAACTCTCTAGATCGGTCAAATCTCAACATATAATAGAAAATTTAATCATGGAAGGTAGTATGGAAGTCATCCTAGACCATACCCTAATGAAAACCGACTGAGGTAATCACATCCCACCAGTACTTGGCTGAATCATTCAACATGTAGGTGGAAAGTTTGAACCTCATATATAGAGGCATATCTAGTTGCTCGAAGATAGATATAGTGTCCTATATCCAAGACTCAATAGCCTGTGAACTTCCATCCTCTAAAAATACGGGAGGATACTACTTCTAGAACTCATGAGTTAGATCAGCCATAGTAGGTGTGGGTTACGGATCACCTTTCATGGGTTGCATTAAATGTAGAAAAATCTCATAAAACTAAGTGTCAGGTCCCATTTTTGGTATAATAGGAAGTGACTCAAGTGGAACTCCTAGCGGTAAGACTATCAATTTAGGTCCCACCATCTCTAGAGTGTGACCATCACCACCTTCTTGGCCCACGACATGAGGATGTCTTGGTGGCATTGCTCTACAAATTCCAAGAAAATTTCTCAGAAAAAAACTTGAGAGTAGATAGATACACTAGAAAAATAATATCATAATTACTAGAGATCACTACCTAGAATATGACCCAAACTACTCAATTATAAATCTAGGGTATTGTTAAGTGCTTGAGTTTAATTTACATGGGTTTCAGTATGTTAAGGGTTAATTGTACCTTGCCTCTTCATTTATCAAAAAACATTTCATTTTATAAGTCAATATTTACATTTAAAGTTTGTATTTACTTATTTACATATATCAAGGTTTTATTAAAAGAATTTTCATTTCTAGTGAATAAGGGTTCATACACCTTATCACTAAAATCGACACTCATTTAATTTCAATTAAAACCCATCTACTTTCAGTCTCAAAATGTAACATGTAATATATGAGGGATCAACTTGGTAAATTCTCTATTCCAATATAAAAGGGCCCATACACCTCATGAATTGAAACTGAAAATCACTTAATCATATACAAATAGTATCTCATGTAACTAGAGGTACATAATTATCATGGGTAGAAATCATCTATTTAAGATGCTACCATCAAACTATATTGGAAAACACTATTTATATTTTTTCTAAAAATTTAAAAAACTAATTCACATACCCTATAGAAAATAATAGCAGCATAGGAATATATAAAAACCATGGATCACTTAAAAATAAAAGGCAAAAAATGAAATGCGAGTAGTGAAATGAACCTATATGGCATGGAATATGCATGGAATGTAAATTCTAGGTGCCTATAATGATGCATGTAACAATGCTTCCTTTCCCTCATCTCATCGGTCCAAGGATTAAAGTTAAACCTCAGTAATAATAATAATAATAATAACAACAACACATATCAAGTGAAACAACCAATGGTGAAAATACATCAACTATAATAAGATAAATGTAAAACAGTAATCCTCATTTCAGGTTACTTAGTATTTAACCCAAACGCTGGTTAACTACTCCTAAGAATGGATTATATCCAAGTTCTAAAGAATTATTAATCTCTTGTCTATTGCCTCAACATAGTAAGGTAATAAAATAAACCTTTGATACCAATTTATGATGTACCGACCCTAAGTTCCACTCAGAGGTTCCCTGAGCCTAGTTGGCCACATGGCGTCAAGTGAACCTCCCCATACTCCAGAGGCTACTGACTAGAAATGAGGCCCTAGGGTGTGTATTTGGGGAGAATATTCACTCTTTTACATAGTATATCACAATGGATAAGTGATAAATAGGTAAATATCAGAAGTAATATAATATCAAATAGCATAATAGAAATAGACACCATAAAAAAACAATAACCCACCATAGCAATGATAAGATATCAATAATAAGCGGTGTAAAATAGGAGTAATCATCAAATAAATTAGAGGGAAACTAAATCATATGAAAATTATCATAATGTATGTCATGTATCCATAAAGAGGGAAAATATAGATACAAATTAGTAGGCAACAATACTCTTACATTCCATACAAAAATAATCAAAAAGTTTGAAAATATCTAAGAATCCCAAGCTCCAACTAAGTCATCTGGTACCCAGAACCATCCTAAAGCAAGAAAGGTCAGGTGTACAAAGAATTACACTTCCCCTTATCAATTTAATCCACATGGGTACCAATAGAGGCCCAGATAGGATGTGAGAAAAATCTCAGTAGGCCACCAATAAAAAATTATATACCAACCAGTCTGTGAATATAAACTGAAATGGTGTTCATATATATATGAAAGTAAATATAGAACAATATTGTAAATACCCTGATACCTACTTTATCTTCAACTGATGTTTGAACATGTAATAATTTAATTAATTAAATTCTAATTTTTAATAAGTTCTAACACACTATAAGTGATAAATATAATATAAAAGTATCCAAGGTGCAACCAAGGAATCATGTAATGATGGTAATAACAAAATAGGATTCAAGGTAATAAACAAGTCATACTCTATTGATTATAATAATGAAAGAGGATCCAAGGTAATAACCAAGGCATCCTTGACCTCAAGGTTTGATCCAACTTAGTAAAAACAGTATGCTTGGATTTGGTGTTCTGAGTGTAATCCAAGGGGAGTCACCCAAGGTGTTCCACTATAATCTGATTCTAACTAATTCCAAGGATCACATACAAGGTAAGAACATACTAAGAATGACAGGGACTAATGGGTTTTATCCATGGAACCACACATCTGAAGACGTCAATTTGGATCCCAGGAGTGTATCTCAGGCATCCTAGTCGCCATAGAAGGAAATGGGATCCAACAAAATCATGTTAGGAATCCAATGATAGAAAACAACCATATTCCAAGGTGGGTATCTCCCTTGGAAACCAGATCATTGCATTAGAATGGAATCCTTTGAGTGATCAAGGAATTCCCTTAGGGATCCAAGGTTGGATCAATCTTGACCACTCGTATTGAGAATAAAAGATCCATGTTCAATAGGAACCTTATACATTAATCATTATTTAAATCAGGCCATGTAATACTCATTCCATTTAATAAGTTAATTGGTTCATTCCATTTCATTTCATACTAAGTGATAAGGATAAATTATACATGCAACCATTTAATACTTTAATTACATATTTTCTTATTAATTTCATTCCTTTACCTTTCATAAACATGACAGGGTAGGCCAAGGACATGAAACCGTATGAAATTATATTATATTTAACTAGTCCATGTGATATAAATAAATGTGATTTATATTTAACATTTAATAGGTTCATTAATTAATTGGAACACATACCTTATAAGGGTCAAGTAATAACTACAAATGTGATATCCAATTAGCAATTAATAATTCATTTAGTTTAAGAGGGCTTAGCATTACCAAGGCATATCCACACACCTGAATGATGACATAGATAAACCCACATGGGTTACCAAGGAATAATTAAAGAATCACCCTACTTAGGGTGGAAGGTGTTTAGGTCACATCCTTTAATGGCATGGTTAATAATTATGAATGGAGCTCTAGAGCATGAGAACATTTATTATAGTATTGGCATATGAATTTTAGAGTCAACTTCCAATGAAATTGGAATTTGAATGAAAAATACTTTTTATAAATCATTAAGAATTGATGAATGAGTCATATACCTTCTAAATGGAGCCTACAACACTATCCTTGTCCTATATCAGGCTTTAGGTTTTCCTGTATTGGAAGAAAATGAAAAAATGGATCAATTCCATGAAAATAAGACATATGAGCCTACATCAAAATAGCATCGTCGAGGGAAATCCATATGAAAAACTAATCTGAAGGATTGAATCACTTATCAATGGCTATCCAATGTGATGAATGGATCTCTAATATGATCTCTAATAGTGAATTGGTATAAAAAGATATGTAAATTGGGTTTGGGAGCATTAACATGAAGAAAGAGAGGTCCCTGACACTGGAAATGAAAATAGGATAGAGGGGTGAGTTTTTTAAGAATTTAAGGGCATTTTGGTCCTTTTACCTAAAAAATCCTGGGTTGTACAATGTGGACACGTGGTTTTAAAAACCATGTACCAATCATGTGCCTTCCACTGCTTAAGGAGGGATCCTATATGGTTTTACCTGCATGATTTGAGAAACTGTGCACCAACTGTGATGGGGTCTTGACTAAAAACTACAGAGGTCCATGCATGGGTGTGTGTCCCTAAGCACATGGTTAAGGAAATTCTTGTACCCTTGGTTCCCCCTTTGAAACACCCTTCATGGTTAGGATAGACTGTATGGGCTAGGTCTCTTGGTTTCTACTAGCCGCACGAAATAGTGGTTTCTTTCACCAGTTGGGGATTTGGGTTCTGAACAAGACCTAGAAACCCTTTAAACCTCTTTGAACTCATTAGGCATCTATATTAGGTCCAAAAAAAGAGTTTTAAAAAAAATTAAAAGATTCACACCCTATAAAAAAAATTGGGTTCTTATAGATGATTCATTCTATAATTCTATATAGAATTTTAATCTATTCATACCGTCATACTTGAAATAGTAAGGGTTTTAAAATCCTTATCATTTTATGTGAATACATCATGGTTTGGATCCTTCTACATTCTAATATTATGTTATCCTTCTGGTTCAAAAAAAATTAATTCTTTGTGCTTAATAAATATTTCGACCTTCACACTTGGTGTGATTCTCCCTTGTTAATCAAGATGTGGGTGACCAATTTCATTATTTCACAAATAATTGAATGTTAATAAAATAATTATGAAATGTTGTAGTGATTTAATTTTTTGTTTGAGCTTAGTTTGATGATAAATAAGTTTCATTAAATAAAAATTATTTTATATGAATTTTTATATGTTAAGAGAAATTTTTTTTGTGAATCATGGATAAAAGTATGAATTAACATGTGAAAAATACTAAATAATTGGGATGAATGGTTGATAAAAGTATGATTTTTGTGTTATCATTATTAATAAAATTAATAATAAATTTTATTTTCTATAAATTAGTGTTTTTCAATTAATTTAATATTATAAAAAGTTTTTGTTTATAGTATAATTTTATAAGGTTTTCATGTATCTTTTAGTATATTATGGAAAATATGTTTTTTAGGTTTAAACATGTAATTAATAATTGGAAAATACATTTTAATAGGTATAAAGGGAAAATAATAAAATTAAATTTATAATTATACCAAAATAATGGTGAATATGAAAATCGATTATTTAAAATGAGGATTTTATGAGTATTATGCATGTTGATTTTTTTTATTTAAGTTTAAAAATAGTGAATGGGGATTTATTACTTACATATGTGTTTGAAAAATGAATACAATATTTATATGGATTTAATAGGGGTGATTAATTACTTTATGTGCTAAATTTAAATTTGTATTTGTGATATTATAACATAACTCTTTTTTGTGAAAATTTATAGAGATTTATATCATGTAGAAGCCTTGGGTTAGGCTATGATATGATATGATTATATGTAATCAATGGGTTTATCTAGGACTTTTTTTAGACTTGGGATTATTCTATATTCCTTGCTTTTTACATAACTTACCTAAACCTTTTATTTTCTTACTACATTTCATGGTTGGTGTTCATATCTTCTACTAGCATTGATCTAAGTAGGTATATGATTTTCTTAGGTGGATTGGTTAGAATATATTTCTTTATAATTCATTTTTTAAATGATATTATTGAATCATTGAATAAATTTAAACCATTTTGATATGAACATGTTAAACTCTGAGGGATGTTTGGGGTTAAAGAAGTTTCTACTAAGAACGATTTTTCACTCCCTTTTTGTACAAAATTCATATTCTCATAGATTTATTTCATGATATTAAAGTAAAAGGAAAAGGACCTTAATATTTAAGATTTGATGTTATGAGACATATTTTTGATGATTTTTTATACATTTAGAGTCTTTTGGAGGGGTTTTTTATATATTACATCTCTATTCATTTCAATTGTATTATTATTAACATGATACTTGGGATATATTTTGATACCTTGTTTGGATTTATACTTCATTTGGGTATTTATAAGATATAATTTTTAATTTGTTATGGTTCTTATTTATTATTTCCAAAGATTTTGGTTAGTGATATATTTACATTAATTTTTTTATTATGATGGAAAATTATAGGGTAAACTATTCTCCAATAAATACTTATAGATTGGTGATGCTGATGGAAAAATTCTAGTGATAGATTCGTGAACATAAGGCCACGTGATATTTTATTTAAATGTAAAAGACGTATTGAGGTTGGATATTACAATTATGGATCTTAATATCACCATTATCTAAAACATTATTTATTCAATTATGTGATCTCACTAAAAGAGATTAGTTGGGGATTTTATTTATCAGATGTATACATAGTTTTAAAAAAGTTAATACATAGTAATATAATAGGTGATACATGGATATGTAACATGTTTTAACTAAACATTATATTACAAAAAAACATATTTTCATTTATTTTTTAAGCATTGGATACAGTGGTATGGACACTTGTGTATATGGTTTTATTGTTATTTATTAAAAAAGTTTATAAATATAAGAATATATCTCTTATAAAAAATAATTTCTTCTATATAATTATTTTTTATGTGCACAAAATATCATAAAACTAGAAGGATAATTAACCTCTAAAATATTAATTTGAGTTATCTCAAGTCAATGATCAGCATATAAAGAAAAAAGATGTTATGAGTTGTTAATATTATCATAAGTAAAGGATTATATATATATATATATATAGTTCACTCATGAGGTACAAAATGATTTTTATGTTTCAGATGACCCACATGAGTATACCACATTGTGTTTCATACAAAATGTCATCAGTATTCTTGGGATGCATGTTTCATATCAATCCTCATAAAACATTATTAATAAATAATATCACATGTGAAATTTAAAAGATTTATGAAATAGGAGATAGTGGGGTATGTTTTTAATCATGTGGTTTTTCTATTAATCAAGATGAGATTTTTCTTCATGTATGGTAATTATGACATACGGGGGTTCAATTGAGTAAGTATGAGGAAGTATATGACCATACCTATATAAGTGACATGTCATGTAATAATTGAGTAACATGTGATGTACTTGTCTACTTGGATATATGAAATGAGATATTTACATTAGTCTTATTTATTATTTACTCAAATAATTGATAATGTAAGAGGAGTCTTCTATAATATTTTCAAACTTCATGTCACATGGACACTTAATTTCTTAGACAAAAGGGATTATATGATTATTCATGATGTATGAGATATATATATTGTACACGGTTATGAAGATACATGTGTTTAATAAAAATCACACAAGGTCCCTTTGTAGTTTGAGTTGTATTGTCACTTTACCATAGATCACTCATTTCATAAAATTATATATTTGAGGTGGTGAAACAGGGCTAGCTAGGGTTCTATCCACGGCCATCTAATCAACTTTGATCGAATAGTTATCCACTTTCCATGTAGAGGGTAGGGTTTGGTAAGCTAGTGAAACTCCCCACTAGTATCCTAGTAAACCCATCCCCGAGTTGGCTAATCATTGTGGTTCTAGAAACACAGGCCTAGGCATGTTAGCCCAGGTGACCTACCCATGAGGACAGGTGAATTCCATGGCTGAGTTGGGTTCACCCAACCAAGACTGTGCATATGTATGCATAGTAACCACATGTTTTTGTGATTTTTATAATTAATTCGTCATGAAACTAATAAGGAGTTCCCTCCCCACACTCAAAATTCTATGTGGATTTCTCGGGGGCTCTTACATGGCATGGTTCCACCTATGTGGTGGGTTTTTTGTAGTAAATACACTATGTGTCAGTTTTAGGAAACATAATAGAGTATTAACAATATGTTGGTCTATTTATACATCCATTTATAGAACAATATTTTTTTCGTGGCTGAGATATAGCTCAATTTTGAGATTAAATTTCATGGAACCTCCCTAGGGGTAAAAAGGTAAATTTTTTCTAGAGAGACACTTTAGAAATGAATTTATAATGGTTCTATTGGAACTATAGTGTGGTATTTATCCTTAAGATAATTCAATACAAATTTTTAGGAATTTTAAATCATTAATAGTAATATGTTTATTATAATATTTTTTTATCCTGCATATATACACTCATAGGAAAATTATTTTTATTTAAAACATAGCATCATATAGAAAATATGATACCATGGTTCTATATAGTATAAGGGGTTTATTCTAGGAGAACTATAATTAAAGTTCACCATGATAGTTCCTAAGTCTAAATCCAGTGATGGAAATTTTAATAAAATATCTTAAAACTAAGGGTTTTGCCGATTTAAGTCTATTTTTCACAACATTATATGGTTAGATATATAAAACCCTATAATCTGAGACAAAGAGAGAGAAGGATATCTAAATAGATTTTAGGTAATAAGGGAATCTATAAAATCAAAGAATAGATCATCATCATTTCCAAAAGAAATGATGCATGGATATGTTGCAATAAATATGGATTAAAGCAACAATGATTCGCTATCTAGATAGGGATTTTTTTCCATTGATCCATTATTCATTGAATTCATAGTTAATTTAATTATTGATCTTCCATTATTAATGACTGAACCTAGGGAGGATTATTTATTATTTTTATCTAACCTCATTAGGAATTATTAATTACTCATTTCTGGTTTCTATTCCTTGTGCCATAGAATTTTTTGGGTAGAAATTATTTAACCCAGAAATCATTCTTTATGATTGTATAGTTTTAGTGATTGGTCAATGAAGAAAGAGAGCTCAAATTATCCTCTATAATTCTTCTCACAAACCCCCTTGTCTCACTCCTCTATCCTATCTCACAACACCCTCACTCTCTCATTATCACATTAAAATTAAGGGTTGGTGTCCCAAGTTATGGCTAGAGACAGTAGTGAGGGTAAAAATGAGGATTGGGCGGTGGTCGGTGTTGTGGAAAGGAGGGAAAAAGGAAACCGAGAACTGATAAAACAAGGGGAGTTTTAATGACCTAGTAGTGGTGAAGGGGGGTGGGATACATAATGAATTTATGTTAGGATTCTTGGGTAATGGAAAAATTGCATGAGGTCATGTGTAGGGAAACAGCTTGGTAAAAGGATATGGTCGACCACATTGAATGCTTATGATGAACTTCCTTTGAGAAATTTTTCATAGTGAAGGGATATGAAAACCATTGAAATATCATAGTTAAATCCCTATAATGGATCCCAGGCCACTTTTGTGGGTTGGACCAATGTTTTTCACCTAACAAACTCATCCCCAAAGGATGGGGAAATCCCGGTTGGTCGGGTCTTCCAAAACTCATCCTGAACAGCACACCACGATGCAAGTGGGTACCATATGCCCATGTTTCACCATATGTGTGGGATGTATATTCCCTCACTTTAGTTTCAAATGTGCACTATAATTCCTCCCCCCACCTACACCCCCTTATGTACCACATAGTGTGGCTGAAGACTTTCATATGGCCTACTCTTCCCCTACATGGTTGATTTCAATGAATTCTTCACTGAATGTTGTTATTCGGAAAATAAATAAAATATATTAAGTATTTTTAAATATATATCATGATAGCGTAATATTTTGGGCCATTTTAGGCTATTTACAAAGAGATATGGTAAAATTTTTGTTTTAACTTTGTATGACGGATAATGGTATTCATGCATGGTGATCAGAGTATTATCGAGGTTGGAAACCCATTAGAGGTGTGGTTTCTTCAAGTCATGGTTCCCCCACCATCATCAGATAGGTTTTTTAATTACCCCCAAATATTTAGGGTGTAGTATCCTCTATGTACAAAGTTATTATTCCCCTCATCTAAGAGCTCATATGGGGTGCAAGATCCTCCAACATGGTTGGTACTCCCTTGACCGAAATTTATTCTTCAGTGAGGAATAGGTCCCCCAAAAATATTTCTATGAGGTGACATGAGTTTTCTTAGAGTTGGGTAGTTATGATAGTAGGGGTAAGTATCCCCTTAAATGATTACTTATTTATTTCTATGTCCTCATATTCATTTTTAGAATGGTGGCATGATATCAGTGTATAGTAGGTGTAGTATTACCTCAGCTAGCGTGCATACATCATGGATTAGTGGGTTTACATTTATAGGTATGGGTGATAGTGTGGAATAAAAGATAAGAAAAATGTATTCTATAAGACCTATGACTCTTTGGGTACCCCTTTACTGACTTTAATGTATATCATATAGTTTGGATATCAACTTCATACTTTTTGGGATTTTCAATACTCTAATAATCCATAGTTTCTATTGAGAAAAAACTTTAATTTATTTGAGCTAAGATGGACAGGAATTATTTATGTCTAAATAATTATAATTATATATCATATTTAGATATTTTCTTATCTTTATCCTGGCTACCATCTCATGTAAATAGTTTTGAGTGAAATGGTTTCATTGTATTTCCTTTGTGGTTTTGGGGTGTCCTATTAAGTATGTTTATACTCACCCTTTCATTGGATTTATACCTACATGTATTTTTATGTGTGTAGATAATTAATATTTTTTAGGATGGTCTAGGTGGGTGTGGATCTAGTGTGGATTGATTAGAGCTGATGGTTGATAATTCTTGGTGATGTATGATGAAGTGTGGTATTTCACGTTTTTGGTGGTGAAGATTGTGGATGGAGATCATTCCTAAAGTAAATACCATGAAGAGGATATTTTCAATGTCATATGTCTATTAGATTAGAGACTTTTTATATGTATAGTTACCTTATATTTTCTTATGTTGGATGTATTTAAACTTTATGTCTCATGCATTCATTTTTACTATTGATTTGATTTTATATATATATATATATATATTTAGCTGGTGTTTCTAGTTTTCTTATGAATTGGAGATATGTTTTTTGCATGATTGTATAGTCTAAATCCTTCTGTGTTGTGTGATATTCTTACTTGGTGCTAGTCACCAGCCCCTAACCTACTGAAGGCAGGCTTGGGGAGGCACACTCATCTTATTGTTATCCTAGGAAAGTCTCTGATATGTCATAATTAATTATATTTGTATCTAAATGGTCAATTCCTAGGGATGTATTTGGTAGTTAATATTCATATGGGGACAGGTTTTGGAAGTTTAAGGAAGTGATGTCAAGGGGTACCTAAAGTTTGGTTAGCAGACCAGGGAAACTAGTGTAGGTGAAATAGCTAACCTATCATTTCTATAGAACATTGATAACTTGTTATTCAACCCATTGTTCAAATAAATAATTTGAGGGTACAACCAAGTTGGTATATACATCATATAGAGATTAGTTATGAAATTTCATGTCCTTCCAATTTCATCTCATCGAGATATGATCTAACCTTAGTGGGTTCATCATATCAAATAAATGGAACTACCCATTCATATCCATCTTTCATGTGGACCAGGGTTGTGATAAACCCTTACTTATAGTTGGTCCTCTCATATATGATTAATTGGTGATGATTCATAGTTTATAATTTTTTGTTTATAGATACCATTACCCAATTATATGGGGTAGTTTATCTCCCCTTTCTACTTATTGTAGATTTTCTGGTAAAGTGATTGGTAGTTCCTACTAAGTTGGATGATGTTACTCATCATGTAGATATGTTGTGTGTGTTCCAATAATAGAGTCCTCATGGGTTATTATTTGAGCTGAAACCTTGGGAAATAGTGGATTGTTTGGAGTTAGGAACTCATATTTACTTCTACTTTAGACTATCACTGACCTGATAATGATTCTTACATTAATATATCTATATGGAACTTTGATCCATTATTAAGAAATGAATTTCTAAAACTCATGATGGGAATGCTCTATCATGGTTGGAACTTGAGATCCTTTTCATTGTGGTTTTTTTCAAGGATTTTGAACCCTCCACAGAGAAGTAAGACCATGTTTGAGTACACGTTATGAGCCACAGACCACTTGAAGTATTCCCTAGACATGTTTTGTAGTGGAATTGTTCATGATCAGTGATTTGTGTAGAGACTCTAGAGAATTATTTTTTTAGCTATGGTCGTTTTATCATAAAAACCCATCTATGTCAGAGTCACCTGAGTGAGCATCAGATGATTGGGAATTCTTGGAAGAGTTTAACCCTTATTATGATAGAAATTCATATTTTCACTAGAATATAACTAAAGTAGTTCCATGGATGGACTTATATATTAGATATGGTGATGATATTAGGAACCTCTATGTTGTAAGATCTATTCAAAACCGAGGAGTTATGTGGTGAAGGATTGAGTGGTGTGAGGGTAGTTGAATATGTATGACACACTAGTCCTATATCATAATCACCAACTTTTGTTAGTTATTTTCTATCATAGATTGCGGAAAATAAATGTTATAGGATGAAGATATCATGGTATGCCTATGGTCGGGAATCTTATAGTGTAAATTAGAGCATGTTTTTTATCTTATCTTCCTAAAGCCACATAATGGTTGACATCTATGTGAGATATTTATCCTACACTGTAATTTTTATAATTTTAGATTTTATGGGAACCTCTAGACCAACCCTGGTCAGCTAGAAAAGTCCCACTTATGGTGATCATCTTTCACCCCTATGGGAAAAGGGAGGTTTTATTTAGTGTAGAATTAGGCTTTTCAAGATATCTATTCATGAAAAAAAATACTTTTAATGATTTTTACATTGTTATGAATTTTTAACCATTTGTAGTATCCTTTGGTATTGGATATTGAGTAAATTAAGTAGGTTCTACCTTCAGTAGTAAATGAAACCCCCTTTGTTGTGCTGAACATATCCAACCCTCTAGATGTTGAATTTGGATTCCTATAAACTCTTAAGCATGGATTTGTGAGAAATGTATATACAGGATAAATTCATTTGAATATATAGGAATGCGTTGATGCTTCCTAAGGGATACATATGGTTATCCCTTGATGATAATTCAATGTGTACATTGAATTCCATTACAAGGATGGTTGTCAATTTTTTTGAGTGGGTGGATGAGAATCCATTTGGAATTTATAGAGCCTATGGATTGAATCCTTCATTGTACTGGTTTAAGGAGCATATTTTTAGGTGTTTGGGGAATTTCCCTAGTATTATTGTAAGAGTATCAAATGTATGATAAACCTGAATGGTGTGAGATTTGGATTCTATAGGTAACAATGTCTTTTTTAAGATAAATTGTTGATAGTTGATGATATCAAAGTGGTGCATTAGTGTTTATTTAGTTGATGCTACTTGTAGATTTTTCTATGTCTGATAAATAGAGGAGTCTCTTGAGTATCTAGCTTCAAAACTTTTTATTCTTATTAGGGTGGAGAGACACTGCTCTCCTTTGATAAATAGTGGTGGTCTCACACTCTTCCCTTGTGTAAGAGAGTTACATGGTGGTAATGTCTATTTAAGTGGTCGTGTGTGGTAGGATGTTCTCAATAGATAGACCTAAAGGGATTTCTTGATGGTGAAGAGCACATCACCCACATATCCATATAGATAGTGGTTATATTTTAATACTATTATTAAATATAATGGTAGAAATATAAATTGGGGACCACTCTACTGGATCATGAACTTCAGTGTGGTGTGTTCAATAGACCTTTTTGGGTGTTCTTGTCAAATGGAAACACTTTCCATGTGATGAAAGAGGAATTTTTCTCTATAGATTATTATTTTCAATCACTCCAAATTTGACAAGTGTTAACTTGGGGTATATATCCAACAAAGCATGTTCATTTAAATGATACAGACTTTCCACTTTATATTATAGAGAATTAGGCAACCTAACAAGTATTATAGTGATGTTTTGGAATTATATGAGGTAGATGTTATTTCTAATGTGCTCTCTAGTATAATTCATGAAATAGTGATTAAATCTACCAATTTATCTTCAATGGGGGTGTGAACTTATTGGATATCAAGATATGGATGGAGGATTCCTATATATGTTTGTATATATGTTTGATAATAAGGATTATATTATATTCTTTTAATTATTTTTAGGAGATGGAAGAGAAACTGACATGGATCCCAAAGAGTATGTGGCCTTGTAGATCACCCAGTGTGATGTGGAATTAGGTCTTACCATAAGTAATCGGGAGTGTCAGGGATGGGGTGTTATCATATGATAACCATATGGAATTATCTTTAAATGCAACACCCTGAGATTTTATGTATTATTTATTTAAAATAAATTTAATTTCTTTGACAAATTGTGTTACATGAAACATCGAGTTTTAATGAACCGTGATATACTATTAATATTATTATTTAAAAATGACCATTATAAACTATCTATTAAATATGGTTTCATGAATAGTAATAACCACATTTTGAAAATTAAGTGTAATGTTTTTAGATAAATAATTATATTTATAAATAAGTACTTAATTTTTAGTAAAAATATTATATGATTTGAAGATACTCTTTTATCAAATATGGATTAGTATTCTTTTTTGTGAACAAATAATAAACTTAATTTATGAAAAATTCATAAATTTAATTAAAAAAATTAACTTAATTTCTTGAATCACCATGTAAAAATTATCTTAGGATGAATTCTTGATAATTTTCTAAAAAGATTAATTTTTCAGTGAATGGTGAAAAATATTGATTTTTATTAAAAAAAATCTTTTATTTTAAAGAGTTTTAAAAGTTACATATTATTATTAAAAAGGATAAATCAAAATTAGTCTAAATATGTTATGATTAAAAAAAATTAGGTCATTTAAATCAAATTCATCTTGACTTTTGATATTGAAACTCTCTATACTTATGAAAATTTTATCTTTGGAAATCCGTTATTTCATTGTGTTTATAGGTTTAATTTTAAATTAAATATTTACACTTATGTGAATGGAATTTAGAAAAATGGATTCTATATTTTTTATCATCATAATTAATATTATTTAATAAGTTTAACTTATTTTTTGTTCAAAATGAATAGTAAATAAAGAAAATGTTAATAACTACAGTTAAGGTTAAAATGGGTTTTTCGAGGGTTAAACTAAAAAATAAGGGATAAAATGACAAATGAATTGTAAAAATAACATTATATGGACATATGTAGACCTTATATCATATAATTTACTATAATTATCCATTTTAAATCCATTTTTCATGATCAAAATGTGGAAACACATTTTATTTTCAAAAATTCTTTGTGTGTCCTCTCTCCCACTTACACAAGTTAACCCCCTATACTCTCCTATTCACACATAAATAACCCTTTATTTTTTTCAATACATACCCAAATAACTTTCTTACTTACCTCCTCTCATCCTAGAGGCCTTATTTTTATTAGTAAACCCCCTTAAAAAGGCATTAGTTATAAATCTAAAGAGGTTATCTGATATAAAGATAAGATTATTCAACTTGTGTTTTTATTTTATTTATTATTAAACCTCCTTAAAATATTGTTCAAATATGATAATATAATAACAATAATATATCCCATATACAGATATGTTATTATGTTAATGGAATAACCTATATTCATCTCCTCTTCCATCAAATGGGAAGAGAAACTGTCAATCCTGTGTACGACGAACTACCACCTCACGAACCAATGCATTTCGTTTTTCATCACCACCTATAATGACTAGATATAATGATGTATTTAACATATTTATAATATATTTGTATAATAATTATACTTCTATAATTATTATATCATATATACCTTTTTTACTTTCCATTCCATGGTAATATGATAATGTTGTTCATGTGTAAGGTGGATTACCGCCTCGCAAACTGATATGATTAATTTTTCAATTACACTTTATATGGAAGGTATTAAGGGTGAATTTAATGAAAATATGTGATATATATGACATAAAAATGACTCTTTTAATGTGATATATTATTTAACTTCATTTCATTCCATTTTTTTGAGAAAATAAAAATAGTGTTCATCCATACATACGACCTACCATCTCTATGAATGGTGTAATTCATGGTCTATCTCAAGAATTTATGAATTACTATAAATAAAAGTTTATGTGCCCCAAGAAAAATTTAATTCCTCTAAGAATGGATCGAATTATAAATTTATATTATCCTGAACTGTATTAACTACAAAGGCATAATATAGTAGAAGTGAGAGGTTAATCCCACAAAGATTGGGGAACTCAACGATGAAAACTCCTAACTAAAGGTTAGGACACTCCAATTTATGATTTATTTTATTAAACTAATAAGGAAATTAAAGTAAATTAATTAAAATAGGCAAACAGAAGAGAGTGAAACCAATTTCTAGAGATGGATTTTCTAAATTAATTAATTCTGCTTCACTTGAAAAATAATTATATCAAATAGCTGGAAACAAAAAATCATTTATTGAAGAAATGATCATTCTATATAAAACTATCCTAGAATCACAATACATAATTTTCATATTAATAAAATTATCTAAAGTTCATTAAGTTCATATTTCCAAAAGTAGAATAGTAATTCCATTCAATGGTCATGAATAAATCATCTCAATCATGTTAGCATTTGTTCATTACTGATGGCATATGGTCAATAGATCATTGATGAATAAAATAGATGTGCAGGAACAAAATGATGATTTTGAATACAATCATCTTTACAAGTTATAGAAAATCAAACAATGATTGTATGCACCCCCATTAACTAATTCATCTCTCCCCTATAGATTTTAGCCAACCATCGATGGGTGATCTCCAATGATGATTAAACCCAAATACATATGAGATATTTAGAAATAAATAATGAGAAGGGAATGAAAAAATGAAATATATTGGAATTGTCAAACCCAAAATTCGGTAAAAATTTTATTTTATAATTTTATCTGGGATTGGAATTTTTTCTCAAGGTGCATGTAGGGCCTAGTTAAACGATTTTGTTTTGGCTGATAAGTGAGCATTTTTTTCTTTATAGTGTCTAGTGCATGGCCAGGGCATGGTTGAAGCCATGTGGCTTCACTAAATCACCGTGAAGCCTACCCAGTGTGCGGTTAACTAATTAATTAATAAAATAAATAGTAAAGCAGATGCAAAATAAAATAAAAAAATTATTTTAGAGTTGTTTTAATATTATTATTATTATTAATATTATTATTATTATTATTTTCATAAATATTTTAGTTATTTTATTATTATTATTAATTTTTTGTTATTATTATAAAATTATTGAAATCAATAATCCTATTATTATTACTATTTTCATTTTTAATTTTTAATTTTTTAGTTTGTTTAGGTTTTTTTAGGGTTTTATTTTCTTTTTTCTCTTTCTTTTTTTATCCCCCCTCTTACTCTCTTCATCCCTTTATCTCTATCTCATCCCCTCACTCCCTCTTGTTGCACTGCACTACAACTCCCCAGTACCAAACCCTAGCTCCCCTTCTCCTGTGAGTCACGATTCACCCCATCACCTTGGCTGCACCCCCTCTTTTGGCATGGCCAGGACGACATGCTCCCTCCCGTGTAATTGTTTCACGGTTCCCTACTACCCTCGCACATCCCTACGCCACCCCTGTTTTCTTTTGGTGAAACATCTTCCTAGTGTGGATTGCATCTGGTGGCCCTTCCCTTGGCTGCCGACTCCTTGGTCGGTGACTCCTAGGCCAGAAATCTTCTTCGTTAAATTTTTCTTCAATTTGGTATTATTTTGGTTAGGGTCTCACATTGATAAGGGTTCTATTTTAATGTTTTGGGTTTGAACTCTTGTATTCGGGTTCACTTTCGGTTTGTTTTCAGTACGATTAGTGTGCGATTGGAGTTTCACACAAAAATTTGGGGTTTTCTATAGCAAGATAGGTGGATCTGTGTATAACCATTGTTTGGAAAATTATTTCAATTACTTAATTAATTTAATGTGTTCTTGATTTAATTTTTGTTGTGAAAAATTAGTTTTCAAATGAGTTTTATGTGTGATTGATTTTTAAGTAGAATATTCGTATGAATGGGGTGTGCTTTGGTGTAAATCCCTTATTGCACCAATTTTTAGTGTTTAATAATATATGAATTTGATTTATTAAATTTTTATAGTGTTTTCTTGTATGTTTTTGTTGTGCACATAATTTTAAATGAGGAATTTGAATAGGTTTTGTGTGTAAAGGCTTGTGATACATATGTGGAATTTTTTTATAAAATTTTTAAATGTTTTATTAAATTATATCAATGTTGATAAACATGTTTGAAGGATGTTTTGGTGTGAATATTATCACAAATGGAATTTGGGTGAGTAAATGGTGGTATTCGGTATGTGTAGTGCCTTGTCTAGTATTTTTATTTGATTGTGGAATGTGACATGAACTTAGGACTTGTTTCAGCAAAAATGGGAAGCCCGTGTAGCTAGGAGGACAGACTAAGACTAGCGTTCTAGTGATCCGGAAGTGGCCTTAGCCCGGTTTCACTTAGTAGGATTGATGATGACAACATTTATCAAACATATGATATGGTTGGAGACCACTGGGCCTTCGGATGTCATTCCCCCTATTGGATCATGCATAAGAACATAGTTGGTCGTGGTTCCTATACCACTTTCATCAAGATGTGAGGTTATAGGGTTCCATTTTCTTTCTAGTTCCATAGGGACTCTCCCATATTTTTTTCCCTTTGACTACTTGCTCTCACCATCGACATATGGTGTAAATTTTGGGTTACTTTAAAGAAAATGTGTTTTTATTTAAAAAAAATCCTTTAAAGTTGTTCTCACTAAAACTTCTTTCCTTTAATGTTGTTTTCATTAGATCTATTTTCTCTAAAATTGATCAATAATTCATTTCCTTTAATTATTAAACAAGAAATAGTGTTTGTAATTTAATTTTTATACATGGAATCTTTTTTCGAGTGGCATCATGTTGGGCATTATCTCACACCCTAGTTACAACATTGGGTGTAAGTAGATTTGGTTATGTTTGATACAAGTAAGGGTAAAGCTTATGGAGATGGCAGGTTGGGTTGTTAGCGATCCTTCATGGATGTTGTTGTGGAGATGGCTTAAGGGTGGTGTCCTCTTACCAGGTGGTGGTCTTTGAGATGGTTTTTGGTCACTATACTTTGTATTTATTATTTTTGTTTTGGTTTAGACATGTAACTCAAATTATGGATTTTGGTTAAAGGCTTGTTTGGTTGTGACTTTCATATTTGGTTTATTTTATATTTTTGGTTGTTTTATATTTATATATATTCGGGTAAATAGTTCCCATGTGTTAACATTAATACCCGGGCACTTGTGCCAACACTTGGGGATCGGGAACACCCTTCAGGCCTTACCGCATACCAGGTTGGGTGTCAGTTTGATGGTGACCCGACTTGGTTCGTAAAAAATGGTATCAAAGGGTGGTTAATACATTTGTATTATATTTTTGGGATGATTTTGGTTAGATAGGAGTTAGGAATATCAGGGCTCGATGTTTTGGTTGCGAGTAGGGTGCCTAGACAGCACACCTCATGATAGACCTTGAGTCACCATGGGATGTTGGAATGTTCCTTTGGTTTCTCCTCTATGTGGGATGTGCAGGTTGTAGACTGTACATGGGCACTGAGGGGGGGGTGAAGTGGTTTGGTCATTGTGTTTCTTATGAATGTTTGGTTTATGGATGTTTATTGTTCTTTCTAGAATTTTACTTTTTCAGAAATGATGTATTAATTATGGTCTTATGTGACTATTACTTCTTATAGCAGCATGCCTCCCTAGAGAGTTCCCCTATAACCATGGGAAGAAGCCGAAGATATTTATCTCTCACCAATTGATCAGAGGCTGGTGGAAGTTATGGTCTGGTCTATTCAGGCTCTAGGATAGGGATCTACTCCTACTCTTTCTCTAGATATATAGGATAGATCTGGTCTTAAAAAGGAAAAAGACCAAGTGTTTCTCAAGAATAAACCCCCTTTTGTTTCGAGTTAGCATAAAGCCTAAAGAAGTGAATGTGTTTCTTGAGAACATTTAGCGCACGTTTGAGTTTCTCAACACTCCTAAAGAGGTTAGAGTGAAATACACTTTGTTTCTGCTAAAAGGTCCCAATCGAAGGTGGTGGGACTCAATAGTCCAAGCTGGGAAGCATGAGCAAATGATCTTGAAGGAATTCAAGGAGGTATTCAACGACTAGTTCTACCTTGAGGTCTTTGCATATGTTATATCTCAATAATTCATAGATCTTGTTTAGGGTGACTAGTCAGTGATGGATTGTGCCAACTACTTTTCTGAGCTAGTTTGATATGCACCCTAAATAGTCTCCAATAAACAGATGAAGGTTTAGAGGTTTGAAAAGGATTTGTGACCAGAGATTTATTCTAAGGTATTCCTATTCAAGCTGAAGACTTATACTGAGGTGGTAGACTGAGATTATATGGCGGAGATTGATCATAAGGGTAGGTCTGGTTCCTTTGGGGCTATTTCAGTGTTTGGAAATGGAAAATTATCTGAGAATAAGAGGAAGCGTGATGAAATGGGGAAGAAGGGTGGTGGAAGCTCAGGCCATCCTTCTAGTAAGACTTCATCAGTGGATTCTAGTTCAGGATCTATTTTGCGACATCAGTGCTGATAGGCAGGTCACACCCGACCTACATGTACATATCCTCTAAGTCATTGCCACTGATGTGGGATTATGGTACATCTGTAGAATTTTTTCAAGGTGGAACACCTATATCAGAGTGGGGTTGGATCTATGACTTACAGGGGTTCCAGTTTAGTCTGATTTGACTAAGATAGTGGGATCTCAGTTTGGTGGTTGCGGTGGTAGGACCGGATCATCTTCTGGGTATATCTAGATCATGGTAGAGTCACAGGTGATCTATCATTCTCAGACATAGATCAGGAAACTTCATGTTATGGATTAGGAACCAGTTGGATTAGATGTAGGACCTTCAACAGTTCGAGGTACCATCCTAATTACATCTTCTATAGCTGCAGTTTTATTTGATACTAGAGTACATGTCTCTTTTATATATTCCCGTCTTGTGAATATGTTGAACCTAGAAACTTATCTATTGTCTTTTAAAATGGATTCGGTAATACCATTGGGTAAGAAGGATCAATGCCTCAGGTGTCTATCCTATCCACTTTCCATGTTAGGGGTTGAGATGGAGTGGGACTTTCTATTCTTGGATATAGACCTTTTCAACATAATCCTCTACATGGATTGGCTAGTGTATTTTCAAGTGCATATCAATTTCTATAGATGATAGGTGAGTTTCATTTCTCCTGATGGGAGTCCTCAGGTATTTCTTGGGGAATGGGATCCCTGATCGGGCAGCACAGGACATCCACTTTCATAGTTGGGAAATCTTTATTATAAATTATTATCGCTCATGCTGTATGACATTGGTGGTTCTACTCAGGGTGAATTACCTCCCGTAGTGTATGAGTTTCTAAAGGTCTTTCTGGATGATTTTTTTGAACTTACCCTTAGAGTAGGACATGGAGTTATCGATTAAATTAGCCCCGGAAACATAAATGATATATCTTCCCTTATATCACATGTTACCCACCAAATTGAGAGAATTAAAGATATATATGGATGATTTTTATTACAAAGGGTTCATTCAGCTGAGTATCTCTCCTTGGTTTTCTCCTATTTTATTTTCGAGTAAGGTCAACAGATCTCTCTAGTTGTGGATCGATTACCAAAATTTGAATAAGGTAACCATAAAAAATAAATACCCTTTGCCCCATATTGATGATTTGTTTGACCATATGAATGGGAAAAAGTGGTTCTTCAAAATAGACTTGTGTTCCAGTTTCCACCATGTCAAAGTGAGCGAGTCATACATCCTGGAGGCATCTTTTTGAAGTAGGTACGAACACTTTGAGTATTTGGTCATGCCTTTCAGATTGATGAATGATCCAGCAGTTTTTATGGTTTTCATGAATAGGGTTTTCAACCAGTATCTTGACTTTTTTGTTTTGGTATTCATGGACAACATCTTGGTTTACTTTGGATCTGAGGAAGAGCATGAGAATCATTTTCGGATCGTATTAGGCACTCTCTGGGATCATCACCTCTATGTGATGCTCTCAAAGTGCACCTTATAGATTAGAGAAGTGATGTTTCCGGGCCATGTTATTTCAAATCAAGGGGTTTCAGTGGATCCCGAGAATATCAGAACAGTTATTTCATGGGAAAAGCTAAAGAATGTGTTCGAGATCATGAGTTCTCTTGGCCTAATAGGTTATTATAGGCATTTTGTTCGGAATTTCTTGTGGCTTGCTTCCTCTATGACTTCACTCACCTGATAAGGGGTGAAGTTTGAATAGATCCTAGATTTTCATGCATCCTTTGAGGAGTTCAAGTGACGATTGAATACCACATTAGTGTTGAAATTTCCAAATTATGGGAAGGGCTATATGGTTTATTATGATGCTTCAATTATGGTCCTAAGTTGTGTGCTTATGTAGGATGGTCATGTAGCAGTTTATGGTTCTCTCCAACTCTGACCACATGAGAATAATTACCCAATCCATGACTTGTAATTGGCATTAGTGATGCATGCCCTGAACACATGGAACCATTATCTTTTTGGTTAGAAATTGGTGGCCTACTATGATCATAAGAGTTTAGCCTACATCTTCTCTCAGAAGAATCTTAATCTGAGGCAGCGCCGTTGGATCGAGTATCTATAGGGGTTTGACTTTGATATTGTATATACCCCAGGAAAGGGTAATGTGGCGGCTGACACCTTGAGTAGAAAAGTGCTAGTGCAATCTTTGAGGAAGTCCAGTGATGAGTGAACTTTGATGGGGCTCTTTTCCCAGATGCACTTAGAGACCAAGGAGCACAGTGGAGGTGTGTTATTGGAAAGAATTCAATTGACTCTTTCTCTTTTGGAGTTGATTAATCAGGATCATCATGGTGATGATCTGTTTCAGCAGTCTATGCATTTTCTTCATAGTGGGGAGACTTTTTCTGATTATTCTTCGTCTCCTATGGGGATCTTGTGTTTTAAGGGCCATGCAATGGTATTGTTGTCTCTACGGAAGATGGTGATGTAGGATGGCCACCATTCTCAGTGGTTCGTCCATCCTGGTGAAACCAAGATGTATTATGATGTTTTTCGGCAGTTTTGGTGTCCAGGATTGAGGTGGGACATATATGATTTTGTATCAAGGTGTTATACATGTCAGTAGGTAAAAGCAGAGCATCAGAGGCTCTCTGGGTTGCTTCAGCTATTACCCAATCCTACCTGGAAATGGGATGAGGTCTCCATGGATTTCATTATGGGCTTGTCTCATACACCTCAAAAAAATAACACCATTTGGGTGGCGATGGGACATTTGACCAAATCATACCACTTCATTCTGATCATAGATACATCTAAAGTGGATGAGATGGGATGATTGTATATTCAGGTGGTGGTAAAACTTCATTGTGTGTCATTAATGATTGTTTCTGATAGAGACCCCCTCTTTAAATATCAGTTATGGGAAGGTATTGAAATGGAATTATGGTCACAGATCAATATGAGTACAACATTTCATCCTTGAACATATGGTCAGACAGAGCGGGAAAATCAAATTTTGGGGGAAATACTTCGTGCATGTGTTTTGGATTTTGGGGGATCATGGGATAGCCATTTGGGGTTGGTTGAGTTCTATTATAATAATATTTATCAATATTTTATTCAAATGAATCTTTTTGAGGTGATCTATGGTCAGTCGTGTCAATATCATTTATGTTGGGATGAGGTAGGTGAGACCTCACTTTTGAGACCAAGCCTTGTGCAAGAGACGTTTGAGAAAGTTAAGTTGATCGGGAAGTGGTTATTGACATCTCAGAGTTGCCATAAATCCTATTATGATCAGAGATGTTGGGACCTTGAGTTTTTTGGGGGTGATCGGGTGTTCTTGAAGGTGGACCCTCATTTAGGAAACCATAATTTGGGAAATCAAGGAATGTTGACGTTGAGGTATGTCTGGCCTTTCGATATCACTGAGCGGATTGTCAAGGTGTCATATAGATTATTTTCACCTTCAAAGTTGATGTGTATTCATGATGTATTTCAGGTCTCCCAACTGAAGAAGTATAATCTGGATTTATCTCATGTGTTGAATTTAGAAGAGTTAAAGATATAGCCCGATTTATCAGTGTTTGAGCGGGCAGTGAGGATAGTGGATTCCCAAGAGAAGGTGTTTCATGGTAATTCTATTATTTTAGTTTGTATCCTTTGGAAATATGGAAATGATGAGCATGATACCTAGGAGTAGAAGTTGTGGGCTGAGCAGGAGTACCTATCTTTATTCTCTGGTCAGGCTTCGAGTTGACTTTACAAGGGCAGAAGGTTTTCATTGTAGGGAGAATTGTCACACCCTAACTTCATAAACAATTTTTATTTTATATTTTTATCTGGAATTGTAATGCTTTTTCGAGGTGTAGGTTGGGCCCAGTTAAACGATTACATTTTTTATGATAAGTGGGAATTTTTTTCTTGGTATTTTCTAGCGCATGGTAAGGGCACAATTGAAGCTATGTGGATTTTCCAAATCACCATGAGACCTACCCGGTACATGGTTAAATAATTAATTAATAAAATAAATAGTAAAGAGAATGTAATATAAAATGAAACAAAATGATTTTAGATTTTTTTAATAATAATATTAATAATATTAAGATTATTATTATTATTATTTTTTTTCTAAATTTTTAAATTCATTTATTATTCTTATTAAGTTATTATTATAATTAAAAAACTATTAACATCATTAATACTATTATTATTACAATTTTATTTTTTATTTTGGAGTTGGTTTGGGTTTTTTAAGGGTTTTATTTTCTTTTTATCTTTATTTTTTTTCTCCCTCCTCTTTTTATCTTCTTCCCTTTATCTCTATCCCATCACCTCCCTCCCTTGTATTGTATCATGCTACAACTCCCCAGTGCTAAACCCTATCTCCCCTTCTCCTATGAGTCATGTCGCACCCCATCACCTAGGATACACACCCTCTTCTGGCAGGGCCAGGCCAGGGTGATCCCTCCCGACAAACCACCGTCTGGTTCCCAACTCCCATCACACAACCTCACACCACCGCTATTTTCTTCTAGAAAAACCTTTTCTCAGTGTAGCTTGCCACCTATAGCCCTTCCCTTTGTTGGTAACTCCTTGGTTGGTGACTCCTTGCCTGGTAATCTGTGTCGGTAACTTTTTCTTACCTTTGGTAATATTTTGGTTAGCATCACACCTTTATAAGGGTTCTATTTTAATGTTTTGGGTTTGAATTATTATATTAAGTTTTACATTCAGTTTTCCTGTGGTGCGATTTGTGTGCGATTGGAGTTTCGTAGCAAAATTTTTGGTTTTCCACACCAAGGTAGATGGTTCCATGTATAACCATTGTTTGGAAAATTATTTTAGTTTCTTAATTAAGTTAATGCGTTCTCGATTTGATTTTTATTTTGGTAAATTAGTTTACAAATTATTTTTATGTGTGTTTGATTTTTAAGTAGAATATGTGTATGAATGGGTGTGCTTTGGTGTAAAACCCTTATTACGTCAATTGTTAGTGTTTTATAATATATTAATTTTATTTATTAAACTTTTTTATTGTGTTCTAGTATGGTTTTGGTGTGAAATTAATTTAAAAAAGGGTTTTCTAATGGGTTTTGTGTGTAAAGGCTTGTGATACCTATGTGGAATTGTTTTATAAAATTTTTAAATGGTTTATTAAATTATATCAATGGTGTGAAACATGTTTAGAGGAGGTTTTGGTGTGTTTGTTATCTCAAAATAGAATTTGGGTGTGTAAATGGTGGTATTTGGTATGTGTAGTGCCTTGTATGATATTTTTATTTGATTGTGGAATGTGACGTGAACTTTGAAATTGTTAGATCACAAACATGAAGCCCAGGTAGCTAGGAGGGTGGACTAAGACTAGCGTGCTAGTGATCCGGAAGTGGATTCAGCCCAGTTTCACTTAGCAGGATTGACGATGAAAACATTTATCAAACATTTGATATGGTTGGATACAATTAGGCCTTGTGGTGTGATTCCCCCTAGTGGCTCATGCATGAAAATGCATTTGGTCATGGTTTCTATACCACTTTCACTAAGATGTGAGGTTCTAGGGTTCCATTTTTAGCTAGTCTCATAGGGCCTCTCCCATATTTTGTTCTATTTGACTACTTAATATCACCATCATTATATGGTGTTATTTTTGGGTTACTTTAAATGTAAAAGTTTTTTTATTTAAAATTTGTTTTCCTTTAGAGTTTTTCTCACTAAAGTTGTTTTCCTTTAAAGTTGTTTTCATTAAAAATATTTTATTTAAAATTGTTCAAGAATTCATTTCCTTTCATTATTAAACTTTCAAGTATGTTTTCCATTTAATTTTTATGCGTGGAATCTTTTCTCAGGTGGCATCCGGGTGGGAATCTTCTCACATCCTACTTACACCTTTCGGTGTAAGTATATTTGGTTATGTCTGATGTAGGTAAGGGTATAGCTTATGGAGATGGAGGGTTAGGTTATTAGTTATCCTTCATAGATGGTATTGTGTATATGGCTTGAGGGTGGTCTCCTCTTTCTAGTTGGTGTTTTTTGAGCTAGTTTTTGGTCACCATACATTGTAGTTGTTGTTTGGGTTTTGTTTTAAACATGTAACTCAAATTATGGTTTTTGGTTAAAGGCTTGTTTGGTTGTGACTTATATCTTTGGTTTATTTTATATTTTTTGTTGTTTTAAATTTCTATATATTCAGGTAAATTGTTCCCATGTGTTCACATTTATACCTGGGCACTTGTGCCCGCCCATGGGTATTGGTAACACCCTTCAAGCCTTACCGTAGACCAGGTCAGGCGTCGGTTGGATGGAAACCCAACTTGGTTCACAATAGGAATTAAAACTATAAATCATCTAATGATTACAAAAAATAAAGGAATTAAAAAAAGAAATAAAACTATTCTATGAAGATATATGGGTCAAAACCCTACGGTAGCCTCCCAATAGTCGATCCTCTCCACTTACAATGAAATGCACTATCTATTGTCCATAACCCTTGTTTTATAATCTTTGCAGTCATACATGGGATTCCTCAGTTTAATGACCACATTTAATGGATATTTTAGGTGTTCAAGGATATAAAAATCCTATCAAATATATGATGGAATATCTATTTTTTGAATATGCTCAAGAAATTTCATGTAATGTAATGTTTTACATGATGTGTAATGTGAAGGGAATTTCACATTATGTAATGTTTACATGAATTATATCTTAAACTCTTAACATCAGAACCTCCCTTTATTCTTGATTCTTCATTTTTTTACTTCTAGAACCTCTCTTGTGTTCCCTGCTCTATGTGGGGTAAACTCTCTTATTCTCTTAAGCCAAAGAATTTAATTGCTTAATATCAATTTTTATTGGTACATTGATTGTGTTTTCAATCCTTTAACCTTTTTAAATATATTCTACCATGAGTAGATAAATCACTTAGGGTAGGGTTAGAGAGTAGGGGTGTCTAAATTTAATGAATCTTTAATTCTCAACATAGAAACCCTAAAGATAGTAATCAGGTTATACGAACAATTTTTTAACTAATTATTTTAATAAACCCTAACCATGGGGAGTTTGAATGAATAACCCTGAGAATATTGGAGTATAATAGGTTATGACCAATATCAAATGATACTTTCAATCTTAAAAGCTAGGTTTTATGCATCTAGGTTGTTAGCTATCTTCAGACTAAGTAATTATTCCTTATTGGATAAATCTAGTTGGTTTGAACATATTTAAAAAATGACCTTTGACTGCTTTGTAGAATAAGATTTAAGACCATTCCAAGTAAGGTTTAAGATTATCCTTTTACTTGAACCCTAAAATTGATTCTCGTCCCCCCCCCTCTCTCTCTCTAATCTTAATCCCCAAATTCCTTAGCATTATTTTTCTCCCAAACTCAACCATTTTGTGAGAATTCCTACACATAGTGTTCAAAAACTAGGTTCCTGTCAGCCAGTCCAAATCCCTGAGGGATCAAACCTGCACTATCACTATACTACGTTTTAGTATCAAGTTTAGTTTGGGAAAACATAATCTAATCTGACCATATCCAGTGTGAATAAAAAAATTCATACAGGCACATCAAATTTTTGTCATTGATAACTCTAAAACAACATTCATGTGTCCATTCAATACCTTCACCTATAGAAGCATGTCTTTCAGCAAGTTTAATGCACTGGTGACCTTTCAAGGGTGCATGACAGACATATTACATGACATGGTAGAGTAATTATTATAAATTTTCATGGATGACGTTTCAGTTTATGGAAGTTCTTTAGAGGTCACCTAATAAATCTTGAGTTATTCCTACAACGTTGTGAAGAAAAGTGTGTGGTTTTAAATTGGGAAAATCTTCACATTATGGTCCAAGTATTCATTGTTATTAGACTCAAAATATCCAATTATGGAATGGAAGTGGATCTCGTTAAAATAAAAGTGATCAACAATTTATCTGAGCCCTCAATAGTTAAAGTCATAAGGATATTTCTAGGCCATGTCAGATTCTATCAGCAATTCATGAGAGATTTTGAGAAAGTTTCCTACCCTTTGACACACATGTTATCAAAAGATACTCTATTTGAATTTATTGAAAAATGTTGGTGGACATTCAACACTTTAATGAAAATCTTAGTAGCAGCTCCTATTATCATTTCACCAGATTGGGAAAAATAATTTGAGTTGATGTAGAATGCCAATGACTTTGTTGTTGGTACTATTTTAGGATAGTGATTCATTAATATATTATAGGGCATCATCTATATTGTAATATTTCCAAGTGTGATCTTTTTATTTAAGAGGTAATGGTTTTGGGGCATGTTATATTTGAGAGGGGCATCATAGTGGATCCTAAAAAGGTACTTGTTGTTATGTCCTGGGAGCAGCCTAGAAATGTGTTTGAAATTCAAAGATTCTTGGGCTTTTGTGGTTATTATAGGTGGTTTTTTCATGACTTATTCATGATTTTATATCTGATGATATATTTAACTCATAAGGGTGTAAATTTTGAGTGGAATGAAAAGTGTAAAAGATATTTTGAGGAACCGAACGTGAGATTAACTATATCTCTAGTTTGGATTCTTCTATAACCCTGTTTAGTTTATGATGTTTTCTCTAATGCTTCTAGCATGGTTTTTGGATGTGTATTGATGGAGGGGTGGCGGGTAGTAGCCTATGACTCTCTCTATTTATTCCCTCACGAGAAGAACTAC
Source organism: Viscum album (assembly GCA_963277665.1). NCBI lineage: Eukaryota > Viridiplantae > Streptophyta > Magnoliopsida > Santalales > Viscaceae > Viscum > Viscum album. The sequence continues at coordinate 31,131,841 of OY728132.1, read as the reverse complement.
TCTACCCATTTTATTGAGTTGGAAGAATTTATCCATGCACTCAAATCATGGAATCACTACCTATTTGGGGAACATTTTATGGTATATTTTGATCATAAAATCCTGATGTATATTTTCACTTAGAGGGATATGAACTTGAGATAGAGATTATGGGTGGATTATCTCTAGAATTTTTATTTTGATAATTCTTATACTCGTGGAAAAAGGAATGTGGTCACTGATGTGTTGAGAAAGAAATTTTTTATATAATAAGTGAAGGGATTAGTGGAAGAATGGTGTGTGAATAGTTTTCTGCTGAGATGATCTTGGGAATGAAAAAAATTTAGAGGGCAGGTATGTATAGATTTGGTAAAGGGTGACTCTTTGTTTGATGAGTGGGTTCGTCTCAAGAATATATATGACACTGAGTTCTAGAGATTTAATAAAATCCTTTATAGTGGGGATACCTCGAGTAAGTGTTCCTTATATCCCAATGGAACTTCATGTTTTTTAAGTAGGTTGGTTGTTCCTTTTTCTTTAAGGTAGGAGTTGATGGAAAATGGATACCATTATTGTTGGTACATACACCTAGGAACTAAAAATAAGTATCACGATTTGAGATGTTGGTATTGATGGTTGGGGATGAGATGTTCGATTGCATATTTTGTATCGTGGTTTCTTAATTGTTAGAGAATTATAGAAAAACACCAGAGACCTGATGTTTTTTTGTGACCCTTACCCATTTTTGTTATGGAAATGGGATGAAATTTCTATTTATTTCATCATTGTATTACCATGGACTCATAGTGGGACGTATGTGATTTGGGTGATTATTTATCAACTCAATAAATTAGTTCAATTTCTCCCTATCAAGAAGATAATGAAGGTAAAATAGCTTGGGGACTTCTATGCCCAATTTATTTTGATACTTCATGGGGTTCCCTCTATGGTGGTTTCTGATATGCAATTGAGGTTTACATCCAGGGTTTGGAAAGGTTTTCAGTAAATGATGGGTTCTCAATTGAAATTGATAACAACATATCATCAGAATATGGATGGATAGAAAAAGAGACCTATCCATATTCTTGTGGATATGTATTGGGCTTGTGTTCTTGATTTCAGTGGTTCTTAGAAAAATTGTTTTCTTTTATTCTAGTTTTCCAATTACAATATTTATCATGCCTCAATCAAAAATAGACCCCTTTGAGAATTTGTATGGGAATCTAAGTAGATCTACCTTATGCTCGATAGAGTTGGGAGAGAGTTCCTTAGTTGGACTGAGTCTTTTTCAGGAAATGATGGAGAGGGAGCAGATGATCTAGAATAGATTGATCATGGCACAGAGTTGTTAGAAATATTATGAGAACTATCTTAATTGCCTGTTGGAGTTTGAGGTTGGTGATCGAGTATTTATTAAAGTTCCACCTATCTTGGGAAATTTTAATTTGGGTAAGAATGGTAAGTTGGTACTAAGGTTTTTAGGCCCCTTTGAGATCGTTGAATGACTAAGAAAGGTGGACTATTAGTTGGACTTGCTATCTTGTTTGACTTCTATCCATAATATGTTTCATTTTTCCCATCTGAGAAGATATCTACCATATCATTCCCATGTGATTTAATGATATAATGTAAATCTTTATCCCTATATCACTATGGTTAAGTAACATTCTTAGATTATGGATCCTTAATAGAATATGTTTAATGATAAAATGATTACGTTAGTTTGTGTACCGTGGTAGTGCAGATGGGATAGCCATGAGATTTGAGAGAAGTAATTTTTAATGAGGCTATAGTGGACTTTACTTTTTTGCGAGCCCATAATCTTGAGGACTTTATGGGGGTATAAATATTTTATGGTGGGGAGATTGTAACACTCCATTAACTTCCTTCATGTATTCCTTGACTGTTTTTATGGTTTCCCTTTTTTGGTTGTGTTCTAGTCTTCTCAAGATTGGAGAGCCTTTTCTGAGAAAAATGAAATAAATTTTGGGTATGTATGTTTTCTTTTGAATTAATGTATTCCAGGTATAAATGTGTAAATGTATTTAGAGGGTTCTCCTTGTGATAGGACAGCCTAAAGTTTTGGTTCAGTGGTTTTCAGGAAAAAAATGAGGTGAGTATTACATGTTGGACACATTCAAGCTATGAATGGGTTACACAGCATGAATATGTTATAGGGAAGATGTTCACTATTGTAAATCATGGTTTTCCCAACAGTTGTAGACCAACGGTTCTATTGAACCGTTGGTGTAGGTGATTTTTTCCAACGGTTTGATGAAACCGTTGAGAAATATTGGAAGAAAATTAGTTTTCCCAACGGTTTCATCAAACCGTTGGGGAATATGGGGGATAAATTACTTTTCACAGGGGTTTAATGAAACCATTGGGAAAAATCTATCTTTCCCAAGGGTTTTTACAAACCGTTGGGAAAGATTTCCCCCAAATACACACCAGCCGAACCCCCACCCAGTCCGATTGCAAATTGAAGACAGAACCCATCTCCTGAATTCTTCTTAGTCCCGACACTCTTTCCACCCAAGATCCATCTTCAATCAAACAAAATCTTATTTCACACTTCAAATTAGTAAGTTTTACCTTAGTTTTAGCATTATTTCTCTATTTTTTTTTGGTGTTTGATGTTTTGATTTAGGCTAAATTAGGGTTGCTGTCTACGGAACCCTTGATTTGTTTTATTTTTTTTTGTTCTAAACTTCAAACATGGTAAAGGGTTTGTTTAGTGGAGTGATATGGTACTTTTGGTGGAATTTATTTTAGTTGAAAATTGGATTTTGATTTGGATGAATTTATGTTTCAATTTGAGGGGGAGGGTGTGCAGATGGGGTGGGGGAGGATGTCGAGGGCTATCCAAGTGGGGTGGGGGAGGGGTTGTCTAGGTAGGGTGGGGGAGGGGGCTGTCTAGGTAGGGTGGGGGATGGGGATGAGTTGTCCAAATGGGGTGGGGGTAGGGCTGTTTGGGGTGGAGGAGGGGATGTCTAGGTAGGGTGGGGGAGGGGGCTGTCTAGGTAGGGTGGGGGACGGGGCTGGGTTGTCCAAATGGGGTGGGGGTAGGGCTGTTTGGGGTGGGGGAGGGGTTGTCTAGGTACGGTGGGGGAGGGGGTTGTCTAGGTAGGGTGGGGGAGGGGGATGGGTTGTCCAAATGTGGTGGGGGTAGGGCTGTTTGGGGTGGGGGAGGGGTTGTCTAGGTAGGGTGGGGGAGGGGTTGTCTAGGTAGGGTGGGGGAGGGGTTGGGTTGTCCAAATGGGGTGGGGGTAGGGCTGTTTGGGGTGGGGGAGGGGCTGTCTAGGTAGGGTGGGGGAGGGGATATCTAGGTAGGGTGGGGGAGGGGTTGGGTTGTCCAAATGGTGTGGGGGTAGGGCTGTTTGGGGTGGGGGAGGGGTTGTCTAGGTAGGGTGGGGGAGGGGGCTGGGTTGTCCAAATGGGGTGGGGGTAGGGCTGTTTGGGATGGGGGAGGGTGTCCAGGAAGGGTTGTCCAAGTGGGGTGGGGAGGGTGTTCATGTGGGGTGGGGGAGGGGCTGTCTAGGTAGGGTGGGGGGGATGGGTTGTACAAGTGGGGTGACGGTAGGGCTGTCCAGGTGGGGTACGGGGGGGGGGGGGTGGCTGGTGTTGGGTCGGAACAAAACGAGGAAAGATGGCAAGAGGGGGGGTGAATTGCCTTTTAAAAAATTGATTAACAAATTAAAAATCAAAGTAAAGAATGCAGCGGAAATAAAGAAGGCAATCACACAAGAAATTGATAACGGAGTTCGGCCAAAACCCGGCCTACGTCTCCGCTCCCAACTCAACCGTTGAGAGATTCCTACAGCTTGCTTTTCAATGGTTTTATCAAGAAACCCACTAGGCTTTGAGGTAGCACTAGGACCTATTACAGCTTGCTTTTATTGGTTAAGCAAGAACCCACTTACTTTTAATGGTTAAGTAAGAACCCACTAGCCTTTTTAACGGGTGAAGACTAGCTCACCGGTGACACAAGCCTTTTAAAAGGAAAGGCTTGAAGAAACCTCTTCACACCTTAATGGTGATGTGAAACCCAAAAGAAATGGGGATGAAGAAAGAGTTTGGGGTTTGTAGGCACAAACCCAATTTTAAAGCTCAAAATAAATAAACAAGAAAAACCGTAGTTGAGGAAAACTTGGGCGCCAATTGGATATATGGAGTTGATGTAGCGTGCTCTCCCAAGCTTCTTGAGGTGCTCCTTGGATTTGGAAGTGGATGGAGCACTTGGGGTTCCTTGAGGTGGCTCGCCGGAGGATTGCCAAATGATGGAGAAATGTGTTCGTTGGCTTCACAAGAGTTCCGGCTATGTTTCATAGACTTCCGGGGGTTCAAGGTCCTTTATTTATAGAGGGGGAACCCTCATATGGCCGTTGGAGGTCTTCGGAGCCGTTGGAAAGGCTTTCGGAGCCGTTGGGAGGCAAGTGGAGCAGCCTGGTCAAAGCTCCAACGGCTAGTTTGACTGGGCTACCGGCTGGCCGGTGCAGGGCCACCGGCTGGCCGGTGCCTTGGATGTTGAGAAGGAACTTGGTCCAGGCTCTACCGGCTGACCGGTGGAGGATCCACCGGCTGGCCGGTGGAAAGACAGTAGCAAACACTATTTGGGCTGGGTGCCACCGGCTGGCCGGTGCTGAGGCCACCGGTTGGCTGGTGAGATGGCAGTGAGTGGCTCTTCTGCCCAGAGTCCACCGGCTGGCCGGTGCTATGACACCGGTTGGCCGGTGGACTGAATTTCAGTCCACTTGATGTCCATTCTTGGGCCAATCCTTTGGCAATCTTTTGCCTATCATCCACAACACTTAAAAACAATGTTAGACAAATATGAAAGTGATTGTGATCATAAAAATCAAAGAGTGTGGGGTACAACAATCTCCCCCTATTTTGATGATCACAATCACTTATCTAAGAAATGTAAAAACTTAAAAGAAAGGCATTCTTTAAATGATAAATTGAAAATAAATACTAAGCATGAGAGAAAAGATTCTCCCCCAATCAATCAAGAAATTTCTCCCCCTTTGTGATTATCAAAATAGCGTGGGGTATAAAACTTGATTGAGGGAAAATTGAAAATCAAGATCAATTGGAATTTTTGAAAATTGAATTGAAAATTTGAATAATAGTTTGAATTGAAAGTTTTGAATGAAAAAATCGAATTGAATATTTTGAAATGAAAATTTTGATACCAAGTGTTGAAATTGAAAGTTGGAATCGAAAATTTTGAAATTGAAATCAAAAGGGCTTAATTTTTGAAATTGAGAGTTTTGAAACAAAGTTTGAAAACAATTTAGAAAGTTCTCCCCCTAAATAGAAACAATGAATCACCGGGGAAAGGAAACTATCTTAGTCCCGGAGAGACTCGCTAGAAGGGATTTTTCAATCCATACTTGTCTCATAGCGGGTCTTCTCCTATAAAATTCGTCCGAATAAAAAATCGATTTGGGCCTACCATACCGGGCGTTTTTGCAATTACATTCATATATCATGTGCCCGGGTTTTTTGCAATAGTTACAAAATTTAAATTCGGAGCTCCCCCTTACAAAAATAGTGGGTGCATGGGAGGAGGAAGCTTGCTTGGAATAGCCAAGCCCTTGGGTGGTTCTAGATATTCGTTGGGAACCTAGTAGATTGTTTAAATTTTGTTCCCCTTAGGTGAACTTAGCTAGGGTCTCCCTTAGGTCTTTGATGGTTGATTCCATGGAATCAACATTTGGAAAATTTTGGATTTTTAGGGAGAGTTCCTCCTTCTCTTTGAGAAGTTGTTCTTTTTCGGAGGAAAGTTTTTTGAAATTCTTTTTTAAAGCAACGAATTTTGAAGAAAGTTCATGAAAACCATTTTCTAGTTGGTCTCTAGCGTGTGAGAGTTCTTCATAAGATAGATGATTTAAAGAATTGGAATTTGAAGAACAAGAGGAAGAGGAGTCGGAAGAAGTTACCTCATGAAATGCCATTAGGCATTTTGTACCTTGGTCGCTCGAGGAGGAGGAGGAGGAGGATGATGAGGAGGTGTCACTCCATGTCGCCTTGAGGACCTTTTTCTTTCCTTTTTCCTTTTGTGTGGCCCGTTTTTTGTTGAGTGGGCAATCGGGCTTGTAATGGCCCTTTTCGCCGCACCCGTAGCATTTTACCTTGGGCTCGGATCTTACGGTGGGTTCTTGCTTTCGATGCTTGTGGGATTTCTTCTTCTTCTTGTGCTTCTTCATAAATTTGTGCATTTGGCGGGCGAGATTCTCCATTTCCGAATCGCCGCTTGAAGATGAAGAAGATGAAGAGGATGATGAGGAGGAGCTTTCTTCCTTTTGTACCTTGAGGGCGATGTTCTTTGGTGTCTTGATTGGTGTGCCCTCCTTTTGAGCTTGCCTCCTCATCGTGATCTCGTACGTCATTAGGGATCTGATGAGCTCCTCGACCGGCATGTTTTTGACATCCTTAGCTTCTTGGATTTCCGTCACTTTAGGTGCCCATGAGCTCGAGGGGGTGAATTGCCTTTTAAAAAATTGATTAACAAATTAAAAATCAAAGTAAAGAATGCAGCGGAAATAAAGAAGGCAATCACACAAGAAATTGATAACGGAGTTCGGCCAAAACCCGGCCTACGTCTCCGCTCCCAACTCAACCGTTGAGAGATTCCTACAGCTTGCTTTTCAATGGTTTTAGCAAGAAACCCACTAGGCTTTGAGGTAGCACTAGGACCTATTACAGCTTGCTTTTATTGGTTAAGCAAGAACCCACTTACTTTTAATGGTTAAGTAAGAACCCACTAGCCTTTTTAACGGGTGAAGGCTAGCTCACCGGTGACACAAGCCTTTTAAAAGGAAAGGCTTGAAGAAACCTCTTCACACCTTAATGGTGATGTGAAACCCAAAAGAAAGGGGGATGAAGAAAGAGTTTGGGGTTTGTAGGCACAAACCCAATTTTAAAGCTCAAAATAAATAAACAAGAAAAACCGTAGTTGAGGAAGACTTGGGCGCCAATTGGATAGATGGAGTTGATGTAGCGTGCTCTCCCAAGCTTCTTGAGGTGCTCCTTGGATTTGGAAGAGGATGGAGCACTTGGGGTTCCTTGAGGTGGCTCGCCGGAGGATTGCCAAATGATGGAGAAATGTGTTCGTTGGCTTCACAAGAGTTCCGGCTATGTTGCATAGACTTCCGGGGGTTCAAGGTCCTTTATTTATAGAGGGGGAACCCTCATATGGCCGTTGGAGGTCTTCGGAGCCGTTGGAAAGGCTTTCGGAGCCGTTGGGAGGCAAGTGGAGAAGCCTGGTCAAAGCTCCAACGGCTAGTTTGACTGGGCTACCGGCTGGCCGGTGCAGGGCCACCGGCTGGCCGGTGCCTTGGATGTTGAGAAGGAACTTGGTCCAGGCTCTACCGGCTGACCGGTGGAGGATCCACCGGCTGGCCGGTGGAAAGACAGTAGCAAACACTATTTGGGCTGGGTGCCACCGGCTGGCCGGTGCTGAGGCCACCGGTTGGCCGGTGAGATGGCAGTGAGTGGCTCTTCTGCCCAGAGTCCACCGGCTGGCCGGTGCTATGACACCGGTTGGCCGGTGGACTGAATTTCAGTCCACTTGATGTCCATTCTTGGGCCAATCCTTTGGCAATCTTTTGCCTATCATCCACAACACTTAAAAACAATGTTAGACAAATATGAAAGTGATTGTGATCATAAAAATCAAAGAGTGTGGGGTACAACAGCTGGGTTATCCAAGTGGGTTTTGGGGGGTAGGGGTGTCCAGGTATGGTGGGGGGGGGGTGCTGGGTTTTCCAAGTGGGGTGGGGGTAGGGTTGTCCATGTGGGGTGGAAACCCTAAATTCAATGTTTTAATTGGATATTTGGTTTGTTTTATTAGGGATTAGGTTTATGAGTAATTCTCATTACTATTATGGGTGGTTTTAATCAAAAGTTATGATATTGGAACCATTTATGATGATGTTGTCTCTATTTAATCTCATTTCCCATAACTTAACATTAAATTCTATATCACATTTGGTTTCTGTATTTTAATTTCTAGTTAAGTTATTTGTGGTCGATGGTTGTCTCATGTTAATTGTTTTCAATGGTTTGGCATGGAAATTAGGCATTTAATGTGACTTTTCCAAATGGGGGTGCCTTGAGAATACTCCAAATATTTGTTAAAAATGATCAAAGATATTTTATTATTTAAAATGGATTTCGAAATATATTTTCTATTAAAGTTCAATCCTATTGAATTTTTTATGACAAAATGACTTCTATAAATTCTTTTTACGGAATGTACAGAAGTTGGATGTATGAAACCGATCGGATCTCAAGCGATTTTCAAAACAATTTGGAGAGCTTTATAGATTTTGCATTTCACAATGCTTTAGATAGTGGTCGCATACACTTCCCATGTTCCAATTGTGTTGGTATACCTTGGTTGAGCTGTGAAGAAGTCAGCTACCACATAACCAAAAATGGTTTTCAAGAAAACTACTTTGTGTGTTGTCACAATGGGGAGAAAATGAAATCTCAAATTGGTGATGATCGAAATGAAAGGACTGGAATGGAGAATTTGTTAGATGATCGGTTTCCATTTATTCGTCATCATGAAAAGTAAAGGATTTCGACTCAAGAAGACTTCGATATGAGGACAGCTGATGCATCTAGTGAAAATGATGATATTGATAGGGTGAAAAAATTGAATGATGCTGCCACGACTCCAGTATATCGACAATGCGATAAAATGAAAAAGTTTTAATTTTTAATCCGATTGTTTCATGGGAAAACTATGTATGGAATTTCTAATACAGTAATCTATTACATTCTTACCCTCTTGAAGGATTTACTTCCAGATGATGCAGATATTCCCTCAAACCACTATATGGCATGGAAGTTAGTTGACGAACTTGGATTTTCAAGAAACAAAATTCATGCTTGCCCGAAAGATTGCAGTTTATTCTGGGAGGAAACCGCTGAACGAAATGATTGTATAAAATGTGGCACATCCTGCTGGAAGTCAAAATCTGATGAAACACCATCCCGCGTTCCACAAAAAGTAATGTGGCACTTTCCATTGATCCCCAAACTTCATAATCTTTTTATGTCTGATGACATATCAATAAAAATGATATGGCGTGATATCGAGAGAAAGAAGACTAATGATGAGTTGGTTCATCCTGCAGATGGATTTGCATGGCAGAGATTTGATGCTCGACATCCTGATTTTGTAGCTGACGTGCGTAATGTGAGGCTGGGTCTTTCATGCGATGGTTTTAATCTGTTTGGGAAGATGCTTACTTCGCACAACACATGGCCAGTTTTTATACACATTTATAATCTTCCCCCATGGTTGGGTATGAAAAAACCTTTCACTTTCATGAGTATACTCATATCTGGTCCTTCTGATCCTGGAATTGATATTGATGTATACATGCAACCTTTAATAAAAGAGTTTAAACTTCTTTGGGATGTGGGTGTGCGCATATACGATGCATGTTCGAAATACATATTTCAGATGCGTGCTGTGCTTATGTGGACGATCAATGATTTTACAGCGTATGCAATGATGTCTGGATGGAGCAAGAAGGGAAAACTGTCATGACCAGTTTGTATGAAGAATACACGATCTAGAAGACTGAAACATCGTTGTAGTTTCAGTTTTATGGGACATCGACGATTATTGCCAAAGGATCGTCCATATAGAATGAATCGTTGAAGATTTGATAATACCATAGAGACCGATGATCCACCTCAGCGTATGTCTGGAACTGACGTGCTTAATGAATTGAAAGATTTCAGTTTTTCGTTCGGTAAGGGTCAAATGAAATCTGGAAAGAGAAAGAATGTTTCCACTGAAACCTGTTACAATTGGAGGAAGAAGAGTATATTTTTTTATTTACCTTATTGGTCAACCAATTTGTTACGTCATTGCTTAGACGTAATGCATATTTAAAAGAATATATGTGAAATGTTGCTTTCGGTTCTTCTAAATGTCAATGGGAAGAAAAAAGATGATTTATGATCTCGGCGTGACTTGGTGGATTGGGGCATCAGACCAGAATTGCATCATGTGCGTATCAGTGAAAATAAATGGCAACTTCCATGTGCTTCTTATGTGATGAAACCTACAGAAAAAAACAATTTATGGAAGTATTAGAGACTATTAGAGTTCCTGATGGCTATTCAAGAAACATATCTAAACGTGTCAACAGAAGAGAGTTGAAGCTAAAATCTTTGAATACTCATGATTATCACATTCTACTGCATGAGTTGATTCCAATAGCAATCTGTCATCTTTTATCCAATAATGTAAGGGTGGTTGTTATTTGGTTTTTCCATTTTTTTAGAGATCTTTGTGCTAAGAAGTTGTCCAAGTCTTTCTTGCAAAAAATGTTGACAGATGCCCCATTAATTTTGTGTGAGTTGGAGAAAATATTTCCTCCATAATTTTTCACATGCATGCTGCATCTGACTGTCCATATTCCCACTGAAATACTTCTTGGAGGACCTATTTCTTTTCGTTGGATGTATCCAACTGAAAGAAATATGTTCACATTAAAGTCTTATGTCCTAAATAGAAATCATCTCGAAGGTTCTATCATGAACGGTTACTTGGATTAAGAATGTAGGGATTTCTGCTCGATGTATTTGTCTGATCTTACTACAAGATTGAACATACCAATGAGAAATGAAGAAGAACAGTATGATCCAATTGAACCCAGTTTTCCATCACTTCCTCAAACAGGAGGAATTCCTGGATCATATACATTGAAGACATTAAGAAATGAAGAGCGGGAGATGGCACATCGCACAGTTTTGTTCAACTGTGATTTGTTCGATGACTATATCATGTAACTAAATTGATTATGTATATCTTACATATATATCTGTTAAACTATTAATATTTTTTATCTACAGAGAAAATAAAACAATGATAAATAGGAAGCATCGTTCTTTATCTTTGAGAAAGAGAGAGACTTTTCATAGTAAAGAGTTTTCTGCTTGGTTAAAATTGAAGGTATAAAAAAATTAATGTTTGAAATAATTATATCAATATTTAATTAAGTTTAATAGTCATTTATATTGTAGGTATTGAGTTTGTCTACTGACTCTGTCTTTGAGGAAATAAGAGCTTTGGCTTTTGGTCCTAATATTGTGGTTCATGACTGTAAATAAATTGTTATCAATGGGTAAAAATTTATTATCACTGAATGAGAAAAGAACATGAGAACATAACATGATGGTGTTATGGTTACTACCACAACAGATTGTTATGCCAGTGCATCAGATAGTAGACCGCAATTTTAAAATGTGGGTTATTATGGAGTTGTTGAGAAAATAATAATATTGGATTATTACTCTCATGGACGAGTCACAATGATGAAATTCCATTGGTTTGATTCGATGATGAGACATGACACATTTATTGATGATTGTGGATTTCGAGTAATTAATATGACTCGCACTCTTGCTACCGAAGAACCATATGTGTTGGCATCAATGGCTAAACAAGTTTTTTATGTCAAAGACCAACTTCGACCTGAATTTGGTGTCATAGTTGAAGTAATTCCAAGACATATTTTTGATGATGGTGATGATGGAATTGAAACTGTCCCTAATACTATTGGAACCAATCCATTCATTTCTTTTGATGACTCAAATAGCTCAATTGTCATAGTTGATTGTGAACCTGAAGTTGTGGTTGAAAATATATAGAATAATTCATCCATGTTCTCAATTCTTTTGGTTTACCTCAAGTTGGGTTGTTAAGGTTGGTAATATTCAAATTGATTTAGTATTGATCACAAATATGTTTTAGCTGACTTGACCATTATGTGAATTTTCAATGTTTATTGGTTGCAGTTTTATTTGAATTGCATTTTCTAATTTGGAATTGAACTGTATTCAAACATAGTCAAACAATATTTCTAACTTGGTGAAGATTACAACATGTATGATTTATTAAATCCATTCAATCTCTTCTAAAACAATTGATATCTGACTTGACCGTTATGTGAATTTTCAATGTTTATTGGTTGCAGTTTTATTTGAATTTCATTTTCTAATTTGGAATTGAACTGTATTCAAACATAGTCAAACAATATTTCTAACTTGGTGAACATTACAACTTGTATGATTTATTAAATCCATTCAAGCTCTTCTAAAACAATTGATAGCTTAATTAACCATTATGTGAGTTTTCAATGTTTATTGGTTGCAGTTTTATTTGAATTGCATTTTCTAATTTGGAATTGAACTGTATTCAAACATAGTCAAACAATATTTCTAACTTGTTAAACATTACAACTTGTATGATTTATTAAATCCATTCAAGATCTTCTAAAACAATTTATAGATAAATTACCAATGAATCCCCCTATTCACTCATATATTTAGTTTTTTGGGTTACACATTAGTTTTATTTTTCTAATTAATTACATATTTGTTTTCAAAATGTAGGAAATGAAGCCAATTGAAGAGAGAGGAAGGAAAAAAATGATGGAGAACAATCGTCGAATGACGGAGTTGGGAATTCCATCATTAGTGCCTGTAGTGAGTACTTTATTTCAAATTGATATATTTAAAGAATATATAATTTCATGTGATTAATTTTTTTGTAAACATTTTTGTAGGATCCACCTATACGTCGACAGTTATTCGACGAGGAGCCTAGTACTGGTCCTAGTACTCAGGTCGGCGGTACGAGGAGGGTTCGTACCATAGGTGGACGAGCAGCTGTGCGTACCCGACTAGACCCTGCCCCTCCCACTGACATGCCATCATTCCCACATTCTAATCCCGGTGTGTCGTTAGAGACACACAGGATATTTAGGCCTCCCATGTTTTCTCTACCTTTTGCATCTTCTGGCCCATCGTTTTCACATCCCATGATGATTCCCACTCCTCAGTCAGCATCCAGTCAGACAGCTATCCCATCTTCTTTTCCTTCTACTTCTATCTCTCTGAGCTTCTATATTCCATCGTGTTTGACACTTGTTCCACCACAGGGTGTTCCATCAGTTTCTGTGGATCCATCGGCACTCAGCAATTAGACCGACACAGGTATATTTATAGAACCCTAACAAATTTTTATAGAAATATTTATTTTCATTATAACATGTTTTGATAAAATATTTGTTTTTCTTTCATGACAGATACATCTACTGATAGGAGGCGTGGGCGGGGGCGTACACGTATGTGTTCGGTGTGGAACCGCCGCACACAGGTTATGGTGGATTATAATGAAGACAACCAAATGGTTGAGAAAATAGGGCAGCAATGTCAGAGTTTTTTGGTGATGCTTACCAAATACTCTGACATCATTCTCGTCAGCCTGCTATCGTGGAGACATTTGCCACATGAGGTCAAGGATAGAGCTTGGGCAGAGATATGGGTAAAAAAATCTGTTCTATTTAATGCCATGAATTATTTTTGTATTTATATGAATTAATATTTTGATTTCAGCTTCAATTTAATTTTCCCGATGGTGAGGGTGCACGATCGGAATGTCTAAAGGATTTAGGCAATATTTGGAGAGCCTACAAGCATGAGTTGTATATTTCCTAGGTTTCTAGAGTTGTCAATGAGTTAGAGGAAGTACCAGTGGTGGATGATTTTCCTATAGATAAGTATTGTCAGATGATTACTCATTGGACGAGTACCCATTTTAAGGTATTAATAACATTTGAGGTATTTAAATTATAACTTTCATGTTTTTCATTAATACTATCTGTTGAATTTTCGAATTTTATTTAGGAATCATCCAGAAAAAATAAAAAGAACATTGATGCAAAAAAATACCTCCACACACTGGGACGCACTACGATGCCTGATCATGAGAGGAAGCAGGTATGACAATTGTTTATAAGTTTTCTTTACGACTTACACTTTCTTTTGTTTGTTCAATTATTTAACAGTTTGATAAATTTTTTATATAACTTTAGTTTTCAATGTCATTTTAGAGGCAAATACAAAATATTGAAGGACGTGTTCCTCGAGCAAAACTGTTTTGCTCGAGTAGACAGAAAAATGATGGAAGTGCCCTCAACGAAGCGACTCAGCAGCAGATTGTATGTTTTAAACTGTTGAATTTATTTTTTAATATCTATTTTGTAACTTAATGATATATTTATATTTGTAACAGGATGCTTTATAGGCCCTTGATGCTCAAGAACCAGACAATTTTGGGCCAACAGATCACTTACATCAGGTGTTGGGAGAGGAGCATTCTGGCAGAGTATGTTGCCGACCTAGGATAGCCCTGACAAGGTATTGGCCCTCCTCAGGTATGAGTTATAGTGCCACCGAGCTGCATCAAGTTAGGGAACAATGATCCATGGGTCATATGTGATGTGTACGAGTCAACCCCGCCTCAATCCAAGGCGCGGTGTGTCCGGTAGCACTCTAGGTGTATGTATTATTTTTAAAATGGACATTATTTCAGGTAAAAATTTATGGTATACAAAAAACCGATCAAATTATGAATTGACTTCCAGATTCCACATATAATTTTCATCTAAATTTTAAATTGAATTCTAAATGAATTATGTATGTTTATAATTACTTTATGAATTCTAATTTAATTATGGATGTGTATAGTTCCACCATTATATGTTAAATGTGTATGAATTTGTTCTCTATATGTAAGTGTTAGTTGGTTATTGCAGGTACAATAATTGTATATGTATGTTTCAGTTTATTGCAGGTACAATAATTGGATTGAAAATGAGTGGGAACCCACAAAATGAGACCTGGTGGGAAAATTGGAGATCCGGTTGCAAATTGGGGAGCTGTTGGGAAAATTACAGAGCTGCTGTGCAATTTGCCCAGTAGAGGCTATGCTAATGGTTCAAAACTATTGGCATTGAATGTTTAGGTTTTGTTTTACCAACGGTTCATAAAACTGTTGGTAAAACACTTTTCCCAATGGTTCTAAACCATTGGGAAAGAGGAGATTTTGGGTTTTTTCCAACGGTTTTGAAAACCGTTGGGAAAAACATGGTAATTTTGAGCACTTTATCCCAACGGTTGTAAACCGTTGGGAAAAAGCTTTCCCAACGGTTTTCCAGAACTGTTGGGATAGGGTAATTTTTCTCCACCCTATCCCAATGGTTTACTATAACCCGTTGGGAAAAGTTTTTCCCAACGACTTACTTCCCTACAGTTTGCAGAACTGTTGGTATAACATATACCAACGGTTTTGTAGCCTTTCCCAATAGTTCTAAACCATTGGGAAAGCCTGTATTTCTAGTAGTGGTTTTGAATCTCATATAGGGAGTGGAAATTTTAAGGCTATGAAAGAATTACACATCGTGAAAATGTTGATCATGATTTAATTTAATCCAAGGAAATACCTTTTTCTATATCTTTTTAATATGTTATATTTCACATCGTGAAAGGGATTCGCAAAATTAATTTCTCATTTCTAGTGGTTTTAAATGTGTTACATTCCTGATTATTTAATAATTATATGTATAGTCTTTCCTCTTGGACCCTATGATAATTTTGGGTGATTTTGGGTGATCTCCCTCCTTCTGAATCACTTTGTTCAGCATTTGAATTCTACAGTGGTTTCACCACACATCCTTAGTAAGAAATATTTTTTATTCATCATTTAATTTGGTCACGGAGAAGGCATTGGAAGTATTTTTTTTCAGATTCATGATTGATCGGTGTTTTATATCAATCCCTTGTAGTTTCTTGTCATTCTTTGTCTTTGTAAGGCCAATTTATGGTTTGTAAATCTCCATTGTTGATGGAACTTAGGTTTCCATCATTCTTATGATAGTTGGATCTATGAAAGTGTTACTAATTCTTCAATTTATATATTTTCATGTTGATCCCACTGTTTTTTTCATTTAAATATATTTTCTTTGGTGAAAAGGGGGTTTTAATAAATGTGACCATGGATTTTGAAAATGGTTTTGGAGAATCTTTGTACATTGGGAACCATGGGTGCATTAGGAAATTAACTTAGATGAACCTAGTGTATGTGGCACCATTAGGTGTTACTTTTCTGATATCAACTGACTTTGAAAGGAATTGATATCATTTGGAACCAACTTATTCCTATTTTAGGCTTTTTTTTATGTCTATTACAAATTCTCATAGGCTAGGGCCTAAATGGTGTGCGTTTTCATTTATACCTAGCTTATCACATGATGGTTTATTTCATGGATATTTTATCACATGTTAAATTTACCTATTTTTATTTTGTACCTGATATATTCATAGATTTGGTGAATATGGTATGCATTTATTGAAACCAAAGAAAATGTTTACAAATGTTTTTATTTATAATAATTATTTATAAATTAATTTTGTTTTAAAGTTAGAACTTGTTCATTTTTTATATTAGAACTTATATAGATTATTTTGTGGTATCCTACTAGTATCTATTCTTACACCTTACATTTCATTTGGCTCATTGTGGACCTTGTTTTTTAGGACTCGAGGAAAGGGAAGTGCATCATGTATCATGTCATGTTCTCTTGTTGTTTATCACCTTTATAGTGGTATGGTTTGGAGGTGATGGTTGGTCACATGGAGACTTATTGGTCTTATATTGTCATAATTTTCTACTTTATCCTATTTGGATTGGGTTTTATGGATCTTATTGTGTCTCTTTATTCCTTATTGTACTTTGGTTGTATGTATTTGTTTGGTTATATTAAAAACTTTCTTCTGTTATCTTTATTATACCTCATCATGTGACAGCCATCTTGGGTGGATGGTTTAGTTGACCGAGGTTGGTTCATTAAATATACACATCTTTATATAGGAATAACCAAAGAAACATAAACTTTTGTAATTCCTCTTAGAGATTCTATGCTCATAACCATCCTAATTATAAGCCTTCAATTCCTAGTATTCAAATATCATCTATATCCTGTCAAATAAATGTTATCTAAACCATAGGACATATTTTTAAGAATATTATTATAGAATTTATAGGTCATAATTATAGTGTAAAAATACTATAACCTTTAAATTTGATAAATACTCTATGGGAAATATCACATTAAATTTATACAGAAGAACAATAATAATGTTTTAATATGTTTATTAATATTTTGGTAATTGAAAGTTCAAAGTAATTTGGTTTTAAATAACAAAATCTAAAAAAATCCCACTTTCACTAGATCTAACTACTAACTAATAACTTGGTATCTCTCACATGATAAACATGCTTCTGTTGAGGTATGTTTATAGCTTATCATCTTGCCACATTCTTTTATGTCTACTCCACTTGTTGTAACTTTGCTCCTTTGAGAAACTCCTTCAAGAAGTGATATCACTGAATTTTTACATTTTATCTCCTATTATAAACTTTACATATTTTTTAATTACATTATTATAAAATTATCAAAATATATATTATGATAACACTTTACCATCTCTTTCAACTCCAAAATTTGGAACAAGTCATTGCTGAAACTACTTTTTAAGTTATATTAGAAACAACAATATACTCGAACTATGTAGACATGTCTACCATTGGATTTAATAAGTTTCTATTTCTTATTTAATTAACCTTACTATGATTTATATGATCAAATTTATCTATATGAACACTTTTATATATCACCCTGACAACTAGAATTCTCACTTATCCAAGTACCATGAACTTATCTCTTGCACTTTCTCAAGTATTGTTGGGTACTTCTTACTATTACCCTATGCAGATATCATGGTTCTATTTGAAAATTTTCAACTATGATTTATTAATAAGAAATATTAAATCTCAATACATATCATAGAATATTAGATATATTCTAACCATTCAAGTTTATAGGACTTTATTCATAAGAATATTCTCATGTGTTTTAATACATCAACTTGGAGAGACATCATGTCAAGTGACATAGGAAACAATTTACTCTAGAATTGTTCCATATTTTATTTCTCAATACCTTTTCAATTATATAACATCCCTAGATTTTAAAAGGAAACACTATGCTCAATAGCGTATGAGATACGCCAAATCAAGCTTAAAGGAACAACTACATTTTATTTTTTAAATTTGATCGTTATAACCTAACTTTTATATTGGAGGGAATGAATAAGAATAAATTATTTATGAAATAAATATATATTTCAAAATAGATATTATTTTTTGGTAATTTTTTATAAAATAATCACAAAATATTTGGTAAAGTCATTTTATTATTCAAAAAAATACATTTTCTACAAAAAAATGATTTTTATTACTTTTTATGTAAAAATATTATAATTAATTTCTAGATATTTTATGATATATATTTGATAAAATTAACTTCATTTCTAAAATCATCATAACAAAATTATTCTATGGTTAAAAATTTTGAATTTTATAAAAATGTTAAATTTTTGGTGAATAGTAAAAAATAAATAAAAAATATAAAAGACGGTATCTTTTATGATATCATCAAAATGTAACAACCAAGGTACTTATAGAATGATTTTAATTTCATTATATAATTAAAATTTTAAATTCATTATAAATTTAAAATTAAATAAGTGGTATTTATAGAAATTAAAGAATCTATACTAATAAAATAGTAACATGAAAGTTTGAATAGTAATGTGGCCATTAGGAATAGTAATCTAGACATTAGAATGATAAAATCACCTATGAAATCATAAATAAAATTTAGATACATCATAAGTGAAAATATGATATATTTATATCATGGAATAAGTAAATAAATGTTTAAAAATGATAAATTAAGTGCTGGTATTTTTGTGAGACATACATGTTTATTAACAATTTTATAGTTAATATAATTATTTAAAAGAAAATTTATTTTCATAAAGATATTTATAAATTAATATTTTGTTACCATATTATTATAAGATAATTTTATGAGACCTTAATTTACTTTTCAAAGTGTCATAAATCGGTTATAATATTAAAATTGACATTTTTCAAATAAATAATTATTTTAATTAAAAATTAAATTTTACATATTTAAAAAATTATTTTCATAAAATAGAGTCCCTTTTTGAAATATAAATTTTAAAAAATTATTGGGGTTATTTTTTATATTTTTCTAAACTATTTGAATGTTTTCTGAATAGTGAAATATGGTAATTTACGGTATTTAACGTTTTAAGTCAAATACATGAATTTTTGAGTAATAGATGATGTAAGAAACCATTATTTAGAACTCACATGCACTATTTACTATACTTATTCACAATTATCAACACTATTTATAGTTTTTATCTAAAATAATATACAAATAAATAAAATAATAAAAAACACCCTTCTCCCCCCACTATAAATATCACCCCTCACCACCTCTTCTCCTCACACCTTCTAAGCTTTGGATATTGCTTATATTCTACCAAATTAATCTCCAAAACCTCTTCCCCATGTACTGGTCTTTCTATTATCACCAAAATTCCCTTTCCAAGTTCCTTAAGTAGGTTCTCTAAGAGACAATATTCAAGAGGTTAAACCCTCCTTCTTTCTCCTTTATTTTATTTTATTTTCTTATCCTCCCCTCACCTCCAATATCTAAATTTTCATGATAAATCTAGTATCATAAATATACTATAATTTTATTATGTTAATAATATATACATCATCAAACCTCTTATCTTCTCCTCTTATTCTAAAAAATGAAAACATCATATGTGGTGTGTCGATTCACCGCCTTCGTGGATGATGAGTTTTCATTTTCCTTTACCACATTCATGGATGGTCATAAAACCATTATTATGGTTAAACTAGATTTTAATAGATATATTAAAACTTTTTTATTGTTCTGGAACTAATTTATAGACATAATATTAAATACAAAAAAACTAGTTTGTGTTGGTCATAAAACCCACCAAAAACAAACCAAACATTTATCATTAATGTTTTATCTAATAAACTATCCATATATCATAAAAAATTATATATGAGATAATTTAAAATTATGGAAGTATATTAATATTATTTATTTATACTTATGAAGTTTTTATTCCTATTGATAAGAACTCCCATAATTATACTCAAGGGAACCAACCATAAAGACATAAAACGAATTCCCTTGGAATGATGATTTTGATATTTATAACTCATTAAAATGGATGTAAATAAACATAATAAAATAGTAATAAAAACAAATATGTATAAGGGGTTATGTATTAAGTAATTAATGAATCTAATTCTGTTATCCATGACATTAAGTATAATTAAAAAATGCTTTTGGACATAAAGTAAGGGACTTTCTTTTTAAAAATCCTCTTTTCAAGCCACAACTCTTTTTATTAAAGAAATGTTTTTTTACTTATATTACATAATAATATTTTTCCTATTTCATGAAAAATTATTTATTTTATGTTTCTTTTAGAATTTTACAAGTTTATTTTCAAATAAAATATTTTCATGTATAAGTGTATGGCTTCTTAAAAATGAAAAGTGATTTTAAATAGTAAAATTTATCATAAGAATGTTTCTTTTATGAAATATTTATGTGTTATGATCATGTTATGGTTCTTGGGAATTGTTGTGATGATAGGTGGTTCTATGATAAACCTATGTTGGGTGAGCCCATTATATATCTTCAATACATTGGGTAAAGGGGTGGAGTTAACCGGTTGGATTTCTCCTAAGAGATCATGGGAATATACTATAATGGTTATTACAAGCGTAACCGATATGGTTACTTCCTGAGTAGCAGGGATAGATACTTTATATAAAATAGTGATTTGAAAATTATCTCATGATTTACCTTTGGGATTTATGTATTATTTCTATAGTTTTATAAGAAACTTGTGATTTCATAAGGTAAGTCAAAGAATATATGTTTTATTGGTGAAAAGTATAACTTTGTATAAATGTTTTCATTGGTTTATAAGTATATGTGGACTAACAGTTTCTTTCTTACTTTTTATGTCCCTTATAGAGAATTCTTTATCATCCCAAGTTTTAAAAAAAATTACAGGTCTAAATATTTTTAAGTACAAATAAAATGTCATGATGAAAGTATTGAATATGTTCCATGAAAATAAATCATGTTTTTATTTAAAAAGGTTTCCTTTGGTGAAAAAATAGATATTCTATAGTAGTATCCACTTTTAATTTATGGGATTAATTTTGTATTATTTTTTCCTAATTATCTATAAATCTAAACATAAAATATCTTTGGGAATGAAAGAAAATGAATTCTAGTCTAAAGTCACTGGATTATGTAATGTTTAAGGTCGGGTCCCTACTACTGGCATAAGAGCAGGGTTTAGATAAATTTACAGGTTACGGTGTTATTTGAGAATTAGTTAAAGATCATTTATAACCAAAATAGTTATTATCATATGTAAAATTTTCTAGTTTTATGGTAATTTATGTATATTGAATAAAAACACTATTCACCTAAGATATAAGGGGGTTGATGGATTAGAGTATTATAAAAATTTTATGGTATTATATTCACCATGTAGTGTATTTTTCTTTTAATAATTCATTTCATGTTTAAGTGATTTTATTTTCAACAGATTAAGTACCATTTTTTAATATAGAAGGAAAGAGATATTTTACAACCCTATTATCCCTCCCTGATTATTTGATCATCACTATTATTTCAAAATATTTTTCAAATGATTTTGATACCTTCTTGAGTATTCAAATCACCTGTAAGAAATTGTTTGAGTTATCCAACACCTAATAATTTCTACAAAACTTTAATGGGTTGTGGTATCTTTTTCATAGGATTTAAATATCTCAAATCTTAAAACTCTACCAAAAATTGAAATACCATAAGTGGTGTAAACGTTTAATTTATTAAAGTAGGACAATATTCCAAAAGAGAAAGGGATTATCATGAAGATCCTAAAATCTGGATTCAAGGTATGAATTATTTTCTTAATCATAATGTATGAAACATGATTGGATTTATATTTATAAATCATGTGGATATAATTCATATATTTGATTTACATGGATGAAATAATAATAATTAAGGTAGTAATGCATAGTTAATTGATTATAAATAATGGTAAATGATTAATATGTTTACATATAAAGGATTCATAAATTATGGTAGAATTAAGGATGATGAAATGTTTATAATTACTAGTACCCTTTTTATGATGATATTTATTTGGGAGAATTTTATTGAGTTTAAGTTATATGTAATACTTTAGTTGTCATGTAAAAAAATTATTTGGGGGAAAATTCTCTTCTATTTTTACGGACAAAATTTTAAAGGTATGGATAATTTTAGAGTTTATATGATATTTTATTTCGAGGTAATTATGGGTTGTTATAATTTTGGAACATATGTTTTATCTAAATTTTATTTAGTGAGAAATTTTATCTTGGAAGAAGATAATTATATTTTTGGGAAGCATTATAGGAATAAGGTAAATAGAATTCCCTGAGAGTTTATTTGGGGAATAAAGATTAAATTGTATTTTTGAGGAAAATATGATTCTATTATAGAATTATGGTAATTTTTAGAAATTACTAGCATATCTTGAAGATTATATGATTTTGGAATATACTTTGTGAAGTGAGAATTTAAGAGTCATTGATGTTATTTGGTGATAAATGTTAATACTATCTTTGAAGTCTATGTGAAAAAATAATTTTGATTTTTTGTTTTAATCTTAGTTTAGAATATTTTTGAGGAATTTTAATGATAGTTATTTGTGAAATGATCTATATTGAACTTTAGGAATTACTATTTAATTTTAGAGATTAATTATTTTTGTGAATTAGCTTATCTTTTCCTAACCATTTTGGTTTTGATTAATTCCTATAGATATGAGGAATATATTGTTTTCCTTTTATGAATTTTTAGGTCTGTACAATTTGATTATAGTGTATCAAGAATGAAATATTCATAGTCATCATTTTGAGAAAAATATGAGTTTTTAGTGTAAAATTGATTAAAGGATAAAAATCTACTTTTCAAGTAAGTATGTATCCTTATGTTCTTAGGATATATGCTAATGCAGTTCCTCAACTCAAGGAAAAAGGATCTTGAAATAAAAACATTATCCTTTTACTTTTCATAATGATAAATTAATAGCCTTTTATTTCATCATATATTTAAAATTTTGTGATGGTTAACATTATAATGATCATGTTCTCTTTCACACTCCATCAGATCTTAATAGTTATTTTTATCTTCCATGTCCATGTTTTTCTAGATGAAATCCTCGTATGTCATATCTCAGGTGACCATCGTACTTCTATTTCATTCTTTTTAAGTGTAATTTTAATTAAAACTTTTTCTGATGTGGGTTTTCAACAAAGGTATTTGGATTATTTTCCCTTGGTTACCAATATCGACTTAAAATTGTGAGGTTGAAATTTCCAAAAGGCAGAAGAATGTAACATCTCGATATTTTAAAATGAAACACTATTATTTATAGCATATGAAATACAACACATAAATCATAAATGAACAA
Organism: Viscum album; assembly: GCA_963277665.1. NCBI lineage: Eukaryota > Viridiplantae > Streptophyta > Magnoliopsida > Santalales > Viscaceae > Viscum > Viscum album. Next base: position 31,108,507 of record OY728132.1, on the reverse strand, counting down.
CTAAATTTTATTATTTAAATTTTATTGTTATAACCTAGCCATTAAATTGATGGGAATTATTAGGAATAAAAAAATTGAAATAAATATAAGTTTCCAAACCAATATTAGTTTTTTGGTAATTTCTTATAAAATAATCACACAATTTTTTGTAAAGCCGTATTATTCTTCAAAAAAAAATATTTTCTTCAAAAATGTTTTTTATTTATTTTTATGTAAAAATGATATAATTATTTTTTTGATCTTTAATATTATTTATATGATAAAATAAAATTCAATTTTGAAATTATCATACCAAAATTTGTCTATGATAAAATTTTGATAATTTTTTGAAAAAGTTAAATTTTTGGTTAATAGTAAAAAAAATACGGGTTTTTTATAAAATATATTGTGGTATATTTTATGATATCATCAAAATGTAACAAACTAGGTACTTATATAATTATTATTTTTCATTCTAGAATTAAAATTTTGAATTCATTATAAATGTATAATGAAATAAGTGGTATTTGTAGAAATTAAGGAATCGATTCTAATGAAATAGTAACTTGACTGTTTGAATAGTAATATGACTATTAGGAATAGTAATCTAGTCATTAGAATGATAAAATAAACTATTAAATCATAAATAAAATTTAAATATATCATAAGTGAAAATAAGATATATTTATATCATGGAATAAGTAAATAAACGTTTTAAAATGATAAATTAAATGTTGGTATTTTTGTGAAATGTAAATAGCTATTTACAATTTCATAATTAATATAATGATTTAAAATAAAATTTATTTTCATAAATAGTTTCATAAATTTATAATTTTTTTTCCTTATGATTACAAGATAATGTTATGAGACCTTAATTAATTTTTCAAAGTGTCATAAAATCGGTTATAATATTAAAATCGGTATTTTTGGGATAAATTCTGATTTTAATTAAAAATTAAATTTATCATATTTATAAAATTACTTTCATAAAATTTATTCAATTTTTTAAATCTAAATTTCAAAAAATTGTATGGGTTATTTTTTAGGATTTTTTTAAAATAGTTGAATTTTTTGGTGAATAGTGAAATACGATAATTTACAGTATTTAACATTTTAAGCCAAATACATGAATTTTTTAGTCATGGATGCTGTAAGAAACCATTAGTTAAAACTCAAATTCACTATTTATTATATTTAGTCATAATAATCAACACTATTGATAGTCTTGATCCAAAATAATAAACAAATGAATAAAATAATCAAAAACACCCCTCTTCTTCCACAATAAATACCACCCCTCGCCACCTTTTATCCTAACTCTTTATAAGTTTTTAAGTTAAATATATTATATCAAATTCATCTCCCAAACCTCTTACCTGTGCCCTGGTCTTTCTGGTCTCACCAAAAGACCATTTCCAAGTGTCTTAAAGAGGTTCTCAAGGAGACGATATTCAACAGGTAAAACCCTCTTTATTTCTCTTTTATTTTCTTTTCTTTTATTATACTACCCTCACCTAAACTATACAAAGTTACATGATATCTCTATTATCATATATATAATATAATTTTATTATATTAATTGAATATCCATCATCTAAACTCTTCTCTTCTCCTCTTATTCTAAAAAATTAGAACATCATTCGTGACATGTCGATTCACCGCCTTCGTGGATGGTGAGTTTTCATTTTCCTTTAATGCCTTCAAATATGGTCATAAATCCATAATTATTGTTAAATTAAAGTTTAATATTTTTATTATAACTTTTTAATGTTCTATAACTAATTTATAGATATAAAATTAAATAAAATATAACTAGTTTGTGATGGTTGGAAATATTGCCAAAGATAAACCAAAAATTTATCAAAAATGTTGTATCTGATTAATCATCCTCATATCAGAAAAAAAATGATATATCGGTTCATTTAAAATTATTTAAGTATATTTATACTATTTCTTTCCACCTCTATAGTTTTTATTTCATTTGAATAGAACTCCTATAATTATACTCATGGGAATTGACCATAAATTCATGGAACAAATGCCCATGGTACAGTGATCCTGATATTTATAACTCATCAAAGTGGTTGTAAATGAACATAATAAAATGGTAATAAATTAAATGTATTTGAAATTTTTTGTGAATTAATTAATTAATTAATCTAATTTTATTATCTAGGAAATTGATTACAAGTCATAATGCTTTCATACATAAGGTAAGAGACTTTTTAAAAAAAAATATTATTTTCAAGTTACTACTCTTTTGTTTAAAGAAATGTTTTTTATTAATACATAATAATTTTATTTTCATATTTTCGTGAATCCTTTTTGATTTTATGTTTCTTTTACAAGGTTATAATTTTATTATCAAATAAAATGTTTTTATTTATAAGTGTATGACTTCTTAAAAATGAAAAGGGATTTCAAATTTGAAAATTTATTCTTCTCAAAAATGCTACTTTTAAGCAATATTTATGTGTTATGATCATTTTATGGTTAATGGGAATTTTTATTATGATGGATGGTTCTTTGATAAACTTAGGGTGGTTGATCCCCTTATAGATCTGTAATGCATTGGGTAAATCAACAGATTTAACCAGTTAATTTTCTCCTAAGAGATTATGGAAATATAATGTGATAAAATTTCAAGCACAACCAGTATGGTTACTCCCTGGGTAGTTGGGATAATAACTTTATATTTAAGAGTGATATAAAAATGAATCCAAAAGTTAACTTTGTGATTTATGTTTGATTTATGTGGTTTTACTAGAAACTTATGATTTATAATGTAAGATAAAGAGCTTATATTTTATGGTTGAAAAGTATAAATTTTTGTAAATGATTTCATGGGTTTATAAGTATTCATGGACTAATGGTTTCTTTCTTACTTTTTATATCCCTTGTAGATATTTTTTCTCACCCCAATTTTTAAAATGTTTTTCACATGTCTAAATATTGTTAAGTACAAATAATATTTTATGATGAAAGTATTGAATATGTGTCATGAAAAGGAATCATGTTTTTAGTTAAAAAGGGTTTACTTTGGTGAAAATAATTGGATATTTTATAGCAGTTCCCACTTGTAATTTATGCGTTTAATTTTCTAAGAGTTTTCCTTAATTCTCTAAAACTCTAAACCTAAAATATATTTGGGAATGAATGAAAATTAATTCTAGTCTAAATTCACTAGAATATGTAATGCTTAAGGTTGGTTCCTTTCAAATATAAGTACTATGACTTGATCAAAGTATCCCTATAGATATATCTCAGTAGATCATGTTCCCTAGAACTTGGATTACTACTTTAAATCATCCTTGGTGAATTTTTTTTGTCTTATTAATAACTAATTATAATATATAACATCAATTTTCTATATTTTATCAGCATGCTTGACATATAAAACTATAGCACTCCTACTAACCCTATGTAGACACATGACCTACTTTCATACTGAATAAAACTAAACCCTTTAAAGGATTAATAAAACATATATTACATGATCATAATTCTTGAATCAGTATAAAAATAGGCCTCTATAATTTTCATATTTTATTAGATTTATTTGGAATCATCAACCATTATGCTTGTGTCATATATTTATCTTCCTAAGGGTTTATATAAAGGAAGGTGTTCTTGATACCTAATTTCAAAATTTAATGATCATTGAAGGTTTCTATGAAAAGAATAATTATAATGGGTTTTAGCATGATGAATGATGAAAGGGGTTTATCATATTCTATGTTTAGATTCTTTGGTCCTGATTATAGTATGAAATAATATTCAAGATGGTGAATTGGACTTTTAAAAGTTTTTTAAAGATAATATCAGAGTTAAAATTTAAAGTAATTGAAATAAATAATTAAAAATACAAAATATATTTTTATAATTGTTCAGATCAAAGTGGTCCCATATCTACTCTTCACACCTCTCTATACTCAAGAGTTATGTTATATCTATAAATAGTCCTAACTTTTTAAGGGAAGACACAACCCTTTAGAAATGCCTTTTTCACCCTAGAGACACATCCCTAACCTACCATTTTTACACTTTAAAGAACTAGCCCAAAACCTTACTTTTAAAGTGGAGGAGAATCCAACCTTTCATTTATACTAACAAAAGAACTACCAAAATATCCTACCTTTTACTGAACAGAATCACAATTTGTATTTTAAACTTTTAATAGAGAGTCACAACTGAGTAGTTCTTTCATTTGAATGTAAAATCATAAATAGAAAAAATTAAGAATGAAATAATAAATATGAAATACATCACAACAATACCATAGTTTTATAGTGAATCTCAGAGCAATTAAGGTAGCTTTAAGATCCTAGAATACTATATAGTTATTCAAGTTGATTCTAGTGAAGATGTAGCAGTAAAGTTTGAATATTTTCATTAAAAATTGTGATGATCTATTTTTCACTTTAAATATATATAGAGTGTAAAACAAAATCATCCTCATGTTTTTTAAGCCATAGATTTATATTTTTAAATATCTATTTAAATATATTCTTCACACATAGTAACTTAAAAATCTACCCATATATCATCTTTAAATATTTTATTTGTTAAGTTATTTCATTCTTGAAGCATGAAAACTTGGAAGTAGATTTTAAATAAAGAACTACTTCAGATATATTAAAATATTTATGTTCATGCTTGAATAATTTCATAAAACGTGTTATATACGTTTCTCTTTATAAATGTGAAATAATATTATTCATGTGGCACTAACTCTATTACTTTTTAGAACAAAACAAAAATATATTATACAGTGAATAAATTAAACAATAATAAATTAAAATAATTTTTACTCCATCAAATAGCCATTAATCACATGAATAATTACCATGATCCATGAGAAATATATTTCTATAAAATATACAAAAATATTTTAATTCAAAAATATATAATAAACATAAACAAATAAATAAAAATGAAAATCCATAGGAGTGGAAATATTATTTAAGCCTTGTGTGTGTGTGACTCATTCTTCCCAATGTACGAGTCATTTAGACTATATATGAGTCATTATCATATTTTATCATATGATTCATTTTCTAAATAACTTCTTATAAAAACATGGTTCTTTCCTTCTAAAATAAAAACTTGGGTTTGATAGCTTTCTCCACACACTACACCGAACTAAAATGAAACTCGATAAATATTTTGATAAAATTTAAATATTAAATATGACCATTAAAACCCAAGAAATTTAATTAAAAGGTGTGAATATGAGTATAAAAATATTAAATATGTTTATAATGACAATAAATACTACTTTTAACACTGATTAAATTCAATTAGTAAAGCTAAAACAACTAAGAAAAAAATTTTATGCCCAAAAATATATTTTTTATAAATTTAATGTTTTATTTCAAGAAACTAAGTATATGATGATTAGATAATAATACAATATATTTATAATATGAATAAAATATTATAAATAATTAATTATTAAATGAAAATAAATAAGAATATAGAATAATTAATATTTTAAAAATCTATTTTCTAAAATGAATAGTTTTCTGCTATATTTTAGAATTTTATTTGAATATTGAATTATCAAATTTATGAAATTTAATATGAAAAAATGAAAATAAAATTTCATTAATATTTGTAATATAATCTTAATATTAAGTTTTGGGATTTTTCTAAAATATTTTTTAGTTGAATAGTAATAAAATATAGTTTTTACAAATAATATGAGCTATATGACATTATTAGTATAAAATTATGAGATAAAAATTTATGAAATAATTTTATAAGAGAAAATATATATTATATAAATGAATTTATAATTTTAAAAATGTCAATTTTAAATTATAAAGTAATATTTGACATTTTTTAATTTAAGTTATATTTTTCAAAAAAAATAATACATTTCACATTTTTTATTTTAAAATTAATTTTATCACTTTTCAAAATTGAATCAAAAAAATGATTTCAAATTTGTAATCATTAGTTTCAAATTATATATTAAGGTCTATTTTATTTTTGGTCATAAAGGATAAATTTCCTAGGTAAAAACTAGTTACTGTGGTGAAACGGTAAAAATGAGTAACCTTACAGGTAAATAGACTAATTTTTTAAAAAAAATAAGAATTGAGTGTTGGAAGTTTGGATATAACTTATATCTTCCCTAATCAATTATTTATCAATTTTTTAGGCTCTTTCCTTAATAGTTAATTTCCATTATTGAAAACTTGTGGGTATTTACTAAAATGTCACTCTTTGTTTAGAAAAGTCAATAACATAGATCGCCCCCATCATTTACGCTTCTAGAGATGAGGCTATAGCACATCTACCAAACAAGCATCTGTGACACCTGCCAAAATAGTCTCTGAAAATAGAAACACACTCTACAAGTCCCAGGTTTTTTTTAAAGGCACCATCAATATTCACTTTGATCCATCCTAGAAGCGGATCTTGATAGAATACCTCAAAAATGCGTTGAGGATGTCTGTATGTACCAGCAATCCTGAGTCAGTGAAGGATCTCAAAGTCACCAACAGTGTTGTCACAATAAGATTTCTGAATCAAGGTAGCATCCCGGATGGAAATGATAATCCTCGTCCTACCTGCATTAATCTTGAATGACATGTTATTATAAATAATATTATTTCTATCATACCAGATCACATATAAGAGCTCAATAACAACAGTCAAAAAAATATTCTTAATCTGTTGAGAAGATTCAAATTCAACACAACACTACAATTTAGAGCTTATAGAATCAATAAGTAACCATCTACAACCAAAAATGTCAATAATGTAATTCCAATGGGTTGAAGCTATATCACAAGACAGAAAAAAATGATTTGAATCTTCTCAATTTTGGTGGCACAGGTGACAACTAGAGCAAAGTTGAATCCCAAAATATTGCAGACAGGATTCAGTGAGGACTCTGTTAGATAAATACTCCAAAAAAGAGTAAATCTCGAGGGATTAATCCAAGGTTTGCTAAAAAATCAAACAAACTAAGTTAGAATCATAATTTATGAAATTGAAATTGTAAAAAAATTTGGAATCATGTACACCATTATAAGCCGGTTCCCAAATGAGGAGATCCTCTGAGTTGGAAAAAGGGTAATTTTCAATAACATGACTGATGATATTAGGGAGGGTGATATCATGAGAATTAACAACATCCCTAATGGTAGAATTGATATTATAAGGAAGATAATTTAGAGGAAGAATGGAGATAAAAGGCGCACCAGTCCAGTTTTCAAGATAAAAATTCATAGAAGAATTAGTAATAACCATCCATCTAGAGTTTTTCATAACATTGGTGAAGGATGGCCTATTGGATGGCTAGATAGAAGAGGTAATGTAATTAAAATTTTCATTCTTAAGCTTAGTAAGGAATCTTTTCTTGAGAAAATATGTGGAATTAGAGTTATTATGAAGCAACCTCTATGTCATCCTAGCTTGGAGGGAATAATTAAAGAGCTTAAGATTTTTTATCCCAATACCACCCTTGTCTAAAGGTTTACAACAAGGATCCCATGGAATGGTCACAAGCTTCCTTTCAATCATACTACCGGTCCAAACAAAGTTTTTAATGTAAACGTTAATTTTTTTCAGAAGGCCAGCAGCCAAATTTTAAACCATCATCATGTAGACCATTTTGTAGACAATTGTATATTTCACAAGACAAATTCTACCATCCATAGTGAGATACTTGCCCTTTCAATAAGAAATTTGATTGGTAATTTGATCAAGAATGTTGTAAAAGTAATTGGATTTAGGTATTCCCTAGAATATAGGTACACCAAGGTAAGTAAAGGGGAAGGAACCTTCCTTTATTCCCAAATAATTGATGATATTACCTATTCTATTAGAAGCGAATTTTTTCCCAAAAAACAAAAATAATTTTCCCCAACTTATAGATTGATCAGAGATTTCTTCATAATGTTCCAGAGAATTTTTAAGATTTTGGATATTTCTTTAATTACCTAGTAATAATATAATGATGTCATCAATATATAAGAGATTGGTAGGAACCTTTAGGTTTCCAGAGGCTTGTATAAGTTTAATCTTGTTTTGATCCCCAAGGTGAATGAGAAACCTATTTAATTAATACTCAGATATGGAAAAAAATAATGGCATAAAGGGGATATCCTTGCCTAACACCCGTGGTGCATTTAAAAAATACCTTAGGTTCACCATTAACAAGGACAGAGATGGAGGACTAATTGAATAAAGTTATTATCAAATCTAATCATAAAAAAATAAATAATAAGATAGTAATTATAAATACTATGGAGGAATTTTTGAATGAAGAACCAATGGGAAGATTTTATATAATTAAAGATGATTATATCCTAAATAGTGAAAAATATTGGATGAACACTTATATAGACTTCTTGAAAATGTGTTTCATGGCCTCATAAATTTTAGGTGGAATTTTAAATTTTGAAAGGTACATTATGAAAAAATTAAAACCTAGATGGTGCATGATTTGAAATTTTACTTTTAACACTATTTATAAAAATATACAACATTAAATATAATATTTATGGTAGTTTTTATGTTGGTTATTTAAAACTCATGTTTTAACATCAGTTATTAAATAACTGACATTAAAACCCCAACATGAAAGGTATTTGTTTTACTATTGAGTTATAAGTTTTGGAACTTGGAAATGTGTGCCATAAAACCCAGAACATAAAATGTAACTTTTTAATGGTACACATAGCTCATCATTCTATATTCATCTAGGAATAACTATGATGTATTAATATCTGAAGAAAAAAATCTGGTGGAATAACATGAAAAGGTAAGTTTTAGAATTTTTATCTCGAAGATTGGTATGCCAATAACTCGAGCCTAAAATATATAAGTCTAAGGGTAATATTAAACCATTTCCCATTCTTGTATGAAAATGGTAAAATATAACCATTTATTTAACTATAGGACTCACCAAGAAATCTAAAGGTAATAATTCCTTTGGGTTGGTAATCGATCAACTTAAAAAGTTAGTGCATTTATTTTAATACAGGTAATATTCTTATATTGACCAATTTTTCAAGATATACATAATAGAAATGGTAAGACATCATGAAATACCACTCTATATTGTATCTGATTGAGATTTGAGGTTTACCTCAAGCTTCTGGAGAAGCCTTCAACAAGCATTGGATAAAAAGATGAGTTTAAGTACTACTTATCACCCTAAAAAATATGGTCAGTCTGAGAGAGCCATCCAAAATTTAGAGGATATTCTAAGATCATTTTCAATATATTTCCAATTATTTTGGGATCATCACCTTCCCCTAATGGAGTTATCAAATAACAATAGTTTTCATTATAGAATTCAAATGGAACATTATAAGTCTATGAATGAGAATAGGTATAGACTCTAACATGTGGGGATTAATTTGTAGAGTAGAGTATGATATGACTAGATATTATCCAAGAGATTATAAATAATGTTTAAACCATTTAAATTCATATTAAATCTGTAAAATGTTGACAAAAACTCTATGGATTCAATCGTCAATAAGATCTATAGTTTGAGGTCAAATATAAGGTGTTCCTTTATATTTCACCATGGAAGAAACTCATGAGGTTTGGTAAGATGGTAAATATTAGTACTAGACGCATAATCCCCATTGAGATCCTTGATCACATTAAAGTTATTTCATATCGACTATCACTCCCAACTAATATATCTCAAGTTCATGATATGTTACATATATCCCTTTTGGGGAAGTACATACCATACCCCTTACATATACTGAATATAGAGTTGGAACCCTTAGAAAATGAACTTTTATACAAGGAAAATTATATAAGATCTTACATCATAGAGAAAAACTTCTATAGAACAAGACAACTCATCCGGTCAAAGTACTACGGTGTAACCACATGTTTGAGGAGGCAACATGGGAACCAGAAGATGATATGAAAAAGAAGTTTCCTCAATTATTTTAGTGAAATGTGTAGGGTGAAATTTCAGAAGAGGGTAAAATATAATGACCCAAAATTTTATAAATTAAATTATCTTTTTAAATGAATTAATTCTTTATTAAGTAATGTACTTATAGAAAACACATACACTATATTTTATTATTTGTTTTAAGCTATTATAAAATATTACCATAATTTGTTTTTTGTTCTTAAAAGAGTGATAATAATCCTATCCATTATTAATATATCCATTTTAATGTGATTTTTAATATTATAATATATTAAGAGTTATGATAAAGTCTAATTGACAGAGACAGAAAAAGCGATGTCCTTGACTAATAGGATTGTACCCTAGTAAGCCTATTTGTCAGAGCTTATAAGGGAGATGGAATCATGGGGGGTTTTCCATTAATTAATTCCATGTCAATATTCAACAATTGAAACTTAAGAAAAAAAATTATGGGATAAATTCAAGCTTATTGAGATCACAACCCAAACCTTGTTCACCAAACCACCCTAAGAATGTAAAACAATCACACACCTTACCCTTCGGGCATATTCTGGTGTAATAAGGGGTTATGTATCTAGAACCTCGTAATATAAATTTATATATTTTATTTTTAATAAAATAATGATTATATTTACCACTTTTCATTATTAATTTATAAATAAAAATGATTATGTAATAAGTTTGACAAAAATTAGATTTTTTATATGAATAAATTGAAATTGTATTTTTAGAAAATATGTAATTTAAATTAATACACACTTTTTGATAAATTAAATAATTTTAAAAATAAACGTTATTTTCATGAAATATTATTATTAATTAATATTTATTTAAATATAAATGATAATATAATTTAATAAAGTCTAATGTGTTTTTTAAGGGTTAGAAAGTGGTTAGTATCTTAAAAATAGTATTTTCAAGTAAATAGGGTTTTTATTTAAAAGTGAAAATTATTATCTTTAGAAAATTATTTTGGTAAAATAAATATTTTTTAAAATCATCATGTCAAAATTATCCAATGCTAAATTTTTTATAATTTTCTGGGATAGTTGAGTTTTTGGATAAAAATTAAATACAATGTAAAATATATGGTATGTATTATGATATCATAATATCAAAAAAGTGATGTAATAAATACTATAAAGGGGGTCCATTAAAAAAAATTACCCTTTAAAATAAAGTGTTTTTTAAGTTATTTTATTAATTTTACAAACCTATATTGAATCCTCCAACACCTAGATTATATGTTAAGGTTTTAAAAATATATAATGTATTATGAACATGACTCAATTACATGTCATCAATGGAATTATTTTAATGAATTCGATTCTTAGACTAATAAAATATTAAAAATAACTTCTATTTTTTAGAAACCATGGGAAAAACCATGGTAGGGTTTTTGTTTTTTATTATTTTATTATATAAATTCCAAAACCTAAGTTTAGAAATTAATAAAGAATTGTCCTCTATTTTTCTTTTAATACCCACCCAACCTCCCACTCTTCTTCACTAGAATCCCATTTAGAATGAATTTAATCTCTCTCACTCCCTCTATAAATCATTCCCAAGGTGTTTCCAAGCTCTTAAGAATCTCCTCCCAAGTTTTTACAAGCACTCTCTCAAGGTAAGGTATTATATTCTCTTTCATTTTATTCAAGTACTTTATTTATAATAAGACTTTTTATTTTAAATTTATCATATTTTAATGTGTTTTTACATATTATTTTAATTTCATTATGATGAAAAAATAATTATATACCACCTTTCACTCTCATTAAACCCTTATATGAACCTTTATGTACACCTATTATGCTAATAAAATTTTCCCATGATTTTTCATGCCAAACTTTTATGATGTGAATACCCATCCCATTTCCTCTCATGGGTATTCACTTTTATTTACCGATCTATAATTAATTTTTTAATACCATTTTTGTAACCCACACTCTTTAATATGGGATTAGAAGTGATGAAATGCATCTTTGTGTTGGAGGATCTATTTGGAACACAAATTCAAGTACATTATATGAATGTGATAGGTGGGCTTGGAATTATATAGTACTCTAATTCATTAGGTAATGTTTTTATCTCATGAGATACATTGTATGGTTCATGTTAATTTATCCTAATAACACTATGTTATGATTTATCGGTAGTTAGTTTTGACTTATGCTTATGATTCCATGCTTTATGTTGTTGACACATTATTATGTTTTCATGGTGTTTCCATCTTATATCATGATTCAATTTTCATTTTTATGATTCTCACTCTTTTATGTCAACTTAATATAACTCTTGACTCACATTTATTACATTTATCATGTCATTATTTGATAATTCCCTCATTGGGATTTTTATCTTGCCCTTTTCTTATGAACGTCCCCATGTTATCTCATGCAATTTTAGAAGATCGGCTCAAATTTATGGGCATGTTATGGAGTTTTATATAATATAGATGTATCCCTATTTTAAGTTATTTTGAAATGTATCTAATTACCTAAAGAAACTAATCCAATAAATCTTTTTTTGATTTTATGATATGTAACTTTATTTATTAAATCATGAAATAAAGTGAATAAAAACATGGGTTGTCGTATTGTTTTGTCATACTCTATTTTTTTCCTACGTCATGTAGTTAGACCTACTACTTTCTATATGGGACCATAGGGAGACTCTCGTATATCCTAAGGAAATTGGTTATTTTTGGATGTTTGTTATATGGTTGGGTCATGTTGAATTATTGGTAGAGTTATGTGTGACCCTTGGGGTTTTTATAAGAGGGCATAGTCTACCCACAACAAATCTTAAGCCCTCGTCACTAGTCCACAGCCATTGGTGTATGGAGAGTCACACCTAGGTTCATGTGTTAACACCCACTTATGTTTTGTTTGAATGATCTTGGATGGTTCGTGACATATGTTTCATGTTAATTTAGTAAAATTTAGGACCCCTTAAGTTACCCATTTTTACCCTTATTAACTTTTAGTAAATACTAACCATGGTAATTATTTTTTTAACTGAAACTATAAAATGGCCCTTATTATCAAATTTTTTTGTGAAAAATATGAATTCGGACTCAATTTAATATAATTAAATTACAAAATTTTAGAAAATTAAATTTTAAATTAAAATAAATGATTTATTGAAAAACTATTTTATTGGAAAATGACTGTTTAATCATTAAGTGTCATTTCTCTTATTTAAAATTAATTACCAATAAAATTACTATTAATATATTTGTTTCTATTTTTAAACATAATATTAGAGTAATTATTTAAAATATATCAATTTAGTTTATTTAGGTAAAAATAACACAATGTTAATAAAATCATTTCTTTTAAAATAATAGTTTTACTATTATAATGGTAACTAATTTTAACCTTTGTAGCATATTTTTATGCCCAAAAATGAAATTAACCTTATTACCTAATTTGACCATGATTATTCCAATTATGAAATCCATTTTATTAGATTCAATTTATAAAATTTATAAAAATTAATATTAAATTATACATGCATGATGCATAAAAAAATAGGAAAAAAATGTATTTTTAAGCATAAAATGAATTTATCCTTGTTTATCTACCTTTTAATAACTATTTAATGAAACTTAATTTATTTACTTAATTATATTATCAATAAACTTTTATTATTTAATTAAATTCATTCTTTAATGATAATATATAATGAATAAAAATATTTACATAATAGAATATTTTAATTAAATATTTTCTTTTGTTTCAATGTTTATTATTATTAAAATATATTATTTTAAATTTGTTACTAAAAATACACAACTTTAGTATACCTATTGGATATTTGTATATTCAATGACCATATCTCCAACTACCATATTTCCAACAACCAAATTCCCAACAACAATATTTGTAATGGTTGCATTTAATTCTTATATATAACTTATAAATTCATTATATTATCACTTCACAAAGCATACTTATCATTACATTTTAATTATATTTCATAATTTTTTATACTTTCGTGATTTTCTTTATCATTGCAAACTTGGTTTAATAAATAGTTATTATCAAGAGTAAATATGATCTAGGATATTTCCTAGTCATAAATATTTTATCCATTTTTATTTATTTCCCCCTTTAAATTTATAAACTTTTAATGGATGTAATCAACCATGGTGTGTACTATATAGTTTCTTGCACCTTTTTTATAATGTTTCTTTATTAATGAATAAAGTGTTCTTAGTTTAATTCATATATTATATGTCTTATTTCCTAATCAATTTAAATTATTTTTAATGAATAAAAACATAGGTGAGAGTCATCTTGGTTCTTTGGATTTGTTGTCAATCAGTGTCTTGGGCTTCTATGAATAGTGCATATTGTTTTTGGAGTTTTGTAGAGAAAGTGTCTTCAGTGTTCCAACATAAATTATGGAAAATTGAGTATGAATTTATGACCTATATGGGTCAGGATATATTATCAAAAGGTTCGCACAACTTCTCAAGTAAAATAAGTGGTATGATGGGGAGATTATAATACCACATGTCCGAAAACCTTAAGAAATTCAAGGAAATATTGAGTTTTTCACTACATAGAGTAAGTAATTTTGAGAACCATGATTCATAATGAAATTATTGAATTTTTAACATCTATAAAATATGATTTTATATTTTTAATGAGAGACAAGAAGTGTTCTGGATGCTCAAGAGAGTGTCGGAGTAGCATTTGGGAGGCTAAGATGCTAAATTCTATTAGTAATAGGAATCCATGCCATAAACCAAGGTTCACACCATGAAAGTATTGAGTATAGGGGGAATCCACTTTTCCTAAAATGGATTCACAATATGAACCTTTTTCACTTCATGAATCATGTTGGGTGCCATATTGTTTAGGGTTCTTTTTGGTATTTCACCCCAACCATCCATTTTTTTGAACCCCTCATGTTATCTCATTTATAGATTTATAAATATAGAGGGTTATGCCTATTTGTATCTCTTACCCCCTTCTTTTATCCCCCTTGTTTAGTGTTGTTAAATAGTATTTTTTTCATACTAATTCAAGGTATGATCTCCTCCTATTTTCCCTCCCTTTTTTTTTATTTTAGTTTTTCCATTAGAATTTTTGGAGGGATGATTTCTATAGTGCTTGTAAAAATCATCATTATTGATGGGAATTTCATGTATTGTTTTTAGAGGATATCCCATGAGGATATATTGAAGTTATCGTTGACCGTTTATCAGGATCTATTTTATTTTATGAAATAATTTTTCGTTACGGAAAAATTTTAGTTAAACTGATCATTGAATTTGTAAGGTAATTTGAGGATTTTATTTGGCTTAGGTCTGGGTGTGTTCCAGTAGTGGAACACACCCCATTGCATGATTATTTTTTACCTTTTAATTTCTCAATAATCTTGGATATGGTTATTCAAGTTTAGTAATTGGTTTTAATTGTTTAATTAATTATTTTAATGATGTTTATTAATGAGATAGGTTCTCTAGAGTTTAGTTGATTCTTGTAAAAGACTAGGTATTGATGGTCATTCTATGAATTAAAAGAAAATGTATTGGTTAAGGTAAAAGGCCTTGAATTTACTAAGTATCTTGTCCATTTAGTGGTTTATTTTAGTGTTCCATCATTATTGTATATTCCTTCATACTGTAAAACTTGTATTAAATATCCATAAGTTTGGTACGGTATTTGATCGACTTAATAGTCATCATGGAATGTGTAGATTATTAAATAGATTGATTTTGTAACCTTGGTCAAATGAGCTCTATTGTCCCACCTTATAGATTTACTTGGTAGCATGTGTTAGATCCTAAAGAGAAAAGGTTTCTTTTTTTAAAATATGTTTTAAAAAGGGGTTTGGTTTAAATGGTAATTTCAAAGTAAAATTGAGAAATTGAGAAATATGTATTAGAATGGTATTTAAAATATAAATGGATTTTTTAAGGAAATTTTTTATTGGATTTTTTCTAAGTTCTTAGTGTGAGTAAAATGATAGAGGATACCTTTTGAAATAATTTTAAAAGTGATTTGTCTTATTTTAAGAGAATTAGAAAGGTATTAGTTGAATTGTTTCATTTAATTAGACCTCATGTGGATGATGCCCTATTTTTATAATCATGATTGATATTTTATGTTCCCTTGATATGGTTTCTTGTGTGTTACTAATTGTGTGATGCTGCATGTTTTGCATGTTTTTCAATGATAGTTGTTTTGGTATCAAAACCAAGGTGGGTTTTTTTATGTTACGGTTAACCCCTTATAGGGGAGAGATGAGAATAAGGGACCCTAGAGAATTAAGAGTGATTTTATGTCTATAATATAAGTTTGGGATAGATAGATGTAATTATGATTGAGGAACCTATATAGGGTGACCAGTTTATAGTGATACCTAGGGGATCTAGGTGGATTCTTAGGTGTTATGTTTTCCCTTGAGAGGGTGGGTATGGGAATGGGTACATATGATTATGGGTGTCTACTTAGAACCTGAATTTTTGTGTTGATCCTGTTATGGTTATTGGTTCAATTTGAGATTATAGTTTTGAGAGGTTGGCCTCATTTGTGCATAACAGATTTTTCATTTGGACACCCTTATTTGTTTATATGAGTTGGTAATTTTATGATATTCTTAGGGTGGGATTCATTTATTACCATGATATGCATTGAAATAGTTTTGGATTCCTTATACATTTTCTAAGAAGACTAAGTTTTCTATATCGAATCTAGAGAGATATAGTTTGGGATGCCTTGGAGACGTTCCATTGGTCTGGAGTGATATAGTTTGGTATGCCTGGGATATATTATTAGGATCATGAGTAAGATTTGTTTAGTATGCCTTGAATATGTCCCTTTGATCTAGAGTGATCTAAGTTGGGTTTCCCTGGACATATTCCTCAGATCCTGAGAAATACAGTTTGGGATTATAGGGATATGTTCCTTAGATCCAGTGAGATAGATTTTGGGATATGGTACGCGTTATTCCATAGTTTTAGAATCCTTGTGGATTCCCTACATCCATATGAAATTGTTTGGGATCCTTGGACCTGATCCTTGTATCCATATGACATTGGATATGTATCATTGTACATGATTCTTGGATTTATAGGACATTGGTTTGGGATACCTTAGACATGATCCTTGAATCCATAGGACATGGGTTGGGATATTCTGACATGATCCTTAGATATATAGGACATTATTTTGGACTTTCTAGGATTTTATCCTAGGATTTGGATGTGGGTTTTACTTGGGTTGGAATGATTACATGATGTACTGAGAGATATTTTGGCACTAGCTGAAGTAGGTATGGTCAGGGTTCAATGTGGTACTATTAACACATGAGGACCTAATAGGTTTGTTTGATGTGAATTGTAACACCCCGAGATTTTATGAAAAATATTATTTTAATTTCATTAATGTCTTATGTTGTATTCTACACCAAGATTACCTTGCGCTATACGCAACACTATATTAGCTTGCAGTATACGCAACACTATTCTTGGACCGTGTTACAAACAATTTTGATAATAGTTATTCTACGCAACATTGAGTATATATATATATATTAAATGTATAAATGAAATATGTTTGTATTCTGTTATACGAAACAACGAAGAATTCTTTCACAACACGCAACCCTTACTTGGCTTGCATTACACGCAATCGCGACCTTCCTCGATAGCGTGTGTTGTACGCAATACCGGGTTTTAATAAACAATGTTATATTATTATAATATTGTCATGAACTAGCCGTTATGAATAGTATTAACTAAAATTTGAATTTTATAACATTATTATTCATCTTACACATTTCTAGAACATGGTATAAGAACAAAATAAATTTTTCGGGTAAAATAAGTATTTTTAAAAAAATGCAGTTTTACCGCCTTTTGATGGCGCACCCACTTTAAATATAGTTTTTGACATGTTTATATGTTCAATTTGACAAAATAATATTCTTCTTTTGAATCAGGATATAAAAATTTACATTAGATAAAGTTTTGATATTTTTCCGATAACTTTCATATTTTAATGAATAGTAAAACACGCTATATTTTAATTAAAAACAACTTTTTTCATCGTAATATCTTATGTGGTTAAATTATGATATTGAATGTTTTTAAAGTATAAATATAATATATTTTTACCATTAAATATAATGTATGTCATTAGCATTGATTTTACCTTGAATTCGTAGGTTAAATCAATTCAATCTTTTGCAATGTTTTAAACAAAAACCTGTTTTTATTCGACAATGGGATTAATTTTAATTTAATTTCTGCAACTTTTGTGTTTTGAATTTTAAAAAATGGATTCCATATTTTGAATCAGTGGGTCCAAATTATATTAATAAGCTACTTTTTATTTTTGGGAATTATGAATAGTAACTACGGTAAATTTTATTTACCATAGTTAAAGGTAAATCGGGTAATTAAGGGTAAATATAATATTTTAAAATTACCCTAAAAAATATGAAAATCCTATTGGATGACTAAAAGTCGACCCATATCACCTAAGGGTCGGATTAGAATCATTTAATGGACATTTTTCCATGAAAATAACTTAATTATTATTAAAACCAAAGAAAGTGACAACATGTCACTCTCTTAAATCTTATAAATATATTAATTTTAATTTAGTGATAAACTTCAAGAAACATCGAACATGAATAGTCTCCAGAAAGCTAATGAAATTATCTACATCATATAAATTTATTTATAATTTTTAGGGATTAAATAATTATCATTAATTATGACACAATAGTGATGCAGAAATTGTTTATCTAGTGAAAAATCAAGAATATTGTTTTTATTAAACTCATAGTGACCATAAAATTCACAAATACCTAACCAAAACTTATTGTACATGTAAATGTAAACCATAATCATCCAATGGTAGAATATTTGACCATTTGGAGCCTTATAAAAGCGATTATGACACTTATATTATTTTATTTTAAATGATGCCAAAGTTGTCACCTTCATAATTTAATAAATATAACAATTTAAATATTGTGATTTTAAGATGATAAATTCGAGTAAAAGTATTATTGTTAAAGTTAATGTATTTATCTTCATCATAGGATTTTATTTTAAATTTTTATACAACAAATAAGTATATTAAATAATTATACAAAAATGATGTAGTAATTATTTTATTAAGAGATAAACCAAATAAATGGTTTTAAAAATAATAAACTAAATATTATATGAACTATTTAATGTGATACACTAATTTTATAGATACATATGACCTTTTATTAATATATTAAAGCTTTTAGTTCGAACATATCTTCTGTATATATTTTATTTAAATTCAAATAAATGAATAGTGTCAAAATTGACACTATTGTTATTTTACAAAAATAACATATTATAAAATTGTTTAAAAATCACAAAAATATTTAAAAATTATAAATTTATATTTATATGGTCTATAATGTTATAAAGTAAACAATTATGGAAAATTCACAACAAATAAGTAATTATTTGTTATAATTTAAAATTTAGAATTTTATTACCACAAATAAACTTAAATAGATTAAATAAGGATAAATCAAAATGATAAGGTTTAAAATAAGATCCAAACATGTCTAAATTTGATTGGTTGATGATATTACAAACCTATCTCATCTAATCTTCGAATATGAGTCATTTTCGGAGGTTTTTAAGTGGGGTTAGATTTATTATAAATTAATATTTTTAAGAATTCCTAAGGTGCCTCTCTCCTCCCTTATAAAAGGGCACCTCCTCCCCCTCCTCCTCACACCAAATTGAGCACTCAAGCTCGGCCAACCCCTGCCAAAATCCCTTCCCCACTTCCCTAGAATAATCCTAGAGGTCCTGGTCTTCTTCAAAGACCAATATTAGTTCCCTAAGTGAAGGATTCAAAGAAGCGTTCCAAAGAAGAGGAAATATCCATTACCGATCTTTTCAATTTTCTTTCTTCTTCAACTTCTTCTTCTTTAGTTGTTTCATGATAAATTAATAACATCAGTATCACCCATATACTGATATGTTATTATAATTATGAAACAACCCTATTTCACCATCTATCCATCCTACGGAAAAAGAAATCACCGCGCGTGCGTACGTACGGAATACCGTCTCCACGCCGTGGTGTAATCTATTTTCCACCACCACATTACATGGATGGGTATAATGGTGTAAAGAATAACTATACATAGTTATTACAACATCATATTTATTCTGATATATTGTATAATCCACTCCAATTCAATTCAATATTTATAGAAATGATATCATCGCTCGTGCGTACGTACGGACTACCGTCTCCACGACGCGATGAGATTCATTCTCCATGTTAACCATTTAAGAATGATTATAATGTATATATAAGAAATAATAATGAAATATATGACATTATAAAGCTACTGGATTTATGTATATATATACATATGTATGTCATCTAATTACTTCCATTTCAAGACAATAAGGAAAGGAAAACAGCGTTCATGCGTACGTACGGACTACCGTCTCCATGAACGGTGTTTTTCATTTTATTTATCTACCTATTATATATATATATATACTGAATATATATGATATATAAATCATATTTTATATTCTGGAAGTGAGTAAATCATGATATAAGTAATAATGATGTCAAGAACAACAAGTCAAAACACCTACGATAAATGAAACGATTTTACCCAAAACGCTTCTTTAACATGGAATTTACAAAAGAACGGGTAATATAATGTCATAAGTGAACCATATATGATATCATAACAATGAATATAATTCTGTAATAAGTCAATAACATGATTTAAATCATTATACAGGAGGTTCGGACACTTACAAAGCAAGTCGGACCTAAGGTAAGGGAAATATCACAATCTCATTTTTATCCGAGATTGTTTATTCATAAGTATTTAATGGGGTGTATTTTATCATCCACATCCATGTTTACTCAATATGTAATATTATTTCCATACTTCTACAATATTTTATATCCAATTTTACCCTTCATTGAGTTTTTAGTAAAAGATATGAAAGGAATGTTTTGTTGTTTTTCGTACGAGGTACTTTTTGTCTTTTCCGACAAAAGTACGAAGAATGTTTTTTTTTACTTATACGGCATGAATGGATTTTTAAAACATTATTTCCAAGAAGCTTACTTTACAAGTTTTCAAGTTTATTTTTAATCAACTTCTTTTATTTTAAAGTCGTATGACATGTTATGAAAGGAAAAATGTTTTTGAAGTAGAAAGGATATTTTCCTCAAGAATGGAGTTCAAGAGTTTTATCAAAATTATTTTCCATCTAAGATAATAAAGGGTTCTGTTTTTATCCCTAATATTACATTGATTTGATCATGTTGTGATGGAATTATTTTTATGAATTCCTTTACCTTATATGAATTTTTTTATGATGTCATGATGTTTCAAGAATCCCATTTTTGTTACATGTGTTATGCGATGATGTATGATTTATGATTATGTGGCACACATAAGAAAGGATTCATTATAAGATGGGTGGGACCTATATCTCCCTCCAATGCATTGGGTAAAGACTTTATATCTCATGAGATAGACATGGCTTAAATGGTAGGTTATACCGGTTCAGTGAAACAGGACTGAAACGAGGGTTACTCGATTCAGAAAGGGACTTTGTCCACTAAGATAGTCTTGGCAATGAGTCATGACTAACAAGAAATGATTTTATATGATTATGTGTGCATGCCACAAAGTTTCAAGTTTCATGTTATGATTATGGGGATCTCATTTTCACTTCTATGATTTATCCCATGTTAAGATATTATGAGCTCTTTTGCAGGTTAAGATTTCCAAAAGCTATGTTCTTATGTATATGATGTGATTGATATTTCTTTGGTTTACCCTTACTGAGCATTTGAGCTCACCCTTTTATGTTTTCTTTTCCCCAGGATATAAAGAAAGGTTTTTAGGTAAAAAAAAGGGAAGATCTTTATGGGAGATATTGAAGATCTTTCACCACTATTAGAAGATTACGTTCCGAGTTTCCAAAGACACTAAACTATTACGATCCTTGTGTGTGTGTTTTTGTTATGTACTAAGTATTCTGCAAAAGTAATGTAATGTCAATGTACGATAAGCTTCGGGTCTCTACATGAATTATGTATTATGTTTTTGTGTGGGTGTATTTAATTATCATTACCACACTTCTTATATATGTATTTAGTTCATATCCACTTGATCATAGAATCACTTAGTATTTTTAAGGCACTGGGGATTTTTACTTGGTAATTAGACTAACCCCCAATCTACATACATGGCCTGGGTTTTGATTTACATGGGTATACATTCATGTTTTCTCTCAGGACACAGGTGTCAATTGGGTCTAGCCTTATGGTTCAGTTAGAAATCCATAGAGGTTGAGGATTTAGTAGGGTAGGTGTATGAGTATGTATGGGCTAGTTATTCCCTTTTTTAATTTATTTTTATTTTTATTCTGAATGTATCAATCAGTTATTCCTTTTACATTATTTATAGGATATCCATCAAGTTTTTTCCTTTATGATATTTTGTATGATTCCATGTTATCTATAATGACCCAAAATTTTATAAAAAAATTCATTTTTAAATTAATAAATTCCTTATTAAGTAATGTAGTCATAGGAATCACATTCACTATATTTCATTAATTAATTTGGACTATTATAAAATATATCCATAATTTGTCTATTATTCTTAAAATACCATTAAGTATCACAATTGTTGTCAATATAGTTATTGTGTTGGGAAATTAAATATTATTATATATTAAGGGTTATGATAAAGTCTAATTTACATGGAAGGAACAAGTGATGTCCTCGACCAGTAGAATCATACCCTATGAAGCCCATTTATCGAAGCTCCTGGGCGAAATGTAATCGTTGGGATTTGACTTTAACCAATTCCAAGTCAAAATAAAATAACTAAATCTTGATTAAAACTGTGTATGGGAGAAGTTCAAGATTATAAAAATCATGGAAAAAACCATGTTCGTCAAACCACCGCAATAAAGTACCACCATCACACACCTTACCATTAGAGGGTATTCTTGTGTAATAAGGGGTTATGTATCTATACCCAAGTAGTATGGATTTTTATTTTTTATTTTTTATAAAATAATGATTATATTTATTCCATTTAATTATTAATTTATATATAAACATGATTATATAATGATTTTGATAATGATTAGATTTTAATATGAATCGAAATTATATTTTTAGGAAATATATAATTTAAATTAACACACTCTTTTAGATAAATTCAATAATTTTTTAAATAAATTTTATTTTTATGAAATATTCTTATTAAATAATATTTACTTAAATATAAATGATAATATAATTTAATAAAGTCCAATGTAATTTTTATAAGGGTTGGAAAGTGGTTAGTGTTGTAAAATCTTGAATTTTCCAATAAATATGGATTCATATTTAAAAGTGTTAATTCTCATATTTAAAAAATTATTTTGGTAAAATAAATATTATTTTACAAATCATCACATTGAAATTATCCAATGGTGAATTTTTTATAATTTTCTAAGATGGTCAAGTTTTTGTGTTAAAATTAAATACGATATAAATATATATTATGTATTATGACATCGTAATAGCCCAAAAGTGATGTAATAAATACTATAAAGGAAATCCACAATCAAAAGTAAATTAGGTCTATCAATATTTTGAGATTTTATTTTTTGTATATTTATGTATTAAATCATGAAATAAAGTGTATAAAAATTATAGTTTTTCATTATTGGTATCAGAGTAAGGTCTAGTTATTTTATGAAATTGGGATTATGAAACTTAGTCAAAGACTTAGGTATAAGGCTAAACAAAGGAAAACAACCATAAATTTTAGGAAAATATTGAACGATAGGTTTACAAGCAATAAAATATATATTTGGATACTATAAGTGGATGTGGCTTGGGTACATTTGTACATAGGGGTAATAACCTAGAAAAGGGAACATTAGGTATTAAATTGATCATCTCCTAGGGAATGATAAAGAGTTTATGTTTCACACCTGGTTTGAAACTATTTGGATATATTCTCTATTAAATTCAAAATCTCTTTATGAACCATTATGAAGGAAACAAAATTCCTATTAAATTTTATGTTAAGAAATAGAACATGGATAACTTATATTGAAAACAATAAATTCATAGGTTAAGGAATATATGTCATTTATGATTTATCACCTCAATGTTAATTTTTTAGGTTTTATGTGTTTAATAGTTTGAAAATTATCATCCCTAATTTTTCCCTTTATTTTAGTCTAAGACTAGAAATGGGAGGAACCAAGTCAAAAAATAGTGTGATGGGAAATTTGATGACCACACAAATAAACATCCCAACCTGATGGGAGTAGAAGTTTATAACTTCATGATAATACTTACTTAATTAAATCAAGTTTTGAATGGAAACTTGAATCATAGAGAAAACTAACATCCCATAAGAAATATCAATTTTAGAGAGAGACCTTCATTCAAGTCCTACAACTTTCAGTGGGTCATATTATCCCTTAATCACGGAACAATTAATCAATACCATTGAAAAATATTATATTACCTTGAATGATCTAAGAAATAGAAGATCATTCTAGATTATTATATCATATAAGGAGAAGTAGTTAAATGGTGGATGTTGATCGAGAATTCAAATCTTGAGGAAGAAATCGAAGTGATGGAGTGTAAAGAATTTAGGAAAATGTTTTTTGAAAAATATTTTCCTCACACTCTCTAACTTAAATTAGAGAGGGATTTTCTTAGCCTCAATAAAATGTATTATTAATTAATTGGGGCATATAAGGATAAATTCAAAAGACTTTTGTGGATTTGAATTTTTTATTGACCCCAAACGTAATGTTGACTACTTATTTAGTGGACTAAAGTCGAATCTATGAGAATATTTAGTGATTAGAGACTTTCAAAACTATGAGGAAATTATTTTATGTGGCCTCAAAATAAAAAATATAGATTATTTAATCTCAAGGGTCTAATGGGTCTAGATATAGAAAGTATATAATGGAGTTTAATTCTTGTGGAGTGATAGAGAAATCTCATGGTTATAAGAAATTATAACATCCCAATTATCAAAAGTATGGGAAGAATAATCCTAGAAATTCCCTAAAGGGGACAAGGAAATGCTTTGGCTGTGGGAAGTAATGGCACCTAGCTATCAAATGCTAATGGGAGAAATACACCAATTTTATGGAAGAAAACAATTCTCCAGTCATACCACTACTTGTTTTCCAATTTTTCAACTGTAAGTAATAAGGACAATATGTAAACCAATGAACTAAGATAAAGGATTTCAATGATAACTGATGACAGCAACCTCTAAGGCCTAGATAGTAAAAGCAAGATTATTCCATCACAACTATTGAGGTGGATCGTGATAATAAATTTATGATAGGTACGCTAGTTATTTATTCAAGGATAGTGAACATATTATTTGATTCTATTTCTGTGCATTATTTTATGTTAAGCAAGTTTATCATAAATATTCAAACACAACCACAAAAAACTGGAAGTATAACTATTAGTGAAAAAAGAAAATTGTAAAATGATTGTATCCTAAGTATATAGATTCTCCCCTATCAATATTTATGGTTTTAACTTCCCAGTGAACCTTTTGATGCTCCATTTAGTATAATTTGAAGTTATTCTGGGTATGGATTATATTTACTTGTATAGATCCAACATAAATTGTTGGTAAAAGTAAATCACCCTCCATGTCATGAATTTCCTGCTGATTCTATACAAGTCTAAGGAGGATTATGGATCTCCTTTGGAATAATCATTTAAATAATGGATATTATTTCCTTATGATAAAACATATCTTTCTCAAATGATTATGTCTATGTAAAATATCATCCTTGATATAATTCCCATTGTAATGGAATATTCTTATGTGTTTTCGATTGAATTTTCTAGTCTTCCTCTTATTGGAGTGGTTTATTTCTCAAATGAACATATACCTATAGCTTTTCCAATATCCAATACTCTATATAGAGTGTCCACTATTCAAGTTGAAGAGATGAAGAAGAAACTAAGAGATAATTTGGATAAATGGTTTGTTTCCCAAGTGCTTCATCATGGGGATACCTGATTCTTTTCATAAAGAAGAAGGATGTGTTAATGTTCCTTTTTATTAATTATTATGATCTCAACAAGATCATGATAAATAAAAAGTATGTGTTACCATGGATTGATGACTTGTATGATCAGCTACCTGGATCCCAATACTTCTCTATAGTAAATCTTTGATTGGGATATTATCAAGTAAAGGTAAATAAGGAGGGTATCTTTAAGATTTATTTTTGTACAAGTTATGGGAACTACGAGTTCATATTAATTCCATTTTGACTCTCTAATTGTATATTTATATTTAGGGACTTAATGAATAGAGTATTTAGTGATTTAAATGATAAATTTTTTAGGTGGCCACTAGAAAGGTGCAGACAGAATGGATCGACAAGAAAGATCGTATTTTGGAAAGAGTATTTAATGCATGGAAGTTAAACATGGGTGAGTTCATACTTATGTAGGACATGTTTTCTGTTTGGTTCTAGGACCTCATCAAAGATGATCTGGATTTATATGTAAAAAGACTTCTTTGGAAACTACTTAAGAGTAATGCGTCTAATAGACATAAACTTCATTTCAATGGTTCATCTATCGATTTTGTTGTTTGATGCTATGTTTTTTATACTGACATGGGTTCCCACTTCCACTTAAAAGTGTTTCAAAATAAAAAAGTAATTTTTAGGTCTAAAAGAAAGGGAAAACATGTGGATAATTAGAATTTTGTAATTAAGACATTGTGAAAGGAAAAATTATATGTGAAGTATAGTAAATGTGAGTTTTGGATGGATAATGTAACATTACTAGGTCATGTTATCACCAATAAAGGGATATCTATGGATACTTTAAGGACAGAGACAATTAAAATATGTCTTAGACCAACATCTATGATAGAGATCCATAGTTTCCATGGATTATCTTGGTATTATAATCAATTTTCGAGAAAATTTTCACTATTTTAAATCCCACTGACTAAGCTAACTCAAAAAGGATTAAAGTTTTTATGGACTCGTGAATGTGAGGAGAACTTTAAATAGTTAAATAATAGGCTAATCATTTCACCTGTTCTCACATTACCCACTAGTATGGAAGAATTTTTTATCTATAGTGATGTTTCCAAAAAAGGCTTGAGTTTTGTACTCATGCAAGGTGAAAAGGTGATATCCTATACCTCCCCCCAATTAAATATGTGTGATCATAAAAACCCAACATATTATTTAAAATTGGATTCAGTGATCTTCAAATTAGATATTTGGTTCGATTACCTCTATGAGAAGTGTGACTTATATACAAATTATAAAATCCTAAAGTATATATTCACACAAAAGGATCTCAGCATGATCTAATGAAGGTGGTTAGAGTTGATCAAGGATTATTATTATTCAATCCATCTCTATCCTTAAAATTTGAACAAAGTGACAGATGCTCTGATTATAAATGATCCTACAGCCCTATCCATGATGAGGATTGAAAGGGATTTAATCTTCTTAGACATGAAAAGGATGGACATGGGAATTGTAAAGAGTAACTTCATCCTACCTTTCTCAAGTAAATACTCAAACATACATTCTTTATAGGATCAAACAAAAACAAAACAATACTGAGGATCTATACAAAAAGGTAGAGAATATTTCGGAGTTCAACTTTGATAAATATGGCATTAGTACAAAAAACAGGTTATTTACATCGGTTTTTTATGATTTTAACATCATTTTTGTATGAACATAATTAAAATAAATATAATAAATATATATTTAAGATTAGTTATTAATAAATTATTTCAAAATTATTTAAAAATACTAAAGAATTTTGACTTTGGTTATTTGTATAGTCAACGTCAAAATTAGCATATAACATCGGTTATAAAGAAAAACTGAAGTTATAATCTAATTTTACATTGGTTATAAAAATAACCAATATAGAAATTTTAAATTTTTTATATTTAAACATATATTATTCCATTTTAGAATAATATAATGATAATATAGAAAATTTTGAAACCAAATGAAAATAAGAAACTAAATCTTAAATCTTAGACTTCAATTCCATAATTATGGCATTGTCCATTATCATTTTCCTTTGAGGAAAGAACTTTTGAGTCAAACAAAATTATGGTTTGGGAGAAATTTTAAACTATGAATGAAAAATATCATTCTAAATTTTAAAATTTTGAACTAAAATGGAAGAAGAATTCTTCATCATAAAAAATCA
The DNA here is from genome assembly GCA_963277665.1 of Viscum album. Taxonomy (NCBI): domain Eukaryota; kingdom Viridiplantae; phylum Streptophyta; class Magnoliopsida; order Santalales; family Viscaceae; genus Viscum; species Viscum album. The sequence goes on along the minus strand of OY728132.1, from coordinate 31,080,322 downwards.
TGAAAATTTATATCATTTATCAAATCTAATCATAAGAAAATAAATAATAAGAGAGTAATTATAAATACTATGGAGAAATTTTTGAATGAAGAACCAATGGGAAGATTTTATACAATTAAAGATGAGTATATCCTAAATAGTGAAAAATATTTTATGAACACTTATATAGATTTCTTGAAAACTTGTTTCATGGCCTCATAAATTTTATGTGGAATTTTAAATTTTGAAAGGTACATTATGAAAAAATTAAAACCTAGATTTTGCATGAATTGAAATTTTACTTTTAACACTGTTTATATGAATATACAACATTAAATATACTATTAATGGATTTTTTATGTTGGTTATTTAAAACTCATGTTTTAACATCATTTATTAAATAACTGACATTAAAACCCTAACATGAAAGGTATTTGTTTTACTAGTGAGTTATAAGGTTTGGAACTTGGAAATGTTTGCCATAAAAACTAGAACTTAAAATAGAACTTTTTAATGGTACACATATCTCATCATTATCTATTCATCTAAGAATAACTATGATGTATTAATATCTGAAGAAAAACATCTAGTGGAATAACATGAAAAGGTAAGTTTTAGAATTTTTATCTCGGAGATTGGTATACCAATAACTCGAGGATAAACTATAGAAGTCTAAGGGTAATATTCAACCATTTCCCATTCTTGTATGAAAATGGTAAAATATAACCATTTATTTAATTATAGGACTCACTAAGATATCTAAAGGTAATAATTCCTTTTGGTTGGTAATCGATCAACTTAAAAAGTTAGTGCATTTAATTTAATACAGGTAATATTCCTATATTGACAAATTTTAAAAGATATAAATAAGAGAAATGGTAATACATCATGAAATACCACTCTATATTGTATCTGATTGAGATTTGAGGTTTACCTCAAGCTTCTAGAGAAGCCTTTAACAAGCATTGGATACAAAGATGATTTTATGTACTACTTATATCCCTCAAAAATATGGTCAGTCTGAGAGAACCATCCAAACCTTAGAGGATATTCTAATATCATTTTCAATAGATTTCCAATTATTTTGGGATCATCACCTTCCCCTAATAGAGTTATCAAATAAAAAAAAATTCATTATAGAATTCAATTGGAACCTTATAAGTCTCTGTATGAGAATAGGTATAGACTCTAACATGCTGGGATTAATTTGTAGAGTATAATATGATATGACTAGATATTATCCATGATATTATAAATAAGTTTTAATCCTTTTATATTCATATGAAATCTATGAAAAGTTGACAAAAACTCCATGGATTCAATCGTCAACAAGACCTAGAGTTTGAGGTCAAATATTAGGTGTTCCTTCATATTTCACCATGCAAGAAACTCATGAGGTTTGGTAAGATGGTAAATATTAGTCCTGGACTCATAATCCCCATTGAGATCCTTGATCACATTATAGTTATTTCCTATTGACTAGATCTCCCACCTAATATATCTCAAGTTCATGATATGTTACATATATCTCTTTTGGGGAAGTACTTACCATACTCATTACATATACCGAATATAGAGTTGGAACCCTTAGAGAATGAACTTTTATACATGGAAAATCATATAAGATCTTAGATCATAGAGAAAAACTTTTATAGAACAAGACAACTCACCCGGTCAAAGTACTACGGTGTAACCACATGTTTGAGGAGGAAACATTGGAACGATAAGATGATATGAAATAAAAGTTTCCTCACTTATTTTAGTGAAATGTATAGGGTGAAATTTTGGAAGAGGGGAAAATATAATGACCCAAAATTTTATAAATTAAATTACCTTTTTAAATGAATGAATTCCTTATTAAGTAATGTACGTGTAGAAAACACATGCACTATATTTCATTTTTTATTTTAAACCGTTATAAAATATGACCATAATTTGTTTTTTGTGATTAAAAGACTAATAAGTATCATATCCATTATTAATATGTCCATTTTAAAGTAATTTTTAATATTATAACATATTAAGAGTTATGATAAAGTCTAATTGACATGGACAAAAGAAGAGATGTCCTTGACCAATAGGATTGTGCCCTAGTAAGACAATTTGTTGGGGCTTATAAGGGAGATGGAATCATGGAGTTTTTTTATTAATTAATTCCATGTCAATATTCAACAATTGAAACTTAATAAAAACAATTTATGGGATAAATTCAATCTTATTGAGTTCAAAACTCAAACCATGTTCATCAAACCACCCTAAGAATGTAAAACAATCACACACCTTACCCTTAGAGGATATTCTGGTGTAATAAGGGGTTATGTATCTCGAACCTAGTAATATAAATTTATATATTTTATTTTTAATAAAATAATGATTATATTTACCACTTTAATTATTAATTTGTAAATAAAAATGATTATGTAATAACTTTGACAAAAATTATATTTTTTATATGAATAAATTTAAATAGTATTTTTGGAAAATATATAATTTAAATTAATACACACTTTTTGATAAATTAAATAATTTTTGAAATAAATGTTATTTTAATGAAATATTATTATTAAATAATATTTATTTAATGAAGTATAATGTGGTGGGTTCACACTTACCCCTTCAAAAGTGTCATTTGAAAATTCAAAAAATATGGATGGTGGATCATAAGGGTTAGAAAGTGGTTAGTATCTTAAAAACAAGTATTTTCAAGTAAATAATGTTTTTATTTAAAAGTAAAAATTATTATCTTTAGAAAAATATTTTGGTAAAATAAATATTTTTTTAAATCATAATATCAAAATTATCCAATGCAAAAAAATTTATAATTTTTTGGGATAGTTGAGTTTTTGGGTAAAAATTAAATACAGTGTAAAATATATGGTATGTAGTATGATATCATAATATCTAAAAAGTTATGTAATAAATACTATAACGGGGATCCCTAAAAAAATATTTCCCCTTTAAAATAAATTTTTTTAAAGTTATTTTATAAATTTTACAAACCTATATTGAATCCCCCAAAACCTAGATTATATGTTAAGGTTTTAAAAATATACAATGCATTATGAACATGACTCAATTACATGTCATCAATGGTATTATTTTAATGAATTTGATTCTTAGACTAATAAAATATAAAAATAACTCCTATTTTTTAGAAACCATGGGAAAAACCATGGTAGGGTATTTGTTTATTATTATTTTATTATATAAATTCCAAAACCTAAGTTTAGAAATTAATAAATAATTATCCTCTATTCTTCTTTTAATACTCACCCATCCTCCCACTCTTCTTCACTAAAATACCATTTATAAAGAATTTAATCTCTCTCAATCCCTCTCTAAATCATTCCCAAGGTTTTTCCAAGATCTTAAGAATCTCCTCCCATGTTTTTATAAGCACTCTCTCAAGGTAAGGTATTATATCCTATTTCTTTTTATTCAAGTACTTTATTTATAATAAGAATTTTTATTTTCAATTTATCATGTTGTAATGTGTTTTTAAATATTCCTATAATATCATTATGATGAAAAATTAATTAGATACCACATTTCACTCTCATTAAACCCTTATATGAACCTTTATGTACACCTATTATGCTAATAAAATTTTCCCATGATTTTTCATGCTAAACTTTTATGATGTGAATACCCATCCCATTTCCTCTCATGGGTATTAACTTTTATGTACCGATCCATAATTAATTTTTTAATACAATTTTTTTAACCCACACTCTTTAATATGGGATTAAAAGTGATGAAATGCATCTTTATATTGGAGGATCTATTTGGAACACAAATTCAAGTACATTATATGAATGTGATAGGTGGTCTTGGAATTATATAGTCCTCTAATTCATTAGGTAATGTTTTTATCTCATGAGATACAATGTATGGTTCATGTTAATTTATCCTAATAACACTATTTTATGATTTCTCGGTAGTTAGTTTTGACTTACGCATATGATTACATGCTTTATTTTTTTGACACATTATTATGTTCTCATGATGTTGTCATCTTATATCATGATTCAATGTTCATGTTTATGATTATCACTCTTTTATGTCACCTTAATATAACTCTTAACTCACATTTATTACATTTATCATGCCATGCTTTGATTATTCCCTCATTGGGATTTGTATATTGACCTTTTCTTATAAAGGTCCCCATGTTATCTCATGAAATTTTAGAAGATCGGTTCAAATTTATGGGCATGTTATGGAGTTTTATATAATATTGATGTATCCCTATTTTAAGTTATTTTAAAATATATCTAATTACCTAAAGAAACTAATCCAATAAATCTTTTTGGATTTTATGATGTGTAACTTTATTTACTAAATCATGAAATAAAGTTCATAAAAACATGGGTTGTCGTATTATTCTGTCATACTCTATTTTGTTTTCCTACATCATGTAGTTAGATTTCCAACTTTATATATTGGAACATAGGAGGACTCTTGGATATCCTAATGAAATTGGTTATTTTGGGATGTTTTTTATATGGTTGGGTTATGCTGAATTCTTGGTAGAGTTATGCATGACCCTTGGGATTTTTATTAGAGGGCATAGTCTACCCACAACAAATCTTAAGCCCTCGTCACTAGTCCAAAGCCATTGGTGTATGGAGAGTCACATCTTGATTAATGTGTTAACCCCCACTTATGTTTTTTTTAATGATCTAGGATGGTTCGTGACATATGTTTCATGTTAATTTAGTAAAATCCAGGACCCCTTGAGTTACCCATTTTTACCCATATTAACTTTTATTAAATACTAACCATGGTAATTATTTTTTTAACTAAGCCTATAAAATGGCCCTTATTATCAAATTTTGTTGTGATGAATCTGAATTTGGACTCAATTTAATCTAATTAAATTACAAAATATGAGAAAATTAAATTTTAAATTAAAACAAATTATTTATTGAAAAATTATTTCATTGGAAAATGACTTTTTAATCATTAAGTGTCTTTTCTCTAATTTAAAATTAATTACCTATCAAATTACAATTAATGTATTTGTTTCTATTTTTAAACATAATATTAGAGTAATTATTTAAAATATATCAATTTAATTTATTTAGGTAAAAATAACAGAATGTTAATAAAATCAATTCTTTCAAAATAATCGTTTTACTATTATAATGGTAAATAATTTTAACCTTTGTAGCATATTTTTATTCCAAAAAATGAAATTAACCTTATTACCTAATTTGAACATGCTAATTCCAATTATGAAATCCATTTTATTATATTCAATTTATAAAATTTATAAAAATTAGTTTTAAAATATAGATGCATGATGCTTAAAAAACATGAAAAAATGTATTTTTAAGCATAAAATGAATGTATCCTTGTTTATTTACCTTGTAATAACTATTTAATGAAACTTAATTTATTTACTTAATTATATTATCAATTCATTTTTATTAAATAAAACTTTTATTATTTAATTAAATTCATTCTTTAATGATAATATATAATGCATAAAAATATTTATATAATAGAATATTTTAATTAAATATTTTGTTTTGCTTCAATGTTTATTATTATTGAAATATATTATTTTAAATTTGTTACTAAAAATACACAACTTTAGTATACCTATTGGATATGTGTATATTCAATGACCATATCTCCAACTACCATATTTCCAACAACCATATTCCCAAGGAAAATATTTTTAATGGTCGCATTTCATTCTTATATATAACTTATAAATTCATTATATTATCACTTCACAAAGCATACTTCTCATTAAATTTTAATTATTTTTCATAATTTTTTATACTTTCGTGATTTTCATTATCATTGAAAACTTGGTTTAATAAATAGTTATTATAAACAGTAAATATGATCTAGGGTATTTTCTAGTCTTAAATATTTTATCCATTTTTATTTATTTCCCCCTTTTAATTTATGAACTTTTAATGCATGTAATCAACCATGGTGTGTACTGTATAGTTTCTTATACCTTTTTTGTAATGTTTCTTTATGAATGAATAAAGTGTTCTTAGTCTAATTCATATATTATATAAATTATTTCCTAATCAATTTAAATTATTTTTAATGAATAAAAACATAGGTGAGAGTCATCTTGGTTCTTTGGATTTATTGTCAATCAGTGTCTTGGGTTTCTAGGAATAGTGCATATTGTTTTTGGAGTTTTGTAGAGAAATTTTATTTAGTGTTCCAACATAAATCATTGAAAATTGAGTATGAATTTATGACCTATATGGGTCAAGATATGTGATCAAAAGGTTGGAACAACTTCTCAAGTAAAATAAGAGGTATTATGGGGAGATTGTAATACCACATGTCCGAAAACCTTAAGAAATTCAAGGAAATATTGATTTTTTCACTCCATAGAGGAGGTAATTTTGAGAACCAAGTTTCATAATGAAATTATTAGATTTTTGAAATCTATAAAATATGATTTTATATTTTTAATGATACACAATAAGTGTTCTGGATGCTCAAGAGAGTGTCGGAGTAGCATTTGGGAGGCTAGGATGATAAATTCTAGTAGTAATAGGAATCCATGCCATGAACCAAGGTGCACACCATGAAAGTATTGAGTATAGGGGGACACCACTTTTCCTAAAATGGATTCACAATATGAACCTTTTTTCACATCATGAATCATGTGGGGTGCCATATTTTTTAGGTTCCTTTTTGGTATTTCACACCAAGCATCCATTTTTTGGAACCCCTCATGTTCTCTCATTTATAGATGGATAAATATATAGGGTGATACCTATTTTTATCTCTTACCCCCTTTTTTATCCCCCTTGTTTAGTGTTGTTAAATAGTATTTTTCATACTAATTCTAGGTAGGATCTCCCCCTATTTTCCCACCCTTGTTTTCTTATTTTAGTTTTTCTATTAGGATTTTGGGAGGGATGAATTATTTAGGGCTTGGAAAAATCATCATTCCTGATGGGACTTTCATGTATTGTTTTTAGAGGATATCCCATGAGGATATATTGAAGTTATCATTGACCATTTATCATGATCTATTTTATTTCATGAATTTATTTTTTGTTATGGAAAATTTTTGGTTAAACTGATCATTGAATTTGTAAGGTAATTTGAGGATTTTATGAGGCTTAGATCTGGGTGTGTTCCAGTAGTGTAACACACCCCATTTCATGTTTATTTTTTACCTTTTAATTTCTCAATAATCTTGGATATGGTTATTCAAGTTTAGTAATTGGTTTTAATTGTTTAATTAATTATTTTAATGATGTTTATTAATGAGATAGGTTCTCTAGAGTTGAGTTGATTCTTGGAAAAGACTAGGTATTGATGGTAATTCTATTAATTAAAGGAAAATGGATTGGTTAAGGTAAGAGGCCTTGAATTTACTAAGTATCTTGTTAATTTAGTGGTTTATTTTTGTGTTCCATCATTATTGAATCTTCCTTCATACTGTAAGACTTGTATGACATCTCAATAAGTTTGGTATGGGATTTCATTGACTTAATAGTCATCATGGACTATGTATCTTATTTAATAGTTTTAGGTTGTAACCTTGGTCAAATGAGCTCTATTGGCCCACCTTATGGATTTCCTTGGTAGCGTGTGTTAGATCCTAAGGAAAAAAGGTTTATTTTTTTAAAATATATTTTAAAAAGGGGTTTGTTTTAAATGGTAATTTCAAAGTAAAATTGAGAAATTGAGAAATATGTATTAGAATGGTATTTAAAATATAAATGTATTTTTTAAGGAAATTTTTTATTAGATTTTTTCTAAGTTCTTAGTGTGAGTAAAATGATAGAGGATACCTTTTAAAATGATTTTAAATTTGATTTTTATTATTTTAAGAGAATTTGAAAGGTATTAGTTGAATTGTTTCAGTTCATTAGACCTCATGTGGATGATGCCCTATTTATATAATCATGATTGATATTTTATGTTCCCTTGATATGGTTTCTTGTGTGTTACTAATTGTGTGATGATGCATGTTATGCATGTTTTTCAATGATAATTGTTTTGGTTTCAAAACCAAGGTGGTTTTTTTTATGGTATGGTTAACCCCTTATAGGGGAGAGATGAGAATAAGGGACCCTATGGAATTAAGAGTGATGTTATTTCTAGAATGTAGGTTTGGGATATATAGATAGAATTATGATTGAGGAACCTATGTAGGGTGACCAGTTTATAGTGAGACCTAGGGGATCTAGGTGGATTTATAGGTGTTATATTTTCCCTCGAGAGGGTGGGTATGGGAATGGGTTGATATGATTATGGGTTTCAACTTAGAACCTGGATTTTTGTTTTGACCCTGTTATGGTTATTATTTTAGTTTGAGATTACAGTTTTGAGAGGCTAGACTCTTTTGTGCATAACAGATTTTTTATTTGGACACCCATATTTGTTTATATGAGTTGGTATTTTTATAATGCTCTTAAGGTGTGATTCATTTCTTACCATGATATGCATAGAAATAGTTTTGGATTCCTTATAATTGTTCTAATAAGACTATGTTTTCAATATCGAATCTAGAGAGATATAGTTTGGGATGCCTTGGAGGCGTTCCATTGGTCTGGAGTGATATAGTTTGGTATGCATGGGATATATTCTTTGGATCATGAGTAGGACTTTTTTATTATGCCTTGGATATGTCCCTTTGATCTAGAGTGATCTAAGTTGGGTTTCCCTAGACATATTCCTTAGATCCTGAGAAATACAATTTTGGATTATAGGGATATGTTCCTTAGATCCAGTGAGATAGATTTTGGGATATGGGACCTGTTATTCCATAGTTTTAGAAGCCTTGTGGATTCCCTACATTCATATAAAATTGTTTGGGATCCTTGGATATAATCCTTGTATCCATATGACATTGGTTAGGGATCCTTATACATGATTCTTGGATCTATAGGATATTAGTTTGGGATACCTTAGACATGATCCTTGAATCCATAGGACATGGGTTGGGGTATTTTGACATGATCCTTAGATATATAGGACATTTTTTTGGACTTTCTAGGATTTTATCCTAGGATTTGGATGTGGCTTTTACTTGGGTTGGAATGATTACATCATGTACTGAGAGACATTTTGGCACTAGCTGAAGTAGGTATGGTCAGGGTTCAATGTGGTACATTAACACATGAGGACCTAATAGGTATGTTTGATGTGCATTATGTGTTATGTTTTTGTGTGGTTGTATTTAATGATCATTAACACACTTCTTATATATGTATTTAGTTCATATCCACTTGATCATAGAATCACTTAGTATTTTTAAGGCACTGGGGATTTTTACTTGGTCGTTAGACTAACCCCCAATCTACATACATGGAATGGTTTTTGATGTACATGGGTATACCTTCATGTTTTATATCAGAACACCGGTGTCATTTGGATCTAGCCTTTTAGTTCAGTTAGAAATCCATAGAGGTTGAGGATTAATAGGGTAGGTGTATGAGTATGTGTGGGCTAGTTGTTCCCTTTTTAAGTTTATTTTTAGTTTTATTCTGAATGTATCAATAAATTATTCCTTTTACATTATTTATAGGATATCCATCAAGTTGTTTCCTTTATGATATTCTCTATGATTCCATGTTATCTATAATGACCCAAAATTTTATAAAAAAAATTCCTTTTTAAATGAATAAATTCTTTATTAAGTAATGTAGTCATAGAAATCACATTCACTATATTTCATTAATTAATTTAGACCATTATAAAATATAGCCATAATTTGTCTATTATTCTTAAAATACCATTAAGCATCATAATTGTTGTCAATATAGTCATCGTGTTTTGATCTTAAATATTATTATATATTAAGGGTTATGATAAATTCTAATTTACATGGAAGGAACAAGTGATGTACTCGACCAGTAGAATCATAACCTATGAGGCCCATTTATCATAGCTCCTAGGGGAAATGGAATCGTTGGGATTTGACTTTAACCAATTCCAATCCAAAATAAAATAACTAAAACTTGATTAAAACTGTGTATGGGAGAAGTTCAAGATTATCAAAATCATGGAAAAAACCATGTTCGTCAAACCACCACAATAAAGTACCACCATCGCACACATTACTCTTAGAGGATATACTTGTGTAATAAGGGGTTATGTATCTATACCCTAGTAGTATGGTTTTTATTTTTTATTTTTAATAAAATAATGATTATATTTATTCTATTTCATTATTAATTTATATATAAACATGATTATATAATGATTTTGATAAATATTAGATGTTGATATGAATCAAAATTTTATTTTTAGGAAATATTTAATTTAAATTAGCACACTCTTTTATATAAATTAAATAATTTTTTAAATAAATTTTATTTTCATGAAACATTCTTATTAAAAAATATTTACTTAAATATAAATGATAATATAATTTAATAAAGTCCAATGTAATTTTTATAAGGGTTAGAAAGTGGTTAGTTTTGTAAAATATTGAATTTTCCAATAAATATGGATTCATTTTTAAAAGTGTTAATTATCATATTTAAAAAATTATTTTTGTAAAATAAATATTATTTTATAAATCATCACATTGAAATTATCGAATGGTGAATTTTTTATAATTTTCTAAGATGGTCAAGTTTTTGTGTAAAAATTAAATACGATATAAATATATATTATGTATTATGACATCATAATAGCCCAAAAGTGATGTAATAAATACTATAAAGGAAATCCATGATCAAAAATACATTAGGTCTATCAATATTTTGAGATTTTATTTTTTGTATCTTTATGTATTAAATCATGAAATGAAGTGTATAAAAATTATAGTTTTTCATTGTTGGTATTAGAGCAAGGTCTAGTTATTTTTCAAAATTGGGATTATGAAACTTAGTCAAAGACTTAGGTATAAGGATAAACAAAGGAAAACAACCATAAATTTTGGGAAAGTATTGAGAGATTGGTTTCCAAGAAAGAAAATCTATATTTGGATACTACAAGTGGATGTGGCTTGAGTACATTTGTACATTGGGGTAATAACCTAGAAAAGGGAACATTATGTATTAAATCGATCATCACCTAGGGAATGATAAAGAGTCCATGTTACACACCTGGTTTGAAACTATTGGGATATATTCTCTATTAAATTCAAAATCTCTTTATGAACCATTATGAAGGAAACAAAATTCCAATGAAATTTTATGTTAAGAAATAGAACATGGATACTTTATATTGAAAAAAATAAATTAATAGGTTAGATAATATATGTCATTTATGATTTATCCACTAAATGTTAATTTTTTTCCTTTTATGTGTTTAATATTTTTGAAAATTATCATCCCTAATTTTTTCCTTTATTTTAGTCCAGGACTAGAAATGGGAGGAACCAAGTCAACAACCAGTGTGACGAGAAATGTGATGACCACCCAAATAAAATTCTCAACCTCATGGGAGTAGGAGTTGATAACTTCATGATAATACTTACTCAATTAAATAAAGTTTTTAATGAAAACGTGAATCATAGAGAAAACTAAAATCCCATAAGAAATATCAATTTTAAATAGAGACCTTTATTCAAGTCCTACAACTTTCAGTGGGTCCTCTTATCCCTTAATCATGGAACAATTAATCAATACCATTGAAAAATATTATATTACCTTTAATGATCTAAGAAATAGATGATCATTCTATCTTATTATATCATATAAGGATAAGTAGGTCAATGGTGGATGTTGATCGAGAATTCAAATACTGAGGAAGAAATCAAAGTGATGGAGTGGAAATAATTTAGGGAAATGTTTTTTGAAAAATATTTTCCTCACACTCTCTAACTTAAATTAGAGAGGGATTTTATTAGCCTCAAGAAAAAGTATTATTAATTAATTTGGACATATAAGGATAAATTTAAAAGACTTGTGTGGATTTGATGTTTTTATTGACCCCAAAAAGTAAAGTTGACTACTTATTTAGTGGACTAAAGTCGAATCTATGAGAATATTTAGTGATTAGAGACTTTCACAACTATGAGGAAATTGTTTGATGTGGCCTCAAATTAAAAAATATAGATTATTTAATCTCAAGGGTCTAATGGGTCTAGATATAGAAAGTATATAATGGAATTTAATTCTTGTGTAGAGATGGAGAAATATCATGGTTATAAGAAATTATAACATCCCAATTGTCAAAAGTATGGGAAGAATAATCCTAGAAAATCCCTAAAGGGGACAGGGAAATGCTTTGGGTGTGGGAAGTAATGGAACCTAGATATAAAATGAAAATGGTAAAAATCAACCAATTTTATGGAAGAAAATAATTCTCCAGTCATACCACTACTTGTTGTCCAATGTTTAAACTGTAAGGAACAAGGACACTATGTAAACCAATGAACTGAGCTAAGGGATTTCAATGATAACTGATTACAGCAACCTCCAAGGCCTAGAGAGTAAAAGCAAGATTATTCCATCACAATTGTTGAGGTGGATCGTGATAATGAACTTGTGATAGGTACACTAGTTATTTATTCAAGGATAGTGAACATATTATTTGATTCTAGTTCTGTGCATTATTTTATGTCAAGAAAGTTTATCATATATTTTCAAACATGACCACAAAAAACTGTAAGTATAACTATTAGGGAAAATATAAAATGGTAAAATAATTGTATCCTAAGTATATAGATTCCCCCTATCAATATTTATGGTTTTAACTTCCCGGTGAACCTTTTGATTCTCCATTTAGTATAATTTTATGTTATTCTGGGTATGGATTATATTTACTTGTATAGATCCAACATAAATTGTTGGTAAAAGTAAATCACCCTCCATGTCATGAATTTCCTACTGATTCTATAAAAGTGTAAAGAGGATTATGGATCTCCTTTGGAATCATAATTTTAATAATGGATATTATTTCCTTATGATAAAACATATCTTTCTCAAATGATTACGTCTATGGAAAATATCATCCTTGATATAATTCCCACTATAATGGAATATGATTATGTGTTTTCAAAATAATTTTCTATTATTCCTCCTAATGGAGTGGTTGATTTCTCAAATTAACTTATACCCAGAGCTTTTCCAATATCCAATAATCTATATAGAGTGTTTACTATTTAACTTGGAGAGCTGAAGAATAAACTACAAGAGAATTTGGATAAATGGTTTGTTGCCCAAGTGCTTCATCATGGGGTGACCTGATCCTTTTCATAAAGAAGAAGGATGTTTCAATGTTCCTTTTTATTAATTATCATGATCTCAACAAGATCATGATAAATAAAAAGTATAGGTTACCATGGATTGATGACTTATATGATCAGCTACCTGGATCTCAATACTTCTCTATAGAGGATCTTCGATCATGATATTATCAAGTAAATGTAAATAAGGAGGGTATCTTCAAGATTTATTTTTGAACAAGTTATGGGAATTATGAGTTCATATTAATTCTATTTTGACTCTATAATTATATTTCTATATTTAGGGACTTAATGAATAGAGTATTTAGGGATTTAAATGATAAATTTTTTAGGTGGCCACTAGCAAGGTGCAGACAGAATGGATCGACAAGAAAGATCGTATTTTAGAAAGAGTATTTAATGCATGGAAGTTAAACATGGGTGAGTTCATACATATGAAGGACAATTTTTCTATTTGGTTCCAGGACCTCATCAAAGATGATCTGGATTTATATGTAAAAAACTTCTTTTGAAACTACTTAAGAGTAATGCATCTAATAGACTTAAACTTAATTTCAATGGTTCATCTATCTCTTTTGTTGTTTGATGCTATGTTTTTTATACTGACATGGGTTCCAACTTCCCCTTAAAAGTGTTTGAAAATAAAAAAGTAATTTTTAGGTCTAAAAGAAAGGGAAAACATGTGGAGAATTTGAATTTTGTAATTAAGACATTGCGAAAGGAAAATTTATATGTGAATTATAGTAAATGTGAGTTTTGGATGGAGAAAGTAACATTACTAGGTCATTTTATCACCAATAAAGGGATATTTATGGATAATTTAAGGACAGAGACAATTGAAAGATGTCTTAGACCAACATCTATGATAGAGATCTATAGTTTCCAAGGATTATCTAGGTATTATCATCAATTTTTGAGAAACTTTTCACTATTTTAAAGCCCACTAACTAAGATAACTCAAAAAGGATTAAATTTTTTATGGACTCATGAATGTGAGGATAAATTTAAATAGTTAAATAATAGGCTAATCATTTCACCTGTGCTCACATTACCCACCAGTAGGGAAGAATTTTTTATCTATAGTGATGTGTCCAAAAAAGGCTTGAGTTTTGTACTCATGTAAGGTGAAAACGTGATATCCTATACCTCCCCCCCCCCAATTAAATACGCCTGATCATAAAAACCCAACATATTATTTGAAATTGGATGCAGTGATTTTCACATTAGATATTTGGTTCGATTACCTCTATGAGAAGTGTGACTTATATACAAATTATAAAATCCTAAAGAATATATTCACACAAAAGGATCTCAGCATGATCTAATGGAGGTGGTTATATTTGATCAAGGATTATTATTATTCAATCCATTTCTATCCTTAAAAGGTGAACAAAGTGATATATGCTCTGTGTATAAATGATCATTCAACCCTATCCATGATGAGGATTGAAAGGGATTTAATCTTCTTAGACATGAAAATGATGGACATGGGAATTGTAAAAGTAATTTCGTCCTACCTTTCTAAAATAAATACTCAAACATACATTCTTTATAGGATCAAACAAAAACAATACAATAATAAGTATCTATACAAAAAGTTATAGAATATTCCGGAGTTCAACTTTGATAAATATGGAATTAGAACAAAAAATAGGTTATTTACATCGGTTTTTTATGCTTTTAACATCATTTTTGTAGGGACATAATTAAAATAAATATTTTAAAGATATATTTAAGTTTTTTTATTAATAAACGATGTAAAAATTATTTAAAAATACTAAAGAATTTTGACTTTGGTTATTTGTATAGTCGACGTCGAAAGTAGCATATAACATCAGTTATAAAGAAAAACCGAAGTTATAATCTAATTTTGACATTGGTTATAAAAATAACCAATGTAGAAAGTTTCCTTTTTTATATTTAAACATATATTAATCCCTTTTAGAATAATAGAATGATAATATAGAAAATTTTGAAACCAAATGAAAATAAGAAACTAAATCTTAAATATTAGACTTCAATTCCCTGACTATGGCATTGTCCATCATCATTTTCCTTTGAGAAAAGAACTTTTGAGCCAAACAAAATTATGGTTTGGGAGAATTTTAAACTATGAATGAAAAATATCATGCTAAATTTTCAAATTTTGAACTAAAATGGAAGAAGAATTATTCATCATAAAAAATCATGAAAAGTTATATCATTTATCAAATCTAATCATAAAAAATAAATAATAAGAGAGTAATTATAACAAATATGGAGAAATTTTTGAATGAAGAACCAATGGGAATATTTTATACAATGAAATATGATTATATCCTAAATAGTGAAAAATATTGGATGAACACTTATATAGACTTCTTGAAAACGTGTTTCATGGCCTCATAAATTTTAGGTGGAATTTTAAATTTTGAAAGGTACATTATGAAAAAAATAAAACCTAGATCATGCATGATTTGAAATTTTACTTTTAACACTAGTTATATTAATATACAATATTAAGTATACAATTTATGGTAGTTTTTATGTGGGTTATTTAAAACACTTGTTTTAACATTAGTTATTAAATAACTGACATTAAAACCCCCACATGAAAGGTATTTGTTTTACTAGTGAGTTACATGGTTTGGAACTTAGAAATGTGTGCCATAAAAACTAGAAATTAAAATTGAACTTTTTAATGGTACACATAGCTCATCATTCTATTCATTTAGTAATAACTATGATGTATTAATATCTGAATAAAAACATCTAGTGGAATAACATGAAAAGGTAAGTTTTAGAATTTTTATCTCGGTGATTGGTATGTCAATAACTTGAGGATAATCTATAGAATTCTATGGTTAATATTCAACAATTTACCATTATTGTATGAAAATGGTAAAATATAACCATTTATTTAATTATAGGACTCACCAAGATATCTAAAGGTAATAATTCCTTTTGGTTGGTAATAAATCAACTTAAAAAGTTAGTGCATTTAATTTAATACTGGTAATATTCCTATATTGACCAATTTTACAAGATATACATAAGAGAAATGGTAAGACATCATGAAATACCACTCTATATTGTATATGATTGAGATTTGAGGTTTACCTCAAGCTTCTGAAGAAGCCTTCAACAAGCATTGGATACAAAGACGAGTTTCAATACTACTTATCACCCTAAAAAATATGGTCAGTCTGAGAGAACCATACAAACTTTATAGGATATTATAAGATCATTTTCAATAGATTTACAATTATTTTGGGATCATCACCTTACCCTAATTGAGTTATCAAATAAAAACAGTTTTCATTATAGAATTCAAATGGAACCTTATAAATCTATGTATAAGAATAGGTATAGACTCTAACATGTCGGGATAAATTTTTAGTTTAGAATATGATATGACTATATATTATCCAAGAGACTATAAATAAGGTTTAAACCATTTATATTCATATGAAATCTGTGAAATGTTGACAAAAACTCTATGGATTCAATCTTCAACAAGACCTAGAGTTTGAGGTCAAATATAAGGCGTTCCTTTATATTTCACCATGGAAGAAACTCATGAGGTTTGGTAAGATGGTAAATATTAGTCCTGGATGCATAATCCCCATTGATATCCTTGATCACATTAAAGTTATTTCCTATCAACTAGCACTCCCACCTAATATATCTCAAGTTCATGAAATGTTACATATATCCCTTTTGGGGAAGTACATACCATACCCCTTACATATACCGAATATATAGTTGGAACCATTAGAGAATTAACTTTTATACAAGTAAAATTATATAAGATCTTAAATCATAGAGAAAAACTTCTATAGAATAAGACAACTCACCAGGTCAAAGTACTACGGTGTAACCACATATTTGAGGACGCAACAGGGGAACCAGAAGATGATATGAAATAGAAGTTTGCTCACTTATTTTAGTAAAATTTATAGGGTGAAATTTCGGAAGAGGGGAAAATATAATTACCCAAAATTTTATAAATTAAATTACTTTTTTAAATGAATGAATTTCTTATTAAGTAATGTACTTGTAGAAAACACATACACTATATTTCATTTTTTATTTTAAACCGTTATAAAATATGACCATAATTTGTTTTTTGTTCTTAAAAGACTGATAAGAATCATATCCATTATTAATATATCCCTTTTAAATTGATTTTTAATATTATAATATATTAAGAGTTATGATAAAGTCTAATTGACACGGACAGAAGAAGTGATGTCCTTGACGAATAGGATTGTGCACTAGTAATCCAATTTGTCGGAGCCTATAAGGGAGATGGAATCATGGGTTTTTTCCATTAATTAATTCCATGTCAATATTCAACAATTGAAACTTAAGAAAAAAATTATGGGACAAATTCAAGCTTATTGAGGCCACAACCCAAACCATGTTCACCAAACCACCCTAAGAATGTAAAACAATCACACACCTTACCCTTAGGGCATATTCTGCTGTAATAAGGGGTTATGTATTCAAAACCTAGTAATATAAATTTATATATTTAATTTTTAATAAAATAATGATTATATTTACCACTTTTCGTTATTAATTTATAAATAAAAATGATTATTTAATAAGTTTGACAAAAAATAGATTTTTTATATGAATAAACTGAAATTGTATTTTTAGAAAATATATAATTTAAATTAAGACACACTTTTTGATAAATTAAATAATTTTAGAAATAAATGTTATTTTCATGAAATATTATAATTAAATAATATTTATTTAAATATAAATGATAATATAATTTAATGAATTCTAATGTGTTTTTTAAGGGTTAGAAAGTGGTTAGTATCTTAAAAGGTAGTATTTTCAATTAAATAAGGTTTTTATTTAAAAGTGAAAATTATTATCTTTTGAAAATTATTTTGGTAAAATAAATATTTTTTTATATCATCATGTCAAAATTATCCAATGCTAAATTTTTTATAATTTTCTGGGATAGTTTATTTTTTGGGGAAAAATTAAATACAATGTAAAATATATGGTATGCATTATGATATCATAATATCTAAAAAGTGATATAATAAATACTATAAAGGGGATACATGAAAAAAATACCCTTTAAAATAAAGTGTTTCTTAAGTTATTTTATTAATTTTAAAAACCTATATTGAATCCTCCAAAACCTAGATTATATGTTAAGGTTTTAAAAATATATAATTCATTATGAACATGACTCAATTACAAGTCATTAATGGCATTATTTTAATGAATTTGATTCTTAGACTAATAAAATATTAAAAAACACTCCTATTTTTTAGAAACCTTGGGAAAAAAACATAGTAGAGTTTTTGTTTTTTATTATTTTATAATATTAATTCCAAAACCTAAGTTTAGAAATTAATAAAAAATTATCCCCTATTTTTATTTTAATACCCACCCAATATCCCACTCTTATTCACTAAAATCCCATTTAGAAAGAATTTAATCTCTTTCAATCCCTCTCTAAATCATTCCCAAGGTGTTTCCAAGCTCTTAAGAATCTCCTCCCAAGTTTTTAGAAGCACTCTCTCAATGTAAGGTATTATCTCCTCTTTCTTTTTATTCAAGTACTTTATTTATAATAAGACTTTTTATTTTCAATTTCTCAAGTTTTAATGTGTTTTTAGATATTACTTTAATATCATTATGATGAAAAATTAATTACATACCACCTTTCACTCTCATTAAACCCTTATATGAACCTTTATGTACACCTATTATGCTAATAAAATTTTCCCATGATTTTCTAAGCCAAAATTTTATGATGTGAATACACATCCCATTTCATCTCATGGGTATTCACTTTTATGTACTGATCCATAATTAAATTTTTAATACCATTTTTTAACCCACACTCTTTAATATGGGATTAGAAGTGATGAAATGCATCTTTATGTTGGAGGATCTATTTGGAACACAAATTCAAGTACATTATATGAATGTGATAGGTGGGCTTGGAATTATATAGTCCTATAATTCATTAGGTAATTTTTTTATCTCATGAGATACAATGTATGGTTCATGTGAATTTATCTTAATAAAACTATGTTATGATTTATCGATAGTTAGTTTTGACTTATGCTTATGATTCCATGTTTTATGTTGTTGACACATTATTATGTTGTCATGATGTTGTCATCTTATATCATGATTCAATGTTCATGTTTATGATTATCACTCTTTTATGTCAGCTTAATATAACACTTGACTCACATTTATTACATTTATCATGTCATTCTTTTATTATTCCCTCATTGGGATTTGTATCTTTCCCTTTTCTTATGAACATACCCATGTTATCTCATGCAATTTTAGAAGATCGACTCAAATTTATGGGCATGTTATGGAGTTTTATATAATATAGATGTATCCCTATTTTAAGTTATTGTGAAATGTATCTAATTACTTAAATAAACTAATCTAATAAATCTGTTTGGATTTTATGATGTGTAACTTTATTTATTAAATCATGAAATAAAGTGCATAAAAACATGGGTTGTCGTATTATTTTGTCATACTCTGTTTTTTTCCTACATTATGTAGTTAGATTTACTACTTTCTATATTGGACCATAGGGGTAATCTTGGATATCCTAATGAAATTGGTTATTTTTGGATGTTTGTTATATAGTTTGGCCATGCTGAATTCTTGGTAGCGTTATGCATGACCCTTGGGATTTTTATTAGAGGGCATAGTCTACCCACAACAAATCTTAAGCCCTTGTCACTAGTCCACAGCCATTGGTGTATGGAGAGTCACACCTAGGTTCATGTGTTAACCCCCACTTATGTTTTGTTTTAATGATCTTGGATGGTTCGTGACATATATTTTATGTTAATTTAGTAAAATTCAAGACCCCTTAAGTTACCCATTTTTACCCTTATTAACTTTTATTAACTACTAACCATGGAAATTATTTTTTTAACTAAAACTATAAAATAGCCCTTATTATAAAATTTTGTTGAGATAAATCTGAATTTGGATTCAATTTAATCTAATTAAATTACAAAATATGAGAAAATTAAATTTTAATTTAAAACAAATTATTTATTGAAAAACTATTTTATTGGAAAATGACTTTTTAATCATTAAGTTCCCTTTCTCTTATTTAAAATTAATTACCAATCAAATTACTATTAATATATTTGTTTCTATTTTTAAACATAATATTAGATTAATTATTTAAAATATATCAATTTAATTTATTTAGGTAAAAATAACACAATTTTAATAAAATCAATTCTTTCAAAATAATCGTTTTACTATTATAATGGTAACTAATTTTAAACTTTGTAGCATATTTTTATGCCCAAAAATGAAATTAACCTTATTACCTAATTTTACCATGTTGATTCCAATTATTAAATACATTTTATTAGATTCAATTTATAAAATTTATAAAAATTAATTTTAAAATATACATGAACGATGCATAAAAAAATAGGAAAAAATGTATTTTTAAGCATAAAATGAATTTATCCTTGTTTATTTACCTTGTAATAACTATTTAATGAATCTTAATTTATTTAATTAATTATATTATCAATAAAATTTTATTAAATAAAACTTTTATTATTTAATTAAATTCATTCTTTAATGATAATATAAAATGCATAAAAATATTTATATAATAGAATATTTTAATTAAATATTTTGTTTTGTTTCAATGTTTATTATTATTGAAATACATTATTTTAAATTTGTTACTAAAAATACACAACTTTAGTATACCTATAGAATATATGTATATTCAATTACCATATCTCCAACTACCATATTTCCAACAACCATATTCCCAAGGACAATATTTGTAATGGTCACATTTCATTATTATATATAACTTATAAATTCATTATATTATCACTTCACAAAGCATACTTCTCATTAAATTTTAATTATTTTTCGTAATTTTTATACTTTCATGATTTTATTTATCATTGAAAACTTGGTTTAATAAATAGTTATTATCAAGAGTAAATATGATCAAGGGTATTTCCTAGTCTTAAATATTTTATCCATTTTTATTTATTTCCCCCTTTTAATTTATGAACTTTTAATGGATGTAATCAAACATGGTGTGTACTATATAGTTTCTTGTACCTTTTTTTGTAATGTATATTTATGAATGAATATAGTGTTATTAGTTTAATTCATATATTATATGACTTATTTCCTAATCAATTTAAATTATTTTTAATGAATAAAAACATATTTTATAATTATAAACATATATTTTAATTAGAGACTGTTTTTCCTAAAACCTGTGGTGTTATATCTATATACTTGGATTCAATAGTAGATAAGGTGATATAATTTTATTTATAAGGACCTAAACTTAAACATTAATTAATCTTGATTTTAAGTAAAGAAGTCATTTTTTACATCCCAAATATATTTTAGGTTTAGGGTTTTAGAAAATTGGTTCATCACCCCTTCATAAATAATATTACATCACAAAGTGGACAATTTCACTTAGTACCCATTATTTCCACAAAACAAAACTTTTATGATATAACATGTTTTATTTTCTTAGAATATCATCACAATTTTCTTATTGACTTTATCCTTGTCCCTACTAATCCTTAAAACACTGTGAAAAATATTTTAAAACATGGGATGAGAAAAACAATATATGTAAGGTACAAATAAAAAAATAATCATGTTAGTTCATAAATACTAACACAATATTTTTATTTTTGAAATTAAACTTTAGGCTTGAAATAAAAATTTTATTACGTAAGAAATCAAAAAAAAATTCAAATTATTTTTATAAAACATTTCATAAGAAATATTAAAGGAAAATAAAACTCATAAAGGGTCCTTTTCAATCTTGAAAAACACAAGAAATATTTTTCAAAAACATTATACATTTCACCATTATAAAGATAATATACTTTCCATTAAAGATAAGATCATGATTAATCACATGGGATTATAACATAAATAATAAGGTATCAAAATATCATGGAACCATGGAAAATATGTCAAAAACATATAACATTACATAAACATGAGTCGAGGATAACTTTCTAGATAATATCAAACGGTGGAAAAAGTCATGTAATGGATTAATTTTACTCTATAATCCCATAAATAACATCTCATGAGACAAAAACATAACTCAATTCATTAGATAACTATATGGGTGCACCCATAATATCATATATATACTTATTTTTTCCATAAAAGGAAATAAATCTTAAGGAATAAACATAAAAATTACCCCTGTAAATAAATGGGTTTCATTTGAGAAAAGAACTTATGGCATGTAATACCTTATCAAAGAAAGGTAGAATAATATAGGTATATATGTGATAGAAATATATACATAATTTAAACGCATTTAATAACATTTAATAGATATATAAAGTGATTTAGAGAGATATAATCTGAATAAAAGTGTGGTTTAGATAAATCCGTTACACCCATAAGAAAAATATTTCTAGATATCAAAATATCCTTTCCATTTAAACCCCTTTTTGAAAAAAAAAATAGACCAAATGAAAAAGGGTTTTTCATTGAATAAATAAATGAATATTATAAATAAATAAAAATATAAAATAATGGTTGGGGCGGTGGTAAAATCCATTGAATCTATATTCGTTAAAAGAGTATTTTTTAAAAGAAAGTCCCTTACCTTGAGTCTGAATCATCATGTACAATCCTCATATTCTTGAATAATTAGTTTATGTTAATTGTTTAATTTATTAATAAAATTTTTCTAGTTTATTTTTCCTTTTATTTTATTTTTTATAATGTTTTATTCAATTACATAATCATTTAGGTTCATGTCGGAAGTTTTGACGATATTCGAACCATATGTACAAAATGAATTTGGTAGGTCAAAGTGGTCATTATTACATCATATTAAAAATAATAATCATGAAATAATTATAATTTTTATACATCAAATATATTTTAAAACCACCCATGAAATATGGTTATGAAAAACAAACTACGTTACAATCATGAAGATGATAGGTCATACGTACGCATGAGTAATGTTTCCATTTCTCAATGATCGTGATGGAAATAATGTAAGTGTTAGTTTATATTTACATAATTATAATTATATTATAAATACCATATTATTACTTTAAATAAAAATATATATAATCCATGTTATTTGGTGATGAAAAACAAATCACATCGATTTGTGGAGAAAATAGTCCACACGTATGCACGAACGATGTTATCATTTTTTGGTGAGTGAAAAGGTAAGAATATAGATAATATATTGACTTTTAATAATTATAATTATTTTATGAATATAATATATATATATATATTAATAATATCATTACGACCCACCATGATAGGTGGTGATGAAAAACGAATTGTATCGGTTCTCAATGTGGTAGTATGCCATACTCATGAACGCCGATTTTGTTTCCCACAGGATGTAAGAAGATATGGATATAGGTCATGTTATTAACATAAAAAATATAATTATATGTAATATAATGAAGTTATTATTTCATAATGTTTTAATATTATTTGAGTGAGGTGTAAGAAAAAATAAAACTAAAACATTCGATTAAAAGTTATACCTCCTGTTCAGAAAACCTCCTTTGATTTACACCTTAATCCTTATAAGGTTGGTATTATTCCAAAAATAAGACATATATACATCGGAATGTATTTTAGGAATGTATTGGATAAATAAATGGTACTTGGAGTTTAAATAAAAGATAAGAGGGAGTTGCCTTTTATAAGTGATGGGAAGGTCACTTTTAGAATTTCTTAAATTATGAAATTAATAAAAATTAAATATCATGGGAAAATTGAACCAAAATTATATAGTTAGAATTTATTATGAGTATTACTATAAATACTCTCATCAAATAAAATTTTAACAAGTTTAGTTGATTTTTTTCACCCTTATGTTTTGGTTTAACCCTCGGTAAACTCATTTTAACCTTAACCGTGGTATCAGCCTTTTTAAACAGAAAGGGTAATAATTTTTATTTTAAGATAAAAATTATATCATAAATAGAAAAGGGATTAAATTTTATCCCATTTAATTATTTTTAGTATTTTTAAATAATTTAATAAAATAATATTTAACATAAAATATCATTAATTTCATTTTTTGACACTATTTATTAAATTTCTATTTAAAGACATTAAGATAATAATTATTTTATAATATAATCCATTTCATCATCAATAATAAATTACTATTGAATATAAAATTATTCTTCAACTATAACTCATCACAAATACATTACTTTTAAGTTGTTTAAATTATTTATCATGATTTTTCTAATGTTTATACAAGCATTGTGTCATCATTGTATAAGATTTTAAGATAACTATATAATAAAAACAAATTAAAAATAAATTAACATCAAGAAAATAATTTCATTATACTCAAATTAATCTTTAATATTCAATAAAAACTTATTTTTTATTCCTATATGAACATATAAATGATATTTAAAAGGAAAGAGAGTGGCATTTTGTCTTTTCATTTATTTAAAATTCTATAAAAGTAATTTTCATGGATAAGTATCCCATAAATAATTGAATATCGAGAATAATGTCATAATTTTTTATATAAATTCATCCAATATGAATTAAGATGAAAAATTATGGTCTTATCACTTAGTTTAAAACTAGGTTAACTTGATTTACCCTTTTACCATAGTAATTTTTTTTACTATTTTTACTATTCATTATGACCAAAAAATAAATGGACCATATTACCTAATATTAATTATTCTGATTAAAAATATATAAGTCATTTTATCAAATTTAATTTATATAAGTGGAATAATTTAATTTAAAAATAAACCAACAAACCATGTCAAAAACGGTTTCTCTAGAAATGTATGTTTTTCAACCATAAGATGATCTGATATTAACTATTTAACTAGTAATATTCATTACATAAATTTAAGTTAATATATATATATATAATATATATATATATATATCATTGAAATAATTCCCCATTATGAGTTAATTTAATTAATTAAAATAGAGAAACATTATGTACTTAGAAGCATTTTTTAGAAAAAATGTGTTTTTAAGCCTAAAAATAAACTTATACCAATATTTAGTATAAAGATGATTCAAATTTAATTAATTAGATTAAAAATAACTAAATAATAATTTTTTTAATTTTAAATAAAATTAAATTAATAAAGGTACTTTGAAATTACTTAATTTATTAAAAATAAATGATAGATTTACAAAAAGTTGTATTTTTCACTATTCATTGAAAAATCATTCCTTTCAGAAAAATACCAAGATTTAAACCTGAGATAATTTTGATATGATGAATTAAAAAATTATATCCTATTTATTAAATAAAATTTCTAAAATTTACGAAAAATAATTATAATATTTTCTCATGAAAAGAAATAAAAGTTACTTTTGAAGAAAATGTATTTTTAAAGAATAAATTGATTTTAATAAAAATTCATTGACTATTTACTAAGAATTTATCAACAAATTTATATTTAACAGTATATTTATATATTTTTTATAAATAATTTAATCTTTTTCATAACCTCTAATTTAACAGCTAGGTTATATCAATCATATTTAGATAATAATATTTCATGGTTCATTTAGGATCCATGTTATGTGTCATATACACTAAATAACAGTCTTATTTTAAAATATTAAGGTGATTAATTATTCTCCCATTTAATAAATTTAATCCTTTAAATTTTAACTTGGTCTCATTAAACATGGGTTTTACATCTGAAAAAACTTCTCTTAAAATCCCACATCATAGAAAGGGTTAATAAAACATCCTCTTGAAATGAATGAAAATAAAATACGAAGCACTTCACATAATTATGTTTACAAAAATGAGAACATTAGTGGGAATTGAAAATATTAACATGGATAAAAAATATAATTTACAAATAATTATGTAGAGTGATAAAGATCATTTATCACAAGAAAGTGAATAATCGGGAGAAATTTATTGACCAAAAAACCATAAATCGATGAGGTGTGAAAAAAGTCTATTGATTCATCAGATTTGAAGGTAATAGGATAATATTTTTTAAGGTCATTTTCCTAGAATTTTTGTAATTAACTTACCATATAGATGAATAACATAAGGCAATATACTTACTTTATAATTTGAATTTTATCCTTTAATCAATTTTCACCACAATCTCATCTTTTTCTCCAAACGATTAGTATTCAAGATGAATTTTTTATGACTAAAGCATTAAATTCATATTTAAATGGATAAAATGATATATAAAAGGATAAAAATATATTCCTCAAATATTTATACATTAAACAAAAACAAATTGGTTAGCATAAAATAATTTTCAAAATGAATAAACTGACATATGAAGAAATATGACATTATCCACCAAAGCTTGACCCAGAGTTCAACTTTGATCATTTAATAAATAACTAACCTTAAAATTATTCAAAATATTTCTAACTGATATTGAAACCCAAATATTATAATTATTTTATCACATATTCTTCCAAAATAAATTTAACATTTATCTCTAAATAACTTCAATCACTCTTAATGTCTCATAGAAAAAATATGTATAGACTAATCATATAATTTTCAAGATATTCTAATTATTTCTATAAATAACCTAAATTAACATAAAGACGCATAAAAATAATATATGATTCCAAAATATAATTCATCCTTTATTACTCAAATAAAATATCATAATGTTCTATTTACCTTAATCATATTGGCTTCCCAAAATAGTGAACTTCTTCTAAAATTGCATTAATCAGATAATCTTCAAATAAATTTTTAATCCCATGGTAATCCCTAATATAAAAATATGTTCCCAAAATATAATTAATATTTATCTTCAACAAAATTTTAAAAATTTTCATACTAACCAAGACATCACATTGGATAGCGGTAGGTGTTACTCCATTCTCTCCCTTCAGTTTTGAGTTAAAGTCCCACGGTCTTTTTAGACATGATAGGTTTTACTTTTTAGTGAAACTACATTAATATAATTCTTATAACATACTTAGAAAAATAACCGTAATCATCATATATAATATAACCCCTAAAGGTTATAAATATCTTTAAACTTATGAAAAGTGCATTTTTCTTCAAATAATGCTTCATGTTGAACCTAAGGGTTCCATTTAACTCAACCCAATAAAATGTATCCCAAAATTTCATTAATCGCATTAAAATACCATCACTTAAAACCTAAAACTTAGCATCTAAGACTTTAAATTTATGATCAACCTTGAACTCATAAACCCATGATGATATCAATAACTATTAAGTTAACCTCGCATGAAAACATCATAATCTTCAAATTTATCTGAATCTTTTCACTGATTCTAGCTATAAGGACTCAGACTTAAACATTGCATAATCCTGAATTTTAAGTCAAGAATTAATTTTCTTACATACCAAATATCTTTTAGGTTTATATTTTTATATAATTATACCATCACCCCTATATAAATAAACATTACATCGCCAAGTAGAAACTTCCACTTAGTATCCATTCTTCCCGCAAAAATTTTTTTTTTGATATAACAAGTTTTCTTTTCTTCAAATATCTCCAAAATTTTCATCATAACCTCATCCTTGTCTATAATAATCCTTAAAACCCTATGAAAAATATTTTAAAATGTGGGAGGAGCACAACAAGATTAGTAAGGTAAATATTAAAAAAAGAAACTTGTTAATTCCTGAGAACTTACACAAGATTTTTCTTTATCAAAATTAAAAATTGGGATCAATATAAAAAATTTATTACCCTAGAAATAAACTTTTATACACATATATTTTTATGAAATATTTCATAATAAATATTAAAGGCTAAATAAAACTCATAAATTTTCCTTTGCAATCATGAAAAAAATTTGAAATCTTTTTCAAAAAAAAGTTATACATTTCATCCTTATGAAGTAGCATGTACTTTTTTTTAAACATAATCTCATGAGTAATCACATGGGATCATAAAATTTTTAATATGGTTTCATAAGATAATGTAAACATAATAAATATTTCAGAAACATATAACATAACATAAAAATGATTCAAGGATAACTTCCTAGACAATATCACATGGTGGATAAAGTCCCATAATGGATTAGGTTTACTCCCTAAGACCATACATAACATCTCATGAGATAAAATATTTACCTAATGAATTGGAGTTCTGTATAGTTTCACCCATAATAAAATGTACATTATTATGTGTTCCACAAAATTAAGTCAATATTAAGTCATAAACATAAAAATTAATCATGGAATGAAATGGGTTGTTCTTATGGCATGTATTACCCCATAAAAGTATGGGAGAATAAGATAAGTATATATGTGGGAGACATATATACAGAATTTAGAATAATTTTATAACATTAAATAGATAGATAAAGTGAGTTATAGAGAGAATGGTCATAACCCGAAGAAAAGGTTGGTTTTGAGATATCCCTTACATCCATAAAAAACATTTATAGATATCAAAATATCCATTCCATTAAAAACTATTTTTTAAAATACTTAGAACAAAGGGAAAGGGGTTTCTCATTGAATAAAACAAGTAATATTATAAAGAAATACAAATATCAAATAATATTTTCAGTGGTGTGAAAACTAGTTGACACCATATACATTGAAATAAAACATTCTTTTTGTCTTTTGTAAAGAAATTCAAAACATTGTGTATAAAATACGTAAAATATTCCTTTTGAAAAACTTTGAAAGAAATTAAAAAATACATAAAATGGACTTTATAACTCATTTAAGTCCATATAAATACATTAATAAAATAATTTTAATAATATGTACATGGAAGATTAATATTTAGAAAATAAATCTTTAAAACCTGCAAAAAAAGGTTTTTAAAGAAAAGTGTCATCTACGTAAAATCTTAAAAAATATTACTTTTTTAAAAAAAAATGAAGAAACTCAAATATAGTAAAAAATGGCCTTTAACATCCATTAAATAATAAATAATAATTTTCTTGAAACATTTAGTATAATTTGGAAGAAAATAGTTGGAAGGTAAACTTTAAAAGATGATTTTTTAAAAGAAATCCCCTTACCTTGAGTCTGACTCATCACGTACGTCCCTTATCTTCCTGAATAATAAAATTATGATAATTATTTATTTTATTAAGAACCTTTTAATTTTTATTATAACTTTTATTTTATTTATTATCATTTTATATTCAATTAAATAATCATTTCGGTTTATGTCATACATTTTGATGATATTCGGCTCATATATCCACAATGAATTGGGTAGGTCAAAGTGGTAATTATTACATCACCTATAGAATAATAATCATGAAATAATTATCATTTTTTATGAATGAATTATATTTTAAAACTTCCCATGAAATATGGTTATGAAAATTGAACTACGTTACAATCATGGAGATGGTAGGTCATATGTACGCATGAGATAAAGTTTCCATTTTTCAACTATCGTGATAGAAAGAATGTAAGTATTTTTTTTATATTTATAAATTGATAATTTTATTATAAATACCATATTATTTATTTAAAAACATATATATAATCTTTGTTTTCATGACCCCCTCCCCCCACATAGTACTCCTCCTGGGCCAGCATTGAGAGAAGGGGGATGGTGACTGCTCGAGTCCCACCTTCAGTAGGTCATGGGTTGGAAACTAGCATCGAGTGTATAATAAGCATACATATAGGATAAATTTCCCTCTAAGAGAAAATGTTTAAGAGATAAAGATAATATATATACAATAATCAACACCTAGTCATATATATATAAATAATCTCAAATGCATACATGTAGTGTCATGCAGTTCTAAAACAACTGAAAGGAAAACCATAAGTAACCAAAGGGTAAACTCGACAAAAACCACGAAACCCAAACAACTCCTACAAAACCACGAGCTATTAATATCCAATCCGATATCCAACCAAATCCTAACTACCTAAAAATAGTTCATATATACATGGGTTGAGCATAATAGTATACCCAATAGGATCCTCCTCAGAGCGTCTCATGAAAAAGATAAAGAAATCATTATAAAGAATAGTGAACAACAGTTAAAATAACTCATTAACTAAATAGGTATACTAAGTTCCCAGACTCTCTATGGATAACTCTAAAAAAATATTTCATACAATAGAGCATATAATATATTAATGAAACATCAAGGGTACCCTGCTCCCGCTTACCCGTTGGTTTCCCAATTTGTCCCAACATCACACATCCAAAGCCATCTCTCCCCAAATGTAAGCCAGCCCACATACATCAGGCTAAGTATAAAAACATTCACCTCATGCATCACATCATCCCATATAATATATCTATATATTAACCAATTATTTTCTAGGATCCAACATATCCTATTTTATTTGTATCATAAATCGGGTATTATACCTCAAGTCATCACTGCCTATACACCGATTAAGGTACCCCGAGCCATCACAACCTATACACATCATATCTATAATAATTCTTTGGATATTATATCCAGATATACATGTGTGTAATATAAACACAATCCATCACATCACTATGTACACACACACACACACACACACATATCTGTGTGTGTGTGTGTGTGTGGAAACTAAAATTCATCCATATTAGCATATGAACTATCATGAGAATAGAGCGGGGCCAGAGGGGGTAGTCGTCCATCCATCCTCCTACAGGGATGTTGGGGAAAACAACCTCTCATAATCCACTAGGTTTTAGTCATCCTAACCGACACGGGTGGGGTAGCATATGAAATCAAATAATATATATGATATAATATAACTCATAACCACACTATGGTAATAACATATTCCTAAGAAAAACTATATCTATTTCCAATTAGGAACTCTATTGCCACTATTAGGTACTAGATATCCTATATGAATACAACCATTTTCAAGATCCACATTAAATTACTTATTTAATTTTTTTTAAATTATCCTTTTGTTAATTAATTCACTAACCATTAATTAGAAATTAAAATTATTCCAAATTTCATTACATTAATTATCATAGATATGTCAATTCCTTCCAAAAATAATCAAAACCAAGTCCACAGTTTATCAATATAATCTCTTTTAAATTCCAATAACAACCATCCCCATGGTTTAAACATTTATTAAACATTATTAAACTTTTCATAATTCTAGTTACTCTAGGAAAATATCCTAAGCTATTATCAAGAGAAAACATGAAACCAAGCATATCCAACTGACTCAAGTAGTGGGTAAAGGAATGCATATAAACAAGCATCTTGGATATCATATATTAAACCTATTCATAATAAGAAAACATGAAAATTTATCACATCAATGGGAAAGCCTAGATTCAACTCATTACATTATCTACAATGTCATCCCTGACACCCTCATTCATATCCTGGTTAATCTCTCCATCACATGTGTCAATTGTTTCCACATCATCAGGGCCTCCCTAACCCATATCACATCATTCATCGTAGTCTCATCCATCCAAGGCTCACATCACAAGTATTGTATTTGGAGTACATCACAAGGATCATATCTAGATAACATCACAAGTATCATATCTAGGTAACAACATGAGTCACCAAGAAAACAATCATAATCAACCCAAAAAATTATCCCTAAAATAAGGCATTCATCCTTCACATGTAAAAAATCTCTTATGACTCCTAAAACATGGAATTCATCCTTTAAGAAAATGGGAACCACCAGTCCCAAAGATTTATCTTTATCAAAAAAAATTGATTATTATTCCATCTTGAATAAACCAATTCATTATTCATAAGTTACAACTATAGGAAACCTAAGGCATCATTTATAAAAATATTTCAAAGGTTTAATATACTCTTATCTTTAATTCAAGTTTCAAAAAACTCCAAGTAGGACCATTCTCATTTAACATGACTTTTTTATTATTACCATCAATAAGAATCAACATTATTTGCATTCTTTATCAATTCTATTAAAAAATGGAATATCATATCCAATTAAATATTCACATTACATTAATTTTAATTACCAACAACTTATAACTAACACCGAAATTAAAACATTCCTTTTCTTTAATTATTAATCTAATTAATCAATTAATTATATATTTACATTATTTACTATTTTCATCAATTTAAACATGCTAAACCAAGAATGAAAACATGATAAAAAATCATATCATAGATAGTACACTATCTAAAAAATCAAGAGGAAACCTGCAATAATGGTAGAAAGCAATAACATGTGATTGCTACACATAAACAAACTATTTATTAATTTGGTTCAATATTTATTAAATTAATTTAATTTACATAGAAAGGGATAAACCATGCTTACTTTATGATTTCATGTAAAAAAAATAGAAGTAATGAATCCCCTACCTCAAAGGAATCAATGTTCTTTTCATGAAAATGGATCGACGTTTCAGATCCTGATCACCTCTCCTGTAAGAGGATTGGATCCCTCCAAGGATGTCACGCCACATACATGACAACAAAAATAAATCCATTTTTAAATAATGGAGAGGAAACTGTTATCACATGGTAAGAAATGTAGGAGTAACTATATCAAAGATCCAAGAGAGAAGAGGTATAATGTACCTTATATCATCACAGATCAAATATGGAATATTAGGATCAATCCCCTTTAAAGGTCTCTTGAAACACCTTGAAACCACTTTTCTTGCCACGTGGAGAACTAGGAGAAACGGGTAGGGTTTGAGAGAAGTAAAGTATCATTTTACGTTATATGCACACGACCTGAGGGACATTTATAGCATAAATGATTCATTTACATAATAAACATTTCGAATTTTAAGTTTCATCAAGAAATGAATCATCTCAACCATTTCAAATCATAATTGATTTACATCAGAAACTCCAGATTTAATATGTAAATTCTATGGAAAATGTTAAAAAATATATAACCCAATTATTCCATAAACCCCACTTAAAGATTAAGCCCATACTTACATCATATGTTCTACTTGCTTCCATATTTTACCAGCCAAACACCACCAAATATCCACTCAAACTTGTTTGAGCACCATAGGATTCAGAAACATGAATAGGGTTGGACTACATGGATATGATTCCTTATATTAGATACCTATCAAAAAATCTCTTCTTTGAGAATCCAAAACTAAACCCATGAAGAAAACAAAATGGGATCGTCTAAACAACCACCCTGCAAGATACCTCTCAAGGATCTCACCATCACAAGAGTTCAACTACCTCATCAAAGGAACAATATCAAAACCATGCAACAGAAAAAACCAACTCTTAAACACTCTCCCAATGGAGATACCTCTCAAAGGAGAGTGAGGTTACCAACAACAAGAAAAAATATAAAACCATCTCATAAACTAGAAAAGTTTCAACATCTACAACTAGTGTTACAATAAGAGAATAGATAAACAACTAACATATTGGGGTACTGATCATGTATCTACAACTCACGTTCCTGGGTACTCTCCTATATGTCATTATGTACATGACATAAACCATGGGAATATCATTCCCACACAACACCTTATCTTGGTGGTAATGGATCTTTATAGTCTTCCACTTGATGTTCACATCATCATTAACATCGATCTCACCCCAATCGATGATGTGAGAGTCATCATGAAGGTAACGGAGGAGCTGCAACATGTAAAAAATATCATGTATCGGGTTAATCTATAAGGGAAGCGATATTTGATATATCATGGATACAATTCAAGACAACACATTGAAAGGTCCAACAAACTGGGGAGAAATATTACTCCTATTACCAAACCTTTACTTCCCATGAAGAGAAGTCACCTTTAGAAACACATGCTCTCCAATGTAGAACTATGTAGGTATAATCATATGATTGGTATAGAATTTATGATGAACATATGTTGTCTTCATCATTTCACAAATGACTTGAACTATCTATGTTGTATTCTATACCAGTTCTGGCCTGAGAATTTTTGACAATCTAACCCCAATCTAGCTCAATGGAGAACAGAAAGTTCAGCCATAAAAATCTTAAAATAGTTTCATATCAATAGTGGAGTGAAAGGTATTGTTATTAGAAAACCCATCCAAGGTAAGGTGCCTCATCCACAAAAACTGTGATGAAACTCTGTTATGACCCTATCCCCCCAAATAGTACCCCTCCTAGTCTAGAAATGAGAGAAGGGAGACGGTGACAACCTGATTCCCCCCTCTAGTAGGCCCTGGGTTAGTGACTAGCATCAAGGGTATAATAAGAATACATATGGGAGGAATTAACCTATAATAGAACTTTTAGAAGAGAGAAAGATAATATGGATAAACCAATCATTACCTAGTCACATATATAAAAATAATCCCAAGTGTATACATGCAATGTCATATGGTACTAAAACAACTGAAAGGAAAACTACAAAATTACCAAAAAGGTAAACTTGGTAGTGACCATGAAGACCAAATAGATCCTAAAAAACCATGAGTTATTAATATCTAGCATGATCACCAACCATATCTTACTAACCTAAAAATAGTTCATATATACATAGGGAAATAATAACAATATACTTAGTAGGATTCTCCCCATAGCCTCTATATTTTAAGGATCCATAGCTACTCCCTATTGGGATATGACATTCCCTAAGAAATGAACTTCATGAAACCAAAACTCACACTTCAAAAACTTCCCAAATAGTTACTCGTAATAAAGAAATCCCAAAATGAAGCAAAAATTCTCTACATGATCCTTCTCAGGCATAAAGTAAAAAAGGATTTTTTTTGATGAAAACCACCATGAACCAATCGAAGAACTTTCTAAAAATTGCATTCATCAACCCCATGAACACATCTGGAGCATTTTTCACATCAAACGACCTTACAAAAAACTCACAATGCATGTGATGAAATCAGAAAGAATTTTTTGGAATATATTCATCTTTTACCTGAATATAATGATATCTTGGCCATAAATCAATCATTGAGAACCAAATTTCTATATTCAATGGATCAAATAAATCATTAATCTCTAGAAGTGGATAATAGTTCTTCACTGTCACCCATTTCAATCAATGATAATCGATGTAGAGATGAAAACTACCACTGAACTTCTTCATGAATAAAAATAGTACACACCAAGGTGACATACTTTTCCAAAAAAAACTCACTTTAGCAATTCATCAAGATTTACTCATAGATCTCACAACTCATAAGGTTCCATCCTATATGGATACATTGAGATAGGATACAAACCTAGTTGTAGCTCTATCCCAAACTCAATATTCTGTCAAGGGGGTAGTGCTACAATCTCCTTTAGAAAGGAATCAAGGTACTCTTCCACAACCCTGGGAAACACTCACTAATGAACCTTTGGAAATATCAACATTATCTCAACCATAAAGGAAGACAAGTATAGAATATGTCTCTAAGCCATTTGTGGGTCTCTCTTACCAACAAACACTATCAGATCTACATCAACATCATAAAACACAACCTATCTTTTGAATTAATATGCAATATCCTACAACAAATACATCCACTCCATGTTAAGGGTTATGTTGTATGGATATATATGAAAACATAAAAAGTATCTCCAAGAGTGGTGTTTCCCTAGAACTAGCTCACAATATATACATACTTTATACAAGTCAGATTGAACTCCAACCAACATAGTCAATTCCAAGGGAACGAAAATCCTCTCTACCTCAATTCACAAAGAATGGACAAGGGGATGTGATATGAAGAAGTTTGTAGCTCGTGAATCAAAAAAACCATGCACACATTTAGAAAAAAATAAAAGGGTACCTCGAACAACATTTGGGTCACCCAGCACTAGAAACGCTAAATAATGAATTTGACCATGACCTACTCTACAACCTCACTAACCCTACTAAATACCACCTCTATGGTTGCACTCTACTCTCTAAGGATGAGGATAATATCAGGATGTCCTATTCTTTCCCTATATCCTCTTTGCTAATCACAAACTGGTATACCCTGATGTTGTTGCCTAAACTAAAACTACCTTAATTGAGGAACCTGAAGTGGAACACCTGGTGAATACTAAATACTAAAAATGGGTAGGCACTCTAACCAATGATTACCTTAACCTTCATAATAAAACAATATGTCTAATCACTTAGCATGGGTCTGAGAGTTTCCACCACCAGAGAAATGAGATAATGAGGGTTGGTACCTACCCCCAGCAAACCCAAAAATATTTTATCCAAAAAACTGGGAAACCCAAACCACATATCTGATTCATGATAAATCTTTATGACTACCCTTATTTGATGATCTGATTTTGGCCAGTGTCCTCTTAACAACCTCTGCTCTCACCAGTACTACAAGATAAGTCAACAACATAAACAAGGTAACCTTGTATTGGATCTCTGGATGTAAATCATCCTAAAAATTCCTCTCCCTAACCTACATATCTAGAAATAGGTCTGAATCATATTCTAGAAGGGTACTAAAATGCATCCTTAACTCTCACACACTTGAACTCCCCTATTGAAGGGTAAGAAGCTTCTAACAACTGTCCACCTTCATGGTCGATGAATGAAACTCTTCTTGAAACTAGTCTCTGAACTTATCCCATAATACTATCAACTCCTAACAGTCCCCAAGGAAAATGATCCACTACTTCCTCACTACTCCATGTAGTATTATCAGAGCCAATGAAACCCAATGATCCTTCTGGGCACATATAAAATAGAAAACCATCTCAACGAACTCTAACTATTCTTCTATGACTGTATCTGAAATAGACCCCTCATACTTCTACAAACTATGGTGTTTAAACTCTTGTAGATTCATCCTCCAAGTTTCATCATCATCAACCTCTACTCTATAATGATCTGTTGTCACTGTCTATTGAATATATTTGGTGAGAACCCGATGAGGACATCGACCTCGATCCATACCTGTAAGACGAACAAATAGTTAGATCTCTTAAACCTATAATATGTAATACTTAACATTAATTAATTATTTTTTTAATTATCTTATTTATGGATTTAACTTATCCCAAGGTATGTCCATTTCAA
The DNA here is from genome assembly GCA_963277665.1 of Viscum album. Taxonomy (NCBI): domain Eukaryota; kingdom Viridiplantae; phylum Streptophyta; class Magnoliopsida; order Santalales; family Viscaceae; genus Viscum; species Viscum album. The sequence continues at coordinate 31,043,242 of OY728132.1, read as the reverse complement.
ACATAGACACAAAGAATAATAATGCATGATCCTTTCTAATATCACTACCATGCAACTAGCAACACTTCATTTAGTATGATTAGTATACTTAAAGATATGTGTATTAGATCATGATGGGACCTAAATACCTGTTTCTCAATCAGTGTCTCATATTTTCATAACTAACTAAACGTAGAAGATGTTGTTTCCCTACTAAACCATATAGTCTCACCAGTATATGACTCCAAACTCCATCATATCCTCCAACATCCCTTTGATACCATTCTATTATGACCCCCTCCCCCTGAAGTGTACCCCTCTTAGGCCATAAATGAGAGAAGTCATGTGTTAATAGCCTGATTCTTGCCTCTAGTAGGCCCCAGGTTGGCGACTAGCATCAAAGGTATAATTAAAAAACATATGGGAGGAATTACCCTCTAAGAGAACATATAGAAGAGAGAAATATAAGACTGGTACATAAATAAACACCTAATTAGATATATAAAAAGAATCCCAAGTGCATACATGAAATTTCATACAGTACTAAAACAACAGAAAGTAAAACTGCAAGTACCAAAAAGGTAAACTCAACAATGACCAAGATTCCCAAAGAGATCCTACAAAATAACGAGTTAGTAATATTCTTATCAATCTCTAACCATCTCTTGCTAACCTAAAAATATATTATATATACATGGGGTTAGAATAAAAATAAACTCATTAGAATCCTTATAACATCTCATTACCACTATGATAGGTATGCCTTAAACCTTGCCTTGGTTTTTCCTTTCTGTTGAAGGGGTAAGGGTTGAGTTTAGATTAGGAAGATTCCTATAATGGTGAAGTCTGAAATTTTTTGGATTCTCACCCTTAAATTGACTTTTTCATGCAAGTTTTTAGGGTATTACACGTCATGTAACAGGCTCAAACATTATGTAATGGTTTTGTATACAAGTCGTGAACAGATTCATGTCGTGATGGGTACGTGCCATGAGTCACAATTTTATGTTGTAAAGGAGTTAATGAGCAGTTTTTAATTTGGAGTGTTGGAATTTAAGTCAAGGTGATATGTTTTTTTAGCAGTTATGAAAATTAAAGGGTTCACAATTTGTATTGGGGCTACACATCATGTAATACCCCAACTGTGTTTTTTTAAACAAATAGTTTCGATGGTTATTTCTTTTCCCTCCACTCCAGACTCAACTTCCTTGACCTAAGTCATTCCCCATGCAATCTTGAACCTATCCGTCCCTCCCAAACCCATTTTTTTGATTTGGATCATTGTTATTATTGTGGTGTGATTTCTAGGTAAGTTTTCTCCTTCATTCTTTATGTTTCTCTGTTTCTCATCTCTTGTATTTTAAATGTATCATCTTGGAATTGATGTATCTATGCCATGTGGTGTTGGATCTTGATTCTAGGTTGGGTTTCGAGATCTACCCCACATTCGTTCTCATTGAAGGGTGTCACTGCAAGTGTCGGGTTTCAGGAAAGAAGTATATGGTTCGGTCCCAATTATCCAAATGGGTTATTCCTAAATTTCTTGATTTATTTAAATTGATTATTTAAATTCAATTTCTCACATTTTATTTCAATTAAATTGATAAAACCTGATTACAATGAATCAGGAGATTTCAAATGGTTTTTTGCATGGAAATTTGGAAAACCCCTAATTCCATTGAATTGGGGTATGTTTTTGGAAATTGGATAATTTAAATTTTGGATTAAATGTAAATGTTTTTCAATTAAAATTTTGAATTTAATTATGTAAATGAATTGTAAAAAGTATTGAATTTGTTTTAATGAATTTCAAACTTGTGAAAATTGGTTAAAATGATTTGATAGTAACTCATTAGTTTTATCTTGTGAAAGAGGAATGTTTTTTAATAAACCCCATTTTTATTTTAAATGGAAATTTGGAATTGAAAAGGAAGAACTATATTTAATTGTATTTTAAGCATCCTTGAAATAAATTTACCATCATTTATTATGTAATAGAACATGAAATCCTTAGGTAGTTGGTGTGTTATTTTGACACACCACTATTACAATGTTCTAAAACATACATGCAGTGGGTCACATCCTTGATGCGAGGGTGATGATTCACCTCTGGCCAGTGCCAGGGGGGATTGTGTGTATACATATTTATGAGATCACTTAGAGATTTTGGATTCTTATCACCATAAATAATATCGTACCTTTTGGAAGATGACTATATTTATTTCTTGTTATTTATATTTGAGATATAAATATATATCAATGATTTTAAATTTCTTTACATGCCTTATGAATTTACATGAATTGTTTTATGTAACTATTTTATTTAATCCATTGTTTTAGAAATATTCCACCTCTTGTAAAGTAAATCCTATGAATTAAAAGTATTTTCAATCTTTTTAAAACTATATAGCATGTTTTGTTTAAATATGATTTTAAATTTCCATACCTATTTATTTTGAAAATTGAAATCATTTTTTTTTGGATAATCTATATTTGGAATCTGTTATAGAATTTTTGGAGGTATCCTACTGGGCTTAGGCTCACACCCTAATTTTTCCTTCAGGTGTTTTTAGAATTTCTTCTTCTAGGTTATAGCAAGAGGAAAGGATCCCTTGGAGGTGGATCCAACTGTTGAACCTTAATCATGGTGATTTGTGTCCTTAGGTACTTGGGATGTTTTACTCTATTTTGTTACTTGTGTTGTAGTACTTTGGTATTTTTATGCCTTATTGTATTTTGGTACTTTACTCCCATTGGAGTTTATTTTATATGCATATAGACTTGTTTTTCTTTCTTTCGCTATGTTTTGTGGAAATTTTCTTCTCACTTGCATGTTGTATGATGTCAGGTGCTAGTTGACAACTCGTGGGGATCAGGAATTCCCTTTGGGATATTCTAGGTCCAGATTAGTTATCGGGTTACTTGGGTACCTAGGATGGTTTTTGAAAAAAGTGGAATCAAAGGGAGGTTGTTCAAGTTTTACTTGAAGTTAGTATATACTTTTGAGATCTTATCAGGACATAGGTGGTAGTAGGGATTGAGTTCCTGGACATCTCTCACCGCAATAAACCTTATGTCTCCTGGGGTGGTTAGATAAAGATGTCTTGTGGATTGGTTCTAGTCTTTTTTCTATTGTGATTTGGATAGAGTGAAATCCAAATACTAGTTGTTCCATCTATTAGTAATAATTTCCATTGTTGTTCTGTTTGAGTGTTAATATGTTTTCTTCTTTTTGTCTATTGATGTTGTGTAACATCATGCCTTTGAGAAGAAGTGTTAATCATATCTAGGAGGAGGCTATTTTTGAACCTCAATGAGTGAATCTTATTGTGGATATAAATCTAGTTGAGGTGACCATGCATACTATCTAGGATTTGGTGCAAGAACCACCACCAATACCCATTCTGACTCTAACTATGGATCCTTAGTGGGGTGTTCTTCAGAATCATTCTCTAGAGTTACTTCACCTAAATCCACCAATTTTCAAAGGATCCACTAATACTCAACATGTTGATGAATGGTTTGGAAATATAGAACATCTAATTTAATTCTTAAATACATCGAACATGATCGGGGTGAAGTGTGCCACCTTCATGCTGGAAGGACCAAGCATGAGATAGTGGTATATGATGGTGATGGAAGAGAAACATGAGGTATTTTATGGAAATACTTCAAGGTTCTTTTCACCAACCAATTATATCTAGAGTAAATGGTGTTGGATAAGGTTATGGAGTTTTTCAAAATTAAGTAGATCGGTAGAACCGTGACTAAGTATTCAAATATTGTTGTTGTGTTGGAGTAGTTTTCTCCAGAGATAGTGTCTAATAAAAGGATGAAGGCTCAATAGTTAGAGTTGGTAGTTAAATTAGATATTCATTCTTAGGTTTTCTTACTAAAGTTTCCCACTTATTTTGATGTGATGGATAGGGAGATTATGGTCGAGATGGACCTGGCAGGCAAGTCAGGGCTGACGGGAGTTCCTCTTTCTCCCAGTGGCAGCATTGGTTCCTTTAAATGAAAATGGAAGCATGATGATTCTCATAATAGTTCTCGATGGCAGAGTCATTCGATACCTCCTATAGCTCCAAGAGGAAGTCCTTTGAATTTTTATCAGTGTGTAAAGCCAGTACATTCTAAGAAGGTTTGCACAGAGGCACCCATAAACTATAGCTCCTATGGAAGTTCAGGGAACTTACATAGATTCTTCCATCATTTTTATAACCCGCATAGTGGAATGGGATCATCAGATCCTCCTAAAACTACGGGTCAATCAGATGCTTCACGTATAAAAGGGTTCCATCCATAGGAATACAGAACAAAGCTATTCCACGTAGTGGAAGAGTCTCTAGAGGAAGAATACATGGATCTAGTGACTGTGAGAGGTATCATTACTATAAAATCATCATTAGTGACTGCCCTTTTTGATATTGGTGCATCTCACTATTTTATTTCAAACCATATTTTTAATATTCTTAATCTTCCAATGGAGATTTTATCTTTTGCAATGGATATTACTACACCCCTTAGTACAAAGAGAGAACAAGGTCTTTGTGGTCCTGCATGTGTCTTTTCTCTATCAGATAGCTATCTTAGAGTTTTTATGTCCTCAACATGAAATATCTTACCATCATTTCTGGTATGGATTGGTTTATTTCTAATAAATCCCATATTGAATATTATCTTTTACATGTTAATTTTTCTACACCTAGTGGTGCATCCCTTGTCTTTAAAGGAGATTGGGACCCAAGGTCAAGCAGAGCCGAACCTTATTATCTAGAGTTGGGGAAATTGATATTTGTGTTTGATTTTTATATGGAGTGGGATTCAATGATTCGTGATCTTCCTCAAGTAATTTTTGAGTTTCCCAACATGTTTCATTCATATTTCTCTAGTCTTTCACTGGTGAGAGAGTTTGAGTTCTCCCTTGACTTAATGCCTGGTACTCAGCCATTCTCTATTCCCTCTTACTAAATGGCTCCATCTAAACTAAAAGAGTTGAATTCCTAGTTGGATTATCTTCTTTAGAAAGGATTTATACTCCCTAGTTTGTCACCTTGGGCAGAACTGGTTCTCTTCACCAAGAAGGTTGATGGTTATCTTTGCCTATGTGTTGACTATTGAAAGCTTAATCGAGTTATGGTAAAGAACAAGTATCTTTTTCCACAGATTGATGATCTGTTTAATCAGTTGAAAGGTGTGAAGTGGTTTTCAAAGATCAAACTTCTGTCTGGTTACCATCATTTGAGAATAAAAGAATCTAACATTGAAAAAACCACCTTTCAGAGTAGGTGTGTTTGTTATGAGTACCTTGTTATGCCCTCTGGTCTGACAAATGATCCTACAATTTTCATGGATTTTATGAACATGATTTTCCATGAATATCTGGATACCTTTGTGGTAATCTTTGTGGACGACATCATCGTTTACTCTAAGTTTGAGGAGGATCATGTGCATTATCTGAGAACAGTTCTAAGTCTACTGAGAAACCACATACTTTATTCTAAGCTTTCAAAGTGTGATTTCTGGATTTGAGAAGTGAAATTATTCAGACATGTGGTGTCTGAACAGGGTATATCAGTTGATCCTAAGAATGTGAAGTCTGTTATGACTTTGAAGAAACCATGAAATGTATTTAAAATCTGGATCTTCTTGGGCTTATTTTAACATTATCGTTAGTTCGTAAAGGACTTTTCAAAGTTGGATTCTCCGATGACTGCTCTAACTCAGAAGGGGGGTAAAGTTTGCATGGGATGATAAATGTCAAAATTATTTTGTTGAACTGAAATGTATTTTGAATACTATGTCGATGTTAACTCTTACAGAATTCGAACAGAGTTATGTGGTCTTTTGTGATGTATTAGTTTCAGTCTTGGGTTGTGTTCTTATGTAGGGTGGTCATGTGGTATCTTATAGATCACATCATCTTAGGACACATGAGAAGAATTATCCTACCCCTAAACTAGAACTTGCAGCTATGATTTACACACTTAAGATTTAGTAGAATTACCTATATGGTGAAATTTTTACTATGTATTTAGAGAAAAAAATCTTGAGTTATATCTTCTCTCAAAAAAATTTAAATCTTCTTCAGAGGAATTGGGGGGAGTACCTGTAGTCTTTCGAAATTGGCATCCGCTATATCCCAGGAAAATTTAATGTCATTGCAGATGCATTAAGAAGGAAACCTCCAACCCATGTAGTGAAATAATCTTCAAAATAGTGTAATTTGATGGCTCTATTTGCACAGTTGTATATTAGAGTTCAGGGGAAAGGGAATGAGGTTTCTTTAGCCAGGGTTCAGTTGAAACATTATCTTATTTATATTATTCTTTAGGATCAAGAGCTTTATGATTAATTTTGTAGCATTAGAGACTCTCTTTAATTTAGGGAGATAGTTTCTCAGTGGTCTTTCTCCAAAGAGGGTGTTCTATGTTATCAGAACCACTTTGTTGTACCATTATAATCAAGGAAGTTCATGATAGGGGATTTCCATAATTCTAAGTGGTTTTTACACCAAAGAACCACTAATATGTTTTATGATATTTGGTGGTAGTTTTGGTTGCCCGATATGAGGTAGGACATTGTTGAGTTTGTCTCTCACTACTATACATGCAAACAGGTGAAGTCTGAGCACCAAAAAACTTTAGGTTTGCTGCATCCACTTGTAGTCCATACTTGGAATGGTATGAGATGTCTATGGAATTTGTGGTTGGGTTGCATCATACCCAAAGAAATAAGAATGAAATATGGGTTTTGATCGACAAGCTGACCAAGTCAGCTCACTTTATACACATTCGAGATAGAGGCAAAGTTGAGGAGTTAGGGAATATATATGTGAAATATATTGTTTGTTTTCATGGATTTCCATCTACTATAGTATATTATAGGGATCCTTAATTTACTTCTCACTTTTGGATAAGACTTCAAGAGGTATTTTGATCTCAGGTTCGTTTGATCATGTCCTACTATCCGTAGTCAGATGGATAGATAGAAAGAGATATATAGATTCTAGAGGATATGCTTTGCACCTATGTTCTTTTCTTTGGAAGGTCTTGGGATGATCACTTGGGACTGGTTGAGTTTTATTATAACAATTGTTACCAGTTTGCTATAAGAATGGAACCTTTTGATAACTTTTATGTCTATCCTTGTAAATATATATTGTGTTAGTCAGAGGTTAGTGAAAGTTTCTTTGTTGGGCCAAGATTAGTGTAAGAGATGACAACAAAGATTCATTTGATTCATCAGATAATATTGACATCACATAACTGATATAATTAGTATTTTTATTTTCATCATAGACCTTTGGAGTTTTTAATTATTGACCAATTGTTCTTGAAATTTTCACCCCAGTTGGTTCATCGATGGCTTGGGATGTAAGGGAAGCTTGCTTATCATTTTGTGGGACCTTTTGAGATTATAGAGCTAGTGGATAAAGTTTCTTAACATTTATCACTATCACCACATATAACATCGATACATAAAGTGTTTCATGTATCATAGATAAGGAAGTATCTCTATGATCCATCTCAAGTTTTAAGTTGGAGTGATCTTAATATTGAACCTGATTTATCTTTGACTGAGTAACCAATCAGGGTAGTTGATTCTGAGACCAAGGTACTTTGTGGGAGGGTGATACCTTTGGTTTTTGTACTATGGAAGAATGTTTTTGATAATTAAAATATGTGGGAACTTGAGGCCCTGATGAAAGAGAAGTGGCCTCATATTTTTAGCATGTAATATTCTTCATAGGATTTTTGGGGTCAAAAAGTTTTTATGGTGGGGAGGTTGTAACATCCTGTTACCACTCTAACAGGTACTCCTTAAACCTTTCCTTGGTTTTTCCTTTTCATTGATGGGGTAAGGGTTGAGTTTGGATTGGGAGGATTCCTATAATGGTGAAGTTAGAGATTTGTTGGATTCTCACCCTTAAATCAACTTTTTTATGCAAGCTGACAGAGCATTACATGTCATGTAATAGGATTACATGTCATGTAATAGGATTACATGTCATGTAATGGTTCTACATAAAAGTCATGAATGGATTCACACTATGATGGGTACATTTCATGAGTCACCATTTCATGTCTTAAAAGAGTTAATGAGTAGTGTTTAATTTAGATCATCAGAATTTAATTCGAGGCAATGTTTTTATCAATAGTTATGAAAATTAGAAGGTTCACGACATGTATTGGGGTTACACGTCATGTAATACCCTGATTGTGTTTTTTTAAATAGGAAGTGAAGCTAGTTATTTCTTTTTTCTCCACTTCATACTCAACTTCCTCAACCTAATTCATTCCCCAGGTGATCTCAGACCTTTCCATCCCTCTGAACCCATTCATTTGACTTTGGATCATCATTACGCTTACGATGTAATTTTCATGTAAGTGTTCTCTTTCATTATTCATGTTTCTATATTTATCCTATATTGTATTTTCAATGGATCATCTTGGAATTGATGGATCTATGACTTTTGGTGTTTTATCTTGCTTCTAGGTTGGGTTTCAAGATCTATCCCTCCTTTATTCTCGTTGACAGGTGTCGTTACGAGTGTAAGGTTTCGAGAAATAAGTAGTTGGTTTCATCCCGATTATCCAAATTCAATATTCCTAAATTTATTTATTTATTTCAATTGAAAATTTAAATTAAATTTATTGAATTTTATTTCAATTAAATTGATAAAAACTGATTTCAGTGAATCAGGAGATTTGAAATGGTTTTGGCATAGAAATTTGTAAAACCACAAATTCTATTGAATTCGGGTGTGTTTATGGAAATTATCTCATTTAAATTGTTGAATTTAAATTTTTTATTCGATGGAAATGTTTTTCAATTAAATTTTTGAATTTAATTGTGGAAATGAATTGTGAAAAGGATGGAATTGGTTTTTAATGGATTCTAAACTTTTGAAAATGGCTTAAAATGATTTGATAGAAACCCATTGGTTTTATCTTATGAAAGAGGCATGTTTTTTTAATAAAACCCATTTTAGTTTTAAATGGAAAATTGGAATCAAAATGGAAGAATGGGATTTAATTTTATTTTAATAAGTCTTGAAATAAATTTTCCATCATTGATTGTGTAATATCATATGAAAGACTTAGGTAGTTGGTGAGTTATTTAGACACACTCTACACTATTACAATGTTCTAAAACATACATGTTGTGGGTCACATCCCCAATGGGAGGGTGACAAGTCACCTCTGGCTAGTGTAAAGGGGATGTATATGCACATATATTACTGAGATCACTTAAAGAGTGTGAATTCCTATAGCCAGAAATATTGTCGTACCTTTTGGCAGATGACCATGTTTCTCACATGTTATTTATATTTGAGATATAAACGTATGTCAATTCTTTTAAACTACTTTACAATCTTATTGAATTTACATGAACTATTTTATGTAACTATTTTATTAAAGAATTTTTTTAGGAATATTCCATCTATTTTAATGTAAATTTTGTGATTTAAAAGTATTTTCCATCATTTTGAAATTGTATAGCATGTTTTGTTTAAATATGATTTTTAATTTCCACACCTATTTATTTTGAAAATTAAAAACCTTTCTTTGGATAATATATATTTTGAATCTATTATGGAATATTTGGTGGTATTCTAATGGGCTTAGTCTCACACCCTAATTTTTTCTTCAGGTATTTGTAGACTTTCTTCTTCCAAGATTGAGCAAGGGGAAAGGATCTCTTGGAGCTAGATCCAACTGGTGTACCTTGTTCGTGGTGAGTTATATTCTTAGGTACTTTGTATGTTTTCCTCTATTTTTTTACTTGTGTTTTAGTACTTTGGGGTTTTTATGACATTTGTTTCTAGTACTTTACTCCCAGTGGAGTTTCTCTTATATGCATATTGATTTATTGTCTTTATTTCACTATATTTTGTGGCAAATTTGTTCCCAATTGAATGTTATATGATGCTAGGTTCTAGTTTCCAACTTGTGGGGATTAGTAATTCCCTTTAGGATATGTAAGGTTTGGCTCGATTATCAGGTTACCAAGGTACCTGGACTGGTTCATGAAAATCCTTCTCAGATTTTTTCATGCAAAAGATAAAGAAATCATGTCAAATCACATTGAAAAAAGTGAAACTAACTTGTCACCTAAATAGGTATACTAATTTCCCAACCTCACCATGGATAAATATCACTAAATATCACATAAAATAGAGTATATAATATAGTAATGAAATGTCAAGGTTACCCTACTCCCTCATCCCCATTGGTTTTCCACTCTTCCCCAACATCACACATCTTGAGCCATCTCTCACCAAAATTAAGCTAGACCATAGACACCTGGGCTACGTATAAAAACATAAACCTCATGCATCACACCATCCCATATCACATCTCCATATAGTAACCAATTAGTTTCTGAGATCCACCAAAACTTGTATGATGTGTATCATACAACGAGTATTATACCTCAAGCCATCATTGCCCATACACTAAGCAAGGTACCTCAAGTCATCACAACCTATACACATCATACCTATAATAATCTTTTGGATACTATGTCTGGAGATAAATGTATATGAAATAACCATAATCCATCACATACCTCTACACACATATATTGAGAAACTAACCTTTGTGCATACCAGTACATGAACTACCAAGAGAAGAAAGTGGGGCTAGAGGTGGTAGTCATCCATCCATCCTCCTATGGGGATGTTGGGGAAAACACCCTCCTATGGTCAAATGGGTGCCAGTATCTCTAATTGACATGGGTGAGGTAGCATATTAAATAAATGAATATATATGATATAATATATCTCAAAACCGTACAATATGCATAACCTAGTCCTATGCTCAACTGCAATTATATTCACTCAGACACCCAGCTACAACTATCAGGGACTAGATATCCTCTTAGCACACAACCATTTTAAAGAGATAAATTAAATTAATTCTTTAATTTTTTACTGTTATCATTTCTTTAATTAAATCAGTAAACATTAGTTAACCATTAGTATTATTCCACATTACATTATATTAATAATCATAGTAATATCTGTGACTTCTATGAATAATCCAAACTGAGTCCATGGTTTCTCAAGATCATCTATTTTGAATTCTAGAAACAACAAACCCCATGGGTTAAATATTTATTAAACATTATTAAACTTTCCATAATTATATGTACTCTAAGAAAACATCATAAGCTACCATTAGGAGAAAACATGAAACAAATCACATCCAGTTGTCTTGATCAGTGGGGAAAAGAATATAGATAAATAAGAAACCTGGCCATCAGCCATTAAATAGATTCATAATAAGCAAGCCTCCAGATTTAACACATCAATGGATAATCCAATATTCAATTTTTTCAATCATATCCAGTGTCATCCCTTAAAAACTCATGCATATCCTGATACATATCACCATCATAAGCATCAACTATTGCCACACCATCTGAGCCTCCCCACCCCAAATCACATCAGTCATCCCAAGATCAACTATTATAGGATCACATCACAAGGCTTGTATCTAGAGAATACAAGGATCATATCCAGATCACATCATAAGTTTCATATTCAAATCACATCAAAAGGTAGTAGGTAAAAAATCATAATCAATAAGGAAACTTGACCCTAAAAAAAGAAATTCATCTTTCACATGCAAATAGTCACTCACAGCTCCCAACATAAGGTATTCAGTCTTTAAGAAAATGGGCACCTCCAACAACAAATATTTCTCTATATCAAATAGATCATTCTTATTCCATCTTGAATTAACCAACTTACTATTCATGGGTTTCAATAAAGGTAAACCTAATACATCAACTATAAAAATATATCAAAAGATTAACATTATATTTGAATTAATTCCAGTTTCAAAAAACTCATAGTAGTACCATTCTCATTTAACATGCCTTATTATTATTATTATTATTATTATTAAGAATTAATACAATTCACATTATCTATCAATTTCATTAAAACATGGAATATCATATTCAATTAAACAAGCACATTGTGTCAATTTTAATTACCATCAACTTAAAACAAACACCGAATTTCAAACATACCGCTTTTTTAATTATTAATACAATTAATCAATTAAATTTAGATTTACATTATTTACCATTTTCATCAATTTCAAAATACTAAACCAATCATGAAAACATCATAAAAAATCATAGCATAGATATTACACTATCTAGAAAATAAAGAGGCAACCCACTATAATGGTATAAAGAAATAACATGTGATATCTTTGCATAAAATTATTCTTTATTAATATATTTAAATCTTTATTAGGTTAATTTTATTTCCATAAAAATGGATAAACCATGGTAACTTTACAATTTCACATAAATAAAATAGAATAAATGAATCCCCTTCCTCAAAGGCATCAACATTCTTCACAAGAGAATAGATCAACATTGCATATCCCAATCACATATCCCACGAGATGATTGAATCCATCCAAGGATTCCATACCACAATTATGACAACAACAAAAAACCCCTTATAGATCATGGATAGTAAACTACCATCACATGGAAAGAAAAATGGTAGGAACTATATTGAATAACCTCAAGAGAAAAGGTAGAACGTACCTTGGATAGTCACAGATCAAATACAAAAGGCTAAGATCAATCCCTTTTGAAGGGATCCTGAAATTCCTTAAAAACCCATCACTAGTATCCTAGAGAATTCGGAGAAAAAGGTATGGTTTGATTGAATCTGATCAGTCTTACACATTATAAATGCATAGTCTAGGGTACATTTATGGCATAAATAATTCATTTACATCGTAAATGTGTTGAATTTTAAGTTTCACTAAAAACATGTTTCCTCAACAGTTTTGACTTGTTATTGGTTTAAATCATAAACTATTAGTTTATGATGTAAATTACATGGTCTGTATAATAGAATCCACAACCCACTTACATTTAAAATCCCACTTATGTTGTAAAACCATACTGACAATATATGTTCTCCCTACCTCCATCTTTTAGCATCCAAACACCACCATACCTCCAAAAATTCTTTTTTGAGAACCACAGGATTTAGAAACATGGAAAGTATTTGACTACATAGATTTGGTCCCTTAAACATGTGATATGGTTATGAAAAATGAATCATATTGCTTCTTGGAGGTGGTAGTCCACACAAACGCATGAACGATGTTATCATTTTTCAGTGAATAGAAAGTTAAGAAAATAGTTGATATATTTAATTTTTATAATGATAATTATGTCATTAATATACTATATATATATATATATACACACATTAAATCCATCATTAAAATTGGTCGTGAGAGGTGGTGATGGAAAATGAATTACATCGTTTCACGAGGTGGTAATCCACCATACACATGAATGATGATATTATTTCTCACGTGATGGAAGATGATATTGATATAGGTAATTCCATTAACATAAAAACATATCATAATATATAAGATATTGGTTTTATTGTTTCATCATGTTTTAAGATAATTTTAAGGAGTTGGAAGACTAAATAAAACTAAAACATTTGGTAAAATTTATACCTCTTCTTCGGACAACCACCTTTTTTTACTCCTTAAACCCAATAAGGTTATTATTCTATAAAAAATAATACCTAACATGGAGAGGTATCTGAGAAAGGTATTTTATAATCCTAATGGTTTTTAGAGTGTGAAAAAATAGGATAGGGGCATCCTTTTATAAGTGAGGGGAGGGGCACTTTTGGAATTTAATAAAGTACTATATTAATATAAATTATTTATCATCAAAAAATGGATCCAAAATGATATATTTCAAATTTATTATGAGTATGGGTCTAAATACTCTCATCCAATAAAATTTTTACAAGTTTGGTTGGTTTTTTTACCCTTATATTTTGGTTTAACCCCCAATAAACTCATTTTAACCTTAACCATGTTATCAACCTTTTTAAACTAAAAGGTTTATAATTTTACTTAAAAGATAAAAATTGGATCATTAATGGAAAATAGAAGAAATTTTAGATCATTTATAATCTTAATTTTACTCTTGAATTATTTTTAGAATTTTAATATAATTTAATAAAATATTATTTAACATGAAATATCATTAATGTCATTTTTGACACTATTCATTTAATTTGACATTAAATACATTAAGATAATAATGAATTTTGAATATAATCCATTTCACCATGAATAATAAAATATTATTTACTATAAAATTCTTTTGGATCCAGAACTCATACCAAATACAATACTTTTAATTTTTTAAAAATTATTTACCTTGAGTTTTCCACTGTTTTCACAAGCATTGTGTCGGTGTTGTATAAGACTTTAAGGTAACTATATAATCATAAAAAATCAAAATAAATCACCATTATGAAAATAATTTCATTATACTCAAAATAACCTTTAATATTCAATCACAACTTATTTTTATCCTTATGTGAACATATAAGAGATATTTAAAGTAATGAGGGTGATATTTTGTCTTTTTATTTACTTAAAATATTATGTAAGTAATTTTCATAAATAAGTGTCATGAAATAGACCAGATACCCCAGTACCTTAATACCCAAGTCAGAAATGATCTAGACCTAAGGCCATTCATAATCCTCCTAGGTTGGTGACTAGCACCTAGCATCATACAAGAATCCTAAGGGAATGATTTTTTCCACATAACATCATAAGATAAAAGATACAAGTTAATAGGATCAATGCTCCAAAGGGAGAAAGTATCATAATCAAATGGATAATTAGTACCCAAAACCATACATCGTTAAAAGAAACAATGTCTTACTAGATAAAACTAAAAGACAAAACCATGTAATGAGTGGATCACATCTTCATCAATCACCTCCATCACTCCAGGTCCCAAGGATTAAGAACATCCACCACCTCCAAGTGGCTCAATTATTTTACTCAGACCTGGAATAAGATAATCTAAAAATGATCGAATGTAAATTTAGGGTGTGAGCTATAAATCCTAGCAGGGTCTCACCAAGTGTTCCATAATCAATTTTATAATTATTAAACCAAATAGGATTTTAATTTAAATAAAACAAGGCATGACATGACATGACATTAACATATTTTAAAAAACATGCTTTCATAATAAAAATAGATGGTAGATATATAAAAACAATATTAAATTAATAATTCATATAAAACAGTTTATATAAAATAATTTGAATGAATAAAACAGTTCTATAAATCAATGGAATATAATCATTAAATTGGGTATATCATAGCAACATGTATCAATCCTTGGGGTATGTTAGTTCATGATAATAGTATCCTTACATTACTCATCATTTATTGGTACTTAACTCCCCATTAAGGAAAAATCATGCCATAGTATGTTTAAGTCAGTGTTATCATTGTCAGTTCAGTGTCAGGGGGTCAAATCCTAGCGTGTTTATCCTAGTCACCCACTAACTACCTAGGCTCATGTGTTATTTATTCAATCTTTCGATAAATCATGAAAAATAAATCATTTCATATCAATTAGAAATATAATTTCTCATTTCAATTTTCAACATGCCTTTCTCATTTAAAAACCAAATTATAGGTTTTTATCAAATTCATGCCATCTCAAATCATCTTTCAATTTAATCCATTTCAAATAATTTCATCCAATAATTTTTCAAATCAATCCATCCATTTTCTCAAATTTTTCCAATAATTTAAATTCAATTAAAATTGGGAGTTTTTTATAATCCCCAAACCCCTTTCAAAATAATCCATCAATAATCTCAAATCCAAGTTTTTTTAAATCATTTAAAAAACTCACATTAAATCAATCAAGTAATTATTGGTTTCAATTATGGTAAAATCATATTGAACTACATTCCTTTAATAAACTATCAAACAAAATCCTAAAATAGAAAATTCCAATGAAGAAAGAAGTTGGAAGATACCAATAAGGAAATTTTTAGAAAAAACACAAAACTGAGATTTCTATAAGGGAAGAAATTGCTCACTATACACGGGAGGAATCCTAGTGTTTTTAGGAGGAGGTCAGTTCCTAAATAAAATTATGTTAGAAACAAAATTAAAACCACTAGGAACAAGGAATTTATATCATAAATCAAGGTTTTATAACATAAATACATCAAGTTTCACACACATAAAAAAAGGTGTCACCTTGGGTTAAAAATATCAATTGATGAATTTACGGCATAAGTTCATTATTTATGGAATAAATTATTTTTTATTGTAATTAATTTTCACATTTTGTTTCCAGCATACAATTTACATCATAAATTAAGGATTTATGGTGTAAATTCTTTATATAGCCAATGACTTGAAGAAAAAACCTTTAGAAACACCCAAAAAACCTCAAAATCACCCCAAACCCAAAAGGGGAATCCTTTAAAACCCTTAAAAAATTATACCCAGACTAAATTAATTCAAAAAAACATACATACTCAAACTTTAGTTCATTTTACCCAAAAAAATATTCATCCTCAAAAAGATCGAAATACTCCTAAATAAAAAAGGGAAACAAAACAGGAGTCAATAAGTACCTGAAAGAAGGTAATGGGATATTATAACCTTCCCACCATAAAAAATTTATATCCCTAGAAATCCTAACAAGAATATTCTATATTGAAGATATGATACAACTACTCTCTCATCAGTTCCTCACACTCCCAAGTCTCATGTGAATCAGAACCATGCTGCCATAGCACATGAACCAAAGGTATCATCTTCCCATGAAGAACCTTGGTCTTATAATCAAAAATCCTAGTTGGATGCTCTATCATGGATAAATCAGGATCAACATCCATATCTTCCTATCACAGAACATGATATGGTTTAGAAATATACTTTTAAATATGTAATACATGAAACACGTTGTGGATCAAATTCAATTGTTGTGTAAGTTCCAAAAAGTAGGACACCTTCCCCACTCACTCAACAATATCAAAAGGTCCCGCAAATCTCGATGAAATATTTCTCTATTTGCCAAGATGTCGGTGACCCAACCATGGGGAAACTATAAAAAATACCTATCCACTAATAGAAAACTACAAATTTCATCGATGATGATCAACATAATATTTATATTGTCTATGCAAATTTAAAATCCTCAGATGAATCAACTGAATCCTCATCATCATATCTTAGAACAAATTCAATCCAACCAAGTAAGTTTCACCAATATCTGACCAACACAATGGATATCTATAAGTATTACCATAAAAGGTCTCAAAAGGATTTCTTCTGATAGTGAACTAGTAACTATTGTTTTAAGAAAACTCAACCAGTCCCAAATGGTCATCCCAAGATTCACTAAAGTCAAGAACACAAGAACACATCATGTCCTCAAGAATCTATATAGATTTATCATTCTGACCATCTATATGTGTATGATAATCTGTGTTCAAATGAACATGGGATACCAATAGCTTCTGTAGGTCTCTCTAAAAGTAAGAAGTGAAATGAAGATCCCTATCTAATACAATAATAGATGGAACTCCATGTAATCATATAATATCATTCACGTAGAGACGTCACAAGTAATTGAGTTTGGTTCTATCTCAAATGGGTATAATGTAAACTAATTTGGTTGGCCTATTGATCACAATCCATACCACATTTTTCCCTTGAGTGGTATGTGGGAACCTAACCACAAATTCTATGCAAATCGTATCCCACTTCCAAGTCGACACTAGAAATGGATGAATCAAACCTGAAGGTTATTGGTTCTTGGATTTTACATGTTATCTTGATAACAACAAGATACAAATTCAATGATGTCTCATCTCATACATAGACACTAGAATAATCATTTTATATTATAGAGAATATTTTTAGTTCTAGGGTTTGCATCCCATTGGGAACAACAGTAGTCCCCCATCATGACATTTCATATAAACAAGGGTACAAAAAATAGTGTTCAAAAATATAGGATACCCTCTGAGGAGAATGATCACTCACCAATAATATCCCTTCCATAAAGATATTCCCTAATGACAAAGAATTAACTATCAAACGGTTACTTCAAAATAATCATCTTGTTAAGAGGGGAGTTCAAGTTCATGATTTCCAAAACAACCTCATACTCATTCACCCAAATTCTCAAATGAAATTATGAAAAAAGGTTCATAGGATTCCACTCTTCAGATGATTCTTTCATGGCTAGGGTTGGAAGTTTCTTTCTCAAAGCATCAGTGATGACATTCCCCATACTAGGGGTGTACGTAATGTCAAAATAAAAAGACTACAGGTACTCCACACAATGCCTATATTAGATATTCATATCTTTTGGGGGGAATATATAACTCAATATTTTGTGGTTGGAATAATTGGAAAACCTTTCTCTGAAAATATAATGCTTCCAAATATTAAGAGAAGACATAGCAGCTATGAGTTTTAGATCATGGTTCAGGTAATTCTTCTCAGGTGTCCTAAGTTGTCGGGAACCATAGGGTACCACGTGAACACTCTACATCAAAGTGTAGCCCAAACCTGAACTTGATGCATCATAGAAGACCACATAACCCAAGAAGGCCTCTAAAAGAGTCAAAAATAGTGCATAGGTCAAAATAAATTTCTTCTCAACAAAATAACTCTGATATTTATCATCCCAAATGAACTTCACACTTTTTTGAGTGAGAGAGGTCATCGGAGAATCCAACTTTCATAAATCTATGATGAATCAATTATAATATCCTATCAAACCCAAGAATCTTTGAATTTAAAAAACATTGCGTAGTTTCTCCTATGTCATAAAATATTTCACCTTATCAGGATCAATTTAAATACCATGTTTTGAGACTATGTGTCCCATGAACTTTACTTCCTAAATTCAGAAATTAAATTTGAAAAGCTTCGAGTAAAGTTGATGATTTTTCAAGGTTTCTAGAACTTCTCTTAAATGAAGTATATGGTCCTCCTCAATCAAAGATTAAACTAGTATGTCATCCAAAAATATCCCCAAAAATGAGTAAAGGTGTAACGCCCCGACCCCAGTTACCCAGATTCTATGCTTTATTACATAACATTGTCATGATAAAAGGAATCACGCCCCAAAAGACTGATCGGTTTAGTATTATTGGAAACACGATACATACATAAGTTCAATATTACAACTTGAAAAGAAATACAACACTAATTTATTCCATTAGATACATCCAATCCACTAATATTATGCCTACAAGTCACACATAACTAACTTCTTTATATCCTGGGAAAATAAAACATTAGAAAGGGGTGAGCTCAAATGCTCAGTAAGGGTAAGCAATACAGTGGAAGATAACATAAACATTAGGCATGATGAATAATTCAAGACACATGCCTTCACAAATAATAGACATGAGCACTTTATGGAAGGAATATGAGCTGAGTAAATAATGTCATAATGAAACATAGTCATGAGTATTCTACTAGTCGAATAACCACATGAACTATCATTATTATTTTCATATTGAGGGAATGTATAATGTTGGAAATTATATAACTTCTTATCAAGGCCTCTACCAAGACATCTAAAAATGATTTAGGCCTTTGCCAAAACCATATATCAAATTGGGAGAGGCCTAGGCCAATTCCATATCTAATTTTCTCATGAGACCTACCGATGCACCGAGCTGCTATAGCGGGCTCCACCCGTCACATACTAAGTCAAATACATTCCTCATATAAAATGGATGAAACATAACATAAAAATTCATATTAAAACTAGCATACGAAATGTCAATACTTTAACCATAAACCATGAATGGTATAAAAATAACACATCCACAATCAAACATATCACAAAACCTTCAAAACAATATAAAAGATCTGTATCACAACAAATCAACTTCAAACAAGTTTAAATTTTATAAAAGGATGTTGACACAGATGATATGAAAACTATTTGAAAGAAATACCTCTTTCTATTTTGAAACCATTTAATAGTCACATAATTATAAAAGAAAAATTTTATTTTGAAAATATTCTTATAATCTTGTAAGGGAATCTTTTATGATGTTATAATGGTGGAAAATAGCCACACCCACCGTATAAGTTAAAAACATTCTTACCATAATTTTGTCAAAAAGGTCATAAAGTACCTTGTTTGGAAAATGATGGAAATATTCCTTTCAAAACATATAAATTAAAATAAGGGTATAAATTACATTAATCCATAGTATAGTAAATAGTATGTAACATACCCGACCCGGAAGCCACTAAACTGGTGCTCTGAGCTAGGTGGTTACATGACCTTAAGTGTGCCTCCCCGTACTCCATAGGCTGCCGATTAGCAGTGGGGGTCTACAAAGTCAAGTAGGGAGACTATACCCCTTTTTATCAGAGTAAGATACAATAGAAATAAACCAAATAGTGGAAACAATAACCAATAAACAAGGAACAAGTATAACAACCATTTCCAATAATAAACATTCCATGTCATACTACAAGTGAAAGAGTGAACAAAAACCCAAAATAAGGACAACAACCAAAATCCCCAAAATGGTCCTGACTCCAAGTCCAGATCCTCCACCAAGTTCTACCCATGTCCATTCAACTATATAGCAAGGACCCTTTCCCTTCTCCTGACCTGCAAACATGAAGTATGCCCGGGTACCCAACGGCGGCCCAAGAAGGGTGTGAGTACAACTTAGTAGCCCACCACCAACGGTGTCAACAAAATATCTAGTATAAACAAGTAGTGAATGAAAAAGGAATATGAATGATAATTACCAAGTAATTATTCAAGGTTTTGTTAACCAGTTTAGATTCAAGGACATTGCCACTTCCATTTCCATTCATTTCCCACCATTTACCATCACTTACCAATTCATCACATTTCCATGGGTTAATCACATACATTATGTTACATGAGTCTAAGGCCAACAATCACATGCAAGAGGGTGAACACATTGTAATCCTATCTCACTAGGACTAACCCCCTCATAGCAACCATATCCTCACCTCGAAGCCTTAGTCCAGGTGGATGCAATCGTTAGGAGAATAGATCCTCAGTCCCCATTCCTAACCCATACATTTATTGTGGAGTTCAAAGCATCAGTCATCACTCGACCTGTGGGCATAGATCCTCAAGTCATACCCCACTCTACCAATCCATGTGCATATGCTTATATATAAGTAACCATCAACCCTCCATACCATTTCCCTTAGGCAAACACCATTCACAACAAACCACATGGGAATTCACATTGTGCCTTAACCCATTAACACATTACCATTTCAAATCATTTAACCATTCACCCAATTCCCATGTGTTATACCTATCTCACTAAGCATTCAACACTAGACCCATAATTCATCCCATTATGGCCTTTAATCAGTTTACACATTAACCCTTTCAACCCGTTCATCATTCCCATGAATCAACCATTCAACCCATTCCAATTAACCCTTCGGTTATTGCCAAGTCTAGGTGCATCACCTAACATATATTCCAAGTTCAACCAATCATGCCAACATATTCTACAAGGGATCTACCATTTATTACAACAAGGTCACTTGTTCAATCACATTCCCTAAGTCCGGGAAAAGCTGGCACATCCCCTGGATGGCCCCAATTAAGTCAAGTCAATCCCAACACATCCCATGGGGATTGTGAGGGTTCCCATTTTCCATTACAAACACCATTATTACCAAACATGCCAAAGTTATTCAAAACATAACCAAGGGGAAACAAGAACACAACTAAACATGCACAAATACCCAAATAACCATGGGATATAACTTGTAGACCACCTACCTCAAAACCGCGGTTGAATGCACTCTCAATCGAGTCCTTACACCTCTATCCAAACAACCTTTGGAGCTTCAACCTAGAACTCACCCAAAAGATAGGGTTTTTGAGCTTCGGAACAAGAGGGAGAGAAGATACAAACCCTAAACCAAAAAGAGAAGAAAGTATGGGATTAGCCTTACCTGGAGTTTCGATCTGCATCCAACGGCACCAAAAATGCCTTAGAAATGAGGGAGATCGACCTCTTGCAGCTCTTGGGTGATTTGGTTCGTTCATAGGATGAAGAGGGAGGAAATGAGAGGAAAACCTGAGTGGGTTCTTAAAATCCCAGAGTGGCAATTTCGTAATTTTTTCCAACTTTAAGAGGCCGCATGGTTTGTCCACACAGTTTGAAAACCCATGTGCAAATAGTGTGCATGCTACTGCCTGGAGGAGGAGGGTTGAACGGTTTACCTAGGCAGGCCTCACAGTTTGGCATGGTCGTGCGCTGGCTGTGCGCCCAGGCTTATCTTGCCCAATTTTACTTTCTTCCGTGCCCCGAGCCCCTGAAACACCCCCAAGGCCTCTCATACTTTCAGAAGACATCCCTTGAAACCCAGAACAAGAGATTAAACCAAAACATAATGAAAACATACCTTTCCAAAAATCGGGATCTTACAACCTCCCCACCTTATAACGGCTCGTCCTCTAGCTGAGTTCCCAAGCCTCATTGCTCCACCGAAGAGAAGAGTTTGGGCCACTGAGCCCGTATATCCGATTCCCGCTCCCAAGTTTCTTCCTGAACTTTCACATGATTCCATAGTACTCACACTAATGGCACAACCTTGTCCCGCAAGATCTTTTCACTATGATCCATCACACGAACCAGATGCTCCTCAAAGGACGCATCAGCCTCAAGCTCCACATCCTCAACATCAACCACGTGAGATGTGTCAGGATGATACCATCAAAGCTATGACACATGAAACGCATCATGCATCCCACCATACCACTGTGGAAGATCCAATCGGTAAGCCACTGGTCCAATCCTCCCCACAATCTCAAAAGGTCCCACATAGATGGGCGCCAACTTACCCTACTTTCAAATCCAATGGTGACCCAACCTTGGCGACACCCAAAGGAACACTTTATCACCCACCGCAAACTCAAGAGGTTTACGCCTCTGATCTGTATATGACTTCTACCTACTCTAAGCCATATCCATCCACTTTTGATCAACTTAACTCTCTCTGAAGTCTCCTGCACGAGACTTGGACCTAACAACTCAGATTCACCGGCCTCTAGCCAACACAATGGAGATCTACATGGCCTCTCGTAGAGTACCTCAAATGGTGCCATCTGAATTGTAGCCTGAAAAATATTGTTGTAGGAAAACTCAACTAATGATAGGTGCATCTCCCAAGAACCACTAAGGTCCAGGACACAAGATCTCAACATATCTTCTAACACTTGGATCGTATGCTTCGACTGCCCATCCGTCTGTGAGTGAAAAGTCGTACTCAAAAACACCTGCGTACTAAGCGCCTTATGTAACCCTTGCTAGAAACGCGATGTGAAACGCGGATCATGGTCCGAAACTATAGTCTACAGAACACCATGAAACCGAACTATCTCCTGAACATACAGCTCACCCAACAGGTCGACTATAAAGGTATCCTGAATTGGTAAGAAATGAGTCACTTTAGTTAATTGATCCACAACCACCTAGATTGCATCATTCTTCTGTGGTGTCCTCAGAAGACCCACGAAAAAATCTATTGTTACATTGTCCCACTTCTATTCTGGAATGGGCAATGGATGCAACAAACCACCTGGTCGTTGATGCTCGGCCTTTACCTGCTGACAGGTAAGGCACTGTGCCACAAATCCCGCAACTTCCTTCTTAATTTCAGGCCACCAAAACTGCCTCCGTAGATCACGGTACATCTTGGTCAAACTAGTATGCACTGCCCACTTTGATGCAAGGAACTCACGCATCAACTCTTCCCACACACACTTTGGCACAACCACACAAACACAGACAACACCGTCCACGCCAATGACCCAACCAGAAGGTAGCTCCCCACCTTTAAGCTTTTCTTTCATGATCAAACACTCAGGATCATCAAGATGACTTTCATTAACTCAAATAAAAATAATCGAATCCATTGTTAAGGAAACAAGAGTGACCTAACCACTCTCCTCATGCACCTCCAGGTGCATCTCTGAAAACAAATCCATCACTTTCCACTCAGTGTTGGACTTCTGAACCACCTGATTTTGAACCTTCCTGCTCATAGAATCAGCAACATTGTTTCCTTTTCCCAGCGTGTACACCAACTCAAAGTCAAAAGACTGGAGATATTCAACCCATCTTCACTACTGAAGATTTAGATCATCTTGTGAGAAGATGTAATTTAAACTCCTATGATTGGTAAACATAGTAAACTGTTCTCCCAACAGATAGTGCCTCCATCACTTCAAGGCGTACACCACTGCAGAAAAATAAAGGTCATGAGTGGGATAGTTTTGCTCATGGAGTATCAATTTTCTTGACCCATAAGCCATAACCCACTCATCCTGCATCAACATAGCCCCAAGTCTGACTCCGGACGCATCACAAAACACGATGTACTTCTTACTCGGCTCAGGTAAGATAACGATAGGTGCGGTCTTCAACCGATTCTTTAACTCTTGGAAGGAATTATCACAAGCCTCAGACCACTCGAACCTAATTCCTTTCTTGGTCAAGCCTGAGAGTGGTGCTACCAAGTGAGAGAAATCATGAATGAACCTTCGGTAATACCCGGCCAAACCCAGAAAACTTCGAACATCAGAAACACTCTTGGGCTGATCCCAGGATACAACTATCAGCACTTTCTCTAGATCCACTAAGACACCCACCTCCAAGATGATGTGACCCATAAAATGCACCTCACCTATCCAGAATTGACACTTTGATAGCTTGGCGTATAACTGATGCTCTCTTAGCGTACCCAAGATGATGTCAATATGTTGGGCATGATCGTCATGAGTTTTCGAGTACACTAAGATATCATCAACAAAGACAACCACAAACCGATCTAGATAGGGATGAAAGATTCGGTTCATCAAATCCATAAACACTGCTGGTGCATTGGTCAAGGCAAAAGGCATTACCACAAACTCAAACAACCTGTACCGACTCCGGAAAGCTGTCTGCGGTACGTCAGAAGACCTCACCCTCAACTGGTGATAACCCGACCTCAGATAAATATTGGAAAACATCGATGCACCCCTCAACTGATCAAACAGGCCATCAATTCTAGGAAGAGCGTATTTATTCTTCACTGTCATCTAGTTCATCATTCGATAGTCAACACACAGCCTCAACGACCCATCGTCCTTCTTTGCAAAAAGCACGGGAGATCCCCAAGGAGACGTACTAGGATGGATAAACCCCTTACGCTCCAACTCCTCAAGCTGAACCTTTATTTCCTGTAGTTCTTCTGGTACCATTCGATATAGAGGAATAGAAACTGGATCCGCTCCCGGCAGCAACTCGATCGTGAACTTGACATCCCTCTCGGGTGGTAACCTCGAGAAATCCTCAGGAAACACATCCTAATTCCGATCCACCACAGAAGGGAAATTATATTCCCCCCCCCCCACTCATCATCATTAAGAATGAGACATGACACTTGATCCATGATTCCACTCATCTGTTGACAAAACGGCCTCGTACGCCCTACTCGAACATCTCATTAGCCACGGTGGACATAAACGTCACCCTCAAGAAACCTGAATGACACTCTGTGACAATAATAGTCTATATGCACCTAATACAACACCAACCAATCCATTCCAAAGATTAGGTCAAAGCCTGACATCTTGATAACGAACAAGTCCCACAGAAAACAATACCCACCAACTTCCAAGGAACATCCCTTGCACTGCTTGATATCCTCAACCCGCACTCCTAACAGGGTATCAATTGACATCACTCCACACACCCTCTCCACAGGTAAACCCAGCACCACCACAAGATGAGCAGAAACAAAAGAGTGTGTGTCACATGTGTAAAACAAAGCACTAGAAAATGTAGAAGCTACAAGGATCGTACCCCCAAACAGTTGACGGTCCAACCTCACCATCACCAGGAACAAACTGAACTGCCTGAAGCTGACTTGCCCCTCTACCCTGGGCTCCAGCCTGAACACCCTATGCTGCAATACCCTCCTAGAATGAGCGATCTTTCCCTAGAGTTCCATGTCCACCTCCCCTACCAGTACGGCCCATGTAGCTTCAACTACCAGCCTGATACGGGGCAACTGATCCCCTTCTCGTATTCGGTGCCTACCTTCTACCATCATACTCACCCACCTTCTAAGGTTTCCTGCAGAACTTCTGTACATGTCCCATCCTGCCGCACGAACGGCACTCAACTATAGGTCGAGGAAACTGATCATGCATATGCCCCGACCTATCACACTGATAGCAAAACACATGATTTCCACTCTGAGAGGATGACCCTCTCTTGTGACCACCTTTCTAGAAACTTTCTAAATGGAACTTCCGACCTTCGGAAGATACACCACTTGTCCGCCCAGCTGGCACGATAAGCCCACCACCCGAAGCTCCCTTCAGGTTCCCTTCAGGGATGAGTGTCTGATCCATCACCTCTTCAAACTTCTTCAAGCAGAAGATATTCACTTGAGTCCTGATATCAAGTCTCAACCCATCCTGGAAATGTCTTGTTATCGCTGCCTCATCCCCGGATAACACTAGGATAAAGCGTCTAAAATCAGTGAAGTGATGAGAATAGTCCATCAACGATAGCGATCCCTGAGTCAGGCTCATAAACTCTGCATCCCGCTCCTGCCTCAAAGTCTCTGGGTAAAAATTATCCAGAAAATTTTCCTGAAAAACCTTCCACGACATTCCCTCAGCCTGCTCGATTTGAGCCTGAATGTCCCACCAACACCTAGCATGGCCCCGAAACATATAAGCGGCCATCTTCACTCTCTTTTCGAAAAGGGTATCTAGATGATTCAGTATCATCTGGACAAACTCTAACCAGAACTCTGCTACCTCTGGCACACCCTCTCTGGTGAAGGTCGGAGGGTGCTGCAGCTGGAACTCCCTAGTCAGCTCAAATATGCTCGGTGCAACCCACCCTAGGTCCTAATCCATCATCTTCATAAGGCTAGCGAAGTTATCTCGGAACTGGTCTTCTCTCCCTTTATTGATCACCACATTTTCTTTCTCTTCTACCGGAGGAGTGTTCTCAACAACATCCTCTTGTTTCCCAACCGGCAATCGATGTCGTGGTGGCATCTCTCTACATTTCCAAACATGAGATTTAGCATGCATACCATAAAACTTTCACAACTTCCTCAGAAAGCTCTTTACTAGCTACAAAAACCCATTTTCATATGCTAATTCAACAACATTAGCACCTCAAATTCACCGCCCCGACCATCCCTACCGCGGGCCATGGTCCACATGGGGAAAACAACCATGCACTACCACCGAACTCACACAACGTTTTACAAAACATTTTCCACTTCGTTTCAAACCCTTGTATTTCATTAAACATCCTTTACACACTTGTTTTATTTCATTCTTCTCATTATTTCTTGGTTTCATGAAATTCATGATGCACCCTACCTTCCTGACTCACACACCCATCCCGTGTGTGTGCCTAACACGATGCATGCCACCTATCTCCCTAGGTGACTACAATGATGCATGAATGAAAATCCTCATGTCGTTAAGGCCACGAGCCAAATATCATAAAATAGTCACATCAAACCACATGTGCATCACCCAACAGTGAAATATCATCAACTGTAATAACACACAACCAAGAACAACATTTCCCACCTAGGGTGACTTGGGTTTTCCCTCGTACCTGGGTTAGATACTCCCAATCTCGAGCTCATTACCAGGGCCCGACACATCTTAACCCTTGGAAACCTATCCCAAATAACAATACCTCAGAGAAGGAGAAGAAATACCTCTTCTTATACCACTTTGTAAAGTCCCCGACCTGGAAGCCACTAAATTGGTGCTCCGATCCGGGGGTTACATGACCTTAAGTGCGCATCCCCGTACGCCAAAGGATGTTGACTAGTAGCAGGGGTCTATAGAGTCAAGTGGGGAGACTATACCCCCTTTTTATTAGAGTAATCCACAACAGAAATAAACCAAATAGCAGAAACAATAACCAATAAACAAGGAACATGTATAACAACCATTTCCAACTATAAACATGCCATGTCATACTAAAAGTGCAAGACTGAACAAAAACCCAAAATAAGGACAATGACCAAAATCCCCAAAATGGTCCTGACTCCAAGTCTGGATCCTCCACTAGTCGAATAACCACATGAGCTGAGTAAATAATGTCATAATAAAACATAGTCATGATTATTCTACTAGTCGAATAACCACATGAACTATCATTATTATTTTCATAGTGAGGGAATGTATAATGTCGGAAATTCTAAAACTTCTTGTCAAGGACTCTACCAAGATGTCTAAAAATGATTTAGGCCTTTTCCAAAACCATATATAAAATTGGGAGAGGCCTTGGCCAATTCCATATCTAATTGTCTCATGAGACCTACAGATGCACCAAGGTGCTATAGCGGGCTCCACCCGTCACATACTAAGTCCAATACATTCCTCATATAAAAAGGTTGAAACATAATATAAACATTCGTATTAAAACTAGCATACTAAATGTCAATACTTTAACCATAAACCATGAATGGTATAAAAATAACACATCCACAATCAAACATATCAGAAAACCTTCAAAACAATATGGAAGATCTGTATCACAATAAATCAACTTCAAATAAGTTTAAAATCCATAAAAGGATGTTGACATAGATGATATGAAAACTATTTGAAAGAAATACCTCTTTCTATTTTGAAACCATTTAATAGTCACATAATTATAAAAGAAAAAATTTATTTTGAAAATATTCTTATAATCTTGTAAGGGAATCTTTTATGATGTTATAATGGTGGAAAATAGTCACACCCACCGTATAAGTTAAAAACATTCTTACCTTAATTTTGTCAAAAAGGTCATAAAGTACCTTATTTGGAAAATGATGAAAAGATTACTTTCAAAACATATAAACTAAAATAAGGGTATAAATTACTATAATCCATAGTATAGTAAATAGTATGTAACATCCCCGACCTGGAAGCCACTAAACCGGTGCTCTGAGCCAGGTGGTTATATGAACTTAAGCGCACCTCCCCGTACGCCAAAGGTTGCCGATTAGAAGCGGGGGTCTACGAAGTCAAGTGGGGAGACTATACCCCCTTTTTATCAGAGTAAGCCGTAATAGAAATAAACCAAATAGTGGAAACAATAACCAATAAACAATGAACATGTATAACAACCATTTCCAGCAATAAACATGCCATGTCATACTACAAGTGCAAGAGTGAACAAAAACCCAAAATAAGGACAATGACCAAAATCCCCAAAATGGTCCTGACTCCAAGTCCAGATCCTCCACCAAGTGTACCCATGTCCATTAAACTATCTAGCAAGGACCCTTTCCCTTCTCCTGACTTGAAAACATGAAGTCTGCTCGGGTACCCAATGGAGGCCCGAGTAGGGTGTGAGTACAACTCAGTAGGCCACCACCAATAGTGTCTACAAAATATCCAGTATAAACAAGTAGTGCATGAAAAAGTAATATTCATGATAATTACCAAGTAATTATTCAAGGTTTCATTAACTAGTTTAGAGTCAAGGCCATTACCACTTCTATTTCCATTCATTTCACACCATTTACCATTACTTACCAATTCATCAAATTTCCATGGGTTAATCACATACATTATGTTACATGAGTCTAAGGACAAAAATCACATGCAAGAGGGTGAACACATGATTATCCTGTCTCACTAGGACTAACCCCCTCATAGCAACCATATCCTCACCTCGAAGCCTTAGTCCGGGTGGATGCAACCCTTAGAATAATAGATCCTCAGTCCCCATTCCTAACCCGTGTATTTAGGGTGGAGTTCAAAGCATCAGTCTTCACTCGACCCGTGGGAAAAGATACTCAAGTCATAACCCACTATACCAATCCATGTGCACATGCTTATATATAAGTAACCATCAACATTCCATACCATTGCCCTTAGGAAAACACCATTCACAACAAACCAAACGGGAATTCACATCGTGCCTTAACCCATTAACACATTACCATTTCACATCATTTAACCATTCACCTAATTACCATGTGTTATGCCTCTCTCACTAAGCATTCAACACTAGACCCATAATTCATCCCATTATGGCTTTTAATCAGTTTACATATTAACCCATTCAACCTGTTCATCATTCCCATGAATCAACCATTCGACCCATTCCAATTAACCCTTCGGTTATTTATAAGTCTAGGTGCATCACCTAACTTATATTAAAAGTATAACCAATCATGCCAACATATTGGTCAAGGTATCTACCATTTATTACAACAAGGTAACTTGTTCAATCACATTCCCTAAGTCTGGAAAAAGCTGGCACATCCAATGGATGGCCCCAATTAGGTCAAGTCAATCCCAACACATCCCATGGGGATCGTGAGGGTTCTCATTTTCCATTCCAAACACCATTTTTACCAAACATGCCAAAGTTATTCAGAACATAACCAAGGGGAAACAAGAACACAACTAAACATGCACAAATACCCAAATAACCATGGGATATAACTTGTAGACCACCTACCTAGAAACCGAGGTTGAACGCACTCTCTATAGAGTCCTTAGACCTTGATCTGACCAACCTTTGGAGCTTCAACCTAGAACTCACCCAAAAGATAGGGTTTTTGAGCTTCGGAACAAGAGGGAGAGAAGATACAAACCCTAAACCAAAAAGAAAAGCAAGGATGGGATTAACCTTACTCAGAGCTTCGATCTGTATCCAACGGCACCAAAAACACCTTAGAAATGAGGGAGATCGACCTCTTGGATATCTTGGGTGATTTGGTTCGTTCCTAGGGTGAAGAGGGAGGAAATGAGACGAAAACCCTAGTGGGTTCTTAAAATACCGAAGTGGCAATTTCGTAATTTTTCCCAACTTTAAGAGGTCGCACAGTTTGACAAACCATGTGCAAACCGTGCGCAGGAGAGGGTTGCACAGTTTACCTAGGTAGGCTGCACGGTTTGGCTTGGCCATGCGCTGGTCGTGCGCCCTGGCCTGTCTTGCCCAATTTTCCTTTCTTTCATGCCCCGAGCCCCTGAAACACCCCCAAGGCCTCTCATACATTCAGAAGACATCCCATGAAACCCAGAACAAGGGATTCAACCAAAACATAACGAAAACATACCTTTCCAAAAACAGGGATCTTACATAGTAAAAATGTTTTGAAATACATTCTTAAGAAAACATTGATGTTGATGATAAAGTGGTCCCAATAGATACTTACGTAAAAATAACCTCGAATAACAAAGAGATTGTGAAATTAACCCTTACCTTGTACTTTTCCATAGTTAATGGCATGTTAAAATCCTGTATAATAGTTAAAAAATGGTTATTAAATTATAAAATTACTATATACAAAAATATTATATCATATATGATCCTTTAATATTGCTTTGTTAATAATATTTCAGTAGTATCATCGTTTTAGGTGTTAACTGATTCATTTTCCTTTATATGCTTGGTTACGTAAGCCATTTTTTTATGGATAAGATGTATTTGATTCATATAAATAATTATATTATTTTCATAAACATTATTTTTAATCATAAAATGAAAATTATTCTTGAATGATTACGATGGGGAAATGAATCTCATCGCGTTCGTGGAGACGGTAATCCGTACGTACGCACGAGCGACAATATCATTATATTGATGGTTAAATCATATGTAATAGGATGTTATATCATATATAAATAATCATTAAAATGTTATGTTTATTATTTATATAATTTATACTCATTATTATACTCATCTAAATAATGAAGTGTTTGAATAACAAACTATACCACGACGTGGATACGATAAGTCGTACGTATGCACATATGGTGACTTTGTCATTCATATGATGGATAGAATAATGAATATGTTTGTACCATTTTTATAATAACTTCACAATATATATAAGATACTAGATTTATTATTTTAGAGTGGAAACCATAAAGAAATAGGAAGTGGGAAAAGAAAAGAACTTGAAAGAGGTGATGAAATATTTACCTCTTCTTCGGGTTCTTCCTTTTTATTTGATCAAAATGGATCCTTAGGTTGACTTTATGACCAATTTAAGGCCTCTAGGATTAAGAGAGGAAAGTTGTTAGTATATTTGGGTAGAGTTTGTTTGAGCCAAAATGGCTTTGAAGGTGTGATTTTGAGAGAAGGGGAAGTGCCCTTTTATAAGAGAGGTGAGGGTCACTTTAGGAAAAGCTTGAAATATTAATTTATAATAAAATAATTTTAGGTTTATAATGGATCAAAAATAATTTATGTAGAGAATAAGGTGGGTTTTTGTCTAAAACTCTCAAATAATAGGTTTTATATAGGTTTAGGTTACCATACTAACATTATCTTTTAGATTTAACTCTTAGTTAAATAGTGTGACATTTACCATGTCTCTTTGTATTTTTATATTATATGGTTAATAAAATTACTATAAACTACCAAGAGTGTAACACCCCAAGCTTCCATGGTACGCTCCTCTTTGAATAATAGAGCAGCGTGTGTTGTACGCAACCTCGAGTTCTAACACACCGCAACCAATAAAAGTAGCAGTTATGAATAGTAATAACCACCTTTTGAAATTATATATATTTTACATTTCAAAATGGACTTCATTTTTTGGATTCGTAATATCGAAATTATCCTATGTTGAATTTTTGTTATTTTTCTGAGAACTTCCAATTTTTTATGAATAGTGAAAAATACTTAAAAACAACTTTTTTAATCAAAATAATTTATAGTGATAACTTATAATATTGAGTGGTTTTAAAGTATAATTAGAATATATTTTTACTATTTTATCCAATGGTGGTCATTAGAATTAATTTAACATTGAAATTTGACATAAACAATTGTCAATCTTTTGATATATATTGTTTCTTAAAAACACGCTATTTGTTGTGACAGCGGGAATTAATTATAAAATTAATTAATGCAACTTATATGTTTGGAATTTTTTAAAATAGACATCATTTTTGAATTTGGAATATCAATTATAGCTTTGGGTGAAATTTTGGCATTGTTCTGAAAAACTTCAATTTTTGATGAATAGTGAAACCACTAAGTGGTAGTTAAAAAACTGATTTTTCGTTTAAATGAAACATTACCACTTCTGTGATTTGAATTTCAAAAATCTGACATACATGGTTGTCATTAGGAAGTAAAATGTGGTTCAATGGGATTAAAATAATTTTTTGGTGAATAGTAACTTTTAAGTTTAATTAATCGCGATTAAAGGTAATTAGTGAAATTTAAGGTAAAAATGATATTATAAAAATATGAAATGACCTTGAAACTTGTCCTAAACCTATTGGATGTGTCATGGCCGACCAAGACAATACATTGGTCAACTTGGGGACCCCATGGAGCCACTTTGGTAGGAAAATGACATAAATAACTTTTATTTAAAGATAAAATAAAAATGTCACAAACATAAGTTGTTTTACTAAACCAATTTTTAAATGGGGTTATACAAGTCATATTTTTGACTATAAATATTCATTAGAAATCTAAAAATATTTCCTATATCATGATAATTTTTTTATAATTTTTAGACATTAAATAAATTAAATTATTTATGACACCATGATGATGCCGCGATTACCTCATTAATTAATGATTTAAATAAAATGAAAGGATAATGTAAAATATAAGGATTACACTTGTCAAAAACCTATTGGATGAGGTTATTTAGAACCATTATCACCTTATCCACGAAATATATCATTTTGGGACCTTTAGAATCTGAAAATCATTTCTTAATAAAGTAACATTTCATGACATTCCAAGAGTGCCCCTCCTCTCCACTTATAAAAGGCCTCCACCACTACCACCTTACTCACACTTTAAAAGCCTTTTGGCTCGGCAAACCTCTGCCCAAATACTCTCCCAACTTCCCTACCTTACTCCTAAAAGCCTCAATTTGGGCAGAATTCTTCCCAAGGAATCCTTTGGCTCAAATCAAAAGAGTTACCCGATTTTAAGGTAATGTCTTCTCTTATGTTATTTTGTTTTATTTTTCTTATCCAACCCCCTAAACTCTTTTTATTCATTTCTTTTGTAACAACACCAGTATCCTAAATATACTAGGATGTAGTTATGAGAAGTATTCGATCTACACTTACACACACCGACATCTAATGGTTAAAGAACATACTGTTTCTGTGGATGGAAAATTTCTGCCTCACGAAACGATGATTGTTCAACACTCATATAACACCTTCAAAGGTTGAAATTAATATGTCACTATATTTATATATGATATATAATATGTTTATGTTTTACTTAAGGTTCTGTATTTTTCATTTATGGCATACCTTTCTTGTTTCCATTATGGGTAAACGCGATATTTTCATTTTAGGAAGTGCGGACTACCGCCCCCTCAAAGTGATTTGAATCGTTAATTCCATATGTGGGATGTATAAAGGATGGAGTAAATGATATTATATATGATATTATAATGGAATTATAATATACCTTTATATCATTATGATTTCATTAAATACGAAATAGATATGAAAGTAGCGTTCATGCGTACGTACGGCTTACCGTCTCCATGAACGGTGCATTTCATTTCTTACCTCTAAACGTTATGGAATATTATAAATTCATGTATATACTCGATATATATGTGATATATGATATCTATATCATTAATATAATTCAGGATATAATGTATATTTCACCACATGAACAACTTGTAATTATAAGAAGTCTATTTTTGACTCAAGTACCTAAGATCGACAAAACGACTGTTATAAATATAAATAATTACATAATGTTCATAACATGGTAATAAGTGATATAAACGGAATAATGAACTTGAAAAAGGTTCTTAAGAAGGTAGATATTAACTCTAGTTTATTATTCAGGAGATCAAAGAACGGTTGAGTGAATTCGGACACGAGGTAAGGGAACTTCTTAACCTAATTTCCATTCTTTGGGTTAATCTCCTACTTTCAAATTCTGTCATGATATTATTATGTCTTATCTTGTATTTGTACTTTATTTATGTGTACTTATAGTGAATACACATAATATATCTATTTTATTTAAAAAAATGATCTTTGTGAGGGACTTCGTCTCAATCCCCTTTCATTGAGGCATATTTGGTTTTTTACACAACCTTCTTTTATACGGTGTATAAACCCCTTTGACTTTTACATTTATTCAAAAGGAATATTTTTTTATACAAAGCATTTTTACTAAATGACAAAAGGAATGTTTTTTCGTACGTATGCGGCGACAATGACTTCTCCGCCGCCGTGACCATTATTTGAGTTTCAGCTTCCTCTACAAGCCATAACTTTTTTTAAATGAAAAATAAATACAAAGTTTTAATTTTATTTTATTTTGGTATTGAAAATGGTTTTGAAAGTGTTTTTATTATATCAATGTGTTGTATTGATATCTTGTGATTGAAATGTGGAAATGTTATGTTTCCTTTATGCATGTTTTATGTGATACGATTATGTTATGGTTTATGATATGTTTAAACCACTTCATATGAGGAATGCATTGGACTTAATAAGTGACGGGTGGAGCCCGATGCAGCTCCTCGATGCATCGGTAGGTCTCATGAGACAAACTAGTGTCTTGGCACGAGTCCTTGACAAAATCTTATTTGTGGTCTTGGCACGAGGCCTTGGGTACGTGGTTATAATAGTCTGGCATTATGCATTCCATCATTATGAAAGTGGTTATTGATATTGCATGTGATTATTCGACTAGTAGAATATCCATGTGAGTAAGTAAATGGCATTATTTAATTTTATTTTTGCCATATTATTCTGAAGTTCAAGTTTAAAAAGGATTTTTTTTAGCTATACATTGCCTTAAATATTAATGTTTATTTATGAAAGATTCTGCAATATTGTTATCCTTACTGAGCATCTGAGCTCACCCCTTTCAATGTTTTAATATTTTCCAGGATGTGAAGAAGTAGTTTATGAATGACCTGTAGGGATAGTCAGAAGACGATATGAGTGTGGACTATGGAGACTTTGTTATTGTAGTTTTTCACTTTATGATGTAATGTAATGTTTAAAATTTATCTAGTGTTTCGAAGGCTACTAAACTAATCGGTCTTTCGAGACTTGATCTTTTGTGATCATGACAATGTTACGAAGTAATGCACCGAATCTGGGTAGCTGGGGTCGGGGCGTTATAGTTGGTATCAGAGGCAGTTTAGTACTAACCTTGGAATCTAGATTTAGATAAACTCTGGTTAGAGCACATAGCCCAAAGATAGACTTTGAGGATTAGTATAGAAGAACTTCCTAGAATTTTGTTGTTGTTGAGATTTTGTGAGTTTTCCGAGAAATACATCCATGTCTGGATATGAGCAGGTAGAGGCGGCTCTGGCACAGATGTACCTAGGGGTAAAACACGAAAACACTGCTTTGAGCTAGACTCGAACGGGAACTGGTGCACGACAACGGGCCTTGCTGCACTCTTGGTTATGACACTACCGGGGGATATGCTTAGGGTAATTCTCATTTTCTTTACAAACCACTATGAAGGGTTATGAGTATATACTTCCTCAAAGAAAACTTTTTTTATGATTATGGATTATATCCATAAATAGTTCAATTTATGTTAAGTATTTTACAAGTATGGAATTATGTATTTTGATTCGTAAACTAATCTAGTTTATGCCATTATTTTGAAATGACGCCTAGTGGAAGGAATGGAAACCGTATCAATGTACGCACTCCGTGTAGGGATTACCCTCCTGCTCAAGATAATTATTGTGGAGCTGGAGATACAACTGGTGCTGATCAACTTATTACCATACTGGGACAACTCACTCAGGTTATGAATAATAACCTTACTCGTATGGAGCACCCTGATCCGCAACGTGGAGGATCAATGTTAGACCGCTTCATGAGGAAAAAACCACCAACATTTACTTGGGGTACAAATCCATTAGTAGCTGAGTAATGGATAAACTCGTTAGAGAAAATATTTCACGCCTTGGGGAGTAGCAAAAGGGAGAAGGTTGTCATGGCAGTCTACCGCCTCACTGGAGATGCCGATCAATGGTGGTCATTGATTCAAAACACAAAGGAAGATGAAGAAGTATCAAATATGGAATGGAGAGAGTTCAAAGATATTTTCTTAGAAAAATACTTTCCACATGACCATCGAGCAGATATGGAAAGGCAATTTCTGAGTCTGAGACAAAAGGAGGATGAGAATGTCGCAAAGTATGAGGCTAACTTTACAAGGTTAGCAAGGCATGTCATAGATTATATACGTAACCCAAGGAGTAAGATTGATCGTTTCTTTGATGGGTTAAAACCATTTCTCTGTCGAGCATTAGTCTCACAAACCTTCTCGTCGTATGAAGATATTGTCTCATGTGCTATCAAGACGGAAAAGGAATTCTCTAAGTCTTATGACAACAAAGTAAAGCAAGAGAATAAGAGAACGCTGGAACAAGAGACGGAAAAAGGGAAAAGGGAAAGAAGGATTTTACATTATGTGATAATTGTGGGAAGAATCACCCCGGTGCTTGCCTAAAAGGAATGGGAGTTTGTTATAAATGTGGAGAAAAAGGTCACCAGGCTCGTGATTGCAAGGGAAAGAAAGAGGTTATCAATGTTGAATGCTACAATTGTAGGGAAATGGGGCATTATGCAAATGAATTTCCTAAGCGTCAGGGAAACTTACCTCAGAAAAAGCCAAGGGATCGAGGCCAATATTATTCTATTGCTACAGTTGAAGTGGAATAATTAATGTATTGGTGCTTTTGGACTCAAGGATTATATTCTGGTTATTAGAATAATATGATATATATATAAGGATTGTACTGCAGTACTTGTTTTTTCATTAAGGTTTTAATATGATGAAGGTAATCATATTTTAAGTATGTGACAATAATAGAAACTTTACTTTGTTTGGGGAATCTGATGTTACAATTGATTTTGGAATTTAGAGACCTTTTAGAGAAAATCTGGACATAGGTATTTTGGATAACTATAAAGGTTGGAATGGATTAATTTGATCTTTGGATAGTATTGTTTAATGTTAAAACATTTATGAAGATTATTTTTGGAATATTATAATACTATAGTTTAAGGAAAAGGACAACCTGCAGGGTGGGGCATAACCCGTCGCGTCGGACAAAGCTGCAGGAATCGAACCCACAACCATAGTGCGGCAGGCCTTTATTACCTACCACTAGCCTACAGGAAGTCCCTAGTTATTACAAAATAGTTTTACTAATCTAAATGGTATGTGTTAATATTTGGAACCTTATAAAATTAGGATAAATAGAATATTTTTGAGTTCTATTACCTGTTAGAGTGAAAGATGGGTTTGTGGTAAAAATTTATTAAAGAATGAAAGTCTACATGACAAGTATGTATATTCCCTTACTTTCTCAGTAAATATCCTAAATAAATTCCTCAACTTTATAAAAGGTAACTTAAAACAAAAACGTTGCCAGTTAACTTTTCCAACTGGGGATTCAATGACTGTTTAACCAATCACAAGTTTGTGATTTTCTTATGGTTAACTTTCTTCTAATCCAGTTTTCTACAACTCTCCATCAGACCTCGATGGTTTGTTATTCTTCCATATCCATATTTTCATAGAATCCTATTATGGGCTATCTTGGGTGACCTTTTTACTTATCTTTCTTTCTTTTAAAGTTATATTTTTATTAACCTTATTTACGATGTGGGTTTTCCACAAAGGTATTTTCTATTTTCAACCTTCTATTTTCAAAGAAAAATTTCAAATTGCAAGGACGCAATTTATTGAAGGAGGGGAGAATGTAACACCCCAAGCTTCCATGGTACACTCCTCTTTGAATAATAGAGCAGCGTGTGTTGTACGCAACCTCGATTTCTAACACACCGCGACCAATAAAAGTAGCAGTTATGAAAAGTAATAACCACCTTTTGAAATTATATATATTTTACATTTCAAAATGGACATCATTTTTGGATTCGTAATATCGAAATTAGCCTATGTTGAATTTTTGGTATTTTTCTGAGAACTTCCAATTTTTTATGAATAGTGAAAAATACTTAAAAACAACTTTTTTAATCAAAATAATTTATATTGATAACTTATACTATTGAGTGGTTTTAAAGTATAATTAGAATATATTTTTACTATTTTATCCAATGGTGGTCATTAGAATTAATTTAACATTGAAATTGGACATAAACAATTGTCAATCTTTTGATATATATTGTTTCTTAAAAACACGCTATTTGTTGTGACAGCGGGAATTAATTATAAAATTAATTAATGAAACTTATATTTTTGGAATTTTTCAAAATAGACATCATTTTTTAATTTGGAATATCAATTATAGCTTAGGGTGAAATTTTGGCATTGTTCTGAAAAACTTCAATTTTTGATGAATAGTGAAACCACTAAGTGGTAGTTAAAAAACTGATTTTTCGTCTAAATGAAACATTACCACTTCTGTGATTTGAATTTCAAAAATCTGACATAAATGGTTGTCATTAGGAAGTAAAATGTGGTTCAATGGGATTAAAATAATTTTTTTGTGAATAGTAACTTTTAAGTTTAATTAATCGCGATTAAAGGTAATTAGTGAAATTTAAGGTAAAAATGATATTATAAAAATATGAAATGACCTTAAAACTTGTCCTAAACTTATTGGATGAGTCATGGCCGACCAAGACAATACATGGGTCAATTTGGGGACCCCATGGAGCCACTTTGGTAGGAAAATGACATAAATAACTTTTATTTAAAGATAAAATAAAAATGTCACAAACCTAAGTTGTTTTACTAAAACAATTTTTAAATGGGGTTATACAAGTCATATTTTTTACTATAAATATTAATTAGAAATATAAAAAGATTTCCTACATCATAATAATTTTTTTATAATTTATAGACATTAAATAAATTAAATTATTTATGACACCATGATGATGCCGCGATTACCTCATTAATTAACGATTTAAATAAAATGAAAGGATAATGTAAACTATAAGGATTACACTTGTCAAAAACCTATTGGATGAGGATATTTCGAACCCTTATAACCTTATCCTCGAAATATATCATTGTGGGACCTTTAGAATCCGAAAATCATTTCTTAATAAAGTAACATTTCATGACATTCCAAGAGTGCCCCTCCTCTCCACTTATAAAAGGCCTCCACAACTACCACCTTACTCACACTTTAAAAGCCTTTTGGATCAGCCAAACTCTGCCAAAATACTCTCCCAACTTACCTCCCTTACTCCTAGAATCCTCACTTTAGTCAGAAGTCTTTCCAAGGAAGCCTTTGGCTCAAATCAAAAGAGTTACCCGATTTTAAGGTAATGTCTTCTCTTATGTTATTTTGTTTTATTTTTCTTATCCAACCCCCTAAACTCTTTTTATTCATTTATTTTGTAACAACACCAGTATCCTAAATATACTAGGATGTTTTTATGAGAATTATTCTAGCTACACTTACACACACCTACATCTAATGGTTAAATAACGTATTGTTTCTGTGGATGGAGAATTTCTGCCTCACGAAACGATGATTGTTCAACACTCATATAACACCTTCAAAGGTTTCCATTAAGATGTAACTCTATTTATATATGATATATAATATGTTTATGTTTTACTTAAGTTTATGTATTTTTCATTTATGGCATTCCTTTCTTGTTTCCATTATTGGTAAACGCGATATTTTCATTTTAGGAAGTGCGGACTACCGCCCCCTCAAAGTGATTTGAATCGTTAATGCCATATGTGGGATGTATAAAGGATGGATTAAATGATATTATATATGATATTATACTGTAATTATAATATACCTTTATATCATTATGATTTCATTAAATACGAAATAGAAATGAAAGTAGCGTTCATGCGTACGTATGGCTTACCGTCTCCATGAACGGTGCATTTCATTTATTACCTCTAAACATTATGGAATATTGTAAATGCATGTATATACTAGATATATATGTGATATATGATATATATATCATGAATATAATTTGAGATATAATGGATATTTCACCACATGAACAACTTGTAATTATAAGAAGTCTATTTTTGACTCAAGTACCTAAGATCGACAAAACGACCGTTATAAACATAAATAATTACATAATGTTCATAACATGGTAATAAGTGATATAAATGGAATAATGAACTTGAAAAAGGTTCTTAAGAAGGTAGATATTAACTCTAGTTTATTATTCAGGATATCAAAGAATGGTCGAGTGAATTCGGACACGAGGTAAGGGAACTTCTTAACCCAATTTCCATTCTTTGGGTTAATCTCCTACTTTCAAATTGTGTCATGATATTATTATGTCCTATCTTGTATTTTTACTTTCTTTATGTGTAATTATAGTGAATACACATAATAGATCTATTTTATTTAAAAAAAATGATCTTTGTGAGGGACTTCGTCTCAATCCCCTTTCATTGAGGCATATTTGGTTTTATACACAACCTTCTTTTATACGATGTATAAACCCCTTTGACTTTTACGTTTATTCAAAAGGAATCTTTTTTTATACGAAGCGTTTTTACTAAACGACAAAAGGAATGTTTTTTTGTACGTATGTGGCGACAACGACTTCTCCCCCGCCGTGACCATTATTTGAGTTTCGGCTTCCTCTACAAGCCATAACTTTTTTTAAATGAAAAATAAATACAAAGTTTTACTTTTATTTTATTTTGGTATTGAAAATGGTTTTGAAAGTGTTTTTATTATATCAATGTGTTGTATTGATATCTTGTGATTGAAATGTGGAAATGTTATGTTTCCTTTATGCATGTTTTATGTGATACGATTATGTTATGGTTTATGATATGTTTAAACCTATTCATATGAGGAATGCATTGGACTTAATAAGTGACGGGTGGAGCCTGCTACAGCTCCTCGATGCATCGGTAGGTCTCATGAGACAAACTAGTGTCTTGA
This sequence comes from Viscum album, assembly GCA_963277665.1. Lineage (NCBI taxonomy): Eukaryota > Viridiplantae > Streptophyta > Magnoliopsida > Santalales > Viscaceae > Viscum > Viscum album. The sequence continues at coordinate 31,001,459 of OY728132.1, read as the reverse complement.
CATGAGGCCTTGACAAAATCTTATTTGTGTTCTTGGCACGAGGCCTTTTCTACGTGTTTATAATAGTCTGACATTTTGCATTCCATCATTATGAAAGTGGTTATTGATATTTCATGTGATTATTCGACTAGTAGAATATCCATGTGAGTAATTAAATGGCATTATTTAATTTTATTTTTGCCATATTATGCTGAAGTTCAAGTTTAAAAGGGATTTTGTTTTAGTTATACATTGCATTAAATATTAATGTTTATTTATGAAATATTTCGCAATATTGTTATCCTTACTGAGCATCTGAGCTCACCCCTTTCAATGTTTTAATATTTTCCAGGATGTGAAGAAGTAGTTTATGAATGACCAACAGGGATAGTCAGAAGAGGATATGAGTGTGGACTATGGAGACTTAGTTATTGTATTTTTTCACTTTATGATGTAATGTAAGGTTTATAAATGTATCTAGTGTTTCCAAGGCTACTAAACTAATCGGTCTTTCGAGACTTGATCTTTTGGGATCATGCCAATGTTACGAAGTAATGCACCGACTCTGGGTAGCTGGGGTCGGGGCGTTACAAAGAGAACCCCAAGTGGTTTATTATTAACATATATAACCTTATCTAAGTCTTTTGGCTGAAACTTATATTTTTATTAATATTATATCATTTAATAATATATTATTTTTTTTAAAACTCAATTATGTCAATTTTGACACTATTTAATATTTGGTTTTTGTGAAAATCATAAAAACATGATTACTTAGAAAAAAAATTATATAATCAACCCTAACATGTCATATTAACCTAAAAAATTAGTTTAATTCATCAAAAGTCTCAAATTACATTTATTTGGATATTTATAATATCAATTATTTTAATAATTCGTTAATAAGCTAATTATTGTATCATCATTTTGTCATAAATAAATTAAATTATTTAATGTATAAAAATTATAAATAAAATACAATTACGTAGGAAATATTTTTATATTTCTAATGAATATTTATAGTTGAATTTATCTTATGTGTAACCCTATATTAAAAATGGTTTAGTTATTAAACTTTGAATTTAACTCTTTTAACTCTTCTTTAAATAAAATAATAATAGATGTCTTAATCTAATCCAAGTGGAAAAAAGAGGTCATATTTTATTCCTAAGGTTGTTTTTTGTCGAATTATACTTATCCAATAGAATTAGGACATGTGTTAGGGTAATTATGATATCATTTTTACCCTTAATTACCCTATTTACTTTTAACTGTGGTAAATAAAAGTCAAAAGTTACTATTCACCAAAAATTATTTTTATCTTATTGAACAAAATTTTACTTGTTTATATTAACCGTGTCTCTCAGATTTTTGAAATTCAACTCACAGAAGTGGTAAAATTATGTTTTATGTAAATTTTCCAATGCTCCTAGGAGGTGGTAAAAGAGGATAAAAAGTTCAATAAAATTTTTATATATCTAAACTTATTATAAAATGACTCCAATTAATTACATTGAACTTATATAGGTATTATGTATCTATTTTGACCTAAAATAAATTTAAATAAAATAAATAATTATTTAAATAAAAAGTTGGTTTTAACCAATAACGTAGTGTTTTTCACTATTCATCAATAATTTTAACTTTTTAGAAAAATACCAAAAAAAAACACCCTAAGCTAATTTCGATATTCTAAATTCAAAAATGAAGACCATTTGAAAAATAAAATTTATAAAATTTTAAAAAGTGGGTTTTACTATTCATAACGGCTAGTTTCATTGGGCGTGGTGTGTTAAAACTCCAATTTGTGTACAATGCAAGCTACTGCATTATTCAAAGGGAAACATACCGTGGAAGCTTCGGGTGTTACATTCTCCCCTCCTTAAAATAATTTCATCCTCAAAATTTCTAGAATATTACTACATAAAAATATTCGGGTGGTTCTTCATCATAAGTTCCTCTGGTTCTCATGTTGCCTCTTCCATCTTATGGTTTCTCCATAGAACTTTTACCATAAGATTCATCCGGTTTCTCAGTACTTGTTCCCTGGTATCAATAGTTTTGATAGGCTCTTCACAATAAGACAAATCATGTTCCAATTCAATTTCCTCATAGGTGAGTACATGCGTTGCGTCAAGCATGTATTTTCTCAATAGTGATATGTGAAACACATCGTGAACTTTGGAGAGACTTGGTGGCATTTCCAAACGGTAATCTACAGCCCCAATTCATTCTAGAATTTAGAAAGTTTTGATGTACTTGGGACTTAATTTACCCTTCTTACCAAATCGTATAACTCCCTTCCATGGAGATATCTTCAAGAAAACATGATCTCCTACCTGAAATTCTAAATCCTTCCTTCGATTATGGACATAGATCTTATGCCTAATTTGGGCTGCTTTGATGTGGGTTTGGATAACCTTCACCTTTTCCATTGTTTTCTCGACAAGTTCTGGGCCTATAAGTTTTCTTTCACCAACATCATCCCAACAAGTTGGTGTGCGACATCTCTTTCTATATAACGCTTCATATGGTGCCATCTGAATACTTGAATGGAAGCTATTGCTATAGGAAAATTCTACCAGAGGTAAATATTGATCCAACATACCATGAAAGTCAATTGAGCAAGATCTCAAAATGTCTTCTAAGGTTTGAATAGTCCATTCTTATTGTCCATCAGTTTGAGGGTGGTAGGAAATGCTCAAACGAAGTCCAGTATCCAGGTATTTCTAAATACTTTTCTAGAATCTTGATGTAAAATGGGGATCACAATCAGAAAAAATCAATAGGGGTACTCCATGAAGTCTTACGACATCATTAATGTACAGTCTTGCTAAACGTTCAAGTGGTAAATCTTCTCTTATAGTAAGAAAATGTGATGACTTGGTAAGACGATCAATAATGACCCATATTACATTATTCCTTCTAGGATTCTTTGGTAGTCCCATGACAAAGTCCATCGTAATATAATCCCATTTCCACTCAGGTGTGGGAATAGGTTTCATGACTCTAGGATGTTGTCTTCCAGCTTTCACTTGTTGGAAAACCATACATCTTGACACAAAATCAGAAATTTCCCTTTTCATGTTGTCCCACCAAAAATGTTCCTTCAAATCTCTATACCTCTTAGTTCTCCCAGGGTGTATAGAGAAATTGGAGCTATGAACATCATCCAACAATTCCTTTTTTAGATCAGGTATATTGGGAACACAAAGTCTCTTCCTAATTTTCAGAATTTCATCTTCATATACGAAGTCACTCAATCTCCCATCATTTATAGCTTTAATATTCTTTTGAAACTCTTCATCATCAGTATGAGAATTTTTTATCTTCTATAGTTGGGATGGTTTGGAAACCATTTTAAAAAGTATTGATGTTTCACCTTCCATGGCTATTACCATATCCATCATTACTAGATCCATGAAAATAGGATCCCTTTCACCTCTCATCTTGTTCAAAACTCCATGATACTTTCTTCTCAAAGTATATGCCACCTTATTTTCCTTCCCCAGGTGGTATTTTATTGTTCAATAATAATCCTTGAGTAGTTCAAGACATCTCCTTTTCCTCATGTTTAGTTTTTTTGTGAGAAAATATACTTCAAACTCTTGTGATCAGTATAAATCTCACATATTTCATCATGGAGATAGTGTCTCCATATCTTCAAAGTGAATATTACATCTTCTAACTCAAGATCATGAGTGGGATAGTTTTTCTCATTAATTTTTAGTTGTCGTGATGCATAGTCAATAACTCTATAATTTTTCATAAGGACACAACCAAGTCCTTTCTTTGAAGCATCACTATAAATAACAAACCCATTGTTCCCTGATGGTAGTGTCAAGATAGAAGTGTTGACTAATTTTCTCTTCAGTTCTTCAAAAAATTCATCACACCCTTTTGTCCAAACAAATTTTACCCCTTTAAGTGTGATCTTGGTTAATGGGTTATCCAACTAGGAAAACTTATGGATTAAACATCGATAATAACCTGCTAAACCAATAAAACTACATACCTCAGTTATACTCGTCAGTTCTGGTCATTCTTGGATTTCCTTGGTATTTGAAGGATCAACAGAGATTACATATTTAGAGAAAATTTTTCCAAGAAAAGAAATAACTTGTTGCCAGAATTCACACTTGCTAAACTTCCCATATAATTTATTTCTTCTAAGGTTTTTCAGAATAGTGCGCAAGTTATTTTCCTGATCTTTGTATATTTTTTTTTATACCAAGATATAATCAATAAATACCACTACAAAGTCATCAAGATATTCCTTGAAAACTCTATTCATTAAATCTATGAAGACAGAGGGTGAATTAGTCAATCCTAAAGGCATTACTATAAACTCATAATGCCCATACCTGGTTCGAAATGTTGTTTTTGGAATGTCTTTCTTCTTCACACACAATTGATGATATCTAAATTGAAGGTCAATATTTGAAAAATATTGATCTCTATGTAGTTTTTCGAATAAATCATCGATGTGAGGTAGGGGATACTTGTTCTTTATTGTTATAGCATTGATCTCCTTATATTCAATGCACAACCTCATAGATCCGTATTTCTTCTTAAGAAAAAGGACAGGGGCTCCCCATGGAGAAAAATAGAGGAAAATAAATCCCTTATTACTCAATTACTCTAGTTTTTTCTTTGGTTCCACTAATTCCACAATGGTCATTCTATAAGGGGTATTCGATATGGGCCTTTAATCTGGAATTAAATCAATGGAAAACCCAATTTCTCACTCTGGAGGATGTATTGGTAAATCCTCTAGAAACACATCAACATATTCTTGCACAATAGGTACATACTCTATTAGAACATTCTTTTCCTCACCCATAATTAATTCATTCTCATCCTCCCTAGTGATTTAATTTAGTAGAGCTACTGGGGGTGGATCTAGATAATAACCATATGGTGATGTTTCTACCCTAAAGATAAGGTACTCCTTATCATCGTCGATAATTGTAACCTCCTTCTTCTTACAATAAATTTTTGCATCATGGTCCAAAATCCAATCCATACCAAGGATTATATCAAATTAAATCATGGGAATGACGATTAGATCAGCAGATAAATATCGTTTATATGTCTTAATGGGAACTGATTCACAAAACGTTTTTACAATGATACTTACCTTAGAAGTTTTGACTGAAAAATCTCTTGTTAAATCATATTTGAAATATCTAATTTTCTTAGAAAACTGGGAAGATATGAAACAATTTGATGATCCATAATCAAATAAAGTATTGTCTAAACTTGAGGAAACCATCAAATTACTTTCCACCACGTCTTTCAAATATTCAACCTCAACAGTAGTGATCACATAAGCTTGGCCTTGATCCCTTTTCCTTTTCTAAGGTAAGTTTCCCTGACACTTAGGACATTCACTTGAATAATTTCCCATATTTCTAAAATTGTATCATTGAACATTGGTAGCTTCTTTCTTCTCCTTACAATCACTAGCAAGATGGCCTTTCTATCCACATTTGTAGAATACTCATTTTCATTTTATACAAGCACTAGGGTTCTTCCTTCCACAATTATCATAGGGTGGAAATTCAACTCTTCTCTTCTTCTATGTTTCCTTATTTCCTTTCCCATAGTGTTCAGCAGATCTCTTATTCTCTTGATTTGCTTTAAAGTCATAAGACTTATAGAATTCCTTTTCTGTCTTGATAACACATAAGACAATATCTTCATACGATGAGAAGAATTGTGAGACTAATGCTTTATGGAGAAATGGTTTTAACACATCAAAGAAACAATAAATATTACTTCTTGGGTTATGTATATAAGCTACATTATGCCTTGATAACCTTGTAAATCTAGCTTCATAATTTGCGACATTCTCATCCTCCTTTTTTTTCAGACTCAGAAATTGTCTTTCCATATCCGCTCGATGGTCATGAGGAAAGAATTTTTCTAAAAAAATATCTTTAAACTCCCTCCATCCTATACTTGATACTTCTTTATCCTCCTTTGTGTTTTGAATTAATGACCACCATTGATATGCATCTCTGGTGAGGTGATAAACTATGATGACAACTTTTTCCCTTTCGCTGCTCATCAAAGCATGGAATATTTTCTCTAAGGAACTTATCCATTTTTCAGCTACAAATGGATTTGTAGACCCATTGAATGTTGGTGTTTGTTTCCTCATGAAGCGATCTAACATTGATCCTCTACGTTGTGGATCAGGGTGCTTCATACTGGTAAGGTTATTATTCATAACATGTGTGATTTATCCCAGTATGGTGATAAGCTGATTAGAACCAGTTGCATCACCAGCTCCACTATAATTATCTTGAGTAGGAGGGAAATCCATACATGTATTATGTGCATTGATACAGTTTCCATTCCTTCCACTAGGTTCCATTTCAAAACAATGGCATACAGTAGATTAGTTTATGAACCTAAATACATAATTCTAAACTTGTAAAACACTTAACATAAATTGAACAGTTTATGGATATAATCCATAATCATAAAAATGTTTTTTAGGAGGTATATACTCATAAATCCTTTATAATGGTTTGTAAATAAAAGGAGAATTATCCTAATCATATCCCCCAGGAGTGTCGTAACCAAGAGTGGAGCAAGACCCATTGTCATGCACCAGTTCCTATTCGAGTCTAGCTCAAAGCAGTGTTTGTAGGTTTTACCCCTAGGTACATTTGTGCCAGAGCCGCCTCTACCTTCTCATATCCATACAGGGATGTATTGCTTTGAAAACTCACAAAATCTCTACAGTACCAAAATTTTAAGAAGTTCTTCTATATTAATCCTCAAAGTCTATCTTAGGGTAATGTTCTCTAATTAGAGTTTTTATAAGTCTAGTTTCCAAGGTTTGTACTAAAATTCTTCTGATACCAACTGTAATGCCCTGAACCCAGTTACCCAGAGTCGATTCTTTATTACATAACATTGGCATGATACAAATAATCATGTCCTGAAATACCGATCAGTTTAGTATTATTGGAAACAAGATACATACATAAGTTCAACATTACAACTTGAAATGAAATACAACACTAATTTATTCTATTAGATACATCCAAGCCTCCTAGATTATGCCTACAAGTCACTCATAACTAACTTATTCATATCCTGGGAAAATTAAACATAAGAAAGGGGTGAGCTAAAATGCTCAGTAAGGGTAAGAAATACAGCGAAAGATAACATAAACATTAGTCATGATGAATAATTCAAAACAAATTCTTTCACAAATAATAAAAATGAACACTTTATGCCAAGAATATGAGATGAGTAAATAATTCCATAATAAAACATAGTAATGGGTATTCTACTAGTCGAATAACCACGTGAACCACCATTATTATTTTTATATTGAGGGAATGTATAATGTCGGACATTTTGAAACATCTTGTCAAGGCCTTGGACAAGATGTCTAAAAATGATTTAGGCCTCGGCCAAAACCATATATCAAATTGGGAAAGGCCTCATCCAATTCCACTTCTAATTGTCTCATGAGACCTACTGATGCACTAAGGAGTTATAGCAGGCTCCACCCGTCACATACTAAGTCCAATACATTCCTCATATGAAAAGGTTGAAATCTAACATAAACATTCGTATTAAAACTAGCATACAAAATGTCAATACTTTAACCATAAACCATGAATGGTATAAAAATAACACATCCACAGAAAAACATATCACAAAACCTTCAATACAATATGTAATATCTATATCATAATAAATCAACTTCAAACAAGTTTAAAATCCATCAAAGGATGTTGACATAGATGAAATGAAAACTATTTGAAAGAAATACCTCTTTATATTTTGAAACAATTTAAGAGTCACATAATTATAAAAGAAAACATTTATTTTGAAAATATTATTATAATATTGTAAGGGAATCTTCGATGATGTTATATTGGCAGAAAATAGCCGCACCCACCATATAAGTTAAAAAACATTCTTACCTTAATTTTGTTGAAAAGGTCATAAAGTACCTTGTTTGGAAAATGATGGAAAGATTCCTTTCAAAATATATAAGTTCAAATAAGAGTATAAATTACTTTAACCCAAATTATAGTAAATATTAAAAATGTTTTGAAATAAATTTTTAAGAAAACCTGGATGTGGATGATAAAGAGGTCCCAGTAGATACTTACGTAAAAACAACCTCAGATAATAAAGATATTGTGAAATTAACCCTTACCTTGTACTTTTCCTTAGTCTATGGTATGTTAAACTCCTGTATAATAGTTAAAATATTGTTATTATATTATAAAATTACTATATACATAAATATTATATCATATATGATCCTCTAATATTGCTTTGTTAATAATATTTTAATAGTATCATTGTTTCGGGTGTTAACTAATTCATTTTTCTTTATATGATTTGTTACGTAAGACATATTTGTTATGTATAGGATGTATTTGATTCATATAAAGAATTATATTATGTTAATAAACATTATTTTTAATCATAAAATGAAAATTATTCTTGAATGATTATGATGGGGAAATGAATCTCATCACGTTCGTGGAGACGGTAATCCGTACATATCCACGAGCGACAATATCATTATATTGATGGTGAAATCGTATTTAATAGGATAGTATATCATATATAAATAATCATTAACATGTTATATTTATTATTTAATTCATTTATACTCATTATTATACCCATCAAAATAATGAAGTGTTTGAATAACAAACTACACCATGATGTAGAGACGGTAAGACGTACATACGCACGTATGGTAACTTTGTCATTCATATGATGGATAAAATAATGAATATGGTTATGCCATTTTTATAATAACATCACAGTATATAGAAGATACTAGATTTATTATTTTATAATGGAAACCACAAATAAAGAGGAAGTGGAAGAAGAAAAGAACTTGGAAGAGGTGATGAAATATTTACCTCATCTTCGGGTTCTTCCTTCTGATTTGATCAAAAGGGATATTTAGGTTGGATTTATAACCAAAGTAAGGCCTCTAGGATGAAAGAAGGAAAGTTTGGAGGATATTTTGGTAGAGTTTGGCCTAGGAAAATGGATTTGGAGGTGTGATTTTGAGAGAAGGGGAAGTGCCCTTTTACTAGATATGTGAGGGTCACTTTAGGAAAAGATTAAAATATTAATTTATAATAAAATTATTTTTGGTTTCTAATGGATAAAAAATATTCTTTTTAGATTATAAGGTGGGTATGGGTCTAAAATATCTCAACCAATAGGTTTTATACAGGTTTAGGTTACCATATTAACATTACCTTTTAGATTTAACTCTTAGTTAAATAGTTTAACATTTACCATGTCTCTTTGTATTTTTATATTATATGGTTAATAAACATACTATAAACTTCCAAAAGAACCCCAAGTGGTTAATTATTAATATATATAACCTTATCTAAGTCTTTTTTCCGAACCTTAGATCTTTATAAATATTATATCAATTAATAATATAGCATTTGTTTTAAAAACTCAATTATGTCAATTTTGACACTATTTAGTATTTGGTTTTTGTAAAAATCATAACAATGTTATTACTTCAAAAAAATTATATAATAAACCCTAACATGTAATATTAACCTATAAAATTCGTGGAATTCATCAAAAGTCTCAAATTACATTTATTTGGATATTTATAATATCAATTATTTTAATCGTTCATTAATAAGGTAATTATTGCATCATCATTGTGTCATAAATAAATTAAATTATTTAATGTATAAAAATTATAAATAAAATACCATTATGTATGAAATCTTTTTATCTTTATAATTAATAATTATATTTGAATTTATCTTATGTGTAACTCTATATTAAAAATGGTTTAGTTATCAAATTTTGAATTTAACTCTTTTAACTCTTCTTTAAATAAAATAATAATAAATGTCCTAATCTAATCCAAGTGGACCAAAGAGGATCATATTTTATTCCTAAGGTTGTTTTTGGTCGAATTATACTTATCCTATAGAATTAGGACTTGTGTTAGTATAATTATGATATCATTTTTACCTTTTATTGCCCTATTTACTTTTAACCGTGGTAAATAAAAGTCAAAACTTACACTTCACCAAAAATTATTTTAATCTTATTGAACCACATTTTACTTACTAATATTAACTGTGTGTCTCAGATTTTTAAAATTCAACTCACAAAATTGGTTAAATTAAGTTTTATGCAAATTTGCAAATGCTTCTTGGAGGTGGGTAAAAGACGGTAAAAAGTTCAATAAAATTTTTATATATCTAAACTTATTATAAAATGAATCCAATGAATAACATTGAACTTATATAGGTATTATGTTTCTATTTTGACCTAAAATAAATTTAAATAAAATAAATAATTATATAAATAAAAAGTTAGTTTTAACCAATAACGCAGTGTTTTTCACTATTCATCAAAAATTGAAAGTTTTCAGAAAAATAACAAAAATTCACCCAAAGCTAATTTCGATATTCAGAATTAAAAAATGAAGTCCATTTTGATAAATAAAATTTATAAAATATTAGAAAGTGGGTATTACTATTCATAACATCTAGTTTCATTGGTCATGGTGTGTTAAAACTCCAAGTTGCGTACAATGCAAGCTACTGCATTATTCAAAGGGAAACATACCGTGGAAGCTTGGGTGTTACACAAGGTACTCATGAAATATTTTTTTCATCAAATATATATTAAATGAAGGATCATTGGTTAAACTAAATGGAATAACAAGATACTCATAATTTCCATACCAACTTCTAAATGTTGCCTTATAAATGTTAAATTCTTTTATTCTCAACTGGTGATAACTAGATTGATAATCAATCTTTGAGAAACACTTCACCCCTTTGATATGGTCAAATAGATCATCAATACGTGGAAACGGATACTTGTTCTTCATCGTAACTTGATTGAGTTTATGGTAATCAACAAAAAGGAGAAGTGTTCTATCAGCTTTATTCATAAATATAATAGAAATTGTCCAAGGTGACACACTGAGGAATATAAATTCTATCTATAGCAGATCGTCCAACTAATTTGTTAGCTCATTCATTTCATTCGGTGTCATACGATAAGAAGGAATAAACATTGGTTGAGTACCAAGTACCAAATCAATAGAGAACTCTACCTCCCTTACCAGTGGAAACCTATAGAATTAATATGGAAACACACTGGGAAACTAGATAATTGATTAGTGTAAATAAGTCCAAAGTCCTTGCTTTCCAATCCCTTATGCTTCTTCACTATCACCATCGAATCCCACCATCTCCTATTAGGTCCCTCAAGCTTGAAGGTAGTACATTTCACTTAAATCAAATTAGGTATTTCCAAGAACTCAAAAGGTAAATAGAACTTTTTCAACCAATAATCATTCACTTGAGGGTCATTTGAGACTTGGGACACTAGTGGTTTCTGAAGGATAAACTCTTAAGAATGATCTCTTGATTCATCCCTTTGAGGTTACACAACTTGATCCTGAACATGAACAGGTGCACATACCTATACCAAATCGTGGATATCATGCACCACTGTCTCAATAAGATTCTGGTTCATTGGAGGATTTTTCTGCTATGGTTCACCAACATATTCCTCCTATGGATTATTCAAATGTATTATCAGAGGAATGACCTAAAAAACTTCAATAGAAATCACTGAAACATCAACAAAGGGACATATATCATCAACTTAGTCAATATTCAAATGAAAAAAAAAATACTCAAATAAAATGCCGGAAAAACTCAAGAAATCAGATAAAAAACTCCTCAAAACACTTTTCCCAAACCCCCATGGTGACTTAAGGCTCATTACAATGACAACTAGCCAAGAACTCACTCTCAACTACCTCCTAAGTCCCATTAATACAACCCAAATACATATTTACATCAAGAAAACACGCACAACCTGCCTTTGATACCACTTAGTCATGAACCAACTCGGAAACCCTGGTACCCTAATACCCGAGATGACCCTAACATGGCCCGAAGGGCATTCCAAATCCCTATGGGTTAGTGACTAACACTTTTAATCATACAAGAATCACAAGGGAATGATTTTTTCTACATAATAGCAGAAGATAAAATATACAAGTCAATATCCTCAACACTTAGGGAGAAAGTACCAGAATCAAATCGATAAAATACTACCAAAACTGTATATCATCAAAATACATAGCATCTTTCAAGATAAAACTAAAATATAAACCCATGTAACGAGTAGATCACATCACCACCAGCCACCTCCATTAATTTGAGTCCCATGGATTAAGAACATCCACCACCTCCATGTGGCGCTTTTCCTTTGCTCAGACCTGGAATAAGATAATCTAAAAATGCCTAAAGGAAAAGGTAGGGTGTGTGATATAAATCCTAGTAGGGTCTCATCAATTATTCTATAATCAATTCTATAGCAATTAAACCAAATATTATTTCAATTTAAATAAAACAAGGCATGGAATGGAATTAAAATATTTCATCAAAACATGTTTTCAAAGTCAAAATAGATATCAGATATATCAAAATAGGATTAAATGAACAATTTATATAAAATGAATTATATAAAATAGTTGGCATGAATAAAACAGTTATATAAATCAATGGAATGTAATTATTAAATTTGGTATATCATAGAAACATTTATCAATCCCCATGGTAAATTAGTTTCTAGTAATTGTATCCTCACACTACTCATCATTGATCATGACTTAATGTGTTGACACGTCCCATGACTCAGGCTGTTGGGACTCAACTCCTCATCAAAAAAAAATCTTTTCATAGTATGTTTAAGTCAGTGTTATCATCATAAATCAAATGTTAGGGGTTATATACTAGCATTATTTTCCTAGTAACCCACTAACTACTTAGGCTCACATGTTCTTCAGTCAATCATTCAATCAATCATGGTAAAATCAGTCATTTTAGATCAGTTCAAAATAAAATTTCCAACATTTATTTTTCAACATGCCTTTTTCATTTTAAAACCAAATCATTGGATTTGACCAATTAATTCCTTCTCAAATCATCATTCAATTTAATACATTTCAAATCATTTCATTAAATAAATTTTCAAATAAAGTCGTCCATTTTTTTTAAATCCACCCAAAATTCCAATTCCATTTAAATCAGGGGTTTTCATAATCTCCATTCCCCTTTAAAAATAATCCATCAATCATCTCAAATCCATGTTTTTTAAATCATTTAAAAACTCACTTCAAATAAATCAATAAATTAGAGGTTTCAGTTTTAGGGAAAATTATATGGAACCATTTACCTTTAATCAGTATTCAAATCAACACATGTAATAGAGAATTCCAATAAAGAACAAAGGTAGAGGGGACCAATAAGGAAATATAAGGATCAAACACTAAACTGAGATGCCTAGAAGGGAATAAATCGCTCACTACGCATAGGAGGAAGCCTATAGTTTTTTGGAGGAGTGACTATAGAGTGCATAAAGAAAATTAGGTGATCAGTATAATTAAAACCGCTAGGAATGAGAAATTTATGTTGTAAATCAATGATTTATGGAATAAATGTATCAAGTTGAACATATGTTGAAAAAAATCCAGATCAATGAATTTACAGTTTCAGTTAATCCTCTATGGTGTAAATAATTTTGAAAAATAAGTCATTTTCATGGTTTTTGTCCAGTAGACAATTTACATCATAAATCAAGGATTTGTAGCATAAATTTTCTACAGTCAGTGCCTAGAAACATACACTTGTAGAAACACCCAAACAACCTCAAACTCACCCCATATCCAAAAAGGGAATCCTCTAAATCCCTTAACACATTTATATATGTACTCCATTAATTCAATCAACAATAAATCCCCAAACTTTATGTCATTTTACCAGAAAAAATCTCTCTATCCTTGAAAATCTCAAAATGCTCTCAAATAAAACGGGAAACAAAACAGAGTCAAGAATCACTTGAAAGAAGGTAAAGGGATGTTATAATAAGTGTACCATAAATAATTTAATCTTGATACTAAGGTGATAAGGGTATAAATCCATTAATCTAATAATAATTAAGATGAAAATGGTATCCTTATCACTTAGTTTTAACCTAGGTTAACTAGATTTACCCTTTTACAGTGGTGAGAAATTTTTACTGTGTTTACTATTGATTATGACTAAAAATTAAGTTGAAATTATTACCTAATATTAATTATGATGATTAAAAATATGGAATACATTTTATAAAATTAAATTCAAAAATTTTGAATAATTTAATTTAAAAATGAACCCATAAAACGTGTCGAAAAATGGTTTTTTGAGAAATGTATTTTTTTCAAGCATAAGATGATGTTACATTAACTCTATGACTAGTAATAATCATTATAAGAATTTAAATTAATATATATAGATATATAATATATACATTTATTTTAAATCATTACTCATTAGGGGTTATTTTAATTAATTAAAATGGAGAAACATTATGCCCTTAAAAATAGTTTTCATAAAAAATGTGCTTTTAAGTCTAAAAAAAATTTAAACCAAAATCTAGTATAAATATGATTAAAATATGAATAATTATATTTCAACTAACTAAATAATACTTATTTTAATTTGAAATAAAATTAAAATAATGATGTAACTTTCAAATTACTTAATGATAGTTTTACAAAAAATGGTATTTTTCACTATTCACTGAAAATTTACCCTTTTCAGAAAAATTCCATAAGTTCACCCTAAACTAATTTTGATATGTTGGTTTCAAAAATGATATCCTATTTATCAAATAAAATTTATAAAATTTCTAGAAATTAATTATAATATTTTATCATGAAAATAAATAAAATCCATTTTTAAATAAAATGTATTTTTGAAGAATAAAATGGATTTACTAAAAAATGAGTGATTATTTAATATGAATTTATCAACACATTTATATTGATTAAGAACTTTATATATTTTTTATAAATCAATTAACCCTGTTCATACCCTCTAATTTAATGGCTAGGTTATAATGGTCATATTTAGATAATAATATTTCATGGTTCATTTAGGCACAGTGTTGCATGTCATATATGCTAGAAAACATAGTCTTATTTTTAAAATCTCGGGGTGTTACATTGTTTATTTGGACTCCAATAGTCTAAAATTTTATCAAGAAAATGACACATACTTGGTGTACTTTTATAGTGAATTTTATACCCTATAAAATCAAAATCATAAGAACTTATTAAATCAAACAAAGTTATTGGAGGATAAAATAAAGCAAGATTTAATAAACCATTAAAATATTTAATGGCCCTATTAATAACCTTTAAATTAATATCTATGGGATTATATTGAAATATAGCACACATTCATGCACTAAACATCAAGTCAAATCTAGATTTTGTCAAATATAATAAACCACCATTCATACCTTGAAAAAATTTAGTATTAATAGGCTTTATAAATTCATATAAATATAATTTACTAGAAATAATAATGAGAGAATGTGAACATTTACTTAAATCTAAACCAAATCTCATAACTAACTCTTTATCATATTTCGATTGATTAAGAAAAATACCATCATTCCTTTGAAAATTTAAAGACCAAGGAAAAATTTTAATTCTCCCATTTTACTCATATTAAATTCAAAATTCATTAAATCTAAAAATTATTTACAAATTTATTCACATAAAAATACAAAAAAACCAATATCATAAATTTAAACATCTAAAATATTTTTAGAAATCTTTTTAATAAACAAAGTAGGATATAATTTACCTTTAACAAAGCTATTTTTCAAAATAAAATTAGATAACCCTATCTAACATGATCTAGGAGCTTATCTAAAACCATATAAATCTTTATAAAGTTTCAATATATGAGTAGGTTATTTTTCATATTCAAAACTAGGAGGTTTTTTTTAACAGGTTGAGGGTCTACCCATATTTAATAAAACAAGAAATGAAATCCTCTTTTAAACTAGTTTAATTGGTAACTAAATACATGACCCATAGGCACAAAGGCACATAGTCCTAAAAGAACAGGGCCCGAAAGACCATACATGGTCCAAAGGACCCAGTGACCTGTAGTCCCATAAAACACCCCTCATAGGAAATATGAACTTAA
This sequence comes from Viscum album, assembly GCA_963277665.1. Taxonomy (NCBI): domain Eukaryota; kingdom Viridiplantae; phylum Streptophyta; class Magnoliopsida; order Santalales; family Viscaceae; genus Viscum; species Viscum album. The sequence continues at coordinate 30,985,422 of OY728132.1, read as the reverse complement.
GGAACAAGAGGAAGCATGCAATATGAAAATCACCAAACAAATATCTTGTCATCCCCTCTATCATAGAAATTACACTTGTGATACTAGTCAAAACTAAGAGGTTTTTTATCATATACATCTTAAAAATAAAACTATTTAGAAAAATAACTTTTCGCATCCATTTTATAGTGTATAAAACCATTAAAAGTAGTATAGGGAAATGATATTATAATAGATTCTAACCTTATAGTAAGATCAAAATACTCATCAAAATCAACATCTTCTTCTTATAAATAACTTTGAGCTTCTATTCTAGATTTTTTCTAGTAATGTTTCTATATTCCTCAAGTTTGTTTCTAAATATCCATTTAGTACCAATGACTTGATAATCTTTAGGTGGAAAAATAATTTCTAAACATCATTTCGAGAGAGCTAATTTTATTCATCTTACAAAGAAAAAAATCAATTAGGATCATTTAAATCTTTGAAAACATCTTTATGATTAAAATTAGAGATAAAATCATTATAATCACACAAAAATTATAATAGATATGCTAGTTTGAACATTATATTCAACATTTTCAATTACATTTTCAATACACTATAGGGAAAATTAAATTTCATAGTGAGTTTTTGTCTATGGATTTCAAAACTGCCATTAAAAATTTCATCCACATTTTTTTAGTGTTTGGTTTTTAAAAAAACCACTAAATATGTATTTTTAGTAGTGATTTTTTAAAAACCACCAAAAAATATGATTTTTTTTATTATTTTTTGATTTTATTTTTAGTGGTTGTTTTTAGAAACTATCATGAATAAGATGTGGTTTTTTAAGAAACTGCCACTAAAAATATTAGAAAAATATCAAATTATTAATTATTAATTACTTTTTATTATTAATAAATATTATTTCTTATTTATAATTTCTTATCATTTTTTATTTATAATTTTAATTAATTATTATATGTTAATTAATAATTATTATGTGTTGATTATTAATTATTACCATATTATTTATTATTTATTATTCATTTCATATTTATTTATTATGTATTATTTTTTTATTCATTATTTATTATTTATTATTATCAGACTTTAATATTATTTTTTATGTGTACATATTTATATGTATTTATTTGTATATATATAAGTATATTAAATTCTATTTAATCACCAAGTGAAGAGCTTGTTGGAGTGGTAAAGTCTTTGTAGAATAACCAAGAGGTAAGAGGTTCAAATCTCACCTGTCACACAGACACACGTAGATGTGTGTGTGTGTGTGTGCTAAATTTATGCATGGAATTCATGGAATATGCATTCATGGTAGGATTAATAAATTAATAATAAATAAATAATAATAATAATAATAATTGTTGTTAAAATTTTATTAGTGAAATCTTTAGCGACACCACTTTTCACAGCGGTTTTTAAAAATTATCACAAAATGATTTAGTAGTGCTTTAAACTACTACTAAATACTATTTTTCCTAAAGTGATGGAATGGTCTCTATGTGTTTTCAAAGTTTTAGGTTCAAATTGAGAAGGAATAATCTCCCCCTCAATAGGTGCATTCAAATCTATATTTTCATCCTCTCTGAAGTTAAAATCTCTAAAATCATCTTCAATATGACTTTCATTTGAGGATTTATCATTTAAGCCTTTCTCATCAAATTTGATATGAATAGATTCTTCAAAAATCATGGTTATTTTATTATAAACACTATATGATTTGCTCAAATTTAAAGATCCTAACAAAATACCTTCATTTTATTTAGAATCAAATATATCAAAAAAATCATTAGTATTGAGAATATAAACTCTACAACCAAACACTCTAAAATAACCAATTTTAGGTTTTCTTACCATCCAAAGTTCATAAAGATTATTTTTCAATACAATGCTTAAAATAATTCTATTTGAAAAACCACAAGTATAATTAACAACTTCATCCAGAAATAATTTAGGAAAATTATATTCATTAATCATAGTTCTTTCCATTTATTAAATATTCCTATTTTTTTAATATATAACACCATTTCTTTGAGGTGTCCTAAGGGATGAAAAGTATAAAAAATAACTATTTTCTTCACAAAATTGGGTAAATTCCATATTCAAGAATTATCCTCTATCACTTATAATTGATATAATAAAATGATCTTTTCATTTTTTACTAGTTAGAAATAAGTAATAAACTTAGACAAAGTTTTAAAATTATTAAATAAACAATAAACCCATATAAATATTGTTAAATCATCTAAAATAACAAAAACATATTTCTTTCCACCTAAACTAGTTGGTTGAACAGGTCTAAATAATTATAAATAAATAAGATCAAGAGGTATTACTATTTTTATTTCATTAATAGGTTTAAAACTGCTTTGGTTTTGTTTACCTTTCAACAAATCATCACAAACATGTGAATAATTTAATTTCAAATTAGGTAAGTCCAAAACACTTTGATTTTTAGATAGATTGTGAAGAAACATGAAATTTTTGTAACCTAATTTCATATTCCATATAAAGTTATCTGATTGTAAAGTATTAAAACATGTAACATTTTGATCAATAATTTTATAAAAATTAATATAATAAATAATGTATTTTCTATTTTCATATAATATAATAGATTCATCTATAAAAATAGTACACCTATCGTTGTGAAATTTAAAAAATATTTCATCATAACACTTATTAAATGATCAAAAGTTTGATATGTCACCATTTATATATATTTTTCATCCTTATCTATGTATCAAGTATCCTTTTTTATGCTTGTAATAAATTCTTCCTAGAAAAATTGATTTAGGAAAGTTTTGGTACCCATACAAATTTGGTTCCTATGGGATTAGTACAATAATTTTTGGGAACTCATAATAATTTTAAACAATTATTCTAAGGTAATTTTTAAGATAAAGATTTATAAATAAAATATTTAGTATATCTAAGAGATTTTTTAAATCTCAAAGAGTATTCATTTTCAAAATTACCTTTCATCCTACATCTAAAACATGTAATGGTTGAAAAACTTTCATTGGAACCTTTAACAAAGAATATATTATACATTTTAGGAAATAAATTATCATATAAAATACCAAATTTCTTTTTTTTCATTTTATCCAAACTCATCATCTTACCATAACTTTTTATACCTTGAAAAAAAGTAGAAAATTTTTATATTAAACTTTCAATTTCTTTCTTGAGACTTTAATTTTCATTTTGAATCACTTATAAGTTATCATAAACATCCTAAAAATTCATTTCTTATTAATAGTTATTTTTAAACATGAAATCATTGAGTTTTTCACTTTATTTATTTATATTTTCATTTTTAGTTTTAGTATATTTTATATCCACACAAGTCTGTCTAAAATTTATAGGAATAGAATTCTTTAAGCTTTCATTTTCTTTAAGAATATGCTTATTTTATTTAATAACTTCCTTGTAATTTCTCCTAATATATTTATTTATACTATTAATCCTTTAAATTTCATTTTAAATAATTTCAATTTTAATATGAGGATCATCAACATTGTTTTTTTCACACTCATATTCAGAATAGTAATAGTCAAAGTAACTTACTTGATTTGAAGAAGCCATAAGACACATATTTTATAATTATTTTTCAGATCCAGATTCTTAATTGGAATTTGAATCCTCAATAGAAATATAACCATATTATATATATTTATTCTCTTTCTTATAATGATTTATTTTTTTATTATCATTCTTGAATCTTGGGTATATGGTCTTGATGTGACCTTTCTTTCTACATTCATAATAAGTTACATCTGGAGCATCAATAGAAATAAAATTACCATTTCTTATTCCCTTATGATTATATCAAGGATAATATCTTTTAGTTATTATAGAATATTCTTTATTTATTCAATATATTACTTTATAAACTTGAGAAACTTGAGAAACATTATTTACATTACTATTTTGTAACTTGGAATCTGAAAAGTAATAGTAAATTTTTAGTTAAAATCAATTCCTTTTCTTTTTGTAACTTCCTCATTAGAAATTTTTTTCAATTCTAGTTCATATTATAATAATGAAACAATAATTTTATCAAGAATATATTCTTTAAAGTTTTTTACTTTCATCAATTTAAACTTTCATAGTATTCCATTTTATTAGTAGAGCTCTAAGAACTCTTTCAACTAGAACAAAATTATCTAAAGTTTCTCCTAAAGAAATCATACCATTTACAATGATGGTAAATCTATGAAATATTATATTTATATTTTCTTATTTACACATTTTAAATTCTTGATATTAGTCCCTTAACTTTCCTAGTATAGTTTTTATCACCTTATCTAGACCAAGATGATTAACATGAAACTTTTCCCAAATTCCGTGTGTAGTTTTTCATGAAAATATTTGGTTATAAACATTTATATTAATTACATAATATAAAATATTCATCACCTTGTAATTCAACACATATTTTACCACATCATTTCCAAATAGTGATTCAAGTTCACTCTCTGGTAGTTTGTATGGTGCTATCGTGATACTCCAATGATCAATACTAAGATGTTTGGGGAAAGATTCCATCTGAGATTTCCAGTATCCATAGTCAGTGCCATCAAAATGAGGTGGTCTTTAAGGGATCCATCCATCATTTGAACTTGTTTCAACAACCTCAAATAATCTTTCCCTTACACTATTAAGTATTGGATATACATGTTCTTGAATAAAGAAAATAAGAGAAAACAAAAATCCAATAGATCCAAGCTATGATATCAATTGTTTGGTCATAATTATAGTATATAAAAATGGTCAAGAGTGGGGTAAAATAACCTTTTAAAAGTTTTAAAAGATGATATTATAGTTATAATAATAAATTAGAAAAGATAAAAATAAATAAATATTTTACAATATATTTTTATAGTAGTTTGGATCAAACCAATCCTATATATACTCTACACAACTCTTTATCATCAAGAGATATAGTATCACTATAAATAGACCTGAATTTTAAAGGTTATTTATAACCCTTCACAAATTAAATTTTTAACCTAGACACACAAAACCTTCCTTTTTCCCACCTAGAGTCACTAACCTAAAACCTTTCTTTTGAACTGGGGGAAAACCAACCTTTCCTTTATCTGGACTAAGACACAACTGATATCCCATGCCTTTTAATAGACCAAGGAACGACTAATACCTATGAATTTTAATAGGGATTCACAACCCAATAGTTCATGATTATGAATAAAAAGGCATGAAACGATATGATTAATCACACAATAATAAATATAAAACATAGCACAATATAACCAGAATTTGATAGTGAAGATCAGTGAGATTGAGGTAGCTTTAAGATCATTTTCATCAAGCCAGTCCTTCACATCTGAGTCTATTTAGTATATAGTAGTGAAGTTCAAATATTTTTCTTCGGTTTTTCAATGATCTATTTTTCACTTAAAATATATCAAATGGTGTATAAAAATCTCTTAATATCATGTTTTACATACCTTTGATCTTGATTTTTTAATCACTATTTATAGATACTTGGTCTCTCTCAAATTGTCCCAAGTTTTTAGTGTTAAGCGGTCGCTTTTAATTTATCTTGGGTTGTCGAATCCTCAGAGACCTAAGAAGTAACCTACAGACATGTACATTATATAAATTGTTTTTTGATATGAAGTGACCAACTTGTGTTGATTTTAGATGGGTTTAAGTTAACTATAAGATACTTAATTGAATTAAATTTAAAATAATGAGTTGATCCTAGGTTATCACTTAGGGTGGATTAGATGTATTCCTTTTTCAACTATTTCAATTTCTTATATTTGAGATGGGTTCATTTAAGAAGATCAAACAACATCATCACTTACTTGTTTAATACCTACACACTTTAATACTAATAACCTATAAACTTAAAGTTTCAAAGTTTTGAGCACTTCAAGGTAAAGGTTCGTATTAGTACTTGAAGTGTGTGGCCTTAAATTCAACAAGGATGAAGGAGTTTGAAGATATTCAAAAAAAATTATCAATTAAAAGAAGTGATTAGAAATTAATGGATTGAGAAATAACATTCAATATGGCCCCTTTCTACTCCCTTGGATCAACCCGTAAGTGGGTTATCCCTCCATTTATTCTATGTTTTCAATGGAAGAGGAAAGTAGACTCATGAGGGAGGAATTTGAGAAGTAAAAAAAGACAATGAAATAACGATCACTCCACCATTGTGTGATAATTTCACAAGGTTTGGTGTGAATAAATTCACACCTTGAACCAAAGGTATCAATGTGATATTAATAAGAACAAAATAATAGTAGAAGAAGAAATTGTATTAAGAAACTAAGGTGAATTAAACAACTTATATGATAAATACAAACTTAAGGCAACAAATTCGCAGCATAACATTACAATTAAACAAAGCAACAAAGATGATAAACTACTCCACCACCACTAACTTAAATGGAAATTTAAAGAGGCTTGGGTCTAGATCCCAACATTACAAAGGATCCCACTTGATTATGGTAGTCCTAGGGTGGTGAAAAGTAAGGGAGAGTGGACTTCTTTATCCTTGACCCGAAGTGGAATTCAGCTTTCATCCACCAAACAGAGGCGTCTAAATGAACTTTTAGATGGAAAAATTAGAGTGGTTCATAAAAAAAGAAAATGTATATCTGGATTTTTCTTAACATTAGGTAAAATTTGAGCCCAAATGGAATTTTTTTGCGAGATATTATCGATATGGTAGCTTGTTTTTCAAGGCCATAGAATCTAGCCCATAATTTTATCTCTAAATTAGGATGCCTGGAACTCCATTAAAACATCATAATTATCTTTTTCCACTGTTTAATTAAATGTTTCCCATGGTATCCTCTATCTTTAGTTAAATTTTCAGAATTATTGGGCTTTTATATTGGCCACTATAGTATTTTTATTGGGTTGTGGTCCAGTTTACTTCACCCAGAATGTTGTTTGTTCGAGGCCAATTTCGGTGGTCTTCCAATATGAATCTTCAAGTACTCCAAAAGTATGAATTGTTACCAGTGTAATGAGAAACCTGAAAATTAAATATGAAAATAAAATCAAGATCATTGGGTACTTTAAATGATGTTAAAAAATTTACCATGTAATAGTGCATTTTAAGAAGGAATTACAATTATAATATGAAATAATGTTAAAAGTGTAAAATGCACTAAAATAGTGTTTATGAATAATAAATAACATGAATATTATATATATTAACAATGAATATTATCCTTATTCAGTGGTTAATCACCCCCCCCCCCAACTTGAGTTTTGCTAGTCCCGAGCAAAATGTATCTCAAAAATGTGAAATTCAAATTCCCTTTTCTAAAAACATTTTAATAAACAGTGATCACCAAAAAGCCTTATATCAAACAACTATGAAACACATCAAAATATTTTAATACAATATAGTTTCATAAGAAGATCCTAATCCCAAGACCATTCCTTTGTTCAAATTCATCGCCATATTTCATCCAATATCAATTAAGTATGAGGATGTGTTGTGTATCACAATAGACATGGGGGTTCATCTTTATTCAAGGGGGGAATGATGAAAGTGCTATGTGGAATCACATTTATACATTAAGATGAGTATTCAATTTTTTTTCAATATTTCCATGGTAATTTAAATTTCACTCAAAATAGTCAACCCATGTAGCAAGACTTTGCTGATGACTCCCAAGATCAAATGACATAGGGCACCAAGTGAAGCCCACATACTCAGAAATCATCTTGAGTTAACTCAGTAAAAAAAAAGTCAAATTACCACAAATAGAGATAAAATTACTAACTTTGGGCCAGATAATTATGAATTCATGATCCCCGAGTGATGAAAGCCACACATTAGGTCGTTTCATTGCTTTACGTGAAAATTTATTGTTTTTATTTATTTCTTTATTTTTTTATTGAATACTCATATTAAAGCTAAAATTATAACCAACCCTATGCTATTTATTTGGGGGACCCCATGAACTCAAACTAATACCCCACTATCCAAAGGACGTGTGTTGTGATCTCTTTTTTTATTTGGATGAAAATTAAACAGCCACACTTTACAAAATCCATTCTCATGAAATTATACATGGATTAAAATTAGAATCAGGGCATGCTAAATTATTTTATATTCAGTTTCAAAGTGTGCAATGTGTATTATCATGTTCAAGGTTAAATAAATTTTTCCATTCACACGTTTTTTATACACACAAAATTAATAATTTTTTTCATTCTTTTCACCCCCCCCCCACATAGAATAACACTATCCTCAGTGTTTAAAGAAAATAAAATTTAGAATGGGGTGGAGGTAGATGAGAGGAGTTCTAAAAGGAATTTGAAATATAAGGATCATGAAATAATGTCACCTGGTGTTTGAAGTTGAAGTTCTTGTTGTTCCAATTTAGTCGTTTGATATCCATGTCACTTGTAGAGTTCCCTAGTGGAAAAATGAAAAAACAAACAAACAAACAATCAAAACAATATATATATTTATATTTATTTAGTTATTTATATAATAAAAAAATTAATATATAATTATATATACAAAAATTATAGAATAAGGAAGCACTATAAGTCATAGGTCAGTGGTAAGCATGTTCCCATGTCTCCTTTCGGTCCCGAGTTCGAGTCCTCATGGCTTCGCCGGTTGTGACAGGGTTTTCCCCATGACCTACGATGTGTCCTTTTAATTTTTTATTTTTTATTTTTTTTTAACCTACAAAAACATAAAAATAAAATGAGCTAATGATACATTGTCTTCTTTTTTAATTTCGGGGTAAGGTATTACTCAAGGATCGAACCACGTGACACAGATGAATATGGCACTTCCCTTTCATACCCATCCATACTCATAATAGAAGAACAGTTCAACAGTCTAATTTTCTCTAAAATATCAAATGTATTCATTAATACTATTTGAAAAATAAATATGATTCAAAAATATTAGAAACATGAAAACCACAGGTTGCCTCTCATTCAGCGCTTTTTTTTAACATCTATAGCTCGACATAGACCCCTAATTGTGTAAGTATTTTCCTCATCTAAGGTTGGTTCACACAAGTCTTCATCTACTTCATGTTTTTGGAATGGTTCAATGAATGGTTTGAATCTATGACCGTTAACTTTAAAGGTTTGACCATTGGTGGGATCTTGAATTTCTAAAACCCCATGGGGGTACACCTTATGCACTATGTACGGACCCGACCATCTGGACCTCAACTTTTCCAAGTTTAAATGAAGTTTAGAGATATATAAAAGAATAGGTTTACCTGGTACAATGTGTTTGGTTTTAAGATTTCAAGATTGGTAGGCTTGAACTCTAGCTTTATTTATCCTTGAATTTTTATAAGCCTCCATCCTAAGTTCCTCAAGTTCATTGAGATCTAATTTCCTTTTTGTTCCGGCCAATGAGAGGTCATAATTAATTTTCTTAATTACCCAAAAAGCCTTATGTTCAATTTCAACTACTAAATGGCATGCTTTTCTATAAACCAACCTATATGAGGACATTCCTAAAATGGTTTTATATGCAGTTATATATGCCCAAAGAGCATCTAAGAGTTTGGTCGACAAATCTTTCATAGATAGATTAACTATTTTCTCAAGAATTTGTTTTAGTTCTCGACTGACTAACTTAGCTTGACCATTAGTCTGTGGGTGGTAAGCATTGGACACTTTGTGAGAAATTCCATACTTTTCCATGAGTGATGAGAATGGACGATTGAAAAAATGAGTTCCACGATCACTAATAATAGCCCTAGTAATTCCAAATCTAGAGAGGATGTTTTCCTTGAGAAATATAATCACAGTTTGATGATCATTGGATTTTGTAAGAATGGTCTCAACCCATTTGGATACATAATCAACAGCTAAAAGGATTTAAATATATCCACTAGATTTTGTGAAGGGATCCATGAAATCAATTCCCCAGTAGTCAAAAATTTCAATCACTAAGATGGGAGTGAGTGGCATTTGATTCTTTTTTGTGATGGACCCTAATTTTTGAAACCTAAGATAGCTTTGAAAAAAATGTGTAGGATTACCTTGAGAGGGTGGTCCAAAAGAGACCACATTGAAGAACCTTTGCAGAAGTTTTCTTAGATGAAAAGTGACCTCTACATTCCTCACTATAACAGAATTTAAGGATGGAATCTTGTTCAAATTCTGGGACACACCTCCTAGTGACTTGGTCAGGGCAGAAATTATAGAGATATGGATCATCAAACACATAGTGCCTAACATCATAAAGTAATTTCCTTCAAGCTTGAGTTCCTAATAATTTTAAAATGACACATATAACTAAGAAGTTGGATATGATAGCATATCATGGGCAGTCACCCATAGAGTATGGGTGTTCATCAAAGAATAAATCAGACACATAAAGGTGAGATAATTCGTTATTAAATTTTATCCTAGAGAGATTATCAGCTACAACATTTTGAACACCCTTTTTCCCTTGATTGTGTGGTCAAATTCTTGTAAGAGAAGGACCCACCTAATCAATATAGCCTTAGCATATTGTTTCTGGAAGAGGTATTTTAGTACAGAATGGTCAGTGAACACAGTGATGGGGGATCCTAAGAGGTAGGACCTAAACTTTTCTAAGGAAAACAAAATAGAAATTAACTCCTTCTCAGTGGTGGTGTAGTTGATTTGTGCATCATTTAAAGATTTTCTTTAATAAGTAATGACACATGGAGTTTTCTCACATCGTTGTCCTAAGATTTCTACTACGGCGAAGTCACTAGAATCACACATGAGTTAAAAATGAAGTTTCCAATTTGGATATTACATGATAGGTGGAGAGACAAGAGCTGACTTGAATGTAGAGAATGATTCCTCATAGCTTTATACCCATAAAAATGGAGCATCTTTCACTAATAGAGAACAAAGTATTCGAGAAATAGAGATGAAATTATTAATGAACCTTCTATAGAAACTATCATGTCTTAAGAAATACCTCACTTCCTTAACATTTTTAGGAGAGGGAAGGTGAATAATGATGTCAACCTTATTTTTATCAACTTATATCCCTCTACCAGATACCATATGTCCTAGAACAAGTCCTTCCTTTACCATGAAATGGCATTTTTTCAATTTAGGATGAGATTCTTATCCTTTCATCTTGAAAAAACCATTTAAACATTTAGAAGGAATCCCTAAAAAGTATCCCCAAATATGGAGAAGTCATCTATGAAGACCTCTAAACAATCCCCCACCATGTCTAAGAAGATCCCCATCATGCACCACTGGAAGCTACCAAGGTCATTACATAACCCAAAGGGCATGCACTTGAAGGAAAAAGTGTCAAATGGACAAGTGAATATTGATTTTCATTGATCATCTAATGAGACCTCAATTTTATTATACCCTGAGAATCCATCTAGGAAGCAATATAATTAATGACCCACCACTTGCTCGAGGACTTGATCAATAAAGGGAAATGGGAAATGGTATTTCTTGGTATAAGATTTGAGCTTCTTATAGTCAATACAGACTCTCCATCCACTACTAACCCTTGTGGGGAGACTTTCACCATCCTCATTGGTGATCATAGTGATTCCATCTTTCTTTGGGAAAACTTGAATTGGGCTTACCCACTCACTCTCAGCAATGGGGTAGATGATACCTGCTTTCAACAACTTAATAAGTTCTTTCCTTACCACATCCATAATATTTGTATTGATTCTCCACTAAGGTTGATGACATGGTTTGGATTCAGATTCAATAACAATTATATGAGTTCCAATGAATGGTCTAATCCCAAGGATATTAGAAAGGGTCCATCCAATTGCTTTCTTATGCTTCTTAGGACATCCAGAAGCATCATCTCTTGATTAAATTCAAGATAGGAGGAAATGAGAAGAGGAAAGGCTCAATTGTACCTTAATAATTCATACTTGAGTGATGAATTTATGACCTTATAGATCTTATTGGTTATCACTTTCCAAGGAAGAATGGAACTTTGTATTGAACTCAATTTCTTTGTTCATGTTTCTTGACAGAATTGGTTCCTTGTGAACAGAATTTTCATCCACTAAATTACCCAGATTAGTGTCATGAATGGGTATGGACTAAATTTTATTGATTTCACCAATGGTATCATTGATTTTTTATTCTATAAAATCATCAATAGAGATATCTAAAATATATTCAAGCAGAGGAGAAAATTTTCCCTCATGTGAACAAATAAAATCAATCTCTTATTGAATTAAACATCCTTCAGTAATTCCTTGATGGTCCTCAAGTTCACTATCAACACTACCAATATAATTAACCTCATGGATCTCTTCATCATCCCCCAATTTGAGAGTTTTCATTGTAGATGTTCAAGTATATACTCATGTTTCCATTGGTGATGGTCTTGTTCCCATTTCGGACTCGGATAACTAAGTTGATTATTGCAAGGAAGGGATGGCCAAGGATGATTGGGGTTTTTTCCTAATTTAATAAGTTTGGATTGTTTTCAAGGATAATGAAGTCAGCAGGGTAGATGAAGTTTTCTACTTTTACTAGAAAATCCTTTAAAATTCTCTTTGGAACCCTAATGCTACGATCATCAAGTTGAATTGTGATATATGTGGGTTGGAGCTCTTTCAGTCCAAACTAGCAGTACACAGCATAGGTAATGAGATTAAAACTGGAACCTAGGTCATATAAGGCTTTGAAAATGTTGTTCTCTCCTATTTCAACATTGATATAATGGAATCCTGGGTCTTTAATCTTTGGTGGAAGGGTTTCTTGGATTGTTGTGATAACATTTTCTTCCAGAAGGACTTGGTTCTTATGTGAGAATTTATTTTTAAATGTGCAGAGGTCCTTAAGGTATTTTGAGTATGTAGAAATGGTTTGAATAGAATCTAGGAGTGGAATGTTCAAATTGACATGTGAGGATATTTCCCTTAATGTTTCACTCAATTCAGGCTTGGTTTTCCCCCTCATGCATTAAGGAAATGGTGAAGGTTGTGGGATTGTTTTTTAAAGAGTTTTTTCTTTCACATTGTTATCAGTATTTTTATTTTTATCAGGTGGTTCATTTGAATTTTCATTAGATTTTGAATCTTCATATGGTTTTTTAATTATTTTTTCAGGTTTCTCAATTTATTTCCCACTTCTTAAAACGGTCACAGCCTTTAGTTGTTCATGAGTTGTTTGAGTGCAACTTGACTCTCCCCTTAAAGTTGAGGATGGTTATACCTAAGTAGGAATGGGTGCCTTCCCATTTTTTATGGTTTGTAGTTCATGTTTAAGGTATGAGACTTCTGAGTTCATTTTCTCCATTTTTTTGCACAACTTTTCAAGGATTAGTAGAGGGAAAGACTGGGTAGGAGCTTGTGCTTGTTGGTTTATCCTAGAAGGATACTTTGGTTGTTGGATGGGTTGTTGGTATTAGATAGGAGGATGTTGGTATTGTACTTTTTGTGGTTGGAGTTGGTTATGGTTTTATAATTTTTTTTAGGTTAGGGTTTTGGTCCTTGTGGTTGGCTATGTTGTTGGTTATCTTTCCAACGGACACCTGGGTGGTCATTATACCTTGGGTTGAATGTGTTTTGGTATTGGGGATTTTGAAAGTTAAGAGAATTTACCTCCACTGGTGGTCCTCATAGAAGAACATATTTAATGTAAGGGATGGTTGGGAATTTTTCAGTCTTGTGGTCATGTTTTTCACAAATTGTGAAAACAAGGTCAATAGTTTAAATTTCATGGACCTTCCTAAGATTGATCTCCTCAACCTTCCTAGTGAGTGCAGCAATTTTATCCCTAAGGATTTTCTCTTATATAATTGTATTCATTATAGTAGTTCTTTTTGGATTTTTCAGAATAAGTTGACGTTCCCCATGTTTGTTTTTGTTCATAAAGGCTTTCTAGATACCTGTAAGCATCATTTGGGGCTTTTTTTAAAGGTCCCATTACACATCATGTCAATGAATTGTTTGTCCCCTGGTCCCAACCCTTCATAGAAAATTCTCACTTGTTCAAGAATAGAAAAATCATGGTTTAGAATCATGTTTATGGTGTCTTTGAACCTCTCCCATGTTTCATAGAATGACTCTCCCTCTTTTTCAAAAAAAAAATGGATGCTCTTTTTAAGTGCAATTGTTTTGTGGTGGGGAAAGTATTTTTTTGTAGAATTCTCTTTTGTAATTGGTCCCAAGAGTTGATGGATGATGGTATAAAATTGTTTAGAAAATTTTTAGATCGATCATTTAAAGAAAAATGAAATAACATCATCTTAGCTGATTCTAGTTGATGTGGGGGACACATGGTTTCTACAGTGTCATTGAACTCCTTGACATGAAGGTAGGGCATCTCGAGCTACATTCCATGGAATGTGGGAAGGTGGTTTAGGACATGGGGTTTAAAGATGTAGTTAGAATATACTAGTGAATTGTGTCTAATGTATGAGGGGTCATTGGTCTAGGAAAGTGTGAGGTAGTCATTCATGGTTTGATCGACTGCATTCCCCAAGTTTGGGGCTGCCTCATTTGGATTTCCATTTTGGTTCCTAGCTGGGTTTATGAGTTGGTTTCTTTGAAGACCATCCATTGAAATGGGCTCAATTTTTTACTTCGAAGTATTAGGAATTTGGGTATCTAATGTAAAGAGTTACCTTGGTGTACTTGACTCCCCAACCCCGGGACTATCCACCCTAACTAGATGGTTTGATTGGTCACAAGTGTAGGCGGAAATGCGCCAAAAGAAAAAAATGAGAAAGGGAAAAGATAAGATAATTTGAATGAGAATAGAAAAAATGGGGGAGAATAGAATGGGTGTTGAGATGAATTACTTGGATCCCCAGAAATGGCGCCAAAATTTGGTCTCACCCAAATTTACCCAAGTTTTTAGGGTTAAGCGGATGCTTTTAATTTAGCTTGGGTTGTCGAATCCTTAGTGACCTAAGAAGTAACCTACAGACACATACCTTATATGGATTGTTTTTTGATATGAAGTGTCCAACTTGGGTTGATTTTAGATGGGTTTAAGTGAATTCTAATAGAATTAAGTGAATTCAATTTAAAATAATGAGTTGATCCTAGGTTATCACTTGGGGTGGATTAGATGCATTCCTTTTTCAACTATTTCAATTTCTTATATTTGAGATGGGTTCATTTAAGAAGATCAAACAACATCATCACTTACTATTTTAATACATACACACTTTAATACTAATCACCTATACACTTGAAGGTTCAAAGTTTTGAGCACATCAAGGTAAAGGTTCGTATTAGCACTTGAAGTGTGTGGCCTTAAATTCAACAAGTACGAAAGATTTTGAAGATCTTCAGATAAAATTCTCAATTAAAAGAAGTGATTAGAAATTAATGGAGTGATAAATAACATCCAATCCAGTCCCTGGATTCTCCCATGGATCAACCCATAATTGGGTTATCCCTACATTGATTCTATGGTTTCAATGGAAGCAGAAAGTAGACTCATGAGGGAGAAATTGAAAAGGTAAAAAAAAGAAAATGAAATAACGATCACTCCACCGTTGTGTGAAAATTTCAAAAGGTTTGGTGTGAATAAATTCATACCTTGAAGCAACGGTATAAATGTGATATTAATAAGAACAAAATAATAGTAAAGGAAGAATTTTATTAAGAAACTAAAGTGAATTGAACAACTTACATGAGAAAGACAAACTTAAGGAAACAAATTCACAGCAAAGCATTACAATTAAACAAAGCACCAAAGATGATAAAATCCTCCACCAAAACTACCTTAAATAGGAATTTAAAGAGGCTTGGGTTGATATCCCAAAAGTAAAAAGTATCCTGATTGATTATGGTAGGCCTAGGGTGGTGGAAAGTAAGGGAGAGTGGACTTCTTAATCCTTGACTCGAAGTGGAAACCAGCTTTCATCCACCAAACATTGGCATATAAATGACGTTATAGATGGCCTAATTAGAGTGGTTTATAGAAGCATAAAATGTATCTCCGGATGTATCCTAACCACATGTAAAATTTCAGCCAAAATTCAATTTTTTTTTGTGAGATATTATCGAAATGGTTGGATATTTTACTGGGCCGTAGAATCTGGCCCATTATTTTATATCCAACATGGGCTGCCTGAAACTCCATTAAAAAATAAGAATTAGCTTTTTCCACTATTGAATTAAATGTTCCCCATGATTTAATCTATCTTAAGTTAAATTTTAATAATTATTGGGCTTGTATATTATCTTCTAAAGTAGTTTTATTGGGATGTTGTCCAGTTTACTTCACCCAGAATGTTGTTTGTTCAAGGCAAACTTTGGTGGTCTTCCAATATGAATCTTCAAGTACTCTAAATGTATGAATTATTACCAATGTAATGAGAAATATGAAAATTAAATATTAAAATAAAATCAAGATCATTGGGTACTTTAATTTATGTTAAAAAATGTACCATGTAATAGTGCATTTTAAGAATGAATTATAATTATAATATGAAATAATTTTCAAAGTGTAAAATGCACTAAAATTGTGTTTATTAATAATAATTCACATGAATATTATATATATTAACAATTAATATTATCCTAATTCATTGGATAATCAATAATCTTCATGTGTAGAAACTTTAAAATATATTCACACAACATATCTAAATATTTTAGTCATTAAGTTATTTTATTCTCAAATCATATAGACATGGAAGTAGATTTTAAATAACAAACTACTTTAGAGTAGTTCAGATTTTCATATTCATGCTTTTTTTATTTCCCAGAAGGTATATTGTTAGTTTATCTTCACAAATAATCAAAAATAATATTGACATGGAACCACCTTCATTACTCTATAAAACAAAAAAATAGTATTTTCAATGAATAAATTATTCAATAATAAATTACAATAATTAATACTCTACTAAATATCCATTAATTTCATGAATAATTCCCATGATCCATGTGAAATTAATTTTATGAAATATCTAAAAAATATTCAAATTAAAAAATAGATAAATAGGCGTAACCAAATAAATCAAATTGAAAATCTATGGGATTAGAAGTATTTTCTATGTCCTAGATATGTATGAGTCGTTATTCCCAATGTATGAGTCTTTTAGACTGTATACAAATCATTCTCCTATTTTTCATGTGACTCATTTTATGAATAATTCTATATGAATCATTTTTTGAAGACCTATGTATGAGTCATTTTAGAATTTTTATATTAGTCAATTTAGACTCTGCATATTAGTCATTCAATATCTAGCATATGAGTCATTCATACAAGTCATTTTTTATTGATTATGTGTCATGTTGAGCTTTTTGTATGAGTCATTTTAGACTTATATGGAATTTCATAAATAAAATAATTCTTATCCAAACTTAATAGAATAAAAATAATAATTAAAAAATGGATGAAACACAATAAAATAGGCTTATTAAAGTGATCATAAATTATAATTATCCAATTTATGAAATTTATTCACGTGATATTTTTTAAACTATTAAACCATAAATAGAACTTTAATAATACCCATGTTAGAAGAAATAAAACAATTGAAGTTTTTTAATTATCAAAATATAAAAAGTGGATCAAGGAGTTGATAACATAGATATCTCTTGAAACCTTTATCAACCCATCATACCTTATAGGTACTTAATTTACCATCCATTTTTAGATGTTTCTTGAATACCCACCAATATTTTTACATCAACTTGAGAAACAACCAAAATAAAAAACTAGATTTTGGTACTTGGAATCCATTTCTGAATTCATATAAACTTTTTGACATTATCTTGTTTCCATTTACTACTTCCTTGTAGAATTTATTATTCTTTATAGAATAATATATCACCTAACGTGGTGAACATAAATACACCTCTTTGGTTTTAACATTCCTACATGGTATGTGTCTCTAGAACAAATCCCCACATTAAATTTTGTGGTGTTTAGTGTTCTAATTACAACTCATTTACATTTGTAACCTTGAACTCATTAAAGTATAGATTTCTCCCACTATCTTAAAATATAAGTACTTCTATATTATAAGAAATATAATTAATCACTTAACTAATACCTTTTTATCTTATTGATGTATATATCCTAAGTAACTTTTAGGATAATTAAATGATATGTATTTAGTGTTTTCTTGATGTAAGTTTGTTTATAAAAATAACTTTAACAAATGGTTCTCATAAAAAAATATAAATCTATGACCTAATGTATTGGTATCATATTATAACTTATATGATATCTATTAGTCAATATAACTGATATATGGTTAAGTGTTAACGTTTCTATTTTTAAAACAAGGATTAAAAAGAATTATGGAATAATTACAATGTTTATAAGACTCATCATCGATCCTACTTTTTACTACAATCATCACTATGATGTGTATAAGGAAAAATGAGTTTAGTAATACCTCTATTATATATTTAAATGATTGATGAATGTTTGGTTAAGATATTCCATAACTATTGGTCTTGAAATTAAATAAGTATATTAAAATACCTAAGAGATTTAGTTTTAAATATACTAAACACCCTTTTGGGTATATCCTTGATATTTACTATAATTTTTACTTAATCAAGAATTATCTTACCATAATTGGGTATTTATTGAATCTTATATTTTATATTCATCATGAATTACCAATTTTGGACTTCTGTGATTCAAATTTTATTAAAATATTAATAAATCCTGATATACCATAACAACATCCATTTCAAACATGAAACAACATATCATTATGTCTAAAATTGGAAATGGCGATAAATTTTTTGTAACACTCAATACAAAACAATAGTTTAATGAAGAATATTCTTCAAAGCATTGTAAAGTTATAATATTCTCTTCACTGAATTTGGAATCACCCTCCTTCAACTACTTAGAAAGTTTACCTTACTTATTTTAATCTTTTTAAAATGACTTAGTTCCTGTATTTGGGGGGTAATATGTTACATAATGTATTTAAAAACCAAGTAGTAAAATATAAATATTAAATGAAATGATGAATATAACTGAAGTAGAATATTATACTTTCTTCTTCTATGATTCATTTCAGTTCCTCTTCTAGTGACCATTATACCACATGTGAAGTAGATAGCCTCCAGTTCATTATATTCCCTTTGAATTATTTACCTTTTTTATGAATGTTGTGAAATAACCATTAAATCTGAACTTTTCATGACCTTTTCAACCATGTATTTATATTGCATCTTATTTTATCTCAAAAGAGTTGATAAAATAATTCATTGAATGTATCAAGAATTCTCTCTATATATTTTTTAGGTATACTTTCACCTTCTATTTCTAGTTTAGGTGGTTGGTCAAGAATAGGGGATTCATGTGCATAGTATATATTTTCATATAGTAGTGTAGTGTAAAAATGATTGTACAACTCTGGGAAAATTTTATTGGTGTAGACATTTAATTTTTCCAAGAATGATAATATAATTCCTTTGGTTTTGATTCCCATTTTTTTATAATAAATAAAATAAACTTTTAGTGCTTTATCTTGGTTACTAGTTATGACGTAATAATATTATTTTATTAGTATTCCATTATTTTATAAAATCCCAAAAACCATCACTATTGGATTGAAAATATCTTATTTATTAGATATTATAGTAGAAATAATCTATATTACCATTCTCATAACCTAGACTATTACCAAGCAAATTACTCAAATGCATTTTTTTAGGTTTTACTTACCAATTAAATTAACTCACAGATCATGGATTTATTGAGTGGGATCCCCAATCCTAACATCCTATACTCATATTTCTTCAATGATTGCCTCTGATTTGTATTAAGTAGAATATGGTTGTTAACCTTAATACCAATTTTCTTAGTTCATCCAATTATAATTTTTAAGACTCCTTGATAATTGAAAAGTGTCCTCGACTATGGCATGACTGGCACTTTAACTATGGTTTCATCTTAACTAAGAATACGGATGGTGTTTTCTAAATTAATATTTTTTTGATTTATTTTTTTAACTTATGAAAAAATATTCATTATTTTATTATTCACATTCCTGTTAATATTATGTGGATTTTACATAATTAATTAACCATGTATAATAAAATAATTTACACATAATAGTTTTATTTTATTTCATCTAAGCATACTTATTAATTTATTTACTTTATGTGATCATGTTTAATCATCCAAATAAATCATGCATTCAATAAATAAATAAATAAATAACCATGCACTAAAAAATAAAATAAATATGTGATATGATCATGATTTGTAATCTTTTTATTGGTTTATCGATCAGATATAATCCAACCCTGGTTGTAGGGGAAATAAATCCTTGAGATGATGTTTGGATCAAGTTATATCATTCCTCTATTAACTGTTATACCTCCTTGATTGGTTTCACATTGGCTTGAATCCTGAACCATCTCGTCTCACTAATATCTCCTTCCTTTATAAATTTGTACTCACTCATAGGTGAGAGGTTCCAGGGTTTTAGGGTTACATTAAATAAGCCTTAGACACACAAACTCATACATAATGAAGGGGGGAGGGGAGATATGCAGATCATAATATTTGATTTAATAATAAATTATCATATAAAACTCATGCGATAAATAATTAAATTAAATAATCACAAAGCATACACAAGTCGGTCAAGCTCATGATCAATCACAACATGCAATGACTATTCATTTTATCTTTCCAAAATTCATTTTAATTCATTCTTATTAAGATAAATTTTCTCAAATTAATAAATGATTCTACTAATTGATTAATTAATTCTTTATCACAATATTATGTTCAAACAGACCTTAATATTTTAATATTGTATTATTTTAAATAAATTAAATATTTTTATTTTTATTTTAAAATTATCTGTACAGAGCATGTATTGATGGGGCCACACAATGTTTACCCTACTGGTCAATTTAAATTCATTACTGAAATCTAATACATACATGGTGTGTAATATAGAGGTGACACGTCACGTACATTCCACATATAATTAAATCCATTTTTTGATTTTAATTATTAAATGGTGTGTTATGTCACTCGACATATCATGTGACTTACACAGTGTATTATTCTTTTCATGCATTGTGTACTTAGACGACATGTATTCCCACACATCATGTCGTGATATTCATAGCATGTTGTTTCATGGGTCAATTTGTGTAGTTTACATGGCATGTATGACCACACAACATTCCATGAATATACACACTATGTACCACAAGAAATGTGCCAGAAGTAAACAGCATGTACGATTATCGTTACATGTCATGTAGTTGTAGAATTATGTGAATAATAATTATTAAGCATTCATATCTAAATGAAATAGTGGAAATTACTTAACATGTACCTGGTGAAGAATGAAACCTATTTTTTGGAATGTACAACCATCTACAAATCATATATTTTATGTCCCTCTTTAATTATTCACATGTTTACCCACACGACATGCATGTATCGACATGTATCTTCCATGAGTTGGAATGTGTTATGTGATATGTAAACCCAGACACACACCATGTAATCCACTTTTTGAGACCAACATAACATGCCTAAAGTCTCAGCATGTATCACTTGTGCCTTATCATGTGTTACACGACATGTACATCCAACTATATGTCATGTAATTCATGTTTGCTCGTGTTACTTGGTTGAAAGTCAATATATGACATGTAATGACGCCACTTAATTAACCACACAACATTCAATGATTTATATACGGTCAATTTC
Source organism: Viscum album (assembly GCA_963277665.1). Taxonomy (NCBI): domain Eukaryota; kingdom Viridiplantae; phylum Streptophyta; class Magnoliopsida; order Santalales; family Viscaceae; genus Viscum; species Viscum album. The sequence continues at coordinate 30,963,789 of OY728132.1, read as the reverse complement.
ATGTGGGGTTACATGACATTTACTCTAAGTACACATTGTTTAATCCTTGAAAAAATTTGTGTTGCGCTGGCGGTCAATACAGAATGTGTAATGACATCACATATTGATCCACACGACGTGTTGTGATTGTCGTTTTCCATGCCTTGTGTGGTTGACCAAGGGTATACAATGTGTAATTTATAATTATACATTATGTATATGTGTTATGCATCCAGCAACCTTGGAACCTCTAGATAGGATATTTGATCATTTTTCATGTCTTCCTCGCATGTTCTTGGTCATATTAATTTAAGCGAGCACGTTATCATAACTTTTGGATTAAGAATGAAATTATAGAAATAAAAAAATAAATATTTAAATTAATAAAACAAAAAATAAATAATTATAAATTATAATATGATTGATCCGATACCACTTGAAGTTTCCAGGGTGCAACGGAAGTGGTAGGACAGTGCCCTATTTTGGTTTTTCATCGATTTCAATGGACAATATATGAATAAATTAATGAAGGAAACCCAGGAATCTTTTATAGGGGATATTTCACATTCAATTTCGGATTAATTTAAAATAATAATTACATGGAACACAATAATTCTTATTAACCAATTATAATGTCACTCTTTTCATGTCATCACTACAGAAAAGAATCCAAGTACGGATTTCTTTTGTTTTATTTATACATGCTCTATGATTCTTCGAATAATGCTCTTGGTATTCCATGTGCTAGCATAGAGGAACCTAGCACTTCATGTTATTTTTCATTGATCATAATGAGAGGATTATCTAGTTCTTTATTATTCTTAAGAGGGGGGAGAAAGGTTTTTTCTCTAGGAATTTAGAGAATGTATAGTCTCTTTGTTGTGAACAACCATTATCTCTAAAATTATATAAATTAGCATATATACTTAGGGTTAATATTTGATAATTAAGCAATAACCCTTCATTAAATATTCATTCTAAGTTATTTCACATGTATAATAATAATAATACTATTATTATTATTATTATTATTATTATTATTATTATTATTATATTTATATCTATTGATATGTGCATATTTAAATATCATTTTGTTAAATAAATAAATCAATATGTATTTATAGGATATTAAATAAAATATATCATTTTTTTCAACCCTTAACTCAGCCTATCAATACTTCTTATTATTTATCAAACCTTGAACAATAAAATATTTATTTAAAAAAATAAATATTATCCATTCATTCAATAAATAAATATTATATCCACTATAATCATGAATAAATATTTATTTTAATATTCACATATCTAAATAAATATTGATATTAATTTATTCTCTAAACTATAGAATAAATAAATAAAGATTTATTTATTACCTTGTGAACAGTAAACAAGAGATAAAATCCAACTCACATATTCTAAATTTGAATATATGGTGATTGAATTTGAGATAAAATTCAACACCACATATTTCAAACATGAATGTCTAGTGATTGAATTTATGCAGGAAACTTAACTAAAAATTTTATTATCCCCAATTTAAGAATAGTATTTATTCCAAATATTAAATTCAATAAAACTTATTATGAATACACTTAGTGTGTGTTCTGGTGACATTAGGTGAACTTGCCAAAATTCCAAGGTCATCATCTAATAACACGTCAAGTCACCCCTAGATAAAGAATTTAATGTCGCAATGAAAACAAATTTCCTATGAATGCTATTGTGTAATATAATATCTTTATATCGATATCTCATCAAACATGATTCATACTTTTTCCATCACCCTTCAGGCTTGATTTATATTTCTTTGATTTTCTTAAAATAAACTCATTGATAAACTACCATGGTCATGGGTTTGATCAAATAGTTTCATTTCAATCAAATGGATCAATACTACAGATCATACCTTTAACAATGTGAAAAATGGATTTAATAGTGCTAAAAAAACATTTTTTTCCTCAGTGCTATTAAGGGAGAGTCTCCTTTTTTACGCTAAAAAATGCTAATAAATTCACCTTTTATCAGTGCTAGAAAAATGTGATGATAAAAGTCAAAAAAAGAATTTTTTTCTTGTGAATTAAAAAATTAGAGGTCAGCCACCCCCCCCCCCCCCCCCACCACCATACATCACTAGCCACTCCCTTTATCAGCGCTCGAAGCTCCCCCACTTTAACATCGCTAGGACCTCCTGCTTCACTCGCCTGTGCACGCACCCCTGCTGAGTTTCAAACCCAAGACCTACCCTTCATGGATCTGCAACTTTACCACTCCTCTATATTGTTTTGTTATTTATTTTATGATATATATATATATATTTATATATATTTCATTACATTTTTTATCCATATATTTTTATAATTATTTTTAAATACATATATAAAATATGTTTTTTTGTGTGTTTATAAATACATAGACACACACACACACACACACACAGATATATATATATATATATATATATATATATATTTATATTTATATATGTTTGTGTCGCTATAAATATAATTTTAAATATTTATATTTATTTACATATATTATATATTAATATTTATATACATATATAAGAATATATAGATAAATATATATTTATTTGTCAATATACACACAAATATATTTATATACATATATATACACATTATATATACATTAATTTTATTGGTATATTAATATTCATACATTTTTATTTTAAATAAAATAGATATTATTATTATTTAGATATGTTTTATATATATAAATATATTTTATATGTAAATATGTTTACATATTTATTTATAAAATTAAATTTTTATGTGTGAATATATACAAATATGTAGGCATGAGTATATATTTAATTATAAATAAATCTAAATTGTGAAAAATGATAAAATTTTAAAACTATAATATCACTAAGAATGTAATATTTTGGAATAAATTCATTCCACATTAAAAATGGGAAAAAAATTTCCCTAAAAAGGGGCTGAAATTCCATCAAATGTTAAAAAAAGTGGGATACCATAACTAAAAACTTAGTTTTATATACCTTTTGGTCCATTTATGGCCTCGAAAAAATGTGATTTTGGATTCTCCTAGATCACAAGTGCATATATATCCTCACAATATTCAATTTCATATGTGGTAGAGCCCAAACGAACACCTGAATCAAAAGTTATGGTCGTTTGAAGTTCAAGTCATGTTTTCAACTTATCTTAGACCATTTATTAATTTTTTTGATTTTTTTTACCTTCAAATAGTTATCAAATGACTATTAATTGATAATAATTAGAAAATTATTAATTAATAATACTTTTAAATTTTTTTATAATCTGATTTCACTAAATATCTTATATATTAAATGTAAATGTCTATTTAGCTTTATAAAAAACACATTTAAAAAAATATATATTATATTTATATAAATGTAAATATATTTATATATTAATATATTAATTTTTAATGAAATGTATTTTTTTAATTAAATATACCTTTTATAAGTGCTAAAAACTATTTTTTTAATGCTGATAAAAAGTATGTTTGTATCAGCGCTAAAAAAAGCACTAATAAAGGGGTACTTTTATCAGTGCTTTTTTAGTGCTGATAAAAGTTGCTTTTATCAATGATTTATTCACACTAATAAATTTTCCCCTTTATCATAATTATTTTAGCACTGATAAAGGGTGGTGTTGGCTAAAGTCGAATCTGTGGTAGTGGATAGAGATATCTTCTTCCATTAACTCAAAAGGGACAAATCCTTTCTTGGCTTGTTTAATTAATGGAATATCACTTATGTCGCACCCAACATATGCTATCTCTTTGTGAGAATATATCATCACGATTTTCATCCATACATTAACGTACATGATTCATGATACATTGACAATAATATCAAGTATAAGGACCAATACACTGAAATTGCCACATTAATGTTACGCAAAAGAGAAATCACTATGTGATGAGATATTTATTAACATTCTGATAATTATAAGTAAAAAGTCAATTGGTCTTAGGGAACCAACTCTAATATCAACTCCACCTTACATTAATTTTATACTTTATGTGTTTATTATTATTTTTAATCATGGAAATTTTAAGTCATTTACCCAAACATTAAAAGAATGATTAGACCTTGGTGTCCTTTAATCTCCGGAAAGAACATATGTTCTATATCAATTAAAAAATAAAGATCTATCCTCTAACTAGTATAACCTCTTAGTTTTTAAATTTAATCTCTCTATTTATTTTATAATATGAAAATATAGGTTTGGATATTATTGTTATATAAGTTTATTTTAGTTTTGAAAATGTGGGAAATTAGTGATATATGGATAAAAGTCGGGTCACATTCCCTAAGAACACACCTTAGTATGCTAAGGGTTTAGAGTATTTTTTAGATTTTACAATTTCCAATAGATTTTTGTATAGTATAATTAAATTTCCATGTCCTAACTGTAAATTTTGAATATAAATGAAGAGACATGAAGTTTATGAACACTTGATATTGAAGCAATTCCCTGCTCAATATATGTGTCAGTTTTGGCATAGTGAATCAAATGTTATTAAAAAATTTGTATTGATTCCAATCAGCAGAATGAACATGCTACTTCTCTAACAGTTTCTAATGAAATTCATAACTTTTTAAATGTTTCTTTTGGAATTACAGGTCACCATCATCAATATTAAAACATATTAATACAATCAGTCAAGGATGTTATAGATATTAACTTGAAAAATGATGTTTTCAGAACTTCAGGACTTCAAAATCAATATTGTAACATATCAGGGGATTCTCTTCCTAATTAAATAATGAACAATACAATATAAAACTTTACTGAGAAAAAAAAACTATTTCATGAATTAGTTGAAGAAGTAAATCAAGAGCTATATAGAGGATATCACATGCATTCAAAACTTTATTTTTTATTAAATTTGTATCATATAAAGTGTCTATAAAAAAATATAAATAAAGTAATGTACATGGTATTTGGATTTTTGTAAGATTTATTTCCCGAATTTATGATAAAAAGTCTTTTTATGAGATGAAGATAATTATTTACACTATTGTGCTCAATTATAAAAAAAATACATGCATGTTCTAATGATTGTATAATATATTGGGAATAGTATTCGAGTAGATAAGAGCATAATAGATGTTAGGATTATAGATGGTAGTCAATGAGTAATTTTCACAATCTAAATCAATATAATTTTGTGAAGAAGTAAAAAAATAACACTCTTATCAAGGTTCTATGTCACTTACCTTGCCATGCTATAGAAAATAAAAATGATGGGTTCATGTGATATCCAAGAGATTTAAAGGCATAAAAAACATTTGATTCATTACATATATCTTTCTCATATGATTTTGGGACTATATAATTGAGATTGGATATCAATGGATTTAATCCATTTGGAACTTTGATTACTAGTTATAATATTTGGTAGGTTGTTCCGATCTATTACAATTTATATCTATAAATGTGTATACAACAAACTTCTTCATCACTTAAATGATTATTACTAGAAAATAAATTCCTGGAAATTACATTAATGTTTACTTCCAAATTATATTTGAAGAATTGCAGGAGCTAAGGAATAATAGTGTTGAAACATATAATGTTTCGACTGAGAAAATGTTTAAAATGCATGTTTTTCTAATGTGTACCATTAGTAACTTCCCATGACTTGGGAACTTATTTATTTATAACACTTATATTAATTTGGATTATCTAGTTTGTAACTTTGATTTTGATCCTATGTGGATAACTTATAATAAAAAATGGTGCCTTTGTGTCATCGTGGATTTATCAATGCATCTCATAGACTTCAATTGAGTAAGTCAAAATTCAATGGAACCATTGATCATAAAGCACTGCTAAAGTTACAGGTATAGGGATATTGGCACATCTTGTAAATATTAAAGAATAATTTAGGGAGGACTATAATTTTAATGGTGGTGGGAAAAAAATTAGTTGATGTTCGAACATAACAATAAAAGAAAATTTTTATTTTTTTCAAACCTCTATATTAGTAATTTAATGTGCTACATCATAACCTTGACGTTATGCATGCAGAGAAAAATGTATGTGGAAACTTGATTTTCAAATTACTTAATGAGCATGGGAAATCAAAATATCTTAATGCCTATAAAGAATTAAAATCAATGAATATAAGTGTAATATATGGCCTACCAACGAGCCTGTACCCTAGCGGTACAGGGTCCTTCTTGGCATCCAAAAGGCCCAGGATCAAATCTGGTAGGGGAAATTTTTTCTGGGTACTGTAGCATCAATGTAGCAGGTCACTGTAACAGTATTGTAGCAGTGATAGAACTATTGTAGCGGCGGTGGTACTGTAGCAGTTTTGTTCACCGAGGGGTCCTTTGGGACAAAAAACATAGGCTTTCAAGCCTTGTATTTAGGCCACTTGGCCTTGGGCCTTTGGCCTATGTAATGGGTCTCCCTCTACCTATTCTAAATAGTTCTTTTCTTTAAATAATAAATTGAGGCTTCTGCCCCAACCTTTAAAAAAAGTGTAATATATGGCCAGATAAGAATGGAAAATATTTTGTCCTGGTTTTTTCAATATTAAATAAGGAGAAAGAATATTCCTTTGAATATTAAAGAATGTAAAATTACCTGATATATATTCAAGTAACACTTCAAGATTTGTTAACTTAAAACATCATAAGTTACATGAATTTAAAATTCATGATTCACATATTTTTTCTAGTTACTACCTTTGGCATTATATAAATTTCTACCTAAAAATTAAATGTGGTTTTAATAGAGTTTTTTACATTTTTAGAAAAAAATTGAGAAAAATATATAATTGATTGAGACTAAAAAAATTGGGAAATATTTTACTGACACTTTATCCTATAGAGATTATCTTTACCCCTTCATTTTTTTCATAATGAATTTTATTTTTTATTTAGTTTAAAAAACTAAATTAGGAGGTTTCATACATTAACAATGGATATATCCTATTGAGAGAGATACTTTATTTATATGTTTTTATTCTTTTTTAAAACATTATTTTCAATTCATTACATACATAGTTAATTATGTTTCATTTACTTTTTATATATACATTAGTAATTTAAATTCCTATATCAAAAATAAAGCCCAACTAAAAGCCTCTATTTCTGAAGTTTACTTGGTGAAGGAGTGTCTCGCCTTTTATTTTAGGTAATTAGATGATATTGAGGCAAAATTCAATCAATTTAGTCACATTGAGGATATGTCATCTCAATTTCAACCAGATATGAAATCAAAAATATTTCTTATTATTGGATAACTAGTTGGGTGGGGATCAAATATTACAATGACCCAACATAAATTATTACAAGCACATAGATATGTGTTATTAAATAATGAAATTTTTAAACCATTCATTGAAAAACTAAGGATACAAACCAAGAGAATGATTTAAAAAACAATATTAATAGAGCCAGTAAAATATTTTTCACATCATGTAAGTTTATAAATATTGAAAATAATATATATATATATATATATTAGTTTTACAAATATATATTCTATAAATGAAATATTTTTTATTAATTAATATAGATTAGAAAAATTGATATTCAAGTTGAAGTGTCAGGTGATTTGAAGTTTCTGGCTTGAGGTTTTTTAAAGAAAACTGGGAAATTTAATGTTTTCATTGTGAATTAATTAAAATTGCATACATTAAATCAGGTTTAAAACATATAAAAGTGGTATATTTATAAGTTTTTGAACTAAAATATTTTAGAAAGTTGATTGATATTATCGAATTAAACTATCATGATCATTTTTTAGATGTTTTATTGAAATGAAAGTGGGTCAATATTACTAAGGGTATTAAAATATATACCTTATAGTTTAATTTTTTGAACTTCTCTCGCTTGATGGATATTGATGATTTTAAAAAACATGATCTATATATCTTTTCATAACAAGAATAATGGTATATTATGTGAAAGATGTGGTAGATGAAGAGTGAAGTGTAGCCATGCACATGAATCAAAAACTTATATGATATGGGTGGTGATGGGGGATAATTAACATGTGACATTGAATCTCATCAGTGGAAAGACATTGAATTCCTTATCCATGACAATATTGAAAATATTGGTCTTAAAAGGGATAATGAAGTAGATGAAGTAAAATAATTAACAATACAGTAAGATAACGATATGACCATTAAAGGAGATGATGAATGTATATATATAAATTCAATAACTTATCAACTAATACATGCATTATGCTATTTATTTTCAATATTGTGATTTTTTTATTATATTTAAATTTATTTTTATATATTAAGTTTAAAATTTGGATAATTTAATTTTTATACTTATTTTAAAATATATGGTATGATGATGTTTTTAGTTTTTTTAATGATGGGAATGTTAAGGAGAAAACGTTTCAATGACAGAGACAAAAAGGTAAATTTCCCAATTTCATAATCATTTAAAACTAGGGATGACAAGTGGTTGGGTATTCATGAAATTTAGGAAACTAAAATGAAAACTTGTTTATTATTACAAAACCATAACCCTAACCCTGGCCCATTTATTTTTTAAATTCATTACTCTAACCATGCTATATTATATTTTCAACTACCTATTTAAATACCCTAAACCTTTCAATTATCCAATTATAAATCCAAATATTTAATTTTTATTTATAAATCTATAATAAGCGCATCAAAAAATTAAGTAAATATATTTTATCATTTTGTCTTCATTTAATAATATGTAGTTAATGAACTAATAATAGTTAATTTAAGTGAATTAGATTTCAAAATTTATTTATAAATATAATATGTGTCACATTCAAAATAAATTAAGAAGTTTTTTTTATTTTAATGGACTTTTAAAATATATTATAAATTAATTAAAAAATGAATAATTGGATTCGGGGTTATGGTAAGTGTGTTTCCCTAACCCTATTTGTTTATTAATTGGGTTTTCAATCTGAAACTCTAACCATATAAATACTTGTTTAAGAACTACCCTAACTCTATTTATATATAAACATTATTTCTGCTACCAAACTATACATAAGAAAGTAAGATTAGGTATGTTCTAATAAAATTTGGAATGGACACTGTTATAAGTTGATTTACATGAACCTTTTCTACAAAATGTTGTAGAAATTTCCAAATATAACATATTAATAATACCATTAAATCAAAAAAAAAATTAGATTAAAGTTAAATTACCATAAAATTTAGTTAAGATAATCATTGATGGATCATCGATCATGCTAGGACTGTGCTTTTACTTTTTTCATCACTGGTATAGAACATTAATATATATTGAAATATTCATAAACTTGATGTCAAGAATACTTTTCTCCATGGTTTTCTTGAAGAATAAATATATCTCCAACAACCTCTCGGATTCCTTGCCTTGGGGACCAGGTCTCATGTTTGTCGGCTTCATCGATCTATCTAAGGGTGCAAATAGTCTCCTTGGGAATGGTTCGGAAGACTTTTCACCATCATCACTACCTTTTTTTCTATCTCCTAGTATGAAGAATCACGCTATTTTATATCATAAAATGTTTTATGGTTGCATCATGTTAATTGTGTATATTGATTATATCATTATTATTGGGGGTGATTCACATGGAATTACTTATCTGAAGCCTTATCTTCAACAACAGTTTCAATCCAAATTTCAGGGTCCTTTGACATATTTTCTTAGCATTTAAGTATCTTGTTCTCCAATTAGCATCATCCTTTCACAATGAAAATATGCATTGGATGCCTTGCAGGATACCAGTTTGTCTCAGGAAACTTCCTTTCACACTCCTCTTGAACCAGGGGAATAATATCTTTATAATGAAACCAACCCATATTATCATCTAGATAGGTATCTTTGTCTTATGGTAAAACTCAATTATCATAACATGACTCATCTAGATATTATTTATGCTTTCTGAAAGTCCATTCAATTAAAGGAACATCATATAAAATCTCAAGGGGAAGATATCCCTCATATTTTCAAATACATTTAGAAAGACCCTATCTATGGTCTTCTATATTCAAATGCTGATCATCTAGACATTGATGCCATCTATAATTCCAACTATGTTGGATTTTTCTCTACCCAAAAGTCTACTTTTAGATTTTTGGTTTTTCTGGTAGGTAACTTAATGTCCTGGTGAAGCAAGAAACAATCTATCATCTTTAGATCTGGTGCTGAATTTGAATACCATGCAATGAACACAGTCATTGCTAAAATTATATTGATTCATAAACTTCTTCATGAAATTTATTTCCCTCCATAGAATCTTACTCGTATTTAGTGTGATAATTAATTGTCAACTTTGTTGGTCTTCCAATATGAATCTTCATGTATCCAAAAGTATGAATTATTACCAATGTAATTAGAAACCTGAAAATTAAATATTAAAATAAAATCAAGATCATGGGGTACTATAACTGATGTTAAAAATATGTACCATGTAATAGTTCATTTTAAGAAGGAATTACAATTATAATACTAAATAACGTTCAAAGTGTAAAATGCACTAAAATGGTGTTTATGAATAATAAAGTGCATGAATATTATATATATTAACAATGAATATTAGCCTCATTCAGTGGAAAATCAATACTCTTCATGTATAGAAACTTCAAAATATATTCACACGACATCTCTAAATATTTTAGTCATTGAGTATTTTAATTCTCAAATCATAAAGACATGGAAGTATATTTTAAATAAGAAACTACTTTAGAGTAGTCCAAATTTTCATATTCATGCTTTTTTGATTTTCCAGAAGGTGTATTGTGAATTTATTTTCATAAATAATAAAAAATAATATTCATATGGAACTACCTTCATTACTCTATAAAAAACTGTATTTTCTATGAATAAATGATTCAATAATAAAATTCAATAATTAATACTCTACTAAATAGCCATTAATTTCATGAATAATTCCCATGATCCATGTGAAATTAATTTTATGAAATATACAAAAAAATATTCAAATTAAAAAATAGATAAACAGGCATAAAAAAATAAATTAAATTGAAAATCCATGGGATTAGAAGTATTTTATATGTCCTAGATATGTATGAGTCATTATTACCAATGTATGAGTCTTTTATACAGCATAAAAATCATTCTTATATTTATTATATGATTCATTTTATGAACAATTGTGTGTGAATCATTTTTTAAAGACCTATGTATGAGTCATTTTAGGATTTTTATATTAGTCAATTTAGACTCTGCATATTATTCATTCAATATCTAGCATATTAGTCATTCATACAAGTCATTTTTTATTTTTTATGTGTCATGTTGAGCTTTTCATATGAGTCATTTTAGACTTATATGGAATTTCAAAAATAAAATAATTCTTATCCATAATTAATAGAAAAAAAATAATAATTAAAAAATGGATGAAACACTATAAAATACGCTTATTAAAGTGATCATAAATTATAATTATCCTGTTTTTAAAATTTATTCAATTGATATGTTTTAAACTATTAAATCATAAATAGGACATTAATAATACCCATGTTAGAAGGAATAAAACAATTGAAGTTTTGTAATTATCAAAATATAAAAAGTGGATCAAGGAGTCGCTAACATAGATGTCTCTTGAAACCTTTATTAACCCATCATGACTTATAGGTACTTAATTTACCATACATGTTTATATGTTTCTTGAATACCCACTAATAGATTTACATCAACTTGAGAAACAACCAAAATAAAAAACTAGATTTTGGTACTTGGAATCCATTTCTGAATTCATATAAACTTTTTGACATTAGCTTGTTTCCAATTACTAATTTCTTATAGAAATTATTATTCTTTATAGAATAATATATCACCTAACTTGGTGAACATAAAGACACATATTTGGTTTTAACATTCCTACATGGCATGTGTCTCTAGAAAAAATCCCCCCATTAAATTTTGTGGTGTTTAGTGTTCTTATTCCAACTCATTTACATTTGTAACCTTGAACTCACTAAAGTATAGATTTCTCCCACTATCTTAAAATATAAGTACTTCTATATTATAAGAAATATAATTAATCACTTAACTAATATCTTTATATCTTAAAGTAACTTTTAGGATAATTAAATGAGATGTATTTAGTGTTTTATTGATGTAAGTTTTTTTATAAAAATAACTTTAACAAATGGTTCTCATTAAAAAATATAAATCTATGAAATAATGTATTTGTATCATATTATAACTTATATTATATCTATTAGTCAATATAACTGGTATATGGTTAAGTGTTAACATTTCTATTTTTGAAACAAGACTTAAAAGAAATTGTGGAAGAATTACAGTGTTTATAAGACTCATCATCGATTCTACTTTTTACTACCATCATCACTATGATGTGTATAAGGAAAAATAATTTTAGTAATAACTCTATTCTATATTTAAATGATTGATGAATGTTTGGTTAAGATATTCCCTAACTATTGGTCTTGAAATTAAATAAGTATATTAAAATACCTAAGAGATTTAGTTTTAAAGATACTAAACACCCTTTTGGGTATATCCTTGACATTTACTATAATTTTTACTTAATAAATAATTATCTTACCATAATTTGGTATTTATTGAATCTTATATTTTATATTCATCATGAATTACCAATTTTGGACTTTTGTAATTAAAATTTTATTAAAATATTAATCAAGTATGATATACCATAACAATATCCATTTCAAACATGAAACAACATATCATTATGTCTAGAATTAGACACGGAGATAAATTTTTTGTAACACTTAATGTAAAACAATAGTTTAATGAAGAATACTCTACATAGCATTGTGAAGTTATAATATTCTCTTCACAAAATTTAGAATCACCCTCCTTCAACTCCTTATAAATTTCACCTTACATATTTTAATCGTTTAAAAGTTACTTAGTTCCTATATTTGGTGGGGAAATATGTTACATATTGTATTTAAAAACCAAGTAGTAAAATATAAATATTATATTCAATGATGAATATAACTGAAGTAGAATATTCTACTTTCTTCTTCTATAATTCATTTCAGTTCCTCATAAAGTGACCTTTCATGCCACATGTGAAGTAAATAGCTTCCAGTTCATTATATTCCCTTTGAATTATTTACCTTTTTTATGAATGTTGTGAAAGAACCATTAACTCTGAACTTTTCATGATCTTTTCAACCATGTATTTATATTGCATCTTCTTTTATCTCAATAGAGTTGATAAAATAATTCATTGAATGTCTCAAGAATCTTCTCTATATATTTTTAGGCATACTTTTCACCTTTTATTGCTAGTTTAGGTGGTTGGTCAAGAATAGGGGATTCATGTGCATAGTATAAATTTTCCTATAGTAGTGTAGTGTACAAATGATTGTACCACTCTGGAAAAATTGTAATGGTGTAGAGATTTAATTTTTCCAAGAATGATAATAGCATTACTTTGGTTTTGATTTCCATTTTTCTATAATAAATAAAATAAAATTTTAGTGCTTTATCTTGGTTACTAGTTATGACGTAATAAGATTATCTTATTATCTCCATCTATTTTATCAAATCCCAAAAACCCTCACCATTGGATTGAAAATATCTTATTCATTAGATATTATAGTGGAAATAATCTATATTCCCATTCTCATAACCTAGACTATTACCAAGAAATTTACTAAAAGGCATTTTGTTAGGTTTTACTTACCAACTACATTAACTCACAGTTCCTAGATTTATTGAGTGGGATCCCCAATTCTAACATCCTATACTCATATTTCTTCAATGATTTACTCCAATTTGTATTAAGTAGAATGTGGTTGTTAAACTTAATACCAATTTTCTTAGGTCATCCAATTATATTTTTTAAGAATCCTTGATAATTGAAAAGTGTCCTCGACTATGGAATGATCGGCACATTAACTATGGTTCCATATTAACTAAGAATATGGAAGGTGTTTTCTAACTTAATATATTCTGGAGGTATTTTTTTAACTTATGAAAAAATATTCATTATTTTACTATTCACATTCCTGTTAATATTATGTGTATTTTACATAATTAATTAACAATTTATAATAAAATAATTTACACATAATAGTTTTATTTTATTTCATCTAAGAATACTTATTAATTTATTTACTTTATGTGATCAATTTTAATCATCCAAATAAACATGCACTAAAAAATAAAAAAATAATTTACACATAATAGTTTGATTTTATTTCATCTAAGAATACTTATTAATTTATTTACTTTGGTTTCACATTGGATTGGATCTTAAACCATCTCCTCTCACTAGGGTCTCCTTCCTTTATAAATTTTTACTCACTCACAGGTGAGAGGTACCAGGGTTTTATTGTTACATTAAATAAAACTTAGACATGCAAACTCATACATAATGAAGGGGGAAGGGGAGATATGCAGATTATCATATTTGATTTAATAATAAATTCTCATATAAAACTCATGCGATAAATAATTAAATTAAATAATCACAAAGCATACACAAGTAGTTCAAGCTCATGATCAATCACAACATGCAATGACTATTCATTTGAACTTTCCAAAATTCATTTTAATTCATTATTATTAAGATTAATTTTCTCAAATTAATAAATGATTATACTAATTAATTAATTATTTATTTATCATAATATTATGTTCAAACAGACCTTAATATTTTGATATTTTTTATTTTAAATAAATTAAATAATTTTATATTTATTTTAAAATTATTTGTACACAACATGTATTTAAGGGGCCACACAATGTGTACCCTACTGGTCAATTTAAATTCCCTACTTAAATTTAATACAAACATGGTGTTTAATATAGAGGCGACATCTCACGTACATTCCACATCTAATTAAATCCATTTTTTGGAGTTTAATTCTTAAATGGTGTGTTATGTCACTCGAAACGTCATGTGACTTACATAGTGTACTATTATTTTCATGCACTGTGTACTTAGACGACATGTATTCCCACACATCATGTCGTGATATTCCAAGCATGTTGTTTCATGGGTCAATTTGTGTAGTCTAAATGGAATGTATGACCACACAACATTCCATGAATATACACACTTTGTACCACAAGAAATGTGCATGAAGTAAACAGCATGTACGATAATCGTAACATGTCATATAGTTGTAGAATTATGTGAATAATAATTATTAAACATTTATATCTGCATGAAATAATGGAAATTATTTAACATGTACCTAGTGAAGAATGAAACCTATTTTATGGAATGTAAACCCAGCTACACATCATATAGTTTATGTCTCTCTTTAATTATTCACATGTTTACCCACACAACATGCATGTCTTGACATGTATCTTCCATGAGTTGGAATGTGTTATGTGATATGTAAACCCAGACACACACCGTGTAATCCACTTTTATAGACCAACATAACATGCCTAAAGTTTCAACATGTATCACTTGTGGGTTATCATGTGTTACACAACATGTAAATCCAACTATATGTCATGTAATTCATGTCTGCTCATGTCACTTGGCTGAAAGTCAATATATGAAATGTAATGATGCCACTTAATTAACCACACAACAGTCCATGACTTACATATGGTCAATGTCGCGTGGGGTTACATGACATGTACTCTAACTACACATTGTATAATCCTTGAAAAAATTTGTGGTGCATTGGTGATCAATACAGAAGGTGTAATGACACCACATATTGATCCACACGACGTGTTGTGATTGTCATTGTACATACCTTGTGTGGTTGACCAAGGGCATACAATGTGTAATTTATTATTACACATTATGTATATGTGTCATGCATCCAGCAACCTTGTCACCTCTAGATAGGATCTTCGAGCATTTTACATGTCTTCATGGCATGTTCTTAGTCATATTAATTTAAACAAACACGTTATCGTGACTTTTGGATTAAGAATGAAATTATAGAAATAAAAAAGAAAATAAATATTTAAATTTATCAAAAAATAATAAATAATTATAAATTATAATATGATTGATCTGATACCACTTGAAGGTTTCGGGATGCAACAGAAGTGGTAGCACAGTGCCCTTTTTTGTTTTTCATCGATTTCAATGGATAATATATGAATAACTTAATGAATGAAACCCCAGAATCTTTTAAAGGGGATATTTCACATTCAATTTATGATTAATTTGAAATAATAATTACATGGAACATAATAATTATCATTAATCAAGTACAATGTCACTATTTTCATGTCATCATTACAGTAAAGAATCCAAGTAAGGATTTCTTTAGTTGTATCCACACATGCTCTATGATTCTTCGAATAATGCTCTTGGTATTCTATGTGCTAGCATAGAGGAACCTAGTGCTTAATGTTATTTTTCATTGATCGTGATGAGAGGATTCTCTAGTTCTTTCTTATTGTTAAGAGGGGGGAGAAAGGTTTTCTCTCTAGGAATTGAGAGAATTTATAGTCTCTTTGTTGTGAACAACCATTCTCTCTAAAATTATATAAATTAGAATATATACTTAGGGTTAATGTTTGACAATTAACCAATAACCCTTCATCAAATATTCATTCTAAGTTATTTCCCATGTCTAATAATAATAATAATAATAATATTATTATTATTATTATTATTATTATATTTATATCTATTGATATGTGCAGATTTAAATATCATTTTGTTAAATAAATAAATCAATATGTATTTAAAGGATATTAAATAAAATATATCATTTTTGTCCGACCCTTAACTTGGCCAATCAATCATCTTTAGTATTTATCAAACCTTGAACAATAAAATATTTATTTAAATAAATAAATATTATCCATTAATTCAATAAATAAATATTATATCCACTATAATCATGAATAATTATTTATTTTAGTATTCACATATCTAAATAAATATTGATATTAATCTATTCACTAAACTACAGAATAAATAAATAATAATTTATTTATTACCTTGTGAATAATAAACAAGAGATAAAATCCAACTCACATATTCTAAATTTGAGTATAAGGTGATTTAATTTGAGATAAAATTCAATACTACATATTCCAAACTTGAAAGTCTAGTGATTGAATTTATACAGGCAACTTAACTCAGATAATTATTATCCCCAGGTTAATAATAGTATTTATTCCAAATATTAAATTCAATAAAACTTATTATGAATACACTTAGTGTGTGTTTAAGTGAAATTAGGTGAACTTTCCAAAATTCCAAGGTTAGCATCTAATAACACATCAAGGCACCCCAAGATAAAGAAGTTGATGTCGCAATGACAAAAAATTTCCTATAAATACTATTGTGTAATATAATATATTTGTATTGATATATCATCAAACAGGATGCATACTTTTTCCATCACCCTTCATGCTTGATTTGTCTTTCTTTGATTTTTTTAAAATAAACTCATTGATAAACTACCATGGTCATGGGTTTGATAAAACAATTTTATTTCAATCAAATGGATCAATACTACAGATCATTCATTTAACAATGTTAAAAAAGGGATTTAATAGTGCAAAAAAAACATTGTTTTCCTCAGTGATATTAAAGGAGGTTCCCCTTTGTCAATGCAAAAAATGCGGATACATGCACCTTTTATCAGTGCTAGAAAAATGTGATGATAAAAGTCAAAAAAGAATTTTTTAAAAGGATTTTTTTTCTACGAATTAAAAAATTAGAGGTCGGACACCCCCCCCCCCCAAATAGCACTAGCCCCTCCCTTTATCAACACTTGAATCTCCCCCCACTTTAACATCGCTAGGACCTCTTGCTTCACTCGCATGTGTATGCACCCCAGCCGAGTTTCAAACCTGAGACCTTCCCTTCATGGATCTGGACCTTTAACACTCCTCTATATTGTTTTGTTCTTTATTTTATGATATATATATTTATTTATATATATTTATTTACATTTTTTATCCATATATTTATATAATTATTTTTAAATACATATATAAAATATGTTTTTTGTGTTTATAATTACATACACACACACACACACACACACACAGAGAGAGATATATATATGTATGTATGTATGTATGTATTTATATATACGTGTGTCACTATATATATAATTATAAATATTTATATTTATTTACATATATTATATATTTATATTTATATACATATACAAGAATATATAGATAAATATATTTTTTTTCAATATACACACAAATATATTTATATATATATATACACATTATATATACATTAATTTTATAGGTATATAAATCTTCATAAATTTTTATTTTAAATAAAATAGATATTAATATTATTTATATATGGTTTATATATATAAATAATTTTTATATGTAAATATCTTTACATATTTATTTATAAAATTAAATTTTTATGTGTGAATATATACAAATATGTATGCCTGAGTATATATTTAATTATAAATAAAACTAAATTGTGAAAAATGATAAAATTTTAAAACCATAATATCAATATGAATGTAATATTTGAGAATAAATTCATTCCAAATTAAAAATGGTCAAAAGGCCCCCTTAAATGGGGCTGAAATTCCATCAAATGTTAAAAAAAATTGGGATACCCTCACTAAAAACTCGGTTTTAGAGAACTTTTGATCCATTTCTAGCCTTGAAAAATGTGATTTTGGATTCCCCTAGATAACAAGTGCATATATATCCTCACAATATTCAATTTCATATGTGGTAGAGCCCAAACGGACACTTGAATCAAAAGTTATGGTCGTTTGAAGTTCAAATCATTTTTTCAACTTATCTTAGACCGTTTATTGATTTTTTTGATTTTTTTATCTGCAAATAGTTTTCAAATGGTATTAATTAATAATAATTATAAAATTATTAATTAATAATACTTTTTAATTATTTTATAATCCAATTTCACTAAATATCTTATATATTAAATGTAAATGTCTATTTAGCCTTATAAAAAACATATTTAAAAATATATATTATATTTATATAAATATAAATATATAAATATATTAATATATTAATTTTTAATGAAATGAATTTTTTAATGAAATATACCTTTTATCAGTGCTAAAAACTATTGTTTTAATGCCGATAAAAGGTATGTTTGTATCAGTGCTAAAAAAAGCACTAATAAAGGGATACTTTTATCAGTGCTTTTTTAGCACTGATAAAAGGTGATTTTATCAACGCTTTATTCACACTGATAAAATTTTCCCCTTTATCATAATTATTTTAGCACTGATAAAGGTTGGTGTTGGATAAAGTGGAATATGTGGTAGTGGATAGAGATATCTTCTTCTGTTAACTCAAAAGGGACAAATCCTTTATTGGCTTGTTTAATTAATAGAATATCACTTATGTCGCACCCAACGTATGCTATCACTTTGTGAGAATATGTCATCATGATTTCGTCCATATATTAAAGTACATGATTCAAGATACATTAACAATAATATCAATTATAAGGACCAATACACGGGAATTATCACATTAATGTTACACAAAAGAGAAATCACTGTGTGATAAGATATTTATTAACATTCTGATAATTATAAGTACAAAGTCAATTGGTATTAGGGAACCAACTCTATTATAAAACCCATATTACATTAATTATATAGTTTATGTGTTTATTATTATTTTTAAGCATGGAAATTTCAGGTCATTTACCCAAACATTAAAATAATGAATAGACCTTGGTGTCCTTTAATCTTCTTAAAGAACATATGTTCTATATCAATTAAAAAATAACGATCTATCCTCTAACTAGTATAATCTCTTAGTTTTTCAATATAATCTCTCTATTTATTTTATAATATAAAAATATAGGTTTGGATATTATTGTTATATAAGTTTATATTATTTTTGTAAATGTGGGCAATTAGTGATATATGGATAAAAGTCGGGTCACATTCCCTAAGAACACACCTTAGTATGCTAAGGGTTTAGAGGATTTTTTAGATTTTACAATTTCCAATTGATTTTTGGATAGTATAATTAAATTTCAATGTCCTAATTTTAAATTTTTAATATGAATGAAGAGACATTAAGTCTATAAACACTTGATATTGAAGCAATTCCATGCTCAATATATGTGTCGGTTTTGGTATAGTGAATCAAATGTTATTAAAAATTGTGTATTGATTTCAATCAGCATAATGAACATGCTACTTCTCTGATAGTTGATAATGAAATTAATAACTTGATAAATGATTCTTTTGGCATTATAGGTCACCATCATCAATATTAAAACATATTAATACAATCAGTCAAGGTTGTTGCAGATATTATCTTGACAAATGATGTTTTCAGAACTATGAGACAACCAAATAAATATTGTAACATATGATTGGATGCTCTTCCTAATGAAATAATGACCAATACAATATAAAATTTTACTGAGAAAAAAATACATTTCATGAATTATTTGAAGAAGGAAATCAAGAGATATATAGAGGATATCACAAGCATTCAAGATTATCTTTTCTATTAAAGTTGTATCATATAAAGTATAAGGCTCCGGCCTTAAACATTACTTAATCTTGAGTTATTTCAAGAATACATGTTGAGGATCTTTTCAGGTTTAGAGTTTTAGAGAATTAGATCATAAATCATGCATTACACTCCACATTTAAACAAAGCGGTTACATAAAAGATAATAATAATTTTTTCCATCATCAGAAACATATTTAAAATAAAACATAGATTCTTTCTTGACACTTCCTTGACACTATCATCACATCATGTACCTTTCTCTTGACCTGTGAAAAACATTTCAAAAACACGGGATGAGCATAAAAAGCTCAGCAAGGGATATAAAAGTACGAAACGAAAACATTAGTCCATGTATGAAATCATACTTTACTCGTAAAACATAAGCATTTTAACATACCTTATCAAATCATGAATAAATCATAGAAATAATAATACATAAAGGTAACTTGAGGCATTCATAACATTCTTACGTAGGGAGTAACCCTCATAGTTACGTTTGGAATACCCATCATAGTATATTCCCTAAATCTCTTCGGAGAAACCTTAACGTTTAACCCCTTCGCGTTACCCAATGCATTGGAGATCTATATCGGGCTCACCCGCCCTTATTTTATCATGGAACCACCCATCTTCATAACAATTCCCAAGAACCATAACATAATCGTATCACATAAAACATGCATAAAGGAAACATAACATTTCCACATTTCAATCACAAGATATCAATAACACATCGATATAATAAAAACATTATCAAAACCATTTTCAATACCAAAATAAAAGAAAAGTAAAACATGGTATTTATTTTTCATTTAAAAAAAATTATGGCTTGTAGAGGAAGCCAAAACTCAAATAATGGTCACGGCGGCGGAGAAGTCGTTGTCTCTACATACGTACGACAAAAACATTCCATTTTTTCATTTAGTAAAATGCTTCGTATAAAAAATATTCATTTTGAATAAACTTAAAAGTCAAAGGGGTTTATACACAATATAAAATAAAGTTGTGTATAAAACAAAATATGCCTCAATGAAAGGAGATTGAGACGAAATCCCTTACCTCGGGTCCGACTTGACTCGATCGTTCTTTAAAATCCTGAATAATAAACTTGAGTTAATTTCTACTTGCTTAAGAACATTTTTCAAGTTCATTATTCCTTTTATATCACTTATTACCATGTCATGAACACTATGTAATTATTTAAGTTAATAATGGTCATTTTGTCGATCATTGGTACTCGAGTCAAAAATAAACTTCTTGTAATTACAAGTTGTTCATGTGGTAAGATATCCATTATATCCAGAATTATATTCATTATTTAGATATCATATATATCATATATATCCAGTATATACATGCATTTATAATATTACATAACATTTAGAGGTAAGAAATGAAATGCACCGTTCATGGAGACGGTAATCCGTACGTACGCATGAACGCTACTTTCATTTCTATTTCATATTTAATGGAATTGAATCAGAATGATATAAAGTTATATTATAATTCCAGTATAATATCATATATAATATCATTAACTTCATCCTTTATATTTCCCACATATGGCATTAACGAATCAAATCACTTTGAGGGGCGGTAGTCCGCACTTCCTAAAATGAAGATATCTTGTTTTTACCCATAATGGAAGCCATAAAGGTATGACATAAATGAAAAATACAGAATCTTAAGGAAAACATAAACATATTATATATCATATATAAATATAGTGACATATTAATGGACACCTTTTAAGGTGTTATAATAATATTGAACAATCATCGTTTCGTGAGGCAGAAATTCACCATCCACGGAAACGGTATGTTATTTAACCATTAGATGTATGTGTGTGTAAGTGTAGCTTGAATAATTATTATAAAAACATCCTAGTATATTTAACATACTGTTGTTATTACAAAAGAAATTAATAAAAAGAGTTTAGGGGGTTGGAGAATCAAAATAAAACAAAAGAACATTAGAGAAGACTTTACCTTTAAATCAGGTAACTCCTCTTGGTTTGAACCAAAAGGGTTTCTTGAAGAGCTTTCTACCTAAGGTAAGGCTTATATGATGAAGAGAGGGATGTGGAGAGATAAAATGAGCAGATCTTGTCCGAGCAAATGGCTTGAGAAGTGTGTGTAAATAGGTAGAGGTGGGGGCCTTTTATAAGAGGAGAGGAGGGGCACTCTTGGAATGTTATAAAATGTTACTTTATATTGAAATGTGTTTCGGATTTAAAAGGTCCCACATTGATATATTTCGAGGATAAGGTGATAAGGGTTCTAAATATACTCATCCAATAGGTCTTTGACAAGTGTAAGTCTTAGATTATACATTATCTTGTCATTTTATTTAAATCGTTCATTGATGAGTTAATCACTGCATCATCATGATGTCATAAATAATTTAATTTATTTAATGTCTAAAAATTATAAAAAAAATACTATGATGTAGGAAATATTTTTAGATTTTAAATGAATATTTATAGTCTAATATATAATTTATGTAGACAAAATTAAAAATGTTTTACTCAGGTGATACATTCTTTGTTATATTTAACTTTCTTTAAAAATAAAAAGATAAAAAGTCATTATCACACAAAAGTGATTCCATGGGGTCCCCAAGTTTGGCACAAGGTATCACATGGTCGGCCATGACACAACCAACAGCATTAGGACATATGTTGGGGTCATTTTTTATTATTATGATATTATTTTATTATCCTTAACTACCCGATTACTAATTAATCAAGATAATTAAAGACAATTACTGTCGTTACTATTCATAATGTCCAAAAACAAAAGAGTCTTGATTACATAATTTGGACCTTCTGATTCCAAATATGTAATCTATTTTACCAAATTCCAAACGCAGAAATTTCAATAATTAATTTAAAAAATAATTCCCATTGTCAAAACAAATAGCGGGTTTTTTGAAACAATATCTATGAAAAGTTTTGCACTTGTTTATGCCCAATTCCAAAGTGAAATTAATCACAATGACCACCATTGGTTTACATGGTAAAAATATATTATATTTATACTTTAAAACCAATTAAAAATATAATCTAACCATATAATTAAATTAGATGAAAATGCAGTTTTGATGTAAAATGCAGTATTTTTCACTATTCATTAAAAAATGAACATTGTCAGAAAAATACCAAAAAATTATCCAAAGTAAATTTCAATGTCCCAATCATAAAGAATAATTTTATTTTGAAAAATAGATCTTATAAATTTGTAAAAAGTTTTATTTAAAAATTGTTTTCCATCAAAAGGCAGTAAAACAATCTTTTAAAAATATTAGTGTATTCCATGCTTAAGATTGGATTTATTCTCATTTTAAGCCTCTAAAACACTATATAATTCATAAATATACATAGATAAGAATATCTATTATTCATTACTTACTTGGGATGTTACATCCTTCCCCCCTTTATAAAATTGTGTCCCTACAATTTATTTACTTATCGAATAAGTGGGGGTATTTATCTCTCATTGCATTTTTAGATTCTCATGTTGCCTCTTCACTCATGTAGTTTTTCCACAAAACCTTTACTTGATGAATCACCTTATTCCGCAACACTTGATCCATGTGGTCAAGAATCTGGACCATTTTTTCCTCATAAGATAGATTCTCTTCCAGCTGAACTACCTCTGGACTCAAAACATG
This sequence comes from Viscum album, assembly GCA_963277665.1. NCBI lineage: Eukaryota > Viridiplantae > Streptophyta > Magnoliopsida > Santalales > Viscaceae > Viscum > Viscum album. The sequence goes on along the minus strand of OY728132.1, from coordinate 30,939,701 downwards.
AGATGGATCTGGCATGTACTTCCTTAACATTGAAACATGAAAAAAATTGTGTACCTGAGATAAACTCGGAGGTAAAGCCACTCGGTATGCAATTGATCCAACTCTCTCCAGAATTTCATATGGTCTAATGAACCTTGGACTCAGATTTCTTTTCTTACCAAATCACATCACACTTTTCCATGGTGAAACTTTGAGAAAAACATGATCACCTACCTCAAAAGAGAGATCCTTCCTCCTGTTGTCAGCATAACTCTTCTGCCTGCTCTGAGCTGTTCTCATGTGTTTCTGTATCAGCTGAACTTTTTCTGCCAACTCTTCTACCAATTCTGGTCCCGTCAACATCCTTTCACCCACTTCATCCCATAAATATGGAGTTCGACACCGCTTCCCATATAATGCCTCAAATGGTGCCATCTGTATACTAGAATGAAAACTGTTATTATAAGAAAACTCAACCAAAGAAAGATGTTGGTCCCAAATTCCCTGATAATTCATCAAACAATCACATATCATATCCTCCAATGTCTGAATTGTTCATTCTAACTTCCAATCTGATTGAGGATGAAAAGTTGTACTAAAATTTAATTCAGTACCCAACGACTTCGGAAGGTCTTTCCAAAAGTTAGAAGTGAACCTGGGATCACGGTCAGATACAATGGAGAGAGGAACTCCATGTAACCTGACTATCTCTTTAAGATACAAACGGGAAAGTTGATCTTGGGAAAAAGTATCTCGTATAGAAAGGAAATGAGCAGATTTAGTCAAGCGATCAACAATAACCCAGATTGCATTATTACCTCGAGGTGTCTTTAGCAATCCCACAACGAATTCCATGGATATATTCTCTCATTTCCACTCTGGCACTGGTAAAGGATGAAGCATCCCTTTCGGTAACTGTCACTCTTCTTTAACCTGTTGACAATTCAAACACTTCACAATAAAATCAGCAATATCTCTTTTCATTCCATCCCACCAGTAATGCTCCTGAAGATCTCTATACATCTTAGTACTGCCTGGATGAACTGAAAATGGAGAACTATGAGCTTCACATAACAACTATCTCTTCAACTGTGAATCACATGGCACACACAACCTCTTCCAAAATCTCAAAACACAATCATTATCAAAGTTGAATTCAGGCAACTTACCCTTCTGAACCAGCTCTACCTTTTTCTGCAACTCGTTGTCATGCTTCTGTGCTTGATTAATTCTTTCTGATAGAGAAGATTTCATTTATACCTAAAACAAAACAGAAGGACATCCTGCACCAACCACTTCTAGGCCAAAGTTCATCAAATCCTTAACCAAAGGATCACGTTCCAAATGCAACATTGTTAATGAAGCATTACTTTTTCGACTCAAAGCATCAGCCACTTTATTTGCTTTTCCTGGATGGTAATGAATTATACAATCATAATCCTTGATTAATTCTAGTCATCTCCTCTGTCTCATGTTCAATTATTTCTGAGTGAATATATACTTTAAACTTTTTTGATTGTTATATATTTCACACTTTACTCCATACAAATGATGCCTCCAAATTTTTAAAGAGAAAACAACAACAGCTAATTCCAAATCATGTGTAGGATAATTTACCTCATGAGTTTTCAACTGACGTGAAGCATAAGAAATTACCTGATCATTCTATATTAGGACGCAACCAAGTCCTTTCAATGAAGCATCACTGTAGATAACAAACTCCCCATTCCTGGAAGGTAGTGCCAAAACTGGACCATTCACCAATCTTCTTTTCAATTCCTGAAAACAATCATCACATTATTTTGTCCAGATAAACTTAACACCATTCTGAGTTATCTTAGTCATTGGACTAGATAACCATGAAATTTTTTTAACAAACCTTCATTAATAGACTTCCAAACCAAGAAAACTAAGAATCTCAGTTACATTTGTGGGTCTTGTCCAATCTTCAACAACCTTTGTTTTTGCAGGATCAACAGTTATCCCATCTTTAGAAAAAATGTGGCCAAGGAAAGAAATTTGTTGCAACCAAAACACACACTTGCTGAATTTCCCATACAATTTATTTTCTTTTAAGGTTTTCAAAATAACCCTTAAATATCTTTCATGGTCCTCTTTACTTTTAGAAAACACCAAAATGTCATCAATGAAAACAACCACAAACTTATCCAAGAACTCATGGAAAATTCTATTCATAAGGTCCATGAATACAACAGGTGCATTGGTTAGCCCAAAAGGCATAACTACAAATTTATAATGGCTATATCTTGTACAGAACGTGGTCTTCGGAATATCTGCTTCCTTTACCTTCAACTAATGGTACCCCGATCTCAAGTCAATCTTTGAAAAATACTGAGCTCCCTAGAGCTGATCAAACAAATCATCGATATGAGGAAAAGGATATTTGTTCTTAACAGTGATGTTATTCAAGGCTCTATAATCAATTCAAAGTCTCATTGAACCATCTTTCTTTTTAACAAATAAAATAGGAGCACCCCATGGTGATGTGCTAGGTCGAATGAAACCTATCTCTAATAAATCTTGCAATTGCCCCTTCAACTCTAAAAGTTCAATTTGAGCCATTTGATAAGGGGGTTTTGAAATTGGCTTAGCATCAGGAACTAAGTCAACAGTAAACTCAACTTCCTGGTCTGGTATTATTCCAGGAAACTCATCAGGAAAAACATCAGGATACTCATTTACCACCGACACATCATTAATATTAACAGTTCCCTTGTTTTCAACAATATGTTCAAGGTAACATTCATTTCCATCTTTTACAAGTTTATCAGCCTCTTGATATGTTATCAACAGTAAGGGTTCATTCTTGTACACAAACTAAAATTCTTTCTGAAAAGAAACTTCTTTAGATCTACAGTCAATCTTAGCATGGTAAATAGAGAGCCAATCCATACCCAGGATAACATCAAACTCTACTGGAGGTAAAACAATAAGGTTTGTAAGTAGGTTCTTTCCACAGATAAGGATAAGAAGATTCTTATAAATTCTTTTTGCCTCAACATTTCCCCCAGGTGTTTTTACCACAAGTTCAGGATTCATTTCTTGAGATGGTATTCCCATTTTACTAGAAAAGTTTTTAAAGATGAAAGAATGTGTAGACCCTAAATCAAACAACACACTGGCATAATCTGAAAAAAAAAACAAAGTACCTGATATCACTTCATTTGATGACCCAACATCTGCTGAAGTAGTTGCAAAGGATTTCACCACCCCTTTTTGGTTGTAGTCTAACTGTAACACCCCGAGATTTTATGAAAAATATTTTTTAATTTCATTAATGTCTTGTGTTGTATTCTACACCAAGATTACCTTGCGCTATACGCAACACCGTATTAGCTTGCAGTATATGCAACACTATTCTTGGATCGTGTTACACACAATTTTGATAATAGTTATTCTACGCAACATTGAGTATATATATATATATTCAATGTATAAATGAAATATGGTTGGATTCTGTTATACGAAACAACGGAGGATTCTTTCACAACATGCAACCCTGACTTGTCTTGCATTACACGCAATCGCGACCTTCCTCGATAGCGTGTGTTGTACGCAATACCGGGTTTTACTAAACAATGATATATTATTATAATATTGTTATGAACTAGCCGTTATGAATAGTGTTAACTAAATTTTTAATTTTATAACATTATTATTCATCTTACACATTTCTAGAACATGGTATAAGAACAAAATAAATTTTTTGGGTAAAATAAGTATTTTTCAAAAAATGCAGTTTTGCCGCCTTTTGATGATGCACCCACTTTAAATCTAGTTTTTGACTTGTTTATAAGTTCAATTTGACAAAATAAAATTCTTCTTTTGAATCAGGATATAAAAATTTACATTATATAAAGTTTTGATATTTTTCCGATAACTTTCATATTTTAATGAATAGTAAAAACACGCTATATTTTAATTAAAAACAAATTTTTTCATCGTAATATCTTATTTGGTTAAATTATAATATTGAATGGTTTTAAAGTATAAATAGAATATATTTTTACCATTTAATATAATGTATGTCATTAGCATTGATTTTACCTTGAATTCGTATGTTAAATCAATTCAATCTTTTGCAATGTTTTAAAGAAAAACCCGTTTTCTTTCGACAACGGGATTAATTTTAATTTAATTTCTGCATCTTTTGTGTATTGAATTTGGAAAAATGGATTCCATATTTTTAATCAGTGGGTAAAAATTATGTTAATAAGCTACTTTTTATTTTTGGGCATTGTAAATAGTAACTACGGTAAATTTTATTTACTATAGTTAAAGGTAAATCGGGTAATTAAGGGTAAATATAAGATTATAAAATTACCCTAACACTTGGAAAAATCCTATTTTATGACTAAAAGTCTACCCATATCACCTAAGGGTCAGATTAGATTCATTTAATTAAATTTTGTCAATGAAAATAATTTAATTATTATTAAAACCAAAGAATGTGACAACATGTCACTTTCTTAAATCTTATAAGTATAATAATTTTAATCTAGTGATAAACTTCATGAAACTTCAAACATGAATAGTCTCCAGAAATATAATACAATTATCTACATCATAGGAATTTATTTAGAATTTTTAGGGATTAAATAATTATCATTTATTATGACACAAAGATGATGCAGTAATTGTCTTATTAATGAAATATTGACATAATTGATGTTATAAATGCCCAACTAAATGTAATTTGAGACTTTTTATGAATTACACTAATTTTATAGGTTAATATTACATGTTATTATTGATTTAATTAACTTTTTTTGAACTAATAATTCTGTTATGATTTTCACAAAAATAAATTACTAAATAGTGTCAAAATTGACATAAAATAATTTTTAAAACAAATATTATATTATTAATTGTTATTTTATTCCTAAAAATCTAAGGTTCGGAAAAATGACTTAGATAAGGTTATATATATTAATTATAAACAACTTGGGGTTCGTTTGGCTTGATATAGTAAGTTTATTAACCTTATAGTGTAAGAAAACAAGAAGACACGGTAAAAGTAAAATTATCTAACTTAAAGTTAAATATAAATGATAAGGTTAAAATAGGAACCTAAACTTGTATAAATTATATTGGATGAAAGGATTTCGACCCATCCCCACCTTATCTTAGAAATAAATCAATTTGGAGCTATTTAAAACCGAATTTGGCTTTATAATAAAATAATATTTTTAGTTATTCCAAAGGTGCCCCTCTCCTCCCTTATAAAAGGGCACCTCCTCCCTCTCCTCCTCACACCAATTTGAGCATTAAAGCTCGTCCAACCCCTGCCAAAATCTCTTCTCCACTCCCCTAGTATCATCCTAGAGGTTCTGGTCTTCTTCAAAGACCCTCCTTAGTTCTTTAAGTGGAGGTTAAGAAAAGGCGCGTCAAAAAGAGGTAATATCCATTACCGATCTTTTTCAATTTCTTTCTTCTTCAACTTCTTCTTCTTTAGTTGTTTCATGATAAAGTAATAACATAATTATTTATTATATACTGATATGTTATTATAAATATGAAACAACTCTAATTAACCTTCTATCCATCCTACGGAAAAAGGAAATCACCGCGCGTGTGTACGTACGGAATACCGTCTCCACGCCGTGGTGTAATCTATTTTCCACCACCACATTAATTGGATGAGTATAATGGTGTAATTAGTAACTATATATGATTATTATAAAGTTATATTGATACTGAAATATTATACATACAATTCAACACAAGTTCACGATCATGAGAACGATATCATCGCTCGTGCGTACGTACGGACTACCATCTCCACGACGCGATGAGATTCATTCTCCACATTAACCATTCATGAATGATTATAAAGAATATATAATGAATAATAATGAAATATATGACATGTTAAATCTGCTGGATTTATGTATATATATATTTATGTCATCTACTTACTTCCATTCAAGACAATAAGGAAAGGAAAACAGCGTTCATGTGTACGTACGGACTACCATCTCCATGAACGGTGTGTTTCATTTCATTTATATATCTATTATATATATATATATATATATATACTGAATATATATGATATATAAATCATGTTTTATATTCTAGAAGTAATTAAACCATGATATAAGTAATAATAATGTCAAGAACAACAAGTCCAAACACCTACGATAAATGAAACGGTTTTACCCAAAACGCTTCTTTAACATGGAATTTACAAAAGAACGGGTAATATAAAGTCATAAGTGAACCATATATGATATCATAACAATGAATATGATTCTGTAATAAGTTAATGACATTATTTAAATCATTATACAGGAGGTTCGGATACGTACAAAGCATATCAGACATAAGGTAAGGGAAAATATCACAATCTCATTTTATCCGAGATTGTTTATACTTTGGTATTTACTGGGGTGTATTTTATCATCCACATCCATGTTTCCTCAATATGTAATATTATTTCCATCCACCTACAATTTTTTAAATCCAATTTTACCCTTCGGTGAGTTTTTAGTAAAAGATATGAAAGGAATCTTTTGTCGTTTTTCGTACGAGGTACTTTTTGACTTTTCTGACAAAAGTACGAGAAGAATGTTTTTTTAACTTATACGGCATGAATGGATTTTTAAAACATTATTTCCAAGAAGCTTCCTTTACAAGTTTTCAAGTTTATTTTTAATCAACTTCTTTTAGTTTATAATTTTACGACATGTTAAGAAAGGAAAAGTGTTTTTGAAGTAGAAAGGATATTTTCCTCAAGAATGAAGTTCAAGTGTTTTATCAAAATTATTTTCCATATAAGATAAAAAAAAGGGTTATATTTTTATCCCTATTATTACATTGATTTTATTATGTTGTGATGGAATTATTTTTATGAATTCCTTTATCGTATATGAATTGTTTTATGATGTCATGATGTTTAAGATTCCCATTTTTATTACATGGGTTATGCTATGATGTATGGTTTATGATTTTGTGGCACACATAAGAATGGTATCATTATGAGATGGGTGGGACCTATATCTCCCTCTAATTAATTGGGTAAAGATTTTATATCTCATGAGATAGACATGGCTGGAACGGTAGGTTATACCGGTTCAGTGAAACAGGACTGAAACGAGGGTGACTCGGTTCAGAAAGGGACTTTGTCCACTAAGATAGTCTTGGCAATGAGTCTTGACTAACAAGAAATGATTCTCTATGATTATGTGTGTATTCCACAAAGTTTCATGTTTTATGTTATGATTATTGGGATTTCATTTCACTACTATGATTTATCCCATGTTATGAAATTATGCTCTCTTTTGCAGGTTAAGATTTCCAAAATGTTATGTTCTTATGAATATGATGTGATTGATATTTATTTTGTTTACCCTTACTGAGAATTTGAGCTCACCCTTTTATGTTTTCTTTTCCCCAGGATATAAAGAAAGGTTTTAGGTAAAAAAAAGGAAGATCTTTATGGGAGATGTTGAAGATCTTTCACCACGATTAGAAGGTTATATTCTGAGTTTCCAAAGACACTAAACTATTGCGATCCTTGTGTGTGTGTTTTTGTTATGTACTAAGTATTCCACAAAAGTAATGTAATGTCCATGTAAGTCAAGATACGGGTCTCTACAGTTGGTATCAGAGGAAAAGTTTAGTCAACCTTTGGAAACTAGGATGCGAAAACGTTAGTGAGATCCCTAGAGATATTTCTAAGGTATGTCTAGGGATGTCCCTAAGGATAAGTATACGTATAGGATATAGTCCTAGAACTACGGTAACAATATTAGAATTTAACCTAAGATGTTAGATATTGAAGGCACTCCCCCTTTATTATATTGTTTTCCCTAGCGTGATTTTTACCTCTCACACTATTCTTTTTGGGTTTTAGATGATGGCTAGAACCCGAAGGAACCGTGCTGATCAATGTAATGGAAAATGCAATGATTGTCCTCCTAAACAAACAAATGTTATGGGAGATGGAGTGAAAAATCTTATTGCTATACTTATACAAGCTATGAATCATTCTGGACTTCCAAATGAGCAGAGAAGGGAACAATATTCTATTGAGTCTTTCATGAGGCAACGTCCACCTTCTTTCAGTGGGTCTTCTGATCCACTTGTTGCTGAACAATGGATCAGTACTACTGAAAAGATATTTTCAGTTCTTTAATGTTCTGAGCATGATAAAGTCATCTTAGCAGTGTATCGTTTGGAAGGTGATGCTGATTAATGGTGGAATCTTATTAAGAATATGAGGCAAAGGGATGAAATTGAGTCCATGGAATGGGACGAGTTCAAGAACTTATTTTTCAATAAGTACTTCCCTCGTATTCTTCAAAAAAAATGGAGAAGGAGTTTCTTGAACTAAAGCAAAAGGATGATGAATCTGTTGGTATATACGAAGCGAATTTTACAAGGCTTTCCAGGTATGCATCTGGATTTATCATCCAACCTGAAAGTAAAGTTGATCGATTCTTCAGTGGTTTAAAACCAAATCTTCGAAGGGAATTAGCTATAAGAGACTTAATTATCTATGAAGAAATTGTGCGTTGTGATATCAAGGTAGAAATTAAAGTTGGTGTTACTTATCCATCTCATAGTTTTGACAAGAAACAAAAGATGGAGTTCAAGGAGAAATCTCAGAATAATGGTGAAAAGAAGATGAATGTTTCCTTATGCTCAAAGTGTGGAAAGAAGCATGATGGATATTGTCTTAAAGGGACAAGTAAATGTTTCAAATGTGGAAAGGAAGGTCATCGGGCATTTGAATGCTGCAATGATGGGAAGAAGATGTATAATGATGCAAACAAAGGAAGGGATACACATAATAAACCTACTACTCTTCAATGTTTCAAGTGCAAGGAGATGGGACATTATGCCAATAAATTCCCTAATCCAAGGGTTAGTGATGATCGACATGAGCAACCGCTTAAGGCAAAGGACAAAGGGAAGTCACATGCGATCACTATTGGTGATGTTGAATATGACAACGATGTGGTGGAATGATTAAGTTTTTATGTAATGGGATTCCAAAATAATGTTGTATCATGGAGTATTGTAATATTTATGTATTGGTCTAATGTGATATTCAAAGTGATTGAGATATTTTTGAAAATAAGATGATATGCGCATAATGAAGGGAAAACGAGAAAATGAAATGTTTAACAGTATTCATGATCTCATGATTGATATAAGGACTAAGTGAAATCATGGTTTGAGTATATAGAATTTTGAGGACTTTGGTTTGTGGAAAGTGTTAACTTTTATCTACATTCATGTTTTCACTAAGGTTCAATGGGTATTCATTCTTCAAGAGAATGCACAATTAAGGTATTAACATGTTTGTAATTTGACCAAAAAGATATATCTTATGATATATGGGGGATAAATTATGGCATTCATGTGATTGTTATGTGACGTTTCAACTAATCGTTTTCTTTATACTATGAGTTTGGACCGAAGTATTTTTGATAACCCTAAAGATTGGAATGGATTATGTTGGACATAAGTTAGTATTGTTTAAGGATAGAACCTTTTTTTGATATTATTGATGGGATGATATAGTAATGTAGTTTTAGAAAAAGGACAACCTGCAGGACGGGAGACAACCCATCACGTCGGACAAGGCTGTGGGAATCGAACCCACAACCGAAGTGCGACTGGTCTTTATCGCCTACCACTGGCCAACAGGAAGTCCCTGTTTAGTAGAAACTAGTTTTATTATATTAAGCAGTATGATATATGAAGTGTAAGTCCATTTTAGGAACCATATATCATTAATCTCACTATAGATGGACTTATGTATTTTTTGATAACTTTTCTAACCTTTTATTTGAGACAGATGGAATGAACCATCATTCTATCACATGATCTGCTAACACATCACGAATGAAAAATTCAACTTCATTTCTTTAAGAGATGAAGTGGAAATTGTCCAAAGAACGACCAACGGTAAGACTATACCAAAATCACGAAAGTATTTCTTCTAATTCCAATTTCATCATCTTTAGGGAAATGATCTTGAAAACCAAAAAAAAAGTTGTCCTAGTGCTCTTATATCTAATGATTCAGATGGTACCTTAGATCATCACAAATTTATGGCTTTGTGATTGCTGGCTTTTCCATATCCATGTTCTCTACCACTCTCCATCAGAACATGATGGTTAGATTTCTCTTCCATATCCATATTTTCACCAATGTGGAAACCCAGTGATTAGTTTATTTGGGTAACCGATAGGTTTCATACTTTAGTTTTTAAATCCAAGTTTTGGTATTCCTTTTTACAATGTGGGTTTCTATTAAAGAAACTTTCGAGTAGTAAACCATTTATAACCCCGACGAATTTCGAGGGCGAAATTCATTTTAAGGGGGGTAGAATGTAACACCCCGAGATTTTATGAAAAATATTCTTTTAATTTCATTAATGTCTTGTGTTGTATTCTACACCAAGATTACCTTGCTCTATATGCAACACCGTATTAGCTTGCAGTATACGCAACACTATTCTTGGATCGTGTTACACACAATTTTGATAATAGTTATTCTACGCAACATTGAGTATATATATATATATTCAATGTATAAATGAAATATGGTTGGATTCTGTTATAAGAAACAACGAAGGATTCCTTCACAACATGCAACCTTGACTTGTCTTGCATTACACGCAATCGCGACCTTCCTCGATAACGTGTGTTGTACGCAATACCGGGTTTTACTAAACAATGATATATTATTATAATATTGTTATGAACTAGACGTTATGAATAGTGTTAACTAAATTTTGAATTTTATAACATTATTATTCATCTTACACATTTCTAGAACATGGTATAAGAACAAAATAAATTTTTTGGGTAAAATAAGTATTTTTCAAAAAATGCAGTTTTGCCGCCTTTTGATGGTGCACCCACTTTAAATATAGTTTTTGACTTGTTTATAAGTTCAATTTGACAAAATAAAATTCTTCTTTTGAATCAGGATATAAAAATTTACATTATATAAAGTTTTGATATTTTTCCGATAACTTTCATATTTTAATGAATAGTAAAAACACGCTATATTTTAATTAAAAACAAATTTTTTCATTGTAATATCTTATGTGGTTAAATTATAATATTTAATGGTTTTAAAGTATAAATAGAATATATTTTTACCATTTAATATAATGTATGTCATTAGCATTGATTTTACCTTGAATTCGTAGGTTAAATCAATTCAATCTTTTGCAATGTTTTAAAGAAAGACCTGTTTTCTTTCGACAACGGGATTAATTTTAATTTAATTTCTGCATCTTTTGTGTATTGAATTTGGAAAAATTGATTCCATATTTTGAATCAGTGGGTCAAAATTATGTTAATAAGCTACGTTTTATTTTTTGGCATTGTGAATAGTAACTACGGTAAATTTTATTTACTATAGTTAAAGGTAAATCGGGTAATTAAGGGTAAATATAAGATTATAAAATTACCCTAACACTTGTAAAAATACTATTGGATGACTAAAAGTCTACCCATATCACCTAAGGGTCGGATTAGATTCATTTAATTAAATTTTGTCAATGAAAATAATTTAATTATTATTAAAACCAAAGAATGTGACAACATGTCACTTTCTTAAATCTTATAAGTATAATAATTTTAATCTAGTGATAAACTTCATGAAACTTCAAACATGAATAGTCTCCAGAAATATAATACAATTATCTACATCATAGGAATTTATTTAGAATTTTTAGGGATTAAATAATTATCATTTACTATGACACAAATATGATGTAGTAATTGTCTTATTAATGAAATATTGACATAATTGATGTTATAAATGCCCAAATAAATGTAATTTGAGACTTTTTTATAAATTCCACTAATTTTCTAGGTTAATATGACATGTTAGTATTGATTTAATTAATGTTTTTCTAACTAATCATTTTGTTATGATTTTCACAAAAATAAATTACTAAATAGTGTCAAAATTGACATAAAATAGTTTTTAAAAAAAATATTATATTATTAATTGTTATTTTATTCCTAAAAATCTAAAATTCGGCCAAATTACTTAGATAAGGTTATATATATTAATTATAAACAACTTGGGGTTCGTTTGTCTTGATATAGTAAGTTTATTAACCTTATAGTGTAAGAAAACAAGAAGACACGGTAAAAGTAAAATTATCTAACTTAAAGTTAAATATAAATGATAAGGTTAAAATAAGAATCTAAACTTGTATAAATTATATTTGATGAAAGTATTTCGACCCATCCCCACCTTATCTTAGAAATAAATCAATTTGGAGCTATTTAAAACCGAATTTGGCTTTATAATAAAATAATATTTTTAATTATTCCAAAGGTGCCCCTCTCCTCCCTTATAAAAGGGCACCTCCTCCCTCTCCTCCTCACACCAATTTGAGCATTCAAGCTCGGCCAAACCCTGACAAAATATATTTTCCACTCCCCTAGTATCATCCTAGAGGTCCTGGTCTTCTTCAAAGACACTCCTTATTTCTTTAAGTGGAGGTTAAGAAAATGCGCGTCAAAAAGATGTAATATCCATTACCGATCTTTTTCAATTTCTTTCTTCTTCAACTTCTTCTTATTTAGTTGTTTCATGATAAAGTTATAACATCAATATTTCTTATACACTGATATGTTATTATAAATATGAAAAAACTCTAATTAACCTTCTATCCATCCTACGGAAAAAGGAAATCACCGCGCGTGCGTACGTACGGAATACCGTCTCCACACCGTGGTGTAATCTATTTTCCGCCACCACCTTAATTGGATGGGTATAATGGTGTAATGAGTAACTATATATGATTATTATAAAGTTATATTGATACTTAAATAGTATACATACACTTCAACACAATTTCATGGTCATGAGAACGATATCATCGCTCGTGCATACGTACGGACTACCGTCTCCACGACGCGATGAGATTCATTCTCCACATTAACCATTCAGGAATGATTATAAAGAATATATAATGAATAATAATGTAATATATGAAATGTTAAATCTAATGTATTTATGTATATATATATATGTATGTCATCTACTTACTTCCATTCAAGACAATAAGGAAAGGAAAACAGTGTTCATGCGTACGTACGGACTACCGTATCCATGAACGGTGTGTTTCATTTCATTTATATATCTATTATATATATATATATATATACTGAATATATATGATATATAAATCATGTTTTATATTCTGGAAGTAAGTAAATCATGATATAAGTAATAATAATGTCAATAACAACAAGTCCAAACACCTACGATAAATGAAACGGTTTTACCCAAAACGCTTCTTTAACATGGAATTTACAAAAGAACGGGTAATATAAAGTCATAAGTGAACCATATATGATATAATAACAATGAATATGATTCTGTAATAAGTTAATGACATTATTTAAATCATTATATAGGAGGTTTCGATACGTACAAAGCATATCGGACATAAGGTAAGGGAAAATATCACAATCTCATTTTATCCGAGATTGTTTATACTTTGGTATTTACTGGGGTGTATTTTATCATCCACATCCATGTTTCCTCAATATGTAATATTATTTCCATCCACCTAAAATTTTTTAAATCCAATTTTACCCTTCGGTGAGTTTTTAGTAAAAGATATGAAAGGAATATTTTGTCGTTTTTCGTACGAGGTGCTTTTTGACTTTTCCGACAAAAGTACGAGAAGAATGTTTTTTTAACTTATACGACATGAATGTATTTTTAAAACATTATTTCCAAGAAGCTTCCTTTACAAGTTTTCATGTTTATTTTTAATCAACTTCTTTTAGTTTATAATTTTATGACATGTTAAGAAAGGAAAAGTGTTTTTGAAGTAGAAAGGATATTTTCCTCAAGAATGAAGTTCAAGTGTTTTATCAAAATTATTTTCCATCTAAGATAAAAAAGGGTTCTGTTTTATCCCTATTATTACATTGATTTGATTATGTTGTGATGGAATTATTTTTATGAATTCCTTTATCGTATATGAATTGTTTTATGATGTCATGATGTTTAAGATTCCCGTTTTTATTACATGTGTTATGCTATGATGTGTGGTTTATGATTTTGTGGCACACATAAGAATGGTATAATTATGAGATGGGTGGGACCTATATCTCCCTCCAATTCATTGAGTAAAGATTTTATATCTCATGAGATAGACATGGCAGGAACGGTAGGTTATACCGGTTCAGTGAAACAGGACTGAAACGAGGGTGACTCGGTTTAGAAAGGGACTTTGTCCACTAAGATAGTCTTGGCAATGAGTCTTGACTAACAAGAAATTATTCTCTATGATTATGTGTGTATGCCACAAAGTTTCATGTTTTATGTTATGATTATTGGGATTTCATTTCACTACTATGATTTATCCCATGTTATGAAATTATGCTCTCTTTTGCAGGTTAAGATTTCCAAAATTTTATGTTCTTATGAATATGATGTGATTGATATTTATTTTGTTTACCCTTACTGAGAATTTGAGCTCACCCTTTTATGTTTTCTTTTCCCCATGATATAAAGAAAGGTTTTAGGTAAAAAAAATGAAGATCTTTATGGGAGATATTGAAGATCTTTCACCACGATTAGAAGATTATATTTTGAGTTTCCAAAGACACTAAACTATTACGATCCTTGTGTGTGTGTTTTTGTTATGTACTAAGTATTCTGAAAAACTAATGTAATGTCCATGTAAGTCAAGCTTCGGGTCTCTACACTAACTGCTTCCCATCACTCGAGCTCTTTGTCGAACACTCGTTTGCATAGTGACTCATCTCGTTGCACTTAAAACATTTCACTAACTGTAAATCAAATTTGATCTTACCATCACCCGGATCTTTTTTAGTGAAATCACGAGCCTTATGTCTCATCTTACCACATAGGTAGCACTTTCCATAATTCATAAGACATTCCCCAGCATGCCTTTTACCACATTTATCACAAACTAGAATCTTAGTTTTCTTACCATCAGACCTTTTTGAAGAATTCTTCCCTTTCTCATGCCACCTCGGTCTCTTCTTCTGTTGGTTTTTATAGAACACTTGATCATCGGCAAACTCAATCTCCACCTTCTTAGCACATCGAACAAGCTTTTCATAACTTTTGAACTCGCGAGAAGCTAAAGCCCTTCGATATTTTGGATTTAATCCTGAGTAAAACCGATTGATTTTACTATCAAGGTCTCGGATAAAATTTGGAGCATACCTTTCCAATCAAGTGAACCTCTCTTCATAAGCAGCCACTGAGTCATCCTCTTTCCTCAATTCCAAGAATTGTTTTTCCATCCTAAGTCGAACAGCCTTAGGAAAATACTTCTCAAGAAACATACCTTTGAATTCATCCCAATCGAGAGCATAAATCTCATCAGCGTCCCTGATATTTTTAACCATCGACCACCACTGATCTGCTTCACCCTCCAAATGGTAAATTGCAAGACTAACCTTTTGATTTTCTGAACACCCCATGACATCGAAAATCTTCTCCAGTGATTTAATCCACCCTTCAGCTAGCATGGGGTCAGATGATCCTCCGAATGATGGGGGATTTTGCCTCATGAAATGTTCCACCACTGACATGTTCCTCTACAGTTGATCTGGCTGATCTCGTGCATGGATACCTCCACCATTTACCGCTTGATTCAACTATGCCATTACTGCAACAAACTGTTCAGTTCCAATTCCGACCATCTCAGGATGCTGATTCGGAAGGTCATTTCCTTCTGTATTCCTTCCTAGATCTGCTTCCATGTTTCCTCTACGGAAACCATTATGAACAAACATGTCTTAGATGAAGCAACATGGTAATCTTCAAATGCTATATCATTTCAATTTGACCATAACAAAAAATATTTTTGGATAATCATTTAATAGAATTATAACTCCTAAAGTTATCTAAATCGACCTCTGATACCAACTATAAGGCCCTGGCCTTAAACATTACTTAATATTGAGTTATTTCAAAAATACATGCTGAGGATCTTTTCAGGTTTAGAGTTTTAAAGAATTAGATCATAAATCATGCATTACACTCCACATTTAAACAAAGTGGTTACATAAAAGATAGTACTCATTTTTTCCATCATCGGAAACATATTTAAAATAAAACATAGATTATTTCTTGAAAATTCCTTGACACTATCATCACATTATGTACCATTCCCTTGACCTGTGAAAAACATTTCAAAAACATGGGATGAGCATAAAAATCTCAGCAAGGGATATAAAAGTACGAAATGAAAATATTATCCCATATATGAAATCATACTTTACTCATAAAACATAAGAATTTTAACATACCTCATAAAATCATGAATAAATCATAGAAATCATAAGACATAAAGGTAACTTGAGGCATTCATAACATTCTTATGTAGGGAGTAACCCTCATGGTTACATTTGGAATACCCATCATGGTATATTCCCTAAATCTCTTAGGAGAAACCTTAACGTTTAACCCCTTCGCATTACCCAATGCATTGGAGAGCTATATCGGGATCACCCACCCTTAGTTTATCACGAAACCACCCATCTTCATAACAATGCCCAAGAACCATAACATAATCGTATCACATAAAACATGCATAAAGGAAACATAATATTTCCACATTTCAATCACAAGATATCAATAACACATCAATATAATAAAAACATTATTAAAACCATTTTCAATACCAAAATAAAAGAAAATTAAAACATGGTATTTATTTTTCATTTAAAAAAAGTTATGGCTTGTAGAGGAAGCTGAAACTCAAATAATGGTCACGACGGCGGAGAAGTCGTTGTCGCCGCATACGTACGAAAAAAACATTCCCTTTTATCGTTTAGTAAAATTCTTCGTATAAAAAATATTCCTTTTGAATAAACGTAAAATTCAAAGGGGTTTATACACCGTATAAAAGAAAGTTGTGTATAAAACAAAATATGTCTTAATGAAAGGAGATTGAGACGAAGTCCCTTACCTGGGGTCCGACTTGATCTGATCGTTCTTTAACCTTCTGAATAATAAACTTGAGTTAATTTCTACTTGCTTAAGAACCTTTTTCAAGTTCATTATTCGTTTTATATCACTTATTACCATGTCATGAACACTATGTAATTATTTAAGTTAATAATGTTTGTTTTGTCGATCATTGGTACTTGAGTCAAAAACAAACTTATTGTAATTACAAGTTGTTCATGTGGTAATATATCCATTATATACAGAATTATATTCATGATTTAGATATCATATATATCATATATATCCAGTCTATACATGCATTTATAATATTACATAACATTTAGAGGTAAGAAATGAAATGCACCGTTCATGGAGATGGTAAGTCGTACGTACGCATGAATGCTACTTTCATTTCTATTTCCTATTTAATGGAATTTAATCATAATGATATAAAGGTATATTATAATTCCATTATAATATCATATATAATATCATTAAATCCATCCTTTATATGTCTCACATATGTCATTAACGAATCAAATCACTTTGAGGGGGCGGTAGTCCGCACTTCCTAAAATGAAGATATCGCGTTTACCCATAATGGAAGCCATAAAGGTATGCCATAAATGAAAAATACAGAAGCTTAAGGAAAACATAAACATATTATATATCATATATAAATATAGTGACATCTTAATGGCCACCTTTGAATATTTTATAAGAATATTGAACAATCATCGTTTCGTGAGGCAGAAATTTTCCATCCACGGAAACAGTATGTTCTTTAACCATTAGATGTAGGTGTGTGTAAGTGTAGCTAGAATAATTCTTATAAAAATATCCTAGTATATTTTAAATACTGGTGTTGTTACAAAATAAATGAATAAAAAGAGTTTAGGGGGTTTGAGAAGCAAAATAAAACAAAAGAACATTAGAGAAGACTTTACCTTTAAATTGGGTAACTCCTCTTGGTTTGAACCAAAAGGGTTTCTTGAAGAGCTTTCTGCCTAAGGTAAGGCTTCTAGGATGAAGAGAGGGATGTGGAGATATAAAATGAGAATATATTGGCCGATCCAATGGCTTGAGAAGTGTGTGTAAAGAGGTATAGGTGGGGGCCTTTTATAAGAGGAGAGGAGGGGCACTCTTGGAATGTTATAAAATGTTACTTTATATTGAAATGTGTTTTGGATTTAAAAGGTCCCACATTGATATATTTCTAGGATTAGGTGATAAGGGTTAGAAATATACTCATCCAATAGGTCTTTGACAAGTCTAAGTCTTAGATTTTACATTATCTTTTCATTTTATTTAAATCGTTCATTAATGAGTTAATCGCTGCATCATCATGATGTCATAAATAATTTAATTTATTTAATGTCTAAAAACTATAAAAAAAATAATATGATGTAGGAAATATTTTTAGATTTATAATGAATATTTATAGTCCAATATATCATTTATGTAGACAAAATTAAAAAAAAAATTACTCAGGTGATACATTCTTTGTTATATTTAACTTTCTTTAAAAATAAAAAGATAAAAAGTCATTATCACACAAAGGTGATTCCATGGGGTCCCCAAGTTTGGAACAAGGCATAACATGGTCAGCCATGACCCAACCAGTAGAATTAGGACACATTTTGGGGGAATTTGTTATTATTATGATATTATTTTATTATCCTTAACTATCCGATTACTAATTAATCAAGATAATTAAAGATAATTACCGTCGTTACTATTCATAATGTCCAAAAACAAAAGAGTCTTGATTACATAATTTGTACCTTATTATTCCAAATATTTAATCCATTTTACCAAATTCCAAACACATAAATTGAAATAATTAATTTAAAAAATAATTCTCGTTGTCAAAACAAATAGCGGGTTTTTTAGAAACAATATCTATGAAAGGTTTTTCACTTGTTTATGCCCAATTACAAAGTGAAATTAATCAAAATGACCACCATTGGTTTACATGGTAAAAATATATTCTATTTATACTTTAAAACCAATTAAAAAGATAATCTAACCATATAATTAAATTAGATGAAAATGCAGTTTTGATGTAAAATGCAGTATTTTTCATTATTCATTAAAAAATGAACATTGTCAGAAAAATAACAAAAATTTATCCAAAGTAAATTTCAATGTCCCAATCATAAAGTATAACTTTATTTTGACAAATAGAGCTTATAAAATTGTCAAAAGTTTGATTTAAAAATGGTTTTCCATCAAATGGTAGTAAAACAATCTTATAAAAATATTAGTGTATTCCATACTTAAGATTGGATTTATTCTTGTTTTAAGCCTCTAAAACACTATCTAATTCATAAATAGACATAGATAAGAATATCTATTATGCATTACTTACTTGGGATGTTACATAAAGTGTCTATAAAAAAATATAAATAAAGTAATTTATATGGTATTTGAATTTTTGTAAGATTCATTTCCTGAATTTATGACAACAAAGTCTTTTTATGAGATGAAGATAGTTATTTACACTATTGGGATCAATTATAAAAAAATGCATGCATGTTCTAATGATTGTATACTATATTGGGAATAGTATTCGAGTAGATAAGAGCATAATATATGTAAGGATTGTAGATGGTAGTCAATGAGTAATGTTCAGAATCTAAATCAATATAGTATTATAAAGAAGTAAAAAAAGAATACTCTTATCAAGGTTCTATGTCACTTACCTTGGAATGCTATAGAAAATAACAATGATGGGTTCATGTGATATCCAAGAGATTTAAAAGCATATAAAACATTTGATTAATTACATATAGCTTTCTCATAGGATTTTGGGACTACGTGATTGTGATTGGCTACCGATGGATTTAATCCATTTGGGACTTTGATTACCAGTTATAACATTTGGTAGGTTGTTCCGATCTATTACAATTTATATCTATAAATGTGTATACAACAAACTTCTTCATCACTTCAATTATTATTCCTAGAAAATAAATTCCTAGAAATTATATTGATGTTTACTTCCAACCTATGATTGAAGAATTGCAGGAGATAAGGAATAATAGTGTTGAAACATATAATGTGTCGACTGAGAAAATGTTTAAAATGCATGTTTTTATAATGTGGACCATTATTAACTTCCCAAGACTTGGGTACTTATTTAGTTATAACACTTATATTACTTAGTCTTATCTAGTTTGTAACTTTGATTTTGATCCTATTTGGATAACTTATAATAAAAAATGGTGCTTTTGTGTCATCGTGGATTTATCAATGCATCTCATAGACTTCAGTTGAGTAAGTCAAAATTCAATGGAACCATTGATCATAAAGCACTGCTACAGTTACAGGTATAGGGATATTAGAACATATTGTAAATATTAAAGGAGAATTTTGGAAGAACAGTCATTTTAATGGTTGTGGGAAACAAATTAGTTGATGTTGAAACATAACAATAAAAGAAAAAAAAGTATTTTTTCAAACCTCTATATTAGTAATTTCATGTGCTACATCCTAATCTTGATGTTATGCATGCAGAGAAAAATGTATGTGGAAACTTGTTTTTCAAATTACTTAATGAGCATGTGAAATAAAAATATCTTAATGCGTATAAAGAATTAAAATCAATGAATATAAGTGTAATATATGGCCAGGTAAGAATGTAAAATTTGTTGTCATGGTTTTTTAAATAAAAAATATGGAGAAAGAATATTCCTTTGATTATTAAATAATTTAAAAGTACCTGATAGATATTCAAGTAACACTTCATGATTTGTTAACTTAAAACGTCCTAAGTTACATGTATTTAAAAGTTATGATTCACATAATTTTTCTAGTTACTACCTTTGGCATTATATAAATTTTTACCTAAAAAGTAAATGTGGTTTTAATAGATTTTTTTACATTTTTAGAAAACAAAATTGAGAAAAATCTATAACTGATTGAGATTGAAAAGATTTTGGAAAGATTTTACTGACACTTTATCCTATATAGATGATCTTTACCCCTTCATTTTTTTATTTTCATTATGCATTTGATATTTCATTTAGTTTAAAAAACTTAATTGGGAAGTTTCATACATTATCAATGGATGTGTCATATTGAGAGAGATTATTTATATGTTTTTCTTCTTTAGAAAAACATTCTTTTAAATTAATTACATACATAGTTAATTATGTTTTATTCATTTTTTTATATATACATTAGTAATTTAAATTCATATGTCAAAAATAAATCCCAACCAAAAGCCTCTATTTCTGAAGTTTACTTGGTGAAGGAGTGTCTCACCTTTTATTTTAGGTAATTAGATGATATTGAGGAAAAATTAAATCAATTTAGTCACATTGATGATATGTCAAATCAATTTCAAAAAGTTATGAAATCAAAAATATTTCGTATTATTGGACAACTAAATGGGTGGGCCTCAAATATTACACTGACACAACATGAAACAATCTATCATCTTCAGAACCGGTGCTGAATCTGAATACCATGAAATGACCATAGTCATTGCTAAAATTATATGGATTCATAAACTTATTCATGAAAATGATTTCCCTCTACAGAATCCTACTCGTATTTAGTGTGATAATTAAGTGTCAACTTTGGTGGTCTTCCAATAAGAATCTTCAAGTACTACAAAAGTATTAATTATTACCAATGTAATGAGAAACCTGAAAATTAAATATTAAAATAAAATCAAGATCGTCAGGTACTTTAAATGATGTTAAAAACGTACCATGTAATTGTGCATTTTAAGAAGAAATTACAATTATAATATGATATAATTTTCAAGGTGTTAAATGCACTAAAATGGTGTTTATGAATAATAAATCACATGAATATTATATATATTAACAATGAATATTAGCCTCATTTAGTGGATAATCAATACTCTTCATGTATAGAAACTTCAAAATATATTCTCATGACATCTCTAAATATTTTAGTCATTGAGTTATTTTATTCTAAAATCATACAGACATGGAAGAAAATTTTAAATAACAAACTACTTTAGAGTAGTTCAAATTTTCATATTCATGATTTTTTTATTTCCCAGAAGGTGTATTGTGAATTTATCTTCATAAATAATAAAAAATAATATTCACATGTAACTACCTTCATTACTCTATAAAAAACAGTATTTGCTATGAAAAAATGATTCAATAATAAATTAAAATAATTAATAATCTACTAAATAGCCATTAATTTCATGAATAATTCCCTTGATCCATGTGAAATTAATTTTATGAAATGTCCAAAAAAATATTCAAATTAAAAAATAGATAAACATGCATAACCAAATAAATCAAATTGAAAATCCATGGGATTAGAAGTATTTTCTATGTCCTAGATATGTATGATTCATTATTCCCAATGTATGAGTCTTTTATACTACATACAAATCATTCTCCTATTTTTTCATATGATTCATTTTATAAAGAATTGTGTATGAATCATTTTTTGAAGACCTATGTATAAGTCATTTTAAAAATTTTATATTAGTCAATTTAGACTCTACATATTATTCAATCAATATCTAGCATATGAGTTATTCATACAAGTCATTTTTTATTGTTTATGTGTCATGTTGAGCTTTTCATATGAGTCATTTTATACTTAGATGCAATTTCATAAATAAAATAATTATTATCTGGACTGAATAGAATAAAAATAATAATTAAAAATGGATGAAACACAATAAAATAGGCTTATTAAAGTGATCATAAATTATAATTATCCTAGTTATAAAATTTATTCTAGTGATATTTTTTAAACTATTAAACCATAAATAAGACTTTAATAATACCCATGTTAGAAGGAATAAAACAATTGAAGTTTTGTAATTATCAAAATATAAAAACTGGATCAAGGATTCGTCAACATAGATGTCTCTTGAAACCTTTATTAACCCATCATGCCTTATAGGTACTTAATTTACCATCATTTTTATATGTTTCTTGAATACCCAGCAATCGCCTTACATCAACTTGAGAAACAACCAAAATAATAAACTAGATTTTGGTACATGGAATCCATTTCAGAATTCATATAAACTTTTTGACCTTAGCTTGTCTCCATTTAATACTTCCTTATAGGATTTTTTATTCTTTATAGAATAATATATCACCTAACTTGGTGAAAATAAGACTCTTCTTTGGTTTTAACATTCCTATATGGTATGTGTCTCTAGAAAAAATCCCCCCATTAAATTTTGTGGTGTTTAGTGTTCTTATTCCAAATCATCTACATTTGTAACCTTGAACTCATTAAATTATAGATTTCTCCCACTATCTTAAAATATAAGTACTTACACATTATAAGAAATATAATTAATCACTTAAATAATACCTTTCTATCTTATTGATGTTTATATCCTAAGTAACTTTTAGGATAATTAAATGAGATGTATTTAGTGTTTTCTTGATGTAAGTTTTCTTATAAAAATAACTTTAACAAATGGTTCTCATCAAAAAATATTAATCTATGACATAATGTATTTGTATCATATTATAACTTATATGATATCTATTAGTCAATATAACTGGCATATGGTTAAGTGTTAACATTTCTATTTTTGAAACAAGACTTAAAAGAAATTATGGAAGAATTACAATGTTTATAAGACTCATCGTTGATCTTACTTTTTACTACCATCATCAATATGATGTGTATATAGAAAAATGAGTTAGTAATACCTCTATTCTATATTTAAATGATTGATGAATTTTTGGTTAACATATTCCCTAACTACTGGTCTTGAAATTAAATAAGTATATTAAAATACCTAAGAGATTTAGTTTTAAAGATACTAAACACCCTTTCGGGTATATCCTTGATATTTACTATAATTTTTACTTAATCAAGAATTATCTTACCATAATTAGGTATTTATTGAATATTATATTTTATATTCATCATGAATTACCAATTTTGGACTTCTGTGATTCAAATTTTATTAAAATATTAATCAAGTATGATATACCATAACAATATCTATTTCAAACATGAAACAACATATCATTATGTCTATAATTGGACATGGTGATAAAAAATTTATACCACTCAATCTACAAAGCTTTGTGAAGTTATAATATTCTATTCATTGAATTTGGAATCACCCTCCTTCAACTAATTAGAAAGTTTACCTTACTTATTTTAATTTTTTTAAAATTACTTAGTTCCTGTATTTGGGGGGGAAATATGATAAATATTGTATTTAAAAACCAAGTAGTAAAATATAAATATTATATGCAATGATGAATATAGCTGAAGTATAATATTCTGCTTGCTTCTTCTATAATTCATTTCAGTTCCTCTTCTAGTGACCTTTCATACCACATGTGAAGTATATATCCTCCAGTTCATTATATTCCCTTGGAATTATTTACCTTTTTTATGAATATTGTGAAAGAACCATTAACTCTGAACTTTTCATGATATTTTCAACCATGTATTTATATTGCATCTTCTTTTATCTCAATAGAGTTGATAAAATAATTCATTGAATGTCTCAGGAATCCTCTCTATATATTTTGTAGGCAAACTTTTCACCTTCTATTTCTAGTTTAGGTGGTTGGTCAAGAATTGGGGATTCATGTGCATGGTATAAATTTTCCTATAGTAGTGTAGTGTACTAATGATTTTACCACTCTCGGAAAATTATACTTGTGTAGACATTTAATTTTTCCAAGAATGATAATATCATTCCTTTGGTTTTGATTTCCATTTTTCTATAATAAATAAAATAAAATTTTAGTGCTTCATCTTGGTTTCTAGTTATGGTGTAATAAGATTATTTTATTATTCTTCCATTATTTTATCAAATCCCAAAAACCCTCACTATTGGATTGAAAATATCTTATTAATTATATATTATAGTGGAAATAATCTATATTTCCATTCTCATAACCTAGACTATTACCAATAAAATTACTAAAAGGAATTTTGTTAGGTTTTAGTTTCCAAATACATTAACTTACAGTTCCTTGATTTATTGAATGGGATCCCCAATCCTAACATCATATACTCATTTTTCTTCAGTGATTGCTTCCAATTTTTATTAAGTAGAATAAGGTTTATAACCTTAATACCAATTTTCTTATGTTATCAAATTATATTTTTTAAGACACCATGATAATTAAAAAGTGTCCTCGACTATGGCATGACAGGGACTTTAACTATGGTTTCATCTTAACTAAGAAGATGGAAGGTTTTTTCTAACTTAATATTTTCTTGAGGTATTTTTTTTAACTTATGAAAAAATGTTCATTATTTTATTATTCACATTTCTATTAATATTATGTGGATTTTACATAATTAATTAACCATGTATAATAAAATAATTTACACATAATAGTTTTATTTTACTTCATCTAAGCATACTTGTTAATTTATTTACTTTATGTGATCATGTTTAATCATCCAAATAAATCATGCATTCAATAAATAAATAAATAAATAACTATGCACTAAAAAATAAAATAAATATGTGATATGATCATGAGTTGTAATCTTTTGTTTTGTTTATCGATCAGAGATAAACCAACCATGGTCGTAGGGGAAATATCTCCTTGAGATGATGTCTGAATCAAGTTATATCATTCCTTTATTAACTTGTATACCTCCTTGTTTGGTTTCACATTGGCTTGGATCCTGAACCATCTCCTCTCACTAGGATCTCCTTTATAAATTTTTACTCACTCACAGGTGAGAGGTATCAGGGTTTTATGGTTACATTAAATAAACTTTAGACACGAAAAATCATACATAATGAAGGGGGAAGGGGAGATATGCAGATCATCATATTTGATTTAATATTAAATTATCATATAAAACTCATGTGATAAATTATTAAATTAAATAATCAAAAAGTATACACAAGTCATTCTAGCTCATGATCAATCACAACATGCAATGACTATTCATTTGAACTTTCCAAAATTCATTTTAATTCATTTTTATTAAGATAAATTTTCTCAAATTAATAAATGATTCTACTAATTGATTAATTAATTCTTTATCATAATATTATGTTCAAACAAACATTAATATTTTATTATTTTAAAAAATTAAATATTTTTATTTTTATTTTAAAATTATCTGTATAGAGCATGTATTGATGGGGCCACACAATGTATACCCTACTGGACAATTTAAATTCATTACTAAAATTTAATAAATACATGGTGTGTAATATAGAGGCGACATGTCACGTACATTCCACATCTAATTAAATCTATTTTTGGAGTTTAATTCTTAAATGGTGTGTTATGTCACTCGACACATCATGTGACTTACGTAGTGTACTATTCTTTTCATGCTCTATGTACTTAGATGACATGTATTCCCACACATCATGTTGTGATATTCATATCATGTTGTTTCATGGATCAATTTGTGTAGTCTACATGGCATGTATGACCACACAAAATTCCAGGAATATACACATTGTGTACGACAAGAAATGTGCATGAAGTAAACAGCATGTACGATAATCGTTACATGTCATGTAGTTGTATAATTATGTGAATAATAATTATTAAACATTTATATCTGCATGAAATAATTTAAATTACTTAACATGTACCTGGGGAAGAATGAAACCTATTTTATGGAATGTACAACCAGCTACACATCATATAGTTTATGTCTCTCTTTAATTATTCACATGTTTACCCACACGACATGTATGTCTCTACATGTATCTTCCATGAGTTGGAATGTGTTATGCTATATGTAAACCCAGACACACACCATGTAATCCACTTTTGTAGACAAAAAAACATGCCTAAAGTCTCAGCATGTATCACTTGTGGGTTATCATGTGTTACACGACATGTACATCCATCTATATGTCATGTAATTCATGTATGCTTGTGTCACTTGGTTGGAAGTTAATATATGAAATGTAATGAAACCACTTAATTAACCACAAAACATTCCATGATTTACATACGGTCAATGTCGTGTGGGGTTACATGACAAATACTCTAACTACACATTGTGTAATCCTTGAAAAAATTTGTGTTGCGCTGGCGGTCAATATAGAATGTGTAATGACACTGCATATTTATCCACACGACATGTCGTGATTTTCATTTTCCATGCCATGTGTGGTTTACCAATGGTATACAATGTGTAATTTATAATTACACATTATGTATCGGTGTCATGCATCCCGCAACCTTGGCACCTCTGTGTAGGATCTTCGAGCATTTTTCATGTCTTCCTGGAATGTTCTTGGTCATATTAATTTAAGGGAACACGTTATCATGACTTTTGTATTAAGAATGAAATTATACAAATAAAAAATAAAATAAATATTTAAATTTACCAAAAAAATAATAAATAATTATAAATTATAATATTATTGATCTGATACCACTTGAAGGTTCCATGGTGCAACGGAAGTGCCAGGACAGTGCCCTATTTTGGGTTTTCATCGATTTCAATGGATAATATATGAATAAATTAATGAAGGAAACCCCAAAATATTTTATAGATTATATTTCACATTCAATTTTTGATTAATTTAAAATAATAATTACATGGAACACAATAATTCTTATTAATCAAGTACAATGTCACTCTTTTCATGTCATCATTATAGTAAAGAATCCAAGTAAGGATTTCTTTAGTTGTATCCACACATGCTTTATGATTCTTAGAATAATGCTCTTGGTATTCCATATGTTAGCATAGAGGAACCTAGCGCTTCATGTTATTTTTCATTGATCATGATGAGAGGATTCTCTAGTTCTTTCTTATTCTTAAGAGGGGGAGAAAGGTTTTCTCTCTAGGAATTGAGAGAATTTATAGTCTCTTTGTTGTGAACAACCATTCTCTCTAAAATTATATAAATTAGAATATATACTTAGGGTTAATATTTGATAATTAACCAATAACCCTTCATCAAATATTCATTCTAAGTTATTTTTCATGTCTAATGATAATAATGATATTATTATTATTCTTGTTGTTGTTGTTGTTATTATATTTATATCTACTGATATGTGCATATTTTAATATCATTTTGTTAAATAAATAAATCAATATGTATATAAAGGATATTAAATAAAATATATCATTTCTATATGACCCTTAACTCGGCCTATCAATCCTCCATAGTATTTATCAAACCTTGAACAATAAAATATTTATTTAAATAAATAAATATTATCCATTCATTCAATAAATAAATATTATCCATTCATTAAATAAATAAATATTATAAATAAATATTGATATTAATATATTCACTAAACTATAGAATAAATAAATAAACATTTATTTATTACATTGTGAACAATAAACAATAGATAAAATCAAACTCACATATTCTAAATTTGAATATATGGTGATTGAATTTGAGATAAAATTCAACGCCACATAATCCAAACTTGAATGTCTAGTGATTGAATTTATACAGGCAACTTAACTCAAATAATTATTATCCCCAAGTTAAGTATAGTATTTATTCCAAATATTAATGTCACGAGCCATCCTCGGGACCCGTGTCGTGACTACCCCAGGCCCGCCTTCCATAGGCCAGGGGCTGGAGACTAGCACCAAAGGCGCATCCCCGATAAAAAGGGAAGTCATTGCCTTTAAACCTGTAACACACACAGTCTGAACACAAGAAGTAGAGGCAACAAATACTAAAATAGAAAATAAAAGTGTGTTGAAAGTAATTGGGCCAGTATACAAACCCAACTAAACAACAAGTACAAGTACAAGTAAAAAGGAAAACAGCTCCTGGATCGTCCACCGGATAATCCTACCTGAAGGGTAGGTACAGAACTCGAACACTCGTCTCTGAGGTACATCCTGTCTAGTCCATCTCCGACCAGCCTCCCGTCTATCACCATCATCCTCGATCACTACTGACCGTTGTCTTCACAGAACACAACAACTTACGGGTGAAGCCTGTGCAGGGGTGAGTATAACAATACTCAGTAGGGGACCCCGAGACCCCCGAAGGTCTCCCAAAATTTAATAAGGATAAACCACAGAAGTAAGATACAATCATGAAGTATCAACCAACCTTACTTAGGTATATTCCCATACATATACCTAAGTTATCAATCATAGTCCGACTCTAACTCTCGAGCCCAAGCACAACCCATTCCACCAAATAAGTAAAATTAATCACCATGATGAAAATGGTTGAAAGACATGACTCAGCTCACACAAGTATACTACTCATGTAGAGGGGTAGAGATGATTAGTTGTAGCCACTGAATCATCTCCTCTGTCGAACCCACATAGGATCCTGGAACAATATCATCATTATCTAACCCACGTAGGATCCTGATACAGAGGTCGTCACTATCGAACCCACGGAGGATCCCGGTACAGTAGACACCGATGTTGAACCCACGGAGGATCCCGGTACAGAATTCATTGTTGTCTAACCCACGGAGGATACTGGTACAGTATCGTCACTATCAAACCCACGGAGGATCCTATCATCTCAGTCGCAGCCAGCCCTAGGGTTTCCACACACAGGTCGCTCGATTCCAGGAGGGTCTGCTCCTTGAGCCAAGTGTCGATACAGAAACTACCACGAAGCCTCGAGTTGGTGTATCACGTAGTTCTATCTCATCATAAGAAACCCAACGTGACAGATGGCGCGTCAATTGGACGCCTGGTCTGTGAGTTATTGGCATTTTCGTTCTGGGGGCCCGGTTGGTTTTTAGGCTCAAACCAACCCGACCGTACCCCAACTACGTTCTAACCTCAAGTGGAGTATTCCAAAAGAATCGTCTCGCTCCAAGAATTCCATCGCTACAGACGGTTCGTCGATCGGACACTCGTAACCCAAGATGCGGTCTAAAAGGTGTAAATGGCCATAGTGGGTCTAGGTCCGGTCTGACCCAGTCAGACTGACCCAGCCCGACCCGGTCTGAATCGGGGTCTGACCCGGTCTGCGGGTGCGGCCCGACCCGAGTGGTCGGCCCGACCCATGTGGATGGCCCGAACCAAAGGAGTAGGCCGGTCCTAAGGGGTGGCCCGACCCGAAGGCGCGGCCCGACCCGAAGGGGGGGCCCAGCCGGAAGGGGCGGCCCGGCCCGAAGGGGCGGCCCGGCCCGTGGCGGCCCGGCCAAGGGGTGTCCCGACTGAGGGGTGGCCCAGTCGTGGCAGCCTAGCCGGCCACACATGGGAGGGGGTGCCCCCCCCCCCCCCGGTTTGTCGAACAAAACCGGCACTTTGCACCGGTTTGGGAGCCATGGGACCCGGGTGGTCCCGCTTGTCTGGCTCCACGGCGGCCGACCCGGCCGGCCACCTCCACACCTCCACCATGGCGCGACGGTGTCACGGTCCTACTGCCCTCTGTGTGGAGCGACGGCGCCGCACCACCACCACTGCGGCCCGACTTAGCCACGGCCTTCGTCTCCACCGCGCGACGCGACGGCGCCGCGCTTATCCATCTGCCATGGCCCTCCCAGCCACGGTTCCTCTCCAGCGTGGTGCGACGGCACCGCACCCCTTCGGCACCACCGCGGCTTGGTTCCTCTGCACAGCATGGCAGTGTTTCACCCTTGCGGCGACCCGGTAGCCTTGCACCACCAGCTCCTTTTTGTGGTCCTCTTTTGTCGTCATCAAACAGAAACAAACAAAGGGGGGAGGGTTGGGCCATTTTCGTGCGGTCTAAACCCTCCTTTTCATGAAATATCATTTGGGTTACCAAACTAGAAATTTGTATGATGAAGAATGGAGGTTTAATCTCATATTTAAAAATAACTCAAATCCCCCTACCTTGTAATCGTTGATCGCTTGACGGAGTCGCGGGAAGGAGGCATCGTTCCGTTGATGTCGAGAGGAGATGACGTCATTGTGGGAGATGTTCTTCACGGGCAACGTCTTCCCTTTCTTTCCCCGGTTGGAGAGGGAGAAGACGGCGTCATCGTTCCTCGGTGGAGACGGGCATTCTTCATTGTAGAGGACGTCGTTCTTCGTTAGAGAGGATGTGATTCTCCAAGAATTCTCCCAAAGCTCTCCCAAAGTTCCACCACCAAGAATCACTAACCAAAATAAAATAATGGCTACTCCATTATTTTATTGTTTCCATGCATTCCAAAAAGAATTCAAACCATATCAAATTAATTAATTAATTGGTATTAATTAATTCTTAGGTGTGTTGGCACCATAATGAGGGACAGTGGAAATTGAAGAGGCTCCAAAAATTTATGGGGAGTTCCAAGAGTTAAAGGGGGGTTAAGGGGGTTTGATGATCGTGTGGGCCCCACCTTATAACATCCTTCCAAGGGAGATTATTTGTGGGTGGACCCACCTCCAACCTCCCCTTTGAGGTTTTAACTACCATTCAAAAAAAATATGCTACACATATTTTTATTGAACTTTTATTTAGAAACCCCAAAAATTAAATTCCACTCACATAAGAACGCAACTGCGGTAAATGTATCCTTAAGTGAATACCAGCGCTGCAAGTTCAACGGTGTCCTCGTATTTCAATTCCGAGCACCGGTTCAAAAGATATAAAATCATGCACGTACGTTTACTGAACGTACCCGAACAAAACTTCCAAAATTGATTCCGGGAACACCGGGCCTCGGAATCAAGCGTCGTCAGAAACTGCGGACTCATAAAATTACCATGTATTTAAAAAAACAATTCCACAAAATTTATGGGTCTTTACATTCTCCCCACCTCAGGTCTTTATGTCCCCGTAAGCTAAAAATCACACTATGGAAACAAATGGGGGTATTGAGAACGTATCTGAGCCTCCTGCTCCCATGTGATCTCTTGTAGGTTCCCGTGCTGCCATCGAACACGCACCAGAGGAATCGACCGTCCACGCAGGACCTGATCCTGTCGATCTTCAATCTCAACTAGAACCTCCATGAAAGTCTCCCCATCATCGATGTCCAGCTCCCCATGGTCGATGATTTGAGAAGGGTCATGCGCGTATCTCCTCAGCTGAGATACGTGGAAGACGTCGTGCACCCGATGCAACTTAGGTGGAAGATCCAAGCGATAAGACACCTCGCCTACTCTACTGAGGACCTAGAATGGTCCGATAAATCGTGGAGATAACTTGACGCCTCGGCCAAATCTCGGTATACCTCGTTGAGGTGAGACTCATAGAAATACATGGTCGCTGTCACGACCCGTCCTCGGGGCCCGTGTCGTGACTACCCCAAGCCCGCCTTCCATAGGTCAGGGGCTGACAACTAGCACCAAAGGCGTAAATCCCAAGAAAAGGGAAGGCATTGCCTTTATATAAGTAAACAAACACAACAGAGAACGCAAGCTGAAGTAAACACTAAGTAAACTGAGTACAAAAGTAAGTGCTGAAAAGTAAATGGCCTATAATACAAACCCAACTGAAAGTACAGTACAACTGAAAAGAAAGTACAGCTGCAATAAAGTAAATTAGCAACCACAAAGTCATCCTTCGACTATCCCACCTGAAGGGTGGGTACAGATGGTCTCCTCAGCTCCTCAGGTCCGGTCGTCTGCTCCGTGTACGTCCGCCAAGTGGTCCACCTCCAGGTACCGTCCTGCTCTACTAGACTCCACCTCGATCAGTGCTATCTGTCATCTACATCCAACACAATGTAGTGCGGGCATAGCCCATGCAGGGGTGAGTATACGATACTTAGTAGGGACCCCAAGACTCCCGAAGGTCTCCCAGAATCCACAAAGGATATACCAAAAAGGAAAGATATATAACACGAAGTATCAACCAAATCTACTTAGGTATATGCCCATACATATATCTAAGTCATCAATTCCAGTTATTCTCCAACTCAAGATCCCAAGTACAACCTAGTCCACACAGGAAAGCACAACCCAGTCCACACTGGAAGGTAAGTCAATCATATCGATGATATTTATTTAAAGTCAAGACTCAGCTCACACAGGTATACTACTCACAAAGAGGGGTGGAGATGATAGATATAGTCTCTGAATCATCTCCCCTGCCGAACCCACGTAGGATCCAAGTACAGAAGTCGTCGCTGCCGAACCCACATAGGATCCAAGTACAGTAACCATCGCTGTTGAACCCATGTAGGATCCAATTACAGTCATCATCTCTACCGAAACCATATAGGATCCAAGTACAGTCGTCTTCACTGTCGAACCCACGTAGGATCCAAGTACAGTCGTCCTCGTCATCGCAGTTGCAGCAAGCTCTAGGGTTCCCGCACAAAGCTCGCTTGATTCCAGGAGGGTCCGCTCCTCGAGTTAAGGGATCGATACATCAACTACCACAATGTCTCAAGTTGACGTATTCCAAATATCTGCCATGTCATAGGGGTCTAATCCAAACAAAATTTATCCAAGATACTATGTACAAAATGACCAAGCCTTTTACCAAAAAGTACACGGCGTGTAGGTATACGGTACACGCCGTGTAGTCAGTTCTCGGGTCTTGCCCACGTCTAACGGTTTGTGTCGAAAGTCTGGTCATGTAGGAAGTAAGTACATGGTGTGTGGTATGATTACACGCCATGTCCATGCATCTGGGCTGGCTCCGTGTATGTTGTCCATGTGCCCATAAACGGCCTCAACCCATGTTCGCCAAACCGTGTAACTGGTACATGGGGTAGCCCATGCCACTGGCCATGACTGGCTGTGTGGTGGAGTACATTCCCGTGTACTCCACCCCGTGTCTGTGTATCATCGGGATACACGTCGAGTCCCGAGAAGCCGCTTCTGCCCTTCTGTGAAGAGAATGCTCGTCGTGCCTCTTGGCCGTGTATTGTTGCATGTGTCCATGTATTTCCCAGAATACATGCCATGTCTCGTGAATATGCTTCTACCATTCTGTGTAGAGATTACACGCCATGTGACTGGGGGCACACGCCATGTGTTAAATGTCTTAACCAGAAACTCAAGCCGCAGTACGCCCACACTACACGGCGTGTTCATCAGAGATACACGCTGTGTATTCTGGAATATTTCAGAAATGACGCCACGCCTCTAGTGATGTCCATTCTTTGTTCTGATGGTTCATTCATCATGAAAATTCGGACACTAGGTTTTCCCGATGTCCCGTAATCGTCTCCGGTGTTTTCGGGCCTCCGATTGGTTCCGAAAACACGATTTGATTCACTTGCTCGAAGAACAGTCGAGGGACGGTCCTTACTATTCCGGTTTGATCCATCGTTCGCTATCGTCGTCGCACCTCCACTAGGACGTCATTATGTTGGGTCTTCAAATTGGGATCATTGCGTCACACAAGGAACTCGTAACGATCCGGTGTTCATCACCCATGAAGAACACGAAGAACACACCAAACATTCACAAAAACGGTGGAGGGATCGGGCCGTGTTCATTTGGCCAGGTCCTTCCGCGTTAGTTTGGTAGCAAGTGGTTTAATATAAACAAACATATTAAGAAGAATCAGAGTTTCTCAAATAAAAACACACCCCTACCTCGATAATCGATGTCGTTCGCCGGGCGTCGCGGAAGATGGGGTTGTTTCCGTCGTCGTCGGTGTGCACCCAAGGAAGAACGACATTCCCTCTCTTGTCACGAAGAAGAGATAATTAAGGTGTGTCTTCGTTGGCGAATTCCCCATGTCGTTGTCTCCTCTCTTGTCACAGATGAAGAAGAGGATGAGAACCGTGGTCGCCGAGTTGTTCTACGATGAAGGGTCGATGTTCTTCGTTGGAGAAGAACCGTACTTCATTGAGGATGAATTATTCAAAAACCCTTGAGTTCTCCCCCAATTTCCCTCACACAACAATTTCCAACCAAAATAAAATAAGGCTTATCCTTATTTTATTTAATCATGCCATGCATTCAAAAATACGAATTCAAAAACTCAATTAATTAATGAAGAGTTTCAATCAATTAATTAGGGTGTGTGTTGGCATGAATTAAAGAGGGAGAGAGGGGAGAGGAAGGGTTACTCAATAAAAGGGAGTTAACAAGTTTAAGAGGGGGTTAAGGTGTTATGGAATGTGAAAAGGGTGGCGCTCGTGTGGGCCCCACCTCCCACATAACTACACATGGGAAGTTGGGTGGTTGTGGGCCCCACCAACAACTTCCCATGGGAGAGTTTAACTTCCGAGGATAATAAAATAAAATTGTACACAATTTTATTTACTTCTTATTTAAACCCTAAAATTTAACTTCTCCTCCCGTGCAAACGCAATTGCGGTAAAGGTCCTCTTAAGTAATTACCGAAGTTGTGAGTTCATCGGTGCCCTTAGATTTCAATTCCGAGTACCGGTTCAAAAGATAGAAAAACCAGCTCGTTTTTTTACTGAACGTACCTGAGCTAAACTTCGGAAATTGATTCCGGACACACCGGGCCTTGGAATAAGGTGCCATCAGAAACTGCGTACTCGTAAAATTACAAAGTATTTAAGAAAAAAAATTCCTTGAAATTCCTGGGTCTTTACATTACTCCCACCTCAGGGATTTACGTCCCCGTAAAGCTATATCATAAACTAGGGAAACTAATGAGGGTACTGTGCACGCATCTGAGCCTCCCACTCCCATGTGCTCTCCTAGAGGTTCACATGCTACCAACGAATGCGCACCAGAGGAATCAACTATACACGTAGGACCTACTCCTTTCGATCCTCAATCTCCACTGGGACCTCCACAAAATTCGCCACATCATCGATGTCCAGCTCCCCGTGATCAATGATATACGTCGGTTCATGCACATATCTCCTCAGCTGAGATATGTGGAAGACGTCATGCACCTGGTGCAACTGAGGTGGAAGGGCCAGGGGATAAGCCACCTCGCCTACCCTGCTGAGAACCCGAAATGGTCCGATGAAGCGTGGAGATAACTTGTCGCCCCGGCCAAATCTCCGTAATCCACGTCGAGGTGAGACCCGTAAGAAAACGTGGTCGCCATCCTCTAACTCCAGTGGTCTATGACTCCTATCAGCATAAGATTTATGTCTGCTCTGTGCAGTCCTCATCTGCTCCTGGATGATTTACACCTTCTTTGTCGTAGCCTGAACTATCTATGGTCCTACGAGTGCTGACTCCCCAGGGTCAGTCTAGAACAGAGGTGATCTGCATGGTCGGCCATACAATGCCTCGTATGGTTCCATCTCGATGGTGGAGTAGTTGTTGTTGTTTTACGCAAATTCCACCAAGGTTAAGTGATCCTCCCAGCTACGACCAAAGTCGAGAACACATGCACGGTGCATGTCCTCGAGATTCTGAATGGTCCTCTCCGTCTGGCCATCCATCTGAGGATGAAAGGCGATGCTCAGGCGTAGCTGCGTCCCAAAAGCCTCCTGCAACCCCTTCCAAATCCAGTAAGTAAAGAGAGCGTCTCGATCGGAGATGATATATGATGGCACACCATGAAGTCGTACGATCTCCTGAACGTAGAGGCATCCCAATATCTCCACTAAGCCCTACTCTCTGATAGGTAGGAAGTGGGCCGACTTGGTGAGTCGGTCGACAATCACCAAGATGGAGTCGTGTCCTCTGGAAGTATGAGGGATCCCCATCATGAAATATATGGATATCTCATCCCACTTCCACTCCGAGACCTCTAAGGGCTACACCAAGCCTGTCGGTACCTGTTGCTCTGCCTTCACATGCTGGCAGGTGAGGCATCGTGAAACGAACTCTGCCACAGCCTTCTTCATACCTGGACACCAGTGTTGTTGTCTAAGATCCTGGTACATCTTCGCCACTCCTGGATGTACCGCCAAAGGGGAAGTGTGAAACTCCCTCAGCATCTCCTCCTGTAATGCAACTGGTACCATGGTACGTCCCCTGAAGAGGATGACGTGCTCTCCTCCTACAGAAAATCCATCAGGTGCCTGTCCAGTGGATATCTGTGCACGTCACATCTCACATTCAACGTCCTCACGTTGTGCCTCTCTGACCCACTGAAGTAGTGGAGGAGTGACTATGAGTGACTGTATAAAGGATTCTCCATCTCTATCCATGAAGGATATCTACAACGCGACTAGTTTCTCTTTCACCTCTCCAAGTAGTTGAATGCACGATCTCCTGCTGAGAGCATTAGCTACTACGTTCTCCTTCCCAGAAGTATAGACTATCTCAAAATCATAGTCATGGAGGAACTCAAGCCATCGCCGCTGTCTCAGGTTCAGGTTCTTCTATGAGAAGATGTACCTGAGACTCTGGTGGTTAGAGTAGACTGTAAAGCGCTCTCCCATCAGATAGTGCTGCCACATCTTCAAGGCGAAGACCACTACTGCTAAATCCAGGTCATGGGTAGTGTAGTTCTACTCATGCTTCCTCAACTTTCATGAAACATAAGTGATCACTGCCTTCTCCTACATCTGGACACACCCGAGTCTGGTCCCTGATGCATCGCAGTAAACTATGTACCCTACGCCCTCCTCTGGTAGCCTCAAGATGGGTGCACTGGTCAATATCTGTCTCATCTTCTGGAAGCTCTACTAACATATATCTGACCACACGAAGGGTTTCCCCTTTTTCGTAAAATATGAAAGTGGTGCTGCAACTCTGGAGAAGTCTGGCACAAATCTCCTATAGTACCCATCCATACCTAGGAAACTTCGCACCTCCGTCACACTCCTGGGTGGCTCCCAAGAAAGTACTGCCTCGATCTTCACAGGATCCACCAAAAATCCCACCTCAAAGATGACATGCCCCAAGAAGTGGACCTCCCAAATCTAGAACTGACACTTTGAGAGCTTACCATAAAGCTGGTACTCTCGGAGTGTGTCCAGTACAACCCGTAAGTGGTAGGCGTGTTTCTCCTTAGTAGTCAAGTAAATCAGTATGTCGTCGATTAAGATTACGAAAAATCGATCGAGGTAAGGCTGGAAGATCCTGTTCATGAGACTCATGAACATTTCTGGAGCATTAGTTATTCCTAAAGGCATAACCAAGAACTCATAGTGGCCATACCGACACCTAAAAGTCGTCTTCTGCACATCCTCATCTCGAACTCTAAACTGCTGATAGCCTGACCTGAGGTCTATCTTCGAGAACCATCGTACTCCCTTGAGCTAATCAAAGAGGTCTTCAATCCTCGAAAGTGGATACTTTTTATTTACGGTTACCTGATTCAGGAGACGGTAGTCTACACATAGTCGTAAGCTCCCATCTGCCTTCTTGGCGAATAAAATCGAAGAAGCCCAGGGTGAAACACTGGGTCAGATGAATCCCTTGCCCTGCAAGTCCTCCAGTTGTACCTGTAGCTCACGAAGCTCAGCGGGATCTATATGATATGCTAACATAGATATCGGGGATGTCTCAGGGTACAGGTCAATGTAGAAGTATACCTCTCTGTGAGGAGGTAGTCCTGGAACCTCGTCAGAAAAAACGTCCGCATACTAATCCACCACAATAGGAAAACTCGGGCTCCGCACATCAAACGCTCCGAGGATGGGACTAGCCAACTGATGTGTGATCGTTTGCCCTCTCCTATGCATAAGTCCATCCTGCGTTGCAAAGGCTCCCTTCTCATTGGTGAAGGTGAACTTGTACCCATCTATACGGACACACCGCAATTTGCGCCTAATACAGTCGATCTGATCATGAACTGTAGATAACCAATCCATGCCCAAGATGACGTCGTAAGGCCTCAATGCCGCTACAAGAAGATCCCAACCGAAGCTCTCGCCTCCTAGAGTAAGCTCAAACTGCTGGCACCAGTGTTTAATAGTCGAGTCTGCTCCCATAGGAGTCTCTAGTCGTAAGGATCGAGCCAACGGATCCATCAGAATCTCCGAGCTCCAAACAAGGGCAGCGAAAATAAAAGAATGACTCGCTCTTGTATCTATAAGAACTGCAGAAAGGGTGGAGTAGACACAGATAGTACCTCGATTCATCTCAGGTGCACCATGGTCGTAAGCCTCCACTGCCTGTAGTTGAGCCTTCCTCTGTTCGCTAGCTCCCTATGGTTGGCCACAGTCGAACCTCTGCCTCTGCCTGGGTGGTCCCTCAACCATTTGATGCTCCTCTGCATGGCGTTTTGGGCATTCACGAGCCATGTGGCCCTGTCCACCGCATGCATAGCACTGCTTGCCTCTCGTATGACTGGCTCTGTTGCGTGTGCCCCGGACCTCCGAACCAGTATCCTGAGGTCGCCCACCTGATGGCCTGGTCTGCTTGGACCTTTGCGACATCTGTCTACTGCTAGCTGTATAATACTCCGCTACGTGTCACCCTATGATAGGCCTCGCTGCTGGTGTAGGCTCATCAAGGAATCTCTCCACAATTTGGGCTCACTCCAGTACTCATGTGTGCGTCAGAATACTGAGGGAGATCATCAAAGCCCTGATCTCATGCCTTAGTCCCTGCTCGAATGTCCGGACCTGAAAGAATGGGTCTCGTACCATGTCCGTGGAGTAGCGCGATTGGTCGGTAAACCTTTCCGAGTACTGGGATACTATCATCCTGCCCTGCTCCAGCTGTAGTAACTCTTGGATGTGCACTGTACGGACGGTGGCTGGAACAAACTCTAAGCAGAAGAGGCTCTCGAAGTCCATCCAAAGAAGAGATGCCTTGTCGTGCACCTGGAGCATCAGGCTCCACCATCTACCTGCTTCTGCGTGTAGGAGACTCATGGAAAGGATCACCATAAGATCTGCTGGGGTCCCTACCAATCTGAAGACTCGGACAAAATCCTCCATCCAATCCTCGGCTTCCTGAGGGTCTGTCTCTCCGCAAAACCTGGGCGAACTCTGTCGCTGAAACTCATGCAGCTCACTTAGGTGGCATGTACTCTCCGCTACTAGGGCTGGTGGTATCGATGGCCCAGTGGGTAGAGGTACCGCTGGTGCCTCCACTGTAATGGGGCCCTACACCGAGGCCTCATCGCTCGGTGGGCTACCATATCGCACGTAACTGGGAACCCTAGATAGCTGTCATCATGGGTCCATCCTGAAAAGAAACAAGTTCGCCAAGGTTAATACAGTATACCTGGTGAGATGACATAAAGTAATCACAAATAAAACTTTTGAAACACACATGCAATCAATGTTTTCAGGCACTGAGTTAGAAATCAGAAGTTAGGGTCCTAGTGTACGGATATGTCGGTCGCCGCACCAACACTGGACTCCCTGGATTGATAACCACACTCAATACTCTAAGCATTATTGCTTCACAGAGAATAAATTATCAGAGTCTGAAGTTCTGCGGTATAACCGACTCTTTTGATACCAATTTTTCATGACCCATCCTCGAGGCCTGTGTCGTGACTACCCCAAGCCCGCCTTCCATAGGCCAGGGGCTGGCGACTAGCACCAAAGGCATAAATCCCAAAAAAAGGGAAGGCATTGCCTTTATATAAGTAAACAAACACAAAAGAGAACGCAAGATGAAGTCAATACTAAGTAAATTGAGTACAAAAGTAAGTGCTAAAAAGTAAATGGGCCAAAATACAAACCCAACTGAAAGTACAGTACAACTGAAAAGAAAGTACAACAGCAGTAAAGTAAATCAGCAACCACTGAGTCATCCTCCGGCTATCCCACCTGAAGGGTGGGTACAGATGGTCTCCTTAGCTCCTCGGGTCCGGCTTTCCGCTCCGTGTACATCCCACCAAGTGGTCCACCTCCAGGTACCATCCCGCTCCACTAGACTCCACCTCGATCAGTGTTGTCTATCGTCTGCATCCAACATAATGTAGTGCGGGTATAGCCCGTGCAGGGGTAAGTATACAATACTCAGTAGGGACCGCGAGACTCCCAAAGGTCTCCCAGAATCCACAAAGGATATACCACAATGTAAAGATATATAACATGAAGTATCAACCAAATCTACTTAGGTATATGCCCATACATATACCTAATTCATCAATTCCAGTTCGGCTCCAACTCAAGACCCCAAGTACAACCTAGTCCACACAGGAAAGCACAACCCAGTCCACACAGGAAGGTAAGTCAATCATATCAATGATATTGATCGAAAGTCAAGACTCAACTCACATAGGTATACTACTCAGGAAGAGGGGTGGAGATGATATATGTAGTCTCTAAATCATCTCCCCTGCCGAACCCACGTAGGATCCAAGTACATAAGACGTCACTGCCAAACCCATGTAGGATCGAAGTACAGTAACCATCGTTGTCGAACCCACGTAGGATCCAAGTATAGTTGTCATCGTTGCCGAACCCACAGAGGATCCAAGTACAGTCGTCCTCACTTCCAAACCCACAAATGATCCAAGTACAGTTGTCCTCGTCATCGCAGTCGCAGCCAGCTCTAGGGTTCCCGCACACAGCACGCTCGATTCCGGGAGGGTCCACTCCTCGAGTCAAGGGATCAATACATCAACTACCACGAAGTCTCAAGTTGATGTATTCCGAAGCTCCGCCATGTCATAGGGGGATAATCCAAACAAAAAGTATACAAGATACTGTGTACAAAATGACCAAGCCTTTTACCAAAAAGTACATGGCGTGTAGGTATACGGTATACGTCGTGTAGTTAGTTATCGGGTACTGCCCACGTCTAATGGTCCGTGTCAAAAGGCTGGTCTTGTGGGAAGTAAGTACACGGCATGTGGTATGATTGCACATCGTGTCCATGCATCTGGGTCGGATCCTTGTATGATGGCCATGTACCCGTACACGGCCTCAACCCGTGTTCACCAAACCATGTAACTGGTACATGGGGTAGCCTGTGCCACTGGCTATGCTAGGATATGTGGTGGAGTACATGCCTGTGTACTCCACCCCGTGTCCATGTATCCCTGGGATACACATCGAGTCCCGCGAAGCCGCTTCTGCCCTTCTGTGAAGAGAATACATGTCGTGCCTCTTGGTTGTGTATTGCTGCACGTGTCCGTGTATTTCCCAGAATACACACCATGTCTCACGAAGCTACTTCTTCCATTCTATGTAGAGATTACACACCATGAGACTTGGGTCACACGCTGTGTGTTACATGTCTTAACCCGAAACTCAAGTCGTAGTATGCCCACACTACACGGCGTGTTTGTCAGAGATACACGTTGTGTATTCTGTAATTTTCCAAAAATGATGCCTCCGGCCAGCGCGCCTCCCGTGATGTTCATTATTCGTTCTGACGGTCCTTTCATCACAAATGTTCAGACACTAGGTCGCCCTGATGTCCCGTAATCGTCTCCGGTGTTTTCGGGCCTCCGATCGGCTTCGAAAACACGATTTGATTCACCTGATCGAAGAACGGTTGAGGGATGGTCCTTCCCGTTCCAGTTTGATCTGTTGTTTGCTATTGTCGTCGCACCTCCGCTAGGATGTCATGATATTGGGTATTCAAATTAGGATTGTTGCGTCACACAACGAACTCACAATGATCTGGTGTTCATCACCCATGAAGAACACAAAGAACACACAAAACATTCACAAAAATGGCGGAGGGATCGGGCCGTGTTCGCTTGGCCCGGTCTTTCCATGTTAGTTTGGTAGCAACTGGTTCAAGAGAAACAAACATAGTAAGAAGAATCAGCGTTTCTCAAATAAAAACACACCCCTACCTCGATAATCTATGTCGTTCTCCAGGCGTCGCAGAAGATGGCGT
This sequence comes from Viscum album, assembly GCA_963277665.1. NCBI lineage: Eukaryota > Viridiplantae > Streptophyta > Magnoliopsida > Santalales > Viscaceae > Viscum > Viscum album. Next base: position 30,897,320 of record OY728132.1, on the reverse strand, counting down.
CGTTTTTTTCATCGTCGGTATGCACCAGAGGAAGAATGACGTTCCCTCTCTTGTCACGAAGGAGAGATAATTAAGGTGCATCATCGTTGGATAATTCCCCAAGTCGGTGTCTCCTCTCTTGTTGTAGAGGAAGAAGAGGATGAGAACTGTGGTCTCTGAGTTGTTCTACGATGAAGGGTCGATGTTCTTCGTCAGAGAAGAACCGTCCTTCATTGAGGATGAATTATTCAAAAACTCTAGAGTTCTCCCCCAATTTCCCTCACACAACAATTTCCAACCAAAATAAAATAAGGATTCTCCTTATTTTATTTAATCATGCCATGCATTCAAAAATACGAATTCAAACACCCAATTAATTAATGAAGAGTTTCAATCAATTAATTATGGTGGGTGTTGGCATGAATTAAAGAGGGAGAGAGGGGAGAGGAAGGGTTACTCAATAAAAGGGAGTTAACAAGTTTAAGAGGGGGTTAAGGTGTTATGGAATGTGAAAAGGGTGGGGCTTGTGTGGGCCCCACCTCCCACATAACCACACATGGGAAGTTGGTTAGTTGTGGGCCCCACCAACAACTTCCCATGGGAGAGTTTAACTTCCAAGGATAATAAAATAAAATTGTACACAATTTTATTTACTTCTTATTTAAACCCCAAAATTTAACTTCTCCTCCCATTCAAACACAATTGCAGTAAAGGTCCTCTTAAGCAATTATCGGTATTGTGAGTTCACCGGTTCCCTCGGATTTCTTTTCTAAGTACCGGTTCAAAAGATAGAAAAACCCACTTGTTTGTTTACTGAACGTACCTAAGATAAACTTCAGAAATTGATTCCGGGCACACCGGGCTTTGGAATCAGGTGCTGTTAGAAACTGCATACTCATAAAATTCCAAATTATTTATGAAAAAAAATCCCTTGAAATTCCCAGGTCCTTACAGTCGCCATCCTCGAACTCCAGTGGTCTCCGTCTTCTATCAGCATAGGAATTTTTCCTACTCTGTGTTGTCTTCATCCACTCCTGGATGATCTGCACCTTCTCCTTCATAGCCTACACCATCTCTGGTCCTACAAGTGCTGAGTTCCCTAGGTCAATCCAGCACAGAGGCGATCTGTAAGGTCGGCCGTACAGTTCCTCGTAAGGTGTCATCCCGATGGTGGAGTGGTAGCTGTTGTTATACGAAAACTCTACCAAGGGTAAGTGATCCCCCCAGATGCAATCGAAGTCGAGGACCATGGAACATTTCCTTAAGAGTCTGAATGGTTATCTTAGTCTGACCATTTGTCTAAGGATGGAAGGCAGTTCTCAAGCGAAGCTGCATCCCAAAAGCCTCCTGCAACCCCTTCCATAGTCGAGAAGTGAAATGAGCATCTCGATCGGAGACTATCGTTGATGGAACACCATGAAGCCATACGATCTCCCGTACATAGAGGCATCCCAGGCTCTCTACTGAACCCTACTCTCTGATCGGTAGGAAGTGGGCCGACTTGGTGAGTCGGTCGACAATCACCCAGATAGAATCATGTTTTTTGGATGTACGTGGAAGTCCCGTCAAGAAATCCATGGATATCCCATCCCACTTCCACTCTGGGACCTCTAAGGGCTGAACCAAGCATGCTGGAAACTGGTGCTCCGTCTTCACTTGCTGATAAGTGAGGCATCGTGAGACAAACTCTACTACTTCTTTCTTCATACCTGGCCACCATTGCTATCGTCAGAGATCCTGATACATCTTCGCCACACCTGGATGTACCACTAAAGGAGATGTGTGAAACTCATGCAAAACTTCCTCCTGAAGTGCAACTGGTACCATGGTACGTCCTCTGAAGAGAATGGTGTGCTATCCACCTTCAAAAAATCCATTAGGTTCTTGCCCTAAGGATATCTGAGCATATCGCGTCTCACAGTCAACATCCCCACACTGTACCTCTCTGACTAGATGAATAAGTAGAGGAGTGACTGTGAGAGACTGTAGAAAGGTTGCTTCATCTCTATCCACAAAGGATATCTGCAACGCGGCCAGCTGCTCTGTCACCTCTCCTAGTAGCTGAATTCTGGTTCTCCTACTAAGATCATCAACTACAATGTTCCCCTTCCTAGGAGTATAGACTATCTCGAAGTCATAGTCCTAGAGGAACTCAATCCATCGCCATTGTCTCAGGTTTAGGTCCTTTTGTGAGAGGATGTACTTGAGACTCTGGTGGTTAGAGTAGACTGTAAAGCGTTCTCCTATAAGATAGTGTTGCCACATCTTCAAGGCGAAGACCACTGCTGCTAACTCCAGGTCATGGGTAGCATAGTTCTTCTCATGTTGTCTCAACTACCGAGAACCATATGCGATCAATGCTCTCTTCTACATCAGTACACACTCGAGTTAGGTCCCTGATGTGTCGCAGTAAACTACGTACCCAACACCCTCCTTTGGTAGCCTCAATATGGGCGCACTATTCAACCTCTGCCTCATCTTCTGAAAGCTCTACTGGCATCTCTCTGACCACATGAAGGGTTTTCCCTTCTTTGTCAAAGATGAAAGTGGTGCTACAACTCTAGAGAAGTCTGGCACAAATCTCCGATAGTACCCATCCAGACCCAGAAAACTTTGTACCTCTATCACACTCATGGGTGGCTCCCAAGCAAGTACTACCTCAATATTCACTGGATCCACTGCAACTCCAGCCTCTGAGATAACGTGTCCCAAGAAGTGAACCTCTTGAATCCAGAACTGGAACTTCAAGAGATTACCATAAAGCTAGTGCTCTCGGAGTGTGTCCAGTACTACCCGTAAATGGTAGGCATGCTCCTCTTTAGTAGTCGAGTAGATCAGTATGTCATCGATGAAGACTACAACAAAGCGATCAAGGTAAGGCTGGAAGATCCTATTCATGAGACTCATGAACATTGCTGGAGAGTTGGTTACGCCAAAGGGCATAACCAAGAACTCGTAGTGGCCATACTGACACCTGAAGGCCGTCTTCTGGACATCCTCATATCAAACTCTGAGCTGGTGATAGCCTGACCTAAGGTCTATCTTCAACAACCATTGTGCCCCCTTGAGCTGATCAAAGAGGTTGTCAATCCTCGGGAGTGGGTACTTGTTCTTCATGGTCACATGGTTTAGGATACGGTAGTCAACACACAATCGCAAGCTCCCATCTTCCTTATTGGCGAACAAAATTGGGGATGCCCAGGGTGATACACTGGGTCGGATAAATCTTTTCCCCTACAAGTCCTCTAGTTGTACCTGCAGCTCACGAAGCTCAGTGGGATCCATCTGATATGCTGGAGTAGATATCAGTGTCGTTCCGGGGTACAGGTCAATGTAAAAGTCCACCTCTCTATGAGGAGGTAGTCCTGGAACATCGTTAGGGAAAACATTCGCATACTGATCCACCACAATAGGAAAACTCGGACTCCGCACATCAACCGCTCCGAGGATGAGACAATCCAACTGATGTGTGATCGGCTGCCCCATCCTCTGAGTAAGTCCATCATGTGCTGAAAAGGATCCCTTCTTGCTGGTGAAGGTAAACCTCATCCCATCCTCATGGATACACCGCACTTTCCACCTAATACAGTCAATATGAGCATGAACTGTAGATAACCATTCCATACCTGAGATAACGTCTTAAGGCCTCAATGCCGCTACGAGGAGATCCCAGCTGAAGCTCTCACCTCCTAGAGTAAGTTCACACTGCCGGAACCAGTCTGTAATCATTGAGTCTGCTCCCATAGGAGTCTCTAGCCGTAAGGATCGAGCCAACGGCTCCGTCGGAATCTCCGAGCTCCGAACGAGGGTAGCGAAAATAAAATAATGACTCGCATCTGTGTCTATAAGTACTGCAGAATGGGTGGAGTAGACACAGATAGTACCTCGAATCATCTCAGGTGCATCGTGGTCATAGGCCTCAACTGCCTGGAGCTGAGCCCACCTCTTCCTGTTGCTCATCTACATGGCGGGTTGGGCAGTCATGAGCCATGTGACCCTGCCCACCGAATGCATATCACTACCTGTTCCTCGTATGGTTGGATCTGTCTCGTGTGCCCCGTACAACCAAAATTGTATTCTGGGGTTTCCCACCTGATGGCCTGGTCCTCTTGAACCTCTACGACATCTGTCTACTGCCAGCTATAGAAAACTCTTCTACATGTCGCCCTATGGTGGGTCTCGCTGTTGGTGTCTTCTCAGTAAGAAAAATCTCTATAAGAAGGGCTCGCTTCAGCACCCCCGCCTGCGTCAGGATGTTGAGGGAGATCATTGAAGCCCTGATCTCATGCCTGAGTCCCTACTTGAAGGTCCAATCTATAAAGAATGGGTCCCGCACCATATCTGTGGAGTAGCGCGAGAGGTCGGTGAACCTCACTGAGTACGGAGCTACTGTCATGCTGCCCTGCTGCAAATGAAGTAACTCCTGACTAAAAACTCAGTTTTATAGATTCATTCCACATTAAAAAAGGGCAAAAAAGACCCCCTTAATTGGGGATGAAATTCCATCAAATTTTAAAAAAAATTGGGATAACCTGACTAAAAACTCAGTTTTATAGACCTATTGGTCCATTTCTGGCCTCGAAAAATGTGATTTTAGATTCTCCTAGATCACAAGTGCATATATATCCTCATAATATTCAATTTCATATGTGGTAGATCCCAAACAGACACCTAAATCATAAGTTATGGTTTTTTGAAGTTCAAGTAATGTTTTCAACTTATCTTAGACCGTTTATTAATTTTTTTTGATTTTTTTATCTTCAAATAGTTATCAAATGACTATTAATTGATAATAATTAGAAATTTATTAATAAATAATACTTTTTAATTATTTTATAATCCAATTTCACTAAATATCTTATATATTAAATGTAAATGTCTATTTAGACTTATAAAAAACATATTTAAAAAATATATATTGTATTTATATCAATATAAATATATTTATATATTTATATATTAATATATTAATTTTTAATGAAATGTATTTTTTAATGAAATATACCTTTTATCGGTGCTAAAAACTATTGTTTTAATGCTGATAAAAGGTATGTTTGTATCAGCGCTAAAAAAAGCACTAATAAAGGGGTACTTTTATCAGTGCTTTTTTAGCGCTGATAAAAGGTGCTTTTATCAATGATTTATTCCCATTGATAAAATTTTCCCCTTTATCATAATTTTTTTAGCACTGATAAATGGTGGTGTTGGCTAAAGTCGAATCTGTGGTAGTGGATAGAGATATCTTTTTCCATTAACTCAGAAGGGACAAATCCTTTCTTGGCTTGTTTAATTAATGGAATATCACTTATGTCACACCCAACGTATGCTATCTCTTTATGAGAATATGTCATCGTGATTTCATCCATACATTAAATTACATGATTCATGATACATTAACAATAATATCAAGTATAAGGACCAACATGCGGGAATTATCACATTTATGTTACGCAAAAGAGAAATCATTATGTGATGAGATATTTATTACCGTTTTGATAATTATAAGTACAAAGTCAATTGGTCTTAGGGAACCAACTCTAATAAAACCTCAATATTACATTAATTTTATATTTTATGTGTTTATTATTATTTTTAAGAATGGAAATTTCAGGTCATTTACCCAAACATTAAAAGAATGATTAGACCATGGTGTCCTTTAATCTCCTGAAAGAACATATGTTCTACATCAATTAAAAAAATAACGATCTCTCCTCTAACTATTATAAACTCTTAGTTTTTCAATATAATCTCTCTATTTATTTTATAATATGAAAATATAGGTTTTGATATTATTGTTATATAAGTTTATTTTATTTCTGTAAATATGGGCAATTAGTGATATATGGATAAAATTCGGGTAAACATTCCCTAAGAATACACCTTAGTATGCTAAGGGTTTAGAGGATTTTTCAGATTTTACAATTTCCAATTGATTTGTGGATAATATAATTAAATTTTCATGTCCTAATTGTAAATTTTGAATATGAATGAAGAGACCTGAAGTTTATGAACACTTGATATTGAAGCAATTCCCCACTCAATATATGTGTCGGTTTTGGCATAGTGAATCAGATGTTATTAAAAATGGTGTATTGATTCCAATCAACAAAATGAACATTCTACTACTCTAATAGTTGAGAATAAAATTCATAACTTGATAAATGATTATTTTGGCATTACAGGTCACCATCATCAATATTAAAACATATTAATACAATCAGTCAAGGCTGTTACAGATATTAACTTGACAAATGATGTTTTCAGAACTTGAGGACAACCAAATCAATATTGTAACATATTAGTGGATTCTATTCCTAATGAAATAATGACCAATACAATATAAAACATTACTGATAAAAAAATCCATTTCATGAATTAGTTGAAGAAGTAAATCAAGATCTATATAGATGATATCACAAGCATTCAAAACTTTCTTTTCTATAAAAGTTGTATCATATAAAGTGCCTATAAAAAATATAAATAAAGTAATGTACATGGTATTTGAATTTTTGTAAGTTTAATTTTTTAAATTTATGATAACAAAGTCTTTTTATGAAATGAAGATAGTTATTTACACTATTGGGATCAATTATAAAAAAAATAATGTTCTAATGATTGTATAATATATTGGGAATAGGATTCGAGTAGATAAGAGAATAATAGCTGTTAGGATTGTAGATGGTATTCAATGAGTAATGTTCGCAATCTAAATCAATATACTATTATGAATAAGTAAAAAAAATAATAATCTTATGAAGGTTCTATGTCACTTACCTTGGCATGCTAAATAAAATAACAACGATTGGTTCATGTGATATCCAAGAGATTTAAAAGAATAGAAAACATTTGATTCATTACATATATCTTTCTCATCTCATTTTGGGACTACGTGATTGAGATTGGATACCAATGGATTTAATCCATTTGGGACTTTGATTACCATTTATAACATTTGGTAGGTTGTTCCAATCTATTACAATTTATATCTATAAATGTGTATACAACAAACTTCTTAATCACTTCAATGATTATTCCTAGAAGATAAATTCCTGGAAATGACATTAATGTTTACTTCCAACCTATAATTTAATAATTGAAGGATCTAAGGAATAATAGTGTTGAAACATATAATGTGTCAACTGAGAAAATGTTTAAAATGCATTTTTTTCTAATGTGGACCATTAATAACTTCCCATGACTTGGGAACATATTTAGTTATAACACTTATATTACTTTGGCTTATCTAGTTTTTAACTTTGATTTTGATCCTATGTGGATAACTTATAGTAAAAAATGGTTCTTTTGTGTCATCATGGATTTATCAATGCATCTCACAGACTTTAGTTGAGTAAGTCAAAATTCAATGGAACCATTGATCGTAAAGCACTACTAAAGTTACAGGTATAGAGATATTGGAACATCTTGTAAATATTAAAGAATAATTTTGGAAGGACTATCATTTTAATGGTAGTGGGAAACAAATTAGTTGATGTTGTAACATAACAATAAAAGAAAAAAGTATTTTTTTAAAACCTCTATATTAGTAATTTCATGTGCTACATCATAATCTTGACGTTATGAATATAGAGAAAAATGTATGTGGAAACTTGATTTTTAAATTACTTAATGAGCATGGGAAATAAAAATATATTAATTCCTATAAATAATTAAAAGCAATGAATATAAGTGTAATATATGGCCAGATAATAATGGAAATTATGTTGTCACGGTTTTTTCAATAAAAAATAAGGAGAAAGAATATTCCTTTTAATATTAAAGAATGTAAAAGTACCTGATCGATATAAAAGTCAAACTTTAAGATTTGTTAACTTAAAACATCATAAGTAACATGAATTTCAAATTCAAGATTCACATATTTTTTCTAGTTACTACATTTGGAATTATATAAATTTTTACCTAAAAAGTAAATGTGGTTTTAATAGAGTTTTTTACATTTTCATAAAAAAATGAGAAAATTCTATAACTAATTGATATTGAAAAGAATTGGGAAAGATTTTACTGACACTTTATTCTATAGAGATGATCTTTACCCCTTCGTTTTTTGTTTTCATGATACATTTTATTTTTAATTTATCTTAAAAAAACTAAATTAGGAGGTTTCATACATTATCAGTAGATGTATTCTATTGAGAGAGATACTTTATTTATATGTTTTTGTTATTTAGTAAAACATTCTTTTCAATTCATTGCATATATAGTTAATTATGTTTCATTCATTTTTTATAGATACATTAGTAATTTAAATTCATATGTCAAAAATGAAGCCCAACCAAAAGCCTCTATTTCTGAATTTTACTTGGTGAAAGAGTGTCTCACCTTTTATTTTAGGTAATTAGATGATATTGATGCAAAATTCAATCAATTTAGTCACATTGATGATATGTCATCTCAATTTCAACCATATATGAAATCAAAAATATTTCTTATTATTGGACAACTAGTTGGGTGGGGCTCAAATATTACACTGACACAACATGAATTATTACAAGCACATAGATATGTGTTATTAAATAGTGAAATTTTTAAACCATTCACTGAAAAACTAAGGATACAAACGAAGAGAATGATTTAAAAAACAATATTAATAGAGCCGGTAAAATGGTTTTCACCTCATGTAATTTTATAAATATTGAAAATCATATATATATATATATATATTAATTATATATATATATTCTATAAATGAAATAATTTATATTAATTATTATAGATCAGAAAAATTGATATTCAAGTTGAAGTGTTAGGTGATTTGAAGTTTCTATCTCAATGTTTTTTAAAGAAAGTTTGGAAATTTAATGTTTTCATTGTGAATGAATTAAAATTTCATACATTCAATCGGGTATAAAAACATATAAAAGTGGTATATTTATAAGTCATTCAACTAAAATATTATGTAAAGTTGATTGATATTATCTAATTAAACTATCACAATCATTTTTTAGATGTTTTATTCAAATGCAAGTGGGTCAATATTACTAACGGTATTAAAAAAGATACCTTATAGTTTACTTTTATGAACTTCTCTCACTTGATGGATATTGAGGATTTTAAAAAACATGATCTATATATCTTTTCATAACAAGAAAAAACGGTATATTATGTGAAAGATGTGGTAGATGAAGAGTGAAGTGTAGTCGTGTACATGAATAAAAAACTTATATTATATGGGTGGTGATGGGGGAGAATTAACATGTGACATTTAATCTCATCAGCGGAAAGACATTGACTTCCTTATCTATGAAAATATTGAAAATATTGGTCTTGAAAGGGATAATGAAGTAGATGAAGTAAAATAATTAACAATATAGTAAGATAACGATATGACCATTAAAGGAGATGACGACTGTATATATATAAATTCATTAACTTATCAACTAATGCATGCATTATGCTATTTATTTTCAATATTGTGAATTTTTTATTGTATTTCAATTTCTTTTTATGTATTAAGTACAAAATTTGGATAATTTATTTTTTATACTTATTTTAAAATATATGGTATGATGATGTTTTTACTTGTTTTAATGATGGGAATGTTAAGGATAAAATGTTTCAATGACATAGACAAAGGGTAAATTTCCCAATTTTATAATCATTTAAAACTAGGGATGACAATGGGTTGGGTACTTATGAAATTTAGGATACTAAAATGAAAACTTGTTTATTATTACAAAACCATAACCCTAACCCCGACCCATTTATTTTTTAAATTCATTACTCTAACCATGCTCTATTATATTTTCAACTACCTATTTAAATACCCTAAACCTTTCAATTATCCGATTATAAATTCAAATATTTAATTTTTATTTATAAATCTATAATAAGTGCATCAAAAAATTAAGTAAATATATTTTTTCATTTTGTCTTTATTTAATAATATATAGTTAATGAACTAATAATAGTTAATTTAAGTGAATTTGATTTTAAAATTTATTTATAAATATAATATGTGTCAAATTCAAAATAAAGTAAGAAGTTTTTTTATTTTAATGGACTTAAAAATATATTATAAATTAATTAAAAAATGAATAATCAGATTTGGGGATATGGTAAGTGTACTTCCCTAACCCTATTTTTTTTAATTGGGTATTCAATCTGCTAATCTAACACTATAAATACTTGTTTAATAACTACCCTAACTCTATTTATATCTAAACATTCTTTGTGCTACCAAACTATACATAAGAAAGTAATATTAGGTATGTTCTAATAAAAGTTGGCATGGACACTGCTATAAGTTGACTTACATGAACCTTTTATACAAAATGTTGCAAAAAATCCCTAATATAACATATTAATACTACCACTACATCAAAATTTCTTTTTTTCAGATTAAATTTAAATTACCATAAAATTTAGTTTGGATAATCATTGATGGATCATCGATCATGCTAGGATTGTGCTTTTACTTTTTTCATCACTAGTATAGAACATTAATTTATTATGGAATCTTCATCAACTTGATGTCAAGAATACTTTTCTCCATGGTTTTATTGAAGAATAAATACTTCTCTAACAACCTCTCAGCTTCCTTGCCTCAGGGACCAGGTCTTAAGTTTTTAAGCTTCATCGATCTCTCTATGGGTGCAAACAGTCTCCTTGGGCATGGTTTGGCAGATTTTGCACCGTCATCACTACCGTTTTTCTATCTCATGGTATGAAGAATAATTCTAATTTATATAGTAAAATGTTCTATGGATGCATCATGTTAGTTGTGTATGTTGATGATATCATTATTACTGGGAGTGATTCACATGTAATTATGCATCTCAAGCCTTATCTTCAACAATAGTTTTTCATTACAAATTTAAGGGTCCTTTGACATATTTTCTTAGCATTTAATTCTCTCATTCTCTAATTAGCATCTTCCTTTCACAATGAAAGTATGCATTGTATGTCTTGCAGGATACTGGTTTGTCTTAGAAAACTTCCTTTCACACTCCTCTTGAACCAGGAGAATAATATCTTCATAATGAAACCAACCCATATTATCATCTAGATAGGTATCTTCGTCTTATGGGAAAACTCAATTATCATACCATGACTCATCTGGATATTGTTTGTGCTTTCAGAAAGTTCATTCAATTCAAGGAACATCATAGAAAATTTCAATGGGAAGATATCCTTCATATTTTCAAATACATTGAGAAAGACCTTACCCATGGTCTTCGGTATTCAAATGATGATCATCTAGACATTGATGTCTTTTGTGATTCCAACTACGCTGAATTTTTCTCTACCCAAAAGTCTACTTCTAGGTTTTTGGTTTTTCTGGTAGGTAACTTAATGTCCTACTGAAGAAAGAAACAATATATCATCTTCAAAACCGGTGCTGAATCTAAATACCATGCAATGACCATAGTCATTGCTAAAATTATATGGATTCATAAACTTCTTCATGAAAATGATTTTCCTCCATAGAATCCTACTCGTATTTAGTGTGATAATTAAGTGTCAAATTTGGTGCTCTTCCAATATGAATCTTCAAGTACTCCAAAAGTATGAATTATTACCAATGTAATGATAAACCTGAAAATTAAATATTAAATTAAAATCAAGATCATTGGGTACATTAAATGATGTTAAAAAATGTACCATGTAATAGTGCATTTTAAGAAGGAATTACAATTATAATATGAAATAATATTCAAAGTGTAAAATGTACTAAAACGGTGTTTATGATTAATAAATCACATGAATATTATATATATTAACAGTGAATATTAGCCTCGTTCATTGGATAATCAATACTCTTCACGTTTAGAAACTTCAAAATATATTTTCTCAACATCTCTAAATATTTTAGTCATTTAGTTATTTCATTCTCAAATCATACAGACATGGAAGTATATTTTAAATAACAGACAACTTTAGAGTAGTTCAAATTTTCATATTCACGCTTTTTTTATTTCCCAGAAGGTGTATTGTGAATTTGTCTTCATAAATAAGCAAAAATAATATTCACATAGAACCGCCTTCATTACTCTATAAAAAACAGTATTTTCTATGAATAAATGATTCAATAATAAATTATAATAATTAATACTCTTCTAAATAGCCATTAATTTCATGAATAATTCCCATGATCCATGTGAAATTAATTTTATGAAATATCCAAAAAAATATTCAAATTAAAAAATAGATAAACAAGCATAACCAAATAAATAAAATTGAAAATCAATGGGATTAGAAGTATTTTCTATGTCCTAGATATGTATGAGTTGTTATTCCTAAGGTATGAGTCTTTTATACTGCATACAAATCATTCTCCTATTTTTCATATGGTTCATTTTATGAAGAATTGTGTATGAATCATTTTTTGAAGACCTATGTATGGGTCATTTTAGAATTTTTATATTAGTAAATTTAGACTCTACATATTAGTCATTCAATATCTAGCATATGATTCATTCATACAAGTCATTTTTTATTTTTTATGTGTCATGTTGAGATTTTCATATGATTCATTTTATACTTAGATAGAATTTCATAAATAAAATAATTATTATCCAGACTTAATATAATAAAAATAATAATTAAAGAATGGATGAAACGTAATAAAATAGGCTTATTAAAGTGATCATAAATTATAATTATCCTATTTATAAAATTTATTCAAGTTATATTTTTTGAATTATTTAACTATAAATAGGAAATTAATAATACCCATGTTATAAGGAATAAAACAATTGAAGTTTTGTAATTATCAAAATATAAAAAGTGGATCAAGGAGTCTCTAACATAGATGTCTCTTAAAACCTTTATTAACACATCATGATTTATAAGTACTTAATTTACCGTCCATGTTTAGATTTTTCTTGAATAACCACCAATAGATTTACATCAACTTGATAAACAACCAAAATAAAAAACTAGATTTTGGTACATGGAATCCATTTCTGAATTCATATATACTGTTTGACATTAGCTTGTTTCGATTCACTACTTCCTTATAGAATTTATTATTCTTTATAGAATAATATATCACCTAACTTGGTGAACATAAACACACCTATTTGGTTTTAACATTCCTACATGGTATGTGTCTCTGGGATAAATCACCCATTAAATTTTTTGGTGTTTAGTGTTCTTATTCCAACTCATTTAGATTTGTAACCTTTAACTCATTAAAGTATAAATTTCTCCCACTATATTAAAATAGAAGTACTTACATATTATAAGAAATATAATTAATCACTTAGCTAATACATTTCTATCTTATTGATGTTTATATCCTAAGTAACTTTTAGGATAATTAAATGAGATGTATTTAGTGTTTTCTTGATGTAAGTTTGGTTATAAAAATAACTTTAGCAAATGGTTCTCATCAAAAAATATAAATCTATGACATAATGTATTTGTATCATATTATAAATTATATGATATCTTTTAGTCGATATAACTGGCATATGGTTAAGTGTTAACGTTTCTATTTTTGAAAGAAGAGTTAAAAGAAATTATGGAAGAATTAAAATGTTTATAAGTCTCATCATCGATCCTAATTTTTACTACCATCATCACTATGATGTGTATAAGGAAAAATGAGTTTAGTAATACCTCTATTCTATATTTAAATGATTGATTAATGTTTGGTTAAGATATTCCCTAACTATTTGTCTTGAAATTAAATAAGTACATTAAAATACCTAAGAGATTTAGTTTTAATGATACTAAACACCCTTTTGGGTATATCCTTTATATTTACTATAATTTTTACTTAATCAAGAATTATCTTACAATAATTGGGTATTTATTGAATATTATATTTTATATTCATCATGAATTACCAATTTTAGACTTCTATGATTCAAATTTTATTAAAATATTAATCAAGTACGATATACCATAACAATATCCATTTCAAACATGAAACAACATATCATTATGTCTAGAATTGGACACTGCGATAAATATTTTGTAACAATCAATGAAAAACAATTGTTTAATGAAGAATACTCTACATAGCATTGTGAAGTTATAATATTCTCTTCACTGAATTTGGAATCACCCTCCTTCAACAACTTAGAAAGTTCACCTTACATATTTTAATCTTTTTAAAATTACTTAGTTCCTGTATTTAAGGGGGAAATATGTTACATATTGTATTTAAAAACCAAGTAGTAAAATATAAATATTATATGCAATGATGAATATAACTGAAGTAGAATATTATGCTTGATTCTTCTATAATTCATTTCAGTTCCTCTTCTAGTGACCTTTCATACCACATGTAAAGTAGATAACCTCCATTTCATTATATTCCCTTTGAATTATTTACCTTTTTTATGAATTTTGTGAAAGAACCATTAACTCTAAACTTTTTATGATCTTTTCAACCATGTATTTATATTTCATCTTCTTTTATCTCAATTGAGTTGATAAAATAATTCATTGAATGTCTCAAGAATCCTCTCTATATATTTTATAGGCATACTTTTCACCTTCTATTTCTAGTTTAGGTTTTTGGTCAAGAATAGGGGATTCATGTGCATACTATAAATTTTCCTATAATAGTGTAGTGTAAAAATGATTGTAACACAGTGGGAAAATTGTACTGGTGTAGACATTTAATTTTTCCAAGAATTATAATAGCATTCATTTGGTTTTGATTTCCATTTTTCTATAATAAATAAAATAAAATTTTAGTGCTTTATCTTGGTTACTAGTTATGACGTAATAAGATTATTTTATTGGTCTTCCACTATTTTATCAAATCCAAAAAACCCTCACTATTGGATTATAAATATCTTATTAATTAGATGTTATAGTGGAAATAATCTATATTCCCATTCTCAAAACCTACACTATTACCAAGCAAATAACTCAAAGGCATTTTGTTAGGTTTTACTTACCAACTACATTAACTCAAAATTACAGGATTTATTGAGTGGGATCCTCAATACTAACATCCTATACTCATATTTCTTAGATGATTGACTCCAATTTGTTTTAAGTAGAATATGGTTGTTAACTTTGATGCCAATTTTCATAGGTCATACACTTATATTTTTTAAGACTCCTTGATAATTGAAAAGTGTAATCAACTATGGCACGACCAACACTTTAAATATGGTTTCATCTTAACTAAGAATATGGATGGTGTTTTCTAACTTAATATTTTCTTGAGGTATTTTTTATAACTTAGGAAAAAATATTCATTATTTTATTATTCACATTCTTGTTAATATTATGTAGATTTTACATAATTAATTAACCATGTATAATAAAATAATTTACACATAATAGTTTTATTTTATTTCATCTAAGAATACTTTTTAATTTATTTACTTTATGTGATCATGTTTAACCATCCAAATAAATCATGTATTCAATAAATAAATAAATAAATAATCATGCACTGAAAAATAAAATAAATATCTGATATGATCATGAGTTGTAATCTATTGGTTGGTTTATCAATCAAAGATAAATCAACCTTGGTTGTAGGGGAAATAACTCCTTGAGATGATGTCTAGATCAAGTTATAGCAATCCTCTATTAACTTGTATGCCTCCTTGTTTGGTTTCACATTGGATTGGATCCTGAACCATATCCTCTCACTAGGATCTCCTTCCTTTATAAATTTTTACTCACTCACAGGTGAGAGGTACCAGGGTTTTAGGGTTACATTAAATAAACCTTAGACACACAAACTCATACATAATGAAGGGGGGAGGGGAGATATGAAGATCATCATATTTGATTTAATAATAAATTATCATATAAAACTCATACGATAAATAATTAAATTAAATAATCACAAATCATACACAAGTCGTTCAAGCTCATGATCAATCACAACATGCAATGACTATTCATTTGAACTTTCCAAAATTCATTTTAATTCATTCTTATTAAGATAAATTTTCTCAAATTAATAAATGATTCTACTAATTGATTAATTAATTATTTATCATAATATTATGTTCAAAAAGACCTTAATATTTTAATATTGTATTATTTTTAATAATTTCAATAATTTTATTTTTATTTTAAAATTACCTATAAAATGAAAGTATTGATGGGGACACACAATGTGTACCCTACTCGTAAATTTAAATTCATTACTGAAATTTAATACATACATGGTGTGTAATATAGAGGTGACATGTCATGTGCATTTCACATCTAATTAAATCCATTTTTAGAGTTTAATTATTAAATGGTGTGTTATGTCACTCGACACGTCATGTGACTTATGCAGTGTGATATTCTTTTCATGCACTGTGTACTTAGACGACATGTATTCCTACACATCATGTCGTGATATTCATAGCATATTGTTTCATGGGTCAATTTTGGTAGTCTACATGGCATGTATGACCACACAACATTCCATGAATATACACACTTTGTACCACAAGAAATGTGCATGAACTAAACAGCATGTACGATAATCATTACATGTCATGTAGTTGTAGAATCATGTGAATAATAATTATTTAACATTTATATCTACATGAAATAATGGAAATTACTTAACATGTACCTGGTGAATAATGAAACCTATTTTATGGAATGTACAACCAGCTACACATCATATAGTTTATGTCTCTCTTTAATTATTCACATGTTTACCCACACAACATGCATGTCTCGACATGTGTCTTCCATGAGTTGGAATGTGTTATGTGATATGTAAACCCAGACACACACCATGTAATCCACTTTTGGAGACTAACATAGCATTCCTAAAGTCTCATCATGTATCACTTGTGGGTTATCATGTGTTACACGACATGTACATCCCACTATATGTCATGTAATGCATGTCTTCTCGTGTTACTTGGCTGGAAGTCAATATATGACATGTAATGACGCCAATTAATTGACCACACAACATTCCATGATTTACATATGGTCAATGTTATGTGGGGTTACACGACATGTGCTCTAACTACACATTGTGTATTCCTTGAAAAAATTTGTGTTGCGCTGGAGGTCAATATAGAATGTGTAATGACACTGCATATTGATCCACACGACGTGTCGTGATTGTTATTTTTCATTCCTTGTGTGGTTGACCAAGGGTATACAAGGTTTAATTTATAATTACACATTATGTATTTGTATCATGAATCCAGCAACCTTGGCACTTCTAGATAGGATCTTCGAGCATTTTTCATGTCTTCCTGGCATGTTCTTGGTCATATTAATTTAAGCGAACATGTTATCATGGATTTTTGATTAAGAATGAAATTATAGAAATAAAAAAGAAAATAAATATTTAAATTTATAAAACAGATAATAAATAATTATAAATTATAATATGATTGATCTGATACCACTTGAAGGTTCTAGGGTGCAATGGAAGTGGTAGGACAGTGCACTATTTTGGTTTTTCATCGATTTCAATGGATAATATATGAATAACTTAATGAAGGAAACCCCAGAATCTTTTATAGGGGATATTTCACATTCAATTTATGATTAATTTAAAATAGTAATTACATGGAGCACAACAATTCTTATTAATCAAGTATAATGTCACTCTTTTCAGGTCATCATTACAGTAAATAATCCAAGTAAGGATTTCTTTAGTTGTATCCACACATGTTCTATGATTCTTCGAATAATGCTCTTGGTATTTCATGTGTTGTAATAGAGGAACCTAGCACTTCATGTTATTTTTCATTGATCATGATGAGAGGATTCTCTAGTTCTTTCTTATTCTTAAGAGGGGGAGAAAAGTTTTCTCTAGTAATTGAGAGAATTTATAGTCTCTTTATTGTGAATATAAATTCTAACTAAAATTATATAAATTAGAATATATACTTAGGGTTAATATTTGATAATTAAGCAATAACCCTTCATAAAATATTCATTCTAAGTTATTTCGCATGTATAATAATAATAATATTATTATTATTATTATTATTATTATTATTATTATTATTATTATTATTATATTTATATCTATCGATATGTTCATATTTAAATATCATTTTGTTAAATAAATAAATCAATATGTATTTAAATTATATTAAATAAAATATATCATTTCTATCCGACCCTTAACTCGGCCTATCAATTCTCCTTAGTATTTATCTAAACTTGAACAATAAAATATTTATTTAAATGAATAAATATTATCCATTCATTCAATAAATAAATATTATATCTGATATACTCATGAATAAATATTTATTTTAATATTCACATATCTAAATAAATATTGATGTTAATATATTCACTAAACTACAAAATCAATAAATAAAAATTTATTTATTACCTTGTGAACAATAAAAAAGAGATAAAATCTAACTCACATATTCTAAATTTGAATATATAGTGATTGAATTTGAGATAAAATTCAACACCATATATTCCAAACTTGAATGTCTAGTGATTGAATTTATGTAGGCAACTTAACTCAAATAATTATTATCCACAAGTTAAGAATATTATATATTAAAAATATTAAATTCAATAAAACTTATTATGAATACACTTAGTGTGTTTTCCAGTGACATTAGGTGAACTTTCCAAAATTCCAAGGTCAGCATCTAATAACACATCAAGGCACCCCTAGATAAAGAAGTTAATGTCGCAATGACAAAAAATTTCCTATGAATACTATTATGTAATATAATATCTTTGTATTGATATCTCATCAAACATGATTCATACTTGTGCCATCATCCTTCATGCTTGATTTATCTTTCTTTGATTTTTTTAAAATAAACTCATTGATAAACTACCATGGTCATGGGTTTGATCAAAAAGTTTCATTTCAATCAAATGGATAAATACTACAGATTATCCCTTTAACAATGTGAAAAAAGGAATTTAATAGTGCTAAAAAACATTATTTTCCTCAGTTCTATTAAAGGATGTTCCCCTTTGTTGATGCTAAAAATTCTCATAAATTCACCTTTTATTAGTGCTAGAAAAATGTGATGATAAAACTCAAAAAAATAATTTTTTAAAAAGAAATTTTTTTCCTACGAATTAAAAAATTAGAGGTCATCCACCCCCCACCCCCCCGCCCCAAACAAGACTAGCCCCTCCCTTTATCAGCGCTTGAAGCTCCTCCACTTTAACATCGCTAGGACCTCCTGCTTCACTTGCCTGTGTATGCGCCCCTTCCGAGTTTCAAACCTGAGACCTTCCCTTCATGGATCTTCACCTTTACCACTCCTCTATATTGTTTTGTTCTTTATTTTATGATATATCTATTTATTTATTTATATTTCATTAGATTTTTTATCCATATATTTATATAATTATTTTTTAAATACATATATAAAATATTTTTTTTCTGTGTGTTTATAAACACGTACACACACACACACACAGATATATATATATATATGTGTGTGTGTGTGTGTGTGTGTGTGTGTGTGTGTGTGTGTCACTATAAATATAATTGTAAATATTTATATTTATTTACATATATTATATATTAATATTTATATACATATACAAGAATATACAGATAAATATATATTTGTTTGTCAATATACACATAAATATATTTATATATATATATATATACAGTATATACATTAATTTTATAGGAATATAAATATTCATAAATTTTTATTTTAAATAAAATAGATATTATTATTATTTAGATATGGTTTATATATATAAATATATTTTATATGTAAATATGTTTACATATTTATTTATAAAATTAAATTTTTATGTGTGAATATATACAAATATGTATGCAAGAGTATATATTTAATTATAAATAAAAATAAATTGTAAAAAATGATACAATTTTAAAACCATAATATCTATATGAATTTAATATTTGGGAATAAATTCATTCCACATTAAAAATGGGAAAAAAATCCCCCTTAAATGGGGCTGAAATTCCATAAAATGTTAAAAAAATTGGGATACCCTGACTAAAAACTCAGTTTTTGAGACGTTTTGGTCCATTTCTCACCTAGAAAAATGTGGTTTTGGATTCCCCTATATCACAAGTACATATATATCCTCACAATATTCAATTTCATATGTAGTAGAAGCCAAATGGACACCTGAATCAAAAGTTATGGTCGTTTGAAGTTCAAGTCGTGTTTTCAACTTATCTTTAGACCGTTTATTAATTTTTTTGATTTTTTTACCTTAAAATAGTTATCAAATGACTATTAATTAATAAGAATTAGAAAATTATAAATTAATAATACATTTTCATTATTTTATAATCCAATTTTAGTAAATATCTTATATATTAAATGTAAATGTCTATTTAGCCTTATAAAAAACATATTTAAAAAATATATATTATATTTATATCAATATAAATATATTAATATATTAATTTTTAATGAAATTTATTTTTTTAATGAAATATACCTTTTATCAGTGCTAAAAACTATTATTTTAATACTGATAAAAGATATGTTTGTATCAGTGCTAAAAAAATTACTAATAAAGGGGTACTTCTATCAGTGCTTTTTTAGCGCTAATAAAAGGTGCTTTTAACAATGCTTTATTCACACTAATAAAATTTTCCCCTTTATCATAATTTTTTATCACTGATAAAGGTTTGTGTTGGATAAATTCAAATTTGTGGTAGTGGATAGAGATATCTTCTTCCATTAACTCAGAAGGGACAAATCCTTTCTTGGCTTGTTTAATTAATGAAATATCACTTATGTCGCACCCAACATATGTTATCTATTTGTGAGAATATGTTCTAATGATTTTTATCCATACATTAAAGTAAATTATTCATGATACATTAACAATAATATCAATTATAAGGACCAATACATGGGAATTATCACATTAATGTTACGCAAAAGAGCAATCACTATGTGATAAGGTATTTATTAACATTCTGATAATTATAAGTACAAAGTCAATTGGTATTAGGGAACCAACTCTAATATAACCTTTGTATTAAATTAATTTTATTGTTTGTTTGTTTATTATTATTTTTAAGCATGGAAATTTCAGGTCATTTACCCAAACATTAAAAGAATTATTAGACCTTGGTGTCCTATAATCTCCTGAAAGAACATATGTTCTATATTAATTAAAAAATAAAAATCTCTCCTATAACTAGTATAAACTCTTAGTTTTTCAATATAATATCTCTATTTATTTTATAATATGAAAATATAGGTTTGGATATTATTGTTATATAAGTTTTTTTTTATTTCTGTAAATGTGGGAAATTAGTGATATATGGATAAAATTTGGATAAACATTCCCTAAGAATGTGACTTAGTATGCTAAGGGTTTAGAGGATTTCTTAGATTTTACAATTTCCAATTGATTTTTGGATAGTATAATTAAATTTTCATGTCCTAATTTTAAATTTTTAATATGAATGAAGAGACATGAAGTTTATGAACACTTGATATTGAAGTAATTCCCTACTCAATATATGTGTCGGTTTTGGCATAGTGAATCAGATGTTATTAAAAAATTTGTATTGATTCCAATCATCAAAATGAACATGATACTTCTCTGACAGTTGAGAATGAAATTCATAACTTGATAAATGATTCTTTTGGCATTACAGGTCACCATCATGAATATTAAAACATATTAATATAATCAGTCATGGCAGTTACAGATATTAACTTGAAAAATGATTTTTTCAGAACTTCGGGACAACCAAATCAATATTGTAACATATCATTGGATGCTCTTACTAATGAAATATCAACCAATACAATATAAAACTTTACTGAGAAAAAAAATCCATTTCATGAATTAGTTGAAGAAGGAAATCAAGAGCTATATAGAGGATATCACAAGCATTCAAAACTTTCTTTTCTATTAAAGTTATATCATATAAAGTGTCTATAAAAAAATATAAATAAAGGAATATATATGTTATTTGAAATTTTTTAAGATGAATTTCCTGAATTTATGATAACAAATTCTTTTTATGAGATGAAGATAGTTATTTAAACTATTGGGCTCAATTATAAAAAAAAATACATGCATGTTCTAATGATTGTATACTATATTGGGAATAGGATTTGAGTAGATAAGATCATAATAGATATTAGGATTGTAGATGGTATTCAATGAGTAATTTTCACAATCTAAATCAATATACTATTATGAATAAGAAAAAAAAGAATACTCATATCAAGGTTCTATGTCACTTACCTTGGCATCCTATAGAAAATAACAACGATGGGTTCATGTGATATCTAAGATATTTAAATTCATAGAAAACATTTGATTCATTACATATAGCTTTCTCATCTGATTTTGGGACTACCTGATTGAGATTGGTTACCGATGTATTTAATCCATTTGGGAATTTGATTACCATTTATAACCTTTGGTAGGTTGTTCCAATCTTTTACAATTTATATTTTATAAATGTGTATACAACAAACTTCTTCATCACTTCAATGATTATTCCTAGAAAATAAATTTCGAGAAATGACATTAATGTTTACTTCCAACCTATAATTGAAGAATTTAAGGAGCTAAGGAATAATAGTGTTGAAACATATAATGTGTTGACTGAAAAAATGTTTAAAATACATGTTTTTATAATGTGGACCATTAGTAACTTTTCATGACTTGGGAACTTATTTAGTTATAACACTTATATTACTTTGGCTTATCTAGTTTGTAACTTTCATTTTGATCCTATGTGGATACATTATAGTAAAAAATGGTGCTTTTGTGTCATCATGTATTTATAAATGCATCTCATAGAGTTTAGTTTAGTAAGTCAAAATTCAATGGAACCATTGATCTTAAATCACTGATAAAGTTACAGGCATAGGGATATTGTCACATCTTGTAAATATTGAAGAAGAATTTTGGAAGGACTATCATTTTAATGGCAGTGGGAAACAAATTAGTTGATGTTGGAACATAACAATAAAAGAAAAAAAGTATTTTTTTTCAAACCACTATATTAGTAATTTCATGTGCTACATCATAATCCTAACATTATGCATGCAGATAAAAATGTATGTGGAAACTTGATTTTCAAATTACTTAATGAGCATGGGAAATAAAAATATCTTAATGCCTATTAATAATTAAAATCAATGAATATAAGTGTAATATATGTCCAGATAAGAATGGAAAATATGTTGTCAAAGTTTTTTCAATAAAAAATAAGGAGAAAGAATATTCCTTTGAATATTGAAGAATGTAAAAGTACCTGATGGATATTCAAGTAACACTTCAAGATTTGTTAACTTAAAACATCATAAGTTACATGAATTTAAAATTAATGATTCACATATTTTTTCTAGTTACTAACTTTGGCATTATATAAATTTTTACCTAAAACATAAATGTGGTTTTAATAGAGTTTTTTTACAAATTTAGAAAAAAAAAATTAGAAAAAATTATAACTAATTGAGATTGAAAATCTTCGGGAAATATTTTACTAACACTTTATCCAATAGATATGATCTTTAACCCTTAATTTTTTGTTTTCATGATGAATTTTATTTTTCATTTAGTTTAAAAAACTAAATTAGAAGGTTTCATACATTATCAATGGATGTATCCTATTGAGAGAGATACTTTATTTATATGTTTTTCTACTTTAGTAAAACATTCTTTTCAATTCCTTACATACATATTTAATTGTGTTTCATTCACTTTTTTATAGATACATTAGTAATTTAAATTTATATGTCATAAATAAAGCCCAACCAAAAGCCTGTATTTCTGAAGTTTACTTGGTGAAAGAGTGTATCACCTTTTATTTTAGGTAATTAGATAATATTGAGAAAAAATTCAATAAATTTAGTCGGATTGATGATATGTCATCTCAATTTCAACCATATATGAAATCAATAATATTTCTTATTATTGGCCAACTAGTTGGTTGGACCTAAAATATTACACTAACAAAACATGAATTATTAAAATCACATAGATATGTGTTATTAAATTGTGAAATTTTTAAACCATTCATTGAATAACTAAGGATACAAACGAAGAGAAAGATTTAAAAAACGTTATTAATAGAGCCGGTAACATGGTTTACACATCATGTAAGATATAAATATTGAAAATAATATATATATATATATATATATATTAGTTTTACAAATATATATTATATAAATGAAATAATTTATATTAATTATTATAGATCAGAAAAATTGATATTCAAGTTGAAGTGTCAGGCGATTTAAAGTTTCTGGCTCAAGGTTTTTTAAAGAAACTGGGAAATTTAATTTTTTCATTGTGAGTTAATTAAAATTTCATACATTAAATTAGGTTTAAAAACATATAAAAGTAGTATATTTATAAGTTTTTGAACTAAAATATTATGTAAAGTTGATTGATATTATCGAATTAAACTATCATGATCATTTTTTAGATGTTTTATTCAAATGAAAGTGGTCAATATTAATAAGGATATTAAAATAAATACCTTATAGTTTACTTTTATGAACTTCTCTCACTTGATGGATATTGATTATTTTAAAAAGCATGATCTATATATCTTTTCATAACAAGAAAAAATGGTATATTATGTGAAAGATTTGGTAGATGAAGAGTGAAGTGTAGTCATGCACATGATTCAAAAACTTATATGATATGGGTGGTAAAGGGTGAGAATTAACATGTGAAATTGAATCTCATAAGTGGCAAGACATTGACTTCCTTATCCATGACAATATTGAAAATATTGGTCTTGAAAGTGATAACTAAGTAGATGAAGTAAAATAATTTACAATACAATAAGATAATTATATGACCATTAAAGGAGATGATGACTGTATATATAGAAATTCATTAAATTATCAACTAATGCATGAATTATTTTATTTATTTTAAATATTGTGAGTTTTTTATTGTATTTAAATTTTTTTTATATTAAGTACAAAATTTGGATAATTTAATTTTTATACTTATTTTAAAATATATGGTATAATGATGTTTTTACTTGTTTTAATGATGGGAATGTTAAGGAGAAAACGTTTCAATTACAGATACTAAAGGTAAATTTCCCAATTTCATAATCATTTAAAACTAGAGATGATAATGGGTTGGGTACTCATGAAATTTAGGATACTAAAATGAAAACTTTATTATTATTACAAAACCATAAACCTAACCCCAAACCATTTATTTTTTTAAATTAATTACTCTAACCATGCTCTATTATATTTTCAACTACCTATTTAAATACCCTAAACATTTCAATTATCTGATTATAAATCCAAATATTTAATTTTTATTTATAAATCTATAATAATCACATCGAAAAATTAAGTAAATATATTTTGTCATTTTGTCTTCATTTAATAATATGTATTTAATGAACTAATAATAGTTAATTTAAGTGAATTTGATTTTAAAATTAATTTATAAATATAAAATGTTTCACATTCAAAATAAATTAAGATGTTTTTTTTATTTTAATGGACTTTAAAAATATATTATAAATTAATTAAAAAATTAATAATTGGATTCGGGGTTATAGTAAGTGTACTGCCCTAACCCTATTTTTTTATTAATGAGGTTTTCAATATTCTACTCTAACCCTATAAATACTTGTTTAAGAACTACCCTAACTCTATTTATATCTAAACATTCTTTGTGCTACCAAACTATACATAATAATGTAAGATTAGGTATGTTCTAATAAAAGCTGGCATGGACACTGTTATAAGTTGATTTACATGAAACTTTTAGACAAAATGTTGCATAAAATCCCTAATATAACATATTAATACTACCATTACATTAAAATTTCTTTTTTTCAGATTAAAGTTAAATTACCATAAAATTTAGTTAGGATAATCATTGATGGATCATCGATCATGATAGGACCGTGCTTTTACTTTTTTCATCACTGGTATAGAACATTAATATATATTAGCATCTTCATCAACTTGATGTCAAGAATACTTTTCTCCATGGTTTTCTTGAAGAATAAATATATATCCAACAACCTCTCGGCTTCCTTTCCTCGGGGACTAGGTCTCATGTTTGTTGGCTTCATCGATCTCTCTATGGGCGCAAACAGTCTCCTTGGTCATGGTTTGGCAGATTTTTAACCTTCATCACTACCTTTTTCTATCTCATAGTATGAAGAATCACGCTATTTTCTATCATAAAATTTCCTATGGATGCATCATGTTAGTTGGGTATGTTGATGATATCATTATTACTAGGAGTGATTCACATGGAATTACTCGTCTCAAGCCCTGTATTCAACAACAGTTTCATTCCAAATTTTAGGGTCCTTTGACATATTTTCTTAGCATTTAAGTCTATCGTTCTCCAATTAGTATCTTCCTTTCACAATGAAA
The DNA here is from genome assembly GCA_963277665.1 of Viscum album. NCBI lineage: Eukaryota > Viridiplantae > Streptophyta > Magnoliopsida > Santalales > Viscaceae > Viscum > Viscum album. Next base: position 30,871,086 of record OY728132.1, on the reverse strand, counting down.
ATATGCATTGGATGTATTGCAATATACTAGTTTGTCTCACAAAACTTCCTTTCACACTCCTCTTGAACTAGGGAAATAATATATTCATAATGCAACCAACCCATATTATCATCTAGATAGGTATCTTCGTCTTATGGGAAAACTCAATTATCATACCATGACTCATCTGGATATTGTTTGTGCTTTTAGAAAGGCCATTAAATTCAAGTAACATCATAAAAAATCTCAATGGGAAGATATCCCTCATATTTTCAAATACATTGAGAAAGACCCTACCCATGGTCTTTGCTATTCGAATGATGATCATCTAAACATTGATGCCTTCTGTGATGCCAACTATGCAAGCTTTTTATCTACCTAAAAGTCTACTTATAGGTTTTTGGTTTTTCTGGTAGGTAACTTAATGTCCTACTGAAGCAAGAAACAATTTATCATCTTCAGATCTAGTGCAGAATCTGAAAACCGTGTAATGACCACAGTCACTACTAAAATTATATGGATTCATAAACTTCTTCCTGAAATTGCTTTCCCTTCATAGAATCCTACTCATATTTAGTGTGATAATTAAGTGTCTATGAATAATTCTTTGAATCCAGTGTTCCATGAATGAACAAAGAATATAGAGATTGACTATAACTTTCTTCACCATCACCTAGAGCAGAAACATATCTGTTTGAGCTACATTCCAACAGCTCATCAGCTTGTTGAAATATTCACAAAAGGTTTTTTGGGAGCTCTTCTGGATTTTATATGCACCAAGATAGGTATCCACAGCATTTATGACCCATCTTGAGGGGAATTGTGTTTGGTCTTTGTATTTTTTCTCTCTTATTTTTTTTGGGACTCTTCTTCCAAGATAATATGTTCTAGCTTTAGGGGTAGTGTTGGGCCTAATTATTTGTATGTTAGAGTCCCATATTAATTTTTTGGGTCTTCTAATCCTTTTCCTATATCTATAAAGAAAGGGCGCAGCCTCTCATTGAGGTATGGGGTACAGTTCTACAATAGATAATTGAATAGAGGCCATTTTAGAAATTGGAGATAAGGTATCAAAATAATAAAAACCTAACAAAACATAATTTTATTGAATATTTTATTGATAATAGATGATATAATTTCCTAAAATTATGATAAATATGTTCAATTATGAAATATTTGGGATTAGATTATTCATTTTCAAATTTGATGCAAATTCCAATTTTAACCTTTTAAAATTCACTGTAGTATTTCGAGCATAAATGATTTTATGTAAAATATTTTGAGTTAAAATTTTGTAACTATGTTCCTGATTTAATGGGATACAAATTATATTTAGTACATGGGAGCTGTATCATGCATTGGGTGGAGTAAATGGGCCCTGAAGACAAAGATGGACTGAACTATCCATATTGGGCATCACTTCACCATTTAGTCTGTATCTTCTTAATCTCAGCTTGTATTGGGACCAAATTTTGAGGGAATCTCGGGGACATAATTATTCACAAATCATCCTTCTAGAAGGCCGGCCAATTCACACGTTTTGTATGTCAAATATTCGTTTCAACATGGAATAAAATATTTGGCCGAGTTTTCATTTCACACTTAAAAAAGTTATGTAACCCTAGCCCTCACAAAATCTATTTAAAGGGGGTTTTCACTCTTTGGTAAGGCAGGTATAGGCTTTGTGAAGATGTTTCCGAAAGTTTGTCTCTTGGTAGCCCCTAAAAACTCTTGTAAGAAGTAAGTCTTTGTGCAAGCATCTCTTCCAAAAAGACTCTCCTCTCCCTCCTTCTCTTTGTAATTCATTTCTTTCATGTTTGTATCTTGAATTTTTCTTCAATTAATATTCTATGTTATTCCATTTTATTCTTCTATTAATCTTCTTAATTGGTTTGGAATCAAGAGTAGAGATTATATTGGGTTCTACCCTTTCAATCCTTTGCTCATGCAAAACGTCTCCACGATAACCACACCGTCCATGGAAGAATAATTTTCTTAGTGATCGATCTATCTTCTACCCTATTCATTTAATTATTTTTAATCATTGAGATACTGTAATTAACTTTATATGATCCATTAATTTTTTTTAATTATAAGAAACTAATCAAGCAATTGAACAATTAGCATAAAAGCACGCGAGGTCGATATTTTGTGTAAATTGTGAGAGTGCAATCTTAATCGGTAATACAAGACCACACGAGATAAATTTGTAGAGTTAAAATATAATCCCTAAACACAATTCATACTCATTTCCAAAATGGATATGTGATCTAATTAACCACTGACCATAAGCTAACCTTAGAACAACAATCAAAGTAGGGTGTTGTGATTGCATGCTCTGAAACTAGCCTAGGGTTTAAGTAATTTCATCTTTGTGGTTAAGTTTACTCTCGTAGGGTTAGAGGGTTAGAAAATTAGGGGATCATAATTAAGTGGATATTGGTTTAAATTATAATTATTAATAAGTAAATGAAGAGGTATAGTTAGATATATTACACCTTTTAAAATATTTTCTAAAAAAACATCTTTTTATTGCGTCTTTTTAATCAAACTTCATTTCAAAATTAAAAACAAAAAAAATGAAATCTTCTTCCAGAAAACTTCTTAAAGTTTTATAAACAATAAACAACCCCCCCCCCCATCCTTTCAAGTAGTGTTTTAATTCTTTTCTATTTTATTTTTAGAATACCTTTAAGAAGTTGTTTTAATTTACTTCCTCCTTTGAGAGACGACCTTAGTCAGCCACTCTGTTGCACCTAAGTACCCAAAAACTACTAATCATTTGAGGGTACCCACGAAAACACCTTTCAAATTGGTGTCATTGTAGGGGAGGAAAGTAATTATTTCAACCAATTAGAGGTATTTATTTTATTTTACATTTTATTATCTTTTTCTCTTCTTTATTCCTTCTTAACCCAATCTAATTTTTTTTTCTTTTCTTCTTTTATTTTATTCTTCTTATTTTTGGACCGTCAACTCAAACTTCTCATTTTTATTTTAATATGGTCCAATTTCCTTATTTTCATTTTTATTTAATTTATGAAATGAACTAATCCCAAAGATCTCTTAGATCTTAACCCTGAGATTTAACGTAGCCTTCGAGCTCAAATCAGACATTCTCAGTCTATAGTAAGTTTCAACATTCAACTAGTTAGAGAATTCCTCAACTTTTAGAACATTGAAATTGGAATCAATTCAAATTCAACCATAAAACAAGAACCAATGGCTGAAAATAATGAAAATGAAGTTAATAGAACCATTCGAGAATTAGCTGCACCAGATATTAACTATCAACCAAATTGTATTGCATACCCAAATCTTGAATCGAACTTTGAACTGAAATCTGGGTTAATTCATATTCTTCCAAAATTTCATGGCCTCTCTGGTGAGGATCCCAATAAACACCTTAAATAATTTAATTTGGTTTTCTCAACATTAAAACCAAGAAATGTTTCTGAAGACCAAATAAAACTAAGAGTATTCTCATTCTCACTTGATGAAGCTGCGAAAGATTGGATGTATTATTTACAACCCGAAGATGTAACTTGTTGGAATGATTTGAAACGTCTTTTCTTGAAAATATTTTTTCCAGCATCAAGAACCAATTCCATTCATAAGGAGATCTCTGGGATCAAGAAATCCCAAGGGGAGTCAATGTATGAGTACTGGGAGCGATTCAAGAAGTTGTGCGCAAGCTTCCTACATCACCAAATCAGTGAGAAACTCCTCATACAATACTTCTATGAAGGAATCACACCTATGGAAAGAATCATGGTGGATGTCGCGGCTAGAGGAGCATTGGTGGACAAGACACTAGCAGTTTCACGTGATCTTATTGAAAAAATGGCTCAAAATTCTCAAGAATTTGGCGATCGAGGTACACCACATGTTAGGGGAGTACATCAGGTAAGCCCTTCCTCTCTTGAAAATCATTTGATTGATACTAAGTTGGAAGAATTGACCAATATGGTGAGGAATATTTCTTTAGAACAAAAGACATCCCAACCCCCTCCTTTAAGGCCTTGTGGCATTTTCACTGAGACAAGCCACCCAACTGAATGTTGCCCACAACTACAAGATACAGAGGATTGCGCAGTAGTATTCCCAGGGAGACCATATCAGCAGCAACAACAGACATACCCCCAAAAGAAGTTTGATTAATTTTCTCCAACATACAACCAAGGGTGTAAGAATTAATCGGACATGAGTTATGTCTCTGAACAACAACAAAGGCCCACTTTTCAACAAAACTTCCAGCAGCCTCCGCCTTACCAGCAGGGTTTCTAACAACCCCAAAGAATATTTGAAGCCCAAGCATCAACAAGCCATCAACAAGGGAATCCCCCACCCAAGGTAGATTCTAACACTGATGACCTTTTGAAACAAATTTTTCTTAATCAAAAGAATGAGCTGAAGAGTCAAGGTTCGGAGCTGAGGGAGTTGAAGACTCAAATGAGCCATATTGCCACCGCCCTCCATGAACTAGTAAGTATGAATTCTTGAAATATACCATCCCAACCTACTCTAAATCCCAAGGGGAATGTCAGTGCCATCACATTGAGAAGTGGGAAGCAAACAACTAATACATATGCACCTATCGTTTCACCGGGATTCACCTCAAATCTGGAGAAGCCACATTCCATACCAACTGTTGAGCAATCCAAGGATAAAGATAAAGGTAAGAAAAATATTGACTATTTTCTTCCTAAACCCCTTCCATTTCCAAATAGGGTTGTACAAACCAAGAATATGGCTGAGGAGGTAAAAGCAAAAAGAAGTTTTGGATACATTCAAGTGTGTAGAGATCAACATCCCTTTACTTGAAGCCATCAAGAAAATCCCAAGGTATGCAAAATTCTTAAAATAACTTTGTACCAATCGAAGAGGGATCAAGGGAAATGAGAGGATAAATCTTGGAAGGAATGTGTCAGCACTCATTACACCAACTCTAGAAATGCCGAAAAAGTACAAGGATCTAGGGACATTCATCATCCCATGCACTATAGAGGAGTTTCACTTTTCTAATGCACTTTGTGATTTGGTAGCTTCCATAAATGTGATGTCTCACTCTGTATTCTCTTATTTGCAGGTTGGTGAGATAAAAATTATGATAGTAGTGGTGCAGTTGGTAAATAGAGCTACAACATATCTAGTGGGAGTCCTTGAGGATGTACTTGTCTGGGTAAGGGATATGATCTTTCCAGCAAATTTCTACGTGCTTAACATGGAATACGATCAGGTAAGTTCTCATGATCCCATTATCTTAGGTAGACCCTTCCTCAAAACTGCAAAAACTATCATAAATGTCAATGAGGGTACACTTTACACGGATTTTGGGGATGAATTTGTGATATTTAATGTTATGTATTACATGAAGTACCCCTCATAGGATCATTCTGCATTTGTTATCTCCCATTTTGAACCACCAAATAAAAACCCCATGGAATTTTATTGTCCTATTCTTAGGGAAATTATGAGTATTGGTTCTAGTTTGGTGTATAAGAGTACTTCCACACCTATTTATAATGAAAAATACTCTCTTATATTTGATTTTGAAATGGAATCATATTCTGATTTTGATCATGTGAACTATAATTATGACATGGCTATTGAGTATGCTGATGGATTTGAGGCTTTATTCTCTGATTTTGATGATGTATATTCTGATATTGATGCTCTTTGTGCACATATTTCAGATCCTTCTATGTCTCCATCCATACACCACCCCCCTTCATTGGAGCTAAATCCATTGCCACAAAATCTCAAATACTCATACATGTTGAGTGGCGAGAGATTACCTGTTATAATTGCTAATAATATTCCTTTTGAACATGAAGAAAAACTTTTGAATATTTTGAGGGAGAACATTAAGGCAATCGGGTGGACCTTGGTTGACATATCAGGTATTAGCCCCTCCATTTTCATGCATAGGATTCTTTTGGAGGATGGGGCTAAACCAATTAGTCATCCACAAAGGAGACTCAATCCAAAACTATTGGAGGTTGTTAAAAAAGAGGTTGAAAATTTTCTTGAGGTAGGTATAATCTATACCATTTCAGATTCTCAGTGGGTGAGTCCTATTCAGGTTTTGCCTAAGAAAAGTGGTGTTACTATTGTTAAAAATGAGAAAGATGAGTTAGTTCCAATGAGGGTACAAAATAGTTGGTGTGTGTGTATTTATTATAGGAAACTAAACCAGTCCACTCGCAAAGACCATTTCCCCCTCCCATTTATTGATCAGATACTTGAGAGACTAGTTGAGAAGACACACTATTGTTTCTTGGATGGATTTTCTGGATATTTTCAGGTTTCAATAGCTCTAGAGGATCAAGATAAGACAACATTCACTTGTCCATTTAGTACGTTTTCCTACCGAAGGATGCCATTTGGACTTTATAACGCCCCAGGTACCTTCCAGAGATGCATAGTGAGTATTTTTTTGATTTTATTGAGACATGCATGGAGGTATTTATGGATGATTTTACAATTTATGGGTCTTCATTTGATGATTGTATCTCTAGTTTAGGAAAGGTGTTTAATCGTTGTATTGAGAAGAATCTAGTCTTGAACTTTGAAAAGTGCCATTTCATGGTAGAGCATGGCATTGTCTTAGGTAATGTAGTATCAAAACATGGGATAGAGGTTGATAAATCTAAGGTAGATATTATTTCATCCCTATCATATCCTACATGTGTGTTTGATGTTAGATCTTTCCTAGGGCATGCAGGATTTTATCGGCGCTTCATCAAAGATTTTAGTAATATTTCTCTTCCTATGTCACAATTACTTCAAAAGGATTCTGATTTTGTGTTTGATGATTCTTGCAGGACTTCCTTTGATGAGCTAAAGAAGTGTCTAACCACTCCATTGATCATACAGCCCCTATGGTGGGAGCTTCCTTTTATGCTTATGTGTGATGCCTCCAACTTCGTGGTTGGAGCTGTCTTATCTCAGAGGGTGGAGGGACATTAACATGTGATTGCCTATGCATTGAGGACACTAGATTCAGCCCAATCAAACTACACAACCACGTAAAAGAAGTTTCTGGATGTTATATTCACTTTAGTTAAATTCCATTCATATTTATTGGGCTCTAAAGTAGTTTTTTTTATGACCATGAATCTCTAAGGTACCTCTTGAAGAAGCTAGATGCAAATACCAGGCTAATCCGATGGATGCTCCTTCTTCAAGAATTTGACATTGAGATAAAGTAAAAAAAGGGGTCAGAAAACCTAGTGGCGGACCACATGAGTAGGCTTACTCACACACTAGAGGATGACACCTTGGACCAGGTACCACTTCGGGACACTTTCCCCGATGATAATCTTTATTCTATCTCAGGTATGCATCCTTGGTATGTGGATTTAGTGAACTACCTTGTTGCATCTGAAATCCCTGCAAATTTAAAGAAACATAAAGTCCAAAAGTTAAAAAGTGAGTCTATATTTTATGTGTGGGATGATCCATATCTCTGTCACATGTGTAGTGATCAAGTTATTAGGAGGTGTGTTCCTGATCATGAGTTTGAGTCTGTTTTGCAATTTTTTCATACACTTGCTTGTGGTGGACACTTTGGACCCCAACGGACAGCTAGGAAAGTTTTGGACTCTGAATTATATTGGCCTATCTTATTCAATGATTCTCATGTGTATTGTAAGTCATGCTCTAATTTCCAACACACTAGGAACATTTCTAGGAGACACGAGATGCCCCAACAACCCATACTATTCTGTGAGATTTTTGATGTGTGGGGAATCTATTTTATGGGTCCTTTTCTTAGTTCCTTTGGTTTTTTGTAAATTTTGGTTGTTGTTGATTATGTGAGTAAATGGGTGGAGGCTAAGGCCGCCAGGATTGATGATTCTCATGTTGTAGTGAACTTTTTCGAAGCACATATTTTTTTGTAGGTTTGGAGTACTGAAGGCCATCATTAGTGACCAAGGGATGCACTTCTACAATCATAATTTGGCTTCCCTTCTTCAGAAGTATGGGGTGACACACAAAACATCAACACCATACCACCCCCAAACAAATGGACAGGCTGATTTTTCAAATTGTGAGTTGAAATAGATTTTGGAGAAAACCCTACAGCCAAATAAGATGGATTGGAGCAAGCTCTTGGATGATGCGCTATGGGATTATAGGACAACATACAAGACACCCATCGGTATGTCCCCATTTCGGATTGTTTTTGGGGAATCATGTCATCTCCCTGTGGAGGATGAGCATCAGGCTTACTGGTCTATAAAGAAATGCAACATGGATTTGGCCCAAGCTGGAATCTAAAGGAAGCTACAAATTCAAGAGCTTGAGGATATTTGATTGTCTTTATATGATAACTCGAGGCTCTATACGGAAATATCAAAAGTTTCTAATGAAAAAATTATATAGAAAAGAGAATTTCATGTTGGAGAGAAAGTTATTCTCTATAGTTCACGACTGAAGTTGATGCCTAGTAAGTTGTGTTCCAGGTGGTTAGGTCCTTATGTTGTGACTAATGTTTTTCCTTATGGTGTAGTGGAAATCACACAAGAGGACACAGGAAGGAGCTTTACTGTCAATGGGCAATGTTTGAAGAGATACATTGAGGGACTTCCTACTGATGTAGTGGATTTTATCACATTGCATGACCCCATCATCACTTGAGCATATCAGGCCATTCCTAACCCTTTAACTTTTTTATTCTTTTTCCTATTTAAAATAATAAATTTCATGTGCATATATCATCTCATAGTTTTACATTGAGGAAAATTCAATATTTTAAGTGTGGGGGAGGGAACCTATTAGTTTAGTAATTTTAATTGTTTTCTTGTTTAAAAAAAACAAAACAAAAAAATTGTGTTTTACAAATTTTGTGTGTTTATTTTTCAATTTTTTGTGTGTTTTTGAAACTTTTGAGCAGAAATGATTCTCATCTCCATTTTTAAATCCATATCAATAAGTGAAACAATTTATCCCTTGAAACTTATATTAAATGAATGTTGAAAATGACTTTGTTTCAAGTTCAAATATTTAGTAATTTCATGAAAAGTACACTGAATTTTGAATCTCATGACACATATCATTATCTTTATATTTGAAATCACCTTTTTGTGAGGCTTCTGAACCATTCTTTTCATATTCTTCACATCCACCTCACTTCTTGAGAGAACCAAACCATGCTTGATTTAACCAGAATTTGATTTATTTCTGTCAAAACTTGAGGTTTTGAGGTACTTATGTTTAAATGATTGAGTTATTTGTTTGGTATTAAAGCCCCTATTTCAAATAATCCTTTTTTTTAATGGACTACCTTGAACATTTAATCCTTATAGCCCTTAGAATCCATGGACAGACTATTAGGTTAGCCACATTACAAGCCAATTTTCTCTACCCAACCAACTCTTAAAGTGAAATTACATAATCTAGTTGAACTTAAGTGTGGGGGAAGCTATATTGTGTTGAGATACAACATTCTATGATACTTTAGGTGGAAAATTAAATTTTGAAGAGATGTGTTTGCTGCTGAAGAAAATAATTATATTGAAAATTGTTCCTTTTTTAGAGCTTTCATGATAAGTGAAGTTGTGCCTTTTCTGGAGTTTCTAATATAGAAATAAATTTGTGCCTATCTAGAGCTTTCAAGAAAATCATGTTTGAGAAGATTGACATTTTTTATGCTGAAATGATGAATGGTGTAAACTTTCCATGACTTTTCATGATGATGGAGCTGAATTGATACTATGGGGATTGATGAGGAGACAATATTTAAGTGAAAATTAGATTAATGCAATTTTGCTTCAAAAAGAGTCAATCCCTCCTCATTCAGCCTCAAAAAATTTCACATCTTAATCCTACCAACCGAAATCCACAGAACAGCCCTAAAAATTCCTCATGATAAACATATGTCCTTGACTCACATCGGATGGTGATGTAGGAATTTATCAAGCCTATGGTGACCCTTGTATGATTTTAGATGAGAAATACATTGCTAAAAATTTACATTTGTGTGATAAGAGAAAATTCAAATGAGGTAAGTGTTTTGTGCATGGGAGGATAAATGAAGTGGAAATATATTGAATGATATAGATTAAGAACTTGAAATAATGGTTTTTTATGAGGAATTATATATTTTTTCTTAGTGTAGAATTGTTGGATCTCAAGCATATGTGTTTTAAAATTGGTTTTGATTTGATATTGATGTTTACTTGATATGAGGTTTTGCCCAGGAGTGAAAAAGGATAAGTGTGGGGGAGTTAATAAAACACAATTTTATTGAATATTTTATTAATAATAGATGATATAATTTCATCACATTATGCTAAATATGTTCAATTATGAAATATTTGGGATTAGATCATTCATTTGCAAATTTGATGAAAATTCCAGTTTTACCCTTTTAAAATTCACTGTAGTATTTCAGGCATAAATAATTTTATGTAAAATATTTTGACTTAAAATTTTGTAACTATTCCTGATTTAATGGGATAAAAATTCTATTTAGGACATGGGAGCTCGATTGTGCATTTGAGTGGAATAAAATATTTGGCCGAGTTTTCATTTCACACTTAAAAAAGTTATGTAACCCTAGCCCTCACAAACTCTATTTAAAGGGGGTTTTCACTATTTGGGAAGGCTGGTAGAGGCTTTGGGAAGGTGTTTCTGAAAGGGTGTATCTTGGTAGCCCCTCAAAACTCTTGTAAGAATAAAGGTTTTGTGAAAACATCTCTTCCAAAAAGGCTCTCCTCTCCCTCCTCCTCTTTGTAATTATTTTCTTTCATATTTGTATCTTGAATTTTTCTTCAATTAATCTTCTGTGTTCTTCCACTTTCTTCTTCTATTAATATTCCTAATTGGGTTGTAATCAAGAGTGGAGACGAGATTTATTTCTACCCTTTCAATCCTTTTCTCATGTAAAACATCTCCACAATGACCACACTGCCCATAGAAGAGTAGTTTTCTTAGTGATCGATTTATCTTCAACCCTATTCATTTAATTATTTTGAATCATTGATCTACTGTAATTCACTTTATATGATCCATGAATTTTGTTTTTCAATTATAACAAACTAATCAAGCAATTGAACAATTAGCACAAAAAACACGCGAGGTCAATATTTTGTGTAAATTGTGAGAGCGCGATCTTAATCGGTAATACAAGACCACACGGGATAAATTTGTAGAGTTAAAATATAATCCCTAAACACAATTCATCCTCATTTCTAGAATGGATATGTGTTCTAATTAACCATTGACCATAAGCTAACCTTATAACAACAATCAAAGTAGGGTGCTATGATTGCGTGTTCTGGAGCTAGCCTAGGATTTAAGTAATTTCATCTTTGTGGTAAAGTTAACTCTCATAGGGTTCAAGGGTTAATAAATTAGGGAATCATAATTAAGTGGATATTTATTTAAATGATAATGATTAATAATTAAATGAATAGGTAGAGTTATATCGATTACACCTTTTAAAATATTTTCTAAAAAAACATCTTCTTGTTGCGTCTTTTTAATCAAACTTCATTTCAAAATTAAAAACAAAAAAAATATAATCTTCTTCCAGCAAACTTCTTCAAGTTTTATAAAAAATAAACAACCCCCCCCCCCATTCTTTCAAGAATTGTTTTAACTCTTTTCTATTTTATTTTTATAATACCTTTAAGAAGTTGTTTTAATTTACTTCCTCCTTTGAGAGACGGCCTTGGTCAACCACTCTACTGCACCTAAGTACCCAAAAACCGCTAATAATTTGAGGGAACCCATGATAGTGCCTTTCAACACCATATTTCTAAGAGAACCCTTTTTTCATGAGATGATTTTAAGGTGATGAAGAGTACCATCTACATTTTAACAGACTAAATAAATCCATTTTCTGTCAAAAACCTATTTACCTTCCATAAGGGGGACCAGATCCTAGGTGTGATTGTCGTCCAAGGCCAGTAATTCATCCCACATTACTTAAATCCAACCATGGTGATATTTATCCTCAAAAACTATAATAATAATATAGATCATATGTAGAGTAGAGAAGTCTTTGTATGAAGTTTTTTATGTAGGATTATTCTGGAAAGAGTTGGTAATTTTTTGCAATGTAATCAACAATTCATCAGTACCTGTAGCGGGAGTGATGGACAAAGTCAGGGAAATGTTTCCCTCAGTCTGGGTAGAGGGCATGTTTGATGGATGACAATAGTAGATAGATCTAAAGGGAAGATCATCTGATCAAGTCAATAGAGGTATATGTGGGTGGATGGTAAGAGGAAGACAATCATCAATGGTGGTATCAGGATGGGGAAATGGTAAAGAGGATAATAATGGAGAGTTCTCAATGAATGTGACATTATCATAGATGATATAATGTCCCAAGTCATAAGAGAAATAATGGAAACCACACTAGGTACGACAGTATCCCAAAAAGATGCAACTGAGGGCTTTTGGGGACAATTTAGAGAGATGGGTATGAGTGTTATGAACATAACAAATACTAAAAACACATAAAGTAGAAGAGGTTGAGGGTGAAGAGAGGATAAAAGAGTTGAAAATGGACTCTTCCCCTAAATGATATAATAAGGAAGATGACTGATAAGATAGGTCATAATAAGAATAGAATCCCCCAAAAAGGGAAGTGGTGCCTACATATGAATTAATAAGGCCTAATTAGTTTCCAAAATATGATTATATTTACACGATTCCACACCATTATGTTTAAAGATATCGGGGTAGGGTGTTTTATGGAGGACATCGTGATCTTTTAGAAATTATTGAAGAGAAGAATATAAATATTCTTGACCATTTTTTGAATGAATACATTTAATAGGATTGGATAATTGAGTGTGAATTCCATGCTAAAAAGTTATTAAAATATCACACACCACTAAACGATCACAGAGGGGATATAGTCATGTCATCTGAGAGAAGTCAAAAATAAAGGATACATAATAATAGTACTTTAACTAAATGGGATCCCTACAGGGACCCCATACATCAGAATGAACTAAGTTGAATGGGTCAGTCACATGCATCACCAAATGAGGAACATAATTTATTCGATGATGTTTAGAAAACCTATGGGATTCATAATGGAAGGAAGGTGTGGACTAAAATAGTGGAAAATATTATATAAGATTGAAGTTGGTGGATGACCATGGAAAAAATGTAGGTCAAGGGTACGAGCATAGATGGATGAACAAGTAAGGGGTGGAGGGGTATCAAGCATGTACACCCCATCACTAAGATGACCTCTACCAAACTCCCAATTCATCGACCGCTCATAAAAAACAACACCAAAAGATGTAAAAATAGCAACACAATTTAAGTCCTTTGTAATTTTAATGGTGTAGAGAATATTAAAAGGACTTCAAGGAACATGAGACGCTAAATCTAGGTGAATAGAGGAGTTAAGGAGCATATGGTAAATCCTGCAATGGGGATTATAAATCCATAGGAAACTGTAATTTTAGTGGAAATGGTATACAAATGATAGGTAGTAATAATACCTTCATCACTTGTGAGATGATCAGAAGCACCAGAATCAAGTATCCAAGCTATCGGTCGATGAGATACACAAGTGGTAGGGCCAACATTCTGAGAAATAGAGGATGAATAGGAGGCGGGTGAAAAATTATCCCAATGAGATTTTATAATATAAATATCATCCATATATATTTCCAAGTGTTTATTGATATCATATAGTGGAAAGGATGTTTTCGTGTCTGGAAAGAGATGGGGAAGAGGCTACAAGAACCCACTAGGTAGGAACTGTTGAAGATGAAAAATCTATCCTCAGTAAGAAAAGAAAGGCCTCTTTAATAGTAGGTAGAACCTTTGGTCGCGATTTGATGATGATGTGATTCTAGATAAATACATCATAGGTGATCATGGGTGCTACAAGGTTGAGGTTCACTATAGGATCTCAGTTTTAGGTTTTAAGGTTTAGGGTTAAGTATTTTGAGATAAGATTATAGGTTATATGTTTTGGGGTTTAGGGTTTAGGTTGTAGGTTTTAAAGTTTAGAGATTAGGGTTTTGGGTATTGGGTTTTGGGTTTTGGGACTAGTTTTTTGGATTTTTGGTTTAGCTTTTAGGGTTTAGTTTTTAGATTTAAGGGCTAGGGTTTAGGTTAAGTGACACTGCAGTACAGGAGAGGGTGACGACTGGTGGGAGACATTCACGAGAAGAGGTGTCATCATTAGGGGTTCAAGGTGAACCTGAGGAGGTTGAGTCCATTCGGTAGGATGTTTCAGGAAGGGGAGATGCGTTATGATGCGAAGGTGCAGGGGGTCCATCGGCTGGGGTGGACGCATCAGAGGAGAGGTGTGATGGTCTTGGAGGGGGTCATTGGAAGTCATCTCATAGGGGTGAAGTCAGGATAGGGTTATCACATAGGTATGTCATCAGGGGGTGGTCGTAGCTGACATAGAAGGGGTGGCATAGGGAGGGAGACGAGGGTGGGTGATGTGAAGGTGGGTGCAGTAAGGGGGTCGCATAGGCGGGAAAAGACTAAGTGCAATAGGAGTCATAGGGTGGGGAGGGAAAAACACAAGAGAGAGGGATAGGGTTAGGTAACCTCATATTATACCATGTATAACTATACCCCCTTACCTTAATGAGAGTTGGATCCCTTTCCTTATAGATAGATGAAAAAGATTACAAGACCCAGGAAACCAATGTGGGACTCTAACATACACATAATTAGGTCCAACATCTATATATCTTGTAGTTGTTCATAATTAGACTCTTCATTAACTTGATGTAAAGAATTTGTTTCTCCATGGTTTTCTTGAAGAAGAAATATATCTACAACAACCTTCTGAATTCCTTGCCTCAGGGAATAGTTCTCATATCTGTTGACTTAGTTGGTCTCTTTATGGGCTCAAGCAGTCTCCTTATGCATGGTTTGGAAGATTTTTCACCATCATCATTACCATTGGTCTTTCTAAAATTATTAAGGATCACATTGTTTACTATCAAAAAAATGTCTTCCAACTGCATCATGTTGGTTGTGTATGTTGATGATATCATTAATACTGGCAACAAGTCACATGGAATTACCCATCTCAGGGATTATCTTCAACAACAATTTCATACCAAAACCCAGGTCATTTTACATATATTCTTAGCATTTAAGTCTCTCATTATCTAACCAATATCTTCCTATCAGAACTAAAATATACTTTCGATATCTTGAAGGTATTAGATTGCCTCAGAAAACTGTCGTTGACACTCCTCTTGAACCAGGGGAACGGTCTCTCCATACTACCCCTGAATCATATTCTCATATGGATAGGTATCTTTTTCTTATGGACAAACTCAATTATCTTACCATGACTCATTCACATATTTTCTGCATTGTCAGTAAGGTTATTCAATTCATGGAACATTAGAAAAAATCTAAATGGGATGTTTTCCTTCACATTGTGAAATACATTAAGAAAGACTATGATCATGGTATTCAGTATTCACATCATGATCATTTGGAAATTGAGGAATTCTATGATGTCGACTATGCTCAATGCTTATCTACCCAAAATTCTACTTCTGGGTTGGTGGTTTTTATGGCTGGTAACTTAATCTCCTGGCGAAGCAAGAAACAAACTATCATCTTCAAATCTGGTTCTAAATATGAATACCATATGATGGCCACGGTCACTACTAAAATTATATGGCTTCATCACATTCTTCATGAAATTGGTTTCCTACCATATAATTCTGCTCATATTTTCTATGATAATCTAACATCCATGAAGATTTATTCTAATACAGTTTTCCATAAATGCACGAAGCATGTTGAGATTGACTGTCACTTTCTTCATCATCAGCTGGAGAAAAAACATATCATCATTAGATACATTCCAACACCTCATCATCTTGCTGACATCTTCACCAAAGGCTTGCTGGGATATTGACTAGATTCTCTATACACCAAGATGGGAATCCACAATATTCAATACCTATCTTGAGGGGGAGTTTGTTAGGTATTTGTGTTTTCTTATCTCTTTATTTTTTTATTTATGGGAATATTCTTCCAAGATATACATGTTACAACTTGAGAAGGAGTGTTGGACCCATTTATATGTATTTTAGAGTCCCACAATGGTTTTTTTGGTATTTTATTCCTTTTCCACTATCTATAAGTAAAGGATTTCGTCTCTAATTAAGGTAGGGATCACGGTTCTTCACATTTATTTTTTGTTAGAGAAACAGGGGACCAACTTCTTGTATTTAGAGAAAAATATAAAATGGCTAAAACATAGTGCAGGTGGAAGAATACTATGAAGGAGAAGAAGAGAGTAAGAGAAGAAGAAGAATCAAGAGGCGCCTAGAACTCCCTCCCAAGACTCATGGCCAATCTTCCTAAGCATCTTAGAATATTGCTTCCCTCCTTCCCGTATTTCCCTCACTCAACCCTCCCCTCATAATATCCCTTAAATGGGCTTAGCTTAGCTAACAAATCCCCCAACTATCCTAAAAACCCTTCCCCCCATAATGATCATTCTACCTATTCCTTATTTTAGGTCTCTATCACCCACCTCCCCTTGAAAACAATCTTGCCCTTAAGAGTGAAGAAAGGTGACCTTACGACGTGGGCGAGCCAAGCGATCTCCCATATACTTATCCACGATTTTGTGTTATGGGAAAAACCACACAATACTAGTGACTTTGGATTGAGTTTTTGTGGTCCATTAGCATGTCCCCTTTCTACCCATCCATGTCAGGTTATCTCCCAAATGCTCTGCACTATACAATCAACCCCTTTCGGTAATCTCGTTGCCGCCTCATTAATTGTTTCATTCATACCCCCTAGAGTCACCTCAATAGAGGGGCTAGTGGATATATTGCAATTTTAGTCAGTCCAGAGAGTTAGTAACTCTACCTGAATGGTCGGTGATGTGACTCTACATCATCCTCTTTTATAACCGATGATTTTGAATTGTTTTGTAGCGAATAGAGAGTAGGAAACTCTCCCTACACATCACCAACAATATTTACCATCATAAAAACATAACACCCCCAAACCACTATTTAATTTGTTCCCTCAGCTCTTGTACCTATTTTCACTGATTGTACATGAGGTTATCTGCTAGTTATCACTATGTCGTCACCCTCCTCAGCCAGCGCTTCAATCTTCGCTGTTGCGGGTGATGATTGGTGCTCATGTTGTTGTTGAACTGTTTTCTCCTCTATGTTTACTAATGACCGCCCATTGGATAGTGAATAAAAAGGTGTAGATGGTCTTAATAATCATTTTCAACTGTATTTTTTGTCAAAGACACATCCAGGCCAGACATGTTGGACATCCAACCTGCATGCCCCATGTCTGAATCCATGTAGCTATCTCCATCCAAATGTGAGTTGATCTCCATTGTGACTAGCATCATTCGAGCTTCTTTTTGTGGTATACGGAGTGGATAAAATTTCTTTGCTCATGGTCAATAGAATTTTCCACCAAATCTACATTCTTAACCTACATTAGGCTAAACCTAGAAGATTCATTGTGCCTCTTCACCTACGAATCACTAGTTTCCTTTGACTGCTCCTCAGGTAGCATAGATACCTCAAAAGGTCGGGTTGCCTCTTGTTTTTTCTTCCTCTCTAGGAGTTCCATCGGGAATGTAAAATTTTTCAGAAGTTATTCTTATTCATGTCATTTGTGATATCTTGTTATCAATTCATTAAAACACCTCAGTTTCTGGTCCACCTTGTCAAGTCATGCCTCCCATGTCATTGTTCCCCTGCTTTAAGAGTACTCTGGCAGTGCCCCCCTCCCCCCCCCCCCAGTGAGAGAATTTGGAAATGATCATAATGGTGGTTTGAAAAAATTGTTAGAGAAACAAGGAACCAAATTATTATATTTAGAGAAAATTAGAAATGGCTACAATAGATTTATGGTGGAGGTGGAATAAGACTATAGATGAGGAGATAAGAGTAAGAGAAGAAGAATAATCAAGAGGCACCTAGCACTCCCGCTCAAGCCTCACGGATGATCTCCTTAAGCAGCCTAGAATATTCCTTCCCTCCTTCGTGTCTTTCCCTCTCTCATCCCTCCCCTTAAAATATATTTAAAATGGTCCCAACTTAGCTAACTCTTGAGGTGCATTTGATATTTGTTAGATCTTTTTAATATTCTTGTCCCACATCGGTATGGGTTATCTTTTGTACTCCTTGTCTCGTCTATAAATAAAGAATAATACCTCATTGTGAGGTGTGGTTTCATTTCAAAAAGGTCTCAAAGGGATTCTCCTCCCTTCCCATCGTGTTTTAGCCCATCCTTTCTCATCGCCCCTCCCTTCCCTTCTGTGCCCCCTGTGCGACGTATTCCTCCCACCATAAGCCCCTGCCCCAATAGCTCCCATATGGACCATTTCCCTGTACAAAAACCCCTTCTGCCCCATCTACACCCACACCTCATGTGTGACAATGCCTCCCTGTGTGATGCCTTCTATGTGATGGCCCCATGTGCAGCGGCATCTACCTATGAAACAGAAACCCTCCTCATCACCCCTCTCTATGCGACACAGCACCCAACCCGCACCCCTCTCTGTGCGATCACCCCTCCTCATCACCCCATCTCTACGCAACACAACCTTCAGCCCTGACCCCTCTCTGTGTTCTCGTCCCTCCCTATGAGCCAACCCCACTAAGTCACTACTTCTCTCTTATCCATATACAACACCCCAAAAAACACATCCTCACCCCACCACCATTCATGATCCTCCTTCTATGACCTAATTGATACCCGGATGCTCTGTCTATTCACTTTCAACACACACTATCTACTTGTTATGCACTATCAGTGCCTTATACTTGGGTAACGTGCATCTTCACCACTCTACCAACCTCTTATGATCTTTGGTCCCATCTATGGAAATGTTGTCACCCTTGCCTAATACTATTCCACATTTCTTGCAGATAAACATATTGATTCCTCTGATTTCATAATGTGGAAGAAGACTCTTATTGTCGCTTTGAAGGGCATGGACTAATATTCTCATATTATTGCATCCACTAAAAAAAAGGTAAGTAGTGGCGGTTTTTTCATGAACTAGCAGTGGTTTAAACCATCTCCTAACGGTTTAGCGACAGTTATTAAAATCTTCATGTATTGCATAGTCGCTAGTTATATATTGGAAGTTTTTAAAATTTAGTTGTGGTTTTGTTAAGTGTCATTTTTTGAGAATTTAGCAGAAGTTACTTGTTTATTTAGCAGTAGTTTTTTATTTAAAAAATATTCGGGGGAAATATAAATAAAATAAAATAAACCACCTTAGAACATATTAGTGGTGGTTTCTTTTAGCAGCGGTTAAGCATAACTACCGCTAAAAATTTCTTATTCTATGTATTTAGAAGCGCTTACTTAAAATCACCACTAAATCACATTTATTTTTAAAAAATAATAAAAAAGATATAAATATAAAAAACTAACATATAATAAACTAAAACATAAATATATGATAAACTCATCATACATGTATCATACATCCACAGTCGTATACAAACATCTAGTCATCATAACTTCAATCTAATTCAACCCATACATCTGTCAATATACATATATAATATGTCCAATAATAACCAATGACCAATATACATCCATGTCACGACCTCCACTACATCTTTCTGGCTCCACATCATGTCATCAACTGAAACTAACCACATCATCTCACCAACTATAACAAAAAAGTAAACAAAAATTAAAACTATGTATAATAAATCTGAATTACAGTAGAATAATTGATAAAATTTTAACATACCATAGAAACTAAGAACCCTGAAAACTTCCTTATGAATAATTTCATGGATCTAAATGGTCAACACCTTGCCTAGTGTTGGCATCTGTCACCTACAATGAAAACAAAAACATTTAATAAAAGAAATGAAAATGAAAAAAGACACATAATATATTCAAAATTCTGCACATAAATTTTGTTATTTTGTTATTCAAACAGAATAAATTTTAACATAAAACAAATAATATATAATGAAAACACTTTGAAAACATAAACATACCTATTTAAGATAATATTCATCGATTGAAACTGAAAAGGGATGAGTAAATATTCTAATTTACTTTTAAAGCGACGTGTGGTGTGCTTGAAATTTACTAAATAAATAGATTTTAATGATTTTGATATCATATCATGTCTGATATTTCAAAAAAAACTAAACAGTAGTTTTCCCATTATTTCACATCAATCAGAAGTCATTTGTTATGGTTTTGATTGTTCCATGCACGTTTTAGTGTTTTAAAACACTAAAAATGTGTTTACGGCCATAACAGACAAACCATAATTCAGAATGATGTTTCGTCAGTTCCAATATTTCACAATTAAATGTGAGGTTTTTGACACGTGATTTTAGGTAAATTCGACATTGTGTGCCTAGTTTTGACCCCCAACACTTGTTTTTAAAGGCTTTTATACCTTTCAGAAGTGTATACTGAGTAATTTTGACCATACCGCACATCGTATTGACGTGTTGTCTAAACATATATTTCAAAAAACTCAATGGTGGTTTTCCCATGATTTCACATCAATATAAGGTCATTTTATATGCTTTTGACCGTTCCACGCATGTTTTAGTGTTTTAAAACACTAAAAATGTGTTTACAATAATAATTGGAAAATCATATTTCGGAATGAAGTGTCTTCAGTTCCTACATTTCACAATTAAATATACAACCATTGTCCCATTATTTTAGGGAAATTTGACATTATTTCGATGGTTTTGACCCACCGATACTTGTTTTTAAATACTTTTATACCTTTCAAAAGTGTATACTAAGTAATTCTAACCACACTGTGCATCAAATTGACATTATTTCTATGTATACATGTCAAAAACAACTCAACGGTGGTTTTTACATGATTTCATATCAATCTAAGGTTGTTTGCTATGGTTTTGACCATTCCACACATGTTTTAGTGTTTGAAAGCACTAAAAACGTGTTTACGATCATAACGAACAAACCATAATTTGAAATGATGTTTCGTCAGTTCCAACATTTCACAATTAAATGTACAGTTTTTCCCATGATTTCAGGGAAATCTAATGTCGCTTGTCTAATTTTGACCCCTGCCACTTATTTTTAAAGGCTTTTGTAACTTTCAGAAGCATATACAGAGTAATTCTAACCACACCGCACGTCAGATTGATGTTTTTTCTGCATGTACATGTCAAAAACAACTCAACAGTAGTTGTTCCATGATTTCACATCAATTTAAGGTTGTTTTCTATGGTTTTGACCTTTCCACGCAAGTTTTAGAGTTTTAAAACTCTAAAAACACATTTACATCCATAACAGACAAATCGCAATTCAAACTGATGTGTTGTCAATTCCTGTATTTCACAATTAAATATATGGTCATTGTCCCATGATTTCATGGCAATCCGACATCATTTTCTTGGTTTTGACCCCCCGATACTTGTTTTTAAAGGCTTTTGTGCCTTTTAAAAGTGTATACCAAGTAATTCTGACCACACTACATATTGGATTGATATGTTTTCTACACTTACATGTCAAAAATAGCTCAACAATGGTTTTCCAATGATTTCAAATCAATCTGAGGTCATTTTCTATGGTTTTGACCATTCCACACACGTTTTAGTGTGTTAAAACACTAAAAATGTATTTACGACCATAACCGACAAACTGTAATTTGGAACGATGTGCCATTGGTTACTACATTTCACAATTAAATGTATGGTAGTTTTCTAGTGATTTCAGGGAAATCTTTCATCGTTTTCATGGTTTTGACCCCCCCGGCACTTATTTTTAAAGGCTTTTGTATCTTTCAGAAGTGTATACTGAGTAATTCTGACCACACCACACATCATATTGATGTGTTGTCTACGGTTATATATCAAAATAAAATCATCAGTGGTTGTACCATGATTTCACATTAATATAAGGTTGTTTTATATGGTTTTGACCATTCCATGCAGGTTT
Source organism: Viscum album (assembly GCA_963277665.1). Taxonomy (NCBI): domain Eukaryota; kingdom Viridiplantae; phylum Streptophyta; class Magnoliopsida; order Santalales; family Viscaceae; genus Viscum; species Viscum album. Next base: position 30,849,180 of record OY728132.1, on the reverse strand, counting down.
TAGTGTTTTAAAACACAAAAAACGTGTTTACGGTCATAATGGGAAAATCGTAATTCAGAATGACGTGTTGTCGGTTCCTACATTTGAAAATTAAATCTAAAATCGTTGTCCCATGATTTTAGGTCAATTCAACCTCATTTTCTTGGTTTTGAATCACTGATGCATGTTTCTAAAACTTTAATATCTTTTAAAATTTCTTATTGAGTCATTTAGAGCATACCACACATTTAATAGATGTTTTGTTTTCTTGTACATGTCACAAATGATTCAATGGTGGTTGTCCCATGGTTTCACATTAATATGAGATTGTTTTTTATTGTTTTGATCGTTAAATGTGCATTTTAGTGTTTTAAAATACTAAAAACATATTTACAGGCATCACAGGAAAACAGTAACTCAGATTGATGTGGCACTGATTCCTACATTATAAAAATAATTATGTGGTTGTTGTCCTATGATAACTTTAGTAATCATTAAATATTTTTTTTAAATTATAATTATATAATTAATATATTATTAATAAAATTAATTATTCAACACTATTTCTAATATTAGTTTAATTAATTACTAAAACGTTGATTGGTTATTTTATATCTTTCGGTGCTCGAATTTGATTGAAGAAAAAGAATTTTACATTCTAAATTGTCATGTATTCTATGGTCAAAAATCATTTAGTAGTTATTTTTATAATTGAGCGGTGGTTTTTATATGTGTTATTTTTTGGGTACTCAGTGGTGGGTTTTTATTCAGTTGGCAATTGTTTTTTTAACAAAAAACAACCAAAAATAACATGGGAGAAGTTAATGTAACTATTGATAAATTATTTAACAGTGGTTATTAGGAACCATCACTAAATAGATAAAATAAATTTTTTTAGTGATGGTTATCAAAAATTAAAGCTAAATAGATTATGGATGTTGTATAAGTTCTTTGTAAATGTGTGAATGATCTATGTAATTTAGAATTTACCTCAGTGGGTTGAGCTGTAAGGTTGGCCATTTCATCAAGGATCGTTTCGGTCATCCACTAAAATACATAAACTAAAGCATTTTCCATTTTCGACCACCACTGATTCTATGTTTTCCTATAACAATCTTGTTCTTGCACTTCTTTTAATCTTGCAATTTCTCTTTGTGATTTATAATCAACGGCACTACTCAAACCCCCACCAAGTATAGAAGTAACAGATGATGCCACCCTACCAAAGACAACTGATGGAGTAGGCCCAGAACCCATCCTCCGTACATGTTTGGGATACTCCATAACTAAAACTATTCCAACTACATCATTCTAGGAAACTAATTATGATTGTGAAGGGTTTGCATTCCAGACTTCTTAAATTTTAACCTGTTAATACAAAAATATTAACAATGATTTTTTAAAATATCTGAACTTCATAATATTATATAATTAATAAATTTTTCATTAGTATTTATTGTTATTTCAAAACTATAAAATCATAATATTAAAAATTATATTATAACAATAAACAAGCCTTAAACTCAATTAATTAGGGCTGATTAGATGTATCACATGACACCAAATTGGCATCATTTGATCAATGTATATGGCCCCATTTAATTAGGTTTAAGACTTTTCAGTTTTTATAATATATTTTACATTATTACATTTTTATTGTAATTAAATAATATGAAATGTTGATAAAAATTACTTACTCCAACATTTTTGGTAGGGTCATTTAAAAAATTGTCATCGAGTTTACTATGCACTTTAAACCACATCTATGTTTGGCCAACAGAGCAACCTAAATCATTAACCATTATAAAAAAATGTAAAAAAGTTAGAAAAAAACTTGAGTTATAATAAAATGATATAAATAATAATTAATAGAATACAACCCAAAATTGTTCTTTTTCTCAAAAAACTCTAGAGACCCTGTAATGTGAGGAATGACTTTCTTCTCACAATTCATAGAATTTTTTTTAGATAATTCCTACAAAAAAATAGCAACATTAATAAAAATTATAATTCTATTGTGTTTATTATTAAGATACTGTAAAATATGTAATTACCTCATGAGATTCATCTCTATTGATATCAGAAAAGGGCTTCCATTGCTCATGATAAATGCCTTCAGGAACTTTCTCATACATTTTTCATGAACTCAGAGAAGTGTCGTTAAACTCATTTCATAATCTCCATTTAAAATCTCTCCATTTCTTACCCAAATTTTTCAAATTCCATGGGCGTGAAACGGAGTCAGGGACATCAAAATGAAAAAACATCTAGAAATAAAAAACATAACACTTTATCAGTATATTATAAAATTTTACTCATGCCTTTTAAATTAGTTGTCAATAATATTAAATTAATATTACCTTTATTTGATTATCAAATACCTCTTTTTTTCCAAACGGTAGGAATATACCTCCAATTTTTATAACAGAGTACTTTTGGTACACATGGTTATTTTACATTTGTATTTGTTTTTTGATTTTTTATGATAGATTCATATTTAAAAGGGTTCCATCCACAATTTATGAGAATATGATAATCTCAACAAACCCATTTTAAATCATTCATTTTATAATTAACAATAAAATTTTTAAACCCTTTTAATATGGATTACAAAATTATGTTTGTGTCTTGATTGACACTGAGCAATGATCATAGTCTCTCCAGGTAATTTATGTACAAAATAATTATGGTTATATGAATTTGTATGAAAGAACCCACAATCATCATACACCGAAAGAGTACCATTGATACTTTATATCCTTATATCTATCTATATTTAGATATAATATATTCTTATTGTTTATGAACCCAAAATCATCTATATTCATAGGTTGAATTCAAATATTTTGATTCACAAAACTAAAATTATTATTTATAAATTAACAAAATAATACTTATTCATAATATATGTATTTATCCCTTCATAACAAACTTTATTAGTAAGACTGCTCTCGTGATGTTATTTAATCAATAAGAAATGTCCATTAGATTGTGCATTCACTCTAAGAGGGGTAGGGTGAATCTATGTGATTATTTTTAAATATTTAAACTCAATTTTAAATTTCTCTTTTTAATATTTGAACTTATATCCTAGTTACGATGTATGTAAATTTTTATACATTCTTAAAACAACTGACCACATTAAAAAATAAACCAATGAAAGTAGATTGTAATATTTTCTCAAGGATCAAGACTAACGTGGGAATATGCACCATATTGTTTTTAGGATTAGTTTTATATAAAAGTTTATCTATAATAAATTATATTGTATACAAATTCATGATATTGTATCATACATAACACTATAATTACAAGGGGTGGGATGGTATCATACACTATAATGTTACTCAATAATAGATTTAAGGTGAGGATGATGCAACCTTTTAAGGGGGGTTTGTGTTTCCGCTGAGGAGGGGATCTGAGCCGAGGAGATGGAGGTTGGAGGGGGGTCTCTACATCGCCACCGAGGAGGGGAACCGAGTTGGGGTGAGGGAGGTTATAGGGGGGGTTCGCATCGCCGGTGAGTTGTCTAGAGAGGAGGTCGGAGGGGGGGTCACAGGGGGGGTTGTGGGGGGGGGGGTTGCGGTTTGAGGGTCCTGGGCTTAAGGTCGTCACCGTGGAGAGGAGAGGCGGAGGTGGGGGGAGGTGGAGGGTTAGGGTCACACAAAGGGAGCGGGGGGATATATTATGAGTTTTTTAAAATGTTTAGTGATGGTTTAATTGAAACTGATGCTAATTAAAAGTATAAAAAAAATATTGGCGGTTTTATGAAACTGCCACCATATTATATTTTTTTAAACCGGATTAATTTCATGATGGTTACCAGAACCATCATGAATAAACTATCACTAGTCATCTCTTTTCTTGTAGTGATCCCCTCATGATCCAAAAGATGTCATGTTCAGACAATGGGAACAGTGGGACACCAAGATCTTTTCTATGTTGTTTAACTTCATTGATCGCTCGGTTAAGCAAGTTTCTAAGACTGATAATACCTACAAGGATTTATGTGATTATTTATTGCTTATGTTTTCTAAGACAAACAATCTTGTCCACATATTTGATCTTTTTCAGTAAATCTTCACTATTCAATAGGGAAATCACTTGATTCCCCCTTACTACAATGAGTAGAAGTCAATTGTCGATGAGATCAATGACTTATAGACCATTCCACAGACTCCTGATGATGCCCGCACTCAACGTGATCAGTTATTCTTTTTATCCCTTCTGCATGGACTCAATGTCAATTTCTCTATCACTATTACCGACATGTTGGTCAGTCCCACCACATTACATCCCTCCTTGGTTTATGACTGTCTTGTTCATGCAAGTTGTCCTTCATCGGCACTCAGCACCAAATACTCTGATCATGCTATTATGGTCTCTCGTGGTCTCAATAGAGGCGGTAGTCATTCCAACAGTCGTGGCCGACCTACTTCCCATAAACATTGCACACATTTTGGAAAATACTATCACACAATTGATACATGTTGGCATCTGCATGATCTTCTGAATGGTTCTCCAGTTCCAGGATGCTCCCTCTCTACACAGGTTTTCATCCATGTCCCAGTGCCTCCAGATAACACTTTTCATAATGTTGATCTCTCTAAAGATGAGTACCAGTATCTCCAGTCTCAACGTTTTGGTACTTCATCAAGTGATACTATTGCTCATGGTGATGCACCGACTTCTTATTTATCTCAGAGATCCACCTCATGAGTTCTTGACTCTAACACCTCAAATCATATCACTAGGAATGCAAGTATTCTTTCATCCTGTAGCTCGACTTCAACTAGAGGTACTATTACTATGGTTGATGGTAAGACAGTATGGATTGCTGGTTATGAGAGATGCTCGCTTACACCTATCTTGATGCTCTCTGTGGTTGCTCTTGTTCCAAACTTCCATTTTTAATTTCCTATCTATTAGTAAAATTATAGCTGACTTGCAATGTTGAGTCATCTTCTCACTTACTTTGGTTGTCTTTCAAGAGTTTTCGACAATTTGGATGCTTGGTAGTGGTTGACTTTAGGGTGGTGTGTACATGCTTAACTCATCCCTAGCCCTCGCCTGTCATGTTACCTCTAATTATGTCTTGTAGCTTCATTATCACTTTGTCCATCCACATGTGCCTATTGTTCAGTCACTTTGTCCAGATCTGGGTCATGTTTCTCATTTTGATTGTGAATCCTGTCATTATGTCAAGAATCATCGGGTCACCTATGTCCCCCATGTGATTACGTGTGTGTCTAGTCCCTTTTATTTAGTTCATTCGAATGTATGGGGACCCAGTCCTACTCCATGTAAACTGATTTATCATTATTTTGTCACATTCATCGATGATTTTTTGAGAATGAAAAGGTTCTATTTGTTGAAAACTAATTCTGAATTTTTTACTATGTTTCGTTCTTATTATCATGAAATTCAAACTCATTTTTCCACTAAAATTCGTTGCTTGCGCTCTGACAATGGTCGTGAGTATTTTTTTTAGCTCGTTCTAGTCCTTTCTAGATGACCATGTCATTCTCCATCAAACTTCTTATCTTGATACACACCTCAACAAAACAGTGTTGCAGAATGTAAATAATCATCAACTGTTAGAGGTTTTTCATGCTCTTTTATTCCAAATGAAGATTCTGACCGGTTTTTGGGATGATTTCATTCTCACCGCAACATATCTCATTAATAGACTTCCCTCATCAGTTCTTTAGGGGGTACACTCCCTTTCATTCTTTATTACCAACCTCATCAACGCATTCTCTGCCTCTTCGCATATTTGGTTGTGTATGTTATGCATGGGATACTCGCATCTCCATTTCCAAGTTTGATTCACATGCCCTCAAAGGCATCTTTCTTGGTTATTATCTAATTCAGTATGGTTATATCTTCTTTTCCTCAGACTTGCGTTGTTATGTCACATCCACTGATGTTTCCTTCATTGAATCCTCTATCTTTTCTGTTCCGTATTTCCCATCATCACCTGTTATTCCTGATTTAGCCATAACTTTACCCTACTATCTTCATACACCATATGTTATTAATATTTTCATAACATTTTATAAACTCTATTTACTAATTTTATATGAAATTTATATAATTTTTGTGAAATATTAAGGTTTAAATATTAAATATAATTTTTTAGCACTATTTGAATTCATCTAAATTCAAGTCAGTTTAATGTTTTAATAATAACTACCACCCTAATAATTCAAATTGTGTGGTTATTGTTTTTTAGGATTAATTATTTAATTTCTCACATATAATTATAAGGAATAATTGGCCAAGTCTTCTATTTGAAGGGTCATATGGACCACATAAGACGACCCAAAGAATCTGTGAATAAAATGGACAAGCCATGAAGATTGATTTACTAGGCTCAATATAAAAGTAAAAAAAATTTGATTATGAACTAAAAGTTAGGAAACAATACCATTTATATTTGGTAAAACTTTCAAGTCCCAACTTCACTAAAATGGGGCCCAAATGATTCATTGAAGTCTAACCCACCATTCCATCTGGGAAATAAAATCAGTACACCAATATTGACATTTCTCCTGATAGAGACATCCGTTCGATCTGATATTTTTTAGTGTAAAAGAGGATATATAGGAGTACAACTTTATTGAATAAAGTATTCGTTTTTTATGGTATCTTCCTATTCAAAAATTCATTCACATTTTGGCCTTAAAAAAATCTGGATTGAAATTGACAGATTAAAATTGTTTAATCAAACTGCCCTAAATTTGGATCCTTAAGTCCAATGGATGCCAAATTTTCAGAGTAGATAGAGAATATCCATATCTACAACTTGTAAGAAGATAATATCTTGATATTCGGCTTTCTAATTTATCAAATTGGCGATGAAAGTGGAAAGTAATATTTGGAATACAAACAGTCCAAATCCTTGGGCTATAAATACAACCCCCTCTTCTCCTTGCATGGAGTTGGCATTTCAGAGAAAAGGAGAATAGGTTGGAATGACCAAGGCTCTTACAAAGTATTTTTAGGATCTTCTATACTCAAGTTTTTATTTGAGAAACCATTCCTCCTTGCGTCCTTTCATTTACTTTTGTGTTGTTCTTCGTTTATAATCATGTAAGTGTTTGTTTTCATAATTATCTTTTAATGCAAGTTTCTTCTTCATATTCTATTTGAATCATCCAAACTCTATTATTAATTAGTAATGGTCTTAAAATAGTTTAAATATAGTAAAAATACATTTTCTATTTTTCTTTCTCATTCAATCAAAAGTTCGTGTTTATTTCTCTTCATCGCTCGTGTGTGTGTTCGGTGCACCACTCTTTTCTTATCCCTTTCTTTTTCTTCTCTTCTTAATTCATCATCATAAAAATAATAAACCAAATTAGTAATAATTTCAATGTTTGAGTAAATATATCATTGAGGTGAGTTATAATTTAGGTATGTTAGGTGATTTAGAGATTTTGCTCAATGAATATTCTTTGAATTAACATTGTGTATGTTGGAATTAACATGTCATGGATTAATGACTTTTTTTGTTTAAAGAGTGGTTTACATGGATTATTGGAACCATAAATACACTACCATAAACAAGATATGATTAATATTAGAACCCTAAGTTAATTTAAATCTTGGATTAAAGCCTTAACACTCGGGAATTTCAATCAACGTCAACTTGTGACATGGGTGTTAATTTAACGCAATATAAAGCAAGGATCAATGATATCACGAGCTTAAATACCTAATGATGAACTCACCCCAATATTTATGAAATTATTAAATAAATCTTAATAAATCAATCATTTCAATTAAGCTCTGAAAATGAACCCCCCAATCAAAATACAATCAAGTAAAAATAATTGACTATTAAAAAGTATCATTGTTGAGGATTTGACCTGAGTGTTGCTATACATATTAACAGAGTACCGAAACCTTTAACGGTCGATAGGTGAAAATCATCCACACTCCAAATTTCATCATTGTCAGGGATGGTGTAATTAAGTAGTCGTTAGTTTTTGATTATTGGAAAAAAACAAAAAAAACAAAATTTAAAAAAATTGAAAAAAAAAACACAAAGAAAAACTCGTCTTCTCATAAAAATCATAAAACGAAAAAACACAAAAAAAAACAATCTTCCTCTTTCTTCTAAAATATATCTGAATTCCCCGTAGCTCCCAAACAATCCATCGGATTTGTTTGACCCTGAAATTGAGTGAAATCTTCATCAACTTAGGAGGAACATTAGGGATAATAAAATCATTCAAGAACCGGTCCTTGTACAACCAATTGAATTGGATATGGCTAATCCTAGGGAATAAACCCTTAAAGAACTTGTTGCCCTTGATATAAATTACCAAACCCTTGGTATTCAATATCCAAACATAGAGGCTGACTTCAAACTCAAATTGGGTTTGATTCATCTTTTTCCTCATTTCCACGGGCTAGTCGATGAGGATCCACATCTTCATCTTAAAGAGTTACAAGTGGCGTTCTCTACCATGAATCCTCAAGGGGTTTCTAAGGAACAAATCAAACTCTGAGCATTCCCTTTCTCCCTAGATGAAACTGCCAAGTCATGGCTCTACTACCTCCCTCCTGGTTCAATAACCACAAGGAATGACATGAAGAAACTTTTCTTCTTTCCTATTCTTCGTACTGCTTCTATCCAAAAGGAAATAAGTGGTATTCATCAATTCTAAAATGAATCACTACATAAGTATTGGGAGAGGTTCAAAAGGCTTATGGAAACTTGTCCACACCATCAAATATCTGACCAACTCTTGATCCAATACATCTATGATGGGTTATTTGATATGGAGAGAACTCTCATTGATGTCGCAAGTGGCGGTGCTCTTGTTGATAAAACTCTCACAGCTGTAAGAGATCTTATAAGAAACATGGCTGAAAACACACAACAATTCCATAATCGAGCACATGATCAATTCAAACAATATCGAGATAGTCAATCGATAGAGCCAAACAAGATGAACGAGTGGATGAGCAAACTTATAGGTCTTGTGAGACAACTAGCTATAGCGGCCAAAGCCCCAACCTCAACTTCTCCACAATCTCTATTCCTTAGACCTATCAAGAACTGTGGAATCTGCAGCTCTCCATCTCATCCAACTGACACATATCCACAACTTCAAGAGGATATCTCTGATTCGTCTGTACCAATGGAGCTAAATGCAATATATGCTCAGAACACCAACCCCCAACAATCAGGTTAGTTCATTATAAAGTTCAATCAACCCCACTCTGAGCCCTTCTCTTCTACCTATAACCCTAGCTTGGGATATGGGAATCCCATTTCTCATTCCCCTCAATTCCCTCCTCAAAACCCAAACCAATTCCAATATGGTCAAGGTGTTAGTAACTTCCAACAACTTTACCCTTTTGTTCCTCAACCTCAATGGATCAATCCTCCTCTTGCTCCTCCTAGATTCCGTTATCCTAGTGAGCCTTCTCAATTCCCAAACCAATACAATCACTTTCCCAAGAACCAAAATCAAGGCAATTCCAATCTGGGACAAGCCTCTTCTTCCAAACAACCATGGGAAAGTGCAGTGGAAGATCTTGCCTCCTTCACCCGTTCCATCCTTAAAAATATTGAAACCCAAATTAGTCAACTTGCATCCCACCTGAGCCAGTAGAAACCATCTAATTCTTCCCAACTTCCAGCTCAACCATTTCCCAACCCCAAGGGTAATGTAAGTGAAATTTCACTTAGATTGGGAAAGAAAGTCACTATACCTCATGATGAATCCCCTAAATCCCCTTTGAATGATGATCTTGAAAATAAAAAGACCAAAAATCCTGAAAACAAACCTGAAGCCACTCCCTCAACTCCATCCATTCCTCTAAAAAACTCAATTCCTTTTCCTCGAGCTGTCTCTAAGCCAAATAAGTCATTTGAACCCAATCTTGAAATAATCAACATGTTTAGACGTGTTGAAGTCAGCATTCCCCTCTTATATTACATCAAAAAAATTCCTAAGTATGCCAAGTTTCTTAAGGAATTTTTCACCCATAAGAAAAAACTTAGGACTATTGAGAATGTTTCAACCCAGAAGTCCATACCCATGAAGTGCAAAGGCCCAGGGACATTTACTATTCCATTCCAAATAGGGAGTTCAACTATGATGATGCACTCATAGACCTAGGATCCTCAATAAATGTCATGTCCAAATCCATATTCTCCAACCTTGGTCTAGGACCCTTGCACCCAATGAGTGTTTTCATCCAGTTGTCCAATCAAAGTACAACTAGTCCTAAGGGAATAATTGAGGATGTCCTTATTTGAGTCAATGATCTTATCTTCCCAGATGACCTCTATATACTTGACATGGAAGGTGAGACAACTTCTTTCCAATCTCCTCTGATTCTAAGAATATCTTTCCTCATGACATCTAAAACAAAAATTGATGTCCATGCTGACATCTTATCCATGGAATTTGGTGACCAACTGTTCAAGTTTAATATTTTTGAATCCATGTGATACCCATCAGAGAATCAATCTGTATTCTCTATCTATGACTCTGAAATTCTCTCTGAGAGTGTGTTGAATCCCAATCCATCATGTTCTTCCTTTTCTAATAATAGAGGTGTTTGTGAATATTTCATCCTCATTAACCAAGTCATAAATAGAGAAATTAATGTTGACATTTCAAATGAAAACTCCATTGATCTAAAGGATCTTGAAAAATCTTTGTAATCTCATACCACCTCTGACCTACACTGCTCCAACTTGGATGGTAATGAGGAAAACGAACAAGCATGTTCATTTTTTGATTCAAATCTGATTATCTAGCATTCATCATTTCTTATCCATGATTCTGAAAAAAAAAATTATATGTGAGGTGAATCCTGAACCAATGTGTTTATTTTGTTCTAATGACAGTGATGTTTGTGATATATGTTTCCTAATTAATAAAGTGATCACTAGTGATGTTGAAATTGACCATTCTTTGGTGAAAAACATTGATATAAAGGATATTGAAAATTTTATTTAGTCTTATGACTCTACTGATCCTCATTATTGTACATCAGTAAGTGGTGAAATAAATGAGTTAAAAATAATTAGGACCTCATACTCTGGTTTTATGTTATCTAATCCTTACATAAATGCACCATCAGAATTAAAACAACTTCCGGAATTTCCAAGAATATAAAACCAGCACTTTGTAGATAACATCATTCCTCAAGTTGAAGACCAAAGAGAGGATTGAAATATTCTCTTTACATCCCCATTGAACTACAAGAGCAACAACAAGGAAGGGAAGAAATTATCCAATGAACAATCAGGACTTCCAAAGGAGAAGTTTTTCTGGAAGTACTCTGGAGTTGAGAAAATACTATGGCCGCCATTGGATTGTGGGTAGTCCACTGTAACTGTCTAACCGTAGAAAAATAAATGCAGCGCTACTTGGGAGGCAACCCATGTTTTCTTTTAATTTTATGAAATTTTAATTTCTTTTTATTTTTTTATTAAATGAATATTGTTTCCTATTTTTTATTCTCTTTTAGGTAATGTAAATTTTCCAAAGCATCACTAGAGAGGAAACATGCCCCAAGAAGCCATCGACTTCCACCGACCCACCATCGGATGGGGATGATGACCCACCAAATCCAAACTAGAGGGAACCTCTTTTCTTTTAACTCTCTCTTTATCTCTTCCTCTCTCTCTCTCTTTTCTTCTTCTTCCTCTTTTTTTCATTTTTTTATCACTTTCATCATCAATTTTTTTTTCTTTCTCTCTTTCTCTTTTGTGTGGGTGTGTATTTTAAACACACTAAAAAACTAAAAAAACTAAAAAAATACAAAAAAAAAAGAAAAAAATTAAAAAATTCATACTTACCCTCCAGTTTTGAAATTTTTTCCAACCATTTTGGGGAGTCAAAAGGACATGTTTTCATCTCAAAAATTTTGTATTTTTATCATGACTTTGGATAAAGAATTTTGTGTCAAGAATAACAAATTTTGAATGTTCAATTTTTTATTTGGAAAATGATTTCCCCCAACCATGGGGAACAATATTAGCTTTCATGTCAATGTCACCTATGGACATATTTTCATAATGTGTATTTTTTCACCCCTGATTGTGTGTCTTGAGTTTGTGGACCTTCAATATGAATTTCCTACTTTGGTGTGCATTGATATGATAGAGGCATTTTCTTAACCAAATGAGAATCACAATAGCCAAATATCCTCCCTTTAAACTTACATTAATCCTCCTTTTGAAAGCCCCTTAGAACTTATGAAAACCATTTCTTTGATAGCCACATTACAAGCCCAATATCTTGTCCCACCGAACATCTACATGGATTTAAATTGCATAATTTATTGAAATTTAAGTGCGAAGGGAAAAGGATTTCATTTTGGGTGTCCTTTTTTTAATCTTTCAGCGTGTTATTATATTCTTGAGGGAAAGAATCCGTTTTAGTGTGGGGGGAGGTTGTCATTTAGTGAGATTTGTGAATGTATATATTTTTATCGGGAGCTAATGAAACTATTTCAGCAAAATTGAACTGTCTCAATTCTCGGGAAATTTTCATTTGTGTATGAAATCCCCCAAACAAGGTTAGAATGGCAATTCCTGGTCCTTGAGAAGTACCAAAAAAATGACTACTTAAATTGGGGTTTTTAGCATAAAGTATCCATTGTCCTGTAAAAAGGGGTCCTAAACTTTGGGGATGTGGTAATACATCTAAAAAATTATTCCATTGAACATATTACCCTCTGGATCTAAGAATACCAACATGGACTAAATGAATTGTCCAAGCCAAAAAACTTACCCCGAATAGTCCTAAAAAATGATGATTGAGATGAGATTCGGCATTTTTGAACCAAGAAATGCTCGGTTTCCATTTCGGTTGTAAGTGTAACCAACCTCCTATTAAGGTTCCGTCCTAGAACCACTCTTCTTTCTATACTCTATTTTTTTATTATCCTTTTCACACTCGTCCATTTTAAATGGTGCATCAATTTTTTTATTCTGTGTGGATCTAGGAATTCTAAACAATATAAGATAATTGGTATTACTAAGAATTGAATCAAGGAGTCAGTCAACTAAAAAATAGGTCATAAAACAAATAAAAAATGGGTATAGATAAAGGACTTTCTCTATACCTATTTTTTACCTAACCTATAAATTGATATTTCATATTATAATTTATTACTCATACAAATAGTTTCATTTAGGGATTTGATCGAAAGGAATCAACACATTTAGATTCAACTATCGTACTATCCAGAGGATTATCTGCAAAAGGTATCTATCCAGCAGTCGACCCTTTGGATTCAACGTCAACAATACTCCAACCTAGGATTATTGGTGAAGAATATTATGAAACTTTGCAAAGATTCAAGCAAACATTACAACGTTACAAATCCAGGGATTTTGAAAGAATTTTTACTAGAAAAAATGTCATTATTGCTTCGACTCATAAACCCCAAAAAGTGGATCCCACTATAATAGCTCTGAATCATTTAAATACATTCATTAAGATATGAAGGATTCTTATTCCACAACAACGAAATCACTTTTTCACTCTAACATGTACTAGGGGGTTTTACTTTGAAAATCAAATGTTCCATACAAATAGATTTGGGTCCATCACCATGGGTTCCAATGCACTAGATCTTGTAGCACTTACCAATGAGGCCAATAATGAGGATTCAAGAATCCCTTAGCCAAAAAAATAAAGGAACCATTCGTACGTTATTGAATAGAAAGAAACAATGTCAATCTTTGATCATTTTGTCATCAGTCGATTTTTTTCAAATGGGTCCATTTGTTGGTGTCAAAAAATATCACAATGCAATAAAATAATCATCAATAAAAAAATATTTCATTATTCCAATTAGGGATTCATTAAGGCCTTTTGGAATTGAACTTCTTGTTGTTCATTTGTATTCATTTTACTATTATTTAATAACTCATAATCAGACCTTGGTAACTCACTATTTGCACCTTGACAATTTCAAACAGAGTTTTCAAGGACTAAAAAAATATCTTTTTATGGATAAAAATGGGATAATTTATAATCCCGATCCATGCAGTCACATCATTTTGAATCCATTCCATTTGAATTGGTATCTTTAGGAAATTTGAATAGTTGTTTGAACAATGAGTTACATTTACGTACAATCAGTATCAATATTAACATGTTTGGGGCGATGAAAGAAATAACGGATTAGTTTTTATACTGTTGTTATCTAGGCATTTGTTTATTGATTTTGTTCTTTAAAATAACTTTTTGAACTAATCTACTATGGTATAAAGTATTAGATCCAACGAATTTAGTAAAGGAAAACCTAAATTTTTTGATTTGGTCATTTTTGTGGAGACGGGATTTGAACCCGTGACCTTAAGGTTATGAGCCTTATAAGCTACCAAGCTGCTCTACCCCGCTCTTAATAACTGGAAACTCATGGACAAACAAGGATGGTAAAATTCACCCCTACTACCATATCTGTACAACTAGAATAACCCATTGATATAGAATGGTAAAGGGGCCCTCTGTGTATGTGCAGCAAAATAAAGATTTCAAAATATTCTTGAAGTCCCATAGTGATTTCCTTGACCCATTTTCTTATCATTTAGTGAAGGGTAGAAATCAATCAGATTGATTTTTCAATCAAAATATTATATCTTTTATGTGAAATCCTCGGTTTTTTTCTCTTCATCTTATCTATCCTTATCCCATAGGTACAACATTTGAAAATCAATAAAGAACCTTCTTCTATATGAATCGATATGTTTACATTCCAATTCCTTCCTTGAGTACCTCCCAAGGAAATATTATGAGGAACTACTGAACTCAATCACTTGTTGTCGTGACTCTTTAGTTTTCTGTTGAGGTCTATCCTGTATAGGTACTCCAAAATTGGATAAGTGATCGATTTCTAGGTTTCTTCATCTTAAACCTAATTGGTTACTTCCAATTACATAAATCAAAAATTCAAACCGCACTCAAAGGTAGGGCATTTCCCATTTTTATAGGAAATTCTGTACCAGAAACAAATGAAAATTTTGAAGAATAAGTCATGGTGCTTATAGTCAATGGATTCCCGATACAATCCCACCATGATGCATTTTATTACTTGAGTTATTGATTTGAGTCCGGGGGTCAAATTATTTGTTGATCGCGTTGGAGGATAATTACTATTGCTTTCCAATTGGATGTTTTTGCATTAATTTCTACTTCATCAAGGTTTGGTTGAAAGGCCTTGGAGCGGCAGCGATCTCCTCCTCTCGCGCCGTTAGGGTTCTCCGCCAGATCTCCTCCCTTCCCCCTCCGGCGTGGTCCGGCCTTGGCGATGGTGTTCTGTCCTAGAATTGCGTCGACGGTTGACAGCACTGTTGGGCCTGTCTCTGAGCTTCGAGATCCGATCTTTGGCTTTGGATCGACCGACGTTGACTCCGTTTTGAGCAGAGACGACCTCATCTCTCCTAGCTTCGGGATCCCTCTTTGGCGTTGGTTTGCGTCGGATCAGTGTGGTCTGGTTCTAGGATACCTTCTCGGGGTCAGTTTCCCCTCCAGATCCAGATTCTTTTCGTGGATTTGGGAGCTTGGTCTCGTGCTTGGTGTTCTCGGTGAAGGCGTCGGCATTCCCCAGTCCATTGGATCTCGTCGTGGCTGTGGTGCACTCGCCGTAATCTTTTGGTTGTTTGCTGCTGGCTTCGATGAAGCCTCGTGCTCATCGATGGCTTGTCATTCACCTCTGAGTTTTCAGACCGGCTTCATCTTGGCTCGATGCCAGATTTGGCGTGCTCCGGTCTTCTTGGGTTCGGTTCCAGTTGCAAGGAGGGGGGAGGCTCTGTGTTTTGATTTTCTTGGCTACTGTAAGTTTTGGGGGCTGCTCTTCAATGCAGCTTCTGTTTCGCTGATGTGGGTGAGTTGGGTTGATTGTGTTGGTGGCTGCTTGTTGTTGATTGCTAGGAGGTGCTGCTGCTGGCGGTTGTTCGTGGTGATGGGTGAAGGAGGAACGACCGAGTTGTATGCGGAGCAGGGTGCAACATCAGGGCGGCCTGATCTGTTATGATTAAATGGTGATGTGGTGATGGTGAAGTGATGGTGAAATGGTGATGTGGTGAACTCCCTTGATGGTGAAGTCTATGTTAGTGAATCTGTTGGAATGTTGGCAATGGTGGATCTCTGCAGTTGTGAGATTTCTGAAGTGTTTGATGTTGTTGTTTTGACTTGATATGTAATTCTCATTTTGTTTGGAAGTGTTGATTGGGTTTGGGCAAAATGTCTGCCCTCATCCCTACCTTGCTTGCTGTAACTTTTAATTTTTTTTTTTAATAAATAGTCAGAGGTTCTTGCCTCTGACTGAACTTTCCTGGTACTTCATCAATCTTATTAATTAAGGTACCCTTTGTATTTTATTCTCCTGAAGGTTGGTCAAGTAAAAAAATATTGTATTTTTCGGTACTTCTTTATGGATTGGATTATTATTTCTGGTGCGTATCCTAAATTCTATCATCTCTTAATAATTTATTTTTCCCAGACCAAATCACCATACACGTTGTGAGATATATTAAAATTCAATATAAGTCCCCAAAGTACAAATAAAAAATTAAAGGGATTCAAAATTATTATTGAAATTGAAAATTCATATTGATGTATGGGGAAGTAAATCCAAAAATATTTCATTTAATTATTTTATATCAAGATAAAGAACGAAAAAAATTAAAAAAGTGGATATGGTGGAATGGTAAAATATCTCTTTTCCAAGGAGAAGAGGCGGGTTTGATTCCCGTCTCCGCAAAAATGACCCAATCACAAAATTTAGGTTTTCCTTTGTCTTTGTTGTGTGGTAATAAAAAAGTTGAGAGAACCATTATTCCATCCTTATCCTTATTTTTGTTGTTCGCTATCTCGTTCGTACACATCTTCTCTTTGTTTCCCGATCCTTTGAGTTACATATAGAGTTCGAAAAGGTCAAATCTTTGATGATTCCATCATTGATGATGGAGTTGCAAAAACTTTTGGATAGGTATCCTACATCTGAACTGAATTCTTTCAAAAAAATTATTTAACCCATGATGAATAATATTTTTATTTGAAACTTTTTTATTTGAACCTAAAGTAAAGAATTTATTCTTGGGTCATTATACATTGTGCGATAAAGTCAAAACAAGGTATTATTCTAGTAAAAACAAAAGAAAAGAATAGATACCAGGAGCTAGTTACGTTAATGTGAATTATTCATTTAGGATTATCACACTGGTCACAAATGAGCACCGTGAAAATACATGCCACTCAGCCAAAAAAAGATGATGGAGAGTTGACCAAAATGGTCACTAAATACTTTTCGAGAGATCTCCTCCAAATCACTAGTATGGCTATCGAAATCATGAGCATCAGCATGTAGGTTCCAGATCCAAGTGGTAGTATTTGGGCCCTTAGCAATTGTTCTTGAGAAATTACTGGGTCTTCCCCATTCCTCGAAAGAAGTTTTTATGGGATCCTTTTTTTGACTCTTCAAATTTTCTAAAAGGTAACTATCCTGATTTCATATTATATTATATATGTATATTTTCATATTATATTGTATAGTATAAATATATATATATATATATATATATATAATCCTTGAAAAATACTTTCCCTCGTTAAGAAGAAATACTTACTCTCTTTGGGATCTGATCCTACACCGCTGACTTTTCGTTTCTTTACCATCTGCCGGTTTTGGGTTTAATACCGATATTTTAGCAAAAAATATAATAAATCTAAGTGTAATTGGAGTCATTGTTGAACTATACCACATAGTTCCAGAAACAAAAAAAGATGAAAAAAAATATAGCAGTTATGCTACTGGACAGGACAGTTTCAATATTGCCCATACGTAATCCTTTGTACAGACGTTGGGACGGACAAACACTAAGATGGAATAGACCTGCTAATACGATGAGTTGGAACAACAGTTGGGAAAAAATGAAGAGATATCCAAGGATCATCATGAGATTTGATCAAGAAAATCCAAGATTATAGTGATCTTTACGGATGACTATCAGAAAACCTATTCTTATTATAATGCCAAAGAAACTGTTGATCCTGATCAAGTTGATGAAGTGGAATTGATACGTTATTCACAACAATCAGACTTTCGTCGAGAGATTATCAAAGGTACCATGCAAACTCAAAGACATAAAAGAGTTATTTGGAAAAAATTCAAGCCAATACACATTCTCCTCTTTTTTTGTCCAAAAAAAAGTAAAATATAGCTTGGGTCTTACATCACTATTGAGAAACGAAGGAATACTTCCATCTCCACCAAGTTGAACTCAGACATCGCCCGCTTTTTGGGTGTGAAACAGCGTCAAACCAAAATACCCAACAAGCATTATCTCTCCCAGAGTGTATTTATCAAAATCAATAACAAAATGCTATGATTCTTCCATGGGATTTATTCATTGATTTAGATCATTTATTTAGAAATCATTCGCGACATCATGCACCAATTTATCCTAGTTTAATGAAAATAAATGTACAGTTGGTTAAATCCAGCCTATTCTTGAAATAAACAACTCGCACACACTCCCTTTCCAATAAAAATCAATATACCAAGCACTACACTTTGATTTATTAGATTTGTTGCTAAAATGTCAGTATTAAACCCAAAACCGGTAGATGGAAAAGAAACGAAAAAATTGGAAAATTTTTTAAGCAAATACACATTCTCCTCTTTTTTGTCCAAAAAAAGTAATTTTTTTTATTTTGAAATTTTCAAATGGATTCAATCAAAAGTTAAAAAATTTACAAAAGAGAAAAAAAGAAAAGAAATGGATAAAAAGGGGGATGGAGATAAAGTAGTAGAGAAAATAAGGATAGAAATAGCAGAATCCTAGGATACCATTCTATTTTCTCAAGGAATACGAATTTGTATGTTAATAATACAATCAACTAACTTACTTGATTCTTTCTTTGAATCAAGGTGAACCTTATTCTATTTTACTTGTACTTTATTTTATCTTGTTTTAGGGTTTAGAAAGTTTAGAGAATACCCATTAGCATAATGCAAGTAACAATTTTTTTTCTTCTATATCTAGTGTAGTTTTGATTCATTCAGCGAATTCTATCAGCACAATAGAATAGGGGATTCTCCCGAAGGCACCCCTTCCTTTAAAGAGGATTTGCGGCATGTCGATCCCCGGTAAGGTGCTTCACTTTGCATCGAATTAAACCACATGCTCCACCGCTTGTGCAGGCCCCCGTCAATTCCTTTGAGTTTCATTCTTGCGAACGTACTCTCCAGGCGGTATACTTAACGCATTAGCTACAGCATTGCACGGGTCGATACGCGCAGTGCCTAGTATCCATCGTTTAAGGCTAGGATTACTGGTGTATCTAATCCCATTCGCCAATAAGACCTGTTTTAAGAGGTTCATATATGGAACGTCTATAAATAATATCTGGTGAAGGATATTCAATTAATTGAGATTCAGAAGTGGAAATTTCACCTCTTCCAACAATAGGTTTAGCTAGTGCATTGATAACACGACCTAAAAACGCCTTGCTCACAGGTATTTAAGCAATTCTTCGGTGCAATCAGATCATTTATAAAGAAGAGGATGAGCTTCAAGAGAATGATTTGGAGTTATTGTAGAGTGTAACCATGCAGTACTAGACACGAGATAGAGCTTCCAAAGAACAAGGGTTTTTTTGAATAATCCCTTGGTCAAGTAAAAAAAATGTTGTATTTTCCGGTACTTCTTTATGGATTGGATTAGTATTTCTGGTGGGTATCCTAAATTATATCTTCTCTTAATAATCTATTTTTCCCAGACCAAATCACCTTACATGTTGTGCCTTGGCCCGTAGGTCCTGACATAGGGTTAGAATTATAGCTCTTCCAGAGTGGTATCTCACTGAGGGCTCGGGCCCCCCCAGAAGGAGGCCTTCTTCGCCCTCCACCTAAGTTGCGCAGGAAAGGCCCAAACCCAATCCCAAAGAATATTAAAGCTTCATAGGGTCTTTCTATCCAGGTGTAGGGAGTCCGCATCTTCACAGACATGTCTATGGTCACCCAGGAGTATTTATCCTTGCAAGTTGGTCCTTGCTGATTCACATGGGATTCCACGTGCCCCATGCTACTCGGGTCAGAGTGTAAGCTAGTGATGCTTTCGGATACTGGACTCTGACTGCCACTCTACAGAACCGTACATGATATTTTCACTTCATACGGCTCCTCATTCAATTCTTTTGAAGTCATAGGATCATTTTCCGCATTTGGGAATCTCCCTTACTCCGTCCCGAGTAAGTATAGGACCCATTCAGTCACATTTTCATGTTCCAATGGAACACTTTCCATTTTGATTCTCAAATGAATTCCTTGGGAACTTTTATAGTCAATGGAATATATAGAATTGTGATCAATCAAATATTGCAAAGCCCTGGTATTTATTACCGGTCATAATTGGATCATAACGGGATTTTGGTCTATACTGCTACCATAATATTAGTTGGTGTTCTTTCCAATCTCTAAGCATTTCACCGCTCCACCGAAAATTCTATCTGCCCCTACTGTACTCTAGTTTGGTAGTTTCCACCGCCTGTCCAGGTTTGAGCCATGGGATTTGACAGTGGACTTAAAAATCCACCTACAGACGCTTTACACCCAACCAAAACTTGTTGCCTTACCACTTGGCCATGCCCCATTCTTGTCCATTCTTGGATGGATTACTAAAAAATATAAAGTGATCATTTTTTTTAATTCTGGTCATTCTGAAATAAAGAAAGAAATAAATCGATTGTAGTCAATTTTAGTAAGTAGTGCAATAAGATACAAAAAAAATACACCAAATCACTTTTATTCGGCTCAATCCTTTTTTAGGTAAATATTGGGCCGAGTTTCATTGTACAATTATGAAAAGGGAATGAACAGTCATTACTGTGAATTACAAAGTATCCACTGCGGCAAATTAAACTCCATGTATGATAAAAAAGATAGTTGGAAGAATCACATGACTAATTGCATTGACAGTTTTCTTCATTCTCAAATTGATATTGAGAATATATCAAAATTAATTGATAGTGATAACCGAAGTGATACTTATATTTATAGATGGATTTTTTGTGATGAAAGTGAAAACAATAGTGAAAGTGATATTTCTTCAAGTATGATAATCACTAGCAAGACAAATGGTGATTTCACTTTAAAAGAAGTTTCTAATGATTTCGATCTATGATTCATATTTCGTCGACCAATCCTTCCCAATTCACATTTTTGTTGAAGTGTAAAATTGCATGAATATAATCCGCATTATGCATCTTTATCAATTGAATTGTTTCTTTGTAGATTCCGATATGAAGTTTTTGTAGAGGTGTTTTCGGATCCCATTTTTGTCCCTAACTAAAAAAGTGTCATATAAAAAAAGAATGTCCTTGACACCGAATACAAGAGTGTAATGAGAACTTTTACTATAACCAACCCCATTCTTCATGTATTTAGTGAAAACCTGGTCTTCGCTTCGAAGAGTTTCAATAAGACCAAGACTGCCCATTGATTTACTTAACCCACACCTGTGTCTGAACTCCTCGTTTAACAACATTGACTTATTTATGAACCACCATAAGAATTCGGAACTAGAATGAACAATGCAGTAGCAATAGATATGAGAATATTTACTTCCATAATTGAATTGTTTTATACTTCGCAATATAAAAATAACTCAGTATTGAATCCCTTAGAACCGATATTGAATCAAATTAGTATAATGAATTTCCAAGATCTGATAGCCTATCCGACACAGGTTTATATACAAAGAACGGGGAAAGCATTATGGGTTGTATCCGAAGATATGGAAAGGGATGTTTTTATGTCAGCAATAGAAGCCCAAGCTCATGGAATTGTTGATCTAGTATTAGTTGAATGAAAAAATAGTAGGGTATTTACACAAACACTATGAGTTTTTGTATTTCTATCTATATCATTTTCAATTCGATTGATTATTCATTTTATCGCTGTCACCCCACCAGTAGTAGGAGAAGTAAGGATGGATATATAAAATAACCTTTTATTAGATTGAAAATCATATAAAGATGCAGATATTTTAGCCATTTGAATCAAGCTTAAACTTCCTTCTTGCATGTGTGCCCCTCCAGAAGCACACACTAAAAGAAGAAGTAGAAATTTATGGGATGCATACTCGATCAAACGAGTTATTTTCTCCCCAACTACAGATCCCATACTTTCATTCTTTTTGGAGTCACTCAAAGAACAAAATGAGAGTTGATCCTGAATAAAACAATCCAATGTATTTAGTTATTAGTAGATTGGATAAAAAAATAGAATAGAACCTTTTTTACCCTAAACTCACTAAGTCAATAAAAAATTGCTTTCTAAAACTATACCATCAGAAAAAATTCCTTGACCAATTGGATAGATCAAAAAAATGGTAGTAGAAGCTGCTACTGGAGCTGAATATGTAACAGCAATCCAAGGACGCATGTCTAGACGAAAGCTAAGTTCCCACTCACGACCCATGTAAAAAGATACACCAAGTAATAAGTGTAGAACAATTAACTCATAAGGACCACCATTGTATAACCATTCATCGACGGATGATGCTTCCCATATCAGATAAAAATGCAAACCAATAGCTGCAGAAGTAGGAATAATGGCACCAGAAATAATATTGTTTCCATAAAGTAGAGATCCAGAAACTGGTTCACGAATACCATCAATATCAACTGAAAGAGAAGAAATGAAGACAATTATAAATACACTGAATAATCCCCCTTTTGCTATATTATTGCTGATATAATCATAAAAGGCTAATTTTTCAGGAATCATAGACCAAGATTCTGATAAACTTTTATTTTCGGCTAACCCAGTACCAACTATTTGATATATTTCTTACTGGAAGTATCCCTGATCCCATTGACAACGAGAAATTCTTATTCCACAACAACGAAAGCACTTTTTCACTCTAACATATACTAGGGGGTTTTACTTTGAAAATCAAATGTTCCATACAAATGGATTTGGGTCCATCACCATGGGTTCCGATGCACTAGATCTTGTAGCACTTACCAATGAGGCCCTATCGATATAGTAGTCCATGTAATTGCAGAAACTTTCAAAATGAAATAATTGACGATCGTCATTATGAGACATGTACAAAACCCCTTTTTTCTAATTCTTATGATGTCATTGGAGATTTTTGGCAGAAAAAAATCCATTTTGATAGTATTTTGTGGCTTCGGTGGTGACTAGACCAACGCATTATTGCTTCAAGATAAGTTCTCATCGAAGTTAATTATGAATCTTTGGGTATCTATCATGTTATACGTTCATTCCAAATCTTCACCCTTGATTCTAGGTTCCTCGATATGGAATTAATCGAGCAAACTTCTAGTACATGTTCCACTTTTGGGAGACCCTGCGTGATATCACCAGATTTTGATTTTTTATATATAAATGTGACTAATGTGTTTCCTTCGGTGGGTGAGGGGGGATTCGAACCCCCGACACCGTGGTTCGTAGCAACGTGCTCTAATCCTCTGAACTACAGGCCCTGTCTCCACTGGGTCTATTCCCGGTAGTACCCTCCCTCAACTCACCCCTTTCCTCTCCCCAGCCATTTCCATTTCAGGTTAAGAAGATTTGAAAGTTCTCTATAGACTATAGAGAACAAAACGGTTCATATGTAGAAGAAGGGGCATATTGATATAGATAAAAAAAAATCTAAAATCAAAAGAGCGATTGAGGTTGAAAAAATAAATGATTGTGACCGGTGTGATCATCCTAAATGAATAATTCACATTAACATAACTAGCCCCTAGTATCTATTATTTTCTTTTGTTTTTACTAGAATAATACCTTGTTTTGACTAAGATGCATTTCCTCTAGCTCCCGAAAAAGACATTATATGGATGGGATTAAAAGGATCAATCATCCTAAAATTAGGATTTATTTCTTGTCACAAAAAATCACTTGTTGCATACCATATCTCAATAGATTGACATAATTTTTCAAGTGCATGTATTATGATAAAAATGATTATAAAGAACTTCCCTTTTCAAATAAAAAAAATTTAAATGACTTGGATCATATTTTATATAATTTTTTGAATTATGAATATAAAAACTCCATCTATATTATGAAAGGATCACCATCCCACATAATATTAAAAAAAAGGAAAAATATTAATTACAAGCCATATAACCCAAAAGTACTCAAAATTTCACCCCAATTGAGCACGTCTAGCATATTTACGCACAATAGTAGGATCACTATAACTGAATCCATTGAGTTCACCTCCATAGAATTCAATAGTTACACCGACTTGTTTGACACTATATTTTGCTCATGATTTCGATAACCATACTAGTGATTTGGAGGAGATCTCTCGAAAAGTATTTAGTTCCCATTTTGATCAACTCTCCATCGTCTCTTTTTGGCTGAGTGGGCGAATAGCGGGAACCGAACCCACTTTTTCTCCTTGGCAAAGAGATATTTTACCATTCGACCATATCCTCTTTTTTATTTTTTTCGTTCTTTATCTTGATATAAAATGATCCCAGGGCTCTAACCACGTGCCTGTTGAAGAATGAGCCAGCAACTCATAAGCAGTGGCTTGGTTAAGGTAACCCACTGGAGCCGTAGCGAAAGAGATGGAGAATGCTCGTTCAATGAATAAGAAGTGGTGGGGATCTTCTCTTATTTTAAGCTATTATTCAGTGAAACCAATGATTAGTTATTAGGGCGAAAGACCCCTTTTTTCGTATACTAGAAAAAGGAATCATCTGTCGGGATTGATCTCTGAGAATGCCTCAGATGGCATCAAAGGTTGAATCGAGAAGAATGAGGCTGAAAATGAGAAGACATTCTAGGAAAATCAAACCATCAAATAGAAGGAAAAAACGCATGGGCAGGCAAGAGACAACCTAGCGAACTGAAACATATTAGTACCCAGATGAAAAGAAAGCAAAAGTGATTCCCCTAGTAGCGGCGAGTGAAATGGGAGCAGCCACCGACTTGTTCGACACTATATTTTGATTCTGCCCTACTAAAAGGAACATCAACTCTAACTATTATGTTCCCCATCTACCAAAACGACTGAAAATGTTTCAAATCCAGATCGGCTAATTGTTCTCAGATAGCACCTTCTCCAGTAGAGATTTCCTGATTTCGAAATATATCGAACCCTCAGGTAGTAAAAAAAATCAGTATGCTAAAGGAATAAATAATAAAATACATAAATAAAAAAACATTTTCTACATTTACAAGTCCACTAGAATCCAATGGCATTTCGAAAAGCGATATTTGGTTGAAATGCCTCTGAAACACACTCATA
Organism: Viscum album; assembly: GCA_963277665.1. Lineage (NCBI taxonomy): Eukaryota > Viridiplantae > Streptophyta > Magnoliopsida > Santalales > Viscaceae > Viscum > Viscum album. The sequence continues at coordinate 30,823,910 of OY728132.1, read as the reverse complement.
GAGTCGCTCCCCTATCATTGTGTACGGTTCTCCGGGCAGTGCCCCCCCCCCCCCAAACTCTCAGCTTATCCTGTCACTGTGCAGTTGACAAGAATCGGAGAGATTCCCGAATAGGTCAACCTTTTGAACTGTTGAGTCCATGGGCAGGCAAGAGACAACCTGGCGAACTGAAACATCTTAGTACCCAGAGGAAAATAGGGAATCCTTATTTAGTCTGCTTGGCTTGGATATGGAGATCATCATGGTGGTTCTAGTATGAATCTAAGGTTTCAATCTATTGATAGGGTCTTAACAATATAAATTCCTTCATATAAGATGAATAAGATACGAGATAAAAAAACACTAACTAAAATCAATATAAAATAAGAAAAAATTGATTTGATTATGAAAACAAATCAAATCCATATCCAAGCTTGGGTGAAATTTTTGAATTAGATCGTGCGACTTTAAAATCCGATGGTGTTTTTTGTAGTAGCCTAAGAGGTTGGTTCACTTATCATGATCATCCATGAAGGGTTTCAATTGTTTCAAATGAACGATTTGAAGACCTATTGATTCTAACAATGGATTGCAGAGTTCATTCGGACCTTTTTCATAGATTTCTTTTTTATTCGAAGTGTCCCGCGATCTTCAACCAATTATACGCCTCAATATAATGACTCGAAGTAAGTGCTAGAGCTTGTTTCTTTTAAATTGGTTTATTCTGTAGCAAATGCTAGTCAAAATATGAAGTAATAACGCGTTGATCTAGTCACCATCGAAGCCACAAAATACTATCAAAATGGATTTTTTTTCGGCCGAAAAGCTCTAATGACATCATAAGAATTAGAAAAAAGGGATTAGATCCAGTCACTGGTGCTCTATGGCTGACCGATATTTCACACCATCATTTGGCTATAGCTATTTTTTTCTTCATAGCAGGTCATATGTATAGGACCAACTGGGGTACCAGTTATCGTGCCCACAGTAAACGCTGGGTAGCCAAGTGCGGAGCGGATAACTACTGAAAGCATCTAATTAGTAAGCCCACTCCAAGATGTACGGATTCTTGAATACCTACTATGGTGGAATATTCATGTGGTATTTTATCAGATTTTGCACGTGTTATACATGTTCCTTCTATTTCTCCAAGTGCATCACAGGTTCCATACAGATTACTTCTTAATACAATTTCTTTCAAATTCATTAAAATTTCATGTACGGATTCTTGAATACCTACTATGGTAGAATATTCATGTGGTATTTTATCAAATTTTTCACATGTTATACATGTTCCTTATCTTTTTTGGAAACTAGGAAGTATTTATCATGCACTTCTGGGACCTGAGATAATGAAAAATGGATCGTCTCTCCGTGACCTTATCTTGAATTCTCAAAACTTCTGTCGCTCCATCCCCACAGGGGTAGAGAACCCGTTGTTGTATCGGTTGTGATAATATGATTGCATCATGATGTCTAAGGACACGATCTAATAGATCATTGTATCAAGTGGTTGGATCATAATCTCTTACCATAAAAATAGCTCCATGCGCAGCAGCGCCAACTATGATAAATCTACCAATCCACATTTGATGTGTGAACAATGACAATTGTGTACCATAGTCAATAAGAATCAAAATGGAAAGTGTTCCATTGGAACATGAAAATGTGACTGAATGGGTCCTATACTTACTCGGGACGGAGTAAGGGAGATTCCCAAACGCGGAAAAGGATCCTATGACTTCAAACTAATTGAATGAGGAAGTGGATTCTTGAATACCTAGTATCGCTCGTAATAATCTATCTTTCGGGGCATAAGACGAATCTTTCGTTATCTGCGGCGTTAATTTACCTACTAAAATATCACCATCCTCTCCCCAAGATCCCAGCATAATCTTCTTGCCCCGAAATTTGGCCCCCTCATAGTGAAATCCCAATGAATTGGGTTCGATACAATCTAATAGAAAGTGAGTATTGTCTACCAGTGCAAAGAATTTAACTAACTCATTTTCGAATTTATTTTATTTTGTATTCTTTTTATTCAATATTCGCAAGGTCAGGGTCTCCATTTGTATCGATAAAACAAATTGTTGGAATTCCCAACGCCATACATTCTCTAAGGGCGGGGTTCTTCTGTCAGCAACATGTTTTTGGGTGGTCCCACTTATGGGGTCAAACTCTCTAAGAAATATTGGAATATCCATCTCATCAATATCATCGATCTCAGGAAGATTACAACGATCTGTGCATATGATTCTATTGAGTTCTGAATAATTAGTCTTGTGTTTGTTTTTACCAAAAAAATCCGAACGAAATAATTTGTTTCTAACTTGATCATTTTACCGAGGGTATGGATGAATATCTTGCTTCATCAATATATGTAAAATATTTTAGCCGCACTTAAAAGCCGATTACTCTACCGTTTTTGAGTTAGCAACCCGAAAAAATTTAATGAAGTGTAGAAAAAATAAAAATAACAAGGTTTGAAAATAAATGAATTGCTAGTCGTAGAATATTATTCCCGTCAGACTTAAAAATAATGAAAAAGATATACAAAAGGTTTGAGGATGCTAAGGGCCCAGATACTACCACTTGGATCTGGAACCTACATGCTGATGCTCACGATTTCGCATGGCCCTGAAATTTAAGAGTCGGTGAAAATTCTCCTAATTTGTGGCCTACCATAGAATCTGTTATAAATATAGGTAAATTTTCCTTTCCGTTATGGATAGAAATAGTATGGCCGATCATTGTAGGTATTATTGTAGATTCTCGGGACCAAGTTATGATTATTTTTTCTTTTTCCACATTTGTGTTAAGCTTTTTTATTTTTCTTAATAAATGATTCGCTATAAAAGGATTCTTTTTACTGAACGTGTCACACATGACTCCTTTGTTTTTGAATAAAGACAAAGAAACAAATTTGATTTTCTCTCTTTACTACGGCGACGAAGGATTAAAATCATGAAAGAAATGATGTTTGTTGAGAAGTGTAAAATTGCATGAATATGATCCGCATTGTGCATCCTTTGTGTTTGCTTCTCCTGAAGGTTGGTCAAGTAAAAAAATGTTGTATTTTCCGGTACTTCTTTATGGATTGGATTAGTATTTCTGGTGGGTATCCAACTGGGGCATTGTTCATAGCCTAAAATATATTTTAGAGGCTCATAAAGGTCCATTTACAGGCTAGGAACATAAAGGCCTTTATGAGATCCTAACAACTTCATGGCATGCTCAATTATCTCTTAATCTAGCTATGTTAGGCTCTTTAACCATTGTTGTAGCTCACCATATGTATTCCATGCCTCCTTGCATTTATTGCTACTGTACTGTTCATTCTAGTTCTGGCTTCTTTTTTACTTATCATTTACGTCAAAACGGTCAGTCAACAAAATAATAAATTGGAATGAAAGCAATACATCGTTGATCCATATAGATATCATCTACTAATATAAGACCAGTGGATGTTTGGATAAAATTGATTTCCGGCATCCCTTTAACCAAAGATACAGATATCTTGGCAGCATTCTGAGTCACTCCTCAGCCAGGAGTTCCACCTGAGGAAGCAGGGGCCGCCGTAGCTGTGGAATCTTCTACTGGTACATGGATAGTTGTGTGGACCGATGGATTTACCAGCCTGGATCGTTACAAAGGACGATGCTACCACATAGAGCCCGTTGCTGGAGAAGAAAATCAATTTAACCCAAAAGTACTCAATAGATTAGGTCCTTTACATAATTATTTAGGAAAAATTTATGTCACGTTATAGAGGGCCTCGCTTCAAAAAAATACGCCGTCTCGGGGCTTTACCGGGACTAACTAATAAAAGGCCTAGGTCTGGAAGTGATGTTAGAAAGCAATCATGCTCTGGAAAAAAATCTCAGTATCGTATTTGTTTTTACAGATTCAAAATGAGAAACTGTCATCCCATTCCATCGAATCAAAAGGGGATGCCCCGAATCTGACATGTGTTTTGGAGAGGAATAACATGAAGCTCAGAATTGGGGATATTCCACAAGGTACTCCCAAAAAAATACTATTAGTGGTTGAAAGAGTACCATGCTACATCTGGACTTCAAACCACTTAGTTTTAGCCATGTTAATAATGGTCTACATGATTGGTTGAGAGAGAATCAAAGTGTATTTATCAAAATCAATAAAGAAATATGGGACATGGCTCTTTTGTCGAAATTGAATGCCTTACTGATTCTTTTTAGTGAAGCCATAATCAAGAATCATTCATTTCATATCATAAAATGGGTTTTATAGAGACCCCCAATGAACCATCCTCGCATAAATTGCTAAAGATCCAATCAGTCCAACATGGATTCCTTCAGACGTGTCAATTGGAAAAATATGAGAAAATGAGTTTTTATGTTATATCGATGTCATGTTTTTCTTGTTTTGACAACACAGGGTTATTTTTTATCTATTTATATTTATTGTTAACCTAAATATGAATCAATCGTAGGTAAAGCAGTCATACTTCCTTCGCCTAAATGAGAACTTAATTTAGCAGCTCTTTCCAAAAGACGTGAATGCAAATAAAAGATATATCCTGGATAAGCTTCGTGACCTGGTGGTCTTTGTAATAGAAGAGACATTTGACGACTCACCACTCTTATTTAGGCATCATTTATATTGTGAGAAATCGGTTTGAGTCCATCTTTTGATTAAAATCGAAGCAATTGGATGTCTTACTCGGGTATATGAATGACATGACCAATCAATCGAAATACTCCAACACATCTGATATGTGTGTTTTTTTCATTATTTTAAGAATTACATAGAATAATGTATCCAGTAAAAACTAGATAAGCTAAAATAACTTTCATATTCATAGGAAGGAAGTTTAATCGGAAGAAATTATAATTTGGATTCTATGATTTATCGGTATAAATATCAACAACTTCAAAATGGATCGGTTTCTATGAGTTAAGTAGGTAATGTATCATCAAAACATACCCATCACATATTATAAATGGAATAAATATTGTTTATAATCAATACTTAAAGTTCAGAACCATTCTATTGAAGATAAATCTTAACATTTTATATACGAGTAGTCTATGATACTAATACAAATACATCATGTGCCAGGAACCAGATTTGAACTGGTGACACGATGTGCCAGCAGCCGCAGTAATACAGAGGATGAAAGAGTTATCTGGAATGATTGGGTGTAAAGCGTTTGTAGGTGGCTTTTTAAGTTCGCCATCAAATCCCATGGCTCAACCCTGGACAGGCGGTGGAAACTACCAAGCTGGAGTACGGGAATTGAACCTGCGCATGGTGGATTCACAATCCACTGCCTTGATCTACTTGGCTATATCTTCCCCCTCTTTATTTGAAATAGATCATAGGAGAGAGTCAAATAAGGAGTAGGTGGGTTCATTAACAAAATTCACATATGAAAGATGGAAAAAAAGCATGGCTGCAAAATTGTACGAGGGATCAAACAAAAACAATCATGTGCAGTGACATGGGGGCAAAAAATGAAAGAGAGAGGGATGGGGTTTCTTTTCTCTTGCTTATTTGGCATAGAGGGTCACCTCCGGAGGAGGAGGCGGCCTACACGACGGGCGATTAGCTCAATGGTAGAGCGCTCCCCTGATAATTGCGGAATACCGGATATAGTACCTATTAGCCAAAGAGGAATCCTTCCAGTAGTGTCGGCCATTTTTCCCCTCCCTCCAAATTTCATCATTTGATCATGCTAGAGACATAAACAGTCATGGATTGAATTCGAATTCTAAGATTATCTTTCAGATCCATCTGTATAGAACCCATCTACATCCAGAAAGTCATATGCTTTGGAAGAAGATTGTAAAGTTTGGGAAGGGTTTTTGATCCCAAAAAAGAATCCACTTCAACCGATATTCCCTTAGGCACGACCATACATAACATAGAAATAACACTTGGAAATGGTGGACAATTAGCTAGAGCAGCGGGTGTTGTAGCGAAACTGATTGCAAAAGAGGGGAAATCAGCCACATTAAAATTACCTTTTGGGGAGGTCCGTTTGATATCTAAAAACTGCTCAGCAACAGTCGGACAAGTGGGGAATGTTGGGGTGAACCAGAAAATTTTGGGGTAGGGATAATCAAAACACCAAACCATCCAATGTAAAGGCGGTTTTCAGTGCTGGTTATCCAGTTACAAAAGCAACCCCATAGGATTTCGCTTTCGCGTCTCTCTAAAATTTCAGTCATGGTCAATTTTTGTTTGATTTATCATCAGGGAATCCCAAGAACCCGAACGGAATTTTTTATTCTTTGTAACATCATGGTATACCCATGGATTAGTCAGTTCCTACTTGGAATGATGCAACTTCTTAACCTCCACAGTTTCAACTCTTGCTAATAGTTTAGCACAGTCTTTGTTGTTACTATGGGGCCCCAAAGCACAAGGGGATTTGACTCGTTGGTGTCAATTAGGCGGTCTGTGGACTTTTAGATCCGGCTCTACCCAAACTTTTCTGGTTCACCCCAACATTCCCCACTTGTCCGACTGTTGCTGAGCAGTTTTAGGATATCAAACGGACCTCCCCAGAAGGTAATTTTAATGTGGCTAATTTCCCCTCTTTTGCAATCAGTTTCGCTACAGCGCCCGCTGCTCTAGCTAATTGCTTCTATTTCTAATAATAGGTCATGAACTAGATCAGAATCATTCTCAACGAGTCCATAAGAAGTGATCCCATTTATTTCATCAGGTCTGGGTAGAGACCAAAGATCTTGAGCGACCCATCTGGCAGAACAACTCAAAAGATAAAGAAGTATCGTAAATTTCTTCATGCTTGTTCCAAGTTCGAATCTTTTTTTCCAAGCATTTTTTTATATTTTTCACTCAATTTAAAAATTCGATCTACATTTATTTTTTCTTCATATCTTTGATTAGTTTTTTGGTGCTTACTCTTATGAACTAATGAAATAGCCACAGTTTGATAAACCATAATAAAATTTCTATTTTTTTTACCGATAAACAAACTGGTTCAATAATCAATACCATCAGTGAGATACCACTCTGGAAGAGCTAGAATTCTAACCCTGTTTCAGGACCTACGGTCCAAGGGACAGTCTCAGGTAGATAGTTTTTATGGGGCGTAGGCCTCTCAAAGGTAATGGAGGCGTGCAAAGGTTTCCTCGGGCCTAGTGAAATCTGATTCACTGGTGGTACTGATCATTGATACTGGAAAATCTGTTTCTATTTTTCCAGACTCTGTGATCTGAACGAGTCGCACATACACCTTCGTACATGTTCCTCAATGCTGAGGGCATTCCACAAGAGTAGGGGGATTATTCATAGTGGGGTCAATGGATAGCAGGGATGGAATAGTCGTTGGATGGTTAAGACACCTGATCTTTCAAGATAAAGAAGGTTGTGAACTTTTTGTACGTCGTATGCCTACATTTTTTGAAACATTTCAAGTCGTTTTGGTAGATGGGGACGGAAGTTATCTATTACGCACTCTTTCAAGGGTGGCTGCTTCTAGGCAAACCTCATGGTTGTCTCTGCACCCCTACCTCCTTTATCACTGAGCGGTCATTTAGGGGTCTTAGCTGGTGATCTAGGCTCGTATTCATGGTCTTGATGAAGTAATGGCGGGTGAATTAGTAGAATTTGAAGAGGGTTCCATTGGTATTGCTCTGAATTTAGAATCAAATAATGTTGGTGAAGACCTGTTGATATAGTTTTCAATCCATTAGGAGTACCGTCAAGAATGAATGTAGGACAGATTTTCAAATGCTCACTTGGGTTAGCAGGGGGTCTACTAGACAGACGTTATCGAATTGGAGCTTTTGATGAGAAATATAAACAGGAGGCTTCGCGAAAACTAGTATCTTTTTTTCTTCAACCTTTCTTTCGGATTTTCTTTGCACTGAAAATAGGTATTCATAAAAAATGATTCAGCCTAAGACCCATTTGAATGTAACAGACAATAGAGGGGCTCGAAAATTGATGTAATGAGGTTGAAGTTACCAAATTCTGGGGGGTTGGTATCCATTTATGCTGCCTAATGGATCTACATATAGTACCTCGAACCACATTTTCTAAACAAACTAGGGCCAATCCAAATTGATCTTGTAAAAGATCCGCTGCAGAACGAATACGTTTATTTTTCAAATGATTCATATCGTCAAGTGTACCCATTCTAAATTTAAAACTGCTAAATAAAATGCGTCCCAAGCTTAAATATCACAAGTACCACCCCGCCCCGGACCATCGTAAAGAAAACTATAACCGAAATCCTTTTTATCTGGCATTAACTTGGAACCGCGTGCATCTAAATCGCATTTCACTCTAAATCGCCTTTCACTAAGAGGGATGGGGTTTCTTTTCTCTCGCTTATTTGGCATAGAGGGCCGCCTCCTCCGGAGGAGGTGGCCTGCACGACAGGCGATTAGCTCAGTGGTAGAGCGCCCCCCTAATAATTACGCCATTGTGCCTGGGCTGTGAGGGCTCTCAGCCACAATAGTTCCATGTGCTCATCAGCACCTAACCCTAAGATGTGGATCATCCAAGGCACATTATCATGGCGTACTCCTCACGAGGTTTTAAACCAAACTTTTACTCAGGAGGATAGATGATGCGATTCAGGTGAGATCCAATAATGTAGATCCAACTTTCTATTCACTCGTGGGATCCGGGCGGTCCCACGGGGTAGAACCTCCTCAGGGAATATAAGGTTTTCATGAGGCTGATCTTGAGCTGCCATCCAAGCGTGAATACCTTTATTTAATAGAATATTTTTGGTGTAGAAAGTCTCAAATTCAGGATCTTCTGCTGAACGGATTTCCTGGGAAACAAAGTCATAGGCACGTAGGTTCATAGCTAGACCGGGGCGGCCCTTTTGAGTTACAGATAGAGTTCAAAAAGGTCAAATCTTTGATGATTCCATCATTGATGATAGAGTTGCAAAAACTTCTGGATAGGTATCCTACATCTGAACTGAATTCTTTTAGGAAATTAAAGAAACATCAAAAAAAGAAATGGATCAACAAAAAAAAGGAGGGGGCTTGATTAAGATTAAGAAGTAGAGTCATCTCATGTCAATACCATGGAATAAGGTTTGATCCCATGATATGGGGATTCTGTAAATATTCCATTCCAATAGAAATCAAAACGATTGGGATTTTTTTGGAGATTGGATGCAGTTACTAATTCACGATCTGGCATGTACAGAATGAAAACTTAATTCTTGATTCTACGATCATTTTGTTGATGAAGGTGTTTTTTTCTTCTCTTCGATGGTTTGAGACAGAAAATATCATTCTTCCTCTGTAAATATCCAATTTTTTATGCCTAATAGTCCATAGATAGTTCAAATTAGATAAGAGAAATAATTAATTTTAGCTCGAATGGTTTGTAGGGAAACCTTACCTTCTCTGATCCATTCAACACGTGCAATTTCTTTTCCGTCCAGACGCCCTAAAATTTGTATTTGAATTCCTTTAGTATATGCTTGTTCATTTAATTCAATAGCTTTTTGCATGACCTAGCCTGCTTATCCCCTTACGAAACCTTCGTGATTGAGTTAGCCATACACTTCACGTGTTTGTTCACATGGCATCACCAAATGATACAAGTATTGGATAAGAATATACAATGCACTAGAACGCCCTTGTTAACGATCCTTGACTCTGACAGCATCTAGGGTTCCTCGAACAATGTGATATCTCGTGCTTGGTAAATCCTTAACCCTTCCCCCTCTTACTAAGACTACAGAATGTTCTTGTAAATTATGGCCAATACCAGATATATAAGTAGTGATTTCAAATCCGGAGGTTAATCGTACTCTGGCAACTTTAGGTTTTCTTTTAGTTCAAAATGATCAATATGTCAAATCAGAATAGGCGATTGCTGAAATTCACACGGGAACATCGACTTTGAATTTGAAAGTGAGGGTTCAAAAACATATTTATTCTGACTCCAAGGGAGAAATGCATTGGAGTGCCGATGTGTACTATGCACCTGAATTTACATATAGTGGTGTTCATCTATTACCAAAAACAAGTCATTTATGGATATTATCAGTCCGGTTGGCCCATAAAACTCACTCGAATAAGCAGTATTATTGAACCAGACAAAGCAACAAGCAATAAAACCAAAGACAGATAAAGCACCTAAACTATAAGACAAGTAAGCCTCTCCAGACCATACAAGTGAACGTCAAGCCCATGCAAAGGGTTTGGTTAATATATGCCAGACTCCATCAAGTATACAAATGAAACCTAACCATACATGTCCTCCGATTATATCTTCCAAATCGTCCACACTCACAATCCATCCTTCTCCTCCAAAGAGAGATTTTAGTAAATAATCAAATATCACACTTGGACTAAGGGTCAAGTTGGTAATTTTTCTTACATCTCCCCCTCCTGGAGCCCAGGTATCATATACACCTCCAAAAAAAATAGCCTTGAATACTAGAAGAAAGGAACCTATACCTAACATGATTAAGTGAATACCCAAAATTGTAGTCATTTTATTTCTATCTTTCCATACATAACCAAAGAATGGAAAAGATTCTTCAAGAGTCTCAGGTCCCAAAAGTGCATGATAAATACCGCCAAAACCCAATACTATAGAGGAAATTAAGTGAAGTACTCCAGATACAAAGTATGGAAATGTATATATCACTTCCCCACCAGGACCTATCCCCCAACCTAGAGTATCTAGGAGAAAACATAAGTAAATGAGCCTCTACTTGAGCTTCTAAAGATAAAGGTACATGAACAGCCATTTGATCCCCATCAAAATTGGCATTGAATCCCTTACAAACTAAAAGATGTAAACAAATAGCACGTCCTTCCACTAAAATGGGTTGGAAAGCCTGTATGCCTAATCTATGCAGAGTAGGGGCCCGTTCGCTCGATTAATTCCATATCGAGGAACCTAGAATCAAGGGTGAAGAGTTGGAATGAACGTATAACAAGAATTCTTGGAAATACTTGGGTTTTCTTGATTGGTGTTGAGACAACTATTGTGCAAATTCGTATTTATTTGGTGAATAAGATCCAAAGTCTTTATCAATCCCAATGAGTGCAAATTCATACTAAACATATAGAAATGATTATACGTCAAATAACATCAAAAGTTTTGGTTTCAGAAGATGGAATGTCTCATGTTTTTTTACCCGGGGAACTTATTGGATTTTTACGAGTGGAACGAACAGGGCGTGCTTTGGAAGAAGTGAGCAGTGACAATTGCCTTATGAAGACTCGCTTTCGCTACGGCTCCGGTGGGTTACCTTAACCAAGCCACTGCCTATGAGTCGCCGACTCATTCTTCAATAGGCACGCGGTTAGAGCCCTAGGCTCCTCCCACTGATTGGGAGCTTACGGTTTCATGTTCTATTTCACTCCCCGATGGGGATCCAAAACAATGATTTTTATCAGATGTAGAGTTGTAGGTAGTTAAAGAGAAAAAACTGCATAGAAGTTGATAGATATGAAGACATAGTATAGATACTTTCTTCTATGGATAAAAGGATCAAGAATTGATCATAATTGAAGGAAGCACCATAAATATCCATTTTTTTTATTTTTGTCCATCCGATATAATGAACATAACTACTAATTGATTAAAAAAATATGAAATGATATTTAGGAATCAACTTATGTAATAGAGTTGATCTACTAATAAATCAAGGTATTAAGCAGCGGTGTAGGATTAGATCCCAAAGAGAGTAAGTATTTCTTCTTAATGAAATCATGTGAGTCTATGAAAAATAGAATGCACAATTGAAAAAGACAGGGAACTCCACATACATACTCTTAACGGTTAGATCAAGCCTCTTATTTTCATTCTTATTTCATGAAAAATAGAATGTACAATTGAAAAAGATAGGGAACTCCACATACATACTCTTAACGGTTAGATCAAGCCTCTTATTTTCATTCTTATTTCATGAAGAATGAATCAAAGAATCTCCTCAAGTAGGATTCGAACCTACGACCAGTCAGTTAACAGCCGACCGCTCTACCACTGAGCTACTGAGGAAAAATGGGAGATTGGATCTAATAGAGTGAATTCCTCAACCCAACCCATATAACTCTTCCTTCTTAACTCCTAGAATTTTTTTCGTTCGTCTCCTCATTATTGAATGAGGTAACTCAAATAAGAAAGTGGGCTCTATTTCTTTCTTAATATACCATATAAAATATATATTCATTAATAGAAGCTGAAAATCATCATATATAATAATCATATATAATAATCCATAAATTGTGCATAGAAAAGGGAGGAAATCAGCTTTAGTCATTAGTAAAGCATAAGTCAACGAAGGCACTACCGTGATATGATTGCATCACGATGTCTAAGGACACGATCTAATAGATCATTGTATCGAGTGGTTGGATCATAGTCTCTTACCATAAAAATAGCTGCATGCACAGCAGCACCAACTATGAGAAATCCACCAACCCACATATGATGTGTGAACAATGATAGTTGTGTACCATAGTCAGTAGCTAGATATGGATAAGGAGGCATGAAATACATATGGTGAGGTACCACAATGGTTAAAGAGCCTAACATAGCTAGATTAAGAGATAATTGAGCATGCCATGAAGTTGTTCGGATCTCATAAAGGCCTTTATGTCCCTGGCCTGTAAATGGACCTTTATGAGCCTCTAAAATATCTTTTAGGCTGTGACCAATGCCCCAGTTGGTCCTTCGTCGTTTGTGTTCTTTCGGATCTCTAAGCATTTCACCGCTCCACCGGAAATTCCCTCTGCCCCTACCATACTCCAGCTTGGTAGTTTCCACCGCATGTCCAGGGTTGAGCCCTGGGATTTGACGGCAGACTTAAAAAGCCACCTACAGACGCTTTACGCCCAATCATTCCATAGAAGAAAGTATCTATATTATGTCTTCATATTTATCAACTTCTATGCAGTTTTTTCTCTTTAACTACCTACATCTCTACATCTGATAAAAATCATTGTTTCGGACGATTGATCATATATGTAGTGTAGAAAGCCTTTTTTCTCTAGTCTTTTTTTTACGATCGGATTGCATCTTTTTTTTATTCAATAGTTAAGATAGTCACATGTAATGACAGATCACGACCATATTATTAAATGCTTGGGGTATATGTAAATTCAGGTGCATGGTACACATCGGTGCTCCAATGCATTTCTCCCTCGGAGTCAGAATAGATATGTTTTTGAACCCTCTCTTTCAAATTCAAAGTTGATGTTCCCGCGGGAATTTCAACAATCGCCGGTTCTGATTTGACATATTGATCATTTTGAACTAAAAGAAAGCTTTTAGGAAGAATCTTCACGTTATGTGTCGTCATATCTTCTTGACTCTCAATATGTATATGCAAGTTGATGTAACAAACAAAAGCAGGATATCCATGACGTGTACGTGTGGTATGAATCTAATCCTCATTGAATGTTATTTTTCCATTAGAGGAGGCTCGTATTTCATGTTCTGCAGTATCCCCCGTGAACACTCCACCGGTATGAAAAGTTCTTAATGTTTATCATGAAGTTGAAAGTATCAAAGATGTTTAAAGGCATACCATAAGAAAAACTTCCTTGACCAATTGGATAGATCAAAAAAACGACAGTAACAGCTGCTACTGGAGCTGAATATGCAACAACAATCTAAGGTTCAAATATTATAGAAAAGTGTTCAAAAAAATGATGAAAAAAATCAAAAAACAAACAAAAAAATGGGTTGTCTTGGGCGGGTCAAAATCACTCTTTCTCAGCCTTTGATCTTGTTATAACTATTACAATTAGTGTCGTGGGTAAATCAAATATGGGTTGAGAGATGAGTGTGAGATCTGTTTCAAGTTCAACTTTCGAAAAAAAGAGAAAAAAAGAGAGGAAAAAAAAGAACACTTATGTCATTGGGAGAAGTTTGGTGTTTTGTAAATATTTCATCTTCTCATCCCCTTCAAATTTTCTTCCTCTTTTGTGTCTTGCTTCACACAATCATGCCCATGTAAATATGTGTTTCCATTTCCTTTCATACCTCATTTCAAAAAAAATGCATTTCTTTTTTCATGTTGGTGTTTTACCCCTTTTCCTATCTTTTGGATATCATTTTCCTACCATCTCATAGTCACAGAAAAAACCCCTTAAAAGACCTCTTGATTCTTGTGCACTTTATGATAGAGAATGGAAGTTGAGATATCTTTCAAACTCTAAGATTTTTACCTTTGGTTGGTGAATGAGTGAACCTCCATAAATAAATGTTATCATCTTGAGAGGTGTGAGTTTTGAGTGTCCATATTTTTTATTTCTAAATTTGAGCATGAAAAAAGAATTGTTTTTGAACATTTTTTCTGTAACAATGTGTGATGGAATTCAATATGGATGAGTGAAATGGTTTAAACCTCCCCTAATTGGTGAAAACAAAATTTTAATATTTTTTTGATGAGTGAGAATGATTTTGCTATGTTTTTATATTTATTGTACATACGGACATGCACGAGACTAAGTGTGGGGGAGTTGATGTTATTAATATTTTCCTAACTTTTTATATACTCTATTTACAGATTTTATATGAGATGTGCATAATTTGTGTGAAATTTTAAGGTTTAAATATTAAATATAATTTTTGAGCATTATTTGAATTCATCCAGATTCAAGTCAGTTTAATGTTTTAATAATAACTATCACCATACTAATCCAAATCGTGTGGTTCTTGTTTTGTAGTATTCCTTATTCAATTTCTCACATATCATTAGAAGGAATAATTGATCAATTCTTCCATTTGAAGGATCATATGGACCACACAAGATGACTCAAAGAATCTGTGAAGAAAATGGACCAGTCGTGAAGATTGAATTACTGGGCTCAATATAGAAGTCCAAAAGTGTTGATTCTACACCAAAAGTCGAGGTACAATACCATTCATATTGGGTAAAAATTTCAAGGCCCAACTCCACTAAAACGAGACCCAAATGATTCATTGAAGTCCAACCCACCATTCCGTTTGGGAAATGAAATCAGCACACCAATATTGACATTTCTCCTGATAGAGACATCCATTCGAACTGATCCTTTGCAGTGTGAAAGAAGAGATATAGGCGGCCTACTTTGTTGAAGAAAGTGTTCGGATTTGAGGGCGTATTCCTATTCAAAAATCCATTCACATTTTGGCTTTGAAAAAGTATGGATTGAAATGGACATATTAAAATTGTTTAATCAAACTGCCCTAACTTTGAATACTTAAGTCCAATGGCCACCAAATTTTCATAATAGACAAAGTAGATCCATATCTACAACTTGTAAGAAGATCATATCTCGAGATTCGACTGTCTAATTTATCAAATTAGTGATGCAAGTGGAGGGACATATTTGGAATGCAAACGGTCCAAATCCTTGGGCTATAAATACAACGCCCTCTTCTCCTTGCATAGGGTTGGCATTTCAGAGCAAAGAAGGATATGTTAGCACAACCAAGGCTCTGTCAAAGGCTTGGGAGGACCTTCCATACTCAAGTTTTCACTTGAGAAACCATTCCTTCTTTCTTCCTTTCATTTAATTTTGTGTTCTTCGTTTATAATCATGTAAGTGTTTGTTTTGGTAATTCTCTTTTAATGTAGGTTTCTTCTTCATATTCTCTTTGAATCATCTAACCTCTGTTATTAAATAGTAATGGTCTTAAAATATTTTAAATCCAGTAAAAATCCATTTTCTATTTTTCTTTCTCATTCAATCAAAAGTCTTTGTTTATTTCTCTTCGTCGCTCATGTGTGTGTTCGGCGCACCACTCTTTTCTTATCTCGTTCTTTTTCTTCTCTTCTTAATTCATCATCATAAACATAATAAAACAGATTACTAATCATTTCAATGGCTGAGTAAATCTCTTATTGGGGTGAGTTATAATTTAGGTATGTTAAGTGATTGAGAGCTTTTGCTCGATGAATATTATTTGAATTAACATTGTGTATGTTGGACTTAACATGTCATGGATTAATGACTTATTTTGTTTAACGAGTGGTTCCCATGGATTATTGGAATCATAAATACACTACCATAAACAAGATATGATTAAGATTGGAATCCTAAGTTAAGTTAAGGCTTGGATTAAAGTTTTAACACTTGGAAAATTCTAATCAACGTCAACTTGTGGCATAGGTGTTAATTTAATGCAATATAAAGCAAGACTCAAAGATATCACAAGCTTAAATACCTAATGATGAACTCAACCCAATATTTATCAAATTGTTAAATCAATCTTAATCAATCAATCATTTCAATTAAGCTCTGCAAACGAACCCCCCAATCAAAATACAATCAACTAAAAACAATCGACTATTAAAAAGTATCATCGTCGAGGATTCAATCCGAGTGATGCTATACATATTAGCAGATCATCGGAACCATGAACGGTCGATAAGCGATAATCGGTCGCGTTTCACCACCACCACCAACGCTTCCTCCTGATGTCGTTGGATCTCGTTTTGGCCAAGTTTACTCTCGCTGCCCTTGCATCTCTACCACCATAGAGCCTGATGCTGCTATCGCACCCAATGACTCATCAGTTCTTGGTCATCCATCACCAGAGTAACATGTTGCCATTCACAAAGGTAAACGCTCATGTAAGTAAAATCTCAATTTGTTAGCTTCTTATTAAGAATTATTTGTGACTACCACTCACACTATTGCGACACTCGCTGCTCACTCAACACCGCGCACTATTGCTGAGGCAAAATCTCATCCCAATTGTTTAAAGGTCATGCATGAAGAACTTAAGGCCTTGGAAACCAACCATACTTGAGATCTTATCCATCACCCTATGGGAAAACAAGTTGTTGGTTGCAAATGGATCTACATCGTGCATGTCAACGCCGATGGATCACTTAATCGTCTCAAAACCCAACTTATTGCCAAAGGTTATGCTTAGACGTCTGACATTGATTACTTTCACACCTTCTCTCCTGTAGCCAATATGACATTGGCCCGCTTATATGTTGTCGTCTCTTATCACTAGCCTCTTCATCAACTATGTAAAGAATGTTTTTCTTCATGGACTTCTTAATGAAAAAGATTATATAGAACAACCATTGGGGTTTGTTGCTCAGGGGCAGGGGTCTTCCAAGGTTTGTCGCCTTCGTCGATCATTGTATGGCCTCAAGTAGTCACCTCGTGTCTGGTTCGAGCGCTTTTGCACCGTTGTGCTTAGCTTTGACATGTGTCAAAACATCAAATGTTCTTTTGTTTTCTATCATCATTCTACAACAAACGACATTCTTTTGATAGTCTATGTGGATAGCATTGTCATTACTGGCAGTGATGATGTTATCATTGATCAACTCAAATCCTTTATCAAAATTTCCACACGACGGATTTGGGTCCACTGCGTTATTTCTTAAGAATCGAGGTCTCTAGATGCACTAAAGGAATTTGTCTATCTCAGAGAAAGTATGTTCTTGATCTTATACAGGAGACTGGAATGACTAAAGCCGACTCAGTTGACTCACCCCTCAAACCTAAAGAAAAATCATTTCATATTGATAGTGATATGTTTTCTCCACCCGACAGATACAAACGACTTATTGGAAAGCTTAACTACTTGACGATGACTCGACCCGATATTACTTGTGCAGTCAGTAAAGTGGGTCAGTTTATGGAATCTCCAACAAAAAACACAATGGGAGGTTGTTTTTCGCATTATTAGATATGTGAAGAAAGAACCGGGTTTAGGTCTTCTATATTCTGATCATGGACATATTGATATTGAGGCATTTTGTGATGTAGATTGTGTTGGAGGTCTCTCTTTTAAGAGATCTACGTCTAGTTTTGCAGTATTTGTTGGAGGAAATTTGATCTTATGATGAAGCAAGAAACGGACAGTTATATCACGATCAAGTGCGGAGTCGGAGTATCGTATCATGGCATATATGACTGCAGAGATTATTTGAGCATGTAGAAGAGGTAATCTCCATACCTCAAGGTGAGGCGAAGGCCTTCTTTTATAGACTGAAAATACGGAATACATAAAGGGGTATTCCGATATGGGACTCGAAAATACCCAGAACAATAAAAACAGGATTCAACGCTCCCCCTCAAGCTAGACATGCCCAGCTTGGAACATGAGTCCCACAAAAGAAAGATAACATCAAGGAAAGACCAAACACACTCCCCCTCAAGTTGGGTCGCAGATGTTGTGGATGCTCAGCTTGGAACTGAGCAAGGCGAGCCGAGCTCCTGGGAGGTCTTTGGGGAAGATGTCAGCAAGCTGGTCCGCCGTCGGGATGTGGCTAAGGCTGACATGATCGTGCTCCAAGTGGTGGCGAAGAAAGTGGTAGTCCACTTCAATATGTTTCGTGTGTTCATGAAAAACGGGATTCGAAGCAATCTTGGTGGCTGTCTGATTGTCACACCAGATGTGAGCAGATGTCTACGGAGGAAAGTCAAGCTCCTGGAGGAGATGTCGAAGCCAAATGATCTCTGTAGTGACGGTGGTCATGGCTCGGTACTCAGACTCCGCACTGGAGCGGGAGACGACCGTCTGTTTCTTGCTGTGCCAGGAGATGAGGTTGTCAGGCAAGAATACGGCAAACTCAGAAGTTGATCTTTGAGTAGCAAGGCAACCAGCATAATCTGCATCACAAAAGGCCTCAATATTGAGATGAGCATGATGAGAGTAGCGAAGACCACGGGCAGGATCTCGCTTGATGTATTTGGCGATGCGGAGGACAGCATCCCAATGAGAGGTGGTCGGATGCTCCATAAATTGGCTCACTTTGCCGATAGCGCAAGCAATGTCGAAACGAGTCATGGTAAGATAATTGATTTTGTCCACTAGTCGACGGTATCACTCTGAGTGTGAATACGGTTCAGGAGTCATAAAGAGATCGTTCCCGAGGCTCTAGAAGAGTGTCGACAGCAGTGGTCTATGTCAACTCAGCATCCTGCAGAATATCCAATGCATATTTTCGTTGGCATAGGGAAATGGTGTCCGAAGAATAGGATACCTCGATGTCTAGGAAGTATGTAAGATGATATCATCCACATAAACGACTAACGGGATGCAACCAGCGAAGGTCATCCTGTAGAACACAGTGTGGTCTTTCATGCTGCGAGAGCCCAAAGTCGATGACAATAGTGCTGAAGCGGCTGAACCAAGTACGAGGAGACTACTTGAGGCCGTAAAGAGAGCGGCGGAGTCAACAAACTTGAGACTCGGTGCCGGAGGCACAAAAACCGGGGGGTTGAGACAGGTAAATCTCTTCCTCAAGAAATCCATGGAGGAATGCATTTTTGACATCCAGTTGATGAAGAGGTCAGCGATGATGAGCTGCCAGAGAGATGAATAACCGGATGGAGGTCATCTTGGCAAATAGAGAAAGGGTATCAAAATAGTCAATACCGTAACTCTGGGCGAAGCCCTTGGCCACAAGGCAGACTTTGAGTCGACAGAGAGTAGGGGTGTCCATGGGTCGGGTTGGGTCGGGTCGGAGGCGTTTCAAGGCCCGACCCGAACAAAAAAGGTCGGGTCGGGTCGGGTCGGGTTACTCATCGCATGCCCGAAGGACCCGACCCAACTCAACTCACTAAGGGTCGGGTCAATTTGGGTCAGGTTATATGTGTAAACCCGACCCAACCCGACCCAACCCGTCTCAACCCAACGGACCCAAACCAGCCTGCTGCACAAAATACCACCCCCCTGCACAAAAAACCACCTGCACAAAAAACCAGCCTGCTGCACAAAAAACCAGCCCCCCATGCACAAAAAACCAGCCCCCCCTGCACTGCCCCAGCCTGCTGCACAAAAAACCCAGCCCCCCCTGCACAAAAATGTCAGCCCCTGAGCCCCCCTGCACAAAAAACCCAGCCCTGCACAAAAAACTCAGCCCCCCTGCACAAAAATCTCATCCACTGAGCCCCCTGCACAAAAAAGCCAGCCCTGCACAAAAAACTCAGCCCCCCTGCACAAAAATGTCAGCCCCCCTCCCCCTCAGCCCCTTCCCCCAGGCACACCAGCCTCCCCCCTCCTGTACCCCGTACAACACAACACACCTCTCCCCCTGCACCCCCTGCCCCCTCCCCCCCTGCACAGCCTCCCCCATCCTACACCCCTACACAAAAAACCCAGCCCCCCTGCACAAAAATTTCAGCCCCCCTACACAAAAATTTCAGCCCCCCTCCCCCTGCACCCTCTGCCCCCTACCCCCCCCCCCTGCACAGCCTCCCCCCTCCCACACCCCTACACAAAAAACCCAGCCCCCCCTGCACAAAAAACCCACCCCCCCCCCCCCCCGCACAAAAATTTCAGCCCCCCTCCCCCAGGCACACCAGCCTCCCCCCTCTTGTACCTCGTACAACACAACACCCCCCTCCCCCTGCACCCCCTGCCCCCCTCCCCCCTGCACTCCCTGCCCCCCTCCCCTCCCCCCTGCACACCATCCTCCCCCCTCCTGCACCCCTGCACTCCCTGCCCCCCCCCCCCCTGCACACCATCTCCCCCCCCCTGCACACCATCTTCCCCCCTACCTGCACGTCAGACCCAGCCCCCTCCAGCACCAGCCTGCCTCCCTCCCCCGTCCTGCACCCCCTGCCTCCTGCCCCATGCACACTCCCCCCTGCAAACCAGCCTTCCCCCTCTCCCCTCTGCCTGCACACGCTAAACCAACTCAACCTATCCCCCCCCCCCAGCACCAGCCTGCCTCCCTCCCCCCTCCTGCACCCCCTGCCTCCTGCCCCATGCACACTCCCCCCTGCAAACCAGCCTTCCCCCTCTCCCCTCTGCCTGCACACACTAAACCAACTCAACCTATCTCCCCCCCCCCCTGCCTGCACAGTGCACACACCAAACCCAACCTCCCCCCTGCACACACCAACCCCCTCTCCCCCCTGCCTGCACACACCAAACATGTTTAACCTACCCAGCCTGCACCCCTGCACACCAGCCCCCCCCCCCCCTCACACTCCCCCAGCAATGCAAACCAGCCCCCCCCCCCCCAATAAACATGGAGAAAACATGGAAATCATCATATAAATCTACTTCCTAGTGAAGAAGTCGATCACACCAATAAACATGGAGAAAACAAAAAATAGCATCTAATTAGGCCAAAATGCCAATAAGTAAGGTTTTCAGATCAATATTCAGAAGTTGAAATATTCAGAAAATGTGTAACACATGCTATGTAAATGTATAGGTAAGAAAACCTGTTGACAAAAGAAATTAGCCAGCATCCAAGCTTTTGATAGCAGAGACTCCACCATCTTACACCCTATATAAGTTCAAAGTTTTTGATAATTTAAGAACAAAATGAAGAAGGGAATAAAATAGAAGAACAACCATGTTTAACTTACAAGTTAAGAAATCACCTAGATCAATTTCAGGAAACAGGTAATATAAAATTGGAAGCCTTCAGGGCTAACATCTCTGCACAACAAACCTGCAACAATCACCCAGTACAACAAATATTTGTCTCAGCAACCTCGACATTTTAAATTAAGAAACAACTTAAAACACACACATGAAATGATGACACGAACCATTGCACATTGAGCAAGTTTATCATTTTCCAAAATTTAGAAACAAATGACATGAAATTTCCATCCTTGTAAGTATGTGAAGGTAAAATCATAAATCTATACCTTAATGAAGAGTGTTCCATCCATCATCCTTGCTTCTTCTACTTTAGATAGTGAAACTCTGATCATGAATTTTGATGGATGGTGGCATTGGCATATTTTAAAAAAACACAACAAAAGAAAGAACAAGTCAGTCTTTTACTTTATCAAACAAACATTTATAATTGACAAATGAAAAATGATAAAAAATCATAATATTTTTCATGGTAGTACCTGATTCAATCGCTTCCACTTCTTCTAGTTGCTTTCGAATGTCAATTGGTTTAGACTTTCTAAACCAATTTTGTGAGCAAATTAATGCTTCAACAGTGTTGGGATTCAAACAACTACGAAATGGATCAAGGACTCGTCCTCCTGTACTAAAAGCTGACTCTGAAGATACTGTAGTTAAAGGAATTGCTAGAATATCTCTAGCAATGCATGAGAGAACATGATATTTGATTGTCTTTCCTTTCCACCAACTCAAAATATCAAATCCTTCAAAATCATCCTCACATTCATCAATCTCAAGATATCTCTCTAGTTCATTCCTTTGTTGTGTCAGTTGCCTTTTCCTTTTCTTTAATCTATATGCATCTTTCCATTTCTCATCATCCTCACTATCGGTACTAGCATCATGTATATGTGACTCTTGATGAGAAATGGACTCACATTTATCACCAACTGCAATGGGATATCTACATTTTTAAAACTCATATAGATTATTCAGAACCTCTGTTAATTTACTGATCAACTGATTTTTGTCTTCTTCACCATCAAACATCATTTCAAAACTATCCCGAACATATTCCAATTTATATCAGGGATCAAGAACAACTGCCACAAGCAAGAGAGAATTAAAATTTGAACCAATACCCCAATACTTGTCCAAGTTAAGCTTCATTGCAATAGTCATTGCACTCACATTAATATCATGACTCTTCATCCATTTCTTGATTTTTCTATATACGTCACAGTGTATGAAAGAATGTGTGACATGTCACATGCATAGAACCAGAAAACTCAACAGTGCTATCATAAAAAAAATTAGGAACTTGACAAATACACGAGCACACTCCCAATCATATGTTGTAGGAGCCCCACCTTCACAGACAAGAGCACTCCTAAAACTTACATCCTCCTCAAGGCGAATAAATATTTTTTCATACTTCTCTGCAACATCCAACATAAAGTAACAAGAATTCCACCTAGTAGGCACATCAAGAATTAGGGCCTGTTTACTAGGAATTTTTAACTCCTCGACTATGCTTCTGAAAAGAGCCAATATTGAAGGTGAACTTCTCACAAAAATTCATGAAACTCTGATTCTAGAAATTGATGTCGATATTTCCTTTAACCCGTCACTAACAATAAGGTTTAAAATATGTGCACAGCATCTAACATGAATATACTCTCCATTAAGAATAGACTCATTCCAATCATTAACCCTCCTCACCAAATAACTGATCGTTGTATTATTAGAACTAGCATTATCCACTGTAACAGTGTTAATCCTTTCAATCCCTCGTTGTTTCAATGTCTGTTCTAATACTCGGCCAATTGTTTCCCCTTTATGATCCGCAACAAGACAAAACCGGATGATTTTTTTATTCAATATCCAATTATCATCAATAAAATGTGCAGTCACACACATATAATTCAGATTCTGAATTGAAGTCCATGTATCAGTGGTAAGACATACCATGTGAGAGAACATATCAAACATAGACTTCAACTTTTCTTTCTCTGCCAAATATAACTGCAAGCAATCCCTAGCAACTGTTTGTCTAGATGGAACTTGAAATTGAGGTTGAACAGCTTCAATAAATTCTCTAAAACCTTGATTCTCAACATATTTAAATGATAACTCATCAATGATTATCATTTTAGCAAGAGCTATTCTACACTCTTCTTGATTAAAATGAGCTACTGACATTTTAATCGTCCCATCATCCTCATCTTCACATTTCTTTCTAAGACTGAGAGTGCTTTGACTTTTGTCAAGATTTTGGTGTGGATTTTTATTACACCTTATCAAATGCCTATTCAAATTACTAGTTCCATGTTGGCCTGATGTGCAAGCATAATCTTTGCCACAATAATTACAAATAGCCCTTCCATTTTTCTTATGAAAGTGATCCCAAGCTTGAGAAATTCTAGAACCAATAGGAGCTTTAGGAACTGTTACCTTTTTAGAAGACCTCTTACCCTCCTCACTTTCTTCAACTGGTATGCTACTACTCCCTCCTACTAAATGTGCAGTTGGAGTAGACCCCATCTGACTTTGGATTGTGTCAACTGGAGGATTAGAAGAACCACTTATTTTACCACCTTTCATGAATCGCTAATTGATGTTAGCTATGGCACACTCCTAGAAGAATATAAGGAGAATAGATTTTGAAACCAATATATGGATTTGAAATTACAATGATCAATTAAACCAATGCAATGAAGGTCAAGCCTCGTGGTGGTGGGTGCTCAATGAACACATCCTAAAATCCCTGAAACAAAAACTACATCTCCAAAACAGAATTGGTCCTAGTGAAATAATTCTAAATTCTAGCAGATTTTGAGTCGAACTAAGTTGTCAATCTTTGTGACCAAACCAGAATTCCACAGGAGTAGCAAAACCAAATTGAGAACTCATACATAATGGCAAACATCATTTAAAATAACATGATAAAAAAATAAAATGCTTACCTCCAGTTACTAACACGCCAGACTGCCACTGATGCCTAGTAGAAAACACGACCTACCAACACCTTCTCGAGTCACTGTTGGCCTCCCGTTCCACCACCGTTTCTTACTGTGACACACTATCAACACCAGTAACAGAACCAATTGAATTTAAAGTGGAGTAAATTCATGATGCAGTAGAAATAAACATTACTAGCAAAAGGAAAATCAAATCAACAAAACACACACCAGTATCAGATTTGAAGAACGAATAAGCGAAAACATATGCAAAAAAATCATCACCAGGAGCAGAGTGAATAACATTGATTCAGTCTGAAAACTCGAAATCAACTCAGTCAAACCAGGAATCAATTGAAAACCTCAAACCAACAATTTGAATCTCACCATATCTGGATGATCCGAGGGGAGCCTCCTCCAATTTCGAAGCTGAACTCGCAGCGCTGAACCCTCTGCACCTAGCCCTACCAGACAGCACAAACAGGCTGTGTGACACAGCAGCAGGCGGCAGGAGGAGGTGGCGACGTGAGCCCTTTTCTGGCTGGGTTCGGTCGAAGGTGCGAAAGGAGGATGGATGGGAGGGAGGATTTTTTGCAAGGGAGAAGAGGGATCAGAGAAGTCGAGGGGTTGGGGAAGATTAGGGAAGAAAAGAGGGAGGATGAGAGTTTCTGTAGGCTGTCGAAACGGTCGAGTCGAATCACGAGGGAAGGAGGGAGGAGAGGAGGGGAGTAGGGTTTCTTCTTCACGAAGGGAAGGTCACCACGGGCACAAGGAGCGGAGGAGCGAGCGAGTCTGGGGGGGCCGCGAGTCCGCGAGCGAGGCAGAGGAGAGCAAAAAAAAATTAGCTGGCATCGGGTCATGGGTCGGGTTGGGTCTAAATGACTCCAACCCACGACCCGACCCAACCCATGTACGGGTCGACCCGAACTGAACCTGACCCGGGTTTTTCCTGTGTGACCCGACCCAACCCGACCCAACCCGGTCGGGTCGGGTCGAACCCGTCGGGTTGGGTCAGGTCTGGACACCTCTAACGGAGAGTGCCATCGAGATTCATCCTGACTGTGTAAATCCATTTGCAGTCAACCGCCTGTTTGACTGCTGGAAGGGGGACAAGATCCCAAAGTATGGTTTTCTTCCAACGCCTGCAACTCATCCCGCATTGCAGCTAGCCATCCCGGGTGAGATTTTGCTTCACCCACAGTGCGAGGAATAGAAATTGTCTCCAGAGCAGACAGACCCATGTAGGAAAATACAAATAGAGGAGTACTCTGTCAAGAGCGAGTACCTTTTCGGAGAGCAATAGCCAAGTCCTCTGGTGCCGGGGCAGGAGCATCGGACGAAGCGGGAACGACGGTGCCATTGGCCGGGAACGACCGCGTGTCCAATTTTTATACAACAAGATGGGCAAGATAAATATACATGTACAAACTTGAGGGGAGGTGTTAAAAAATATTCAACATTTTTTAGATGTTTTTAATACCCTTATCCCACATTGGCATGGGTCATCTTTTGCACTTCATGTCTCATCTATAAATAAAGCACCATACCTCATTGTGAGGTATGATTTCATTCCAACACTAACAAATCCCTCGGCTGATTTAACAACTCTTCCCCCATAAAGACCATTCAGCCCCTTTCTTATTTCAGGTATCATTTTTCTTTCAAGAAAATAATTATAATCCAATTCAGAAAACAAGTCTTTGAATTATTGAAACATATTAAGAAATTTCAATATTTGGATTTATCACACCAATACTCCCAAAGAGAAAATGACGATTCAGGACCTGACAGTTAATGCTGGTTTAGGTCAAAAAACATGAAAAATCCAAAAGACCAAAAAACTTATGAATTTTCAAATAAAATTATATTCTACCTTAATTTAAAATATGGATGGTCCTTAATTGGAATTAAGGACCTGTTTTGGCCCTTGGTTGACATTGCCCCTAAAACAAAGGGCCATGAGTCAAATATTTGGAAAAGATACTAAATTTTGATAAAGCTTTGCATAGAGAAGTACCAGATCATATGCGACAAATCCATCACATTTAGAAGATAGTCTAACAAAAGGTCATTCAAATAAGGTAAAAGTCTCTTCTGGATTTCATGCTTTAATATTGCAAAACGTTGTGAGGTCACAAGGGAAGATAGTTGCACATGAAAATCAAAACCTTCCTGGGGAAAAAACGGCAGCCAAAACTTGTAAAATACCACCACCAAGAGCAGAACGAGACAAGAATTCTGATTCAACTGGGACTTGCTGCTAAAAAATGAAATGGCACGCATTTAAAAAATAATAATGAAGACCAACCCGAGGAATTCAAAGATTGAGGTAAGTTTTCCAAAGTCTGCGCTGAAGCTAGGAATGCAACAGGACCAATGCCACAGGAGCGCACTCTTTTTTCCTGTTCAGCACAAGCCAGTTTTTAACAATAATTTCACAAACATCCACATGCTAATTAATTTTACTAGTGGGTGCTCTTTTGCATTTGCCTTTTTTTTCGAGGTTCAATCCAAAGCCCTGCCCATTGGTGTTCTTTAAGGCTGGGTTATATGCCCAGTCCTAGGTCCTAAGAGTGCAACAGTATTGCTAAAGTGCTATTCCTCAAATCTGAAATCATGACAGTAGTTATGAAAGCAAAAACCTTAAATTCTTCGGGTCCATTTATTGAAAACTGATTATAGCATTTATAACTTATGATAAGTGTTTTTCTGCCACTTAAGCAGTTTTCTTATGAAATTCAAGTTTCAGTGTTTTTGGGAAACAGAACAAAAACAACTCATTTTTTTAAACTACTTAAAACAAGTGATGGGTGCTATAAATAGTTTTCAATAAATACTGTCAAACGGACGATTCCTCAATCGCAACTTTTGGTCCACGTGTTAGCTATCACCATTGCTAGAAAGAGAATCGACAAGTGAAATTAAACAAAACATGTACGTGCAGCATGTGTGCCTGCACACATTGAAAGTGAAAAAATATGTATGAACAAAATCTTGTAAAAAATTACTGCATATTCATCGATAATGTCAGCGAGAAATTGTGTGATGAAACAAGGCTATCTTGATCATCAAAGATAACAAGCGAAGGTGTGTGATCCAAGGCTTCAGATATTTATCCAGAAAGTGCTTGATGAGGAGCCTTTTCCAGGGCAAGTACTGAACAGGATACAAAAACTCTGCAAAGAAAACCTCCCGTTAAACAAACGATGACAAAATTGAACATCCCAGTTTCAAGCAGAAAAAAAAATGCCCTGCCAGCATCAGCACAAAAAAATTTAATTGATGTTTCCTCAAAGATTTTAACATGCTGCCTAGAATTTAAAAATGACGGGAGGGAATCCTAAAAAGAAATTAGAAAAAAATCAAATAAAAAGCACATGAAACGTATCAAAAAGTTGATTTTTAATCAAAAAAGGTCACAACACATATCAAAAGACAAATCAAATTGAACCTAAATTGATGATTCATAAATTAACATGGTTCGAAAAATGCTAGTCACTTGCCAGATGGCCAGGCCTACTAGTCAGAAAATCTAACTCTGAAGAGCAGTTGGTGTCAAATAACTTAATATCTAAAAATATAACTTTAGTAGAAGAATGGATTCAAAAATACCTGCTTTTGAACACAACTCTAGCATAATGAAATATAGTAAAAACAAACTTCACATGGCTACTCAAAATAGCACTTAGAAATTTGTGTCTCAGAATTTTGACATTTTTCCCCCATCTCATTTTTCAGATTGAGGGAACCTGATTCTATTTTGAAAAAAAAAAAGGTTGGATGCCCCATTTACAATTGTCAGGCGATTTGAAGTTTTTGGCTCCAGGTTTTCTAAAGAAAACTGGGAAATTTAATGTTTGCAATGTGAATAAATTCTGTAGATTGAGAAACCCCCTTGCCTCCAAAGAGAGGTGGAGGCCTTCTTTTATAGAATGACAATGCGGAATATACAACGGAGTATTCCGATGTGGGACTCGGGAATACCCATAAGAATAAAAAAGGGTTTTAACACTCCCCCTCAAGCTGGACACGAGAAACCCCCTTGCCTCCAAAGAGAGGTGGAGGTCTTCTTTTATAGAATGAGAAGGCGGAATATACAACGGAGTATTCCGATATGGGACTCGGGAATACCAATAAGAATAAAAAAGGGTTTAACACTCCCCCTCAAGCTGGACACACCCAGCTTGAACACCGAGTCCCACAAAAAATAAAGATGACATCATACAAGACCTAGACACACTCCCCCTCAAGCTGGGCGTCAAATGCTGTGAATCCCTGAAATGCACGGCCGATTGTCGCCTATCGACCGGTCAAAGTTCCGGTGCTCTGCTAATGTGTATAGCAGCACTCGGGTCGAATCCTCGGCGATGGTACTTCGTAATAGTCGATTGTTTTTAGTTGATTGTATTTTGATTGGGGGGTTTGTTTGCAGAGCTTAATTGAAATGTTTAATGAATGATGTTTAATTTAACAAGTTGATAAAGATTGGGGTGAGTTCATCATTGGGGAGTTAAGCATGTGATATCCTTGAGCCTTACTTTGTATTGCATTAAATTAACACCCATGTCATAAGTTGATGTTATTGGAATTCCTAAGTGTGAAGGCTTTAATCCAAGCCTTAACTTAACTTAGGGTTCTAATCTCAATCAAAACTTATTTATGGTAGTGTATTTATGGTTTCAATAATCCATGGAAACCACTCGTTAAACAAAACATATCATTAATTCATGACATATTGAGTTTAACATACACAATATTAATTTAAAGAATACTCATCGAGCAAAACTCCCAATCACTTAATATCCCCGAATTATAACTCACCCTAATGAGAGATTTACTCAGCCATTTGGATGTTTAATATTCTGGTTAAAATAATTATGATGATAAATTAATAAGAGAAGAAAAAGAAAGGGATAAGAAAAGAGTGGTACGTCGACACACACACACGAACAATGATGATAATTTAAAAACGAACTTTCGATTGAATGAGGAAGCTGAAGAAGGGAAGGGTATTGAACTGAATTTAAACTATTTTAAGAACATTAATATTAAAATACAGAAGGTGGAGGAGAATAAGAGATATTGAAGAAGAAACTTTCATTAAAACAGAATTACAAAATAAAGGACTTACAAAATTACAAAAATGAAGAACACAAAAGTAAGTGAAAACAAAGAGAGGAGGAAAGGTCTCTCAAGTGAAAACTTGAGTATGGCAGGTCCTCCCAAGCCTTGGGAAAAGCTTTGGTCGTGCCAATATGATCTCCTCTCTTCTGAAATGCCAACCCCTCTCAAGGAGAGAAGGGGAGAGTATTTATAGCCCAAGGAGTGGACTGTTTGCATTCTCAATCTGTCCCTCCACTTGCATCGCCAATTTGGCAATTCAGACAGCCGAATCTTCAAATATCTCCTTCTTCAAAGATGTAGACAATAATGTTGGCCGAATACTCTCAAAATTTGGAGTCATTTGGACGTAAGGATAAAAAGTTATGGCTGTTTGAATAAACAAACTTAAACTGTCCATTTCAATCCAGTATTTTTGAAGTCCATAATGTGAAAGGGTTTTTGAATATTAAGATGCCTTTAAATCCGAATGGTTTCTTCAACAAAGTCGGCCGCCTACATCTCCTCTTTCACACTGCAAAATCTCAGCTCGCTTGGATGATTACATCAGGAGATATGTCATGCATACTATAATGATTTTCATTCTCGGCCAGAATGGTGGGCTGGACTTCAAAGATTTATTTGGGCCCCTTGTACTTGGATTTGGGCCATGAAATTTTTATCCAAGATGACATGTAGTGTCCCCCGAATTATGGTGGAGAGTTAAGGTTTTTGGACTTCTGTATTGAGCCCAGTAAATCAATCTTCAAGGCTGGTCCAGTTTGTTCACAGATTCTTTGGTCTTGTTTGTGAGGACCATATGACCCTTCAAATGGCAGAATTGGATCATGGTTCCTTATAATGAAATGTTGTATATTGAAAGGAGAATCCTACAAAACAAGAACCACACAATTTGGATCAGTATAGTGATAGTTATAATTAAAACATTAAACTGACTCAATTTGACTACTTCTAAAAATGCTCAAATATTATACTTAAT
Organism: Viscum album; assembly: GCA_963277665.1. Classification (NCBI taxonomy): domain Eukaryota; kingdom Viridiplantae; phylum Streptophyta; class Magnoliopsida; order Santalales; family Viscaceae; genus Viscum; species Viscum album. The sequence continues at coordinate 30,793,583 of OY728132.1, read as the reverse complement.
ATTAAAACATTAATATTTCACACAAATTATGCACATTTCATATAAAATAAGTAAAGGGGGAATATAATAAGTCATGAAAATATTAATAACATCAATCCCCAGCTTGGAACTGAGCGAGGCAAGACGAGCACCGGGGAGGCCTTTGGTGAAGATGTCAACAAGCTGGTCCGTCGTTGGAATGTGGCTAAAGCTGACATGATTGTGCTCCAGGTGGTGTCGAAGAAAGTGGAAGTCCACCTCAATATGCTTCGTTCGTTCATGGAAGACGGGATTCGAAGCAATTTTGGTGGCTGGCTGGTTATCACACCATATGTGAGCAGATTTTTGCTCAGGAAAGCCAAGCTCCTAGAGGAGTTGTCGAAGCCAAAGGATCTCTGTAGTGACGGTGGCCATGGCCCGGCACTCAGACTCGGCACTGGAGCGGGAGACGACCGTCTGTTTCTTGTTGCGCCAAGAGATGAGGTTACCTGCCAAGAATATGGCAAACCCAGAGGTAGAGCATCGAGTAGCAAGGCAACCAGCATAATCAGCATCGCAAAAGGCCTCAATATGCTGATGAGGATGCTGAGAGTAGCGAAGACCACGGGCAGGATCTCGCTTGATGTACTTGGCGATGCGGATGACAGCATCCCAATGAGAGGTGGTCGGATGCTCCATAAATTGACTCACTTTGGCAACCGCATAGGAAATGTCGGGTCGAGTCATGGTGAGAAAATTGAGTTTTCTCACCAACCGACGGTACCGCTCGGGATGTGGATATAGTGCCGAGGAGGCATAAAGAGACCGTTCTCCAGGCTCCAAAGGAGTGTCGACAGAAGTGACCTGAGTCAATCCAGCATCCTGTAAGATATCCAACGCATACTTCCGTTGGCAGAAGGAGATGGTGTCCGAAGACTAGGAAACCTCGATGCCTAGGAAGTATGTGAGAGGACCGAGATCCTTAGTGTGGAAGTGCTGGTGAAGATGGTCCTTGAGATGGGTGATACCCACAGAGTTGCTGCCGGCGATGATGATATCATCCACATACACGACCAATAAAATGCAGCCATGGGAGGTCGCCCTGTAGAACACAGTGTGGTCCTTCATGCTGCGAGAAAGCCCAAAGTCGGTGACGACCGTGCTGAAGCGGCCGAACCAAGCACGGGGAGACTGCTTGAGACCGTAAAGAGAGCGGCGGAGCCGGCAGACTTGAGATTCAGCGCCGGAGGCAGAAAACCCGGGTGGCTGCTGTAGATAAACCTCTTCCTCAAGGAAGCCATGAAGGAAGACATTCTTGACATCCAGTTGATGAAGAGGCCACTGATGATGGGCGGCGAGAGAGATGAATAATCGGACGGAGGCCATCTTGGCAACTGGTGAGAAGGTATCAAAGTAGTCAATACCGTAAGTCTGGGCGAAGCCTTTGGCCACAAGACGGGCTTTAAGGCGATGGAGAGTGTCATCGGGATTTAGCATGATTGTGTAAATTCATTTGCTTCCTACCGTCTGTTTGCCTGCTAGAAGGGGGACAAGATCTCAAGTATGGTTTTCTTCCAGAGCCTGTAATTCATCCCGCATTGCAGCTAGCCACCCGGGGTGAGATTTGGCATCACCAACCGTGCGAGGAATAGAAACTGTCTCCAGAGTGGACAGACCTCTGTAAGAAGATACAAAGAGAGGAGTACTCTGGCAGGTGCGTGTACCATTCCGTAGGGCAATGGGCAAGTCCTCAGGTGGCGGGGCAGGAGCAGCTGACGAAGCGGGAGCGTCGGTGTCATTGGCTGGGACGGGGGATAAAGGCGATGGACGACGGGAGTAGACCTGACCAAAATGTGCGTCAACAAGGGTGGACACCGGTGGAGGGTGGATGATTAGAGGAAGACAATCATCGATGGCGGGGTCAGGAGGAGGAGAGGGAAGGGAGAACGGAGAGCTCTCAACAAAGGTAACATCGGCCGAGATGACATATCGCCGGAGGTCGGGGGAGAAGCAGCGATATCCGCTCTGAGTGCGGGAGTAGCCAAGAAAAATGCAGCGGAGAGACTTGGGAGCGAGTTTGGAGAGCCCTGGACGTGTGTCTCGAACGTAACAGAGGCATCCAAACACGCGAAGGGGAAGGGAGTGAAGAGGGAGAGAGGAGAACAAAGCCCGAAAAGGAGTATCCCCATGAAGGATAGAGGAAGGAAGACGGTTTATCAGGTAGGTGGCGGTAAGAATGGCATCACCCCAAAAATGCAGTGGTACCTGTCGGTGGAAGAGGAGGGCACGAGCAGTCTTCAGAATATGTCTGTGTTTCCGCTCGGCCACTCCATTCTGCTGGGGTGTATCAGGACAGGAGGTCTGATGAAGGATGCCTTTTGTCTGGAGAAACTGCCGAAAGGGAGTGGAGAGATACTCACGCCCATTATCCGAGCGGAGACATTTTACAGAGATGGAGAATTGGTTCAGAACTTCATTGTAAAAGTTTTGGAAGGTGGAAAATACTTTGGAGCGTTCTCGAAGGAGGTAAAGCCAAGTCATTCGCGAATAATCATCGAAGAAAGATATATAGTATTTATATCCCATATTACTCGAAACGGTACAAGGACCTCAAACATCTGAATGAACCAGATCAAAAGGGTGTGAGGCCCGTGTATCCACGCGAGGAATGAATGTAGTGCGATGATGTTTCGCAAAAGTACATGACTCACAATGAAAAGAAAGATGTCGACTGAAGTCAGGAAAAAGCTGATGAATGGTGGATGCAGGCGGGTGTCCCAAGTGGGAATGAAGATCCAATGCGCGAGAAGAGGCAGACATGCAAGCGATGGGTGACGGGCCATCGAACATGTAAACCCCGTCCCGAAGCCGGCCTCTACCAAGTTCTCGGTTCGTCGTCTGCTCCTGAAACACAACACCAGAAGAGGTAAATAAGGCAGCACAGTTATAATCTTTTGTCAGCTTACTAATGAAAAGAAGATTAAAGGGATTGCGGGGCACATGGGCCACAGAGGGTAGGTGTATCGATGGAGTCAGTGAGCATGCGCCGAAGCCCGCAATGGGGATAGTGGAGCCATCAGCGACGGTGATGGCTGATGAACCGGCATAAGGGCAGTAAGAGGTCAACATACCAGCATCTCCGATTAGGTGGTCGGAGGCACCAGAGTCCAGCATCCAGGTAGGGGAGCGACGACCGAAAAAGGCAACGGAGCGAACAGAATGGGCCACAGAAGCCGAGGACGGACCGGGTCCGACAGGGTCCCGTGGATCATGAGTCAGCCGGATGTCGGCCATAGACAGGTCTAGTGATGGGGGAAGGGTGGAGACTGTCGAGGACGCCTCCTGGACCGCAGTCTGTCCCTACCGCAGGCGCTGGGATGGACGTCCATGCAGGACCCAACATCGGTCGATCGTGTGGCCAACCTTGCCACAATGTTGACAGAGGGGACGTGGACGACCCTCGACACGGCCACGTCCACGAGGACCGGAGGAGCGGCCACCGCTTTGACCGAGGAGAGCTGAGTGGTCGATAATGGGGGCGGGAGGAGGAAGAGCCTGCTGCGCCTTGCTCATCCGATGATAAACCTGAGGGATCTCCAGCGTTGACGGGCTAGCGAGCAGCTCGGTTGTCATGGTGGCAAACTCCGGAGCGAGGCCGCTGAGAAGGGTGAAGATGCAGAGTTGGTCCCGTTGGGTCTGAGCCTCTGTCGGAGTTTGGGGAATGGGTCACAACTCCTGCAACTCATCACGAAGCCTTTTCCATTCCGTGAAGTAGGCGGTGAAGGATTAGTCCTGCTGTCAAACATGGGATAGACGCTGAAATATTTCGGAAACACGGGTCAGGTTGTTGGTCTCGAAATACATGATATTCAAGGAGTCCCAGAGTTCCTTGACTGTATTTGTCGTGCGGGGGACATCTTTGACCGATCGTTCCATGGAATTGACTAGCAGAGCGAAGATCTTGCTGTCAGCAAGCTTCCACGAACGATATTTGGGGTCAGTTGAAGTCGGGGGAGGATCCTCAAGGTGATGATCAAGGTCCATCCTGGTCAGGGACATCACCACAGTCTTCCGCCAGATGGAGAAATTTGTGGAGTCCAACTGGTCATCCACAAGGTGGGTGGAAGCAGTAATCATCTGAGGCAGAGGGGAGGAGTCGGCCATGGAGGCCTCGTGCAGCGGTCTAAGACGCAGTAGGGGGCTGCGCCAGATTTAGGGAAGGGTCGGGCGTGCCGGGAAGCTGAGCACGCTGGGCGTAGGAGGAGCCGGGAGGAGCCCGGTGTGCCTGGACAGAGCCGGTCCGTCTGGAGGGAGTAACTGGGGCCGGTTCGCGTGGACCGGTTCGCGGCTGGTCGGAAGTCGTGCACGGAGGAGGCCTCTAGGAGTGCTACGCGTGATGCGCGTAGAGGAGGGCGAGGCCGACGCTTGATGAAGCGGCACAGGCAGGAGGGAGGGCCGCCGGGAGTGCTGCGCGCAGAGGAGGGCGAGGTCGACGCTCGATGAAGCGGCGCATGCAGGAGGGAGGGCCGCCGGGGAAGCCGCGTGAGGTGCTGCGCGCACAGGAGGACCACCGGAGAGGAGGTTCGTGCGTAGCGGGAGAGGAGCAGCGGACCGGTTCGGTCACCGGGAGATGCGGGAGCCGGTGCGAGCAGTTGCGGGAGCCGAAACGACCACCGGGGAAGGCGGAAGCCGTTGAGGAGGCGGGCGACGGGAGGTGTGGGGGGCCGCAAGCGCCGGTAAGGGCCGGGAGGGTGCGCGGGAGCCGGACGGAGCCGCGACGGAGGTTCGCGCTCGGGTGGAAGCGCGACGAGGCGACGGGAGGGTCGCCGTCAGGAGGCGCCGCGACGGGGAGGGCTCGCGCGCAGGAGAAGCGGCCGCCGTGAGGGAGGGCGCACAGGGGAGCCGGACCGGGCAGGAGGCGCCGGGGAAAGAGGGTGCAAAAAATGCACAGGAGAGGCGGGCCGGACTTAGCCGGGAAAACCGCAAAGAAGAGCGGGGAAATAAAATTGGAAGGAGGAGAGTTCGGGATTAGGTTCCCTCTGATACCATGTAGATTGAGAAACCCCCTTGCCTCCAAAGAGAGGTGGAGGCCTTCTTTTATAGAATGAGAAAGCGGAATATACAACGGAGTATTCCGATATGGGACTCGGGAATACCCATAAGAATAAAAAAGGGTTTAACAACTTCAAATTTCATAGTCAATTGGGTTTAAAAACATAAAACAGTGGTATATTTACAAGTTGTTGAACTGAGATATTATTGAAAGTTGATTGATATTATCGAATTAAACTATCACGATCATTTTTCAAATGTTTTATTCAAATACAAATGGGTCAATATTACCAAGGGTATTAAAAGAGATACATTATAATTTACTTCTATGAACTTCTGTCACTTTGGATATTGATGATTGTGAAAAACGTGATCTATATATCTTTGCATAACAAGCAAAACTGGTATATTATTCAAAAGATGTGGTAGATGAAGAGTGGAGTGTAATCGTGCACATGAATCAAAAACTTACATAATATGGGTGAAGAGGGGGGAAATTAATATGTGACATTGAATCTCATCAGTGTCAAGACATTGACTTCCTTATCCATGACAATATTGAAAATATTGGTCTTGCAAGGGACAATGAAGTAGATGAAGTAAAATAATTAAAAACTAACGCATGCCACAGGAGTGCACTCTTTTTTCCTGTTCAGTACATGCCCGTTTTTAACAATAATTTCACAAACATCCACATGCTAATTAATTTTACTAGTGGGTGCACTTTTGCATTTGCCTTTTTTTTTTCAAGGTTCAATCCAAATCCCTGCCCATTGGTGTTCTTTAAGGCTGGATTATATGCCCAGTCCTAGGTCCTAAGAGTGCAACAGTATTGCTAAAGTGCTATTCCTCATATCTGAAATCATGACAGTAGTTATATGAAAGCAACAACCTTCAATTCTTCGGGACCGTTTATTGAAAACTGCTTATAGCATTTATAACTTATCATAAGTGTTTTTCTGCCACTTAAGCAGTTTTCTTATGAAATTCAAGTTTCAGTGTTTTGGGGAAACAGAACAAAAACAACTCATTTTTTTAAACTACTTAAAACAAGTGATGGGTGCTATAAATAGTTTTCAATAAATACTGTCAAACGGACACTTCCTCAATCATAACTTTTGGTCCACCTGTTAACTATCACCATTGCTAGAAGAGAGAATCGACAAGTGAAATTAAACAAAACATGTATGCGCAGCATGTGTGCCTGTACACATTGAAAATGAAAAATCTTGTAAAAAATTACTGCATATTCATCGATAATGTCAGCGAGAAATTGTGTGAGCCTAACAACAGAGGAAAGGGGTTGAAATCCTTCAGATCCAGTTGTGGATGAAACAAGGCTATCTAGATCATCAAAGATGACAAGCGAAGGTGTGTGATCCAAGGCTTCAGATATGTATCCAGAAAGTGCTTGATGAATGGATGGAGCCTTTTCCAGGGCAAGTTCTGAACAGGATACAAAAACTCTGCAAAGAAAACCTCCCGTTAAACAAACGATGACAAAATTGAACATCCCAGTTTCAAGCAGAAAAAAATGCCCTGCCAGATTTTAACATGCTGCCTAGAATTTAAAAATGACAGGGGGTGGGGGGGCAACGAATAACTGCATACATGTATGCCAACAGATTTTCACTTTCTTCGATGTATTTTGCAATCGCATTGATCAATGTTGTCTTTCCAGAACCCTAAAAAGAAATTAGAAAAAAATCAAATAAAACGAACATGAAACGTATCAAAAAGTTGATGTTTAATCTAAAAAGGTCACAACACATATCAAAAGACAAATCAAATTTGACCGAAATTGATGATTTGTAAATTAACATGGTTCGAAAAATGCTAGTCACTTGCCAGATGGCCAGGCTCTACTCGTCAGAAATCTGAAGAGCAGTTGGTGTCAAATAGCTTAATATCTAAAAATATAACTTTAGTAGAAGAATGGATTCAAAAATACCTGCTTTTGAACACAACTCTGGCATAATGAAATATAGTAAAAACAAACTTCACATGGCTACTCAAAATAGCACTTAGAAATTTGTGTCTCAGAATTTTGCCATTCTTTCCCCCATCTCATTTTTCAGAATGAGGGACCCAGATTCTATTTTGGGAAAAAAAATTAAGGTTCGATGCCCCATTTACAATTGTCATCCCTAGACTATTTTGCTTATCCTTGCTCCATAAATCTTCTATTCATTCATTATATATGTTGCATGAGGACATAATTTATTAAAATTTCCATTTTTTCCAAAACCATAATAATTTGAAACAAAGGAGAAGGCTTTAGCGCCCTTTGTTTGTAATAGAGTTGATCTACTAATAAAAAAAGGTATTAAGCACTGGTATAGGATTAGATCCCAAAGAGAGTAAGTATTTCTTCTTAATTCATAATGAATGAAAGTATTTTTCAAGGATTCTATGTATATATTTATATACTATACAATATAATATGAAAATATACAGTATAATACGAAACCGAGAGAGCTGCCTTTCAGAAAATTTGAAGAGTTTAAAGTCTCTACTTTCAACCTTCTGATACTACATGATACTGTTCACAAATATGCTACATGATACACTTCATAAATAAGTTCCTTAAAAGTTAAAGCTTTCAACTATCTAGTAGTTGTGGACCAAAAAATCTAGGTGAAATGGGTAAGGTGAAACAGCGCCGGTCTTGTGGATCCCAAAGGCCAGGTGAAACAGGTTGGGTGCAACGATCTTTCGGACCCAAAAGGCCGGGTGAAACACCACTCGTCATGCGGACCCAAAAGGTCATGTGAAACAGCGCCCGAATAGCGAACCTAAAAGGCCGGGTGGAACGGAATTCGATTAGCGGACCAAAAAGGCCGAGTGAAACAGCGCTCGAATGCGAACCCAAAAGGCTGGTCGTCAGCAATAACAAGACGCAACAGAGAGCTGGGCAGCAGCAAATAGGCCTGACGAAGATCCGGCCAACCCAACGGTGAAGTCGTGGAGGCGCGTTGAACCTGCACACCGGTCACTGGCCGCTGGTCGGCGGCTGGATGGCAGGGGGCAGCCAAACAGGAGATGGAGGTGTGAGCCAACAAGCCGGAGGGACACATCACATATGTTCTTTTATTTATCTTATTTTTTCTGTCTTTTCATTTAGTCAAGCTGATCATGTCCAGCTTGAGGAGGAGTATTAAGAGTATTTCCTTTGGGGGAGTGTTAGTATTTAGATATTTAGGACATTCAGATTTTTAAGATATGAGCGAACAGCCAAAGGTTTGATTAGGTCAATAGTTTTACTTGTATTTATGATCCAGCTTGTATCTTTATTTTCTTCATCTATAATTAAAAACAACCCAGCCTCACTTAGAGGTAAAGATTCTCGGTTTCTCCTTTCTTCAAAAGGCATTCCAAATGAGATGAATTTGAAATTGAATGGCTTTCCCTATTTTGTGCTTCTTTATCGACTGAGGGCTGGCTGACTGTCCTCAATGGAACAGAGAAGACCAAAAGCAAGTGACACTTGGATCCAAAAATAATAATTTTATGCACTGCTGTCATCAACTCTACTAAAACTACAAACTGGCACTTGGTACATTTTAAAGGAGAAATCAATAAGGTTGTGTTTAACAGCACTTACAGAAAAGTGCTTATGACACTTCGATAAGGAGATTGAAAAAACAAGAGCTAATTGTTGTGTTCCTGAAAAAACACCTAAAACGTCAATTCTTTGAACAAAAAAACCTAAATAAGTGGCAGAAAAAACATTTTTTCAATAATCAATTTGAGAAAACTTACATAGAATCACTTGTCCACAGTAAAAAGTGCTATAAGCACTTTTCACACTTTTCAATAAGTATTTTCAAATGCAGCCTAAACCATTTTTTAACAACTCAAGTGTGTCCGCTCTAATAGTACGTATGCTTTAAATTAAGGCTGCATAAAGTCTTATCTCGGTATCACAATCATGAAAAGAATTCTCTAAATATTACCTGGCACAAAATATGTAAATCCATCGCTCAGAAAAAGTAAAATGGTGCAGCCAAAGTGAAGAAACAAACTCACAGGAGGCCCGTATACCAGAACATGCCCTGGCAGAGGAATATTATGAGCTCCAAACCAAATTTGTGAACCTTGAGACAGCAGCACCACCAATCCTACGAGTGAACCATTATCTAGCAGAATGAAAATTCTGACTTTTGAAAACAGTTGCAATATACTTGAGTATTTTAAGCAACCAAACATATAAAAATAAAATAAAAGATCTAATCTATGATATTTGGGCATGTATTAATTTCCATGTATGTATGACATAAAAATGTGTGTGTGACTAAAATTTATCCTCAGACATTTTCAGAAACTAACTGTACAAAACTAAGATTTTGAAAAATACCCACTATTAGTAATATCAGAAACAGTAGTCTCTGACAAGCTGAAGGAGGAAACTGTAGAAAGCTGACTTCGTTTGGAGGCAGCCTCCTTGGAAGAGTAGAAGATTATCAGCTTGTGTAAATTTAGCTTTTCAAACCAGCACAAGCTCTCCCGGTGATCATTTCTCTGATGTCCATCATTGAAAACAAGCTCATAGCCATTGACTTTTCCATCAGGTAAAGATTCATTCAAAGAAGCTAGAACATATAAAAGTTCAGCTGACAAGCCACCAGTTCCACTCCTGCATGTGAAAGTATCTTTCAATGATGCCTGCAAGCCTTCCACAGCTTCCAAATTGTGAAGTTTAACTTCAACGTGAAGCAAAGTTTCATCTCCTAATATCAATGAATTCACTTGGACCCCTGTATATGTTTTAATGGTATCAAGTTGAGCCAAAAACCATTCCTGGAGAACACTTTGCAATCCCCTTCTATTTTCAGATTGCACAGTCACCGCATCATCAGTTTTATAAGATTCATGATGGAGACATGCAATTACATCTTCATACATTGTCCAGTCTAAATTACCTTCATCCAAACCCGTGAATGACTTTTTATTGCTCTTATAATTTTTATGGCTACCAGTTGTCATCAAAATACTTGTCCTCAGACATCTTAAATTGGCAAGGAGAAAGAGAAAGTGATGAAAGATCCTTTCTTACATGAATATTGCAACTTTTCACATAGACCCCTGCAAGTATAAGAGTAAGTTGATTCAAAGAACACTAAACATCAAAGAAGATTTTGAACATCATTCCTTCCAACACAGTCTAAACACATTTCAACTGTCAAATCAACTACTGCCAGAATATAAGCCATCTAAGTTGATTGTATGCTGGAGTAAAAAGTAAAGCAAGTTATGGCATCATTCATTGGCACCACAACACTAATAAAATTTTCCCTTTCAGTAACCAAGTACTAAACGCATTTTCCTGTGTTACCCCCAATTACCCCACACATGAAAAACGGCAGGTGGACATTTTTTAAATGCATTTCGTCAAAATTGATGCAGCACGTAACAATTAAAAACAAGAAATCACGCATCAAGTCAGTGTCTATTGCATATGGAAAAGAATTACCATCCATCACTGTCAATTATCATTCAAGATGCATCGTTAAGCCCCAGTTACAAAACATTATAAGATGCACAACTAGCTTTCGTAAGTATTGAACCCTGTTTTTTATTCTGGGTATTTCCGAGTCCCACATCGGAATACCCCATTATGTATTCCGTATTTTCAATCTATAAAAGAAAGGCTCTGCCTCACCTTGAGGTATGGAGATTACCTCTTTGCATAGTATCAGAGCGTTAATCTCGAACCCTCCCTACCTTGCGGATTCCCGGTTCTGTCCGGCCCCGCCTCTCACCTGCCCTCCCGGTTCTGTCCGGTTCCGGCCCTCCACCCTGCGCACGCCGGCCAGCCGCTCCCCATCCCGCGCATCTCTCCCCACTGGATCCCGACTGGCGAGTGTCTCCCTGGTTCTCCACCCGACGGCCCCTGCCGGCTATCCCTCCCATCCGGCGGTTCTCCCCCCTGCCAGCGCCTACATCCCGCGGCAGCCTCCCTGCTCTGATTCTGTCCGGTGTCCCCCCCCCCCGACGCGCACACCTCCATCCGGCCCGCGGCCATCATCCAGCGCGCGCGGCTCCCGGCGGATCCTCTCCCGGCGCTTCGCAATCCCGACGCGGCTCCCGCCTCCTCGCAAATACTCTGCTGGCTCCTCCCGTAGGTAACCCTGGGCGCGCGTCGGCCTCCAACGGCTTCCCGATCCGACCTCCGCCCGCAATCCAGCACCAGTTCCCTACAACCCCGTGCGACGGCTCCACCCCTGTGCGCGTGACGGATCCCAGCCTCCCGATCTTGCCTGCTGCGGCTCTTCCCGACGGCCCGCCTCTCACGGCTCCCAGCGCCCTTCCCAGACGGCCTGCCCGACACGCGCGGTACCCCGCGGCCCTCACCCAGCGGGCCTGTTCCGTCGCGATGTCACTCGCCCAGCAGCCCAGCGGCTGCGCTCATCCAGCGGCTCACTCTCGGTGCTCTAGCCGACTCGCCCTCCCGGCGGCACCTCGCTCCGTCGACGGCTCATCCCGGTGCAAAACAAACAAAAGGAAAAAAAAATCCCAGCAATTTTTTTTTCTCCGATCCCGGCGAATCGGCTCACTCAAGGCGAATCGGTCCAGGCGGTCCGGTCCAGGCGAACCGCTCTAGGTGAACCCCTCCAGGCGAACCGGCATTCTCCTGGCTCTTCCTGCACCCGGCTTGCACCGGCTCCCGGCGCCCCTCCCGCTGTCCACTGCATCTCACGGTTCCGGCTTCCCGGCTTCCACCGGCCCTGCCTTCTACCGGTTGTGCTTCGTAGCATCCCGCTACTTCTGACCTCTTCGGTGGTTGTCCCTCGCCTCCATGGCAGCCTCTTCAGCTCTGCCCCAGATGATCACTACCTCCACCCGCCTCATCAGTCGTGGATATGGCCGCTCAGGCCCTCGTGGTCGTAACCGAATGGAGGGTCGTCCACGTCCACTCTGTCAACACTGTGGAAAGCTCGGCCACCTAATTGATCGATGTTAGGTATTTCATGGGCGCCCGTCTCAGCACCTGCGGCGAGGTCCGACATCAGTCCAGGAGACTCCCTCCTCAGTCGACACTCTCCCATCATCTCTGGCCCTGTCTATGGCGGACATCCGACTGAGTCATGATCCTCGGACCCCTGCCGGACCTGGTCCATCTTCGGCTTCTCAAGCTCATTCCGCTGCTTTCGCCGCCTTTGTTGGTCGTTGCTCCTCTGCCTGAATGCTCGACTCAGGTGCCTCTGACAACCTCACCGGTGATGTTGGTATGTTGACCTCCTACTGTCCTTATACCGGTCCATCAGCCATCACCGTCGCCAATGGCTCCACTATCCCCATTGTGGGTTTCGGTGCATGCTCCCTGACGTCATCACTTCACTTGCCCTCTGTGGCACATGTGCCCCGCAGTCCCTTTAATCTTCTTTCCATCAGTAAGCTCACAAAAGATTTTAACTGTGCTGCCATATTTACCTCCTCTGTTGTTGTTTTTCAGGAGCTGACTATGAATCGGGAACTTGCTAGAGGCAAGCTTCGGGACGGGGTCTACATGTTTGATGGACCGACACTCGTCGCCTGCACATCTATCTCTGATCGTGCCTTGGATCTTCATTCCCGGTTGGGACACCCCCCGTCTCCACCATTCATCAGCTTTATCCGGATTTCAGACCACATACTTATTTTCATTGTGAGTCTTGTACTTTTGCGAAACATCATCACACTTCTTACATTCCTCGGATGGATACACGGGCTTCCAAACCTTTTGATCTGGTTCATTCAGACGTTTGGGGTCCCTGTCCCATCTCGAGTCATTTGAGGTATAGATACTATATATCTTTCATTGATGATTTTTCGCGAATGACTTGGCTATACCTCCTTCGAGAATGCTCCGAAGTGTTTTCCACATTTCAGACATTTTACAATGAAATTCAGAACCAATTTTCCACTTCTATTAAATGTCTCCGCTTGGACAATGGGCGTGAGTACCTCTCCACCCCTTTTCGGCACTTTTTCCAGGCGAAAGGCATCATTCATCAAACCTCTTGTCCAGATACACCCCAGCAGAATGGAGTAGCCGAGCGGAAACACCGCCATATTTTGGAGACTGCTTGTGTCCTCCTCTTCCACCGACAGGTGCCTCTGCATTTTTTGGGAGATGCGATACTCACTGCTACCTACCTTATAAACCGCCTTCCTTCTTCTATTCTTTAGGGGGAGACTCCTTTTCGGGCAATGTTCTCTTCTCTCCCTCCTCACTCCCTTCCGCTTCGAGTGTTTGGATGTCTATGTTATTTTCGAGACACACGTCCTGGACTCTCCAAACTCTCCCAAATCTCTCTGGTGCATCTTCCTTGGCTATTTTCCGCACTCAGCGCGGATATCGTTGCTACTCACCAGACCTCCGAAGGTATGTCATCTCTGATGACGTCTCATTTGTTGAGAACTCTCCGTTCTCCCTTCCTTCTCCTCATCCTGACTCAGCCATCGATGATTGTCTTCCTATCCTCATCCACCCTCCTCCGGTGTCTCCCCCTACTACTGACACTCATTTTGGTAGGGTCTACTCTCGTCGTCCATCACCTGTATCCCCCGTCCCGGCCAATGACACCGTCGTTCCCGCTTCGCCCGAGCGGAAACACCACCATATTTTGGAGACTGCTTGTGTCCTCCTCTTCCACCGACAGGTGCCTCTGCATTTTTTGGGAGATGCGATACTCACTGCTACCTACCTTATAAACCGCCTTCCTTCTTCTATTCTTTAGGGGGAGACTCCTTTTCGGGCAATGTTCTCTTCTCTCCCTCCTCACTCCCTTCCGCTTCGAGTGTTTGGATGTCTATGTTATTTTCGAGACACACGTCCTGGACTCTCCAAACTCTCCCAAATCTCTCCGGTGCATCTTCCTTGGCTATTTTCCGCACTCTGCGCGGATATCGCTGCTACTCACCAGACCTCCGAAGGTATGTCATCTCTGATGACGTCTCATTTGTTGAGAACTCTCCGTTCTCCCTTCCTTCTCCTCATCCTAACTCAGCCATCGATGATTGTCTTCCTATCCTCATCCACCCTCCTCCGGTGTCTCCCCCTATTACTGACACTCATTTTGGTAGGGTCTACTCTCGTCGTCCATCACCTGTATCCCCCGTCCCGGCCAATGACACCGTCGTTCCCGCTTCGTCCGATGCTCCTGCCCCGGCACAAGAGGACTTGCCCATTGCTCTCCGGAAAGGTACTCGCTCTTGCCAGAGTACTCCTCTATTTGTATCTTCCTACAGGGGTCTATCCGCTCTGGAGACAGTTTCAATTCCTCGCACTGTGGGTGAAGCAAAATCTCACCCGGGATGATTAGCCGCAATGCGAGATGAGTTGCAGGCGTTGGAAGAAAACCATACTTGGGATCTTGTTCCCCTTCCAGCAGGCAAACAGGCGGTTGGCTGCAAATGGATTTACACAGCCCAGCTGAATCCCGGTGGCACTCTCCATCGACTCAAAGCCCGCCTTGTGGCCGAGGGCTTCGCCCAGACTTACGGTATTGACTATTATGATACATTCTCTCCAGTTTCCAAGATGGCCTCCGTCCAGTTATTCGTCTCTCTGGCAGCTCATCATCGCTGGCCTCTTCACCAACTGGAAGTCAAAAATGCATTCCTCCATGGATTTCTTGAGAAAGAGGTTTATCTGTCTCAGCCCCCTAGTTTTTGTGCCTCCGGATCGAGTCTCAAGTCTGTCGACTCCGCCGCTCTCTTTACGGCCTCAAGCAGTCTCCTCGTGCTTGGTTCGGCCGCTTCAGCACTGTCGTCATCGACTTTGGGCTCTCTCGCAGCATGAAAGATCACACTGTGTTCTACAGGACGACCTCCGTTGGTTGCATCCTGTTAGTCGTTTATGTGGATGATATCATCATCACCAGCAGCGACAGTGACGGCATCACCCAGCTCAAGGGTCATCTTCACCAGCACTTCCACACTAAGGATCTCGATCCTCTCACATACTTCCTAGGCATCGAGGTATCCTATTCTTCGGACACCATTTCCCTATGCCAACGAAAATATGCATTGGATATTCTGCATGATGCTGGGCTGACACAGGCCACTACTGTCGACACTCCTCTGGAACCTGGGGAACGATCTCTTTATGACTCCTCCGAACCGTATTCACACCCAGAGCGATATCATCGACTAGTGGAGAAACTCAATTATCTTACCATGACTCATCCCGACATTGCCTGCGTTGTCGGCAAAATAAGCCAATTTATGGAGCATCCGACCGCCTCTCATTAGGATGCTGTCCTCCGCATCGCCCAATACATCAAGCGAGATCCTGCCCGTGGTCTTCGCTACTCTCATCATGCTCATCTCAATATTGAGGCCTTCTGTGATGCAGATTATGCTGGTTGCCTTGCTACTCGGAGATCAACTTCGGGGTTTGCCGTATTCTTGGCAGGCAACCTCATCTCCTGGCGCAGCAAGAAACAGACAGTCGTCTCCCGCTCCAGTGCGGAGTCCGAGTACCGAGCCATGGCCACAGTCACTACAGAGATCATTTGGCTTCGACATCTCCTCCAGGAGCTTGGCTTTCCTCCACAGACATCTGCTCACATCTGGTGTGACAATCAGGCAGCCACCAAGATTGCTTCGAATCCCGTTTTCCATGAACGTACGAAGCATATTGAGGTGGACTGCCACTTTCTTCGCCACAACCTGGAAAACGATCATATCAGCCTTACCCACATCCCGACGGCGGACCAGCTTGCTGACATCTTCACCAAAGGCCTCCCAGGAGCTCGGCTTGCCTCGCTCAGTTCCAAGCTGGGCATCCACAGCATCTGCGACCCAGCTTGAGGGGGAGTGTGTCAGGTCTTTTCTTAATGTTATCTTTCTTTTATGGGACTCGTGTTCCAAGTTGGGCATGTCCAGCTTGAAGAGGAGTGTTGAACCCTGTTTTTTATTCCGGGTATTTCTGAGTCCCACATCGGAATACCCCTTTATGTATTCCGTATTTTCAATCTATAAAAAAAGGCCTCTACCTCACCTTGAGGTATGGAGATTACCTCTTTACAGTAAGCATTGCATGTAAGAAAGGGATTTTAGGCTCTAGAAAGCAAGAAAAAAGATGCCCTCTTTACAGTAAGCATTGCATGTAAGAATGGGATTTTAGGCTCTAGTAAGCAAGAAAAAAGATGCATCATTTTCCTGTGTTACCACCAATCACCCACACATGAAACATGGCAGGTGGGCATTTTTTAAATGTGTTTCATAAAAAATCATGCAGCATGTAATAATTAAAAAACAAAAAATCACACAACAAGTAAGAATCTATTGCATATGAGAAAAAAATTACCATCCCTCGCTGTCAATTAGCATCATTAAGCCCAAGTTACATCACATTATAAGATGCACAAATAGCATTAGTAAGGATGTATTGAATTCAAGAAAAGGATATTAGGCACTAGCAACCAAGTAGCACACAAGATGTATCATGAAGCTCAAATTACATCAAACCATATGATGCATAACTAGCATCAGCAATCAATAACAGCTTGATTCCTACTCAGGTTTCTCTTTTTTTTTCATTTTCTTTCCTTGCTTTTAATAAAAAGGACCATTTCTTAGAGCACTAAAAGGCAAGATTTATGAATTGAGCCACGCAGTTGGAAAGGATAACATACATGAGCAAAGGCCTGCTCTGAGATACAGCCGAAGAGACTGCGCAAGCATTATGTGTCCGGCAGCAACAGACTCTGACACTAGAAGTTGAACAGTTGCTTGGCGTAAAGCCTTATCATCAGTCAAAATGTCACTATTAATTACCTTCAGAACAGCGCTGTTTTTCTTTTTCAGAATAGTTTGTTCAGCATTGCCTAAGCTCTTCTGTGATGATGATTTAGGCATTATAACAAGCAACTGCAGAATGTCCATAGAGTACTTCTTGGCAGTTTCAGGGTGGATAAATGCAACGGAAGTTGGATGTACCCCAAGCTCAGCACTGTCAAATACACACTTTTTTACAAACTTTCTGCTTAAATCCTGAACACGCAATAATGTCTTCCCAGGAGAACACTCTTCATTTGGAGATCGCATTTCACAACCATCATCATGATCCCCTATTTTTCTGCGTCCCTTTGGTGCGACAGAAACTTCAGTCCCAGGAACAAGTTGTACTGCACAGCATATGACAACTCATATATAATCTGGCAATAAAAAAACTGTAAATACAGCATTTTAGCAGAAAACAGAAATGTAGAACATGAACAAGTTCGGCTACATCAGTGGAGTGGCATAAGAGAACATCTAAAAACCATACACCCATCTGGGGAAACTGCTTTAAGAAAAAAGGCCGCCAAAGATAATATCAGACTTCGTACAATGAAGCTTAAAAAATACGAGAAAATGTTCAGAGCAATATTTCAACCTCAGATTTCTAAAGATTGCACCAGTAACTTTTTCGCACTTTAATATACTGTCATGGTCTATGATTGAAGTTAGGGGTTCAAAAAATATACTCCCACATGCCTACTGATAATACAATCCCGACTTGCACCACCAACTGAAACAAGTCAGTCTGCAATACCCGTATCACCCGAGTTAAAACTTTGGATTATATAATATTCAAAAGGCTCAAGGGAGAGAGAGAGAGTCTATATGAGGGAGAGGGAGCAAATTCCAGGCATGGAGGATGGAAGTTGGCCAAGTGGCGACCTTAGGCATTAATCCTTTGAGCTTTATCAGGTAAAACCATGGTGGACACCTTGTAGGAACTGAGGACATGTTGGATCGGTGTAACCCGATCCTCTTTGGATGATGTTGGGCGAATGCTTGCGACCTGTACTGTGCACCAGGCCGCAACTTCATGGGTCGAGCTCCGTAGTGAGCTCGTTGGGGGTTGCAAGGGGCAATGTGCCCTTGCTCCAGGGGTCCGGGGGCCGAAGGTTCCCGGCCCAAATTTTGGGTCTATAGCAAACCATTGTAGCAAAACTGACCAACCGACACCGACATGACACTATAACAGTGCAGACTTTTGGCATGACTACTGTAGCCACGCGGACTTTCAGCCGCTAACCACTATAGCATCTTGGACTTAGGTGGTCGCGGCACTGTAGCGATGCGGACTTCTTGCCACCTTTCACTGTTGCACAGCAGATTTTCTGTGCAGTTGGTGGAATAGTGTTTTGTCCTCCTTATTAACCTATTTCAGGCTAGAGTTTTGCATGTGCTTGAAACTCTGAAATCTCCCTGTAAATTGTGCTCTTGAATCATAGTGAAATTTTGCCTTTCCACGGACGTAGGGATCATTTACCGAACCACGTAAATCTTTGTGTCCAAGATCTTTTTCTTCTTCTTTTGTTTTTCTCCCTTTTACTCTTTTGTGAATCGTTTTACACATCGTTGCTCCTAGCGTTTCCGCAGCAGGACAAACTAATAGTGTAAGAACCCGAGTTTTTAGAACGGGTCAAAATCCCGACCCTGTTTGAATTTTGACCTGTTCTGAGGAAACTGGAGAAGTTGGGAAGTTTCTAGAAATTTCCAGACAACACGCCGTGTACTTTTAAGTACACGCCGTGTATGTGTTACGCGAGTGTCGGCCGTGTGATCACCGAGTACATGCCGTGTGCTGACCGTGTAGAAAATTTCTTACTACACGGCATGTAGTTTGAGACATGCCGTGTACTCTTGACCGTGTGGAGACCACACATGGCGTGTAAGTCTGTTGGCCGAATAGATTTGTTTAACCAAGTACACGCCGTGTCCCTCCTGGACACACCGTGTAGTCTGGCTGTGTATGAGAGAAATACATGACATGTGGGTAAGTTGCCGAGGAAGGGAAGGAAAATGAAGTACACGCCGTGTACCCCTAAGTACACGCCGTGTACTCATGTCGGCAGGTTCTGGAAAGTAAGTCGGCAGAATTCCAGCCGCCAAATGAACAGTTAAATGATACACACGGCGTGTAGTCATGAAGTACACGCCGTGCACTTTCTTTCTTTTTTTGCGTTAAAACAGGTAGTAGCCTCGTTTTTAGGCGGAACTCGTTTTCTTCCGCCGGGTTTCGAGAACCAAGCCGGTCGGGACTTCAAATCCCTCCCGGATCGTCGTCCGAACTCCGTTTCGATCACGGATTGTTCCATCAGAACCCCCTCGGTAAGGCCTCGATTCCTCTTGAGACTTTTTATTTATGCTCTAGAACGAGTTATAGGGGTTTGAGCGGTTTGGATTCTTTTGTAGATCTACCGCGTTTTAGACCGAATTGGAGGTTGTTACCGGAGGAGGAGCATCGTACGAGTCTCAGGTAGGTGGTGCATACCTCTTTCTGTGTTTTCGTAGTCATTTGGGTGACGCGGCCTTCGGCGTGTTTTCGGGTATTTTGAGCGGGACCCGTTTTATCTGTTGTTTCGTATTGAATTGATTGTTGGACCTATGGGATGCTTTTGGGTATGTCTCGTTACCTGTTTTGCTTGAGCGGGGTCGGGCGAGAGGTCGTATCTCATCGGGGCATTTTGGTCGGGGATGCCAAAATGGTTATATTTGATTTATACTGTTATAAACTGTTGAGCTTAATTTATTAAGTCTGATATAAATTGTTAGAGGCATTCAAAACCTCAGTGCTGGTATGGGACAGCACCTTGCGTAGTGCAAATCAACTGTTTAGAATGTTTAGCCTGTTTACGTTTTCTGTTTAAATATGTTATATATGCAATTGCTGAATTGCATATATTGTACCCTTTTTGGATGTGTTGGGCATAGCCCGGATATTCTTGAGTGATGTTGATCACAGGTTGGGGCTTGACCCGGGTTACTTTGGGTGGTTTTGACCACGGGATTGGGCGTCATGAACGTCGGCTTGAGGCAATAAGACGGTCAGGTTGGGCATGACCCGGGTTACTTGGTTGGCGAGGCCATCAGACTTGAGCGGCATGGTCGCAGGGACACGAGGTGTCAGATGTGTTGGTGGCTTAGGTACTATTTTGGTGATTACCGCTCACCCGGAACTTTGAGTAGTGTGCACACAGAGATACTCCGTGATGAGGTGGTTTTGACCACTCGTGTGGGTATAGGCCCCCGTAGATGCGGTAAGGTATTTTTCCTGGGGGTGCTTACCGTAGAAAGACACGTGGAAGGTGAGGAGCCTTCAGAGGATAGCATTGATGCTATCGGGTTGGGGGTTGAGCCTCGCCATTATTTGAGGGCAGATATCGTTGTCCCTCCGGATACGTTATTTAAGGGCAGATATCGTTGTTCCTCCGGGTTACTAGTTTTGGGCGTGCCTTCGGGACGTCGGTACTTGAGACACGAGGTGTCAGGAGGCACATGGTGTCAGGTTGCTACTTCTTGGGCGTGTCTTCGGGACGTCGGTACTTGAGACACGAGGTGTCAGGAGGCACGTGGTGCCGGGTTACATGACAGAGATTCCGGCGTTAGCCGAAGCAGGTGACACTCCATGGTGGCTGCTGAGCACCAGTGGAGTTTGTGTTTATTCATGCATCGTTATGTTTACTGTTTTTCTTATAAATGCATGTTTGCTTAAACACTTATATTAGGTACGCACCGTTGGGTGGTATCCTACTGAGATTTGTCTGACACCCTACACAGACTCTTCGGAACGCATGTAGACTTTATGGATTTACGTGCAGGAAAGAGGTCAGCCTCAAGAGCTGGGTTGCGTTAGTTGTTGCATGGAGATGGTATGGACCTTGAGGTCTTACCTACTTGGAGTTACTCTATTTTGTTTTTCTTTTCTGTATCAGCATGCTTATTTGTTGTAGCTACAGTTGGTTAGCCATTGGCGCCTCTTATATTCAGATATGGATGATCTGCTTTGGATGCATGTTTTATTTTTCAGTTGTAGTTACATGTTATCAGCATGTTGTTGTGTTTATTTCTGCTGTTGTTGATATATTTATTGCTTCCGTTGTTTATCTATGTAAATGGTGAATTCCTCTTACCTCAATGTGAGCTGGGGATATTCTTTTTATAGATGAGTAAATCTAATTACAAGGGGGGTAAGTCCGATGTGGGACTCAGAAATACTCATTTAAACTTAAATGGGGTCCAACACTCCCCCTCAAGCTGGACATGCCCAGATTAGAAAGAGACCCACAAAGAAAAAGATGACAAGACACAAAGACCATCTCATACTCCCCCTCAAGCTGGGCCATGGAGGCTGTGAATACCCAGTCTGGTAGTGAGAGACTCAAGGCGAGCTCCTGGGAGGCCTTTGGTGAAGAGATCGGCAAACTGATCTGCCGTCGGGATATGACCAAAACTGATATGGTTCTACTCGAGATGGTGGCGGAGAAAGTGACAGTCCACCTCGATATGCTTCGTCCGTTCATGGAAGACGGGATTCGAGGCAATCTTCGTGGCTGCCTGATTGTCACACCAGATATGAGAAGGAGTCTGTGCTGGGAAACCGAGCTCATGGAGGAGATGACGAAGCCAGAGGATCTCAGTAGTGACTGTGGTCATGGCTCGATACTCGGCCTTGGCACTCGATCTGGAGACGACAGTCTGCTTCTTGTTGCGCCAAGAGATGAGATTACCGGCGAAGAACACGGCGAATCCCGAAGTAGACTTGCGGGTAGCGAGGCAACCTGCATAGTCCGCATCACAGAAGGCCTCAACATCCATGTGAGCATGATGTGAGTACTGAAGGCCACGTTCAGGGTCTTTCTTGATGTATTTGGCAATGCGGAGGACAGCATCCCACTGAGATCTGGTTGGATGCTCCATGAACTGGCTGACTTTGCCAACGACGCAGGCAATGTCGGGGCGCGTCATGGTAAGGTAGCTAAGTTTACCTACCAGACGTCGATAGCTCTCGGGATGAGGAAATGGTTCTGAGTCGGTATGAAGAGAGCGTTCCCCAGGCTCAAGTGGAGTGTCCACTGCAGTGGCTGTGCTTAACCCGGCATCCTACAAGACATCAAGAGCATACTTGCGCTGGCAGAGAGAGATAGTGTCCGCAGTCCGGGAGACCTCGATGCCAAGGAAGTAGGTGAGGGGACCAAGATCTTTGGTGTGAAAGTGTTGTTGAAGATGCGCCTTGAGGCTGGTGATGCCTCTAGATTCACTCCATGTGATGATGATATCATCAACATATACCACAAGCAAGATACAGTCGTGCGTCGTCGTACGGAAGAAGACTGTGTGATCTTTCATACTGCGAGAGAGGCCCAAGGCTCTGACGACAGTACTAAAGCAGCCAAACCAGGCTCGAGGAGACTGCTTGAGGTCGTAGAGGGATCGAAGGAGATGGCAGACATGGGATTCGGCACCAGAGGCAGAAAAGCCAGGGGGCTGCTGTAGGTAGACTTCTTCGTCAAGAAAGCCATGGAGAAAAGCATTCTTGACATCCAGTTGATGAAGCGGTCAGTGATGATGAGCAGCCAGATATATGAATAGGCGAACAAAGTCCATCTTTGCGACTGGAGAGAAGGTCTCAAAGTAGTCGATGTCATATGTCTGATCAAATCCCTTTGCCACAAGTCGGGCTTTGAGGCGGCAAAGAGAGCCATCGGGATTGAGACGGATCGTATAAATCCATTTACAGCCGACCGCCTGTTTGCCTGTCGGGAGTGGAACAAGATCCCATGTATGGTTGTCATCCAGAGCTTGCAATTCATCCTGCATTGCTGCTAGCCACCCGGGGTGAGATTTGCCTTCACCCACTGTTCGAGGAATCGACACGGTCTCTAGAGCTAACAGACCCCTGTATGAAGATACAAAGAGAGGAGTAGTCTGACACGAGCGAGTACCTTTCCGGAGCGCAATCGGCAAGTCCTCGGGAGCTGTGACAGGGAAGATGCTTGGGCAGAGTTTAGACAATACTTGAAACTTGAGAGGTGTGGTTTGGCAAGGGGAGGAGGAGGGGTTATTTATACATGAGGAGGGAGGTGTTTTTAGTATAAAATATTGAATAAAATAATATATCAAAAGTTAGACTTGTAATAGTAGTTTTTCTGACATCCTAAATCATATATTAATATAATATAATTCGTTTTAGGCTTTAAATCATCTTTATAATTCGAATTCATTAATTTATTAAAAGGAAAGTGAAAGAAAGAGAAAAAGACACTTTAAGAAATCACCTTTTGATTTTAGGCTTTTGGAAAGTTCTTTTTAGGTTTAAAAATTGAGTTTATTGTATTTTAAGAAACCATTTATGAAATTTAATGTAATTTTGCCGAACCTAAAGTTCTAGAATGTTTATGTCATCATTACATCATTAATGATGCAATTTAGGATACACCGATTATGCGAAAAACTGTATTTTTACTATTCACCCGAAAATTGAAGTATTTCAGAAAAATCTCAAAATTTCACCCTAACCATTTTTCAACGTGTAGAATCCAAAAATGAAGTCCATTTTCAAAAATAATTTTCTAAATATGATTAATTTAATATTTAAATAAAATCATAATTTAAAAATACAGTTTTTAAAATTAAAACTGATTTTATAATTCTTTCAAAAATTACGTAGGGTCTTATAAAATTATCTAAAAACTAGGAGACATAGATTTGCTAATTTATGAACACATTTTAAGAAAATACATTTTCCTTTAAATTAATTAATTAATTATAATTAATTATTTATGACTTACAAAAATACCAAAACGTTTACTATGGTCAAATTGTCACTTTCTAAGATGCCTAAATTTTATTTAATTATTCATGGGTAAGGTTATTCTTATTTGGACGATTTACTATTCAGAAGGGTCGTACTACTATTCATAAGGGTAGGTTACTATTCTCTGATTAACACCTTTGTCTGGTACTGCTCCTCACTAGACCTTTGTTCAATGTACTTCTCTAACCAAATCCTAACCTAGTTAGAAACTCACACTGCTTTGAAACTTCCAGCACTACGCCTCTTTAGGCACGTATGAACAATGTATCTTTCTCACACTTAAACTGCAGTTGCACCCCCTTTTATAAGTGTGCTCATAGAAGAAAAGGTGGGAACTCAAATTCATTTTTTCGCTCAATAAAGACTCGAATTCCAAAACCCTTGCTCAACACAATTTCGTGGGATGCTTCTCAACTCTTCTAAAATATCATCGAAGCTTCATGAAAGCTCCAACATCTGCAAACTTCTTTGAACTTCCTTAAACCTAGCATTGAGGAATTTCTTCAAACTTTCTTAACCTTGCTAGATAAGAAAACTTTGTTCAAACAACACAACATCGTCATTGTTACGGAATTTACAAATTTTATGTGAATCTCTTAAAAACTTTGTCTAGTGAAATGTTTGACTAGTGCATTGTTTCTCCATATGGTGAACATCTGATATTTCTCTAACCGGTGATCCACCCTACTTGACTTCTCTCAATCTGATTCACTTTGACCGATGTGTTGGCAATATTTCATCGAGTGCATCCCACCACTGCACAAACTTCATATGGAATATGGATCACGAAACTTCGCTCATTACAGCTTCTCAAAATTGTTCATCTGATGACATTGTGAACATTGGTCCATCCGATGAATATTCAACTGATCATCTTTTATTCAAAAATCAAAACTCATATGGAAACTTCATCTATCAACCGTTTTCTTTAACTTATACTCCCTATACAAGTTTGTCTGATTATATTTTTAAGGATCTGTAGGAACTCGCCTTCTCCTAGAGGGACTTCATCTCCATTCATATAATAACCCACACTTTTCATACATAGTTATCACATCCTAATAGATGAATATTCATTACACAACATAACAATCCACACCATAATCGTATAGGCCTAGTGACTTTGGAAATAGGGATACATAAACAACCGGTTCATATATAAATGAACTACATCATCTCCCACTTAGTTCTTCATAACTAGAACCCTTCTCAGACATATCATATTTAAAATATCTCTTCATAACATAGGGAAAGAAAATATAAGAAATGACGAGCTTAGATGATTAGTAAGGGCAAGTAAGGGAGGTATCGATGATCGCTTGAGCATAACATGAGCATAAGGGTATGATGACATGAGCATAACATTTGAAAATCATACCCTATATATCATAGATAACAATCTCGAGTCATGGCATAAAACTTGGAATTTCATAAGACATGAATCGTTAAGGAATCAAAGAACACGAGTCATGAGAGCATAACATTGGCATAAGGCATAAGTTTGTGTCAAACACATAAGCATAAAAAAATCATTTCCTTAGTAGTCAAATTGATGGTTTCGAGCACAACAGAAGCGTACGGAGGTGAGCGATATATTAAAAAATTATTGTAATAATCGTTGCCTGAAACTAAGAGCAAGGATCTTGCACTTCAAATTTATAAACAATTTATTTAATATTTGAAGAAATAAATATCTAAGCTTAGGAAATTTCTTCGTTGGTGAATGTTGATCATTCGAAAATACCCTTTCAGATTACCATCATTGCGCTATAAGGATCCAAGGATAGAATCCTTCTAGCGATGGTCCACACATGCTCATATGATCTCTGAGCAACACAACTCAATCTCTGGGTGCTAGTGTGGCGAGTCGAATATCTTGTGTTATTCGTTCTTGATCGCTTGTTCTTTGGTCCAAAAGAATCCTCTCTTGAATTTCTCGTTCTCGAGAGGGAGAGAGAAGAAGGAGTTGAGGGAGAATTCATTATGCACAATAATTATTTATTCTCAATTTTTTTTTGATGCTCTACACAATAGACATGGCTGTATATTTATAGAGTTAGGATTTAAGTTAAAATATTATTTAATTGCATACTAGTCATTAAATAACATTTATCACCTTTAATAAATCTCAAGCCACATAATAATAATTATATAATTATTATTTTGTGGTGCGCGCCAACTTGCGCAATAACAAATATTATATAATGGTCTTATTAATTAATATTTTTCACTGAACTCGGTCTTGATCCATTCAGATTCCTCTAGCATTCATTGAAAAACCAAATAAATATTTTATTCATAAATAAATATTTTATTCACAATCTAGCTAATAAATATCTATTAAAATATTCAATAAATAAGATAAATATTTTATTCACAAGTCGGCGAATAAATATTTATTTAATTTATGCAATCAATATAACTTGAATAAAATTATTCCATAGACTTGAGAATAATATTTATTCCATTAATTAAACTCAAATAGAATTTAACTGAGATCAATGGAAACACTTAGTGTGTAACCCTTTATGATTCTTCCTCATTGGCATTAGATGAGCTTGCCTAAAATCCAAGAAAACTATCTAGCAACAGGTAAGGCACTCAAGAGAAAGAACTTAATGTCGCAATGTCGACAACCACATACAAACGCTTCTTATGTAATATAATCCCTTTATCATAATATCTCATCAGGCAGGTTTCACATCCTTGCCACCAACCTATATGCTCGATATGTATTTCTTTGATTGTCTGAAATAAATACGTCCTTACACCATGACCATGGAATTTAATGTGACGTTTCTATTCCAATCAAAGGGTCAAAATATCAGCTTACATAAATATGGAAGAGACAACTCATTCCTTGACTTATTCATTAATGACATGTCAATCGTGACGTATCCAACGTATCCAACTTCACTATGAACTGTTATCATCATGGTTTACGAAATACATCTAAGTACGTGAGTTGTCACATGCATTAATAACAGTATTAAAGTCTAAGGACTGTCACACATGCTCGTTGATTGAAATATCTGATGACACCAAAACACGTGGAATTCCTATTGGTGGGTCTATTATCATAATCTCTTGTCTTAGAGATTACCAACTGCAAACTTCATGAGAAGAAGTTTTATCTTCTTATGAGTACTCGCACCTGATATTCTATGTACTATGTGTCCCATCATAGTACGTTATCCAACTACATAACATTATTTGAGAATATCATCACAGCGCATCAATGTTCTCATCATAGCAGGGAACTGTTATGACCTTATCAATGCGATATATACTTTAAGACATTATTACATTAGAGTCATGAAGAGCAATAAATAATATGTAATAAGAAGTTTTATTAATATTCAATACATCGAATATACATGTAATCAAAGTACAAACAGGTGTTCCTAGAACACCAACTCCAACAAACTCTCACTTGGACTAGAGCCAACTACCTATGACCTTAAGTCCGCTAGGCCTCACATGATAGTCATGTTTCTGTTGAGTCAATGCTTTAGTCAAGGGGTTCACCACACTATCTTCTATGGAAATACTGCTCACTGCAACTTCACCTCTATGAGAAAAATTCTCCAAGAGATGATACTTATGAAGTACGAGCTTCATCCGTTGATTTGGCCTTGGATCTTTTGCAAGAGCCACCACTATAGTATTATCACAATTGAGTGTGACGGGATCTTTACTGCTAGATACCACATACAGATCTTGGATAAAGTTTCACATCCATACTACTTCTTTAGCTGCCTCAGAAGCTGCAATATACCCAGAATCTATTATAAAATCTGCAACCACAACCTGCTTTAAGCTCTTCGAGCTCACAAAACCTCCATTCAAAGTGAAGATGCATATTTTTTGTGACTTCATGTCATCTTGATCAGTTTGGAAACTAGAACCTTCATATCCTCTAATGACTAGTTCCTCATCTCCTCTATAAACCAGAAATATATCCTCAGTACGCCTTGGATACTTAAGGATAGTCTTGATTTCCATCCAATAACGGTCACCTAGATTATCCTGATATCTTTATAACACACTTAATGTGTAGGTGACATCTATCCTAGTACATAGTATAACATATATGACTGACCCAATCGTTGATGCGTATGGAATTCTTGTCATTCTGTTTCTTTCCTCATGTGTTTGAGGAAACATTTTCCTAGAAAGATGAATGTCATGTGATGTTGGAAATAATCCCCTCTTAGATTATTTTGTACTGAATCTATTCCATATCTTATAAATGTATTTACTTTGAATTAGGCCGAGAAACCTCTTGGATCAATCACGATGGATCTTGATCCTAAGAATATATGTTGTCTTGCCCAATTCCTTTATAAAGAAGCATTTATCCAACCACGCCTTAACATACTATAATATTGGTATTTTATTTCCAATGAGTAATATGTCATCAACATATACTATTAAGAAAACGACTGCACTCCCACTAAACCATTTATAGACACACGTCTCTCATTCGTTCTTTATGAAACCAAATTCCATTATAGCCTCATCAAAATGAATGTTCCATGACCTGGATGTTTTCTTTAATACATAAATGGATCTTTGCAACTTTTATACCTTGTTGGCATCCTTTGGAGTCACAAACCCTTTAGGTTGTGTCATATAGACATATTCCTAAAATTTCCTGTTAAGGAAGGTTGTTTTGACATCCATTTTCCAAATCTCATAATCATATAAAGCTGCAATGACAAGTACAATTTTAATGTATTCCAGCATTGCAACTGGTGAGAATGTTTCATCATAGTTAATGTCTTGACATTGTTTAACCCCCTTTGCAACCAGTCGCACCTTATAGGTACTGAATTGTCCTTCCATGTCTAGTTTCTTCTTGAATACCCATTTTCAACCAACAGGCTTTACATCCACTTGAGGGTCTACCAAAATTCAGACTTGGTTTTGGTACATGAAATTCATTTTAGAATTCATGGATTCTTACCACTTAGCAACATCTATTACACTTAATACTTGTAGTTTAGAGGATCATTATTATCAACTAATAATGTGTCACATTACTACAAAAAAGGCATTTAACAGTGCAAAAAATGGTCTTTATCAACGCTAAAGAAGTGCTGACTACTGGAGGGAGGTTAAAATCCCTAGTCTTTTATAAGAATTTTATTAAGCGCTGATAAAAGACTATTTATCACTGCTTCTATAAGCAATGATAAATGGATTATTTATCATTGCTTATAAAAGCGCTGATAAAGGGGCATACTGCAGTGTGATGTTATGTTACAACACATTTCCCTGCCAGTGCAGTGTGTTGTAACAACACATCATGAAGTACCACACATATATTACTGTGAACACCATATGAAATAATCTTAGAAACTTAAATGGATAGGTGTTGGAGGAATAGGTTTCCACTCCTCAATACAATATGGTTCTCAAGGTAGGCTTGAGGGACCCTCTTAAGGGGAGGACAAAAGGCTGGGACCTATGTCAGGTTAGCAACTTCATAGATGAATGGGTTTGGGGGCTCGCCAGTCTTGCCATGATTTTGAGGTAGATCTGAAGTGGTATGGAATTTATAATGGGGAATGGTCCTTACAGTTCCACTTTTACTATCATTGGGAAATCATGTCGGAGCTGCTGAGGAGGTGGTCATTAGGGACCAACACATTCATCTGCACTATGGGGAGGTCAGCATCAGCTTATGGGATCTCTACCAGATTGCTAAGATCCCAATCCAAGAGGTTATGAATAATTAATTCCTCCCTGTAGGGTATTTTTGGTAGGGCTAAGAGAATATTTTATACATATCAAGGGCTTTTCTATCCTTGGTGCAAAGGGGTGACCACAAGCTATGGATGAAGGATATCCCCTTCAAGCAGTGGTTCAACTACTTCCTAAATGATCTCATGGTCAAGATACTGAGGAGACCATTCCAATTCCCTAAGTCATTCTAGTGAGGAAAAGAGAACTCGTAGTGGAGGATTTTAGAGGTGATCTAGTGGAAATTGTGGGGCTATAGTGTGAAACCCGAGACTCCCATGGTCAGGCTATCAGAATTCATTATCGTGCTAATCTACAGGTGGATGCTACCTATTTGGGATGCATATATGGGGGTGTGGTTAAGAACCTTCATCATGTAGGAAGTTTTGGTGATGGGTAATCACATCAAACTAGTGGTTTTTGTGTTGGAAAAGTTGTGCAAGGTGTTGCGTCACATCATCCAGGGGAAAAACACCCTCCATTTGTGTGGGCCCTTCCACTTCCTATACAGTTGGATTGATACACACATTAAAGGATATGGGTATTTTAACCCCATCTCCCCTCCCAGTACAAACTTACATCCATCTATCCTCAACATCATGATGAGTCGGCCTCTCAACTTGGGCTCAATTGACATGCTAGTGAGGATCAGGCTGGCAGACTACTTCATTTTCCACCTATTCCCCCTTCTCATGGGGACAATGACCGATAATGGAATAGGTTCCATCAATTAGTGTTCATAACTCTTGGACTTTGAGGTGGGGTATTAGTGACCAGAGTCGACTAAAAGGTAATTTGTGATTTTTATTCCCTGCATCAGTTTGTGAGGTAGTTCAGATGCCTTCAGTGACTCACCCTGAAGGTATACATGGGGGTGTGTAGTGAAATACAACCATTGGTACTTAAATATATATGGTGAATGTTTATGTGTGAAGATAGTAGGGGATTAAATGAGCTTACACCACCCACTCTTTCTTATAGTTTTACCCATGATTATGCATTGAGTTGGGAGAGAAAGTACCCAAGGGATATATTGAGGTGTTGAAATAATCTGAAAATGAGGAAGGAGGCATACCACAACCATAGGGTTGAGGGAGAGTGGTGGGTAGGGCACACCATGGAGTCAGGGACAGTCCATTGGGTGGATTAGTAGCTGCATAGCCATAAATTTATGGTCCTTCACTGGTGGGAACCACAGGGATGAGAGCATAAATAGGCCTGACACTCCTGGGTAAGTAGCTTTGGGAGGAAGGATAACCCTATGGAGTTATTCTGAGGGGACACATCCAAGGTTCAGGGAAGCGACTGTGTCTCCTAGATATCCCAAGTGATGTTATTTTTTCCACCACCTAGTAGAGTTGGGGAATCCATAAACAAATCACCTCTCTCAATGGGATATGGAAGTGTCTTCACTCTAAGGGAATATTCATCATTAGGTTGGGTCATGTGAGGGAAGGCTTCTATGTTTCCCACACCGAGGTAATGTAATACATGGAAGATATATAACACTTGATCTACTCTCTTAGTACCACATATCCCTTGAATAACTTAATAAAGGTTCTACTGGGCATGCAATCTTCCCTGGGTCTTTCTATGGGCCAATTGGTGGCCGGTGGGGGTGATAGTGAATGATCGGAGGAGTCTTGGGGAAGAAATTTCTATCAAGACTATCCTAGGGATAAAAATACTACTGTTGATTAGGTAAATATCCTGATCTTGTGTGCCTTGGATATTACCCATCCTTTAAGATTTATTCTTAACTCCCTATTCAATTTTGGAGGAATCAGTGATCATAGAGAAGGGGCGGTTAACAATGAACCTTGGGTGGAGGATGAGGGGGCTCCAACCCTTGAGGGGGAGGGCACAGTTCCTCTTCCTATTTTCATATCCACTAGCATCCAACTATTGGTTTAAGTGACACCCACAACCGAGGTGAAAACCACTAGGGAAACATCGTTGACAAGGGGGTTCCCAAGGATCTTTCTAATGTGCTCATCAGGTTATACAATTCTTGTAATCCCTTTCCCCTTTTCAACTTTTCCTTCATTTTTTTCATTTCATAATTAATGATTGACTAAGCCTATGCTTTAAATGGTAGTTCAAATCTTGTTTGGATCTCATCCAGTTGTGGCGATGCTCGAGCCTGGGGCAATGATGGTGGACAAGGCTACACCTTCGAAGAAGGTGGTCGAGAAGGTTTGTGGTGGTCGATCCTACCATAGAAGTGCCATGAGATATGGCTAATAGATCTGAAGCCTCAATAGAGGAGGTGTAAATAGTACTAGAAACTGAGATGATTGGGGAGGCTACAATGATCATGCCTATCCTAGAAGTGTCATTGGCAATGGATGTTGGAGCTGAGGCCTAAATGAAGGTGGTTGAGATCATGCCATCGACAGAGATGGTTGAGGAGTCTTTGGTGGCCAATTATACCTAGGGGGTGCTATAGGAGGTGGTTAGGGCTCTCAGTATGGTTGAAGGATCTGTGGTGAACATGTTTTCTCTAGACTAGGGACTTAGCCCGCCTGGGGAAATGCCTAAAGATGATCCTTTCGCTGATGTGTTGGCATTATTCCTTCAGCATGAGCTTGCACTATCTGGGGACTTTGAGGATTTTAGATTAAATGTATCCAAGGATAACTGAATCATCTAATGCAAGTCATATAATAGTGTTTGGAATTTCATTACTCGTACTCTAATGGATTATCTGGCAAACCAGGTGAAATCTTTCCTCCATTGGATAATCATCTTGGGGAATGATGGGGTAGAATCTAGTGGCTTCCATATACTATCTCGAGACTTCCTTATTGAGAGGATGTGTGTTGAGTGGAAGGAGTTTGATTTTTCCTAGTATAAAAATAAAGTTTCAGGCACCTAGGTGATTCAAGAAGTTTAGGAGGAGATTGCTTGTTTAAAGGAACATGCAAAAAATCACACAGATGTCATCACTACTCAAGCATACATCATCATCCAACTGAGGGCTCAGTTGGTGGCGAATGAGGTTAGGGAAGTAAAGGTGGAATCTCTAGTGGCTGAGTTTGAAGATGAGTAGGATCAGGTGTGAATTAAGGACAAATAAGTTATCCCTTCTGTCGAGGAGGAGACTGGTGACCTTTTAGAGTCACAGCGGACTCCGGAGGCTACTCGATAAAGGTTGGATGAGCTCGAGTTATTGGTCACTGGGGATAATCATTAGGTAATTTTACCTTATCCTAAAATAAATTAGAGGCTCCAATATGTGGATGACCCTCCTGAACTCTTAGAATTGTTTATTTAAACTTCTTGTATGCTTCAATATGTCTCTTTCATTATGCATCTCGATCACATTAACAAGACATCCAATAATGAATCACAAAGCTCATGTGAGTCATTATTAGTGTGGGAAATAAGGGACTAATAGAAGATTTATTTTTTATGTGATATTTATAGACAAGGGTTGAAAAATCAGGGTCTGGACTCATTTATTGACCACTGAGAGTGTCCTAATCGAGAAAGTTTTGGCTGGAGTGTGAGACTCTACATAGTCGACTTGATTTCTCAATGTGTGCTAGTGCATGAATGGGGTAATGATAGGGGTGTTGAATTCTTCTCAAACAAAGGGGTGATTAAGAGAATGAATTGAGACTCCTATGATCTAAAACATAAAGGGGTGGCATGAATATGGAGGATTACTATTGACCATGTTCGAAACACATGATCCATTATCGTTTTGCTAAGGATGGGGAAAAATGATGTTCGACTGTTGACCATGTTTGAAACATGGCACCTATCTCAAAATTTCATTAGAATAATTTTAGAAAGTGTTCCTAGGATAGTAGGTGAGCTAGCGTAGCCAGTAACAATTTTTATTAGGGGGTTGTTTATATGTGAGATGATGGAGATCTAAATTAAAAAAGATGCAAAATATGGGGATAAATTAATGGAATATTTTAATGGGGTTCAACACTCTTAGGAATTAAGCCACGTTGTATTTGAGCACATTGGGTTAGTGTATCTATCTAAACAAAATTTAGACTCGTCTTCCAAGAGGAGAATCATCTCAGATGTCGAGCGATGATCGAGGAACATGAATGATGTGGTTGGTGACCAACAAAAAAGGGGTAAAGAGGTTTCTTGAGATAGGTACTAAGATTATTCATAGTTTCATGTCATGTAATAAGGATGAAGGAAACATGGTTTAATGTTATATGGTGAGGGAGATGTGTCATGCAGTTTAATGTTGTGTGATTATGACATCCATAGCATAGTTTAGCATCTTATGGCTAGGATGTGAAAACCAATGTGAATAACATCCATCTAACTAAGGAAGTGGGAAACACAATGGGGGTACCCCCAGAGGAGCTCATGAGACAAAGGGATCTTAATATTTTTCTCTAAATTTTTCTTGAACTGATGGGGGGAGTATGAATCTTTCTCAGGTTTCCACTATGGGTTTTCAACCTAAAATATTTTTCTTCTTCTTGCCTTTGGTGGTTTAAGGTCATACCAATTAGACCAAGAAATTTCAAATAGTTTAAGGTCATAATTCTTGGACCAAGACTTCTAGTTTAAGGTCATAGAGCTTGTACCATGGTGCTGTAAATAGTTTAAGGTCATAATGCTCGAACCTGAGGGGGGATCACTCTAGAGAGGTTCTTATGATACCAAAGGGTTCAAAACTGATGGGAATAGTATTCCTAAGAGGCTATGCACCAAGCAAAAGAGTATAGGGAAAGTCGCGTATAGTTTAAGATCATGATTCTTGAACCATGGGTTGTGTGTCTCAAAGGAATGTGAGTGACATGGATCCTTGGTGGCCCTACCACATGTAATATCTTTGAGACAACTTGTACACAGTTTAGGGTCATGATGATTGGACTTGGGCTTCTGTTTTAAGGTTATATAGTTTGGACCAAAGGTTGAATGCACCAAAAGAACATGTGTCGCATGATAGAGTGGATACCCGATATGAATTTAGGGAAAAGGAGGCCTGATGCCACATTAAACAATCCTAGGGTGACTTTCACATAGTTTAAATTCATGACGCTTGGACTTGGGATCTTAGTTTAAGGATTTGGAGTTCAAACCAAAAGGTGGCACCTGTGCATCTCAATGTTTCTTGTAGAAAACTCCCTCCCAACTCCAGAGCCTCGCGTGATCCATGCTCTATGTGAGAAACAAGGAGAGGTATGGAGTTCCCATTATTTACAAGGGAGAACATAATAAGGGGAAAAAGTGACTGAATCAAGGAAATACGATGAGGGTAGATTGTAACTTTCAAGGTCTGGATAGTAAAAGGGGAATGACTGATGGGGTGGATAAAAATTATTGACCATGTTTGAAACAGAGGTTCTACACCCATGTTGGTTAAGGATGGGACAAACAATTGCATAATCTACTATTTATCGAGTTCAAAACATGGAAGCCTCTATCTATTACCAATGATCCTTCGAGGCATGAGCCTAGGATGGTAGGTAAGCCAGTGTGGCCAGGAACCATTGTTGTTAGGGATCTTGTTCAGATCTTGAGGATGATGATTATTCAAATCAAAGAAAGCATGAAGCATTAAAGTGGAATTAGGGAATGTCCTGGGGGGGTTTTGAGTACCTGAGGATCTATTTTTCCTTGTACTCAAATGCATTGGATGAACATGCTGGTAAGAAAGAATAAAACTTGCCCAAAGGGGGGAAATGAGTTTATGGTAGGTTTATACCTAGGATATGAGATCTTGGTGTCACTATATATCTCATGGGAATGGGAATCAAGTCGTATGTAGTTCTAGAATGTAGTGAGGTAGGATACCGACACCTGAGGGGTGGTGTCCTCTCTAGTGAAGAAGTTGAATTATCTCATATTGGTCATATTAAGTATCATATGTTCATTTCATAGGGTATGATTGTTATTTAATGTCGTTCATTGAGGATGTTGGTTCTGGGTCACCCTATACTTGTCATATGAGGCATCCCGATTTTATATGGGGTAAATCTATAGTTTAACGTCATGTATTGAGAATGTAGAGCTTTGTTCATCTCATATTTATCATATGAGGCATCCTGATTGCATGCGGGGTAAGGCTACAGTTTAACATAATGTGTTTAGGATGTTGGTTTGGTTCATCTCATATTTATCATACGAGGCATCCCATTTTTATAAAGGGTAAGGCTATATTTTAATGTCATGTACTGAGGATGTTGGTTTGGTTCATCTCATATTTATCATATGAGACATCTCGATTTTCTGTAAGGTAAGGATATAGTTTAACATCATGTGTTGAGGGAGTTGGTTTGGTTCACCTCATATTTATCATATGACGCATCTCAGTTTTATAAGGGGTAAGTCTACAGTTTAACATTCTCTGATGAGGACCTTGGGATTTTTAGTTTAAATTCATACAACTCATACTATGGATGCTACTAGTTTAAGGTCATAGAGCTTGGATCATTGGGGAAGCTGTTAATTTAAGGTCATGGATCTTGGATCATAGGGTTTGGGTGTCCCAAGGAGGTGTTTTTGGAATTAAAGAGTGATAATCCAATGTGAAATGAGGGCCAAAGATACCCTTTTCTACACAAAATTCAACAAACCTTACCCAATTCGATGTCATCATACGGAGGGGAAAAATATCTCATGACAAGTCAATGGTGGAGGTTATACCCATGCTATAAGATTCTAGTGTTTCTACATGTCTCATGGGAATGGTAATAAATCCATAAATAATTTTGGAACATAACATTGTAAAAGACTAATTCCAAAAGGGGTGATACTCTCAAGTGAGGATGTGATGAAAAAAGAGAAGGGGGCATTGGATTGATGAAACATTAAGGGTGAAGTAAACTGTGAATATGGGGCCACAAGGAGGCCAGATTCACATAGTTTAAGGTCATAATTCTTGGACCGGGAGTAGGTAATTCAAGGATGTTAGTTTGTTACTAAAGAATTAAAACCTTACATGAAGGATCCAAGGAGTCTTTTCACCACACAAAGCAATTCTGAAACCATTTGCACACAGTTTGAGGTCGTCAGGTTTTAGACCAGGAGGGATCCCCAAAATAGGTTAGTGTTGAGGCTAGACCCATGATGTTGGATCTAGGCATCCCTACATATCACAACACGCATAGGAATCAAGACATATGAATTTTTGGAACATTTAATGGTAGGATAACAATGCTAATAAGGTGGTATCCTCTTTGGAAAGGAAACTGAATCATATCATATTTGTGAGGTGAGGCATATTAAATTTAAATGGGGTAAGGCTATAGTTTAACATCGTGTGCTGAGGATTCTATTTTTTTTGTTATCCCATAATTTTCATATGAGGCATCCTGGTTTCATATAGGGTAAGGATACAGTTTAACATTGTATGATGAATATGTTTTCAGGGATTACACATTGAGATACCCACTCTTTCCTTCCTCGTGTCAGGTCATGAGGAAATCTCGATTCGATGGCAAGCCAAGGAATATGATTGGGGGTTATACTTGAGAAGGAATCCCATAAGTTAATTTAAGGGTGATGGTTCCATAGGTAATGGCTGATTTTGCAATGAATTCATGGATAGGCCTGAAGACAAGAGGTTTAAGTGTAGCGATGCGGACTTCTTGCCACCTTTCACTGTTGCACAACAGACTTTCTGTGCAGTTGGTGGAATAGTGTTTTGTCCTCCTTATTAACCTATTTCGGTCTAGGGTTTTGCATGTGCTTGAAACTCTGAAATCTCCCAGTAAATTGTGCTCTCGAATCATAGTGAAATTTTGCCTTTCCGTGGATGTAGGGATCATTTACCGAACCACGTAAATCTTTGTGTCCAAGATCTTTTTCTTATTCTTTTGTTTTTCTCCCTTTTACTCTTTTGGGAATCGTTTTACACATCGTTGCTCCTGGCGTTTCTACAGCAGGACAAACTAATAGTGTAAGAACCTGAGTTTTTAGAACGGGTCAAAATCCCGACCCTGTTTGAATTTTGACTTGTTCTGAGGAAACTGAAGAAGTTGGGAAGTTTCTGGAAATTTCCAGACTACACGCCGTGTACTTTTAAGTACACGCCCTGTATGTGTTAGGCGAGTGTCGGCCGTGTGATCACCGAGTACATGTCGTGTGCTGACCGTGTAGAAAATTTCTTACTACACGGCGTGTAGTTTGAGACATGTCGTGTACTCTTGACCGTGTGGAGACTACACATGGCGTGTAGGCCTGTTGGGCGAGTAGATTTGTTTAACCAAGTACACGCCGCGTCCCTCCTGGACACACCGTGTAGTCTGGCTGTGTATGAAAGAAATACGTGACGTGTGGGTAAGTTAGCGAGGAAGGGAAGGAAAATGAAGTACACGCCGTGTACCCCTAAGTACACGTCATGTACTCATGTCGGCAGGTTCTGGAAAGTAAGTCGGCAGAATTGCAGCCGCCAAATAAACATTTAAATGATACACACGACGTGCAGTCATGAAGTACACACCGTGTACTTTCTTTTTTTTTTTGCGTTAAAACAGGCAGTAGCCTCGTTTTTGAGGTGGAACTCGTTTTCTTCCGCCGAGTTTCGCGAACCAAGCCGGCCGGGACTTCAAATCCCTCCCAGATCGTCGTCCGAACTCCGTTTCGATCACGGATTGTTCCATCGGAACCCCCTCGGTAAGGCCTCGATTCCTCTTGAGACTTTTTATTTATGCTCTAGAACGAGTTATAGGGGTTTGAGCGGTTTGGATTATTTTGTAGATCTACCGCGTTTTAGACCAAATTGGAGGCTGTTACCGGAGGAGGAGCATCGTACGAGTCTCAGGTAGGTGGTGCATACCTCTTTCTGTGTTTTTGTAGTCATTTGGGTGATGCGGCCTTCGGCGTGTTTTCAGGTATTTTGAGCGGGACCCGTTTTATCTATTGTTTCATATTGAATTGATTGTTGGACCTATGGGATGCCTTCGGGTATGTCTTGTTACCTGTTTTTCTTGAGCGGGGTCGGGCGAGAGGCCGTATCTCATCGTGGCATTTTGGTCGGGATGCCAAAATGGTTATATTTGATTTATACTCTTATAAACTGCTGAGCTTAATTTATTAAGTCTGATATAAATTGTTAGAGGCATTCAAAACCTCAGTGATGGTATGGGACAACACCTTGCGTAGTGCAAATCAACTGTTTAGAATGTTTAGCCTGTTTACGTTTTCTGTTTAAATATGTTATATATGCAATTGCTGAATTGCATATGTTGTACCCTTTTTGGATGTGTTGGGCATAACCCGAATATTCTTGAGTGATGTTGATCACAGGTTGGGGCTTGGCCCGGGTTACTTTGGGTGGTTTTGACCACGGGATTGGGTGTCATGAACGTCGGCTTGAGGCAATACGACAGTCAGGTTGGGCATGGCCCGGGTTACTTGGATGGCGAGGCCATCAGACTTGAGCGGCATGGTCGCAGGGACACGAGGTGTCAGATGTGTTGGTGGCTTATGTACTATTTTGGTGATTACCTCTCACCCGGAACTTTGAGTAGTGTGCACACAGAGATACTCCGTGATGAGGTGGTTTTGACCACTCGTGTGGGTATAGGCCCCCGTAGATGCGGTTAGGTATTTTTCCTGGGGGTGCTTACCGTAGAAAGCCATGTGGGAGGTGAGGAGCCTTCAGAGGATAGCATTGATGCTATCGGGTTGGAGACTGAGGCTCACCTTTATTTGAGGGCAGATATCATTGTCCCTCTGGATACATTATTTGAGGGCAGATATCGTTGTTCCTCCGGGTTACTAGTTTTGGGCGTGCCTTCGAGACGTCGGTACTTGAGACACGAGGTGTCAGGAGGCACATGGTGCCGGGTTGCTACTTCTTGGGCGTGCCTTCGGGACGTTGGTACTTGAGACACGAGGTGTCAGGAGGCACGTGGTGCCGGGTTACATGACAGAGATTCCGGCGTTAGCCGAAGCAGGTGACACTCCATGGTGGCTGCTGAGCACCAGTGGAGTTTGTGTTTATTCGTGCATCGTTCTGTTTACTGTTTTTGTTATAAATGCATGTTTGATTAAACACTTATATTAGGTATGCACCGTTGGGTGGTATCCTACTGAGATTTGTCTCACACCCTACATGGACTCTTCGGGATGCGTGTAGACTTTATGGATTTGCGTGCAGGAAAGAGGTCTGCCTCAAGAGCTGGGTTGCGTTAGTTGTTGCATGGAGATGGTATGGACCTTGAGGTCTTACCTACTTGGAGTTACTCTGTTTTGTTTTTCTTTTCTGTATCATCATGCTTATTTGTTGTAGCTACAGTTGGTTAGCCATTGGCGCCTCTTATATTCAGATATGGATGACCTGCTTTGGATGCATGTTTTATTTTTCAGTTGTAGTTACATGTTATCAGCATGTTGTTGTGTTTATTTCCGCTGCTGTTGATATATTTATTGTTTCCGCTGTTTATCTATGTAAATGGTGAATTCCCCTTACCTCAATGTGAGGTGGGGATATTCTTTTTATAGATGAGTAAATCTAATTACAAGGAGGGTAAGCCTGATGTGGGACTCAGAAATACCCATTTAAACTTAAATGGGGTCCAACACTCCCCCTCAAGCTGGACATGCCCAGATTGGAAAGAGTCCCACAAAGAAAAAGATGACAAGACACGAAGACCATCTCATACTCCCTCTCAAGTTGGGCCATGGAGGCTGTGAATACCCAGCCTGGTAGTGAGAGACTCAAGGTGAGCTCCTGGGAGGCCTTGGGTGAAGAGATCGGCAAGCTGATCTGCCGTCGGGATATGGCCAAAACTGATATGGTTCTGCTCGAGATGATGGCGGAGAAAGTGACAGTCCACCTCGATATGCTTCATTCGTTCATGGAAGACGGGATTCGAGGCAATCTTCGTGGCTGCCTGATTGTCACACCAGATATGAGCAGGAGTCTGTGCTGGGAAACCGAGCTCATGGAGGAGATGACGAAGCCAAAGGATCTCAGTAGTGACGGTGGCCATGGCTCGATACTCGGCCTCATCACTCGATCTGGAGACGACAGTCTTCTTCTTGCTGCGCCAAGAGATGAGATTACCGGCGAAGAACACGGCGAATCCCGAAGTAGACTTGCGGGTAGCGAGGCAACCTGCATAGTCCGCATCACAGAAGGCCTCAACATCCATGTGAGCATGATGTGAGTACTGAAGTCCACGTGCAGGATCTTTCTTGATGTATTTGGAAATGCGGAGGACAACATCCCACTGAGATCTGGTTGGATGCTCCATGAACTGGCTGACTTTGGCAACAACGCAGGAAATGTCGGGGTGCGTCATGGTAAGGTAGTTAAGTTTACCTACCAGACGTTGATAGCTCTCGAGATGAGGAAATGGTTCCGAGTCGGTATGAAGAGAGCGTTCCCCAGGATCAAGTGGAGTGTCCACTACAGTGGCTATGCTCAACCCGGCATCGTGCAAGATATCAAGAGCATACTTGCGCTGGCAGAGAGAGATAGTGTCCGCAGTCCGGGAGACCTCGATGCCAAGGAAGTAGGTGAGGGGACCAAGATCTTTGGTGTGAAAGTGTTGTTGAAGATGCACCTTGAGGCTAGTGATGCCTTGGGAGTCACCCCCTGTGATGATGATATCATCAACATATACCACAAGCAAGATACAGCCGTGCGTCGTCGTACAGAAGAAGACTGTGTGATCTTTCATACTGCGAGAGGCCAAAGGCTGTGACGACAGTGCTGAAGCGGCCAAACCATTCTCGAGGAGACTACTTGAGGCCGTAGAGGGATCGACGGAGACAACAGACATGGGAGTCGGCACCAGAGGCAGAAAAGCCAAGGGGCTGTTGCAGGTAGACTTCTTCGTCAAGAAATCCATGGAGAAAAGCATTCTTGACATCCAGTTGATGAAGCGGCCAGTGATGATGAGTAGCTAGAGATATGAATAGGCGAATAAAGGCCATCTTTGCGACTGGAGAGAAGGTCTCAAAGTAGTCGATGTCATATGTCTGAGCAAATCCATTTGCCACAAGCCAGGCTTTGAGGCAGCAAA
Organism: Viscum album; assembly: GCA_963277665.1. NCBI lineage: Eukaryota > Viridiplantae > Streptophyta > Magnoliopsida > Santalales > Viscaceae > Viscum > Viscum album. Next base: position 30,752,276 of record OY728132.1, on the reverse strand, counting down.
GAGAGCCATCGGGATTGAGACGGATCGTATAAATCCATTTACAGCCGACTGCCTGTTTGCCTACCGGGAGTGGAACAAGATCCCATGTATGGTTGTCATCCAGAGCTTGCAATTCATCCCGCATTGCTGCTAGCCACCCGGGGTGAGATTTGGCTTCACCCACTGTTCGAGGAATCGACACGGTCTCCAGAGCTGATAGACCCCTGTATGAAGATACAAATAGAGGAGTAGTCTGACACAAGTGAGTACCTTTCCGGAGTGCAATCCGCAAGTCCTCGGGAGCTGTGACAGGAGCATCGGACGAAGCGGGAACAATGTTGTCCTCGACCTGGATGGGGGGTACAGCGGATGGATGACGAGAGTAGGTCTGTCCAAAGAGATGACCGGTAGGAGGAGACACCAGAGGTGGGTGAATCATGAGTGGAAGACAGTCATCGATGGTAGTGTCTGGATGAGGAGAGGGTGGAGTCAAAGGAGAGCTCTCGACAAACGATATGTCGACAGAGGTGATATACCGGCATAGGTCAGGAGAGAAGCATCGGTACCCGCGCTGAGTGGAGGAATATCCGAGAAAAATACATCGAAGGGATTTGGGAGAAAGTTTAGAGATATTGGGGTGAGTGTCTCGGACATAGCAGAGACATCTGAAGACGCGAAGTTGAAGGGAGTGAGGAGGAATAGAGGGGAACAGGGTATGAAAAGGAGTCTCCCCCTAAAGGATGGAGGAGGGAAGACGATTGAGAAGGTAAGTAGCAGTGAGGATGGCATCCCCCCAGAAGAGAAGAGGTACCTGGCGGTGGAAGAGGAGGGCACGAGCGGTTTCCAGAATATGCCAGTGTTTCCGCTCGGCCACCCCATTTTGTTGAGGAGTATCAGGACAGGAGGTCTGATGGGTGATGCTGTGGGCCCGCAAAAACTGCTGAAAGTGAGTGGATGAGTATTCCCGCGCATTGTCAGATCGGAGACATTTCACAGGGATAGAAAACTATGTCTGGATCTCATGGTAAAAGGTCTGAAAGGTGGAGAGAACCTCTGTCTGATCTCGAAGAAGGTAAAGCCATGTCATACGGGAATAATCATCAATGAAAGAAATGTAATATTTATACCCAGATTGACTCGAGGTGGCACAGGGACCCCATACATCAGAATGAACCAAATCAAAGGGTTTGGTGGCCCGTGTGTCAACTCGAGGAAAATATGATGTACGATGGTGTTTTGCAAAATGACATGACTCACAAGGAAAAGATAAACAGGGACTAATATCGGGATAGAGATGATGAAGAGCGGAGGCGGAGGGGTGGCCCAACCGAGAATGGAGGTCAACAGCACGAGCCGAGACAGACGTGCAGGCGATGGAAGTCGGGCCATCGAACATGTACACCCCATCCCGAAGCTGGCCTCTACCAAGTTCCTGGTTCGTCATCCGCTCCTGAAACAAAACAGAAGATGAGGTAAAGATAGCATTACAATTGAGATCCTTGGTCAGCTTGCTGATGGAAAGCAGGTTAAATGGACTGCGGGGTACATGAGCCACCGAGGAGAGGTGAAGGGAGGAGGTGAGGGAACATGTACCAAAGTCGTCTATGGGGAGAGTGGACCCATCAGCAACAATGATGGCTGAGGATCCAGTATAGGGATGATAGTTGGAGAGTATACCTGCATCCCCGGTGAGGTGGTCGGACTCACCTGAGTCAAGAATCCATGTAGGGGAATGATGACTGACAAAAGCAGTGGGACCACCGAAATGGGCAAGAGATGTTGATGAAGAGCCCGACATGGAGGTGGTCTGATGATCGTGAATCAGCTAGATCATAGCCAGGGAGAGATCCAAAGACGGTGGAAGATCAGCAGGTGATGATGCATCGCGGATCGCAGTCTCGCCCTGTCGGGGGTGTGAATCGGGACGACCATGAAGGACCCAGCAGCGGTCGACCAGGTGGCCGAGCTTGCCACAGTGCTGGCAGAGGGGGCGAGGTCGGCCGTCTCCACGGCCGCGTCCACGAGGGCCGGTAGGGCGGCCACCGCCACGTCCCAGGAGAGCAGTGTGATCAGGGATGGGGACGGGTGGTGCAAGGGCTCGATGATCCTTCTGCAGACGATGATAGACCTACGGGATATCCAGCGTAGAAGGGCTGGCTAGCATCTCAGTGGCCATCGTGGTGTAGTCCGGGGCGAGGCCATTCTAGAGATTGAAAAGGCAGAGCTGGTCCCGTTGAGTCTGCGCTTCTGCCGGAGTCTGAGGAATAGGCCATAGTTCTTGTAGTTCGTCCTAGAGACCCTTCCATTCCATGAAATAGTTTGGAAAGGTCCGATCCTGCTGTCGGATGTGGGATAAACGCTGTAGAACGTCGGAGACCCGAGCCAAGTTATTGGTCTCGGAGTACATGACAATCAAGGAATCTCATAGCTCTTTGACAGTGTTGGCAGTCCTGGAGACATCTTTCACTGATCGGTCCATGGAGTTGACCAGTAATGCGAAAATTTTGTTGTCCGCCAGTTGCCAAGAGTTGAATTTGGGGTCAGTGATGGCGGGTGGGGGATTCTCAAGATGAGAATGAAGTCTCATGCCGCGTAGGGACATCAAGACCGTCTTTCACCAGACGGAGAAATTTGTGGCGTCCAGCTGGTCATCGACAAGCCAGGAGGAGGCGGTGATCAGGGACGACGGAACTGAGGAAGCGTCCATGGAGGGCATGCACTCGATCTGGTTGCCAGGAGTCGTGCGTTGGAAGGGAGGCGGCCTGGAGATGTCGCCGGAGGGAGCTGCGACGGGGGGTCGCGCTCAGGAGGAAACGCCGGGGCGAGGGGCTGGCGCTGGGCGAGGGCTCTGCTGGGGCGAGGGCGCCGCTGGGGCTAGGGCGCGGGCGCTGGGCGAGGGCGCTGCTGGGGTAAGGGAGCCGCTGGGGCGCGGGCGCCGCTAGGGCTAGGGCGCGGGCGCCGGGCGAGGGCGCCGTTGGGAGGAGGGCGGCGCTTGGCGAGGGCACGCCGTGGGAGGGCGCCGGAAGCCGGGAGAGGAGCGGCTGGGAGGGAGGGCCGGTGGGAAGGGGATCCGCGCCTGGAGGGAGGGCCGCCGGGAGGGGGAGCGGCGCCTGGAGGGAGGGCCGCTGGGAGGGGGAGCCGCACCTGGAGGGAGGGCCGCCGGGAGGGATGCCATGTAGGAGAGGTGGCCGCCGGGAAGCGCAAGGCCAGAGGGGGGGAGAGAGGCGGGGCCGGACAGAACCGGGAATCCACTGGGAGAAAGGGTCGTGATTAAGATCGCTCTGATACGTAAATGGTGAATTCCCCTTACCTCAATGTGAGTTGGGGATATTCTTTTTATAGATGAGTAAATCTAATTACAAGGAGGGTAAATCCGATGTGGGACTCAGAAATACTCATTTAAACTTAAATGGGGTCCAACAATCTATATTGATTATGCTTCCCCTCTGTGGGTCTGGTCCGAGTCAGTTGTGTCTTTTAGTCCGCTGTATCTTTATTATTATACTCGGACCAGTACCTTTATTATTATCCTCCGAGAGGGTATAGCCTCCCCACTATACCTATCAGACACTCGCTGCTAGTCGGCATCCTTTGGCGTTCGGGGAGGTGCGCCTAAGGTAGTAGCACACGACCCGTTTAGCACTGTTCGGGTGGTTGTTCGGGTCCGGGTCGTTACAAATAGGCATGAAGCCCCTGAGTTATGGCATGTTAAATTTAGGCACCAGGTAAATGAATGATTTATTGATGTCTTGCTCCACTGGTTGCCCCTGCAGCACTGAGCTAACCAAGTTCCGCATCGGCTTGCCCACCACCAACCATTGTGATTGAAAGAACGTTGTAGGAAGATTATTGGGTCTGGAGCTTTAAGGGAGGCCATGTCAAAATTGACATTTTTTATTTCCTCTAAAGATGCTAGTGATCCCAACAAATTAACCTAGCATCAAGGGAGGGAAACTGTTATTCATTCATTTGTGGGATGGTTTTTCATTGACCTTTATTTTGTCTATTGGAGTTGTTTGGTGATTGTTTATCTTATCGCTTGATCCTATTTTATTTATAAAGGGTAATGTCTCCCATATTGTAAGATTTTTATACTCTTGGTGCTAGTCGCCAACCCGAGACCTACTGGAGGCGGGACTCGGGGGGTCATTATCTCTCTCCCTTCATTGTAGCATCTTTGGTGGGGGGAGTTGTGTCAAAAATGATAACCCCTTTTTGAAAATTCATCATGACCACCAGTGGGTCAAGATCCATATTTCATTAAACAATGAGTCCGCTTTAGCATTCATCTCACCACTTAATTATTTAGATTGGGCATTATCTCAATCATATCATATATGATTCTTGGATAGCTGAGCGGAAACCCTTTGTCCAATCCATCGAATGGATAAACTCAAATCCTATTCCTCTGGTATCCTAACCGTCACAGCTCCCCAGTTAAGTGTTACCCAAAGAAAATGCCAAAAACAATCTATCCAAGGACAATCCATGGGCACCCGACTTTGGCACGAAACTACTTGAGAAGACAATCCAAAGTCACTTATTACTTGCTTGTCTTACACAAGTTAATACAGGGGCACCCGACTTTGCCACAAAACTACCCGGTTGGATGATCAAGATTTTGGTAAGTGGCGCTTTTGAAAGAATCTCACATTTAGTGTTTTAAAGAGATTTTAATCTCACCATATTATCTCATGTTATTCTCTTTTATGTATACATGTTTCTAGCAATTTAGTTTGGAAACTTATTCCCTCCACCAAATCAATATTTTCAAACCATATTGATGTGTAAGCCTTTACACAACCCATAAGTTTGTGTTACTCACCCAAAATTAAAAGTCAGGTATATTAACACATATCTAATTGTATCATATGCATAAGGTACATGAACACTTCATGTAAAGGTTTAGAATTAAATGAGATTAACAATCACCACATGAGTAAGTCTCATTCACTTTCCCAGACAAGGCATAGGCCTCTAGGTAAGTAGGTAATCCGACTCCAAGTCCCTCTACCTGAGAATACTTTGCTCAAGAAAAAATTTAATTCAACGTAACTCTAACACCTCATATGCACAAACTATATTTAATAACTAAATCCAAACTAATAACTTCAATTACAAATCGAGGTCAAGGTGCCAAATTCATTATCATACCTAACATGAAATGAAGGGCTCTAACTTATAAACAGTTTAACATCCTAAACAAAAGCATACATAACTGTTGAACTCAGTTAATTGTATTTCTAGGTAAAGGGTATTTCCGAGTCCCACATCGGATTACTCCACCTTGTAATCATTTTTATCCATCTATAAAAGAATGTTCATGCCTCACCTTGAGCTAAGGGGAATTCGCATCTACATGGTATCAAAGGAAAAATCCCAATAATTTTTTCCCTCCCTCCACCTCCCACGGGTCTCATGTCCCCCCGCCTCCTTCGGCATATCTCGGTCCTCCTTCAGTCGGCGTCTCCAGGCCCACCTCCGTCGCGACATCCCGGCCCGCCACCCGGCACTCCCCGACCCGTCTCCGACGCGGTCTCCCAACCCCCCCCCCCCCCCCCTCCTCGGCGTTTCCCAGCCACCGCCTCCCTCGCGGTCCCCCCTTCCCTCCTCGGCGCTCCCCGGCCCGCCTCCGACGCAGTCCCCCGGCCCCCCACCCTCCTCTGCGCTCCCTAACCCACCTCCAACACGATCTCTCGGCCCCCGCCCTCATACGAAAACGTCGAGAGTTGCAATGACATAAATGACAAAACACAGAAGAGTAAACGGGAAAAAAAGAACACAAAGATTTATGTGGTTCGAAAATAATCCATACATCCACAGAGAGACAACATATTCACTATAATTTTGGGAGCACAAATACAAAGTTTTTCAGTAACTCTAGCCTGAAATAGGCTACAAATAGAGAAGACGGTCCATTTTTCCACCAACTGCGTCGGAAGTTCGCATCGCTATAGTGAAAGGTGGTCACCCAAGTCAAAAGTGCTACAGTGGATGTCGGCTGGAAGTCCAAAAGGCTACAGTAAAGTTGACTCCAAATTCCGCACTGCTACAGTGCTGCTACAGTGTTAATGCTGTGCTCTGTCGTCATTGGTCGGTCAACTCTGCTACATTGGTCAGAGATGCTACATTGCCCGACTAAATTGGGTCGGGGGCCTTCGGCCCTCGGACCCCCGGAGCAGGGGCGCGTTGCCCCCTGCAACCCCAATGAGCTCACAGCGGAGCTCGACCCGCGAAAGTTGCGGGTTGGAGCGCAGTACGGCCCACAAGCATTCAGCCCAACCAGATCGAGCTACACCAATCCAACACGCTCTCCTCAGAGTTTACCGACCCCAGCCCCTGCCTCCCTTATGGTTTTCTGTCCCACCCTCCTCGGCATTTCCCGACCGCCTCCTACACGGTTTCCCAGCCTCGCCTCCCTCAGCGTTTCCCGACCTGCCCTCCTCGGTGTCTCCCAGCCTCACCTCCCTCAACGGCTTCCCGAATCCACCTCCCTCTTGTGTGGATGTGCCCCCCCCTCCTAGGTAGCAGCTGCTTGGCCTTCGTCGTCAATCCCCTTCGTCGTCAATCCCCGTCGGCCACCGTCACAACGAAGGATCCAGCAGCACCGGCACCCCCCCTGCGCGTCGGCTCCATGCGAGCAGAGTTCCCAGCGAGCGCTTCTTGCGCGTCGCCCTTCCTGCGCGCCGCCCTCGCTACTGTGTGCGACTGCTCTCCCATTCGGCGCCTCCTGCGCTGCTCTCCCAGCCAACGCCTCCTGCGGCAACCCCATCTCCAGCAGCCTACCTCCCGCGCAACGTTCCTCTGCCGGCTCCGCCTCCGCCTCATCAGATTTCTCGGCATCCCCTCAATGGTTGGCTCTATTTCCCGCAGCCCTTCGACACCACCTCCAGTCGCCGGCTCTCCTGCAAGGCCGCCCCCTTGCCTCAGTTGTCGGCCTTCCCGCACGGCAGCCCCATGCTTCATCCCTGTGTTTGTGCGCCCGCCTGAGCGATTGTCTCGTACTCCATCACCGGTCCTCCCACAAAGCGGCCCCCTTTCCTAGCGCACTCTACATACCCAAACATGCCTTTATCCTCACCATCATCCAGTACTCGTTATAAACCGGCACTCTCAAATGAGGAGATTGCATTTATACAATTTTATCAGGATACTTTGTCACCTTCCTCTTCTCCAACCACCATTGCCCAAACTGGTGGTCCTACCACGGGTATATCTCATCGACCAACTTGGATGTTTGACTTTGGTGCATCAAAACATCTCACAGGGGATTCCGGTATGTTCACTACCTATCATCCTTATACTAGTGCCTCTGGAATAACTGTTTCTAATGGATTCAAAATCCCCATTGCGGGATTTGGCACATTCTCCATGACCCCGTATATTCATCTGGCTTCAGTAGCTCATGTTCCTCATAGTCCGTTTAATCTTATCTCCATCATCAAACTTACCAAAGACTTAAATTGTGTTGTTACTTGTGTTTTTCAGGAGCGGTCGATGAATCGAGAAATTGGTCGAGGTCATCTTAGGGATGGGGTGTACATGTTCGATACCCCACCATCCCTTGCTTGCTCCTCCACCTCTTCTCATGCCCTCGACCTACATTTTCGCCTTGGTCATCTTCCGGCTTCCATCTTACATAAGCTTTGCCCCCAATTCAGTCCACATCTTTCCTTCCATTGTGAATCCTGCAAGTTTGTCAAAAATCATCGGGTGACGCATGTTCCTTGATTGGAAATGCATGTAGCGAATCCTTTCGTCCTTGTTCATTCCGATGTATGGGGTCCTTGCAGGGTTCCTAGCCAGTCAAGTTACAATTATTATGTTTCCTTTATTGATGACTACTCACGTGTTTTTTACTTTTCAGACCTTTTATCATGAAATTCATACTCAGTTCTCCATCTCCATTAAATGTCTTCGCTCCGACAATGGACGAGAATATTTATCCACTTTTTTCAGCAGTTTCTCAAGGATAAAGGCATCATTTATCAGACATACTACCCTGATACACCTCAACAGAATGGAGTGGTCGAGCGTAAACATCGTAATATTCTGAAGACTGTGTGTGCCCTCTTATTCCACATACAGGTGCCTCTTCATTTTTTGGGGGATGTCATCATTACAGCGACATACCACATGAATCGTTTTCCTTCTTCTATCCTTTGGTAGGAGACTCCTTTTCGGGCTCTGTTCTCCTCTCTCCCTCCTCACTCACTCTCACTCCGTGTTTTTGAGTGTCTGTGTTATGCTTGTGACACTCGTCCCAACCTCTCCAAGCTTTCTCTCAAATCCCTCCATTGCATATTCCTCAAATATTCCTGCACTCAGTGTGAATACCGATATTTCTCTCCAGACTTACGCCGGTATATCATCTCTACTGATGTATCGTTTGTTGAGAGATATCATCTCTCTCCTCCCTCTTCTCATCCAGAGACACCACCATCGATGATTTTCTTCCTCTCATCATCCACTCACCTCTGCCACTGATGTCCCACTTTACTGATCACCGATTTGGCACTGTCTACTCTCATCTCCCATCGGATGTGTCCTCCGCCCAGGTCGAGGACACCATCTCCCCAGATTCATCTGACACTCTTGCTCCGACAACAGACGATTTGCTCATTGCATTGCGAAAAGGTACTCGTTCTTGCCAGAATACTACTTTTTGCACATCCACATACAGAGGTCTTTCCGCTCTAGAGACGATATCTATTCCTCACACGGTTGGTGATGCCAAATCTCACCCTGGGTAGGTTCAAGCAATGCGGGATGAATTGCAGGTTGTGGACAACAATCATACTTGGGATCTGGTCCCCCTTCCGACAAACATGTGCTCAGAAGCAAATGGATTTATACGGTCCGCCTCAATGCAGATGGCACTCTTCATCAACTTAAAATCAGACTTGTGGCAAAGGGATTTTCTCAGAAGTACGGTGTAGACTATTTTGATACTTTCTCTCCGGTTGCAAAGATGACATGTGTCTGATTATCCATCTCTCTTGTCGCTCATCATCATTGGCATATTCAACAACTTGATGTCAAAAATGTCTTTCACCATGGCTTCTTGAAGAAGAGGTATATCTGCAACAACCTCCTAGCTTTCGTGCCTCAAGATCCAACTCTTGTGTCTGTCGATTTCGTCGCTCTCTATATGGACTCAAGCAGTCTCCTCGTGCTTGGTTTGGCAGATTCAGCACCGTCGTCACCTCATTTGGCCTATCTGGGAGTATGAAGGGCCACACTGTATTCTACCGCATGACATCCTCCGATTGTATCCTGATAGTGGTGTATATTGATGATATCATCCTCACTGGGAGCGACACAAATGAAAACACCCAACTAAATGGGCATCTTCAACGCCACTTTCAAACCAAAGATCTCAGTCATCTGACATACTTCCTTGGCATTGAGGTCTCCGGTTCTCCAGACATCATCTTTCTGTGCCAACAGAAATATGTCTTGGATATCTTGCAGGATGCTGGTTTGACTCAGGCAACTGTCATTGACACTCCACTTAAGCCCGGGGAATGATCTCTCTACGACAACACGAAACCTTATTCTCACCCAGATAGGTACTGTCGTCTTGTGGGAAAACTCAATTATCTCACCATGACTCGTTCGGACATTGTCTGCGTTGTTGGCAAAGTTAGCCAATTCATGGAACATCCGACAAAATCTCAGTGGGATGTTGTCCTTTGCATTGCCAAATACATCAAGCAAGACCCTTTCTGTGGTCTTCGGTATTTACATCACAATCATCTGAATATTGAGGTCTTCTGTGATGATGACTATGCTGGTTGTCTTGCTACCCGAAAGTCTACTTTTGGGTTTGTCGATTTCCTAGCAGGTAACCTCATCTCACGGTGAAGCAAGAAACCGAATGTCGTCTCCCAGTCCAGTGTTGAGTCTGAATATCGTGCTATGGTCAAGGTCACTACTGAGGTCATTTGGCTTCGTCATCTCCTCCATGAGATTGGTACCCCGCAACAGACGCCTACTCATATTTGGTCTGATAATCAGTCAGCTATGAAGATTGCTTCCAATCCCGTCTTCCATGAACGCACGAAGCATATCAAGGTGGACTGCAACTTTCTTCACCATCAGCTCGAGCACCACCATGTTAGTTTCAGCCACATACCGACGGCAGATCATCTTGTCGACATCTTTACCAAAGGCCTCCCGAGAGCTCGATTGGACTCTCTCAGTACCAAATTGGGCATCCACAACATCAGCGACCCACCTTGAAGGAGTGTTTATGGTCTTGTGTGGTGTCTTCTTTCTTTTTTGTGGGACTCTTGGTCCAAGCTATCATGTACTATAGCTTGAGGGGGAGTGTTGAACCCGGTTAATTGTATTTTCGGGTAAAGGGTATTTCCGAGTCCCACATCGGATTACTTCACCTTGTAATCCTTTTTATCCGTCTATAAAAGAATGTATCCGCCTCACCTTAAGATAAGGGGAATTCACATCTACAAAAACCTTCACATTTCTTAAACAATTTACTAAACATGAATAAAGCAGGGAATAAACTTTAAATATATAAAAAATTCAAATATTTAAATTTGTAAACATTTATGAACACTTCATAAATAAAATCTAACTATAAACTCCTATAATTTCATATTTAACATTATGGACATTCCATAATTTTGAACATAAACATTTTATATTCATTACTATATGAACTTTTTCATATTTATCATTATATGGAATTTCCATTTTAAATATATGACATTATATGAATTATAAAGAAGGTTAAAATAATATCCAAATAAGAACCCCTTTTTATTTTTGAACAATTTATAATTTAAATATAAACATTTTATATTTTTTGGCCTTGTTTCATAATTTATAACCCTTTATAAATTATTTCTTATGAAATCTAAATGAACTATTTTATTTCTAGATCATAAGTCATGTCATATAATTGGGGTAAAAAGTATTTCAAATATTAATATTTAATATTTGTGAATAAAATGTTTCATAAACATTTATTTAATTATAAACAATTTATTATTAATTAATCTATAAACCTTTTATAAATTAAAATATCTCAAAATACTTTTTAAAATAAATTATAAATATTTTATAAACCACTAAAATCATTTAAGAATTTTTAAAAAAAATAAAATGTTTCTGTTTACCTTTACGCATAGGGGTATTCTCGCGTAAGGGTAAAGCCTTCTACCCTTACGCAGGTCGTCTGGAAGCCCCTGCATAAAAGTTAAGCCACTATTTACCTTTACACAGCTTAAATATAACGCATTGTGTAAAGGTAATATGAAGATTACCTTTATGCAGCTCATTCTGCATAAAGGTACAAAGGAGATTACCTTTATGTGAACGCCTCACGTAAGAGTGGGTCTCGATTTACCATTACGTGGCCTCCTTTTAACGCTGTGTAGGGTTACTACATTCACGCAAACCATTTGCGTAAAGGTAAAAAAGAGGTAACCCTTACGCAGACCTTCTGCGTAAGGGTATGACCTTTACGCAAACTTGATTGCCTAAGGGTAAGATGAAGTCTGTTACCTTTAAGTAACCCTTTTAAAAACACAGTTACCTTTACGCAGGCCTTACTTCATCTAGTAATATGTACATAAGTTAGTTCTAGAACTTAAAATAGGACATAATACATATATAATATTCTGGTTCAACCATAAAAATGGTTTCATGACCAGATCTGAAGGTAGAAATGGAAGAAAAAAACATGTCGTTCTTGAATGTGATAAATTAACACCTCAAGAACAACGTTCTCTTTAATAAAATAAAAGGAAGAGGGAAATGAGTTGGATGATATAGTATCCCATTAGTATCATAACATTCCAGTACATTCATGATACTGGAGTTACCATACCATTTGGACAAAGATAGGTGGGGAGAGAATAAGAAAAGAACTTAAAATTGAAAGGGAATTAAAGGAAAGAGGAAAAGAAATTACCTCTTGAATCCTCCTCTTGAGATCCTCCTTAAGGGGCCTAAGCTTGGTCTTTTGATGAGACCAGAAGCTCTTGGACGTGGGGGAGGGGCTAGGGAAGATGTTTGGGCAGAGTTTAGACAATGCTTGAAACTTGAGAGGTGTGGTTTGGCAAGGGGAGGAGGAGGGGTTATTTATACATGAGGAGGGAGGCGTTTTTAGTATAAAATATTAAACAAAATAATATATCAAAAGTTAGACTTGTAATAGTAGTTTTTTTGACATCCTAAACCATATATTAATATAATATAATTCGTTTTAGGCTTTAAATCATCTTTATAATTCGAATTCATTAATTTATTAAAAGGAAAGTGAAAGAAAGAGAAAAAGACACTTTAAGAAATCACCTTTTGATTTTAGGCTTTTGGAAAGTTCTTTTTAGGTTTAAAAATTGAGTTTGTTGTATTTTAAGAAAAGATTTATGAAATTTAATGTAATTTGGCCGAACCTAAAGTTCTAGAATGTTTATGTCATCATTACATCATTAATGATGCAATTTAGGATACACTGATTATGCGAAAAACTGTATTTTTACTATTCACCCGAAAATTGAAGTATTTCAGAAAAATCTCAAAATTTCACCCTAACCATTTTTCGACGTGTAGAATCCAAAAATGAAGTCCATTTTTCAAAAATAATTTTCTAAATCTGATTAATTTAATATTTAAATAGAATCATAATTTAAAAATACAGTTTTTAAAATTAAAACTGATTTTATAATGCTTTCAAAAATTACGCAGGGTCTTATAAAATTATCTAAAAACTAGGAGACATAGATTTTCTAATTTATGAACACATTTTAAGAAAATACATTTTCCTTTAAATTAATTAATTAATTATAATTAATTATTTATGACTTACAAAAATACCAAAACGTTTACTATGGTCAAATTGTCACTTTCTAGGATGCCTAAATTTTATTTAATTATTCATGGGTAAGGTTATTCTTATTTGGACAATTTACTATTCAGAAGGGTCGCACTACTATTCATAAGGGTAGGTTACTATTCATAAGGGTAGGTTACTATTCACCAAAAATTAAGTTTTTTTATTGGACCGCAAAAATCATCTTGAACACAACCGTGTATGTCAGATTTTCAAAATTCCAAACACAGAAGTGACAAACTTATGTTTAAAGGTCACTTAGCACTTAGTAGTTCATTATGTTGCGTTTTCATGTGATTTTATGACATTATTATAAGGGAATTTCCATTGAAAAAATTTGGGTCGTTACATTGGTAGGACATCTTGAACAAAAGATAAGGCTGGCAAAAATGAAGATGTTAAGATGGAAATGTGGACATACTAAGATGAATAAGATTAGAAATAAATATGTTTGAGAGAAAATTGGAGCGGCTCCAATTGACGAGAAGATAACTAAGGCTAGATTAAGATGGTTTTGACATGTTAGAAGAAGGCCTAGGGATGCATCTATTAATAGGGTAAACTTAATGACAAATTCAGTTATTAAAAGGAGTAAAGGTGGACCCAAAAAGACTTTTAAACAAATCATTCAAGATGATCTTGTTCTAAATAATTTCAACAAAAATATGGTTATTAATAGAGCTAATTGGCGAGGTTTGATCGATGTAGCAAACCCCATTTAATTGGAATCTTCACATCGAGTTCACCATTTTTGTTTTCGATGGATTTTCACACCCGCACTCGTTTGAGTCAATGTGGACCTGCTTTCCAAAGGCTAACATCCTGCCCCAACCCCATTGATTTAGGTCGGGTCGGAGGTGCTACTAACCTTAGGGTGACATCCCTAAGACACGAAAATCCGTCAATAAAAGTCAAGGGATTAGAAAAATATTGGGGGACGATTTTCCTTGAAGAATAAACACAACCTAACGAGAATAAATACAACCATCCAAAGCAACTACATGATGCTTGAGTAATGACAATACTAACTCAAATAGAAATTGAATAAACAGCAACATTAGAGTAGCAGCGACAAAGTAATGAAAGACGACACAATGAAACCAAAGGACATCCAATGCAGTAACACTGATGGGGCATCACTCCAAAGACTCCAAGAGAAAACCCCAAGCTCCAAACATCAACTTGCGGAAGAAGCGTCATGATGCGTCACAAGATAAGTACGATACCTTTCCCTTTCCTATGTCCTGGTAAAACACATCTGTAAAGGCACCAGAGTGTTCAAGCAGAAGGTGAGTCTAACACTGAGTAGGTTTTCCCCAACATACTTACCAACTCATGCCACTAAGACAAGAACACGTTAGCTCACAGTTTAAAACATAATTTATATCCAAAGAATAAACATCAAAACATCTATTCAATTTAAAATAGTTTAAATAGAAAGTAGAACAATTTATCCATAAGAAAACAGTTTAAGCAAAATAATTGAACTAAATCAATTTGTTCATTCTTTATTTCCATTTGGCATACTCATTCCATGTTTCTCACACACACACATGCATGTCAGGGGACAGTTCCATACTCATTAGCGGCTTCTCATTGATCCACTAAGTCGCCACACAGAGTCGTCGCGAGAGCGAAGCTCGAGGGCGAGAAAATGGGGCAGCAAGGCGAAGCGGGACTGCAGGGTCTGGATGAGGGAGAGAGGGAGAGAGACGAAGCAACTCTCCATGCCTCTCAGTTGTAACACATCAGGAATCAAACAAGAATAAAAAAGGTTATTAAAAAACAACATGAATATGAAATTGGAATTGCTGCAACACAACTCTTCAACACAGGGCAACGGATTCTTTCACTCTGTATGGAGATGATGAGTGGGGGGGGGGACACATAATATCCAACCACAGGTACCGGTACCACAACAAATAAAAGGCTATGAAATATTGGGAACATTAATATCAAAATGAGGAACCATTCATGAGCAATTACTAGAAATTAATAACCAGCCTGTTTCAATATGGCTGCCTCGGCATGCTCGGAATTAAGTTCCATAACTTCCCAATCATCCTCGGTGTCAGGTTCAATTGTAACTTGAGTAGCTTTTGGCAGATTGGACATGGCTAAAACTTGAACAGTAATATGATCTGAAAGGCCGATGCATTTTGCAAACTGTTGAGAAACCTGTATTCACAAAAAGGTTTTCGTTAAAAGAAAATGATATGACCAAAAGCACATGACAGGAGATGCTTCATCAGTTTTAACCCCTGGAAGCCCACCCACCTTTGCAAAAGACTATATGAGAAACCATTAAGAAATGCCTTTGACACGGTGAGAATCTGATTTGTGATTCTCAAGCGAGTCTAATAACAATACGTCTAACTCAATATGGGAATTCTTCTCACCACATGTAGAGAATCATTAAACTAAAATCTCATTTCACGATTCTAGCATGATATGAATACTGCAGGTAAGAAGTTGACTAATTTTGGATAAAATTTTGAAACAGTTCCGATTATTAAATGCCATTGCAAAATTTATATGGAGTCCGCAAAACAGTTACAGCCGAGGTCGCAGAATGTCAGCCTGGAACATGGGTCTCCTTGATTTAGAGTTAGCAACTTCCATTCTCGCATCATGACCCTTCTGCTTTGAACAGGCATGCACCCATGAATACATAGTTTAGATATAATTTAGACAATAATTAACTAATAAAAACTGATAGAAGCAGAACAAGGAATTGAGAACAAAATCTACAGTTTAAAAACAAGAACATAAAGAAGAATAAGAAAGCTAAATGGGATCAGTGTTGGAAATGCCCGACCGATCAACACGAAAACACAAGCGAAAAACTTAGAAGGATGAAGGAAAATGCTTGAACACAAAGGATGTTTGTGCACCACCAAATTGTGATGCTTTTCTAGAGAGGTTTCCATTGCTTTATATACACACATAAAAGCAAAACGTGTTTACAACGCAATTAAAACCACGCGGCAGACTTAATGAGGTCAAACCGCGTTAACCCATAAATGAGAGGAAAACAATGAGGAGAAAAAACACGCTGGAATTAAATCCCAATGAATGAAATTAGCCAACAATCACCCCCTAATTTCTATTGCGTTCATTGGATCTCAACGACGTCAATCTTTGCGCGCAGGTCTTGAACCTGGTGCGCCCAAGTGACTTCGTGAGAATGTCTGCAGGCTGCTATTTCTCCCTCGAAACCTTCTCCTTGTCGCCGGCTTCTCTGCAATGAATGTGTCATGCGGGCAGGCGGGCTTGACTCGTTGGCCGTAATGAAGTGTAACTCATCAAGGTCGAGCTCACGTCATGCAAACCCAGGCAGTGTTGTCGGCCCGATAATGTTGTTGATGGTGCAAAACCGAAGCGGGGCATCATCATGATCGACGTCTAGTGCTTCTGCCATGTTGGATGGCAGTGAAGCGAACTCCACTGCGGCTGATGGCGCGGGCATCACCTTGACCACGTCTGATGTCGCAGAGTCTGCAGAGTGCGCACTAGTGGATTTGAGTGATGAGCTTTGGTCTCCAACAGTGTTGTCGGCCTCCGCATTCCTTGGTATACATGCCTTCGTGTGTTCGACGATGAATGGATCTTCACTACTCAACACACCTTGTTCATCAAAAGTACTCCAATCCCACTACTCTGCCTCATCGAAGACGACACCACGTGTTATATGCACGCGCTTGCTGACGAGGTCATACACACGGTATACCTTGGACCCGGACTCGTACCCAACGAAGATCATCGGCGTACTCCGATCATCTAGCTTCTTCAAGTGAGGCTTTACATTCTTGACATGCGCAATGCAGCCAAAGGTGCGGAGAAAATGCACCGCCAGTCTTTTTCCATGTCATGCTTCGTACAACATCATCCCATCAAGGCTGTGTGTCGGTGCTCAGTTAAGGATGAAGATGGCGTTGGAGACAACCTCACCCCAAAACATCCCAAGAAGACCCTTAGCCTTCAGCATGCTTTGAGCCATGGACACCACATTCTGGTTGTGTTGTTCAACGATCCCATACTACTGTTGTGAATAGAGAGCTTTGATTTGTCGTTGTACGCCACGCTCGGTACAATATTCGCCGAATCCCACTAAAGTAAACTCGTCACCGCGGTCGGTGCGGAGGACCTTCAGCTTGCGCCCTGTCTCCACCTCCACTATGGCTTGAAAGCATCTGATTGCCGTCAGAGTATGGTCCTTGCTTGCGAGAAGATTGAACCACATGTAGAGGCTCATGTCATCCATGAGTAGCAAAAAGTAGTGGTTCCCTCTTGGCGTCGTCGACGTGACTAGCCCGCAGAGGTCACTGTGGACAAAGTCGAGGACTTGTTCTACACGATGCTTCACTTGCTCGGGGAAAGACACTCGTCGTTGATTCCCAGTGGGGCAGCCGTCGCAGATTTGATCCACCCAATCAATTCGTGGAAGCCCTCGCACCATATCACGCTTAGTGAGCTTGCGCAGATCCTTGAAATTCAGGTGGTCGTACCTTGCGTGTCAGCGCCATTCCACCTCTGACCTCCTTGCAGACAAGCATGTAGGTTGTGCAATGTTAATCCTTAGCTTGTACGATTGGAAAATCAATAATTAAACTATATTTGGTTGGTATCCAGTTAAACCTAAATTTGTCGATCAAAAAAAATCAAACAAATAAAATAAAATATACAATTATGTTATAAATAAATATTATTAATGAAGGCGGCAGTTCTCATTGGTGGTGGTGAATTTCATTTTCCAATTTCATCTAAGTCATAAAAATTTGATTTTGTCTTGGATCTTAATTGAAAGTTAATGAATGATTTAGACCGTCTAAATATAAGATTAGATGACAATAAGAAGCGATGTGGTTCCCTCAAAGGAGTTCCAACTTCTTGAGGGTGATGTTGGGGCTTCATCACCCACGGTTCCCTCACCTGGCAAGGCTGATCCGCAGTCTTCTTCTCATGTGCAGGTGTTCACTGCTAATTCAATTGTTCTTAGTAGTGTCGCAGGTCAGTTGGAGGCTGCGGTTACTGATCCTCCTTGGGAAGAGGTGGAAACTTCGGCTTTGATGCTCTCCATCAAGGCAGCTGGAACATCAGCAGATGACAGAGGAGCCCCCCATGACAGACTTGGATCTTGCTGCAAAGAAGAATGATGGCTCTTGGCAACATGCTAAGCGCGGACGACTCCCTAGAAATCGTGGGGGAGGATGAGGTCAAGCATACTTGAGTTCAATGCAAGATGAAACACACTCTATGGATTCAAATTCGGATGAAGACATTGAAAGCCTTCTTCAACAAGCAAGGAATCTTGAAGCGCTTCACTCCAGGGGTAGGAGACGTGGGCGAGGTCGTGGATTTGATATGGGCGCCTTGCAGGATGCGGAACGTAAGATTGCAGACAAGATAAGAAAAGAATTGGGCACTCGTAAAGAGGGCTAATGACTTGTGTGAAATGTACCACTTCACTCATCTTGTATTCTTGCTTTTGTTTTTATAAAAAGGGCCTTGGCCCTAAAAAAATGAATGTGTGATTGTCATTTGGTGATTGTTGATATGAGTATCAGCAACCGTCAAATGACGGTGTGTTGAATATGTGTAGACATGTGTATATATATATATATTGGACGGTTTTCGTTTGACTATCGTTGATAAGAGAATTAGCGATTATCAAATGACGGTCTCTGCATTTAACGTGTTTTTTTAGGAAGTTTCTTACAATTGTGAGAACCACATAGAATGATGGTTGAATCAGTGGTAACCTTTTACAACTTTAGTTCTCTTAAATTTAACAATTGCAACTTGTTAGAATTGATATCCTTATCAACTTTATATAGCAACCGTACAATCATGAAATGTTAAGAAAGTAAAATAAAATACATAAGATTTACAAGGTTTGCCTCCAATGCGGGTGACTACATCCTTGTTATGGCGACTCTCATCGGTCCATGAAAATTCACTATAATAGAAAAGTGAATACGATGAGTCAACTCTCGTTAGACGCATTCTATCTTCTAATAGAAAAGATTACGTTGACTCTTGTGAGTTACAAATGTTTGTTTATGAAACCAAGTCACAACAAGATAAACAACTTTTATACACATAAACAAGATAAACAACATTTATACACAGCTCACTGAAAGTTCATATGAAAAAATCTTTTTCTAATGGCTTCATTTGGTATCTCTGTCTAATACTCCTTCTGACTTTGTTTGGTATACTTCGTCCGATGCGCCTCACAAAACTACGCTTATGATATGTGCTTTGTCTGATAATCGAAGCAATGGTGCCTCATAATCTATTTGGAGTCTCTGTCTAATACAATCTATGTCTAGTATCTCTAACCGATGACTCTGTCCAATTTCTATGATCAACACCTTTGTCTGGTACTGCTCCTCACTATACCTTTGTTCAATGTACTTTTCTAACCAAATCCTAACCTAGTTAGAAACTCACACGACTTTGAAACTTCCAGCACTACGCCTCTTTATGCACGTATGAACAATGTATCTTTCTCACACTTAAACTGCAGTTGCACCCCCTTTTATAGGTGTGCTCATAGAAGAAAAGGTGGGAACTCAAATTCATTTTTTCGCTCAATAAAGACTCGAATTCCAAAACCCTTGCTCAACACAATTTCATGGGATGCTTCTCAACTCTTCTAAAATATCATCGAAGCTTCATGAAAGCTCCAACATCTGCAAACTTCTTTGAACTTCCTTAAACCTAGCATTGAGGAATTTCTTCAAACTTTCTTAACCTTGCTAGATAAGAAAACATTGTGCAAACAACACAACATCGTCATTGTTACGGAATTTACAAATTTTATGTGAATCTCTTAAAAACTTTGTCTAGTGAAATGTTTGACTGGTGCATTGTTTCTCCATATGGTGAACATCTGATATTTCTCTAACCGGTGATCCACCCTACTTGACTTCTCTCAATCTGATTCACTTTGACCGATGTGTTGGCAATATTTCATCGAGTGAATCCCACCACTGCACAAACTTCATATGGAATATGGATCACGAAACTTCGCTCATTACAGCTTCTCAAAATTGTTCATCTGATGACATTGTGAACGTTTGTCCATCCGATGAATATTCAACTGATCATCTTTTATTCAAAAATCAAAACTCATATGGAAACTTCATCTATCAACCATTTTCTTTAACTTATACTCCCTATACAAGTTTGTGTGATTATATTTTTAAGGATTTTTAGGAACTCGCCTTCTCCTAGAGGGACTTCATCTCCATTCATATAATAACCCACACTTTTCATACATAGTTATCACATCTTAATAGATGAATATTCATTACACAACATAACAATCCACACCATAATCGTATAGGTCTAGTGACTTTGGAAATAGGGATACATAAACAACCGGTTCACATATAAATGAACTACATCATCTCCCACTTAGTTCTTCATAACTAGAACCCTTTTCAGACATATCATATTTAAAATATCTCTTCATAACATAGGGAAAGAAAATATAAGAAATGACGAGCTTAGATTCTTAGTAAGGGCAAGTAAGGGAGGTATCAATGATCGCTTGAGAATAACATGAGCACAAGGGTATGATGACATGAGCATAACATTTGAAAATCATACCCTATATATCATAGATAAAAATCTCGATTCATGGCATAAAACTTGGCATTTCATAAGTCATGAATCGTTAAGGAATCAAAGAACACGAGTCATGAGAGCATAACATTGGCATAAGGCATAATTTTGTGTCAAACACATAAGCATAAAAATCATTTCCTTAGTAGTCAAATCGATGGTTTCGAGCATAGCAGAAGCGTACGAAGGTGAGCGATATATTAAAAAATTATTGTAATAATCGTTGCCTGAAACCAAGAGCAAGGATCTTGCACTTCAAATTTATAAACAATTTATTTAATATTTGAAGAAATAAATATCTAAGCTTAGGAAATTTCTTCGTTGGTGAATGTTGATCATCCGAAAATACCCTTTCGGATTACCATCATTGCGCTATGAGGATCCAAGGATAGAATCCTTCTAGCGATGATCCACACATGCTCATATGATCTCTGAGAAACACAACTCAATCTCTGGGTGCTAGTGTGGCGAGTCGAATATCTTGTGTTATTCGTTCTTGATCGCTTGTTCTTTGGTCCAAAAGAATCCTCTCTTGAATTTCTCGTTCTTGAGAGGGAGAGAGAAGAAGGAGTTGAGGGAGAATTCATTATGCACAATAATTATTTATTATCAATTTTTTTTTTGATGCTCTACACAATAGACATGGCTGTATATTTATAGAGTTGGGATTTAAGTTAAAATATTATTTAATTGCATACTAGCCATTAAATAACATTTATCACCTTTAATAAATCTCAAGCCACATAATAATAATTATATAAGTATTTTTTTGTGGTGAGCGCCAACTTGCGCAATAACAAATATTATATAATGGTCTTATTAATTAATATTTTTCACTGAACTCGGTCTTGATCCGTTCGGATTCCTATAGCATTCATTGAACAACCAAATAAATATTTTATTCATAAATAAATATTTTATTCACAATCTAGATAATAAATATCTATTAAAATATTCAATAAATAAGACAAATATTTTATTCATAAGTCGGCGAATAAATATTTATTTAATTTATGCAATCCATATAACTTGAATAAAATTATTCCATAGACTTGAGAATAATATTTATTCCATTAATTAAACTCAAATAGAATTTAACTGAGATCAATGGAAACACTTAGTGTGTAACCCTCTATGATTCTTCCTCATTGGCATTAGATGAGCTTGCCTAAAGTCCAAGAAAACTATCTAGCAGCAGGTCAAGGCACTCAAGAGAAAGAACTTAATGTCGCAATGTCGACAACCACATACAAACGCTTCTTATGTAATATAATCCCTTTATCATAATATCTCATCAGTCAGGTTTCACATCTTTGCCACCAACCTATATGCTCGATGTGTCTTTCTTTGATTGTCTGAAATAAATACGTCCTTACACCATGACCATGGAATTTAATGTGACGTTTCTATTCCAATCAAAGGGTCAAAATATCAGCTTACATAAATATGGAAGAGACAACTCATTCCTTGACTTATTCATTAATGACATGTCAATCGTGACGTATCCAACGTATCCAACTTCACTATGAACTGTTATCATCATGGTTTACGAAATACATCTAAGTACGCGAGTTGTCACATGCATTAATAACAGTATTAAAGTCTAAGGACTATCACACATGCTCGTTGATTGAAATATCTGATGACACCAAAACATGTGGAATTCCTATTAGTGGGTCTATTCTCATAATCACTTGTCTTAGAGATTACCAACTGCAAACTTCATGAGAAGAAGTTTTATCTTCTTATGAGTACTCAAACCTGATAGTCTATGTACTATGTGTCCCATCATAGTACGTTATCCAACTACATAACATTATTTGAGAATATCATCACAGCGCATCAATGTTCTCATCATAGCAGGGAACTGTTATGACCTTTTCAATGTGACATATACTTTAAGACATTATTACATTAGAGTTATGAAGAGCAATAAATAATATGTAATAAGAAGTTTTATTAATATTCAATACATCTAATATACATGTAATCAAAGTAAAAAACAGGTGTTCAACTCCCACTTGGACTAGATCCAACTACCAATGACCTTAAGTCCGCTAGGCCTCACATGATAGTCATGTTTCTGTTGAGTCAATGCTTTAGTCAAGGGGTTCACCACGCTGTCTTCTATGGAAATACTTCTCACTGCAACTTCACCTCTATGAGAAAAATTCTCCAAGAGATGATACTTAGGAAGTATGAGCTTCATCCGTTGATTTGGACTTTGATCTTTTGCAAGAGCCACCACTATAGTATTATCACAATTGAGTGTGATGGGATCTTTAATGCTAGATACCACATACAGATCTTGGATAAAGTTTCACATCCATACTACTTCTTTAGCTGTCTCAGAAGCTGCAATATACCCAGAATCTATTATAAAATCTACAACCACAACATGCTTTAAGCTCTTCTAGCTCACAAAACCTCCATTCAAAGTGAAGATGCATATTTTTTTTGACTTCATGCCATCTTGATTAGTTTGGAAACTAGAACCTTCATATCCTCTAATGACTAGTTCCTCATCTCCTCTATAAACCAGGAATATATCCTCAGTACGCCTTGGATACTTAAGGATAGTCTTGATTTCCATCCAATAACTGTCACCTAGATTATCCTGATATCTTTATAACACACTTAATGTGTAGGTGACATTTATCCTAGTACATAGTATAAAATATATGACTGACCCAATCGTTGATGCGTATGGAATTATTGTCATTTTGTTTCTTTCCTCATGTGTTTGAGGAAACATTTTCCTAGAAAGATTAATGTCATGTGATGTTGGAAATAATCCCCTCTTAGATTATTTTGTACTGAATCTATTCCATATCTTATAAATGTATGTACTTTGAATTAGGTCAAGCAACCTCTTGGATCAATCACGATGGATCTTGATCCTAAGAATATATGTTGTCTTGCCCAATTCCTTTATAGAGAAACATTTATCCAACCACGCCTTAACATACTATAATATTGGTATTTTATTTCCAATGAGTAATATGTCATCAACATATACTATTAAGAAAACGACTGCACTCCCACTAAACCATTTATAGACACACGTCTCTTATTTGTTCTTTATGAAACCAAATTCCATTATAGCCTCATCAAAATGAATGTTCCATGACCTGGATGTTTTCTTTAATACATAAATGGATCTTTGCAACTTGTATACCTTGTTGGAATCCTTTGGAGTCAAAAACCCTTTAGGTTGTGTCATATAGAAATATTCCTAAAAGTTCCTATTAAGTAAGGTTGTTTTGACATCCATTTTCCAAATATCATAATCATATAAAGCTGCAATGACAAGTACAATTTTAATGTATTCCAACATTGAAACTGGTGATAAGGTTTCATCATAGTTAATGTCTTGACGTTGTTTAACCCCCTTTGAAACCAGTCACACCTTATAGGTACTGACTTGTCCTTCCATGTCTAGTTTCTTCTTGAATACCCATTTTCAACCAACAGGATTTACATCCACTTGAGGGTCTAACAAAATTCAGACTTGGTTTTGGTACATGAAATTCATTTTAGAATTCATGGATTCTTACCACTTAGAAACAACTATCCCACTTACTACTTTTAGTTTAGAGGATCATTACTATAAACTAATAATGTGTCACATTACTACAAAAAAGGCATTTAACAGTGCAAAAAACGGTCTTTATCAACGCTAAAGAAGCGCTGACTACTGGAGGGAGGTTAAAATCCCTTGTCTTTTATAAGAATTTTATTAAGAACTGATAAAAGACTATTTATCAGTGCTTTTATAAGCAATGATAAATGACTTATTTATCATTGCTTATAAAAGCGCTGATAAAGGGGCATACTGCAGTGTGATTTTACAACACATTGCCCTGCCAGTGCAGTGTGTTGTAATAACACATCATGAAGGACCACACATATATTACTGTGAACACCATATGAAATAATCTTAGAAACTTAAATGGATAGGTTTTGGAGGAATAGGTTTCCCCTCCTCAATAAAATATGGTTCTCAAGGTAGGCTTGAGGGACCCTCTTAAGGGGAGGACAAAAGGCTGGGACCTATGTCAGGTTAGCAACTTCATAGATGAATGGGTTTGGGGGCTCGCCAGTCTTGCCATGATTTTGAGGTAGATCTGAAGTGGTATGGAATTTATAAGGGGGAATGGTCCTTACAGTTCCACTTTTACTATCATTGGGAAATCATGTCGGAGCTGCTGAGCAGGTGGTCATTAGGGACCAACACATTCATCTGCACTATGGGGAGGTCAACATCACCTTATGGGATCTCTTCCAGATTGATAAGATCCCAATCCAAGAGGCTATGAATAATTAATTCCTACCTGTAGGGTATTTTTGGTAGGGCTAAGAGAATATTTCATACATATCAAGGGCTTTTCTATGCTTGGTGCAAGGGGGTGACCACAAGCTATGGATGAAGGATATCCCCTTCAAGTAGTGGTTCAACTACTTCCTAAATGATCTCATGGTCAAGATACTGAGGAGACCATTCCAATTCCCTAAGTCATTCTAGTGAGGAAAAGTGAACTCGTAGTGGAGGATTTTAGAAGTGATCTAGTGGAAATTGTGGGGATACAGTGTGAAACCCGAGACTCCCATGGTCAGGCTATCAGAATTCATTATCGTGCTAATCTACAGGTGGATGCTACCTGTTTGGGATGTGTATATGGGGGTGTGGTTAATAACCTTCATCATTTAGGAATTTTTGGTGATGGGTAATCACATCAAACTAGTGTTTTTTGTGTTGGAAAAGTTGTGCAAGGTGTTGCGTCACATCATCCAAGGGAAAAAAACCCTCCATTTGTGTGGGCCCTTCCACTTCCTATACAGTTGGATTGATACACACATTAGAGGGTATGGGTATTTTAACCCCATCTCCCCTCCCACTTCAAACTTCCATCCATCTATCCTCAACATAATGATGATTCGGCCTCTCAACTTGGGCTCAATTGACATGCTAGTGTGGATCAGGCTGGCAGAATACTTCATTTTCCACCTATTCCCCCTTCTCATGGGGATAATAACCGATAATGGAATAGGTTCCATCAATTAGTGTTCATAAATCTTGGACTTTGAGGTGGGGTATTAGTGACCAGAGTCAAGTACAAGTTAATTTGTGATTTTTATTCCCTGAATCAGTTTGTGAGGTAGTTCAAATGCCTTCAGTGACTCACCCTGAAGGTATACATGGGGGTGTGTAGTGAAATACAACCATTGGTACTTAAATATATATGGTGAATGTTTATGTGTGAAGATGGTAGGGGATGAAATGAGCTTACACCACCCACTCTTTCTTATAGATTTACCCATGATTATGCATTGAGTTGGGAGAGAAAGTACCCAAGGGATATATTGAGGTGTTGAAATAATCTTAAAATGAGGAAGGAGGCATACCACAACCATAGGGTTGAGGGAGAGTGGTGGGTAGGGCACACCATGGAGTCAGGGATAGTCCATTGGATGGATTAGTAGCTACATATCCATAAATTTATGGTCCTTCACTGGTGGGAACCACATGGATGAGAGCATAAATAGGCCCGACACTCCTGGGTAAGTAGCTTTAGGAGGAAGGATAACCCTATGGAGTTATTCTGAGGGGACACATCCAAGGTTCAGGGAAGCGACTGTGTCTCCTAGATATCCCAAGTGATGTTATTTTTTCCACCACCTAGTATATTTGGGGAATCCATAAACAAATCACCTCTCTCAATGGGATATGGAAGTGTCTTTACTCTGAGGGAATATTCATCATTAGGTTGGGTCATGTGAGGGAAGGCTTCTATGTTTCCCACATCGAGGTAAGGTAATACATGGAAGATATATAACACTTGATCTACTCTCTTAGTACCACATATCCCTTGAATAACTGAGTAAAGGTTCTACTGGGCATGCAATCTTCCCTGGGTCTTTCTATGGGCCAATTGGTGGCCGGTGGGGGTGATGGTGAAGGATCGGAGGAGTCTTGGGGAAGAAATTTCTATCAATACTATACTAGGGATAAAAATACTACTATTGATTAGGTATATATCTTGATCTTGTGTGCCTTGTATATTACCCATCCTTTAAGATTTATTCTTAACTCCCTATTCAATTTTGGAGGAATCAGTGATCATAGAGAAGGGGCGGTTAACAATGAACCTTGGGTGGAGGATGAGGGGGATCCAACCCTTGAGGGGGAGGGCACAATTCCTCTTCCTATTTTCATATCCACTAGCATCCAACT
Organism: Viscum album; assembly: GCA_963277665.1. Lineage (NCBI taxonomy): Eukaryota > Viridiplantae > Streptophyta > Magnoliopsida > Santalales > Viscaceae > Viscum > Viscum album. The sequence continues at coordinate 30,725,565 of OY728132.1, read as the reverse complement.
ATTGGTTGAAGTGACACCCACAACTAAGGTGAAAACCACCAGGGAAACATCGTTGACAAGGGGGTTCCCATGGATCTTTCTAATGTGCTCATCAGGTAATACAATTCTTGTAATTCATTTCCCCTTTTCAACTTTTCCTTCATTTTTTTCATTTCATAATTAATGATTGACTAATACTATGCTTTAAATGGTAGTTCAAATCTTGTTTGGATCTCATCCAGTTGTGGCGATGCTCGAGCCTGGGGCAATGATGGTGGACAAGGCTACACCTTCGAAGAAGGTGGTTGAGAAGGTTTGTGGTGGTCGAGCCTACCATAGAAGTGCCATGAGATATGGCTAATAGATCTGAAGCCTCAATAGAGGAGGTGTAAATAGTACTAGAAACTGAGATGATTGGGGAGTCTACAATGATCATGCCTATCCTAGAAGTGTCATTGGCAATGGATGTTGGAGCTGAGGCCTAAATGAAGGTGGTTGAGATCATGCCATCGAAGGAGATGGTTGAGGAGTCTTTGGTGGCCAATTATACCTAGGGGTGCTATAAGAGGTGGTTAGGGCTCTCAGTATGGTTGAAGGATCTGTGGTGAACATGTTTTCTCTAGACCAGGGACTTAGCCCGCCTGGGGAAATGCCTAAAGATGATCCTTCCGCTGATGTGTTGGCATTATTCCTTCAGCATGAGCTTGCACTATCTGAGGACTTTGAGGATTTTAGATTAAATGTATCCAAGGATAACTGAATCCTCTGATGCAAGTCATATAATAGTGTTTGGAATTTCATTACTCGTACTCTAATGGATTATCTGCCAAACTAGGTGAAATCTTTCCTCCATTGTATAATCATCTTGGGGAATGATGGGGTAGAATCTAGTGGCTTCCATACACTATCTCGAGACTTCCTTATTGAGAGGATGTGTGTTGAGTAGAAGGAGTTTGATTTTTCCTAGTATAAAAATAAAGTTTCAGGCACCTAGGTGAATCAAGAAGTTTAGGAGGAGATTTCTTGTTTAGAGAAACATGCAAAAAATCACACATATGTCATCACTACTCAAGCATACATCATCATACAACTGAGGGCTCAGTTGGTGGCGAATGAGGTTAGGGAAGTAAAGGTGGAATCTCTAGTGGCTGAGTTCGAAGATGAGTAGGTTCAGGTGTGAATTAAGGACAAATAAGTTATCCCTTCTTTCGAGGAGGATACTGGGGATCTTTTAGAGTGGCAGCGGACTCTGGAGGCTACTCGATAAAGGTTGGATGAGCTCGAGTTATTGGTCACTGGGGATAATCATTAGGTAATTTTACCTTATCCTAAAATAAATGATAGGTTCCAATATGTGGATGACCCTCCTGAACTCTTAGAATTGTTTATTTAAACTTCTTGTATGGTTCAATATGTCTCTTTCATTATGCATCTTGATCACATTAACAAGACATCCAATAATGAATCCCAAAGCTCATGTGAGTCATGATTAGTGTGGGAAATAAGGGAATAATAGAAGATTTATTTTTTATGTGATATTTATAGACAAGGGTTGAAAAATCAGGTTCTGGACTCATTTATTGACCACCGAGAGTGTCCTAATCGAGAAAGTTTTGGCTGGAGTGTGAGACTCTCTACATAGTCAACTTGATTTCTCAATGTGTGCTAGTGCACGAATGGGGTAATGATAGGGGTGTTGAATTCTTCTCAAACAAAGGGGTGATTAAGAGAATGAATTGAAACTCCTATGATCTAAAACATAAAGGGGTGACATGAATATGGAGGATAACTATTGACCATGTTCGAAACACATGATCCATTATCGTTTTGCTAAGGATGTAGAAAAATTATGTTCGACTGTTGACCATGTTTGAAACATGGCACCTATCTCAAAATTTCATTAGAATAATTTTAGGGAGTGTTCCTAGGATAGTAGGTGAGCTAGCATATCCAGTAACAATTTTTATTAGGGGGGCTGTTTATATGTGAGAGATGATGGAGATCTAAATTAAAATAGATTAAAAATATGGGGATAAATTAATGGAATATTTTAATGGGGTTCAACACTCTTAGGAATTAAGCCACATTTTATTTGAGCACATTGGGTTAGTGTATCTATCTAAACAAAATTTAGACGCGTCTTCCAAGAGGAGAATCATCTCAGATGTTGAGCGATGATCGAGGAACATGAATGATGTGGTAGGTGACCAACAAAAAAGGGGTAAAGAGGTTTCTTGAGATAGGTAATAAGATTATTCATCGTTTCATGTCATGTAATAAGGATGATGGAAACATGGTTTAATGTTATATGGTTAGGGAGATGTGTCATGCAGTTTAATGTTGTGTGATTATGGCATCCATAGCATAGTTTAGCATCTTATTGCTAGGATGTGAAAACCAATGTGAATAACATCCATCTAACTAAGGAAGTGGGAAACACAATGGGGGTACCCCTAGAGGAGCTCATGAGACAAAGGGATCTTAATATTTTTCTCTAAATTTTTCTTGAACTGGTGGGTTTAGTGAGCATTATCATGTTTTTTATGGTGTTCATAGTGGGTCCCTATTGGCTTTGTATCTTTTTATTTTTATCTCCGTATTTTTTTCCTCAAATCATGGGAGAGACCTGATGGGGGGAGTATGAATCTTTCTCAGGTTTCCACTATGGGTTTTCAACCTAAAATATGTTTTTTCTTCTTGCCTTTGGTGGTTTAAGGTCATACCAATTAGACCAAGAAATTTCAAATAGTTTAAGGTCATAATTCTTGGACCAAGACTTCTAGTTTAAGGTCATAGAGCTTGTACCATGGTGTTGTAAATAGTTTAAGGTCATAATGCTCGAACCTGAGTGGGGATCACTCTAGAGAGGTTCTTATGATACCAAAGGGTTCAAAACTGATGGGAATAGTATTCCTAAGAGGCTATGCACCAAGCAAAAGAGTATAGGGAAAGTCGCGTATAGTTTAAGATCACGATTCTTGAACCATGGGTTGTGTGTCTCAAAGGAATGTGAGTGACATGGATCCTTGGTGGCCCTACCACATGTAATATCTTTGAGACAACTTGTACATAGTTTAGGGTCATGATGATTGGACATGGGCTTCTATTTTAAGGTTATAGAGTTTGGACCAAAGGTTGAATGCACCAAAAGAACATGTTTCGCATGATAGAGTGGAAACCTGATGTGAATTTAGGGAAAAGGAGGCCTAATGCCACATTAAACAATCCTAGGGAGACTTTCACATAGTTTAAATTCATGATGCTTGGACTTGGGATCTTAGTTTAAGGATATGGAGTTCAAACCAAAAGGTGGCACCTGTGCATCTCAATGTTTCTTGTAGAAAACTCCCTCCCAACTCCAGAGCCTCGTGTGATCCATGCTCTATGTGAGGAACAAGGAGAGGTATGGAGTTCCCATTATTTACAAGGGAGAACATAATAAGGGGAAAAAGTGACTGAATCAAGGAAATACGATGAGGGTAGATTGTAACTTTCAAGGTCTGGATAGTAAAAGGGGAATGACTGATGGGGTGGAGAAAAATTATTGACCATGTTTGAAACACAGGTTCTACACCCATGTTGGTTAAGGATGGGACAAACAATTGCATAATCTACTATTTATCAAGTTCAAAACATGGAAGCCTCTATCTATTACCAATGATCCTTAGAGGAATGAGCCTAGGATGGTAGGTAAGCCAGTGTGGCCAGGAACCATTGTTGTTAGGGATCTTGTTCAGATCATGAGGATGATGATTATTCAAATAGAAGAAAGCATGAAGCATTAAAGTGGAATTAGGAAGTGTCCTGGGGGGATTTTGAGTGCCTGAGGATCTATTTTTCCTTGTACTCAAATGCATTGTATGAACATGCTGGTAAGAAAGAATAAAACTTGCCCAAAGGGGGGAAATGAGTTTATGGTAGGTTTATACCTAGGATATGAGATCTTGATGTCACTATGTATCCCATGGGAATGGGAATCAAGTTGTATGTAGTTCTAGAATGTAGTGAGGTAGGATACCGACACCTGAGGTGTGGTGTCCTCTCTAGTGAAGATGTTGAATTATCTCATATTGGTCATATTAAGTATCATATGTTCATTTCATAGGGTATGATTGTTATTTAATGTCGTTCATTGAGGATGTTGGTTCTGGGTCACCCTATACTTGTCATATGAGGTGTCCCGATTTTATATGGGGTAAATCTATAGTTTAACGTCATGTATTGAGGATGTAGAGCTTTCTTTATCTCATATTTATCATATGAGGCATCCTGATTGCATGCGGGGTAAGGCTACAGTTTAACATAATGTGTTTAGAATGTTGGTTTGGTTCATCTCATATTTATCATATTAGGCATCCCATTTTTATAAAGGGTAAGGCTATAGTTTAATGTCATGTACTAAGGATGTTGGTTTGGTTCATCTCATATTTATCATATGAGACATCTCGATTTTCTGTAAGGTAAGGCTATAGTTTAACATCATGTGTTGAGGGAGTTGGTTTGGTTCACCTCATATTTATCATATGGCGCATCTCGGTTTTATAAGGGGTAAGTCTACAGTTTAACATTCTCTGATGAGGACCTTGGGATTTTTAGTTTAAATTCATATAACTCATATTATGGATGCTACTAGTTTAAGGTCATAGAGCTTGGATCATTGGGGAAGCTGTTAATTTAAGGTCATGGATCTTGGATCATAGGTTTTGGGTGTCCCAAGGAGGTGTTTTTGGAATTAAAGAGTGATAATACAATGTGAAATTAGGGCCAAAGATACCCTTTTCTACACAAAATTTGACAAACCTTACCCAATTCGATGTCATGATACTGAGGGGAAAAATATCTCATGATAAGTCAATGGTGGAGGCTATACCCATGCTATAAGATTCGAGTGTTTCTACATGTCTCATGGGAATGGTAATAAATCCATAAATAATTTTGGAACATAACATTGTAAAAGACCAATGTCAAAAGGGGTGATCCTCTCAAGTGAGGATGTGATGAAAAAAGAGAAGGGGGCATTGGATTGATGAAACATTAAGGGTGAAGTAAACTATGAATATGGGGCCACAAGGAGGCCATATTCACATAGTTTAAGGTCATAATTCTTGGACCAGGAGTAGGTAATTCAAGGATGTTAGTTTTTTTCTAAATAATTAAAACCTGACATTAAGGATCCAAGGAGTCTTTTCACCACACAAAGCAATTCTGAAACCATTTGCACACAGTTTGAGGTCGTCAAGTTTTAGACCGGGAGGGATCCCCAAAATAGGTTAGTGTTTAGGCTAGACCCATGATGTTGGATCTAGGCATCCCTACATATCACACCAGGCATAGGAATCAAGACATATGAATTTTTGGAACATTTAATGGTAGGATAACAATGTTAATAAGGTGGTTTCCTCTTTGGAAAGGAAACTGAATCATATCATATTTATGAGGTGAGGCATATTAAATTTAAATGGGGTAAGGCTATAGTTTAACATCGTGTGCTGAGGATGCTATTTTTTTTGTTATCCTGTAATTTTCATATGAGGAATCCTGGTTTCATATAGGGTAAGGATACAATTTAACATTGTATGGTGAATATGTTTTCAGGGATTACACATTGAGATACCCACTCTTTCCTTCCTCATGTCAGGTCATGAGGGAATCTCGATTCACTGGAAAGCCAAGGAATATGATTGGGGGTTATACTTGAGAAGGAATCCCATAAGTTAATTTAAGGGTGATGGTTCCATAGGTAATGACTGATTTTGCAATGAATTCATGGATAGGCCTGAAGAAAAGAGGTTTAAGTGTCACTACGTATCCCATGGGAATAAGAATCAAGACACATGTAGTTCTGGAATTTGGCATGGTAGAAGACCAAAACAGAAAGTGGGAGGGTTTATCCTCTCTAATGAGGATGGGACATTTTTTCTGTAGTTTAAACATTGCATGGATAAACACTGGCTATTCATTTTAAGGTCATACATCTAGGACCAAGGGAAGTTTGAAAAACAGTTTAAAGTCACGATGATGGGACTAGGGAATGTTTGTTTTAAGGATGTTTGTGTGGCATGAAATAGGTAAAACCCAATGTGAAATGAGGTCAATGCAAGCCCATGTGACACATAAATATCCCAAAACAAATTGTACATAGTTTAAGGTCATAATTCTTAAACCATAAGTGGGGAAAATGGGAAAAAGGTTGGCAATCGTAATACCCCCCCCCCCCCCGTCAGGGAAAGGTTTGTGATGAATTATCAGCTTAGCCCAAATACAGGAGGTCTAGGTGTCACTATGTATCCCATGGGAATGGGAATCAATCCACACATAGTTCAAGAATGTGTAATGGTAGAAGATCAATTCCATAAGTGGGGGAGTTATCCTATCTAAAAAGTATATTTAGGCATCCCATGGTTATCATGGGTCATCTTGTGTTTATGACACGGGGTAAGGCTATATTTCATCATCATGTGGTGGGGATTTTTTTCCCTATGGTCATCCAATATTTATTATATAAAGAATATCAATTTTATATGAGGTAAGGCTATAGTTCAATATCATGTATTATGGATGCTGGTCTTTATATTTTAAATTCATACAACTCGAACTATGGATGCTATTATTTTAAGTTCATAGATCTTGGACTATAGGGGCTACAAATAGTTTAAGGTCATAATGTTTAGACTAAAGGGTATACTATTAGTTTATGTTCATAGATCTTGGACCATGTTTGATGTAGTTTAAGTTCTCATAGTTTTGACCATTCCTTTCGCATGAAGTACAACTTGAGAAACTTGGAATTAGTTTGAGGATTAATATACTCTCTATCTATAATGATTAAAGAGTATAATCCATTGGAATAAACCTTATGGATAATTTATATCCCTTACCATTTTGGATCCATATTTAGAGTATTTTTTTGGGTATCATCGGTATTATAAGAACCAATACCACATCACCCTGAAGAAAGGAGTAGAGGAAGACCTTATTGTTGAACGCTCTTGCTATCCTGTTTTGGTGCCTCTCTAAATTATACAAGGCCTTGAGCCTATTTTCCTCAAGGGATTACAATTTAAATAGATGGACTTATTCCATTATGTATGGAATATTTTGGTCATAAATAGTCATTTTAAGTAATGACAGTTAAACCTTAATGGGTAAGACTACCTTTGTTCCATATACTAGGGAATATGGGGTTGCCTAGGTGGAATTTCGAGTTGTTTTCTGATAGAAACAAAGGTAATTGGGGAGATTTTCAAGCCAAATATTTTTGTTTTGCCCCAAAATTTTCTAAAAGATTTTAGAGGGGTTCTTGTTGAATTCATCAATATTCCCATTTTCTTGTGCATGTTAGCGAGAAGTATGGTTGGACTAGATGTTGTACTTAGAGTAAAATTTCTTCAGCTTGGTAGCCCGGGAATTGGTGTTGTTTTTTGTGAGAATAGTGTAAGGAACCCCAAACCGATGAATGATGTGGGATCTAAAAAATTCTATCATAAATCAAGTTTTGAGTTCTTTAAGGGTGACCACTTATGCCCATTTGGAAAATAATTTTGTTGTGGTCAGAATAAAACTTCACTGTCAAATTTTTGCAGGAATGTATGGCCCCATAACATTGAGTCCCCATACTAAAAATGGCCAAGAATACTTGGTAGTGTAGATAAGCTCCGTAGGCTGATACACAAAGTTAGCATGAATTTGACATGCATGGAACCTCTTGGAGAACTCAATGTAATTGTTAACCATGGTGGTCTAAAAGTATCCCAACCTTCAAATTTGGTGGGAGAGCTTCAGTCCTAGTTGATGGGTGCCATAAGACCTAGCAAGGATCTCCTTAATGACCTAAGTTGTCTCATTTTCTTGGATTTAATAGAGGATAATTCCATTGAACCCATGCATGTAGAGGGTTTTCACATAGGCACACTCTAAAGGGAAAACTGTGTTGCATATTGATGAATTCACTCACGCTTGGCTTGGTCTGATAAGAGAATGTCATGCTGGAGATACTCAATAAAGGGGGTCAACTAATTTAAAATTTCCTTAACTATGGGGTGATTCAAAGGTCCTAGAACAAAAGTACCAGAATCCAACTGAGATGCCTATTAGTTGTCATCGTCTGGGGTGGTAGGGGATATGACCCTACTGTGTGCCACATGAATGAATAGGTCATCCTGGTTGGGTTTTGTAGGAGACATACCCAGGCCTTCCAACGCATTGTCTCAACCATTCTGCAATCGAGGAACATGGGTCACCTTTGGCTAGGAAGGGAACTGGGCCATCAACTGATGGGTGCATTCTAGCAGGGAAACAATCTCTTATTTTTTATGTCATAGTCACCATTGATATATTTGATGACTAGCTTAGAGTCTCCCTTCACATGTAAATAGGGGGCATCAATCTTGAGGGCCAACTTGAGACTAGTAAAAAGGGCTTGATACTCTACCTCATTATTGGTGTATCCTTCTAGAAATAGTAAAGAGTACGGTAAGACAGTCTATGTCTGAGTGATGAAAATGACCCCCAGACCTCCCCTATTAAGCTTAGAGTCATTAATCCCTCTACTAGTTGGACTCTAGGAGGCATCATCGAAGTGTATCTTCCAACATGGTAAAGCATAATCCACTGAGAGGATATATTAATCTAGAAAGTCAACATTCAAGGGTAGTTATTCAAGGGATAGATATACATCCAAAAAGTATACCAGTTTCTGGACTTTAATGGCCTTTTATAGGACAAACCTGATTTTGAAATGTTGGAAGATTACCATCCAGTATGCCAATCATCCCATCAGTATGGTGTGGTTGAGTATGTACTTTAGTGGATCTACTCAGGACACTAGATGTATCTCATGGTGCTATAAATAATTTCACAACTTATGCACTATAAAGTTCAGCATGAAGAAACTCTTATCGATGGGGGGGTATCTAGTCTCTATGTTGAGGAACATTCAGTTGAGATAGTACAGGTTGTTTTCCATACCCTCATTGTTTTTCTAGGTTCGAAGGGAACCAAGGGACAATTCTAGGGTGGTCATTTAAAGGGACAAAGTCTTTCTTGAGATGGGTGCCATCAGAACCGAAGGATGCAGTAGGTACTTCTTGATATCTTCAAAGTCAATCTGGTAGTCCTCATCCCATAGGTAAACATTTCTTTTTTCATGATCCTTAATAAGGGATTACACTTTCCAGCCATATTTTTAATAAATTGGTGTATATATTCTAAGTGGCCTTATAGGCCTCATAACTTGTGAAGATTGCTCGGGGGAGGAATTTTATTGATATCCTTGATTTTATATGGGTAAATATCGATGCTTCTGTATCTCATGACAAATCTGAGAAATTTTCCAGAGGTAACCCCAAATGCGCACTTCAAGGGGTTAATCTTCAAGTTTCGGGAGTGGAAGAAGATGAACACATTCTCAAGGTCCTTGAGATAGTCCTAACACTTGTGGTATTTGACCACTAGATTATCCATGTAACACTCCACCAATATTCTGAGAATTATATTAAAGATATGGTTCATGGCCTGCTGGTAAGTGGCTCTGACATTCTTCAAGAAAAAAGGCATCACTTGGTAGCAAAAATTTCCTTGGGGTGCCTTGAAGGTAGTGAACTCCTCATCCTCAGGGTCCATCTAGATCTGATTATACCTGAAGTATACATCTATGAAGGAGAGGTCCTGGAACCCATCCATATCATCAATCAATAGATCTATCACTGGAAGGGGAAAATTATCCTTCAGATAATGGTGTTTGAGGTCCCAGAAGTTGATATAGAATCTGATATACCCATTCTTCTTCTTGATATGGAAAATATTGTCTAGCCACTTAGGGTATTGGAACTCCCTAAAAAAGTTGTATTTAATAATATTGTCAACCTTGGCCTTTACCATAACACTATGAGAGGAGTGAATCTTTCTAGAAGACTGTTTGAACCCACGATGACCCATTGTGAGGCCAAGGTGGTGAATGAAAACCTAAGGTTATAGCCCTGGAATCTTTTCATAGCTCCAAGTGTATACATTGTGGTGTTGTTTTAGGAAGGTGACGTATTATTGTTGTTCCTCTAGTGACATGGATGCGTTAATCAGTGTCAGAATCAGATCTTCTTTAGTACCAAGGCTCACATAGGTTAACTCATCAATAGTGGTGGAGACACCCTCTTCAAATATAAGAGGGGTATCTTCCAAATCCTCTCCATCATCTAAGATGGGGAGATCATAAGGAGGAAGTGACTCTTCAAGGCTAGTTGTACCTATGGGGAGCACTAGTATCTACTCTGGAAGATATGGAATCCTTGATGAGGGGTTCCCAATCTATGAAGACTATGAAAACAAAATATTTTGAGCAAATTATGTTTGGTTTTTGGCTATGAGGTCCACTTTTTATATCAAATAAATGGAGACGAGTAAACCTCCATCGAGTCATCCCTACTTTGTGAAACATGTGGGAATGACATGGATTGATGGCCATGGGGAGAACCTCTCACTAATTCATAGGAGTAGGGTCTTCTGGTATCATCTGGTCCTATCTGTTGTAGGAGTACAAGTTAATCTATGCGAACTCTTTTTTCTTGGAGATGATAACAAAACTCCCCAAGTCTGGTGTCGTGGGATCAAACTGGTGAATTGGGAGAACAAATCTATATTTTAAGTATGCCCATGGAGTGACTACAATGCTTGTTATGTTGTTAGGGGAATTTATGTGCTCAACCCCATTGGTATGGAGCTATTTTCCTTATCTTTTGTAGTAACCAACATCTAGATAACATGCCTCACGAGATTCAAAGGGGGGTGTATCACCCTAGAGTACCCCTACTCGACCATCCAAGGAGTATTTGAGGCACTGGTGGTACGAAGTGGGGACTAATGGATACAAATAAAACCAGGTTCACTTCCACAAAATAGGGCAAGGGAAGCACTGCCCTTTATCAGCGCTAAACAGAAAGTGCTGATAAAGGGGTATTCCTTTATCAGCGCTATCTAAAAGCGCTGATAAAGGTATCTATTTATTAGCGCTAAAAAAGCATTGATAAATGAATGTTTTATCAGCGCTTTTATTTTAGGTCTAATAAAACATACCTTTATCGGCACTTTTAACGAGCGCTGATAAAGGTTCTGTTGGTTTTTATTTAATAACCCTAACAGGCCATCCTCGCTCGCACGCGGTCAAGATTTCGCGGAAGCAGAACCAGGCCCCTCGTCGCCGCGACCTCCCCTTGCTGCCGCGACCTCGTCCTCCTCGTCCTCCACCCCCTCATCCTTCCTCCTCGTCCCCCTCCTCCTCCGCCGCCTCCGCCCTCGCTCCCGCTGCCGCGACCGCGGCTGCCTCTGCCACCTCCACCCCCGTTGTCGTGACCGTCGCCACCTCTGCCACCGCCTCTACCTCTGCCGCCGCCGCCGACAAGGTGGGTGTGGTTAGATGATTTTCTATGTCGGTTCTTCTATTTTTGGTTTCACTTCAGGAAACATGATCAAAGATTGGTTATCTATTGATGTTACCTATTGAGGTTGAAACTTTTTTTATAGCTAGTGATCTAAGGATTGTGTTTGTATTTTAGAAAAGATTCATCCTAATTTTCCTTAGGTTGAGTTCCAAGAGATTGGTAATCAACACACTCCAAACATTATATAAATGTAGCTTCATGTATATCTTATGGATCATTTGGATGCTCAGTATAATGGTAGCTTATTGAGGGTCATGAGGTTGAAACTTTTGTTATAGCTGGTCATATTCATGTTATGTAGTCTACTATGGCTATTGTGGATTCTTGATCATCTACTGTCAATGGTACAATTCCTATATCATCTACCCTTTATTTTATTTTTTATAAAAGAGAATCACATTCCTTTTTCCACTCGTTTTGTAAATGTTTTAGGCTTGGAGGTGTAAAGCTTGGATAGTGTTATCACCATCGACACATTATTGGTATTATAGTCCAAGAATATCACATGTTGCAAGGAATGATCTCTAGATATTGGTGGTTATCATTTATTTTGTGAACCACCCATGATTTATATGATAATATTTTATTTTAGTTTTGTTATGGATTAGTTTGTTTTATAACAATCCAAAATCATTTGTTCCCAGATGAGAGTTACCTTTGTATCTCCAAAATAGAAAGATTTATTTTCACTTGGATGAGAGGAATCTTCTATCTGGTCATGTAGAACCAATTCAATCTATATTGAATTTTCTCATGGCTCAAATAGTCAGGCATATTGTAGATTTTTCTAGAATGTTGTAGGATTCTTTTTCCCCAATGGTAGTACATTTTTAGGATATTTTCACTGATGAGGTATAAAATTTACTTCTTAATAAAGAGATAAACTTTATAATCTAGTTAGTTTTGGGAGAAAATTCAGTTTCTATCACAATTTCTAAAATAGCACCAAAAGAGCATCAGTTGTTTGAATTACAATTTGATGATATAGAATATAATGTTTTCATATGGCATAGTACTTTACCATGGGGTTTTATAGTTCTCTAAAATAGACGGTTGATTGGTATTTATTCTTTTGTTGGACTATTAGAGATTGAACCTGATGCGAGTCATGAATCTGTATCCTCATCCACGCATTGATAGTCACATTGATCATCTATGAGGTTCTATGATCTTATCCAAGATAGATTTGACATTAGGATACCATTAGATGAGTTGGACATCGATGGACCTACCATGGACTGCTTTTAGGAGTAGTTATGGCCTGTATGAATTTTTAGCGATGATATTTGGTTTAACTAATGCATTGGTTGTATTAATGGACTTGATGAATATGATATTTCATCCTTTTCTGGATCAGTTTTTAGTAGTTTTTTTCAATTAAATATTAGTGTACTCCCAACCCAGAGTTGATCTTGACCAACATCTTATCATCACCTTGATTACATTGAGATAGCATCATATTTATGAAAAGATAACCAAATGTAGTATCTAGATTGATAAAGTGCACTTCTTGGTCCATGTCATCTCAGAAGCTAGATTACTAGTGGTCCCATAGGAAGTTGTAGTTGTGGTAGCATGGTAAAATATCAACAATGTATGTGAAATTACGATATTTATTAGTTTACCATGTTATTATTTGTACTATATCCATTCTTTCTCACATCTCGTAGCACATATGTTATGGATGACCATAAATGGAGTGATTTTTTTTCTCAAATTCATGTTAGTGATCTTTTTAGGTGATCAATGGCAGGTTGACCTCTGCATCTACCCCCACATTACCTATTCTTGGTAAATAATATTATGTGTACTAAATTACATTAGGAATTAGACTCAAAGTAGTTATGATGAAAGATAATTGGTGGTTATCATTTATTTGCATGCATTGTCTTTTGGGGTTTGTGGGATTTGGTAAATGGTGTACACGATTTTAGATTATTTTATTCTCATGGGTTTCCCCTATTTTATGTTTTCTTTTTAGTTGGAAATCTCCTATGTTGTGCGCCTCTCCTCTGCCACGAACGCTCCTCTGCCATGTGTCAGACGACACCTTCGCGGTGAGTTTTCTCTTGTTACTCATTGGTTTCCTCTTGTTCGCATGTTATTACTGTTTGATATTGATGGTTATAATGTGAAATGTATGGGCTAAACGTTCCGCTGAAAATCGTGGTCGTTGGTGGTCCTTGTTTGCGCACTAAATGAATTGAATGTTGGTTGGTTCTTGTTGAACATTGGAATATATAAATTGGTATTTTACGTATACTTGACTTATTAATGAACACCCCAGGATGATAAAACTTCTGTGATAACCCATGAATTAACAAACAAAATTGAATAAGGGATGCTTTGTAAAATCTAAAATTTTGATTGTTTGGTTTGTATGGTGTTGTGATTGTGATCACGATTGTGTTTTTGTATGGTGTTGCGGTTGTTAGAATAATATTCTAACTCAAACTTGGAATAAGTTTCATTTTAAATGTTACATGCCATGTGAACCTAGGTCACACACAATGTATCTCCAAGACATATACTTCAGCATGAAACCATGTACATGCCATGAAATAATGGTAGAACCATATGACATGTGTTTTACTTTACTCACTCCATGTATAGATACCATAGAGACTTGATTTGTATAGACTATACACCCCTAGTGGTCATGTACGGACTACGCACCGTGTATTCCACAAAAATGTGATGCATAGCTGGTGAGGTGACTCAATATGTATCTAAAGTACACGCCTTTAGCTCAAGTTGTTCTAAATGTCATGTATTTTCAAAGGAATCATTCAGTCTTTGTAAGACTAACTTGGAATAAATTTGATATATGTCAGATTAAATCAGGTATCTTATATATACACGATGTTCACCCTATTGGACACACCATGTATATGGATTTCACACATGTTTAAAGGCATTTGTACCATGATTTGTTTTTATAAAACCCAAACAATGCTACCTGATTAATTAAAACATAATATTAGGCAAGTTCTTGAGATCTAACCCATAAAGACGATGAATATGAATAAAGAATGGATGAATGCCAATCGGTTGACAAAAGAGTATAAAGATGGCATGAAAGAGTTTATCAAGTTTGCAGAAGATCATGCATGTGAACCTTCTAAAATCCTTTTTCTGTGTTTACGCTGTTGTTATTCAAGACAAATTAGTCCAGATGAGTTGTAAGAACACCTGATCTATCATGGAATAGATAAAAGTTATACATGTTGGAATAAACACGGGGAAAAAACGAATGTAGGTAGTGACTCAGAGAACACAAAATTTTATAGATCATCTGATATGATTAGAAGTGTGAACAGTGAAGATAATGATGATGAAGATTGTATTGAGGGTGTGATTACATATGTGAATGATGATGAAGATCATATTGAGGAAATGACAAGGACAATTGAAGATGAACTTCGTGATTGCCCAAAATTGTTTGAGAAGTTAAAGAGTTGTGCAAAAACGCCATTGTATGTTGGTTGCACTAAATATACAGCATTGTCAGCCGTATTGAAGTTGTATAATTTGAAAGTAGGCAACGGGTGGAGTGACGCCAGTTTTACGAAACTACTTGCTCTACTGAATGACATGATCCCAGAAGATAATGAACTCCCAAGCCGAACATACGATGCCAAACGAATGCTACGATCGATGGGTATGATCTCTGAAAGAATACACGCCTTACCGAATGATTGTATATTGTTTCGCAAGGACCACAAATCACTTAAATAATGCCTAAAGTGTGGTGCTTCCCGATACAAGAAATATGATTCTAGTCCTACGAAAGTAGTATGGTACTTTCCAATCATTCCTAGGTTTAGACGCCTATATGGAAGTGAGGAGACTGCAGGACAATTGACATGGCATACAGATACAAGAATTAAAGATGGGAAACTACGTCACCCGATAGACTCTCCTCAGTGGAAGAGAATTGATCATGAGTATCCTGAATTTGGGAACGAGCCGAGAAACCTTCGTCTGGCGTTATCTACAGATGGGGTGAATCCTTTTGGTTTTCAAAGCAACTATCACAGTTCATGGTTGGTTATGTTTGTAAACTATAACTTACCACTGTAGTTATGCATGAAACGAAAATACATCATGTTATCTATGCTTATATCAGGACCAAAACAACCGGGTAATGATATTGATGTTTATTTGGCCCCATTGATCGAGGATTTGAAAATATTGTGGGATTTAGGTGTTACGTTGTATGATGCTTACAAAAATGAACATTTCACTTTGAAATCCATGTTGTACGGGATGATAAATGACTTTTTTGCTTATAGAAATTTGTCAGGATATAGCATTAAAGTAACTCAAGGGTGTCCCATTTGCGAACAAGGTACACAGTCAATTAGGTTGAAACATTCATCAAAAAACGTGTTTCTAGGACATTGCAGATTTCTACCCTGACGAAATAAGTACCGATCTTGGATGACATCATTCGATGGAAGTTCAGAAGAATGTACAACACCGTCTTCACTAACAGGTGATCAATTGTTTGAGAAAGTAAAATATTTGGACACTACTTTTGGTAAACCGTTTTCGAAAAACCTTATGAAAACCGGTTGGAAAAAGAGATCAGTTTTTTTTGAATTACCATACTGGAATTGTCTGTATGTCAGACATTTCTTGATGTTATGCATGTTGAAAAAAATGTATGTGATAGTGTCATCGGCACGTTGCTAAATGTACCCAGCAAAATAAAGGATGGAATTAAGGCTAGATTGAACATGGTTGAGATGGGAATATGAGAAGAGTTGGCTCCAGTGAAGGGTGAAAAACGAACATTTCTTCCTCCTGCTGCTTATACTCTTTCAAGGTAGGAGATATATCAGTTTTTCAATTTCTTGAATGACTTAAAGGTTCCATAGGGATATTCATAAAATATCAAAAACAGCATGTCAATGGGCGATTTAAAATTAAAGGGTCTGAAATCACATGAATTCCATGTTTTGATGCAAGAGCTAATTCTTATAGCTTTACGTTGCATTTTTTCCAAGAATGTCCGCCATACATTAACGAAGCTCTATTTCTTCTTCAAAGCTATATGCAGTAAAGTTATAGACCCGGCGAAATTGCCAACTATGGAAAGAGAAATCTCTGTCATATTATGTGAATTGGAAATGTTCTTCCCGCCGACATTTTTCGATATGATGGTTCATTTGATGGTTCATTTGATGGTTCATTTGGTGAGAGAGATTCGACTATGTGGTCCTGTACATTATAGATGGATGTACCCCATTGAACGGTATATGAAGATTTTGAAAGGGTATGTCAAAAACCGAAGTTGGCTAGAGGGTTGTATTGCAGAGCAATATATTGCTGAGGAAGCTGTTGAATTTTGTACCGAATACCTGTCTGGTGTGGAAATCGTTGGCCTACCGAAATCTTGTCACACTGAGCGGCTTGAGGGTGAAGGAATTTCTAGAAGATAGGTTGTCACAATCAATATTACAGATCAGGAGCAGGGCCACCTTTACGTTTTTCATAACAGTTTCGACGTTGACCCATATGTTCAAACCCACAAAGAAATTCTTAGGTGTTTGAATACTTCTAGGGATGAAAAATGGATATCAGATACACATAATTGACAGTTTATAGGATGGTTTCGAGACCATATTTTTAAGCAGTTAGATGAAAATTCAGACTCAATTTCAGAATGACTTCGATGGCTAGCCGGAGGAGAAAGTGTGTACGTATTATCTTACAATGATTATGCAGTTAATGGTTATACATTCTATAATAATGAACATGATGAAGAAAGTACCATGAAGAATAGTGGGGTTACACCTATGGCTGAGGCAATGCATGTTTTTGGTGTTAAGTACATAAATCCAATTTATGCGAATATGTCATACTTTGGCATCATCAAATGAATATGGGAGTTGGATTATACGAAATTCAAAGTGCCGATTTTTCAATGCAAGTGGGTTGATAACAGGAGTGCTGTTAAAATAGATGAATTAGGATTCGTGAAAGTTGATTTCAGTAAGGAAGGGGAGAAAGACGAACCATTTATAATGGCATCACAGACAGTACAAGTATTTTATGTTCCAGACCCCGCAAACCAAAATTGGTCAATTGTTCTGTTATCAACCAAAAAAACTGAAGGGTCAGATGAAAGTTCAACGGAGGTTGACCCTTTTATAGGGACTTCACAACCATTTCGCAGTGGTCCCAATGTAGACGACGTTTTGTATGTCAGAGGAGACCACAATGAAGGGATTAACATAGTCGATAGAGGAGTCAAATCTCTTCATCCTTTAAAGAAAAAAAAGAGAGTACAATAATCAGGTTATTTGTTTATTGTAACATACATTGTGTTACATTATGTTATTATCTATTCGTTGTTGTTTTTATGTAATATAAATTAAATATTAAACCACTTCTGCAGATAATGACTTCTGCACCTGCTGATGCGCCCAATCCTGAGGCACAAAAGGTCTCTCAACCAGCAGTTGGTGGTCCCACTGCAGAGCAATAACAGGTTTCTCAACTAGATTTTGGTGGTCCTAGTGCAGAGCAACAACAAGTTTCTCAACATGTTTTTGCTAGTCTCAGTGCTGAGGTACAACAGGTTTCTCAACCTATTGCTGCTGGTCCCATTGACGATGCTAGCGCTCTGGGGAAAGATATTGATGCTACTTCTGAGGAAATGGTAGGAAATGAATCCCTGAAAGCACAAAAAAAAAACAAGAGCATCGTAGTTTGACAGTGTTAGCCAAAATCCTTAAGTCAAAAGCAAAAGGCATCAAATTTGAGGTGGGATGGAATAAACGAGGCCAACATGTTAACCCCAACATAACCATCTTTAGTAGCTATATTGGAATCGTCACTCGGCAATGCGTGCCGATTGATGTACAGTCGTGGAACCATGTTGTCTCCAGGATGAAGACACTAATGTGGGAAGAGATTACGGTAACATTATGATATCATTTTTTTAATTTATTAAAATAAAATAAAATACCAAAACATTGACTTACTCTTCATCATCCATTGCAGAGTGCATTTATAGTAGATGCCTCGCACAAGGAATATGTATTAAGAGTTTTAGGAAGGATTCATAGAGGTTTCTGCACAATTTTAACGAAATATCATCTTAAATATGCAGAAGGGAAAATCAATCCGCACCCACCTACTCTTTATGCACACTTGATATCCCAAGGAGCGTGGGATGCGTTTAGAAACCGTCGTGGGGAGCAGACTTTTCAGGTACATTGTGTGGGGTAATATGTTGTTTGATGTTTGCTTGTATTCATCACTCTGATTGATAGTTTTTTATTTATGAAATAGATACTAAGTGTTGAAAATAAAAAATGCACAACAGAACCAGCGTACCCTTACCATAAATCAAGGATGGGGTACGCTGAACTTGAGAAAAAATTAGTACGTCTTTTAAATCTACCCTACTACTAGTATGTGACATAAAACAACACCATAACCATGTTTCTCTATTTATATGCAGATTGATGAATCAAAATCGAAATCCATATCCATCCCACGCCATGTGATATGGAAGAAGGCTCGTGTAAATAAAGAGGGGATACTGATAGATGAAAACACACAAAAAGTGTGGGAAACATGTGTAAGTATGACATAATATAAATTTGATTTGCTTTAAATCGCTATTAAATTACAATAACTACTTATTTTTATATATTTTCTATCTGACATAGTCACAAGAATCAACAACAACCACACCAGATGCAGACATACTTTCAATAGCCTTGAAGCAGCCAGAACAGTATGGCCGTGTCAGAGGTGCGGGTTTTGGGGTGACACCCCGAACATATTTTCAAAAACAAAAACAAGCGGAGGATCAAAATGAAAAAATGGAAAAGCTGAAAGAACAATTATCTATTTTTCAAGAAGAATTACAATACCAGAGAGAGATGATAGCAAAATTGATAGGGGATAGGCAAAGAGAAGAAACTCAACAACAACCCGTGCGTGATGATCTCACCCCACCCCCACCAGCTTTGAGGCGAGCCATTCCCCTAAAAAACCTGACTTAGATGAGGTAATCAATGTTTTAATAATTGTTTTTGTGAAATGTGATTTATATATACATTTATACCTTTCCTATACTAATATTCCACAGGGTGAAAATGACTGTGATTTATATTTATCAACTCCCACCTATCACCTTGTAGCGAGGGCTACGGTGTTCAATACGCAAAACAACATGCTACACAATAGACAGCTTCCAAAAGATCATCTTAGAGTGTCAATTAACATAGATAATGATCCGAGTGCCAAGCTACCTGTTCCAAATGACGATGAAGACATTCATACGATTGAACAAGCTGTTGGAACATTCATCGCATAGCCGAAAGTTCTTGTAAAAAAACATGTCGACAAAAAGGTATTCATTTCCAATTTATTTTTCAAGCTGGACCTTTAACATTTAATGAAAAAAGGTCTGAACCGATGAATTTTATTACAGAATGACAAAGACTGTGGGGTGAAACAAAATATCAGCTCAAAACTATCTCAAGGATCAACCAATCAATTGAAACGGTCTACTGAGAGCACCTTCACCCTGCCTGTTCTATATCCACAGTTAATATCATTGCAGGCTCATGTGGATACAAAGTTGAAAGACGGAAGTACTCACATAGTTGATTTAGAAAAATATATGTATGGAGAGGAAACATCAGATTTTATTAGTGATGAAAATGTAAATGAACTTCTCAAGTATGAATGGCTAGGCGCCTCAGTTGTAAATTTATACATGAGGTAAGTTTTCATGATTTGATTTTACAAAAGATGATATACTCTGATAATTATGACTAAATACATTTTATATTTGTCGCATATGTATATATGAAAAACAATTGAAGGGATTTCCCCATGAACAAAAATTTGGACTCGTTAGTCCTCACACCACCTCTTCAAAAGACGAAATAGATTCTAATAAAGAGGTTGCAATAATGTCATCCCTGCTCAAATCGTTTGAAAACAAAATTACGGATGACAGACTCTTTTTAATACCAACGATGTAGGGGTAAAACTCTACAATTTAATCATATCAACTATATTTTCATTTCTTTCTTTACTTATTCATTTTTGTATTTTTAGTGAGAATTAGATGCTGATTGCAGTCAACTTGGATACTCCAAAGATTTATTTTATGGATTCAACGCATGGATATCCAACAAATCAACCACGCATGATGGAGTTTGTTAATTTGTAATACACTAGATCCAACATTTTAAAACTAAACATCTAGTTATATAATTTATGTTATCTTTTAATGAGGATTCTATTATGATAGGGTGGTGCATCAATATCGTCTAATGCATGGAATGAATCTAGGGAATAAGGATGAGCACGCCTACAAGATATACAACTGGAAAAGTATCCGGGTATATATAATAACATTGCACTATCCAAACACATATCAAAACAAATTACTTATTGTTGTCGATGTTTCTGCAGTGTCCAAAACAAACAAACGGAAAGGACTGTGGTTATTATGTTTGTAAATTTATGAAAGAGATCGTATTTCATCAACAAACTAGCATCCCTGATGAGGTATTTTCAAAAATAATTATGAGTTAATTTAAAATATTTATTAATCCTTTGTGTATTTATATTTTTTCAATACTACCATGATTGTTGCAAAAACTCATATTCAGAAGATGATATACATGTGTTTAGAAAAGAATGGGCAACATACCTGATGGAAGATTATACACAAATAGGATGAAGGTGAATTCCTACTACTTATGTTATCTATATATGATCATTGATTATCCTCCAACCTTCTTTGGTGAATTGAGAATGCTTCGATGTATTGAAATCTTAATTTATTACTCAATGTTTTCTATCCCCGGATTCATATTATTGATCTTTGAACAAATCAATATTGAAGTAAGTCATGATGGTGTGCAGTGCGTATGGGGTGAATGACGAAACCACCGAGGATCAACAAAATCCATTTTCTAACAAACGATGGATGGAAACAACAAATATGGTCTATATCCACCATTTTCAGTTAAATATAGGGCCTAAATATAAATATTGGTGAAATTAAAGTAGAGGGATCAGATTCAACATGTAGATATAGTATTTGAGCACATGTGTACCCCTTGGTTCATTTTTAAGAAATTTCAATGTTTTGTATCTCGTTTGTTTGAACTTGTATTTGAGCACATGTGTTGTTGTTTGACTTGTACAATTATTTATAGGTATATGCATGAGATAATCAGTATCATTGAAGGATTTTTTGGAACCAAAATATGTGTCCCAGGATAATTCAAGTAAGGGAAAGGCTGGTTGAGATGAAATCCAAGCTCAAACGACCAGTACATCATCAAAATAATCAACCCTGTGATGCACCATCATGTAGAATATGGTCCTCGTGATGTTTTGAGGTGTTTATGGAAGGTATGGGGAGTCTAATGAGCCCCATGGCCACCATAAATAATGTTTACAGACATCTCCACATGTTTTTGTGCCTCGTGCCTCTTTACAAGGATCACGCCATTCACATGGTCCATCTTAGCACGTATGTCCCATTCATCCCATTGCTACTCTTGGAAGAACCTGGGAATCTGACAATGCATAAGCCCCACAAAACCCATACTAATCCAACCAAGAGTATTCCTAGTGTGAAGGGAAGCTAACCATGGGTAATACCCACACCATACCTCTTTTAAATATATGGGTTTTGATCCTTGTATTCTAAATAGGGTACGTAGGAAGCCTCCATGAGGTTAGATCCCAACCAATGGTAAACCATGGTGACCCCCTCACTGGGGTACACCTTCACTTATTTTACCTCCTGTATTTCTCTTAGTGGCATCTAAATAAGTCTTCAAAATGAGAAACCTTACCTTTATGGGATGCACCACACTTGGGTCAGACCTCATTGGGCGTTTTGATCCATCTATCAGGTAAACATTCCAGGTGCTCCCTCCTAGAGATTTACCTACCCGATCCACCTTTATAAGTGTTTTGATCCACCCACTACATCTCTGTAAGACATTAAATCATGACCCTCTATCCTTGTGGGATGTTAAACTCATGGAATACCACAAGTTAAACATGGGTTTCCATTAATATATTCAATATTAATGTTTAATCAGTCCTTATTAAGGTATTTTGGAGGTGTGGTTTTATGTTTTCCAGCAGATTTCAGAAGATTCCAAGCTTTATGTAGGTGATTCCATGCTTTTACATTATATGATGATTTTATTATGCTGTATTTTCTTGCTAAGTGTACTATATGAAATGTTTGTGTGGTTAAAAATGTGTTATCAAAGGAATTTGGGGTGTGTATAGACTTGAAAGTTATTTTTAAAATGAATGCGGTTGTATTTATTGTGGATTTTCATGCTTAAGTCCTCTAAATGTGTTTGAATAAATGAGAAAGTTGTGTGATGGGTGTTTTCAAATGGATTTAATGTGTTTGTGAATTTTAAAGAGGGTTTTCTTATGAGATGTAGAGAGTCTATATATGTGTATTTACATTGAATGAAAGTACATGAGAATGTGTTGATATATATGATGTGTATAATGTAAATTAAGCACAATTTCCATACAAGCTATCTAGGTGGGTAGACTATGACATGTACACCAGTTTATTTGGAAGTGTCTTAACCCATATTAATCATCATGGATTTATGATTACAACACTAAAAAAATTATGATGACGATTGGATACTGCTAGAAAATTGGATGAATTCCTCTCTAGTGGCTCATGCACGAAAACATTGAGGGTTATGGTTGTTGTACAATGATTCAAAGGTATATGAGGATCCTAATGCCTCAATAGTTCTCGTACAATTAGGGATTTCCTATGGTGCTCTGTTGATGTTTCTCATACCATTGGCATATAAGGGACCTTAATCGTATGATAATTAGAAAAGATTATTTCATGAAATACATTTTATTATGTTTTTGGGTTAAAAATGTTTCCATGTTCTTTCATATAATATGCATAGTCAATCTTATTCTAATGATATGGCATGAAATCCCTCTTTTGGGTGTCATCCTACTGTCCTCTCACTCATACCCTACATACAGCTTTGTGGGTATGTAGATTTTGTTACGTATGGCCTAGATAAAGAAAATATGTAACATGGTGATAAAGGTGGATCCAAATGTTTGTGTTCTATTTCTTTTAGATGTTGGTGATGGTGGATTGAGGATGATTGTCCTCTTATTACAGGTAGTTTTTAGGATATTGTCCTTGTTCCCATACCATTGTATTACTTTTGGGTTTTTTTGATGTTTTCAACCTTGAAAATGAAAAATGGTGTTCTTTGTTTGGTTATGTTTATTCAGTTTATGTGATTTTTATTAATTTTTTCTATTTGTGATTATATAAATGGTTAATATCATTCCCAAACCACCTTGTTAATAGACATTCAATATTTTCCATCCCGTGGTGATTGGGAACACCCTTTGGGCAATGTAGAGGAGGATAATAGGGTTGAAGATATTCCACCACTCTTTTAATGTAACTGATAATATTTGATTTATCTCAAAAGTAAGGGAGATATCCCATGGGGGAAGGGAGAAGGAGGAGAGTGCGTGTAAAGGATTTTGTTGAGTGGAATGAGGGATATACGAGGTTAACCCGCTTTAATGGTTGATAGTGAAAATTTGTTAATTCCACTCATTAATTAGGCGAATTATTAGGCATAAGGGTAAAATAAATCATTTTCCAACAATGTGGGAATCAATATACACACACTTCTAATCTGTATAGTTTCATTGAGTGGCTTACAATACATTATTCAACCATATAGAGATACTTCCCAAAAAACTCATACCTTACACAAGTTCATCAGATTATTTGACAAACTATTAACCATCAATGTGAGACCATCATAACCTTAGAACCAAACTGTAGGTTTATCTATTCCCCCTAGAATCATTAAATAGCCCATGTTCTACTAAACATTGGTCCATATGATTATTATAGATGATTAGCCCTAACCATGCACCAATTTTGTTAATTGGTTATTTTATGTTTTGTGCCTCACTAGTATAATTCCATTTAGAAACCCCATTCTTTATTTCATTATTGTATTACTAACATAATATTTGTTTTATTATGTAGGTGAAATATTTTTCCTCAGTTCTAATTCTTTGTTCGGAAACCATCGCCATGGATGATAATTTTTTAGAGTGGATGGATGCAAAAAGGATGGAAAATCATTGTTTTTTAACTGTTTGTTGGATAAATGTAATTGTAACCAAATTAAACATTGTTTGAAATGTATATAGCAGTGTGTTGTTTTGTATTCATGATTTTAAGTAAATGTATGTATCATTTTTGTTCTTCTGTGCTTTGTGTGTGGGTGTTGTTTGTGCTGTGTGCAGGTGTTGTTTGTGCTCTGTGCAGGTGTTGTAATGTGTGCAGGTGCTGGGCAGGTTCTGTGCAGGTTCTGGTTTTTGCACAGGATCTTTGGCCTTTATCAACGCTAGTTAAGCGCTGATAAATGGATAATATATCAGCGTTATTTTGAGCACTGATAAAGGCAGTTTTTATCAGCGCTCAAAATAGCGCTGATAAAGGTAGTGTTTATCAGTGCTATTTTCAGCGCTGATATACTATACATTTATCAGCACTGAAAATAGCGCTGATAAAGGGGCACTTTTATCAGTGCTTTTTTTAGCGCTGATAAAAGTCCCCCTTTATCAGCGTTATTTTGAGCTCTGATAAACGGGACCCCCCTTTATCTTCGCCAAGATTAACAACGTTTTTTTAGCGTTGTTAAAGGTTGTTTTTAGCGCTATTATAAGCCATATCTGTAGTAGTGGGTCTTCCCATCAGTGGGTTGTAGGAAGTATCCTATAAGACTACTATAAATTTAGTGTTTGATACTAGACCACTGAATTGAGTCTTTAGTCGAATTTTGTCACATGGATTCTGCTCACTCTTATCATACCCCTAAATTTTTAGGTTGGAGGGAGTCATCTCTACTTCTATAAGTCCCGGCTTATAGAGTGTTCATGTCAGGATGAGGTTGATCCTGGAGCCAGCATCCACTAATCAGTGGTGTATTTCTATGTCATTGAACTAACCTATGATATATAGTTGGTGTATGTTCCCCTGAATTATGACACCATTATCTTCTCCAAAAAACACAATAATAGATCGACATTTCTCTTTCTCATCCTCCTTTGTGTAGTAGGCCTTAGAAGTAGCTACCTCAACCTCAAACTGAAGGGTGGTCTTCAAGGCTTTAACAAGGACCTCATGCATTTCCTTTGATAGGTGGGACACCTCGAGAATTGAAAGTATCACAAGTATATCAGTGAGTTTATTTGGAAAATCATACTTATATGCCATGGGAATATTTTGTCCTATATAGGGTCATTCTTTAGTAAGGGGAAAATATATGTTGGTTGAAGCATTGGATCCTAGCTAGTATTGGTGGTATTCTACTACTGGTTGGATGGTATGCATTGTAAAACTGACGACTAAGTGCTAATCGAATGAGGTTGGGACCTAGTTGTATGTGGTTGATCTTGGTGAACTTATATCTGAGCCACACGGTCAACCAATATAGTTGATTTTGGGGGTGCTCCTGATGGAGAAGACTAGGGGATGTGCTTGTGGAGCCCTATGCAAGGCTTGTTTACTAATCTTGGTAGCATGAACAACCTAGTTTGAAGTGCAATTCTGGTCATTTTGATAGCTCGCATGTCCCCTTCCTCTCCTTTTTCAATGTCGGCTGAAGACAACTGAGGGGTTTGCAAGGAATTCCTCTTTTTTGGGCATTGTTAAGTGGTCCACTAGCTCAACATCATTCAAATGGGTGTATTACTTCTTCTTATCAGGGGAATAATCCAAGGCTAGGTGTACCCTAGGTGCATCTCCCAATTCATAAGGCATGAAGCCTCCAAGAGTACGAGTACATTTTGAAACTAGTGGAAAAATCTGATTTCCCTTATGTCGTCAATGTATGTTCTTCTAAGACTTGGGAGGACATGACACAGATATAGAGGATACATTTGATGGAGGCATGGTAACCATAAGAGGTTCTAGATTATTTAAGTAAGCAGAGATGATACCATGGGAATGAGCGACTGCTTTAAGAGTCAACCAGTCATTGTACTTCTGCGTCCCACGGTTGGGAACCTATTTCCACTCACCTAAGTCTTAACTATCATTGTCGGGGTTAGTAGAGACATGTTCCACCTACACTAAGACATCACCCAATTTGACTAAGTCATTATATACTTGGTCATGGATTTAATCTTTGAATATAAATCCTTCATTGATGTTGTATCTGAGGATCCTATGATATGGGAAATGATTGGAATGGCCAATGAGTTCAGCCTCCTGGGGTCCCTTACATTATAAAAAAATTAGGATTCCCTTTTCTTGGGTGAAGATAAAATATCCCAGGACATGTGTATACTTAAAGTAATATTTTTTATTAATTATTTTTATGAAAGGCTCCATGGGTGCCTAGATTTGACAAGGGGTTGAAGCCACATTCTCTCGTCGAGGCGGTTGTGCTTAGTGAGGTTGCACCTGATGAGGCTGTACTCGGTGAAGCTTATATGGAAAAGAGGATAGTAGGTGTACTGGATCAGAAACCTATTCATGCACAATAGTGGATATATCTTCTTTTATGGTCCTTCTCATGGGAGCTGGAAGGGGAAATGAGTGCAACTTTTGTTTAGTATACTGCAAGGCTTCTAACAAACATTGATATTTTTTAGAGAACTCCGAAAATTTTCCTAGTTTGTTCATGGAGATGAGGGTAGGAACTATATCATTTATGAAATTCTCTATGCACGTCGCAAGTAGTTTTTCCTAAGAAAGCAACATATCGAGTGAATATATAAGTCCCTTCTATCATGCGATAAAGTTACTGACTCTCGTGTCAGGCCTTTGATTACATTTGAAGAGCTCAGAAATGCTTGTATTGTATGAGGTGGAACTAAACTAGTAGAGGGACTTTTTATGAAGGTCCTCCCAACCATAAATGGACCCTGTGGGTATTTTATTATATCAAAAAAACATAGGTCCTTCTAGAGTCTGCACAAAGTATCAGAGCTTGGAAGCTTCTTGTTGTTCTAGAGTCCCCAACATTGGACTGCACCTTGAAGAAAAATGGTAAAATTTTTATAGAGGATCAATCATCCCATTAAACTGTGTGAATCTATTACTAAATTCTAGAGGCACTTGAATATGGTCTACCCATGTTGGTTATGACTTTCCTTCAGGTGGAATTGCTACTTGTCACATTTCACGAGCCTCAAGATGGGTGACGAGAGCACCTATCACATCATCTTGGAAAGGGTTTTTGGTCACTAATTCATTGATAGGATCATAGAATTGGGTATTATCATGACCTTGATCTGAAGGTAGATAATCATGCTACTCAGGTGGGGTGGGAAACTCATATCTCAATCATTTTCTGTGGCCCCAGGCTTCTTCCCTAAACGGGTGCACGAGGACACCAAATTCAAATCATGGCATTTTAATAAGGATAACTGGGTGACCTAATGGAGGAAAGAAGGTTTAACTTATAAAATTTTCAAGTTCTGGGAACTACACATCAATGAGATCAGTGGTGAGCTTTTTTATTCCTTAAGCTTCTAAAGTAAGGCAGTTATCCTAGGGTCCGACTCAACTTTTGGTGCAACCTTAGATGGGTTTATGGGTTATAAATTTCCATTTTATTTGTCAATATATCCATTATAAGATTAAAATGTATCATTAGATGTACTCCTAAGACCTATCAATAGTCTCTTCTAATGAGTATGGGCATCTGTTGGGGGTCTACTTAGTACTGTGTCACCCCTTGCGATGGATTTTTCCTTTCATGGCCTGCATCGATGGTCCTATTTATCTGATACTATAGAGGGTTTATGGTGACCACATTCACTATATTTGTGGTTAGGGATAATCCTTTACTATCAATAGGATGACTGGAATGACGGTCACATTGTTACTGTAGGATATGGATGAAATAGAGGGAAGCATACTTCCCCCAGACTCTAATATGTATGTGTTGAGATACCTCTTACATGAACCAATGAAGCATGATGAGTCTCTAAATGTAATTTTTAGGTATATTCTTATAATATCCATGTTATTTAGGATGCTAATATACTAGGAGTGATGTAATCTCAACCCTTTTTCACTATTGGTGAATGTCATCATGGTGCTCATGGATCCCTGGTTAGGTCAGCTGATGGTCTCAGAGGTGGTGAAGAATCATCTAGATATTTTGGTGAAAAAAACTACTTACACCTCAATGAGGGACCCTAAGATGAAAAAATATGAAGTTGAAGGTGGAAAAAACAAGACTGATAGCTGGTTAGTGGCCAGAAGTTCCCATCAGTCCTCTTGTTCACCACCAGGGGTATGGTCCTACTCTTGGTCATCCCAAGCCCTGATTGGTGCTAGTTGAGATAAGGGTGGAATCACTAACTTAGACTTTATTTATACTAATTTACCAATATATAAGGCACCGTGTGAGTAAAACTTCTATTGTATACTAGAATGTATCTATGATTTGGATCTAGCTTTAAGATCATATCCATGCAGGATGGGGTGTTTACCACCTCCCCATACATGAGGGTGGCATCATCCCTTTGAGGCTCAATGGAGTGCTCACTACCATATGAGGGTGTCAAACTAGACTATGAAATTTCTCCAACTTCTTGTATGGAGGTGGATAGGATAGAAATTGATGGTGATATAGATGGTTGCGTTGTGAGTCCTTAGAAGGAGGCCAAAATGTCCTCCACTTGAAGGTATCTATGGAGGGATTTAGGGACCTTGTGGGATACATCTTCTAGGATCATAAGACTTAATTAACGGGCTTCTTACCCCAATTATGACAGTTGGGGTGAAGGTTCCCTCATGAATTCATTCATCACCTCAAAGTATGAGATGTCTATAATGAAATGACACTTTCAAGGGTCTCACCTATGATGATGCGGGACTTCTCCAACCGAGAGTTTCTTAGAGTTTCTTGGGTTCCTTCCATGTGCCTTGCAGTCTGCACTGAGGGCATGTCCTCTATGATGGTTTTTCTCCCTCCTACCTCAGGATGGTTCTTTATTACAGGGTATATTTTCAGTATGAGGAGGACCTCCTCACTAGTTTTTGGTAGTGTAGGGAGGACATTCACACTGGTATTCCTCACCACAGGAAGACTTGTAACAGTTTCTAGTGGCGCCAGTGGCTAAGAGATTCAAGTCGTCTTATCTGGGAGGTGGATAGGGTCTTGATCCTAGGTGGGTGAAGATGAAACCCAATTCACTTATTTCATGGATGTGATGGGATATTTCGATGTTGGTGGGGGCCACTAGAGCTGTAGGATATGCCTCATATTGGGAAATGTTCTGGGTCTACCCTCGACATTGTCATCAGGTGTTCTAGAATGAGGTCGGTCGGTGTTGTCACTAACATAACCTGGTAGGATCCCTCCTAGGTGGCTCCCTAAAATTGGTTACTATAGGTATGGATCAAATATCCCCTACCTCCTTTCCATAGGGGAGTGATCTATTAGAGCGCTTCAAGTAGAGTCTCCCAAAGCGGCTCTCCACTGGAACGAGGGATGGTTTCCCCCTGCCCTACCCTCGGGAGCGGTGATGTCGGTGAGGCACCAATTCCTTGAGATCTTGGAAATCCATATATTTGGTGGGAATAACCCCTTTCTATTCATATTGGAAAACAAGCACATCGATCACCCTCCTTTGGATGATCTCAGAGGGTGATATGGGGCATGGGTGCCTAGTAGCTGAAGACATAGTGGTTGTCATGGTAGGAATATAGTCATGTGAAATCACTGATCTCTTATAGATTGAGTCCTATATAGTACACGAAATCATCCATCGATATAGATATAGTGAATGTGATGCTCAATTCTAAAACTCTATTCATTCTTGTTGAAATAGAGGGATCCATGCTGATGATGTTATAGACTGAGGATGACCTAAGTCACATGAGAGTTTCATGCTAGGACCACTGCTTGCTCGTGGGACCTAGTGATGAATATCTGTATTTGGTGACATGAAAATCTGATGGTTCCTCAATGTTAATATCCCTATAGTTAAAGGAGAATAGTTTCATATCGGTTTCACCATTTTTTCTGACTCTTTCATCAAGGTTTCACATCGTCTCTCCATATGGAGGTGATGTTCTTTCACATTTATTTGCATTCCTACTTTCCAAAGGTAGGTGGATTCAATCACTTAAATTGGAGATGTTAACTCCTTAATCAAAACAGGATGATGGGATGGAGGTTCCTCCTTCCATGGATTCCCCATTCGAGCTCATCACCTAGTCCAGGTCTCCCTCATATATTTAAATCATGTTTATGATTCTCATTCTTAGTGAAATCTTGAGGTGGATGTTGGTTAATTATATTGATTCTATCTCGATAGGATAGAACCATTCAGTCAGAGTAGATAGTAATGTTGGGAATGTATGGGAATTTCTAGATGTTGGGTAGGTTGGGTATCTCTATAAAATCTTACCCTTTTGAAATTAGAGGCATTTTATGTGTAAAAACTAAGTCATCCCATGTTAATCATGTGGAAGTTGGTGTCATGATGTAAGTATTCTGAGGATTTTCACCTTAGGAATCCCATGTTTATTGTATGGGTTAGGTATTATGGATTAGGTCACAAGTTTAACATATTGTGGAGATAAATTGGTCACAGATTTAACATCTTATGGGGACAGGTGGGTCACATGTTTAATGTCCTATGAGGATAGTTGGGTTTGGTTAAGTGTGTCCCCATGGGGGAGGATTTCACACTTAAGATTTGGTGGAGTGTGTCCCTAGGGGGAATATTTCACACTTGGTATTTGGTGGAGTGTTTCCCCAGGGTGGAAGATTTCACACTTGGGATTTTGTGGAGTGTGTCCCCAGGGGGGAAATTTTCACACATGGGATTTGGTTAAGTGTTTCCCTAGGGGGGATATTTCAAACTTGGGATTTAAGTGTGTCCATAGGGGGAATATTTCACACTTGAGGTTTTGGTGGAGTGTGTCCCCAGGGGGGGAGATTCCACACTTAGGATTTGGAGGAGTGTGTCCCCAAAGGGGAAGATTTCAAACTTGGGGGGTTTTGTAGAGATGTTGGGTGCCAGGATTGAACCTCAGGGAGGTGTCCTATAAAACTTATTTAAGAGACATAGATCAAAACCCATGTAGTTCGATACTGTAGTTTAAGGTCATGTGATGGGACTGTTCCATGTATTTTAGCATTACACAGTAAGGATACTTGTGTTGTGAAAGGAGCATCAATGAGAGATAGTGTGGGCCTTATGCATGTGAGCTGCCTGGAGGTACTAGATGAAGGGTGACATCCCACAGAATGTGGTGAGTGGCATCCCATAATGATCATACATGGGGCGTCTTATACTAATCTCATGAGGTAAGACTATAGTTTAACATCATGTGGTGAGGACATTGTCGTGTAGTTTAACATCCTACAATTAGGATATGGAGATAGGTAGTTTTACGTCATGCAGCTCAGATGTGGATGGGGATACACCCTGAGGGGGCATTTCAAGGCGAGACAAATATCTAAACAAAATCTATACCATGATAGGTAAGTTGTTTCACTCAATGATGTTTCCTTTAGGGATTACATTTCCACTTCTCATTTACCTTTGGGTGGGGCATGACATAAACACTTCCTGAAGGATTGGAAATCAGGAGGCCCAACATTAGGGTTCTTACAATTAGGAGAAAGTAAAATAAGGGTACCTATTCTTAGGATAAAAAGTTAGGGTAATGTCTCAGGCTGAACTTGAAGCAAAGTGGGAAAGCACAAGTGTTGGTGGTATCAGTCACATGGTGATTTAGGGTATGGTTGAACTGATTTTAGATAGGTACAAGGGCTCTCAGAACTTGAATTTCTTGAAAGGGTATTGTATAAAAGGCAAAACTATGGAGAGACCTAGAGGATGGGTTTTGAAAAAGTTGGTGTTTTGTGAAAGATTCAGGATTTTTGAAGGTTGCTAGATATTGTGAAGTTTAGGGGTCTCGTGAAAAAATATGTTTCACAAACTAGGGTGACCCTACCTCAGAGCGAAGTCTTAGTTCCCATGGGGTTAGTTTCGTGAAGGATAATTATTTCATGAAACCCTGAGATACATAAAGGTATTTCTTCTTATAAAAATTCCATAGACCTTTGTGAAAGACATATACACTATGGGTTGAGTTTTTCAAAAACCCATGGGAGGTGGTTTCATGAAATATGGATAACTTTGGAAATCCATCTCCTCTCTTTCTCATAAATATTCTGAGTTTCAAAAATTCAGATCTTTTCTCAGAAACTGAAAGGTCTCATCCCCTAAAATTTAGACATGGGTGTATTTATATGACCAGTAGAGGAAAAGGAATTGGTTTCATGAAATATGGAGGCTTTCGCATAAGAATATGAGCTTCTCAAAGTGATGGGGGTTCCACGAACTAGACTTATGCTACGATAAGGTTACTACCTAAGCTCCATGTGTCTAGGTTTTCCATGAATCAGAGTTTTGTGAACCATAATTATGTTGTGCGGTGGATACCGCCTAAGCTCTGCATGATAGGGGGCCTTCCACAAACCGGAGTTTTGTGAAACAGACTTATGTAGCATGGAGGTTATTGCCTAAGCTCTATGCGGCCAGGGGATTCTGTCAACCAGATCCATTCATGAAGCTTTTGATCATTGGAAACCATACTCTTAAATGTATTTTTGAGATGTCTTGGCCTGAATTCACTTCAAACCGGTTGTGTCTTCCTCAACCTATCTTGTGACATGTGTATTTTTAACATCAAAAAATAATAAATTATCAAAAAATAAATGCAATTAATATTAAATTAAATAAAACCAACACATAAATAGGTCTAGTTTAAGCTCATTATCAGCCATATGCATGCAACAACTATGCATTTAAAATAACTAGATAACATTCACTTCGATTTATTCTTCATTAAGATAAAATGTGTGTTAATTAATCTAATTAATAAATTAATTCATTTTTTCTCAATATCCATCTAATATGTCCTAGAGAATATCTTCTGCTATAATTTTAAACAAATTAAACAAATTAATTTTATTTAAAAACAATTAACTACACAACTTATACTTAGAGGCAACATGGAGTGTTCCAATCTGAACTACCCAACATGGTCCTTATTTTATACAGTGCACTAACACAACATATCGTGTACATGTCATGTGGAATAATTTCATGGTGTGTACTATCAATAAATGACACGAAAAACATGAAAATTACACTGTGTGTATCGATTTAATACAAACAGAGTATACAGTATATAATGACCATACACAACTTGTAGTTCCAAATTTTATGTAGAAATTATTTAAGCATTTAATATTATATAAAACCTATCACACAGTATGTACCATCAATAAATTACACACGAACATGTGTTAATTGGTTTTAATGGAGTAATTAATTAATTTCCTTTCTGTGTGAATTAATTTATGTGGTGTACAGCCTCGCTTGGCGTGTATTCTATGTAAACAGTTGTGAATTAATTACGCTATGTGGATTTAATTACACCATGTGTGAATTTATTTAACTATGTGTGTATTAATCACATCGTGTAGTTGGGTTTTGGCTTAGTGGTAAGCACCCCGTAATCCTACATGAAAATGGGGATTCAAAACCCATTGGGCTCAGGTACTGTAGCATTACTGTAGCGTACTATAGCAGCGGCGACATTATCGCAATAGCGGGCACTGTAGCGGCAGCAGGTCACTGTAACGGTAGCAGAGTATTGTAGCAGTGACGGATAATGTGCAGTACTATAGCAGGCAGAGTACTGTAGAAGTATTATTCACAGAATGGGCCTAGGGCCAAAATTTTGGGCCTACGGGCCATGTAATGGTCTAAATGCCCACTGGGGCTTCATGTTATGTAATGGGTCTCCCTCTACCCAGTTAAAAGAGGTATTTTCTTTGCTTTAAATAATAAATGAGGCTTTGACCCCTACCTTTAAAAAAAATCACATTGTGTGTGTATTAATTACCCTGCATGTGAATTAATTACTCCATATGTGAATTGATTACACTACGTATGAATTAATTACACCATATTTGAATTAATTATGTGGTTTTTGAATTAATTACACTACATATGAATTAATTACACCACATGCGTATTAATTTCACTATTTGTGTACTAATTACATTGCATGTAAATTAATTATACCAAGTGTGATTTAATTAATTAATCCACATCTATTGACCATATAACCACCATGTCGTGTGGGGTTACATGACATATTGGTGAGTTACATGTTGTTTAACCTTGCAAATTGTGTTCCACCTCTGAATGGATTTTCATATTTTCTTCATTTTTTAACTATTTTTGGGTTATATGAGATAAATGAAGAGGGGGATAAGATATCACAATAATCAAATTTAATAATGAATAAACTAGAAATAAAAACTAACGTTAAATGTGTATAAAAATAAACAATAATTAGATAATTATAAATTTGAACATGGATGCTCTGATACTGATTAAAGGTTCTAGACACAATGAAAGTGTTTATTGGGTCATTGGAAAAATTATATTCTTTCATATTCAATGGATATATCAAAATGTGCATGACGTAGATGTAATGCCCGATGAAATTTTTCTAATGAAACTTGATAAATAAGAATGTTGAAACCAAGAGGATCTTTCACATTGAATTTATAATTAATTTAAAATACTTGAAGAAATATTACCTCAGTATTGATATCCTTATTTGTTGAAGGTGTTGATCGTTTGAACCATGTTCGGTGTACCATTGTTTCATTGTGATGACCCAAAGCATAGCCCCTCCTGCGATGATCCACACATGCTCCTTTGCTCATCGAACAATGTCGGTAGAATGCCGAGTGCTGGTGCGAATGATTGATGGTCTTGAATTGTTCACCTTGATCACTTCACGTACCTATGGGCTAAAAGGAAACTCTATTGTTCTCTTATTCTTGAGAGGAAGGGTGATGAGAAAGATATTTTATCAAGATTGAGATAAAACTCTAGATAAGTTCTTTGTTGGAAGAGAATTCTCTAGAGAGGAATGTTGTGAACAACGATTAACCACTATTTGATTGATGTAACGGTCTATAAATATACCTATATCTAGACTTTAATTCCAATTAAATTCTTCAAAGTACCTTAACTATGAATTAATCCTCAATAAATTTCATGCCATGAAAATATTATTATTATTATTATTTTACTTATAGTGTGCAGTAACCCACATAATGATAAATATTATTTTACAGTCTATTAAATGAATATTTATCATTAGGCCCTTCTTGATCTTCTCATCCTTCTTTGCATTTATTAAATTCCTAAATAAATATTTAATTAAATATTCTTCATTCAATGAATAAAATATACATTCTATTCATAATCCAACAAATAAATATTTATTTAATATTCTTAGAATTGAATAAATTATTTATTTAATGAATAATTATTTATTACCTTGTGAATATCAGGATATAAATAAATATTATATATATTTGTGTAATTATTTATTACCTGGATAATAAATATTTATCAAATATTTGCGATCAAATAAAATATCATGAATAAATATTATTCCTTAGTCTAAAGAATAATCATTTATTCCATCCGTTAAATTGAAATAGAATTTAATTGAGATCAAATGATACACTTAGTGTGTGACCCTCTAAGCCTCTTTCTCAGTGGCATTATACAATCTTGTCGAAATTCTAAGATTATTATCTAGAAGCGCCTCAAGACACCCATAAAGAAAGAAGTTAATATCATAATGATGAGAACCACATATGAATTCTCACTGTGTAATATAATCCCTTTATCTTAATATTTAATCAAGCGGGTTGCATACTCATGACATCACTCTATATGCTTGATATGTCTTTATTTGACTATCTGAATTGAACTCATCAATTCACCATAACCATACAATTTAATATGATGGTTTCATTTCAATAAAAGGGTCAAGATATCGACTTTCATTAAGAAAGAAGAGACAAATCCTTCCTTGACTTATTTATTAATAAGATATCACTCTTTATGCACCCAATATACCCAAATTCTCTATGAACATATTATGTAAAGGTTCAAAACAACACATCTAAGTATGTGACTCATGATATACATTAATAATAATATAAAGTTTAAGGATCACTACAAACACTCACAAAAAAGAATATTTAATGACACATAAACATGTGTATTTTTTATAGGTGGGTTCTTTCTCATAATTTCATAACTTAGAGTATAGTGAAATGGGATTTTATACATAAATATCATATATTTTTAGATGAATATCCAATACATTTCATAAACACATTCCAAAGTACCATAATAGTATAGTGTATTTGGAGACTCTAAACACAATATTCTTATTTCATGAAAGATATTAAACATATCCCATAAATATCTTTTCACATAGTAATCCTTTTAGGAATGACCTACCTAAACCTTTCTTCATAACATGGGGAAGGAAACATAATAAAGGGCGATCATAGAATCCTAGTAAGGGTAAACGTAGGATATGTTAATATATGATCATATGGAATCATAAGATAAACATAATGGTATGTGATTATGAACATAAATTATGAATTTTATACCCAACCTATCATAGATCATAAACATGATTCATGACATAAAACTTTATCATTTCAGAAAACATGTCCCTCAAGAGTGAGAAATCATCATAAATCAATCATTAACCATAATCTCATTTCATAAAAGTGTTTCACAATTATAAATATAGAAAAATAACTTAATATTTCAAGGTTAAATACCAAGACCATCAACATAGTGGATCAGGACTTATCACCAGTTTCTCATAGTGGATTAGGACGCACCTATTTCTCATAGTGGATCAATACCATCGACTTGTTTCCCATTATTATCTCATGAGATATAAATCTTTACCTAATTAATTATAGGTAAATATAGGTCCATACAAACTCATAATGAAACCCATACTTATGTGTTCCATAATATCATAAAACATTCATCATATCATCACATCATATCCCATGTAAATAAAATAGGTTTCATAAACATTTCATCAATTCACCATAACATAACCCATGAAAAATAAATGGGTTTTATAAAAATTTCATCAATATAAACCATAACCATTTAGATAAATAATAAGTATGGTATCATTCAATATTATCCCTGATAAAGAATAATTAACATCAAAGGATGTCATATTAGATGGAAAATGATTTTGAAAGATCACTTGGAACATTTATTAATGAATATAGCCTTTACACTTTTTAAAAAATAAAACATTTTCAAAATGATTTTCTTTAAAAATAACCTTGGAAACTTATAAATGAATCTTTAAAAATATTTTAAAATATTTATTTAGAAAAAATACCCTTTTCTTTTTGAAAATTACCTTTTAAAACAATAATAATAATAAAATTTTAAAAATCATAGACACACGCTTGTCGTGAGGTGTGGAAAAAAATTAAATCCCTCTAAGGGTGTAGTATGAATGGTAACCAGAATTTAGTTCACCAAGGAGTATTGTTTTAATCTTGGTGTCACTTTAAAAATAACAAGTTTGAATGATTTAATAAAGTAAGAGGTTTTATTTAGAAGGTTTGTGAATTTATAATGAGAGAGAAGTGATTAGATTTAGGTTGGGTTTTCCCATTTGTCATGTCATCATAGTTTCTAAGAAAAGATGAATCTTTTAGTTTTAGAAAAAATAATTAAATGAATTGAAAAATAATTGTTTCTTCATTTCACCTTTGATTTAATTATTTATAAAAGTGTAGAAATCTTACTAGACTAATATTAATTACTCATGCAATAACAAATCTGGTATTTATTTTCCCTAAATAATTAAATTAGTCTATCTTAATTTCTCCACATGTTTTAGTAATCACCAAATAACTCCCTTACATGATTTTCTTCACAGATTAACCCATTAGTGTAAAAAATGAATAGACCGGCAAGGGTAGAATAATATTTAAATCAAAGAAATTTAATATTTAAGAATAAATTAAAATACAATTGTATTTAATTAAAATTAAAAAATAAATTAAATTGAAAACCATTCATTTAAAAGCAAAGAATTAATTTGAATAAAACTTCATAAACTCAAACATCACAAAATGGGATCCCCTTTCCCTTTACCCAATCACTAAGGATTATACCCCTCCATACAAGAAGGGGTCATCGAATTCAAATAAAAAATAAACATGGAAGAAAGAATTATGAATTAAGAAAAATGAGGAGGAAGTTATCCTCTTGGATTATTGCCACTGTATGGAATGAGATGTGAAGGAATGAGATAGGATGAGATGGGATGCCTTGAGAGGTGGGAGCTCCTCTCCTTTTATAGGCAGAATTTGTCCTCCACAAGTTGGCGCATTTCAACCTCAATTAATGACATAATAACATGTTTCCCCATTCATGAAAGTTCTTCATAATTTTCTTTTCCATATATAATCAAAATTTTAGAGTATTTGGATGCTTGGTGAGAGAGTTATTGTCTTTTTACTCCAAGCATTCATTCTATCCAGGCAGACTCTCCACATTTCACATATCATGCATTAATAACCATGAAAAAGGTCTTTTCACGCATTTTATACTTCATGAAAGTTCTTTATAATTTTCTTTCATGAACACCCTCCAAATTTCATTATAATTGACCACCTAATGTACAATTTAGTAATTTTTTATTAATGGTTTTTTTATGAAATTTCCAGGAAGCTTCCTTCAATTGTGTTCATTCAAAAGCCACCTTAATGGATTACAAACTATATGGAATTTAATGGGTGAACAATAAATTGATTCCCCTTTTATATCCAGGTGTAATCACCTCAATTTGATGTGTGTAGGCCAAGATGGGATTCTATTGCGGTGGGGGGGTCCATGTTGTCCGCACAGAAAATTCTTCAACTTCATTGATTTTTTAAGGCCTCTAGATGCTCGAATCATCTCCTGGTCCATAAGACAAAGTTGAAGGAAATAAAATAATGATTTTAACAAAAATATCTCAATTTGGAATTATATTTTTAAATAAATGACCAAAATACCCTTGATGTAAAAATCTATCAAAAAATCCAGAATTAAGCACTTTTCACAATTTTGCTCATTTTAATTCTACAATCCAAATTACCCATTATTTTAATAAAACATTTAGATACATTAGTTTTATCATTTAAAAACATCAACAATTCATCATTACTTGATTAAAAATATTCACATAAATTTGCTCTGTCAAATTCCCCCACACTTGAATCATGATTGTCCTCAAGTATAAAATCTCAACATTGAAAATAAGAGGGACCCAATGTTATAAAAATTCAAATATCAATGAAATATATTAAAAAAAATTCAATGTCAAATCAAAATTTCAAAAATCCACATAAAATATCAGTTTGATTTCTCATTTTTCGAAGAAACAAATAATTCATGTATTTTACTTTTCCCCTTTGAAAATTGATGGAACTTCTCCTTTCATTCATTCAAGATCCACGATTCATTATTATTAAACATGAAAAGTCATGATTTACCTCAATTTTTATTCTTTTCTCTTATCAATCATGTTACAATTCAATTAGAGTTATTCTCATATCATGATAACAAGCTCCTTATCCATAGGCTTATAAATGAACTACTTTCTTTACTTTGTAAAGACAAAAACCATATAAAATCATGAGGACTTGGAATAAAGGTTCAAATGACTCTGAGGATTAAGGTTAGTAGGATTTTATGTTTTAAAAATTAAGGTTAAAGGATGAGATTTATCTCTTAAGTACAATGCATGACATCAAAAAGTGTAATGAAATTCTACCCTTCAAAGTAGCAACACTCACTTCCCCAAAACTCAAAGTAAAGGTTATGATCAAGTGAACATAATGAATGATTTGTGTACCCTATTGAATATTTTTTTTACCTTTGTAATTTTTTTCAAAAGTTATGATTAGATAAAAACTCACATCCATCACCTAACCACATACGATCAGAAGATCATTGGTCTAGAAAATGGTGGTTTTTGGTTCTCCCAAATCACAACCTTTTTTTGTATTTTTTTGTATTTTATATTTTTTATTCAATAGTGGAAAAAATAAATAGTACAATTAATGAATCAAAAACCTTTATTTATTACCACAATAAGTACCCCACACTTATTCTTTATAATGTAAATAATCTCTTCCATCATGATTCTCTTCACCCCCACACTTTAATTTTAAAATATCATTAAAATACCAAGAGTAGGGTAGGAATGAATAAAAATAGATTCAAACATGTCTCATTACTATAAAGGTCATTCATGGATTATATGGGCTAAATAAGGATTAATGTAAAGGTGTTATTTAAGGATAATGGATTTTTAAAAGATGCCTCAATCATTTTAAATGTGTTTTTGCACAGTCATAGCTTTGACAAGTTTTAATACAAGTTTTGGAAGGTGAAATGTCCCAAGATCACTCAAGAAATATGTTCAAGATAAAATAGGAAATATTTGGTCTAGAAATAATCTTGGGAGTGGTAATTATTATTTGGGACAATCAATCAACGTACAATTAATAATAAAAATCAATTCACATGAATTTTAGAAATTCAAAGCATGAAAAATGGTGGGGTAATTTCATTTACATGAATTAATTAATTCCTTCAAATCATGAGTCCTCTTTTTAATATACATGATTTACTTTAAAAATTTAATTCTCCATTTTACTCGTTTAATCATATCAACATTGAAATCTAAAAAATGGCATCACAGGAATCTTAAGAAACTCATGTCTCCTAGTTCAGTCTAGTAGAGCATAATTCAAGTGTGGGCATGCAATTTTATCTTTAAATCTCAAAACATGATTTGGAAAAAATATAGGGAGTTTAAATGATAATCATAAAAAATGAACTCCATTTTGAAATAATTCTTTTGGTCCTCTTCATATTCTTATTGGTCCTTCCTCATGGTTTCCTTCCATCATGGTTCTAAAAAAAATAAAAACCACTCATAATAGTGTAAGAACCATTCCATTAAAGCTCAAATGGGTGATGTAAAAGGTAACTAAGTCCTAAATCCTAAGAAAAAAATGAAACTCGGGTTGCCTCATAGAATCACCTTTGGTTAATGAAATTGGTTTGACCTCACCTCATGAGAATAAATTAATATATAGGTTGGAGAAGATTGACCTCCTCCACCGGTTCTTGAGGTAAACTTCCATATAACTTATTTAGCCTTTTCCAATTTATATTGAGTGGGTTTCCTCATTTTTCTCTCTACCTGAATGGCACCAAAAGGATATACATTAGTAACAAGAAAAGGACCTTACCACCTGGAATCAGTTTGTTAAGTGCCACCCTAGTTCTTTCTTTATAAATTCTTGAATTTTTAAAATATTCTCTTCTGATTTCTTCTAGATCCTACAGCTACAGTTTTCTCTCCTTCCTAGCACTCTCCAAATCCAAATTCACATTTTTCATAGCCTAATATATTTGGTGCTCCAATTCTACCAGAAAGTGATAACTTTTTTCATAAATCAACTGATATAGGCTCATACCAATGGGAATCTTGTATGTTTTCCAGTATTACCATAAAGTGTATTCAAGCTTTTGGCTCCAACCTTTTTGGTTTGGTTTGACTGTTTTCTCCAAAATTACTTTAATATCACAATTTTATACTTTAGTTTGGCCATTTTTTTAGGGATGGTAAGGTGTAGATGTTTTGTGGTGCACCCCATACTTCTTCATTATATCCTCTATTCTTCTATTGCAAAAATGTGTCCCTTGGTCACTGGTGATATCTCTTGGTACTCCAAACCTACAAAAAATGTTTTCCCTAACAAAATCACACACAACTTTGACATCATCAGTTTTGGTGGATTTCTCTTCCACCCATTTTGAGACATAATCAATAGAAATTATAATATAATATTTCCCAAAAGACATGGGGAATGGTCCCATAAAATCAATGCCCAAAACTTCAAATATCTCACAAAAAATTATGGGTTTTTGGGGAATTTATTTCTTTTTGAAATGTTTCCAGAAAATTGACACTTTTCACATTTTTTATAGAAATCATGAGCATATTTAAACAAGGTAGGCCAATAGATTTTAGATTCTAAGACTTTCCCAGCAGTTCTTTGAGGTCCAAAATGTTCTCCAAAATAAAGTGTATGTAAAAAATGAAAAACATATTCTATTTCACTTACTGGAAGACATCTTCTTATGACTTGGTCATTGAAAATTTTCTAGAGAAAGGGATCCTCCCAGATATAGAATCTTGATCCATCCTTGAGTTTATGTTTCTCATGGGAGTTAAGTGAAGAAGGTACCTGATATGTGGCCAAATAATTGACTATGTTAGCATACCATGGTTCTTCATCCTCCATGATGTAGAGCTGCTCTCTAGGTATGTGATCATTGAGTGGGTTCAGCTCTGGAATTCCTATCTCAGTAGTGTTGGGCAGCCTACTAAGGTGATTTTCCACTTGGTTTTCAGCTCCCTTTTTGTCTTTAATCTCCAGATTGAACTTCTGCAAGAGGATTATCCATCTCACCATTATTGGTTTGGCGTCATCCTTTTTCATCAAATACCTGAGTGTTGCATGGTTAGAAAATACCACTACTTTAGTTCCAAGTAAATATGACATGAATTTATCTAATGAAAAGAAAATGGAGAGAAACTCCTTTTTAGTTGTTTTGTAGTTGACTTGAGTGGAATCTAGGGTTATTGAAGCATAGGTTATGACTTGGGGTTTTCCTTCAATTATTTTGGAAAGAACTGGTCCAATATATTTATTTGATGCATCACAAAGGATCTCAAATGGGTGTTCCCAATTTGGAGACTACATTATTGGTGGGGTGATCAATTTATATTTTAGCGCATCAAATGCCTTCTTTCAATTATCATTAAAAACAAAGTCAGCCTCTTTTAAGAGAAATATTGAGAGTGGAAGATAAATATTACTGAAATATTTGATGAATCTCCTATAAAATCCCACATGCCCTAGAAATGATCTAATGTGTATCGCACAGGTGGGGTATGGCAAAGAATTAATCACTTAAATTTTAGATTTATCCACTTCAATTCCCTTTTGAGAAATGATATATCCTATCACAATTCCCTTTTCAACCATAAAGTGGCACTTTTCAAAGTTTAAAACCAATTTTTTTCTATACAAGTTTTCAAAACTTTATCAAGTTTTCCCAAGAAATGATCAAATGAATTCCCAAAAATAGTAGTCATCGAGAAATACCTCTAGGTAGTCTTTTATGTGATCATAGAAAATTATTAACATACATCGTTGAAATGTACCTGGGGAATTATACAATCTGAAAGGCATTCTCTTGTATGCAAAGGTTTTGAAAGGATAGGTGAAGGTTGTTTTCTCCTAGTCTTCTAGGGAAATCGGAACCTGAAAATATCCATAAAATCCATCCAAAAAGCAGTAATGTGTTCTACCTACCAGTTTTTCCAACATCTGATCAATGAATGATATTGGGAAATGATCTTTCTGGGTGACTTGGTTTAGTCTTCTATAATCAATGCATACCCTCCAACTGTTCTGAACTCTCATGCAGATTAACTCATTTTTCTCATTCTATACAATGGCCAACCCTATTTTCTTTGGAACCACATGGATATGGATAACCAATTGAGAGTCATAAATTGGGTAAATTATGTTAGTCTCCAACAATTTTTCAACTTATTTCTTCACAACTTTCATGATGGTGGGGTTTAGTATCCTCTGGGGCTACCTGATAGAACGAGAGTCTTCTTCTAAAAAGATTATATGTGAGCATACCTTGGGTTCGATCTAGGGTATATCTCCTAAAATCCATCCTATGGCTCGGTAATTTATTTTTAGATGGTCAATTAGTGTTTTATCTTGAGTCTCAGATAAATTATTGGCAATGATCACAGGCAATTTTTCTCCCTCCAACAGATATACATATTTCAAATCACTTGGAAGAGGTTTTAATTCAAGACTCGTTGGTTGTTCTATGGATGATAATGAATTCAATTCTTCTACATCAAAAGCTTGGAATCCCTTGAAAAAGGGTATCATATCAATTTATTCCAACAAATTATCAAAGAACTCAGATGTGATTTTAGAATTTTCAAATTTTTGAGTACTCTCTCCTCCCATTGTGTGATCTTCTAAATCTAAGAATTCTTGAAGCATAATTGAATCATCAATGGGATCACTACCTTATCTATGGGAAATTAAAAAGAGGGAATGTTTGTTTGATAGGTTTCTTTTTGAGTCAAGGACATTGAAGTTCACCTTGAAATCTCCTAGCTCCATGGTCAGGGTTCCATCATGCACATTGATGATCGTCTTGGCTGTTTTTAGGAATGGTCTTCCTAGTATTATGGATGAATGTCCCAGTGCATCATCTTCATCCATGGTGATCATG
Organism: Viscum album; assembly: GCA_963277665.1. Taxonomy (NCBI): domain Eukaryota; kingdom Viridiplantae; phylum Streptophyta; class Magnoliopsida; order Santalales; family Viscaceae; genus Viscum; species Viscum album. The sequence goes on along the minus strand of OY728132.1, from coordinate 30,680,776 downwards.
TAAAAGTATGATATAAAAATGATTCCCTTCACTCCCACTAGCACACCTTCCACAACTCCGGCTGGAAAAATAGTGGATTGATTTTCCAGTTAGATGACAACTCTTGTGGGCTTCAGTTCACCTATTTTCAAAGATGAGAATACAGAATTAGACATTACATTTATGGAAGCACCAAGGTCACACAAAGCATCAGGGAAACTTAATTAACCCTAGAATAGAAAATGTCCCTATATCTTGATAGTTTTTGGGTAAAGGTGGGGTGATCACGATTGAGACACTTCTTCAAAAGTTTATTCTTTCATCCCCATCTCTCTTCTTTATCTTGGTGCATATTTCTTTCAGAAAATTCATATTTTTTAGTATTTTTAGGATTGTATTTAGTAAGGGTATGTTGATTTCAAACTTTTAAAAGGTTTCTAGGATTCTTTTTGAAGCTCTTCTTCTTCATCCCTTGATGATCGAACTAGTGTAGAAGAGAATGGTACCTTGTTTCCTCTTTTCTCCCTTTGTTGCCTTTGCACTTGTGTTTATGCCTTCTTCTTGGGATGGATGAGTTTCTCTTTAGTTTTTTGTTTGGAATCATCTAACTTACTTGGCTCAAGTGTTGAAAGATTATTGCCACATAGAGTCATGATTTCACTAACATTATCCTTTGGATTTGGGATGGTTTGGGCTGGGAGTTTACCTTGATTCCTAGTTAGAAGATCCATAAGGCTATCAAACTTTTTGTCCAAATTTTTCATGGTCTTCTTCATCTATTAAATCTTTTTTTCTTGGTGGTACTTATAAAAACTTGTTGGAGGCTATTCAAAATTCTTTACTTGGAAAGGTGGTGGTTGAAATGTTTTTTGTTGCTGGAAGGGATGCTTATATGGTGTCTGGTTCTGAAATTTCTGTTGAAATGGTGGCATGGCCTGGTTCTGTTGTCCTCCATATCCTTTTTGGGTTTGGCCTTCTCTTAATTGTTGGATTTTTGGGAATTGTCTTTGCTGGAATGTAGCTGCACAACTTTATGTATCTTGTATCTCAGTACATTGATCAGTGTAATGATTTGGTGATAAATATAACCCACATACCTGAGGTGGAGATGGTTGTTCATTCACCTACTTGATGGTAATTTGCCTCACAAGGATTATTAGTTATTAAATTTTCATTGTAAAAAGAGGTGATAAGTCATAAGTTCTTACCTCATGTATTCATCTTGTACCAGTACTTCTTTTCTTGAATTGTTGTGAATTTTGGGTGATCTTCTCAATCAAGATCTGGGATTATACGGGTAATTTGTCGATCAAATCTCCTTTGGAGGATGCATCCAAAAGTTTCCTATCATTGTCCAGTTGCCCTTGGTATAAAAATACTAGGAATTGGTGCTTCTCTATTGCTTGGTGTGGGCATCTTGCACTAAGATTCTTGAATTTTTCCCAATACTCGTAAAGAGTCTCACTAGTAGCTTGTAAAATGGCGTATATATTCTTCCTAATTGTTATGCTTCAGGAGGCTGAGAAGAACCTTTACATGAAACTTTGTTGTAGATCGTCCTAGTCTTGGATTTCTCTAGGTTGTGAGGTATACAACCACTCCTTAGCTTCTCCCTCAAGTGAAAAAATGTAATGCTTTCCATGTCACTTGCTCCTATGCTACTCCTCTTGGTTTGAAGCTTGAACACACATGGAAGAATTCTTGAATGTGGTGATTGGGATCCTCACTTGTAAGGCCATGAAATTTAGGTAGCACGAGAATCATGTTTAATCGTAACTCAAAATCATTTGGTTGTTCAGGCATGTTTAACTGATTCTGTTGGTTAGCGAATTTTGGGGCACAAAGGTCCCTCAAGGTTTGTTGTGGGTTTTGTGCCATTATTGGTGGTTTTGATTAGACACTTGAGTCTTAGAAACTTATTTATTTAAAATTTATTTCAGTATTGAGATTCCTAATCCTAGAAAACAAAGTTCTCTCTATATCAGGATCAAAATCAAGTAGTTCCTCATTAGAGGTCCCAGTCATGCAGATTTACACTTGCTCCTCAGCAATGATACCAGTTTTGACACATTCTTGTCCTTAGGTGTGGAAAAAAATTAAATCCCCCTAAAGGTATAGTATGAATGGTAACCAGAATGTCGTTTTCCAATGAGTAGTTTTTTTATCTTGGATTCACTTTAAAAATAACAAGTTTGAATGATTTAAGAAAACAAGAGGTTTTCTTTAGAAGGTTTGTGAATTTAGAATGAGAGATAAGTGATTGGATTTAGGTTGGGTTTTCCCATTTGTCATGTCATCATGGTTTCTAAGAAAATATTAATCTTTTGGTTTTATAAAAAATAATTAAATGAATTGAATAACAATTGTTTCTTCGTTTCACCTTTGATTTAATTATTTATATAAGTGCAGAAATCTTAATGGACTAATATTAATTACTCAAGAAATACCAAATCTGGTATTGATTTTCCCTAAATAATTAAATTAGACTATCTTAATTTCTCCATGAGTTTTATCAATCACCAAATCACTCCCTTACTTGATTTTCTTCACAGATTAACCCATCGGTGTAAAAAATGAATAGATCAAGCAAGGGTAAAATAATATTTAAATCAAAGTAATTTAATATTTAAGAATAAATTAAAACAAAATAATATTTAATTAAAATTAAAAAATAAATTAAATTGAAAACCATTCATTTAAAAGTAAATAATTCCTTTGAATAAAACTTAAGAAACTCAAACATCAAAATGGGATCCCCCTTCCCTTCACCCAATTACTAAGGATTATACCCCTTAATGCAAGAAGGGGTAATTAAATTAAAATAAAAAATAAACATAGAAGAAAGAATTATGAATGAAGAATAAGGAGGAGTAAGTTATCATTTTGGATGTTTTCCATCGGATGGAATGGGATGTGAAGGAATGAGATAGGATGAGTTGGGATGCCTTGAGAGGTGGGATCTCCTCTCCTTTTATAGGTAGAATTTTTTCTCCACAATTTGGCATGTTGAATCCTCAATTAATGACATAATCACGCATTTCTCCCTTCATTAAAGTTATTCATAATTTACTTGGTCATCTATCCTCAAAATTTCAGAGTATTTGGACGTTTAGTGATGGGGTTATTCCCTTTTTACTCTAAGAATTCATTATGTCCAGGTAGACTCTCCACATTTAACATATCATGCATTAATGACCACAAAAAAGGTATCTTCACGTGTTGGATACTTCATAAAAGTTCTTTATCATTTCCTTATGTAGACACCCACAAAATTTCAATGTAATTTACCACATAATGTATGAGTTATGAATTTTTTATTAGTGGTTTCTTTTTCTGGATGAAATTTCCAAGAAGCTTCCTTTAATTGAGTTCATTCAAAATCCACCTTAATGGATGCCAAACTTCATGGAAGTTAATGGGTAAATGGACCATTTATTCCCCTTTCATATCTAGGTTGAATCACCTCAATTGGAGGTGTGTAGGCCGAGATGGGATTCTGTTACGGTGGTGGGGTCCACACTATCTGCTCAAAAAATTCTTCAACTTCATTGATTGTTTAAGGCCTCTAGATGCTCGAATCAACACCTGGTTTAGAAGAAAAAATTTAAGGAAATAAAACAATGATTTCAAAAAAAAATCTCAATTTGGAATTATATTTCTAAATAAATTACCAAAATACCCTTGATGTAAAAATCTGTCAAAAATCCAGAATTAAGCATTTTTTACAATTTTGCTCATTTTCATTCTATAATCCAAATTGCCCATTATTTTAATAAAACATTTAAATACATGGGTTTTATCATTTAAAAACATCATCAATTCATTATTATTTGATTAAAAATATGCACATAAATTTGCTTTGTCAATCCTTTTCTTCGAAGATATAATTTTAAAATTATAAATGAATATTTAAAACAATAATTCGGTCTTGAAAAAAAAATATCATTCATGTTTTACACATTAAAATAAATATTTCTTCCAAAAAAATTATAAAAGCCAAATGGGAATTGTTTGGAAAATGATATGAATATTCCTTTAAAAACATTTTTTAAAAAGGTAAATATGGGTAAAATATATATTTAATAAATAATTTTTAGGATTTAAAAACTTTTTTGAAAACTTTTTTAGAAAATGTTATTTTGGAAGAAAAATGATTTTCGAATGGAAAGAGAAAAAATGTCGGTTTTCTTTAAAAACATTCTTTTAGAATATTAATTACATAAAGAGAGGAAAATAAAGGAAAAAATGTATTCTCATGACATAACCATAGGAGAATAAAATTCATGAGTTTCTTGGAATTTTTATCACGATTTTTCATCATCATAAGTATAAACATAAATAATCTTCATAAACGATGAGATTGTATCATAAAACCATTACCACTTTGGTTACATTGAATCGTAAGATACATGAAAGAATAAAATTAATTGAAACTTAAAATATCATTAATATAAGGAGATTAATGATATAACATGTCAAAATTTTAGTATATACACCTCATAAAATAAGATAAGTTCATCACATAACATATGTCTCAAAGAAGGCAAATTGAGACAAAAATCTCTCACCGCTTTGGTAAATTTTAAATTGTAGACCCCATGAAAGAGATATTCTAAAATGGTTATAATAATACCCATAATTTTAAGTATATTAATCATATAATTAATTCATGTGAATTATATACACTGAATAAAAGAAATGCTTGGTGAATATGGCATGTGTCTCACAAAAAATAAAAGTGAGACGGAAATTTATTACCATAAGTCTCAAATTCCTTTGAACACATTTAAACCACCTATATAATAAATATAATTTTATTATAAATATATTATAGTACCATAATTATATATATCTTACCATATATAATTTACTTATGACCTTTTATTACCCGTTTATTAACAATTCTATATTAAAGTCACGTTTCGGGCAATAACTGCTTTGTTTTTCATGTATGTTTTGAATTTTTATTTTTGGTACACTTACTTTTATCATGGATAAATAATATCCATAATTTTAACCATGATAAAAATATCATATATATTCATTATATTTTTATTTAGAGTGATCCATAAAATTTATAGATATAAAATGAAATACATCGTTCATGGAGACGGTAGGCCATACATACGCATGAATATTGTTTCCATTTTCCCAATAGAAATAAATGAATAAAGTTAAATAATATATTATCATTACATAATAATTTTTATTTCATATATATCACATATTTTTATTAAACTCATCCTTATTAGTTTTCATGTAAAGTGTGAATAAATCACATCACTTCGCAAGACGATAGTCAACCATACACACGAACGACGTTATTGTATTTCCATATAACGGAAGGTAAGAAAGAACATGTGATATAATGATTATATAAGAATAATAATATCATAAATATTATATATAAACAATAAATCCATTAATATATCCATTTTTGATAGGTAGCGATGGAAAAATAACATCGGTTCGCGAGGCGGTAGTTTGTCGTACATGCGAATGATGATTTTGTAAACCATTTTATGGAATGGGAGAAGGATTTAGGTTATTATATTAACATAATAATGTATAATTATATATAATATATTTATTTTATTATATAATCATGTATTAATATGAATTTAATGAGTTGGTAGAATAAATAAAATAAAATGCTCGATTAGGGATGTTGCCTCTTCTTCGAACAACTTCTTTAATTTTGCACCAAAAGGCTTATTAGGTTGGATTTATGACCAAACTAAGACTTATTGTATTATATTAGTGAATTAAGGAATTTATTTGGGTATGTATTGGCTAAACCAAAGGATTTTGGAAGTTTGAATAGGAGATGAGATGATGTGACCTTTTATAAGTGAGTTGAGTGGCACACTTGTAACTTTTGAAAAGAAAAATGTGTGCCCACATTTTTCACATGAAAAAAGGATAAAAAATGGTAAATTATCTAATATATAAGATATAATGTCTAAATGTGTCTCTAAAATTTGTTTTGTACATTTTTTGGGTCATTTTTAACCCTTAATTTTTAGTTTAACCCCCTTGTAAACCTATTTTTACCTTAATTATGGTAAATAATTTTTGTTTTTTTTACTATTAATTATGGTCAAAAATTAAGTTGTACTTATTATATAATATAAATTATTTTTATTTCAGATATTTAATATATTTTTTAAAATTACATTCATATAATTGGCAAAATTTAATTTAAAATTAATCCCACAAACGTGATGAAAAATGATTTTCCAAAGAGAAAATGTTCAAAAGTTTAAAAAGATTTTATATAAAATTTCAACATGAAAATTATTCCAATGAAACAAATTAAATTAATATATATATAATTGAAATAATTTTACATTTAAAATTATATTAAAAAAATAATTTTTAAATGCTTTAAAAGAAATGAAAATTATTAATAAAAACCAGTATTTTCACTATTTATCGAAAAAATTATCTTCTCAGAAAATTATCAAAAATTCACCCTAAGATAATTTTTAAATGATTATTTAAAAAATTAATTTAATTTTTTCAAATAAATTTTCTAAAAGTGACAAAAATTAATTTTAAAATAAGTGCATAAAAAGCGACAAAACTATTTTTTTGAAAAATATTAATTTTAAGCATAAAATTAAATTTATTACTATTTCTTATCTAGAAAACACATATGATGAAAGTTAAATATTTGATTTAATGTATAATATATAAATTTAATTAAAATAATACACCAAAAGTTATTTGTTTAATTTATTTTGGTAAAATGTGTTTGTGTGCATAAAAATAGTTTTTCATAAAAATATTTCCTTTATTTTAAAATTGTTTTTATTTTCATTTATAATTAATTGGTCACTAAAGAATTAATTTGATATATGTGTGTAAACCATATATTTTCATAATTTAGTTAATCATATTCATACCCTTCATTCCAATGGTTGGGAGATTACTATCATATTAAATAATAATATTTTAATAGTATGTTGCATTTAGTTAAAACTTGGTGTTCTGTGTAACCTAAGCTAAACTCAATGTTGCGTGTAATGAAAAATATCAAAAATGTCAAATTTATTTGAAAAATAATCATAAAAGCTTGGGGTGTTACATAGAGATTACCAAGTATGAACTTCACAATATGAAGACTCATATACTTATGAGTACTCACACTTCATAGTCAACATACCAATTGTACTTTCATGGAATGTTATCCAACCATAGAATAATATTTAAGAATATCATCGTAGCATTTCAAGGTTTTCATAATAGCACATAAATGTTTGATCCTTTCAATGTGACGTATACTCTGGGGCATCATTATATTAAAGTCACATGAAACAATAAACATTATGTAATAATATATTTAATTAATATTCTCTTATTTGAATATACATGTAATTTAAAGTACAAATAGCTGGTTATAGGACACCAACTCCAGTCTTTACCACTTAGGTAAGCTCCCAATTTCATAAATATATATAAATATATATAAACACATATAAATATACATAAATATATATATACACCCACATAATATATATAAATACATAAATATATATAAATATATTTATTAAGTATAGGGGATTACAAATATACATAAATACATAAAAATATAAATAAGTTTACATAATTATATATAAATACACATATATAATTAAATTTAAATATAAATTTAAATATATCTATATATATTTAATTATATTTATTTATATATTCACATGTAGATATGCATAAATACATAAATATATAAATAAATATACATTAATTGATATGTACATACATACATACATATAAATATCTATAAACACACATACACAGACAATTATTAAACTTAAACTTCACACCATAAGGAATGTTCATAACCACTAAGTTTTAGCCATGAATTGTATCTAAATTCAAGCATTGATATTCCCACGATAAAATTATGTGAGATTAATCATGTCAAGAAAATCATTAACACATAAGATATATCAGAAAAATAAATCACTAAGGGAGGAAAGACCACCGATTTCAACACCATCATATCAATAGGAATGTAAACTTGGAAAAAAAACATACACCCACAAAAAATGATAATAATTCCCACTTTAATGAACCAAAAATACAATTGAAAGATTTAAAATTAGAGTATATTAACTTAAAACTCAATTTCAGAGGACTTTCGGGTCTCTTTTTGCTAATAAAAGATGGGGTATGGAGTTCCCCTATATTGAATGCTTTTCCCGAACATTATTTTAAATCTCTTTTTCACATTTCAAACCTTTCTAAGACTTAAAATAATAAATAAAAATTTCCCATCAAAAAAATGTTTGAATATTGTAATATGATATAAGACGCCTTTAATGAACTTAAGGATAAATACAAAAGTTTAAAGAAGGGGGATGCTTTGTCTGCTCACTTCAAAACTAATATTACTATAGAGAAGGATAAAAATGCTAAACTATTGAAATAAAATAATAATTTAAAGCTATACAATGAAAAATTAAAGAATTATTTAGAGAAATTTACCAATGGAAGAAATACCTTGACCCAGATGCTTGGAAAGAAAACAACTCCTAAATATACTACTTGAATATGATATCATCCTGGATAGAGAAGGATTATTAAAAAAAATTATTCCTAGCTCTAGTTATACTAACTTTGTTGCTAGTTTTTAATATCATGAACCTAAAAAAGTCTTTATTTCCAAAAGTCATACATATACCTATAAAATACCTATTAAACAATTATGGATTCCAAAATCCCTTATTACTAACATCTCTAAACCCAAGAAAATATGGGTACCAAAGTCATTTTTGGTCTAAATTTATTTTTTATGAAACCTTATTGAAGATTTACAGTAAACATTTTTGGTATCTAGATAGTGGATTCACCAAACACATGAATTAGGATTATTCAGGTTTCAAGATCCTAATCAAGGTTGATGGTGGACATGTCACTTTTGGTGATAATGCCAAAGGAAATATAACTGGACTTGTAAAAATTGGTAATTATAGTATTGTTTTAATTTCAAAATTTTTAGTTGTAGATGGATTGAAGAATAATTTTCATAGAATTTATCATTTATGTGATGATTTTTTCCATGTTAAATTTGGAAATAATGATTGTAATTTTTTTTATTCTAAAAATGATTTAGTTTTTACTACTCTAAGTAATTTTATTTTGTTAATTTAGATTCATTTTTTTCTCAAAATATTTGAGGTATAATTGTCTTTCATAAATAATCTTGTATTTTTTATAGAATGCTAGTCCATTTCAATATTCATTCACTTATAAATCTAACTAGGAAATGCTTGGTCAAGGATCTCTCTAAACTTGAATTCCCAGATGATGAAGTATGTAACCCATATCAAAAAGGGAAACAACAAAAAATCTATTTTAAATTGAAAAAATAATATTCAAATTCTCAACCCCTAGAGTTGGTTTACATGTATTTTTTTTGACCTTCTAGAGTTTCTAGCTTAAATGGGAAACACTATGTTTATATTCTAGTAGATGACTTTTCTAGATATACTTGGGTATTATTTCTAGCTAAAAAAGTGAAGCTTATAAATATTTTTTTGAGTATGCAAAATATGTATAAAAACTTAGTGGACTTAAAATTAAGACCTTAAGAAGTGATCATGTCTGTGAGTTTTAAAATCAAGAATTTTAATCACTATGCTCACAACATGGTTATAATCATAACTTTTCTTCTCCCAGGACCCCACAACAGAATGGTGTAGTGGAAAGAAGAAATATAACACTTCAAGAAATCATTTGTACCATGCTCAATGAGTATGATTTACCTATTTATTTTTGGGAAGAGGCTGTGAATATAGCTTGTTATATGATCAATAGAGTTTTAATTAGACATATCTTAAAAATGACTCCTTATGAATTGTGTAATGGAAGAAAATCAAAGGTTAATTACTTTAGAGTTTTCGGTTGCAAAGTCTTTATTCTCAATATAAAGGATAATCTTGAAAAAATTGCTTCCAAGAGGGATGAAGGTATATTCATATAGTTGTGATGAATAACCCAAACATAAACCTGTATAGGATAATGGGATATTCATATTTTCTTTTCCAAGAATTGTTAGGAGTCATATATATCATCCCTTGGATGCTATAGTTGGAGAACTAAATAGAGGAACACAAACTAGTGCTTCTCTTAAAAACCAAGTTGAACATCAAGAATTATTGTCACAGCTTGAACCTAAGAAAATCGATGATGCAATTAATGATAAATTATGGGTAATGGTGATGCAGGAAGAACTCAATCAATTTTAAAGGAACAAAGTATATGAACTAGTGGATAAACCTGAAGACTACTTAACTATTATCACTAAATGGCTAGTTATAAATATGCTTTATGAGTCAATCATTATAGTTAGAAAAAAAGTTAGATTAATTGAACAAGGATACAGTCAAGAGAAAGGTATTGACTTTGAGGAAAAAACTTCACCAATATCTAGACTTGAAGCCATTAGAATTTTTTTTACCTATACAGCACGTTTTAATTTCAAACTATATCAAATGGATGTCAAGACTACATTATTAAATGGTTATATTGTTGATTATGTTTTTATGGAACAACCCCCAATATTTCAAAATCCTTATTTTCCAAGTCATTATTTTAAATTAACTAAAGATTTATATGGTTTAAAATAAGCTCCTAGAGATTTGTATGATAGGATTAACTCTTTTCTAATTTCTAAAGGTTTTAATAAAGGTATAATTGACCCTGCTTTATTTATTAAAAGGATTTAAAAGGATGTTTTAGTTTTGTAAATTTATGTTGATGATGTTTTTTTATCTTCAATAAATTATTTGTGTATTGATTTTTCAAAAATGATTCAAAGTGAATTTGAAATGAGTTTAATGGGTGAACATAAATTATTTATTGGATTTCAAATTTTTCAAAATAAGGAAGTAATTATTTTAAATCAAAGTAAGTACACAAAATATCATATAAAATATTTTGGTATAGATAGTACTAAAGGTAGTGATATTCCCATGAGTACTAAAGGAAAGTTGGATCTTGATTAAGCTAGGAAAATAATTTATCAAACCACTTACAGAGGTATGATTGGAAGCTTATTGTACTTAAATACTAGCTGAACATACATTATGTTTAGTGTGTGTATATGTGCTTATTTTTAAGAAAACCCAAAATAATCACATTTATTAGATGTGAAAAGGATTTTTAGATACCTCAAGAATATAACCAACTTAGGATTTTTTTTTACTCCAGAGGTTAAACAATTGATTTGGTTAGTTATTCAGATGCATATTTTGGTGGTTGTAAGATAGAAAAATCACTTCTCAAACATTTCACTTTTTGGGGAAGTCACTAGTATCATGGTGTAGTAAGAATCATAAATCTATGGCATTATCTATTGCTGAGTCTAAGTAGATAGCTATAGACAATTAATGTCGACAAATTCTATGTATAAAACACATATTTATAGACTATGGATATCAATTCAGACATATACCTATAAATTTTGATGATACAGGTGTGATAAATATTTATAAGAATCCTATATATCATTCTAGAACAAATCATATTGATATAAGAAATCAATTTATGAGAGATCATTACCAGAAAGGTGATATAACTCTTGAATTAATAGGTACTGAACATCGGTTTTCATATATATTTACAAAGCCATTGAATGTTGAGAGACTCAACTATATCAGACATGAATTAGGAATGATAAATTCTATTTATATTTTTAGATGTTAATTTGAATATTAAAGTGTTTTAACTTATGTTTTCAAAGTTTTTCTAGAAATAACTATGAAGTATATTTCACATGATCAGTAGGTCAATCATAAGTTTTTTTTTCATACGGTCATCATGCCCACTGTGAACACTTGTCATAATATTGTATATTCTCACATGGTCACTATGATTATTGTGAATATATATTCACACGGTTAATATGTACTTATCATAAATCAATTGGTGGTGTGGTTAACACACCTACCATATGTTAAGGATAGTATGCCTACCGTGCTTATGATATTTATAGATCCACGATCATCAAACTTACCGTGTCTATTTTTACTTTGAATTTTTTTAGGAAAATATTTTGGTGGGATTTCTTTTAAATATATTATTATTTTAATCCTTAAATGATTTAAATTAACTATCTGAATCTGAATCCAAATTGGTACCTGTATTTTTCTTTAGATATCCTCTATCCTTTTTGGATATTATGATCAGATCATTTTCTATCATCTCAGACCCATCTCTCTCTCTCATTTCAATCCACTCTATTCTACCTCCATTTTTAGAACCTTTAAAGATATCAAATCGAATCAGAATGTTGGGGATAAATTGTTTATTGAAAACTATTATTCTAGTTCAGTTGCATACTTCAAAGAAGTCAAAGAAGATGAAGGCCAACTCGAGTGATTCAGTAGAGCTGAAGAACTTTCATATTGTAAAAAATCTAGTTTTAGTAGAGAAAAAAGTTGACACTCAATGGTTGAAGTTGAGTCTATCACTAGTTTGGAATGCGATCCAGAAATAAGGTTGGGATTAATGGTTTAAGGAGAATGGTAAACCCTTCTATCCAAAAATTTTTCAAATAATTTTATAAAAATCTTTAATTATTTTTTGAAGAGAATAATTATAAAGTAAAATCAAGGATTAATGGTGAATTTTTCAAATTCTCATCAAAACACTGGGAAAAATGTTTGGGAATATCGTACATTGGTGAGTATAAAGATTATCAAAGTTTTTATCCTATTAATCATCCAAATTTAAAGTTTAAAAAGGCCCTATATGAGTTCAATATGAATGAAACTCACAAAATACCCACTACTATTGAGCTAAGTGGTGAATGAGGGCTCCTAGTTAAGTTTATTTAGCATGTTGTTTGTCCGAAGAAAGGGGGATTTAGTATTTTGAGGCATTAGGATTTTTTTTCTACTTTCTAATAAAGAATGGTATTTAGATCAGTCTATAAATATTTTTTATGAGGCATATGTTTTAGTTGTGTAAGAGAGCTTCAAGGTTTATCTCCTTATTATATCTTAAATTAATTTCTACCCTCCTATAGTACAAAGGACTAATTTCTCAAGAAAAGGATAAAGTAACTACTTCTGATAGATTTTGTCTTACTCAAAATATTTTTTAGTAGATGAAAGTTAATTGGAATCCTTGTAAACAAGAATTATTGGATTACCAGGTGAAATTTTATGAATGGTTTACTGTAGTGAAGTATCCAGTTAGACCAAGGTATCTTTTAGATTCAGGTCTTAAACCTGATGAAACCATGGAATACTCTTTTGATGTTGTTTCTCCTACTGAAGAAGAAGAGGAAGTAATTAAATAAGAAGAAGTTGTTGAAGAATTTCTTAAAGAAGAAAAACAATAGGAAGAAGAATAAACATAGGTTTTTGATCTTAATGAAGAAACTCGATTGGCTTATAAAGATGATCCAATGTGGGATAAGTCAGTTAGTTCTGATGTTGATGGGTATATCTCAAAGGGATATCTTATTATTGGGATTACCCATATAAAACCTTTACTAGATTCACCTTCTCATGGGGATAAATCCCCTAGATATTTTGGATTAGTCCTAAATTATCCTAGTTCATATGCTAAAGAACATAGAGGCAGTCCACCTACACATGGTGGAACTACCACTCTCTATATTCAAAGAACCTTAGAAGGATATTTGATTGCTAAATTTGATATTCTTAAGACAATTTAAACTTATTAGTTTGTTGATAATGATGACATTTTTGAGGATTTAAATAATGGTTTAGTTGAAGTTTTTACCACATTTGAGGACCATACGATGGGAGATAGTCTGATAGAGAATTTACATGAGGTATATGGTAGTAATTCAGCTAGTGATCCATCTCCTACTACTCTTGAGCCTTCTATTCAATCATCCTGATATGCCACTAAATATGATTTGTTCATTTTTAAACAAGATATGATTGAGATACTCCAATTATCATTTGATAACTTTCATACCTCTTTAAACAATGTGAAACAAGAGGATCATTCTGAAGTTGTTACAATGGTCATCAATCATCTTCAGCCCAAATTTAATTTCATAATTGAAATGATAAAAATGAGATTAGAGATATGAGATTTCATATGGGTTATATACAAGTTGTTCTATCATATTTTATGATTCAGTTGGACCAGAGATTCATGAATGTTGTGTTTCAATCGACTCCTGTCTATTCTTCTCCTCCAGTTGATTAAGACAATATCAAATATTTTATTTGAGATGAGATGGAAGGTTTTTATAAATAATTCAAAAAGACTCATGAATTTTTATATGATGGGTTTCATACCCATGCTTCTAAGACCCTCACTTTGGTTCATGAGGATTCCAAACAAGCTAGTCAGGACAAAGAAACAATCAAAAGGTCAATTGATTATTATCTCAATAAGATATTTACAAAGTCAAATCTAAAATTAATGTTCATAACTATTGATTTGGATTTTAATATGCCTCCATTAACTCAAGATTTTAAGTCTTAAGTTGAGAAGATTAAGGATATGAATCCTATTTTGGAATCTTTCATGAAGAATCATGATGATTTTCTTCAAGTCTTAGAGCATGGTTCTCGAGTTGTCAGTGAGTTTACCTAGTTTATGGAACCTTGCCTCTATACCTATTTTACTATTTTATTAGATCCTCCATCCATTCCTATGTCTTAGACTACAACCTCATCTATAATCAATCCTTTTTTCCTCACTCCTGCTCAATCCTTTCAGCAGCTTGGACTAGTTTCCCAGTGTGTAGTTATTAGATCCCCTTCCTCTTCATCTTCTACTGAGAATACTTTTGATCTTGCCTCTATTTATAAATGAAAGGATCCTATCCTTAATATAGATATGAGTGATGACCCTCATTCGGATTCAAATTAGTATTTATAATATGGATTTACTATACTCTATTTGTAATATTATGTTATATTGTCTTTTGATATATTAATGTAATTCTCTATTTATTCACTTATTTCTTACCATGTTTATTTTTGATAATCAAAAAAGGGAGAGAATATAGATAAATTAAAATTCATTGAATTAATAATGTGAAAAAGGGGATATAATTATGTAATATAATAGTAAATTATCATTCATTGAATATAGAAACCCTTTGCATCATTTCATACACTTATTGTAAATATTTTAATCCTTTTAAAATATTCTTATGATGCACTTAATTCATTTCAATTTACAAGTCATGATTTTCAATCATCCAAAGGGGGAGGTAGATTGTTATCTTAGACTAGAACCTTCTTATTTTAATGATATTAAATCATGTTTATCTTTTTATTAATGGTTTTTATGTTTTGAAGGTTGGGTGATCATATCACTTTACTGCATGTTATGTTTTACTCTACCGTATGCACACGAAATTCTTACCAAAATAAGGAAATCACTTTACCACAAGAAGGAAATCACCTTACTATAAGAAGGAAATCACCTTACCGTGAGAAGGAAATCACCTTACCGTGAGAAGTAAAGTATCTTATTGCATGAATAAATCAAGTTATCGTGATAAGGTATGTATAAACTTTCATAGTGGTATACTAATATTATATTTCTAATGTAGTGATCATATGAAAGAAAAGGTCACTGCATAAAGTCAATGGTTGATCACATGAAGAGTTAAGTTGACTGCATGTTCAAATGAGATGATTGCATGTTCAAATGAGTTAACTGCGTGAAGAGATGAACCAACCGCATCTCATTGGTACATCAGCTAACTGTACTTCAAGTGAAGTCATCTTACTATGTATAATTTAATAGTGAAGCTTTTCAAATCTCCAACAAGTAGTTTTTGACACATTAAATGAATCATCAGTTCATTTAATGAAGAATTATTATTCTCCAATTTCTACTTCTATTTAAGATCTCTTTAAAGAGATTATTTTAATCATGAAGAATAGAGCGATGATGCACTACTAAAAACATTGGATGACACGTAGAGAATAACAGAGTATTTCTATGAGATCACTTTATATGACACTCTGTTTTTCTAGACTTACTAAGAAACTTGTTTGAGATCCTTCAAAAGACAAACTCAAAGACTCAAAACAACTAAAGCGTCATTGATCAAGCTACATTACACTTTTTATTCATATATATCTTGCTCTTTCCATTTTATGCTTTACTTTTGAGTAGTGTGTTTTTGTGATTTTTTTATCTGTACACACTATCTCATGTGCTTGAATTGGATAATACTTTATATTCTCTCAAAATTATTTTATTGTATTCCCATGTAGAACTGTGGAAGATGTCATGTGTGGCCTAGTATCTTTTTCACCCCACATATAACTATAAGAGAGGCTCTGTGCCTGGAAATACCTGTGTGTTATTGATTGTAGAATATGATCCAGGTTGTGGATCTGATTATTGTTATAATAAACTGGTTAGCAGTAGGTGATTGTCAAGTGGAGGGGATTGAGTCTCGTCTTGAGACCAAACCCTTTTTTTATTTTCACTATGTATTTTGTTAAGTTTTTTTCTTTAAAACTACAAATTGATTTATATTTTCAAAGCTATAAAAAAATTTACTTTGATATTTAGTCTTAATTTGTGCTTATATAAAGTGTTTGATAAAGTAACTCAGTTCCAAAAGTTAAAGTATTTATAAGATATTTTAGCTGAGACTTAATCCCGCTTCTGAGAAATTATTTGAAAGATCAAATTTATACATTTATACTATTTTGATTAACTAGGAATTTTTATTAATTTGGGTGATTTAGTTTTAAAAAAAATTAAACAGAAATTTTATTGGGAACTCAATCCAGCCCTCTCGAGTTACTAACTCTGATCAACACAAACCCTTACATAATTAAGAGGGTAGAGATGACATGAAAACCATAAAATTTAATTTAATAATAAATAATTACAAAACCCTTGCAATTAATATTAAATTAAATAAAACAAACACATACATAGGTCTAGTCTATTCTCATGATCAGTCATATACATGCAATCACTACACATTTAAATTAACTAGCTAGAATTCACTTCAATTAGTTCTTCATTAAGATAAAACATGTGTGAATTAATCTAATAAATTTTCTAATTAATCAATTAATTCATCTTATCCCAATATCCATCTAATATATCCTAGATAATCCCATTTGTTGTAATTATAAACAAATTAAATAAATTGACTTTATTTAAAATTGATTAAGTATGAAACTTATACTTGGAGATGACATGGTGTGTACTATTATGAAATACTTGTCATGGTCCTTATTGTATACAGTGCACTCACACAATATATCATGTACATGGAATGTGATGTAATTTCATGGTGTGTATTATCAATAAATAATACACAAGACACGTGAAAATTACGTTGTGTGTATCGATTTAATGCACATAGAATATACAGTATATAACAACCATGCACAACCTATAGTTCCAAATTTTATGAATAAATTAATTAAGCATTTAATATCATATAAAACTTGTCACATTGCATGTACTTTCAATAAATGACACATGAACATGTGTTAATTATGTTTAATAGAGTAATTAATTAATTTCCTTTTCATGCAAATTAATTTACCTGGTTTAAATCCTAGATTGGCATGTATTCCATGTAAACAATTACATATTAATTACATTGTGTGGATTTAATTACACCACGTGTGAATTAATTACACCATGTTTGAATTAATTACACTTTGTGCATATTAATCACATGTGTGTATTAATTACCCCACATGTGAATTAATTATTCCACATGTGAATTAATTACACCATGTATGTATTAATTACACCATATGTGAATTAATTGTGTAGCTTTTGAATTAATTACACCACGCATGTCACAACCCATCCCAGTGGGGCCCATGTCGTGACTCCTAAAGCTCACCTCCAATAGGTCAGGGGCTGGTGACTAGCACCGAGTAGGCATATCACTAACATGAGAGGCATTTTCTATGTACCTTTACGCATGCACCCATCTCCAAGCCCACAAAATGCTGAAATGTAAAAACCAATAAGTAAACAGTGCATGCATACCATTATATCCCAACCAATAGAGTATGACATGAAAGTAAATTAAAGTGAAATTGGGCCAAATACAATCCCACCAAAAGAAGTATGTAACCACAAGTCCAACCTGTAAGTAAAGGTACTGGGACTGCTGTCTGTAGTCGTAGGAACACACCTTAGCCTGCCTGATCTCACAAAGCACTGTTTGGTCCTAGTCTGCATAGGACTTCATCAAAAGGTTGTTCGTCTGCACAAGACACAACATGTGCGGGAAAAGATCATGCAAGGGTGAGTATAACAATACTCAGTATGATGCCCTAAAACCACAAAGCAATGTAACAAAGGAAAGTACAGTCATCTTTACACAAGTATGTGTCTACATCACATGTAAGAATATCTAGATATACTCAATAAAAGACACATGGTCTAGAGGTAAGTCACAACTATCACATACCAATACTAGGGATTCAATTCTAAGATTCCACAAATCACTCATCTGGGAGAACACACTCCTGAGTCTGATAGCACTGATGACATCCATCTGAGAAGTACTATTAATCAGGAACCATCATGAGAGAGATATGATGATAGATCTGGAGAGAGAGATATGATACATAGATGATGATCATAGCTAGGCCCATAGGGTGATACCAACAACTCAATCTGGATTAACCCTCTAAGTAGAGGGTCAACACCCTGTAAAGTTAGTCACGTCAGTACTGAAGACTCTACATAGGGCATGAAGAATGAATAGAGTATCCCACTCCAGGCCTCTCGAGGGATTCCACAAATATATCTAGAAAGTCCTGTTGAAGGGATCGTAGTTCTGTGAGTAGGAAATTATTCATACCCACCTTTAGAGGAAACAATAAAGGGAATGAACCATAATGAAACATGTCTAAGAGATGGAGGAAAAGAGAATCAATCCACATAGAAAGGGGTATACAACATGTAGTAGGGTCACACATTGTGTCCCTTGACCCCAGGTACTACCCGTGTACAACAACCCGTGTCTTTAGAACATGTCATGTAGAAGATGGGTACACGACATGTAGAGGGAGTCACACACCGCATCCTTCCATTCGAGGTCCGCCTGTGTGCTATGAACGTGTGCCAGTACACGGTGTCAACCTATGTAACCTTGCCCATGTACCAGTACATGGGGTAGCCCATGTATCTAGTTCAGGCCATGCCATGTGGTGGAGTACACAGCATGTAGGCAACCCATGTACTCCACCCCATGTTCATGTACTTTCCATGTACACATCGAGTGGTCCAATGATGAACACATGTCATGTAGTCAGGACTACGCGTCGTGTGTTCTGGATTTTCTAGAAAGTCATTTTCTTCATCCCGCTCACCTCGGCTGATTGTCGAGCTCCGCTCTGGTGCTTGGTTCACCTTGAAACTCAAGATCAAGGTTTGTCTCACCACCCTAACACCCAAAAGAGGGGTTTTAAACCTTCAATCAGCTCGAAAAATTGAATAAATCAAATTCGATGCATTTCACCTGAAGAACAATTTCTCCCAAATCACTTCAATTTGTCCATCGTCGTCATCATCGCACCTCCGTTAGATTATCCTGATGCTAGATCTCAAATTTTGGATCGTTACACCAAGAAATTAAGGTGCAACAATTGATAATTCATAAACACATCAAAGAACGAAGAAGACGCATAGAAATACTAGGGGGAAAGCACGATGAACGAATCTGAGGAATGAACCTTGATCATTGCTCGTTATGGCCTCGATCCATTCCCGTAATAACAATCAATGATCAAAACAATAATAAAACCCCATAAATCCCACAATTAAATCCCATCCCATAAAGCAAAACTGAATTGTGGATCAACATGTTCATTGGTTGGTATGCATTCATTGTTGAATCTAAGAATGGGGAAGGAAATACAAAATAACACATCCTACCTAGGAATTGGATCGCTCATTGTTGGATATTGATTGTCGTTGGTGAGATCTTTCAAGAACGACATTCATCAATCTTCGATCCACAGTTCTGTCATCTCCCAATGAGAGAAATATTCAGGGTTTCCTCTCCAGAGCCTCTAAGGAATTCCAGGGTTATGAGCCTAACCTTGGATCTATGCCTAGAGATTTATTTAAAATAAAATCATCGCCACATCACTTCATCAAGGAAATAGAAAAATAAATTAAATATTTCAATTTATTTTATTCATTAAAAACTCCCATGACAATTTTCATAGTTGACCCACGCTGGCCATTATTAGGTCACACCTATGGTAAAGCCACTGATCTGAACACAGCGATATTCTTGTATTTTTTATCTGAGAACCCACTTAGAAGTTATTCCACTTTTTCAGTTAAACCACACACGCATGCTATTTAATATTTTAATATATTTCAAACATTTATTTCAGGAACACTGGGCCTCATAATCACACACCATCTCATCACCTAGTCTTGAATATAATCTATATAATATTTAAAAATAATAGATGTAAAATTTGGTACATTACATTCTCCCCACCTTGGGGCTTTACATTCTCGAAAATCCAAAACAAAGACTAATAAAAAAAGATGTGGGTATTGTGCATGGATTTGAATCTTCTGCTCTCATGTTCTCTCCTGGAGATTATCATGATACCACTAGATACACACCAAATGGATTGATCTCCCATGAAGGATCATCTCCTTCTAATCATCGATATCCACTAGGTACTCATCAAAAGTTTTTCCATCCTCGATGTCTATCTCTCCCCAGTCAATGACGTGAGATGGGTCATGCACTTACCTCCTCAGCTGCAACACGTGGAAGACATCGTGTACCCGATCCAACTATGGGGGTAGAGATAAGTGATACACCACCTCTCCAACTCTACACAGTATCTAAAAAAGGTCAATAAATCTTAGAGATAACTTTTCTCCCCATCTAAATATTTGTAATCCACGTCGAGGTGAAACCTGTAGAAACACGTGGTCTCCTTCCTATAACTACAAAGGCCTCTATAACCTATCAGCATAATACTTTTGAAGGATCTGTGAAATCTTTATATTCACTTGGATTATTTTTACCTTCTTTTTAGTAGCTCGTACCAACTCTGAGTCCATGAGTGATGACTCTCCTAGGTCAGTCCAAAAAAGTGGTGACCTATAGGGTCACCCGTAAAAAGCCTCGAATGGATCCATACCAATGGTGGAATGATATTTGTTATTGTATGTGAACTACACCAATGGTACGTGATCCTCCCAACTATGACCAAAGTCTAACATGAAATCCCGCAGTATGTCCTCCAGGACCTGAATGGTCTGCTTTGTCTGGTCGTCCATCTATGGGTGAAACGTTGTGCTCAAGCGTAACTGGGTCCCAAACACCTCCTGTAATCTCTTTTACAACTGGGATGTAAAACGAGAATCATGATCTGAAATTATCATCGATGGAACCCCATGGAGTCGAACTATCTCCTGAATATAGAGGTGTCTGAATCTCTCTACTGAAATCTGCTCTCAGATAGCTAGGAAGTGGTCTGACTTGGTGAGTTGGTTGAAAATCACCCAGATGGAATCATTTCCCCTGGACATACATGGTAAAAATTTTACAAAGTCTATCGATATCTCATCCCACTTCCATTTCAGCACCTCAAGGGGTTGAGCTAAACCCACTGGTACCTGGTGCCCAGCCTTCACTTGCTAACAAGTAAGGCATCGAGAAACAAACTCTACAACTCCTTTCTTAATATTTGGACACCAAAACTAATGTTGAAGGTCCTAGTACATCTTTTCTACACCTGTATATACCACTAAAGGGGATGTATGAAACTCCATCAAATCCTCCTCTCGTAACATCACTGGTACTATTGTGCGTCCTATGAAAAGAACGATGTGTTCCTCACCTTTTGAATATCCATTAGGAGCATGCCCTATGGATAGCTGGGAATGTATGGTCTTGTAGTCGGTATACCCAAGTTGTGCCTCCCTAAATCACTATAAGAGTGTAGGGGTAACAACCATCGACCGGAGGTAAGCTACTCCATCTCTATCCACAAAGTTTAATTATAACAAGGACAACTACTATGATGCCTCATTTAGTAACTATGAACTTGATCTTATGATGAGAGTATTCTCCACCACATTCCCCTCCCCATTAGTATAGAAAATCTCAAAGTCATAGTCCTAGAAGAACTTTATCTATCACCTTTGTCTCAAGTTCAGATCCTTCTGAGAGAAGACATACTTGAGACTGTTGTGATTGTAGTAGAAAATAAACCACTCACCCATTAGGTAGTGTCTTCACATATTCAATTTGAATATTACCACTGTTAACTCAAGATCATGGGTCACGTAGTTCTGCTCATGTGGTCTCAACTTGAACAAACCATAGGCAATCATTACTTGCCTCTACATCAGATACAACCAAGACTGATTCTTGATGTATCGCATAACACTACGTACTCGACACCCTCCTCTGGTAATCTCAAGATCAGAGTGCTCATAAAACTCTACCTCAACTATTGAAAAGTCTACTGAAACTTATCTATCCATACGAAAGGATACCCATTTTGAGTCAAAGTTGTTATAGTTGTTGATATCCTGGAGAAATCAGGTATGAATCTCTGATAATATCCTACTATCCTGAGGAAGATCTACACCTATGTCAAATTTTTAGGTGGATCTCATGATAGCACTGACTTGACCTTGGCTGGGTCAACTGCCACTCCATCCACTGAGATAACGTGTCCCAGAAAGTGGACCACCTGAATCTAGAACTGGCACTTTGAGAGTTTCCCATAAAGATGGTGCTCTCAGAGTACATCTAGAACCATCCTTAAGTGTCTCGCATGCTCCTCCTTAGATGTCAAGTACACAAGGATATCATCGATGAAAACTACCACAAAATGCTCCAAGTAAGGATGAAAGATCCAATTCATGAGTCCCATGAACAATTTTGGGGCATTTGTCATTCCAAAGGGCATCACCAAGTACTCATAGTGACTGTAATGACATATGAAAGTTGTCTTTAGTATATCCTCATCATGTACTCATAACTGGTGATAGCCTGATCGAAGGTCGACCTTTGAGAACCATCTTGCCCCTATCAACTGATCAAAGAGGTCATCAATCCTCGGTAGTGGATACTTGTTCTTCACAATTACTCGGTTCAAGCGTTGGTAGTCCACACACAACCTTAATCTCCTATCTTCCTTTTTGGAAAACAAAACCGGGGCCGCCCAGGGTGAAACAGTAGGTCTCACGAAGCCCTTCTTCTATAAGTCCTCTAATTGAACTCTCAGCTCGTAAAGCTCTCCGGGAGTCATATGATATGCTGGTGTAGATATCAGTGTCATCCTGAGGTGTAAATAAATACAGAATTCTATCTCCTGCTGGGGAGGTAATCTTAGAACATCTTCAGAAAAGACGTCTTCATACTTTGCCACCATCACTGAAAACTGGAAACTCATAACATCTGTTGCACCGAGGGTCAGGCTAGCCAACTAGTGAGTAATTAGCTGCACCCTCCTATGAATGAGTCTGTCCTATGCTATCTAGGTTTCATTTTCACTAACAAAGGAAAACCTTGTTCCATCATTGCAGACACGCTGCACTCTTCCCCTAAAATAGTAAATCTGGGCATGGACTGTAGATAACCAATTCATACCAAGAACGACGTCGTAAGGTCTTGACGTTGCCACCAAGAGGTTCCAACTAAAAATCTCACCTCTAAGGGTCACGTCACACTCTCAACATAGATGTGTGATCATCGAGTCTTCTCCAGTATGTGTCTCTAAGTATAAGGGTCGAGTCAATGGTTCAATTGGAATCTCATGGTCTCAAATAAGATATGTGGTGAGAATGGAATGACTAGCACTTGTGTCTATCAGTACTACAGATAAAGTATAAAAGGAATATATCATACCTCAGATCATTCCTAAATCCCCTGGGTCATATTCCTCGACTGCATGCAGTTGTCCTCTCCCATGTTCTCCCACTCCCTAAGCTTGACATAGACCTCTTGGGGGTGGTGGGGGTGGTAATAAGTCAAAACGTAAACCACATCTTGCTTCTCTCCCAGATCCTCTACCACATCTGTGGTCGTTCAAATCTTCTTGCTCCTATCATTGTCTCTGCCTTGGTGGTTCATCCATAGTCTCCATGTCAACAGCATGACAGGTCGGACAATCTCGAGCGAGATGTCCAATGTCGTCACATAAATAGCACTGCCTCTCCCTAGATCGACTGGACCCACCCTGTGAGCCTTCAAATATAGATCCTCTATCTTGGGACATCCTTCTATAATTTATCCCATGTCCATGTCCCTAATACTGATGTCATCTCCCTACTGCCAAGGTCTTGGCTCCTACTCATCCACTGCTGACTATTGTTGGTTGTATCTGCTCAGCCAAGAATCTTTCAACCACCAAAACTCACTCAAGCACCCCAACATAAGTAGGAATTCATAGAGGGATAATTTTGGATCGAATGTCTTTATACAGACCTCACTCAAAGGTTTGATCCCTAAAGTACTGATCTATAACCATATTCATTGAGTACCTGGAAAGGTTGGTGAACTTAGATGAATAATCATCCATTATCATGATACCATATCAGAGTTGAAGAAGCTCTAATATATGCACAACTCTTAGTGTAACTAGTGATAACTCCTCTCTAAAGAGACACTTGAACTATGTCCATGAAATATTCACCTCATCATGAGTCTAGATAGCCAAACTCCATTATTTTCCTACTGAGTTGTGTAGGAGGCTCGCCTCCAGAACAATCATCTGATTTTTTGGTGTCCGTACTAGGCGTAAAACTCAGGTCACCACCTCAAGACAGACCTCAACTACCTAAGGGTAGGGCTCACCTTGAAAACAAAGGGGTATCTATCTCTAAAAATCATGGATCATACTCAGTCTGCGCTCCTCGTTTTTTGGTACTGGCGATACCATGTGCTGTTCAACAGGTGGCGGTATAGCTGGTGCACCACCTATAGGTAACATTTGGGGAATTGGTCTCTATATCGAAGCCTATTCACTAAGGGGGTTATCCTCATGATCAGGCCACTGAATACTAGTTGGTATGCATCACATAAGAATCCTATAAGAAAACAAGATATACCACGGTCAATGATTACATCTAAAGAGCTGACTCAAGAAGGACATGAAACCCACAACTCATTCCTATATGATGCATGTACCATTATTTTCTCTACAATCAATGTTCTAATGTACCAAGTCGAAAAGAAGGTTATCAAAGTCCTAGTGTATGGATACTTCGGTCGCCCACACCAACACTGGAGTCCTTATCCTGAAATCAAAACTCAAAACACTTAACACTATTGCCTCAAACCAATCTCACAGAGTCTCAGTCCTAAGGTAGAACCAACCACCTCTGATACCACTCTTTCACGACCCATCCTAGTGGGGCCCATGCCGCAACTCCCCAAGCACACCTCTAATAGACCATGGGATGGTGACTAGCACTGAGTAGACATATCGCTAACATATGAGGCATTTCCTATGTACATGTATGCACACACTCATCTCCAAGACCAAAAAAATCTAAAATGTAAAAACCACTAAGTAAACAGTGCATGCATATCACTATATCCCAACCAAAATAGTATGATAATAAAATAAATTAAAGTGAAATTGGTCCAAATACAAGCCCACCAAAATAAGTCTATAACCAAAAGGCCAGCCTATAAGCAGAGGTATTGGGACTACTGTCTATAATCGTAGGAACACACCTCAGCCTTCTTGATCTCACAAATCACTATATGGTCCTGGTCCACCTAGGACTCCATCAAAAGGTCGCTCATCTACACAAGACACAACACGTGTGGGAAAAGTTTGTGCAAGGTTGAGTATAACAATACTCATTAGGACACCCAAAATCACAAAGCAATATAACAAAGAAAAGTACAGTCAGCTCTACACAAGTATATGTCTACAACACATATAAGAATATCCAGATATACTTGATCCAAGACACACAGTCTAGAGGTAATTCACAACTACCATATACCAACACTAGGTATTCAATTTTAAGATTCCACGAAACACTCATCTGAGAGAACACACTTCCGAGTCTGATAGCACTGATGACGTATGTCTGAGAAGTATTGTTCGTCAGGAACCTTCATGAGAGAGAGATGTTGATATATTTGAAGAGAGAGGTATGATATATAGATGAGGATCACGACTAGGGCCATGGGGTGAAACAAACAAATTGTTCTAGATTAACCCACTAAGTAGAGGATCAACACCCTATAAAGTTCGTCACCTCAATATCGAAGACTCTACCTAGGGCACAAAGAATGAACAAAGGATCCCGCTCTAGCCCTATCGGGGGATTCCAGAACTCTATCCATAAAGTCCTGCTGAAGGTATCATAGACCTATGAGTATGAAATGATTTGTACCTACCTTCAGGGAAAACGATAAAGGGAACGAACCCTAATGAAACTTTTCCAAGATACGAAGGACAAGAGAATCAAGCCATGTAAAAAGGGGTACACTGCGTGTAATAGGTCCACACATTGTGCCCCTTGACCCTGGGTACTGACCATGTACAATAGCCCATGTCTTTAGAACATGTCATGTTGAATATGGGTACACGACGTGTAGAGGGAGTCACACACCATGTCCTTCCATCTGAGGTCCACCCGTGTGCTCTGACTGTGTTCCAATATACAGTGTCAACCCATGTAACCTTGCCTGTGTACCAGTACATGGGGTAGCCCATGTATCTGGATCAGTACATGTCGTGTGGTGGAGTAAACGCCGTATAGGTAACCCGTGAACTCCACCCCATGTCTGTGTACTTTCCATGTACATGTCGAGTGGTTCAATGATGAACACACTCCGTGTAGTTGGGACTGCACATTCTGTGTTCTGGATTTTCCAAAAAGTCATCTTATTCCTCCCACTCACCTCAATCGATGGTCAGGATCCACTCTAGTGATCGGTTCACCCCAAAACTCAAGATCAAGGTTCATCTCGCCACCCTAACTATCACGACCCGACCCTACCCAGCTCGAGCCGCAACTACCCCAAGCCCGCCTCCATAGTCCAGGGGATGGTGACCAGCACCGAAGGCTAAAAAACTCGGGGAGGCCTTTGCCTAAGTACTTGTACACACACACGCAACCCACTCAATACAGAAGTGCAGAGTAAAATAAAAGACAAGTAAAGTACTATCTACTATAAACATCCAAAAAAGTGCATAGACCTCTAAACAGTACAAAGAAAGTGTTGAAGGTAAACTGAAAAAGAAAAGGGGAAAACATGCATCCAACCAGAAAAGGTTCTACAACCCGACAACAGGTAAACAAAGGAAAAACGGCTGGAAGGGTCCCCCACCTGGAACCCAACTCCGACCACCATATGCGGTCCAAGCTCCCGATCTCCTAAGCTCTACTGAAGTCACGATCCACCTGTCTGTCGTCTGTAAGGGCACACCAAGTGAGGGCAAAGCCCAAGCACGGGTGAGTATAAAAATACTCAGTAGGATGCCCTGAAGGCTCGAGGGAGAAAAAAAGGAGATACCAAAGAGTGAGCAGTATATCGGACAAAGAAAAGTAAAGGAGCTCAACAAAGAGTGCAGTAATGAGTACAGATCAACCCAAAAAGAGGAAGGAAGTAGACTTGTCCAAACACAAGGATCTAGAAGTGGTGAGAAGATGAAATTCCCATCGAGTCTTCACTACCTATAGCAGGAGAGTAGACTCATCCAACCACGAGAAGCTAGACACGGAAAGCACATGGCATACCCCGCGCGTCTTCGCCTCTCCTGGAAGGAGAGTAGCCAAAACCCAAGGAGTGGGTACTGGAACAAGGTATACATATACATATGCTCTGTCAAGAAACCCGAACAAGATTTCAAGGGGATCTCCACCCCGCAGCTCAGCCCAAGAAAGTGAGTCACCATCGGTCTTAGAAGTAACCATCATCGATGCCCAACATCTCACACGTCTACCCCAAACTGCAAGCTAAGGGCTCAAATCACCACACCTCGACACTATCCTCTTTGGACGGAACTGACTCGCCCGCATGGTTTTAGGTCGCGTCGCAAGGACGCGTCTCGGTGGGGAAAGCGCCCCTCGTTCTTGAAAGTTCTGGGGAAAGTCAACTACACCTCATCACTATCATACAATTGAGAAGTATTCTCGAAGGAAAAGTTATCACATCACTGACCCGTACAACCAAGGGTCCCGCTCCGGTAGTTACGGAGTAAAGCCACAGACTAGCCTAGTAGAAAAGACTGAGTCTGAAATGCCAACGGGTGACCCACTGCCCAGCCCTACTGGAGGGTAAACCATAATACATCATCAGGTGACCCACTGCCCAGCCCTGTTGGAGGGTAGACCTGGAACAAGTCGACAGACGACCCACTGCCCAGCACTGCTGGAGGGTAGACCCGGAACAAGACGACGGGCGACCCACTGCCCAGCCCTGCTGGAGGGTAGACCCTCAAGAGTCGTCGGGTGACCCACTGCCCAGTCTCTACTGGAGGGTAAACCCTAGAAGTCAGTGAGAAACCCACTACCCAGTCTATACTGGAGGGTAAATCCGAAGAACTCAGTGAGCAACCCACTGCCTAGTCTCTACTGGAGGGTAAACCTGAAGAAGTCAATGAGCAACCCACTGCCCAGTCTCTGCTAGAGGGTAAACCCGGAACTGCTCTGGCCATCCCTACTGGATGGTACAACACTAGCCAACAGAACTCGGAGTGGGTATTGTGCAACCACCCAATTCCAGAACAAGACTAGGGGAAACCACTCAACCCTGCTGGTCTAAACCATCGTGAACAGGAGTACCCTCTATGTCGCGAGAGGTCAAAGGTACGCAAAGAAGAACACGACACGCACATGGGGCCCACACGACGTGTGGCACCAAATAAACTCCAACCAGGTGCACAAATTTTCTCAGGTACAAACAACCACATGTACCTCCCAACATTCTCGCATACTCCCAAAGTATTCCACGTCTCCAGCCCAAAGGCTAATGTGCACACATCCCCCAACGTCAACGTGAAATCATAAACGTATCAAATCCAACTTTCCACCTCAATGGCTGAGGCACTGCCAACCACAACTCTTCAAGCATTACTTCTCTCACACGGGAGTGTACGTGATCTCACGCCAAGGGTTCGCTTCCGAACACAACAAGAAGAACCACCACCGGAGCACTTCTCATATTTCCACATTTAATAAGATTGTGTAAGAGGCTCTGCTTGCCTGAGCAGATTACACCGTTGTAATCCTCATGGAAAAACATGCGAGATATACTACTTACTCGCCCGAAACAATCAACCGGTGGAAAAAAAGTACTATTCACCGTAGCCAGCCCGGGTGGAACCCACACCACGATCCCGAATAAGGTCGGGCGAACTGCTCAATCGCGATGCTCTCGGAAAAACACGTTAGTTCGACTATTCATTCGCCCCAAACGGACGCCCGATGAAAAATTCGCAGTACGTTGTTCACAGCTTAAAGGACAGCCCATGGGGCCCACGCCTCAACTCCGACTTCAATGCCCGAAACCACCCTGGTCAAATTCGCCTCGATGCCAGGGTCACAACACTGCTGACGGTGCCTAAAACAGGCTCCGGATGTAGAAGCTGCAACTCCCCGTGTTATACGTGAACGGGGCCCTGGGGGGGCCCACACCTCGAGCCCGAATTTAGGTGGGTGGATAGCACTATTCCAATCCCCACGTAAAAACACTCAGAAACGAGTACTCAAACACCCCAAAATGGATGTCGGGTGAAAAAGTGGCGTTTCACCGTAAAACGCGCGAGCTGGGCCATGTGGGGCCCGCACCTTGCCTCCAACCTGAATGCTTCAGAAAGCATCTCAAAAAGTCTGCATGAGGACTGGGGTCACGCTGCCGTTAACGGCTCGTCAATCGGACATCCCAAGCGGGAGTTAGGTCCGATGCAACAATTAATTAATTAATTAATTAATTAATTGATCGTAAAAACCGTTTCATGCCACCGAGCAACGAAACCAAACCGCAAAGGTTCCGAACTAACTTTGGAAGGATGGTCTCAACTCCAGGGCCACTGCGCCTCCGACGGCACGTCAAACGGACGTCCGGCTTGTGAGCCACGTTCGTCGTAAACTTTAATAATAATTTATTATTATTAAATTGACACGTTTCGGGTCACCCACCTTCGAGCACGAACCCCAAAACCCCAGAACATACTTTAAAAAGGTCGTCTCACTAATATGGTACCGTAGCCGCAGACGGCGCATCAAATGGACGCGCCGTTTAGGAGTTACCCCCCGAACGCAAGGGGTCCATCCGGGCCGGTCCACCCCGACCGGCTCGGTCCGAACCACCGCGGCCCGCCCAACAGAACCGAACCCGCTCCTCGGGTTCGATTTTTACAAACGGACCGGCCTTTTGGCCGGTCTTCACATCGCATCTGCAGGACCCGCAAAGGGCGGGTCCTGGTCTCCTCCGCTCTCTCGAGGTCGTCGCCTCGGGCTCCCCCGCTGACCGCGCCAGGCCGACGCCCGCCTGCTCCGCTGAGGCCCCGCGCCACCGTGCTGCTCGACTGCGCCACCTCTTCGAAGCCCGGCGTCGCCCCTGCTGCCCTGCGCCGAGCCTCCCTGCTCCGCCTCCGCCGCCAGCCAGCCTGCCGTGCCGCTCGACCGCGAGCCCCGGACGCCCCCGCTCGCACGCCCTCGAGGAAGTCGGCCCGCCACCGCCTAAGGACCCCCGTTCCGCACGCCCTGGACCATCGGGCAGGCACAAAAAGCTTCCGGACCGCCGCAACCCCTGGCCGCCGCCGCCCGGATGGCCGGAACGTCGCCGAAAAACACCTAAAAAACCCGCTAAGTTTGAATTGCAATCGCGGACGCCTCGGGGCTCCAAATTCAAATATGAGGGGTGCATTGGGAAGCTTGGGATTTATACTACTCATTTACGATATTCGTTCGAAGATAAAACATCAAATCGATGCCATAATTCAACTTGAAACAAGGGTTTGGAAATTAAAACGCAAAACGAAAATCTCCTACCTCTTGGGCAGTAGCCCGGAGCTTCGCCGCACGTTCTGTGCCTTGCCGCCACCGCTCCCATATTGATAAGAGGAAGAGGAGTATAAGGAAGGGAAGTTGAGGGTGAGGTGGGGGGGGTAACCAGGGGAGATCAAGGGAGGGGAAGGGGAGAAGAATGGTTTAAATAAAAAAAAATTAATTAAAATTTTAATTAATTTAAACCCCTAATTTAACCCACATCCGAAACTCTCGACGGGGTAGAGGTTAAGCCTCTCTTAGGGTAAACACCACCTCCCGAGAACAATGGAGGTCTCAGAATTTTAATCTGAGGCCCAGTTCAAAATTTATTAAACTCAACGCCTGAGGCCGCCAAATTACGAAAACGCCCTTGGGGCCATTTTTCACAGACGGGGCGCGCCCGCGAAAGTTACACCCCTCCTAGGGTAAAAAGCATGCTCCGGACTCAACGGTGCCCTCGGTTTTCCAATTAGAGCCATAGTTTAAGAGATACCTAAGTTAATCCATTAAATGAATAAATTAATTTATTTATTTATCCGTTTAATGTTATGTTAACGGGCGAGGGGTCCCAACGTCCCACGCCGACATGTTTTATATCGTTCCTAGAGTAAACACCCCATTTTGGACCCATCCGTACTCTCATATTTCTTATTTGGATCACCATTTAGGAGTTATCCCATTTATTTGGCGTGCCCGGTGTGAACACACTGAAAATTTAATTTCAGCCACAACAGGGCTCGGAATCACACACCGTCTGAAGGCGCTGCTCTGGAATAATATCAAGAATATTCCAAAGTCTTTTATAGCCAAAAAATGGGTTCTTACATCATTCCCACCTTCAAGCTTTTCGTCCCCTAAAATCAAAACCAGGGAACAACTTAGGGTAGTAAGCCCGCACCTGGCTCTTCTGTACCCAGAAAAACTCTCACACAGTCCCGCGTCTCGCACAAGAACCAAGGATTGATCCATTCATGTGAGGTTTTCCCTCGCCGATGACGTGTATAGTGGAATGCACGCATCTTCTCAGGTAAGTCACGCGGGAGACGTCGTGCACCCACTCCTAACTTTGGGGTTAGTACAAGGCGGTAGGGAACCTAGCCATCCCTTTGCACAGTCTCAAATGGCCCGAAGGCCCTCGGAGGTATCTCACCTCCCCGACCGAACCCCTACGTCGCACGCCACGACTAGAATCACCACCCGCACCTGGAACAAGGCCCGGTGATTCCCTCCTTCAGAATATCCATATGGTGAAACACCCAAGGATATCTGGTCACGCAAGGTTTCACAGTCGATGTCTCTCAACCAAGACTCCCTTACACGCTCTAAGAGTGAAAGAGTCAACACCATCGACTAACGAAAAAGGTCTCACGCCTTTTACCTTACCAACACAGGGTTATACAGATGCCCCCGCACCACCCTGGTAACACCCCAAACAAGGAGCATAGAGAAAAGCATTTCACGCACAGAGTATAACAATTCTACTATAAAAAGTAAAAGAGATGTAGAGCCTACCTCTTACCACCTCATGCTCCGCAGGATCATAGACATACAAAGCTCGCAGCTGTCCGCGGTCCCAACTGTCAGCTCCCGGAGCCTGACGTGGACTGCCTGGTGGTGATGGGAAGACCTCGTAAGGTCGTCCTCCACTTCCATCTCCTCCCGCTCCTCTGCAAGCACCACCTCTCAGGGTGATACTCCGATCACGATGTTTCCTCTGTCGTGGTGGTGCACCTACTGCCTGCCCGATGTTCTCAGCGCGCCTGGTCGGGCAGTCTCGCGCCAGGTGACCTCGCCCATCGCAAGCATAACACCGACTCTCTCTGGGCTGCACTGGTACCCTCTGGCGCCACTGTGGTGTACGACCACACCCCTGAGTCTGGTTGTCAAAAAGCCACCTGTATCGAGGTTCTGCTTGCCGACGCTCGCTAGTTGCGGCAGACATCTCGAATCTGTCGAGCCTGCAGTCACCACCAACTTTAGAGCGTGACAGGAAGCTCTATGTCACCAACACCTGCTCTAGCACCCCGGCATATGTGGGAATACCCAAGGGTACTATGATAGCACGAATCTCTTGGCGGAGACCCTTCTCAAACTTCCGCGCTCGGAAGTTGCCATCATGAACCAAGTCCGGGTAAAAGCGTGCACGGTCTGCGAAACTAGTCGCGTACTCGGCCACCGTCATCCGTCCCTACTGAAACTGCAAGAGGTCCTAAATCCGAATGGAGCGTAAGCAGGAGAGGAAAAACTCATCACGAAACAACAACTGAAAGTCACCCCAAAAAAGTGATGACTCGTCAAGAAACTGAGTCACCAGACTCTACCAAAGCCAAGCTACTCCGCGGAAAAGGTTGGCGACCAAAGCCAGCATAAGATATGTCGGTGTCTGCACAAGCCTGAAGAGGCGAACCACTGCCTCGATCCAAACCTATACTAACTAAGGGTCTGGCTCACCACCGAACCTCAGCGGTCTCTGCCGCTGGAACTCACGGTGCGCGCTCAACCTGCGCTCAAGCTCAGTCTGCTCTGCTGAAGCTGCATGCTGCTCAACAGGTGGGGGTGCTACTACTGGACCACCTGGAGAAAGGGTCTCGCATAATGGGTCCTGGACTGAGGCCTCGTAGCTCACAGGGTAGTCGTCACGAACCAAAGCTGGTATCCTAGCTGGCTGTCTTCGCAGAGACATCCTGAATATTATCAAGGAGTGTCGCGATCAGATGAGCATATATGTATATCACAACAACAATAACGATGGAGAGATAACTCAAGAAGAATAGTCAAGGACTCAATCCTATGTGATGCACAAACAAATTTCCCTGCAATGAGTGTCTCAGCATGCCGAGTCGACAACCGGGTTATCAGGGTCCTGGTGAATGGATACGTCAGTTGTCACACCATCACTGGACTCCCTGGCCTGAGAGCTGCTCTCGAGACATGTTAAAATTGTTTCCCTAGATCCCAACCAATTCCTTTTATTTTAGGGACGTCCGAACAACGTCCCAAGGAAAGAACCACCTCTGATACCACTTTGTCACGACCCGAACCTACCCGGATTGAGCCGCAACTACCCCAAGCCCGCCTCCATAGGCCAGGGGCTGGCGACCAGCACCAAAGGCTAAAAAACTCAGGGAAGCCTTTGCCTAAGTACCTGTACACACGCATGCGGCCCACTCAATGTAGAAGTGCAGAGTAAAAGAAAAGACAAGTAAAGTACCATCTGCTATAAACATCCACAAAAGTGCATCGACCTCTAAACAGTACAAAGCAAGTGCTGAAGGTAAACTGAAAAAGAAAAGGGGCAAACACGCGCCCAACCAGAAAAGGTGCCACAACCCGGAAACAGGTAAACAAAGGAAAACAGCTGGAAGGGTCCCCCACCTAGAACCCGACTCCGACCACCGTACGTGGTCCAAACTCCTGATCTCCTAAGCTCTGCTGAAGTCACGATCCACCTGTCCGTTGTCTGCAAAGGCACACCAAGTGCGGGCAAATCCCAAGCAGGGGTGAGTATAAAAATACTCAGTAGGATGCCCCGAAGGCTCGAGAGAGAAACAAAGGAGATACCGAAGAGTGAGCAGTAGATCGGACAAGGAAAATTAAAGGATCTCAACAAAGAGTGCAGTAAAGAGTACAACTCAAACCAATAAGAGGAAGGAAGTAGACTCGTCCAAACACAAGGAGCTGGAAGCGGTGAGAATATGAACTTCTCGTCGAGTCTTCACTACCTATAGTAGGAGAGTAGACTCGTCCAACCATGAGAAGCTAGACATGGAAAGCACGTGGCATACCCCACGCGTCTTCGCATCTCCTGGAAGGAGAGTAGCCAAAACCCAAGGAGTGGGTACTGGAACAAGGTATACATATATATATGCTCTGTCAAGAATCCTGAACAAGATTGCAAGGGGATCTCCACCCCGCAGATCAGCCCAAGAAAGTGAGTCGCCATCGGTCTCAGAAGTAACCATCATCGATGCCCAACATCCCACACGTCTGCCCTGAACTGCAATCCAAGGGCTCAAATCACCGCACCTCGACACTATCCTCTTTGGGCGGCACTGACTCACCCACACGGTTTTAGGTCGCATCGCAAGGACGTGTCTCGGTGGGGAAAGCACCCCTCGTTCTTGAAAGTTCTGGGGAAAGTCAACTATACCTCATCACTGCCATACAATCGAGAAGTCTTCTCGAAGGCAAAATTGTCAAATCACTGACCTGTACAACCAAGGGTCTTGCTCTGGTAGTTACGGAGTAAAGCCACGTACTAGCCTAGTAGAAAGGACTGAGTTTGAAATGCCAACAGGTGACCCACTGCCCAGCCCTGCTGGAGGGTAAACTGTAATACATCATCAGGAGACCCACTGCCCAACCCTGCTGGAGGGTAGACCTGGAACAAGTCGACAGGCGACCCACTGCCCAGCCCTGCTGGAGGGTAGACCTGGAACAAGACAACGGGTGACCCACTGCCCAGCCCTGCTGGAGGGTAGACCCTCAAGAGTCGTCGGGTGACCCACGGCCCAGTCTCTGCTGGAGGGTAAACCCTAAGAGGTCGTCGGGTGAACCACTGCCTAGTCTCTACTGAAGGGTAAACCCTAGAAGTCAGTGAGAAACCCACTGCCCAGTCTCTACTGGAGGGTAAACCCGAAGAAGTCAGTGAGAAACCCACTGCCCAGTCTCTACTGGAGGGTAAACCCGAAGAATTCGATGAGCAACCCACTGCCTAGTCTCTGCTAGAGGGTAAACCCGGAACTGCTCTAGTCATCCCTACTTGATGGTACAACACTGGCCAACAGAACTCGGAGTGGGTATCGTACAACCACCCAATTCCAGAATAAGACCATGGGAAACCACTAAACCCTGCTCGTCTAAACCATCATGAACATGAGGACCCTCTATGTCGCGAGAGGTCAAAGGTATGCAAAGCAGAACACGACACGCACATAGGGCCCACACGACGTGTGGCCCCAAGTCAACTCCAACCAAGCGCATAAATGTTCTCAGGTAAAAACAACCACATCTACCTCCCAACGTTCTCGCATACTCCCAGAGTATGCCACCTCTCTAGCCCAAAGGCTAACGTGCACACAGCCCCCAACATCAAAGCGAAGGCATAAATGTATCAACTCCAACTTGCCACCTCAACAGCTGAGGCACGGCCAACCACAACTCTTCAAGCATTACTTCGCTCACACGGGAGTGCACGTGATCTCACGCCAAGGGTTCGCTTCCAAACACAACAAGAAGAACCGTCACCAGAGCACCTCTCATTTTTCCACATTTAAAAAGATCGCGTAAGAGGCTCTGCTCGCCTGAGCAGATTACACCATTGTAATCTTCATGGAAAAACACACGAGATAGACTACTTACTCGCCCGAAACGGTCAACCAGTGGAAAAAAAGGTACTATTCACCGTAGCCATCCCGGGTGGAACCCACACCACGATCCCGAATAAGGTCGGGCGAACTGCGCCATCGCGATGCTCTCAGAAAAACACGTTAGGTCGACTATTCATTCGCCCCAAACGGATGCTCGATGAAAAAGTCATAGTACGTTGTTCACAGCTTAAAAGATGGCCCGTGGGGCCCACACATCAACTCTGGCTTCAACGCCCGAAACCACCCCGGTCAAATTCGCCTCGATGCCAGGGTCACAACGCCGCTGACGGTGCCTAAAACAGGCTCCAGATGCAGAAGCTGCAACTCCCCGCGTTATACGTGAACGGGCCCCTAGGGGGGCCACACCTCGAGCCTGAATTTAGGCAGGCGAATAGCGTCATTGTAATCCCCACAGAAAAACACTCATAAACGAGTACTCAAACACCCCAAATGGATGTCGGGTGAAAAAGTGGCGTTTCACCGTAAAACGCGCGAGCTGGGCCCTGTGGGGACCACACCTTACCTCCAACCTGAACGCTTCGGAAAGTATCTCAAAAATTCCGCATGGGGACTGGGGTCATGCTGCCGCTGACGGCGCGCCAATCGTACATCCCAAGCGGGAGTTAGGTCCGATGCAACAATTAATTAATTAATTGGTCGTATAAAGCGTTTCGTGCCACCGAGCAACGAAACCTAACCGCAAAGGTTCCGAACTAACTTTGGAAGGATGGTCTCAACTCTAGGGCCACCGCGCCTCTGACGGCACGTCAAACGGACGTACGGCTTGCAAGCCATGTCCGTCGTAAACTTTAATAATAATTTATTATTATTAAATTGACGTGTTTCGGGTCACCCGCCTTCGGGAACGGACCCCAAAACCCCGGAACATACTTCAAAAAGGTCGTCTCGCTAATACGGTCCCGTAGCCGTAGACGGCGCGCCAAATGGACGCACCGTTTAGGAGTTACGGCCCCCTGAACGCAAGGGGGGCATCTGGGCCGGTCCACCCCGGTCGGCCCGGTCCGAACCGCCGCGGCCCGCCCAGCAGAACCGGACCCGCTCCTCGGGTCCCGTTTTTACAAACAGACCGTCCTTTTGGCCGGTCTCCACATCGCGTCTGCAGGACCTGCAAAGGGTGGGTCCTGGTCTCCTCCGCTCTCCCGAGGTCGTCGCCTCGGGCTCCCCCGCTGACCGCGCCAGGCCGGCGCCCGCCTGCTCCGCTGA
This sequence comes from Viscum album, assembly GCA_963277665.1. Taxonomy (NCBI): domain Eukaryota; kingdom Viridiplantae; phylum Streptophyta; class Magnoliopsida; order Santalales; family Viscaceae; genus Viscum; species Viscum album. Next base: position 30,643,235 of record OY728132.1, on the reverse strand, counting down.
GGCCCCGCGCCGTCGTGCTGCTCGACTGTACCGCCTCTCCGAAGCCCGACGTCGCCCCTGCTGCCCTGCCCCGAGACTCCCCGCTCTGCCTCCGCCGCTGGCCAGCCCGCCTGTCACTCAACCGCGAGCCCCGGCCGCCCCCGCTCGCACGCCCTCGAGGAAGTCGGCTCGCCACCGCCTGAGGACCCCCGTGCCGCACGCCCTGGACCGTCGGCCCGGAGCGCGAAGCCGCCGGACCGCCGCAACCCTGGGCCGTCGCCGCCCAGATGGCCGGAACGTCGCCGAAAAACACCTAAAAAACCCGCTAAGTTCGAATTGCAGCCGCGGACGCCTCGGGGCTCCAAATTTAAATCTGAGGGGTGCGTTGGGAAGCTCAGGATTTATACTACTCATTTATGGGATTCGTTTGAAGATAAAACATCAAATTGACACCGTAATTCAACTTGAAACAAGGGTTCGGAAATTAAAATGCAAAACGAAAATCTCCTACCTCTTTGGGCGTAGCCCGGAGCTTCGTCGCACGTTTCGCGCCTTGTCGTCGCCGCTCCCATCTTGATCATAGAAGGAGGATTAGGAGGAAGGGAAGTTGAGGGTGAGGGGGGGGGTTCCAGGGGAGATCAAGGGTGGGGAAGGGGAGAAGAAGGGTTTAAATAAAAAAAGAATTAATTAAAATTTTAATTAATTTAAACCCCTAATTTAACCCGCATCCGAAACTCTCTATGGGGTCGAGGTTAAGCCTTCCCTAGGGTAAAAACTAACTCCCGATCACAACGGATGTCTCAGAATTTTAATCTGAGGCCCCATTCAAAAGTTATTAAACTCAACGCTCGAGGCCGCCAAATTACGAAAACACCCCTGGGGCCATTTTTCACAGACGGGCCGCGCCCGCGAAAGTTACACCCCTCCTAGGGTAAACGGCATGCTTCGGACGCAACGGTGCCCTCGGTTTTCCAATCTGATCCACCGTTTAATAGATACATGAGTTAATCCATTAAATGAATAAATTAATTAATTAATTTATCCGTTTAATGTTCTGTTAACGGGCGAGGGGTCCCAACGTCCCAGGCCGACATGTTTTATATCATTACTAGGGTAAACACCCCATTTTGGACCCATAAGTACTCTCGGATTTCTGATCCGGATCACCGTTTAGGAGTTATCCCATTTATTTGGCGTGCCCAGTGTGAACGCAATGAAAATTTAATTCCGGCCACAACGGGGCTCGGAATCGCACACCGTCTGAAGGCGCTGCTCTGGAATAATATCAAGAATATTCCAAAGTCTTTTATATCTAAAAACCGGGTTCTTACACTAACACCCAAATGAGGGGTTCCAGGCCTTCAATCGACTAAAAAAATGATTAAATCAAATCTGAAGCATTTCCCCTGAAAAACGATTTCTCCCAAGTCACTTTGATTTGGCCATCGCCATCACCATCACACCTCTGTTGGGTTGTCCCGATATCGGATCTTGTCACAAACCGAATATGGTCGCCGCCAAAACTGGCACCAAACCTAGCTCGTGACATGACCCGAAGGGCGTTCCCTATCCCCACGAGCTGGCACAAGTGCCCGGGTATCATTTATTTTTGTTTGGGAACGATTTACCCGAATATGAAGGCATAAAACATTAAAAACAATCAATAAACTGAATCTGAAAAATGTAAACCAAAATATTCTTGAACAAAAACCAGAACTGAATACATATTTTTAAAGACACTACAAGTGGTCTAAAAACAAATAATGACAATATAAAGACATCCCCATGGACTCCACATGACAAGGGGGTCATCACCCGCAAGCCTTCTCCGCAACTCCGCCCCAACGATGGGGACTAACACCCTGAACCGCCATCACCCTTAGCCTTCCCTTTACCTGAGTCAAGCATAAGCAGGTCTACTTACACCCAAGGGGTGAAAGTAGGGTGTGAGCCTAAGCCCAATAGGATACCACCAGATGATTCCAAAGAGCATGCAATACAATGTGAACAAAACAAGCAATTTTAATACACAAGGTGAAACAGTGTTAAAATTCAAAGAAATGCAACTTTCAAATGAAAACAGTTTTCAATCCAAGAATTCCAGTATGTTAACACATTTAATAGACATTTGAGCTACTGTAAAGTACTTCCAAAACACCCCACAACAAGGGTAAATACCACAAATCCAATGAGCATCAAAATCGGGAACACCCCTAAGCACTAGGTTGTCTCGGGCCCTATGTACCTCGTACCTCAGTGTAGAGTAACCATAGAAAAATCTATTCTCGTGAACGAGCCACTAGTAGGTAACATACCCATAACCTAGTGGCCCCCAATCATCATCCACATATTTTAGTTAGAGTTGTCGTTATCCAAATGCTAAGTGGAACAGGGACAAAACCCATCTGATCCACTAGCTGTACTAGTACAAATCCGCCCCACCTAGGTACCCGGGCTTCCCCTTTTGTGCTCAAACAATTTCAGCAAGCAACACACATCCTTTTGCATATAAAATGTCACTACTGGTCACAAACAAATAGTACAATAGCTACACACATTTTATACCATTTAAAACACACAATAAAATAATTTTATTTTCAATAAAACAACCTCTCAAAACAGCACATTGTTTTGCACCCAAAGCTCTTTAAGGTATCCACTTTGCACACTATGTGAACACTTGTAAGTCCTTAAAACTAAATTTCAGTTCAATAACCTTTAATGAAACCAACAATTCAGTTATGGTGCATCCCAATGTGAACCAATAAGTTATATCTTTTAAAAACCACCATTTTCACACAAACATGGCACTTAAAGCCTATTTGCTTCCCAAACACCATTTAAGCAAACTTTCACAGAAACAACAAAAAAGAATAAACATTAAAAACATGATTTTCAGTCATAATACAGTTAAATAAAATCAACTAATTAATTATAGGTTAGCCCAAAATGAACCAATGAAAGATTTGAATGAAAAACCCCCAATTTCACCAAAAATTGGAACTTAAAATTAATTTTCATTATAAATGCAACTAAAACCAATTTTTACAGAAAAATTCAAGGGAAATAAACATTAAGGTACCATGAACACAGAAATCTAATTCACAAAAATTGTACACAAAATGGAATCACCTACCAAAACCAAGGAAACCCTTGAACCCTTTGTGTGAAAACTCAAACGCACCACCGCCGCACCTCAAGGAAGGTAAACCAGAACTAAAACCAGAATTTCAGACCATGAAACATAATATAAAACCCTAATTTTTAAACCCTAATCCCTGGACATTAGTAACCTCAATGATAAGGGAATAAACCCTAAGTAAATTGGATGTAACCCTAAACAAATTGAAAGAAGAAAGAAGGAGAAAAACTTACTTAAAGTATCTTGTAGAAATCTCCCCCAAAAATACCAGTATCTGATTTTAAAAATACTCAAACCTTTAAGTGAGGTTAGAATAAGGATATGGAGATCATTTAGGAATTTGAATGGGGGAAAAGAGTAAAAATTGAGAGAGAGATGAAGGAATGAACTTACCTCTTCAAATCTGGACGATTTGAGGAATCCTATGAAGTTCGGCACCAAATCGCGATAAACCAGAGCTCCAAAGAGGGGGGAGAGAGAAGGGTCGTGCGGCGGGGTTCAGTGGGCTTGGGCTCCACTTGGAATCACCAAAAAATCCCAGAAAATGAATAATATATAACATAATCAAAATTTATTTTTAAAACAGGAATTGGGCTTTCGGGCAGGCCCAACCCCTTAGATAAAAACCCAAATTAACCCCGGTTATGGATTTCTAAAAGCTCCAAATTTACTTGGTGGTGTTAATAGGTTAGAGGAGGTCAAGTAGGAATTTGAATGAATGAAAAATGTTGAAAAATTAAAAAGTTATAGAAGATACAAAATTTATTTTTTAATCTGAAATTGGGCTCACGGTTTGGCCCAATTCATGAATACTCATCTATTCCTCCCTAAAACCTAGGTAAACCCCCAAAACAAAGAAAGGATGTAAATTAAATGAAAAAAATACCTTTAAAATATGTCTTGTATGTGACAGATCTCAAATTTCGGATCGTTGCGCCAAGAAGCGAAGGTACAGTGATCGATTGTTCACGAATGCGTCGAAGAACGAAGAACACACGTAAAAATACTGGGAGGGAAAGCACAATGAACGAATTTGAGGAACAAACCTCAGTCATTGTTCATTATGGCATTGATCTATTCTTGTAAGAATAATCAATGATCAAAACAATAATCAAACCCCATAAATCCTGTAATTAAATCCCATCCTGCAAAGCACGACCGAACCACGGATCAAAATGTTTGTTGGTTGGTCCACATCCTTCGTTGAATCTATGAACGGGGAAGAAAATACAAAATAACTCATCCTACCTGGGAATTGGATTGCTCACTGTTGAAGATCGATTGTCGCTGGTGAGATCTGTTAAGAACGACGTTCGTCGATCTTCAATCCATAGTCCCATCGTCGCCCGCCAAGAGAAATCTTTAGGGTTTCCTCTCTAGAGCCTCTAGGGAATTTCAGGGCTATGATTATAACCCTAGATCCCTAACTAAAGGTTTATTTAAAATAAAACCATCACCATGTAACTACATCGATGAAATAGAAAAATAAAATAAATATTTCAATTTATTTTATTCATTAAAAACGTCTGCGAAAACTTTTCATAGTTGACCTGCGCCGGCCAATGATAGGTCATTCCTAAGGTAAAGTCGCTGCTCTGAATGCAATGGTTCCCTCAGATTTCTGATCCAAATACTCGTTTAGAAGTTATCCCATTTTTTCAAGAAAACCATGCGTGTGTTCTATTTAATATTTTAATATATTTCAAACATTTATTATGGGCACATCGAGCCTCATAATTGCATGTTGTCTCAGTGCCTATTCTCAAATATAATCCATATAATATTTAAAAATACTACATGGAAAAATTCATGATATTATAATGCATGAATTAATTACCACGCATGTGTGTTAATTGCACCACTTGTGTATTAATTACACTGCATGTAAATTAATTATACTGAGTGTGATTTAATTAATTACTCTGCATCTATTAACCACACAACCACCACATCATGTGGGGTTACACGACATGTTGGTGAGTTACATAGTATGTGACCCTGCAAACCATGCGCCACCTCCAAATGGTTCTTCAGATGTTCTTCATTTATTTTTAATTAGTTTTTGGTTATATGACCGAGAAACAAACAGGGGGGGAGACATATCAAAAATAATATTTAAGAATAAATAAATTGGAAATGAAAACTAACTTTAAATGTTTATAAAAAACAACAATAATTATATAATTATAAATTTGAACATTACTGCTTTGATATCACTTGAAGGTTCCAAGCATGGCGAAAGCGCCTATTGGGTCATTGGCCAACTTGGATTTTCAATAGGTAGCTCACAATGTATATGACGTAGATGTCATGAATAATGAAATTTTTCCAATGAAACTTGAAAAAAAATAATGTTGAAACTAAGAGGATCTTTCATGTTAAAATTATAATTAATTTAAAAGATAAGAAGAAGTATTACCTCTGTATTGATATCTTTCTTCATTGAATGCGTTGATCGTTCAAACCCTATATGGTGTACCGTTGTTTCATCGTGAGGACCCACAGAATAGTTCCTATAGCGATGATCCACATGTTCTCCTTTGATCATCAAACAATGTTAGTGGAACACCGAGTGTTGGCGTGATCGATTGATGATCTTGCATTGTTTGCCTTGATCTCTTCATGTACCTTTGGGATTGAAGAAAACTATCTTATTCTCTTATTATTGAGAGGAAGAGGAAGGAGAAAGAGGTTTTATCGAGCTTGAGGGAAATCTCTAGAGAAGTTCTTCATTAGAATAAAATTCTCTAGTGAGGAATGTTTTGCACAATTATTAACCTCTCACTGATTGATATAGCAGTCTATAAATAGACCTAGAGCTAGGGTTTAATTCCAATTAATTGCCCAACGGCCCTTAACTATGAATTAATACTCAATAAATTTCATGCCATGCAAATATTATTATTATTATTATTTTACTTATGGTGTGCGCTAACCGGAAAAATGATAAATATTATTTTATAGTCTAGTAAATAAATATTTATCACCGGACTCATCTTGGTCCACTCACACCCCTTCACATTTACTGAATTCATGAATAAATATCTAATTAAATATCATTCATTCAATAAATAAAATAAAAATTATATTCACAATCAGGCGAATAAATATTTATTTAATATTCATTTAATTAGATAAAAATATTTATTTAATAAATAATTATTTATTATCTTATGAATAACAGTAAATAAATAAATATTATATATATTCATGTAATTATTAATTACCTGATGAATACATATTTATTTAATATTTGAGATCAAATAAAATATCCTAAGTAAATATTATTCTTTGGTCGTAAGGATAATCATTTATTCCAACCATTAAATTCAAATATAATTTAATCGAGGTCAAATGATACACTTAATGTGCAACCTTCTAAGCCTCTTTCCTAATGACATTAGACGAGTTTGTCTAAAATCCAAGATTATTATCTAGCAACGGGTCAAGACACTCATAAAGAAAGAAGTTAATGTCGCAATGATGACAAACCATGTATGAATGTTCGTTGTGTAATATATTCTCTCTGTCTTAATATTTTATCAAGCGAGTTGCATACTCGTGTCATCACTGTATATGCTTGATATGTCTTTATTTGATTATCTGTAATGAACTCATCAATACACCATGATTATGGAATTTAATGTGATAGTTCAATTTCAGTCAAAGAGTAGAGATATCAACTTCCATTAAGATATAATAGACAAATCTCTCTTCAACTCGTTCATTAATAACACATCACTCGTGGCGCGCTCAACTTCACTACGAATATATGGTGTCACAGTTTATAATAATGCATTTAAGTGCGTAACTCATTATATGAGTTAATAATAATATTAAAGTTTAAGGACCACTACACACACTCACATGTAGGAATATCCAATGACACATAAACAAGTGGATTGCCTATACGTGAGTATGTTCTCATAATCTTTCGACTTGGAGATTACCAAGAACAAACTTCACGAGACGATGTTTCATCCGCTTATGAGTACTCACACTTGACAGTCAACATACCATGTGTCCTATCATATAATTTTATCCAACCATAGAATAATATTTAAGAATATCATTATATCATTTCGAGATTTTCATCATAGCATGCAACTGTTATAACTTTTTCAGTGTGACATATACTCTATGACATTATTACATTAAAGTCACATGAAGCAATGAACAATATGTAATAAGATATTTAATTAATATTCACTTCTTTAAATATACATGTAATCTAAAGTAAAAACTGTTGGTTATAAGTTACTGACTCCAAAAGTACCTTTGTACTGCTATAGTATTGTTACAGTGCCACATAAATTCATCCATGTTCTGATTTGAAACTGAGTATGATGTATGAGTATGAGAAGTTTTTACCACTCAATTAAGGTCCCAATTGCATTAATCCCCTATTCCTAATAGGTATATTTATACATATTTATGTATTTATATTTATTATGTGAGTATATGTGTATAATGCTTATGAGCTACTTCGGCGTCCTCTCTCCTCGGGGGTCCCTGGGATCAAAGTTTCTGGGCCGGCTATACGGTGACCGCGTCGGTGATTCACCGGCATCCTCCCTCCCCGGATCAGCATTCTGTTCCCTCCTTTCTCGGATCTGCATTTCCGTATCGTCGTTTCCCCCCTTATCAGATCTGCATTTCCGTATCGTCGTTTCCCCCCGTCTCAGATCTACGTATCTGCCTCCCCGATTCCACAACGTTTCTCTTGGATTTCCACAATGGAAGCACTCGGATCGGTGACCACAACGGCGATGGTCGCTCCCCTGACTTCCTATTTTTCCAGTTGTTCTCCCGGATTTTCAGATTTGTGCCAGCAACGGCCCACTGGGATCCCAATTCTTCCAGATCTGCGTCCGCGAAGGTTTTCCTTCTGTCTGATATGCGACTACGACGGGGTCCTCCCGGTTATCCAGTTATCGTCTTCAGACCTACGACGGGTTTCTCTCAGTTTTTCACTCCACAAAGGCCTCTTGATCCTATTCTCGGTCGTTGTAGTGGGTGAGTTCCTTGATCTTGTTCTCGAATGCTCATGGTCCTGGATCTGGATCTTGAGCTTGAACGTCGCAAAGTCGCTTTTCATCTTGGATCTTGATCTCTCGTAGGCGCCTTTGATCTGGTGACTGGGTTTCCTTTTCTGGTGATGGGGTTCTCATCACAGAACTTCTAGATCTGGTTCTCACGAAGGCGTAGAGGCTGAGGCTCCTTTGGTTCATCGATCTGCTCTGGGTTTGGATCGCGGACTCCCCTTCGATGATGCTTTTCCTTCCCATACCTGATTCATACCCAACCCCCATCCAGGCGATCCGAGTCGTGGGCAACGGCAATCAAATAAAAGGTTTTTGGGAGGGTGCGGTGAGTATTGCTGGTGTCTCATCACCTGTTCCCTCAGCAGTTATGAAGGATGATCTTCATAATCACTGGGATAAGTTTTCAATTACTGATCCGGAAAAATCAACACCGGAAGTATGTACTGATGAGGACATTAATCTCTGGAATCACCTGTCCTGCCTCCTGGTGGAAAAGCTTTCCTAACAGATATTATAATTTGAACGCCCTGAAAAACATGATGCAATTGATATGGATATTGGAAGGAGGTGGTGGTATCAGGGAAATTAAAACTCTGATGATTGGCTTGGAATTCTCTAGGGAGACAAGAACGTAGTTTTGAATGGATTCTCATGGTCCTTTGATAATCACCCGATTATGATCAACAATCTCGCAAATGGATTCAATATCAGCGGGATGGTTTTCTCCCGCTCTCCTTTATGGATTCAAGTTAAAGGAATTCCTTTTATCATTAAAAATGAACGTCATGCATAGGATTGAGAATTATATCACAGATTGAGATTATTCAGACTTGATATAGTGGGGACCCTCTGTGTGGATTAATTAGGGTTATGGTGGATATCTTTCAACCTCTTATACGGTGTTTGTTTTTGAAATTCTTAGAAGACATGATTTGGGTGGCTCTTGAATTTGAGAAAATTCCTTCCATTTTTTTTGTGGCATTATTGGTCATGGGGTTTAAGATTTTGGAACAAAGAAATCAGATTCATAGGGTCGTTTGACATTGTAGTATGCCCCATGGCTGCGGGTTAAACCCTCAGAACGAAATTCCCCTTCGGAGGCTGAAAAAAAGAAGGTTGGGATTATGCTCAATGGGCGGGTGGTCTAAGAACCCTCGACTGATAAAGCGATGATAATCACTTTGGGTCCGCCATCTTTCCCCATTGTCCCATATTGTTCGACCCTTCATCACCCGGTGTTCCCATATCCCTCAACTCGTGAGTTTTCTCCCCAGGGGCTAGTCGAGAAGGGGCCTCGGGATGTTGAGGTTTATTTCACTGGGAATAAAAATATGAAGATGTTTGACCAACCTTATTCCATGAAGAATGTGTTTATGGATGCAGCGGCCAGACTTCAGGTCCTCCACTCCTTTAGTGGCCCGCTCCCACTTTGGTTATTCAGGAAGCTTCAGAGGCCCACTTTGTCTTCTGTGGTGGTGGGGGCGCGTTCTTACCTATACTAGGAGAGGTGATGTTATCAAACCCCTACCCCCCGACTTCTGATGTTCCAGACCAGGAAGGCCCACCTCCTTACGCACCTTCAACAGTTCACTGAGGCTAGACGACTGAGGCTTTGATGACAGATCCCCATAGTGCTTATGGTGGCTTCGTTAATTTTCATACCGGAGATGATATTTTTCATACAGAGTCGATTTCTCCACCCGTAAAGACTGGAATAGGGCCCGAGAATTCATCTAATCCCCCCTATGAGCCGATTTAGGTTTGATCTGACCCTCCAAACCCAGGTCTTTCCCCTCCCATAGATCTTTCTTTGTCCTTACGCACCTTCAACAATTCACTGAGGCTTGACGACTGAGGCTTTGATGACAGATCCCCATAGTGCTTATGGTGGCTTCGTTAATTTTCATACTGGAGAGGATATTTTCCATACATAGTCGATTTCTCCACCTATAAAGACTGGAATAGGGCCCGAGAATTCATCTAATCTCCCCTATGAGCCGATCCAGGTTTGATCTGACCCTCCAAACCCAGGTCTTTCCCCTCCCATAGATCTTTCTTTGTCTTTACCTGAGGATGATGTCATTTCTCATGATGGAATGAGGTCGGGTGCTAAAAATCATCGCATGTGGAAGAGAGTCTACATAGGGGACTCAGGCTCTTTAAGTCGTGATATGGTTCTTTATGGCTCTAAGCGAAGCTCTGAGGCCTCATTTCCAGAGGTTCGTCTCCTAAAAAGATGGAGAGTGGCGGGTGATGGTTCTCTTATTGAAGTTTCAGAGGCGGATGCTGGATTGAACCAGCCCCACCTTCCATAATGAAAACCTTTTGCTGGAATGGTTGTGGGCTTGGAAACCCATGGTCAGTTTGTATTCTTCACCAATGGATCTCTAAGTATAGCCCTGACATGTTCTTCTTATCTGAGACCATGCTAGAATGCGAGGACATGAGAGGAATTGCTTCGAAGGTTGGGTTTCAGAACTGTTTCTCAGTCGGTCAGGTGGGCCATGCTAGAGGGCTTTGTTTCATGTGGAGAGAGGACTTTAATGCTCTGGTGGTTAACTTCTCTGATCACCACATTATCGTCTCGATCCGCCAGTTCAAGGAACTTACATAGCACTTTGTGGGGTTTTACGGTTGGTTGGGAGCGAGCGATAGTAAGAGTGTTTCTTACGGCGCTAGTAAGAGTGTTTCTTCCATGAATGTCTTCTGGGACTGTTTGCTTCAGGCTGGTCTTTCAGATCTTGGTTTCTCGGGGTACCCGTTTACTTGGTTTCGCGGACGTGACCATGTCTCCAGAATTTCAGAAAGGTTGGATAGGTTTGTGGCTTCTAGTGACTGGATGCAAACGTTCTTGAGGTATGAGGTTTCTCATTTCCCTCTGGTCTCATCTGACCACTACCCCATTTTTCTCCAGCTATAGGTTGTGCCCTCGGGCGATAAACCAATGCGGATTTTTCATTTCTAATGCATGTGGATCCACAATGATAGTTGTAGGGATGTGGTTGAAGCGGCTTGGTCCTCCTTTCACAACCAATTTTGGGATAAAACTAAGGAGGTGGCTGGTCGTTTGCAGCATTGGAGTTGACAACACTACAATAATTTTGACTAGAGAATCCCCTGGCCTGAGAAAGCTCTGGCCAGATGCTATGAAAAACCTTCTTCGGTCTTTTCTTTATAAGAGTTTGTCTCTGGAAAAGTAGTTGGATGAATCCTTGAGAGATAAAGAAAGTTATTGGTTCTCTAGGTCAACGCAAGCCTTTATCAAACAAGGTAACCAAAACACTAGGTATTTTCATCAAAAGGCCTCTGACAGAAGAAGGAATAACCTCATTTCCAAGTTGGAGTATGGGAACAAAAACATTACTTCTTATACGGTAGTTATTTGGGAGTTGATTGATGCCTTTTATAAAAATTTGTTTTGTTCCGAGAGTGGCATCTACCAGGGGGGCCTTCTGATCTATGTGGAGCCTAAGGTGACAGAGGCCATGGCCTTGAATCTCGAGGCGGATATTTCGGGAGAGGAAATTGTGGCGTCCTTGAAGAACATTTATTCTTCAAAGGCACCTGGTCCGGATGGGTCCATGCCCTTTTCTTCAAGCGATTTTGGTATTTTGTGGGCTCAGACATTATTTCTCTGATACGGGACTGTGGGATGGTTTTATTAGTATGAAAAAGGTTAATGAAAGTCTTCTTATGTTGATCCTGATAATTAGAGTGCTTTTGTTCTCAAGAGGTGATTAGCCACTAAATAAAGCTAATATTCATTGTTAATATATAATATTCATGTTCTTTATTATTCATAAACATCATTTTAGTGCATTTTACACTTTGAACATCATTTCACATTATGATTGTAATACCTTCTTAAAATGCACTATTATGTGGTACATTTTTTAACATCATTTGAAGTACCCAATAATTCATCTAATTATACATATTTTAATTTGATATTTTGGGAAATTGATCTACACTACAATATGAACATGTTTCATTTAGGGATCAATGGAGAATTCATGGAGGATGATGAAGATATTTGGCAATGAAAGGAAGCAATTCTGGAGAAGACAGATTGGACACCAGCCCACTGGTGAGACTGTGGGGCCCAAAATACAGGCCCAATTAACCCCAACTGTCGTGGGATGCTAGAAGACATGTCGAGGAACAAATCACTCTTCAGGATCCAATGCTAATTCGGCCTCCATGGTGTCCATTTAGGCGGCCCAAGTTAGAGATAAAATTCTGGGACAGATTATGCGGCCCAGAAAAACAGCTCACCAATTAAACCATATCTCGAACAACATAACTCCTTTTGGGCTGAGATTTTACAGGCTGTTAGGGGACATCTGGAGATTAATTTAAGTCTTCTATGGCCCACCCAAATGCGGCTATCTAGAAGGTGTTTCAAGCGCGTCTGTTCGGTGCATGAAAGCTGGATGCCTTTTCGGGTCAAGGGTGGAAAGTCTTCTTTCCACAAACTTTCCACCACCCTAGACCTACCATACTCAAGTGGGATGACTTGTACTGTTGGAGGCTCGACCCAAGGGCTCAAAAATGCCTATTTAAGGCAGTGGTGTTGGAGGATTTAGAAATCTTTGAGCTTGTTTTCATCTTAATGTTATGTTGCCAATTTCTCTTTGTAATGTTCTTCCTTCACATGTAAGTTGTTTTAATTCATCCTTGTTTCTTAATAAAAGTTCTTCTCTTATTATTCTGTTCTTCTCCTTATCACTTTGATACCGTTGGTTCAAGGTGTGAACTTGTTCATACCAAACCTTGTGAGATTATCACACAACGGTGGAGTGATTGTTATTTGATTGCGTTTTTTTTACTTCTCCATTTCCTCCCTCATGAGTCTACTTTCCGCTTCCATTGAAACCATAGAATCAATGGATGGCTAACCCACTTATGGGTTGATCCAAGGGAGTAGCAAGGGGCTGGATTGGATGTTATTTATCACCTCATTAATGTATAATCACTTCTTTAATTGAGATTTTTATTTGATGGTTTTTAAACTCCTTCGTCCTTGTTGAATTTAAGGCCACACACTTCAAGTGCTAATACAAACCTTTACTTTGAAGTGCTCAAAACATTGATCCTTTAAGTGTATAGGTGATTAGTATTAAAGGTTGTAGGCATTAAACCAGTAAGTGATGATGTTGTTTTATCTCCTTAAATGAACCTATCTCAAATTTAAGAAATTAAAATCATTAAAAAGAAAATACGTCCAATCCACCCTGAGCGATAACCTAGGATCAACCCATTCTTTTAAATTGAATTCACTCAAATCTATTAGATATCTTCCAAACCCATCCAAAATCAATCCAAGTTGGCCACTTCATAGCCGAAAACAATCCATAGAATGTACGTGTCTATAGGTTTCTTCTTAGGTCTCTGTGGATTCGATAACCCAAGCTAAACTAGAAGGACCGTCTTACCTTCTTCTCTTGGGTAAATTTGAGCGAGAATCAAATTTTGGCGCCGTTGTCGGGGACCTAAGTAAGTTATCTTAGACACTATCATCCTTTTTTTCATTTTACTTCTCTTTTCTCACTCCTCACTCCTATGGAAGTCAATTTTGAACAAGTCCAAACATGAGAAACCTATCCCTACTTTGATCACCCAACCCCATGTATGATGTACAATGACCATCTTAATTCCTACTTGTGGGATCATCAACAATCTACTGAACCACAATGTTTTTATTCATATGATCCACAATACATTCCAACATATTATGAGTTCCAATCTCAACAAGGTCAATCTGAACATCCTCCTATGGAATTCCAACAACATAATTATCCACCTGAAATAGACCATATTTCTCAACCCCTTACCCATCATGATCCACAACCATTACTTGAAAAATTGTGTCAACAAATGGAGATAATGAATTTTGAGGTTTCATCATTGAGGTTAGAACTACAAAGCGTTAAAAATTGTGAGGAACCCATCCCTACACAAACTATCCCTTCCATAACCTTATGTGAAGTGTCTAGTTTCTCACAAACCTCTCATGAATTTACTGAAGAGAACCTTTGGATTTGGGGAAGATAAAGAGGATCAAGGAATTGTTGAAGGGTATTTAAATCAAGAGGAAATTGACTTTTTGGATTCAAAAGAGGATAATTTGACATCATGGATTGAGTCTCCTAAGTATAACTCCATTGATAAATTTTCAAAAACACCAACCATTGAACCATTGAGAGAAATCACAAACATTAAATCCATACCCATTCTTAATACTGTTCTTTCAAATTTTGTGGTTGAATCTTCTGATCAAAATGAAATAATTTTGTTGAGGAATTTGGAAAATGAAACTGAGTTGGATTCAAGTTCTCAACCTGTGTCTGAAGGTCCTATCCAAACCGAGCTCAAAATCATTTTCCTTACTTCCCCGCTCAATTATCACTTCATAGGATATAATCATGACATTTCAATTAGAATTCACTCTTATCTTGAAACCAAAAATGTTGGAATGATCATTGATGTCGTTGGCAAGACTATAGTGGAAACTGGATCAACAATTTCTGATATTCCTTGGAATTTCCCAATCATTGTAGAACATAGGTTTGTACATGACACAAATTCTAAATAAAGAATCAATCTAAATAAAGTGGAAGTGGAGAAATTTGGGGTCCTTAAAATGTTGAAAGTTGGTATTGGGTAAGTTAGGGGGTTCATGTTGAGCTAGCGACGTTAAACAAAGCGCTGCATGGGAGGCAACCCATGGTTTTCAAGTTTTCAATCATTTTGTTGTTTTAATCAACTTTATATTTTAAATAGGAATAATGAATCATTTTGATATTTAAAAATAAAAAAATAGATTATTGACATGTTCTTCTATTATGTGTATGGATGGGTATGAAAGGGGAGCACCATATTCATCCATGTCACGTGGTGTGATCCTTGAGTAATACCTTACCCAGAAATTTAAAAAGAAGACAATGTATCATTAGTTTATTTTATATATATACTTATATTTTACTTATATATATATATATACAGTTTTGTTTTGTTTGTTTGTTTTCCTTTTTCCACAAGGGAACTCTGCAAGTGGCATGGATATCAAAGGATTAAAAGGGAGCATCAATAATTTCAACTTCAACCACCAAGTGACTTCATTCCATGATCCTCATTTTCAATTCCCTTTTTGAACTTTAATTCTCTACCTCTACCCCCTTCTAAATTTTCTTTTCTTTAAACACTCCTTCTAAATTTTCTTTTCCTTAAACACTCGGGACAATGTTGTTTTAAGTTGGGGGGGGAAGATAAATTAAAAAATGCTTTTGTGTAAAAAAAATGAATGATTTGAAAAAAATTGTAAAAATGGAAGGAAAAATTCCTTTAACTTTGAACAAGGTAATACACATTACACACTTTGAAACTGAAGATCAAATAATTTAGCATGCCCTGATTTTGATTTTAATCCTTGTATAATTTCATGAGCATAGATTTTGGAAAGCGTGGTTGTCCAATGTGATATTTCATCGTTTATATTTTCATCCAAATAGAAAAAAAGATCACAATGCACGTCCTTTGGATAGTGGGGTATTAGTTTGAGTTCATGGGGTCCCCTAAATAAATAGCATAGGTTTGGTGATCATTTTAGTTTAATATGAGTATTCAAAAAAAATATTAAAAAAAAATTGCGCGTAGAGCAATGAAATGATTTAATGCGTGGCTTTCGGCACTTGGGGATCATGACTCCATAGTTGTCTGGCCCAGAGTTAGTAATTTTATCTCTATTTTTGGTAATTTGAATTTGTTTTTGACTAAGTTAACTCGAGATGATGCTCGAGTATGTGGGCTTCACTTGGTGCCCTAAGGTCTTTGAGCCTGGGAGTCATCGGCAAAGTCTCGCTACAGGGGTTGACTCTTTTGAGTGCAATTTCAATTACCATGGCAAAATTGCAAAAACAAAAAAAAACAAAAAAAAAACAAAAAAAAATTATACAAAAAAAAAATTGAATACTCATCTTAATATTGAAATGTGATTCCACCTAGCGCTTCCGTAATTTCCCCCTTGAATAAAGATGAACCCCCATGTCTATTGTGATGCACAACAAATCCTCATACTTAATTGATATTGGATGAAATATGACAATGAATTTGAACAAAGGAATGAGTTTGTGATTGAGATCTGCTTATGAAACTATCTTGTATTAAAATATTTTGATGGGTTTCATGATTGTTTGGTATAAGGTTTTTTTTTGTGATCATTGTGTATTAAAATGTTTTTGGAAAAGGGAATTCGAATTTCATATTGTTGAGATATATTTTACTCGGGACTAGCAAAACTCAAGTCGGGGGGTGTGATTAGCCACTAAATGAGGCTAATATTCATTTTTAATATATAATATTCATGTTCTTTATTATTCATAAACACCATTTTAGTGCATTTTACACTTTGAACATCATTTCACATTATGATTGTAATACCTTCTTAAAATGCACTATTATGTGGTATATTTTTTAACATCATTTGAAGTACCCAATGATTCATCTAATTATACATATTTTAATTTGATATTTTTGGAAATTGATCTACACTACAATATGAACATGTTTCATCCAGGGATCAATGGAGAATTCATGGAGGATGATGGAGATATTTGGCAATGAAAGGAAGCAATTCTGGAGAAGGCAGATTGGACACCAGCCCACTGATGAGACTGTGGGGCCCAAAATATAGGCCCAATTAACCCCAACTGTCGTGGGATGCTAGAAGACATGTCGAGGAACAAATCACTCTTCAGGATCCAATGCTAATTCGGCCTCCATGGTGTCCATTTAGGCGGCCCAAGTTAGAGATAAAATTCTGGGCCAGATTCTGTGGTCCAGAAAAACAGCCCACCAATTAAACCATATCTCGAACAACATAACTCCTTTTGGGCTGAGATTTTACAGGTTGTTAGGGGACATCTGGATATTAATTTAAGTCTTCTATGGCCCACCCAAATGCGGCTATCTAGAAGGTGTTTCAAGCGCGTCTGTTCGGTGCATGAAAGCTGGATGCCTTTTCGGGTCAAGGGTGGAAAGTCTTCTTTCCACAAACTTTCCACCACCCTAGACCTACCATACTCAAGTGGGATGACTTGTACTGTTGGAGGCTTGACCCAAGGGCTCAAAAATGCCTATTTAAGGCAGTGGTGTTGGAGGATTTAGAAATCTTTGAGCTTGTTTTCATCTTAATGTTATGCTGCCAATTTCTCTTTGTAATGTTCTTCCTTCACATGTAAGTTGTTTTAATTCATCCTTGTTTCTTAATAAAAGTTCTTCTTCTCTTATTATTCTGTTCTTCTCCTTATCACTTTGATACCGTTGGTTCAAGGTGTGAACTTGTTCATACCAAACCTTGTGAGATTATCACACAACGGTGGAGTGATTGTTATTTTATTGCATTTTTTTTACTTCTTCATTTCCCCCCTCATGAGTCTACTTTCTGCTTCCATTGAAACCATAGAATCAATGGAGGGCTAACCCACTTATGGGTTGATCCAAGGGAGTAGCAAGGGGCTGGATTGGATGTTATTTATCACCTCATTAATGTATAATCACTTCTTTAATTGAGATTTTTATTTGATGGTTTTTAAACTCCTTCGTCCTTGTTGAATTTAAGGCCACACACTTCAAGTGCTAATACGAACATTTACCTTGAAGTGCTCAAAACGTTGATCCTTCAAGTGTATAGGTGATTAGTATTAAAGGGTGTAGGCATTAAACCAGTAAGTGATGATGTTGTTTTATCTCCTTAAATGAACCCATCTCAAATTTAAGAAATTGAAATCATTAAAAAGAAAATACGTCCAATCCACCCCGAGCGATAACCTATGATCAACTCATTCTTTTAAATTGAATTCGCTTAAATCTATTAGATATCTTCCAAACCCATCCAAAATCAATCCAAGTTGGCCACTTCATAGCCGAAAACAATCCATAGAATGTACATGTCTATAGGTTTCTTCTTAGGTCTCTGTGGATTCGATAACCCAAGCTAAACTACAAGGATCGTCTTACCTTCTTCTCTTGGGTAAATTTGAGCGAGAATCAAGAGGCTTATCACAGATAACACAATCGTGGCCCATGAAATCTTTCATTCTATGAAAACTCATTCAACCTCTAAGAGGTGGATTCTGGCTATGAAGTTGGATATGTCAAAGGCTTATGATAGGGTGGAATGTGCCTTCCTAGAAAAGGTTACGAGTAAACTCATATTTGGCCCAAAATGGGTGAGAGCGATTATGAGTTGTGTCAACATTGTTTCTTATAGCATCAAAGTTAATGGTTTCCTCACAAAGAACTTTAAACCATCCAGAGACTTTCGGTAGGGTGACCCTCTTTCCTCTTATTTCTCCTTATCGTTGACGTTTTTCCCATCTTTTATCTAAAGCAGCTCTAGATGGACTCATCCACGAGGCCAAGGTTTGTCGGCAAAGTATTCCTATTGCTCACCTTTTCTTCACCGATGATTGTCTCCTCTTCTCGAGAGCAACTTCTCAAGAGCGCTAGGAGATTCTTAGAATCATTGATGCTTTTACCATTGCCTCGGGACAAACACATGAATTTTGTTAAATCTGAGATATCCTTTAGTCGAGGTGTGTAAGAAGGGGTGAGAGATATTATTGCTAGTTTGAGTGGTATTGAGGTAGTGGAGAAACATGAGAAATATTTGGGCCTCCTGACAGTCTTTGGATGTTTCAAAAGAGAGGTCTTTTCCTTCATTCTTGATAAAGTCCCTAGAAAAATCCAGGGATGGTCCGGTAAAAATATTTCTAGGACCAGAAAGGAGGTTGTCATTAAAGTTGTGGCCCAAGATGTTTCTTCTTACGTAATGTCCCTCTTCAAGCTCTCGGAATTCTTCATCCATCAACTTCATTTAGTGTTTGCTGATTTTTGGTGGGGTTGTGCTAAGGGAAAATCATCTTCATTGGCTCACTTGGTAGAAGGTGTGTGCTCCTAAGTCTTGCGACGACATGGACTTTAGAGATTTGAGTATTTTTAATAACGCACTTCTGGCCAAGCAAGGACGGTGCCTCTTATAGAACCCATACAGCTTGTGTTCTAGAGTTGTCAAAGCTAAGTATTTTCCCCATGTTGGTTTCTTGTCTTCTAGCTTGGGTCCTAGGCCAAGTTATTTTTTGAGGAGTGTGGCGGTCGAAGTCAGTCTTGAACCGCGACATTTATTGGAGAATCTGTAGCAGTGACTTGGTTAATATTTGGCATGATCCTTGGTTGCCTGGTTTGGATGGTTTGACTCCTACTTCCTTGCTTGCGCCCATAGTTATTTACGGCGCATGGCGCACAACGACGACAAGAGCCCCCAGCGCAAAAGCGCACGGCGCGGCGCATGACGCGTGGCAATATTAACTTGCGGCGCACAAAAGAGGTGTATACATATATCAACAATAACAAATAATAAATGATACAATTTATATATAAAAAGCAAAGATTTATGTCAATAATTCATATTCCATACATCAAAAAACAAATGAAGTCAACAATGACACCTACAATTAAATATTAAAAACTATATATCTCAAAAAATCATATATATCAATTCCTGAAATATATTAAAAACCATATATCTAAAAAAACCAAGACGGGAGTAAAAAACCATATATCTCAAAAAAACAATAGGAGTAATTCGAAAAAAAATAAGGGGCGAGCAACATAAATAAAATTGAATTAAAAACAAAAAAAAAAAGTTATTGATTTTCACAGAAGGTGCGCTTGCTCTGGACAACATTATGTATCTAAGTCGCGGTGGTTGAGGGAGCTCGGCTAAGTCGTGGTCGACTGGGTCACGGCGGTCGAGGGATCACGGTCTGGTCATGGCAGTCAATGTGGTTCAACACCGGCTGGGTCGCTACGCTCACGGGAAGAGTGTTGCGTAGAGTCGAAAGGGGAGGTCGTTGTTTGACCTCAAAAGTGGTATTTTCAATTGGGGCGTAAGAGTTAGCAGGTTAAAAAAATACAAAAAAAAATCAAAATGGCTCAATGGTGCGCGCCATTGGCGCAACATGGCGCACGCCATTGCGCAATATGGCGCACGCCACAGTGAGCCATCTTAAATGAGCCATGGCGAAGCCATGGCGCGGCGCACCACTCCCTGGCGCTAGCCATGGCGCAATGGCGCGCGCCATGGCGCGCCATTAATAACTATGCTTGCGCCCGATAATGAGCATGTCATTGTGAGAAAGCTCCTGGTTGATGACCTTTCTGACTGGGACCTTCAGAAGATCGATCTCTGGTTTTCTGAGCTCGATCGTAAAGTTATCTTAGTGGTTCTCATGGTTCACGATACAGGCCCAGACAAGCTGTGCTAGTCACATGATTCCTCTAGCTGCTACATTGTTCGCTCGGGTTACAGGTCATGCGTTGTGGGCGAAGAAGGTACTTGGCTCCCTTTGTGGAAACATCTCTGGAATCTGAATGCATCGCCAAAGGCCAAGCTTTTCATTTGGAAATTGTGCAGGGGGATCCTCCCTACTTATGCTTGCTTGGCCGATAAACATCTCTCTGATAACGGCCTTTGTCCGCTCTGTGGGGTTACAGTGGAAACAAATATCCACGCTATTTTTCCTGCCCATGGGTCACCAGGCTTTGGTCGACATGTGCGACACATGATCTCACCCTTTGGAGAAATTTTGGGGACATTAGACTTATTGTGGGGGAGTGGTTCGGATCTTGCCTGCTCAGACTATAGTGGGTCTGTGTATCCATGTTTGGATTATATGGTTTCACCTTAATGCCTTCATTTTTTAGAACATTATCATGGACGACATAGCATGGCTTGCTAGGATGCACAACTAGGGATCTCAGTAGGTGGATGTTGAGGGGGTTCGTCCTCCTACGCTTGCTTAATCCCCCCAGGCCATACGTCTTCCTCCCCCTCCCGGTGTTTTCAAACTTAATACTGATGCGGCGATTCCTGACGACGGTTCGATTGGCCTTGGGGCGGTTCTCTGGGACCATGCTGACTCTATTATCACAGCTCATCATTCCTCAGACATTGCATGTTGGTCTCCTCCTGTGGCTGAGGCCATGGTTATTTGGAAGGGTTTGCAGTTCATCTCGTCTCTTGGCCGGAAGGACATTGTGGTTGAATCCGACTGACAAATTATTATCAATGCTTTGGAGGTGGAAGGAGGCGGCCACCAAGTTTTTGCATCTATCACTGACACCATTAGATTTTTGGTGCCCTCTTTTTCTTCGTGTTGTTTTTCCTTTGTTAGGAGAGAGGACAATCATGCATCTCATTTTATGGCAACTTTCAGGAGCAGTCGGGGGTCTTGTTGTTGGCTTTCATCCTTTCCCTCGGAGTTATGTACTTTGGCTTTGGCTGATATCTGAGTTGAGGTTTCGTCTTCAAACAGAAAAACATGCATACATACAAACATACATACATACATACATATGTAAATATCTATAAACACACACACACACACACACACAATTCTTAACTTTTAACTTCCCACCATGAGAAATATTCGTAACCACTAAGGTTTAACCATGAATTCCATCCAAATCCAAGCATTGACATTCCCATGAGATAAGTATGTGAGATTAATCATGTCAAGACAATCATTGACACATAAGACGTATCGGGAAAATAAATCACCAAGAGAGGGAAGACCACCTCAATTTCAACACCATCGTATGAACGAGAATGCAAACTCATAAAAAAAATGATACGCCGCCCAAAAAGGATAAGAAGACCATCTTAAACGAAGCAAAAATATTCGAAAGATCTAAAATTAGAGCATATTAACTTAAAACTTGGTTTCAAAGGCCTTTCAGACCTCTTTTGGCTAATAAAAAAAATGAGGTATGGAGTTCCCTTATATTAAACATCGAAGATCTCATCATAAGCTTTGATTTTATAGGTTATGAAGCTCAAACAGACATTTGGATAAAAAATTATGATCTTTCAAAGTTGAAGTCGCATTTTCAACTTCTCAACATTAATAAATTTTTTATTATTAATTATTACCAAATTGTTATCCAATTCAAGCATGATTCTTTTCATAAACTTCGATTTGATAGACCGCGAAGTATAAATGAACACTCGGATTAATAATTATAGTCATTTGAAGCTGAAGTATGATTTTTAATTTCACTTGATTATTAATTATCATTAATTTTGCAGTGTTTTTTAATACATTGACAAAAATTAGCAACGATTTTCTAAAACTACTGCTAAAAAAATAAAAAACAAAAAATTTGGCGGTGGTTTTGAAAATCGTCGTTAAATGTTTTATTTTTCTTTAGTAATAACATGTGATGTATTCATATGATTTGCCCGGTCTACTTGAAGAATTGAAAATGAACGTGTTGGTTTATACGAGATTGACATGTTTTTGTGTTTCACGGTTTCACTTGATGTCATGGATAGAGATATTGTACGAGTATATATGTGATGTGTGAAAATATATTTGGTGGATATACTTCATGAAGAAACATGCTTTTGATGAGGATTATGTCAAAACTTTTTGTAGGTTGAGTAACATTGATGTTTTGTTATGCATCACTCTTTGTTTCCCTTATTTATGGATTGAAAATTCATAATCATTTATGACACTAAAAAGGACCGCAAAGTTAAACCTGAGACTGCACAAATAAGAATTTACTATGTTATAAAAATTTTATCCAAAATAGACAAGGTTTTATAAGGGAGGGGTTGTATAATCACTAACAAAATTTTCCATATGTTTTTCTATTTCACATTTCAAAGTAAAAGTTGTTTGTATTTATGCATATTCATTGTGTTTTTTAGTTTAATTTGGATTGATAAAAACTTTTTAAAAACAGGAAGTATGACAGTGGAGACCAATTAATGGATTTAATTCCAATGAAGGGCCACAACAGTTATATTTGAAGGATGAGTTATAACTGTTCAGGTACTTCGTTGATGCCATTTCCCCTTTGATCGGATGCCAAATAAAATATTATGTCATATTTTCTTTATTTATCTGCATTTTATGAATCATAAATTTTATATTTTGTCAAATATGAAAAAATTGGGTACAACTGAAAGCGGTATTTAAAAAATATTTCACCATACCAATAACTATTTGATTGTTTTAAAATCATTTTCGGAAATGTTAGAATTGTTTTAAAGTTCTATTTACAAGTGAGTATTTTGATAAAGTTAAATAAACCATCATTAACCAACGAGATTTGTCCAAAATCCTCCGTCCGCACAAAATTAGATTCATGTCACTGCGCAGTGAGGAACCCTAGAGGAGTTTTCAAAATCCTCTCTACTGGAGACCGAGTCCAGCGGGGGCGGGCGAGGTTTAGAGCGATGGAGAAGCCTTTGTTGACATTTGATCGAGGCACAACTTGCTCAGCCTGGGACTACTGTGGCCAAAGATTGGCGACGGGGTCGTCGGATGGGACACTGGCCATTTTCGACACGGTCGACCCAGCTTCTTCCTCATCTTTTACTTGCACTTCCAGATCCATGGTTTGTGAATTCCGTTCGCTTTAACTTTATTCTGCCGCAGTTTTATATAAAGGTTAAATTTTGGCTGCGCATTTGAATTTAAAAACGACCCCGCTCTGTAATATTTCTCTGTTTTATATAAAATGATCGCTAATGCTGCCATTTATCTCGATCCTACGCCGATTCAGTTTCATACTTAATTTATAGTCTGTTGAAGTAGGCCGGTGGTTGCTTTGGACTGAAAAGTGAACTATATTTGTGAACTATAATTGATTTTTTTAATCGCATATTCCCAAGAAATCTTCAGTTCCCCCCCTTAAAACCGTGATTTCAGTAACGCAAGCAAAGCTGGAGAAATGTTTAGACCATTGCCATAGTGGAATCCAATCCCATTGTTTTTCAAAAGGCTTTAGGCGTTTATGCTTGAATTCAAATCCATTCTTATTTGAAAGGAGGACAAACAAACATGTGTTTTTTCTAGTGTTTTCAGTTTTCCTTGTGTTTTCACGACCATAGCGGATCTTGTTTTTGCACTTGGATGATTTTTTTCTGCTGGCATGAAATATAAAATACCGGGGCCTCTGACAGCACTGCAACCTTCTCATACCAAGCATGGAAAAGTGGCAGAGATTGCTAAGTATTTACGCTACATTCGGTACGTAAGAAGTATTTTTGATGGAAACGGAAATGTCGTGAGAGAGAGAATGAAAAAATGACTGGTAAGTCAATTTTTGGTTTGCTATATATGGAAAACGTGTGATGAAACATGTTAAACAGTATAAATATATAATAACATAAAATACAATTCTATTTTTTTTTCATAATTTAAGGGCTATTCTTGATAATAATACTTAAAATCATGGACAATTATGTTTACAAAATTTATTTTTCCAAGAAAGAATGGGCATTCCATCCAAATAGAGAGGAGCCAAGCCATACCTGCCTCAAACGATGGAATTGGCGCTCCCTTAGCCCCATACCACACATGACTTTCTCACTGTTATTTTATTCATTCCTTGACTTGCACCAAACATTGTCTAATATAATTCCATTCCCATCGGTGGACAAGGGTAATAAGTGGCCGGGAAGCTAGTTGGCTTTCCTTGCAATCTATAGTTAAGGTGGCTGTAACAATACATTTAGCCGACACACTAATTTTTTGTGTCTTTTTGTTCCATTCACGATTTCTTGTATTATGTCGATGTTTTTTTACTTATGTCTTAGCTAGAATTTTTTCTTCCAAATCTCTTGAAACATTGAGATCCTTTCAGGCACATGAATCCGGTGTTTTGAAGATTATTTGGGCTCCACCTGAGTATGGTGATGCCATTGCTTGCATTTATCAAGATGGGACATTTTCACTATCGGAGGAAGTTGTTGAAGGTATTCTTATCTCATATTCATTTTTACAGGCCCCCAAGAAACCTTGACATGATTCTCAGTACATGCCTTGTGGGGATTCTCTTCATTTATGCTTTCCATATTCCTAACTTGTGACTATTTTAATCCCACTCAGTATAAATATATATTTTTGACCTTCACTTTCTTTTCATCTTTACGGTAGATTCACAACCTGTACAATTAAAGCTGTGCAAGCACTTCCAAAGCAAGCCATGTGCAGTGCTAGATATCCACTTTGGGCTCTCCCAAAGGAGTTTGATTATGGTGAGTTTTCATCAACCATTTGAATCCCATTGGCCAATGGCCAATGATAACCGATGCTTGTTCTCGACACATCCTGATTGAATTTAGACTGAGCTGCTTGAAGGAGGGGGGTGTTGACTATGAAGCTCTCACAGTTGAAATGAAAATATTGTTTTTTGATAATACCCCCCCCCCTTAATGCTCAGTTGTTGCTCTATGCATAGGTTGCTGCATATGCTGATGGGCATGTTAAAGTGCATGAACTTCTAGATACATTGGAATTGAAGAACTGGCAAGTTCAGGTGCTCACCTCCACTTGATTCTCCTTGTTTGTTTTACTATGCTGCATTGCTCATTGCAATAAGCAGCATTTGTGCATTTGTGTGGTCCGTAAAAAAAAAGAATGGCTTGGCTAGGGCCATCGGCGTTCTCCAAGTTAATTACTTCTAGTTTTATTTTTTTTCCTTTTCTCAGGCTGAATTTCAGAATGTCATTGGTTCAGTGTCTACATTCGGGAAGGTATCTTGTTCATCCGCGTCTATTTGTTGGAACCCATCACGAGGCGGAAGGCAACAAAGAAGCTTTGTTTTGGGTTTTATTTCCGATACAGCTGAGTTCAATTCCTCCAAGGTGCACATCGTCCTGCACAGCTGTAGGCCACTTAATTGCCCATAATCAGTCATTCCCTCATTTTCTGGTCTTTGCATGCATGCTTTCTGTTACATTGCATTTCCAAAATATTTTTTATTTGATCAACCTTGTTTCCACTTCACGAAATTCCGGCTAATAATCTCGCTTTCCTGTTTTTTTTTTTTTTTCTATTGCATTTTTATTTCAATCCCGGAAAAAAATCTATTATTCATGGTTTGCATGTGTCATTATTCTGCAATCGAATTTGCATTGCAAATGTGTTGTAATAATCAATTAGATCATCAAGTACTGCTTGGTCGAGAGAAACCTAACACCTGGAAAGGAAAAGGGAGCCGTTTTCCCTTCTTTTGAATGTTTGGTTTGGGGAAATCATTTTCTATGGAAAATCAAGTACTCGCAGAGCTGTATTGTGGTGCATCAAAAGTTTGACCATTACCACATGGATGCCAACTATTAAAAAAAAAAAATCTAGTAAAGATAAATCAATGTGAATAACTAGAGTTGACAAATTGGGTTCATGGGTTGATCCGACTTGGTCTATTTAACCCTAACCTAATATGCCAACCCGTTTAACTTTAAATATATAGCATAGATTGCATCATAATATGTCCAACTAGTTAATATCACATAAACTCAATGACGTTGGTAGGCTTGGCTTGTTCAAGAATGAATGGAGAGAGAGAAGAATTCCAGTTCGTGTCTTCTATTAGGTTTTACAAGAGAAATACCAAGGAGTACCTTCTATTACATGAGAGCTCCTTCGCCCCCCTGCCCAAGTTGTAAGCCGACTTCTAAAACAGAAACTAACTTCCCTCCCGACTCACCCTAAGCCACCCCTTTATATACCCCAGTAATTCGTTAATATCACTCTCTTTGTTAATATCACTATCTTCGTTAATATCACTATCTGGTTTTATTGATATTGACCATATTACCCTTATTCCTCCTAGTATATACAACCCAATCCCCCGACTGATCCCGCACCCTATCACCCCCCCATCTTGAGAAACAGGCTTGTCCCCAAGACTGAAATCTGGGAACTGATTTTGAAGAATGTATTCATCTTCCTAAGTAGCCTCATCCATCGGTTGACCACACCAATGTACCAAATACTGAGGCAGTGAGGTGCCATCCTGCTGCAGCAAGCGACGGGAAAGAATGCTCCCTGGTTCTGGGTAATCAGAAGGATCAACAACCAAGTGGTAAAGTGGGCTGTACAGAATGGTCACCAATTGCCCGTTTCAACTGTGAAACATGAAAAATAGGGTGAATCCGGGAGTGAGGAGGAAAATCCAGCTGTCAAGCGACAGGTCCAATCCGTTTGACAACAGGAAAAGGGCTAAAAATCTGGGAGAAAACTTGGGATTGATCCGGTGAGCAACGGAAGACCGTCGATACCTTCTTAGCAGAATAAGGATGCTTTAAAAGAATAAAATGAGCATACTTGGACAGCCGGTCTATAACAACAAAAATAACATCATATCCACGAGAGCGAGGTAAGCCGGAGATAAAGTCCATAGAAAGATCCTTCCAAATAACTGAAGGAATCTCCAAGGGTTGTAAAAGGCCAGCAGGCGAGAGAGTAGAATACTTTGAACTTTGACAAACAACACATTGTTGTACATATTCCAGCACCTGCCGCTTCATCCCAACCCAATACAAATTTGGTGTCAACCGGCGATAGGTACGGTAAAAACCAGAATGCCCCCCTTGAGGAGAATTATGATACTCCTCAAGCAGTTTGGGAATCAAAAGAGAGGCTACAGGTAGTACCAAACGACCATGGTACAACAAAACACCATGAAAAAGGGATGACCAGTGGACAAGTGCTGTACAATGTCATTCAAAAAAGGGTCTAAATGAATGTCCTCAGTGAGGCCGCACATATCGTCCGAAACAGGAAATGATTGAATATGTTGACAGGCTGAATATTCCTCCCGACAGGACAACTAATATGCAGCAGTGTTTTCATGTCCAGGTTTGAATTTAACATCAAAACGATATCCTAACAGCTTAGCAATCCAATTTTGTTGATCAGGAGAAGCAACATGCTAATGTAATAGGTATTTCAGAGTTCTTTGGTTTGAAAAAGCAGTGAAAGTTCGTCCCAACAAATAGGGCCCGCCAATGTTGAATGGCCATTACTAAGGCCATTATCTCTTTTTCATAAGTAGATTTCATTAACGTCTCAGGTGCCAAGGCTTTGCTAGAATAAGCAATGGGACGGCGACTTTGCATTAAAACAGCTCCAATCCCTTGTCCCGAAGCATCACATTCAACCTCAAACTCCTTGGAAAAATCGGGTAAAGCTAAGACTGGTGCCTCTGCAATAAGCTGTTTTAAACAGTTAAAAGTTTGTTGAGCATCTACTGTCCAAGAGAAACCCTCCTTGGGGTTGAGCTATTTGGCCATACCCTTGAATAAACTTTTGGTAATAACCCGTAAGACCCAAAAAACCACGAACACCCTTCACCGTTGGAGGACAAGGCCAATCCAGAACAACTGCAACCTTAAGTGTGTCCACCGAAACTCCCAAATGAGAAACAATATGCCCAAGATATTCCACCTCTTGTTGAGCAAAAAGACACTTATGATTGGCAAAGGAAATTTTTTCAGAAAGTACCTGTAAAACAGTCCGTAAATGCTCAAGGTGAGCTGCCCAATCACTGCTGTATACCAAAATATCATCAAAGAAGACCAAAACAAACTTGCGAAGTAGAGGGCGAAATAAGCAATTCATAGCGACCTGAAAAGTTGAGGGAGCGTTGGTGAGCCCAAAAGGCATAACCAAGTATCCATAATGACCACTATGAGTACAAAAAGTTGTCTTCTCCACATCTGTTGGTGCCGTGCGTATTTGATGACAACCTGATTTCAAGTCCAACTTGGAAAAGAAAACAACGACACTCACCTCATCCAATAATTCCTCAACAACAGGAATAGGAAATTTATCGGGTATAGTAACTCGGTTAAGTGACTTATAGTCTACACACATTCACCAAGTACCATCGTTCTTTTTAACTAAAAGAACCAGACTGGAATAAGCACTAAAACTAGGACGAATAACTTTAGAATGAAGCAATTTCTTGACTTGTGGTTCAATTTCATTCTTCTGAAAATAAGGATACCGATAAGGACGAACAGAAACAGGGCCCTGCCCCGGCTGTAAATGGATATGATGGACATGTTGCCGAGCAGGAGGTAAATCGTCTGGTACTGCAAAAACTCGCTGCCAAGTAGCCAACACCACCTGCAAGCTATGTTGCTGCTCGAAAGACAGTGAAACAATTGATTCACTGCATTTGTCACCTAAAAGCAACTGAAAACAGCCTGAAACAGGTGGTTGTTTCATCCTGTTGGAGTCTGTATCCCACATCGGACTTGTGGTCCGATGTGGAGTTTCTCATTCATTATAAAAGAACGCCTCCTCCTCACTTTGAGGTAAGGTGGCGAAGGGGGTTCCTCTTTCTACATGGTATCAGAGGGATTTACTCCCGACCCTCCCTCCCTAATTATTTTTTTCTTCTTCTCCCTTTAGGGTTTTTCCCTACCGGGGGGCGGCGGCTCCAATTCAAATAGCCGCCGCCCCCCCTCCCTCCGTTGCTCCTGCCGGTCATCCCTCCCGAGCGGCAGCCTCCCGCTCCGGCTCTGTCCGGCGACTTCCCCCTTGGTGCGGCCCTCCCTGCCCCGGCGGCCCGCCTCTGCCCTAAGCGGCTCTTCATCCTGGCGGCTCTCCCTCCAGGCGGCGCTCCTTTCCCGGCGGCCCTCTCTGTCGGCGCGGCTCCCCTCGCTCAGCGGTGCCCTCGCCAGCGCCTCGCCCAGGCGCTCTCGGCCTCGCCCCGACGCCTCGCCCTCGGCCTCGCCCCGGCGGCCCTCCTTCCTGGCGC
Source organism: Viscum album (assembly GCA_963277665.1). Taxonomy (NCBI): domain Eukaryota; kingdom Viridiplantae; phylum Streptophyta; class Magnoliopsida; order Santalales; family Viscaceae; genus Viscum; species Viscum album. The sequence continues at coordinate 30,613,439 of OY728132.1, read as the reverse complement.
TACGCCCTCCCGCGGCTCCCGGCTCCCCAGCGTCCCGGCTCCCCGCGTCGCCCTCCCGTGGCTCCCCGCGTCGACCTCATGCCCGGCGCGGCTCCTCCTGCGCGCGCCCTTCCCGTCGCCGCTCCTCCCGAGCGCATCTCCTCCCGAGCGCAGCCCCCCCGGCGGTTTTTCCGGATCCACGCATCAGCCGGCTCTCTCCCGGCGGCCCTCTCTCCCGGCAGCCTCCCGCGCGACAGCCTCCTACTCCGGCTCCTGTAACTGCCGGCGCCCTCCTCTCCCAGAGCGCGACGGCCCCCGTCGCGGCTCCAGTCCCCAGCGCCATTCCCGACTGGCCGCCTGCGGCTTTCCCCAGCGGTTCTCCGTCGCGGCCCACTTCTCGATGACTGCGGCCGGCCCGGCTCTCCTCCCCGACGGCTTCGCTCCGCCCCGCGGCTCCCATCCCTCTCGCGGCCCTTCCTCCTGTGCGCGCAGCACGGCCCGACGCCTCTCTTCCGCCGGCATCCCCCTCCTAGCGGTTTCCCCTCTCCACTCTTCCCGGCGGCCTTTCCGGATCCCGCAACTGTTGGCGGCTCCCGTACACATCATCTCGCGCGACTCCCGGCCCACCTCCTTTTTGTGCGGCTCGCGTCCCGCGGCTCCCAACCCTCACCTCCCGTCGCGATCCCGACGGCCAGCTGCGCCTGCTCCGTCCAGCTGCTCCCTTCCCGGCGGATCCCTCGCGCCGGCCCATCTCCGTCCGACCTCTCTCTTCCCGGCGGCTCCTCCCTAGCGCGACCCTCCGTCGCGACTCCTCCCTAGCGCTGCCTCCTCCTCCTGCCTCATGCGGAATCACCGCATTCAATCGCCGACCTCCTCCTGCGGATTTCCCGGCGCTTCGACGACCGGCACCGCCATTGCGGCTTTCTCGGCACTTTGACGACCGGCCCTCCCGAGCAGATTTCTCGGCACTTTGACGTTCGGCCCGACATTACGGATTTCCCGGCGCTCTGACGACCGGCCCGTAGTGCGGATTTTCCCGACGCTCTGACGACTGACCCGCCAGTGTGGATTTCCCGGCGCTCTGTTGTCCGGCCCCGCACTTTTCCGGCGACAACTTCATCCATCCATCATCCTGAGGGGGAGCTTCGATCGTGAGGGGGAGCAGCAGCCTTTGCAGCGTTCTTTTTATTTCGTCTTGTTTTGTCATCAAGCTGGGCATGTCCAACTTGAGGGGGAGTGTTAGTGTCTGTTTTGTTGATTTCTTTTCATTATGTGTCCAAGCTAGGTACACCTAGCTTGAGGGGGAGTGTTGGAGTCTGTATCCCACATCGGACTTGTGGTCCGATGTGGAGTTTCTCATTCATTATAAAAGAACGTCTCCTCCTCACTTTGAGGTAAGGTGGCGAAGAGGGTTCCTCTTTCTACACATCCAATCCGCCAAAGGAGAAGGTAGCCGCTCATTGGGAGACCACCCCATAGAGAGAAAATTCTTCAATGTCCGACCAAAAACGCATTGTTTGCGCAGCCCAATTTATTACGACATCTCCTAAAGTCCGTAACCAAGCCACGCCAAGAATGAGGTCCATACCCCCCAATTCCCGAACACATGCATCAATAAAACAAGAGTAATCTGCCAAAGTGATCTGAAAATGCTTACAAACTCCTTGAGAGCAAATTGTATGTCCATCACCTAGTTTAACCATCATTGCAGTAGACTTGTGAACTGGCAAACTAAGTGAATTGACCAAAGCAGGTGAAATAAAGTTATGAGTAGCACCACTATTGAGAAGAAGTAGCACTGCTAACTGGCCAATGTAACCCTCGACCTTCATAACTGTATTGTCTCGACAGACTTGGTGCGGAACCGGCTGAAAAAAACAGTCCCTGCAATTCTAGTATCGAACATTCAGCCAAATCAGACTCGGATACACCTGAAGAAGGTACAACCTCAAGCAAAGCTGGACTATCATTAATGGAATTGTCATTATCATCCTCACCCAAAAGTAAAATTCGAAGCTTAGGATCAGAACATTTATGTAAAGGATTATATGGCAAACCACATTGAAAACAAAGACCCTTCTTTTGGCGGTCTTCCCATTCTTGAGTTGTAAGATGCTGAACTCCACGACCACCAGAGCCTACTGACGAAGGAACATCGGAACAAACAACAGGTACAGGAACATCATTGCGGCAGACCAGACGATTACTAATGCCCAGAGAAGTTTGAGACAATGAATGAGGTAATGGTTGAGAGAACTCCCTGTCACACAAACTACCAGAAACTCGAAACACAACATGTCGAAAAGGCACCCCACGAGTAACGACAAACTCAACATGACGCGCCAACCGAATTGCTTCTAAACAAGTAGTCGGATTATTAATCCGTACCCAATTTTGGATATCATCACGCAAACCGTGCAGAAAATAACCAATATATTGCTTTTCTGGTTGACGAGGAATCATAGAAGCCAAATATTCAAAGTGTTCTATGTATTTGGATACAAAACCTTGATGTTCAAGTGCAGCTAACTCTTCATACGGATTCAAAACATCTAATCCACCAAAACGTTCTAGCAACTCAAGCTTAAAATCGTGCCACAAAATATTTGGACGTACCTACACTAAAATTGTGAAAATTTTTGAACCAATGAATTGATGTTCCTTTCATGCTGAGCTGAGCTAATGACAACTTCATAGAATCTGAAATTTGATATAGTCGAAAATAGTGACCGACTCTAACTATCCAACCTTGAGGATCGACACCATCAAACGGTGGTAATTCAACTCGACGAGTAGGAGGAATCAAACTATCAATAGGAGACGATGTGCGCGCGTCCCCAAGTGCAACGCTACCACCAGAACCACCATCGAAAGTATCAAGACCGTCCAAAACTGGAAATGTGTGTTGGCGCAGTTCCTTCTCCAATCATCGCAGCGCACCAGTAATATAACCACAAAATTTCTTAGACTCATCTGTGAGTTTCTGTTGACTAACAGAAAGAGTATTGATTGCCTGGAGAAGCTTAGCTAACTAATCTTCATTTCGTCCGACTCGTTGTTCAATGCCATCGAGTCGTTCTTGATGATGAGTCGCCATGAAAGAGCAGAGCTCAAAGTGGCAGGTCAGGCCAAATGGTAGGCTCGGCTTGTTCAAGAATGAATGGAGAGAGAGAGAAGAATTCCAGTCCGTGTCTTCTATTAGGTTTTACATAGAATTACAAGAGAAAAACCAAGGAGTACCTTCTATTACATGAGAGCTCCTTCGCCCCCCCTGCCCAAGCTGTAAGCCGACTTCTAAAACAGAAACTAACTTCCCTCCCGACTCACCCTAAGCCACCCCTTTATATACCCCAATAATTCGTTAGTATCACTAATTGCTTTTATTTACATTGACCATATTACCCTTATTCCTCCTAGTATATAAAACCCAATCCCCTAACTGATCCCACACCCTATCAGATGTGACCAAATTGAATTATCCCATTTTAAGTAAAAATAACCTAATTAATATGTAACATATGTTATCCATGGCTCTACTCTCTTATACTGTCTGTTTAAAAGAGTTAATTTGCTATAAACTTGTTGATTTCAAATTAAGTTGATTATAAGAATAGAATATATTATAAAATTCGTTATTATATTTTTAATATTTTATATCATCATTGCATGTTTAATTGAGTTATGGGTCATGAATGGTCAACCCAAACCTAACCCGATTATTATTTGTAATGGCCCGGACCTCTGCACCCCATTACTTCGTGAAAATGCGGTGTTAGAGGTGTTATGGGAGGTTAAGGTGACTTGGGGTGCGTTTGGGTGGACTTTTAAGGGAAATTAAAGGGCAATAGCTTTTGCACGGGAGACGCACGGTTTGTCTAAACCGTGCGGCCAAACCGTGCGAGGCTGGTGTTGGAGGCAGAGGCTAACGCACGGGTTGTCTAACCGTGCGAGGAGTGTTTGGTGAGGCAGTAGCGACCGCACGGTTAGCGCACAGTTTGTCTAACCGTGTGAGCAAACCGTGTGAGCACTTAAATCTAGATCCTAAAATTGTGGATCTCAACCGTTTGGCCTCTAACTTGCTCGTTTAAGCCCTTAAGCAACCATAACTCGGGATTACCCTCCCTTGAAGGTATGATAACCTCTCCCAAGCGTTTTGGAGGCGAGTGGAAGGCTTCTATTAGCAAATTGAAGCCGGTTTCTTGAGGTATGTGATCGTTCTTGTTTGGTTTCTTAGATCTACTTAGATCTACTCCTTCTCTTCTCTCGGTTTCTTAGATCTACGCCCGTTATGGGTAGATCTAAGTGTGTGGATGTCTAATATGATGAGCTTTGATCTTGGTTGTGTTAGGAGAAGAGATCTAAGGAGGAACCTTGGTGAATCAGTCCGGTTTTCTTGAGCGTTCTTCGACCCTTGATCAACCAAGTAGGGATTTTCCTTCGTCTCTCCTTACTGTGTATCATGCGGGGTGGGTGCGCTACTGTTTCTGTGGGAATGGATGAAACCAAACCTTAACAAAGATAACAGACTTTTAAAGAATGAAGGGGGGTGTGATCGATGTTCTGCTGCTTTTCCTTACCCTTGATTATTTATGTTCTGAATTGTGCGGGCCTATGCCCACTGAAAATCATGGCCGTTGGTGGTCTTTGTGCATTAATGAACCTCCGTCTTTTGTGATGATTGAATGACTCTAACATGAGAATTTGGTTAATCACGTAAACTCGGCCGATTAAATGAATGTCCAATGAACAACAATCCTTGTGTGATCACCCCGGTTAACCAAACAGAAAGAAGAAAACTTGGTGAATGATGTACTTGAGTCTGGAAACTTCCTTGTTTTGTCTCGGTGGCATGTCTGTTTGTTCTGTTTGATGCTTATGGGGTGACGTGGATGAGGATGAGATCCTCTGTTGTGACACGTTGTTGGTTGTAAATTTGAAGCTGTGTGGGGCTGTATCTCGAGGCTTGGGTTGGTTCCAGTACTTTGAGGGATCTCACTGATCCCTTTGTTGTTGTGACTTCACAAGAGAAGCGGGTTTGAATGCTTAAATTGTTGTTTGACTGTTTCTCTTTCTCTAGCTTGTAGCTATGCCTATTAGTTGCCCAGTAGTGCAAAATTCACCTAAATGAGATCACTTGAACATGAAAACAAGAATGAGTTAAATGAGGAATTGGTTTTGGGAATGAGTTGTGACTTGGCCGTGAGTGTTGTGCATTTCTTTTATGAATGAATAGTAACAAGGTGTTTGTGCTTAGGTTGGCTTCGGAAACCCTAGGTTGGGATGCGTGCTTGTTACCTATACATACAATTGTAGTTCTTATGTTTCTTATTCGCGCCCCACCCAAGTTGAGCACTTGGTGCCGAACACCCCCATTTCATGGGGGAGGGTGTTTTTCCCAACACTCCTATGAGTGACTGATCATTAGCTCCTTTTCTGCTCCCTTTCCCGAATAGCCCAAGACTCTTCGGGCAGGCTGTGACGGCCTGAGGTCCATTATAACCCAAGATTCTTCGGGCAGGGTAGCTGTGGTAGTTGGCCCAGGTGTGTGCGGAGAGTCTTTGGGATGAGACCCAGGTGTCTTCGGGCGTGACAGTGGTTGTTCTAGCCCAGGTGTTTGCGGGCGTGGTTACGCGTGGTGGTAGTGGCCCAGGTGTTTGCGGGCGGGATGTGTGGTAGTGGCCCAGGTGTTTGCGGGCGGGATGTGTGGTAGTGGTCCAGGTGTGTGCGGGCGGGGTGTGGCAGTGAGACTGCAATGAGAATGACGGGATTGGTTCGATGCGTAGGATGTCTTCAATAACCAGTGAGAAAGTGGCGTGTTTTCCTTGCTAGGTGCTTTGGTTATCTCTTTTTGCAGGCGTGGTTACGTGTGGTGGTAGTGGCCCAGGTGTTTGCGGGCGGGGTTTGGCAGTGAGACTGCAATGAGAATGACGGGATTGGTTCGATGTGTAGGATGTCTTCAATAACCAGTGAGAAAGTGACGTGTTTTCCTTGCTAGGTGCTTTGGTTATCTCTTTTTCCATTGGGCATTAGAGTGCCTCCCCACTTGTGCACGAGAGTCTTTGGTTTTCCCTATTGAGTATACTTGTATGCTCACCCTACGTATATAAACTGTTTTCAGGTTTTCAGGTTTTCAGGAGGACTTCAGGGATCGTGCAGAGCTGTACTAGCTCGGGCGTTGGGACAGTTGCAGTTGCTGTTTTTTCTTTTCTTTTGGTACTTTACCTTTGTAGCCTCCTTGTACCTTGTGGTATTTACTTTTGTAACATGCATATGAGAATGATTTTCTTTGGCTTTACTTTTACCCCCAGTTTTGGTGTTGTTGGAATTTACTATCTTATCTCCCGATTCTATTAAATAAAAAAAGGGTAATGCCTTCCATCTTGTGTGTGATTCTATACCCTTGGTGCTAGTCGCCACTCCGGGACCTATTGAAGGCGGGTCTCGGGGGTCATTATCTCTCCTTCAACTTGAAGAAGGAAGGGTCTGACAATCTGCTGTCTCTTCTTTCATCTTAGTGAAGGCGGGTCGTGACATTATTCGTGTTAGATTACTCAACTTGATTACAATCCAAACTCATTTATGCATGATCCAAACCTGTTTAAATTGTGTCCTGTCGGGTTATCCTGTTGGGTTCAAAATTGCCTCTAGAAATAATGTGGCTTGGTCTGAAGGTCTGCATTCACTAGCATCACAACGGAATCCTTCACTATGCTTGGAGATGCACAAATGGTACAACAGGGTTCTCGAACAAGGAATACTCAGTTGCATCTCAAAGGATCCATGTCCAATTTTTATCAACTGAAAATATTCAAATACAGCCCGAAAGACTCATGTATGATCTCCTAGTGCCCTCAACCCATTAGGCCGAAGGGTCTATTTATAGTTCTCCTTTCACATGTTTTGTTTACACATTTTTAATGCGTGACTCAACATTGGTTAAAAGAATCATTTCCGTTCATAAATGGGTTAAACACAATCAACTGCACCCGTATATGTGTTGGACTCTGTTTGACAACACTTATCGAAAACTGCTCAAAAGACTTCTTTCAGGTGTGGGAATTTGATGAAGTTCATCAAAGGTGGCTTCCAGTTGCAGAATTAGCTATGCCTGGTGACAAAAATGATGGGGTTTCTAGTGTTGCATGGGCCTCAAATATCGGAAGGTACCAAAGCCATGCACTCATGACATCAACCATCCATATTAGTTGGGAATAAGTCTGTTTTTGTGTTTTGGTTCATGTACATACAACTCAAATTGTATAGCTTTTTATTCTTCTTATGGGCTGTATGAGGTGATTGCTGTTGCAAGCCCGAAGGGGATTGCAATATGGCACGTGGGATCGAACCCTGATGCAGATGGGCGACTATCGGTGGAAATGGTTGCATTACTCTCTGGTCATGAAGCAGAGGTTTTGAGTATACCACATGGAATGTCATACATTGCAATTAGAATTGCATTTATGTATTTTTTTTTTAATATTTGTTCACTCATATGGTGTTGTTAGGTTTGGGAAATGAGGTGGGACTCGAGCGGAATGACACTGGCAACCGTGGGGGAAGATGGGACGGTACGATTGTGGCAGTCCAATTTAAGCGGTGTCTGGCAGGAACGGGGTGTTTTCCAACCCTCTTTGTAACCTCCCCAGTTGGTAAAATAGAGGGTACAATTGCAAATCTGTGCACCACTTGGACACCGAAATAAAAGGAGGAAGCAGAGAAGAAAGTTCGTTGCCATATCTTCTAAATTTGCCATTTTTTTAATATTGTAAGTTCTTTTTTTAAAGATAAAAACCAAATATTATTTGAATGACCGGTACTTTATTTAAGCCCCTTCCCATATGCATTTTGCTCGTGGTTGATGGTGAGGGTAGCTTTTGGGAAAGGATCCAATACTAGGCGGTGTTCGGCTTCTGCTCCACCTGTGATCGACAAGGGCATTGGTTCTCTAGTTGTCATCATCGTACGAAGAGAGGACACCGGCGTCAGGCCGAGACAGAGGCCCTTCCTACTTATCCCGGTCTATCATTTGAAGGCTTTTGATTTTTGGCTGGATCCTAGTGGCTGTGCAGCAGCCTGCATAAGCCAGCCATTGTTCGGTTAATATTCCATTTGTTCATCGAGCTTCGCTGGATAAAGTTTGGTGTCTTACTTGGTGTTCATACCCCTCCCTTTGTCCCTCGGGCAATGGCGGGCAGTGGTGATCGGAAACGCAAAGCCCCTATTGTGAGTGAGGATGCCCAATTACTGGGACCTGCAAGGCCATCAAAGTTGTATGCGAATATTGTTTGTGGCTGATCGGAGGTTTGTTGAAGTGCTGTAGGGTGCCCTTCATAGTAGATCTTCCCTGTTTCACCCATGGATGGTTTGGGCACCGGCGGTCAAGAGTTGCATCTGTCCGGTGAGGCTGAACAGAATCACTCATGATGTTGGTGCGGAGGAGGCTCAACCCGGGTGTTGAGACGACCACTTTTGTGCCCCCACAGAATCCTTATATTGCACTTGGCGATGATGCCATCGATCAGGTTACCTGCCTTGACCCCAACACCAAGAATATAATAGCTAGTAACATAATAATATCATAATTACATGTTTTTCAATAAAATATTACTAACACCTACATTTTCAAAACCCACACTTTTACACTAAATGTACATTTTTTTTCCACAAAACAAGTTAATAAAACGATACACCTTCATGCAATACCGATTCCTATTCATCTTTAAACTTTGTAAAAATTATTAGAAAACGTGGGATGAACATATAAAGTTCAATAGGGGGTATACAATGAGATGAAGCTCTTTAGGCAATGAAATATAAGGGAACTCATGAAGAGTAACAAAGAGAAACATTGAACTCATATAAGATCTTAAACTCATATTCAACCATGTAATCAATTGCTTACTCATATCAATAGAATCTAGAGGATCATAAAAAGATTTATGTGTAAACATAAATAGAATAGAATAATCATAAAAGTTTTTTGGAACATCATAATCATATCACTCAAAATCACTTAGTCACCCATAATGGAATAACCTAACCCTAATGGAGATTATGACGCCTCACTCTTGACGCTCTTAGCATCTTCCAATGCTCTTGGCATCTCCCTCTTTTTATCGTATGTTTAGGGTTTCGTATGTTTAGGGTTTTCTATATGGACTTTCAATGGAGATGGCGCTCCTTTGAGTTGCTTGATCTTTATGCCTCTTCCCTAGCCTTGATGGCTTGTCCTTCAGATTTTTGTTTCCTCCATTGTTCCCATATGGTTTCTTCCTTTTTTGGGCTCTGTTCCCTCTTCTTTATGTTTGGTTTGGTGGTTTCTCCTTAAGACTTTGGCTTAGGGGTTTGTTCTTTCTTTTTTTGTTGACTTGTTAAGGGTTTTGTTTTCCTCTGATCTTTGCGTTGTCCACCCCCTTTTGGTGAGGTAGATGCTCACAGTTAAGGGCCTCGTTCACCATCTTTTGCTCCTCTTTTTGGCCGACCCACCAAGTTGGACCCATATTTGAAGCATGACAATGTTTACGGTAACTTTGGATTATAACGGTGGATGCATTCAGCGATGACCCCAACAAGTGCGATCTGCATTGTTTTCACCTCCTCCGGTGTGTTGGTGGCCTTTCCTGGTTTTGGTTTCTCGTAGGTTTCCCCAACATAGTCAAGTTCCCCTGTGCTCTACCTTTGCTCTTTCTTCTTGACTCATCGTGCAAGACCTCATCTTTGGTTAGACATAATGGCGTTCAGGGCGGTTTGGAATTGTGACAGTAGATGGGCAGGTGGCAGATCCAACAAGTGTGTTTTGCATCAGTTTCCTGATCTTTACTAGTGTAGTCTCCTCTATTTTTGTTCGGGTTTCGATTTTGTATTTGTTCTCCAAGCTCGTGGAGGTGTTGCCCGTTTGTTCCACCCTCATGCTCCTTTCACATGATTCTATTGGTGTTGCCTCTCCTATCAACTTTGAGGGTAGCTGCTTAGAAAGGTAACCATGGTGGTCTTCTTTGGTGGAGGTAACACGTCAACGGCATGGTGACGACCTTAAGTGAAGGTGACATTGTGGAATGGAAAATTGGTCCGGGGTGTGAGGTTAGATCTTCGATGACTAGCGTGCGGATTAAACTCTCGTTTCATGGGGATAATGTGGTTGATAAACTTTCCATTTTTCTACAATAATATCATAGCATATTATTAATATTTTACTTGATTACTAAAAGTGACATAATAAATTATATTTTATTATTCTCCCGCTATTTTATCAAACCCAGTAACTTTCTCCATTAGATTCATAATGTCTTCGCATGGACATTAGTGTCAATGATCCTATTTCCCTTCTTATAATCCAGATGGAGGCTATGTAAATTATAAGATAGTATTTAGGCAGGTGGTCTTGCAAACTGCAAATTGACAACTCTTTGATCCGTTGAGTGAATTCCCCAATCCAGAAATCCCGACTCAGATTTTCTCAACACTTGCCTCTAAATTTGTATTGAATATATTAAGGCCATTAAACCCAATAAATATTTAGTTAAGTCAACTTGCTATCTTAGTTAAGACTTCCCAATAATTAAAAGTGCCCTTGACGGAGGTCGAACCAACACTTTTGGTCTATCTTAATTAAGATGATGGAAGACTTGGTCTGACTTAATATTTGATTGAGAGATTTTGTTTATTATGTGTAATTTTTCTTGTTTTATCCATTTACACGTCTTATTAATATTAAGTGGATTTTACTTAAGAGATTAATCATGTCCTGATAAAACATTTATGCATAATCCATCTAGTTTAATTCTATATTTGTGTGTTAAATTCCTTTATTTATGTGATCACTATCTCAAATCCATAAAATAAATCATGCACAAGATAGAAATAAAATAAATAAATGACTTAATCATGACCTTATCTAATGGTTGATTTATTGAACATATAATAAATCAACCTATAACTCTAGGGGAAAACTCACTGTGTCAGTCTGGGTATGAGTTACAGCATTACATCCGTCCTCCTATGTATCACCTGGGTTAGCTTCACCTCGATACCTCGGCTCCGTCTTGAACCATCTCCATGCATCCGAGAGCTTCATCCTTACATATGCCTTTACTTCACATGTAGGTGAAGGGAACCAGAAGGAGGTTTACATAAAAGAAACTGCAGGAACGCAGACCCTTACATAATGGAGGAGAGAGAGATGACATGAAGACCATCAAATTTAATTTAATAATAAATAATTACAAGACCCATGCAATTAATATTAAATTAAATAAAACCAATATATACATAGGTCTGGTCTAAGCACATGACTAGTCACATACATGCAACAACTACACATTTAAAATAACTGTCTAGCATTCACTTCAATTCGTTCTTCATTAAGATAAAAGACGTGTGAATTAATCTGATTAATTATCTGATTAATCAATTAATTCATTTTATCTAAATCTCCATATAATATGTCATAGAGAATCCCATTTAATGTAATTATAAACGAATTAAACAAATTAATTTTATTTAAAATCAATTAAGTATACAACTTATACTTGGAGGCAACATGGTGTGTACTAGTCTAAACTACCCGACATGGTCCTTGTTGTATACAGTGCACTCACACAACATATTGCATACATGGCATGTGATGTAATTTCATGGTGTGTATTGCCAATAAATGACACATAAGACACATGAAAATTATGTTGTGTGTATCGATTTATACAATATGTAACGACCATACACAACTTGTAGTTCCAAATTTTATACAGAAGTTAATTAAGCATTTAATATCATATAAAACCTATCACATGGCATGTACTGTCAATAAATGACACTTGAACATGCGTTAATTAGGTTTAATAGAGTAATTAATTAATTTCATTTCCATGTAAATTAATTTACATGGTGTACAACTTGACTTGGTTTGTATTCCACGTAAACAATTACAGATTAATTACATCGTGTGGATTTAATTGCACCACGTGTGAAATAATTATGTGACGTGATTTAATTACACCATGTGTGAATTAATTACAATGTGTGTGTATTAATCACATCGTGTGTGAATTAATTACACCATGTATGTATTAATTACACCATATGTGAATTAATTATGTGGTTTTTGAATTAATTACATCATGTATGAATTAATTACCTCACATGTTTATTAATTGCACCACTTGGGTATTAATTACATTGCATGTAAATTAATTATACCGAGTGTGGTTTAATCAATTACTTTGCATCTATTGATCACAGGACCACCACATCATGTGGGGTTACACAACATGTTGGTGAGTTGCATGCTATGTGACCCTGCAAACCGTGCGCCACCTCCGAATGGTTCTTCAGATGTTCTTAATTTATTTTTAATCGGTTTTTGGTTATTTGAGCGAGAAATGAAGAGAGGGAGAAGTGATGTCAATAATCATATTTCTACACCATCATATCAATAAGAATGTAAAATCAAAAAAAAAAAAATCATAATTCACCCCAAAAGGATAAGAAGACTATCTTAAACGAAGCAAAAATACAATCGAAAGATCTAAAATTAGAGTATATTAACTAAAAAATCAGTTTCAAATACCTTTCAGGCCTCTTTTGACTAATAAAAAATGGGGTATGGAGTTCCCCTATATTAAATATCGGAGAACTCATCATAATCTTTGATTTGATAGGCTATGAAGCCCAAACAGACATTCAGATAAAAAGTTATGCCCGTTTGAAGTTGAAGTCACATTTTCAACTTCTCTTAGAACATTAATAATTTTTTTATTATTAATTATTACCAAATTTTTATCCAATACGATCATGATTCTTTTCATAAACATCGATTTGATAGACCACAAAGTATAAATGAACACTTAGATACAAAATTATAGTCATTTGAAGTTGAAGTATGATTTCCAACTTCACTTAATTATTAATTATCATTAATTTCGAGGTGTATTTTAATAAATTGACAGAAATTAATGATGATTTTTGAAAACCACCACTAAAAAAATAAAAAATAAAACATTTGGAGGCAGTTTTGAAAACCTTCATTAAATGCTTTTTTTTCTTGTAGTGATAACATGTGATGTATTCATATGATTTGCTCGGTCTACTCAAAGAATCGAAAATGAACGCGTTGGTTTATATGGGATTGACATGTTTTGTGTTTCACAGTTTCACTTGATGTCATGGATAGATATATTGTATGAGTATATATGTGACGTGTGAAAATATATTTGGTGGATACACTTTATAAAGATGCATGCATTTGATGAAGATTATGTAAAAAATTTTTATAGGTTGAGTAACATTGATGTTTTGTTATGCATCACTCTTTGTTTAACTTAGTTATAGATTAAAAAATCATAATCATTTCCAACAATTAAAAGAACCGTAAATTTAAACATGAGACTATACAAATAAGAATTTACTATGTTATAATTTTTTTCTAAAATAGACAAGGTTTATATGCAGAGTTTTATAACCACTAAATTTTTTTCCATATGTTTTTCTATTTCACATTTCAAAGTGAAAGTTGATTGTATTTATGCATATTTGTTTTTGCTTTTTTGAGTTTCATTTTGGTTGATAAAACTCTTTAAAAATAAGGAGAATGATGCCAGGGACCAATCCATGGATTTAATCCCAATGAAGGGCCCCATGAGTTATATTTTCAGGATGAGTTATAACTGTCCAGCTACTTCATTAGAATTAAATACTTGCATTGGTCTCCATATGTCATTCTACCTTTGACCTGATGCTAAATAAAATATCATGTCCTATTTTCTTTATTTTTCTGCATTTTATGAAGCATATTTTTTTTATTCTTTCCAATATATTATGTAAGGTGGTTTACATTTAAAAAATATTTTAAATCCTACTAATAAGTATTTAATTATTTTAAAATCATTTTTTCAAATGTTATAATTGTTTGATAGTTCTATTTACAACTGATTATTTTGATTGATACTTTTGAAAAACAATTTAAACTCTGGATTTTTTAAATATGAATTATATTGATTTTAAATTTTGAAAGGAGTTTAAAAATTGTCTAAAATTTGTTTAAGTTAAAAAAATCATTAACCAATGAGATTTGTCCAAAATCCACCATCCACTCAAAACAAGATTTATGTCACTACGTAGTGAGGAACCCTAGAGGAGTTTTCAAAATTCTCTCCATTGGAGACTGATTCTAGTGGGGGCGGGCGATGCCCTCGACCAGGTTTCTCGTTATGAACCCAAAACCAAGAATATAATTGCTAGTAACATAATCATCTCATAATTACATGTTTTTCAATAAAATATCACAACACTATATTTTCAAGAATTTTAAGTTTAGAGTTTTAGAGGATATCTATTACATAACAAAACCCACAATTTCCACTTAATGTACATTTTTCCACTAAAACAAGTTCTTTAAATGATACACTTGCTTCATTCAAGATCAATCACCATAACATGGATTTTGAATTCATTATAATTTATATTCATATTTAAACTTTGCAAAAATTATTAAAAAATACAGGATGAGCATATAAAGTTCAATAATAGGTATACAAAGAGAAGAAACTCTTTAGGAAATTAAATATAAGGAAACACATGAAGAATAATATATAGAGAAACATTGAACTCATATAAGATCATAAACTCATATTCAATCACGAAATCAATTGATTGATAATATAAATGAAATATAAAGAGGATCATAAAAAGACTCACATTTAAATAGAAATAGAATAGAATAATCATGAAAGTTTTGTGGAACATCATATTCATATCACCCAAAATCACTCATAATCACCCATAATGGAATAACCTAACATTAATGGAAATTATGATGCCTCACTCATTTGGTTCCTCTGACGCTCTTAGAATCTCCTTTTACCTCTTGCCTGTTTAGGGATTCCTACATGGACTTTCAGTGGATATGGAACTCCTTCACATCGCCTGGCCTCTATGCCTCTTCCCCGACCTTGACGATTTTCCCCTTTTCTTCTTTAGGTTTTCATTTCCCCCTCTGTTCCCATCAGTTTTCGTCATTTTTGGGCTTCACCCCCTTGTTTCTTCTTCATGTTTGTCATGGTGGTTTCTCCAAAAAGGCTTTGTCTTATGGTTTCACTCTTCCTTTCTTCATTGACTTGTTAAGGGTTATGTTTTCCTCTAATATTTGTGTTTTCCACCAACTTTTTGTGAGGTTGATTCTTGTTATAATCATTTCTTGCAGTTAAGGGCCTCATCACCATATTTCACAAGTCTTTTTGTCTGAACCATAATATTGGACCCCATATTTGATCAAGAGTGACCATGTTTATGGTATTTTGGGATTATGATGGTGGATGCATTCAGCGATGACTCTAGTAAGTGTGACCTGCACTGTTTTCTTCTCCCCCTTTAGTGTGCTGGTGGTCTAACCTAGTTTTAGTTTCTCTCATGTTTCCCCAACATGGCCTAGTTCACCCATGCTATACCTCTTCTCTTTCTTCTCAAACCATCTTGTAAGAACTCATCTTTGGTCATACACAATGGTGTTTAGGGTGGTTTGGGAATGTGGCAGTAGATTGATGGGTGGAAGATCCAACAAGTGTGTTTTGCATCAAGGTCTTATTCTTCTTCGATGGTTTGATGATATTTACTAGTGTAGTCATAACTATGTCATGATTTTTTGATCACAAAGAGAGATTAATGGAAGAGGAAACCAACCTTTTATTTTATCAAGAACAAAGGTTACAAATGAACCCTCCCACACCTCCCTTTCTTTATCACACATGGAACTCTCAAGGCTCTCTCATTGGATACAATGAAGCTCTCTTGGATCAAATGGATGATCCTAGAAGGCTCCCCATACCCTTCTTTTATAGGCATGGTAGGAGATGTCAAGTTTGACACAACTCTCATAAATACCCCACCAATCCACACCTACCTTCAACCATTACAACCTTCATATTCAACATGTAAAGTAGCCAATATTTAAGCATCCAAGGGGATGGTGCACCAGCCACATACCATGGCAGCCGGAAAAACTCTATCAATTCTCCCCCTCTTGCTACAATCTGTTGGAGTGTCTTTAAAGGTCTAGCTTCTCCTAAGCAACCATCTTTTTCAACATATCCACTAGGTTCTTCTTCATGTGGATCTTCACAAGTACCAACAACTGTCGATCCATCGCCTCTCATATCCAATGATAACAAATGTTGATGTGCTTCATTCGGGAATGATACATGGAGTTCTTGCTCAATTATAAAGCACTTTGACCATCATAATGAACCCTGTACTCCTTCTAGATGAATCCAAGCTCTTGGAGAAAGTGATTTATCCATAACATATCCTCTACAGCTTCCGAAGTAGCAATATACTCTACTTATATCATGGATAAAGCTACACACTTTTGCAACCTTGACTACCATGAAATGACTCCTCCTATAAAAGTATAGATGTATCCTGATGTAGACTTATTACTGTTAGGATATATGACCATATCCACATTTTTATATCCCTTCAAGAGAGGGTCAACTCCCCCATAGTAAAAACATAGGGTTGAAGTAACTTTAAGATACCTTAGAATTCATTTGAATTCATCTTAGTGTTTCTTCATAGTACTGGAGAGAAATCAACTCACAATTTCTACTACATGATAAATGTCTAGTCTCATACTCACCATGTAATACATCAATATTCCAACTTTTGAGGAGTATGGTGTCATCTCCATTTCCTCAATTTATTCCTTAGATAACAGAAATGAACACTGGTCAACTTTAAATGGTCGGGAAGAGGAATGATCACTGATTTGTCTTTTTTCCATGTTGAAATGTTTCAAAATACGTTCAATATACTTTTCTTGAGATATCCATAAAAACCTTCTCTTTCTGTCATGAATGATCTACATCCCCAAAATCTGTTGAGATTATCCCAAATCCTTCATATCAAAAGACTTGGAAAAATCCTTCTTCAAATGGCTGATCTTTACTGCATTCTTCCCAATGACCAACATGTCATCAACATAAAGTAGAAGAGTAATGAAGTTACCTTCTTAAAATATCTAGATGTAACCACACTGGACTGCTTGTGCCTTCTTGTATCCATGACTCACCATGAATGATTTAAACTTCCTATACCACTATCTGGGAGTGAGTTTAAGTCCATACAAGCTCTTCTTTAATTTACAAATGAGGTTTTCTTGTCCGGAAACTTTGAAACCTTTAGGATTATTCATATAGGTCTCCTTAGAGAGATCATAGTGAAGAAAAATTGTCTTCACATCCATCTATTCATGCTCCAAGTCCAATTTAGCCACCAATCTAAAAATGAATTGGATTGAATCCATCTTCACCATGGGTGAAAATATCTCATCAAATTAAAATCCTTTCTTATAAAGTAATTCCTTGACTACTAACTGAGATTTGTGTTTGACCTCCTTTTTGTTGTCATCCTTCTTTAACCTGACTACCCATTTGTTTGTTAGAGCTGTCTTACCTTTAGGTAGTTTCACCAAATTGTATGTTTGGTTCTTCATCAAAGACTCCACATCATACTCCATTACATGCAACAACTTGAGTTTTTTCAGGATGATACACTACTTCCTAGTATCCTTTTGGATCCCCCTCATCATCCAACAATAGGTACCCTGACTCTGAATATTTTGTCGATAGAATCCTTCCTCATGAAGATCATCAAATCTGTGAAATTTTAGGTTTGGGAGGAATAACATCACCTAGCTACTATGATGATTTTAAAACTTCTTATGGAGAGGATTGAGTGTCCCCCTGCTCAATACCCTCCTCCACACTCACCATCTGGCTAAGATTCCCGTGCAAGAATAGGATGGTCCCGATGGCGTATCCATACCCTCTAATTCTTCCAAATCCATTGGTTCTACTCTGGTGAGTGTGCCTGCTCTGAATTCTTCTCTCAGGCTGCTCCTTTTTTGTAGAGTCTGTTTGGGGAAACTGCATGTCTTGAAGCCCTTAAGGTGGCCTGAAGGCATTAAAGGTGGCTTGAAATCCCTACTGCCCTAAAGGCCTAGGTGTCCCGAAGGCCTTAAGGACTCCAAGACCAAACCAGTGGCCCAAAGTGAATAGTTTCAACTGCTACAATACCGAACAATACCTGCTATAGTAACTACTACAGTGGATGCTACAGTACCTGAACAATGTACAACACTGCTACAGCTACAGTGCCTGCTATAGTTCCTACTACAGTGCCTGCTACAGTACCCCCGAAATATTCCTTTGCCTGGTTTTGAACTTGGGTCTCGTGGATTAACTTAAGGATACCTCACCAACTGGGCCGAGGCTCATGTGCTGGTGGTACTGGTACAAGTGTTGGATCATGAATCGATTCCATACACTTTTCATTTGAGAAATTCTAGGATTTTTAATGTATTTGATCATTTAGTTTTCATGTAACACAACATATCTATTTCTTATCACCTTCTCCTTTGGGTCCCAAAGCTTGAATTTGAAATCATCATCTCCATAAACGATGAAGATACATGGATTATATATCCTATGTAGCTTCTTTCTAAGCTACTTGGATACACGTGTAAATGAAAAATATACAAATAATCATAAATGAGAGTAAGAGGGATGTTTACTAAACCATATATTATGCAGAATCTCAAAATTTAGTGGGACTGATGGTGATCTGTTGACGAGGTAGCATAAAACCTGAACAACTTCTCCCTAGAATGACTTAGGTAGCTTAGACAAACTCATCATGCTTTTGAACTTCTCTATGATGGTTCTATTCATCCTTTCTGCAACTTCATTATGTTATGGGGTGCTTGGAACCATCCTATCATGTTGGATTCCCTGACCCCTTGAATAGTCATAGAATTATATAGATGTATAATATCCTCCACTGTCTGAATGAAGACACTTCAACTTCCTTCTAGTTTCATTCTCCACCATGGCATGTAACATCTTGAAGTAGTCCAGTGCTTGGTCCTTCATCCACAAGAACACCCACACCCTTCGAGATGTATCTTCAATAAAGGATAGTAAATATTTTTTTACCTCCCAGTGAATCCACCTCTATAGGGCCACATACATTTGAGTTCACCAGATCTAACAAATTTGATCTCCTTGATGGAGCAGTATTGAATGGGACTCTATGCTGCTTCTCATACAAGTAGTATTTTCAAGGATCAAGTGATCCATCCTTGTCAACATTGATTTAATTCTTCTTCATCAGGGAAGATAACCCTCTTTCACTCATGTGGCCAAGTCTCCTATGAAACATATTGTATGACATCTCTCTTTCCACTGTGTTGAAGTTATTTGCACATATATTTACATGAGTTTTGTATAATGTACTGCATATGTGTCCTTGGGAGATGGTGATGGATCCTTTTTGATCTTCCATGCTCAATTGATGAAGATGTTTTCATAGTCTTGTCAATCAAAGGTTATTCCTGATAACAGGTTGAGATAAAGGCTTGGAACATGTCAATCATCCTTTAGGGTGATTTTATATCCAATGTTTATCTTGACTTGGATATCACCCATGCCAAAAATCTCTACCGAACTGGTATTCCCCATCTTGACTGCACTAAATTCAATAGTATGATAAGTCAAGAAATACTCATGATGCAGAGTGATGTGGTATGATGCAGTAGTATTGACCACCCATTCTGTGTCTTGGATTGATGTGTGAAAGCAAGTATCTTCTTCATATTTGGATAAAAGTGAAAATTCTCCGGTGATGCTCACATGCATGTATTCATTTCTTCTTTATTAGTTTCTACTTCGAACCTTTTCTTATAGTAACTTTTGATAATGATTCTTCATGTGTCCCTCCATGCCATAGTGGTAGGATTTTTATGTTGGCCTCCTACCATCTGTAGACCTTCCTATTCTCTTTCTTCAGCCTATACTTCTTATCCCTTGACCTCCTCCTTACTATCTCCCTCACTTCTCTAGGATGAGAGATTTCATTTGGTTATAACTCACATCCTTCCTTTGAGCCTCCTCATTGAATAGTGCACCCTTTACCATTCCCATGGTAAGTTTTCCTCTAGGTGCTGAGTTGCTGAGTGAGACTACAAGCATATCCTAGCTACCAAGAAGTGTGCATAGTAGGTGGTTCTCCCGATCTTCATCAGTTAAAGTCTTACCTACAACCACCAATTGATTCACTAGGCTCTGGAACTCACTGATGTGTTTGACTATAGAGTTTCCACTTTATAATCGAAGATTCATCAATCACTTTAACAAGAGGATCCTGTTCTGAGTGGTATTTTAATGGTACATATTTTACAACTTCATCCAAAGTTCATATGTGCCAGTATCTTGAGAAACATGGTGGTAGAAACTGTGATCGATCCACTAGAGGATTTTACAGATCATATTCTTGTTTAGATTCTTCCACTCTACTTCCTTGGTGGCATCAGGGTTGACTCCCTTGTTCTCAATGGGTTAAAAAATATACCAATAATTAAGGAGATCTTCCATTTGAGATTTTCAAATGGAGAAATTTAAAGAAGTCAACATGACCATACCTCTCATGGATGGTCTCTCCATTGAATTTCATTTTTTAAAAAAATTGGAGCATAATTTGAAAAAACAGAGTATACCTTTGCGTCCATAATGGATGAAAACGGTGGAATTGAATCCTAAATCATTAAAATCAGACACTGATTGATCAAGATATGACCAAATCAGTTTCAATGGTCAAGATAAACTAATAACATGGAAATGATATGGCATTGATGTGGTGCGCCACAGTCGCTACTAGAATCTCACTATAAATGTTACTAGCACTGAAAAAATGCCATCTTCTCTAACAAGGGGTACTGTAGAACCCAAACTTTGAAAGATCCTAGGGAACTCATTTTAGCTCCGTTTTCAACACTGTTTTATCCATTAGAATAAACTAAACTCAAAATTTAAGAATAAACCTTAAATAAATGATTTCATGCAACTTTAATTTTCTAGTCACCATAAAATCTCCATTACTCATCAACATTTCACCATAACCTCCTATGATACCATAGCATGTGATTCAATGATCATAAAGAGAGATGAATGAGATAAGAAACCATCCTTTCATCCATTAAGAAAAAAGGTTACAAAAGAACCCTACTACACCTCCATTTATTGATCACACATGGACCTCTCATGGTTCTATCACAAGATGCAATTGATCTCTATTGGATCAGATGGATGATCCTGGAAGTCTCCCTAGACCCTCCTTTTATAGGCATGGTAGGAGGTGTCAAGTTTGAAACAATTATCACAAATCTTCCACTAATACCCACATACCTTAAACCATGGAATCTTATATATTCAACATGTTCAATATCTAATATTGAAGTAGCCAAGGGGATGGTGGAGTTGGTGTACCAGCCACCTACCATGGCTACTGGAAAAACCCTATCAGTCTAATACTCTATTTTTGTTTGGGTTCATATTTTCTATTCATTATCTAGAATTGTGGAGGTTTTTATCATTTATTCCACTCTATGTATCCTTTAAAGAGATTCTATTTTTCTTTACTCTCTGATAAACTTTGATGGTAGCTACTTAGAAAGGTATCCATGGTGGTCTTCTTTGGTGGAGGTAATGCATCATCCGTGTGGTGGAAACCTTAGTGAAAGTGATGTTGTGGAATGGAAATATGGGCTAGGAGTGAGAGGTTGTATCTTTGATGATTATCATGTCATGAAGGCTCTCGATTTCATATTTATTGATGACTACCTAGTTTTTCATCTTTTTGGTGGATGGGCATTGCTTTGTCTTCCAATTCTCTAATTAAGGTTTGTCAGTGCTTGAATTTTTTATTATTCTTCAGCACCAAAATTCATATTGGGGAATTTTCCGAAATTATGAATGAATGTGGATGATATAAAATAAATATGTGGCATTTTATAGGTGTTATAGGTTCAAGTTTCCCACCACACTCAGATCTCTAGGTGTTAATGTCTCCTTGCCCAAGGCCCCATGACCCATCTGTGTTGGGTTGGGATTGTATGATGACCTAGGTTTTTAGGTGAGGTAATTTAGGTCTAAGACTGGCCCAATCATGTGTAACTGGGATCATTTGAGGTTTTGTAGGGGCCATAGGAGGTTAAAACTCTCTTTTTGAGTAAAAAATCCATTGATGAAGGAGTTGGAAGGCAAGCAGAACTTCTAGCGGAGTTCCGTTGGGAGGTCACCAGAGTTTTGGTGGCCTTAATAGTGTATCTATGCCACTGAGGAACCCATATGAGTTCAAATGGTGGTCTATTGAGGTTTTTGTGGTTCTTTGGGTGTTTTTTAAATTTTATAATTAATCAATCAATCAATCAAGTTTATAAGTGGAGAAGGGGTGCCCCTCGACTCTGAACAGGTAGCCCCTCATTTTTTCTACCATTTCTATCCTTTGAAAGGATATCTTTTCTATTATATATTCATTCTTAATTATGTTTGTTGTAGGGGTTCACTGGAGGTAAGTATATACACCCTCTAATGTTCTTCAACATTTATTTATGGTATTGTTTTCACTATAATTAGTTTCATCTAATATCTCTGAGACTTTTCTCTATTTTATTGATTTATTCCACCACGAGTAAAATCAACTAGTGGAATCGAATGAGAAGTATCTTACTAGTATATAGTTGGTGGTTCCTAAATCTTTCCTATTCTATATGGGTGTTTATGTGTTGTGTGATATTTGGGTGGGGGTAGGTTTGTGTGTGCGACTAGGAATGAAACTAATTGGGGTATTCGTTGTTCGTGTGAGATGCCCATGGGCAATCTTGTGTGGGTAATGGAAGGTTTGACATAGTGTGTCTTTTCATGATTGATTATGTAACCTTGGATCTTGACATACATGATGCCATGTGTTGTAAAGAGTTTCTATTTATGGTGTATTGTTTGATATGGTTATGTGGGAACATGATGGATGAGGCTTGTGTGGTCGAGGGGTGATGTGGTTTTCCGATGCGACACAGGTGGTGCTGACTATCACAATGAGTGGAATGGGATAAAATGATATGATTTAGATGATGATTATCACCATGGATAGGGAAATGATGGTTCAATGAGGTGTGGTAGTAGGTTGTTGGTGATCTCTACTCAGTGTGGGGATGAGGATACTAGAGTTATGTGAACACAAGACAGGGACCATGAGGCAGTGTTGACCACTGGTTATCTGGATGCATCCTCTGTATATTAATGAATTAAGGTGTTGAAAAGGTTCATTAGTATAGAAGAGGGATACACCATAGGGATGAACATGGGATATGGGTGGTGATTGAGATCATCAAATGAGAGTGGGTGCTCACTGTGCTTGGGTTTCATCAGGTTGTTAAGACAGTTGTCGAAATAAGAATTAGTTAAAGATGGACTTATGGTTCAGTATATGATAAAAACTTTGTGGATTCAATGCTAATGGATTAGAATGGTCATGTAGGTTGTGTGTTGGATTGTGATGCTGTGAGGTATAAAATTGTATGGAAGGCCTAGAGCACTTCCGATGTGACAGACTATAGGTGAATCATCCTACTCTATCACTAACCGAAGTAGGTGAAGTGCTCACCATGTATTTATGAGAGAAAATGGAGCAGGTTGTGTTGTTTTATTTGGTTTCCATTGTTGCACTTTTTATACACTCATATACATATGAATATTATATAGTGACACATTTGGTGGTGGCCTGCTGAGTTCATACTCACACTTTTCATGTGTCCTCCAAGATGCGTACATAAAAATTATGGTTTGTGATAAAGGAAATGGAAAGAGATTAGAATCAGGAGATTAGTGGAGATAAAGGTGCAATGTATGTATAGGCTGGGTATTGTTGGTTATTGGAGCTAGAATGAGTGGTTCCTTGGTGCCAAGATAGGCTGGGTGTATTAATATATATTAGCATCTTCATCAACTTGATGTCAAGAATACTTTTCTCCATGGTTTTCTTGAAGAATAAATATATATCCAACAAACTCTCGACTTCCTTACCTCAGGGACTAGGTCTCATGTTTGTCGGCTTCATCGATCTCTCTATGGGCGTAAACAGTCTCCTTGGGCATGGTTTGGAAGATTTTTCACCATCATCACTACCTTTTTTCTATCTCGCAGTATGAAGAATCACACTATTTTGTATCGTAAAATGTCCTATGGATGCATCATGTTAGTTGTGTATGTTGATGATATCATTACTACTGGGAGTGATTCACATGGAATCACTTGTCTCAAGACTTATCTTCAACAACAGTTTCATTCCAAATTTCAGGGTCCTTTGACATATTTTCTTAGCATTTAAGTCTCCCGTTCTCCAATTAGCATCTTCCTTTCACAATGAAAATATGCATTGGATGTCTTGCAAGATACTGGTTTGTCTCAGGAAACTTCCTTTCACACTCCTCTTGAACAAGGGAAATAATATCTTCATAATGAAACCAACCCATATTATCATCTAGATAGGTATCTTCATCTTATGGGAAAACTCAATTATCATACCATGACTCATCTGGATATTGTTTGTGATTTTAGAAAGTCCATTCAATTCAAGGAACATCATAAAAAATCTCAATGGGAATATATCCCTCATATTTTCAAATACATTAAGAAAGACCCTACCCATGGTCTTCGGTATTTGAATGATGATCATCTAGACATTGATGCCTTTTGTGATGCCAACTACGCTGGCTTTTTATCTACCCAAAAGTCTACTTCTAGGTTTTTGATTTTTCTGGTAGGTAACTTAATGTCCTACTGAAGCAAGAAACAATCTATCATCTTCAGATCCGATGCTGAATCTGAATACTGTGTAATGACCACAATCACTACTAAAATTATATGGATTCATAAACTTCTTCATGAAATTTCTTTCCCTACATACAATCCTACTCGTATTTAGTGTGATAATTAAGTTTCTGTGAATAATTCTTTGAATCCAATGTTCCATGAATGAACAAAGCATATAGAGATTGACTATAACTTTCTTCACCATCACCTAGAGCAGAAATATATCTATTTGAGCTACATTCCAACAACTCATTAGCTTGTCGACATCTTCACAAAAGGTTTTTTGGGATCTTGTCTGGATTTTCTATGCACCAAGCTAGGCATCCACAACATTTATGACCCAGCTTGAGGGGAATTGTGTTTGGTCTTTGTATTTTTCCTCTCTTATTTTTTTGGGACCCTTCTTCCAAGATAATATGTTCTAGCTTTAGGGGTAGTGTTGGGCCTAGTTATATGTATGTTAGAGTCCCATATTATTTTTTGGGTCTTCTAATCCTTTTCCTCTATCTATAAATAAAGGGATCTGCCTCTCATTGAGGTATGGGGTACGGTTCTACAATAGATAATTGAACAGAGGCCATTTTAGAAATTGGAGATAAGGTATCAAAATAATAAACACCTGACAAAACACAATTTTATTGAATATTTTATTGATAATAGATGATATAATTTCCTCAAATTATGCTAAATATGTTCAATTATGAAATATTTGGGATTAGATCATTCATTTGCAAATTTGATGAAAATTCCAGTTTTAACCTTTTAAAATTCACTGTAGTATTTCAGGAATAAATAATTTTATGTAAAATATTTTGAATTAAAATTTTGTAACTATGTTCCTGATTTAATGGAATACAAATTCTATTTATGACATGGGAGATGGATCATTCATTGGGTGGAGTAAATGGGCCATGAAGACAAAGATGGTCTGAACTATTTAGATTGGACATCACTTCACCATTTGGCCTGTATCTTCTTCATCAGGGCTTGGATTGGGCCCAAATTTTGAGGGAATATCTGGGACATAATTATTCACAAATAATACTTCTATAAGTATGGACAATTCATGCTTTTTTGATGTCAACTATTCGGTCAAACTTGGAATAAAATATTTGTCCAAGTTTTCATTTCACACTTAAAAAAGTTATGTAAACCTAGCTCTCACAAACTCTATTTAAAGGGGGTTTTCACTCTTTTTGAAGGCTGGTAGAGTATTTGGGAATATGTGTATGAAAGGGTGTCTCTTAGGAGCCCCTCAAAACTCTTGGAAGAAGTAAGTCTTTGTGCAAACATCTCTTCCAAAAAGACTCTCCTCTCCCTCCTCTTTGTAATTATTTTCTTTCATGTTTGTATCTTGAATTTTTCTTAAATTAATCTTCTATGTTCTTACCTTTTCTTCTTCTATTAATCTTCCTAATTGGTTTGGAATCAATAGTGGAGACGATATTGGGTTCTACCCTTTCAATCCTTTGCTTATGAAAAACGTCTCCACGATGACCACACTGCCCATAGAAGAGTAGTTTTCTTAGTGATCGATCTATCTTCTACCCTATTCATTTAATTATTTTGAATCATTGAGATATTTTAATTCACTTTATATGATCCATTTTTTTAATTATAAGAAACTAATCAAGCAATTGAACAATTAGCATAAAAACACGCGAGGTTGATATTTTGTGTAAATTGTGAGAGCGTGATCTTAATCGGTAATACAAGACCACATGGGATAAATTTGTAGAGTTAAAATATAACACCTAAACACAATTCATCCTCATTTAAAGAATGGATATGTGATCTAATTAACCACTGACCATAATCTAACCTTAGAACAATAATCAAAGTAGGGTGCTGCGATTGCGTGTTCTGAAGCTAGCCTAGGGTTTAAGTAATTTGATCTTTGTGGTTAAGTTTACTCTCATAGGGTTTGAGGGTTAGAAAATTAGTGGATCATAATTAAGTGGATATTTATTTAAATTATAATGATTAATAAGTAAATTAAGAGGTATAGTTAGATCGATTACACCTTTTAAAACATTTTCTAAAAAACATCTTCTTGTTGCGTCTTTTTAATCAAACTTCATTTCAAAATAAAAAAAAATGAAATCTTCTTCCAGAAATCTTCTTCAAGTTTTATAAACAATAAACAACCTCATCCTTTCAAGTAGTGTTTTAATTCTTTTATATTTTATTTTTAGAATACCTTTAAGAAGTTGTTTTAATTTACTTTCTCATTTGAGAGACGACCTTGGTCAGCCACTCTGTTGCACCTAAGTACCCAAAAACCACTAATCATTTGAGGGTGCCCATGAAAACACCTTTCAAATTGGCGCCATTACCGGGGAGGCAAGTAATTATTTCAACCAATTAGAGGTATTTATTTTATTTTACATTTTATTATCTTTTTCTCTTCTTTCTTTCTTCTTTACCCAATCTGATTTTTTTTCTTTTCTTCTTTTATTTTCTTCTCCTTATTTTTGGACCATCAACTCAAACTTCTCATTTTTATTTTACTATGGTCCACTTTCCTTCTTTTCATTTTTATTTGATTTATGACATGAACTAATCCCAAATATCTCTTAGATATTGACCCTGAGATTGAACGTAGCCTTCGAGATCGAATCAGACATTCTCAGTCTACGGTAAGTTTCAACATTTAACTAGTTGGAGAATTCCTCCTCTTTCAGAACATTGAAATTGGAATAAATTCAAATTCAACCATAAAACAAGAACCAATGGCTAAAAATAATTAAAATGAACTTAATATAACCATTCGAGAATTAGCTGCACCAGATATTAACTATCAAAAAAATTGTATTGCATACCCAAATCTTGAATCGAACTTTGAACTGAAATCTAGGTTAATTCATCTTCTTCCAAAATTTTATGGCCTCTCTGGTGAGGATCCCAATAAACACCTTAAATAATTTAATGTGGTTTGATCAACCTTAAAACCAAGAAATATTTCTGAAGACCAAATAAAACTAAGAGCATTCCTATTCTCACTTGATGGAGCTGTGAAAGATTGGATGTATTATTTACAACCCGAAGATGTAACTTGTTGGAATGATTTGAAATGAATTTTCTTGAAAATATTTTTTTCCAGCATCAAGAACCAATTCCATTCATAAGGAGATCTCTAGGATCAAGAAATCCCAAGTGGAGTCAATGTATGAGTACTGGGAGCGATTCAAGAAGTTGTGCGCAAGCTGCCCACATCACCAAATCAGTGAACAACTCCTCATCCAATACTTCTAAGAAGGACTCACACCTATGGAGAGAGCATGGTGTATGTCACAGCTGGAGGAGCATTGGTGGACAAGTCACTAGCAGCTGCACGTGATTTTATTGACAAAATGTATCAAAACTCTCAACAATTTGGTGATCGAGGTACACCACATGTTAGGG
Source organism: Viscum album (assembly GCA_963277665.1). Lineage (NCBI taxonomy): Eukaryota > Viridiplantae > Streptophyta > Magnoliopsida > Santalales > Viscaceae > Viscum > Viscum album. Next base: position 30,585,360 of record OY728132.1, on the reverse strand, counting down.
GAGTACATCAGGTAATCCCTTCCTCTCTTGAAAATCATTTGATTGATACAAAGTTGGAAGAATTGACCACTATAGTGAGGCAGATTTCTTTGGCACAAAAGACATCCTAACCCCCTCCTTCAAGGCCTTGTGACATTTCCACTGAAACAAGCCACCCAACTGAATGTTGCCCACAACTACAAGAGACAGAGGATTGTGCAGTAGTATTCCCAGGGAGATCATATCAGCAGCAACAACAGACATACCCCCAAAATAAGTTTGATTCATTTTCTCCAACATACAACCAAGGGTATAAGAATCAATCAAACACGAGGTATGACTCTGAATAACAACAAAGGCCCCCTTTTCAACAAAACTTCCAGCACCCTCCACCTTACCAGCAGGGTTTCCAACAACCCCAAAAGAGATTTGAAGCCCAAGCATCAACAAGCTAACAACAAGGGAATCCCCCACCCAAGGTAGATTTTAACACTGGTGACCTTTTGAAACAAATTGTTCTTAATCAACAGAATGAGCTGAAGAGTCAAGGTTCGGAGCTGAGGGAGTTGAATACTCAAATGAGCCAGATTTCCACCGACCTCCATGAACTGGTAAGTACGAATTCTTGAAATCTACCATCCTAACCTACTCCAAATCCCAAGGGGATTATCAGTTCCATCACATTGAGAAGTGGGAAGCAAACAACTGATACATCTTCACCTATCGTTCCATCGGGATTCACCTCAAATCCGGAGAAGCCGCATTCCATACCAACTGATGAGAAATCCAAGGAGAAAGATAAAGGTAAGAAAAAGATTGATGATGTTCCTCCTAAACCCCTTACATTTCCAAATAGGGTTGTACAAACCAAGAATATGGATGATGAGGTAATGCAAAAAGAAGTTTTGGATACATTCAAGTGTGTGGAGATCAACATCTCTTTACTTGAAGCCATCAAGCAAATCCCAAGGTATGAAAAATTCTTAAAAGAACTTTGTACCAATCGAAGAGGGCTCAAGGGAAATGAGAGGATAAATCTTGGAAGGAATGTGTCAGCACTCATTACACCAACTCTAGCAATGCCAACAAAGTGTAAGGATCCAGGGACATTCACCATCCCATGCACTATAGAGGAGTTTCACTTTTCTGATGCACTTTGTGATTTGGGAGCTTCCATAAATGTGATGTCTCACTCTGTATTCTCTTATTTTCAGGTTGGTGAGCTAAAACTGACGAGAGTAGTGGTGCAGTTGGAAAATAGAGCTACAACATATCCAGCGGGAGTCCTTGAGGATGTACTTGTCCGGGTAAGGGATATGATCTTTACAGAAGATTTCTATGCGCTTAACATGGAATATGATCAGGTAAGTTCTCATGCTCCCATTATCTTAGGTAGACCCTTCCTCAAAACTACAAAAAATATCATAAATGTCAACGAGGGTACACTTTCCATGGAGTTTGGGGATGAATTTGTGATATTTAATGATATGGATTCCATGAAGTACCCCTCATAGGATCATTCTGCATTTGTTATCTCCCATTTTGAACCACCAAATAAAAACCCCATGGAATTTTATTGTCCTATGCTTAGGGAAATTATGAGTATTGGTTCTAGTTTGATGTCTAAGAGTACTTCCACACCTATTTCTAATGCAAAAGACTCTCTTAGATTTGATTTTGAAATGGAATCATATTCTGATTTTGATCATGTGAACTCTAATTATGACATGGCTATTGAGTATGCTGATGGATTTGATGATTTATTCTCTGATTTTGATGATGTATATTCTGATATTGATGCTCTTTGTGCACATATTTCAGATCCTTCTATGTCTCCATCCATACACCACCCCCTTTATTGGAGCTGAATCCATTGCCACAAAATCTCAAATACTCATACTTGTTGAGTGGCGAGAGATTACCTATTATAATTGCTAAAAATATTCCTTTTGAACATGAAGAAAAACTTTTGAATCTTTTGAGGGAGAACATTAAGGCAATCAGGTGGACCTTGGTTGAAATATCAGGTATTAGCCCCTCTATTTTCATGCATAGGATTATTTTTGAGGATGAGGCTAAACCAGTTAGGCAGACACAAAGGAGATGCAATCCAACACTTTTGGAGGTTGTTAAAAAAGAGGTTGAAAAATTTCTCGAGGCAGGTATAATATACCCCATTTCAGATTCCCAGTGGGTGAGTTCTATTCAGGTTGTGCCTAAGAAAAGTGGTGTTACTATTGTTAAAAATGATAAAGATGAGTTAGTTCCAATGAGGGTACAAAACAGTTGGCGTGTGTGTATTGATTATAGGAAACTAAATCAATCCACTCGCAAAGACAATTTCCCCCTCCCATTTATTGATCAGATGCTTGAGAGACTAGCTGAGAAGACACACTATTGTTTCTTGGATGGATTTTCTGGACATTTTCAGGTTTCGATAGCTCTGGAGGATCAGAATAAGACAACATTCACTTGTCCATTTGGTACGTTTGCCTACCGAAGGATGCCATTTGGACTTTGCAACGCCCCAAGTACCTTCCAGAGATGCATAGTGAGTATTTTTTCTGATTTTATTGAGACCTGCATGGAGGTATTTATGGATGATTTTACAGTGTATGGGTCTTCATTTGATGATTGTATCTCTAGTTTGGGAAAGGTGTTGAATCGTTGTATTGAGAAGAATCTGGTCTTGAACTTTGAAAAGTGTCATTTCATGGTAGATCATGGCATTGTCTTAGGGAATGTAGTATTAAAACATGGGATAGAGGTTGATAGATCTAAGGTAGATATTATTTCATCCCTACTATATCCTACATGCGTGTGTGATGTTAGATCTTTCCTAGGGCATGTAGGATTTTATCGGCGCTTCATCAAAGATTTTAGTAAGATTTCTCTTCCTATGTCACAATTACTTCAAAAGGATTCTGATTTTGTGTTTGATGATTCTTGTAGGACTTCCTTTGATGAGATAAAGAAGTGTCTAACCACTCCACTGATCATAAAGCCCCCACGGTGGGAGCTTCCTTTTAAGCTTATGTGTGATGCCTCCAACTTTGTGGTTGAAGATGTCTTATCTCAGAGGGTGGAGGGACGTTCACATGTGATTGCCTATGCATCGAGGACACTAGATTCAGCCCAATCAAACTACACAACCACGGAAAAGGAGTTTCTTGATGTTATATTCACTTTAGATAAATTCCATTCATATTTATTGGGCTCTAAATTAGTTGTTTTTCTGACCATGAAGCTCTGAGGTACCTCTTGAAGAAGCCAGATGCAAAGCCCGGGCTAATCCGATGGATGCTCCTTCTTCAAGAATTTTACATTGAGATAAAGGAAAAAAAGGGGTCGGAAAACCTAGTGGCGGACCACATGAGTAGGTTTACTCACACACTAGAGGATGAAACCTTGGACCAGGTACCACTTCAGGACACTTTCCCCAATGAGCATCTTTATTCCATCTCAGGTATGCATCATTGGTATGCGGATTTGGTGAACTACCTTGTTGCATCTGAAATCCCTACAAATTTAAAGAAACATCAAGTACAAAAGTTAAAGAGTGAGTCTATATTTTATGTGTGGGATGATCCATATCTCTGGCACATGTGTAGTGATCAAGTTATTAAGAGGTGTGTTCCTGATCATGATTTTGAGTCTGTTTTGCAATTTTCTCATACACTTTCTTGTGGTGGAAACTTTGGACCCCAACAGACAGCTAGGAAAGTTTTGGACTCTGGATTATATTGGCCTAGCTTATTCCATGATGTTCATGTGTATTGTAAGTCATGATCTCATTTCCAACACACTGGGAACATTTCTAGGAGACACGAGATGCTCCAATAACCCATACTATTCTGTGAGATTTTTGATGTGTGGGGAATCAATTTTATGGGTCCTTTTCCTATTTCCTTTGGTTTTTTGAAAATTTTGGTTGCTTTTGATTATGTGAGTAAATGGGTGGAGGCTAAGGCCACCAGGACTGATGATTCTCATGTTGTAGTGAACTTTGTCAAAGCACATATTTTTTGCAGGTTTGGAGTACCAAAGGCCATCATTAGTGACCAAGGGATGCACTTCTGCAATTGGAATTTTTCTTCCCTCCTTCAGAAGTATGGGGTGACACACAAAACATCAACACCATACCACCCCCAAACAAATGGACAGGCTGAGGTTTCAAATCGTGAGTTGAAACAGATTTTGGAGAAAACTGTACAAACAAATAAGAAGGATTGGAGAAATATCTTGGATGATAGGCTATGGGATTATAGGACAAAATACAAGACACCCATCATTATGTCCCCATTTCGGATTGTTTTTGGGAAAACATGTCATCTCCCCGTGGAGGTTGAGCATCGGGCTTATTGGTCTATAAAGAAATGCAACATGGATTTGGCCCAAGTTGGAATCCAAAGGAAGCTACAAATTCAAGAGCTTGAGGAGATTCGATTGTCTTCATATGTGAACTCAAGGCTCTATAAGGAATATCAAAATTATCTCATGACAAAATGATCCAGAAAAGAGAATTTCATGTTGGAGAGAAAGTTCTTCTCTACAGTTCACGACTGAAGCTGATGCCTGGTAAGTTGCGTTCCAGGTGGTTAGGTCCTTATGTTGTGACTAATGTTTTTCCTTATGGTGCAGTGGAGATCACACAAGAGGACATAGGAAGGAGCTTTACTATCAATGGGAAACATTTGAAGAGATACATTGAGGGACTTCCTACTGATGCAGTTGATTTTATCACACTGCATGACCCCATCACCACTTGATCATATCAGGCTGTTCCTAACCCTTTAACTTTTTTATTCTTTGCCCTATTTAAAATTATAAATTTCATGTGCATATATCATCTCATAGGTTCACATTGAGGACAATGCAATATTTTAAGTGTGGGGGAGGGAACCTATTAGTTTAGTAATTTCAATTGTTTTCCTGTTTAAAAAAAACAAAACAAAAAAAAATTGTGTTTTTCAAATTTTGTGTGTTTATTTTTCAATTTTTTGTGTGTTTTTGAAACTTTTGATCTGAAATGATTCTCATCACCATTTTTAAATCCATATCAATAAGTGAAACAATTTATCCCTTGAAACTTAGATTAAATGAATGTTGAAAATGACTTTGTTTCAAGTTCAAATATTTAGTAATTTCATGAAAAGTACACTGAATTTTGAATCCCATGACACATCACACTGTCTTTATATTTGAAATCATTTTCCTGTGAGGCTTTTGAACCATTCTTTTAATATTATTCACATTAACCTCACTTCTTGAGAGAACCAAACCATGCTAGATTTAACCATAATTTGATTTATTTCTGTCAAAACTCGAGGGTTTGAGGTACTTATGTTTAAATGATTGAGTCATTTGTTTGGTATTAAATCCCCTATTTCAAATAATCCTTTTTTTATAATGGCCTACCTTGAACATTTAATCCTTTTAGCCCTTAGAATCCATGGACAGACTATTAGGTTAGCCACATTACAAGCCAATTTTCTCTATCCAACCAACTCTTAAAGTGAAATTGCATAATCTAGTTGAACTTAAGTGTGGGGGAAGCTATCTTGTGTTGAGATACAACATTATATGATACTTTGGGTGGAAATTTAAATTTTGAAGAGATGTTTTTGATGCTGAAGAAAATCATTATATTGAAAGCTGTTCTTTTTTTAGAGCTTTCATGATAAGTGAAGTTGTGCTTTTTCTAGAGGTTCTAATAGAGGAAGAAATCTGTGCCTATCTGGAGCTTTCAAGAAAGTCATGTTTGAGAAGATTGACATTTTTGATGCTGAAATGATGAATGGTGTAAAATTTCCATGAATTTTCATGATGATGGAGCTGAATTGATACTATGGGGATTGAGGAGGAGACCATATTTAAGTGAAAATTAGATTAATACAATTTTTCTTCAAAAAGAGTCAAGCCCTCCTCATCCAGCCTCAAAACTTTTCACATCTTAATCCTACCAACCAAAATCCACAAAACAACCTTGAAAAGTCCTCATGATAAACATATGTCCTTGAATCACATTGGATGGTGAGGTAGGAATTTATCAAGCCTATGGTGACCCTTGTATGAGTTTGGATGAGAAAGACATTGCTAAAAATTGACATTTGTGTGATAAGAGAAAATTCAAGTGAGGTAAGTGTTTTGTGCATGGGAGGATAAATGAAGTGGAAATATATTTAATGATATAAATTAAGAACTTGAAATAATGGTTTTTTATGAGGCATGATATCTTTTTTTTTCTTGGTGTAGAATTGTTGGATTTCAAGGATATGTGTTTTAAAATTGGTTTTGATTTGATATTGATATTTACTTGATATGAGGTTTTGCCCAGGAGTGCAAAAGGGTAAGTGTGGGGAAGTTAATAAAACACAATTTTATTGAATATTTTATTAATAATAGTTGATATAATTTCCCCAAATTACGCTAAATATGTTCAATTATGAAATATTTGGGATTAGATCATTCATTTGAAAATTTGATGAAAATTCTAGTTTTACCCTTTTAAAATTCACTGTAGTATTTCAGGCATAAATAATTTTATGTAAAATATTTTGACTTAAATTTTTTTAACTGTGTTCCTGATTTAATGGGATACAAATTCTATTTAGGACATGGGAGCTGGATTGTGCATTTGAGTGGAGTAAATGGGCCATGAAGACAAAGATGGACTGAATTATCCAGATTGGACATCACTTTACCATTTAGGTCGTATCTTCTTCATCCGGGCTTGGATTGGGCCCAAATTTTGAGGTAAGCTCGGGGATATGATTATGCAAAAATAATCCTTCTATAAGGCTGGACAATGCATGCGTTTTTGAGGTCAACTATGCGGTGAAACTTGGAATAAAATATTTGGACGAGTTTTCATTTCACACTTAAAAAAGTTATGTAACCCTAGCCCTCACAAACTCTATTTAAAGAGAGTTTTCACTATTTGGGAAGGCTGGTAGAAGATTTTTGAAGGTGTTTCCGAAAGGGTGTATCTTGGGATCCCCTCAAAACTCTTGTAAGAAGTAAGGTTTTGTGCAAACATCTCTTCCAAAAAGGCTCTCCTCTCCCTCCTCCACTTTGTAATTATTTTCTTTCATATTTGTATCTTGAATTTTTCTTCAATTAATATTCTGTGTTATTACCTTTTATTCTTCTATTAATCTTACTAATTGGATTGGAATCAATATTGGAGATGATATTGAGTTCTACCCTTTCAATCCTTTGCTCATGCAAAACGTCTCCACGATGACCACACCGCCCATAGAAGAGTAGTTTTCTTAGTGATAGATCTATATTCTACCCTCTTCATTTAATTATTTTGAATAATTGAGCTAATGTAATTCACTTTATATGATACATGAATTGTGTTTTTAAATTATAATAATCTAAGCAAGCAATTGAATAATTAGCACAAAAACACGCGAGGTTGATATTTTGTGTAAATTGTGAGAGCGCGATCTTAATCGGTAATACAAGACCACACGAGATAAATTTGTAGAGTTCAAATATAATACCTAAACAAAATTCATACTCATTTACAGAATGGATATGTACTCTAATTAACCAATGAACATAAGCTAACCTTAGAATAACAATCAAAGTAGGGTGCTGTGATTGCGTGTTCCGAAGCTAGCCTAGGGTTTAAGTAATTTCATCTTTATGGTTAAGTTAACTCTCGTAGGGTTCGAGGGTTAAGAAATTAGAGAATCATAATTAAGTGGATATTTATTTGAATTATAATGATTAATAAGTAAATGAAGAGGTATAGTTAGATCGATTACACCTTTTAAAATATATTCTAAAAAAAACATCTTCTTGTTGCGTCTTTTTAATCAAACATCATTTCAAAATTAAAAACAAAAAAAATGAAATCTTCTTCCAGAAAACTTCTTAAAGTTTTATAAACAATAAACCCCCCCATACTTTCAAGTAGTGTTTTAATTCTTTTCTATTTTATTTTTAGAATACCTTTAAGAAGTTGTTTTAATTTACTTCCTCCTTTGAGAGACGACCTTGGTCAACCACTATACTGCACCTAAGTACCAAAAAACCACTAATAATTTTAGGGAGCCCATGACAGTGCCTTTAAACACCATATTTCTAAGAGAAACATTTTTCCATGAGACAATTTTAAGGTGATGAAGAGTACCATCTGCATTTGAACAGGCTAAATAAATCCATTTTTTGTCAAAAACCTATTTACCTGCCAGAAGGGGGACCAGATCCTAGGTGTGATTATCATACAAGGCCAGTAATTCATCCCACATTACTTAAAGCCAACTATAGTGAGATTTAGCCTCAAAAACTATAATAGGAATAGAGATCATCTATAGAGTAGAGAAGTCTTTGTATGAAGTTGTGTATATAGGATTATTCTGAAAAGAGTTGGTAATTTTCCGCAATGTAATCAACAATTCATCAGTACCTATAGCAGGAGTGATGGAAAAAGTAAAGGAAATGTTTACCTCAGTCTGGGTAGGGGGCATGTTTGATAGATGGCAATAGTAGATAGATCTGAAGGGAATATCATCTGATCAAGTCAATAGAGGCAGATGTGGGTGGATGGTAAGAGGAAGACAATCATCAATGGTGGTATCATAATGGGGAAAGGGTAAAGAGGATAATAATGGAGATTTCTCAATGAATGTGACATTAGCATAGATGATATAACGTCCCAAGTCATAAGAGAAACAATGGAAACCACACTAGGTATGAGAGTATCCCAAAAATATGCAATTGAGGGACTTTGGGGACAATTTAGAGAGATGGGTATGAGTGTTATGAACATAAAAAATATAAAAAAAACATAAAGTAGAAGAGGGTGAGGGTGAAGAGAGGATAAAAGAGTTGAAAATGGACTCTTCCCCTAAAGGATATAATAAGGAAGATGACTGGTAAGATAGGTCATAATAAGAATAGAATCTACCAAAAAAGGATGAGGCACCTACATATGAATTAATAAGGCCTAATTAGTTTCCAAAATATGATTATATTTACACTAGTCCACACCATTATGTTCAGGGATATCGGGGTAGGGTGTTTTATGGAGGACATCGTGATCTTTTAGAAATTACTAAAGAGAAGAATATAAACATTCTCGACCATTTTCCGAGTGAAGACATTTAATAGGATTGGATAATTGAGTGTGAATTCCATGGTAAAAAGTTTTTAAAATATCACACACCACTAAACGATCACATAGGGGATATAGTCATGTAATATGAGAGAATTCATCAATAAAGGATACATAATAATGGTACTTTAACTAAATGGGATCCCTACAGGGACCCCATACATCAAAATGAACTAAGTCGAAAGGGTCAGTTGCATGCATCACCAAATGAGGAACATAAGACATTCGATGATGTTTAGAAAACTTAAAGGATTCATAATGGAAGGAAGGTGTGGACTAAAATGGTGGAAAAGATTATATAAGATTGAAGTTGGTGGATGACCATGAAAAAAATGTAGGTCAAGGGCACGAACATAGATGGATGAACAAGCAAGGGGTGGAGGGGTATCAAGCATGTACACCCCATCACTAAGACGAAATATACCAAATTACCAATTCATCGACCGATCATGAAAAAAAACACCAGAAGATGTAAAAATTGCAACACAATTTAAGTCCTTTGTGATTTTAATGGTGTAGAGAATATTAAAAGGACTTCAAGGAACATGAGCCGCTAAATCTAGGTAAATAGAGGAGTTAAGGAGCATATGGTAAATCATGCAATGGGGATTATAAATCCATTAGAAATAGTAATTTTAATGGCACTGGTATACAAATGATAGGTAGTAAGAATACCTGCATCACTTGTGAGATGATCAGAAGCACCAGAATCAAGCATCCAAGCTATCGGTCGATGAGATACACAAGCGGTAGGGCCACCATTCTGAGCAATAGAGGATGAATAGGAGGTGGGTGAAAAAGTATTCCAATGAGATTGTATAAGTGCAATCTCATCCATATATATTTCCAAGTGTTTATGGATATCATACAGTGGCAAGGATGTTTTTGTGTCTGGAAGGATATGGGGAAGAGGCTACAAGAACCCACTCGGTAGAAACTGTTGAAGATGAAAAATCTGGCCTCAGTAGGAAAAGAAAGGCTTCTTTAATGGTAGGTAGAAACTTTGATCACGGTTTGATGATGATGTGATTCTAGATAAATATATCATAGGTGATCATGGGTGCTACAAGGTTGAGGTTCACTATATGATCGTAGGTTTAGGTTTTAAGGTTTAGGGTTAAGTATTTTGAGATAAGGTTATAGATTATATGTTTTTGGGTTTAGGGTTTAGGTTTTAGGTTTTAAAGTTTGTTGATTAGGGTTTTGGGTATTGAGTATTGGGTTTTGGGACTAGGTTTTAGGATTTTTGGTTTAGATTTTAGGGTTTAGTTTTTAGATTTAAGGGCTAGGGTTTAGGTTAAGTTACACTGCAGGACATGAGAGGGTGACGACTAGCGGGAGACGTTCACGGGATGAGGCGTCATCATTAGGGGTTTAAGGTTAACCTAAGGAGGTTGAGGCCATTAGGTAGGATGTTTCAGGAAGGGGGGATGCATTATGATGTGAAGGTGCAAGGTGGGGGTCCATTGACTGGGGTGGACGCATCAGAGGGGAGGTGTGACAGTCTTGGAGGGGGTCATTGGAAGTCATCGCATAGGGACGAAGTCAGGAGAGGGTTTTCACATAGGGATGTCATCAGGGGGTGGTCGCAACCGACATAGAAGGGGCGACATAGGGAGGGATATGCACGGTGGGTGATGTGCAGGTGGGTGCAGTAAGGGGGTCGCATAGGCAGGCGAAGACTAAGTGCAATAGGAGTCATAGGGTGGGGAGGAAAAAACATGAGAGAGAGGGATAGGGTTAGGTAACCTCATATGACACCATGTATAACTATACCCCCTTACCTTAATGAGAGTTGGATCCATTTCCTTATAGATAGATGAAAAAGATTACAAGACCCAGGAAACCAATGTGGGACTCTAACATACACATAATTAGGTCCAACATCTATATATCTTGTAGCTGCTCATAATTGGACTCTTCATCAACTTGATGTAAAGAATTTGTTTCTCCATGGTTTTCTTGAAGAAGAAATATATCCGTAACAACCTCCTAAATTCCTTACCTCTGGGACTAGTTCTCATATCTGTTGACTTCGTTGGTCTCTTTATGGGATCAAGCAGTCTCCTCATGCGTGGTTTGGAAGATTTTTCACCATCATCATTGCCATTGGTATTTCTCAAATTATTAAGGATCACATTGTCTTCTATCAAAAAAATGTCTTCCAACTGCATCATGTTGGTTGTGTATGTTGATGATATCATTATTACTGGCAGCAAGTCACATGGAATTACCCATCTCAAGGATTATCTTCAACAACAGTTTCATACCAAAACCCGAGTCATTTTACATATATTATTAGCATTTAAGTCTCTCATTATCCAACCAATATCTTTCTCTCACAACTAAAATATAATTTGGATATCTTGAAGGTATCGACTTGCCTCAGAAAGCTGTCATTGACACTCCTCTTGAACCTGGGGAACGGTCTCTCCATACTATCCCTGAATCATATTCTCATCTGGATAGGTATCTTTGTCTTATGGACAAACTCAATTATCTTACCATGAATCATTCACACATTTTCTGCACTGTCAGTAAGGTTATTTAATTCATGGAACATTAGAAAAAATCTAAATGGGATGTTGTCCTTCACATTGTGAAATACATTAATAAAGACTATGATCGTGGTATTCAGTATTCACATCATGATCATTTGGAAATTGAGGACTTCTTTGATGTTGACTACGCTCAATGCTTATCTACCCAAAAGTCTACTTCTGGGTTGGTGGTTTTTATGGCTAGTAACTTAATCTCTTGGCGAAGCAAGAAACAAACTGTCATCTCCAGATCCGGTTCTAAATATGAATACCATATGATGGACATGATCACTACTAAAATTCTATGGCTTCATCACATTCTTCATGAAATTGGTTTCCTACCATATAATTTTTCTCATATTTTCTATGATAATCTAACATCCATGAAGATTTATTCTAATACAATTTTCCATAAATGCACAAAGCATGTTGAGATTGACTATCACTTTCTTCATCATCACCTGGAGAAAAAACATATCATCATTAGCTACATTCCAATAGCTCATCATCTTGCTGACATCTTCACCAAAGGCTTGCTGGGATATTGACTAGATTCTTTATACACCAAGATGGGCATCCACAAAATTCAATACCTAGCTTGAGGGGGAGTGTGTTAGGTCTTTGTGTTTTCCTCTCTCTTTATTTTTTTATTTGGGGGAATATTCTTCCAAGCTATACATATTACAACTTGAGGGGGAGTGTTGGACCCATTTATATGTATTTTAGAGTCCCACAATGGTTTTTTTGGTATTTTATTCCTTTTCCACTATCTATAAGTAAAAGATTCAGCCTCTAATTAAGGTGGGGAGCATGGTTCTTCACATTCATTTTTTGTTAGAGAAACAGGGGACCAACTTCTTGTATTTAGAGAAAAATAGAAAATGGATACAACATAGTGCAGGTGGAAGAATACTATGAAGGAGAAGAATAGAGTAAGAGAAGAATAAGAATCAAGAGGCACCTAGAATTCCCTCCCAAGACTCATGGATGATCTTCCTAAGCATCTCAGAATATTGATTCCCTCCTTCCCGTATTTCCCTCACTCAACCCTACCCTCATAATATCCCTTACATGGGCCTAGCTTAGCTAACAAATCCCCTAGCTATCCTAACAACCCTTCCCCCCATAATGACCATTCTACCTCTTCCTTATTTCAGGTCTCTATCACCCACCACCCCTTGAAAACAATCTTGCCCTTAAGAGTGAAGAAAGGTGACCTTGCGATGCGGGCGGGCCAAGATATCTCCCATATACTTATCCATGATTTTGTGTTATGGGAAAAACCACACAATACTGGTGACTTTGGATTGAGTTGTTGTGGTCCATTAGCATGTCCCCTTTCTACCCATCCATGTCAGGTTATCTCCCAAATGCTCTGCACTATGCAATCAACCCATTTCGGTAATCTCATTGCCGCCTCATTAATTGTTTCATTCATACCCCCTAGAGTCACCTCAGTAGAGGGGCTAGTGGAGATATTGCAATTTTAGTCAGGCCAGAGAGTTAGTAACTCTCCCTGAATGGTCGGTGATGTGACTCTACATCATCCTCTTTTATAACCGATAATTGTGCATTGTTTTGTAGCGAATAGAGAGTAGGAAACTCTCCCTACACATCACCAACAATATTTACCATCATAACAACATAACACCCCCAAACCAGTATTTAATTTGTTCCCTCAGATCTTGTACCCATTTTCACTAATTGTACATAAGGTTATCTGCTAGTTATCACTATGTCGCCACCCTCCCCAGCCAGTGCTTCAATTGTCGCTGTCACGGGTGATGATCGGTGCTCATGTTGTTGTTGCACTGTTGCCTCCTCCATGTTTAATAATGATCGCCCATTGGATTGTGAAGAAAAAGGTGTAGATGGTCTTCATCCTCATTTGCAACTGTATTTGTTGTCAAAGACACATCTAGGCCAGACGTGTTGGACATCCAACCTGCATACCCCATGTCTGAATCCCTGTAGCTATCTCCATCCAAATGTGAGTTGATCTACATTATGACCAACATCATTCGAGCTTCTTTTTGTGGTATACAGAGTGGATAAAACTTACTTTGCTCATAGTCAATAGCATTTTCCACCAAATCTACATTCTTCCCCTACATTAGGCTAAACCTAGCAGATTCGTTGTGCCCCTTCACCTGCGAATCACTAGTTTCCTTTGACTGCTTCTCAGGTAGCATAGATACCTCATAAGGTTGAGTTGCCTCTTGTTGTTTCTTCCTCTCTAAGAGTTCCATCGGGAGTGTAAAATTTTTCAGAAGTTATGCTTGTTCATGTCATTCGTGATCTCGTGTTATCGATGCATTAATACACCTCAGTTTCTGGTCCACCTTGTCAAGTCATGTCTCCCATGTTATTATTCCCCTACATTAAGAGTACTCTAGCAGTGCCCCCCTCCCCCCCCCCAGCGAGAGAATTGGGAAATGATCATAATGGCGGTTCGAGAAAATTGTTATAGAAACAGGGAACCGAATTATTATATTTAGAGAAAATAAGAAATGGATACAATAGATTTATGGTGGAGGTGGAGTAAGACTATAGATGAGGAGACAAGAGTAAGAGAATAATAATAATCAAGAGGCACCTAGCACTCCCGCCCAAGCCTCATGAATGATCTCCTTAAGCAGCCTAGAATATTACTTCCCTCCTTCGTGCCTTTCCCTCTCTCATCCCTCCCCTTAAAATAGCTCTAACATGGTCCCAAATTAGCTAACTCTTGAAGTTCATTTGATATTTGTTAGATATTTTTAATATTCTTGTCCCACATCGGTATGGGTCATCTTTTGTACTCCTTGTCTCGTCTATAAATAAAGAATAATACCTCATTGTGAGGTGTGGTTTCATTTTAACAAGGTCTCAAAGGGATTCCCCTCCCTTCCCATCGCGTTTTAGCCCTTCCTTTCTCATCGCCCCTCCCTTCCCTTCTGTGCCCCATGTGCGACGTCTTCCTCCCACCATAAGCCCCTGCCCCAACAGCTCCCGTATGGCCCGTTTCCCTGTACGAAAACCCCTTCTACCCCATCTACACCCACACCTCATGTGCGACAGTGCCTCCCAGTGTGATGCCTTCTATGTGATGGCCCCATGTGCAGCAACATATCCCTATGAAACAAAACCCCTCCTCGTTACCCCTCTCTATGAGACACAACACCCAACCCACACCCCTCTCTATGTGATCACCCCTCCTCGTCACCCCATCTCTACGCGACACAACCTCCAGCCCTGACCCCTCTATGTGTGCTCGTCCCTCCCTATGCGCCAACCCCAAAAACTCACTACTTCTCTCTTATCCATATACAACACCCCAAACAACACATCCTCACCCCACCACCATTCATGAGCCTCCTTCTATGACCTAACTGATACCCGGATGCTCTGTCTATTCACTTTCAACACACACTATTGACTTTCTATGCACTATCAGCGCCTTATACTTGGGTAACGTGCATCTTCACCACTCTACCAACCTCTTGTGATCTTTGGGCCCATCTATGGAAATGTCGTCACCCTTGCCTAATACTATTACACATGTCTTGTGGATGAACATATTGATTCCTCCAATTTCATAATGTGGAAGAAGACTCTTATTGTCGCTTTGAAGGGCATGGACTACTATTCTCATCTTATTGCATCCACTGCAAAAAAGGTAAGTAGTGGCGGTTTTTTCATGAACTAGAAGTGGTTTAAACCACCACCTAATGGTTTAGTGACAGTTATTAAAATAATCATGTATTGCATAGTCACTAGTTATACAGCGGTAGTTTTTAAAATTTAGTTGTGGTTTTGTTAAGTGTCATTTTTTGAGAATTTAGCAGAAGTTACTTGTTTATTTAGCAGCAGTTTTTTATTTAAAAAATATTCAGGGGAAATATAAATAAAATGAAATAAACCATCGCAAAACATATTAGCAGTGGTTTCTTTTAGTAGCGGTTAAGCGTAAATACCGCTAAACATTTCTTATTCTATGTATTTAGCAGCGGTTACTTAAAACAACCACTAAATCAGATTTATTTTTAAAAAATAATAAAAAATCTATAAATATAAAAAAACTGACATATAATAAACTAAAACATAAATATATGATAAACTCATCATACATGTATCATACATCCACAGTCATATACAAACATCTAGTCATAATAACTTCAATCTAATTCAACCCATACATCTGTCAATATACATATATAATATGTCCAACAATAACCAATGACCAATATACATCCATGTCATGACCTCCACTGCATCTTTCTGGCTCTACATCATGTCATCAACTGAAACTGACCATGTCATCTCACCAACTATAACAAAAAAGTAAACAAAAATTAAAACTATGTATAATAAATCTGAATTACAGTAGAATAATTGATAAAATTTTAACATACCATAGAAACTAAGAAACATGAAAACTTCCTTATGAAGAATGTCATGGATCGAAATGGTCAACCTCTTGCCTACTGCTGGAATCTGTCACCTACAATAAAAACCTGAACATTTAAGAAAAGAAATGAAAAGGAAAAAAGACACATAATATATTCAAAATTCTGCACATAAATTTTGTTATTTTGTTAATCAAACAGAATAAATTTTAACATAAAACAAATAATATATAATTAAAACACTTTGAAAACATAAACATACTTATTTAAGATAAGATTCAGCAATTGAAACTGAAAAGGGATGGGTAAATATTCTAATTTAATTTTAAAGCGACCTGTGGTGTGCTTGAAATTTACTAAATAAATAGATTTTAATGATTTTGATATCATAGCATGTATAATATTTCAAAAACAACTCTACATTGGTTTTCCCATGATTACACATCAATCAGAAGTCATTTGTTATGGTTTTGATCGTTCCATGCACGTTTTAGTGTTTTAAAACACTAAAAATGTGTTTACGACCATAACATACAAACCATAATTCATAATGATGTTTCGTCGGTTCCAATATTTTACAATTAAATGTGAGGTTTTTGACACATGATTTCAGGAAAATTCGACATTGTGTGCCTAGTTTTGACCCCCCAACACTTGTTTTTAAAGGCTTTTATACCTTTCAGAAGTGTATACTGAGTAATTTTGACCATACCGCACATCGGATTGATGTGTTGTCTGCATGTATATGTCAAAAAACTCAATGGTGGTTTTCCCATGATTTCAAATCAATTTAAGGTCATTTTCTATGGTTTTGACCGTTCCACGCATGTTTTAGTGTTTTAAAACACTAAAAATATGTTTACAATCATAATTGGAAAATAATAATTTGGAATGAAGTGTCTTCAATTCCTACATTTCACAATTAAATATACATTCATTGTCCCATTATTTTAGGGAAATTTGACATCGTTTGGATGGTTTTGACCCACCGATACTTGTTTTTAAATACTTTTGTACCTTTTAAAAATGTATACTGAGTAATTCCAACCACACCGCGCATCAAATTGACATTTTGTTTGAGTGTACATTTCAAAAACAACTCAATGGTGGTTGTTCCGTGATTTCATATCAATTTAAGGTTGTTTTCTATGGTTTTGACCATTCCACGCATATTTTAGTGTTTGAAAGCACTAAAAAATGTATTTACGGTCATAACAAACAAACCGTAATTTGAAATGATGTTTCATCAGTTCCAACATTTCACAATTAAATGTACGTTTGTTTTCCCATGATTTTAGGAAAATATAATGTCGTTTGTCTAGTTTTAACCCCTGCCACTTATTTTTAAAGGCTTTTGTAACTTTCAGAAGTGTATACCGAGTAATTATGACCACACCACACGTCAGATTGATGTGTTTTCTGCATGTACATGTCAAAAACAACTCAACAATAGTCGTTCCATGATTTCACATCAATTTGAGGTTTTTTTCTATGGTTTTGACCATTCCACACAAGTTTTAGTGTTTTAAAACTCTAAAAACACATTTATGTCCATAACAGACAAACTGTAATTCAAAATGATGTGTCGTCAATTCCTGTATTTCACAATTAAATATATGTTCATTGTCCCACGATTTCATGGAAATATGACATCATTTTATTGGTTTTGACCCCCCGATACTTGTTTTTAAAGGCTTTTGTACCTTTTAAAAGTGTATACCAAGTAATTCTGACCACACTACATGTTAGATTTACATGTTGTCTACACTTACATGTCAAAAATAACTCAACGGTGGTTTTCCAATGATTTCAAATCAATATGAGGTCATTTTCTATGGTTTTGACCATTCCACACACGTTTTAGTGTGTTAAAACACTAAAAATGTGTGTACGACCATAACAGACAAACGGTAATTTGGAATGATGTGTCATAGGTTCCTAAATTTCACAATTAAATGTATGGTAGTTGTCCAGTGATTTCAGGGCAATCCGTCATTATTTTCATGGTTTTGACCCCCGACACTTATTTTTAAAGGGTTTTGTATCTTTCAGAAGTTTATACTTAGTAATTCCGACCACACCACACATCAGATTGATGTGTTGTCTACGCTTACATGTCAAAATAAATTTATCGGTGGTTGTACCATGATTTCACATTAATATAAGGTTTTTTTCTATGGATTTGACCATTCCATGTAGGTTTTAGTGTTTTAAAACACAAAAAACGTGTTTACGGTCATAATGGGAAAACCGTAATTCAGAATGACGTGTTGTCGGTTCCTACATTTGAAAATTAAATCTAAAATCATTATCCCATGATTTTAGGTCAATTCGACCTCCTTTTCTTGGTTTTGACTCCTTGATGCATGTTTCTAAAACTTTAATATCTTTTAAAATTTCTTATTGAGTCATTCAGAGCACACCACACATTTAATGGATGTTTTGTTTTCTTGTACATGTCACAAATGATTCAATGGTGGTTGTCCCATGGTTTCACATTAATACGAGATTGTTTTTTATTTTTTTGATCGTTAAACATGCATTTTAGTGTTTTAAAACACTAAAAACATATTTACAGGCATCACATGCAAACGGTAACTTAGATTGATGTGGCATTGATTCCTACATTTCAAAAATCAGTATGTGGTTGTTTTCCTATGATAACTTTTGTAATCATTAAATATTTTTTTAAATTATAATTATATAATTAATATATTATTAATAAAATTAATGATTCAACACTATTTCTAATATTAGTTTAATTAATTACTAAAACGTAGATTGGTTATTTTATATCTTTTGATGCTCAAATTTTATTGAAGAAAATGAATTTTACATTCTAAATTGTCATGTATTTCATGGTCAAAAATCATTTAGCAGTTATTTTTATAATTGAGCGATGGTTTTTATATGTGTTGTTTTTTGGGTACTTAGTGGTGGGTTTTTATTCAGTTAGCGATAGTTTTTTTTAACAAAAAACAACCAAAAATAACATGGGAGAAGTTAATATAACTATTGCTAAATTATTTAACAGTGGTTATTAGCAACCATCACTAAATAGATAAAATAATTTTTTTTAGTGATGGTTATCAGAAATTAAAGCTAAAGAGATTATGGATGTTGTATAAGTTCTTTGCAAATGTGTGAATGATCTATGGAATTTAGAATTTACCTCAATAGGTTGAGCTGTAAGGTTGTCCATTTTCTCAGGGATTGTGTCGGTCATCCACTAAAATACATAAACTAAAGCATTTTCCATTTGCGACCACCACTAATTCTATGTTTTCCTATAACAATCTTTTTCTTGCACTTCTTTTAATCTTGCAATTTATCTTTGTGATTTCTAATCAACGACACTACTCAAACCTCCACTGAGTGTAGAAGTAACAGATGATGCCACCCTACCAAAGACAACTGATGGAGTAGGCCCAGAACCCATCCTCCGTACATGTTTGGGATACTCCTTCAGTAAAACTATTCCAACTACATCATTCTAGGAAACTAATGATGATTGTGAAGGGTTCACATCCCAGACTTCTTAAATTTTAACCTGTTAATACAAAAATATTAATAATGATTTTTTAAAATATCTGAACTTCATAATATTATCTAATTAATAATTTTTTCATTAGTATTTATTGTTATTTAAAAACTATAAAAACATAATATTAAAAATTATATTATAACAACAAACAAGCCTTAAACTCAATTAATTAGGGCTGATTAGATGTATCAAACGACGCCAAATTGGCATCGTTTGATCAATGTAGCTGGCCCCATTTAATTAGGTTTAAGACTTGTTAGTTGTTATAATATATTTTACATAATTACATTTTTATGGTAATTAAATAATATGAAATGTTGATAAAAATTACTTACTCCAACATTTTTGGTAGGGTCATTTACAAAATTGTCATCGAGTTTACTATGCACTTTAAACCACATCTATGTTTGGCCAACAGAGCGACCTAAATCATTATCCATTATAAAAAAATGTAAAAAAGTTAGAAAAAAATTTGAGTTATAATAAAATGATATAAATAATAATTAATAAAATACAAACCAAAATTGTTCTTTTTCTCAAAAAACTCTAGAGACCCTGTAATGTGAGGAATGAATTTCTTCTCACAATTCATAGATTTTTTTTAGATAATTCCAACAAAAAATAGCAACATTAATAAAAATTATAATTTTATTGTGTTTATGTTATTAAGATACTGTAAAATATGTAATTACCTCATGAGATGAATCTCTATTGATATCATCAAAGAGCTTCCATTGCTCATGAGAAATGCCTTCACACACTTTCTCATACATTTGTCGTGAACTTAGAGAAGTGTCATTAAACTCATTTCATAATCTCCATTTAAAATCTCTCCATTTCTTGCCCAAAATTTTCAAAGTCCATGGGCATGAAACGGAGTCAGGGACATCAAAATGAAAAACATCTAGAAATAAAAAACATAACACTTTATCAGTATATTACAAAATTTTATGCATGCCTTTTAAATTATTTAAGGAATATTAAATTAATATTACCTTTATTTGATTATCAAATACCTCTTTTTTCCAAGCAGTAGGAATCTGCCTCCAATCTTTACAATTAATGGGAAATATCACCGTCTCGTAAGTAAGTTTTCCAAGAATCTACCTATAGATTCCGACAACGTAACTGATAGGCACCCCAAACTCATCAAATGGAATGATAATATTGAATTCCTTCAGGTTTCATGCATCTTTCATGTTCACATTTGTATCTCTTCTATGGTTGTCTTTATCTGTTTGACAAATGCAATAAAATTTAATAAAACCTAAAGTTGTTTTGAAAAATGACATACATACCAGTAATGATAACTCACCAATATCCCCTATATGGAGGGGTGATGAACTACTTCATCACCGGAGGTGAATCGAGAAGTGTTCTACCAATGACATCTGGGGAAACGACTGACTTGCTAGGAGTCTTGGGTACAACAGAATCACTAGGATCCACAGAGGATGGCTGTGGTGGTGGCGTGTTCCGAGATGCTGATCAGTTAGGATCCTGAACTTTTTTTGTTCTCGGAATTCCTGCATTTCAAAGCTTAAGGACCATATTGTTACAAATTTATGTTTTAGAAAATTGATTAAAATGATTGGAAAAGTTTTTGTTCAAAAAAATAATGTTTTTTATAAACCATTTTTAATGGAGTTTTGATAGATTCCCATAGAATTGTGAAGTATAACAAAGAATATTTAAAGGACTTTATTGCTTGTGTGAAACTGATAAATATTCGATAAAATGGGTGAATCACACAGTATGAATCACTATTATATTTTAATATATTATTTTAATATTATATATATCGAACATTACATTATAATCATAATTGAATCCTAGGGTATTTATCAGAGTCCTATATCATATCATAGATATGTGATATTGTTTATGTAATATAATGTTGCAATTCATATTTCCATATTGGTTATTATTCCAATATTAATCATTATAATGATTCATATAATCATTGATAATAAATATATAATCATAAGAATGTTCATAAATTATTATATAAAAACATTCTTAAATTTTAGTAGCTATAAATTAAATATATCTCTCAGGAAATGTTATTTAATAAAGTAATGAAAAATAAAGAATGTGATTCATATATATTTATGGTAGTGTTAAAGAACTTATATTAGATTATTCTCTACCTCTTTCTTATTAATGTACAATGATAGGGTGATAAAACAAATTTTTGTGATCTGTCAATCCTGACATAGTATATATAGATTTTGGTGACCGATATAAAAACATTAGAGGCAAGAGAAAGAGAACTATTTCTTAGTGATCATCATCAAGTATACTTTATCAATATATATCATAGAGTACTTTTGGTACACATAGTTATTTTACATTTGTATTTGTTTTTTGATTTTTTTATGATAGATTCAGATTTAAAAGGGTTCCATCCACAATTTATGAGAATATGATAATATCAACAAACCCATTTGAAATCATTCATGTTATAATTAACAATAAAATTTTGAAACCCTTTTAATATGGATTATAAAATTATGTTTGTGTCTTGATTGAAACTGAGCAGTGATCATAGTCTCTCCAAGTAATTTATGTACAAAATAATTATGGTTATATGAATTTGTATGCAAGAACCCACAATCATGATACACCAAAAGAGTACCATTGATACTTTATATCCTTATATCTATCTATATTTAGATATAAGATATTCTTATTGTTTATGAAACCAAAATAATCTATATTCACAGGTTAAATTCAAATATTTTGATTCAAAAAACTAACATTATTATTTATAAATTAACAAAATAATACTTATTCATAATATATGTATTTATCCCTTCATAACAAACTTTATTAGTAAGACCACTCTCGTGATGTTATTTAATCAATAAGAAATGTCCATTAGATTGAACATTCACTCTAAGAGGGGTAGGGTGAATCTATGTGATTCTTTTTACATATTTTAACTCAATTTTAAATTTATCTTTTTAATATTTGAAATTATATCCTAGTTACGGTGTATGTAAATGTTTATACATTCTTAACACAACTGACCACATTAAAAAAATAAACCAATGACAGTAGATTGTAATATTTTTTCAAGGATCAAGACTAACGTGGGAATATGCACCATATTGTTTTTAGGATGAGTTTTATATAAAAGTTTATCTATAATAAATTATATTGTATACAAATTCATGATATTGTGTCATACATAACACTATAATTACAAGGGGTCGGATGGTATCATACACTATAATGCTACTCAATAATAGATTTAAGGTGAGGATGATGCAACCTTTAAGGGGGGTTTGTGTTTCCGCTGAGGAGGGGATCTGAACCGAGGAGATGGAGGTTGGAGGGGGGTCTCTACATCGCCACTGAGGAGGGGAACCGAGATGGGGTGAGGGAGGTCGGAGGGGGGGTTCGCATCGCCAGTGAGTTGTCCAGAGAGGAGGTCAGAGGGGGTCACGAGGGTTGGGGTCGGGGGGGAGGGTGCGGGTTGAGAATCCCGGGCTCAAGGTCGTCACTGGGGAGAGGAGAGGTGGAGGTGGGGGGAGGTGGAGGGTCAGGGTCACACAGAGGGAGTGGGGGGGGGAGATATTATGAGTTTTTTAAAATGTTTAGCGGTGGTTTAATTGAAACTGACGCTAATTAAAAACATAAAAAAATATCTCGGTGGTTTTGTGAAACCGCCACCATATTATATTTTTTTAAACCGGATTAATTTCATGATGGTTACTAGAACCACCATCATGAATAAACTGTCACTAACCATCTCTTTTCTTGTAGAGATCCCCTCCTGATCCAAAAGATGTCATGTTCGGACAATGGGAACAACGGGACAACAAGATCTTTTCTATGTTGTTTAACTTCATTGATCACTCGGTTAATCATGTTGCTAAGACTGCTAATACCTACAAGGATTTATGGGATTCTTTATTGCTTATGTTTTCTAAGACAAACAATCTTGTCCACATATTTGATCTTTTTCAGTAACTCTTCGCTCTTCAATAGGGAAATCACTTGATTCCCCCTTACTACAATGAGTAGAAGTCAATTGTTGATGAGATCAATGAATTATGGACCAGTCCACAGAATCCTGATGATGCCCGCACTCAACATGATCAGTTATTCTTTTTCTCCCTCCTGCATGGACTCAATGTCAATTTCTCTACCACTATTACCGACATGTTGGTCAGTCCCACCACATTACATCCCTCCTTGGTTTATGACCGTCTTGTTCATGCAAGTTGTCCTTCGTCGGCAGTCAGCACCAACCACTCTGATCATGCTATTATGGTCTCTCGCGGTCTCAATAGAGGTGGTAGTCATTCCAACGGTCGTGGTTGACCTACTTCCCGTAAACATTGCACACATTTTGGCAAAGACTATCACACAATTGATACATGTTGGCATCTGCATGATCGTCTGAATGATTCTCCAATTCCAGGACACTCTCTCTCTGCACAGGTTGTCATCCATGTCCCAGTGCCTCCAGATAACACTTTTCATAATGTTGATCTCTCTAAGACGAGTACCAGTATCTCCAGTCTCAACGTGTTGGTACTTCATCAAGTGATACTATTGATCATGGTGATGCACTGACTTCTTATTTATCTTAGAGATCCACCTCATGAGTTCTTGAATCTAACACCTCAAATCATATCACTAGGAATGTAGGTATTCTTTCATCCTGTAGCTCGACTTCAAGTGGATGCACTATTACTATGGTTGATGGTAAGACAATATGTATTGCTGGTTATGAGAGATGCTCGCTTACACCTAGCTTGATGCTCTCCGTAGTTGCTCTTGTTCCAAACTGTCATTTTTAATTTCCTATCTATTAGTAAAATTACAGCTAACTTGTATTGTCGAGTCATCTTCTCACTTACTTTGGTTTTCTTTCAAGAGTTTTTGACAATTTGGGTGCTTGGTAGCGGTTGAATTTAGGGTGGTGTGTACATGCTTGACTCAGCCCTAGCCATCGCCTGTCCCGTCACCTCTGATTATGTCTTGCAGCTTCATTATCACTTTGTCCATCCACATGTGCCTGTTCTTCAGTCACTTTGTCCAGATTTGGGTCATGTTTCTCATTTTGATTGTGAATCCTGTCATTATGTCAAGAATCATCGGGTCACCTATGTCCCCCATGTGATTACTTGTGTGTCTAGTCCCTTTTATTTAGTTCATTATGATGTATGGGGACCCAGTCATACTCCATGTAAACTGATTTATCATTATTTTGTCACATTCATCGAGGATTTTTTGAGAATGAAAAGGTTCTATTTGTTGAAAACTCATTCTGAATTTTTTACTGTGTTTCGTTCTTATTATCATGAAATTCAAACTCAGTTTTCCACTAAAATTCGGTGCTTGTGCTCTAACAATGGTCGTGAGTATTTTTCTAGATCGTTCCAGTCCTTTCTGGATGACCATGTCATTCTCCATCAAACTTCTTGTCTTGATACACACCTCAACAAAACAGTGTTACAGAACGCAAAGAATCGTCATCTGTTAGAGGTTGATCGTGCTCTTTTATTCCAAATGAAGATTCCGACCAGTTTTTGGGGCGATGTCATTCTCACCGCAACATATCTCATTAACAAACTTCCCTCATCAGTTCTTTAGGGGGTACACTCCCTTTCATTCTTTATTACCAACCTCATCAACACATTCTCTGCCTCTTCACATCTTTGGTTGTGTATGCTATGCACGAGATACTCGCATCTCCATTTCCAAGTTTGATGCACGTGCCCTCAAAGGCATCTTTATTGGCTATTCTCTAATTCAGTATGGTTATCGCTGATTTTCCCCGGACTTGCGTCGTTATGTCACATCCACTGATGTTTCCTTCATTGAATCCTCTATCTTTTCTGTTCCGGATTTCCCATCATCACCTGTTATTCCTGATTTAGCCATAACTTTACCCTACTATCTTAATCCACCATATGTTATTAATATTTTCATAACATTTTATATACTCTCTTTACTAATTTTATATGAAATGTGCATAATTTGTGTGAAATATTAAGTTTTAAATATTAAATATAATTTTTGAGCACTATTTGAATTCATCCAGATTCAAGTCACTTTAATGTTTTAATAATAACTACCAACCTAATAATTCAAATTGTGTGGTTCTTGTTTTTTAGAATTCATTATTCAATTTCTCACATATAATTATAAGGAATCATTGGCCAAGTCTTCTATTTGAAGGTTCATATGGACCACACAAGACGACCCAAAGAATCTGTGAAGAAAATGGACCAGCCATGAAGATTGAATTACTGGGCTCAATATAGAAGTCCAAAATTATTGATTCTGCACAAAAAGTCAGGGTACAATACCATTCATATTGGGTAAAAATTTCAAGGCCCAAATCCACTAAAATGGGGCCCAAATGATTCATTTAAGTCTAACCCACCATTCTATCTGGGAAATGAAATCATCACACCAATATTGACATTTCTCCTGATAGAGACATCCGTTCGATCTGATCCTTTTCAGTGTGAAATAGGATATATAGGCATCCGACTTTATTGAAGAAAGTATTCGTATTTGAGGGTATCTTCCTATTCAAAAATCCATTCACATTTTGGCCTTGAAAAAATATGGATTGAAATTGACAGATTAAAATTGTTTAATCAAACCGCCCTAACTTTGGATCCTAAAGTCCAATGGCTGCCAAATTTTCAGAGTAGACAGAGAAGATCCATATCTACAACTTGTAAGAAGATAATATCTCGAGATTAGGCTGTCTAATTTATCAAATTGGTGATGAAATTGGAGGGGAATATTTGGAATGCAAACAGTCCAAATTCTTGGGCTATAAATACAACCCCCTCTTCTCCTTGCACGGAGTTGGAATTTCAGAGCAAAGAAGAATAGGTTGGCATGACCAAGGCTCTTCCAAAGTCTTGTTAGGATCTTCCATACCCAAGTTTTCATTTGAGAAACCATTCCTCGCGTCCTTTCATTTACTTTTGTGTTGTTCTTCGTTTATAATCATGTAAGTGTTTGTTTTTGTAATTCTCTTTTAATGCAAGTTTCTTCTTCATATTTTCTTTGAATCATAAAAACTCTATTATTAATTAGTAATGGTCTTAAAATAGTTTAAATCTAGTAAAAATCCATTTTTTATTTTTCTTTCTCATTCAATCGAAAGTTTGTGTTTATTTCTTTTCGTCGCTCGTGTGTGTGTTCGGCGCACCACTCTTTTCTTATCCCTTTCCTTTTCTTCTCTTCTTAATTCATCATCATAAACATAATAAACCAAATTACTAATAATTTCAATGGATGAGTAAATATCTCATTGGGGTGAGTTATAATTTAGGTATGTTAAGTAATTGAGATCTTTTGCTCGATGAATATTCTTTGAATTAACATTGTGCATGTTGGACTTAATATGTCATGGATTAATGACTTTTTTTGTTTAACGAGTGATTTCCATGGATTATTGGAACCATAAATACACTACCATAAACAAGATACGATTAAGATTAGAACCCTAAGTTAAGTTAAGTCTTGGATTAAAGCTTTAACACTTGAGAATTCCAATCAACGTCAACTTGTGACATGAGTGTTAATTTAACGCAATATAAAGCAAGGCTCAATGATATCACAAGCTTAACTACCTAATGATGAACTCACCCCAATATTTATGAAATTCTTAAATCAATCTTAATCAACCAATCATTTCAATTAAGCTTTGCAAATGAACCCCTCCAATCAAAATAAAATCAAGTAAAAATAATTGACTATTAAAAAGTATCATTGTTGAGGATTCGACCTGAGTGTTGCTATACATATTAACAGAGTACCGAACCCTTGAACAATTGATAGGTGATAATCATACACCCTCCAAATAGCGTCGTTGTCGGGGATGGTGCAATTAAGTAGTTGTTACTTTCTGATTATTGGAAAAAAACAAAAAAAAAAAATTAAAAAATTTGAAAAAAAACACAAAGAAAAACTCATCTTATCATAAAAATCATAAACAGAAAAAACACAAAAAAAAAACAATCTTAATCTTTCTTCTAAAATACATCTGAATGCCCCGTAGCCTCCCAAACAATCCATAGGATTTTTTTGACCCTGAAATTGAGTGAAATCATCATCAACTTAGGAGGAACATTAGAGATAATCAAATCATTCAAGAACCAGTCCTTGTACAACCAATTGAATTGAATATGGCTAATACTAGAGAACAAACCCTTAAAGAAATTGCTGCCCTTGATATAAATTACCAAACACTTGGTATTCAATATCCAAACATAGAGGATGACTTCAAACTCAAATCGGGTTTGATTCATCTTCTTCCTCATTTCCACGGGCTAGTCGGTGAGGATCCACATATTCATCTTAAAGAGTTCCAAGTGGCGTTCTCTACCATGAATCCTCAAGGGGTTTTTAAGGAACAAATCAAACTCTGATCATTCCCTTTCTCCCTAGCTGACACTGCCAAGTCATGGCTCTACTACCTCCCTCCTGGTTCGATAACCACATGGAATGAAATGAAGCGACTTTTCTTAAAAAAAATCTTTCCTGCTTCTCGTACTGCTTCTATCCAAAAGGAAATAAGTGATATTCATCAATTCTCAAATGAATCACTCCATAAGTATTGAGAGAGGTTCAAAACACTTATAGAAACTTGTCCACACCATCAAATCTCTGACCAACTCTTGATCCAATACATCTATGAGGGGTTATTGGCTATGAAGAGAACTCTCATTGATGCCGCAAGTGGTGGTGCTCTTGTTGATAAAACTCCCACAACTGCAAGAGATCTCATAAGATTCATGGCTGCAAACACACAACAATTCCATACTCGAGCACATGATCAAGTCAAACAAGTCCGAGATAGTCAATCAATAGAGCAAAACAAGATGACCGAGTGGATGAGAAAACTTACAGGTCTTGTGAGACAACTAGCTATGGCGGCCAAAGCCCCAACCTCAACTTCTCCACAATCTCTATTCCTTGGACCTATCAAGAACTGTGGAATCTGCAACTCCCCGTCTCATCCAACTGACACATGTCCACAACTTCAAGAGGATCTATCTAATTCGTCCAGACCAATGGAGCTCAATGCAACATATGCTCAGAACACCAACCCCAACAATCAGGTTAGTTCATTATAAAGTTCAATCAAGTCCACTCTGAGCCCTTCTCTTCTACTTATAACCCTAGCTTGGGACATGGGAATCCCATTTCTCATTCCCCTCAATTCCCTCCTCAAAACCCAAACCAATTCCAATATGGTCAGAGTGTTGGTAACTTACAACAACTTTACCCTTTTGTTCCTCAACCTCAATGGATCAATCCTCCTCTTGCTCATCCTAGATTCCATTATCCCAGTGAGCCTTCTCAATTCCCAAACCAATACAATCGTTTTCCCAAGAACCAAAATCAAGACAATTCCAATCTGGGACAAGCCTCTTATTCCAAACAACCATGGGAAAGTGCAGTGGAAGATCTTGCCTCCTTCACCCGTTCCATCCTTAAAAATATTGAAACCCAAATTACTCAACTTGCATCCCACCAGAGCCAGTAGCAACCATCTAATTCTTCCCAACTCCCAGCTCAACCATTGCCCAACCCCAAGGGTAATGTAAGTGCAATTTCAATTAGATTGGGAAAGAAAGTCACTATACCTCATGATGAATCCCCTAAATCCCCTTTGAATGATGATCTTGAAAATAAAAAGACCAAAAATCCTGAAAACAAACCTGAAGCCACTCCCTCACCTCCATCCATTCCTCTAAAATACTTAATTCCTTTTCCTCAAGCTGTCTCTAAGCCAAATAAGTCATTTAAACCCAATATTGAAATACTCAACATGTTTATACGTGTTGAAGTCAACATTCCCCTCTTAGATTCCATCAAACAAATTCCTAAGTATGCCAAGTTTCTTAAGGAATTTTTCACCCATAAGAAACAACTTAGGACCATTGAGAATGTTTCAACCCAGAAGTCCATACCCATGAAGTGCAAAGGCCCAGAGACATTTACTGTTCCATGCCAAATAGGGAGTTCCAACTTTAATGATGCACTCATAGACCTAGGAGCCTCGATAAATGTCATGCCCAAATCCATCTTCTCCAACCTTGGTCTAAGATCCTTGCACCCAATGAGTGTTGTCATCCAGTTGGCCAATCAAATCACAACTAGTCCTAAGGGAATAATTGAGGATTCCCTTGTCTGAGTCAATGATCTTATCTTCCCAGCTGACTTCTATGTACTTGACATGGAAGGTGAGACAACTTCTTGCCAATCTCCTCTAATTCTAGGAATATCTTTCCTCATGACATCTAAAACCAAAATTGATGTACATGCTGACATCTTATCCATGGAATTTGGTGACCAACTGGTCAAGTTTAATATTTTTCAATCCATGTGATACCCATCAGAGAATCAATCTGTATTCTCTATCTATGCTTCTGAAAGTCTCTCTGAGAGTGTGTTGAATCCCAATCCATCATGTTCTTCCTGTTCTAATAATAGAGGTGTTTGTGAATATTGCATCCTCATTAACCAAGTCATAAATGGAGAAATTGATGTTGGCATTTCAAATGAAAACTCCATTGATCTAAAGGATCTTGAAAACTCTTTGGAATCTCATACCACCTCTGACCTACACTGCTCCGACTTGGATGGTAATGAGGAAAACGAACAAGAATGTTCATTTTTTGATTCAAATCAGATTATCTAGCACTAATCATTTCTTATCCATGATTCTGAAAATTCTTTTATATGTGAGGTGAATCCTGAACCAATGTGTTTATTTTATCCTGATGGCAGTGATGTTTGTGATATATGTTTCCTGATTAATAAAGTGATCACTGGTGATGTTGAAATTGACCATTCTTTGGTGAAAAACATTGATATAAAGGATATTGAAAATTTTATTCAGTCTTATGACTCCACTGATCCTCATTACTGTACATCAGCAAGTGATGAAATAAATGAGTTAAAAATAATTAGGATCTCATACTCTAGTTTTGTGTTATCTAATCCTTACATAAATGCACCATCAGAATTAAAACAACTTCCTGAATTTCCAAACATATTAAAACCAGCACTTTGTAGATAACATCATTCCTCAAGTTGAAGACCAAAGCGAGGATATAAATATTCTCTTTACACCCCCATTGAACTGCAAGAGAAATAACAAGGGAAGAAATTATCCAATGAACAATCAGGACTTCCAAAGGAGAAGTTTTTCTGGAAGTACTCTGGAGTTGAGAAAATACTATGACCGCCATTGGACTATGGGTAGTCCACTGCAACTGTCTAACTGTAGACAAATAAATGCAGCGCTACTTGGGAGACAACCCATGTTTTCTTTTTCTTTTATGAAATTTGAATTTCTTTTTTTTTATTAAATGAATATTGTTTCTTGTTTTTATTCTCTTTTAGGTTATGTAAATTTTCCAAAGCATCACTAGAGAGGACACATGCCCCAAGAAGCCGTCGACTTCCACCGACCCACCATCAAATGGGGATGATGACTCACCAAATCCAAACCAGTGGGAACCTCTTTTCTTTTAACTCTCTCTCTATCTCTTCCTCTCTCTCCCTTTTTCTTCTTCTTCCTCTATTTTTCATTTTTTTATCACTTTCATCATCATTTTCTTTCTTTCTCTCTTTCTCTTTTGTGTGGGTGTGTATTTTAAACACACTAAAAAACTAAAAAAACTAAAAAAATACAAAAAAAGCAAAAAATAAAAAAGGCATACTTACCCTCTAGTTTTGAAATTTTGTCCAACCATTTTGGGGAGTCAAAAAGACATGTTTTCATCTAAATTTTTTTGTATTTTTATAATGACTTTGGATAAAGAATTTTGTGTCAAGAATAACAAATTTTGAATGTTCAATTTTTTATTTGGAAAATGATTTCCCCCAACCATGGGGAACAATATTAGCTTTCATGTCAATGTCACCTATGACCATATTTTCAAAATGTGCGTTTTCACCCCCGATTGTGTGTCTTGAGTTTGTGGACCTTCAAGCTGAATTTCCTACTTTGGTGTGCATTAATATGATAGAGACATTTTCTTAACCACATGAGAATCACAATAGCCAAATAGCCTCCCTTTAAACTTACATTAATCCTCCTTTTGAAAGCCCCTTAGAACTTATGAAAACCTTTTCTTTGATAGCCACATTACAAGCCCAATATCTTGTCCCACCCAACATCTACATGGATTTACATTGCATAATTTATTGAAATTTAAGTGCGAAGGGGAATGAATTTCATTTTGGGTGTTCTTTTCTTAATCTTTCAGTGTGTTATCATATGCTTGAGGGAAAACATCCATTTTAGTGTGGGGGGGAGGTTGTCATTTAGTGAGATTTGTGAATGTATATATTTTTATCTTGTTTAAATATTATTAAAAAATGTTCAAAAAAATGATGAAAAAATTAAAAAAAATGGGTTGTGTCTTGGGCGGGTCAAAATCACTCTTTCTCAGCCTTTGATCTTGTTATAACTATTACAATTAGTGTCGTGGGTAAATCAAACATGGGTTGAAAGATGAGTGTGAGATCTGTTTCAAGTTCAACTTTCGAAAAAAAAGAAAAAAAGAGAAAAAAAGAACACTTATGTCATTGGGAGAAGTTTGGTGTTTTGTAAATATTTCATCTTCTCATCCCCATCAAATTTTCTTCCTCTTTTGTGTCTTACTTCACACAATCATGCCCATGTAAATATGTGTTTCCATTTCCTTTCATGACTCATTTCAAAAAAAAACATGCATTTCTTTTTCCATGTTGGTGTTTTACCCCTTTTCCTATCTTTTGGATATCATTTTCCTACCATCTCATAGTCACAGAAAAAAAATCCTTAAAAGACCTCTTGATTTTTGTGCACTTTAGGATAGAGAATGAAAGTTGAGATATCTTTCAAACTCTAAGTTTTTTACCTTTGGTTGGTGAATGAGTGAACCTCCATAAATAAATTTTATCATCTTGAGAGCTGTGAGTTTTGAGTATCCACATTTTTTATTTCTAAATTTGAGCATGAAAAATGAATTGTTTTTGAACATTTTTTCTATAACAATTTGTGATGGAATTCAATATGGATGAGTGAAATGGTCTAAACCTCCCCTGATTGGTGAAAACAAAATTTTAATATTTTTTTGACGAGTGAGAATGATTTTGCTATGTTTTTATATTTATTGTACATGCAGACATACACAAGACTAAGTGTGGGGGAGTTGATGTTATTAACATTTTCATAACTTTTTATATACTCAATTTACAGATTTTATATGAAATGTGCATAATTTGTGTGAAATTTTAAGGTTTAAATATTAAATATAATTTTTGAGCACTATTTGAATTCATCCAGATTCAAGTCAGTTTAATGTAACTATCACCCTACTAATCCAAATCGTGTGGTTCTTGTTTTGTAGGATTCATTATTCAATTTCTCGCATATCATTAGAAGGAATCATTGATCAATTCTTCCATTTGAAGGATCATATGGACCACACAAGTCGGCTCAAAGAATCTGTGAAGAAAATGGACCAGTCATGAAGATTGAATTACCGGACTCAATATAGAAGTCCAAAATTGTTGATTCTACACCAACAGTCAGGGTACAATACCATTCATATTGGGTAAAACTTTCAAGGCCCAACTCCACTAAAACGGGACCCAAATGATTCATTGAAGTCCAACCCACCATTCCGTTCGGGAAATGAAATCAGCACACCAATATTGACATTTCTCCTGATAGAGAAATCCATTCGAGCTGAGCCTTTGCAGTGGAAAGAAGAGATATAGGCGACCGACTTTGTTGAAGAAAGTGTTCGGATTTGAGGGCGTATTCCTATTCAAAAAACCATTCACATTTTGGCTTTGAAAAAGTCTGGATTGAAATGGACAAATTAAAATTGTTTAATCAAACCGCCCTAACTTTGGATCCTCAAGTCCAATGGCCACCAAATTTTCATAATAGACAAAGGAGATCCATATCTACAACTTATAAGAAGAACATATCTTGAGATTCGGCTGTCTAATTTATCAAATTAGTGATGCAAGTGGAGAGACAGATTTGAAATGCAAACGGTCCAAATCCTTGGGCTATAAATACAACACCCTCTTCTCCTTGCATGGGGTTGGCATTTTAGAGCAAAGAAGGATATATTAGCACAACCAAGGCTCTGTCAAAGGCTTGGGAGGACCTTCCATACTCAAGTTTTCACTTGAGAAACCATTCCTTCTTGCTTCCTTTTATTTAATTTTGTGTTCTTCGTTTATAATCGTGTAAGTGTTTATTTTGGTAATTCTCTTTTAATGTAGGTTTCTTCTTCATATTCTCTTTGAATCATCCAACCTCTGTTATTAAATAGTAATGGTCTTAAAATAGTTTAAATCCAGTAAAAATCCATTTTCTATTTTTCTTTCTCATTCAATCAAAAGTCTGTTTATTTCTCTTTGTCGCTCATGTGTGGGTTCGGCGCACCACTCTTTTCTTATCCCTTTCTTTTTCTTCTCTTCTTAATTCATCATCACAAACATAATAAATCAGATTACTAATCATTTCAATGGCTGAGTAAATCTCTCATTGGGGTGATTTATAATTTAGGTATGTTAAGTGATTGAGAGCTTTTGCTCAATGAATATTATTTGAATTAATATTGTGTATGTTGGACTTAACATGTCACTGATTAATGACTTGTTTTGTTTAACGAGTGGTTTCCATGGATTATTGGAACCATAAATACACTACTATAAACAAGATATGATTAAGATTGGAATCCTAAGTTAAGTTAAGGCTTGGATTAAAACCTTAACACTTGAGAATTCTAATCAACGTCAACTTGTGACATAGGTGTTAATTTAATGCAATATAAAGCAAGACTCAAGGATATCACAAACTTTATTACCTAATGATGAACTCATCCCAATATTTATCAAATTGTTAAATCAATCTTAATCAATCAATCATTTCAATTAAGCTCTGCAAACGAACCCCCCAATCAAAATACAATCAATTAAAAACAATCGATTATTAAAAAGTATCATCGTCGAGGATTCGATCCGAGTGATGCTATACACATTAGCAGAGCACCAGAACCTTGAACGGTTGATAAGTGATAATCGGTCGCGTTTCACCACCACCACCAACGCTTCCTCCTGATGTCGTTGGATCTCATTTTGGCCAAGTTTACTCTCACTGCCCTTGCATCCCTACCACCATAGAGCCTGATGCTGCTATCGCACCCAATAACTCATCAGTTCTTGGTCATCCATCACAAGAGTTACCTGTTGCCATTCACAAAGGTAAACGCTCATGTAAGTAAAATCTCAATTCGTTAGCTTCTTATCAAGGATTATTTGTGACTACCTCTCACACTATTGCGACACTCACTGCTCACTCAACACCGCACACTATTGCTGAGGTAAAATCTCATCCTAATTGTTTAAAGGCCATGTTTGAAGAACTCAAGGCCTTGGAAACCAACCATACTTGGGATCTTATCCATCACCCTATGGGAAAACAAGTTGTTGGTTGCAAATGGATCTACACCGTGCATGTCAATGCTGATGGATCACTTAATCGCCTCAAAGCCCAACTTGTTGCCAAAGGTTATGCTTAGACGTCTGACATTGATTACTTTCACACCTTCTCTCCTATAGCCAATATGACATTGGCCCGCTTATTTATCTCTGTTGTCGTCTCTTATCACTAGCCTCTTCATCAACTAAATGTAAAAAATGTTTTTCTTCATGGACTTCTTAATGAAAAAGATTATATAGAGCAACCATCGAAGTTTTTGCTCAGGGGCGGGGGTCTTCCAAGGTTTGTCGCCTTCGTCGATCATTGTATGGCCTCAAGTAGTCACCTCGTGTCTGGTTCGAGCGCTTTTGCAGTGTTGTGCTTAGCTTTGACATGTGTCAAAACATCAAATGTTCTTTTGTTTTCTATCATCATTCTACAACAAACAACATTCTTTTTATAGTCTATGTGGATGACATTGTCATTACTGACAGTGATGATGTTAGCATTGATCAACTCAAATCCTTTATCAAAATTTCCACACGAAGGATTTGGGTCCACTGTGTTATTTCTTGAGAATTGAGGTCTCTAGATGCACTAAAGGAATTTGTCTATCTCAGAGAAAGTAAGTTCTTGATCTTATACAGGAGACTGGAATGACTAAAGCTAACTCAGTTGACTCACCCCTCAAACCAAAAGAAAAATCATTTCATATTGATAGTGATATGTTTTCTCCACCCGACAGATACAAACGACTTATTGGAAAGCTTAACTACTTGACGATGAATCGACCCGATATTACTTGTGCGGTCTGTAAAGTGGACCAGTCTATGGAATCTCCAACAAAAACACAATGGGAGGTTGTTTTTCGCATTGTTACATATTTGAAGAAAGAACCGGGTTTAGGTCTTCTATATTCTGATCATGGACATATTGATATTGAGACATTTTGTGATGTAGATAGTGTTGAAGGTCTCTCTTTTAAGAGATCTACGTCTGGTTTTGCAGTATTTGTTGGAGGAAATTTGATCTTATGATGAAGCAAGAAACGAACAGTTATATCACGATCAAGTGCGGAGTCGAAGTATCGTATCATGGCATATGTGACTACAGAGATTATTTGAGCATGTAGAAGAGGTAATCTCCATACCTCAAGGTGAGGCGAAGACCTTCTTTTATAGACTGAAAATACGGAATACATAAAGGGGTATTTCGATGTGGGACTCGGAAACACCCAGAATAATAAAAACAGGATTCAACACTCCCCCTCAAGCTGGACATGCCCAGCTTGGAACATGAGTCCCACAAAAGAAAGATAACATCAAGGAAAGACCAAACACACTCCCCCTCAAGCTGAGTCGCAGATGCTGTGGATACCCAGCTTGGAACTGAGCGAGGCGAGGCGAGCTCCTGAGAGGCCTTTGGTGAAGATGTCAGCAAGCTGGTCCGCCGTCGGGATGTGACTAAGGCTGACATGATCATGCTCCAAGTGGTGGCGAAGAAAGTGGCAGTTCACCTCAATATGCTTCGTGCGTTCATGGAAAACGGGATTCAAATCAATCTTGGTGGCTGCCTGATTGTCACACCAGATGTGAGCAGATGTCTGCGGAGGAAAGCCAAACTCATGGAGGAGATGTCGAAGCCAAATGATCTCTGTAGTGACGGTGGTCATGGCTCGGTACTCGGACTCCGCACTGGAGCGAGAGACGACTGTCTGTTTCTTGCTGTGCCAGGAGATGAGGTTGTCTACCAAGAATACGACAAACCCAAAAGTTGATCTTTGAGTAGCAAGACAACCAGCATAATCTGCATCACAAAAGGCCTCAATATTGAGATGAGCATGATGAGAATAACGAAGACCACGAGCAGGATCTCGCATGATGTATTTGGCGATGCCGAGAACAACATCCCAATGAGAGGTGGTCAAATGCTCCATAAATTGGCTCACTTTGCCGACAACGCAAACAATGTCGAGACAAGTCATGGTAAGATAATTGAGTTTGCCCACTAGTCGACGATATCGCTCTGGGTGTGAATACAGTTCAGAGTCATAAAGAGACCGTTCCCCAAGCTCCAGAGGAGTGTCGACAGCAGTGACTTGTGTCACCTCAGCATCCTGCAGAATATCCAATGCATATTTTCGTTGGTATAAGGAAATGGTGTCCGAAGAATAGGATACCTCCATGCCTAGGAAGTATGTGAGAGGACCGAGATCCTTAGTGTGGAAGTGCTGGTGAAGATGGCCATTGAGTTGAGTGATGTCGTCATTGTCGCTACCGGTGATGATGATATCATCCACATAAACGACTAACGGGATGCAACCAACATAGGTCGTCTTGTAGAACACAGTGTGGTCTTTCATGCTGCAAGAGAGCCCAAAGTCGATGACGATAGTGCTGAAGCGGCCGAACTAAGCACGATGAGACTGATTGAGGCCGTAAAGAGAGCGACGGAGTCAACAGACTTGAGACTCGACGCCGGAGGCACAAAAACCGGGGGGTTGAGACAGATAAACCTCTTCCTCAAGAAATCCATGTAGGAATGCATTTTTGACATCCAGTTGATGAAGAGACCAGCGATGATTAACTGCCAAAGAGATGAATAACCGGACGGAGGCCATGTTGACAAGTGGAGAAGGGTATCAAAATAGTCAATACCTTAAGTCTGAGCGAAGCCCTTGGCCACAAGGCAGACTTTGAGTCGATGGAGAGTGCCATCGAGATTCAGCCTGACTGTGTAAATCTATTTGCAGCCAACCGCCTGTTTGACTGCTGAAAGGGGGACAAGATTCCAAGTATGGTTTTCTTCCAACGCCTGCAACTCATCCCGCATTGCGGCTAGCCATCCCGGGTGAGATTTTGCTTCACCCATAGTGCGAGGAATAGAAACTGTCTCCAGAGCAGACAGACCCATGTAGGAAGATACAAATAGAGGAGTACTCTGGCAAGAGCGAGTACATTTCCAGAGAGCAATAGGCAAGTCCTCTGGTGCCGGGGCAGAAGCATCGGAAAAAACGGGAACGACGGTGTCATTGGCCGAGAACGACCGCATGTCCAATTTTTATATAACAAGACGGACAAGATAAATATATATGTACCAACTTGAGGGGAGGTGTCAAAAAATATTCAACATTTTTTAGACGTTTTTAATACTCTTATCCCACATTGGCATGGGTCATCTTTTGTACTTCATGTCACATCTATAAATAAAGCACCATACCTCATTGTGAGGTATGATTTCATTCCAACACTAACAAATCCCTCAGCTGACTTAACAACTCTTCCCTCAACTGACAGTTAATGCTGGTTTAGGTCAAAAAATATGAAAAATCCAAAAGACCAAAAAACTTATGAATTTTCAAATAAAATTATATTCTACCTTAATTTAAAATATGGATGGTCCTTAATTGGAATTAAGGACCTGTTTTGGCCCTTGGTTGACATTGCCCCTAAAACAAAGGGCCATGAGTCAAATATTTGGAAAGACACTAAATTTTGATAAAGCTTTGCATAGAGAAGTACCAGATCATATGCGACATATCCATCACATTTAGAAGATAGTCTAACAAAAGGTCATCCAAATAATGTAAAAGTCTCTTCTGGATTTCATGCTTTAATATTGCAAAACGTTGTGAGGTCACAAGGGAAGATAGTTGCACATGAAAATCAAAACCTTCCTGAGGGGAAAAAACGGCAGCCAAAACTTGTAAAATACCACCACCAAAAGCAGAACGAGACAAGAATTCTGATTCAACTGGGACTTGCTGCTAAAAAATGAAATGGCACGCATTTAAAAAATAATAATGAAGACCAACCCGAGGAATTCAAAGATTGAGGTAAGTTTTCCAAAGTCTGCGCTGAAGCTAGGAATGCAACAGGACCAATGCCACAGGAGCGCACTCTTTTTTCCTGTTCAGCACAAGCCAGTTTTTAACAATAATTTCACAAACATCCACATGCTAATTAATTTTACTAGTGGGTGCTCTTTTGCATTTGCCTCATTTTTCGAGGTTCAATCCAAAGCCCTGCCCATTGGTGTTCTTTAAGGCTGGGTTATATGCCCAGTCCTAGGTCCTAAGAGTGCAACAGTATTGCTAAAGTGCTATTCCTCAAATCTCAAATCATGACAGCAGTTATGAAAGCAAAAACCTTCAATTCTTCCGGTCCATTTATTGAAAACTGATTATAGCATTTATAACTTATGATAAGTGTTTTTCTGCCACTTAAGCAGTTTTCTTATGAAATTCAAGTTTCAGTGTTTTTGGGAATTAGAACAAAAGCAACTCATTTTTTTAAACTACTTAAAACAAGTGATGGGTGCTATAAATAGTTTTCAATAAATACTGTCAAAACGGACGATTCCTCAATCGTAACTTTTGGTCCACGTGTTAGCTATCACCATTGCTAGAAATAGAATCGACAAGTGAAATTAAACAAAACATGTACGAGCAGCATGTGTGCCTGCACACATTGAAAGTGAAAAAATATGCATGAACAAAATCTTGTAAAAAATTACTGCATATTCATCGATAATGTCAGCGAGAAATTGTGTGATGAAACAAGGCTATCTAGATCATCAAAGATAACAAGCGAAGGTGTGTGATCCAAGGCTTCAGATATTTATCCAGAAAGTGCTTGATGAATGGATGGAGCCTTTTCCAGGGCAAGTACTGAACAGGATACAAAAACTCTGCAAAGAAAACCTCCCGTTAAACAAACGATGACAAAATTGAACATCCCAGTTTCAAGCAGAAAAAAAATGCCCTGCCAGCAGCAGCACAAAAATTTTTAATTGATGTTTCCTCAATGATTTTAACATGCTGCCTAGAATTTAAAAATGACAGGAGGGAATCCTAAAAAGAAATTAGAAAAAAATCAAATAAAAAGCACATGAAACGTATCAAAAAGTTGATTTTTAATCAAAAAAGGTCACAACACATATCAAAAGACGAATCAAATTGAACCTAAATTGATGATTCATAAATTAACATGGTTCGAAAAATGCTAGTCACTTGCCAGATGGCCAGGCCTACTCGTCAGAAAATCTAACTCTGAAGAGCAGTTGGTGTCAAATAACTTAATATCTAAAAATATAACTTTAGTAGAAGAATGGATTCAAAAATACCTGCTTTTGAACACAACTCTAGCATAATGAAATATAGTAAAAACAAACTTCACATGGCTACTCAAAATAGCACTTAGAAATTTGTGTCTCAGAATTTTGACATTTTTCCCCCATCTCATTTTTCAGATTGAGGGAACCGGATTCTATTTTGAAAAAAAAAAGGTTGGATGCCCTATTTACAATTGTCAGGCGATTTAAAGTTTTTGGCTCGAGGTTTTCTAAAGCAAGCTGGGAAATTTAATGTTTGCAATGTGAATGACTTCAAATTTCATAGTCAATCGAGTTTAAAAACATAGAACAGTGGTATATTTACAAGTTGTTGAACTGAGATATTATGGAAAGTTGATTGATATTATCGAATTAAACTATCACGATCATTTTTCAAATGTTTTATTCAAATGCAAATGGGTCAATATTACCAAGGATATTAAAAGAGATACATTATAATTTACTTCTATGAACTTCTCTCACTTGATGGATATTGATGATTGTGAAAAACGTGATCTATATATCTTTGCATAACAAGCAAAACTGGTATATTATTCAAAAGATGTGGTAGATGAAGAGTGGAGTGTAGTCGTGCATATGAATCAAAAACTTACATAATATG
Organism: Viscum album; assembly: GCA_963277665.1. Lineage (NCBI taxonomy): Eukaryota > Viridiplantae > Streptophyta > Magnoliopsida > Santalales > Viscaceae > Viscum > Viscum album. The sequence goes on along the minus strand of OY728132.1, from coordinate 30,544,555 downwards.
GGTGGAGAGGGGGGGAAATTAATATGTGACATTGAATCTCATCAGCGGCAAAACATTGACTTATCCATGACAATATTGAAAATATTGGTCTTGCAAGGGACAATGAAGTAGATGAAGTAAAATAATTAACAACTAACGCATGCAATATGCTATTTATTTTCAATATTGTGCATTTGTTATTGTATTTAAGTTTCTTTTTATGTATTTAGTACAAAATTTGGATAATTTAAATGTTATAATTAAATTAAATTATATGGTATGATGATGTTTTTACTTGTTTTAATGATAGGAATGTTGAGGAGAAAACATTTCAGTGACAGAGAAGAGATAAATTTCACAATTTCATAATCATTTAAAACTAGGGATGACAACAGGTCGAGTACTCATGAAATTTAGGACACTAAAACGGGAACTCTTTTATTATTACAAAACCATAAACCTAACCCCGACCCATTCATTTTTTAAATTCACTACTCTAACCCTTCTCTGTTATATTTTCAACTACCTATTTAAATACCCTAAACCTTTTAATTATCCGATTAGAAATCCAAATATTTAAATTTTATTTATAAATCTATAATAAGCACATCAAAAAATTAAGTAAATATAAATTTTCATTTTTTTTCATTTAATAATATGTAGTTAATGAACTAATAGTAGTTAATTTAAGTGAATTCAAGTTTAAAATTTATTTATAAATATAATATGTGTCACATTCAAAATAAATTAAGAAGTTTTTTATTTTAATGGCATTTAAAAATGTGTTATGGATTAATTAAAAAAAATTGCATAATCGGATTCGGGTTTTTGGTAAGTGTACTTTCCGAACCCTATCCGTTTATTAATTTGGTTTTCAATTTGCTACCCTAACCCTATAAATACTTGTTTAACCACTACCCTAACTCAATTTATATCTAAACATTCTTTGTGCTACCAAACTATACACAGGAAAGTAAGATTAGGTATGTTCTAATAAATGTTGGCATGGACATGCCATAAGTTGATTTACATCCACCTTTTCTACAAAATGTTGCAGGAAATCCCTAATACAACATATTAATACTGCCATCACATCAGAAGTTCTTTGTTGCAAATTAAAGTTAAATTACCACAAAATTTAGTTAGGAAAATCACTGATGGATCACCGATCATGCTAGGACAGTGCTTTTGCCTTTTGCATCACTGGTCTGGAACATGAATATATATTAAAAGGTAAAAAGTGAAGGGAAAATAATAATGTATGGGAATCACCTCCATCAAATCATTTTATTTTTCTTAAAACATAAAAAAAAGTTTTTTTAAGCATAGGAGTTGAGTATCCAATCATTTTCATTTTATTGAAAGCCGAAACTTTTTTACCTAAAAAATATACCGTTTTCATTTCCATTTTTAAAAAACTGCTGACAATTTACACAACAAAATAAATCTTAAAGAAATTGAAAATAAAAAATATTTTTCAAAACCAAATACAACCTAGCATTTCCATTTTTGTTTTCAAAAAAATATTTTCCATTTATGTAATCCAACACATTTCGTATACAATTTTAAAAAATAAAAATAGAAAATGAATCCAAAAAAACATGTTTGACACCCGGTACTTTAGAATCCAAAAACAGATTGTAGGCGTTGCACAACCGCGGGCTTCGTAAACCAAAGGGAACAAGAGAGTTTTTTTTATGATAAGGAATCACCGTGCATTACATAAAAGTGCATAAAGAATACATTGTTAATTACAACACTTATGAAATGACCTTCAGTCATTGTAAATGGAAACGAGATTTTTTTCTTTATGACAAGGAATGGCTTTATATTAAAATCAGCAATTTAATCAAAATTTCACTCATTTTTTGTTATTTATCTCATCATAAAAGCACATTCAAATGTAATGTGAATGTATATGTCTTCATTTGTACATTCACTTGACAATGGATTTAAACTTTTATAAATCATTCATAAAGATGCATCCGTAACATAATGAAAATTAGCATCAATTTCATAACAATCATAAAAAAAACTAAGGATTGATTTTAAATGCTAGAATATAGAGAATCTAGAAACTCTAACCCCAGGATCCCTAGGAAACTGAGATTAGGCATGTCATGATAAAAGCTGGAATTACCATAAGTTGATTTACATGCAATTTTTCTACAAAATGTTGCGGGAAGTTACCATAAAATTTAGTTTAACTGCAAATTAAAGTCCAATTACCATAAAATTTAGTTTCGATGATCTCCAATGGAGCTCCGGTCATGCTAAGGTTGCTCTCTTGCCTTTTGCATCTCTGGACTGGAATACGAAATTTCTGTGAGCTCAGGACACACAATGGAAAGAACAATCCATCCATTTTAAACGTGATTTTCACTTTTCAAATATGTATTAAAAAGTAAAAAATGAAATAAAGTATGGGAATTACCCTATCCAGTCATTCTATTTTTCTGAAAACAAAAAAAAAAAAAACAAGTTTTTTTTAAGCATAGGAGTTGTGTATCCAAGCATTTTCATTTTCTAAAAAAAAAAAAACATTCTTTATCCAAAAAATCCATGATTTTCATTTTCTAAAAAATGTTTTCAGTTTACACAATTCAATGCATTTTCAAGAAGATAAATAGAAAATGTTTTCCAAAACCAAAGACAATCCCCAAACAGTTGTAGTTTAGTTTTCCCAAAAAAAAAAAAAAAAATACCTGTTCGGCAACCGGTACTTTAGAATCCAAAAACTGATTGTAGATGCTATACAACCGCCGCTTCTCGGCTTCTGAAACCGAAGGACTTGCCTTGGAAGCAATGGACAAGAGAAGGGCATTCGTGATGGCTGGCTTCATTCCAGGATCTGTAGCATCGGTTCTGCCCAGAAGGTCATGAACAGCCGCAAGCTGCGCATCTGAAAGTAGGGCTTGCAGATCGGCACCGCTGAACCCTTCCGTTATACGAGCAATGGCATCCAAATCAACGTCATCGACCAATGGTAGCTACGTGCAAGAATGTAACAAATATAAGACATCATCCAGTGGAATGAGAAATGAAATAAAAACATGCTTTATGTCAAGGATGCATACCCGCATGAAAATGAAATATGACTCTGAAATAATTTCAGATTTTGTCTTCTTCAAACCCTAAGTTAAACTTCATATCACAAAAACCTTTCAAATTTAATTCACACAATTCTAAAATCGTCCCTTCTCTTACCATCTACTCTACACCTCTAAGTCCATCTCCAACTATAAATACTAAAATGCAGTAATCTCCGACCATCAACTCAAATTTTAACATTAAAAAGACTGTTTTTAGCATATTTCCCTTTATAGATATGACTATTGACCAAGTAAATAAATAAATAATCGGATCGGTTTTGCTACAAAGCAATGTCACATTCGATGCTGCACTGTACTGAAGTCCAAAAACAGTCAAGAATGCCACTGAATTGGAGCGGAGAATCAACTGCAAAATGCAGTTTTTACTACAAATTCTCACGTGTTGGAGTTTTAAAAAATCATCCTCAAAACTTCATTTTTTTCTCTCAAAATCCAACAAATAAATTGTAATTAATGAAAATCCATCCCCGGTATTAGGGAAAATGACATTCAAGAACAACAAAAACAAAAAATTTCCATCGAAGGACCTTGAATTTTAAAAATACCAAAATGATCCAATTTTAAAGTTAATTCATGTTTAGGACCTTAAATTTAAAAAATGACCGTAGAAAATAGGACCGAATACCCAAGATACCTCACCAAGTGAGGAGTTTGGTTTATTTTATAATGAATAAAAAGAAATTACATGATACGTCAAGTCCGATGTGTGACTTGGCACAACTTATACTTTAACACTCCCCCTCAAACTAGGTGTACCTAGCTTGGACACATAATTAAAGAAAACAAATCAAAGCAAAAAACAAAGCAGATACTTTCAGTACTCCCCCTCAAGCTGGATATACCCAGCTTGATTACATAACATGACAAAACATAAGAAAAGATAAATTGTCATGATTACTCCCCCTCAATAATGCACTGTCCACTGGATGCGCTCCACTTGTTGCGCTCCTGCCCATGGCTAAAGGAAAGATGACCATCGTAGAATTCTCATGCTCCCTTGCTGAGGGCGACCCTTGTTTCAAGATGCCGGATGAAACGACGACCAACAAACGGCCTCAAAACGGCCGGGTGAAACGGCGTGCGACTAGCGGACCCAAAAGGTTGGGTGATATGGCGCCCAACTTTGCGGACCCTGAAATGCCGAGGTGAAACAGCGTCCATCTAACGAACCCTAAATTATGGATGACAGCAAAGGGCTAACGAACAACATGGAACAACGGAGAAGAATCTGATAGAGACAAAGAAGTCATTTTGCACCAAGTTGTGCGCAAGCAAGGGGCAGATATGGAGGAGATCTGGAGATGACAGGGAGGGAGGCACATGATCGGTCAGAAGATCCCGATTGTGGGCAGAGGGACTGCTCGCCTGAAAGAACTGTTTTCTCACGGGTGGCTGAGAACTCGTGGACAAGAAGAGAAAGGGATTACTTTCGCGCTGCACCAGGAAGTAGCGAATGAAGAAGAAGAGGGGTCGAGCTGCCCCTCCCCCGACGGGTGGGGCCCTAGTCACGACATCCCCACCGGCGGCTCAGAAAGAACTCGTCACAGAGTAGCGCACAGGAGGAAGGGGGCGCGTCGAGACGGTCCGTTGCATAGGGAGTCGGCGCGGAGGGAGGGTTGCGCGGGGGGAGGTTGTAGCGCGGAAGGAGGTGGCCGTCGGGATGAGCTTCGGCGAAGCCGCATTTGGAGAGGAGGGTCGTCTAGGGCGAGTGGCCAGATCCGACGATGGCATCCACCGACGATGGTGGCCAAGCCGCAAAGGTCCGTAGCGCGGATAGGGAGGGGGGTCGGCGCGCGCAAGGAGGGCCTGCTGGCCATGGGGGCCGCCACCCCCCACGGGGGAAACCGTAGGTTGTCTACGAGGAAAAAAAAAGAGAGAAGGGGAGGGTTAGGGTTGGACCCCCTCTCATACAATGTAGAAAATAGAAGAAAGGACCGAATACCCAAGGTACCTCACTAAAGGAGGATTTGAAGTTATTTTATAATAAATAAAAAGAGATTACATGATACGTCAAGTCTGATGTGGGACTTGGCACAACTTATCCTCTAACAATGAGGATAAAGGACCTTAATATGAAATTAATGTCACTTGAGAAGTTTAATTTTGTTAATTGAGAAAATTGAAAATGTCTTTCTTGTAAATGAAATTTTAGCATTAAATGCAATAAAATATACCTATAAATGATTTAAGAGTCAGTTGTAAATGAACTTGTAAATGTGCTAAAAAATTTACAACTGTATTTCATTATATTTAAAAACTTTAAAATGATTTGTAATTGAATTATATTTACAATTTATTTTTGTCCAATTAACAAATATAAGCTCAATAAGTGACATTTATTTAAAAAATACATCATTTATTGTCATTTTTCAAATTTAATATCCTCAACATGTTTTAATTTTAAAATTATGACATTTTTGGCATTTTTCAAATTTAAGGTGTTTGAATGGAATTAGTTTGATTATTTGGTCCTAGAATGTCATTTGGGATGTGAGGAATTCTCTTCCTTGCATTGTGTTATGGTGGCAGATGTAATCGGCCTATTATTCTATTTCTAGTGCTATTGGGCCAATAATACCAGCCAGCCGGTCCAATGAGCTTAATGGAACTAGAAAACTACTTTATAAAAGAAATCAAAATAGCAAGGAAACTACCAACAAAAAAATAATTAATAATATAAATAATTATTGAATGCCATGTAATATATCAATACTATATCTTCACAGAAATAATCAACGAAAAACATGCAAAACTTCATTACCCATCCCCAACACTTCCATGTAACAAGATAATCATTGAAAAGAGATCCACACACAAAAAGAATAAACATTTGTGTTTCAAATAGTAGCACTAACCTTCCTAGAAAGAACTGAAAGAATCTCCGATCTCTCCTGTTGAGATGGGAAATCACAGAATAGAAGGCGGTCCAATCTACCAGGCCGCAGGAGTGCAGCATCAAGCAAATCTGGCCTACTGGTTTACATCAATCGTGACAAATGTCAATTTTATAAATCATTTAAAGACAACAGGAACATTAGATCAAGAAAATATGCAAGCCATTATCTGACTACAGCTTTTCTCAATACGTGAGACCTGATATTTAGTGTTATATAAACAGAAGTAACATATATTTTGTACACAGACTACATCCAATAGATGTATTGTAAATTTTGACTAGATGTGGTGTTGGGTTTATTAAAAAAGATCACCTTTTGAATTTTAGATCCCGTAAATGTTTAGAAAAAAATGTGTTTTTTGTAATCAATTCTATCATTTTCAAAATCCATCCATCTTGATGAAATGGATGATTCATGAATCATCTGATTTTTTGGGTCCGTTGTTTCATCCAATGATATGGAGCATGCATTATCTCATCTATTCTCAAAAGAAGTGTGTGATATCAATATTATATAATAATATTATTATATAATAATAATATATAATATCAATTAAATAAATTAAATAATCATTTCAGTAAAAAAATCAATAAAAAATAGAAATCACTTCTCTCTCTCATAAATAAATACATACACCAAAGAAACTTAACTTTTTTCCAAATCATAAGACCAAATCATAATTTTTTTGAAAAATTAAAATTTGAACAATGAAAACATGGAGATATCTCTGGCATCACACAAACAATAGCACAAATATGATAATTTATGGGAATCTGGCTTAGGAGAAATTCACTAAATAATATGACATGCTCATGCATGTCGTGAAGATCCATGCATTTCATGTTGGATTTGTTGTCAATGTTCAAGCATTGTCAATGCTCAAGCATGATGGATTTGATATTCATGGAGGAGATTGATGTTCCATGCATATGGCATGTTGGATCTGTTGTGGAAGACGAAAATTGTTCAAGATCATCATGAAGATGAAAAGGAATATGGGCTGTTTTGGAAGAGAGTCATTATCATACGCCTTTACCAGCTCATGCTAATTCATGGAGAAGAAGATCTCTTAGATGGAGTAACACTGAGGTTTTTGTGACTCCTTGTGATGATCAAGAGAGTTTCCATTTGGCCACAAGAATGCTTGTTTACCGAGGGAAGGAGATCTCTCACAAACACTATTCAAACCGATGGTGTGGTGGCATGAACCTCTAAAAGGAGTTGGCTATGGATTTTACTATTGATGAGGAGTTCATGACACACTGATTTGCATACATGTTTTGTAGTTGTGTCATGCAAGTACTCTTGAGGATATATCCTTATGATTGATATGAAACCCTTTGTATCATATGTCTATCACATTGGTAAGGGAGGAAGGATGAGGATCAAACATTGAAAGAAGAGCTTGAGGTGATTCTAAAGCATCATGGAGATTGAGAAACATTATGGATGTTGGTAATGATGGAAGAAAGAGTGGAGACTCACTTAAGTGAAAAGGCTGATGTATTCAAAGGTGGAAAAAAGCACGCCGTGGTGCTCAACAGAAAACGCCCTGGTTTGTCCAGAGAGAAAACGGCCTAGAAAATGGTCATGATGATGCTCGTGGTCCTCAACCGGTTTGATGGGTGGCCAAAAGGAAGCAAAAAACAGGCATTGCTGAAACGCTCATGGTTTACTTGGTCGTGGTTCTGGAGAAGCCCAAAGGATGGGCTGAGGTGATACCACGAGGAGCAGAAAGAAAAACGAGTGTGGTCTTCATTGTGGTTTCAAGAAGAATTTGCAGATATCCCAAGACACAACGAGGAAACACAAAATGGGCATGGTCAAACAGATTACATTGTGGTGCATCATGGAAACACTCGTGGAGATCTAATCGTGGTTGTTGGGCAGGAAAAGTCACTATCCACAACTTGCAGAAAACAGTTGTGGTCTACTCACAACGTCATGGTCTGATGGAGAAATAATCATGGTGTTGCGAAAACGCCGAGAGCAACGAAGCAAAGAATGAATCACAGAAGAGTAAAAGAGAAAAAAAAACGACACAAAGATTTACGTGGTTCAGAAATAATCTCTACGTCCACAGAGAGACAAAATATTCACTATAATTTGGAAGCACAATTATAGAGTTTTTTTCAATAAGAAACTCTAGCCCGAAATGGGTCACAAATGGAGAAAACGATCCACTGTTCCACCAACTGCACAGGAAGCCTGCATCGCTAGAGTGAAAGCCGGTCACCCAGGTCAAAAGTGCTACAGTGGCTGTCGGCTGAAAGTCCAAAAGGCTACAGTAAAGTTGACTCCAAAGTCCGCACTACTACAGTGCTCTGCCGGTGCACAGTACAGGCCAAAAACATTCGACCCAACCGGATCGGGGTACACCAATCCAACACATGGATCAGGTGATCAAGGTTCTGAAAAATTGGCGAGGTGTTGGAGCACAACCCACGACGTGACCGCAAACATGTAGTGATTGCAGTTAGCCATGAGAATAATACAAAGAAAAACGGCTTTCAGAAATCGTGGGCATTCAAGATATGCTCGTGTTTTTTGGAACTGGCTGTGACTAGACTCACCGCACCGTGGCAGATATCCATTACGCTGTGGTTTGACAAAATCCAGAATATCCAGATTTAGAATGTCCCATCTTTTAGGGATGGATTGAAGATATCCAGATTTAGAATGTCGTGTCTTCTAGGGATGGATTGAAGAATTTGAATGGGATATCGCAGCGGTAAGACGGACGACTTTGACTAGGAATTATGTGGACTTTCCACAGGGAACAAAACAAAGCAATCCGAATACAAAAATCGATTATGACCGTTGATGATGATATAAAATATGAAATATCTCTATAAATGGATTTTCCAAATGTTGTGCAATGAGTGATGGGAATGTTTGGGTTAGGCCTCGGGAAGGTTCTGGATGTTTTTAAAGCGTTTTGGAGAGGTTTAGGAGGGCGCACAGTTTGAGCACGATAAGGGAAAACCATGCGAATTCCCTAAAGAGCCGGAGGGGTTTTATGGGCAAGCGTACGGTTTAGTCAAACTGTGTGACTTCAAAATTTTCTGAAAAGATCCGATTTGCACGATTAAAGCGCGGTATGACAAACCGTGCGATCTAACCATGCGACATGATTAGTTAAATCCAAAAATTTGATTTAAGACCCAAAACTCTCCCGAAAACCCTCATTCTTTCTCCTCTAACCTAGGCTCTCAAATTCCATCACTCTTAAGTGATTTAGGCGATCTTCTTCCTTCTGGTGGTCAATTTTAATAGATCCGAGAGCGTTGGATCTAGGAAATTGAAGGTAAGAGCCTCATTCTTCTTCTCACTCCTTGATTCTCTCGTTTTCTTTAAAGAGGAACCTTAGATCGGGTCTGCTCTGCCCGAATCTATTGGTTAGATCATGCTTTGATAAATCTTCCTTGTGATTCGTTGAAGAAACGGATTAGCATGCCTTGATCTTTGAGATCGTGAGAGGATTCCTTGGGTCAAACACAGCGGAGGTAGGTTGTAACACCCCAGGTAAATAAAGAATATGACATTTTCGTATTTATCCATATTTGTGAATAAAATATTAATATGACTTTAAAGGGGACGCTATGCTCGATGGCGTACCCAACAACGCAACAACGAGTTTCTTGGGAATCTTACGTTGCACTCTAATAATAAAATAATATTATTTTAAATGGTAGTTAACATGTAGCCGTTGAATTGGCGGGAATGGATAGAAATAACTAAAATATGATTATATATGTTTTTAAATGTTTTTACATTTATCCAATAAAAGATAAAGGCTTAAAATACGGAAAGAATTCAATTTTAGGCGTATATACCCTAGTTTTCACTAAAGGTTCACTTATCGCCTTTTGATGGCGAACCGTCATTAAATATAGTTTTGTTCACTCTTATACATTCTATTGGACCAAATAAAACTCTTCTTAAGAATTGGGACATCAAAATTTACTTTGTGTAAATTTTTGGTATCTTTCCGATAAAGTTCATTTTTTAATGAATAGTGTAAAATGTTGTATTTTAATTCAAAACCTCTTTTTAATCTAATTTATTTATATGATTAGATTATCTTTTAAATTGGTTTTAAAGTGAAATTAGAATATATTTTTACCATTAAATCCAATAGTGGTCGTTGGAATTAATTTCACTTTGAAATCAGACTTAAACTAGTGTCAATCTTTTGATACTTATTGTTTCAAAAAAACACGCTATTTGCTCTGACAGCGGGAATTAATTATTAAATTAATTAGTGTGACTTATATGTTTTGAATTTTGTAAAATAGACTTCATTTTTGAATTCGGAATATCAAATATAGCTTAGGATGAATTTTTGGGATTTTTATGAAAAACTTCAATTTTTGATGAATAGTGAAACCACTAAGTGGTACTTATAAAAACTGATTTTTCCGTTTAAATGAAATTTTTTCATCTTTGTGTTTTGAATTTCAAAAATTCGACATACATGGTTGTCATTAAGAAGTAAAATGTGGTTCAATGGGATAAAAATAATTTTTTTTGGTGAATAGTAACTTATTAAGTTTTTAATCGCGATTAGAGGTAATTAGTGTAGTTTATGGTAAGAATAATATTTTAATAAAATGAAATGACCTAGACACATGTCCTACCCTCATTGGATGTGTCATGGCCGACCAAGACAATCCATGGGTCAACTTAGGGACCCCATGAAGCCACTTTGGTTGAGAAATGACATAAATATCTTTTTATTTAATGTTAAAGTAAAAATGACACAAACATGAAATGTTTTACTAAAACAATTTTTACATGGGGTTATACAAGTCATATTTTTGACTATAAATAGTCATTGGAAAGCTAAAAAGATTTCCTACATCATAGTATTTTTTTTTATAATTTTTAGACATTAAATAAATTAAATTATTTATGACATCATGATGATGCAGCGATGACCTCATTATTTAACGATTTAAATAAAATGGAAAGATAATGTAATATCTAAGACCTACACATGTCCAAAACCTATTGGATGAGGGGATTTCGAACCCTTATCCTCGAAATACATCAATGTGAGACCTTTAAAATCCGAAACTCTTTTGAAAATAAAGTAACATTTTGTAACTTTACAAGAGTGCCCCTCCTCTCCTCTTATAAAAGGCCCCCACCTCTACCTCTTTACCCACACTCCCAAAGCCTTTGGCTCGGCCAACCCCTGCCCATTTTGTCTCTCCACTTACCTCTCTTACTCTTTGAAGCCTCACTTTGGGCAGTAGTCTTCCCAAGGAAGCCTTTGAGCTCAAACCAAAGGGAGTTACCCGATTTTAAGGTAATGTCTTCACTTGTGTCCTTTTGTTTTATTTTGCTTCTCCAACCCCCTAAACTCTTTTTATTCTTTTATTTTGTAACAAATCCAGTATCTTCAATATACTAGGATGTTTTTATAAGAAGGTTTCGAGCTACACTCACACACACCTATATCTAATGGTTAAAGAACATACTGTTTCCGTGGATGGCGAATTTCTGCCTCCCGAAACGATGATTGTTCAACATTCTTCTAACACCTTCAAAGGTGGCCATTAAGATGACACTATATTTATATATGATATCTAATATGTTTATGTTTTACTTAAGCTTCTGTATTTTTTTCATTTATGGCGTACCTTTATGCTTTCCATTATGGGTAAACGCGATATCTTCATTTAAGGAAGTGCGGACTACCGCCCCCTCAAAGTGATTTGATTCGTTAATACCATATGTGGTACGTATAAAGGATATATTTAATGATATTATATATTATACCATACTGGAATTAAAATATTATTATGTATCATTATGTTTTAATTCCATTAAATATGAAATAGAAATGGAAGTAGCGTTCATGCGTACGTACGACTTACCGTCTCTATGAACGGTACATTTCATTTTTTATCTCAAAATGTTATGTAATATTATAAGTGCATATATATAATGGATATATATGTAATATATTACATCTAAATTATGGATATCATTCTGGAATTATAACATATATATATCTCTCTCATTTTGTTTTAATTCCATTAATATGACAAAAAAATGAAAGTAGCGTTCATGCGTACGTACGGCCTACCGTCTCCATGAACGGTGCTTTTCGTTTTTTTTATCTCCAAATGATATGGAATAGTATAAAATGAATATTTACTGGATATATATGATATTTTAATCATTAATACTATTCTGGAAATTATTTACTTATAACTACATGGACAATCTTTTTTCAAACAAGTTCATTTTTGACTCATGTACCAAACATCGGCAAAAACGTCTGATTTGAACTAACATTATTAAACAATTATTATAACATTATAATATGTGATATGAACTGAATAATAATCTCTAAAGGAGGTACTTAGGCAATTATTAATTGACCAAAGTTTATTATTCAGGAATATAAAGAAAAGAAAAAGACAAGTTGGACTTGAGGTAAGAGATCCTACTCCTCTCTTTATTTTTAAGTACACTCTTTTATGACATTCCTTCTAAGCTCATCTTTCTTGTGATTAAGATGTTCTTTTATATTACTCTTACTGTAATTTTTATGTTCATATGATGAGAGACCCTATTCTCTCTCATCAATCCATTTTGGAAGTTTTGAGTGGCGCCGTTAGGCTGCCGAATTTTCATAAGAGATCTAACCTCTCTCTTTCTCTTTAAGTACTCTCCTTTATGTCACTTCTTTTAAGCTCTTCTTTTTTATGATGGGGGATGTTCTTTTATATTCCTCTTGCGGTACATTTTATTGTAATGTGATGAGATACCCTATTTGATCTCATCAATCCATTTTTGGAAGTTTTAAGTGGCGCCGTTAGGCTGCCGAGTTTTCGTAAGGGATTTTTCATCTCACTTTTATTCCTGTGAGATTTATGCTACATTTGCCACGATTTCCTTTGAGTGGTGTATGTACTGACCATTATTTTACTCATTGTGTAATATTCTTTCATTTATGAGTATTTACATCAATGTTGTATTGTCCTTCTTTCACGGGGCGTATGTTTCGAAAGATACCCATGTCAGTAAGGGAACCTTTCACCCTCCTCTTTTTAAAAGACTTCTTTTGTTGGGTCTTTTAATTTACATATTGTTATGTTCGGATATGTTCTCATATATCCTTATTGATGTAAATTTTATGTCCAAGTGATGAGAAACCCTTTTTTTTGATGTGACGCCGTTAGGCTGTCAAGGGAACTTCTTAACCCAATTTCGATTTCTTTGGGTTCAACATATAGTTATTGAATATGTCATCCTTTGAATATGTGTGAATGACCTTTGATTATTTTACACTTAATATCCACTTATATTTGGTGTATTCGTTTGTCACACATAATTATGTAATTAATTTGTCCTTAAACCAAGGATACCGTCTTTGTAAGGGACTTCGTCTCAATCTCCTTTCATTGAGGCATATTCTGTTTTATACACAACCTTCTTTTATACGGTGTATAAACCCCTTTGACTTTTACGTTTATTCAAAAAGAATCTTTTTTATACGAAGTGTTTATTAAACGACAAAAGGGAATGTTTTTGTCGTACGTATGCGGCGACAACGACTTTTCCGCCGCCGTGACCATTATTTGAGTTTCGGCCTCCTCTACAAGCCATACCATCTTTTTAAAAGAAAAATAAATACCATGTTTTACTTTTCTTTTATTTTGGTATTGAAAATAGTTTTTATAATGTATTTATATCAATGTGTTGTATTGATATCTTGTTATTGAAAGGTGGAAATGTTATGTTTCCTTTATGCATGTTTTATGTGATAAGATTATGTTATGGTTCTTGGGCATTGTTATGAAGACGGGTGGTTCCGTGATAAACTAAGGGCAGGTGAGCCCGATATAGCTCTTCAATGCATTGGGTAACACGAAGGAGTGAAACATTAAGGTTTCTCCGAAGAGATTTAGGGAATATACTGTGATGGGTATTCCAAACGTAACCAAGAGGGTTACTCCCTACGTAAGAATGTTATGAATGCCTCAAGTTACCTTTATGTCTTATGATTTCTATGATTTATTCATGATTTGATGAGGTATGTTAAAGTGCTTATGTTTTATGGGTAAAGTATGATTTCATTCTTATGTATACATGTACTCATGTTTCCTTTCTATATTTTTATAACCCTTACTGAGCTTTTTATGCTCATCCCAAGTTTTTTTGAAATGTTTTTCACAGGTCAAGGGAAGGGTACATGATGTGATGATAGTGTCAAGGATGTGTCAAGAAAGAATCCATGTTTTATTTTAAATATGTTTCCGTTGATGGGAAGAATGAATACTGTCTTTTATGTAACCACTTTGTTTAAATGTGGAATGTAATGCAAGTTTCATGATCTAATTCTCTAAAACTCTAAACCTGAAAAGATCCTCAATGTGTAATCTTGTAATAACTCAAGATTAAATAAGGTTTAAGGCTGTGGCCTTATAGTTGGTATCAAAGGTCGGTTTAGATAACTTTAGATGTTAGGATATTCTTTAAGCATAAGTGACATTACCATAATGGTTAAGATTTCAGAAAGAGTCCTAGTTTTAGATAAAGTGAATGAGTAAGTATATCTTAGTGTTTATCTTCCTCATTAGTACATGATGGTTTTGTTGATATACTCACACTGACCTTTTTGGTTTTAGTAAATGGCTGGATCTAGCAGGCACCAAAGTAACAGTGGATGTGAAGGAAACTGTGACAGTTTTTTGAGCAAGCAACTGAATGATATGGGAGCTGCAATGAGAACTCTTGTGATTATCCTCAACCAACTATCTGGAGTCATGATTGACCACCTAAACCTTGGTGATTTCTCTAAGGCATCATATATGCGAGAAACAAATCCCTACGGAAGTACAGGTAATAATCATAAAGGTAAGTGTGTTCAAAAACCTATGTGTCAAAGATGTGGAAAGAAACACCTAAGAAAATGTTTCAAAGGGACAGAAATATGCTATAGATGTGGAAATGAAGGTCATAAAGCAAGAACCTGCCATGGAAAAAGGAAGCATCCAGTTGACTCGAGGAAAGAGAAATAAGTTCTTTCTGAGGGATCAATTGAATGTTTTAAATGTGGCATGGTCATTATGCAAACACATGTCCTATGAAGAAGTTTCGTGAATGGGATCACCAAGAGCGTACAAATGTTCGTTTACCAATACCTAATGACATTCTGATTGAGGATGAAGAAACTGACAATGACCAATCAAAGGTATGTATTATTTCATGACTATTGTTTTCTTATTTTGGAATCTTAGGATATGATTCATGATTTTGTTTGTAGGAAAGAGGTATTTCGGAATAAGTTGGAAAGGAATGGTTAATGGATCATGAAGAATGTTGAATGAGTAAGATGTCAACATATAAGGGCCTCAAGAGTTATGGTGAAATTCTTAAGAGTATTAAGTCTCTTTTGATGATGGGGTTACATTAGAAGACTTTTTATATTATGTGTAACCCTGATGTTTAATATATGCAAATTTTATTCAAGGAATAGTTATCTTTTCTTTTGTGGACATAGTTATAAAAAACCATTTGGGTTTATATGATCCTTACTTTTGAGGTAATTATGGCTTACTATATGTTATGATTGAAGTGAAAGGCATGAGATAAAATTGAGGTTAAATTATGTTATGGTTATTTTTGACGATTTTATCCCTTTTTGGGGAATGATTTGAGAATTATAAAGTTTTGGAAAAAGGACAACACGCAGACCGTGTGACTACCCGTCGCGTCGGACAAAGCTGCGGGTATCGAACCCACAACCAAAGTGCGACTGGTATTTATCGCCTACCACTGGACTACGTGAAGTCCCTGGTTAGTTTGACTGATTCTTTTTAGTTATATGATTTTATGAATTAAGAGTAAGTTGATTTTGGGTTATTTATGAAAATGATTAACCTATCATGGAGGATATGTGATTAGGTTAATTACTTTTCAATACGAGACTTTAGGAGCAACTGATGTTGTTTGGAGATAAATGTTACGATTTAACTTGGAAGACTATGTGACTACATCCTTCAAATATTTGGGTTTCAATCTTAGTTTGGTTCACTTTGAAGAATTTTATGGACAAATTGATTATAGAATGGTCCTCGTTGAACTTTGAGTTTTGTTGGACAAATTTTGGAGATTAAGAATAGATTTTCTTTTTATAAAGGGTTATCCTTTTCTGGATTATCTGATCTTGTACTAACCTTTTTGGTTTTGGTTTTGGTTAAAGTCTAAAGACATGGGAAGTATATAGTTCTCTTTTCTGGATTAGGTGACTCTCTAGAAGTTGATTATAGTACTCTTAATGCGAACAAGTCTCCCTAAATACTCGTCATTTGGAAAAAAATATGAGTTTGATTAAGGAATCTAGTAAAAGTTGAAAGTCAACATGATCAGTGATTATGTTTCCTTATGAATAAATTCCTCAACAAAAAGTAACATAAAACAAAAATGTTGTCTATTAACTTTTCCTACTGGGGAATCGAATACCGTTTAACCCATCATAAGTTTGTGATTTTCTTATGGTTAACTTTCTCCTAGACATGTTTACTATCACTCTCCCTCAAGAACATGACCCTTTGCTTTTTCTTCCATGTCCATGTTTTTCTACATGGAATCCTAGTATGGGTTAACTCGGGTGACCTCTGTACTTATCTTCCTTTATTTTAAAGTGATTGTTTTACCGACTCTTATTCCGATGTGGGACTTTCAAGGATGTTTCCAAGCTCAATTTTAAAAATTGCGAGGACGTAATTCCCAAAAGGGGGGAAGGATGTAACACCCCAGGTAAATAAAGAGTATGACATTTTCGTATTTATCCATATTTGTGAATAAAATATTAATATGACTTTAAAGGGGACGCTATGCTCGATGGCGTACCCAACACGCAACAACGAGTTTCTTGGGAATCTTACGTTGCACTCTAATAATAAAATAATATTATTTTAAATGGTAGTTAACATGTAGCCGTTGTATTGGCGGGAATGGATAGAAATAACTAAAATATGATTATATATGTTTTTAAATGTTTTTACATTTATCCAAAAAAAGATAAAGGCTTAAAATACGGAAAAAATTCAATTTTAGGCGTATATGCCCTAGTTTTCACTAAAGGTTCACTTATCGCCTTTTGATGGCGAACCGTCATTAAATATAGTTTTGTTCACTCTTATACATTCTATTGGACCAAATAAAACTCTTCTTAAGAATTGAGACATCAAAATTTATTTTGTGTAAATTTTTGGTATCTTTCCGATAAAGTTCATTTTTTAATGAATAGTGTAAAATGTTGTATTTTAATTCAAAACCTCTTTTTAATCTAATTTATTTATATGATTAGATTATCTTTTGAATTGGTTTTAAAGTGAAATTAGAATATATTTTTACCATTAAATCCAATAGTGGTTGTTGGAATTAATTTCACTTTGAAATCAGACTTAAACTAGTGTCAATCTTTTGATACTTATTGTTTCATAAAAACACGCTATTTGCTCTGACAGCGGGAATTAATTATTAAATTAATTAGTGTGACTTATATATTTTGAATTTTGTAAAATAGACTTCATTTTTGAATTTGGAATATCAAATATAGCTTAGGGTGAATTTTTGGGATTTTGAAGAAAAACTTCAATTTTTGATGAATAGTGAAACCACTAAGTGGTACTTATAAAAACTGATTTTTCCGTTTAAATGAAATTTTGCCATCTTTGTGTCTTGAATTTCAAAAATCCGACATACATGGTTGTCATTAAGAAGTAAAATGTTGTTCAATGGGATAAAAATAATTTTTTTTGGTGAATAGTAACTTATTAAGTTTTTAATCGCGATTAGAGGTAATTAGTGTAGTTTATGGTAAGAATAATGTTTTAATAAAATGAAATGACCTAGACACATGTCCTACCCTCATTGGATGTGTCATGGCCGACCAAGACAATCCATGAGTCAACTTAGGGACCCCATGGAGCCACTTTGGTTGGGAAATGACATAAATATATTTTTATTTAATGTTAAAGTAAAAATGACACAAACATGAAATGTTTTACTAAAACAATTTTTACATGGGGTTATACAAGTCATATTTTTGACTATAAATAGTCATTGGAAAGCTAAAAAGATTTCCTACATCATAATATTTTTTTTATAATTTTTAGACATTAAATAAATTAAATTATTTATGACATCATGATGATGCAGCGATGACCTCATTATTTAACGATTTAAATAAAATGGAAAGATAATGTAATATCTAAGACCTACACATGTCCAAAACCTATTGGATGAGTGGATTTCGAACCCTTATCACCTTATCCTCGAAATACATCAATGTGCGACCTTTAAAATCCGAAACTCTTTTGAAAATAAAGTAACATTTTGAAACTTTACAAGAGTGCCCCTCCTCTCCTCTTATAAAAGGCCCCCACCTCTACCTCTTTACCCACACTCCCAAAGCCTTTGGCTCGGCCAACCCCTGCCCATTTTGTCTCTCCACTTACCTCTCTTACTCTTTGAAGCCTCACTTTGGGCAGTAGTCTTCCCAAGGAAGCCTTTGAGCTCAAACCAAAGGGAGTTACCCGATTTTAAGGTAATGTCTTCACTTGTGTCCTTTTGTTTTATTTTGCTTCTCCAACCCGCTAAACTCTTTTTATTCTTTTATTTTGTAACAAATCCAGTATCTTCAATATACCAGGATGTTTTTATAAGAAGGTTTCGAGCTACACTTACACACACCTACACCTAATGGTTAAAGAACATACTGTTTCCGTGGATGACGAATTTCTGCCTCCCGAAACGATGATTGTTCAACATTTTTCTAACACCTTCAAAGGTGGCCATTAAGATGACACTATATTTATATATGATATCTAATATGTTTATGTTTTACTTAAACTTTTGTATTTTTTTCATTTATGGCATACCTTTATGGTTTCCATTATGGGTAAACGCGATATCTTCATTTAAAGAAGTGCGGACTACCGTCCCCTCAAAGTGATTTGATTCGTTAATACCATATGTGGTACGTATAAAGGATATATTTAATGATACTATATATTATACCATACTGGAATTAAAATATTATTATGTATCATTATGTTTTAATTCCATTAAATATGAAATAGAAATGGAAGTAGTGTTCATGCGTACGTACGACTTACCGTCTCCATGAACGGTATATTTCATTTCTTATCTCAAAATGTTATGTAATATTATAAGTACATATATATAATGGATATATATGTAATATATTACATCTAAATTATGGATATCATTCTGGAATTATAACATATATATAACTCTCTCATTTTGTTTTAATTCCATTAATATGACAAAAAAATGAAAGTAGCGTTCATGCGTACGTACGGCCTACCGTCTCGATGAACGGTGCTTTTCGTTTTTTTTATCTCCAAATGATATGGAATAGTATAAAATGAATATTTACTGGATATATATGATATTTTAATCATTAATACTATTCTGGAAATTATTTACTTATAACTACATGGACAATCTTTTTTCAAAAAAGTTCATTTTTGACTCATGTACCAAACATCGGCAAAAACGTCTGATTTGAACTAACATTATTAAACAATTATTATAACATTATAATATGTGATATGAACTGAATAATAATCTCTAAAGGAGGTACTTAGGCAATTATTAATTGACCAAAGTTTATTATTCAGGAATATAAAGAAACGAAAAAGACAAGTTGGACTTGAGGTAAGGGATCCTACTCCTCTCTTTCTTTTTAAGTACACTCTTTTATGTCATTCCTTCTAAGCTCATCTTTCTTGTGATTGGGATGTTCTTTTATATTACTCTTACTGTAATTTTTATGTTAATATAATGAGAGACCCTATTCTCTCTCATCAATCCATTTTGGAAGTTTTGAGTGGCGCCGTTAGGCTGCCGAATTTTCGTAAGAGATCTAACCTCTCTCTTTCTCTTTAAGTACTCTCCTTTATGTCACTTCTTTTAAGCTCCTCTTTTTTATGATGGGGGATGTTCTTTTATATTCCTCTTACGGTACATTTTATTGTAATGTGATGAGATACCCTATTTGATCTCATCAATCCATTTTTGGAAGTTTTAAGTGGCGCCGTTAGGCTGCCGAGTTTTCGTAAGGGATTTTTCATCTCACTTTTATTCCTGTGAGATTTATGCTACATTTGCCACAATTTCCTTTGAGTGGTGTATGTACTGACCATTATTTTACTCATTGTGTAATATTCTTTCATTTATGAGTATTTACATCAATGTTGTATTGTCCTTCTTTCACGGGGCGTATGTTTCGAAAGATACCCATGTCGGTAAGGGAACCTTTCACCCTCCTCTTTTTAAAAGACTTCTTTTGTTGGGTCTTTTAATTTACATATTGTTATGTTGGGATATGTTCTCATATATCCTTATTGATGTAAATTTTATGTCCAAGTGATGAGAAACCCTTTTTTTTGATGTGACGCCGTTAGGCTGTCAAGGGAACTTCTTAACCCAATTTCGATTTCTTTGGGTTCAACATATAGTTATTGAATATGTCATCCTTTGAATATGTGTGAATGACCTTTGATTATTTTACACTTAATATCCACTTATATTTGGTGTATTCGTTTGTCACACATAATTATGTAATTGATTTGTCCTTAAACCAAGGATACCGTCTTTGTAAGGGACTTCGTCTCAATCTCCTTTCATTGAGGCATATTCTGTTTTATACACAACATTCTTTTATACGGTGTATAAACCCCTTTGACTTTTACGTTTATTCAAAAAGAATCTTTTTTATACGAAGTGTTTATTAAACGACAAAAGAGAATGTTTTTGTCGTACGTATGCGGCGACAACGACTTCTCCGCCGCCGTGACCATTATTTGAGTTTCGGCTTCCTCTACAAGCCATACCATCTTTTTAAAAGAAAAATAAATACCATGTTTTACTTTTCTTTTATTTTGGTATTGAAAATGGTTTTCATAATGTATTTATATCAATGTGTTGTATTGATATCTTGTTATTGAAAGGTGGAAATGTTATGTTTCCTTTATGCATGTTTTATGTGATAAGATTCTGTTATGGTTCTTGGGCATTGTTATGAAGACGGGTGGTTCCGTGATAAACTAAGGGCAGGTGAGCCCGATATAGCTCCCCAATGCATTGGGTAATGCGAAGGAGTGAAACATTAAGGTTTCTCCGAAGAGATTTAGGGAATATACTGTGATGGGTATTCCAAACGTAACCAAGAGGGTTACTCCCTACGTAAGAATGTTATGAATGCCTCAAGTTACCTTTATGTCTTATGATTTCTATGATTTATTTATGATTTGATGAGGTATGTTAAAGTGCTTATGTTTTATGGGTAAAGTATGATTTCATTCTTATGTATACATGTACTCATGTTTCCTTTCTATATTTTTATAACCCTTACTGAGCTTTTTATGCTCATCCCAAGTTCTTTTGAAATGTTTTTCACAGGTCAAGGGAAGGGTACATGATGTGATGATAGTGTCAAGGATGTGTCAAGAAAGAATCCATGTTTTATTTTAAATATGTTTCCGTTGATGGGAAGAATGAATACTGTCTTTTATGTAACCACTTTGTTTAAATGTGGAATGTAATGCAAGTTTCATGATCTAATTCTCTAAAACTCTAAACCTGAAAAGATCATCAATGTGTAATCTTGTAATAACTCAAGATTAAATAAGGTTTAAGGCTGGGGCCTTATATAGGTGGCTTCACTTTTTCCACTTTCTCCTAGAACGCAAAGGCTCGATGTTTCCTAAATAAATTGCTAACGATTTTGGTCGGAAAACCCTTGTGATATCTCCGTTGGAATCCCCTTTTTGCTTGGTTGGCCTTAAAATCTAGAATTATAGGTGAGGCCCACAAGGTGTTCGATTAAATGATTAAATGGAATTCGTTTTCAAAATAAAACTTTTGAATGCGAGAATTTGGCATGAACTTGGTGGGTGGGTGTTCATATAGATATGGAAAGGGCCATGTGGGTTAGAGATGGTCGCGGTGCCAATCTTGTGCCTCATTAGATTATCCCACCGAGTGACGACTTGGGATTGAAGGGAGTTGGACTGTTCAAGAGTGGCCTTTGGCAGTTGTTGCATTGGTTGGTGTTTTGCATGTGTGTGTGGGTTTATGCCATGAGTGTGTTTTGGTGTGCGTAGTTTCATTGCCTTATGGATATATATTTATTGTTAATGAATTTCCATTCTTCTGTGTGTCCTTTATTTTTAAATAAATGGTTAGCTAACTTGTTTCTTGTTTTAGTGGCATTTGGGGGAAGTCTTGGGGTTTGACTACTCAGTTGTATACTCACCCCCAACATATGCACTTGGGGAGCATATGGAGACATTTATCAAGATACAGGTAAGGGGAAGGTTTCTTATTTTACCTTTGGAGCTTTGTGATGTTGTGGTCTTTGATTTCTGGAGTTGGAGCTTGGTGCGACTGTCGAGCCTCGGAGTCCGGAGTGGTGTCACCTTGGTGCCTTAGGACTTTTTGCCTTGAGTCGTATCTTCCTTAAGTTTTATCTGTCTTGACATTCTAGACTTATGTTTTGTTTCTTCTTTCACTGTTACTCAGATTATTGTTTATGTTTAAACCCTATTTTTATTATTCTGGGTATTTTCCGAGTCCCACATCGGAATACTCATGTGTGTATTTTGTATCCACAATCTATAAAAGTAGGCCTCCGCCTCACCTTGAGGTAGGGGGATTCCCTAATCTACATGGTATCAGAGGGATAATCCCTTTATTTTTTTTCCTCCTCCGGCTCTGCCCTACGCGGCAACCCCCTTCTCCCTGGTCTGCCCTACGTGGCCGCCCTTCTCCTACCTTCCGCAGCCCCCCTCCTGGCGGTTTCCCCTCTGCGGCTCCTTCCAGCAACAACTCGGCGTCACCCCTCCGTCGCCCCACGCCCCGCAATCTCCTCTGCGGCCTCCCGGCGACACCTGAACCACTCCCGCCCTACCCGGCGCTCTTTCCGACTCCCCGCACCTGCCGGCACCCACTTCCGCACCTCCCGGCGAGCAGAACAGCCGCTCCCGTATCTCCCGCTTCGCTCTAACTGCCCGCCTGTTCCTGCAACTTCTGGCGCCGTCTCCCTCCCGCTCCAGAAACTGCTGCGACATCCCACAGCGCCGCTTCCTCCTACGGCCGACCCTGCTCCCGCGATAGCATATCCCTGCGCCCACCGCCCCTGCAGTGCTCTCCTCCGGCCGTCTCGGTGACAACGGACCATCCTTCAGCCTCCTCGTCCCGGCGTGCTCAACCCCGCTGCGTCTCCAGCGGCTCCCACCCGACCCCGATGCCGTTTCCGGCTACCGCACCTCCCTGCTCCCACACCGGCCGACTTCCGCACCTGCCGGCTCCCGCATCTCCAGGCAACCGCCCTCCCTCAAGTGGTGCGCCTGCTTCGTCCGACAACTCTTGGCCCGCCCTTCCCGGCGGTGACTCCCGGCCTGCCCGACGCACGAGGCTGCTCGGCTCCCACAACTCCAACAGCGGCTAAGCCCGGCCCCGCCTCTCACGGCGCTTCCCGGGTTCACCCGACCCTATTTTTTTTATTGCGTCCTCTCATTGCAGGCCCGTCGCACCACTAAACCTGTCATCATTTGCCGATGTCCGACTCCTCCATGGCAGCCTCTTCTGCTCTGCCCCAGATGATCACTGCCTCGACCCGCCTCGTCGATGAACGGCTCGACTCAACCAACTTCTCCATCTGGCGAAAGATAGTGTAGATGTCTCTTACCGGAATGGACCTTGATTCACACCTTGAGGATCCTCCATCGGAATCCACCGATCCCAAATACCGTCCGTGGAAACTTGTTGACAGTAAGATCTACGCATTGCTGGTCAATTCAATGGATCGCTTAGTCAAAGATGTCACTCGGACTGCGAATACAGTCAAGGAACTCTGGGATTCCTTGACCATCATGTATTCTGAGACCAACAATTTGGCCCGGGTCTCCGATGTTCTTCAGCAACTGTCGCATATCCGACAGCAGGACAAATCATTCCCCGCATATTTCATGGAGTGGAAAGGTCTTTGCGATGAGTTGCAGGAATTATAGCCTGTTCTCCAGACACCGACGGACGCTCAGACCCAGAGGGACCAACTCTGCATCTTCAATTTTCTCAATGGCCTCGCTCCTGAGTATGCCACCACGACCACCGAGATGCCCGCCAGCCCGTCTACACTGGCGATACCACAGGTGTATCATCGACTGGGCAAGGCCCAACGCGCTCTTCCCCCGCCCACCCCTATCATCGATCACTCGGCTCTCGTCAGTCGTGGCGGGGGACGCTCCTCGGGCAATCGTGGACGTGGCCGCGTGGAGGGCCGTCCTCGGCCCCTCTGTCTGCACTGTGGCAAGCTCGGCCACCTGATCGACCGCTGCTGGGTCCTTCATGACCGCCCTTCTCAGCAACCGTGACAGGGTCTGACGGCGGTCCAGGAAGCTTCCTCATCAGTCTCAGCTCTTCCACCATCTTTGGACCTCTCTATGGCGGACCTCTGGCTGCTTCACGATTCTCGGCCCTCTGCAGGACCCGGTCCGTCTTCGGCTTCTCTAGCCCACTCTGCTGGTTCCACAGCATTCGTCGGCCGTCGCTCACCTGCCTGGATGCTCGATTCAGGTGCCTCCGACCACATCACCGGTGATGCTGGTATGTTGACATCCTACTGTCCTTATACCAGTTCCTCACCCATCACCATTGCTGATGGCTCCACTATCCCTATTGCGGGCTTCAGTGCATGCTCTCTGACTTCCTCCCTTCACCTTCCCTCTGACTTCCTCCCTTCACCTCCCTTCACCATATTGTCTCACTTTATTATGGTCTGCTTACAGACTGCTTTAACGGCAAATCGTCCCCCACGAATTGGTAAAGTCCTTTGACATTTATTGTCAGCCTCTGGTTTGGCCTTTCCCAAGCCAATGGGCTGGGTCGAGAAGCTACAAGAAAAGTGCACACAACATCCATTAACACGAAGGCGCTGAAGGAAGGCGGAGGAAGATTACATTTGGAAGTGAGCCTTCATTGATGATCTATCCCCTTGTTTTGTCTTTGACGTATAAGTAGGAGTTCAGGACCATCTTCCCGCTCCAATCGTAGATTTGTTCATCGTTAATAATAAGACATTGACGCGGATACCAAGGACGTAGCCACTTGATAACGAGAGGGTGAACTTTGTAATCCCATGTGTCGTGTGCTTTACTTTCTTACTCTTCTCTCATCGCCATCACCACCATCGCAACGATTATCACGTGATCCTTGCACTAACCAGAAACGAGGGCAAAGGAGTTTTGAAAGGGAGAAAGAGTTCGTGCCAATGTGGCCATTCATACCTCAACCTGAGCCTAACAAAATAACAGTCAGGCGGGGAAAATAATGAATTGTAAGGATGCGGACAAACAATTTCTGAGTAATATAAAAAATGATTATATGGTTATCAGGTTTAGAAAAATGAGTCATGCCGCAAATTAAGAATTCAGGAAAAGTTCAGATGTAATTTCAAACTGGAATAATTTCAAGCTAATACATGGGATGTGACAATCATCAAAATGCTGAAGAACACTGACCTGCTTGCAGCAAAAACAAATACACCGGTCAGAGCTTCCACGCCATCTAATTCAGTCAGAAACTGAAACAAAACGCAAGGCTTCCATGAGAAAATCAATTAAAAGAACACTTTGCATGGCATAACTAATGTTAAAGACTAACTTGGTTGACGACACGATCAGTCACCCCAGTGTTGTCATGTCCTCTTTTGGGTGCAATGGAGTCAAATTCATCAAAAAAAAGAAGGCAGGGTGCTGCAGCAGCTGCTTTTGAAAATATATCCCGAACCTAAAACCAAATTGATCATTAATAGGAGAAAACTTCCATAACAGTAGTAGCTAAGCACATCTCCTGATCAAAGTACATTATAACAGCCCCTCATATTACACTCCAAGAAATAAGAATCCATGGACAAATATTTCTGGATCTGTGAAGCCTAATATCACATTGGTAGATTCATCATAATTTGATGCTAAAAAGGAAGATTTGGAATAGAAGCTGACTATTATGAGTCAAAAAACAACACAATGAAAGCAATCCCTGATACTTAAGCAAAAAACTCAAGAGACAAATGAAAGAGAAACGGCTCCTTTGTAAAACCAATATTAAAAGAATTGCAAAAAATAATTGCTGAATTGTCAGACAATAAAACATGTACGAAGGAAAATCGTACAGCTTGCTCAGAAGCGCCAATATACTTATTTAGCAGCTCAGGTCCTTTTACTGATATAAATCTTAGGGAGTATGCAGCAGCAGCAGCCCCAACGATGTGCGTCTTGCCACAACCAGGAGGACCATACAAGAGCACATTTGATCGCAGCCTCAGAGGAGCTTGTGCAAAGATATTTGGAAATTTTGAAGGCCATTCAATCATCTGTGATATAAGATGCGAAGAAAAGAAAATGAAAGTGGATATATATAATTACAGAAAGTGGAAGGAGGAATAACTAATTATTCTGTACCAGGCCAGCAGCAACCAAGTACATTAAAGGCATGTTTAGTAGAGAGCAAACACGTTGAGGTCAAAGGAATGAAAATTAGAAAATTGGTTTTTAATGTTTGGTATCCACCATTTTCAGTATAATGGAAATCAAAAAATTTATCGTTTGAGGCAAACTCCTCCCCCTTTCCCTTTCTTTTTTCAATTCTCAACTTATACAAAATGGGGCCTAAAGGTCCAGGGCATTATTGAATCATATCATGATGTACACACAGATCAAAATTTGGATAGCTTGACAACGCTCCATCCAAACAAACTAAACATGCACAAATTAGTCCCTCACAAATTTGTATTGTGCATTTTTATGGCAGCAATATTGCTAAATAATTACCTTTCTTATTATGAAAAAAGCAAAGGCAGTAAATCACCCGAGCACCCGTTCCCTAATCTGAATCCAAAAAATCAAATTCCCTCAAATTTTCACCAACCCATAACGACGCGGTTCGTCGCACCGACCCAACTCTGACATTCACCCGAGCACCCGAAACATCTCCCAGACCCCAATCCATATCCAAAAACATCTCCTAGAGAGGTCCAAACACTCGGAATTCCAATCCGAGTCTGAATTCTCGAAGCATCCCCCGCTTTTGAGACAAAAATTCAAATTGACTCTGAAAACAACCAGTAAATCTGCGGGTCATTACAAGCATTCTCCGTCTGACTCCTCTCATTCCACGGGATGCCTTTATTGAAGATCACATTCCGACTTCTGACAACTTTCCGAGAGTTATCCGAGAGCCGAAAACCAAACTCTTTGTCGTCATACCCTACAAAGTAACACGTTTGGGACTTAGCCTCAAACTTGTCTCTTTCCTTGACATCAACATGGATGCAAGCGAGTGAACTGAAGACTTCGAGATAGTAAAGATCAACCTTCTTTCTGGACCAGCGGGCGTTCGGAAACTCCTTCCCCGTGATACATCATGGAGATACCCTGATGGACTACCCAATGAGAAGCATGTGACTCACGCATCAACTCCTCTATCATATCCGGGGGAACCTAGATGTTCCCATGTATACACAGGTTGTCATCACCATCGATAATCTAATCTAGAGATGGGTCCTCACCTGAAATACCCTCTCATAGGACCAAGCCCTCAGGATCCCAAAACTGCCACATCTTCACTTTCTCCAGAAGTGAAGAGGTCACTGATAGCGATGCAAGTACAGACTATCCATAAAGGTCTTGCACCGTTGTGCATCTCAGAAAACAAGGCCATAAACTGTCATTCGCCACAGGCCTCCTGAATTGCCAGCGTTTGAGTCCTCATTCTCTGATCATCGGCAACAACATTGTCTTTCCTAGACATATAGGATAGCGGATGTCAACGGACTGTAAATACTCAACCCATCTTTGATGCCTAAGATCCATGTCTCATTGTGTAAATATATACCAAAGGCATTTGTGGTCTGTAAATGTGACGTCCCGGACCTGGATGTCACTTAATAGGTGCCCCGAGCCCGATGGGGCACATGACCTCAAACGCATCTCCCCGAACGTCAGAGGCTTCCGACTTGAAGCGAGAGCCTAGGGTGTGTCTGTGGGGAGACTATGTCCTCATTACCAGAGTGTAGCACAACGGATAATTATAAACAGAGGTAAATAGCAGAAGTAATCAATAAACAGAATGCACAGCGGAAAGAAACAAATCAATAATAACTGAATTAACTTGAATAGCATACAATAGCTGATAATGATATATGTTCTATCACTAGAAAGCTGGAAAAACATGGATACAAAGTAGAAGGCATACATGCAAAACCCAATGTAGCAAAGGAAATACAAAAACTATCCCAAGCATCCCGAGCTACAGCTCGGTCATCTGCTACCAACTACATCCTAGCACAACAAACAATCAAGTGTCTGAAGCATCATGCGCCCGGAGAAAGTGTAAGATAAATCTCAGTGGGTCACCACCAACGATGTCTATAACATCTGACCCGTGTAATGAAAATGTAACAGTGTGCAAGCATGAATATATAAAGTAAAGCAACACAATGCAACTAAATACCCAAAATACATGCTTCAGCCCTCAGCTGGTGTCTGAACATGTAACCGAATCATTAATTAAAAATTGTCAATTTATATTAATAGGTCACGTGAGGCATAGCCAACACTGACATCACCTCATGATAGTATGAATAGTGAAAATTCCAAGATGTAACAAAGCAACCATGATTGATAACTAAATAGGTAGTGGTTCCAAGGTATTCACCAAGGCAAACTAGACCTCAAGGGTCGTTAACTCAGTAGTAACTGAGTCTAGCTAAAGGGGTAACAGTGTAATCCAAGGAGCATCGTCCAAGGCATTCCCACCATAAGACACCTACCGAGTCTAAGGACTTCTTCCAAGGTAAAACGGGGCTAAGCAATGACTGGGCCTGATAGGCTGTAACCATGACACCTACCTGTCAATGCTGGATCCAAAGAGTGTATCCAAGACATCCTGTAATAATAATGAAGGGATCCTACGATGTCATACCGGGCATCCAGAGCTAGATAAGGATCGGGTTCCCGGGTAGGTCTCACCCAAGGCAACCGACATCCTTAAGTCGGAATGACGTCCTCGAGTACCCAAGGCATTCCCTCGGGAATCCAAGAGCTAACACGAGTCAAGCCACCTTATAAAGATGTCAAGGTCCATGTGCTTAAAGGGGCACCTTACATTTAATTCATTATCATTAATTTGGTCATATGATAACGATGTCATTAACAATTCACTTGGTTCAAGTCTTGCCTTTCATTGGTTTGACAAGACGAAGTAACATGCAACCTTTTAATTAAAATCATATAATTCAAGTTCAATTAATAAGGTTCACTTCGTTGCCTTCCATGAACACGGCAAGGTGTGGTGTGGACGTACAACCAAACATTCTTACATTTAATAAGCCAAGTCATATACTCCATATACTTGCCAATTTCCATTTAACATTTATATATCAAAATGAAGCACTTACCTTAGGCGGATCAAGTGGTGAACATACATGGTACTTGCCATTACGTAATTCACAAATTAAATCAAGTCATTTAACATAGGAAAGCTTACCATTAGAAAGGTCAAGCCAAGGCACACGTGTCAAAACACCAAAAAACTCAATTATAGCATAACACACTACATGGGGTGTTGGGAGTTGTGGACATAACTACCCATAACTAATCGCATATTTAGAAAGAGTATAACCATACGGTTCTAATGATTATAAGCATGGCATATAAATTCAACAAACTGCACCCGATGAAATCAACAGGCCCCACACGTCAATTCCAAAATCAACGAACTTTAGGAATGATTTATAAAACACCCACCTTAGGCTTGTACAACTCTCCTCATCCAGCATTAGCCGCTAATTCAGCTTGGAACGGAGTAGATCTGAGAAAAGAGTAAAAACGCTTACACCTCAATAACTAAGTCGAGAGCAAGAGAGAGGAAGAACGGCTCAAAAGGACTCGAGTACTTACCGTTGTGCATCCAACGCGACGAACGGAAGCTCGAACGGATCCCGGATGAAGGAGATCTCTTGATCCCTAGGTTAGGCCTTCAAAAAGCTCCAAAATGAGAGAAACGGAGGTTCATCCCGCTAGAAATCAGATTAGGGAAGGAGGGGGATAATTAGATCATTAAGGGCAAATATGTAAAATTACCCAAAATTTAGCCTGTGCACAGTTTGGTCACACGGTTTGCCAAACCGTGTGCAAACCATGCACGGGTACCTGGGGAAAGGGACGTACCGCATGGTTAGGTCGCACGGTTGGAGAAACCGTGCGCCAATCGTGCGAGATGGCGTTGCCCGAAAATGCAGACCATCCACACGGTTTCCTCTAACCGCGCGACAAACCTATTTTCGCCAAAAGGATGGGTTCCGGGCTCCGAACAAGCCACAAACACCCTTGGGACCTTCGATACCTAATTAGGCATCCATATTAGGTTCAAAATAAAGAATTAGACCAAAATTTAAAGGATCCAAACCAGAGACAAAAACCGGGTTCTTACAGTCTTCCCCCCTTAAAGGAACTTGTCCTTGGGTTCACCTTCCAAGGGTAGTGAAACACTGTCTGAGAATAACTCTGGTCACTGGCCTCCCGCTCCCAAATCTCGTCTTGTACACGGTCGTGCTACCATAGCACCCGTACTAGAGGGATAGACCGACCTCGAAGAGACTTCGTGCTCCTGTCGACGATGCGTATAGGATACTCCTCAAAAGAAGCATTAGCATCAAGTTCAACTTCCTCGGGATCAAAAGTATGAACGGGTCGGTATGATATTGCCGAAGCTGTGAAACATGAAAGACGTCATGCATGACATGGTACCTTTGAGGTAGTAACAACCGATAGGCTACCGGCCTGACTCTCTCCAAAATCTCAAACGACCCTACATAACGAAACGACAACTTCCCTTGCTTCTGTAACCATCTATGCCCTAACCTGGGCGATACCCGAAGGAAAACGCGATCTCCGACCTCGAACTCTAGAGGTCGTCAACGGGGATCGGCATAAGATTTTTGTCTAGACTGAGCGGTAGACATACGCTTCCTGATCAGCCGAACCTACTCTGAAGTCTCCTGTACGAGACGAGGACCGGGTAGGGCTGTCTCACCTGCCTCTAGCCAACACAAGGGTGAACAACACACCCTACCATATAAGGCCTCAAAAGAAGTCATCTGAATTGTTGTCTGAAAGCTGTTATTATAGGCGAACTCGATGATAGGGATATGTTTCTCTCAAGAACCACCGAAATCAAAGACACATGCTCGGAGCATGTCCTCTAGAACTGTTACGGAATCGTCGGAAGGCGCAACGACAAAAACGAAAAACGAAAGAAGAATGCAGAAAGAAAATAGACATGGGACACACAAATTTACGTGGTTCGTGAATAACCCTACGTCCACGGAGAGGCAGAACTTCACTAATTCGGGAGCACAAAATTACAGAGTTTTCTTAGTAGTAACCCTAGCCAGAAAATGAGCTATAAAATGGAGAAGACGATCACTATTCCGAAAAGTAAGTATGCGTCGCTACAGTGAACGGCGACCACCTTTGTCAAAAGTGCTACAGTACTGTTGACTCCGAAGTCCGCACTGCTACAGTGCGGGCCATAAGCATTCGGCCCAACCGGATCAGGCTACACCAATCCAACAAGAACCTGTATCGTCCATTCTGATTATCCATTGGTCTAAGGGTGAAAGGCTGCGCTTAGAAGCACCTGTGCACCCATAGCTTTCTGCAAGCCCTGCCAGAACCGTGACATGAAACGAGTGTCCCTATCTGAAATGATAGTACGAGGAACCCCCTATAGTCGTATAATCTCACGGACATACAGTATTCTCAGCTCATCAACTGAGAAAGTCTCCTGAATATGGATGAAGTGGGCTGCTTTCGTTAATCGATCAATAACTACCCATACAGAGTCGCCAGCCCTCGGCGACCTAGGTAAGACGACTACAAAATCCATAGCAATATCTTCTCATCTCCATTCCGGGATTGGAAGCGCCTATAACAAGCCTGCAGGTCTCTGGTGCTCCGTCTTTCACCTGCTGACAGGTGGAATACCTAGTGATAAAGCTTATTATCTGACGTTTCATCCCAAGCCACCAATACTGAAAAAGCCGTTTAGCTAGAGACACGATCACGTCATAGTCTCTTTAAACATTTAATCGATGGTGCTCCCCACCATGAATTTTATCACAAAAGGGGGTCAATTCCGAACCACGGTGTCTCCACCGTTGGAATTGCCTTACAAAGCACGCCTCTAAGCATTTTAACAACGCATCTCGCGTGATTTAAAAAAAAAAAGGGTTGATTACCCACTGACACCATTAGCCAAGTCGAGTCGGCTTTCCATAAAAAG
The DNA here is from genome assembly GCA_963277665.1 of Viscum album. Lineage (NCBI taxonomy): Eukaryota > Viridiplantae > Streptophyta > Magnoliopsida > Santalales > Viscaceae > Viscum > Viscum album. Next base: position 30,512,160 of record OY728132.1, on the reverse strand, counting down.
CCCCAACCAACACAAACTGCACTCGCCTCCACCTGACGATGTGCCCAAAAACGGTCATTCACCTGTCGTATACATTGAACAAGAAGGATAACAGTCAAACCACCTTCGGTTGACCATCCACGAAGATGCCCGATTTAGACGGTCGGCGCATCACAAACTGAACTGCAATGCCTTCCTCCAAGGCATCCTATGTTTTTCCCCAACCACATCCACCAAAGCCCATAACTGACTTCCAATGACGTTCCTCGGTCAACCATCATCTTACCATTTAAACTTTTGTGCCTCGGCACAAACAAAGGTGTAACCTAGATCCAACCCACTGGAATTGTCACCCTTTTTTAACATTACTTTCGAGCCCGACAACAAGACCAGGTAACCTCGAATTCATTAAAAATGAGTCTAAGGAACTATCCCTCGGTAGTCCATACCCTATGTTATAAGTGAGACATTGGTACAAGCCAAAACGTCTACGTAAGAACATTAACTGAGCCCAGAGCGGCATTCGCCTGGCGGTCACGTCAGAAGAAAGCGGCTGGTGTCCAAGAGTCCGTCCAAGTTGTTCCTACTTGGGAACCCACGTATCACTCGGGACTAACCAAACCTCAGCAGAAACCACGCATCTAGCGCTCGACTTTAGAGAGATCACTAACCATCCCAACGACTCTTAAACTTTAGCGCAGCGTAAGATCAACACTCTCTTAGTGCATCAAGGACGACGTCAAGATAAAGGACATTCTCGTCTCTTTAAGATGATTACACTAAGAAGACTTCAAGATTTTCAAGAAGATCAGACGAACCACCATTGGTCGACCTCCCTTGAAAGAAGCTCAGCTTCACCTGTCGATGCACCGTTACTACTCGATCACTAGTCTTCACTACCCGAGGCATCTCGTGATCGCTCAAGCTAGACCGCCAAAGTCCATCCAAGACCTGTGGTGTTTCTCAAAGGTTGCATACACAGCCAGCCATTTCAACATCGTGCTGCCAAGCAAGCACTGACACGATTCCAACTTGCAAGTCTCAAGGGCATTCAAGCAAAACCAACCATTTCCCAATGGTCCTCTTAGAATGTGCTCCTTCTACTTGGAATGGAACGTATTTACTAAAACCGACGTGACGCTCCCACCTCAAAAGTGTCCTCGTTATCGAAAGAAGAGACAAACCAACTGCTCATAAGTGCGCTAGGTCTAACTCACATTAACCACACACGTGAAACTCCTCCGAGTCACGCTTACACACGTTAAAGCATTTTTCAGGAAAGCCAAAACCAAATTGACCGATGTGTCAAAAAACTCGAGTCTCATGAAAGTCATCCCGAGTATTAGGACAAACCTATTTCCTTTAACGCCCAAGTCACTCTACTACAAAGATGACCCGAGAACGTACTCAACAGCACGCGGCTCAACGATTTTACCAAACCCAACCGGTTCGTTATATCATTTAACAACTCAGCAGTAACTACGTACGTGAAAGCATACTACCCCGAGGTTCCAGAAGCAAGACAACACCTCGATACTATCCATAGGCTATCCGCCCTATGTATCTGAGTATCAGGTGATTCGTACAAGAGATTTAACCCAAAGTCGTACTGCCCCATACGACCTTTAACCTAGACGACGATATACCAAGTTGCCCATTATCGAGAAAGAAGAAAGGGTCACGAGACCTGCGAAACGCCCGACCATGCCCTCGGCATGTCTAACCTGTTGAAACTGAGCATTATCCGATGCCCACGTCCGTAACAAGGGTCAATGATACCATGACCACCCATCCGAACAAGGGTTTCATTTAGAAGGTCAAGTCCTACTAGGGACAACAGCACTCAAACGGCACCAAATGTCCGAAACTAACAACATTTAGCAAGACATTTTAGCTTTTAGGGTACTACCCACCACGACTAGCCCCTTACGAAGCACAAGCGTCGACCCTGTCACTAGGTCGCACCAAACAGAAGTCACCAAACTCAAAAGCCTATTATTTAAGTCATTGCTAAGAAGGAAAAGGCCTACGAAAAACGCTCACATTTCCATTCCAAGGCATAACAGGAAAATCATATAAAACTTCCTTTTTTACACTACATTTATTGACATCTCGTCATAATTAGGCAATTTATCACACAAATTCCTTTTAATAGATAAGGCGGCCTACGAGGGTCCCATCAAGCCAACCTAGGTTCATCATAAATGTAACCCTATAGCAGTTGCTTTATTTCTCAAGGTCATAAGCACCCATAACAGGTCATCTCAAAAGAAACAGGTCCCAACTAACCTACCTAGGCCAGTTGTGCATCTTTGAAGCCAATCACACGCCTCAAAACCAGCTTTAAGCAGGTAGATAGCAACAATAATGGAAACTAAACGTAAGAAAGGGCTCCTTACCCAAGGCATACTACCCCAACTACCCGCTTAGAAGGCTAGGTATTGGTAAGTGCTCAGTTATAAATTTTAGGGGTTCCAGTAAATGAAGGGTCAATAGTACCTTGCCTCATCATTTACTGGCAACCGTTTCGTTTCATTTAACATTTAATTACCAGGTTCAGTCTTTTACCTTTCATAAGCATGACAAGGCGGGAAAAGGACGTGAAACCATTCCACTTTTATGTTTGCATTTTCTTTAAAATGGACTGTCGACTCAGTGAATCAGGGCTCATACTCCTTATCATTAAAAATGACACTCATTTGAATTTCTAATTAAAGGCTTGATTCGGTAAATAACTCATTCAAACCCACGAGAACCCATAACACCTCATGAATTGAAACATGCAACCACTCAATCACAGCCCATAGTAGCACAAGCAATATATGAACAAGGCAAAGCTCACTCATTAATCACAGGCATAACAAGCAATGCAAAGCAGTGAAATGCACCTATATGACATGACAATATGCATGACATGTGAATTTTAGGCGCCTATATGATGCATGTAACAATGATCCATGCCCTCATACCATCGGGCCAAGGATAAAATAGAATCTCAATCAGAAGAAAAATCAACAACACCACACAACATGTGCGTCACCCAGCGGTGAAATTATATCAACTATAATAGGCAAAAACAGAACAACAATTGTATTTCAGGCAACTCGTCTTTTACCCCGAGCATGGGTTCGTGACACCCGAACACGGCTTATGACCAAGCTCCAAGCATTCCTAATCTCCAATCTATTGTCTCCAAATAATAAAGAAAATAAGAACCCCTCTGATACCACTTTGTGACGTCCCGGATCAGGATGTCACTTAATAGGTGCCCCGAGCCCGGTGAGCCACATGGCACCAAGCGCATCTCCCCGAACGCCAGAGGCTGCCGACTAGCAGCGAGGGCCTATGGTGTATCCGTGAGAAGACTATGCCCTCATTACCAGAGTGTAGCACAGCGGATAATTATAAACAGAGGTAAATAGCGGAAGCAATAAATAAACAGAATGCACAGCAGAAAGAGACAAATCAATAATAACTGAATTAACTGGAATAACATACAATAACTGATGATGATATATGTCATGTCACAAGAAAGCTGAAAAAGCATGGATACAGAGTAGAAGACATACATGCAAAACCCAATGTAGCTAAGAAAATACATAAAATATCCCAAGCATCCCGAGCTACAGCTCTGGTCATCTGCTACCAGCTCCATCCCAGCACACCAAGCAATCAAGTGTCCGAAGCATTATGATTCCCTTTATCAACACATGCATACATGTAAGCTGCCCCGAGTACCAAACGGCGCCCGAAGAGGGTGTGAGATAAATCTTAGTGGGCCACCACTAACGATGTTTATAACATCCAGCCCGTGTAATGAAAATGTAACAGTGTGCAAGCATGTATATATAAAGCAGTACAATGCAACTAAATACCTAAGTAGCTGCTTCAGTCCTCGACTGGTGTCTGAACATTTAACCAGTTCATTAATTAAGAAATTACCAATTTATATTAATAGGTCACATGAGGCATAGTCAGCACTTACATCAGCTGTGAGAGTATGAATAGTGAAGGTTTCAAGATGTAATAAGGCAACCATAATTGATAACTAAATACGAAATGGTTCCAAGGTATTCACCAAGGCAACCTAGACCTCAGGGGCCGCTAACTCAGTAGTAACTGAGTCTAGCTAAGGGGGTAAGAGTGTAATACAAGGAACATTGTCCAAGGCATTCGCACCATAAGATGCCTACAGAGTCCAAGGAGTTCTTCAAAGGTAAAACGGGGCTAAGCAATGACTGGGCCCGATAGGCTGTAACCATGACACCTACTTGTCAATGCTGGATCAAAGGAGTGTATTCAAGGCATCCTGTAAAAATAATGAAGGGATCCTACGGTGTCATACCGGGCATCCAAAGGTAGACAAGGATCACGTTCCCAGGTAGGTCTCACCCAAGGCAACCGGCATCCTTGAGTCAGAATGACGTCCTCGAGTACTCAAGGCATTCTCTTGGGAATCCAAGAGCTAACACGTGTCAAGCCTCCCTATAAAGATGTCAAGGTCCATGTGCTTAAAGGGGCACCTTCCATTTAATTCATTACAATTAATTTGGTCATGTGATAATTTTTTCATTAACAAATTCACTTGATTCAAGCCTTGTCTTTCATTAGTTTGACAAAGCCAAGTAGCATGCAACCTTTGAATTAAAACCATATAAGTCAAGTTCAATTAATAAGGTTCACTCACTCCCTTCCATAAACATGGCAAGGTGTGTGCTACGGAGGTGCAACCAAACATTCCTTTAAATTTAATAAGCCAAGTCATATACTCCGTATACTTGCCAATTTTCATTTAACATTTATATATCAAAATGAAGCACTTACCTTAGACGGGTCGAGTGGCGGACATACATGGTACTTGCCATTATGTAATTCACAAATTAAATCAAGCCATTTAACATAGGAAAGCTTACCATTAGAAGGGTCAAGCCAAGGCACACCCGAATGGCGACCCAAACGTGTCAAAAATACCAAAAACTCAATTATGGCGTAACACCCTACATGGGGCGTTGGGAGTTGTGGACATAACTACCAACAACTAATCGCATATTTAGAAAGAGTATAACCATACAGTTCTAATGATTATAAGCATGGCATATAAATTCAATAAACGACACCCGATGAAATCGGCGGGCCCCACACGCCAATTCCAAAATCAACAAACTTGAGGGGTGAGTTGTAGACCACCCACCTTAGTCTTGTACGACACTCCTAGTCCAGTATTAGCCTCTAATTTGGCTTGGAACAGAGTAGATATGAGAAAAGAGTAAAAACACTTACACCTCGATAACTAGGTCGAGAGCAAGAGAGACGAAGAACGGCTCAAACGGACTAAGAGTACTTACCGTTGCACATCTAACGTGACGAACGGAAGCTCGAACGGATCCCGGGTGAAGAAGATCTCTTGATCCCTAGGTTAGGCCTTCAAAAAGCTTCAAAATGAGAGAAATGGAGGTTCATCCCGTTGGAAATCAGATTAGGGAAGTAGGGATATAATTAGATCATTAAGAGAAAAAATGTAAAATTACCCAAAATTTAACCTGTGCGCGGTTTGGCCACACGGTTTGTCAAACTGTGCGCAAACCACGGGTACCTGAAGAAAGAGGCGTACCGCACGGTTAGGTCGCACGGTTTGAGAAACCGTGCGCCAACCATGTGAGATGACTCTGCCCGAAAATGCAGACCATCTGCACGGTTAGATCTAACCGTGCGACCTAACCGCACGGTTTCCTCTAACTATGCGACAGACACATTTTCCCCAAAAGGATGGGTTCCGGGCTCCGAACAAGCCACAGACACCCTTGGGACCTTTGCTAACTCATTAGGCATCCATATTAGGTCCAAAATAAAAAATTAGACCAAAATTTAAAGGATCCATACCCGAGTCAAAAACCAGGTTCTTACAGTAAACACTCAAAAACTCTCTCTCAACAAGTAATGTCTCCAACAATGCAAAGCGTGAACAACAACTGCTAACTTGAGATCATGCGTTCAGTAATTCCGCTCATGAGCCCTCAACTGCTGTGACCGGAACGCAAAGAATATATCTTCCAACATCAAAACTTCTCCTAGCCTGATACCTAATTCATTACAATAGATTGTATAGATCCTGCCCGGATCTGCCAGAATCAGGATCGGCAAAGAAGTTAATCTCTCTTTCAGCTCCTGAGAGGTTATCTCATAGGATTTAGACCATATAAACTTCACACCCTTCTTAGTCAAGCCTGCAAGAGGTGATGATAAGCATGGGAAGTCCTATATAAAACGCATGTAATAACCATCTAGCCCCAAGAAACTCTATATATCAAAGATGTTCTTGAGATTCTGTCAAATAACTACCACTCTCAACTTCTATGGGTCAACTGAAACTCCTGCCACTAAGACAATATGTCCTAGGAAGTGAAATTGGTCAATCCAAAAGTGACATTTACTGAGCTTAGCATATAGCAATTTCTCCCTCAGTGTATTCAAAATGATCTTATGATGAGTGGCATGGTCGCTCCGAGTATGAGGATACACCAAGATGTCATCTATGAAGACTGTTATAGTATAAGAGATGTGAGACCCAATTCCCAAGGTTCTTTTCTAAGGGAGGTCTTGAGGTTATTTTATAATGAATAATAAAGACCACATCAGACCACAAGTCCGATGTGGGATGCAGACTCCAACACCCTCCCTCAAGCTCGGTGTACCAATCTTGAACACATAAAGAAAAACAAAGCAATCAACAGAAGCTGCAAACACTGCCCCTCAAACTGGACATCCCCACCTTGATTACAAAACAAGACAAAACAGAAGAAAAGATAAACCACTGACTGTTGCTCACCCTCAAGAAGGCGATGGATGATGGAAGAAGCCGCTGAAAAGGATGTGCCAACGAGGTGCCGGGAAAGCCGCATAGGCGAGGGCAGATGACAGAGCATCGGTAAATCCGCACTGGCGGGGTTGGTCGTCGGAGCGCCGGGAAAGCCGCAAGGTCGGGCCGGTCGTAAGAGCACCAGGAAATCCGCACTAGCGGGCCGATCGTCGGAGCATTGGGAAATCAGCACAGGCAAGGCCGGTCGATGAGACGCCAAGAAAGCCACACTAACGGGGCCGATCGTCGAGAGGTGGGGATTCCGCAGGAGGAGGCCAGCATGGAGGGAGTAGCGGTGGAGGCGCCGACCAGGGGTCGCTGGACTGGAGGGACGAAGGGCGACGAGTAGCAGGCGCTCGCGATGGGGATTGTCCGGCAGGGAGAGGCAGAGGAGTCGTCGCAAGGAGGAGAGGCCAGCGACGGGATCCAGCCGGATCGGGCCAGATCTGGGAGAGGGGAGGCAGCCTGGTCCGTCGAGCGTCGTGCACACAGGAGCAGCAGGAAGACCGTCGCTGAGTCCGACGGCGAGCGGTCGGGATTTGACGCGATGGGGCAAGCGACAATCGGGGTCGTCGACTTTCGGGCGTCGCGCAGGGAGCGACGCGCAGGAGATGCCTCGCACGGGAAGGGGGTCGTCGCGGGGATGGGACGCGCAGCAAGGAAGGGTCGGGTCAGCGAGGGATGACCGGCCGTGACGAGGCGCGGCGAAGGAGGAGAGAGTGGAAGCCGCCGCGGACAGGGGACGCTCCGCAGGAGACGCCGTCAGGTGGAGGACCGGCCATGGAGGGAGGGGCAGCGATGGATTAGGGCTCCCTGGCCATGGAGGTCCCCCCCCCATGGGGAAAACCCTGAAAACCCTAAACAGGAGAAAAAAAATAGGAGGAAGGGCGCGGGTTGGATTAAACCTCCTCTGATACCATGTTATAATATAAGAGATGTGTGACCCAATTCCCAAAGTTCCTTTCTAAGGGAGGCCTTGGGTTATTTTATAATGAATAATAAAGACCACATCAGAACACAATTTCGATGTGGGATGCAAACTCCAACAAAGACCAAGACAAAGGAATCCAAATAGGGATGAAAAACTCTATTCATCAAAGCCTTAAAGACAGTTGGAAAGTTCGTAATACCGAACAACATAACAAGATACTCATATAAGTCGCACCGACTACAGAAAGTCGTAAGTGGAATATCTGAAGGCCTGACTTGAACCCGATGATAGCCTGATCTCTGGTTGAATTTCAAGAATATCCTCACTCCTCTGAGATGGTCGAAAAGATCACCTATTTGAGGTATGGGATACCGGTTTTTCACTGATAGCTGATTCAATTTCTGGTAATCCATACAAAGCACGAGGGTTCTATCTGCCTTCATGGAGAAAATGACCGGTGAACCCCAGGGAGAAGTACTGGGAAGTATAAAACCCTTGCCTCCAAATCCTTTATCTGCCTCATGAGTTCCTGCTACTCAGTATTAGCCATCCTGTAAGGAGAAAAGAGACTCGTTGATTAAGTATGTCTCCCTTTGTCCAAAACACCTTAGGGAATCCCGCATAAATTCCCATGCTCTTTTTCTCAACCAACGTCTGATTCATCCTCTCCACGACTCTGTTAGCACCCGGTATGGTCTTCTTAAACCGTACGTTCTTCCACTAGCAGAACCTCCAGAACTCTCAACTATCGTACTCTCCACCATTATCAGACCACAAACACTAAAGTTTGCAACCGGTCTCTTTCTCTGTCGACGAAGGTTCTAAACACCTCTAACTTGTGCTTGAGAAAGAACACCCACACTATTCATGTCGCATCGTCGATGAAGGTTACATAAAACGATGACCCACCATGGGAACGAGTTGGCTCTCATACATCCGTATGAACTAACTCTAGCTTTCGATTTTTTGGTGTCTTACCTTCCGTTTGGAAGGACACCTTCGGCTGCTTTTCAAAGATATAATCTCCGCATGCCCCGTACTCGATACTTTTGATCTTCAACATACGCTTAGGAACAAGGATTTTCATCCCTATCTCACTCAAGTGTATGAGACGATCATGTCATGACTCTGCCAAAGTTACTTCTTCAGCATGCATCGCACCTTCTGATACTCCCATTAGGTATAAAGTTTTGTCCTTCACTTCTTTGGCCACAACCATGGAACCGTGTGAAATCTTCCACGCACCATCCGTAAACATCGTACAAAAACCCGTGTCATCTAATTGTTCAACGGAAATTAAGTTCTTCCTCAATCCTGGTATGCATCGCACATCACGCAACTCCCGCAAACTTATGTTCCTTGTCCGGACAGAAACATCACCATTCCTCACGATCCCAAAAGCGTCATCATTTGCAAGATGCACCTTGTCAAATCTTCTCGAAGTATAATTCTTCATGCTTTCCCTCTCGGATGTTGAGTGAAATGAAGCTCCATAGTCTATAATCCAAGACTCAAGCAAACTTGCGGCACTTAACAGTAGACCTCTTTTATCACCTTACACGGGATTCGCAGAACTACTTTCGGAAGCATATTTTTCGAAATACACCCGGCGCTCATCGCAATCCTTCTTAAGATAGTCTTTCCTCCCCCAATGCCAACATAAGGGGGAACCTCCCGCAAGCTACTCCATCTCCGACTTCTCCTTTATTTACCTTTTGACTTTTTTGTGTCGTGGATCATCCCCTGCCTTTCTCGCTATAAGCGTTTCCAAAAGATACATGGATCTACTCCTAACGAATTTCTTTGTTCAAGATCAAGTCTCTTAACATCTGCAAACACCAGGTCATTCTTTCTGTTCGAGTTGCTCAAAGTGGTAACCATCGCGTCCCAAGATTCTAGAAGCGATGAGTACCAACAACGCCCACTTCGGATCACCAAAGTTCACCTTCTTTGATTCCAACCGACTCCTTATCATGTTGAAGTAGTTGATGTGATCAACCGCTAGTTTTCCCTCCGACATCCTCATGTCGAAAAACCTATGCAATAAGAACACTTTGTTCATCGTCATCGGCTTCTCATATATATCGACGAGAACTTTTAGAAGTTCTGAAGCAGTCTTCACTCCTTAGATGTTATAAGCCATGTTCCAAGCTAATGACATTCGGATAAACCCCAGTGTTTTCTTATCCAATCTTTCTCATTCTTCCTTTTTCATCGCTTCTGGCTTGCTACCTGTTGGAGTCTGCATCCCACATCGGACTTGAGGTCCGGTGTGGTCTTTATTATTTGTTATAAATACACCCCAATGGCTCCTTTAGAGAGACACCTTGGGGGTTCGGGTTCCTCTCTTTTATTCCTCTACATGGTATCAAAGGAGGTTTTTTGAAACCCAATCCCTCCCTCCCTATTTTTTTTCCCCTTTAGGGTTTCCCGTCCGGGGGGCGGCGGCCTCACGGCCCCGTAGGGTTACCGCCGCCGCCCCTCCGCCTCTGCCCTGCCCGGCTCCCAGGCGGGTCTCCCTTCCCGGCGCGCAGGCTCTCCCCACTGGCGCCCGCTCCTCCTGCGCACATTCCCGCGCCGCCCTCTCCAGGCGGCCCTCTCTATCGGCGCGGCTCTTCTCCCGGCGGTGCTTCTCCCCGCGCGACGGCCTCGTCTGGACGGCCTCCCGGGTCTGCCCGGATCGCGTCTCCCCTCCAGCGCCGCTCCTACCCTCGTCGGCCCTCCCGCGCGGCTGTCTCCTCGTCTCCCCTCCGCCGTGCGCACTCCTCCCTGCGCGGCTCCCCGGCGCGACGCGGCTCCCCGGCGCGACGCGGCTCCCGGCTCCCCTGCGTCCCGTGGCCTCCCGCGTCGTCTGGCCGGCCTCCCGGGTCTGCCCGGATCGCGTCTCCCCTCCAGCGCCGCTCCTACCCTCGCCGGCCCTCCCGCGCGGCTGTCTCCTCGTCTCCCCTCCGCCGTGCGCACTCCTCCCTGCGCGGCTCCCCGGCGCGACGCGGCTCCCCGGCGCGACGCGGCTACCGGCTCCCCTGCGTCCCGTGGCCTCCCGCGACTCCCGCTGCTCCCGGCGCCTCCCGCTGCTCCCGGCGCCTCCCGCTGCTCCAGCGCCTCCCGGCGCCTCCCGCTTCATCCCGCGCCGGCTCCTCCTCCGGCAGCCCTCCTCCCGCGGCTCCCGGCGGATCTCCCTCCAGTCCGGCGACCCCTCTCCGGCGGCCTCTCCCGTCCCGCTCCCCTCCCGGCGACCTCGCCTGCTGCTCTCCGGCGGCCAGATCCGGACAGCTCCGGCCGAATCCGGCCGGATCCGGTGATTTCCCGCCAGATCCAGGCTACTCCGGCCGGCTCCGGCCTGATCCAGAGATTTCCGGCCAGTTCCGGCGATATCCGGACTGTTCCGGGCAGATCCGGGCAGATCCGGACTGTTCCGGCCAGCAACCGGCCTCCACCCGTGCTGGCCGCTCCACGCAGGTGGCCTCCTCCAACTTCCAGCGCCGTCTCCCGGCCTCCTGCACCCTCACCGGCCTCCTCCTGCGGCATCCCCGCCTCGCCGGCATCTCCCGGCACCTCCCGGCAGCCGCATCTCTCTCCGCTGGCACGTCCTTTCGCTAGCGCATCAACTCGACCTCCTAGGATTCGGTCCCCGTTGGCGCCGCCAGCCCCGCAACAATTCTTTGGAATCCCCGCCTCCCGTCGTCGGCCCCGCAAGTGCGGTTTTCCCGGTGCTAGTTTGGATTTTCCGGCGTTTCATCGACCGGCCCCACTAGTGCGGCATTCCTGGCGTTCCGTCAACTGGCCGGTCTGCGTGGTCATCTGCTGCGCCCGCAACATCTTCCATCCATCATCCTGCGGGGGAGCTTCGATCGTGAGGGGGAGCAGCAACTTTTGCAACTTTCATTTTATTTCGTCATGTTTTGTCATCAAGCTGGGTATGTCCAGCTTGAGGGGGAGTGTTAGCGTCTGTTTTATTGTTATCTTTTCATTATGTGTCCAAGCTAGGTTCACCTAGCTTGAGGGGGAGTGTTGGAGTCTGCATCCCACATCGGACTTGAGGTCCGGTGTGGTCTTTATTATTTGTTATAAATACACCCCAAGGGCTCCTTTAGAGAGACACCTTGGGGGTTCGGGTTCCTCTCTTTTATTCCTCTACAGTACCCATCAACAGTAGATCGAGATCCTTCTGCAGAAGACAATCCCCCATTTGCATTTTCTAGAATCTGGAAGCTATGTCGTCGAACTTCTTCACCCAGACCTTACGAGAACCAGTTTTTTCCTTGTAAGACATTGAAATATTTCTACATATATTTTTGGAGTCACGCGCTGAGACGGCGGGCGATTCTGAGACCCGGTGTGCATAGAATGAATTTTATAAAAATATTAAATATATTTTATATTACGCGCCTACGGTTTCTTAAAGAAAATGGGATAACTCTTAAACGAAAGATCAGATAAGAAATCTGAGACCACGGTTGATTCCGAAACACGATGTTTACTCTAGGCGCAACCTAAAATAGATTGGCGCCAGACATTCGGATAAGTCGATTGTTAGCGATACGTTCAGTGGATTAATTAAATTAATAATTTAATTAATTCATTAAATTAACGCAACAGATTACTTCTATAAAATCACTGCTATTAGTATTAGCCCAGGGTTAGCTGCATAAACACTGAGAGGATTCCAGAGCGTTCTTCTTCCTTTTGTTGGCGAATCGAAATCCGATGACGACAAACCTCTAGATTGAAGCAGATCAAAACACAGCAAACGCAACGACCCCTCTCAATTGTTGGCGGACACGTTCTTCAACGACGAACGATCCAATCACCAAGTAGGACTCGTCAAATTGTAGATTACACCCTTTTTCCTTAAATTGATTGAGCAGAATCATCTTTACCTTTGATATGCGCCAATTGTAGCCTTTGAATGCGTCCGTGTACTAGATTCTTTTGTTTATTCGATTGTTTTTCTCACCTGGATCATCCCATCTGTATCTGTTGGCCAAGAACGTTTGGCCAACGATGGTTAAACCTCTATGCTTGTGTCTTCCACAATTTCTTCGCGTTCTTCACCGATTGAACCTCGCGGTCCCGGTTCGACACTGTCGAGCGGTACCAAACCCGATTGGACCCCCGGAATCGTGACGAATCTGCATGCGAGGGGTAGAATGATGAATCAGTTACGGATTCAGATGATTAGTGGGATTTGAGTGACTCCACCGTGGTTTGATTGAACTGGTGAGGCCGCGAAAGTATCAACGGGCGGCGAAGTACGTACGGAATCATGCGGATGAAATTGGAACTCGATTTTCGGGAAACGACGGTCGAAAACAATGAATCGAGGGCTTCCCCTTCGATTTCGAGAGGCGTAGAGGCAAGATCCGAAGCATTAGAGACTAGATCTGGAATCGCAGAAACAGATATGAGAATTTGCGAAAAACGCGACTACACGCTATGAATCAGGATGAACACGCGGTGTGTAGGGCCTTAGCCGCGACGGCTAAGGCTTCACCTAAAAGTTAAGGACGTCATGGTATGTAGCCCTCCTACACGTCGTGTACCCCTTTCCCCGGGTGGACGAGCCGTGTGGCCAAGCACACCGGCAGGACCCCGTGCAGAAGTACACGGCCAGGGGCACGCCGTGTACTGAAGTACACGGACATGGCCAAGCACATGGGCGGTACCCCGAGTAAATGGACACGTCGTGTAGCACTACACGGCCAGCGAACCGCGTACGGACTGGGGACACGGCCAAATGGGGGAGCGGAACCACACGTCATGTGGGTCCCCTCACACACCGTGTATCTCTTGGTTCTTTTTGAGAAAACTCCAATCTCCTGTATCTCCTTCGTTTGAACTCTGATTTTGACCCATTAGTAGTCTATCATATGTTTTTTTCCGCATAAAACGTGATGATGCCCTCCGTTGTGGCTTTCGGGATACGATTTGAGATGTTTCGAGTGTGGCGCTTATTTAGACAGCGCTCAACGACGGCAGTGATCAGGAAGAGGATCACCAGAGACACTAGAGTGAAAGCCCCCTATGGCATTAGGGTGCGGGTCTTCTACTTACCGAGTGGAACCCCCCTATCAGATAGGGCGCGGGTCCTCGATGACCAGAGTGGAACCCCCTGGCGCACCAGGGCGCGGGTCCTCTACTTACCGAGTGGAACCCCACTATCGGACCAGGGTGCAGGTCCTCGACCTATAGAGTGGAACACCCCATCAGCTTGGGCACGGGTCCTCTACTTACCGAGTAGAACCCCCTATAGATAGGGCGCGGTACCTCGATGACCAGAGTGGAACCCCCCTGACGCATCAGGGCGCAAGTCCTCCACAGATGCTTATTGAGTGCCCCCCCCCGACGCACTAGGGTGCGGGTCCTCTACTTGGAGATTGTATCCCTCGATTGTGCGGCACAGTCGCGAGGTGTGGACCTCCACCCGGTTACTTTTGGGCAGACGCGTGAGATGTTGGGCATCGTTGATGGATTTCTGGAACTGTGACAACTCTTTTCCCTGGGTTGGGTTGTGAGATTGAGATTCCCTTCTCGCTCGTTAGGGTTTCTTTGGTTTGAGCAAATATATATATATATATATATCCATGTGTTGGATTCTGTTTACTCTCTTGCTTTGTGTTGAGTTGTTTATTGTCCATTCCTATTGTGTCGCTTTCTGCTCCCCCTTCAACTTTCGGGGCGTCCTACGGGTATGTATATACTCACCTCTGCACGGGCTTTGTCACGTGTCGTGTCTTATGCAGACAACAGACAGGTTGGCGGTGACTTCAGAGGAGCTTAGAGATACTTAGTGTTTTGGGACCGCGTATGGTGGTCGTAGTTTGGAGATCAGGAGTTGGACGCTCTCAACACTTATTTTCCCGTTTTGTCAGGTTGGGATATAATCGGGTTGGGTGTGTATTTTACCCCCTTACTTTTCAGTTTGTACTGTCATACTCTTGTACACCCTAGAGGTTTTGCATGTTTGGGTTACATTCTAGTTGTTGAATCTCTTTATGATTATTTCTCTGCACTTTTACATCGAGATGGTCGAATGTGTGCGTACATGTACATTAGGTAAAGGACTTCCCATGTTAGATATGTCTTTCGATGCTTGTCATCAGCCCCTAGCTTATGGAGGCGAACTCGGGGTAGTTGCGGCTCAAGCCCCGGTTAGGGTCGGGTCGTGACAGATTGGTATCAGAGCTGGTTCGATCCTTGGGACGGTGTTTGGAGTAGTCACCTTATGAGGATTTGGTTGGGATTTAGGGCAACAGTGGTATCTCAAGTACGACTCTCAGGCTAGGGAACCCAGTGATGGTACGGGCGGCCGACGTATCTATTCACCAAGACCTTGAATATCTGATTGTCGACTCGACATACTGAGACATTGATTGTAGGGATCAATGGTACATGCATTATATAAGATTGGGTCTTTGACTGTCCCTTTTGAGTCACCTCCCCAAATATATATATGTTCATCTGATTGTGGTACGTCTTGATTAAAATTACTGGATGCCACCACGACGACAGTCAGCTAGGATACCAATTCTGAATCGTGACGACGATCCGATAAGCGATGAAGCCTCGGTTCAAGGTCCATCCCACAAGATCCTTCCTCCAGGTGGTCAGGTAACAACACCCCCACCTGTTAAGCAGCAGATCATTCCAGCAAGGCGAGCTGATGATGCACGCGGGCTTAGCGCACTCTACGAGTTCCAGCACCAAAGGCCATTGAGGTTCCACAGCGAGCTAGATCCCCAGGCAACGGAGGATTGGATGGAGTCGATGGTCCGTGTTTTCAAGCTCATCCGGACACCGAAGGATCAGGTGGTTGTGCCGACAACTAGTCTTTTCCACGGATCAGTGGAGCGCTAGTGGAATATTGTTACCCTGAAGCCCGATGAGTCGACACTCTCGTAGCCCGACTTCCAGCGGTTGTTCCGTGAAAGTACTACCCCACCTATTTGCGCTCAGTTCGGATTCAGGAGCTTTTGGAGCAGCAACAAAGAGTGATGACAGTGGCTGAGTACGCGGGGAGGTTCACAAACCTTACACGCTACTCCCTTGATATGATCTAGGATGGTTACCTCAAAGCACGAAAGTTTGAGCAGTGACTCCGCGGAGAAATATGTGCCAGCGTGGTGCCCTCTTGCATTCCCACCTATGTCGGAGTGTTGGAACGTACACTGGTGACAGAGAGCTTCCTGTCAGAGGGACGCCGGGTAGCTGGAGCTGGCACTGGGCGTCACAGGGCTGAGTCCTCTGCAGCAGCTAGCAGGCGCCAGACGACAGGATCTCAATGCAGGAGACCTCCCCGTGATCAGACACGGGCGCATGGTCAGGGGAAGTGCAGAGGACCAGGGCAACCCGAGGAGGGACGGAGTTATGCTTGTGACGAGCGATATCACATAGCGCGAGATTGCCCGACCAAACGTGTTGAGCAGCGCAGACAGGTAACTGAAAGACGGCCACGGCAGAGGCAGTGCCGTGATCAGGGATCTCCCAAGTGAGGGGAGGGAGGCCCCCAAAGAGGCGGAGCGGGAGCGGCGGATGGTGGACGACGCTATAAGATCCTTCCACCACCACCACCACCACCACCACCAGGCAGCCCACGTCAAGCTCAGGGAGCTGGTGGTCGGGGCCGCGAACAACTGCAGGCTATGGAGGCGTACGACCCAGCGGCACACGAGATGATTAGAGGTACGATCTGTGTTTATTCTACTCTTACTTCAGTATTAGCAAACACAGATGTGAGTCATTCATTTATCTTTATACTCCTGGTGCGAGAGATGGAGCTCCCAGTTGAGACGCTAGCCTGGCAACTTCATCTTGAGGTTCCTACAGGGAACGCTTCTTCTGTATCTTTTAACTGCCGACAGTGCGAGATATAGCTTGGTGGAGAGAGGTTCACGTGGGCCTTATTGGTCGTCACGATGGAACCCTATGACGTCATCTTGGGTATGGATTGGTTGTACATGGTCCGAACCCAGATTGACAGTCAGCGCAGACGAGTCAGATGTCTTCGCACTGATGGGACGAGATTCACCTTTACGGGCGAGGGAGATCTCGTGGCAGGGTGAGGGGATGTTGCAAGAAGGAGATTGCAGCCCATCACCCATAAGTTAGCAAGTGTAGCCCTTTGTGCAGCAGGCTCTGCAGGTATCAGGATTCCTTTAGTTGTGGAGGATTATATGGACGTCTTTCCCGAGGACGTTTCGAGACTACCTCTGAGGCGGGAGACGGAGTTTTGCATCGACTTGCATCCCGGAACCGCTCTGATATCTTTTGCAGCATATCGGATGACCCTTTAACAAGCTCCTGGAGTTGCGGTTGCAGTTGGAGGACCTTCGAGAGAAGGGTTTCATCAGAACCATTGTATCCCTAAGCAGCTCCAGTGTTGTTTGTGAAGAAAATGGACGGGAGCTTGCAGCTTTACGTAAATTATCGTCGCATGAACCAGGTCACGATAAAGAACAAATACCCCTTGCCGAGAATTGACAACCTCCTTGATCGGTTGCGAGACGCGAGATGGTTCTCGAAGATCGATCTCAAGTTCGGCTACCACCAGTTTAGGGTTCGCGAGGCTGATATTCCGAAGGTAACATTCTGATTTTTCTACGGACACTATGAGTTTCTGGTGATGCCCTTTGATGTGACGAATGTCCCCGCTGTGTTTACGGCTATGATGAACCAGGTTTTCCAGCGGTACTTGGACCAGTTTGTGGTCGTCTTCATTAACGACATACTCATCTACTCTGCGTCGGAGGAGAAGCATGCAAAGCACTTGAGGATGGTTTTAGATTTGTTTCGAGAGCACCGGCTTCATTGAAAGCTCTCAAAGTGCCAATTCAGGATTCACGAGGTTCACTTCTTGTGACGTGTCATTTCTGAGCATGGTTTAACCGTGGACCCAACAAAGATCGATCCAATGCTTGCTTGGAAGCCACCCAAGAGCGTGTCAGAGGTGTGGAGTTTTCTTGGCTTGATAGGGTAATACCGGAGGTTTGTGGCAGACTTCTCCAACATTACGGCCCCTTTGACCGTCGTGGCGTGGAAAAGACAAACTTTTACCTGGACCGAACAGTGCCATAGGGCCTTCGAGGAGTTGAGGTTGAGGATGACGAGTGCTCCAGTGTTGAGACTGCCAGAGGAGAGCGTGGAGTACGTAGTGTATTGCGATGCCTCAGGAGCTGGGCTCGGCTGCGTGTTAATGCATCAGCAGGCAGTTATCACATATAGGTCGAGACAGTTGAGACCCCACGAGCAGAACTACGTGACTCACGACCTAGAGCTGGCAGAGATAGTCTTCGCCCTGAGGATGTGGAGACACTATCATCCGAGGGAGCGCTTTCTGGTTTACTCAGACCATTAGAGTCTCAGGTACATCTTTACGCAGAGAAAATTGAACCTGAGACAGCGACGCTGGTTAGAGTTCTTGCAGGACTATGACTTGGAGATAGTCTATACTCCGGGGAAGGGTAACGTGGTAGCAGATGGCTAGTTTGGTGCAGGAGGCTTCTGAGCAGTTGACTTACTTGCAGCTGACCCTGGTGGAGCAAAAGAACAGTTTTTCTTCAGTCGATGGTGCCCACTCCTCCGATTCTCGAGCGTGTGAGAGAATCCTAGCTGGGTATCATCGACTATGAGGTCTTGCGTGACTAGATATCCTCAGGAGATTCGCCTGATGGATATTCTGAAGGAGAGAATCACATCATCTTTTTTCAAGGATGGACGATAGTCCCAGTCACGATGCAGGAGGAGGTGATGCGAGAGTTTCACACTTTTCCTTTAGTTGTACATCCCGGTGTGAGTAAGATATACAGAGACCTTCAACGACAGTTTTGGTGGTCCGACATGAGTCGGGGCGTGGCTGGGTTCGTCTCTCCATGTCTCACCTAACAGCAGGTGAAGGCTGAGCACCGAGTTCCGACAGGTTTGTTGCAACCCCTTGAGATCCCAGAGTGGAAGTGGAACGACATATCCATAGACTTTGTGACAGAGCTTTCGAGGACAGTAAATGGCTCCGACGTCATCTGAGTGATAATTGACCAACTCACTAAGTCGGCACACTTCCTTGCTATCAGGGAGCAGAGTTTGGTGGAGAGTTTAGGGCAAATGTATATACGAGAGATTGGTCGCCTTCATGGGATGCCCTCGACTATTGTCTCCGGTTGTGATGCGTGGTTTACGTCACGATTGTAGAGAGGTCTGCAGGAGGCATTCGGGACCCAGTTGATGATGAGTACAGCCCTTCACCCCCAGACAGATGGGCGGACGGAGGGCAATATCCAGGTGTTGAAGGATATGCTAAGCGATTGCGTGTTGGATTTCGATTGGAACTGGGAGGATCACTTGCCCTTAGTAGAGTTTGCGTACAATAACAGCTACCACTCTACTATCTGCATGACATCATTTTAAGTCTTATATGGTAGACCCTGCAGGTCACCCTTGTGATCGACAAAAATTGGTGAAACATCTCTTGTGGATCCAGGGTTGGTGCGAGGGACAATGAAGAAGATTCAGGCCATCCACAAGCGGATGAGAACGACCCAGAGTAGGCAAAAATCTTACACGTATCGTCGTCGTAGGTCCTTGGAGTTCGAACAGGGAGACCATGTTTTTTTGAGTCTCCCCGCGACAAAGATTGCGGAGGTTCCGCCAGGGAGACAAGTTATCCCCGAGGTTTATTGGGCCGTTCGAGATCTTGCATAGGGTTGGCGAGGTTGCTTACCGCTTGGCCCTACCGCCACAGTTGGAGTAGGTGCACGTCGTCTTCAACGTGTCGCAACTGAGGAAATACGTGCATAACCCCACGCACGTTATTGATTGGTACGAGCTAGACATCGAGGATGGAGCCACCTTTGCGAAGCACCCGGTGGCGATCGAGAATCGACGAGAGAGGACCCTGCATGGACGGACCATCCCCTTGATTCGCGTGTTGTGGCAGCACGGGAACGTGCAGGAGAGCTCCTGGGAGCAGGAGAGCCAAATGCAGGCTCAATATCTCGAGATGTTTGTTTAGTTTTGTTTTTCGAGAATCAAAATTTTAAAGGATGAAATGACCTAGAGACCCAATTTTTGGGTTATAAGATTTTGAAATATTTCTACATATATTTTCGGAGCCAAGCGCTGAGTCGGCGTTCAATTCCAAGGCTCGGTGTGCCCAAAATTAATTTTATAAAAATATTAAATAAATTTTATATTACGTATGCACGGTTTCTTAAAGAAAATAAGATAACTTTTAAACGGAAGCTCGGATCAGAAATCTAATACCACAGTTGAGTCCAGAACACGATGTTTACCTTAGTCGCGACTTAAAATAGGTCTGCACGGGATGTTCGGATAAGTCGGTCGTTAGCGGTACGTTTAGTGGATTAATTAAATTATTAATTTAATTAATTCATTAAATTAACGCAATGAATTACTTCTATAAAATCACTGCTATAGCTATTTGCCTAGGGTTAGCTGCAAAAACCCTAGGAGGATTCCAGAGCGTTCTTCCTCCTTTCATTGGTGAATTGAAATCTGACGACAACAAACCTCTGTATCGAAGTAGATCAAAACGCAGGGAACGCAACAACCCCTCTCAATCGTTGGCGGACGCGTTTTTCAACGACGAACGATCCAATCACCAGGTAGGACTCGTCATATTGCGGATTACGCCCTTTTTGATTAAATTGATTGAGTGGGATCATCTTTACCTTTGATATGCGCCAATTGTAGCCTTTGCATACACTCGTGTACCGGATTCTTTTGTTTATTCAATTGTTTTTCTCACCCAAATCATCTCGTATGTATCCGTTCGCCAAGAACGATTGGCCAATGATGGTTAAACCTTTGTTCTTGTTCCTTCCTCCCACTATTTCTTCGCGTTCTTCACCAATTGAACCCCACGGCCAGGATCGACATTGTCGGGCGGTACCGAGCCCAATTGGACCCCTGGAATCGCGACGAATCCGCATGCGAGGGATGGAAAGATGAATCAGTGACGGATTCGAATGATAAGTGTGATTCAAGTGACTCCACCGTGGTTTGATTGAACCGGTGAGGCAGTGGGAGTATCAACGAGCGGCGACATACGTACGGGATTGTGCAGATGAAATCAAAACCTGATTTCCAGGAAACGGCGACCGGAAACAACAAATCGAGGGCTTCCTCGTCGATTTCAAGAGGTGTGGAGGTGAGATCCAAAGCATCGAAGACTGGATCTGAAATCGTGGAAACAGATTTGAGAATCTGCGAAAAACGCGACTACACGTAGTGTGCCGTGATGAACACACAACGTGTAGGGTCGTAGCCACGGTGGCTAGGGTTTCGCCTGAAAGTTAAGGATAGTACGGCGTGTAGCCCTCCTACATGTCGTGTAGCCCTCCTACACGTCGTGTACCCCGTTTCCCCGATGGACGACCCATGTGGCCAAGCACACAGGCAGGACCTCGTGTGGAAGTACACGGGCAGGGGCACGCCAAGTACTGGAGTACACGGACACGGCCAAGCACACGGGCGATACCCCGAGTAAATGGACACGCCGTGTAGCCCTACATGGGCAGCGAGTCGTGTACCGGCTGGGGACACAGGGAGGCGGGGGAGCGGGACCACACGTCGTTTGGGTCCCCTCACACGCCGTGTACCCCTTGGTTACTTTTGAGAAAACTTCAATATCTCGTATCCCCTTCGTTTGAACTCAAATTGTGGCCCGTAAATAGTCTATCCTGAGTGTTTTCTCACATAAAACGCGATGGTGCCCTTCGTTGTGGCTTTCGGGATTCAATATGAGATGTTCCAGACGTGGCACTTATTTAGGCAGCGCCCGACGACGGTAGTGATCAGGCAGAGGATCACTAGACACTAGAGTGGAACCCAACTATAACATTAAGGCGTGGGTCCTCTACTTATTGAGTGGAACCCCCTATCAGATAGGGTGCGGGTCCTCGATGACCAGAGTGAAACCCCCATGTCGCGCCAGGGCGCGGGTCCTCGACCTATAGAGTGGAACCCCACTATAACATAAAGGCGCGGGTCCTCAATGACCAGAGTGGAACCCCCATGTCGCGCCAGGGCGCGGGTCCTCGACCTATAGAGTGGAACCCCACTATAACATTAAGGCGCGGGTCCTCTACTTATCGAGTGGAACCCCCTATCAGATAGGGTGCGGGTCCCCGATAACCAGAGTGGAAACCCCATGTCGCGCCAGGGCGCGGGTCCTCGATGACCAAAGTGGAACCCCCCCTGTCGCACCAGGGCACGGGTCCTCGACCTATAGAGTGGAACCCCCATCAGCTTGGGCACGGGTCCTCTACTTACCGAGTGGAACCCCCCTATCGGATAGGGTGTGGGTCCTCGATGACTAGAGTGGAACCCCCCTGACGCACTAGGGCGCGGGTCCTCAACCAATAGAGTAGAACCCTCCCGACGCATCATTGGTCCTCCACGGATGCTTATTGAGTGACACCCCCTTGACGCACTAGGGTGTGGGTCCTCTACTTGGAGATTATGCCCCCACGAGAATGCGGCACAGTGGCGAGGCGTGGGCCTCCACCCGGTTACTTCTGGGAAAACGTGTGAGATGTTAGGTGTAAAATGAGGAAACTCACTTGCCTCCTTGCCTCAAAGTGAGAAGGAGGCGTTCTTTTATAATGAATGATAAACTCCACATCGGACCACAAGTCTGATGTGGGATACAGACTCCAACACTCCCCCTCAAGCTAGGTGTACCTAGCTTGGACAAATAAAGAAAAAATAAAGCAAGCAAAAGATGCTGCAAACACTCCCCCTCAAGCTGGACACACCCAGCTTGATGACAAAACAAGACGAAATAAAATAAAAATAAAAGGCTGCAAGACTGATGTTCCCCCTCACGATCGCAGCTCCCCCGCAGGATGATGGATGGATGGTGTTGCGGGCGCAGCAGATGACCACTCAGTCCGGCCGGTTGACAGAACGCCAGGAATGCGGGGCCGGCGACGGGAGGCGGGGATTCCGCAGAATTGTTGCGGGGTCTGGCGGCGCCAATGGGCCCAAATCCTAGGTGGTCGAGCTGCTGCGTCAGCGAATGGGCGTGCCGGCGGATAGAGATGCGGCTGCCGGGAGTCGTCGGGAGATGCCGACGAGGCGGGGATGCCGGAGAGCCGAAACTTGAAGCAAGGCACCCGCTGGGAGAAAATGGAGTCGGCTGGCTGCCAGAAGAGGAGCGCAGAAGGAGGCCGGCGAGGGAGCAGGACAGCGGAGGTGGCACGGAGGCCGACAGGGCTAGAAGCCGGCTTCTGGAGGAGCCGGCAGGAATGGAGGTCGGCTGTCGCGCAGAGAGGGGCCGACGAGGCTTGAGGCCGGCTGCTGCGGGAGGAGCCGGGACTAGCCGGTCTTTGCGCGCAGGAAGCAGCAGAGAATGCCTGGAGTCCGTTGCGCGTGCAGGAGGTGTCGCACATGGAGCCGTCGATGGGATGGCCGGCAAGCAGTGGACCGTCGGGCAAGAGAAGCTGGCAGAAAAGAAAAAAAAAAGGAGCCGCTGGAGAGTCGCGTGCGGGAGAAACGCCAGAGAAAAAAAAAGAGTCGTCGGAGAGGGGAGCAGCGGCGGGGCGTCAGGAGTGTGGCGCGCGGGAGGAGCGGCGACAGGAAGGGCACGCGCAGGAGGAGCCGCGCCGGGAGGGATCGTGCGCAGGAGGAGATCAGCCAGGATCGGGGGAGCCGGCAGGGGGAGATCCGCCGGGAAGAACTAGGGCGCCGGGAAGGGAGGGTCTGCGCGACCGGGAGGCGACGGGATCCGTCTCGATGGCGCAGGGAGCGTCGCCGGCGGCGCGCGCAGAGGAGGCAGCAGGAGGGGTCGTGCGCAGGAGGAGCGCAGGAAGAGCGCGAGCCGGAGGAGACGCCGGGGAATGCCACGCGCAGGAGGAGCCGCGTCGGGAGGACCGCCCGGCGAACCACAGTTTTTAGGCGGGGGTGGCTTCAACGCTAGATATGCTCAACCCACTAAAGCCCCAAGAGCTGCCACTGCAATTGGTGCAAGCATTGTGCTTAAAAACAGAACCTACTGTTTCCTTTGCCCTCGATGCTAGATAGAACAGCTTGCCAATCACATTCAAAGTACTGTTCTGTTTTTTAAATTCCTCAGCAACAGGCACCAACAATAATCAGAATCGCCTGGGCACTGCAAAACTGAAAGAAAGTGACGAGGGTTTGATACTACAGATGGGAGAGGGTCATCACCACAGGATCCTCCATAGGCAGGAAAAGATAAGGCAGCAAGGTCTTGAAGAATCTCTTTATCCGGATGTACTGGTTGGTGATAGCAAATGGGAGTTCAACCCGCTGGATGTTGAAGATCCGTTTCCCAATACAGATGGTTCTGTTCGCATCTGGCAAGGCCTCGGAGGGGGGGGGGGGCTATTTGGATTGGAGCCGCCGCCCCCCGAACGGGGAAAACCCAAAAGGCTGATGGGAGAAAAAAAAAAATAATTAGGGAGGGTCGGGAGTAAATCCCTCTGATACCATGTAAAATGAAAAAACCCACTTGCCTCCTTGCCTCAAAGTGAGGAGGAGGCGTTCTTTTATAATGAATGATAAACTCCACATCGGACCACAAGTCCGATGTGGGATACAGACTCCAACATTAGGCATCATTTATGGATTTATGGAACTGTGGCAACTCTTTTCCCAAGGTTGAGCTGGAAGATGGAGATCATCTTCTCTCTCGTTTAGGTTTCTTTGGTTTGAGCATATATATATATATATATATATATATATCTGTGTGTGTGTATTCATGTAATGGATTATGTTTACTCTCTTGCTTTGGGTTGAGTTGTTTATTGTCTATTCCTATTGTGTCTCTTTTTGCTCCCCCTTCAGCTTTCAGGGCGTCATACTGGGTATGTATATACTCACCCCTACATAAGCTTTGTCCGCACGTGTCGTGTCTTATGAAGACGATGGACAGTTCGGCGGTAACTTCAGAGGAGGTTAGGGATACTTGGTGCTTTGGGACCGTGTACGGTGGTCGGAGCTTAGAGATCAGAAGTTGGGCTCTCTCGGTACTTTTACTTTCTAGTTTTGTCAAGTTGGAACATCTTCTGGTTGAACGTGTATTTTACCCCTTTACTTTGCAGTTTGCACCGTCGCACTCTTGTACATCCTAGAGGTTTTGCATGCTTGAGTTATATTCTATCTATTGCATCTCTTTATTATTATTATTCTGCACTTTGGCATCGAGATGGTCGGATGTGTGCATACAGGTGCATTCGGTACAGGTCTCCCCATGTTAGATATGTCTTTCGGCGCTTGTCGCCAGCCCCTGGCCTATGGAAACGGGTTTGGGGTAGTTGCGGCTCGAGCCTCGGTTAGGATCGAGTCGTGACATTACTTCCTCCGAAAATTAATGAACGCCTCCTAAATTCCAGAACACGTCTAAGGTATCAAAAATTGTTTACCGGAATCCTCCTACATGCTACTGAACCAAGCTCTGAATCAACTTGGTCAGGGTCTAGTCATCTGAAACACTCCATGATTATAGCTTTGATACCACTTGTTGGGTCAATGGCAACAACTTCCTTCGCCAAAAGTTACGTTCTCCGGAACTTACTAAGAGAAAACAAAGAACCAGACTAAACCCTGAGTCACAATGTGCTGGAACTTAGAAGACTTCGCACCTAAGTCACCGCACCACACTCACAATTTCCAAACACACTGCATAAGGACTTCCGCAAAACAACCATTGGAAGATAAAAGACAAAGAACAACACCAGCTTTAAACTTGGTTCGGACTTTGTCCCACTCCACAAGGAGAACATTGCATTACTGTTATTCAAGAAAACAGGAGATGATTACAATGTTCGATCGGTCACTAAATAAAAATGAAAACACCCTGCTTATAATAGAGCCCAGCTGGTACAATCGGTCACCATTGTCCTCCGATCTTCGTGGGATGAAGTCCATATAGGCCGATCTCTACGAAAAACCCTCCGCTCGATCAACGACTTCCACCGCCTCGACTCCTTTATCTGATGCACAGTGTCCGTTTCCGAAAACTCTGCAGAGTTACTCTTGCATTTCCTCCCTCATGACTCTAAGGTATTTCCTTAGTCAAAATTCACCAAAGCATCAAGAAGACCCATACGTTCCCAATAGTTACTTTTCCACAAGTCCTTGGTGTTTTCTACACTGTCACCAAGTTGAGTGATCGATGGATAACTTCCAGTTGTATCTTCCGACTGCATCATCAGATTCCCTAGGCTTCTGGATTCCCGAACCCTAATCGCTGTCGTTCCACCATCACCCTACCAGCATCAAAACATATCTTCCGGAATCTTCTGTTAGTTTAGGAACTTGGTCGGAAAATGGGTGCCACACGGCATGAGCCTAACAGAGAGGTCCCCCGGAGGAGCCTCCAAGAAATGTGTGTTTCCCTGGAGAGTCGCACTGCAACTGGAGAGACATGCACGACAGAGAAGGCATGGGGCTCGGGCACACAAACAGTGGCGCGTGGCTTTGACTAGCACGCATGGAGTGTTGCCAAGACCGTGCACCAAAAGGGCACATGGGCACTGTGCACAGAGAAAAGAGAAACTGGAACGAGTGTTAGAGGGGGTGATACACATGACAGCAGTGAGATCGCAAAGCCTGGAGCAGGGTGCCCAAAAGCCCAAGTGCCTAAGCACTAGGAAGAGTGTGGCGGGAGAGGGCAAGGGGTAGACCAGTATAAAGAATCAGTAGAGCTACAATCAGTATGTACTTTGAAAGGTTTATGATTGAGGGTACTGACACGTAGATCCAACACAAATAATTCATAGCTTTGTGCCTAAACAAACAAGATTTCCTGGTGAGGGCTCATTCCCATATCGCCATGGCTTGGATGTTGCATCTTCAAATTGGTGTTCAATAAGGCCATTTAAACAACATTTGTTACGCAAAAGCTGACAAAGTATTTTCAGGAATTGAAACCAGCTAGCCGATTCATACCAATCTATTTGTGGCTAGACACCTGGCCTATAATGTATATTTTCTTTGTACCCTTTCAGCTACATAATGGGCTATCTGTGCTTAGTACTAAAGAAAATTTAAAAATTGTTAGGCACCGGCTACACAATTCAACGGGGGTGGGCTGCCCACCCCCACCAATTCTCTCACCAATTCCCTTCTGCATGACCTATAAAAGGCAGTGCACCCCCTGATAGAATACACATGGAACGGAAGAAGAAAACGCTGAATGTAAAAATGCATCTTGAATCGATGGATCTCACAGAAATAATTAAAGAAAATAATTCACAAACCCTCCAAAATAAAGCAAAGGCAATGATCTTCTTAGAAGACATCTCGATGAAGGTTTGAAATATGAATACCTCACAGAAAGAGATCCATGCAAGCTCTGGAAGAGTTTGAAAAAGAGATATGATCATCAAAAGGAGGTTGTTCTTCCAGCAACCTGTGATAAATGGAATACTTTACGTTTCAAAGACTTTAAAAGGGTCAGTGATTACAATTCTGCCATGTATAGAATTGTATCACAGCTAAAGTATTGTGGTATTGGGATTAGAGATGCCGATATGCTTGAAAAGACATATACGACATTTCATGCATCTCACATCACCCTACAATAGCAATATTGCTTGCGAGGGTATTTAAAATATTCTGATCTCATATCATCATTACTTGAAGCAGAGAAGAGCAGTGAGCTTTTGATTAAAAATCATCAGTCTCGTCCTACTGGTTCAGCGATTGCATTTCCTGAAGCAAATGCTATATTTCATGAAAATAATCTTTGGTTGTGCAGTATATGTACCAATTGTTTCCCCACAACGTACAAAGATGGGACCTGTCACACCCCGACCTCGGATACTCCTATTTATTTCTCGATGTTGGAACTTTTGGTTGAGGTTCGGCTTGGGTGTCCAACAAAAGTCCTTGCGTTTTTGTGGTATTGGTTTTCTTCTAAACCTATTCGTGGTTATTGAGAATGTTGTGGGATGAAAGTGGCATCTTGGAGAGTTTATGATGTCGTCGGTTGTTGCGGAATCACCGGGAGACAGAACGACAGAAAACGAAAGAAAGAAAAGCAACAATGAACACGGCGATTTACGTGGTTCGGGAAAAATCCCTACGTCCACGGGAGAGGCAGAATTTCACTATGATTCGGGAGCACAGAAATTACAGAGGATTTCCAACATCAAACCCTAGCCCGAAATGGGCTATAAAACAAATGGAGAAGACGATCACTATTCAAAAAAAAGTGGTTCGCGTCGCTACAGTGAACGGCGGCTGGCTTTGTCAAAAGCGCTACAGTAAAGTTGACCCCGAAGTCCGCACCGCTACAGTGTCTGTCGGTGTCGGTCGGTCAGCTCCGCTACAGTGGTCAGCATTGCTACAGTTCCGAAAATTTGGGCCGGGGGCCTTCGGCCCCCGGAGCAGGGGCGCGTTGCCCCCTGCAACCCCCAACGAGCTCACCGCGGAGCTCGACCCGCGAAAGTTGCGGGCCACAAGCATTCGGCCCAACCGGATCGGGCAACACCAATCCAACATCGGTGTCTCCATATTTTGTTTAAAACATTCAAGGATCATTGGGTGAACTTTCCTAGTGTTTGGGGTGTAATTTGGGGGGTTTCGGCCAATTTTTGGGGTTGCACGGTTTGAGCACGGCCTTCCCAAAACGTGCAACCTAACCATGCGAGGTTGCAAGAGTTTTCCAGTAGCCCTCGCACGGTTTGCGCACGGTTTGACAAACCGTGCAGCCACTTGCGGGCTTTATAACTTTTGACGTGGAACTCCGATTTGGGTGATTCCACCTCCAAAATGAAGCTCTATCTGTTCGGTATCGACCAGAGCAGCCTCCCCCTCCTTCCTACTTCGGTTTGGGACGATTTTGGGGCAATTTCTCAAGAAAGGTTGGTGATTCTTCCTGTTTCCTTCATCAAATCTTCTATACTTCTCTTTCCCTCTTTGTTCTAGGGTTTTCTTTGGGGATTTTCTTCCATGGCCGAACCCTAATGTCTAGGGTTTATGTTTGGTTTGTTTTTCTTTGGATCTAGGGTGTGTGAATGGTCTGTGGGGATTAGATCTCTCCTTCCTTGAAGTCACATCGCATTCGCACATCGTTGAGGTAGGTGTTTCCATGATTTTCCTTTCCATTGCAAACCCTTGATGCTTGAATGCTTTGGATTAATTTTTAAACATGATTCGCACCTCCATATGTATTATAGTTAACTTATTGTGGTGTTTTTACATTGGTTACGATTGTTAAAAATAGCTTTTGAAAGGATTCCTTGATTATGTCTATGTGTTGGTGCCTTGAAAGTGTTTGAAAAAAATGCCTTTTGTTTTATAAAAAAGAAATTGAGCCCTTGTTGTATTGTTTGGACTTGGTTTTATATCTTGTATTAGTTGAAACATGAATTAGAGCATTGAATGTGATTTGGGTGCCTATTTATGTCTTGATTATTTACAGAGAAATGTTTTGGAAAAGTTCTTCGGGTTTTTGAAATGTTTGTGAGAGATATTACAATTGTGTTTGTTTAAAGGGAAGTAGTATTTCTGTAAGAATGTTCTTGGGTATTCTTATGGATCTTCAAATGGTGTTATTGGATGTTTTCACATCCATGTGTGCACTAGGTGCACACATGGAAGAGAATTCAAGTTGTTGGAACTCATTTAAGTGTAAATGGGTGAGTCCCACATCGGACTTACCCGTCTTGTATATTGGTTTCCCAATCTATAAAAGAATATCCTCACCTCACATTGAGGTAAGGGGAATTCACCCACTAACATGGTATCAGAGGGATTTTTATCCCGAACCCTCCCTCCCTTGCGGCTTCCCGGCGTTCTCCCGGCCCCGCCTCTCTCCCTCCTGCCCTAGCCTTTCCCGGCGGGCCTCCTCTCCTGTCCCGGCGCAGCTCCTCTCCGGCGCTCCCCTCACGGCGGCCCTCATCCCGGCGTCCCCGGCTCGCCCCGACGTCCCGGCTCCCCGATTATCTTCCTTCTAAAATGGATCTTTGATTTATAAAAAGTGTGTTGGTATTTGATTTTTGTTTCTTTAAAATTTGAACCGTGGGGCATTTTGGGACACAGTTGGTTTCAAATGGTAGAATGGCCCTTTTGGCTTTGTATACTTGGAAGTGGTTTTAGAAATGATTTGGAACTGCTTTGGTAAATGTATTTGGGTGCGTAATAGTGAAGGCCCGTTTGGCATTTTACTTTTAAAGGTGATGTTTTGTGTTGATTTTAGAAAAGAATGTGATTCAAAAAAATGTGAATGCCCGGTGGGAAACTTTGAACATTTTATGAAATGGTTTGAATGTTAAATGGTGTGATGGCCCGGTTGACACTTTGTTGATATGAAATGATCGGATGCGTATTTGGGGGCACTTTGTAATGTTTGTGTTGATTCTTTGAATTGACTACGTTTTGATTACTGTATGCCCACTTAACAACTTAAGTATTTTGAAAAGGTTTTCAAATGGTTTTAATGATTTGTATGGCATGACGGCCCGGTTGACACTTTGTTAATGTGAGATGATTAGATGTGCATATGAGGCGCTCCTGTCTAGTGTAACCCTTTATGGGTGAATGTCACATACATGACTTATTTTAAAGTTAAATTTCATTTAATTTCCATTTATGCTTTGTTTTTGGGGTTTCTCAAGCTTTTATGGTGGAATGAGTGACTTTTCGTGAATTGGGCCAAACCGTGAGCTCAATTCCAGATTTAAAAATAAATTTTGTTTCTTTTATAACTTTTTCATTTTTTAATATTTTGCAGTCATTCCAATTCCTAAATGGTCTCTCCTGACATATTAACACCACCATTGTTGTTTGGAGCCTTTAGAAATCCATAACCAAGGTATATGTGGGTTTTTATTTAAGGGATTGGGCCTGCACGAAAGCCCAATTCCAGTTTTAAAAATTAAATTTGATTAATTAATAACTTATTCAATTTTAAGGCTTTTTTGGTGATTCCAAGCCTCACACACGCCCATTGAACCCAGCCGCGCGCGCGATTGAGTGCTGAACTTCTTAGGGTTTCTAAAATCGGGCAGATTTGAGGAGGTAAGTTCTTTCCATTATAACTCTCTCAATTCTTACTCGTTTTCCTCCATTCCAGTTCCTAAATGACCTCCTCATCCTTCTTTGAACCTCCCTTGAAGTTTTTACTGTTTTAAATTTCAGCTACTGGTGTATTAGGGGAGATTCTTCAAGATCCCTCAAGTAAGTGAGTCTCTTCCATTCCTCTTTCAAATTGCTTAGGGTTTCATTCTATTTGCATGAGGTTTCTTCTCTTTTCGTTGAAGTACCAAATGACCAGGAGGTAGGGTTTCGAACCTAGGGTTTAACCTTGGGTTTTCTTGGTCCAATTTTGTGGTTTTAGGTTTGTTCTAAGTCCCTCTTGGTGCAGTGGTGGTGTGACTTGATTTTCGCACGTTGATTCAAGGGTTTTCAATACTTTGGTAGGTGATTCCACTTTATATGCAATCCTTGTGACATAGCTATTGTGTTTATTATATTTTCATGTTTAAATCATTGATTTGGTGCTGCAAAAATTGGTTTTAGTGGTGTTTGTAATGCAAGTGAATTTTAAGGGCCAATTTCATGTGAAATTTGTGTTTTTTTTATATAAATCTTTTATTGGTCGATTAAGGGATGCCTTTTAATTATTTAGTTGACCTTATTGAACTGTATTAGGGCTGAAAATAATGTTTTAAATGTTATTATTCTTTGGTTGTTGTTGCGAAATTGGTTTTGGGTGACGTTTGTTAAGAAAAATGGTTTTTGAGTACCAATTTGGTGTTGAATTGGGTGTTTTACAAGGGTATTCTATGCGATGCTTATTGGGGTTGTTTTATAAATCATGTAATGAGTTTAAATAAATGTTTTGGGTGTGTTGGATTCTGTTTTGATAAATATGAGTATGAATATGGTGTTCAAATGGGGTTTTCAAAGAGTTTTGGGTGCAAAACAAAGAAAGATTTGGAGAAGTTGTTTTATTGAAACTCTGTTTTGTTGTGTGTTTTAAATGGTATAAAATGTGTGTAGCTACTGTACTGGTTGTATGTGACCAGTAGTGGTGTTTTATAGAAAAATGGATATATGTATCATTATGAAATTGTTTGAGCACAAAGGGGGAAGCCCGGGTACCTAGGTGGGGTGGATGTGTACTAGTACGGCTAGTGGACCGGATGAGTTTTGTCCCTGTTTCACCTATCATTTGGATAACGACAACTCTAACTAAACTATGTGGATGATGATTGGGGGCCACTATGTTATGGGTATGTTCCCTATTAGTGGTTCGTGCACGAAGATGAATTTTACTAGGTTACATTACACCGAGGTATGAGGTACATGGGGCCCAAGACTATCTAGTGCCAAGGGGTGTTCCCGATTTTGTTGCTCATTGTGTTTGTGGTATTTTCCCATGTATTGGGGTGTTTTTGGAAGTACTTTACAGTAGGTAACATGTCTATTTAAATGTGTGAACATTCTGAAAACTTTAGCTTGAAAAATGTTTTCAATTGAAAGTTTCATTTCTTGGATTTTATCACTGCTTTTCTTTGCGTATTAAAACTGCTTGCTTTTTCACATTGTATTGCATGCTTTTTGGAATCATTGGGTGGTATCCTATTGGGCTTAGGCTCACACCCTACTTACACCCCTTGTGTGTAAGTAGACTTGGTTATGTTTGACTCAGGTAAAGAAAATGCTAAGGGTGGTGGCGGTTCAGGGTGTTCGTCCTCATCCTTTGGGCGGAGTTGTGGAGACGGCTTGGGGGTGATGACCCCTTGTCATGTGGAGTCCATGGCGTTGTTTTGTTGTTGTTTCATTGTGTCTTTGGACCTTTTGTATTGCATTTGAACTTATGTATTCAGTTCTGGATTTTTGTATAAACCTTGTTGGTATGAATTTTTCAGACTCATTTTATCAAATATTTTTGGTGTTTTATGTATACATATTAGGGTAAATCGTTCTCAAACCAAGATAAATGATACCCGGGCACTTGTGCCAGCCCGTGGGGATAGGGAACGCCCTTTGAGACTTTTCACGAGCTGGGTTTGGTGCCATTTTTTGCGGCGACCAGATTCAGTTCGTGACAGTAAACGTATAGGAAGCGTCTGTGTTTGGGGAAGGCAAGTGCAGTGATATGAGTCACGCGTGCGAGGGTCTTCCTACTTACACAGTATTATTATAACCATCATGGGTTCCTGGGCGTCTTTTAGATGATCGAGTGACGGTTATTGATCAACCTCGATTAGACGGGTTGGTACCCCCTGGATTTTGTTAGGCCAGGCGGGCTTTGCCACTGAATTGGTCAGTTAGGGCGGCCAGTTGGTTATAGACTTAGGAGCTTCACCATACGCCGGCAGGTGGTTCCGAAACCGAGTACGTCCAGGGGTCTTCTAGGAATGTTTAGGATCACCCATGGTTACTGGATTATTTACATTTCTTGTTTACTTTCTTCTACATTGAATGTTCATTTGTTCAGTTTATTTATTTTCAGCATAGCCCCGGTGTTATTGATTTGGGTTTTCATCTAAAATGGAGTCTATTTTGAATGTGGAAACATGGTGTGCATAGTTTGGAAAAAGGGAATGAAATGTGTTTATTTTTAAAAAGGAAGAAATCCTATTTTTATATCCTTATTTTCAAACTAGTGTTAATGGATTGTTTTGGGAAAGGAAACACATGGAATCTTTAGTGATTGCCTACTGAGCTGTCTAGCTCACACCCTGCTTGTACCATTCTGTGTCGGTAGACCCGAACTGTTTTGCAGGTTCAGATTTTTTTCAGGTTTTTCTAGTTCCAGTATATCTTGGAGCAGGGTGGTCTTATGGTTGAAGGTGACCAAGAGGTCACATGGAGATCGTTCTAGTAGCTGGTTGTTTTATTTTTTTTGTATCTTCTGGTTCTTTCGGTGTTAGTTTTATTTAGTTGTATTCGTATTGGACCTGATTGTTATTTTATTAGGATTCAGTTGTGGTTAGCTCTAATGCGTTTTCAATGTTGTATTTTTTTTATCCTATTATTATTGGGCTAAACCGTTCCCTCTTATTTTATTTTGATGCCCGGCACTTGTTGTCAGCTCGTGGGGATCGGGAACACCCTTCGGGCCATGTCGCGGACAGGGTTGGGTGTCGGGTCAGATGGCATCCCAACTTGGTTCGTGACAAAATGGTATCAGAGGAGGTTCTTGATATTTGGGGTGTCTGGTAGATGGAGACTAAGGTTGTCGGGACTCGGGAGGTAGGTGCGGGGAGGGCGTCATGAACCCTTGCTCGTTCTGAACCTCGAGTCACCAGGGGTAGTCCGGGATTGAGTCTTGTGTCCTGTGTTGTTTTGGAATTGAGGGATGAAAATGGAGGCGAGTTGGGTTATGTTGTGGCCTTACATGGGCTGGTGACCCATTTGAAGTCCAAGTGCCCGATTTAAGGCCCTCCTAATGTTATGACTTACTTGGGGCATGGCTCACCACCATGTTGTCGGGTTAGGCATAGACACTAGTTCCTCTTTCAGATAGTTTTTTGTTGGTTGTGTTTTGATTTGATATTGGTTTATGTGAGTGTGTTGAAAATTAGAGTGTATTTTCAAATGGAAAATAATTTAAATGAACGTGCATTCTATCAAGTGGGTTTAAATTGATAAAGTGGGTTTTGAAACATTGAAGGTGTTTTGGGTTTGAGAATGTGAATGGAATGTGGCCCTTGGTATTTCTTATGGACATTGACATGTGTGTGGGTATATGTGGGAAGTGCGTATTGGCACAAGGTATTGGAGATGGATTGACACACATGTAATGGTTCATAAGGTACCATGGGTTGGGTGTTCGAGTTAAAGGTTTGGTATGATTTTCCTAAAGTGGATTTTAATGAGAAAATGATTTCGGAAATTAGTTTTTTTTTTCTTCTTGAAAAATGGATTTTTGGTATTTGGGAATTAGCCTCGGAAGAAGTCAGTTTTGAGTTTTAAAAGGAAAATGATGGTTTTTGAAAAAGAATATTCGGTTGGTGTTTGTTTTTACTTTGCTTCTGAGCCAGTTGGTTTTGGTTTGAGGTGTTCCTCTTTGTTTGTGCCTCAGTTTGATATTGGATTTGGTATGCGATTTTCATATTGTTCAAAAACAATTCCGCCTAGAAAGGTCCCCAAAGTTCTTAATGAGTCATGCCCAGTTCCTTTTCCTCCACAAGTTTTGCCTGTTTTCTATGGTGATTGAGATTTTCTTGAGGCTGTGCAGTGGGTTGAGGAAGTCGAGCGTGTTTTTAAGTCATTGGGAACTCCTGATAATGTTAGAGTCCATGAAGTTCAAAGGTTGTCTGAGGGTCCAGCCTTGGACTAGTGGGGGGTTGGTTTCCCCATCATCGACAGAAGGTGACATGTCATGGGAGGTGTTTAAGCCACTTTTATCCAACGGTTCATACCGGAGGAGGTGAAGAAGAGGAAGGTGGCAGAACTGTGGGATGTTTGGTAGGGCCAGCGATCAGTAAAGTCTTATGTTGAAAATTTTAGAGAGTTGGTTCCATTATCTTTGGATGTAGTGTCAGAGGATTAGATAAAGGACGCTCTCTTTGTTTGGGGCCTTTGTCCTAAAATTATAGAGAAAGTGCTCTCATCCAGTGAAACATGTTTCGAGAGGTTGGTGGATGAGGAATTCATGGATGAGCTGGTTTTTGGGGTGCATCCAGTGGTTGTTGGTTCTTGTGACGGTTCCCCATCTGGCGAGTAGAGTGTTCCAAGGGAACCAGTTTCTGAAAAACATCCTTTGTTGGCTCCAGCTTCCAGTTTGTTGGACCATTTTCTTGTATGTTTCCAGTGCGGCCGGTTTGGTCACTCAAAGCCGTATTATCATATTCCTCCGAAGACTTGCCGTTGTTGTGACTGTTTGGAGTCATTTTAATAAGTTCTATAGGGGGTGTTGTCTGAAAAGGGAGTCTTGATCGGAGGATGCGTTGCCTGACTGTGAGGCAGGAGATGCTTCAGCCATCAGAGCCCCAACCACAGGTCTTGGGGTGAAACTCGCGCACAGTCAGGAGTGACAGGAGGGTGTGAAACCCAACCTAGTTTTTTTTTTCTGTGTTGGGATGGAAATGTTTAACATCTCCTTGTTCTTGTTGCCTTGATTTTGTAAGTTAACCTTTTGTAGTAATGGTGCAATGAACTAGATCTCTTGTAACCCAAATAGTTCAATCAATCTAAATGTGACCCTTGAAAATTTTCATTCTGCATTGAGTGTGTCTTGACTTTGTGTAGGCCGGTTGCGGTTTTAACTTTCGGCAATGCTCGTTTGGAGATGCTTGAGTTTTGTAGAATTGGTTTATTGTGGGTTCGGTTTGTTTGGGAGGTTCCCTATTTTAGTGTTGGTAGTGTCCAACTTAGATGTGGAAGTTCAGGTTTGACCTCGGTCGAGGTTTTTGGTTTCTGGAGTTTGCGAGATTCTTACATGTGGAGCACAGTTACCGCACGGTTACCATACAGCTAATCAAAATCATGTGGCCCTAGCCAGGCGAACAAAACCAACTGCACAGCCAGCGCACGACCATGCAATAGGTCTTAGAATCGCGTGGCTTTGTGTCATTTTTGGGCAGAGGTGTTGGCACGATTGGCACACAGTTTTGAAACCGTGCGACCAAGCCGTGTGGGGTGCCCCATTCTTCGAATAGCTCGCGCACGGTTGGCGCACGATTTGAAAAATTATGCAGCCAAACCATGAAGCTGTCCAAAAATTTAAAATATTGAAACCTCTCGTCCGGGTTGCAGTGAGGGTGTTGTTTGGGGTTTAAATTTTGTTCGTATTAGTTGAGTTCTTGTGGTGGGGAGAACCCTCTAATGTTCTCCCCTCATTCTCATTCATGTTTTGTGGTATCTTCTTGATCGGTCGAGTGTGACTTGTGGAGTGAATAGTCACCCTGTGGTACATGTTCTCTTAGTATTTATTGGGCATGGATTTGAGTTTTGGTTATCTTTTGGCTAGGTGACTTTCTGGGGGCAGAAAGTGTCTGTGGTGGAAAGAATTGTCACACCCCGACCTCGGATACTCCTTCCTTCTATTTATTTCTCGATGTTGGAACTTTTGATTGAGGTTCGGCTTGGGTGTCCAACAAAAGTCCTTGCGTTTTTGTGGTATTGGCTTTCTTCTAAACCTATTCTTGGTTATTGAGAATGTTGTGGGATGAAAGTGGCATGTTGGAGAGTTTATGATGTCGTCGGTGTCTCCATATTGTGTTTAAAACATTCAAGGATCATTGGGTGAACTTTCCTAGTGTTTGGGGTGTAATTTGGGGGTTTTCGGCCAATTTTTGGGGTTGCACGGTTTGAGCTCGGCCTTCCCAAACCGTGCAACCTAACCATGCGAGGTTGCAGGAGTTTTCCAATAGCCCTCGCACGGTTTGCGCACGGTTTGACAAACCGTGTAGCAAAACCGTGCAGCCACTTGCGGGCTTTATAACTTTTGACGTGGAGCTCCGATTAGGGTGATTCCACCTCCAAAATGAAGCCCTATCTGTTGGGCATCGACCAGAGCAGCCTCCCCCTCCTTCCTACTTCGGTTTGGGATGATTTTGGGGCGATTTCTCAAGAAAGGTTGGTGATTCTTCCTGTTTCCTTCATCAAATCTTCTCTCCTTCTCTTTCCCTCTTTGTTCTAGGGTTTTCTTTGGGGATTTTCTTCCATGGCCGAACCCTAATGTTTAGGGTTTATGTTTGGTTTGTTTTTCTTTGGATCTAGGGTGTGTGAATGGTCCGTGGGGATTAGATCTCTCCTTGAAGTCTCATCGCATTCGCACACCGTTGAGGTAGGTGTTTCCATGATTTTCCTTTCCATTGCAAACCCTTGATGCTTGAATGCTTTGGATTAATTTTTAAACATGATTCGCACCTCCATATGTATTATAGTTAACTTATTGTGGTGTTTTTACATTTGTTACGATTGTTAAAAATAGCTTTTGAAAGGATTCCTTGATTATGTGTATGTGTTGGTGCCTCGTAAGTGTTTGAAAAAAATGCCTTTTGTTTTATAAAAAAGAAATTGAGCCCTTGTTGTATTGTTTGGACTTGGTTTTATATCTTGTATTAGTTGAAACATGAATTAGAGCATTGAATGTGATTTGGGTGCCCATTTATGGCTTGATTATTTACAGAGAAATGTTTTGGAAAAGTTCTTCGGGTTTTTGAAACGTTTGTGAGAGATGTTACAATTGTGTTTGTTTAAAGGGAAGTGGTATTTCTGTAAGAATGTTCTTGGGTATTCTTATGGATCTTCAAATGGTGTTATTGGATGTTTTCACATCCATGTGTGCACTAGGTGCACACATGGAAGAGAATTCAAGTGAAAATGACACTTAAAAAAAAGGGTGTTACACATGAACCTTGATTTCTAAAATGTTTTCTCTTCTCTCCAATTATCTTCCTTCTAAAATGGATCTTTGATTTATAAAAAGTGTGTTGGTATTTGATGTGCCCTTAAATTGATTTTTGTTTCTTTAAAATTTGAACCGTGGGGCATTTTGGGACACAGTTGGTTTCAAATGGTATAATGGCCCTTTTGGCTTTGTATACTTGGAAATGGTTTTAGAAATGATTTGGAACTGCTTTGGTAAATGCATTTGGGTGCGTAATATTGAAGGCCCGTTTGGCATTTTACTTTTAAAGGTGATGTTTCGTGTTGATTTTAGAAAAGAATGTGATTCAAAAAAATGTGAATGCCCGGTGGGAAACTTTGAACATTTTATGAAATGGTTTGAATGTTAAATGGTGTGATGGCTCGGTTGACACTTTGTTGATATGAAATGATCGGATGCGTATTTGGGGGCACTTTGTAATGTTTGTGTTGATTCTTTGAAATGACTACGTTTTGATTACTGTATGCCCACTTAACAACTTAAGTATTTTGAAAAGGGTTTCAAATGGTTTTAATGATTTGTATGGCATAACGGCCCGATTGGCACTTTGTTAATGGGAGATGATTAGATGTGCATATGAGGCGCTCCTGTCTAGTGTAACCCTTTATGGGTGAACGAATAGGAAGCGTCTGTGTTTGGGGAAGGCAAGTGCAGTGACATGAGTCACGCGTGCGAGGGCCTTCCTACTTACACAGTATTATTATAACCATCATGGGTTCCTGGGCGTCTTTTAGATGATCGAGTGACGGTTGCTGATCAACCCCGATTAGACGGGTTGGTACCCCCTGGATTTTGTTAGGCCAGGTGGGCTTTTCCACTGGATTGGGCAGTTAGGGCGGTCAGTTGGTTATAGACTTAGGAGCTTCACCATACCCCGACATGTGGTTCCGAAACCGAGTACGTCTAGGGGTCTTCTAGGTATGTTTAGGATCACCCATGGTTACTGGATTATTTACATTTCTTGTTTACTTTCTTCTACATTGAATGTTCATTTGTTCAGTTTATTTGTTTCCAGCATAGCCCTGGTGTTATTGATTTGGATTTTTATCTAAAATGGAGTCTATTTTGAATGTGGAAACATGGTGTGCATAGTTTGGAAAAAGGGAATGAAATGTGTTTATTTTTAAAAAGGAAGAAATCCTATTTTTATATCCTTATTTTCAAACTAGTGTTAATTGATTGTTTTGGGAAAGGAAACACATGGAATCTTTAGTGATTGCCTACTGAGCTGTCTAACTCACACCCTACATGTACCATTCGGTGACGGTAGACCCGAACTGTTTTGCAGGTTCATATTTTGTTCAGGTTTTTCTAGTTCGAGTATATCTTGGAGCAGGGTGATCTTATGGTTGGAGGTGACCAAGAGGTCACATGAAGATCGTTCTAGTAGCTGGTTGTTTTATTTTTTTTTTGTATCTTCTGGTTCTTTCATTCTTAGTTTTATTTAGTTGTATTCGTATTGGACCTGATTGTTATTTTATTGAGATTCAGTTGTGGTTAGCTCTGCTGCGTTTTCAATGTTGTATTTTTTTTATCCTATTATTATTGGGCTAAATCGTTCCCTCTTATTTTATTTTGATGCCCGACACTTGTTGTCAGCTCGTGGGGATCGGGAACACCCTTCGGGCCATGTCGCGGACCGGGTTGGGTGTCGGGTCAGATGGCATCCCAACTTGGTTCATGACAGGACCTCAAAAGAGGTTGGGAATATATGTAGGATATAAATCATCATCCATCATCAGATATCTTGAATCACAAACTGATGATGTATTTACAACACGTTTTGCTGATTGTCACTTCAATGAAGAAGTATTTCCATCATTAGGAGGAGAAAAGAAACAAAGGGAGAAGATTTCATGGAATGTGCAAGCATTATCTTTTCTCGATCCTCTCACCCGACAGTGTGAGATGGAAGTGAAAAAGATTTTACATTTTCAAGAACTAGCAAATCAATTGCCTGATGCATTTACTGATTCAAAGGGCGTGACTAAATCACATATACCGACTGTAAATGCACCGGCTAGAATTGATGTCCCGAAGACACAATTACATAATGATGTTATAGAAATCTCAAAAACACGCCTGAAGCGTGAAAGACCAATTGGCTCTAAGGATAGAAATCCTCGAAAAAGAAAAGAATTGAGTATAATTGAAAACCCCATTATGCAGGCGTGCGTTCCAGAAAAAACGTGTATTTTAAGTGTTCTTAAAAAAACACATGATGAGAATGATAAAGAAAATTCACAAGATATAGAAAACCCTAAAGGTTTGGAAAATAATGAAATCTCTCATAATTATACCACTACAGGTGATATATGGAATCGGAGTAATATGGAAAATATTGATGAAATGTTTTCATATTCTATGTCACATGATATAGAAAATGAAAACCCTGAACCAAGGTCTGTTATGGAATGTAAAAAACAACTCAATTGGAATAAATGGAGAGATGCAATGCAAGTTAATTAAATTCACTTAATAGGTGAAAAGTTTTTAGACATATCATGCTCACACCAGAAGTTGTGAAGCCTGTTGGATATAAATGGGTTTTTGTGCATAAGCGTAATGAGAAAAACGAGATTGTAAGATACAAATCTCGTCTTGTCGCAAGGTTTTTCTCAGAGACCTGAAATTGATTATGAGGAAACATATTCTTCTGTTATGGATGCTATTACTTTTCGATATCTAATCAGCCTTGCAGTAGCTGAGAAGGCTAATATGCGTCTTATGGATGTTGTTACGGCTTATTTATATGGGTCACTTGATAATAGTATATATATGAGAATCCCTGAAGGATTCAAAATACCTGAAGTATTGAAATCAAAACCCAAAGAACTATATTCAATTAAATTGCAAAAATCTCTGTATAGATTAAAACAATCTGGGTGAATGTGGTATAATCGTTTAAGTGAATATTTGTCAAATAAAGGGTATGTAAATAACCTCATATGCCCATGTGTTTTTTATTAAGCAAACAACATCTGGATATGCAATCACTGGCGTTTATGTTGATGATTTAAATATTATCAGAACTCCAGAAGAGATCAATGACGTAATGAGAAATTTAAAGGATGAATTTGAAATAAAAGACCTAGGAGAAACCAAGAATTGTCTTGGATTACAAATTGAGCATATGTCAAGCGGTATATTTTTACATCAATCAAATTATATTGAAAAGGTCTCAAAACGCTTTAATATGGATAAAGAGAATCTTTTAAGTACTCCAATGGTTGTTCGTTCTTTAAATATTGAGAAAGATCAATTTCGAACATGTGAAGAAAATGAGGAGTTGGCTGGTCCAGAAGTACCATACCTCAGTGATATCGGAGCACTAATGTATCTTGCTAATTATACTCTTCCTGATATATCTTTTTCTACTAATTTATTGGCAAGATTTCGTTCAGCCCCTGCATGAAGACACTGGAATAGTATTAAACATATTTTTCATTATCTTTGCAGCACTATTGATTTGGGATTATACTATTCTAACAAATCAGAAAGGAAGATGGACGGTTTTGCAGATGCAGGTTATTTATTTGATCCGCATAATGTGCGATCACAAACTGGTTATGTGTTCAGTAAGAGGTACTGTCATATCTTGGAGATCACAAAAGCAAACACTCGTCGCAACGTCTTCAAATCATGCAGAAGTGATAGCATTAAATTAAGCATATCGAGAATGTGTTTGGTTACGGTCTATGATTCAACACATTCGGGCAGCAAGTGGATTGCCTATGGATAGTAGCCCAACAATTTTATTTGAAGATAATGCTATGTGCATCACACAATTGAAGGAAGGCATCATTAAGAATGATCGGACAAAACGCATACCACCGAAATTTTTCTCTTTCACATGAGTTAATGAAGAACGGAGATATCAACATGCAATATGTTCGATCAAGTGATAACGTTGCAGATTTATTTACAAAGGCGCTACCAATTATCATCTTTAGAAAATTTGTACATAATATAGGGATGCGTAGATGGAAAAATTTGTAATGTAACTTTCAAGGAGAGTCTACGTGACTGTACTCTTTTCCTTATTTCAGTTTTTATACCACTAGGTTTTTCCGAAAAAGGTTTTTAATGAGGCAATATCAAAACATGTATGACATTGATAGAGGTGTGCATCCCAAGGGGGAGTGTTAGGCAGCCGGCGGCGGCTACACAATTCAACGGGGGTGGGCTGCCCACCCCACCAATTCCCTTTTGCACTGCCTATAAAAGGTTGTGCACCACCCCAGATAGAATACACATGGAACGGAAGAAGAAACGTTGCATTGTCAATTGTAGGTTGAGAAACCCCTTTGCCTCCTTACCTCAGAGTGAGGCGGAGACATTCTTTTATAATGAATGAAAAGGACCACATCGGATCACAAGTCCGATGTGGGATACAGACTCCAATACTCCCCATCAAGCTAGGTGTACCTAGCTTGGACACATAATGAAAAGAAAGCAACAAAACAGACGCTAACACTCCCCCTCAAGCTGGACATGGCCAGCTTGATGACAAATACAAGACAAAAACGGAAGAAACGAAAATAATAAAATCGTTGTTGATGCTGCTCCCCCTCAAGATGGTAATGTGATGCCGCTGGAAAAAAAAGGATGGGTCATCGCCGGAAAAGTGCGGGGCCGAACAACAAAGCGCCGGGAAATCCACACTGGCGGGTCGATCGTCAGAGCGTCGGGAAAATCCGCACTACGGGCCGGTCGTCAAAGTGCCGGGAAATCCGTAATATCGGGCCGACCGTCAAAGCGCCGAGAAATCCGCTCGGGAGGGCCGGTCGTCAAAGTGCCGAGAAATCCGCAATGGCAGTGCCGGTCGTCGAAGCGCCGGGAAATCCGCAGGAGGAGGCCGGCGATGGAATGCGGTGATTCCGCAGGAGGCGCCGGGCAGGGAGGCGAGGATTCCGCAGGAGGTGCCGCAAGGGAGCAGATGAATCCGGTCGGAGAGAGGGCTGCCTTGCAGGAGGAGGCCGGCAAGGAGGGAGAGCAGCGGACGGGGAACCTGGTCCTTCGGAATTCTCGCACAGGAGCAGCGGTCCGGTACGGGAGGCCGGCAGGGCTTGAGGCCGGCTGCTGGAGAAGCCGGCAGGAATGGAGGCCGGTTGTCGCGCAGAGAGGGGTCGGCGAGGCTTGAGGCCGGCTGCTGCTGGAGAAGCCGGTAGGAATGGAGGCCGGCTGTCGAGGGCGCTAGGGCGAGGGCACCGGGAGCCGCGTCTGGGAGGCGCGGCTGGAGGAGCGGGGCGCCGGGGAACCGCCTGAGGCGCTGCGTGCACAGGACCGCCGGAGAGGGTGGTTCGTGCGTAGCAGGAGAGGTGCAGCTGACCGGTTCGGGCGCCTGGAGAAGCAGGAGCCGGTGCGAGGAATAGGCGGGCAGTTCGGGCGAAGCGGGAGAAACCGTTCTGCGCGTCGGGAGTTGCGGAAGTGGGTGCCGGCAGGAGCGGGGAGCCGGGAAGAGCGGAGAGGGGAAACCGCCAGGGGGATGCCGGCAGGGACGACGCCGAGAAGGAAGCTGCGGCGAAGAGGTCTCGCGCGCAGGAGGAGCACGCGCCGGGAGGAAAGGTGCACCGGGGAGCCGCATCGGGCTAGAGGCGCCGGGGAAGGGAGGCCGCACCGCTGTGCGCCAAGCAGAAGGGAACCGACGGATCTGAACGCTGGAGCCGCGCGGGAGGTCGTCGAGTCTGGACGTCGGAGAGCAGCGGGCGAGCGCGACGGAGAGGCGCGGGCGAGCGCAACAGAGAGGCGCGGGCGAGCGCGACGGCAGGGGCGAGTGCTAGGGAGCCGGGATCTGGACGTCGGAGAGCCGCTCTGACG
Source organism: Viscum album (assembly GCA_963277665.1). Classification (NCBI taxonomy): domain Eukaryota; kingdom Viridiplantae; phylum Streptophyta; class Magnoliopsida; order Santalales; family Viscaceae; genus Viscum; species Viscum album. The sequence continues at coordinate 30,468,234 of OY728132.1, read as the reverse complement.
GAGGCGGGCCGATCTGCTAGGGCAAGGAGAGGCGGGCCGGATAGAACCGAAAACCGCAAGAGAGGCGCAGGGAGATGCCGGCGGGGGGAGATCCGCCGGGAGAGAGTGATCCGCCGTGAGGGAGGGCCTACGTGACCAGGAGGAGCAGCAGAGGGGAGGGGGGGCGGCCGACTATTTGGATTGGAGCCGCCGCCCCCCTGGACGGGGAAAAACCCTAAAGCAAGGGAGAAAAAAATATAATTAAGGAGGGAGGAGGGATCGGGTTTTGAAAACCTCCTCTGATACCATGTAGGTTGAGAAACCCCCTTGCCTCCTTACCTCAGAGTGAGGCGGAGGCATTCTTTTATAATGAATGAAAAGGACCACATCGGACTTGTGGTCTGATGTGAGATACAAACTCCAACATCAATAAACTATCCGTCTTCTTTTTTTATTCATCTTTCTTTGCTATTCTAATTTTCTAGTTTCAATTTTGTATTCTCAACAAAAATGAGAATATACAGACCATGAATTTTTAATTGTTTCAAAGCCTGTCATAACCCAGACAGCATACAGACTAACCCTACCAACCCCAGTCATTCCACGCACCAACTTACATAGAATACCCCTTCCCTCACATGGTACCATAATCCAACGTCCCATATAACAATTGTATAATTAGAAACAGATATGTACCTCTTTAATAGCATTGCGAATATTGGCAAGACCTCCAACATTTTCCCACCCAGAATGACCAACTTCAGAAGCTGGCTTATAAATGTCACGCATGGCAACTGGAAGGAACTCATGCATTGCCTGTGAAAAATCCTCACTAACCAAACTAGGCAGGTGGTGTTCTTCAGAAATGAAAGAATGAGATACAAAGCGACCAATAGCAGCATGAACTGCCCTATCAACCAGTATTACCTGAAAAATGGAGCTGTGTGGTAACAATATATTCCATTTAAGGAAGCGCAAAAGTATGAGAAACTGATGACCAGCAAATGAGGATGTAAAACAGTAAAGATATGCATCATGTGTGTAGATTATTTCCCGCAAAGGGTTCTCAGCCAGTAATGAAAAATATATTCTAAGCAGAAGACAATAAACTTTACAAAACAAAAACAAAAGATGTCAACCTCAAAAACCCCAGCAAAATTTTAAACATTTCAATAACCACGATTCTTATGTACTTCTAAGAAAAACATCTCCTAAAGCATCTAATAAAAAGATCAAGATTTAGAATTCTAGGGAACTACAGTTTCCTTGTTTGTAATTCAAAAAGTGAAGCATTCACAATCATGTGTAAAGAAGTTTCTTAAATCATAAGAAACGCAGATAAGTTGTGTGTTGAAAATTACATTAGTATGGATACATGTAAAAAATACGGCAATAGTGAGGAATGACATTACAAATGACACTCCAAAAAAGGGAACACTGGTTGATGCCAGCAAGTGAATAAAAAAAGCTGGCATCAGTTTTTGGTCCTTTTTTCGAATTTTTGCACATACAACCAGAACTAGAGAAGGTGGTTGGGAAACCAAGAAAAGAAAAAACAAAAATCAATCTCAGATAAGAATTAACAAAGTTTGATGAGAAAAATGTTTCACTCTTCCAATTTGAATGCCTAAAATGAAAGAGAAAGTGAAACAGTGAGTGTGCAACCATGGCCTTGAGAGCCAACTGTGGCCTTGAGAGCCAACCATGACTACACTAGAATAAAACAGAACAGCTGAAAGCAACTGCAACCAAGGGACCAATTTTCATAAGACGTTAAGATTGCTTTTAAAAAGTAATAGAAAGTCATGCAATAACTTTCACGAGTATGGGAAGTTAGCGTACACGCCACATTTTCTTTCACGGATTCTGTTGGACCCAGTTATTTGTATTTTGGAATCCCACATTGGTTTGCTCTGTCTTGTATTCCTTTTCCTCTATCTATAAATAAAGGGTTCCGCCTCTCAATGAGGTAGGAAGTACGGTTCTTCATGGTATCAGAGGAGGTGTAACTCAACCCTTCCCTACCCGTGTTTTTTCCTCTCGGCCCCAATTTATTTTCCCTGCTGCGCCCAGACACAGCTTGTACGACGCCCCCCCCCCCCCCTCGCGCCTCCGCTCCCTCCCTCCGCCTGTCGCACCTCCCTATCGCGTCCCAACGCCACCCCCCCCCCCTCGTGCCTCCGCTCCCTCCCTCCGCCCGTCGCACCTCCCTATCGCGTCCCAACGCCGCCACCCCCCCCCCCTCGTGCCTCCGCTCCCTCCCTTCGCCCGTCGCACCTCCCAGTCGAATCCCGCCGACCCCCCCCCCCGTCTCTGCTCCCTCCCTGCGCCCTTCGTAACTCCCTGTCGCACGCCACCAGGTCCGCACACCCCGCTGACGACCTGCCTCGCCGTGCAAACCCCTTCCACCAGCCCTATAACGTCTCGCCGCCCTCTCCTCAGCGCCACAGCCCAAGCTGCGTTCCTTCTTGAGTGCACGCTACCACCACTCATGTGGCTTCCCTGGCGATTGCATCTCTGTCTTCGCACCTCCTAATGTCGGCATCATTCTTTGATCGTGGTTCGAGATCTGGATACCCCGAGGCGTGATCTGTCGGTTCCTGGCTTGCGCATCCAGCCAGAAAGCATCACCAAGCGGCGCCTTTAGGCGCACCTCAACCTCGGCCTCCTGTTGAACGCATATAGCGCTCCAAAGTCCCGGCCTCCCAACGCCCTGCTCACCTATGACGTCTCTCTCCGGCATCACGCCGTCATCAGACCGTGCTCACGGTTTCCGCCTACCATTGCCACAACTCTGACTTTCCTGCTCAGGCCAGATTTCCCATCTCTGGCTATTCTTGTTGGATTCCTCGCTCCGCCCCTACTGTTATCTCGTCGCACTCTTCTGGGTGTATCTGTCGAACATTTGATCTGTGTCCGGCTGCGTGTTGTTCCTGCAAGCCTTGTTGCCACTAACCCGGCTATTCCTACCAAGTGGGATCTTGTAGCCTTTTCTCCATCTCCTTCCAGACATGGCATCATCCTCGCCACCATCCAATATTCATCACAACCTGGAACTCTCTATGGCTAAGATTGCGCTATACAATCTCATCGGACTGCTTTGTCACCTGCCATCTCTTCAGCCTCTATTGCTCAGACCGGTGGCCCTATTGCTTGTGTATCTCGTTGACCGACAACTTGGATGCTTGATTCTGATGCTTCTGGTGTTGTTTTTCAGAAGCGGTCGACGAATCAGGAGCTTGGTAGAGGTCGTCTTAGTGATAGGGTGTACATGTTAAATACCCCACCATCCCTTGTTTGCTCATCCACCTCTGCTCGTGTCATCGACCAACATTTTCGTCATAATCATCCACCGGCTTCAGTTAGGGTATCATTATTATGCATCTGTTGGAGTCTTCGTCCCACATCGGACTTGGTTTGATGTGGTGTTTATTATTTCTTATAAAATAAACTCAATGTCTCCCTTAGAGAGGAATCTTGGGTATTGGATTCTCCTCTATATCATTCTACATGGTATCAGAGGGGTCTAATCCTAACCCGAGCCCTCCCACCCATTTTTTTCCCGTCTAGGGTTTCCAGCAAATCCCCCCCCGATGGGGGGGGGGCTCGGCCCTAGGCAGTCTGTGCGCCCCCTTGTCGGCCTCCTGTGCGTCGCTCTCCGTCTCGCAACGGCATCTCCTGGGTATGACCCCTCACGACGGAAGCACTATCAACCGCTGCGCCCCGTTCGAATCATCTCGCGACGCCTCCCTACGCGACAAGCCGCCGGCCTCCTCCTACGGAGAAACCCCGCCTCCCGCGCTTCCTTCGTCGGGCGCCTCCCTGCGCAACAGCCGCTGCGCCCCATCCCACCACCCAGTGCCGACTCAACTCCCCGATGGCCCTCCTCCCGATGCGATTCTCCTGGTCAGGGCTCTTCCTATGTGATAGCCCCCATCACAACGGGCTCCTGCGTCGCCCTCCTTGTGCGCGTCGGCTCTCTGTGCGACGGCGCACCACCAGTACGATCCACCCTAGCCGCATCAAGGCTCCGCTCCCCCCTCCCGTTGCATCGCCTCTCCTACCTGACACCGCCTCTCCTACTCACTCTGCCTCGCTTTGTCGTCACCGGCAGTGCTTCCCTACAGCCACACAGGTTCCGGCAACTTGAATAAACCCAACCAGCGGCGTCCCTTTCTCTGGCGCTGCCCCCCCTTTCGTCGGCCTCTCCAGCGCGACGGTCTCCTCGAGCCCCCTCACCCGGCTTTTGTTGTCCCCGTTACCGGCAGTCCTGCGCCGACCCGACACGGCTTTCCCGACGCTCCGTCGTTCGACACCGCCAGTGCGGTTTTCCCAGCGCTCTGTCGTCCGGCCCTGCCAGTGTGGCTTTCCCGGCACTCCATCATCCGACCCTGTTTATACGGATTTCTTGGCGTTCCGTCGTCCGGCCCGCCTATGCGGCTGTCCCGACGCTTCGTCGACTGATCCCGCCTGTCGTTGCATCCACATTCCAGCTATTCTTGTTGGTTCTGCATGACGGGCGTTGTACGTTGGTTGAAAATCTTTTTCTATCAACTTCTTGAGGGGAGCAGCAACCATGGCGGTTTATGTTTTATTATGTTTTGCCTTGTTTTGTAATCAAGCAGGGCATGTCCAGCTTGAGGAGTGTTTGCAGTGTGTCAATTGCTTTGTTTTTCTTGGCTTTGATTTGTTTTTCATTATGTTCAAGTTAGGTACCTAGTTTGAGGGGGAGTGTTGGAGTCTGTCACACATCAGACTTGTGGTCCGATGTGGTCTTTATTATTCCTTATAAAATAACCTCAACGTCTCCCTTAGAGAGGAATCTTTAATATTAAGTTCACCTCTCTCTATCATTCTATAGTATCCTTTATTGAAGACTTCTCCCAGATGACATGGTTATATCTCCTTTGTGATCGTTCAGAGGTGTGATATTTTCAAAACTTTTAACCATTAAATTCACACTCAATTCTCCAAGCCTATTAAATGTCTCCACTCGAACAATGACCAAAATTATTCATCTTCTTCTCTTCAGCAATTTCTCAAAGATCACGGTGTCCTCCATCAAACATTTTGCCCTGATGCCCCTTGATGTGGAAACGTCGGAAGTCGCAACGATAGAAAAAACGATTCACAAAAGAGTAAAAGGGAAAAACAGAAGAAGAAGAAGATTTTGGACACAGAGATTTACGTGGTTCGGAAAATGATCCCAACATCCATGAAGAGACGGAAGTTTCACTAGTTTCGGGGGCACAAAATTACAGGGTTTTCAAGCACACACAAAACCCTAGCCCGAAATAGGCTAAAAAAGAGGACGAAGTACTATTCCACCAACCGCAGAGGAAGTCAGTTGTACTACAGTAAAAGGTGGCAAGAAGTCTGCATCGCTACAGTGTCGCGGTCACCCAAGTTCAAGATGTTATAGTGGTCGGCGGCTGGAAGTATGCGTTGCTACAGTATTGTTGACTCCAAAGTCCAACCTGCTACAGTGCTCTATCGGTGTCGGTCGATCAGCTCTGCTACAGTGGTCAGAGTTGCTATAGTGCCCCAAATTTTGGTCTGGGCCCTCGGAACAGGGGCGCATTGCTCCCTGCAACCCCCAACGAGCTCACCACGGAGCTCAACCCGCGGAGTTGCGGCCTGGTGCGCAATACGGGCCGCAAGCAATCGGTCCAACCATCATTCAAAATGGATCGGACTACACCAATCCAACACCCATCGTCGTATTTTGAAAACTACTCGAGTCTTATTATTTCACATGCAGGTATCTCTTCCTTTTTGGGGATGTTATTCTTACTGTCACCTATCTTATCAATCATCTTCATTCTTCTATCCTTCAGGGGAAGAGTCTGTTTTCGGCTATGTTCCCCTCTCTTCATCTTCACCATCTTCCACTTCGCGTGATTTGTTTTTGTTATATTCGTGACATTCATCCTTGACTCTCTAAATTTTCCCCAAAGGCCCTGCGTTGCATCTTTTCTGGGCTACTCACATACCCAGTGCGGTTACCGTTGTTTCTCTCCTGACTTGGGACATTATATCATCTCCACTAATGTCTCATTCACTGAGAACTCTCTGTTATTATCCTCTCCACCCTCTTTCCATCCTGATACCACCATCGATGATTGTCTTCCTCTCACCATTCACCCACCTCTGCCTCCGTTGACCCGATCAGATGATCTTCGCTTTGGATTTGTCTACTCTCGTCGTCCATCAAACATGCCCCCTCCCAGACCGAGGACACCATTTCCCCGACTTCGTACGTCGCTCCTGCTACGGGCACCGATGACTTGTCGATTGCATTACGAAAAGATACTCGCTCTTACCAGAATAATCCTCTATACACAACTTCATACAAAGACTTTTCTGCTCTGGAGACGATCTTTGTTCCTCGTACAATTGTTGAGCCTAAATCTCACCCTGGTTGGCTTCAAGCAATGTGGGATGAATTACAGGCCTTGGACGACAATTATACCTGGGATCTGGTCCCCCTTCAGGCGTGTAAAAAGGTTGTTGGCCGCAAATGGATTTATTCAATCCGTCTAAATACAGATGGTACTCTTCATCGCCTTAAAACCTGTCTCGTCACAAAAGGCAACGCTTAGACATATGGTGTTGAGTATTTCGATACCTTCTCTCCAGTTGCTAAAATGGTCTCTGTTCGATTATCTATTGTAGAACCGTACCCTGTACCTCAATGAGAGGCGGAGCCCTTTCTTTATAGATAGAGGAAAAGAATTACAAGACCCAGCAAACCAATGTGGGACTCTAACATACACATAATTAGATCCAACACTCCCACTCAAGCTAGAACAGGTTAGCTTGGAAGAAGAATCCCACAAAAAACAAGAGGAAAAACACATACCGAACACACTCCAACTCAAGTTGGGTCGTGAATGCTAAGGATGCCCAACTTGGTGCACAGAAAATTCAGAGGAGCTCTCGGCAAGTCTTTGGTGAAGATGTCGGCAAGCTGATGAGCTGTTGGAATATAGCTCAAACTCATAAGTTTCTGCTACAGGTGATGGCGAAGAAAGTGACAGTCAATCTCAATATACTTTGTGCGTTCATGGAACACTGGATTCGAAACAATCTTCGTGGCCGCCTGATTATCACACCAAATATGAGCAAAATTCTGTGACGGGAAACCAACTTCATGAAGAAGTTGACAAAGCCATAGAATTTCAACAGTGACTGTGGTCATCGCACGATATTCAGATTCAACACTGGATCTAGAAATGACAGATTGTTTCTTGCTTCGCCAGGAGATTAAGTTACCAGTCAGAAAAACCGCAAACCCATAAATAGACTTTCAGGTAGATAAGGAGTCAGCGTAGTCGGCATCACAGAAGGCCTCAATGTCCAGATGATCGTGATGTGAATACCGAAGACCACAGGCAGAATCTTTCTTAATGTATTTGACAATGCAAAGGATAGCGTCTCATTGGGATTTTGTCAGATGTTCCATGAATTGACTGACCTTGCTAACAACGCAGGCAATGTCTGGACGAGTCATGGAAAGATAATTGAGTTTGCACATAAGACGACGATACTTATCCAGATGAGAGTATGGGTCAGTTGCATCATGGAGAGATCGTTCCCCTGGTTCAAGAGAAGTGTCAACGACAGTTGCCTGAGACAAGCCAGTATCCTGCAAGATATTCAATGCATATTTTCGTTGTGAAAGGAAGATACTAGTTGGAAAATGGGAGATTTCAATGCCAAGAAAATATATCAAAGGACCCGGGTCTTTAGTATGAAAATGTTTTTGAAGATAGATAAGCTTTGAGATGGGTAATGCCATATGAATCGCTCCCAATAATAATGATATCATCGGCATACACAACTAACATGATGCAACCAGAGTACATTTGCCGATAGAAAACAGTGTGATCCTGCATACTCTGAGATAGACCGAAGGTAGTGATGACAGTGCAAAATATGTCAAACCACGCACGAGGAGACTGTTTGAGCCCATGGAAAGACCGACGAAGCCGAAAAACATGAGACCCGGTCCCTGAGGCAAGGAAGGTCAGGAAGTTGTTGCAAATATATTTCTCCTTCAAGAAACCCATGGAGAAAATCATTCTTGACATCAAGTTGATAAAGAGGCCAATTATGAGCAGCTGCAAGAGATATGGATAATCGAATAGAGACCATATTAGCTACCGGAGAGAAGGTATCGAAATAATCAACACCATACGTCTGGGCGAAGCTTTTTGCCACAAGATAGACTTTAAGGCCATGAAGAGTGTCATATGCATTTAGATGGATTGAATAAATCTATTTGCTGCCAACAACCTATTCACCTGCCGGAAGGGGGACCACATCTCAGGTGTGAATGTCGTCCAAGACATGTAATTCATCCCGCATTGCTTGAAGCCAACCAGGGTGAGATTTAGCCTCAGCAACCGTACGAGGAACAGATATCGTCTCCAGAGCGAAGAAGCCTTTGTATGAAGTTGTGTATAGAAGATTATTCTGGCAAGAACGAGTACATTTCTGCAAAACAATTGGCAAATCATCGACGCTCGTAGCAAGAGTGACTGACGAAGTTGGGAAAATGGTGTCCTCGGTCAGGACAGAAGACATGTTCGATGGACGACGAGAGTAGACAGAGCCAAAGCGAAGAACGTCTGATTGGGTCAATAGGGGCAGGGGTGGGTGGATGGTGAGAAGGAGACAATTATCGATGGTGGTATTAGGATGAAAAGAGAGTGGACAAGATAATAATGGTGAGTTTTCAATAAATGAGACATCAGCAGAGATGATATACCATCCCCAAGTCAGGAGAGAAACAACGGTAGCTGCACTGGGTACGAGAGTATCCCAGAAAGATGCAACATATGGCCTTTGGGAAAAATTTAAAGAGACAGGGACGAGTGTCACAAACATAACAAAGACACTCAAACACACACAGTGAAAGAGGGTGAAGATGAAGAAAATAGAATGGAGCTGAAAACGAACTCTCCCCCCTGAAGAATAGAAGAACGAAGATAAGATAAGAGGCGATAAGAATAGCATCCCACAAAAAGGAAGAGGCACCTGCATGTAAAATAATAAGGCCCGAGCAGTTTTCTAAATATGACGATATTTACAATCGGCCACACCATTCTGCTGAGGGGTATCGGGACAGGATGTTTGATGAAGGACACCGTGAACTTTGAGAAATTGTTGCAGAGAAGAAGATAAATATTATCGATCATTATCCGAGCGGAAACATTTAATAGGCTTGGAGAATTTAGTGTGAATTTCATGGTAAAAGGTTTTGAAAATCTCACACACCTCTGAACGATAACGAAGGAGATATAACCATGTCATCCGAGAGAAGCCATCAATAAAGGATACATAGTAATGGTACCCTAACTGACTGGGAACCCTGCAAGGACCCCATACATCGGAATGAACTAAGTCGAAAGGGTTAGCCGAGCATGTGATAATCAGGCTGTCGCGAAGATTGCTTCTATAATCCAGTTTTCCATGAACGCGGGAAGCATATTAAGATTGACTATCACTTTCTTCGCCATCACCTGGAGCAAAAACATATCAACTTTAGCTGCATTCCAACAGCTCATCAGCTTGTCGACATCTTCACCAAAGACTTGTCGGGAGCTCGACTGGATTCTCTATGCACCAAGCTGGGCATCTACACCATTCACGACCCAGCTTGAGTGGGAGAGTGTTCGGTCTTTATGTTTTCCTCTGTTTTTTTGTTGGTGGGGCTCTTCTTCCAAGCTATACATGTTCTAGCTTGAGAGGGAGTGTTGGACCCAGTTATATGTATTTTGGAGTCCCACAATGATTTGTTTTGTCTTTGTATTCATTTTCCTCAACTCCACCTCTCATTGAGGTATGGAGTACGGTTCTTCACATTCATTTTTTGTTAGAAAAACAAAGGACCGCCTTCTTGTATTTAGAGAAAAATGGGAAATGGCTACAGCACAATGGAGTGGAAGAAGACTATGGAGGAGAAGAGAGTAAGAGAAGAAGAATCGAGAGGCGCCTAGCATTCCCACCCAAGCCTCACGGTCGATCTGCCCAAGCAGCCCAGAATATTCCTTCCCCCCTTCCCGTCTTTCCCTCGCTCAACCCTCCCCTTATAACAGCCCCTACATGGGCCTATCTAAGCTAACAAATCCCGCAGCTAGCCTTACAACCCTTCCCCCCATAAAGTCCATTCTACCTCTTCCTTATTTCAAGTCTCTATCACCCGCCGCCCCTTGAAAACAGTCTTGTCCTTAAGACTAAAGAAATGTGACCATGCGATGCAAGCGAGCCAAGCGATCTCCCATACACTTCTCCCTGATTTTGCACTATAGGCAAAACCACGCAATATTGTTGACTTCGGACAAAGTTGTTGTGGTCCGTTAGCATGTCCCCTTTCTACTCAGGCATGTCAAGCTATCTCCCAAATGCTCTACACCATGCAATTAGCCCCTTCCTGTAATGTTGTTGCCTTATGCGCACCTTCCTCATTAATTGCTGCATTCGTACCCCCTAGAGTCACCTTCGATAGAGGGGTCAGTGGAGCTATTGTAATTTTAGTTAGACCAGAGAGTTGGTAACTCTCCCTGAACAGTCGATGACGCGACTCTATGTCATCCTCCTTTGTAACTGATGACTGTGCATTGTTCTGTAGCGAACAGAGTAGGCAACTCTCCCTGCACATCGCCAACAATATACCGTCAAAACAACATACCACCCCCGAACCACTATTTCATTTGTTCCCTCATCTCCTGTCAGCGCTCCAATCATCGCTTTCACGGGCGGCGATAGGTGCTCATGGTGTTGTTGCACCGCTGTCTCCTCCATGTTTACCAACGGTCGCCCATTGGCTGGCGACGAACAAGGTTTAGATGGCTCTTCGTCCTCATTTGCAGTCATATTTGTCGTCAAAGACGCATCTAGGCCAGACCTATTAGACATCCAACCAGCATGCCCCGCGCCCGAATCCCTGTAGCCGTCTCCATCCAAATGTGAGTCGGTCTCAATTATGACCAACATCAGTCGAGCTTCTTTTTGTGGTAGACGGAGTGGAACAAACTTACTTTGCTCGTGGTCAATGGTATTTTCCGCCAAATCCGCATTCTTCCCCCCCCCCCTACGCAACGACTTCCTCCCACCCTGAGCCCCTGCCCCAACGGCTCCCGTCCGGCCCGTTTCCCTGCGAGACAACCCCTTCTGCCCCATCCACACACGCACCTCCCGCGCAACAGCTCCCCGCACGACAGCTCCCTGCGTGACGCTTCCTGTGCAATGGCCCCCTGTGCGGCGGCATCTCCCTTCACGACGACACCCCTCCCCATCGCCCCTTTGTGCGACAAAGCACCCAACCCGCACCTCTCTCTGTGCAATCACCCCTCCCCGTCGCCCCCACTCTGCGCGACACAACCTCTAGCCCTGCACCCCTCCCTGTGCGCCAACCCCACTACCCCACTGCTTCTCGCTTTTCCCTATGTGACGCCCCAAACTGCACAGCCTCGCTCCACCGCCATTCATGAACCTCCTTCTATGACTTAATTAATACCCAGATGCTCCGACCGTGCACTTTCAGCACATAGTATCTACCTGTTACACACTATCAGCGCCTTATCCTTGGGTAACGTGCATCTTCAGCACTCCACCGCCCTCTTGTGATCTTCAAGCCCATCTATGGCAACGTCATCACCCTTGCCTGACACTATCACCGCTTCCACGCATCTTGTGGATGAACGTCTCGATTCCTCCAATTTCATCATGTGGAAGAAAACTTTTATTGTCGCTTTGAAGGGCGTGGGAAACTATTCTCATCTTGTTGCATCCCCTCCTGATCCAAAAGATGACACGTTCGGACAATGGGAATAGCGGGACAACAAGATCTTTTTTATGCTGCTTAACTCTATGGATTGTTCAATTAAGCATGTTGCCGAGATTTCTAATACCTGCAAGGACTTACGGGATTTTTTATTACGTATGTTTTCTAAGACAAACAATCTCGCTCGCATCTCCGTCCTTTTTCAGCAACTCTTCACTCTTCAACAGGGAAATTGCTTGATTCCCCCTTATTATGAGTGGAAGTCAATTGTCGATGAGATCAATGACTTGTGGACCATTCCACATGCTCCGGATGACGTCCGCACTCAACGCGATCAGCTGTTCTTGTTCTCCCTCCCGCATGACCTCAATACCGAGTTCTCTACCACTGTTACCAACATGTTGGTCAGCCCTACCACATTACATCCCTCCTTGGTTTCTAACCGTCTTGTTTGGGCGAGACGTCCTTCGCTGGCACTCAGCACCGACCACTCTGATCGTGCTGTTATGCTCTCTCGCGGTACCAACAGAGGCGGTGGTCATTCCGGCGGCAGTCTTCTGATGGTTCTCCAGTTCCCGAACGCTCTCGCTCTCCACAGGCTGTCATCCCTGTCCCAGTGACTCCAGATGACACCCGTCATACTATTGATCTCTCTGAAGATGAGTATCGGTATCTCCAGTCTCAACGTGTTGGTATTTCATCGAGTGCTATTATTGCTCATGGCAATGCACCTACTGCTTATTTATCTCAGAGATCCACCTCATGGGTTCTTGACTCTGATGCCTCAGAGCATATCACCGGGAATGCAAGTATTCTTTGTTCTTATAACTCGACTTCAACTAGAGATACTATTACTGTGGTTGATGGTAAGATAGTACGGATTGCTGGTAATGGGAGTTGCTCGCTTACACCTAACATGACGCTCTTTGCAGTTGCTCTTGTTTCAAACTGTCCTTTTTAATTTGATATCTATTAGTAAAATTACAGCTGACTTGCAATGTTGAGTCATCTTCTCACCTACTTCAGTTGTCTTTCAGGAGTCTTCGATGACTCAGGTACTTGGTAGCGGCCGACTTCAGGGTGGTGTGTGCATGCTTGACTCGGCCCCGGCCCTCGCTTGTCCTGTCACCTTTGATTATGTCATGCAGCTTCATTATCACCTCGCCCATCCACCTGAACCCGTTCTTCAGTCACTTTGTCCGGTTTGGGGTCATGTTTCCCCTTTTGATTGTGAATCTTGTCATTATGCCAAGCATCACCGGGTCACCTATGTCCCCCCGGTGATTACTCGTGCGTCTAGTCCCTTTTATTTAGTTCATTCTGACATATGGGGACCCAGTCTTAGTCTATGTAAACAGGGTTATCGTTATTTTGTAACCTTCATCGATTATTTTTCGAGAATGACAAGGGTCTATTTGTTGAAAACTCGCTCTGAAATTTTTATTGTGTTTTGCTCTTATTATAATGAAGTTCAAACTCAATTTTCCACTAAAATTCATTGTTTGCACTCTGACAATGGTCGTGAGTATTTCTCTGGCCCATTCCAGTCTTTTCTGGATGACCATGGCATTCTCCATCAAACTTCTTGTCCTAATACACCTCAACAAAACGGTTCATATACGGGTTCCCCTTCAACCCTTAAAAGAGGGATTATCTATAATAAAATAAAAAAGAAGGTCTTCGGGCCATTCGGAGTAGAGGTTATTCGTGCTCTTTTATTCCAAATGAAGGTTCCGACCAGTTTTTTGGGCGATATCATTCTCACAGCCACATATCTCATTAACAGACTTCCCTCATTGGTTCTTCAGAAGGACACTCTCTTTCATTCTTTATTACCAACCTCATCACTACATTCTCTGCCTCTTCACATCTTTGGCTGTGTCTGCTATGTACGGGAGATACTCACCCCTCCCTCTCAAAGTTTGATTCAGGCGCTCTCAAATGCATCTTTCTTGGTTATTCGCGAACTCAGTGCGGTTATCGCTGTTTTTCCTCAGACTTGCATCGTTATGTCACATCCGCTAATGTTTCCTTCGTCGAATTCTCCATCTTTTCTGTTCCAAATTTCCAACCATTACCTATTATTCCTGATTTAGCCATAACTTTACCCTACTCTCTTCATCCACCACTACCAACACTTCCTTTTGATGTCGTTGGATCCTGTTTTGACCAAGTTTACTCTCGTCGCCCTTACATCCCTACACCACAGAGCCTCATGCTGCTACCGCACCCAATGACTCATCAGCTCCTGGTCAACCATCATCGGAGTTACCTGTTGCCCTTCGCAAAGGTAAGCGCTTCTGTCAGCAAAATCTCAATTCATCAACTTCTTATCAAGGATTATCCGTGGCTAGCTCTCGCACTATTGCGACACTCAGGGTCGGCCCTGGGGCAAGTCCTACGAGCCCCCAAGCTAGGGCAACACACAAGCAAGGCAAAAAAATACAAAGACAAGGGCATGAATTTTACCTTTTTACTATAGCTCTTAATGAAATCAAGGGCAAAATTTCTGTAGTTGGTCTTTGGCAACCGAATTACCGGGCAATTCCTAGCGACACTCGTTGCTCACTCAACACCGTGCAATGTTGTTGAGGCAAAATCTCATCCCGACTAGTTAAAGGCCATGCAAGATGAACTTCAGGCCTTGGAAACCAACCATACTTGGGATCTTGTTCATCTCCCTACAGACAACAAGTTGTTGGTTGCAAATGGATCTACACCGTGTGCGTCAACGCCGATGGATCTCTTAATTGTCTCAAAGCCCGACTTGTTGCCAATGGTTATGCGCAGACGTATGGCATTGATTACTTTGACACCTTCTCTCTCGTGGCCAAGATGGAATCAGTCTGCTTATTTATCTCTCTTGTCGCCTCTTATCACTGGTCTCCCCATCAGTTGGATGTAAAGAATGATTTTCTTCATGGATTTCTTGATGAAGAAATTTATATGCAGCAACCATCAGGATTTGTTGCTCGGGGGGAGTCTTCCAAGGTTTTTCGCCTTCGTCGATCATTGTATGGCCTCAATCAATCACCCCGTGCCTGGTTCGGGCGTTTTTGCACCGTTGTGCTTAGCTTTGGCATGTGTCAAAGCATCAAAGATTCTTCTGTTTTTTATCATCATTCTACAGCAGGCAGCATTCTTTTGATAGTCTATATGGATAACATTGTCGGTACTGGCAATGATGATGTTGGCATTGATCGACTCAGATCCTTCATCAAAATTTTCACACGAAGGATTTGGGTCCACTGCGTTATTTCTTGGGAATTGAGGTCTCTAGATGCACCAAAGGAATTTTTAAATCTCAGAGAAAGTATGTTTTTGATCTTCTGCGGGAGACTGGAATGACTCAAGCCGACTCAGTTGACTCACCCCTCAAACCTAGAGAAAAATCACTTCATACTAACAGTGAGATGTTTTCTTCACCCGAGGGATGCAGACGACTTGCTGGGAAACTTAACTACTTATCGATGACTCGACCTGATATTGCTTGTGCGGTTAGCAAAGTGAGTCAATTTATGGAATCCCCAACAAAAACGCAGTGGGAGGCTGTTCTTCGCATTGTTAGATATGTGAAGGAACCGGGTTTAGATCTTCTATATTATGATCATGGACATATAGATATCGAGCCATTTTGTGATACAGATTATGTTGAATGCCTCTCTTCTAGGAGATCTGCGTCTGGTTTTGCAGTATTTGTTGGAGGAAATTTGATCTCATGACAAAGCAAGAAGCAGACGGTTACCTCACGATCAAGTGCGGAGTCGGAGTATCGTGTCATGGCATATGTGACTGTCGAGATTATTTGGACACAACAAATTCTATAGAAAATTGGATATGCTGTCAAGAAACCGACACATATCTGGTGTGACAATCAAACTGCTATCAAGATTGTCACAAATCCAGTCTTTTATGAGCGGATAAAGCATATTGAATTTGATTGTCACTTCGTTCGAGAAAACTTTGAGATGAAGAAGATCATCTTCAGTCATGTTCACACCTCTGATCAACTTGCAGATGTTCTCACAAAAGGGGTGTCTGGACTGCGTGTCCAATTTTTATGTAACAAGCTAGGCATGATAAATATATATGTCCCAACTTGAGGGGGTGTTAAAGAGTATTAGATAATTTTTATATATTTTTAATATTCTTGTCCCACATCGGTATGGGACGTCTTTTGTACACCTTGTCTCATCTATAAATAAAGCATCCTACCTCATTGTGAGGTACGGCTTCATTCCAACACTAACAAATCCCCCAGCTGGCCTAACAACCGTTCCCCCATAAAGACCATTCCACCCCTTATTCCAGATCTCATTTTTCTTTCAAGAGAATAATTATAATCCAATTCGGAAAACAAGAGTCTTTGAATTATTGAATCATACTAAGAAATTTCAATATTTGAATTTATCACAGCAATACTCCCAAAACTGTTACAGAGCTTCAGCATGTGAATCCGAATAAAACAAAAGGCCATGAGTCGTATATTTGGCAAAGATACAAAATTTTGATAAAGCTTTGCATAGAGAAGTACCAGATCATATGCATCATATCCATCACATTTAGAAGATATGTCTAACAAAAGGTCATCAGGACAATGTAAAAGTCTCCTCTGGACTTCATGCTTTAATATTGCAAAACGTTGTGAGGTCACAAGGGAAGATAGTTGCACATGAAAATCAAACCTTCCTGAGAGGGAAAAAAACGGCAGCCAAAACTTGTAAAATACAACCAACAAGAGTAGAACGAGACAGGAATTCTGATTCAACTTGGACTTGCTGCTAAAAAATGAAATGGCATGCATTTAAAAAATAATAATAAGACCAACCCGAGGAAGTCAAAGATTGAGGTAAGTTTTCCAAAGTCTGCGCTGAAGCTAGGAATGCAACAGGACCAATGCCACAGGAGTGCACTCTTTTTTCCTGTTCAGTACATGCCCGCTTTTAACAATAATTTCACAAACATCCACATGCAAATTAATTTTACTAGTGGGTGCTCTTTTGCATTTGCCTTTTTTTTTCAAGGTTCAATCCAAATCCCTGCCCATTGGTGTTCTTTAAGGCTGGATTATATGCCCAATCCTAGGCCCTAAGAGTGCAACAGTATTGCTAAAGTGCTATTCCTCAAATCTGAAATCATGACAGTAGTTATATGAAAGCAACAACCTTCAATTCTTCGGGTCCGTTTATTGAAAACTGCTTATAGCATTTATAACTTATCATAAGTGTTTTTCTGCCACTTAAGCAGTTTTCTTATGAAATTCAAGTTTCAGTGTTTTGGGGAAACAGAACAAAAACAACTCATTTTTTTAAACTACTTAAAACAAGTGATGGGTGCTATAAATAGTTTTCAATAAATACTGTCAAACGGACACTTCCTCAAACATAACTTTTGGTCCACCTGTTAACTATCACCATTGCTAGAAGAGAGAATCGACAAGTGAAATTAAACAAAACATGTATGCGCAGCATGTGTGCCTGTACACATTGAAAGTGAAAAATCTTGTAAAAAATTACTGCATATTCATCGATAATGTCAGCGAGAAATTGTGTGAGCCTAACAACAGAGGAAGGGGGTTGAAATCCTTCAGATCCAGTTGTGGACGAAACAAGGCTATCTAGATCGTCAAAGATGACAAGCGAAGGTGTGTGATCCAAGGCTTCAGATATGTATCCAGAAAGTGCTTGATGAATGGATGGAGCCTTTTCCAGGGCAAGTTCTGAACAGGATACAAAAACTCTGCAAAGAAAACCTCCCGTTAAACAAACGATGACAAAATTGAACATCCCAGTTTCAAGCAGAAAAAAATGCCCTGCCAGATTTTAACATGCTGCCTAGAATTTAAAAATGACGGGGTGGGGGGGCAACGAATAACTGCATACATGTATGCCAACAGATTTTCACTTTCTTCGATGTATTTTGCAATTGCATTGATCAATGTTGTCTTTCCAGAACCCTAAAAAGAAATTAGAAAAAAATCAAATAAAAAGAACATGAAACGTATCAAAAAGTTGATGTTTAATCTAAAAAGGTCACAACACATATCAAAAGACAAATCAAATTGAACCGAAATTGATGATTTGTAAATTAACATGGTTCGAAAAATGCTAGTCACTTGCCAGATGGCCAGGCTCTACTCGTCAGAAAATCTAACTCTGAAGAGCAGTTGGTGTCAAATAGCTTAATATCTAAAAATATAACTTTAGTAGAAGAATGGATTCAAAAATACCTGCTTTTGAACACAACTCTGGCATAATGAAATATAGTAAAAACAAACTTCACATGGCTACTCAAAATAGCACTTGGAAATTTGTGTCTCAGAATTTTGCCATTCTTTCCCCCATCTCATTTTTCAGATTGAGGGACCCAGATTCTATTTTGGAAAACAAAATTAAGGTTCGATGCCCCATTTACAATTGTCATCCCTAGACTATTTTGCTTATCCTTGCTCCATAAATCTTCTATTCATTCATTATATATGTTGCATGAGGAAATAATTTATTAAAATTTCCATTTTTTCCAAAACCATAATAATTTGAAACCAAGGAGAAGGCTTTAGCGCCCTTTGTTTGTAATAGAGTTGATCTACTGATAAAAAAAGGTATTAAGCAGTGGTATAGGATTAGATCCCAAAGAGAGTAAGTATTTCTTCTTAATTCATAATGAATGAAAGTATTTTTCAAGGATTCTATATATATATTTATATACTATACAATATAATATGAAAATATATAGTATAATATGAAACCGAGAGAGCTGCCTTTCAGAAAATTTGAAGAGTTTAAAGTCTCTACTTTCAACCTTCTGATACTACATGATACTGTTCACAAATATGCTACATGATACACTTCATAAATAAGTTCCTTAAAAGTTAAAGCTTTCAACTATCTAGTAGTTGTGGACCAAAAAATCTAGGTGAAACGGGTAAGGTGAAACGGCGCCGGTCTTGTGGATCCCAAAGGCCAGGTGAAACAGGTTGGGTGCAACGATCTTTCGGACCCAAAAGGCCGGGTGAAACACCACGCGTCATGGGACCCAAAAGGTCATGTGAAACAGCACCCGAATAGCGAACCTAAAAGGCCGGGTGGAACGGAATTCGATTAGCGGACCAAAAAGGCCGAGTGAAACAGCGCTCGAATGCGGACCCAAAAGGCTGGTCGTCAGCAATAACAAGACACAACAGAGAGCTGGGCAGCAGCAAATAGGCCTGACGAAGATCCGGCCAACCCAACGGTGAAGTCGTGGAGGCGCGTTGAACCTGCACACCGGTCACTGGTCGCTGGTCAGCGGCTGGATGGCAGGGGGCAGCCAAACAGGAGATGGAGGTGTGAGCCAACAAGCCGGAGGGACACATCACATATGTTCTTTTATTTATCTTATTTTTTCTTCTTTTCATTTAGTCAAGCTGATCATGTCCAGCTTGAGGGGGAGTATTAGGAGTATTTCCTTTGGGGGAGTGTTAGTATTTAGATATTTAGGACATTCAGATTTTTAAGATATGAGCAAACAGTCAAAGGTTTGATTAGGTCAATAGTTTTACTTGTATTTATGATCCAGCTTGTATCTTTATTTTCTTCATCTATAATTAAAAACAACCCAACCTCACTTAGGTAAAGATTCTCGGTTTCTCCTTTCTTCAAAAGGCATTCCAAATGAGATGAATTTGAGATTGAATGGCTTTCCCTATTTTGTGCTTCTTTATCGACTGAGGGCTGGCTGACTGTCCTCAATGGAACAGAGAAGACCAAAAGCAAGTGACACTTGCATCCAAAAATAATAATTTTATGCACTGCTGTCATCAACTCTACTAAAACTACAAACCGGCACTTGGTACATTTTAAAGGAGAAATCAATAAGGTTGTGTTTAACAGCACTTACAGAAAAGTGCTTATGACACTTCGATAAGGAGATTGAAAAAACAAGAGCTAATTGTTGTGTTCTTGAAAAAACACCTAAAACGTCAATTCTTTGAACAAAAAAACCTAAATAAGTGGCAGAAAAACATTTTTTCAATAATCAATTTGAGAAAACTTACATAGAATCACTTGTCCACAGTAAAAAGTGCTATAAGCACTTTTCACACTTTTCAATAAGTATTTTCAAATGCAGCCTAAACCATTTTTTAACAACTCAAGTGTGTCCGCTCTAATAGTACGTATGCTTTAAATTAAGGCTGCATAAAGTCTTATCTCGGTATCACAATCATGAAAAGAATTCTCTAAATATTACCTGGCACAAAATATGTAAATCCATCGCACAGAAAAGGTAAAATCGTGCATCCAAAGTGAAGAAACAAACTCACAGGAGGCCCGTATACCAGAACATGCCCTGGCAGAGGAATATTATGAGCTCCAAACCAAATTTGTGAACCTTGAGACAGCAGCACCACCAATCCTACGAGTGAACCATTATCTAGCAGAATGAAAATTCTGACTTTTGAAAACAGTTGCAATATGCGAGTATTTTAAGCAACCAAACATATAAAAATAAAATAAAAGATCTAATCTATGATATTTGGGCATGTATTAATTTCCATGTATGTATGACATAAAAATGTGTGTGTGACTAAAATTTATCCTCCTCAGACATTTTCAGAAACTAACTGTACAAAACTAAGATTTTGAAAAATACCCACTATTAGTGATATCAGAAACAGTAGTCTCTGTCAAGCTGAAGGAGGAAACTGTAGAAAGCTGACTTCGTTTGGAGGCAGCCTCCTTGGAAGAGTAGAAGATTATCGGCTTGTGTAAATTTAGATTTTCAAACCAGCACAAGCTCTCCCGGTGATCATTTCTCTGATGTCCATCATTGAAAACAAGCTCATAGCCATTGACTTTTCCATCAGGTAAAGATTCATTCAAAGAAGCTAGAACATATAAAAGTTCAGCTGACAAGCCACCAGTTCCACTCCTGCATGTGAAAGTATCTTTCAATGATGCCTGCAAGCCTTCCACAGCTTCCAAATTGTGAAGTTTAACTTCAACGTGAAGCAAAGTTTCATCTCCTAATATCAATGAATTCACTTGGACCCCTGTATATGTTTTAATGGTATCAAGTTGAGCCAAAAACCATTCCTGGAGAACACTTTGCAATCCCCTTCTATTTTCAGATTGCACAGTCACCGCATCATCAGTTTTATTAGATTCATGATGGAGACATGCAATTACATCTTCATACATTGTCCAGTCTAAATTACCTTCATCCAAACCCGTGAATGACTTTTTATTGCTCTTATAATTTTTATGGCTACCAGCCTTTACTAGGGTGTTGTCATCAAAATACTTGTCCTCAGACATCTTAAATTGGCAAGGAGAAAGAGAAAGTGATGAAAGATCCTTTCTTACATGAATATTGCAACTTCTCACATAGACCCCTGCAAGTATAAGAGTAAGTTGATTCAAAGAACACTAAACATCAAAGAAGATTTTGAACATCATTCCTTCCAACACAGTCTAAACACATTTCAACTGTCAAATCAACTACTGCCAGAATATGAGCCATCTAAGTTGATTGTATGCTGGAGTAAAAAGTAAAGCAAGTTATGGCATCATTCATTGGCACCACAACACTAATAAAATTTTCCCTTTCAGTAACCAAGTACTAAACGCATTTTCCTGTGTTACCCCCAATTACCCCACACATGAAAAACGGCAGGTGGACATTTTTTAAATGCATTTCGTCAAAATTGATGCAGCACGTAACAATTAAAAACAAGAAATCACGCATCAAGTCAGTGTCTATTGCATATGGAAAAGAATTACCATCCATCACTGTCAATTATCATTCAAGATGCATCGTTAAGCCCCAGTTACAAAACATTATAAGATGCACAACTAGCTTTAGTAAGTGTTGAACCCTGTTTTTTATTCTGGGTATTTCCGAGTCCCACATCGGAATGCCCCTTTATGTATTCCGTATTTTCAATCTATAAAAGAAGGTCGCCGCCTCACCTTGAGGTAGGAAGATTACCTCTTTACATGGTATCAAAGGGAAATTAATCTCGAACCCTCCCTACCTTGCGGATTCTCAGTTCTGTCCGGCCCCCCCTCTCACCTGCCCTCCCGGTTCTGTCCGGTTCCGGCCCTCCTCCCTGCGCACACCGGCCAGCCGCTCCCCATCTGGCGCGTCTCTCCCCGCTGGATCCCGACCGGCGGGCGTCTCCCTGGTTCTCCAGCCAACGGCCCCTGCCGGCTATCCCTCCCATCCAGCGGTTCTCCCCCCTGCCGGCGCCTACATCCCGTGGCAGCCTCCCTGCTCTGGTTCTGTCCGGCGTTCCCCCCCCCCGACGCGCGCACCTCCATCCGGCCCGCGGCCATCATCCAGCGCGCGCGGCTCCCAGCAGATCCTCTCCCGGCGCTTCGCGATCCCGACGCGGCTCCCGCCTCCTCGCAAATACGCGGCCGACTCCTCCCGTAGGTAAACCTGGGCGCGCGTCGGCCCCCAGCGGCTTCCCGAATCCGACCTCCGCTCGCAATCCAGCGCCAATTCCCGACAACCCCATGCGACGGCTCCGCCCCTGTGCGCGCGACGGATCCCAGCCTCCCGATTTCGCCTGCTGCGGCTCTTCCCAACGGCCCGCCTCTCACGACTCCCGGCGCCCTTCCCAGATGGCCTGCCCGACGCGGCTCCCTGCGCGCAGCACCCCGCAACCCTCACCCAGCGGCCCTGTTCCGTCGCGACGTCACTCGCCCAGCGGCCCAGTGGTTGCGCTCATCCAGCGGCTCACTCCCGGCGCTCTAGCCGACTAGCCCTCCCGGCGGCTCCTCGCTCCGCCGACGGCCCATCCCGGCGCAAAACAAACAAAAGAAAAAAAAAATCCCAACAATTTTTTTTCTCCGGTCCCAGCGAATCGGCTCACTCAAGGCGAACCGGTCCAGGCCGTCCGATCCAGGCGAACCGCTCTAGGCGAACCCCTCCAGGCGAACCGGCATTCTCCCGGCTCTTCCTGCACCCGGCATGCACCGGCTCCCGGCGCCCCTCCCGCTGTCCGCGGCATCTCGCGGTTTCGGCTTCCCAGCTTCCACCGGCCCTACCTTCTACCGGCCGCGCTTCGTAGCATCCCACTACTTCTGACCTCTTCGGTGGTTGTCCCTCGCCTCCATGGCAGTCTCTTCAGCTCTGCCCCAGATGATCACTACCTCCACCCGCCTCGTCAGTCATGGATATGGCCGCTCAGGCCCTCGTGGTCGTAACCGAATGGAGGGTCGTCCACGTCCACTCTGTCAACACTGTGGCAAGCTCGGCCACCTGATTGATCGATGTTGGGTACTTCATGGGCGCCCGTCTCAGCACCTGCGGCGGGGTCCGACAACAGTCCAGGAGGCTCCCTCCTCAGTCGACACTCTCCCATCATCTCTGGCTCTGTCTATGGCGGACATCCGGCTGAGTCATGATCCTCGGACCCCTGCCGGACCTGGTCCATCTTTGGCTTCTCTAGCCCATTCCGTTGCTTCCGCCGCCTTTGTTGGTCGTCGCTCCTCTGACTGGATGCTCGACTCAGGTGCCTCTGACCACCTCACCGGTGATACTGGTATGTTGACCTCCTACTGTCCTTATACCGGTCCATCAGCCATCACCGTCGCCAATGGCTCCACTATCCCCATTGCGGGTTTCGGTGCACGCTCCCTGACGTCATCACTTCACTTGCCCTTTGTGGCACATGTGCCCCGCAGTCCCTTTAATCTTCTTTCCATCAATAAGCTCACAAAAGATTTTAACTGTGCTGTCATATTTACCTCCTCTGCTGTTGTTTTTCAGGAGCTGACTACGAATCGGGAACTTGCTAAAGGCAAGCTTCAGGACGGGGTCTACATGTTTGATGGACCGACACCCGTCGCCTGCACATCTATCTCTGATCGTGCCTTGGATCTTCATTCCCGGTTGGGACACCCCCCCACCTCCACCATTCATCAGCTTTATCCGGATTTCAGACCACATACTTCTTTTCATTGTGAGTCTTGTACTTTTGCGAAACATCATCGCACTTCCTACATTCCTCGGGTGGATACACGGGCTTCCAAATCTTTTGATCTGGTTCATTCAGACATTTGGAGTCTCTGTCTCATCTCGAGTCATTTGAGGTATAAATATTATATATCCTTCATTGATGATTTTTTGCGAATGACTTGGCTATACCTCCTTCGAGAACGCTCCGAAGTGTTTTCCACATTTCAGACATTTTACAATGAAATTCAGAACCAATTTTCCACTTCTGTTAAATGTCTCCGCTCGGACAATGGGCGTGAGTACCTCTCCACCCCTTTTCGGCACTTTCTCCAGGCGAAAGGCATCATTCATCAAACCTCCTGTCCAGATACACCCCAGCAGAATGGAGTAGCCAAGCGGAAACACCGCCATATTTTGGAGACTGCTCGTGCCCTCCTCTTCCACCGACAGGTGCCTCTGCATTTTTGGGGAGATGCGATACTCACTGCTACCTACCTTATAAACTGTCTTCCTTCTTCTATTCTTCAGGGGGAGACTCCTTTTCGGGCTCTGTTCTCTTCTCTCCCTCCTCACTCCCTTCCGCTCCGAGTGTTTGGATGTCTATGTTATGTTCGAGACACACGCTCCAAACTCTCTCCCAAATCTCTCTGGTACATCTTCCTTGGCTATTTTCCGCACTCAGCGCGGATATCGCTGCTACTCACCAGACCTCCGGAGGTATGTCATCTTTGATGACGTCTCATTTGTTGAGAACTCTCTGTTCTCCCTTCCTTCTCCTCATCCTGACTCAGCCATCGATGATTTCCTTCCTATCCTCATCCACCCTCCTCCAGTGTCTCCCCCTACTACTGACACTCATTTTGGTAGGGTCTACTCTCGTCGTTCATCACCTGTATCCCCCGTCCCGACCAATGACACCATCATTCCCGCTTCGTCCGATGCTCCTGCCCCGGCACCAGAGGACTTACCCATTGCTCTCCGGAAAGGTACTCGCTCTTGCCAGAGTACTCCTCTATTTGTATCTTCCTACAGGGGTATGTCCGCTTTGGAGACAGTTTCAATTCCTCGCACTGTGGGTGAAGCAAAATCTCACCCGGGATGGTTAGCCGCAATACGGGGTGAGTTGCAGGCGTTGGAAAAAAACCATACTTTGGATTTTGTTCACCTTCCAGCAGGCAAACAAGCGGTTGGCTGCAAATGGATTTACACAGTCCGGCTGAATCCCAATGGCACTCTCCATTGACTCAAAGCCCGCCTTGTTGCCAAAGGCTTCGCCCAGACTTGCGGTATTGACTATTTTGATACCTTCTCTCCAGTTGCCAAGATGGCCTCCGTCCGGTTATTCATCTCTCTGGCAGCTCATCATCGTTGGCCTCTTCATCAACTGGATGTCAAAAATGCATTCCTCCATGGATTTCTTGAGAAAGAGGTTTATCTGTCTCAGCCCCCCGGTTTTTGTGCCTCCGGCGCGAGTCTCAAGTCTGTCGACTCCGCCGCTCTCTTTACAGCCTCAAGCAGTCTCCTCGTGCTTGGTTCGGCCGCTTCAGCACTGTCGTCATCGACTTTGGGCTCTCTCGCAGCATGAAAGATCACACTGTGTTCTACAGGACGACCTCCGCTAGTTGCATCCTGTTAGTCGTTTATGTGGATGATATCATCATCACCAACAGCGACAGTGACGGCATCACCCAACTCAAGGGTCATCTTCACCAGCACTTCCACACTAAGGATCTCGGTCCTCTCACATACTTCCTAGGCATCAAGGTATCCTATTCTTCGGACACCATTTCCCTATGCCAACGGAAATATGCATTGGATATTCTGCATGATGCTGGGCTGACACAGGTCACTGTTGTCGACACTCCTCTGGAACCTGGGGAACGATCTCTTTATGACTCCTCCGAACCGTATTCACACCCAGAGCGATATCGTCGACTAGTGGGCAAACTCAATTATCTTACCATGACTCATCCCGACATTGTCTGCGCTGTCGGCAAAGTAAGCCAATTTATGGAGCATCCGACCACCTCTCATTGAGATGTTGTCCTCCGCATCGCCCAATACATCAAGCGAGATCCTGCCCGTGGTCTTCGCTACTCTCATCATGCTCATCTCAATATTGAGGCCTTCTGTGATGCAGATTATGCTGATTACCTTGCTACTCGGAGATCAACTTCGGGGTTTGCCGTATTCTTGGCAGGCAACCTCATCTCCTGGCGCAGCAAGAAATAGACAGTCATCTCCAGCTCCAGTGCGGAGTCCGAGTACCGAGTCATGGCCACAGTCACTACAGAGATCATTTGGCTTCGACATCTCCTTCAGGAGCTTGGCTTTCCTCCACAGACATCTGCTCGCATCTGGTGTGATAATCAGGCAGCCACCAAGATTGTTTCGAATCCCGTTTTCCATGAACGTACGAAGCATATTGAGGTGGACTGCCACTTTCTTCGCCACAACCTGAAACACGATCATATCAGCCTTAGCAACATCCCGACGGCGGACCAGCTTGCTGACATCTTCACCAAAGGCCTCCCAGGAGCTCGCCTCGCCTCGCTCAGTTCCAACTGGGCATCCACAGCATCTGCGACCCAGCTTGAGGGGGAGTGTGTCTGATCTTTTCTTAATGTTATCTTTCTTTTATGGGACTCATGTTCCAAGTTGGGCATGTCCAGCTTGAGGGGGGAGTGTTGAACCCTGTTTTTTATTCTGGGTATTTCCGAGTCCCACATCGGAATACCCCTTTATGTATTCCGTATTTTCAATCTATAAAAGAAGGTCTCCGCCTCACCTTGAGGTATGGAGATTACCTCTTTACAGTAAGCATTGCATGTAAGAAAAGGATTTTAGGCTCTAGTAAGCAAGAAAAAAGATGCATCATTTTCCTGTGTTACCACCAATCACCCACACATGAAACATGGCAGGTGGGCATTTTTTAAATGTGTTTCATAAAAAATCATGCAGCATGTAATAATTAAAAAAAAAATCACACAACAAGTCATAATCTATTGCATATGAGAAAAAAATTACCATCCCTCGCTATCAATTAGCATCATTAAGCCCAAGTTACATCACATTATAAGATGCACAAATAGCATTAGTAAGGATGTATTGAATTCAAGAAAAGGATATTAGGCACTAGCAACCAAGTAGCACACAAGATGTATCATGAAGCTCAAATTACATCAAACCATATGATGCATAACTAGCATCAGCAATCAATAACAGCTTGATTCCTACTCAGGTTTCTCTTTTTTTTCATTTTCTTTCCTTGCTTTTAATAAAAAGGACCATTTCTTAGAGCACTAAAAGGCAAGATTTATGAATTGAGCCACGCAGTTGGAAAGGATAACATACATGAGCAAAGGCCTGCTCTGAGATACAGCCGAAGAGACCGCGCAAGCATTATGTGTCCGGCAGCAACAGACTCTGACACTAGAAGTTGAACAGTTGCTTGGCGTAAAGCCTTATCATCAGTCAAAATGTCACTATTAATTACCTTCAGATCAGCGCTGTTTTTCTTTTTCAGAATAGTTTGTTCAGCATTGCCTAAGCTCTTCTGTGATGATGATTTAGGCATTATAACAAGCAACTGCAGAATGTTCATAGAATACTTCTTGGCAGTTTCAGGGTGGATAAATGCAACGGAAGTTGGATGTACCCCAAGCTCAGCACTGTCAAATACACACTTTTTTACAAACTTTCTGCTTAAATCCTGAACACGCAATAATGTCTTCCCAGGAGAACACTCTTCATTTGGAGATCGCATTTCACAACCATCATCATGATCCCCTATTTTTCTGCGTCCCTTTGGTGCGACAGAAACTTCAGTCCCAGGAACAAGTTGTACTGCACAGCATATGACAACTCATATATAATCTGGCAATAAAAAAACTGTAAATACAGCATTTTAGCAGAAAACAGAAATGTAGAACATGAACAAGTTCGGCTACATCAGTGGAGTGGCATAAGAGAACATCTAAAAACCATACACCCATCTGGGGAAACTGCTTTAAGAAAAAAGGCCGCCAAAGATAATATCAGACTTCGTACAATGAAGCTTAAAAAATACGAGAAAATGTTCAGAGCAATATTTCAACCTCAGATTTCTAAAGATTGCACCAGTAACTTTTTCGCACTTTAATATACTGTCATGGTCTATGATTGAAGTTAGGGGTTCAAAAAATATACTCCCACATGCCTGCTGATAATACAATCCCGACTTGCACCACCAACTGAAACAAGTCAGTCTGCAATACCCGTATCACCCGAGTTAAAACTTTGGATTAATAATATTCAAAAGGCTCAAGGGAGAGAGAGTCTATATGAGGGAGAGGGAGCAAATTCCAGGCATGGAGGATGGAAGTTGGCCAAGTGGCGACCTTAGGCATTAATCCTTCGAGCTTTATCAGGTAAAACCATGGTGGACACCTTGTAGGAACTGAGGACATGTTGGATTGGTGTAACCCGATCCTCTTTGGATGATGTTGGGCCGAATGCTTGCGACCCATACTGTGCACCAGGCCGCAACTTCATGGGTCGAGCTCCGTAGTGAGCTCGTTGAGAGTTGCAGGGGGCAATGTGCCCCTGCTCCAGGAGTCCGGGGGCCGAAGGTTCCCGGCCCAAAATTTGGGTCTATAGCAAACCATTTGTAGCAAAACTGACCGACCGACACCGACAGGACACTGTAACAGTGCAGACTTTTGGCATGATTACTGTAGTCACGCGGACTTTCAGCCGCTGACCACTATAGCATCTTGGACTTAGGTGGTCGCGGCACTATAGCGACGCGGACTTCTTGCCACCTTTCACTGTTGCACAGCAGACTTTCTGTGCAGTTGGTGGAATAGTGTTTTGTCCTCCTTATTAACCTATTTCGGGCTAGGGTTTTGCATGTGCATGAAACTCCGAAATCTCCCTGTAAATTATGCTCTCGAATCATAGTGAAATTTTGCCTCTCCGTGGACGTAGGGATCATTTACCGAACCACGTAAATCTTTGTGTCCAAGATATTTTTCTTTTGTTTTTCTGCCTTTTACTCTTGTGAATCGTTATACACATCGTTGCTCCCGACGTTTCCGCAGCAGGACAAACTAATAGTGTAAGAACCCGAGTTTTTAGAACGGGTCAAAATCCCGACCCTATTTGAATTTTGACCTGTTCTGAGAAAACTGGAGAAGTTGGGAAGTTTCTGGAAATTTCCAGACTACACGCCATGTACTTTTAATTACACGCCGTGTATGTGTTACGCGAGTGCCGGCCGTGTGCTCACCGAGTACATGTCATGTGCTGACCGTGTAGAAAATTTCTTACTACACGTCGTGTACTCTTGACCGTGTGGAGGCCACACATGGCGTGTAGGCCTGTTGGCCGGGTAGATTTGTTTAACCAAGTACACGTCGTGTCCCTCCTGGACACGCCGTGTAGTCTAGCTGTGTATGAGAAAAATACATGACGTGTGGGAAAATTGGCGAGGAAGGGAAGGAAAATGAAGTGCACGTCGTGTACCCCTAGGTACACGCCGTGTACTCATGTCGGCAGGTTCTAGAAAGTAAGTCGGCGGAATTCCAGCCACCAAATGAACAGTTAAATGATATACACAGTGTGTAGTCATGAAGTACACGCCGTGTACTTTCTTTTTTTTTGCGTTAAAACGGGCAGTAGCCTCGTTTTTTAGGCGGAACTCGTTTTCTTCCGCCGGGTTTCGCGAACCAAACCGGCCGGGACTTCAAATCCCTCCTGGATCGTCGTCCGAACT
This sequence comes from Viscum album, assembly GCA_963277665.1. Taxonomy (NCBI): domain Eukaryota; kingdom Viridiplantae; phylum Streptophyta; class Magnoliopsida; order Santalales; family Viscaceae; genus Viscum; species Viscum album. The sequence continues at coordinate 30,438,763 of OY728132.1, read as the reverse complement.
CCGTTTCGATCACGGATTGTTCCATCGGAACCCCCACGGTAAGGCCTCGATTCCTCTTGAGCCGTTTTTTTTTATTTATGCTCTAGAACGAGTTATAGGGGTTTGAGCGGTTTGAATTCTTTTGTAGATCTACCGCGTTTTAGACCGAATTGGAGGATGTTACCGAAGGAGTAGCATCGTACGAGCCTCGGGTAGGTGGTGCATACCTCTTTCTGTGTTTTCGTAGTCATTTGGGTGACGCGGCCTTTGGCGCGTTTTCGGATATTTTGAGCGGGACCCGTTTTATCTGCTATTTCATATTGAATTGATTGTTGGACCTATGGGATGCCTTCGGGTATGCCCTGTTACCTGTTTTTCTTGAGCGGGGTCGGGCGAGAGGTCGTAGCTCATCGGGGCATTTTGGCCAGGGATGTCAAAATGGTTATATTTGATTTATACTGTTATAAACTATTGAGTTTAATTTATTAAGCCTGATATAAATTGTTAGAGGCATTCAAGACCTCAGTGCTGGTATGGGACAACACCTTGCGTAGTGCAAATCAACTGCTTAGAATGTTTAGCCTGTTTACGTTTTCTGTTTAAATATGTTATATATGCAATTGCTGAATTGCATATGTTGTACCTTTTTGGATGTGTTGGGCATAGCCCGGATATTCTTGAGTGATGTTGATCACAGGTTGGGGCTTGGCCCGGGTTACTTTGGATGGTTTTGACCACGGGATTGGGCGTCATGGACGTCGGCTTGAGGCAGTACGACTGTCAGGTTGGGCATGGCCCGAGCTACTTGGATGGCGAGGCCATCAGACTTGAGCGGCATGGTCGCAGGGACACGAGGTGTCAGATGTGTTGGTGGCTTAGGTACTATTTTGGTGATTACCGCTCACCCAGAACTTTGAGTAGTGTGCACACAAAGATACTCTGTGATGAGCTGGTTTTGACCACTCGTGTGGGTAGAGGCCCCCGTAGATGCGGTTAGGTATTTTGGTTGGGGGTTCTTACCTTAGAAAGCCACGTGGGAGGTGAGGAGCCTGAGGAGGATAGCATTGATGCTATCGGGTTGGGGGATGAGGCTCGCCGTTATTTGAGGGGAGATATCGTTGTCCCTCCGGATACGTTATTTGAGGGCGGATATCGCTGTTCCTCCGGGTTACTAGTTTTGGGCGTGCGTTCGAGACGTAGGTACTTGAGACACGAGGTGTCAGGAGGCACATGGTGTCGGGTTGCTACTTCTTGGGCGTGCATTCGGGACGTCGGTACTTGAGACACGAGGTGTCAGGAGGCACGTGGTGCCGGGTTACATGACAGAGATTTCGGCGTTGGCCGAAGCAGGTGACACTCCATGGTGGCTGCTGAGCACCAGTGGAGTTTGCGTTTATTTGTGCATCGTTTTGTTTACTGTTTTTCTTATAAATGCATGTCTGCTTAAACACTTTATTAGGTACGCACCGTTGGGTGGCATCCTACTGAGATTTGTCTCACACCCTACACGGGCCCTTCAGAACGCGTGTAGACTTTATGGATTTGCGTGCAGGAAAGAGGTCAGCCTCAGGAGCTGGGCTGCGTTAGTTGTTGCATGGAGATGATATGGACCTTGAGGTCTTACCTAATTTCTGTTTTGTTTTTCTTTTCTGTATCAGCATGCTTATTTGTTGTAGCTACAGTTGGTTAGTCATTGGCGCCTCTTATATTCAGATATGGATGACCTGCTTTGGATGCATGTTTTATTGTTCGGTTGTAGTTACATGTTATCAGAATGTTGTTGTGTTTATTTCTGATGCTGTTGATATATTTCTTGTTTCCGCTGTTTATCTATATTGATTATGCTTCCGCTCTGCGGGTCTGGTCCGAGTCTGCTGAGTCTTTTATTCCGCTGCATCTTTATTATTATACTCGGACCAATACCTTTATTGTTATCCTCCGAGAGGGTATAGCCTCTCCACTATACCTATCAGACCCTCGCTGCTAGTCGGCAGCCTTTGGCGTTCGGAGAGGTGCGCCTAAGGTAGTAGCACCTGACCCGTTTAGCACTGTTCGGGTGGTTGTTCGGGTCTGGGTCGTTACAAAGTGGTATCAGAGGAGTTCTTGACAGGGATTTAATAGCAGTGTCTTGCTGGCTACTAATGAGATCAAGACTTCTCTTTTATTTTCTGCTGGTTTTACTATTTGAGATATGGTAGATTGGAGATAGGTTGTAAGTGGAACTGGGTTTCTAGCTTGTGCTTGGGTGCCTGCAGCCCCAGGTACGAGGGATGAACCAAGTTCCCTTGGGTGGGAATTGCTGTTTTCTTTTTGCTCAGATTACAGTTTATATGATTTCCACCTTGGTGGCTCACTTGGTGTGTGAGGTTATTGATTGTAATATGTGACCCTTGACCCGGTGTGGTAAAGGAGAATTGGACCTTGGCCCGGTATGGCAAGGCTTGTTTGTTTGGCTTTTGATAGGCACATTTTTAGGGCATTTCAATTTCATAACAGCACTTATGCTTTGTGAAGTGATAATATCATGTGAATAAAAATCAATTGCCATGCTTAGTATTCTTGAACTGTAAAAAGGTGAAATTCCTGGTAGAATTGCTTGTTTATTTCAATGTGCTATGTCATGCTTTGTATATTTGTAGAATTGCATATGGCAGGATATTTGGATCTGGCTCTGGTACGAGCAGGCAGGTACTATCGGTTGAGGTGATTTTGATCACCAGGATTGGGCGACTTGGTCGTCGGTTTGAGGCAACGTTGGTTGTCAGGATGGGCATAGCCCGAGGTACTTTTGATACTTGGCTCTGTTGAGGGCGGGTAAGGAGGCTATGAGGCCGGGATGCCATGGGCATGGGTTGCGGTGAGAGGGAGTAAGGGTAATAGTTGTGCACTGCCTTTTACTGCTTTCCTTATCTGCATAGAATATATATTGTTATATATATATATGGGTTGTCTGACCATTTATGGTATTCAGCGGGTTTCTTTTTTTTTTGCCAACTCAGATGGAGCGTCAGGCGAGTGAGGATACAGTGTCGTAGGTGCAGGATCAGGTTCAGGATTCGGTACAGGCAGAGCACGAGCCGCAGGTACAAGCTCAGGGACAGGATCAGGTCCAGGATCCAGTGCAGACAGGACAGCAGCCGGGTTTGACAGCGTTCGGACCATGGCTTGACGAGCAGCTTCGAGCTAGCCTGGTACGTGTCTTGCAGGGGATCGACAGAGGCACGCAGGGTACAGAGCCATCTATGGCTTATCTAACGCGGGAGTTCCAGTCGCAGCACCCGACGCTTTTTCAGGGTGAGGGTGGTCCGCAGACGACTGAGAACTGGATAGAGAGTATGCAGATAATCTTCGAACAGCTCGAGATGCCTCCAGGGCGAAGGATAAAGCTGGAGACGTACATGCTGAGAGGACCGGCGAAGCGTTGGTGGGATGTGTAGGTTCAGGCTCGCAGGCACGAGGGATTGGCTTGGAAGGACTTTGAGGACAGGTTCTTCGAGCACTTTTACCCAGAGAGAATGAGGGCAGAGAGAGCTCGGGAGTTCTTGAGTCTTCAGCAGGGAGACATGTCCGTCATGGACTATGCAACTACTTTCACCGAGTTGTCTCGCTTTGCACATGGTATGGTAAGCGATGACGCGGCTAGGGTGAGACGCTTCGAGGATGGCTTACGACACACCATTCGGATCCAGGTAAATATCTTCCGGCTAGGTTCTTTCTCAGAGGCGGTGAATCAGGCGCTCATAGCGGAGGGCAATCTGAGGGATAGGCCCCAGGTCGGTCGGGCAGCCTCAGGTGATGGTTCGAATAGCAGGAAGCAAGGACGGGATGAGTTCCGGCAGGGCAGTCAGGCCAAGGATTCAGCTAGACCACCTCGTGGTAGTTCTGCAGTGGTTTGCTTTCAGTGTGGACAGCCAGGACATTTTTTGACTCAGTGCGATAGGCCTCCAAAGGAGTGTCGGGCATGTGGACAGGTCGAGCATCTGGAGAGGTTTTGTAGGCAGCCTTCTCAGACAGCCGGCAGACAAGGACCAGGACAGACGGTGGCATCCGGAGTTGGTTCAGGTTCGGTACCAGGAGAGGGTAGCCGAGGTTCAGCTGCATGCGGAGGACGTGACAGAGACAGCGGGACCCAGCTGAGGGGTCAGTGGCCGGTGACTGGAGCAGTACCGCAGGGAGGTCAGGCATCAGGCACCCGTACTTCAGGCCAGGTGCACGCTGTGGAGCTGCCAGAGGCTGAGCAGGCTGGTGAGCCGACGACGGTTAGAGGTACACCGCGGTGTAGCCGTGATTCTCATGTTTACTTTTTGGCATGACCTGTAAAGGCATGTCCGTTTTGAGTGCACGAGGTGCACAGGATCTATGTGGACTGACTAGATGCTAGTCAGTGGGATTGGAACCATATCGGGTGCGTGATATATTTATATATATATGTATGGGATGCGTAGCATTCGGGGCATCGAGAATGCGGGTTACTTGAGGTGTCGTGGGCACCGGGGCATCGATGATGCGGGTTACTTGAGGTGCGAAGCACCAGGACCGCGTGGAGGCGGACATCGATGCGGTGCGGGATACGTTGGGTGTCGGGAACAACACAGGAGCGCCAATGAGGCGCAGGGGTGACGATGCGTCACGGAGGGACTGTGAGTCCGGAAACAAGTTAGTAAACCTTTATTTGTTTTGAGTTTTGTTGAGTTGAGACCGAATTAGGCAATTCCTAAGGTGGGGAGCCCCTTGAGAAATTTAGCCAGAACTTTGAAACCGGGGAAGTCCGGATTACTTTGAGGGAGTGGTATGTTCGGTGTCATCTTTGGGTTTCGTTTGATAGCTCAGGGACGAGTTATGTTAAGGTGGGGAGTTTGTAAGAACCCGGGTTTTTAGAACGGGTCAAAATCCCGACCATGTTTGAATTTTGACATGTTCTGTGGAAACTGGAGAAGTTGGGAAGTTTCTAGAAATTTCCAGACTACACGCTGTGTACTTTTAAGTACACGCCGTGTATGTGTTACGCGAGTGCCGACCGTGTGCTCACCGAGTACATGCCGTGTGGTGACCGTGTAGAAAATTTCTTACTACACGGCATGTATTTTGAGACACGCCGTGTACTCTTGACCGTGTGGAGGCCACACATGGCGTGTAGGCCTGTTGGCCGGGTAGATTTGTTTAACCAAGCACACGCCGTGTCCTTCCTAGACACGCCGTGTAGTCTGGCTGTGTATGAGAGAAATACATGATGTGTGGGTAAGTTGGCGAGGAAGGGAAGGAAAATGAAGTACACGCCGTGTACCCCTAGGTACACGCCGTGTACTCATGTCGGCAGGTTCTGGAAAGTAAGTCAGCGGAATTCTAGCCGCCAAATGAACAGTTAAATGATATACACGGCATGTAGTCATGAAGTACACGTCGTGTACTTTCTTTTTTTTGCGTTAAAACGGGCAGTAGCCTCGTTTTTTAGGCGGAACTCGTTTTCTTCCGCCGGGTTTCGCGAACCAAGCCGGCCGGGACTTCAAATCCCTCCCGGATCGTCGTTCGAAATCCGTTTCGATCACGAATTGTTCCATCGGAACCCCCTCGGTAAAGCCTCGATTCCTCTTGAGCCGTTTTTTTTTTAATTATGCTCTAGAACGAGTTATAGGGGTTTGAGCGGTTTGAATTCTTTTGTAGATCTACCGCGTTTTAGACCGAATTGGAGGTTGTTACCGGAGGAGTAGCATCGTACGAGTCTCAGGTAGGTGGTGCATACCTCTTTCTGTGTTTTCGTAGTCATTTGGGTGACGCGGCCTTTGGCGCGTTTTCGGGTATTTTGAGCGGGACTCGTTTTATCTGCTGTTTCATATTGAATTGATTGTTGGACCTATGGGATGCCTTCAGATATGCCCTGTTACCTGTTTTGCTTGAGCGGGGTCGGGCGAGAGGTCGTAGCCCATCGGGGCATTTTGGTCGGGGATGCCAAAATGGTTATATTTGATTTATACTGTTATAAACTGTTGAGTTTAATTTATTAAGCCTGATATAAATTGTTAGAGGCGTTCAAGACCTCAGTGCTGGTATGGGACAGCACCTTGCGTAGTGCAAATCAACTGTTTAGAATGTTTAGCTTGTTTACGTTTTCTGTTTAAATATGTTATATATGCAATTGCTGAATTGCATATATTGTACCCTTTTTGGATGTGTTGGGCATAGCCCGGATATTCTTGAGTGATGTTGATCACAGGTTGGGGCTTGACCCGGGTTACTTTGGGTGGTTTTGACCACGGGATTGGGCGTCATGGACGTCGGCTTGAGGCAGTACGACTGTCAGGTTGGGCATGGCCCGGGTTACTTGGATGGCGAGGCCATCAGACTTGAGCGGCATGGTCGCAGGGACACGAGGTGTAAGATGTGTTGGTGGCTTAAGTACTATTTTGGTGATTACCGCTCACCCGGAACTTTGAATAGTGTGCGCACAGAGATACTCCGTGATGAGCTGGTTTTGACCACTCGTGTGGGTAGAGGCCCCCGTAGATGCGGTTAGGTATTTTGGTTGGGGGTTCTTACCGTAGAAAGCCACGTGAAAGGTGAGAAGCCTTCAGAGGATAACATTGATGCTATCGGGTTGGGGGCTGAGGCATGCCGTTATTTGAGGGCAGATATCGCTGTCCCTCCGGATACGTTATTTGAGAGAAGATATCGTTGTTCCTCCGGGTTACTAGTTTTGGGCGTGCCTTCGGGACGTCGGTACTTAAGACACGAGGTGTCAGGAGGCACATGGTGTCGGGTTGCTACTTCTTGGGCGTGCCTTCGGGACGTCGGTACTTGAGACACGAGGTGTCAGGAGGCACGTGGTGCCGGGTTACATGACAGAGATTCCAGCGTTGGCCGAAGCAGGTGACACTCCATGGTGGCTGCTGAGCACCAGTGAATTTTGTGTTTATTTGTGCATTGTTTTGTTTACTGTTTTTCTTATAAATGCATGTCTGCTTAAACACTTGTATTAGATACGCATCGTTGGGTGGTATCCTACTGAGATTTGTCTCACACCCTACACAGGTCCTTCGGGACGCGTGTAGGCTTTATGGATTTGCGTGCAGGAAAGAGGTCATCCTCAGGAGCTGGGCTGCGTTAGTTGTTGCATGGAGATGGTATGGACCTTGAGGTCTTACCTACTTGGAGTTACTCTGTTTTGTTTTTCTTTTCTGTATCAGCATGCTTATTTGTTGTAGCTACAGTTGGTTAGCCATTGGCGCCTCTTATATTCAGATATGGATGACCTGCTTTGGATGCATGTTTTATTGTTCAGTTGTAGTTACATGTTATCAGCATATTGTTGTGTTTATTTCCGCTGTTGTTGATATATTTATTGCTTTCGCTGTTTATCTATATTGATTATACTTCCGCTCTGCGGGTCTGGTCCGAGTCTGCTGAGTCTTTTATTCCGCTGCATCTTTATTATTATACTCGGACCAGTACCTTTATTATTATCCTCCGAGAGGGTATAGGCTCCCCACTATACCTATCAGACCCTCGCTGCTAGTCGGCAGCCTTTGGCGTTCGGGGAGGTGCGCCTAAGGTAGTAGCACCCGACCCGTTTAGCACTGTTCGAGTGGTTGTTCGGGTCCGGGTCTTTACAAATAGGCATGAAGCCCCTGAGTTATGGCATGTTAAATTTAGGCACCAGGTAAATGAATGCTTTATTGATGTCCTGCTCCACTGGGTGCCCCTGCAGCACTGAGCTAACCAAGTTCCGCATCGGCTTGCCCACCACCAACCATTGGGATTGAAAGAACGTTGTAGGAAGATTATTGGGTCCGGAGCTTCAAGGGAGGCCATGTCAAAATTGACATTTTTTATTTCCTCTAAAGATGCTAGTGATCCCAACAAATTAACCTAGCATCAAGGGAGGGAAACCTTTATTCATGCATTTGTAGGATGGTTTTTCATTGACCTTTATTTTGTCTATTGGAGTTGTTTGGTGATTGTTTATCTTATCGGTTGATCTTATTTTATTTATAAAGGGTAATGTCTCCCATATTGTAAGATTTTTATACTTTTGGTGCTAGTCGCCAACCCGAGACCTACTGGAGGCGGGACTCGGGGGTCATTATCTCTCTCCCTTCATTGCAGCATCTTTGGTGGGGGGAGTCGTGTCAAAAATGATAACCCCTTTTTGAAAATTAATCATGACCACCAGTGGGTCAAGATCCATATTTCATTAAACAATGAGTCCGCTTTAGCATTCATCTCACCACTTAATTATTTAGATTGGGCATTATCTCAATCATATCATATATGATTCTTGGATAGCTGAGCGGAAACCCTTTGCCCAATCCATCGAATGGATAAACTCAACTCCTATTCCTCTGGTATCCTAACTGTCACGGCTCCCCAGTTAAGTGTTACCCAAAGCAAACGCCAAAAACAAGCTATCCAAGGACAATCCATGGGCACTCAACTTTGGCACGAAACTACTTGAGAAGACAATCCAAAGTTACTTATTACTTGCTTGTCTTACACAAGTTAATCCAAAGGCACCCGACTTTGCCGCAAAACTACCCGGTTGGATGATCGAGATTTTGGTAAGTGTCGCTTTTGAAAGAATCTCACATTTAGTGTTTGAAATAGATTTTAATCTCACCATCTTATCTCATGTTATTCTCGTTTATGTATGCATGTTTCTAGCAATTTAGTTTGGAAACTTATTCCCTCCACCAAATAAATATGTTCAAACCATATTGATGTGTAGGCCTTTACACAACCCATAAGTTTGTGTTACTCACTCAAAATTAAAAGTCAGGTACATTAACACATATCTAAATGTATCATATGCATAAGGTACATGAACACTTCATGTAAAGGTTTAGAATTATATGAGATTGACAATCACCACATGAGTAAGTCTCATTCACTTTCCTAGACAAGGCATAGGCCTCCAGGTAAGTAGGTAATCCGACTCCAAGTCCCTCTACCTGAGAATACTTTACTCAAGAAAAAATTTAATTCATCATAACTCCAACATCTCATATGCACAAACTATATTTAATAACTAAATCCAAACTAATAACTTCAATTACAAACCGAGGTCAAGGTGCCAAATTCATTATCATACCGAGCATGAAATGAAGGGCTCTAACTTAGAAACAGTTTAACATCCTAAACAAAAGCATACATAACTGTTGAACTCGGTTAATTGTATTTCCAGGTAAAGGGTATTTCCGGGTCCCACATCGGATTACTCCACCTTGTAATCATTTTTATCCATCTATAAAAGAATGTTCATGCCTCACCTTGAGCTAAGGGAAATTCGCATCTACATGGTATCAAAGGAAAAATCCCAATAATTTGTTTTCCTCCCTCCACCTCCCACGGGTCTCACGTCCCCCCCGCCTCCTTCGGCATATCTCGGTCCTCCTTCGGTCGACGTCTCCAGGCCCGCCTCCGTCGCGGCATCCCAGCCCGCCACCCGCCACTCCCCGGCCCGCCTCCGACGTGGTCTCCCGGCCCCCGCCCTCGGCGTTTCCCAGCCACCGCCTCCCTCACGGTCCCCCCCTGCCCTCCTCAGCGCTCCCCGGCCCGCCACCGACGCGGTCTCCCGGCCCCCCACCCTCCTCGGCGCTCCCCGACCCACCTCCAACACGATCTCTTGGCCCCCGCCCTGATACGGAAACGTCGGGAGTTGCAACGATAGAAACGGAAAAACACAGAAGAGTAAACGGGAAAAAAAGAACACAAAGATTTACGTGGTTCGAAAATAATCCATACATCCACGGAGAGACAACATATTCACTATAATTTTGAGAGCACAAATACAAAAATTTTCAGTAACTCTGGCCTGAAATAGGCTACAAATAGAGAAGACGGTTCATTGTTCCACCAACTGCGCAGGAAGTCCGCATCGCTATAGTGAAAGGCGGTCACCCAAGTCAAAAGTGCTAGAGTGGATGTCGGTTGGAAGTCCGAAAGGCTACAGTAAAGTTGACTCCAAATTCCGCACTGCTACAGTGTTGTTGCAGTGTTGCTGCAGTGCTCTGTCGGCGTCGGTCGGTCAACTCTACTACAGTGGTCAGAGATGGTACAGCGCCCGACAAAATTGGGTCGGGAGCCTTCGGCCCTCGGACCAGGGGCGCGTTGCCCCCTGCAACCCCAACGAGCTCACCGCGGAGCTCGACCCGCGAAAGTTGCGGGTTGGTGCGCAGTACGGGCCACAAGCATTCGGCCCAACCAGTTCGAGCTACACCAATCCAACACGCCTCTGTCGCGGCATCCCGGCCCGCCACCCGGCACTCCCCGGCCCGCCTCCGACGCGGTCTCCCGGCCCCCGCCCTCCTCGGCGTTTCCCAGCCACCACCTCCCTCGCGTCCCCCCCCCCTGCCCTCTTCGGCGCTCCCCAGCCCGCCTCTGACGCGGTCTCCCGGCCCCCCACCCTCGGCACTCCCCGACCCACCTCCAACACGATCTCTCGGCCCCCGCCCTGATACGGAAACGTCGGGAGTTGCAGCGACAGAAATGGCAAAACACAGAAGAGTAAACGGGAAAAAAAGAACACAAAGATTTACGTGGTTCGAAAATAATTCATACATCCACGGAGAGACAACATATTCACTATAATTTTGAGAGCACAAAAACAAAGTTTTTCAGTAACTCTAGCCTGAAATAGACTACAAATAGAGAAGACGGTCCACTGTTCCACCAACTGCGCAGGAAGTCCGCATCGCTATAGTGAAAGGCGGTCACCCAAGTCAAAAGTGCTACAGTGGCTGTCGGCTGGAAGTCCAAAAGGCTAAAGTAAAATTGACTCTAAATTCCGCACTGCTACAGTGCTGCTACAATGTTGCTGCGGTGCTATGTCGGCGTCGATCGGTCAACTCTGCTACAGTGGTCAGAGATGCTACAGTACCCGACAAAATTGGGTCGGGGGCCTTCGGCCCTCGAACCCCCGAAGCAGGGGCGCGTTGCCCCCTGCAACCCCAACGAGCTCACCGCGAAGCTCGACCCGCGAAAGTTGCGAGTTGGTGCGCAGTACGAGCCACAAGCATTCGGCACAACCAGATCGAGCTACACCAATCCAACACGCCCTCCTCGGAGTTTCCCAGCCCCGGCCCCTACCTCCCTTGCGGTTTTCTAGCCCACCCTTCTCGGCGTTTCCCGGCCCCGCCTCCGACGCGGTTTCCCAGCCTCGCCTCCCTCGGCGTTTCCCGACCTGCCCTCCTCGGCGTCTCCCGGCCTCGCCTCCCTCAGCGGCTTCCCGACCCCACCTCCCTCTTGTGCGGATGCCCCCCCTCCTAGGTAGCAGCTGCTTGGCCTTCATCGTCAATCCCTGCCGGCCACCGTCACAACGAAGGATCCAGCAGCACCCCCCCTGCGCGTCGGCTCCATGCGAGCAGACTTCCCAGCGAGCACTTCCTGCGCGTCGCCCTTCCTGCGCGCCGCCCTCGCTACTGCGTGCGACTGCTCTCCCATCCGGCGCCTCCTGCGCTGCTCTCCCAGCCAACGCCTCCTGCGGCAGCCCCATCTCCAGCAGCCTACCTCCCGCGCGACGGCCCTCTGCCGGCTCCGCCTCCGCCTCAGCAGATTTCTCGGCATCCCCTCAATGGTTGGCTCTTTCGCCCACAGCCCTCCGGCACCACCTCCAGTCGTCGGCTCTCCTGCAAGGTCGCCCCCTGGCCTCAGTTGTCGGCCTTCCCGCACGGCAGCCCCATGCTTCAGCCCTGTGTCTGTGCGCCCGCCTGAGCGATTGTCTCGTACTCCATCACCGGTCCTCCCGCAAAGCGGCCCCCTTTCCTAGCACACTCTACATACCCAGACATGCCTTTATCCTCACCATCATCCAGTACCCGTTATAAACTGGCACTCTCAAATGAGGAGATTGCATTTATACAATTTTATCAGGCTACTTTGTCACCTTCCTCTTCTCCAACCACCATTGCTCAAAATGGTGGTCCTACCACGGGTATATCTCAGCGACCGATAGCTTGGATGTTTGACTTTGGTGCGTCTAAACATCTCACAGGGGATTCCGGTATGTTCACTACCTATCATCCGTATACTAGTGCCTCTGCAATTTCTGTTGCTAATGGATTGAAAATCCCCATTGCGAGATTTGGCACATGCTCCTTGACCCCGTCTATTCATCTGGCTTCAGTAGCTCATGTTCCTCACAATCCGTTTAATCTTATCTCCATCATCAAACTTACCAAAGACTTAAATTGTGTTGTTACTTGTGTTTTTCAGGAGCGGTCGACGAATCAAGAAATTGGTCGAGGTCGTCTTAGGGATGGGGTGTGCATGTTCGATACCCCATCATCCCTTGCTTACTCATCCACCTCTGCTCATGCCCTCGACCTACATTTTCGCCTTGGTCATCCGCCGGCTTCCGTCTTAAATAAGTTTTGCCCCCAATTCAGTCCACATCTTTCCTTCCATTGTGAATCCTGCAAGTTTGTCAAAAATCATCGGGTGACGCATGTTCCTTGATTGGAAATGCATGTAGTGAATCCTTTCGGCCTTGTTCATTCCGATGTATGGGGTCCTTGCAGGATTCCTAGCCAGTCAAGGTACAATTATTATGTTTCCTTTATTGATGACTACTCGCGTGTTTTTTACTTTTCAGACCTTTTATCATGAAATTCATACTCAGTTCTCCATCTCCATTAAATGTCTCCGCTCCGACAATTGACGGGAATATTTATCCACTTTTTTTCAGCAGTTTCTCAAGGATAAAGGCATCATTTATCAGACATACTACCCCGATACACCTCAACAGAATAGAGTGGTCGTGTGTAAACATCGTAATATTCTGAAGACTGCTCGTGCCCTCTTATTCCACATTCAGGTACCTCTTCATTTTTTTGGGGATGTCATCCTTACAGCGACATACCTCATCAATCGTTTTCTTTCTTCTATCCTTTGGGAGGAGACTCTTTTTCGGGCTCTGTTCTCCTCTCCCTCCTCACTCACTCTCACTCTGTGTGTTTGGGTGTCTGTGTTATGCTTGTGACACTCGTCCCAACCTCTCCAAGCTTTCTCCCAAATCCCTCCGTTGCATATTCCTCAAATATTCCCGCACTCAGCGCGAATACCGATATTTCTCGCCAAACTTACGCCGGTATATCATCTCTGCTGATGTATCGTTTGTTGAGAGAGCTCATTTCTCTCCTCCCTCTTCTCATCCAGAGACACCACCATCGATGATTGTCTTGCTCTCATCATCCACTCACCTCTGCCACTGATGTCCCACTTTACTGATCACCGATTTGGCACTGTCTACTCTCATCGCCCATCGGATGTGTCCTCCGCCCAGGTCAAGGACACCATCTCCCCAGATTCGTCTGACACTCTTGCTCCGGCAACAGACGATTTGCTCATTGCATTGCGGAAAGGTACTCGTTCTTTCCAGAATACTACTTTTTGCACATCCACATACAGAGGTCTTTCCGCTCTGGAGACGATATCTATTCCTCGCACGGTTGGTGACGCCAAATCTCACCCTGGGTGGGTTCAAGCAATGCGGGATGAATTGCAGGCTCTGGACAACAATCATACTTGGGATCTGGTCCCCCTTCCGACAGACAGGTGGTCAGAAGCAAATGGATTTATACAGCCCGCCTCAATGCAGATGGCACTCTTCATCAACTTAAAATCAGACTTGTGGCAAAGGGATTTGCTCAGAAGTATGGTGTCGACTATTTTGATACTTTCTCTCCGGTTGCAAAGATGACATTTGTCTGATTATCCATCTCTCTTGTCGCTCATCATCATTGGCCTCTTCAACAACTTGATGTCAAAAATGCCTTTCACCATGGCTTCTTGAAGAAGAGGTATATCTGCAACAACCTCCTAGCTTTCGTGCCTCAAGAGCCGACTCTCATGTCTGTCGACTTCGTCGCTCTCTATATGGACTCAAGCAATCTCCTCGTGCTTGGTTTGGCAGACTCAGCACCATCGTCACCTCATTTGGCCTATCTCGGAGTATGAAGGACCACACTGTATTCTACCGCATGACATCCTCCGATTGTATCCTGCTGGTGGTGTATATTGATGATATCATCACTGGGAGCGACTCAAATGAAATCACTCAACTAAAGGGGCATCTTCAACGCCACTTTCAAACCAAAGATCTCAGTCATCTGACATACTTACTTGGCATTGAGGTCTCCCGTTCTCCGGACATCATCTTTCTGTGCCAACGGAAATATGTCTTGGATATCTTGCAGGATGCTGGTTTGACTCAGGCAACTGTCGTTGACACTCCACTTGAGCCCGGGGAACGGTCTCTCTACGACAACACGAAACCTTATTCTCACCCAGATAAGTATCATCGTCTTGTGGGAAAACTCAATTATCTCACCATGACTCGTCCAGACATTGTCTGCGTTGTTGGCAAAGTTAGCCAATTCATGAAACATCCGACAAAATCTCAGTGGGATGTTGTCCTTCGCATTGTCAAATACATCAAGCAAGACCCTTTCTGTGGTCTTCGGTATTCACATCACAATCATCTGAATATTGAGGTCTTCTGTGATGCTGACTATGCTGGTTGTCTTGCTACCCGAAAGTCTACTTTTGGGTTTGCTGTTTTCCTGGTAGGTAACCTCATCTCATGGCGAAGCAAGAAACCGACTGTCGTCTCCCAGTCCAGTGTTGAGTCTGAATATCGTGCGATGGTCAAGGTCACTACTGAGATCCTTTAGCTTCGTCATCTCCTCCATGAGATTAGTATCCCGCAACAGACGCCTACTCATATTTGGTGTGATAATCAGCCAGCTATGAAGATTGCTTCCAATCCCGTCTTCCATGAACGCACGAAGCATATCAAGGTGGACTGCAATTTTCTTCGCCGTCACCTCAAGCACCAACATGTTAGTTTCAGGCACATACCGACGGCAGATCAGCTTGTCAACATCTTCACCAAAGGCCTCCCGAGAGCTCGATTGGACTCTCTCAGTACCAAGTTGGGCATCCACAGCATCAGCGACCCACCTTGAAGGAGTGTTTATGGTCTTGTGTGGTGTCTTCTTTCTTTTTTGTGGGACTCTTAGTCCAAGCTATCATGTACTAGCTTGAGGGGGAGTGTTGAACCCGGTTAATTGTATTTACGGGTAAAGGGTATTTCCGAGTCCCACAGCGGATTACTTCACCTTGTAATCCTTTTTATCCATCTATAAAAGAATGTATCTGCCTCACCTTAAGATAAGGGGAATTCACATCTACAAAAACCTTCACATTTCTTAAACAATTTACTAAATATGAATAAAGCAGGAATAACCTTTAAATATATAAACAATTCAAATATTTAAATATGTAAACATTTATGAACACTTCATAAATAAAATCTAACTATAAACTCTTATAATTTCATATTTAACATTATGGATATTCCATAATTTTGAACATAAACATTTTATATTCATTACTATATGAACTTTTTCATATTTATCATTATATGGCATTTCCATTTTAAATATATGACATTATATGAATTATAAAGAATTTGTAATTCAATTTCTATTATGTAAACATTTTACATAATCTAGATATCATATACTTAATTATTATTTAAACATTGATCATATCAATCATCAAAACATTTTTGATGTGGTTAAAATAATATCCAAATAAGAACCCCTTTTTATTTTGAACAATTTATAATTTAAATATAAACATTTTATATTTTTTGGCCTTGTTTCGTAATTTATAACCCTTTATAAATTATTTCTTATGAAATCTAAATGAACTATTTTATTTCTAGATCATAAGTCATGTCATATAATTGGGGTAAAAAGGTATTTCAAATATTAATATTTAATATTTGTGAATAAAATGTTTCATAAACATTTCTTTAATTATAAACAATTTATTATTAATTAATCTATAAACCTTTTATAAATTAAAATATCTCAAAATACTTTTTAAAATAAATTATAAAAATTTTATAAACCACTAAAATCATTTAAGAATTTAAAAACAATTTTTAAAATGTTTCTGTTTACCTTCACGCATAGGGGTATTCTCGCGTAAGGGTAAAGCCTTCTACCCTTACGCAGGTCGTCTGGAAGCCCCTGCATAAAAGTTAAGTCACTATTTACCTCTACACAGCTTAAATATAACGCATTGTGTAAAGGTAATATGAAGATTACCTTTATGCAGCTCATTATGCATAAAGGTACAAAGGATATTACCTTTATGTGAACGCTTCACGTAAGAGTGGGTCTCGATTTACCATTACGTGGCCTCCTTTCAACGTTGTGTAGGGTTACTACATTCACGCAAACCATTTGCGTAAAGGTAACAAAGAGGTAACCCTTACGCAGACCTTCTACGTAAGGGTATGACCTTTACGCAAACTTGATTGCATAAGGGTAAGATGCAGTCGGTTACCTTTAAGTAACCCTTTTAAAAACACAGTTACCTTTACGCAGCCCTTACTTCACGTAAAGGTAAGTTGCGATGACCCTCACGTATAGACCAATCTACGTAAGGGTAAGTTGCGATGACCCTCGCATAAAGGCAAGTTGTGATGGAGAAGCTAGCGGCAATGCATCTGGATGTGGTAGAGAATAGTGGTGGAGGTTGCATGTTTTAGATTATAGTGCAATCTTCCTTGCTTCAACAGGTTGAAGAGTTTCCGTGGGGAGACTTGGAGGTAGAGGTGATGCAAGATCGTATTCTTCACGGAGATGCTCATGAGGGATGATTGGAGAATGATCGGCATCAGATGTTGTTCTAGGGAAAGTTGTTCATTTCGCTGGTTGTGCGAGAGGAGGTTCTTCGTGAGTTTCATACCTCAGCTTTAGCGGTGCATACAGGTGTATTTAAGATGTATCGTGGTTTGCGAAGTAAATTCTAGTGTCTTGGGATGAAGCGGCCTGTAGCGGAGTTTTTGGCGCGATGTTTGGTCTACATGCAGGTGAAGACCGAGCATTGGGTTCCGGGAGGGTTATTGCAACCTTTGGATGTCCCTGCATAAAAATGGGAGGACATCTCGATGAATTTTGTTACCGGGTTGCCTCGAGTGCAGGGAAGATATGATGTCATTTGGGTGATTGTAGACCAATTGATGAAGTCGACTCATTTCTCGACAATCAGGGAGTCGGGTTCTGTGGATGCTTTGGTGAGGCGATATGTGGATGAGATTGTGCGGTTTCATGGAGTACTTAATACCATTGTTTCCGATCGGGGCACTCAATTTACCTCATGGGTCTGGAAAGGATTGCAGCATGTTTTTGGCTCTAAGCTACGCCTTAACACTGTTTTCTATACTCAGACAGACGGGCGGACTGAACGAACTATTCAGACATTAAAGGATATGTTGCGAACGTGCGTCTTGGATTTCAGAGGATCATAGGTGAAGCACTTAACCTTGGTTAAGTTTGCTTATAACAACAGCTATCACTCATTCATCGGTATGGCTCCTTCTAAGGCGGTGTACGAACGACCGTGTTGATCGTCGTTGTGCAAGGTTGAGGTTGGAGAGTCGGTTATTCTTAGCTTAAATGTGGTACAGGGTACAACTAAGAAAATTCAAATAGTTTGGCAGCAAATGAAGGAAGCGCGGGACCATTAGAAGACATATGCAAATCGGAGGCCTCTAGAGTTCGAGGTTGAAAATCATGTGTTCTTGAAGGTTTCTCCTCGTCGCGGGCAACGGAGATTCGGTTGGGAGAGTAAGCAATCTCCCTGGTTTATTGGACCTTTCGAGGTGTCAGAGCGTGCTGGCGAGGTGGCGTGTCGGTTGGCGCTTCCTCCACAAAACGTGACCTTAGTGGAATGGTCAATCGAGATTCAGGATCGTCGGGAGAAGATGTTGCGGGGGCAAGCCATTCCATTGGTTCACGTTATGTGGAGGCATGGTGGCCTGGAGGAGAGTATGTCGGAATGTAAGCCACATATGCGCGCTCAGTATCCAAGCTGTTTTGAGTTTTGTTTTGCTTGATGATGTTATGTATAAATTGGCGCTAATTTATGAGATCCGCCTGTTTCCTTTGTTGTTTATGATTCGGTGGATGGCCTTGTTTTATTTGAGAGGTCTCTCCCAGGGGGGGTGTTAGTAGTTTGGCAGTTGTTTTTCTCGATCTAGGTTGGGTTTAGATTCCCAATGACGAGAATCGTTTGAGAGATATCAGATGTAACGGTCCGGACCTTCCAGGGTTCCTTGGTGTGTTTTGGGAATTGGAGGTGTTCGGAGGAGGCTCGAGGAAGAGAAGGCGAAGTTTGGGGCTGAAATTCTTGTTGCGGGAGCGGTACACGGTGTAAATAGTCATCCACGGCATTAAGGTGTGGTTTGCGGTGTCTTTCACTGCATGAACCTTAGAGGGTTGGAATTTTAGGGTTTTGTTTCAGAGATAATTCGCGACATGAATTCTCTATTCATGGCGAGAATGATTTTTGTATTTGTAAGGATGAGGTGCCTTGAAATTCGGAGGATGGTTAACTTAAAGGCATTCGCGGCCTGAAATACATTTCAGGCCGTGAATCGTGGCTATCCTGAAGATCCATGGCGTGAATCGGTGTTTTGGGTCGTGAATGTTACGTTTCCAGCCCAGGTATAAGTATCGATGCCCCTTCGGGTTTTCCTCATTCGCCTCTCATTCCTCTCGAGTTGTGGGCGAACCCCGGGTGATTTTGGACGGACTTCCAGCCCCTTTTGTGGCTTTGATTCTTGGCTTCAGGATATCGATATTCGGCGATCCGAATTGAGTTCTTCCCCTTTTCCTTGATTTCTTCCCATTCTTCCCATGGGAATTCTCAGCGGTGGTGTTGATCCGATTTGAGGTATGATTGGGCTGTGATTTTGATGAGATATCATTGTGATTCCGATTTATTCAGGGTTCTCTTGTGTGGATTTGATCATTTGGTCGTCACTTTCCCGCTTTGACTTACGCGCCGAATTGGAAAGTGCCGGTTGAAGTAAGGGTTTCGAGAACTCTCCCTTCTGTGGTTGTAAATTGTGGAATTAGCATGCTTTTGTTTTCCCTGAGTGAACGGTATGGATCAACCTAATAAAGATTGTAGAATGATAGAGAGGGTGGACCCAATACCCAAGATGTCTATCTAAGGGGGGTCTTGGGGTTATTTTATAATGAATAATAGAGATTACATGATACGTTAACTCTGATGTGGGACTTCATACAACTTAACCTCTAACACTCCCCCTCAAGCTAGGTGTACCTAGCTTGGACACGTAATTAAATAAACCAAAGCAAAGAAAACAAAGCAATCAACAGACACTGCAAACACTCCCCCTCAAGATAGACATACTCAACTTGATGACACAACAAGACAAAACATAAGAAAATATAAACCGTCATGGTTGCTCCCCTCAATAAGTTGATGGATGATGTCGCAAAAAAAGATTATGTCAACCAAGGAACTACGCCCGTATGCACTGCCCACTGGTTGTGCTCCTCCTATTGTGCTCCCGCCCATGGCTGCTAAAGGAAAGATGATCATCGTAGAACTCTCATGCTCCCTTGTTGAGGACGACCCTCGCTTTAAGATGTCGGATGAAACAGCAACCGACAAACGACCTCAAAACAGTCGGGTGATACAACGCCTAACTAGCGGACCTAAAAGGTCGGGTGATACGGCGTCCAACTTTGCGAACTCAGATTGTCGAGGTGAAACGGCGTCTGTTTTTTTTTTTTTTTTTTTTTGCGGACCCTAAAATAATGGTTGATAGCAAAGGTCTACACACAGCAGGGAGCAACGGAGAATCTGATAAGAGGCAAAAAAGTCATTTTGCAACAGTTTGTGCGCAGAAGAGGCAACGTGTGGAGATGGCAACGGAGAGCATCCGAGGGGTGACTCGCTACTAGTTCGCCGGTGCATAGCAGATGAGAGGAGGGGTGCTCGGCCTGGTCAGCCTAGTGCAGTAAGGGATGAGGCGGAGGCCGCCTGCCTGTGTGTGACAATCTGCAAGGAGAGGGTCGACGCCTGAATCTGGGGAGGGTGGCCCTTCCTGGGAGTCCGTCGCTGGTCTGTCTGTGTCGTAGTGGTGCCCAGAGAAGAAGAGGGAGTTGGTCGGAGTTACTGCTAGGGTTTTTTTTTTTTTTTGAGGTGCGGCGCCGGCCTGGGTGAAAATATGCGGGGAAGAGAGGGAAAATATGCGGGTCGTCGGGGTTGCGCAGGTAGGGGTCACGCAAGGGAGGGTCCGTCGTTGTAGAAGGTGCGACGGGAAGAGGGAGGCGGAAGGAGGGAGGTTCGACGGCAAGGGCGTCGGGGCGGGGAGGGGTCGTCGCACAGGGCGAAAGGGAGGGGAGGACACCGCACTGGGAGAAGTGGAAGGGGTGTCGGCGCCCTGGCTGTGTGCAAGGAGGCAGTAGGGAAAAGAAGGGGACGACTATACAAAAAAAATCGACTAGGAGCAGCCGCCCCCCACAGGGGGAAATCCTTAACAAAAAAATGAGGTCGGGAGAGAGGGGAAGGGCTAGGTTAGATAACATACTCTAATACTAGAATGATAGAGAGGGTGGACCCAATACCCAAGATGTCTCTCTAAGGGAGGTCTTGGGGGTATTTTATAATAAATAATAGAGATTAAATGATACGTCAAGTCCGATGTGGGACTTGACACAACTTAACCTCTAACAAAGATAATAATCGGAATTAAGAATAAACCGGATAGGGATGTTGTGATCGCGTATGGTTATGCTCTGTTATTGACTCTTAATTTGCTAGGTAGTGTGTTATCCCAGGGCAGTTGTTGGCACAGTTGGTGCGCCTAGAAATTAGATTAAACTTAAAGTTGGTAATGTTATGATAACTAACGACGAAGGCATAAAATCTATTTACCGTTCTTTTTTGAAATTGATGAAATTTGGAAAATGCACTGGAAGCATGCTATGGTTGCACTTAGCTATTGTTAGTTATCGACTGTAGGTTGTTTGTGAAAGGAAATTATGCATAATGGGTCAGTAAATTCAAGACGATAATTGTTAAAATGGAGGAGCAAGTAACCCAATACCCAAGATGTCTCTCTAAGGGAGGTTTTGGTGTTTATTTATAATAAATGATAAAGATGACATGATACCCGAAATCCGATGTGGGACTCAACTCAACTTAACCTCTAACACTCCTCTTCAAGCTATGTGTACTTAGGTTGGATACATAAGAAAACAAAAACAAACACCATTGACACTCCCCCTCCAGCTTGGAATACAAATCCAAAAAACTAAAAAAGGAAAACCAAATAGCAAAGAAGTCCGACGGTGATTTGAGCATTGACGAAGAAGCCCGACAGTGATTTGGGCAACTCGACAGTGATTCGAGCGATGATGAGGAAGTCCAACGATGATCCGGGTAGCCCAACAGTAATCTGCGCGATGAAGAGGAAGCCTGACGTTGATCTGAGTAGCCCGACGATAATCTGGGCATTTCAACGGTGATTCGGGCATTGATAAAGGCAGCAAGGGCCGCGGAAACGAAAGAGGGCTGGCATCTGAAGACGGGTGCACACCTGTTGGAGCAGCACCATAAGAGGCGCCTGAACAATGGGTGAATCTAAATCTGGATCGAACGCCTAATGAGGTTGCCGCCAAAGGACTGACGTCTATGGAAGTCATCGCCAGAAACGTTGTCGCCTGGAGGCGGGAGTGCGCACCTTCAGAGGGAGGTTGCATCGTCAAAGGTTGCGCTAGGAAGAGGCGCCATGCGACTAGGAAAGGGGCGACCGTGTCGGAGTCGGAGGAGAAGACCCGCGTCTGGAGTTACAGCTTCGTGGTGCAGAGACGACGGTGACAGGTGGGGCCTTCGCAACTGGAGAAAGGGGCGCAATGGCTGGGTGGGGGTGGCGCAAGGAGTCGGCGCGACTACTGGGAGATGACAGGGGGGTCGTCGCGCAGGGGTGGGTAACAACAGAGGGTCGGGGGGGCGAAAATGAGAGGCGTTGGCTGGGAGCCGCCGCCCCCTTTGGGGGAGAAAGTCATAGGGTTTCTCCAAGACAGAAGAGCAAGTGGAGGGAGGGCTAGGGTTAGAGAACCTCCCTTTGATACCATGTTAAAATGGAGGAGCAAATAATTCAATACCCAATATGTCTTTCTAAGGGAGGCCTTGGTGTTTATTTATAGTGAATGATAAAGATGACATGATATTGTTCGATGTGGGACTCAACTCAACTTAACCTCTAACACTTATAAAAAATGCCGATTATAAATAGGCAAATGCCAAAATCCTAAGCATGCATTGAAGTTAATCGTATCATACCTACTGATTTCTTGGGAAAGATTGAAACCACGAGAAAAGTAACAACAGTGCGTCCATGCAACCACAAAGGGAACCTCATTGATGTGTAAAGAACCCCAACCTGTAATCAAACATTAATAACAGAATAAAAACAGCATACCACAAAGCCCGATGCTTCACAAGGGTTAGGAGAGGAGTTTTATCCTTTTTTTCATAATAAAATGGGGTTGTTTCCGTGAGACAATTGAGTGAACCAACTGCAAAAAATACATCTTCCCAGCTGGGCCTAATAACAGTCAATGATAATATAAGGTGAATACAATTAAACTAAATGAAATCATGCAAAAGTACAGTGGAAACCAACAGAAAGGCTAAAACAAGAGAAGATTTTCATAAATAGATGGAGTGAAATGATTAAAACAGAAGCTAAAAGACATGGAGCCCATTTGGTTCACATTCCTTAATGGAAATGGATAGAATGGATTGTGAAAGAATTACTTTTAATATACAATGAAAATGAAGATAACTAAAACAATTATTTTAGATTGTTATTAGTAATAAAACAAAGATAAATTAATAACTTAATAATTATTAATGAAATCGTGGTTATTTATTTTAAAATATCAAAAGATGATATTTATTTATTTATTATTATTTATTATTATTATTATATTTTCCAGCCAAAAAAAAATTGATTCCTTAGGTGAGAAAATCTGGATTCTAGAAAATACTGACCAACCAAGCAGTCATGGTTAAAAACAAAATATATATGTTGGAGTCTGCATCCCACATCGAACTTGAGGTCCGGTGTGGTCTTAATTATTTATTATAAAAGCACCCTAAGGGCTCCTTTAGAGAGAACACCTTGAGGGTTCGGGTCTCTAATTTTATCATTCTACATGGTATCAGAGGGAACCTAATCCCGACCCCCCTCCCATCTTTTTTTTTCTCGTCGGCCTCTAGGGTTTCTCCCAATTGGGGGGCGGCGGCCTCCATGGCCAGCGAGCCATAGGTATTCTCCGCCGCCCCCCCTGCCGGCTATCCCTCCCGAGCGTTGCTCGGCCACTATCCCAGGCAACCTCCCTGCTTCGGCTTTCCCGGCGGATCTCCCCGCCTCATCTCCGGCAGTTCTCTCCCAGCCGGCCTCTGTCCGGCGGCTCGCTCCAACACGACGGCCCCATCCCGACAGCTCGCTGCTGCCCTCCGGCTCCCAGCTCCCTGCGCCTCCCGTCGGCCTGCCTCCAATCGCGACGCCTCCTGCGGCTCCGACGGCCCTCCTCCTCTGCACGCGACGCCTCCAGCGGCCCCCCCGACAGACCTCCTCCTTTGCGCGCGACACGCGACGCCACCAGTAGCCCCCTCCAGTGGCCCTCCTCCTCTATGCGCGACGCCTCCAGCGGCCCACCTTCCCGCACGGATTTGCAGCGACGGCCCGCCCCTCCCCAATTCCTCCTCTTCGCGCGACGGGGCCGGCTCCCTCCTCGGTGCGCGCGTCGACCCTGCCTTAGGTCGCGCCTCCCGTCGCGCCACCCGATCCCAGCGGAATCCACCCTCCTGTTTTTTCCTGGCACCGCCGTCCAAGTGCTCGCCCGACGGCCCGCCTCTTCGCACCACTCCCTGCCGGCCTCGTCCAGGTGCTCGCCTAGCGGCCCTCCACCCCTCTGAAGCAGATCCCCTCCCGACGGATCCCCCCCCCCCCTGCCGGACTTCTGTCGCACCTCCCGATCTCCAGGGGCCTCCCGATCTTGAGGCGCCTCCTCAGCGGCCCTTCCTGCTCGGAATCCCCAAGCCCCCTCTCCTGCGCCATCTCCATCAGCCCTGGACAACCCTTCTCCTGCGGCAGCGGCAGTCCCGACTCCCGCTTTCCAGCGGCTCCCGACGCGCCTCCCTCTGTCCGCCTCCCCTGCTTCCAGCAGCGCCGGCTCCCTGCGCAACAGCTATTGCGCCTCGTCGTCCCGGTCATCCGTCGCCGACCCCTTGCATTTTGCGGCAGCTCTGCCTTCAAGTCGATCCCCTCCGCCTGCGTTGCTCTCCCGGCAGCAACCTCTTTTTCCTGGCAAAACCATTTCTGCGCGCTCGCTGTCCGTCGGCACGCCTTCGCGCTTCCTCCACCGCGGCACAACACTTCGACCGCCTCGGACCGGGCCCTTTGGCGCCGCCAGATCCCGCAACAATTCTGCGGAATCCCCGCCTCCCGTCGTCGGCCCCACAAGTGCGGATTTCCCGATGATAGTATGGATTTCCCGACGTTTCATCAATCGGCCCCACTAGTGTGGCATTTCCTGGCGCTCCGTCAATCGGCCCGGTCTGAGTGGTTCATCTGCTGCGTCCGCGACATCATCCATCCATCATCCTGCGGGGGAGCAGCAGCCTTGAAGCTTTATTATTTGTACTGTTTCGTTTATTTCTTCTTGTTTTGTAATCAAGCTGGGTCTGTCCAGCTTGAGAGGGAATGTTTGCGGCGTCTATTGCTTGCTTTATTTTTCTTTATGTATCCAAACTAGGTACACCTAGCTTGAGGGGGAGTGTTGGAGTCTGCATCCCACATCGGACTTGAGGTCCGGTGTGGTCTTAATTATTCATTATAAAACCACCCCAAGGACTCCTTTAGAGAGAACACCTTGGGGGTTCGGGTCTCTAATTTTATCATTCTACAATATATATATATATATATTAAATTTCATTCTTATAATCCAGATTCTCAACAATAACCATACAGGGCTATTTGGTTCACATTCATCAATGGAATGAAATCCAAAAAAAAATGGAATGTGAAATAATGACTTTCGATATGAAATGAAAACAAAGATAATAAAATTAATAAATTTTAATTGTTATTAATAATAAAATATCGATAAATTAATAAATTGATAATTATTAATTAATTCATAGTTATTTTATTTAAGATAAGATACCTAATTGCATGTTTTTTTTTGTTGATGATATAGTTCTCATTGCAGAATCAAAAGAGACTACCAATTTAAAGTTGGAGCTTTAGAGAGGGATCTTACAAATGAAAGGTATTAGTCCTGATAGGGATAAGACAAAATATATGGAGTGTCATTTTAGCAAAAAAATGTCTAATAATGTTATAAATATGAGATTGGGAGACCACGTTATTTCAAAAGTTGATCGTTTTCGATACTTAGACTCATTTTTGCAATGTGATTGAGATATTAATACAGATGTCGCTCATAAGATTCAAACCGGATGGATAAAATAGAGTAAGGATTCTGGGGTGCTTTGTGATCGTAAAATTCATTTGAAATTGACACTTAAATTTTATATTGGACCAGCTATTTTATATGGTAGTGAGTGTTGGCCTTTGACGGGGCATCTTGAAAAAAAATAAGGGTAGCAGAAATGAAAATGTTAAGATAAACATGTGGACATACTAAAATGGATAAGATTATAAATTAATGTGTTCAAGAGAAAATCGGAATGGCTCTGATTGACGAGAAGATGACTGAGACTAGATTAAGATGGTTTTGACATGTTAGAAAAAGACCTAAGAGAATCGTTTTAGCAAAGGATTGTCTAGTAATGTTGTTGATGTGAGATAGGGACACCACGTTATTTCAAAAGATGGTCGTTTTCAATACTTAGGCTCATTTTTGCAATGTGATGGTGATATTAATGGAGATGTCTCTTATAGAATTCAAGCTAAATGGATAAAATGGGGAAAGGATTTTGAATTGCTTTGTGATCATAAAATTCCTTTGAAATTGAAGGTTGGGTTTTATAGAACTGTAATTAGACCAATTATTCTATATGGTAGTGGTTGTTGAACTTTGGCTATAGCGAACCAACCTTTTCTTACATTACTATTACATCATTTTAAAGATAAACAACATAATAATATTACACATAGAGGATCCGATGGTTTAATGTCTTCGGCAAACTAGAACCATACATAACAGTTACAACATCGAGCATAAACATTTATTCAATTTCTTCTTCTCTAGCTTCTTACTGGCACTTGACCTCTCCTTAGTACATGTAGTCACCTGAGGATATACATCAAAAGGAGTGAGCTAGAAGCCCAGTAAGGGGACAGATAAGAACAATATAGCATGGGGTGAGCATAATCATAACATGGGAAAAAGATCATGAACATGAGAGGAAGCATAAAATATAAGACTTGAAATGTGGCAATGCATAAAAATGAAACACCATGTCTAAGTGGTTAACTACCACACATACTTGTGAACAAAACTAGCATCTTGTCCACGTCATTTCACATTTACTCATGAGATTCATCACTTTACCCAATGTATTGGAGCGCTGTATAATTCCGAACGCACCCGTCACATTTAAACATTCATATTGCGCTATATAATTCTGGACACACCCGTCACCTCATAATATTATCATTATCATGCATGCCACATAGAACATATATCAATAATGAACATAACTAACCCATGGTAAGGAATGGGTTTCATCTCATAAGAATACATTCATAAACTTTGGGTTCTCAAAAGAAAGAGGGAACAACATACTTGATACAAGAACCATCAACCATGAATGAGAGGTAAAATTTGAGTTCTTAAAAGAAGAGTTCTTTTGGAAAACATTTTGTTTGACATAAACTTCAGTAGAAAACATGTATATCCCAGAAAAGGTAAGATAATGATGAACAAATGATTTTTAAGAAGTGACCATACCAAATTGGAGTGAAAAAGGGAGAACCCGAAAAAAAAAATTGGGTTCGAGATTTTCCCTTTACCTTGTATCTGAACGCTTCCTTCTCTTTAATGTCCTGTATAATGACATTATATTCATTAATTAGAAATTACAGAACCTTTTATACCTTAATAGGGGTCATTTTGGTTTCATTATGTTATTTTATGGGTCTTTTGATGAGTTATAGAGTTTAAAAACATTGTTCGGGAATGTTCGTTTTTATGGTTTTCTTGAGAGTTTCACATGTATTCATGAATTGAAGTTTGTGTAGAACATGGGTAAACATCCAAAACATATATTACATGTTATTAATGATATTCCAAAAGTTAAAATGATCTTAATATGAATTACATTTTATACCATGTGGATGAATCATTATATAGGAATTTAATGATGATCGTTTGGGTTAATTTGGGCGGTTTTTCGACCACAACGAACTTGTTTTGTTTATTCATCTAGTAATATGTACATAAGTTAGTTCCAGAACTTAAAATAGGACATAATACATATATAATATTCTGGTTCAACCATAAAAATGGTTTCATGACCAGATCTGAAGGTAGAAATGGAAGAATAAAACATGTCGTTCTTGAAGGTGATAAATTAACACCTCACGAACAACATTCTCTTTAATAAAATAAAAGGAAGAGGGAAATGGGTTGGATGATATAATATCCCATTAGTATCATAACATTCCAGTACATTCATGATACTGGAGTTACCATACCATTTTGACAAAGATAGATGGGGAGAGAATAAGAAAAGAACTTAAAATTGAAAGGGAATTAAAGGAAAGAGGAAGAGAAATTACCTCTTGAATCCTCCTCTTGAGATCCTCCTTAAGGGGCCTAAGCTTGGTCTTTTGATGAGACCAGAAGCTCTTGGACGTGGGGGAGGGGCTAGGGAAGATGTTTGGGCAGAGTTTAGACAATGCTTGAAACTTGAGAGGTGTGGTTTGGCAAGGGGAGGGGGAGGGGTTATTTATACATGAGGGAGGTGTTTTTAGTATAAAATATTAAATAAAATAATATATCAAAAGTTATACTTGTAATAGTAGTTTTTTTGACATCCTAAATCATATATTAATATAATATAATTCGTTTTAGGCTTTAAATCATCTTTATAATTCGAATTCATTAATTTATTAAAAGGAAAGTGAAAGAAAGAGAAACAGACACTTAAGAAATCACTTTTTGACTTTAGGCTTTTGAAAGTTCTTTTTAGGTCTGAAAATTAAGTTTATTATATTTTAAGAAATCATTTATGAAATTTAATGTAATTTGGCCGAACCTAAATTTCTAGAATGTTTATGTCATCATTACATTATTAATGATGCAATTTAGGATACACCGATTATGCGAAAAACTGTATTTTTACTATTCACCTGAAAATTGAAGTATTTCTGAAAAATCTCAAAATTTCACCCTAACCATTTTTCGACGTGTAGAACCCAAAAATGAAGTCCATTTTTCAAAAATAATTTTCTAAATATGATTAATTTAATATTTAATTAAAATCATAATTTACTTGAAAAATACAGTTTTTAAAATTAAAACTGATTTTATAATGCTTTCAAAAATTACGTAGGGTCTTATAAAATTATCTAAAAACTAGGAGACATAGATTTGCTAATTTATGAACACATTTTGAGAAAATATATTTTCCTTTAAATTAATTAATTAATTATAATTAATTATTTATGACTTACAAAAATACCAAAACATTTACTATGGTCAAATTGTCACTTTCTAAGATGCCTAAATTTTATTTAATTATTCATGGGTAAGGTTATTCTTATTTGGACGATTTACTATTCATAAGGGTCGTACTACTATTCTTAAGGGTAGGTTACAATTCATAATGGTAGGTTACTATTCACCAAAAATTAAGTTTTTCTTATTGGACCGCAAAAATCATCTTGAACACAACCGTGTATGTCAGATTTTCAAAATTTCAAACACAGAAGTGACAAACTTATTTTTAAAGGTCACTTAGCACTTAGTAGTTCATTATGTTGTGTTTTCATGCGATTTTATGACAATATTATAAGGGAATTTCCATTGAAAAACTTTGGGTCGTTACATTGGCAGGACATCTTGAACAAAAGATGAGGCTGGCAGAAATGAAGATGTTAAGATGGAAATGTGGACATAATAAGATGAATAAGATTAGAAATGAATATGTTTGAGAGAAAATTGGAGCGGCTCCAATTGATGAGAAGATAACTAAGGCTAGATTAAGATGGTTTTGACCTGATAGAAGAAGGCCTAGGGATGCATCTGTTAATAGGGTAAACTTAATGACAAATTCACTTATTAAAAGGAGTAAAGGTGGACCTAAAAAGACTTTTAAACAAATCATTCAAGGTGATCTTGTTCTAAATAATTTCAACGAAAATATTGTTATCAATAGAGCTAATTGGTGAGGTTTGATCGATGTAGCAAACCCCATTTAATTGGAATCTTCACATCAAGTTCACCATTTTTGTTTCCGATGGATTTTCACACCCGCACTCGTTTGAGTCAATGTGGACCTGCTTTCCAAAGGCTAACATCCCGCCCCAACCCCATTGGTTTGGGTCGGGTCGGAGGTGCTACTAACCTTAGGGTGACATCCCTAAGACACCAAAAGCCGTCAATAAAAGTCAAGGGATTAAAAAAACATTGGGGGACGATTTTCCTTGAAGAATAAACACAACCTAACGAGAATAAATACAACCATCCAAAGCAACTACATGATGCATGAGTAATGACAATACTAACTCAAATGGAAATTGAATAAACAACAACATTAGAGTAGCAGCGACAAAGTAATGAAAGATGACACAATGAAACCAAAGGACATCCAATGCAGTAACACCGATGGGGCATCACTCCAAAGACTCCAAGAGAAAACCCCAAGCTCCAAACATCAACTTGCGAAAGAAGCATCATGATGCGCCACAAGATAAGTATGATACCTTTCCCTTTCCTGTGTCCTGGTAAAACACATCTGCAAACGCACCAAAGTGTTCAAGCAGAAGGTGAGTCTAACACTCAGTAGGTTTTCCCCAACATACTTCCCAACTCATGCCACTAGGACAAGAACACGTTAGCTCACAGTTTAAAACATAATTTATATCCAAAGAATAAACATCAAAACAATTATTCAATTTAAAATAGTTTAATTGAAAGTAGAACAATTTATCCATAAGAAAACAGTTTAAGCAAAATAATTGAACTAAATCAATTTGTTCATTCTTTATTTCCATTTGGCATACTCATTCCATGTTTCTCACACACACACATGCATGTCAGGGGACAGTTTCATACTCATTAGCGGCTTCTCGTTGATCCACCAAGTCGCCACAAGGTGACCAATCTTCAGGTGCCCTAATAGCACACGCCCCTTATTCAGGGTCACATCCGATGCAAATGAACTCACGTCAACCATGTATGTCAAATCCCAAATCAAATCATTCCACATGAACCATTTCTTCCCTTCAAAACATTCCAAGAACATCTTGCTTGGGTTGAACCAAAACCATAATTTAAAAAACAATTTAAATTTATAAAACCAAGGGGTTTTCCAAATGTTGTTCAAATTCCCATGTTCCCAAAAACCATAATTTTAAAATCCATCATTTTAAAATTATAAACCAAAAGGATTCCCTCAAGAGATCATTCAACGTTTCTGATGCGAAAACGTCGAGAGTCGCAACGACAGAAAGAAACGATTCACGGAAGAGTAAAAGGGAAAAAACAAAAGAAGAACTTAGACACAGAGATTCACGTGGTTCGGAAAATGGTTCCTACGTCCACGAAGAGGCAGAAGTTTCACTATATGTCAGGAGCACAATTACAAGGAGAGAATCAGAGTTTCTAACACATGAAACTCTGGCCCGAAATAGGCTAAAAAAGAGAATGAAGCAATATTCCACCAACCATCAGAAAGTCCGTTGTGCTACAGTGAAAGGCGGCTGGAAGTACGCATCGCTACAGTGAAAGGTTGTCACCCAAGTCAAAAGTGCTACAATGGTCGACGGCTGGAAGTCCAAGGAGCTACAGTACTGTTGATACCAAAGTCCGACCTGCTACAGTGCTCTGTCGATGTCGGTCGGTCAGCTCTGCAACAGTGGTCAAAGATGCAACAGTTGTCAAAGATGCTACAGTTCCCCAAAATTTGGGTCCGAGACCTTCAGCCCCCGGACCCCCAAAACAGGGACC
The DNA here is from genome assembly GCA_963277665.1 of Viscum album. NCBI lineage: Eukaryota > Viridiplantae > Streptophyta > Magnoliopsida > Santalales > Viscaceae > Viscum > Viscum album. The sequence continues at coordinate 30,407,741 of OY728132.1, read as the reverse complement.
GTTGCCCCCTGCAACCCCCAACGAGCTCACCGCGAAGCTCGACCCACGAAGGTTGCGGCCTGGTGTGCAGTACGGGCCGCAAGCATTCGGCCCAAACATCATTCAAAACGGATCAGGCTACACCAAACCAACACGTTTCCTCCAAAAATCCAAGCAAAACATTCAATAAAACCTAAGCCTTCAAACTCTAGAACAAGTGGAGAAGAGAGAAAAGTCACCTACCTCTCAAAAGTTGAAGAAAACGAAGAGCGGCACAAGAAACCTCAAGATCCGGGCTCACAACACCTTTCCTCCAATAGATCCAATCAAGATCTCATCTATGACGGATTAAATCTAACGTTCTGAGTGAGAGGAGATGAGAAGATCTAAGAAGAAAGAGAGAGAACGGAGGCTTATCGATGATTCTGAGGATCCAACGCACTTGGATTCACTAAAACCTGCTTCCGGATCAAAAGGAATCGCCATAGATGCATAGGAGAGGAAAGGAGTCCAAGAGCCTGAGAGAATAGGAGAAAAATGAGAGTTTCAGGACCTTAATCCGACTTAAACTCTAATTTTCATAGCATTTAATACGTCGCACGGTTAGGTCGTACGATTTGCCAAACCGTGTGCATGCTACTGGACAACACCCAGGAGGCCGCACGGTTATGTCACACGGTTTGGCAAATTGTGCGCTGCTACTGTCCATGAACTCTCGTCTCGCACGGTTTCTCTTGGCATGTGCACGGTTTGTATAAATCGTGCGTCAACCATGCACATGTCCATAACCTCTTGCACGGTTTCTTAGAGATAGTGCATGATTTCCTCTAACTGTGTACCTCCTGAACCGCTTCCAAAACATTCCAAAACCATCCATAAGTTCCTAAAACTCAACCCAAATATTATATAGCTTCAAAATACATAATAAAAGGGTAAAGACCGGACACCGGGGGTGTTAAACAGGCGATCACTGGGACTTTACCAGTGACGTCTTAGAAAATACGTTCGTCGAGAGGATGGGAGGTCGAGCTCACCACACACTTTTGAGGGAAATTATTGCCTACTCCGAAAGTCACTCAGGAGGTCGCACGGTTGTGCCACACGGTTTGGCAAACCGTGCGCTGCTACTGTCCATGAACTCTCGTCTCGCACGGTTTCTCTTGACATGCGCACGATTTGGACAAATCGTGCAGCAACCATGCACCAGTACAGAACCTCTTGCACGGTTTCCGGGAGATAGTGCATGATTTCCTCTAACCGCGCACCTCCATAAACGCTTCCAAAACATTCCAAAACCATCCAGAAGTTCCTGAAACTCAACCCAAGTATTATATAGCTTCAAAATACACAATAAAAGGGTAAAGACCTGACACCGAGGGTGTTAAACAGGCAGTCACTGGGACTTTACCAGCGACATCTTAGAAAATGCGTTCATCGAAAGGATGGGAGATCGGGCTCACCACACACTTTTGAGGAGAATTATTGCCTACTCCGGGAGTCTCTTATAGATTTAAGACATATTCGCGAAACTTACTCAGAAATGTTAGTAACACTACCGGTTACCCCCATGAATGACGGTTGATCAATTGTGGGATGATACTTTGATTTAAAGCCTCGTTATCAGGGCACTCAGAAATTTAGTGTCATCCAAGAAGATAGTTGGTACTTAGTGTTGGGACCGGGCCCATCAAATGGGTTTCCTACATACCCCTGCGAAGGGGATCAGAGTCCACGTAGTTTGGTGCCACTTAACGGGACACGTCGTACCCTTTAAGGTCGTGTGACGAAAACTGACTCCAAGCAGTTTAAAGCCATGCGGAATGGACTACTGGGTGACTGGTACCTAGCAATTGTCAGTGTGGGGCTTACGCGTGGGCGGCCCTTTCTGATGCCCCCGACGGGAAATACAACTCAATGAGGACGGACAGGGTCAACCGATAGGGATATGGCCTACCAAGCAGAAGTATGATCTCATTAAGGATATGGCCTAACAAAGGAAATACGATGACACGTGGAGGGGATATGGCTCTCCGGATGGGCGCATGATGTCATCAAGGATATAGCTCGACATAGAGATATGATTGTGCTGAGAATATGGCCCAGTAGGGACACTTAGAGAATAATGAAGATATAGAGATATTTGATCTGGGCCTTGTCCAACGTATCATATTGAAGACAAGGATCAAAACCCACGTAGTTTGATTGCATAGTTTAAGGTCATGTGGCGAGACAATACCATGCAGTTTAGCGTCATGCGGTAAGGACGTTCGTATCGTGAAAGGGGCGACAACAAGAGATGGCGTGAGGGTTATGCATTGAAGCTGCCCTAGGTTGGAGCTTACAACTAGTAAGAGACCTACTGAGAGGCATTTTTTATTATGCTAATAACATGATCATCAAAGATCTCTAAGCCCACGTGAGACATGTTCAGTGTGAAAAACAAGAGACGACAGAAGATCCGCCACATCACATAATCATGTTCGGATGGGACTTACACCTAAACTAGAAGCCCAAGGTCAAACTCCCTTCCTCGTCCAGACGAGGGAGGGGATATGGAAGGCAGGGAGGATATGGAATTCGGCAAGAAAAGTTAGGGGCTTACTCCGTGAAAGATGGCCTGATCCACTCCCTATGATGGACGAGGGAGGAGCTACGGAGGGTGAGAAACTGCTTTGGTGTCTTCCCGATAGGAACCCTCGTTATCAAGGAGATTCCCAATCATGAGTTGGGGTGACATCCGAGAGTCTCCTCTTATCAAGAGAATTCACAATCGAAACGGGTGCGTACTAACACGCATGTCGTGATTGTGAATGCCGGGCAGCCTCGGGGGAGGTATCAATTCTGCCTTTCCGTGGCTTTGACCTTGGCAAATGAAGGTCATGGGGTCCTATGAATACCCCAAATGGATTGGGAGGACGTATCACACGGAGAGAGGAGCCCGCAAAAAGGTGTATGCGAAAGAGGGACAGCAGGAGGATGGCTACGAATTGCAGAGGATGACCGCAAAAAGGGATGGAATCACGCAATCGCGTGATCCGTCCGTCTGTTGTCAGCAAAACGACATTGAGATCACACAGACCGGCTCTCGTGGGCTGATTCTCACGAAAAATGGACCACACGGTGGTTTTACGCAGGAGAATTCGTTCTCTGAGGTTATTTATTTCCTTTAAACTCCAGGTTTCAACCTGTGGAAATCCTCCTTCAGCTTTCGGTTACCTCTCATTTTCTTCGTTTGTGTCCTGTCGTCCCCCTGCATTTCGGAAGTAGTCCTTGAGTATTTATAAGAGAACACTTCAATGATGTGACTTGGTACCTATTCAGACATGTGGCGGTCGGCTGGAGAATCATGTGGCCGCGTAAGAGGGCTAACTTCTGCGGTCGTAATAGATTAACCACGGAGGGGGGCCACCTTCAAACCGCAGAATGAGAATGACATGTCACGATCGCATGATGGTTTCTTACAACCGCGTGACTGGCCCACCTTAGAGCAGCAAAACGAGTGACGTTAGGCTTACACGGTCAGGTGTCTTCGCGGGGTGGCCTTTGCTTCGACCTGCCTGAGATGGAGCGACTTACGCGATTGCGTGAATGGAATCGCAAAACCAAAATTCTCCTTTGATTTATTCTCCCGGTTAATGATTTCTTTTGGAAATTTCCGAGGCAACTTTATTCCTAACTCTAACTTGTTGGAAGTCATCCCCCAAAGCATCAACAAATGCCTCACCTCAAAAATTAGGCTTGATCAGCACAAGAAGAAGCCATTCCCGTCGAGTTTGAAGCCCGCATGGGTACTTGCGGTCCAAGGGTGGTCAACCCCTATAAATATTCTGACAGGGGGGCCCTCAAGCCTGTGGCAATTCAAAAACATCTATGAACTCCGAAATCTTCCGCGTGAGATTAGCCGTGTGGATCTTTTGCGATTTGGCCGCATGGGTTTAACCACGTGAGACCATCCTCATGGAGAGGACCACGTAATCTGAACTGCATCACTCTAATCGCGTAATTCGAACCACATAAAACCATTTGCGTAAAAACCAAGGGTAAACAGCAAGTATAATGCGGTCTGTTTTTTTTTTTTTTTTTTTTTTTTTTTTTTTGCAGGTTTGAAGCCTTGTTTGCGTGATGGTCATGTGGATCACATAAGGAACGCATAGTGATGTGCTCTTTAACAATTTTTTATCCTACATTTATAAATATTGTCCTTTATGTGCATAATAGCTTCAAAGCATGAAGGTCCGGCAGCGGTGGTAAGGCGAATGGAGATGGTCAGCGGCGTAAACTCTGGTCAGCACGAGCATATCCAACCGGCACACACCTTCCATGACAACCTCTTAGGGACGAATCCTCGAGACTATTCGCTATTAGATTCACTTCCCATGTATGGATTCGGACTTCTGAATGTTGCCCCTATTATCTCAGCACCTCAAAAAGGGAATCAACCTCCACTTTGGATTATCAGGCATCAGGAAGTGATTTGTGCCAATATATCACATGTTGGATGTTTCATCAAGGAGGATGAGCACGCTGAGGGCTTTATCTTGAGGTACACTTTGTTGAACCTTGAAGAAGAGCTTTGTGCATTTGTGCACCTGAACTTGAGATTCATGACTATAGATCCATCATGAGGCAATCATCCAACAATTAGAAGCTCGATCGGTCACCAAACCGGCATTTTAGGTCGGGAGGAGCTTTCGGCATGGATAGGGGATGGCCTTTCTGGTTCCAGCGAACTTACCACAAATTTAAGGCAGAGCTAAAGGCAATGAACCTCTATGAAGTCGTCTGGGGTTCATAGACTCTTGCCTACCACAACACCAGCCTTGTCTCGGACCTTATGAGCAGATGGAGTCTGGATAAATACTTTCCATCTCATGCACGGAGAGGTCGGGGTGCCTCTAGGACAAGCGCATGATCTGTGGAACTTCAATCTTAGGGGGGACATGTATGATGAGTTTGTCCCTTTGGCCTCTGAGTGGGAGGATGCTGAGCGAACCCCTCTAATTGCCAAAGAGTTGCTCGAGTTGGCAAGTGAGCTCCTGGGAAGAGATTTCCGCCCAAGGGTTGATGTCCCCTTCGAAACATGGGCGGATGAGTTCATTAAGAAAACCAAACATGAGCCGCGGGTAAGAAGGCCCAGAGCTTGTCCGACCCTCAAATCTCATTGGGGATGGAATGCCACTTCCAAAGCCGATCATTTGGTCTGCTTGGCGGCTTTTCTGGTGATGTTTTTGAGCGGATATCTACTCTCGATTCGAGAATCAAAGATCGGAGTGAGAGTCAACACATTTGTAATAGCGGCACAACTGGCCAACGGCAAACAAATCAATTTGGGTGTCTCGATGCTCGCCAAGTTATAACGTTAGTTGGGCCGCGTTTTCAAAGGACAAGCTCCCTTCAGACCTTTCCAAGTTGATGGCGGCACATATGGGTGGGTATGAATTCTTCAACATCCAAGAGATTTGTGGTGCTCGGTTCAGGCCATTTCTTCGAAGTATCAGTGAAGTTCAACCGAGCACCCTAAGCGACTCAAAAAAGAAGAACAAGTTGAATCGACTCGTTTGTTTTCACGCCTTATGGGTTCCCAGCTGACAACATTGTCGATACACGAAGGGTGATCACGAAGCACGTTCATACTTGATAACTCTTCAAGAAAGCGTCTTGGTTGCTAGAATAGATGGGAAAGTTATCTGTGAGAGCTATGCACCCTGCAAATTCAGCAGGAGGCAATTCAGATGCGTCTAGAAGAAATGTCTAACACCTCCTGTGAGTATACGAATCGAGAGACATTCAATGATAGTATGTCACTTTTGGCTGATGTTAATGAGGAGACAGGTATTCCAGTGAATTTCCCGCCATCGGATGTTGTTATCAGGCTCAAATCAAATTATGCAGATACATGGATCCACTCATATCCCAGCAGGCAGTTGAACTCGTAATAGAAGCTGAGGGTGATTCGGCGCAAGGGACTTCGGCAGAGGCGTCGAGACCCCAAAAGAGACCCCTTCCAAGGAAAACTCCAATCTCGGAAATGGTGCGAAAGCAAATAAGGCGTTTAGATCCGACCCCTTCGTCCAATGCAGTGTCTTCAACTTTGTCTGTTCCTATCACAACAGCCTTCCTAAATGCTTGGAAGCAGTGGGACACCTGGAGGAGCGGTCGTTCTGCGGAAGAAGCTTGGAAGATACTCCAAGCGAAGGAGATTGACTTGCCAGGATTCGGGCATGTAACTGCTCCTGAGCATATCTCCTTCCAAACACATCCTAATGAAGTGAGGCTTTATCTTGGAGAAATTGATAAATCAATTCATTCTTCAAAGGGGAAGGTTTACTCCTCAGACCGAGTGATCGATATGCAAAGGTCGAGGGCTGAAGCGACTGACTCTGAGGAGGTAGAATGACTTCCTGTTTCAAATTCCATCTTTCGCTATTAGTGTAATCATTATCTCTGCCACACCCTTTCCGGAGGGGGAACAGAACTCGGGGTGGATACTCCAAACGAGGGAAATGTGGACAAAGGTTCCCCCGATGCAGCAGAGCACATGCGGAAAGTGATGGTCGATCCTGCTAGAGCATTCTCGCCTCCACCGCCGCTAGTCGTTCTAACTACGAAACTGTCCACGTGGGAAGTCACTCGGCGGAGGCAGGCGATGAAGCTGACGATATTAGAAGTTATTTCTCCTTTTTATCCATCAAGTTTGAATCTTATGAGAGACATTTGCGTTAATATCTCCATCAAACTACAGAAATGAAGGGGGTTTTCTGGTGCATCACCCTCGATCTAGAATCAAGGTCTTGATTCATTATAGGAGAGGGGAGAGGGGAAAGGAAATCTCTTGCCTTTGCCCACTTTTGGGTCGCTTGGTTCATTGCAGAGGCTTTCAAGGAAGCGAAGGTTTCGTTCATAAAAGGGAAATTTGTTTGCTCCCATAAACGAGAGGAAATAAAAGAAAACTTATTTAATTCCCTATTTAATATTTTATTACAGTATTACAATAACTATAATAGTATTTTTATCTAATAATAATAATAAATATTTTAATAATATATAATATTATTGTATAATATTTCAATTATTATATTATTATTATTATCATTGTCTATTTTTATTATCATGTCATTATTTTAATTGCATGGAATTACTTTTCATTCCATTACAAACCAAACTACATTTTTTTAACTTTTCTTTTCTTTCTTTGCCTTTCCTTTCATTTCATGCCTTTTATTTCAATTTAGTTTCTATTAATCAAACGGGATCCAAAATGAATAAGTGATTAATTCACCTTGCTCATGAACATGGACATGATGCGATTTTCAGTTGAGGTTTATCAGCCTCTCAGTTGTAACACATCAGGAAATCAAACAAGCATAAAAAACAACATGAATATGAAATTGGAATTGCTGCAACACAACTCTTCAACACAGGCAACGGATTCTATCTTTCACTCTGTATGGAGATGATGAGTGGGGGGGGGCACATAATATCCAACCACAGGTACCACAACAAATAAAAGGCTATGAAAGATTGGGAACATTAATATCAAAATAATGAACCATTCATGAGCAATTACTAGAAATTAATAACCAGCCTGTTTCAATATGGCTGCCTCGGCATGCTCGGAATTAAGTTCCATAACTTCCCAATCATCCTCGGTGTCAGGTTCAATTGTAACTTGAGTAGCTTTTGGCAGATTGGACATGGCTAAAACTTGAACAGTAATATGATCTGAAAGACCGATGCATTTTGCAAACTGTTGAGAAACCTGTATTCACAAAAAGGTTTTCGTTAAAAGAAAATGATATGACCAAAAGCACATGACAGGAGATGCTTCATCAGTTTTAACCCCTGGAAGCCCACCCACCTTTGCAAAAGACTATATGAGAAACCATTAAGAAATGCCTTTGACACGGTGAGAATCTGATTTGTGATTCTCAAGCGAGTCTAATAACAATACGTCTAACTCAATATGGGAATTCTTCTCACCACATGTAGAGAATCATTAAACTAAAATCTCATTTCACGATTCTAGCATGATATGAATACTGCAGGTAAGAAGTTGACTAATTTTGGATAAAATTTTGAAACAGTTCCGATTATTAAATGCCATTGCAAAATTTATATGGAGTCCGCAAAACAGTTACAGCCGAGGTCGCAGAATGTCAGCCTGAAACATGGGTCTCCTTGATTTAGAGTTAGCAACTTCCATTCTCGCATCATGACCCTTCTGCTTCGAACAAGCATGCACCCATGAATACATAGTTTAGATATAATTCAGACAATAATTAACTAATAAAAACTGATAGAAGCAGAACAAGGAATTGAGAACAAAATCTACAGTTTAAAAACAAGAACAGAAAGAAGAAGAAGAAAGCTAAATGGGATCAGTGTTGGAAATGCCCGACCGATCAACACGAAAACACAAGCGAAAAACTTAGAAGGATGAAGGAAAATGCTTGAACACAAAGGATGTTTGTGCACCACCAAATTGTGATGCTTTTCTGGAGAGGTTTCCATTGCTTTATATACACACATAAAAGCAAAACGTGTTTACAACGCAATTAAAACCACGCGGCAGACTTAATGAGGTCAAACCGCGTTAACCCATAAATGAAAGGAAAACAATGAGGGGGAAAAAACACGCTGGAATTAAATCCCAATGAATGAAATTAGCCAACAATCACCCCCTAATTTCTATTGCGTTCATTGGATCTCAACGACGTCAATCTTTGCGCGCAGGTCCTGAACCTGGTGCGCCCAAATGACTTCATGAGAATGTCTGCAGGCTGCTATTTCTCCCTCGAAACCTTCTCCTTGTCGTCGGCTTCTCTACAATGAATGTGCCATGCGGGCAGGCGGGCTTGACTCGTTGGCCGTAATGAAGTGTAACTCATCAAGGTCGAGCTCACGTCGTGCAAACCCAGGCAGTGTTGTCGGCCCAATAATGTTGTTGATGGTGCAAAACCGAAGCGGGGCATCATCATGATCGACGTCTAGTGCTTCCGCCATGTTGGATGGCAGTGAAGCGAACTCCACAGCGGCTGATGGTGCGGGCATCACCTTGACCACGTCTGATGTCGCAGAGTCTGCAGAGTGCGCACTAGTGGGTTTGAGTGATGAGCTTTGGTCTCTAACAGTGTTGTCGGCCTCCGCATTCCTTGGTATACATGTCTTCGTGTGTTCGACGATGAATGGATCCTCACTACTCAACACAGCTTGTTCATCAAAAGTACTCCAATCCCACTGCTCTGCCTCGTCAAGACGACATCACGTGTTATATGCACGCGCTTGCTGACGAGGTCATACACACGATATGCCTTGGACCCGGACTCGTACCCAACGAAGATCATCGGCGTACTCCGATCATCCAACTTCTTCAAGTGAGGCTTTACATTCTTGACATGCGCAATGCAGCCAAAGGTGCAGAGAAAATGCACCACCAGTTTTTTTCCATGTCAGGCTTCGTACAGCGTCATCCCATCAAGGCTGTGTGTCGGCGCTCAGTTAAGGATGGAGATGGCGTTGGAGACAACCCTCACCCCAAAACATCCCGAGAAGACCATTAGCCTTCAGCATGCTTTGAGCCATGGACACCACATTCTGGTTGTGTTGTTCAACAACCTCATCCTGTTGTTGTGAATAGAGAGCTTTGAGTTGTCGTTGTACGCCACGCTCGATACAGTATTCGCCGAATCCCACTAAAGTAAACGCGTCACTGCGATCGGTGCGGAGGACCTTCAGCTTGCGCCCTGTCTCCACCTCCACTGTGGCTTGAAAGCATCTGATTGTTGTCAGAGTATGGTCCTTGCTTGCGAGAAGATTGAGCCACATGTAGAGGCTCATGTCATCCATGAGTAGCAAAAAGTAGTGGTTCCCTCTTGGCGTCGTCGACGTGACTAGCCCACAGAGGTCACCGTGGACAAAGTCGAGGACTTGTTCTGCACGATGCTTCACTTGCTCGGGGAAAGACACTCGTCGTTGATTCCCAGTGGGGCAGCCGCCGCAGATTTGATCCACCCGATCAATCCGCGGAAGCCCTCGCACCATATCACACTTAGTGAGCTTGCGCAAATCCTGGAAATTCAGGTGGTCGTACCTTGCATGTCAGCGACATGCCACCTCTGACCTCCTTGCAGACAAGCATGTAGGTTGTGCAATGTTAAGCCTTAGCTTGTACAAGCAATCGAGGAAGCGTTGCGCCCTAGCCAGCAGGCGTCGTAGCTTGTCGAGGATTTTCATGACGCTTCTATCGATAAGTACCTGACAACCATTCTCATCAAGTTGTCTGATGCTGATGATGTTGGTGGTGAGCCTCGAGATGAAATACACCCATGTGAGCACGTGGGGCTCTCCGGTCTTGCAGGCGAACAGGATCGTCCCGCACCCCTCGATATTGATGACAGATCCGTCACTAAACTTGACGGTGTCGCAGATCTCAATGTCAAGCTCGGAGAAGAAAGCACGGGAACCGATCATGTGGTTTGTGGCACCGATGTCGAGGTACCATAGGTCGTCGCCGCACGCCTCCTTCGGAGCCTATTGTGCAAAGACCTTTGCCTCGACCAGCCGAAGAGGACTACAGTGCGGCGGCGAGGAATTAGAAGTGGTGGATAGTGGCGGTGGGGTGTCGGGGACCTTACCATAAGGAGCGTTGGCTCGTCGTTGTCGTCATGGGTTAGAAAGGCCTTAACCTGCTTCAGCCTGCTGCGACAATCTTTGGCCCAGTGACCCATTTTTCCGCAATAGCGACATTGGTCTCTTGAAACATCATGACCATCGTTGGATCCCCTATCATCCCTTCGTGGTTGTCGGCGGCGCCGGTTGCCAGTCTTGGAGTCGTTGAAGGGTCTATCCCCCGTCTATCGCTCCTTCATCCGTGCAACCCACTCCTCGGTGAGGAGCAAATTTCCTCCATAGAGAGCGTCGAGATATCGAGAAGCGTCTCAATTGAAAGAGCAATTTGGAAGAACCTGGAGGAGACGACGTGCAGGTACTTCTCAACGACCTTGTTTTGAGGCTCTAGATCACCGAGGATCGTGAGTTAGTTGACCAACCCGGTGAGCTGCATTGTGAAGTCGTCCACTGATTCGCCGTTGCGAAAAACAATGTTTTGTACACCTTGCGAAACTTCTGAGCATTGGCTTTGTGAACGGGATCAATACCAATGTGCATGGTCTTCATGGTGTCTCACGCTTCCTTAGCAGTTGCCTTGACGGCGAGTATGGAGATCATCTTCGGCGGGACAACGCGGAGGATGGCCTCCAGCGCCATCCAATCTTCCTAAAGTTCGGCACCACCGGTGTCGACGGCATCCCAAAGTCCGCGTGCTTGGAGCATAACCTTCATCATCAAAGACCAATCGTTGTAGTTCGTCTTCGTGAGGATCGGGAACGTTGTCGATCCCCCGATCTCCTTCACCACCCGATGTACCACTAGAGGGCCGCTACCGCCGTCGACAAGGGCTCTGGGACGTGCTGATGAGGGCTCGGGGAGTGCAGCATCGTTGATCAAGTCAACCTCCTATGATACCAAATGTTGGAAATGCCCCACCGATCAACACGAAAACACAAGCGAAAAAACTTAGAAAGATAAAGTAAAATACTTGAACACAAATGATGTTTATGCACCATCAAATTGAGATGCTTTTCTGGAGAGGTTTTCATTGCTTTATATACACACATAAAAACAAAAAATATTTACAACGCAATTAAAACCGCGCGGCAGACTTACTGAGATCAAACCGCGTTAAATAGTAAATGAGGGGAAAACAATGAGGGGAGGGAAAAAAACACGCTGAAATTAAATCCCAATGAATGAAATTAGTCAACAATCAGAACATTAAAAAAAACTACCGAAGGCCAATCACAACCATTTATGGTAAATCATTCCTTCTACAGGGAATTAATTGACAGCCTAGAAATAGACTCGGTAAAAAAATAAAAAATAAGACAGCCTCGAATACAAACGATCCCATGAGAGAACGCCAACAAGAGAACAGTATCTCATGAAATAAGGGAGGCCCCAGTCTCACTGAATACCAATCAAGGTGCCTGTGAAAAGTAGGTTGAAATGCTAACGCCAGGAGAAAATCAGCAACCTCGATTGCAGAATAAGCTGAAGCGGAGCCAGACCAAGCAACGTGCCACACAGAGTCGTCGCGAGAGCGAAGCTCGAGGGCGAGAAAATGGGGCAGCAAGGCGAAGCGGGACTGCAGGGTCTGGATGAGGGAGAGAGGGAGAGAGACGAAGCAACTCTCCATGCCTCCCACCACTCGCACCTCAAACTCCATTGCTCAGTCACTGAAAACCTGCAACCCGTTTGATTCCTCAGCTTCCGCCATGCCGTCCGTTGGAAGAAGGTCGAAGGAAACGCGAGCGAGGAAGGCCAACGATAAAATCCGTTCGTTCGTTTTCATGGTTAATAGAAATTTTGGAAATTAATTGAATAAGTTAATTTTGTACGATTGGAAAATCAATAATTAAACTATATTTGGTTCGTATCCAATTAAACCTAAATTTGTCGATCTAAAAAATCAAACAAATAAAATAAAATATACAATTATGTTATAAATAAATATTATTAATGAAGGCGGCAGTTCTCATTGGTGGTGGTGAATTTCATTTTCCAATTTCATCTAAGTCATAAAAATGTGATTTTGTCTGGGATCTTAATTGAAAGTTAATGAATGATTTAGACCCTCTAAATATAAAATTAGATGACAATAAGAAGCGATGTGGTTCCCTCAAAGGAGTTCCAACTTCTTGAGGATGATGTTGGGGCTTCATCACCCACGGTTCTCTCATCTGGCAAGGCTGATCAGTAGTCTTCTTCTCATGTGCAAGTGCCCGCTACAAATTCAATCGTTCTTAGTAGTGTTGCAGGTCAGTTGGAGGCTGCGATTGTTGATCCTCCTCGGGAAGAGGTGGAAACTTTGGCTTTGATGCTCTCCATCAAGGCTGCTGGAACATCAGCAGATGACAGAGGAGCCCCTCATGACAGACTTGGATCTTGCTGCAAAGAAGAATGATGACTCTTGGCAACATGCTAAGCGCGGACGACTCCCTATCAATCGTGGGTGAGGACGAGGTCGAGCAGACTTGAGTTCAATGCAAGATGAAACACACTCTATGGATTCAAATTCGGATGAAGACATTGAAAGCCTTCTTCAACAAGCAAGGAATCTTGAAGCGCTTCACTCCAGGGGTCGGAGACGTGGGCGAGGTCGTGGATTTGATATGGGCGCCTTGCAGGATGCGGAACGTAAGATTGCGGACAAGATAAGAAAAAAATTGGGCACTCGTAAAGAGGGCTAATGACTTGTGTGAAATGTACTACTTCACTCATCTTGTATTCTTGCTTTTGTTTTTATAAAAAGGGCCTTGGCCCTAAAAAAAATGAATGTGTGATTGTCATTTGGTGATTGTTGATATGAGTATCAGCAACCGTCAAATGACGGTGGGTTGAATATATGTAGACATGTGTATATATATATATTGGACGGTTGTCGTTTGACTATCGTTGATAAGAGAATTAGCGATTATCAACTGATGGTCTCTGCATTTAACGTGTTTTTTTAGAAAGTTCCTTACAATTGTGAGAACCACATAGAATGAGGGTTGAATCAGTGGTAACCTTTTACAACTTTAGTGCTCTTAAATTTAACAACTGTAACTTGTTAGAATTGTTATCCTTATCAACTTTATATAGCAACCGTACAATCATGCAATGATAAGAAAGTAAAATAAAATACATAAGATTTACAAGGTTTACCTCCACCGTGGGTGACTACATCCTTGTTATGGCGACTCTCGTCGGTCCATGAAAATTCACTATAACAGAAAAGTGAATACGATGAGTCAACTCTCGTTAGACGCCTTCTATCTCCTAATAGAAAAGATTACGCTGACTCTTGTCAGTTACAAAATGTTTGTTTATGAAACCAAGCCACAACAAGATAAACAACTTTTATATACAGCTCGCTGAAAGTTCATATGAAAAAAATCTTTGTTTAATGGCTTCATTTGGTATATTTGTCTAATACTCCTTCTGACTTTGTTTGGTATACTTCGTCCGATGCGCCTCACAAAACTACACTTATGATATGTGCTTTGTCTGATAATCGAAACAATGGTGCCTCGTAATCTGTTTGGAGACTTTGTCTAATACAATCTCTATCTAGTATCTCTAACCGATGACTCTGTCCAATTTCTTTGATCAACACCTTTGTCTGGTACTGCTCCTCACTATACCTTTGTTCAATGTACTTCTCTAACCAAATCCTAACCTAGTTAGAAACTCACACTGCTTTGAAACTTCCAGCACTACGCCTCTTTACGCACGTATGAACAATGTATCTTTCTCACACTTAAACTGCAGTTGCACCCCCTTTTATAGGTGTGCTCATAGGAGAAAAGGTGGGAACTCAAATTCATTTTTTCGCTCAATGAAGACTCAAATTCCAAAACCCTTGCTCAACACAATTTCGTGGGATGCTTCTCAACTCTTCTAAAATATTATCGAAGCTTCGTGAAAGCTCTAACATCTGCAACCTTCTTTGAACTTCCTTAAACTTAGCGTTGAGGAATTTCTTCAAACTTTCTTAACCTTGCTAGATAAGAAAACGTTGTGCAAACAACACAACATCTTCATTGTTACGGAATTTACAAAGTTTATGTGAATCTCTTAAAAACTTTGTCTAGTGAAATGTTTGACTGGTGCATTGTTTCTCCATATGGTGAACATCTGATATTTCTCTAACCGGTGATCCACCCTATTTGACTTCTCTCAATCTGATTCACTTTGACCGATGTGTTGGCATGATTTCATCGAGTGCATCCTACCACTGCACAAACTTCATACGGAATATGGATCATGAAACTTCGATCATTGCAGCTTCTCAAAATTTTTCATTCGATGACATTGTGAATGTTTGTCCATCCGATGAATATTCAACCGATCATCTTTTATTCAAAAATCAAAACTCATATGGAAACTTCATCTATCAACCGTTGTCTTTAACTTATACTCCCTATACAAGTTTGTCTGATTATATTTTTAAGGATCTGTAGGAACTCGCCTTCTCCTAGAGGGACTTCATCTCCATTCATATAATAACCCACACTTTTCATACATAGTTATCACATCTTAATAGATGAATCTTCATTACACAACCTAACAATCCACACCATAATCATATAGGCCTAGTGTCTTTGGAAATAGGGATACATAAACAACTGGTTCATATATAAATGAACTACATCATCTCCCACTTAGTTCTTCATAACTAGAACCCTTCTCAGACATATCATATTTAAAATATCTCTTCATAACCTAGGGAAAAAAATATAAGAAATGACGAGCTCAGATGCTTAGTAAGGGTAAGTAAGGGAGGTATCAATGATCGCTTGAGCATAACATGAGCATAAGGGTATGATGACATGAGCATAACATTTGAAAATCATACCCCGCATATCATAGATAACAATCTCGAGTCATGGCATAAAACTTGGCATTTCATAAGACATGAATCGTTAAGGAATCAAAGAACACGAGTCATGAGAGCATAACATTGGCATAAGGCATAAGTTTGTGTCAAACACATAAGCATAAAAAATCATTTCCTTAGTTGTCAAAGTGATAGTTTCGAGCATAGCAGAAGCATACAGAGGTGGGCGATATATTAAAAAATTATTGTAATAATCGTTGCTTGAAACCAAGAGAAAGGATCTTGCATTTCAAATTTATAAACAATTTATTTAATATTTGAAGAAATAAATATCTAAGCTTAGGAAATTTCTTCATTGGTGAATTTTGATCGTCCGAAAATACCCTTTCGGATTACCATCATTGCGCTATGAGGATCCAAGGATAGAATCCTTCTAGCGATGATCCACACATGCTCATATGATCTCTGAGCAACACCACTCAATCTTTGGGTGCTAGTGTGGCAAGTCGAATATCTTATGTTATTCGTTCTTGATCACATGTTCTTTGGTCCGAAAGAAACCTCTCTTGCATTTCTCGTTCTTGAGAGGGAGAGAGAATAAGGAGTTGAGGGAGAATTCATTATGCACAACAATTATTTATTCTCATTTTTTTAATGCTCTACACAATAGACATAACTGTATATTTATAGAGTTGGGATTTAAGTTAAAATATTATTTAATTGCATACTGACCATTAAATAACATTTATCACCTTTAATAAATCTCATGCCACGTGATAATAATTATATAATTATTATTTTGTGGTGCGCGCCAACTTGCACAATAACAAATATTATATAATGGTCTTATTAATTAATATTTGTCACTGAACTAGGTCTTGATCCGTTCGAATTCCTCTAGCATTCATTGAACAACCAAATAAATATTTTATTCATAAATAAATATTTTATTCACAATCTAGCTAATAAATATCTATTAAAACATCCAATAAATAAGATAAATATTTTATTCACAAGTCAGCGAATAAATATTTATTTAATTTATGCAATCAATATAACTTGAATAAAATTATTCCTTGGACTTGAGAATAATATTTATTCCATTAATTAAACTCAAATAGAATTTAATTGAGATCAATGGAAACACTTAGTGTGTAACCCTCTATGATTCTTCCTCATTGGCATTAGACGAGCTTGCCTAAAGTCCAATAAAACTATCTAGCAATAGGTAAAGGCACTCAAGAGAAAAAACTTAATGTCGCAATGTCGACAACCACATACAAACGCTTCTTGTGTAATATAATCCCTTTGTCATAATATCTCATCAAGTAGGTTTCACATTCGTGTCACTAACCTATATGCTCGATATGTCTTTATTTGACCGTCTGAAATAAATACGTCATTACACCATGACCATGGAATTTAATGTGACGTTTCTATTCCAATCAAAGGGTCAAAATATCAGCTTACATAAAGATGGAAGCAACCACTCATTCCTTGACTTATTCATTAATGACATGTCAATCGTGACGTATCCAACATATCCAACTTCACTATGAACTGTTATCATCATAGTTTACGAAATACATATAAGCACGCGAGTTGTCACATGCATTAATAATAGTATTAAAGTCTAAGGATTGTCACACATGATCGTTGATAGGAATATCCGATGACACCAAAACATGTGGAATTCCTATTGGTGGGTCTATTCTCATAATCGTCTGTCTGAGATATTACCAAGTGCAAACTTCATGAGAAGAAGTTTTATCTTCTTATGAGTACTCGCACCTGATAGTCTATGTACTATGTGTCCCATCATAGTACGTTATCCAACTACATAACATTATTTGAGAATATCATCATAGTGCATCAATGTTCTCATCATAGCAGGGAACTGTTATGACCTTATCAATGCGACATATACTTTTAAGACATTATTATATTAGAGTCATGAAGAGAAACAAATAATATGTAATAAGAAGATTTATTAATATTAAATACATTGAATATACATGTAATCAAAGTACAAACAGGTGTTCCTAGGACACAAACTCCAACAAACTCCCACTTGGACTAGAGCCAACTACCTATGACCTTAAGTCCGCTATGACTCACATGATAGTCATGTTTATGTTGAGTCAATGATTTAGTCAAGTGGTTAACCACACTATCTTCTATGGAAATACTGCTCACTGAAACTTCACCTCTATGAGAAAAATTCCCCAAGAGATGATACTTATGAAGTACGAGCTTCATCCGTTGATTTGGCCTTGGATCTTTTGCAAGAGCCACCACTATAGTATTATCACAATTGAGTGTGATAGGATCTTTACTGCTAGATACCACATACAGATCTTGGATAAAGTTTCACATCCATACTACTTCTTTAGCTGCCCCAGAAGCTACAATATACCCAAAATCTACTATAAAATCCGCAACCACAACCTGCTTTAAGCTCTTCCAGCTCACAAAACCTCCATTCAAAGTGAAGATGCATATTGTTTGTGACTTCATATCATCTTGATCAGTTTGGAAACTAGAACCTTCATATCATCTAATGACTAGTTCCTCATCTCCTCTATAAACCAGGAATATATCCTTAGTACACCTTGGATACTTAAGGATAGTCTTGATTGCCACCCAATAACGGTCACCTAGATCATCCTGATATCTTTATACCACACTTAATGTGTAGGTGACATCTATCCTAGTACATATTATAACATATATGACTGACCCAATCGTCGATGCGTATGGAATTTTTGTCATTATGTTTCTTTCCTCATGTGTTTGAGGAAACATTTTCCTAGAAAGATGGATGTCATGTGACGTTGGAAATAATCCCCTCTTAGATTATTTTGTACTGAATCTATTCCATATCTTATAAATGTATGTACTTTGAATTAGGTCGAGAAACCTCTTGGATCAATCACGATGGATCTTGATCCTAAGAATATATGTTGTCTTGCTCAATTCCTTTATAGAGAAACATTTATCCAACCATGCCTTAATAGACTATAATATTGGTATTTTATTTCCAATGAGTAATATGTCATCAACATATACTATTAAGAAAACGACTGCACTCCCACTAAACCATTTATAGACACACGTCTCCCATTCGTTCTTTATGAAACCAAATTCCATTATAGCCTCATCAAAATGAATGTTCCATGACCTAGATGTTTTCTTTAATACATAAATGGATCTTTGTAACTTGTATACCTTGTTGGCATCCTTTGGAGTCACAAACCCTTTAGGTTGTGTCATATAGACATATTCCTAAAAGTTCCTGTTAAGGAAGGTTGTTTTGACATCCATTTTCCAAATCTCATAATCATATAAAGATGCAATGACAAGTACAATTCTGATGTATTCCAGCATTACAACTGGTGAGAAGGTTTCATCATAGTTAATGTCTTGACGTTGTTTAACCCCCTTTGCAACCAGTTGCATATTATAGGTACTGACTTATCCTTCCATGTCTAGTTTCTTCTTGAATACCCATTTTAAACCAACATGCTTTACATCTACTTGAGGGTCTACCAAAATTCAGACTTGGTTTTGGTACATGAAATTCATTTTAGAATTCATGGATTCTTACCACTTAGCAACATCTGTTCCACTTACTACTTGTAGGTTAGAGGATCATTATTATCAACTAATAATGTGTCACACTACTACAAAAAAGGTATTTAACAGTGCTAAAAATGGTCTTTATCAGCGCTAAAGAAGCACTGACTACTGAAGGGAGGTTAAAATCCCTAGTCTTTTATAAGAATTTTATTAAGAGCTGATAAAAGACTATTTATCAGTGCTTCTATAAACAATGATAAATGACTTATTTATCATTGCTTATAAAAGCACTGATAAAGGGGCATACTGCAGTGTGATGTTACAACACATTGCCCCACCAATGCAGTGTGTTGTAATAACACACTGAAACACCAAAAACACCACAAAATCAACAAAATAAAGTATGAATATAGAATTTAAATTAAGAGAAAACAATATAGGCTCATTTTCTTGGTTTTGGCAATATGATGCATGTTTTAAACTAAAATGATACTTATATATTGAAAAAACACACTTGGAGACATACTTGTCACACCATGCGTCAGATTGAGGTGTGAATGATTCATACATGTCTCAAATACTTATGGATTGTTTTCCTAAAGTATTAAAATAATTCGAATTTGTTTTCCCAATTTTGAGTATGTCACTTGTCTTTTTTACTAAAATGTCATTTTAAACTAGAAACATGCACTTTGACTCATACCAGTCATATCATGTGTCAGTTTAAAGTGATACCAATTCATACATGTTACAAATTAATTCTAAATCTTTTTCCTAAATTATAAATACAATTCGAGTGTGTTTGCTTAGTTTTCAGTGAGTGACACTCTTTGAACTAAAATATTGATTTTAAACTAATAACGGACACATTAAGTCTTACTAGACACATCGTGTATCAGATTAAGGTTTGAATGATTAGTACACATCAAAAATGACTTATGGATCATTTTTCTAAAGTATCAAAACAATCCGAATACTTTTTCTCGGTTTTGAGTAGGTGAATTGTCCCTTTTACTAAAATTGATGTCAATTTTAAATAAAAAGATGCACTTTGAGTCATATCAGTCACCCATGAATCAGATTGACGTGATACTAATTCTTAAACATAAAAAATGGATTATGGATTTTTTTTATAAAGTATAAAAATAATATGAATGTGTTTACTTAGTTTTGAGTATATCATGTGTCTTTTTTACTAAAATGTCATTTTAAACTGGAAACACGCACTTTGACTCATACCGATCACATCGTGTATCAGTTTGACATGAGACCAATTCCTACACATAAAAAATTACTTATGAATCAATGTCTTAAATTATCAAAAAAATATGAGCATGTTTTCTCAATTTTCATTGAGTGACATTTTTTAAACTAAACTGTTGATTTTAAATTGATAACAGACACATTGAGTCATACCGGGCACACCGTGCGTCAGATTGAGGTGCAGCTGGTTCATAAACATAAAAAATGACTTATAGATAATTGTACTAAAGTATAAAAATAATATGAAAGTGTTTTCTTAGTTTTGAGTAGTTCAATTGTCCTTTTTATTAAAATTGATGTCATTTTTAAATAAAAAGACGCACTTAGAGTCATACCGATCACATCGTGCGTCAGATTGAGGTACGACTGATTCCTACACATCTCAAATGACTTATAGATCATTTTATTAAAGTATCAAAACAATATAAATGCGTTTTCTTAGTTTTGAGTATATCACTTGTTTTTTTACTAAAATGTCATTTTAAACTGAAAACACGCAATTTGACCTATAACGATCACATCGTGTATCAGTTTGACGTGAGACCGATTACTACACGTCACAAAGGACTTATGAATCGATGTCCTAAATTATCAAGAAAATAAAAGTGTGTTTTCTTTGTTTTTAGTTAGTGACATTTTTTAAACTAAATCGTCAATTTTAAACTGATAACAGACACAATTACCCAGAATAATAATTATTTATAATTAATATAATTTAAACATTATTATTAATAGTACTTTTTTAGTTTAATTATAAAAAATAGTATTATATACATATATTGAATAATATGTTTTATATTTAAATAAATTTAAATATGATAAATAATATACATATGCATATATATATATAATTAAATTCAAATAAAGTCACCAATATAATACATATATATAACATATATATATATATGTATAATATTTAGGTAGATTCAATTTATCTATCTATGTATTGAATGAGGAGTGACCTCCATTTTACAGTTTTTGATGGTGGAAGGCGTAAACCATGTTTAGGTTTATTGCCTATCGAGGTAAGTGTGAAAAAAGTACACACCTTCATCGACATATTTTTCCAATCATATAAAACCCTATCATTTTTTAATAAAATAAAATCTATTAAAAAAGCCAAGTTTTTTTGAAAAAAACATTAAAAAATCCTCAATCAATTATTTTATTAAAGTTTTATTCAGATCCTTGTGGATAATTTTGAGGATAAAAATGAAAGTAATTCATCATTAACTCTGACTCCATGTCAAATCAAATAAATTAATTTCAGTAACATACACTGTCACGACCCCCTCCCCACAAGGTGTACCCCTCTTGGGCTGACAATGTGAGAAGATTGATAACGACCCCTGATTCCCGCCTCCAGTAGGCCCCGGGTTAGCAACTAACACTGAGGGTATAATAAACACACAAATGAAAGGCATTACCCTCTAAAAGAACACATGTGAAAGAGAGAGATAAGATAAACACCAACCAACTCCAACTCATAATGAAATATAAAATAAAACCCAAGTGCACATATGTAATGTCATGACAAACTACTACAACTGAAAGGAAAAGCTGCAAGTACCAAAGGAAAGTAAAAACAACAGTAACCACAAGCCCGAAAATCTCCTACAACCCCAAGCTAGTAGAAACCAGCTTGATCTCCAACCTGCTCCAAGTGACTTGAAAAAAAGTTTATATATACATAGGGTGAGTATAACATTATACTCAGTAAGATCCTCTCTGGAGCCTCACATGCAAAATTAAAGAAAGCATGCTTGAGCACAGTGAATAATAAGTGAAACTAATTCATCACCTAAACATGTATTCTAAGTTCCCAGCCTCACCATGGATACTCTCACCAAGTATCACATACAATAGTATATAATATAATAAAGAATATCAAGGTTACCCCACTACTACTTCCTCACTGGTTTTCTACTTTTCCCCAATGTCGCACGTCCTAAGCATCTCTCTCCAAAAAGGCTTGCCCGCAAACACCTGAGCGAAGCACCACAACATGTACCTCGTGCAACAAAACCACCACGTCCACGTAAGCAAAGTAACCAGATAGTTTCTGGGAGCCACTACAGCTCGCATAATATGTATCATATGTTGGTTATTATACCTCAAGCCATTACAACCCATACACTGAGTAAGGATCCTCAATCCATCATAGCCTATACATGTTACACCTATAGTAGTCCATAGAAAACTATATCCAGAATATGTGTGTGTGAATAACCACAAGACATTAAAACCCTATACAAATATATAGAAGAAAACTAACCGTTGTGCCTACCAACACAAGTAACTAACAAGAGAAGAGAGCAGGGCCAAAGGGGGTAGCCATCCATCCATTCCTCCACCAGAATGTTGGGGAAAACACCCCCAGGGCTCAGAATCCTCAGGGTGTCAGTTTCACTAACTGATGGGGTGGAGTAGCGTATAAAAACACAAAAAGTATAGGATATACTATAGCTCACAACCACACTATGGGCACAACCTAGTCTTAGACTCAACTGCAGCTAACGTCTCTCGGACTCCCGACTGCTACTTCTAAGACTAGGTATCCTATAAGTACACAACCACTTAAAGAGCATTATTACATTACTTCATTCCACTTTTTTTATTTGTTACACTTTACGTTAATTAATTATTTAAACATTAACAATTTCTACATTAACAAACCATCTTCCTTGAGTAGTGGGGAAAGTAAGGAAGATAAATAACCAACAAGAAAAAACAAGCATCCAAACATTCACATCCAACCCATTCCAGCATCTCTGATGTCCTCCCCGACACCCACATGCATAAACCGATGCATCTCACTACTCTAGGCATCAATTGCTGCCACAACCAATAGGCCTCCCTACCCCCACATATCACAACACAAGCAACAGTAAAACAAATATCATATCAACTAGGCTCTTGGCCCTTAAACAAGTAAGAGGGTAACTCAGAACCCTACAAGAAATTATCTTTTATCAAACAACCAGTTCTTTAATCCATATTGAATTAACCGATTTATTATTCATAGGTTCCAATTATGGGTAACCTAAATAGAAAGCTATCAAAAATTGATTAAATATGATTACTGTATCAATTTAATTAACATTAAATTACAACAACAACAACGACGACGACGACCAGATTCATTTCTATGCCTCTTTATCTTTAGCCAAACAATTATCAATTAATATCAGCTTTACGTTATTTACCAATTTCCATCAAGAATGAAAATCTAAACAAAGAAGACATAAATATCACACTATCTAGCAAAACAAGAAGCAATAACATATGATCAATATCAATTTATTTATCTGGTTCAAATATTTATTATTTCAATTCCATTATGATCCAGTGGGCTAAAACATGTTAACTCTACATTTGCACATAAAAGAAAAGAGAATAAACGAATACCCTACCTCAAAAGGTTTTCAATGCTCTTTGAAAAAACTAACAAAATAGTCACAATCACCTCTCTTGGAGGACTGAATCCACCCGAGGATGTAGAGACACCACCACACCAACCAACACCCAAGAAAAGTACATTAGGAACATGAAGATAACATTACATAAAAGGGAAAGGAGAAATAGAAGGAGATGAACCCAAAAGAATGATTATAGATCATACCTTATATCAGAGATTGATTGATACTTCTTGGTTTCACAAAAAAGAGAGGGTGCACTTGCAGTAAGAATAAATTTAAGGGGAACCAATCTAAGGAGTAAATTTTGATCGCACAACTCCTACGGGAAGGAATGAAAGGTTTGAGCGTCTCACACCAAAGAATAAGAAGGAAGAACAAGGGAGGAAGATTTATCATCCCTTTAGAAGATTTAATGGAGTAACGGTTTAAAATACACTAGATTTTCCATTAAAAGAGGATCACATTAAACCACACAGTTTGACCAAGTAAAAGCATCCTGAGCCTTAGGAAAATTAATACAGGAGTTATGGCCTTTGAATCGACCTTAGAGTTCTTAAAATGAGGCTTTAAATGCATTTTACGTCAAAGGAAATGTCAAAGGGGTAAAACTGTAGGAAGTTGGAAACAATGTGCACCAAAATATAAATTTGGAAAAGGAAATTGAGGTTACTGTTGGAACCTAGTTGGTCTGAAAACACTATTCATGAACTCAAAATTTAGAAAAGGAAATGGAGGTTTCTGTTGGAACCTCACTGGTCTAGAAACACTGTTCATGAACTCAAAATTTGGCAAAGGAAATAAAGGTTATTGTTGGAACCTCACTGGTCTAGAAACATTGTTCATGAACTCAAAATTTGAAAAGGAAAATAAAGGTTACTGTTGGAACCTCACTATTCTGGAAACACTGTTCATGAAATCAAAATTTGGAAAAGGAAATAGAGGTTTCTGTTGGAACCTCACTGGTCTGAAAACACTGTTCATGAACTCAAAATTTGGCAAAGGAAATAGAGGTTGCTATTGGAACCTCACTGGTCTGGAAATACTGTTCATGAACTCAAAATTTGGTAATGGAAATAGAGGTTGCTGTTGGAACCTCACTGGTCTGGAAACACTGTTCATGAACTCATAATTTGGCAAAGGAAATAGAGGCTATTGTTAGAACCTCACTGATCTAGAAACATTATTCATGAACTTGAAATTTGGAAACACTACTACAACCTGCGCCTTTATCAGCGCTAAAAACCATCATTAACAGCGCTAGAAAAGCGCTGTTAATTCCGGCGTAGATAAAGGGGGGGTCCCCTTTATCAGCGCGCGGTGGAGCACTGATAAAGGTCAACTATATCAGCGCTTCTCGGAGCACTGATACAGGTTCCTTTATCAGCGCTCCTTTAGCGCTGTTAAAGGTTTCCTTTATCAGCGCTAAAAAAGCGCTGATAAAGGGCCCAGCGCCTGCACCTAAAAAACAGTACCTGCACACCTACACACCAGAATACCTGCACAAAGTAGCACATGCACACCTACACACCATAGCACCCACACCCAATATTTTGACTGACAACGGTATATACATTTACTTAACATCATGAATACAAAAAAACGCATTGCTATATACATTTCAAAAATTGTTTTACATGGTTACATTTACAATTATTCAACAACAGTTATAAACATTCATGTTTCATCCTTCGATATCCGTGATCCGCTCTCGATGGTATTTTTTTCCGAACAAAGCATCCGAACTCAAGGAAAAAAAATCACCTATATAAGAAAACAAATATTATGTTAGTAATGCAATAATGAAAGAAATTAAAACAGAATATGAAAGAATACATTAATATGGAAATGTGAAACTAAAATATTAAATTTTAAACTCAAAAGTTTTCATTTTCATAACAATGAAAGGGAATAATGTAAAATCAATATGTTTTTGATTGATTTATCTCATTTAATAAATACTGATTCTTTATCTAATGAAAAGATTTACCGGTCACACCGTGCGTTGGATTGAGGTGCGGTTGATTCGTACGCGTCACAAATGACTCGTGGATCGTTGTCCTAAAGTATCAAAACAATCCGAAGGCGTTTGCTCGGTTTGGCGTATGTCATTGGTGTTGTTTTCCAAAGTTTATCTCATTTTCAAACTGATATCAGACACTTTTAGCCATACCGGTCACACCGTGCGTCAGATTGAGGTGCGGTCGATTCGTACACGTCAAAAATGACTCGTGGATCGTTGTCCTAAATTATGAAAACAATCCGAAGGCGTTTGCTCGGTTTGGCGTATGTCATTGGTGTTGTTTTCCAAAGTTCATGTCATTTTCAAACTGATATCAGACAATTTTAGCCATACTGGTCACATCGTGCGTCGGATTGAGGTGAAGTCGATTCGTACGCGTCAAAAATGACTCGTGGATCATTTTCCTAAAGTATCAAAACAATCCAAACGCGTTTGCTCGGTTTGGCGTATGTCATTGGTGTTGTTTTCCAAAGTTCATGTCATTTTCAAACTGATATCAGACAATTTTAGCCATACCGGTCACACCGTGCGTCGGATTGAGGTGCAGTCAATTCGTACACGTCAAAAATGACTCGTGGATCATTGTTCTAAAGTATCAAAACAATCCGAAGGCGTTTGCTCGGTTTGCCGTATGTCATTGGTGTTGTTTTCCAAAGTTCATGTCATTTTCAAACTGATATCAGACAATTTTAGCCATACCGGTCACACCATGCGTCAGATTGAGGTGCGGTCAATTCATACGCATCACAAATGACTCGTGGATCGTTTTCCTAAAGTATCAAAACAATCCGAACACGTTTGCTCAGTTTGGAGTATGTCATTGGTGTTGTTTTCCAAAGTTCATGTCATTTTCAAACTGATATCAGACAATTTTAGCCATACCGGCCACACCGTGCGTCGGATTGAGGTGAGGTCGATTTGTACGCGTCAAAAATGACTCGTGGATCATTTTACTAAAGTATCAAAACAATCCGAAGGCGTTTACTCGGTTTGGAGTATGTCATTGGTGTTGTTTTCCAAAGTTTATCTCAATTTGAAACTGATATCAGACACTTTTAGCCATATCGGTCACACCGTGCGTCGGATTGAGGTGCGGTAGATTCGTACACATCAAAAATGACTCGTGGATCGTTGTTCTAAAGTATCAAAACAATCCGAACGCGTTTGCTCGGTTTGGCGTATGTCATTAGTGTTGTTTTCCAAAGTTCATGTCATTTTCAAACTGATATCAGACAATTTTAGCCATACCGGTCACACCGTGCGTCGGATTGAGGTGCGGTCGATTCGTACACGTCAAAAATGACTCGTGGATCGTTTTCCTAAAGTATCAAAACAATCCTAAGGCGTTTTCTCGGTTTGGAGTATGTCATTGGTGTTGTTTTCCAAAGTTCATGTCATTTTCAAACTGATATCAGACAATTTTAGCCATACCGATCACACCGTGTGTCAGATTGAGGTGTGGTCGATTCTTACACGTCAAAAATGACTCGTGGATCGTTTTACTAAAGTATCAAAACAATCCGAACGCGTTTGCTCGGTTTGGTGTATGTCATTGGTGTTGTTTTCCAAAGTTTATCTCATTTTCAAACTGATATCAGACAGTTTTAGCCATACCGGTCACACCGTGCGTCGGATTGAGGTGCGGTCGATTCGTACACGTCACAAATGACTCGTGGATTGTTTTCCTAAAGTATCAAAACAATCCGAACGCGTTTTCTCAGTTTGGCGTATGTCATTGGTGTTGTTTTCCAAAGTTCATGTCATTTTCAAACTGATATCAGACAATTTTAGCCATACCGGTCACACCGTGCGTCGGATTGAGGTGCGGTCAATTCGTACACGTCACAAATGACTCGTGGATCGTTTTCCTAAAGTATCAAAACAATCCGAAGGCGTTTGCTCGGTTTGGAGTATGTCATTGGTGTTGTTTTCCAAAGTTTATCTCATTTTCAAACTGATATCAGACACTTTTAGCCATACCGGTCACACCGTGCGTCGGATTGAGGTGAGGTCAATTCGTACACGTCAAAAATGACTCGTGGATCGTTTTCCTAAAGTATCAAAACAATCCGAAGGCGTTTTCTTGGTTTGACTTATGTCATTGGTGTTGTTTTCCAAAGTTCATGTCATTTTCAAACTGATATCAGACAATTTTAGCCATACCGGTCACACCGTGCGTCGGATTGAGGTGCAGTCGATTTGTACGCGTCACAAATGACTCGTGGATCATTGTACTAAAGTATAAAAACAATCCGAAGGCGTTTTCTTGGTTTGGTGTATGTCATTGGTGTTGTTTTCCAAAGTTTATCTCATTTTCAAACTGATATCAGACACTTTTAGCCATACCGGTCCCACCGTGCGTCGGATTGAGGTGCGGTTGATTCGTACACTTCAAAAATGACTCTTGGATCGTTTTCCTAAAGTATCAAAACAATCCGAAGGCGTTTGCTCGGTTTGGCGTATGTCATTGGTGTTGTTTTCCAAAGTTTATCTCAATTTGAAACTGATATCAGACACTTTTAGCCATACCAGTCACACCGTGCATCGGATTGAGGTGCGTTCGATTCGTACGCGTCAAAAATGACTCGTGGATCATTTTCCTAAAGTATCAAAACAATCCGAACGCGTTTGCTCGGTTTGGCGTATGTCATTGGTGTTGTTTTCTAAAGTTCATTTCATTTTCAAACTGATATCAGACAATTTTAGCCATACCGGTCACACCGTGCGTAGGATTGAGGTGCGGTCGATTCGTACACGTCAAAAATGACTCGTGGATCATTTTCCTAAAGTATCAAAACAATCCGAACGCGTTTTCTTGGTTTGGCGTATGTCATTGGTGTTGTTTTCCAAAGTTTATCTCATTTTCAAACTGATATCAGACACTTTTAGCCATACCGGTCACACCGTGCGTCGGATTGAGGTGAGGTCAATTCTTAAACGTCAAAAATGACTCGTGGATCGTTGTCCTAAATTATCAAAACAATCCGAACACGTTTTCTCGGTTTGACGTATGTCATTGGCGTTGTTTTCCAAAGTTCATGTCATTTTCAAACTGATATCAGACAATTTTAGCCATACCGGTCACACCGTGCGTCGGATTGAGGTGCGGTCGATTCGTACGCGTCAAAAATGACTCTTGGATCGTTTTCCTAAAGTATCAAAACAATCCGAATGCGTTTGCTCGGTTTGGAGTATGTCATTGGTGTTGTTTTCCAAAGTTCATGTCATTTTCAAACTGATATCAGAAAATTTTAGCCATACCGGTCACATCGTGCGTCGGATTGAGATGCGGTTGATTCGTACGCATCAAAAATGACTCGTGTATCGTTTTCCTAAAGTATCAAAACAATCCGAAGGCATTTTCTCGGTTTGGCGTATGTCATTGGTGTTGTTTTCCAAAGTTTATCTCAATTTGAAACTGATATCAGACACTTTTAGCCATACCAGTCACACCGTGCGTCGGATTGAGGTGCGGTCGATTCGTACGCGTCAAAAATGACTCGTGGATCGTTGTCCTAAAGTATCAAAGGATCGTTGTCCTAAAGTATCAAAACAATCCAAACGTGTTTGCTCGGTTTGGCGTATGTCATTGGTGTTGTTTTCAAAAGTTCATGTCATTTTCAAACTGATATCAGACAATTTTAGCCATACCGGTCACACCGTGCGTCGGATTGAGGTGCGGTCGATTCGTACACGTCAAAAATGACTCTTGGATCATTTTCCTAAAGTATAAAAACAATCCGAAGGCGGTTTCTCGGTTTGGCGTATGTCATTGTTGTTGTTTTCCAAAGTTCATATCATTTTCAAACTGATATCAGACAATTTTAGCCATAATGGTCACACCGTGCGTCGGATTGAGGTGCGGTCGATTCGTACACGTCACAAATGACTCGTGGATCGTTGTCCTAAAGTATCAAAACAATACGAAGGCGTTTGATTGGTTTGGAATATGTCATTGGTGTTGTTTTCCAAAGTTTATCTCAATTTGAAACTGATATCAGACACTTTTAGCCATATCGGTCACACCGTGCGTCGGATTGAGGTGAGGTCGATTCGTACGCATCACAAATGACTCGTGGATCATTTTCCTAAAGTATCAAAACAATCCGAACGCGTTTGATCGGTTTGGCGTATGTCATTGGTGTTGTTTTCCAAAGTTCATGTCATTTTCAAACTGATATCATACACTTTTAGCCATACCGGTCACACTGTGCGTCGGATTGAGGTGAGGTCGATTCGTACGCGTCAAAAATGACTCGTGTATCGTTGTAATAAAGTATAAAAACAATAAAAAGGCATTTTATTGGTTTGGCGTATGTCATTGGTGTTGTTTTCCAAAGTTTATCTCATTTTCAAACTGATATCAGACACTTTTAGCCATACCGGTCACACCGTGCGTCGGATTGAGGTGCAGTTGATTCGTACGCGTCACAAATGACTCGTGGATCGTTTTCCTAAAGTATCAAAACAATCCGTATGCGTTTGCTCAGTTTGGCGTATGTCATTGGTGTTGTTTTCCAAAGTTCATGTCATTTTCAAACTGATATCATACAATTTTAGCCATACCGGTCACACCGTGCGTCGGATTGAGGTGCGGTCGATTCGTACACGTCACAAATTACTCATGGATCGTTTTCCTAAAGTATCAAAACAATCCGAACGCGTTTGCTCGGTTTGGCGTATGTCATTGGTGTTGTTTTCCAAAGTTTATCTCATTTTCAAACTAAGTAGTAGGAATTCACTAATCTAAGGATATGAAACATAAGAAAGGGAGATCACAGATGATCAATAAGTGTAAAGGGAGATATCAATGACCATATAAAGATAACATAAGTATTAGTAATTCACCTTCATTGTCCTATTTGTTTACATTCTTCGATCAGGTACGCTGCCCATTCGTTTCTAAAGACATTTATATCACCTTCTGAATAGGAGTTTTTGCGACAGTCATAGTAGTACTGAAAAAATATAAATATACAAGGGATTAATAATTATTTTAAATAAAGTAGTAATTATTTTCAAAAATACCTCTTCAGGGATGCTAATTTGTTCATGAAATATGATCTCTTTCATAAATTTACAAACATAATAACCGCAGTCCTTGTCATTTGTTTGTTTCGGACACTGTAGAAACATCGAGAAAAATAAGTAATTTGTTTTGATATGTATTTGGATAGTGAAATATAATTATATATACCCAGATACTTCTCCATTTGTAGATCTTGTGGGCATTGTCGTCCTTACGCCCTGGATTCATTCCAGCCTTTAGACGATATTCATACACCGCCCTATCATAACAAAATCCTCATTAAAAGATAATATAAATTATATAACTAGATATTTAGTTCTAAAATGTTGGATCTAGTGTATTACAAATTGACAATCGCCATCATGTGTGGCCGGTTAGTTGGATATCCATGCAGTGAATCAAGAAAATAAATCTTTGGAGTATCCAAATTGACTGCAATGAGCATCCAATGTTCCCTAAAAACATAAAAAGAAATAAGTACTGATAGAAATGAAAATATAATTGATATGATTAAAATGTATAGTTTTACCCTTGCATCGTTGGTATTAAAAAGAGCATGTCAGTCGTAATTCTTCTTTGAAACGTTCTGAGAAAATTTGACATCAAGTCAGCCTGAAAATTAGAATATATTTCTGTTCGTTGTGTAGAAATGGTGTGAGGACTAACGAGTCCAAATTTGTATTCATGGGAAAATCCCTTGAACTGTTTTTCATATATACGCCTGTGAAAAATATGAGATGTATTTATCCATAATTATCAAAGTATATCAGCTTCTGTAAAATCAAATCATGAAAACATACCTCATGTATACATTTATAACTGAGGCGCCTAGCCAGTCGTATGTGATGATCTCAGAAACATCGTCTTCACTAATGAAATCCATTGTTTCCTCTCCGTACATATCTTTTTCACAAACAATTGTATGATTCTTTCCGTCTTTCATTTTCGTATCTACATGAGCTTACAATGATATTAAATGTGGATATAGAACGGGTGGGGTGAACGTGCTCTCAGTAGATCGTTTTGATCGGTTGGTTGATCCAATCTTGGAGCCGCTCTTTCGTTTTAGCTTCTCCATTTTATCCTTCTGTAATAACATTCATCGGTTCAGCCATTTTCTAATTTAATGTTAAAGGTTCTTCTTGAAAAATGAACTGGAAATGAATACCTCCTGCTCGATGTGTTTTTCTACAAGATTCAACGGCCATGCAACGAATGTTCCAATAGCTTTTTCCACCGTATGAATGTCATCATCTTCATTTGGCATGGGTAGCTCGGCGCTCGGCTCATTAGCTACGTTAATCGACACTTTGACATGACCGGTTGGAAGTGGTCTGGAGTGTAGCGTGTCATTCTGCATATTGAACACCGTAGCCCTCGCTACAAGGCGATGGGTGGGAGTTGACAGATATAAATCACAGTCATTTTCACCCTGCAGAATATCATTAAATGAAAGGTATT
Source organism: Viscum album (assembly GCA_963277665.1). NCBI lineage: Eukaryota > Viridiplantae > Streptophyta > Magnoliopsida > Santalales > Viscaceae > Viscum > Viscum album. The sequence goes on along the minus strand of OY728132.1, from coordinate 30,375,552 downwards.
AGTGTCTATGTGATTCAAATCTCACAAAAACGAATATTATAACATTGATTACCTCGGTTAAGTCAGGTCTTTGAGGGGAATGGCTCGCCTCAAAGCTGGTGAGGGGTGGATCTTCTCGCGGGGGTTGTTCTTGAGTTGTTTGTTCTCTTCGCCTCTCCTCCATCAAACTCTTTATCATCTCTCCCTGAGTTTGGATTAGTTCTTCAAGGGTAGATACTCTATCTCTCATTACATGCAATTCTTTAGTTTGTTCATCCTCTTGTTTTTTTTTCTTAAAATATGTCTTGGGTGACACCCCAAAACCCACACCTCTGACGCGACCATACTGTTCTGGCTGTTTCAAGGCCGTTGAAAGTATGTCTGCATCCAGTGCGGGTGTTGATGTTTCCTGTGACTATGTCAAATAGAAAATATGAAAAAATAAGTAAGCATCGTTATGTAATAGTGATTTAAAGAAAAACAAGTTTATATTATGTCATACTTACACATGTTTCCCACACTTTTTGTGTGTTTTCATCTATCAGTTTCCCCTCTTTATTAACACGAGCCTCCTTCCATAGCACATGGCGTGGAATGGAAGTGACTTGAGATTTTGCTTCATCAATCTGCTTATAAACATAGAAACATGTTTACAGTGTTGTTTTATGTCACATAAAATTATTACAGTACTTTTAAAATACATACCAATTGTTTTTAAATTGAAGCGTACCCTAACCTTGCTTTACGGTAGGGGTACGCTGGTTTTGCTGCCCATTCTTTATTTCCAGCACTCAGTTGCTGTTTCATAAATAAAAACCTATCAATCAATTTGATGAATACAAGTAACGTTACACAATGTGTAACCAAACACAATGTACCTGAAAATTCTTTTCCGCACGACAGTTGCAAAACGCATCCCACGTTCCTTGGGATATCAAGTGTGCATAAAGAGGAGGCGGGTGCGGCTTGATTTTCCCTTCGGCATCTTTCAGATGATTTTTCGTTAAAATGGTGCGAAAGCCTCTATGAATCCTTCCTGCCAGTCTGAAAACATATTCTTTGTGCGAAACATCTACTATAAATGCACTCTGCAAGAGATGATGAAGGGTTAGTCAATATTTCAATATTTTATTTTATTTTAATAAATTAAATAGATGATATCGTAATGTTACCGTAATCTCTTCCCACATTAATGTTTTCAACCCGCTGACAACATGGTGCCACGACTCTACGTCAATCGGCACACGTTGTCGAGTGACGATTCCAATGTATCTACTAAACATGGCTTTGTTGGGGTTTACATGCTGGCCTAGCTTATTCCACCCCACCTCAAATTTGATGCCTTTTGCTTTTGCCTTAAGGATTTTTGCTAAAATTGTCAAACTACGTCACACCTGTTTTTTTTGTGTCGCTGGGGTTTCATCGCCTACCATTTCCTCAGTTTCTGCATCATCATTATGTTTCTCCGAAACACTAGCTTCGGCACTGACACCAGCTGCAACAGGTTGAGAGACCTGTTGTACGTCAGCAGTGGGACCAGCTGCAACAGGTTGAGAGACCTGTTGTCTCTCAGCAGTGGGACCAGCTGCAACAGGTTGAGAGACTTGTTGTACGTCAGTAGTGGGACCAGCTGCAACAGGTTGAGAGACCTGTTGTCTCTCAGCAATGGGACCAGCTGCAACAGGTTGAGAGACGTGTTGTGTCTCGGGATTGGGTGCATCAGCAGGTGAAGAATTCATTATCTGCAGAACTGGTTTAAAATTTAAGTTAGATCACATAAAAGCTGCAGCGAACAAATAATAACATAATGTAACACAATCTATATTACAATAAAAATCAATAACCTGATTATTGAACTCCCTTTTTTTTAAAAGGTTGAAGGGATTTGACCCCTCTATCAACTATCCATATCCCTTCATTGTGGTCTCCTCTGACATACAAAACGTCGTCTACATTGAGACCACTGTGAAATGATTGCGAAATCCCAATGAAAGGATCATCTTCCGTTGAATTTTCATCTGACCCTTCAGCTGTTTTGGTCGATAACAGAACAATTGACCAGTTTCGGTTTGCAGGATCGGGAACATAAAATACTTGCACTGCCTGTGATGCCATTATAAATGGTTTGTCTTTCTCCCCTTCCTTACTGAAATCAACTTTCACAAATCCCAAATCATCTATTTTAACAACACTCCTGTTATCAACCCACTTGCATTGAAATATCGGAACTTGAAATTCCGTATAATCCAACTCCCATATTTGTTTGATGATGCCAAAGTATGACATATTCGCATAAATTGGATTTCTGTCCTTAGCACCGGAAACATGCATCGCTTCAGCCACAAGTGTAACCCCACTATTCTGCATGGTACTGTCTTCATCATGTTCATTAGTATAAAATGTATAACCATTAACTACATAAGCATTGTAAGATAATGCATACACACTTAGTCCTCCGGCTAGCCATCGAAGTCGTTCCGAAATAGACTTTGGATTTTCATCTAACTTCTTAAAAATATGATCTCGAAACCATCCTATAAACTGTCGATTATGTGTATTTGATATCCATTTTCAGCCCTTGATGGATTCAATTGCCTAATAATTTCTTTGTGGATTTAAACATATGGGTCAACGTCCAAACTGTTATGCAAAACATAAAGGTGGGCCTGCTCCCGATCTGTAATATTGATTGTGACAACCTTTCTTCCAGAAATTCCTTCACCCTCTAACCGCCCAGTGTGACGAGATTTCGGTAAGCCAATGCTCTCCACACCAGACAAGTATTCGGTACAGAATTCAACGACTTCCTCAACAATATATCGCTCTGCAATACAACCCTCTGGCCGACTTCGATTTTTGACATACCCTTTCAAAATATTCATATACCGTTCAATGTGGTACATCCATCTGTAATGTACAGGACCACATAGTCGAATATCTCTCACCAAGTGGACCATCAAATGAACCATCATATCAAAAAATGAAGGCGGGAAGAACATTTCTAATTCACATAATATGACGGCAATTTCTTTTTCCATAGCTGGCAATTTCGCCGGGTTTATAACTTTTCTGCATATAGCTTTGAAGAAGAAACACAGTTTCGTTAATGTATGGCAGACATTCTTGGGAAAAATGCAACGTAAAGCAATTGGAATGAGATTTTGCATCAAAACATGACAGTCATGTGATTTCAGACCTTTTAACTTCAAGTCGCTCATTGACACAAGGTTACTGATATTTGACGAATACCCCTCTGGAACTTTTACGTCATTCAAGAAGTTGCAAAACTGATATCTCTCCTGCCTGGAAAGAGTGTAAGCAGCAGGAGGAAGAAATGTTCGTTTTTCACCCTTTACTGGTGCCAACTCTTCTCGTATTCCCATCTCAACCATGTCCAACCTAGCCTTAATTCCATCTTTTGTTTTTCCAGACGTATTTAGCAACGTGCCGATAACACTGTCAAATACATTTTTTTCTACATGCATAACATCAATAAAATGTCTTACATACAGACAATTCCAGTATTGTAATTAAAAAAAAATTGATCTCTTTTTCCAACCGATTTTCGTAAGGTTTTTCGAAGCCAGTTTACCAAAATTAGTGTCCAAATCTTTAACTTTCTCAAACAATTGATCGCCTGTTAGTGGAGACGGTGTTGTACGTTCTTATGAACTTCCATCGAATGATGTCTTCCAAGAACGGTACTTATGTCGTCGCGGTAGAAATCTGCGATGTCCTAGAAACACAGTTTTCAATGAATGTTTCAACCTAATTGATTGTGTACCTTCTTCGCAAACGGGACAGCCTTGAGTTCCTTTAATGCTATATCCTGAAAAATTTCCATACGCTGGGAAGTAATTTATCGTCCCATACAACATGACTCTCAAAGTGAAATCTTCCTTTCTGTAAGCATCATACAATGTAACACCTGAATCCCACAATAATTTCAAATCTTCGATCAATGGAGCTAAATAAACATCAATATCATTACCCGGTTGTTTTGGTCCTGATATAAGCATAGATAACATGATGTATTTTCGTTTCATTCATAACCACGGTGGTAAGTTATAATTTATCAACATAACTGGCCATGTACTGTAACTGCTGCTTTGAAAACCAAAAGGATTCACTCCATCTGTAGATAACGCAAGACGAAGGTTTCTTGACTCGTTTCCAAATTCAGGATACTCATGATCGATTCTCTTCCACTGAGGAGAGTCTGCCGGGTGACGTAGTATCCCATCTTTAATTCTTGTATCTGCATGCCATGTTAATTGTTCTGCAGTCTCCTCACTTCCATATAGGCGTCTAAACCTTGGAATGATTGGAAAGTACCATACAACTTTAGTAGGACTGGATTCATCTTTCTTGTATCTAGAATCACCACACTTTGGGCATTCTTTAATTGATTTTTGGTCCTTGCGAAACAGTATACAGTCATTCGGGCAGGCGTGTATTCTTTCAGAGATCATACCCATAGAGCGTAGCATTCGTTTGGCATCGTATGTTCGTCTCGGGAGCTCATTGTCTTCTGGGAGCATGTCATTCAAGAGGGCAAGTAGTTTCGTAAAACTGTCGTCACTCCACCCGTTATCTGCTTTCAAATTATACAGCTTCAGTATGGCTGACAATGCTGTATATTTAGTTCAACCAGCATACAATGGCATCTTTGCACAACTTTTTAACTTCTCAAACAATTTTGGGCAATCACGAAGTTCATCTTCGAAGGTCCTTGTCATTTTCTCAATACGATCTTCATCATCATTCACATCTGTAATCACATCCTCCATACGGTCATCTTAATTATTCATGTTTGTAATCATATCAGATGATCCATAAAACGCAGTGTCACCCCAGTCACTACCTACATTCGTTGTTTCCCCGTGTTTATTCCAACATGTATAACTTTGATCTATTCCGTGACAGATCAAGTGTTCTTCCAACTCATCTGGACTAATTTGTTTTGAATAACAACAGCGTAAACACGGACAAAGGATTTGAGAAGAGTCACATGCATGATCTATTGAAAACTTGATAAATTCTTTCACGCCTTCTTCATACTCTTTTGTCAACCGATTGGCATTCATCCATTCTTTATTTATATTCATCCTATTTAAAATCCATAGGATAAGTATATAGGTTAAAGGAGAAGGAATATGAGTATAATTTAGATAAAAAACAAGATACTTCAAGGAAATAAAGGAATAAATAAATACCAAAATAAAAAATATATTGGGAACCACTACAATCCCCAAGCCTCACATCAATATGATACCACCGTGCGCCAGTTGAATCACCCATAAAACCTAATCTAGATAAATCAAAAATCAATAGAAACTAAATATAAAGAATAAAATGGTAAGGAAGATGGTGAAATCACTTGAGGCACCTCTCAAACCGTGGTGGAGGAGGAGGCAGCAGAGTAGGTAGAGGAGGAGGAGGAGGAGGCGCCGGTGGAGGAGGAGGATGAGGCAGCGGACTAGGAGGAGGAGGAGGAAGCGCCGGTGGAGGAGGAGGAGGACGAGGCTGCGGTGGAGGAGAAGGAGGAGGAGGAGGAGGAGCAGAGGAGGAGGAGGAGGCGGAGGCAGCGGAGGAGGAGGAGGATGAGGCCGGTGGAGGGGAGGAGGAGCAGGAGCAGAGGAGGAGGCGGCGGCCGCGGCGGAGGAGGAGGCAGCGGAGGCAGCGAAGGAGGAGGAGGAGGCCGCGGTGGAGGAGGAGGAGGCCGCGGTAGAGGAGGAGGCACCGGCGTGACCGCGGCGTGACCGTGGCGTGACCGCGGCGTGACCGCAGCGCGCGGAGGAGGAGGAGACGTGGAGGCACTGGCGGCACCGGCAGAGGAGGAGGAGGCATCGACGGAGGAGGAGGAGGCCACGGTGGAGGAGGAGGCACCGGAGGCAGCACAGAGGCAGGGCGGAGGCAGGGCGGAGGCAGCGAAGGCAGCAGAGGAGGAGGAGGATGAGGCCGGTGGAGGGGAGGAGGAGTAGGAGCAGAGGAGGAGGCGGCGGCCGCAGAGGCACCGGTGTGACCGCGGCGTGACCGCGGCGTGACCGCAGAGGAGGAGGTGGCCGCGGAGGCACCGGTGGCACCGGCGGAGGAGGAGGAGGCATCGGCAGAGGAGGAGGAGGCCGCGGTGGAGGAGGAGGCACCAGCGGCAGCGCAGAGGCAGGGCGGAGGCAGGGCGGAGGCAGCGGAGGCAGCGGAGGAGGAGGAGGATGAGGCCGGTGGAGGAGGAGGAGGAGGAGCAGGAGCAGAGGAGGAGGCGGCTGCCGCGGCGTAGTAGGAGGAGGCAGCGGCCGCGGAGGCACCGGCGTGACCGCGGCGTGACCGCGGCGTGACCGCGGCGTGACCGCGGCGTGACCGCGGCGTGACTGCAGCGTGACCGCAGCGCGCGGAGGAGGAGGAGACGTGGAGGCACTGGCGGCACCGACGGAGGAGGAGGAGGCATCGGCGGCGGAGGAGGAGGCCGTGGTGGAGGAGGAGGCACTGGAGGCAGGGCGGAGGCAGGGCGGAGGCAGCAAAGGCAGCGGAGGAGGAGGAGGATGAGGCCGGTGGAGGGGAGGAGGAGCAGGAGCAGAGGAGGAGGCGGCGGCCGCAGAGGCACCGGCGTGACCGCGGCGTGACCGCGGCGTGACCGCGACGTGACTGCGGCGTGACCGCGGTGTAACCGCAGAGGAGGAGGCGGCCGCGGAGGCACCGGCGGCACCGGCGGAGGAGGAGGAGGCATCGGTGGAGGAGGAGGAGGCCGCGGTGGAGGAGGAGGCACCGGCGGCAGCGCAGAGGCAGGGCGGAGGCAGCGGAGGCAGCGAAGGAGGAGGAGGATGAGGCCGGTGGAGGAGGAGGAGGAGGAGCAGGAGCAGAGGAGGAGGCGGCGGCCGCGGCGTAATAGAAGGAGGCGGCGACCGCGGAGGCACCGGCGTGACTGCGGCGTGACCGCGGCGTGACCGCGGCGTGACCGCAGCGCGCGGAGGAGGAGGAGACGTGGAGGCACTGGCGGCACCGACGGAGGAGGAGGAGGCATCAGCGGAGGAGGAGGAGGCCGCGGTGGAGGAGGAGGCACCGGAGGCACTGGCGGCAGCGCAGAGGCAGGGCGAAGGCAGGGCGGAGGCAGCGAAGGCAGCGGAGGAGGAGGAGGATGAGGCCGGTGGAGGGGAGGAGGAGCAGGAGCAGAGGAGGAGGCGGCGGCCGCAGCGGAGGAGGAGGAGGCAGCGGAGGCAGCGGAGGAGGAGGAGGAGGCCGCGGTGGAGGAGGAGGAGGCCGCGGTGGAGGAGGAGGCACCGACGGCAACGCATAGGCAGGGCGGAGGCAGCGGAGGCAGTGGAGGCAGCGGAGGCAGCAGAGGAGGAGGAGGATGAGGTCGGTGGAGGAGGAGGAGGAGGAGCAGGAGCAGAGGAGGAGGAGGAGGCCGCGGCGGAGGAGGAGGAGGCGGCGGCCGCGGAGGCACCGGCGTGACCACGGCGTGACCGCGGCGTGACCGCGGCATGACCGCGGTGTGACCGCGGCTTGACCGCGGCGTGACGGCGGAGGAGGAGGAGGCCGCGGAGGCACCGACGGAGGAGGGGGAGGCCGCGGAGGCACCGGCGGCACCGGCGGAGGAGGAGGAGGCATCGGCGGAGGTAGCGGAGGAGGAGGAGGATGAGGCCAGTGGAGGAGGAGGAGGAGGAGCAGGAGAAGAGGAGGTGGCGGCGGAGTTTTACTACCCGCTTATTATATTTTTAAGAACGCATGCATAATGTGTTATTTTATAGGTAATGATACTGTATATGATAGTGTTGGATGGGAAAAGAGAAAACGGGAGAATGCTATATTTTATGGACAGTGAAATAAAATGGTATTGAAAAAGATCGCACCTTTTAGGATGAGGAAGATACGATATTTGGACCCCCCATTATACTCCCCACCTACATGTTCACCCACTAAACATCTCCCCCACCTAAACACCCCCACCTAAACACCCCCCCACCCACTACACCCGCAACACCTGCACCCCCCACTTCAAATAAAATTGATTCACACAAATCATGATAGTTGAAATATAGAACAAAAACAAAAAACAAAGCAAATCACAGGCATAGCATACCGCACAATGGAGGAGGAGGAGGCCGCGGAGGAGGAGGAGGCCGCGGAGGCACCGGCGGATGAGGAGGAGGCCGCGGTGGAGGAGGAGGCCGCGGTGGAGGAGGAGGCACCGGCAGAGGAGGAGGAGGCACCGGCGGAGGAGGAGGAGGCCGCGATAGAGGAGGAGGCACCGGCGGCAGCAGCGCGGAGGCAGGGCTGAGGCAGGGTGGAGGCGGCGGAGGCACCGGAGGAGGAGGAGGAGGAGCAGAAGCAGAGGAGGAGGCGGCGGCCGCGGTGGAGGAGAAGGAGGCGGCGACAGCGGCGGCAGCGGCGCAGACGAGGGCTTCCGCGAGAGCTTGATTGTGTGCGGGGAGGAGGAAGAGGACCCGCAGGTTTTTAATAAATCTGCGGGACCCTTTATCAGTGCTAGTAAAAAGCGCTGATAAAGGGTGTATTTATCAGCGCTAAAATGAAAAGCACTGATAAATACAGCCTTTATCAGCGCTTTTCTAGCGCTGATACAGTGGAAGGCCTTTATCAGCGCTAAAAAAGCACTGATAAAGGTGACCTTTATCAGCGTTTTTGTTAGCGCTGATAAAGGTCCGACCCTTTATCAGCGCTTTTCCGTTAGCGCTGATAAAGGCAGGCGCATGCCTTGCCCAGTTTTGTGGTAGTGAAAAGGAAATAGAGGTTGTTGTTGGAACCTCACCGATTAGGAAACACTGTTCATGAACTCGAAATTTGTAAAAGGAACTGGAGGCTGCTATTGGAATCTCACTGATCTAGAAACACTGTTCATGAACTAGAAATTTAGAAAAGGAAATAGAGGTTGGTGTTGGAACCTCACTGATATGGAAACATTGTTCATGATCTAGAAATTTGGCAAAGTGTTGGGAATAAGTCACCTTGACATCCGAGAACACCTCAAACACCAGATTTTAGCAAAGTAACAGACTGAAGAGGTCCGAACCATTACATTAGATATGTCTCAAAATATTCTCGTCCCCAAGAATTCAAAACCAACCCAGAAGAAAAGAGGGGTCCGAACAACCACCCTGTAAGATACCTCTCAGGGGAAAACCACCCTGAGTTGTTCGAAAGCTATAACAAAACCTCAATCTTTGAGAACAAGGGAACAAACATTCCATATCCAAACAAGTTAATCATAACATCACATCAAAGGTACATAAATGAAATCATCAGATAAAAACTTAGCATAACAACTTAAAACAGCTCTGGGTACTGAACACGCATCTGGGACTCCAGTTCCCAAGTACTCTCCTCAGCACCACCATGTCGTCACAAGACATGAACCAAGAGAATAGAACACCCATGCAACACCTTATCCTTGTAGTCCTAGATCTCTACTGGATGCTCCTCAAAGGTTGCATCATCTTCAACATCGATCTCGCTCCAATCGATGACGTGTGAGTCATCATGAAGATAACGACAGGGTTGTGATACATGGAAAACATCATGTATCCGACTCATCTATGGGGGAAGTTCTATCTGATATGCCACAACTCCAACATGAGACAAAAACTCAAAAGAACCAAAAAACCAGGGAGAAAGCTTACTCCCATGACTGAACCTTCGCTGCCCACGACGGGGAGTCACCTTCAGAAACACATGATCCCCAAAATCAAACTCTAAGGGTCTCCTCCTTTGATAGACATATGATTTATGATGATCCTTCACTACTTTCATCTTCTCACAAATCACATGAACCATCTCTGTTGTATTATGCACTAGTTTTAGTCCAAGAATTGATGACTCTCCAACCCCAGTCCAACACAACGGAGAATGGAAAGGTCGACCATACAAGGCTTCAAATGGCGCCATAATGATGGTGTAGTGAAAATATTGTTTTAAGAGAACTCCGCCAAGGTTAAGTGCCTTATCCATGAACCTCCAAAATCCATGACACAAGATCGCAACATGTCATCAAGAGTCTGGATGGTTCACTCTGTCTGACCGTCTATCTGCAGATGAAAAGCAGTGTTAAGGCATAGCTGAGAACCGAAAGCATACTGGAGAACTCTCCATAACCTAGAGGTAAAATTAGTATCTTGATCAGAAATGATATTCCTTGGGACTCCATTAAATATCACCACATCCTCCGGATACTGCCTCGATAAAACTTCCACTAAGCTTGACTCCTTGATCGCTATTAAGTGGGATGATTTTGTTAAACGATCCACTACCACCCAAATAGTATCATGTCCTCCCTAAGCTCGAGGTAAACCAGTAACAAAGTCCATTCAGATGTCCTCCCACTTCCACTAAGGAATATCTAATGGTTTGAGCAAACCATCGGGGACACGGTGCTCATCCTTGACCTTCTGGCAGACCAAACATCGAGACACAAACTCCACAACTGCACGCTTCAACTCAGGCCACCAAAACTAACTTCTCAAGGCTCGGTACATCTTTGTCATGCTAGGATACACCTCTAAAGGTGAACTATATAATTATATGATAACTGTCTCGCACATCTCCAAAGGAAAAAATATCCTTCTGTGATACAACACTCGGTGTTGTTCATCCTCAGACCAACCATCAGGGGCCTTTCCACAAACAATACGGTCTCTCTAGATCTCCACCTCTAGATCCCCCAACTAGGAATCTTCCACCTGCTACACCAGAGATTACTGCACTATCATCTGAAAAAGACAACCTCTACCCCAAACTTCTCCCATATCGAGATGTAATGCTGACAGTTCTTCCATTACTCTCCAGGAATCACCATATTCACACACTACATCAATACGTGACTTCTTGATCAGCGCATCAGCTACAACATTCACCTATCTAGGTGTATACGATGTTTCGAAGTTGTATTCCTATAAAAACACCATCTACCGACATTGTTGCAAGTTTAAGTCACATTGGGAGAAAACATACCTCATGCTCTTATGATCGATGAAAACCACAAAGCGCCCACCAATGAGGTAATGTCTCCAAAACTTCAGAGCAAACACCATAGATGCCAACTCAAGTTCATGGGTGACATAGTTACCTTCATGGGGATGAAACTTCTGAGACCCATAAGAAACAACCGATCTCTACTGCATCATAACACAACCTAACCCTAGATGTGAAGCATCGCAGAAAACATCAAACTAAACTCCCTCTGCTGGAAGATAAAGAACTAGAGAACTTAATAACCTCTCTTTCAGATACTTGAAATCTACCTAACACCAATCAGTCCACATGAACGCATGATCCTTCCTGGTCAATGCCATCAGAGGATTCACAACCCGAGATAAATCAGCTACGAACCTCCTGTAGTAGCCTACAAGACCAAGGAAACTTCGCACCTTTGCCACTGTCTTGGGGGCTTCCTAAGAAACAACTGATTCTATCTTCGATGGATCCATAGATACTCCCTACTGGGACACAACATTCCCTAAGAAACAGACTTCTCGAGCCCAAAACTCACACTTTGACAACTTCCCAAACAACTGATGTTGATGAAGAACTCCCAAAACTGTGTGTAGATACTCTGCATGCTCCTCCTCATACATAGAGTACACAAGGATATCATCGATGAAAACCACCAAGAACTTATCTAGGAACTCACAGAACACAACGTTCATCAATCCCATGAACACAGCTGGAGCATTCATCACACCGAACGATATTATAACGAACTCATAATTCCCATGACGACAATGGAAAGCAGTCTTTGGGATATCCTCATCCTTCACACGTATATGATGATATCCTATCCACAAATCGATCTTTGAGAACCAACTTGCACCCTTTAGTTGATCGAATAAATCATCAATCTGTGGAATAGGATAGCGATTCTTCACTGTCACTTTGTTTAAGCGATGATAATCGATACACAACCACAAAATGCCGCTAGCCTTCTTCATGAACAAAACCAGTGCACCCCATGATGACACACTCAGCTGAACAAAACCACAATGTAATAGATCATCAACCTATATACATAGCTCTCGTAACTCAGAAGGGGTTATACTATATAAAGACATAGAGATAGGAGACGCTCTTGGTTGTAGCTCGATCCTAAACTCGATCTCTCATCGAGGGGGTAATGCTACAACCTCTTATGTAAAGACATTAGGGTAATCTTCTACGACCTTAGGAAACACCAACTGCTGAACCTCTGAAGAACTCAGCATCAGCTCAGCCATTAAGGATGATAAGGACAGAACATGCCTCTAACTCATCTGAGTGTCCCGCTCACCAACAAACATCGCTATCTCTCCATCTGTATCAAAGACCACCACTTTCCTCCTGAAGCAATCCACGATAGCCTGCACCAAATACAACCAATCCATGCTAAGGATGACATTATATGGTTGTATCTGTAAACATAGAAAATTTCCCCAAGAGTTGTGCTACCCCAGCACTATCTCACAGTCTCTACATACTTAAAACAAGTCAGATCAACCTCCAACTGATGTAGTAAACACCAATGGCACTGGAAGCATCTCTACCTCAAGTTCCAAAGCATGGAAAAGGGTAGGTTATATTAAGGAGTGTGTCGCTCCTGAATCAAACAAGGCATAGAAAAAAAAGCAAATGGTACCTCGAATGACATATGGATCACTTGGTGCTGGCAATGTTAAAGCATGAAGCTGACCGCGACCTCCTCCATGACCTATCTGACCCTGATGACGACCACCAACATGGATTCACTCTACTCTCTGAGGACAGGGAGCATCACGGGGTTTTCCTTAGCCTGCCCCATTTTCTCTCTATTGTCCCAAAGATAGTGCAACCTTCTGCTTCTGCCTCGGCTAGAACTACCTCAAAGGAGGAACCTGGAGTGGAACACCTGGTGCATGATGATTGATCTGAAAGGTCAGGCGCTCTTGCTGTTGATGACCTCAACCACCACAAGAAAAACAAGCACCTGATCCCTTGGCATAGTCCTGGGAGTTGTTGCCTCAGGAGAAATGTGATGTGGAGGGCTGGGACCTACCCCCGATCGAACAAAAACTCTTTTTCCATAAAAACCAGAAACCCTGGACCACAACTCTACTTTGTGAGGAATCATGATGACTCCCCTATCATGATGATTCGGTTTGGTCCAATGTTCTCTCAGTGACCTCTAACCTCGCTAGAACCTCAAGATATGTCTTCATCATAAACGGGGTGACCTAGCGCTAGATCTCTGGATGCAAAGCCTCATCAAAATACATCGCCCTAGCCTCCTCATCTGGAAACAAGTCTGAAGCATATCGTAAAAGGTTCCGAAAACGGATTCCAAACTCTCACACACTAGAGATCCCATGTCTAAGGGTAATAATCTCCTAACGACTGGATGCCTTTGTGGTCAAAGAAAGAAACTCGACTCTAAACTTGTCTTGAAACTCCTCCCATGAGATCGTCAACTCCTTGAGATCCCTAAGGAATAAGAACCACCAATTTATCACTACTCCACATAGCATCATCACAACCAAGGACACCCAGTGCTCCTTCTGAGCATGGATCGAAATGAATCCTATCTTGACCTCCTACAACCAATCTTCCGTGACTGCATATGAAACAGAGCCCTCATACCTCTGCAGACTCTAGCGCTAAAACTCTCAAAGTTTCCTCCTACAAGTGTTGTCTTAATCAACCTCTACCCTGTGGTGATCTTCCGGAACAACCTACTGTACATATTCTATGCAATCCTGATGAGGACATCGACTTGGATCCACACTTGTAAAATAACAAACAGTTAGAGCTCTTAAACGTGGAATATGGAAGACTCAACATTAATTAATTAATTGTTTTCTTTTATTAATTTCAGTTTAACCTATCCCAAGGTCTACCCATTCAAACATGGGAACAAAGAAGAATGATGCATGATCCTTTCCTAGGTCTCTACCCAGAAACTAGTATCACCTCGTTTAGTAGCCACTGTAAACTTAAAGGTTTATGCATCAGATCATAGGGGGGCATAAATGATTATGTCTCAGCCAGTCTCTAATGTCTACATCACTTTTTAAACACGACTGACACTATTGCCCTACCAACCCATGCGACCTCACCTGTGCCTAACATAAACCTCCATCCTATCCCTCAACCAGAGCCTCTAATACTACTCTGTCATGACCCCCTCCCCATAATGTGTACCCCTCCTGGGCCGATAATGTGAGAAGAGAGATAATGACCCCCAAGTCTCACCTTCAGTAGGCCCTGGGTTTGCGACTAGCACTGAGGGTATATTAAACACACAAATGGGAGGCATTACACTCTAAGAGAACACATGAAAAAGAGATAGATAAGATAGACACCAACCAACTCCAACTTAGACCGAAATATAAAACAAAACTCAAGTGCACATATTTAATTTCATGCAAAACTACTTCAACTGAAAGGAAAAAAATTCAAGTATCAAAGGAAAGTAAAAACAACAGCAACTACAAGCCCGAACAACTCCTGCAACCCCAAGATAGTAGAAACCAGCTTGATCTCCAACCTGATCCAAGTGACCTAAAAAATAGTTTATATATACATAGGGTGAGTATAACAATATACTCAGTAGGATCCTCTCCATAGCCTCTTGTACAAAAGTAAAGAAAGCATGCTAGAGCACAGTGAACAACAAGTGAAACTAACTCGTCACCTAAATAGGTATTCTAAGTTCTCAGCCTCACCATGACTACTCTCACCAAGTATCACATACAAGAGTATACAATATAATAAATAATATCAAGGGTACCCCAATACTACTTCCCCATTGGTTTTTCGCTTTTCCCCAACATCGCACATCCTAAGCATCTCTCTATAAAAATGCTTGCCTGCAGACACCTAAGTGAAGCACCACAACATGCACCTCATGCAAAAAAACCACCACTTCTACATAATAAAAGTAAACAAGTAGTTTCCGGGAGCCACCACAACTTGCATAACGTGTATCATATGTCGTGTATTATACCTCAAGCCATTACAACCCATACACCGAGTAAGTATCCTCAAGCCATCATAACCTATACACGTTACACCTATATTAGTCCATAGAAAACTATATTCATAATATATGCGTGTGAATAACCACAAGCCATTACAGCCCTATACACACATATATAGGGAAAACTAACTGTTGTGCCTACCAACACAAGTAACTACCAATAGAAGAGAGTGAGGCTAAAGGGGGTAGTCATCCATCCATCCTCCCACCAGAATGTTGGGGAAACACCCCCTAGGGATCAGAATCCCTAGGGTGTCAATTGCCCTAACTGACGGAGTGGAGTAGCGTATAGAAACACAAAAATTACTAAATATACTATAGATCACAACCACACTATGGGAATAACCTAGTCTTAGACTCAGCTGCAGCTAATGTCTCTCAGACTCCCGATTGCCACTTATAAGACTAGGTATCCAATAAGAACACAACCACTTAAAGAGAATTATTACATTACTTCATTCCCCTTTTTTATTAGTTACACTTTACGTTAATTAATTCTTTAAACATTAATTAAGCATTAGCAATTTCCACTTTATATTTCATTAGCATCACACCTAAATTCCACTATTCCTTTAAAATTTCAACCACAACATTGCATCATATCAAGCTCCAATCCCATGGGTCAACATCATTTATTCAATCATTAATTAACATCATTACTTTCCTATATTCATAAGCATTCTATAAAAAACATTCTAAGCTACTAAACACAAGGGGGATCAACACGGCGAGTAGACGAACTACCCGTCGAGTCTTTGCCACCTATAGCAAGAGCGTAGACCCATCCTCCCTCAGGAAGCTAAACATGAAAATCACGTGGAATAACCCATGTATATTTGCCCCTTTTTGGAATGAGGGTAAGCAAACCAACTACCTTGAGTAGTGGGGAAAATAAGGAAGATAAATAACCAACAAGAAACAACAAGCATCCAAACATTCAAATCCAACCCATTCCATCATCTTCAGTGTCCTCCCTGACACCCACATGCATAAAATGATGCATCTCACCACTCTAGGCATCAACTTCTACCATAACCAATAGGCCTCCCTTCCCCCACATATCACAACACAAGCAGTAGGAAAACAAACATCATATCAACTGGGCTCTTGGCCCTTAAACAAGCAAGAGGGTAACTCAGAACCCTACAAGGAATTATCTTTTATCAAACAACCAGTTCTTTAATCCATCTTGAATTAACTGATTTATTATTCATAGGTTCCAATTATGGGTAACCTAAACAACAAGCTATCACAAATTGATTAAATATGCTTACTGCATCAATTTAATTAGAATCAAATTACAACAACAACAACAACGATGACCAGATTCATTTATATACCTCTTTATCTTTAGCCAAACAATTATCAATTAATTTTGGCTTTAATATATTTACCAATTTCCATCAAGAATGAAAATCTAAACAAAGAAAATATAGATATCACACTATCTATCAAAACAAGAGGCAATAACATACGATCGATATCAATTTATTTATCCGGTTCAAATATTTATTATGTCAATTCCATTGTGATCTAGTGGGATAAAACATGCTAACTCTACAGTTTCATATAAAATAAAAGAGAATAAATGAATCCCCTACCTCAAAAGGTTTCTGATGCTCTTTGAACAGACTAACAAAATAGATCACAATCACCTATCTTAGAGGACTACATCCACCTGAGGATGCAGAGACACCACCACACCGACCAACACACAAGAAAAGTCCATTGGGAATATAGATATAGCATTCCATAAAAGGGAAAGGATAAAAAGAAGGAGATGTACCCAAAAGAATGATGATAGATCATACCTTATATCGGATATTGATCGATACTGCTTGGTTGCACAAAAAATAGAGGGTGCACTTGTAGCAAGAAGAAATTAAAGGGGAACCAATCCAAGGAGGAAAGTTTTATTACACAAATCCTACGGGAAGGAATGAATGTTTTGAGCATCTCACACTAGAGAACAAGGAGGAAGAACAAGGGAGGAAGATATCTCGTCTCTTTAAAATATTTAACGGAGCAACAATTTAAGATATGCTGGATTTTCCATTAAAATAGGATCGCATTAAACCACACATTTTGACCAAGTAAAAGCATCCCGAGCCTTAGGAAAATTAATACATGATTTATGGCCTTTGAATCGTCCTTAGAGTCCTTAAAACGAGGCTTTAAATGCATTTTACGTCAAAGAAAACGTCAAAGGGGCGAAACTGTAGGAAGATGGAAACTCTGTACACCAAAATAGAAATTTGGAAAAGGAAATAGCGGTTGTTGTTGGAGAATCACTGGTCTGAAAACACTATTTATAAACTAAAAATTTGGAAAAGGAAATAGAGGTTGTTGTTGGAACCTCATTGGTCTGGAAACACTGTTCATGAACTCAAAATTTGGAAAAGGAAATATAGGTTGCTATTGGAACCTCATTAGTCTACAAACACTATTCATAAACTCAAAATTTGGATAAGGAAATAGAGGTTATTGTTGGAACCTCACCGGTCTAGAAACACTATTCATGAACTCAAAATTTGGAAAAGGAAATAGAGGTTTCTGTTAGAACCTCATTGGTTTGGAAACACTGTTCATGAACTCAAAATTTGGAAAAGGAAATAGAGGTTGTTGTTGGAACCTCACTGGTCTAGAAACACTATTCATGAACTCAAAATTTGGCAAAGGAAATAGAGGCTACTGTTAGAACCTCACTAATCTGGAAACACTGTTCATGGAATCAGAATTTGGCAAAGGAAATATAGGCTATTGTTGAAACCTCACTAATCTAGAAACACTGTTCCTGAACTCAAAATTTGGAAAAGGAAATAGAGGCTGCTATTGGAACCTCACTGATCTGGAAACATTATTCATGAACTAGAAATTTGGAAAAGGAAATAGAGGCTGTTGTTGGAACCTCACTGATTTGGAAACACTGTTCATGAACTAGAAATTTGGCAAAGTGTTGGGAATAAGTCACCTTGACCTCCCAGAACACCTCAAACACCAAATTTCAGAAAAATAATGGACCGAAGAGGTCTAGGCCATTACATACACTCATCAGCTAAAATTACACTATAGAAACCCAAAACCCCCAGGATGTGCAACACTGCAGTTGCATATTTTGATTCTTCACTCTCCACCTTCTCCATTTCTTTCCTGTCATTCACTCTATCATTTCTCTAGTCGTGTAGAGATTTTCTTTGGAAGGAGTTGGTGGCAATGGAGGCGTCAAGTTAATAACTAGTTTTAATGGTGTAATTATCACAAATATAAGGCATTTACCCTTTTAGAGAATGAAATGAAGTACAATTTTCATCCTCATCAACTCATCTCCTGAACAGTTATCATTGCATTTTGTTGTTTGGCACACATTCTCCATCTCTTATGGAAATTCAACTATATTTCTTGAAATACTCGAAGCAGTAGTCATCCATGAGATGAATAATTATTAAATTATTACAAAAAATATAAAATAGATGGGGGATGAGTCTCAAGGCAACAAAATGTAATAATAATTGTTAGGGAGATGAAATTGATGAGTATGAAAATTGTAATTCATTGTATTCTCTAAAAGTAAAAATGTATCTCATTTGTGAGAATTACACAATTGGAACTAATTATTAACTCAATGCCTCCATTGCCACTAACTCCTTCCAAAGAAAAGCTTCACACAAACAAATAAATGATAGAGTGAAGGGTAGGAAAGATATGGAGGGGGTGGAGACCAAAGAATCTGAATACGCAACTGCAGTGTTGCACAACTTGGGGGTCTTGGGTTGCTGCAGTGTAATTTCAGATGGCAAGTTTATGTTACTGAAATTAATTTATTTTATTTTACGTGGAGGCAAATTTAATGATGAATTACTTCCATTTTTATCCTCAAAATTATCCACAAGGATACAAATAAAACTTTAATAAAATAATTGGTTGATGATTTTTTTAATGTTTTTTTCAATAAAACTTGGATTTTTTAATAGGTTTTATTTTATTAAAAAATTATAGGGTTTTATATGATTAGAAAAAGAGGTTGATGGAGGTGTGTACTTCGTTCACACTTACCTTGATAGTCAATAAACCTAAACGAGGTTCACGCCTTCCACTATCAACAACTATAAAATGGAGGTCACTACTCATTAAATACATAGATAAATAAAGTAAATCTACCTAAATATTTCATATAAATGTTAAATATATATATGTATATTATTTATCATATTTAAATTTATTTAAATATACAATATATTATTTGATATATATATATATAATACTATTTTTTCTAATGAAACTAAAAAACACTATTAATAATAATTTTTAAATTATATTAATTATAAATAATTATTATTCTAGGTAATTTTTTATAAAATATAATTATTTAAATTTTGGAAAATTTAATTATTTCAAAAAAATGTATATATAGTTACCTAATTTTATTATTTTGAAAGTAACATGAGTTTACAATATTTTATTGGTTATTTAAGTATAAATTATATTACTGTTAATTAAATGTATATATAGACCTAAAAAGTATATATAGACCTAAAATTATGAATACCTAAAAATAATTTCTAATATATAGAATTTGATAACTTCCATTCACCGAGGAGATGCACCCCCCTATGACTCGCATTGAATAACCTTTGTATTGCATGGGTCAGTAGAAACATCCAAATGACTTTGCCCCATCGACCCTTCACCAACACCAGGCTTGAAGCCCTTGTCGTTATCTCTAGAAACCACAACCTACTATTGTTCGCGGTTCTTGGTCCCTCACCTACAGACATATGTAGAACGACCCAATTTCTTACAGGAACTGTAGAAATTGACCCACGATTCAAACGACACAACTTGTTTGCATCAAAATTCTTCTCCCACTATAATCCAAATATAATCCATAGGCACTCTTGAGATGTCAACTTCCACACAAATGTGAGGAGAAACAGGGTGAGAAACTGATTGGGTTTTACTATCATAACATAAATATCTACCAATGAGATTCCCTAGCATGCGTATAATTGCTGGATTTTGAAAAGGTAAAGGGGGCTTGGGGAAACTAACCCAAATCGCTGATGTTGGAATGTCACTCTTCATATAGAAGTCATATGACCACCTAAAGAGATAGAACCAGAATCCATTGTAGCTACGAGGGGCATTGGATCAAGCCCTAACCAGATCTTCCTCTGAAGAAAACCAAATCACAATGTTCCTTTTATCAAGCAGACCTACCATTGCTCGATCTTGCAACCCCCAAGACTCGAAGATTAACCTATCAAAGGTGTCCACCGAAGGGTGACACTACTTAAACCGTACAATCAATGTGAGATTAAGAAGAGATAATGTCGCATTGTACTCCGAGGTCGAGATCAAAATATTTGAAACACCATTGAACAGACCTGGGACCTTAGGGTGAAGCGATTGAGGGAAAGGTGGGAGAAAATTAGGGTTAGAGAAAGGGAAGAATGAATGAGAGGTTCCCTTGAAGGGTTCACAATAGGTTAGATTTTTTTAATTAGATCAGAACACTTTTATCAGCGCTTATTATTAAACGCTAATAAAAGGCATATTTATCAACACTTTTTTAGTACTGATAAATATTACTTTTATCAGCGCTTTTGTTAGCACTAATAAAGACTCATCTTTATCAGGGTTAAAAAAATGATGATAAAGATTTCTTTTATGAGCGCTTATTATTTAAGCGTTAATAAAGGATTTATAATTATAATTATAAATAAAAAATTTGTAAATATATATATACTTAATCAATATATACAAATATAAATATAGTAAATATATTCATTATTTAAATATATTTATTATAATTTTATAATTATTTAAATATATTATTATTTATATATAATTAATTATTTATAATTATATAAATATTTTTCAAAATAATATTTATATCATTATATATATTTATATAATTATATATATATTTAATAAATATATATAAATATAAATATAGTAAATATATTCATTATTTAAGTAAATTTATAATAAATTTAATAATTATTTAAATATACATAATTAATTATTTATAATTATTTAAATTTATATAATTATTTATTTATAATTATATAAATACTTTAAAAATATATTTATTTATTTATAATTATAAATATATAATTTTATAAATATAGTATGTACATTTTTAAATATATTTATTTATAAATATTTTTTTATAGATATTTTTTTAAAATTACTAATGAATATCTAATTTTAAGTGCATGCATGTTAAAAATGAGTGAAATTGAATAAATTAAAAATATACACACTTTAATATTATTGAAAAAATGGATAAGTTTTGTGTGTGTACATTATATATAAAAATGCATTAATTATGTATATGTAAAATCAATATAACACACATTTTATCTATGCTAAATTGAAAAATAAAACGACATTCAATTATAAGTTGATTACTCTATGAGATTAGTGAGTAATTTTAATTCATATTAATTTTTAATTATAAACCATTATTCACTAAATATAGCGCATACATATTTTTTAATATATAAATCATATTTATATACATTAATATATATCTATATATTTAATATATATACTATTTATTAGCATTATCAATAATCATATAATTAATAAAATGTTTAATATTTTTCTCAATATACATATTTTTAATTTTATTTTTTTTAATTTTCATTTTGTATATCTATATATTTAATACATACTATTTATTAGTATTTATAATTTATATATAGTATAATCAATTTATTCATTTTTATCAATAATTATTTAATTAATAAAATTGTAATATTTTTTTAATAAACTCATTTTTTATTTTTATTTATTTAATTATTTCATTTTATTTATTCAGACCTTTATCAGTGCTAAAAAAACATTGATAAAAGACTCCTTTATGAGCGTTAAAAATATAGTGTTGATAAAGGGTTGCCTTTATCAGTGCTAAAAATAAAGCACTGATAAAGGGTAGCCTTTATCAGTACTAAAAATAAAGCACTAATAAAGGGTATCCTTTATCAATGATAACAATAAAGCACTGATAAATGAGACCTTTATCAGTTCTAAAAAAACAACGATAAAGTATTAAATTTATCAATGATTTATTTAGCGCTGATAAACAAAGATGCCATATATCAGCGTTTTTTTTCTAGCACTGATAAATGCCAGTGTTGTTAAATTCCAGTTTTTTAGTAGTTTCACCATCCTCAATGATTATAAAACCATATTGTTCTGGTTTTCTAACCTCTTTAGTACTCCTACACAGTAATTGTGTCTATAGAACAATTTCTTCTTCCATGGGGCTTTGTGGAATTTGTTCTTGTACCAACTCTTATGTATCTTGAGCCTGTAATTCATTAAAGTCGATCTCTCTCCCACTATCTCTTTTAGATATAAGATCATCCTCAAGAAATGTTATACATCTATCAACCAAAACCTTTTTGTATGAATGATTTTATGGGTAGTATCCCTTTGTTTCTTTGGGATATTCTATAAAGATACACTTTGTGCCTCAGGGTGAAATCTTGTTACCTGAAGAGGCCTTAACAAATGTTTCACAATCGCACACATATAAGTAAGACAACATGGGTTTTTCCCATTCCATAATTGGTATGGTATATCATCTATTGTTTTAGTTGGCACTCGATTTAGTACGTATGTTGCTTTTGTAACACATATACCCAAAAGGGTAATGGAAGACTTGCTTGACTCATCATTGATCTCACCATTTCCAACAAGGTGTGGTTCCTCCTTTCGCTTACACCATTCCATTGAGGAATATAAGGATGATTGCATTGAGATAAAATCCCAAGCTCCTATAAATAATCAAAGAAGACTTGATTAAGATGTTCTCCACTATGGTCTAAGTGAAGTTTCTTAATCTTCTTACCAAGCTGGTTATCAACTTCATTATTGTATTCCTTGAATTTATCAAAAGAGTCTGACTTATACCTCATTAAGTATACATATCCATATCTACTAAAATCATCAGTAAAAGTTATTAAGTATGAGTATCCACCCCTTGCTTCAACAAGAAATGGTCCATGCACATCAGTATGAACTAATTCAAGAAGCTCTGTATCCCTTTCACCTTTCCCACTAAATGGGGGTTTGGTCATTTTTAATTGTAAACATGTGTGACATACACCAATTGGTTTTAGTTTAAAAGAATCTAAATATCCATTTTGATGTAATTTAGTCAAGTAATTTTCATTTACATGACTTAGCCAGTGATTCCAAAGTTGGTTTTGGTGTGAGTCATGTGAAACAAATTTGTTATCGATTGCCATTATTTGGTTCATGTAATCCAACACATAAATACCATTATTTAAATTCTCCTTACCACAAAAAATGCTATATTTATAAAAGAAGTAATATTTATTCCCAAATTTGAAAATAAATCCATCTATATCAAGATTGGATAAAAAAATAATGTTTTTGGTAACTGAAGGCGCATAATAATGACCCTTTAAAACCAAGATCATTCTAGTTGGAAATGTGAGGTGGTAGTCCCCGATAGCTACGACAACAAGTTTAACTTTGTTGGATGCTCGAAGATCTACCTCCCCTCGGTCAATATTTCTAAATCTACTTGATTCTTGTATTTTAATACATATGTGAGCACCACAAGTTGTATCTAATACCCGATTTATAAAAATAGATAAATTGCACTCGATAACAAACACACCTGAAGCTTCCTATTACTTCTTTGGTTGGGTGCATTTTTTCTTCCAGTGGCCCTTCTTTCCACATGTGAAACAAACATCATCTTATTCTCTTGATTTCCCCTTGATCTTTTTTTAAAGGAAGTGTAGAAGCTTTCAACTTAAATCTATTTACTTTCCTATTCCATTTGTTCACAATAAGGACAAAAGGTTTTTCACACTTTTTATCCTTATCTACTTAGAGATGATGAGTAAGAATATCTTCTAGAGACTTCTCAATGTTGTTCATATTAAAATTCATAACAAATTTGGAGGAGCCCAGAGGGAGTGATGCTAGAATGAGGTCGGTTCATAGTTCTTTAGGAATTTTAAACCCTAAAACCTCTAAGCACTCAATATAGCCAATGATATTAACTACATTAGGCATAATTGGGGAACCCTCTCTAAGATTACTTTGAAAGAGAGCCTTGGAAATATCAAATTATTCCTGCCTATCTCTCCCCTGGTAAAGACCACATAGGTTCTCAAGCATGCTATATGCATCCATGTTTTCATACGACTTCATTAGTTCACTATACATTGATGAAAGTATCAAACATTGAACATTGACCATGTTTCTCAAATGTTTTTCATAGATAAAGAACTCTTCACCACTCACCTCTTTAGCAGGAAAATTAGATAATGAGGATTCTAGCATGTAAGATTTTCATTCATGACATAACACAACTCAAAGGTGTCTAAACCACTCCTGGAAGTGACTTCCATATAGGAGGTTATCTTTCTCCAATATTGATCATAGGTATAGTGTGTATGATGAACTTGTCATTTTATTCTACAATTAAAAAGAGAATATTATTAGTACTTTTCTTGATTACAAAATAAGTGAGATATAATAAATTATTATTATTTTATTTATTAAATATCCAACTATTTTATAAAGTATTAATATTCCTAAAAATTGAACTATGAATGTCTATTTGTGTTAATATTCTAGTGGCAAGGATCCCCATTACTTTTCTTAATGATCCAGACTTTGTCCATGAAAACCATAATAAAGTAATTAGGTAGGCGGTCTTGTTAACTACAGACTTGTGGCTCCTTGATCCGTTGAGTGGATTCCCCTATCCTAAAATCTTAACTTGGATTTACTAAACACTTTCCTTAAAATTTGTATTGAACATAATTTGACCATTAAACTCAATATAATTTCAGTTAAGTCAACCCAAAACTCTCATGAGAACTCCTTGGTAAAAGTAAGTGTCCAAACTTTGGTCATATACTACACTTAGTTCTATGGTTTCATTCCAAATCAAGTAATAGAAGGTTTAGTTTGACTTAATATTCAATTGAGGGATTTTAATTTATTATGCACAAATTTTATCTTATTTTATCCTTTACACATCTTGTTAATATTAAGTGGATGTTACTTAATTAATTAACCATGCTGTATAAAACATTTACGAATAATTTATTTATTTAAATTCCATCTTTTTACATCAATTTACTTATTTATGTGATTGTGGCCTTACATCCATAAAATAAATAATTGCATAGACAGAAATAAATAAATAATTAAATGAACCATTCATGAGATTTATCTAATGGTTTATTTAATGAGCAAACATTAAATCAACCTTTGACCTAGGGGAAATAACTCTTATTGTCAATCTTGGCATGAGTTACAACATTCCAGCTATGCACCCGTGTATCACCTGGGTTGAAATCATTATAGTTACATCTTAAACTACCTCCACATGCATTGAGATGCTTTATTAAGTACAAGTATTTATTACTCACACGCAGGTGAGGGGAACCAAAAGATTGGTTAAAGGGGATTATATAAATACTCTTGGACACATATGTCCTACATAATAATGGAGGGATGAATGGCTCACAGACCATCATTTAATTTAATCTTAAATAATTGAAAACTCAGTAAATATATTAAATTAAAACATCCAACACATACACAAGTCTTGGTCAAGCTCATGAATGGTCATACATGCAACAAATATGCAAAATTAAAGGGATATCATTCATTTCTTTATTCATTATTTTATTATTTAAGATAAACGCGCTTGCATTAATTAATTAATTAATTAATTTCCTTTTATCTTTAATAATAATTTGATCTTATTTGGAGATACTCATCCTTAACTAAATTCATGGAAAATAAATGGTAGAACCAATAATGACATATTAATTATAATAAATTAATTGAGCATTTAAAATTATTTAAAACCATTATTAAATTGTCAAACACACAATGGTGTGTTAATCAATAAAATAAGGTTTTAATACTATAATTTTTAAATTTAATGTCATTTTAATCTTTTATATTAATGGGATACTACACAACATGTCCATGAAGCTATACACTATGTATCTCAGTTGCTGTATATCCAAGTCACACACTTGGGGCTTCGGTGTGTTAACTCGTTTGGACTACATGGCGTGTACATGCCAACTACACACCTTGTATCCACTTTCCGTGTGTCATGTTGGACTATTCAACATGCGATATGCAATAAAAGAACCACATGTAATTAATTACTCAGTGCATCTAAATACAATGTGCATGAGTATACAATGTGTGCTCTGGTTGCACGCCGTGTAATCCAGTTTTACTGGAAAAATATTTGGCACTTCCTGATGACATCTATGGTCGTTATTCATTTTTTATTAAATCTTTAAGAAAATGAAACAATGAACAAACATGATTAATATGCAGATAACATGTTAATTCAAATCAGGTTAAAGAACAAATAACTTGAAATGAAAATCTAACCACAATTTCACATAGATCAACAATCAAATAAATAATTATAAATTTAAATGTTACCACTCTGATACCACTTGATGGTTTTGGGTGTAGTGGAAGCATGTGGAGGTGGGTGATGTATTAAAATTTTCTTTTAATAATTGTTTCTTGAAACCAAGAGTGAGGATATTTCATGTCAAATTTATAATCAATTTATTTAATATTTGAAGAAATAAATACCTAGGCTTAGGAACTTTCTTCGTTGGTGAATTTTGATCATCTAAAAAGAACCTTTTGAGTTAGATTCATTGTGCTATGAATATTCAAGGATAGAATCACTCTAGTGGCGATCCACACATGTACCTATGATCTCCGAGAAACACCACTCAATCTTCGGGTGCTGGTGTAGTGAGTAGAATATCTTTCATTATTTGTTATTGATTGCTCATTCTTTGGTCTTGAATTAATCTCTCCCACACTTCTCATTCTTGATAGGGAGAGAGAATGAGGAGTTAAGAGAGAATTTGTTGTGCGCAACAATTATCTATTCTCATTTTTTTGGATGCTCTACACAATAGGCATAGCCGCCTATTTATAGAGTTGAGATTTAAGTTAAAATATTATTTAATTACATACTAACCATTAAATAACATTTATTACCTTTAATAAATCTCATGTTTCATAATAATAATTATATAATTATTATTTTTTGGTGTGCCCAAACTTTCAAAATAACAAATATTATATAATGGTCTTGTTAATTAATATTTGTCACCAGAATTGGTCTTGGTCTGTTCAAACTCCTCTAGCATTTATTGAACACCCGAATAAATATTTTATTCATAAATAAATATTTTATTCACAATATAGAAAATAAATATTTATTAAAATATTCAACAAAAAAATTAATATTTTATTCCCATGCTGACAAATAAATATTTATTTAATTTATGTGATCAATATAACTTGAATAAAATTATTCATCAGATTTGAGAATGATATTTATTCCATTAATTAAACTCAAATAGAATTTAATTGAGATCAATGAAAACACATAGTGTGAGAACCTATAAGATTCTTTCTCATTGAAATTAGGTGGTTTTACCTAAAGTCCAAGATTATTGTCTAGCAATGGGTTAAGGAAACCAAGAGAAAGAACTTAATGTCGCAATATCGGCAACCACATATGAACACTCACAATGTAATATAATCTTTTTATCATAATATCTCATCAAGAAGGTTGCACATCAGTGTCACCAACCTATATTCTTGATACATCTTTCTTTGACTATCTAAAATAAACATGTCATTACACCATGACCATGAAATTTAATGGTTATATTCTAATAAAAGGGTCAAGATATCACCTTCCATAAATATGGAAGGGACAAATCCTTCCTTGACTTATTCATTAATTCCATGTAACTCATGATGCACCCAATGCATCCAACTTCACCATGAACTGTTATCATCATGGTTTATGAAATACATCTAATTACGTGAGTTGTAACATGTATTAATAATAATCTTAAAGTCTAAGGACAATCACACATGATCGTAGATAGGAATATCCGATGACACCAAAATATGCGTAATTCCTACTAGAAGGTATGTAATCACAATCTCCTATCTTAGAGATTACCAAGTGTGAACTTCATGAGAAGAAGCCTCATCTTCTTGCAAGTACTCACACCTGACAGTCTATGTACCATGTGTCCCATCATAGCACGTTATCCAACCGCAAATCATTATTTGAGAATATTGTCATAGCACATCAAGGTTCTCATCATAGCGGGGAACTGCTGTGACCTTATCAATGCAACATATACTCTAGGTCATTATTATATTAGAGTCATGCAGAACAACACACAATATGTAATAATAATTTTTATTAATATTCAATACATTGAATATATATGTAATCAAAGTAAAAACAATTGGTCCTAGGACACTAACTCCAACACAAATCTCATTGAAAATATTATCATAGTGGAATGCGTTCACTCCCCAAACCATCGTAGTAGTCAAGGTTCACTCCCAATACTATCATAGTGGAAAAATACCCTTAGTGAACTAGGTACACTTCTCATTCCATTCTTTTTTATCTCATGATATATCAATCTTTACCCAATGCATTGGAGAGATATATAATTTCAGGACCACCCATCACATAATGAAAATCATATATATGTGTAGAAAAAGATCATAAAACATTCATAATATCAAACCCATGAAAAGAAATGAGTTTTATAAACATTACGTAGTAATATAACATGTATAAAAGAAACAAGTTTCATAAATATTTCATCGGTTCACCATATCATAACTCATGGAAAATGAATGAGTTTCATAAACATCTTTTCATAATAATAATAAACCATCATGATAAAGAAAAAGTATGGTGTCCTTGGATTATATCCCTAGTAAATAATAATTAAAATTAAGGGTTTTTGTCTTTGATGAATAGAAATACCATTACAATATCATTAAATTTTTTTTGAGGAAAATATAATTTTAAATTTAAAAATAAATTTTCAAAATATAAAAATTAAAAAAATATTGTGAAAATAATTTTATTTAAAAATAGAATTAGAAACATATAAAGTAATATTTATAGTATTGATTGGTCATGATGATGGGAAATTCTATTCATGACGTACAAGTTAAAACAAAACATTCCTTTTACATTTTTGTAAAAATTCAAAAAAGTACCTCATTCAGAAAATGACAAGAAGATTAATTTTAGAAAAATTCTAAAAAATAAAACCTGGTTAAAAATGAATTTAAAAAACATGGTAGAATATTAAAAACATTCTTTAAAATATTTTTAGAAATTATAGATATGGAATAAAAAGGTTTTTCGACTGAAGAGAGAAATAAAGTTGATTTTCCTTTCAAGCATATTTTCAGTCTCTTAAGTACTTAAGGTGCGGAAAATGAAATTAAAACATGTAATTTCATGAAATAAATAGAGTATAATAAAATTAATGAGTTTTTTGAGAGATATATAATAATATTTCATCCTTAGAACTTAACCATAAACAATCCCGATAAATAAAAATATCGTAACATAAAACCCTTTCCGTTTTGGTAACATTTGAATCATAAGCCCATGAAAGAAAGAAAATTAGATGGATATGTAAATACACATAAAATTCATAATAAGTATAATAAAATAAACTCATATATAGTATATACACCATATAAAAAACAAGTGGTGAATATGGCATGTGTCTCACATAAATAAAAGTGAGATGAAAATCACTAAACTCAAATTTAACTTGTTTTGAAAGCACTCTAATTTCCGGTATAATAAATTTAGATTTATTATAATTCAATACCATAGTAAATTAAATACTTATAATATCATATATTATCCCTTTATAATATTTCAACACCTTTTTATTAATAATCATCTTTTAAAATCATCATTTTCAGGTGTTAACTATTTCATTCTTTCATAAGAATTTCAGTTCAGTAGTTCCAGTACTTATACTTTGATCGTGATTACATCATAGTAAGAATTTTAATCATGGTATAAAAATAATATATATTCATTACATGAATATTTATATTCATTCATAAAATATAGAGATAGAAAAATGAATTACACCATTTGTAGATATGGTAGGTCGTACATATACATTAACATTGTTTTCACTTTTCAATAGGTGAAACGAAAGAAAGGTAAATAATTATTCACATTTATATAATTATTAATATTTAAAATATATCATATAAATTCATTAAATCCAATATTATTACCATTAAAGTAAAATTAAAATGAAAAATGAATCACATCATTTCGTGGAGGAGGTAGTTCATACGTATGCACGAGCAACATTATCGTTTTCCAAAAAATTAGAAGGTAAGAAGGTAGATGTCATATTATGATTAAAAAAGTATAATTATTTCATTAGTATAATTTATAAACTTTAAACCCATAATAATAACCATCCATGAAATATACTGATGAAAAATGAATTGTATCGCTGTGTGGCAACGGTAAGTCGTACGTACACACGAGCGATACTTTTTCTTTCCATTTGATAGAAAGAGGGTGATTAAAGGTGTATTAATAATAATAAAAACACTTAAAAAATATTTAGGATACTTAATTTATTATTTTATTAATAATATAATATATTTAGAGGAGGTAAAATAAGAATTAAAAAAAGAAAGTGATTGGTTATGGCGATTACCTCTTCTTTAAAACAACTCCTTTAGATATTCTATTAAGGTTCATAAGGTTGGTATTTTGGGAATTAAAACACATATAAAATGTGTCTAAGGAAACTAATAAGTGATTTTGGTAGGGTATGGTTGATATAGAAGGCTCAAAGTGGTGTAAATAAGTGAGGGAGAAGGTTTTGTTTTGTAATTAAGGTGAAAAACACTTTTAGAATTTCTTAATAGATTAAATTATAAAAAAGTCATTCTATAGAAAAATGCTACCAAATGGACATAAATTCAAAGAAAATGAAGTATTAGGTTTAAATCACACCAAAAAATAAAATTTATATTGGTTTAAGTGGGTTTTTAAACCTTATTTTTGGTTTAAACCCTTTGTTATCTTATTTTAACATTAACCGCGATAACATCCCTTTCACTCTTAAAGGGTTATAATTTTACATATAAGGTGAAAATTGTATCATAAGTGACCAGGGAATGAAATTTTAGACCATATATCATCCACATTTTACTATTTAAATATTTTTACAATTTTTTAAATAATTTAATAAAATATTATTTTGATAAAATGTAATTAATGTCAATTTTGACGCTATTCATTTAATTTGTCTTAAAAGACATAAAGACAAAGTTTAAATTCAAATATAATTCATTAAAACAATGATAATATGTCATATTAATATATAAAATTTGTGTAACACTATAAATCACTCAAATTATAACACTTTTAATATTTTTAAAATCAATTATTTTATTTTCCCATTAATTGAATCAATACCATGTCAGAGTTGTGTAAAAATTTAAAATAATTATATAAAAACTAAAAATTAAAAAAATACATCATAAAAATAATTAAATAAAAATCAAAATAGACATTTATATTCATTCATAACTTGATTTTTCCCTATATAAATACATAAGATATATTTAAGACTAAGAGAGTGACATTTTGTAACTTTCTTTGATTTAAATATTATATTGATCTTTTTCATGGACAAGTGTCCATTAAGAAAATAAATTTTAATAATAAGGTGATAAGGGTTGAATTAAATTCATAAAATAATAATTAGAATGAAAAATTATGGTTTTATCACTTATTTTTAACTTAGATTAACCTAATTTACCCTTTCTGGGGTGATAAATTTAACCATGATTACTATTCATATTGAAAAAAATAAATAAGGCCTGTTTAGAAAATTTGAATCTTCTAATTTAAAATATGGAATAAATTTTATCATATTCAATAATTATAAGTGGAATAAAATAATTTTAAAATAAGTGTGAAAAAATGTGACGAAAACTACTTTTTAGAAAAATAATGTTTTTAAGCATAAAATCAAATTTATTCTTATATCATGCCTATAAAAATATTATAGAAGTATTAAAAAAAATTATTGAGTAAATAACATATAAATTTCATTATAATAATTCACCAATAGTGATCAATTTAATTTATTAAGATGAAAACACATTGCACACATAAACAAATAGTTTTTTAAGAAAGTGTCTTTTTACGTATAAAAATGTTTTTATATTAAATATAAATAATTTTTTTAAATGAAATTAATTTAATTATTCAAAATATAAGAGAAATAATTTTTTTTGACCATTTCAAAACGAAATTAAACTTTGGACATGTCTGAAACAAAAATATAGTTTTCAACAAAAATCAGTATTTTTCTCTATTCACTAAAAAATCAATCTTTTTAGAAAATTATAAAAAATTCATACTAATATAATTTTAATATGCTGGTTTCAAAAATGTTTTTTATTTTATAAAATAAAATTTTAAAAGTTCTAGAAATTAATCATAATATTTTCTCACAATAAACAATAAATATTTTTTTGAAGAAAATGTATTTTAAAGAATAAAATGATTTTACTAACACTACTAAAAAATGCACGATATATAAAATTAGACTTTATAAACACTAGTGAAAAGCACTGATAAAGGGTATCATTTATCTGCACATTTTTTTAGCACTGAGAAAGATCTGATCACGCGCGTGAGTCCGACATCAAAATAGCTGATGTTCGACCGCTTCTTTATATACTATTCCACTGCATCTCAACTTCAAAAGCCTAATATGGGGATGAACTCCCATATACACTCTCCACACACACCCATATGGACCCATAGGCCCGAACGGTCCTTATCCCACCCTTTCTTTTCCACGGGCTTTATCCCACTCGCATACACACAACCGAGCTCTACATGACCCGACTCACCTAGCCCACCATCTGAGCTTATACATGGCCCGACCCACTTTCCCATTTGGGCCATGACCCCTATTTTTTATATATACCAATAAAAATTAAAAAAATACAAGCATTAAAAATATTAAATAATTTAAATAATTAAACAAATAAAAATTAAAAAAAATTAAATTTTTATTAATTAAATAATTATTAAAAACTTTAATATATATATATATATTATAAATATTAAATATAGATATATAAAATGAATAAATTGAAATAATTAAACAAATAAAAAATAAAATTGAGTAAATTAAAAAAATTATTAATGAAACAATTTTTAATAAAACTGAACAAATTTAATATATATATATATATATATATTACAAATAAAAATAAATTATATGTACCTTAAATATAAATATATAAAATTAATAGAATGTAATAATTAAAAACATATTAATGACTTTCATTTTTAATGGTTTTTATAAATAATTATTCATTAATATATTTAATATTTTTAATATAGAAATATATTAACATATATTAATCTATATATATATCAATATATATAATATATAGTTTCCCACCTTAGAACCCACTAAGCGGTGCCCCGAGATGGTTGACCACATGACCTCAAACACACATCCCTGTACATTAGAGGTTTCCGACTAGTAGTGATGGCCTAGGATGTGTCTGTAGGGAGACTATGTTCTCTTGATCATAGTGTAGAACAATAGTAAATAATAATGATAAACAGTGAAAACAATAATAAATGACCATAAAAAATAATAATTCATCTAAATAAATAAACAAGCAGAAGCTGAATCATAAATAGATACAAAAATGATGATGACCCCACAACCATCTTCCAACGTGCTCGCCACTATATATATATATATATATATATATATATCTCATCCTCTCAATCCCTCTAGGGTTATGCGACTAACCCTAGATAATTCACCACGAATGAGATTATATATAGGATTCATTAAGGGTTCATTGTTTAATGACAATTAAATTAATTAATTCATTTAATTCATTTAAATCGCCGACGACAACACTTTATCCAATCGCCCAATGCCAATATGACTTGTGTTGCGTCTAGGATAAAACTTGTGTCCCAAATTAAATGGAGGTCTCATATTTTCCATATGAGAACTTATACAAAAGTTATTTCATTATTTAAAAAAAATGCGCGTGAGTGACATATTATATTTAATATTTTAATATATCTGCACTGAGACTCTTCGGGCCCCAAAATCTCGCGCCGACTTGGTGCCTAGCTTCAAAAATATTTCTTAAAATGTCCCAAAGTATTACAAGGAAAAAATAGAGTCATTACATGGTTCATGTTAAATGATATATAAATGAATATTATTCTTAAAAAGGTATCTAATAAACTAAATTTGATTATTCAGGAAGCTAGGCCCATGTGCACAATGATTTAGAAACAAAGTAAAGATTTATTTTCTCAAATTTTCACTATTGAGACATATTTCTTAATATACAACATGTCTTCTTCAAAATGGTGTATCTACTACCCCTTTAATATTTTGTATAATGATCCTCTCATTGAAAATGGTATTTAATGTTTCATTTGAAATCATGTCCTTCAAGGGGGTTTGACTCAAAAGTTTCTAAGGTTGTAAGGGGTTTGCATGCCATTATTTCTTTTATATGGTGTATTCATTTCCCTATTGCCTTTGAGTATTAAATATATTCCATTTCATGAGATTTTAATGTCTATTTCACGATCTTCCTCTCAAACTCCTTTGATTTTTATGTTACCCATACCATAAAGATTTCCTCACAAATATCATCTTAAAATAGATATTTATTTTGAAAGATAATTCATTTGAGAAATTTTTTCACTTTTTCATATAAAACCCCTATCATTTTATTCTCCTATGTTCATTTTTATAGTTTTACTTGTCTTATCAATATTTCATTTTCCTCCTTGGATCATTATTCACCTGTTGTAAGGAAATCAACCCTGTCTTTTCTTTTTGGTTGGGAACCTCCTTTTTCCATGTCCAGATACAATGTATGCTTTAAAAAATGGCATTTTCTATGCCTTAATAATTAATTAAGGCCATTTTCTACTACTTGACATTTTTAAAAGTTTTAAATAAATTTTTAACATGATCATTTTCATCAAAGTGTGAAAAACATCTATTTTTAACATATTCTTTATAAACACATCTTTTCACCCCCTTTGTCATTTTATATGAAAATTTCTCTTTATGTTTTCATGTTTTTAAAAGAAATTATTTTTTTACTAATTTTATAAAATATTTCTTTTAAAAATATTTTCAAAATATCAAATATATTTCTTATTTACAAAGTGATTTTTCTACAACTCCAAAAAAATGTTTTTCATCTAAACCATTATCTTTTGACATGTCTTATGATTGATGGAGAACATTCTTCAAAATTTACCATCCAAATTTTTTATTGAGATAACCTATTCCATGTTCTTTTCTATCAAAGATATGGTCCATCACTGCCTTTGTATTTCCAAATATCCCTCTATTATAGGCAAGATCTTTCTTCTAATGACTTTTCTTTGTGAATACCCCATTTTCATTTCTTTTATTGAAAGGTGTTCACCTAGATATTATATATTGATTAATTTGGGAAAATTATTGACTAAACCATATATCTTTTTATTTATATGGTGTAGATACCATATACCTCATCATCTTAATTAAAGGGTATTTACCTAAAAAATTACCAAATATCTTTGGATACTCATTTATTTTCAATGGGTTTATCTTATTAGTATTATAAATAATCTATTTATGTGATTCCATTTAAAAAAGATATGAAACCAATCTTCTTTTCATGGATTATTTATGATTTGTTGAATAAAACTCATTTTTCTTTATATGGGTTCTTTATGATATGATGAATGATTGATTTCAAGTGGAACTCATATGTATGGATGATGATAGTTGGGGTCCTATATCACCCTTCAATGCATTGGTTATAGATTTGCATCTCATGAGATAATTATGGAAATTGAGTATGGAATGTTCGCTCCACTATGAGAATCGGCTAGTGATGGCTTCTCCACTATGTTATGGTAATGAGGTGGTGTAACCTGCTCCAATATGTTATATTTACCTATTCTCATGCTTGTACCACTGTCTCATGCTTATTCTTATGACTACATTATGCTTTCATGGCTCTTATTTATTGACTCATGTTTCTACACTCTTGATTCATTTCTTATGTTATGTTATGTCATATATCATTAATAATTTTTTATGATTTTAGCTTTGTTGGGTATTATTTTCTTATGTATATTAATTGTACTCATATGTTAATATTATGATAACTTATGATCTTTTATTGTTATCTCTTATGTTTACCCTTATTGAGCATTTGAGCTCACCTATTTCTTACATTTTCATTTCCCTGGGTTATGATGATAAGAAAAGTATGAAATATCTATAAGATTATATCATTTGGAGAGTTTGTGTGAGATGTTGAAGACTTTTTATGAATTAATCAGTTGCTTATATAGTAGGGAAAATGTTGGTGTGATACAAAGAACACGAGTTCTACTCATTAAATATTTTTCCTAATTCTCTAAAACTCTAAACCTAAGAAAATTATTAGAATGTAAATGCTACATTATGTGTGAAATATATTTTAATTAAATATGTGTATCAAATCCAGTGTGTAAATAATGTTTCTTTTAGCCTTGGATCCGGGAGTGTGGGTCCAGGGCACCTCACACAACCTATCTAAAGATTTTGAAATTCTAGTATTCATCCTTCTCTGTGAAGGGTTAAATGTAATCAAATATGGATCCCTTGTAACCCTAGCTATCAAACACAAGTTGAGTGAAAATAGGGATCCATGTACAACCTATTATATATTTGAAAAGTCAAGGTTTTCCATAATTTTTCTCTATTTTTTGGGTATTAAGGAGAATGGGTTGGGTCATTTTATGAATGAAAACCTCCAGATCCTTTGTTTTAATAATCAAAATAAACATATCTATTATACTTAAGGTTTCATTTAAGTATATTTTTATTAAAATGTACAAAGTATAATGACCTACTAGATTATAGTTATACTGAACTGATGTATAATGCTCTGGATCCACATACCCAAATCAATTTGAAGACAGGATCAAAACACTAATTAAACAAACTAATGGAATCATCCATTATCATCCAAATTATACATTAAAAATGAATCATTTGAAGTTAGTATACTAACTATCAAAATTTCACTCTGAATAATGGATAGAGAAAATTCAAACCTAACAATGATCATCATTCATTGAAGTTTAATATAATATCTGATAAAATATCATATTCACTGAAATCTGTGCCTGAATAATTTATTTATCTAATAGCCTTGTTTGATGAAAAATTAATAAAAAAGTAAACAACCACTTTTGATATTGTCATTAACATTTAAAACTTTGTGTCTCTAACTTTTCAAAGCCCAAAAGTAATGTCACAATAGTCACGAATCTCCAAAATTCAAATCCAGAAGCATATAAACAGATAGAGGGCTCATCCATTTGTGTCAATTTACAAATTCTAAAATTATAGAATGCACTAAGTGATCTATCACACTGTCACTTTAGATATACCAAATAATAACCATCCCCCATAAATAAAAAAAGTAAACCCCTCCCACACGATACACAAAAGTGAGAAATGAGGTATTCTCTACTAGAAATAAAGAAGCTTCATGCGATTCGCTACACAAAAACTGGAGTTGTGTTCACGATGGAATCACCACTAGAAGAAAATTTAATAAAGAAAGTATGGTTCCATGACTCTAAATTAAGGGCTTTAGGACCTATAGTCTTGAGGAAAATCAAGTAGTAAAGAATGAATGTAAGTTTCCTTATTTTTAGAGTTAATAGATACATGACAGTTGTGATTTTAGATTGTAATTGATTTAATTTACCAATTATTGAATATCTCATTAAACTCCATACAGAAGAATTTTTTTATAGCCTTGATCATTAAATAAATTCAAGGATATAATTATACTTTATGAAACAACCTTCAAATTCCCTTGATTCAAGTTTTCAAAAGTCCTGCATGGCCATTTTATGTAACTGGAAGAAAACTCCACATGGCCGATCCCACGTAGCCAAAATCTCCATATAGCCAAAATCTCCACATAATTGTTTTCACATAGATAACTCGTCTACATAGCCAATTAACATATCCAATCACTCATGTAGCTGATTCACATAACCAATCACTCACGTAGCAAATTCACGTTGTTGGTTGCTCCACATAGCCGTTTCACAGAGTCGATTCTAGCATGTAGCCAATTCACGTAGTCGATCCATCTACATAGTCACTTCATGAATTATATCCATCCATATAGACGATCTATCCAAATATATGATTCACATAGTTGATCAAACCACATAGCAGATTCAATTAGCTGATCAATACACATATCTAATTCAATTGGTCGTGAGAACAAACAACTGATCGTGCCAACCGATTGCACAACCAACGTACCTAACGCATGAACAAACAACTGACTATTTCAACCAACCACACAACCAACCACCCTATCACATGAATAAATAGCTGACCATGCCAACTGACCACATGACCACCTTACCTACCACACAAACAAATAGCTGACTGTGCCGACCGATCGCATGAACAACCTACCAACCGCATTGTAGGTTCCAGGCACAGTAGAAGTGCGTTAGTGGGATTGCCCAACTTTAATTTTAGTGTTAAACAACATTCAATACAAGATCCGTTATGATATAAAACACCGGATCTTCGGAATGGAACGAAGAACGAAAAAGAAAAGAATAGTCCCGGAACCATTGAGATAGGATCATCATATGTTGGTTATAATTAATTTAATTAATTCACAAGAATTACCTCGGTGGAATTATTTCTTCGTCGATGTCTCCGGTCATGATCCTGTGATCCGTAGTTTCATTGTAGAATCCAAGTATAGGATTCCTCTAGTAGTGATCCACACGTGCTCCACGTATATCTGGACGTTGCCGAAGGGATCTCCGGGTGCCAGCGCGGAAGAACCTTCGCTTGCGATGTCCACCTTCGACCGCCTTGATCCAGTGGAGGATCTCACTCTCGTAACTTGAGGGAGTTCTTGGTGGAAAGGGAATTCTCTCTTGTCTTGAGAGTATTTCCAAATCCATTGTGCACAACAAAATGGCTCCGGAAAAGTGTTGGGGTTGTGAGGATATTTATAATCAGGTTTGAGGTTAATAGAGTTATGACAATAAATAAACGTGTTACACATTTTATTTATTTCATTAACTCTTATTGAAACCCCATGTCGAATTATTAATTCCTTGACATGCGCCCACACTGATTATAATTAATATCATTTAATAAAACAATATTATATCCTCTAAATCCCGAATGGAAAACTACACAGCGTGTAATAATTAATACACAGCGTGTACTTGTTTTCCATAAAACTACACGGCGTGTATATTTAATATATACGGCGTGTAATTTTATTTTCCATTTTTCTCCACCACATTTATTAGACCTTGAGTAATGGCTATTTATTTCATAAATAAATGTAACTACATTACTCACTAATAAATATATTATTTCATCCACAATATATTCTCTCGAATAACTAGTGTCAAAATAAATGCGATCAGACATCCTTAAATAATTATTAAACCACACTCGGGAATAATATTTATTTAACTTGTTAAATTAATATTTAACTGAGATACATGGAAACACTTAGTGTGTGACCCTCTAGGCCTCTTTCTCAATGGCATTAGGCAGAGACTGCCTAAAGTCCAAGGTTAGTGTCTAGAAACACGCCAAGGCACCCATAGAGAAAAAAGTTAATGCCACAATGACGTGTCACCTCCTACGAACACTTACCGTGTAATATAATCCCTTTGTCTTGATATCTCTAATCAAGCAGGTTGCATGCTAGTTCCATAAACCCATGTGCTCGATTATTCTTTCTTTGACTTCCCGGAACTGAACTCGCCCATACCTTACCATGGCCATGGATTTATTTAGGCTATATCAATTCCATCAAAGGGCCTAAGATATCTACTTCCGTTATGGAACAGAAGGGACAAATCCTTTCTCGTATTATCTATTAATGCAGTATTACTCGTGACGCACCCAACATATCCTACCTCACTGCGAACAGTGTGTCATCACAGTTTTCGTCAATACATCTAAGTGTGCGAGTTGTAATACCCATTAATAATAATCTTAAAGTCTAAGGACCAATACACACATCCGAAGATATGAAAATCCAATGACACTATGAAATGTGGATTTCTTACTGGTGAGTCTCATTCTCATAATATCCTCCTGGATATTACCAAGGGCACACACCATGAGAATGTGCCTCAAAGTTTTATGAGTCCTCACCCCTAATGACCTGTATTATTTGTGTCCCTCAAATAAAATCATCAGTCCATAGAACATATATTCAAGAACAGTGTTATGACACTTCCAGGTTCTCATCATAGCAGGGATCCGCTATGACCCATTAATGCAACAGCTATCCTTAGAACATTATCACGTGCATTGTCACATAGAAGAACAATCAAGATACCTGTATTATTTTTGTCCCTCAAATAACATCATCAGGCCATAGAACATATATTCAAGAACAGTGTTATGGAACTTCTGGTTTCTCATCATAGCAGGGATCTACTATGACCCATTAATGCAACAGATGTCCTTAGGACATTATCACATGCATTGTCACGCATAAGAACAATCAAGATGTGATAAGACATTTATTAATGAATAAAGTACAAAGTAGTTGGTTCTAGGACACCAACTCCAACAGACTCCCACTTGGACTAGAGCCAACTGCTAAAAACCTTTAACCTGCTAGCTCTCACATGATATTCATGCTTCTGCTGAGACAGACCTTTAGTCATGGGGTCTGCCACGTTCTCTTCCGTGGACACTCTGATCACTGCAACTTCACCCCTCTGATAGAAATCCCTCAAGAGGTGATACTTCCAGAGTATGTGCTTTGTCCGTTGATGTGACCTTGGTTCTTTTGCAAGAGCCACCGCTGTAGTATTATCACAATACAATGTAATAGGATCTTTACTGCTAGGCACCACATAAAGATCCTGGACAAAGTTTCGAATCCAGACAGATTCCTTGGCTGCATCAGAAGCCGCTATATACTCGGACTCCGCTTTAGAATCGGCGACAACTGGCTGCTTTGAACTCTTCCAGCTCACAGCTCCTCTATTGAGACAGAAAATATATCCAGATTGCGACTTTAGATCATTCTGATCCATTTGAAAACCATCATCAGCATACCCTCTGATGACAAGCTCCTCGTCTTCTCTATACACTAGGAACACATCCTTAGTTCTTCTTAGATACTTAAGGATAGTCTTAACAACAGTCCAATGTTGTTCCCTTGGATCTTCTTGATATCTGCCTACCATGCTCAGTGCATAGGCAACATCAATCCTGGTATATAACATGGAATACATGATGGATCCTATATCCAAAGCTTATGGGATCTTACTCATTCTATCTTTCTCTTGTTGTGTCTGAGGACACATTTTCTTAGAAAGATGTAGGCCATGTGACACTGGAACCAATCCCCTCTTGGATTGTTCCATACTAAATCTATTTAGTATCTGGTCAATGTATATACCCTGACTTAGTCCAAGCAGCCTCTTAGATCTATCACGAATGATCTTGATATATAGAATGTAGGTTGCTTCTCCTAAGTCCTTCATGGAGAAACACTTGTTCAACCAATCCTTAACTGACTGTAAGACTAGTACACCATTTCCAATAAGTAATATGTCATCAACATATACTACTAGGATAATGATCGCATTCCCATTAAACCGCTTATAAACACATGGCTCACATTCATTCTTAATGAAACCAAATTCCTTTATGACTTCATCAAATCGAATGTTCCATGACATGGATGCTTGCTTCAATCCATAAATGGATTTCTGCAACTTGCAAACCCGTTTGGCTTCACCTGGAGTCACAAACCCTTCTGGTTGTGTCATATAGACATCTTCCTGAAGGTTTCCATTAAGGAATTCTGTTTTGACATCCATCTGCCAAATCTCGTAGTCATGGTAAGCTGCTATGGCAAGTATGATTCTTATGAATTTAAACATGACAACTGACGAGAAGGTTTCATCATAGTCAATTCCTTGATGTTGTCTGAATCCTTTAGACACTAGCCTTGCTTTATAGGTTCTAACTTGACCTTCCATGTCCATCTTTCTCTTGAATACCCATTTTCATCCAACAAGATTTACATCAACTGGCTCATCGACCAGAACCCAAACTTGGTTATGATACATGGAATCCATCTCAGAATTCATATCTTCTAGCTATCTTGAATCTTCTGAGCTTTATACTACTTTCTTGTAGGAGAGAGGCTCATCATTGTCCAACAATAATGATTCACCATCCTCGGTGACTAGGAAACCAAATATCTCTTGTTCCCTTACCTCTCTTGAGCTCCTACGCAGTACTTCTATTTTTGGAACCTCCTCCACGGGGACCTGTGGAACTTGTTCCTGTACCAACTCTTGTGTATCTTGAGCATCAACTTCATCGAAGTCAATCTTGCTCCCACTATCCTTCTTGAGTATGTGCTCCCTCTTAAGAAAGACGGCTTGTCTGATGACAATCACTTTCTTGTCTTGAGGGTTATATAGGTAATATCCTTTCGTTTCCTTGGGATATCCTATAAAGATACAATTCGTGCCCTAGGGTGCTAGTTTGTTGCCTAAGAAGGCCTTAACAAACACCTCACATCCCCATACACGTGTATGTGACAAAATGGGTTTCTTTCCACTCCATAACTCAGAGGGAATTCCATTTTCTGCCTTAGTTGGTACTCGGTTTAATGTGTATGCTGCAGTTTGTAATGCATATCCCCAAAAGGATAATGGAAGATCCGCATGACTCATCATCAACCTCACCATGTCCAACAAGGTGCGGTTCCTCCTTTCACTAACACCATTCCACTGTGGTGTATAAGGAGGAGTGAGTTGAGATAGAATCCCAGACTCCCGTATAATATCGATGAACTATTGGTTCAGATATTCTCCACCTTGATCCGATCGAAGCTTCTTTATCTTCTTACCAAGCTGATTCTCTACTTCATTCTTGAATTCCTTAAATTTCTTTAA
The DNA here is from genome assembly GCA_963277665.1 of Viscum album. Classification (NCBI taxonomy): domain Eukaryota; kingdom Viridiplantae; phylum Streptophyta; class Magnoliopsida; order Santalales; family Viscaceae; genus Viscum; species Viscum album. The sequence goes on along the minus strand of OY728132.1, from coordinate 30,332,617 downwards.
GGCTTCTGACTTATACCTCATTAAGTAGACAAATCCATATCTACTCAAATCATCAGTAAAAGTAATGAAGTAAGAATATCAACCTCTATATTCTACTGGAAATGGTCCACATACATCCGTGTGTACCAATCCTAGAAGATCTGTGGCCCTTTCACCCTATCCACCAAAAGGCGGCTTAGTCATTTTACCTTGTACACAAGCGTGGCATCTATCAAGTGGTTTTATATCAGTAGAGTCTAAATAACCATCTTGACAGAGCTTTGTCAAATTCTTCTCATTTACATGACCAAGGCGGTGATTCCACAACTGTGTGATGTATGAGTCATGTGAGTTTGTTTCATTATAGATTTCCAACACTTGGTTTTCGTAATTTAATACATACAAACCATTATTTAAATGTTCCATACCATAAAATATGCTGTTCTTATAAAAGAGACAACCCTTATTTCCAAACTTGAAAACAAATCCATCCATATCCAAACAAGATACAGAAATTATGTTCTTGGTAACACTAGGCACAAAATAACAGTTTTGTAAAACCAAAATCATGCCAGTTGGCAATGAGAGGTGATAGTCGCTAATAGCCAACGCAACTAGCCTTGTTCCATTGGCAGCTCTAAGATCCTCCTCTCCTATGGAGATCTTTATAAATCTACTTGGTTCCTGCATTTGAATACATATGTGAGACCCACAAGCTGTATCTAATACCCAATGTATAGAAATAGAAAGATTGAACTCGATAACAAACGCACCTTTAGCATCCCCATTCTTCTGGGTGCAGTTCCTCTTCCAGTGGCCCTGCTTGCCACATGCAAAACACACTGCCTCCCATTCCTTTCCCTACCTCTGGATCTTCCCCTTCTTGGAGGGACGGTGCTTGGGGGCTTCAGTCCATTTATAAGTCTTTGGACCCTTTTCCTTGTCCTTCCTTTTCTTGTTCACCATAAGGACTGCGGGTTTGTCACGCCCCATGTCCTTATCTACCTGGAGAATCAAGTTCAGAAGCTCTGATAGACTCTTCTCATTGCCACTCATATTATAGTTGACAATGAAGCCAGAGAAGGTCTTGGGAAGTGATGATAGGATGAGATCTGTACGCAACTCATCCAAGAATTTAATCCCTAAGATGTCCAGGAATTCAATGTAGGCAATAAGGTTGACTACATGAGGCCCATCTGGCACAGACTCTCCAAGCTTAGTTGTAAACAAAGCATTGGAGATCTCATACCTCTCCTGTCTCGCCTTCTCTTGGTAGAGATCCTTAAGGTGAGACATCATTCTATACACGTCCATGTTTTCATGTTTCTTCAAGAGCTCATTGGACATGTCCTATAACATGAAACAATGGACATCTATGGCATCATACATGTGTTTCATATAGAGAGATAATTCCTCATCATTGGCCTCTTTCCCAGGCGCAACTGAAATAGGCTCTTCCAGCACATACGATTTCCTTTCGTGGCGAAGGATGATGCGTAAACGCCTCTGCCACTCTTGGAAATTGGTGTTGGTGAGAAGGTTTTCCTTCTCGAGTATCATTCGCAATGATATGTTTGAAGTAATTTTCTTTTCGTTTCTACAAATTAAGATGAGAAAAGGTTTAGTACTTTATTACAAAACTAAGACAAATAAATAAATTAATACTTATTAGTCTCCCACTATTTTATCGAAATTTAATAGCCCTCACCATTAATTTCATAATATTCTGTTGCCTAAATATTCTAGTGGAAAGGATCCATATTTCCCTTCGCATTACCCCAACTAGGGTTGGTCAAGCAACTTGAAGGGTTTTAGGTAGGCATTCCAAATTCCAACTGCATTAACTCGCATCTCCTTGATCCACTGAGTGGACTCCCCAATCCTAAAATCCTTTTATTTTGGATTTCCTCAACCTTTGCCTCTTGGTCACACCAAGTCCTGCTGTGGCAGTCAACCCTTGATGCGAACCAATTCAAGTCAACCCAAAACCTTGAATTAGAATTCCCCGATAATTGAAAGCACCCCAACTAGGGTTGTTCAAGCACTTTGAACTATGGTTCGATTCTAACCAAGATTATGGAAGGCTATATTGACTTAATATTTCTTTTGAGGTATTTTATCCTTATATGTAAATTGTCATTTTATTATCTTTGATTACATGCTTGTTAATATTAAGTGGGATATACTTAAGTGATTAACCATGTCTAAGATAATATTTACGTATAAGTCATTTTTATTTTAGTTCCATCTTGCTTGCTCATTTAATTCATTAATTGTGTGATCATGACAACACACTCACAATAAATAAACCATGCAACTGATAGAAATAAAATAAATGGTATGATCATGAGATTTTTCTATTGGTTAGTTTATCTATCGGTTGATAAACTAACCCAAGACCTAGGGGAGAAACACCTTGAACCTTTCGGGTTCATGTTTATAGCTTTCCACCTGTCCACCTTTGTAGCTCCTTGGATTGGTTTCACCTTGGCTCTTGACTTGAGCCGCCTCCACTAGCTTGGGATCTCCATCCATTAAATATGCATTTATCTCACACGCAGGTGAGGGGTAAAAGGGGTTTTTACATAAAAGAATCCTTGGGCACGTAGGCCCTACATATTAATGAGGAGATGGCTCGTAGGCCAACAAATTTAATTTAAATAAATAAATTAAAAGAAACCATTCACATACAAAGGTCTCGGTCTAGCTCATGATCATCCATACATGCAATGATATTTACGCATAAATAAAACTAGCATTCAATTCTTTAATCGTTCTTGTTTAAGATAAATCATGCTAGAATCAATTAATTATCTTTAATTAATCAATCCTTTTATCTTAAACTCTTTTTTGAACTTTCCTTGAGATTCTCATCATAATTTTAAACAAATAAATTCATTTAAAATTATCCTTGTACGTAACTTGTACCTTGGAGGCAACCCGATGAATTCCCGTTCATTACGCATATGTTAAATTAAACACAGATATATAAAACACCTATCACATGTTGTGCCTCAGCTTTATTCCTGCACTATGGTACACGTCTCAAGGGTTTGTATAATATAAATAATAAATTTTAATAAATCTGCGTAACTTGGATGAGTACACGATGTATAGTTTTGACTACACAACGTGTACTTTTATTCACCGTCCATCCGAAGTACACGCCTGGGGACATGGCGTGTAAATGTACTTCGGAAATTTTCGGAGTACACGAGGTGTTCTTTTGAACACACACCATGTAGTTTCCACATTACATGGTTTCCAGCCGAGAAAGCCATGTACGAGGTACATGGACCAACCCTAACCTGAAGGGACCACACGCCGTGTTCATTGGACCACACAACGTGTAATCCAAAAACCGTGTGCCACCTATTTCTGGTAAACACACGGTGTCTTAAATTCTTAGAAAGAATCCAATACACGACCTGATTTGGAGGATCTATCAATGCATTGAACCTAGACTATACGGCGTGTACTTCTGAATACACGTCGTGTATTCTGGTGTTGTACGACCAGAAACATTTGGCTCCTCTGGATGAGTTCCTCTATTTTATTTTAATCAAAATTAAAAGAAAAATTCATTTTTTTTGAGGTGAACGAGAAACGAGGGAGGAGGAGCAGATCTCGAGATTCAGATTTCCAGAATGACTAAAAATGAATTGAAATAACTAAATTATTAAATACGTAAATCACCAACAAAAAAATAAATAATTATAATCAGCGATATGACCCCTATACCACTTTTAGGTTTCGGGCGCAGTGGAAGCGTGTTTGTGGGATTACCCAACTTTAATTTTAGCATTAAACAACGTTCAATCCAAGATCCTTCACGATATAAAACTCCGGATCTTCGGAATGGAACGAAGAATGAAAAAGAAAAGAAGAGTCCTGGAACCATTGATATAGGATCATCATATGTTGGTTATAATTAATTTAGTTAATTCACAAGAATTACCTCAGTGGAATTATTTCTTCGTCGATGTCTCTGGTCATGATCATGTGATCCGTCGTTGCGTAGTAGAATCCAAGTATATGATTCCTCTAGCAGTGATCCACACATGCTCCACGTATCTCTGGATGTCGCCGAAGGGATCTTCGAGTGCTAGCGCGGAAGAACCTTCGCTTGCGATGTCCGCCTTCGACCGCCTTGATCCGGTGGAGGATCTCACTCTCGTAACTTGAGGGCGTTCTTGGTGGAAAGGGAATTCTCTCTTGGCTTGAGAGTATTTCCAAATCTGTTGTGCACAACAAAATGGCTCAGGAAAAGTGTTGGTGTTGTGAGGATATTTATAATCGTGTTTGAGGTTAATAGAGTTATGACAATAAATAAACATGTTACACATTTTATTTATTTCATTAACTCTTATTGAAACCCCATGTAGAATTATTAATTCCTTAACATGTGACCATGCTGATTATAATTAATATCATTTAATAAAACAATATTATATCCTCTAAATCCCGACTGGAAAACTACACGGCGTGTAATAATTAATAAACGGTGTGTACTTGTTTTCCATAAAACTACACGGCGTGTATATTTAATATACACGGAATGTACTTTTATTTTCCATTTTTCTCCACCACATTTATTGGACCTTGAGTAATGGATATTTATTTCTTAAATAAACATAACTGAATTACTCGCTAATAAATATATTATTTCTCCCACAATATATTCTCTTGAATAACTAGTGTTGAAATAAATGCGACCAGGAATCCTTAAATAATTATTAAACCACAGTCAGGAATAATATTTATTTAACTTGTTAAATTAATATTTAACTGAGATACATGGACACACATAGTGTGTGACCCTCTAGGCCTCTTTCTCAGTGGAATTAGGAAAAGCCTACCTAAAGTACAAGGTTAGTATCTAGCAACATGACAAGGCACCCATAGATAAAAAAGTTAACGCCGCAATGACGTGTCACCACCTACGAACTATTACCGTGTAATATAATACCTTTGTCTCGATATCTCTAATCAAGCGGGTTGCATGCTAGTGCCATCAACCCATGTGCTCGATTATTCTTTCTTTGAATTCCCGAAACTGAACTCGCCCATACCTTACCATGGCCATGGATTTATTTAGGCTATATCAATTCCATCAAAGGCCTTGAGATATCTACTTCCGTTATGGAACATAAGGGACAAATCCTTTATCGCATTATCTATTAATGCAGTATTACTCGTGACGCACCCAACGTATCCTACCTTGCTGCGAACAGTGTGTCGTCACAGTTTTCTTCAATACATCTAAGTGCGTGAGTTGTAATACTCATTAATAATAATCTTAAAGTCTAAGTACCAATACACACGTCCGCAGATAAGAACATTCAATGACACTATGAAATGTGGATTTCCTACTGGCGGATCTCATTCTCATAATATCCTCCTGGATATTACCAAGGGCGCACACCATGAGAAGGTGCCTTAAAGTAGTATGAGTCCTCACCCCTAATGACCTATATTATTTGTGTCCCTCAAATAACATCATTCGACCATATAACATATATTCAAGAACAGTGTTATGGCACTTCCGACACTACTGGAAAACAGGCCTATACCCACGGTTTTGCAAAAAACCATGGGTATAGATTATTTCTGAAGACCAATACCCACGGTTCTGAAAAACCGTGGGTATAGGTGATTTTCTTTTGAAGATGTATACCCACGGTTTTGGCCAAACCGTGGGTATAGAGTTATTTCAGAAGACCTATACCCACAGTTCTTCAAAACCATGGGTATTGTGGTTTTTTTGGAAGACCTATACCCACGGTTTTAGAGAACCGTGAGTATAAATTTCCCGCCAAAAAGCGGGAACAAAAATTATGCGGGACAACATAAAAAAATTTGGCGGGAACACGGGTATGAGTAATATATATAGATTTATACAAATAAAAACTAACAAAATTTCCGTAGAAGAGTTGGTGAGGTGTTTGTTTGAGTACTGCATCATCGCAGGATCGAAACCTGACGGCTTGTATTTTTCTAAAACCGTGAATAATATTAATATATTAATATAAATGTAGATATATATTTACGTAATTAAGTTTACTGGGTTGGTTAGGCACTAGGAATTTGCTGTGTCAGACGTGGGATCGAAACGCACTAACTACATTTTTTTATAATATGGTCATAGATTAATATATATTTAAAAATATAGATATATATTTACATAAATGTAGTAGCTGGAGTGGTGAAGTGCGATGAAATTAGCGTCAGGTCGCAGGACATTGTGGGTTCAACACCTGCGGGCTGTAGGCTTCATATATTTTTTACCCATGGTTTAAAAACCGTTGGTATAACACTTTGATAGGTGGATGAGGCCTTGAAATGGTGAAAAAAATACCCATGGTTTTTCAAGCCGTGGGTATAGGTTAGGACCCCTATACCGACTCCACTCAGCCCCACGGTTCCCAAAACCGTGGGTAAAGCCTATACCCACGGTTTTGGGGGATATACCCACAGTTTTGAACTGTGGGTATAGGTATTTTTTCCAGTAGTGCGGGTTCTCATCATAGTAGGGATCCGCTATGACCCATTAATGCAACAACTATCCTTAGGACATTATCACATGAATTTTCATGCATAAGAACAATCAAGATGTGATAAGACATTTATTAATGAATAAAGTACAAAGTAGTTGGTTCTAGGCCACCAACTCCAACATGCATGAAAAAAATAGGTTACCACAAGAAGGGAACTTATAAGAAACAAGGGAAAAGACTCCAAAGAACCCTCTAACCAACAAAAATGGAAAAGTAACAGGTCAGGAAGGAAAGATCCATTACATCAGATGTCATGGATAGCATAGAGTATTGTGACATAGTTGTATTAGTGCAGTAAATGATGAATCTAATGCCATGGGTGGCATGGATAGATGTGGATGAATATAGGGATCTTATAATAGGGTTTCGTCTACCTTACTATAGTTGGTAAGAGGGATGATTAGGTCATTATGAATGACGGTTGTGAGGATTTTTTGATAGTGGTCCAATAGATATGAAATGGAACTAAAACAAATTACATCATGAACAAATGTGGATGGTAATGGTGAACCTGAAATATATGAATGATATGACACATTGGAATGTTATGGTTGATTATGGGTAGATTACAGTGGTGCGTGGAATATGGTGGTTTTTGTTTAGTGGTTGGAGGTTTTATTACCAAGGTTGTGTGGTCCTTGTTGGTGGTTTCTTGATGTGAAGCCATGGGATGGGATTGTGTGTGATTTTCATAATGTATTTCCTTGATATTTCTATATGTGTCCCATACGAAAGAACATACAAGGTATTGATAGGTACTATATGTTCTAGAAAACCCTGAGTTATCGATGAGATGAGACACAATGATTGCAATACAAGGATATATGGTGGGGTTCATGCATGGAAGGAGGGAACAAGGTTGACGTTTCACGATACCCTACTATATTAGATATGGATTTAGATAACCATATTGTGTTTCTATGTAACTATAGAGGAGATTGGGAGAATCGTGACACTTGATGTTGGGGTGTGGGAGAGACGAACCAATGGAGAAGCAATTATTGTCACCATTGATCATATTCCTTGATATTACTTTACTACTTGATGTGGTATTTAGTGAGCAATCCTTGATGGGATAGGATATTAGCTAACCTTGTAAGCGCTTGGTGATTCTGTCATTTACTCACAGGAGAATTAGTATGGTTTGTCGACATTCGTATGAGGGGTCTTGAGTATGATCCTACTGAGTATGAATGTTATGCACACCCCTATATATATACATTTTAGGTTTATAGGAGGGATTTGGATACCAAACTAGAAATAACTAGTTTAGTTTAGAGTTACCGAGGAATCGCTAACATAGGATCTTGGTATAGTTTTATTTTGAATATTTTTTATTATGTACAAATTCTACATGCATGATGGGATCAGGGTACCTTTTTTATTTATACCTTTTTGGAATGATGTTGGTTGGTGGGTGTTTATTTTATCTCTCAATAATGTATTTATATTGAGGATAACTTCTCTTATATGTATGTTTTTATACCCTCAGTTCTAGTCGACACCATGTGTCCTATTGGAGGCAGGTTTTAGGGGTCATTATTCCCTTTTCTTCACTACCGACCTAGGAGGGGGAACTAGTGGGGGAAGGGGGTCATGACATAGTGGTATCAAAGGTTTTATTTGAGAGATGGGATAAACACTATAGGTAGGCACTAGTGTGAACTACATGGATTCGGTCGTGAAATAGTGTTAGTGAAATTAGACTGTGTGGTAAGAAAGGGAGACAGGCTAGGAGACAGGATTTTAGGCCCTCTTATGATCCGATGCAAGGACCTTAAGATTTCCGAATGTGATAAATAGAATGATATTGCTTGTAGGGTAAAGACCTAAGAGAGGTACATGCATAATGTTTGTTCGCATTATTGTTTTAATGGAACAACTTTAGGAAATTAAATGAATCTTAATTAATTTAATTCTACTAGGCTTAAGCGTTTCCTCCTTGTCTATAGAGATATCTTTTAGGTATCTCCCACGGGTAGTTCAAATCAGTGAGGCTCAGTAGGCAGACCCGGTTGACCATCGGAGGGTCGATTATAACACCCTAAGATTTTGGGAAATATATATATTTTAAAATAGATTTAATATTTTAAATATTTTTCATTACATGAAACACCTATTTTAGCTTTCATTACACACAACACTAAGTTTATCTTGCATTACATGAAACACCGAGTTTAAACGAAACATGTTTTGCTATTAAAAAATTATTATTTAATATGATAGTTATCACCACGATATTAGAACAATGAATATGAATATTATTAACTAAATTATGAAAATATTTGGTATATAAATGTATATAAAATTAATTATTTATTTACAATTAATTAGAAATGAAAATAAAAACTATTTTAAAATAAAAGAAATTTTTTTTTCTGAAAAACTATTTTTATGCTCATAAACATGTTTTACCTCAATAAATTAAAAAATAACTTTTTTTGAATGATTTTAATGAAATTTATATATTATATATTCAATAAAATATTTAACGTTCATATTATGTGTTTTCTAGGCAAAACATATAAATAAATCCAATTTTATACTTAAAAGCTGTATTTTTCTAAAAAATAGTTTTGTCGCCTTTTGCGCATTTATTTTAAAACTAATTTTTGAAAATTTTATAATTTTTTTAATAATTAAAGGTAATTTTTGATGTAATAATTTTAAAATTATCTTAGGTTGAATTTTTTATATTTTTTTGAGAAGATTAATTTTTTGATAAATAGTGAAAAACACTGGTTTTTATTAAGAATTGTCATTTATTTTAAAGATTTTAAAAACTTAAAAATTGTTTTAATATGGTTTTAAAAGAAAAATTTGTTCAATTATATATCTATAAATCCAATTTATTCCATTTTAATCATTTTTATATTGAATTTTTATACAAAAACTTTTTAAACTTTGGAATATTTTCTCTTTAAAATACCTATTTTCTCGTCGCATCTGCAGGGTTAAATTTAAATTTATGGAATTTTAAAAAATTTATTCCATATTTTTAATAAAAATAATTTATATTATATAATAATTTTAACTTAATTTTTGACCATAATGAATAGTGAAAACAGTAAAAATTATTTATCACAGTTAAGGTAAAATTGGGTTTACCAAGGGTTAAACTAAAAAGATAAAGGTTAAAAATGATCCAAAAATTATTAAAAAAACCATTTAATGGAAATATTTAGACCTTATATCTTCTAGGATATATAATATTCCATTTTGGATCTTTATGGCATGATAAAAATGTGGGTACACGTTTTTATTTTAAAAAATTACAAGTGTGTCAGTCACCTCACTTATAAAAGGCCACCCCTTCTCCTCTCCTCTTAACACTTCAAAAATAATTTGGTTTGGAAAAAAAATATCCAAATAACTTCCTTAATTCTATAATACCATCCTATAAGACTTATTTTGTTCAAAAATCCATCCTAAGAAGTCTTTTGGTGAAAACCAAAAGAAGTTGTCCGAAGAAGAGGCAATGCCCCTAACCGAGCGTTTTATTTTATTTATTCCTTAATCTCATTAAATTATTATTAAATCATGATTATATAATAAAATAAGTATCTTAAATATAATAATATTTTATTATGTTAATTTTATAACTTAAATTTTTCTCCACTTCCATCAAATGGGTCACAAAATCATCATTCGTGTGTACGACAGACCATCGCCTCATGAACCGATGTTATTCGTTTTTCATCACCACATCTAACGAATATATATAATGATTGATTTATTGTTTATATATGATATATATGATATTATTATTCTTATTGAATAATTATATAACATATTACTTCTTACTTTCCATTCTATGGGAATATGATAGCGTCATTCATGGGTACGACAGACTACCGCCCTGCAAAGCGATGTGATTTGTTCACACTTAACATGGAAGGTGATAAGGATGAATTTAATGAAAATATGTGATATATATTATATAAATATGATTATATAATGGTAATATATTATTTACCTTTCTTTATTTCTTTATTTTGGAGTATGGAAATAACGTTCATGCGTACGTACGACCTACTGTCTTCGTGAATTATGTATTTTATTTTCTATCTCTAAAATTTATGGATCACTCTAAATACATGAATACTGAATATATGTGATATTTAAATAATTTTTAACATTATTAATATTATTTAACCATGATAAAATTAATAATACCAAAGATAAAAAATCAAAACATACACAAAAAACAAAGCAGTTATTGCTCGAAACGTGACTTTAACATGGAATTATTAATAAATGGGTAATAAAATGTCATAATTAAATCATATATGGTATGATATATATATTTATGGTGCTCTAATAAATTAATAATATTTTTTTATGATATAGTAGTTTTTAACATTTATTAAGGAAGTCAAGACTTATGGTATGAGATTTCTGTTTCACTATTTACTTCTGCGAAACACATGTAATATTGACCAACTATTTATTTTATATGGTATATATAACGACCATGAATTTATTTTATGTTTCTTCTCCTGAAAATTATTGGGATTTAAATATCCATTTTAGGATCTCTCTTTCATGGGATTTACAGTTCAAATATTACCAAGGCAATAAGGTATTTTTGTCTTAATTTTCCTTTCTTGAGACATATGTTGTGTTATGAACCTATCTTAATTTATAAGGTGTATATACAAACACTTTGATATGTAATATCATTAATTTATTTCATTATAATTATATTTTAAGTTTTTTTTAATTTTATTCTTTCATAGGGCTTATGATTCAAAGACACCAAAGTGGTAAAGGTTTTATGATACAATCTCATAATTTATCAAAATTATTCATGTTTTTGCTTCAGATGATGAAATATTATAATCCACATATAAAGAAACACATTTATTTTCTTCTCCTATGTTTATGTCATGAAAATATAAGTTTTACCTTCATTTTCCTCTCCTTATGTACTCAAGGGTTCAAATAAAAGTTCTTAAAAAATGGTCTTTATTTCTCTCTTCGATCGAAAATTTTTTTTCTTCCAAAAATATGTTTTCTAAAAATGTTTTCATTTTTTTTAAAATTTTTAAATACATTTTTACAATTTTTTTACTTTTTACATTTTTTTTGAATGTCATCTTAATGTTGTTCTCCAAACAATGCCTATTTGGATTTTACTGAAAATATGAAAAGGATCTTTTTTTAACTTGTACGATGTGAACAAAATTTCCAGACATCATGATTTTTTAAGGTTAATTTATAAATTTTAAATTTTATTTTCAAATAAAATTATTTCCATAATATTTTATTAAATTTTAATTAAAAAAGTGATTTTTAATAAAATTATATTTTCCAAAAGAAATTTTTGAAGTGATTTTTCTTTAAAAAACATTTTCCTTCTAAGATGACATCCTTTGATGTTACTTATTCTTTAATAGAAATATAAACCAATTATACCATTCTTATTCTTTTTCTAGATGGTTTATGTTTATGATGGAAATATTTTTATGAAACCTTATTCTCTTCCACAGGTTATACCATGATAAAATGATTATAAAACCCTCTTATTTTTCTACAGGTTATGCTTTGAGGAAATAATGAAATGATTATTAAACCCATTTCTTTTAATGGGTTTTGATATGATGATTTTTATGATATTGTGGCCCATGTATGTGTGATTTTTATCATGTTATGGGTAATACCTATATCTCTCTCCAATTCATTAGGTAATGATTAATGTTATATGAGCTCAAATGGTACATGAGAGGTTATCCCAAGACCAAAAGAGGATACACGCGAGGTTATACCGAGCCTAAAAGAGGGTACATAGGAGGTTATACCAAGCCTAAAAGAGGGTATAAGGGAGGTTATCCCAATCCAAAATCAGGTACATGAGTGGTTATCCCAAGCCTAACATGTTATGAATGTCTTGGTGGGTAGCCTTAACATAATTTTTTTTATGATGATGTATATGCCACAATTCTTTGTCTTATGTAGATGTTATGCTCTCACGACTCATGTTCTTTGATTCCCTTAAGATTTATATCTTATGAATATTCAGTCTTTATTCTATGACTCAATATTACGATCTTTGATATGCAGGGTATGGTTTTAAAATGTTATGCTCATGTTCTCATACCCCTATGTTCATGTTATGCTTACATATCTTCCATTTTCACCCTTACTGAGCATCTAACACTACTAGAAAGGGGATCTTTCCCCATACATCTATCCCCACGATTTAGAAAAACCGTGGGGATATCTCTTTTTTTATTATCTATTCCCATGGTTTTAATAAAACCGTGGGAAACCAATACCCAATTCCACGAACATCATCGCACTACTCCTCCCTCTTCCACCGCGTTCCTCCACTCTTCCATCGCGCTCCTCCTTACCCTCACTTCCATCACCCTCTTCCATCGAGCTCTTCCATTGTGCTCTTCCTTGCTTCCCCGACTCCAGGCTCTCCCCTCCCCTCCCCGACCACCACTTCCCGGCCATTCGACCTCCGCCGCTCGACCCTATCCTCCCTTCGCCGACCTCCGCCTCTTGGCCATCCGACCACCGCGTCCCGATCATATCCTTCCCTCCCCGGCCTCTACCTCTACTCCCGAAATCCCTCTCGGTCTTCGCCTCAGCCTCAACATCCTGACCTCCACCACCCTTGTAACGTCCCGGTTCTGGGTGCCACTCAACGGGTGCCCCAAACCCGGTTCACCACGTGACCTCAAGTGCATTTCCCCAAACACCAGAGGCTTCCGACTAGCAACGAGGGCCCAGGTCTGATAGTGGGGAAACTATGCCCTCATTTGTCAAAGTGCAGTGCAACGGAATGGATAAATAACATAAAACAAGCGGAAGTGGTAAACAATATATATAACAGAAATGGATAACTGATAATAACAAGAAAACCAAAAGTCATATATATATGAAAATACAGCATGTCACTATTCTATAAAACAACCAAAACATGTTACACTACAATACAATACAACTGAAGTACAAGTACAAAAAAGAAAAATAGAACAGCCAACGACATCGTGAGCTCAAGCTCGGTCCCATGCCCCCTACTTCCCAGCAACAATCAAGTACTCGTATAGGGTCCCTTGCCCTTATCCACACCTGCAGAAACATAATCTGTTTGGGCCAAAGACATGACCCAAACATGGTGTGAGAAATAAATCCCAGTAGGCACCCACCAAAGGCCCGTGCCCAACTGTGTGAAAATATGAAACAATAGTGTGCAGTAGTAAAAATTCAATAAACTAAGCATTACTCAAAAGTAACTAACTTTACCAGTTATATTGAAATTTTATTATTCTTTTACACATTAAATTTAAGATATCACCAAAGTGAATATTCTATGTAAAACAACCAGTGTCCTTAGATGCATAAAACCTTACCCTCAGGTAAAGAGAATCCAAACACAGGAATTTGCCCATAGTCATATCGAATATTGCCCATAAGCGTACGAGGTGTCGCCCATAGGTATAGAGTCAACTACCCACAGGCACGGAAGAAGTTGCCCACAGGCTAAGTAGTACATTTCCCACATGCTAATCACAATACTTCCCTTAGGATAAACAAGTAACTGGGCCATTCACAACATGTAAACAAGAAATAAACATGCAATTCCTCTCAAGGAAATTCTATAATCATTATTATAAAGGCATACCATTGGGTATCCCGACCAAATGGCTAAACAGAGGAACGCACCCCAGAGGTGGTCCTAGATCCAAGCAACGATCCCAAACAACAGTTTATTATCACATTTAAATTACATAAACAATTATAGGTATTTAATCCAACATGGCCTCAGCCATACGACACCACATTCATGGGCGTGTATCTCAATGGTACACAAAAACACACATCAATTGGAAATTAAACACCAAGCCACCTACCTTAAACGCCCCTGAATGGTATACGTGAACGACAATTCCAAAAACGTCCAAGATCTATGTAGATCTGGGATAAGAAAATTCTCATTCAATCGTAAATAACTTCCCCTCGGGAAATAATTGGTAAAAACTATGCAAGGAGAGGAGAGGGCTTACCCGTGCGGTTCCAGGGAGATTGACGGTGCAGAAAACGGATTCCCGATACTCAATCTGGAGCTCCTCGAAGATCCGGTCGTCCCTCCTAAGCCTCCCTCTGGTTCTAAGCTTCCTCTGTGAACAGAGGAGGCTACTGCCCGTTTTAAGTGAAAAAAACAAAATACACGATGTGTACTTTCCATTTTTTAACTGTTCCATTGGCGGCTTCTCGCCAGTGTGGCACTGTTCATCTGTCGACATGAGTACACGGTGTGTATGCCTCTATACACGGCGTGTATTGTTGCCCAGCTGGCCACTGCCTTACTATTCACCTGCCAACTAACTACACGACGTGTAAATATCTACTACACGGCGTGCAATCAGTTTTTACACCCTTCATCGCCGACATGGCTACACACCTTGTGTACTCATCCCACACGGCCAAAAGTACGTGGAGTGTGGAAAAGTACATGGAATGTAGTCCCAAAATTTAGGATTTTCCCCCATTTTCCTTATTTTCTAAAAAACACTTAAGGAAAGGAGAAAAGAAGAAACCCGTACCTCAAGAATAAGAACCAGGTTCTTACAAACTTCCCCCCTTAAATCAATTCGTCCCTGAATTGAACTTCCAAGGGTGGTAAAGATATAGTCGTGAACAACTCTGGCCACTGAGCACTTATGTCAGTCTCCCACTCCCAGGTTTTGTCCTGCACTCAGCCATGCTGCCATAGCACCCGTATGAGAGGAACTGACCGGCCTCGGAGAACCTTTGTGCTCCTATCGACGATACAAATCAGATTCTCCTCAAAGGACGCATCTATTTAAAGCTCAACCTCCTCGGGCTGAAAGACGTGAGACATGTATGAATGATAGCGACACAATTGAGATACATGGAAGACATCATGCATGGCTCAGTATCTCTATAGTACCTACAACTGATAGGCAACCAGCCCGACTATCTCCAGAATCTCAAATCGCCCCACATACCTTGGTGAAAGTTTACCCTATCTCCTGATCCACCTGTGTCCCAACCTTGGTGAAACATGCAAGAAAACTTGATCCCCAACCACGAACTCCAAGGGTCATCTACAGCGATCAGCATAAGATTTCTGACAATACTGTATGGTAGCCATCCACTTCTGAATCAACTGGACCTGCTCAGAAGTCTCCTGCATGAGACGTGGTCCTAGTAAAGCTGCCTCACCTGCCTCTAACCATCACAAGGGTGATCGACATGACCTACCATATAAAGCCTTGTAAGGTTCCATCTCAATAGTTTCCTGAAAACTATTATTATAGGAAAACTTGACTAGGGGTATATGCTTCTCCCAAGATCCCCCAAAGTCCAGGATGCATGCACGCAGCATGTCCTCAAGCACCTGTATCATACGCTCTGACTGACCATCGGTATGAGGGTGGTAAACTGTGCTCAGAAGCACCTGTATACCCAGTTCCCGCTTAAAACTCTGCAAAAAACGAGATGTAAAATGGGCGTCCCTATCTAAAACGATATAACGAGGGACCCCATGAAGACGTATAACCTCTTGGATATACAAATTCCCGAGCTCGTCAACTCTGAAGGTCTCCCTGATCGGGAAAAAGTGAGCTACCTTTGTGAGTATGTCCACAAAAACCCACACGACATCATTGCCTCGAGGTGACCTCAGCAACCCAGTCACGAAGTCCATCGTGACATCATCCCATTTCCATGCTGGAATGGGTAACTGCTGAAAAATCCCGGCTGGCCTCTGATGCTCCACCTTCACCTGCTGACAGGTGGAACACCTCGTAACAAAACCAGCTACATCCCTCTTTATTCCTGACCACCAGTTCTGATATCTCAGGTCTCGGTACATCTTGGTAACCCCGAGATGAACTACCCAAGCTGAAGCATGAAACTCCCGCATCAGCTCCTCGCGTATATCCCCTGGAACCCACACTCATCCATGGAAACACAATACTTCATCATCACCTACCGTCCAACTAGGAGAAGGGTCCTCACTGGTCACCGAATCCAGTAGAACTAGGCCTTCTGAATCAGATAGATGTCTCATCCTTGCTCTATCCAGGAGGATAGAAGTCACAGATAAAGATGAAAGATAGGTCTTCCCCTGACTGTCATGCACATCCAAATGCATCTCATAGAATAAAGTCATAAGCTTCCATTCACCACTGGCCTCCTGCACTGCCTATATCTGAGTCTTCATGCTCAGTTCATCAGCTACCGCATTACCTTTACCAAGTGTATAGGCAAGCTCAAAATCGAAGGACTGAAGGTATTCAACCCACCTTCGCTGTCTCAGGTTCAAGTCACGCTGGGTAAAGATTTACTTGAGACTTTTGTGGTCTGTGAACACCACAAAATGTTCTCCCAAGAGATAATGTCTCCAACAACGCAACACATGAACAACTGCAGCCAACTCGAGATCATGCGTCAGGTACTTCCTCTCATGTGGCATCAACTGCTGAGAACCATACGCAACTACTCGATTGTCTTGCATTAACACAGCTCCTAGCCTGATACCTGATGCATCACAGTAAACTGTATAGCTCTTCCCTTGCTCTGGGAGTATCAAGATCGGTGCTGATGTCAACTTTCCGTTCAGCTCCTGGAAGGCTGTCTTACAAGCTTTTAACCAAACGAACTTCACAAACTTCTTAGTCAAACCCGTCAACGGCGCTGCTAAGTGTGAGAAGTCCTATATGAAGTGTCTGTAGTAACCATCCAGCCCCAAGAAACTCTGTATTTCAAACACGTTCTTAGGATTCTCCTAGGAAACTACTAATCTCACCTTCTCTGGGTCTACTGCAACTCCTTCCACTGAGATGATATGACCCAGGAAGTGTATCTGGTCCATCCAAAAGTGTTACTTTGAGAGATTAGGATATAACTGATGCTCTCTCAGTGTACTCAATACGATCTCAAGATGGGTGGCATGGTCGTGTCGAGTGTGAGAGTACACCAAGATGTCATCCACGAATACTACCAAAAAAGAATCCAGATAAGGATGGAACACACAATTCATCAGAGCCATGAAAACTTCTGGTGCATTCGTGAGTCCGAACAGCATAACCGTATACTCGTATAGACCATACCTGCTCCTGAAAGCTGTGAGAGGTATATCAGATGGTCTAACGCACAGCTAATGATATCTTGATCTCAAGTCAATCTTTGAGAACACTCATTCTCCACGAAGTTAATCAAAAATATCATCAATCCTAGGCAAAGGATATCGGTTCTTAACCGTCAACTGGTTCAACTTCTGATAATCCACACAGAGTCTGAGGGTACCGTCCGCCTTCTTCGCAAAGAGGACCGGTGAACCCCAAGGAGAAGTACTGGGTCATATGAAACCCTTTGCCTGTAACTCCTCTAACTATCTCTTGATCTCTTGAAAATCTGGTGTAGCCATCCTATAAGGAGGAATGGACACCGTTGCTGCTCCTGGAACAAGATTAATAGAGAAATCCACCTCATGCTCCGGAGGAAGACCCAAAAAGTCATCCGGGAAGACATCCCTGAAACGATCAAACACTGGAGGGAAATACTTCTGACAAGTCCCCTGGTCGTCCAGATATAAGCTCGCAATCTGGGCTGTGATACCACCTTGCCCATGATGCTCTGGTCCAGGTCGACTCGCCTGAACATCCCACTCGCCCTTGTATAGAAACTCTCCGCCCTCTGGTGACGTGAAACTCACCCTACGACGATAGCAATCCACAAAGGCTCGAAAGGGAACCAACCAGTCCATCCCGAGAATGACATCATAGCTCATCATCTCTAAGACATAGAGTTCCTAAAGGAAGTGACACCCACCAACCTCAAGGGGGAACTACTTTCACTAACACACACTAGCCATTCTAGTTCCCAACGGAGTGCCTAATGTCATAACATCAGAGGAAGTAGAAACACCGAGCCAAAGGCTCTCCACAATGGGTACAGATATAAAGCTATGCGTAATACCCATATCGAAAAGTACTGAAGATAAGACAGAGGCTACTAGAATATTACCTCTGACAGTAGAAGGTCCGGGATCTTGCTCCTGCTGGGTCTGTTGCACTGAATATGTCTGCCCAGTGCCGCGGCCCTGCGACAAAACCTAGCTACTCTGAGCTGTCTCGCCCTGCTGCCTCTGAGATCTTGGTGTCTGGCTACCACGACCATGTCCACCATCCCTGCCTGCACACCCTGATGTATTCCAGTTCCCCAACTGGTAAAAAGCTGTTGGTCCTGCCCCCACACGCAGAGTCTGCATAGAACCCCTCTCACCATACACTGGTGGAAACGCCCTGTAAAAGTGCTGCAGATGACCCATCCTGCCGCAAGCCTAGAATTCCACTGGGTCATGTGGACACTGCGGTCTCTTGTGCCCCTCCTTACCACATTGGTATCACATGACCTGGCCACCTGAAACATTATTCTGGATGGTACTGCCACCCAGAGAGAAGTCCATCTCTCTCTTCCTCTTACCAGTAGAAATAGTACCAGAAACTGGTGCTGAACCACCCTGGCCCACACCACTAGCTTCCCACAGGTTCCTCTCTGTAATCAGCGCCTAGTTCACAATAGCATGTACTGAAGGCAACCTGAAAACATTCACCAGTGCTCGAATGTCATATCAAAGACCATCCTCAAAGCGCCTAGCTCTCAGTGTCTCATCGCCCACCAAAACGGGTGAAAAACGCTGAAACTCGGTGAAACGAGCAGAATAATCCATCACCGACATAGCGCCCCTGCTGTAGATTCATGAACTCTCGAGCTCGATCTGCCCTCAGCATCTCTGGGAAGAAGAAGTCATAGAAGGCTGTCTGGAAATCTTCCCACACCATGTCTCTGTGATGCTCTGACTGGGTTGTAACATCCCACCACCTCTTGGCGGAATCACGCAACATATAAGTCGCGAGCTTGACCCTCCACCCTGGAGGCGTCTCTAGGTGATTGAAAATAGTCTGCATCGACCCCAGCCAAGACTCTGTATCCTGTGGTCCACCATCCCCTAAAAACGTAGGATGCTGCTGCTGCTGGAAGATACGAGTTAGCTCGGCCATAGATGTAGCAGCTGATGGTGCTCCCTGAAAGGTCTGCATGAACCGCATAAATCCTTCACGGAACTGCGCCTCTACGCCAGTGTCCAATATTATGGCTGGCGCCGCATCTGGCTCTATTGGAGGATCAACTGGTAGCCCATGGCCCACCATCTCTGGAGTATACTCATTGCCACTCTCCTAGCGAACAACGCGTGAACGTATCAGCGACATGACACTACAAGGTCAAACACACACCTTAGATCAAGATTATCACAGCCTGAAAACGAAATAACCAAAAGGGTAACAGGAGGAAGAAGGCATTTAAGATTGCACAACAAGACTACACAATGTGTATACTGACTACACGGCGTGTACCTGACTTCTCTTCCCCTACCCGAGTCCTTGTACACAGCCAATCCACACAGCCCCCGTTAAACAAAACTACACGGCATTTATATAATCTACACGGCGTGTATGGTGTAATTTTCCAACTGCCCGTGTCGTTTGTGACTCGGCCGACTACTCGACTTGATACTACACGACGTGTTACACCCGCACATGGTGTGTACAATACCTCGTTTCCCAGCCACACGGTCAGGTCCACACGGTCTGTCACTGGTCAAGACTACACGGCGTGTCCCACAGGTACACGACGTGTACTAGACGAGCTTCGATGACCCATGTTGTTAGTTACACGACCGGATACACAGCTCCAACTACACAGCGTGTTCAATATACACACGGCGTGTACATGAAAGGATTACACCGACTCGTGTTGTTAGTTACACGGTCGGATCCTAGGTCATACTACACGGCGTGTTCCATAGTGGACACAACATGTATATATTAAGGTATCCCCCATCCGTGTTGTTAGTAACACGGGCGGACTCCGGGTCAACACTACATGACGTGTACTTCCGGTACATGGCATGTTCACCCCAAGCATTTCCCTTCCCTGTTTCCCTGCCCACATGGTCTATGACACGGGAAAAGACTATACGGTGTGTACTTAGGGTACACGGCATGTACTCAAAAAGTTTTCTTTTCTTCCCAAACAGAAGAACATACACAACATGTTTTAGGTACTATACGGCATGTATACTGGGTTTCCAGACAGTATTCCTCAGAATCTTCTCCGGAACCCAAAAAATACTAAAAAAAAACACTTAAGTTCCAAATTCCGATTCATGAGGGCCCGTACTCCCCGTGAATCAAATTTTGGCATCTTATATGTGTTATAACCGGATAAACAGTCAATGATCCACCAAATTTCGGTCAATGAGGGCCTGTACTCCCCAAAAACCAAAGTTCGACGTCCATTCTATAAACAGGCTCACACAATAATACCCTATCAAACAACAGGTATCTATGAAAGCAGCTATCACAACAACATGCTTTTACTAGCACAACATCTATCACAACAACATGCAATTTCTAATGCACCTACATGGCATGGAAACTATGCATGGCATGTGATTTCTAGCATGTGCCTAAATGATGCATGAGATGACATATCCTCATCTCATCGGGTTGAAACTAAATAGAACCCATGAATAAAATATAAACAACACAATACAAGTGTGTCACCCTTCGGTGAAAATCAATTCAACTGTAAAATTGAAAAATCAGAAAAATTGCAACACGAGGTAAATTGGATTTTCCCTATACACGAGTTAGCTACGCTCGGGCAAAGCTTATTACCAACTACCATTCTTGTCCTATCCATGACTAAGGATCCAAATAGTAAGTCAAAGAAAAGAACTGCTCTGATACCACTTTGTAACGTCCCAGTTTCGGGTGTCACTCAACAGGTGCCCTGAACCCAGTTTTCCATGTGACCTCAAACACATTTCCCCAAATTTCAGAGGCTGCCGACTAGCAGCGAGGGCCCAGGTCTGATAGTGGGGAAACTATGACCTAATTTGTCAAAGTGAATCACAAGAGAATGGATAAATAACATACAACAAGTGGAAGCGGTAAACAATATATATAATAGAAATGGATAACTGATAATAACAAGAAAACCAGCAGTCATATATATATGAAAATGCAGCATGTCACTATTCTATAAAACAACCAAAACATGTTACATTGCAATACAATACAACTGAATTACAAGTACAGAAAAGCAAAATAGAATAGCCAGAGGCATCGCGAGCCCAAGCTCGGTCCCATGCTCCCATACTTCCCAACAATAATCAAGTACCTGTATAGGGTCCCTTGCCCTTATCCACACCTGCAGAAACGTAATCTGTTTGGGCCGAAGACATGACCAAAACAGGGTGTGAGAAATAAATCCCACTAGGCACCCACCAAAGGCCCGTGCCCAACTGTGTGAAAATATGCAACAACAGTGTGCAATAGTAAAAATGCAATAAACTAAGTAGTACTAAAAAGTAACTAACTTTACCAGTTATATTTCCATTTTATTATTCTTTTACACATTCAATTTAAGATATCACCACAGTGAATATTCTAAGTAAAACAGCCAGTATCCTTAGATAGGTAAACCCTTACCCTCATGTAAAGAGAATACAAACATAGGAATCTACCCACAGGCATATCGAATATTTCCCATAGGCGTACGAGGTGTCGCCCACAGGCACAGAGTCAACTGCTCACAGGCACGGAAGAAGTTGCCCACAGGCTAAGTAGTACATTGCCTACAGGCTAATCACAACACTTACCTTAGGCTAAAAAAGTAACTGGGCCATGCCCAACATGTAAACAAGAAATACACATGCAATTCCTCTCAAGGAAATTCTACAATCATTATTATAAAGGCATACCCTCGGGTATCCCGACCAAACGGCTAAACAGAGGAACACACCCCCGAGGTGGTCCTGGATCCAAGAAACGATCCCAAACAATAGTTTACTATCACATTTAAATTACCTAAAAAATTATAGGTATTTAATTCAACAAGGCCTCAGCCATACGACACCCCATTCATGGGCGCGTATCTCAACGATACACAAAAAAGCACATCAGTTGGAAATTAAACACCAAGCTACCTACCTTAAACGCCCCTGAATGGTATACGCGAATGAGGATTCCAGAAATGTCCAAGATTAACGTAGATCTGGGATAATAAAATTCTCGTTCAATCGTAAATAACTTCCCCTCGGGAAATAATTAGTAAGAACTATTCAAGGAGAGGAGAGAGCTTACCCGTGCGGTTCCAGGGAGATTGACGGTGCATAAAATGGATTCCCGGTACTTGATCTGCAGCTCCTCAAAGATACGACCATCCCTCTCGAGCCTCCCTCCGGTTCTAAGCTTCCTATGTGAACAGAGGAGGCTACTTCCCTTTTTAAGCGAAAAAAACAAAATACACGATATGTACTCTTAAGTACACAGCGTGTACTTTCCATTTTTTAACTGTTCCGCTGGCGGCTTCTCACCAGCGTGGCACTGTTCATATGTCGACATGAGTACATGACATGTATGCCTTTATACACGGTGTGTACTGTTTCCCAGCTGGCCACCGCCTTACTATTCTCCTTCTGACTGACTACACGGCATGTAATCGGTTTTTACACCCTTCGTCGCCGATATGGCTACACACCTTGTGTACTCATCCCACACGGCTAAAAGTACATGGCGTGTGGAAAAGTACACGACGTGTAGTCCCAAAATTTAGGATTTTTTCCCATTTTCCTTATTTTCTCAAAAACACTTAAGGAAAGAAGAAAAGAAGAAACCCGTACCTCAAGAATAAGAACCGGGTTCTTACAACCCTACCCCCAGATCCAGTGATGTCCCCCCTCTCGGCTCCCTCTCCTCCCGGCCTTGGCCTCCGCCTCAACTTACCCCAGCTCCGGCAACGTCCCATCCTGGCCTCTGCCTCCCTGCCCCTAGCTCTGACATCTAGGTATGAAATTTATTCTCCTTATTTTTTTAGTGGTTGAGATCTCTTCCGTTGATTTGGTTTTTTGAGATATCATCTCTCAAACTTATCCTTCTTTAAATACTAAGCTTATGACAGACTTCAACATATGTGTTTGATTAACAAGTGAACCTAGAGTGAGGTTTGGAGTAAAAAGGTGATGCTAGGGAGCATTAGGACCCACTCTTTCCCTATTAGATGAGTGGATGAAGAGGAATTTGGGGTAGTTTGGTCTTATATATTTCATGCTTTTTAGCCTGTATATTATTTTCTGATGTGTTGGAATCTATTGATTCATGCATTGAAATATATTCATTTTAAATTTTCTTTATTTTGATCCCTAAAATTAAGCTCATTTCCATGAATTTCAGAGTTCTTAATCATTTTGGTGATGCGGTCAGGGTGTTCTTATAGGCCGATTAGTTGGAAATGACAAGGAAGAAACCCATTTAGGCTATATTATGTATTTAATCAAGACTATATCAAACTCTCCTAGATTTCATTTAGTTTAGTTTTGATTATGGTACTAGTATTATCCCTAATATTATTTATGAAGGTAATACTATGTATTTTCATCACTTTGAACTTTTAGAGAATCACATGGATTGATGTCTCAAAATTCATATAGTGGTTTGATATATACTTTATTTACATTTGTTGATGAATATTGATGGTCCTATAGAGTCTATTACTAATTTGATGCTTGAATTAGAATTATCTGTTGTTAATCTGGAGCTAAGTATGGAGGCTCTTCCACAACTTCATGAGCTGGGTGGCTTTGGCAGGAGAGAAAGGGGTGTAAAGGATCCCCCTAAAATCTATTTACTAGTGTTGTAGTGAATTCACAAACTAATTATGGTGTAGTGAGTCTATGATTCTCATTTGGGATGGGGGCTCTATTAATCCTCCTTCAGATATATTGTAGGAGTTAATATAGAAAGGAAATTTGATATTTGTTGTAAATCCCATGATGGCATGGAGTAATAGAGGATCCTTTAGGAAATCCTAGGTTAAATTTTTCCTCACTCAGGGGGAAGGATCTTTTGGTAGTAGTTCTCCCTCATGGGGTGGGGTAAGGGGAGAGAGAATCTCACTAGCCTCCTCTATAATGAGTTTTTCCTAGTATTAATGATACCAATCTTTTTAGTGGGAGGGGGTATACATGTAATTCACAAAATAGGGTAGGAATTTGTTCACGTGTTTCTAGAATTAGTATTATAGAGTGACCCATCTCTTTATTGGAATCCATTATAATAGACTCTAAGATAAGGGTAGTTATGAAAGTAGTGGAAACCAGTAGGGAGGTGTATTGACCTAAGTTTTCATCAGATGATACTTAGATGAATTTTATGTTTAAAAAAAGTATTAAGACATTATTAGGGGTAAAAAGGTAATTTTACTATAGTATGCAACTTCAAAATTTTTTTGAAGGTTTTTTTGGTACCATATTGTGATTTTTACCCCAAGTCTACTTTTTCATATAAAATAGAGTGTCAAGGATCTTCAGAAATAATATAAAAATATACTATATTATTTTTAGTCCATGCATTGAATGTTTTTTAAAGTTTCTTATATATCTTAAATAGAGTCTCATATTGAGAAACCAAGATAGAGATTTAATCTGAAATGTGAATTTACCATATTCATGGCTTAAGATTCATTTTAATTGGGACTCTTGGGTGTTTTTGGTCATGAGATGATTAATTAAATAATTCAATTATTTAATTAATTGGTTATTATACTAAGAAACCCATGATTTTTTTATTTATTCCATATTATGAAATCTCCCTAGGATTAGTTGTTCTATGACCACATTAACCTTATAGGGAGAGGAAGAAGAAGATGGAGCGAGGGATTGGTGGTGATGACAAATCAGGGAAGAAATATCAGTTTTTTAGTAATATCGATAAAAAGTACCTTGGTTGTGAAGTAGAATCAAATCAACATCATTTCACCATCATGGTAGGGAATTTATATATATGGATTTATCCCCGTTTTTTTCTTGATTTGAACATGGAATAATTTTCGTTAAATTGAATCAATATTCAGGTAGCAGATGACCTTTTTAACTTATGATATTTGGTTGAAATTATGATATTGGGATAACTGATATTGGTACTAGAAATTACTTTGTTTATTTATTGTATGTGAACGTAGATGATTCCTGATCATACAGGATCATCATTTCCATTCTTGTGGTTTCTTATATTTCTCCCACCGTTCTTTACATGTTCATCACCAACTTTAGATTTTAGCTGATGATTTAACTAATATCACAGATTGATTTTATTTCACAATTAAAATAGGTTCCATATATTTACATTGTGTGTTCTCCATGTAGGATTATATCATGAGGATGGATTATAGGATAAGATAAAATGGGATAGAGGAGTCTGGATTTGGGGTTTCTTCATGAATAACAATATTCACATCGACAAGATTGTGATACTAATCATCAATCTAGGTACCAAAGGATAGAAACCACTTTACATAGGTGGCATTATCATGTTTATCATGGCCAAAGGAAATTAAAGTGATATATGAAGAAAAATAAGTGTAAGTAGAAATGAATAGAGTACTAGAGTAATGTTTAGATCTTAGAACCCAACTACATGGCTTATAGTTCAAAAGAACACACATCATGTACTTTGGTAGGCACAATATCTAGGGATTCTAGGATATGTTAAATACCACACATTGTGTGGTTAAATCATACAATATGTTACCCTTATCTAGATATTTTTTTTGTGTATAGGGAATACACACCCATGAAGACCAAGTAGCCTCACAAACCATGAGGTTTAATACCACATTCCATTTTTCCTTGATAGAACATGACCTGTAAAGATGGAGAACCTACCAACTATCCCTATGGATCCTACACACCATGTTCGCATCTCCACACATATTATAGTCATATTTCTACTTTCCCTTTTTGGGTTTTGTACACGGGATATCAATTTCCTAAGTGATATATGATGTTTACCTTGGGAACACATCATATTCCTATACCAAGACTATATGGTGAACTAGAATCTTTATTTAGGATTATATTTTTATATATAACCAGTACCTTAAAATTGACCTTACACATTAGACATGATAGTGGAGCTACTTCTGAAGATAGATATGTGGCATGTGCTGAATCTAGCATGATCGATCGTATCAGTATTATAGTAAACATGCTTATCTATTAATAATTCTTGGTAAATAGAATCCCTCCTTGATGATAAAGTTACATCAGAGAATAATTTCATCTCACCATTCCTAGGAAGTCTTGAAAATTTACCCCATGGATTTGGGGAATAAGATCCTATACCTATAGATCAGATAGGGTTGGTATTCACCCACCATTATGGGGTGTGATATCCTCAATATATGTATTTTGTAATAATATCAATGGGAACATTTACTAGCATTAAGAGGATGGAGAAAGAATCCCTTGAGCCTATACACCCTATTCTAAGTGATGTTCCTAAGGAAGATTCAGTGGCCTTAGAAGATCAAATACAAACTAAGAATGAAGGGAGAATATGTAGGTAGGATAATATATAAGTTTACCCAACTCCAATTGTCGAAGACAATAACATACAAAGAACTTAAACCTGAAATCTTATATAAGGGAAAACATTCTAATACAGTAAACACATTTAAGGGTTTTTAGTTGGACCACAGATGAAAATATGGAACTGATCCAAAATATAATTTGGATCTTATTATATACTCTAAGGAATAGATAGAGACATTGACCATCAATCCTTCACCAGAGGATATTGATTGAATATAAAATCAAATGATAGAATTTGATACATATGAAGAATAAAAATAGTGGATCAAGAAACGATATCAAATTTTTTTCCTTGAGTATTTAATGAAGGGAATATTAACATGGAATATTTTATCAAGACCTAGTACAGGATGGTCTATTTATTTGAGGGCCTCATTAAAGATGACCCAAAAAATAGGGTAAGTTATATTACATATAGATTATATAGGGTGCAAGACTGCAATATTTTTTTTAGACAGGTCTAATGATGCCCTATATAATTTAATTTCATGTGTGGATTTATCTTTTTATGTGGGTTAACACCAAACCCATAAATGTGGTCTTCATAAAAATAAAAAATTATTTAATTGATGGTTGAATAAAGTGGAATAATATGAGAAAATAAATATTATAGAATTAAGAAATTATTTGATTAATAATGTTTTGTTTATGAAATTATTATAAAAATGATATTTTGAGATTTCAAAGAAGTTTATAAACTATTATTATTTTATTTAATATTTTCATTATTTATTAAATTATTTTAGTTGATTTACCATGTTAATATTTGAATATAATAAATGGGTAAATATTAATTAAATTAAAATGATGATAAAGGATATATGATTTTGAATTATGAATTGTTAATTATTTGAGTTACTTGAAAAAAAGTTATGTGAAGGCTAAATATAGCATTATCTCTCAATATAACTCATAGGTGAGCCTTTCCATTATTCCTAATCCATTATTCTAGTCTAAACTCAAGGAACTATCTTTTATATTTAGAAGAATGGTAGTATTATAACCCATAGCTTACGATGGAGGCATTCCAACCAAATAGATCAAGTCTAATCTAGTTAACTCATCATTCAAAATTAAATGAGGGTACACCATAAGAATCTAAAATAGTAATCAATGACATTTGATACAGAAGACAATACCTAAATCCCAAGGGAGATTACCATGGTCATTTCACTTCAATTTCCCTCATTTTCATTTCTTATGAGAACCCTAATCACGGTGTGTATAAAATTTAGTGTTCAATATTAATCTAATAATATGTATTTAATTTTTCAATTGATTTTAAATTCATTTATTTTACCAAAATGACCTTTTTCTTTTTAAGAGTATTGTTGTGACCTGTTCCACTTTGTATGCAGTAGGTGTTTCTAGGTAATTATTTTATTAAAAAAATCCATGAAGTGATTTAGTTTATTAAATTCATCTTCTAGTATATTTATACCAATATTTTATACCCATGATTGTTTTATATAAATTATCTAAATGATTTTCATTAATTCTTGGAGATGAAGTGGTTTTATTTAAAAAAAAATTCCTCTTTGATTTAAAATTTTACCCTTGGAAAATATTAAATTACATGAATATGGGGCTCGTTTAAAATATTTTTGATGATGGATGAATGTTTTTGTCTCACCCTTGCTTTTTAAATGAAATAACCCATGTTTAAGGGTGTGTTTTAATGTTAAAAGTTGATTTTTTATGTTACACCTAAGGGAGGAAATTTTTTTTTATCTCTCCATTAGTTAAACTATAATGACACATACCACTCTATCATAGACATAAAACCTTTCTTGGCCCATTATGGTTTACCTTTTTGATCATCCCTTTATAGGATAGAGGTAATAATTTTATCTCCGATACTAAAAGGGTTGAAATTGGTAATAAAAATAAAGGCATTTGAAATACAAATGTGAATTAACTATTAAGCTTTTATGTTCTAATAGTTTTATTTTCTATAGTACATATACCTTTTTTAATTATGGTTTACATTATTGATTGGAAGATAAATTTTATTTTTCTTGCTATAGAATGGATAAAAGATGGATTTATCGTACCGATAGGATTTCAACCGCGTTTCAAAATAATTTGGAGAATTTTTTAGATTTTGCATTTGACAATGCTTCAGATAGAGGTTGTATACAGTGTCCATGCTATAAATGTGTTGGAAGACTGTGGTTAATCTGGGAAGAAGTTAGCTACCATATAATTAAATTTGGATTTCAAACAAACTATTATGTTTGGTATCAACATGGAGAGACGAGTCAATGTTCTACTGGTCATGAACAAAATGAAAGAAGTGGCATGGAGAATTTGATATTTGATTAGTTTCCATTTGTCCATCATCCCGAGAGAGATAGTATGTCAATGAAAGAAGACAATGATATCAATACACATGAGGAAAATACTGAAGATAATGATGAGAGAGTGAAAAATTTATTAGATGATGCCATAACTCCAGTATATCAGGAATGTACTAAAATGACCAAGTTGGAATTTTTAATGCGGTTATATCATGGGAAAACTATGCATGTAATTTCTAATACCGCTATTGATTACATTCTTACATTTTTGAAGGACTTGCTTCCTGATGATGCAGATATTCCCTCAAATCATTATAAGGCATGGAAGTTAATTAAGCATCTTGGATTTGATACTAATAAAGTTCATGCTTGTCTGAAAGATTACAATTTATTTTGGGAGGAAACAACTGACTGTAATGATTGTAAAGAATGTGGTATATCTCGATGGAAGACAAATGCAGATGGAACACCATCTTGTGTGGCACAGAAAGTCATGTGACACTTTCCATTGATTCCCAGACTTAAAAATCTATTCATGTCTGTAGAAATCTCATCCAATATGCGATAGCATGATGCTGAGAGAATTAAAGGTAATGATGAGTTGGTTTATCCTACATATGGATTAGCATGGCGGACATTTGATGCAGAATATCCTGATTTTGCAGCTGAGGTGCGTAATGTCAGGTTTGGTCTATCCTGTGATAGTTTTAATTCGTTTGGTCAGATGCTTACTTCTCACATCACGTGGCCAGTTTTTATTCATGTTTATAATCTTCCTCTGTGGATGTGTATGAAAAAACCATTCACTTTCTTGAGTATACTGATATCTAGACCTCTTGATCCTAGTAATTATATATATGTCTAATTTCAGCCTTTAATAAGAGAGTTGAAACAACTTTGGTATTTGGGTGTGTGGACATTCGATGCTTCTTCAAAGAATACGTTTCAGATGCATGCTTACCTTCTATGGACCATAAATGATTTCCCTGCTTATGTAATGATGTCTAGGTGGATCACGAAGAGAAAACTATCATGTCCTGTTTTTATGAAGAATACACGATCAAGAAGGCTTAAATATTGTCATAGTTTCAGTTTCATGGGGCATCGACGATTCTTTCCAATGGATCATCAATACAGGATGAATCATCAGAGGTTTGATAATACTATTGAGATTGAACAACCACCTAAACATATGTTAGGAAGTGATATGCTTAATGAATTAAAATATTTCAGTTTTTCATTAGGTGATGGTTAGTTGAAATCTAAAAAGAGGAAGAATGTTGACACTGAAACCACTTACAATTAAAAAAAGAGAAGTATTTTTTTTGAATTTCCTTATTAGTCTACCAATTTGTTACGTTATTGTTTAGACGTAATGCATATTGAGAAAAATATATATGAAATTTTTCTTTCAATTCTTCTGAATATCAAGGGGAAGACCAAAGATGACTTCTGATCTCATCGAGACTTGTTGGATTGGAGTATTCGACCAGAACTACATCCTGTGTGTATCGGTGAAAACAAATGGAAAGTTCCTTGTTCTTCTTATGTGATGACACCATCAGAGAAAGATCAATTTCTGGCAGTATTGGAGAATATCAAGGTTTCCGATGGCTATTCCAGCAACATATCTAAACGAGTCAACAGAAGAGATGTGAAACTAAAATCTCTAAAAACTCATGATTATCCCATCCTTCTTCATGAATTGATTCCAATAGCAATTTTGAATTTGCTATACAATAATGTAAGGGTGATAGTGATTCTCTTGTTCCATTTTTTTAGATACCTTTGTGCTAAAAGGTTATCCAAGTCATTCTTGATAAAAATGCAGCAAGAGGTTCCATTAATTTTATATGAGATGGAAAAGATTTTTCATCCATCCTTTTTCACTTGCATGTTGCATTTAACAGTTAATATTCCAACTGAAAAACTTCTTGGGGGACTAGTTGCTTTTTGGTGGATGTATCATACTGAAATAAATATGTTCACAATGAAATCATATGTTCGAAACAAGAATTATCCTGAAGGTTCGATTGTGAGGGGTTATCTGGCTCAAGAATGTATGAATTTTTGTTCAATGTATTTGTCTGATGTCACCACAAGACATAATCGAACAATGAGAAATGAAGATGACCAGTATGGGGAAATTGAGCCCTCATTTCCATCTCTACCCCAAATAGTAGGAATTGTGGGGTCTTATACATTGGCTACATTGAGCCTTGAAGAGCGAGAGATGACACATCGCACAGTCTTGTTTAACTGTGGTTTATTAGATAACTATATCAAGTAAGTAATTTGGATATTTATATGTTATCTCATATTATGAAATTTCACATATACCTTACACTTTTATTATCATTTTATGTAGGGAACATAAACAAATTATAAGTAGAGTTCATCGATCTTTGTCTTTGAGAAAGAGAGAGGCTTTGCATAGCCTAGAGTTTTCTGCTTGGTTTAAATCAAAGGTATTACCATTACTTTAATTAGTTTAAAAAATAGATATCAATTTAATTGTATTATTCATATATATTTCAGGTGTTGAGTTTACCTATTGACTTCGTTTCTCAAAAATTGAGATCTTTTTCTTTTGGTCTGAATTCTTTGGTTCATGAATGTAAATATTTAATAATCAATGGGTATAAATTTGTTAAAATGGATCGAGTGGTGAAAATGAGAACACAACATGATGGAATTATGTTAACCGCTACAACGGATTATTATACCAGTGTATCAGATAGTCAGCCTCGATATGAAGATTTGTATTATTATGGGCTAGTTGATAAAATATTGTTATTGGAATACTACTCTCAAGGTAGAGTCACTATGATGAAATGTAAATGGTTTGATTCAATGAGACGACATGGTAAATTTATTGATGACTTTGGATTTAGATTTATTGAGATGAGTCGATGCCTGCGTACCGATGAACCATACATTTTAGAATCAATGGCTAAACAAGTGTTTTATGTGAAAGATCATCTGAGACCCGATTATGGTGTCATTAATGATGTAATCCCCAGACATATTTTTCATGATGATGGTGATGAAATTGCCACCATTGACATCCCCATTGGCATTGGAAAAAATATTGCATTTGAGGAATCAAATTGTCCCATTGTGAGAGTTGATGTTGAACCTAAAGTAGTGGTCGGTAATATATAGAAGCGACCATATATGTTCACTGTTCATTAAGTTTATATTGACATGAGTTTCTCAAGTTAGTATTACTGTAATTACTTTAATTATGTTTTAGTTTGGAATGAAATGTTTGTTTTTTGTATTTTTTGGTGTCGTTTCATTAAATCAGATTTATTTAAATGTACAAAACTTGGTTTAAATCTTGTTTTAAAAAAATGTATAACTTGGTAATGTAATTTTCAAAGTAGTGTTAGTAATTTCCTTGTAATCATTTATACAATTAGTAATTAAAAGAATTCAAATTGGTTCCTCTCATGAATTATTGATATATGTAAGTTGTATGCATGATTTGTAAAAAATATTTCTAAAAACTTTAAATTTTATTTTTATGTAGATTATGACAAATACTACAGAAGGTCAAAGAAAGCGACTATTTGATCCCAATTGACCGGGGCGTGAGCGTGCGTTGCCTTAACTTCCATCATTGAGTATTATAATTATAATTTTTTTTCTGCATTACATATAATTTCATGTTAATATTCTTTATCAATTTTTTTAGGGACATTCGGTTCCACTGGATTTGAATCATAATCCGGTTAGCATGGGTATGAGTGGGGATGCTCCTAGACCTAGACAGAGCACCCGTCATACCCATTTCTACCCTGACCTACCATCGGGAACCCCTTCCACCACACCTTTCCATACTCCTCTTGAGTCTTTGGGGATGTTTTTATCTATGCCTCCATCATCATCTCAGCTACCCTCTTATTCACATGCCATGCATTTTCTGCCTTCAGGGATGATCCCAATGATGCCTCCATCATCTCATTTTGCCTCTTCTTCCCATACGATGGCTACACCACCTCCACATATGTTTCCACCTTTATCATATCCATATATGATGATGTATCCCCCATCCTAATACCCATATATTTCCATGTCTACATAGCCTCCAATTCCTACCGTCCAACCAACATCTGATGAGTCTGTTCCATTAGCTTCCACTCCAATGCATGAAGGTCACCCAGAGCATGCACTGGAATAGACACTTCCTGTAGAGGCTGCTGAGTCAGGACAACCCACAGTTCCATCACAGTCTATTGAGCAATCTGCAGACAGTTTTTTGATTATAATTGTTTCAAATTATATCACTTTATTTTTGTCGTGTTGTACCATGACTTAATTATTCTTTCCCCCTCTTTTTCTTGTTCAGTGGGATCTTATGCTAGGAGACGTGGGTGAACTCGGATGAAGGAAGTTTTGAATCACCATAAATAGTTAATGGTATATTACAATCGGCAAAATCAGATGGTAGGTCCAACTGCAACGTAGTGTAAAAGTTTCATGGCCAATTTGGCCAAGTATCACGATATCATTCCAGTGGAACCAGTGTCATGGAGATTTATCAATAAAGAGATTAAGGAAAAATCATGGGAGAAAATATGGGTAAGAAAATTATATAAAGTCATATCTATATTATTGGTGTATTTAAATGAAATAACATGTTCATTTCAGATTTGGTTTAACTTTCCCGACGGAGAATCAGCTAAGACAGCAAGGTTGATGGATGTTGGGGAGTTCTGGTTCTCATACAAGAATAAGTTGTATGTTGGTTGGAAGAGTAGGGTTGGTACTGACTTAGTGGGGGTACCCATATTCCCCAACTGTCCAAAAAGTCAATATGAAAAAATTATTTCACATTGGAAGACTGCTAATTTTAAGATAATCTCAATATTTAATGGTTGACATATAAAATTTAATTCTTATTACTTATATTATAATTTTTTAGGAAGTTTTAGAGAAAAACATAAAGAATAAGGATTCAATGACATATTTGCATACATTGGGGCGCACTACAATGCCCAATCATGAAAATCACCATGTACTTTAACTGGGTATTGTGATGTTATACATGATGTTCTACTGAAAATATTATTGAATAGACATAGGCCAGATTTGTTCATTTCTCATATATGGTACTAATCTAGATTTGTGCATTTCTCATTTGTAGCAAGCTAAATTGGGCATTGAAGCTCTTGTACCTCATGCCAAATTATTTTTGCTCCAGTAGAAAGAAAAAGGATGGAAGTGCAGTAAATGCATAGATACAAGATAAAATTGTAATGTTTTTTATTTATATTTTAAATATTTATACGAAATTTATAATTTAATATGTTTATAATTTTAACAGTCTACCTTGGAGGCCCTCGATAGTAAGGAAGATGACAACTTCGGGACACATGATCATTTAAGTTAGGTATTAGGTGAGGAGAACCCGAGGAGAGTATGATGTCGACTAGGAGAAAAAATCATCCCCTATAAGTATTGGTCATTACCAGGATCCTCTCAAGCCTCCCAGAACTCTGAGCTGGAAATCGATCGTGCTGAAGCAACTGAGGCAAAGAAAATAGTTTTAGAGGAGTGTGAAAGAAGTAAGCTGATGAACGACCATTTCATGAAAGTTATTGCAGTTTTGAGTCAGTCTCTTACATTAGAGGTTGTTTCTACTTTTGAATCATATATGGCATCAATGCTCTCTTTAAATGATGCGTCGGGTGATGCCAATGAGGGTCGTAGTGGCAACAAAGGTGGTGGTGATAGAGCTGTTGGTGGTGAGGATGTTGCTGATACTGTTGTTGGTGATGTGGCTACTGAAGATGTTATTGTTGATGATGATGATGTTGATGATGATGGGAATGGACATGGGGATGGGGATGTTGGTGATGGGGGGGGGGGATATTAATCCACTCCATTTTTTGACTTAGTAGGGAGACTTATGTATGTACTTTAAGAACTTGAATTGAATTTTTGTATGGATGAGAATGGTTAATTTGTTTTCTTTTGAAAAGTTCTAAATAAATTTTCACATGCATTTACATAAAGCTAAAATTAGAATCCTTAGTCATGCATATGGGTAAGCGATTCCCTTACTACCATAGAATACTCTCATATAGTGACATTGGATTCCATTTATTATCTCTTTATTTTTTTTATAAATTATTGAATTGACAAGTCTAAATTAATGTAGGTAAAAAAGGAATATATTCCTCAATTGTTATTTCTAAAATTTTCATTTTTTAAAATCCGAAGTTGTTCTATTGATTGAACTGGTTGGGTTTTTTGAGATCCCAAGTCCCTGAATGATATGGTACATGTTTTTTGAGTTTATAGTTAGCTTTTTAAGAAGGGTGTGGGGGGGGGGTGGGTGCAGGGGGTGGGGATGGGTGCAGGGGGAGGGGGGCTGGGTATAGGGGGGTATGGCTGGGTGCAAGGGGTAGTGGGGGGTCTAGGTGCTAGGGGCTGGGGCTGGGGTGCAGGGGGAGGGGGGATTGGGTGAAGGGGGAGGGGGGCTGGGTGCTGGGGGGTGGGGATGGGTGCAGGGGGGGCCATGTGTGGGGGGGGGGGGGTTGTAGGGGGGTGGGGTTGAGTGCAGGGGGGGAGGGGCTGGGTTCTGGGGGGGGGGTGCGGGTGGTGGTGGTGGTGGGGGGGGGGGGGTGCAGGGGGGGATGGATGCAGGGGGGATGGGTGCTGGGGGAGGGGGGGCTAGGTGCAGGGGGTGGGGCTGGGTGTAGGGGGGAGGGGGGCTGGGTGTTGGGGGGTAGGGCTGGGTGCAGGGGGGGTGGGGGGCAGTGTCTTTCCCACTTCTAGGAGATTCAATGAGCAAGGTGATCACAACATTTCTGGTGAAAATCAGGTAATCCATATGTATATTTTTCTATCAATTTTTGTGAAGATGGATTTTTTTCTTAATTGTGAATTTCTGAGCTACTTGAGCATTCATCAATTATTTTTCTATATGCTACTCTTATCCCTCCCCCACTCCCTGCATTTGTGTTATATTTTAATGTTGATACAAATTTTTAGGCTGACTCACTACATTCTTGCATGTACTCTTGCATTTGTTTTACTCTCCATTGGGGTTTTCTTAGTTTATGAAGTTACACAAGATATTGTTTAAAATAATTCCAGATTAGATGTAATATCACACTTTTTGTAAAACATGGAACATGTTATATTATTCCATTGATACAACGATAATCATGTGCTTCTTTTGTTTATAATTTAAGAAAAAAATGCAATGATTTTTCAGGATGTCTGAAATATTGTGGCAGTTCATTTGATATTGTCAATGCTCTGAAGCATGATGTTCGTGATGGAAAACTGAGCTTTAGAGGAAGAAAATTATGCAAGGTAATTCTTTTTATATATCCATGGTTTCTTTTTTTCATTTTGGTGTTTTTTGGGTACACAACTCAGTGTTCATGGAAATGTTATAAGCTCATGTATGTTTGGAGCTTTGAATGTGTTTGGTTTCATGACGTTATTTGCAGATGGGTTGCAGGTATGGGATTCCATGGATCTTGTATTTCTTGAAGGTATGTTTCACTAAGGTGTGTTTTTAAGTGTGTTTTCAAAGAATTATCATGGATGTTTTCTATTTATGATTGTATTTAGTAAGCTTTGTGTGTATATTGTTTAAAATACAATGAATATTACATTCAAACTCCTCCACCGCCTCCTCCTCCTCCACCTCCTCTGCCTTCGTTCCTCTGACTACGCCTCTACCTTCGAATTATCCACTAGATTCTTTATCTTCATCTCTCCACCATTGTATCCTCTCGATTCCCTCACTATTTCAATTCCTCATCTCGTCCCCGATACATGGTTAGTCTCTAACAAATTCACCTCCTCCTTTGCCTTTGTCTACACACCTCCGAGCATGCCTCCACCTTTGTAGCTAAGCCTTCTCCTCTCCGGATTTTATTTTCTTTTCATTCGCTCACTGCCTACCTATGTGGAGCACCGTCACTCTCGCTCCTTACGTCAAATGTTTCTACTGATTTCCTTCATTTTTTTTTTCAATTTGCAGAATGTTGGGTGGAAGAGCAAGGGGTGGTTATCATTATTGTTCATTATGTTTATCTTTATAAAGACCGAAAGTTTCAATGTCAGTATTACCTATTTTGAGTCTCCTATGGCCAAAGGAGTAGGTGAGAGTTCTTATTATCATAATCAATTCATTGTCTTTCATATATTATTACCTTTACATCTCTTGAGACATGTTCATATTAATCTTATGCAATGTATTTGATCTGGTTTGTAGTCTCTTTGGATGTAATCTCACCGACTTATCACTTTGACAAGGGATTTGGTGTTGGGGGTTAACAATTGTTTTGTATTCTCTTTGGATGGAAGCTCACCAGCTTATCACACTTGGAAAGAGAGCTGTCATTTCTTTGCCTTCCCTTCACTCTACAAAATTCTGTAATGCAGTTTGTAAAACATTTTTATAAAATAAAAATAAAACATGTTTTCATGGACCATATGCAGTATTTTATTTTTTTCAAGCCCTTAGTTTCTAAAAGGCTATTATTATTCATTTTAATATCCATATTTCTTTAACTAGAAAAGGATTAAAGTTAGATATTGTGATAGGGAATATTTCACCGGTACTATGGAAGCAGTAGATCCAGTTAAGTTCTTTAAATTTCATAAAAAAATATTAAGTTTCCAATTTCATTTTCTCATTATTTAATAAATATGGATTAACTTCATCGGGTCACTAATCTTCAATTCAGAGGGTAAAGAGTTTTCCAAGCAATGATATATGATCTAAATGCCAAGGGAATGAGAAATACTAAAACTGTAAAGTCATTTAATTATCTGATTTTTTTCATTTTCCACATATTTTTTCATTTTATTAACTTGCAGGAATCTATAACTGCAGGTTATAATTTCTAGGTATTCAGCTGGTGGATTGGCTTCCATTTTTCATTTTGATAGATGTAAATCTCTCCCTCCCGTGTCTGCAAAAGTAAAATGCCTTGCAGATGCCAATTTCTTTTACAACACATAAGTTCTTTATGTAAGTTTTTGCTGATAACTTTTATCCAATACGCATCCTGTTTTTGTGCAATGAAAATGATCAAGTGAATATATACGGTCACGGGTCATCTTTTCAAGAATGAAATTCAAGTGATCCTTGATTAATAAATTGATAGTTTTCATATTCTAAATTTAAATGGATTGTTTTTATAGATTCTACAATTGTACTGTATGAGACAAAATTGATGTTCAATTTTGGCATTCCATTTGTGAAGGGGGGTGAGGGGGGTAGGGAGGGTGTGTGTGTGTGGGGGGGGGGGGGGTGCTGGAGAAGAGGGAAGGGGTTTGTGCTGTGGAAAGGGGGGTGAGGGGGGAGGGGGTGTGTTGGGTGTGGGGGGGGGGGGTTACAAGTATTCAGGGGGTGGTGGTGCTGGGGAAGAGGGAAGGGGTGTGTGCAAGGGGGAGGGGGGAGGGGGGAAGGGGTGTAGGGGTGCAGGGGGAGGGGAGTTGTCCAGAAGTGTGTAGGGGGTAGGGAGGGGGTTGTCCAGAAGTGTGCAGGGTGTAGGGGAGGGGGTTGTCTAGGAGGGGGGTGTCAGGGGGGGTGTGCGGGGGGGGGGGGTGCAAGGGGGTTCTGTCCAGAGGGGAGAGTGGGGGTGTGCAAAGGGGAGGGGATGTGCTGGGGGGGTCTGTCCAGTGGGAAGGGGGTGTTTTGGGTGAGGGGGGGGGGGGGTTACAAGTATTCAGGGGGGGCTGGTGGTGGGGAAGAGGTTAGGGGGTGTGCAGGGGGGGTCTGTCCAGGGGGGAAGGACCCATGAGGCATTGAAACTCGAGCCAAACTGATTATATACCATTAATAGGAAGAGTGATTGTTAATTAATAGGACTATACTATTTGAAAATATAATTTTGAATCTTGGATCTGTTTCCCCCTTGCTTGCAGGAATATGATTGGACCCATGAGGTGTTGTGGTTTGTATATATTGGGCGGTGACTTGTTTAATCACAGGAGACAAGTATGTTGTAGTTGAGTTTTTATTTTATTTTCTTTATCACATCGGCCACTTAGGCCTTTTATCACTTTCTACAGATGGAGGGTACTTATATTCTGCGAAAGGGGCTAGAAGGGAACTAGAGGTGGCTACGTGGTTTTCTTTGTTGGGGAGGGAGACCAGGGTAGTTGAGAGATTGATAGTGTGTTTCATTTTTTTTAGTTTTACTGTGTTTCTTCTATTTATTTTCTTTTCCTTCGACATAGATGTCCGACATATGGATGGGTCATGCCGAAATTTTATTTATTTTCTGCTTCTGTTTTAATTAATTGTTTTTGGGGGAAATCGTTCCCGAGTGGTGATTCCTTGATGCCCGAACACTTGTTCCTGCCCGTGGGCGTAGCCCATCCACCTTAGTCCATCCTAGTATTCCTATATCAGAGTCTTTGTCTGAACCACAGTAAGGCCTAGGAAACAAGGATAATTAGGGAGGTATTGATAATTTATAGAAATGAATTGTGAATTCCCATGAATAAGGATCAAGGACATTGGAATTTATAATGAGCAGATATGGGAGACTATGCAATATATATTGATTCTAAAAATTATATGGGTATAAAAGGTGGTGAAATGATAATGAGTTAGGATTAATAAATGGAAATTCACATTCATAACCAATTTGATAATGTAATATCAGATCATGATCTACTGTACATTGTTAGAGTTGATGATTATACTCCATCCCAATGCAACTATAGAAATAATTTGGTTCCAAAAATACTCTATCATACACTAGATAGTTTGGTTTGAAATTCCTAATAAAACCTTCATTGACCTCATAGAAGGGATCAAGATTTGTTATCAGATCACAACTAGGGGAAAGACAGTTATTCCCTTATCACATACCTTTAGTGGAGTGTCACACAACCCTAAATACAACAATATCCCCAAAATAAATAACCCGAGATTGTCTGAATCTACCTTAGTTCTCTGATACAATGTCAGGAACATGGTGAATCTTCCCACTGGTTCTTCTATGAAGATTTCATTCATTCTTAGAGCCAAACCACATAGTTTTGTTTTTCCAGGGAATTACACTCATCTGGAAAAGGACCGATAAATGCCTCATGATAATTGGGTTCTCTAGATTGACTTGTCAACCTTTGCAGGAAAAAACTAAATGCCCCTTGTAAGACTTTCAACTTTTAAACATATCGTGCCTAGAAGTAGGGTGATTAATCCCTTTTCTGAGACACCAAACACATATCAATATATCCAAATCATGAATGTCATTTTATTATGAAATTCTTCCATGCATACCTTCACCCTCGGTCCTCTTCCAAGACTTCTTCTTTATGGTAACACATTGAATTCACTCTTCGTATATAAATTTTCAACACATCTTCATGCAATAGATCTTCATGCCATTATTATTAACAAATCCTATGCCTATTTAATAAAAAATACCTCATTCATACCTCATATATTTTCCAAAAATCCAACCAATCAAGCCTTGTTTGCAATAATACCCCCTTTTGATGATCCTGTTTTTGAATTAGTTTCCTCTAGTAGAGAGGTTAGTGGCCCTATTTCTCCCATTCAAGAGAAGGTGGAAAATACTATCTTATGGGATGATATAGTAGATGTGTCTCATCCAGCCTATGAGGTAATTTCTTTTAAAGGTGCTCTATCAAGGGTCATCTCTGATGAACAACTTAGAGAAGAATCCAAGCATAATAAAGATGAAATGAAATATGATGCGCAAGATGAGGTGGATTCCAATTACTGGCAAGAGAAATGAACGATTTATTCAAAGAACTGGAAAGGTAAGTCAAAGATAGTGGTCTCCACTTCAGGGAAATATATTTTTCTTATTACAAGTTTAAAAATGATGCCTTAGTATACTCGACATCATCTTATGCACTGTGCACCAAACATCAAGGGGGTGCGGGGGGAGGGGGGGTGTCCAGGGGGGTCCAGTGGGGGGGGGGGGGTCCAGGGGGGGTGTCCAAGGGGGGTACAGGGGGGGTGTCCAATGGGGGGGGGGGGGGTCCAAGGGGGGGTGTCCAGTGGGGGTGTCGGGGGGGGGGGGGAGGGTTCAGGGGGGTGTCCAGTGGGGGTGCCCAAGGGTGTAAAGGGGGGGGGGGTGTAAGGGGGTTCTGTCCAGAGGGGAGGAGAGAGTGGGGGTCATAAAGGGGGAGGGGGTAAAGCTGGGGGGGGTCTGTCCAAGGGGGAAGGGAGGGTCTGCAGGGGGTCTGTCCAGCGGGGAAACTGCTATTTTTGGGAAAACAATCTATACCCACGGTTCTCAAAATGTGGGTAACTATACTGCTATAGAACCCTCTATACCCACGGTTCTTAAACCGTGGGTAAATATGCTACTGCAGAATGCTTTATACCCACAGTTTAGTTAATTGTGGTTATATAATTTCTGCTGTAAAAATGTATACCCATGGTTATGTAAATTGTGGGCATCGATGTATACCCACGGTTTACCAGAACCGTGGGTAAGTTGAAATTTCAGTGGGTTATGCCCACAGTTTCTGTCAAACCGTGGGTATAGGGCAATCCCGATGCCTCGGGATCCCACTGTTCATCAAAATGTGGGTATAGCCTATACCCATAGTTTAATGGGCTATACCCACAGTTTCAAACTGTGGGTATAGGGAACTTTTCTAGTAGTGTAAGCTCACCCTTTCTTATATTTACCTTCCCTAGGTTATAATGAAAGGTTTTAAGTAGGGCATTTTTGTGAAGATTACTAAAGGGGAATATCTTTATGGGATATTTTGAAGATCTTTCACCAAATTAGAAGATTATGTACCTAGTCTCTAAAAACACTAATATATTATAATAATTAGGTGTGATTCTGTGTAATGTATTTGTAAGAACCTGGGTTTTTAGAACGAGTCAAAATCTCAACCCTGTTTGAATTTTTTTTACTCGATTCTGAGAAAACTGGGAAAATCTGGGAAGTTTTGGAAATTTCCAAACTACACATAATGTGCTATAAAGTACACGCCGTGTAGGGGTTATGTGTGTACCGACCGTGTGCTCACCGAGTACATGTCGTGTGATGACCGTGTAGGAATTTCGTACTACACGGCGTGTAGTATTGCTCGACACACTGTGTACCCTTTCCCATGTGTGGAGGTCATACATGGCATGTAGGCCTGTTGGCAGGGTAAAATTTCTTTAGCAAGCACACGCCGTGTACTTTTTGGACACGCCATGTAGAGGGGCCATGTATGGGGATATACATGGCATGTTGGGGATGTCATCCGGGTAGAGAGGTACACACCGTGTACCATAGGTACACGCTGTGTAGTCAGTTGGCAAGTCCTCGGCGAAATTTCAGCCATCTTATGAACAGTAAAATAAAATATGGAGTTTAGTCCTAAAGTACACACTGTGTACTTTATTTTTTTTCGTTAAAATAGTAAGTAGCCTTGTTTTTAGGCAGAGGACATAGGGGGTCGCCGGGTTTCGCGAACCAGGCCACCAAAACTTTTTTTCTCTCTCGTTTCTTCATCTAAAGTCGGATTTAAACACCATATGATCCATTGGAACCCCCTCGGTAAGGTCTTGATTCCACTTGAGTCGTTCTTCTTGATTTCTGTTCTAGGTAGAGTTATAGGGGTTTGAGAAGTTTTGATTATTTTGTAGATCTACCACATTTTAGACCCAATTTGGAGGCTTTTGTCATAGGAGTAGCATCGTACGAGTCTTAGGTAGGTGGTGCATACCTCTTTTTGTGTTTTTGCAGACTTTTGTGTGGAATGACCTATGGCACGTTTTTGGGTATTTTGATAGTGACTCTGTTTTATCTATTATTGCATGTTTAATTGATAATTGGCCTATGGGATGCCTTTGGGTATGCCATGTTACCTGTTTTGCTTGAGTGGGGCTAGGCAAGTGGTTGTTTCTCATCGGGGCATTTTGGTCGGGGGATGTCAAAATGGTTATAATAAAATTGTATTGTTTTAAACTATTGAGTTTAGTTTATTAAACCTTGATATGAAATGTTAGAGGCCTTAAAGACCTCTGTGATGGTATAGGATAACACTTGGTTAGTGCATTTCAACTTTTTAGTTTGTTTGCCTGTTTAAAAGTGATTCCTTTGACTATTATATGTAATTGATGAATTTCATATGTTGGAACCCTTTCAATTGTGTTGGGAGTGGAACGTATATTCTTGAGTGACGATGATCACAGGTTAGGCTTGGCCTGGGTTACATTGGGTGGTTCTAACCATCAGATTGGGCGTCATGGGTGTCGGCTTGAGATAGGGTGACTATCAGGTTGGGAATGGCCCAATTTACTTGGATGGAGAGGCCATCAGACTTGAGTGGAATGGTCGTAGGGACATGAGGTGTCAAAGGTTTTGTGGCTTGCGTAATATTTTTGGTGATTACCGCTCACCCGGAACTTTGAGTAGTGTGCACACAAAGAGACTCTGTGATGAGGTGGTTTTGACCACTCATGTGGGTAGAGGCCCCCATTAGTTGCGGTTTAGGTACTATTGGTTGGGGGTGATTGTAGTAGGAAG
Source organism: Viscum album (assembly GCA_963277665.1). Lineage (NCBI taxonomy): Eukaryota > Viridiplantae > Streptophyta > Magnoliopsida > Santalales > Viscaceae > Viscum > Viscum album. The sequence goes on along the minus strand of OY728132.1, from coordinate 30,288,795 downwards.
ACACATGGGAGGTGAGGAGCCTTCAGGGGATAGAATTGAGGCTATCGGGTTGGGGGAAGAGGATCGCCATTATTTGAGGGCAGACATCATTGTCCCTCCGGTTACCTTATTTGAGGGCAGACATTGCTGTCCCTCCGGTTACTTATTTGAGGATAGACATCTCTATTCCTCCAGGATATTATTTCTTGGTGTGCCTTTGGGAAATCGATACTTGAGACACGCAGTGTTAGGGGGCACATGGTGCCGGGTTACATGACATAGATTCTGGCGTTGGTCGAAGCAGGTGGCACTTCATGGTGGCTACTGAGCACCAGTGGAGTTTGTGTTTATTATGCATCATACTGTTTACTATTTTCCTTATAAATTAATGCCTACTTAAAAACTTATATTAGGTATTCACCTTTGGGTGGTATCCTACTGAGATTCATCTCACACCCTGCACGGTCCCTTCGGGACACATGTAGACTTTATGGATTTATGTGTCAGAATGAGGTCAGCTTCAGGAGATGGACTGCATTAGCTATTGCATGGAGATGGTATGGACCTTGAGGTCTTTCCTAGTTGGAGTTTACTTTGTCTTGCTTTATTTTCTATATCAACATGCTTACTTTTTGTAGCTACAGATAGTTATCGATTGGCGCCCTTTATATATATGGATTTGTATAACCTGTTTTGGATACATGCTTTGTTTTTCAGCAGTAGTTACAAGATTCGGCATGATGTTGTGTTTATTTTCGTTGCTGTTGTTTATATTTATTGCTTCTTCTGTTTATCGATATTGAATTTGCTTTTTCTCTGCGGGTCTGGTTCGAGTCTGCTGAGTCATTTATTTCACTACATCTTTATTATTATACTCATACCAGTACCATTATTATCCTCCCAGAGGCTATAGCCTACCCACTATACCTATAAGACCCTCGCTTCTAGTCAGCAGCCTTTGGCATTCGGGGAGGTTCCCCTAAGGTAGTAACACTCGACCCGTTTAGCACTGTTTGGGTGACTATTTGGGTTCGGGTCATTACGAAGTGGTATCAGAGGAGTTTTTGATAGAGATTTATTAGTAGTGTTTTTCTGGATATTAATGAGATTGAGGCTTCTATTTTTATTTCTACTGGTTTTACTATTTGGGATATAGTAGACTGGAGATAGGTTGTGACTGGAACTGGGTTTCTAGCTTGTGCTTGGGTGCCTGCAGCCCTTGGTACAAGGGATGGACCAAGTTGCCATGGGTGGGAATTGATTTTTTCTTTCTGCTCAGATTACATTTTATACGATTTCCACCTCATTGGTTCACTTGGTGTGTGATGTTAATGATTGTGATATGTAAACCTTGACCCGATGCGGTAAAGAAGAATTGGACCTTGGGTCGGTATGGCATGGCTTATTTGCTTGGATTTTAATAGGAACATTTTTAGGGTATTTCAATTTCATAATTGCATGTATGCTTTGTGAAGTGATAATACCATGTGAATAATATCAATTTCCATGCCTTATATTCTTTCAAAACGTGAATAGGTAAAATTCCTGATAATTTTTTTTGTTTATTGTAATGTGTTATTCCATTATTTATATATTTGTAGAATTTCATGTGGTAGGGTATTTGGGTTTGGCTCTTATACGAGCATGCAGGTACTATTGGTTGAGGTGATTGTGATCACCAGGATTGGGTGACTCGATCATCGGTTTGAGGAAACGTTAGTTGTCAGGATGGGCATAGACCAAGGTACTTTTGATACTTGTCTTTGTTGAGGGCAGGTAAGGAGGCCATGAGGTCGGGATTCCATGGGCATGGGTTGAGATAGGGGAGAGTAAGGGTAGTTGTTTTATGTTGCCTCTTTACTGCTTTCCTTATCTACATTTAATATATATTGTTATATATATATGGGTTTTCTGACCATTTATGGTATTCAGCGGGTTCCTTTAGTTGACTCAGATGGAGCGTCAGGCGGGAGATGGTACAGTGCTGCAGAAGTAAGATCAGGTTCAGGATCCAGTGCAGGTAGAGAATGAGCTACAGGTATAGGCTTAGGGAAATGATTAGGTTCAGGATCTAGTGCAGGCAAGACAATAGCCAGTTTTGGAAGTGTTTGGACCATGGCTTGACGAGCAGCTTTGAGCTAGCCTATCGCAGCACCCACCGCTTTTTCAGGGTGAGGGTGGTCCACAGGTGGCTGAGAACTGGATAGAGAGCATGCAGATGATCTTCAAGCAGCTCTAGACACCTCCAGGGTGGAGGGTCAAGCTGGCGACGTACATGCTGTGAGGACTGGCAAAGCGTTGGTGGGATGTGCAGATTCAGGCTCGTAGGAATGAGGGACTAGCATGGAACGACTTTGAGGACATGTTTTTTGAGAACTTATACGCAGAGACACTGATAACAGAGAGAGCTCGGGAGTTCTTGAGCCTTAAGCAGGGAGACATGTCCGTCATGGACTATGTAACTACTTTTATTGAGCTGTCTCGCTTTGCACCTGGTATGGTAAATGATGACGAGGCAAGGGTGAAACACTTCGAGGATGGATTACGACATGCCATTAGGATCCAGGTGAATATCTTTAGGCTGGGTTCATTCTCAGAGGCAGTGAATCAGGCACTTATAGTAGAGGAAAACTAGAGGGATATTCCCTAGGTTGGCTGGGCGATGGCTTCAAGTGATGGTTCGAACAACAGGAAGTGAGGATGGGATGAGTTCTGGTAGGCCAGTTAGGCCAAGGATTCAGCTAGAACACCTCATAGTAGTTCAGTAGTGGTTTTCTTTCAGAGTGGACAACTAGGACATGTTCGGACTCAGTGCGATAGGCCTCCAAAGGAGTGCCGGGCATGTGGGCAGATCTGAAATCTTGAGAGGTTCTACAGGCATCCTTCTTAGACAACCGACAAGTAGGGACCAAGACAAATGGTGGACTCTGGAGTTGGTTCAGGTTCAGTACCAGGAGAGGGTAGCCGAGGTTCAGCTGCACACAAAGGACGTGATAGAGACAGTGGGACCCAGCTGAGGGGTTAGTGACCGGTGACTGGAGAAGCACTGTAGGGAGGTCAGGCATCAGGCAGCTATACTTCAGGTCAGGTGCACGCCGTGGAGCTGCCAGAGGCTGAGCAGGCTGGTGAGCCAACGACGGTTAGAGGTACTCCATGAGTGTGGCCATGACTTTCTCGTTTTCTTTTGGCATGACCTACTGAGGCATGTCTGTTTTGAGTGCACGAGGTGCACATGATTCTTGTGGACTGACTAGATGATGGACAGTGGGATTGGATCCATATTGGGTGTGTTATATATTTTTATATATATGTATGAGGTGCCATGGGCATCAGGGAATCGAGGATGTGGGTTACTTGAGGTGTTGTGGGCATCAGGGAATTGAGGATGCAAGTTACTTGAGGTGCCTTGGGAATCAGGGCATCGAGGATACAAGTTACTTGAGGTGTCGTGGGCATCGGGGCATCGAGGATGTGGGTTACTTGAGGTGCCTTCGGCATCGGGGCATCGAGGATGCGGGTTACTTGAGGTGCATGACATCAGGTTTTATTTTGAGCATCCATGGGATGCAGGACTTCGTGGAGGCAGACATCGATGCGGTGTGGGATGCGTTGGGTGTCAAAAATGACATGGGAGCACCAATGAGGTGCAGGGTTGACGATGCATCACGATAGGACCATGTATCTGGAAAACATGTTAGTGAACCTTTTCTTGCATTGAGTTTTGTCGAGTTTAGATCAAGTTAGGCAATTACTAAGGTGGGGAGCCCCTTGAGGAATTTAGCCAGAACCTTTAAGACCAGGGTAGTCTGGGTTACTTGATCAGGTTGGTATGTTTGGTGCCATATTCGGGTTTCATTTGATAGCTCGGGGATGAGCTATGTTAAGGTGGGGAGATTGTAAGAACTCAAGTTTTTAGAACGGGTCAAAATCTCAACCCTATTTGATTTTTTTACTCGATTATGAGGAAACTGGGAAAATCTGGAAGTTTTGGAAATTTTTAGACTACATGCCATGTACTATAAAGTACACGCCGTGTACTATAAAGTACACACCGTGTAGGGGTTATGCACGTACCGGCTGTGTACTCACTGAGTACATGCCGTGTGATGACCGTGTAGGAATTTTGTACTACACAACATGTAGTATTACTCGACACACTGTGTACCCTTGCCCGTGTGTGGAGGCCATACATGGCGTGTAGGCCTATTGGCGGGGTAGAATGTATTTATCAAGAACATGTAATGTACTATTTGGACATGCCATGTAGAGGGGCCATGTATGGGGATATACATGGCATGTTGGGGATGTTGGCCGGGTAGAGAGGCACACGCCATGTACCATAGGTACATGTTGTGTAGTTAGTTAGCAAGTCCTTAGCAACATTTCAGTCATCTTATGAATAGTAAAATGAAACACAACATGTAGTCTTAAAGTACACACTGTGCACTTTCTTTTTTTCGTTAAAACGGGCAGTAGCCTCGTTTTGAGGCATATGGCATAGGGGGTCATTGGGTTTCGTAAACCAGGCTGCTGGAACTTCTTTTCTCTCCCGTTTCTTCATCTGAAGTCAGATTCAAACACCGTATGATCCATTAGAACCCCCTCAGTAAAGCCTTGATTCCTCTTGATCCGTTCTTCTTGATTTCTATTCTAGGAAAATTTATATGGGTTTGATAGGTTTTGAATCTTTTTTAGATCTACTGTGTTTTATACCTAATTGGAGGCTGTTATCGGAGGAGTAGCATCACATAAGTCTTAGGTAGGTGATGCGCACATTTTTGTGTTTTAGCATACTTTTGGGTGGCGCGACCTATGGTGCATTTTCGGGTATTTTGAGCGTGGCCCTTTTTTATCTTTTATTTCCTGTTTAATTGATAATTGACCTATGGGATGCCTTTGGGTATGACCTGTTACTTTTTTTTCTTGAGTGGGGCCGGGTGAGTGGCTGTTGCTCATCAGGGCATTTTGGTCGGGGATTCCAAAATGGTTATAATCGAATTGTAATGTTTTAAACTGTTGAGTTTAGTTTATTAAACCTTGATATGAAATTTTAGAGGCCTTAAAGACCTCTGTGCTGGTATAGGACAACACTTGGTTAGTGCATTTCAACTGTCTAGTTTGTTTACCTATTTAAAAGTGATTCCTTTGATTATTATATGTAATTGCTAAATTTCATATGCTGGAACACTTGCGGTTGTGTTGGGTGTGGTCCATATATTCTTGAGTGATGCTGATCATAGGTTGGGCTTGGCCCAGGTTACATTGGGTGGTTCTAACCACGAGATTGGGCTTCATGGACGTTGGCTTGAGATATGGTGACTGTCAGGTTGGGAATGACTCAGTTTACTTGGATGGTGAGGCCGTCAGACTTAAGCGGCATGGTCACGGGGACACGAGGTGTTAGAGGTATTGTGGATTGGTTACTATTTTTGGTGATTACCGCTCACTCGGAACTTTGAGTAGTGTGCACACAGAGAGACTCCATGATGAGGTTGTTTTGACCACTCGTGTGGGTAGAGGCCCCTGTTAGTTACAGTTTAGGTACTATTGGTTAGGGGTGCTTTCCATAGTAAGACACATGGGAGGTGAGGAGCCTTCAGGGAATAGCAATGAGGCTATTGGGTTGGGGGCAGAGGCTTGCCATTATTTGAGGGCAGACATCATTTTCCCTCTGGTTACGTTATTTGAGGACAGACATTGCTGTCCCTCCAATTACTTATTTGAGGACAGACATCACTGTTCATCCAGGATACTATTTCTTGGCACGCCTTTGGGATTTCAGTACTTGAGACAAGTGGTGTTAGGGGGCACATGGTGCCATGTTACATGATAGAGATTCCAGCGTTGGCCGAAGCAGGTGACAATTCATGGTGGCTGCTGAGCACCAGTGGATTTTGTGTTTATTGTGCATCGTAATATTTACTATTTTCCTTATAAATAAATGGCTACATAAAAAATTATATTAGGTACGCAACGTTGGGTGGTATCCTACTGAGATTCATCTCACACCCTGCATGGGACCTTCGGGATGCATGCAGACTTTATGGATTTACGTGCAGGAAGGAGGTCAGCTTTAGGATCTAGACTACATTAGCTATTGCATGGAGATGGCATGGAACTTGAGATCTTGCCTACCTGGAGATTACTTTGTCTTGATTTATTTTCTGTATCAACATGCTTAATTGTTGTAGCTATAGATGGTTAGCCATTGGATCCCTTTATATATATGGATATGTATGACCTGTTTTGGATGGATGCTTTTTTGTTTAGTAATAGTTACAAGGTTCGACATGCTGTTGTCTTTATTTCTATTGCTGTTGTTTATATTTATTTCTTCCACTGTTTATTGATATTGAATGTGCTTCCGCTCTGCGGGTTTGGTTCGAGTTTGTTGAGTCATTTATTTCACTGCATCTTTATTATTATACTCGGACCAGTACCATTATTATCCTTTGAGATGGTATAGTCTCCCCACTATACCTATAAGACCATCGCTTCTAGTTGGCAGCCTTTGGCATTCGGAGAGGTGTGCCTAAGGTAGTAACACCCGACCCGTTTAACACTGTTCAGGTGGCTGTTTGGGTTCGGGTCGTTATAGTATTTGATATTCATCTAAAAATATGTAATATATATGTATTAAAATATAGTGTCATTGCATTTGGTATCATAATAAAGGTTTATTTAACCTTTAGAAATTAGGATAAGAAAACTTTAGTGAAATTTATAGAGATATTTCTATGGATATATCTAAGGATGTCTCTAAGGATATGTCTAAGGATGAGTCAAAGTATAGAATTTTGTTAAAGGTTAGAGTGAGTGTTTTCCAAGAAATTACATCCCTATATATATATTACAAGTGGATTTGGACCGGTCATAGAGGTACCTAAGGTTAATAAATCTGAAAGGGGAATATTGAGCTAGACTCGATCATCACCTGGTGCATGATAACAGGCCTTACTGCACAATTGGTTTGAAACTCCTAGGTGATATGATTTGTAAATTCACAAACTCTTTATGAACCATCATTAAGTATTAAAATAGATTATGACTATGAATGAGCTAGGATAAACCTAATGTGTCATAGATTAAAAATAAGGTTTCATGATTTAAACATTATATAAGTGAATTTTCATGATTATGTGGTTCCCCATGATGATGATTATTTCTTAAACTATGTTTTTTGGTTTTATTCAATGGATAGAACATAAACTAATCATGTTAATCCTGATTTCAATGGACAATGAAATTATTATCCTCTTGAGTAGCCAAATATTATGAGAGTTGGAATGAAAAATCACGTTGCTATACTCAAGCAAATTTCTCAAGTCATGAATCATGATGAACTTTCAAATGAGTAGAGGAGGGAACAATGTTGTGTTTATTCCTTGATGAGACAACTTCCACCTAACTCTAGTGGATCTGTTGATCCATTGGATCAATACCACTAAAAATATATTTTCCATTCTTCAGTGTTCAGAACAAGAAAAATTCATTTTAGATGTCTATATTTTAGAAGGGGAAGAAAATCAATGGAAGACTCTCATCAAGAATATAAGGTAACATGATGAAATTGACTCCATGGATTGGTATGAGTTCAAAAACTTATTTTTCAATAAGTAATCATATTCTTTTTATGAATATGGAGAAGTATTTATTTCCCCTATGAATTGAGATGAGTTCAAGAAATTATTTTTCAATAAGAAATTTCCTAGTATTCTTCATATGAATATAGAGAAGGAGTTATTTAAGCTAAATAAAAAAGATGATGAATTCATTGGTACCTATGAGATAATTTTGACAAGACTTTCAAGGTACACTTATAGTATTATCATACAACCTGAAAGTAAGTTTAATTGATTATTCAGTGGCTTAAAACTAAGTCTCAAAAGGGTATTATCCATACGAGACTTCAGTAGCTAGGAAGAGATTTTTTGATGTGATATCAAGGTGGAAAATGAGTTTGTAGTTACATATCAATCTCATGGTTTTAATAAGAAGAGAAAAATTAAATTCAAATAAAAATATAAAAACCATGGAGAGAATAATATGAGCTTTACTTTATGCTCAAAGTGTGGGAAGAAACATGGAGGAAATTGTATTAAGGGGACTAGTAAATGTTTTAAGAGTGTAAGGTAAGTTCACTAGGAAATAAAATTCCAAAATTATGGTAAGAATTTGGAAAATGATGCAAATATAGAGAAAGCTCCAAAAAATGCACCACCCACACTATAGTGTTTAAAGTGAAAAGAGTTTAGGAATTATGCGAATCAATGCCCCAATATAAGGGATAATGTAGACGATAAGCCACAAAAACCTCTAAAGGCAAAGGAAAAATGGAAATCTTATGCAATCACAATTAATGAAATGAATCACGATGATTAAGGAACATTATACTCCCATCCTTATTTGGTAACTTCATGTTTGATTTGGTATGAATGAGCCATATAAAAATATTATTGTTCATCCTTTAGTGAAATTTAATGTTATTTTGAGCATTGATCATCTCCCTCTATATGGATTTTGTAGTGAAATCATATTTGATTTTCTATCGGTACAAGGATGTACCCAATCTTCCAATGAAAATGTTTTTGTATAAGATAAGAGAAAATATAAGGAATAAATGGTGAATGAACTTTTGAAGTGTATATGAATCCATGTAATATTAACTTAATATTTATGGATACCATCATGGGTTTATTATTTTAAGGTTAATCATAAGTTCAAAGTCATTGACACCCATTTTTAGGTTTTATGTGATGGATGTTTATGAATATTAAGGATGTTTTAAGAGGCATTTATGGAAATAAAACTCTTTTATTTTGTATATGTTTTAGTGAAAAATTTATTTAAGGAGGAATGACTTTACACTTTGTGGATATATTAATAAAAGTACTGGTAACCTTTAGAGTTTATCTTATCTTTGATGTTGAGGTAATTATGGGTTATAGTTGATCACCTTATGAAGTCAGTACATTGAGTTTCTATCAGAGAAGATTTATCTCTAGATATTTTTGTCAAAATAAACATTAAGTAAGTGGTAAGGTTGCATGGGGTACTATATTCAATTTTATCTGATCGATATCCAAAGTTTACTTATAAGTTTTAGTAAAGTATTCATCAATATCTTAATACAAAGTTGAATTTCAACACGGTTTGTCATTCTCAAATAGATGGCCAGTCTGAGAGAATAATTCAAACCCTAGAGGATATTTCAAGATCTTATTATATAGATTTTAAAGGTGGGTGATATCAACACCTTCCTCAATTTTAGTTTTATTACAATAAGAGCTTTCACTCAATCATTTAGATGGATCCTTATGAAGCCCTCTATAAAAATAAGATTAGAACTCCAACGTACTGGAATGAAGTTGTAAAATGAAAGCTATTGGGACTTGAGTAAGTTGATGAGATAATAGAGAAGGTTAGAGTCATTTAGAAACATGTAAGTATAGCATAAATTTTACAGAAATGTTATACTGATAATAATTAATGTGATCTGGAATTTGAAGTTAGTGAGAAGGACTTTCTATGAATTCCTTCATGGAAGAAAAAAAGGCAAACTAATCCCTAGGTATATAAGTCCCTTTGAAATAATTTATTGTATTGGGACAGTAACTTATCATGTGGTGCTTCCACCAAACATCTCTCAAGTTCAATATGTGTTCCATGTATCTCTCATAGGGAAGTACATACTTGATGCATCACATGTACTGAACTTAGAGGTTGTATAATTGGATCACGATATTTATTATGAGGAACAACTGATAGAGATTATAGATTGAATAGATAAAGTTATAAAAAACAAAACCACTTACCTAGTCAATGTTTTGTGGTGAAACCACTAGCTTGAGAAAACTACGTGAGAACTTGAGGATGTAATGAGGCAAACATATCCTCAGTTGTTGGTGCCAAAGCGATGAATTTTGAGGGAGAAATTTTTATTAAGGGGTGTAGAATGTAACACTATAATATTTTTTAATATGTATATATATTTTCAAATAAATTTAATGTTTTTTATATTTTGTATTACCCGCAAATCAAAATAAGTTATCCAAAGAAGAGGTAACACCTCTAACTGAGCATTTCATTTTATTTATTCCTTCACCTACTTCAATTATTGTTAAACCATACTGATATAATAACCTCATTATATTCCATATATTTATATTTTATTATGTTAATGACATAAATTAAATCCTTCTCATCTTCTATAAAATGGGCCCCGAAATCATCATTCGTGTGTATAGCGGACTACAACCTCGTGAATTGATGTTATTCAATTTCCATCACCACATCTCATAGATATATATAATTATGGATTTATTATTTATATATGATATTTATGATATTATTATTATTTTGGAATCATGATATCATATATGTATTCCTACTTTCCATTTCGTGGGAATACGATAACGTTGTTCGTGTGTACGAAGAACTACTACCTCGTGAAGTGATGTGATTAATTCACACTTTACATGGAAGGTAATAAGGATATATTTAATAAAAATATGTTATTTATATGACATAAAAATTATTCTGGAAATTTAATATATTATTACCTCTTCTTCTTTATTTTCTTCAGGAAAATGGAAATAACATTCATGCTTATATACGGTCTGTCGTCTCCATGAACGGTGTATTTCATTTTTTGCCGATAAATTTTATAGATCACTCTAAATACATGTTTACTAAATATATATGATATTTATATCATGGTTAACATTTTTTGAGACTATTTAAACATGATAAAATTAATAGGAACAAAAATAAGAAATCAAAACATACACAAAAAACAAAGTAGTTATTATTCGAAACATGACTTTAACATGGAATTATTAATAAAAAGATAATAAAATATCATAATTAAATAATATATGGTATGATATATATATGTATTGTTCTGTAATATATTAATAATAAACTTATTTTTGTTATATATGAGGTTTTAATGTGTATGAAGTAAGTCGAGGCTTATGGTTAGATATTTTCATCACAATTTTTACTTCTGTGAGACACATATCTTATTCACCACTTATTTATTTTATGTGGTATATATAATAATTATTAATGTATTTTATGATTATTATACTTAAAATTATTGTGATTTACATATCCATTTTAGGATATCTCTTTTATAGGGTCTATGGTTCAATAGTTACCAAAGCGGTAAGGGATTTTTGTCTCAATTTACCTTCCTTGAGACATATGTTGTGTTATATACCTATATTATTTTATGAGGTGTATATAAAAACAATTTGAAACATTATATAATGAATTTATTTCATTATATTTATATTTTAAGTTTCATTTAATTTTATTCTTTCATGGGGCTTATGATCTAAATTTCCCAAAGTGGTAAGGATTTTATGATACAGTCTCATCATTTATCGGGATGGTTTATGTTTATGCTTCTAATGATGAAATATTATAATAAATTTCTAAAGAAACACATGAATTTTATTATCCTCTAGTTATGTCATGATAATATATATATTTTATTAATTTTCCTTTCTTTATGTACACAAGAGTTCAAAAGAATGTTTTTAAGAAAAATCCTCTTTATTTCTCTCTTCGGTCGAAAACCCTTTTTCTTCCAAAACCATGTTTTCTAAAAGAAGTTTTCAAAAAAGTTCTTAAAATTATTCAAATGATTTATTAGATAATTTTTTCCCATGTTTTCCTTCTTATTTTTTTAAATGGGATCTTCATATTGTTTTCCAAACAATGCTCGTTTGGATTTTACTGAAAATGTGAAAGGAATATTTTTTAATGTGTACGACATGAATGGAATTTTTCTACATAATGACCATTATTTTCTTTGAAGATTACTATATAAATTTTCAAGTTTATTTTAAAATAAAAATATTTTCACAATATTTTATGAATTTGTAATTAAAAAAAGTGAGTTTCAAGGAAATAATATTTTCCAAAAGAAACATTCCATGTGATTTTTATTTCAAAATCATTTTCCATATAAGATGAAATACTTTTATTTTACTTATGATTTTCTTGGGATATAAACCAAGAATAAAATTGTTATTATTTATCTGGATGGTTTATTTTTATGATGAAAAGATGTTTATGTGACCAATTTCTCTTCCACGGGTTATACCATGATAAAATTCTTATGAAAGTCACTTCTTTTTCCATAGGTTATGCTTTGAGGAAATGATGAAATGATTATAAAGCCCATTTATTTTCATGAGTTCTGATATGATGAATGTTTTATGATCTTGTGTAATATGTAAGTATTATTTTCATCATGTGATGGGTGGGACTTATATCTCCCTCCAATGCATTGGGTAATGATTAATGTTATATGAGATCAAAGGGTACACAAGAGGTTATCCCAAGCCCTAAAGAGGGTACATAATAGGTTATATCAACCCTAAAAGAGGGTACATGAGAGGTTATCCCAATCTTGAAAGAGGGTACATGAGAGGTTATCCCAAGCTCGAAATAGAGTACACGGGAGGTTATCCCAATCTCGAAGAAGGTACATGAGTGGTTAGCCCAAGCATAGCATTTTATGAATCTTATGATGGGTATCCCTAACATAAGATTTTCTATGATTATGTATATTCCATAGTTATATGTCTTATGACAATTTTATGCTCTCATGGATCATGTTATTTGATTCCCTTATGATTCACGTCTTATGAAATTCTAATATTTATGTCATGACTCAAGATTATTATCTTTGATATATAGGATATGGTTTTCAAATGTTATGCTCATGTTCTCATACCCTTATGTTCATGTTATGATTACATATCTTTCCTTTTTACCCTTAATGAGCATTTGAGATCACCCTTTCTTGTGTTTCCTTTCCCCTAGTTATGAAGAAATTTTTTTAAGTGGTTATGTTTGTGAAGAGTACTAAAGGTGAATATATTTATGGGATATATTGAAGGTATTTCACCAAATTAGAAGATTATGTACCTAATTGTGACATCCCAGACCTAATTCACTCAAAACTAACTGAACCCAATTGGCCACATGGCCTCAAGAACACCTCTTTATATGATAAAGGATGCTGACTAGCAGAGAGGGTCCATGGTGGAACATTGGGGATACTATACCTTCATAATCAGTGTGTGGCACAATAATATAATAATATCAAACAAGGAAAGAAGAACATAAATATCTAAACAGTGAAAGAATAAAATCCATCATATAAATAACCAAGTAACCTCATATAAAATTTGGGATCTTATAATATTATACCCTTAAAGAAATTAGTCTCTGAATTGACCTTCCATGGGTGGTCAAGCATCATTTGAGAATAACTCTGGCCACTGGGCACATATGTCAGTATCCTGCTCCTAAGTCTCATCCTATACATGACCATTCTAGTATAACACATGTACTATAGGAACTAACAATACTCAGAGAAACTTCATGTTGTGATAAAAAATATGGATAGGATTCTTCTCAAAGGACACATATTTTTACAACCCAACCTCACCAGGATGAATAATATGCGATGGATCAGAATGATATCGGTAAAGCTGAGATACATGGAAGACATCATGCATGGCTTGATACCTCTAAGGTAACTGCAAATAATGGGCTACCATACTGACTCTCTCTATAATCTTGAAGCTCCCAACATAATGTGGTGATAAATACCATTATTTTAGATACCATCTTTTCCCTAGTCTAGAAAAAACTCACAATAAAACACAACTCTTTACCTTGAACTGTAGTGGTCGACGATGACAGTTGGCATATGACTTCTATCTAGACTGAGCTGTAGAAATTCACTTCCCAATGAGATTAATTTTCTCCAAAGTCTCCTAAATGTAATAAGGAACCAGTAGCGCTACCTCTCATGCCTCTAACCAGCATAGGGGTGAATGACATGAACTATCGTATAGGGCCACATAAGGATCCATCTGTATGGTCACCTGGAAGCTATTATTATAAGTGAACTTAGTGATAGGTAAATGTTTCTCCCAAGAACCTATAAAATAAATAATGCATGCTCAAAGTATTTCTTCCCAAACTTGTATCATATGATCATATTGACCATCAGTCTATGGGTGATAGAGTATAATCAATCGTAACTGTGAACCTAGTTCCCTCTAAAACCCCTTCCAGAATCGAGATGTGAAATGAGCATCATTATCTGATATGATAGAATGTAAAACCCTATGGTGGAATATGATCTCATGAATATAGAGAATACTAATCTAATCCACTGAAAGAGTCCCCCGAATAGGTAGGAAATTGGTGACCTTGGTCAACCAGTCTATGATCACCCATGCAACATCACTGTCCTATGGTGATCTAGGTATCCCCATTATGAAATCCATAGTGAAATCATCCCATTTATACTCAGGAATATGCAACAGCTATAAAATCCAAGCTAGTAACTAGTGTTCTTCCTTCACCTACTGATAAGTGGCACACTAAGTAAGGAACCCAACTATCTATCGCTTCAACCCTGAACACCAATATTGATGGTGCAAGTCACAATACATCTTGGTAAGATCAGGATGCACAACCCATATTAAGGCATGGGAATCTTATATCAAATCCCCTCAGATGTCTTCTGGAATACAGACACATCTATGGTTTCACAAGATCTCATTTTCATCAACGATCTAACCAAGAGGTTGGTCATCCCCTACAACACTCTCCCATAGGACTAAGCCCTCATGATTTGATAAATATCTTATCCTCACCCTATCTAGAAGAGTGGAATTCATCACTAAAGATGAGAGATAATTCTTCATGTGACCATCCTGCACCATCAAGTGCATCTCAGAAAATAATTCCATAAGTTATCACTTGTTATTAGCCTCCTAAACTTCCTGTATCTGAGTCCTCTTGCTCAATGCATCGACAACCACATTACCCTTTATAAACGTATTGAAAATATCTAAGTCAAATTACTATAGGTATTTGTCCCATCTTCATTTCCTAAGATTCAATTCACATAGTGTAAATATATACTTGAAGATTTCATGGTCTTTGTACACCAAAAAACACTCTCCTAGTAAATAATGCTTCCAACAGCGCAAGACATGTACCACAATAGCCAAATCAAGATCATGCATTGGGTAGGTCCTCTCATGTGGCCTCAACTAATGACACTCATATGCCATGACTCGCTCCTCCTACATCAGGACTACTCCACTACAAAAAATGACCCAATTAGAAGGGTTTATAACCCCTTATAAATACATTAGCGGCAGTTATGAGGAACCACCGCTAATGTGCCCACCTACTATTGTTAGAGGAAATTTTGAGGAACTGCTGGTAAATTGATGCCAAATTTAGTGGCAATTGCATTAGAGGTAGTTAAACCCCCTCTAATGTCACCATAGAATCTCAGTTTAGAGGGGGTTTTAACCCCCTCTAATGTATAAGTTGACCTAGCGGTGGTTTCCAACCATTGATAAGTGAGTGATATATCATATATTAGGGTCGGTTCTTGGAACCACCTCTATTTAAGTCTCTATTAGAGGTGGTTAAAACCACCTCTAATTGATAGGATTTGAGAAATATTTAGAGGCGGTTGTAATCAACCACCTCTAAATATTTATTTTGTTTTTTAGTTAATCACCCACCCCTCCGGTTGTGCCCTGCCCTCCCTCTGATTCCCTTCCCCCTGTGCCCTATGTCTAGTTCCCCTATGTTACCCTGTGCCCCGCCCTCCCTTAGGTTTCCTTCCCCCTGTGCCTCGCGTCTAGTTCCCCTATGTTCCCCTATGCCTCGCCCTACCTCTAGTTCCTTTCCCCCATGCCCTGCCATGCTGCAATCTAGCCGCCCTTTCCTATCTGTGCAACGTGTCACCCACGGCCCAACACCCTGCCTTCAAGGATCTCTCCCCATAAAATGTTACCAATGGGTTTTGAACCCTCACCTCCACTACATATCCAAGCGCCTCTTCCACGAAGCTAAGCGCTTTTGCTGTTATGTATACACAAAAATTATTATATATATGTATTAGTATGATAATTCATATAAATATTATTTGAGTAAATATTTAAATACATGTAAATAAATAACCTACATATATATTTATATGAATTAAATTATATATATATTTATATTATTTTTTTATGTATTTATATTATAATACATTTATATTATATTCAATTTATAAATTTATATAAACTATATGTTTTATATGTGTATTTACATACATTTGACTAAATGCATATTATGTACATGTTTTTTTATAAAAAATATATATATAAGTATTTATTTAATATATTTATATAATTTCATTAAAAATATATTCATATAATGTATTTCAATACATATATTTATTATTATGAACATTAATATATATTTATTTGTATAAATTGCATAATATTATATATAATTAATATTATATGAAACACATATATGTGAAATAAAATTTATAAAAATATTTATATTATATATAATTAATATTATATTAAATGAAATTTATACAAAATATTATATATTAAATAAAACTTATACAAATATTTAATTAATGATATATGAAATACAATTTATAGAAATATTTATATAATGTATTTTAATACATATATTTATTATTATGCACATTAATATATATGTATTTCAATAAATATAATTTTATAATATTATGTACATTAATATATATATATATATATATTTATAAATTGTATATCATATAATATTAATTATATATAATATAAAGTCATAAACATATTATTTAAAAATATATTTATTATTATTATAATATAAATTATAAAAACTACAAGCTTGGGTTTTTATATGATATATTTTTTAAATAATTTATATTTATGTATATATTTATATAATATGTTTATGCTTTTATGTTATATATAATTAATATTATATGAAATATAATTTATACAAATAAATATTTATAAATGTACATACAATTATACAATTATATTTATGTATGCATACAAATACAATTAAATACAATCATATAATTAGAAATATATAATATAATTAAATGATATATAAATATATATATTTACTAAATTAATTTATAATTAATATGGTATACTGAAATATATATAAAATAATTATATAATATATAAAAATTTATATATAATAAAATATATATAATATAATATTTATAGTATAACTATATAAATATATATATATATATTTATATTTAATTTTTTCTATATTATATTTATTTGTATACATAATAAAATATAAATGTATTTATACATAAATATATAATAAAAATGTATTTAATATAATATATGTATAATATAAATCATAATATAAATGTATAGTATTTATAAAACTATATATAAATTTTATATATTTGTATAAATATATTTATAATTACATTTATATTATGTATACCAATATTTATATATATATACATTTTTGTTTATATGTATAAGTATTTATTTAAAGTATTTATATAATGTATTTATATATTTTTTTATAATTCATTTAGGTACATTTATATATTTTTTATATAATACACACACACACACACACACACACATGCACACCCATACATATATATTATAAAATTTAAATTTATATGAGATTTATTTTAAAAAATAAATAAAAATTTAGAGGGGTTAAAAAATATCTCTAATCAAAGGTATTAGTGGCGGTTCATGAACCCCCTCTAATGTTATATATTAGAGGGGGTTTTGAACCCCCTCTAATCTAAGGGATTAACAGTAGTACATAAACCCCCTCTAATCTCTTAAATTAGAGGGGGCTGTGAACCCCCACTATTTCCTTTTAAAAAACAATTTCCATGTTATATATATATATATAACCTCTAATATCCAAATGAATATTATATATATAGCGCCTCTAAAATCCAACTGAACATATAGGAATACTAATTATTAAATTATCGGTGGGTTTGACACAACCACCTCTAAAATCCAACCAAATATAATAAAGAAAAAATGATAAAAAAATTAGAGGGGTTTGTGCATAACCACCTCTAAAATGAATTTAGAGGGGGTTGTGCATAACCCCCTCTAAAAAATCACCACTAATATGTAGCTTTTTTTGTAGTGATCCTAGATCAATACCTGATGTATCATGATACACTTTATAGCTTCTGCCTGGCTTTGGAAGAATTAGGACCAATGTTTAGGTCAGTCTCCCTTTCAAATTTTGAAAGGTTGTATCACATGTGTCTAACCATACAAACTTACACCCTTTTTAGTCACGCATGCACTCAAATGAATCTTTCTTAGTTATTCACAAACTCAATGTAGTTTTCACTGTTTTCCCCAGACTTTCATCATCATGTCAACTCCTATAATGTTTCCTTTATCGAATCCTTCATATTTTCATTTCCTTCTTCCCCACCATCACTTGATATTCTTGATTTAGACATAACCTTACCCTATTCTATTCATCCTCCACCACCATCATGTATTCATACTGATGTCATTAGATACCATTTTGGCGAAGTTTACTCTCAGCACCCTTACATACCTACCAACACAAAGCCTAATGCTGTTATTGCACTTGATGACTCATCGAATCCTGGTCATCCATCGCTGGAGTTACCCATTACCATTCGCAAAGGTAAATGCTCATGTAAGCAAAATCTCAGTTCATCAGCTTTTTATTAGGGATTATCTATCACTTACTCCCATGATATTGTGACACTTGATGCTCACTCAACTCCATGCACTGTTTTTGAGGAAAAATATCATCCCAACTAGTTAAAGTTCATACAGGATGAAATTTTGGCCTTGGAAACCAACCATACTTGGGATATTTTCCATCCCCCTATGGATAAATAGATTTTTGGTTGCAAGTGGATCTATACCATGTGCATCGATGCTGATGGTTCTCTAAATTTTCACAAAAAATGACTTGTTTACAAGGGTTATGCACATATGTATGACATTGATTACTTTGAAACCTTCTCTCCTGTAGAGAATATGGCATCTGTCTTCTTATTTATCTCTCCTGTTGCCTCTTATCACTGGCCTCTCCATTAGAGATATGTGAAGAATGATTTTATTCATGGTTTTATTGATAAATAATTTTATATAGAACAACCATTGAGGTTTGTTACTCAGGAGGATCATTTCAAGGTTTTTTTCCTTCACCGATCATCTCAAGTAGTCATCTCATGCCTAGTTTAGGTGATTTTTCACTATTGTGCTTATCTTTTGAATGCATCAAAGCATAAAATATTTTTTTATTTTCTATTATCATTCTACGGTAGTCATAATTCTCTTGATTTTCTATGTGAATGATATTGTTATTACTGGAAGTGATAATTTCATCATTGATCAAATCAAATCCTTCATCAAAATTTTCATATGAAGGATTTGGTTCCACTATGATATTTCTTGGGGATTGAGGTCTCAAAATGTACCAAAGTAATTTTTCTATCTCAGAGAAATTATTTTCTTAATATTTTGTAGGATATTGGAATAACTCAAGCTGACTTAGTTGAATCACCCCTCGAACCTGGAAAAAGTCACTTCATACTGACAGTGGTATGCTTTCTTCACCCAATATATATCAATGATTTTTTGGGAAGATTAACTACTTAATGACGACTCAACCTTATATTGATTGTGTAATTAGAAAAGTGAGTCAGTTTATGGAATTCCCAAAAAATGAAGTGGGAAGATGTTCTTCGCATTATTAGATATGTGAAAATGGAACCAGGTTTAAGTATTCTATATTATGATAATGGGAATACAGAAATTGAGACATTTTTTGATGTAGATTATGCTAGATGTCTCTCTTCTAGGATATATATGTCTGATTTTATAGTATTTATTGGAGGAAATTTGATCTCATGGAAAAGTAAGAAGCATATGGTTATATCTTGATCAAGTTCAGAGTCAAAGTATCATGCATGAGATATATGGCCACATGGATTATTTGGGCACAAAAAATTCTATAGGATATTAGCTATATTTTCAAGAAACCAATACATTTTGGTGTAACAATCAAGCTGCTATCAAGATTTCCACGAATCTAATTTTTCATGAGTGGAAAAATCACATTGAAGTTGATTGTCACTTCATTTCAGAATTTTTTTAGAAGAATAAGATCATCTTCGTCCATGTTCACACTTCTGATCAACTTGTAGATATTCTCACAAATGGGGTACTTGGTTAGTGTGTCCATTTTTTTGTGTAACAAGTTGGGCATGATATATATATATATGTCCTAGATTGAGGGGGAGTGTTAAGACTATTATATGTTTTTAGGTATTTTTAATATTAGTGCCCCACATCGATTTCACACCTCTATTATACTTCTTTTCTTATCTATAAATAAAGTATTATACTTTTTGTGAGGTATGGTTTCTATTTCAACAAGTAATTATGAATAGCGGATGTTAATAAGATAATCTATAAAGGTAGGTGAATCTGTAATTGAAAGAAATAAAATTGTGGGTCATGTGTGATTTTGTGGATGGGTTTCATTTAGTTGGTGGTAGCGTGTGACAATGTTAGTATGGTGTTGATGTTAAGGAAAAGGTGATGAAGTATTGATGTGAAACCTTGAGGTTGGAATTGTGTGTTTTCTATATGAATATATATATATATGCTTGTATTTCATGTTATTTGTATACATACCCTTACTGCATCGAGTAACATGTACCGACACCCAAATGTTATGGGGGATGTTTTCCCCAATATCTGGATGGTGGGGAATGGATGGATGATTACACCATCTTCCCTATTCATTATAAATAATGATGTTAACGAGTTGTTTTTGGAGATTTCCTAGTGATGATGATGATGTGATATGTGGAAGGGGTCATTTGTGATAAGAGGAGGGAATGAGGTTGATGTACTTCACGTTCATAATACCTTATTTACCTAGTTTGGGATGAGGCTGTGATGTGGATCTTGATTGATGTCAACACAATATGTCGGGCCCTATGAGAGGTTGGGGTAGGTAGGGATGCATCTCTACCCACATCATAGATGGATGCTGCAGTGGCATGAGAGGTGTATGTGATGACATTGATGTCAACACGGGATACTGGGCCCTGCGGGAGGCCGGGGAAGGTATGGTTGCAACCTGAATCATGTTGGAGGTAACATGATATATGGTGATGAGATGATATAGAAGGGATAAGAGCACATGGCATTTGACATTGGTGCATAAGAGTGAAAACTCAGTGGGGAAGTAGATGCAGGACACCATTATCGATGTTCTCCAATTATTATCTTACCACTTTCTTACATTATTTGATAAGTGGGTCATAGTGAGGTTGGGATGGATAACTATCTTGTTTGACTTTTGGTTCTATTTTTTGTTCATCGGTGCATTAGTATGCTCATTTCACATTTTCATGGGGGACCTTGGGTATGATCCTATTGAGTATACTTGTTATGATCACCCTACTTATATATAAATTGTTTTTTTTTCTGGTTTCCAGGAGTATTTTGGGGACTAAGCTGGATGTTACTAGCTTGGGCGTTGGATATGTTATTGAGTTGTTTCCATAGGATTGTCTCTTTGAGACTTCTAATTGTATTTTTGAATTTATTTATGCATTATGGTATGGTTTGGTTTCCCTTATCTTATATTATATGATAGATTTTTTTGGTGGTTGTTCATTCTATATCCCAATATTTTACTTATTATTGAGATTAATGTCTTCCATACGATTGATTATCATACCCTCATTACTAGTTGTTGACCCGGGGCCTACTGAAGGTGGGACTCTGGGGTCATTATCTCTCTTCCTACATTATCGTCCTAGGAGAGGAACCTTTGGAGGGATAGGGTTGTGAAAATGGTATCATGAAATATATTTTTCAATAAAAATATGATGTATTTATATTGATTACATTACGAAGCTTGAATTTAAGGAAGGGGTTTATATCTTTGATTGTGGGAAGAAATTATCATGGAGAAAGACTACAAGCTTTATTAAGTATTTATGGAGGAATCATATGTATAAATACTCTATATGAGAACATGTGAAATAATAAATATATTCATTTGTTTTTCAATAAGTGAAATTACAAGGATGCAATTTCTTTAAGGAAGACATAATGTAGAACTCAGGTGTTTTAAAGGATATATTTATTGTGTGTTTAACTAATTTTTATGGATTTATTATTATTATTATATTATTATTATTATTATTATTAAGTAGGTACATGGAGATATTAATAAGATATATTATCATAACTGAAAATGTAAAATATACATATCATGATAATATTTTTATGAAAAAAGAGTACAAGACTAAAATTTAGTAATTAAATTAAAAATTTTATATAAAAGTAGACAAAAAAACAAATAAAAAAGTGGTTAAAATAAATAAAAATGTTACTAGTGTATAGTATGTAAAGAGTATGAGGCATACAAAAATCATGGTGAATAGAATGTAAGGAGATGAACACCATATTCATCGGTATAGACATTTTAGAAGAATTCAATTACAAGAAAAAATAGATGGTAAGTTATAAGAAAAATAAGGGAAATAATTTTTTATAGTCTATAGTTTTTAAGGATTATGAGGCATAATTAAATCACAGTGAATATTCTATAAGGAAATGAACACCATTTGCATCAGTATAGGTATGAAATTTTATGGACCTTCCAAGGTTTTTCCTTAGCACGTTTTGGGAGACAAAGGTGTTCAGAGGAGGCTCGAGGAATATAAGAAGAAGTTTGAGGATGAAATTCTTACTCAAGGTGTGGTTCACAGAATTAATAGTCATTCAAAATGTGAAGGCGTGGTTCATGGTGACTTTCATGACATGAACCTTAGAGGGTTAGTATTTGGGGGTTTTGTCTTAGAGATGGTTCATGATGTGATTTCTTCATTCATAGTGTGAATGGTTTTTTGATTATTAAGGATGAGGTACCTTTAAATTCGATGGATGATTGAATCGATGGCATTTTCAGTATGAAATACATTTAGTGCAGTGAATTGTGGCTACCCTGAAGATTAATAGCATGAATTAGCATGTCACATCATCTCTCTATCCCAGGTATAAGTATCAATTCCCCTTTGGTTTTCCTCATTCTCCTCTCATTCATCAAGATTTGTAGAGAACCCTAGGCAGTTTTGGGAGGCCTTCCAGCCCCTCTTCTATGTATTTGATCCCCAGATTCAAGAGATTGATATTCTACAATCTGAGTTGATTTATTCTCTCTTTTACTTGATTTCTTCCCGCTATTCCCATGGGAATTTCCAGTGATGGCATTAATATGATTTGGGGTATTATTGGGCTGCAATTTTGATGAGATATCGCTATGATTCCAATTTATTCATGGTTCCCTTGTGTGAATTTGATTCTGCAGTCATCTCCTTCCCACTTTGTCTTGAACAACGAATTGGAAAGCATCAGTTGAAGTAGGGGATTCAAGAACTCTCCCTTATTTTGTGTGTAAATTGTAGAATGAGAATTATTATGTTTCCCCAAGGTGAATCATATGGATCAACCTGATGAAGATAATAACTATAATTAAGAATAAATTGGATAAGGATGTTGCGATCACATGTGGTGATACCCTATTATTACTTCTTAATTTGTTTGGCGGTGTGTTATCCCTTGCTTGGTTGTTGTTTTCATGGTTAGTGCACCTGAAAATTTGATTAAACAACTTAAATATGGTAATGTTATGATGACTAACAACCGAGGCATGAAATCTATTTACCATTATATATTAGAATTAATGAAATATAGAAATCGCATTGGAAGCATGATATGATTTCTCTTAGATATTGTTTACTATCATTTGTAGGTTATTTTTGGAAGAAAATTATGCATAATAGATTGGTTAATTAAATACAGTAATGAAATATCTATTTTTTGAGATAATCGCTTGGGTTAGAGTGAGTCTACTTTGTTGTAAATGACCAGATGGATTGGTTATATGACCTTATTTTCCTCATGAGTTTTCTATTGGTGAAATTGTTTGTTGCCTTATATTAATTCTCTAGGAAACTAGATCCTTGACATGATTTACGAGGATTCATAATGGTTGGTATTATATTACAACAGAGGCTACAATATATATTGCAAATGGCATGGGATTGCAACATGATTTATATTGTTTTAGTAGGGACATATGTCATTGTGGGCATGCAACATTGTGATACATATGTGGATTATATTAGAGTATTAAGGGATGAGGTAGATTTCACAACCTCTCTCACAAAGGATATCACAATGAAGTGAGATATATAATGACCCTGAGTCCCACCTTCAGCAGGCCCCAAGTTGGCGATTAGAACTAAGGGTATAGAAATCTCATGAAATGAGAGGCATTACCATCTATAATAATATAATACTAGAAGATAGAATGAATTAATTGAAATAAACTCTATGACATAATATAAAATTAAACCAAAATTATCCCAAAATTCATGTATAAATAAAACTAATACAGATAAAAGTATCTAAAGTAAATACCCAAAACAAAAGCTAAATAAGTGACACAACATCTGTCCTGAGGTCCGAGCTATTAATGTTCATCATGGTCCATGTAATCCTCCTGGAAACTTGAAAATAGTTTTATATATGTAGGGTGAGAATACAAGTATACTAAGTGGTAAAACCAAAGTCACTCATGTACATGTGTGAAAAAAGTATATTATAATGCACCCATGAGTAAACAGTATAACCAAAAACACCTAAATAGGTTAACCCACTAATCCCAACTTCACCATGGGATGTTCACCAAATAATGCAAGCCAAGTATAATAACATAATAAGAAGCATATCAGTAAATGTTACCCCACACTAATTTACCACTAATTTTCTAATCTTACACCCCAATGTCGTACATCCTGGATCTCCCATCTCTTCTGAATAACATATACCACCACCCCAAAACACGATCACATCACATCACACCCTTAGACATCTAGGATACCTCCCCACAACATAGTCACATCTCATCTTTCCCGAAGACACTTGGACCATCACATCACAACCACTTCCATAACCAGAGTAGTATGAAATCTTGAACATGAAGGAAATCAACCTCATGCTTGTAGGTTTTGGGCATAGTGGAAGCATGCAATGGATGATGCCCAAATTTAATTTTTCCATAATCAATGATCAATCCAAGATCTATATGAGGATGGATGCTACGATCCACAAAATTGAGTCAAAGAAATAGACCAAGAAGATTTGAACCAGAACCGAGAGAGAAGGATCAACACATATTGTTTATAATTAATTTAATTAGATAAATAATTACCTCTAAGGAATTATTTCTTCATCTATGTGTCTGGTGACAGATCTGTGGTGCACCATTGTTGCATTGTAGAAACCAAGGGTATATTTTCTCTAGCGGTGATCCATACATGTTCCAAAAATCTCCGAACATCGTCAAAGGGGTCTCCGAGTGCTAGCACGGAAGATCCTTATGCTTGTGTTGTCCGCCTTCAATCACCTTGAGAACTGCTTCCAAAGCATTCTCTTTGATCCAGTGGAGGAGGTTCACTCTCATTCTTGAGAGAGTTCTTAGAGAAAGAAGAAATATCTAGTCTTGAGAGGTTTTTCCCCAATCCATTATGCACAGTTGAATAGGTTTATGAGAAAATAATATAATTGGGTATTTATATTTCTAGGGTTAAAATAAAATAATTTCACAAGTTCCCTTATTATTATTTAAACCTTGCAAAACCCTATGCTAAATAATAATAGTAATATTATTATTTCTTGGCATGTTATTAACTTGAAAATTATAATTAAATATTATTTAATTAAATAATATTCAATATTATCATTTCTCACCAGAACATTAAACTTAGTACTCCATTCCTCCACAATATTTATCAGGCCTTGAATAATGTATATTTATTTATTAAATAAATATCACTGCATTATTTTCCAATAAATAAGTAAATGTTATATTTACTAAACAAAAAATAAATATTTATATACGATCAAGAATACATGAATAATTATTAAACCACATATGCGAATAATATTTATTCAACCTATTAAATAATAAATAATAATATATTATTTAACTGAGATTCTGGACACACTTAGTGTGTGACCCTATAGGCCTCTTTCTAAGTGGAATTAAGCGAATCAGCCTAAAGTCCAAGGTTGGCATCTAGCAACATGCCAATGAACCCATAAAGAAAGAAGTTAATACCAAAATGACATGTCACCTCATATGAATTATTATCGTGTAATATAATCCCTTTATCACAATATCTCAAATTAAGTAGGTTGCATGCCAGTGCCATCAACCTATGTGCTCAATTATATCTTTTTTTGACTTTTCCCGAAATAGAATTTTCCTATTGATCACCATGGACATGGATTTATTTAGGCCACATCATTTCCATCAAAGGGATTGAGATATTAACTTCTATTAAATAATATAAGGGATAAATCCTTTCTTGCATTATTCATTAATGCAATATTAGTTATGACCCAACGTATCCTACCTCACCACGAAAATATGTCATCATGGTTTTCATTAATACATCTAAGTGCGTGACTCATAATACTAATTAATAATAATCTTAAAGTATAAGGACCAATACACATGTCTTAATATAGGAACATCCAATGACACGTATGAATGTGGATTTCCTACTAGCAGGTTTTGTTCTCATAATATCCTACTAGATATTACCAAGGGAATACACTATGAGAAGGTGTATCAAAGTATTATGAGTATACACCCCTGATATCCTATATCATTTGTGTCCCTAAAATGATATTATCTAGATATAGAACATATATTCAAGAATAGTGTCATAACACTTCTAGGTTCTCATCATAGCAGAGAACTACTATGACCTTTTAGTGCAACAGTTACTCTTAAGACATTATCATATACTATGTCACGCAGAAGACACTACTAGAAACTGGGCCTATAGAAACCGCCATTGGTAGTCTCTATATCCCAATAGAGACCGCCATTGGTGGTTGCTATAACCCAATAGAGACCGCCTTGAGATCACCAATGGTGGTCGCATTTGTCCCATCGCTGTAGAGCTATAGCGACCGCCAATAGAGGTCGCTATAGGTAACTGGAAATTTAGTACACCGCGACCGCATGGCGCTCGCTGTTGGGTGGGTCTATAGTGACCGCCATTGGCGGTTTCTGTAGGCATTGATCACCAATGGATATTGTTGTTGGTATTGACCAATAGCGAACGCCAATGGCGACCACAAACCTGGATTTTTTTTTAAAAAAAATATTAATTTATACATCTCATTTCCAAAAATCACAAAAACAATTGCCAAGAAGAAGAAACACAACTAAAATGACAAACAAAAACAATTCAAAATAGTATAAACATCAGATTCCTCAAAAACAATAAATTATGGACATACTTCTTCACATGCAGTGATCCAAACATCTCTAATCCATTCCAATCTTGTGCTTCAATAAGCCCACAATAAGATACAAAAGAAATAACTAAACAAAGAAAATGAAAATTAAACATATTTATTAAGTTAGTATACATATATAAAAATAATTGGGCCATTAGATCAATAGGATAATATGTCATTAGGCTATTTGTTCATTACAGAGTTACACTAATATGCCATTAGGGTGTTAAGGTGGTGTTAGTGCGTTAGTCCCCCCCGAACAACCCCCCCCCCCTCACTTTGGACAGCCCCCAACCCCCTAGACCACCCCACCCCCTGGACATCCCCCCTCACCCCGAATAGCCCTGGACACCCCCTCACCCTCGGACAACCCCCACCCCCCAGACAGCCCCCCCACCCCACGAGTTCATGTGTTGTAAATGGCCAAAACATGTGTTTAACGGTCAAATGCATATTGAATGACATCGACATGATGTGAAATCACATGATAACACCATAATTATTAATTTTGAGGTTTAAGAGGAGATGAAACGTCATTCAAATGCAAGTTCTGCATGACACGACTGAATATGTATTTTTTAGGTGTTTGGCGCGCTTGAAAAGCATCCGTGGGGTGGTCAAAACTGGCCGAACGACCTCAGAATGCCATAAAATCAGACGAAAACAAAGGGCGGGTGAATTTTGAAATGTTCGGGTAGACGACATGTCAATTGGAGGTGTCGTGTGACCCCGGTGACCGAAAACGCACCCCGCGTGTCGTAAATGGCCAAAACATGCGTTTAATGGTCAAATGCATACCGAACAACATCGTAATGATGTGAAATAACATGAGAACACCATAATTATTATTGGTGAGGTGTATGAGGAGACAAAACGTCATTCGAATTCAATTATTGTGCGGTACGATTGAATATGTGTTTTTTAGGTGTTTGGCGTGCTTGAAAAGTGTCTGTGGGGTGGTCAAAACTAGACGAATGACCTCAGAATGCCATGAAATCGGATGACAACAAAGGGTGGGTGAATTGTGAAATGTTCAAGTAGATGGAATTTCAATCAAAGGTTTTGTGTGACCGCGGTGGACGAAAATGCACTCCACGTGTCGTAAATGGCCAAAACACGCATTTAACGGTCAAATGCATAACGAACGACATCGGCATGACGTGAAGTCACACGATAACACCCTAATTATTTTTTGTGAGGTGTATGAGGAGACGACATGTCATTCGGATGCAAGGTTTTCATGGCACAACTGAATATGTGTTTTTTAGGTGTTTGGCGTGCTTGAAAAGCATCCGTGGGGTGGTCAGAACTAGCCGAACGACCTCAAAATTCCATGAAATCAGACGAAAACAAAGGTTGGGTGAATTGTAAAATGGCCGAGTAGATGACATGTCAATCAGAGGTGTCGTGTGACCGCGATGACTGAAAACATACTTTGCATGTCGTAAATGGCCAAAACATGTGTTTAACAGTCAAATTCATACCGAACAACATCAACATGAAGTGAAATCACACGAGAGCACCCTAATTATTACTGGTGAGGTGTACGAGGAGATGAAACATCATTCCGATGCAAGTTTTGTGCAACACGACTGAATATGTGTTTTTTTGGTGTTTTGCGCACTTGAAAAGCATCAGTGGGGTGGTCAAAACTGGCCGAATGACCTCATAATGCCATGAAATCAGACGAAAACAAAGGTTGGGTGAATTGTGAAATGTTTGGGCAGAGAGAATGTCAATCAGAGGTGTCATGTGACCAAGGTGACTGAAAACGCACTTCACATGTTGTAAATGGCCAAAACATGTGTTTAACAGTCAAATGCATACCGAACGACATCGACATGATGTGAAATCACACGAGAACACCCTAATTATTATTGGTGAGGTGTAAGAGGAGACGACACATCATTCAGATGCAAGGTTTGCATGACATGATTGAATATGTGTTTTTTAGGTGTTTGGCGCGCTTGAAAAGCATCTATGGGGTGGTCAAAACCGTTCGAATGACCTCAGAATGCCATGAAATCAGACGAAAATAAAGGGTGGATAAATTGTGAAGTGGTCGGGTAGACAACACGTCAATTAGAGGTGTCGTGTGACTGCGGTGACCGAAAACACACTTTGCATGTCGTAAATGGACAAAACACGCGTTTAACGGTCAAATGCATGCCGAACGACATCAGCATGATGTAAAATCACATGATAACACCCTAATTATTATTGGTGAGGTGTAAGAGGAGACAAAATGTCATTTGGACGCAAGGTTTGCACGACACGGTTGAATATGTGTTTTTTTTGGTGTTTGGCGCGCTTGAAAAACATCCGTGGGGTGGTCAAAACCGGCCAAACGGCCTCAGAATTCTATGAAATTAGACGACAACAAAGGGTTAGTTAATTGTGAAGTAGTTGGGAAGATGACATGTCAATTTGAGGTGTCGTGTGACCGCGAAGACCGAAAACGCACTCCGCATGTCGTAAATGGCCAAAACATGCTTTTAACGGTCAAATGCATACCGAACGACATCGACATGACGTGAAATCAAATTAGAACACCATAATTAATAATGGTGATGTGTACGAGGAGATGAAACATCATTCAGACACAAGTTTTGCATGACATGGTTGAATATGTGTTTTTTTGGTGTTTGGCGTGCTTAAAAAGCGTCCGTGGGGTGGTCAAAACCGGCCGAACAACCTCGAAATGCCATGAAATCGGACGACAACAAAGGGTGGGTGAATTGTGAAATGTTCGGGCAGATGATACATCAATTGGAGATGTTGTGTGACCGTGGTGACCGAAAATGCAGTCCGCCTGTCGTAAATGGCCAAAACATGCGTTTAATGGTCAAATGCATACCAAACGACATCGGTATGACATGAAATAACATGAGAACACACTAATTATTATTGGTGAGGTGTTCGAGGAGACGAAACATCATTTGAATTCAAGGTTTACGTGACACAACTGAATATGTGTTTTTTAGGTGTTTGGCGCGCTTGAAAAGCGTCCGTGGGGTGGTCAAAACCAGCCGAACGACCTCAGAATGCCATGAAATCATAAGAAAACAAAGGGTGGGTGAATTGTGAAATGGTTGGGTAGACGAAACGTCAATCGGAGGTGTCGTGTGACCGCGGTGACCAAAAACGCACTCCACGTGTCGTAAATGGCCAAAACATGCGTTTAACGGTCAAATGCATACCGAACGACATCGACATGATGTGAAATCACATGAGAACACCCTAATTATTACTGGTGAGGTGTATGAGGAGAAGAAACGTCATTCGGATGCAAGGTTTGTGCGACACGGCTGAATATACATTTTTTTTGGTGTTTGACATGCTTGAAAAGCATCCGTGGGGTGGTCAAAACCGGCCGAACGACCTCAGAATTCCATTAAATCGGACGACAATAAAGGGTGGATGAATTGTGAAATGGGAGGGTAGATGACACATCAATTGGAGGTGTTGTGTGACTGTGGTGACCGAAAACGCACTCCGCGTGTCGTAAATGGCCAAAACATGCATTTAAAAGTAAAATGCATACCGAACGACATCAGCATAATGTGAAATCACACGAGAACACCATAATTATTTTTGGTGAGGTGTATGAGGAGACGACATGTCATTCGGACGCAAGGTTTGCGTGGCACGACTGAATATGTGTTTTTTAGGTGTTTGACGCGCTTGAAAAGCGTCCGTGGGGTGGTCAAAACTAGCCGAACGACCTCAGAATGCCATGAAATCGGATGACAACAAAGGGTGGGTGAATTGTAAAATGGTTGGGAAGACGAAACGTCAATCAGAGGTGTCGTGTGACCGCGGTGACCGAAAACACACTCCGCGTGTCGTAAATGGCCAAAACATGCGTTTAACAGTCAAATGCATACCAAATGACATCGACATGACATGAAATAACACGAGAACACCCTAATTATTATTGGTGAGGTGTACGAGGAGACTACATGTCATTCAGACGCAAGGTTTGCTTGACACGACTGAATATGTGTTTTTTAGGTGTTTGGCGTGCCTGAAAAGTGTCCGTGGGGGTGGTCAAAACAGGCTGAATGACCTCAGAATGCCATGAAATTGGACGAAAACAATGGGTGGGTAAATTGTAAAATGGTCGGGTAGACGAAACATCAATCAGAGGTTTTGTGTGATCGCGGTGACTGAAAACGCACTCCGCGTGTCGTAAATGGCCAAAACCCGTGTTTAACGGTCAAATGCACACCGAACGACATCGACATGACGTGAAATCACATGAGAACACCCTAATTATTACTGGTGAGGTGTAGAAGAGGAGACGAAACATCATTCAGATGCAAGGTTTGTGCGACACAGCTGAATATCTATTTCCATCTCTCTAGGGTATGTGGATTCTGAGTACCTATTGGAGGCCTTAAGTTTTTGTTATATGTATGTGAAAGACATGGGAACCACCAGTCTCAATGTTCTAACACTCCAGACAGCCATGCCACCCCCCAAACAGCCCACCTCACCCCCAGACAACCCCCCTCACCCCCGAATAGCCCTACCACACCCTGAACAGCCCACCCCACCCCCCCGAACAGCCCCCTCCCACCCCCCGAACAGCCCCCACCCCCGGATAGCCCCCCCTCTCCAAGTGGGGACTATATCTATTCTAATAGTTGACCCTTTTAAATGTAACTCCCACCCTCAAACACTAAAATAAGGATGGATTCATTAACCTTAATTACCATAGGGAGAAAATTCAAGAGACTTACCTAAAACCAATAATGAAAGCACAATAGAGATAGCATGACAGAGAGAGTGAAACCTCTAGAAATAACACTACAAGAGTGAATCCCCTTATTTAGTAGAATTCTACTTCCCTAAAACCAATTTTTCAATCATTACAGTTTCTGCTACGATGTCACCTATCCGGACACCCGTTACGTTTGTTCCCACTCAGCTCGTGCTAAGAAGTGGTTCCGTGACCCACCTCATCAAGTCATTTTATTACTGCATTTGTTGATCACTCCTTCCCCATAAGTCCATGGGACAAATGGGCTGATTAATCCTTCTTTCAATATTGGTGGAAGATAGGTAAATGAGAGTGTTTTTTATGCTTATAGGTCATCCAAACATCCCCCCCTCACCCCCGACATCCCCCCACCCTCACCCCGGATAGCCCCCCTCACCTCCGGACAGCCCTGCCACCCCCCGGATAGCCCACCCCACCCCCGGACAGCCCCCACCCCCCCATACAGCCCCCCACCCCCCGGACAGCCCCCACCCCGTATATCCTCCCACCCCCGAACATCCCCCCCCACCCCAGACAACCCCCCTGGACAGCCCCCAACCCCCCGGACAACCCCCCCCCCCCCCCGCGCCCTCACCCTGGACAACCCCCCTCACTCCTGGACAGCCCTACCACCCCCCAGACAGCCCAACGCACCCCCGGATAGCCCCCACCCTCCAGAAAACCCCCCCACCCCGGACAACCCCCACCCCCCCGGACAACGCCCCTCACTCAGGACAGCCCCCCCTGCCCTCACCCAGGACATCCCCCCTCACCCCCTGAACATCCCCCCTCACCCCAGACAGCCCCTCACCCCTAGAAAACCCCCCTCAAAAAAAATTTACATTTAAAGTCTAAAACAATATATAACATCAATTCAATAATAAATATAAAATAAACACACCTCATGAATATGATGCGTCATGCGCGGTCATGGCTGCTACCTCCATCTGGTGTGTCAGGGTCCTACAACAAATAAAAATTATAAAGATTTAATAATTAAAATAACATAAAGTAAATAAATAAATTTAGTATGAACCTACGTCATATGATCTTCTGCACCAGTACCCAGACGCATATATTCCCGCAGTGTTCTAACCTTAGCGATCAATTGCGCATTTATCTCCTCAGAAGCGCACAACCGTGCCTCGAAATCTGAAATATGTTGTGTCATTTGAGAAAAAACAGGACCAACAACCTCAGTGCATGATAATATAGAATGAGGAATCCCCATTCCATAGCTCAAACTTATCCATGTCTGTTATGACCAATAATGCTATGGAAGATCTCATCCCTTCGCAAGGGAAGTTGTCGTTGATCCTCTGGCAGCTGTTCTAACTCAGATTCAAATTGATCCTGTGAAATATTTAAATATATATACATATATATGTTTACATACAGATGCATGTAAGTATTGGTAATGAGTACAATCACTTGCTATAAGAGCTGTAGCCTCAGGATCATTTCGATCACGAATCCTCATCCACACCGACATTTTATCAGTTGGTGCACCTTGCTCCCGTAACTGTATATAAATAAAATATAATAGTATAAAACAAAACCATAATAAATAATAATAAAAATTAATAATAAATACCTCATGTCGGATATGATACTCGTGACGAGTCTCGAGCCTGTGAGGTGGTCCCTACAACGCTCGATTCTCAGAATGGCGTGTTGACACCTCCTACATACAATAAATTAAAATTTCAAGAAAATATAATGTCAAAAATTCTTGAAAATATATATACCAAAATAAATATACTAACCGCGACGGCCTCAGTAGACCAATATGTAACTAAGTCATGCCACTGAGACAGGAGAACACTTCTCGTGACTTTTTCCAGAATGTATGCGAATATTTGGTACCTAGTGCTCCCTCTTGACTTTTCCTTTATAATATTTCCACATCTTATGACATTTTCTTATACACACAGGCCGAAACTCATCAAGGCACACTTTCAGATTATTCTATTTAAGAAAAAAAATCACATATGTTAGTATTTTTTTAAACATTGGGAAGAAACTAAATTGGTCTTCTTACCTTAACTTCCCTCCAAAGCTGATCTAATGTACCTTGAGGGATAGAAGTCCAGTCATGTGTGGACAATGGAAATTGATGTGGGTCGCTTATGATATGAACCAACTAACAAATAAATGTAGGGGCAGTTGGTCCCACAGGATGAAATATTTTGTCAAATGAAACATCATAAATCGTGTCGAAATTCAATGATAAAATCCCACGACCAGGGCCTCTCTTGCGAGAGGAAGAAGCAGTCGAGTCCGAACCTATTGAAAACAATTTTATACATAATTTTACAGATGTTTACACACACACACATGTTTATAAATTACATAAAAATTCAGAAATAATTACATTCAAACATACCTCAAACCTGAGACGTAGATGAATCAAATGGATGATGTGGATCTGCTTCCTGTTCCCCTGACATGCCTACGATCGTACAAAACATTAATAAGGGGACCATCCACAATGTCAAAAAGATAAATTGGATTGTTTTTTTTAAAAAATAAAACTTGTACAATATTCAATGAAATAATAAGGGATAGAATAATTAGTTGTAAATAGATTTTAAAAAATTAAAAAATTAACAAAATAGAAATAAAATTATGTAAAAAAGTCTTGTATTTAGAGGGGGTGTTGTGGGGATTTTTGATGTGGGGTGGGTGTCTGGGGTGTGGGGAGGGGGATTTTCGGGGTGGGGGCATCCGGGGGGTGGGTAGAGGGGGATATCTGGGGTGGGGGGTGGGGCTGTTCGGGGGTGAGGGGGGCGGGGGGGGATGTCCGGGGGTGGGGGGGGGGGCTGTCCGGGGTGGGGGGGGGGGGTGGGGGCTCTCCGGGGGGGGGGGTGTTCGGGGTGAGGGGGGCTGCCTGGGGGTTGGGGGGCTGTCGGGCTGGGGGGGGGGGGCTGTCTGGGGTGGGGGGGCTGTCCGGGGTGGGTGGGGGGGGGGGGCTGTTTGGGGGTGGGGTGGGGGTTGTCTAGGGTGGGGAGGAGCTATCTAGGGTGAGTGAGCGAGGGCTGTCTGGGGTGAGGGGGGGGGGGGGCTGTCCGGGGGGTGGCTATTTGGGGGTGGGGTGGGGGGCTGTCTGGGGTGAGGGGAGGGGGCTGTCCGAGGGGGTGGGGGTGGGGTGGGGTGGGGGGGGGGGTGTGGGGGTGGGGGGGGGGGGGGGCTGTCTGGGGTGAGGGGGGGCTGTCCGGGGGTTGAGGGGGCTGATTCACACTCAAATTTACCCAAGAGAAGAAGGTAGGACGATCCTTGTAGTTTAGATTGGGTTGTCGAATCCTCAGAGACCTAAGAAGAAACCTATAGACACGTACATTCTATGGACTGTTTTTGGCTATGAAGTGGCCAACTTGGATTGGTTTTATATGGGTTTAAAGGAACTCTAAGAGACTTAAGTGAATTCAATTTAAAAGAATGAGTTGATCCTAGGTTATTGCTCGAGGTGGATTGGACGTATTTCCTTTTCAATGATTTCAATTTCTTATATTTGAGATGGGTTCATTTAAGGAGATAAAACAACATCATCACTTACTGGTTTAATTCCTACACCCTTTAATACTAATCACCTATACACTTGAAGGATCAATGTTTTGAGCACTTCAAGGTAAAGGTTTGTATTAGCACTTGAAGTGTGTGACCTTAAATTCAACAAGGATGATGGAGTTTAAAAATCATCAAATAAAAATATCAATTAAAGAAGTGATTATACATTAATGGGGTTATAAATAACATCCAATCCAACCCCTTTCTACTCCCTTGGATCAACCCATAAGTGGGTTATCCCTCCATTGATCCCATGGTTTCAATGGAAGCGGAAAGTAGACTCATGAGGGAGGAAATTGAGAAGTAAAGAAAACAACAAAAATAAAATGATCACTCAATCGTTGTGTGAATAATTTCACAAGGTTTGGTGTGGATAAATTCACACCTTGATCCAATGGTATAAAATTGATATGAATAAAAATATAATAAGAGTATAAGAAGAACTTTTATTAAGAGACTAAAGTGAATTGAACAACTTACATGTGAAAGACAAATTTGAGACAACAAAATTGCAGCATAACATTACAATTGAACAAAGCACCCAAGATCCCCAAATAATCCAACACCACTGCATTTAATAGAAATTTTTTAGCCCTTGGGTCGAGCCTCCAATAGTCCAAGTCTTCTCAATTAATTGTGGTAGGCCATGGGTGGGTGGAAAGTAAGGGAGAGTTGATTTTTCCACCCTTGACCCGAGGTGGCAGCCATATTTCCTTCACCGAACAGAAGCGCTTGTAAGACCTTCTATATGGACGAATAAGAGTGGTCCATAGAAGAATAAAATGGATCCTCGTATGTCTTATAACCGACTGTAAAATTTGGGCCCATTTGGAGTTGTGTATTCCGAGATATGATTAAATTAGTGAGCTGTTTTTCTGGGACGCAGAATCTGGCCCAGAATTTTATCTCTAACTTGGGCCGCCTTAATGACCACAATAGAGGCAGAATTAGCATTATATCATGAAGAGTGATTTGTTACTCAATATTTATTATATCATCCCACAAAATTTGGGATTCATTGGGCCTGTATGTTGGGCCCCACAGTTTCATAAGTGGGCTGGTGTCCAATCTGCCTTCTCTAGAATTACTTCCATTCATCTCCAAATATCTCCATCATCATTTATGAATCATCCATTGATCCCTGAATAAAAAATGTTCAAATTTAAGTGTAGATATAGTTCCCAAAATATAAAATTAAAATATTGATAATTACATTCCTTAGAATCAGATGACTCATTGAGCCTAAATTGGTGTACATTAGGCATGAAGTGCACAAATGATGAGAATGGATGTTCATAATGAAAATGCACTAACTCAGGCCCATAAGATCAAAAATAAACATTTAATACCATTAAAATGTAATTAAAATATATGTTTTTATTGGATAATCAGGGGCTGTCCGGGGTGGTGGTGGGGGGGGGGGTGTCCGAGGGTGGGGGGGGGGGGCTATCCAGGGTGGGGGGGTTGTCCGGGGTGGGGGGGAGCTGTTCGGGGGTGGGGGGGGGACTGTCCAGGGTGATGGGGGGGGTGTCCGGGGTGGGGGTGGGGGGAGATATCCACGTTGGGGGGGGGGGGGTCTGTCCGGGGTTTGACTGGAAAACAATTATACACCTTTTATTAAACCTGAAAATCGACCGTTTCTCCTTCAATTGCTTCTCTGACCCAATAAAAATCTTCTTCATGTTGAACTACAGTATGTTGATCAAGCTGTTGGGAAACAAAAAGACCAGTCTTGGGTTTATCTTGTTCAAACAAAAACTCTTCTCACCAAGACATTTTCACAACAACTTGCCAACAAGGATCCGAAGGCAAAGTAACGAAGAATACTTGTTCCACTTGTGATGTCAAAATGAAAGGTTCATTATCAACTCATTAATTTATGTATAACATATAGTTAAAATTCACCATTGTAAACTGATATTGATTGACTTTACTTACATGCACTGGATCAACCCAATTACACTTTAACAATATGTACTTCAACCTGTGTGCGTATAAAACTTCAATGATATCTATCAATTGACCATAGTAATAACAAGAATCGACGAATGGAAAACCAATTCCACTGTTTTGTGTTGCTCGTTTATTGTCAACCTCTTTAATGTGAAATCGAAATCCATTAGCATCTATAGCATTATAAAGACGAGCCGTTATAGATGGACCCTCATCTAGTTGGATAAATTCTTCAGTTAGCGTGGGGTCACCTAACTCCCCCATCTTATAAACCTACATAATTCACAGAATTCAATAATTATTTCTATAGAAAGAAATTATTATAATAATTCACTCATAATGAAAATTAATTTATACGTACAAAATCCTTGAACCAATCATGAAATGATGCATAATGGGATTGTTGAATTTGATAATCCGTCGCATGATACATCTCTTCTTTTATCTCATTAATGTGTTTCTTGCAAATGAAAAACTTATGCAAAAAAAAACATGTAAAAGTTAAATAATAAAATTGATAAGACACTTACTGCATTAATGGTGCAACTGATGGAGTATTGAACAAGAAGTATCGATGCACTTGTATCCACTCGATGTTTTCCATATCAAATGTGTTTCCTTCTCCAACTGGACCATCATGAATCCAAGAGGGATTATCTAATTTTGTTTCAACATCCATAAGATATTATGCACAAAAAGTAGTACACTCATCCATCAAATAACCATTGGCTATTTATGCCTCTGAACGAGATCTGTTGCATAAAAATTGTTTCAATGTATTCAGATACCACTCAATAGGATACATCCACCTGAATTGCACTGGACCATCAACCATTACTTCATCAGTTAGGTGCACTGTCAAGTGAACCATAACATTGAAAAATGAGGGGGGAAATATTTTTTCAAAGTGAAAAAGCGTAAGTACAATTTGGTCCTGAAATTTTTTTAAATCACTCATTCATTGATTTCTTAAACAAAGCTGTCTAAAAAAATTACTCATCTCAATCAATGGTTGAACAACATTGGTGGATAAACAATTACAAATTGCGATTGAAATTAACTGCTAAAGTAGTATATGATTGTCATGACTTTTAAACCCTTGCAATGTCTTGCTCTTAAAATTAACACACTTTGAAATATTAGAAGAGTAACCATTAAGAACCTTAAGCATATTAAAAATGGAAAAAATGTCTCTTTCTCCTTTGTAGTCATTGTATACTGTGCAGTAAGCATATATGCCTTGTTTCCCTCATCTAACTGTAAATAAAACTATTTCCTTAAACCCATTTCTTCTAAATCATGATGTGTATTAAAATGGTTATTTTATTTTCCACTGACACCTAAAATGGTCCACAATATATTCTCACAAACATTTTTTTCAATGTGCATGATATCCAAATTGTGCCTTAGCATGTTAGTTTTCCAATAGGGGAGATTGTAAAAATTAATTTTCTTTTTCCAATTGTGAATGTGTTTTCTACCTACACCAAGAATATTACATAATGGATGAGCCACTAAATCCTAAAATTCATATACCATGCAGATGTTTTCTTCCTCAATATGCGATAACATTTTGACTCCTGTAATGATCTTTGGTGTTGGGATGAACTCTCTAGAACCATAAAATGTAACTCTATCCTTTCTAAACCTGTGCTAAGGTGGGAGAAAATGTATGTGACCCATGTATGCCCATTTTTTGGAATATTGAAGCCATACAGATTTTTTACTTTTATTGCAATAAGGGCATGTAAATTCCCCTTTTGTACTCCAGCCTGATAAATTTTCATAAGCCGGGAAATCATTTATTGTCCACAATAAAGAAGCTTTCAATTTGAACATTTCATTCATTTCACAGTCATAAGTCATCACACAATCGCCCCAAAATTCATTCAACTCATCAATAAATGGCTGAAGGTAAACATAAATCTTATCCTTCAGACTTCTCGGTCCATCAATAAGAGTGGAAAGTAATATAAATTGTTGCTTCATACAAAGACACAAAGGAAGATTATACGAAACCAACACCATGACCATGTGCTATGAGTTGCACCAACCATAGACTTGAATGGATTTAAACCATATACTGCCAACCCCAATCGAACATTACGAACATATTTAGAAAAGTTGGGGTGTCTCTTATCGAAATCCTTCCATGCATGAGAGTCTTCTGGGTGGGTTAACATATCACTTTCCTGATTCCTTTCTGCATGCCATCTCATTAAATTAGAAACTTTAGATGACATAAAAAATATTTTCAACCTCATCTTTAGGGGAAATTAACACATTTGATTTACGACAATTGGTTTTCCCTGTTTCACAGTCTGACTTTGATGAGTCTGATTTCTCATGCTCTCTTTCCACCTGGAAGTTCCACAGACCATACAAATATCCAAATGTGTAGTTTCCTTTCTAAACAACATAAAATTGTTTGCACATGCATCTATTGTCTCATATGTAAAAACTAAGTTCTATGTCAACTTACGAGCATGGTAATACTACTCAGTAATCTTAGCATCAACATGAAGAACCTTTTTCAATAACGCCAACAACATGTCGAACGATGTGTCTGACCACTGATTCAAAGTCTTCAAATGCAACAACTCCACGATAAACGACAATTTATTGTAAGCAGTACATCCAAGATATAATTTCGTTTTTGCATAATCAAGTACTTCATAAAAACTTCTCGAATAATGATATCCACCAGAGCATAGATTTATCTCACCAGTTTTAACGTTCTGAATTTCAATGCCTTCAAGAGCCAACCCATGTACCATTTTAGTAATCATTTCATGCATTGGATCATTCATCCTCACATCAACATTAATCTGAACTGCATCTATATTTTGAAAATGAATATATTTTTCCCCATGTTGAGTCCAAATCTTATAATTTTTTAGAAATCCATTCAAGAATAAGTTCTCTCTCATGGTATCTCGTGTGAATTGATATCTATTTGCACATTTTCTACACGGACAACTCATATAGTCACTTTTAAATCCTCTAGTGAACTCGATGAACGATATAATGCCTTCGAAATATTCTCTATACATTCTATTTGGAAGATCAATCCATCTCTTATCTATAATAATATCTGTATAACAAACATTTACAAAAATTTGGTCAAGCCTCAAACATTTTCTCATGGGATACACACACAGACTCAAGAATTCTATAAATCAAATAACAACACAACTTAATATTAATCTATTCAACATATACATGGATTGTACATTGTATGTAAATTCCAACCTCAAGTAAAGTTTGATTTATT
The DNA here is from genome assembly GCA_963277665.1 of Viscum album. NCBI lineage: Eukaryota > Viridiplantae > Streptophyta > Magnoliopsida > Santalales > Viscaceae > Viscum > Viscum album. The sequence goes on along the minus strand of OY728132.1, from coordinate 30,248,003 downwards.
CTTATACAAACACTGTTAACACACATTGTTTCATAATTCTTCATGCACACAAGCCTGTATACACATGAAATTCAATTTCCAAAATTCTTATTCACATAAAATATTCATATAATTTTCATGCATGCCAACTTTGTGCTGTAAAATGCCCAAAATCAAAACTCTTAAATGGAAGTTAGGGCATACGTGATAGCGCTACAAATCTGGAAGGGATGGGAGCCAAATGTGGTGCTGCAAGAGAGAGGAGGGGGAGAAGAGGGGAGCCGGAGTCTGAGGCGGTTCGGTGAGGGAGGGGATGGGAGATGACGGGAGGCTGGATGTGGTCTCATGACATTGACAGTGACCGGTGGTGGGAAGAGGCATTGTTGAGAGGGAGAACATAAGTTGTGGGTAGGGTTCAGGCATGAGGGGAGTTTGACCGCGAGGTGGGGTGGAGGCGGTCACGCGACGTCAGCGGTGCGGTGTCAGTGGTGACCGGTGATGGGCGGCAGTGCTGTGGAGAGGGAGAACAAGTGATACGAGTAGGGTTCAGGTGCGAGGGGGGTTTGACCGCAAGGCTGGGGGAGGGCGGGGTGGAGGCGGACGACGTTGGCGGTGTGGGGAACGGTTCCGAAAATGGCGGTCGGTGCTGCGGGGTATGGTTCTGGTGGTGCGAGGGGGTGCACAAGGGGGGTTCGAGCATGAGGGTGCAGGGGGGGGGGAGCGGAGAGGGCGAGGCAGACGGCGCGAGGGCGGCTGAAGGGCGCGAGGGCAGCGACAGTCGGCGTGAGGGTGGTGACAGTCGACGCGAGGGCGGGGCAGCGGTCGGCGTTGCGGGGTAGGGTTCTGGTGGGCGTGAGGGGGGATTCGAGCGTGAGGGGGCGGGGGGGGGGGGGATGAGGGTTTTTTTAAGCTTAGCGACCACCATTGGAAGTTGTTATTGGGTATCAATAGTGACCACCAATGGCGGCCACCCATGTCAGTGGGGCTCCAAAGCCCCCTTTTACAGTAGTGAGAAAAATCATGTTGTGATAAATAGTTTATAAATATTCAAAAAATGAATACATTTTTATCATAAAGTACAAAGAGGTTGGTTCTAGGGCACTAACTCCAATAGACTCTCACTTGCACTAGAGCGAACTGCTAACAACCTTCAGTCTGCTAGCTCTCACATGATATTCATGCTTCTGTTGAGATAGGCCTTTAGTCAAGGGGTCTTCCACGTTCCCTTCCATGGGTACTCTACTTACTGCAACTTCACCCATTTGATGGAAATCCCTCAAGAGGCGATACTTCTAGAGTATATTATTTTTCCATTGATGTGACCTTGACTCTTTTACAAGAGACACCACTATAGTATTATCACAATATAATGTGATAGGGTATTTACTACTAGGTACCTCATAAAGATCCTAGAAAAAGTTCTAAATCCATACGTCTTACTTGGATGTATCAAAATATGCTATATACTCGGACTCCACTATAGAATCAGCTATAACTGGATGCTTTGAACTCTTCTAGATCATAGCTCCTCTGTTGAGACAGAAAACATATCCTGATTGTGACTTTAGATCATTTTGATCTATCTTAAAACAAAAATTAGCATACCCTCTGATGACAAGTGCCTTGTCTCTTCCATACACTGGGAACATATCCTTAGTTCTTCTCAGATACTTAAGGATAGTCTTAACAGCACTCCAATATTATTCTCCTAGATCTACTTGATATCTAACTACCATGATCAATGCATAGAAAACACCAAGTCTAGTACATAACATGGCATACATGATTGATCCTATCACTAAAGTGCATGAGATCTTACTCATTATGTCTTTCTCTTATTGTGTTTGGGGACACATTTTCTTAGAAAGATGTAAACCATGTGACACTGGAACCAATCCCCTCTTGGATTGTTCCATACTAAATATATTTAGTATCTGGTCAATATATGTACTTCGTATTATTCCAAGAAGCCTCTTGGATCTATCATGAATGATCTTGATCCCTAGAATGTTGGATGTTTCGCTTAAGTCCTTCATGGATAAGCACTTGTTCAACTAGTCCTTAACTGACTGTAAGATTGGTATGTTGTTTCCAATAAGTAATATGTCATCAACATAAACTACTAGGATAAAGGATACATTCCCATTAAAACTTTTGTAAACACATGACTCACACTCATTCTTAATGAAACCAAATTCTTTTATAGATTCATCGAATCGAATGTTCCATGACCTAGATTCTTGCTTCAATACATAAATGGATCTATGCAACTTTCAAATATTTTTGGCATCGCCTGGAGTCACAAACCCTTCTTGTTGTGTCATATAGACATCTTCCTGAAGGTTCTCATTAATGAATGCAGTTTTGACATCCATCTGCCAAATCTCATAGTCATGGTAATCTACTATGGAAAGTATGATTCTTATGGATTTAAACATGGAAACTGGAGAAAAGGTTTCATCATAGTCAATACCTTGAAATTTTTTAAAACCTTTAGCCACTAGAATTTATTTATAGGTACTTATTTTACCTTCCATGTCTATTTTTCTCTTGAATACCCATTTACACCAAACAGACTTTACGTCAACTGGCGCATCAAACTGAACCCAAACTTGGTTCTGATACATGGAATCCATCTCAAAATTCATATTTTTTAGACATCTTGTAGATTCTAATATCACTACAACAAAAGCAGCCCTTAGCGGCGGTTTTTTTAAACCGCCGCTAAACTTGGCGTCGACAATCTTTTAGCGGCGGTTTTTTCTATTTCGCGGCGGTTTAAAATATGTGTCGTAGATGCCTCATTTCCCGGCGGTTTCTCTCCATTTAGCGGCGGTTTTATGGGTATGCCACACCTTTTTATGCACGGCGGTTTTAACCGCCACAAAATTATGCCGTTTGATGCGCCTATTTTGCGGCGGTAAAAACCGCCGCTAAATATAAACGTAATATATCTAGCAGCGGTTTTAACCGCCGCTAAATATAAACGTAATATATCTAGCAGTGGTTTTAACCGCCGCTAAATGCTGCCCAGAAAGGCATTTAGTGGCGGTTAAAACCGCCGCTAAATGCTACCAAATATGGAATTAGCGGCGGTTAAAACCGCCGTTAAATGCTGAACTGGAAAAAAAAATAATTTTGGTTGTACTACACCACTGCCCTGAAAAATAAATCAAACCAGAATATAGATAAATGATCACATCGTCATCCCTTTAAGCATCCAACCGATCGTGATCCCCACCATAGGTTTTAACATTAACAGAAAATTATGAACCATAGTATTCTCCACCATTGTAATTTCCTATAAAGAATATCCAAAGATTTCCAATGATAATATTGGAATTTTTCCTCTAATTGGGAAATCCTAAATACTTCTGAGGCCATAATAGGGACCTTACTATAAAGAAACAGTCAAATTCCAATTAGCCTAACTGAAACTAGTCATGCAATCTTTCTCAGAAGACATTTTCGACCCTTTCATGACACCCACATTAGCCTAGTGACATGATTTAAATGGATACTTTCACCTATATACATCTAAGAAGAAGTATAATAATTCAATCCACTTTCAGCTAACCATTCCCAAGATACTCAGCTTAGATGGCTCACATATCACAACCTGAACCACAATTCCTTCCTCTATGAAATCCCGTGTTTACCACAAGAACATTCACATAAGCCCATACCTGACTTTCAATGAAATTTCTTAGTCATTCCATCACCTAACCATTTAATACATTGTTCCCCAGCATGAACAAGGGTGGAACCTAGATCCATCCCACTATAATCATTACCCTTTAAACATCACCTTTGAGTCCGAAGATAAGTTTGGGATAAAATAAGATCATCAACTATGTTCCATAAATGTTACATATACAAACCAACCGTTATCATACTTGTTCAACACATCAATAATACTACTACTCATCATCTGATGCTGCATCGTCACCCTCTCCAACTTCATCTCCACCACCTGCTGCCACCTGTAAGAACATTATATTGAAAATTAAATATTGTTTCATATTTATAATAAAACTTAAAACCAATAAAAGTTTTCAAACTAAATGATTTTGATTTTTTTGTGATTTACCTGCTCACCACTACCCAATGCACTACCACCGGGGGAATATCTTCTCATATACTGATGTATTTCAAGCAACTCTTTCTGCAAACCAGATATCTGATCCCCCTGCTGGTGAACTGTGTTTCCTAGAGAAGACATCTCCCTCTGAGCATCTTCAGGTATGAAATGACTATAAGCAGGAGTAGATGTAGCTGAAATCCCTAATGGCATGCGAAAGACCTCAGATGGTACAGGTCCCAAACCCATCCCGCGCACTCTACCAGGATGCTCCTTCCCAAGGACTTTACCAACCGGGTCATCCTGGGAGACTGAGTAGGATTGCCCAGGATTGGCATCCCATATTTCTTTAATTTTTACCTATAAATCAAATATAAATATATATTAACACAGTAAAAACTGATAATAAGTTATTATAATAAATAATTGACTTCATACCCCAACTTCTCTGGCAGGTTCATTAACAAAACTTCCATCTGTTTTTTATGAACATCTGGCCACAGTTCTGTTCGGGATGCGTCATGCCCTAAACTCTGTGACTGCATTAAACAAAGATAAATCAAAAATTAAATATGTTAAATAGATAATATTATCTTATAAATATTTAAACTAATTAAAAGTTTACCAATGACATTCGGCTTCTTGAAAAGCTTTTTGAACCCGCAATGTGCGGGATGACCTGCTTTGCCCGGTTTGAAGCATTCTGTCTTGAGAGATCCTGAAATAAATAAAATTCAATTTAACAGTATTGTATTCAATGTCTATCTCCTCTTCATGTACATGTATAAATTTAAAATGAGGATAATATAATAATATATATTTCAATACCATCCGCTTCTCATCACGATGTCAATCGACAAAAACCTTCCACTGTTCTTTCGGTACCCCACTGGGTAGCTTCTCATACATCTGCTGCAAGGTCAACGAAGTATCGTTGACATCACAACACAACCTCCATTTGAAATCTTTCCATTTTTTTCCAAGATTTTTCAATGTCCACTTCCGTGCTATCACATCAGCAACGGTAAAGTGGAAGAATATCTGTATACAGAAATTTATTTTGAATATATTAGTAACATGACATTAAATTAAACCATAAAGTAATAAAATTACCTTTATCTGAGAATCATAAACTTCATTTTTCCAGTTTAGAGGCATATGCCTCCAATCATCATATGAAATAGGCAGGGAAATGGGCTCCGCTGCCAGTTGACCTATAATCTGACCAAGTAAACCTGCGGCGTCATCCGTCGGGACCCCATAAGAATCAAATGGCACCACTATCTTCTCGCCATGCATGTTCCAAACATCAGAACTTTTTATGTGTTTTTCCACGGTTGCATTGTTTTCATCTGCAATGAGCAAACAATTACTATAAACAAAATGCAATAAATTTATTTAATTAAAATTTGTACCTATGACTGTGACCCTCCAGAATGTCCGTGATGAACTGGAAGGGGCATGTCGCTACCCCACTGCTGAGGCTCCTGTAGGGGGAGGCGATGACTCATCCTCTAATGAAGCATCCACTGATGGTGTCAAAGATGGTGCAGGGGGAGATGATGCAGGGATGTAGGCAGCTGCTGCCTCAGATGTCGTGGGGACAGACGTATCGTCATCTGTCGCAGAAGTAGAAGGAATGGTGTACCGCTTCTTCCTTGGCATTCTTTTCATTTAATCAAATAAAATTAAGTTCAGAATATATATTTCAAAAAATTTATGCAGAAAAAAAAAATTAAAAATGATAATAGATGCCCAGTACTAACAAACAAAATATATATAACAATGATAATGAATGACTACAGAAATGAAACAAGTGGTTGCTGAATGAATAAATAATTGTACATACAATCATTTTCCCCTTCAATCATGTCGGTTTCCTGCTCCATTGCTTCATCCACTTCATTCATCCTTGCTAGACTAATATTTTCAATATCATGATGGACAAATAATTCTGCTTCCTGTTGTTGATGAAATTCAATTGTAGAGGTCAAATCTTCCACTTCATCACCCATATCATACAAATCTCTTTGTATTACGTGAGTAACTACACTCCACCCTTCATCCACAACATCATTCACATAATATACCATTTTTGCCTGCGATGCTAAGATATATGGATCATGCAGTTCACGATCACCAACATCCATCAAGCGAGAGAAGTTTACAGAAGTAAATTGCAAGGAATCTCTTTTAACACCTCTGATAATATCGACCCATTTGCATTTGAATAAAACAACAGAAAAATGCCCGTGGTAGTTTAATTCAATAATATCATGCATCTTTCCATAGTATTCCACTTCAGCAAATGTAAATATACCACTATTCTGTGTTTTCAAACCCACTTCTCGATCGACTGTACGAAATCTAAAACCATTCACATTATAAGCGCCGGACTTTCTAACTTGTTTTATAGGACCTCTAGCAAGAAACTTCAAATCTTCTGACAAGTCTACTCGAGTATCAGTATTCATGATCTGAAAAAAAAATTAATAGATTTACAAATTGTATGTGACTAATATTCGTATTTATTGCAATATTTATAAACTTACACGTCGTGCAAACCATTCTACCAGCTCTTTATTCACAAATTTCGTTATATCTTTTTCATTTCGTGTTCGGCCTCTCATTCGTCTCTTTGTTTGTATCCTCAACTCTTCAATAAATGGATCTGCAATTTCACTATTCAGCAGCACATATCTATGTGCCTGTAATAATTCCAATTCTGTTAGTGTCGCGTATGAGGTCCTCCCAACTGATCGGCCAATAGTAGGAAATATTTTTGATTTCTGATGCATTTGAGAATGAGTTGATGTGTCGTCAACACGTCCAACTCGATTAAATCTTGTCTCAATATCATCCAAATATCTGGAACAAAAGGTGAGACACTCCTCGGCCAAATAGTCTTCAGCAATAGAGCCTTCTGGTTGAGCTTTATTTCTCACGTATGCTTTCAAATTCCCAAGATATCTGTGAAAAAAAAAATATTATGCATTTATTTAAATGCCAAAAATTGTTTACTTAACTAGAAAAATATAAATAAAATACCTCTCAATTGGATACATCCATCGATAATGAACGGGGCCTCCTAATTTATCTTCGTCAACCAATGCACAGTTAAATGCATCATGAGAGTAAAAAACGATGGAGGAAAGATCATCTCCATTGCACAAAGGGTCAATAAAAACCTCTCCTTTAGGTTGTCAAGCTGAAATGGATGTAGAGCTTTCTCACATAATTCCCTGAAAAATGTGCAGAATTGGATTACAATAGCAGTAACTTTTTTAGGTAATAATGTAAGCAATGCCAATGGTAGTAACTGTTGTAACAAAATACGTGAATCGTGACTTTTCAATCTATATAACTTACGATTCTTCAAGTCAACACACCTCGAGATGTTACTCGAATACCCATCAGATACCTTAACATTCTTTAAAATTTGAAGGAACGTATCTTTATCCCTATTTTTCATTGAAAAAATGGCCGGAGCATACTTTTCATTCTCATTTGGCCAGAGATCACGTTTTATGTTCATTACTTGTAAGTCTTTGCGAGCATTGAGATGATCCTTCGACTTTCCATGCTCATTAAGTAATGTGAAAATCAAATTATCACATACATTATTCTCAATATTCATCACATCAAGATTGTGGTGTAAAGAATTAAATTCCCAATACGGAAGTTTGAAGAATATACTTTTTTTCTTCCATTGTTGCGTTCTGATTTCACTTGACGATGCACTTCGCACTCGTTTTCCGCTATCATTCAATTGCTAAACCTTCCCAAATTCTGTTTTAACATTTTCAAGCTGTGTCAATATTTCAGAACCGGTTAACAACTTTGGAGGTGGTCTACGATCAATGGAACCATTAAATTTTGATTTGTTTATCCGAAATCTATGAGATGCATCAAGAAATCTTCGATGGCACAAGAAGCACCATTTTCTACTGTGAGGTAGCCGTTTGGGCTCGAAATCAAAGTTACAAACGGGAAAAGACAAACCCGTATAAGTGTTCCAACCAGATAAATTCCCAAGCCCAGGGAAGTCACTAATGCTCCACATTAAAGCAGCATGCATTTTGAACATTGTTTTAGAAGAAACATCAAATGTCTCAACACCATTGCTCCATAACTCCTGCAATTCTTCAATCAAAGGCTGCAGGTATACGTCAATATCATTTCTAGGCATTTGTTTTCCAGGAATAATCATTGAAATGATAAAATATGTTTGTTGCATACACATCCACGGAGGCAGATTATAAGGGATCAAAACAACTGGCCAAATGCTATAACTTGTACTCAAAGTCCCAAATGGGTTGAATCCATCGGCAACCAATCCCAATCGAACATTCCTAGGATCAGCTAAGAAATCTGGATGTAATGAATCAAATGTCTTCCACGATTGGGAATCTCGTGGATGTCTCATTAACCCATCATTGTTATTATCTACAGCATGCCACTTCATGTGTTCGGCGGTTTTTGATGACATGAATAATCTTTGAAATCGAGGCTTCAAAGGAAAGTAATGCAAAACTTTTGCAGGTGTGTTCCTTTTCTTCTTCTCCATGAAATTATGTTCAGTCATACTTCCAACATTACCCTTTGACTGCCATCTAGAAGAAGAACATTTCTTACAATTCTGTCTACTTGAATCCTCTCCCCAGTAAAGCATACAATCATTGGGACACGCATGTATTTTTGTATAATTCAGACCAAGCTTGTTTACAACTTTTTTCATCTCATAAAACGATTCTGGGATTTTTGCTTCAGGAAATGCATCAAGAATCAATTCCAATAACATAGACATTGCCTTATTTGTAATTCCACAAAGACATTTGATATGGTACAACTTCAGCAGAAATGAAAGCTTTGAATATTTCAAACACCCACTATACAACTCGTGATTTCCATCATCAACTAAATCATGAAACACATTTTTCTCACTGAAGTTTTCCCTTACATTTGGCTCCACAAAATCAAGAGGAGGATCCAATGATATGTTACAATCTTGATCTGCTTGTGTTACAGTCTCAAAAACATCACTTGTCACGTTGCAATTTGTAGCATCATCTTCTGGTTGTTCTGATATGTTTTGATTCTCATAGTGGTGTCTTGCAGTTCCGAATGCATCATTTATGAGGTTTGGCATTTCATTTTCCATTGACGACAAACTTGGGACCTCATTCTGTGGATTAACATCAGTCCTCAATCTTTCTGTATTGTTTGATTCTCCATGCCAAATCCAACACAAATATTGATCAGGGAATTGCTTCAGTATTAAATGTTCATAAACTTCATCCCTCTTCAACCATGTTCTAAATTTACATTTAGGACATGGACATCTTATTCTCCCTTCAACGGATCGATTAGAAATTGAAAAATCTAAAAACTCATTCAAACCCTTAACATATTGAGGTGTGTTCCTCGGTAATGTGATCCAGCTTTTATCCATGTATATCACAATGTGCCTACACAAAAATATACGATAGTGTAAGATTACAGAAACATAATATAATAAAGATGAACCATTTATCATAAAGTATGCATAATATAATAAAGATGATTCATTGATCACATTTACCACTTCAGACCAACAGAACAAGTCTGGTCCATAGGAGACAGCGTCAACACCTCATTGAGGAGCAATAAGAATATCGGGCTACACACTTATCATAACACTATCGATCACACATTTATGTTGCCTCAAACAACACCCCATTGATGTGTGATCGAAACTGATCATAATGCATTTTAAACCTGAGACATTATGTGATTGTTTTGGCTTGACCTTAGATGTCCTCCAAGAGGAATGATGTTTCTCAATGGTTTCATACACAACCAACTATAAAGAGGGCCACTATGTTCACTTTATTCGTCGAAGTGTCACCTCTCTAGGTTTGAATATTACAAGTCAGACATTTATAATCATGTCTTCAACCATCGACATATAAAGAACCAGTTTTTTATTCAAGGGTTGTCTTAGACATTGAAACATTATTAATCTCATTTATAAGAATTTTATTTTAATAAAAAAATTTAATTTTTTAAAAGGGTTTGATCACTATAGTGGTGAGAATGTAAAACACATACATACATCAAATTCATAAACACATGGGAAATGCAGAAGGACTACTCACATCAATTCTATTTTTTTCACTTTTTAAGAACAACCCTATAACTCTTGTCTATGATTTTTTAAATCTGAAATCATATCTTTAGTACCTATCTCAAGGCACAACACCAAATACATAATTATATACAATTTATAGTTAATTATATAATTTTATTATAAAAATTATAATTTATTTCAATTAAAACCAACAAGGAATAATTGCCTAAAAATCATCAGCCCACCTCATCACACCTATATAATAACCAACCACTTATGTATTGTTTGTGGTAAACTCCAACCTTTATCCCAAAAAAATTACCTATGAAGTTGAACCAAGTCAATCAAAAAATTAACTTAACTTAATCTAATTTTAATTAAAACTATTTAAAAATTATAAATGGTGATGTACCTCTAACCCAATGACATGTTACAGCATGAGATAATAATGTTGGGACATCTCATATCAGTTTTGAGAAAAATAATTATCAGATCAGATGATTTATACAATGATCCAGTGTAAATAATCTCCAAAATCTTACCAAAAAATCCAAAAATAAATGAAGAACAATGTAAAGGTAACATAAAATGTAGTCATACATAATGGAAATAATACTACATGTTTGACCCAAACCATGGCCATGAATGATGTTGTAGAGGAATTTATCCAAGGTTGATGCAAGTAGTTTATAATCAAATGATGTCCTATTTGACATTAGCATCACCTTTTTGATGTGTCGGTTACATATACTTCTTCCTAACCATATAATTTATTCCCCTTCCCCTTCTCTATCTATTTGCCTCTCCCAAAAACAATGTCTACATCATAGGAATATATGTTGGTATTTTGAAATATTTAAGTCATGTAGTTGTTGATAAGGTGGGATGTATATTTGTCATAATTGAAATAATTTTTTAGATATTTCATTATTTTGATGACCCATGTGTTTTTATTTCCCATTATGGTTTTTTGAGACTCGACGCAGTAATGACCTCCTCACGGTGGAAGACTAGGCCACCAAAACCCAATTCTTTCCACCATAGGCCATTTTTTAAAGATAAGTGACAGGAATGAATAATTATAATGGTAGGCCTCTTCATAATGTACATGTAGGCATGCACCCAACCATATATACGAATATGTTCATAATAATAAAAATAAGAGAAAATAAACTAAATATTTACATTCTATCATGTTATTTACTTTAGAGAATAAAAAATAGTACAATAGGTATTATGAAAACAAATGGAAAAAATATACACCTAATAGGGAAATATTACATATCCTGACAATAATATAAAACGAATGAATTATAGAGAGATTGACTATTGATCTATAATCACCGACCACCATGTAAGGTCAAATTAACCCAATTATCACTTTTCCCAACATAATACACAACTAATTTGTACATTATCTATATATACATGACATGTGTGGGAATAACTCAATTAGGTTTGAGCACATATATACCCAACCTTTCGCATCCAAACCCGATATAGGAGGAATAAAATACATGTTAATATTAGACATCTGAGCCTAAAGATTGACGAAAAACTAACCCAACAAGAAAGAGATATGTTCTTCCATAAAACCAAAAAGGAGAGAAAGGTTATATCTATCTCAAATACCAGTCCAAAATAATGGCTTCACAACTTCTCTAATGAAATATCATCAATGCCCAGTGCAGTGCAGGAGGAGGCATCGGCGGCGGAGGAGGAGGCCGCGGTGGAGGAGTAGGCACCAACGACAGCGCGGAGGCAGGGCGGAGGCAGCGGAGGCAGTGGAGGCAGCGGAGGAGGAGGAGGATGAGGCCGGAGGAGGAGGAGGAGGAGGAGCAGGAGCAGAGGAGGAGGCGGAGGCCGCGGCGGCGGAGGAGGAGGCAGCAGAGGCAGCGGAGGAGGAGGAGGAGTCCGCGGTGGAGGAGGAGGAGGCCGCGGAGGAGGAGGAGGAGTCCGCGGTGGAGGAGGAGGAGGCCGCGGTGGAAGAGGAGGCACCAGCGGTAGCACAGAGGTAGGGCGGAGGCAGGGCGGAGGCAGCGGAGGCAGCGGAGGAGGAGGAGGATGAGGCCGGTGGAGGAGGAGGAGGAGGAGCAGGAGCATAGGAGGAGTAGGCGGCCGCGACGGAGGAGGAGGAGGCAGCGGCCGCAGAGGCACCGGCGTGACCGCGGCGTGACCGCGGCGTGACCGCGGAGGAGGAGGTGGCCGCAGAGGCACCGGCGGCACCGGCGGAGGAGGAGGAGGCATCGGCGGAGGAGGAGGAGGCCGCGGTGGAGGAGGAGGCACCGACGGCAGCGCAGAGGCAGGGCAGAGGCAGGGCGGAGGCAGCGGAGGCAGAGGAGGCAGCGGAGGCAGCGGAGGAGGAGGAGGATGAGGCCGGTGGTGGAGGAGGAGGAGGAGAAGAAGCAGAGGAGGAGGAGGCGGCCGCGGCGGCGACGGAGGAGGCGGCGGCCACAGAGGCACCGGCGTGACCGCGGCGTGACCGCGGCGTGACCGCGGCGTGACCGCGACATGACCGCAGCGTGACCGCAGCGTGACCGCAGCGTGACCGCGGCATGACCGCGGAGGAGGAGGAGACGTGGAGGCACTGGTGGCACTGACGGAGGAGGAGGAGGCATCGGCGGAGGAGGAGGAGGCCGCGGTGGAGGAGGAGGCACCAGAGGCAGCGTGGAGGCAGGGCAGAGGCAGGGCAGAGGCAGCAAAGGCAGCGGAGGAGGAGGATGAGGCCGGTGGAGGGGAGGAGGAGCAGGAGCAGAGGAGGAGGCGGCGGCCGCGGCGGAGGAGGAGGAGGCAGCGGAGGCAGCAGAGGAGGAGGAGGAGGCCGCGGTGGAGGAGGAGGAGGCCGCGGTGGAGGAGGAGGCACCGGCGGCAGCGCAGAGGCAGGGCGGAGGCAGGGCGGAGGCAGCGGAGGCAGCGGAGGAGGAGGAGGATGAGGTCGGTGGAGGAGGAGGAGGAGCAGGAGCAGAGGAGGAGGCGGCGGCCGCGGCGGCGGTGGAGGAGGCGGCGGCCGCGGAGGCACCGGCGTGACCGCGGCGTGACCGCGGCGTGACCGCGGAGGAGGAGGTGGCCGCGGAGGCACCGGCAGCACCGACGGAGGAGGAGGAGGCATCGGTGGAGGAGGAGGAGGCCGCGGTGGAGGAGGAGGCACCGGCGGCAGCGCAGAGGCAGGGCGGAGGCAGGGCGGAGGCAGCAGAGGCAGCGGAGGCAGCAGAGGCAGCGGAGGAGGAGGAGGATGAGGCCGGTGGAGGAGGAGGAGGAGGAGCAGGAGCAGAGGAGGAGGCGGCGGCCGCAGAGGCACCGACGTGACCGCGGCGTGACCGCGGCGTGACCGCGGCGTGGCCGCAGCGTGACCGCAGCGTGACCGCGGCATGACCGCGGCGTGACCGCAGAGGAGGAGGAGACGTGGAGGCACTGGCGGCACCGACAGAGGAGGAGGAGGCATCGGCGGAGGAGGAGGAGGCCGCAGTGGAGGAGGAGGCACCGAAGGCACCGGCGGCAGCGCAGAGGCAGGGCGGAGGCAGGGCGGAGGCAGGGCAGAGGCAGGGCGGAGGCAGGGCGGAGGCAGGGTAGAGGTTACTTTATACTTTTTTTCATAAATTCAAAAAGATTAAAAAAATTAAAGATTTTAATATCATGATCAAATAGATTATATAACCAACAGAGTACCTTATTTAACCTACAAGAACATATTAAATGGGTTGGATAAAACCTTTAGAAAAAAAACCATCAAACTATGTTTTAAAATCCTTCATTTTAGATGGTGTGATTTGATAAAAGTGAAAAAATAGGATACATTTTACAAATCATGTTATTATAAAACTCCACCCCTTCTCAATAGATGTAAACCAAAATATTATAATAAAACACATTGGAAACTCAAAACATATGGGAGGAATATCACTACACGATGATCACTTTTCAGGAAAAATTGTAATCATGCATATCATCCTATGTAACTCTAGAAGAGAATATCTAAAACAAATCAACATATGGTTCCATTCTACTTGAAATACATAAAAACCCATTAGGTCCAGCAATGGAAATCAAATGAATGTAATAATTAATAAGACCATTATGGGAAATCAACCAATCCATTATAACAATGACATGTAGAGATTTCATATACAGAATCAATAAATATCATACAAGATTTAAATATGAAATAAATAAAGTATAGATAGGTAATAACAAATCCTTGTCTCTTATTTTTCTTGTAGGATCAGAAATACCAATTACATAGTGTTTGAGATCCATAAAAATATTCAAATATTTCACAACATACACATATATGATAGAATGAGGGGATTTGGTATAAAATATTACAGTTAATGAAGATGATTATCTGAAAATGGAACCTCTAATTACCAAAATCGAAGGCCGCGGGGGGGCGCGGTGGTCGCCGGGGGGGTGCGGGGGTCTCCAGAGGCCGTGGGGGGCGTGGTGGTCACCGGAGGGCGTGGGGGGCGCGGGGGGCATGGGGGTCGCCGGCGGTCGAAGGGGGCGCCGGGGGGGTGCGGGGTTCGCCGGGGGCCTGGGGGTCGCCGGAGGGTGCGGCTGTCACCAGAGGGAGCCGGTGTCGCCGGAGGGAGAAGGTTTCGCCGGGGATCGGGGAGGGTTTGTGAGGAGAGGGTTTGTGAGGTGGATCTGGGAAGAGGGGAGACAACACGAGGGGGAAAGCGTCGCGAGTTTTCTAAAAAAATGGGTTTCGCGGCGGTTTTTAATAAACCACCGCGAAACCTTTCCCGGATAACGTTTAGCGGCAGTTTTGTGAACCGCCGCCACAAAACCGCTGCTAAACCAGGGTTTTTTTGTAGTGTATATTTATTACCTCCTTGTAGGAGAGTGGTTCATCATTGTCCAATAATAATGAGTCACCATCCTCAGTGACTAGAAAACCATATCTCCCTAGTTTCCTTACCTATCTTACACTCTTACGTGGTACTTATGTTTCATGAACTAATTCTTCCACGGGGAGTTGTGAAACTTGTTCCTGTACTAACTCCTGTATATCTTGAATATCAAATTCATCGAAGTCAATCTTTCTCCCACTATCCTTTTTGAGGATGTGCTCCCTCTCAAGAATAGCGGGTTGTCTAGCGATAGTCACTTTCTTTTTTAAGGGTTTGTATAGGTAGTATCCTTTTGTTTCCTTGGGATACCCTATAAAGATACACCTCATGACCCGAGGTGCTAGTTTGTTTCCTAATACAGCTTTAACAAATTCCTCACAACCCCATACATGTGTATATGAAAAAAAAGTTTTTTCCACTCTATATCTTGAAGGGAATTCTGTTTACCACTTTAGTTAGTACTTGGTTTAATGTGTATACTGCAGTTTGTAATGCATATCCCCAAAAGGATAATGGAAGATTTGCATGACTCATCATCAACCTTACCATGTCCAAAAAGGTATAGTTCCTTCTTTCACTAACACCACTCCACTGTTGTGTATAAGGTGGAGTGAGTTGAGATAGAATCCCAAAGTCCCATAGAAAGTTGATGAACTATTGGTTAAGATATTCTCTACCTCAATCTGATCAAAGCTTCTTTATCTTTTTACCAAGTTGATCCTCTACTTCATTCTTGAATTCCTTGAATTTCTTAAAGGACTCAGACTTATACCTCATTAATTAGATATAACCATATCTACTCAAATCACCAGTAAAAGTTATAAAGTAAGAATATTCACTTTTATATTTTATTAGAAATGGTCCACACACATCAGTGCATACTAATCCTAGAATATCTATGGCCCTTTCACCCTATCCACCAAATGGTGGTTTGGTCATTTTTCCTTGTAAACAAGCATGACATCTATTAAGTGGTTTTACCTCAGATGAGTCTAAATTACCATCTTGATAAAGATTTTTCAAACACTTATCATTTACATGACAAATATGGTGATTAAAAATATGGGTGTTATATGATTCATGTGAAATTGATTCGTTATCAATTTCCAACAATTGGTTTTCGTAATTTAATACATACAGACCATTATTTAAATGTGTCATACCATAACATATGTTGTCCTTATAAAAGAAAAAACTTTTATTTCTAAACTTGAAAATAAACCCATATGTATCTAAACTTGATATAGAAATTATGTTTTTGGTAATGGAGGTACATAATAACAATCACATAAAACCAAAATCATTCCTGTTGGAAATGAAAGGCGGTAGTCACCAATGGTAAGAGTAGCCAACCTCGCACCATTGGAAGCTCACAGATCCACATCTCCTCTAGAAATTTTCCAAAATCTACTTGGTTCCTATATTTGGATATAGATGTGAGTACCAAAACCTATATCTAATACCCAATGTGTAGAAATGGAAATATTTTACTTGATAACAAATGATCCTTTAGATTTACCTTGCTTTTAGGTGTAGTTCCTATTCCAATGGCCTGTCTTGATACAAGAAAAACATACTACCTCCTTTTCCTTTCCCTATCTCTAGATCTTCCCCTTCTTATAAGGACAATTATTGGGAGATTTATACTATTTATAGGTCTTAGGCCCCCTTTCCTTGTTCTTCCTTTTTTATTTTCCATAAGGATTGTGGGATGGTCACACCCCATGTACTTATCCACTTGGAGAATCAAGGTTAGAAGTTTTGATATACTCTTCTCATTATTTCTCATATTATAATTCACAATAAAACTAGAGAAGGTCTTGGGAAGTGATGAAAGTATGAGATCTGTATGCAACTCATCCAGAAATTTAATCCCTAAGACGTCCACGCGTTCAATGTATCCAATAAGCTTAACCACAAGAGGCCCAATTGGTGCAAAATATCCAGGATTAGTGCTAAAAAAAGCATTAGATATCTCATACCTATCTCATCTCACCTTCTCTTGATAGATATCCCAAAGGTGAGACATCATGATATAGGCATCCATACCCTCATGTTGCTTTAAGAGATAATTGGAAATGGACGATAACATGAAGTACTGAACATCTATAACATGATTCAGATGTTTGTCATAGAGAGATTTATCTTCATCACTTGACTCATTTCTAGGCGCAATTAGTAAAGGTTCTTCCAGCATATATAATTTCATTTCATGGATAAGGATGACGCGTAAACGCCTCTTCCATTCTTAGAAATTCATGCTACTAAGAAGGTTTTCCTTCCTGATTATGGATCACAATGATATGTTTGATGTCATTTTAAATGTCGTTTCTACAAATAAGATAAGAAGATATTTAGTAATTTATCTAATACATTTAGACAAATAAATAAATATTATTTTTATTAGTCTCCCACTATTTTATTAAAACCCAATATCCCTCACCATTGACTTCAGAATATCCTGTTTCTTGGACATTTAAGTGGAAAGGATCCATATTCCCCTTCTCATTACCCCAACTTTAGTTGGTCAAGAAACTCAAATGGTTTTAGGTAGGCATTCCAAATTCCAACTACATTAACTTATAGTTCCTTGATCTGTTGTATGGACTCCCCAATTATGAATTCCTTTAATTGGATTTCCTAAATCTTTTCCTCTCAGTTACACTAAGTCCTGCTTTAGTAGTCAACCCTTGATGTGAACCAAGTCAATTAAATTCAAAACCTCATTTTATAATTCCCTAATAATTTAAAGCACCCCAACTTTGGCTGGTCAAGAACTTTGAACTATAGTTCAATTATAAATGAAGCAATGAAAGGCTATACTGACTCAATATTTTATTGAGTGATTTTATCCTTTGTGTGTAAATTTCCAATTATTATGCATAAGACAATTTATTTTAGTTCCATATTACATGCTTGTTAATTCATTAATCATGTGATCGTGACAAAACATTCATAATGAATAACCATGCAACTGAAAAAATAAAATGAAGAACATGATCATGAGATTATCCTAATCGTTAGTTTATCTGGAAGTTGATAAACTAACTGTTGACCTAGGGGAGAAACACTTTCAACCAATCTAGGTCTATGTTTACAACTTTCCACCTATCCACCTTTGTATCTTTCTTGGATTGATTTCTCCTTATCTCTTAACTTGAACCGCCTCCACTAGCTTGGGAGCTCCATCCATTACATATTATTTTACTCACATGAAGGTGAGGGGTAAAGGGGGTTTACATAAAAGAAACCATGGGAATGAAGGTCCTATATATTAAAGAGGAGAGAAGGAACACAATCCAACAATTTAATTTAATAATAAATTAAAATGAAACCAATCACATACAATGGTCTGGTCTAGCTCATGATCATCCAAATGGATGCAACATATTACACATTTAATAAAACTAGAATTCAATTATTTAATTGTTCTTATTTAAGATAAATCATACTCAAATAGATTAATTATTATATTTAATTAATTAATCCTTTTATCTTAATTATTATCTGAATTTTCTTGAGATTCTCATCCATTATAATTTTAAACAAATTAAATAAATTCATTTAAAATTAACCTTGTACATAAATGTACCTTGGAGGCAACACAGTGAATACATATCCAAATATACCCAACAAGTATTATACTCTTATACTATTTTACTCTTGTGACATATGGAATACATGAATTATCACATAATTTCATGACTTGTACTTAAAAGATTATTAAAAAAATTACATGATTTTTCATTCCCATGTTAGCTTCAATGTATGTAGAGTAACAACTTGTAATATGAATCATACATGATATGCAGATCTTGAACATTATGAAGATATTAATTAAACATTTAAATATTTATGTATATTAAAACCTATAATATGGAGTGTCCTATCTTTATGACCACACACAAGTACATGTTTCAAGGTTTTCATAGTAAAATAAAAAAATTATATCTGCGTAACTTGGTATAAGCACACGACATGTAGATATGATCTACATGGCATGCACACCGCTCTCCATCTATCTGAGACACATGCCTAGGGACTTGAAATGTAGTCTCTACCTTAGAAAATTTGGATTACACGATGTGTCCAATGGGCCAAACACCATGTTGAATATGTGTTACACGGTCACCTATCTATGTTACACGGTCACATGCCTAGGGACTTGAAATGTAGTCTCTACCTCAGAAAATTTGGATTACACGATGTGTCCAATGGGCCAAACACTGTGTTGACTCTGTGTTACACGATCACCTATCTGGTAGGCAATGTATTGAATACATGACCCATCTTTGATGCAAAGGGACAAAATGCTATGTCCAATGGGCCACATGGTGTGTAGTCCAAATGACCATGCACCGGTCTATCTCAGTCAACATACGGTGTAAGAATTAACTATACCGCATGTCATTAATTCACACAAGTTGAGTAATTGCTGAATTAACTCCTGGTGCATTGAACACAACTATACGACGTGTAACTTCGGTTACTTGGTGTATACTGCTGTGCTATCGGGACAGAATCCTTAGCTCCTCCGAATGAGTTTCTCAATTTTATTTTAATCATAAAATTAATTGTTTATGTTAGATCTGTGAGAAATGATGGAGGAAGAAACATATATCATAATTCATATTAAAATAATGATTAAACTTGAATTGAAAAACTAAATTATGAATTTGTAAATCACCAAAAAATATAAATAATTATTAAAAACTATGTTCCTACTCTAATACTGATTGTAGGTTCTGGGCACAGTGGAAGCATGTAATAGGCAATTCCCAACTTTAATTTTTCCATAATCAATGATCAATTGGATATTTATATGATGATGAACACCGAGATCCATGGAATTGAGTCAAAGAAATACACCAAGAAGAATTATACCAGAACCAAGAGATAAGGATCAATGTATATTGTTTATAATTAATTTAATTTGACAAAGAATTACCTTTAATAAATTCTTTCTTCATTGATGTGCCCAATGACAGATCTGTGGTGCACAGTTGTTTTATTGTAGAAACCAAGTGTAGATTTCCTCTAGCGGTGATCTATACATGTTCCAAGAATCTCCAGACATCGTTAAAGTGGTTTCCAGGTGCTAGCATGGAAGATCCTTGCACTTGAGTCATTTTACTTCGATCACCTTGAGAACTACCTCCAAAGAATTATCCTTAATCTGGTGGAGGAGGATCACTCTCCTTCTTGAGATCGTTCTTGGAGAAGGAAGAAATATCTAGGCTTGAGAGGTTTTTATTCAATCCATTGTGCACAACTGAATAAGCTTATGAGAAAATAATATAACTGGATATTTATATTTCTAGGGTTAAAATAAAATAATTTCAAAATTTCCCTTATTATTATTTAATCCTAGAAAAACCCCATGTCAAATAATAATAGTAATATTATTATTTATTGACACACGCTTAACTTGAAAATTATAATTAAATATTATTTAATTAAATAATATTAAATATTATCATTTATCATCGGACCATTAAACCTGGTCTACCATTCCTCCACAATATTTATCAGGCCTTGAATAATGTCTATTTATTTATTAAATAAATATCACTACATTATTCTCCAATAAATAAATAAATATTATATTTACTAAACAAAAAATAAATATTTACATGCGATCAAACATACATGAATAATTATTAAACCACATATGAGAATAATATTTATTCAAGCTATTAAATAATAAATAATAATATATCATTTAATTGAGATTTTTGATACACTTAGTATGTGGCCCTCTAAGCCTCTTTATTAGTGGCATTAAGCGAAGAAGCCTAAAGTCCATGGTTAGTATCTAGCAACACACTAAGGCACCCATAAATAAAGAAGTTAATTCCTCAACTACATATAACCTCATACGAATGCTTACTATGTAATATAATCCCTTTATCACAATATCTCAAATTGAGCAGGTTGTATGTGAGTTCCATCAACCTATGTGCTTGATTATCTCTTTCTTTGACTTTCCAAAAATATAACTTGGCTATTGATCACCATGGATATGAATTTATTTAGGCTATATAATTTTCATCAAAGGGCCTAAGATATTAACTTCCGTTAAATAACAGAAGGTATAAATCCTTTATCACATTATTCATTAATGTAATATTACTCGTGAGGCACCCAACATATCCTACCTCACTGAGAATATCCGTCATCACAGTTTTCATCAATACATCTAAGTACGTGACTCACAATACTCATTGATAATAATCTTAAAGTCTAAGGACCAATACACACATTCACATAAAGTAACATCCAATGACACATATGGATGTTTATTTCCTACTGGTGGATCTTGTTCTCATAATATCCTACTGGATATTACAAAGGGCATACCATGAGAAGGTGTCTCAAAGTCCTAAGAGTCTCTACCCCTCATGCCATGTATCATTTGTGTCCCTAAAATGATATCATATAGCTATAGAACATATATTCAAGAATAGTGTCATAACACTTTTATGTTCTCATCATAGCGGGGAACTGTTATGACCTTTTAGCATGAAAGTTACTCTTAGGACATTATCACATACTATGTCACACAGAAGAACAATCATGATGTGATAAGTAGTTTATAAATATTCAAAAAATGAATACATGTTTATTATAAATTACAAAGAAGTTGGTTTTAGGGAACCAACTCCAACAATTCCCTCCTCCTACCATCCATTACCCCCACCATAAGCTGTCCCACAACATGATCATATCATATCCCACTTGAAGACACTCAGGCCATCTCCCCACAACATGGTTATATCACATCCCACCCGAAGATGCCTGATCCATCACCTAGTGAACTAATAGACCTTTGTCCATTACAACTTTTACATATCTACTCGCCTAGAATAGAGAGTGGGAAAGAGCTGGTAACCAACCATCCATCCTCATCATCGAAATGTTGAAAAAAACCCTTTATGTGAATATATGTGTGTCAGGACATAGTGCTCGATGTGGGTGCGATGAGTATAGAAATAAAAAGGAACATGCAATATATATAAGCCACACACAAGTCTAACCTAGGGTTTCACAACAAAGCACTAACCAACTCACAACATACCTTCGCTGTCACCTCTAAATGTAGAAACCACATAATAGGAACAAGCCACAAGACACTTCCTACTTTTCATTACAAGACAAACCAATTTCATTTAAATGTACAATTTCCTTCACTATTAACCATAGACCACATTTAACCACACAAC
Source organism: Viscum album (assembly GCA_963277665.1). Classification (NCBI taxonomy): domain Eukaryota; kingdom Viridiplantae; phylum Streptophyta; class Magnoliopsida; order Santalales; family Viscaceae; genus Viscum; species Viscum album. Next base: position 30,225,761 of record OY728132.1, on the reverse strand, counting down.
TCATCATTTATTTGTTCATTAATCATTTACATCTCATTAACCAAGACAACCTAATCCATTTAAAACATTATTAACTGGTTATTTCATCACTACCTAGGCATATAGAACAATAAAACCATTATCAAAAGTATCTCATAATCCCCATAAAACCATCATATTTTTGCCCCACAAGCACAAACAAACAAAACATCACATCACTGACCCAAAAACACAGCCAAAAAAACCATCACCTCACCACCCCAAAAGCACAACCACATCTCTCTCATCAGCCCTACACACCCCAACCACACATCACAACTGAGAATCACCTCCCCATAGTACAACCACACATCAAAACACATCAAAGGTCATTTTAAAGATTTTAAAATGGAATTTTATCACATTCCACTTCTTTATTTTAGGGGTATTACCAAACAATACATAATCCTAGGGAAACTATTTCATCAGTAAAATATAAGTGATTGGTTGATTTATCATTTAGGGTGATTTCACATATCACACAATAGGGTTTCCATATCATGGCATCTACTATTCAAATAAATCCCCCCAATGGACATGATTTTCAGTGGGGTGTTTTGCCCATACAATCCCAAAAAAATAATAATATCAAAGATTTAAAATCATTTGAACCATTATCCATAGATAAATGATTAATTTATCTTGATTAGGTTAGTGCAAACATACCCCATAGATAAAAAAGTAAACCCCTCCCACAAAATACACAAAAGTGAGAAATAAGGGATTCTCTACCTATAAGAAAGAAGCTTCACGTGATTCGCTACACAAAAACATGGGTTGCATGCAAGATGGAATCACCACTGGAAGAAAATAAAACCGATGATAGAAGGGTTACACAAATACAAAGGAAGGGATTTAGGACCTTGATCTCTCCGAGGTATATGGTCATTTAGTAATTGAATTTATTTTTCTCAAACACAGTAAAGATGAAGAGTAGAAATAACTGAAGAATGAATGTCTTAAATTAATTATCCAATTAACAACAATTCGTTCATAAAATAACATTCAATCCAGCCTTCGCATCCTCCTAAGATCAACCCATTAAGGGTTTAGCCCTCAATTGATGATATACTCTCAATGGTGGGCGGAAGATGGCTAACAAGAATTGTATTGAAGAAATTAAAACCGCGGAAATAACGAGCACTCCTCCGTGTGTGTGAATGAAATTCACACCTATGTGTGAACTAATTCACAACAACACAGAGATATCACTGTGCTTTGTGATTATAAAGTTTTAATAAATGAAATGGAAAATATATAAGAGAAAGAAGTTGATTAATAACATAAATATACAAAAAAGAAACTTACATGGAAATGGAAAACATTACAAAGGAAATTTGGAAGCAAAACATTACAATGAAACAAAGCATCCAAGATGATAAGAAAATTTTCCACCCCCATTCCCTTCACCACTAGCTCCTTATATAGGCATATTAGGAGCCTTAGGTACATCCCCCAACAATTAATTCACCCCCCAACAATTAATTCACCCCCCAACAATTAATAGAGTCAAATGGAGGGTGAATAATCAAAAGGAAATTGATGTTTCGAATTTGACCCGGAAAACTGTCCAGATTCGTCCACCACATTGACGTATGAATTCGAAATTGAAGAAGGCCGAATCCGGAGGGGCTGTAGAAGAGAAATATCTTCATCAATCTTTCCTCTATGAGCTGTAAAAACTTCAGGACATTTCGCTCAGCATTTTGGACGTTATAGTATAAATGGTGGGACGGATTTTTGAGCATTAATGTCATGTCCACCATTTAAATCTCAACTTCAGATCCCTTTATCATCATGATAACATCAGAATTAGCTCCAGCCACAGTTGAATAAAATGATCCTCATATTTTTATCTTTCTACTGTATAAATTTGAGCTTCATTGGGCTTGGTTTCTGGGCCCCACATTTGTTTGATGGGCCTTAGGCCCATTATGCTTTTTCCAGCAAGTTTCTGCCTTTAGGAGAAAAATTCTCCATCTTCTTTTGAGATTCATCCATCGGACCTAAAATATAAAATGTTCCAAACAAAGTGATCAATCATATACCAAAATTTAAAATTAAAATTATGAATATTGTAATTTCCACAAGCAAATTATTGAGTGGGCCCAAATTAACATTTTAAGCATGAATTGCACAATGATGGGAAATGAAGTTCAATTTCTGAATTGGACTAAAATTGATGTTTATGAACTTTTAAACACATTAATATTAATATATTAACAATGAATATTAGCCAATTTTAGTGACTAATCACACCCCCCAACTTTAGTTTTTCTAGTCCCGAGCAAAATAAATTACAAATATGAAATCCAAATCCCCTTTTCCAAAAACATTTAAATACACATTGCTCACTCAAAAGATCTCATACCAAAAAAATTATGGAACCCATCAAAATAATTTAAAACAAGCTAGGTCCATAAGCATATCCCAAGCCCAAGCCCATTCCTTTTTTCAAATTCATTGCCACATTTCATCCAATTCCAATTAAGCATGATAAAGTGTTGTGCATCATAAAAGATATGAGGCCCATTTTATTGTTCAAGGGGAAAAAATGGAAGCGCTAGGTGGGAATCACATTAAACCTTAATATGAGTATCCATTTTTTTTTTGATTTTTTTTGACGATTTTTTTATCCACAATAGATATGAAAAGACTAACTCTGGGCAAGACAACTATAGAGTCACGATCCCCAAGTGCCGGATGCCACACATATTGTCAATTTCATGCTCTACAATAGAGATATAAAGCCTAACTCTGGGCAAGACAACTATGGAGTCACGATCCCCAAGTGCCGGACGCCACGCATTTGGACAAAACATTGCTCTATGTGGTCATTATTATTTTTTTTCAATTTTTTTTTTGTTTTTTTTTGGATACTCAAATTAAACTAAAAGTGACCCCAGAACCCTATGCTATAATGAAAGGGACCCAAGAACTCAAATTTACACCCACGATCCAGTAGACGTGCATTGTGGCATTTTTATTAAGAGGATGAAAATATAAACATTGAAAAATCACATCGGACAACCGCACTTTCCAAAAACTATGCTCATGAACTTAAACTTGCATTAAAATCAGAATCAAGGCATGCAAAATTTATTTGATATCCAATTTTAGAGTTTTCAATGTTTCTTTATCATGTTTATGGTTAATGGAATTTTTTTTTCATGCATGTTCTTATTCAAAATAAAAAACATTTTTTATCCCCCCCCCAACTTAGAATAACACTGTCCCCAGTGTTTAAAGAAAAAAAAAGTTAGAAGGGGGTAGGAGAGGAGTTCAAAGATAAAATTGAGAATGAAAAACATGGAACAAATTCACCTGGTTTTTAAAGTTGAGGTTCATGATGCTCCAAATTACTCCTTTGATCTCTTTGGGGATGCAGGCACCTCCTTGATTGAACATGTATCACCCAAAATAGTTCCTGAACCATAAAAAGAAGGAAAAAGTAGACAAAACAAACAACACAATGATTTATTTAATTCCAAGTATCATCATTTTCATATTTTTTTTAAATCAAACTAATGATACATTGTCTTCTTTTAAATTTCTGGGTAAGGTATTACTCAGGGATCACACCGCGTGACACGGATGAATACGGTGCTCCCCTTTCATACCCATCCATACTCATAAAAGAAGAACAGGTCAAGAGTCTAAATTATTAATTTTTTTTTATTTTTTTTTAAAACCTACAAAAACATAAATAAAATAAACTGATGATACATTGTCTTCTTTAAATTTCTGGGTAAGGTATTACTCAGGGATCACACCGCGTGACACGGATGAATACGGTGCTCCCTTTTCATACCCATCCTTACTCATAAAAGAAGAACAGGTCAACAGTATATGGTAATTTATTATAAGAAAAAGAAAATGATTCAAAATGATTAGAAAACATGAAAACCATGGGTTGCCTCCCATGCAGCGCTTTTGTTTAACGTCGTTGGCTCGACTTTTACCCCCCAACTTATCCAATTCCAACTTTCAGAATTTTAATTAACCCATCTTTTTCCACTTCAACTTGATTGAGATTGATTTTTTTTAGAATCTTTTCCTTGTATAAATCCATGTTCTAAAATAAATCTGAAGATACAAGGAATGTCAGAAATGGTTGATCTAGTTGCATTTTTTGTCTTGTCTAAGACGTCAAGGTTAAATCTAACATTATTTCTTTCATGAGAAGAATGAATGAATAAATTATGGTCGTGGGTATCACCTATGATGTAATTCTTGTTTGGGGAATGAAGGATGATGATTTTGAGTTTTGGTTGATTGCATTTTCCTAATGAAGATTGGCAATTTGAATGAAAGTCGGTTTCTTCCCCAAAATTTTTAGAAAGAATTGGTTCCGTTTGAAAATATGATTCATCCCCAAAAGTATCTAGTTGAATTTAAGGAGTGTGTATGGGTTCAATGTTTGGTATTTCTCCCAATTGTTCAGTGATTTGTGTTTTTGAAAAATCATTAATGGAGTTATATTCAGGAAACTCAATCCATGATGTCAAATTTTCCCCTTGTGAATCTGTAAAATTAATTTCCTCTTGATTTAAGCACCCATCAATAATTCCTTTATTATCTTCAACTATCCCAAATCAAATGGTTGGTTCTTCAATAAAGGCTTGAGGTGTTTGTGTGTTACAAGATTCTTCTATCAATATTGAGTAAGGGATGGTTTGAGTGGGAATGGGGTCCACACAAGTTTTAATGCTTTGTAGTTCTTGTCTAAAACTTGATACCTCTGAATTCATTTTTTCCATTTTTTCACACAATTTTTGAAGAATTGTTTCAGGATTAGGATTGATAGATGTTTTGACATCATGGACTTCCTCATTATTCATCTTTTGAATCATTCTTGATAGGTATGGAAATTGTTCTTTTAAACCTTCATCATTACAAATTTCGTTCATGTTATCAGGGGTGGGGTATTCATTCAAAGGTTGATTAAAAAAGGTTGGTGATTCCCAATGTGAATTTTCAAACTAATTCCATCCTGAGTTTGTGAAGGGATATTGTGGATTATACTCCATTGGATTTATTTGAAAATTTGGAATCGTGATTTTCAGGGGTCAAAAAAAAGAGGGGAAAAGATAAGAGAAATGGGGATGAGAAAATAGAAATGAGGGAGAATAGAAAGATGTTCTAAGGTGACTTACTTGGTCCCCGGCAACAGCGCCAAAATTTGGTTGCGCCCAAATTTACCCTACGGGTAAAAGCGATCGATGTAGTACATGTAGGGGTCGAGTCCACAGGGACCGAAGAAGTAACCTTGAGACGCTATGATTTGGTGAAGGATGGGCTATGAAGTAGCCGACTTTGGTTTTGATTTTGGATGGTTTTAAATAACACTAAGAAACCTACGTGAATTCAATTCAATGAAAATGGGTTGATCTAGAATTATGCTCGGGGTGGATTGAATGAATTTTACTTCTTTAAACAATTTTGGTTTTATTAATTCTTGATGAATCCATTCTTCAAAAATAACACTAACTTCATCATTTTCTGGTTTGGTGCTTACTAAACACAATTACTAATCCCCTATACACTTAGAGAACCAAATTCATGATCTCTCTGAGGTATATGGTCATTTAGTAATTGAATTTATTTTTCTCAAACACAGTAAAGATGAAGAGTAGAAATAACTGAAGAATGAATGTCTTAAATTAATTATCCAATTAACAACAATTCGTTCATAAAATAACATTCAATCCAGCCTTCGCATCCTCCTAAGATCAACCCATTAAGGGTTTAGCCCTCCATTGATGATATACTCTCAATGGTGGGCGGAAGATGGCTAACAAGAATTGGATTGAAGAAATTAAAACCGCAGAAATAACGAGCACTCCTCCGTGTGTGTGAATGAAATTCACACCTATGTGTGAACTAATTCACAACAACACAGAGATATCACTGTGCTTTGTGATTATAAAGTTTTAATAAATGAAATGGAAAATATATAAGAGAAAGAAGTTGATTAAGAACATAAAGATACAAAAAAGAAACTTACATGGAAATGGAAAACATTACAAAGGAAATTTGGAAGCAAAACATTACAATGAAACAAAGCATCCAAGATGATAAGAAAATTTTCCACCCCCATTCCCTTCACCACTAGCTCCTTATATAGGCATATTAGGAGCCTTAGGTACATCCCCCAACAATTAATTCACCCCCCAACAATTAATTCACCCCCCAACAATTAATATAGTCAAATGGAGGGTGAATAATCAAAAGGAAATTGATGTTTCGAATTTGACCCGGAAAACTGTCCAGATTCGTCCACCACATTGACGTATGAATTCGAAATTGAAGAAGGCCGAATCCGGAGGGGATGTAGAAGAGAAATATCTTCATAAATCTTTCCTCTATGAGATGTAAAAACTTCAGGACATTTAGCTCAGCATTTTGGACGTTATAGTCTAAATGGTGGGACGGATTTTTGAGCATTAATGTCATGTCCACCATTTAAATCTCAACTTCAGATCCCTTTATCATCATGATAACATCAGAATTAGCTCCAGCCACAGTTGAATAAAATGATCCTCATATTTTTATCTTTCTACTGTATAAATTTGAGCTTCATTGGGATTGGTTTCTGGGCCCCACATTTGTTTGATGGGCCTTAGGCCCATTATGCTTTTTCCAGCAAGTTTCTGCCTTCAGGCGAAAAATTCTCCATCTTCCTTTGAGATTCATCCATCGGACCTAAAATATAAAATGTTCCAAACAAAGTGGTAAATCATATACCAAAATTTCAAATTAAAATGATGAATATTGTAATTTCCACAAGCAAATTATTGAGTGGGACCAAATTAACATTTTAAGCATGAATTGCACAATGATGGGAAATGAAGTTCAATTTCTGAATTGGACTAAAATTGATGTTTATGAACTTTTAAACACATTAATATTAAGATATTAACAATGAATATTAGCCACTTTTAGTGACTAATCACACCCCCCAACTTTAGTTTTGCTAGTCCCGAGAAAAATAAAGTACAAATATGAAATCCAAATCCCCTTTTCCAAAAACATTTAAATACACATTGCTCACTCAAAAGATCTCATACCAAAAAAATTATGGAACCCATCAAAATCATTTAAAACAAGCTAGGTCCATAAGCATATCCCAAGCCCAAGCCCATTCCTTTGTTCAAATTCATTGCCACATTTCATCCAATTCCAATTAAGCATGATAAAGTGTTGTGCATCATAAAAGATATGAGGCCCATTTTATTGTTCAAGGGGAAAAAATGGAAGCGCTAGGTGGGAATCACATTAAACCTTAATATGAGTATCCATTTTTTTTTTGATTTTTTTTGACGATTTTTTTATCCACAATAGATATGAAAAGACTAACTTTGGGCAAGACAACTATAGAGTCACGATCCCCAAGTGCCGGATGCCACACATATTGTCAATTTCATGCTCTACAATAGAGATATAAAGCCTAACTCTGGGCAAGACAACTATGGAGTCACGATCCCCAAGTGCCGGACGCCACGCATTTGGACAAAACATTGCTCTATGTGGTCATTATTATTTTTTTTCAATTTTTTTTTTGTTTTTTTTTGGATACTCAAATTAAACTAAAAGTGACCCCAGAACCCTATGCTATAATGAAAGGGACCCAAGAACTCAAATTTACACCCACGATCCAGTAGACGTGCATTGTGGCATTTTTATTAATAGGATGAAAATATAAACATTGAAAAATCACATCGGGCAACCGCACTTCCCAAAAACTATGCTCATGAACTTAAACTTGCATTAAAATCAGAATCAAGGCATGCAAAATTTATTTGATATCCAATTTTAGAGTTTTCAATGTTTCTTTATCATGTTTATGGTTAATGGAATTTTTTTTTCATGCATGTTCTTATTCAAAATAAAAAACATTTTTTATCCCCCCCCAACTTAGAATAACACTGTCCCCAGTGTTTAAAGAAAAAAAAAGTTAGAAGGGGGTAGGAGAGGAGTTCAAAGATAAAATTGAGAATGAAAAACATGGAACAAATTCACCTGGTTTTTAAAGTTGAGGTTCATGATGCTCCAAATTACTCCTTTGATCTCTTTGGGGATGCAGGCACCTCCTTGATTGAACATGTATCACCCAAAATAGTTCTTGAACCATAAAAATAAGGAAAAAGTAGACAAAACAAACAACACAATGATTTATTTAATTCCAAGTATCATCATTTTCATATTTTTTTTAAATCAAACTAATGATACATTGTCTTCTTTTAAATTTCTGGGTAAGGTATTACTCAGGGATCACACCGCGTGACACGGATGAATACGGTGCTCCCCTTTCATACCCATCCATACTCATAAAAGAAGAACAGGTCAAGAGTCTAAATTATTATTTTTTTTTTAAAACCTACAAAAACATAAATAAAATAAACTGATGATACATTGCCTTCTTTAAATTTCTGGGTAAGGTATTACTCAGGGATCACACCGCGTGACATGGATGAATACGGTGCTCCCTTTTCATACCCATCCTTACTCATAAAAGAAGAACAGGTCAACAGTATATGGTAATTTATTATAAGAAAAAGAAAATGATTCAAAATGATTAGAAAACATGAAAACCATGGGTTGCCTCCCATGCAGCGCTTTTGTTTAACGTCGTTGGCTCGACTTTTACCCCCCAACTTATCCAATTCCAACTTTCAGCATTTTAATTAACCCATCTTTTTCCACTTCAACTTGATTGAGATTGATTTTTTTTTAGAATCTTTTCCTTGTATAAATCCATGTTCTAAAATAAATCTGAAGATACAAGGAATGTCAGAAATGGTTGATCTAGTTGCATTTTTTGTCTTGTCTAAGACGTCAAGGTTCAATCTAACATTATTTCTTTCATGAGAAGAATGAATGAATAAATTATGGTCGTGGGTATCACCTATGATGTAATTCTTGTTTGGGGAATGAAGGATGATGATTTTGAGTTTTGGTTGATTGCATTTTCCTAATGAAGATTGGCAATTTGAATGAAAGTCGGTTTCTTCCCCAAAATTTTTAGAAAGAATTGGTTCCGTTTGAAAATATGATTCATCCCCAAAAGTATCTAGTTGAATTTAAGGAGTGTGTATGGGTTCAATGTTTGGTATTTCTCCCAATTGTTCAGTGATTTGTGTTTTTGAAAAATCATTAATGGAGTTATATTCAGGAAACTCAATCCATGATGTCAAATTTTCCCCTTGTGAATCTGTAAAATTAATTTCCTCTTGATTTAAGCACCCATCAATAATTCCTTTATTATCTTCAACTATCCCAAATCCAATGGTTGGTTCTTCAATAAAGGCTTTAGGTGTTTGTGTGTTACAAGATTCTTCTATCAATATTGAGTAAGGGATGGTTTGAGTGGGAATGGGGTCCACACAAGTTTTAATGCTTTGTAGTTCTTGTCTAAAACTTGATACCTCTGAATTCATTTTTTCCATTTTTTCACACAATTTTTGAAGAATTGTTTCAGGATTAGGATTGATAGATGTTTTGACATCATGGACTTCCTCATTATTCATCTTTTGAATCATTCTTGAAAGGTATGGAAATTGTTCTTTTAAACCTTCATCATTACAAATTTCGTTCATGTTATCAGGGGTGGGGTATTCATTCAAAGGTTGATTAAAAAAGGTTGGTGATTCCCAATGTGAATTTTCAAACTGATTCCATCCTGAGTTTGTGAAGGGATATTGTTGATTATACTCCATTGGATTTATTTGAAAATTTGGAATCGTGATTTTCAGGGGTCAAAAAAAAGAGGGGAAAAGATAAGAGAAATGGGGATGAGAAAATAGAAATGAGGGAGAATAGAAAGATGTTCTAAGGTGACTTACTTGGTCCCCGGCAACAACGCCAAAACTTGGTTGCGCCCAAATTTACCCTACGGGTAAAAGCGATCGATGTAGTACATGTAGGGGTCGAGTCCACAGGGACCGAAGAAGTAACCTTGAGACGCTATGATTTGGTGAAGGATGGGCTATGAAGTAGCCAACTTTGGTTTTGATTTTGGATGGTTTTAAATAACACTAAGAAACCTACGTGAATTCAATTCAATGAAAATGGGTTGATCTAGAATTATGCTCGGGGTGGATTGAATGAATTTTACTTCTTTAAACAATTTTGGTTTTATTAATTCTTGATGAATCCATTCTTCAAAAATAACACTAACTTCATCATTTTCTGGTTTGGTGCTTACTAAACACAATTACTAATCCCCTATACACTTAGAGAACCAAATTCATGATCTCTCCGAGGTATATGGTCATTTAGTAATTGAATTTATTTTTCTCAAACACAGTAAAGATGAAGAGTAGAAATAACTGAAGAATGAATGTCTTAAATTAATTATCCAATTAACAACAATTCGTTCATAAAATAACATTCAATCCAGCCTTCGCATCCTCCTAAGATCAACCCATTAAGGGTTTAGCCCTCCATTGATGATATACTCTCAATGGTGGGCGGAAGATGGCTAACAAGAATTGGATTGAAGAAATTAAAACCGCGGAAATAACGAGCACTCCTCCGTGTGTGTGAATGAAATTCACACCTATGTGTGAACTAATTCACAACAACACAGAGATATCACTGTGCTTTGTGATTATAAAGTTTTAATAAATGAAATGGAAAATATATAAGAGAAAGAAGTTGATTAAGAACATAAATATACAAAAAAGAAACTTACGTGGAAATGGAAAACATTACAAAGGAAATTTGGAAGCAAAACATTACAATGAAACAAAGCATCCAAGATGATAAGAAAATTTTCCACCCCCATTCCCTTCACCACTAGCTCCTTATATAGGCATATTAGGAGACTTAGGTACATCCCCCAACAATTAATTCACCCCCCAACAATTAATTCACCCCCCAACAATTAATAGAGTCAAATGGAGGGTGAATAATCAAAAGGAAATTGATGTTTCGAATTTGACCCAGAAAACTGTCCAGATTCGTCCACCACATTGACGTATGAATTCGAAATTGAAGAAGGCCGAATCCGGAGGGGCTGTAGAAGAGAAATATCTTCATCAATCTTTCCTCTATGAGCTGTAAAAACTTCAGGACATTTCGCTCAGCCTTTTGGACGTTATAGTCTAAATGGTGGGACGTAGTTTTGAGCATTAATGTCATGTCCACCATTTAAATCTCAACTTCAGATCCCTTTATCATCATGATAACATCAGAATTAGCTCCAGACACAGTTGAATAAAATGATCCTCATATTTTTATCTTTCTACTGTATAAATTTGAGCTTCATTGGGCTTGGTTTCGGGGCCCCACATTTGTTTGATGGGCCTTAGGCCCATTATGCTTTTTCCAGCAAGTTTCTGCCTTCAGGCGAAAAATTCTCCATCTTCCTTTGAGATTCATCCATCAGACCTAAAAGATAAAATGTTCCAAACAAAGTGATAAATCATATAACAAAATTTCAAATTAAAATGATGAATATTGTAATTTCCACAAGCAAATTATTGAGTGGGCCCAAATTAACATTTTAAGCATGAATTGCACAATGATGGGAAATGAAGTTCAATTTCTGAATTGGACTAAAATTGATGTTTATGAACTTTTAAACACATTAATATTAAGATATTAACAATGAATATTAGCCACTTTTAGTGACTAATCAGACCTCTATTCTTGATAGAAATAAAATAGTAAAGAACAAAGGGAAGTTTCCTTGTTTCTAGAGTCAACAGATACATGAAAATTGAGATTTCAGATTGCAACAGATTTAATTTACCTATTATTTAGTATCTCATTAAACTACATATGGAAGGAATAATTTATAGCCTTAGTCATCACATAAATTCAAGGATATAATTATAATCAGTGAAATAACCTTATAATGACCCTGATTCACACCATTGAAGTCCCATATGGCCATTTTACTTTACTGGCATAAAACTCCATGTGTTCGATCCCACGTAGTTGAAAGACCCACATAGCTAAAAGCTCTACATAACCATTTTCATATAGCCCACTCAGACATATAGTTGACTCATCCACACAATCAATTCACATAGTCAATTGCTCACATATCCTATTCACACAGCTGATCGCTCACATAGCCAATTTACATAGCTGATAGCTCCACGTAGTCTTTTCACCAAGTTGATCCAGCCGCAACCGATTCACACAGTCGATCTATCCATGTAGCCACTTCATGTAGTCAATCCATCCACATAACTAATCCATCTACATAGCTGATTCACATAATTGATCCAGTCACGTAGCCAATTCATATAGTTGATCCATCCATATAGCCGATTCAACTAGTCTTGAGAAAAAACAACTGACTATACCAACTTCCCGCACAACCAACCTACATACCGCATGAATAAACAGGTGATCATGCCAACCAACCACACAAAAAACCACCCTATCACATGAAAAAACATCTAACCATTCCAACCAACCGCACAACCAACTTACTAACCTCTTGAACAAATAGGTGACTGTAATAAGGGAACTTAGAAGAACCAGAGAAAAAGACTCCAAAACAACCTCTAACCAACAAAACTGGCAAAGTAACGGGATGGAAAGGCACAATCCATTATAGTAGATTTCATTGTTGGCATAGAGTATTATGACATAGTTTTATTAGTTCAATAGAGGCTAAAATTGATTCCATGGGTGTCATCAAGAGATGTGGATGAGGATAGGGATCTTATAGCAGGTTTGTGGATTCCTTACCATGGTTGTTAAGAGGGATGAGTAGGTCGTTATAGACGACCATTGTTAGGATTGTTTGATAGTGGTCTAGTAGAAATAGAATGGAAATTAAATTAATTAAATTATAAACTAATGTGTATGGTAATAGAGATCTTGGAATATATGAATGATATGATTCATTGGAATGCAATGATTGATTGTGGGTAGATGGCAGTGGTGTGTGGCGGTTATTGTTTAGTAGTTGGTGGTGATGTTATCAAGGTTGTTCAGACCTTGTTGGTGGTTTCTTGATGTGAATGCATGGAATGGGATTGTGTGTGGTTAACATGATGTATTTTATTGATATTTCTATATGTTCCCCATTTGAGTTGGATAACCCAACCAACACCCAACATGTCTTGGGTACCAGGTGTATTCCCCAATATCCAAAATGAAAAATAAATGGGTGATTGAATTCTCCCTCTTCCATGATCTCTATTATAGGTCTGAGGATTTAGTACGACCCCCTACAGTGTTATAGTAGACCCTACGGGGTGATGGTTCTGGAAGACCCTACAGGGTATTAGTACCGGATGCACCGACAGACCCTACGAGGTATTGAGAGGTACTGGATGTACTAGAAATCCCTAGGTTATTTATGAGATGAGATGCAACGATTTCGGTATGATAATATATGGTGGGGGTCCTTAATGGAAGGAGGTAATGAGTTTGATGTTTCACAATACCCTACTGTACTGGATATGGATTGAGATACCCATATTGTGTTGCTAAACGAATACAGAGGGGATTGGAAGCATCATGACACTTGATGTTGGGGCATGAGAGTGACGAACCAGTGGACAAGTGGTTATGTACACATTTGATTATATTCCTTGATATTAATTTACTACTTGATGTGATATTTGGTGAGTGAGGCTTGATGGGTTAGGAGATTAACTAACCTTGTAAGTGCATGGTGATTTTGTCATTTTCTTACAAGAGCATTAACATGGTTCATCCACATTTTCATGAGGGGTCTTGATTATGATCTTAACATGTATTCATGTTATTCACACCCCTACATATACAAATTTTAGGTTTCTAGTAGGGCTTTGGAGACCAAACTAGATATCACTAGTTCAGGTTGGAGTTCCTGAAGAATCGCTGGAATAGAATCTTGGTATGGTTTTATTTTAAATATTTTGAATCATGTACAAATTATATATACATGATGAGATAGGGGTACCTTTTCTTTTATACCTTTTTGGCATAGTGTTGGTTGGTGGATGTTTATATGATCTATTTATCCTTTCTTTATTTTGAGAATAATGTTTCTTATATGCCTATTTTTATACCCTTGGTTCTAGTAATCACCACATGGCCTATTGGAGGTAGGTTTTAATGTTCATTATCCCCTTTACTTTAATTCCATCCTAGGTGGGGGTACCAGTGGGAGAATGGGGTCATCATAGAGTGGTATCAAAGGTTTTAGTTGAGAGAAGGGATGAACACTAGAGTTAAGCACTAGTGTGAATTTCATGGGTTTTGTAGGAAAATAGTGTCAATGATATTAGACTGTGAGGTAAGAAAGGGAGACTAGTCAGGATATAGGATTTTAGGTCCCACTATGATCCAATGCAAGGACCTTAAGCTTTCTAAACATGCTAAATGAAATTGTATTACTTGTTGGGTAGAGACCTAGGAGAGAACATACATCATGTTTGCTTGAGTTGTTGTTTGAACGAGATAAATTTAGGAAATTAAATGAATATAAAATAATATCATGCTATTGGGATTAGGATTTTCCTCCTTGTTTGTATAGATGGCTCTTAGGCATTGTCCACATGCAATTCAAATTGATGAGGCTCAGTAAGTAGACCCGGTTGACCATCAGAGGGTCGAATGTAACACCCTAAGATTTTATTATTATTTTTCAAATAAATTTAATCTTTTATATATTTTTCATTACACACAACACTAGGTTTATCTTTAATTACACACAATACTAAGTTTAGCTTGCATTACATGCAACACCGAGTTAAAATGAAACATGACTTTCTATCACAAAATTATTATTTAATATGATAGTTATTACCAAGCTATCGGAATGGTGGGTATGAATAGGATTAACTAAATTATCAAAATATATTGTATAAAAATTTATATAAATTAAATTATTTAGTGACCAATTAAAATATAAACGAAAATAAAAACTATTTAGAAATAAAGAAAATATTTTTTTGAAAAAACTATTTTTATGCACACAAACATGTTTCACCTCAATAAATTAAAAAAATAACTTTTTGTGAATAATTTTAATTAAATTTATATATTATATATTCAATCAAATTTTTAACATTAATATTATGTTTTTTATAGACAAAATATAATAATAAATCTAATTTTACGCTTAAAAACTGTATTTTTCTAAAAAGCAATTTTGCAACCTTTTACATACTTATTTTAAAACAAAATTTAAAAATTTTAGAAAATTTTATTGAAAAAATAAAGTTAATTTTTTAAATAATCATGTGAAAATTATCTTATGGTTAGTTTTTGATATTATTATGATAAGATTAATTTTTTGATGAATAGTGAAAAATACTGGGTTTTATTAAGAATTATCATTTATTTTAAAGCTTTTAAAAACTTACAAACTATTTTAAGATATTTTTAACAGAAAAAATTGTTAAATTATATATCTATAAATCCAATTTATGTCATTGTAATAATTTCCATATTGAATTTTGATATAAAAACTTTTTAAACTTTTGAATATATTCTCCTTAAAAACCCACTTTCCCGCCGTGCTTGCGGGTTTAAATTTAAATTAAATTATGGAATTTTGAAAAATGTATTCCATATTTAGAATAAAAATAATTTATATTATCTATTAGGTTCAACTTAATTTTTGACCATAATTAATTTTAACAATGGTAAAAGTTATTTACCACGTTTAATGTAAAAATGGGTTTTATCATGGGGTTAAACTGAAAAGATAAAGGTTAAAAATGATACAAAACTTATAAAACACCAATTTAATGGAAATATTTCAAACTTATATCTTATATTATAGATAATATTCCATTTTTGATCCTTTTTTTATGATAAAATCATGGGTACACCTTTTTCTTTTAAAAAATTAAAAGTGTGTGAGTCACCTCACTTATAAAAGGTCTCCCCTTCTTCTCTCCTCTTAACACTTCAAAAACCATTTATTTTGGCCAAAAACTTCCCAAATAACTTTCTTAATTACCTAATACTATCCTAGAATCATTATTTTTTTCATAAATCCAACCCAATTATTCTTTTGGTGCAAACCAAAACAAGTTATCCAAAGAAGAGGTAACACCCTTAACCGAGCGTTTTATTTTATTTATTCCTTCACCCAATTAAATTATTATTAAACCATGATGTTATAATAAAATAATTATATTATATATAATATGATATTATTTTAATTTCATAACTTAAATATTTCTACTATTCCATCAAATGTGTCCCAAAATCATCATTCGTGTGTACGACAGACCACCGTCTCGTGAACCGATGTTATTCATTTTCCATCACCACATATCACAACTAATTATAATAATTAATTAATTGTTTATATATTATATTTATGATATTATTATTCTTATTTAATCATTATATCACATATTATTTCTTACTTTCCATTATGTGGGAATACGATAACATCATTCGTGAGTACGACAGACTACCGTCTCGTAAAGCGATGTGATTCGTTCACACTTTAATTGGATGGTAACAAGGATGTATTTAATGAAAATATGTGATATATATGATATGAAAATTATTATATAATGGTAATATATTATTTACTTTTATTTATTTCATTCCTTCAGTAAAATGGTAATATATTATTTACTACCATCTTCATGAACGGTGTATTTCATTTTCTATATCTAAATTTTATGGATCACTCTAAATAAATTTATACTGAATATATATGTTATTTATATCATATTTAACTTTATATATATTATTTAACCATGATCAATGTAATAATACCAAAAATAATAAATCAAAACATACATGAATAACAAAGCAGTTATTGACTTTAACATAGAATTATTAATAAACGGGTAATAAAATGTCATAAGTAAATAATATATAGTTTGATATATACATATATATGGTGTTTTAATATATTAATAATAAACTTATTTTTATTAATTATGAGGTCCGAACATGTACAAAGGAAGTCAAGACTTATGGTAAGATATTTTCGTCTCACTTTTTACTTCTGTGAAACACGTGTTATATTCACTACCTATTTATTATATGTGGTATATATACTACCCATGAATTTATTTTATTATTATTATTATAATTAAAATTATTGGGATTTATATATCCATTTTAGGATCTCTCTTTCATGGATTTTATGGTTAAAAAATTACCAAAGTAGTAAGGTACTTTTGTCTCAATTTGCTTTTCTTGAGACATATGTTGTGTTATGCACTTATATTATTTTATGAGGTGTATATAAAGCCACTTTCACATGTAATATCATGAATTTATTTAATTACAATGATATTTTAATTTTAATATAATGATTTTTTTTCATGGGTCTTATGATTTAAAGTCACCAAATTAGTAAAGGTTTTATGATAGTCTCATTGTTTATCAGAATTATTCATGTTTATGCTTTTGATAATGAAATATTATGATATATATATCAATAAACACATGATTTTTCTTATACTATGGTTATTTAATTAAAATATATGTTTTCTATTTATTTTAATCTCTTTATGTACTCAAGTATTTGTAATAAAGTTTTTAAGAAAAATGGTCTTTATTTATCTCTTCAGTCGAAAACACTTTTTCTTTTAAAAGAATGTTTTATAAAAATGATTTAAAAATTGTTTTTAACATTATTAAAATGATTTATTAAAGAAATTTTTACCCATGTTTTACTTTTTACAAAATGTTTTTAAATGAATCTTCATGTCATTTTCCAAACATTTCCTTTTTGAATTTTACTGAAAATGTGAAAATGATCTTTTTTTAATATGTACGACATGAAATAAATTTTTAGACGTCATGAACATTATTTTTTTTAAGATTAATTTATAAGTTTTTAGGTTTATTTTCAAATAAATTCATTTTCACAATATTTTATGAATTTTTAGTTTTAAAAAGTGATTTTCAAAAAAAGGATATTTTCCAAAAGAAACGTTCCAAGTGATTTTTCTTTCAAAATCATTTTCCATATAAGATGACATAATTTGATGTTAATTATTATTTAATAACATTATTATTATTTATCTATATGGTTTATATTTATTATGACAAGATTTTTATGAAACACTATTCTATTCCACAGGTTATACCATGATAAAATGATTATGAAACCTGCTTCTTTTTCCATGGGTTATGTGTTGAAAAAATAATTAAATGATTATAAAACCCATTTATTTTCATGGGGTTTGATATGATTAATGTCTAATGATCTTTTGGAACATTTATATATGATTTTAATCATGTGAAGGGTGGGACCTATATCTCTCTCCAATGAATTGGGTAATTATTAATGTTATATGATCTCAAAGGGTACATGGGAGGTTATCCCAAGCCCAAAAGAGGGTATATAAGAGGTTATCAAAATCACAAAAGAGGGTACATAGGAGGTTATATCAATCCTAAAAGAGGGTATATATGAGGTTTCCCCAAGACCAAAGCAGGTACATGGGTTGTTAACCCAAGTCTAACATGTTATGAATGTATTGATGAGTAGCCTTGACATAAGATTTTCTATGATTATGTATATGTCACAATTATTTGTCTTATGTCAATTTTATTCTCTCACAGATCATGTTATTCGATTCCATTATGATTCATGTCTCACGAACATTCAATATTTATGCCATGACTCAAGATTATGATTTTTGATATGTAGAGTATGGTTTTTAAATGTTATGCTCATGTTCTCATATCCTTTTGTTCATGTTATACTTAGATATCTCCCTTTTTTATCCTTACTAAGCATATTTTCTCACCCTTTCTTATGTTTCCTTTCCCTAGGTTATAAATAAAGGTTTTAAGTAGGGTATGTTTGTGAAGAGTACTAAAGGGGAATATCTTTATGGGAGAAGTTTAAGATCTTTCACCAAATTTTAAAATTGTGTACCTAGTCTCCAAAGACACTAAACTATTACGGTCCTCAGGTGTGTGTTTGTGTAATGTATTGAATATTCATCTAAAAAAATATAATATATATGTATGGAAAGCCTGATTCATTAAATTTAGTATTAGAGGAAAGGTTTACTTAACCTTTGAAAACTAGGATGAGAAAAATTTAGTGAAATCTATATAGATATTTCTAAGGACATGTCTAGGGATGTATCTAAGGATAACTCTAAGGATGATTCAAAGTATTGGAAAATTTCCTAGAATTTTGGTAAAGGATAGAGTGAATGATTTACAAGAAATTACATCCATGACTAGATACTATAATTGGATACAGATCTGGAATAAAGGTACATAGGGGTAATAACTTCAAAAAGGGTGCATTGAGTTGGACTTGATCATCACCTGGTGCATGATAACAGGACTTACTACTCACCTGATTTGAAAATATTAGGGGATATTCTTGGGAAATTCACAAACTCTTTACTAACCATCATAAAGTATTTAAATAGATTATGACTATGAATGACCTAGGATAAACCTAAGGTGTTATAGATTAAAAATAAGGCGTCATGATTTGGACATCCTATAAATGATTTTTCATTATTATGTGGTTCCCCAATATGATTATTATTACTTACACTATTATTTTTCATTTTAGTCAATGGTTGGAACCTAAAGGAACTGTGTTAATGCTGAGTATAATGGAAAATGTAATGAATTTCCTCATGAGAAACCAAATGTTATAAGAGTTATAATAAAAAAATATTATTTCTATGCTCAAGCAAATTTCTCAAGTCACAAATAATGCTAAACTTCTAAATGACTATAGGGAAAAACGTTCTGTTGAGTTATTCATGAGGCGAAGTCCACCTACCTTCATTGGATCCACTGATCCACTGATATACTAGATCAATACCACTAGAAATATATTTTACATTCTCCTGTGTTCAGAACATGAAAAATTAATTTTGGATGTCTATCATTTAGAAGTCAAAGATGATAAATTGTGGACTCTCATAAAGAATATAAGGGAACATTATGAAATTGACTCCATGGATTGGGATGAGTTCAAGAACTTATTTTTCAATAAGTAATTTCCTTGTATTTTTTATATGAAGATAGATAAGGAGTTATTTCCACCATGTATTGGGATGATTTTAAGAACTTAGTTTTTTAATAATTACTTTTCTATTATTATTTATATGAAGATGGGGAATGATTTATTTGAGCTAAAGAAAAATTATGATGAATTAATTGGTACCTATAAGGAAAATTTTACAAGACTTTCAAGGTATGCTTATAGTATTATCCTCCAATTTGAAAGTAAGGTTGATCGATTCTTTAGTGGATTAAAACCAAGTATCACATGGGAGTTATCCATAAGATACTTCAGTAGCTATGAAGTGATTGTTTGATGTGGTATCAAGGTGTAAATGGAGGTTGGATTTACATATCAATATCATGGTTTTTATAAGAATAGAAAAATAAAATTCAATGGAAAATCTAAAAACCATGAAGAAAATAAGATGAGATTTACTTTATGATCAAAGTTTAGAAGAAACATGGATAAAATTATCTTAAGGGGACTAATAAATGTTTTAAGTGTGTAGGAGAATGTCATTGGGAAATAAAATTATGAAGTGATGAGAAGAATTTATCTAATGATGAAAATAGAGAGAAAACTCCACATAATGCACCACTCACACTCCAGTATTTCAATTGCAATGAGTTTTGGAATTATGAAAATAAATTCCCCAATACAAGGGATAATGTGGATGATAATCTAAAATAACCACTAAAGGAAAAGGAAAAATGGAAAGCTTATGAAATCAAAATGGATAAAATGAATCATGATGATTATGGAACATTATAATCCCCTCCTTAGTTGGTAATTTCATGTTCGATTTGGTATGAATGAGCCCTATAAAAATATTATTGTTCACCCTTTAGTAAAATTTCATGTGATTTTGAGCATTTATATTCCCCCTCTACATGTATTTTGTAGTGAAATCACATTTGATATTCTATCGGTACAAGGATGAGCCCAAGCTTCCAATGGAAATGTTTTTTTATAAGATAAGAGGCTATATAAGGAATAAAAGATGAGTGAATTTTTGAAGTGTATATGACTCCATGTAAGATTAAATTAAGAGTTATAGATACCATCACTAGTTTATGATTTTAAGGTTAATCATAAGTTCAAATTCATTGAAACCCCTTTTGAGGTTTTACATGATGGGAGTTTATAGAGATTAAGGATGTTTTAAGAGACATTTATGGCAATACAACCCTTTGGTTTTGTATATGTTTTAGTTACAAAGTTATTTAAGGAGGAATTAATTTACACTTTGTGGACATATGATTAAAATTATGGGTAACATTTGAGGTTTATCTTATCATTGATGTTTAGGTAATTATGGGTTTTATTTGATCACGTTACGAAGTCAGTACACTTCATTTCCATTAGAGAATATTTCTCTCTGTATCCATTTGTTAAAATAAACATTAATGAAGTGGTAAGGTTGAATGGGGTACCAAATTAAATTATACCTGATTAGGATATGAAATTTAACTCAAATTTTTGTCAAATTATTCATCAAGATCTTTATATAGAGTTGAATTTCAGCACTGTGTATCATTCTCAGACAGATGGTCAGTCCAAGAGAACAATTCAAAACCCAAAGGATATGATAAGATATTGTTCTATGGATTTCAATGGTGGTTTGGATCAAAAATTACCTCAAGTTGAGTTTTCTTTATGTAATAGATTTCACTTGAGCATTCATATGGATCCTTATGATTCTCTTTATGGAAAGAAGTGTAGAAGTCCAGTGTATTGGAATGAAGCTGCAGAAAGAAATATTTTGGGTATTGAGTAAGCTAATGAGATGGAATAGAAGGTTAAAGTCATTCAAAAAAATTTAAGGATAGTAAAAAGTTGATAGAAGTGTTATGTTTATAATCGTTGACATGATCTTTAATTTAAATTTAGTGGGAATGACTTTTTATTAATTTATCCATGGAAGAAAAAAGGGAAACTCAACCCTAAGTATATCGATCCCTTTGAAATACTTGATTATATCAGGACAATAACTTATAATGTGGAACTTATACTCAACATCTCTAAAGTTCAATACATGTTCCATGTATATCTCCTGGGAAATTACATACATAGTCCATCACATTTACTGAACTCAGAGGTTGTACCTCTAGATCATGATATTTCTTATGAGGAACAACTGATAGAAATTGTGGATAAAATAAAGAAATTTTGATGAAACAAGACCACTTAGCTGGTAAATATTTTTTGAAAAAACCACCAGCTTGAGGAAACTACCTAAGAACCTGAGGATGTAATGAGGTAGAAGCATCCTCAATTTTTGGTACCAAAGTGATTAATTTAGAGGGGAAAATTCATTTTAAGGGTGTAGAATGTAACAACCTGAGATTTTTTGAAATATTTATTTTTCAAATAGATTTATTCTTTTTGATATTTTTCATTACACACAACACCGAGTTTAGCTTGCATTACATGAAACACTAAGTTTGGATTGTGTTACACGCAATTCCAAGTTTAAATGAAACTTGACTAACTGTTAAGAAAATATTATTTAATATGATAGTTATCACATAGTCATTGGAATGATGGGTATAAATAGTATTAACTAAATTAAGAAAATATTTTTTCTACGCATGTATATAAAATTAATTATTTGGTAACCAATTAATTATAAATGAAAATAAAAACTATTTGAAAATAAAGCAAATATTTTTCTGAAAAACTATTTTTATGAAAAAAAATGTGTTTTAAGTCAATAAATTTAAAAAATTAATTTTAGTGAATTATTTTAATTAAATATATATAATATATATTCAATAAATTTTTTAACATTCATCTTATTTTTTTCTTAGACAAGAGATAAGAATAAATCTAATTTTATGCTTAAAAACTGTATATTTCTACAAAGCAATTTTTTCGACTTTTACACACTTATTTTTAAACTAATTTTTAAAATTTTTAACTTTTTTTTGAAAAATTAAATGAATTTTTTTAAATAATCATGTTGAAATCATCTTTGGGTGATTTTTTTGAGAAATTTCTGAGTTGATAATTTTTTTGATAAACAGTGAAAAAATACCGGTTTTTATTAAGAATTGTCATTTCTTTTAAAGCTTTTAAAAATCTAAAAATTGTTCTAAGATAGTTTTAAAAGAAATATTAGTTTAATTATATATATATATATATATATTAATCCAATTTATGTAATTTAAATCATTTTCATATTGAATTTTAATATAAAAACTTTTTAAACTTTTCAATATTTACTCTTTAAAACTGGCTTTCTCGTCATCTCTACGGGGTTAATTTTAAATTAAAATTTTTCATTTTTGTGAATTAAATTTGTAAAAATGCGTTCCATATTTAGAATAAAAATAATTTATATTATATAATAAAGTTAACATAAATTTTTACCATAATTAATAGTAAAAACAGTAAAAATTATTTACCGCGGTTAAGGTAAAAATGAGTTTATTGGGGGTTAAACTAAAAATATAAGGGTTTAAAATAACCCAAAATTTGTAAAAAACCAAATTTATGGTCATATTTAGACATTATATCTTATATTATTGAGATTAATAAATTTTTAATCCTTTTTACATGAAAAAAACGTGGGTACACCTTTTTCATTTCAAAAATTAGAAGTATGTCACTCACCTCATTTATAAAAGGCCACCCTTCTCTTCTCCTCTTCAAAATTAAGAAACCATTTTGTTTGGCCAATAACTACCCAAATAAATTTCTTAATTCAATACTATTATTCTAAAATCATTAGTTTGGTCATAAATCCAACCTAATAATCCTTTTGGTGTAAATCAAAAGAAGTTGTTCGAATAAGAGGTAACACCCATAACCAAGTGTTTTATTTTATTTCTTCCTTCACATCCTTAAATTATTATTAAAACATAATGATATAATAAAATCAGTATATTAAATATAATTATATATTATTATGTTAATTAAATAACTTAAATGATTCTTCTCTTCCATCAAATGGGTCACAAAATCATCATTAGTGTCTATAGTGGACTACAACCTCACGAATCGATGTTATTAATTTTCCATAAATACCTCTCAAAGATAAATATAATGATGTATTTATTGTTTATATATGATATTTATGATATTATTATTCTTATTTAATCATTATATCACACATTTATTCCTACTTTCCATTATGTGGGAATACAATAACGTTGTTCATGTGTACGATGAACTACCACCTCACAAAGCGATGTGATTTATTCAAACTTTACATGGAATGTAATAGGAATGGATTTAATGAAAATATGTGATATATATGAAATAAAAATTATTCTGTAAATATAATATATTATTTACCTTTATTTCATTCTTTTCTTCAGGAAAATTGAAATAACGTTCATGCGTACGTATAACGTACCGTCTCCATAAATGGTGTATTTCATTTTCTATCTCTAAATTTTATGGATCACTATAAATACATGTATAATTAATATATATGATATTTATATAATGGTTAAAATTATGTATATTATGTAATCATTATAAAATTAAGAGTACCAAAAATAACAAATCAAAACATACAAGAAAAACAAAGAAGTTATTGCCTAAAACTTGAATTTAATATGAAATTATTAATAAAAGGGTAATAAAATATCATAATTAAATAATATATGGTATGATATATATATGTATGGTTATATAATATATTAATAATAAACTTATTTTTTTATATAGGAGGTTTGAACATGTACGAAGGAATTCGAGACTTATGGTAAGAGATTTTCATCTCGGGTTTTACTTCTGTGAGACACATGCATTATTCATCACTTATTTATTTTATATGGTGTATATAATACTCATTAATTTATTTTATGTTTATTATTATTAAAATTATTTTGATTTATATATCCATTTGATGATCTCTATTTCATAGGGTCTACGATTCAAAAGTTACCAAAGTGGTAAGGTTTTTTTGTCTCAATTTTCCTTCCTTGAGACATATGTTGTGTTATGTACCTATATTATTTTATGAGGTGTATTTATAGAACCTTTGAAAAGTAATATCATTAATTTATTTAATTCTAATGATATTTTAAGTTTTATTTAATGTTATTCTTTCATGAGTTTTACAATTCAACGTCACCAAAGTGGTAAGGGTTTTATGATACACTCTCATTGTTTATATGGATAGTTTATATTTATACTTATGATGATGAAATATTATAACCCATATCTCAAGAAACATATGAATTTTATTCTCCTATGGTTATTTCATGATAATACATGTTTTTTATTTCATTTTCCTCTCTTTATGTACTCAATATTTTAAAAGATCCTTGTTAAGAAAAAATATTTTTATTTCTCTATTTAGTCAAAAAACCTTTTTCTTCCAAAACCATGTTTTCTAAAAAAGTTTTCAATTTTTTTTAAAATTATAAAATTTATTTATTAAAGACATATTTAACTATGTTTTCATTTTAATTTTTTTTGAAATGAATCTTCATATCATTTTCCAAACAATGCTCGTTTATCTTTTACCAAAAATGTGAAAGGAATCTTTTTTTAATATGTACAACATGAACATAATTTATGGATTCCATGAACATTATTTTATTTGAAGATTAATTTATAAATTTTAAAGTTTTTTTTCAAAGAAAAATATTTCCACAATATTTTATGAATTTGTAATTAAAAAAAGGTGAGTTTCAAAGAAATGATATTTTCTAAAAGAAACATTCAAAGTGAGTTTTCTTTCAAAATCATTTTCCATCTAAGATGACATACTTTGATGTTAATTATGATTTAATGGGGATATGAACCAAGTATACCATTATTATTATTTATCTATATGGTTTATATTTATTATGAAAAGACTTTTATGAAATTTTTTTCTCTTCCATAGGTTATTACATGATAAAATTCTTATGAAATCCACTTCTTTTCCCATGGGTTATACTTTTAGGAAACGATGAAATGATTATGAAACCCATTTCTTTTCATGGGTTTTTATATGATGAATATTTTATGATCTTATGGAAAAAATATGTATGATTTTAATCATGCGATGGGTGAGACCTATATCTTCCTCCAAGTCTCATCCTATACACGACTGTGTTGCCATAACACCCATACCAGAGGAACTGACCAACCTCAAAGAACCTTCATTAAAAAATAAAAAATATGGATATGATGATCCTAAAAGGGAATATATTAATCTAACTCAACCTCATCAGGATGAATAATATGCGAGGGATCAGAATGATATCAACAAAGATGAGATACATAGAAGACATCGTGCATGGCTTGGTACCTCTGTGGTAACTACAACCGATGGGCCACCAGACCGACTCTCTCCATAATCTAAAAGGGCCCTAAATAACAAGGTGATATATTTTATTCTCTCTAAATTCTTATATTCCCTATTCTAGGTTAAAATATCAATAAAATTTGACTCTCCACCTCGAACTCTAGTGGTCAGTGGTGATGGTTAATGTAAGACTTCTGTCTAGATTGAGCTATACACATCCATTTCTGGATGAGATAAACCCACTCTAATGTATCCTGAATGAGAAAAGGACCCAATATCAATTCCTATCATGCCTCTAACTAGTATAGGGGTGAATTTAATGGCCTACCGTATAGGGCCTCATAGGGATCCATCTGCATGGTCACCTGGAAGTTGTTATTATAAGCAAACTCAATGAGAGGTAAATATTTCTACCAATAGCCTCTGAAATCAAGGAAATATGCTTGACGAATGTCCTCTAAAACCTATATCATATGCTTGGACTGATTTTTATTCTATGGGTGATAGGCTATACTCAGTAGTACATGTGAACCTAGTTCCCACTACAACCCCTGCCAGAACCGTGATGTGAAATGAGCATATCTATTTGATATGATAGAATGTGGAACCCTATAGAGGAATATTATCTCATGAATGTAAGGAATCCTAAGATAATCTACTAAAAGAGTCTCCAAAATAGGTAGAAATGGGATACCTTGGTCAACTAGTCCACAATCACCCATACGGTGTCACTTCCTCGAGGTGATCTAGGTAGTCCCATTATGAAATCCATGGTGACATTATCTCATTTCCACTCAAGAATAGGTAACAACTATAAAATACTAGTTGATCGATGGTGTTCCTCCTTCACCAGATGAAAAGTGGAACACTAAATAATGAACCAAGTTATCTCCCACTTCATCCCCAACCAATAGTATTGATGTCTCAAGTCATGATACATCTTGGCAAGACCAGGATGCATAGCCCATATCAAGGCATATGACTTTCACATCAACTCCTCCCAGATGTATTCTAGAACCCAAACATGTCTATGGATGCACAATATCTCATCCTCATCAATGATCCAATTATGAGGTGGGTCATCCCCTTCAATGCTCTCTCATAGGACTAAACCCTCAGAATCTGATAACTGTCTCATCCTCAACCTATCCATAAAATTGGAAGTCACTGATAAAGATGAGAGAGAAGTCTACCCATGACCATCCTGAACCTCCAAGTACACCTCAAAAAATAAGTCCATAAGATTTCACTCACTAATAACCTTCTGAACTTCCTGTATCTGAGTCCTCTTGTTCATTACATCAGCAACCAAATTTTCCTTTCCCGACATATAGAAAATCCTGAAGTCAAAGGACTGTAGGTATTAAAACCACCTTCATTGATAACATTCAAGTCATATTGTGTAAATATATACTTGAGTATTTTTTGGTCTGTGTACACCAAAAATCACCCTCTTAGTAAATAATGCCTCCAAAAACATAAGACATGTACCACAACAACCATCTCAAGATTGTGCATTGGGTAGTTCCTCTCGTGTGGCCTCAAATGACAAGACCCGCATGCCATGTATCGCTCCTCCTACATCATTAATACTCCTAGTTCAATACCTAATGCATCAAAATACACTTTATAACTTATAAATAGCTCTAGAAGAATCAAGACCAACACTAAAGTTATTCTCCCTTTCAACTCCTAAAATATTGTCTCGTAGGTGTCTGACCATACAAACTTCATACCCTTATTAGTCAAGCCTATAAGAGGTTCTTCTAAGAATGAGAAGTTATTTATGAAGTGCCTATAATAACTAGATATCCCTTATCATGAACCAAATCAGGTTTCCATCCAATCGACGCCCGAACCGGTCCGCGACAAGGCCTGAGGGGCGTTCCCGATCCCCACAGGCTGGCACAAGTGCCTGGGTATCAAAATAATTCTTTGGTAATGATTTACCCGATTAGGAAAAACATACACAAAACAAAAAACAAAAAATATATGCCAAACTAAAAATATCAACCAAATGGGCCCTTACCACAAACTAGGATTTTAGTTAAAAGTTCAACACCAAACCCAAACAACTGAAAAACATGGTGGCCAAAAACCAACTCAAAAACCACCCCTGGCCGGAGGACACCACCCTCTTTCCATCTCCACAACGCCACGCCAAGGTGTCAGCTAATAAACTGAAACACCACTTCCAAAAGCCTTACCCTTACCAACATCAGACAAAACCAAATCTACTTACACCCAAGAGTGTAAGTAGGGTGTGAGATAATGCTCAATAGGATGTCACCAATAAGAGATTCCATATGTAAAGATTAACTGACAAAACAATTGCAAGTTTAATCCAGGAATAAAAATAAATGCTTAAACAATTTTAAATAAAACAATTTAAAGAATGAAAACTTTAAGGGAAAATGGTTTAGAAATAAAAACAACACTTTTATTTTTATTACACCACAAAGGTTACACTATATGTCATTATCGAGTGAGATGTAATCCAAGATCACCAAAGTAGAAGAGTTCCTATACGTAATAACACTAAAGGGAACCTAAAACATCGTGTCTCGGTGAACCAAAGAATAAGAACCACAATAATATACACTCTCGTGATAGATCCACTAGTAGGGAAACACATCCATAACCTAGTGGTCCCCAAACGCCACCCATAGTTTTGTTAGTGTTGTAATCGTCAAACCAACTGAGTGAAATTGGGACGAGGCCACTTCTGTATCACTAGAACACTAGTCCTAGTCTGCCCACCTAATACCCAGGCTTCCCATTTTGTTCTCAATTAAGTCAACATTTGACATTTCTTGACAAAGTTACATGCATAAAACACATAGTGCATTATCTACGTGTTGTGCCACACTTCCCATAAAAAATGCATTTTTAAAACATTACGAACACCAGTAATTTTATTCAAAACTCAACCTACATCATCCACACAATCAAATAACCAGTTGCACAATTTTTAAAGGACATAGCTAAAATAAATTAGCACTATGAAAAATCTATTTAACAGTTTAAAAAAAATAAGATGCATGACTCAAGGTGTCTAAAAAAACCACATAAGAACCTATTTACAACACGACGCACACTGACACACCTAAAAAACACAACTGCAACTCCTGCACATTTTAACAAAATAACTACACCAATTTGATAGACACTCATATTTCATAAATATGTACTACCAAAGAAAAAGCATAACAAATTCTAAATAAAACTGACTACGTCCATTAGAAACTAATAAATAAATATGTTAAATTAATTAAACAAGAAACCCGATAAATCAATCAATCCATAAACATGGAATCACCTACCAATGTGTATTATATTTCACAAACTCGATGCGCAAAGGTCTTTTCCCACCCACTGAACCTCAAGTAGACCACAAGAAACCCTAAAACAAAGAAATAAATTAATTGTGTCAAGAACGGACCACTCAGAACACCAAACATTCTCCAAAATAGAAGAAGATCTGCAGAAGAAAATAAAAAATCTACAATGGTCTGGATGAGAAGGAACCGTCGCGGAGCTACACTGCGTCATAAGTTCATCCAGAAGGGAGGGGTGGGCGGCTTGGTGTGAGGCAGGAGGACGGAGAGGTGTGCGGCTTGGTGCCAGGAAGCAGGTAGGGTGTGAGGCTGGCCAGTGCGAGGCAGGTCGGTGGGAGGCTGGATGGTGCGAGGCAGGCCGATGCGAGGCTGGATGGTGCGATGCAGGACGGTGCGAGGTTGGGTAGTGGGGAAGGTTAGAGGGGGATAGTGGGGGCGGCCGAGGTGAGTGGGATCTGACCAAGGTGGTGGCTGGCTGGTCCGGCAAGAGAGAGGGGAGATGCGGTGCCTGGGGTTAGGGAGAGCCATTTGTGCGTGAACCAGGGGGAGAAATGGATGAACAGTGCGCCGTGGGGAGGGATAGTGTGAGGGAGATAAGAAATAAAAGAGAGAGGAAAAAAAAAGAAAACAAAGGATAAAAAATAAGAAATAAGAAATAAAATAATAGAAATAAAAAAAAATTGAATAGAAACCGAAAAGGAAGAAGGAAAAAAATAAAAATAAAAATAAACTACACCAACCTAAAATAAAATAAATAAATAAAAATAATGAATTAATTTAATACTATAAATTAATAAAGGGTTCAATAATAATAATAATACTAATGATGTTAAAAAAAATTACGCATTTAAAATGTTAATAATAAAAAGGTCCACCCGCGTGCTGGGGTAGCTGTACAACTTCACCTATGCCCTGCCCGCGTGCCGGGTGTTGTCATGCCAAGGATCATTTACTAGCACAAAAAGTGCATGACACGTGTTGACTTGACTTCATTTATTAGTGCAAAAATCGCACAATAATGTCATGCTCAACCCAAATTCTAATAAATCAATTATAGAAAGGTAATTAAACTTATGTGATAAAAATTAAAATTAAAAACATACCTCAAAGCGAAGTCCGAGTGTGACAATTCTCCCCACCATGGAAACTTTCTGCCCTCGGAAAGTCAATTCGAAGCCTGATCAGAGAATAGAAATGGGTACTCCTACTCAACCCAAGACTTCTGCTCCCAAGTCTCATGCTCGTCATTCCCATGCTGCCAAAGAATGAGAACCAAGGGAATGAACTTCCCACAAAGCACCTGCTCCTAATAATACACTATCCGTACTGGACGCTCAAACACTGATAAGTTGGGATCTATCTCCAAATCCTCCCAATTCAACACATGTGACAGATCAGGATTGTACTTTTTCAGTTGGGATACATGAAATACATCATGAATTGACGTCAACTGTGAAGTAAAATCTGACCTTTATGCCACCTTTCTGATCCGTTCAGTAATCTCGAAAGGCCCAACATACCTCAGTGTCAGATTTCCCTACTTTCCCAAGCAGCGATGACCCAAGCGAGGGGCCACTCTCAAGAACAATTTGTCTCCCACTGAAAACTCAAGATCCTGATGCCTCTAATATGTATAATATTTGTCGCGACTCTGAGCTGTCAACAACCACTGTCTAATCAACTTGACCTTCTCAGACATCTCCTGAACTAGGCTCGGTCCCAAGAGTGAGGTCTCTCCTACCTCAGCCCAACACAAAGGAGACCGGAATGTCTGACCATAGAGTGCCTCAAATGGTTCCATTCTAATGGAATATTGGTAAGTGTTATTATAAGAGAACTCAACCAATCCCAAATGTCTATCCCATGAACCTCCTAAATCCAACACACATGCACAAAGCATGTCCTCCAGAATATGATTTTCCCGCTTTGTCGGGCCATCTTTCTGAGGATGGTATGCCGTGATCATCTTAATCTGAGACCCCAAAGCCTTCTGGAGGCCTCTACAAAACTGATATGTAAAGCGGGGTTCCCTATCAGAAACAACTGTTGATGGCACACCATGAAGTCTGACAACTTCTTAAACATACAAATGACCTAGCTCCTCCACCTTCGTTGTATCTCTGATTGGGATAAATTGAGATGACTTGGTCAAATGATCAATCACTACCTAAATAGAATTCCTTGACAAGCCAACAATGAAGTCCATGGCGACCTATTCCCACTTCCAGGTAGGAATGGGTAATGGATGAAGTAGGCTAGATGGTCTATGATGCTCTGTTTTCACCTGTTGACAAGTGTAGTATCTCGATACAAAGTTGTCTATATCCTGTCTCATACCTGGCCACTCAAACTAGCAATGAACATCGTAATACATCTTGGTAGTACCAGGATGAATGAACCACTGAGACTGGTGGCTATCCTGCATCACCACCTTCCGTAGAGACAACGAAACCACTACACGACCCTTGAAGCACAAGATCCTCTTGGGAGACAAAGACCAATCAGAAGGGGTCTCCCCAACATGAATAAACTGCATAGATCACTGATAGAGCTCATCACTAGGCTTATCCTGCTGAATCAACTCTAGAAGAGTTGGAGTCAACTGAATGTTAGCCAAGAAAGTACCTTCGCTATGCTCCCTGATCTCCAAGTGCATCTGGGCGAAGAGCCCCATCAAAGTCCACTCGTCGTTAGACTTACTCAATGCCAGCACTAGTACCTTCCTTCTCAAAGCGTCAACCACCACATTACCTTTTCCCGGGATATAGACAATGTCAAAGTCAAACCCCTGTAGATACTCGATCCAGCGGCGCTACCTCAGATTTAGATCTTTCTGAGAGAAAATGTAAGCTAGGCTCTTATGGTCAGAATAAACTGCAAATTTTTTCCCAAAGAGGTAGTGACACCAAGTCTTTAAGGCGTGCATCATTGTTACCAACTCCAAGTCGTAAGTCAGATAATTTTTCTCATGCGGCTGGAGCTAGCGAGAACCATAAGCTACCACATGATTATCCTACATGAGTACACACCCAAGGCCCGTACCTAAAGCATCACAATAAACCACATATCTATTCCCAGACTCTAGTAAGATCAACACAGGTGTGGTGGTAAACTGCCTCTTTAACTCCTCAAAGGATGCCTAGTACTGTGGGCTCCATTCAAACTTCACCCCTTTTCGGGTGAGTGTGGTCATGGAGGAGGAAAACCGTGAGAAATCCCAAAAAAAACGCCTATAATAACCTACTATCCCAAGAAAGCTCCTGATCTCAAACACATTCCTCGGCTATTCCCATGAAATAACTGCATTGATCTTCTCAGGATCCACTGAAACCCCTTTTTCTAAGACGAAATTCCCTAGAAAATTCACTTCCCTGATCCAAAATGTTCACTTAGAGAGTTTGACATACAGGTGGTGGTTCCGCAAAGTGCCCAAAACAATCCGTAGGTGATGTTCATGCTCCTCCTCAAATCCAAAAAAAAACCAGGATGTCGCCCACAAATACCATGAAAAATGAGTCGAGATATTGGTGGAACACCCTATTTATGAGTTCCATGAAAACTATCGGAGCATTTGTCAATCCGAAAGGCATGACAAGATACTCGAAGTGACCGTACCTGCTTCAGAAAGTCGTCTTCGGAATGTCTGCTTCTCTCACCTTGATTTGGTGGTAACCCAATCACAATTCAATTTTGGAGAACCACTTTTCCCCCTTCAACTGGTCTAAAAAATCATCAATCAAAGTCAAGGGGTACTTATTCTTGATGGTTACCTTATTCAATTTCCAGTAATCAATACACAACCAGAGGGTTCTGTCAGCCTTCTTCGCGAATAAAACTAGGGTGGCCCAAGGAGAGACGCTTGGGAGAATTAATCCTTTGGATTCCAAATCATCTAGCTATATCTTTAATTCCCTCAATTCGGTTGTGGATACACGATATGAGGTAAGAGATATAGGTTGGGTTCCCAGTGCCAACTCAATCGAGAACTCCACATCCCGCTCTGGGGGTAAGCCTGAAAAATCATCTGGGAAGACCTTTGAGAACTCATCCACTACATGAGGTAACCCACCCTAAGAAACAACAACATCGTCCTCCAATGCGAGAAATGCCAACTAATAAGAAAGATTCCCCAACTCAGGAAGTGGAGGTCCCACGTGATCTGACTGAGGATCCCATTCTCCATGAAATAACTGAGGATTCCCATGTGGTGCCATAAAGCTGACTCGACGCCGATAGCAGTCAATATGCGCTTGGAAACGCACCAGCCAGTCCATGATGAGGATCACATCAAAACTGTCCATATCCAAGACCAAGAAATCCCATTCCATTTCAAATCCTGACATAGAAAGTGCACATAATGGTCACCTAATACCTTGCTCCTTTTTCTTACCCAGCGGTGTCACTAACTCCATTGTAACAAATAAAATCTCAGTTGGAAGGCTCAATAAATTAACAAGATGGGCAGATATAAAAGAGGCAGATGAACCAGTATCAAAAAGGATAGAATCTAAAGAAGATGAAATAAGAATGGTACCTCGAACAGTCGAAGGTCCTGCATCTGATCCCGCTGGTGCCTGATCCACAACATGTAGATGTCTGGTCCCTACCTGAGAATGACCACTCACCTGTGGATCTGTGCTGACCTAGCTCTACCCAGAGGATGATCCGGTCCTACCACCACGAACACCAAACCAAGATCCCATAGGCCTAGTCGGCTCTGACTGAACTGGTACTCCACCAAAAGCCACAGACTCTGCCCCACTTTGATAAGGGCGTGTCACTCTACAAAAGAGCTGCACATGCCCCACAATTCCACATCGAAAGAAAGGCCTAGGCAGAGTGGGACATGCAGGTCGGACGTGCTCTACCTTCCCACACTGATGGCACACAACATACCTTGTATCAGAAGCAATAAATGAGGTATGCCTGAAAGGATAGCCTGAGATGCCACCCGCCTTCTTCCCATGCTCATCACACTTCCTCTTCTTCTCGGATGAACTACTACTGCCAAATGTTGACACTGCTCTAGGAAATCCCAACTTTCCTCTATGATCAATTTTGACCATGCAAGCATGATCAACCACCTCATCACAATTTCCCAACTTGAATAAAAAGACCTGAGAGTAGATTTCTGGTCGAAGCCCCTTCTCAAATTTCCAAGATTTCCAGTATTCACTTGAAACAATATCAGGTGCGTACCGCTCTAGATCATCAAAGAAGTTTGCATACTCCATCACTATCCCATCCCCTTGTAAAATATCCATGAACTCCTGAGATCTGACATAAGTCAAAACCTTAGGACAATACTGCTCGTTGAAGATGACCTTGAACTCCTTCCAACCCATATGATCGTTCTTCCCAGCTCGAATAACTGATTCCAACCATCTATGACTGGGACCCTCTAGCTGGAAAGAGGCACACTTTACCCTCACCTACTCAGGTGTGTCAAGGAATTATAACATATTCTCTATCTTTTCAAGACATTCCTCTACATCTTGAGGTTTTGAACTACCTTTAAATGATGGAGGTTTATTCTTCAATAACTCCTGAGCTTCTTCCTTTCTGATAGCCGACTCATCTCCTCTAGCTGGAAAAGGAGCAAGAGCAGGAGTTTCTCCTTCTCCCAAAGCCTGAACAACTCAGACTACTGCTTCTACAAACCTCTGATCAAGTGGTGTGGGGTAACTCTCCCCGAATTCCTCCCGTGTAGGCAAGGGAGCTCTTCAAGGAGGCATTCCATTACAAGAAGCAATAGTCACATAAGAACATTTTTAAAACATAAACTTGAAAAAAGAAAATTTCATCATAAAAAATAAACATCAGTAAACTAAACATGTAGGAGAAAAACACTAATCAAACCACTTCTTCCTCACCTGATGTCCATGTGCAGTCTGGAGCCTGTGCGTTCCACCCAGAGGAGAAGCTAAACCAACACCCGACATCCCATGGCGACTCACGGTCTATCACGAGGTGTGCTGGTTAGGCACCCTACTCAAAATCAAAACCTTGAGCTCTAATCATCCTAGCTCCTATCTAACCAGACTCGTCCCAAATAAAATAACTTAGACAACAAAACCTCCATTTGATACCATTTTGTCACGAACCAAATCGGGTCACCATCCAACCGATGCCCGACCCGGTCTGCGACAAGGACCGAGGGGCATTCTTGATCCCCACAGGATGGCACAAGTGGCCTAGTATCAAAATAATTCTTTGGGAATGATTTAAACAATTAAGAAAAACATTCACAAAACAAAAAAAAAGATATTCTAAAATAAAAATCTCAACCAAACAGACCCTTACCAAAAACCAGGATTTTAGTTACAAGTTCAACACCAAACCCAACCAACTATAAAACATGGTGGCCAAACACCAACTCAAAAACCACCCCTGGATGGAGGACACCACCCTCTTTCCATCTCCATAATTCCATGCCAAGGTGTCATCTAACAACCTGAACCACCACTTCCAAAAGACTTACCTTACATGCATCAGACAAAACCAAATCTACTTACACCCAAGGGTGTAAGTAGGGTGTGAGCTAATTCTCAATAGGATGTCACCAATAAGAGATTACACATGTAAATATTAACTAAAAAAACAATTGTAAGTTTAATCTAGGAATAAAAATATACGCTTAAACAATTTTAAATAAAACAATTTGAAGAATGAAAACTTTAAGGGAAAACAATTTAGAAAAAAAAACAACACTTTTATTTTTATTAAACCATAAAAGTTACACCATATGTCATTGTCGAGTGATATATAATCCAATATCACCAAAGCGAGAGAGACCCTCTAGGTACTAGTACTAAGGAGACCCTAGAACATCGTGTCTCGGTGAACCAAGGAATAAGAACCACAATAATATACGTTCTCGTGCACAAGCCACTAGTAGGGAAACAAATCCATAACCTAGTGGTCCCCAAATGCCACCCATAGTTTTGTTAGTGTTTTAATTTTCAAACCATCTGAGTGAAACCGGGCTGAGGCCACTTCCATATCACTAGCGCACTAGTCCTAGTCCACCCACCTAATACCCAGGCTTCCCATTTTGTGCTCAATTAAGTCAACATGCCACATTTCTTGAAAAAGTTACATGCGTAAAACACATAGTGCGTTATCTACGTGTTGTTCCACACTTCCCATACAAAATACATTTTTAAAACATTACGAACACCAGTAATTTTTTTCAAAACTCAACCTACATCATCCATACAATCAAATAACTAATTACATAATTTTTAAAGGTCATAGCTAAAATAAATCAGCACTAAGAAAAATCTATTTAGCAGTTAAAAAAAATATAAGATGCATGACTCAAGGTGTCCAAAAAAACCACATCAGAACCTATTTACGACACAACACAAACTGATACACATCAAAAACACAACTGTAACTCCTGAACATTTTAACAAAATAACTACACCAATTTGACAGAAACTCATATTTCATAAATATATACTACCAAAAAAAAAGCACAGAAAATTCCAAATAAAAATGACTACACCCATTAGAAACTAATAAATAAATATGTTAAATTAATTAAACAAGAAAACCGATAAATCAATAAATCCTTAAACGTGGAATCACCTACCAATGTGTATAAAATTTCACAAACTCGATGCGCAAAGGTTATTTCCCGCCCACTATGCCTTAAGTAGACCGCAAGAAACCCTAAAAAAAGGAAATAAATTAATTGTGTCAAGAACAGACCACTTGGAACACAAAAAATTCTCCAAAATAGAATAAGATCACCAGAAGAAAATAAAAAAAACTTTAATGGTCCGGATGAGAAGGAGCCATCGTGGAGCTACGCTACACCGGAAGTTCATCCGAAAGGGAGGGGTGCATGGCTCGGTGCGAGGAAAGAGGATGGGGAGGTTTGTGGATCGGTGCCAGGAAGTAGGGAGGGTGCGAGGCTGGTCAGTGAGAGGCAGACCGATGCGAGGAAGGGTAGCGGGGAAGGTCATTGGGGGATAACGGGGGTAGCCGGGGTGAGCGGGATCTGACCGAGGTGGTGGCTAGATGGTTCGGTGAGAGAGAGGGGAGATTCGGCACCTAGGGTTAGGGAGAGCTGTTTGTGCGTGAACCAGGGGGAGAAACAGATGAACAGTGCACCGCAAGGAGGGATAGTGTGAGGGAGAGAATAAATAAAAGAGAGGAAAAAAAGAAAATAAAGGATACAAAAAAGAGGGAAAGGGAAAAGAATAGAAATAAAAAAATTGAATAGGAACCAAAAAAAATAAGGAAGAAAATAAAAATAAAAATAAACTACACCAACCTAAAATAAAATAAATAAATAAAAATGATGAATGAATTTAATAATATAAATTAATAAAGGGTTCAATAATAATAATAATAATACTAATGATTTTAAAAAAATTACACTTTTAAAACATTAATAATAAAAAGGTCCGCCCACGCGCCTGGTTGGCCGCACAGCTTAGCCCGTGACCTACCCATGCGTCAGGCGTTTTCATGCCAAGGATCATTTACTGGCATAAAAATTGCACAACACGTGTCATCTCAACTTCATTTATCAGCGTAAAAAGTGCACACTAATGTCATTCTCAACCCGAATTCCAACAAAACAATTATAAAAAGGCAATTAAACTTATGCGATAAAAATTAAAATTAAAAAATACCTCAAACTGAAGTCCGGGTGTGACATCCCCAATAAAATATATATATCAAATAAGTTATTGGGATTCTCCTAGGAAACTGCAACTCTCACCTTCTCTAGGTTAACTGACACCCCTGTCTCTAAGATAATATGACCTATGAAGTGAATCTCATCCATCTAAAAGTGACACTTTATGAGATTAAAATATAAATTATTACCTCTTAGTGTATCAAATATTATCTCAAGATATTTGGTATGGCCATAACAAGTGTGAGGATACAACAAAATATCATCCATTAATACCACAAAAAACAAATCCAAATATATATGGAAAGCCTAGTTCATCTATTCCATGAAAAAAATTGGCACATTCATGAGACCGAATGAAATAAACAGATACTCATATAGACCATACCTACTATGAAAATCTACATGAGGTATGTTCGCAGGTCAAACATGAACATGATGATAACCCAATTCTAGATCAATATTTAAGAACACCCAAGCTCCTTAGAGCTGGGTGAAGAGATCATCTATACGGGGTAAGCGATATTGGTTCTTAACCATCAAATAGTTCAACTTTCAGTAATCCACACATAAATGAAGGGTTCCATACTTCTTCTTAGAAAAAAAGGACTGATGAACACCATAGTGAAGTACTGGGCCATATAAAACCCTTTGACTCCAAGTCCTATAGATACCACTTGAGCTCCTACAACTCATTAGTATCCATTTTATAAGGAGGAATGGATACCATTGAAGCTCTTGGAACTATATCGATGGAAAATTATACCTCTATCTTAAGAGGTAGTTAAGAAAAGTTGTCTAGGAAAATTTCCTTTAGATGATCAAAAATTGGAGGGAAATATTACTGATGTGATCCCTAATAATCTAGATATAAACTAGTAATCTGGAATGTCATCCCAACCAGCCCATGATGCTCGAGTCCATCTCTAATCACTTGGACATACCATTCACCATTGTGAATAAAAAATCCACCCTTTAGTGATGTGAAATTCACCCATTTGATGATATAAATCTATAAAAGCATGATAGGGAACCAAATAGTCCATCATGTGAATGATGTCAAACCCTATCATCTCAAGGGAAAAGAGGTCTCATGTGAAGTGAAACTCACCCACCTTAAGGGGGGAACTCCTTTCATTAGTGTAAACTCTCCAATTGAATCCCCAAAGGAGTATCAAGTGTCATCACACCAATAGAAAACTGAACATCAAGCCCAAGGATCTCCACAAAAGGTACTGATATAAATTTATGAGAAACACATGTATAGAAAAGATAATATATTAACATAGAGGCTACCAAAATAGTATCTCTCATGATAGAAGGTCTGACACTTTTCTCCTCAGGTATAAACTATACTGTATACATTTGGCTTAAACTGTGACCTTGAGATATATCCTGACTAACCTGAGAAAGTCCGCTCTATTGTTAATGAGAATTTGGTGTCTGGATACTTGGCTACAAGCACCACATTAGCCTAACAGGTCAGACACACTTCATCTCCCTACCTGAAGAGGCTTTGCTGACCCCAATTCTGAATGTGGAGTCGGTGCAGACCCTATCTAAATGGAT
Source organism: Viscum album (assembly GCA_963277665.1). Taxonomy (NCBI): domain Eukaryota; kingdom Viridiplantae; phylum Streptophyta; class Magnoliopsida; order Santalales; family Viscaceae; genus Viscum; species Viscum album. The sequence goes on along the minus strand of OY728132.1, from coordinate 30,186,003 downwards.
ACTAGAAAAGTCTTAAAAATCTATTGTAGATGGACCATCCTACTACAATATAGACACTCAACTGGGCTCTTATCTCATTAGATCCTCATATGTCCCTTCCTACCACACTAATGATAGAGAAATAATACTACCAGTACTCATACTCTGGCTGGTATTCCCATCAAGAGAGACCATGAAGCATCTCTTCCTACCACCTAATGTGGAACCACTAGGTTGAAAATCTAATCAACCCTGATTTGTGACCCTATCTCCCCTGAAGTTACATTCATTAATCAACACCTATTTTACTATTTATGAAATAGTATTAAGTAGGAATATGTTCACCTCAAATCAAATTTCATACCCAAGAACACCCTCTAATTGCCTATATTTTGATACCTCATCACCTAATAGAATAGGTGTGAAACACTGGAGCTCTGTAAAATAGGTAGAATAGTCCATAACTGACAAGGACCCCTACTCCAGATGCATAAACTCTCTTTATCTATTAAAACTTAGTGTATTAGGATAGAAATAATCATAAAAAGATGTCTATAAATCCCTATAATCCATATCCTAATAATAATCCACCTGAGAAATCACATCCCACCATATCTTAGTGGAATCCTGAAGCATATAAGTAGCGAGATTCACTCTCCTATTAGGAGGTGTCTTGAGATACTCGAAAATTGATAGCATGGAATCTAGCTACAACTTTGCAGCTTGTGGTTCATTATCCCCCCAAAACATGGGAAGATGCTGCCACTGAAACTCACTCATAAACTCTTCTATAGTCAGGGTAGGTTGCGGTTATCCCTAAACGGTCTACATAAAGCATAAGAATCCCTCTCGAAACTGGGCCTCAACACCCAAATCAGGAATAACATGTGGTGCTTCCAAAGGCACTGTTAGAGGTTGCACTGGTGTCCTAAGTCCCAAGACCTCTAGAGAATAGTCATCACTACCCTCCTAGTGCACAACTAGAGGTCATCGTAGTGGAATATATATACAAATTCCAAGCACACACGTCAGTCACAATTTGATAACATCAGAATCATAGATAAACAAGTAGGACAGACTGAAGCCTTCCTAAACATGATTCAAACCCCTCTGACTTCTCCTAAATCTAGGTCTAGGCAACATACAAGTCACATAAATGCATGATATACTACTTACTTCCCCCACTAAGGTTAGTTTAAGGCTATTTTATCTGCCATTAATCAAGGGTTATAGTATGAAAAGTGTCAATTTCAAGTTATATAGGGAAACACCCTTTAAATTGAAATTGGAATTTCTATTTTAAGACAACCTTTTACTCCAAAATTCAATTTCATTTAATTTAATTATTATTTATATATAATTTCTTCTTAAAAAGGTTGAACTTTATAGATCACCACTTCCAATTTATAAGGGATCATACAAATTATAAATTGAAGTGTGGCATCCATTTAATCCCAAACAGTCATTCATCAAGTCCCTATACGAAATATTAGAACAATCTCATGGACATAACAATAAATGCATCAAAACATGTTGCAAGAAATGCATGCAGGGAATATAAATGTGACATGACATATAAATCCTAAGGTGTCTATAATGATGCATGATGTAATATCTACTTTCCATAATAGGACAAGGGAAAAATATGTAATCATAAGGAACATCAAAATCAAGTTATTCACCCAATGGTGAAATCAAATCAACTATAATAGGAAAAATATAAAACAAAAATTCATTATTCAAGAAAACTTAAGAATTAACCCAAATGTGGGTTCTCTACTCCCAGACATGTCTTATAACCAAGTACCAATTCATTCCTAATGTCCTAGATATTGTCTCAAAATAGTAAGGTAAGAAAAGAAACCTCTGATACCACTTTGTGACATCCCGAACCCAGTTCACTCAATAGTAACCAAACCCGGTTGTCCACATGGCCTCAAGCGTGCTTCCCCGTATGCCAGAGACTGCCGAATAGCGATAAGGGTCCATGGAGGCATAGTGGGGAGGATATAACCTCATAATCAGAGAGTTGAACAATATTATAATAATATTAAAGGTGAAAACACATAAATATCTAAACAATGGAATAATAACATCCATTATATTAATAACCAAGTAACCTCATCCTATAGTGTCATATACAAATGATGATCATGGCATGATATACAAAAGATAGGTAAATACATGGAAATAATAATCAGTACAATACATGTATAAAAATTAAAAAAATACCAAAAAGAAACTATCTCAGATAGCATCACAAGCCCAATGCTTGGTTCTATGATTCCCTACTCCTATGCACAATCAATCAAGCATAAAAAATTAGCCACTTTCCCTTATCGTTACCTACACCCATGAAGTATATCCAATTACCCAACGATGGCCTGAATAGGGTGTGAGTTAAAAATAATTGAGCCACCAACAATGGTGTATATAAAAAATCATGTCCATTCATATAAGATGAAGAACTATACACATATAACATGTGTATAAATAATAATAATAGAAGTGATTTTATCCAGTCTATCATGTCTCACTATGATCAAGAAAATAAAATATAAGGGCTATATATAAATCATAAAAAACATCAACAATGGCCCACACAATGTAGTCATGTATTAGGACTACATGGGCCAATTTATATTGAGTATTAATGTCAAAGGAAACCAAATGAACTAAGTAAAACAAGTAGACAATATCCAAGGAGTATAAATGTCCAAGGAATCCTAAATTTCACAACCTGACCCAACAAGACCTGGGTCACAATTCCACAAGCCCACTTCCAATAGGCTAGGGGATGGAGACTAGTGCTGAGTAGACATATCACACATATGGGAGGCCTTTTCCTAAGGTACCTGTATGCACACACCCACAAACACCTCGATACAACAGTGTAGAGATATAAAAAAATTGGAAACTATAATGCATGCATACATCTATCCCAAACCAGAGTATAAAAGAAGTAATGAAAGTGTAAAAGGGAAAAAAACACACCCACAAAAAGAAAACTATAAAAGTGTCCAATTTTCTTAGAAGGATGAGATTGATATCAAATACAACTACCAGAAATCTCCTCATCCCAAATTCGATAAAAACCCTGGTCGGTCTAGCTCACTAAGCTTCACCCGCCTCAGGTCCTCCGGGGACTCTGTAAAAAGGACTATGATTTTCAAAAGACACAAAACACGTGGGAAAATACCATGAAGGGGTGAGTATGAAAATAATCATTAGGCTCCCCAAAAAACCAAAAGAAAAAGGGAGTAACTATAAGGAAATAGTTTGCTCGACCTAGCCATAGGGAACCTAATCGAGAGAGAAACTCAATCTCAAACCATCCTTAGCTATACATGAATAGTCATCTTAGTCCATAAGAGGTGTCAAAATAGACAAATGAAATCACCGTAAGGACTCCCAGAATCACCTATATATACTCATCTCAGACTCCAAGTCTCAGGAGGTTTCAAACTCATAGCCAGAAATAGGATTCTACTCAAGGCTCTAATGGAAACACAAAACTAGGAGAACACACTCCATAAGATTAGCCATCCCAGACGGCACCCTCTTGAGAGATACACTCCATCAAAAACAACTTACTAGGTCCATATCTTATATCCATCACTAGAGGTCCTACCATTGCTAGCCTGCACCCTGCACAAGGATTTAAGAACCCAAGTGGAGAGGCCCTCCCCTCACCACTACATACAGTTAAGGGAGAACTACTCCAAACTATACACTGCATGTTCCCTCTCTAACGAGAGAGAACAAAGGGACCCACACCTCACTATTTCCCTATATTTTAGAGATTAATATCTCTTAACTAAACCATGAAACCTATGTCTCTACTTTATAGAGTGGCCTTCACCTCAATATGTTAAGGGAGAACTAACTCTTTTCCAGGTATCACATGTAACTAGTGGAGTGTCCTGCTCCTCATAATTGTACTCAGCAGCCGATGGATCACTAACTCTAATGGATGACCTACTCCCCAATGCTACTCAAATACTGGAGAGTACAACTACATAGATGAGGGCCCACACCCTAGTATGATAGGGGTTACTACTCAAAAGATAGAGGATCCACACCCTAGTACAACAGGGGAGTACCACTATGTAGCTAGAGGAACCGCACCCTAGTACGATAGGGGAGTACCACTCTACCATCTCATTTACTAATGGGGAATAACAACCTGACATGATAGGGAGTACCAACCTAAGGCTAGAGGACCTTCTCCCTGGTATGATAGGGGAGTACCAAATCTATCATAGTAACACGTATGGAGGACCCACACCCTAGAATGAAAATGGATTTCAAACTCCAAGGATATAGTAACTTCACCCTAACATAATAGGGGAGTACCCAATCTATCTATACATCATATATTGAGGACCCAAACCCTGGTACAATAGGGGAGTACCGACTCCATAGATAGAGGACCTACACCCTGATATGATAGGGGATTACCTACTCTATATAGTCAAAGAGTATGGAGGGTCCATACCCTAGATCGATGGGGGGGGGGGGGGGTGTTATCCAATTATACGAATGATATAGAGAACCTGCGTCCTAATATAATAGGGGAGTAACAACCCTGGAAGAACTACCCAAAGGTATAGAACCTACGCCCATGATGTGGGGAGTCCCATATCTACTAAAGTAGGGAGGTAAGGGAAACCTATTCCCTGATGCCATAGGGGAGTACTGGTCCCAATGTCTCTCTTTACGAACCAAAATGATCTAAAACATTGGTCAAGCAATACTAAAAGAAGCATAACACTTATCATACCTCATGTCGTAACACTGCCATGGGTCGGGGACCCAAACCCTGATACAATAGGGGAAAACTTCTCTACCATCCTAAAGAGTCTAGGGGACCCACATCATAAGGAGAAAGAGAAAGGTATCAACCCTGATGTCAACCTAGTGATCCACCCTGATCACTACCCAAGGTTAAGCACCGTTACACAAGTGTCATGATCGAAACATACCACCTCATATCTCATAGGCTAAAACATAGGATACCATTACGTTATATATAGAAAACTAATTACTATAGGATACTCAAAATCCTAAATATGAGTTTCAGATAAAGAGATATGTAACATGGAAGATCTCAAGAATATCCTCAAAAAGTACATGACCCACACTAGAGGCCACACAAAGTGTAGATTCTCCCATGAACCTGGACATGTCTTCTTTTTCACATGACTTTTCTTGGACATGTAGGGATACATGGTGTGAACAACCCATACATGGTGTGTTCTTCCTCACACGACCCTTAGCCATGTATCCTCTTCCACAGGACCCGAACAATTGTGTCCCTCACATACCATGTATCCCATACTACATGACACGTTCGGGCTAAAAGACCACTTGGTTGTGTGGTTTCCCATGCCCGTGTGTAGCACCCCATGTCCATGTACTTTGGTCTTGTACTTTTATACAACCATGTACTTTTACATGGCTAACCCTGTCCATGTCCTATAACCACATGACATGGGGTCACTACATGGTGTGTAACCTCGATACATGACATGGAGTCCCAAAAATTTATCTTCCCCAAATAGGAAGAAACACATGGCATGTACCTTTGGACTAAACATTGTGTAGATAGTAATTCCAGATAGGAATTACCTTGAAATTCACCCTGACTTTCCTCGAAAACTGTAGATCAACCTAAGAGGGATTTATAGCAATTATAATAGGGCTTTTCTAACCTTAAAACAATGAAAAAAGGGTATTAGTACCAAAACTCAAATACGCCTACCTCAAGGGTGAAATGCCGAAGCTTTAGGTGTAGAATAATGCTCGGATCATGGTTATCCTCAATTTGATGATGATCGATGATAGAGATAGAGATCGATAGTGCTTCTTCACTTCAATTTAGCCCAGTTTTCATCCATCGGAAAGGGGGAGAGAAGAGGAGCAACTCTCCTTTGGGTTGTGTGCACCAAATGTGAGGGGGAGGGGGGATTTATGTTAGAATTTAATTAAATTTTTTATTTAATTAAAAATTCCACCACTTAATGGCCTGCAAACTCACCACTAACCAAAACTTATAGAGCATACAACTTTATATCACACCTAGGGTAAAAATGATGTTCTGAACTCAACTTTAGCCTTAGATTTCTGAAATGATACTCTAATCAATAGTTATTCATGTTTGAATAGAAACTATGTGTGTGTGAAAAAATATATTTAATATTTTTAAAATCACTACACCGAGGCTCTTAGGGCCCTGAAATCCCATGTTGACTCAACACATGGATTCAGAAATATTCCTAAGAATATTAGAAAATATTACAGGTCAAATTCATGTCACTGCATTCTCCCCACTTTAGGGATTTTTCCCTTGAAATGAGAAAGCCTAGGCATGAGGGAAGAAACTAATATCTCCACCAGAACTCCTACAACAACAAGCTCACCAAGGGTTTCTATGCTGCTTATAAGAACACACTCAGGGGGACCACCAAGGAAAAACCATTCTCACGTCTAGATCTAACTAGGTTAACATCATGAAATAAGTGGCATGTGTCTCGTCAGCTTCAATAGGTGGAAAAGCACCATGGTACATATACATTAATAGGGTCTAGCAATACACCACCTTGCTAAACTGATGCAGATAATGACATAAACCCATAGTTCACATCCACCCCTAGATGAAATCCACCTCAACCTCCTCAAGTGTCTTGAATTCAAGGTTGATGCCAAGAATGTGAGGGTATCAATGAACAAAATAGGGCTTCCTAAGTGTAAACACTGGGTATTACCAGGCCCTTCATCTACAAACCTCCAACTGTAACACAACTCACCAAAACAGAAACACCGCCACACCCACTAGTGGAATCCCAGCTGAGCATGGATGGTAGGAAACCAACCCACAATACAGAAACATTATAGGGTATAAATATACCACTACATAACATTTCTAAGAAATGATATCCCTCCACTAGGGATTCTAAGAAAAAAATGTTCAAGTAGAAAAACTCCATTAGAAATTCCAGGACATACCTCAACACTACATTATAAAACCTTTCCCTGAACACACAAGTATAAGGAACTTGTCTACCAAACCTCGACATTATCCACTATGGAAAACATTGAATTTCTCACATAGTTTTGATCACATCATAAAAATGAATCTTATTTGGGAAAAAATACCTTTTCCTCATGAGTCCAAAGCTACTCCAAACCATGATACATACTCCTTGAGTGTATCATGTACCGAGATGATACCAACCACATGAGGGTACTAATGAAAAAAATGGATGCCTAAACGCTCACACTGGGTATTACTAGGCCCTATGTCTACAACCAAAAACATGTCACCAATCCCCAAACAAAAAAATTAGAGGGACCCATCCACCACACCTCGATACTATCCGCTTTGGGTGACACTGATTCACTGACACAGTTTTACTCACATCACAAAAACGTGTTTTGGTGGGGGAAGGACCCCTCTTTCTTGTGAAATTGAAGAAACATCAAACAACACTAACATAGGGTTCTACCGATGCCCCACATCACCCTGGTTAAACCTCGAGTAAGAAACAAAAAGAAAATAATACCTCACAATAGTTTCTAACAATTACAACTGAAAAAATTAGAAAGGAAACAGAGCGTACCTCTATTCATCCTTAAGATTTTGTGTCAAAGGCCTATATGGCCTAAAAATGTCCTCACCCATGTCCTTGATCTCCCTAAGCATGGTGTGGACCAACTGGGGGGTGGTGGTGACAACACCTCAAAATGACTTCCACCAACTACTGCTCTCCCAACCCCTCTGCCACGTTGACCATCTTGTAGAACTCCCTGCTCCAAAACTCCACCTCCACCAAGGTGTCCCATCGACTGAATCCCTCTTAGCAGCATGAATGGTTGTAAAATCTCTAGAAATATGTCCCCGACCATTGCAAGCATAAAACCACCTCTCTTGTAGCTGACCTGATCCCTGGAGTAGCTCCCATGCTATAAGACCACGTGCTTGATTCTGGGTATGGGTATGCCTCCTGTTTCATGATCCTATCATCTACTATCTGCCAGCTATTGTAGACACCTAAGCTTCATGACCACCAATGGGGGATTCATACACCTATCCCTCCATTAATAAGCTCTATACTACCATAAATTTTTCCAGTGCCTCCACATAATAAGGAATCCATAAGGAGACCACACTTGCTCAGACGTCTTTATGGAGGTCATACTCAAAAGTATAAGCTATGAAGAACATGTATCAAACCATATCCAGGGAGTAATGTGATAGTTATGTGAACCTCATCAAGTATTCTTCCACAATCATTCTACCCTTCAAAATATGTAGAAGCTTTTGGATACACACTGATATCAAAGTGGTTGGGTAAAACTCTTCCCTGAAGAGTTGGTTAAACTCCACCCAAGTGATCATACACTCATCATGGGACTGCTTTACTAAAATACACTATCTCTTTCCCAGACCCTACAGAAGGATCACTACTAGGACCACCATCTGATTAGGAGGTGTCCTCACTAGGCAGAATACATGTGTGACTGCCTCAAGCCAATCATCAACTGCCTGGGGGTCTGGATCACCCCATAACCTCAGAGGTTACTACCTATGGAACTCATGAAACACATCCAGCCTATGCACATCCTTGGTCTGAAATACCAATACAACTGGCTACTCAATGGGTGGTGACTCAACTGGCTGACCACCTAAAGGTATCACCTCAGAACTAGTTCCCTACATTGAAGCCTCGTCATGGGGTGGATCGTTACCACAATCCCGCTTTGGAACCCTATCTGTATATCTGTGTGGTGGTATCTTGAAACTAAATTCAATATGTTCCATGGTCAAAGAGTATATCTAGGGAGATAACTCAATAAGAAAAATAAAAAACAAACACCCCGTCCTATATGATGAATGTACCATTATTTCCCCGCGACTAGTTTCTTAATATACCAAGTTGAAATATAGGTTATCAGATTCCTGGGGAATGGATACATCGGCCGCTGTACCAAAAATGGAACCTCTGGCCTGATATCCAAACTAGAAACACCATAACACTATTGCTATACAACCCAAACCAAACTCACGACACTGCAATACCAAAGTAAAACCCGCTATGATACCACTCTGTCATGACCCGACCCAATGGGGCCCAGGCCTCAAATACCCAATCCCACCTCCAATAGGCCAGAGGTTGGAGAATAGAACTGAGTAAGCATATCACACTAATTATAGGCCTTTTCCTAAGGCACCTGTATGCGTGCACCCACAAAAACCTTGATGTAACAATGTAGAGATATAAAAAAAACTAGAAACTAAAATGAATTAATACATCTATCTAAAAAAAGAGTATAATAGAAGTACTAAAATCATAAAAGGGAAAAACACATGCCCAAAAAAAGAAAACTATAAAAATGATTAACCTACTCAAAAGGAGGGTATTGCTATTAAATGAAATTTTTGGAAAGATACTTGTCCCATCTTTGGTAAACACCTCAGTTAGTCTAACTCACTAAGATTTTCCTACCTTAGGTCCTCTGAAGTCTCTGTAAAAAGTACCGTGGCATGAAAAAGACACATAATGTGCAAGAAAATACCATCCAGGGGTGAGTATAACAATACTCAGTAGGCACCCCAAAAACCCAAAACAAAAAGGGAGCTACTTTAAGGAAACATTCCAATATACATAGCTAAAGGGAACCCAATCAAGAGAGAAAATCTATCTCAAACTATACTCAACTATAAATGACTAGTCAAGTTAGTCCACAAGGGGTTTCAACCCAAAAACATGAAAACATCACAAGGAATCCCAGAATCACCTAGATATACTCATCTCAGACTCTAAGTCTCATGAGGTTCTAACCTCACAAGAACACACTCCATTCTATACAAGGCTCATAAGGTTTTGACCTCTTGAGGTTCTGACCATTCTACTAGAGGATCTAATGGTAACAAAAAACTAGGAGTGCACAATCCATGAGCTCATCCATCTCATATTGAACCTATATAAGAGATACACTCCATCAGGGAAAACTCAATAGGTCTAGATCTAGTGCCCAACACCAGAGGTCCTACCATCACTAGCCTACGCCCTGTACAAGGTTGTAAAAACCCAAGTGGGGAGGCCCACCCCTCACCACTACACACAGTTGAGGGAGAAATACTCTAGAATATGCATCATGTGTATCCTCTCTAATTAGAGATAATTGAGGGACCCACACCTCACCACTTTCCTTCATTCGAGGGAGTACTAACTTCTAACCAACCTGTGAAACCTCTTTCACTCCTGTATAAAGTGTCCTGCACCTCAGTCCATTGAGGGAGCACTAACTCCTATACAAGTATCACATGTAACTAGTGGAGGGGCCTAATCCTTGTAGCTATACTAAATAGTCAAGGAAGCACTAAATCTAATAGAGGAACCACTCCCTACTGCTACTCGGAGACATGAGAGTACAACTCCTTAGACAAGGACCCACACCCTGGTATAACAAGGGAGTACTACTCAAAAGATATAAGAATCACACCCTAGTCCAATAGGGGAGTACCACTATGTGGCGATAGGACCCACACCCTGATATGACAGGGGAGTACCACTCTAATTGCTAATTTACTAAGGGGGACCCACACCCTCACACTGAAGTTCCCAATCAGGATCTAAGTATCATTGAGAGGGGGAGGGGGTGAATTAGTGATATCTTTTTCTTTTTATGTTTCCTCCTTTTTGAAACAACCTTCACCTCCTGTTAAAGAGTTTCTTCTCTACTAAACAAACACAACCATAAAAACATAATATTTACAAGGTTCACTACTCAACAAGAGTAGCTACGTCATTGATTTGGTATGAAAATAATCTAGTACCACACAATCCACTTGAAAACAATCCTTTTATGTGGAATACAATGAGTAGGATATACCCTTACACTCTTTTAGCACTTGGAAAAAAAACTTCAAGTGTGTGTGCACCCTCTTAGAACAAATAGGGAATTACAGTATTTCAGTGCCTCTTTACAATTCAACAGGTGTATTCTTTGAAGTACAAATATTCACTTTCTTACCCAGAATCCAGTAAGATCTATCTTACGCACAACTGAATACGTGCAAAGAACCCAAATCTTTCACACGCCCTTTTAGGCTTCTTGTGTGCAAATTTTATACCACACGTGAAATATTTGACTTTTGTCGTGGAACACCTCTTGCAAACAACTTCTCCTTCTTGCGCACAAGTCTATTTCTTTCACGCACTCCTCTTTTATTAATATTTTTCCACACATCAGAGCTCGAGATTTCTCTTAGTTTAAATATCTAACAGTGTGAGGGGGTCACCTATTATTTATAGACCTCATTGACCCCTGCACGCAAAAACCCTGATGTGTCGTGCAAGATCCTGACGCGTCATGCAAAACCCCATTTGACGTCGCATTGGGCATGTAAGTCTCTTTTGTGCCAACCTCATTTTTCTCACACTTATTTGAATCTTTCTCACACTTTATACCTTTGCCTTTTTCAAAGTTTGGACCTCGAATCATGCCTTGCACGAAAGATTACAAACCCCCATAAATCTTGCACACAAAAACCAAATCATTCATGCAAGCCTCTCCTTTTCCATATTTTGATGTTCGGATCATGGAACTCAACTTTCTTAAAACATACCAAAACATCTTCAAACTTGTGTGCAACATCCTTTTCGAAAAACACATTTCTTCATCTCCTGATTTTTAGGCCCTAAAATTTGGCAAACAATGGGAAATGAAACCACTTTAAAACGTTCTTTTGTGCCACATCCAGATCATCCATTCCTTTTTCATGATTATCTTCACTTCATTCTAGAACCATTCTTCAGCTTTCATCATGAATTCCACTATCGTGATATATATCCTTTGATAGATCAGCTTTAGCATCATCAGAGTTTCAACGGGAACTACTAAAACTTCCCTATCTTCCAGAAACATCATTCTTTCCAATAAAAAATATATATGACTGGCATCATCATTTATCCCCCTTTACTTCAAAAGTCTTGCATCAAAAGTTCTCCTAACTTATGATATTTATGAAATACATATCAGCAAAGCATCTTCTGATTTACAAGTCCTTTACAAAGTGAATTGACTTATCTTATTTGACAAAAAAAGACAACACTCTGTAACAACAGACTCTTCTTACTTCCTTATCCATTCAACTTGGTCCCAACACACACTACAGAGGAGTATTAACCCCAGGCTAGAGGACCTGATCCCTAGTATGACATTGGAGTACCAAATCTATCGGAATAAAATGTATGGAGGACCTGTGCCTTGGAACGACAGGGGAGTTCTAACTCCAAGGTTAGAGAACCTGAACCCTAACACGATTAGGGACTGGCCACTCTATCTATGCATAATATATTTTGGACCCACGCCTTGATAAGATAGTGGAGTATTGATTCCATGGATAAAGGACATCTACCCTGATCTGACAGGGGAGTACCTACTCTATCTGGCCAACGAGTATGGAGGGCCCCCACCATGGATCATAAGGGGAAAGCTTTCCAACTATACAAATAATATAGGGAACCCACACCCTAATCCAAGTGGGGAGTAACAAACCCAGAATAACTATCAAAAGGTATAGAACTTGCACCCATGACGTGGGGAGTCCCATCTCTACCAAAGTAGAGAGGCAAGGGAAACCTATTCCCTGATTCCATAGGGGAGTACCAATCCAAGTGTCCCTATTTATGAACGACACCAATCTACAACATTGGTGAAGTTTCACTGAAAGTATCATCATACTTATCATATCTCATGTCTTAGAACTTCCATGGGTAAGGGGAGCACTACTCTACCGGTCTAAAGAGTCTAGGGGACCCACATCCTAAGGTGAAAGGGAAAGGTACCAACCTCAACGTCAACCCAGTGATCCACCCCGATCACTACCCATGGTTAAGCACTTCTACATAAGATTCATGCTCAAAACATGTCACATAATATCTTGTAGGCTAAAATATATTCCACCATCATGTTATACATGGAAAAAAGATCAGTATAGGCTACTCAAAATCCTAAATCCAAGTGGCTAAAGATCTCAAGAAGATTCTAAAAAAGTACATGGCATGCACTGAAGGCCACACAACATGTGGAATCACCTGTTCACCTGACCATGTCTTCCATTCAAATATCTTGGCTTGTCCATGTAGGGGTACATGGGGTGTATAACCTATAAATGGTGTGTTCTACCTCACATGGCCCCTAGCCATGTATCATCTTCCACACAGCCCAAACAACCATGTCCCTCACACATCATGTATCCCATACTACACAATGTGTTCATGATAAATGACCACTTGGCTATGTGGTTTTTCTGTGACCATGTTCATAACCCCATGCCCATGTACTTTGGCCATGTACTTTTACAAAACCATGTACTGTTACATGATTAACCCTGACAATGTCCTCTGAACACATGACATGAGGTCACTACACAACGTGTAACCTTGATACATGGTGTGTAGTCCCCAAAATCCATCTTCCCAAAATTAGAAGGGGCACATGACGTGTCCCTCTAGAATACACACTGTGTAGATGATAATTCCAGATAGGAATTACCTTGAAATTTTCCCGATTCACCCTAGTTTTCCCCAAAACCTGTAGATAAACCTAGGAGGTATATCTAGAAATTATAATAGGTATTTAAAACCTTAAAATAATTAAAAATGAAGGGTATCAAGACCTAAACTCAAATACACCTACCTAGAGGGTGAAACACCAAAGATTTGGGTGTATAACAATGCCCATATCATGTTGTTCCTTGATCTGATAATTTTCAGTGCTAGAAATTGATATTGGCAGTGCTTTGTCACTTAGATTCATCTCAGTTTTCATTTGTATCCAAAGGGGAAGAGGATAGGAGTGGATCTCCTTTGGTTCATGTGCACCAAACTTGAGGGGGAGGGGGAATTTATGTTAGAATATTAATTAAAATTTTCATTTAATTAACAATTCCACCACTTAACACCTTTTGAACCTACCTTTGACTAAAACTCATGATGTGGACAATTTTATGTCACACCTAGGGTAAAAATTATTTACTGAACTCAACTATGACCTTATATTTCCAATTTGAGTCTAATCTTGGGAATTATTCATGTTTCAAAAGAAACTAAATGTGTATGACAAAATATATTAAATATTTTAAAAATCACCACACCGAGGCTCTCCGACCCCCAAAATCCCACATCGACTTAGCTCCCAGCTTCAAAAATATTCTTAAGAATATTCCAAAGTCTTACACGTCAAACCCGATTCACTACAATAAAGGGTTGAGAAAAATGGATTCATGAATTATAAATTTACAAGGCATCATAGAAAGTTAAATAATCTAGTTATACTGGATCATTGGAGTAGAAATGTCCCAGACATACATGCTTGCCAAGTAAATCATATTTAAGGATTAGAAATGTCCAAGGCATACTAATATGATCATTAAAATGTCTAAGGCACCCTAATAAGTCAAGTCAATTAGATCCAAGGAGTAGAAATGTCCAAGGTATCCTAATGTGACCGTCAAAAGGATCCAAGGAGTAGAAAAGTCAAAGGCATCCAAGTAAGCAGGATCCATGGAGTAGAAATGTCCATGGCATCCAAATATGGTCGTTGAATCCAAGGAGTGGTAATGTCCAGGGCATCCTAACCAACTCATTTACCAAAACATTAACCATTCATTTAATCACTCACTAATACATTCATGAACATGTACAAAGAAAGAGATTATCCATTTCATACCTTTTAGTTATAATTAACAATGTGCTATAAGGTGTTCACAACCTTTTACAATTCAATTTAATAACCCATTAGATTCTCAATTATATAAGGCCATATCATCACACCCTAAGGGTGGCATAAACATGATATAAGGGTAGAACCTACCCCATGGGTGGTCCAGGTTGAGTTTGACAACCTCCAACCTTGATGAAATATTTCAATGGAATGTATCAACATGTTTATATCAGTTAACCCTTGGTTCAATTAATTTATAGAGAATCACTCAGAAAGTCTGGCGTGTGACACATTGAAAACAAGCTATAAACACTGATACATTTTGAGAAAAGGTATAAAATACTAACCTTAATCCCGTAGAGGAGTACTCATCTAGTCACAACCTCTGATACCACTTTGTGACATCCCAAATCGGGTTCACTCAATAGTAACCAAACCTGGTTGGCCACATGGCCTCAAGTGTTTCTCCCCGTATGCCAGAGGCTATCAACTAGTAGCGAGGTTCCATGGTGGAACAGTGGGGAGACTATACTCTCATAATCAAAGTGTGGCATAATGGCATAATAATATCAAAAAAGGAGGAAGCACATAAATTTCTGAACAATTTAAGAATAACATTCATCATATAAATAATATGGGAACGACATAGAAAAGTTAGGATCTTACACTAGTCTCTAAAGACACTAAACTATTATGGTCCTCAGGTGTGTGTTTTTGTAATTTATTTAATATTAATATAAAAATATGTAATATATATGTATGAAAATACTAGGTCATTACATAAACTCAGGAGAGAAGGATGGGTAGTGACAGAGGACATTGTCATATTTTCAGCAGTAGAGCATGGGAATGTATGAGGGGAGTGTTTACAATATGGAGATGAACCATTGGTTAAAGGAGTTGGAGATTAAATTTAGTTTGATTTGAGCTTGATCTAATCATTGAGTTACGTTAGCAGTGAGTTAGATGAGAGGATATGCCCATCAGTGGTGGATTTGGTATTTGTGAGGGAAGAAAGAGGTGGATGTTTTATGGGTTGATTTTTAGAAATATCTTTAGAGTTTATATCATAGATGATGAGGCCTGAAAATAGGAAGGATTTATTCTTCCTTAAAAAGGGGATCCAAAGTGTGCAAGAAATCAGAATCAAGTTTAAAGTACTTTCATTTCTCCCATGATCTGTTTATGGATGAGGAGTCTAGAGCATGATGACTTGAGGAGACATTGTGTCTGACTACCACATATGCGATCACTCTATTTATGTTTCTTACAAATTTGGAGGTGAAAATGAAGGATGAGGTTATGGAAAGGATGTATTTTTAAACAGGATCACATCAATAGAAATTTCAATAGAAACTTTCGAGGGGCAGAGCATCAGATGGAGGATCTTAGTATTCAGGGTATCGAGGTTTAGATCAGTGGGGAGTCAATTCTATAAGTCAGTTCTATGATTTTATGGGAACAAAAGTTCTCATGTATCTACCAAGAAATATGGTTTGGTGTGTTATGCTTGAGGGAAGCTAAATAATAGTTGGTTTTAGTGCTATAACTTTCTCATAGATCAATGTGGCATGGGTGGTTAGATCCCATATTAGCCTCGGTAGCAGTAATTGTCTCAGGGGCTATATCAACAATAACAGTTGCTGCTAGTGTATGCTCATAAGAAGTCTTATACATTGAGAGGATATGATAATCATAACGGTCATCCATAGGATTTCCCTCATCCCTAGGGACCTGGGACTTAGTGCAACTATGTTAGTGGTCATTAAAAATGAGGCAGGGGAACTAGATATGGAAAAATTTATTCCATGGATGTGCCATCACCAGAGGGAGCATAGATCATCTGAGATACAATCTATTTAACTTATAGCATAGTCCATTATTTTTTTGATTTTGGAGAATCGTAATACTTCATTATACCCACCTTGGTTCATTCCTTGGGGCTAGATGTGGAGAGAAATCTAATTCCCCTGGTGTCATCTATGCCGGTTGGAGTTCAGACATGCTTTCTTGATGTGTTTCGAGGGTGAAGACCGATGAGAGGGTATCAATAGTCAGTTGGAGATTTTTTTATGCTACAAGTACATCCATATTAAATCATCCTTGATATAAAATGGTTTTATTCTATGTGTGCGGTAATTGATTAGTTCTGGATGAGAGTTGAGTTTAAAAGGTTTTTTAGAGTCTAAAAATATTTATCAGAACAAGAAGAAGCAATTAAAAACCCATGTTTGGGGATATACATGCAAGATAATATGAAACTATATAAAATACCAAAATGAAGAAATACTATACAGGCATACCTTACACCAAATAAGTTGTTTCAATACCTTCAAACACCTTCTAATATGTTTTATAAATATCAGAAAGAAGTATTCAAAGTCATCCCACCTCAATAGGTATCAATGAGTTACATATAATTATATGATGTTTGGATGGGATCTATCTTTTCTTCATAGTATGTTAGTACCTTAATATGAAAAGGAATTTGAAGTGAGATATGGGTCTTGAATAGTTTTGGCCAAGCATGAGGATCTCTATCCACACCCATATGCCATTATATGGTTGTAGGGTTTATATAGAACTCGAGGACACTCTTGAGCGGTGTATTCATTAATTCATGTGTTTATAACACATGTATTAATGCATTGGAAAATTCACACATCATATGCACGAATTCATTTAACTCTCATTCGTTTCATCTTATGAAACACTTCTTTTAATGATAGCCTCAATGTAAAATAATTCAGGTGTCCAACAGATGAATAATATACCTAATGAATTTCCATACAATCCAATATATAGGTTATATATATATATCATATATATCATATATATATATGTATATATATTTATATATATATATATCATATATATATAAATATTTAGGGAACATTATCATCAATCTCCTACTTGCACTGAATCCTAAAAGTATTTGTGTCATTTCATCTTATATTGTATCGTATATAATAAATCAACACTAGAAAAATATCATTAACTTAACCTTATATTAAATTTTATGTAATATATTGTGAATTCCCATTCAAAACACTTTTAGATTAACTCTAAAACACTTTTAGAGTAGTTATCTAATTCAAACTCAATCCTCATCCACTCAACCACAAAGTGTAACCCCATTGGAATTTATAGCGATAGAAACAAATATGAATCTCTAGATCCATATATGTAAGAAAAGAGAGGATTCTAGAAAATATTCAATGATACTCAAGCTAAAAGGGATATGGTGCGATCTCTATCAAACATATGTATCTTTATACCTGTGTCCACTAGTCTGCATCATATGGAAACATGCATTCTCAAATTTTCATTTTGTTCAAGACATCAAGTGACCATGGGACATAAATAATGTCAATATCATATATCCAACTCATCAGTTCTCAATTCCATGAGTGTAGACAGATCTGATCGATGAATACATCACATTTCATACATCCTTATGGATAATAACATCACATGTACCTTATTCGAATAAATATACAACATCTAGGTATGATTGTACACTCCCACAATCTATCTCAATAGAGGGACCAAATGTCATACTCATCATATGAGAGGAAAAATCTCATCTTATTTAAGATCCAACCAACGACATGATCAACAACATTTTGATGTCCTGAATCAGGATCCACTAAATGGTTCCCCAAGCTGGTGGGTCTCATGGACTCAAGAACACCTCCCCCTACACTAGAGGCTTCTGACTAGCAGTGAGGGTCCAAGGTGGTATAATGGGGATACTATAACCTTATGATCAAAGTAGAACAATAGTGAAATAAATAGATAAATATCCGAAGTATAATATCAACTGAAAATGGAAGGTAAAGCATCTAGATGTAATACATAACCAAAAATAATAATATCTAGTATCATAAACAAAATAATGTAATGTCATGTATCTATCAATAGGATCATGCATACATGGTAGCAAGCATCAAATAAAATACATGTATCAAAAGAAAAAAAAGACCCAAAATTCTATCCCCAGTAGCATCAAGAGACATAGATCATTCATATGATTACCCTCTATTATGCTATAATCACTCAAGCATCAACAATTGGGTGCTTTCCCCCATCTCTACCTGCATCCACATAATCTACGTAGGTACCATCGAAGGCCTAGATAGGGTGTGAGATAAACTCAGTAGGCCACCACCAATGATGTTTATAAATACCTGGTCAGTTTATATAATATAAGCAGTGTGAGAATATAATAATGGTAAGAAATAATAAAAATTATATAGGGGCTCACTCTTGTTCTAGAAGGACACCATGCTAACACTACATGATTCAGTCCATATCGAATGGTCTCTGAGAAAGTAACCATATGTATACATATATATGATATATATACATCTATATCCATATGTATAGATAATTATACTATTCTGGACTCAAGGAATAACTCATGAATCCATGGGTAGTAGCATAAGTCTCTCAAGTATCAAGGGATGCCATGCCTAGTCTCATAATAGTGGGGTCATTATGCTCATGTATCACAACATAAGGGGCATCAAGCCCATGTATCATATCAATAAGGTCACCATATCCATTTATCATAAGCCATAAGGGTCTCCATGTCAGTTCATTATAATTCATAAGGGTTTTCATGCCCATTTATCATAAACTATAAGGGTCTTCATGCCAGTTCATTATAATTCATAAGGGTTTTCGTGCCAATTTACCATAAACTATAAGGGTCTCCATGCCCAAGCATCATAATTCATAAAGGTATCCATACCCATTTATCATAAGTTATAAGGGTCTCCATTCCCATTCATCATAAGCTATAGGGGTATCCATGTCCAATCATCATAAGTGTATGGGACACCATGCCTGAATATTATAATAGTAGGGACGCCATGCCTATATCTCATAAAATAGAAGGGATTCCATGCTTGTATATGAGAAACCAAAAGGGACACCATGATTGTATATCATAACAGTAATAAGCAGTCAAAGGCTTTAGTAAGAGCCAATAGATAATTCATAGTTCATTAAAATTCCTTATTAAAAATGTTGTAACCATTGTTTTATTTAAACATGTGGCATGGTCATAACACTAACCTTTCATTTAATTCAGTATATTCTGATAAGTGTATTATATGTGCTACACCACTACAATTATCCATTATCATTTATGAAATCAAATTTTAGAAGTTGAACCAAACACACTGATGGGTGTTTTGGTTATATGACCAAGAAGTTAAAATAATCATAAAAGTGGTGCACCTAAAGGGTTGTCACACATTGAGGTTGATTACCTCAAACATATCTTGGGATCTAATAGAGTCATTAGGTTCTAGAATAAGGAAACCAATTGAAGGAAAATTAATTTTAGGGGTAATTCCTAGTGTAACTGACATGTGGTATAATTATTCATAATATAAATCATCATGAATTTGAGGGATAATTACTATACCACCTAACTTATGATTATAGAGGAACAATCATCCAGTATCGACCTTCAGTTTGGTCCATATTGAAAGAAAATGGAAAACAAGATGAACTACCTAGAAATATTCCATATGAGCTCGCACCAAAATAGTGTTTTTGAGAGAAATACGAATGATGAGAGGATCCTATGGAGTGAATCACTTGCTGTGAGGAATCCAATGATATGATCAGAATTTGAATCAGAGTATAGATGAAAGATTTATCCAAGGACCTAGGTTAACATGGAGGGGAGCTCAAATGAGAGGAAGAAGGTACTTCTATCTGTTGGAGTAGGAAATAAGGAAATAGGGATAAGGTTATAATAATTTTAAGGAAAAAATAGTAATTTTTCCCAATTTACAGGGACCATATAGTTGACCAAACTGTGCACCAACTGTGTGCTATGCACTGTCCAAGGAGGGAACCTGCACCGTTCATGCACACAGTTTGAGAAACTGTGTGCAAATCACGCTACATGAATATGTTAAAAATTATAGAGAATTTTCAAGGGTGTGAAACCTGGTTGTCATGGTTAGGGAAAAATTTATGTCCCACTTTTTCTCACAGAATCACCCCATACAGTTAGGAGAAATCATACGAATTGGTCTTCACTTTTTCTACAAACTGTGCAACCTATTTGTTTCTTCCACCGGTTGAGGTTCCAGTTTCTGAAAAATCCCCGAACACCCTTATTTACTCCATAGCCTTATGAGGAATTTATATTAAGTCAAAACCAAGGAATTAATCCAAAGTTTAAAGGATACTTACCTCATAGAAAAATCATTTTCTTACAAGCATACCCAACCATTTTTTTATTAGCTAAGTCTGTGTAGTCTTTCATAAGTATGGTATCAAAGTATGAATGTTTTCAAAGTTAGGTATCTCTTCAACCTTAGGTAGTGGGGACTCAAATATGACCCATTCACCCTTATTATACCAAATACATCTATATGACACTCCATTTGGTATACTTAGTAGGTTATCCAACACACACAAAGAGTCTTATTTTTTGTTTTGTGCCTCATAATCATATTCAATATAGCTATACCAGAATCATAATCACGATAACCTGAACATTTCATCACAACCTATAATACTCCATGATGAACGTTGGTCAATGATAAATCAAAGTCCTACTTTGAAAGGTCAATTATCATTGTGATTAATGAAATGTATATCAATATATACATTTATATATCCAATGTGAAAGAATGATAAAATGTATTTTGTCTTTAATATGATACATTTTAATATTCTCTTTAATAATATTTAACAAAACCAACATAATCAATATTTTTCATATCATATATTATAAACTTCTAGATCATCATTATACTTACTACATATACCGGGTTTTGTTAACTTTTTACATTATATTTAATTCCTATCACATTTCTTTATGATCATCTGATAAAACCCTCCCACTAAAATATTTAGTGAGAAAAATCTATGAAGAAAGATAGTTTGAATAATGGTGAGATTTAGGAATAATATTCTCAACCATTTAACTTTTGAACACATTCAAACATCTTAACTTCACAACATAAAATGTTACGATTTCAACTTCCATTGTCTATTTAGATTACTTTCTAATATCATAATCATCATCCTTATAAACCTATCCCATCAAACCTTTTCCTTGAAATAATATAACTAATTACATTATTTTTTACTAATATATCCTAAATATTTTTTGATATATGTAAAATTCAATTTAAACTTAGATTGGTGTAATTCTTTATTTTTTAACTTTGAACTTCTTCAAGTTCAAACATACTCTCACTATCCTCTTAGACATTATATTCTCTTCATAATATATTTCTAAGATACACAAACCCTTTTGCGATGAGAAATAATATTATTTACTTTCTATATGAATATTAAACAAATAAACTATGTCATATATGATATTTTATGTGTTTGGAACATTTTTATTTGAAAATAATACTTTATTAAAATATACCACCGATGGGTGGTTGGAACACTCCCACATATTTAAAAAAAATACTTGAATAAGCATTTTATCCAAGATAGAACACTTTTATCTTAATCTTATTCTAAAAACATGTTATAGACTTTGATGAATCATAAACCATGTGTATACATATAATCATCTCATACTTGATCATAACAACTCTTTGTTATCGAACATCCTCTCTTATCTCACAAGAGAAGTGAGATGAAGATACACATATTTTAATTAGATTCATTTGATCTTGATAAAATATACAAAATATTATCATAAAATATTTTAGGTATATATTGGACAATACAATAATATTTAATTATTACTCATCCATTATGACAAATCTAGGATTCAATGACCTTGATGATTGGCTTCTTGAAGAAACATTTTCGAACTTTTCAACAAAAAAATCTTCTTCCGTTTTGAATTTTTACCCACTTGTATTATCTATATAGTATTTTAAAACCTAGAAATAATATTCTTAGTTCATATATATTCCCAAAATTTTGATAATATTGGTTAAACATTCTTTTAATTCAATCATATTGTCGGAACATTTCTATATATGACAATCAGATAAACTTGCTTACTAAAACAAGTCATTTTTAGTCTCCCTTTAAAGCATGTTATAGAATTAAACAAATCATAAACCATTTTTATTAAAAATTTCCATCTCATTTCATATAAACACATTTTGTTTAAATTCTATTCTAACTTTATGTATATTTAAAACCCTTTTAAAACATAAAATTAATATCATACATCTGTAAGAAGAATAGATTTGTTTTCTATAACCAATAAAGATTTAAGGAAACCTTTAATCTCATTGATTCATCAATATATTCAATCACATTGAATATTATTTGACATTCCCAATAATATTGAGTATATGAGACTAAAATTTGATGTACCCAATCATATTGAGTGGAGACTAATATTCTTTTGGTTATTTTTTACCTAATGACTTTAAAACCATAAATGAATTACTATATGCTTCCATAAGCATTGAGATTCACTTGTTGAAAAATTTCAACACTTGGTTATTAAGGAAGGAATTGTTCTAATACATAGAATTTTACTTAAGAACTTTTCTTAAATCACTAATCATAATTGTTACAATGGAAACCCATACCTCACGATGAGGTGGGGTGCTTAATTTATAGATAAGAAAAAGAATAAAATAGATGACCCACACTGATGCAGGATACAAATATTAAAAATATCCAATACTCTACTACTCTTAAAACTTACCCTTAATATAGTACATATATATTTGTCATTACCAACTTGTTACACAAAAACTAGACACGTGGTCCAGACACCAATTTTTTTGAGAAAATCTACAAGTTGATCAGAGGTGTGAACATGGATGAAGGTGATATTTTTCTTCTGAAAGTTTTCATGAAGGAAATGGAAATCAACTTCAATATACTTTTTCCACTCATGAAAGACTGTATTTGTAGAAATCTTGACAGCATCTTGATTATCACACCAAATATATGATGATTTATTGGTTGTATACCCAATCTCTTGAAGAATTTTTTGTTCCCAAATAATCCCTACAATCACATATTCCATGGCATGATATTCTAACCTTTCACTTGATCAAGAGATAACCATCTGCTTCTTGATTCTCCATGAGATCAACTTTCCTCAAAAAAATACTACAAAACCATATGTAGATCTCCTAGAAGAGATATATCCAACATAATCTGCATCACAAAATGTCTCAATATTTTTATTCCATGATCAAAATATGGAATACCTAAACCTTGTTCATTTTCACATATCTAACAATGTGAATAATATCACCCCACTACGTTTTTTGGAGATTCCATAAACTAACTTTGTTAACCGCACAAGAAATATCGAGTCGAGTTATTGTTAAGTAGTTAAGCTTCCCAACAAGTCATCTATATATGTCAGGTGATGAAAATATCTCACTCTTAGTATGAAGTGAATTTTCTACAGGTACGAGGGATGAGTCAGTTGAGTCATCTTGATTCATGAAAATCACTTACAACAGATCAAGAAAACACTTTATATAATATAGAAAAATTCTTTTTTCACATATGGATACCTCAATTCCTAAGAAATATCATAGTGGACCCAAATATTTTGTTTGAAAATTTTTATGAAGAAAATACTTGAGTTGACCAATGAAAATAGTATCACTACCAGTAATAAAAATATCATCCACATAGACCACCAAAAGAATGCTTCCTACTACAAATTGATGATAGAAAACAAAAGAATACTTTATGATTTGGCACATGAAAAAGTTAAAAATAATAGTTCAAAAATGGACGAACCAAGCATGTGGTGACTGCTTGAGCCCATACAATGATCGATGAAGACAAAAAACCTTAGAGGACCCCCCTTGAGAAAAAAACTTGATTGGTTTCTCCATATATACTTATTAATTAAGAAATACATGAAGAAGATCATTTTTAATGTCCAAATTATGGAGTGGATAGTGAGATGATGTAGAAAGTGAGGTAAGTAGGTGAACCAAGGCCATATTTTCCACTGAAGAGAAGGTGTCAAAATAATTAACTCCACATGTCTACATATAAACTTTAGAAACAAGGAAATCCTTGATATGATTAAGCGAGCCATTGGCATTGAAACATATTATATATATCCATTTTCAACCAACCACCTACTTACCCGAAGGAAGAGGGACAAGATCCCAAGTAATGTTGGCATCCAGAGCCTGAAGCTCATCCATCATATCCTACAACTAGCTGGGATGAGATATAGACTCGTCGACAATTCATAGTGTTGAGTAAGAATCCAATGTCTCAATAACTCATGAGGTAGCCACAAATAATCCCCGACAATACTAATATGAGTGTGAGACTTTGTGAAACACAATAGGAAACTTTGGTGATGGAGCATCATGAGCAGGTGACTCGTCAGGTGTGGTTGTAACATAAGGTGGAAGGGTGGTAGGTGTTCTAAGTTGGGGAGTATATACCAGGCCAAATCGTGATCCAAAAATATCACTAGGAAGAGATAGGGGTAGTGGTTTATTGATATAATATAGTAAAATAACTATAAAATTAGGAACAACGGATGGTTGTGGGAACTCAGGATCAGAAATAATTGATGATTTGACAAAGAAAACATTGTCTTAGATAGCATAGAAGTGAAAATATTGGTAGAATATTCGATATCCACACTGGGTGTAGGATTATCTAGGAAAATGAATTTTAGAGAATGTGCATAAAAATTTATAATAGAGGGGGGGATATCTCAAACATAACACACACATCCAAAAATGTGTAGGGGTAGAGAATAAGGGGGTGTTATTGGAAATAAATAATTAAATGGTGTCTCCCCTGAAGAATAGAGGGGGGATGTCTATTGATAAGATATGTGGCTGTAAGAATAGAATCACCCCAAAAATATTTGGAACTTTATTTTTAAATAAAATTTCATGAGAAAATTATAATATATGACAATTCATTCATTAAAAAACAACATTTTTTTGAGGTGTGTCAGAAAAATAATTCTATTGGATAATTCCATGTTCATCAAGATAATAGTAGAATGGTCTAGATAAATATTCATGACCATTATTAGAATGAAAGAAGTGAAGTTTAGATGAAAATAAAATGTTTATTTCTTGATAATATGATAAAAATAAGGAAAATATTTTAAAATGATTTCTCAACAAATATACCCAAGTCATCTGTGAAAAATCATTGAAGAAAGTAATAAAATATATATAACCTAGTTTAGATGGACTAGGACTGGGCCCCCAGATATTTGAATGAAACAAATGAAAAAGAGTGGATGCACGAGGGATTTCTTGAGGAACATAAGTGACCTGGTGATGCTTAGTGTAGTTAAAAGAATCACATTCAAAAGGAATAATAGGAACCAACCCTAGAAAAGGTTTTTGAAGAATGGGGGTAGGTGGATGACCAAGGTGATAGTGAAGCTAGAGGTCATGATCAGAGATGGCAGGATAAGAGAGATTTGGGTTCGAGTCAATCACATACACACCACCCTGAAGACATCCACTACCAAGCACCCGAGTCATTGAATTATCCTAAAGTATAATTTAAGCATATGATAAGATGAAATGACACTATAATTCAGCTACAAGTTTACTAATAGATAGTAAATTAAAGATAAATCTAGGAACAATGGAAACAATGGATAGTGTCGAGCTAGGATTAATTTCACAACTCCCATAACCTACAATCTGCACTATCTGAACATCGACCATAGTAATATTACCTCCATTCAAGGTTTATCTATAGGAACAAAGAATACATTTATCCCCAATGATTTTCTCTAAGGAAAAGAGTCAAGAACCTATGAGGTGTATTTTTTTGATAGACACCCCTCTAGATTTTCTCCATAAAAAAACAATGGCACTTAATGATCCCATAGACTGTGTGTTGAAAATGAATGTCGACAAGGTGATGAAGGTGCATAGTTGGTAGAGAATAGGTGCCAAAATTTCATAGCCAGAACATCCAAATATCAATTAGGTTATAGAAGAAATATCAACATGGATGGATGCAAGGTGTGGCATTGCATTTTGGGGCTTCTCATAGGGTTAGGTGGTTGGATGGAGGAGGCACACCAAGAGAGACGATGGGATGGGGGGATGATACACAGGGTGGGGATATGATTAAGGGTTGGTACATAGGGAAAGGTGAAGGGATGGGGGTTGTGTCATCACACATGGAGAGAGACATGCTGGAGGTTTTCACATAGAGGGATGTCATGCAGGAAGTAGGAGGGGTTGTTGCGTTGGGAATATATGTGGAAGGATGGGGCCATCGCCCAGGGGAACATGAGCGGAAGGGGGGTCATTAGCTGTCGCGTAGGGTATAAGTCATGGAAGGGGGTTCATTGTCCATTTCACAGGAGCTCAGTCACGAAAGGGAACTGTCGTGCAACAGATCTTAGGAGGAAGGGTGGGGAAGGCCATCGACCATCGCGTAGAGGCCCAAGTACAGAAGGGGTTTTATCATGGAAGTGGAATTGGTAAGAAGGGGTATTAATATTACACCCAATCTAATACCATGTTATAATGGAAACCCATACCTCAAAATGAGGTAGGGTTCTTAATTTATATATGAGAAAAGGAATATAATAGATGACCCACACCGATGTGGGATACGAATATTAAAAATAACTAATACTCTTATACTATTAACAATAATTAACAAATTTTCTTAAGTTACCAGACTTAATAGTAGCTCACATTAAGCTTATCCTTTTAAGGATTGACCACAAAGTTTATATTGATGATGATGATGAAATTTATCTACAACATAAGCTTTTATCAGATGAGTATCATGTATTATTAACCATTTAATAAATACTTTTATTAAATGGACCCCCATTAAAATTGAACAATTCATATCCTCCCAATCCATTACTTTACCAGGTTTTTAGAGGCACTCAAAGGAGGCATAGATCAGGTTTGGAGGTTTTTGTCTACTAAATGATGGAAGTATAAAGAATTTACGTAGTATAAACTTTACACTTCATAAAATATAGGTTCACCAATTATGTGAGGTTGGTTCATGAAGTGTAATAAATTTGGGTGTTTAATCCTTTGAGGCGACACATTTTTCAACGGGGCTTAAAACCCAACATTTACACGATGTTTAAATGGTACACACCATGTAATTCACCCGTGAAACACAACTTTAAAGCCTACAATGCTCATGTTTTTCCTCAAACTCTACACATATCTTATTTCCAATAAACCCAACAGCTCTCCCTCTAACCGCCTTAGGATTCCTTCACTGGATATTGATCCTTGGCTTCTTATCTTCTATCCATGGTGATTTATTATCTCCTTATCACATGTTTCATTTAGTTATTATTAAGGGGATTTTCTACGATGATGTTTCTTTGGTTTGAGGTGTAATTTGGGCTATATTTTGATGATCTTTTGGTGCAGTATAGGTTGATCTGTGAGTTCCTTGTGCAGTAGTGATTTCTGGGCAGTTTGTTCTTCGCCCTGCGGTGCACAATGAGATTAAAAAGTTTCTTTGAGGTAGGGGATCCTCATTCTCACTCTTTTTCATGCTATTTGTGGGATCTGTAATATTTTTCCTACCTTTGGGTGGATATTAAGGGCCATCATAATCATATAATAAAATCAGCATGTCTAAAATTGATGGGTATGGTGAGTTATCGCATGCTTTACTGCTTTGATATATGTTGTTGATGCTATTATGCATTCCTATTGCACATTCTAAAAATAATGACTATTAGGATCCTTTTTTCACTATAGTTGTTATTATGTGATGACCCTTGCTGTGGTGTTATGTGATCACACCATAAATATAATAAATGGTTAAATAATGTATATTTAGCATATAATTTGTTTCCCTTGTACATCTGGTTTGTTTGATAATACCCATGATAAATGAATAAGATGTGTGATAATTCCCCTAAATAAATATGGAATTTGGAATGTGTGTTGTGATGTGTGCTTATGCCTATTGTGTTTCCCTATGTGGTTTGAGATGTTATGCGATGATATATGTGACCGGTTGGGCTGTGCAGGGTGGGGGGCAGTGATGCAGTGGTTGGTTGTCATAAATGCGATGTGGGTAGTGGTTTGATGTAGCACAAAGGTTGTAAAGTAGTGGTTATACTACGTGGTGGTTATGGTTGTGAGATGGATAATATGTATGGTTTTTGTGTTGTGAGATGGATTGGATGATTGACGTGATAATGATGATGGATGTGTGGTGCCGTGATGGTGGTTATATGAATTGGGACAGTTGTTGCGTGGCATGATTGAGTCAGTTGCCTGGTTATCCATGGAATGAATGATGATGCTGAATATGAATGGGTAAAATTGATATGTGATAAATGGATTAAATTTAATTGAAAGAATAAATGAGCAGCATAATGTGAAATGAAAAGGATAATGAATAAATATAGAAGAATATGTAAGTGGAAGTTGAAAATGTGTTGTGGCTTGTGTGGTGATTGTACAGTGTTGCTCAAAGGTGCTGAGTTCTAAGTGTTTCCCAAATATCTAGAATGGTAGCGATATAGATGGATGGATACCCCCTCTCCCATGCAATTCCATCAATAGTGATGCATGACCTAGGTGTCTATGAGCGAGATGTGATGTGTTAGACCTGGTGTATAGGAGCGATACGTGATGTGGTCGTGATGTCATATATGGTGGGGGTCATTCATGGTAGGATGAGGGAACAAGGTTTATTTCCTTCATGTTCATGATACCCTACTGCTCTGGTTCTGGTTGTGATGTGTGGTCCAGGTGTTTGTGGGAGGTATGTGATATGATGTGATATGTTGTATGGATGATGTTTCTGTGGGTGGGATGTGATGTGATGTGATGTGAGGCTCAAGTGTTAGTGGATGGGATGTGATGTGATATGCGTGGAAGGTATGTGAGTATAGTATGTTCTATGTTGTAGCGTGAGAGTGGAAAATCAATGAGGAATAGGTAGTGGGGCATCTTGCTTTGTTATGATCTTGATGTTATATTATTATATTGGATGCACAGTTTGGTGAGTGAGCTATGGTGAGGTTGGGGTTGGTTAGATGATCCATATAGGTGCTTGTTGGTTCTACTATCTGTTCAATGAAACATTATCATTCTCTTTTCACATGTTCACTTGAGGTCTTGATTATGTCCCTACTGAGTATACCTTTTATGCTCACCCTATATATATAGACTACTTTTAGGTTTCCAGGAGGACTTTGGGAACCAAGATGGACATTACTAACTAGGTTGGAGTTGCTCTTAATTTGTTTTCATAGAATATTATTTTTGGTATTCACTTGGAGACTTTTATATATATTAATATTAATTTATTCATGCATTGTGGGATGGTTTTTAGTTTACCTTTATTTTTTCTGTTGGATTTTTTTGGTGATTTTTTATCCTATATCTCAATCCTGTTTTATTTATAGAGAGTAATGCCTCCCATAGTTTGAGATTTTTATACCCTCAGTATTAGTTTCCAAATCAGGGTTTACTGGATGTGGGACTTGAGGGTCATTATCTCTATCCCTTCATTGAAACATCTTTGGTGGGAGGGGGTTTTGAGAAAATGATGACCCATTTTTGAAAATCCACTATAACCACTAGTGGACCATGATCCATATTTCACTAAGAAATGAGTCCACTTTATAATTAATCTTACCACTTAATTATTTACATTGGATATTATCTCAATCATATCATATATTATTCTTCGATAACTGAGTGGAAAACCCTTTGTCAAATCCATCGTACAGATAAACTTAACTCATATTCTTATGGTGTCCTAACCGTTATGGCTTCCCAGTTAAGTGTTACCCAATTCAAATGCCAAAAACAAGTTATCCAAGAATAATCCATAGGCACCCAACATTAGAATGAAACTACTTGACAAGACAATCCAAAGTCACTTATCACTTTCTTTTCTTACACAATATAATCCAAGGGCACCTGAATTTTACACAAAACTACCTGGTTGGATGATCGAGGTTTTGAAAAGTGTTGCTTTGAAATGGATCTCACATTTATTATTTGAATGGTATTTCAATATTACCATTTTATCTCATGTTATTCTCTTTTATGTATGGATATTTCTAGCAGTTTAGTTTGGAAAATTATTCCCTCCACAAAATCAATATGTTCAAACCATATTGATGTGTATCACTTTACACAACCCACAAGTCTATGTTACTCACCCAAAATTAGAAGTCAGGTATATTCACACATATCTGAATGCATCATATGCATAAGGTATATGAACACTTCATGTAAAGGTTTATAATTATATGAGATTGACAATCACCACAAGAGTAAGCCTCATTCTCTTTCTTAGGCAAGGCATAGGCCTCTAGGTAAGTAGGTATTTTAGCCCCAAGTCTTTCTACCTGAATATAATTTAATTAGGAGAAGATTTAATTCATCAGAACTCTAAAACCTAATATGTACAAACTATATTTAACAACTAAATCCAAGATAATAACTTCAATTACAAAATGAGGTCAATGTACATGAAAGAGAAAATTCATTATTGTACCTAGCATGAGATGAATGGATCTAACTTAGAAATAATTTAACATCCTAAAATAAAGCATACATAACCTTAAAATTTCTTAAAAAAATTACTAAATATGAATAAAATAGTTAATAACCTTTAAATAAATGAACAATTAAAATATTTGAACATGACATAAACATTTATGAACAATTCATAAATAAAATCCAACTATATAATCTTTTATAATTTCATATTTAATATTATGGACATTCCATAATTTTGAATATAATTTTTTTATATTTATTTATATATGAACTCTTTTATATTTATCATTATATGGAATTTCCATTTTAAATATATGATATTATATGAATTATAAATAATTTATAATTCAATTTCTATTATGTAAACATTTTACATGATCTAAATATCATATAATTAATTATTATTTAAACCTTGATCATATAAATCATCAAATTTTTTTATGTGGTTTAAATAATATCCAAATAGGCCCCCTTTTATATTTTGAAAAAATTTAAAATAATTAATTATGTACAATTTATAATTTAAACATAAATATTTTATATTTTTTGGCCTTATTTCATAACTTATAACCCTTTATAAATTATTTATTATGATTTCTAAATAAATAATTTTATTTCTATATCATAAGTCATGTCATATAATTAGGTTAAAAAGGTATTTCATATATTAATGTTTAATATTTGGGAATAAAATGTTTCATAAAAAATTATTTAATTATAAACAATTTATTATTAATTAATCTATAAAACTTTTATAAATTAAAATATATCAAAATAATTTTTAAAATGATTTATAGATACTTTATAAACCATTAAAATCATTTAATAATTTTAAAAAAAAATTTAAAATATTTTCTATTTACCTTTATTCATAGGGGTATTCTTGCATAAGGGTAAAGCCTTATACCCTTATGCAGGCTATCTGGAAGCCCCTGTGTAAAAGTTAAGTCACTATTTACCTTTACGCAACTTAAATATAACATGTTGCATAAATTTAATATGAATATTACCTTTACATATCTCATTATTCATAAGGTTACAAAGTATATTGGCTTTATTTGAATGCTTCACGTAAGAGTGGGTCTTGATTTACCATTACGCGACCTCTCTGTAATGCTGCACAGGGTTACTACCTTCATAAAAACCATTTTTGTAAAGGTACAAAGAGTTTAACCTTATATAGACCTTATGTGTAAGGGTATGAACTTTATGAAAAAATCATTGCATAAAGTTAATATTCAGTCGGTTACCTTTAAGTCACCCTTTTAAAAACACAGATACCTTTATGCAACCCTTACTTCGCGTAAAGGTAAGTTGCGATGACCCTCACGTAGACTAATCTACATAAGGGTAACCAAGGGATAAAACCCTTATACAGACCACTATGTGTAAGGGTAATACCTTGGTCACCCTTATGCACCTCAACTATGTAAGGGTAAGGTCATTATTACCTTTATTTATCCTAACTATATTAGGGTAAACCCTTTATAAAATCGAATTTCCAAAAAATGAAACGCTGCTATGTTTTTCCGATTTCTTATTAATTTCACACATGATTTCATAAAACTAAAAAAGGATCCATCTGATACCATTGAATGTTTTTTTATAATCTAATAACATTCATCAAATCAAATGGAAGCAACTAAAACCCTTATTCAAGGATCTCCAAACAAGTTAATGTTGGATTGGTGTAGCTGGATTCATTTAAATGATGTTGGCCGGAATGCTAATGGCCCATACTGCACATGATATCACAACTATCACTGGTAGATATCCACAGTGAGTTTTTTGGGGGTTATAGGGGGCATCACGCCCCTACTATAGGGGTCCAGGGCCCAAAGGCCCCCTAACCAAAGTTTTGGGTAACTGTAACATCTATGACCAACTATAAAAATGTTGATTAATGACACCGATATGGAATTTTAGCAGTGCATACTTACTATAGAAATATGAGACAAGTCACTATAGCTCCATGAGCTTCCTTCCACTAACACTGTAGCATCCTGAACTTGGGTGGTCACAAGACTGTTTCTTTGCAGACCTCCAACCACCGATCACTATAACATAGTGGACTTACTGTGTGGTTGTTGTAAAAATGTTTATCCTTTTTTATTAGATCATGTTAACTAGGGATTTTGTGTGTGAGAGAAACTATAAAAATTATCCATGTAATTATGATCCTAATTATAGAGAATTATTCTACATCTCTGTGGATGTAGGGATAATTTCCTGAACCATGTAAATCATTGTTTTTGTGTTCATCTTATTATTTTTTCCCTATGTTTTCTTCATCTACAAACCTCTGTCACTGTGACTCTCAGCATTTACACAATAGATAATATGAAACCATGTAAAATACTAAAATAAAGAAATACTATATAGGCATGCCTTACACTGAAGAAGCTACTACACCACCTTCAAACACCTTCAAATAAGTTTGATAGAGATCACAAAGTGACATCCAAAAGACATCCGACCTCTGTAGGTATCCAAGAGTTGTAATGAATCATACAATGTTCAAATGGAATCCATATTATCTCAATGGTAAGCTAATACCCCAATATATAAAGAAGTAATATGAAGAGGTCTATGGGTCTCAGGGAGTTTTGACCCAGTGTGAGGATCTCAATCCACACCCATACATTAGTATTAGAGTTTATATAGAACCTGAGGCTACTCCTAGGTGGTGTATGCATTAATTCAGGTGTTTATAACACATGTATTAATGTATAATCTAATTCATGTGTCATATGCATGAATACCTTTAAATCTCATTTGTTTCATATTATGAAATGTTTCTTTTAATGATAGTCTCAATG
This sequence comes from Viscum album, assembly GCA_963277665.1. NCBI lineage: Eukaryota > Viridiplantae > Streptophyta > Magnoliopsida > Santalales > Viscaceae > Viscum > Viscum album. The sequence goes on along the minus strand of OY728132.1, from coordinate 30,152,006 downwards.
GAGAATAATTTGGGTGTCCAACCCACAAATAATATACCCAATTAATTTTCATAAAAGCCTATATAATGGTCATATATATATCATATATATATATATGTGTGTGTTTCTATTTATATATATCATATATATATATATATGTGTGTGTATTATTTTCAATACTGAGAATCATTTTTTCTATGTGATTGAGATATTAATACAGATGTTTCTCATAGGATTCAAACTGGGTGGATAAAATGGAGTATGGCTTATGGGGTACTTTGTGATTGTAAAATTACTTTGAAATTGAAAGTTAAATTTTATATTGGACCATCTATATTATATGGTAGTTAGTGTTTTCCTTTAACATGTCATCTTAAACAAAAAATAAGGGTAGTAGAAATGAAATTGTTAAGATGAACATGTGGACATACTAAGATGGATAAGATTATAAATGAATGTGTTCAAGACAAAATTGGAGTGGATATGATTGAAGTTAAGATTACTGAGACTAGATTAATATGGGTTTGAAATTTTATAAGAAGACTTAGAAGAATAATTTTAGAAAATTATTGTCTAGTAATGTTGTGTATGTGATATTGGGAGACCAAATTATTTCAAAAGATGGCCGTTTTCGATACATAGGCTCATTTCTGCAATGTGATGGCGATATTAATGTAGATGTCTCTTATATAATTCAAACTGAATGGATAAAATGGATAAAGGATTTTGAATTTCTTTTTTATCATAAAATTACTTTGAAATTGAAGGGTATATTTTATAGAACTGTAATTAGAGTAGTTATTCTATATGGCAGTGAGTGTTGAACTTTGACATGACATCATGAATAAAAGACATGTCTAGTAGAAATGAAAAGTTTAAGATAGAAATGTGGACATACTAAGATGGATGAAATTATAAATTAATGTATTTGATAGAAAAGTGGAGTTTCTCAAATTGATGAGAAGATAACTAAGGCTAGATTAAGATGGTTTTGACATGTTAAAAGAAGGCCTAGGGATGCATATGTTAATAGGGTAAACTTAATGAAAAATTTACTTATTAAAATAAGTATAGGTAGAACTAAAATAACCCTTAAACAAATCATTCAATATGACCTTGTTCTAAAAATTTCAATGAAAATATGGTCATAAATAGAGGTAATTGGCAATGTTTGATTAATGTAGAGAACCCAATTTAATTGGAATCTTCATGCTGAGTTCACCACTTTTGTTTCTGATATATTTTCATACCCAAACTCATTTGAGTCAATTTGGACCTATTTTCCAAAGGATAACATCCTACCCCAACCCATTGGTTAGGGTCAGATAAGAGGTCCTACTAACCTTAGGTGACATCTTTAAGACACCAAAGGCCATCAATAAATGCCAAGGGATTAGAAAAACATTGGGGAAAATTTTACCTGAAAAATAAAAACAACCCAATGATAATAAATACAACCATCCAAACTAACTACACAATGAATGAGTGATAACAATACAATTCAAATGAAAACTAAATAAATAGAAACATTAGTGTAGCAATTATAAAGTAAATAAAGAAGACAAAAAGAAACCAAAGGTCATTCAATGTAGTAACACCGATGGGGAATCACTCTAAAGACTACAAGAGAGAACCCCAAACACCAAAAATCAACATATGGAATAATAATCATTATTTTCCATAATATAAGTATGATACCTTTACCTTTCCCGTGTACCAGTGAAAAAAAAACTGTAAACACACCAAAGTTACCAAGTAGAAGGTGAGTATAAAACTTAGTATGATTTCCTCAACATACTTTCCAACTCATTCCGCTAGGAAAAGAACATTTTATATCACCATTTAAAACATAATTTATATCCAAATAAGAAAAATCAATACAATTATTCAATTTAAAATAGTTTAAATTGAAATAGGAACAATTTATCATTTAGAAAATAGTTTAAGAAAAACAATTGAACTAAATAAATTTGTTCATTATTTATTTCTATTTGGAATACTCATTACATGTTTCTATCTATCTCACACACACATGCATGTCAGGTTATAGTTCCATACTCATGACCAGTTTCTCATCGATCCACCAAGTTGTCACATGGTGACCAATCTCCAGGTTCCCTAATAGCACATGACCCTTATTCAGGTTCACATCCAATGAAAATTAACTCACTCAAATCATGTATGTAAAATACCATATCAAATAATTCCACACAAACCATTTCTTACCTTTAAAAAATTTCAAGATCATATTTCTTAGGTTGAACCAAAACCATAATTTAAAAAACAATTTAAATTTATAAAAATATGGGGTTTTCCAAATGTTGTTCAAATTCCCATGTTCCCAAAAACCATAATTTTTAAATCCATCATTTTAAAATTATAAACCAAAATGATTCCTTTAAAGATATAATTAAATTTTTCCTCTGAAAATCCATTCAAATCATTCAATAAAAACCAAGACTTTAAATTATAGAATGAGTGGAGAAGAGAGAAAAGTCACATACCTCTCAACGGTTAAAGAAAACCAAGAACGACACAAGAAACCTCAAGATCTAGGCTCACAAAACCTTTCCTCCAATAGATAAAATAAATATCCCATATGTAATGGATAAAATATAACATTATGAGTGAGAGAAGTTGAGAAAATCTAAGAATAAATAGAGATAACATAGGCTTATTGATGATTCTGGAGATCCAATGCACTTTGATTCTCCAAAACTAGCTTATGGATCAAAAAGAGTCACTGTGGATGTATAAGAGAGTAGAAAAGTCTAAGAACTTTTGATAATAGAAGAAAAATGAGAGTTTTAGGGCCTTAATTCATCTTAAACTCTAATTTTTGGAGCATTTAATGCACGTTTCATGGTTAGGCTACACTGTTTGTCAAACCATGAACATGCTACTGGAAAACACCCAGAAGGATGCATAATTATGCCAAACGGTTGGGAAAACCATGAATTGATACTATACATTAACTCATATCTCACACAATTTATCTTAGAATGCACATAGTTTGGACAAATCATGCATCAACCATGCACCACTCTAGAATCTCTTGAATATTTTCCTGAAGATAGTTCATGGTTTAATCTAATTGTACACGTCTAGAAATGCTTCCATAACATTCCAAAACCATATATAAGTTCCTAAAACTCAAACCATTTATTATATAGCTTCAAAATACATAATAAAAGGGTAAATAACTGACATTGGGAGTGATAAATAGGCAGACACTGGGGATTTACTAGTGATGTATTCAAAAATACATTCGTCAAGAGGATGTGAGGTCAGGATTACCCCACACTTTTGAGGGGAATTATTGCCTACTCTAAGAGTCACTTATAGATTTAAGACATGTTCATGAAACTTACCCAAAATTTTTAGTAACACTACCAGTCACCCTCATGAATAATGGTTGATCAATTGTGGGATGATACTTTGATTTAAAGCCTCATTATCAGGGAAATTTGGAATTTAGTGTCATTCAAGAAGATAGTTGGTACTTAGTGTTGGGATCAGTCCCATCAAATGGGTTTCCTACATATCCCTAGGAAGGGGATGAGAGTCGAATTAGTTCGGTGCCACTTAATGGGACACATCATACCTTTTAAGGTAATGTGATGAAGATCGACTCTTATAGTTTAAAGCCATGCAGAATGGACTACGGGGTGATAGGTACCTAGAATTTTTTTGTGTGGGGATTACGCATGGGCAGTCCTTTCTGATGTCCTTGGTGGGAAATACATCTCAATGAGGATGGATAGGGTCAACTGATAGGGATATGGACTACCAAGTATAAGTATAATCTCATTAAGGATATGACATAACAAAGAAAATATATTGACACCTGGATGAGATATGGATCTCCGAATGGGGGAATGATGTCATCAGGGATATAGATCGACATAGAGATATGATTGTACTGGGAATATGGACTAGTAGGGACACTTATATAAAAATAGATATATGGGTATATTTGGTTCAGGCCTTGAATATTCCTCTTACATATTCTATTAGAGATAAGAATCAAATACCACATAGTTTTATTTTATATTTTAGGGTCATGTGGAGAGACCATACCATAAAATTTAGTGTCATGCGGTAAGGACATTCATGCCATGAAATGGGATAAAATAGGAGATGGTGCGAGGCTTATGAATTGAAGCTATCCTAGAAGATAGGTTGGAGCTTACACCTAGTAGGAGACCTAATGAGATGATTTTTTTATTATTCTAATAGCATGATCTTCATAGATATCTAAGACCATGTGATTCATGATTAATGTGAGAAACAAGAGATGATAGAATATCCACCACATTGCATAGTCATGTTCAGATGGGACTTACACCTGGACTGGAATCCCAAGGTCAAACTTCCTTCCTCTTCCTTTAATGTATTAGGGAGGGTATATGGAAGGTAGAGAGGATATAGAATCCTATAATAAAAGTTAGGGTCTTACTCCATGAGAGATTCCCCAATCCACTCCTTATCCTCTGATGGACAAGGGAGGGGATACGAAGGGTGAGAAACCACTCTGGTGTCTTCTTGATAGGAACCCTCATTATCAAGGGGATTCATAATCATGAGTTAGGGTGAAATCCAAGAGTCTCCTCTTATCAAGGGAATTCAAAATCAAAATGGGTGCATACTAACATTCATGTCATGATTCTGAATGTTGAGTGGCCTCAGGGGAGGTTTCCATTATGCCTTTTTGAGGATTTAAACCTAGAGAATGAAGCTCATGGGGTCATATAAATACCCTGAATAGATAGGAAGGATGTATCACACAAATATAGGATCCTGAAAAAATGTTTTCGTGAAAGAGGGGTAGAGTAAGGATGCATGCGAAAAGGGTATTGTGGAGGATGAAAATTAAAAGGGGAGAGATGATGTAATTTTATGATCCCTGTGTATGTTGTCCATGAAACTACATTTAGATCAAGGTTACTAGCTCTCGTGGGCTGATTCTCATGAAAAATGTACCGCACAATGGTTTTATGTAGGATAATTCATTCTCTAGGGTTATTTATTTCCTTTAAGATTTGGGTTTCTACATAAAGAAATCCTCCTGATTTGAATTTATATTACCTCACATTTTCTTTGTTTGTGTCCTACTATCCCCCTCAAGCCTGTGATAATTCAAAAAAATCTCTAAACTTTTGAATATTCCATGTGATATTAGTCGTGTGGATGACTTTTGTGATTTGGATGTGTGGGTTTAACCACGTGAGACCATCTTCATGGAGAGGATTTTGTAATCTGAACCACATCACTGAGATCACATAATTTTAATCACATAAAACTATTCATGTAAAAACCAAAGGTAAACATCCAGGATTATTTAGTCTATTTTTTTTAGGTTTGAAGCCTTGTTCATGGGATGGTTATGCTAATCACATAAGGAACATGTGATGATGTTCTCTTCAATAATTTTTTATCCTGCATTTATAAATATTGTCCTTTATGAACAGAATAGATTCAAAGCATGAATATTGGGTAGTGGTGGTAAGGTAGATGGATATGGTTAGTGGAATAAACTCTGGTCAACATAAGAATATCCAACTAAAACACACCTTCCTGGTCAACCTCTTAGGGATAGATATTCAAGATTATTCACTATCAGATTTGTTTCCCTTTTATGGATTCAAAATTTTGAATAGAGACCCTATCTCAGTGCCTTAGAAAGGGAATAAACCTCCACTTTGGATTATCAGAAATTGGGAAGTGATTCATGCCAAAATATCACATGTTGGACGTTTCATCAAAGAGGATGAGAACACATAGGTATTTGTCTTAATGTAAACTTCTGTTGAACCATGAATAAGATATTTGTGCACTTGAGCTTGAGATTCATGTCTATAGATCCATCATGAGTCAATAATCCAACAATCAGAAGCTTTGTTGGTCACCAAACTAGGATTTTCGGTCTAGAGGAGCTTTCTACATGGATATGGGATAACCTTTATGGTTCCATCAGTCTTACCATGAACTTTAAGTAGAGATAAAAGCAATGAACTTTTATGAAATCATCTAGGTTTCATAGACTATTACTAACTACAACACCAACCTTGTCCTGAAACTTATGATTATATGGAGTCTAGACACAAATACTTTTCATCTCATGCATGGAGAGGTTGGGGTGAGCCTCTAGGATAAGTTCATGATCTATGGAACTTCAATCTTAGGGGACATGTATGATGAGTTTGTCCCTTTTTTCATAAATTAGTTGGGGCAACCATCTAAACTAACACATAACCTGGCCCAAGAAAATTCCCAAGAGGTATTTACGATCCTTCCAGGTTGGAAAAAAGCACCAAGAAACAAAGATAATCCAAAGGGGAATGATTTCTTCACAAACAACCAGGATCAAATAACCAAAAAGATCATGCAGAAAAACCAACAACTGAACATCAATAAATATAAAAACCTATCTAGATAAAATAGTTGATAAAAAAATAGAAACTTAAAAAAAACTGAACTGGGATAATATGATCTCTACATAACCTCTCAGTTACCACTAACCACAAGATAATCTTTCTCTAAATAAAAATTCAAACTAGAAACCTAGACCTTCAAAATAGTTTGGGTCTACCAACAATAAGTGAAACAAGTAGGGTGTGACCATACAACAACTCAATAGGAAATAACCACAGATTTTATACATTTCCTTTCCCTAAATAGTCCAAAAAACTAGTTTGAAAATATATATATAAAATAGGTTTTTATCCTTAAAAAAATCAAAACACACTTTTATAGAAAAATACACTTTTCTAAATAAAAATACACCACTTTTATTTTAAAACAGATTTCCATTTTATTACATTTCAGTTTAATAACCATAACCCAATGAAGAATCCAAACTAGGTAATATGAGGGCTACACTGAAAATGAAGGAAACAAAAAAAATAAGATAGACACTAATAGAATAGATAATCTAAAATACAACAAAGTAAATAGGATAATACTGATAAATAATCATGGGAATTTTCTAAAAATATCTAGAATAAATCCCTATACATACTCATTTCAGACTCACCTACTGGTGTATGGTGAATCTCCATAGTTAATAACCAACTGGCCACTATAAACTAGCCAATCCAATGGCACATACCACTTGGCCTCAGCTAATCCAGGGGGTACCAACCCATCTAATCGAGGTTGACAAGAAACCATCACTCGACCCTCTAGATGATTCCCAGGAATCCCATGATAGTAATACATGATGAATGGAGATGTCCTCACATGAATGGATTAAATTGAAACCCAAATCCACCATGTTTTCCTAGCCTAAAAATTGAAAACTCTTATGTGATGAACCTTACATCAAAGGATCCATCATAGAGGTGCCCGTATCACATCAAGTCATACACGAGTTCCAAATAGGCCTTCACATCACATAAAATTTCAAATCATTTTCCAAATCATTATAAAATACAAATTGGGACTTTAATATTTCAAATCCAAATACACTTCCAAAAAATATTCCCAAACTAAGGTGAAAACATATAACAATATGAAAAATTCCAAGAAGAACCTCACACCATTTAGTTACCAAAAAACACCTCAAATTTTTAAAGGAGACAAGTATTAGAAAACACAATTGAAACTAAATTAAAATTCACTTAAAGAATCAATTAACTATTTATAAGTCAAGTAACTATTTTGAAAACACTAGTATCGTGAAAGAACCATTTGAGATGAGGATTATTCAAAGGAAAAATAAAGAGGAAAAGTGGGGGAAGCCTTTGAAAAACTAGGGTTTAAGGGAAACATCATTCTCAAGGTCCATTATCATTTGTTTTCCCATACCTATGTGAAAACCGTGCACATATGGATGTGCCGACATCTAATGAAACTCTTAAAGTATCTTGGAAGCACCCAAAACCATTTTTAAAGAATCACCACTTGCTTTACCACCGAATACAATAATACACACATAAGAATCAAACCATAAAAGTCACTAACTTCCAAACACAACACCAAATCCACAACAAAATCGAATCACCAAATATTAAGAAGATATAAACACCATACAAAAGACCCAAATTCATATTTTAAAACCAATTGAGATTTTATCAAACCCCTTTTATGCATTTATATATAGGTGCAATTAAAGAAACCCCTTTTATAACCTTTTTCACCAATTTTTGTAAAATTAAAGTGACATAATAAATCCAAATAAATTATTTAGGAACAAACAAGCATCAATTCTAATGTGACATAAAAAATGGATGGAAACACCTACCTTAATGATGTGAAAATGAAATGAAAATTTTGAAGAGGGAAGAAAAAACTCCAAGGGATAATCCACACACCCTATAACCAAAGAAACACAAGATAACATGTCAACCCTAACCTATAGGGTTCATATAAGAGAGAAATATATAAGGAAACACAAAGAAACCAAGTTAGGAAAGAAATAAAAGGAATAAATTGACCAAAAATCAAAAATAAACTCACCCAGGAACATTTGAGGAGCTTTAATGGTTGAAGGAGAGAAAGGGAGAAGGAATTCTAGGATCCTCCTGGTGTTCCTAGGTCAAGAAAGGGGAGTAAAACCTAAAATAGGGTTAAAATATAAGAGGGGAAAGGAGGTAATTTCAAATTTTTAATGACTTGGGAAATTTTCATGGTTTGGCCGTGCACCAACCATGCACACCCTACTGAATAAGAGGGGAACCCCACATGGGTTGGTTGCACACTTTTGGAAATCAGGTTCCAACCATGCGCTATGGCTCTGTTGAAACTGAATAAACCCTCACACGCTTTCCTCATGGTTTCTTCTAACTATGCACAAGCTATTCACCATGTCCCATCCACCCAAAGACAAGACACAAAATTACTCATAGGACTTAGATGGTTTAGGGAAATCCATGCTCAAATCATGAAAGTCAAATCGTGCAAGATGAAAATGAACTAAAAACACCTTTTACCTCAACCGACCGTATACTCAACCTCTAAACCGTGTATACAAACTGTGCATAGGCCAAAAAGCCCCCATAACTCAAAGCTCAAAAATTCAATCTAGGAACCCAAAACAAACCTCAAACAAAATATCCAACATCAAGAAAAGAATAAAATAAAATAAATTCCAAGGTTGGGGTGTGACAATTATTCTTACCACAAACACTTTCTTCCCCCATAAAGTCACCCAACTAAGCATGATACAAAACTTGAGTTTAAAACTGAACAAAGACAAATAAAACAAAAAAACTCAGGGGTGAAATTTTACTCCATGAGTCACACCCAAAAATCTCTAAGAGAAACCACAACAAAAAGAACCATAGAAAGGATGAGTATTCTCTCCACCACAAGAACACAACTTGAACAATCAACATTGAAACTCTCAACATGACATTTCCGATATGGGAGATCCCAACCCGAAGAAAAAACCCTCAACATAAGGGGAAACCCCCAGAAAGAAACCAAACTCAACCACAAACTAAACCATGATTCATCACTTCCAAAAGCCATGGCCATCTCCAGAATGAGAACAAATGGAATCCCAAACCAATAAACAAAGGCCAACCATTTAAATACCTATATTCATAAAGCACAACCACAAAAATACACGAGGAGAAAACCAAAATCCATAAGAAAACAGGACCACCAATATCTTATAATGAAGAAAAACTTAAAATTGTAGGAAAAAATACAATAGGGAATCTCAAGATGACTCTACTCCGACATCGGAGGAAAAACTGGGCCATCACCCCTATACCCAAAATCCTTGATTGTGAGAGAAACTTCACTCTAAGGCCTATGGATTAAGCCCTTATGTATTGAATCATATGACTCCCCATAGTCAAGAGTTGATATTATCCAATTGAGACTTCTTCCTTAGGAAATGATTCTTATAAAACATCTCCAAATGACCCAAATGACCACAATGACGATACACCTTTGGAGGATTGCTACAAGACAGCTTTGAATTACCATACCAACCACACTGAAAGAACACAAGAAAATATTATGATAAGTGATAATCCACAATTGAAGAAATAGGCTTCTAAAAAATATGATCCTATGGTGCACACCTTTTTCCAGATGGGGAACCTTCACAGGCACCAACCGCCACCGACTGTACCCCGAGAACCAACTAATATAATAATGACTCCTCCGCCAAATTTTCGAAATGGACTTCACCAGATGATAGGTATCAATCCCTAATCTCTAGTAGAATACCATAAATGAATAAGGGAGATTTCAACTGACCCTATGATTCTATATATGGAGAGAAAGAAACCAAATCCTTAAATTGGTGATATATGCCTTCACTGTCTACTAGCCTTATTGAACACCCAAAAAATCCACCACTTTCCTCACCTTCATCTCCTCTGGTATGAATCATCAGAAATAAGTGGTCTTAAACACCTCTCATGTCATTCCAAATTGAAATAATTATGGAATAATCACTTTCCACTAATCTAAACTTGAACCTTAAAATGAGCTCAGAATAGGACACAATATTGTAACTTTAGTAGTTACCAATGATCCAAAGACACTCCCAACTTCCTCAAGCCATTCCACTACCTCTAACTGACCACGATCACCATAGAAAATAGGAAACACTATGGAAGAACCAGATTCCACCACTCCACTAGGAGTTTGGACAAAGAAAACAACTGGACGAAACTCACTAGAAACCTTGGAGACCTTTCTAGGTGGAATATTATGAATATAATAAAAACACAGAACCAAAATAAACATCATATAAAACTCAACCAAAAGATCATCCCAAGCCAAAACAACTGGCTCATAATCCACACATTACAAATAAAACCAAAACCCTCTTTCAAAAACCACTATTTTCATTCCAATTTTTCAAGACCACCTCATTCTAAGTCCACTTTCAAAATACCAAGACAAATTTTCCAATCCAAATCAAAAATCAGATACTACTTTTATAACAAAAACCATTCCCAGAAATAATTTTCCATTTTGAAATTTTATTTTCCCAAAACCATCTTCATTTTAAAAGTCCACTCAAACCAACTAAAGCCAAACCAAAACACAATTCACACCAAAATCCTAGAATGAGAAACTAGTGGCCATGTATAACTTGGAGATATGGTTAGTGGGAAATGCCCTAGGTAAGCACCAACCAATAAAAGGACCTTGAACCATGCACTCAGATTCCACATGGGTCACTACTCCATGTGAGATAATATCATGACACTGACTCACCTCCATTTCCATTCCTCATCCATGAAAAAAAAGACTCAAATCCTAGACTACCCCTGGAAACTTAAGAATGAAAAAGATAAAGGGTTCACAATGTCCTTCATGTACCTACCTCCCAAGTCTTGAGAGTCCTAATCTCCAAAATACCTGATTCCCCAAATAATAAATGGCTCCTTTGATACCATTTTTTCATGAACCAGTTTGGGCTTCCATCCAACCTGAAACCCAACCAGACCTAAGATAAGGCCTGAGAGGTATTACCGATCCTCCTAGGATGGAAATTAGTGTCGGACATCAAAGATAATACAAAGGGGAAAGGTTTCTTCCCAAAAAACCAGGATCAAATAACCAAATAGATCATATAGAAACACCAACAACTGAACATCATTAAATATAAAAAATCTTGATACAACAACTGATAAAAAAAACAGAAACTTAAAACAAAACTAAAATAGAACCATGATAACATGATATCCACATGACCTCTCAATCACCACCAACCACAAGACTAGCCTGCCCCAAAGAAAAATTCAAACTAGAAACATGGACCTACAAAATAGATCAGGTCTACCAATGATGAGTGGAATAAGTAGGGTGTGAGAATAAAACAGATCATTAGGAAATCACCATAGAGTCTATACATTTCCTTTCTCAAAATAGTCCATAAACATTAGTTTAAAAATATATATAGAAAATAGATTTTTATCATTCCAAAAATCCAAACACACTTTTATAGAAAAATACACTTTTCTAAATAAAAGCACAAAACACTTATTTTTAAAAAAAGGTTTTTATTTTATTACATATCAGTTTCATAACCAAAACCCAAGGAAGAACCGAAACCAGGTAATACGAGGGATATGCTGAAAAAGAAGGAAACAAAAAAAAGAAGGTAGACCTAACAAAATAGATAAGCTAAAATAAAACAAAGTAAACATGCACATACTAATATTTAATCATGGGAATTTTCTAAAAATATTAAGAATAAATCCCTATACATACTTAGTTCAGAATCATTTTCTATCATAGGGTGCATCTCCACAGTCAGTAACCAACTGAAACCTCTTAAATAGCTAATTTAGTGGCATGTCCCACCTTGCCTCAGCTAATTTAGGGGGTACCAACCTATATAATCATGTTCAATAAGAAACTATCACTTGATCCTCTATATGACACCCAAGAATCCCATGATAGTAATACACAATGAATGGTGAGGTCCTCACATGCGTGGCTCAAACTAAAACCCACAACCACCGTGTTTTCTTAGCCCAAACATCGACACCACCTATGCGATGAGCCTCACCTTAGAGGATCCACCATATAGGTGCCCGTCTCACATCAAGAGATACACAAGTTCCAATTGGGACTTCACATCATATAAAATTTCAAATCATTTTACAAACCATTATAAAATAATAACAAGGCCTTTAATATTTCAAATCTGAATTGAATTCCAAAAACTGTTCCCAAACCAAGGTTAAAACATAAAACAATACAAAAAATTACAAGTGGAAACTTACACCATTTAGTTACCAAAAAAAACCTCAAAGTTCCAAATGGGCCAAGTATTAGAAAACACATTGAAATTTACTTGAAGTACCAAGTCACCATTTAGAAGTTAAGGAACTATTTTGAAAACAATAGGAGTTTCAAAGAACCATTTGATATGAGGAAGAGAAAAAAAAAGAAAGAGGAAAAAGGGGTAGAAGCCTTTAAAAAATCGGGGTTTAAGGGAAGCATTATTCTCAAGGTCTATTATCATTTATTTTTCCATCCCTATGTTTACCCCATGCACATATGGAAATTTTTAAATATAATTAAACCCTTTAAGTATCCATGAAATCACCTAAAACCATTTTTAAAGAAACACCACTTGATTTATTTCCAAACACAACAATCCACACATAAGCATCAAACTATAAAATCCAACAACTTACACACATAACACACAATTCACAACAAAATCAAATAACCAAAGATTAATAAAGGATAAAAACCATTAAAAACACCCAAATTCATCTTTTAAAACCAATTATAATTTTATCAAACACCATGTATGAATTTATATACAGGTGAAATTAAAGAATCCCTTTTTAAAACATTTTCCACCAATGTTTCCAACATGAAATCACCATAATAAATCCAACAATAAAATCAAAATCATGCAAAAAATATTTTTAAATTATTTAGGAACACATAACCATCAATTGGAACATGTTGGAAAAAAAATGGATAGAAACACCAACCTCAAAGACATTTGAATGAAATTAAACTTAGAAAGAGGAAAAAATACACCCCAAGGGACAATATACACACCCTATAACCAAAGAAACACAATACAACATGTAAAACCAAGACTCTATGGTTTTTCTAATATATAAATCACTAAGGAAACACTAAGAAACTAAGAGTGGAAAAAATAGAGGAGGAAATTGACTAAAAATCCAAAAGAAACTTACCTAGGAACCTTTTAGGAGTTTAAATGGCAGAAGGAGATCAAGGGAGGAGGGTTTACAAGGCCCCCTTGTAACACCCCAAGATATTTTGAAATATATTTTTTGAATTAATTTAATCTTTTCAATATTTTTCATTTAACAAAACACTGAATATAACTTTTATTATATGAAAAAACTATGTTTGGCTTGCGTTATATGTAACTCAAAGTCATTATTGCACCACATTCCACACTTAGATTAGCTTGCGGTATATTAAACACTCTTCTTGTATTGTGTTACACACAACACCGAGTTATTTTGATAGCTTTCATTACATGCAAGACCGAGTTTTACCGAATAATAGTATATTATTAAAATATTATTATTTAATATAATAAGATATAACCAAGCCATTAAATTAGTGGTTATGAATATTATTAACTAACTTATTAAAATATAAGGTTTACAATATGAATTCATTGGTCACCAATAAATTAGAAATGAAAATATATACCAATTGATTATAAAGGAAATAATTTTATTTTTAGTCATTTTGTCTTAATAAATTAAATTAATTACAATTAGTGAATGATATTAATGAAATATATATGTTATATATTCAATCAAATTTTTTTATATTCATACAATAGATTTTATAGACATGAGATAATAAGTGCATTTCCTTCTTGAGGAAGATACACAAGCGCAGAAAGATACTTCAAAGAAGCTTTACTATTTTTAATTTTTATCTTTGACATGTATTTCACAAATATATATATTTTTAGTGCTGTATTTTTTTTCCAATTTAATTTCAAAAATACAAAAAATTATAAAACATTAAAATTGACTGGAAACACATTAAATTCATTCCCCAAATTACTTTTTGATCTCATTTAATTCTAAAATATATAAAATCATCAAAAATAAAGATTAAATCCATTATAAAAAATTATTTACAATTTTTGGGAAAAATTTATTTCAAATTCAGTTTCTAAAATCACACTTAAATTCCCAATTGACGTGTCTCTATTTGAAATTAATATTTAAAATTTATCCTTATTCTAGATAAATTAAAATATCATATTACAAATATATTAAATAGTGAAAATAAAAATTTAAAAATTAATGTTTGGATTCCTAGTTAAATCAATATTAAATTTATTTTTCAATAAACTCCATATTTCTCATAAGTCACAAAAAAAAAACGATTTTACCCAAGGATTACTTAATTTAGGGGATTAAATTCCACTGAAATGCAATTAAATTTTTATAAAATCTAGCATTCACCACTCTACCAAACATATTTTATTTCAATCCCTGATAATATAGTGAATTGCATTAATTTATAGAAATAGTTATTCTTAGACATGAGTATATAATCCATAGAAAAATAAAATCACAGATCCTTCTATTGTTTGAATAATCATGCCTCATTTATGATTTCAATTCACTACCTCACTTCAATTAAATAAAACTTCTAGTTAAAGGAGTGAAATGGAATAGATTTAAGTGGAATAAAAATTTTAACTAGTGGAATTTATATTCACCCCCTCTTCTAAGTTTCTTAAACATGAGTTACATTTCTTTACTTCATTGATTCAACTAAAATGAATTTTTTATAATCCAATTACATCATTATTCATATGGGTTCAATATTCCTCTCAAATAAATGAATTCATTTTTAACAATTGAACACTATATTGATTTTTCCTAGGCATGATTTTTGAAAAGAACTTATTTAATATAAAAAAATGACTAATGCCTTAGATATTTATAGTGGGATCCAAATTATCCATTTTACTCTAGTTTTAAAGGAAATACATCATTTTATTTCAATTATAATCTCTAAGATTTTCTTCTTCATAGGGTAAATTTACATTGTATAAATTTGAAAAATATAATTTCCCTATGTTATAATCTCAATTCCACAATGATATTTTAAATTACACTTACTTTACAGAGAAATTTCACACACACTCTCAAAAATATTTGTAATTTTACTAAGTACAGTAGGGTGGATGACCTAGGAAATTAACTTAAGGAGTAGGTAAATTAAAAAAACCCAAATAATCTTGGAACAAACAAAAATAAGCAAAAACAATGACCAACATTTGGATTCAGGGTTGGTTGAGTGATTTTTGAACAGAAAAACATAAAAAAATCACTAAGGAAATAATTTCTTTAAAAACACTAATATGAGAAGATGTAATAAATTTAATCCACCCCTCAAACATTCATTAATAATTATCCCATGTTATTAAATTCTATTTAATTTTTATCCCCTAATCTTTTCAACCTATTAACCTTATGTAAATTAGAATAACCACAAAGATCAGAAGAAATGAACCCTGGGTTAACTTCAAGATTTCCAATAGCGACACCATGATTTTATTGTGATATCAAATAAAAATTAGGTCCAATGAAAAATTTGGGTAGCATATAATCCTGATAAATTATAATTACTTGAGTTTGATGATTAGACTTAAACCCTATAATACTACCCCAAGTTGATTAGATTTGGAGATTAATGTTTCTCTCTCACAGTTCCCAAAAGTCCGACCTCATGATCAAAGTTCAAATTGACCAGGTTCATAGAAATTAAAACTAAATTAATTTATCACAATTTATGAATTTATATTTGTTCATGGATTAAACAAATGAAGGGATTGTGGATTATATTGACTATGAATGAAATCACTCTTCCATGGGTGGAGTGGTCATTGTGAAGATGTTTTGCATAAGCAACACATTGAAAGGGAAAAACCCAATATCACATCAAATACTATATTATAGAACCAAGAAGAAAAATAAAAAGTTTAAAATATTAAAATATAGATAATTTATTGATGAAAAATATAGGTTACAAGCACAAAATAAAAGACACACAAAGCTAAAGTGGGAGAAGAGTGCCTTTTGGGAAGAGATCCTTTCACAAAGGATTTATTCTTAAAAATGGTTATAGATTGAAATAGAACCACCCATTTAGGAAAAACCTTCCCCAAACTTCTAAAAACCATCTTAAAGATATAAAATATCACTTAAATAGAGTATGTTAGGGTTGGGTTTTCAAAGGTGAAAAAGAGCACATGCTGAATTCTTCCTCCAAAATGTAATTTTTATTGAGACTCATTTTCAAATGATTTCCCATTGAAACTATATTTTATTCAATTTTAATGAAATGTGATTAATTATATTCTATTAAATCTATCGAAATTTTAGATCATTCCATGAACAGATGAAAAATTTATGGTCCAAATAGTAAAGAAAAGTCCAACCTATAAAATCCACCCCATCTATGAATTAATTCCCATTTAAATTCCTCTAAATGTGCGATTCCAATTTTATAGTATATAAAAAAAATTTAAAGAGATTAGTGGATAATAAGGCTATAAAATTTCAAATCAAAATTTGGAACACATAAATGTTATGATAAAATTAATACGGTAAAACCAAAATGTAAAATAGAATTTTCATGGAATTTTCAATTCCAAGCTCAAAAAATATATTTCAAATAAATATTCAAATTAATCTCAATGTTGGGATATTATATTAGTTATTAAAAAAAATATTCAAGAAAAAAAAATTTCTTATCAATTCCCCCACACTTACCCTTTTGAAGTCCCATGAAAAACCCCATATCATGTAATCTAGAAAATAATGCATGTTGAAATTTCACAATATATGATGGAAATATGAGAATAGAATCAATCACCAAAAATAAGTTAATATAAAAAACCAGGAATTTGATTTCTCATAAATTGTATCAAAGAAAAATCCAATGAGATCAATGATACTAATCATGTGGAACCTAGTTATGATTCAACTACGCCAAAAATTCCCCAAGTGTGTGTGTGCCAATATTTTCAAGCTTATCTCTCCACCATTTTTTCAATATATTAATGTCAAGTAAAACATTTATTCTTACTTAACTGTATTCCACCAAACCTATTCCATATATTTTGAATTCAAATTCCAAAACTTACTCATTTAATAATTTCATGAATTCAAACCTTAAGCACATAACCTAGATATCTCCATGTGTTTTACATTTCTTCACACCCCTATTTATTATTATTTTAATATATTTTTTTATTTTTTTACATGTAAAATATTCATATATCATACCCACATGAATAGGTCAATATGGTATAGTAATTTCACTAATTATAAGGGAAAAAACTTATGGAAAGACCATGTTATATGATGAAAAAGATTAATTAACTTGGATATACCTTCAATTGGGTAAAAGAAACTCACAAGTCATGATTATATGTGAAGTGTGTGGAGATATTAAAGAAACAATCTTCACACAATAATTCCCATAATGAATGATTTAGAAATCTCAAAGGCTTAATAATGAAACAATCAAACATATCATTGACCAACTTCCATTTTCACTGAAATATACCACCAATGATGAAAAATTTCCCATACTAAACATGCTTCCCATGAATTTGGAAAAATAAAACATGCATTCTCAATAGATTTAATTGAATTAATGAGCATATAAAGTGATTTTTTTCTTTTTTTCTCTATTTTTGTATTTTTTATTCATTTATTCATTTTTATTTTTATTATTGAAGAAAACAAAAATTTAAAGAATAATCACACTACAAGACAAATCCTAAATAATCTACCCAAAATTTCATCCCCTACCCACACTTAGAATGCTTCATTTTACTCAATTTTAATATATGAAATTATAACATGCATATGAAATAAATAATTAAAATTAGGACAAATAGAGTATAAGTGAGAGGGTATGATACAACCTAATGTTGTCAAGTGATTATAGTCTCATGTAGTGTGATGGAATCAACTACATGTGTGAGGAATCCCTCAATGTACTACTTCAAATGTTTCCTATTGGATTTAAAGATCCTTCATGTATCCTCTTTTATGACCTCCATGACACCATAAGGAAAAACATGAGATTCAACATAAGGTCCCAACCATCTATAACACATCTTATCTAACATCATCTTTAATCATGAAATTTAGATAAGGGATTTTTATCCTACATGAAACTCCCTTATTTGGATCATTATATCTTGAGATGATTTTATTCATTACTTTTTATAGCCTTTATTTCTCATATTATTATATTCAAATCTCTTAAATATATTGAATTTTTAACTTCCTTTGATATATAGCTTAGGATAAATCCATTTTTCATTTCCTTATAGCCTAATATTCTTGGTTCTCAACCTCCATGGGAAGATTAATTTCTTTCAAAAAAATGATTTGGTAGGGGGGATATCAATGGTAGTTTTAAATGTTGTCCAATAATACCATGGGAATAATCCAAGGTTTTACTATAATGCTTCTTATTCAACTATACTATTTTCTCCAATATACACTTCAAATGATTATTAGAAACAATATTCTGACCATTTGTTTGGGGGTGGTATGGTGTTGATGTTTTGTGTGTCACTCTAATCTTCCAGAGGAGGGAAGAAAAGTTTTGGTCTCAAAAGTGTGACACTTAGTCACTAATGATAGCCTTTGGTACTCCAATCTAACATAAAATTGATCCTTGAAAAAATACACTACAACATGAGAATCATCAGTCCTAGTGGCCTTAGCCTCCACCCATTTACTAATACAATAATAAAAGAAAAGAATTTATATGAAACCAAATTATCTTGTAAAAATCCCCATAAAAATCAGTTCCCCATACATAAAAAATCTCATAAAATAATATAGGATGTTTGGGAATCTCATATCTCCTATAAATGTTTCTAGTGTTTTGACAATGTGAACAAGACTTAAAAAACACAAGGGTATAATAGAATAAGGTACTCCAAAATAATAAAGTGTCTAAGACTTTCCTAATTATCCTTTGGGGTCCAATGTGTCCACCATAAGAAAGTGTATGAAAAAATGAAAAATAGACTCAAAATCATGTTCGGGAACACATATCCTAATGACTTGGTCACTAAAAATCTTCCAAAGGTAAGTATCACCCCACATATAAAACCTATATTCAATATTTAGTTTTTCAATTTTTTATTTTCTTTAGGTTTTCAGGAATTTAAAAGGAAGCCAATTAATTCACTAAATCAGCATACCATGGATATGTACTTGATATGGAATAAATATGCTCATTTGGGGAAAGTGTCCCAAATTAGTTCCAAGTTTGGGGTGTCATGATTGAACACACGAGTGATCTTTCTCATTTGGTCATCCAACAAGTTCTATGACTGATTCATATGCATTATCTTGAAATCAAACTCTTGAAGAATGATAATCCAATGAATAAGTCATGGATTCTCATATGACTTCTTTAATAGGCACCTAAAATATACATGATTAGAGAAAGAACCACTTTAGACCCCAATAAATATGAGCGTAATTTATATAAAGAAAATGTGGTAGTAATAAACTTATTTTTTATTGCAGTGTAGTTTTCTTAGGCTGAATAAAAAGTCCTTGATTCATAAAAAATCACATCGGACCATAATTTTACCCTTAGAGACATGATTTCTTGAGTTTCAAAGTTTGAATTATCACACATAAGCTCAAATTGGACTTCCTACCATGGGGATGCATGATAATGGGTGTGGTGAGACTTTTCTTTTTTATCATCAATGGAAACCCAAAAAGAATTATCAAACACAAAATCAGAATCCTTTTGAAGAAACCATTTCTAGGGAAGATCAATCTTACTAAATTATCTGACAAAGTGTCAAAAAAATCCCTCACACCCTTCGAAAGATCTAACATTACAAACATATGAAGGATACATAATGGATGAAATAATACCTAACTTGGACATATCAATATCTATTATATGTTTTTGAAAATACAATCCCTAAGTCAATTACATGTTATACCATGAAATGAAATTTCTAAAAGTTCAAAACCAGATTCTTCCCAATACAATGATGCAACACCTTTTCCACACTATAATGAAATTCATCAAATAAAGTGTAACACCCTGAGATTTTATGAAAAATATTCTTTTTAATTTCATTAATGTCTTGTGTTGTACGCTACACAAAAAGGATCTTGCAAAACACGCATCCCTGACTTGGATTACATTACACGCAATCGCGACCTTCCACGATAGCGTGTGTTGTACGCAATACCGAGTTTCGCTAAACAACGATATGTTATATAAACTAGCCGTTATGAATAGTAATATCCAATTTTTGAAATTTATAAATTTTATCTTTCAAAATGGACTTCATTTTTGGATTCGGAATATCGAAATTATCCTAGGGTAAAATTTTGGTATTTTTCTGAAAACTTTCAATTTTTGATGAATAGTGAAAACACTAGGTTATTATTTAAAAACCGCCTTTTTATTTAAATAATTATTTATTTTATTTAAATTTATTTTAGGTAAAAATTGATACATAATACCTATATAAGTTCAATTCAATTAATTGGAGTCATTTTATAATAATTTTAGATATATAAAAATTTTATTGAACTTTTCACCGTCTTTTACCCACCTCCTAGGAGAATTTGCAAATTTACATAAAACTTAATTTTACCGCTTCTGTGAGTGGAATTTAAAAAATAAGAGACAAACGGTTGATGTCAGTAATTAAAATGTGGTTCAATGAGATGAAAATAATTTTTGGTGAATAATAACTTTTTACTTTTATTTACCACGGTTAAAAGTAAACAGGGTAATTAAGGGTAAAAATGATATTATTATTAACCTAATACATGTTCTAATTCTATTGGATAAGTTTAATTAGACCAAAAACAACATTAGGGATAAAATATTTCCCTTTAGGTCCACTTGTATTAGATTAGGACATTTAATATTATTTTATTTAAAGAATAGTTAAAATAGTTAAAATCAAAGTTTAATAACTAATTTTTTTTAATATAGGGTTATAAATAAGATAAATTCGACTATAAATATTAATTATAAATATAAAAAGATTTCCTACATAATGGTATTTTATTTGTAATTTTTAGACTTTAAATAATTCAATTTATTTATGACACAATGATGATGCAGTAATTATATTATTAATGAAATATTGACATAATTGATGTTATAAATACCCAAATAAATGTAATTTGAGACTTTTTATGAATTCCACTAATTTTATAGGTTAATATTACAAGTTAGTATTTAATTAATTAACTTTTTTTGAACTAATCATTCTGTTAGGGTTTTCACAAAAATCAAGTACCAAATAGTGTCAAAATTGACATAAAATAGTTTTTAAAACAAATATTATATTATTAAGTTTTATTTTATTCATAAAAATCTAAGGTTCGGTAAAACGACTTAGATAAGAATATATATATTAATAATGAACCACTTGGGGCTATTTTGGCTTTTTATAGTAAATTTATTAACCTTATAGTGTAAGAAAACAAGAAGAAACGGTAAAAGTTAAATTATCTAACTTAAAGTTATATCTAAATTATAAGGTTAAAATAGATACCAAAACTTGTCTATATTATATTGGATGAGAGTATTTCGACCCATACCCACCTTATCTTCAAAATAAATCAATTTGGAGCTATTAAAAACCGAAAATGACTTTATAATAAAATAATATTTTTAGTTTTTCCAAAGGTGCCCCTCTCCTCCCTTATAAAAGGGCACCTCCTCCCTCTCTTCCTCACACTACTTTGGTCCTTCAAGTTCGGAAAAACCCTAAAAAATTCTCTTCTCGACTTCCCTAGAAACGTCCTAGAGGTACTAGTCTTCTTTAAAGACCAGTTTTAGTGCCCTAAGAGAAAGTTTAAAGGAGGCACTTCGAGAAAGAGGTAATACCTTCTACCGTTTTCTTTAAGTTCCATTCTTCTTCTACTCCCTCTTCTTTAGTTGTTTAATTATGAAGTAATAACATCGGTATCCCTAATATACTGATATGTTATTATAAATATTAAACAACCCTATTTCACCTTCTATCCATCCTACGGAAAACAAAATCACCGCGCGTGCGTACGTATGGAATACCGTCTCCACGTCGCGGTGTAATCTGTTTTTCCACCAACACCTTACATGGATGGGTATAATGGTGTAAAGAATAACTATATATGGTTATTATAAAATCATACTGATTATGATATATTATATAATCCACTAAAATTATATTCAATAATTATGGGAACGATATCATCGCTCGTGCGTACGTACGGACTACCGTCTCCACGACGCGATAAGATTCATTCTCCATGTTAACCATACATGAATGATCATAAAATTTATCTAATGAATAATAAAGAAATATATGAAATAATAATACTACTGGATTTATTTATACATACATACATACATATATATATATATATATATATATATATATATATATTTCTTCTACTTACTTCCATTCAAGTCAATAAGGAAACGAAAACAACGTTCATGCGTACGTACGACCTACCGTCTCCATGAACGGTGTATTTATTTCCATTTATCGATCTATTATATATATGTATATTATGAATATATATTATATATAAATCATGTTTTATATTCTGGAATTATGTAATCATGATCTAAGTAATCATATGAATAATTACAAGTCAAAACACGGACGACAAATGAAACAATTTTACCCAAAATGCTATTTAACATGGAATTTACAAAAGAACGGGTAATATAAAGTCATAAGTGAACCATATATGATATCATAACAATGAATATGATTCTGTAATAAGTCAATGACATTATTTAAATCATTATACAGGAGGTTCAGATACGTACGAAGCATATCGGACCTAAGGTAAGGGATAATTTTGCAAATCTCATTTTTATTCAAGATTTCTTATTCTTAGTATTTACTGGGGTTATTTCTATCATCCATGTCCATGTTTTATAAAAGTGTTTTCATGTATGTTTAAAGTCATTTTTACCCATTTTGACTTTTACTACATATTATGTAAGGAATCTTTCTTTTGTTTACGTTACGAGGTACTTTTTGACTTTTTTGAAAAAAGTAAGAGGATAATGTTTTTTTAACTTACACGGCATGAAAGGATTTTTACGGTTTTATAAAGCCTTATTTTCATGAAGCTTCCTCCAAAATATTTCATGACTATTTTCAACAAAATACTTTTCTTTTAAAATTTCATGACATTTTGTGAAAAGAAAATGATTTTTAAGAAGAAAGGATATTTTCCTCAAGAATTCATTTTAAGTGTTTTATCAAAACCATTTTCCATCTAAGATGACATTATTTCATATGTGTATGTTTCAAGTATAATGTCTCTATGATTTAAATAGTTTCACTTTTCTTATTATGAAATTATATCCATTTATTTTATATGGATTATGTGATGATGGGATGATGTTTATGAAACCCATTTTATTCGTTGGGTTATTATGAATGATGTATGTTTATTTTGTGGCACAAGTAAGAATGATTTCATTATCAGATGGGTGGGACCTATATATCCCTCCGATGAATTGGGTAAAGATTTATATCTCATGAGATAGACATGGGTAGAATGGTAAGTTAATCCAGTTCAGTGTTACAGGACTGGAACGAGGAGTGAACTCGATTCAGAATGGGACTTTGTCCACTAAGATGGTCTTGGCAGCAATGCCTTGGCTAATATGGAAATGAAAACATGTGCTTAATGGATTCCACAATTACATGTTTTATTCCCATACTATTTTATCAAGATTAATGTTCCATTATGATATATGCCTTACATACTTCCAAGATTTATGTCTTTTCTCAAGATTTTGATGTTAAGATTTTATGTTCAAGTTTTTGCATTCAAATTTTTATGGATTGATTTATATTCTCCATGTTTACCCTTACTGAGCATTTGAGCTCACCCTTTATATGTTTTCTTTTTCCCAGGATATAAAGAAAAGTTTTAGGTAATAAAACCAAAGGGGAAGATCTTTATGGGAGATGTTGAAGATCTTTCACAACGATTAGAATATTTTGTTCCGAGTTTCCATAGACACTAAACCATTATGATCCTTGAGTGTTGGTTTTTTTTTTATGTATTAATTATTCCGAAAAATTATTGTATTGTCCATGTACGTCAAGATTCGGGTCTCTACAGTTGGTATCAGAGGAAATGTTTAGTCAACCTTTGGAAACAAGGATGCGAGAACTTTAGTGAGATCCCTAGAGATATTTCTAAGGTATGTCTAGAGATGTCCCTAAGGTTAAGTATAAGTATAGGTTACAGTCCTATAATTACTGTAAAGATCTTAGAATTAAGCCTAAGATGTTAGATATTAAAGGTACTCCCCCTTTATTATGTTGTTTTCCCAAGCATGATATTTTCCTCTCACACTATTCTTTTTGGGTTTTAGATAATGGCTGGAACCCGAAGGAACCGTGTTGATCAATGTAATGGAAAATTCCATGATTGTCCTCTTGAACAAACAAATGTTATGGGAGATGGAGTGAAAAATCTTATTTCTATACTTACACAAGCTATGAATCATTCTGGACTTCTAAATGAGGAGAGAAGGGAACAATATTCTATTGAGTCCTTCATGAGGCAACATCCACCTTCTTTCAGTGGGTCTTATGATCCACTTGTTGCTGAACAATGGATTAGTACCACTGAAAAGATATTTTCAGTTCTTCAATGTTCTGAACATGATAAAGTCATCTTAGCAGTATATCATTTGGAAGGTGAAGCTGATCAATGGTGGAATCTTTTAAAGAATACGAGGCCAAGAGATGAAATTGAGTCCATGGAATGGGACGAGTTCAAGAACTTATTTTTCAATAAGTACTTCCCTCGTATTCTTCGAACAAAGATGGAGAAGGAATTTCTTGAACTAAAGCAAAAGGATGATGAATCTGTTGGTATATACGAAGTGAATTTTACAAGTCTTGCAAGGTATGCATCTGGTTTTATCATCCAACCTGAAAGTAAAGTTTATCGATTCTTCAGTGGCTTAAAACCAAATCTTCGAAGGGCATTAGCTATAAGAGACTTCAATAGCTATGAAGAAATTGTGCGTTGTGCTATCAAGGTAGAAATGGAAGTTGGTGTTACATATCCAACTCATGATTTTGACAAGAAACGAAAGATGGAGTTCAAGGAGAAATCTCAGAATAATGGTGAAAAGAAGATGAATGTTTCCTTATGATCAAAGTGTGGAAAGAAGCATGACGAAGATTGTATTAAAGGGACTAGAAAATGTTTTAAGTGTGGAAAAGAAGGTAATCGAGCAGTTGAGTGTCGAAGTAATGGAAAAAGGGTTGCTAATGATGTGAATAAAGAAAAGACTGCAGAGAACGCACCACCAACACTTCAATACTTCAAGTGCAATGAAATGGGGAATTATGATAATAAATGCCCTAATCCAAGGGTTAATGATGATCGACATGAGCAACCACTTAAGGCAAAGGAAAAAGGGAAGTAACATGCGATCACTATTGTTGATGTTGAATATGAGAATGATTTGGTGGAATGGTTAAGTGTTTATGTAATGAGATTCTAAAATAATGTTGTATATAGTATCGTGGAATATTGGAATATTTATGCATTGCTCTATTGTGGTTTTCAATAATTTTATGGTACCGGTAACCATGGAAAGTGATTGAGATATTTTTGGAAAGAAGATGATATGCGCATAATGAAGGGATAAGGAGAAAATGAAATGTTTGACATTATTCATGACCTCATGACTGATATAAGGAAATAGTTATATCATGGTTTGAGTATATAGAATTTTGGGGTTTTGGTATGTGGAAAGAGTTAACTTTTGACAACACTCATGTTTTCACTAAGATTAAATGGGTATTCATTTTTCAAGAGAATACATGATTAAGGCCTTCGAATGTTTGGAATGTGACCAACAAGACATATCTTATTATATATGGGGATCAACGATAGTATTAACATGCTTGTTATATGAAATCTCTGGTAATCGTTTTCACTATAATATGAGAGTGGACTGCAATATTATAGATAAGCCTAAAGATTGGAATGGATTATGTTGGACATAAGTTAGTATTGTTTAAGGATAGAAGTTTTTTAAATATTATTTATGGGATGTTATAGTAATGTAGTTTTAGAAAAAGGACAACCTACAGGATGGGCGACAACCCATCGCATCAGACAAGGCTGTGGGAATCGAACCCACAAACGAAGTGCGACTGACCTTTATCGCATACCACTGGCCTACAAAAAGTCCCTAGTTAGTAGAAACTAGTTTTATTTTATTAAATAGTATGATATATGAAGTATAAAATCATTTTTGGAATCATATACGATTAACCTCACCATAGATGGACTTATGTATATTTGAGAACTTTTGCTAACTTATGTTTGAGACAGATGGAATGACCTATCATTCTATGACATGATCTGCTAAAATTTTGCGAAAGACAAATTGAACTTCATTTCTTAAAGAGATGAAGTGGAAATTGTTCAAGGCACGAACAATGGTGAAATTATACCAAAATAAAGTAAGTATTTATTCTAATTCAAATTTTCTTCAACTTTAGGGAAATGATCTTGAAAACCAAAAAATGTTGTCCTAGTGCCCTTATATCCGATGAATCAGATGGTACCCTAGATCATCACAAATTTATGGATTTGTGATTGTTAGATTTTTCATATCCATGTTCTCTACTACTCTCCATCAGAACATGACGGTTATATTTCTCTTCCATATCCATATTTTCACCTATGTTCTCCTATGTGGAAACCCAGTGATTAGTTAATTTGGGTAACCGTTACGTTTCATACTTTAGTTTTTAAAGCCAAGTTTTGGTATTCCTTTTTACAATTTGGGTTTCTATTAAATAAACTTTCAAGTAGTAAACCATTTATAACCCCGACGAATTTCGAGGGTGAAATTCATTTTAAGGGGGGTAGAATGTAACACCCCGAGATTTTATGAAAAATAATATTTTTAATTTCATTAATGTCTTGTGTTGTACGCTACACCAAAAGGAGATTTCACAACATGCATCCCTGACTTGGCTTACATTACACACAATCGCGACCTTCCACGATAGCATGTGTTTTACGCAATACTGAGTTTCACTAAACAACGATATGTTATATAAACTAGCCGTTATGAATAGTAATACCCAATTTTTTAAATTTATAAATTTTATCTTTCAAAATGGACTTCGTTTTTGGATTCAGAATATCAAAATTAGCCTAGGGTGAAATTTTGGTATTTTTCTGAAAACTTTCAATTTTTGATGAATAGTGTAAATACTAGGTTACTATTTAAAAACCGACTTTTTATTTAAATAATTATTTATTTTATTTAAATTTATTTTAGGTCAAAATTGATACATAATACCTATATAAGTTCAATGCAATTCATTGGAGTCATTTTATAATAATTTTAGATATATAAAAATTTTATTGAACTTTTCACCGTCTTTTACCCACCTCCTAGGAGAATTTGCAAATTTACATAAAACTTAATTTTACCGCTTCTGTGAGTGGAATTTCAAAAATCCAAGAGACACGGTTGATGTCAGTAAGTAAAATGTGGTTCAATGTGATGAGAATAATTTTTGGTGAGTAGTAACTTTTTACTTTTATTTACCACGGTTAAAAGTAAATAGGGTAATTAAGGATAAAAATGATATTATTATTACCCTAAAACATGTCCTAATTCTATTGGATAAGTGTAATTTGACCAAAAAAAACATTAGAGATAAAATATTACCCTTTAGGTCCACTTGTATTAGATTAGGACATTTAATATTATTTTATTTAAAAAATAGTTAAAATAGTTAAAATCAAAGTTTAATAAATAAAACATTTTTAATTTAGGGTTATACATAAGATAAATTAGACTATAAATATTCATTAGAAAGCTAAAACTATTTCATACATAATGGTATTTTATTTGTAATTTTTAGACTTTAAATAATTTAATTTATTTATGATTCAATGATGATGCAGTAATTATATTATTAATGAAAGATTGACATAATTGATGTTATAAATACCCAAATAAATGTAAATTGAAACTTTTTATGAATTAAAATAATTTTATAGGTTATTATGACATGTTATTATTTATTTAATTAACTTTATTTGAACTAATAATTCTATTAGGGTTTTCACAAAAATCAAGTACCAAATAGTGTCAAAATTGACATAAAATAATTTTTTAAAAAAATATTATATTATTAATTGTTATTTTATTCCTAAAAATCTAAGTTTCGGCCAAAAAACTTATATAAGGATATATATATTAATAATTAACCACTTGGGGTTCGTTTGGCTTGTTATAGTAAGTTTATTAACCTTATAGTGTAAGAAAACAAGAAGACACGGTAAAAGTTAAATTATCTAACTTAAAGTTAAATATAAATGATAAGGTTAAAATAGATACCTAAACTTGTCTAAATTATATTGGATGAGATTATTTAGACCCTTCCCCACCTTAGCTTCGAAATAAATTAATTTGGAGCTATTAAAAACCGAATATGACTTTATAATAAAATAATATTTTTAGTTTTTCCAAAGGTACCCCTCTCCTCCCTTATAAAAGGGAACCGCCTCCATCTCTTCCTCACACCACTTTGAGCATTCAATCTAGGCCAACCCTTGAAAAATTCTCTTCTACACTTCCCTAGAAACATCCTAGAGTTCCTGGTCTTCTTCAAAGACCAATTTTAGAGCCCTAAGAGAAAGTTTAAAGGAGGCACTTTGAGAAAGAGGTAATACCTTCTACAGTTTTCTTCAAGTTCCATTATTCTTCTACTCCCTCTTATTTAGTTGTTTAATTATGAAGTAATAACATAAGTATCCCTAATATACTGATATGTTATTATAAATATGAAACAACCCTATTTCACCTTCTATCCATCCTACGGAAAACAAAATCACCGCGCGTGTGTACGTACGGAATACCGTCTCCACGCCGTGGTGTGATCTATTTTTCCACCAACACCTTACATGGATGGGTATAATGGTCTAAAGAATAACTATATATGGTTATTATAACATCATACTAATTCTAATATATTATACCATCCACTCCAATTCTATTCAATAATTATGGGAACGATATCATCGCTCGTGCGTACGTATGGACTACCGTCTCCACGACGCGATGAGATTCATTCTCCATGTTAACCATACATGAATGATCATAAAGTTTATATAATGAATAATAATTAAATATATTAAATAATAATGCTACTGGATTTATGTATACATATATATATATATTTCATCTACTTACTTCCATTCAAGTTAATAAGGAAATGAAAACAACGTTCATGCGTACGTATGGCCTACCGTATCCATGAACGATGTATTTCTTTCCATTTATCGATATATTATATATATGTATATTCTGAATATATATTATATATAAATCATGTTTTATATTCTGGAATTATGTAATCATGATCTAAGTAATCATATGAATAATTACAAGTCAAAACACGGACGACAAATGAAACGATTTTACCCAAAACGGCATTTAACAT
This sequence comes from Viscum album, assembly GCA_963277665.1. Classification (NCBI taxonomy): domain Eukaryota; kingdom Viridiplantae; phylum Streptophyta; class Magnoliopsida; order Santalales; family Viscaceae; genus Viscum; species Viscum album. Next base: position 30,122,029 of record OY728132.1, on the reverse strand, counting down.
GGAATTTACAAAAGAACGGGTAATATAAAGTCATAAGTGAACCATATATGATATCATAACAATGAATATGATTCTTTAATAATTCAATGAAATTATTTAATTCATTATACAGGAGGTTCGGATACATACGAAGCATATCAGACCTAAGGTAAGGGATAATTTTGCAAATCTCATTTTTATCTGAGATTGCTTATTCTTAGTATTTACTGGGGTTATTTCTATCATCCATGTCCATGTTTTATAAAATTGTTTTCATGTATTTTTAAAGTCCTTTTTACCCATTTTGACTTTTACTACATAGTATGTAAGGAATCTTTCTTTTGTTTACATTACGAGGTACTTTTTGACTTTTCCGACAAAAGTACGAGGAGAATGTTTTTTTAACTTATACGGCATGAAAGGCTTTTTACAGTTTTATAAAGCCTTATTTTCATGAATCTTCCTATAAAATATTTCATGACTATTTTCAACAAAATCCTTTTCTTTTAAAATTGCATGACATTTTGTGAAAAGAAAATGATTTTTAAGAAGAAAGGATATTTTCCTCAAGAATTCATTTTAAGTGTTTTATCAAAACCATTTTTCGTCTAAGATGACATTATTTAATATGTATATGTTTCAAGTATAATGTCTCTATGATTTAAATGGTTTCAATTTTCTTATTATGAAATTATATCCATTTCTTTTATATGGATTATGTGATTATGGGATTATGTTTATGAAACCCATTTTATTCGTTGGGTTATTATGAATGATGTATGTTTATTTTGTGGCACAAGTAAGAATGATTTCTTTATGAGATGGGTGGGACCTATATCTCCCTCCAATGCGTTGGGTAAATATTTATATCTCATGAGATAGACATGGATGGAACGGTAATTTAATCCGGTTCAGTGTTACAGGACTGGAACGAGGAGTGAACTCGATTCAGAATGGGACTTTGTCCACCAAGATGGTCTTGGTAGCAATGCCTTGGCTACTATGGAAATCATAACATGTGCTTAATGGATGCCACAATTACATGTTTTATTCCCATGATATTTTATCAAGATTAATGTTCTATTATGATATATGCCTTACGTACTTCCAAGATTTATGTCTTTGCTCAAGATTTTGATGTTTAGATTTTATGTTCAAGTTTTTGTATTCAAATGTTTATGGATTGATTTATGTTCTCTATGTTTACCCTTACTGAGAATTTGAGCTCACCCTTTATATGTTTTCTTTTCCCCAGGATATAAATAAAAGTTTTAGGTAATAAAACCAAAGGGGAAGATCTTTATGGGAGATGTTGAAGATCTTTCACAACAATTAGAAGATTTTGTTCTGAGTTTCCATAGACACTAAACCATTACGATCCTTGAGTGTTGGTTTTTTGTTATGTATTAAGTATTCCGAAAAAGTATTTTATTTTCCATGTACGTCAATATTTGAGTATCTACATAAATAACCATACATAGTAAAATCATCCATAAATACCACCATACCAGTCTTAATAAAATTATAAAAAAATACTCACCATGCATCTTTGGTAGTTACCTAGGTCGTTAAAAAGTACAAATGGAATACTTTAGTAGGGAAATATACCAAATAGGAAAGTGAATGTAATATTCTCTTGATCCTCTGGAGTAATAGGAATCTAAAAATAACCCAAAAATCCATCCACAAAACAATAGTGTGTACTTACATCAAGTCCCTCATGATTTTGATCAATGAATGGGATGGGGAAATATTCCTTATGAGTGGATTGATTTAGTTTCATATAATCAACACACACATTCCAACTAGTTTTCACCCTCATTAGAACTAAATAATCTCTCTAATTTTTTAGAACAGTAACACCACTCTTCTTAGGAACAACCTAAATAGGAATAATCCACTGGGAATCTAAAATGAGATAAATGATACCTGCCTCGAGTAATTTTTGAACTAGTTTTTTAAAAACTTACAAATGATTTTGATTAAGTTGAATTTGTTATGCCTTACCTATTTATCCCCATCCTCCAAATGAATCCTATGCATGAAAATAGAGGGGATAAACCTAATATTTCAACCAATATCCTCCCAATTTTTCTAATGTTCTCCCTCAAAATATTTTGAAAAAAATTTCATGTTCAAGAGGGATATTGTTATCAATTATAACAAAAAATATATCACCACTCAATAAGTATAAGTATTTGAGATTTTTTTTCAATGGATTGAGTTCTAATGTGAAGGGTTATGAATGTATGGATATATAAAAGGAATAAAAATATGTACACAATAAACATTGGTGTCAAAATATAAATAATCAAAATCATAGAATAATGCATCAAATACATCAGCATATTCAACTGCCATTTCATAATAAGAAAGAATAAGCACAAAATCAAAATATGAATGCACATCAAAATCAAATCCATGAGAGGAGTTTTCATTAGATATAGGTGTTTAAATTTACTTATACATTAAAATAGAATGAATTCTTATAATCTCTCTAAAAATAGGTCAATGAAAAACCAAGGGGTCTTTACATGATTTTTCACAATAAAAGATAAAAAATTAGAATAATCCTCTGAGGGGTACTTCATAGAGTACATAACATTAAATATCACCACCTCATCTATAAAAACCATGAAATGTTTTCCCTCATGGAAATTTATAACCATTTTGGTAGTTTTGAGGAAGTTACTACCTAAGATAATGGGTGCATGAGAATTTAACTGACCTTATTCCATTTTAATCACATAGAAATCTATAGGATAGATCTTGTATCTTACCCAAAAAAGTACATAATAAAGGACTCTAATTGGATATGTTGTAGCTATATGTTTTAATTACACCGCCACTCTTGTCCTCTTTAACTAACAAACCTATAAAGAAGAGAAAATAGAGCGAGGCATTACATTTATGGAATCTCCCAAATCAAATAAAGAATTATAAAAGTGAAAATCTTATATTGTGTATAGGATGGTGAATGTCCTATGATCCATGAAATTTATTGGAATTTATTTATTATGTGTAATTAGTGATGAAAAATTCCTTCCAATATTGATCCTTTCATTTCTCTTGATCCTTATTCGGTTGTTATAATTTTCTTTTAATAATTTGGAATACCTTGGGATTAACTTGATGGAATCAATAAGGTAGATGTTTATCTCAAAGCCCTTGAATGTGTATAAAAACTTTTTTTTCATCACCTATTCAGATATATTTTTGGTTTGTAGAACTATATTTATAAATGTAATGGGTTTAAAAGGAATATCATCAATTTTATTCCTATATTTTTCTTTCTCCTTTGATTTCTCATTGACTGGAGGTGATAGTGGGAACTCTTTGGGTTGGATGAATCCTGGTAGGATGCATGAAACACTTCACTAGCCCATTTTCTTCCAACTCATAAATGTGATAGAACTAAAATTTCCCTCAGCATTTGAAGCGGGTTTGGGAGGGAAGGTTTCCATAGTTCTTGTATACTATTTCATGAAGGGAGGTGGAAATATAGATCATTTTCATCTTATCTCCCTTAAAACTATTTCATGACTATTCACCTCATTCTATTAATTAAGAACAATTTTTTTTCAGAAGATCATCGGTGTTAGAATCTAACTTTGGGTTGGTATTCCATTTATGTTTTCCTTTTGATTATTGGTATTCAAATCTATGTTTTGGTTGTCAAAAACCCTACGGGTAAGGTAAAGGTTTCTAAAAGTTTTATTAAAAAGGATCCCTTTGTTTTTGTCAATAGAACTACCTCGTATCTGAGCGATCCTTCTATCCTTGATTATAGGTTGGTGATAGGGAATAATAATTATTTTTTTGGGTGATTGTTGTTTGTTGATATTCCCTCCCTATGAATATCACTACACAATCCTCCATCTCTTATAGTTATGTGTATCAATCTATTGGATGGTTTGGTGTAGTAAAAATGCCACAAAGCTTTACTCGAGAGGGTGGAAAGGCTATTTAATCCAAATCTATTAGTCTTACAATAGTGGTTAATTCATCCAACATAGTATCAATTAAATTATTTTAAAGAGAATAATTTTTTACCTGACATACTCCACTTATAGTAATTATACCTTGATCACTAATTTTTTGGTATTTTTATGTCATCTTGTAAATCAATTCTAGAGAAACCATCAGGGTTTTGTCAACCAATTATCCTCTTAATGCAACATCCCCCATACTCCTCTCCATGGGAGTGAGACCTTCAAATAAGTTTTAGATGAGATGTTTCTAACTAATTTGGTGATGTGGGTATATTAAATATAACTTCTTAAACTCCTCCCAATACTCATACATTGAATCTTCATTTTCTTTCTTGATTCCAAATATATACTTTTGAATTGATGTTATCCTTTATGATGGAAAGAATCCCTATAAAGAAAGAAATTTCAAATCATTCCAAGATGTAACATGTTCATATTGTATTTAATACATATAATATTTTATAGTTCTATTAAGTGATATTGGGAATGCATTTAATTTGATTTAGTCTTTAGAGACATTCCTTGGTTTATAGGTTGGGAAAACTATATTGTAATCTTCTAGATGTTTGTTTTGATCTTCACCCTAGAGGCAATGGAATTTAGGTAGAAAGTGAATTAACCATGATTTTAACTCAAAGTATGATTCAAGAGTTGGATATGAAATGGAATTTTATTTATAATTAACATCTAGTGAAAAAAAACTCTCAAATGCTTCTTTCAAGTTCATTTTTGTTTACATCCATTTTTTTTAAAATTATATTTTGTTTGAGATGAGCTACCGAGATCACTAATATAAGAATGATGAAAATAATGAAATAATGGAATTATGAAACTTATAGAATTTTGAGATAAACTAATTTAATCCCTAAAGATTAATTGAACCTTTGATTATATTTAAAAATAAACATCAAGGTTAGGTTATGACATCAATTAGAGAGGGAAAATGTAAAAAAAGTAGACCAAAATATCATTAAATGATTTTTCAGTTGATGGTATGAAAAAAAGAGGTGGGTAAGGAAGAATAGAAATGAAGTGTTAGGAGAATAAAAGAAATAAATTAATAATGAAAATGAAATAACTTACCTAAAAAAGGATAATAAAAAAACTTTCCTCCCCTTGCAATGGCACCAATTTTATGAGCACTATCACACACGCTCTCAAAAATATTTGTGATTTTACTAAGTTAAGAACTATGGATGAACAATATTGTTTTAATAAGGAGTAATTAAATTAAAAAACGTTAATAGGCTTGAAAAATAACAATTAAAATAATTAAAAAAGGGAAAAAATTTAGGGGTGTTAACTGAGTGATTTTTGAACAATAAACAAAACACACAAAAAAGCACCAAGGACAAAATTTCTTTAAAAAAACCAATACGAGAAGGCATAATCAATATAATATACCCCATAACCATTCATTAATCATTATCCCATGCAATTAAAATACATTTAATTGTAATTATATAATCTTATCAACCCCCAAAACCTATGTAAATTAACACGACCACGAAGATTGGAAGAAATGAATTCTAGGTTAACATCATGACTTCCAATCGTAGCACCCTACTTTGATTGTGATCCCCAAGGAAACTTATGGTAAATGGAAAATTGGGTTAGTATTTTTTCTCTAGAAATTGGAATTATTTGATTATTGTTATTATACTTGAACCGTACAATTACATCCCATGATTATTATATTTGGTGATTAAAGTTTCTCTCTCACGATTCCTACAAGTCGGGGATTGAGGTCAAAGTGAAAATTGATCAAGTTACATAGAAATTAAACCTTAGATAATTGATCACAATTTATGAATTATAGTTTTCTCATGGATTTAAAATAGATAAATTAAGGGAGTATGGATTGGATATACTATGAATGAAATCAATCTTCCATGGGTGGAGTTGTCATTGTAGAGATGTTTTGCATAAGAAACAGATTGAAAGGTAAATGACCAATCTCATATCCACTCTTAAATTCCAACACCAATAATCAAAAATAAAAATATTAAAAATAAAAACACATAATTTTTATTAAATAAAAATAGAGCTTACATGCACAAAAAAAAATTAACACAAAGTTGAAGCGTTAGAGGAGTGCATTCTTAGAAGACATCCTTGCACAATAGATTCCTTCTTCAAAATGGTTAGAAAGTGAAATAGAACCACCCCTTTTAAAAAATCTTCCCAAAGATTCTATTAACCCTTATAAAGAGTAAAACTATTTTTTAAATAGATTACGTGAGGGTTAGGGTTTCAAAATTCCAAAAATGGAACATGTGTATTTCATCCTAAAAAATTTACACCATCATGAGTTTACTTTTATACCAAGTTTCCACAAAAAATAGATTTTACTACAGTTTAATTTCATGTATGGGATTAAATTATCTAATACAATGAAAAATTTCAGCCCACTCCATTTTAGGATGAAAAAATTATGGCCCAATGAGTGAAGAAAGTTTCAATATATCAAATTCAGCCTAGCGATGTATGAATTCCCATTTATTGGCCCTCTAAATGTATGATCCAACTTACATGATATAGATAAAAAATTTAGAAAAAATATTAGAGAATATGATTAGAAAATTTAAAATAAAAAATCATCATAAATAAAATGTTATGATAAAATTTCTAAGGTTAAATTAAAAGTGTAAAAACAGAATTTTCATGGAATTTTCAATTTCAATATCAAAACGCATTTTTACATTAAATAATCAAATAAGGATCAATATGTGGAAACTATAATAATTATTAAAAATAAAATAGTCAACAAAAACATGTTGTATCACCATTTCCTAGATATCTAACCAAACTTATATAAAAATAGAACTATATTCCACTCAATAATCACCTAATTCTAACAATTTCAGAATCTATGAAATTATCAAAACCTTGCAAGAAATCATCACTAGTATGGTCAGTATTTGGATCAAATAAATTTTTAAAAATTATAATAAAAATTATAAAAAAACACATTTGTAAAAAATTTATAAATAAACATTTTTTTTAAATTTTTGTTTTGTGTTGTTTTTTATCTTTTATATTTTTTCATTTTTCATTTTTATTTTAATTTTAAAAGTACATTCACTAAAGAATACTAAAAACAATAATTAAACCAAATAAAATTGAACATAATATATAAACCTGAATTACCCATTCCCCATACTTATTTTTAGTTATATCATTAATTCCACTTAAAAATTATTCTACATATTTCAATTAAATTTTAATATAGGACATAAAATACTAAGGTATAATGGAAAGATAAAACCTGGCTGATATTGTTCCTTAGAATTTAGAAAAAATTGGGAATAATTGATTCCCATTCTTATTTGGATTTTAATGTTCTTCCAATAATATTTATAATTGTTTTCACTTTATTTTATATATGAAAAAAGTATATTGAAAATTTATTCAAAATTTGACCTCATGACTGAAAATAAAATAAAAGTGGTGATGATAGAGAGAAATATTGGGTAAACCCACAAATTGGTGATATAATTTAAAGTTTATATTTTTATATAATTGGTATTATCTCCAATATGTTAATTTATGTATATTTTGTGGTAATAACCACCACATTATTCTTTTTCCCTAGATCTTCCTTATTTTATTCTTCTTCTTGTGGTATGAACTTCCATTAAAGTTCAGTGTGTCTAGACCATTAATTGTGAAATAAAACTCACCAAGTGGGGATGAAAAGATATTTTATATGGTATATTATTGTTCTTGTAGGATTATTATTTATAATTACTCTTCTAACCCTTCTTTAAATAAATATACATTGAATTTTATGGAGGCCTCATCCAACTCCTCCTTGACTTGTTTAGGCATGGTAACTTCTTCCTGTGCAACCAGGGTCTGTAATAACATAGTTTATTATATAATATTAATATATAAAAACTCATGAGTGAGTTCATAATGTAAAAAAATAAATATAAAAAGAGTATAAATCATAGTTATTTCCCTCCAAAGTATCAATGGGAAACTATCTTCCAAAATGAAATGCTACTGGAAATTCACTTGTGGGGGTAAGAAGTACATCATTATGTTTGAACTCAAACTTTTGGATTTTATATTAAAATATTAGAGGGATGATATAATTGTTTTCCTCAGTCAAAAAATGATATAATTCAATGAATTATTCTAGGATCTTGGTAATTTCCTAGGTAATGGATTTTAGTATTGGTGGTTCGATATCCTCATTGAGGTTATCAAAGATAAACATAAATGATTCTATACTTGTTTAATTTATTTATCTCTTTATCTGTCTAAATCATGTAGTAATAATTTATTTATATGGTGAGGGTTAGTAAAAATTATAGTCAATTATTTAAGAAAAATATATAAACACTAATTGTAATTGTGAATTATAAAGTGAAAACTCATCTTAGATCTCAGGAAACAATGCTAAGATGATGAGAGTCCAGTTGTGGGGTCCTCAACAATTTTTTTTATAAAAACAAGAATATATACTATTGGATCAAAAAGATAATCTCTAAAAAATATAGTCCATGTAGCTTCACTATCTAACAATTGTGTGTATTTTTTGTTATTTTATATGTTTTGGAAGCATCCATAATTGGGGTTGGTATTTTGGATTTCTGATTTAATAAAAAATACAAAATGAAAGAATCCAAAGTTCAAAGTGAAAGAGAATGGCCTCAGGGTTGGTATAATAGGTTATTTATTTTCAAATAGTGTTCTTATCCAACAATAGAGTCAATATCATTCCATCATTTCCATAATCTATCTTAATTATAGTAATAAACATATAGAAGAAACACCCCTATGCATATCTAGTTCCACCTTCTCAACAGTGTAGGGGTAATGAGAACACTTGATCGATGCATCCAATCTACCCATATCAAGATAATTAATATGTTATTTATCCCTAAATCCACATTTCCTTTGTCATATACACTATAGACCAAGAGAATAATGGTAGATAATTTTGATAGATAAGATAATATAGTATAAAATGGGGATAAAAAATCCTAATTATCTATCAAATTCCCTACCATTCACTATCACTTCAAGGATAAAAATAATAAATGAATAAATTAAGAACATGGATTTAGAATACCCAATGTAATATCCCTTAGGAACCTAGCCATAGAGTTAGTACTTCATGATTATGGAGTTTGATATATTTCAGTTATAGAATGATAGAAGATCATAAAACACTGATATAAATAAGTATATGACATAATTTCCCTAAAAATTACTTTAATAGAATTGAAAATACAAGAAAATGATAAGACAAAACAATAATACCATGAAGAGTTCATTCCTTTCTCACTCACCACCATACATTTTTATACAATTTTACAAGCCCATCTCAATGAATTAGAAACAGAAAAAATCATCCCCATGATCAAGCTTCCTACTCATTCTCATTAAATCAAAGCATAATTATTTGTTGCATCACAACTATAGTTGTAATCTAGTACTATGTGAGGAATCAATTTCAAGTATACTACTGTAATTCTCACATAATAATTTTGAGTGATTCATATTTTCGGTCCAGGATGGATCAAAATTAGATTTCAGGCTCAAATATTGGGTATGTTCTAAACTTTTTTCTTGGACATCACTACTTCTGGTATCTAATTGTCCAATGTAGATAAGGATATTTTGTGGTTATTGAATTCACAATAGATATTGAGCTCAATCAATGAAATTTTTATTATGAAAAAATATGAAAATTCTTTAGATTCTAGAAGTTTCTCAGAACGGTTCTTCATTAATATCTTGACAAACCTTCTTCAATTAATGTGACTCTATGTGATTCATTCATACTTAGTGAGTGTTAAGAATTAAAATATGAAAAGGGAAAAGTGTGAGTTGATATAATAGAATTTATAGGGTTAAGTGAAAAGGGGATATCAATATGTACTTTTAAATCAGTGGACTAGTCAAATGTCTTCATTTCTAGACATGACCTTGGAATATTTTGGGAAGATTTGTTAATTCTTGAGCTTAGTTATTGGAGTTGATATCCATTTATTGCTGATATATAGAGATAATTCTTTATTTATTCATGTTTATGTATTATTTGTTGATACATGAATATTTTATAATGGTCCATGAGATTATAGTATTGATGAAGGTGTTTGTGGTGTGTTATTAGGGCCTTGTTGGTATACATTGAATGTCATGGTGGAACTCAAACTAGATTTTTGGCCTTAATGACACATCATCATCATTGAAGGGTGTAGTTGAGCAGGGTGAATGGGTACTAGTGCAATGTGGTCTGTATACATAGCTTTATCCATGAGTTATGGCCTTGTTGGATAATAATGGACCTAAAGTGGGATTATGGTGTAAGCTATGGTTTTTTTGGTAAAATTTCTAAGTAGGAGTTCCTTTGAGTAAAATTATAAAACACCATGCATGTGTGATCCTATGAATGCATAACTGGTGAAATATAATTGTATGAGGTCCACTCTATCTCATGTTAAGGGAGAAAAAGTAGGACTACTGCAAAAAATTACTCTTCATGTGTCAATTATCATTTCTTTCATAGATTCATATCCTTCAAATTTCTTCTTTAGACTAGATCAACCGATCTAAAATCATATTTTTTTTTTCATAATTGAGTTAATTGATCATATTTGACTTGAATTATTTTTAGTTTTCAGTTGGTTTCAGATGGATTTATATTTTTTAAACCCATAAATCGTAATATTTGAATTCCAATTCAAAATCTTCCATATCAACTCAGCTTTGTTATCTCTTTAGTCTGAGCTTGGTCATCCTCTTTAAGCTAGATGCTAGAGTGTGGTTGAGATTTTCTTTCAATTTTGATCTGGAGTGGAGGAGTACTGGTGTTTGGGTGTTTATGTACAGTGGTCAACTAGTGTGGATCTTGATCTCTATGATAAATCATCATAGTTTAATTTTCTTAAACACATATTATGCATTAATTCATAATTTTTAACTGGACTATAAGAGTACTCAAGTCAAGAATATTCCTCTAAAATCAAACCCTTATCAGATTCACACTTAAACATTTTTTTTGAATTAAGTGTAATGTGATCTTAGTTATTCAATTATTGATTCCAAGATCTAGTTCTGGTGATTGAGTTTTGATCATCATCATCGATCAGTTCTAATTTCAGAAGTTTGAATTTCTTCTTCAGTCCTTTAAACCCCTTGTTTAAGAACCCTAGTTCATATTATTCCCCTAATCTTTGTTGGAAATTCTCATAAATCATTAATCATGGATGTGTCTAATCTCAAACCAGTCTTTCAAGCATTATTCCCAATCAACTAGATGTAACACGATCAGTTGATGACTTACTTTTGTGGTTAATCTAGAAGTATTTAGCATAGAAGTAGGGTGGCATGGAAGAATTTATCATGGAATAAGTGGTGCTCACATGAAATATAGGTTGGGATGTAGGACATAAGAAATATATTTATTCTCATATAAGATCTCTATATGGATTCTTGTAAATAGAAGAAATTTCCATGAAATTAGGGGATGCAACTTATTCATAGAATTAGCTCATGGAAGGAGATATGATGTGCTGAATAAAAGCAAGATATTTTCTTCTCACAGAAACACATCATCTTATTACAAAAGATACACAAGCATAAAATGATGCTTTGTGAAAGATTTTCACTTTTTAATTTTTATCTTCCACCTACATTTCACAAATATATATTTTTAGTGTATTCTTTTATTATAATTAAATTTCAAAAATATAAAAAAACATTATAAAAACATTAAAATTGGTATATAAAACATTAAATTCATTCCTAAAATTAAATTTTCACCTCATTTAATTAATTTTTTTTAAACCATAAAAAATATGATTAAATCCATTTAAAAAAATTAATTCCAAATTCTACAAAACATAATTAATTGAAATTCAGTTTATAAAATCATGGTTAAATTCCCAATTTATGTGTCATATTTCAAATTAATTAAATAGAGAAATTATAAATTCAAAAATTAATTCATGGCTTCCCAATTAATCAATATTAAATCCTTTTTTCAATAAAGTTCATATTTCTTAAAAGTAAAAAAACACTATTTTACCCAAGGTTTACTTAATTTAGGGGATTAAATTCCATTGAAATGTAGTTAATTTTTTTACAAAATCAATAATTAATCAATGGGTCTTGAATATATTCATCCACACAATTTAGAGATAAAGTAATAGATGTTTTTGCACTTTACACCTTAATTTATCCCGTTTACCTCATTTTACAACTATTGTGGTAATTTAATTTTTTTACTTCAGTAAGTATTAAATTGAAAAAAATTAAATTCATACTAATAACTAATTTTTATGTGATTACTATAAACTTGGAAATCATTTTATCTAATTTAATTTCTAAATATGAAAATTTTATCTTTTAAATGAAAACATATTATATAAATAGAATAAACCATTTTTCTAGAAAAATGAATTTTTAAACATTTACTATTATTAATCATATTTCCTATAAATTACTATTTAATTAAGTGTTGATAATTTTTTTATATTGAATAATTATAATAAAATCATCATTTAAAATTGATAAATTGAATTTTTTAAGATAAAAATACACAATAACTTAAAAATAGTTCTTTGGAAATAATCTATTTTTAACATTGAATGAAATTAATCAAGTCCCATTAAAATTAATTAATTATTTTATAAAAAATCGATTTTTCAGTCCATAGGTTTTTGAATATATACTTTAATTTTATAAATTCATAAAATAATTATTTTAATATTATATCAATAATACTTTGAAATTCATAAAAATATATTTTTATAATAAAATATTTAAATTAAATATATATTTTTCATTTCATCCCAAAGTTATTTATTATTTATGAATTATTTTATTTGAAATTTGATGGTAATAATTACAAAAATCTAATTAAACTATAAGATACATGTTTATCGAATGACCAAATTTCCAATGACCATACATCCATTGATGAAATATATAAGAGTATTTCATTTTTATATACAGACTTACATACATATCCAAAATCATTCATACTATTCATTTACTTCTCTCTCAATATGTCTATTTTATTTCTAATTTTTTTCCTACTTTCTATAGTTATAATCTGGAGTATGATCTTGATGGTAAATTATGAGGATAAAGATTTCATGTTCATGGTATTTTTAATTAATTGTGGGTTTATTACTTATGTATTTTTTCAATGATATTTCAAATTATATTCTTATAAGGTTTTAATTTTTATCTTATAATATTTTATCTTAAAAAAATATATCATGATTTGTTTTAGATCATTTTTTCATTTGAAATAAGATATATGGTACAATATTTATTTAATAGGGAAATACATGCTAAAATGTGGGGGTGTTTCACTCATGATTATCTTTATTTGGGAATCTAGAGGTTAGGTTATCCCCTCTCTCCCAGGCTACCCTCATATATCAAAACTCATCCAAAACTGAACATGAAATCACTATATGATCTATGATTATACCTAACTCATTAATATCCTAAGTTATATCACATTATGACTAGTCTCCCCCACATATTCTATAAATAATATACCCAACAAGATCAATAGTCTCAAAGTGACAACTCAAAATCATCCATGCCTTTTAATTTAATATTTCATTGTTAAATGAGTCAATATTTCTTAGTTTTTAATATTTTATTGATTTTTTATTGAAGTATTAATAATTTATAAGATATTACAGGGGTTTGAAATTTTTTAATGGATGAGACTTGAAATCATGGTATAAAATGATGTATCAAGGTGTGCCAATCGAGGAGCATAGTCAAAGGTGATACAAATTTTCATGGGGTACCAACTAACAAAATGAGAAGAAGTATTACATTATGAACCATTTATTTTACCATTATGAACCCTTAATTTCACAATTATATTTATATATACATGAGATACAAAGGTGTAATTAAGCAATAGTGGAGCAAGTACCATGATATGATCATTTTTGGAAACTGATATAAAATTTCATATTCTGACTAAATTTTTCAGGGCTATGGTAAGATTAGATTAATATATAGAAATTACAGTATATAAAACATCATCTATTCATATAGTAATAGTGATAGTGAAGGAAATACTATGGTGAAACATGTTTTGTGGCGTGATGGATTTCCTTACATATTGATATATAGAATGTGAAAAAATTTAGAAAGTTTAATTTTTCCACCCCTTATTGAAAAACGCATATATGTTTTTAGAGAGATTTTGTTGAGATGGTATGTGAGTATGATATACTCTATAATACCAAATGTAGGATCGAAAGATACAATAGATATGATACTGATTGTAGTATCAAATTATGATGCAGATACTCAAATACAAGAGGGGGTGAATTGTATACTTTAAAAAATTCCTTTGGAAATTTTAAAGATTGTTATGTTTAACAAGGTTAAACAAGGTAATTCACAAAACCTCTAGTTCTACACACTTGCTTGATTCTGGAAATATGATTCCAAGAATGTGAATCTGGAAAGATGGTTTCGGAAAATGAAACTTAATGAAAGTTTACAAAGATGAAGATTCTACCTTAAAGTGTATAGAATATAACTAAATCAGAGTACAAGTATAAGAAAGTATAAGAAAGTATAAGATAGTTATACTTTCCTCAACCTTACAAAATCAGTGGAAAAACTTGTAACAAAACAAGTAACAGTAGTAAGTCTTTTAACCCAAAGAGAAGGGTATCCAACAACCTTGGATAAAGGTCCCTTGATTTATACTTTTAAGAGAGTCTATCTTACCCACACCAGGGTAAGCCCTCGATATGAAGATCAGAGTCTGTCTTGCTATCCCCACAAGCTCTCAACTTCAAGGTATTCAGCACCTCTATCTTCCTATCCCTGGAACCCTCGATTGTACACAACAACAATCAGAGTCGCACAAAGCAAAACTGAACAATAAGTTCAGTACGCACGAAGCAATGGAAGTCTCTCTCTAGAAATCACTTCAATAACATGTAATCTCTAGAGTCTTAGAACTATTGTGAACTCTTTTAAATGATATCCTATTTATAGGCACAACTTCAATGGTCGGCTCCCTCTGCCAATGATCATATTTTTCCTTGAATTTTGGAGGGACCTGTACACGTGTCACTCAAACAACGGTTAGTTAGTAACTAAAAGAACGACATCATTTTATAACAAAAAAAGTGTAATAAAAATATGGTTACATAACTAAAATCCAATATTTGGAGTGTACAGAAATATGAAAGTTCAGGGTCTAACCAAAATTGAATTCAAAGTCTATAAAACAAGGATATTCAGATTCTGTTTTCTAGGAATTCGGAACCTGAACTCTATAGAATTTTGGAGTCTGAATTTCAAGGAAATTCAGAATCTCGATTCACAATAATTCATAACTTGAACTTACAAAGTACAGAGTCAGAGTTCATGAGAATTCAGAGTCAGAACTTAGAAGAGTTCGTATCCAGAATTCATAATCAGAATTCGGAGTCAGAACTCAGAAGATTTCGTATCCAGAATTCGTAATCAGAATTTGGAGTCAGAACTTGGAAAAGTTCGTAACCAAAATTCGTATTCAGAATTCGGAGTCAGAACTCAGAAGAGCTCGTATCTAGAATTTGTAATTAGAATTCGGAGTCAGAACTCAGAAGAGTTCGTAATCAGAATTCGTAATTATAATTCAGATTCTAAAACAGAATGCTTCATATCTAGGTATTCATAGGATTTCAAGGTTTTAGTTTCAAACTGAATTTTACACTTAGGAAATTTATGATATGGACAATGAAACATGGTAAGTATAAATTTCCTTGGGGAAGGAAATTTTTCCTTATAGAAGTAAAACATAGGGTAAAAAGAGATTTTCCTTGAGATAAGGTGTTTGTGATTTTAAAAATAAGAGGAATGGTAAAGTCATAAGGAAACCTTAATGACTCAAAAATCTCCCCAAGTATGAAGGAATGGAAAAGTCATAAGGAAAACCTTATTGACTCAACAATATCCCTTTTTCTGGAAAGTGCAAACATCCTTACGAAAAATAATAAATGGAATTAGAAAATATTTTTCTAGACTTTGAAAATAAAACTTATCTCCCTTTTTTACATTGGAAAAGATGAATATGACTAACTCTCCCTTAGGCTTTGTAACACTAAGGATCATATTCTATATTTCCAGAATGAAAATTTTCATTATATTGAGTATGGAAATCTTCGTAATGGAAAACTCCCCCTTAGGTATATTTCCTCTTTACTTAGAATTATTTTTCCTTCTCCCCCTTTGTGATTTTCAAAAGAAGTTTGAGGGAATGGAAAAAAATATAGTACCTGAAATATTATTACAAATATCCAAACAAGAAACCACAATTTCATTGAGATTGGAAGAATTTTTACAAGGAAAAACAGATATAACAAAAGATCGGATTTGGATCTATTTTGCTTCTTTTTTCCTTGGGTATCAGATTCTTCACGATGGTTTTCAGCATCTTTAGCTCTTTGTGATCATCCTCTTATTGCTTCTATAAGGATTTTATTCTATCATCTTGAGCCTTTAAAACCTCTACCCAAACCTTTAATAATTCATCTTTCTTCACTAAATTTTCTTCAATATCAATCCATAGATTCCTTTCTATTTTCCAACTTTGGACAACATGATTCAAATTCCCATTCAGATCTTTGACATCCTAAATATGAGAATTCTATTCAAGATTTAGATTTTCCTCAAATATATTTTAAGATCTTTGATTTTCCTGTCTTGAGTATCAGAATATTACTTAACATCATTTTGAAATTCATCAATCTCTCTCAAATATTCAACTACATTCTTCAACCAGCTCACCATTTTCTTGCAAGATTTTCTGTGGGCTTCATAGTTGATAAGGAAATTCTTGTAATCGGCCTCAATATTTATGCACCTCTCTATCACCATGGATATAGAATCCGATTTATGATTCATGCTATACTGGATCATCTGGCATCTGGAGTCAATTGTTGGAAAGATCAGAATGGTGTCCACTAGCTTCTTCAGGGACTGAATGACAAAATCATGTCCTAGAGCTGATGACTCAGAGTCTGACACTCTTCTAGGTTGTGGTTATTCCTTTAGCTCTAAAAGATTCCTCTTAGAGTATCCACCATATTATTTCTTCCTTAAAGAAATTTGGCTGGTGTGTCAACAACCACTTGTTTTCCTTTGTCAGTTTTTGGAATAGCTTCTTCATCTAGAGACTCATGCTCACTCTCAGACAACTGAACAATCCCATCTTCATCAATTTTTTCTTTCTTAGCTCATGCCTCAATATCCTCAAGGTGAATAAAGTGATGATTATAACTCTCTTCCTCAGATAACTTGTTCACTTCCTCTTTAACCTTCTCATCAACTCCAGGGGTAGCAAGTTTCAAAGATTCAGCTTGAGAAGTCCAGATTGACAATTTTTCAGAAGAACTTTCCTTCTCATGATAATCTTCAACTTACTTAATCAAATCATCAGTGCGACTACTACTTTTTTCCTTTTCTTGAACCTCTTCCACAACTTCTATCTGTTCATCAACCTTCTATTGAAATTTTTCCAGAGTCAAAAACTTTTCCCAGGGTGTCTCAGGTAATGGTTCAACTAAGAAATATTTCGGTACCAGAATGTTCTCGGATGCTACTTTAGTACCCGTCAAAAGAGATTGCACAATATCTACCTCTGAGATCTTCTTCTTAATCTTCTTCTCTTTGGCTTGCTTCTTATTCTCTTCAGCAGATTTCTCTTTCAATGCTTTGGCCTCTGCAGGGTCTAGGCCAAATTGTGGCTCCCCTTCTTTCCGGTTCTTCTTATCCTCCCTCCATTTGGCAATAAATTCATCTAGATAATATTTCTACTTATTGAGATTTGTAGGTGCGGTTTGAACTTCCTTAGATTTAGGGGTTTCACCTTCAGCTACTACTTCCTTCAATTTTATTTTCTTTCCAGCTTTATTAGATGGTTTAGCCTCTTCAGCATTTTTTAGAATGTCTTCTACCTCTTCCACTGGCAGATCATAAAACTATCTTGAATCTTTATAAAATCCAACATTCATTCTCTTCAAAGTGTCATCGCTTACTAACATCACTTTGCAATTCCTCTACTTTGAACTACAAAGAATCTTTAATGATTCAAGACATTGAACTATCAACTTGGAGAGTAGGGCAGGATACATGATTATCTATGCTCTCAAATTACCATTCTTGATATTCTCTATCATAATGAGAATATGGCTCATCAGATTGATCTTCCTTAGATTTACCAAAAGATCCAAGAAATACATATCACTTTTCTTAAGAGTGTCATTGTCACCTTTTCTTGGTATGATAAAACCCTAAACCCATAACTGTGGGATCTGATTTTTAGTAGACAAGTGAGCAATTTTTTCAGTCTTGATATCTGTAAGTCTAATACATTACATAGCCTTTACTTTTAAAAAACTCCCTTGAACATCTGGCAGCTTTTGGGAACAAAATTCTACCTCTCCTTCATAAGATAACCCTACCAAGATAGCATCCTTGGTGTATTAAAGTGCATATGTTTTCCATAACTCTTGAAGGAAAATTTTTCTCTACCATCTTCCTTATAGAAACAAACTGACTCATAAAACTCTATCATCAAATCCGGATACACAAGATCTTGAGCCCCTAGCTTTGAAATTCAAATGCTTTACCATCCATTGAGTTTGATATTCTTTGAGATAATAGATTCATACTTATTGAAAAAGTTCTTATGTACCAACATCTCCCTGTATATCTGCCACTTCAAAATCAGCTTGACAGTAGACATCTCTTGAGAAGGAACTTCACCAGACATTAAGAATTAAGAAACATTGAAAATCTGGAATGGGATTTTATAGTGGGGAAGAGCTTCGACAAGAAAAATCTTTGAAAACTGATGTGGGACAACCATCAGGGGACCCCTTTATATAGGCATTGATGCGAAGGTTCATCTTCCCATCTGAATCCAATGGTTGAGAATTATTCTAATCAAATATGATGGTTGAAATGATAACCACAAGGAAAATTTGGTTGAATCCGATCTTTTGAGGTTTTTAAAGAAAAACATTCGGATTTAAGGAAACTAGAATCTGAAAAATTTTAAAAATACAAAATAAACTATTAGGAAGTAAAAGGTGATTACGAAAACTCAAGAAAGAGTCATACATTTCGGATTGCTAGGAATATTATTCGTATTGAGGAAAATTATTATTAAATAACTTTTAGATTCTGAAAAACTTGAGTACGAAAAAAAAAACTTAGTACACATATCTTAATTACGAAAATCTTCATTACGAAAATTTTAGACTATGAAAAAATATCAAATCTTCATTACAAAGAATTTTAAAAAACTCTATTAGGAAAAATATGAAAAACTTCATTACGAAAAATATAAAAAACTTCATTATGAAAAATATGAAAAAATTCATCATGAAAAATATGAGAAACTTCATTACGAAAAATATGAAAAACTTCATTACGAAAAATATGAAAAACTTCATTATGAAAAATATGAAAAACTTCATTATGAAAAATATGAAAAACTTCAAAGTAAATGTACCCCCCCTATGAAAAGGAGTTTATTATTGAAAGAATATTGATTTCAACAGAAAGTTAACAAGGAGGATTACCTTATGGTTATCATTACTTACTTCTGTTTAATGTATTCAAATCTATCAGAGGGTAAAGATTTTGTGAAAATATCAACAAGTTGGTCTTGTGTTCTGATGAATTAAAGAATGATATCTTTTTTTTTGTGTGTGATCTCTAAGAAAGTGATGCCTAATATCTAGGTGTTTTGCACGAGAGTGATGTGAATGGTTTTTACTAAGGGAAATGGAACTTGTATTATCACACAAAATTTGTGTTTTGGTAAAACTCATACCATAGTCTGTGAGTGTGTGTTGCATCCACAACACTTAACCACAACAACTTCCAGCTGCTACATATTCAGCTTCAGCAGTGGAAAGTGCTACTGAGTGTTGCTTCTTGCATGACCAAGAAAATAATGAATCTTCTAAGAAATGATAAGTTCTAGATGTACTCTTTATATCCATTCCACATCTACCAAATTCAGCATCTGAAAATCTTTTTAAAACAAAATCATTTCCATAAGTATAAAAGAATCCTAAATCTATGGTTCCCTTTAAGTAGCGAAAAATTCTTTTCACTACCTTTAAATGAGATTCCTTAGGATTGGATTGATATCTTGCACATAAGAATACTGAAAAAATTAAGTCTGGACGACTAGCTGTCAAGTAAAGTAAACTTCCTATCATACCTTTAAAATTTGTTTAATCTACTAGTTTCCCAGCTTCATCAAGATCAAGTGTGTTTGAGGTACCAATGGGAGTAATTATACTTTTAGTGTTGTCATATCCATAATTTTTAAGAAGATCTTTAATATACTTATTTTTGGATATATATATTCCTTCTAGTTTTTGAGAAATTTGAAAACCAAGGAAAAATGTTAACTCACCCATCATACTCATTTCGAACTCAGATTTCATTAGGTCTACAAAGGAATCAGTTAAAGATTGTTGAGTTGAACCAAATATAATTTCATCAACATAAATTTGAATAATCAAATTTTTTTTCTTATCTTTATTTATAAAAAGGGTTGGATCAACATTTCCCTTAACATAATTATTTTGAAGAAAAAATCCTATAAGTATATCATACGAAGCTCAAGGGGCTTGTTTAAGGCCATACAAAGATTTAGTAAGTCTAAAAACATGATTAGGATGTTTTGTATCTTCAAAAACAGGAGGTTGTTCAACAAAAACTTCCTCTTGAACATAACCGTTATGAAAAGCACATTTCACATCCATTTGAAAAAGTTTGAAATTGAAGAATGCTGCAAAGGTGAGTAAAATACGAATAGATTTAAGTCAAGCTACTGGAGCATTGGTTTCTTCATAGTCTATTCCTTCTTGTTGATTATAGCCTTTAGCAACTAATCTATCTTTATTTATTACAATGATTCCATTTTCATCACACTTATTTATGGAAACCCATTTTACTCCAATTATAGAAGTTTCCTTAGGTCTTTCAACCAGGGTCCAGACTTTATTCCTTTCAAATTTTTTTAGCTCATCTTGCATAGATTTAATCCAATCATCATCACCTAAAGCCTCATCAGTTCTTTTTTTTCTAATTGGGAAAGGAATGCTTGATGTTATAATTCATTTCTTAAGGAACTTCTAGTTCTTACAGGTTGATTCACATCACCAATGATGCTATCACTAGGATGATTCTTAAGAAACAACTGATTTGGGTTTTGTAAAACCTGTTCATCAACATAGGGTAGAAAATATTCCGGGGTAAATGTTTCAGAATTATCTTCTTGAACATTTTATTTATCAGAAGGATCTTCTATCAAAGGTTGATAATCAGTTTTTGAAAACACATCCGAAGATATAGGTTGGGGTTGTTTAAAAACAAAAGGATCGGTTTCATCAAATTTCACATGAACTGTCTCTTCAATAGTACAAGTGTTTTTATTGAAAACTCTATAAGCCTTAGAAGCTGTGGAGTAGCCTAAGAAAATTCCTTCATCAGATTTGGGTGAGAATTTATGAAGATTATCTTTAGTATTTAGAATGAATACTTTTCAACCAAAAACCTTGAAGTAGGAAAGTCTAGGTTTTCTACCATTCCATAACACATAAGGAGTTTTATTAAGAAAAGGTCTAATCAAAACTCGATTTATAGTATAATAAGAAGTACTTACAGATTCAACCCAAAAATGTTTGGCTACAGAATATTCACTCAACATGGTTCTTGTTATCACTTAAAGAATTCTATTTCTTCTTTCAACAAAACCATTTTGTTGAGGTGTTCTGAGTGATGAGAAATTGTGAGTAATGTCTTTTTTACTACAAAAAGTTTCAAAATCAAAATTTTGAAATTCTCCTCCATGATCACTATGAATAGTTTTCAAAGGAAGGTTTTTCTCATTTTTAACTTGGGATATAAAAAATTTTAAATAAGAAAAAGATTCATATTTCTTTGCTAGAAAATAGACACATGTAAATCTAGTGTAATAATCAACCAAGAAAAATACATAATACTTTCCCCCAATAATTCCAGTTTGTGTAGGACCAAAAAGATCAATACGCACTAACTGTAATGCATTAGTTGTTGTGACTTCACCGACTGATTTAAAACTTGATTTATGTTTCTTTTCCATATTGACAAGGGTCACAAACTTTAGAAGAATCAAATCTAAGCTCCGGTAGATCCTTAAAAAATCTTTTCTTAGAAAGTTTGCATAATTTCCTAAGGTTACAGTGTCCTAAAATTCTACGCCACAACCAAGAATGATCTTCCATTTCACTAAGGCAATGTAGATCTTGGCTCTTAAGGTCTTCTAAGTTTAGTGTGTAAACATTCTCTTACCTATGGGCAGAAAGAATGAACTCTTCCTTGGAATTGTGTAATAAACACTTATCATTCCTAAAATTCACAAGGTAACCTTCATCACATAACTGGATTATGCTAATGAGGTTGTTCTTAAGAAATTTAACAAATAAAACATTTGAAATCAAAGTTTTTCCAAGAAGAATGATGTTACCTATACCAATAATTTCTCCCTGAGCATTATCTCCGAAAGTTACTTTTCTTCCTTTCATCTTGATAATATTTTCAAAATAGTTTTTGTTACCAGTCATATGATGGGAATATCCACTATCCATGTACCATGTATTACTGTTGGTACTTTCTCTATTTTTCTGAAAATAAGAAAAAGTTAAGTTTTTGGAATCCAAACTTGCTTGGATCTAGAATTCTTAGAAAGAAAAATTTTAGGCACCCACATCTTTATAGAAAAATAGGTTTTATGAAATCCTAAAGATTGAGTTTTGTTTAAGGAACAATTTTTTTCTCAGTGTCCACCACACTGACACTTAGTGCAAAAATAAGCACTTTGTGGAACAAAATAATTATTAATAAAAATAGGTTTAGAACTAGTATAAACAAAACCAGAACTATTCCTTAGAGGTCGGACTTGGGAATACATTTTATCAAAATTTTCCTTACCTAAGGTAAAGTTTAAAAAACACTTCCTCAAGGAAAAGATTTCAGATTTCAGTTTGATAACCAAGTTCTTGTCTTCCAGAACATTTGATTTTGAACTAGAGTTAGGCTTGAAAACATTTTTCTTAGAAATTAAATTTTCTAGATCTTTATAAAGTTTATTTTTCTTGGAATTTACTTCCTCAATATTTTTGAAAATACTTTCAAAATCAGCATTTTTCTTATCAAGATCTTTAGAAAGATATGATATTTCCTTAGTAAGAATAGTATTCCTAGATTTTGCCTTATCAAGTTTTTTCATGAGTTTTGAATTCTCAATCTTAAGAAGTTTGGAAAACATAGAAACTTATTCATAGGTTGGTAAAGTATTATCTTTATTAGAAGAAGATTCTTCATTAGAAGAGTTATAATATTTACTATCATTATCATTCAAGGATATATTGGTCATAGATTCAGAATTGTGTACCTTATCCATTAAACATTGATTTTCAATAGGTAGTCTGACTATTAGACCAAGATTATTCTATCCAGAAGATTCATAATATGAAGATTCATCTGAAGAGTCACCACCACTGGCACTCCAGGTGTCATTATCTTTCAAGACTTTCTTAGATTTAGCCTTGTAATACTTCTTTTTGTTTCTCTCAGAATGATTTTCCTTTCTTTATTTTCTCTTAAGCATAGGACAATCAGGTCTTATATGTCCAGCTCTCTTACATTCATAACACATGACTTCTTAATATTTATTATCTTTCCTTTATTTCTTATTATATCTATATTGAAAGTTTCTCTATCCAGTTATCTTTTTCATCCTTCGAGAAATATTTTCTAATTCATTCTCTGAAGATTCACTTCCACTAGATTCAGATTGAATAATAACTTTCTTAGATTTGGATCTGGTAACTCTCTCAGGAGTCTTAACTTTCATATGATTTGAAGTTGTTGTAAAAGAAACACTTCCATTTCCATTATTCTTCTTTATATTATCAGAATCTCTCTTCATTCTAGTCTCATGTTGAAGTATAGTTCCAAACAACTCATCTTAAGAAATTTAAGTAACCTTTCTATTCTCATCTATAGCTATCCTCTTGGATTCCCACTCATTCAACATGCTTTCTATGATCTTATCAATAAGATCTTCATCATCTAATCATTTCTCACCCATGGATTTTAAACTATTAATAATAGTCATGAATCTTTGTTGCACCTTACATATGAGTTCTCCATAATGAAAGAAAAAACCATGATATTCAGATCTAAGCATGGCTCTTCTTGTTTCAATAACTTTGGAAGTTCCAAAGTGATTAAATTTGAGTTTCTTCCATATAGAATTTGCTGCTTCATAAGATGAAATTTGGCTATATATATTTCTAGTCATAGAACAAAGTAAAGTATTGCATACCTAATAATTCAGTTGATATTCATGCTTTTCTTGATTAGTAAAGGTACTAACTTCCTTTTCAGGGATTTTATATCCTCCAGTAAGCATAACAAAGTTATCAACTCCAGTATTGAT
This sequence comes from Viscum album, assembly GCA_963277665.1. Taxonomy (NCBI): domain Eukaryota; kingdom Viridiplantae; phylum Streptophyta; class Magnoliopsida; order Santalales; family Viscaceae; genus Viscum; species Viscum album. The sequence goes on along the minus strand of OY728132.1, from coordinate 30,097,546 downwards.
AATAAAAGTCTTAATACGATCTCTCCAATATTCATAGTCATTTCCATCAAAGATAGGTGGTCTAGTTGGATTGAGATTGTCTATAGAACCAACATTGATTCCTACCATCTTTAAGAAAATTATTTCCACAAAAACTTGTTAATAGAAAACGTTTGTACACAAGAAAAATATTCCTAAACAAGGAAAATAAATAACAAGAGCATCTCTAATAAAAAATATGAATCTGAACTATATGAACCCGAAAAACTGATTCTGAAAAATGAAAGGAAGGAGAAATCTCTTCTGAATCTAATCGTGAGATTAATTCAGATTGAACCAATCCATTTGATACAAATTATTGAGATGGTATGTGAGTATGATATACTTTATAATACCAAATGTAGGATCAAAATATGCAAGAGATATGATACTGATTGTAGTATCAAATTATGATGCAGATACTCAAATACAAGAGGGGGGGGGGGGGGGGGTGAATTGTATACTTTAAAAAATTCCTTTGTAACTTTTAAAGATGGTTATGTTTAACAAGGTTAAACAAGGTAATTCACAAAACCTCTAGTTCTACACACTTTCTTGATTCTAGAAATTTGATTCCGAGAATTTGAATCCGGAAAGATGGTTTCGAAAAATGAAACTTAATGAAATTTTACAAAGATGAAGATTATACCTTAAAGAGTATAGAATCTAACTAAATCAGAGTACAAGTATAAGAAAGTATAAGATAGTTATACTTTCCTCAACCTTACAAAAGTAGTGGAAAAACTTGTAACAAAACAAGTAACAATAGTAAGTCTTTTAACCCAAAGAGAAGGGTATCCAACAACCTTGGATAAAGGTCCCCTGATTTATACTTTCAAGAAAGTCTATTTTACCCACGCAAGGGTAAGCCCTCAATATGAAGATCAGAGTCTGTCTTTATATCCTTGCAAGCCCTCAACTTCAAGGTAGTCGGAACCTCTATCTTCCTATCCCCGGAAGACCTCGATTGTACACAACAACAATCAGAGTCGCACAAAGCAAAACTGAACAAGAAGTTCAGTACGCACGAAGAAATGAAAGTCTCTCTCTAGAAATCACTTCAACAGCATGTAATCTCTAGAGTATTAGAACTGTTGTGAACTCTTTTAATTGAGCTCCTATTTATAGGCATGACTTCAACAGTTGGCTCCCTCCTCCAACAGTCATATTTTTCCTTGAATTTCGGAGGGACCTGTACATTTGTCACTCAAACAACGATTAGTTAGTAACTAAAAGAACAACATTGTTTTATGACAAAACAAGTGTAAGAAAAATATGGTTATATAACTAAAATCAAATATTCAGAGTGTAAGGAAATATGAAAGTTTGTGGTCTAACCAAAATTGAATTTGGATTCTATAATAAAAGGATATTTGGATTCTGTTTTCTAGGAATTCAGAACCTTAACTCTATAGAATTCTGGAGTCTGAATTTCAAGGAAATTCAGAATCTGGATTTACAAGAATTCGGAACCTGAACTTACAAAGTTCGGAGTTAGAGTTCTTGAGAATTCGGAGTCAGAAATTAGAATAGTTTGTATCTAGAATTCATAATCAGAATTCGAAGTTAGAACTCAGAAGAGTTCGTATCCAGAATTCGTAATCAGAATTCGGAGTCAGAACTTGGAAAAGTTCATAACCAGAATTCGTATTCAGAATTCGAGGTCATAACTCAAAAGAGTTTGTATCCAAAATTCGTAATTAGAATTCAGAGTCAGAACTCAGAAAAGTTCTTAATCAGAATTCGTAATTAGAATTCAGATTCTGAAACAGAATGCTTCATATCTATGTATTCATTGGATTCCAAGATTTTGGTTTCAAACTGAATTTTACACTTAGAAAAATTATGATATGGATAATGAAACATGGTAAGGATAAATTTCCTTGGGGAAGGAAATTTTTTCTTATAGAAGTAAGACACAGGGTAAAAAGATATTTTCCTTGAGATAAGGTGTTTGTGATTTTCAAAATAAGAGGAATGGTAAAGTCATAAGGAAACCTTAATGACTCAACAATCTCCCCAAGTATAAAGGAATGGAAAAGTCATAAGTAAAACCTTATTGACTCAACAGATATATGGTAGAAAACATTTTTTTCTCTTAAAGAATAATTTTATATTTATTAGGATAAAAAATAATTATATATATATGGGAGATATAAGTTTATTTCTATATTATTATTTTCTATAAAAAATGGTTCCTTAACTTAGAGGTTTGTAATCAATACATCACCAAATAGAGGGAGGAATTCAGCTGGGGGTTCCAAGGGATTATGTGTTCAAAATTTAGTATAGGATATTAATTTTAAATTTATTATTCTTATAATGGATAAATCACTTGATTCTTGTGAAACTATTGGGGTAAACATTATGAATCTTTTTTTGTAATGAAGGGTGATTGAGTGATTGATTTATTTTGTTTTAAATTTCATTTTTATTAGGTTTGTTCATTTATCATTTCTTACATATCATTTCATATTTCTCTACTCATTATCATGTTTATTTATTGAATTATTTATCTTTAATTCATGAAATTGTTCTTAGATTCATTCTTGACCACATAATGATTTTAAATGTTATGATTGAATATGGATTTGAGGGTTTTTTTGATTATAAACCAACCAACAAGACCAATGTATTTTTTTATCTAATTATAATAACAACATGTCTCTTCATTAATAACATTGGAGTCTCAATTATCTTATGATCCCAAATTTATTAAAACTCTGTACAGTTACATTATTCATATTATTTTAAGTAGTTTTAGATCTACATTAAATCAATCTAAATTTGTATTATAAATTTTGAATAAAATGTTACATACATGGGATCACTATTATTTGTGGGTTTGACCTTAGTATTAAGGTATAATATGCCTAAGTAGTTTTATTTTTATGTAATAATAAAAATAAATTCCAAACTTGATTTATCGTAAGAGTTAAAAAAATCCTCCTGGGAAGTTAAAATTTTAAATATTATTGTTTTGGGATTATAAAATTACTAAAGACCTAAGTTAAATAAATTATGAAAAATTCTATTATCATATATTTATATTTTCTAATTTTAGTTTATTTTTTTTATTTTTAGGTGATTTTATGTTTTTGGTTAGTATAGAGAGTTTTGGATACATCATCAGTGAACACATCTAATTTAGAATACAATTTTACAATATTGAAAATAAATTTTACATACTTAAAGGGAAAATAAAAAGTCATTGATGGGTCCTATAAACATAACCAAGTGATTAAATGGTAAACCTCTATTTAATGGATAAAGTTTAAAAATAAAGGTTAAAATACTTGAAGATAATGGAAATGGAGGAAAAAAATCAAAGAAAGTACTTTAAAAAGAAGGCAAATTCAAGGTAGAACATGAGAATAATTCTGATAATGTTATAGATTTTGAGGTTGAATCTGATTTTATATCAATGGACGATGTTATATTTGAGATATAACCTAGGAAGAAAGATAACTCAACTTATGTTAAACATAAGGATAAATAAGAAGGAGAATCCTTAATGGAAAAAATAAAAGAGACAAAATAAAGGAAAGGCTACTGAAATAAAGAGGAAAATTGATGATTTTGAAGTGAATAAATAAAAAAACTAGTAAAATAGGAACAAAACATGGTTGGGTCAGTCCATGAGTTACTTTTTTAATCTTTAAGACTTTTTATTACATGTTTTTCACCTCAATGGAATGTTCGAAAATATTTAATGAAACGGAGGAGAATCATCATTATGGATGATAATAAATATCAATCATGGTAAAATTTATATTGGGTAACTTATTTACATTGTTATGTTACATTATATGGTGAGGAAAATTATAGATAAAACACATTAAACAAAGTTCATATTGGGAGTAACTTAATTTTTTTATTTCTTTTATAAGAAGAAGTATTTATGAATTAGTATTGGAATTTTTTTAGGATATAGAAAATTTAATCAACCATATCATTTTTATAACTAATGAAATGGATCATACACTTTCATTTGTGTATTAAGATTTTTAAGGTATATGTGAATGATAGGAGAGGGAAGAAGACTAAATGAAGGAATTGAAAAAGATAAAGATCTTAAATGGACATGGGATGTAGTTTTAAAATCATTATTTATTTACATTATCTATATTTTTCAAATAGTTTTTAAGAAACTGAATGTTACACTTAGATTTACTACTATATTTGATATATAATAAAAAGAGTCACTTATAAATTCAATCATGACTATTTTTAGAATTAAATTTTATGAGATTAAATGAGTTATATATTGAGTGGATGAGTGAAGATAAGAGTAGGAATATTAATTTGATGAATTATGATTTGGTAAGATTAATTGATTTATGTAAATTAACTTCCCCAAAAACTTTTATTATTTTATTTACTTTAAGTTATATCAATATAAATATTATAATTATTCATTCCATGAGTGATTTTATAATATTATATTTCTCATTTCTAGGAGGTATTGTAAACCATTTTGAAATATTTTTTATAATACCCACTTTCTTAATATATTCATGGGATATGTATCACTAATAGAACTTGCTTGATCAATCTTATAAAAATAAGAAAATTTAAAACCACATTAAGATGATTTAGACCATATATTGGATATCATTTTACACCTAATAACTTTGATACCAAACTTACATTCACTTATATAAAATAGGCCTTTAACAGTGCTAGAAATGGCCTTTATCAGCCCTAGAAAAGCATTGAATACATGAGAAAGGTTAAAAGCCTTAGTATTTTATCAGTGATTTAATTTATCACCACTAAAGGAACCATTTATCATCTCTTATAAAAGTGATGATAAAGGCTCTTTTATCATTTATTATAGAAGCACTGATAAATGTGGAAATATCAGTGCTTTTAAAAGCGCTGATAAAGGGTCATTCTGTAGTGTGCTGTAACAGCACACCACAACACCATAAACACACTAGATATAAAAAAACAAGTCCCAATAAAATATTTAAATGAAATAAAATTTATAACACAAACACAAGAAAAAAAATCATATTATAGACATTTCAAACATTAGTTTATACAATTACATAAATACAAATTCTTACATACATTAAAAAACAACAATGTTCCTTTATCTTTTAATCCTGACCCGAATCATAATATTGCCTAAAAAACCACACCTAATTGAGTAAAAGAATACACATTTATAAGAAAAAAATTCTTATGTTAGTAATAATATATAGAATTAAATTAATAGAAAGTGTTAATTTTACTAAAATTGATGTCAATTTTAAATAAAAAGACACACTTAGAGTCATACTAGTCACACCATGCATTAGATTGAGGTGTGGATAATTCCAACACATATCAAATAAATTTTGGATTTTTTTCCTAAAGTATCAAACCAATATGAATGTGTTTTCTCAATTTTGAGTATGCAAGTTGTCTTTTTTACTAAAATGTCATTATAAATTGAAAACACACACTTTTGACTCATTTTGATCACATTATATATCAGTTTGATGTGAAATAGATTCCTACACATTAAAAATGACTTAAAAATCCTTTCTATAAATTATTAAGAAAATCTGAGCGCGTTTGATCCATTTTCAGTGTGTGACACTTTTTGAACTAAAATGTTGATTTTAAACTGATAATAGACACTTTGAGTCATACCAGACACATCATGTATCATATTGAGGTGCGAGTGATTATAACACATCAAAAATGACTTATATATCATTGTCGTAAAGTATCAAAACAATCTGATTTTTTTCTTGGTTTTGAGTTGGACAATTGTCCATTTTACTAAAATTGGTGACAATTTTAAATAAAAAAACTCACTTTCAGTCATACCGGTCACACCGTGCGTCAGATTATAGTGAATATGATTCCCACACATCCCAAATGACTTATGGATCATTGTAATAAATTATCAAAACAATATGAATGTGTTTTCTTGGATTTGAGTATGTCACTTTTCTTCTTAACTCAAATGTCATTTTAAAATTGAAACATGCACTTTGACTCGTACTGTGAACATTGTGTATCAGATTGAGGGGAGGGTGATTTATACACATCACAAATGACTTATGGATTGTTTTTATAAAGTATCCAAATAATACAAATGTTTTTTCTTAGTTTTGAGTAGGTCGGTTGGCCTTTTTAATAAAATTGATGACAATTTTAAATAAAAATACGCACTTTGAGTCATACTAGTCACACTATATGTTGGATTGAGATGAAACAGATTCTTACACATCCCAAATGACTTATGGATCATTGTCATAAAGTATAAAAACAATATGAATGTATTTTATCAGTTTTGAGTACATCAATTTTCTTTTTTACTAAAATGTCATTTTAAAATTGAAGTATACACTTTGACTCATATCGATCACATTGTGTATCAGATTTATGTGTAGATAATTCATACACATCACAAATGAATTATGGATAATTATCTTAAATTATTTAAAAAAATTGAATTCATTTTCTCAGTTTTGATTAGATCGTTGTCCTAAAGTATCAAAAACAATATGAATGTGTTTGTTCGGTTTTTGAGGCATGGTTTATTCTTGCAAAGGTATGACACATTAAGTCATAGTGGTCACACCGTGCATTGAATTAAGGTGCAGCTGATTTTTAAACATCTCAAATGACTTATGGATTGTTTACCTAAGTGTGAATAAAGTACACACCTCCATAAACCTCTTTTTTCCAATCATATAAAATCCTATATTTTTTTAATAAACAAACAAAATATCTCAAACCGAACAATGAACCCGCTCACAAGGAACAAAGAGTGATTTCCACAAAAATATACATCTCCAAATAGGCACGATAGAAAGAGGGGAACTAATTCATGAAAGTATAACCATTTAAAGGTTAAAATTTAGAAAAATAAAACCATTTGAACTATGAATGGACGATTTCATCAAACTTTTATAATGAAATATGAACTTACAACAGCCACAAAACAAAAACAAGGAAACTCTGAATGTCTTCATCCCAAAATGAGATACAACAACTGAGCCAATGTGTTGTATACTTCTTTTACAACAACTCATCTAAAAATGTTTCCTCAACCAACTTATCAAAATGGATATTCTTAGAGAAGAGGAAATGCTCCTTGATCCCTAGATGAAGACCCCCAATAAAAAGAGAAGATTTCAATAGATCCTATGAAACCACCTCCGGAGAAAAGGAAACCAACTCTTTGAAGTGTTCAACATAAGACTTCACCATCCTATGACCTTGCTGGACACTCATGATATCTTATATTTTTTTTATCTTCACCTCCTTAGGTATAAACCATCAGACAAATAAGGACTTAAAAACTTCCCACTTCATCTCAACTTGGATCGTTGGATGGGAAAACAACTCCCATTATTCCAAAGCTAAACCCCCAAGAAGACCCAGAAAAACATAGACTCTAATGGATTTGGGATTTCCTAACACTGTAAAGACATGATAGACTTCCTCAATTTACTTCACTACCTCTAACGAACCTCGATTGCCACAGAAGATGAGAAATAATTGAGGAGAACTAAAAATAGGGCGAGACCCACCTGAAACATCATGGAACTTTCTGGGCAGCATATTCTGAATAAAAAAAAAATCATAAAATCATGTTCAGAATCAATTCCTCACATACCCACACATATAAAAATTCTCATAAAAAATAATGAGGGTCACACTTACCACTTTATTACCAAACCCAATAATTTACCAAAATTTCAATCCAAAACATTTTCTTTTAAAACTCATTTTTCCCAATCTGATACCATTTGAAAGAAATCATTTTAAATTTTCAAAATTTATTTCATTTTAAAAGATTACTTATAACAACTAAGACCAAAACAAGACATAATTCACGTTAAACCACCAGAATGAGGAACTATTAGTCATGCTTAACCTTTTGACATGGTAGTGGGACATAGTTTACTTAGTATATGAGTTGACTATGATTAAAAATATCAACAACCCCCAACACTAATCAAATATAAAAAGTACCATAATATACATAATATTATGCCACTAGGTTCTTGGTTGTGTTAATAGTGTTCCTACTTACACAGGCCTATCAATAGGTACCTGGTTCCATTCCATCAGGTAATAAGTGCCTACCACACAAGGGTACCTCTATCTCTTCACCAGTATCTCCTATCAAATCCTCTAACCCCTATTTTAACTCACCTTTAACATAAAATACACTAAAAATGAGACTAAGATACTAACATTAATGGGGATTACATTTTTTAGATCATATGGGGAATTTAAAACCTCCACATCCTAAAGTATTTTATACTCAATAATATTCAATGAGATTCTTGAGGAAATAGATTCAACCATTGGGTTTTCATATGTGTAAGTCTATTTGTTAATAAATTTCCTAGAATTTTCCAAGAATTTTAAAAGGTTTGATGTATTTCGAGGTTAATTTCCTCTTTTTTATAATCTATTATTGAACTAATCTCAAGGAAACATAAATAAACACATGATAATTAACATTAAATTACAAGGGTCACCTCTAATGGTTACTGTAGGAAATTGGTTGACTTTGAGTAGTTTCAAAATGTTTTTGAATTAACATCAGTAAATCTATTATTTCTTGGACAAGACTATGGTTATTCATAGGAGATTATTCTATCTTTATCGAACATAAAGGAGAGTGAAAATTTATTTAATATAATTATTAATATAGGTCCACCTGGATAAGTGATTGATAACTATTTTTGTAAGAGAATTCCACCAAAGAATGTTAATCCTTCCAGGATCCACTGAAGTCAAGAATTAAGGCTCAAAGAATAACCTCCAATATCAAGTTAGTCTGATTAGAATGACTATTAGTCTCTGGAATAATGGAAGTATACAATTTAACCCATAAAATCATTGAAATTTTTTTTTCTAGAACCAAGATAAAAACATTATATCCTATTAGATACATCACTAGATGGGACACATGGAAGCATTATTATCTTTTTGACATACAATTAATCGAGTTCATCAACTGAGGAAGCCCCTTAAATATGTAATAAGTTGTTCATCTTAGTTAGGTGATCCACTATAACCCACAATACATCTTTCTATTTAGTTGATCTGAAAAAATTGGTCAAGAAATCCATCATGATTTCATCCCATTTCCTAATAGGAAAAGAAATTATTGAAAGAGTTCTTATTGATTTTTTGTATTTTTCCTTCATCAGATTATAGGTAAACAATTTAGCGAGGAATAATATGATTAATTTTATCATTATAGGATACAAAAATTTGTGACTAATATCATAGTACATATTTAGTATCCTTACATGATCTTAGAGGAGTCGCGTCGGTAGTGGTGAGGAGATGAGATGTAGGCTTGATCATTGTTATGAACATCGCAAAACGCAGAATGCGGAACCCAAAAGATCAAAAAATGATAGAGGAAAAGTATAAAATAACATGCATTGGATTATAGCCTTTATTTGTCTGAGGGAGAATAGAGGAGTCATGCCGTCAGTAGAGGAGTTCTGTGAGAGCTTGATATTCACGACTGACTGAGTACTAGTTATGGTTCTTTTAAATAGACCAGGAACACTTTTAACAGTGCTTTCAGAAAAATGCTGATAAATATACCTTTTTTCAGCATTTAATTGATAAGAACTGATAAATATACCTTTTTTCAGTGTGAATTTGTTAAGTACTAATAAAAGGGATATTTATCAGTGCTAATATTTTAGCGTTGATAAAGATTCATTTTAACAACAATTTTTTAGCACTGATAAAGGATTTATTTGAATAAATTTATTATAATTTTATAATTATTAAATATATATAATTATTCATTTATAATTATATAAATACTTATTTAAAAAATAATAATTAATTATTTATAATAATTATAAATATATAAATTTATAAATATATTAAATATATATTTATTAATTTATATATTTATAAATATTTATTTATAAATATATTTTTAACATTATTAGTGTGTACTGTAGCAGGTACTGTTTGGAACTGTAGCAGCTGAAAATTTGCCCCCGTTTGGGCCTTCGGGCCACTGATTTGGTCCCCGAGTCCTTTAAGGCCTTTGGGCCACCCAAGTCTTCGGGCCAGTAAGGCCTTGGGGCCACCTCAAGGCCTTCGGTCCACCTAAGTGCATATGAAAACCAGACAACCTACATGGAGCAAGCTCTATAAGGAAGCTGAGAAAGGAGATTTCACCACAGAAAAAGCTACACGGATTATAAGAATGAAAGGATATGACACCTGCCATTAGGACAAGCCTGTGCATGCACGAGATAGCCTAGCCGAATAGCCATGCGAAGGCGGAGAGCTGATTTCACGATGAAGATGCTGGGGAGGAGTAGTTCCAAGTAGTTAGTCTGGGTTGTATGTAATTTTTGAAGCCTACGAGCAATGAATTCCTCTAAGGCCTACGATCCATGTAATACTTACACCTACGAGCCTTGTAAGGGTTCTACCTCACCCCTTGAAAGGTGGATTATCAAAAATCAATAAAAAATGAAAGCCTTCGGGCCATTGGATGGAGTGAAATTGAACAATTCAAAATGAGTACTCTTTAAAAATATTGAAAAAATGGATAAGTTTTATTAATTAAATATAAATTAAATATATATATATATATATTGAAGTAAGATGAATACATATTAAAAATACTAAAACATAGTAAATAAATAAAAAAAATAAAAAAAATGATCAAATTCAAAAATAAAATAAAAAATATTAAAAATTAAGGCCCTAACTATAATAGTATTAAAAATAAGTAAATAAAACTAACTGATTAAAAACATAATATATTAAATGTATCATGTTATAATAAAATTATAAAATATACTGAAATTTGAATAAATTATATAAATATTAGGTGTATGTGTTTCTATATATTGTGGAAATATATTTTTGTGTGCATTTGTATATAAAACTGCATTAATTACATATATAAATATGTATGTGAAATCAATGTAACACAAAAAATTTGATATATGTTAAATTGAAAAATCAAACAACATTAAAAATGAATAATACATTAATATGTTTTTAATTAACATTTTATTCATTTTATAAATATTTATATTTAATATATATTATTTATTACTATTTATAGTTAATATATATATATATATATTATACTTATTCATTTTTATTAATAATTATTTTATTAATATATTTTTAAATAATTTTGTAATTTATTCAATTTTAATTTTTCTGTTTAATTATATATTCATTTATATATCTAAATCTAATATACACTATTTATCAATATTTATAATCTATATATATTTATATTAAATTTATTCATTTTTATCAATAATTATTTAATTAATAAAATATTTAATATTTTTCTTAATTTACTCATTTTAAATTTTTATTTGTTTAATTATTTCATTTTATTCATTTTACATATCTATATATTTAATATATACTAATTATTAATTTTTAAAATTTATATATATGTATATTTAATTTATTTATTTTTAACAATAATTATTTAATTAAAGAATTTTTTATTTTTATTTTTATTTTTATTTGTTTAATTATTTCATTTTATTGTGGACCTTTATAAGAACTAATAAAATGATGATAAAGGTTACCATTTATCAACGCTTTATTTTTAGCGCTCATAAAGGGTATGTTTTATCATTGCTAAAAATAAAGCATTGATAAAAGGTAATCTTTATCAGTGCTAAAATAAAGCAATGATAAAGGTGAAATTTTATCAGTGATAAAAAAAAGAGCTGATAAAGGGTTCATTTTATCAGTGCTTTTACTTAGTGCTAATAAATATGGACTTTCTCAGCGCATTTTTCCAACATCGATAAATGCCAGCGTTGTTAAAGGCGCATTTTATATTAGTGATTTGATCATTTTTTAAACAATTGAAGACCTTGAATTACATTATAGAAATCCAAATCTGAATCATATTTATCCTTTCTACCATAATCTTTTAATTTTAAATGATTTATAATGGATTAAGTGAGGTTAAAGAGAAGTTTCATGATGTTTCTTGGGATTCTTTGTATTGTGAATGTGAGGTTTTATCATTGGTTTAGGGGGGGTATAAATTACTTTTCATAATGAATTAATTATTATCCTATATAAAAATAATAAAAAACATAGGAATTGAAAAGTATATGATGAAAATAGGGACAATATTTCATTATTCTTATTTTAATAATTTTTGATCTTTGAGAAAAATGAAAATAAGTGTATGGATGTTATAATTTTAACGATTTATTTTAAAGGAGGATTTCTTTATTGTGTTTTTTATTTTATATCATGTATTGAACATTAGACTTTAACCTTATTTTTTAACTTTATTTTAAATTTCACATCAATTATACTGATATATTTAACCTCAAATTTAGTATAACCTTAATGAAAAATGTCATGATTTTTTAGGTTTCACTTGTAAAGTATAGAATTAAATATATTTCATGATTATATATTGAGTTCATGTAATTAAGATTGGTTATAACTATAATCAAATGATATTGAGTGATGAGAGAAATAATTTTACTATAAGACAGATCATAAGTATACATGAATATTAATAAGAGTTTGAAATATATGAACGGAAGGAAAGAGAGGTATCATCAATTCATTAGGAAAAGTAAAATTCATGGTTGATTAATTCAATTGAAAAGTGAGGTGTTGAAAATGTGTTTTAATGGGATGCTTAAAAGTTTATTACTAATTTATAGTTGTTTAATTTTTTTACTATGGTGTTTAGAGAGTGTGTTATATATTTTCTCTGTGATTATGTTTAGATTAATGCTTAAGGATAAGAAAGCATTTAAGTGTGGGGGGATTTGATAGATTAAATATATAAATTATTTTTCATTGATGATTTCATTGGTAAATAAGTTAATCTTTATTATTTTTTATTTTATTATTTTATTTTATGAATGATCATTTATAAAATATTAAAGTATTTTGAATTATTTTGAAGAATGAGGCTTACAATCATGGCACAACATGATGCATTGGGGTATGACTAGTTGAGGAGCACAAACAGAGGTGATTTTTTTTTCAATAGGTAACAACCTATAATACGAGAAGAATTATTATTAAATGAATTATTTTCACCATAATGATGATAAATCCATGAGAAAAAAATTATAATTGTGTCATAGTGATGAAATCACCACAGTGTGATCACCATGGAAAACAGATATAAAATTTCATATCATGACAAAATATTTCAGGGCTATAATGTGATTTGTAAGATCCCAGATTTCTATGTAAGGTATTTTTACTTATGTATTCGTTTAAGCCCTTTATTTTGGTCAATTAAGTTCTTTCCAAAGTCCTTAAAGAGGATCATGGGTGTTCCGGGGGTTTGAGACACAAAAAAGGGGGGAAAATGAGTTTTCCGGGCTAGCCGGATGGTATGCGCACTGTTAGTGCTAACCGTGTAGGCAACCCAAGTAAACCGTACTAAAGGAAAATTTTCAGATAGTAGCCTCCACATAGTTTGTGCATAGTTTAAAAAACTATGTGGGTAAACCGTGTGAGGGGGGGATCTTTGGGATAGAAGCATCCACACGGTTTGTGCACGGTTTGGAAAACCGTGCGGGTAAACCGTGCGGCCCAGAAACCTTTAAAAAATTACAAAAATGCCTCTTTGGGATTTTATAACCCACTCAGAATTTTCCTTCTACTCCTCCCTTGTAACCCTAGAAACTAACCAAACGGACCAAGAGCTCCCAAGGATCAATCTCATTTGATTTAAAGCTGTTTGGAGCACCGTCAGTTGCAGATTGAAGATCCAGGTAAGGCTAACCTCCCTCTTTCCTTTCTTTCTGGTTTAGGGTTTCTATTTCTTTACCCTCTCCATCTGAAGCTCTCAAACCCTAATTTTAGGTTATTTTTAGGGTAAAGCTTCAAGTTTTGGTTGAATCAAGATCTAAGGCTTTTATTGGGAGTGTGTCCGCCAACTGATTTAAGGTAGGTGGTCTACAAATTATATCCCTTCGGTTTTGTGTAGATTTGTGCATTTAGGGTTTTTGTTCTTGTTCTATTTTGATGAGTTCTTGGTGATTTTGACTTAAAATGGAGTAACATGTGTCTAAATAGTTAAATTTACCCATATTGATCCCCATGGGATGCAATTAGGATGACTCAACCAAATTTGGGCCACCCGTGGGGTGTGCCGATATTTTTCAGATTTAGATTTAGCTAAGTAATGTAAGATAGTTGTGTAAGAACATAGAGACCTTGATGAATATGTTAAGATGATTAAATTTATTGGTGGGAAATTCTAGGTGACTAGATTATAATTGAATATTCTTAATGAGATAGGAATGGGAAATTGGAAATGGGGATAAAGGGTTAAGTAATTAAAAATGATGAATGTGTTAATGGATTGAGGAAATAATGCTATTTTCCCATTTATTGAGATTATTGTGATGTTGTAAATGATGTTGGATATGTTGTTATGATATGGTGATTTGCAGTGAATGATAAATAAGCATGTGCACATGGCTTTGCTGAGTGGGGTATTGACTTGAGGTTTTATGCCCACGTGTTGAGTTGGATCGAGGTTCTAACTCCCCTAAATGCACGGGTTAGGGAAGGGGATGGAGTTCTATTCCCCAAACGGTTGCATTCCACCTGGACTGAGGCTTCAAGGTGAGGATATTGAGGTTTTTTTGATATGATACCTAGTGATATAGGACTTGTTTAATTCTCACATGTTGAAAACGTTGATCATTCCTAATCCATTGAACACACTAAAAGGGTGACCTAATAAATGAATTGTCTTAGTAGTAAACATGGGTTAAGTGGTAGGTTAACTTAAAGGAACATAAGTAAAGATATACTATTGAACTATTTACCTTAACTTGCCTTTATTTATCATTTTTTTTACACTATCTACCTTTATGGATATTTTTTAGACACCATTGGTGGTGGCCTACTGAATTATACTCACACCCTGCTCGGGCTGCTGTTGGGTACCCAAATAGATTTCATGCTTGCAGGTTAGGACAAGGGAAAGGGTCCTATGATAGGGAGATGAGTTGGACATGGGACATGTTTGGTTGAGGTTCTAGACTTGGAGTCCGGACCATTTTGTGAATTCTACCATTTTATTTCTTATGGGTTTTGATCACTTGACATTGTCGCATGACACGACATATTTATCGTTTTTATGATTGTACCCAGTTTTGGGATTTGGTTATTATGCATATTATGGATTATTCTATTATGTTCAAGATATTTTAGTTATTATCTACTATGTATTACTTTGTTATTGAGGGTATAGTCTCCCCACATGATCTATTGGACCCTCGTTGCTAGTCGGTAACCTCTAGCATATGGGGAGGCATGCTTGTGGTCATGTAACTACCTGGATCGAGGCACCAAATTAGTGGCTCCCGGGTTGTGGAGATTACAAAGTGGTATTAGAGGAGTTATTTTCTATTTCTTACTATTTGGGGATGGTATACAGGAGATTAGGAATGTGTTGGGACTTGGTAATGAGATCGTGCTTGGGAGTAGCTAACCCATGTATGGGGGAAAATCCAAGTCACCCTGGGAGGGGATTTCTGTTCTTGTTGTGTGATGTTACATTTGATGATATTTAACCATTGGGTGTTGTACTTTTTGTGTGATTTGATAGTTTTTTTATATTTATCTCGTGTCTAGAAGGGTATGATATTGTGCATTCATGCATCATTTTAGAAACCTGTGTAGGAAAGTGAAATGCATCATGACAGGCACACACACAGGATGGGTATGCAGGATGTAAAGGTTACGATGCATATGTTCTCTTAAAAGTAATGAACTATGCCTAATAAGATGGTGTGAATGAGTAAAAAGGTGTAGTGAAAATATCTAGTAGTAATTCGAAAATGGTTTTTGATAAATAAGTAAAAGTGGAATACTTTTTTGTAGGGTTAAATTGGAATATGAAAATGGTTTGAATGGGAGTAGAATATAAGGCTTGTAACCATGATAATTAGATACCGTGTTGACCATAGATTTAGGGAGATGTGCGAGGGTAGTGACCCGATCATGAGTAGTATCTTTTGGGTAGTGTATGCGAACAAGTTTGGTTATTAAAAGTGAAAATCTTATCTATATCCTTTCCTTCTCACAAAATCTTTATGGTTGCATTCTAAATCTTGTGTTTGGAATTGTAGAGAAATGCCACTTCGAAGATGTGTGTCGATTGGGAGAAATGAGGACATTGCTGATAAAGCTCCTCCAGTAGTGGATAAAGAGAATGTGGTGGTCCAAGTAGATAGGGAAGAGACATTCCATGAGAAATTTGGTTGTTTTAGGCAGATGATGGAATGAGACCTAGGGTGGGTTGCACCGAGCATGTTTGAGTTGACCAGGGATTTTTAGCTGCAGCACTCTTCGACCTTTACTAGAGAGGGTGGTCCAGAAGCAGTAGAGTTTTGGATTGAGTCCATCCAAACTATTATCAACCATCTAGAGACCCCTCTAGAGAAGCGAGTCAAGTTAGTATCCTATATGCTAAGGGGGAAAGAAAAGCGTTGGTGGGACATTATGGTTTAGATAGAGCATGCTGAGGGGATGATGTGGAAAGATTTTTAGGAGAGGTTTTCTTGAGAATTTCTATCCAGAAACCTTGAGGTAGGAGAATGATTCATATTTTATGAGGTTAAATCAAGGGAAAATGTTGGTGATGGACTATGCTAGCTGTTTCACTGATTTGAGGCGCTTCGTTCTGACATTGATAGGAGATGAGGTAGCTGTGGTGAAATGCTTCTAGGATGGAATGAGACATGAGATTAGGTTTTAGGTGAATATATTTCGACTAAAAAGGTTTGCTGAAGTGGTGGATCAAGCCCTTATCTCAAAAGAAAACCTAAAGGGAGCTTCAGGTAGTGAACTTGTAGTGCCAGCTGGGTGAAAAAGTGGTGCCGCTTCTGATAGTAGGAAACGCCACATTGGAATCTTTCAGCAGGGTGAAAGCAAGTAGAGTAGTTAGAAGAGGGGGTCGGCTTCTCAGGGTGACCATGTCTTCTGTTTTTAGTGTGGTAGTCCGGGACACAAGCGTGACCAGTGTCGCAGCCCACTAGTAGAGTGCTGAGCGTGCGGAAGGCTAGGCCATGTGTAGAGATTCTGCAGGAACCCGCGACAGTCGGGTAGTGATGGAGGTCAGAGGTAGATGCTGAGTGTAGGTAGGGGGTTAGTTACCCCGTATCAGGAAGGCAGTTGGAGCTCCACGGGCCGTACTGGTAGGGGTGGTGGACATGGAACTCCGGGGCGAGATCACCCTTACCAACTAAGCAGTGAAGTGCAGGGTACTCAGGCTAGAGCCTAGGGTAAAGGGGAAGGTCATCTCTATACATTTTAGGATACACCAGAGGAAGGTGAGGCAGGACCTTCTACTATTCGAGGTACAATTCTTGTAGCTTCCAAATTTTCTAGTGCTTTATTTGATATAGGTGTTATGCATTCCTTTATTTCTACTCAGTTTGTAGTTGTGTTGGTTTTAACTATAGAGACTGCATGTGGGATAATTTTGCTTGATACTCCACTAGGAGTGTGAGTCGAGGACATTAGGCAGTGTAAGGGTTGTGCTCTGGAGGTTGGTGGGTATCGATTTCTGTGGAGTCTGTTTATCCTAGATCTTTCAGGTTTTGATATAATCATGGGAATGGATTGGTTGGTGTTATATCAATCCCATTTCGACTGTTATCGATGTCATGTAACATTCACATCTCTCGATGGGATCACTTATATTCTTCGTGGTGACTGGGATACTTGGGCGGGTCGTGTCGGGCTGCTACGCCATCAGGTGGGGGAGCTCACATCCCAAGTGGCATGCCTCATGATAGATGATGGGAAGAAAGGACAGTCAATGTTCACTTTTTTTGTGGACGAGTTTCATGACGTGTTTCTTGATAACTTCTCGAGGTTACCACCTGAGAGAGATGTTGAGTTTACGATCAAATTATTGCCTGTAGTAGAGCCAGTTTCTATTCTACCTTACTTAATGGCACCAACAGAGCTCCAAGAACTAAATATTCTGCTAGAGGAATTGGAGCGTAAGGGGTTTATACATCCTAGTACATCACCTTGGGGATCTCTTGTGCTATTTTCTAAGAAGTCTGATGGATCACTGGGGCTATGTGTCGATTATAAGAAGCTGAAATAAATGACAGTTAAGAACCAATACCCTCTTCCTAGAATTGATGACCTGTTTGAACAGCTTAGAGGTGCCTTAGTATTTTCCAAGATTGATTTGAGATCGGGATACCATCAGTTGAGGGTGAGACCTTCTGACATACCCTGGACGACTTTCTAAAGCAGGTACAGGTTTTATGAATTCATGGTAATTCCATTTGGTTTTACCAATGCACCAGCTGTGTTCATGGAATTTATGAACCATATATTCCACTCGTACCTAGATCATTTTGTAGTTGTTTTTATTGATGACATCTTGGTGCACTCCAGAAATCAGGACGATCATGCCAAACATCTTGACATCGTCTTGAGTACACTCATAGATCATAGGATTTACTCTAAGCTATCAAAATTTCAGTTTTTTATTGATGAGGTGCACTTTTTGAGGCATATCATATCTGAGTCAGGAATGTTGGTGGATCCAGAAAAGGTTCTGGCTATGGTGTCTTGGGAAAAAACCAAATATGTCTCTGATATTCAGAGTTTTCTGGGTTTTGGTGGTTATTACCAAAGGTTTATTTGAGATTTCTCTCGTTTGGAAGCACCACTCATAGGCCTAACCAAGAAGGGGGGTTAAGTTTATTTTTTCAGAGGCTTGTGATAATTCTTTCTAGGAGTTGAAGAAGCAGTTGACCACCACACTGATTTTGATCTTACCTGAACCAGGTAATAAGTATACCTTGTTCTGTGATGCATCCGATTTTGGATTTGGGGTAGTGTTGATGCAGGATGATCGGGTTATAACTTATGGGTTGAGACAATTGAGGCCACATGAAAGAAATTATCCTACTCATGACCTGGAGCTAGCTGTTGTGGTTTATTCCTTAAAATGTTGGATGAATTATTTGTTGGGAGAACCCTTTATTGTGTTTATCGACCTTAAAAGTCTCAAATACATATTCTCTTAGTGGGATTTGAATCTTCAACAGTGATAGTGGGTAGAGTTATTGTAGTACTTTGATTTTGAATTAGTTTACACACCAAGAAAAGGGAATAGTGTCGTTGATTCTCTGAGCCGGAAGACTCAGAATCAAGTAGTTCAAGAATCCAGTTCAAAGTGGGTGATGATGGCCTTGTTTGTAGAGATGCATTTGAAGGTACAGGAGGGGAACAAGTAGATGACCCTTGCTTCTATAGCAGTTGAGTCTGTGCTTTTGATATGAGTTAAAGAAAGTCAGTTGGTAGATCTTAAGTGTTTGGATATGAAGGAAAGTCTTAAAGGTTGGGAGTAACCTTCTAGTTGGACCTTCAATGCTGATGGAGTTGATTATATTTATGGTCGTGTCGTGGTAATAGTAGGTGTATGAGTGGAGCTGATTCATGAGTTCCATGCATCAAAGTGGGTAGTGCACATGACCTTGACTAAGATGTACCATGACCTTTATAGGTAGTTTTGGTGGCCGAGAATGAAGAGAAACGTTGCGGGTTTTGTGGCACGATGCCTTACCTGTCAGCAGGTGAAGGCCGAACATCAGCGCCCAAGTGGTTTGTTGCAGTCATTGCCTATTCCAAAGTGGAAATGGAATGACATCACGATGGAATTCATAGTGGGTCTCTCAATGATGCCTTGTAAGAATGATGCCATTTGGGTGGTGGTAGATCGACTAAACAAAGGGTCACATTTCTTGCCGATTCAATAAACCTATAAAATTGACCGATTGGGGGAATTATATGTTCAAGAAATAGTATAGTTGCATGGTGTGCTGAGAACCATAGTTTCAGATCGTGATCCAAATTTTACCTCTTGTTTTTGGAAAGGAATACAGAAGAAACTTGGTACCTAGGTGTTTCTAAGTATGGACTACCATCCATAGACTGATGGGAAGTCATAGAATACAATTCAGGTATTAGAAGACATGTTGAGAGAATGTGTTCTAGATTTTAGTGGCTCATGGGAAAAACACTTGTCGCTTGTTGAATTTTCTTAAAACAAAAGTTTTCAAGATACAATTCAGATGACACCTTTTGAGGAACTTTATGGGAGACCGTGTAGATCACCATTGTGTTGGTTAGAGTCTGGAGAGTCTGAGCTGTTAGGGATGAGTCATGTAAAGGAGACGTTAGAGAAGGTTGGTTTGATTCAAAATCATATAGAAATAGCTCAGAGTGGGCAAAATTCATATGAATATCAGCGTCATATACCTCTTTAGTTCATGGAGGGTGATAGTGTGTTTCTTTGGGTGTTTCCAAGGTTAGTTCACCATCAAATTCAAAGGAAGGACAAGTTGGTAGGTTATGCCATTTGAGATTATGGAGAGGATCAGACTGGTGTCTTACTGATTGGATCTTCCATAGTGGTATAGTGGGATGCATGATGTTTTTCATACCTCACAACTCCAACAGTATCACCCAGATCCATCTCATGTGATAGATGCCAAAGATGTTGAGCTTGAGGCTGACGTGTCCTTTGAGGAGCACCCGGTTTGTATTATGGATTATAGAGAGAAGGTTTTGTGGGGTAAGGTTGTGCCCCTGGTTCGTGTTATATGGAAACATGGACACGTTTAAGAGGAAACTTAGGAGTGGGAATATGATATGTGGGTCCATTTTCCTGATCTATTTTCTGTAGAAACTCAACGATGCTTAGGAAGAGCGACTCGAGGACGAGCCATTATAAGGTGGGGAGGTTGTAAGTTCCTGGATTTCACTGTAAGGTATATTTTACTTATGTATTAGTTTAATCCCTTTATTTTAGTCAATAAAGTGCTTTACAAAGTCCTTAAGGAGTTCCGGGGGTATTCTAAGGGTTTGGGAAACAAAAAAAAAGGGGAAAATGAGTTTTTTGGGCTAGCTGTACGGCTTGCGCATGGTTAGTACTAACCATGCAGGAAGCCCAGGTAAACTGTGCAAGAGGAAAATTTTCGGACAGTAGCCTCTGCACAGTTTGTGCACAGTTTGGAAAACTGTGCAGGTAAATCATGTGAGGGGGGCTCTTTGGGATAGAATCATCCACACAGTTTGCGCACGGTTTGGTAAACAGTGCAGGTAAACCCTGCAACCTAGAAACCTTTAAAAAATTAAAAAAATTCCACTTTGAGATTTTATAACCCACTTCGGATTTTCATTCTCCTCCTCCCTTACAACCCTAGGAATGACCCAAAGGGACCAAGAGCTCCCAAGGATCAATCTCCTTCGATTTTAAGCCGTTTGGAGCACCATTAGTTGTGTATTGAGGATCCGGGTAAGGCTAACCTCCCTCTTTCCTTTCTTTCTAGTTTAGAGTTTTTATTTATTTCCCCTCTCCATACGAAGCTCTAAAACCCTACTTTTTAGGTGATTTTTAGGGTAAAGCTTCAAGGGTTGGTTGAATAAAGATCTAAGGATTCGATTGGGAGTGCATCCACCAACGAATTTAAGGTAGGTGGTCTACAAATTATATCCCTTGGGTTTTGTGTAGATTTGTGCATGTAGGGTTTTTGTTCTTGCTCTCTTTTGATGAGTTCTCGATGATTTTTACTTAAGTGGGGTAATGCATGTATAAATTGTTAAATTGACCCATTTTGATCCCCATGGAATGCAAGGAGTATGACTTGACCAAATTAGGGCCACCCATGGGGTGTGCCGATATTTTTCAAACTTAGATTTAGCTAAGTAGTGTAAGATAGTTGTGCAAGAACATAGAGACCTTGATGAATATGCTAATATGATTAAATGGATTGGTGGAAAATACTAGGTGACTAGATTATAATTGAATATGCTTAGTGATATAGGCATGGGAAATGGGAAATGGGGCTAAAGGGTTAAGTAATTAAAAATTATGAATGTGTTAATGGATTGGGGCAATAATGTTATTTTCCCATTTATTGAGATTATTTTAATGTGGTAAATGATGTTGGTTATGTTTTTGTGATATGGTGATTTGTGGTGAATGATAAATAATATTGTGCCCATGGCTTTGCTGAGTGGGGTATTGACTTGAGGTTCTATGCCCACAGGTTGAGTTGGACTGAGGTTCTAGATCCTCCCCTAATTGCATGGGTTAGGGAAGTGGACAAAGTTATATTCCCCTAATGGTTTCATTCCACCCAGACTGAGGCTTTGAGGTGAGGATATTGGGAATTTTTGTGGTATAATGCCTAGTGATATAGGACTTGTTTAATTCTCACATTTTGAAAATGTTGATCATGCCTAATCTATTGAACACACTAAAGGGTGACTTGATAAATGAATTGTCTTAATAGTAAACATAGGTCAAGTGGTAGTTTAACTTAAAGGAACATAATTAAAGATAGACTATTGAATTTTTACCTTAACTTGCCTTTATTTATCATTTGAATTCACTATCTGCCTTTCTAGTTATTTTGTTGACACCGTTGGTGGTGGCCTACTGAGTTATACTCACACACTGCTCGGACCGCCGTTGGGTACCCGAGTAGATTTCATGCTTGCAAGTCAGGACAAGGGAAAGGGCCCTATGATAGAGAGGTGAGTTGGACATGGGACATGTTTGGGTGAGGTTCCAGACGTGGAGTCCGGACCATTTTTGGGATTCTACCATTTTCTTTCTTTTGGGTTTTGATCACTTGACACTGTAGCATGACATGAAATATTTATCGTTGTTATGATTGTACCCAGTTTTGGGATTTGGTTATTATGTATGTTATGGTTTGTTTTATTATGTTGCAGATATTTTAGTTATTATCTGTTTTGGATTAATTTGGTATTGAGGGTATAGTCTCTCCATGTGACCTATTAAACCCTCGCTGCTAGTTGGAAACCTATAGCGTACGAGGAGGCGTGCTTGATATCATGTAACTACTCAGCTCGGGGCACCAGTTTAGTGGATCCCAGGTTGGAGATGTTACATGATTAGTGATACATATAAAAACTATGATGTAAAAAATTGAATTATGGTGTGGAAAAAGTGATATAAGGAATAAAATATAGGATAAATACATCAACTATGGTGTGATGTAGGTCCTTACACCATGATATATATAAAACATATAAATTTAGAAAGATTACTTTTTTATCCATTTTATAAACATGAAGATATAGTTTTATAGAGATACATGGAACAAACCATTTGGTATTTAAATACTATATTTATATGGATTGAGATAAAAAAATAATGAAATAGAAATGGGAGAAATGAAGTTATTTTTTGAATATATTTTTCTATAAAAATAGTTTCTTGGATTGGAGTTTTTTAATCAACACATCACCAACAAGAGGGGGGCTTCATTTGAAGGTTCTAAGGGGTTAACGGATATGGTTCAATTTTAGTTTATGATATTTATTTTACATTTATCATGTATAACATGGATCAACTACTTAATTCTTTTGAAAACATGATGGTGTAAATATCTTGTTTTGATTTTTGTAATGAAGGTGATTGAGTGATTAATTTATTTTTTTAATGTCAATTATTATTGGGAATGTACATTAAACTTTTTTTCTATATCTTTTTATCTTTATCTACTCATGATTAGTGTTTTTTGATTGAAAGATATCCTTTTAACTCCTTAACTAGTTTATAGATATATTCTTTATCACATAATGATCTTAAGTGACATGTTTAAATATGGTTTTGGGTCACTTGATATTTAAATAAACAAAAGTACTTTATGATAATAAAAGAGGAGTTTATTGATTGGATAAAAACCACTAATATCAATATATTGTTTAGATATAGTTATAAAAACAAAAATGATCATTAATTAATAAAATTGAAATCCCAATTATTTCATGAACCTGAATTTATAACTTCCTGGTAAACATTCATCATTCATAGTCTTTCAATTAGTTTTAGAGCTACCTTAAATCACCCAAAATTTGAGTCCTAAATTTTTAATTAAAATTTTCATTATAGGGATCACTATTCTATATGTGTTTTACCTTATAGTTGAACTAAACTATACTAAAATAGTTTTAATTTTCAGGAAGAGTATATATAAATTATAATATTGATTTTCTATGAGAATTAATGACTCCTCTGGAGCTGTCAAAAAGAAATATTGATGTTCCAAACTCATGTTTCATAAAGAAATTAATATACTAATACACCCTTCTATGGATATCATCCATATCAGGGTATCTCAATACCCATACCAAAACTACCAACTCTAGGGTCATTATTTTCACATCCATGTAAAAATCATGAAAATATTTCTATCAATATATTTTCATCGATAAAGTTACCATTGAGATAGCTCAATGAATTAAAGTGACTCAAATAAGTTACTTGAGAAAATATAAAATATGTTATTATTTATTTTTAAAATAAATAAACCCTCAATATTTTAATTTGTTCCCTAATCACATATAATAATGAACATGTCTTTTTATCCTAAGTGAAAAATATAATGAATGAGGAAATAATACTTATCAACTAGGTACATGATTAAAACCATAACTCAAAACTCATAAACATGATAATTTTCAAAAATAACTCAACTATAATATAGAAAAGTAATAACAAAAACCTCAATTCCATGGAAATATGTATTTTAACACATGGATATATATACTAATAAAAAAAAATTCATCTAATCTTTGGACCATTATTAACTCAATATACTAATTCAAAATTGGAAAACAGATAAAAATAAATATTGGATAATAATTTTTAAAATCTTGACCTTGTACTTATTTGTACAACCTAACTTAAAGTGACACATGAACATAAGTGTGCCTCCCAATATGAAATAAAGTGTTGAATAGTAATAAGGGTTGTATAATTCTATATAGGGAGACCATAATCTCAACATCATCACATAAAATAATATATATATAAATATATAATAGAAACATCAATAAAAGACATATAATCAAAGTAAAACAACACGAAATTACATTTTTAAGGTAACTATAAATAAAACCATACACCATGATATAAAAAATGAATTCATGTCATGGAATACAGTTATACAACACAAGATAGATATCCCAATATGTCAATCATATGGATTATAGAAACAAAACAAAAATAAAATTATAAGAAGAATGAATAACATGATGAATTATAAAGATTATATTTGTTGTCAATGTGTAATATAGATATTAATATGTATTTAGTGATAATTATGAACCCAAATAATTAAGAGGATGGATGTTTGAGACACAAATATTTTTGATGCTTTCACCTCGGCTATGTGAAGTGCATGTTTCTGTTTCCCCACATTCCCACTTTCTAAAGGTGATAAACTTTCATCACTTTAATTAGCAATGTATACTTCTTGATTGAAATGGGATGATAGGATGTTGGTTCCTCCTTACATGTATTCCTCCATGGAGATCATTTTCAAGTCTAGGTCTCCCTCATAGATTAAATTTATGTTTGTGGAACTCATTCCAGGTGCCATCTCTTTGTGGAAAATGGTTAATTACTCTACTTTTGTCTTGAAATACTGTATTCGTATGGATAAGGAAGCAACCTTCAGTCACAAGAGTAGTCACTTTAGGCATTGCTGGGCATGTCTATACATTGGGTGCATTGGTCACATGCATTCTTCCTATTGGGAGGGCATCTCATTTGAAGGAATATTAGGCATGGAACTTGAGGCATCTCATGTTTATCATGAGGTAACATTGCAAGAGGAATAAATCTTCCAAGTATTTTCACCTCAAGAATCCCATAATTATGAATATGGTATATTTTTCGGGTTTTGTCACAAGTTATATGTCTTATGGAGATGGATTAGGATGTCTTATTATGATGGACCAGGTCATCAGTTTAATGTCTTGTGGAGACAATCATAGGGTTAAGTCTTGCGGGGACAAGTTAGGTGGATGGATCATAAATCCCCATGGAGGAGGACCTAGGAGGTGTGTCCCTTGGAGGGAATATGTCACACCTAAAGGTTTACCTATGGATAGAAACTAACAATGGACTTGGACCTTTGGTGATTGATTAGAATTTCCATTAAGGAGGATCAATATGGATGTATCAGAATTCCCCTTGAGGAAGATCCAGGAGGTGTGTCCATAGGAGAGAGGATGTCACACCTGAATGTTTAACAATGTATGGGAATACCCCATGGAGACAAACCTGATATATTTGGATAAGAAACCCCCTTGAGTTAGATCCATGATGGATGGATCATAACACCCCTTGAAGTAGATCCCGGAGGTGCATCCCTAGGTGGGATGATGTCACACCAGAAGTTTTATCAATGGATGGGAACACCCCATGGAGTAGAACCTAACCGATGTGGATTAGAACTCCCATTGAGGTATATCTAGGATATATGG
Source organism: Viscum album (assembly GCA_963277665.1). Lineage (NCBI taxonomy): Eukaryota > Viridiplantae > Streptophyta > Magnoliopsida > Santalales > Viscaceae > Viscum > Viscum album. The sequence continues at coordinate 30,071,191 of OY728132.1, read as the reverse complement.
ACCATAATTCCCCTTGAGGGGGATCCGAGATGTGCATCCTTAGAAGGGATAACCTAAGTTTAATTATGGATTGGAACAATCCATAGAGGCGAACCTGGGATATTGATTAGAATTCCCCTTATGGAGGATTCAATATGGATGGATCATAATTCACCTTGAGGTAGATCTAGGAGGTGTGTAATTGGGAGGGAAGATGTCACACTTGAAGTTTTATTGATGGATGGGAATGCCTAATGGAGGAAAACCTGGGAGATATGGATTAGAATGCCCCTTGAGGCAGATCCAGGATGGATGGTTCAGAACACCCCTTGATGCGGATCCAAGAGGTATGTACCTAGGAAGGAATATATCACACTTTATGGTTTACCAATAGATGGGAACACCCCATGGATTTGAACCTATGAGAATGATCATAACACCCTTTGAGGCAGATCCATGATGGATAGATCATAACACCCCTTAATGCAGATCTGGGAGGTGCATATCTAGGAGGGAATACCTAAGTTTACTTATGGATGGGAACACCCCATGTAGGTGAACCAAGGACATGTGGATTAGAAATCCCCTTGAGGTGGATCTGATATAGATGGGTTGAAACACCCCTTGAGGAAAATCTAAGAGGTGCATCCCTATGAGGGAATATGTCACACCTGAAGGTTTACTGATGGATGGGAACACATCATGAAGGAAAACATGAAATATTTGGATTATAATTCTCTATAAGGAGGATCGAAGATGGATGGATCATAACACCCCTTGAGGCAGATTTTGGAGGTGTGGCCTTAGAAGGTAATTCCTAAGTCTATTGATGGATGGGAACACCCCTTGAAGGTGAGCACAAGAGATGTGGATCAGAATTCCCCTTGAGGTGGATCCAGGATGGATAGATTAGAATGACCCTTGAGGTAGATTTGGGAGGTTCATCCCTAGGAGGGAACACATAATTTTATTGATGGATGGGAACACTCCATGGAGGTGAACCTAGGAGATTTGGATCAGAATTCCCCTTGAGTTTCATCATGGATGGATTGATCAAAACACCCCTTGAGGCATATTTGGGAGGCATGTACCTAGGAGATAACACCTAATTTTACCAATATAAGGGGATGATATTTGGAGGAGAACCTAAGATATGTGGATCAGAACACCCCTTGAGGTGGATCCAAGATGGATGTTTTAGAATTCCACTTAAGTCAGATCCAGGAGGTGCATCCCTAGGAGGGAACACTTATGTTTAACATTGGTCAGGATTAAAACTTATGGGGGCATCCTACATACCATATTTATATAATAGGGATCAAAACACAAGTAGTTTGATGCTAAATTATAGGTTCGTGTGACATGATCGATCCATGCAGTTTAACATCATGTGGTAAGGATTCTCATGTTGCAAAAAGAGTGGTGATAAGGGATGGTGTAGGGCTTATGCGTTCAAGGATCCCTTCATAAGATAATTTCTCTTGGTTGGAATGGTGTACAGATTATGCATTGAGATTTTAGGAGGATCTCATTCCATTTGAATGATATATGGGGCATCTTATTGGTAGGAGGTGTAGGGGTCATCTTATTACACTCATACACAAAGCATCCTATGGTTATTGCACAAGGTAAAACTACTGTTTAACATAATATGCTAAGGAAATTGTCATGCGGTTTAACATCATATGACTTAGATGAGAAACTAGGAAATTTTATATCATGCAGCTCATACATGGGGGGACTCACTCTTCAACCCTAGTGCTTACATGACCACCACTCATGTGCCCTTGAAAGGGGCCTGATGTTGGAACTCCTAAGGTATAACAATGGAAGGAGTGTAAAATCACGAGTTCCACATTATATCCCCTATGCTAAGAAGTAATAGGGGTTATAGTACCTATGATGAAAAGAAACATATAATTAAGAGGCTCAACCCATTGTTGGAGTGAAGTGGGTGGACACAAGAATGCATGGGACATGTCACATGGGGACTCAAGGTGCAGTTGGACTGGTCTGGGTGGGTGTGGGGGTCCTGGGCACTCATCCTTCATGAAGGGGGTTAGTATAATGAAGGTACCCTAGAAAGGACCAAGAGAGGAGTTTCTTGAATTTTGGGCCCTTGTAGAGAGGTTCTTCATGAATATCAGGTGCTTCACTAAGGTTAAGGGCTTCATAAAGGAGTATGATTCATGAAACAGTGTGACCGTACCTTAGAGGGAATTATTGATTTGGAAAGGGAGTGCTTCGCAAAGGATGAAATCTTTTCAAATTCTCATGTTCCCCATGAGGCCTTCTTCCTCCATGAAGGGTGTATACTTTCACAAAAGGAATATTCAATTAGGGTGGAGGTTCTTAATAACACAAATAAATGGGTTTTATGAAGCCCAAATACCTTGGGAGATCCATTTCTCTTTGGTTCATGTTGCTGATGAGGTCTGAGAATTAGGAGTGGTTTTGGAAGATGAATAGTTTGGGATCATCCCTAAAATATAAAACATAAGGGGAATTTATAGAAAATGGATTTCAAGAATATTAGAGGAATTCATAGAGATAAGAGCTTTGTAAAAGGGTTATGACTCTATGAGTCTGAGAATTGTGTTCATAAAAACACCGTCAACCCTTCGGGCATTCGTGAAATACTCTACAACTCTGACAAGAACTGCATGGAGGATTACCTATAAAACTTCATGCGTTCAAGAAATAAATTCTTATACAGGGAGATTGGAAAGCCTAGACCATTTGAAAAGGATCTAGACTTCATGAAGCAGAACATTTTAAGGGATTCTGGGCTGTTTTTTCTTGGATTTACTTTGAAAAAACCATTCCTTCCACGACTATTCCTGCGGTATGCGTATTTCAGTGCTAACACCCCCCAGAATAGGAGATGATAGGGAAAATGAGGGTATCATTCTGAGGGATAATCATTAAAAATTAAAATTAAAATATCTTTTGAGAAGCTCACTTGTGAATCCCACTCACGGTGATCACATTTTGAATCCCATCATGAATCACAGGTGGTTGTACGCCTATAAATAATGGAGGGGTGACCCCTCAAAGCCAATAAAATTACATGATGAGAAAATAAATTTTCTATCTTTTCAAGAATCTCACCATCTCTGTAAAACATGCTCCGTGAACACTTTTGATTCAATAATCCATCTTTAACTTTTCATAATAAACACTTCTTAGAGAACTATACCTTCACAAAGAGATCTCTGTAAACCAGTGATCCCCAAAAAATATCAATGAATAAAATTCACAAATAAATTTTTTAGATCAAAATCAAAAGAAAAAATTGGTCTTGAATCAAATGGTATCTTAGGGAGTCAACACTAATGTTACTTGGAGGGAAGAAATGGATGAGAACATTATGGTTGGGGAGAGCATCTGAAGTGCCTCAGATCGAGAATAATTGATCATACTACCGACATATGTTCAGAGGGAGTACCCATTGTGAAATTGGATTTAGATTTATGGCGTTAGGCTAAGAGATGAGTTCATCATTTTGTGGAGAGTAAAGATGAACCAACATATTTTTTTAGAGGCACACGAAGGCAATATTAGTGGCATAGGGCTACCACCGAGCACATCTGGAAAGATCACATGCAAATCAAAATAAAATTTCTGTAAAATCACATCAAAATTTTTTATGGGGATAAGATAGAGGATGAGTAATTCCTACCACAATATGAGATGATCCTCAAGGAAGGTTTGGGGGATCCGCTAAAGGTATGGAACGATGTATGGGACTTACTCTAGGGTAGAAAATTCACCAATGAGTGGGCCTGGGCCTACTGGGAATGCACATCATGCACTAAGTTCAAAGTAGATATAAAGAAAGTAGGGATATATGAATAATCATGGTATTCACAGTTTAATTTCTACCATACTTATGAAATCAGGCTTGATTTATTGAGTAGATAGTCTCTAGAGACCAACACGTTTCATCTGCATCATGGGGCGGTCGACTTCAACCTCTAGGACATTCATCAAATCATTGGGATCCCAATTATAGGGGTGATGTATTATGATTTCCTCCCCATATAGAATTTATGAGGGGATCAAGAGATATTTATGGCCTTATTGAAGTCAATTTTGGATCTACTGTAGGGAACCAGCGATGAGAAGCTAGGAACGAGGGATGTTCCCTTCAAGAAATGGTTTGGGTACTTCCAGAACAAACCAACAACAGAAGTAATTAAGTGGGAAGATATAGTGAAGAATATACCGACGATAACCCATACATTTCCTGGGGATACCAATGGGGAAAGGGGAGATCTTTCTTGAAGATATCGGAGGCAATCCAGTGGAAGCACTAGGGCTACAATGTCAAAGATGAAGCTTCTCCGATGGTCAGGTTAGTAGAATTTATGACTGTTTTTATCTATGTTTGGATGATCCTAGTGATGGATTCACATATGGTGGTGCAAATGACCACCTTCATAATGATGGAAATGATATATATGGTGCCTTATGTTAATTTGTATATTCTTGTATTGGTGAATTTGTACAAGGTGATTGACTACATCAATGAAGGGAAGATGTCGCTATGTGTGTATAGGCCTCCCCAATTTTTTATAGTTGTGTGGATGCATACATGGGAGGATATGAGTATCCTAACTCTATTTCTCCTAAAAACAAAAACTTATTACTAAAAATATTGAATATCATGGGGAGTCATCCATTAAATTTGGGTTTGGTGGATGTGATGGAGAGGGTTGGGATAGCAGAGCACGCCATATTTCATCCATTAACACTTATAATAGGGATAGTAACTGATGATGGTAAATGGACCATTGAATAGAGATCATACCTCCTGGCCTTCTAAGGTGGGGTACTGGTATAGAGGGTTGACTATGAGATGATATTATAACTATAAAACCCACATCGTTTCACAATGAAGTTTAGGTGTCTGCAGTGATTGAATCTAAAGGTATACTCAGGGGTGCATCCTAAGTGTCACCCTTCAACGATGAGGAAGATTTGGAACATGTTTACCCCTAGGGATGGAAATATTTGGAATGATCTACTTCCACCTACTGTTATGTATAAAAATTTCCATGAATATGTGTAGAGTTAGGATCGTGCATATCATGTAGATATGTTAAGTTGGTGGGACACCCATGCTAATGAATGGGTGTCCCCTCAATCATGAGACCATGTAAGAATGGAGGTTAGTGCATGCTGAGGTGGAAGAGGTATCCTAGTGGGTAATCCAGAAATAACAGGTCCAACAATTCATGGGACTAGAATGGTTGAAGCCATAGGGAGAAGAGCAGCACCAATCTTGATGATCCTGGGAAATAAAAAGCATGAATAAGGTAGGACCCTTGGGGATATCCCAATGGTTCACATTATAGGTCCATGAAAATGAGTTTTTTTTCCTGAATATTTTCAGTCACACCATGTTTCCCAATGACTGGGAGACTTGGGGACTTCATAAGCTGCTCACCACCCCTCAAGGGGGAGGATATCTCATCACTGATGGGATATTTCTCACTATATTGTTCCGTGAAAAGGAAGTATTTTATGCTCCCCATACTGAAGGTATGCAATACATGGCAGAGCTGAAGGATGTAATCTACTCCCAGGGTACTGCACATCCTTTTACTGATTAGGTGATGATACTACTAGGCATGTATTCCACTCTAGTATTCCTTATAGGTCATGTAGACATTAGTGAGACTAAGGGTAAAGAATTAGAAGACTTACTGGGAAGTGATGTCTACTAGATCTCAGAAGGAGATATAATTTTTTCTACTAACTAGGTAAATTCACTGATGTTTTCATGATTTTGAACATCACTCAACATTTAAGCCAATGAAATAACTCCTATTTATGCCTATATAGGAATCAGTGAGCATTAAAAGACATGCCCATGATAGGCCTCATGTAGAGGGTGATGGAACCTTAACCCCTAAATGGGAGAGTGTTAGGACCCTTCTTAACGTTGGGGCTGCAAGCAACCAACCATTGGTGCCTACAACTGGAGAAATGACCGTAGAGGGAAAATTACCTGGGAGACTACCTATGAACCTCTAAGAGCTCCTCATTATACTATATATTCATATAAGTATCTTCATACTTTTCACTGTTTACTCTTTAAATTTTACTTACTATGCTTGAATGACGTATTTTTGGAATGGAAGTTCAAACAATGCTTAGTAATTAGCCACCAACATTGAATATCACATTTTCTAGCCATCGATGCTGAGGTGGTGGTGGAAGATGTTGCTCTCCTGGTGGAAATGGCTGAGGGAATGGTGGAGGATTGGGCAACCATGGAAGTTCCAATAGAGGGGATATTTGAGGTTGCACCCTTAATGGAGGGGATTAAGGCATCTCCTATAACAGGGATAGTTAAAGATACAGCTATAGAAAAACCTACAATAGAGAATAAAATAGAAGAAGAGACAATTATATTGAGAGATTAAGTGAATGGGGAGGCTATATTGGATGTGACTGAATTAGAATAGCCAGTGATGGTGGATGTGGGAGTTGAATATGAGGTTGTGCCCCCAACATGGGTAGATATGGAAGCTAGGATGATGGCGTCCACCTTAGCGGTGTCACAAGGTGTACATGAGGCTTCTTCCCTAGGTAGAGAGTTCGACTATGAGTTATTTACGAGAGTGGATATCCATATACTCATGTCTAAACACCTTCACCTAGATGATCCAGATGACGATGTTTTGGCAGTCCTCTCTCCTTATGAGCCTTCACTAGCTGAAGATTTTGAAGATTCTGGACCAGACATCACCAAGGATAACCATATTATCCATCGTAAGGCATGTATAAATGTGGGGAACTTCATCACCCACATCAAAATAAGTTAGATGAAAAACCAGGTGGGATACCTCCACCACTTTCTAGCTAGCCTATGGACCAATGGGGTGGAATCTAGCATTCTCCATGAATTGGACCAAGAATTTCTCATCGAGTAGGAATATAATGAATGGAAGGAACTAAACCAATCCTGGAAGAAGAACAAGGATGAGGGTATCAAGTTGATTTATGAAATTTAGGAAGAGATCATTTTATTGGAGGGGCTAGCATAGGATCACATGGCAGCTACCACTGCCCAAAATGAAATCATCAATAGCTTAAGGGCCTAGTTGGCAGCAAACGAGGCCATGGTGGAAGAGTCAAAATCCTTAGTGAATAAGTGTCAGTATAAGAAGAACCAGTATCAAATTAGAGACAAATATGTCCAATACAAATATGATGAGGAGAAAGAAGACCTAATGGTGCAATAACATATCTTAGAGGCCACTCAGTAAAGACTATATGAGCTTGAGTGCTCAATTGCTAGGGTCGACCTATGAAATAATTTTTCAAAGAAGAGTCTCTAATATGAGGATGAATCTCTAAAATTTGGTTTGTTTTATTTTAAATTCCTACATTATTGAACATATTTCCTTGTTTTATTATCATAATTTGATCATATTTATGAGACAACCAATAACCAATCTCTAAGATCACATGATTCATGATCGGTGTGAGAAACAAGGGATGATCATGTGATTTATCATTTATATGAGAGTATTAAATAATCATCAAACACTTGGGTTCTTCCATTATTGACTAACTACCAAAAGTGTTTGGGATAATAGAGGTTTCAGCTGGATAATTAGGCACTCAGAACAACCGATTTTATTTTTCAATGTGCTCTAGTGCACAAATGGTGTAACACTAGGGACATTTAATTTCACCCAAAAAAAGGGTAATGGAGAGTTTGAATCATAATTCCCACAATATGGAACACAAGGGGAGTGGAATCATAATATTGAAAAACTATTGACCATTTTCGAAACACAGTATCCATATCACCTAGATGAGAATGGGAAAAAATGAGGGTCAATCACTGACCATGTTTGAAACATAGAAATATACCTACGATTTTATCCAAATTCCCCCAGGATGTTGTAATAGTATGGTAGGTGAGCCTTATCCATACACCATTTTGTTGGGGGGGGGGGGTGGGTCCCTTCAAACATGGAGGAGTATGGAGATCCAAATAAGGGGCAAAAAAGTGTGGAAATGAAGTGATAAAGTGTTTGAATGCATTTCAACGCTCCCCAAATTATTCCAACTTGATTTAGAGAACTTTTGTTTGGGAATATCGATATGAAAAAAGTCAAACTCATCTTCTAGGGGAGATTCATCTTAGATGCTAAGCAACGATTGAATGAATGGTGCAGGAGATGACTGACACTAGAGGAAGGGGATTCTTGGGGAAAGGAATAGGATGCCTTGAAGTTTTACATCATGAAATGAGGATGATAAAAATAAAATTTTACATTTTATGGTAAGGACATTGTACATATAGTTTAACATCATACAATAAGGATAGGGAATTGTACAATTTAACATCATGTAATCAGGATGCATTGAATAGTTTAATTTTATGTGATCACGATGTAGTGTATAGGGCTCCCGCACTGATTTGACAAACACTTATTCATCATGTTTGGTCAAGAGTGCATTCTATGTTCATTTCACGAGTTAGGGTTTTAGTTTAGCATCATGAATAAAATGACATAGTGAACTGGTGTTAATGGAAAGCATAAGAGGTACCACCACATGGGATATACCAAGAATCACTTTATATGCACACAGTTTAAGGTCGTGAGGATTTGACCAATAGGGGGTGTCTCAAAGGAAAGTTACCTGACGGAGGAGCTTAGGAGGCCACCTAATTAAATGTAAAACATTCCTAATATGAACCACACACAGATTAAATTCATAATTATTGGACCATAGATTTCAGTTTTAAGTCATGAAACTTGATCCATAGGTAACCCTATAGGGTTTGGTATCACAAAAAAGAGCAATAAAACTAAGTGAATGGAACCAAAGGTGGATTTAGTACCATGAGAAACATAAAGGAAATGTTGAAAATAGTTTAGGGATGCACTACTTAGACTGTGGATCTTTGAAAAAAAATGTGGTAGAAGATTAGCGCTGATAGGGGATACCCTCTTGAATGAGAGTACTAAATCTTCTCACACATAGATACGAGGAATCCTGAATTTACATGGGGTAAGGTTATAATTTAATTTGATGTGATAAACACATTTATTCATCCCAAATTCTTCATATGGGGAATCCTGGTTTGAGGTAGGGTAAAATCAGCTCTTATTTAAAGGCATCCCAAACATATTTGAGATTATAATACAATTTAATATAATGTTTTTAGGACATTCCTTCATAATATCAGGCTATGAGGGAATCCCTACCCAGTAATGGGTTGAGGTATTTGAATGGGTTTTACACCTTAAAGGAGGCTCGTGGGAAATTTTGGGTGATCACACCTCATATAATGGATAGTTTTATGGTGAATCTATAGCTAGACCCAAATTCAGAAAGTCTAGGAATCACCACATATCCCATGAGGATGAGAATAAAGCCCTATGTAGTTTTGTAGGTGGATGCACTTAGTTTATGGTCATATGATCTGGACCAAGAGATGAAGGGGGTTCAATGATTTCCATGCAGTGCAATAGTAATAACCTGATGTGAATGATCTAGGAAGAACCTGAACCATGTGATGCAATCCTAAATTCAGTTGCACATAGTTTAAGGTCATGTGGTCTAGACCATGGAAAATAGTTTAGATTCATGTATCCTAGACTACGAGCAATCATTTTAATGTCCCGATGTGTGGACTATAGAAGTGTTTTTTTAAAGGGTACTCATGTGATATAAAATAGGTAAAACCCAATAGGAATGATCCAAAGGAGGCTCACATACCACACAATTATCAAAAGGGAATGAATCATAGTTTAAGGTTCATAATTCTTGAACCGAAGTAGAAAGGAAACAAATTTAAAGTCATGATTCTTGGACTGAGGGGAATTTTGGTTTCAAGGATATATATGTTTGGCATGAAAGAGGTAAAATTCAACATTAATGGATCTAAAGGAGGCTCACGTACAACGCAAATAACTAGAAAAAAATGGAACATAGTTTAAGGTTATAATACTTAGACTAGGACTTGGTCCGTGGGGCCGAATGGATAGTGAATTTGTGGCTAGGCATAGATATGATAAGTATGGATGTTTCTATGTATCCCATAAAGATGAGAATCAATCCACATGTGTTTATGAAACATGGCATGGAAGAAGACCAACGTTGGTAATGGTGACCTTCTCTGGAGATGGTAATTGAGGCTTCCCATGGTTTTCATGAGAATCCAATGTTTAGGGCATGTATAATGTTTTTTAAACCATCCCATACTTATCAGATGAGGCATCCTAGTTCAGAACGGGGTAAATTCCATCTCTTATTTAAAATTTATGAGGAATCCTGGATTCATATGGGGTAAGAGAAAAGTTTAACATCATACATTGATTGAATCAGGTGTTTTAGTTTAAAGTCATATAGCCTATACTACAGTGTCTATAAATAGTTTAAGATCATAATTCATGGACCATGGGATCTTAGTTTAAGATTATAGAGTTATACTATAGGGATATTACTATTTTAAGATCATAATGATTAGAACATGGGTGTTGGGTATCCCAAACTGATATATGTAGTGTTGGGAAGTAACAAAACCAATGTGAATGAGGGCTAAAGAGGCTTGAAACCAAACCACGTATTCCTGAGAGGACCCACATATAGTTTAAATTCATGATGCTTGGACATTAACTCCTATTTTAAGGTCATAGATTTCATACCATGATTCTCTTAGTTTAAGGTCATAGAGTTTGGGCCATGCATTGGGGGATTATCAAATGGATATATGTAGTGTGGAGAAGTGACAAAATTGATGTGAATGAGGGACTAGGAGGCCCAAAAACACACCACATATTCCTAGTAATACTTGGATATCATTTATATTCATGATGCTTGAAATCTAACTCCTAGTTTAAGGTCACAATGTTTGGACCAAGGAGGATCTTAGTTTATGGTCATATAGTTTAGACCATGAGAGGAGTATTATAACCAAAATAGATATGTGTGACACAATAATAATAACCTAAAATGACTGAAGACCAAGAAGGAATTCATCACACAAAAAATTACAATGGAAACTTGCATACAGTTTAAATCCATGATACTTGGAATTGGGTTCTACTCATAGTTTAAGGTCATAGAGTTCATATTGTTCTACTCTTAGTTTAAGGTCATAGAGTTTAGACTAAAAAAGTGCATATAAGATGGATATTCATAGCATAATAGAGTGAAAAACCTGATGTGAATAAGAACCACATAGGACCAATGTCACACAATTCATTTATAAGGAGACTTGCACACATTTTAAAGTCATTATTCTTATACTAAGGGCTCATTTACATGAATTACTACTTGAGAAACATGGAATTGGTAGGAAGATTCATATGATATCTATCCATGGTGATCAAAGAGTATTAACCATTGGAATAAACCTTATGAATAATGAAATGTCCTTCCCACTTGGGCTCCAACTTAGGTGGATTCTTTCCAAGTATCATTAGAATTTGGAGAGTGAGTACCATGTCACCCTGGAGGAAGGAGAAGAGGAAAACATTTTTTTAACTCTCTCGATATCCTATTTTGGTGCCTCTTGAGATTGTGCAAGGTATGGATCTTGTTCTCCTTAAGGTATTCCGACACATCTTGATGGACCTCTTCCATTCTATCTAGTGTTAGATGGTAATATATAGCTAATCAGAGCGATGGAAACTAAACCTCGATAGGTATGAGTTCCTTTGTTACATGTACTATAAAATAAGGATTAACCTGGGTGGAATTATGATTCATTGTCCGATAATCCTAGAGGGTTTTGGGGAGATTATCTGGACAACTCTTCTTCTTTTGGCCCACCATCTTCTGTATAATTTTAGAGGGGTTCTTTTTAATGGATCAATATTTCCATTAACCTATGCTTGATAGTGGGAAGTATGGTTCGAAATGATACTATACTTGGTGTACAACTTCTTTAGCTCAACATCCTGGAAGGTGGTGCCATTGTTAGTGATAATTACATGAGGAAATCCTGATTTTTTAATGATGTGGGAGATCACAAACTCAATCATATATTGGGCCTTAAATTCCTTAAGAGGAGTCAAATCTTCTCACTTGTTAACAAAATCTATTTCAGTCAGAATAAATGTACATTGGTGATATTTTTCTAGTGAGTAGCGTCCTAAAACATTGAGTCCCCATGCTATAAAGGACCAAGAATACTTGGTGGTGTGTAGAATCTGTGGCAGTCGATGCAAATTTTTTTTATGGATTTGACATGAATGAAACCTATTAGAAAAATCAATGTAGTCATGGACCATGATGGTCCATAAGTAACCTAGCCTCTAAATTTGGTGAGAGAGCTTAAAACCCACCTGATAAGCACCATAGGACTTGACATTAACTTTTTTTATAACCTAAAGAATCTAATCTCCTTGTATTAAATGGAGGATAATTATACAAAACCCATGTTTGTAGAGAGTTTTCTCAAGTTTGGCCCCATACATATGGGTAAAATACACTATGCACCGACAGATTCACTCACACTTGATCTAGTTTGTAAGAAGAATTCCATGATTGAGATACTAGTTGAAAAGAGTAGTCCAATTGGGAATTTACTATACTATGGGGAAAAATTGGGGTCCTGACATAGATGCACTAGTATCTGACTATTTTACCTGCTTCCCATCATCATCATCTAAAACAATGAGATAAACGACCCTCTGATGTGACCTAGGAATGAATGTGTCATCTTGGTCAGGCTCTACAAGAGACTCATAAAGACTAGACAGAGTGTTGGATCATCCATTTTTTGATTGAGGGATATGATTCACTTCCATCTAAGAAGGGAACTAGTCTATTAATCGGTGAGTGTTCTCTAGTAGGGGAATAAGCTCTAGCTTTCTAACGATGTAGTCACCATGAATCTGTTTGACGACTAAGACCAAGTCTCCCATCACATGAAAGAAGGGGACATAAATCTCAAGGTCCATCTTGAGACTAGTAATTATAGTTTGATACTATGCCTCATTGTTGGTTCAACCTTCTAATATTTGGGATGAGTAGGTTAGGATAACTTACATTAGGGTATGAAGGAAAACCCCATGCCAACTCGGTTGAGCTTGAGATCATTGAGTGTTATACTGATTGAGCTCAGAGAGGCACCATCAAAGTGAATCTTCCAAAATGGTGTAGCCTAATCCACTGAAATGATAGAATCATATATAAAATTGACATGAAATAGATGTTATTCAATGGCCATATGGGCGGCTAGGAAGTCTTCCAATGTCTGACCCTTGATCACCTTCTGCAGAACAAACGTAATGTTGTGATACTGGAGATTCACTACACAGTATTCTAGCCATCCTGTCAACATGATATGACTTAGGATATAATTTAGAGGATCCACATGAGACACCAACTATACCTCATGATGCTTCAGATAATTCCACAAATTCTGCACTACAAAAATCAGTGCGAGGTATCTATTCTCCATAGGGGAGAATCTTGTCTCTATATAGAGGAGCATGTATATGAGATAATATAAACTATTTTCTCTTCTCATATTTTTCTTTTGGGAAATAATGGAACTAAGGGACTATTCCAAGGTAACCATGTAGAGAACTATAGGCTTCCTGGAGATAGGAGGCATCCGTACCATAGGTTTTATCAAATACAACTTGATTTACTCGAAGGTGTTATGGTATTATTTATCCCATTGGTAGATGGTTCCTTTATTCACGAGTCTCTAAAAGGGATTACAATTTCCAACCAAATTTATGATAAATTATCATATGTAGGATATTTAGCCTAGGAGGCCTCACAAATCCCAAATATTTCTTAGGTGAGGCATTAGGATTATGGATTTTATATTCTTTGGGTTGATCTCAATACCTCTATATTTGATGAAAAATTCAAAAAAAATCCCATAGGTAACCCTAAATTCACACTTCAAGGGGTTCATATTCAAATTAAAAGAGTGGAGGAAGATGAACACTTTCACAATGTCTCTAAGATGGTCCTGATGCTAGTAGGATTTGACCAACAAGTCATCCAGATATCATTTCACCAATATCCTGATAATTAGTTTGAAGATGTGATGCATGGCCCACTGATAAGTGGATCTTGAATTCTTCAAGACAAAGGGCATCACCTGATAGAAAAAGGTCCCTTGCAAAATTTTTAATGTGTTATAATCCTTATATTCTAGGTCCATCTAAAATCTGATTATACATAGAGTACCCATCCAAGAAGAAGAGAGTCTGAAACCCATATATAACATCAATCAATAATTTTTTCATTGGAAGGGAAAAACCATCCTTTATAAAATGGCAGTTGATGTCCCAAAATTTGATACATAATCTAATCTACCTATTCTTTTTCTTGACTAGGATGTTGTTATCTATCCATTTTAGGGTACTAAACTTCCTTGATGAAGTTAGATTTGATTTGCTTATCAACCTCATCCTTAACCATAGTACTAAGGGAAGGGTGAATCTTTCCAGGTGGATGCTTGAATCTAGGATGACTCCCTGGGAGACTAAGATGGTGGAAGGTGACCTTAGGGTTTAACCTTGTAATATCATCATAAATCTTAGTGAATACATAAAGATGCTTATTTAAGAAATACACATACTACCACTGCTCTTTTGGAATCATGGTTGGGTTGATCAGCGTTGACCTCAGATCTCTCTCGATGCTGAGGTTCACCTTTATCAATTCATAGAAAGTGGTGGATACACCCTCTTAAAATACACGAGGAGCATCTTACAAATCATATTCATCATATGAGGTAGGAGAATCAATAGTATAAGGTGGATATTCTAGTTAGGCCAACTCAGGGGGATCATCGGTGCCTCCTTAAGAAGATACAAAATCTCTATTGAGGGATTCCTACTTTGTTGAATCCATAGAGATTCAGGTTGTTGAGCTAATTCCATCAGGAATTTGACCATGGGGACCATGATTTATGTTAAATAAATTGTGGTAGTTCATCTTTTGGTGATTCAACTCCACCCTACAGAACATGAGGGAATGTTGTAAAATGGTGGCCATTGGGAAAACCTCTTGATACTTCACATGGGAAGTGGCTTCTGGTATGACTCAGGCCTATCCTATATAATAATAGAAGGTAATATATATAAGTTCCTTCCATTTAGGGACACGAAATCCATTATTTTGGAAATAATGAAGAAAATTTCCAAATTCAGTGTTGTGGCATCCAACTGATGAATCGAGAGATTGAAAGCATCATCCAAGCCCACCAATGGATTGGCTGTGGCAGTTTTGTGATCAAACTCATTAGTCTAAACTTTCATCCCTTTTATATTGTAATATAAATAATATAGATATAATTCTTCACCAGAGTCTAAGGGATATGAATCACCTTTAAGTACCCATACTCAACTATTGACAGAGTACTTGAGAAATCAGTGATATGAGGAGGCAACTTCCACGTAAAGATGAAGCCATATCCTACCCAATAGTGGTTTGTATGTAGTATCCTGTGAGACTACCATGAATTAAATGCCTTTTATCAATCATTTGAACTAGGTATTTAGCTGAATCCTTCCACATGGTCTCTTCTCAGTCCTTTCATAACCCTGAATCTTCAAGATAGATGGAGTCAAATCTTCTTTGGTCATCACCAACTTAAAGAGAATCCGGGTTGGGATGAGGTTAATCTCAAAACCTATGTCGACCAGGTAATAGAAGATCCCCATTCCATCAAACTAGCCTATTTTGTACAATAGGTGGATGTTCCCCTGTATGAGGGTTCCCTAATATTCTCTGGATAACAAGATAATGGATGGAAATTCATCTTGCCCGATTTACTCTATATAGTAGGTCTCTTTGGTGGCTACCTCTACTTCAAATTAGAGGGGTATTTTCAAGGATTTTTCTTGGGCCTCACATATTTATACTTAAATGTAAAGGATCTTGAGGATTGAGATCCTTGTCGGTATGATGGAGAGGTGATTAAAAACATTATACTTCCTCATCAATGGAACATTTCTTCTCACATGGGGATGCTATTTGGTAGGAGGCATGATGGATTCTTCCAGCTGAACTATTGAGTTTAGGATGGTACTTGAAATATCCTGCTGCCTACTAGATGACTCACCCTAATGTAATTTCAGTTGACTATCGGTTGGATAAGGACCTAATTTAGATGGATGCATTTGATCATGATAACGTCATGACTAATTCACCTGATCAAATAAAAAGGTCAGCTGTGGTGGAACGTCTGATGAATCAGGTTGAGAAAACTGTGCCTGCTGATATCTATGAAAAACCTATTTCCCTGTATCAATATAATGTATAGGTTGTTTTGAGTAATTGATATAAGAATTATGAAGATTATCCTATCCTTTATCATATCCTTCGATGGCATTCACTGGAGGCACACAGGGGATTTGGATTACATTCCTTGTCATCAGGAAGTGTAAATTGGTCAACCAGCTTCATTGCATTCTTGGAGGCATACTACTTCTCATCACAATAAGAGTATTCCAATTTTGGGTGGACCTTGGGGGTGATTCCCAACTTGAGGTGAGTGATATCACCGATAATTTTCATCACTGTTGGGGAAATTTTATTTCCCTTGTTCCATCAACACCTATTATTATGAGACTTAGAAGGATGCAATGTTGATAAAGAAACATAATCTGGAGTAGGTGCATCAATCACAGGGGATTATGTCCTACATAAATGGTCAATTATGATTCCATGGTTGTGAGAGGCTACCATGTAGAACAACCATTCATCATACTTCTAGGTCTCATAGTTAGAAACCTACTTCCATTCAAACGAGTCTTCACTATCATTGCCGGGATTGGTAGAGATATGTGTGACTTTTAACAAAATTTCACCCAACTTGACCAAATCATTATACACTTGGTCCTGGAGATAACCCATGATCACAAAGAATTATTTTATGTTATGTATGAGGATCCTATAGTAATGGAAATGGTTAGGGAGGTCAGAACATTCAGGTTCCTAGGGCCTCCTACACTCTGGTAGCTTCAGAATCCCATTCTCTAGGGAACAAATGAAAGATTCAGAGGCCTATGCATCCTTGAAGGAATAGGTATGTTTTATTATGTAAGGTAAGGACACTATGGGATCCTAGACCTAATGAGGGGTCGGAGCCTGTTAAGGGTATGGATCCACATTCTCTTACCAAAGAAGCTAGGCTTGGAGAGGTGGTGCTTGAAAATTATATTCTAGGCAAGGCTACACTTGGTAGGGATATTTCATAGAGAGAGGATCTTTAGGCAGAGGGTTCAAAAAATCTAATTTCTCGAGAATTTATACCTATATGGAGGTAGTAGTTTCTACATTGGAAGACCTTCTCGTGGAAGTTATAAGAGGCTATGGGCATACATGTTTAGCCTACTACATGGCTTATTATAGACGACAGTCCTTATCAAAAAAATATTAGAACCTGAATAATAAGTTCTGAGTGACTAGGATGGGGCCCAAATTAGTCTTGACATTACCCTCACACATATTTACTATCTTCTCTTGAGTCAATGACATGTCGAGTGAGTATGTGAGGCCTTTCCATCGGGTGACAAAATCTATGAATCACTCATTAGTATTTTTTACACTTGAATGGGTTGGTGATGCTTGTCTTATGCATGGTGGGGATGAACTATTAAAGGAACTTACTATAAAAGTCTTACCAACTAGCAATGAAACCTATGGATAGATAGATACACCAGAAAAACACAGGTCCTTCTAATGTATAGACCAAACACTAGATCTTGGTGGACTCCGACCACTATGGGGTTCGCAATAAAGGGCTACAACTTGAGATGAAGTGGGTAAGATTCTACAACAGGCCACCCATCCCATTGAAAGGGGAAAATCTAGGGTTCCCAATATTTGGTAGTGCTTTCATGTCATCCACATATGCCAGTTATAACTTTCCATTAGGTGGGATCACCACATTTCACGTCCCTAGGGTCTCAAGGTGAGCAGTAAGAGTGACTCTAAAATCATCTTAGTGAGGGTACCTATATTGAAGAGTGTTATTTACCACCAATTCATTGAAAATATCATCAACACGGTAGGTGGGATAAAAGGATTGTGGAGTAGTACATCCTCGATCATGAAGAGGGTAATCAAACTGCTTGGGAGGGTTTGGTGACTCATACCTCATTTGATTTCTATGCACTCTTGATTCTTCTTTATCTGGATGCACGGGGTCATTGAGCCCTACTGGGGGTAAACAGACATAGAGGACTTGCTACCCTACTATAGGAATAATGAGATCCTATCAGGCGACACAATAATCTAGGCATTGATCAACAATGATCTCATTGATGAATCATTTATTCTCTTCGTGATTCTAAAGAAAAGAGGCTACCATAGGCTCTTCCTTTGTATTTTTTAAAAAAATTAATGAATCAGAGGGTCCAAAATGATTCTTAACCTTATATTTTTTTGATGGGTATGAAATTTCTCAGAGGGATCCTTGAGGATGAGTGCCTACCTTTCCTGGTGGGTGTGAACACCTGTGTGAGGATCTATATAGTACTATATTGAACAAGGGGGTGAGTTTTCCCTATCAATCCCTATGTATGAGTCATTTTACTTGGACATATTAGGAACAACCATGTTCACTATAACTATACCTGGAGTAGAACTATCAACTTTTATGGGTAATTAATGTTGTCACAGGAGAGGGATGAGGTGAAGAGATATATATTATCCCAATCCCCTAATATGCACACGCATAGAATCCTCTTCCATAATAATTTGGAGCACTATATGGATATAGATGAATCTATGTTGGAAGGTATGGAAGTATCCAGGTGATTTAAGGTGTTGATCCACTAGGAGTGCGGCCAAATCAACCATTCTTCACTATTGGTCAATGTCTTTGAGGTTCCCTTGGCTTCTTGGGTAGGCCAACTATCAATCTTAGTGGTGGTGAATCATCAACCAGATCCCCAAGTGGAAACACGTGTCCTGAACCTTAGTAAGGGACTCTAGGAGGTTGAATTTGGGAGTTATAGGTGGCTAGAATACCACAAATAGTTGTTCAGTATATAGAACCTCCCACATGACTTTCTTCTTAGAGCAAGGGCCCTGTTCTTGGTTGCCCCAAACTCTGATCAGTTCTAAATGAGAGATATGTGGTGACACTGAGGAGGAACTATACTATGGAAGGTTGACCATAAGAGGTGATGTTGTATGATATAAATATTCACCGTATGCTGGAGCATCTCTTAGGGGAGGCACAAACTATATCATCACTTCCTTATAAAAATGGCTGTTCACCACTACCTCATGTGCAAGGATAGTGGAGCTCATCTGTAGATCAACAAAATTATCAACATTTGATGGAATTATCCTAGACCATAATATCCCTCTAATATCTTGGATATGGTTAAATAGGAGGTAAAATAGTGGTGATAGGGATGGTTTCACCATGAGCTCCTGTAAGGGGCTAGAATTTCCTCCACTTTCATGTACATGTAGAGGGATCTAGGTATCCATTGAATTTCACTTTCCAGGATTAAAAAATTAACCTATTAGGATCCTACCCTAGAATTAAATGTTAAAGAATGGGGTGAAGTTTCTATAATTTATTCACATTCCTTCTCGGAATATGAGAGTTCAACAAGGTCAATGATGACCTAGTTTTTCTGGGGATTTTCCCTTCGATGGTGGATTTTCACCCTTCTACTCTAGGGAAGTTCTTTAGGTAAGGGAAATTATTTGGAACATGGAGGACCTCCATGCTAGTTTTTTGGAGCTTTAGGATAACCTTCGTGTTTGGTAGTGGTTAGAGCATGAGGAGGACCTTCATGTTGGTTGAAATGAGAAATGGGAGGTCCTCAGTGTTGAGGATCAGAAGTATGGAGAAGACCCCCATACTAGTTATTGATGGAGTAAGGAAGAGCTCTTCTTGGATTGGTGATAGTGTCGGAAGAACCTATGAACTAATTATCATCATTATGAATTGTCTCATAATTTTTGTTGGTGGTACCAGTGGTTAAAAGGGATAACCTGACCTACCTATGAGGAACCTAGAGTCTCAATCCTAATTGAGAAAAGATAGATCTTTGCTTGCCTAATGTAGGGACTTGGAGGGATGTCCCAAAAGTGGTAAGGTCAACTGAATATATGGAAGATTATTTACCTTTATGAGGAATTATTCAGAGCTTTCCCCCGATGTTGGCATCGGATGGTTAGAACCAAGTTCATCAAAGCTGGGTTAAAGTCCACCTACTCTTCGACTAGAGGGACTGGCCATTTCTGGTATTGTTAGGGTATAGTGGGAGAATCCTTGGTGGATCTTGGGTATTAGTCACTATTTGGGTTACTTGAGCATCCCCCACTTCCTCGATGTAGGGGATAGGATCATATGATCACTTTGGGTAGAGGTTCTCGATGTGATTTTCTATTGGAATGGGGGTGGTTTCCCCAAGTACTGCCCTTGAGGGTGATGATTTTGGTGAGGCGGTGATACCTTTAGGTCATGGTGGGCCATATATCTTTTGAGAATGACCCCCTCCACTTTATACTAAATCATGAGGTCATTGAACACCCTTTGTTGTATGATCTTTGAGGGTGAGATGGGGAATATGTGCCCAATAGCTAAATTCATGGTGGAATTCATGGAAGAAGCAAAGTTGTGTGGGATAAAGGTATCAATTTTTCCCCTACCCTAGTGTTTGTAGGGGTTGGTTTCATGATTTCCTATAGCTGGGATCCTGCAAGTCAGGTTTATTTAACCATAAATTTAGGTATAAGGAAAGTGATTCCCAATTCCCAATGTCATCTAATCTTTTAGAGATGGACAGGGACACATACTGAAAATAAATCAAACCGAGGATTCCTAATTGCTAACGAGACCAGGATTTTTTATATTCCATATTGGCCTCACCATTTTTCTTGGTGGTACCTGGGGATAAAATTTTGAATTTGGTGATAATAAAATTTTCTGATGTCTCAAAGGATACTAGTCCCCATGTTGAGGAGAAAATTTTCATATCGGGTTCACCATTTATATGTGAAGCCCGAAACGGACATCATATGAGTCCAATCCCTGATCTAATTTCCAAAATTACCAGTCTCCATTTTTTAAATAGAAAATATTTATGTCTGGTACATCATTTCTATTTTTTATGCATTCATTGGAGCTTCACATGGTGCACGTTTCTGTTTCCCCGCATTCCCACTTTCCAAAAGAATATGGATTTCATCACTTTCATCGACAATATCTACTCCTTGATCGAAAAAGGTTGATGGTATATTAGTTATTCTATCTATGGATTCCTCCTAGGAGATCATTTCTTAGTTTTGGTCTCCCTTATAGATTAAAGTCATTTTTATGGAACTCATTTAAGATTCCATCTCTTTGTGGAGATTGGTTAATTACAATTCTTATGTCTTGATATACTATATTATTCTAGATAGGGCAGCAACCTTCAGTCAGGAGAGTAGTCACGTTGGGAATAATCGGGCATGTATGGACATTAGACACATTGTTCACCTGTATTCTTCCTCTTAGGATGGAATCTCATTGAGTCATATTAGGCATGGAACCTGAGGCATATCATGTCGATCATGAGGTAAAGATGATAGAGGAATAAATCATCCAAGTATTTTCACACCAGGAATCCTATACTTATTCATAGGGTATGTGTATTGGGTTTGGTCATAAGTTTTATGTTCTGTGAATACTGATCTAGATGTCTAATTAAGACAGATTGGGGCATGTGTTTAATGTCTTTTGGATAAAGGAACATGGTTAATTTCATGTGGGTACAGGTTAGGTGGATGGATTATGATGCCCTATGGATCTAAACCCATGATATTTATCCCTAGGAGTGAATATAGAACACTTAATGGTTTACCAATGGATGTTAATTCCATATGGAAGCAAACCTAGGTGATTGATAAGAATTCCCCTTAAGGTGGATCAAGATGGATGGATCAAAACTCCCCTTTAGGTGGATCTAGGAGGTGCATCCCTAGGAGGGAAGAGGTCACAAAACAAGGTTTACCAATGGATTGGAATTTCCTATGGAGGTGAAGCAAGGAGATATGTATCTAAGCACCCCTTGAGGTAGATCTATGATGGATGGATTAGAATACCCCTTGAGGTGGATCCATGAGGTTCATTCTTAGGAGGGAAGATGTCAAACTTGAAGGTTTATAGATGGATGGGGACACCTCATGAAGGTGAACCCAAGAGATGTGGATCAGAATTCCCCTTGAGAAGAATCCAGGATGGATAGATCATAACAAACCTTGAGGTGGATATGGGTGGTGTATCCCTATGATTGAACACCTAAGTTTACCAATGTATGGGAACGGACCATGGAGATGGACCTTGGAGATTGATCAGAATGCCCCTTGATGCAGATTTGGGATGGATGGTTCAGAATTCCCCTTGAGGTGGATCCAAGAGGTGTGTCCCTATGATTGAAGATGTTGCACATAAAGGTTTACCGATGGATGGTAACACCCCATGGAGGTGAACCCAGGAGATATAGATCATATTTTTCCTTGAGGTGAATCCAGGATGGATATATAAGAACAAACCTTGAGGAAGATCTATGAGGTGTGTCCCTAGGAGGAAAGATGTCACACTTGAAGGTTTACTGATGGATGGGAACACCACAGGCAGAAAAACCTATGAGATTGATCAGAACACCCATTGAGGTGGATTTGGTATGGATGGATTATAATTCCCCTTGAGGAGGATTCATAAGGTGAGTACCTAGGAGGGAACACTTAAGTTTACCAATGGACGAGAACACCCCATAGAGAAGAACCTGGGAGATATGGATCAGAACACCCATTGAGGAGGATCTAAGATTGATGGATCAGAATTCCCCTTAAAGCATATCCAAGAGGTGTATACCTAGGAGGGAAGATGTCTCACTTAAATGTTTACCTATGGATGGGAATTCCCCATGGAGGTGAAACCAAGAGATGTGGATTAGAAATACCCTTGAGGTGGATCCAGGATGGATGGATCAAAATTCCCCTTAAGGAGGATATAGGAGGTGCATCCCTAGGAGGGAACACCTAAGTTTACCAATGGATGGGAATTACCCATGGAGGTGAACACAGGAGATGTGGATCATAATACCCATTACAGAAGATCTAGGATAGATAGATCAAAAGGCCCCTTGAGGAAGATCTGGGAGGGGAATACCTAGAAGAGAACACCTAAGTTTACCGATGGATGAGAACTCCCCATGAAGGAAAAATCAGGAGATGTGGATCAAAATGACCCTTGTGGAAGATCCATGATGGATGGATTAGAATGCCCCATTAGGTGGATCTAGTAGGTGTGTCCCTAGGAGGGAACAACCAAGTTTACCGATGGATGGGAATTCCCCATGGAGGTGAACTCGGGACATGTGGATTAGAATGAACCTTGAGGTGTATCTAGGAAAAATGGATTAGAATGGCCCTTGAGGCAGATTAGGGAGGTGCTTCCCTTAGATGGAATACCTAAGTTTACCATTGGTTGGGATTGAACCTCATAGAGGTGTCCTATGTGCTCTATTTATAAGATAGGGATCAAAACCCATGTAGTTCGATGCCACTATTTATGGTCATGCAAAATAACTGATCCATGAATTTTAACATCATGTAGTAAGGAAAATCGTGTTGAAAACGAAGCTTCTATGATAAATAGTGTGGGGATTATACATTGAATCTTCCCTTCAAAAGGGGTTTGTTCTTGGTTGGAATGGTGTAGGGATTACTCATTGATATTCCACAAGGATCTCATTCTATGTGAGTGATACATGGGGAATCCCATTGGTATGAGGTATGGTATTCATCCCATGAAACTCATACATGAATCATCTTGTACTCATCGTAAAGTTCAAGACTATAGTTTTACATCATGTGTTGAGAAAATTTTCGGGTAGTTTAACGTCATACTACTAGAACATGAAACTAGGTAGTTTTATATCATGAAGATCGGACTTGTGGGAACTCACCCCTCACCCCTAGGTCTTACATGACCACTACTCTTGCACTTTTTCAAGGGGCATGGCATTGGGACTTCCAGGGTAAAAAAATGGGAGGAGTGTCCAATCATGAGGTCTATGTTATAGTCCCTATAATGAAAAGAAATCGGGATTATGGTACCTATACTAAGAAGAAAAAGGTAAGTGGGAGTCTTTATACACACTTGGAGTGGAGTGGAAAGACACATGAATGGGTGGAACAGGTCACATGGGGACTCGAAGTGAAGATAAACCTGTCCTGGATGGATGTGGGGGCCTTAGGCACTCAACCTTCATAAATGAGGGCCAACAGAAGGGAGGAACCATGGAGAGTACCAGGAGAGGAGTTTTGTAAATCTTGGGGCCTTGTAGAGAGGTTATTAATAAATATCAAATGCTTCATAGAGGTTAGTTATTTTTCAAAGGAGTATGCTTTATGAAATAGGGTAACCTTGACTTATAGGGAAGTCCTGATTTGGAAAGGGAGTGCTTCACAAAGCCTAAAATCTTCACAAAACCTCATGTGCCCCATGGTTCTTTCTTCCTTCATGAAGGGTGTAGGTCTTAATATAAGGAATACCCACTTGGGGTGGAGGTTATTAATAACACAATGAAATGGATTTTTTAAATCTGGGATACCTTGGGTGATTCATTTCACTTTGGTTCACAATGCTCAAGAGGTTCACAAATTGGGAGTGGTTTTGGAAGCTAAAAGGTCAGGGATAATCCCTAAAATATCATACTGAAGGTATATTTATAAGAAAGGGGTTTCAAAAATATTATAGGTATTCTTAAATATAAAATATCTCTATAAAAGGGGTGTGACTACGTGATTCTGAGAGTTACATTCGTGAAGACACCATCAACCCTTCTTACGTTTGCGAAGTGCTTCGCGACACCAAAAGCACTGCACATAGGTATACCATCAAACCATTATGTGTTATCAAAGGAAAATATCATCCAGGGAGATTCATGAGAACCAAAAATTAATGAAGAAGATAAAGTTCACAAAGAGAACCTTTTAATGGATTTTAGACTGTTTTGGATTGGATTTTCTCTGAACCAACCATGCCTTCCTTGACTATTCTCATTGTACACATATTTTAGGGCCAACAATAGCTTTGAGTTCTATTGGATGATATTAATATCTCTCTTATATTTAATATATTGATATATATATATATATATATTACTAGGTTAGAAAAAGAGATTGATACAGGTGACTGAAATGCTTCTTGGTGTTTTAAGATATTCAAGGAAGGAACTTTCATATGTTATGATTACCGTGCAAGAATTATTTAGAAACAATGAATGGTTTTAATGGATACTGAAATCACTATATACAACATGTTATTGTTGATTTTGAGATACTAGCTATGGATAATAATTAAGCTATCTGATGTATTTGTGAATCTATCACTGGACTATCATGCATAATAGAAACTGGAATAAATAGATAATATCCCTTCAAGGATGAAGCTAATTGATATTTTTATTATAGATAAAAGATGATGCATGTTCTCTATTTATTTTATAATGAAATAAGAATTAAATATAAGAATAATTTTTTAGAAGAACTGAGAAATTATAGAGTTTAATAGAAGATATTATACACAAAGTAATATTGAATATCCCTCAGATCATAAAATTTAGAAAGTAATGGTGATCACTGATATAAAAAATATCTTCTATATGATATGGAAGGAAATTAAGGATTTAAAAAGTTATACGTAACATATCTATAAGTTTTTATTATATATATGTAACTTATCTTAGTTTATATGGAGGATATATTCTGAATTTCATATAGAGTTTTTTCAAAGTAAAATTCTTCATTGGGATATGTTATATATATCTAATGTTAATTTGGTTTTCCAATAGATATGTAATATAATGCAGTGTGTATGAAAGATATTTCTAGATGATCTGACTGAAATATGGAAAATTTAGGAATGTATTATTATATAAAAAATATGCTAGAGGATATTAAAGATATTCTTAAAGTAACATGATATATTTGTGATCTCTACAATGATACGTAAGATATTGTATTTATTATTTAAGTATTATCAGTTTGAAAAATATGTGAGTTATAGAGATGGAATAATATGATATTTCCTCGATCTTAAAGTTACTCTATCTAGATATTGGTATTTATTGATCTATGATTCAAGTTGACATTAAAGGAATGATTAATGTAATTAAATTGAGAGGATCTTGGTGCAATAATTTTCAAATTATAAAATATTAATATTTTAAAATAATTATAAAGAAAAAAATTGAAGTTTTATTAGGAGAAATATTTGATAAATTTGAAATGATAAATAAATAATAGGATCGTGGGTATTTTTGGAAAATCAGTTGAGATAAGTTATTAAGGACTTTATGAGATATTGGGAGGCAAACTCATGTGATTGAGATTAAGAATTAAAGAGTAATATTCATGGGGTGAAAACCTATGTGATTTTATTGAAAAATAATATTGAGAAGATCATAATTTTAAATATCATAGAATTTCCATATTTGAAACATGGAATAATATTCACATGATTCTGTGAATATAAAAGAGAATAAAAAGAAGAATGAAACAAAAGGTTATAAAGAGTTAGTGAAAAGTGATGTTACAAACCCTGAAGATATTTTGTTCTAAAAAATAGAAGTAGAAAGAATAATATAAGCATAATGAAGGAGACCAACTATTACTTCAAAATAGTATCACTCAAGAAGAAAAAGAATAATAAAAATAATAAGATAAATAATAATAAAAATAAGAAGAGAAATACAGAGAGAAGGGAGTGTGAGAAAGATCAATGTGTTACTGACATTTTTATAGAAATTTCCTTTGAATTTATTAAATAATGATGATTATTGCTGATTGAAGATTTCTAGAAGGATAAAAAAATATTGAGGAAGAATATAATGTTGGTTTGTATTTTCCAATGCATATATTGATCATTATGAAATATTAAGAAGAAGTTTAATGTTCACACAATGTTTCTGATCATATACTATAATTCAAAGTCCTATAAGTTGAGGAAGAAGACTATATATGATGATTTTGTGGTATTATAGAGTTTAATAGAAGATCTTATACACAGTGTCAAGGGATCGCCAATGTAAACTGGAAGGTGACAGTATAAAGAACCTATCAGGAGACAATAAGGTTGATACCTTCCCTATAGGTTTAATACCATATGATTTTTTGACATGTATCTTTTTAAATAAATTTAATCCCTTTGATAACTTACATTGCACACAACAGCCAACTTAAACGAACAATGAAATATTATTATGTGATTATTATAACAAAGCTATTAAATTATAAATAATTAATAATATTGACCAAATTATGAAATATGTATTTTTTTACTCATTGTTAATTTATTAAATAATGATTTATGAATAAGCACTTAATTTTTTAGTAAATTGATTTTAATGTAAAAAAATATGTTTTCTTTAAAAATGGGTTTCCTTCTTTTTATGAGTAAATATTATAATCAATTTATTGAAATTATATAAATTATTTTTTATAATACTAATATTATTTTTATATTATCATATTAAAGTTATATTATCTTAAATTTTTGGTAATTTTATTAGAATATTGATTTTCTAATGAATAGAGAAAATATTATTTTTTATAAAACTCTCAATTTCTTTATATTAAAAGTAATTTTATGATTCAAATTTGATCTCAATGTAAATTAAGTAATATTTATTTATAAATAATATAATTAATTTTATTTTATTCATTGATATAACTTATTTTTTTATAAGTACATTTTTGGGATTAAAAAATGCATTTTTTAAGAAAGTCGTTTTTATTGCGTTTTGAGGGATTAATTTTAAATTAAATTTTGAAACTTAAATGTTTTGAATTTGAAAAAATGGATGAAATATTTGGATTTATAGTGTTAAAATTTATTAAACATGTCCCTTTTTTGTTGATATGAATAGTAACCTTCGTAAATTTTGTTACCTCGGTAAATAGTAAATAGGGAAATTAAGGATAAAAAATAATATGATAAGGACTATAAAATGAACCTTAAACCTCCCCCAATTTTATTTTATTAGTATTTTTTGTCTATAATAATTTAATATTCGAATATATGGCCTTTGGTTACCATTTTTAAGTGATTATGACATTTATAATATTTTATTTAAAGAAATGTCAAAATGTCACACTAATATTTTTAATAACTATAAAAT
Source organism: Viscum album (assembly GCA_963277665.1). NCBI lineage: Eukaryota > Viridiplantae > Streptophyta > Magnoliopsida > Santalales > Viscaceae > Viscum > Viscum album. Next base: position 30,043,058 of record OY728132.1, on the reverse strand, counting down.
TTTTAATAGGGAGATATCAAGAGAATAATTTAAACTATAAATAATAATTTTAAATATAAAATATTTATATTTATCATGGTAATTTATTTTTAATTTTTAGTGAAAAAAAATTACCTTAAATGCTTATACAACACTGATGCAATAATTATTTTATTAATTGAAATATCAAATAAATGATATTAAAAATATTAAAATAAATATAATTTTAGGTTATTAATGTCATAAATGAATTTTATATATGGAATATAAATATTAGGTACGTATTAAAATTTATTTTTCAAATTTATCTTCTTTTATTGATTTTATTAAAGTCAAAGTAATGAATAGTCCTTAAAATTGACATTATAAATATTTTATAGTAAATAATATTTTATTAAATGATATAAAATTCAAAAAAAATAAAAAATTAAGAAAAATTATTAGTATAAGGTTAAAAATTTAATTCAGGATCCATTTATTCATCCTTTTGAATTTTATATTAACTATATTAACCCTTAAAGAGTAAAAAATCATGTTGTCACAATAAGAGTTAAAGAGGTTAAATAAGGGTTAAAACAAAAAGATTAGGGTATAACCATGACTTAAACATGTCCATAAATTTATGTTATGGATAATATTCGACTCTTATAACCTTAGGTTCTATTTTTTGTTTTTAATGGAAATTTTTACAGGAAAATTACTTATATATTATTAAAATCAATGAGAGTTACAAAATGCCACTCTCTTTGCATTTAATATATTCTATGTGTCCAGATAGGGAAAAAATCAACCTATGAACGAAAATAAATGTCTATTTTGATATCAATTGAAATATTTTTATCATATAAATTTATTTTAGTTTTCAAAAACTATATAATTACCTTAAATTCATATGAAATGCTAATACAATATTTATTTAATTAATAAAAAAATAAAATAAATTATTTTAAAAATATTAATTTGGATATAATTTTAATTAGTTAATGTTTGAAATAAATTTTATATATCTATATAACATATTTAAAATGTTTTAAAGTATTATATTTGAATTAATCATTTTTATTGATGTAATTGAAGTCAAAGAAAATGAACAGTGTCAAAATTGATATTAATGATAATTTATCAAAATATTTTTTTTATAAATTATTTAAAATTCATAAAAATATTATCTTCATACATTTAAATTTAATATAGTTTAAAAAATTATACATGTTCCATTTATGAGTCATTTTTTCATTTACAGTAAAATCATTAACACTTTGTGATTAAAATAATGGTTACCCTAATTAAGGTAAAAAATAACTAAACAATGGGTCAATAAAAAAGATAAGATTTAAAATGACACAAAACATGTATAAATTATATTTTTTGATGATATAAAAAACTTATACTATCTTATCATCTAATAAATTTCCATTTGGAATCTTTTTTCATAATAAATTAATTTATTATAATTTAATATTTTGAGAAATTCCAAGAGTGCCCGTCCCCTCTATTATAAAAGGGAACCCCCTCCCCCACTTCTTTAAACCATATTAAACCATCTATCTCTACCAAAACCTAACCATTTATCTTCAAAAATTCCTTATACAAGTTCTTTAGGCGCTTATTTTCTCAAAATACCCACCCTAGTGTCCCTAATAAGAGATCTAAAGGAAGTTCGCTGAAGAAGTGGTAATCGTCTTTACCAACTCTTTCATATTTATTTCTTCTTATACTTCTTCTTCATGTGTTGTTTATATCCTAAATTAATAATCATAGTATAAAATATATACTGAGTTGTTATTATAATTATTAAACAATGATATTCTACCTTTTATCCATTTTATGAAAAATAAAATCACCACATGTGCGTACGTACGACTTACCATCTCCACGTAGAAGTGTAATTCATTTTTCATCACCACTTTACTTGGATGTTTATAATGATATAAATAATGGAAATATATGATAATTATGAAATTATATTTATTCTATAAAATTAATATATAATACACTTTTTTATCCTTTCAACCATTTAGAAATTATTTCATTTCTTGTGGATACATATGACTTGTCATCACCACGATGTGATGTGATTAATTTTCTATGTTAAACATTCAAAAATGGTAATAAAAATTTATTTAATGATTAAATAAGACATTAATTAAATTTATATTATTATATATATGTTTTATATATATATCATATGTAAGATAACTGGGACTTTCAAGACAAAAAAACATGAGAAAAAAAGACAATTAACACCCAAAACAGAGAAATGAATAAAATATTATTAATAAATGAGTTGAAAAATGTTATAAAAAGATAATATATGATATAATAAATATTAATATTATTCTATAATAAGTTAATAATAAGTTTAAAACCACTATACATTATTTTTGGACATGTATGGAAGAAATATGACCTAAGGTAAGAGTTTATTTCACAATATCATCATTATTTGAGATTGTTTATGTTTACGTCTATATTATGAAATATTTCTACTTCATGTCCATGTTTTCTAAAAATATTTTCAATTTTTTTACCGATTTACTAAAAATAGTTTGAAGTAAAATTTACCCATGTTTTACTTTTTACAAAATATTTTAAAATAAATATTTTTTTCCTTTTCCAAATGAGGTAATTTATGACTTTTTAAAACAAAAATATGGAAGGAATATTTTTTGTAAACTTAAAGGGTATGAAAAAAATTTTATTTCCATTATGTTTCATTAATGATTAAAATATTCCTTTAAAATTTTACAATAATGTTTTCAAATAAAATTTTTTCCTTCGTATTTGCGAAAGTTTCTTTTTTAAAAGTGATTTTCAAGGTAAAGTATTTTCAAAATGTTTTTCAAAATGAAATGGATATTTTCCTCAAGGGTATTTTAAATAAATTATTATGGTATTTATATTCATAAACAAAATCAACCCTTTATTTTACTTATGAACCAATGAGGATATGTTGTATTCATATCATCCTTATTCTTTCTTTGGATGGTTTATAATCACTTTGACTATGGATGTACTATTTTGATACCATTCACCATATTACTCTGGATAGTTTATGATTATGTTTATTAATTAGGGAAATTGTTAATATTTCATATGCTATTTTCAATATTAATTTTTTATGTTGGTTAATTTTCATACCTTTCATATTATAAATGCATTAGACTTAGTAAGTGATGGGCGAGGCTCTCTGTAGCCCCTCAATGTATCGGTAGGTCTCATGAGGTAAACTAGTTTTAGGTATTTATAGAGGAAATAACTATTTTTGTATATTTTCTTTGCTGAATCCTTGATGGTATATTTATGATGTCCTGCATTTTTTATTCCATCATTATGATATTAGTTATTGATATTCCTTGTGATTATTCTACTAGTATAATATCCATGGTTAAGTTTCATGATCATGTGATTATTTATATGGAATTATATTATCATCATTTATTTATACTGTATTATTATCAAGTTTTTAATTAAATGACATGTGTTTTAGTTTTTTTACCTTTCCATGTTGATTATTATTATTTATTTATGATAAATTATATTATACACAACCCTTACTAAGAATTTGAGCTCACCCCTTTTTTATGTTTTGTTTTTATTCATGATATAAGGAAGTGTTATATGATTGGTATGTAGGGTTAATATAAATGGAATAATGGTGTTCTCAAAGAATTTTTTTTTTATTTTTTAAATTTAATGTTAATTTCATGAATTTATATAGTTTACCAAGACTACTAAACTATTTATTCCTTTGGGATAAGAATCCTTATATCTTATGAAAATGTAATAAAGTAACCACCGACTCTATGCTACTAGATTTGGGGTAATTATAGTTGTTATAAGAGGAAGTTTATTAGATACCTTGAGAACTAGATTTAGTAAAACATAGATTAGAGAATGAAACCCTATAATAGAATTTGGTAATATTCCCAAAGAAACCATGCTTATGATTTAGAGATTAGTAATACCTAAAATTTCAATTTATGTTAAGTGTATCACTATTTTTGAGATTATAAATTATGTTTCATAATTTTATGATCTAATCTAGTGTATGCCATTGTTTTGAAATGGAACATAACAGATGGAATAAAAACTGTATCAATGCACATAATCCAAAGAGTAAGAATGATTTTTTTCTTTGATGTGTTTAATCTAATCATTAGAAGGGAACTAGTATACTAAGGTTATCATAATTTGAGGACATATTATCATGAGGTAAAAGACCTAAAAGTAATTATCTAAGTATTATGAATTCTATGGGAAGAAATAGAAGAAGTTGATAGTATATCAAAGAACGGATAAAGGGAAGAAGGGAAAGAAGGATTTTCCAACATGTGATACTTATGGAAGGAAAAAACTTAGTAAATTCTTAAAATTAAAAGGATAATATTTCAAGTATGGGTAAATAATCTACCATGATCATGATTTTAAAGTTAAGAAATAATTATCCAATGTTAAATGCTTCCACTAAAAGTAAATGGGGAACTATGCAAATAAATGCCCCAAGCTTCAAGGTAAAATAACTCAGAAGAATAAAAGGGATAAATTTAAATCTTATGTTATTGATAAAACCAAATTGGAATGATTACGTTGATTGTTTATTTAGATCCAAGAAATTTTTCATAAGGATTAAACTATAGTACTTATTTTTTAAGGATTTGAAGGTATGTGATGTACTGGTAACCAAGAGAAGTGATTCTGTAGCAAGTTGATATTTTGAAAAGCACATGATTTGGGTTATATAACCTTAATATGTTCTTGATGATAGAGATAATAAAAATAAGGATATTTTTATGGTATTTTATTAGTGACTATGAAATTGTTTAGTGATTTTATTATTTATGTTATCTTTTATGGGTTTACTACATGTTTAGATTTATGGAATATATTCAACAACTTAAGATTTTATTTTTAAAATCATGATTATTCACATTAAGGTTTTAAAGTGATAAAGATATTAATATATTTGGTATGAGTCAATATGATATAAATTATGTTTTTTATAAAATAATTATAATTTTATTTGGGAAATTTTGTGAAATTCATTCTAAATTTTTGGTATTTTAATTTCAACAAACATATATTAGATAAGTCTTAGGACTTGCTACTTATGTATGGATTATATTAAAATATAGATATTATTATTTTTTTATAACATGTTCTAACCATCTTGGTTTCATTAAATATTTAGATGCTTAATAAATGATTTTTAGATCTTATGATTCATTAAAAGTGCTTCAGGCATGAAAAAATTCATATCGAATATCCATTTTTTGGTGTAAGAGATGAAGTGGAAATAGATATAAACACAAATAAAGTATGAGATTATTCTTATATAATGAAATGAAATAATGTATGTTTATTTTATTTAGTGACATATATAGATAGTAAAACAATTACTCAAATCTATGAAAAGGATTTCAGAACAAAAACATTATTTGTTTACTTTTCTTACTAAGAAATCAATGGTATTTTAAATGATTACAACTTTATAGTTTTATAATGGTTAAAGTTAAAATGAACATGTTCTATATAACTAAACATCATACCATGTTAGTTATATTTATATTCCATGTTCAAATTTTCACTTCCCAGTAATGTTCTTCTATTCGAAAGACTAATTTTTTTGTGACCTTATCATTTCCATTTCCCTCTTTTTAAGAGGAAGTTTTATTAGCACTTTTTATGATGCATGATTCCTAAAAATGAATTTTCAAATAAAAACCTTTTATTAATTAATTTTATTTTAAAATTTCTTGGATGGAATTTATTGAAGGTGGGGATAATGTAATACACCAAGATTTTATGGTATGTATCTTTTTAAATAAATTTAATCTTTTCAATAGCTTATGTTTCACTAAACACCTAACTTAAAAGAATAATGAAATATTATTATGTGATCATTATAACTAAGCCTTTAAATTGGAAGGAATGAATATTATTAAAAATATTATGAATTATATAATTTTCTTACCCATTTTTAATTTATTAATTAATTAATTGTGAATAAGTACTTGATTTTTACTAAAGCGATTTTAATGTTCAAAAAATGTGTTTTCTTCAAAAATGGGTTTCCTTCTTTCTATGAGTAAATATTATAATAATTTTTTAGAACTTATATAAGTTTTATTTTATAAAACTAATATTATTTTTCAAATCCACATATTAAAATTATCCTATGGTAAATATTTTATAATTTTATGAGAAGATTGATTTTCTAGTGAATAATAAAAATATCGATTTTTATAAGACTAATAATTTATTTATATTAAAAGTCCTTTATGATTTTAATTTAATATAAATTTAACATAAGTAATAATTAGTTATAATTAATCAAATGAATTTAATTTTATTCATCCTTATATCTTAGTTTGGTATAAGTGCATTTTTTGGATTAAAATGCATGTTTCAAGAAAAATGTTTTTCGTTGTTTTTATGCGGTATTAATTTTAAATTAAATTATTAAAAATATGTGTTTTGAATTTTGAAAAATTTATTCCACATTTTTATTTATAAGTTAAAAATTTATTAAATATATCCCTTTTGTTTTCGGCCGATATTAAGGGTAACCTTGGTAAATTTTAGTACCACGGTAAATGGTAAATAGGGTAATAAAGGATTAAAAATAATATTAAAAGAACTATAAAATAACCCTTACACATAATTTTTTTATTATATGATTAATTTTAGTTCATAAACATTAAATGTTCTAATATATGTCCTTTTGTTTCCATTTTAAGTGATTATGACATTAATAATATTTTGTTTAATGAAAAGTAAAATATGTTAGACTAATTTTTTTAATAACTATAACATTTTTAATAGGGATTTAAACATAGGATATATTATACTATAGATATTAATTTGATATATAAAATATTTATATTCATTATGGTAATTTTTTATAATTTTTATTGAAATAATAAATACCAAAAATTCTTATACAATGCTGATGTAGTAGTTATTTTATTTAGGGAAATATAAAATAAATGATATTAAAAATATAAAAAAATATTATTTTATATTATTAATGTCATACATGAATTTTTTAGATCACACTGAAATATTAGGGATATATGAAAATATTTTTGTTTTCAAATTTATGTTGTATTTATTTTATTAAAATCCAAGTAATGAATAGTACTTAAAACTGACATTATGAATATTTTATAGTAAATAATATTTTATTAAATGATATAAAATTATTAAAAATATTAAATTTCTATTTTTTTTGGAATAAGGTTAGAAATGTCATCCGTGATCCATTTTTGGGTCTTTTAGAATTTTATAGTTACTATATTAACCAAAAAAGAGTAAAAATCCACGCTGTCATGTTAAGAGTTAAAGGGGTTAAATAAGGGTTAAAACAAAAAGATTTGGGTATAACCATGACATCAAATTTTACAAAAAATTATGGGATTTTTCTTATTTAATTGACATTTTTCCAAGAAAATGACTTATATATTATTTAAATCAATGATAGTTACAAAATATCACTCTCTTTGTATTTAATATCTTTTATGTTTACACATAGGGAAAAAATCATGATATAAACGAACCTAAATATATATTTTAATATTAATGAAATTATTTTCATTATGAAATTTTTTTTTTAATTTTTATAAATTATATAATTACCTTAAATTCCTATGAAATGCTAATAAAATATTTATTTAATTAATAGAAAAATAAAATAAATGGTTTTAAAAATATTAATTCTGATATAATTTGAATTATTTAATGTGAGAAATGAATTTTATAGATATATATGACATATTATAAATGTTTTAAATTATTATATTCTAATTTCACATTTGTATTGATTTATTTTATGTCCAAGTAAATGAATAGTGTAAAAATTGACATTAATGATAATTAATCAAATAATTTCTTGATAAATTAATTAAAATTCATAAAAATATTATATTAATACATTTTAATGTAATATAGTTTTATAAATAATACATTTTCCATTTATGAGTCATTTTTCTATTTATAGTAACATTATTAACCCTTTGTGATTAAAAGAATGGTCACCGTGATTAAGGTAAAAAATAACTAACCAAGGGGTTAATCAAAATGATAAGATTTAAATTGACACTAAAACATGCCTAAATTAATTTTTTGTTGATATTAAAACACTATAATATATTATATTTTAATCCATTTATATTTGGAGTCTTTTTCATGATAAATTAATTTATTATAATTTAATATTTTGAGAAATTTCAAGAGTACCACTCCCACCTCTTATAAAAGGGCACCCCTACCTAACTTATTTAAAAAAAATTGAGCCATATAAATTAGTCAAAACCTACCCATTTAACTTCAAAACTTCCTTATCCAATTTTTGGATGTACTGGTCATCTCAAAATACCAACCCTAGGGCCCCTAATAAGATATCTAAAGGATGTTCACCAAAAAAGAGGCAATCATCTTTACCAACTCTTTCAAGTTTATTTCTTATTATACTTCTTATTAATGTGTTATTTACATAATAAAATAATAAATCTAGTATAATATATATTCGGATATGTTATTATTATTATTATTAAAGAACCATATTATACCTTTTATTCATCCTATGAAAAATAAAAGCACCACACATGCGTACGTATGGCTTATAGTCACTACGTAATAGTTTAATTCATTTTTCATCCCCACTTTACTTGGATGGTTATAATTAGGGAAATAATGGATATATATGATAATTATGACATGATATTGATTTTGGAAAATTAATATACTATCCACTTCCTTACCCTTTTAACTATTTAGAAATGATATCATCGCTCATGCATATGTATGACTTACCGTCTCAATGATGCCAGACCATTCATTTTTTATGTTTAACATTCAATAATTTTCCTAAAAATGTATTTTATGTATAAATATAATATTTATTACATTAATATTATTTTTTATATGTTTTATATATATCCTATCCAGGAGAACTGGGACTTTCAAGACAAAATAAGCATGAGAACACAAGACAATCAACACCCAAAACAGAGAAATGAATAAAATATTATTAATAAACGAGTGGTAAAATGTTATAAGGGGATAATATATGATATCAAAAATATTAATATGATTCTGGTATAAGTTAATAATATGTCTAAAACCACTATATAGGGGTTTTAGACATGCATGGTGAAAATCATACCTAAGTTAAGGGTTTATTTCACAGTCTCATCATTATTTAGGGTTGTTTTTGTTTAAGTCTCTATTTTGGAATATTTATCTTCCACGTCCATATTTTCTAAAAATGTTTTCAAAAAAGTTTAATTATTTTTTTAATTTTTTTAAAGTCATTTTTGACAATTTTTTACTTTTTTCAAAATGTTTTAAAAGAATTTTTTTTTCATTTTCTATACAAGGCACCTTTTGACTTTTCCAAACAAAATACCGAAGGAATGTTTTTTAGCATATATAAAATGAACATAATTGACCACCATCATGTATCCTTAATAATTTAAAGATTTTTTTTAAAATTTTAAAATGATTTTTTCAAATAAATTTTTTTCCTCATTATTTGTGCAAGTTTCTTTTTAAAAGTGATTTTCAAGGAAAAGGATTAAAAAATAAATAAAATGCAAAGGATATTTTTCTTAAGAGTGTTTTTAAAGAAATTTTATAGCATTTATATTCATAAATTACATAAATACTTTATTTTATTTATGATCCACTAATGATATTTTGTATTTATATGATACTTATTCTTTTTTTGGATGGTTTATAATCCGTTTGATAATAGATGCGCTATTTTGATATCATTCACAATATTACTATGGATGGTTTGTGATTATGTTTATTGATTGGGTAAATTGTTAAAATTTCATATGATAGTTTAAATATAAATGTTTATATTGGTTATGTATCATCCCTTTCATATAAGGAATGAATTGGACTTATTAAGTGATGGGTGGGACCCGCTATAGCCCTTGATGCATCAGTAGGTATCATGAGAAAAAATAGTTGTGGGTATTGGTTGAGGCCTTATATTTTTATGTATAGTATCTTGTATAAAGCCTTTATAGTATGTTTATTATGTACCACATTATGCACTCACTTATCATAAGATTAGTTATTGATATTCCATGTGATTTTTTGATTAGAAGAATATCCATGGTTATGTATCAGGACGATGTGATTATTTATATGGAATTATATGATAATATTTTTTTTCCTATCATATTATGTTTAAGTTTTTGATTAAATGGAATGTTTTTTAGTTTTTTTAACTTTCCATGTTGATTAAACGTTTTTGATTTATGATAGATTCTGTTGTACTTAACCCTTACTGATCATTTGAGCTCACCCATTTTTTATGTTTTATTTTTTCCTAGGAGACTAGGAAGTGTTTTATGATTAATATATATGGTTAATATAAGGGGGATAATGGTGTTATCAAATAAAATACATTATATTTTATGTTTTAAAATGTAATGTGAATTTCAAGTACGTATCTAGTTTACTCTGACTACTAAACTATTTGGTCCTTTGAGATATAGTTATTTATATATAATACCAATGTAATAAAGTAACCACTGAATCAAGGACACTATGGTCAGGGTATTTACAATAGGTAATCAATTGTTGATATTATTGTAATTCCTATGTCTCAGACTCTAATAAAAAACAACAAGGTTATAGTCACCCACATCAATGGAAAACCTTATAAAAATATCATGTATTGTTATTCATGTATATTTAATTCATTATATTTGATATGGTGTGGTGGGAATTTGTAACCAAATATATTCAACCTAGCTGTTAAAGAGGTTAAAATATCGAGGGGTAATTAAAATAGAAATGATTTTGGTAAAAATAGTTCACACCGATACACCCCCATCTCAGTACGACTTTATGATCCCACATGAAATTTCAATTGGTATCAGAGCACATGGTCACACCTCTAGTTGGATCTAATTTTATTTCATAGTTATTTTTCATTGATATTCATGATAGAAAATTTTTAATAATTTTTCGAGTTTCCTTTCAATGAAAACATGAAGGTTATATCTTCCAAGTCACTAAATAACTATAAGAAAAGGAAAGATAAGAAACTTATTAAGATAATACTAAGAGAATAGAGAAGGATAATACACCACTAGTTAGGGGTAATTAAATTATTATTTTATCTAAAATATAAGTTGATTATTATCCTCATGGAGAATAATGTATAAGATATAAATAATATATGAATGATAATCCACTTAGTGTTTTTTACATTTAGAAAAAGGATAACTTGATAAATTTTCCTCTTGATGTTATCACATATCTATTTCAATTCATCAAGGGTCTACAAGTAAATAAGATAAATCTTGAAAAAGATACAAATTAATTTGAAAAGGAAAAGGCTAGTAATTTACAAATGTATAATGATATCAAAAAAAATTATTATCCAATGAACTAATTTTTTTTGTTCCTTAAATAAAAATACCCACTAACTGAAGAATAATTGGAAAAATCAATTGAAGAGAATGTTTATAAAATTATAGATTGTTAATAAAGGATTTGTACACAATAAGAAACACAAATTGCCTCCATGGAAATAACAAAATCTCAATTGGAAATAAAATATAAAGTAAAAGTACCTTGACCACTCATTATAAGAAACATTTAAGTTTTATAAAGATAAATTTGAGAATATAGGAAAGGAATATGAATAAAGAGTAAAATTTTATGAAGATTAGAAGAACACTCAAAATCTAAATTTCCCTATGTTATAAGTTTATTTGAGAACTATGTAAGTGAATCAATCTAAATATTTTCTTGGAACTAAGAAAATTATTTTATCATTAAAATATTATAAAAAGGGTCTTACTTAAAAAATGATTCATTCAATTGGAAATAATATCTTAAAATATTCCCTTGGTACATCTAGAATAAGATGTATGAAAAGGTAACCCCAATTCGAGAAAATATTTTTTTTTCATTAATTTTTTTTGTATTAAAAAAATAGATTTTATAAAAAAATTAAACATATATGTTTTAATAAAAATATATAGAAACTCACTACTATATCAAGAGTTGATGTGTGTATAATAATTAATTTTGGATCCCCAAGGTGCTATTGAAATAAAGGTTGTTTAGTGTTAGATTCCAACCTTTTCTGGAGATGTCTCAAGTTTGTTTACAAGAAATATTTTTCCATGTTTTGAGTATATATTTTTTTGGGTTTTATCTTGGGTGAGTTTGGGTTAAATTTTGATGTTTTTGGAGGGTTTTTGGGTAGTGAATGGTTAGCACACAGTTTTCCCAAACCGTACTCCCTACCCCAACTAACTGTACAACCCTAGATAGAAAAGGATTTCACGGCTAGTGCACAATTTGTAAAACTATACACCATATTAGTAGTAACCTTGAACCCCCTAGAAGAGGTGAACAATTTAGGCTCAAGTTTTTTCAAACCATATACCCCTACCTAGGAAACCATGTGTGTGGTTTTTAATATTCAAAAAATTAGATTAAAAATACCCAAAACCCCATAATTCACACTAAATTAACCCTATCTCAACCCTAAAAATTTTCTCTTGATTTTTTAGGCTCTCAGATGGATACCAAGGCTTTATAACCTTTGTTATTTTCAATTCAATGCCCATATTTAATATCTTCACCTCTCTTGGTAAGAGATTCAACCCCCAATTGGTTTCCTCCCTCTCTTCTATCTTTCTATCATCATTTAAAGGGATGGTATTCATCTTTTTTAATGATTATAGATCTAGGTTTGTTGAATCTTGATTTATTTTATCTTGGATCTAGTTCTCATATCTATATCTCATACTTGTTCATGATCTTTTTTCCCCGCTTCGAATTGGGGATTTCCATTGGCGAGCATTCATCATCAATTTTGAGGTAGGTGGTCTAAATTCAAATCCTATAGTCTTGAATTCCAATTGAATGTATGGGTTATTAAAATTAAATTGGATCATTTAGAAATTGAATATTGAATTGAATAAATTAATTGATTAATTAATTTATGGAATCATGGAATTGGATTAATTATTCAGTGAATTAATTAATGGAATGTTGTGATTATGCAATTGGTGGAATTGGATTAAGTAATTAGTGAATTAATTAATAGAATGTGTGATTATAAAATTTATGGGATATTGGGATTGTGTAATTGGTTAATTAATTTTATTATGAATTAATTGAAAATGAGGATTATGAGATGGTTGGGTTGACCTTCATGGGTTAATGAGTAATACAGTTAAATAAGGGAAAATGGTTTAATAGTGAGTTAGTATATTATTCCATGTGATTAAATTGAAGAACCATGTTTGTTGTGATAAATTTTTATGGTACCTTGATGTGAAATGTTGATAAAGGGATTAATGTTTATTATTCTAAATTAATGTGATATATGTGATATATGTGATATATGTTTGATTGATTGACAAATGTGTGTGGGACATGGACTGCTACTTGAAAATCCCATAGTGATAAATTGATATATGAGTATGGGACACATACTACTGCTTCAAAATTCCAATTGTGTGATTATTTGATATATGAGTGTGGGACATAGAATTATAAATCAAAATACCACTTGTTTTATTGTTTGATAAATGGGTTATGGGTTACAAACGACTGCTTCAAATACCCATAGGGTGGTAGACACGATGTTCTACACCCATCAGTTGGTATTGGACTATAGTTCCAATTGGCCTTGATATGATTGAAATGAAATTATAATTGATTACCATGGTATTGTGATATGGTTTAGACTCCAACATGGGTGAAATCAATTATTGATGTTCGAGTCTCCTCATTGGCCTGAGAGTTTATTTGGTTAGATAAAGAATAATGAATATATGTAAATTGTTTACTTTATGGCTTGGATTATATTCTTTATAAAATTGCATACACTATTATTGACTGGATATTGTTTTAGAAGCCATTGGTGGTGGCCTACTGAGTTGTACTCACACCCTACTTGGGCTTCCTTATTCGTACTTGAATAGACTTCATGTATGCATGATAGAATAAGGGGAAGAATCCTATGAAAGATGGATAATTTTGGATAGAGCATGGTTAAGGGAACCATACATGATTTGGGACCCAATTGTGAGTTTTTAGTGTCTTTATTTATTTTGGGTTTTTTATATTGGAACTTGACACATATTTGGCATGAAATATCTACTATTTAGTTTTGGATTTTTATGCCTATTTTGGTCATCATGTGATATTGGTTTGGTTTGGTTATTGTTTATATAATCTAGATGTTTTTTATTTATTTTCTACTTTTCTGATACTTTGATAAAGATTTTATAGTATCCCCATGATTGATATTATACCCTCACTACTATTCGAAAGCCTCTTTCCTATGAGAAGGTGTTCCTGAGATCATATGACCAATTGGATAGAGGCACCAGTGTGTGACACCCGGCCTGAGATGTTACAAAGTGATACCAAAGGAGACTTCTTTTCTTTTATTTTGTCTTACAATCTGGGGAAGGTAGATTAGAAAATAGGATGATTATATCCTTTGTTAAGAGCTTATTAATGGGATTATCTAACCCATTTGCAAGGGTAAAAGCCAAGTACCCAAGGTGGGATTGTTGTTATTGGTGTTTTTTGTTATAATTGATGCTATTTCACCTCGATTGATGCACTTGTTGTGTGATGTGATTATTATTTATGAGATTTTATGTGATTTAACTCATGTATCAGAATATAATGAGAGTTTATCATGAATTTATCATTATAGTCACTCAGGGTTTATTGTGACATGCATCATTTTAGGCATGCACAAGAAAACAGGTTTTGGGCAAGTTGTTGAAATTGAAATGTTTTTCCTTGCTTATGAAATTGAACTGAAAAGGTCTGTAATATGAATCAGAAGTTTTAAAATAATTAAATATGTGAAAAAATTGGTGTATAATGAGAAAATAAAATTATTATAATGAGTTTACTCGTTTCTAGCCATGTTCTAGATGTAGGATAATTAAGGATAGTGTTAGCGCCTCGGTTTTGACCCTGTACCGGGGTTTGGTGAAATGACTTGTTATGTATTATTATGAAAACCTCTTGTTAAATTTGTTAAATATATGTTATTAGTCCTAATATGTGTGTTTTTAATTGTAGAGATATGCCTCTACAATGATGTTTGTTGAGGGGATTACAAGAGGTTATGGTTGGAAATGATCCACCCGTAGTGGGACCTGAGGCACAAATATTTCTAAGTGATGAAGTCAGAGAGCTGTTATAAGAGAAATTTTATTACTTCATTTAGTTAATGTAAATATACCTAGGGTGGTTTTTGAAAATCATTTATGATATAACATGGTTTTTTTCAGTTATATCACCCTATGACGTTTACTGGAGAGGGTGGGCCTAAGGTAGCTGAGTTTATGAGGTTGACTCAGGATAATATGTCCATGATGGACTATTCTAGTCACTTTAAAGATTTGAATAACTTTTTTCTAATTTTTTAATGATATGAGATGAAAAAAGTGGTTTTAGGGTGGGATTAAATGTGAAATTAAGTTCTAGGTCAATATCTTTATACTGAAGAAGTTTTCAGAAGTGGTCAATTCAGATCTCATTTCTGAGGGGAACCTGAAGGAGGCCTCAAATAGAGGACTTGTGGTTTCTATTGGATGGCCAGGAGGTAAAAATTTTGAGATTAGGAAGAATCGTTTTGAGAATGTTGACTAGGGTAGTGTAAATCAGAGTGGACAAGGGGAAGGATCATTTACACATGACCTTACTCGGGTGAACTGTCACTAGTGTGGTTGGTCATGCCACTTCCTTAGATAGTGCCCCTAACCACTGGTAGAGTTCTGATCTTGGGGAATAATGGTAAATATACATAATTTCTATAGGAATCCATGGAAAATGAGTAATAATGAAGAATCTAGGAAGAATCAGAGTGTAGGAAGGGGATCTTCTACATCATTTTAGTCTGAGAGATGGAGTTCTACCAGCCATGGTGGTAGAGTCAGTGGACATAGTTATTTTAGTAATGAGTGCCTGTATTAGTAGATTTGTATAGCTCAAGGGAATTATACTACATCAAATAGAATAAGGGAAGTAAAGTTTCATGTAGTTCAGCATACACTTTTGGATAGAGAGGCTGGACCAAGGTACTATTATTGTATCTTCTACATTTGGTAGTTACTTATTTGATATCGGTGCCTCCCATTATTATATATATATACAAAATGTGAATGGTTTGCGTCTGATAGTGGAGTTTGTGAGAGGGGTAATGATGATATATGCACTGTTGTGAGTACAATCAATAGACACCTATTTGTGAAAGGGGTGTTCTCTCAAGGTTAGAGAGTATCGGTTTCTATGGGATCCTTATATCCTTGATATGTCAGGCTTCAACCTAATTATAGTTGTGCAATGGTTAGTTAAATACTGATACCACATTGATTTTTACCACAACATAGTGAATTTTACATCTCATTAGGGTGAAAAATATATTCACTATGGAGAGTGGGATATCCAGGCGGGCCGTACAGGACCAACTTATCAACAACTGGGGGAGCTCACCACCTAGGTTTCTAGTCTTTTTTTGGATAATGGGGGTGTGAAACATGATGCCTTTACTACTATAGTGGATAGGTTTCAGATTTTTTTTCATGAAGAATTATTAGGGCTTCGACCTAACAAAGATTCGGAATTTATTATTAATCTCATGTCGGGGGATGGGCCATTTTTATACCACCTTACAGAATAGAACCAACTAAGCTTCTAGAGCTTAAGACTCAATTGGAAGAGTTGGTGTATAAGGGGATTATTAATCTGAGTACATTTACTTGGGATTATTTAGTTTTGTTTCATAAGAATTATAATAGGATCTTGTGCTTATTTTTTGATTATTGGAAGTTGAACCGAATGACTGTGAAAAACTAAAATCCTATTCTATGTATCAATGATCTATTCGACCATTTGAGGGGAGCGTGTGTTTTCTCCAAGGACAACTTGATATTGGTGTATCATCAGTTGAGAGTTATACATTTTTACATACCTAGAACTATTTTCAAAATCTAGTATGTCCTTTATGAGTTCATTGTGATGTCGTTCAGGTTAACAAACTCACCAGTAGTGTTTATGGCCTTGATGAACCAAATCATCCACCCATACCTAGACTATTTTGTGGTAGTGTTTGTGGATGGAATTTTGGTGTACTAAAAGACTCATTAATATCATTCCCAAAATCTTGACATCATATTGAGCATAGTGAGAGAGAATAAGATATATTACAAGATATCTAAGTGTCAGTTTTGGATTGATCAAGTAAACTTTTGGGTCATATAATCTCAAAGGAAGGTGTGTCTGTGGAACCATATAATATGAAAGAATTAGTTTCTTAGGAGTATCCTAGGAAAGTTTTCGATATCTATATATTTCTAGGGTTAGAGAGTTATTATTAGAGGTTTATCTAAGACTTTTTTAATTTAGTAGCACCACTTTCAAGATTGACTAAGAAGGAAATAAAGATTGAATGGTTTGGAGCATGTGAAAATGATTTTCAAGAGTTGAAGAAGAATTTGAAAACTGCACAATATTAATCCGTCCAGATCCAAGTGAAGATTATATGGTGTTTTTTGATGCCTATGGGATCAGACTTTGAGTAGTGTTGATGTAGGGAGATTAAGTTTTGGCAGATGGGTCATGTAGGTTAAGGCCACATGAATGGAAACAACCTATGCATGATCTCAAGTAGGAATTAGTAGTTCATGATTTGAAGTGTTGGAGATATTATCTCTTGGGAGAGAAGTTTATTGTGTATCCTAATCACAAGAGATTAAAGTATATCTTTTCAAAAATAGATTTGAATCTTCAATAGTGGAGATGGTTTGAGTATATTCATCCATTTTAGTTTGATATAGTATATACACTTTGGAAAGGGAAAATGTTTATAATGCTCTAAATTGAAAAAATCAGACTAAAGAAGTTCATGAGTCTATTTCTGAGTAAAAGATGATTAATTTTCTGGATGAGATGCATGTTGTGTCTTAGGAGGTTCATTTGAATATGAATCTCATACCATTTTCAGTGGAATATACACTTTTAAGAATAATTAGAGACTAAAAATTTGAGGATCCAGAATGTTTGTCCTCGAGGGAAAGCCTTGAAGGTGGGGGGGTGTCATATTCATATTGGATCATAGATGAGGATGATATCATATATGTTAGGAATCATTTTGTTGTTCCTAGAAGTATGTGAGAGGAGATGATGAAGTAATTTCATTCCTCTAAGTGGGGAATGAATCCAGGTTTCAAAATTATGTACCATGACCTATGTTGATAGTATTAGTGGACAAACATGAAAAAATATATAGTAGGGTTTGTGACACAATGCTAAAATTGTCAATAGGTGAAGACCAGACATCAACAACCTGGTGGTTTACTACAGTCGTTTCCCATTCCATAATAGAAGTAGGATGAGGTTACTGTGGAATTTATGGTGGGCCTCCTGAGGATTCCTCAAAATAATGATGCTATTTGGGTTGTTCTAGAATGAATGATTAACGTAACACGTTTATTTCTTATATGGGATACTTTTTTAGTGTAATAGTTAGAAGATTTGTACATTTGGTAAGTATCTACATGGGGTGCCATAGAGTATTTTTTCAGACTATGATTCACATTTTACTTCATTCTTCTAGAAGGGACTACAGAAGGAATAAAATACATAGGTTTTATTGAGTATGGAATTCCACCCAAAGATATATGGGAAGTCATCATGTACTATAAATGTTCTTAAAGATATGCTACAAACATGTGTTCTTGACTTTAGTGGGTCTTGGGAGAATCACTTAGCACTTGTTGAGTTCACATATAATAATAGTTATTAGAAAGCTACTCAGATTGAACCATATGAGTCTCTTTATGGTAGGACATGAAGATCACCTCTATGTTGGATGGAGGCTGGTGAGTCATATTTATTGGGACTGAGTCTAGTGTAAGAGATTCTATTTCAGGTTTTATTGATTTAGAAATGTATGGCTATATATTAGAGTAGACCAAAGTCATATGCTGGTATACATAGACGAACCCTTGAGTTTATAGAGAGTGATCATGTATTCCTTTGGGTGTATCTTAGATTGGGTCACTGTAGGATTCAAAGATAGGGAAACTTGGCACCCAAGTTTTCTAGATCATTTGAGTTTGTGGAGATAATTGGGCTGGTGGTGTACCAATTGGATCTCCCAAATAGATATATCATTATAAATGAATTTTTTCATGTGTCACAACTTCAGTGGTATCACCCAAACCATTATCATGTGATCTATATAGATTATTTTGATCTTGAGACCGACGTGTCCTTTGAGGAGTATCTAATACGTGTTATGGATTGTAGTGAGAAAGTGTCAAGGGTAAATATTGTGCTGATAGTTATAGAATTGTGGAAACAAGGGATTGTTTAGGAGGAAACATGGGAGGGATAACTGAATATGATGGATTAATGGCCTGATATTTTTACCTCAGGATCTTAGATATTCTTGGGAGTATACATCGAGGATGATCTGTTATAAGGTGGGGAGATTGTAAGATCCTAACATTTTATGGAGATGCATAAATCTTGTTTATAGGTAATATTTTTCCTTTTTTTTATTATATATTCTTTGGGTTTTATCATGGGTGTGTTTGGGTGAATTTTGAAAGTTTTTGGATGGGTTTTGGGTAGTTCACGGTTGGCGCACAGTTTTCCCAAATTGTGAGCCATGTCCCAAAAAACCATGAAACCCTAGGAAGAGAGGGATTTCATGGTTAGAACATGGTTTGTCAAATCATGTTCCCTATTTAAACTAACCATGAACCCCCCTAAAAGAGGTTGATGGTTTAGATTTATGGTTTGGAAAACCATGCGCCCCTACCCAAAAAACTGTACGTGCGGTTTTTAATATGATGAAAATTAGATTAAAAATACACAAACCCCTGAAATTTACCCTAAATCAACTCTATCCTAACCCTAAATTATTTCTCTTTATTTTAGAGGCTCTTATATGGATTACAAGACCTTATGACCTCTATTATTGATGATTTGAAGCCCATATTTAAGATTTGAACCTCTCCCAGCAAGAGATTCAAATACCTATTTGTTTTCTCTCTCTCCCATATTTCTCCAATCCTTTAAATGGATGGTTTTCCTATGTTGTGATATATCTAGATCTAGCTTTTTGGATCTTGATTCGTTTAATCTTGGATCTTGGTTTTAGATCTAGATCTCATTATGCTTTGTGATATTGGTTATCCCACTTCAAATTAGAGATTTCCATTGGTGGCTGTCCATCATCAATTTGAAGTAGGTAGTCTAAATTCAATTTCAATAGTCTTGAATTCCATTTTCATGTATGTGTTGTTATAATTCAATTAGAATGTATTGAAATTGAATCTTGAATTGAATAAATTAATTTATTAATTAATTTATAGAAACATGAAATTGGATTAATTAATTGGTGAATTAATTAATGGAATGTTGTGATTATGAAATTGGTGGAATTTGATTAATTAGTTGTTGAATTAATTAATGGAATCTGTGATTATGGAATTGATTGGATATTGGGATTATGTAATTTTTAAATTAATGTGGTTATGAATTAATTGATAATGATAATTATGATATGGTTGGATTGACCACAGTGGGTTAATGAATTATATGGTTAAATAATGACAAATGGTTTAATAATGAATAATTATATTTTTCCATGTGAATAAATTGAAGAACCATATTTTTGTGATAAATTGTGATGGTACCTTGATTTGAAATTTTTTTAAATGGATTAATATTGATTAATATTGACAGATGCTATATATGTGTGATTGAGGGATAAAGGTGTGTGAGACATGGAATTATGCTTCAAAATCCTATAGTGATAAATTGATAAACGTGTGAGGGATATGGAATGATAATTTAAAAGAAAATAGTGATAAATTGATATATGACTGTGGGGCACAGACTGCTGCTTCAATATCCCTCTTTTGTGATTGTTTGATATATGAGTGTAGGACACAAATAGCTGCTTCAAAAGCCCACTTGGGCGATTATTTGATAAATGAGTTTTGGTTCATGGATTGCTGCTTCAAATACCCATGTGGTGTTAGACATGATGTTTTACACCCATGAGTTGGAATTGTACTATGGTTATAATTGGTTGTGATATGATTGAAATGAAATGATAATTGATAACCATGGTTTTGTGATATGGTTAAGACTTCGGTAGGGGTTGAAGTAGATATTGAGGTTTGGGTGTCCTCAAGAACCCATGTGTTTATGTGGTTAGATAAATAATAATTGAATGTATTTAAATTTTTTACTTTATGGGCTTTATTTTATTCTTTATACAAATTCATACACTGTTATTTATTAGATATTTTTTAGACACCGTTGTTGGTGGTCTACTGATTTTTACTCACACCATATTCAACCTACCTAATCAGTACCTGAATAGACTTAATGTTTATAAGACAAGATATGAGAAAGATTCCTATGTTAGATGGTAATTTGGGATGGATCATGGATGAGGTAACTAACGTGATTCTAGACCCTCTTGGGAGTTTTCACTATTTTTTTTATTTTAGGTTTTTGTATATTGAAACATGACATGGATTTGGCATGACATATCTACTGTTTAATTTTGGATTTTGAATGCTTGTTTTGGTCATAATGTGATACTAGTTTGGTTTGGTTATTGTTTATATCATATGGTTGTTTTTTATTTATTTTCCACTATTGTGATTCTTTTATCAAGAGGGTATAGTGTCCCCATGATCAATATTAAACCCTCACTACTAGTTGGAATCCTCTGATGTATGGGGAGGCATTATGGAGATCATGTGACTGACTGGTTTAGGGCACCAGTGTATGGCACTAGGGTTGGGATGTTAAATATAACTCAGAAAAAACAAGTTATCAAAGATATTTGTATTAAAAATAAAAGTAAATGATAAAGTTTCATTTATCATTTTTAGTGCTATGAAAGTTTTGGACACAAGACTATTTATTGTTGGAATAATATATTAATAATAAGAAGTTAAATAAATCCCATATCAAATGAGTTAAATTTTAAAGAAAAGATATATCATACTAAGATGAATAAAAATTCATATAAAAAATGGAAATTAATTTATCCATCAATTTTTTTTTGGAAGATTAGAAAATTTATATGAAAAATGAAACAAAAGTGGTCACCTTGATAAGCATTACTAGTTTAGATGTAACATTAATGATTCAAATTATTTTGACTAAATAATATGTAAAAATATTAAAAGGAATAAGATAAAAGAAGATGAGATGCTCTTGGGGTTTAAACAAAAAATCATGTTAAGAAAGACACTCCTAAGATAAATATTGATAATAATGAAACACTAAGAAGTGGGAATAATTTTGTTATGGAATAAAAAGACACATCATGGATAATTATAAGTAGGTAATGAGTGTTAGTGTTAAAGGATTCAATTTAGGAAAATAAATTAAGGAATAAATCAAAGTGACAAATTAAAGTATTGGTTTGGTGAAAGGTATAAAATAAAAATAATTTGAGAAATTTCTAAAAAGGAGTGGAAAAATTTTTGGTGATAAATCATGTTGAATATCCATGAAATCTGAGCATATTCCAAATGAATGTTTATTATTTTAATAGAACAATTTATGTTTAAAAATAAGATATGGAAAGAAAAAAAGAATGAATGCGCCTTACTAATAAATGTAAAAATTAAGATTCTATATATAACGAAAAAATAAAGGAATAAGGCCATACTACCCATAAAAGTTCAAGTATGGAAAATATATGAAGAAGAAATCATAAAGAGTTTAAAATAAATTGTAATAAAATTGAAAAGGGTTTCTGGGTTGAGAAGAAAATATCAACCTTGTTTCTCTCGTTAAGAAGAAATAGAGGATCATCCTTATTCCCTATATTTTTTTTTGTTTTTATTATTTTTAGGAGAATTAATGTTGATGATTTTAAGTAGAATACATTGGTGAACATTGTGATGACTTTATATCATGTTGATATCCATCATATAGTTTTTCAATTGGTTTTTTATTTCTTACTTTAAATACTTAAAATTATATTATAATGAGGTGCTTGGAGATTTTTTAAAGAAAACCAACTAGGATGAAGAATTTTTAGAGTTAATTCATTTAACAGTTGAAAAGTTGAGTTGATCAAGCTACCAAATGATATAATTTCATGTGAATATATAAATCTAGACAGTTATTATATAATAATATAGTTATGGTATTATTTTTATGCTTTCCTAAATTTTTTTAATTTAATTAACTATGATTATAAATAAGAAGAGTTTTTAATCCTAATTGTAACTTTATGTAGGAGAAATGTCAAGACCTACCCCCAATTGGACCCCTATTAGATCAGTAGTGAAGGAGAGAGTGACCCCCAAATCTTACCTCTAATAGGTTATGGGTTAGAAAGTAGAACTATAGGTATAAAACAAAACAATGGGAGGGATTTCTCTCATAAGACCAGGAAGGATAGAATGAACCCAATAAAAAACACCAAATATATCAATAGATAAATAATATCCTACAACTCATTTACTATCCATATTTCAATTAATACTATCACCATAAATGAAAAATAAATGAATGATATCTTAAGACTACAATCATCCATTAGAGTCTACTCTAGCAGCAAAAATGTTTCTCTAATATCCCATAGACTATCTTACAAAAAAACATAACAAACTATTGAGGGTTGAGTGGAACACCCCTGGATTTATGGTATACCTGTTTTAAAATTTATCATCTTCAATAGTTTATGCTTCATGCTACACCAAGTTTAAAACAATAGTATACTATTAAATATGACCGATGGAATAGTAATGTGACCATTAAGAATAGTAATATGAATAATAGAATAGTAACTTCACCTATGAAAGTATAAATAAAATTTGGGTATCTTATAAATGAAAATATGGTATACTTATATCATGGAATAAGTAAATAAATGTTTTAAAAATAATAAATTAAGTATTGGTATATTTTTGAAACATAAATTTTTATTTACAGTTTTATAATTAATATAAAGATTTAAAAGAAAATTATTTTCATAAAATAAATTAATAAATTAATATTTTTTTGTCTTATGATTATAAGATAATTTTTGGTGACCTTAATGATTTTTTCGCAGTGTCATAAAATAATTATAATATTAAAAGTGGTATTTTTTGAATAAATGATGATTTTATTTAAAATTTACATTTCACATATTTAGAAAATTATTTTCATAAAATGGACCTCATTTTTTAATTATACATGTCCAAAAATAGTTAGGGTGATTTTTTTGGATTTTTATAAAATAGTTGAATTTTTGGTGAATAGTGAAATACAATAATTTATAGTATTAGATAAATACATGAATTATTGAGTAATAGATGATTTATGGATGATTCAAGATGATAATATTGAACTCTCCTTCATTATTTTTAATATATTCAGTGATATTTCTAAAACTATTCATATTCTTGAGGTAGAATTACAAACTAATGAATAAAATAATGAGAAAACACCCCTCTCCTCCACTATAAATACCACCCTCACCACCTCTTCTCCTCAAACCTATTAAGACTTTAATCTTGTACAATTTTTCCCCAATACTCTTCCAATGTATCTTCCCCATGTATAAAAGGTTTTGGTATCAACAAAAGACCAAAACCAATTTTCCTAAGGAGGTTCTCAAGGAGAATAATTCAAGATGTAAAATCCCCTTTCGCTTTATTTATTTTCTTTGCATTTTATTTTATTTTATTATACTATCCTAAAATATTATATCAAAACATGAATGATAAATAAAGTATCTTATATATTTAATAATTTAATTATTTTATTGGAAAATCCATCGTAAATTCTTTTATCATTTTCCTTTTATTTTAAAGATGAAAACATTGTCCGTGAAGTGTCGATTTACCACATTCATGGACAACATGTTTTTATTTTTCAATTATTCCTTAAAGGATGGTCATAAAAAATTTAATGGTTAAAAAATATTATAAAAAATTTATTACGTATTATCTAATATTCAAGAACCAATATATATATATATTATTAATTAAGGAAACAAAACTAGTTTGTTATGATAAAAAAACTGCCAAAATAATCTAAAAGATTAAATCTAACTTCTTATCTAATGATTAATACTCACCCCAAATAACCAAATTACTTATAAAACCATTTAATATTACGGAATATCATTAATAACATATAATTTTAAATCTAGAAAAATATTTTCATGTTACATGATCTTTTATATGCGTATAAAAATATAATGATCATGAAAACTAAAGAAAAAAACACTCCCAGACAAAAAAAATTAAACTTATAACTCATCAAAAAGACCATAAATGAACTCAAAAAAATTATAATAAATCAAATATATGTTTATAAGGTTATAAATTAAATTATTATTTAATCTAATTTATTTATCTAGGATATTAATCCCAAGTGAAGAACAATTTTGAAAATAAGGTAAGAGATTCTATCCGAACCTCTATTTTTTCATTAGGGTTATGATTTCTCTCTATATAACCCAATTTAATTATTAATTATTTTTATATAATTATTCAAAATTATTTTTATATTTTAAAAACTCATATATCTAGAACAATTCATCATTATTTTATGATAAATACATGTTTTATATGGTTCCCTTATCAATTCTTCCCGATAAGCAAACCCGATTAAAGAGAACTTCTTGATTTCTTACCCATTTTCAAGTACCATCCATAATATATTTTAAGGCACCATTATTTTTCTTAAATAAATAATTTTTTCATGAAAAAAATTTATTTTTCATTTATAGTTTTATAAAAGTAATTATGACCAATATACATGATTTCCCCAAAAAACTCTTCTTTGCAAAGTAAAAAAGGATTTTTATCACAAGAATTCCTCGATGATTTTATTAGAGTATTTTAATATACAATTTTTTGAGATAGATATTTTATGATTATAATATAACATATTTTATTAAATGATTTATAATCTTTTTTACTATGGATGTGCTATCTTGACACCATTCATCATACTATTCATGATGGTTAGTGATTATGTTTACAGATTAGGGAAGGTTATTTAAATTTTGTATATATATGATTTTATGTTTCAAAAAATTAATATAAGGAATTAATTGGAATTATTTAGTGATATTAATGTCCCAATATATCCCCTAGATGCATCGGTATGTCTCATGAGACAAAAAAGATATAGACTTAGCTGATGCCTTGACCATTTATTTTCAGATATAGACATGGCCGAGGCCTTAACTATTTTTTAGATGTATTGGACAAGGACTCGATGTTATGTTTTAGATGTTCGAAATTATGCATTCTATAATTATGATATTAGTAATAAATAATCCATGTGATTATTATACTAGTAAAATATCCATGGTTAAGTTTTATTCTCATTTGATTACTTATATGGAATTATTTATCCAGCTTTTATTCCTACAATATTATGCTCAATATTATATTCTAATTCCATATATTTTAATTTATTCATGATGAATTATTGTTTATGTTTATGTTTTATATTTTTTTCTATATTTTTTACCCTAATATAGCATCTGATATCACCCCTTTCTTATGTATTATTTTTCCCTAGGATGAGAAGAAGTTTATTATGAATGAATTGTAGGGATAATCTAGGAGATTATAAATGTTACCAATAGACTTTCTATATATTTTTTCATTTTAATTTATAATGTAAAACCTATGTATGCATCTGTTTTTCCAAATATACTAAACTATTTGGTCCTTTGGGATGTGATCTCTTATTCATAGTAAAAATGTAATTAAGTAAGACACTAGCTCTAGGCTACTGGGGTCGGGGTCTTTACAGTTTGTATTAGAGAAAATCTTATTGAAACCTTGGAAACTGGATTTAGAAAACATATATTAAGTAATATAACCCTAATATATACTTTGAGGATATGTATAGAAGAACATACTAGAATTTTGGTAAGGTAGAGATTATGTGGGTCTTCCTAGAAATACATCCCTATCTGGATACTACAAGTGAACATGGATCTGGAACATATGTAACTAGGGGTAAAAATTCCAATAAGGTGTGGTGGGCTTGACTCAGCATAACCTGGTACATGACAACAAGCCTTACTACACACCTGGTTTGACACTCCTAGGGGATAGTCTTAGGATAATTCAAATTTTCTTTACAAACTATAATGAAAGTTTTAAAAGTAAACATGTCCCCAAAGAAACCATGTTTATGATTATGATACTAGCTATGAATAAATTTCTAATTTATGTTAAATGTTTTTCTATTTTGAAAATTATTCATTATGATTTATAACCTAATTTAGTGTATGCCATTGTTTATAAATGGAGCCCAATGGAATAAATATAAATATTGTTTATGCATGTATTCCATGTAGGTATTTATATCCTTCGTAAGATAATGATATTGGAGATGGAGAAGAAATTGGAGATGAACAAATTATAACTATACTAGGAAAAATAACTCAGGTTATGAGAAATAACCTTACCCATATGGATCAACCTGATCCCCAATATGGAGGAACAATGTTAGACCACTTCATGAGACAACAAACTCCATCATTCAATGAGACTACAAACCCATTTATAGATAACCGGTGGATAAGTTCCTTAGATAAGCTATTTCTCACTTTGAGAAGTAAAGAAAGGGATAAGGTTGTCATGGAAATTTATCATATCTTGATAGATGCAGATCAATGGTGGTTATTGATTCAAAACATGAAGGAGGAAGAGGAAATAACAAAAATGGAATGGAAGGATTTCAAGGAACTTTTCTTAGAAAAATATTTCTCTTGGAACATTGAGAAGATATGGAGAGACAATTCTTGAATCTAAGTAAAAAGAAGGATGATAATGTTTCTAAGTATGAATCCAACTTTACAAGGTTAGCAAGGCATGCTGCAAATTATATACGCATTTCAAAGAGCAAGATTGATCGATTATTTTATGGGTTAAAACCATTCCTTCAAAGGGAAATGGTTTCCCAAACTTTCTCATCATATGAAGGTATAGTCTCATGTGATATCAAGATAGAGAAATAATTTTATAAGTCTTATTAATTTATTGGAAAAAAAGATAAGAAGATGTTGGAAGAGCAAAGAATTAATAAAGGTAAGAATAAAAAAGGTATTTTTACAACATGTGATACTTGTGGAAGGAAACACCCTGGGGCCTAGTTAAAAGGAAAAATATTTTTCTATATGTGTGGTGAGAATTTCCATCTTACTCATGATTTAAAGGGAAAGAAATAATCTACTAATGTTCAATGTTACAATTGGATGGATATGGGACACTATGAAAATTAATATCTGAAGAATCAAGGAAACTTTCCCCAGAAAAGGCCATGAGATCAAGGACAAGCTTATACCATCATAATAGATGAGTTTTAAGTTCATAATTATGTGGTGGTAGGTAATATATTCATCTACTCAAATTTAGCTAAAGAATTATTTGATTATGTATCATTAAATTCCTATATATCTTCCCAGTTTTCTTTAAAAATTATATATTTACAATTCACCTTAACAAGGGATTTTTTAGTAAAGAATCCTAGTATAAACCTTATTGAAACAAATTTATGTTGAGCAATTCATATTATGACACATAAAAATTCTTTTATTTCTTATTTTATCATCATACCTATGGTTGATTTTGTTAAAATACTTAGTATGGGATAACTTTCAAAATATAAAGAAAAATTTTATTACAAAGAGAAGGAAATTATTATTTGTGATGAAGATATGAAATTTCTCATCTTTAGATGAGAGACTTCATTATTTTATTTATATTTGTATCTACCTCCAGTAGCTCTTCTAAACGAAATTCTTGGGTGAAGAAGAGAAAATATAATCTATGGATGAGTAAATAAATCTTTAAATTTAGGATGTACCTATTGTTCAAGAATACATTGATGTATTTCCAGAGGATTTACCTAGCCATCCTCTAGAGAAAGAAGTTGAGTTCTCTATTGATTTAATTTCTAGTGTAAGACCTATATCAAAGAATCCTTATAGAATGGAGGATGCGGAATTAGTAGATTATAAGAAACAATGATAGGAATTGAGTGATAAGGGATTTATTATACATAGTTTTTCTCCATGGGGATCCCCTATTATATTTTTTAAGAAGAAATATGGATCCATGAGGCTATGCATTCACTATAGAGAAATCAATGATATTATGATAAAGAACAAGTATCCTCTTCCCCACATTGATGATTTATTTGATCAACTTCACAGAGTTCAATATTTTTCAAATATTTACCTTTGATTTGGATATCATAAATTGTGTGTGAGGAAGGAAGATATTACAAAGACATCATTTCAAACAAGGTATGGGCATTATGAGTTTATAGTAATTCCATTTGAACTGACTAATGCACCCTCTATTTTTATGGATCAAATGAAAAAAGTGTTAAAGGAATATATTAAATTTTTTTGAGGTATTTATTGATGATATACTGATATATTAAAAAATATATGAGGACTATGATAACCACTTATGGGTTTTTATGTAGACTCTGATAATAAAAGAGTTATATGGAAATTTTATCAAGTGTGAATTATGGATTCAAACAGTTTATTTTCTTGAAAATATTGTCTATAAGGATGAAATATCAATTGATCCTACAAAGAAAAAGGTAATATAGGAATATCCTATACTAAGGAATATAACCAAGATATGTAGTTTCATTGGTTTAGTAGGTTACTATAGGCGTTTCTTTCAAACAATTTCCTGATTAGCTAACCCGTTAACCAAGATTAATCGTAAAAGGGTTAAGTTTATATGGATAAAATAATGTGAAGAACATTTTAAATAATTGATAAGGATATTAGTGAATTCTCTAATCTTGACTCTACCATCAGTAAATGGCGGATTTGTGATTTATAGTGATGCATAAAAGAAATGAATTGGATGTGTCCTTATGTAGAATGACAGAGTTATTTCCCATGAATCAAGGTAGTTAAAAACTAATGAAAAGAACTATCTGAGTCCTGATATTGATTTATCATCCATAATATTTGATCTGAATATATGTAGACACTATACCTATAGTGAAATATGTGAGATATTGCAACTATAAAATTAACCCAAAGCCATGATTTTGAACTGTGGTCGTAGGCCTGAAAACAATGGCAATAGGTTATGTCCACGGTTTTGGAAAACTGTGACCGCTATCACTGTGGAAGTAGGCCTTACCTACTACCACAATTTTAACTGTGGCACTAGGGACCCACTTCCATAGTTAAAACCATGGCTATATCATTTATATGGTATACAAAAAAATTAATTCAGTTCTCCCCAGTTACCCACCCCCTACACCCCCATCCCCCCTGGACAGCCCCCCTGCACCCCCATACCCCCTGGACAACCCCCTTGCATCCCCTATACAACCCCCTACACCCCCATTCCCCCTGGAAATCCCCCTTGCACCCCCTGGATGGCCCCCCTACACCCCCTGTACAGCCCCCCTTGCACCACTTGGACAGCCCCCCTGCACCCCCATGCCCCGTAGACAGCCCCCTTGTACCCCTGGACAACCCCCTATACCCCATGCCCCCTGGACAGCCCCCTTGCACCCCTAGACAGCCCCCCTACACCCCATGCCCCTGGATAGCCCCCTTTCACCCCTTGAACACCCCCATTCCCCCTGGACAACCCCCTTGCACCCCCTTGAACATCCCCCCACACCCCCATGCCCCCTAAACAGCCCCACAACCCACTTGAACACCCCCTGCACCCCCATGCCCACCTGGACAACCCCCTTTCACCCATGGACATCCCCCTTAAACCCCTAGACACCCCCTTGAACCCCATGGACACCCCCTACACCCCATGCCCCCTAGACAACCCCACAACCCCCTTGAACACCCTTTTACACCCCCATTCCCCCTGGACAACCCCTTGCACCCCTTGGACAACCCCCCTGAACACCCCTTGCACCCCCATGCCCCCCCTGGGCAACCCCCTTTCACCCCCCATCAACATCCCCCTTGCACCCCCTTGAACACCCCCCGGTATCCCCATGCTCCAACCCCACTCTCCTGGACACCCCTCCCACCTGGACACCCCTCCCCCCTGGACAACCCCCTTGCACCCCCTTGAACACCCCCACACCCCATGCCCCCATGGATAGCCCCACAACCCCATTTAACACCCCCTTGCACCCCCATGCCCTTAGATATCCCCCTTTCACCCCCTTGGACAGACCCCTTGAACACCCCCCTGCACCCCATGCCCCCTGGACAACCCCCTTGCACCCCCCTGGACAGCCCCCTTACACCCCCTTGAACACCCCCTGCACCCCCATGCTCCGACCCCCCCCCCCCCATGGACACCCCTCCCACCTAGGCAACCCTCCCTCCTGGACACCCCCTTTCACCCCCTATATATCCCCCTTTCCTCCCCTTGAACACCCCCTTGCAATAGCCCACCCCCCTGGACAACCCACTTTCACCCCCTTGAACAACCCCTTGCACCCCCTGAAGTAGACCACCCCCTGGACACCCACCTTGTACCCCCTTCATTATCCCCCCCTGGACAGCCCCCTTACACCCCCTTGAACACCCCCTTACACCCCTCTGTAGTAGCTCCCCCACCCCCCTACAAAGCCCCCTGGACAGCCCCTCCCGGACACCCCCTTGCACCTCCCTGGGCAGCCCCCTTGAACACCCCCCTACACACCCATTCCCCTTGCACCCCCTTGCACCCCCACCCGAAAATCCCCCCTTTCACCCCCAGATAACCCCCCTTGCACCCCCAGACAACCCCCCTTGAACACCCCCCCTGCACACCCATTCCCCTAACCCCCCTCCTGGACACCCCCAACCCCCCCTCTTGGATAGATGCCCTTGCACCCCCTGCACATCCATGCCCCCTCCTGGACACCCCTCCCACATGTACACCTCCACCTCCCTTCTCGACACCCCCACCCCCCTCCTGGACACCCATGCCCCCCTACACCCCCTCCCAGACAACCCCTCCCACCTGGACACCCCCACCCCCCTGCACACCCATGCCCCGTTGCACGCCCTCCTAGATACTCCTCCTTTCACCCCTAGACATCCCCCTTGCAGCCCTCCTAGATACCTTCTTGCACCTCCCTAGACATCCCCCTTTCACCCACTTGAACACACCCTACACCCCCTGCACACCCATGCCCCGACCCCCTTTCTGAACACTCCCCTTGCACCCCCTTCACACCCATGCAGGGGGTCTTTTGATAGGAAAAAACTATCCTGGGCATGCATCCATTACTAGTAACCAATCTTGACAACTAAAAACACCCGGTTATGGGTTTGGTCATTTGTAGATGTGTGAATGAAATTTATAAGTTCATCTAATGGAATGGTAGTAGGCTATGTAGGGTTTCATCTTGGTATATGTCAAGGGATACATATCATGGTGTGAGAGACCAGGTGTTCAAAGTAAGGGAATGGGAGTTCTTTCATGTGAGGTTATGCTCCACAACGAGATCCAAAACGCACTATAAAAATATAAGGAACCCAAAAATCAAAAAATCCATAATTAAAATTTAACCAAAGAAAAAAATGAAATAAAACTTACCCAAATCCAATGTTGAACTCACTATCTTCGATGGTGGTGAATAGAACTATCCTCATCATAATAAACTACCTATAAAGAAATAGTGGGAAAAGAAATGAGATATGATGACTTCTTATACATATATATATATATATATATGATCATTGTTTCAACTATTCATGATAAATGATACATGAATCCATAAACAACAATGAGAAAATAATATTCAAATTGATATTTAAATCTCAATACTAAATAAAAGGATCATTAATAAAGAGGAAAATTTAAAAAACACCCATTCATCAAAGAAAAAACATACCAAAACATTTACTTTACAAAAGCAGACTTTCTCATTAAAAAAAACTATATTAAATAAGGAATAAAAAATCTTTTTTTAGAAACACATGTTTGAAAAACATGGAATGGTGAACCCAACTTCCCCCCCCTACACACACAACACACACCCAGCACAACCCATGCATCCCCTCCCCCCCCCCCCCACTACACACTTCCTGCCCCCTACACACACTCTCTCCACCCCTTGCACACTATCTCACATATCCCCTACCCCTATACCCTACACAAACTCTGCACACACCCAACACACACCCCCTAAACACCACAGCACAACCCCAACACACCCCCTCCCCCCTCCAATGCACACTTCCTTCCCCCTGCACACTCCCTCCACCCCAACACCCTACACACCCCTGTACACACTCCCTCCACCCCCTGCACACACCCCCTACCCCTGTACCCTGCACACCCTCTACCCCTATACCCTGCACACCCCCTGAACACACTCGTTGCACACACACCATCCACACCCCTGCACCCCGACACCCCCTGCACACCCTCACACACTCTCACACACCCTTACACAACCCCAACATAACCCCAAAACAACCCTTGCACACCCATCCAATGTTTAAAATAAACCACAGACCAAAAAATAAATTCAAGGTTAAATAGATCCTAATAATTTCATTTGTCTAAAATTAAAATGAAGAAGATCAAGAAGAGGGGAAACAAGAAAGTGGATACTTCTATCTACCCAAAAAAATGATTCACTGTGTATATTTGTTTCTAACCACATATAAGATGATTCGTGAAAAACTAAAAATTCAGATTCTATATAACTTGAATATGTTAAAGATGAACCAGGACACCCAAATCTAGATTCTAGTAGGGTCTAGAAAACCAGAATATGCATTGTTGCAAACAAAAAAAGAAATCCATCAAACTTAATTGAGCAAGATAACTCCTCCCTACTGAAGAATTGGTCCACCCAAATCTGAATGAAGGGAAAATCCATAGTGAAGACATCACCAATAACAAAAACCATAACTTTACATCCCTCTATGATAGAGTTAGGTGGGATGGAATGAGATCAACACACTTCTAGGACCCAACACCATCAAAAGAAAAATCCTAACATGACCACCATCTTCTAACTATAAAACATCATTCCATATAATTTTCTAACCGAACAACATAATAAATTGAATAAAAATCCAAACAATACCTAAAGCTCATCACCACCACCCAAAAGAAGAAAATCCACACAAAGACTGATAAAACACACATGAGAATAAAACTGCCCCCACCCACACCCCCTTTACCCCCACTACCCCTTGCACCCCTACCCCCTGCACCCATACTGCCCCCCCATTCACCCCACCCTTCACCCCCGCCACTGCCCCCCCCCCCCCCCCACATGCACCCCTACTGCCTCAACCCCCCAACCTGCACCCCCACTACCCTCCCCCTACCCTGAACAACCCCTCCCCTTCCCCTCTACTACACCAGCCCCTCCCCCTCCCCTCCCCCTACTGCACCAACCCCTCCCCTCCCCTACTACACTAGCCCCTCCTCTCCCCCGCCCCCTACTACACTAGCCCCTCCCTCTCCCACTTACCTACACCGCCCCTCCCCCTCCCCTACTGCACCAACCCCTCCCCCTCCCCATGCTTCTTATATATTTACATGAGAGGTTTGGATGGGGTGAGGGGTACTTCTAATTAAAATTGTACGCTCACTCATATTGCGTGTGTGTTTATTTCCATCTCTACGGGAGGGAGTCAATATATGGGATAATCTTTGTTAACTCATAGATGTTAAAATATAAAGTGGGTAGTTCAAATATAAAAGATAAATACTTTAAGAGGATATACGTGAGAAAAACATCCAGAAGGAAATATGAGAACTGGAGTAGACATAATTAGGTATGAAAATGACCCTAGGAGTTGTTGCCATGCTTGTAGGAGTTGAATTAAATCATGAACTTTTTTTTCTATTTCCATTAGCAAAATATCAACTATAATGAGAAGTTTTTGTTTTATTTTAGGCTATGTGGGATGGAATTGGAAAGGATTTTGTTTTAGGAAGTATAAAAATAACAAAAAACACTTTAACCTATTTGGAACTCTGTAGTGATAGATTCATTATATGCCCGAGTTGCTACTAAAGTACCTAACATGAATCAAGAACAGATTAAAGGAATAGTATTTGGCTGGAATGTATCCGAGAAAGCATCCAAACAACGTGAAATAAAAAATTGGTTATTGAATAGGCTAGTTAAGGATGGATTTGTTTTTTCATTTAAGGACAATGGAATGCAGGTTTCATTTTAATTACTTTATATAGTACATGGTCATGAGGTTTGGCTGGATCAAGCTTATGATTGGGAAAGACAGTTTTAGAATCAGATATTACAGCTCTTGCAACTAATGTCATGGCTGTAGATTACTTTGAATCTACCCTAACAAATGTCATTAGGTTCTTGAGGGAGGGTATTATTAAGGAAGTATTTGGTGACTTAGCACCAAAAACTGAACTTTCACCCCTCATTCACCCACCCCTACACCCACCCTCCCCCTTACACCCCTCTTTCACCCCCACTACCCCCTCACCCCTATTATCCCCACCCCACGGCATCCCCACCCCACTAAACCTACCATATCCCCTACCACCTCATTCTCCCCCACAACCCCCACTATTGTCCCCACCCCACTCATATGAATAGAACCGATATAAAATAACTAATGGATTCCTAACCAAACTAACCTAAACTATAAAAAAATATTTAATTTCATTGAATGATATCTCTAACTCCTCTTTGTTTTGTAATTTTTAGAAAACACCTTTTTTGGGTTAAGTGTGAAAGAACACAATAGATTACAAAAATACCCAAAAATAAATTACAGAAAGGCACCAAAATTCAAATTCTAAAATTAATATTAGCAATTAGTTCATCCACACACCATAGTATTTTGGAGGAGATAAGAAATGTATTGAGATCTATATGATAGATGAAATCATGTGACACCTAAATTTCTATGTCATTGGTCACTATCACAATTATTCTAGCCCTATTTATATCAAT
Organism: Viscum album; assembly: GCA_963277665.1. NCBI lineage: Eukaryota > Viridiplantae > Streptophyta > Magnoliopsida > Santalales > Viscaceae > Viscum > Viscum album. The sequence continues at coordinate 30,007,142 of OY728132.1, read as the reverse complement.
CAACTCACTGTTTCCAATATGCATTACCTCATCAAAAATTCCATACCAATGATACTGAACACCACTTCTCCTGACCTAGTTCACTTGAAATTCCATTTTCATCATTGAATCATGCAAATCCTGAACCAAAAATAGACAAACCATCATCAAATTCCACAAATTTACCAATGGGGAGATTATTGAGACCAATAGATGTTTTTATGGATATTTTTGACCCATGGAGATGTGATTAAAATATAAGGGGTGTTTTAGTATTTTTCTTGGGAATTATTTTTAGAGAAATAATGTAGGAGATATGTTAACTATGTAGGATTTTGTTTTCAAGATGTAAGTCATATTTAAAATCACAATGAAAATGTTTATTATGTTCGGTGAAGGTTGTTAATATTTTTATATTTGATTGGAATATAATCGAAGGTGTTTCAGAATTATTCTTGGGATTTTTAGAATTCATTAGATCTGGATTGAAAAATTGGGTAACTCAAATTCTTAAGAATCATTGTACTTTAATACTAAGGTTATATTTGAGAAGAAGTCTGAAAAATCATCTAAGATAAGAGAACCTCCGAATGTGCATAAAGATAATTTTGAACAAGCTCAGTGGATATTTTGGAAAGTGTTTTGTATAGTGATCTTATGAAAACAAATGGGTAACTATGAAAAGATATATGGAGAATGGAAAATGAATTAGAATTTAAAAGGAATAATGTTCTTCATATATGTAAATATGATCAGACTAGTAGAAATAAGAGAATGTTTGGATTTAGTAATAGTAACTATGAGATTTCATAAGAGACATACAGAATTTATAAGATTCATCTTTAAGGATGTGGCATTTTGTAGAAGTAACTATGATATTTCCTGATATTTTTCACTAAAGAAAGGAAATTTCATAATATTAACATTGAACTTTTATAAGAGTCATTCTAGAATTTATAAAAAATCACTTCAGAGGTAAAGAGACGATGTAACAGTCATTTCATGATTTTGTAAGAGTCATTCTAGTTTCTGAAAAAGTAATATCCTCTGTATTGAATGGGATCAAGACTAAAACAATATTTGTGTTTTATATACATAAAAAGTAACTTAAAAATAACTATTTGAAATTATTGTTGTGTGGTCTAGATGACTTAGATCAGAAAATGGATCATCATCATGACACTTAAATTAAAATAAGTGGGTTTAAAATATTGGTATGATCTAAGGGATCATTTTTTAATCAAAAAAAGTTTAAAAGATATTGTAAGTAATTAACTATCTGAAATTTTAATTTTAATTCAGATTAACCACTATTATACATGGGTATTTGATGTTATTAAAGAGGGGAAGTTAATTTCTATTTAAAGAAGTTGGAAGTTCAAATTTGAATTTAAAATTAAAATTTGAACACAAAGATTGTTTTTACTATTATAATTAAATGTATACTCACCACTACTATATGAATATGGGAGAGTAACTAAAGTATAAAATTTTTAGAGAAAAAATAGGAGTATAGAGTACATGTTCTTATGTAGGTAGAAAAAGAAGAGAATAAGGGACATGGATATCCTTTACATTTTTGATAATTTTTTGTTAAAAAATAAATATTTTATAAATCATTTTTCTTAAAAATACTAGGATTTTAAATAAAAATAATTTTAAGAATCATTAAAACATATAAAAAAAGCTACATAAAGAAAACCAAAGAATGTGGTGGGAGAAAGTAACCATGAATATATTAATAAAAAGGACCCCTTTCACACATTTCAATGGAATTAAAGGTCAATAGAAAATGAACTTTAAAAATAAAAAAATTTGGCATAAATGGATCCATGTACAAAAAATTCATATTAGAAAATTATTCCTAATAAAAAAGAAGAGATATGACTAGTTCCCCTTACAAGTATCATTTTTTTGTATTACAGAACAATGGGAGGGAAAATGGTATGAAGGCTTGTAAACCACACAAATAAATTTAAGTGAATAAAATAGATTGTGTTTTATATAAAATTAACATACTATTACACAAAAGGGAATTTAGGCATAGAAAATATCGATTTTGATGTGATATTAGAAAATGAATTCATATGTTTACTTCTAACATCAATAAAATCACTTTAACCTTATATATAACAAAAAAAACCATATTAACAAAATATTTCATAACAATATTCAACACTATTACCATTTATACTTGCAAAAAATTTCCAATTTTTATATACATTAGTTGGTAATAACTTATTTTCATCATCATATTTTAGTATTTTTCATTGATCCATAAAAGTTTCATATTAAAGAAACATATGAAAAATTCATATAAAAAACATGCTAAATTCATATAAAACATATGGAGTTGGCATATATGAGTATACCGAATATGAGAAACCCAAATATACATAATAAATTAGAAATAATAGTAGAATATTTTTATGAAATGCCAAATGAAATAGTGGTAATAGGGAAGAAAAAAAGGAAAATAACCTACAACAAGAAGACTGTGTTGCATAAATTTGTGGAATGAAGAACAAATTAGTATCAATGTTTCAAAATTGGTGAAGATGGTATCTATAAAAAAGGTAAATGAAACCATAGGTGAAATACAATGAGAGGGTGAATCAAAGTAAAAGGGAAATAATAATTGGGTCAAGATTCTAACAAGAGGCAAATTTGGTCTATGTCCCGAGAGGTGAAATACATATTTTTTTCATTTAATTTAAAAGGGAAGAAGAATTTTCTTACCTGCGGGAATGGGTGAATTGCGGTAGCAGGGAGATCAGGGAGCAGGTAGGATTCAATCGATGTCGCCAGAGTGAGGCGCAGGTAGGGTTCTTTTGCATGAGCTGATGTCGCGAGAGTAGGGACCCGATCAGGTACTTCATGAGAGAAGGCAGATAGGGAAAGGGAGTTTGATCATCCTGATTGTAGGTAGGGAATGTAGTTCTATCGGGACCCAATCTATTTCTTCATGAGTGTATTCAAGGAAGGGGGTTGATCGTCCAAAAGAGGTAGAGAAGGGGGTTTGGGTTGGAAGGGGTTTGATTGTCTGAGAGAGGCAGAGAATGGAGTTCCAATGGGGGGTTCGAGTATTTGAGAAAGGGAGGGGAGGGTTTCTAATGGGTGGTTAGAGCATCCGAGAAAGGGAGGGAAGGGTTTCTGGTGGGGGGTTCAAGTATCCGAGAAAGGTAGGGAAGGGTTTCTGGCGGGGGGGGGGGGGGTTTGAGCATCTGAGAGCGGAAGGGAGGGATGGGAGTTAGGGTTGTGGGGGGTAAGGGATATGTAGCCTGAAAATTTCCATAGTTTAGTTATAAACTATGGAAATAAAGTTATCTATGACCATGGTTAATAAAACCATGGAACTATATGTGTTTCAATATCCTTATTTTCTAGTTGTGTATATACATACCACAAGAGCTTGAAATATATCTTCTCACATAAATAACTCAACATGAGGAAAAAGTGATGGGTTGAGCTACTCAAGGATTATGATTGTTCAATACACTACCAATTAGGAAAGATGAATATGGTAGTTGATGCATTGACCAGGAAGGATCATAGTGTTATGAACAAAATGAGGATTAATAAGGATCTTATGTACATTGATCTAGCAAATATGGATATGGGAATTATCAAGAAAGGTGGGAAATCATTACTTTTTCAATTGGTTTCACAACCATCTTTATTAGAAAGGATTAAAGTTTCTTAATATGATGATGAGAATTTTCAAAGGAAAATTAAATATGTGAATGATGTTAAGTTGGAATAATTTGTGTATGAGGATGGAATTATGAAATTTTGGAAGAGGCTTTGTGTTCCCTACACACCCAAGTTAAAAATGGAGTTATTAGATTATTTCTATAGCTTAATTTTTTATATACACCCTGGTAGAACTGTGATGTATAGAGATTTGAAAGAATATTTATAGTAGGATAATATAAAGCATGAAATTGATAATTATATATCAATATTTTTAGTCAGTCAATAGGTAAAATATGAATGAAAATATCCTAGAAGAGTCATGCAACCTATGCCTATTATTACATGGAAATTAGATGATATTATTATGGATTTTATTACTAGATTTCCAAAAACTCCAAGAAAGAATGATCCAATATGGGAAATCGTTGATAAAATTACCAAATCTACACATTTCCTCATTATAAGGGAGTTTTTTCCAATGTATCACCTTAAATGAATATATTAATGAAGTTTTAAGACTTCATTGAGCACCTATTTCAATTATTTCTGATCGTGATCGATAATTTACATCAAAATTAAAGAAAATTATTCAGAAATCATTGGACACTGAGCTTTATTTGAGTACTTATTATCACCCTCAAACTGACGGGTAGTCAGAAAGGATGATCCAAAAATTTAGAAGACATGTTGAGGTCATGATCACTTGACTTTCAAGGCATATGGGATCAGTATTTACCTCTGGTACAGTTTTTCTACAATAATAGTTTCCATTCAAGTATTAAAATGGCACCATATGAAGCACTGTATGGAAAGAGATTTCATACACCAATTTTTTGGGATGAAGTTAGTGAAAGGAATATTTTAGACCCAGATCTTGTAGAGGAAACAACAACAAAGGTAAATACTATTCAAACATGTATCAAAGTAGTAAAAAGTAGGCAAAAGAGCTACACCAATAATAAGAGGAAGGATTTGTAGTTTCAAGTGGGATATCATGTCTTCTTGAAGGTATATCCATGGAAAGGTGCTATAAGATTTGGAAAGAAAGGGAAAATAAGCCCTAGGTACATTGTACCTTTTGAAATCCTAGAGAGAATTGGAGTTGTGGCTTATCATTTGGCGATGCCACCTAGCCTCTCTAAAGTACATATTGTGTTCCATATCTCTTTGTTAAGGAAGTACATGACAAACCCAATTAATATAAACACTTATAAAGGAATAGAATTGGAACCTCATTTATCTTACTATAAAGAGCCTATCCATATTATGGAAACAAAAGAGTAGGTGTTGAGGAATCATATGACTCGGCTGGTAAAGGTACTTTGGAAAATTCATAAAATTGAAGAGGTGACATGGGAACTAGAAGAATTTATGATGAAGAAGTACCCAAATATTTTTATGAGACGAAATTATGGAAATTTCAAGCAATATTTTTTTAAGGAGGGGAGAATATAACACTCTATGATTTTATGCTATGCCTCTTCTAAAATTTATCATCTTCTATAGTTTATTCTTTACAAAACACTGAGTTTTAAACCGTAGTATAATATTAATTATGACCATTGGAATAGTAATGTGACCATTAAGAATAGTAATATTACCAATAAAATAGTAAATTCACCTATGGAATTATAAATAAAATTTTGGTATCTTATAAATGAAAGTATCTTATATTTATATCATTGAATAAGTAAATAAATGTTTTAAAAATGTTAAATTAAGTGTTGGTATTTTTGTGAAAAATAAATATTCATTCTAAATTTTATAATTAATATAATGACTTAAAAGAAAATTATTTTCATTATATATATTCATAAATTAACATTTTGTTGTCTTATGGTTATAAGATAATTATATGAGACCTTAATGTATTTTTTAAACTGTTATAAAAACAGTTATAATATTAAAATTGGGATTTTTTTATTAAATTATGATTTTATTTAAAATTTAAATTTCACATATTTAGAAAATTATTTTCATAAAATAGAGTTAATTTTTTAATTCTATATATTAAAAAATGGTTAGGGTGATTTTTTGGAATTTTTCTAAAATAGTTGAAGTTTTTGTGAATACTGAAATACGATAATTTACAGTATTAGATAAATACATGAATTATTGATTCATGGATGATGTATGGATGATATAATCCCACAATCTCAAAATATAATTAATTATTTTAATATATTTAGTTATAATTATCAAACTATTCATAGTATTGAAGAAAAATAATAAACTATTGAATAAAATAATGAGAAAACACTCATTTCCTCTACTATTCCACCCATCACCACCTCCTGTCCTCACACCTATTAAGCCTTGAAGATTGTCCAATTTCTACCCAATACTCTTCCAAATTATCTTCCTTACATCTAGGAATTTTTTTCTCAAAAAAACACCAAAAAAAATTTCACTAAGGAGGTTCTCAAGGGGAAGAATTCAAGAGGTAAAATACTACTTCACTTTCTTTATTTTCTTTTCACTTTCTTTTATTTTATTATAATATCCTCACCTATTATGTAAAAACTTGAATGATAACTGTATTATATTATATATACTTTAATTTTATTATGTCATTGTAAAATCCAACATCAAGTATCTTCTCCATTTCCTTTTTATTTTAAAGAAAAAAACATCATCCATGAGGTGTCGATTTACCTCCTTTGTGGACGATGTGTTTTAATTTTTCTATTACGACTTAAAGGATGGTCATAAAACAATTTTTATGGTTAAAAAGAATAATATATATATATATATATATATTTAATTTTATATAATTTTCCGGAACCACTATATATACATATTATTTATTAATGAAACAAAATCAGTTTGTGATAATCGAAAAACTTCCAAAATAATCTAAACGACTATCACTAACATCTTATCTAATAATTCATCCTCACCCAAAATAACCAAATGCATGATATAACCATTTAATGCTCTATAATATCATTAATAACATACAATTTGAATTCTATAAAATTATTTTCATTTGACATGATCTTCCATATGCGTATAAAAGTAAACTGATCATGAGAACCAAGGAAAAGAACACTCCCAATCGAAATTTTTTAACTTTATAACTTATAAAAAAAGACCATAAATGAACTTAATAAAATTATAATAAATAAAAAAATGTTTAATAGTTTTTAAATTAAATTATTAATTAATCTAATTTCATTATCCAGAATATTAAGCGTAAGTGAAAAACACTCTCAGATATATGGTAAGGGATTCTAAACGAACCTCCAGTTTTCATTTGGGTTGCACTTTATCTCTCTTTACCCCAATTTAATTATTAATTATTTTTATATAATTCTTTTAAATTATGTTTAAATGTTTCAAAATAATATATCTAGAGTATTTATTCTTTATTTTATGAAAAATACTTGTTTTACAAGGTTCTCTTCTCAATTATTCCTGATAAGAAAACCCAATTAAAGGGAACTTCTCGATTTATTACCCATTTTAATGTACCATCCATAATATATTTTAAGACACAATTATTTTTATAAAATCACTAATGTTTTCATAAAAAAATATATTTTTTCATTTCAAGTTTTATACAAACAATTTTGACAAATACAAATTATTTTTTCAAAACTACCCTTCTTTGCAAAGTGAAAAGGGTATTTCTCTCAAGAGTTCCTCGATGATTTTATTAGAGTATTTTCATCTATGATTTATTAATATTGATATATTATTATTATCATATCCCATATTTTATTAATGGTTTATGATTATTTTTACTGTTGATGACACCATTCACCATACTTCTCAGAATGGTTAGTGATTATGTTTATAGACTAAGGAAAGTTATTTATATTTCATATGTATATGTTCTTTATGATTAAAAACATCCATATGAGGAATGCATTGGATTTATTTTGTGATGGGTGGGGCCTGATATAGACCCTAAATGAATTGGTAGGTCTCATGAGACAAAATAGATATGGACTTGTCTGAGGCCTTGCCCATTTATTTTCAGATATAGATTTGGCTGAGGCCTTAACCATTTATTTTCAGATGTCTTTATCAACGACCTAAAAGTATGTTTTAGTTGTCTAGAATAATGAATTACTTAATTATTATATTATTAATTTATAATCCATGTGATTATTCTACTAGTAAAATATCCATGGTTAAGTTTCATTCTAATGTGATTATTTATATGTCATTATTTATTTAGCTTTTATTCCAGTCATATTATACTCAAGATCATGTTCTAATGGAACGTGCTTTTAGTCATTCACCATGACTTATAGTTTAGGTTTTTTTTGATAGTTTATACTATATTTTTTACCCTTATTGAGAATCTGAGCTCACCCATTTCTTATGTTTTATTTTTCCCTAGGATGCAAAGATGTTTATTATGAATGACTTGTAGGGATAATCTAGAAGTTTATGGGTGTCCCCAATGGAGTTACTATTTTGTTTTTAATTTCAAGTTATAATTTAAAACTTATTTATAGATATTATTTTCAAAATATAATAAAATATTTGGTCCTTTGGTATGTGATATCTTGTTCATAGTACCAATGTAATTTAGTAAGTCACCGAATACGAGCTACCGGGGTCAAGGTCTTTACACTCAGCACTTGGGAGTACTCAATAGGATCATCCTTCTAAAAAATAATCTTTTATGTGAGATAATATAAAAAATTAAAGATTTTTGACATCAAACATGTAAAAAATAAATCCTAAGTAGAAAATAATAATAATAACAAATACAAATCACCCAACTTTACATCCTAGCTTGAGAATCCACAAATTCCTCTTTTTCTTACATTTCCTTCTACCATGTTCCCACATTCGAGAATCTAGTAGTCTAAAAAAAGATTATAAATATAAAAAATAATAAAAAATAATATGGAAATATCATCAAACCCATAAATACACAAAAACCAATAATAAGAAAAGGGCTAAAAAATTCACAACCACTCTTACCCATTAGTTCAGAACAACTAGATAGTGAATTGTGGTATGATAACCCCTAACTAGATGATAAAAATGTGTGGAATAAAAAAACAACACCAAACCAAAAAATATACATTAATTCCATGATCCAACCTATAACATCCAATGATTTTATGAAATATTTTTTTTAAAAATAAATTTAATTTTTTGATAGCTTACATTACATGCAACACCATGTTTAAACAAACTCTGATACACTATTAAAATATTATTAATTAATATTAATATTATAATATAATGATTAAAATGGTTCATATTAATATAAAAAATATAAAAATTATATGGTTTAAAAATGAATAAAATAGTTTCCTTGGTTATCAATTGATTAGAAATGAAAATAAATATCATTTGAAAGTAAAATATATATTTTTATGAAAAACTATATTTATTCAAATAATGTTTTTTATATTAATAAATTAAATAAATAAATATTTTGTAATTATTTTAATTAAATTTTTATATTATATATTAAATAATTTTTTTATCATTTATATAGTATTTTCATATGCATGATATAAGAATAATTCAAGTTTCTTTCTTAAAACATATTTTTATAAAAAGCAATTTCATCACATTTTTTACACTTATTTTTAAATTAAATTTTTATAATTTTATAAAATTTACATGAAAAAATTAAATTCATTTTTGTAATTAAAATTTAAAAACCATCATAGGGTGAATATAGGTGAATATTTTGAAAAGATTAATTTTTCGATGAATTGAAAAAAATACTAATTTTTAAAAAAATACCTTTTTATTTAAAGTATTTACAAAGTTACATCATGTTTTAAATTTTTTTTAAATTAAAATTAGTTCAATAATATTATTATCAATCCAATTTATGTCATTTTCATCCATACATGTGGACTAACACTTCTACAAAGTGATGTGATACATTTTTCATTTTATTTTGAAATAGATTGTAATAAGGATAGATATAATGAATATATATTATATATATTATATAAAAATGATTTTATAAAGGTTAATTATTATTTACCTTTCTTTCGTTCCATCTATTGAGAAAATGGAAACAATGTTCCTGTGTGCATACGACTTACCGTCTCAATGAACAATATAATAAATTTTCTATATCTTACTTTTATGGATTATTAAAAATATATATATAATGGATATATAATATATTTTTATGATTACTAAAATACTAGATATGATGTAAATATGATCAAATTACAAATACCAAAACTACTGAACTAGAAAATATATTAAAAACATAATATTTATCACCCGAAACAATGATTTCAATAAAGAATTGTTAATGAAAATGTGATAAAAGGGTATAATTAAATCATATATATTATGATATATATTAGTATGGTTATATAATTTATTTATAATAAATCTATAAATATTATAATAGATTCTCAAATGTGTACTTAGAAATTCGAGACTTGAGGTAAGGGATTTCCATCTCACTTTTATCTTTGTGACGCACATGCCATATTCACCACTTGTTACTTTTTTATAGTGTATATACTACCCATGAATTTATTTTATAAATTTTATAGTGATTTAAATATTCATATAATGTATTTTATTTCATGGGGATTATGATTAACAATATACTAAACGGGTTATGGTTCTATGATACAATCACATTTTTTATCAAGATTGTTTATAATTATGCATCCGATGATGAAATATTATGATATGTCTCTCAAGAAACTCATTAATTTTAATCACCTATGGATATTTAAAGGCAATACATTTTTTTTAATTTTCTACTCTTTAATAACTAAATAGACCTAAACAGTTTTTTTAAATAAAATTGACTTTATTTCTCTCTTTGATTGAATATTTATTCTCTCCCATGTAATTGTTTTATGAAAATGTTTTTAAAAATGTTTTTACTATTATAAAAATATTTTTAACACAATTTTTACCATTATTTTAATTTTTAAAAAATGGTTTAAAATGAATATTCTTATCATCTTTCTAAATGGGTTACTTTTGAATTTTTTTTCCTGAAAATGTGAATGGAATCATTGTTTTAACATGTGCGGTATGAACTATATTTTTACCATCATGACTGCTCAATGATTTGAATATTATATTACATGTTTCAAAGGTTATTTTAAAATAAAATTTTTGCTTTATTATTTTGTAATTTTTTTATATTTTAAATAAGTTATTTCAAAATGGAACGGGTATTTACCTAAACAAGGATTTAATGGTATTTTTATAGAACTTTTATCCATTAATGAAAACTACCTTTGGTGTTTTTTATGTTTTACTAGGGATATGATCCAATGGTACCATCCATATTATTTCTTGGGATGGTTTTTTATTATGATGATGAAATGTTTATAGAATCTATTTATTTTAATATTTTCTTCTATAATGTGCGGATGAAAGGTTTATGAAACCTTTTTTCTTTAAATGATTTATGTTGTAATGATATGATGAATGTTTTATGATATTGTGGAGCACATATGTACGGTTTTATTAATGTGATGGTTGGTTCTATTATAAACCAAGGATGATTGGTTTTTTTATAAACCAAGGATAAGTGGTTCTGTTATAAACCAAGGATGGGTGAGCATGTTATAGCTCTCCAATGTATTGAGTAAATAGGGATAACTCATGAGTTAATTATGTTATGAATGAACATAAATTCATGTCCAAAATGTTATGTATAGACCTAGTTTCATGTACATAAGGTTATGTGTGGACCTGGTTTCATGTATATAATATTATGTGTGGACCTTATTTCATGTCCATAAGGTTATGTGTGGACCTCATTTCATGTCCATATGGTTATTAATGGACCTATTTTAATGTCTATAAGTTTATGTGAGGGCCTAATTTCATGTCCTTAACTTAGTGAGTGAACTTGTTTCTATTTACACATATTCATAATATTATAAGATTATGTTTTTTTTCACATTCTTATGTCTATGTTATTCTATCATGGATCTTGATCATTTTTTTTATGATTTATGTCTTATGAACTGCCAATCTTTATTACACCACTCCGGATTATGATATATGGTATGCATGGTATGGTTTTAAAATGTAAATATCATGTTCTTATACAGTTATACTAATTTTATGACTAAGTGACCATTTATATTATCCTTTTTTACCCTTACTAAGAATATTATCTCATCCTTTATTATGTTTCCTTTCATGAGATTTTAAAGAAAAGTTTTAAGTAGGGTATGTCTATAGGCAGATCTTTTTGAGAGAAATTGAATATCATTCATGAAATAAGAATATTGTGTATCTAGTATCTAAAGACACTAATCCTATACAATCCTAGGGTGTTTATTTGTAAATTATTTGTAATATTATTCTAAAAAGATAAAATATCTAATTTTTAAAAGCCTGGGTCACTATAGTTTTCATAACAGAAAGGTTTTTTTGACCTTTGGAATATAGGATGAGAAAACATAAGTGAGAACCCTAGGGATAAGTAAATGTATATGAAAATTTCCTAGAATATTGGTAAAGGATATAAAAAATATATTCCATGAAATTAAAACCTCATCTAGATACTAAAATTGGATTTGGATCTGGTATAATTATATCTAGGTGTAGTAACTCTAAAAAGGGAACATTGGGATTTAACCTGTTCATCACATGGGGAATGATAACAGGACTTGTTTCACACATGGTTTGACACTCTCATGGGATATTTTTTGAAAATTCACAAACTCTTTATGAACTATCACAAAGGATTTGAATAGATGATGACCATGAATGACCTAGGTTAAACCTAAGGTGTCATAAATGGAAAATAAGGTGTTATGATTTAGAAATTCTATAAATGATTTTACTTGATTATTTAGTTTTCCACTATGATTATTGTATCTCATAATATTATATTTGGTTATAGTTAATGACTAATCAGTTATCACCATATATTATTAACAATATAAACATAGTTGAGTTTCTTAAGAAGTAAAATAGGAGAAAATTTTAATTTTATAGAAGTTTATGTGGCAATGGTCATGGTGGAAATAAATTTAAATATCATTTTTATCAATAATGTGGGAAGGAACACCTAGAATAATATCTCAAAGGGAGTGAAATATGTTTTCTATGTTTAAATAAAGGTAATATAGAAACAAATTTCCATGGAATTCATTTTTTTAAATGTGGGAAACATAGGAATTAACTATTTAAATTCCCTAACCCAAGGTTTAAACCCTAGATTAATTAATGACCTATGTTATTATATCTATTGAAGTGAAAGTATTTAAGTGCTTATGAATTTATATTAAAAAATTATGTTATAAAATTATCTTTACCAATGATATTTTGGTTATAAGAATCATGAAATGTCTAAGGATTTTATTAATTTTGGAATCATATATGTATTTATTTAAGATTAACTTAATAGTTATGAATACCATCATGGGTTTATGAGTTCAAGGTTTATCATAAGTTCATAGTATTAAATGCCACTTTTTAGGTTTTAACTGATGTGATTTTAATTAGATTAATGATATTTTGGGAGAAGTTTTATTGGAATAAGTTACGTGTAACCATTAGGTTCAACATGAAGTAATATTTGAGAATAATGATATTTTCATAAGTTTAAAGTTATTAATAAATTTAAACTTTTAAATTATCTTTTATGATTAAGGTTATTTTCAAGGATATTCATCATATTTTTAGTGAATTTATAATAATTATATTAATATAGTTTTAGTAAATAAGAAAAATTATCACATTCGGTAAGGTTGTGGGGCTAAATCCCACAACTAAAGGTAAAAAGGGAATATATCCTACTATTGGAATAAATGATGTCATTATTAATATGTTATTGTTTTTACTTAAATTATTTTATGGATTAATATTCAGTTGAGATATAGTTGTTACTATTAAGGATTAAATATTAATATATTATATTGGATAACTTGTTCTAACCATTTAATTTTGTTAAATATATATAGACATATAGAAATAATTTTACAACTTTTATAGATCTTATGATTGGTGAAAAGTTAACTTTAGTGCTTTGGGAATAAAAAAATTCATCTTGGATACTAATTTTTTAGAGTAAGAAATTATGGGGAAATTTATTAAAGCATAACAAAAGTATGAAATTATTATTATGAAATAAAAATATATCAATTAAGTATATTTTATGGTGTTCTATATCTAATAGTAAAACAATTCATCAACTATAGGAAAAATATCTTGAAATGAAAATTTTATCCTATTACTTTTATTTTCTATGAATGAATAGTATTTTCACCCATCACATATTTATGGATTTATGGTTCTCAAATTTATCCTAATCATGTTCCTCATTACTCTCTATTAGTCATTGATAATTAGTTTTCTCATCCATGTCCATATTTTCACTTAATTTTATCATATATTGAATAGAGTTTTGTGTTATTCTAAATGTCCTTTATCTTTTTATTTCCCTCTTTCTAAGAGGAAGTTTTATTAAGCCCTTTTATAATGTGGGTTTTCTAAAAGTAATTTTTAAATATCTACCTCTTGATTAATAATAATTTTTTTATTGATATGATGAAATTTATTAAACAGTGGAGAATGTAACACCCTGATATTTTATGAAATATTTTTTAAATTGAATTTAATTTCTTCAATATCTTAGGTTACACGCATCACTGAGTTTAAATGAACTATGATATACTGTTAAAATATTACTATTTAATGTGTAATTTATAACCTAAAATTTAAAATGAAATTTATTATTAATACTATCTAAATTATGAAAATTATATTGTTTAAAATTAATAAAATAACTTTATTGGCTATCAATTTATTAGAATTGAAAATAAATATCATTTAAAAGTAAAAGAAATGTTATTATAGAAAACTATTTTAATGTATGTAAAGTTTTTTTTATTTTAAAATATTTAATTAATCAATATTAGTGAATCTTTGTAATGAAATTTATATATTATATATTAAATAATTTTTTTTATCATTCATATAGTGTTTTTCTAGGTATGAGATAAGAATAAATCCAGTTTTATGCTTAAAAATTTATTTTTCTAAAAAATGGGTATGAAATGTTTTGAAAAGTTATTTTAAAATTAATTTATATTTGGAATTAAAATTTTAAAATTATCTTAGTGATAATTTTTGAGAATTTTCCAAAAAGATTAATTTTTCGACAAATAGTGAAAATAGTGATTTTTATTAAAAACTACCTCTTCATTTAAAATATTTACAAAGTTACATATTTTTTAAAATGTATTAAATGAAAAATTAGTAACATTTTATTATTATTAATCAAATTTAGGTCATTGTAACTAATTTTATGTTTAATTAAATATAAAAATGTTTTATGCTTTTCAAATATTTTTCATTGGAAAATAGTTTTTTTGTCACATCCGTAGGTTTAATTTTAAATTGAATTCTACCAATTATATGAATTGAATTTCAAAAAATGTATTGGAAATTTGGAATTATAATAATTAATATTATATAATAAGGTCAAATTAATTTTTAGTCATAATTAATAGTCAAAAAATAGTAAAAATAATTAATATGGTTAAGGTTAAAACATGTTCACTTGGGGGGATTAAAATAAAACGATAAGGGTTAAAATGGACTAAAAACTTGTCTAATTCCTATTTTATGAACATATTTAGACCTTATATCATCTAAGGTATTCTAATAATCCATTTTTATCTTTTATCATGCTTAAAATATACCTTTTTCTTATAAAAAATTTCAAGAATTTCCTCTCTGTAACTTATAAAAGGGCACCCACTCTCCTCTCGTATTCACTCTTCCAAATACTTATGGTTCAGAAATAACCTACCCAATTATTTTACTTACACCACTTACCAACTATTATAGGAATTATTTTTTTTATTAAACCCTCATATGAAGTATTTATGTGTAAACCTAAAGAGGTTCTCTGAAGAAGAGGTATAATCTTTAACCATGTGTTTTTATTTTATTTATTCTCATAAATCCGTGAAATATTATTCAAATATGATAATATAATAACATAATTATCTAAAATATAATTATATTTTATTATCTTAATTTAATAACCTATATAAATCTCCTATTCCATCAAATGGGAAATGAAACTATAGATCGTATCTACGATGAACTACCACCTTGCGAACCAATGTAATTCGTTTTTCCATCACCACCTTTAATAGGTTGACATAATGAGGGATTTAAAGTATATATATGTTGTTTATGAAATAATTATACTTATATAATTATAATATAACATTATATTTCTTAACTTCCAATTCGTTGAAAAATGATAATGTCGTTCCTTCGTACGTGTGGACCACCGCCTCCACAAGGTGATGTGATATGTTTTTCATTTTATTTTGAAATGGATTGTAATAAGGATATATTTAATTAATATATATTATATATATTGTATAATATTTTTATATAGTTAATTTAATATATATCTTTTTATGTTTAATCCACTGATAAAATGGAAACAACGTTTATTCGTACATACAGTCTACCTACTCCATGAACGGTGTAATCCATTTTCTATCTATAAATTGTATGGATTACTCTAGATACATATATAATGAATATATTTTATATTTATATAATTATTAAAATACCTAATATTATGTAACTATGATCAAAGTACAAGGACTAATACTATTTAAGCAGAACACACATGAAAAACGAAGAAATTATCACCTGGAACAATGATTTCAATAAAGAATTGTTAATGAATGGGTGATAAAAGGGTATAAATAAATAATATATGGTATGATATATATTATTATGGTTATTTAATGTATATATAATAAATTTACCTTTATTATGAAAGAGTTTTTAATGTGTATGTAGAATGTTGATACTTGAGGTAAGAGATTTTAGTCTCACTTTATATCTATGAGGCACATGTTATATTCACCACTTGTTTCTTTTGTGTGGTGTATATAATACCTTTGAATATTTTATTATTATTATTATGAAATTTATAGGTATATACATATCCATCTAAGGTTATTTCTTTTATGGGTCGTACGATTCAAATATTACCAATGTGGTAATGATTTTTTAATACAATCTCATTATTTATTAGAATTATTTATAATTATGATTCCAATGATGAAATACTATGATATAAGTTTATATAAACTCATTAATTTTATTATATAATTTTTATTTATATGTAATTAATTTTTTTATTTCATTTTACTCTCTTTAATAACTAAAGATACCAAAATAATGTTTCTAAGGAAAATCAACTTTATTTCTGTATTTGGTAAAAAATATATTCTCTTCCATGTTAGTGTTTTATAAAAATGTTTTCAAGAATTTTTTGAATATTATTAAAAGATTTTTTAAATTAATTTTTACTCTTTTTTGAATTTTTAATAAATTATTTAAATATAATCTTCTTGTAATTTTTCGAAATGAGGTACCTCTAATTTTTTTAGCGAAAATGAGACATTAAATTTTGTTTTAACATGTATAGAATGAATGGTATTTTCTTCCATTATGATTTCTCAATGATTTAAATAATCCCATACAATTTCCCCTGGTTATTTATAAATTAAAAAGTTTCTTTAATATTTGTGATTTTTTTGGATTTTAAGTGATTTAAAAATGTAAAGTATATTTTACACAAGAATGTTTTAATAATATTTTTATGGAATTTATATCTTTCAATGATAAAAACTTTTTGTGTTAATTTTTTTACTTGGGATATAATCAAATTGTATCATCCATATCCTTCATCTATATGGTTTATTATTATGATGATGATATGTTTATGAAACACATTTATCTTCATGGTTTATGCTATTCTGAGTTAATGAAATTTTTATGAAACCAATTTTATTTTATCAGGTTATGATGTAATGATATGATGAATGTTTTATAATCATGTGGCACACATATGTGTGGTTTCATTTATGTGACAAGTGGTTTAGTTATCAGTTAAATATTGGTGGTTCCACTATAAACTAAGGACGTGTGGTTCTGTTGTAAAATGTGGATGAGTGAGCATGTTAAAGCTCTACAATGAATTGAGTAAAGATTTATAACTCATGAGTTAATTATATTATCCATGAAAATGATTTCATGTTCACAATGTTATGTGTGGATCTAGTTTCATGTCCATAAGGTCATGTGTATAATGGGTTTTATGCCCATAAAGTCATGTTTGGACCATGTTTCATGTACATAAGGTTATGTGTGGACCAAGTTTCATGTCCATATTGTTATGTGTAGACCTAGTTTCATGTCTATAAGTTTATGAAAAGGCCTTATTTTATGTCCTTAACTTAATGAGTGAACCTGTTTCTATTTATACATTTTCACAATGTTATAATCTTTTGTTTTTTACAAATCCTTATGTTTATGTTATTAAATCATGGTTCATTTTCATAGATTTTTTAATTCCCCAACCTTAGTTACCCAGAGTTGGTGCATTATTACATAACATTGGCATGATCACAAGAGATCAAGTCTTGAAAAACCGATTAGTTTAGTATATTTGGAAGTAATAGATACATACATGAGTTTTACATTACATCATAAAATGAAAAAAATATTGTTTCACCTTTGAACACACTCATATCCTTTGGCCTATACATGCAGGTTAATCATAATATAATTCTTCACATCCTGGGAAAAAGAAATCATAAGAAATGGGTGAGCTTAGATGATCAAAAAGGATAAAAATATATAGGAAACTATCATAAATAAGCATAAAAATTTAAGGTAATGTATAAGACAAAAACACAAGCCTTTTAAACATAATCTTTAGTATAATATGGAAAAGATAAATCAAATAATTCCATTTACTTATTCACATGGATATTATACTAGTCGAATAATCACATGCAATATCAATAACTAATTTCATAATGATGGAATGCATAATAACGAACATCATAACCACATAGTCAAGGCCTCATTCCAAGACTATAAATAATATTTTTTCAAGGCCTTGTGTCAAGACACTAGTTTGTCTCGTGAGACCTACCGATGCATCGAGGAGCTATAGTGGGCTCCACCCGTCACTTACTAAGTCCAATGCATTCCTCATATGAAAAGGTTGAAACATAACATAAACATTTATATTAAAACTAGCATACAAAATGTTAATACTTTAACCATAAACCATGAATGGTATAAAAATAATACATCCACAGTCAAACATATCAAAAAACCTTCAAAACAATATGGAAGATTGTATCATAATAAATCAACTTCAAACAAGTGTAAAATCCATCAAAGGATGTTGACATAGATGAAATAAAAAAATTTTAGAGAAATATATCTTTCTATTTTGAAATAATTTAAAAGTCACATAATTATAAGAGAAAAATTTTATTTTGAAAAAATTATTAGAATCTTGTAAGGAAAGCTTATAAGGTGTTATAACGGCAGAAAATAGCTGCACCTGCCGTATAAGTTAAAAATAATTCTTACCTTAATTTGTCAAAAAGGCCATAAAGTACCTTGTTAGGAAAGTAATGGAAAGATTCCTTTCAAAACATTTAATAAAAAGTAAAACAAGGGTATAAATGACTTTAAAAAATATTCTAGGAAATATTAAAAATGTTTTGAAAGGAATTTTTAAGAAACACTGATGAGGATGATAAAGAATTCCTAGCAGATACTTACGTATAAACAACCTCGAATAATAAGAAGATTGTAAAATTAACCCTTACCTTGTAATTTTCCTTAGTTAAGGGTATTTTAACCTCTTTTATAATAGTTAAATCATTGTTATTAAATTATAAAAGAACCATATACATAAATATTATATCATATATGATCTTCTAATATTGATTTGTTAATAATATTTTAGTAGTATCATTTTTTCGGGGGTTAAATGATTTGTTTTAATTTATATGTTTTTTTAAGTAAGTAATGTTTGTTATGGATAGGATGTATTCGATTCATATCAAGAATTATATTAACTTAAACATTATTTTTAATCATAAAATAAAAATTATTCTTGAATTGTTACGATGGGGAATAAATCTCATCGCGTTCATGGAGATGGTAATCTCTACGTACGCACGAGTGACAATACCATTTTATTGATTGTGAAATCATATGTAATTGGATGGTATATATTATATACAGAATAATTAACATGTTATATTTATTATTTAAATCAATTAAACTCATTATTATACTCATCCAAATAATGATGTGATTAATAACAAACTACACCATGACATAGAGATGGTAAGCCATACATACTCACGTATGTTGACTTTATCATTCATAGGATGAAGAGAATAATGAATATGGTTGTACCATATTTATAATAATATCATAGTATGTATAAGGTACTGTATTGATTATTTTCTTATGGAAACAACAAAGAAAGAGGAAGTGGAATAAGAAAAGAACTTTGAAAGAGGTGATGAAATTATTACCTCTTCTTCAGGTTATTCCTTTTGATCTGATCAAAATAGCTCCTTAGGTTTGATTTCTGATCAAGTAATAAAATCTTGAGAGAAGGGGAAGTACCCTTTTTATAAGAGAGGCGATGGTCACTTTAAAAAAATCTTGAAATATTATTTTATTATAAAATACTTATCGGTTGATAATGGCTCCAAATGGATTTATTTAGAGAATAATGTGGGGATGGGTATCAATAATCTCAACCAATAGGTTTTAGACAAGTTTAGGTCACCATATTAACCTTATAATTTATATTTAACTCTTAGTTAAATAGTTTAACTTTTACAATGTCTTCTTGTATTTTTATATTACACGGTTAACAAACTTACTATAAAATGCCAAGAGAACCTAAATTGGTTCATTAATGACACATATATCATTATATAAGTCCTTTGGCCATACCTTAGATTTTTAGGAATATTATATCATTTAATAATATAGTATTTGTTTTAAAAACTCATTTATGTCAATTTTGACACTATTTAGTATTTTTTTGGAAGTCAAAAAAACTTGATTAATTAGAAAAAAATACATTAAATCAACCTTAAAATTAAATATTATGCTACAAAATTCTTGTAATTCATCAAAAGTCTAAATTTACATTTATTTTTATGTTTATAATATCAATTGTTTTAATCTTTCATTAATAAGGTAATTACTACATCATCATTGTTTCATAAATAAATTTAATTATTTAATGTAATTTTTTTTAAATAAAATACCATGATGTTGGAAATATTTTTAGATTTATAATGATTATTTATAGTCAAATTTATCTTATGTATATACCTATATTAAAAATGTTTTAGTTATTAAACTTTGAATTTTACACTTTTAACTCTTCTTTAAATAAAATAATAATAAATGTCCTAATCTAATCCAAGTGAATAAAATAGGATCATTTGTTTACTAAGGTTAATTTTGGTCAAAAAAACTTATCCAATATAATTAAGATATGTGTTAGGGTAATTATAATATCTTTTTACCTTTAATTACCCTATTTACTTTTAATTGTGGTAAATAAAATTCAAAAGTTACTATTCACCAAAATATATTTTCATCTTATTAAACCAAATTTTACTTAATAATGTAAAACATGTCTCTAGGATTTTTGAAATTCAATTCACAGAATCTATAAAATTACGTTTTATGAAAAAAATTTCAAATATGCCTAGAAGGTGGGTAAAATGCCTTAAATAGTTCAATAAAATTTTATATATCTAATATTATTATAAAATGACTCCAATGAATTAAATTGAACTAATATAGTTATTATGTATCTATTTTAACTTTAAAATAAATTTAAATAAAAATAATAATTATTTAAATAAAAGTCCTTTTTTAACAATAATGCTATGTTTTTCACTATTCATCAAAAATTGAAAGTTTTCAGAAAAATACCAAAAATTCACCGTAAGCTAATTTTGATATTCCAAATCCAAAAATGAAGTAAATTTAAAAAAAAATTATAAAATTTCAAAAAGTGGGTATTACTATTTATAACGGCTAGTTTGATTGGTCATGGTGTACTAGAACTTGAAGTTGCGTACAATGCAAGCTATTGTATTAATCAAAGAGAAACATAACGTGGAAGCATGTGGTGTTACATTATTCCCTCCTTCAAATAATTTTGTCCTCGGAATTTCTAGAATATTACTGCATAAAAATATTCAAGTGGTTCATCATCATAAGTTCCTCAGGTTCCCACGTTTCCTCTTCAATCTTATGGTTTCTCCATAAAACATTCATCAGACAAGTCATCTGGTTTCTCAACACTTGTTCTCTAGTATCAAGAATCTTGATAGGCTCTTCACAATAAGACATATCAATTTCCTGTTCTATTTCTTCATAGGTGAGTACATGCATTGGGTCATGAATATATTTTCTCAACAGTGATACGCGGAACATGTCATGAACTTTGGAGAGACTTGGCAGCATTACCAAATGGTAAGCTATAACTCTAATTTGTTCTATAATTTTGAATGGTTCAATGTACTTGGGACTTAATTTACCCTTATTTTTGAATAGTATAACACCCTTCCATGGAGATACCTTCAAGAAAACATTATCTCATACTGGAAATTCCAAATCCTTCTTTTGGTTATCAGTATAATTATTTTTCCTACTTTGAGATACTTTGATGTGGGTTTGGATAATCTTCAACTTTTCCATTGTTTTGTAAAAAATTTATGGGACTATGAGTTTTCTTTCACCAACATCATCCCAACAAGTTGGTGTGTGAAATCTCTTTCCATATAACGCTTCATATGATTCCATCTGAATACTTTAATAGAAGCTACTATTATAGGAAAATTCTACCAGAGGTAAATAATCATCCCACATACCATGAAAGTCAAGTGAGAA
Organism: Viscum album; assembly: GCA_963277665.1. Lineage (NCBI taxonomy): Eukaryota > Viridiplantae > Streptophyta > Magnoliopsida > Santalales > Viscaceae > Viscum > Viscum album. The sequence goes on along the minus strand of OY728132.1, from coordinate 29,984,747 downwards.
AGATATCAACATGTATTCTAAGGTTTGAATAGTCCATTCTAATTTTCCATTAGTTTGAGGGTGGTAGAAAGTTCTCAAACGAAGTTTAATGTCTAGGTATTTCTAAAGGCTTTTGTATAATCTTAATGTGAAACATGGATCAAGATTAGAAACAATCAATAGGGGTACTCCATGAAGTCATAAAACTCCATTAATATATATTATTGCTAAACATTCAAGTGGTAAATCTTCTCTTATATCAAGAAAATGTTCTGACTTGGTAAGACGATCAACAATGACCCATATTTCATCATTCCTTCTAGGAGTCTTTGGTAGTCCCATGACAAAGTCCATCATAATATCATCCCATTTCCACTTAGGTATGGGAAGAGGTTGCATGACTCCTCTAGGATGTTGTCTTCCGGCCTTCACCTATTGACATACCATTCATCTTGACACATAATCAACAATATCCCTCTTTATGTTGTCCCACCAAAAATTTTCCTTCAAATCTCTATACATCTTAGTGCTATCAGGGTGTATAGAGAAATTGGAGCTATGAGCATCATCCAATAATTCCATTTTTAGATCAGGTATATCGGGAACACAAAGTCTCTTCCCAAATTTCAAAATTCTATCTTCATATAAAAAGTAAATCAATATCCAACCGTTCATAGCTTTAATTTTCTTTTGATACTCCTCATTATCAATCTGAGAACTTTTTATCCTTTCTAGTAAATATGGTTGAGAAACCATTTGAAAAAGTATTTATGTTTCACCTTCTATGGTTATTACCATATCCATCTTTACTAGATCCTTGTTTATAAGGTCCTTTTCAAAAATCATCTTGTTCAGAACTCCAAGATACTTTCTACTCAAAGCATATTCCACCTTATTTTCCTTCCTCAGGTGGTAGTGTATAGTGAAATCATAATCCTTGAGTAGTTCGAGCCATATCCTTTGCCTCATGTTGAGTTATTTCTATGAAAAAATATAATTCAAACTCTTGTGATTCGTATATATCTCACATTTTTCACTATAGATATAGTTTCTCCATATCTTCAGAGAAAATATTATAGCTGCAAAATCAAGATCATGAGTAGGATAGTTTTGTTCATGAATTTTTAGCTGTCGTGATGCATAGACAATAACTCTATCATTCTGAATAAGGACACAACCAAGTCCTTTCTTTGAAGCGTCACTATAAATAACAAACCCATAATTCCCAAATGGTAGAGTCAAGATAGAATCATTGACTAATATTCTCTTAAGTTTCTCAAAGCATTCTTCACACTCTTTTGTCCAAAAAATTTTAACCCCTTTATGTGTGAGCTTGGTTAATGGGTTAGTCAATTTGGAAAAATTCTGGATGAAACACTAATAATAACCTTCTAAAACATTAAAAATATGTACCTTAGTTATACTCATCAGTTCTTGGCATTCTTGTATTGAATTTGTCTTTGAAAGTATCCACAAAGATTCTATCCTTAGAGGCAATATGGACAAGAAAAAAATCTCTTGAAGCTAGAATTCACAATTACTAAACTTCCCATATAATTCATTTATTCTAAGAGTCTTTAGAATAGTGCTCAAGTTATTTTCATGATCTTCATATGTTTTGGATTATACCAATATATCATCAATAAATACCACTAAAAAGTCATCAAGATATTCCTTGAAAACTCTTTTCATTAGATCCATGAAAACTGAGGGTGCATTAGTTATTCCAAAAGGCATTACTGTAAACTTGTAATTCCCATACCTGGTACGTAATGCTATCTTCAGAATATCTTCCTTATTCACAAAAAACTGATGATATCTAGATCTAAGGTCAATATTTGAAAACTATTGAGCTCCATGAAGTTGATTGAATAAATCATCAATGTGAGTTAAGAGATACTTGTTCTTTATTGTTATAGCATTGATCTCCCTATAGTCAATGCACAACCTCACAGATCCATCTTTCTTCTTAACGAAAAGAACAGGGGATCCCCATGGAGAAACACTAGGGAGGATAAATCATTTATTACTCAATTCCTATAGTCATTTCTTTAGTTCAACTAATTCCACAGTGGCCATTCTATAAGGGGTCTTCGATATGGGCCTTGAACCAAGAATTAAATCAATAGAAAACTCAATTTCTTGTTCTGGAGGATGTCCAAGTAAATCTTCTCTAAACCCATCAAAATATTCTTGCACAATAGGTATGTCCTATATTTGAACATTACTTTCCTCACCCATAGTTATTCCACTCACTTCCTCCCTATTAATTGAATTTAGTAGAACTACTGGGGGTGGATCTAGGTGATAATTAGATAGTGATGTTTCTTATCTAAATATAAGTTATTCCTTATCATCATAAAAAATTGTAACCTCTTTCTTTTTATAATAAATATTCACATCATGTTCTGAAAGACAATACATAACGAGGATTATATCAAATCAATCATGGGTATGATGATGATATCGGTAGATAAAGCACGTTTATATGCCCTAATGGGAACTAATTTACAAAACATTATTGCAATGATACTTCCCTTAGGAGTTTTGACTGACAACTCCCTTGTTAAATCAAATTGGAAATATCTAATTTTATTAGCAAACTAGGAAGATATGAAACAATGAAATGATCCAGAATAAAATAAATCATTGGTTAAATTTGAGGAAACCATTAAAGTACCTTCCACCACGTCATTATAAGCTTTAACCACAACATTAGTGATTGCATAAGCTTGGCCTTGCTTCCTTGGATGTTTCTGAGGTAATTTTCCTTGATGATTAATGCCCCATTTCCCCAGCAGTAGTGATTGCATAAGATTGGACTTGCCCCCCATTTTCTTTCCCTTGAAATTTATTTTCATAATTACCCATTTCTTTATAACTGTAGCATTCACCATTGACAACCACTTTCTTCCCCTTACAATAAAAAGCTTGGTAGCCTTTTTTTCCACACTTTTAACTGACTCACATTTCCTTTAGGAAAGTATTAGGGTGTTTCTTACCACATTTACTGAAGGATGAAAATTAAAATATTCCCTTATTCCCCTTATTTCCATTTCTGGAGTGTTCAACAGATCTCTTCTTCTCTTTCTTTTCTTTAATGTCTTAATATTTAGAGAATTCCTTTTCTATCTTGATAGCACATGAGACTATATCTTCATATGACGAGAAGGATTTTGAGACTAATGCTCGACGGAGAAATGGTTTTAACCCATAAAAGAATCAATCAATCTTACTCCTTGGGTTATGTATATAATCTAAAACATGTCTTGCTAACCTTGTAAAGTTAGCCTCATACTTTGTGACATTCTCATCATCCTTTTTCCTTAGACTCATAAATTGTCTTTCTATATCTTCTCGATGGTCACGGGGAAAGTATTTTTCTAATAAAATCTCTTTAAACTCCCTCCATTCTATATTTGATACTTCATCATATTCCTTTATGTTTTGATTCAATGACCACCATTGATCTGTATCTCCTATGAGGTGATAAACTTCCATGAAAACTTTTTCTCTTTCGCTACTCCCCAAATAATTAAATATTTTCTCTAAGGAACTTATCCATTGATCAACTACAAATGGATTTTTAGTCCCGTTTAATGTTGGTGTTTGTTTCCTCATGAAACTATTTAACATTGATCCTTCACGTTGTGGGTCAGGGTGATCTATATGGGTATGGTTTTTATTCACAACCTAAGTGATTTTTCCCAGTATGGTTATAAGATGTTTAGCACCAGTTGCATCACCAGCTCCACTATAATTATGTTGAGTAGGAGGGAAATCCCTACATGGATTACATGCATTGATACAGTTTCCATTCATTCCAGTAGGCACCATTTCTAAACAATGGCATATTCTATATTAGTTTATGAGTCACAATACATAATTTTAAACTATTAAAATACCTAACATAAATTGAGTAGTTTATGCATATAATCCATAATCATAAAAAAAATGTTTTCTGTAAGGAATTATTTACTCATAAATCCATTATAATGGTTTGTAAAGAAAATTTGAATTATCCTAAGCATATCCCCCAGGAGTTTCATAACCAAGAGTGCAGCAAGGTCTGTTGTCGTGCACCAGTTCCCATTCAAGTCTATCTCAAAGTGGTGTTTTCAGGTTTTACCCCTAGGTACATCTATGGCAGATCCACTTGTACCTTCTCGTATCCAGACAGGGATGTATTTCTTAGAAAACCCACATAATATTTACATTACCATTTTTTTGGATATTGTTTTATACTAATCCTCAAAGTCTATCTTAGGGTAATGTTCTCTAATCAGAGTTTTCCTAAATCTAGTTTCCAAGGTTTGTACTAAACTTCCTCTAATACCAACTATAATGCCCCAACCATAGTTACCCAGATTCGGTGCATTATTACATAACATTGGCATGATCACAAGAGATCAAGTTTTGAAAGACCGGTTAGTTTAGTAGCCTTGGAAGTACTAGATACATAAAAATTTTTTACATTACATCATTAAAAAACATTGTTTCCCTTTTGAACACACTCATATTCTTTGGCCTATCCCTACAGGTTAATCATAATACAATTCTTCACATCCTAGAAAAAACTATAATATAATAAAGGGGTGATCTCAGATGCTCAGTAAGGATAACTATATAGAGGAAACTATCATGAATAATACTAAACATTTAAGGCAATGTATAAGACTAAACCACAAGCCTTTTAAACTTAAACTTCAGTATAATATAGAAAATATAAATAAAAAAGGCTATTTACTTATTCACATGGATATTCTACTAGTAGAATAATCACATGTAATATCAATAGCTAATTTCATAATGATGGAATGTATAATGTTGGACATCATAACCACATAGTCAAGGCCTTGTTCCAAGACTATAAATAATATTTTTTTCAAGGCCTTGTGCCAAGACACTAGTTTGTCTCATGAGACCCACTGATGCATCAAAGATCTATAACAATCTCCACTCTTCACTTACTAAGTTCAATGCATTCCTCATATGAAAAGTTTGAAACATAACATAAACATTCGTAGTAAAACTATCATAAGAAATGTTAATAATTTTACCATAAACCATGAATGCTATAAAAATAAAATATCCACAGTCAAACATATCACAAAACCTTCAATACAATATGGAAGATTGTATCATAATAAATCAACTTCAAACAAGTGTAAAATACATTAAAGGATGTTGACATAGATAAAATCAAAACTATTTTAGAGAAATATATCTTTCTATTTTGAAATCATTTAAAAGTCACATAATTATAAGAGAAAACATTTATTTTGAAAATATTCTTATAATCTTGTAAGGTAATATTAAAAGGTGTTATAATGGTGGAAAATAGCTGAAACCGCCATATAAGTTAAAAAAACATTCTTACCTTAATTTGTCAAAAAGGTCTTTAAGTACCTTGTTTGGAAAACGACGGGAAAATTCCTTTCAATTTTTTTTATAAAAAGTAAAACAAGGGTATAAATGAATTTAAACCATATTATAGGAAATAGTAAAAATGTTTTGAAATAAATTTTTAAGAAACATGGATGAGGATGACAAAGAATTCTCAGTAGATGATTTTGTTGAGATGGTATGTGAGTATGTTATACTCTATAATACCAAATGTAGGATCGAATATGTAAACATGAGATTATAAAATACAATAGGGGGGGGGTGAATTGTACACTTTAAAAATTCTTTTAGGAACTTTTAAAGATGATTATGGTTAAAAGGGTTAAACAAGATAACTCACAAGACCTCTAAGTTCTAATAACTTGCTTGAATCTGGAAAAGTGATTCCGGAAATGAAACTTAACAAAAGTTTACAACAACGAAGGTTCTACCTTAAAGCATACAGAATCTAACTAAATCAGAGTAAAAATATGAGGGAGTATAAAAAAGTTATACTTTCCTCAACAATACAAATGTACAGTAGAAAACAAAGTAGTAACACTAAACTAACAAACAATAACTCTTTTAACCCAAAGAGAAGGGTATCCAACAACCCTGGATAAGAAGTCCCTTGATTTATATGTTCAAGAAATTCTGTCTTACCCACACCAGGGTAAGACCTCGATATGACGATCAGACTCTGTCTTGCTATCCCCGCAAGCCCTCAACTATCAGGTATTTGAAACCTCTGTCTTCCTATCCCTGGAAGCCCTCGATTGTACACAGCAACAATCAGAGTCGCATGAAGCCAATCTGCTTGAAGAAAAGTTTGAACAAGCCATTCAAAATTTCTGCACGAAGTTTGAGAGTTTATAAGAGCCTCTCTCTCTAGAAATCACTTCAACAACATGTAAGCACGATTGTCAAAGATGTTGTCAAGTGTGTCGAGATCTTTTCAAATGAGCTCCTATTTATAGGCACAGCTCCAACGGTCTACTCCCTCCTCCAACGGTCATATCCTCCCTTGAATTTCAGAGGGACCTGTACACGTGTCACTCAAACAATAGATAGTTGATAACTGAAGGCAGAACATCATTTTATAATAGAACAAGTGAAAGCATAACCAAAATCTAATATTCTGAATGTAAGTAAGTGAAAGTTCAGAATGTAAGTAAATTAATTAGAAGTCTATAATACAAGAATATTCAGATTCTATTTTGTGGGAATTCAGAACCTGAATTCTATAGAATTATGGAGTCTGAATTTCATGGTAATTCAGAATCTGAATTCATTAGAATTTAGAACCTGAATTTACAAAGTTCGGAGTCGGAGTTCATGAGAATTAGGAGTCAGAACTCATAGGAGTTTGGAGTCTGAATTCAAAGTAATCCAGAGTCAGAACTTAGAGAAGTTCGTATCCATAATTTGTAATCAAAATTCAGAGTCAAACTTCATGAATGTTCATATCCAGAATTCAGAGTTGAACTTCATGAGAGTTTGTATCCAGAATTCGGAGTTGAACTTCATGAGAGTTCGTAAACAGAATTTAGAGTTTAACTTCATGAGAGTTCGTATCCATAATTTGGAGATGAACTTCATGAGATTTCATAACTAGAATTCAGAGTTGAACTTCATGAGAGTTTGTAACCAGAATTTAGAGTTGAACTTCATGAGAGTTTGTATCCAGAATTTGGAGTCTTAAACAGAATGTTTCATATCTAAGTATTATATGATTCCGAAATTTTGGGCTCAATCCGTATTTTACACTTATAAAATTTATTATATAAACAATGAATTCCAGGTAATGTTAAATTTCCTTGGGTAAGGAAAGTTTTTTAATGGATTAAAATAAGGATTAAAATGAGTTTTTCCTTGAAATAAGGTGTTTGAGATTTTCAAAACAAGAGGAATGGTAAAGTCATATGGTAAACCTTATTGGCTCATAAATCTCCCCCTTACATGAAGGAATGGAAAAGTCATAAGTAAAACATTATTAACTCAACAATATCCCCCTTTTTGGAAAGCACAAACATCCTTAAGAAAAAGAATATAACAACTTGGAATAAGTTTATTAGACTTTGAAATTAAATCTTATCTCCCTTTGTTCATGGACAATGGTGAATACGACTAACTCCCCCTTAGGATTTGAAACTCTAAGGATCATATTCTAGATTTTTGGAATGAGAATTTTCATTTGAATGTGGAAATTTTCAAAATGAGAAACTCCCCCTTAAATAACACCCCCTTACTTAGAAACCTTTTTCCTTCTCCCTTTTATAATTCTTTTTCCTTCTCCCCCTTTGTGATTTTCAAAAAGAGTCTGAGGGAATGGAAAAAATATGGTACCTAAAATATTAGTATAGATATCCAAAAAAAATAAGAAACCACAATTTCATTGAGATTTTAAGTATTAGTACAAGGAAAAAATACAACAAAAGATCAGATTGGGATTCATTTTATTTATTTTTTCCTTGGGCATTAGCTTCTTCACAATGGTATTTAACTTTTTCAGCTCTTTGTGATCCTCCTATGATTGCTTTTCCAAGGCTGTGATTCTATCCTCTTGAACCTTTACGGACTCTGCCTGAGCCTTCAGTAATTCCTCTTGCTTCACAAGACTTTCTTCCATCTCAGTCCGGAGATCCTTCTCTATTTCCAACTTTGGAAAAAATAACTCAGCTTCCCATTCAGATATTTCACCTATTGAATATGAGTATTTTTTTCAAGATTTAGCTTTTCCTGAAAGCTGTCTGTAAGATTTTTGGTTTTGGTGTCTTCGGTACCAAAGGCTTCCTTGACATCTTCTTGGAACTGATCAAGCTCATTCAAATCTTCATTAATTTTCTTCGACCATAGAGTCATTTTCCTGAAAGATTTTTTGTGGGACTCATAATTAATAAGGAAATTTTTTTGTTCTACCTCAATCTTAACACATCTATCCATCACCATGGATATGGAGTCTGTTTTCTGATTCATACTATGTTGAAGCATCTGGTATCTAGAATCAATTATAGGAAAAATTGAAATGGTATCTACCAACTTATTCAGATATTATACAAAAAAATCATGTCCTAATGCAGATGACTCCGAATCAGACATTTTTCTTTGAGATTATTCTTCATCTAACTCTACCAGCTTTCTCTTAGAGGATTCTACAACTTCTTTCTTCATCATAATTTCTTTCGTTGGGGTATCATCAACCACTTGTTTTCCCTTGTCAGTTTTCGGTACTACTTCCTCATCAGGAGATTCCTGCTCACTTCTGGATAACTGTATAATTTTATCTTCATCAACTTTTTCCTTCTCAGCTCTAGCTTCAATATCCTCAGGAAGAATAAAGTCATGATTGTGACTCTCTTCCTCAGATGGCTTGTTAACTTCCTCTTCACCCTTACCGTCATCTCTATGTGTAACATGTTTAGAAGATCTGGCTTGAGAAGTCCGAAGTGAAAATTTCTCAGAAGCACTTTCTCTTTCCGGAAATTCTTCTACTTGCTTTAGCCAATCAGCTGTCTTTTCAGAGCTTTGAGCTTCCTAGACTTCTTCCACATTTTTCTTCTCAACTTCCTTGTCTTTGAATTTTTCTGGAGACATAACTTCTTTCCCGGAGTCTCAGGAAATTGTTCTACTAGGAAGGTTTTTGGTACAAGGATTTTTTTGGATGCAACCTCATTGGCCTTCAAAAGTTATTGGATAATCTCTACCTCAGACATCTTCTTCTTCAGCTTCTTCTATTTAGCCTACTTTTCTAGCTCATCAGCTGATTTCTACTTCAAGGCCTTAGGCTTAGTAGGATCCAAACTGAACTGTGGCTCCCCTACTTTTCTACTCTTCTTATCCTCCCTCCACTTTGCTACCACCTCATCCAGGTAGGATTTTTGCTTCTTAGGTTTAGTAGGTGCGGATTGGACTTCCTTAGAGTTAGGCGTTTTGTCTTCTGCTTCCACTTCCTTCATCTTTCTTTTCTTCCTAGTTTTCTTTGAAGGTTCAGCTTCATCAGCAATCTTCGGAAAAACCTCTGCCTCATCCTCAGGTAAATCATAAAACTCACCTGACTCCTTTGAAAAAATTACTTTCATCCTCTTCATAGTTTCATCACTTATCAGCATCACATTGCAATTCCTCAACTTGGAGCTGCAGGGGATCTTGAAGGATTCTAGAAACTGAACTATCAGCTTGTAAAGTAAGGCCGAATACATGATAATCTGAGCTCTTAAATTTCCATTCTTGATGTTCTGAATCATAATGAGGATGTGCCTCATGAGATTTACCTTCCTTAGATTTACAAAAAAATCTAAGATGTACATGTCACTTTTCTTAAGGGTGTCCTTATCACCCTTCCTCGGTACGATGAGACCTTGCACCCATAACTATAAAATCCGATTGTTGGTAGATAGATGTGAAATATTGGTTGTATTAACATCTTTGAGCCCAAGGAATTCCATAGCCTTTTCCTTAACAAAACTTCATTGAACCTCTGGCAACTTGTGTGGACAGAATTCAGCTACACCTTTATATGAGAGCCCTACCAAGCTCGCAGCCTTGGTGTAAGAGAGTTTATATATCTTTCCATAAATCTTGAATGATAATTTTTCTCTACCCTCTTCTTTAAAGATGTAAAATGATTCATAGAATTCAATGAGAAGATCCGGATATACTCCATCTTGAGCTATTATCTTAGAAATAACTACACTTTCCCACCTATTGAGCTTTATGTTCTTGGAAATAATGGAATCATACTTGTTGAAAACTTTTGGGTGTACCAACCTCTCCCTATATATTTTCCACTCCAGAATCGGCTTAACTATAGACATATCCTAAGAAGGAGCTTTTGTAGACATTCAGAATGGAGCAATTTTGAAGAATCCAGAACGAGCTTTTGTAAAGAGGCAGAGCTTCAAGACACAAAATCTTGATAACTGATGTGGGATAACCCTTCAGGGGTCCTTTATATAGGCGATGGAAGTGACCTTTCAACTTTCAATTTGAATCTAATGGTTGGGAAACCTTCTAATCTGATCTAACGATTGATATGATATCCGCAAGGAAAAATTTGGTTGAATTCGATCTTTTGAGGTTTTAAAAATAAAACATTCAGATTTAAGGAATCTTGAATCCGAGAAATTTTTTTTAAAAAAAAATAAACTAACAGCAATTAAAAAGTAATTATGAGAAACTCAATAAAGAATCATACCTTTCGGATTGCTAAGAATATTATTCGTAATAGGTGATATTCTTCTTGAAGAACTTTGGATTTCAAAAAAAAACTTGAGTATGAAAAAAAAACTTCACTACAGAAATTTCAAATACGAAGATTTTCATTACGAAAATTTCAGGTTTGAAGATTTTTCATTATGAAAATTTCAATTCCAAAGATTTCCATTATGAAAAAATATGAAATCTTTATTAAGAATTTTTTTTGAAAAGCTTTATTATGAAAATTTTAATTACAAAATTTTTTGAAAAACCAACTACGAAAATTTTATTACAAAAAAAATTTCAAAAACCAAATACAAAAATTTTCATTATGAAAAATTTGAAAAACTAACTATGAAAATTTTCATTACGAAAAAGTTGAAAAACCAACTATGAAAATTTTGAAAAACTTTAATTACAGATGTACTCCCCCTATGAAAAGGAGTTTATTACTGTAAAGAGATTAGTTCAACAGAAATTTAATAGAGGAAGATTAACTCATGGTTATCATTCATAACTTTTGTTTAATTTATTCAAATATATCGGAAGATAATGATTTTGTAAAAATGTCAGCAAGTTGATCTTGTGTTCCAATAAATTGAAGAATGATGTCTCATTTTTGTGTGTGATCCCTAATAAAGTGATGCCTAATATCTATGTGATTTTCACGAGAGTGATGTGCATGATTTTTACTAAGGGAAATGGAACTTGTGTTATCAAACATAATTTGAGTCTTAGTAAAACTCAAGGCATAGTCTATGAGTGTGTGTTGCATCCACAATACTTGAGCACAACAACTTCTAGCTTCTACATATTCAGCTTCAGCAGTGGAAAGTGATACTGAGTGTTTCTTCTTGCAAGACCAAGAAAATAATGAATCTTTTAAGAAATGACAAGTTCCAGATGTACTCTTTCTATCCATTCTATATCAACCAAAGTCAGCATCTGAATTTTTTTTTAAAATATCATTTCCAGAAGTATAAAACAGCCCTAAATCCATGGTCCCCTTTAAGTAGCGAAAAATTCTTTTCACTACCTTTAAGGGAGATTCCTTAGGATTGGATTGATATATTGCACATAAGAATACTTAAAACATTAAGTCTGGATGACTAGCTGTCAAGTAAAGTAGAATTCCTATCATACCTATAAAAGTTGTTTGATCTACTGGTTTTCCATCTTCATCAAGATTAAGTGTGTTTGAGGTACCAATGGGAGTATTTATACTTTTAGTGTTGTAATATCCATAATTTTTAAGAAGATATTTAATATACTTATGTTGGGGTATATAGATTCTTTCTGGTTTTTGAGAAATTTGAAAACCAAGGAAAAATTTTAACTCACCCATCATACTCATTTCAAACTCATATTTCATTAGATCCACAAAGAAATTAGTTAAAGATCGATGAGTTGAACCAAATATAATGTCATCAACATAAATTTGAACAACAAAAACATTTTTCTTATCTTTATTTATAAAAAGGGTTGGATCTACATTTCCCTTAACATAGTTATTTTGAAGTAAAAATCATGTAAGCCTGTAATACCAAGCTCTAGGGTCTTGTTTAAGTCCACACAGAGCTTTGGTAAGTATAAAAACATGATCAGGATGTTTTTTATCTTCAAATCCAGGAGGTTGTTCAATAAAAACTTCATCTTGAAAATAACCATTAAGAAAAGCACATTTCACATCCATTTGAAAAAGTTTGAAATTGAAGAATGCTGCAAAGGCAAGTAAAATATGAATAGTTTCAAGTCTAGCTACTAGAGCATAGGTTTCTTCATAGTCTATTCCTTCTTGTTGATTATAGACTTTAGCAACTAATCTATCTTTATTTCTAACAATGATTCCATTTTCATCATACTTATTTCTAAAGACCCACATTACTCCAATAACAGAAGTTTCCTTAGGTATTTCAACCAAGGTCTAGACTTTATTCCATTCAAATTCATTTAGTTCATCTTGCATAGCTTTAATCCAATCATCATCACTTAAAGATTCATCAGTGATTTTTGGTTCTAATTGGGAAAGAAATGCTAGATGTTCTAATTCATTTCTTATGGAACTTATAGTCCTTACAGGTTGATTCACATCACTAATGATACTATCACTGGGATGATTATTTAGAAACAACTGATTTGGGTTTTGTAAAACCTGCTCATCAACATAAGGTAGAAAGTCTTCCAGGGTAAATGTTTCAGAAGTATCTTCTTGAATATTTTCCTTATCAGAAGGATCTTCTATCAAAGGTTGATAATTAGTTTTTTAAAACACATCTGAGGATGTAGGTTGGGGTTGTTTAAAAACAAAAGGATCTGTTTCATCAAATTTCACATGCACTGTCTCTTTAACAGTACAAGTGTTTTTATTGAAAACTCTATAAGCCTTAAAAGTTGGGGAGTAGCCTAAGAAACTTCCTTCATCACATTTTGGTGAAAATTTATGAATATTATCTTTAGTATTCAGAATGAATACCTTGCAACCAAAAACCTTAAAATAGGAAAGTCTAGGTTTTCTACCATTCCATAAGAAGTTTTATTAAGAAAAGTTCTAATCAAAACACGATTTATAGTATAACAAGAAGTACTTACAGCTTTAGCCCAAAAATGTTTGGATACAAAATACTCACACAACATGGTTCTAGTTATCTCTTAGTTAATTCTATTACTTCTTTCAAAAACACCATTTTGTTGAGGTGTTCTGGGTGCTAAGAAGTTGTGAGTAATTACTTTGATTCTATTAAAGGTTTCAAAATCAGAATTTTGAAATTATCCTCCATGATCAATATGAATAGTTTTCAGTGGAAGGCTTTTCTCATTTTTATCTTGGGATCTAAAACTTTTGAAATAAGAGAAGGCTTAAGATTTCTTTGCTAGAAAATAGACCCATGTAAATCTAGTGTAATCATCAACTAGAAAAAATACATAGTACTTCCCTCCAATGCTTCCAGTTTGTGTAGGATTAAAAAGATCCATATTCACTAGATATAATGCATCACTTTTTGTGACTTCACTGACTGATTTAAAACTTGATTTATGTTGCTTTCCATATTGACAAGGGTCACATACTTTAGAAGAATCAAATCTAAGATCCGGTAGATACTTAACTAATGTTTTCTTAGAAATTTTGCATAAGTTCCTAAGGTTACAGTGTCCTAACCTTCTATGCCACAACCAAGAATGATCTTCCATTGAATTAAGGAAAGGTAGATCTTGAATCCTAAGGTCTTATAAGTTTAGTGTGTAAACATTCTCTTGTCTATTGGCAAAATGAATAAATTCTTCCTTGGAATCGTGTACTAAGCACTTATCATTCCTAAAATTCACAAGGTAGCCTTCATCACATAATTGGATTATGCTAATGAGGTTGTTCTTAAGACCCATAACAAATAAAATATTTGAAATCAAAGTTTTTCTAAGAAGAATGATGTTACCTATACCAATAATTTCTCCCTGATCATTATCTCCGAAAGTTAATTTTCCTCCTTTTGTCTTGATAATATTTTCAAAACAGTTTCTGTTACCAGTCATAAGCCGGGAACATCCACTATCCATGTACCAAGTATTACTGTTGGTAACTTCTCTATTTTCCTAAAAATAAGAAAAAGTTATGTTTTCGGAATCCTGACTTTATTGGATCCAGAATTGTTAGACAACAAAATTTTTGGTATCCACATCTGTTTAGAAAAATAAGCTATATGAAACCCAATAGATTGAAATTTATTCAAGGAGCAATTTTTCTTCCAATTCCCACCACTTTGACATTTAGTGAAAAAAGGATCTCTAGAAGGAACAAAATAGTTGTTTTTGAAAACCGGTTTTTGGTGAGTATAACCTACTCTAGTAGTGTTTCCTTGAGGTTTAATTTGAGAATACATCTTGTCAAAATTTTCCTTCCCAGAGGTAAATTTTTCAAGAAGCTTCTTAAGAGAAAATATTTCGGATTTCAGTCTGATGACTAAATTCCTATCCCCAGGAATCATTTCCTTAGATTTAGATTTTTCCTCAAGAACTTTTATCTATAAAATAGCATTCTTAAGATCTTTAGAAAGTTCTTCTTTATTAGAATTTTCTTTTTCAAAGTATTTAGAAAGTTTTTCTAAAAACTCATCTTTATCTCTAAGATCTCTAGAAATATCTGAAATTTATTTTATAAGAATTTATTCCCTAGTATTTTCCTTGTCTAATTTCTTAAATTTTTTACAATTTCTTGCATAAAGTAATTTGAAAAATCTAGAAACTTCTTCATATGAAGGTGTTTATTCATTTTCTGAGGATTAAGTATCTTCATTAGAAGTACTATTTTTGGAATAGTAATTCTTATCAAGAGGTAAATTTATTAAAGCCTCGGCAGAGCGTACCTTGGCCATAAGACATGTATTTGGGAAAGAAGTAGTAGAAATGAATCTCATATTCTTCTGTGATAATGAATCATATTCATAAGATTCTCTTTATGAAGAATCTCCACATCTAGAACTCCAAGTATCATTAGCTTTAAGGTTTTCTTGTGCTTTGATTGATAAAATTTCTTCTTATTACTTTCTTAATTCCTTTCCTTATTTTCCTTCTTTTTCAACAAGGGAAAATCAGGTCTGATATGACCTGTTCTTTTACATTCATAACACATAAATTCTCCATATTTCTTATCTCTGTAGTCTTTATTCTTTTATTTATTCTAATGGTTCCTTTGAGCTACAATCATGTTCATTCTCCGAGAAAGATTAGCTAATTCATTCTCAGACTTTTCTGTGTCACTAGATTCTGACTAAATAATGACTTTATTTGTCTTTGATCTGGTTACTCTTTCTGGGGTCATGGCTTTCATATGTTTATAAGTGTTTGTAAAATCAAATCCAACATTCCCATTATTCTTCTTGACATTTTCAGCATCTCTTTTCATTCTGGTTTCATGCTGAGGAAGAGTTCCAAACAACTCATCTAAGGAAATATGGGTGAATTTCCTATTCTCATCAATAGCTGTCCTCTTGGATTACCACTCATTTGGAATGATGTCTATGATATTTTCTACAATAGCTTCATCATATAATCCTTTTTCTCCCATATATTTTAAGCTATTCACGATAGTCATAAACCTTTTCTGAACTTTTCTTATAGGTTCTTCATAAGGAAAGTTAAAACTATGGTATTCAGCTCTCAACATAGCTCTTCTTGTCTCTATGACTTTAGATGTACCAAAATGTGTAACTTCAAGTTTCTTCCAGATAATTTTTATAGCTTCACATGAAGATATTTGACTATATATGTTCCTATTCATGGAACATAACAAAGTATTTCTGACTCTGAAATTTGATTGATATTCTAATTTTTCCTGATTCGTAAAAGTTATCAAATCCTTATCTAGAATGTTATAATCTCCAGTCAGCATTAGGTAGTTATCAACTCCAGTATTGATAACAAAAGTCTTCATCCTATCTCTCCATTAATCATAATCATTTCCATTAAAAAAAGGAGGTCTAATAGGATTTAGGTTATCAATAGAACCAACATTTAAACCTGTCATCCTTAAGGTAATCGTTGGCACAAAAAACTTGTTAGTAGTATAAGTCTGTAAACAAGAGAAAATATCCTAAGAAAAAAAAAATGAATCCAAACTATGTGATTCAAAAAAACATATTTTAAAAAAATATGAATCTAGAAAATTCAATTCCGAAAGTAATAAGAGGAAGAATTTTACTCTGAATCTAATCGTGAGATTAATTCAGATTGTACCAAATCCTCTGATACCAATTCTTGAGATGGTATGTGAGTATGATGTACTCTATATTAACAAATGTAGGATCGAATATGTAAACATGATATTCTTAAATACGAAGGGGGGGGGGGTGAATTGTACACTTTAAAATTTTTTTAGGAACTTTTAAAGATGATTATGTTTAACAGGGTTAAACAAGATAATTCACAAGACCTCTAAGTTCTAATAACTTGCTTGAATCTGGAAAAGTGATTCTAGAAATGAAACTCAACAAAAGTTTACAACAAATAAGATTCTACCTTAAAGTGTATTGAATCTAAATAAATCAGATTAAAAATGTGAGGGAGTATAAGAAAGTTATACTTTCCTCAACAATACAAATGCACAACGGAAAAAAAAGTAGTAACATTACAAGTAACAAACAATAACTCTTTTAACCCAAAGAGAAGGGTATCCAACAACCATGGATAAGAGGTCCCTTGATTTATACATTCAAGAAATTCTGTATTACCCACACCAGGGTAAGACCTCGATATGAAGATCAGAGTCTATCTTGATATCCCCGTAAGCCCTCAAATATCAGGTAGTCAGCACCTCTGTCTTCCTATCCCTGGAAGCCGTCGATTGTACACAGCAACAATCAGAGTCGCAGGAAGCCAATCTGCATGAATCAAAGTTTTAACAAGCCGTTCAAACTTTCTGCACGAAGCTTGAGAGTTTATAAGAGCCTATCTCTCTAGAAATCACTTCAACATCATGTAAGCACGGTTCTCAAAGATGTTGTCAAGTGTGTCAAGATATTTTCAAATGAGCTTCTATTTATAGACACAAATCCAACAGTCGGCTCCCTCCTCCAACGGTCATATTCTCCCTTGAATTTCAAAGGGACCTATACACGTGTCACTCAAACAATTGTTAGTTGATAACTGAAGGCATGACATCATTTTATAATAGAACAAGTGAAAGCATAACCAAAATCTGATATTTGGAATGTAAGTAAGTGAAAGTTCGGAATGTATGTAAATGAATTTGGAATCTATAATACAAGAATATTCGGATTCTATTTTGTGGGAATTCGGAACCCGAATTCTATATAATTATGGAGTCTAAATTTCAAGGTAATTCATAATCTAAATTCATTAGAATTCAGAACCTGAACTTACAAAGTTTGGAGTCGGAGTTCATGAGAATTCGGAGTCAGAACTCATAGGAGTTTGGAGTCTGAATTCAGAGTACTCCGGAGTCAGAACTTAGAGAAGTTTGTATCCAGAATTCATAATCAAAATTCAGAGTCGAACTTCATGAATGTTCATATCCAGAATTTGGATTTGAACTTCATGAGAGTTCGCATCCAGAATTTGGAGTTGAACTTCATGAGAGTTCATAACCAGGATTCGGAGTTTAACTTCATGAGATTTCGTATCCAGAATTCAGAGTTGAACTTCATGAGAGTTCGTAACTAGAATTTGGAGTTGAACTTCATGAGAGTTCGTAACCATAATTCAGAGTTGAACTTCATGAGAGTTTGTATCCATAATTTAGAGTCTTAAACAGAATGCTTCATATCTAAGTATTATATGACTCTGAGATTTTGGTCTCAATCCAAGTTTTACACTTATAAAATTTATGTTAGAAACAATGAATTCTAGGTAAGGGTAAATTTCTTTGTGCAAGGAAATTTTCCTTAAGGGAGTAAAACAAGGAGTAAAATGAGTTTTGCCTTGAAATAAGGTGTTTGTGATTTTCAAAACAAGAGGAATGGTAAAGTCATAAGGTAAACCTAATTGACTCATCAATCTCCCCCTTACATGAAGGAATGGAAAGGTCATAAGGAAAACCTTATTGACTCAACAACTTTTTTATAAACAACATCAGATAATAAAGATATTATAAAATTAACCGTTACCTTGTAATTTTCCTTAGTCGAGGGTACATTAACCTCTTGTATAATAGTTAAATATTTTTTATTAAATTATAAAAGAACTATATACATAAATATGATATCATATATGATCTTCTAATATTTATTTGTTAATAATATTTCAACAGTATCATTGTTTCGGGTGTTAATTGATTTGTTTTCCTTTATATGTTGTGTTATGTATTTCATGTTTGATATGTATAGGACGTATTTGATTCAAATACAGAATGATATTAAGTTTTTAAACATTATTTTTAATCATAAAATGAAAATTATTCTTGAATAGTTACAATGATTAATGAATCTCATCACGTTCGTAGAGACAGTAATCCGTACGTACGCACGAGCGACAATACCAATCTATTGATGGTGAAATAATATGTAATTGGATGGTATGTAATATATACAGAATAATTAACATATTATATTTATTATTTACATCAATTATACTCATTATTATACCTATCTAAATAATGAAGTGTTGAATAACAAACTACACCACGACGTGGAGATGGTAAGCCGTACGTACGCGCGTTTGGTGACTTTGTCATTCATAGGATAGATAGAATAAGGAATATGGTTGTTCCACATTTATAATAATATCACAATATGTATAAGTTAATGGATTTATTATTTTGTTATAGAAATGACAAATAAAGAGGAAGTAGAAGAAGAAAAGAACTTTTAAAGAGGTGATGAAATTATTACCTCTTCTTCAAGGTGATTCCTTTTGATTTGATCAAAAGGGATATTTAGGTTAGATTTATGATCCAAGTAAAACCTATATTTTTAAGTGAGGGTCTTTGGGAGGATATTTGACTAGGGTTTGGACAATCCAAATGGTTTTGGAGGTGTGATTTTGAGAGAAGGAGAAGTAACCTTTTATGAGAGAGGTGAGGGTCACTTTAGGAAAAGATTGAAATATTATTTTATTATAAAATCATTTTCAGTTTATAATGGATCAAAATGTATTTATTTAGATGATAAGGTTGGTATGGGTCGAAATTATCTCAAAAAATAGATTTTAGATAAGTTTAGGTCACCATATTAATCTTATCTTTTAGATTTAACTCTTCGTTAAATAGGTTAACTTTTACAATGTCTTCTTGTATTTTTATATTACATGGTTAATAAACTTACTATAAAATTCCAAGAGAACCAAAACTGGTTCATTAATGAAATATATATCATTATATAAGTCCTTTTTCCAAACATTATATTTTTAAGAATATTATATCATTTAATAATATAGTATTTGTTTTAAAAACTCATTGATGTCAATTTTGACACTATTTAGTATTTGGTTTTTGTGAAAGTCAAAAAAACTTGATTACTTAGAAAAAATATATTAAATCAACTATAAAATGTCATATTTACCTATAAAATTCGTGGAATTCATAAAAAGTCTCAATTTACATTTATTTTGATATTTATAATGTCAATTATTTTAATCGTTCATTAATAAGGTAATTACTTCATCATCATTGTGTCATAAATTAATTTAATTATTTAATGTCTAAAAATTATAAATAAAATACCATGATGTATGAAATAATTTTATATTTATAATTAATATTTATTTTTTAATTTATCTTATTTATAACGCTATATTAAAAATATTTTAGTTATTAAACTTTGAATTTTAAACTTTTAACTCTTCTTTAAATAAAAAAATTATAAATGTCTTAATCTAATCCATGTAGATCAAAGAGGATCATATTTTATTCCTAAGGTTTGTTTTGGTCTAGAAACACTTATTCAATAGAATTAAGACATGTGTTAGGGTAACTATAATATCATTTTTACCATTAATTACCCTATTTACTATTAACCGTGGTAAATAAAATTCAAAAGTTACTATTCACAAAAAATTATTTTCATCCTATTGAACCAAATTTTACTTAATTATGTCAACTATATCTCCCTAATTTTCTAAATTTAATTCAAAGAAATGGTAAAGTTGCATTTTATGTGAATTTGCAAATGTGCCTAGAAGGTGGGTAAAAAGCGTTAAATAGTTCAATAAAATTTTATATATCTAATCTTATTATAAAATGACTCCAATGAATTAAATTAAACTAATATAGGTATTATGTATCTATTTTTACTTTAAAATAAATTTAAATAAAAATAGTAATTATTTAAATAAAAGTCGGTTTTAAACAATAACACAATGTTTTTCACTATTCATCAAAAATTGAAAGTTTTCAGAAAAATACCAAAAATTCACCCTAAGATAATTTTGATATTTCGAATCCAAAAAATGAAGTCCATTTTAAAAAATTAAATATATAATATTTCAAAAAGCAGGTATTACTGTAGCACCCTAAACATTTTATGGTATGTTTCTCTAAAATACTTCTAGTTATAGGCTATAATTAATGAATCATTGAGCCTCTATGGAAAAAAACATGGTTACTTATAGAAGATATCTATAACCTAGCCATAAAACATATATTTTCCAGCTCTTTGATTTGAATTTTAAAAATCTAACATACATAGTTGTGATCAAGATGATAATTAGAGTCTGATAGAATTAACTTAATTTTTGGTGAATAGTAACCCACCCTTATGAATAGTAACCTACTCTTAGGAATAGTAACTTCCCCTTATGAATAGTAATATGAATTTTATGAATAGTTTCCATTCCCTTGAATGTATAAATGAATTTAGGCACCCTAAAAATAAAGATGAATATTTTAAGTGTTTATATTTTTCAATTAAATAATCATTTTAATTAAATATTTAATTAATCATATTTATAAAATTATTTTTGAAATATGGACTTCATTTTTGGATTCTACACATCGAAAAATGGTTAAGGTGAATTTTTGGGATTTTTTTGAAATACTTAAATTTTTGATGAATAGTAAAATGCGACAATTTACGATAAATGATAAATAAGGAATTTATTGAGTCATTGATGATGATCTGCTGATGTAAGCCCAATTGGTTCGAAGTCACATGAATATATTACTGTTCTTGGTCATGGAATACTCACTATTGGTAGTCTTGAGAGGAAATAATAAATTAATGATTATAATATTAAGAAAACTCCTCTCCCCTCCACTATATAAACCACCCCTCACCCCCTCTTCCTCCCACACCAATCAAGCTTCAAGACTTGCCTAAATTCTGCCAAGTACTCTCCCAAAGACCTCTCCCCACGTCCAAGTCCTATTGGTCTCACTAAAAGGCCAAAAACAAAGGCCTTAAGAAGATTCTCAAGGAGGAGTACTCAAGAGGTGAACCTTCCTTCTCTTTTCTTTCAATTTCATTTACAAAGTTCCATTCTTTTGTTCTCCCTTATCACATCCCCTCATCAAAATTCCATGATAATTCTATTACCTTACATGTACTGGATTTTCATTGTTCTAATGGAATATTTCATCATAATCTCTCTTTTCCCCTTATTTTATACAATAAATGCAAACACCGTCTGAGATGTGTAAATTTATCACACTCAAGGAAGATGAGTTTTCAATTTAAATTACTATCTTAAATACTAGAAATGAAACCTTTTCAATGGTTGAACCATGTCATAATTTATTTATCTTATCTTGATTAATGTTCTGTAATCTTTACACGTTCATATCATGCAATAATAATACAAAACAAGTCTATTGTGCACAAAACCGCCAAGCCAAATCCAAGCGTTTATTTTTAACTCATCGAATGATTCATCCTCATGATATATAAATAGAATAATTATTAGATGATTTATATATCTTTAATTTCACTAATAATGTATATTAACAATTCTGTATGTTTAACCACATTTCAAATGAACTTCCATTAATGAATACAAGTAAACAAATCATGAAACCAAGTAAGAAAATGCTTCCAAAACAATAAAATTGAATCTCTTAAACCCATAAAAAAATCCATTAATGAACTTAATAAGGTTATACCATATCAATTAAATGTTTATGAGGTTCTGGAATTATTAATTAATGAAACTAAATTTTATTATTCAGGTCATTAAGAACAAACAAGAAAACCTTCGAGCGTAAGGTAAGGGATTGCTTAACTCAATTTTCATTCATTGAGTTAAACATCTATTTAATTGGTTACATTACTCCAAGAATATGTGTTAATGAACTATTATTTTTTTATACTTTATATCCACTTACATTTTTTGGATTTTTATTTTGTCACACATAAATATTTCATTGACTTATCATCACTCTAATGACACAATATTTGTAAGGGATCTTCTCACTCACTTTTGTTCAACAATATCCCCTATTTTGTGCCCTTTTATTTTTAATTCATAATGATGGGGTATGTTTTCTCACCTCCCCCATACTTTCCTTATGACATGTAAATAATTTAATTCCCCTTTACCTCTCATTAATACCTCTCAATAACACTTGTTACCATGCAAAAATGTTTGTAAGGTGTTTCTCATCTCACTTTAATTTCTATGAGATTTTCATTGTTCGCCACTTATTTATTGTATGTAGTATATGTGTACTGCCATTTGATATATAATAAAATGATTCTTTTTTATATTCATGTTATTCAATGATTCATTTTAGGGTTATAAGTTCTAGTAATATGATTCGACCGATTACATTGTGGTAAGAGACTTTGTCTCAACTACTATTTTGTTGTGACTAACTTTGTATGGTGCACCTAATAATCATTATGTGGTGTACCTACTACCCATTTAATATCACTTTTAATTTGGAATTATATTTATATTAAATATCCATAATCTCATATCATGGATATGTTTGTTGTCTAAACCGTATACCATTTTACATATGATGTTTATTTGGAAAGTTATTTTAATTATGGAAATATTGATGAATCCGTATACTCTACTCTCTATGGATATTGAAAAAGATTATTGATATTGTATTGAATCAATGTATAAATAATTATTTGGACATGTAGTGGAGGGTGAGGCTTGCTATATCCCCTCGATGCATCGGTAGGACTCATGATACAAATCAGTTGGCGACAAACCCTTCGAGTTTGTTTCTAAAAATCAGACAGGTTTCTACCCATAGAACTAAACCGTTTTAATGGTATTATGGTTTCAGGTGCCAGATACATGATGTCCAATTAATAAGAATAATCTTTATTCATTATCGGTTATTATTATTATCCATGAGGATTTCACTATGAAAAAATCTATGGATGCAGTTTCATTCTTAGTTTATTAATGGCATTAGTTTTTCATTTATTCACCATGCCATATTGATTATGTCAGATTGATTATGATTCACTTATTATTGTATTCATGCTTCCGCCATTTATAAACCTTACTGATCATTTGAGCTCACCCCTTTCATTGTTTACCTTCAATAGGTGATGAAGAGATTGTCATTTATTGAGTTCATGTGGTTGTAGTTTTTAGTTTTGTTATGTATTGTATTTTGTAACATTTTTCAACGTAATTTGTGTTACATCTATGTTTCTAGTTTCTTCAAGACTACTAAACTGATTGTTCCTTATGGATTTTTCATTCCTTCTAACCATTCCAATATCAAAAGTAATGTAGCATCTCTAGTATAGAGGGGTCGGGGTGTTACAGTTGGTATCAAAGGAAGTTTAGTAGAAAACTTGGAAACTAGAGTAGGAAATATATAGTAGGGAACACAACCCTAAGGTAATATTTGAGGGTAATAATAAAATAATATCCTAGTATTTTGTTAAGGAATTGATTATGTGAATCTTTCTAGCAAATACATCCCTATCTGGATACGAGCAGGTAGAGGTGGCTCTGGAACAGATGTACCTAGGAGTGAAAACTCGGACAAGGAGTTTTGGGCTATACCTGGGGTATCCTAGTACACAACAATGGGCCTTTATACACTCTTGGTTATGAAACTCCTAAGGGATATGATTAGGATATTTCATATTTTCTTTACAAGACATTATGAATGATCAAAATGTGAATTATTCCTTAAAGAAACCATTTTTTTCTGATTATTGGATTAGCCATGCGTAGGATCTTAATTTATGCTAACTATTTTGTTAATTTAAGATTATACATTTTGATTCATACCCTAATCTATTGTGTGCCATTATTTAGAAATGGAACCTAATGGAAGAATCAGAATCAATACTCATGGGCAATATAGGGATTTCCCCACTGAGAAAGTCAACATATTCAATGTCGGAGCATATCAGATTATAACCATATTGGGAAAACTTACTCAGGTTGTGACGAATAAACATGCTACACCTATGTTGGATCGTTTCATGTGGAAGAATCCCCCATATTTTAGTCAGACTACTAATCCGATGTTAACTGAGTAGTGGATCAAGTCACATGAAATGATATTTATGGCATTAAGATGCAATGAAAATGAGAAGGTAGTGCTGGAAGTATATTGTCTCAAGGGTGATGCAGATCAATGGTGATATTTGATCTAGAATACCACGAAGAAAGAAGAAATAGAAGATATGGAATGGAGGACTCTTAAGGAAATATTCTCCGAAAAATATTCCCCACGTGAGAAACGAACTAAAATGAAGCGTAAATTTCTTAGCTTAAAACAAAGGGAAGAAGAATGTGTTGCGGAGTATGAGGATACCTTTACAAGGATGGATAGGTATTCCATAGATTACGTATGTGACTCAGAAGACAAGATTGATAATTTCTTTAAAGGTCTTTGTAGAGACCCGGTTTTTTCCTGTAATACTTGGGAATAATTCTGCATATAATTCTACAGTTAGGCACGAATACGGCGTGCGATTCCGAGGCCCGGTGTGCCCGGAATAAATTTTATAAAAATGTGACATATTTTTATACTATGCACATGGAGAGGCTATGTTTTCTCCTAAACGGTAGCTCGGATCGGAAATCTGAGGGAACAGTTGCGTCCGGAGCGTGCCGTTTACCCTAGGCGGGGTGTAAAAGTTGCGGGCACATGCCTGCTGCGAGAGATGTCACTCAGGGGAAAAATCATCATTTTAAATTAGTGACTTAGTGATTTTTATCACTGGCGTTCTTTTCTAATAACTTTCGAACGAAGTGTTGGAATGGAAATCTGAGACTTCCATTGGGTTCGAAATGGGGAGTTTTGCCTAGGCGCGATATAAAATGAGAGGGCGCGGTGAATTCAGATTCCGAGCTAAGAGGGTTTTTCTATAAATAGAAAATAGGAGTTGGAGTTAGGGTCTCCCTTCTCCCTTCTCTCTATCCTTCTCTCTTATCTCTCTCTTTATCTCTTCTCTCTCTCTATCTCTCTCTCCCTCTCTCTCTTTTTCTTCTCCATTCTTCTCTGTTCTTCACCGGATTGAGAAGCAAACTCCGGTGAATCGAAGCGGGATCACAGTGAACGCATCACCAATGACGAACGGCCAGATCGAGGTAGTATTTCTGATTAATTTTCGCACCTTTTTCAATTTTCTCATTCTTGGGTGTTCTTCGTCCCAATTTTCGGGCATGCCAAAACCATGACGGATCGACAAGCGAGGGGCAGTGTTGTGAAGATTCGGTCTTGAGGATTCCGAAACTGGTGTCAGATAATTTTTCCGACCACCGGAGTGGTCGGGGGGACCGGCTGAAGGTTTGGCTTCGGCGTGTGGCGACGTCCGACGAAGGACCCGAGCAGGGCGAGGCGGAGCTCGGAGGATCCGGTCCGGTGTGGCAGTGTCAGGTGTGGCCGGCGCAGATGGGGTGCGGACAAGAGCAGTCGTCCGAGCCAGCTGTCGTGGCAGTGAGGCATAGTAGGTAGCCGGAGCCGGCTATCGCGGGTGGTGGCGTGGTGGAGCGCGGAGGACCTGGCGGCGTCGAGCGTGGTAGTGCGCTGTGGTTGGCTTCAAGTGCAGTGGTGCGCTGCAGGAGGCAGAGGTGCCAAGGGCCCCAAACCGTCGCGATCAGAGGAGACCCCCCGAGGTTAGCGCTCGGGGGAGCGATTCGGGGACAAGGACCCGCGCTTTGTGGGTCCTGTTGGGCGACGTGGAGAAGACCGGCCAAAAGGCTGGTCTGTTGAGAAACCAGACCCGAGGTGGGTCTGGTATGGCTAGAGCGGGCCATGTCTGGCAGGCCGCGGTGAGTCGGGCCGGACCCACGGCTGGGCCGCGGGCCGACGATTTGGACCGGGCCGGCCGGGGTAAACCGGCCCGGTTGGGCCCCGTTGCGTTCGGGGGGGGGGGGGGGGTAACTTCTAAATGGCGCATCCGTTTGACGTGTCGTTTGCGGCTGGTGGTCCGTCTCTTTGAGATGGACTTTTTATGTTGGGTTTTAGGGTTTTTTGGGTTCTATGCCCAAAGACGGGTGACCTGAAATGCTTTAATTTAATAATATTACATTATTATTAAATATTAGAATGGACGTACTCGTGAGCCGGATGTCCGTTTGACACGCCGTTAGAGGCGCTATGGCCCTGGAGTTGAGACGGTCCTTCCAAAGTTGGTTCGGAACCCTTGTGGTTTGGTTTCATTTCTCAGAGGCACGAAATGATTAATGCAAATAATTAATTTATTATTTAATTAATTATTCTTATGTCGGACCTAACTCCTGATTGGGATGTCCGATTGACGCGCCGTCAGCGGTAGCGTGACCCCAGTCCTCGTGTGGCCTTTTTGAGATGGTTTCTAATGCGTTTGGGTTGAAGACAAGGTGCAGGACCCACATGGCCTAGTTCGCAAGTTTTACGGTGAAACACCACTTTTTCACCTGACATTCGTTTAGGGTGTTTGGGTAATCATTTCTGAGTGTTTTTCTGAGGGGATTGTAATGACACAATCCGCCCGCCTAAATTCAGATCTGAGGCTTGGGCCCCACGTGGCGGCTCTCAGACATATGATGTGTTTTTACTACTTATGCTTCATAAGTCCGCTCAGGGAAAATGAATAGCCTATGCCGCGTGGTTATCTGCAAGGAATTCAAGGGTACGATTTGCGTGACATGTTTTGGGGTTGAGGTGTGGGCCCCATAGGGCCCCGCTTTCATATAACGTGTGGAGTTGTAGCTTCCGCATCCGGAGTCTGTTTTAGGCTTCGTCAGCGGTGTTGTGACCCTGGAATCAAGAAAAAGTTGACCAGGGTGGTTTCAGGCATTGAAGCTAGAGTTGAGGTGTGGGCCCCATGAGCCATCTTTAAAGTTGTGTATTGCATACTGTGCATTTTTCATCAGAAATCTGTTTGGGGCATATGAATAGTCGTTTTGGCATGTTTTTCCGAGAGCATCGCGATGGAATAGTTCTTTCGACCACTTTCAGGACCGAGGTGTGGGCCCCACGAGACGCCGTATGGGCTTAAAGCGATGTTGAATAACTTTTCCATCGGGAGCCCGTTTCCAGCGAGTAAGTAGTCTATCTCGCGTGTTTTTCCACGAGGATTACAATAGTGTAATCTATTTGGGAGGGCAGAGCCTCTTTAAAGATATAATTAAATGTGGAAACATGAAAGGGCATTGGTTGAAGGTTCCTTTGACGCACTCTGAACCTGCGCACGGTAGCAGTGTTAGTGATACCCAGTGATGGCACGAGAAATGCAGAGTTATCAGACCAGTTCCGAGTTTTCCCTCCAGTGGGGCTATGTAGTGGGTTACCTATTGACCTTAGGGTTTACCCTCCAGTGGGGATGGGTAGTGGGATACCCATTGACTTTGTTGTTTACCCTTCAGTGGGGCTATGTAGTGGGTTACTCGACAACCTCTTGTGGTTTTCCCTCCAGTGGTGCTGGGCAGTGGGTTACCCGATGACCTTTTGTGGTTTTCCCTCCAGCGGGGCTAGGCAGTGGGTTACCTGATGACCTCTAGTGGTTTACCATCCAGCGGGGCTGGGCAGTGGGTTACCTAACGACCTTTTGGGGTTTACCCTCCAACTGGGCTGGGCAGTGGGTTACCCGATGACTTATTTCAGACTCGACCCTTTCTATGAGGCTATTCAGTGACTTTTCTCCATGATTACCAGATTGGGACCCTTGGTGGTACAATTTAGCAATGAGGCAACTTTGGCGTGTGGGAATGTTGGGCATTAGTGATGGATATCCTTTGAACTGTTGGCGATTTCTCTTGGGCTGAGCTTGGAGATAGAGACCCCCCTTCACACTCGTTCTGGTTTCTTGTTGAGTATATATATATACACCCTACTTTTGTTCCCACTCCTTGGGTTCAGTTACTCTCCTTCTAGGAGGGGTGAAGACACGTGGGGTATGCCACGTTCTTTCCATGTCTAGCTCCTCTTGGATTGGATGAGTATACTTTCTTCCTTTTGTTGGGTTGAGCTGCACTCTCCCTTTTTTTTACTCTTACACTGTTCTTGTTCTGTCTACTGCTCACCGTTGTAGTACCTTCTTTTTTTCTCATTCGAGCTTTCGGGGCATCCTACTGAGTATCTTTATACTCACCCATTCTTGGGCTTTGCCCTCACATGGTGTGCCCTTGCAGATGACGAACAGGTTGGTCGAGACTACAGAGGAGCGTAGAGGACACATGAGCTTGGGATGTATTCAGTGGCTGTAGTAGGACTTTCTGGGTGTGAGACTCACCAGTTGCTTACTTTCATTTACATGTTTCCAGGTTGTGTCACCTTTCTGGTTGGGCGCATTTTTTGACCCTTTTATTGTTCAGTTCACTTATCAGTCTACTTTCCAACTCCACTTGTACTGATTAGAGGTCGATGCATGTATGTTTGTTTCCCTTTTGTAGCAGTGTTGTATCTTTCTTTCTATTTTCTGCACTTTTTCATTGAGTTAGCTACATGTGTGTGTGTATAGTTTCTTAGGAAAATGCCTCCCCTAGTTTGTTGTGCCTTCGGCGCTAGTCGCTAGCCCCTAGCCTATGGAGGCGAGTTTAGGGTAGTTGCGGCTCGAGCCCCGGTACGGGTTGGGTCATGGGAAAGTGGTATCAGAGGTGGTTCATTACTTGGGGAGCTTTTTGGACGTCCCTAAAAAGGAATTGGTTGAGTTTTGGGGAAATAATGTCAACGTGTCTCAAGAGTGTCTCTCAGGCTAGTGAGTCCAGTGATGGTGCAGCGACCGACGTATCCATTCACGAGCACCCTGATAACCCACTTATCAACTTGGTAAACTGAGACACTTGTTGCATGGAATTTGGTTTGTGCATGATATAGGATTGAATCTTTGACTGTCCTTCTTGAGTCAGCTCCCCATCGTTGTTGGTGTATATATGCTCATTTGACTGTGGTACTCCTTTATTGGTTTCTGGATGTCTCCGCGATGATATCTAGCCAGGATACTAGCTCTGGTTTGTGACGACGACTCTGTGAGTGACGGGGCCTTAGTTCAAGATCCATCATCCGATTACCTTTTCTCTTGGAGGATAGGTAGTAGCACCTCCATATGTGGAGTAGCAAATAGTACCGGTAGTGAGGGCCAATGAAGAGCACGGGCTGGTCACGCTACGCGAGTTCCAACGTCAAAGACCGCTGAGGTTCTACGGTGAGCCATACCCTCAGATAGTGAAGGGTTTTCTAGAGTCGGTGGTCCGCCTCTTCAGGCTTCTTCGGACATTGACAGGTTAGATGGTGGTTATGACAGCCAATATTTTTTTCCACCAAGCAGTTTGGTGTTAGTAGAGCCAGGGTTACTCAGATACACGATGAGTCGGTACTCTCGTGAGATGACTTCTATCAATTGTTTCGTGAGGAGTATTAACCCTCCTACTTAATCTTTATATGGTTTCGGGAGCTGCTGGGGCTTCAGTGGGGAGTGATGGCTGTGGCCGCGTACGCGACTGGGTTCGCAGACCTTACTCGGTGCTCTTTGTACGTGGTCCATGATGACAAATTCTGAGCATAGAAGTTTGAGCGAGGTCTCTATAGAGTAGATTCGTGACAATATAGTTCCCTTGTGCATCCTCACCCATCTCAGGGTGCTGGAGCAGGCACTAGTGACAAAGAAGTTTCTGTCAGAGGGATGTCAATTGGTAGGGCCTCGACACCGTAAGTCTCCCATTGATAAGACTCAGGAACATGGTTGGGGGAAGCATAGAGCACCGAGATAGCACAGGGAGTACTAGTTCTATGTTTGTGATGTGCAAGGTCATGTGGCGTAAGACTACTCGACCAAATGTGCTGAGTTTTCCAGATAGTTGGTAGATGCATCGCCACGACAAAGGCAATGTCGTGATCAGAGAACCCCTAGGTGAGGATAGGGTGGTCCCCAGGGAGGCGGTGTTGGCAGAAAAACATGAAGAACTGTGGTTGGCAGATGAAGTTTCGAGGTCTTTCCACCACCACTAGGCGGCCCATGTCAGGCTCAGGGAGCTGACAGATGGGGCCGTGGGCGGCTGTGTGCTATGGATGTCTACAATCCTACAGCGCAAGAGATGATAAGAGGTACACTCTGTGTCTTCTCTACTTTTCTTAGTAGAACTTGTTAGACGCTGCGTGAGGTACTCTTTTCATCTAACTCATTGTTCGAGGGGTTACCAAGGGTGACGTAGGACGTTGGTGTAACCCTGTGTTGGTGTTGTTCGACGTAGATTTGAATGCATGGGAAAGAGGGGTTCTTCCCCCACTGAGATTCATTTTTGTGATGCGATCAAAACTATGAGGGAGAGTCAGTACCACCCAAAGTGGATAGTATTGAGGTGTGGTGGATGAGTCCCTCTGACATGTGCATTCATGGTGGGGTTGTGTGGTGGAGTGTTAGAGTAGGTTCTGGGTTTTCCAGTGGGGCTTTTCTGATTGACCTCCCTTTGTTGAGGTGCCACTAGTGGGTTTGGCATAGTTCCTGTTTTTGGATTACTCTCCTTCCAAGAGGGGAAAAGGAATGTGGGTTATGCCACGTGCTTTCCATGTATACCCCCTAGAGGTTTGATGAGTTTGCTCACCTGCCCTATTCGTTGGTACCTTGCGTGCTCAACATCACTCTTGATACTGTTATCGAGTACAGGTAGAGGTGATGGAAATCCCATAAACAGAACTACACGTTTCACTATGTGGTGCTGGTGGTGGTATTTCTTATGCTAATAATGTGGAGACACTATCTTCTGGGAGAGTGCTTTGTGGTTTGCTCAGAACACCAGTTTCTCAGGTGCGTCCTCACCTAGAGAGACTTAAACTTGAGGCGACGGTGCTGGTTGAAATTTTTGCAGGACTATGACTTTGAGGTAGTCTATGTTCCGAAAAATGGCAGTGTTGTAGCAGGTTCCCTTAGTAGGAAGTCCCAAACACGTCAGGAGCGGGAAGTTTCTTAGTTGTTAGCTTACTTACGGCTGACCTTGGTGGATCAAGAGGGTACATATTTCCTACAGTCAATGGTGTTAACTCCTTCACTCCTTGAGCGTGTGAGAGAGTCTCACCTGGGGGGTGTCGACAGCGAGGTACTGCGTGATCAAATATCCACGGGCGATGCACCCGATGGGTATTTTGAAGGAGGGAATCATGAGATCCTATTCTAGGAACAAACCATGATTTTCGTCACAACGTGGGAAGTAGAGGTTTGGCCGAGGAAGTCCCTTGAGATTCTTTGGTCCATGCAAGTGATTAAGAGGTTTCCAATCGTCTTACCCTAACCTCCCAATAGAAGGGGTGGGCACACAACGTCTTCCATGTATCGCAGCTGATGAGGTGCATGCGTATTCCTATGCAGGCCCTTGAGAGTAGCAGACCTAATAAGTACGAACCATCCCTTTGGTTCGCGTGTTGTGCCAACATGGTGTTGTGAAATTTTTCTTGGGAGGAACAGAGCTAGGTGTGAGCTCTGTATCCCGAGTTGTTTTTCATAGCTTTGCTTTTTGGGGACAAAAATCTTGAAGGATGGAGTAATGTAGAGACATGGTTTTTTCCCTGTAAGACTTTGGAATATTTCTACATATAATTCCAGAGCTAGGCATGAAGACGACATGTGATTCCGAGGCCCGGTGTGCCCGGAATAAATTTTATAAAAATGTTATGGGTTTTTATACTATGCATGTGGCGAGGCTGTGTTTTCTCCTAAACGGTAGCTCAAATCGGAAATCTGAGGGCACAGTTGCGTCCAAAACGTGCAGGTGTGGGCCTGCTGCGAGAGATTTCACCCAGGGGAAAAATCGTCATTTTAAATTAATGACTTAGTGATTTTTATCACTGGAGTTATTTTCGAATAACTTTTGAACGAAGTCTCGGAATGGAAATACAAGACTTCCATTGGGTTTGAAATGTGGCATTTTTCCAAGGCACGATATAAAATGAGAGGGCATGGTGAATTTGGATTCTGTACTAAGCGGGTTTTTCTATAAATAGAAAATAAGAGTTGGAGTTAGGGTCTCCCTTCTCTCTTCTCTCTCTCCTTCTCTCTTCTCTCTTATCTCTCTTTTTCTCTCTTCTCTCTATCTCTCTCTCTCTTGTTCTTCGGTGTTCTTCCCCGTTCTTCACCGGATTGAGGAGTGAACTCTGGTGAATCGAAGCAGGATCGCATCAAACACGTCGCCAATGACGAACGACCGGATCGAGGTAGAATTTATGATTAATTTCCACAACTTTTTCAATTTTGTCATTTAATTTCTATAATTTTAGAATTGGGGCGATGGCCGAACGAACACGACCATCGTCTGAGCCCCATTTTTTATTCTCGTTCTTGGGAGTTCTTCATCCCAATTTTCAGGCGCGCTAAAACCGTAACGGATCGACAAGCGAGGGGCGGCGTTGTGAAGATCCAGTCCTGAGGATCTTGAAACCGGTGTCGGATAATTTTTTCGACCACCAGAGTGGTCGGGGGGACCGGATGAAGGTTTGGATCCGGTGAGTGGCGACATCTGGAAGAGGACCCGAGCAGGGTGAGGCGGAGCTCGGAGGAGCTGGTTTGGTGCGGCGGTGTTGGGTGTGGCTGGCGTGGAAGAGGTGCGGCTTAGAGTAGCCACGCGAGCTGGCTGTCGCGGCGGCGTGGCGTAGCGGGTAGCCGGAGCCGGCTGTCGTGGGTGGCGGTGTGGCGGAGCGCAGGGGACTGGGCGGCGTCGAGCGTAGCAGTGCGCTGTGGGCGGCGTCGAGCGCGGCTGTGCGCTGCGAGAGGCGGAGGCGCCGAGGGTGTCGGCCCGTCGTGGTCAGAGGAAACCCCTGAGGTTAGTGCTCGGGGGAGCGATCCAGGGACAAGGACCCACACTTTGCGGGTCCTTCTGGGTGACATGGTGAAGACCGGCCAAAAGAACAGTCTGTTGAGAAACCAGACCCGAGGCAGGTTCGGTGCGGCTGGAGCGGGCCGCGGCTGGCGAGCTGCGGTGAGTCGGGCCAGCGGTTTAGACTAGGCTGACTGGGGTGAACCGGCCCAATTGGGACACCTTGCGTTCGGGGGGAAGGGTGGGGGGGGGTAACTTCTAAATGGCGTGTCCGTTTGATGTGCCACCTACGACTGGGGGTCTGTCTCTTCAAGACAAGCTTCTTAAGTTGGGTTTTGGGGTTTTTGGGTTCTGCGCCCGAAGACGGGTGACCCAAAATGATTTAATTTAATAATATGAAATTATTATTAAAGATTACAACGAACATACTCGCGAGCTGGATGTCTGTTTGATGCTCTGTTAGAGGCGCTGTGACCCTGGAGTTGAGACGGTCCTTCCAAAGTTGGTTCAAAACCCTTGCGGTTTGGTTTCATTGTTCGGAGGCACAAAATGTTTAATGCGAATAATTAATTAATTAATTAATTATTCTTGCATCGGACCTAACTCCTTGTTGGGATGTATGATTGATGCGCTGTCAGCGGCAGCATGACCCCAGTCCTCGTGCAGACTTTTTGAGATGCTTTCCGAAGCGTTCCAGTTGGAGAAAAGGCGTGGGACCTACAGGTCCTAGTTCACACGTTTTATGGTGAAACGCCACTTTTTCACTTGACATCCATTTAGGGTGTTTGAGTACTCATTTCTGAGTGTGTTTCCAAGGGGATTTCACCGACGCAATCCCTACGCCTAAATTCGAGCCCGAGGCGTGGGACCCACGAGGCGGTTCTCGGACGTATGCTGCATTTTTATGACTTATGATTCATAAGTTTGTTCAGGGAAAATGAATAGCCTACGCCATGTGGTTATCTACAAGGAACGCAATGGTACGATCTGCATGATATGTTTTGGGGTCGAGGTGTGGTACGCACAGGGCCCCGCTTGCATATAACGCGGGGAATTGCCGCTTCCGTATTCGGAGTCCGTTTTAGGCGCTGTTAGCGGCGTTGTGACCCTGGAATCAAGGTGAAGTTGACCAAGGTAGTTTCAGGTGTTGAAGATGAAGTTGATGCATGGGCCCACGAGCTGTCTTTTACGCTGTGTACAACATACTGCGCCTTTTTCATCAAATGTCCATTTGGGGCATATGCATAGTCGTTTTGGCGTGTTTTTTCGTGAGCATCGCGATGGCGCAGTTTTCCCAACCTCTTTCGAGACCGAGGTGTGGGCCCCATGAGACGTTGTATCTCCTTAAAGCGATGTTGAATAACTTTTCTATCGGAAGCCCGTTTCCAGCAAGTAAGTAGTCTATCTCACATGTTTTTCCGTGAGGATTACAATGGTTTAATATGTTTGGGAGAGTGGAGCCTATTTCGATATCTCAATAAATGTGAAAACATGAAAGGTATTTGGTTGGAGGTTCCTTTGACGCACTCCGAACCTACACACGGTAGCAGTGTTCGTGATACCCAGTGATGGAACAGGCAGTGCAGAGTTATCGGACCGATTCTGGGTCTTCCCTCTAGTGGGGCTGGGTAGTGGGTTACTTGTTGACCTTAGGGTTTACCCTCTAGCAGGGTTGGGATGTGGGTTACCTGTCGATTTTGTGGTTTACCCTCCAATGGGGCTGGGCGGTGGGTTACCCGACGAACTCTTGTGGTTTGCCCTCCAGCAGGGCTGGGCAGTGGGTTACCCGATGAACTTTTGTGGTTTACCCTTCAGCGGGGGTGGGAAGTGGGTTACCTGATGACCTCTAGTGGTTTACCCTCCAGTGGGGCTGGGTAGTGGGTTACCTGACGACCTCTTGGGGTTTACCCTCCAGCTGGGCTGGGCAGTGGGTTACCCGATGACTTCTTTCAGACTCGGCTCTTTCTATGAGGCTTTTCAGTGACTTCTCTTAGTGATTACCAGAGTAAGACCCTTGGTGGTACGGTTTAGCGATGAGGCAGCTTTGGTGTTCCGGACTTTTGGGCATCAGTAATGGATATCCTTTGAACTATTGGCGATTTCTCTTTGGCTGAGCATAGAGATAGAGACCCCCCTTCACACTCGTTTGGGTTTCTTATTGAGCATATATATATACACCTTAATTTTGTTCCCACTCATTGGGTTTATTTACTCTCCTTCTAGGAGGGGCAAAGATGCGCAGGGTATTCCACGTGCTTTCTGTGTCTATCTTTTCTTAGATTGGATGAGTCTACTTCCTTCCTTTTGTTGGGTTGAGCCGCACCCTCCCTTTGTTGTACTCTTACATTGTTATTGTTCTGTCTACTGATCACCATTGTAGTACCTCATTTGTTGCTCCCTTGAGATTTCAGGGCATCCAACTGAGTATCTTTATACTCACCCCTACTTGGGATTTTCCTGCACTTGGTGTGCCCTTGCAGATGATGGACAGGTCGGTCAAGACTATAGAGGAGCGTAGAGGAAACAAGAGCTTGGGATGCGTTTAGTGGCCGTAGAAGAACTTTCCGGGTGTGAGACTCACCAGATGCTTACTTTCCTTTACCTGTTGTCGGGTTGTGGCACCTTTCTGGTTGGGCGTGTGTTTTCCCCCTTTTACTGTTCAGTTCACTTGTTAGTTTACTTTCCAGCTCCACTTGTACTAGTTTGAGGTCGATGCATGTATGTTGGTTTCCCTTTTGTATCAGTGTTGTTTCTTTCTTTCTTTTTTTTCTACACTTTTGCATTGAATTAGCTGCGTGTGTGTGTACAATTTCTTAGGCAAAGGCCTCCCCTAGTTTTTTGTGCCTTCAGTTCTAGTCGCCAGCCCCTGGCATATGGAGGCGGGCTTGGGGTAGTTGCGGCTCGAGCCCCGGTATAGGTTGGTTCATGAAATTATTAATCCAAGTCTTCGAAGGGCACTGGCTTCTCAATCATTTTCATCATATGATGAAATTGTATCAAGTGCCATTAAAATAGAGAAGGAATTTTCTAGATCAAATTTTTTCAAGAAAAACCAAGATAAGAAGTGGTTATCTAATAACCAAGGGAAAGGAGAAGCACCAAACAATAGCAAGGGAACAAAAATATTCCCATTATATGATAACTATGGAAAGAATCATATCAGGAAATGCTTGAAGGGCATGGGAGTCTGCTATAAGTGTAGAGAAAAGGTTCATCGATCTGATGAATGCAAGGGGAAGAAACAATTCAATGATATTCAATGCTAAAATTGCGGAGAGATGGGACACTATGAAAATGAGTGTCCAAAGAGACAAGGAAACATGCCTCAGAAAAATCCAAGAGAATAAGGGAGAGCCTATGCGATTACAACCGCAGAGGTTGAAATTATTAATGATGTGGTGGCAAGTACTTTAATTGTTTCTTTAAACATAGCCAAAACTTTATTTGATTTTGGATCATCGCATTAATTTATATCTTCCCAGTTTTCCAAGAAAATTAGATTTGTCAAATTTGATTAATAAATAATTTTTCAATCAGAAATCCCAGGAGATGCATCATTGCAACAAAGGAAAGTGTACTAGTCCCCCTCAAGACACCAAAACATGATTTAGTTGCTAACCTTATCATCATACCAATGACTGAATTTTATATAATTCTCGGTATGGATTGGATGTCAAATTATGATGCCAAGATTTATTGTAAGAATAAGGAAGTTACAATTTTTGAAAATGGTATAGAATCTCTCGTCTTTAGGGAAGAAACTTCACAACCTAATTCTTATCTAGAATCACCCCAGTATCTTTACTTAATAAAATACTTAGAGAGGAAGATAAACCAATATCTATGGGTGAGGAAAGAAATCTTAAAATTTAATATGTACACATAGTGCAAGTGTACATTGATGTGTTTTCAGAGGATTTACCTGGACATCCTCTAGAGTTGGAAGTTGAGTTCTCTATTTATTTAATTCCAGATTCAAGTCCTATATCAAAGACTCCCTATAGAATGGACATTGTTGAATTAGTATAACTAAAGAAAAAACTATATGATTTTAGTGAAAAATGATTTATTCGACCTAGTGTTTCTCTATGGGGATTCCCTGTCCTCTTTGTCAAGAAGAAAGATGGATCCATGAGGATTTTCATTGATTACAAGGAAATTAATGCTATTACTATAAAGAATAAGTATCCTATGCCCTGGATTGATGATTTATTTGATCAAATTCTGGAGCTCAATAATTTTTGAAGATTGACCTTTGATCCAGATATCATCAGTTACATGTAAGGAAGGAAGATATTCCTAAGACAACATTTCGGACCAGGTATGAGCATTACGAGTTTACTGTAATTCCTTTTGGACTGACAAATGCACCCTATGGTTTCTTGGATTTAATGAATAGAGTTTTCAAGGAATATCTTGATAACTTTTTTGTGGTATTCATCGATGATATCATCGTATACTCAAAAAGCTATGAAGACCATGAGAATCACTTGAAAGTTATTTTGAGAACTCTTAGAAGATATAAATTATATGGGGAGTTTAGCAAGTGAGAATTCTGGCTTCAATCAGTTTCATTTCTAGGCCATATTGTCTCTAAGGATGAAATCCTAGTTGATCCTGCAAAGACAAAGGAAATCCAAGAATGACCGATTCCAACAAACATAACTGAGGTACACACTTTTATTAGATTAGCAGGTTACTATCAGTGTTTTTTCTGAATTTTTCCCGACTGGATAACCCGCTAACCAAGCTCACACGTAAAAGAGTTAATCTTGTGTGGACAAAAGAATGTACATAATTCTTCAAAGAATTGAAAATAATATTGGTCAATGCTCCAATTTTGACTCTTCCATTTGGAAGTGGTGGATTTTTAATATACAGCGATGCATTAAAGAGTGTACTGGGTTGCATCCTTATGAAAAATGATAAAGTTATTACTTATGCATCAAGATTATTGAAGACTCATGAGAAAAATTATCCAACTCATGATCTTGAGTTATCAGCCGTAATATTTTCTCTAAAAATATGGAGGAATTATCTCTACGGAGAGAGATGTGAGATTTATACAGACCACAAGAGTTTGAAATACATTTTCACACAAAAAGAACTCAACATGAGGCAAAGGAGGTGGCTTGAGTTACTCAAAGATTACGATTGTTCAATACACTACCACCTGGGAAAGGAAAATAAGGTGGCAGATGCATTAAGCAGAAAAGATCATAGACTTCTGACTCAAATGAGGATTGAGAGAGATCATATATTTTTAGATCTACAAAAGATGGATATGGGAATTTTTAAGGAAAGGGAAATATATTTCCTATTTCAAATGATTGATAAACCATATTTATTAGAGAATATAAAAATCTCTCAATCTAATGATGAGAATATAAATAATAAAATTAATGGTGTCAAGGATGGGAGACTAGATGACTTCATGTATGAAGAAAGAGTTCTAAAATTTTAGAAGAGTTTATGTGTTCCATTAGTACCTGAGCTAAAAAGGGAACTATTAGATGATGCTTATAGCTCAAATTTCTCTATACACCTGGGTATCACCAAGATGTATAGAGATCTGAAGGAATATTTTTGGTGGGATAATATGAAGTGGGAAATTGCTAACTACGTGTCAAGATGTCTAGTTTGTCAACAAGTGAAGGCAGAGAGAAAAAATCCCAAAGGAGTGATGTAAACTCTACCAATTCCTATATGGAAGTGGGATAACATTAAGATGGATTTTGTCACTGGACTTCTGAGGACACCTAGAAGGAATGATTCAATATGGGTAATTGTTGGTCGTATCAAAAAATTATCACATTTCCTTCCTATAAGAGAGGACTTTCCACTTGAGCTCTTGGAAATACTTTATATTAATGAAGTTGTAAGACTTCATGGTGCACCTATATCGATTGTATCTGACCGAGATCCCCAATTTACATCAAAATTCTGGAAAAGTCTCCAGAAAGTTCTAAATACTGAGCTTCATATGAGTATTTCTTATCACCCCAAACTGACAAATAGTCTGAAAGGAATATTCAAACTCTGGAAGACATTCTGAGATCATGCTCTCTAGAATTTCCAGGTATGTGGGATCAATACTTCCCTTTGGTGGAATTTTCATACAACAATAGTTTCCATTCTAGTATTCAAATGGCTCCATAGGAAGCATTATATGGAAAGAAATGTAGAACTCCAACTTGTTGGGATGAAGTTGGTGAGAGAAAACATATAGGCCTAGAACTTTTTGAAGATTTCATGGAAAATGTGAAGAAAATACACGACCATATAAAAGCATCCCAAAGTAGGTAGAAGAGTTATGCTGACAACCAGAGAAAGGATTTGGAATTCCAAGTGGGAGATCATGTATTTCTGAAAGTATCTCCGTGGAAGGGTGTCTCAAGGTTTTGTAAGAAGGGGAAACTGAGCCCCACGTACATCGGACAATTTGAAATTTTGGAAAAAATCGGAGCTGTATCTTACCATTTAGCAATGCCGCCAAGTCTCTCCAAAGTTCATGATGTGTTCCATGTGTCATTGTTGACGAAATACATGCCAGACTCAATGCATGTACTCACAAATGAAGAAATAGAACTAGAACCTAATTTATCATACTGTGAAGATCCTATCGAGATTCTTGACACAAGGGAGCAGGTATTGAAAAATCATACAACTCATCTAGTAAATGTTCTATGAAAAAACCAGAATATAGAGGAAGCAACATGGGAACCTGAGGATGTTATGAAGAAGAACCACCCACATCTTTT
This sequence comes from Viscum album, assembly GCA_963277665.1. NCBI lineage: Eukaryota > Viridiplantae > Streptophyta > Magnoliopsida > Santalales > Viscaceae > Viscum > Viscum album. The sequence continues at coordinate 29,944,827 of OY728132.1, read as the reverse complement.
TGGTGGGATTTATAAATGAAAAATTTCGAGGAAGAAATTTTTACGAAGGAGGGAATAATGTATCTCCCCAAACATTTTATGGTATGTTTCTCTAAAATACATTCTAGTTATAGCCTATAATTCATGAATAACTGAGCCTCTATAGAACAAAACTTGGTTACTTATAGGAGATAACCATTACCTAGCGATAAAACTTATATTTTCCATCTCTGTGATTTGAATTTTAAAAATATAACATACCCAGTTGTGATCATGATGATAATTAGAGTCTGATAGAATTAACTTAATTTTTAGAAAATAGTAACCTACCCTTAGGAATATTAACTTACCCTTATGAATAGTAATATGACTATTATGAATAGTGTTCATGACCTTGAATGTATAAATGAATTTAGGCACCTTAAAAATGAAGATGGATATTTTAAGTGTTTCTATTTTTTGATTAAATAATCATTTTAATTAAGTATTTAATTAATCATATTTAGAAAATTATTTTTTAAAAAGGGAATTCATTTTTGGATTCTATACATCGAAAAATGGTTCGGGTGAATTTTTGGGATTCTTCTGAAATACTTAAATTTTTGATGAATAATAAAATGTGATACTTTACGATAAATGCTAAATAAAGAATTTATTGAGACATTGATGATGAACTGCTGATGTAATCCCAATTGGTTCAAAGTAACAAGCATATATTACTATTATTGGTCATGGAATACTCACTATTGGTTGTGTAGAGAGTAAATAATAAATTAATGATTATAATATTAAGAAAACCCCTCTCCCCTCCACTATATAAACCACCCCTCACCCCTCTTCCTCCCACACCACTCAAGCTCTAATCCTTGCCTAAATTCTACCAAATAATCTCCCCATTCCCTCTCCCAACGTCCAAGACCTGTTGGTCTCAACAAAAGGCCAAAAAAATGCCTTAAGGAGATTCTCAAGGAGGAGTACTCAAGAGGTGAACCTTCCTTCTCTTTTCTTTCAATTTCTTTTACAAAGTTCCATTTTTTGTTCTCCCTTCTCACCTATCGTCATACAAATTCTATGATAATTAAATTAACTTAAATGTACAATATTTTAATTGTTCTAATGTAAAATTTCATCATAATCTCTCTTTTCCGCTCCTTTTATACAATAAATGCAAACACCGTCCGAGATGTGTAAATTTATCACACTCAAGGAAGACTGGTTTTAAATTTGCATTACTATCTTCAATACAGGTCATGAAACCTTTTCAATGGTTGAAACATGTCATAATATATTTATCATATTTTGATTAAGGTTCTGGAATCTTTACACATTCATAATATGGAATAATAATACAAAAAAAATCTATTGTGCAAAAAACCGCCAAGCCAAATCCAAGCGTTTATTTTTAACTCATCGAATGAGTCATCCTCATGGTATATAAACAAAATCATTATAAGATCATTTATATCTATTTAATGTCACTAATAATTTATATTAACAATTCTTGATGTTTAACCACATTTCAAATGAACTTCTATTAATGAATACAAGTAAACAAATCATGAAACCAAGTAAGAAAATGCTTCCAAAACAATAAAACTAAATCTCTTAAACCTATAAAAAATGCCATTAATGAACATAATAAGGTCATAACATATTAATTAAATGTTTATGAGGTTCTTTAATTATTAATTAATGAAGATAAATTTTATTATTCAGGTCATTAAGAACAAACAAGAACACCTTCGAGCATAAGGTAAGGGATTGCTTAACTCAATTTTCATTCTTTGAGTTAAACATCTATTTCATTGGTTACATTGCTCCAAGAATATGTGTGAATGAACTATTATTGTTTTATACTATATATACACTTATTTTTTTTGGATTTTTATTTTTCACACATAAATATTTCATTGATTTATCATCACTCTAATGACACAATCTTTGTAAGGGATCCCCTCTCTCACTTTTGTTCAAGACTCTCCCCAATGTTGTGCCCTTTTATTTTATTTACTAATGATGGGGTATGTTTTAGCACCTCCGCCATAATTCCCTTGTTACATATAAATAATGAAATACCCCTTTACCTCTCATTAATCCCTCTCAATAACACTCGTTACCATGCCAAAATGTTTGTAAGGGGTTTCTCATCTCACTTTCATTTCTGTGAGATTTTCATTGTTCACCACTTATTTATTGTATGTGGTATATGTGTACTGACATTTGATATATAATAACATCATTATATTTATATTAATTTTAATCAATGATTCATTTTAGGGTTATAATTTCTGGTCATATGATTCGACCGATTACACTGTGGTAAGAGACTTTGTCTCGCTACTATTTTGTTGTGACTAACTTTGTATGGTGCACCTAATAATTATTATGTGGTGTACCTACTACCCATTTGAGATTAATTTTAATTTGAAATTATATTTATATTAAATCTCCATAATATCATATCATGGATATGTTTTTTTCTAAACCGTATACCATTTTACATACGGTGTTTATTTGGAAAGTTATTTTAATTATGGAAATATTGATAAATCCATATACTCTACTCTATACGGATATTAAAAAGGCATATTGATATTTTATTGAATAAATGTATAAAGAATTATTTTTACATTCAATAGAGGGTGGGGCCCTCTATAACCCCTTGATGCATCGGTAGGTCTCATGAGACAAATCAGTTGGCAACAAACCCTTCGAGTTTGTTTCCAAAAAATCAGACGAGTTTCTACCCATAGAACTAAACTGTTTTAACGGTATTATGGTTTCATGTGCTAGATACATGAAGTTCAATTAATAAGAATTCTATTTATTAATTATTGGTTATTATTATTATCTATGAGGTTTTCACTATGACAAAATATATGGATGCTATTTCATTCTCAGTTTATTAATGGCATTAGTTTTTCATTTATTCACCATGCCATATTGATTATGTCAGATTTATTATGATTAAATTATTATTGTATACATGATTCCCACATTTGTAACCCTTAATGATCATTTGAGATCACCCCTTTCATTGTTTACCTTTAAAAGGTGATGAAGAGAATGTCATTTATTGAGTTCATGTGGTTTCAGTTTTTAGTTTTGTTATGTATTGTATTTTATAACCTTTTTCAATGTAATTTGTGTTACATCTATGTTTATAGTTTCTTCAAGACTAATAAACTAGTCGTTCCTTCATGATTTTTCATTCCTTCTAACCATGCCAATATCACAAGTAATACACCGACTCCAGTCTAGAGGGGTTGGAGTGTTACAATTACTATTCATAACGGCTAGTTTGATTGGTTGTGGTGTGCTAGAACTCGAAGTTGCGTACACTGCAAGTTATTGTATTAATCAAAGAGAAGTGTACCGTGGAAGCTTGGGGTGTTACAGATTTCCTTTATGATTTATTTCTTATAAACTATAATTATTTATTTAATGACCTAGGATTATGAACTATGCTATATAGGGTTTGGTTTTTAAATGTTAAATTCATATTATTATACCCTTATGATCATGTTATGACTATGTGATCATTGATATCACCCTTTTTACCTATTCTGAGCATCTGAGATCACCCTTTCTTATATTTTCCTTCCCTAGGTTTTGAAGAAAGGTTTTATGTAGGGTATTTCTATGGGGAGATATTTTTGTGGTATGTTGAAGATATTTCTATAAATAAGAAGATTGTTTATCTAGTTTCCAAATACACAAAACCTATAAAATCCACTGACATGTATTTTGGAATTATTTTTGAATACTCATATAAAAAGATGTAATATCTGAGTATGAAAATCCTGGGTTGTTATACAACCATTATAATAGGTTATTCCTATCACAAAAAAATCCATTAATGCTTACTGTACAACCACATTCCAACTTATCACACCCATATATCTGTATGGTTATATAAACATGAAGGAAATGAACCTCATTCCCTCCATTCATGTACATCCCCAACCCATATACATATATCCACATCCACCTCATCATAGTAGGTTAACATTAATATAAATGACATTAATATTATTCCACCATCATTCTATTATTTTCCCACACTATGAATCCACATTGAAACCACATAACCAGTTCATCTAGTATATATAACAACCCTGAACCCAGACACCCAAATCATTTGATAAAAACATAATATTTACATTTATATCTTCGAAACCAATAAACATGTCCCAATTATAACCTTTTAAAACACATAAAATCAAACTAAAAATATTCTATCACGTACATACCTAAAGATATTTTAAGTTTAGAGTTTTAGAGAATTAAGATAAACTCTTACATAAAAAAACCCATAACTTCAAGTCAGTAATTTTCCCAATATACCCAAATTTAAATATTCCATATTAAGATGTCAACATCACCCATAAAAATTTACATTAATAAAACATTTCTACCCAAAAATAATTTAACATCATTCATCATAACTTGGGGAAAATGAAACATAAGAAGGGTGAGAAAAAATTCTAATTAAGGGTAAACATAAGAATTAACAATTGAGCACCATAGTAAACATAATATGAGAATTAGAGTATGATGAAATAATCAAAGTTCATGAGCTTAACATAAGAAAATCCATACCCATAGAAACATGGATCATTAAATATGTGACATGGTGTAAATATTTGACAATGTAAAGAGTCATCGGAATTAATAATCATAGAGTCATGTGATGTCAATATTTATCAAAGGAAAAATTTATAACCCATTTTAATCATAAAGAAAATGTGTTGGTATCTTGGAAAATTATCTTTATACAACCCTTTCAAAGAACCTTTTAGATGAGATAACCATACTTGGTTAATACCCATAATCTCTTAGGAGTAACATGTTAACCAGTTAACTCCTTCGTCTCTTTTGAGTTTCTTATAGTCAATTTACTTTATCATCATTACCCAATGAATTGGGGAGAAATAATTAGGATCACCCATCATATAAGTTTTATTAGGTTCACCCATTAATATAATATATATCAAGATCACCCATCATCATAAATAATTTCCATGTATCATTTTTGGCATCCATATTTGTTCATATTACACTTTTCCATTAAGATTTCAGAAGTTTGAAGACTATATGGTAATATGAACATAGATTTCATGGAATAATTGAATAATGGGATTGGATATAAAGTAGATACAATTTGGACCCTTACATTCTACTTATAAATTTATTCTTATTAGTTAATAGTTTTATTACCACCCTTTTACAAAAAATTATGTCCAACCTCTAACCATCCAGACCAACTCGACCATAGGCCCGTGTGGGATCAGGGGTCGACCATAGCTAGTGGGAGTCATCCTGGGAAAGCTAGTGGATGGATGAGGGAGCATAGTGCTTTCAAGTGGAGGGTGGGATGGTGTATAGGTCTAGTGATGCGTGGGGGAAAATATACACATAGCGTGGGCGCGAAGCCCATAGGTCTCCAACATGGGTGGAGGTGATGCATGTGGTATGGGTGTTGAACCCCATTTCTAGATTGACCAAAAAATAGTCATGGAATGGATTATATACTAGAGGGATGGCATAGAGATATTTTGATATGGGATGGGATTTTTTCATAGTAATTAAATCTTGACTGTCCGATCATTCCTATCAACGATCTATTCCATCCGATCATGCCTTATGCTGATCCCAACCATCCACTTTAGTCTCTCAGATTTTGAGTTCAAATTTGAGATGATCCCACTTCTATGTAATTTTAAAATCAGTTGGACCCACATAACATGAGACCTCATCTTCAAACTTATGCTCCACTGGTTCAACATGAGGACTTGATATCATTCTCATGATCATTCAATGATCATCATGACCACCACCTCCAATCCTTCACTGATTTCCAAGTGAGTTTGAGAAAACCACCACGAGTCTCCACAAGATCTTATAAATAAAAGTAGAGGAATTTCATGCGATCTACCTCCATCACTCAAATAGATATCATGATCATCCTTTGATCTGGTGATTGAATTGAAGAGAGTCAATGGTACCATCATGAGAATTTTACGACTGAGATCCATTTTTCCTCCTGAAAAATTTTCTTCCAAATTAAATAAGATTAACCAAATCATGAAATTTCAAAAAATAAAACTAAGGGAATGCGGATCACATGAATCTTCTTTTTACTGCATAATTTCTATTTGAAAAAACCTCCACTGCCTTAACTGGTGCACACAACATCCTCCCCATGAAAAGTGTAAAGATCTTAAGGCCAACCTTTCCTACAAAAACCTTGATCCTTTCAAGAAAAAAATATGAATGGGGAGAAGAGGGATAAATATAGAAGGAAAGCATAGGAACATGGTGCCTTGATGACCATCCCTGGAGGACCTCATTAGGTGATCATGAGAGCCTACTGCATGATCTTTTGAAGATCATTTGATCACATGATTAACTGAATGTCATGAGATGCCTGATTATTAAGTGGTATTAAATTGATCATTTAATACCTGTGAGGTTCTCAAATTCACCAAGAAGGATGTTTATCCATGATTACAGTCCTACCTTCGATTTTATGATTCCAAGATCCACTTTTCTTATGATACTTATAGAAAACCTGGGACATGATCACCTCACCGTAGTTATAGAGTTCATCATAATACCCCATGGAAGTAATGTGATTGCATATGGTTTGTTGGGGTTCAGGAATCCCTATCAAAAGGCATTACTTGACCAAACTCTTTCAATTAGGTGATGTTCATGATAGTGTCAACAAGTATACAACAATGGATATATAGGACCTCGGTCATGTGGTGTTCTGGGTCCTTGTCCATAAAAACCAAACATCAGTAGACATGTGTGAACCCTCAGTCCCATGATGCTCCAAAATATGCATAGAATAAATATATTCAATAAACAATTAATCATGATTCTTTGGTCATGAAAAAGAAATTCTAAGGATTTGAACCTCATGCCTGAAGATGGGTCGATAACCCTTGATCAAGATCCCTTGTATATGCATGTGGCACCAATGGGCATCCCCAGTGCACATATATAGATTCCCTCTCATAATCCCTTTGAGATAATGCAATCACATGGTGATCATGTTATCATTATCACATAGTACATAAGCTTTAGGATGTGAGAACCATATTTCATGCACCCTCTTCATGAAGAGCGTACCCTCTCCCATGTATAATTAATTAACAAAAAAACTACATGTAGTAGCATAATCCATAAAAAAACTCTTTATGTTCATGCAATCCTCAATCCTATATGTGGTGCTATCATGCGTGCAACCCTATGCATGTACATGGCCTTAACCCATAAGGTAACTCATGGGAAGACCTTACCATATCCATTCATACCTCTTCCTAAGTGAATAATTTCCCATATAGACTTAGGGAATGATCCATTTAGACATGCACCTGTGATATTTGAAAATTCACAAGATCCTAAACATGTCCATGAGAACCCGCTGCATGAGTAGTTTAAGGTCACACGATCATAGAATTTTCTATTTATCTTGAGATTTACTTGGTCAATCTTGGGCGAGTCATGTTGTTCATACAAAAATCCTTGGATAAGTTGGGTTGAACTCATGATAGTTGATTGAAATTTCACCATTATCATGAGATGACCCAAGGATAAGCCAAGTTGATTAGAAGACATCCCCTTGAAATTTCTTCATTATCACATGACATGATAAGGATAATTCATTCCAATCATACGAGGCACCTTAGAATTGTCTATCTTGGTCATGTGAAGATATCCAAGACAATTAATTTTGATTATGTGAAGAAGTTATTGACATATCGACATGATCATGTGATTTCCCATTGACATGTCAGCATTTTCATGCAACAGTCCATAGATGAGTCAAGTTGGTCATGCGATAGCACATAGTCATGTCTACTTTGATCATACGTAAGACCCCAGACATGTATGATTTATTTATGTGAATTTTCTTGGACATACCCACTTCAATCATGTAAAGTAATATTAGAAAAATTAGTTGATCAGAAAAAAGACACTAGTCATATCCATTTTGGACATTTGGAAGATCTTATGCATGAAAATTTAGGTCATGCAATGTATCATGAACATGTCAGGTAAAAACCCTTGGAAGTGCCTTCCATAATAGATTGGAACCCCAAATATGTCAAGAATACAATTGAGACATGTCAAATAAGCATCCAAGACATGTCAAGAAGATCGGTTATGGCATGTCAACTTTTTTCGGTAGACCTGTTTGGACTCATTCCATGCGGGCCCCGACCAGGAACCTTCTGACTCTTCCCCCTTTTATAAGGGAAGTGTCCATGATGAGATAGGGTTATGCACTCATGTGACCCTACCAATGTAAGGCTCTTAGAAAATCCTTTTATGGTCACCCCTCTCTTTAATATAATAGAAGAAAAAGAATGAGTGTGTCATAGGGATGCCTTAGTGCGTAATCCCTGGTTACCAGCATAATATAATATGTACCCAATGATTGTGTTATGTCAGTGAGTATGGATTAATCAAAGGGATTCCTCATTGTGTAAGCCCCGACCAAAACAACATCCATATTGTAATAAGTCCCTAACATTCCTGAAACCTCATGGGTAATGATAATGTCCCCAAGCATGATTATCCACCTTAGCCCATCACCAGGTTAATGGATAAATGAACTATGATAAATATAATTCCCACCATATCCAAGATATGTAGGAAAAATTTCATAGGCTTGAGCTCCAATGGGAATCCACTTTGGTGTAAGTCCCTTCATGTCCCAAGTATTGTCAACTTAGGGGACTAAACTATCACATAGGTTTTACATTCTTCCCTATCCATCAGAATATGAGAAGTGGGGTCATACACATACATTATTTTAAGTATAATACCTAATCATTCCCTCAAGTACCTCAAACCCATTAGTGGTTTGGGGGACGAACTGAACTACGATGAATCTGATTCCTATTATAAAATAAGATATTTAGGATTCCTTAATAAGGTCCCATCTCCATACCATATCCTCAATGAGATGTGTAATCATTCCACTCAAAGGGAAACTTTTATGTGTAAGACTCCTACAAATATTCCCTCATGAAATGCATCCAATATATATCTATTTATTGTTTCTCACACAAAACATGGATCACACAGGCTTAGGGACCAACGATGATTGTATTAAAAGCATGTTGGGAATTCCGCTTCTTTGGGCCCATCATTGGGATGTAAGTCAGATTACATCTCATCTTCACTCAAAGGGATATATTCATAAAGACGAAATCTAGGGTAGTCTCATATATATAATCCCCACCCAGGGCCTCTATAGACATATATATCATGACACAGACACCCATTATGAGAACTATGTAGGCTCTGATTCTTTTCTCAAACAAGATACATATGATGCCTCACTAAAGTCTAAGATTGATATTCACCTCCTTACCAAATTAAGTTAAACTACATGGATGGGTCCAGTCACATGACCTTAAACTATGAAAAAAAACTATGTGGGTTTTGATTCTTGTTTTCAAAATATACATAGAAAACCTCATAGAGGTTCAATATCATCTCTAAGACACCAAACAACTCCCTGGATGGAAATAGACTCTAGAGTACACAAATATGGCCATAAAAAAAGAATCCTAAATAAATAAGAGAGCGATAAATATCCTATAATATGCACACCATTGTTCATATCTATATATGTTCATGATAAAGTCATTGAAAAATGGTAACCAGTCCCATATCGGGGTCTTGGAAGGATTTAAAAAACATATCTTAAATCTATAAGAGAGTCCTAGAATTGGAAACAATTACCCCCAAAAGGGTGTGATGATCCCGACCTCCAATACTCTTGAATAATTCATGTTCTTAAGTGTCATTGGACATGGAACCCCAAAGGACCAACTACCTTTAGAAAGCATGTATGTACCCATTTATGGATGTGGGAACTATTGGGAGTTTATTGGGAAGACTAAACAAGTGTAAAACCTAATGCGATTGATTGGGAGAATCCTTAAACCCCACAAAATTAAACTATCGGGCACAAGCCCATCCACATCTTAAATCTCAACGAAAAAAATGGTGAACCCGATGTGAATCCTTTAATTTTGTCATGCCTTTTATGGGTCAAAAAGGATATATTTCCAAGTTTCTGTAATACTGGTTACTGATGTGCACATTTCTCAACAAAATGGTGAACCTAATACATTTATTTTAACCACATTAGAACTTGTGTAAAAAGAAGGTCCCACTTCCTTATCCTTTAACTGTGAAAGTTATTGATCGAACATATACTCTTATATACGATGATTCACTAATAATGTATTTTTTCCTCCAACATGAATTCTCAAGTTTCCTTGTAATTATAATTAAATCATCGAATGTGACAATAGGTTTCGAGAACCCTAGAAAAGCTTTTTTGGACCTGAGTCCCCAAAGTACATTGTCACTAGCACACCACTTCCAGTATCAGTTTTTGAACTTCTTGGTATGAGAATACCACATCAATAGATCCATCCCAACTCTGGAATCAATTCATAAAATCCTTCGTAGAATTATTTTTCACTGGCCATATTCCCCATTATAGGATTCATGAGAGGAATTGGCCCATATTTACACATTCAACCACTTTGAGAGCCAATCCCTAGAGTTTAATAATGTACACCTTCCCTACCCCCATGAGGTGGAGAAGGAAAATCACCAGGTCAATCCAATCACTTGGGAGATGAATAGGTGGGCTCAAATCCATTATATTCATAATCATTGACATATGACCATGATTTTACAAGTTTATGTAGAGGAGGTTGTGCATACAACAACTATCCATATTGGGGAACCCTGTAAGAGATCCCACCAGGGGTATCGAAACGATGTAGTTTTAGAGAAGGATTATATCCCTATTATCATAAATCTATCTAAGGCCCACCAGTGCATCCTAATAGTGGACTAAAATCAATCCCATATCATCATGATCTAGGATCTTCTGAGTTCATCACAACTAGACTTGGTAACTATGGAATCCTAGGGAGCACCAAGCCTACAAGGTTGGGGGAATTTTTATCATATTTTACATTGGGGTTATCTTCAATATGGGCACCGACCCCACAAATAGAACCATGGGAAATGACACCTCAAATGATATCATGGGAACTGACCCCTCAAATGGTATCATGGGTGCCAACCCCTCAAATGGTACCATGGGCACAAAACCCTCTAACGGTATCATGGGAACTAACCCCTAAAACGATACCATGGGCACCGACCCCTTTAATGACACCATGGTCACTGACCCACCAAACAGGATGATCTATCGACAAAAAGCACCATCCTACCCATGTCTCAATCAATATGATATCAATCAATCCTGAAGACACCTCATCATAACTGGATAAGAACACTTCTGGAGAATATAAACATACCCTCTTGCAGTAATTTGAGCAACAATAGGTTGACCTACCTTATACCACTAACATAGGAAAAGAAAGGCTCAATGTTATATTTTATGCATCTGCAGAAGGTGTTACCAACCATGTATGTACTTCATAGGGTAATAAAAATGGATCATATGGATAGTTTCATTAGTGGATATAGTATACAAGGTATACATAGAAACTCCTGTAATCATCCACTCACCCTACCACTGACAGAGAAAAGGGTGTTTTCATTGATCCTACCAGCCATTCCCTTGAGGATTGAAAAACATTTCTATAGAAGAACATATCACTAAACTCTAATAATAGAGTAGGGGTATTTGTGTTATAATTTTGGTAATAATCCTAAAATATACACCTTAGTATGATGTTCTAGTTTCTATCTATGGAAGCTTTCCTTGAAGTGAAGTACCCCATCCCATAGGGTTGGGGGAATTTTTATATTTTTCATCCCTTTATCAGGTGAAATATATTCATTTATCCACCTCTCCCCATCCCACAGGGTTGGGGGAATTTATATTTTTTCCACCTTCTCATCGAGGATATTATAGAAACCTTATAGTCTTAGATGTTTCCACAAAACCTCTATGAGAATCAGGATTTTTTTATTAGTGGGAAGCATCTGCATCATCTAAGAATCCCAATGATTCCAAAACTTCCCCCAACTAATAAAGATTAGGAATATATACCCAAAACTCTAGACTCATCCATGCACCCGCACCAATGGTGTCACAAATAACATGCGGTAGAAGCAGCATGCTTTCCATCTCTTGATGAAAGAAAGTGAAAAGTATATTTCTTCCAATCCAAAAAAGTTCATGGATATTTCAACTATTCCATGGAAAATGGTTCGATAGATCTCCCAAAAATGAGAAAACCAAGAGAGGCAAGGATGGTTGGATATGAAAATAATTTTCCCTACCATAGATGTCTTGGGAACATGATATAAGAATTATTTTCCTTTAAATATTGGATTCAAGAATAGATGGACATGGGGATATTGGAACCACTAACACCTGAATCTCTGCTCTAGTCATATGAGTACTCTGAATAAGAAACACCAGCTATGAAACGGAGTATGAACCACATACCTTCCAGGGATAAACAATCATAATTCAAATAAAGATTAAAAAAATCATATTCTTTCCAAAAAAAACATGTACCAAAGTATTTTTACTCTTCTATGGAGTATGGTTTTATATAGCTCCTGGTGATGAGAAATCCAAATGAGGCAGGGTTGACAGATCATGAAAACTATTTACCCTACCATCGACATCTCAAAAACACAATAGAGAGTTGTTTTTTCTTCAAGTATTGGTTAGATATATAGGAAAGTTCCCGCTCAATATATTTGAATGATCATAAAACTTATGAAATATGCATAAGAATTATCCAAGATACATTAGAAGAGATACTCTCCTAATAGGTTATTATCCAATATCCTTACCGCAAGAAATTAAACTGCATGACCAATGTTCTTATCGCAAGACATTAAACTGCACAAACAACATCCTTACTACAAAATGTTAAACAACATGGCCAATGTCCTTACCACACGACTTTAAACTACATGTCCAATTTCATTACTGAAATAAATACACAGACATAGTCCTTGATGCAAGATGTTAAACTACATGACCATTTTCCTTGTAGTATGAAATTAAAATACATGAATGATTTCCTCACTGTATGATGTTAAAGTGAATGAATCACATACTTACCACATGATATTAAACTACATGACTCATGTCCTTTTCAAATGATATTAAACTACATGGGTTTTATTAGAACTATGTATGGCTTGATTCTCATTTTCAATGAGATACATAGGGATGCTTTAATCCTATATCTTGGTCCAACAACAACATGATGAAAAATACTTCTATAGTATCCTTCATTTCATCTGTATAGTGAAATGAACCCTTTTCATTCCTTGTTTCTCAGACCGAACATAGCTCATGTGAGATTAGGGATTTTATAAAAGTTTTCGCCACACAAAACATGGTATGGAAGATTAAAACAAGTTCATAGTGGTCCTAAATGAAAGTAAATAAAAAGAATACCATGACTACTCACCAAATGATGTTAAAATGAATGGTTGATGTCCCTTACATGACAAAAAATATACATTTTTATGGACCTCACCTGAGAGGACCACTGTTTCCAGTGTTGGTCTCCTACCACACCTGCATTCTAGAACTATGTATGGATTTATTATCAGCCTAATGAGATACGTAGGGATGCCAAGATCCTATATCTTAGCCCATCCATTTATATTCTTGCCCTTACCTCAAGACATTAAACTTTACAACTAATTTCTTTTCTGTATGACATTAAAACTGCAAGGGTTTTCTAGAACTACATATGACTTGATTCTCATCCTAATGAGATATGCAGGGATGATTGAATCCTATATCTAGCCTAGAAACCTATATTTGTGTCCTTAACACATGAAAATAAACTACACAGAACACATTCTAGTCACAAGACAATAAATTGTACAAAATTTTAACTCAGGAAGACATCATCAGCATCAGGTGGAAATTGAATTTTCCAAAAGCACCACTAATGAAGTACAATCTCGGTCCTAGTTATATAAAAAAACCACTAATACCCCTTATTCACCTACTAATGGTGTTATTTGATAGTTAACCTCCGAAAAATCTTAGATCTGGGTGTCAAGGAATCCTTGTCGAAATGTAGAATGATGCAGACTAAATAGAAAAGGCTCATATCCCTACTCACTTGGATCAAGTCTGTGGGCATATTCCTGTAGTAGATATGGGGGAGGTGCATATCCCGACCCCCATGAATGAAGTACATCAGAATATTCCAATTTCATAATGAGGATAAGAGTGAATGTATATCCCCACTTCAATCAAAGGCATCAACCAACATATCTTAGCATCTAAGAGCAGACATGCATATATTCCTATACTTACCCTATTGAAGTGTCAGTGATTTGTAACAACAAAAGATGAGATCTACTTGTATATTCCAGTTAAGATGTAAGGATATGTGTATATTCCTATCATTATATACAAGGAATCTCAAAACTATGATCATTTTGAAAAAGTGGTTTCTCCAGAGTAAGCACATATTCTTTCTCCTGTCTGCGAGTATTATCAACATATCTCGGTAAAGGGCGAGGCATAGGGATAGGTTCATATTACAGTTCTAACCGAGACTCACCAGGTTAGAGAGAAACATGCATAAATACAATATCATATCCTAGTCACAAAAGTCTGGTGGAATATTCCAAAAGGTGATGTTTGGGTTTATATCCCCATCCTGGATAGGGTTCACTAAGTGAGAGGGAAAAAAGCATTGGGATAGGATCATATTACTATCGAAGAAGTACAACAACATATTCCAAAGGCCCAATATTGAGCTTATATCCTCATTATGGATGAGGATAATCAAGTGATAATGGAAGATGACTCAAGATAGAAACATATTTATGTTAGTGAATCTACCAGAAACATTCAATAAGATCACGGAAGTCAGGCACATATTCATATTTCTGCCAACTAAAAGCTACACTAGCATCCTTGTGAGGAAATATAGGAGGATGCTCATACCCCTTCTCATGTTCTGAAGGTCTATCAATATATTACAATGGGGAATGTATATCTATACCAGGCTCATATTCCTGATCCAATCGGGTATCACCAAGTGAGAGTGTCACACACCTCAGGATAGACACATAATCCCATTGAAAAAGACCAACGACATATTCTAAAGGCCTAGGATCAGGCTTATATCCCAATTCTAGATGAGTCCCACCAAGTGAGAGTAGAACATACCTTAGGTTAGGCTCATATCCCGATTAGAGAATCCCATTGACATACTAAAGAAGATTCCCAGTAGTGGGAACATATTCCTAAAACACCAAATAGTTATCAATGGATTCTGACAACCATCATACAATAGGCTCATATCCCTGCACAATTTGAAAAGGTAGGTCGATACCTTCCAACAACGACACAAATCAAGACCCATATTTCTAATATTCTCAATACCAGTGTCTTTGAGGCTGTTCAAGACACATTCCAAAAACCAAAAAGTCTTATAAACTTCTCCATTGAAGTAGAAGATATTCATTACCATGATAGTCCTCCTTGTGGTAGTGTAGATATGGATCACATGGACTCTATTCTTAACATCCATTATGGTCAACCTCTCCATGGTTATATATCCCATGGAAAAGGAAATCATAACCTTTCCCAAACAACTTTATATTGAGAGGTGATCAAAAATATTAGGAACCTTTATATAGAAATATTCTCACAATACTGGGGTTAACCATATATAGTGCCACACTAACCATCAACATCACTTCACTATAGTCATCAGGAAACCTAGAGAGGCAGCCTCTATGGTCTAACCCAGGACAAGACATATAGATCTAATGAAAAGGAGGAAAAAATGATGATATGAAGAGTGTTATCTGGAAGAAGCCTCCCAAACATTCTCAGACCTCTTTCCATTTCCAAACAAGAGATCCCAAATATGTCAAAAAAGAAAATTCAATATTTTATCCTAACCAAATAAAGATACTGTATAGAGTTTTTCTTAACCACATGAAGTTAAATTTCTCACATTTAATCCTAACAACATAATGATAAACTATATTTATTTCTTCCTGACCGCACGATGATAAAATGTATGGATTTCTTCCTAAAAACATGATGTTAAACTGTATGGAGTTCCTCTTAACAACATAACATTAAAATATATAGAGTTATTATTAACCACATGACCTTAAACTATATGGATTTCATCCTAACCACATGAAGATAAACTATACAGATTTCATTCTAACTACATAGAGATAAATTATACAGATTTCATTCTAACTACATGATGTTAAAATGTACGGACTTTATCTTAACCAAATGAAATTAAAATGTACAGAGTTTGTCTTAAATTCATGGAGTTAAAATATATAGATTTAATCCTATACAAATGAAGTTAAATTGTATAGAGATGTCTTAGATGTAAGACATTAAACAACATGGCATCTCTCATCCTTACCGCATGAAGATAAACTGCATCACCCCATGAAATACATATTCATTCATGTCGGGAAACCCACTTCCTTGCCACATGACGTTAAACTACATGGTTCCACAAGAACTACATAATAATTGATTTCTACCATTAAATTATACTTAGTGAATAGATAACCCTTATTTTTCAGCCTAGATGAAATGATCTTCCATGTCAGGTGACTCTCATCCTTACCACATGATGTAAAACTGCACAAATACATAATATTTATTTTCTTACATGTTAGGGTGATCCACTTCCTTACCAAAAGACGTTAAACTGCACAAAAAATGTCCTTACCACAAGATGTTAGTTTGGACAGACAATGTCCTTACTGTAAGATGTTAAACTTCACAACCAACATCCTTACCACAAAATGTTAAACTACATGGATAATTTCCTTACCACAATATTTTGAATTTGATAGATAAAATCATCACTACATGACGTTAAACTACATGAACCATCTAGAACTACGTATGTATTGTGTCTCATTTTTAATGGGATATGTTGGGATGCCTTGATCCTATATCTTGGTCCAACTACTACATAATACAAAATTCCCCTGTCATGTACCGATTAACTCTAGATAGTGATAGGAACCCTTGATATTCCTTGTTTTTCAAACCAATAATAGCTCAAACGAGATTAGGAATTATAGTAAGGGATTACCCATATGAACAAGGCATGAGAGAACAAGGCACGTCCGCCACCATCCTGAATGAAAGACCATAAAATGAATACCATATGTCCTTGATACATGAAAAAACTGTACGGTTCCTCAAGAACAATGTGTGGATTGATTCCTGTCACCACGAGATGCATAGTGATTCATAGATCTCTAATCCTAAGATCAACTACCACAATAAACAAAAACAATATCCACCTCTCTTTATGGGGAAAACCTGCAAAGAGAGAGTTTCTCATTAAATAACCATGTGTGACTTGATTCCCATTCTCAAGGGATACATAGTGACACCCATATTTTTAACTCTGGGACCAGTCATAATAGATAAGTATAAAAATTCCCCCTTTTAACATATGAGTAATACCTACATAGGGAAATTCATTATGAACAACAAGTGGCTTGATTCCCATCACCACGGGATATATAGTGACACCCATCATTCCATTCACGGGAATAACCAAAATACCACCATTTCACATCGATGGACCCACTTCCTCACCACAAGATATTAAACTGCATAGCCCTTTAGAACTACATGTGGTTTTATTCTCATTTTCATGAGATATGTAGTGAATCCTAGACTTCCACCCTTGGTCCCAAATAAAACATTTATATTCTTTCACCTCAGTTACAACATCTTTACCACATGAAATTAAACTTAACGGGAGTATATACTTACTTCATGATGATTAAATGCATGGGAGAACATCTTTATCACATGATGTTAAAACTGAAAGGAAAACATCTTAATTGTATTACATTAAAATTTAACTACAAGAACCTCCTCAATGCATGATGGTAAACCACACAAAAATTTTCCCACTAAAAAATGATAAAATATGTAAGACATCACTCATTTTTTATCCCCTATTAAGGGATCACATGATCCATATTCCAATCATCTAGAGTACGAGATAATTTCACCATATTTTAAAAGAACCTTAATCCATGCACCACACTTCAAGTCTTGAGAACCTCAGGTTTCGACAAGACATTCAAATCCATTGGATATTAAAATATATCTCTCATTTCATCCATGATATTAATGTGTAAGGGATTAAGACCCAACAACCAACGACATATTGGCCCAATATAAGGGTATTTCTAATTCTTGCGAGCATGACATGACCATGGTGGAACCCAACAAATCAGTCTATTTTGGGTTATCCCTAATATGAATATCCCACTTTATTACTCATGACCTAAAAACCATGATCCATCATTTAAAACATTTCCATATCCCACTCATAAAGATGTTGGAGTGCTCTTGACCCAAGGTATCCTAATTGGTCTCTTGTGTAAAATCCCCCATATTAATTCCATGTGTGTCATGACTTTAAACTGCTCACATTTTTGTCAAAGATATACAACCTTGACCTCTATCATATGATGGTCCAAATAGAAGACCTTAAACTACTAGTTAAAGAGTCACAAAAACTTTTTAGTTTGAAAAACCTTAAAGGGAGTCCAAAGAAAAATTCAAGTCTTTTCTCATTAAACTCATCACATCTAGAGTTTAGGAAAAATAAGGGTGTAAATAAATAAGGAATAAAGCTCATAGGGCCTACTTTGTATCCCTAGTAAAAGACAAGTTATTCTCGTTGGACCCCCTGATCCAGGAAACAGTTAAATAAATGATTTGTGAAATCTCCTCTACATGATAATATGTTTTCTAGGAGGTGAGAAAAGTTTTAGGGTGCTCTAACCCTTCTTGGATATTACATTATCTATAGATTACACTTTGTGATTTGAGTAATTTGAGTCACCAAAAACCTCCAATAGCCCTTGGAAAAGAAAATATATCTCTAGATTAAACATTTCTATTTATGAAGAAGGGATTATGACCACCAATCGATGATATATTGGCCATATATAAATGGATTTCCAATCCTTGTGAGCCTAATGTAACCTGGAAGAACTCAATAATCACAGGTGTTTTGGGTTATCCCTAGTATGATTATCCCATACCTTCCTCATGACCTAAACACTTTGGATCATGATTTATAGTCCCCATAACAATCTATACAAGTGGATCTATCATCCTCAACGTTATGTCACCGTGTTCTGTACCCTTTCTCAAAATAGGAATGAAACATTTCACTCTTGAAACTTTGATGGACCACACCACATGATTCAAAACCATAAGGTGTAGAGCTCGAGCTTCACATTAAGATCTTGATTTCCCTAGGGTGACAAAACTCATATTGGATACCTTTATTTACACACCCAACTTCATTGGTCCAATGATTGAGTATTTTAAAATCTTTCATAGCCCTTGGAATGAAAAAGAGATCTCTCAGTTAGGCTATTATATTGACGTTGAATGGATTAGACCAACCAATTAGAGATATATTGGACTAATATAAAAGTCTTTCTAATCCTTGTGAGCCCTGATGACACCATGGTGGAACATAACATTTTAGAGTGTTAAAGGAGATACCTAGTATTTCTTCCCCATCCTATATTCATAGATTCATGCTTTTGGGTTATGACTTATATCATCTATATTCCAACTATCTAGGAAGACCTGGTATCTCTATTATTTTTCCCTAAACCCACATTAGTTCCATGAATCTTCCATGAAACTTGGAAAAGAGTGGAGATCATATTTTCTTGGATATACTATCAATGGATAATGGATTTAACCCACCAACTAAAGTTTAACATACCAAGTAAGTAATGAATAATAGATATTTTTATCTATGTATATTAATGAATTATATAGTGTTTTAGAGGCTTAAAATGAGAATAAATCCAATCTTAAGCATGTAATACACTAATATTTTTAAAAGATTATTTTACTGCCTTTTGATGGCAAAAAATATTTTAAATCTATCTTTTGAAAATTTTATAAGCTATATTTGTCAAAATAAACTTATTCTTTATGTTTGGGACATTGAAATTTACTTTGGATAAATTTCTGGTATTTTTCTGATAATGTTCATTTTTTAATGAATAGTGAAAAATACTGCATTTTACATCAAAACTGCTTTTTCATCTAATTTAATTATATGGTTAGATTATATTTTTAATGGTCTTAAAGTTTAATCTGAATATATTTTTACCATTTAATCCAATGGTGGTCATTAGTATTAATTTCACTTTGAAATTGGACTTAAACTAGTGTCAATCTTTTGATACTTATTGTTTCATAAAAACACGCTATTTGCTCTGACAACAGGAATTAATTATTAAACTAATTAATGTAAATTATATGTTCTGAATTTTTTAAAATATACATCATTTTTTAATTCTGAATATCAAATATATCTTAGGGTGAAGTTTTGGTTTTTTTATGGAAAACTTCAATTTTTGATGAATAGTGAAACCACTAAGTGGTACTTATAAAAACTAATTTTTCGTTTAAATAAAATTTTACCACCTCTGTGGTTTGAATTTAAAAAATATGACATACATGGTTGTCATTAAGAAGTAAAATGTGGTTCAATGGGATTAAGATAATTTTTTTTGAATAGTAACTTTTAAGTTTTTAATCGCGATTAGAGGTAATTAGTGTAATTTAAAGTAAGAATAATGTTTTAATAATATGATATAAGCTTGAAACATGTCCTAACCTTATTGGATGTGTCATTTCCGACCAAGAAAATCCACGGGTCAACTTGGGGACCCCATGGAGCCACTTTGGTAGGAAAATGACATTAATATCTTTTTATTTAATGTAAAAGTAAAAATGACACAAACATGAGTTGTTTTACTAAAACAATTTTTACATGGGGTTATACAATTCATATTTTTTTACTATAAAAAGGAATTGGAAAGATAAAAAGTTTTCCTACATCATAGTATTTGTTTTATAATTTTTAGACATTAAATAAATTAAATTATTTATGACACCATGATGATGCAACGATTACCTCATTATTTAACGATTTAAATAAAATGAAAATATAATGTAAAATATAAGACCTAAACTTGTCAAAAACCTATTGTATGGGTGGATTTCGAACCCTTATCACCTTATCTTTAAAATTTATATTTGTGGGACCCTTTTTATCCGAAAATCATTTTATAATAAAGTATCTTTTCTTAACTTTCCAAGAGTGCCCCTCCTCTCCTCTTATAAAAGGCCCCCACCTCTGCCACCTTACCCACACTTCCAAAGACTTTTTCTCGGCTAAAACCGGCTCATTTTGTCTCTCAACATCCCTATATAACTCTTAAAAGCCTCACTTTGGGAAGAAGTCTTCTTAAGAAAGCCTTTGAGCTCAAATAAAAAAGTGTTACCTGATTTAAAGGTAGTGTCTTATCTTGTGTTCTTATGTTTTATTTTGCTTCTACAACCCCCTAAACTCTTTTTATTAATTTATTTTGTAACAAAAACAGTATATTCCATATACTAGGATGTTTTTATAAAAAGTATTAGAGCTACACATACACACACCTACATCTAATGGTTAAAGAACATACTGTTTCCGTGGATGGCGAATTTATGCTTCACGAAATGATGATTGTTCAACACTCATATATCACCTTCAAAGGTGGCCATTAAGATGTCACTATATTTATATATTATATATAATATGTTTATGTTTTACTTAAGCTTATTTATTTTTCATTTATGGCATATCTTTATGGTTACCATTATGAGTAAACACGATATCTTCATTTTAGGAAGTGCGGACTACCGCCCCCTCAAAGTGATTTGATTCGTTAATACCATATGTGGTACGTATAAAGGATATATTTAATGATATTATATATGATACCATACTAGAATTAAAATACTATTATTTATCATTATGTTTTAATTCCATAAAATATGAAATAGAAATGAAAGTAGCGTTCATGCGTACGTACGGCTTACCGTCTCCATGAACGGTGCATTTCATTTTTTACCTCTAAACGTTGTGTAATTTTATAAATGCATGTATATACTGGATATATATGATATATATGATATATAAATCATGAGTATAACTCTGGATATAATGTATACATGAAAAACTTGTAATTATAAAGAGCATATTTTGACTCAAGTACCAATGATCGTTAAAACGACTGTTATTAACTAAAATAATTACATAGTGTTCATGACATGATAATAAGTGATATAAAAGGAATAATGAACTTGAAAAAGGTTCTTAATCAAGTAGAAATTAACTCATGTTTATTATTCAGGAGATTAAAGAACGATCAAGTCAAGTCGGATACGAGGTATGGGACTTCGTCTCAATCTCCTTTCATTGAGGCATATTTTGTTTTATACACATTCTTCTTTTATACGATGTATAAACCCCTTTGAATTTTACATTTATTAAAAAGGAATATTTTTTTATACAAAGAGTTTACTAAACAACAAAAGGGAATGTTTTTTTGTCGTACGTATGCGGCGACAACGACTTCTCTGCCACCGTGACCATTATTTGAGTTTCGGCTTCCTCTACAAGCCATACTTTTTTTTAAAGAAAAATAAATACCATGTTTTACTTTTCTTTTATTTTGTTATTGAAAATGGTTTTCATAATGTTTTTATATCAATGTGTTGTATTGATATCTTGTGATTTAAAGGTGGAAATGTTATGTTTCCTTTATGCATGTTTTATGTGATATGATTATGTTGTGGTTCTTGGTCATTATTATGAAGACGGGTGGTTCTGTGATAAACTAAGGGCGGGTGAGCCCGATATAGCTCTCCAATGAATTGGGCAACATGAAGGAGTGAAACATTAAGGTTTCTCCAAAGTGATTTAGGGAATATACTGTGATGGGTATTCCAAACGTAACCAAGAGGGTTACTCCCTACGTAAGAATGTTATGAATTCCTCAAGTTACCTTTACGTCTTATGATTTCCATGATTTATTCATGATTTTATGAGGTATGTTAAAGTGCATATGTTTTATGGGTAAAGTATTATTTCATTCTTATGTATATATGAACTCATGTTTCCTTTCTATATTTTTATAACCCTTACTGATCTTTTTATGCTCATCCCAAGTTTTTGAAATGTTTTTCACTGGTCAAGAGAAAGGTACATGATATGACGATAGTGTCAAGGAAGTGTCAAGAAAGAATCCATGTTTTATTTTAAATATGTTTCTGTTGATGGGAAAAATTAATACTATCTTTTATGTACCCACTTTGCTTAAATGAATGTAATACATGTTTTATGATCTAATTCTCTAAAACTCTAAACCTGAAAAGATCCTCAATGTGAATTATTCATTTAATTCAATATTAAGTAAGGTTCAAGGCCGGGGCCTTATATAAAGGCAACCCCTTATTGTAAAAAAGGAACTCCAATCCTCATAATCCATATAAACACCATGACAAGACTCAACACCCCAAATCGTTTTTAGTCATCCCTAGTATACCTACCCAATACTCCCTATACATCAAGGTCTGAGCTAGAATAATTTAAACTACAATATACCAAAGGTTAGATCTATAAAAGCTTAAACTAAAACACATCATGGTTCGAACTAGAAGACTTTAAACTACAACACACAAAGGTCTAAGATGGAAGAATTTAAACTAAATCACATCAAAGGTCTAAGATAAAAGACCCCTGACTACAACATAATGATGGTATAACTTGGAAGACCTTAAAATAGAAAAAGACAACATACTCACCTAGATAAAAACATGATAAGGGAATCCTAGAAAACATTCTAGTATCTACTCACTAGATATGAAATTTGTGTGATCCAGGAAATATTGAGAATTTCTAAAATGGAAGAGGAAGATAAACTTATCATGTTGAAAAATCATAAGATAGTGGAATGAGAAAAATCCAAGTCGATGCCCTCAAATACTTCCTCCATATGAATATTAGGAAAAATTAGGGAAAAATAAATAAAAAGATATAAAGAATATGGGGATCACCATATATACTTATAAAAAATCAAGCTGTGCTCGCTAAGACCCTTGACTTAAGAAGAATTTAGAGCGTTTTACCTTTGGGAAGGATACCATTCTCAAATTATCCCTATAAAATCAGATGATCTTAAGACTTCTGGAGGTGGTGCATCAATGAAGAAATTATTATCAGTGGGTATTCATGAATATTTCTCAGAGAGTAACATATTGTAAGTAAAATATTAGAATCTAGGAAATTATATTTGTTTTGTGTTACACAGAAAGGAAGGGTATCATAGATTATTCGAGCAAAATCTCCACCTGAACATGGATCTCTACATGGGATTTCATCACAAAATAATGATATACCATCCTAGATATGATCTTGATATGCATAAGTACATTCATCATAAAGTTATTTATCTTTGAACCAATTTCTCCAATGCATGAGTTTTATTTGCATAGGGTTATATTTCAGAACTACGTTAGGCTTGATTCCCATCCTCATGGGATATGTAGTGACATCCAAGTGCCTTACTTTGGATCTGACCACAAGTTCTATTCCACCCAATACTTGTTCCATTCTATAATTCATATACATTCCAATTTTAGAGTATCATATACTCAAGTGAAAGATACTTCCTATACTGGATTCAGCTGAGCATTTATGGCTAGAAGTCTCATCTTCATAATGCTTGATAGTTCTTCAGTCAACACTCTGAAAAAATAATCTCATGATGCTCAAATATAATATCCTATTAGATCATTAGTTATTCAAAAAAATGATCTATGTTAACCTTAGAATCAGATTCTATTATTTCAAACAAATCTCATTTTTAGTGGGGGATTTTTTTTGTGACCCATATTTGTACATACTACACTTTGTCATTGATGATTTCATAAGTTTAAGGACTATATGGAAATACGAATATAACTTTAATGGAAACTTAGAATAATGGGCCTGGACATAGAGGAGATACACTTTGGACCCTTAAATTATACTTAGAATTTTATTCTTTGTAGTTAATAGTTTTATTACCACCCTTCGCCAAAAATTATAACTAACCTCTAACCATCCAAAACAACTCATCCATAGGCCCATGTGGGACCGAGGGTTGACCATGCCTAGTGGGAGTCATCCTAGGCTAGATAGAAGATGGATGGGGGAGTATAGAACCCACAAGGGGTGGGCATGCCCATGTATAGGGCCTGTTGGGCATGAGGATGAAGTTGCACATAGTTTGGACATGAATCCCATAGGGACAAAGCTTGGGTAAAGGTGATGCATGTGGAATGGGTGTCGAACCCCGTTACCTAATAGAACCAATAAATGTCACGAAATGAGTTATATATTGAACAGAAGGTGTAATGATATTTTGATGTGGGATGACATTGTTTTACGATAATAAAATCCGGATTGTAAGATCATGCCTTGGGATGATCTATGTCATCTGATCACTCCTTCCGCTGATCCCATTCATTTGCCATAGTCTCACAGACCGTGAGTTAAAATTTAATCCAATACCACATCCACACAATTTTGAAATTAGTTGTTCTCACATGTCACGATACCTTATCTTCATCCTCCTTCACCATTGGTTCATCATGTCGAATTGATATCAGTCACATGATCATATTTTGATCACCATGAACACCACCTCTAATCCTTCACAGATAGTCGAGTGAGTTTGAGACCACCACCACAAGACACCAAAATCTCCAATCAAGGACACCAGTGGCATGCCATGAGAGATCGCTCCAGAACTTGAAGTGATTACATGATCATTCTTTGATTATACGATCAAAGTGAAGACAGTCGATGACGACATCATGAGAATTTTATGACCATGAGACCTTCCACACCCCAAATGATTTCATTCGAATTAAATTAGATCTATTAGATCAAACAATGTGGAAGAAGAAAAAAAAGGTAATGAGGATCAAATGAAGCCGCTTGAGATCGCATAACATTGACTTGGAAAAATCTCCACTGCCACAGCTGGTGCACGTGGAATACTTTCCATGAAAAGTGGAGAGATCTATGGGATATCCTCACCTATAAAAACCATACTCCCATCAAGAAAAACATAAAAAAGGGGAGAATAAGGATAAATAGAGAAGGAAATCATAGGAGTAGGGTTAATTGCTGACCATCCTCAGAGAACATCCTCTGGTGATCCCAAGAGCCTACCACATAATCATTTGAATATCAGAAGATCGCATGTCAAACTGAACATCATGCAATGCCTTATTATTACATGGAATTCACTTGATAATTTAATACCTTTGAGGTTCGCAACTTCACTAAGTAGTACGTTCTTCCATTCTAATAATCCAGCCTTGGATCTCATGATACCAAGATCCACTTTGTCTGGTGGTACTCATAGACGACCCTAGACATGACCACCTCACCATAGTCGAAGAGTTCATCACAATACCCCATAGAGGTCATGTGATTGTAGATGGGTTATTGAGGTTCAAGAGGACCTATCATGTGGGATTTCCATGAGGGTTTTTTATATAACTTGGTTTTTTTAATTTTTTTTATAAAAAAGGGGTAGGGTTACCAATATTTTTAAAAATGGATCTCAAGATGCACGAACCCCGTTCATATATCTTTGGCATAGAGAGATGCATGAACAGGGTTCACGCATCCTACGTAGTCATGATAAAAGATGCATGAACCCTGTTTACGCATCTCCCCACACCAGGAAGCATGAACAAGGTTCATGCATCCTACAAAAAGTTTTAAATTTTTTTTTTAAAATTTTTATTTTTATTTTTGTTTTGTTTTGTTTATATATATATATATAAAATAAAAAATTTCAGCAGAATTTATCTGCTATTTAATACCCAACAGTACTTCTATTATAACAGTCTGGATTCTGACAGAGACCCTCATCCAGGGCTCTCTTTTATAAGAGGGCTTTCCCTAGAAATCATTCTACATTTCTGATGTGGGATTCAGGTTCTCCCTTTCCCGCGCAGAACATTCTGCATTTCCGATGTGGGATTCAGTTTCAAGTACGTGACTTTGAAAGACTATAAAATACAAACTATATGAAAAATATAAATGAAACTTAAAACATAGATTAAACATGTAAGAGATTGTATAAAATAAAAATAATTTTGTAAAAAATGTTGATGGATAATAATTTATAAGCTTTCAAAACCACCAACTTGAAACTTCAAAATGTTTCAAGTACATGTCTTTGAAAGACTTAAATAAAAACTATAAGATCAATATGAATGAAACTAAAAACATTACTTTAACATATAAGAAATAGTTATAAATAAAAATAATTTCATAAAAATGTTGATGAAAAATAATTTATATGCTTTCAAAACAACCCACAAGAAACTTAAAAATATTTCAAGTACACGGCTCTGAAAGCCTAAAAAATAAAAACTATAAGACCAATATAAATGAAAATTAAAACATGGATTAAACATATAAGAAATAGTAAATATTTAATTAGTTAATTAGTAATATAATTAATAATTATATAATTATTAGTTAATTAGTAATATCATTATTAATTATATAATAATTAATTACTAATATAAATATTAATTATATAATAATTAATTAGTAATATAAATATTGATTATATAATAATTAATTAGTAATATAATTATGAATTATAAATTAATTAATTAGATAATTTGTAATATAATTATTAATTATATATTAATTAATTATGTAATTAGTAATATAATTATTAATTGTATAATAATTAAGTATTTAGTTAGTAATATAATTATTAATTATATAATAGTTCATTAGTTAATCAGTAAATTAGTAATTTAATAAATAATTATAATTATTCATTACAACTATTAGTTATTAGTTATTAATAATTAATTATATAATAATTAATTAGTTAATTAGTAATATAAGTTTTATTTATTATTATAATTATTAATTATATAATTAATAATTATATTACTAATTAACTAATTAATTATTATATAATTAATATAAGTAATAATTATAAGTAATAATTATATTACTAATTAATTAATTAATCATTATATAATTAATTTTTAATAATTAATAATTATATTGGTAATTAACTAAATAATTTTTATATAATTAATAATTACTAATTATAATTAATAATTATATTACTAATTAACTAATTAATTATTATATAATTAATTTTTAATAATTAATAATTATATTGTTAATTAATTAAATAATTATTAAATAATTAAAAATTATGAATTATCATTAAAAATTATATTACTAATTAACTAATTATTTATTATATAATTAATAATTAATAATTATAATGAATAATTATAATGAATAATTATATAACTAATTAGATAATTAATTATTATATAATTACTAATTAATAATTATAATTGGTAATTATATTACTAATTATAATTAATAATTATATTACTAATTAACAAATTAATTAGTATATAATTAATAATTAATAATTATAATTAATAATTATATTATTAATTAATTATTGTATAATTAATAATTATATTACTAATTATCTAATTAATTATTATATAATTTTATTACTAATAAAATAATTAATTATTATATATTAGTAATTAAAAATTATAATTAAAAATTATATAACTAATTAACTAATTAATTATTATATAATTAATAATTACTAATTATAATTAATAATCATATTACTAATTATAATTAATAATGATATTATTACTTAAATAATTAATTATTATATAATTAATAATTATATTAATAATTAACTAATTAATTGTTATTTAATTAATAATTAATAATTATCAACTAATAATTATAATGAATAATTATAATAAATAATTATAATTACTAATTATATTACAAATTAATTAATTAATTATTTTATAATTAATAATTATATTACAAATTAACTAATTAAGTATTATATTATAAATAATTAATAATTTTAATTAATAATTATATTACTAATTAACTAATTAATTATTAACTAATTAATAATTATAAGGAATTATTATAAATAATAATTATATTATTAATTAAATAATTAATTATTATAGAAATATATTACTTATTAACTAATTAATTATTGTATTTTAGTAATTAATAATTAATAATTAATTATTATATAAATTATTAACAAATTTATAATTCCATTACAAATTAACTAATTAATTATTAACTATTTCTTATATGTTTAATCCATATTTTAATTTTAATTTATATTAGTTATATAGTTTTTATTTTATAGGCTTTCAGAGCCACGTACTTGAAACATTTTTAAGTTTCAAGTTGGTGGTTTTAAAAAATTTTAAATTATTAATCATCAACATTTTTTATAAAATTCTTTTTATTTTCAATCATTTATTATATGTTTAATTTATATTTTAAGTTTCATTTATATTGGTCTTATAGTTTTTATTTTAGTCTTTTAAAGACATGTTCTTGAAACATTTTTAAGTTTCAAGTTGGTGGTTTTGAAAGCTTATAAATTATTATTCATCAATATTTTTTATGAAATTATTTTTATTTTCAACTATTTATTATATGTTTAATCCATTTTTTAAGTTTCATTTATATTGTTCTTATAATATGTATTTTATAGTCTTTCAAAGACACAGACTTGAAACAGAATCCCACATCAAAAATGCAGAATGTTCTGTGTAGGAAAGGGAGAACCTGAATCCCACTTTAGAAATACAGAATGATTTCTAGAGCAGTCACTCTTATAAAAGAAGGCCTTGGGTGGGAGTCTTTGTTAGAATCCAGACTGGTGTAATGGTGGTACTACTGAATATTAAATAGCACATAAATTTTGCTGAAATTTTTTGTTATATATATATATAAACAAAACAAAAAAAAATAAAAAAAAATAAATTTAAAAAAAATAGTAAAAAAAATTAAAAAATTAAAAGTTTTTGTAGGATGCATGAACCCCATTCACGCATCCTTCTTCAACTCCGTGATGAACATGTTAATGGGTTTCACGCATCTTTCAGCGCGACTAAGATGCGTGAACCCCATTCATGTATATTCCTTGAATCGGGGATGCATGAACGGGGTTTACGCATCTCAGGACCCATTTTAAAAAATACTGATAAACCTATCTTGTTTTGAATTTTTTCTCAAAAACCCATTTTAAACCCTTTCCATGATCATAACTCTTTGATCAGGTGATGTCTATGATGGTGTCTGCAAGTATACAACAATGGACATCTAGGACCTCGGTCATGAAATGTTTCAAGTCCCTCTCCATGCAACCAAACATCAGTAGACATGCACAAACCCTCAGTACCCTGATACTCAGACATAGCCTCAAAATCAATAGCATCAATAAGAAATGACTCGTGATTCTTTAGTCATATTGAATAAATATTGAGGATGTGAACCCCATGCCTAAATATGGGTTGAAAGCCCTCGACTGAGATCCCTCATATGTGTAGGCGGCACCGACGTGCATCCCAATCTCACATCTACAGAGTCCCTTTCATACTCCTTTAGAGATCATATGATCTCATGGTGATTGTGCGACCACTATCATGCATTATTTGTGCTTTAGGATGTACGACCCATATTCCGTAGACCCTCTTCATGTAGAGCATACCCTCTCCCATGTATATTTCATTAACAAACAAACCCGTTTGTAGTAGAATAATCCATTGCAAGAACACTTTGCAGTCATCAAATCCACGAAACTACATGCGATGACATTATGCATGCAACCCATAACATGTACATGGCCTTATCCCACAAGTGAACTCATGGGAAGACCTTCCCATAGCCATGCATCCAACTTCCTAAGTGAATAATTTCCCATATAGGCTTAGGGAATGATCCATTTGGACACGCACCTGTGACATTTGAATAAGAGAAAAATCCTAAACATGTCCACAAGAACCCTCCATGTGAGTAGTTTAAGGTCACATGATCACAATATTCTCCATTGATGTTGCGATGTCCTTGGGAGATCTTGGATGAGTCATGTTGGTCACATGATAAGACTTTGACAAGTTAGGTTGACCTCACAATAGTCGATGGACATGTCACCATTTTCATGTGACCACCTAAGGACAAGCCATGTTGATTTGGAGAAAGACCCCTGAAATGTATGCATTGTCATGAGACATGCTGAGTAAAATTCATGCCAATCATGTGAGGCGCCTTAGAATTTTCTGTCTTGGTCATGCGATGATATCCAAGATAATACACTTTAATCATACAAATGAGTTATTGACTTATTAGCATGATCATGTGATTTCCCATTGACATGTCATCATTTTCATGTAATAGTCCATATATGAGTCATGTTAATCATGCGACAACACATAATCATGTCTACTTTGATCATGTTTAAGACTCCAGACATCTACACTTTATTTATGCGAAGTGTTTTTGATATACCCGCTTCACTCATGAAAAGGCATCTTAGAAAAATCTATTTATCATGAAAAATACCTTGGTTATATCCATTTTTATCATTTAAAAGATCTTATGCATGGAAAATTAGGTCATGCAAGGAATCACAAACTTTCCAGGAAGACACCCTTGGATGTGTCTACCACAACAGATTGACACCCCAAATTTATTAGGAAGACAATTGAGACATGCCCAAAAAGCTTCCAATACATGTCAAGTAGATATCTTATGGAATGTAAATTTTTTCTGGAAGAGCCATTTGGAATCTTTCCATGTGGACCCCATCTAGGAACATCCAGTCTCATCCCCCTTTTATAAGGGAAGTTTCTTGATGATATAGGGTTATGCACTCATGCGACCCTACTAATGTTAGGCTCTCAGACATACCATTTATGGTTACCACCAATCTTTAATATTTTAAAAGATAAATAATGAGTGTGTCATAGGGAATCCACAATGCATAAGACTTTATTACTATCATAATGAAATATTTCCCCAATGATTGGATTGTCTCAATACGTAAGCCCCAATCATAAGGAAACCTCTATGTGCAAGCCCCAACCAAAAGGGTATTCATCCTAGAATAAGTCCTCAACACTCCTAAAACCTTGTGGATAATGATAATGTCCCTGACTTGGAACATCCACCTTAGGCTATGGTTTAAGGGATAAATGAACTATGAGAACTCCAATTCCTGCCAAATCTGGGATACGTATGACACCTTCCAGAGGCACGATCTCTAATAGGAATCCACTTATGTATAAGTCCCTTGATGTTTGAAGTATTCTCGACTTAGGGGAATAAGTTCTTCCATAGGCTTGGAATTATTCTTCATCCATCAGTTGATGAGAAGTGGGGTTATACATGGTCATTATTTTAATTATAAGACCTGATCATGTCCTCAAGTACCTCAAAACCATTAGCGGGTTGGGGGAAGAACTTAACTATGATGACTTTGATTCTTGTTAAAAAACAAGATATGTAGGATTCCTTATGAAGTACCTAGATCCATACCATATCCTCTATGATATGGGTAATCATTCCCCTCGAAGGGGAACTTTAATGTGTAATCCCCATATGGATATGACCTCATGTAATGTGTTCAATCTAAAACTATCTCTTACTTCTCACATTGAGAATGTATCATGTGAGAATAAGGACCAATGATGATTGTATTAAAACCATGTTAAGAATTCCCCCTATGTGGGATCATCATTGGGATGTTAGTATAATTAAATCTCATATCCACTCAATGGACCATATTCTGAAAGAAGCAATCCATTGCAGTCTCATATGCATAATTCATTCCCAAAGCCTCTATTTTTGTATCTATCATGACACACACACACCCATTATTATAACTATGTAGATTCTGATTCCTATATCAAATAAGATATGTAAGATGCCTCACCAAGGTCTGAGTGTGATATTCACATCCTTGCTGCATGACATAAAACTGCATGGATGGGTCCAGTCACACAACCTTAAACTATGCCCAAAAAACTACATGGGTTTTAATTATTATTTTCACAGGATATATAGGATTATTTATAGAGGTTCAATCCCATATCTAAGACACCAACCACCTACTTGGATGGAAATAGACTCTAGAGTTATCAAACATGTCCATAACCTAAAACATCATAAATAAATAAGAGAGCGATAAAGATCCTGTGATATGCACACCATTGTTCCTATTGATACATTTTTTAATTAGGTTATTTAAATAGGGGTAACTAGTCCCATATAAATGTATAGGAATTATTTCATGAAAATATATTAAATCTATAAGAGAGTCCTCAAAAAGTAACAAATTCCCTCCAAAAGGATGTGATGAGCTCAAAATCCCATCCTTTCGACCAATGTGTGTTCCTAAGCATCATTGGGCATGAATCCCCTAAGGAACAACTACCTTTGGAAAGAAGGTCCATACCGAGTTGTGGATGTGTGAATTGTTGGGAGTTTCTTAGGAAGACAAAACATATGGAAAACCCAATACGAGCAATTGAGTGAAGCCTTAAACACCCTAAAATCAAAACGTCAAGAAAAATCCCATCCACACCTTAAATACAGGCTAAAAAATTATATCATTAGAAAAACAATTAAAATATTTCACTTTTCAACATAACAATAACTATTGTTCATTCATGGCTTGATTGACCCATGGAAAAGAAATGAGTTACATGAAAATATATTTTAAACAATCATAAACTGTATAGATAAATAAGATAGATGGTCTCATATGATCATAATCCCATCATATCATAGGAATCATTAAAGGATGATGACATAGGAGAAAATAACTTTTATAATAATATTTAAAAGATTTTTTGGAAAATAAAATAAAATACCATTTTTTGAGTAATATTTTTAAAAAATATAAAATATTGGGAAAAATAATTTCTTTTTAAATAACCATGTAAATTTATAATGAAATATTCAATGAATAAAATGTTTATTACAATGGGAAAATACATTCATGCTATAAACATTAAAAATAAACATCTTGTTCACACTTTTATAAAAAGTAAAAAATTATTTGTCTGGATTTTTTTAAAAGATTCTTTTTAAATTTTTTTAAATAAGTTAAAAGATCATGTAAAATGAATATAGAAAATAATTTAGGTTTATAAAATACTATTCTTGATTTTTTTATAAATCTTTCATTTGGGAGAGAAAGATTCCCTATCTAAAATAAAACACAGGATCATTATCAATTAAAAAAACATCCTTGATTATTCTTTAATCGATTAAAAGAGAAAATAAAAATTCAACATGTAAACAATGTTAATGACTAGAATAGAATGAAATATTTGGGTTTTAAGAAAATTAGAGCCTATGATTTCCCCTAAAGTAACCTTTAACATAAAAAATCCCAGAAACAAAGTATATTATAACATAAATCCTATATCACTTTTTATAATTTTTAATAAAAATTAATTTAAAGAAAGAGTATGAAATGGATATGTAAATAACATGAATTCTATAAAATAATTTATCAAAATTCATTCATGAATAATTAATTACATCGTATAAGGAAATCATGGTGCATGACATGAAATATTTCTCAATAAAATGATATTGAGACAAATAAATACATTGTAAAGATCATAAATTTTGAAGAGATAATTAATCCATGAAGTGATATGTGTAAATATGTAAATCCAAATTAAACAATTTGAAGAAAAAATTTAGATATCAATTCACACATAATCATGGCTTAAAAAAGTCAATGATGTTGAAATATAACCCAATAAATGGAAATTGAGTTAAAAAATCCCTTACCACTTGGTAGATATCATGTCAAATCCCTTTAGAAGAATAATTTGAATTGAAAGAAAAAATAACATGAAGAATTAATTATTGATGATATAAAATATAATTTTTTTATATACCCATAACATTAAAATATGCCTCAATGAAAGAAGGTTGATATAAAATCCCTTACCTAGATACCAAAATTTCCATGTATATCCTTTAACTCCTATATAATAATTATATATCAGTTATTTTATTTCTTATTAAAATTTTCAGGGTTTAATACCTTATACTTAAAAAATTTATTTCATTTATTTTAATTAAATATTTAATTACATAATCAATTAAGTTTGCGTGGTGTTTGGAGGACATTCGATTCATAATTTCAAAATGGATTCAGTTTGTGGAATATGGTAAAAAAGGATAATTGTTCCATAATATTCAAAAAAATAATCATGAAATAATTATAATTTTTATATATTAATTATAATTTTAAAACCAATCATAAAATATAGCTATGAAAAATTAACTACATAACTATCATGGAGATGGTAAGTCGTGCATATGCTTATGTAACGTTTCCATTTTTCAATGATCATGATAGAAATAAGGTAAGTTTTATTTTACCTTTATATAGTGATAATTTTATAATAAATACCATTTTATTTATTTAAATAAAATTATACATATCATCCATGTGATTTGGTGATGAAAAATCAATCACATCACTTCATGGAGGTGGTAGTCCACACGTACACCAGAAAGATGTTACCATTTTTCAATGAATGGAAATATAAGAAAATTAATGATATATTGATTTTATATAATGATAATTATATCATAAATATCATATATATATACATTAAATACATCATTATAACCACCCATGAGAGACAGTGATGGAAAATGAATTACATCGTTTCGTGAGGAAGTAGTCCACCATACACACAAACGACAGTTTAGTATCATATTTGATAGAAGATGATATTATAAAACCTCAATATTTTATGGTACTTATCTTATTAAATAAATTCAATTTATTTTATATCTTAGGTTTCATACATCACCATGTTTAAAAAAACAATGCTATACTATTAAATATTAATATGACTATTAAAATAGTAATGTGACCATTAAGAATTGTAATCTAGCCATTAGAATAATAACCTGACCTATGAAAGTATTAATAAAATTTATTCATCTCATAAATTAAAATATGATATATTGAAATCAAGAAATAAGTAAATACATGTTTTAAAAATGATAAATAATGTTTTGGTATTCTTGTGAAACGTAAAAGTTTATTTATGATTTCATAATTTATATAATGATTTAAAAGAAAAATTTACTTACATAAAATAGATTCATAAATTAATATCTTGCTTCATTATAATTATAAGATAATTTTATGATTCCATAATTATTTTTTTTGTAAAATCAGTTATAATATTAAAATCAGTTATAATATTTAAATCGACATTTTTCGAATAAATGTTGATTTTATTTAAAATTAAATTTCTCAAATTTATAAAATTATTTCCATAAAATTGAGTCCAATTTTTTTAAATTTACATGTTGAAAAAATTTTAGGGTTAATTTTTGGGATTTTTCTAAAATAGTTGAATTTTTGATGAATAATTAAATACGATAATTTAAGGTATTTAACATTATAAGTTAAATACATGTATTTTTGAGTCATTTATAATGTAAGAACACATTTTTTCAGACTAAAATTCACTAGTTACTGTAATTATTTATAATAATCAACACTATTTATAGTATTGATCCAAAATAATATATAAATGAATAAAATAATAAAAAATACCCCTCTTCTACCCTATAAATACCACCCCTCACCACCCATTATCCTCCCACATTATAAGCCTAGAATATTGTATAAATTATACCCAATCATCTTCCCAATCCCCTTAACCACTTCCAAGACCTTCTGGTCTTACCAAAATTTCAAATCCAAGTGTCATAAAGAGGTTCCCAAGGAGACGATATTCAATAGGTAAAATCCTACTTCTTTATCTTTTAATTTATTTTATTTTTATACTCTCCTAACATAACATATACAAATTGGAATGGTAACAAAAATATCATATATATACTGAAATTTTATTTTTATAATGTATTATCCATCATCAAATCCCTTCTCCTCTCCTTTTATTTTAAAAATGAAAACATTATCCGTGTTGTGTCGATTCACTATCTTCATGGATAACGAGTTTTAATTTTACATTACCTCCTTAAAGTATGGTCATAAAACTATAGTTACGGTTAAATAATATTTTGATATACATATTATAAGTTATAACATGTTTTTGAACAAATAAATAAAAATAATATTAAGTAAAATGACACAAGTTCTCGATGGTCGTAAAAACTGCCATAATAAATTATGACATTTTCATCAACATTTTATCACATGAATCATCCTCATAAAATGAAACCAAATGATATATGAGACCATTTAAACTTATGGAAGTTAATTAATACTAAATAATTTTAATTTTGTAAAAGTTATTCCCATTTTACAAGAACTTCCATTTTTATAATCAAGGGAATCGACCATAAAACCACGAAACAAATGCTCCCAGAACAATGAAATTAAACATTATAACTCATAAAAATGGCCATAAATTAACTTAATAAAATTATAATAAATAAAATATATTTTTAATAAGTTCTTAATTACATAATTTATGAATATAATTTTATTATCTAGTACATTAAGTTCAAGTAAAAAACATTTTCGGACATAAGGTAAGGGTTTCTCATCTCACATTTACTTATGTGAGATAAATTATTTATTTAAACCTTATTTATTATGTGTAGTAAATAATTAAACATAATATATAATATCATTATTCACTTTATATTCATGTAATTAAATGTTTCATTTGATGACCATTAATTTTATGGGGAATATAGTTCAACTGATTACAAAGTCGTAAGAGAATTCTTAACCCAATTTCTATTATTTGGGCAGAACTTATACTCCAATGATTATGTCATGATATAATTATGCGTGAAATGAATATTTATTATGTTATGTTGTATTTCTACTTGTTTTATGTGGATTTAAAGACAATATAAATAATTTATTCATTTGGTTAACACTCACACTTTCTTTTTGAAATAATATTTTAAATTATTCTTTTTAAAAATTTAAAATGAATGTTTTTTAACATATATGGAATGATAATATTTTTTATTCTTTCATGATGCATTAATTAATTTAATAATAATTTACATGTTTATAAGGTTATTTTCAAATAAAATGTTTTCTTCTATAAATGCATAACTTTTTAAATAAATGATTTCAAAGTAAAAGTTGTATTTTTTTTCAAGAATATATGATATTAATATAATCATCAATACAATTTTTAAAGGTTTTAAAATCATTTTTAACCTTACATTTTTAATTAACCCCTTAGTTGACAAATTTTAACATTAACCGTGATAATTAATTTTTTCAGTATTAATGGGTTATAATTTTACATATAAGGTGAAAATCGGATTATAGATGGCCATGGTTTGAACTTTTTGACCATGTATCATCCTAATATTCATTTTTAAATATTTTTATGACTTTTCAATAATTGAATAAAATATTATTGAATGTTAAATATCATTAAGCTCATTTTTCATACCATTCACTTTATTTAGATTTGAAAACAATATGATAGTAAAGGAATTTAAATATAATTCTTTGAAACATCCTTAAAATATTATGTTTATCTATAAAATTAATGGAACATAATAAATAATTACAGTTATCTTACTTTTAATATTTTTAGAATAATTTATTTTATTTTTCTATTAATTTAATAAATGTTGTGTCGACATTACACAAGCATTTAAGGTAATTATTTCATCATTAAAAATTAGAAATGAATAAACATGATAAAAAATAATTTATCATCCAATTAACAATTTTTAACTGAAATTTAATTGTTTTTATCCTTATCAAAAAATATAATATATATTAAAAGTAATAAAGTGACATTTTTTACTTTATCTTTTAGTTAAATATTATGAAGGTCAAGATCGTAGCCAAAATAAAAAAAATCATATATTCAATTATTAGATGACTATAGATAAAATATACTCATAAAATTAAATTGAAGAAATTTTTAGGTTCATTTTCTAGTCCTTATAATATTATTTTAACCTTAATTACCTATTTACCCTTATC
Organism: Viscum album; assembly: GCA_963277665.1. Lineage (NCBI taxonomy): Eukaryota > Viridiplantae > Streptophyta > Magnoliopsida > Santalales > Viscaceae > Viscum > Viscum album. The sequence continues at coordinate 29,906,058 of OY728132.1, read as the reverse complement.
ATAGTAATAATTATTTATTATGGTTACTATTCATAATGAAAAAAATTAAAGGGACCTATTTAAAAAATTTGGACCTCCTATTTCCAAATATGATATCCAATTTTAAATATTTAATTCATTTAATTGGTTTATTTTAATTTAATATTAAAATAAAAAATGCAACGAAAAACAGTTTTTTAGAAAAAAATACATTTTTAAGTATAAAAATATTTTTATACCAAATTCATCCATAAAATTTATTCCATTGAAATTAAATGGATTTTTAATAATAAAATAGAAATATTTTTTATTTTAAACCATTTTAAAAAATAATTGAACTTTTTGAATTCTTGAAACAGAAATAGATTTTTCAATAAAAATCAATATTTTTCACTATTCATTAAAAAATCAATCTTTTCAGAAAAATACAAAAGAAATAACTCTAAGTTAATTTATTAATGATAATCGCAAAATTATATATTTTTTATAAAATATAATTTCTAAATGTTTCAGAAATTAATTATAAAATTTTCTCACAAAAAGATATAAAATCATTTTTAAAGAAAATGTATTTGAAGAATAAAATGACTTTAATGATAAAAATTGAGTGCTTATTTTATAGAAATTAATAAATATATTTTTATTGATGAGGACCATTATATATATTTTATAATTCAGTTATTTATATTCATACCCTCCAATTCAATAGTTAGGTTATAACAGTCAGATTTAATTAATAATATTATGTGGTTTGTTTAATATCGATGTTGGGTATCTTGAACGCCATCAAAAAAAGTATTTATTTTAAAATATAAATATGTAAAATTTACCCCCATTAATAAATTTTATCCTTAAAAGTTGAACTTGAGTTTGTTAAATAAGGTTTTGACATTTGAAAATACATTTTTTGTAATCCCATATCCTAAAAAGGGTTAATAAAACTTCCTCTTGAAAAGAGGGAAAGGGGAATATAAATGTCATCTTGAATAACACATAAATAGGTTTATATATAGAATAAAATTAGTGGTAATTGAAAATATAGACATGTAAGAATAGATTAATGTCTAAAAAATGACGGAGAGTGACCAGTATCACTGATTACAAGAAACCAAATGATCATGGGAAAGTTAATGACCCCAAAATAGTAAACCAAAAATATGTGGAAAAGACCATTAATTCCTCAAAAATGAATTTAATAGGATATATTTTTTGATTCAATACCATTATATTGAGATATAGTACTCCTTTATGACCTTTATTAAGAATATAAGGAAATATAATTTCTTAACAAGTATAATTTCAAACTTTAATCAATTTTATCCACAATATCATCTTTTTTTAATCGATGAGTATTCAAGATAAATTTTTTATACCAGAATAACTAAAATAAAATTATATTGGATCTCATAAACCATAAAAGGATAAAAAGTTATTCCTCATATATTTAGGCATTAATCAAAACTAAAATGGGTAGAAAATGGTAAGATAATTTCCAAAATGAATAAACCTTCATACAAAGAAATAATACATTAATCTCTAAAATTTAACAGTAATACTCAAAGTTTAAACTAAATCATTCTATAAATAATTATCCTTAACATTATTCAAAATATCTCCTACTAATATTGTAACCCATAGGTTATAATTATTTGACAACATATTATTTCAAGATATATTTAAAATCATGTATTCTTTGAAAAGATAATCCAACCTTTACTCCTCAAATAAAATGTCATAAGATTCCATTTACCTTAATTATATAATGTTCCCAAAAAATATAGTGATATTATAATAAAATAACATTTATCACTTTATTACTAAATTAATTTTCAATGAAATGGTTATCTATATAGTAAAACATATTTTCCAAAATAACCCATAATTATCTCAACACAAAAGATCATATAAATCTAAAATTTTATCAAAAACTTTAAACTTATGTCAACAAAATAAAAAAAAATTCTTCCTAAAACAAAATTTTCACTAAAAACCATACTATACCAAAGGGTTATATTATCATAATTATCTCCCAAAATACTCTTAATCATTTTAGGTTTCCATCACTTAAAACCTCAAAAGGGGTGTCTATGACATCAAACATATGAACCTTAAAATTATAAACCCATGATGGTATCTATAAGTCCTAATATAACCTATCATTAAAACATATTAATATACAATGTTATCTAAAAATTTTATCTAATACCAACTATAATAGCACCAAACATGTACTCCCAGATCTCGTTCTAAAAACATAATCTTTACATTTCCAGATTTGATATCGATAAAAATGGCCCAATTGTAACCTTTCAAAAAAAAAAAAAATCAAACTAAAAAAATAAAATCACATACATAACCAAATATATTTTCTATTCAGAGTTTTATATAATTAGTATAAAATCTTAAATAAATAATACCCACAACTTCAATTGAGTATTTTTCCCACTATACCCAAATTTTCATATTCTATAATAATTCTTTAACATATAAAATAAAATTATCTACACATGAAACCCTTCTATAAAAATAACACCACATCATTCTTAATAACCTGATGAAGATTAAGAATAATAATGGTGAGTTAAAACACTATGTAAGGGTAATCATAAGTATTAATAATTGAATTTCATTAGTGAGAATAAGATAAACATAAGGGTATGATGATATAATCAAAGTACATGAGCATAACATAATACAATTCATACATAAACAAACATGGATAATTAAACATGTGATGCGTCATAAAGCATGAAAAAAGTTAAGATTCATGGTAATCAATAATCATGATCCACGTGATGTCAATATTTATCAAAGAAAATATTTATAACCTATAACACAAATAAAAAAACCTGCTGGTATCACAACAAATTATCTTCATAGAACCTTTTAAAAAATCTTTTAGATGGGATAACCATAAATGGTAAGTACCCATGATATCTTAGGTGTAACATGTTAACTTGTTAAATCCATTTTCTATTTGGATTTACTTATAATCAGCCAACTATGCCGTCAATACCTAATGTATTAGAGAGCAATAACAGGGTTCACCCATTGTATAAGCTGTACCAAGATCACCCATTTATATAAGTTGTATCAAGATTACCCATCATCATAAATAATTTCTAAGTACCATATAATGATATAAATAATTAAAATAGTTCACTTTTAAACATAACAATAACCATCATTCTTTCATCACTTTATTTACCTATGTAAAATAAATGAGTTACATGACAATATATTTGAGACAATAATAATCTATCAAGAAAAATAATATAGATGGTATCACAAGAACATAATACTAGTAAAGTAGAGGAATCATTAAAGTATAAGGACATATGGGGAAATATATTTTTAAATAACATTTAAAACATTTCTTTGAAAATAAGGGAAATTACCATTTTGAGTAATATTTTATAAGAATTTACAAAATATTGGGAAAATTATTTTATATGAAAATAACCATGGAAACATATAAAGTCATATTAAAAGAAAATTATTCTCATGATAGTGGGAAAATAGGTTCATGTTGTAAATATTAAAATTAAACATCCCTTTCACACTTTTGTAAAAATTTGAAAATAGATTGTTTGAAAAAATTTAAAATATCACATTTAAAAACCTTTTTAATGAATATAAAAGTTAAAATAAAATTAATTTATAAAATTATTTATTTTTATAAAATAATATTCTTGAATTTTTTTTAGAAAACATGGATATATAAGAGAAATATTCCCAATCTAAAATAAGATACATTATCAGTATCACTTATAAACAAAATTATTAAAGATTATTTAATAAAAAAATAAGGAAATGGAAATTAAAATTTTTAAACACATTAATAAACTTAATATAATAAAATAGATATTATTTTTGAAAATAAGAGCATATTATTTCTGCTAAAGGAACCTGAAACATAAACAACTCCAAAAAAAATATTGTAATATAAATCCTTTACTGCTTTGATAACATTTGAACCAAAAGTCATTGAAATAAATAGGATGATATGGATATATAAATCCCATGAATTTTATAATGTAATTTATAAAAAATAATTCATGGGTAGTAAGTATACTGTATAAGGAAATCATGGTGAATTACATGAAACATATCTCAAGAAAATGATATTGAGACAAAGAAAACTCTTGGAAAGATCATAAATTTTGATGAGATAATTAATCTATTAAGTGATTATGTGCACATATTCAAATAAAAATTATAAATTATAAATACATAATAAAAAAATTTATCAATAAATTCACTAAAAATAATGTAATGAAAAATTCAATGAAGTACAAGTATAACCCAATGAATGGAAATTGAGTTATGAAATCCCTTACCACTTTGTAACTTTCATGTCAAATCCCCTTTAATGAAATAATTTGAATTTAAACATAAAATACCACGAAGAATGAATTATTCATGCTATAAAACTTAAAATTGTTAGTATATACACCATATAATATAAATTATGTGCATAACATTAAAATAAACCTCAATGAAATAAAATTAATATGAAATCCCTTACCTCGAGTCCATACTTTCCTTATATGTCCTTTAATTATTACATAATAAAAATATTTCAATTGTTTTATTTATTAATAAACCTTTACATGTTTAATCCCTTATACTTAAACCATTAATTTAATTTATTTTAATGACATATTTAATTATTTAATCAGTTATGTCCATATTGGGTGTTATGAGGGTGTTCAGTTCATAATTTCAAAGTGGATTCTATGTGTTGATTGTGCTCAAAAGTGGAAATTGTTTCATAATCTAAAGAATAGTGATTAAGAAATAATTATCATTTTTATACATTAATCATTCTTTTTAAATAAATCATGAAATATGGTTATGAAAAATGAACTATGTTACAATCATGGAGATGGTTGGTCGTACGTACGCGTGTGTAATGTTTCAATTATTCAATGACCATGATAAAAATAAGGTAAGTATTATTTTTTATTTATATAATTTTAATTATATCATAAATACCATATTAATTATTTAAATATACTTATATATATCATCCATGTGATGTGGTGATGAAAAATGAATCACATCACTTTGTGGAGGTGGTAGTCCACACATACGCATGAACGATGTTATAATTTTTCAATGAATGTAATGTTAAGAAAATATATGATATATTAATTTTAAATAATGATAATTATTTCATAAGTACTATTTATATAACTTATATGCATAATTATAGTCATCCATGAGAGGTGGTGCTGAAAAATGAATTACATCAGTTCATGAGGCGGTAGTCCGCCATACACAGGAATAATGGTTTAGTTTCCCATTTGATGTAATAAGAGATAGATATTGGTTATTCCATTAAAATGAAAAAAAAATAAAATCATGTAGAAAATATTGTTGTTTTTAGTTAATATTTTTTTAATAAATTTTTAAGTAGGGAGAAGAAGAAATAAAACCAAAACATTCAGTTAAAAGATAAACCTATTCTTTAGACAACCTCCTTTGCTTTACACCTTAAGATCCCTAAAATTTTTATTATTCACAAAATAATACCTATATAACATGAAAAGGAATGTTATAAATGGATTTTTATAGGTACTTTACAAAAAATTTCCCTTTACGTGATTGTAGAAGAGGAGAGGGGGTACCCTTTTATAAGAAGGGAGGGAATTCTGTGAATTTCTTAAAATATTAAATTAATATTAACTAATTTTAAAGTCAAAATGGATATGAATTGATATAATTAGAGTATAGTATGAGCATGGTTATAAATACACTCATCCAATAGAACTTATACAAGTTTATATCATGTTTTTATCCTTAAATTTTTGTTTTAACTCGTGTTAACCCATTTTAACGATTACTGTGATAACAAAGTTTGTTTACTATTTAGGTGTAAAGGTAGTTAATATAAAAGGAAAATTTGAACATAAATGGACCATTGTTGATATTTTAAACCATATAAAAATTAAATTGTTGAAGATATGAATTTTTGTAATTTTAAATCATTTAATAGAATAGTTTTTATTATAAAATATCGTTTATGTATATTTTTTAAAATACATTAAATATTAAAATATAATATGGGTCTAACTCATATAAAATGGTTCCAAAATGACATTTATTCAAAGATAAGGAATATCTGGTATTATTATAATTGTCATATTAAATTTTTATCATTCTTTATTTCATTTTAAAACTTATCTTTTGGATTAACCCCTGGTTAAACATTTTTAACATTAACCGTGGTAATGAATTTTTCAAATATTAAAGGGTAATAATTATACTTATTAGGTAAAAATTGGATTATAAATGGTAAAAGGGAGATATTTTAAACCATTTATAATCCTAATTGTCCTTTTTAAATATTTTTAGGACTTTTAAATAATTTAATAAAATATTATTTAACATAAAATATCATTAAGGACATTTTTAACATTATTCATTTAATTTGAATTTGAAAACAACATGACAATAAAGTAATTTGAATATAATAATTTATAATTTTCTTAAAATATTATATTTATCTAAAAAATTTAAGGAAAATAATAATTCATTAAAATTATATTACTTTTAATATTTTTAGATTCATTTATTTTACTTTTATATTAATTTTGTAAATGTTGTGTTGGAGTTTCACAAGCATTTATGGTAATTATTTCAACATTAAAAATTAGAAATAAATAAAAATTATAAAATATATATATTTAAATAAGAAATTTATACACAAACATAATCCATTTTTATCCATGTCACAAAGTATTATATATATTAAAACTAAGAAAGTGACATTTATGATTTTATCATTTACTTAAATATTTTAATGGTCAAAATCACATCCACATGGCCAAAAAGCCATATATTCAAATATTGTTTGATTATGGATAAAATAGACTCATATAATTAAATTAAGTAAAATTTTGTGTCGTTTTATAGTTCTTATCATATTATTTTTAACCTTAATTACCTAATTTACCCTTACTGTGGTGATAATTATTTATTATGGTTACTATTCATAATGACAAAAAAATAAAAGGGAAATATTTACCAAATTTTGACCTCATGATTCCAAATATAGAATCCATTTTTCAAGATTCAATTTATATAATTAGAATAATTTAATTTAATATTAAAATTAAAAATGAAATGAAAAAGATTTTTTTTAGAAAAAATTATTTTTAAAGAATAAAAATGATTTTATACCAAATTCAACCATACAATTAATTCCATTAATCTTAATTTTATTAATTTAAATATAATATAAATAGTTTTAATTTGGAACCATTTTATTACAAAATTAAACTTTTTTTATTCTTGATAAAAAAATAAATCTTTCAACGAAAATTAGTATTCTTCACTTTCCATTGGAAAATAAATATTTTAAAAAAATTATAAAAAATAACTCAAAGTTAATTTAGATATTATGATACTAAAATTATGTCATTTTTGTCAAATAAAATTAATAAAAGTTTCAAAAATTAACAATAATTTTTTTCACAAAAAAATCAATAAAATCATTTTTGAAGAAAATGAATTTGAAGAATAAAATGAATTTAATAATAAAAATTGAGTGTTTATTTCTTATAAATCAATCAATACATTTGTATTGAGTAGTAAATTTATATATATTTCATAACATGGTTATTCCTATTCATACCCACCAATTCAAAGGCTAGGTCATAATGATCATATTTTATTGATAATATTTTATGGTTTTTTAAGCTTGGTGTTGTGTATCTTATACAATATTGAACATAGCCTTTATTTTAAAGTATTAAGATGTTATAGTATATATAAACCAAAACCTAAATCCATTGACACACATATATATATTTACCTACTATGATCCATCATGACTTATATATCATAACGTTGTGCTATTACAGCCCATGAAATTCCACCTTTCATCCTCTTTTATCACAACATATCCCAATAACTAGTTTCAAAATAAAAACATAAAAAACACATAAAAGAAACCACTTTACACAATAAATCATCATCAATGGAATAAAAAAATAGATTAAAATATAATCCACACAATTAAAACTTATAATTTAATTATATCATCATTACCGCCTTCTAGAAATACCATTTACAAGACTGATTACACTAAGTAGTCCATCAATTTATCCATAATTAATGTCAACCATTCATTAAACCACTTATTTCTCTAACTGTTCATTATTCACATTCCAAACATTTATCCAAACCATTCATTCCACATTAACCATCTTATTTTTTCATTTCATTTAAGTTTTAATAACCCTTCATTATATTAATAATAGGCCTCATTAAGTTTTCATCTCACTTTTATGCCCATTAATTCTACTTTAGCACCATTACCACATCCAATAAATCATCATACCAGATGTATCCACTACTTATTTATATATTCAAATAAAAATATTCTCCCCAAAAACTAGTTTAACATTGGTAAAAAATTGAATCAAGCAGGACAACCCAACTCAACCCTTCATACAATACACCCATATTTAATCAGTTTGTTATTTCCTATAACCTCAAACTTCAAAGATCATTCACAGTCCATAATAGCACTTAGATAATCAATTGGATAAAAGAATACTAAATATTATCACCACCCAACTCAAATTTCTATTGAAATAGTATAAAATATACACTAACTTATACAGCCTCCTCATTAATATAAAAGTTCTTAACTAACTCATACAAATGAAATACATGAAGGAAAACAAAATATAAACCTTGAAATATTTCATTTACACCCTAATTGAGATCTTTACCGGAATTAGAAAAATATAAAATCACTAAACAATAACAATGTAATTCTAATAACCTCTATCACCCATTTTTTTAATATTTATTTACCTTATAATGTTTATTATTACCAACACGGACTTCCACTTTCCATCACCATTCTCATTTTTTATCTTAAATCATTAATCAAGTAATCAATATAAAATAAGAAACAAAAAAATATAAAAATCTTACAAACACATCCTCTATAAATCAATCCATACAAGTCTATCTTAGCCAAAGTAAGGATAAAAAATAATCAAATATGATATCAATGAAAATAGATTCATTAATGGTAATACATAAAAGATTCAAAATTTCATCATTCCCTTTTTATTTTCTATAATTAAGTACTTACCTGATTATAATGGTGATAACATTCATAAAAAATAACTGATATCCCAACATAAAAACAATTAAAATTGGTTAATAAAAAATCTTATGATAAATAACATGGAAAATCATAATGTACATTTGACCATGTCCTACCTTACAAGTAATTATACTTGATTTGTTATCACTATTTAATTTATTCTTTAATATAATTTCCCCTTAAACTCCCCTTTCCATGCATACCAAGTGTACTTAATAATCCTTGGAAAAATAAAATTCTATACAGAGTTCGAGGTGATTATTAAAAGAAAATATAACAATCCTTCCAATTATTTCATTCTAAGCTATAAAATAAGTGTTTGTAAATCTTGCACCTCAATAAAGCATGCGCAACACCACATCAAATTATGAAAACTAAATCCAATATCCTACAAAATTTCAAGAATCGTTCCTTTAACCTATAAAAATTATTTACCGTTTTATTAGTCATCTACATCACATCAGAACCATGAAAAACCACTTTCAAATCCTCTTAAAAGGAAGAAACTTGAAATAAAAAAGAAAAAAGAATAGGTAATCCCTTTAGACTAAATACGAATCAATCGAATGAATTTAAGGCCTATGGGTTTGCCTTATAAATCTACGACCACTAGGAAAGACAACCATGATTTCCTAGGGTTCAATATGGTTTAAATTAATAGAGGCTTTCTGTGTGGACACTCAAATTTATAATAAAAAAGAAAACATAATCATCATGATTCAATGATAAGAATCTTGATGCAATGGCTCTAAGTCAAAAGAATAATTGTAAATCATTCCATGATCTACCTCTTAAATCCCCTAGAAATATTTTTCTTAAAAAAATTAAAAATAACACATAATACAGATCCTAATATAATCAATGTGATTATAACACAATTACCAAATTCTTGAGGATCACTACACAATACATGGTTTTCTTACCTCAAATGAATTAAACCATAGACATACCTATGATGTAGTAGAAGTAACCATGTAAAAACTACCTTAGATATATCGAACCAATAAATTTACCACCATAAGCTTGAGGCCACAATGTGTATAACCATGTGGAAATTCTACTCACAAGATAAAAACATGGATCTCATATAAGATCAATCCCAAAGACTGCATGTGATATCTTACTTGTGCATGATAAATCCAAATAACCTCAAGACCACTATTCCATCACCTGATCAACTATGGTGCAACAAACCTCATTGAAGATTAACCAAGAACCCCTCAAGATTATTCATGTTATAATATAAAAATTCACACCACAACCATTATCATATATTGAAACTATATAAAATTAAACTATGATGTCTCACACTCAATGTTGTGATGTAATTATCATGCCATAAAAATAACCCTCACAGTGCAACCTTTCAGATTGAAGTGACTACCATTATCCATAAAACTGACCACATTGCATCACATATGGTCACTACATGATCCATTCCATTGGTTTAAAATCTATCAAAAACTCCACCTCCCCTCTTCCACTCACCTCTAAACTTCCACATGACACTGTCAACTATCAAAGAACACAAAGTGAATGTATGGGAAAATACATATTGTCACATTAGGTTCCTATCAAATCAATCTCATCCCTAATAATATAAACCAAAATAGATATGGAGAAAACAAATCCTATTTTCTAATGAAAGATACCTCTCAAATATGGTGAGCGCATTACCAAAATCCTTAAGGCATGGAACGAGCCATAACACTAACTCCACTCCCAACAAGAAAAATACATAAAAAACCTCAAACCATGATAATTATCTCTCAAATATGAACATTTACATCATGAGAATACAAAAAACAAATCCAACCACCTTTAATCAAAAACAAATCCTCACTAACAACTTATTTCACCTCAAATATCTTCCAAGATATGTAATCTTTAAAAAAAACTATAATTTAAATCCATTTAAACAATATCTCTAAATGATTCATATTGAAAAAATTCTATTTAATTTTTAAATCTCAATTAATACATTCTTTAAAATGGGTTTAAATTCCACCATAGGGGTTTTAGTGAAAAGAGTAGGATCGACATCCTAATATATACCTCACTCCCTAGGCTACAACTACTACCCACTAGAGACTGAGAAACATGTTAGATCCTTGAGAAATTATACTGTTGAATCCACACTTCAATATAATGAAAAAAAATAAAATCTATAGACACATGAAACCATGCGATACGAAAACACTAGGATCAAAGTCATGATCAAACTCTAGATGATTTCCTCACTCTTATGTTATGTGAAAATCAGGATTTATAGCACATAGAAATAATCTAAACCTTTCGAATATCCTAAGAGGGACCAACATCAGAATCCACCATCAAGGATAAACCCTTATCCATGATCTGAACTCAATACATCACATTCATTCAATACATCAATTGAATGTATATAATAAATCACTGGATATCTGTCCTCAAAACGAATTCAAAATCCCACACTCGCCCTTATTTAATAGTAAGAAAACATGAAAAATGACTAACCAAATCAATAAAATGATTCTTAAATCTATGAACACTATCACCCCATACTATATTTTCATAATATCCATTATATGGGTATCTATCTAAACATGAGAAATAAATTTTTATTGACTAAATCAAGAAACTATTCCCATGAAAACCCCTATGGGATTCCATATTTTATCCTACACTATCATTGAGATACTTTAAAAAACAATCCAATTTTTAAAGAAACTCAGAATTGATCTGATTTCATCCCTAACTAAAAGTAAAATTCAATCTCTTATAACCATTTCATAGCCTCATGGCTTGATAATTTTGTGAAAATCTTTGTTACTTCTTTCCCATGAAAATTTATTAAGGCTCTATCATAGGATTCCTCTGCATCCTAATCATTCCTAAAAAATGGACAATGTTTTGATGACATATCATTTATTCAACATAAAATAATAATAAAGTATTCATAAACCTAAAAAATAACATCAACATCATTGGGGATAATAATATTTCACCAAAATAAAAAAACCCATATATTTTCCTTCCCAACTAACTTATCTGCACAACACTCCCATTCAACTCATATCCACATCATCACTTCCAACATCATCAATACACTATCTAGGTACTATAAGAAATATTAAACAACAATATCTTTCCCTTATCCATCACCCAAAAAATATTCCATGATTTCACTAGGAAACATCAATATAAATACCTTTCAAACCAAAATTATTTTCATGAATTTTAATGTAACAATAAAATGATTTTTGGTTTACATACCATTGATAGAAATAATTCACATCATCCCAATTTTAGGTTAACAAACATGCAACTTAAGGAAGAAAGTTTTCTACTAGGTATATCAAAAATTTTAGGTAACAAATATCCAAAAACACATCGTAAAGAAAATAATGTATTTGTTAAATTATATTTTAGATAAATCCTTATACCATGTACTTAATAACATTATATAAAAATTATTCTATATTTAGAATGAATTATGAACTTACATTATTCCCATTATTCATTCTTAATATGCTCAAACTAAATATCCCTTAAATATCACATCACTAATAAAAAATACTTTTATTTTATATATGTGTGAAATACCTTCACTTTCATATTTTATAAGTGGCATGATCAACACAAAACATGATTTAGTAGATATGTTTTAGTTACTCAAATAAAAAAGGAGTAAATAATTTTTTATACATTCTAACTTGGTTTCATAATAATTCTTGAAAATATTCCTTTAACTTTATAAACTCTTTCTATAATAACCAATTCTATATTTTAACCTTTTTTACATGACATAATAATTTATATGTTCTATAAATTACTATTAAGAATTCTCAATAATATTTTATTAAACTACATATGGAATTTTATTTCCATTTTATCTTAGGATAAATAGATATTCCAGTATCCCAAAACATTAATCATGAATCCCAAAGAAATAAAAAAGTTTATTTATGTAAAAATTATCTTAATTTAATAGTTTATCACTAAGATCACATGATATCTTCCAAAAAATATATAAATAAATGTTAAAATACATTATTTAAATAAGTTTCCCACCATTTCATATAATACATGATGAATTTAAGTTAACATATGAAATAGAAGTTCATATAGAAATTTTAAAAAACCTAACACATGGTTCTAAAAAAATTATTTTAGCATAATAAAATTTGATTTAGTAATGGAAAACATGATTTAGAATCCTTGGAAAATTTTAAAAATAAATATAATAAGAATTCATTAAATTTTCTTGAATTAAAATTTTAAACATCATGGGATTGAATTACTATGATTTCTTTTTAACATGATAATAAAATCAATTTAAAGGAAAACATGTTTTAGTAAACATGGAAAAATATATTCTTGAATCATCAACAACATAACTTGAGAAAAACATGGATTTACTTAAAATATCTATTACAGTTAAGACAAATTTACTTTACCTTATGACAATATAATCATTTATAAAATAGTACTAAATTTATCAATAATATAATCATAAATAATAAAACGAATATATATAAATTATATACCAAAAATTTTAATGAAACAAATGAAAATTATGAATTTACCTTCACTAAAATCCATACTTAAACAATTAAACATGCACTTAAAAATATTTAGTTTGTTGTACTACTTACCTCTGGTCATTGGGGGCCCCAAATAACTATGTCCTATCTAACATCCTTTTTCTATATCACATTTTACATTTGAGTGTCATTGTTTCCCTAATAACCCCATGAAATTATCACCTAGTCATAACTCTAATATTCATCATAACTCTCAACCAAAATCTTTGATACCACATTTTTTATGAATCACCTCCGCTAGGACCCATCATGGGTTGACAGTGAAGACAAGACCTTAGAAGCTGGACTCTAAGAGGCCATGGATCATCCACTATAACCATGGGTATATAATGAACCAATGGGATTCATTACCCTTATAAAACTAGAAAATATAGAAATAAATGACCAATAAACTATGACTATATCATTATATAAACAATATTCCACAAACCAAAGGCGACCCACATGTTAACGTATAAAATCACTATAAAGGAATAATGAAATAACAAGCTCTTGATACTACAATAAACTGTTATACCTCACTTGATCTATAACTCTAATATCCCAGGATCTATCCTACAATTTTTTAATAAACTATAGATAGGTGAGAACTTGGGAGTACTCAATAGGATCATCCTTTTAAAAAATCAGTATCCATGTGAAATAAATATGCAAGATAAGTTAAGTGTGAAAACAAACAAGAAAAAAAAAGTCATAGAAATAGAATATGTATAAAAAATATATATCACCCAAGTATACATTCCACCTCAAGACACCACAACTTCCCTCCATTTCTAAATTCTCCATGAACCATCTGTGTGATGTCAGAGACCTGATTTTTTCATAAGTAACTAAATATGGTTGTAAAAGTAGCTTCAAGAATACCTCCCCACACACCAAAGGCTTGAAACTAGTAGTGAGGGTCTATGATAGTATGCTGGTGAGACTATACCTTCTTTATCAGATTGGATCACAATAGTGAAGAATGATAATAAGTAGCAGATTAAATATAACAAATGAAATTGTATAAGTAAATATACATCAATCTAAATGAATAAAAAGGAATAATACATAATAAACAGTATTGTATAAAAAATAATGATATCATAATTATATACAAAAATGGGGGATATAAGGGTAACATGGTAGTAGGAATACATAGTACATTCTATAGAAAATAAATATAAAAATGGAAAAAGTTATCTCCAATAGAATTATAAGCACAATATCGGTCCTATACTACTATACTCCACCCTTATATAGAATATAAAGCATCCATAGCTAGGCACTTCCCTTTGTCCCCACCTGCTTCCATGAAATCTGCTCGGGTACCAATCAATGACCCAAACACGGTGTGAGAAAAACTATGTAGGCCACCAGTAATGGGGTATTACACTATATAGTCTACTAATTTACAATGAGTAGTGTGTATGAATAATAAATAAAGGCAATAAATAAATGAACTAGGTTTTTTTGAGTTCCTCATGGAACACTTATTTGGAACAACCTTCTTCAGACTAAGTAGGGTATTAATTTTAATATTTTACAATTTAAATTTAGGTTTATAAGATGCGACCCAAGGAATACAACCAAGGTTTCTATATATAGTGATAGTCATATAAAGTAAGAATTTTTTTCATGGGTTTTAAGTTTTATAAACTGGGTGAAGTCCATAGAGGTGGACCCTTGGTAGTTCAACATAAGGGTAAAGTATTAACCAAGCCCTAAGATCATGTCCTAAGTAGCCTTAGTGATATATTTGAAAGGAGACTAATATAATAACCAAGTCAGTATATAAATATTAGTG
The DNA here is from genome assembly GCA_963277665.1 of Viscum album. Lineage (NCBI taxonomy): Eukaryota > Viridiplantae > Streptophyta > Magnoliopsida > Santalales > Viscaceae > Viscum > Viscum album. The sequence goes on along the minus strand of OY728132.1, from coordinate 29,890,574 downwards.
TCTAGTTAAGTTTTGATTATATTTTTTGTCAATTGATGGTAATAAATGATACATGGTTGTAGTTGGTAAAAGAATGGTTTTGGTTTTTAAACACACCCCATCAGATGGACTATAATACTGATAAGGAAGAGGCACCAAACTAAGAGAATTCGATGCCTATCACAAATGGAAACACAAAATCCTAGTTAGTCCATCAACATGATTCAATAGATATATTAATTAATTATGATTATATAGGACTCATAAATTCTTCAAGAGGAAAAGAAGATGAAAATTCATAGAACTTTCAATGTAAACCTTATGATTATTTTCTATTTTTTAATTAAAAAAATTCATAAGTTGTCTGAGAACTTGTTATTTAGTCCTTATAAAGGAATTGGGGAGAACCGGTGATGCCAATCGTATTGAGGATCAGTTGTAAATAAGGAAGTTTTCAGAAGTCTGTGAAGTTATGATACTTCCTAAAAAAAGTAATATGATTATGAATCCAATATCAAACCTACTCAAAGTCATGAGGAAGCCATGATTACAATCTGAATTTTGTAGAATAAGAAAGTTTGTAGAAGAGAGGATAATACAATGTGAAGTATTTTGGATTCTAGTCATCAGTGTGATGAAAACCAAATAGAGAAGGATGAAGATCATCGATATAAGAATCATTAGTGTTAGAATATAAAAAGGCTAGAATATTGATTTTTATGAAGTAAATAAGTCATTCATAACCTAGATCCATAAAAAAATACGATACCAATCCATTATAATAGATTCTGACACTGATTTGTTGTATGAATTGTTAGAATCCTTAAGACATCAGATGCATAGTTTTATCGAAGGCAGAATAGTTGAGGAAGTTCCATATAAATGAGTCCATTGGAGGAAGGTTCAATCTGATCAACAAAGCAAGTTCTAACAGATGTATATTCAACAAAGAAAGTCCATCCAAGTGAGACTATCAGAGAAAAATCTATTTAAATAAGATTCATCAAAACAATTTCCATAGGATAGAGGAATTGTGATCTACCAATTGAGTTTCCACTCAGTTGAAGAAGGAAGAGCAGAAGGAGAATTAGACCGTACTGACCGATCAGATGAAGACCATCAGACTTTGGGTACTAGACTAAGAAATATGAGACTGAATTTTGCTATGGAATTTTTCCAGACTAATTTTATATAATAAGTTTCAATACCAACAAGTTCCTTATATAATTATTGAGGTTCCTGAATACTTTATGTATATAATGTTTTATTTATCTTACTTTTGGAGGAAGTGAATACTTTATGATGTGGGTTAGAAAAGAAGAAAGAAAGTGAATCTTGTAACTATAGATACTTACCAATTTATAAAAAGGATTGTCTTTCTGGGGTTCATAACCAGTTGTCAGAAAGTGGATAATTGAAAGGATAATTGAGGGTATAACTAATTATAGTTAGAAAGTTTCTACTAGGTTTGTATAATTGTTCATTTCTTGTGCCTTTGTTTTATAGAAATAATATTTTCAAATTATCCATGTTGGTGGGACTATCAAACATGGCAAGGAGTAGGAATTTGTACTAATCCTTGTAAATATTTTGTGCTTCCTTCTATTTATATTTTTTACAAACAAAAGGTGATTCTATGAGTTATATTTTAGGGGATCCTAAATCTAAAAAGTTTCATAGGATAAGAAAGTTTTTGTTAAGGATTTAATAAACATTGTTATAAAAGAAAAAGGAACCACTGATTCATGCCCTCCCCCTATCAGTGGTCTCGATCCTACTTATGAAAAACATTTGGTATCATAGGATAGGTTCCCTCTTATAGATATATATATGAGAATGGATAATTTCAATTTAGTGACAAATAGTGGTGTTCAAATTTTTGATGGAAAGAACTATCACAACTAGAAGAAAAACATGTGATACAATATTTATTCATTTGGCCTTAAAGTTAGAGATGCAACAATAGTGGGATTTACTCCCATCAATAAAGATGCTACGATAGTTTATTATAAGAAGTTCTGAAGGAGATGGAAAAGATAAAAATGCTTTGTTGATGGCTCTTAAGGATAATGTTTTTGAAAATATGGGGTTTACAACAGATAAGAAAATGTGGGATAATTTGATAAGTTTCTATGAATGGAATGAGAAAGTTAAAGAATCCATGTTACAAATCTGTAGAAGTATATTTTAGGATTTTAAATTGGTTGACGATAAAAGTATTGATAGTTACTTTATAAGGGTAAATGAAATTATAAGTAAAATCAAAATTTTTGGTGAGAAGTTGGAATATTCTTCAATTGTTAAGAAACTTATGAGAAACTTTATAAATATATTTGATGTCAATGTTTCATCTTTAGAAGACCATGAAGATTTATCTTTGGATGAAATTCCAAATATCCTTATTGAATATAAAATGATAAAAGATCCGGATTTCAAGAAAAATGTTGATATAGAAATGGATTTCAAATATTTTTTAAAAGGGAAAAAAATTATAAAGAAGTTGAAAAATAATCAAGTGATTCAAAAGTAGAAAAATAAGATGAATATTTCAATACAATTTTCTCTACTTTCTAAGAAATAAAATAAGGAAAAGTGGAGAAGTAAAACTCTCAAATGTTGGAATTGTAAAGGGAAAATAAATTTTCATAGAATTTTTTAAGGAAGAAAGTTGAGGAGTATAATTCCGAAGAGGAATATGAGAAAACATAGAAGAAAAAGTTAAAGAAACATAAGGGAAAATTTTATTATGATAAGAAGAAGAAAAATTATCTCAGTAAATGAAAGAAGGATGATTCTTCATCTAATGATGAACATGATCATCAAATTAAATTTATTTATCAAGTTAGAAAGGGAAGAAATTATTTAGATAGTGATGATACTGATGAAGAAAATACATTAATATAATAGATTCTCAAAGAGAATATAGAAAAATAAATTGAGTAGCATACTCAGATCAAGAAAGAAATAAAGAATATGAAGAAATATTTGGAAATTATAAATTTTCAGAATAGTGATCAAATGGATAAATAAGAGAAAAATATAAATTTTATTATATCTCATAATATAAATATTGGTAATCTTGAAAGAAAACTAAAAAGCTATGAAGAAAAATCAGATGACAATGAGAATATCAACATGAAAGAGTCCATAATTTTTTTAAAAAATAATTAGAATAAGTTGAGGATAACTGAATCTAAAAAGTTGATAGATTTTCTCAAAGTTATTTTGGATGAGAAGAAAGAAGAGTTGTTAGAAACACAATCAATTATTCTTATAACACAAAGTGAGATAATAAATAATAGAGAAAAATTCTCCATGGTAGTTGATGTTAAAGGTAAAACTTATAAAGAAGGTAAAACTAAAGGTTCAAAAAAGAATGTTTTGAGAATAAATATTTCACCAAGAAACATATGAATTCGTCAGGGAAGTATCATCCTAAGAAAAGTGGTGCACAATTTGTGAAGAAATGACAAAAAAAGTTCTGATCAGTTCTACTCACAATATGAAATATCAAGATTTTATAGGTCACTGTTGGTGCTATAGAAATTTTAGGCATACAGCTTATTCATGTTGGTATAACATATATCTACCAAAAAATAGATATGAATCAAGGGGGATATTTTATGAGAAAATAAGATCTAATTTTTCTAAAAAATTTATTTAACCAAAAATGGAAACATAAAAGATTAATAATGCTGAGTATATTAAGATAATAGGGAAAAAAACTTGTTGATCCCAAAAATAGGTGCTTAGTTATTTGGAAAGAACAGGTTTCCATGGATATAAAGTTAGAAGAAGCCAAAAAATTAGATGAAACAAAGAAAAATACAAAGGTTTATGAAGATGTGATAACTGTTGATAGAAATATATCAATAGATTTTGGTTTGAAAATTCATAAAATATACAAGAGATATGAGAAACAAGGCAATGTTACTAAAAGTTGTTTTACTATCCTCCCAGAACAAGAGGAAGGAATGAAATAATTTTTACCGGATCACTATAACAAAAATGTTTCTAAAGAAGAAAAGTAGTTTACATATTTATTATAAGATTATGTAGATGAATAGAAATAGTTTACAAAATTTGAGAAGGATTAAATGAAGGAATAAAATAAATCCAATGAAAAATACAAGAATAAGAATAAAAAGAAAATACTGATAGAGGAATATTAGTCCAAATGTTACTTTTGAGAAACTATGAGGTTACTATTTATTATCTAAATATTTTTATTTCTAATAACTTGTAAGAAATTTAAAGAGTTGAAGTAAGGAAGCTGGTGTTTCTATGTCTCTTACTCTTCCTACAAAAGAAAGTTACATGGTTATGAATTTTTTTTGAAAGTTGTGTTTATTCAATAGAATTTATTGATATGTTTGTTGAGATGGGTGTAGGATACTTTTATCTTTAAAAAATCCTTTCAAGATTTTCCCATAAATAAGAATTTTGAAAGAATCATGAAAAAGGTATTACATGAAATTTTTAAAATGGAGAACATTGAAAACCTTTATTATTAACTCTAGTTTTATACATCTAGTTCACCCACATTGACTTAGAGTTATTTAGTTAAAATATCTTTGTTAATAAAATCATGTGATACTTTTGTTCTCTTAAAGAAAAATTTCTAGATTTTGATATGAGAATTTACAACCCTTGGAAATGAGATCATTTATCAAAAAGGGTAAAAATTTAATAATGTCCCCCTTTGAATTTGATTATCAATAAGGGGATTATAAAAGGAATTATAGAGAGATAAGAAATAGGGGGAGTAAGAAAGGAATGGGGATAAGAAAGTGTGATAAAATAAAATAACAAGTATATTTTTTTGAAATGGTTGAAGTGGGTATTGATAATTAAAAAAAGGGAAAGATTATTAGTGGCTAGTAAAGTTTTGGTTGTGTTTATTGTCAATAGGTGATAATAGATGATACATGGTCATAGTTGGTAAAATAAAGGTTTTGGTTTCCAAACACACCCCATCATATTGGCCATCATACTGAAAATTAAGATACACCGGACTTGGAGACTACAATTCCCAACATAAAAGGAAACAAAAAATTATACTTATACCACTGAAATGAGTCAATGGATCTATTAATTTGGTATGAGTACATCAGATTCAGATATTCGACATGAGGAAAAGGGTATGTGAATTTATAGAACTTAAAAAGTAAAATTGATGATTCTTTGCTATTTTTTAATTCACAAAAGTCATAAGTTGTCTAAGAAATTGTGATTCAAGACTTATGAAGAAATTGGGGAGAATTGGTGCTACCAATAATATTGAGGCTCGGTTGGAATGAGAGAAGTTTATGGATGTAACACCCCTAAGATTTTGTGAATTAGTTTTTTAGAGTTAATTTAATATTTTTGATATTTTTCATTTTACGCAACACATAAAAGAGTTTTAAAGATTTTTTTTGGATTGAGTTATACACAAAACAAAGTTAATAGTATAGCACATACAACATAAATTTTATCTTTATTTTTACAGAACACTGATGATAGCTTGTATTACATTAAACAATGACTTACCATAATAGCTTGTGTAACATGCAAGACCAACTAATGATGATGATATATTATTAAAATATTATTTAATATAATCTAGAAGTTAAATTAATATTTATGAAAAGGGTTAACTAAATTATGAAAATATATGGTTTACAAAAATATAAAATTAATTCATTTGTTACAAATGAATGATAAATGAATATTAAAACCAATTAAATATAAAGAAAAATATTATTATTTGTATGTCCACAAAGCTATTTTAGCCTAATAAATGAAATTAATCACAATTAGTGAGTGATATTAATGTGATATATATATTATATATTCAATAAAATATTTTTTATTTTCATCCAATATATTTTATAGTCTTATGATAAAAACAAACCCAATTATATATATAAAATACTATATTTTTATTAAGGCATTTTTACCACCTTTTAATGAAGAACCTATTTTAAATCCATTTTTTTGAAGTTTTATATTATATATATATTAAATTAATATTTGAAATGAAAACATAAAAATTAGGTTAGGGTATTTTTTTTAAAATTTTCCATGAAGTTTCATATTTTAATAAATTATGAAAGCTATTGAAATTTAATTCAAAACCATTTTTCATCTAATATATTTATAAGGATAAATTATATTTTAAATTTGTTTTAAAGTTTAATTATATAATATTTTTATCAATTAATACAAAATAGTTCATTAGACCCAATTTCACTTGGAAATTGACTATAAAAACATAGCAAACTTTTGAATGTTTTTACTTTAAAAACTCGCATTGTCATCCCATCTACGAGATTAAATTTAAATTAATTTCCGAAAAATTATGTGATTTAAATTTGAAAAGATGTACTTCATATTTGGAATCATCCTAATTTATAATGTATAATAAGATCAAATTATTTTTTTGTTAAAAAAATTAGTGAATGTAATTAAACTTAATTACATCGATTAAGGAAAAACTATGATTAACAAGGGACTAAACCTTAATCTTAAGGGAATAAATGAACTATAAACCAGTAAAAAACCCTTTTTATGGCTATATTTATTCCATAATCCTTCAATTATTTTGATTTTTTGTTTTTATGAATTTTTTTATGTAAAAATGTGGGTACAAGTAACTTATTTTCAAAAATGCCAAGTGTGTCCCCTCCCTTCTCTATAAAAGGCCACCACCTATGCCTATTCTTCACACCTATCAAATATATTATGTTAAACCAATATATACCCAATAAAATTACCAACATCCATCCCTTCCTCCTTGAATCCCCCTTTTAGAAGAAATAAATTCAAGGAATCCCTTTAGTGAAAACCAAAAAGTGTTACCCAAAGAAGAGGTAACATCCCTCTCCATGCTCCTTTATTTTATTTTCCATTATTCATTCAATAAACTCTTATTATTCCAGGATTTTATAAAAAAAATAGTATAATAAATATACTAGTATGTTTTTATTATTAGGGTTCTACCTAATCATACACACACTTCTATCTAATGGGTAAGAAACATACTGTTTACATGTACGATGAACTACCACCTCATGAAATGATGATTGTTTATTTTTCTTTTACAGCCTCTCATGGTGGAAAATATGATGGAAAATCAATTTATATATTATATATATGATATTTATAATTTTTTTATGATTCATTAATTTTTATTTATAACATACCTTTAAGATTTAAATCTTATGTAAATATGATAATTCTGTTTTAGGAAGTGTGGAGTACCGCCACCTCAAAGCGATGTGATTCATTCACACACTACATAAAATGTATTAAGGATGTTTTTAGTGAAATTATATGATATATATGACATAATAATAATAATTTAATGTTATTATATACATATATACATACATTACATTTTCTCTATTTCTTTCAATGCGATAATAAAACGGAAACAATGTTCATACGTATGTACGACCTACAGTCTCTATAAACAGTTTATTCTATTTTCATAATTCTGTATTATATTGATTATTATAACAAAAATTTAATTAATATAAATGATATTTATATCATGGTTTATATTATTTAAATCATGATATGTGCATAAGGACCAAAGATATAACAAATTAAGACACATGTGAAAAACGAAGAAAATATTACCTGAAGTGAAACCTTAATATTGAAATATTAATAAGCAGGTAATATAAATTCATAATCAAACCATATATGGTATTATATATAATAATATTGTTCTTTGATAGATTTATAATAAAATTAAGTTTATTATACAGAAGTTTTGAATGAGTACGATGAGATTCAAGATACAAGGTAAGGGAATTTCATCTCACTTTTTATTTCTATAAGACACATGCTTTATTCACCACTCATTAATTTTGTGTGGTTTGTATACTTTCCATATATGTATTATTTGATTATTATACTTAAATTTACGGGTATTTACATATAAATTTTATTATATTTATTTCATGGGGTTTATGTTTCAAAATTTACCAAATAGGTAAAGTAATTTTGTCTCAATTTTCCTCCTTTGAGACAAATGTCATGTTACACACCTATATTTTTCCATGAGGTGTATATAATACCATTAAAATATTATATAATTAATAAAATTATTTTCATGTATTTTAAGGTTCATGTAATATCATTTTCTTAAATGGTGACTATGGTTCAAAGTTACCAAGTGGTAAGAGTTTATTGAAACAATCTCTTCGCTTTTCGAGATTGTTTATGATTATGCTTCATTTTATGAAATATTATGATCCATTTCTCAATAACACTCATTAATATTCTTCTAATTTGGTTATTCATGATATATTCTTGTATTGGTAGCATTTTTCCACTCTTTGTTACATTAGATAGTTATGAAAGTGTTTTTAATAAATCCCAAATTTATCCTTTCGTCAGTCAAAAATCTGTGTTCCTTCAGACCATGTTTTAAAAAAATAAAAGTTTCCAAAAAATATTCTAATATTCTCCTATGATATATAAAATAAATTTATAAACATTTTTTATATTTTAATAAAAATCTCTTTTTAAGGAATATTCTTGTCATTTTGTGGTCGAGGCACTTTTCTAAACTTTTTATGGTGAAAAAATAATATTCATTATGTATGAATTTACCCACTTCCATAACCTTCATTCTATTAAATCTTCATTTAAAATATTACAAAGTTATTTTTTAATTAATTTTTTTTACTAATAATATATATATATATATATATATATATTTTTAAAATTGATTTTCAATGAAAAAGGTTTTCAAAAATTTCTTATGTTTAAAAATTATTTTAAATGATTTCAAAGATTAATTTATAAGTTTTCAAAGTATTTTCATGGAAAATGGTTTTCAGAATTTTTTAATTATTCTTTTATATGTTTTCAAGGAAAGCAATTTTCAATTTTTTTTCAATTTTATTTTATAATATTTCATGGAAAATGGTTTTCAAATTGTTTTCAATATTATTTTTTAATATTTCAAGGAAAATGGTTTTCAAGATGTTTTCAATATTCTTTTATAAGTTATCAAGGAAAATGGTGTTAAAATTTTATTTAAAACTCCATTATGAGTTTTCAAGGTTATCTTTTAAGAAAATTCAAAAGGTTTTAAGTTTTAAAAATAAATTTCCAATAAATAACGGATATTTACCTCAATAAATGTTTTTAAAATATATTTAAAAATTATTTTCCATTTAATATGACACATGTTGGTGTTACTCATGACTTTCTGGGAAATGATCCAAAGGTTCCATGAATATTCCTTCTCTGAATGGTTTTTGTTTTGATGGAATGAAGTTTATGAAAACCTATTTCTATTTAATAGGTTATATGTTTATGAAACTTATTACTATTCCAAATGTTTTATGATTATGAAACCTGATTCTTTTCATTGGTTATGATTTGATAAAATTATTATGAAACATATATTTTTCCAAAGGTTAAGAATTGATTACATGATTATGATACCCATTTAATTTCATGGATTATGACATGATGTTTATAAAACCCATATCTTTTTATGGGTTATGATATGATGAAAGTCTTATTATCTTGAGGAATATGTATGAATGATTTCATTATGAGATGGGTGGGACCTATATCTCCTTCCAATGAATTGGGTAAAAATTTATATCTCATGAGATAATGATTTGAATCAAGTCTACGAGCTTGATCCACTATGAAAAGATGAGGAAACCTAATCCCTTACAAGGAACGGATTGTGACTGAGGATGGTGGTGTGTACCTCCTAGTAGGTGTAGTGATCATGAAGATAGAATATGGGGAAACCCGATACACTATGAAAATTTGAGGAAACCTGATCCACTATGGGAAAATGGAAAAACTTGATCCCTTACAAGGAAAGGACATTGAATGGGGATTGTGGTGTGTCTCTCCGAGTAAGTGAAGTTCCCATGAAATTCCTTGATAAGTTCTATCAATGTGTCTTGAATTATAGGGAATGATATCACATATCTATGTATACCACAATTCCATGTCAAATTCTTATGATATGAATTCATAGATTATGTTCTTTATTTCATTATTGTTCATGTATCATGAACTAAAAATCTTTATGATATCATTTATGTTTATGATCTTTGATTTTCTGGGTATGATCTTATAATATTATGATCACATTATTATACCCCAATGCTCATGTTTATGCTTACATGTCTCCCTTATTTATCCTTACTGAGCATCTGAGCTCACGCCTTTTTATATTACATTCCCTAGGTTATAAAGATATGTATTAAGTATGTTGTATCTAAGAAGGGTTCTCACCACGAAGAACCTAATAGGATACAATTTAGCTCTCTTATTTACTGTGGTTTATGTTTCTATGTTTCTAAAGGCACTGGACTAATGTGGTATTTTGAAATTTTTTTGTTTAATGTTTTAAATATTCGGAAAAATTAATGTAATTTATATGTATGTTAATACTAGGTTGTTATAGTTGGTTTCATAGAAAAGATTTAGTTAAACATTGGAAACTATGATTAGAAAAATTTAGTGAGATCCCTAGGTATATTTCTAATGATATGTCTAGGGATGCATCTAAGGATAAGTATAAGGATGAGTTAACATTTTGGAAAATGTCATGGAATTTTGGTAAAGGATAGAGTGAGTGGTTTCATAAAAATAAATCCATATTAAGATACTAAAAGTTTATGTGTCTTTGGAACATAAGTACCTAGGGTTAAACACTTATTCATGGTGTATCGGGCTTGACTTGGTGTAACCTGGTATATAAAAACGGGCCTTACTACACACTTAGTTTGACACTCCCTGGGGATATGATTTGGGAATTCACAAACTATTTACAAACCATCATGATGTATTTGAATAGAGGATGAATATGAATAACCTAAGATAAACCCAAGGTGTCATAGATTAAATAATTATGTGTTAGTATTTAGGCATCCTATAAGTAATTATTTTTCATTATTATGTGGTTTTATTCTATGATATGTGTTTCTCACCCAGTGCTTTATGGTTTTAGTCAATGTAGTGTACTAGAATGAACATGGTTAACATTGAATGTTTCAAATGTGGAAATTATGGGTATTACAAAAATAAATTTCCTAATTGGAAATATCATAAAGAGAATTGGGAAGGTGGTATGAGTATTATACTTTTTAAGATAAATAGATATGAAATGTATGCGATTTTCTTCTAGTAATTTTTACATTAAGAATAAGAATAATGAATAAATTAAGTTTGAGGAACCCTAAAACATTATTTATATTTCATATTATAGGAAATATGTATTAAGGAATAAGTTGACGAAACCTAAGTAAAAGTTTAAGAATAAAGCTAGACGAATAAAGTATTTTTGTTTTGGAATTAAAAGATTATGATATATAAATCATGAAATATATAAGTATTTTCAGCTTAAGTTTTCATCAAGGATTGAAAATGAAACATTGAATGGTAATGAAGAATAGAAATGTGATATTTTGATTAGGGGAAGGTAACCCTTAATTAAGGCTTGACATTGAGATAATGATGTTTGGATAAAGATATGTTGGATATGAATAAATAAATTAAAAGGTACAGATTACCCTAGAATTGATTATTGAAAAAGTGGTATATGCCATCAAGGATAAAGTTTAAAACTTATTTAATTTAAAGAATGTATCTAGTAATCATTATAATAAGGAATAATGCATGTTTTGCAAAAGGATTTATGGAAATTCAGGTTATTACCATGTTTTAAGGGAATATTCGACGAGGGTATTCACATGTTTGGAATGTGACATCCAATTGATTATTTGGGATATTTTGGGAATCAAGGTTAAGATGATTTCATAGATTTCTTTCTAAAATTTTGAATTTTAATCTTTTTTAAGGGTTATAAGGTTAACCATTCATGAAAATTTTAAGTTAAAATTTAGAGGAAGTATTTATATATTGATATTTTATTTAAAATCTTGGTTAAAAGGATATTTATTGATTAAACTTATTTCAAGGATTTCTGTCATATTTATTTTGAAAATTATAGTAGTGTAGTTTTAGTAAAGGATATCATGTATGTTAGGTGACAACCGATCGAGTCTGAAAGGTCTGCAGGTCATGAATCCATGACTAAAGGATGATAAGGGTTTCATGCCTACCACTGGCCCATACGATGCCCATGTTAATGTATAATAATTTTTGATAAATAAATATTAATGATGAAACAATAGTGTTACTTTTTATGTTTAGAGATTAATGTATTAACCATATTCCTTTTTAAAGATAAATGGTGACAAATAGTTATAATTTTCATTATTTTACGGGCCTTAAGATCTACTAAAAGTGTATTTTAGTGCATCAGGCATTAAAGTTAATTTCTAGACACCCATTACTTGAAGTAATGGATGAATTAAAAATATATAAAAGCAAAACCAAAGAAAGAATTTTTTTTATAAAAATAAATAAAGTAAGTATATTTCTTTATATTCTTGGTCAATAAAAGAATTACTCAAAGATAGTATAATGATTCGAAAATAATATGTTGTCCTAATACATTAATTTTTGTTGAACTGATGGCCTTTTAAATAATCATTGATTTATATTTTTGAGGCCCTCAACTTTTCTTTAATTGTTCACTTTTTTGAGATATATGACCTCAATCAATACCTATAAATATTTACTCTTTCCCTCTATATCTAATATTCTCTCCCAACCTATGTTTTCCTATGTGGAAATCTAGTTATATGTTAAATTAGGTACCTGTTGTAATTCCAACATTCACTTTTTAAGGGAGGTTTTAGTTTTCATTTTTACAACGTGGGTTTCTATGAGTGAAACTTCTAAGTATTAAACATTTTATAACCCAAAAAAATTTATAGGGAGAAATTAATTTCAAGGGGTAGAATATAACACCATGATATTTTGTGAATTATTTTTCTCAAATTAATTTAATCTTGTTTATATTTTTCATTTCATGAAATACTAAAAATATTTTTAAAGCACTCTATTTGGATTGTATTAAAAGGAAAACCAAGTTAATAGTGCACAAAACGCAACATAAATTTTATCTTTATCTACACGGAACACTGATGATATCTTGTGCTATACAAAACAATTACTTTCCTCGATGGCTTCTGTAACACGCAAGACTAAATAATGATAATGATATATTATTAAAATATAATTTAATATAAACTAGACATTAAATTAATATTTATGAAATTTTTTAACTAACATATAAATATCTATTATTTACAAAAATATAAAATTACTTCATTGGTTACAAATGAATTAGAAATGAATATGAAAACTCGTTGAATATAAATGAATATATTATTATTTTTATGCCTACAAAGCTGTTTTACCCTAATAAATTAAATTAATTAAAATTAGTGAGTGATATTAATTTGATATATATATATATTATATATTAAATAAATTTTTTTATATTCATCCAATAGATTTTATAGACTTAAGATAAAAACAAACCTAATTTTATGTATAAAATACTATATTTTTATTAAAGAATTTTAATACCTTTTAATGGAGAACCTATTTTAAATAAAAATTTTGGATCTTTTATTGACTATATATGTATAAATAAACTTCATATTTTAAATAAAAACATAAATTTTATGTTAGGATAAATTTTTTGTATTTTTCCATGGAGTTTCATTTTTTAATGAATAGTGAAAAATATTGAAATTTTATTCAAAACTGCTTTTTCATCTAATTTATTTATATGGATAAATTATATTTTAAATTTGTTTTAATGTTTAATTAGATCATATTTTTATCAAATAATCCAATTTATGTAATTGGAATCAACTTCACTTTAAAATTAACTATAAAAACATATCAAACTTTTAGAGGTTTTTACTTTTAAAAACTGCTTTGTCATCCCATTTGTGAGATTAAATTTAAATAAATTTCTTCCACTTATGTGATTATAATTTGGAAAAGTATATTTTTAATCATAATAATTTATAATTTCTAAAAATGTAAAATTATTTTTTACCAAAAATATTATGGAATGTAATTAAAATTAATTACATCGATTAAGGAAAAATTAAGCTTAACAAGGGACTAAACTTAAAACCAAGGGCCTAAATTACATATAAAGTTTTCAAAAACCAATTTTATGGATATATTTCGTCCATAAACCTTCCATTATTGTGTTTTTTTTGTTTTGGGGTGACTTTTTTTAGGTAAAAACATGGGTACACCAAACTTATTTTTAAAAATGCCAAGTGTGTCCCCTCCCTTCCCTATAAAAGGCCACCAACTCTCCCTCTTCTTCGCACCACTAAAACCTATTAGGTTCGCCCAATATATTCCAATAAACTTAAAAAAATCCCTCCCTTACTCCTTTAATCCACCCTTTTGGAAGAAATAAATCCAAGGAAGCCCTTTGGTGAAAACCAAAAGGAGTTACCCAATGAAGAGGTAACATCTCTCCTCAAGCTCTTTTATTTTATTTTCCATTCTCCAATCTCTCAACTATTCTCAGTCCAAGATTTTATAAAAAAAATTATCCTAAATATACTAGGATATTTTTATTATAGTGATACTACCTACACATACACACACTTCCATTTAATGTGTAACAAACATACTATTTACGTGTACGATGAACTACCGCCTCACGAAATGATGATTGTTCATTTTTATTTTACAACCTATCATAATGGAAATTATGATGAAAAATAAATTTATATATTATATATATGATATTTATAATGTATTTATGATTTTTTAATTTCTATTTAGAACATACCTTTTTTATTTCCATTTTTTGTAAATACGATAATTTCGTTTGAGGAAGTGTGAACTACTGCCCCCCTCAAAGTGATGTGATTCATTCACACACTACATGGAATATATTAAGGATGTGTTTAATGAAATTATATGATATATATAAAATAATAATAATAATTTAATTTTATTATATATATGAATATATTTAATTTTCTTTCTTTATTTCAATATGATAAAAAAAACAGAAACAACATTCATGCGTGCGTACGACCTATTACCTCCATGACTGGTGTATTCCATTTTAATAATTCAATATTATATAGATTATTATAATAAAAATATAATTAACATAAATTATATTTATATCATGGTTTACATTTTGTAAATGATGATATAAGTATAAGGACCAAAGATGCAACAAAGTAAGACACATGCAAAAAACAAAGCGAATATTACCTGAAGTGAAACCTTAACATAGAAATGTTAATAAGAGGTTAATATAAAGCCATAAAAAACTATAAATTATATTATATATTAGAATATGGTTATGATATATATTTATAATATAATTATATTTATTATATAAGAGTTTTTAATGAGTATGATGAGAGTCAAGACACAAGGTAATGACATTTCATCTCACTTTTTATTTCCACGAGATACTTGCTTTATTACCCTCCCATTCCTTTTGTGTGGTGTTTATAATAAAAATTGATTTATTATATTATTATTATAATTAAATTTATGTATATTTACATATAAATTTTAAGATCTTTATTTCATGGGGTTTATGTTTCAAAATTTATCAAATCGGTAAAGTAATTTTGTCTTAATTTTCCATCTCTGAGTCACATGCTATGTTATGAACCTATATTTTCCCATGAGGTGTATTTTATAAATTTGAAATGCTATATCCAAAATTTCATTATTTTCATGATATTTTAAGCTTCATTTAATTTCATTTTATTAATGGAGACTATGGTTCAAATTTACCAAGTGGTAAGAGTTTATTGAAACAATCTCAACTCTTTTCAAGATTATTTATGATCATGATTCCTTTGATGAAATTATATGATCCATATCTCAAGAAAACTCATGAATTTTATTATAATTTGGTTATTCATGATATATTCATTTATTGGTACCATTTTCCCTCTCTTTGGTACATAATATGGTTAAGAAAGTTTTTATGAAATCTTGACTTTACCCTCTCCTCGGTATGAAATATGTGTTTTTTCAAACCATGTTTCCCAAAAACAAAAGTTTCCAAAAATATTATAATATTATCCTATTATATATAAAAGACTTTTCTAACTATGTTTTACCTTTTAAAAAAAGTGTTTTTATGTAATATTCTTGTCATTTTCTGATTGAGGCACCTTGCTAAACTTTTTACGACGTAAAAGGAATGTTCGTCATGTATGGATTTACCCACCGTCATGAATATCATTCCCTTGAATCTTACAATAAAATATTAAAATGTTATTTTTTAATAAAATGTTTTCCTAATAATCTGGAAATTATTTGTTTTATAATTGTTTTTAATGAAAAATGATTTCAAAAAAGTTTTATATTTTCAATGCATTTTAAATGATTTAAAATATTATTTTATTAGTTTTCAAGGTATTTTCTTGGAAAATGGTTTTTAGATTGTCTTCAATATTATTTTATATTTTTTTAAAGGAAAATGGTTTTCAAAATTAATTTAAGATTATTTTTTAATATTTAATGGAAAATGGTTTTCAAAATGTTTTGAAGATTCTTTTATAAGTTCTCAAGGAAAAACGGGTTTCAAAAATTCTTTAAGACTCCATTATGTGTTTTCATGGTTTTGTTTTAATAAAATGGTTTTAAAAAGTTTTTATGTTTTAAAAACCCATTTCCAATGAAGAAAGGATATTTTCCTCAGGAAATGTTTTTAAATGATCTTTCAAAATTATTCCCCATCTAATATGACACTCATTGGTGTTATTATATATTTATAGGAAATGATCCAAAGGTCCCATTTATATTATTTATTTGAATGGGTTTTTATGGAATGACATTTATCAGAACCCATTTATCATTCATGAGTTATAAGATTATGAAACCTATTTTCCCTCCATGAATTTTATGCTTATGATACCAAATTCTTTTCATGGGTTATGCTTTGATGAAAATATTATGAAACCCATATTATTTCCACATGTTAAGATATGATTACTTGTTTATGACACCCATTTAATTTCATGGATTATGATAAGATGTTTATAAAACACATATCTTTTTATGGGTCATGATATGATGAAAATTTTATTATATTATATAACATGTATGAATGATTTTATTATGAGATGGGTGGGACCTATATCCCCCTTCAAATAATTGGTTAAAAATTTGTATCACATGGGATAATGATGTGAATCAATTTTATGGGCTTGATCCACTATGGGAAGATGGGGAAACCCGGTCCCTTATAAGTAAAGGAATGTGATTGGGGATAGTGGTGTGTCCTACCCAGTAGGTTCAGTTCCCATGAAGTACCTTGATAAATTCTAGAAATGATTCTTGACTTATAGGAAATGATATCACATGTCTATTTATGAAAAAATTCCATGTCTTATTCCTATGATATTATTTCATGGATTTTGTTATTTATTTCCTTATGATTCATGTCTTATTAACTTCTAATATTTATTCCATTATTCATGTTTATGATCTTTGATATATAGGGTATGATATTCTAATGTTATGATCATGTTCTCACACCCCAATGCTCATGTTTATAATTACATGTCTCTTATGTTTACCCTTACTGAGAATTCAAGATCAACCTTTTTTATGTTTCCTTCCTCAAGTTATAAAGATACGTATTAAGTATAATTTTTCTAATAAGGGTTATAGTAATTAAGAACTTAGTAAGAGATAATGTAGCTTTCTTATGTACCAGTGTTTATGTTTAAATGTTTCTAAATGAAATATACTAATACGGTCATTGGGAATCTATTAGTTTAATATTTTAAGTATTCCCCAAAAGTAATGTAATGTCTATGTATGTTAAGACTAGGTTGTTATACTAAAAGTCTGTAAAGTTATGATAATTCCCAATGAAATTCATATGATACCGAAGTCAATCTCAAATGTATTTAAAGTCACAAGGATGTCATTATTACAAGATAAAGTTTGTATAAGAAGAACATTTGTAGAAGAGATGAGAATACAATGTGAAGTATTTTGGATACTTCTACTCAGTGTGATAAAAACTGGACACAGAAGGATGAAGATCATTGTTATGAGATTCATTGGTGTGACAATATTAGAAGGATAGAATATTGATTTTCCTAAAGTAAATAATTCACTACCGACACTAGTCTATCAGACATGATATGCCACTAATCTATCATAATAAATTCTGACACCGATTTGTTTTATAAATTGTTTGTATCTTTAAGTCTTCAGATACATAGATTTATCAGAGTAAAAATATTTGAGGAAAGTTGAATTTTATTTCAAAAGGGATAATAAAAAAATAATTTATACTTTATTCTCTTACAAATGGATCAAGAGAAAAAGAACAAAAGTATTGATTATTTCTTAAGAAGAGGTGTAGACTCATAAGATTGGCATAGAAAATGTTCATCAAAGTGAAGAGGGGACCGATCCATCAGATGTGTACAAACACTGATAAAATCATCAGACACATGATCATCAGTATAAGGAAGAAGAATAAATAGAGAAATACTTTGAAGACATTTTAGAATGGTTTTCAATTTATTACAATTAATAGATGGTACAAATAATACGTATGAGAGGAATTTTAGTGTTTACAATAATTAATCATAATGGGATATCTTCAATTTTTAATATTTATTTTTCGTAATGAAGAATTATAATGAATAATTAGAATGAATAATTTCACTGAAGAATCAGAATAAATAAATATTTTTAAATTTGAAGAATTTTGAAGTTTTTAGAAGCTACCATAAGTATTATGAAGCATTAAATAAGTCAAATATTGATATGAGATTTAAGGATAATTGAATATTCAATAAATTTAGTTTACCAGGAATGATTTTTAGAATCCCTCTAAAATCATAACCAGGTTTCCTATAAAAGGAGTGAATAGTTCATTTGTAAATGAGTGCAAAATGTTGAGCTGTTTATATACTCTAGAGCTCTGACAATTGTGGAATAGGTATTGAGTTTCAAACCAGACTTTGTTTTTAAGTTTGATGCTAAGGAAGTTCCATTATAATGAGTCTATAATAGTGAGGTTCAATCCGATCAAGAGATAAAGTTTCAACAAATATAGATTCAATAGAAAAATTCCATTAGAGTAATATCCATCAGAACAAGGTTTAACATAACCAATTCTATATGACAGAGGAATTATGAGCTACCAATTGATATTATACTCAGTTGAAGAATAAAGATTAGAAGGAGAATTGGACTGGGCTAAAAAATCCGATAGAGACCATTGAACTAAGGGTACCAGACTAAGGAAGATTAGGCTAGCATTTGATGAGGATGTTTTCTAGAATGATTTTATGGAATCATTTTCCAGACCAATAAGTTACTTAGAGAATTTTTGATGTTCTTGAATATTATTTTTCGATAAATCTTGATTCAACTTACTTATGGAAGAAGTGAGGAATTTTTGAAGTGGATCTGAAAAGAATAAGGTAAGTAAATCATGTAACTATGGATACTTACTAGTTTTTGAAAAGTATTATCTTTCTAGGGTGTATAACTAGTTGTGTAAAAGTGGATATTGAAATGGATAGTTGGGTTGGGGGTATAAAAAACTACACCGGGGAAGTTTCTACAAGGATTGAAGAATTATTCACTACTTACACCATTGTATTCTGGAAGTAATATAGTAAAATAATCCATGTTGGTGGGACTATCCAACATGGAATGAAGTTGGTCTTTGTACCGAACCTTTTATATATAGAGTTTTTCCGTCTATTTATATTATTTTAATATAAAATGTGAGTTTGTGAGTTATATTTGACTGGTTCATAACTCTAACAAGTTTCAAAGGCTAATAATGTTTTTGTTAAGGAGTTAGGAAACTTTCTTATAAATGAAAAATGTACCATTGATTCACCCCCCTCTTAGTGGTTTCAATACTACGTGGGAACTATAGTAACATTATGTTGAATCTAAGTAAACTTATTATTTTCTATAAATATATATGAACCCTTAGTTCTAAGTCAAGGCATTAAAAATCATAACCAAAAGAAAAAATCTAAATATAATTCTGATCTTTCACTTGGATTGAGCATCGGTGAATTAGTGTGCATCTCATGATCCCATCTGAGGAAAATCAAAGTGTGAGTCTAAGTATCACTCAGGGCACGCCACACCTTTAAAGTAATTCAAGGTAAGTGAGAATAATTCTTCATAATATTACTAATTCTAAAGTTTCCATAATAAAACTAATATCCATGATCACACTTTATAATTAAACAATGTCCATGTGACATGGTTGTAGCATTCACCTTTCATTATTAAATCATTTATCCATTATAATTTATAAAGGACACTCAACACACCTTAGAAGGATATGTAATCACATATCTAAGGCTTATGTTTCTAGAAAGATATCAAATCATATCATTCAATTCAATTAAACCATTTTATTCACAAGGGCTAACTCAACATGTTTTAAAAGGTGGTTTAATTTACACAATGTAGTATATAATTTTAGTAAAATTGAACAATGAACCCTAAGGTGGGATCTCGTTGAGGTTGAAAACCTTGAATAAATAAAACTTTTTTTCATGGTCAACCAATCCATGTTTCTAAAAATTTATTAAATTAATTTGAATTTAAAAAGGTTTCATGTATAAATTATTGCACACATAAAGATGTTTCATAATATAGAAATCAAAAGTTTTTTGGAAAAGAGTAAGAGAACCTATATTATACCTGTAGTCAAATCCTTGTCTAGTATCAGCCTTCAATCCAGGCTAGAATGGGAAAATTTTAATAAATAGACAAACACGTTGTATATAGATGATATTATCTAGTATAGATTTAGTATTTGATATGGGAAGGAAAAAAAGACAGGAAGTAATATGAGTAATATTCTTATCAAAGGGGATCTAACATGTAACGCCCTGACCCTAGTTACCCAGAGTCGGTGAATTATTACATAACATTGACATGATCACAAGAGATCAACACCCAAAATACCAATCAGTTTAGTACCCTTGTAATTACTAGATACATACATAAGATTTACATAACATTATGAAATGAAAAAACAAAATTGTGTCTCTTTTGGACACACTCATATCCCTTAGCCTATCCATGAATGTCAATCATAATATACTTCTTCGTTTCCTGGAAAAAATAAAACTTAAGAAAGGGGTGAGCTTAGATGGTCAGTAAGGATAAAAACATATCATAAAATATCATAAATGAGAATAAATATTTAAGGTGATGTATAAGACTAAAAAACAGGCCTTTTAAACTTAAAATTCAGCATAATATGGAAAAGATAAATCAAATAATTCCACTGACTTATTCACATGAATATTCTAATAGTCTAATAATCACATGTAATGTCAATAGATAATTTCATAATTATGGAATACATAATTCTAGACATCATAACCACATAGTCAAGGCCTCATTCCAATAATAAAAATAAAAATGTTGTTAATGCCTTGTACCAAGACACTAGTTTGTCTCATGAGACCTACCGATGCATCGAGGGGCTATAGAGGGCCCCACCCATCACTTACTACATCCAATTCATTACTCATATGAAAAGGTTGAAACATAACATAAACATTCATATTAAAACTAGCATAAAAATGTTAATACTTTAACCATAAACCATGAATGGTATAAAAATATCACATATACAGTCAAACATATCACAAAACCTTCAATACAATATGGAACATTGTATCATAATAAATCAACTTCAAACAATCATAAAATCCAACAAAGGATGTTGACATAGATGAAATCAATCCAAAAACTATTTGAGGGAAATATATATTTCTACATTGAAATCATTTAAAAGTTTTATAATTATGGAAGAAAACACTTATTTTAAAAATATTCATATAATCTTTTAAGGGAACCTTTGAAGGAGTTATAATGGTGGAAAATAACCACACCCTCCATATAAGTTTAAAAAACATTATTTCCTTAATTTGTCAAAAAGGTCATAAAGTACCTTGTTTTGAAAACAAGGGAATGATTACTTTCAAAACATTTTATAAAAAGTTAAAAAATGGTATAAATGAATTTAGCCTATAGTCTAGGAAATAGTAAAATTTTTTTGAAATAAATTTTTAAGAAACATGGATGTGGATGATAAAGAAATCCCAGTCGATACTTACGTATGAAAAACCTCATATAATGAAGAGATTGTAGAATTAACCCTTACCTTGTACTTTTCCTTAGTCGAGGGTACATTATCCTCTTGTATAATGGTAAAATAATTGTTATTAAATTATTCAATAACCACATACATAAATATGATATCATATATGATCCTCTAATATAGCTTCGTTAACAATATTTCAGTAGTATCATTGTTTCAAGTGTTAATTGATTTATTTTCCTTTATATGTTTTGTTATGTAAGTCATATTTTTTATGGATAGGATGTATTTTATTCATATCCAAAATGATATTAAGTTCTTAAACATTATTTTTAATCATAAAATGAATATTATTCTTGAATGGTTACGATGGGGAATGAAATCCTATCGCGTCATGGTGACAGTAAGCCGTATGTACGCATGAGCGACAATATCATTTTACTGATGGTGAAATTATATGTAGATGGATGGTATATTATATATAAAAAATCCTAAAATTTTATATATATTATTTACACCAATTATACTCATTATTATACCTATCCAAATAATGAAGTGTTGAATAATAAACTACACCAAGACGTGGAGACGGTAAACCGTACGTACACACATATGGTGTCTTTATCATTCATAGGATGGATAGAATAATGAACATGGTTGTATGATATTTATAATAATATCACTGTATTTATAAGGTACTGGATTTATTATTTTGGCATGGAAACAAAAAATAAATAGGAAGTGGAATAAGAAGAAAAGAACTTTGAAAGTAGTGATTAAATAATTACCTCTTCTTCGGGTGATTCCTTTTGATTTGAACAAAAAGGATCCTTAGGTTAAATTTATGATCGATGTAAGGCATCTAAGATGAATTGAGGATAGTTGGGAGGAGATTTGATAAGGGGTTGTATGATCCAAATGGCTTTGGAGGTGTGAATGTGAGAGAAGGGGAAGTACCCTTTTACAAGTAAGGTGAGGGTCACTTTAGGAAAATAATGAAATATTATTTTATTATAAAATAATTTTCTGTTTTTAATAGCTAAAAATGGATTTATTTAGAGGATAAGGTAGGGATGGGTCTAAATACTCTAAAACAATAGGTTTTAGACAAGTATATATCACCATATTAACCTTAACTTTAATATTTAACACTTGGTTAAACAGTTTAACATTTACCATGTCCCCTTGTATTTTTATATTAAATAGTTAATAAATATACTATAAAATTACAAGAGAACCTAAAGTGGTTCATTAATGACATATATAACTGTATCTAAGTCCTTTGTCCGAATATTAGATTTTTAGGACTATTATAACATTTAATAAATTGTATTCTTTTAAAAACTCATTTATGTCAATTTTGACACTATTTAGTATTTGGTTTTTGTGAAAGTCATAACAACATTATTACTTAAAAAACATTTAATCAACCCTAACATATCATATTAAACTAAAAAATTCGTTAATGACATAAAAATTTTCAATTTACATTTATTTTTATATTTATAACATCAATTATTTTAATCTTTCATTAATAATGTAATTACTGCATCATCATTGTGACATAAATAAATTTAATTGTTTATTTTCTAAAAATTATAAATAAAATACCATGATGTATTAAATATTTTTATATTTCTAATGAATATTTAAAGTCGAATTTATATTATGTGTAACCTTATATTAAAAATGTTTTAGTTATTAAACATTGAATTTAATACTTTTAACTCTTCTTTAAATACAATATAATAAATGTCTTAACCTAATCCAAGTTGATGAAAAGGATTATATTTTATTCCTAAGGTTTATTTTTGTTGAAATACACTTATCCAATAGAATTAGGACATGTTTTGGGGGTAATTATAATATCATTTTTACCTTTAATTACCCTATTTACTTTTAACCATGATAAATAAAATTCAAAAGTTACTATTCATCCAGATTATTGCCATCTTATTGAACCACATTTTGCTTAGTAATTTCAACCATGTCTCTTGGATTTTTGAAATTCAATTCACAGAAGCGGTAAAATTACTTTTTATGTAGATTTTCAAATGTGCGTAGAAGGTGGGTAAAAGACGATAAAAAGTTAAATAAAACTTTATATATCTAATATTAATATAAAATGACTCCAATTAATTACACTGGATCAATATAGGTAGTATGTATCTTTTTATACTTTAAATTCACCCTAAGATAATTTTTACATTCTGAACCCAAAAATGAAGTCTATTTTGAAGAATTAAATTAATAAAATTTCAAAAATTGGGTATTACTATTCATAATTGCTTTTTAAATGGCTAGTTTGATTGCTTGTGGTGTGATAGAACATGATGTTTCATACAACACAAGATATTTTAATATTCAAAGAGAATCATTCAATGGAAGCTTGGGGTGCTAAATTCTTCCCTCATTCAAATAATTTCATTCTCTAAATTTTTAGAATAATACTGTATAAAAAGATTCAGGTGGTTCTTCATTATAAGTTCTTCAGGTTCCCACATAGCCTCTTACATTTTATGGTTTCTCCAAATAACTTTTACCAGATGAGTCTTCTAGTTTCTTAACACTTGTTCTCTGATATCAAGAATACTAATAGGCTCTTCACAATAAGATAGATCGGGTTCCAGTTCTATTTCTTCGTAGGTGAGTACATGCATTGGGTCAGACATGTATTTTCTCAACAGTGATACGTGTAACTCATCATGAACTTTGGAGAGACTTGGAGGCATTGCCAAATGGTAAGATACTACTCCAATTTGTTCTAGAATTTGAAAAGGTCCGATGTACCTGGGACTTAATTTACCCTTCTTACCAAAATGTATAAATCCCTTCCATGGAGATACCTTTAAGAAAACATGATCTCCTACATGAAATTATAAATCCTTCCTTTGGTTATCGGCATAGATATTTTTCCAACTTTGAGATGATTTGATATGGGTTTGGATAATCTTCACCTTTTCCATTTTTTCCTCAACAAGTTCTGGTCCTACAAGTTTTCTTTTTCCAACATCATCCCAACAGGTTGGTGTGTGACATCTCTTTCCATATAACACTTCATATGGTTCCATATGAATACTTGAATGGAAGCTGCTATTATAGGAAAATTATACCAGAGGTAAATACTGATCCCACATACCATGAAAGTCAAGTGAGCAAGATCTCAACATGTTTTCTAAGGTTTGAATAGTCCATTCTGATTGTCCCTCAGTTTAAGGGTGGTAGGAAGTGCTCAAACAAAGTTTAGTTCTAGGTATTTCTAAATAATTTTCTAGAATCTTGATGTAAAATGAGGATCACGATTAGAAACAATCGATAGGGGTACACCATGAAGTCTTAAAAAATCATTAATATATAGTTTTAATAAATATTCAAGTAATAAATATTCTCTTATAGAAATAAAATGCATTGACTTGGTAAGATGATCAACAATGACCCATATTGCATCATTCCTTTTAGGAGTCTTTGGTAGCCCCATAACAAAGTCCATCATAATATCATCCAATATCAACTCAGGTATAGGAATAGGTTTCATGTATCCTTTAGGATGTTGTCTTCCAGCTTTCACCTATTGAAAAACCATAC
The DNA here is from genome assembly GCA_963277665.1 of Viscum album. Lineage (NCBI taxonomy): Eukaryota > Viridiplantae > Streptophyta > Magnoliopsida > Santalales > Viscaceae > Viscum > Viscum album. The sequence continues at coordinate 29,864,986 of OY728132.1, read as the reverse complement.
ATCTTAACACATATTAATCAATCACCCTCTTCATGTTTGTCCCACCAAAAATGTTCCTTAAAATCTCTATACATCTTAGTGCTACCAGGGTGTATAGAAAAATTGGATCTATGAGCATCATGAAACAATTCCCTTTTTAGATCAGGTATATCGAGAACACACATCCTCTTCCCAAATTTTAGAATTCCATCTTCCTATACGAAGTTAATCAATTTCCCATCATTCATAGCTTTGATTTTATTTTGAAACCCCTTATCATCAGTCTGATAATTTTTTATTCTTTCTAGTAAAGATGGTTTGGAAACTATTTTGAAAAGTATTTATGTTTCACCTTCCATTATTATTCCCATATCCATATTTACTAGATCCATAAACATAAGATCCCTTTCAAATATCATCTTATTCATAACTCCATGATCCTTTCTTCTTAAAGTATCTAACACCTTATTTTCCTTCCTGGGGTGGTAGTGTATAGTGAAATCATAATCCTTGAGTAGTTAGAGCCATCTAATTTTCCTCATGTTGAGTTATTTCTGTGAGAAATATACTTTAAAATATTTTGATCCATATATATCTCACATTTTTCATCATAGAGATAGTGTCTTCATATCTTTAGAGAAAATATTACAGCTGCTAAATAAAGATCATGAGTGAGATAGTTTTTTTCATGAATCTTTAGCTACCGTGATGCATAGGCAATAACTCTATCATTATTCATAAAGACACAACCAAGTCCTTTCTTTGAAGAATCACTATAGATAATAAAACCATCATTCCCTGATGGTAGAGTCAAGATAAAAGCATTGACTAATCTTCTATTCAATTATTCATAAAATTCTTCACACTCTTTTTTCCAAACAAATTTAACACCTTTATAGGTGAGCTTGGTTAATGGGCTATCCAATTGGGAAAAGTTCTGGATGAAACACCGATAGTAACCTGCTAAACCAATAAAACTGTATACCTCATTTATACTATTCGATGTTGGTTATTCTTGTATTTCCCTTGTATTTGAAGGAACAACATAAATTTCATCATTAGAGACAATATGTCCAAGAAAATAAATCTCTTGAAGCCATAGTTCACAATTTCCAAACTTACTATATAATTCATTTCTTCTAAGAGTCTTTAGAATAGTACATAAGTGGTTTTCATGATCTTTTTAGCATTTGGAGTATACCAATATATCATCAATAAATACCACTACAAAGTCATCAAGATATTCATTGAAAACTCTATTCATTAGATCCATGAAAATAGAGGGTGCATTAGTCAGTCCAAAAGGAATTACTATAAACTTGTAATGCCCATACCTAGTAAAAAATACTGTCTTTAGAATATATTTCTTATTTACACATAACTGATGATATCCAGATCAATGTTCAATATTTGAAAAGTATTTATCTCTGTGAATTTTATCAAATAAATCATCAATATGAGGTAGGGGATACTTGTGCTTTATTGTTATAACATTGATCTCCCTAAAGTCAATGCATAACCTCATATATCCATATTTCTTCTTAACAAAAAGGAATAGGGGCTCCCCATGAAGAAAGACTAGGAAGAATAAATCCTTTATTACTCAATTCATATAGTTGTTTCTTTAGTTTCACTAATTCTATAGTTTACATTCTATAAGGTGTATTCGATATGGGCCTTGAACCAGGAATTAAGTCAATGGAAAACTTAATTTCTTATTATGAAGGATGTCCAGGTAAATCCTCTAGAAACACATCAACATATTCTTGAAAAATAAGTAAATCCTCTATTTGAACATTTCATTCCTCACCCATAGTTATTTCACTCCATTACTTCACAATATTGAATTTAGTAGAGCTACTGGGGGTGGATCTAGATAAGAATCATATGGTGATGTTTCTTCTCTAAAGATAAGGCATTCTTTATCGTCATCAAAAATTGTATCCTCCTTGTTCTTACAATTATTTTTCACATCATGGTCTGAAATCCAATCCAAATCAAGTATTATATCAAATTCAATCATGGGTTTGACAATAATATCAGTAGATAAATCACGTTTATATTCTATGATGGCAACTGATTGAAAAAACTTTGTTGGAATGATACATCCCTTAGGAGTTTTGTCTGACAACTCCCTTGTTAAGTGAAATTGGAAATATCTAATTTTATTGGAAAACTAGGAAGATATGAAAGAATGTGGTGATCCAGAATCAAATAAATCATTGGATAATTTTGAGGAAATTATTAAAGTACCTTCCACCACATCATTCAGAACTTCAACCTCAGTAGTTGTGATCGCATAAGCTTGGCTTTTCTCCCTTGGAATTTCTTGAGGTAAGTTACCTTGACGCTTGGTAAATTCATTTGAATAATTCCCCATTTATTTACAATTGTATCATTAAACATTTTCAGCATATTTCTTCCCCTTTCAATCACGAGATTAGTGGCCATTTTCTCCACACTTGTAACAAACTTTCTTCCCCTTTAGGCATGTACCAGGATGTTTCTTCCCACAATTACTATATGATAGAAATTATACTCTTCCATTCTTCCCCTTATTTCCTTTTTCATAGTGTTCAGTAGATATATTTTTCTCTTACTTCGCTTTAAAGTCACAAGACATAGATAATTCCTTTTCTATCGTGATAGAATAGGAGACTACATTACCAATTTTTTTGGATGTTATAGTATACTAATCCTCAAAGTCTATCTTAGGGTAATATTCTATAATTAGAGTTTTTTTCCTAAATCTAGTTTCTAAGGTTTGTACTAAACTCCCTTTGATATCAACTGCAATGCCCTGACCCTAGTTACCCAGAGTCGGTGAATTATTACATAAAATTATAATGATAACAAGAGATTAAGTCCTAAAAGACCGATCAGTTTAGTAGCCCTGGAAGTACTAGATAGATACATAAGTCTTACATTACATTATGAAATGAAAAAATAACAACATTATGTATCCATTGGACACACTCATATCCCTTAGCCTATCCCTACAGGTCAATCATAATATACTTCTTAGTATCCTAGGAAAAATAAAACATAATAAAGGGGTGATCTTAGATGCTCAGAAAGGATAACAGCATAGCGGAAAATATCATAAATAAGAATAAAAATTTAAGGTGATGTATAAGACTAAAACACCAGACTTTTAAACATAAACTTCAGCATAATATAAAAAAGATAAATAAAATAATTCCACTTACTTATTCACATGGATATTATACTAGTCGAATAATAACATGTAATATCAATAGATAATTTCATAATGATGGAGTGCATAATGTCGAACATCATAACCACATAGTCAAGGCCTTGTACCAAGACTACAAATAAAAATGTTTTTAAGGCCTTGTGCCAAGACACTAGTTTGTCTCATGAGACCTAACAGTTCATTTAGGGTCTATATAGGGTCTCGACCATCAGTTACTACGTCCAATGCATTCCTTATATGAAAAGTTTGAAATATAACATAAACAATCGTATTAAAAATAGCATATTAAATGTTAATAATTTAACCATAAACCATGAATGGTATAAAAATAGAACATCCACAGTCAAACATATCACAAAACCCTCAATATAATATGGAATATTATATCATAATAAATCAACTTCAAACAAGCGTAAAATCCAACAAAAGATGTTAACATAGATGAAATCAAAACAAAACTATTTGGGAGAAATATATCTTTTAACTTTGAAATAATTTAAAAGTTTTATAATTATATAATAAAACCTTTATTTTGAAAATATTTATATAAGCATGAGAGGTAATCTTAAAAGCTGTTATAATGGCAGAAAATAACCGCACTCACCATACAAGTTAAAAAACATTCTTTCCTTAATTTGTCGAAAAGGTTATAAAGTACCTTGTTTGGAAAACGACGGAAAGATTCCTTTCAAATAATTTTATAAAAACTCAAACAAGGGTATAAATGACTTTAACCCATAGTATATGAAATCTTAAAAATGTTTTGAAATACATTTTTAAGAAACAAGGATGTGTATGATAAAGAAGGCCCAGTAGATACTTACGTATAAACAACCTCGAATAATGAAGATATTGTAAAATTAACCCTTACTTTGTACTTTTTCTTAGTTGAGGGTACGTTTTCCTCCTTTATAATGGTTAAATCATCGTTATTAAATTATTCAATAACCAAATATAGAAATATGATATCATATATGATCCTCTAATATTTCTTTGTTAATAATATATCAGTAGTATCATTGTTTCAGGTGTTAACTGATTTGTTTTACTTTATATGTTTTGTTATGTAAGTCATGTTTGTTATAGATATGATGTATTTGATTCATATCCATAATGATATTAATTTATTAAACATTGTTATTAATCATAAAATGAAAATCATTCTTGAATAGTTACGATGGGGAATGAAATCTTATCGCGTCGTGGAGACGGTAAGCCGTGCGTATGCACGAGTGACAATATCATTCTATTGATGGTGAAATAATATGTAGATGGATGGTATATTATATATATAGAATCATTAAAATTTTATATTTATTATTTACATCAACTATACTTATTATTATACCCATCCAAATTGAATAACAAACTACACCACAGCGTGGAGACAGAAATTCATACGTACGCACGTATGGTGACTTGTTCATTCATAGGATAGATAGAATAATGAATATGGTTGTAACATATTTATAATAACATCATAGTATGTATAAGGTACTGTATTTATTAATTTTTTATAGAAATAAAAAATAAAGTGGAAGTGGAAGAAGAAAAGAACTTTGAAAGAGGCGATGAAATAATTACCACTTCTTCGGGTGCTTCCTTTTGATTTGAAAAAAGGGCTCATTAGGTTAGATTTATGATCAAATTAAGGCCTCCAGAATGAATTAAGGGTTGTTGGAAAGATATTTTAGTAGGGTTTTTCTGAGCCAAATGGATTTGGAGGTGTGAATTTGAGAGAAGGGTATGTACCCTTTTATAAGATAGGTGAGGGGCACTTTATGAAAAGATTGAAATATTAATTTATTATAAAATCATTTTCAATTTATAATAGATAAAAATGGATTTATTTTGAGAATAAGGTGGGTATGGGATGAAAAATCTCAACCAATATGTTTTAGACAAGTTTATGTCACCATATTAACCTTATCTTTTAGATTTAACTCTTGGTTAAATAGTTTGACATTTACCATGTCTCCTTTTATTTTTATATTACATGGTTAATAAACTTACTATAAAATTACAAGAGAACCTAAAGTGGTTAATTAAGGACATATATATCCTTATATAAGTCTTTTGGTCGAATCATATATTTTTAAGAGCATTATTTCATTTAATAAAAAAGTTATTTTTTTAAAAAACTCATTTATGTCAATATTTACACTATTTAGTATTTGGTTTTTTTAAAAGTCATAAATACATTATTACTTCGATAAAAATACATTTAATTAACCTTAACATGTCATATTATTCTACAAAATTTTTGGATCACATAAAAAGTTTCAATTTACATTTATTTTAATATTTATAACATCGATTATTTTAATCTTTCATTAATAAAGTAATTACTGCATCATCATTGTGTCATAAATAAATTTAATTATTAAATTTCTAAAAATTATAAACAAAATACCATGATTTATTAAATATTTTTTTCTTTCTAATGAATATTTATAGTCGAATTTATCTTATGTTTAACCTTATATTAAAATTTTTTTAGTTAATAAACATTGAATTTAACACTTTTAACTCTTCTTTAAATAAAATACAATAAATGTCCTAATCTAATTCAGGTGGATCAAAAGAATGATATTTTATTCCTAAGGTTGATTTTGGTCTAAATAAAATTATCCAATAAATTTAGTACATGTTTTGGGGTAATTAAAATATCATTTTTACCTTTAATTACCCTATTTACTTTTAACCGTGGTAAATAAAATTCAAAAGTTACTATTCACTAAAAATTATTTTCAACCTATTGAACCAAATTTTACTTACTGATGTCAACTGTGTCTCTTGGATTTTTGAAATTTAATTCATAGAAGCTATAAAATTACGTTCTATGTAGATTTGCAAATGTGCCAAGAAGGTGGGTAAAATAAGTTAAAAAGGTCAACAAAATTTTATATATCTAAGATAATTTTGACATTCCAAACCCAAAAATGAAGTCCAATTTAAAAAATAAAATTAATAAAATTTCAAAAAGTGGCTATTACTATTCATAACTGCTAGTTTGATTGGTCATGGTGTGCTAGAACTCAAAGTTGCGTACAATGCAAGCTATTGTATTATTCAAATAGAAGCTTACTGTGGAAGCTTGGGGTGTTACACAACATTATAAACAATTATTGAATCGTATTACATACACAAGTGATCTATCAAATCCTAATTTATGTAGAAGAGTATTTCTCAAGTGGAGTAGGATAATGTGTGTGATAATGAAAGAGAAACAGGGGTTAAAGGGTTAAGATATTAGAGAAATTTTTTTGAATTTCCCACTTTTGAAAGGGGAACATAGTTTGGTTGAATGGTTTTTTCAAATCCAATTATGAACCTTCAGTTAGCACTTTCCCAGTTGATACCCCTAACATGGATAAGGACATGGTTTGGAAAACCATGTGAAACCCATGTGTACTCACTATCTGAAGATCCATCCCATGCATTACTATGAGAATGGTTAAAAGAAACCATGCACTGACCATGTGAAACACACTTGAAATATATTGTAGGTATTTCATGGACATGAACCTCTTATAATATGGTTAAACTAAACATACACATGTTCTTTGGGGTTGAATAGTTTAATTTCATAATCACTACTATTTATATGCCAACCATTCACCTGTACCTTTTTTCCTAAAAACTAAACCCTCAGTCTTTGAATAATCCACAAACACTCTTTAACCCTTCCTTCATCCTTTATGAATTCTCATATAGACAAAACAAATGATTTATATGAAATTTAAAAGGATTTTTACCTCTACGAATAGATGATATCTTACAACCTCCACTTCTTTAAACCACTTTCCCCCAAGTTTCCCTTTTGAAGGTGGTTGAATATTATCTGAGAATAATTTTGGACACTGAGAATGTATGACAACCTCTCACTATCTGGTCTCATCATGTACATGTTTTTGATCTTATAGAATTCATACTTGAGGAACTATCTTACCTCACATATCCTTCATGCTATGATCAAAGATTTGAATAGGATACACCTCAAAAAAATATTAAACATCCAAAGCAAACTCATTAGGATAAATAATATGTGACAAGTTAGAATGATAATGACATAACAAAGAATCATGAAAAATTTGATGCATGTCCCTATATCTCTAAGAGAGTTCTACTTGATAATCCATTAATACGACCTTCTCCAAAATCTCAAAAGGTCCAATAAATCGAGTTGAAAAATAGCCTTTCCACCTAAACTGTTGATGCTCAAATCTAGTTGAAACAAGAAAGGAAATCAAATAATAAACCTCAAACTCAAAAGTTTGGAAGTTATGATCAACATAAGACATCTTCCTAGACTGAGTTTTATCCATTTTTTTTAATCAGTTGGACCTGCTCCAAAATTTCCTGAACGAGATGTGGTCCTAGTAGCATTGTCTCTCCTGCCTCTAACCAGCATAGGGGTGAATGGAATGTACTTCTATATATGGAATCATAAGGATCCACATGTATAGTAACTTTGATAATATTATTATATTTTAACTTGGAAAGTGGTATATTCTTATTCGAAGAACCTCCAAAATCAAGGACACATTCTCAGAGCATGTCCTCTAGCACCCATATAGTAAATTCGAATTGACTATCATTCTTAGAGTGGTATATTATTATTAGAAGAACCAATGAACCCCAATACTTCTACAACCGATATAATAATCATGATGTAAAAGGGGTTTCCCTATATGATACAATGGTGTAAAGAACCCCATGAATGTGAATAATCTCATCGATATAGAGCATCCCAAGATCATCCATTAAGAAGGTATCCCTGATATAAAGAAAATGGGTGAATTTTGTTAGCCTATCCAAAATAATATATACGTTTCATAGAATCATGGTGATTCTAGTAAGATAATCATGAAATCCATTGTGATTTCATCGCATTTAAAGTCCAGAATAGGTAATAGCTACAACATTCTAGCAGGTCTCTTTTGTTCCAACCTCACCTACTGATATGTGGAACACCAATTAATGAATCCTGCTATCTTCTTTTCATCCCTAATGAAAAATACTAGAAGAATAAATCATATTAAATCTTGGTAATTTTGGGATACAATTACCATTTGTACACATGTGATAAGAGGTTCAGTAAGGCATGATAAATCTTAGATAAAATGTCGATAATATTCAGCTAGCCCCAAGAAAATCCCTATTTCAAATATGTTCTTGGGATATTCCCATGAAACCATGAATTTTACATTCCTTGGGTCAATATATATTTAACGACCCAGAGTTTTCAATGGAAATTTACTTCTTATAATTATTTCATATAATCACATTAAATCACAACATAATGAACTACTAAGTAATATGTGACCTTTAAGCATAAGTTTGTCAGTTATGTGATTTGAATTTTGAAAATCTGATATACATGGTTGCGATCGGTAAGTTATTTGAAATCTAATATGAAAAAATTAATTTTTGGTGAATATTAACATACCCTTATGAATAGTGACATACCCGAATGAATAGTAACCTTACCTATGATAGTATATAAAGAATATTCAAGTGGAAGTATGATATACCTATATTTGGGAATAAGAAAATAAATGTTTTAATTTTTTTTTTGAGTAAATTATGATATTAATTAGAAATTAAATTAATCATATTTATAAAATTATTTTTAAAAAATGATTTTCATTTTTTGATTCTACATTCTGAAAAATTTGTAGGGTGAATCTTTTGGATTTTTCTGAAATACTTGAATTTTTTGATGAATAGTAAAATACTATAATTTACGATAAATGCTAAATACATGAATTGTGATTTCACCAACTGATGTATAGATGATTTAAGGATATTATATCGAAATCTGATGCAAATATTACTATTTTTGGTCATTAAATCATCACTATTTCTAGTCTTGAGGGAAAATAATAAACTAAGGAATTAAATATTTTGAAAACTTTCCTCTTCTCCACTATAAATACCACCCCTCCTTACATCTTCTATTCACTCCTCTAAATCCTTGTACCTTGCCTATATTCTACCCAAATATCTCCTCATGATCCTCCCTCACATAAAACATCCCTTATCCTCTTCAAAATACCAAATACTCTCCCCTTAATAGGCTCTCAAGAAAGTTTGATTCAAGAGGTAAAATTCCTCTTTTCTTTTCTTCCATTTTTATGTTCCCTTTTTCTCTTTTATTTACTAATATATACCCATCCAAATGGTATAAAAAATATAGAAACATAAATTTACTTGCATTTTTGTTATTATAATGGGATGATTCATTATCATCTCTCATTTTCCCACCTTTTATTTGAAAAAAATGAAAACACCATTTGAGATTTGTAAATTTAGCACATTCAAAGACGACGAGTTGTCAATTTCTATTACTATCTTAAATTATGGTCACGAAACCATATTTATGGTTAAAAAAACTATTATATGTGTATTTTATATTATTTAATGTTCTTTAACCCTTATACACTCATGATGTATAATAATAATACAAAACAATTTAATTGTGAGAAAAAGCGCTAAAATTGAATCAAGCGTTTATCATTAATGTTTAAAATCTTATTCACTCTAAAGAACCAAATGAATTTTATAACCATGTAATCTTATAAATGTTCATTAAAAATATATAACTTCAATTCTGTAAAAACATTCACATTTCACATGATTCTCCGTTCATGAACTTAAGTAAACTGATCATTAAAACCAACAAAGCAAACAGACCCAAACAATGAAATTGAACCTCATAACCAATAAAAAAAATTTATGAATAAACTTAAAAAATTTATAAAAAATATTTTAAATATATAATAGGTTCTGGAATTATTAATTAATAAATCTAATTTGTTTATTCATGTAATTAATAACAAGTGGAGAACACCATCAGACTTAAGGTAAGAGATCCTCTCAATTTCACTATTATTCAAGAATTTCCTCTATGTTATTACCTTTTATGTATAATACATAATGATGGAGTATTATTTCATACCCCCATACTTCCCTTGTTATGTATAAGTAATTATAAACCCCTTTATCTCTCATTAATCCCTCTTAAGTACACCTAATAACATGCCGATAATCCTTAAGGAATTCTACACGAATCGACATTACTCCTTCAGGTTGCCTTATATTTCTTTATACCAAAATGAATTTATCTTATATATTTATGTGAATCTTATAAAATCTATGTACATGTACCAAATTAATTTATCAATACCCTTTCATCATTCTCTTTCAGGGATATAAATGTTTTTAAGTGATTCCCTCCTCAATACCTCCTGATAAGCAAACCAGTTTTGAGGGAACTTCCAGAATTTTTACCCAATTTAAAGTGCACTATATCTTCTGTTTTAATCCACCATTTAATTTATGAAATCAGTTTTTTATGAAAAACCTCTTGGTTCACTTATGGTTTTATATAGAGTATTTTTTCCTTCTATATTTTTAAAATCTCTATAGTATTTTCCGTAAAACGGCACAGAAATGTTTTTTTTAAAATATTTTTCTTACATGTTGTAAATTATAATTTATAGCACTTACCATGATACATGACTATTTTACCTTATTAATTTCCATGTATATTTTAGTTCCTTTCTTCATGGACACTTTTATGATATTCCCATTTTTGATTTTTAATGACATGATTATGGTACCTGATTCTTTCCATGGGTAACCCTTATGTTTGTGTAAGATTGATTATGTATAATTATTTATGTGGAAAAAATATTCATGAAAAATTAATATTGATGCTCCCATATAGAGCTTCAATTCATTGGGTAATGTTGAGTCTCATGAGATGTTATAGTTGATGGTCTTGGCGGTTATCCTTGGCTTGTGCTAATATGTGCAATGGTCTTGGTGGATAGCCTTGGCTTGTGATACTATGGGAAACAGTCTTTGAAGTTAGCCTTGAATCATAATAAATTCATGTTTTATGTTTCTTCCACATTTCTATGATTTCATTTTTAAATGATCCCATGTTTATATGTTCTAATTCCTTATGTTACATGCCTTTTTATATCTTTATTTCGTGTCTTCTAACCCTTGCGGTAAGGATTTACTCTTATTATTATCCCCCTACTGGGTTCTTAGCTCATCCATTTGTTCATGTGATCCCTAGGGTACCCTATGAAGATGTAAGGTCTCAAGGGAAGTCATGAGATATTTATGGAGATTAAATAAAGTTTTTTTTAGCCCCAGGTATTTAGTTTTATGTACCTGGTATTTAAAGACACTAGACTTCACGATCCTTGTCTTGTACTTTGATGTATAATTATGCTTAAAATCATGTAATGTTATGTGTAAAAGGATAATGTTTCTATAGTTGGTATCAGAGGATGGTATAGTTATTTTTTGAGATTAGGAATAGAGAACCTTAGTGAGAACCTTAAGGATGTGACTAAATATAAGAAAACATCCCTAAATTTTGGTAAGTATAGATTAAGTGGTTTATCAATCAAATACATCCCTATCTAGATAAAAACAGGTAGAGGTGGCTCTGGAACATATGTATTTATGAGTGAAAACTCCAATAAGGAGTTTCAAGAATGACCTAGGGTATCCTAGTAAACCACAATGGGCCTTACTGCACTCTTGGTTTGAAACTCTTGGGGGATATGATTTGGTAAATTTCTGAGCATAGTAAAAACCATTATTAAGGGAAAAAAATCCCATAAGAATATAAGTTAAGAAATAGATTGAGAATAACCTAGATTTAAACATAAGGAATCACAAGTTTGGATATACTTCTCCTTTACATGTTTATCCTTTTATGTTCAAAAGTTTCCTTTTTTATGTTCAATAACTAAGTATTAAATCCCTCTAATTGTATGTTATTTTTATAATTTAATGGTGGGAAATAGAAGAACAAGTTCCAACAACCAATTTTATAGGCAATGTGAATATTTCCCTAATTATATGGCTAATATGATGGAAATAGGTACTCAAACCATCATGATAGTACTTACTCAGCAGAATCAAGTTTTGAATAATAACTTGAATCAGGTGGAACACCCTCCTCCTCCAAGGGAAGATCCAGTTTCCATATAATACTTCATATAGAAAATGCCTCCCATTTTTAGAGGATTTTTAGATCCCCTACTCGCAGAATAGTGGATTAAATCCACTGAAAATATATTCTCCATCCTCCAGTTCTTAGAAGAGGAGAAATTTGTACTGGAGGTCTATAATTTTGTTGGGGAAGCTAATCAGTAGTGAACACTGATCAATAATACAAATCACCAGGAGGAAATTGATTCTATAGTTTGGTTGGAATTCAAGAGAATGTTTTTCAATAAATAATTTCTACAAACCCTCTATCTTAAGATAGAAATAGAGTTCCTCAGACTCAAGCTGAAGGAAGACTAGTCCATTGGGGTGTATAAAGAAAACATTACAAGGATTTCAAGGTACCCCTTTGGCTTTGTCATGAACACTAAAATCATGGTAGATCTCTTATTTAGTGGGCTAAATCCGAGTCTACATAAGGTTTTGGCGATTCAAGACTTTGACTGTTATGAGGATATTTTTCATTTTCCCTCATGGTTGAAATAGAGATTGGAGAATCTCAGTGGTATTGTGGGCCTAGTGACAAGAAGAGGGAAATGGAGAAAACATGGGTGGTTCAACAAAAAAATCCCATGATGGAAAGAAGCCAAAATATCCTACTTGTAAAATTTGTGGGAAGAATCATCTTGGGAACTATCTAAAGGGAACCCCGAATTGCTTCAAATGAGGAAGAATGTGACATACGGCCAAGAACATTCAAAGGGATATGAAGAATCCCACTAATGTTGAAGAATAAAGGAAGGTTCAGATCAAAACTCAGCCTATAGTGTAGTGTTACAACTGCAAGGAGCATCAGAATTATGAAAATAATTTTCCCAAGCTAAGGTTTGTTGAAGGCAATCAAAAACAACGTCCAAGGTAGCAAGGAAGAGATTCTTCTATCATTACTGCTGATATAGATCCAGAAAATGATGTGGTGATAGGTACATGAGTTATTCATTAAAAAATAGAGAACATACTATTTGATTATGGTTCTACGCATTCTTTCATATCTTGAAAGTTTAGTAGAACTATTTAAACACCACCTCAAAATTTTGAGGAGAAGTTATCTGTGAGAACAACGAATGGGTAAATCATTGCATCCATGGTTTATAACTCCTCCCCAGTTAACATTTGTGGACTGAACCTCCCATAAAATCTCTTCATACTTTCTTTAGTGGAGTTAGATGCTATTTTGGGCATGGACTAGATATCCTTATAAAAATCCAACATTAACTATCAGGAAAGGGAGATCACTTTTCACATCTTGATGCATCCTCCAATTCATTAAAAGTGTAATAAGGAATATGAATCTCCTTTAGAATCAGTGTCTCAAGTGTGGATATTAATTCATTATGAGCAATCATTTATAGCTCAAATGATTGAGACAAAGGAGAGAATCAGGTTTGAAGACATGCCCATAATGAGGGATTACACTGATGTATTCTCTAAAGAGTTTCCTGGTCTTCCTCCTAACTGAGAGGTTGAGTTCTAAATTGAACTTATTCTTGGAAATTTTCACATATCAAAGATACCCTATAGAATGGATGTTGTTGAGTTGGAAGAGCTGAAGAAGTAGTTACATGAGAATCTGGACAAGGGTTTTATACGCCCGAGTGCTTCACCATGGGGTGTACCAGTCCTCTTCATCAAGAATAAGGATGGATAAATGAGCCCCTACCTTGATTATTGTGCGCTGAATAAAATATTTATAAAGAAAAGTTATCCCCTTCCTCAGATAGATGACTTGTTTGATAAGCTTCGTGGGGCCAGTTATTTCTCTAAGGTGGAGTTTCAGTTAGGATATCACCAATTAAAAGCGAGGAAGGAATATATTCCCAATAATTCATTTTTGAATGAGGTATGGACACTATGAGTTCATAGTGATGCCCTTAAAACTCACTAATTCTCCAGAAATTTTCATGGATTTAAAGAATAGTGTCTTTAGATATTACCTCGACAAATTTGTAGTAGTCTTTATTGATGATATTTTGATTTACTCCAAGAGTAAGGAGGAACATGAGGTGAATTTTAGTACTGTGCTAAAGAATTTGTGAAGTGAGAAGATATATGAAAAGTATATTAAATGTGAGTTTTTTATGGAGGAATTATCATTCTTGGGGCATGTTATCCCCAAAAAAAGGATATCTGTGGACCCTTCCAAGACAAAGGCGATTGAAGAGTGGCCCATGAAAACTTCTGTAACAGAGATCCACAACTTTTTGGGTCTAGATAGGTATTAATGAATATTTGTGAAGAACATTTCATGATTTTTAAACCCAATGACCAAGATAACACAGAACAAAGTAATGTTTTTCTGGGCTCACAAATGGGAAGAATGTTTTAAGGAGTTGAAAAAGAGGCTAATCACTACACCAATACTCACACTCCCAACAAGTGTAGAACTTTTTGTGGTAAATAGTGATGCTTCCAACAAGGTATTTGGCTATATGCTGATGAAAAACGATAAAGTGATAGCCTACACCTCAAGGTAGCTTAAAATACATGAGAAAAACTATCCTACGCATGATTTGGAGTTGGTGGATGTGATCTTTGCATTAAAAATCTGGTGGCATTATCTCTATGAGGATATGTCTAAAATATATATTGATCACAAGAGTCTAAAATATATATTCACACAAAAAGAGATTAATATAAACCAGTGAAGGTAGATAGAGCTCATCAAGGATTGTGACTTCTCAATCCACTACCATCCCAGTAAGGAAAATAAGGTGGCAGATGCTCTAAGTAGAAAGGATCCTGCATCTTTATCAATGATGATAATTGAAAAGTATCAGATCTTATTAGATTTGTAGTGGATGAACATGAGAATAATTAAGGGAGGAACATAATCAATACTTTCTCAAATGATTGATCAAATATCCCTCATGGAGAAAATAAAGTATGCTTATAGAAAAGATGTGGAAGTTCTAAAAAGGGTGGAAGCTGTTAAAAATGGGGAATCCTTTGAGTTCATGATTAATGAGGAAAGATTTGTAATATTTGGGTCATGATTATATGTACCATCCAATCCATAGATAAAGAATAAGATTCTGAATGACACACATATCTTAACCTTCTATATTCACCTAGGGAGCACAAAGATATATCGAGATCTATGAGATAACATTTGGTGGGACAATATGAAAAGGGTGATTAATAAATATACATCAAAGTGCCTAGTATGTCAGCAAGTGAAGGATGAGAGAAAAATTTCTAAGGGGATGATACAACCACTATGCATACCAACATGGAAGTGGGAGACCATCACTGTGGACTTTGTCACTAGACTTCCAAGGACATCTAGTGGAAACAATTCTATATGGGTCATTATAGACCGTCTTACAAAGACAAATCACTTTATTTCAATTAGATAAGACTTATCATTGGATCAAATTTCATAGATATATATTAGATAAGTGGTAAGGCTTCATGGTGTACCACTATTTATAGTATCCGATTGAGATCTGAGATTCACCTCGAGCTTCTAAAAAAGTCTTCAACATGCTCTAAGAACTGAACTGAACTTTAGTACGACATATTATCCTCAAACTGATGGAAAATATGAACAGACTATTCAAACACTTGAGGATATGTTGAGAGCATATTATATGGACTTCAAAAGTGGACGAGACCAATATCTTCCACTGGTTTAATTCTCCTACAACAATAGTTTCCACTCGAGCATCCAAATGACACCATATGAATATCACTATGGGAAAAGGTAAAGAACATCGACATATTAGGTTTAATTTGGTGAGAGTAAGCTATTAGGACCTGAAATGGTTGAAGAAATGGTAGAGAAGGTGAAAACCATTCAGCAACACATTAAGGAAGCCCAAAGTCGACAAAATATTTATGCATAAAATTGTCAATGAGACCCTGAGTTCAAAGTTGGAGACATGGTATTTCTACGTATATCTCCATGGAATAATGTCATGAGGTTTGTAAAGAAAGGGAAGTTAAGTCCCAAGTACATCGACCCCTTTGAGATTCTTGATTGGGTTGGGGCTGTGGGCTATCGACTAGAAATTCCACCTACTAGGGACAAAGTACATGATGTCTTCCATGTATACCTCTTAAGGAAGTAAATACAAGATTCTTCACATGTACTATTTTCAGAGGTGGTACAGTTGGAGGATGATCTTTCTTACGAGGAGTATCAAGTGAAGATCTTGGATCGTAGAGATAAAATTCTGCGTAACAAGACTACTCACCTGGTCAAAGTACTGTGTAAGAACCACATGTATGAAGAGGAAACATGGGAACTGGAGGAGGCAATGAAGAAAAAGTACTTTCACCTATTTATGGTTTAGAATGTAAAATAAAATTTCGAGGGTGAAATTTCATAAGGGAGGGAGATAATGTAACAACCCAAGGTTTTCAATAGAAATTTCCTTCTTATAATTATGTCATACAATCACATGAAATCACAACACAATGAACTACTAACTACTATGTATCCTTTAAATAGAAGTTTGTCACTTCTATAATTTTAATTTCAAAAATCTAATATACATGGTTGCGATCAGTAAGTTATTTGGAGTCTAATAGAACCAACTTAATTTTTGGTGAATAGTAACATACCCTTTTGAATAGTAATTTTACTCTTATGAATAGTGATATAACCTAATGAATATTAACCTTACCTATGATAGTATATAAATAAGATTCAAGTGGAAGTACGATATACCTATATCTGGGAATAAGAAAATTAATGTTTTAAAATTGTTGTTTTTTGAGTAAATTATGATTTTAATTAAAAATTAAATTAATCATATTTAGAAAATTATTTTTGAAAAATGGATTTCATTTTTGAATTCTACACATCAAAAAATTGTTAGGGTGAATTTTTGGGGGTTTTCAAAAATACATGATTTTTTATGAATAGTAAAATACAATAATTTATGATAAATGCTAAATACATGAATTATAATGTCATCAGCTGATGTATGGATGATGTAAGACCATTATCTCAAAATACTATGAACATATTACTATTTTTTTTCATGGAATCATCACTATTACTGGTCTTTAGATAAAATAATAAACTAAGGAATTAAATATTATGAAAACTCTCCTCTCCTCCATTATAAATAAAACCCCTCCTTACCTCTTATATTCACTCCTCTAAATCCTTGGGAATTGACTATATTCTACCATAATATCTCCTCAATATCCTCCCCCACTTCCAAAATCCATTAGCCTCTTAAAAAGATAAAATCCTCTCCTCTAAAGAGGCTCTCAAGGAAAGTTGATTCAAGAGGTAAAATTCCTCTTTTCTTTTCTTTCATTCTTAAGTTCCTTTGTTCTATTTTATTTCTTAATATCTACACATCAAAAAGTTATTAAAACTCCAGTAACATATATGTACTGAAATTTTGTTATTCTAATGGGATAATTCATTACCATCTCTCTTTTCCCCACGTTTTATTTGAAGGAAATGAAAACATCATTTGAGACGTGTTAATTTAGCACATTCAAGGAAGATGCGTTATCAATTTCTATTACTATATTAAATTATGGTAATGAAACCATTTTTATGGTTGAAATAGAATATTATATGTTTACTTTATCTTATTTAATGTTTGGTAATCCTTATGCACTCATGATTTAAAATAATAATACAAAACATGTTAATTGTGATCAAAATTGCTAAAATTAAATCAATCGTTTATCATAAATGTTTTGATTCACCTTCACTCCAAAGAACAAAATGATTTTTATATCCATGTAATATTATGTATTTTTACTAACTACATATAACTTCATTTCGGGACAAACATTCTCATTTCACATGATTCTCTGTTCATGAACATAAGTAAACCGATCATTAAAACCAAGGAAGCAAATAGACCCAAATAATGAAATTGAACCTCATAACCAATCAAAAAGGTCATGAATGAACTTAAAAATCTAATTCTAAATATTTTACATATAGAATAGTTTCATTAATTATTAATTAATAAACCTATTTTTTTAGTCAATTCATTAATAACAGGTGGATAACACCATCAGACTTAAGGTAAGGGTTCCTCTCCATTTCACTCTTATTCATGAATGTCCTCTATGTTATTCCCTTTTATGTATAATACCTAATGATTGTGTATGATTTAGAACCTCACCCATATAGACCTAATGATTTATAAGTGATGAGAAACCATTTTTTCCCTCATGAATCCCTCTTAAGTACACTTAATACCATGCCGATAATCCCTAAGGAATTCTACCTGAATCTCCTTTATTCATTCTGGTTGCCTTATATTTATTTCTACAAAAAAAAATTATCTTATATATTTATGTGCATCTTATAAATTCTGTGTACATGTACCAAATTAATTTATCAATACCCTTTCATCATTTTCTTTCTAGGATATATATGTTTTTAAGTGATTACCTCCCTAATACCTCATGATAAGCAAACCAGTTTTGAGGGAAATTCTCGAATTCTTACCCGATTTCAAATGAACTCTATCTTTTGTTTTGGGGGATGAGCCCATAAGGGGCTCTGCATCTAGGTTTACCACCTGCCTTCACCTTTCGCTCTCCTGATGGATGATCTTCTCCTGTCTCTCTCGTCGGCGCGCGTGCGGTGTGCTCTCTCCCAGTATCAACGTTGCACAGGCTCGTCAACATCCTCAACGATTTTCTCTTCTTTGCAATATTCTCCATTCAAGCTTCGGATCCGAATAGGGTTTCCTAAGGTGACAGGATGTTGGATAAGCTGCGGGTTTCAGGTGCTGTGATATGGGGTTTTCATCATTCTCAGCATAGTCTATGAGAGATTCGGGTAGATTTGGCCTTTGGGTGCAGATCTGAAGGTGAAGACGGGATTTTCTCCTAGTTCTTCATCCGGGATGCTGTCTACTGGAGATATGGTGATGTTCTTTTGATGTTTTTTTTGTTTTTATTTCGTTTTGGATGGTTTCTAGGATGGTGTTTTTGGTGTTGGTGAGTTTTATTCAGCGACGGTGCTTGGATGAGGATGGATATTTCTACACTGGTGTGTCTGATTTGGCGATGGTGCTTCATCAGAGGCATTCCTGTTGGCTTTTATTTCACTCCTTGCATTTTCTATGTGAGGGTTTGATGATTTCTACAAATTGTTTTGGTTTTCTGCCTGGTTGGTATGAAGTGTTTCGTAGATGATGACAGGTGATCGTCCTGTTGTTTCACACAGTGTGTCGGTAATGCTTCTGTGATGTGTCGAGGGTTTTTGACTCGTTCGATGAAGTGGGTGTTGGCATGATGGAAAAGGGATGATGAACTATTTTCCAGTGATGGGTCTCACTGACGATCTGGTTTGGTGGCGTTGGGTGATGGTTTCGTGATTTTTTCCTCGGCGATGAGGACATGTGGTTGATCACCGGTGATTAAGATGTCTTTGCGGTGATGTCAGGGGCGTGGCTCGAGGCGGTTCACTGATCATGAGACCTCTATCATCGTTTCTGTGATGATGAGTTTGGTTTTTGATTTTTAAATTTGAATCTTCTGTTGTGATTTTCTTTCTGGTTGGTGGTTTCCACGACCACCTTTTAATTTTGGATCAGTGTTTATGTTGAATCAGTATCTGTATGGTTACCGGTAATCCATAAACTAGCTTTGAGAAAATGAAAAAATGGATTGTAGCATTAGCTATCTTCTGTTTTAAGGAAACATTTTCTTTATAAAATCATTTTTTTTGAAAACCCTCTTGGTTCACTTATTTTTTTATATAAATAATTTTTCCCTTTTCTATTTTAAAGGCTCTGTAGTATTTTCTTTAAAATTGCACAAAAATGTTTTTTTAAATACGTTTCTTACATGTTTTCAATTACACTTGAAATCACTTTCCATAATACATGACTATTTTACCTTTTTAATTTCCATATATATATATATTAGTTTCTTTCTTCATCGAAACTTTTATTATATTCCAATTTGTTATTCATAATGAAATTATTATGGTACCCAATTCTTTTTGTGGGTAACCCTTATGTTTGTGTAAGATTGATTATATATGATTATTTATGTGGAAAACACATTAATGAAAATTTTAGATGGGTATTACTAGATATATATCCAATTAATTGGGTAATATTGAGTCTCATGAGATGTTATGTGTGACGGTATTGGAGGTTAGCCTTGGCTTGTGCTACTATGTGCAATGGTCTTGGCGGTTAGCCTTGGATTGTGCTACTTTGGGAAACGGTATTTGTAGTTAGCCTTGACTTGTACTAAATTCATTTTTTATGTTTCTGCCGCATTTCTATGATTCCATGTTTAAATTATCCCATGTTTATATGTTATGATTCCTTATGTTACATGCCTTTTTATATCTTTATGTCATGTCTTCTAACCCTTATGCTAAGGATTTATTCTTATTCTTATTCCCTCACAGGGATTTTATCTCATCCCTTTGTTCATGTGATCCCCAAGGTACCCTATAAAGATGTAAGGGATCAAGATATGTTAGTATATCTTTAAAGAGATTAAATAAATAATTTTTTTAGCCCCATGTTTTAGATTTATATACCTAGTCTTCAAAGACACTAGACTTCACGATCCTTGGCTTGTACTCTGATGTATAATTATGTTTAAAATCATTTAATGTTATGTGTAAGGATAGTGTCACTATAATATACCTATGATTCCAATATGATATGACCCAAGATGTGACCCTTAACATTCCCAAAGTTTCATTTTGTGATATTTTCATAAAAACTATTCTCTCTCAGTGTGATCAATATGATATCATTGTGTTTGGAATGATTGTGTCAAGTGTATGAGTACACCAAGATGTATTCCAAAAAAATGGACACAAAAGCGTCAAGATAAGGGTGGAAACCCCGATTCATCATATCCATGAAAACATTCAACACATTAAAGATACTAAAAGAAATTACAAAATATTATAGAGGCCAAAACTACTTCAAAAAGTAGTGTATGGTATATCTAAGGGCCTAACTCATACCTGATGAGAAACTGACCTCAAATAAATTTTCAAGAAAACATTGGCTCCACAAATCTAGTCAAATAGGTCATCTATAAGAGGTAGGGGATATTAGTTATTAATCATAATTTGATTCAAATTATGGTATTCCATACAGAGGATTATGGTCTCATCTTCCTTCTTGGAAAAAATCATGGGTGAACCCCAAGGATATGTATTAGGTCATGTAAAAACTTTCTATTCCTTATCCTATAACTATATTTTAGTTCCTAAATCCTAGTTGTATCCATATTTTAAATAGTAATAGACATTATTGATGCTTATATATCCAAATAAATATTGAACTCTACCTCTCTCACATGAGGTAACCTAGAAAATCCATTAGGGAAAAGGTCCCTGAAATGATGCACCATAGGATGGTAATCTATATGACATATTACCAAATCACTCAAAAAAAATGTTAATATTGGATGCCACTCCACCCAAACCATAATTATTGGGAACATAATGACATTCCTAGACATATCACTCTTTTTTGTGAATATAGATACCTCCCTAGAGTAATGTTTCAGACACCCTCTTGTGATAACAATAGACATGTGTGTGATAAGGTACTAGCCATTCCATTTTGAGAATGATATCAAAGTCTTTCATCTCAAGGATTAAAATGTTTCATAATAAATAATATCCACCAATCTTTATGGGGAATTACTTTTATTGGAATACACTTTCTAATCACACTCCCAAGTAAAAAACGAGAGTGAACGCTGTAAAGAAGTACTAAATTTCATGCCAAATACTTTCCATGATATTCAATGATATAAATTAGTTTTAAATGAATATATCTAATACGTTATATACTGAATTATAGTTTTAAAAATTAAAACCTAGAAATATAGAAGGTTTGGCACTCTTTTCCTTTAGAGTAGGATATAATGTATAAATCTGGCCCAATCTGTGTCCTTGAGTCACAACCTGACTACCCTGAGCCGTTCCTTCCAACCTGTGATGAATATTAGAAGTCTGAAATCCTCATCATTTTCTACCTCCATAGTATGTTTGTCCAACAATAATTTTGTTCCTTACTTGATGTTGAGCTTCTGATCATACTATAATACCTGAAGTCAGTGAAAACCACCTCTCACTAGCCATTAGAGGAAAGCTTCTGAAAAATGGATGAAGATGAACCATCATTCTGTAAGATCATCACTCAACTGTATCTTTACTATATTGGAGATTTTTGTGTCCATTCCTACCTCATTGGTGAAATATCACATGGATACCCATTAAAAAACTCAGAATACTAACTCCCCTTTGAGAAATCTTAAAACAATGCTTCATGCTACTTGACTAACCACTTCCCTATTGAGGTGAACCATTATTCCATAGGAATTCAACTTACCTTAGGTGAAACATTGATATGAGATATTGGTTCACTATTTTTGTGACCATAGTAAAATGAAAAATATTCACCTATGATCAGATGGAATACACGAGCCCAACCATAAATCACATATCCCTAGAAAACTCATCACCATGGAGAGTATGAAAAAAATGTTGAAGCTCTGTTAAAAGAGTGGATTAGTCCAAAATAGACAATGTTCCATTATAAACGTTCATAAAATCTATAGATTAGTCATCCATCAGATAATCAAGAAATAAATACTTGTAGAAGTTATTCTATAAATCCCTCCAGACCATATCTCGATGCTCATCAACCTCTTTCAAAATATCCCACTAACTCTTTGCTGACCCTCTAATAATAGAAGATAAAAGCTTCACTCTACTTTCTATAGGTTTCATTAAATGATAAAAGATAGATAAAATATACCCTAGACATGACTCAGTAGGCTGGGGTATTCCTTATCTATAGAATTTTGGAGGGTAATGTTACTATAACTCCCTACACAACTCTTCTATAGAAGAGGGAATATTGTGGTGCTCCCTGTATAAACTACAATTGTAACACTATAAGATATAAACATAGTAACACGTTGTTAAATAGATTATATGACATGAAACATTATGATTATAAAAGATGGTATCACCATAATAATTTATGATATATTTATTTTAAAATAAATTCAATGTCTTCTATATCTTGTGATGTAAGCAACACCATTTTTATATAAAATGTGATACATTATTTAAATGTTATTATCTAAACATAGACATTATAATATAGTTGTTAAGTTGGAGGTTGAAAATATGAATAACTAAATTATGAAAATTATATGGTTTATAAATCTATAAAATAAACTCAATTATTATCTTTTTTTTGTAAATTAAATAAGAATCATTAATTTTTTTTTTCAAAAAACTGTGTTTTTCTAAAAAGTGGTTTAGTCAGACTTTTCATGAATAATTAAAAATTAATTTTTTCCACTTTATGAAAATATATTCTAAAAAATTGAATTCATTTTTTAGATCATAATATAATATTTTTCATAGGGTGTTTTTTGGTATTTTTCAGAAAATGTTCATTTTTCAATGAATAGTGAAAAATACCGATTTTTATTAAAAACTATATTTTCATTTAAAGAATTTACTATAACCATTTTATTTTAATTTTTTCAAAATTAATATTAGTTCAATTATTTTTAATTAATCATAATTATTTCATTGAAATTAATTTTATATTTAATTTTGATATAAAAACATTAAAAACTTTTGAATGTTTTTCTTTTGAAAAACAGTTCTTTCGACCCGTCTATGGGTTCAATTTTAAATTTCATTATTCCAATTATCTATGTTTAATTTGGAAAAATGAATTCCATGTTTATAATAAGAATAATTTATACTATATAATACTTTTAAATTAATTTTTGATGATATTAAATGGTGAAATAGAAAAAAAAAGATTTCTACAGTTAAGGTAAAAATGGGTTTATCGAGGAGTTAAACTAAAAATATAAGTTTTAAAAATAACCAAAAACTTTTCAATTTCCTATTATATAGTATTATTTATAAATTATACATTATTATTTTATAAAATGGTCAATTTTTTGTCTTTTTCCTTGAGAGAATCATGGGTGGAATTCTTTCTTTTCAAAAATTCCATGTGTGTCCTCACCCCCACTAATAAAAGGCCACCCATATCCCCTCATTTACACACTTAAATAACACATTGTTTCAGAAAAAACATTCCAAATTAAATTTAATATATTCCTATACTAATCCTATAATCCCTTATTTGTCCATAAATTCAACCCGAGAAGGATTTTGGTGAAAACCAAAAGAAGTTGTCTGAAGAAGAGGTAATGTCCTTAACTGAGCATTTTATTTTATTTATTTTTACACCTCCTTAAAATATTATTAAAAAATGAATATATATTAAAATAAATATCTTATATATATATATATATATTATGTTATGCATATGACGTACACCGTCTCCTCCTCCCTCACATGGGAAACAAAACCGTTGATTTTGTGTGTAGTGGACTACCACCTCACGAAATGACGTAATTCGTTTTCTTTAACTGATTATAACATATTGATATAATGATGTATTTAATGATTATATATTATATAT
This sequence comes from Viscum album, assembly GCA_963277665.1. Lineage (NCBI taxonomy): Eukaryota > Viridiplantae > Streptophyta > Magnoliopsida > Santalales > Viscaceae > Viscum > Viscum album. The sequence goes on along the minus strand of OY728132.1, from coordinate 29,840,302 downwards.
ATATGAAATATTTATAATTATTTAATTATAATATCATGTATACCTTCTTACTTTCTATTCCATATAAAATATGATAATGTCACACACGTGTAGGGAAGACTACCACCTAACAAAGTGATGTGATTTGTTTTTCACATAACATTTACATATAAGTTAATGAATAATAAATTTAATGAATATATGTGATATATATGAAATGATAATTATTATTTAAAATTAATATACCACTCACTTTTTACCCTTTAAATCATTAAGGAAAATATATGGTCACTCATGCGTACGTATAATCTACCATCTCCATGAAGTGAAGTGATACATTCACCATGTTCAAAATTAAATAATGATTATAAAGAAGAATATAAGGAATAAAAATTATATTTATAACATTTATATAATTATATATAGGATTAAACTACATCCTTTTTTCAATATCAGAAACATTCATGAAAAAACACACATAAGAAAACAAAGTAATTAACACCCGAAATAATAATGATAATGAAATATTTTTAATGAATAGGTAATGAGATGTTATAAAAGGATCATATATGATATTAAAAATATTAATATTTTCCTTCTATAAGTTAATAACCTGTTTAATACACCATATATGATGTTATAGAATACTCAACTAAAGGGAATCCCGAGGTAATGGATTTCTTAATTCAATTTCCATTAATTGGGTTATACAACTACTTGATTGATTATAATATGAAACAATTATGTGTGAAATAAATTTTTAATTGAATATATGTTGTATTCATACTTTTATTTGCATAGATATAATTTTTTACACCTAATCACTAATTTTATTAACTATCACTTCAATGATACAAACTTGGTAATGGTTTTGTCTCAAACATCCTTATTTAAGACATAAGTTACTTTATGCACCTAATTTATTTTGAATAGTGTATATACTACCCATGTACATACTATATCATGAATCCTTCAAATATCATGATATTTGTTGTTATAATTTATCTACTTCATTCATGGGAAGTTATGATTCAAATGTTACTAAATCCATAAGGGTTTATGTTTCGATATCAATTTAATCATGATTACTTTTTCTTTAATTTCCATTGAAGGAAATTATTTGATCATTATCAAAAAAATCCATTAAATTTTATTATCCTATGGTTATTAATGTTTTTTTCATGTAATAGTACCATTTCCACTTATTTGGTAATTAGTATTATTGATAAAATGTTTATAAGAAAATATGAATTCATTTATCACTTTGGTAAAAAATCATTCTTCATATAAATCTATGTTTTCTAAAAATATTTTAAAAACTGTTTTAATATGAGTATTTAAATGAATTTTTACCCTTAATTTTCTTTTTAAAAAACATTTTAAAAGTAATCTTCCTATAATTATACAAATAAGGTACTTTTTAACTTTTATTATATAAATGTGAAAGAATTATTTTGTTGTTTAACATATTTTTCATGAATATAACTCTTATAGAATCATGAACACTCAATATTTTAAAGCATACATTTTAATTTTCAATTGTTATTTTCAAAATAAATTCTTTAATGTTTCATATTTTTTTATAAATAGAACATAAGTTATCTTTAATAAATTTTCAAAGTGACATTTCAAAATCATTTTACATATAATATGCCAACCTTTTATTTTACTCAAAGTGAAAGGGTTGTTTTCATCAGATTGTTTTTAATTTTCTCATCAACAACCACAACATTTAATGTTATGGATTTCTTAATAATTATGTAAATATGTCTCTCACATATATTCCAAGTTCATTACCACTTCCTTGAAGGGGTAATACATTCCTTATGATAATTTATAAAATCCTTCATTATGGAATTTACTTTGATTATGATATAAATAAAGATTATGAAACCCATTTTCTTTACATGGGTAATTTTTATGTTATGCATTATGATTAATTTTCTTTATGAGGGACACATATATCATGAACTTGTTAGGATGGGTGCACCCATATAATGATATGATACATTGGGTAATTTTATATTCTCATGTGATGTCATGTATGAGATTAGGGAGTAAACCTAAACTGTTGTGGGACTTTTTAAACCATGTGATATAGTCTAGGAAATTAGAATTTACTCATGTTTATGTCATGTTTTTCTATTTATTCTACATTTCTTATACTACCATGATGTTATAATACTATGTTATTTATGTTATTATTCCTTGATATTACTTATGATACTTATATTTATAATACCGTGATATAATTTTGAATTGAATGTTATGTTTCCTTATCATGTGTATTCCCTTACTCAGATTTTATCTCACCGCTTTTGTCTATGTATTCCCTAGTTTATCCCATGCATCTTTTAATATAAAATGGATTTAAGATCATTTTATGGGTAATAAAATAAAATGTTTTATTTTTTAGTCTCACTTTGATGTATTATTATCCTAATCTCCAAAATACACTTTTCTTTTATGAACCATGTGTTATATTAATGGATATTTATGTTTAGAAATCATATAATAATATGTGTAAAAGGCTTCAGTCACTATAGTTCAGATCATAGAAAATGTTTAGTTAAAATTTATAACTAGGATGTGAAAATATTATTTAGAAACCTAACGATAAGTCAAATGATAATTATAAGGATAAGTATATATATAGGAAAATATCATGGAATTTTGGTGAAGTTTATAGAGAGTGGTTCCTAAGAAATGAAATCCCTATTTGGATGAAACATGTGGACGTGGTTATGAAACAAATGTTATTAGGGGTAATAACTCCAAAAAAGGCATGTTGATATTGACTCAATAGATACTTGACACATGTAAATGGGCCTTACTGTGCACCTAGTTTAACACTCCCAAGGGTTATTCTATGGAAATTCACAAACTCTTTATGAATCACCATGAAGGATTTGAATAGATTTCAACCATGAACGACATAGGATAAACCTAAAGTGTAGTATATTGAAAATAATGTTCATGATTTAGACATCCTAGAAATGATTTTTCAAGATTATTTGGTTTCTCACTATGAGTATTATTTATCAAAGTATGTTGTGTGGTTTTAGTCAATAGTAGGAAGAAGAAGGGACCTTGTTAATGTTGAATGTGATACACAATGTGTTAATGAGAAACAAAGTTGGATGATGACTAGAGTAAATGATGTTGTGATTATTCTTAAATATTTATCATGATATATGATTAACTAAATCTTATACTCACCAAATAAGAAAAGGATATAGTTTACTGAGAGTTTGGGGGGTGAATACCATGGAGTAAAGAAGATTCATTTTTCTATATGTCAAGAATGCGAGAATAAGTACTCAAGAGAATGTCTCAAAGGGACAAGAATATTTCTTACATGTGGATAAGAAGGGAAAAAAGTAAGTCATTATCAATCAAAAATTAAAATTTCAGTTAATTCAATAGATGAGGATAATGGTTTCCCTAAGTCAACATCAATGGTTGAATGTTTTAAATATAGATTGAATGATAATTATGTAAATCGATATCCTAAGGGGAAATATCAAGAATTTGATCAACAAGGTTGTATGGTTAAATTATTTTGTTGTTAATGATGAAGAGACTACAAATAATATATAGAAATAAGGAATTAAGTAATTAGATGAAGAATCCTAGTTAATGGTTTAAATAATTTAGTGGAATGATAAAAATTTCTATGTACTAGAATACATGAATTATGTTAATCATGATATATATATATATATAAGTATTTTTTTGTTGAAGTTTTACATTAAGGATTTTTAAGAATATGCTGAATGATAATAATGACATATAAAGGTGATTTAATGGTAAGGTAAAATTTTATTGAAATTAACATGATTTAAGGAAAGATAATTTTGATTTGTGCTTGAAGTTTAGGTTCTTTAGATTATTTGGGATATAGGGTCATTTATTTAAGGAATTATTTATGTTAATACTTTGGTTTCATTTTTGAAATTTTAGATTAATATATTAATTTTTGGGAATTACCGTACATTGATATAACCATTATGGTTTTAATAAATATAATAATATCTTATTACTCTTTTGTTGATCATATGATTTGTTAAAAGTTAATTTTAATTCTTTGGGGATAAAAAATCATATTGGATATTCATTACTTGGAGTAAGTGGTGAAGAGGAAATTGAAAAAAATCATAATGATAGGATGAAATTGTGTTTATTAAATAAAAATATAACAAATATTTACATTTTATAGTGTTATTTATCTTTATAGAAAAATATTCACTCAACTCTAGAAAAATGAATTTGAAACAAAAAAAATTATCCTAAAAACTTCATATCCGATGAATCTTTGGTATTTTAATTGAACACATGTTTATGGATTCTTGATTTTTAACTTTCTATTGATCATTAAATTTATTTTGATCAATTATCTCTCACTATCCATAATTATTTACTCTTTTATTATATTTACATGTTTTCACTTCCCACCGATGTTCTTTAACTTGGAACCCCAGATGTGTGTTATTCTAAATAACCTTTGTATTTAACTTTATAAATTTTTAAGAGGAAGTTTTATGAACCATTTTTATGATGTAGTTTTCAAACAAAGGTATTTTCAAATTTCAATCCCTTGATTACCAAGATGAATATTAAATTGCAAGGAAATAATTTATTTATGTTTGGTGAAATGTAACACCCCAAGATTTTAAAATAGAAACATCTCATTCAATAGAATAAATGACAAAAAAAATATTATAAGATAATGTAACACCATAAGAATTTATGATATATTTATTTTTAAACAAATATAATCACTTTGATAGCTTGTGATGCATGCAACACCAGGTTACATGATAGTTTATTAAAATATTGTTATTTAATAATGGATATTATAACATAGTTGTTAAGTTAGTAGATATGAATAGGAGTAACTAAATTATGAAAATTATATAGTTTAAACATGAAAAAAATAAATTCATTGATTATCTATTTATTATAAATAAAATAAGAATCATTTAAAATAAGAGGAAATGTTTTCTATAGATTTTTTTTTCTTAAAGGTGGTTTAGTCATAGTTTTCACACATAATTTAAAATTATTTTTTACCAATATTATAAAATTTATATAAAAATTGAAATTTATTTTTGAAATCATCATATCAAAATATTCTTAGGGTGAAATTTAAGTATTTTTCTAAAACTTTTCATTTTTCAATGAATAGTGAAAAATAATGATTTTTATTAAACACTACATTTTTTTGAAGAATTTATAAGAAAAATTTTATTTTTTTGTGATTTTGAAATGTTAATTAGTTCAATTATATATTTATTAATCCAAACTATTTAATTTTAATCAATTTAATATTGAATTCTGATATAAAAACTTTTTAAACTTTTGAATGTTTTTCTTTTGGAAAAGCATTTTTTCGACATGTCTATGGGTTTAAATTTAAATTAAATTGTTCTAATTATATGAGTAGAATTTGAAAAAAAATTATTCTATATTTTTAATAAGAAAAAATTATACTATTTATTAAGATTAAAATAATATTTTACGATAATTAATAGTGAAAATAGTAAAAATTATTTACTATAGTTAAGGTAAGGACTAGTTTACCCAGGGGTTAAAATAAATAGTTAAGGGTTAAAAATGACCCAAAAAATGTCTAATTCATATTTTATGGTCATATTTATACCTTATATATTCTAATGTTATTAAATTATACATTTTGGATCTTTTTTCCATTAGAAAAAAGTGGGTGGAATTCTTTCTTTTAAAAAATTCAACCTATGTACTCTCCCCCAATTATAAAAGGAAACCCCTCTTCTCTCCTTTACACACTTACAAGACCCATTTTTAGGACAATCACTACCTAAATAACTTACCAATTCCATCCTCTAATCCTAAAGTACTTTTTTTTATAAATCCAAACTTGGAAGGATTTTGATACAAACCAAAAGAAGTTTTCTGAATAAGAGTTGATGTCCTTAACCAAGTGTTTTATTTTGTTTATCCTTCACATCATTCCAATATTATTAAACCATATTTTTATAATAACCTTAGTACCTTCCATATATTTTTATTTTGTTATTTTAAGTTCATTAGCGATAACTATATCCTCCTCCCTCATATGGTAAACAAAACTGTTGATCATGTGTATGACGAACTACCACGTCGAAAACCAACATAATTCATTTTCTATAACTGATTCACACTACTTGATATAATGATGTATTTAATTTCTATATAAATTATATTTATTAAATAATTATAATTTTTTAATTATAATATCATAAATACCTTCTTACTTTACATTTTGTAGAAAATATGATTATGTCACTCAGGTGTATGTTGAACTACCACATCACAAAGTGATATCATCTATTTTTCACATATTCTTTACATGTAATGTAATAAAGGATAAATTTAATGAATATATGTTACATATATGACATGATATTTATTATATAAAATTTACATACCATTCACTTCCTCACCCATTTTACCCATTAATGAAATTATAATGTCGCTCGTACATATATACAACCTACCGTCACCATGAAGAGATGTGATTCATTGTCCATGTTCAAAATTAAATAATGATTCTAAAGAATAATATAATGGAAAAATTATATTTCTATCATTAATATAATTCTATATATGATGGAACTATATCCTATGTTCAAGATCTAGAACATTCATGATAAAACATGCCTAAGAAAAAAAGAAACCAACACCCGAAACAATAGTGATAATGAATGGTTATTAATGAAAAGTTATTATGATGTTATAAATGGATCATATGTGGTATTAAAAATATTAATATGGTTATGGTATAAGTTAATAAGATGTTTAAAACCACCATACGGGATGTTAAATAATTCTAAACTAATGGTAGGCACAAGGTAAAGTGTTTCTTAACTCAATTTATATTCATTGGGTTATACAAACTCTTTATTGACTATATAATACAAAAATTATGTGTGAAATGAATTTTTATTTATTTATTTTGAATTTACACTTGATTTTTGTGGATCTATATTTGTTACACTATCATGACTCGACCCACCAAGCCCTACCTGGATGATAATAAGCTGTGTGTGACTACCCCAAGTCTGCCTATAATAGGTTATGGGAAATCAACTAGCACTAAGTGGTCATAAAAACAATATGGGAGGACTTATACTATGGTAATTGTATAAACAAACACATATCAAAACCCATACAATGATGAAATTTAAAATACAAGTTATACTAAATGCATGCATAAATCTAAATCCCATAATAAAAGTATAAAAAAATACATGGAAGAAATAAGTGCCAAAAACAATCCCATATAAAGTATAAAGAAGTCCAACCTGATAGTAAGAGGGGAATAAAATAAAACGAGACTCCTGGAACAAACCAATGTCTTTTTAGCCTAAATCTAAGATCTTTATTCTCCTTGGTCCACTGGGAACCCCATCAAACAGTAGGTCTTATGCATAAGATATGAAACATGTGGGAAGATCCCATGTAAGGGTGAGTATAACACTACCTATTAGGGAACCCCAAAATCACTAAACATAAAGCATCAAGAATATTAAAATCAACATAGGATATATCAATCATAATATGAGACATATAATAAAACATTCAGTTATACTCGTAGTCGAGACTAAGTCTCAAGGTAATGTCACCATCACATTACTAGACTAAGATTATACTTGAGAGTTTGTAACCACACTCACCGAAGAGAACACACTCTACAAGCCTGATAATACTGATGGTGTTTATATGATATGTTATGATCACCAAGTCTCACCATAAGGAATTATATACTGGAAGTCTAAAGATATTGATACATATATGGGGATCAAAACTAGGTCTATAGGTTAATAATAAATAACTCGATCTAGATTAACCCTCTAATTAGGGGATCGATTCCCATTTACAGTTGGTCATGATGATTCACGGAACCCTAGAGAGGAAAAAATATGGTAGAGGATCTCATCCTGACCTCTGGGAGAGATTCCTATAATTATTTACAAAACAAATTCCTTTGAGAGGATCAAAATACTATGTTTAGGATGTAATTCCATACTATACCCTCATCGGTGTGGATTTATGGAACTCACCTATAGGGAAACTAGTCCACACTAAGGAGAATAAGGTCTCCAATTTAACTTTGAAGGATTAAACAATGTGTAATAGTAGTACATGATGTGTCCCTTTGGAACCAGGTCTACCCGTGTATCATGAATCGTGCCTATGTTCGTGCCCATGTACATCTGACCATGTCAGTGTATATGGTTGTGCCCTTATATATGTCCATGTACTAGTATACAACTCAGCCAATGTACTTTGTCTATGTTGTGTACCTATCCATTTACATGTCTATGTATCCTCCAAGATACATTTAGAGCCACAAATTAATGGAAACAAAATGTGGAACATGTGTCAAATGATGTGTGATACTTTTATTCTCTATAAAAACCCTGAGGCTATAGCCAAGGCTACACACGGTGTGTATTCCTGGATTACCCACCATGTATATCATGATTTTACAGAAACAACATATATTCTTAATGAAACATTTTATTCTCCTTTGGCCTCTAATATAGCCATAAATTGCACTGGTAAACAAGGTTCTGGTCTGACTGATCCTTTCTGATGCTATTTTTCAGAATCGGGCCATTTGCTTCACATGAGAAACAATCTATCACATCTCCTATTTTTGTAGTTCAAAAACCACATGAATAGATCTGATCTAGTACTGGTATATCATCATATCTTGATCCCATCACTAATAAAAACCCATATCTATGGTATCAATGCATTTCACCAAGAAACGTGTGTGTAATGATTGATTATTGGGTATTTGTCAAACCACTATCCAAAATAAATGCTGATGATAAACGAATAAAGACCAAGGAAAGGAATTTATGAAACAAAAACATAATGAATGGAACTTTCCCATGGTTTGTTTTAGTCTCGATTCAATGTCATTACAATGATGAAGAAATATATATAAATCTAACAACAAAATAAATCCCAAACTTCCCCATATAATAATCTCATACATGCAATACGATTGATCCATGAATCTATCCATTGGCTGGTTGGTTCACATTCATTATAGGATAAGAAAACTAGATAAATTCACATTTAAAAAATTTTCTACCTTGATATGAATTGATCGCTAATTAATAGCTAATCCAAATTATTTTTTTTGGAAGATCATCAATTTTCATAGGCACACTGATCACCAAATCTCAATCAATCGATGTTCGTGAATAGAAACTCCTACGTTAGCTTATCTCTAAAATTCTATGGTTATGAGTCGAAACCTGAATTTTGGTTATAACCTGGTTTATATATAAGTTTATTTGGTCACTAAATCATCTCAAATTAAATTAATAATTCATTCATTATTTCTTCCCATGACAATTTTTTCACAAATAGGTGATATAGAAAAAATTATGTTACGCCTAAGGTAAAGCCCACATTTCAAGCACAACTGTGGTCTCATATTTCAAATTTGAGAATCCATTTAATATTTATTCCAATTTTTTAGGATAAATATTCATGAAAGATATTATTAAATTTAATATTTTTTAAAATATAAATTCTGGGTTCCCCAAGCCTCGAAATCCCATGCCATCCCAGCACCTAGCTCCAAAAATATTACTAGATATATTTAAAATATTTACATGGAAAAAATAAGACATTAAATTCTCCCAACATTAGATATTTTCATCCCAAAATGAAAAATCACTACTCAATAATATCTGGGTACTGATCCCACTTCTGGGTCTCCTGCTCCCATATTCTCTCCTGAAGATTCATGAAATTCCACTAAACATGCACCAATGTAATCACTCACATAAAGAGGATCTTCTTCTATTGATCCTTGATCTCTACCATATAATCTAAAAAGGTTACTCCATCCTCGATGTACAACTCTCCCCAATTAATTTCATATGATGGGTCATGCACATATCTCCTTAGATATGAAACATGGATGATGTCGTTTATCTAGTCTAATTATAGTGGTAGAGCCAAGAGGTATTCCCCCTCACTATATCTACTCAGTATTTGGAATAGTGCAATTAATCATTGAGAAAACATGAATCCCTATCCAAATATCTATAATCCATTTCTAGTTGAGACCTTCAAGAACTCATGGTCTCCCTCCTCAAACTCTAAATTCCTCTATCGTTAGTCTACATAGAAGTAATGATGGCTCTGTGTATCCCTCATCTTTTATGGGATGATTTGAAACTTCCCTGTCATAGCTCACACCAACATTGTGCCCATGAGTATTTACTCACCTAGATCATACCAAAAAAGTGGTGAGCTATAAGGTCACCCATACAAGGCCTCAAATGGTTCCATATTAATGGTGTAAAGGTAGATATTATTGTATGAAAACCCCATAAGGGTAGGTGATCCTCCCAACTATGGTCAATGCTAAAAATTAAATTCCACAACATGTCCTCTATAACATGAATGGTCTCTTTAGTATTACCGTTATATTAGGGGAGAAACACTATGATCAAACACAATTGATTCAAAAATTCCCATTTAAATCCTCTCCATAATTGTGACCTAAAGTGAGCATCATGATTGGAAATGACCATCCAGGGAAATCCATGGAGATAGACTATCCCCTATAGGTAAAAGCATCCCAATCTCTCTACTAAACTTTTGTCCCAAATAGCTAGGAAGTGGCCCAATTTTTTTTATTTGGTATATGGACATCTATTTGTAATTGTGTAATTTGGACATACATGGTAACCATTTCATGAAGTCTATAGAAATTTCATTCCCCTTCTACTTTGGAACCTCAAGGGGCTGAGCTAAACCCATTGGAACCCAGTGCTCAACCATCAACTGCTGAAAAGTGAGGCATGGAGAGACAAAATTTGTTACACCCTTCTTTATGAAAGGGAACTAAATTTAATGTTGAATGACCTAGTATATCTTTATATGCTAGTATTTCACTCCAAAGGGGATGTATAAAACTTCTTCATCACCTCCTCTCATAACGTCACTGGTACCATCACCCATCCTTTAAAAAGGATAACATGCTCTCTAAATTCATAAAATCTATCAGGAGAAAATCTAGTGGATATATGATTATATAAGGTCTCATAGCTAGTATCTCAATGTTGAGCTTCCCTAACACACTATAAAAGCATATGGGTAACAACCATCTACTGAATAAATGAAGCACCATCTTGTCACCTCAGCCAACAACTGATAACAAGATCTCCGACTAAGAACACCTGCCACCACATTCCCCTTCCCAGGAGTATAGACTATCTAAAAGTCATATTACTAGTGGAAATATAGTCATTTAATCTATCTAAAGTTAATATCCCTCCAAGAGAATATATACGTGGGACCCTTGTTATTAGAGTAATCGATAAACCACTTAATCGTAAGGTAGTGTCTCCACATATTTAGGGTGAAGATTACCACTGCTAACTCAAGATCATGGGTCATATAGTTATACTTGTGTGGTATCAACTGATGAGACCCATAGGTAATCAAAATTTTCCTCTATATCAACCAATAAACAAGTTTGGTCTCTAAATAATTGCATAACACTATGTACACAACACCCTCATATGGAAATATCAATATGGGGGAACTCATCAACCTTTTACCCAACTCTTGAAAATCATACTGGAACCATTCCATTCACCTGGATGGTTTCTTATTCTAGGTAGAATTAGTCAAAAGTTCTATTATCTAAGAGAAATTAGGCATAAATAACGTAATAGTATCCTACCAATCCAAGGAAGCTTCGCACCTCCATCACACTCTTGGGTAGGTTACAAGATAGCACTACCTAAACCTTTTCTAGGTCAACTGCTACACCATAAATTTAGATAAATTGTCCCATATAGTGGACTTCCTAAATCCAAAATTTAATCTTTGATAGATTCCTATAAATATGGTTCAATTGAAGTGTGTCTAGAACCATCTTCAAACATCTAGCATGATTCTCCATGGATGTTGAGTACACTTGGATATCATCATTGAAGACCACCAAAAAATGGTATAAGAAAGGATTAATGACATGATTCAAGAGTCTCATGAACACTTATAAAGTTTTTTTCATGCTAAAATTCATCACCAAGTACTCATATTGACCGTAGTGACATATGAATATCGTCTTCGATATATCCTCAACTCGTACTCACAGTTGGTGATAGCCTGAACTAAGGTTAATCTTCGAGAACCTTTTTTACCCTCTCAACTGATTGAAGAGATCATCAATCCTTACTAGTGGATAATTTTTAGTCTTGATCACCTGGTCTAGTGCTAATAATCCATGAATAACCTCACAATCTCATATACCTTCTTGGAAAACAACACTGGGGCTACCTAGGTGGAAACACTGGGTCTCATGAATCCCTTACTCTGTAAATCCTCTAACTGCACCCTCATCTCATGAATCTCTTTTGGATATATCCAATATACTGGCACAAATATCAGGGTTATCCCTAGGTGTAAGTAAATTCAAAACTCTAACTCTTAGTGGGGAGGTAAGCCTGGAATGACCTCAAGGGATATTTTATAATACTCATCCACCACAGTATGGAACTGATAGCCCATAAAATCCACTAATCCAATATTCATGATAACCAATTAGTGATTAATTGGTTTCAAATTCATTCTTATGAGTCTATCCTGATCCACTTGGGTCTCCTTCTCACCTATAAAGGAAAAACTCATCCCATAAGTGCGATCAAACTTCATATTCCACCTAAAACAGTCAATATATACGTGAATGGTGTATATCTAGTCCATACCTAAGATGATGTTATAAGGATTCATAACTAACACAAGGAGATACCATGATAAACTCTCTACTCCAAGCATCAAATAAAATTATTGGAACAAGTTTGTGGTCACTGAGTCATCTCCGGTAGGAGTATCCAACTGTAAGGGTTGATCCAAGGGCTTAACTAAAACCTCAAGGTCTTGAACATGTGATGCATATAGAAAAAAGTGGCTCACACCTATGTACATAAAAACTATATCTAAGGTAGAAAAGATAAATATAATACCTATAATCATCCCTAAAGCCTCTAGATCGTAGGCCACAACCACCTTCATCTGTCTTCATACTCATCCACCAGTTTCATGAGATTGGAAAAGAACAACTAGGGTTGTGGTGGAAACATGTCAAACTATCTTCCACCATTTATTGCACTCCCTAATCCTAATACATTTTTTGTCCTATAGAACTCTTTACTTCTACAAATGCCTCTTCATAGGAAGACCATCCACTGTCTCTCTCTATCAATAATATAGAGGGTCAGGAAATCCTATGTGATATGTTCCCTAAAATCACAAGAGTAGAATCTCCTACCATTAGGCTAACTAGACTGTCATGACCCGACCCAACAGGGATCGAGCCGCGACTCCCCAAGCCCGCCTCCAATAGGCCAGGGGCTAGCGTCTAGCGCTGAGTAGGCTATCACACACATGGGAGGCATTAGCCTAAGGTACCTGTACACACGCACCCACATACACCTACATGAAATCGTGTAGAGATAAGAAAAACTGAAAAGTAAAATGCATGCATACAACTATCACAACCAGAGTGCAGCAACAGTACAAAGGGAAAAAAAGGGCCAACCAAAAGAAAACTAAAAAGCGTGTCCAACCTGATCTGAAGAAGGGGAACACTGCCACAAACACCCATTGGAAATCTCCCTCGACACGGCACTGAAAAACAGCCCGGTCTGTCTCGCTCACTCAGCTCCGCCTACTCCGGGTCCTCTTGGGACTCCATCGAAAGGCCTGTGGTCTGCACAAGACACAAACATGTGCGGGCAAAGCCCGGGCAGGGGTGAGTATAACAATACTCAATAGGCACCCCAAAAACCCAAAACAAAAGAGAGCAACTTAAAGGCAACAGTCCGCTCATCCCAACCAGAGGGAACCTAGACAAGAGAGGAAATCCACCTTGTGACCATCCTCGGCTAAACACAACTAGTCAGTTCAAACCAGGTGTATTCCCAAACATACACCTTGAACATCCATATATACTAAAATAACGCACCAAGCCAAAAGAGGTACCGAAATCTTCACCAGAATATTTCCAAAACCAGGAGATCAAACTCCATGATCACTGTCATCCCAGATGACACTCGTCCAAGAGATACACTCCATAGGGTCCCACACAAAAAACTCAGACGCTCACCTGAGAGATCACGCTCGTCGAATAGTGTCACTGAGGAAACCTCACTGAAACAACATAAGTACCACACTCCTCAGTTAGGGATTCGCTCCTAGGGTCTGCTAGGGGGATACTAAAACCCACACCAGTATACGAAGATCTCATAGATAGGGGATCACTCCCAGGATCTGCTGGGGGATACCACAACCCAATCTGGCGCTCAACAAGAACCCACCACTCAGATAAAGGATTGTTGCCCATGTAAAGGTGGTCACGACTATACTAGAAACCTATATGGTATAACCTGCGATGTAGGAGATCAAAACGATGATGCCACAACCATACCGAAACCACATGTTGAGTAAGGGATTGTGTAACCTTCGATGTCACAACCCTACTAACCTCATGTTGAGCAGGAGATCATATACCCGATGATGCCACAACCCTACTGAGCACGGCCCACTGCATAGGGGATCATATTTCTGATGATTCCAAAAAACCTATGAGGTTAACCTACTAGATAGGGGATCACCGCCCGTGGATAAGTGGTCACAGCGATACCAAGAACCCGATCTAGGGTAAAGATGCTAGAGGATCCCGCTCTGGGCCCACTGGAGGGATGCCACAACTCTAACATATTAAACATCCCATCGAGAGGATCACAAGCCTCTACTAGGGTTGTGATGCCACACGAACCCTCGTAGGAATGGACCAAGGGAGTACACTCAACAACTTCTTGTCCAAATATCGCTAACCTGAGCGACCCGCAACAACTCCACACTGCGCACCTCCAAGGCCGATACCGAGGCCACCATCAAAATCCATGTAGAATAGGCTATTCACTCACCTGAAATAGACACCCGGTGAAAAAGGCACTATTCACCTTGGCCAGTCTGTGTAGGGCCCACATAAAGATCCTGAAACTCTTCAAGTGGATCATACCATGACGATCCCCTCAGAAAAACACACGAGATCCACTACTCGTTCACCCAAAACGGCCACCCGGTGAAACATGAACTATTCATAGAAGCCATCTCAAGTGGGGCCCACACCTCGATCCCAAAACTCACAGAATATATCGCACCATTGTGATCCTCCTAGAAAAACACACTAGATCGACTATTCATCCACCAAAATCGGACTCCTAGTGCGAAAGTTGGGTTTCTCCGCAAACGCCAAAAACCATCCTCATGGGGCCCGCACACCAAACTCAGTCCCAACACCCAAAAACTATCAAGAAAAGATCACCATACCATCAGGGTATCAACGCCACTGAAGGAAAGTAAATCGGACGCTCTGGGTAGAAGTTACGATGACCCAAAGTCGAATAATAATAAAATATCATTATTTTATTCGACGTTTCAAGCTCCCGAACCTTAAAATTACCAAACCTACACTAAAAGGTTTGCCTCATCACCAGGGTCGTGTCGCCATAGACGGAACATGAATCTGACTCTCAGATTGTATGAAACAGGGGTTTAAAAACCCATGTGTATGACAAAGTGGTTGGACCGGCCCACCGCCGTCGGCCCGCCCTGGCCGGTGGCCCTTCGCCACGTAGAGCCTAGTGTCATCGTGCTTTGGCGGTTGGGCCGGTGCGCTGTTGCCCTAGGTGGACAGCTTCTGTGCACTTCCGTGGACTGCCGCGCGCTGCTGGGGACCGCAGCACGCCGCCGCGGTTCCGCCGGCGCTGGTGCCGCCACGCTGGCGGAGCTTCCGTGGACCGTCAAGGGCACCCCGGTGTTACTTTTTGCGATCCGAAGGTACCAGTGAGACCCACATGACAAAATCTTCCTTGAAAAGACATAAAAACAAAGCAATTCACATCAAAAATAGGATCAGGGGATTAAAACACAAACCTCCTACCTCACGGGCGAATCGCCGAAGCTTCAGGTGCAGAACGAAGTCGGTGACGCCCTGAAGCTCGATCCACCCTGACAGGGAAAAACCCGAGTCTCTACATCCCCCCATAGAACATTTCATCCCCAAAAATCCATAAGCACAAGTAAAGCGACTGGACTCTCAACTGGGTCCATCACGCCAGCGAGGTCGCCAACAAATACCCATGCTCGAACACATAAGTCAGAGGGACTAATCCACCACACCTCAACATGATCTGCTTTGGGCGGCAGTGACTCGCCTGCACGGTTTTGATCGTGTCACAAAATTACATCTTGGTGGGGGAAGGATCCCTCTTCCTCATGCATTCAAAGCACACCGAACAACACCCACACATGGTCTTACGAACGCTCTGAAGAAAACTCGAGCAAACAACAAAAAGGGAGGAGTACTGCTAAACTGTGTCCATAAAACTACTGAAAAAAGGTAGAAAGGACACAACGCGTACCTCTATCCATCCGAAGAGCCTCTAGGTCAATAGCCTCTAGGGCATGAAGCTGGCATCTTCCTTGGACACCAGCTCCCTGAGCTTGGCGTGGACCACCGGGGGATGGGGGTGGGGGTAACTGAAACCGCCTACCACCTCCTACTGCGGCACCAGCTCCGTCGCCATATCTGCCACCATGCAGACCTCCTTGCCTGAGACGCTACCTCTGCTAAGGCGGTTCATCGACCAGCTCCCTCGCAACAGCATGACGGGTCAGAAAATCTCTAGAAATATGTCCCCGACCGTCGCAAGCGTAACACCGCCTCTCATGCGGCTAACCATAACTGGCCTGATAGCACTCTGTCACAACCTGACCCAACGGGGCTCAAGGAATGACTCCGCAAGTCCGCCTCTAATAGGCCAAGGGCTGGCATCTAGATCCGAGTAGGATATCACACACATGGGAGGCATTAGCCTAAGATACCTATACAAACGCATCCACATATACCTCCATCCCGGGGTGGTATCCTGAAACGTCACCCACGCCCAGACCACTGCGTCTGCCGTCAGCTACCAGATGTCAACATTTCTGCTCTCGCGTGCCCAGCACTAACAGGGGGGATCTGCTCATCCAGAAAGCTCTCCACCACCAAAGCTCGCTCCAACACTCCAACATAGGTGGGCAGACACAAGGAAACCACACCTGCCCGGATGTCCCTGCGTAATCCCTGCTCGAACGTCCAAACCCTAAAGAACGGGTCTCGAACCATATCTAGGGAGTAGCATGACAGGTCCGTAAACCTCGCTGAGTACTCCGACACAGTCAGGCCCTCCTGCCGAAGTTGCAGAATCTTCTGAATCCACACTGACTTCAGCATCACCAGATAGAACTCTTTCCGGAAGAGTCTCTCAAACTCTTCCCACGTGAGCGTCTCCTCATCATGAGACTATGTCACCAAATTCCACCACCACCCCACCGAACCATGCAGAAGGCTCGCCGCTAGTACCACCATCTGATCTAGGGGTGTCCTCACCAGGAAGAAGGCTCGTGTGACTGCTTCGAGCCAGTCATCAGCTTCCTGGGGGTCTAGATCACCCCAGAACCTCGGAGGTCGCTGCCTCTGGAACTCGTGTAGTGCACTCAGCCTGCACACAACCTCATCCTACACTGCCGGCACAACCAGCTGCTCGATAGGTGGTGCATCAACTGGCGGACCACCTGGGGGTCTAGCCTCAGAACCTACGCCCTAGTCCACAACCTCTACACATGGAGGACCGTCAGCACAATTCTACTATGGAACCCTTGCTGGCTGTTGTCATGGAGGCATCCTGAAATACATTCAAGACGCACCACAATCAAAGAGTATATCTGGAGATCTGACTCAATAAGGACAAGGAAAAACCAAACCCCAGTCATATATGATGCATGTACCATTTTTCCCCTGCGACCAGTGTACGAATGTCCTGAGTTGAAAGGCAGGTTACCAGAGTCATGGTGTATGGATACGTTGGCCGCCAAACCAACACTGGAGTCCCTAGCCTGAAATCTGAACTCGAAACATCCTAACACTGTCTCTATGCAACCCAAACCAAACTCACAGCTAGACCAGCTACGCTATGAGATCCCAAAGGTGGAACCTCCTCTAACACCACTCTGTCATGACCCGAACCAACGGGGCTCGAGCCGCGACTCTCCAAGCCAACCTCCAATAAGCCAAGGGATGGCGTCTAGCATAGAGTAGGCTATCACACACATGGGAGGCATTATCCTAAGGTACATTTACACACGCACCCACATACAAGTCCATGCAACCGTGTAGAGATAAGAAAAACTGAATAGTAAAATGCATGCATACAACTATCGCAACCAGAGTGTAACAGCAATACAAAAGGGAAAAACAGGGCCCACCAAAAGAAAACTACAAAGCACGTCCAACCTACTCTGAAGAAGGAGAACGCTGCCACAAAACCCCACCAGAAAGCTCCCTCAACACCGTACCGGTAAACACCCCGGTTAGTCTCGCTCACTCCGCTCCGCCTGCTCCGGGTCCTCCTGGGACTCCTTCGAAAGGCCTATGGTCTGAAAAAGACACAAACATGTGTGGGCAAAGCCCATGCAGGGGCGAGTATAACAATACTTAGTAGGCACCCTAAAAACCCAAAACAAAAGAGAGAAATTGAAAGGAAACTGTCCGCTCATCCCAGCTAGAGGGAACCCAGACGAGAGAGGAACTCCACCTCATGACAATCCTCGGATAAACACAACTAGTCAGCTCAAACCAGGTGTATTCTCATACATACACCTTGAACATCCAGATATACTCAACTCACGCACCATGCCACAAGAGGTACCGACCTCATCACTAGCAACTGTGCACAACCAAGAGAGCACACTCCACGATCACTGTCATCCCAGATGACACTCGTCCAAGAAATACACTCCATCGGGTCCCACACAAACAACTCAGACGCTCACCTGAGAGACCATGCTTGTCAGATAGTGTCACTCAGGAAACCTCACTGAAACAACATAAGTACCACACTCCTCGGTTAGGGAATCGCTCCAAGGGTCTGCTAGGGGGATACCAGAACCCACATTGGTATATGAAGATCTCAGAAATAGGGGGTCACTCCCAGGATCCGCTGGGGTATACCACAACCCGATCTGGCGCTCGACAAAAACCCGTCACTCAGATAGAGGATGGTCGCCCACGTAAAGGTGGTCATGATGATATCGGAACCCTATCTGGTATAAATCGCGATGTAGGGGATCAAACCGATGATGCCACAACCCTACCTAAACCACATGCTGAGTAGGGGATCGTGTAACCAACAATACCACAACTCTACTAACCTCATGCTGAGCAGGGGATCGTATACCCGACGATGCCACAACCCTACTAAGAACGGCCCACTGCATAGGGGATCATACTTCCGATGATGCCACAAACCCTATGGGGTTAACCTGCTAGATATGGGATCACCGCCCGTGGATAAGCTGTCACAACGATACAAAGAAATCGATCTAGGGTAACGATGCTAGAGGATCCCGATCCAGGACCACAAGAAGGATGCCACAACTCTAACAGATTAAATATCCCATCGAGAGGATCACAAGCCTATACTAGGGTTGTGATGCTGCAAAAACCCTCGTAGGAATGAACCAAGGGAGTAAATTCAACCATTGTTGGTCCAAACATCGCTAACTCGAGTGACATGCAACAATGACACACCGCGCACCTCCAAGGCCGATACCGAGGCCACAATCGTGATCCATGCGGAAAAACATGCAGGATATTCTATTCACTCGTCCGAAACGGACGCCCGGTGAAAAAGGCACTATTCACCTTGGCCAGTTCGTGTGGGGATCACATAAAGATCCCGAAACTCCTCAAGCAGATCATACCACAAAGATCCCCTCGGAAAAACACACGAGATCCACTACTCGTTCACCCAAAATGGCCACCCAGTTAAAAATGCACTATTCACCAAAGCTAGCTCGGGTGGGGCCCACACCTCATGGGGCCCACACACCAAAATTGGTCCCAACACCCAGAAACCATCAAGAAAAGTCCTCCATACCATTAGGGTCTCAACACCACTGACGACACATCAATCAGACTCTCCAGGTAGAAGTTACGACGACCCGAAGTCGAATAATAATAAAATATCATTATTTTATTCGATGTTTCAAGCTCCCGAGCCGCGATACTGAACCTTAAAATTCCCGAACCCACTCTAAAAGTTTTTCCTCATCCCCAGGGTCGCATCGCTGTAGATGTTACGTGAATCTGACTCCCAGATTGCAAGAAACAAGGGTTTAAAAACCCCATTGTATGAAAAAGGGGCCGGACAGGCCCGCTGCCGTTGTCCCGCCCTGGCCAGCGGCCCTCTGCCGCGCGGCGCCCAGCGTCACCGTGCTCCGGCGGCTAGGCCGGCACATCGCTGCCCTAGTCGGCCGACCTCTATGTGCCATCGTGGACTGCTTCGTGTCGCTGCACGCGGCCGTGGGCTGTCGCGGGCCGCCGGGGCTCCGCCGGCGCCATCACCGCCGCGCCGGCGGAGCTTTCACAGACCGCCAGGGGCACCCCAGTAGTTCATTTTGTGATTCAAAGGTACCAGATCAAACCTCGGGATGCGATATTCCTTGTGACGACATCAAAATGGAACAATTGGCAGCAAAAACGGGATCGTGGGATTAATACTCAAACCACCTACCTCACGGGTGAAACACCGAAGCTTTTGGTGTAGAACGATGTCGGTGATGCCCTGAAGATCGATCCTCTGATGATCGGCACTAAAAACAGACGATTATGACTCGATTTGGCAAAGAACAGAGGAGGTGGGGAGGGGTTCCTCTGGAGCTGCATGTAGGAGGTGAGGGAGGGAAGTGATGGATTCCTTTTTTTATTTATAAACCTTCATTTAAAACAGCGCCCCCAACCAGACCTCTCGACACGGAGGAAATTAGGTCACCCCTAGGGTAAATGCGCCGTTCTGAACGCAATGGAAAACTTGGATTTGCGATCCGAGACTTCATTCAGAAGTTATTAGAGCCGACACTCATAAATAAAATTTCCTATTTATTTTCGAAAATGCCCCTGATGGCATTTTCCACAGCAGGCCCGCGCCTGTAAAGTTTACACCTCACCTAGGGTAAACGGTATGTTCCGGACACAACTGTGCGCTCAAATTACTGTTCTAAGCTACCGTTTAGGATATATCACACCCCCACAATGTGAATAGTATAAAAATACTTAATATTTTTATAAAATTAATTCTGGGCACACCGGGCCTCGGAATCACACGCCGTCTTCGCGCTTAGATCTGGAATTATTCATAGAAATATTCCAAATTCTGAAAGGGCAAAAACTCGAGTTGCTACATAGACACCTCCTGAGAGTCCTGAATCATAGAAACTCATTCCATATATTTCCTCTTGAAATTTCCCACATTTTTGGATCCCTACGTTAGTCATCGACTAAATAATACTAAAGTCTCAACCCATATGTGACCACTTCCACCACCATATTCTTGTGTCTGATCGGCTTGAAAAATCACTTTCACAAAGGAATGCTATAACACCCCAACATAAGTAAGAATTAATAAAGGTATGACACTATCTCAGATGTGTTAAAGTAGACCTCACTTAATGTTATATTCCTAAAATAATGAATGTTGAACCATATTTATTGAGTATCATGATAGGTTGGTAAACCTTGATGAATACTTATGCACAATCATGTTTCCCTATTGTAGCTGTAAAAGCTCATAGATGTGCACCTCTCACATTGTAATAAAAAATCACTCATCCCTGAAGATACACACAAACTATATCTATGAAAGAGTACCCTCATCATAGGAAAAAACCACAAACATATTGTAGAAGCATGGAGAAGGCTTTCCGCTAGGACTATCATCCAATTTGAAGGTGTCCTGATGAGACAGGGGACTCAAGTAATTGCCTCAAGAAAATCATTATCCCATTATGGGTATATATCTCCCCTAAACATGAGGTATCAATAATATAGAAACTCATTAAGAGTGCTTAGCCCACACACCTCATTTGTGGGTACAATGGGTACCATCTACTAATATACAAATCGAGGTATGGTTAAAAAACCACCCAAAATAACTACCTCTTGAACACATCCCTATATCAAAGAATTATCACTAAAGATATCATCCTCATGATATTGCTATTAAATACTAGCTAAAAATCATAATGGGGGCATCCTAAAATAGATAATATATACCACGTTTAATTAGTATGTCTGGGTAGATGACTCAAGAAGTACATGGAATCCTAATCTATTACTATATGATGAATGTACCATTTTTTTCACTACAAATAATGTATAAATGAACCAATTAAAAAGGAAGGTGATCAGAGTTTTGGTGTATGGATACATTATCCACTATTCCAATGATGGATTCCCTAACATGAAAGCTGAACTCAAAATAATTAACATTGTTGCAAAAGAAAACCTAAAAAAATATCACAGCTAGAAAAAACTCCAAACTCCATTTCTAAGATGGAGCATATGTTTCTGATACCACAATATCATGACCCGAACCACTGGGGACCTCTTGGATAGTTATAAGCAGAGTATGAATATCCTAATCCCACCAAAAATAGGCTAGGGGATGGAAACTAGAGCTGAGTAGGCATAACACTCACATGGTAGGCCTTAGCCTGTAATACCTACACACACACACACACATGAAAGACCATATAATACTGAAATGTAAAATACTACAGATACCAAATGCATGAATACATCTAATTCATACCATCAGATTATAATAAAATACTTGAAAGCAATAAGGGATATAAACAAGCTAATAAAAATCTATAATGAATTCCAACCTGATATTATAAGGGGACTATAGTCAAATGTGACTCCTGGAATAAACCATAGTCTTTCTAGCTCAAATATAGGCTCTGTCTTATATCATTCCATCAATAACCCAATATAATGACCGATTTTATGTATAATACATGACACATGCAGGAAGATCCCATGGAAGGTTGACTATAACAATACCCATAAGGATAAAATGAAATCAATAAGAATAAAGAATCAAGAGTAATAAACTCATCACATGATATATCAATAATTATATGAGACATATAATAAAACATTCAGATATACTCATAGTCAACACTAAGTCTAAAGGTAAGGTTACAACTTCATTTATATCCTATGATTCTGCTTGAGACTCCGTAACTACACTCACCTAGGATAACTCAATCCATGAATCTGATAGTACTGATGGAATCCATCTAATATGTCATGATCATAAAGTCTCACCATAAGGAAGTAAATTATAGAGACCCTACTTTTCTTAAATGATTATTACATCATTTTAAAGATAAAAAACACAAAATCATTACACTAACATGATCCAAAGGTTTAGTGTTCTGGGAAAACTAGGACCATACATAACATTTACAAAATAAAACATAAGCATTTATTTAATTCATTATTCTCAAGATTCTTATTAAAACTTGAATTATCCTTTGTACAAGTATTCATATGAGGATACACATAAAAAAGGGTGAGATAAAATCCCAACATGAGGATAGATAAAACATGAAGCAATATAAAATGGAGTGAGCTTAATCATAACATCATCATCAAAATCATGAGAGGAATCATTAGATAATGGAATGGAATGTGGGAATGCATAAAAATGACACATCATGTATTAGTGGTGAACTACCACACATAGATATGAACAAATATAGAATAAATTTCACACATATTTAACTTTAACTCATGAGATTAATCACATTACCAAATGAATTTGAGCACTATATAATTCCAGGCGCACCCGTCACATCAGAACATTCACATTATCAGGAATTCCACATAGAACGTATATCAATTTTGGTCATAAAAATAACCCATGGAAATGAATTAGTTTCATTTCATAAATAATACATACTTTAGGAACCAAAATAAAATAGGTAATAAAATACTTGATATAGGAATCTTTAACCTTGAGTGAAGAAGAAACAATCTCGATAAGTAAAATGTGTGTTTTTTGAAAGAAGAATTCTTTTGGAAAACATTGTGTTAGTCATAAACTCAATTATAAAACATGTTTATCCCATAAAAGTTAATATAATTATTATTAAATGGTATTTAAGTAATATCTATACTGAAAATGGGGTGAAATAGGGAAAACCCAAAGAAAGAGAGTTGGGTTTGAGAATTCCCCATACCTTGAGTATCAATGATTTCTTATCTTTAATATCCTGTATAATCACATTATATTCATTAATTGAAAATTAAATAAAAATTTATACATTAATATGATTTATTATGGTTTTATTATGTTCTTTTAGGGCCCATTTAATGAGTTATAGAGTTTAATTTCATCATTCATAGGTGTTCATTTTCTTAGTTTTCATGATCGGTTCACTTGTATACATGAATAGAAGTCCGTGTAAAATAAAGATAAATATACAGATTTTTTATTATATTTTATTAATGATATTCCATAATATTAAATTATTTCTTAAATAATTTGGTTATATGGTACGAGAATAAATCTTTAGATAAAATTTAAAGATAATCATTTTAGGTTAATTTGGCGGTTTTTCAACCACAACAAATTTGTTTTTTTTTATTATTGAGTATTATATATAAATGTTATTTACAAAACATAAATATGGTTATAAAATAAACTTTAAAATATATTTTCAACCATTTAATGTTTTTATTATCATAATTTAAGGTGTTAAAGTAAAATGAAATTCCATCTCCCATAATGTTGATAAATTGACACATCATTGGAGACAATTTCTTTTTTTAGAAAAAGAGATAGAGAGAGGTTGGAGTTTAATGATGGAAAATCCATTAAAATGATATAATTATATAATATAAAATAAACTGGAGTTATCATTACATTTGGATGAAATTATGTGAGAAGATAATAAGAAAATAAATGAAATTGAAAGGAAAATAAAAGAAAGAGAGGACTTACCTCTTGAATTTATCCTCCTTGAGAGCCACCTTAGGGAAAGGTTTTGGTATTTTGATGAGACTAATATCTCATAGACTTGGTATAAGTACTTGGAAATATTATTGGGAATAATTTAGAAAGGACTTAAATCTTGAAATGTGTGAGGAGAAAAGGGGGTGATGTGTGATATTTATAGTGGCAGAGAGGGGTGTTTTCTCAATATTATATTCATTAGTTTATTAATTTGGCTAAAGTCTATGAATAGTTTGAGAATTATCTCTAAGTATATTAAAATAATGAAGGATGGTTCTATATTAAGGTTCTTACATCATCCTTACATCAAAAATGACTAAAAAATTCATGTATTTATAATTTATTAAAAATTATTGTATTTTACCATTCATCAAAAAAATCAAGTATTTCAGAAAAATCCCAAAAATTAACCCTTACCATTTTTTGATATATAAAAATAAAAAATAAACATATTTTATGAAAATAATTTTCGAAATATGTGTAATTTAATTTTAAATTAAAATCAACATTTACTTGGAAAATATAGATTTTAAAATTATAACTGATTTTATAACACTTTAAAAAATTAATTGAGGTCTCAAAAAATTATTTTAAAGTAATAATAAATAAAAATATTAATTTATTAGTACACTTTATGAAAATAAATTTTCTTTTAAATTATTAAATTAATCATAAAATTGTAATTAAATATTTATGACTTACAAAAATTCTAACACCTAATTAATAAATTTTAAAACATTTATTTACTTAGACTATGATATAATTATACCATTACTTTATTTATAAGATGGATAAATTTTTCTTATACTTTCATGGGTGAGGTTACTATTCATGTCGTTGGTTTACTATTCTTAACATTCATATTACTATTCCTAATGTCAAGTTATTGTTTCATCAGTATAGGTTCCTTAAATTCTAGAAATACTTCTTATTATATTAATTATTCATTTATAAATTATTTATTATGGTATATAAGTGATTTTATGTGATTTATAGTATATGACAATACTATAAGAAGGAAAAATTTCCATTGATAAAAGTTTATATCGTTACATACTTCCCCACTTTTGAAATTTCACCCTTGAATCTTTTTACATAAATAGGTGAGGGTACTTCTCCTTAATCACCTCCTTCAGTTCCCTTGTTGATTCTTCATACTTATGGTTCCTCCACAAAAATATGAAAATGTGGGTGGTCTTGTTGCATAAAACCTTATCTCTCTAGTCTAGAATCTTTACTTGTTCCTCCTCATAAGAGAGATCATCCTCCAGTTGTACCACCTCTGAGTTCAGTACATTTGAGGGATCTTGTATATACATCCTCATGAGTGATACATGGAACACATCATGAAATTGAGCCACATTTAGTATAATTTAAAGTCAATGGGCCATAGATCTGATGTGATCAAGGATCTCAAATGGTCCAATATACCTTGGTCTTAACTTCTCTTTTTTTACAAACCACATGACTCTCTTTCATGGTGATATTTAAAGGGAGAATTTATCTCCAACGTCAAATTATAAGTCCATTTTACGGTTGTTAGCGTAACTCTTTTTCCAACATTGAGAAACTTGATATGTTTTTGGATGGATTGGACCTTCTCTATAATCTCTTTCGCAAGTTAAGGACCATATATCTTTCTTTCACCAACTTCATCCCAATATTTGAGAGTTCTATATCGGTTTCCATACATAGTTTCATATGGATCCATCTGTATACTTGATTGGAAGCTATTGTTGTATGATAAATCAACTAATGGGAGATGTTGATCCCATCCACATTTTAATTCTAAAGAGTAGGATCTTAGCATATCTTTAAGTATTTGAATATTAATTTCTGATTGGCCAACATTTTGGGGCTGATAGGTTGTGATGAAATTTAATTCAGTACTCAAATCATGTTGGATACTCCTTGAGAATTTAGATGTGAACCTGTGATCAAGATCAAGGAAAATTGAGAGTGAAACCCCATGAATTCTCACAACATCCTTCACATATATCTTAGAAATTTTTTCAAGTGATAGCTCTTCCCAAATAGCGATAAATTAGGATGTCTTGGTGAGTTAGTCCACCCTAATCCATATCATATTATTTCATTTGGATGTCTTCAGGAGACCCATGGAAAAGTGAATAGCGACATTTTCCCATTTTCACATGGATATGGGAAATGGTTTCATCATCTATTTGGACTTATATCACTCTTATTTAACTTTCTAACATGCCAAAAAACATGAGATATATTCCACAATATCCTTCATGTTATCCCACTATAAGTTTTCTCAGACATCATGGTATATATTGGTGCTACCAGGATGGATAGATAATGTTAAGCTATGTGAATTATCCAATAGATACTTCTTTATCCTAGCTGAATAAGGAACAAAAATACTAGTTCCAAACCAAATCACACCATCATCATTGATGTGGAACTCTTTCAACATCCCTTCATTTACTACATTCACAATATTTTGTAACTATGGATCATACCTTTATTCCTCTTTAATATTCTCTTGGATAGATGGTTGGAAAATCATTTATGAAAGGTAGGATTTATTCCCTACCATTATGATTTCTAAATCTATTTTTTTCATATCCCTGAAGATATCATCTTTCTCAATTTGCAACATGGATAGAGTAGTAGGTTGTTTTTTGCTAAGAGCATGAACTACCTTGTTTGTCTTTCCCAGATGATAATGAATAGATAAATCATAGTCTTTGATTAGCCCCAACCATTTCATTTGATGCATGTTGATCTTGTTTTGTGTGAATATATACTTTAGACTCTTTTTATCGGTATATATATCACACTTATCACCATAGAGGTAGTTCCATCATATTTTCAAGGGAAAAATAATAGTTTCTAACTCCAAATCAC
Organism: Viscum album; assembly: GCA_963277665.1. NCBI lineage: Eukaryota > Viridiplantae > Streptophyta > Magnoliopsida > Santalales > Viscaceae > Viscum > Viscum album. The sequence continues at coordinate 29,812,466 of OY728132.1, read as the reverse complement.
ACATCAGGTAGTTCTCATGGATCTTCAATTTTTGTGAGGGATAGAGTATCCCATTTTCATTTTCATGAGTATACAACGCAATATTTTTTTTTGAATCATTACTGTATATAAAAAAAATTCTCCACTTTTTGGTAATGTGAGTATATGTGTAGTGATCAACCATCTCTTTAGCTCCTTGAATATTTCCTCGCATTCTTATTCCCAACATACTTTACCTCTTTCCTTGTTAACTTAGTTATCAGTCTTAATTTTTTTGATAAATTTCCCAAAAAACATTGGTAGTACCTTTCTAATCCAAGAAAATTATAGATTTCTATGACACTAGATGATCTGGTTCATTACTCAATCGTGTTTGTTTTTGAATGGTCCATAAAAATTACCTCACTTGTGATCACATGTCCCAAGAATGTAACTTTCTATATCCAAAAGTCACACTTACTGAACTTGGTTTACAAATTCTATTTAATGTATCCAACACAAACCTTAGATGTTCTTCACGTTACTCCTTTCTCTTAGTGTATATGAGAATATTATCTATAAACACTACCACAAATATTTCATGGTAACTTATAAAGACTCTATTAATAAAATCTATGAAGATTTCATGGGAATTAGTAAGTCTGAAGGGAATCACCAAGAAATCATAGTGCCCATACCTTGTACAAAAGGTATTCTTATGAATATCTTCATTACTCACCTTTATCTAATGATAACCAGAATGTAGATCTACATTTGAGAAGTACTACTATTATCATAGCTCAGTGAACATGTCGTCAATCTTTATAATATGATACTTGTTATTTATGGTGGTCTTATTGATATCCTGATAATCGATACACAACCACATTGATTTACCATTCTTCTTGAGAAAGAGTACTAGCACAACCCAAGGTGATGCACTAGGGCATATGAACCCTTTGTCTAAATTCCCTTTTAGGTACTTCTATAACTCCTCCAATTCTATAGGATCCATCTTATAGGGACAATTTGAGATAGGAGTAGCTCTATGTATGAGTTCTATTGAGAACTCTACCTCATGATCCAAGGGGAGTTTAGGAAACTCTTTAGGAAATACATCATTTTACTCCCTCATTACGGTCATTTCCCTTAGGTTGATAATTTCCTTTGACTCAACCATTTGAGAGAGTTATGATTCTTTATAGGGAATCAGAACCCGCACTATTGTAGGATCTTAAAAAGGAGATTCATGACATTACTTTAATTTCTAGAGGAGAATGGGATGGTTTAGAATATGAAAATATATTTCCTTTTCCTGATAGTTGATATGTGATCTATATAATGAGAATAAATATATCCCTAGTAGAGAATCAAATTCCACCAAGGGAAGTATTATGAGATTCAGTAGAAGAATCTTCCCACATATTCTAATAGGAGAAGATTCCAACACTTGAGTTTCAATGATTCCACCACTAGGTATTTTTATTGATATCTTTACTTCATGGTTTTGGGGATTCGATTCAATAATTCTTGAAAACTTGAAAGATATAAACGAATTCATAGAACAAGAATAAAATAATACTTTTTCCATTTTTGAGTGAATTGAAAGTGTACATTGTAAGACATAATTTTCTTGCTCCATTTTAGAAGTAGTGATGACATAATAGTTTCCTTTATCCTTTGTCTTTTGTGGTTGTTGATGTTGATTACCCTCAAGGACTTGAGGTTTAGTGCACTGGTTTTCATAGCACCCTTTCTCCCTATATTTGTAGCATTGGACCATGGGTGGTGCTTTCCTTTCCTCCACCACATTTTTCTACTTCCTCATGTATTTTCAATATTCATGAGCTTGGTGGCCTCCTCTCCCACACTTGAATCAATTATTGTCCCTTTGAGGCAATTTCCACGATGATTCTTCCCACATGTTTGACATATGGGTGGTTGAGTTTTTTTCCACCCTTGTCATTAGATCTTTTAGCTTGAAAATACATATTTTGTTTCTTATAAACATATTCATGTGACTATTCTCCAAACTCCATCTCCCCTTTGAGGTCACATTAAAAAAATTCTTCATAACTCCCAAATTCTTATATTTAAATATCCATTTTAAGGTATGATTTTAAACCACTAATGAATATATCAATTTTTATATCGTTGTTGATAACAAAACCTGAAGAATACCTTGAAAGCCTTGTGAAATTTTCTTCATAGGCCATGACAAATTCTCCTTTATTTTCCTTTAGCACTATAAATTCTCTCTCTATATTTGTATAAAGAGTTTGAGGGAAATACTTGTTAAGAAAAATTATCTTAATGTTCTCCCACTCCATATTATCAATTTAATCCTTCATCTTGGTGTTATTAATCAAATCCCACCACTGATCGGAATTTATATCTAGATGATAAACAAAGAGATTTGCCTTATCCATATCAGAATAGTGAAGAATATAGAAGATCTTCTCCATCGAGTTAACCCATTATTCTAAAACGAGTGGATTGGAAGATCCACTAAACATCAGTGGTTGTTGCCACATAAAATACTCGATAACAAGTTTTTCTCTCTTAGGTGAAGGTAGATATTCCACATTATTCATGTTATTGTTCGTAACTTGAGAAAATATTGTAAGTATACCCAAGAAATTTTGAACTCCTTCTCTTAATGCATTTGGGATGTCATTCAGGAAATCACTACATTGTCCCTTTCTTGGATTTTTAGCCTAGTTTCTCCTAATTCCCACAATTTTCTAAAATATAAAAGGTTAGAACAAAACATAATTCAACAAGTCATCAATAATTTATCCCTTTGTAAAAAAAATTATAAAGGAATATATTATGGGATCCCTATGTTTAGAATTTTTGAAAACAAATATTCTTGGGTGATTACTTATAATTAGTCTCATAATATGGGTATTAACTTGGGTTCTCTATTCTTAATTCCCAAATTAACTAAATTATGCTCTGATACCAATTATAGATACCCTACTTTTCTTACATGATTATTTCATCATTTTAAAGATAAATAAAATAAAAACAGTTAAAACATAGGATTCATAGGTTTAGTGTCATGGGAAAACATGAACCATCCATAAAATTTATAAAATAAAACATAAAAATTTATTTAATTCTTTTGTATCTAGATTCATATTGGCCTTTGAATTATCCTTAGTACAAGTAGTCACTTGAGGATATACATCAAAAAAGGGTGATCTAAATGCCGAGTAATAGTATAGATAAGAAATTAATAAATATAAAATAGGGTGAGAATAATAATAAAATCATAATCATAATAATGATAGGAATAATTAGATAATGGCCTAGAATGCGACAATTATTAAAAAAGAAACATCACGAGTTAGTTGTAAACTACCACATTTAGTTGTGAAAAAAATATAGAATCATGTTCAAACATATTTTACTTTAACACATGAGATTCAAAAAATTAGCCAATTAATTGGAGATCTATATAATTTTGGGTGCACCCTCACATCTTAACATTTACATTGTACTATATAATTTCAGGTGCACCTGTCACATTATAACATTCACATTATACTATATTTTATAAATTGACACATCACGGGAAAAAAATTTCATTTTTTAAAGAGAGATGGGGTGGAGTTTAATGATGAATATTACATTAACATGATATAATTACATTATATCAAGAATAATGGATTTATAATTAAATTTGGATGAAGGTATTTGAGGAGATAATAATAAAAGAAATTAAATTGAAAGGAAATTAAAAGAAAGAGAGAGATGACTTACCTCTTGAATTTATCCTCCTTGAGAACCTTCTAAAGGAAAGGTTTTGGTATTTTGATGACACCAAGAGCTCATGGATTAAAGTTAGGGACTAGGGAAGAGTATTGGGTATAATTTAAGCAAGACTCAAAGCTTTAGAGGTGTGATGAGAAGAGGGGGTGAGGGTTATATTTATAGTGAAGGAGAGATGCGTTTTCTCAATATTATATTAATTAGTTTATTATTTTGGATCAAGACTATGAATAGTTTGATAATTATCTCTAAATATATTAAAATATTGAAGGATAGTTATAGATTAAGGTGTTTACATCAAAATTACATCAACAATGACCCATAAATTCACGTATTTAGCATTTATCGAAAATTATCGTATTTTACTATTTATAAAAAAATTCAAGTATTTCAGGGAAAAAACAAAAAATTCACCCTAACCATTTTCTAACATGTAGAATTAATAAATTAACTCCATCTTATAAAATTAATTTTCTAAATAAGAGTAATTTTATTTTTTAATTAAAATCATCATTTACTTGAAAAATACAGATTTTAAAATTATAACTGATTTTATAACACTTTGAAAAATTACTTAAGGTCTCATAAAATTATTTTAAAATAATAATACATAAAAATATTAATTTATTAATACATTTTATGAAAAATAATTTTCTTTTAAATTATTAAATTAATCATAAAATTGTAATTAAATATTTATGACTTAAAAAAAATGTCGACACCCAATTAATTTTTTTTAAAATTATTTACTTAGATTATGATATAATTATACCATTATTTTATTTATAAGATACATAAATTTTACTTATACTTTAATGGGTGATATTACTATTCATTTGGCCAGTTTACAATTCATAAGGGTCATATTACTATTCTTAAGGTCAAGTTACTGTTTCATCAGTGTAGGTTCTTTAACTAATATAAATACTTCTTATTTAATTAATTATTCATCGATAAAGTCTTTATTATGGTCTATAAGTGATTTTATGTGATTTATAGTATATTAAATTACTATAATAAGGGATAAATTCCACTGATAAATGATTAGGTCATTACATAAATTCTAGAAGCCTAAAGAGATCGATACATAGATGGAGACCACATTAAGGGGCATGGGGTAATACCGACTAACCCAATCTAAATTAACCCAAAATGTAGGGGATCAACAACCGTGTACATTTTTCCATTCTAATTTCATGAACCCCAACTAGGGTAGAAGATGATAGAAGATATTATCGCAACCTCTGGGATATATTCCTATAACTCGATCTGAATCTAATAACTCAGAGAGGATTACAATTATTTGTTCGGTACATAAATTAATATTATACCCTCGTAAGGAAGGATTACAGGAACTCAAAATTAAGGAAACTAGTCCACACCGAGGGTAAAAAGGTCTCCAAACCATCTTTTAATGAATACACACCAAGTATTGAAAGCACACATTGTGCCCCTTCAGCACTGGGTCTACCCATGTATCATGGATCATGCCCGTGTCTGTGAATTTGTACACCTGGACACGTCCATGTATCTGTCCATGACTGTGTACTAGGTCATGTCTGAGTATATGGACCAACCTATGTATTATTTCTATTTTTTGTACCTATCCATGTTAGTGTCCATGTATCCTCAAAGATACGTGTTAGGCTTCCAGGTAAGGGTCAAATAGAATGTGACACTTTTTTTCTTCATGGAAACCCCAGTACTATAGCCACAACCCTACAAGACATGTATTATCATATTAGGCATCACTTTCTTAGGGATCACACGCAAAAAAGAGATATCATTCTTCAATTTATCAGAACGCAAGGTCAACTTGCTGATATTTTCACAAAATATTTACCCTCCAATAGATTTGAATACATTAAACATAAGTTAGGAATGATAAATATTAGGTACTCTTCCTTATTAACTTTCCGTTAAACCAATCTACTTACAGTAATAAACTCCTTTCCATAGGGGGAGTATAGTTTCTTGTTATATTTTTCAAAATTATTCGTAATGAAAATTTTCGTAATCAGTTTTTCAAAATTTTTCGAAATGAAAATTTTCGTAATCAGTTTTTCAAAAATTTTTGTAATGAAAATTTTTCGTAATCAGTTTCTCAAAATTTTTATAATGAAGATTTTCTTACTCAAAATTTCTGTAATGAAGATTTTCATGCTCAAAATTTTCGTAATGAAGATATTCGAACTCATAATTTTCCTAATGGAGATTTCTCTACTCAAAAATTTCGTAATCAAAATTTTTCGGTATCTAAAGTTCTTCAAGAATTTTTTCCTCAATATGAATAATCTTCCTAGAAATCTGAAAGTCATGTTTCCTTTCTTAAGTTTTTGTAATCATCATTTACTAGTTGGTATTTTCATTTGTTTTAAACATTTTTCGGATTCTCTTTTCCTTAAATCCTAATGTTTTTCTTTAAAACCTCAAAATATCGGATTCTATCAAGTTTTCCTTACAGCTATCATATCAACCGTCAGATCTGAATAAAAAGATTTTCAGCCATTGGATTGGGTTTAGAAGTTGAATCGTCACTTCCAAAACCTATATAAAGGACCCTCAAAGGGTTGTCCCACATCTATATCAAGCTCTCACGTGATAAAGTTCTAACCCTCTACTTAAGCCCATTACGAACTTCTCAGATTTTTCTCAATTCTGAATGTCTGTAGAAGAATCATCTCAGAAAGATATGTCTATTTTCAAGACTATTCAAGAGTGGAAGGTGTATAGAGAAAGGTTGGTACATCTGAATTTATTCAATAAGTATGATTCTATAATTTCAAAGAAAATAAAATTGAATGGATGGGAGAGTGTTTTCATATCCAAGCCAGGGGATCAAGACATAGTTTATCCATATTTGCTTGTTGAGTTTTATGAATCAGTTAGTTTTTTCAAGGAAGAAGGCAGAGAGATGTTTTCCTTCAAAAGCTATAGAAATACTTATGCTCTTTCATACACTAAGGCAGGTAGTTTGATTGGAGTTCCATATGAAGGAGAATCTAATTTTTATTCTCAGAAGTTGATGGATGTTCAAGGAAGATTTGTAAAGGTGAAAGCTATGGAGTTCCTCAGTCTTTTATATGTCAATACTCCAACGATTTCTCACCTCTCTACAAATAATCAGATCCTTGAATTATGGGTTCAAGGATTTATCATTCTGAGAAAAGGTGACAAGGACACGTTGAAAGTTAGTGATATGTACATCCTAGATTTTCTGGTGAATCTGAGGAAGGTTAATTTGGTTAATAATATTATGATTACGATTGAGAAAATCAAGAATAGAAATATAAAGGCTCAAATTATCATGTACTCGACTATTCTTTCTAAGTTGATTGTTTGGTGTCTAGAATCTTTCAAAATCCCTTGTAGCTCGAAGCCTAAGAACTGTAAAGTTATGCTAGTTAGTGATGATACTTTGAAAAGGATGAACATTGGTTTTTCCAATGAATCCGGAGAATTTTATGATCTACCAGTGGAAGAAGTTGAAGCTATTCCGAAGAGTCAAGAAGCGCATGAACAATAAAGAAAGGGAGGAAAGAAGAGAAAGTTGAAGGAAGTAGAAGAGGAAGAGAAAACCCCAAAAGCTAAGGAAGCTCAATTCGAACCTCCAAAACCTAACAAGAAGAAAGAATATCCAGATGATGTTGTAGAAAAATGGAGGGAAGATAAGAAAAACCGGAAGGAAGGAGAGCCATAGTTTGACTTGGATCCTGCTGAAGCAAAGGTTTTGAAAGATAAGACAAATGATGAGCTTGATAAGTAAGCGATGGAAAAGAAGTAGAAAAAATAAGATGAAAGAAGTAGATATTGTTCAATCTCTTTTGAAGGATGCTGAGAAAGCATCTGAGAGTATCCCAGTTCCAAAATATTTCTTGGTAGTAGATTTACCTAAGACTCTGGGTAAAAAGTTTGTCACTCTGGAAAAAGTGAAAGAAAGAGAAGAAGAAGAAGTATTATAAGTAGTGGAAGAAGAATAAAGCAGTGGCGATACTAAAGATCTCATAAAGCAAGTTGAAGACTTTCATGAGAAGGAAAGTCCATCCGAGAAGTTGTTAATCCAAACATCAGAAGCAGAATCTTCAAAACTTGTTACACCTGGGAAAGATCGGAAAGAAGAGGATGAGAAATATGAAGATGAAGTGAACAAGATATCTGAGGAAGAGAGTTTTAATCATCATTTTACTCATCCAGAGGATGCTGAGGTAGGAGATGAGAAGGAAAAGATATATGAAGATTGAATTGTTCAGCTATCTGACAGTGAACACAAATCTCTGGATAAGGAATCCATTCTGAGAAGTGATAAAGTAAAATAGATTGTAGTTGAGACACCTACCAAAGTTATTGTAAAGAAGAAAGAAACTGGTGGATAATCGACGATGAAGGCAGTTGAGTTAGAGAAAGAAGCCTCACCTAGCAAAGTCTCAAATTCAGAATCATCTTCTCTAGGACATGATTTTGTTTTCCAATTGTTGAAGAAGCTTTTTTGGACCATTCCAATTTTTACAAGCATAGAATATAGATTCCAGATGCTTCAACACACATTTAATCAGAAATCAGATTTAGTGTCCATGGTGATGGACAAGTGTGTTAGGCATGAGGCTGATTTCAAAAATTTCTTCATTAATTGCGATGCCCACAAAAGGTCCAGTAGAAAAATGGTTGGCTGGTTGAAGAAAAAAGTTGAATATTTGAGAGAGTTTGATGAGTTCCAATATGGTGTTAAGGAGGATTTTGACATTTAATATGGTAAAATCAAGGATCTCACAAGTAGCTTTTAGGAAAAGATAACTCTTTAGAAAAACTCTTGGATTCAAGAAGTAAAGGATCTAAATGGGAAATTGTATTCTGTTGCTCAAAGCTGGAAGAGAGAAAGTGATCTTCAGATTGAGATAGAAGAACAACTTGTTAAGTCGGAAGAAGTCCGGAAGGATCAAGCAGAGGCTCTTAAGTCTCCGAAAGAAAGAGTCAAGTATTTAGAGAAGAAAGCTTAGGATCAAGATCAGCTTCTTAAGCGAGCAGAAGAAGATCATAAGGAGCTCAAAAAGCCGAAGACTATAGTCAAGAAGTTGATGCCGAAGGAAAAGTAAGGATAACTTTGTCACAATCCGATCTTTTGTTGTACTTTTCTTCCTTTTACAAATTCTTTCTAATCATAATAAAATTTTTGGTTGCCTGTCTTTTGGATGTATTGTATTAATCTTTTAGGTACCATAATTTGTTTTCCATTCCCTCAAATTATTTTTAAAAATTAAAAAGGGGGGGAAAGGAAAAATAATACTAAGTAAAGAAGAAATATCCCTAAGTAAGGGGGAGTTTATCTAAGGGGGAGTTTATCTAAGGATGAGTTTTCATTACAAGAGATTTTTGTACTCAAGATAATGAAAAATATCATTCCGGAAATCTAGAATACGATCCTTAGTGTTCCAAAACCTAAGGGGGCGTTAGTGGTATTCATCTTTTCCCATATGATAAGGGAGATAAGTTTTATTTTCAAAGTCTATAAAAATATTTTCTAAGTCCTTATTTTCTTTTTCGTAAGGATGTTTGTTCTTTCCAAAAAGGGGGAGATTGTTGAGTCAATAAGGTTTATTTATGAATTTTCCATTCCTTCATGTTTGGGGAGATTGTTGAGTCAATAATATTTCCTTATGACTTTACTAATCCTCATGTTTAGAAAAACACAAACACCTTATCTCAAGGAAAATTTCATTTTACACTATGTTTTAGTTTCATAAGGAAAATTTTCCTTTCCCAAGGAAATTTATCCTTACCATGTTTTTGATTTCTTATTTTGTCTAAGTGTAAAATTTGGTTTCATATCTAAATCCTCGGAATCATATAATACTTAGATAAAGAGCATTATATTTTCAGGATACGAATTCAGACTCCGAGTTCTCTGGATTCAGACTCCGAACTCTTATGAGTTCTGACTCTGAGTTCTCTGAATTCAGACTCTGAACTCTTATGAGTTCTAACTTCAATTTCTATGAATTCAGACTCCAAAATTTTATGAGTTCTGACTCCTAATTATAATAAAATTTGACTCCTAACTTTTTAAGTTCTAACTCCGAATTCTCATGAACTCTGTCTCCAAACATTGTAAGTTCAGACTCCGAATCCTAATTAATTCTGACTCCGAACTTTGTCAGTTCTGACTCCAAATTATCATGAACTCTGACTCCGAACATTGTAAGTTCAGGTTTTGAATTCCTTAGAAAATAGAATATGAATGTCATTGTATTATAGACACATAATATGTTTTTGGATAGACTCCGAACTTTTATTTTCTTACATTCCGAATCTTTTATTTTGGTTATATAACCATATTTTTTTCTTACACTTGTTTTTTGTTATAAAACGATGTCGTGCATTCAGTTACTAACTAACCATTGTTTGAGTGACACATGTACAGGTCCCTTAGATATTCGAGGAAAAATATGACCATTGGAGGAGGGAGCCAACCGTTGGAGCTGTGCATATAAATAGGAGCTCAATTGAAAGGGCTCAAAAAGAAGTTGATCAATCTAGAGATTACATGCTACTGAAGTGATTTATAAAGAGAGAGACTTTATTTCTTTGTGCATACTAAACACCTTGTTCAGATTTTCTTTGTGTGACTTCAAATATTGCTGAGTACATTCGGGGGCTTCTGGGGATAGGAAGACAGAGGTGCTGACTACCTTAAAGTTTGAGGACTTTCTTGTTAAATAAGATAGAGGTGCCGGCTACCTTGATGTTGAGGGATTTCGGGGATATCATGACAGACTCTGATCTTTGTATTGAGGGATTACCCTGGTGTGGGTAATACATACTTTCTTGAAAGTATAAATCAAGGGACCTTTATCCAAGGTTGTTGGATACCCTTCTCTTTGGGTTAAAAGAATTACCACTTGTTACCTTTTTGTTTCAAGTTTTCCACTGTTATTTGATTGTTGAGGAAAGTATAACTATCTTATACTTACTTATACTTTTATAATCTGATTTCGTAAGATTCTATATGCTTTAAGGTAGAATATTTATCTTTGTAAACTTTCATGATGTTTTTTTTCCAGAACCATCTTTTCTGGAATCACTTTCTCAGAATCATATTTCTGGAATCTAACAAGTGTGTAGAGCTAGAGGTATTGTGAATTAACTTGTTTAACCTTATTAAACATAGTCATCTTTAAAAGTTCCAAATGAATTTGTCAAATTATACAATTGACCCCCCTGTTGTATTTTGACCACTATTAGATACTTTATTCAATATCTATATTATTTTGATCCTACATTTGGTATTATAGAGTATATCATACTCCACATACCATCTCAACACATACTACACACCATGTATATTTGGAATTTATAGAATGTGAATATTTTATTCACATGTCATTTTCCAATCCTCCATCCACTTATCTAGCCACAAATCATGCCAGTAAATAAGAATCTGGTCTAGATGATCCTTTTTGTCACCATTCGTCAAAATATGGCCATCCAATTCACATGGGAAACCATCCATGGAATATCCTATCAATGAAAATCAAAATCCACATAAAGAAATATGATCAAGTCCTAATCCCTCATTATATCTTGATACCATTTTCAATCTGAACCCAAATATGTGCTATCAATTTTTTTTGCAACAAGAAATGAGCGTGTAATGATTTATTACTTGATATTTTCTGAACCACCTTCCAAAATGAATGTTGGTGATGAGTGAATGATGAATGAGGGAATAAATTAATGAAACAAATACATGAATAAGAACATTGACCTATTTTCATGTCGACATTGATTCATTGTCATTAGAATGACTAATAAATAGATATACATCAAACAACAAAATAAATCTTCAACCTACCTGTATAATAATTCCATACCCTCAATACAATTGATTGATGAATCTATCTATTGGTTGATTGATTCACATTCATCATAGGATAATAAAATAAGATAAATCCTCATAAAACAATCATCCTAACTTTATATGGATCGATTTCTAATGAAGAATGAATCTGTATCATTGTCTGAGGTGAGATCCTCGATTTCCATTGGCACACTGATCACCAAAGCTCGACCCATAAATGTTCATCCATAGAAACTCATACACCAAATTATCTCTCAAATTATATGTTAATGAGGCCAACCCTAAATTTTTTATTATAAAAAGTTATATATAAAAGTTTATTAGATCATTTTATTATCTCTAATAAAATTAATTAATTCATTTATTCATTTATTATTTACGCCTGTGATAAATTCTTCATAAACAACCATTTCTAGAAAATATTATGTCATTACAAGGGTAATTACAACATTATGGGCTCAATGATGGTATCATATTTCAAGTCCAAGACTCTTTTTTAACAGTTATTCCATTTTTTCATGAAAATTATGCTTACATGATATTAACATTTTTAATATTTTTTAAATATCAATTATGGGATCACCAAGACTTAGAATCACATATATTCTCAGTTTATACCTCTAAAAATATTAATAGATATATTTCAAAGCTTTACATAGAAAAAATAATACATTATATACAAATAATAACTTATTTTATTAACTCTCAGCTCAATTATACAAACGTTGTAAGGTTTTTATCTCAAAATTATTTCATTGAGACATATATTCTTTTATGCACTTAATTTCTTTTTAATGGTGTATATACTTCCCATTTATATAATACCATTAATCCTTCATACATAATGATATTTTGTGTTACAACTTATCTACATCATTCATGGGAAGTTATGATTCAAAAGTTTCCAAAGCGATAAGGGTTTATGTTTTAGTCTCATTTTAATCGGGATTGATTATGCTTGAATATCGATTGAAGGAAATTATTCGATCATTGTCTAATAAACCCCTGCCATTTTATTCTACATTGTTTATTTATGATATTTTCAAGTAATAGTACTAAATCCCCACATTGGTATATAAATTATTGGGAAAATTATTTTAATAAAATCCAACTTCATTTCTCTCTTCGATCGAAAACCCTTCTTCTTCCAAATCCTTGTAAACTAAAAATGTTTTTAGAAATTTTTTACTATGATTTTTTAAATTAGTTTTTACATTTAATTAGATTTAAAAAAAATTAAAATTAATCTTATTTTTTTATAAATAATTTACTTTTTTACTTTTCTTCTAAAAACATGAAATGAATATTTTTTTAAAGTATTCGGTATGAATAGAAATTTTCTACAACCATGACCACTCAATGTTTTAATTATCAAATTTTAAGATTCAAAGTTAATTTTTATAAAAAGTCATTATTTAATGTTTGATAAAGTTTTATATTTTAAAGAATTATTTTCAAAATGGAAAGGAATTTTCCTCAAGAAATGTTAAAAGTGATCTTTCAAACTCATTTTTCATCTAAGATGTCATCCTTTGAAGTTACTCAAAGAGAAAATATTATTTTCATCCAGAATTTTTTTTAATATTTTCATCAAGGACAAAAACATTTGATGTTATAGATTTATTCTAAATTATTTATATATGTATCTCAAAAATATACCTAGCTAATTCCTCATTCCATGATGGGGTAATCAATGCCTTATGACCATTTCTAAAATTAATTCATTATGAAATTTTCTTTTATTATGATATGAAGTAAGATTATGCAACCCATTTTCTTTCCATCGATAATTCTTATGTTATTACTTATGATGAATTTCCTTTATATGGCACATATAGATCATGAAAATGTTATGATGGGTGCTCTTAGATAGTGCTCCAACGAATTCAGTAATGTTATAGCCTCATGAGACGTCATGTATGGAATTAGAGAGTGAACCTAATTAGTTATGAAAATTTTCCCACCATGTTAAATAGTCTAGGGAGTTAACATGAACTCATGTTTATGTCATGTTTTTTTATTGTGACCATATTTCTTATGCTACAATGATCTTATGATACCATTTTCTTTATGTAATGTTTCCATGTGATTACTCATGATCCTAATCTTTATGATATTATGATATAATTTTGACTCACACTTTATGTGTCCTTATCCTGTGTATTTTTTACTGGTCTTTTAGCTCACCCATTATGGCTATGTATTCTATAGGTTATCCAATTTAGTTTATTATATCGAAAGGATTTAGGATCTTTTTATGGAGAATAATTTTTTTAGTCTCACTTTGATGTATTATAAACCTAATATTCCAAATACTCTAGTCCTTTATAATCCTTGTGTTTTATTAATGGACATTTATGTTTTAAAATCAAGTAACAACATGTGTTAAAGTATTGGGTCATCATACCACTATCTGTAAGAAACCCTCTCAAAATTGAGAATCGGTTCCCAGATCAGGAATATCTAGATGTGATGTAGCTGGCACTATATGAGGAAATGTTCGTGGTTTAGGTACCACCACTTATAGAGCATGATCATCCCCACCCTCTTGGCACATGACTCAAGACCTTCATGGTGGAATATTTCTACAATTAAAAATACAAATATTAGAATATTATTTAATAAAATAAATGATCATAGATAAAAAAATAAAAAAGGTATAAATCCTTCCTATATAAGATTCAATACACATAATAGCCTACTCCTAAATCCAGGTCTCACTGATATCGAAGATCAAAAAGGGTCATAAGAGACACTCCCACTACCCACTATTAAGATCAAGTCTAGGTCAAGGTCAAATATATTATATCAAAGGTTTCAACATTTGAAGTATCAATTGAATGTTATAGGGTAAAAAAACATTATATTTCAATTGGAATCCCCATTTAACGGAAACAATTTCATTAAATAATTATAATCCATCAGATTTATGTTTATATATATATCTATATCCTAATGTAGTTAGATGCATCTATCATTACAAAGTTATAAATTATAATTCATTATAAGTTTCAATTATTAAATCATGTTACTTAAACTATCCTTTTTTATGGTTTAATTATATAGACCATAATTATCAGTTTATAGATGTCTATGCACCTTATAAATTACAATTTTCATCTGTTTAATTTCAACCAATAATTTTTCATCCCATGTAACCAATGGTTCATGGATTAAAAATGTAATAATTGGTCAAATAAAGTTTCAACATAAATTTATGAGGAAAGAAACTATTTAGGTCGATGAAAACACATTAATAAACCAATTATTCATATCATTATTCTGGTATAAGCATTATTCAAATAACAGATACAACAATCAAGGTGATACAACATGCTATATGAAATGTGCACAATAAAATATACATGGAATTGATATTAATAACATAAAAATATTTATGTTCCTATAATGATTCATGATAAAATACATCCTTTACATACCGGTCCATGGGTATAAGAAAATCCACAATGATAATAAATTATACAAAATAATGTGTGTCACCCAATGATAAAATCAATATAACCATAATAGGTGGAAACTAGAATAGCATGTACCATCTTAGGAAACCTAAACTTTTTTCTATATGTGGGTTAAATACTCTTAGGAAAAATATCATTACCAAATTCTATCACATTACTAGTCTCTTATCTACCAAAACAAAAATAGTATGATAAAAGGAAAAAAGAATCTATGATACCACTTGTGATGTCCCAGGCATAGTTTGATCATAATTAACTGAACTTAATTGTCCACATGGAAAACAATATTCAATTAATTATGAGAGAACTGGGTCTACATCATCACAATAAGTCCACCTATCTTATACCACTAATTGACTCCTCATCTAGTATTGGCCTCTAATCTGGGCTAGAATGGGAGAAATTGGAGAAATAAAAAGACTCCTACATAATAGGGAATATTATCTCACAGAGATTTAACATTTGATATGGGATGGTAAATAAATAAAATACGTGAAGGGACTTATAGTGTTACTGAAGGGTATCTAACGAGATGAATGAAGCTTGAGTTGGATGCTGAATGGAAGAGATCTCTCAAATCCTAAGTGATGTAGAGGAGGAGTTCTCAAGTGGAGGAGCTCTCGAGTGGAGGAGGATATTGTGAACGAGAAATAAGGAGAAATAGAGGTTGAAGGGTTAAAAATATGGATGGAAAATGGTAAATTATCAATTTTTAAAGGGGTTCGTGGGTTTGATGTGTGGTTTTCCAAACTGTGCACCAACCATGCAGTTGGAAGTGTCTAAGGTGACACCCCATTGCACAACAAGGTGAATAGTTTAAAAAACCATGCATAGCCCATGTATAATCACTGTTTAAATTCTCCACACCTCATATTTATAGGAACATGGTTAGAAGAAACTTTCTTCCAACCATGTGACAAAAACATACAATTTATTGCAGGTTTTTCACAACTACCTGCCTCCTATCGCATATTTAAACTAATCATACACCTATTCTTTTTTATCCTAATGTTGAGCCACATGGTTACTACTAATAATGACCTAATGGTATAAATCGACATGTTTCTATAAAAAACTAGAGCCTCTGGAGCTGAACAAGCCCCAAGAGCTCTTGAACCCTTTCTTAGTCCATTAGGCATTCTCATATAAAGAAAATAAAATATTTGGATAAAATTTAAAAGGATCTGTATCAAATTAAAAACATGATATCTTATAATTTCCCCCCATTCAAGTATCAAAGAAAAATTTCAATCCAACTAATGATTAGATATTTCACAACCAATAATCAATAAGATGGAAATATCATCAACACCAAAAGCATAACCAAACCCAATAATAAAAAAAATGATTGAAAATTCACCACCACTCTTACCTATTAGTTTAGAGGATAGTTCAAATATTAACTAGGTTGAAAAACGTAGTAGGAAAACCCCTCACTAACTAACCAAGAAGTAATGAATGAAAAAAAACAACACCATATCCACCATCATCCATTCATGTCACAATCCAAATATCAAACCATATCATTTGTTTCACAACATAAATCCATCATAGCATATCATACTACCACATTCCAACTAATCACAACCATATATTTTCTGGTTAATGTAAACATGAAGGAAATCAACCTCATTCCATTGTCGTTACTAATACATCACCCACCCATATCCATATATCCACATATCCCTCATCACAATAGGATAATGTGAACATGAAAGAAATAAAACCCATTCTCTCCTCCTTCCATTAACATCCCCCATTGTGTATCTATATTATAACCACATAAACAATTATCCAAAATATATATACAAAAAACCTAAATACACTCTGGACCATATACATATAACCACCACAACCAATCACAACCATTAAATAATAACCTTGAGTTATTACATCCCATGAAATTTCACCTTCCATCCTCTTTAACCATAACATATCTATAAAAACAACATTTAAAATAATAACTTAACATCTACATGAAATAAAGAACTTTCCATAAAAAATCATCATAAATGGAATGGATAAAAATATAGGAAAAAGGAATCCACTAAATAACAACTTCACATTTAATAATATCATCAATATATTCTTCTGGTATTACCATTTACTAGCCTTATTACATTCATTATTCCATCCTTTTTTCCAAATTTAATTCTAGTTATTCAATAATCTACTTCCCACTCTAACCCTTCATTTTCACATTTCACACATTTCCCTAGCCTTTCACTACACACCAACCTTCTATTTTCATCATTTCATTTTATTTTTCAAAATACATTAGTAATTATATTAATTATAGTATTTTTTAGTTTCTAATAAACAATTACCCACATCAATTCTATTTTAATTCCATTCCTCAACCTAGAAACTTAATATACCAGACACATTCCCCATTTATTTCAATATCCATTTACAAAACATATCACCCAAAACTAATTAGTATAACATTGTTAAAAAATGGAAACAGGTAAGGAAACCCAACTCAACCATTAACATAAAATTTCCTCTTTGATATCTTTTTTATTTTTTGTGACCGTACACTTCTTAACTCATGCACTACCTATAAAAACATAGAGAATAAAGTAGTCATAAGAACACCCCACAAACCCACTATCCAATTAAAAATTTTAATGGAAACATATCAGCAAGGCACTAACTCCTAAAACATCCCCAATATGATAACATCCTATAAATAATTTATTCAAATTAAATCATAAATAAAAGACCAATTCCTACCATTGAATTATTTTTGTTCCACCCTAACCGAGACCTTTACAAGAATTATATCATGAAAAAATCACTACCAAAGCATAATTAAACCCCCAAAACACCTGTCACTTAATTATTTAATATATATTTATTCTATCATGTATATTTTTACTAACCTAAATTTCCATTTTCCATTAACATTTTAATGTTTTCTTTTAAACTATGAATTAGATAATAAATATAAAATAAGAAACATAGGAATATAAAATATCAAAAACACCCCTTCAAAAAATTAATAAAAATATGGTTAACTTAACCAATATAATGATAAAAAAATTCATTGTAAAAAAATTAATTAATATTAATTACATAATAAATAATAGATTTTATAAATCCATTTTGCTGTACAGTCTCTAGGTACTCATCCAATTATTAAGTGGTAAAGGTTCATCAATAATAACTAGTATCTAGAAATACTAGTAGTAAAAATTAGTTAATAAAAATAATCTCATGGTAAATAACATGAAAACTAATAAATAAAATGTGACCATCTCTCCCATTTCAATTCATCATACCATATTTTTTTACCTTCTTTTAATTCATTCATAATGAAAATTTTCTTTATAAGTTCCCCCTTCCACATAAACCAAGAATAATCAAGAAACTACAATCAAATAACATGGTATAAATAGTATAAGGATATCATTGAAAAAAAATAAAAAAATACATTCATGTATTTAATTTCAGATGATAGAAGAAGATTTTATAAAATCCCAACCTAAATGATGATTGAGGAACACATGCCATTAAAAGAAAACTGAATCCAATATTTTATAAAATTTCATTAATCTTTACGTGCACTAATAACAAATCAGTTCCCATTAAATCAATTAACCAAAAAAATTAGAACAAATAGAAACCACTACCATGTACCCTAAAATAAATAACTAAAAAATAAAGAATAATAATTAAGAGAGAATCACAATGAACAAAAGAAGTATTCACCTAAAAAATACATGTCCTAAGGGTCATAATTAGGCTTCTACAACTACCATTAAAGTAACCTAATAACACCTATGCTTTGAGAGGTTTTAAATGAATTTATGGGAATATAAGAGGAAACATGAATTTATTATGAAACTAGAAAACATAAGAATCATGATGCATTTCTTAGAATAATAGTGAAATGGTACAGAATGAAATGAATATTTGAGAATAATGTAATGATCTCCCACTTATATCCACCACAAATATCACAATAAAAAAATATTAAAAATAATGCATAATTAAGGACAAAACATAGTCAAAGTGATCACACCATAATCTCTATACTCTCAAGGTTCATGGAATGATCATAAATATTTTCACCTCAAACATGTATAACCCTAGTCCTCACCATAACATAGTGTAAGAAACTATGGGGAAACATAGAATAGATAGGTAGAACCAATAAATTGACCACCCTTATATTCATAACTTAATGAGTATAACCACACTATAATCCTACTTGAATGATATTAAAAATGAGATCATAAAATAATAATACAAAATTACCCACACAACATTAAACCTACATAAGATAAATATAAATAACCTAAATACAACTATACCATGGTCTAAATAGGCACACCACACCTTATGGAAGATAAAACAATAATTAATCCAGACCCTTCACATTTAAATATATAAAAATTTAACTACAACCAAACTCATACCTATAAATAGTGTGACATAAAAATCTCATAGCTTATAGCCTATGTCGTGACTCAATACTTATACCATAATAATAACCCTCATGGAACTACCTATCAGACTATAAAAATACCCTTTCCTAAGTAACTAATCATGATGTAGCACATATATTCATGTAATGATCCTTGAATTTAGTAAAAAATTATATCCAAAAATCCAACTCCCCTATACCACTTTCATCCAAACAACCTCATGAAGCTACAAAAAATTTTAGAATACAAAGAAAAGGTCCATGAAAATTCATACTTTCATAATAAACCTTCTCATATGTGAAAGTATTTTATGAGATTATTGATATGAGTGTAGGAGGTAAATTGAAAATAATACACTCAAATAACCCCTAGAATATATTTCACTGAATTTTTATCCCATAATAAATAATATTGTAGATATATTAAATGTATAATTTAGCCAAACCACTTTTCTACACTGTTATAGATCATGTAGACTTAGATTTTATTAATTTATAGATAATTTTTTAGAGAAGTGTGTTACCATTATTATCATAATTGAATAGTGTTTTACTGGGGGGAAGATGGAGTTTTTATCATGATTGAAGAATGTGATGATAATTAATAATTTTTATTATTGGTATTTTTTATTTATTATTAATAAGGGAAGATATAATGGAAAGAATCTATTGAAGAACATAATATTAGTGATTTTTTTGATTGAGGTATATATAGTTTTGATAATAGATATAAAGGGGGATATTTAAGAGCTTTATGGGTTGGGAAGATTATATTTTTTATCAATGTGTAAATTAACCATCAATATGTATTGACTGATTATGATAAACCTAGTGATTTTAGAGTTTTAATGTTTTACATACACCATGGAGTTACATTAGATGAGATACATATATTTATTCAATTATACATGTTAATGGAGATTAATTCATATATTGGAAAAGGAAACTGATATAATAGATTGAAAATTTTCTTAGAGTTCCAGTATATTTAAGGAATAAGCTTCTATATGTGATGATTTTTTAGAATGACTTATTTGGAACCAATGATATGTGATAATGGATATAGAGAGAACTATTTATAATATATTCAGGGTGAGTTAGAGATTTTGTCTATGGATAAAAATTAAGATAAATGAATTATGTGAGAATATATCCTTGGATTATCATGCATAAAGGATAATGCAACAAATATATAATATCCATTGAATGAAATAGTTAATTGAGAGTTTAATTATAGATTAATTATGAGATATTGACCTATTTATATGAAAATTAATAAATAATTTTTATGAGAATAATTATTGAAAAGATTTAAAAAATGAGTTAATTAATGAAGATTTATTAAAATAATTAATAAGATTTTATATGGGGTTAAGTGATTTTAGAAATGTTATGAAGAGTTTTGAGAAGTTTTGATCGATTCCTAAAGACATTTAAGATATTCTGAGATGAGTTGGAGTGTTTTAGGAAGTCTTGAGAGTATTTAAAGAAGTTATGAGATTATTTTAATAAGTTAAGTAATTTTATATTGGGGTTATAAATATTGAAAAAGGAATATAGAATATCCCTTATACAGTACAATTTCTAATTCACTATAGATCAATGTGATATGTAATATCTTTTAGAGTAAATTGAAGGAAGTTTGAGAGTTAATAATTGATATATAATATTATTGAGATGGAATGTAATGTTATGTTTCTTATACGTAACATATCCCAATGTACATAAAAGATATATTTTGAATCTTTCTCAGAGTTCTGGAAAAGGAAAAGTCTTCTTTATGATACATAATATATATTTGGTTTTGTGAATGTTTTTCCAAGAGATACATAATATAATGTAGTGTATATAGAACATATAATGTGAGGATAAAATTGAAATATGGTAAATATAATAATCCACACCAATTAAATATATATGTTAAAGGATATAAAATATATTATATAAGGTATATACAATATTTTCCCTTTTGTAGTGATATGTATGATTTTATATTTCTCACATAAGGTTTATTAGTTTGAAAAATGGGAGAATTATGGATAGTGAACTAGTTGATATTGTGTTGAGATTAAAGTAAAAAATCTAATTTTATTATTAGTTATTTTTCTGTGATTAAATATGTTATTAAATAAATAATTAATGAGATGAAATTGATTGAATCCTCGTGTAATAATTTTATAATTTTAAAAAATTTATATTTGAAAACATAGTAACCCAAACATTATATACATAAATATTAAATAATTTTAGATAAATAATTAATAAATTTAATAATAGTACATACTTGAGGACCATAGAGTTTTAGTGTCTTTCAAAACATGGATACATAAATAACTGGTATATAAAAATCTACACCATTTCTCATTAAGTTCTTGAAAACTAGAACCCTTATACATATAATAATAAAAACCTATATGCATAACCTATGGAAGGGAAACATAATAAATAACAATATAAGATAACCAGTAAAGTTAAACATAATATATGTCAATCAATGATCACTTGTGATAATATTATAAGCATAATTTTATAATAATATGTTCTAAAAAATATAAATTCAAACCCATCAATTCATATATCATAATCAAGAAACATGGTAAAAAAATTTATCAATCAAAATAAATAAGACATAAAAGTGTGAAATAATAAATAATCAATAACAATCCATGAAAAAATATCATAATCATTAAAAAGGTGGCATACAAATAAGTATAGAAAGTCATCTTCTTATTCAAGTATCATTTCCAAGACTATCATAGTTGATTAGGTTCACTCCCCATTACACCTATTCCTTAGTCAGGGTTCCCTCCAAAAAATATCATATTAGACAAAGTACCTTACTGAACTAGATTCACACCTAATTTTTTCCCTTATTATATCATGATATATCCTTCTTTACCCAATGTATTGGAGGGCTATATAATTTTGGAACTATCTATCACAAAATGAAAACCATACATATGTGTGACATAAGATCATAAAACATCCATCATATCATAAAATAATAACTCATGGAATAGATATGAGTTTCAAAAAAAAAATTCATAATCATAATCATAAACCATCCAGTGAAAAAATAAATATGGTACCATTTGATCACACCTATAGTAAATCAAAAGTAACATCAAAGTATTTTGTTTACATAAAAATACCATTAAAACATCACTAGAACATTTCTTGACGAAATACCATTTTGATTTAAAATAACATAATTAGAATCAAAAATAATAATAAGGGAAAAATTTTATTTTAAAGGAACAAAGGAAACATATAAAGTAATATTTAAAGAAGTGAGTATTTATGATTATAGGGGAAGCTGTTCATGTGCCCTATGTTAAAACAAAAATTTGTTTCACATTTTTAGTAAAAAAGTAAAAATGTAACACTTCTATAAACATATATGATGATTCAATTTAAACCATGGTAAAAAAATTAAGTTATACTTAAAAATTAGTTTAAATAATATTTGGATAATAGAAAAAACATTCTTGAAAACATTTAAAAAAGGATATGGAATAAAAAAGACTTTTGATCAAAGAGAGAAATAATGTTGGGTTTCCTTAAAAACATACTTTAAGTATATTGAGTGCTTAAAGATAGAAAAATGAAAGTAAAATAAACAATATATAGAAAGAAAATTAGTAAAATATAATTCATAATATTTTAGAGAGATATATAATATAATTTCATCATCAGACATTTAAGCACCAACAATCCTAGTAAAAATGAGTTTATAACATAAAACTCTTACCTCAAGTATGTATTACTGAGTAATCACTATAAAATCATGTATATTAAATTTAAATTTTATTATAAATATATAATAGAACCATAATAATACTTTTAATACTATATATTATTTACTTATAAAATTTTATCACCTATTTATTAACAATATTTCATTATCATCATCATTTTGGGTGTTAACGGCTTTGTTGTTCATGCATATTTTGGTTCAGTGGTTATGGTCCAAGAATTTTTATCATGGTTACTTCATATCCAAAATTTTTAATCATGATATAAATATTATACATATTTATTATATTCATTTTTATAACCATCCATATAAATATGTGAGGGAAAATGAATTATATCACTATGTAGAGATGATAGTTTGTACGTACACTCGAGTGATGTTTCCATTTTTTAATGGATAGAATGAATGAAAGGTAAATATTAATTTCAATTATATTATACTTATTATAACCTAAATATCATATATAAAAATTAAATATATCTTGATAAACAACCACAAATGATGTTAGTGGAAAATGAATCGCATCGCAACGTGCAGGTGGTAGTCCACATGTATGCATGAGTGACACTTTCATCTACAATTTGACTGAGAAGATATAGTAAATGCTTATAAAATACACCTAATAACATATAATTATGTTTATTATACTAGATTAATCATGTTTTTATGGATAAAAAATGTTTATATAAAGTAAAATAAAAAATAAAATTTAAAGATCTTGGTTAAGATCCATACCTCTTCTTCTAGAGACCTCATTTGACTTACACCTTAATCCTTAAAGGATTGGTATTAGAAGAAGAATATATAAAATATGAAGAATATATGTATTATATGATAGTTTTGGATTAGTTATTTTCTGAGGTATAAATCTACAACTGAGTGAATAATAGTGGAAAAGATGTGCCCTTTTATAAGTGGGGGGAGGGGCACACATAGAATTTTTTAAAATATTTCAATGATATAAGGTAAATTTCCAAAGAAATTTAATCAAAATGTATATGTATTAAAATTTATTATAATATAAGGCTTAAATACCCTTAAAAATAATATTTATATAGGTATTTATGGAAACCCTACCCTTATCTCTTGGTTTAATCCTCAGTAAACTCGTTTTAACCTTAGCCGTGATAACAAAATTTTACTCTTTTTACTATTCACTATGACAAAAATTTAGATGATCCCATTAGATTATAATAATTAATTTGATAGAAAATATGGAATTTATTTTAAAATATTGAATTTATATAAGTGGAATAATTTCATTTTAAATTGGTGTACAACCCACAATGAAACCTTATTTTAGAAAATGAACTTTTATGTATAAAAATTAATTTCCCTCCATTAATTACTATGTAAAAACCAAAAAAATAATTTTAAAAAATTAATTTAAATATATAATATATAAATTTCATTTTTTTACATAAATATATGTTAATTTAATTTATTAAAATAAAAAGACATTGTGCACATAAAAATAATTTTAAGAAAAATGTGTTTTTAAGCCTAACCAAAAATTATACCAAAATAATGTCTCATAATTATTATTATATAATTAATTATATTATTTATAATTAAAGGATAATTATGTAACTTTAAAAGAAAATTAAAATCATAATGGTACTTTTACTTGAAAATAGATTATAGTTTTTCCAAAAATCGACAATTTTTACTATTCAGTAAATTTTGTTTTTAAGAAAAACCATAAAAATTAAACCTATTATAATATTGACATGCTAATTTAGAGAATTATTTTAATTTATTAAAAGAAAATTTATAAAAATGGTATAATTTAATTATAAGGTTCTCATGAAACAAATGCAATAAAAAATAATTTTTATAGAAAACATATTTGTGAAGTTTAAAATGACATTAATGAAAATTGAGTACTTATTTATTATGAATTAATAAATATATTTTCACTAATTAAAAAATTTATAAATATTTTTCATAAAGAGATTTTTATTATTCATACCTTTCAATTTAATTTATAGTTTATAATCATTCTCTATATCATAGTTCATATAGACTTGGAGATGCATGTAAGGCAAGCTACTGTATACTTCATGTTTATTTCAAAGGAAATACCTATAAAATGTTAGTGTGTTACATTATACCCTCATTAAAATGAATTTATACATCAAAATTTTATCAAACTAATACAATAAAATTAATATATCATTGCTTTATCACATTCCCAAGTTCCCATTTAGCATTCTAGAATTTATGATTCCTCTAAATAAATTTAACAAGGTGAGTAGTCTTTTTCCTTAGAACATTATCTAAATGATACAATATTTCTAATAGTTTCTCTTAATAGGAATGAACATGCTATATTATTAAAACCACTAAGTATATTACATGTGAAGGATCAAGTATGTACTTATTTAGGAGAGACACACAGAACACATTATAAAGTTTAGATAGGTTTGGTGGGATTGTAAAATGATAAGATACAGTATATAAATGATCAATAATCTAGAATTTAACAACATAACTATGGCTTATATTTCCCTTATTTATGAATCTAATAACATTTTTACTTATTTAATTCATAGGAATACCTTCTCTTTATCATCTAATTATAGATCTCACCATTGATTTTTTGCAAAACTCTTATCTAAAGTCTGAGAAACCTTAATGTGATTCTGAAGGAATCTAACATTACATGATATTTACTATGATAGATTAGGTCCCAATATTTTTATTTCGAGAAAATTATCATAACATATCATATATCTACACTTATTTCCTTATAGGGATTCATGAGTATCTAATTGAATGCTCATGTGAAATCTATTCTTGTTAGAAAACTCGACTAGAGGAAGATATTGATTCAACCAAAATTTTAAATATAGTGAAAAGGATATATAAATATATTATAGGGTTTCAATGGTTATATAATAATGGAAATCTATATGAGGATGATAGATAAAACTAAAACCAAACTCTATATCTAGATATTTTTTAACACTTCTGCTGAACTTTGAGGTAAACCTCAGATCTTGATCAGATATAATAAAATATTTTATTCCATACAACCTTACCAATTCATTAATTTATATACTATAAATTTGATCAAGAGAGAAATATTATATAATAGTATTGAATTGGGCTAACTACATAAGTTGATCAACTATAACCCAATTACATTATGGATTTTAGATGTTTTGGGGTGTTCAATGATGAAATCTATTGCTATGTTTTCCCATTTCTATGATGGTATGGGTAATGGTGGTAAAAGCACCATAAAATTATTTATATAAACCATAATGTGATTAAAAACCAAGAACTAAGAAATATACTCTGAAATATACCTCTTCATGTTGTCCCATCATAAATACTCTTTCATATCTCAATAAATATTGCTACTTCCAAGATGAATAAAGAATAAAGAGCTATGAGTTTCTTCCAACAACATATTCTTCATGTCTTGTATTGATTGGAAACATACTCAGTTCCTTAAACTTATCATTCCATCATAATCAAGGATGAACTTAGCGAAATTTATCACCTTATTTTATATATTCACATCCTCCTTCTATTACTATTTAATCTTTACATGGATATATGGTTGAAAAATAATTTGATTAAGATAATTTCTATCCCCTTCCTTCACGATTTAAAGGTTTGTCCTTTTAAAATACATAAATATTAGATCTTTTTATCCTAACTACTACAAATAAGGCCTTTAATACTGCTAAATATTCCTTTATTAGAATAAATAAATGCTGAAAATTAGAGTACAATTAAAATCCTTAGGCCTTTATCAGTGATAAATATAACACCGATAAAGGTATTTCTTTATCAACACTAGTTTGGAACTAATAAAGGGTCATACTGTTGTGGTGTGCTATTAAAATTATAGCACACTATAATAGAAAAAACCTTAAATACTGGAGAAAATACATAATTCAACTTAAATAAATTTAAAACACAAATACGAGAAAAAAATTCTATATTATAGAAATTTCAAAAATTGGTTTTCACAATTACAAAAAAAGTAAAAATTATCACATAAATTAAAAAACATTAATTTTCTTCTGTCTTTGGCCCCTGACCCCTGTTCATGCTATTAGTCGTTGAAAAAACCAACCCAACTCGAGAAAAAGAATACACCTATATTTGAAAATAATTCTTATGTTAGTAATACTATAAAGAAATAAATCAAACAAAAAGTTTAAATTTTAAACTAAAGAACATACTTTGAGTTATACTAGGAATAAAGTATTTCATATTGACTTACAATTTGTTCTTACATGTCACACCATTTCGTTTTGTTCACAAAAGTAGGTCCGCTTGAATTTTCTCTCATCTATGGTGATAAAAAACTATCTATAGATGGGATCCAATTCAAGAGGTATTTCTTTTTTAGAACAAGCCTTCAACTATCACACCATTTCTTATTCATCTTCATGAATTATCTCTATGAAACTTAACTAAATAAGTATAAGATTTAAATTATAAGTAAATTAATTAATTAATAGCATATAAAATTTTAAGAAAAAAATATGTACTTGTTTTCTTGGATTTGGTGATGTGATGCGAGTTTTAAACTACAATGGGTCTTATATATTGAAAAAACACACTTCAATTCATACCGATCACATCATGTATTAGATTGAAATACAATCAATTTATGTATGTGACAAATAAATTATAGATCATTTTCCTAAAGTTTGAAAACAATTTGAGCTCGTTTTCTTAGTTTTGGCTAGTGAGGTGTGTTTTAAACTAAAATAAAACCTTTATATTAAAAACAAAAACTTTGAGTCATATCTGTCACATAATGAATTATATTTATGTTCAGTCAATTCTTATAAATCAAAAATTAATTATTTTTAATTTTCCTAGAGTTTTAATATATTATGATCTCATTTGATCAGATTTGGCTATTTAATGTGTGTTTAAAACTGAAATGGCACTTTTTTATTGAAAACATGTGCATTGAGTCATATTGACCACATCATGTGTCATATTGGTGTGCGATCAATTTTTATACATGAAAAATGAATTATAAATCAATTTAATATAGTTTAATAACAATCAGAGATCATTTTATTAGTTTTGGTGATGTGAAACACGTTTGAAACTAATATGGTATTTTTTTATTGAAAATAGATAATTTGATTCATATCATTCACTTAATGTGTCAAATTGATGTGTGGTATATTCTTACAGGTCACAAATTAATTATGGTCCATTTTTCTAATGTTTAAAATAAACACGAGATCATTTGCTCTATTTTTCTAATTTGATATGTGTTTTAAACTAAAACGAAACTCTTGTATTAGAAACACACACTTCGAGTTATACTGACCACATAAGGTGTCATATTGAAATGTTCTTGATTCCTAATAGTCACAAATTAATTATTGAAAATTTAGCTAAATTTTGAAAATAATCTGACCTTATTTTTTCAGTTTTGGATATGTGATGCGTTCTAAACTAAAATAATAGTTTTATATCGAAAAAACATACTTCAAGCCATACCGACCTCATCATGTGTCATATTAGAATGTGGTAAATTAATAAATGTAGAAAATGAATTATTTATCATTTTTCTAATATTTTAAAATAATACAAGCTTGTTTTATTGGCTTTGGAAATGTGACACACATTTTAAACTAAAATGGGAAGTTTCTTTTAAAAACCCACTCTTTGAGTCATATCAGTAACATGGTATGTCATATTGATGTGTATTTAATTATTACATGATAAAAATGAGTTATGGACCATTTTCATAATGTTTTAAAATTACATGATCTTTTTTATTGGTTTTGGATTTTTGACGCGTGTTTTAAACTAAAAAAAACTTTTATAGTGAAAACACACACTTTAAGTCATAATAACCACATAAACTGTTATATTGATGTGTCGTAAACTCCTATAGGTCATAAATAAATTATATATTATTATAATAAAGTTTAAAAATAATTAGAGATCATTTTATTAGTTTTTTCTATGTAATACGTTTTAAACCAAAATGACACTTTTATATTAAAAAAATTATTTCTAGTTATATAGACCACATTATTTGTCATATTGGAATGTGGTAAATTTATAAACATGAAAATTTAATTAGGGATTGTTTTCCTAAAATTTGAACACAATCCAATCTCGTGATCTAGGTTTTAGTGATGTGAAATGAGTTTTAAACTAAAATGGAACCTTTCTATTGAAGAAATTAAATTTGAGTCATATTAGTCACTTCATATATCAGATTAATGTATAGTAAATTCATACATGTTACACATGAATTATGGACTACTTTCCTAATTCTTCAAAATAATTTGAGCTGATTTTATTTTTTCCCTATTTGAGGCATGTTTTAAACTAAAATGAATGTTTTCTATTTAAAACATGCACTTCAATTCATATCAAAAACATCAGGTGTCATATTAAAATGTGGTCAATTACTGAAGGTCTCAAATGAATTATAGACCATTTTATAAAATTTTGAAAACAATTCAATATTGTTTAATAAATTTTGTCCATGTGATGCATTTTAAACTAAAATGACACTTTTATATTGAAAACCCATATATCGAGCCATATCAACCACATCACATGTCAGATTGGTGTATAGTGAAATTCTACCCATAAAAAATAAATTTTGGATATCTATAAAAAAATTTGAAAACATTATGAAAACATTTTCTTTGTTTTTTCCATGTAAAACATGTTTTAAACTAAAAGGGCATGTTTCTATTAAAAACACACACTTTGAGTCATATTTACCACATTATGTATCTAATTTAAGTGTGGTCAATTTTAACATATAAAAAATGTTTTTTGACCATTTTCCTAATATTTGAAAATAATATGATCTCATTTTCTCAGTTTTGGCTATTTGATTCTTATTTTAAACTAAAATGAAATGTTTGTATTGAAAATATGTACTTCGACTAATACTGACCACATTGGTTGTCATATTGATGTGTAGTTGCTTCCTACACATGAAAAATGAATTATAGATTGTTCTCATAAAGTTTAAAAACAATAATATATTGTTTTATTTATTTTTTCTATGTCAAATGTGATTTAAACAGAAATAAAACATTTATATTAAAAACAAACAATTTAAGTCATACCAATAATATGTTGTGTTGGATTGGTGTGCGGTAAATTTATACATGTGGAAGATGAATTATGTATCATTTTCCTAAAGTTCGAAAATAATTTGAACTCGTTTTCTCATTTTTTTCCTTGTAAAACATGTTTCAAAATAAAATTACACTTTTATACTAAAAACATACACTTTGAGTCATACTGATCACATCATGTGTTGGATTGATGTGCAATAAATTCCTATACATCAACAATGACTTATGGACAATTGTTCTAAGGTATCAAAATAATATGAAATTTTTAACTAGATTTGATCATGTGACATATGTTTCAATCTAATGTGTAAATTTAAAAAAATAGGTATTACATAAAAAATATAAGAAAATTAATTAAAAAAAGGAGATGAAATGATGAGAAATTTACCTAAATAATTAGTAGGATGTCACCTCTTCATGATGTTTGTATACATTCTGACACCATGTATTCTTCCTATTCATTTCTAAACAAATTTATTTCTTCTATTATAGTTTTCCATGAGAAATATGTAAAAGATAATATATAAGCATTCTCACACTAATTATTCGCACCCAAAATATATTTATATGGTAATATCCCATACTAGACCAGAAACATAGTAGGTAATCACCAAAATTTTATGTCAGAAAACATTTAACACTATGTTTGATACCCCATCATCACTGAACAAATTTTCTTCTTCTTTTGAGTATGTATATTGTTGTGAATCTTCATATTACTGAGAAAATATTGAAAAAGAAGATTAATAAATATTTTTAATGAAATTTTAATTACCTTTATAAATTACTTGTTCAGGGATGCTATTATTTTGATGGTACATAATATCTTTCATAAATTTTCAAACATAATATCCACAATAGTTTTTTATTTACTTCAGACATTACATAAACATTAACCACAATAAGTAAATTTTCTTGAAATATTTTTTTATTGTTAAATATTTATAAATATACCTTAATATGTTTCCATTTGAAGTAATCCATGGGATTTTAATTTTTAGTCACCAAGTTCATGGTATGATATATCATATATTTACAGATTGTCTAATCATACAAAAATTATTATTAAAACACAAAATAAAACATATAATAAAAATTTTATCTTTAAAATGTTGATTTTAGTGCATTAGAAATTCATAATACACATCATGTGTGGTTATTTTTATGGAAATACATGCATTGGATCCAAAAAAATATATGGGGTATCCAGATTGATTGCAATCAGCATATAATTCTTCCTAAAAAAATAATTAAAAAAATAAGAAATTATTTTATATGATTAGATTTTATAGTTTACCCCTAGATTATAGGCATAAAAACAGTCTGTCATATATTATTTTCCTCTCAATTTCCTCACTTAGCTCATCTTTTTTCTTATTAATTTCATTCAACTCTAAAGAAACTTTGTCTGTAGAAATGATACATGTATTAATGAATACGTATCTCAATTCACAGGGTTATCCCTTTATATAGTAGTAATATAAACTTCTATAGAAAATATGAATAGTTCTTAACAGTAGTGAAGATATTTGATCTTTTTTCGATATACGTATTATGAAAATTTTCCTTGTATATGTATTCACAATTTAGACTCCTAGTCATTCAAACTTGAGAATATTATTTATACTCTCGAGAACAACCATATCTGTAATAAAATTTTCAAAAATTTCTTCTTTAGATGGAATTTGGGACATATATACATCTTTGAATGTGGTTTCTTCATAAAGTTTTAATTATAATATATGTTTCAATGGAATGCAGGTAAAGAAGGTACTCCCTGAAGGTATTTTTGTTTTCTTGGTTAATTCACTGGATTTTCTTGATCTGACCTTCAATTTCCCCATCGTTTTATCCATAAATAATACCATACCACACTTAAGAATTTTTTATCAACTTTCATAGGTTTTTTCATTTGATAAAATTTGTTAAAGGAACACCTCATATATCTTTATAATATTATAAGTCCATGTTTTGAAATTTTCAATAGCACTATTGACTATTTTAATATCCAGATCATCAATCATAATAGGAAAATCAGCACTTAGATCTTGATATAATTAAATATCCACTCTCATGTGATCCTTTTTTGTAATAATTATTATTTAGCATATCTCCTAAGATATTATACATTGTTCCCATCGTAATATGGCAGTGTATGAGTTTTGATAGATAGAAATAAAATAAAACAATGCCCTATAGAGTTTTAGTAATATAAAGTTATCAAACATTGTTTAATTAATTATTAAGAGAAAGGGAAATGAAACAATTGATTACCTGGGGGTAAGTTATGTGGTTTATGGGAATGACTAGCCTTAAATCTAGTGTAGTGATTTTTTTTTCATGTATTGATATTTGTTATGTTAATGGTTTTCTTTGATCCTTTCACATATATTGGTCTTCCAAACCAAATTGGAAAATAATATATTGTAAAGAATCTATTTGTGCTTGAAACCCATTAATCATCTGATATGTATATTCTTATGGTTTTTTATTCACAAAATATGTTTTAGGAGACACTCTAAAACCTGCACCTCTAATGAAACCATATTGATTTGGTTGCTTTATAGCTACTAAAAGTATTTTTTATTCTGGTATTTTCACTATTGATTCTTATATCTAAATAGTATAAAAAATATATAAACATAAATAGATATTTTTATTTAAAACTATTATAAAGAATAAAAATTACTATTATGTCATACTTACACATATTTCCCATACCTATTTTGTGTTTTAATCAATTACTTTACCCTCGTTATTTACGCAGGACTCCTTTCATAGAACAAGATGCGGGTTGGAATTGGATTCATATTTTGATTCATCAATCTTCATATAAAAAAGGAACATAAATTGTTTTATATCACATAAAATTTTATTTTATATTTAAAATACATACCATTTTATTCTATAATAAAGTTTACCCCATCCATTCTTCGCCAATATTGGTTACATCATCATGTGAAAATTTCATTGTCTTCATGAATAGTTAAAAATTTAATTTAAATTATTTTAATACAATAGATAATACATATTCTTATGAGGGAAATCATAGTATATTAAAACAACTTTAACGTACTCATTAAAATCTCTTTCCTTATTTAATGGTTGAAGGGATTTGATTCCTTTATCGAGAATTCAAATCCCCTCTTTGTGGTCCCCTATAATGTATAATAAATTGTATACATATGACTACCATGAATTAATTTTATTCTCCCAATGAAAGAGTCATCCTCAATTGAATTTTCATCTGACCCTAAATTTTTTTTAGTTACTTTTAGGAAAATTGACCAATTCTTGTTTTCTAGACCTGAGCCATAAAATACCTACACTTTGTGTGCTGCCATTATGAATGGATCATCATTTTCCCCTTCCATACTTAAATTAACCTTCACAAATCACATTCCATCAACTTTCTTTATACTCTTATTGTCAACCCATTTGCATAAAAAATCATAACTTGAAATATTGTATAATACAAATACTATATTTATTTGATGATGATGAAATATGGAATATTTTCATAAATTGGATTTCCATCCTTGGAACTAGATATGTGCATCACATCCACCACAAGCATAGATCCACTATTTTTTATCATATTTTAGTTATCATATTATTTTATATAGAATATATAAATATTTATTTCAGTGCTAGTGTAATATATAACATTTACATTTGGTCCCCTATTAATCCATCAAATTCATTTAGAAATTGAATTTGTATTTTTTAAATAACTCCTTATAAATATAACCCCAGAACCATCCTATAAATTATTGATTATGTGTGTTTGATATCCATAATTCAGCCCTAGATGAATTCAAATACCTACGAATTTCTTTATGGGATTCAATGTATGGATCAACATCTTCAATATTATGTAAAATGTAAAGGTTAGAGTTTTCCTACTCTATAATGGTAATTGTTACAACATATCTTTTAGAAATCCCTGCACCCATAAGTTATCCAATGTGACGAGAATTTGGGAGATTGATGCTGTCAACATCTGATAGATAATTGGTATCTAATTCAACAACTTATTCAATAATATGACATTCTGTAATAAAACCTTCTAGATGACTTCAATTATTGACATACCCTTTTAAAATCTTCATATAATATTCAATGAGGTACATCCATCTGTAATGGAGAAGGCCAATGTTTATGATAATTGAATCATGGTTTTCCTCTTTGTATGATTGATTGTAGGGGGATTGAGTATTATACAATCATTCATATCTATTTCACCATTTTTATATCGCATTTTATTTTGGTGGTTCAGTTTACAATGGGCATGATTCCAAGAACTAGAAAAACCCAATGGTTCTCATATCTATGATCACTCACAGACCTACATTCCAAAGGCATGTGTTTGTTGGTTAAATTTCCCAATGATACTTAAAAACACACATTGTTCTAGTGGATGGAAATTTGGGTTCATTTCACCCTTTTAGAGGGAACTATTACATATTTCTAGACTCTCTTATAGATTTAATATATATTCATGAATAATTTGTTTATTCCCAAGTATGATGTGGATCATCCTAAATTAACAATCAATTATAAACATTAATGGGTTTATAATTATATATATTTATCTTATATTCTTCAATTATGGGGATATCTATATGTATCCAATGTTTTCTATCAATTTCACCCTTTTACGAATATATTGGAGATTATTTGGCTATTGATTTGGATGATTCTGATTCTAATCCATACAGTGAGGAACTCTGGAGTTTACTATCATTCAGAGTGATTGAAGTGGTTTTGATGTTGGGATATAACCCATAAAATGTTCTTACTATGTAAAATTGAGAAAGGAATCACAACCCATGTATTTTGGATCCACTTATTAGTACACAACACCTTTTAAGGTCATGCGACGAAGACCGAACCATGCAATTTAACATCATGCAATAAGGACATCCAGATGTATAGTGCATGGTCAAAGATGGTGTGGGGATTATGCAGAGTCTACCTGAGGTACCTAGAAGACTTGTGGTCTCTCAAGTAGAAGCGTAAACTTACTATAGATATGACCCCATAAGTATAGTGAGGAAAGGGAACCAAAAGGAATATAGTTGTAACGTCCTGACCCCAAAATCCTGGAGCTGGTGCCTTAATTTATTACATTGGCATGATTACAAGGAATCAAATCTCGAAGGACTGATCGGTTTAGATGTTTTAAGAAACCACATTACATACATGATACACATATTACATTGGTAAAAAAATAAAAACATGATATATAATAAAATGAAATCAACTTGTAAAGGTAAATAATTGAGAATTCATTCCATTCAGATAACTAGATAAGGAAAAATTAAAATGGAAAGGTAAATGACTAAAACACATGCCATTTAATCAACAAGTTGAGAATGAAATGCATCCATAGATAAAGTAAAAGCAAAAATATCATCGATAAATAATAATAATAATTACTGAATTCTCAATTATGGAAATTCTTAATTATTTTACATAATGTCTAAGGAATATTAAAACCTATACCATCATGACCTTTCATAAGACGGTTCAAAAATATAGGTTAAATCCTATTTAATTGGACCAAATAATTTGTCTCATGAGAACCTTTTGATGCATCAATGTGATATATAAATTTCGGACCCACCCTACACTTACAATCCAAATAATTCCTTATATCGATTAATCAATTTAATTAATAAAATATATGCCTTATCAAGTATCCGTATTGAGTAAAGAATATAGAATTATCGATATTTCCCCACATAATCAAATAACTATCAAAGCAAACACAATGTATAAAAATGGTATATAATTTAGAAAATAATAATATCCATTACCCAATAATGATTATATTTATGTAAATTTAAAATGAAAAATGATTATAATAAAGTTATTGTTTCAATATAGTGTTAACAATCACAAAATATAGTGAGATTGCAAAGATAACTTTTACCTCTTGGAAATTTTAAAGATAAACCCCTTGGGTGTGATAATTCAAAGTGAAAATTAAAATAAAATAAATTATGAGTTAATAATGATATTAAATGAAAAATCGGTTTTATATAAAACACATTAAATTTAATTGGATAATAATAAAAAATAAGTCTCAATGGAATGTAAATTTTGATGAAATCCCTTACCTTGTGTTTTTTTGGGTGAACATCTACCAACCTATTGTATAATGTTTTTAAGCATGTTATAAAATTATAATATAACCATAATAATATTTATAATATCATATATTATCTACTTATAATATCTTATTACCTGTTTGTAAATAATATTTCATTATTTTCACTATTTCAGGTGTTAATTGCCTAGTTTTTCAAGTATGTTTTGACTTGTTATTTTTGTTATTCTATATTGATCATGATTTAATAAAATAAATAATGTAAAAAATAATTTAAATATTATATATATTCATTATATATTTACTCATAATAATCCATAAAATATGGAGATAAGAAATGAAATGCACCATTCATGGAGTTGGTAGGTTATACATACGCCTAAACACTACTTCTATTTCTTTTTCATATTAAAAGAATGAAAAGTAAATTAAATATGTGTATATTATAATTAAATTATAATATTTAATTAATATATTTTACATATTTTTATTAAAATCATCATTGATACATTTCATTTATAGCGTGAACGAATCACACCACTTTGCGGAGGCGGTAGTCCACAAGTTCACAAACTATGTTATCATATTCCCACAGAATGGAAAGAATAATTATATGTGTTATATAAAAATTAAATAAGAATAAATATATAATATATATAATATATATAATATATATAATATATATCATATATAAACTAAAAATAAATCATTATTACAACCATGAAAGGTGGTAATAGAAGAATGAATGACCCTATTTTGCAAGGTGGTAGTCTGTCGTGCAGATGAACGATGATTATGTATCCTATTTGATAGATTTGTATGAAAGTGTAGGTATAAATATTATTATAAAATCAAATAAGTATATTTAATATAGTGATTTCATTATATAATCATGATATAAAAATAATTTAATGGGTGTAGATGTAAATGAAACAAAAGTGATCGTTGAAGAATGTTACCACTTATTTGGTTTACTCCTTTTGGTTTATACCAAAATACATCCTTGGTTAGATTTATGAACAAATTTAGGATTCTAGGATGATTATATATATTTTGGGATCTTATTTGGGCATATTTTGGAAGAGACAAATGGATTAAAATGTGTGAAGAAGTGGGGGGGGGGGGGTGAGTTCCTTTCTATATGGGAGGAGTGGCATTCTTGCAAATGTAAAAAGCTAAACACTATTGAGAAGTATTCCTTATATTATATTCCTAAAATAATGTTACAAATTATATAAAAGGTATTATATCATCTAAATATGGAAATATTTTTTTGAAGCAGTTTATATGTCATT
This sequence comes from Viscum album, assembly GCA_963277665.1. Classification (NCBI taxonomy): domain Eukaryota; kingdom Viridiplantae; phylum Streptophyta; class Magnoliopsida; order Santalales; family Viscaceae; genus Viscum; species Viscum album. The sequence goes on along the minus strand of OY728132.1, from coordinate 29,774,698 downwards.
TTTTCTCTTATGTTTAAGGTTTAGTCTATTGTTAAGCTAATTTTTTTCTTAATCATTGTAATTAATTTTAATCAATTTCACAAATATTTTTGGCCGAAAACTAAGTTAAACTTATTAGAAATTAGAAATTATTATTATTAAAAATATGGAATAATATTTTCCAAATTCCAATCATAGAACTAGTATAAATTAAATTAAAATTAATCTCATAGACGAGATGACAAAGCTGGTTTTTAATCTGAAAATATTCAAAAGTCTGCATTGTTTTTATGTCCAATTTAAAATTAAAATTGATTAAAATATCCTAAGTTGGATTAATTTATCTAAAATATATATAATTTTACTTTAAAACAAATTTTAAATATAATTTATCCTTATAAAAAATTGATACAAAAAGTCGGTTTTCAATTAAATCTGGTATTTTTTTACTATTCATCAAAAAATGAAACTGCTTTGAAAATACCAAAAATTAAACCTAACATAATTTTTAAATTTTTATTTAAAATAGAATTTTATTTTTTCTTATAAAATTTATAAAAGTGTTAAAATTTAGTTTTAAAATAAGTGCACTGTTAAAAGGCATCAAAATTGCATTTTTATAAAAATATAGTTTTAAAGTATAAAACTAGATTTATTATTATCATATGACTATAAAATATATTGGATTAATATAAAAAAAATTTATTGAATATATAATATTAATATTTCATTAATATCATTCACTAATAGTAATTAATTAAATTTATTAAGATAAAATTCCATTAAAGCATAAAAATATTTTTTTATAAAATCATCCCCTTTATATGCATTTAGTTTTTATATTCATTTATAATTTATTGGTAATTAATGAATTCAAATATAAATTTTTTTAATTTATTTAATCCTATTTTATACCATTAATTTAATGGCTAGGATATATCTTATTATATTAAATAATAATATTTTCAATAATATATTATTGTTTGGTAAAACTCAATCTTGTGTTTTACACAATCCATATAGAAAAGTCATTGTTTTATATAACATACTCTAACCTAAATATTCCTTTTATAGAAGGATACAATTTATGTTTCATGTAATATAATATAAAATTTTCATTTCTTATAAAAAATCAAGGAACATAATTATTCTAAAAGGAAAATATTGTAAAGTCTTAGGGTGTTACATTCTCCCTGTCTCAAATAAATTGCAACCTCATAATTAAAAATTTATCTTAATAATAAATTGATTTATATTTGAAAATAAAATATTATTTAAATACACACATTATAAATAGGGTTAATAACACATCTTCTTAATAAGATGGAAAAGTAAATGTGAAGGTTGCCAAAAAATAGGGATTTTGAATGAGAGAACATTAGTGGAAACATGGATATGGAATAGAATCATAAACATAAAATTATGATAGAGAGTGGTATAGAAAATGTTTTGGAGAAAGTTTTTTAACACAAAACCATAAACCGAAGGTGTGAATAAAGGTCATTGATATCATAAAAAATGATGATAATAGGATAAATTTTCTATTTCAAGACCATTTTTCTTAGAGTTGAGGAATTATTTCATTATCAAATAATATAAGTAAATAAACTTGGTTTATATGTTTCTATAATCACAATATTATCCTTTTTTCATGTCTTGAACTATTTATACTTCTTTTATTAGCACAAGTTCCATCATATGGTGAAGTAATACATTAATCTCTAAAACCTCACCCAAAGTTAAACTTAAACCATTTCATAAATGGTTAACCTTATAAACCTTCTTAGTATTATTATCCAAAACATTATAATTAGTTACACTGTTGTATATAATATCCAATTTACATTATCCATATCACTCATCTATTTATCCAAGAATCATTATCTCAACATCATAAACATATTAAGGTGTATCTTTCCATCAACCATGTATTTTTTAAAAAAAATAACATGTTACTGACTTAATTTTCTTGGTACCATTCAACATATGATCTAAAATATTTTGTGAAAAATTACTACAGTACAATACTTATATATTGTATAATTCATATGATGATAAATTCATCAATAAAATACTTTTACTAAATATTTTTTAGATATAAATAAGTAATCACATTAATCATTCCACTTCAGTTGTGTTAATAACATATTCTTGACCTTGATCCCTTAGCTTATTCTAAGGTATATTCCCTAGATTATTGAGGTATTAGTTTTCATAGTTCCCCATCTCCTTATAGGTATAACATTTAATAACAGTTTTTTCCTTCTTTTCATTGCATTATTTTTCCTAGTGACCCTTTTCTCTGCACTTATAACAAACTCCAAATCCTTTCAATCCTTTCCTAGGGTGATTCATTCCACAGTTATCACATGTTGGAAATTCCTTCTTTCCCTTATTCTTCTTTGAATCATTCTCTTTTTCATGGAGTTTGGAAGACCTCTTATTCTCTTGGATTCCTTTGAATATGTAGGATCTTTATAATTCATTTTTTTCTATTTTGCATAAAGATACCTATTTATATGATGAAAAAATCTTAGAAACCAAAACCCTTCATATATTTGGATTAAGACCATAAAATATGTGTTCAATATTGAACTATATGTTTCTAATATAATCTGTAGCATACCTGGATAACATTATAAATGTATCTTCATAATATGAAATAATTTTTCCAAATTTTTTCCGTAAACTAAGGAAAATTATATTCATCTTAGTTTATTTCTCATGAGGGAAATATTTGTAAAAAATGTGTCCTTAAAAGATTTCCAATCCATGAGTTCTACTACCTATTCCTCCCTAATATTCCCGGTCAATGTCCACTATTGATCAACATTGCTATTTAGACAATACATTTCATTTTAAACTATTTCTTTTTCACTACAACCCAAATCAATGATTATCTTCTCCCAAGACTTAATCCATTGCACTATTTCCATTGGGTTTGTAGTCCCACTAAGTGATGGGGCCTTATATCATATAAAGAAATCCAAAAATAGAGAATATTATTATGGAATAGGTTTCTCTATCTGGGAAAGGTTATGTGTAATGACTTTATTAATCTTCCCAAATAAATCCATAAATTTCTTAGTTCCAATACCACCTATATTGACTTTCTTAATAGGGAAACCTATATATTGTCCATGAGTGTTTATAACATTATTCCTTCCAAACATCATTTCTAAAAAATGGCATATATTGGATTAGATCATAACATTATGTTAAATAATTTATAATCCCAAAAATATTTAAATACATAAAATAAATTGAAAGATTTATGTGTATCCAATATCAAAATAATAAACCAGATTTCTTTGGGGGATATATTTACTTTCAAACCCTTCATAGTGGTTTATAATGAAATGTGAATTATCATAAGTGAATCCCCTAGGAGTGTAAAACTAGGCGTGCAGTAAGGAATATTTTTGTCTTCCATGTTACGCTTGATTAAGGCCCGATGCACCCTTTCAATTTTGTTACCCATAGGTGCATATGTGATAGAACCATGTACACTTGTAGTATCCATACAGTGATCTATTTCTAGGAATACCCACATAATCTATATCTCACCAAAATTATAGTATGTTATTCTATAATTTTCCTCAAAGTATATCATAGATATATGTTCCCTAATATATGTTTTTTAAATCTAGTTTCCAAGTTTTCTACTAAACATCATTTGATAGCAAATGTAATTCCCCGACCCTAGAATCCCAAATATGATGCCTTACATTATTACATTGGAATGATTATAAGGAATCAAATTTATAACAACCATACAGTTGAACAGTTTTGGGAAACCATATTACATACCTCATACCCATATTATATTAGAAAATAGAAAATAAAAACATGATATATAATAAAATGAAATAAAAAGTATCCTTGAAACTCATTCAAAGGATTCCTCTTCATAACCTAGGAAAAAGAAACATAATAATGGTGATCTCAAATTCCGATTAAGGGTAAGTACAATAGATGAAATAATGAATCAATGAGAATAAATAATCATGTAAAGGTAAATAATTGAAAGCACATGCCATTAAAACAATTGAATAAGCCCAAATAAATATGGCAAGCTAAATAACTGAAACATGTTTCATTTAATCAATAAGATGATAATGAAATGAATCCATAGGTACTGTCAAAAAAATATCTCATGGATAAATAAAAATAATTTTTAATGAATTCTCAATAAGGGTAAGGCTTAATTATTGGACATCATGTTTGAGGAACATGAAAACCTATATCGTTAAGACCTTTCACAAGAGGGTTTAAAACTACATATATAAACCTATTTAATTTGGTTAAATGATTTTCCTTATGATATTCTAATGATAAATCAAGGGGATATATAAATTAAGGGGCCCACACTTCACTTCCAGTATAAAGCATTAATCATATTGAGTAATCAATTTAATTAATAAATAATATGCATTCTCAAATATTTGTATTGAATAAAGAATATAGATTTATCAATATTTCCCCAGATATTAAATAATGATCAATGTAAACACCATATGTAAAAATATCATACATTTTAGGTAATAATAATATACATCACCAAAGAATGTGGATATTTATATAAATTTCCAATGAAATATTATTACAATAAATTGATTGTTTCAATATAAATCTAACAATCCCAAAAGAAGAGTGAGATTATAATGATAACATATACCACATGGAAGTTTTCAACCATAACCAATTGGGTGAGAAAATTAAAATTTAAACATAAAATACCTTGTATTATGAGGGAATAAGGATATTAAATGATAAAAGGGTAGTATATACCCCAAATTAAATTAAATTGGTGCATAAAAACAAATAAGTCTTAGTGTAATGTAAGTTGAGTCAAAATCACTTACTGTGCATTTCCTTTTAGGTGAACATCATTTAACCACCTATATAATGGTTTAATTAAAGTTATTCTATTATAAAAGAACCATTATTGTATTTATAAAATCATATATTATCTTCTTAAAATATCTTATCACCTACTTGTTAATAATATTTCGTTATTTTCACTATTTCGTTTGTTAATTACCTAGTTTGTTAGTATGTTTTGACTTGTTATTTTTGTTCTCATTACATAGTTCACTATTTCATAATATTATGAATTTAAACCATGATTTAAATATCATAAATATTCTTTTTATATATATATTTATAATAATCTATAAAATTTTAGGATAAGAAATAAAATGCATCGTTTATGGAGATAGTAGGTCGTACGTACATATGAACACTACATCCAATTATTTTTCATATTAAATGAGTAAAAATTAAATGTTATATATGTATATTATAATTAAAGTATCATATTTATTTCATATATGTAACATATTTTTATTAAAATCATCCTTAATACATTTCATGTATAGCATTAATGAATCACATCGCTTTAAGGCAGTGGTTGTCCACACATTCATAAACAATGTTATCGTATTCCCAAAAAATAGAAAGAATAAAGGAATGTGTTATATAAAAATCATATAAAAATTAATACATCATAAATATAATATATATCATATATAAACCATAAATAATTCATTATTCCCATGATAAAATGTGATAATCAAAGGACGAACGACATCGGTTCGTGAGGAGGCAGTCCACCATACACACAAATGATGAATGTGTATCCCATTTGATTGATGTGTGTGAAAGTTTAGGATTAAATATTAGCATAAAAAATATCATTATATTTAATATATTGAGGTCATCATATAATAATGATATAAAAATAATTCAAGGGGTGTATAAGTAAATGAAATTAAAGTGATTGTTGAAGAACGTTACCTCTTATTCAGGTAACTCCTTTTGGTTTATACCAAAAGACATACTCAGTTTTTTTTTTGAAAAAAGTGAGGCTTATAGAATTAGTATAGGGTATTTTGTATTTTATTTGGGTAGGTTTTTTGTGACAAAAAGGTCTTGAAAGGTGATAATTATTGGGAGATGTGAGTGCTTTTTTAGAGTGGAGGATAAGTTGTATTCTTGTAAATATAAAAAAGGTATACACTATTGAAAGGTCTCTATTACATCATGTGCCTAAAATAATGAACAAAATTATATAAAAGGTAGTATATGATAGAAATATATTCCATAAAATTGTTTTTGGAAAAGTTTCTCAGTCATTTTGGCCCTTAAGTTTAAGGTTTAGTCCCTTGTTAAGCTAATTTATCTCTAAATCAGTGTAATAAATTTTAATTTTTTTCACTAATTATTTTGTTAAAAAAATAATTTGACCTTATTATTAATTATAAATTATTATTATTATTATTATAAATATGGAATCCATTTTTACAAATTATAATCATATAAGTGGAAAAGATTAATTTAAAATTAATCTCACAAATGAGACGACAAAGCGAGTTTTTAAAGTGAAAATGTTCAAAAGTTTGCTAAGTTTTTATATCCAATTTCAAAGTGAAATTGATTAAAATTACCTAAATTGGATTATTTTATGTATAATTTATATAATTTTACATTAAGACCAATTTAATGTATAATTTAACCTTATAAATTAATGAGACAAAAAGTCAGTTTTAATCAAAATCTAATATTTTTCACTATTCAACAAAAAATGAAACATCTCAGAAAAATACCAAAAATTTAACCTAACTGAGTTTTTACATTTTTATTTAAAAAAATTTATTATATTTTTTCATATATAATTTATAAAAGTGTCTAATTTATTTTTAAAATAGGCGTGACATTAAAAGGCAACAAAATTGCCTTTTTAGAAAATTACAAATTTTAAGCGTAAAAATGGATTTATTCTTATCATATACCTATAAAATATATTGGATGAATGTCAGAAAAAAAATTGAATAATATATATATATATATATATATATTTCATTAACATCATTCACTAATAGTATTTAATTTAATTTATTAAGATAAAACTCTTTTAGAGCATAAAAATAATTTTTTATAAAATATTTCACATTATATTCATTTGGTTTTGATATTTATTTATAATTAATTGGTAAACAATGAATTCAATAATATATTTTCATAATATGGTTAATCCTATTCATAACCATCAATTTAATGGCAAGGATATATCTTATTATATTAAATAATAATATTTTTAATAATATATTATTGTTTGGTAAAACTCGGTCCTACATGTTACCCAAGCCATCAAAGAATGTCATTATTGTGTGTAATGAAATATAATCTTAGTGTTACTTGTAGATAAATATAAACATTATGTTGCATGTAATATAATCTTAACATGATGTTTCATATAAATCAATCCGGGAACAAAATTTTTCGAAAAGGAAAATATTGTAAAGTCTTGGGGTGTTATTGTGCCCCTCCAAGTTGGATATGACCCTACTGAGAATGTTTTCTAGAGAACATTAGTGTTAATTTAGGTGTTGGGTTTGGACTTCAAGTATTATTCCTACATATCCAAGTTATTTTGGAACAAAATCCCACATAGTTCAAAATGGGTTGGTTCTTATACCATATATGAGGTCCATTTGAGTGGGAATGATTGGGTCTTACAACAAATTGGAGGCCCATTGTTTGGAGGTTGAGGATTATACCAAATAAGAGGACCATATTTATAGAACCATGAGGAAAGTCATGAATCAGGGTTTTATGGAAATGTTTATTGAGTCTTACACTCGAAATGACACCCATTGGATGTTTAGGATCACACATATGTCATGATCACCACTAAATTCTAAGCCCATGAGAGTCCTGCTCGGTGTGAGAAATAAGAGGAAGAATTAGATCTAAAGATCACATGATCCACTTTGTCTATTGGTGGATCAGTCTTGGGGCCAAAGGGAGAGAAATGGTTTTAAATTACTCATATGTCCTCTTATATTCATAACTGGGATAGTTACATTTGATTATCTATCCAGCTACGACTCAAGACAATGAAGAGGGGAAAGTGTGAAACCTCCCGCAAGGATTAGGGGCTTACTTAAAGAAGGATTCCCTACCCCCAATTTTAGAGTGGTTGAAATAAGGATCCAAAACTATTCCTCATTGAAAGAAAGGATATTGGTTCCCCTAAATCCATAGAATAGGGAGGTTTATGTGAGAAAATCCATGTTTGGGACCGTCATTACCATGGGAATGTAGACTTGAAGAAATTTAAAGGGTCCAACTTATTACTAAGGCTATCAAAAATATTCTTCTTAACATGAAGATGTAGACTCAAGAGGACACTTTTATGTGTCCAATGATTTGATCATACATATCGGGTGGATTTGGAATATTTCTTGACCTGATGTCATTAGAATGGTTTGCGGAGAGGCCAAAGCAAGGATTAATGGTACGATAGAGGGAAGTGATGAGAGTTAGAGATAAGAACACACTATAATGACCCATTTTTTATATTATGTTCTTATTTAGGATGGGGTTCCCTCCATATAAAATGTTTCTACGTGGTTGGGGGTATCATCTCAATAGATTTGTGCTACACTGACCTGGGTTACAACCATGTAGCATTTTTCTATGCGGGGCTAGATTCCAACCACATAGAATTTTTCTATATAGGATTTACTTACTCCTATAGAGTGGTTTCATATGAAGGGAATTGTTCTATTCTCATAAAATTTTGTTATGTGGGGTGCTGGACTGCAAATGGGCTATCCGCTTATTCCTCACAAAATGGTGTCCGTAGTGGAGTTTTTTGGTTTGTGTACAAATATATGAATTTATTCTCTTCTTTAATGCTATGTGGTGGGTTTAACTAATTGGAATCAATGTCTTTATCAATTCTCATATTCCCAGATCTTGCATGTGTCATCCTATTTCATCCTCTTCCTCATAGTTCTCCTCAGGGTCATTTTATAGAAGAATAGTGGAACCAGATACCAAGAAGGTCAATCATCTATGGTAGGCCATGGGAATTTAATAAAAGGAGACCTAGAAGGACACCCTACACCATAAAATTATTCCATTCATTAGGGGGAACCGTTCATGGGGGAAAATCACCATCTTCCTCGCAAATGATTTTGGTTTTATTTACAGGTGTCATTGGAACCATATTGTCCTATGAATGATTTATTTCATGGGGGATGGTTGTTTGCAGGGGTGGAAATAACTATCCAACCCCACAAACTATTTTGGTCTCATTAATGGGTTTCAGTAGTGCCATATCATCCTGTGAATGATTTCATTCTAGGTATGCCTTTCCAAGTGGAGGAAATTTTTGTCTGATCCTAAAAATTATTTTGGTTTTATTCTTTGGAACTGGTGGTACAATCTCTTCCCATGAATGATTTTGTTCATGGGATTTATTGATGAGTGGTATAACTCCACACAAAGTGGTAGTCCATGTAGAAAGTTTTTACAAGGTGGACCCTCACCCTACTTTGTGGGTTCCCATCCATTGAACACTTCTTCAACCAAATTCATTGATTTGGGTTCATTGATCCCTTTTAAAAATTCATGGAATTATATTTTCTTTAATGTAGTGTTTTCATGACCTAATAAATTCCTCCCATTATAATGGATTCTAACCGGGAAAAAGAGGAGGTTGTCCTGATGTATAAATTGGATTTGTTTTGAACCAGTTCACGGTATTCATGTAGACCTAGAGTCAACTTAATTGGATGAAATTTCATTCAAATATATAATTTTTTTCATCATCCAAGGGACTCATCAAGCATGGTTTGAATTTCTATAGGTTTAGACAGAAAACCTAAAAACTTTGTGTCTTTTTTGTTACCACCCAAATTTTTTCATATATCCACTATGGTTCAGGATTAGTGGGCATGTCTTGAATTTTTCTTAGTCCTACCTTTAGGTGTTTTTTACCTAACAAGTTTTTTTTCCTATTTTTCCATTTTATTTATTGAATTTTTTTCTTAAACCATGAAAAACATAGTTTTAGCATGCTGGGACATGACTGTTACGCATGGTTAACTTTGCAAGATTTCAACCTGGAGAGTCCTTTGTTTCTTTTGTTAGGGGAATTTTATATTCTTGTAAGCTGGACTAATTCCATGAGTGTTTTTGGTTAAACAACTTTTTCCATGAATTATGGTGTGATGAACCAAACATGTCTTACTGACTGAGAACATCCCATTATTTTTCAAAGATAAATGGTGGATTTTTGGATCTTGACCATGTGGTTATTGAATTTGAGGCATGATATGGGGAAATTACATAAGGAGTGACCATAATAATTTTTCCCATCGTGATGTTTTTATAGAGTATAGAGATATTATAATCCTATCCTAAGGGAGAATTTTCCTTTCATTGAAAGGCCTTTTTGTGGGAAAATTATGCAGAGCCAACTGGGGAATATTGTGCATTGTCAAAAAAAGGTTTCCTTAGGAAAATGACCCTCCATTTTTGATAGATAGTTAGTTTGTGAAAATTTATATTTATACAGACCATGAAAGGTGGATTGTCAAGGGAATGATGCCTGAAAATAATGACGACATCTGTATCGACACTGGTCATGAATGTTCAAACAAACATACCTAAAGTTTTCTTATGTAAAGGTGGGCCGAAACATAGTTCAGTTTGATGTTACATGGCCATGAAACTTGGGGGATATAGTTTAAGGTCACTAATCTTTTACTAAGGGATATTTTTCCTTTTTTCATAGTAACCTATCCAATAATATTCCATCATATTTAGGAATGAAGGAAAAAGTTTGTAAGATTTAATCTAGGGATTATTGAATTTGAGGAGTTATTTCGGATGAAAAACATCACTGTGGCATAAGGAGATAAGAAATGTATCCCCTGAGGACAATTTTCCTTTGGTCAGCATGCCTTTTTTTGTGGGTGACTTATGCAGAGCCAGCTGGGAATATTGTGAATATCGAAACAAAGGTGTCCTCAGGACACTGAACATCTACTTTAAATGTAAAAGGTGGTTTATGGAGATCCAAACTTCCCCAAATCTAGATTTTTGTTTTTGAAAGGAATGTTCCTAGATATTAAAGTTGCATTTCATATTAAAATTTCCCAAGAATTGATAGAAATTTTTTTCTTTACATAGGTCTGGACCATACATAGGAAAGAAGGATATTTTTTTGTTACGTCTTAACCCGGAATTGAAGGTCTGGGTGTCACTAAGTATCTTGTAATAATGAGAACCAATCCATATGTATTTACGGTAAGGTTTACCCACACATTAATCAAAATCTTATGTGGGGAAGGGGAATTTTTCGTTGAATACATGCTCATGAGTCGAGTGAGTCATGTATCAGGGCCTCTTATGTGGATATAGATCATGTATAAAAGATCAGGGGAATTGATTCCATTATGGTCAGACCTGAATATAATATTTAGGTGTCACTATGTATTCCGTAAAGAAAAGAATCGGTCCATACATAGTTCTTATGTGAAAGATTCATGTGCAGAATAGGACCATACATAGGAAAAGGGGAATCATTTTTAGTGTTTTCCACAGATAGACCTAGGATTAAAGGTTTAGAAATCACTATGTATCCTTCTATATTCAGAATCAACCCACACATAGTTTTGGACATCATGCAGTTTAGTTTCATGTGACTAGGACCTTATTCATGTAGTTTAACATCATTCGATGAGGATGACATGGAGTCTTTTAGTTTTAGGTCATACGACTAAGGATATTTATAATAGAAATGATGAGTAATAGAACTATCATTAGGTTAGTATGTTCTGGCATGCCTCAGACGCGAGGGGGGGGGGAGTAAGAACCATGATTCCAAGGGTTTTGAGACCTGGAGAAGTGATATTGGAAAAAATTAAATTTGTGATTACTGAGATTGGATAGGTCTCTATTAGGGATATTTTTCCTTTGGTTGAAATATTTTTTGTGAGGGAAACTTCTTTAGAGAAAATTGGGAAATATTGTACATAGTCAAAAAAGGTATCCTCAGGAAACTGACCCCCATATCTAATGGCTAGGTAAATATTATCGAGATATGAAATTTCTCGGGACACATAGTATTATGAATTAAATAATGTTTCTAGGTACATTAGACACATTCAAAACATGATTTCCCATGGAGTGTGAATTACCCTATAAAGATCTAACTTTTATAAAAGAGAGGAAGTTTCTATTCCCCTCATGGATCCCTGAATGGGAAGATAAAATTAAGATCTCCTACATAGATATTTATATGCATATAAGAGATAAATAAACATTATATTTTTTTTCGTTACACCATGGATGACTCTGGAAAATGAGGTCTATTTGTCACTTCATATATCATCAAAATGATAATCAACCCAAATGTAGTTCCTAAAGGATCATGTAGTTTATTGTCACATGATAAAGACACGGCCCATGCAGTTTAACATCATGTGGTAAGGATGTTTGGTGTTACTTTAATGGTATTGCAACCAGGAACATAGTAACCTTGATGTGAATTGATATTCCTTGATAATGTAGACAATCTATTACTGAAACTCCAAATCAAACAAGGGATAAGATCGGTGTGAGAAAAAAGGGGTGGAAAAGGTTCATTTCACCGCACAATGATGGTAAAGAAAACAAAGGATATAATCATTTTGTTTTTGTGGTGGATGAACTTAGGATTCGATATTTGGATATAAATACATATCCTATGTGGATAGGAATCAATTCACACATAGTTCTAGAACTGACTCCCCAAGTAGGTCTAACCCATACACAGGGATGGGGATGTTCCCTAGTTATATTGATTGTTGTAGTTGAACTTGGGATTTGATATCTAGGTTTCACTACATATCCATTGTGGATAGAAATTAATCCACATGTAGTTATGAATGGGAACTCTCTATGAAGGTCTGATCCACATGAAGAAGGGGAAATTTTTCTATTGATTATTTACTATTGTGGCTAGACCCGAGATTGGATATCCAAGCATCACTACATATAATGTGTCGAAAGGAATGAAGTCACATATAGTTTTGAATTAACAATGCAGTTTAATGTCACGTGGAATGTAGATTCAACTGATTAGTTTAAAATCCTTTGGGAAGGACATGGGTCACCCGATGTGGAAATAAAGCATCACTATTACTAGGCCCACAATTATAGGTTCAAGCATCACTACGCATCATGTGTCAACAGGAATCAATCCACACATAGTTCTTGGGTGAAGAGATTCCCTATGTGGATCTAACTTATACATGGTACAAGAAAATTACAACGTTCTTTCATGTGGGTCTAGCTTGTGTGCATTAAATATCCAATTATATGATGATTCCCATGTAGTTTAATGTCATTAGGTAAGGAAATTTGTGTCACTCAATTGATTATTTTGCATCATAGACTTAATATGTAATGCCCCGACCCCAGTTACCTAGAGTTGGTGCATTATTACATAACATTGGCATGATCACAAGGAATCAAGTCCCAAAGGACCGATCGGTTTAGCAGTCTTGGAAAGTAGATTACATACATGAATGTTCCATTACACTTTATAACATACAAAACAACATAAATAATACTTTATGAACACCATTATTCCCTTGGCTTAACCCTGCATATCAATCAAAATACACTTCTTGGAATCCTGGGAAAAAAATAAAAGTAGAAAGGGGTGAGCTCAGATGCTCAGTAAGGATAACAATATAGTAGAAACTTTAATAAAAAATCATAAACATTTAAGGCAATGTATAACTAAAACAAAATACTTTTAAACTTGACCTTCAACATAATATGGAAAAAATAAAATAATGTCATTTACTTATTCACATGGATATTCTACTAGTCGAATAATCGCATGCAATATCACTAACCACATTCATAATGATGGAATGCATAATGCCAGACTATCATAACCACGTAGCCAAGGCCTCGTGCCAAGAATACAAATAAGATTTTGTCAAGGACTCGTGCCAAGACACTAGTTAGTCTTATGAGACCTACCGATGCATCGAGGAGCTATAGAGGGCTCCACCCCTCACATATTAAGTCCAATGTATTCCTCATATGAACATGTTTAAACATAACATAAGCATTCGTATTAAAAATAGCATACGAAATGTCAATACTTTCTCCATAAACCATGAATGGTATAAAAATAACACATCCACAGTCAAACATATCACAAAACCTTCAACATAATATGGAATATTTTTATCATGATAAATCAACTTTAAAACAAGTTTAAAATCCATTAAAGAATTTTGACATAGATGAAAATGATTTGTAAAACACTTTGAGAGAAATACCTATTTTTCCTGAAAAAATTTAACATTCACCCAATTTAGACAAGATGTCATTTAAAGGCATTTTTGAATCAAAGTTTCCCATACCACTTTGAAACTGTTGAATGGAATTAACATTTTAAAAAAATTCATGTTCAAATAAATAAATCCTTAAAAACTATTTTGAAGACATTGAACTTAAAGAGAAAGATTTAGAAGAATAAATATTTAAAACATTTGAAATAATGTTTTAGTAAACAATCCCTAAAAATAATTCCTTTTAAAAATCTTTCATAAAACATGGACATGGATAATAAATATGTCCCAGTAGACACTTATGTAAAAACAACCTCGGATAATAAAGAGATTGTGAAGTTAATGCTTACCAATTTGGTAACTTATGAAACATACATCCCATGAAAGAGGTATCATACAATGAATATTTAAATACACATAAATTAAAGTTTATTACACAAAGAATATAATTATAGTCATTACATACACCTCACAAAAGGTAATAGTGGCAATATGGCATGAATCTCACGAGAATAAGGAGTGAGAGGAAAACCCCTTACCTTGTAATTTTACTTGATAGTGTGTATGTTAACCTCCTGTATAATAGTTAAATCATTGTTATTAAATGATAAAAGAATCATATTCATAAATATTATATCATATATGATCTTTTAATATTTATTTGTTAATAATATTTTAGTATTATCATCGTTTCGGGAGTTAACTAATTCGTTTTCCTTTATATGATTCGTTACGTAAGCCGTGTTTGTTATGGATAGGTTGTATATTATTAATATCCAGAATGATATCAAGTCCTTAAACATTACTTTTAATAATCAAACTATAATTAGTCTTTTATGTATATGATGGGGAAATGAATCTCATCGCGTTTGTGGAGATGGTAATCCGTACGTACGCACAATCGCTACTTCCATTTCATTTTTCATTTTAAAAGGAATCAAAACCAAATGATACATAGGCATATTATTATTCCAGTATAATATAATATCTTATATGTGTTACTTGAGTTCATTAACACCATCCTTTATACATTCCATGTATGGTATGAACGAGTCATATCACTTTGAGGGGGCGGTAGTCCGCAATTTCTCAAATGAAATTATCGTATATATATAAAACATGAAACAAATAATTTTATGATATAAAATGTAATTAAAGAAGATTATATATAAAATAAATATCATATTTAAATATAGTTCCATCATAATTTCGACCATGATAGGTGATAGGAGATAATTGAACAATCATTGCTTCGTGAGGCGTTTGGTTTCCATCCACAGAAACATTATGTTCTTCACCCATTAGATGGAGGTGTATGTAAGTGTAGTTCGAATACTTCTAATAACAATATCCTATATATTTAGGATAGTGGTTTTGTTACAAAAGAAAATAATAAGAATATTTTAGGGGTTGGAGAAGTAAAATAAAATAAAAGAAGCTAAGAAAAATTGTTACCTTTAATTTGGGTAACTCCCTTTGGTTTAATATCAATTAATAATATAATATTTGTTTTAAAAACTATTTTATGTCAATTTTGACACTATTTGGTATTTGATTTTTGTGAATATCATAAGAGCATTATTAATTCAATAAAGGTTAATTAAATCAATCCTAACATGTCATATTAACCTATTAAATTATTTTAATTTATTAAAAGTATCAAATTATATTTATTTGGGTGTTTATAATATCAATTATTCTAATATTTTACTAATAAGGTAATTACTCCATCATCATTGTGTCATAAATAAATTACATTATTTAATGTTTAAAAATTATAAATAAAATACCCTTATTTATGAAATATTTTTATCTTTCTAATGAATATTTATAATTGACAATATAACATATATAACCCTATTTAAAAATTGTTTTTCTAAAAGATATAAGCTTATGTCATTTTTGTATTTACTTTAGCTTAATTAATATAAAGTGTCCCAATCACCTACAAGTGGCTCCATGAGGTCCCAAAATCGACCCAAAGATGCCCATGGTCGGAAATGTATCCACCAAAAAGGTTAGGACACGTTTTAGGGTAATTTATTATTATTAAAATATTATTTTCTAACCCTTATTTACCGGATTTACCCTTTAACCATGGTAAATAAAATATTTACTGAAGTAATTATTCAAAATGTCTAAAAATAAAAGTTACCTATTTTCACAATTTGGACATCATGATACCAAATATGGAATCCATTTTTCCAAATTCAAAACATAGAAGTGGCAGAAATTAATTTAAAATTAATTCCCGCTGTCAAAACAAAAAACATGTTTTTAAGATATAATAACTATTAAAAGATTAACACTTGTTTATGTCCGGTTTAATTGTGAAATTATGTCCAATGACCAAAATTGTATTAAATGGTAAAAATATATTCTAAATATACTTTAAAACCACTCAAATTCATAATTTATCACTATTAATTATTTTTATTAAAAAAGTTGTTTTTAATTAAAATTTAGTAATTTTCAATATTCATCAGAATAAAAAGGTTATACAAAAAGTACCAAAATTTCACCCTAGGATAAATTAGATATTCAGAATCCAAAAATGAAGTCCATTTTGAGAGATAAAATTTATAAAATTTCAAAAAGTATGTATTACTATTCAAAACGGCTACTTTGATTGGTCCTGGTGTGTTAGAATCTCGAAGTTGTGTACCAAAAACGCTACTGTATTATTAAAAGAGAATCATACCATTGAAGATTGGGGTGTTAAATTATCCCCTCCTTCAATAAATTGTGTCCTCGCAATTTATGCTCAGTATTGGAAACTTAGGGTTGATGTTTCAAAATATCTTAGTTGAAATCCCACATTGAAAAATGAATTAATGAGGCCTCTATTTAAAATAAAGAGTGGTAAGTATGAAGGTTACCGAAAATAACACATACTAGGGTTACATGTAGAAAAATATGGATATGGAAGAGAAATATAACCATCAACATCTGATGGAGGGTGGTAGAGAACATGGCTATGAAAAGGCCAACAATCCCAAAAGCCATAAATTTGTGATGATCTATGGTACTGTCTAGGACAACATTTTTGTTCTAAGATCCTTTTCATAATGTTAAGGAATTTATTTATGAGATTGGATATGATCATAGGGAGATATACTTACTTCATAATTAGATTTTTATTCATTAATAAATTTCTACCAAAAACTCATCTTTCACCCCAAAACATAATACAACTCAAAAATACTCTATTTATCCTAATCGTATAGGGTTCCAAATATAATGAATTTATAATTCACATATCAGACCCTTTATGAAAAAAAAACTACATTATACCATCCAGAAACTTCACGTAGTATTGTGGTAGGTGATAAATCCCAATTGCACTATGGTTGTGGGTTCGATTCCCGCAGCTTTGTCCGACACGACGGGTCGTCACACGGTCTGCGTGTTGTCCTTTTATAAAAATCCAATAAAAAACTTTCAATCATAATCCATTCAAACCTTTAGAATTATTCAAAATACTTTTGTAAACTCTCAGTCCAAAATTTATATGAAAGTTAAACATAATGTAGATCCTTTTTACCCCGTAATAGCATGTGAATACCTTCATTATGTATTCTTTTAAAACACTGAAACATCCTAAATTACCATAAACCTTATTGATTACATTCATGCTCCCTTATTCCATATAGAATACTGGATATACTTCATCCATCCAAAAATGTTGTAAACTCCAACAATGATGGAATATACAAATCTTTAATATGTTTCAAGTCAGTCAAGAATATCCAATATAATTTGCCCAAATCAACCATATCTTATTCCAAAATCAGTACCTCAATATTAGGACCATATTAAAGTTTATCTTTCCTTAAAACATGTTATTTCCAAAAAGTTTAACTCGTTGTAGAGTCACTTTTATTAGTACCATAAAATCTAAAATACTCAATGAAATAGTACTGCAATACAATCCTTATTTATTTACATAACATCATTGATACAACACTTAAATGAAATAATACTAAAATAACAACATAAGAACACTAGTCATTCCTCTTCATCTGTGGTAGTATCATAACTTGATTATTATCCAATAGCATCATTTTCGGCATAGTTTGATTATTGGGAAATTGTTTTGCGTAGTATCCAAACTCCTTGAAGATGAAGCATTGTACATTTGAAACCTTTTTCTTAGACTTTCAGTCACGTACTTGGTGTTCTTTTTCTCCACACTTATATCATACTCCCATTACCATAAAGAATTTTCCAAGGTGATTCTTTCTATAGTTATCACATATGGGAAAACCCTTCTTTACCTTCTTCCCTTTATCTGTCCTTCTATCTACCATCCTTTTCTTCTCTAGATTCCCTTCAAATACATAGGGCTCAGAGAACTCTTTACTTATCTTATCAACACATGATACTATTTCTTCATATGATGATAATACGTGGGATACTATTTCCCTTATAAATGATGGATTCATACCATGAAAGATATGATCTTTCTTACTATTTGGATCATGTGTATTGATGGAGTTCTCATTCCTTCTACTGGGCACCATTTCTAAACAATGGCATACACAAGATTTGTTTGTGAATAGAAATACCCAATCCCAATCTTATAAAACACTTAACATAAATTAAATAGTTTATGGATATAATCCATAATCATAAAAGAAATTTTTTTGAGGAAGTATATACTCATCAACCCTTCATAATGGTTCATAAAGAAAATGAGAATTATCCTAATCATATCCCTCGAGAGTGTCGTAACCAAGAGTGCAGTAAGGCCCGTTGTCGTGCACTAGTTCCCGTTCGAGTCTAGCTCAAAGCGGTGTTTTTGGGTTTTACCCCTAGGTAAATCTGTGCCAGAGCCGCCTCTACCTGCTCGTATCCAGACATGGATGTATTGCTTGGAAAAATCACAAAATCTCTACAATACCAAAATTCTAGGATGTACTTCTATACTAATCCTCAAAGTGTATCTTAGGGTGATGTGCTCTAATCAGAGTTTATCTAAATCTAGTTTCCAATGTTTTTTCTAAACTTCCTCTGATACCAAATGTAATTCCCCAACCCCAGTTACCTAGAGTCGGTGCATTATTAAATAACATTGGAATGATCACAAGGAATCAAGTCCCAAAGGACCGATTGGTTTTTCAGTCTTGGAAAATATATTACATACATGAATGTTACATCAAACTTTATAACATAAAAAACAACATAAATAATCCTGTATGAACACCATTATTCCCTTGGATTAACCCTACATATCAATCAAAATACACTTCTTGGAATCTTGGGAAAAAAATAAAAGTAGAAAGGGGTGAGCTCAGATTCCCAGTAAGGATAACAATATAGTAGAAACTTTAATAAATAATCATAAACATTTAAGACAATGTATAACTAAAACAAAAACCTTTTAAACTTAAAATTAAACATAATATGGAAAAAATAAAATAATTCCATTTACTTATTCACATGGATATTCTACTAGTCTAATAATCGCATGCAATATCATGAACCACTTTCATAATGATGGAATGTATAATGCCAGACTATCATAACAACGTAGCCAAGGCCTCGTGCCAAGACTAAAAATAAGATTTTGTCAAGGACTCATGCCAAGACAGTAGTTTGTCTCATGAGACCTACCGATGCATCGAGAAGCTATAGCGGGCTCCACCCATCACATATTAAGTCCAATGCATTCCTCTTATGAACACGTTTAAACATAACATAAACATTCGTATTAAAAATAGCATACAAAATGTAAATAATTTCTCCATAAACTATGAATGGTATAAAAATAACACATCCACAGTCAAACATATCACAAAACCTTCAACACAATATGAAATATTTGTACCACGATAAATCAACTTCAAAACAAGTTTAAAATCCATTAAAGAATTTTGACATAGATGAAAATGATTTGTAAAACACTTTGGGAGAAATACACCTTTTTCATGAAAACATTTAAAAGTCACACAATTTAGACAAGAATTCATTTAAAGAAATTTTTAAATCAAAGTGTTCCATACCACTTTGAAACTTTTTAAGGGAATTAACATTATAAAAACATTTATTTCCATAAAAATAAATCCTTAAAAACCATTTTGAAGAAATGGACATTAAAGAGAAAGATTTAGAAGAATAAATATTTAAAACATTTGAAATAATGTTTTAGTAAATAGACCCTAAAAATAATTCTTTTGAAAACTCTTTCATAAAACATGGACTTGGATAATAAATATGTCCTAGTAGATACTTATGTAAAAACAACCTCGAATAATAAAGAGATTGTGAAATTAACCCTTACCAATTTGGTAACTTATGAAACATACACCCCATGAAAGAAGTATCATACAATGAATATGAAAATACACATAAATTAAATTGTATTACACAAATAATACAATTATAGGAATTACATACACCACACAAAAGTTAATAGTGGCAATATGGCATGAATCTCACGGGAATAAGGAGTGAGATGAAATCCCCTTACCTTGTACTTTTCCTTGATAGTGTGTATGTTAACCTCTTGTATAATAGTTAAATCATTGTTATTAAATTATAAAATAATCATATTCATAAATATTATATCATATATGATCTTTTAATATTTCTTTGTTAATAATATTTTAGTATTATCGTCATTTCGGGAGTTAACTGATTCGTTTTCCTTTATATGCTTCGTTATGTAAGCCGTGTTTGTTATGGATAGGTTGTATCTTATTCATATATTTAATTATATCAATTCCTTAAACATTAATTTTAATCATCAAATGATAATTATTATTTAATGGATATTATGGGGTAATGAATCTCATCGCGTTCGTGGAGACGGTAATCCGTACGTACGCACGAACGCTACTTCCATTTGATTTTTCATTTTAAAAGGAATAAAAACCAAATGATACATAGGCATATTATTATTCCAGTATAATATAATTTCTTATATGTGTTACTTGAGTTCATTAACACCATCCTTTATACATTCCATATATGGTATGAATGAGTCATATCACTTTGAGGGGGCGGTAGTCCGCACTTCCTCAAATGAAATTATCGTATATATATACAACATGAGACGAATAATTGTATGATATAAAATGGAATTGATTAAGATTATATATAAAATAAATATCATTAATATCATATTTAATTATAGTGCCATCATAATGTCCCCCATGAGAGGTGATAGGAGATAATTGAACAATCATCGCTTCGTGAGGCGTTTGGTTTCCATCCACAGAAACATTATGTTCTTCACCCATTAGATGGAGGTGTGTGAAAGTGTAGTTTGAATACTTATAATAAAAATATCCTAGTATATTTATGATAATGGTTTTGTTATAAAATAAAATAATAAGAAGATTTTAGGGGTTGGAGAAGTAAAACAAAATAAAAGAAGCTAAGAGAAATTGTTACCTTTAATTTGGGTAACTTTCTTTGCTTTGAACGAAAAAGGACTATTGAAGTGCCTTATGCATAAAGTAAGGCTTATAAGAGTAGTTTAGGTATGTAGGGAGATTAATTGGGAAGTGTTTTGATGATACAAAAGGCCTGAGAGGTGTGAGGAATTGGTTAGAAGTGGTGTTCTATTATAAGGGGGATAAGGGATATTTAGGAAAAACTTAAAGTATTATTTTATAATAAATTCATATTCGGTTTCTAATGGCTCAAAAGATGATTATTCGAAGAATAAGGTGGGTATGGGTCGAAATAATTTTAACCAATATATTTTATACAGGTTTGGGTCATTATATTAACCTTATCCTTTAGTTTTAACTCTTGGTTAATTAGTTTGACACTTACCATGTCACTTTGTATTTTTTTATTATATAGTTAATAAACATACTATATACCTCAAAGATACCCCCAAGTGGTCCATTAATGATAAAAATATCATTATAAAAGTCCTTTGGCCAAACCTTATATATTTAGGAATTTAATATCAATTAATAATATAATATTTTTTTTAAAAACTCTTTTATGTCAATTTTGACACTATTTGGTATTTGAATTTTTTGAAAATCATAACAGAATTATTACTTAGAAAAAAGTTAATTAAATCAATAATAACATGTACTATTAACCTATAAAATTCGTGTAATTCATTAAAAGTCTCAAATTATATTTATTTGGGTATTTATAATATCAATTATTCTAATATTTCACTAATAAGGTAATTACTGTATCATCATTGTGTCATAAATAAATTGCATTATTTAATGTCTAAAAATTATAAATAAAATACCATTATGTAGGAAATATTTTTATCTTTATAATTAATATTTATAATCAAAATATAACATATATAACCCTATGTAAAAATCGTTTTTATAAAAGATATAAGCTTATGCCATTTTTGTATTTACTTTAACTTAATTAATATAAAGTGTCCCTATCACCTACAAGTGGCTCCATGGGGTCCAAAAATAGACCCAAAGATGCCCATGGTTGGAAATGTTTCCACCAATAAGGTTAAGACACGTTTTAGGGTAATTTATTATTATTATAATATTATTTTCTAACCCTTATTTACCGGATTTACCCTTTAACCATGGTAAATAAAATATTTACCGAAGTAATTATTCAAAATGTATAAAAATAAAAGTAATCTATTTACACAATTTTGAAATCCTGATTCCAAATATGGAATCCATTATTCGAAATTCAAAACACATAAGTGGCAGAAATTAATTTAAAATTAATTCTCGCTGTCAAAACAAAAAACATGTTTTTTAAGATATATTAACTATTAAAAGATTGACACTTGTTTATGTCGGGTTTAATTGTAAAATTATGTCCAATGACCAAAATTGTATTAAATGGTAAAAATATATTCTAAATATACTTTAAAACCACTCAAATTCATTATTTATCACTATTAATTATTTTGATTAAAAAAGTTGTTTTTAATTAAAATTTAGTAATTTTCACTATTCATCAAAATATAAAAGTTATCCGAAAAGTACCAAAATTTCACCCTAGGATAAATTTGATATTATGAATCCAAAAATGAAGTCCATTTTGAGAGATAATATTTATAAAATTTTTAAAAGTAGGTATTACTATTCATAACGGCTACTTTGATTGGTCGCGGTGTGTTAGAATCTCAAAGTTGCGTACCACACATGCTACTATATTATTCAAAGAGAATCGTACCATGGAAGCTTGGAGTGTTACATAATAACATGAAGTTTAATGTCATATGATCATGAAGATGATGAATTTTTAGTTATGGGAAAGATGATTTTGTGGGCTAGAACAAAATATCATCCCTACATGAAAAGGGGCCTTGAGTCCAAAGGCTAGTTAAAATAATCTTTTGAATGGGGTAAATTTTTTGGATGGGATTAATGAATGATATCTAGGAATCACTATGTATCCCATAACAAAATGAATCAAGACACACACAGTTCTTGAATATGGAATGGTAGATGGCTGATGTCAGGGTTGATGTCCTCTCTGGTGAGAACATTATTGTGTTGTGTAGTTTAACATTATACAATGAGAACATTGGTGTCATGAAGTTTATTTACTTGTGACATGGATGAAATTTAATTATTTTTAAGGTCTTGGGATAAATATTTTCCACACAATTTATTATCATACAGTGGAGATGATGTACCAAAAAATTTAACATCATGCAGTCAAGACATATCACCATGTAGTTTAACATCATGCAATTAGGATGATATACCAAGTGATTACATAAAATACTTTTTAGGAACCTTACATTTATGGGGGGTTTGGTAAGCTTCATTTCCATTAAGATCACAGAATAGGAACTATTATAGTAGAATTTGTGTATAGCATAAGTAACCTCCCAGTTTGGCTCTAACTTTGGATATTTCTTCCCGGGTATCATCATAGTACTAAGTACCAACACCATCAATCCTTCAAGGAATGATCATAGGAAAAGAACATTAAAGTCTTACACGACCCAATTTTAGTAGAATTCTAAATAATGTAAGGTATTCAATCTATTCTCATCTAGTTGGACCAATTCATCCCTCCATTTATGGGATTTCTCATCCATGGATAATTTATCTTATATAGAAACAAAGAGAGGGGTAAATTGAACTTCTATGGTAAGGTCCTCTATTGTCCCATATACTAATGAGTATGGGGTCACCTATGTGGTTGTGTGGGTCGTAGTCTGATAAGCCCACAAGTCATGGAAGAGATTGTTCAACCAATAATTTTTATCCTTATCTAACATCTTCTAGAGTATATTCAATATGGTCTTGTTTAAGGCCTATATCTTTCCATTATCCACTACATAGTAGTGGGATGAATGGTTGGACTTCATGTCATACTCATAATACAGCTTCTCCAATTCATCAGAACAAAAAGTGGTTCTTTTTTCTCTTAGTACTATATGAGGGACACCAAATCTAGTGATGATGTTGGATTTAAAAAATATAATTATGTTCTTTTCTTTGACTTCTTTGAGGGGCATATCCTTGGATCACTTGGAGAATAATTTGGTTGCAATAAAAATTTAATTTAATAGCTTCACTATGGTAGGAGGATGTGGTCCCATGACATCCATCCCCCATATGAAAAATGGTCAGGAGTATTTGGATATGTGTAGAAACTCTGGGGGTTATCTAATGAAGTTGGAATGAACTTGGTTGGAATAAAATTTTTAGTGAATTTTTATGCAATCCTAGATCATAGTGGGCTATTAGTACACAAGCCTTCATATTTTTTATGAAATCTTGAATCCTAATTGGTTGGTGTCATAGGCTCTTATGTGCACTTCCTTTATGATAGTGGTAGTATATTCTCTATCAGTGCACTTGAGAAGGACCCCATCAAGTCTCTAATTATAGAATATATTTTGATTATTTGTGTCTTCATATAGAAAAAATTTAATTGCATGTCTTCAAATGTTATCTTTGTTGTATCTATCTGGTGAGAGTTCTCAATTTTAAAGTTAGTTCACAATGGGTGTAATCTAGTCCATGGTAGGACCGTACGATTCATGGATGGGACTAATCTCATCGAGCTATTCTATATTGTCTAAAAAAAGGTGAGACCATTTGAAAATGTTCAATATTGATGGCCGTTTCATATTGATATGAATCTTCTAGAGTCATGGATACATTTTTCAGGGCATCTTCCTAGGCATTTTGTGAGATTTGGAAGCGAGTCAATGTCATTTACAAAGTTAATTATTCCCTTATTCCACCAATGTAGTTTAGTATGGGTATTTGATCTTCCTTTTTGATGGAATAATCATTGTTAACCTTCTTGTCCAGTTTTGAATAACATTTTATCTTTAAGTGATTAACATGTACCTAAAGTTCCAACTCTAGCCTAGTAATGAGAGCCTAATATTTTTCATCATTTTTCATGCATCCTTCCAACAGTAGGGAGGAGTAAGGTAGGAATTATTTTTCTGGGGAGATGAGAATGACTCACAGCCCTACTTTGTTGATCTTAGGGTCTTGCATCCTCATCCCTATCCAGCTTCTAAATACACCTTCAAAATAAATCTCCCATATATAGGGGTACTATTGAATAGATAAAACCTCTTTATTAGAAAATTTAGTGTCCAATGAAGTCATTTATGATGAGGACTGTTCTTTTAAGAAGTCTACAATTTTTTTGATATTCATCACATTTTTAAGTATGACCTAAATGGTAAACTGCTGTTAGATAACCTCCCATCATGATAGAAACCCAGTAAATATCAGACCGATGAGAATTCATTTGAGTGGATTTCTATGATAGAAAAAACATACATTATGATGATTCAGGTAGAGACTTAGTTTTTGGAGTGAAAATATTAACACTATAAAAATATTCTCAATATTATAATAATTAGTATCATCATAGATCATGGTTCAGCTAAGGTAATAGGGGCTATTTTTTCTGATGACGTAATTATTTTGTGTAAGAAATGAACCCAGTGATCAATCTAAGGATATAACATACAAAATAAGTGGTCTTCCATTGATAGTATGCATTATCACTAGTGGGATCAAGTAATATTTCTTGAGTTTATTGAATTGTTCTTGACAATAATCAGTTCACTGATATGTAAACCCCCTTTTCATCAACCTAGTGAAGGGAAGGCATTTTCCTGCATGGTTTTCTTTAAAGTTCCAGATGCAGTACAAGTTTACTTGAAGTTATATCATCTATTTGAGGTTTTGAGGTGGTAAAATTATAAGGATAACCTTTTCCTTCTTAGGGCTAACTTTGATACCATGATGGAGTATGAAAAAATCCAAGAAATTTCCATGAGGTAACACCAAAAGCACATTTTAAGGGGATAATTTTCAGGATGTGTCGTCATGGTTTATTGAATATAGTTTCAATATCTACAAGGTGGTCAGATAACTCTTAATTTTTAATCATCAGATCATTAATGTAACATTTTATGAACTTTCCCAAAAACTTCATGAAGATGTGATGCTTGGAACATTGTTACGTAGTGCCAACATTATTCAATCCAAAGGGAATTAACTAATAAAAAAATACACATTGGTGGGCCCTGAAGGCAGTGTATTCTTCATCTTCCCAAGCCATTCAGATTTTGATTGTATCCCAAATAGCCATCCATGAAGAAGAGGGTCTGATATCTTATTATCTCATCAATCAATAGTTCTATGATCGGAACTTGGAAATCATATTTTGAGAAGTTCTAGTTGAGATCTCTAAAATCGATGAAGACTCTGATTTTTTCCATTTTCTTCTTGAAGAAGACTATATTGGCCAACCTTTTTGGATATTTGACCTCTTGGATGAAGTTTTCTTTAAAAATCTTGTCAAATTCATCCTCAATTTTGCTGGAATGAGTTGGATGTATCATTCTGGCATCTTTTTTATTTCCCATGTGGTCCTCTGGTAATCCCATGTGGTGAGTGTCCACCTTAGGGTTAAGGTCCAACATTTTTATGTAGTTACAAGAAAAAAATCTTGATACTGCTTTATTAATGATGTATATACATCTAGTTATTCATAATTCATTGTTTCATTAACCAACATGGGTCATGGGTCTTCCTCTATACCCATATTTATTTCTATAATTTCTTTAATGGTGGTGGATATTCCCTCCTCAAATAATAGAGGGGAATCCCTAAGGTCCTCCTCCTCATCTTCCTCCTCCTCTTTATCTTCTTCCTCTTGTTCAGTTGGGGGATCAAGTAGTGGATTAAGCTTTATAGATTTATGATAGGAGCTAATATCTTGACACTCAAATGATTAAGTGACTTCCTCTAACCCAGATGACACTGTGGAATTTCATTGAAACTATGAAGGGGATGGATTGAGGGATGGATAAGGACCGTATTTTCCCTTTATAGATGAATAGATAACATATTCTGACTCATATTGTGAGTCAGGTATTTCTTGGATCTCTAGGGGTGGAATTAATTAATTTACATCTGAGATTTTACCACTATCTTGGTAGTAAGAAGAATTTTCAACATAGTTGGGATCAGTGGTCATGACTGAAATCATGAATATTGTTGAATATGCATCAAAATGTGGACTCATACAATTGACTTGATTGATTGGAAGCATGTAATCTATATCAATCTATTTTATGGGGTTGATCAAGATCATTTCCAGTATTTTTAGGGTGGTGACCCAAGAAGCACCATCAACCAGGGGCTATTTACCTTTCCTATGATATAATCCTACATGGATGTAGTGTGAATCATAGGATTTTATTGGGTCTTTATCAGGATGTAATTTCCTAATTTTTTCATTAATTTCATATTTGATTCATTAATGTTATGATGAGGGGATTATCATGTATTGGTGTAGCCGAGGCCATCCTAGAATGACATATAAGGATGTATCCTACAAAACAACTATAAATTCTAAGTTAGCTTTAAGATCTCCAAATTGATCCTTGAGCTTCATTTGACCTAGTGTATTATTCTCACTTTTTTCATAGCCCTATTGTGTTAGAGTGGAAGGAACTAGGTTAACCTATTTATATACTAGCTAGTTAATCATCTATACTAGATGATATTAACTCCATATCCATTTTCAATGAAAACTTTTCAAACATTGACCCCACTTATCATGTTGGAAAAGTTCAAGGGTATGATGTGTCCTCGTATAACAACATCTTCATTTTGATCTATGAATGAGATAACTATATGAAATTCCACAAGATTGGTTTATATTTGATATACCTCAGTAGTTTAAAAGTTATATTAAAAATCATAAGGTCTCATTAAATAGGATATTAGTGATTCTCTGAGGTATTTTGAAAAGATCAAGGCATCCAAGATTGATAGCTAGGCTGGTAACATGGCTAATTGCTTCAGAATGTCATACTTATGGTATAGAGGCCTATACTTCCTAGGGTTGTGATGATCTTTCCCATAATCTTTAGTGGATGGAGTATTTGATATGGATGGTTCGACCCTTGAAATAGGATTTGGAGTGCTCCAGCCCATGGTGGGATGGGTCGGGTAGGTCTATCTACATATAATGGGTGATTAGACACCTGTTACTTTTTTGAATGATATTCCAAGGTGATTGGGTCAGAGTGTATTTTGGAATATGCATAGGAATTTAGCTTCTCACATTGGACTTACTAAAGGTATATTCTTTAATTTTCCACAACATTGACAGTTCGAGTAGGGATGTGTCTAGAATCACGGTTCCTGCGACAACTATATCTTCCCTGGTATCCTTGGATATTGTAGCCTCTTCCTCCATCTCCCCAATTGTATGAAGAGAAATTGAGTTAATAGACATAATCATCTTCAGAGAATGTATCCATTGATTGGGATAAATTAACGGAACCAAAGACCAACTCCTCATTTGATTATGATTTTGTCTGAATGACCATTTCTGGTGGTACCTTTTGGTGGGGTAGTTCCCATTGCTTTAGATCTAAGGGCATAAAATCTAATAGGTTCAAAGATGACTTTAACCATGAAACAAGTTCTTATTCCTACCTTTTCTCCCTCCCTTTATATCCAGGTGGCTTTATTAAATACTAGATTTGGAAGGTTTGTGGTGTCGATGGGATTGGCTAGGTTGTAGAAAAATAGTTTGGGGGAATATTAGGTTGTTTAAACTATTATTATAGAATAACATTATTTTAGTTGATTATCTTTTAATTCATTAAAATGTTCAAAATTTTGTGACCTTATGCTAAAAAATTCTTGACACTCATCTCCTTCATTAATGGTAGTAAAGAAAACACACTCTACTTTTACTGGTGGATTTCCAAATTTTACTTGCCCATAGTCCACCATTTTTTGTTTGGTTCCTTTGAAGATAAATAAATCATGAATGGTGTGCCCTAGTGTCATGTGGAAGGGAAAATAATATAGACAGTCATCAAGAACTACCTAGTCAAACCTCTCATCCTTTGGTAGGTGGATTAATTCATTTCCCTTAGTGGCTATGAAATAGCCGCAAAATTGATCATCTTAGAACAAGTAAACATTATTCATCATCTCCTAAAATTGTTTTTTCATGATCCCCTCAACTAATCCTAGAAAGTAAGGGGTTTTTGTTGTTTCCCAAGGGGTAATGTACAATATGGTGCAGGTTTTAGAGATGGAGGAGGTGCAGAGGATGGATTATGTGGGAAAAATACCTCCTCATTCTTTCCTTATCTTTTCCCCATTACTAGTATAGTCAATGGATACTTGATCTTAGTCCATTGAATGGTGTATTTTATTCTTTTAGAAATGGAGGAAAAATCCTGAAACCCACCATTAAACTTTATTGGGATGAGCGGCGTTATCATCTCATCATGAAGGTTCTCTATGAAAAGTGAGAGAATATCTTCTTAGGGAAGCAGTAGGTTTAGGGAGTAGGTCATCCCTTTTCATCTAGTAATGAAATAAAATACTATAATTCTCTTGTTTTTTTAGTTCAAGAGGTTGAGAATTTTTGTGTTTTACAACATTGAGATGAAATGAAAAAGGAAATATTGGAGAAGGTCATCCCATCCCATGATTGACTGAGCTCGTAAACTGGTGTACCATATGAAGGTCAAACCTTGAAGTTTTCAAATGAAGAATATGAGTTTCAATTATTCTTGTTCTATAAGAATTCCCATAATGTGATCATAATGGGGTGAAAAGTTCATATGGTTTTAATATAGGTCACTTGATCCATTGAATATCATAAACATAGGACGTCTAAAATTTTTTGGTAGTAGGGTGTTGCTCACCCAGGTAGGGTAAGGTTTTCGTTCTATCTGTACTGGTGTAAGAAGTTACTCCACAACTTCCAATTGAGCTAGCAATGACTCGATGATGTCAATGAACCCTTAATGAATGTTAAAATGAATATGAACCTAGATTTGTGCAATAATAGGTAGGATCTGAAACATTAGTTATACCATTATTTGATCTTAATATCCAGATGTGGACATCTTTTGAGGGTTCACCAGAGCTCATTCTAGTTGTTTCCTTAATGGAGGGAAATCTTAATATTAATCCATAATCGGGTCCAGGTATACTGATGGCCGAGACACGATGTTTGGAAGATGTCCTGGCCCTAATTCAGTCATTGGGATGAACACTTGTTGTTTGGGTACACCTATTGTATGTTTATATTGATCATATACCCATGGATCATATTCAGTAGGAATGCTAACTCTAAGAAATTTGGCATTGAGTCTCCTCAACTATTTCATTTCTTCCTTCTACTGAGCGAATTGTTCTACATGAATGAGGATCTCAACCTCCTCGAGAAAAAGAGGTAGGTTTTATACTACCTTAAATTTATCTTTTTTGGTTAGTGGAATGCTAAGAAGGCAGTGAGGTATTGGTTGAGGGAGTACCCAATTCAAGGTAATTATCTAGTTCTAGATATGCACACCTCCTTCATTTGTCTTAGAGTGGACCATGTTTCGGATAAAACCA
This sequence comes from Viscum album, assembly GCA_963277665.1. Taxonomy (NCBI): domain Eukaryota; kingdom Viridiplantae; phylum Streptophyta; class Magnoliopsida; order Santalales; family Viscaceae; genus Viscum; species Viscum album. The sequence goes on along the minus strand of OY728132.1, from coordinate 29,743,725 downwards.
TCCTTTACCTACTCCTCTAAATTGACATCATTTTCGGTGTCATTTTAATGATTATTTTCCACAACATTTACTGATACATGATTTGTTGGGAGTTTCATACTAGTTATCAAATGATAAGAGGATTGTGTGTTCCCATTACCAGACTTCTCCCTTCCTTTATGGGATATGCTTCAAGAATCTTGTAAAATAGTGAATTGAAGGGAGCATCCATACAACATAGTTGTATGCTTCCCTTCTGGGGGAAATGGATCACTAGATGAGACTAATGGAGAAACCTTATATTTTATTGTCCTTCCTAAATGGGGAAAAACTAATTTTTTATGAGGGGGTGGTTGAGGTAAAAATTCCCCCATCCTTGCGGGCTAGGTTTACTTCCATTATTTTATTTTTGTTCCTCTGGATGAGTATGTAATCTTTAGGGGGTATTTTTTGTTAAAAATTTCCCTCTCCCTACAGAATGGGGATGATATCATACTACATTAGCTTCTACTGATGATGTCACTCTCTTTATCTTAGGAATCTTTATTTGGGTGTGATATGGGTGCAATCTCGGGTCTACACGAGTACTTATTGCTTCTATGGGCATAAATAGTTCTTGATGATTTGATTCCCTTAGGTGAGAAGCCTTCTTAATGTTTTCAATTATATGGTTCAGAAGTGTTTCGATGGATTTATCTGGTTAGGTCAGACACTTTTTTGGCTTATTGAAGGCCAATTCCTATGGATTGTTCTATATTTCCTAAGTAGGTGTACTGCTTGATAGCCTCCATGTGGTAATGAAATTACATGATGTCACTTACAGTGGGTTATACTGAATGGGGTGAGAGGTGAACATGAAAGATCCATTTCCTCCATCCCTATGCATAAATACCAGGTGAGGCATAAATATTTATATGACATAGCTTATACAATCCATTCAGGCATGCTGATTGAAGATCTTTCCACTACCTCTCTGTTCATGGTCTTCATGCAGATGGATTGATAATGAGTCTATCCTAATTTTTTTTACATGGTCTGTATACCCATTGTATATTAATAAATTTTATTTGAAATTGAGGAGATTTTTCTATAAATTTAGATGGATTTTGTGTATGGATTCATCTAAAAATGCCTTTTTAATGTCGAATTGATAAGTGGATGAGGGCCAAAACATGATGGGTATATAATCCTCAACTAGTTTACTTGTCATAAGAAACATATCCTTTTATTCTTCAACCAGAGACTCCTCTACTTGATCTGTCCAACATAAGCATTCCTTGACTATTTTTTTGAAATTAGTGGGACTAGTTGTGGTCTCACTGTCATGGAGATGGTCATGATGTCGTTTGGAGGATAACCATTTACCTATTCCATTTTATGGTTGTGAAATGATGCATCATATCATTGATAGGGTATCTATAATGTTTGGACCCATATTTCCAAGCTCCTCAGAATATGAGGGTTTTATCATAATTAACTCGACAAGGGGAGGACCTTTTTATCGACAAGAAATTTCACTTTGGGGAGGACCTTCGTAGTGAATTCCATCAAGTATATGAATACCATCATAGATAATATTTTTACTACATGGATAATTATGCAGTATATACCATAGGGATCACCTTAATGGTGGATGAAAACATGGGTATATCTTCTTGGTATTTGATATTCTATACATGAGGAGGGATACCATGACACTCATTAAGCGATAAGATCTCATGATTAATCATATTATTCCCAAGAATTAATCCTTCATGGTAGATACTCTGGGTGGACCTATAGAGTTTCTAGTTACAATGTTATCGAGAGGACCTTCCCAACTGATACTTCCTCCTCCATAATTTGGTAATGGATTGGCAGGATCCTGAACCACCAATGACAGATGTTTTTTTTATTTAAGAACTCTAGCTTCCAATAGAGCAGGGTTATGATTCTAGTCTTCATTTTCTAGTAGCATTTGGAATGATTTATTTTTAGCAACTCTCTTACTAGAAACTGGGGTATCTTGTTGTAATTGAACACCTTCTTATATGGGTTAATGTTTAAGTGGATCTCATGGTGCTTTGGAGATTTTCTGACAATATTATAGAATTATCTAAGGGATATATGCCTAACCTAGAGTGGCCACTAAAGGGGACCGATGTCCCCCAGTTGGAATGGGTATTTGTGCCCAATCCTATTTTCCATTTATCACATAATATTACCATTGACCCTATTTGATTGGATCAAAGATGTGTGTCAGCTTCTGAGTGACCATCTCATTGTACGTATGAGTCCCCCACTTGAGGAGGTGGGGTTTTGGGTTTGAATCCTAGCTATTTCCACTAACCTGATTACATATTTCCATGTCTATAAGATATGTCTAGGGATTTATTTCCAACACTATTTAATTACTAAGATGTGTTGAGAGACTCCCTTGGAAAGAATGATAATGTATTCCCATTCCAGTGTTGGAGTAGGGATATCTTTCTACTCTGGTCCTCCAATTCCTTCCAGTAAATAATAATAGTCCTCCTATGCATGGGAAGAGATATGAATCATACCTAGATTTACAATGAGGATACAATATCTACTTTCCCTAATTGTTGTTGTATTTTCATGGTGGTATTGATAAGAACGAGCATGAATTTGAATCTGCGTTTAATTTTTCACCATATTTGGCTGAAAATATTGATATGAATCTCTAGGAATTTACATATGCATATTGTTTTCCACCATATTTTCCTAGTGGGATTTATATAAATGAGTAGTAATTTGAACCTTCTCATTGATTTTTTCTATATTTTCTAGGTTCTCTTGATGCATATTAGCAAAGATATGCATCTGCTCATAGTTTTTCATTGTATTTAGATGAATGGATTTATATGAACAAGCATTAATTTTCATCTGATCATAATTTATCACCATATTTGACATGCTATATTCTTTAACATGAACATGTAAGATGGTATACTCTAGATTGTCTAATATTCACCGTTTGATGGCTGCCATAGGTTCTCAAGTCTGTATGACTTCGTCTGGGGCCCATGGGGTAATATCCTCTTCATTGAAAAGATGTTGCTCCGTACGACATTGGTGGAAGTGATTATAGTTAGGTTCCCTTGGGTGGACCCCTACACTCCTAAGATGAAGTTTTTTATGAAAAATTCATCATACACCCTAAGGTAATATAGGAAATTGTTATCATGTTATGAGGATAGGATCTTGAAAAGGTTTGAGATGGCTATTGCGGTTGTTTGGTTCTATACCACTGACCTTTACTGGGTGGGTAGCTAGTGGGGCTTCATAAGTTGGATGGATTTCCATGCTACCTCCAAATTTTGGAAAGTACCATTATAGTGGTACTACCAAAGAAATGAATTTGAATCCCATTATTAAAGATGTTGTGTGGGTGATGGAATCCTCTATTTAGTCTAGGACTAAGCATGTGCTGTGGATAATGTGCGTTTCTGTGATAACTGGTGAGATTCCATTGGATTGAAGATAGTTTTGGTGAATGGTTCCTGAAATATATGTGACAAACACAAACAAAAAAACCTCTTCAAAGTACCATCTATTGAAAAAAAATTTAATTGATGGTTTCTCTTGTCCCTCTTCTATTTTGGGTGTGAAAGGGGCCTGATGTGGGGTAACATCGCCACCTTGGTGAAGGACTCACTTCTGGTTCACCATTTTGTTTATGATGAGATAATCATGGTGTTCCTATCAGTATGATCTATTGTGGGGGTTTTTGGTTTTCTAAATAATTCATATCAGGTTCACCATTTTTATCATACACTACCTTGTGATGGGTTAGTTTCCAATAGGGTTTATTCATGGAACCGAAAACAACAAACAATTTCCATATCCATGTTGACTCATGTACCTGCTTTCCAAAGATAGACATTTGTTGGGTAACTTTTCCAACGATAATTAAGAACTCACATTGGTCTAGAGGATGGGAATTCTGGATCATCTAACCCTTTTGAGGGGAACTATTTCTTATTCAGGTACTCTCTTATATATTTAAGATATTTTTTCAAATTATTTTTTCATTCCCAAGTATGATGTAGATCACCCTAAATTAATGATCAAATATGAACATGAATGTGTTCAAAATCATCTATATGTATATGAGATTATTCATTTATGAGAATATTTGTATGTATCTAAAGTTTTCCATCAATAGTACCTTTTTATGAATAGATTATATTATTTTTTCATTCATTTAGATGAAGTTGGTTTTAAGATGCGCTGTGAGGCACTCTGGAGTTTACTACCATCTAGGGGGATGAAAGTTGTTTTGATGTCAGGATCGAACCCATAAAATGGGATTCTTATGTATCATCATGAATGGAATCAGAAAAAACATAGTTTAATTCCACATAACAAGACACACTACCTTTTATGGTCATGAAAGTAGGATCGAACTGGGAAGTTTAACATCATGTGGAAAGGACGTCAAAGTGAAGTGTGTTTGGTCAAGGATGGTGTGAGGCTTACACTGAGGTGACCTAAGTAACCTGGAAGAGATATGGTCTCCCAGGTGAGATCATGTCCTTATTATGGATACAACCCCATAAAGATGGTGATTAAAGGGACCGAGAAGTAAAGTGGACCTCCTTGTTGGATATTACACTATCAGGAATGTGGACCAAAGAACATTAGGGTGAATTAAGGTGTTATGTTAGGACCCTAGGAAGGATTCCTATGTATCCCAATTATTTGGGGGTCAAATACCATATAGTTATAAATGTTTTGGGGATTATAACATATAGGAGTCCCATTTGAGTGGGTTTTATTGGGGCTTACACCAAATATGAGGCCCATTGTTTGGAGTTTGGGAATTATAAGAAATAGGAGGCCCATGTTTCTGGAATCATGATGAAAGTCTCGAATCACGGTATTTTGAATGTTTTGATTGGGGATTACACTCAGAATGGATCCCATTGGAAGTTTGGGTTTATGTAGATGTCATGATCACCACTAACCTCTAAGACAACATGAATCTTGATTGGTGTGAGAATAAAGAGGAAGAATTAGATATGAAGTTCACATGATTTGCTTTGTCTGCTGGTGGATGAGTCCTGGGCCCAAAAAGAGAGAAATGGTTTTAATGTACCCCTCACCCCTCTTATTTTCATAAATGGGATAGTCCCATTTGATAATCTATCCAACTAAGACCTGATCAAGTGAAGATGAGAAAGAGTTCCACCTACCCCAAGGATTAGGGGCTTACTCTATAAGGGATTACCTACCCCCAATTTCAGATAAGATGAGAGAAGGATCCAACACCAGCCCTCATCAAAAGGAAAGGATAGTGGTTCCCTTCAATCCCTAGAATAGGGAGGTTCACATGGGTATATCTATGGTTGGGACCCTCATTACCATAAGAATTTATACTTGAATACATTCTAAGGGTCCTTTTTATTACACAGGCTACCAATAGGTCTCCACGTACCTTGGGTATGTAGACTTGAGTGGAAATACTGATGTGTCTAATGATATGATCATACATATCAAGTTTATTTTGAAGAGTTCTTGTCCAGATTCCATTAGAATGGTTTGTAGAGGGGCCAAAGTGGGACCATATGGTATGGTTGAAGGAAGTGATGTGGGATAAAGAGAATAAATCCATAATATTCCCCATTCCACATAGTATGTTCTTATGTGGGATGGGGTTACTTCTTTGTAACATGTTTCAATGCTGGTGAGGGTACTATACATATAGTGTTATGTTATGAGGACCTAGGTTACACTCATGTATCATTTTTCTATGTGGGGATAGGCTCTTCCAGTATAGTTTTTTTCTCTGTGGGGTTGATTTCATCCCACGTAGTGTTTTTCTATGTGGGGTAGGGTTCCACCCACATAGTTTTTGTTATGAGGGGTGCTAGACTATAGTAGGTCCATCCTCTTATGCCTTGTATAATTATTTCCACAGAAAAATTGGTTTTCAGATGGATGGATGAATTTTTATCATCTTTAATGTTATGCAGTTGGTTCACATATTGAGAATCAATAAATATCTCAATTCTTTAAGTCTTGGTTATTTCATGCGTCAACCTCTTTCATGATGTTTCTCTTAGTTCTCCTTGGGGGTCTTTTATAGAAGTACGGAGAAACCAGATACATGGATGGATAGTCATCAGAGATGGGACATGAGGCTTTATTTACAAGAGCCCAGGGAGGAAAACATGCACCATGAATAATTTCGTTCATGGGGGGAATCCATTCGTGGGGCATAAATCACCATCCAAACATGCAAATGATTTTGGTTTTGTTCACGAGAATTATTAGTAATGTATCTTACTACGAACGATTTCGTTAATGGGGGATGGTTGTTTGCATGGGAAGAAGTCAACATCTTTCCCCAAAAATGTTTTTTATTTAATTTACAAGCACAAAAACTTCACATATTTTCCCATGAAGGATTTTGTTCTTGGGATTCTTTACGGAGTGGGGGAAATCACAATTTAGCCCCAAAAACGATTTTGGTTTCATTTGCGAACACTGGAAAAATTATCTTGTCTCACAAATGATTTCATTCATGGGAAGCCTCACAGATTGGAATAACTCCATACATAGAGGTTTTCTGCATAGAAAGTTTCTACTACAAGAACCCTCTCCATCCTTTGTGGCTTCCCATACTTTGAATACATCTTTAACCAAATTCATGGCCTTGGGCTCATTGTCCCCTTATCCAAATTCATGGAATTCTGTTTTTCTTAAATGAAAAGTTATTAGGAGGCAACAACCACATTGTCAAACCAATCCAACCAAGCTAACCATCAGGTGGACCATTATATTAAAGAATGGTGGTGGGAATAACACATCTAATTCCCATAATTTGTCTATAACCTCCTTATTCATGATTTGAGACTTCTCTGGGTCTATGAAATTTATACATATGGATTTGAAAATGAATCAGAGTATAATTAATGCATGTTATGGATTTTCTAGTAGAATGAAATGTGAAGATATGGAAATTGTTTACAACACTTTCTGCCAGGGCACACGCTGCTGTTCTGTGATACACTGATTGTTTCCCCGCATTCCCACTTTCCAAAGGAAGGTATAATCTGTCACTTCTTCAGAGTTGTTTTATCCTTGATCAAAATGGGATGATGTGATGTTGGTTACTCCTTCTATGGATTCCTTCTCATAACACGTTGCCTAGTCCTGGTCTCCCTTAAATATTAATATGTTGTTCATGGAAATATTCTTGGTGCCATCTTTTTGTGGACACTGGTTAATTAAACTTTTTCTATTAGGACATTCAAAAGGGTCTATCCATGGAAGTAACCATCAGTCAGAAGATTAGTCATGTTGAGGCATTTTTGGCATATATTGATGCTGTAATATTGTAACACCTATATTTTCTCTTCATAATAGGTCTTCTAAAGGGAATGGAATCCTGAATCATACCACATCAAATGTGGGGAACCGTATGCTGGAGGCATGTCCCTGAGGTTTTCCTAAGATTCCCATGCTTAACACAGGGCATTCTGCGAGTTTAACATTTTGCAGAGACAGATCAAACTGATTAGAGGATTGATGAGAGTGGATCAGAAAGGATGATGGGTCCACACAAAGGGGACACCAAGGTTTATCTAGCTTGAAGCATACCACATAATCCATGAAGGTTTATCTAGAATAAAGTCTAGACTAGAAAAGATAACGGGTCCACACAAAGGGGACACCAAGGTTTTCCATTTGTTGGGATTGAAAATCATGGAGGATTCCTACATACCCTTCATAGAAGATAGGGATCAAAAACCATGTAGTTCACTGGATGAGGTAGGACTTATGCACTGATACATCCTAGGTGCATCTAGGAACAATAATCGTATGGAAGAATGGGGCTTATGAACTGAGGCAACCCATATGGATGGCATGATTCCACCAGGATGTGGTGGCCTAGGTAAAATCAAGGTGGACATGGAGGGAGTGTTGGAGGGTGTAATGAATGGAATGAAATCGATGTGAAAGTGACGATGTTGGGATTGAACCTTAGGGAGGTTTCCTGTATATCATTGTGGTAGGGAATCAATGTCCATGTATTTTTCGAAATGGGGAGATCAGTAATCTGAGGAGGTGGATCATAAAAAAGGATGCATGGATGGGACCTGAAGGAAGTAGAACCTTGAGTTGAGGCATGGTCCCCCTAAAACATGATGGATCGAGGGAGAGACTAGGATGGGTCATCGGTGATGGGATTAAACCTTACGAAGGCTTCCTATGTATCCCTGTGGTAGGGAATCAATGTCCACATAGTTCAGGAAGTGAGGAAGAGAATCGGGGTGTGCACCAATGACACTAACCTAGAGACATGTTGTGGCTTATGCATGGTTAGCAGCCTAGATGGATCATAACACCTTATGGAGGCAAATCCAAGAGATGTGTCCCAAAATGAAATAAGTCATATTAGGAGGGTACATCCCTAGGAGGGAGTACCAAAGTGTACCATTGTATGGGTTTTAACCTTGAAGAGGATTACTGTACACCCTATGTAAAAAAGATAGAGATCAAATCCCACATAGTTCTAGAATATAGTTTAACATCATGCACGACGAGGGTGAAATGATGTGAATGGTCAGGACTAATGAGTTATGGGATTGAACCTCATGGAGGCTTTCTATGTACATTACTTGAAAAGCGCAAGGATCATAGTCCACATAGTTTAGTAGATAGGTGCATGTGTCCTATGCGTGGTTAGTGGCCCATAGAGGATTTCATGGTTGATGCTTACTCTATGATCACCTAATTCATGATTTGTGTGAGAAACAAGAGGCATAAATAGACCTGACAATCACATCGCAAGAGGTGCGTCCATGAAGAACAGTGTGGGGCTTACACATGGATATCGGTCTAGGAAGATGGAGATTGGGACTTACTCTAGGAGAGAATCCCAATGAGGATGTCAATATGTATGTGGATGATATGGATCCATGTATAAATAACACCATGTCAAGGTGGGTTAGGTCTTACGTGAAGACTGCCCGAGATGCACATGGAGAGAAATCATAGAGGTAGAGAAAGGGAAAATTAGAAAGGTGGTAAGTGGAAGACTAGTGGTCCCATCCCCTCTCTGATCTTCTCAGGCTTGTCACACATGTGATAGTCACAATTTAACATATTTTGTTTAGGACATGGTATCCTGGGTAGTTTATCATCCTACATCTTGGATGATGAGGACTCACTTCTCACCCCTAGGACTTACATATCTTGTACCAACCCAAACGTGGGGACAGGAAGACAAAAGAAATGCTCTAGATATTTTGGGTGGTGGAGTGTTCAATTGATGGGCCCATGTTAGCATTGATATGAGAAGAAGAAATAGTCATTATCATTCATATGTGAAGAATCATGAGGATTCAGCTCTTGGGAAAGGACACATGGATGGGACTTGAAGGAATTGGAACCTTGGGTTGAGGCATGGTCCTCTCAAAACATGAAGGCTCAAAGGAGAGACCAGGATGGGACATTAATTATGGGATTCAACCTTAGGGAGGCTTTCTACGTATCCTCGTGGTAGGGAATCAAAGTCCACGTAGTTTAGGATGTGATTCATTTAATCAGGGTGTGAAAAAAGGACATCAACCTAGAGACATGTTGGGGATTAACATGGTTATCAATCCGGATGGATCATAACACCTTATAGAGGTGGATCCAGGAGATGTTTCCCAAAAATGGAAGAAGTCACATCAGGAGGGTACATAACTAGGAGGGAGAACCAAAGTTTACCATTGGACGAGGTTAAACCTCGAAGAGGCTTCCTACGTACCCTGTGTAAAATAAAGGGATAAAGCCCACGTAGTTCAAGAATATAGTTTAATGTCATGCAGGATGAGGGTGAACTGACGTTAATGGTTGTGACTGATGGGTGATTGGATTAAACCTCAAAGAGGCTTCCTAAATAAATTTCTTGAAAAGGTAAAGGATTAAAGTTCATGTAGTTCAGAAGAGAGGTGCATGGGGCTTATATGTGGTTAGCATCCAATAGAGGATGTCATGGTAAATTCTTACTCTAAGATCACATGAGTCATTCTCGGTGTGAGAAACAAGAGGCAGTAATGGAATTGAAAACCACATTGTGAGAGGTTCTTCCATGAGGAACGATACATGGATTATGCATGTCTAAAGGCCTAGGAAGATTGATATTAGGACTTAATCTTGGAAGGAATCCTGAAAAGGGTGCCCGTATGTATGAGGAGGATATGGCTCCATGTATAGGGGAAACTCTATCAAGGTCGGTTAGGTCTTATGTGAAGACTTCTTGAGACACACATAGTGATAAGGCGTAGAGGGAGAGAAGGCGGATTAGAAAGGAGGTAAGAAGAAGGATTTTGGTCCTATACCCTCTCTGATCTTCTCAGGCTTGTCACACATGCGACAGTCATAGTTTAACATCGTGTGTTAAGGATGTTCATTTCTTGGAAGTTTAACGTCCTATATCTTAGATGATTAGGACATTCTCCTCACCCCTAGGACTTACATAACTTGTACCAACCCACACTTGGGGATATGGATGCATAAGTAATTCCATTGAGAGTTGGGGTGGAGGAGTGGTCAATTGAGGGGCCCACGTTAGTGTAGCTATGAAAATAAGAAATACTTTTTAGCATGCCTATGTGAAGAATCATGAGGTTGGGAAGAAAAAATGAGTTACCACTTGGGGAACCATGAAATCACTTTGTACGAGCCTGGAGGGTCACACATGAGAGGGTTTTGTGAAGAAGGAGGCCTCGTAGAGAGGGTTTTTGCAAATATTTTGCGCTTTGTGAAGTGTAGGGGCTTCGTAATGGAAAGGGACTCATGAGTCATAGGAAAAATGAACCCCAAAAATGGATAACCTCTACGAATCATGATCACCTAGTCGAGGTATGGAGTCTACATGTTCTTGGAGGGTGCTTTGCAAAGGCTGAATGCTCTGTGAAAACTTGAGTCCCTAAAATGGACTCCTACATTCATAATGTATGTTGGGATTTTTAAAGGGAATCAGTACTTGAAGCGGATAAAATATGAAGAAAAGTGAATGTCGATTTACAATGCTCAAGTACATTGGGTGATTCATTTTCTCGATGGTTTGTATAGAAAAAGGTGCTTAAAGAATCGAGATATTGGAAGGAGGAAGGTCAGAGGGTCGATTATTTGAAGTGGGTGAGCCACCTATTTATAAGAACCCAGGTTCACAATACTCTGAAGGCATTCCATAAATAAAATCATTGATTTATGATCATAGGCTGTTCATTGGATCATAGAGTCATCCTTGTCTTTTCTCTATGGTAGTGTCTCAAACGTATTTGTTAGATCGCAGAGGCTTCTATCTCTTTTCTCTATGGTGGCGCCACAAATGTATCTATCGAATCATAGAGTATTACGACTATTTTCTCTATGGCGGCTTTGAAAACACATCTGTCGTATTATAGAGGCTTCTGAATCTTTTATCTACCGCGGTCATAGAGGATCCGAGGATGCTAGCTCTATGTTGCTCATGGTGATGGAGGACTTCATGAAGTGGTTTTGCGAGGCATACCATTTGATGATTTTTCTATGTTTATATTGGTTTATATCAAGAAATTTATTTTGGAACCAAAAAATTACCCCACCATAATGGGAGCCGAGGAGAATACAAGGGTCAGATTCTAAGGGTGAATCTTAAAAAACATGTAAATCATGAAGCCAACTTGTGATGGTAGTAGGCGGGGCATGTTTTGAGACTGCCACAAAGATTTATGTAGCCAAGGGAATCGAAAATATCTATAATTCATCACCTATAAATAGGGGGATATGAATTATATTTTTTACACATATATCTCTATAACTCTGTGCTTTAGCTCTTGAACCGCGAAGCACCAACACCCTTATGAATGATCTTTTCAAACCGAGTTCCACGGATTGGTGCTCTATGAATGCTTCTTATAAAACTCATTCATCACGATCCCTTGTGGCACTTAGAAGCACCACGAGTCCTTCAAGGCTCTGTGACCACATGCTCTGTGATCCGCTCTTTGCGAATGGTCCTTGAAATCAAGCTTTATGAAAGAGCTTTGAGAAGGACCTTTTCAAAAAGAGAAGAAATTTCGAAAAAGTCCTGAAATTGTATCACCAACCATGAAGCTACTCAAGAGGTCCATGTGGATGTTTCTCATAGGGAAGATATGGAGAAAAAACTAGGGCTTGGAGAATGTGTGTGAATTCATTCAGATCATGAGTCTCTGGTGGAGATGCTATTGGAAGGGAAAAAGAACTACCCACATTGAAAAAGATTGAAACTGTATGGATTTGGTCTGAGGGGTGACTTTTTCAACCCTGAAGAAAGTAAGAAAGATCCAACTTACAGGTTCATGAGCACGTTGTGCCAATGCTAGTGGTTCATGGCCACCGACGACCATACATGGGAGGACCACACGCCTATTGCTGCTGACTGTCTGTATAACCACGTCAATAATGTTGACGGGAAAGAATTTAAGCCAAAGGTATATACCCCTCAATATCACACTATTCTGAAGGCGGGTTTAGGGAACTAGTAGAATGGGTGGACCGACGATTGGGACCTTCTCCAGGGCGGCATCTTTATGGATGATTGGGCCCATACTTACTAGGTTCATGCATCTTGTGACGTGTTCAAGGAAGAGCTGTGGTGGGTAGGCCTGTATGAGGCTATGTGGGATTCTCAATTTCGTGTCTAATAGCCAAAAAATATGATTCCAGAGCTTTTAAGCAGGTGGTCATTGAGGACCAAAACCTTCCATTTCCATCTCTGGGAGGTTGGCATCAGCCTCTAATACCTCTACCAAATCTTAGGGATTCCCATTCTGGGGGAAATTTACAATGAACTCCTCCTTGAGAAAATATCATGGGAGGATCGAGAGTATATTACATGTCTTGAAAAGGAACATATGGGCCTGGTGTCAGGAGATGGAAAATAATATGTGAGGGACATCCATTTTAATATATGGTTTGGATGCTTCTTAAACTTCCCGGAGAAGAATGACACTGAAGGGGAGGAGGCTCCTTTAAAGATACCAGTCAAGCCTCCCACTTATCTAAAGGGAGATCATCACAGTAAAGATAATTCCTACTGGTGAATCCTATAGGACAACTAATGGAAGCTATGGGGGTACAGTGTGAACAACAAGGATTAACCAGTGGTTAGGCTGGCTGTGTTTATCTCTTTACTTATTTTCAGATGAATGTTTTTGGTCAGGGATAAAAACATGAGTGTGCGACCGAGAACATTCATTATGGAGTCTATAATGGTGACGGGGTAGCACGTCAACCTTGGGATCCCAGTGTTAGAAAAGCTATACAAGGTTTTATGGCACATCAGTGAGGGAAATAAGACACATTGGGTTTGCGGACTGTTACACTTTCTATATGGCTAGATAGTGGCACACATGAGGTTCTATGAATATCTGAACCCTATTTCTCCTCTAGATTCATACTTTTGACTAGCCGTCCTAAATGTAATGGGGAGATTTCTGGCCAAGATGAATTCTATAATAATTTTGAACATAGTCTATAAGGTGGATGAATTCAAATTTCATCCATATCTTCTACCAACGAGGGTATTCACTGATGACGGTCAGGGAACTAAGGAGCACCAATCATTCCTCATGGCCTTCCGAGGTGGAGTATTGATGGCCCGAGTAGACTGTGAGATTATCTGCATGTAATATACCCACACCATTTTTCAAGGCAGTTTTGGTGTATGAAATGGTTTACCCCACAAGTTTACTTTGGAGTTCACCATGAGGACCACCCATGTTTGGTGAGGCATATGTGCCTCATGTTCACATGGGAAGATTTGAAAATGCGGAAAGACCTTCCTCCGCCTACTGGCATCTACAGTCTTTTTAAAAAGTATGAAAATATATGGGGGAAAACCTACCCATGGGAGATTATGATGTAATGTACCATTAGTGTCGATGATGGGGTCCCCCTCGACCTTGAGGTAGGGGTCGGACCACGACAAGAATATGCCGTAGTGGCAGAGTTGATGCACGCCATGGTGCAGCGGCAGTATGTCCCATGATTCCAGGGCTTTCATTGGGAGAAAGTGGAAGAGAAACAATGGATGAACCAATTGGACAAATCCAGGAGGGAGGGAGGCCACCCAAAGGGTTCTGTATGATACCTAACCATGCTCCTATGAAGCGGTTGCGCCATATAGACATGCTTGATGATGATTTTTGTTCGAATTCTTGGGACACCTGAGACATCAATAGAAAATTTCTCAGTCCCTCTGAGTTATGGGAATCCATTAACCATCTCAGGATGGATCTTTTAGTGATTGGAAATTCCATGCCTGGATTTCTGGTGTCTCAGGTGGAACGAGAAAAATATGTCACTGAGCTGGAAGACTTCGTGAATTCTCGGGGCACCCCGCGTCAAATGACAGATCAAGAGAAATACTACTTGATCTAACATACCCACCAAAACCATCTTCTAATGATCTAATGGATAAATTACCCCTACTTTAATAATCATAGGATTCCTCCTAGGGAGAAGAGGCTGATAGGGGGAGCCCTTTGGAGGAAGGTGAAGTTGTGGCCTTAGAGTTGGGAGAGTTTTCTAAAAATCATGAGGTAAACTCTAAACCATTATACTATGGAACTTACTCAGATCATATAGGTTTCTCAACTGAAATTTGTCTTGTGTAGGAGATCCTGATACACATGGAACCTTCCTGCATGACAATAGACATATCTTTGGGTCCTGCATCTGGGATGATGGAAATTGTAGAATCCAACAAGGTTGTGACACCCAGGGTGACCATTCCAAAATCTTCCGATTTTCTGACCATATAAAAGGGGCCACATACTGGGATGCCAACAATGAAAACCCAAGGGTGGTATCATCTATTTGACTTCTGTAAGTCATTTATCTCACATAATCACAACTATTGTCTATCTAACCAAGACAACTGACATTGTGAATTTTTGAATGAACAGTTCTTTGAATGAAGCATTCCATGCTTTTGAGGATGGCTAGGGATCCTAGAACTCCTTTCATAAGGGGAACTTTGATCATCATGGAATTAGATGTTTTTTATGACCAAACTACACTGATCACAACTACGAGAAGGACCATTGGAAAGATAGGACCGAAAATTATCGAGGTGGGAACCAACAATGACGATCTACTTGATGACATGGAGCACAATTTAACTGATAGGATGCCAGAGGAGGATCCCGCTACTAAACATCCTGAGGAATTCCCAGAATACTAACCTCCCGACCAGGAGGAGCTAGACGATACCCCTTCTAATGAGGAGGATAATAATCATGTTTGTTGTCAGTCATGAAAATTGATTAAGATCTTTACTGATGACATCCCATGATCAGAGTGGATAAGTCGGATGTGAAAAATTCGTCTTCAGTTGTACCACCTATATACTGGAAGAGTGGATACAGAAAAACTCCACATTATCACTCGAGATTATATAGTGGAGGGAATACGAGAGTATGGCCATAGACTCAACATCAAATAGTAGGGTAGGAAGTCTGCCAACACTTATAAGTTTCAAGAGGCTGAGCTAGAGATCCAATGATTGGGGGGTGTGGGTGAAAAAGCACTCTTCTTTAATCAATACCCAATCAGAACTCATATAATGACTGTGGATTCATCTAGTAGAAGTTGAGGAGTAGCTGAAGAAAGCATCTCATGAGATGGCCGACACTTAGGCTGAGGAGGATCGATCATGGATCAGAGATGATGAATTCCACCCCGTGACCAATGAGAAAGGAAGGGATCTTGAGAGATGACAAAAGATCCTGGATTCCACCATCCAAAGGGCGGTGAATCTATGACACTCCATTGAAGAGGCCAATCCATAGGTACTATATTTTTCCAAACTCATAAACATACTTTCCAGCTTGATTATTTAGTTCATGTTCATAGAAATCTTGTTTCTTGATTTAATTATTTCACTTTGATCATATTTGTGAAACAACTAACCGTCAATTATTAAGCTCATGTGGGTCATACCCGATGTGAGAAACAAGGGACGACTATGTAATTTCCCACTTTAGATATGAGAGCATCATTCAATCATCAAATACATGGGGTCTGAATGGCCACACAACATTTTCAAGATGAGAGAGGGGATCTAACTAGATAATAAAGATCTCATAACATCTAAATTTTCCTTTCCAAATGCGATCTGGATCACGAGTGAGATAACTCCATGGGATTTGGAATCCATAAAAAACTAAGGGAAATGAGACGTGTGAATTATGTTACCCAATATTCAAAAAATAGTGAGGGTGGCATGGTGATGAAGGATAACTTTTGACCACGTTTTCCACAATGCATCCCAATCATGTTAGCCTAAAATATGAACAAACAAACGAAGGCCAACCACATACCATATTTGAAACATGAGGCCAAACTCAAAACGTCATCCAATGTCTTCTAGGAAATTGGCCAAGGATGGAAGGTGAGCCAAAGCGACATTGTTCTAGGCCATTAAGGGGTCCCTTCAGATGTGAAAGAGGATGAAGATATAAATAAGGGGCCTGAAATGCGTGGGTATGGAGTGATGGGCTATTCTAATGGAGTACAACACTCTAGAAATTAAACTACCGTTACAAAAACAATTTGGGTGAGCATATCGGTCTGAATTGAGAACAAAACTATTCCCAGTAAGGACCTCCCTAGTGTGGACCTAGGATTCCTAGCAGTTTTATGTCATAAAAACGAGGATGATAAACACACATTTTAATGTCATATAGCAAGGATGATGCACGACATTGTTTAGTGTCATATGACTAGGATGTTGTACAAAGTTAAAAGACATACTACCTAGACCCTAGACAATAGTTTAATGTCATGTTGCACATACTAAGGGATCTTAGTTTAAGGTCGTAAATTATGGACTGTAATCAGGGATGAAGGGCTAGAAGGGTTAATAAACTTGGGGATGGGCCAATAGAAAAAAGGTCTAGGCATCGCTACGTAACCCATATGATGGGAATAAAGACGAATGTAGTTCTTGAAACACACTACGGTGAAAGACCAACACTAGTGGGGGAAATCCTCTTTGATAGTGAGGAATTTGAAGTATCTTACAATTATCATGCGACAACCTGAATTTGTCTAGGGTATAGTTGCAGTTTAACATCATGATGAGGATGAATAAAAAGGGAAAAAAATACCAAATCTGGGCCCAATATCAATGATCTGGATTTCACTACGTATTCTTCAAGGGAAGGAATTAGGGCACACATAGTTCTTGAAGATGACACGATAAGGTACCGATACTGGGGGAAATGTTGTCGTGCAAGTCTGACCCATGATCCAAGAGAATAAGCAAAAGATATTTCTTATTAGTTCTTTTGATTGCTTGTTTTTTTTGACCAACCATCCTAGGATAAAAAGTACGGTTGTTGCTGCGGAAATCAAGCCTGGTGTAGGTCTTTAAAAATGGCATGGTGGTGACTAGTGACAAGTGTGATGTCCTCTCAAGTGAGAACACCACAATGCAGTGTCGTTTTTTGTCACACTACTAGGATGATGATGCCACAGTTTAAGGACATGTGGAAGGACCGTCCTATTCATTTTAATGTATTATGGTGACGAAGCAATAGTTTAATTTCATGTGGGACAAGGAAGTACAGTTTAACATCATATGGATTGGATGAAATAGGTTTCTCAAACCATCAGGTTGCACAATCCATGTGGGAATTACCTTACCAAAAATCCTAAGCTTGCATGAGTTATGCACTGTTTGGGAAACAAGGGGAGGTACCCGGATTTCCCCATCACATGATAGTGTACAAAAATTAAGGAGAAATACCAGACAGGGACAATCCCAACCAGAGCAACATTCCTACTCTAAATACACATATGCAGGAAGGGATAAAAGGGTAAGAGAATATGAATCACTGTACGCAATATTTGGGACATAGTGGGGGTGGTGATAAAAATGGAGGATGACCGTTGACCATGTTCGCCCCACAATATCCATATAATGTGACCTAAAACGGGAAAAAAAACAGGGATTGATTGGTGACCATATTAAAAAAGTAGGACTTGTATCAAATTGTTGCCCGAAATATTTCCGGACGTTGGACCAGGATGGTAGTTGAGACAAAGTGGAATGATACCAGGCTATTAGGGGTTCTTTTCAGTTTTGAATGATGGTTGGGGCACAAATAAAGGGTATGTGTGAAGTGTATATGTACCCATATAGTTTAACATCATGTGGTGAGGACATGCACAAGGAGGGGTGCCCTCAAAAAAAGTACATGGAATTACCATTATAACCATCCATGAATGAGAACCTAAGAGATCCACACCACACCACATACTCATGAGAGAACCCAGGCCAATAAGGGACAAGAAAGATGAAAGAGGATATGGACAAACCACAAATGGAAAATATGGGCGTTACTATATATCCCATAATATGGGAATCAAGACACACATAGTTCTCGAGATGCCATGCATTACAACCTCATGTGGAAAGGATGTAAGAGATCATAGTTTAAGGTTTTAAAGCTCAGAACATGTGATATTCTCAAAGTGAAATTATGTGATGTGGTACCATAAATAAACCTAATGTGAATGAGGATAGTAGAATTCTGCACCACATCACATATTCCCAAGATAACACACACAGTTTATAGTCATGATGCTTGGACTTTAGGATCTGAAAACCTATTTTAAGGTCATAGAGTTTGGACCATAAGGTGTGCGACTCTTCAATCTCGGTAGAATCCTTATAAAAACCTCTAATCCCACATGAACCATTCTCAATGTTGGAAACAAGGGGTAGAAAAGATCCTTACAACACATGGAGGCACTCATTAAGGGAATGGAGGGGTGGGGGAAAAGATGATCCCATGAAACTGGTTCAACCACTCAATGTGCAAAGGTGCACAAAGCAATGAAACCAAGGGTGTTGATATTATTTCTAGACATAAGGATGTGAGAAGGAAGGCGAATTATGATACAATCATTTGGGATGCAATGGAGTTGGCGATAACGATGGAGGATGACTACGAACCATGTATGCAAGACAGTATCCATATCATGTGACCTAAAATGTGAACAAACAACTGAGGATCAACCACTGACCATATTCACAATGTGGGATTTGTATCAAATTGTCATAAAAAAACTTCTGGGACGTTTTCCTAGGATGGTTGGTGAGCCAAATCCACAGGAGACTGGGCCATTAGAGAGTCCTTTCAGATGTGAAAGATGATGGAGACCCAAATGAAGGATGTGAAAAGTGTAGTAATGGAATGAGAGAATTTCTATGCATAATTCATCGCCCTATTTCCCACACCAGGGCGCATATGAGCATGTTGATGTGGCTAAACAGGGGATGATGGACTCAACTAGAAAGATGAATCAAAAGGGTGAGTAAGGAAAAGGGAAAAAAATGTGTTGACGAACTTCGGCTAGACCCGAAGAAAAATATTTGGGCATTCTTACATATCCATTGAAGGTAATAATAAATCCATACATTGTTATGGAATGTCCTGCAGTTTAACATCATGTAGTAAAGATAGAAGAATGGAGATATGTCAAAGGAGGGGCACATGGTGTGGTCATTGTAAACATGATGTGAATGAGGGGAAAAAATTCCACACCACACCATGTGAAATCTTCATGGAGGGCTAGGCCAAGGAGGGCCAGAGATATAAAAAATGTATAAGAACTCAAGGATGGACCCAAAGACGAAGTGTACAAGTGACCTTAAATATACCATAAGGATGGGAATCAAGACAGAAATAGTTCTTGATATTTTGTGTAGTTTAACATTATGCGGTAAGGATGTGAAGAGAAAAGGGGTGATAATTAAAGGGAATACATGATGCAGTAATTGAAAACCCGACATGAATGGGGACAAGAAAATTCCACACCGTACAATGTACTTCCATGAGAAGACTCAGGCTGAGGGGATAAAAGAAAGAGAATTTGGAAATGTGCCATGCAGTTTACCATCATACAGGACAAGGGAGATCATGTTTTAAAGTCATATAACTTCGACAGCAGGGATGAAAAATGGACAGAGAGGATAGGGAACCCAAGGTTAGACCCAAAGACAAAAGGTCTAGGCATTCCTATATATCCTATGAGAGTAGGAATTAATTTATACATAGTTCTTGGAATGCCATGCAGTTTAACATCATGCGAAAAGAACGTATAGGGAAGGGGACATTCTCAAGAGAATCATGTGGAGTGGCCATTGTAAACATGATGTGAATGAGGACAGAAAAAGTCCACACCACACCATGTGAAGTACTCAAAGAGAACAAGACCTATGTGGGGAAACCAAAATAGTGAAAGATTTGATGGAGCTGGACCCTAAGACAAAGTTTCCTGGCATCACTACATATCCCATAAAGATAGGAATCAATCCACATGTAGTTATAGAAAGTTCATGTATTTTAACATCATGTGGTAAGGACGAAATAACAGTTAAACATCATGAGGTATGGTGTAAAAAGGGGATCGTAGTTTAACATCAGGTGGTGAGAACGAAAAGGATATTAGTTTAGGGTCATCGTGCTTGGAACCTATGGTGTGTTCACCATTTGTAGTTTAGCGTCATACAAGATGACATACTCACTCATGCGAAGTATCACTTGAGGAATTTGGCATTGGTGGGAGGAGTAAAATGATCAACATCCATGGTAACTAGGGAGTACGTTCCATTGGGGTAAACCTTTTGAATTATATAAGGTCCCTCCCATTTGGGCTCTAACTTTGGTGGTTTTTTCTAGGTATCATTGGTGTTCTAAAGGACAACACCATGTCACCTTGATGGAAGGAGGAGAGATGAAATTTCTTGTCAAAATCTCAGGATATCTTGTTCCGGTGCCTCTCCAAGTTGTGCAAGGCATTGAGCCTATTCTCATCTCGAGATTCCAGATCAGCTAGATGGACATTGACTACACTGTATAACATCTTCTAGTTGTAGATATCTATGTAGAGAAATAGAAACTAAATCTAAATAGTAATAACCACCTATTTTCCATAAACTAGGGAATACAGGGTCACCTAAGTGGAATCACAGGTCGTCGTTTGGTAAGACCAGAGGGTTTTGGGGATCTTGCCTAACCAAATTTTCTTATTCTGACCAACCATCTTCTTCAAAATGGTAGAGATGGTCCTGTTTAATTCCTCAATCAGCCCATTTTATTTTGAATGATAGCGATGAGTGTGGTTGGAATGCATATTGTACTTAGCAAATAATTTATTCAACTCAGCTGATTATAAGTTAGCAACGTTATTAGTGAGGATAGCATGAGGGACTCTGAATTAGTGGATGATATTGGAGCTCACAAAATTAACGATAGAATGGACCTTGAATTTATTGATCAGAATAAACTCTTCCCACTTAGAAAGAAAATTTGTGGTGATCAGAATGAACCTTCATTGGAGAGAAATCACAGGTGGATATGGTACCACGATATCAAGTCCCCATAGCACTAAGGTCCAAGAGTAATTTTTAGTATGAAGAGGCTCTGGAAGTCGATGCACAAAATTAACATGGATCTGACACACATGGATCCTTTTCGAAAACTCGATATAGTCATGAATCATGGTGGGCTATAAGTAGTCCATCCTTTGGATATAATGGGAGAGATTCATCCTTTCCAGATGAGATCTGTATGAATTGGCGGGAAATTCCTACATAACTCGTGGGATTTAATATCCTTTAATTCAATGGAGGAGGAATCCATTTAATCCACATTTGTAGAGGATCTTCTCATGGTTAGGACCACTCTAGGGGTGAAATAATTTTCCCACTGAAATATTCATTCAGGTTTG
Source organism: Viscum album (assembly GCA_963277665.1). NCBI lineage: Eukaryota > Viridiplantae > Streptophyta > Magnoliopsida > Santalales > Viscaceae > Viscum > Viscum album. Next base: position 29,721,969 of record OY728132.1, on the reverse strand, counting down.
TCTCTGTCTGTTAGAATATTTCCATGTTAGAGGTACTTAATAATGGGGTTCTTCCAACCAAGTGTCTCTTCTACTACGATAGGGTGGCTGGATGTCCTAATGTTGATGCACTGGTGGTTAGATGTCTTACTTGTTGGCTACCATCATTGTCTGGAGTGATGGAAGTGGCGATTCTTTGATGCGCCACATTGATAATCAAATCATCCTCGTGAGGCTCTGCAAGAGAAGCAGCAAGTCTAGGCAAGGCATCAGCTCAATCATTTTATGACTGAGGTACACGCGTAACCTATGATAGAAAAGGTAAATGGGCTATTTAGCTGATGAGTGAACTCTAATAAGGGTGTGAGCTCTAGCTTTCTGATGATGTAGTCACCATTGATCTACTTGATGACTAGCTCGAAATCCCCCTTCACATGCAGGTGAGGAACATAAATCTCAAGGGACAATTCAAAAATAGTGATGAGGGCCTAATACTCTACCTCATTATTGTTGAAGCCTTCTGAAAACAATAATGAATAGGGAATGATAGCATGTGTAGGTGTAATGAAGACGATACCTAGGCCTACACTATTAATTCTGGGATCATTGAGCCTTCTGCCTGTTGGACTTTAAGAAGTACCATCGAAGTGAATTTTCCACCACGATATGGATTGATCTACTAAAAGGATGGAATCATATAGAAATTCAAGATCTAGATATTTTTCTATGAGGGCTGTATGGGTGGAAAGGAAGTCTTCCATTTCTTGACCCTTGGAAACTTTCTGCAAAATAAAGCTAATGTTGAACTACTGATGGATTACTACCGACTGAGCTAGATGGAATTTCAACATGGGTTAGTTTAGAATATATTGTAGTAGGTCACATGAGTCATTAGCTATACCTCATGGTACTACATATAATATCACAAATTTTTCACTGTGAATACTAGCGTAAGCCAACTCTTCTCGTTAGAAAAATATCTGGTCTATGTATTGAGGAGAATGTAGCTGAGAAAATATAAACCTTTCTATATACCTTATTTGTTCTTCTGGGAGAGAAGGGAACTGCAGGATCATTCTAGGGTGGCCACATAAAGGACCATAAATTTCTCAGAGATGGGTGGCATCAAAATTGTAGGTTTTGGCATGTACTACTTGATCTCCTCAAAGGTGGCCTGAAATTCTTTATCCCATTAGTAGATGGAACCTTTATTCCTGAGGTAGTAAAAGGTCTTATAATTTCCATCCAAATTCACAATGAATAAACATATATAGTTTAAGTGGCCTTGAATGTCTTGTATCTCTCAAAGGTTTCTAGGTGGAGGCATATGACTGGTGGCCTTGATTTTCTCTAGATAGATCTCGATGCCTCTGTATCTAATGAAAAATCTGAGAAACATTATAGAGGTAACCCCAAAGGCACACTTCAATGGATTCAACTTTAAATGGAGGGAACATAGGAAGATGAACAATTTATCAAGATCTATGAGATGATCTTGACGCTGGTGGGATTTGACCACCAAATTTTCCATGTAGCATTCCACTAGGGTCCATATGATCAACTTTAATATGCGGTGCATGTAACACTAACAGGTGGAACTTTTATTCATTAGATTGAAATTCATAACTTGGTAGAAAAATGTACCTTGCAGTGCTCTGAAGGAAGTGGAATCTTTTTTCCTCAGGGGCCATTTAGATTTGATTTTATTTGGAATACCCATCCATCAAAGAGATAGATTGTATTCCAGTAGTGGTGTCAATAAATAGTTCTATCATGGGAAGGGAAAAAATCACCCTTCAAGCAGTGACAGTTAAGGTCCCGGAAGTCGGTGTAGACTCTGATCTATCTGTTCTTCTTTCATATGAGCTTCATGTTGGATAACCACCTAGGGTACTGTAATTTATTGAAAAAATTTGATTTAATAAGCATATCAACATCATCCTAAACCATGGAACCATGAGATGGTTGTATCTTTATAGGAGGCTATTTTAACCCGTGATGACTTAAAGTTATTCCAAGAAGGTGGATAGAAATATAAGGATCTAGCCTTGGAAACTCATCATATCTCTATGAAAATACATATCAATACTGCTTCAAGAAATACACATACTATTGCTGCTCCACTGTGGACATAGATGTAGTAATCAGTGTCATCCTCAAATATTCCTTAGTACCAAGATTCACTTTTACTAAATCATAGACCATGGTGAATAATCCTTCTTCAAATGCGGGAGGATCATCTTCCAAATCTTCCTCATCATCCAAGGTGAGAGGATCATCGGTAGGGGGAAATTCTTATGAGTTGGTTGATTCTAAAAAAATGTTTGTGTCGACCTGAGTGATTGTTGAATATTCATTTGGGGAATCTTGCACTTTTAAAATCATGGAAATGAAATCTATCAATATGATTCCATCAGGTCTTCAACCCAATGGTCCACTCTTGATAATATCAAATCATTAGTGGAGTGTCGTCTTGAGTTGGTTCAACCCAGCCCCACAAAATAAGAAATTATGGCGTATTGTTCTTTCCATGGGGAGAACATCCTGATACCTTATAGGGGTAATGGGTTTTGGGATCAGCTAAGCCTGAATCGTTTAGAAGTATGAAGTAATCTTCCTATGTTCCTTGCACATATTAAGACACTTTCCCTTTGTCCTAGAGACAACAAAGAAGCATCCCATGTATAGATTCATGGCCTCTAATTGGATAATTGAGAGAATGTAGGCATCATCCAAGTCTGTTGATGAGTCCATCATAGTGGTAGTGTGATCAACCCCGTTGGTCTAAACCTACTTCTTTTTTCTCCTGTAGTAGTCGGTGTCCAGATAGAGGGCTTCACAATTGGCAAAGGGAAACTCGTCACCCTAGAGTAATCCCTCTTGACCATTGAGGGAGTACAAGAGGCATTGGTGATAGGAGGAGGGAACTACTACATGAAGATAGATCTTGGGTCTACCCATTAGTGAATTTTAAGCAGTGTAATATGAGACTACCATGAACTCAGTGCTGGTAAACAAGCCACCGAACAAAGTCTTCAGTTAGATTTTTTCAACTGGTGTCTGATATTTCCTATCATAACCTTGAATCTTATGGTTAGAAGGACTCAGATCTACCTTGGATAATCCTAGATTGCAGATCATTCGGGTCAGGATGAAATTGATCCCAAAAACTATGTTGATAAGAATGTGGTGGAATTCCATGGCATTGAACTGGACAATGATGTATAGTAGGCGGATGTTCCCATGTATGGGAGAACCATCATATTATCCAGAGAATGAGGTGATGTCCTAACATTATTCATTCTCGATTTCCTCAGTGTGGAATGAATCTGTAGCCACTAACTCTGTTTCAAACTGGAGGGGGCTTTTCAAAGCCCATACGAGGTCTTTATGCATATATTCAGATAGGCGTAGAGCCTAAAAAATTGATACCTTTACAGGAATACTGGAGAGATTCTTAAGTACATCATACTTTCATGATAACCACACATGTCTACTGACAAGAGGTTTCTCTGTGGCAAGAGGTATGAAAGGCACTGGTGGTCGAACCAGTGGATTCTAGCTGCTGATGGGGATATACTACTTCTCACTAGTCGAACCATGAAAATTGACTACCAGATGAAGGATGAATGACTGAGTTATGTCCACTATAGTACATGGATGATCATAACACAGTCACCACGACTTTTCTCGGTCGAGTAGCACGAATGGTGGTGGGAGTGAATCTAGTGGGACAAAATGAGATGATTGCGCTTACTGAGATCTACGCTGAGCCTAATTTCTGGTCTCAGTGGCATTCATGGCTCTGTTAGAAGAACCAACCGATGCATTATGGCGATGAAAATACCCACAATTTCACTGATGCTAGTGTCGACTGGGGACATTGAGAGGGTCTGTGTAATGCTCTTCATTGTCGAGAACCATATAAGGGTCCACCAACTCCATGGTGTTCAACAAGACGTACTTATTTTCATCACTTGAATAATCCTATATCATTGGGTGGATCTTGGGAGTGATCCCCATCTCTAGGGCATAAAATCTCTAAGAGTGTGGTATGGATTCGGCACCGGTGTGGGTCTTTGTTTTCCCTTTCTATGTCGGCGCCTTCTTTTCTTAGAAGACAAAGGCAAAGATGTTGAGGCAGTGGTGACATCTAAAGGAGGTGGGGAAACCTAATAAGGTGTGGAAACCTTAGAAGGCTCAGGATGGCTCAAACGAGCACAAATTATACCATGATCACGAGTGACCTACTTGTGAGCCACACAATCATTGTACTTAGAGATCTGCAACAAGAGACCTGTAACCATTCACCTTTTCTATCTCTATCAAGATTTTTAGAAATTCACACCACCTGTGTCAAGGCCGAACCTAGTTTGACTCTGTTGTTTTTAACCAAGTCATAAATTCAGTCCTTGTACACATAAAACTACTTGAGAGTATGTCTAAATAACTAGTGATAGGGGAAATAGTTGGGGAGGTCAATAAGATCAGCCTCTTCCGACCTCCTAAATTCTGAGAACAGTAGGATCCCCTGATCCAAGGAACTCTGAAAGTATATGAGGATCTGAGCCTCTTCAAATGAGTAGGTTTAGATTCTCTTATATGAAAAATAGATTCTGGGAGCCGGAACTTGACGAGGGATTAGAGCCTGGTGGGGAGGTGGAACATTGTTTTCTCACTTGGGTGGTGGTGGTAGATGGGGTGGTGCCTACCAATTTCTAGGTGGGTGCCACTAGTCTTGAGGATAAGTTTGGGGTAGGGGTCCCCTATGAGGTTGTGGAGGCAGCTACTCCAGTAACAATTCTAGCTGTCTAGGAGCCTCTATCAATTCTACAGTAGCAGTCTCAGCTTTAGCTCCCGTTATTGCAGGAGCTGCAGGAGGCAACAGAGGTGCCTGATTGGCTTGAAGAAAGGCTTTATTTAGATGTTTATCCTTGTCAGAGAAATCCCTAAATCTACCTAGGATGTTATGAGTGATAAGGGAAGAAACCAATTCAGTCTTCACATTCCCTATGCACATCATTAGAAACTGCTCTTGAGTCAGCATCATGTCGAGTGAATATGTGAGTCCCTTCCAAATAGAAACAAATTTTGCGACACACTCATATGGATGTTGTTTTCATTTGAAGAGGTAGGAAATAATTTTCTTGTGGGTTTTGATGTTGGAAAGATACATAAATTTCATGTGGAGATCTTTCCAACTAGCTATGGATCCAATGGGTAGTTGGCGGTATTAGACAAATGTGGGACCTTCCAATTTATGTACGAAACAATAGATTTTGGACTCTTCCTGCCATTATTGGTTCCTCAGCATGGGTCCACGCCTTGAAATAAAGTGGGCTAGATATTGCAGCAGGTCACTCATCCCGTTGATAGGGGAGAACGTGGAGTTACCAAAATCTGGGGGGTGTAGGAATGTCATCAACCCATGCTAGATATTACTTAACATCAAGAGGGATTGCCACCTATCAAGTCTCAAGAGGCTAAATGAAGACAACAAGATTATCCATTGGATCCCCTTGGTGGGGATTCCTATCCTGGTGTGGATATTTGATCACCATTTCATTTTCAGTATCTTCAATATTGTAAGTAGGCCCACCAACTCGTGGAGCGGTTGGTGGAATAATCTATGGGGCTGTTGGTGGAATGACCTATAGAGCGGCTGAAGGAATGAACTATGGGGTAGATGGAGGAACTTGAGTTGGGTCCTAAGGAGGATTACCACATAGATCATGTGTATTCGGTTTTTCATATCATTCTAGAATTCTATAATCTCTAGTATCTACTTGGTTTAGATGAATAGATTTGCTAAGATGACAAGGAAGGGGTTGTACTTTCCCCCACTACCCGAGTTGAGGATCATTGTAATTTGATCATTGCTCTGGAACATGTTCAAAAAGGAGATCGTTGATAATCCTTTTATTTTCTATGAGCTGTGGGTGTAATGAAACCTTTTCAGGATCCACTTATGTCTTCTTCACCAAACAAGATGGATCGGAGAGCTTATCATCTCTGGGGGGCATTTTCCCTTGTTGGGGTCTCGACCAAAAGGAAATGACTTGGTGGGGCTAGAAAGGCCTAGAAAATGCCTCTATTGAAGAGTGAAAATTTCTAGGGGATCGGAAAAAATTTTCACTTCCCCATGAAGTAGGTTCTCTTTGAGGAGTCCTATCTTGGATTCTTTATTTGTGAGTTTAGCCATATTTTACAGTGAATTCACCTGGAGGAATGTCTATGATATCACCAAGTAAATAAGGCTAGTACATGATCAAAAATAAATGAAGGGCTTCATACTACCCCCAACCATAGATATTACATGTGGGGATGCCTCAAAAATTATTTTTCGAAGCATAGTGAAGCTTTATATGCATTATTGTTGGAGGATCCAATGATAACCGGCTGATGGAGGGTACTGATCCACATGGAGTGCGATAGATTCAACCAAGAAGTATTGTTGGTTGTGGCTATCATAGTGCTCATGGATATGTGGATGAACCAACCGATGATGACATAGGAGGAAATACATCACTCATGGATTCCATAAAAAACATGTGATCTACTACTGAGTGAGGGACTCCAGCATGCTTAATTCTAGAGTTTCATTGGGCCATAAAATTTAGAGGAATTGATCCATAGTGAGAATGTCCCATGGGATCGTTTTCTCAGTGGAGGGATCCATAATTTTATTTCCCAACTCAGAAATTAGAGGTTGTTGGGGGTCCACTAATGGAACTGACACATATCGTTGTGGTGGTTGACAATTCGGTTGGGAGTATGGTGCGCGAGATGAAAAACCACTACATACTAGGCTATCTCTCAGGTCCTATACTAATTGTATCACCAAATCCTTATAATAAGGGGTTATAAACACTACTTTCTATACTGGGGTGGTAGTCAATGATGGTGGGTCAAGCTGGTGTTCATTGTCTAGAAAACCCCAGAACAACTCTTTATGACCTTGTGTCGAGGTAGAGAGTGAATCAAGTGATAATAAAGAATCCTGCATAGAGAGACCCTAAAAAAGAGTCAAATCCTCCTCCATCTATATGGTATTCAGGGATCTGTTGCATCTCAATTTCTAGGATGATGAATATGACACGCTGAGTTCCTTCCCCAAACCCTAATATAGAGGAACGAGGTGAAGGCTCTATCATCGGGTCATATTTCACTTCAGAATATAATAAGTGGACTGAGTTTTCCATGACTTGAGGCTTCTTAGGGTTTTTTATTTAGGAAATATGATTCTCCCTCCTTCTCTAAGATGGTTATTTAAGGAAATATATATTTTTGACATGCGGGGGGGTGGGGGGGACCTCTATGAAAGTTGATGCTATAGTGGGGAGGACCTCCTCTTGGTCAGTATAGGATACGAGGAGGAACTTCATATATGTCTTTATAAGAATGGGTATGACCTCTTCTTTTATAATCTAGGGTGTGTGGGGCCCTTGGTCTTATGTCTAATGGAACACGAGAACGACATAAATGTCTGATACCTGACGCACGAGGAGGACCTCTGCGGTAGGGTGTTCTGGAGTGGGGAGGACCTCCTCCAGAGATGGTGAAAACACGGGGAGGACCTCCATGCTGGTGAGCGATGGAGTGAGAAACGCCTTCAATCTGGTCAATGCCTCCATAGGGAGGGACTCCTCTTAAGATGAAAAGGATGCGAGGAGACCCTTCACATTTAAAACCTACAATATGAGAATAACATCCATACCTGGGGTCATGGGCATAGGGAGGGCCTTTGTGCTGGGCGACGACAAGATGGGGAGGACCTCCACTTAGACAGGTGATGGAGGAATGGGGAGGAACTCCATGTTGGATGATGGAGTGGGGAGGACCTACACTCTGGTTGGTGGTGGTATGGGGATGACCCCCGTATTTAACATTATCACCACGGGTCAACCTAAAATGGATATTGTTCTTGTCAGAAATTAGAAGAGTCAACCCAGACCTCCTGAAGGGTTTTTGGGGCCTCAATCCTGATTATTAAGAGGATTTTATTTTCTCTATAGTAGCATGGAGTAGATAGTGTACACCGATGATGGCATAAGACACAAAATCTATAGAAGACGATGCCCTAAGAAGGGTGTCCCCATAATTCTATGATTGATGTTGGAATTGGGTTAGTCAAATAGGGGATGTATGTGCAAGAGTGTAGACAAACTTCTTCTTAGTCTGTGGGACTAGATGGTGGTATTTACATAGTTTGGTAAGAGTCCTCCTTAGTGGTTCCTTGGATGAAGTTGAAGCCTGGGTGACACGAACATCCTCTACATCATCAGAGTAGGGGAGTGAATCATAGGAATTTTCTAGGAAGATAATCCTGAAATGATTAAATGTTGGAGTGGGGAGTAGAGGCTCCCTACATTTCCCTTGGGGGTGGTGGTGGTGGTGAGGCGTAGAAGCCTGCAAATCCTAGTGGTCCATATCCCGAGTTGGGATAACCCCCGCCTATTCGTATTGTGGAATAAGGGTTTCAATCACCCTACTATGAATAATCTATGAGGGTGATATGTGGAATGGGTGCTCCATAGTCATAGCTATGGAAGTTATTGTGGCCTGCAAGATCACCATTTAGGAATTTCCATGGCCTCTGCATTTGCAGGAGGGGGTGAGTGATTTCTTGGGGATGCAGTTTGGGTCCTACAAAGCAGAAAGATTTAGCCATCAATATAGATATGTGGAAAATAATTCGTAGTTCCCCAGCGCTATTCAATATACCATGGTCGGAGAGAAAGATCCATGATGACAATTCCATAAACTTAAATACCCAATAGTCAACTACCCAAAATTCTAGTGAGTTCCATGCTAGGATCACAATTTTCTTAGAGAGACCGGGTGCTGGATATCTGAATATGGTGACACACTCATCTTTTGATTCCTTTAATTCTACTAATACCAATTTTTTGGAGAATAGTTTCATATCGGGTTCACCATTTTTTTCTGATGCTTTCCATCAGGTTGCATGCTGTCATGTCGTGACACGCTGATAATTTCCCCACATTCCTTATATCCAATGGTGGGCGACATCTGTCACTTCTTTAGAGATGTTTACTCCTTGATTTTAATGGTATGATGGGATGTTGGTTCCTCCTTCCATACATTTCTCCTCAGAACATGTTTCCTAGTCCAGGTCTCCCTTAAATATTAATACGTTGTTTGTGAAACTCTTCTCTATGCCATATTTTTGTGGAAACTAGTTAATTACGTTGCTTCTCTCAGGACATTCCAAAGGCTCAAGCCAGGGTAGAAACCTTTGGTCATGCGAGTAGTCGCACTGAGGCATCTGTGTAATGCCTTGATTTTAGAACACTATGACACCTATATTTTCCCCTTATAATAGGGTTCTTGAGAGAATAGAAGCCCAAGGAATCCCACATCTAATGTGGGAACCATATGCTAGGGGCATGTCCCTAAGGTTTTCCTCATCTTACCATGCTTTAAAAAGGGCATGCCACGATGTTAATGTCTTTTGGAGATGGATCAGACTGATCGGAACACTAACGAGAGTGGATTAGATGGGTACATCCCTATGAGGGACCACCTAGATGGTTTACCAGATGGATGGACCAGAATGCCAAATGTGGATGAACCCAGGATGGTGTGTACCTAAAAAGGTAAGTTTTCTCACCATGAAGGTTGATCTAGCCCAAAGGACAGATCATAAAGGATGATGGTCCACATGAAGGGGACACCAAGGTTTTCCATTAGCTGGGATTGAACCTCATGGAGGCTTACTACATGCCCTGTATAGAAGTCATAGATCAAGATCTATGTAGTTTGATGTATGGGGTAGTTCTTATGTACTAAGACTTTCGGGGTGCTACTATGAGAAGAAATCATATGGAAGGACGGGTATTACACATTGAGGAATCCCATATTGATGGCATGATTCCACCGAGATGTAGCGGCCCTGGTAAAATCAAGGTGGATATAGAGGGAGTGGAATATGGTGGAATTAATGGAATGGAACCAACATGAATGCGGAAGTGTTGGGATTGAATATTAGGGAGGTTTCCTATGTATTCACGTGGTAGGGAATCAAATTCCATGCAGTTATGGAAATGGAAAGATGAGTCACATGAGAAGGTGGATTGTGAGAAAGGATCCATGGATAGGGCCCAAATGAATTAGAACCTTGGGTTGATGCATGGTCCTACCGAAACATGAAGGCTCAAGGTAGTGACTAGGACGGGACATGAGTGATGGGATTGAACCTCATGGAGGCTTCCTAAATATCTCTATGGTAGGGAATCAAATTCCATGTATTTTAGGAAGTGAGGAATATAATTAGGGTGTGGACAAAGGACAAAGACCCAGAGACATGATAGGTCTTATGCATGATTAGTAGCCTAAATGGATCAGAACACCTTATTGAGTTGGTTCTAGGAGATATTTCTAAAAAAGGGAATAAGTCACATAAAGAGGGTATGTCCCTTGGAGGGAGCACAAAATTTTACCATTGCATGAGGTTTAACCTCGAAGAGGCTTCCTACATACCCTGTGTAAAATACATGGATCATAGCCCATGTAGTTTAAGAATATATTTTAACATCATGTGGGATGAGGGTGAACCGATGTGAATGGTCGGGACCAATGGGTGATGGTCTTGAACCTCAGAGAGGCTTCTTACATACCTTGTTTGAAATGGGAAATCATCAAAGTCCACGTAGTTCAATAGATAGGGGGATGGGGATTATGTGTGGTTAGCTGCCCATAGAGGATGTGATGGTTTGTGCTTACTCTAGGCTCACAAGATTCATCCTTGGTTTGAGAAGAAAGTGGCAGCAATGGACCTGATAATCATATCATGAGAGGTGAAGCCATGAGGAACAATGTAGGGAATATGCATGGATAGTGGCCCATGAAGATGGATATTTGGACTTAATCCAAGAGGAAATATTTATGAGGATTTCTAGATGTATAAGGAGGATATAGTTCTATGTACAGGGGACACCCTGTCAAGGTGGGTTGGGTCTTATGTGAAGACTTCCCAAGACGAACATGGTGACAACGCACAGAGGGAGAAGGAAAACATATTGGAAATGTGGAAAGAATAAGGCTCCTAGTCCCATCCTCTCTCTGATCTTCTTAGTCTTTTCACACATCATTTAGTCATAGTTTAACGTCATGTGATGAGGAAATGTGTTTCTTGGAAGTTTAACATCATGTAGCTCAGATGATGAGGTCTCTCTCCTCAACCCTAGAACTTAAATAACTTGTACTAACCCACACTTGGGGATGGGAAGGCACAACCAATGCCATAGAGATTTGGGGTGGATAAGTGTTCAATTGAGGGGACCACATTAGAGTAGCTATGCAAAGAATTAAAAACTGTGAGCATGCCTAGACAAGGAAGCATGAGGTAGGGAAATGCAACATGAGTCACCACTTAGAGAACCATGAAAGAACTTTGTACAAGCCTAAAGGGTCATATGGGAGAGGGTTTTGGGAAGCAAAAGGACTCATAGAGAGGGGTTTTGTGAAGCACATGCACTTCACGAAGTCCTGGGGCTTTGAAAAGGAAAGGGCCTCAGAAATCATAGAAAAAAGGAACCCATAAAGGGAGGATCTCCATGAAGCATGATGACTAAGCCTAGGCATGAAGTCTACATGTTCGTGGATGATGCTTCGCGAAGGCTGAATGACCTGTGAAGACCTGAGTTCTTTAAAGGGACTCCTAACTTTACGATGGATTTAGGGCTTCACGAAAAGAATCCCCACCTAAATCATAGGGAAAATGAAGAAATGGGAAAGTTAGTTTGCAATGATCAAGTACATTAGGTGATGCATTTTCTCTATGGTTCACAGATCAAATGGTGCTTCGTGAATTGAGAGCTCAGAAGGAGAAAGTTCATAGGGTTGATCCCTTGAGGGGGAGGGGGGAGATTCCTATTTATAGGCACCTAATGTTTAAATGATATGAAGGTACACTAGAAATAAAAATCAGCGATTTAAGATTAGAGGTGGTCTTCTAGATCACAGAGGCATTTATATTTTTTTCTCTATGGCCACATCACAACATATCCATCAGATCGTAGAGGCCTCCATCTCTTTTATCTACGATGACATCACAAACGTATCCATCAGATCATAGAAGATTCTATCTCATTTCTCTACAATGGTCGAACAGGTTCCTAGGTTTCCGGCTCTACACTACTCGTAGTTCTGGATGTCTTCGTGAAGTGGCTTCACGAGGCAGACCCTTTGATGATTCTTCTATGTTTCCATTGATCTATTTCAAGGCATGAATTTTGGCACCAATAGGTATCAAATCATACATAAAAACATGAAAATAGTGTGATTTTAGTACATATAACTTAAAATTAGTCATTGACATGATATTTTTGATATTTAATGAATACCTCTCTAGAACTTTTACATTGTTAAGTAAAATGAAAATTTTCAATTTTTCTTGTCTGGATAGAGTGTAATCTACTGGAGGAACAAAAGTCATAATTTTACCATTCACTAGTTCCAACCCAACCCTTATCCCCACGTTAATTATTTAAAACCTATCCTTGATTCCATATTTTGTTTTTATATTAACATTTAGTAACATTCCAATAACACTATCAAATATTTTTTTCTACACGCATGAATTCAAGAAAATGTTTGACATAAAGAAAACACTAGTATAGTAATTAAAATAAAATTGATATCTTTTTCCAACAAGTTTTCATATATTTTAATAATGGTTTACAAAAAATAGTGTTAATATATTTTACATTATCAAATATTTGATCACCTATTAGTCGAGACAGTGTTGTAGCTTATTTGGTATTCCCATCGAATATTGTGATCCATGAATGGTATTTATGTCTTTAAGATAAAAAATTATGATTTATTGAAAAAAAATTATTTGAGGAGTGTTTCAACTGAAATGAGTGTGTACATTATTCAAAAATGAAACACCCTGACATTCATTTAATTTGATAGCTTGAAAAATTTCCATAACCAGTAAAGTCATTTATCATTACATACAACTTGTACTTAAATGTGAATATGTCACTTCTATGAGAATCATATATTGTAACACCTATATCCCACATCAATTTAATATCTTCAATAAATGGTCCAAAATAGATATCAAAATCATTACCAGGTTGTTTGGGTCTAGGTATAAGGAGACACAACATAATGTATTTTCACTTTATGCATAACCATGGTAGCAAGTTATAATTTAACAATAAAAATGGAAATGCACTACGAGTATTAATATATACACAAAAAGGATTTATTTCATCTGTATATAATGCAAGATAGACGTTTTGAATCTCATTTCCAAATTAAGGATACTGAAAATCAATTTTCTTTTATTGAGGAGAGTCTACTGGATGACACAGTTTCCCATCATTAATTCTTGTATGTACATGTCATGTCCATTGTATCATAGTTTCCTGAAATCTAAATAATCTTTTAAATCATGGAAAGATAATAATGTACCATACAACTTTTTAAGGGCATAGTTTATCTTTCTTTTATCGATTCATTTGGTGATTAGGGAATTTTATGAGAAATTTTTGGTTCTTGAGAAACAATATGAACTCATTTGAAAAAGCATGTATTTTTTAGAGATCATGACCATTGAACTTATACTTTATTTATAATAATTTTTTTGATAAATAAATTCATTTTATTCTAGTATTATATCATTCAAGAGACTAAGTAGTTATGTAAATATGGGGTCGCTCCATCCGCTATCATCTTTCAAATTTTATAACTTCAATACTGTTGAAAATGTTTTGTATTTAGTATAATATGGCTAAACTGGTATCTTAGAACAACTATTTAACATATCAAAGAACATTGGACAATCATGAAATTCGTCTTCAATTTCCACCACCATTTCATCTATATGATATTGATCATCATTTACACTAGTATTGATATCAAATGATCCATAAATCGTAATATCATTCCAAATAGTGTGAACATTTAGTTTTCTCCATGTTTAGCCCAAAAATTACAACATTGATATATTTTTGTGTCAAATCAAAAGTTCTTCCAACTCTACAGGGCTAATTTTTCATTAATAACAACATTTTAAACACAAAAAATGATTTTGATAAGTGTTGTATGAATGACTTATTGCAAACTTGATGAAATATTTAACTCCATCTTCATACTCTTTTTTCATAAGATTATTATGCATCCATTCTAGATTCATATTTATACTATTAGGTTCAGAGAATATTATTTTTGTGAAAAAATAAATAAATACACATAAAATATTCATAATTTAAGCAGAACGTTATAGATAATTCTAATACGAGGAACACAACATTTGAATTTTATCAGTTATTATTCCTGACAAGTCGTCATTTTATAGAAGGGTGACATGAAAGGAAACAACAAGGGGTAAACATGTGGCTATTGGTCCAGGTTCTCAAATTTATGTTGTGTAGGAAGAAAGGTGGTAACTAATTTTTTGGTAAAAAAAGTTATTTATTATTGGATCAAAAGAATCCCTCGAAAATTCTTGTTATTGATTGTCATTTAATTTTGATTTTTATTTATAAATTTGTATAAAAATATATTTCCACAAAACATACAAGGTTATATAATCATCAGATTTTGACACAGGTTCATGGATCTTAGAATTTCCTAAAACGAATGGATGGAACTATTATTGATTACAAAAATTAATTTTTATTCCATGATACTCTCATCTTCTATATATTATTATAGACCATGTATTATAGAAATAAAAAAATATTTTTACTATAACCAAATGAAAACCACTATTTCAAAAAAAAGTAGAGCTATTAGTATTAGGTATATTTCAAATATAATAAAATATCCAAAACCTCTCTTCAATTCCCTAAAAAACACCACTAATACTATCTACTAATAAACATTCTAAAAAATTTGGTTTGCATGGATTTCACATCATTGAGATCCAAAACATTCTAATTCCACCTATAACTATAACATAGGTCACTATAAGATATCTACTATATCTAGTTGTCAAAAAATTCACAGGTATATCCAAAATTATATTCTCATTATTAATAAAATCCATACCATGTGTATGATTAGGGGATATTATAATAATATTTGTAAAATTATTTCACTATCTTTTTATCCTTTATGTATTCTAGATAAATGTGTTTTAAATTAGAAATTTTTATGGGTGACACTCAATTCATTCTTAATGAAATATAATAGATCAAAATAATAAATATATTGTGTACATATATTAATAAAAATAAATAATGTAAAATAACCATGCATTTTTTTCCAATAGACCATGCATTTACTATAAATACCCAGTTGATGCTTGTATTTTATAATTCAATCTTAAACTTCCCTAAGACAATATAAATACTAAAACCCACATATTATAGGTGTGAGGTATCTTATAAAACATTTTTGGACAAGATTTAATCATTATATCCCTTGTTTCTTTATAAAAAAACCAAAATTTCATGACAATTAAATAATTAAATATTCCATTATCATAAGTCATAAGAAAATCAGTCAATCCTAGACCCAATTTACCATTAAATAATATTACACATGGTCCAAACCTGAATTATCAGTTTTAAATCCACATTACATATGAACCAATCTATACAACTCAAAAATCATGTTACTAATTTAATATAAGAAATTATATACTAAATTTAATAATCCCAAAACACTCTAACTCAAATCTTCATCATACCAAATAGAAATAATTACCCAAACCAAACAATTTCATAATGAATTAAATCATAACCAAAAACATTTTCATAAAACCAAGAAAATAAAAACCCAATTATATTAACCCAAAATAAAAGGAAATTATAATTATAATATCATAAAATGATTTTTTAAAAATATATACTCACCCAAACTAGGAATTACACCAAAAATGGATCAAGGAAATTTTTTTTTCTAAAATATAAGAAAACTCATTTATTTCAAAGAAATCCTTTGAAAACAAAGGAAAAAAAGTAATTTTAAATTTCAAAATCCTTAAAACCTTATTTTTCCAAATAAAACCTCCCAAATAGGAAATATAGTAATATATTTATTTTATAAATGCTTCACAACTCATTAAAATATTCAATTAGATAAAAAATTATATATATATATGAAAATAATAATTATTATAATATTTTAAAATGATAATTTATTGAATAATAATTACATTAAGTGTTATTAAAAATACAATTTATAATTTAAATCAAGAAATAACCATGAAACATCCTCAACCCGGAGGCGACTAAATAGGTGCCCCGAGTTGAGTCATCACAGGATCTCAAGTGCACCTCCATATATGCCAGAGGTTTCCAAGAAGCAAGTAGGGCCTAATGAGCCATGTGGGGAGACTATACTCTCTTTAATAGAGTAAGACACAACAAAACACAATATAAATAATATAATAATATGAAAAACTAATGAACATGCATTACCAAATTTTCCCAAACAGGGTACAAACCACAAATCAAATACAATGATGTCATGCCATACTAGTACCGAAAAGTGAATAAAACCCAAAATAAAACAAACGGTCAATTCCCCAAATGGGTCCTGACTCAAATTATAGGTCCTTATCCATGTGCATCCAGATTCCAAATCAACATCCTATAGTAGGTCCTTCACCCTTGTCCTGACCTACAACCAACAAATATTCTCGGGTACCCAATGATGGACCAAGAAGGGTGTGAGTACAAAACTCAGTAGGCCACCACTAACGTTGTCTACAAAATATCTATTCTAATAGATAGTGCATGCAAGTAAAAAATAAATGGTAAGTAAACAAGGTATAGTTCAGGTTCCATTAGTTAACAAAGTTCATTCAATTTATTCCTAGAATTTATCCCAATTCCATTTATTATACCATATTCATTTCATAATCCATTTTGATCACATGTTTCATGGGTTAGGCATAATCATCATCTACACAAGGGTATAAGGAAATCAATCGCAATGCATAGGGGAAGCAAAGCAAGTCCCTATCTCACTAGGGATACACATATCACATCAACACATTACCCTCACCATGAAGCCTCAGTCCGAATGGAATGAAACCGTTAGGGGAATAGAGCCTCTGTCCCCTTCCCTAACACGTCCATTTTGGGGTGGGGTTTAGAGATCAGTCTTACTCGACCCATGGGTGTAGAATCTCAAGTCAATACCACACTCTACCAAGACATGTGCACATGCTTATTTATCAAATCACCACAACCATACCATGACACAACATAACATAACCAATTCCATTGGATATCATCAATAACAATGCATAACAAACAACATGAGAATTACTAGTATTCCATAATCTATTAACACGTTTTCCAATTAAAATTTATATCCATTTATCTAAATTCCCATTCTCATGCCTTACCCCTTTAAGTGTATTCAAAAACCCCTATTACTTAGCCATATTCATCAATTCCCATACATTTACCCATTTAACATTTCACAAGCATTCACCCACTTATGCATATCATGTAAAATTTCATATCTGATAACACATCCACTTATTACATTCAACCATTAGGTGCATCATAATTCCCATGTATTCATCCATTAAAAATATTCATCAATTTACTTATTAAATACCATTGACATGATCACCATTTCTCATTCTATCATCCAATCACAAGGTCATCATTTAATCTACACAAATCTTCTTAGGTAATTCTTACCAATTTTCATTAAACAATCGACATAACCTCATTCAACCCAATTACCCATTTTCATGTCATTCCAAAAAAACCTTATGCCTTTATCACCCAATGAATATTTATCATCTTTAAATTTAAAACTTAATAAACCATTAATATATATTCTACATGGGTTCCACATTCTTATTCAGCAACCCATAACATAACCCTACCACACTCTAGGTCTAGGTTTGCCGGTGCACCCCATGGGTGGCCCTAAAATGGTCAAGTACTACTCTACACATCCCATGGGGATCATGAGGGTTTCAAGAAATAATTTAGACACTTAATTTACTGAATCATACTCAAGGTAACCAATAAAAAATAAGAGAAAAGAAAAATCTCAACACACATGCACAAATCTATAACAAAACTATGGGAAGTATCTTATAGACTACCTACCTTGAATAAATTAATGAGTTCACTCTTAATTGTAGCCTTGGATACGGATTAAAACATACCTTTAATCTCCAACCTAAATCTCACTTGAAAAAGAGGGTTTTATAGCTTCGGAAGGATATGAGAGAAATATGGAAACCGTAATCGAAAAGAGGAAGCAAGAAGGAGATTAGACTTACTTGGGGCTTCAATCCACAACCAACGACACTCCAAATGACCAATAATCGAAGGAGAACCATACTTGGGAAGCTTTGTTCATCCATGATCATCAGTAGGGTTATAGGGGTGAAATGGAGGAGAACCCCAAGTTGGGGTTTAAAATCCCAGAGTGGAAAATTTGTAAATTTTATAACTTTTTTGGGCCACACGGTTTACCTGCATGGTTTTCCAAACCATGTGCAAGCTACTGCTCAAAAATAACCCCCATCGCATGGTTTCCTAAGAATTATACATGGTTTTCCAAACAGTGCACCAACCATGCATAAGCCTCTATCCAAGGATGCATGGTTACCTGGGATGCTCCGCACAATTTCCACTAACCCTGCGCAAACTATGTGGAAACTGTGCAACATACCCAGAAACTCCATTTTCTTCCTATTTCGTGTCCCAAACCCCTAAAACTCCCAAAATACTTCAACTAAACACCGGGAAACACTTATCTAGCCAAAAGGAAGAGGCCCAGACCAAAACATAAACAAAACACACCTTTAAAAAATCAAGACCTTACAACATCCCCACCGTATAACAGCTCATTATCAAGCCGTTATTCCAAGCATCACTAAGATCCTGGAACTAGAAGTAATTCCACTAGTCCTGCCTATCCATTCCCATCCTCTATGTTTCTGGTTTCACATCACAATTCCCATAGAACACAGATCAATTTCACAAACTTTACTCATAAGGATTACTCACCATAACCACAACACAAGCTGAAAAATCCTCAAGGATTCATCAACTTAAACCATTCTCACCATGAGAGATTAATGGGGAAATATTAGGTGAAAAAACCTAACTCACAACACATGGGAATTAACACACAAAATATTATCGTCATAGAGGAACCAATCGACACATCATCAGCCTGATTCTCTATACAACTCATGACCCAAATCACATGGAATCATTTTTCCTGTTCTCCCAACTCTAACGGTGACCAAAACCAGTGCTACCCAAAAGAAAAACACATGATCCTCCCAACCAAATTTTATGATGATTTCACCCCATCCCTATACAACCAAACGCCACCCAAAAATTTTAGGTATTCGACCAACTAAACTCGTGCCAAGGGTCTCTATCAGGGCTAACTCACATGAATGGTGACCCATCGATTCCTTCCTACCCAAAACTTTGATCATGTCATCAACTAACCATTTATTCAGTATGGTTCTCTCCACCATATTAAGTTTCTTGGTGCCTACCCCATCGATGAAAAACCACCAGAACTCAACTCAAATTTCGCATCACTTAGTTTGTTCAAACTAACTATGCCCCAAAATCCATATGATAATCACCCAACTTTTGTCCTCTAGTCGTACCTCCAAAACCATTTTGGAGGTCATTCATACACTATCCATTCAAGGACTAAGATAAACTTGAACTCACTCAATTACAACTTTGTTTCCAAAAATGCACTTGTTTCCATAACATGAACTCAGAAGTGGGTCAATCTTACCACACCCATTCGAGTTTACCATCTTAGGTCGGACCGCCCCCGTCTATCTTGTCCCAGAACATACACCTTTTACTGATGGTATGATACCCCTTTCTCACCTTCCCAAGGTTCTTACTAACTTGAATTTTATCATTATCAACCCATACGCCCATTGAGGTTATTCCGAGAATCTTGGTAGGATTCCATCTTCATGAAATTACCTCCCTCCAGACCATCATTGGGCTTCACCCTTGGGTTGACACCACATCACATGACCAAGGTTCACTAAACTCCATGACGTTCCAAAACCAGACAAGGAAAATTACCCGAGTCTAGCCCCAATCTTCATTGGAGTTATAGGACCCCAACCTCTTTTTCTACAACCCTTTGTCATATCCAAACACACCCTAATAATAATTCAACACAAACCTCACCAGCTACACATGGAGACACCCTGTGGTCGAAGACTGCACTTGGATCATTAGTCACCACATCCAAGGACCAAATGCCTCTTCAAGGAACCTGACATGCACCTCACAGGTTCCTCACTGTCACCTTGGTGCCACAACATCGACTCGATGTTCTCTTCTCCACATACAGGACTGAATGATCACTCCCCACCGTAGGAGTGTCATTACCATTTCTCACCATGAGGGATTCCAACTGCCAAATCTTATAACCGATCACATAATGAACCCCAAACCCAAACATGGGTACCTAACCTTTTCCCAAAACAAGTAATCAAATATCACCAAGTTCCCGTTCTCATCTTCCTTGAATGGAACCAATGGTGTTTGTTAGCATTCGGTTCATCCCGAGGACCTCATACCAAGCTATAAACTGTGTATATCCCACCACCAAGCTCCAAATATATCGTTTCCACAAGCATAAACTTCATAATTTCCCTCATCCAACCAAACAACTCCATGTCTCTTTGTGTGATCTAGAGATTCTCAATGTACCTGGGACGATGTCAAGATGTTGGGAATGGTCGTCACTAGATGAGGTATTCTAAGATGTTTTCAAATAACACCACCACCAGCTTATCCATTTTTTTAGTCAATCTATGGGTCACTATTACCTGCCAAGGATTTTAGGCCTACCTACCAAACCCATCTCCTCAACACTTAACCATCACTGCTCGGGTGTGATTTCCAACCAATTTTAACCATCACTGCACGATCAAATCACCAAGCAGCCATAAACCAACATTTCATGTGGAAATATTTTCATCACAATGCTAGAGTTCTTCCGATGTGTCCCTACAAGCTAAGAACTAAAACACAATGGTCTATCACACCAATCAAACCAATAGTCTCCCACAAACCAACCTTGACCCACATATAGACCATCACCTGCTTACTTACCTTACCATTTATCTTGGTTATTCAGACTCATCATCCCTGATGCGGCCTCTATATCTCACCCAACAACCAACCCATTCATAAAAACAATTTCATCCATGCGTCAACCCTCACCTCAAGTGTCGCCATCGAGCGAAGGAGTATAATTGTTCTTTAGTCACCATTGTCTCTTACACTCCGAAACAACATCAAGACCTCCATTAATCATCATCTAAACTTGTGAGTAATGAATCCATGTGATACAACCCTTCGAAATAAACCTTACATATTCTCACAACCACTAGGGTTCTATTATAAAGGAACCAATCACAACTGTATCAATCACTAAAACTTGGGGTACTTAGTATGCATTGAAACCACCCTTGAATCATCTTCTAGGCTTCATATTCAAAGGTACTTGAAACACTAGGCTAACATACCACGAGGTCAACCTTGATTTTAGGAAACCATAATCATGTAACCACAACTTGAGTTGCACCACCAACCATCAACCTTCCCACTTATCCTTCTATGAAAAAACTACACCATGCAGCACACTATTCCCCACTATCAAAGTCCAAGACATACACATATGTGACACACACCCAAAAGAACTAGAAAATCCATTCGAACTTACTCATAGGTCACCTTGAAGGTTTGATGTTACCAACTCCTAGAATGGAGTCATAACCAGGAAAATCCATTGGCCCTCTCTCCAAACCATACATATCAAGATACAAACAAAGAAAAGCTCGGAGATGGAACTATCAGCCATGTTCCTATGAATATTGTGCCTAACACACCAAGCTACTATTTACTCTAGGTTCTATACCAAAGGAATGAACATTCATCGGTACTACGAGAAAAAAAATCCTTTTTGGGATTCAAAACGCAACTCACTAGGTCTTAACTCAAAAGGAAAATAAGACCCCAAAACCATCCTCAAGGCCCCTCATGTACTTCATATGGTCACTAACCATGAGATATTTCACACTATTATCACTGAACGATGCATCAAAACCCAAATACCACAACCCTTCTAAGGGTTCCCTAAACACACCACCTAGTTCATATCATAACCATAAAGGTCTCACAACCCAAATTCAAAGTCTAAAATTAGGGAAATCTCTCTACCAACCCCACACATACAAGGGTCAATCGACAATACAGAGGATACCCAACTTTTAACTCAATTATTCTCATTTTAAATTTATCGCTCACCAGTACTTCAAAGAATGACCAACAAGATTTAACCACAGATGGAAAATATATCATGCTATCAAACTTAAACAAACAATTATTCATACTCTACCCTAACGGTCATCACCACACTTAGAACACCACCCTCTACTATACCTACCATGGGTCATGGTCCACATGGGGGTAACAACATTACTTAATCAAAAGTCTCTTGTCAACACCGTTTCAAAACAATTATTCTTTTACAACACAATACCTTCCTCTCAGGAACATTTCCCATTTAACAACATGTTTAAATCATCATTTTAACTAATTTACACATTTATTTTAGCAAAATTCATTAAAAATTTACCGTTATTGTGAAATCATTTTTCTTTAGACACAGATTCAACCTTTACAATTTATTATAACCCAAAATATTAACTCATTCATATCATTTCTCTTTACAGAATATTCCCTAACTATTCATTTTCATTATTTTTCATTCACCTTATTTCATTAACATTATTAGGAATCATTTTCTTCATATTTATCAAGGAAGTAAAATTCATTCTACTCTCTATTACCTGAACACCCATCTCGGGTGTGTGCCTATAATGATGCATGCCGGCTATATACTTAGGCACCTAAAATGATGCATGAACACACAAACTCATGTCATTCCAACAATGACCAAAATATCATAAATCAATCAAATAACACAACATGTGCATCAAACAATGGTGAAATATCATTCAACTATAACAACACACATCAGGAAAAAACGATTGATTCCCCAAAATGGGTCCTGACTGTGATTCTGAGTCCTTCTCCATGTACAATCTGAGCCTAACTCAACATCCCAGTGTATGACCTTCACCCTTGTCCTGACTTGCAGCCAAAAAATCCACTAGGGTACTAAACGGCGGCCCGAGAAGGGTGTGAGTACAAAACACTGTAGAACACCACCAATAGTGTCTACCAAATATCTAGTCTAATAGATAGTTCATGCAAGTACAAAATAAATGGTAAGTAAAAAAGGGACAATTCATTTAACATAAGTTAAAAAATTTCATTCAATTTATTCCTAGCATTTATCCTAATTCCATTTCTTATATCATCTTTATTTCATAAGACATTTTGATCACATGTTCCATGGGTTAGGCATAATCATCATCTACATAAGGTTATAAGGAAATCAACCACATTGCATATGGGAAATAAAATAAGTCTCTATCTCACTTGGGATTCATATATCATAAAAACACATTATCCTCACCTTGAAGCCTCAGTACGGGTGGAATGAAATCATTAGGGAAATATATCCTCCACTCCCTTCCCTAACCCGTGCATTTTGGGGTGGAGTTCAGAGCCTCAGTCTAACTCGACTTGTTGGCATATAACCTCAAGTAAATACCCTACTCTACCAAGCCACATGCACATTCTTATTTATCAAATCACCACAACCAAACCATTACACAACATAACATAACATATTCCATTGGAAATCATCAATCACAATATATAACAAAAAACATCGGAATTAATAATATTTCACAACCCATTAACACATTTTCTAATTAAAATTTATATCAAAATTTTCAAATTCCCATTCTCCTACCTTAACCTATTAAGTGTATTCAAAAACCACTATGACTTAATCACATTCATAAATTCCCATAAATTTACCCATTTAGGCCATTTATCATTTCATATACATTCACCCAATTATGCATATCAAGTAAATTTCTCATATCTCATAACACAAACACTTATTACATTCAACCATTTGGTGTGCCAAAATTCCCATGTATTAACCAAATAAACATATTAATCCATTTCCTTATTAAATCACATTGACATGGTCTCCATTTCCCATTTCATCATCTAATCACAAGTTCATCATTTAATCTACACAAATCCTCTTATGAAATTCTAACCAAATTTTATTAAACAATCGACATAATTTCATTCAACCCAATTACCCATTTTAATGTTATTTCAACAAAACATTATGACTTTATCCCCCTATTAATATTTATCATAACTCAATTTACAACTTAATCAACCATTTAGACATATTATTCATGGGTTCTACTTTTTTTCGGTAACCCATCACTTAACCCTACCACACTCTAGATATGGCTTTGCCGACGCACCACATGGGTGGCCCTAAAATGGTCAATTCCTCCTATATGCATCCCATAGGGATCTTGAGGGATTCAATAAATCATTTAGACACCCAAATTTTCAAATCATACCCAAGGTAACCAATAACCAATAAGATAAACGCAAAATCTCAACACACATGTACAAATCTATAACAAGACTATGTGATATAACTTGTAGACCACCTACCTCGAATCCTAATGAACCGAATTCAAATCATAGCCTTGGATCTGGATTCAAACATCCATTGCAGACCTAACATAAATCTCACCTGAAAAAGAGCATTTTATAACTTTAGATGAATTTGGGATAAAGATTAAAAGATTAATCAAAAAGAGGAAGCAAGGAAGAGATTAGACTTACCCGGGGCTTCAATCTGCAACCAACAGTGCTCCAAACGACATATAATCGAAAGAGAACTATCCTTGGGAAGTTTGGTTCATAAAATATAATCACTAAGGTTGAAAGGAGTGAAATGGAGGAGAAACTAGAGTTGGGTTTTAAAATCCCATAGAGGAAATTTGGTAAATTTTCCAACTTTTCTGGGCCGCACGGTTTACCCACACGATTTTTCAAACCATGCACAAACATAGTGGAAGCTACTTCTCAAAAATCACCCCCTTCAAATAGTTTTCTAGGAATTACACACAATTTTCCAAACCATGCACCAACCATGAATAAGCCTCTGTCGAAGGCTGTATGGTTACATGGGATGATCCGCACAGTTTTCATTAACCGTGCGCAAACCATGCAACATACCCAGAAACTCTATTTTCTTCCTCTTTCATGTCTCAAACCCCCGGAACACCCTCAAACCTTCACCTAAACATCGGAAAATACTTATCTATGATAAATGGAAAGAGGCCTAAACCAAAACATAAACAAAACATACCTTAAGAAAAAATGGAACCTTACAAACCAACTTCAACTATTTCTTTAAAACATTTCATTTTATAATAATAATCACTTAATAAATAATTTAGGTATCCTTTATACTAAAAAGTAACAGTTTTCAAATTCACTATACATGAAAACCATAACATTTAGATATATACCTGAAAAATATAAATATAAATTTATCAAACACTTCCAAACATTTAAAATAAAAAACATGAGAATCACTTAAACACTTCAGTTGTAATAAGTTCAAAACAAATTAATAGAAAAATTATGAATTATTCATTCTTAATGTAATTAACATACACAAAGAACAATTTAAAGTATTCCCAAAACCCTTTTACTTAGATTTTTCAGGATATATTTACTTATTATGAATACTCTATTATAAAAAATATCACTAAATAAAACCCTCATTTATACAAATGTTGACTCAATCAAACTAAATACCACTATTTTCTTTGAAAAACATAAAAAATAACTTTAAAAAATTATTGGAATTAAAACATTCTTCATTATAATTAATGAAATTAAAAATCAAGTATTCATCCCAATGCCTATTTTTAAAACTAAAAAAAACATTCAAAATGCATACTATAGTGACCTTATCCTTTTACACATATTATTACATGATTTTAATCATAATTAACCATCAAATAAAACCATGGATAGTAAAGACTACTTTATTTTGAAGATTAGGTAAATAATTAGAAAACATGAAACAAAAATAAAAATAAATCTTTTATTTAATATCCTTAATCAGATACTAACTTCCATTGATCTCTCACATCTACATAGGATAACCTGGGGAATACATGAACAAAGGGATGATCTAAAAAGCCTCGTAAGGGAATAATCATATGAATAAAGCATATCCCATGGGTTAAAAGGTATAACATGATTTCATAAAAAATAATGGATCATAAATAGGAATAATTAATCATAATATATAGAACATGGGATCATGTAATCATAACATCAGAGAATGTGGAAACAATATAAAAATGACATAACCATGATTCATGGCTAACCACCAGGACAAGTTCAAATAGAGGAGCATGAGTCAAGGATAACCACCAAGACCATTACACATGAAGACTCATGAGAATAAAAATTAACCAATACATTTAATTTATATCTGGGTGAACTCATCATAGAATGTTCATTCTATTTTGTTCCACTTGAAAAATCAAACATAAAATTAAAGGTTACTAATGGAAATAATTGCGTATCATAATCATGTCATAAGGCACAAAAAAATGTAATATCATAATGGTGTCCATGAATGAATAGATTTAAATAATAAATAGACATCAATAAGTTGAAATATTCATATGTAATGATAAATGATTTCAATCATTAGTGAAAAAATTTAAAAAGAGTGTTTAAGAAACCTTATAAATGAATCATTTTACAGCGGTTTAAGGGAAAATTTTAATAAAATTTTAAACGGAATAAGAATAATTATTTGTATAAAAAAATAAATGAACTAAGCTGGTTTTTCATTATAAAATGAATGATTTTATAAAAAAAATGGTTTATTAAAACATATTATTGAGTTCACTTGAAAATGGGTACAAAATCGGGAAGTTCCCTTTAATCAGGCTTGCTTATCATGAAGAATTGAGAAAGGAACCTTTTTAAAACATGTATTTACCCATAAAAGAAGGATGATATGATCCAGATACATGATTTTGAAACATATAAATAGAATTTATAATAATTAAATACCATAAAGAATAATTACATTAGGTTAAAGGGAGATAAAGTGTAACCCAAAGGAAAAAATGAAGGTTTGGAAAGAATCCCTTATGTTATGTCTGAAAGTGTTCTGCACTTGAACATAATTTCCAGGATAATAAAATAAAATTTATTAATTAATAAATTTATAAACTTTTATGAATGTATTTGATTTATTATAATTCTATTAAGTTCATTTAGGTCCTTTTTTATGTGTTATGATATTCAATTTCATCATTTGAGAGTGTTCATTTCCATGGTTTTCATGATTGGTTTACTTGTACACATGTACAGAAAATCTTGTAAAATGATAATAGATATCTAGAATTGAAATTTTATGTTATTAATGAACTTAAATAATATTTAATGTTCTTATATATCATTTTTTCTATATGTGAGGATGATTTATTAGATAAGATGTTAATGATAACTGTTTATATTTTTTTTTTGGTATTTTTTCAATCATCACGAACTAGTTTTGTTTATTAATTAATATTATCTATATATAATGGTTACAAAAAATTAAATTAGATGTAATACAAATATTATAATTTTTTTTACCATAATTTTTTATTATCATCATTGGTGGCATTAATGAAAATTGAAAACTCGTTGTCCATGAATGTAATAAATCAACACACCAGGAATGATGTTTTCATTTTTAAATCAAAAGGGCAGGAGAAGAGAAACAATGATGGGTTTTTTCATTAACATATTAAAATTATAGTATATAAAGTTATATGTATTTATCATGTCAGTGAAATAAGATGAGGTTAGGAGAGGAAAATAAAATAATATAAATTTAAAAGAAATAAAAAGAAAAAGAAATTGGTTTTTACCAATTGAATTCTTCTCCTTGAGAACCTCCTTGAGGCACTTGAGTTTTTTTTATTGGTAAAAAAGGATCATGGAAGTAGGGGAGATACTTGGGAAGTGTATTGGGTATAATTTGGAAAATATTCAATACTTTTGAGGTGTGAGGAGAAGAGGTGGTGATGGGTGGTATATATAGTGGAGGAGAGGGGTGTTTTTTATTATTTTATTAATTTTTTTTATTTTAGCTCAAGACTATGAATATCATTGATTATTATGAATGAATAAAATAACTATTTCATGTTAGTTAAAATCAATGGTTATTACATCAGCCATAATACATCCTTGAATCAATAATTAATGTGTTTATCTTATACTATAAATTACTATATTTCTATATTTACCAAAAAATAAACTATTTTAGAAAAATCCAAAAAAAAAATTACCCTAACCATTTTTCAATGTGTAGAATTAAAAAATGGAATCTATTTTATAAAATTAATTTTCTTAATATTATAAATTTAAATTTTAAATAAAATCATCATTTACTCAAAAAATACCAATTTTAAAATTATAACTGATTTATAAGTCTTTGAAAAATTAATTAAGGTCTCATAAAATTTTGTTATAACCATAAGACACAAAATATTAATTTATGAATTTATATTATAAATATAATTTTTCTTTTAAATTGTTATATTAATTATAAAATTATAAATAAATATTTATATTTCCCAAAAAAATTCAAATACTTAATTTATCATTTTTAAAACATTTATATAAATATTTTATATTTATAAGATACCTAAATTTTATTTAAACTTTTATAGGTTTGGTTACTATTTTATTGTCTGATTTACTATTATTAATGGTCATATTACTATTCCAAAGGTCATGTTGCTATTCCATTGGTTTCAGTTCCTTATTTTTTATAAATACTTCTTATTTCATCCATTATTCATTTATAAAGTTTTATTGTGTTATCTAAATGATTTTATGTGATTTATATTAAATTAAATAGTTATAATAGGTTAAATTTCATTGATAAAATTCTAGGTTGTTACATTATTCCCCCTAATGAAATTTCTCTCTCAAAATTTCATATTAAAAAATAAGGGGAAAACATGTGAGGGTACTTCTTGTTTATCACTCCCTTTGGTTCCCATGTTGCCTCTTCATACTTATAGTTATACCATATTACATTAACCAAGTTAGTGGTCATGTTGAATAAAACTTTATCTCTATTATCCATGATCTTCATTGAATGATCCCCGTAATAGTGATCATTATCCAATTGTACCACCTATGAATCCAATTGTACCACCTCTGAATTCATCACATGTGAGGGATCAAGTATGTACTTCCTCAAGAGGGATATGTGGAATACATCTTATACTTAAGACATGGTGTGTGGAAGTGTTGGTCAATAATCCACAACTACAACATGATCAAGATTCTCAAAAGGGCTGATATACGTGGGACTCATCTTTCCATTCCTACCAAATCTCACGATCCTCTTCCATCAATATATGAAGAGGAATACCATGTTTCCAAAATTAAACTATAGGTCTCATTGACGATTTTCTGCATAGCTTTTTTGTTGGCTTTGTTCTATCTTGATGTGCTTCTGAATGGGTTTCACCTTTTCTACCATTTCTTTGACATTTTCAGGTCCTAGTAGCTTATGTTCACTAACATCATACTAGAATGTCATTGTTCTTCATTTTTTCCCATAAAAGGATTAATATGGTGCTATTTAGATGCTTGTGTAAAAAATATTATTGTAGGAGAACATGACCAGAGGTAGATATTGGCCCCATACTCCCTTGAAGTCCATAGAACATGATCTCAACCTATCTTCCAAAGTATAAAAATTCCGCTCAAATTGTCCATCAGTTTGAGGATGATAGGCTGTACTAAATCTCAACTCGGTGTTTAGATAACATTGGAGAATTTTATAGATCTTTGAGGAAAATATTAGATCTTGATTAGATTCAATTGATAGTAGGACTCTATATAGCCTTACTAATTCTATTATGTATATCTATTCAAGTTGATCTAGTGAGAAGTCCATTCCAATTGAGATAAAGTGAGCTATTTTTATAAGATGATCCATAACAACCAATATACCACGTTTTCCTTTGGATGTCTTTGTAAGTCTGGTGGCAATGTCCATGGTGATGTTTTCCCATTTCAATGTTGTTATGGGTAATGGTTTCATCATACCCTTATAATTTTTCCTTTCATCCGTCAATTGTTAATATACTGGGAACGTTGATGTATATTCAATGATCTCTTTCTTCATATTGTCCCACCAATAATTCACTTAGAGATCTCGATACACCTTTGTGATCCCAAGGTGAATAGAGAAGGTTTATATATGTGATTCATTCAGAATCTATCTCTTTATCTCTTTATTGGATGGTATATATAGTTTTGGACCAAATCTAGAGACTCCTTTCCCATCAATTTTTATCTCTAATGGTTTTATTTTTCAAATAGCTTACACTTTTTTCAAAATTTCCCTATCAATTCATTGACATTACTTTATTTTCTCTATAAGGGATATTTGAGAAATAATTTGAGAAAGGATTCATGATTTTCATTCTTTAACAATTCCCATGTTCATAATTTTCAACTATAATAATATTTGACCCTTATTAATTGTCATAATTGATAATGGTGAACGATACTTTCTACTTAGAGCATTTGTCACCTTATTTTATATACTAGGAGGGTAGTATATTGATCAGTTGTAATCCTTGATTAGATCTAACCATATTTTCTAGTTCAAGTTAATATCATTCCATGTGAATATATATTTGAGTCTCTTATGATCAATATATATCTGACAGTTCTCCAAATAGAGATAATTCTTCCAGACTTTCAATGAAAATATCACAACCACTAACTCCAAATCATATATAGGATAGTTTTTCTTATGACTTTTCAACAGACATGAGTCGTAAGCTATCACATTATCCTTTTTTAGAAGTAAAAGTATTAATACCTTCTTTGAAGTAGTATTTTATACTACAATGAGTTCCCACCTTTTCAGAAGTGCGAGTACAAGTGTAGTGATAAGCCTCTTTTGCAACTCTTTGAAGCGGTATTCATATTCACTGGTCAAGATAAACATTACTCCATTTCGAGTCATCTTGTTTAGTGGATTTTAATATCATGAAAATTTCCTCAAAAATCACCAGTAATGCCCAGATAGACCAAGGAAACTATGGATCTCCGTTACAGATATTGTTATGGGAAACTCTTTGATTAAATTTTTCTTGGAATGGTCCACATATATTCTTTAATTGGCTATAAAATACCCTAAGAATGAAATATCCTCCATAAAAAAACTCAGATTTACTATAATCTGGATATATTTTATCCCTTCACATAGTCTTTATCATTATAATCAAATGATATTTACCTTCCTCCTTTGTCTTGGAGTATATCATAATATCATCAATAAATACAACAAAACATTTTTCAAGGTAATATATAGTGTATCCATCCATTAATTCCATAATTTGTTTTGAAAATTAATGAGTATAAAGGGAGCCACTATGAACTTATAGTTTCCATAACTTATTCTAAATACATTATTGTAAATATCTTCTTTTTTCACCTTTAATTAGTGATATCCTAGACAAAGGTCCACCTTAGAGAAATACTTGGCCCTAAGTAGTTGATCAAATAATTCATATATCTAAGGTAGGGGATACTTATTATTTACCATGATTTTATTAAGATCATGATAATCAATGCAGAGGTGAATTGATCCATCCTTCTTCTCGATAAAGAGGAATAGTTCACCCCATTGTGAAGCACTTGGGTGTATAAAACCCTTTTCTATATTCTCATGTAACTTCTCCTTCAGCAACTCTAACTCAACGATGAACATTTTATAAAGTGTTTTTGATATAGGAAGTCATCTAGGTATAAGTTAAATTGATAACACAACCTATCAATTAGTAAGAATACCAGGAAAATCTCTAGGTAACACATCAATGTAGTTCCTCGCAATGGAAATTACTTAAAGCATGATTATCTCCTTTGTCTCAATAATTTGAGTAAGATATTCTTGATTATAAGGCAATAATATCCACCACTAAGATAATTATTCGAATGAAGATTTATCCTTCTTTTTAAACTTGTACAAAATTGGATGATTCCTCAAGATGTGAAGAGTGATCACCTTTTCCTGAAAGTTGATGTTGTATTTATACAATTATAACTAATCCATGCCTAGTATAGTATCAAACTCCACCAAAGTAATCAAGAGAAGATTTAATAGGAGGTTTAGTCCACAAACATTAACTAGGGAGTACTTATATACTCTGGGTGAAATAATTACCCCATTTAATATTCTCACTGATAAATCAACCTCCATATTTTGATGTAGTATTTGAATAGTTATAGTAAACTTGTAAAATATGAAATAATTCATAGAACCAAGATCAAATAATACATTTTATATTATTGAATGATAACCAGTGTACCTATCACCACATCATTACTGGGCTCCACCTCAGTAGTAGTGATAATATATACCCTTCCTTTATTCCTTAGAGGTTGTTGTTATTGTTGATTCCCTCCAAAAAAATAACGATTTAGGGAAATAGATCGCATAATTCCATTATTCCTTGTAGTTTAAACATTGCACTACATGATGATTATTGATATGAACCATCTTTTATTCCTCTAGATTATTGGTATTCTTCATACCCCTTTGGCAGTTATTGGATAGATTCCCCAATCTTCCACATTTAAACAATTTCCTAGTTCTCTTTAGATAGTTCCTAGGACGATTCTTCCCACAATTTTTACACATGGGATGATGAATTTTCATTACATCATGAGATTTATCTATTGATCCTCACATAATAAACTCCATTTTATAGTTTTTATTTCTATTACCATGAGACCACTAAGAGTCTCTGATATCCATTTAAACCTTAAGGGAATAATGGAAAATATTTTCATAGTTATAAAAGTCTTAAATTTCCAATGATTTTCATAGAATCAGATTTATTCTGGTAAATAATCGATCCACATTGCTTTTAGTGTTCATGAAAAATATGGAGGAGTAACATGAAAGCATTGAAAATTCTTCCTCATATTCCCTGATAAACTTGTCTTCCTTATGCTTTAGTTTGAATAACTCCCTTTCCATCTTAGGATGAAGTGTTCAGGGAAAATATTTATTGAAAAATATTTTCTTGAATTATTCTCAATCGATGGAATCAATTTCCTCTTTAGGATTCATTTTCTTGATCAATGTCCACCATAGATCAGCTTCCCCATCAAAACGATAGGACTTCAGCACAAATTTCTCTTCTTCTAAGCACTGGAAGATATAAAATATATTCTCAATGGAGTTAATCCATTGTTCTGAGAGGAGTGGATCAGAAGATATACTATACATGGGAGGCCTTTGACGCATCAAGGATTAGAAAAAAAATTATCTTTATTATGAGAAGGAGGATATTCCATGTTATTCAAATTATTATTAATAACCTGATCTAGTTTAGAAAGTATTTTCATAAGGTTTTTAGCTCCCATTCCCATCATATTTGGCATTTCATTAGGGAAATTATCACATTTCTTACCACATCGATTATTGTAATGAGTTCTCTTATTTCCATCCATTAACTAAAAAAGAAAATTTAAATTAGGGTTCTTGAATAATTATCTAATAATAATATAAAATGGAAACATTGATCATAAAATGATAAACTTATAAATTAATATTATATCATATGTTATGATTTCCTATTTTTTATTCTAGGTTACACATGGTGATGGAATTATCCATAGTTTTCGTACTAATGTTATCTAGTTTTAATCTCCAAAAATAACTAGAATATTATCTAATGCCAACTACAATGATTCTATCCATTTACATGTTTTATAATATCATTTTAAGTATAATTAACCATAAAATATATCCAAGTATCAAAAAGTATAGTGTCTTTGGAAGATTAGGTGCATAAATAAAAACATGAAACCAAAATAAAAAAATCTTTTATTTAATCTATATAATGATATCCTAACTTCCATTAATCTCTTACATCTTCATAGGATAACCATTGAAACACATGAACAAAGGGATGAGCTACAAATCCTAATAAGGGAATAAGGATATGAATAAAGCATAACACATGGATTAGAAGGCATAACATGACGATATAAAAAATTCATGGAACATAAATAAACAAAGGAAATCATAACAGATATAAAATGGGATCATGTAATCATAGAATCATATAAATGTGGAAACAATATACAACATGACAAAAGAATGATTCAAGGTTAACTGCTAAGACCATTTTTTATAAAGGATCATGAGTCAAGGATAACCACTAAGACCATTGCATGTGAAATATCATGAGACTAAACATTACCTAATGAATTGGATCACTATCTGGGTGAACCCAT
The DNA here is from genome assembly GCA_963277665.1 of Viscum album. Taxonomy (NCBI): domain Eukaryota; kingdom Viridiplantae; phylum Streptophyta; class Magnoliopsida; order Santalales; family Viscaceae; genus Viscum; species Viscum album. The sequence continues at coordinate 29,687,695 of OY728132.1, read as the reverse complement.
AATATCATGTTCATTAATATGTGTTCTACAATAAGAATTAATCCTAAATATAAGAATTACCCATGTAAAGAATTTGGTATCATAATTGTGTCATAAGGAAAAAAAATTATAATGGTTTCTATGAAAGAATGGATTTAAATCATAAATGTAAATTATTTAGGGAATATAGTCATATATCATGATAATTTATGTCAAAATGAAGTTAAAACCAGTAAAAAGTGTGTTTAAGAAGCATTATAAATGAAACAATTTAGTGTTGTTTAAGGGAAAATTTTGAAGATATTTTAAACAGAAAGGGATTAAATGTTTGTATAAAACCAGAAATGAACCAAGAAAGATTTTCATTATAAAATGAGTGATTTTATAAGAATAATTATGGATTAAAATATATTATATAGTTAACTTGAAGATGGGTATGAATTCGGGAAGTTTTCTTTAATCAGGCTTGCTTATCGGGACAAATTGAAAAGGGAACCTTTTAATAACATGTATTTCCCCATCAAAGAAGAATGATATGATTTGGATACATAATTTTGTAACATATAAATTGAATTTATAATAATTAAATTCAATAAATAATAATTACATTTGGGTAAAGATAGAGAAATCATAACCCGAAGGAAAAAATGGAGGTTCAGAAATAATATCTTACCTTATGTTTGAAAGTGTTCTGCACTTGAACTTAATATCATAGACAATCAAAGTAAATATATTAATTAATTAATTATTATTCTTTTATACACGTATTTTATTTATTATAATTTTATTATGTTCATTTATGGTCTTTTTGATGGGTTATAATATTCAATTTCATCATTTGGGAGCATTTTTTCTTGGTTTTCATGATCGGTTTACTTGTATATATGTACGAAAAAATCATGTAAAATTAGAATAGTTGTCTAGAAAAGAAATTATATGTTATTAATGAACTAAAATAATATTAAATGTTATTATATATCATTTTTTCTATATGTCATAATGATTCATTAGATAAAACATTAATGATAATTTTTTTGATTGTTTTGGTGTTTTTTCAATCATCACAAACTAGTTTTGTTTAATTAATTAATATTATGTATATATAATAGTTGTAGAAAATTTAATAATTAGTAATAAAATTATTATAATTTTTTTAAAAATAAAATGGTTTTATGACCAGTCTTGAAGTTGGTAATGGAATTCAAAAACCGGTCGTCCTAGAATGTGATAAATCAACACATCACAGATGATGTTTTCATTTTTAGAACAAAAAGAGAGGGGAATAGAAATGATGATGGGTTACTCCTTTCACAAAAAAAAATATAGTTTATAAAATAAAATATATTTATCATGTCACTTGGATAAGGGAAAGTTAGGAGAGGAAAATAAAATAAAATAAATTGAAAAGAAATTAAAAGGAAAAAGAAAGAGGTTTTACCTCTTGAATTCTTCTTCTTGAGAACCTACTTGAGGCACTTGAGTTTGGCCTTTTTTTAAGACCAGATAATTATAGAAGTGAGGGAGATACTTGAGAAGATTATTAGATAGAATTTGGAAAATATCTAAGTATTTTTAGGTTTGATAAGAAGAGGTGGTGAGGGGTGGTATTTATATTGGAGGTGAGGGGTGTTTTTTGATTATTTTATTCTTTTGTTATTTATTTTTGATCATGACTATGAATAGTGTTGATTTTTGTGAATAAATATAGTAAATAGTACATGTGAGTTTGAATCAATGGTTATTACATTATCCATACACCATCCATGACTCATTAATTCATGTGTTTAGCTGAAACCTTAAATTGTCATATTTCACTATTCACCAAAAATTCAGCTATTTTAGAAAAATAAAAAAAATCAAATCCAACCGTTGTTTGAAATTTATAATTAAAAAATGGACTCCATTTTATGAAAATTTGTTTATTAATATTTTAAAATTAATTTTTAAATAAAACTATCATGTACTCACAAAATACTAATTTTAAAATTATAACTGATTTTATTATACTTTAAAAAATTAATTAAGGGTTCATAAAATTATATTACAATAATAAGACAACAAAATATTAATTAATGAATATATTTTATGAAAATAAATTTTATTTTAAATTATTATATTAATTATAAAATTGTAAATAAAACTTTATATTTTAGAAAAAATACAAATACTTAATTTATCATTTTTAAAACATTTAAATAATTATTTCATATTTATAAGATGTATAATTTTAGTTTTTAATTTCATAGGTGTGTTTAATAGTCTATTAATGAGGTTACAATTCTTACTGGTCACATTACTATTCCAATGGTCATGTTTCTATTCCATTGGCTTAGGTTCCTTAATTTTAATAAATATATCTTATTTCATTCATTCTTAATTTATAAAGTTTGAATTGTGTTACCTAAATGATTTTATATGATTTATATTATAGGAAATAATTATAAGATGAGAAATTTCATTGATATAATTCTCGGTCATTACACATACTTCAATTTACAAAATCCTATAAACCAAATTAAATGAAATGAAATCAAATCAATTAGAATAATTTCATAAAATATTACAAGTTATTATATAGTTAAAGACAATTTAAATAAAAGTACACAAAATAAAATGAAACCAATAAAAGTAGAGAGAAAGCATAAAATATCTACTAATTACCTATAAAAAACTCATTCAAAATAATTAAATTATATTTAATTATAAATGATACACACAAACTGTAAAATAATGTATTAAACCCTCACTAATTTGGTTTCCAAAATAGCTAATATTTTAATAAAGGCTATGTTGTTTTTAAATGATATTTAAATTGATATATGTCATTTTAAAAATATAAATGAAAATAATCCAATGAATTCATATCATATAATGATATTTTTGGAAAATCATAAAGTGATAATAATTAAATAAGTTATAATTTACCCAATTTAAAACCTCATGTTTCCAAAATCACTTTTATAGATTAAAATTTTACCCAAATTCCTCAAATTTTTAAAAAATAAAACACTAAAACATAATCTTTTTATTTAAAATAAAATTTCAAAACATTATGTTAAACATAAAACATTCATAATAATGTGAAAAATTAAATCATTTGATATCATAAAATTTTAAAGGAATCATTAAAATTCAACATTTTTTAAATCTTGATAATCTCATTCTTTATTTTTATGGGAAAACACTTTCAAATATAAGTTTAAATTAAAAAATTTAAAAATAATTATTATAATATAATTCATTAGATATATTCATTTATAAAAATCATTCTATATATTAATTAATAAATCAATCAATCACCATTCATATCATTGAATAAATAAAGAAAATATATCAAAATACGTCAAGAAATGTTTCAATCAATTAGATTATCAATTAGAACCATTAAGGAAAACAATAGATAATAATAAGGGGAATTTAATGTTTTAAAATAATCATGAGTAAAACCTCTAACAATTTCAAGAGAGAAAATTATGGATTATTCAATTTCCAATGATGGGTGAACCACCAATATTTATAAGTTAATCACATCTCTTAGACCAATTAGTGTGGATCACTCAACATGCCCAATGTGGCCCACTAATACTATCCAACATGTATAACCCCAAACACCATAGTGAGAAGAATGTGGATTATCCAATTTCCATGTGAGGTGAAAGAGAAACATTGAGGATAAAAGTGCTTGGGGCTCACTATTTTGGTGGTAGGCCAAGTGATACTCTCTTGTAAAGGAGGAGCTCAACTAGGTTTATGGTGTGATAGGAGTAGGGGGCTTCATGCGGTAAGAGTGGATCTTCATGTGCTAAAAAAATAAATCGGTAAGAGAATGTTCAAGGATCATGATTAAATAGGAGTAGAAATAATTACATACCATATCTTTTGATAGGAGTGATTCATCCTAGAAGATTGAGAAAGAGTGGTGGTAGAGATCTTGTTCTTCAAGCGCTTGAATGATGTGAGTATTGAGAAACCTGTTAGGGTTCTATTTAAATGATTAGGGTGGATTTTATCAGTGCTTTCAAAAAAGTTCTGGTAGAGTGGTTTTATCAGTGCTAAAATAGTTAGTGCTGATAAAAATGATCCTTATTAATGCTAAAATTCTAGCACTGATGAAGATACATTTTACTGTTGTTTTTTAGTGCTGAAAAAGATCTAATTTTAATAATATAATTAATATAATTAAAATTTTTAAATGTATATAATTATAAATAAATACTTTCATAATTTAAAATATGTATTTACAAATATAATTATAAATAAATATAATTATTATTTAAATATATTTAATATAATTTTATAAGTATTTAAATATATAATTATTTATTTATATTTATAAATATCAATAAAAATATTTATAAATATCAATAAAAACATTAAAAAACATTTAAAAATATTTTAATATAATTATATATATTTTTATATTTGTATATTTGTATAATTATATAATTATAATTATATTTTTTAATATATAAATATATATAATTATAAATACAATAAACTGGTTCAAATCTAGGAGGGAGTGAATTTTCGCAGGCAGGTAGTGACGCACGCATGACGCATAACGTAGGTTTGTGGTGATGTAGGTATGATGTAGACCTGGTGACACAGGCGGTATGATGCAGGCATGGCGATGCACTGGGTCTTTGGGCTAATTTTTAGGCCTTTGGGCTTTGTAATAAACTTCATGCCCACTAGGCCTTCGGGCTGTGTACTAAATAAATAAGGTTTGATGGGTTGACTATCCCTTGAGTGGGCTATGGTATACCTTTTTGGCCTGTGTGTGAGGTGTGTGTGTGTTTAAGGTAAGTATACCCCCATAAACCTAATATATATATATATATAAATACAATAAATATGTTTATTATAATTTTATAATTATTTAATTATATATATTTATATATTTATAAAATAGTTTAAAAATTTACAGGTATATAATTATAAATAAATAAATATAATTTCATATAATTTTAAATATATTAAAGTAATTATAAATATGTATTTATAAATATAATTATAGATATATATTTATAATTATAATTATAAATAAATATATTTTTAAATATATTTTTAAATATTACTATTTTATTATAAATATATATATTATTATATATTTTTATGTATTTATATAAATTTAATAAATATATATAAATATAAATATATAAAATATATATTTTAGGTGGTTGGAGGTACAATTACATTTAATCACACACACACACACCACACACATAGGCTGGAAAGGCATGCCATTACCTCCAAAGGGGATAACCCACCCATAAAACAATATTTATTTAGTAAATGGCCCATAGGTCTAGTAAGTATGAAGCCCATTACATGGCCCAAAAGCCAAGTGTCGTGTCATGTCTGCATCATCCTGTCTGGGTCACCTGGCATGCGACATCACATACATAGTGTTTAATAGTACATGTGCCCAATAGGGCTTGATCCCAGCTACATCATATATTCCCAACAGAAGCCTTTACCACATGAGAACAGGCTCGTAGGAAAAGTATATATATTAAATATATTCATTATATAAACATATTTATTATAATTTCATAATTTTTAAATATATAATTATTTATTTATAATTCTATAAATAATATTTAGAAATATATATATATATAATTATAAATATTTAATTTTATAAATATAGTCAATATACATTTTTAAATATATTTAAAAATATATATATTTGTAAATATATTTGGGGGCCTCGTTTCTTTTGCTGATGTTGTGGATGGAAGGAAATCATCTGATGATGATTTCGATATTTACAGTTATGAAGGTGTGCTGCCTTCGGGTAATTGCACACCCTCTACTCATGGTATATCTGATACCCTTTCTTATGGGAATACATCTAAGTTGGATGATGATTGCTCTAATGGTCATGAAAGTGACAATGAAGTGGATACTGCAATTCTATTAAATGAAAAAAAATTCTAAAGGAAAATTTTGTGGTCCCCTTCAAGGGAACTTTGTTGGGCGTGTGTTGGCTACAACTGTCACTGATTTTGAGCATGCTGTTCTTGAGTAGGTGACAACACCTGCTGTTGATTCCTATACCATTGGGAATTTGGAGGCACAATCAGGTGTTTCCAGTGGTTATGTACTGGATAAATCTAAAAACACCTCTGCAGGTGATGTGCTCCCTGCACCTTGGAATTTACAACTGGAGCATGTGGCACTATCTGCTGCTCCTCATGACTTGGGGATAGAGATAAACCGTCCTGTGTTGGAAAAGAATTCTGTTCTGGCCTCTATAGTTTTCTTTTAGGATCGATTAGAGGCTCATCTTAATGAACCTGTGAAGCATAATTTTTTTAATGTGTTGGCGTCTATGAACTCTCCAGAATTTGATAGGCTTTACAAGGAGAGAAGGGAAAGAAAAGGTATGCATGTATTAATTGGTACAGTGGATAACTCTTCTAATCTATCCAGGCAGGATAGAAACAAGGAGTTGCGGTTAGGATGGCCCCTATTAATGAAATTATGGGAGAACCCATTGGTAGTGGTAAAGGAAAGGATGAGGTGGCAACTTTGGCTCAGCTGGACAATCAAGTCACGTAGGTGGAGGCTACTAAACAATATGATATGTGGCAGACCCCAAATCATTGGCAGAGGGGATGAAACCCAAGAGGTCATGGAGGACATGGGCATGGTGGTAGACATAAGGGATAAAATGTATTTTCCTACTTTGTTTTGGTTGATGATGTATGTCACTTGTATCATGAACTCTCCTTGTTTCCTTTGATATTTTCTTTTATAATAATTTTTTTGGGCCATGGGGACACCTATGGTCTGCACTTTTCTGGTATTTATATCATTGTATATATTTATATAATTATATATATATTTAATAAATAAATATAATTATTAATATAAATATATTAAGTATATTCATTATTTAAATATATGTATTATAGTTTTATAATTATTAATATATATATATATATATATATATTTATAATTATATAAATATTTTTTAAAAAACTATATTTATTTAATTATAATTATGAATAAATAATTTTATGAATATTGTAAATATGAATTTATGAATATATTAATTTATAAATATTTATTTTCAGATATATTTTTAAAATTATTAAGGAATATATAATCTTAAATTTATAAATTTTAAAAATGAGTGAAATTGAATAATTATAAATGAGTAGACTTTAAAAATATTGAAAAATTGTATAAGTTTTATTAATTATACTAATTATGAGAAATAAATTAACATATGGATATATATTGAAATGAAGATGACACATATCAAAAATATTAAACTATAGTAAATAAATAAACATAAATAAATATTATTAAATGATTAAATTACAAAAAATACTAAATATTAAAAATAAATATATAAAATTTACTTTTAAAAAAATTATATATTGAATATATTATGTTACTAAATAAAATTTTAAAACGAATATTTAAATTGAGTAAATTACATAAATATTGTGTGTGTGTGTGTGTGTATGAGTTTCTTTATAAGATTTCATTAATTACATAAGTGTTTGTGTGAAATTAATGTGTGTGTATATATATACAACACAATTTTGATGCATTTTAAATTGAATAATGACATCATATAATATGCATTGTATATTAATGAAATAAATATTAATAAGAATTACTATATTTAAAAAATGAATAAGTGTTATTAATCTTAAAGATTATTAAAAAAACTAAAATGAATATATATAAATATACATGTTAAGATTAAAATGAATACATATTAATTATAAATTATTCATTTTCTTGCATACTTGTTCTATTTTTCTATCAACTTTAATAAAAGGTTTGGAGAATTGGATTCTGGCTAGAACTTTTTCAATAAAAATTGAAAATGAATAAAGTAAAAAAATATTATAAAAAATAATTAAGATTATTAATGAATAAATTATATTTAAAAATGAATAAATTTGAGAAAATAATAAAAAATAAAAATAGTAAATATTGAATATAAATAAAAAAATGATAAAATTCACCAATTAGAAACATAATATATATTAAATATATTATTTTAATAAATATAATTCTAAAATGAATATTTGAAATTGAATAAATTACAATAAATATTATGTGTGTGTGAATTGTATATAAAAATTTATTAACTATGTATATGTATGTGTGAAATAAATGTATCACACGTTTGATATATGTTAAATTGATAAAACAAATGATATTCAATAAAAATTTCCATTACCAAAATGACATAATTATTGGTTTGGAAGCCAAACTCATGACTCAAAATATTTTAATAAATGAAATGCATACAAGGAGAGAGATAGTTTATGTAAGGTACAAAAAGGCCACATCAAAGGGAAAAGATTGAAAAAAACCCATAAATTCTTACAAGTCCCTCTAGATCACAAGTTCATTCCTCTACCCCTTAGATATTTCCCTCTTCACTATGTCTTGGCCGTTTTTGATTTTTCATACTCCCCATTTGATGAAAATTCAGAGGGATCCTCAAAAGTGAAGAAGATCCTGAATTTCTGAGATAGATCTCGAAAGTCCATCTTAAAATTTGATAGAATTCAATCTTCAATGTTAATTGACAACAACTACTGAATTTTTAAATAGTCATTGAATAAAAAAATGGCTCCATCATGGAATACATGGCCTCTAGTTATTAGAAAAACCATTTCGCCACTTCTTTACTAAGACCTTTAGTGGACCTTTCTCCATTCTGGTCCTCAGGAGGTGTAATACTAGCGTTTTTAGCTTATTTAATATCACATTGCTCAACTATAGCCATTTAAAAACAACAATATTCATATTTAATTAGATTAGAAAACTAGGATGGCTAATACCACCCCACATTATCACAATCATCAGTACTCTTACATGAAGGACTACTGTTTGGATGTCCCACCTACAGAGGGTTCATTTCACTAATTTAAATCTAATTTGAATATATCTACACCAACTCAGAATTAGGAATATGTTCTTTCAATTTCCGTGGAATGAACAATTGGAAACCCTATTTATCAGATATTTTTTTCCTTTACGCACCATTGAGGAAATAAAATACTCTTAGAACACATGCAGCTCAGCATGATCATATGTAGTTTCCTCATCAATGTAGTGATCACCCATTAAGACCTTAACTGGTCCATCCACTACCACTTTATCTAAAAAGGAAACACCAAACACATACCTTGTAGAACCTAGATAATAATTCTATTGGGACAAAACTTCATCAGATGAGTGATCCTCAGAGTACACTATGTCGAGACTCTAAACATCATATGCCACCTACACAACATCATCCCATAATTTATGACCCTTCACCTAATCTAGAACAACGTCAAGGGTATTTCCCTCAAGAAATTGAGTAATACTAGCAGTGAACACCCTATCAAGTCACATAGATCCATCATGGATTAATGCATCACCCATGATGTCATTAGAGACTACCTATTTTAGAGGTGTCTGTAAAACATGCACATTATTAGAAATTCCCCCACCCGATATAGGGACTTAATTGGAGAGACCTAAGTTTCCTTCTTTAGCCTTGGATTTAGATGGGACCGCCCCTCCCTAATCATCCAATTTCCACTCTGTTACCTTGAAATACATGGAATTGATCATCTAAACCTGTCGACAATTGATAATATCATACCCAACAATCTTGAAAAAAATAACAGAAGGAAGTTATGTTCTTATATTCAAAATCAACAAAAATTATTTCACCATTAGAAATAAGAGTGACAATATCTGGGTTAGGATTCAAAAAATCAACGTCAATAAAGATACAAGATTTAAATACTAGATTTTAGAGGTGTGCCAATGAATGATGCAATATCATTCAAGATCTTTAGATGTCAGAATACCCAACTGAGAGCATAAATCCAAATCCATACATGAGCATTACAATGCTTCTGGTGAAGAGGTTTGAAACTGAGATTCCATTATGAAATGTATAGAATTATTGGATTTAAGTATTAAAACCTAGAGACCCTGGTCGTCAATTTATGGATTTCACATTGAAAGAATAAATGAAAATACCCCTTTCCGATGGGGATGATTCTCCATCCTTCAAAACCACATATTCCTGTCAATTTGATTTTTAGGTTATCTACCATTAGGGATTTATCACCCTTTGCAAGTATCAACCTTCAAATTAGGGAGAACATATAGGAATCCAAGTGTTTCTTAAAATCTTCATTATTAATAAAAATAGGGATCTTACAATCCTTATATTTTAATATTTGTGGTGAATTCGATGCCGAAATCTCTAGATGGACTTTCGTAAGAAACATCTTATTCGGTGCCTCAGAAAAGGAATTCCCTTTCCCAGAAGAATTTGAGGATTTTAAATGTACATCTGCATTTTCCTGGACTAAAGGATCAGATGCCATAACTGAGAACAAAAGAGATCAAATGGAAGATTTCAGATCTTCTAGAAATTTCCATTTCCAAGTGCTCTACAATCTTCCATCTTTTAAATGTCCATTACTTGATACAATTAGTCAATATTTTCACTTAATATTAATTTCTAATTATAAACCATGACTTATTTAATGTAATCATACATATTTTGTAATACATAAATCATATTTTATGAAATATTATATATATTTATATATATATATAGAAATATATATGAATATATTTCTATATTAAAAATATTAAATATATTAAAGAATAATTCTTTATAAACCCCATTAAAAATGAATAAAATATTAATATATTTTTAATTATCACATTTTATTCATTTTATATAATAATATTTAATATATATTAATTATTACTATTTATAATTAATATATATATATATATATATTAAATTTATTCATTTTTAATAATAATTATTCCATTAAGAATATTATAATTTATTATTTTTTTAATTATTACAATTTATTCATGTTATATATCTATATATAATATAAAAAATTAATTATTCATAATAATTTGTATATATTTATATTAAATTTATTTATTTTTGTTAATAATTAATCAATTCATATTTTTTAATATTTTTTTATTTTTATTTTTTTAATTTTTTGAATTTATTTTTTTATATATCTATATTTAATATTGACTATTTATTAATATTTATTATAAATATATATATTAAAGTTATAAATAATTATTTAATTAATATATTTCTTTAATTTTGTTTAAATTTATTGATTTTAAATTTTTATTTGTTTAATTATTAAAAAATTTCAAATATTTTTAACACTTTTTTTTATTAGAGAATATATGAAATTGGGGGTTGTGTATAATCTGACATGGGAAGGTGATTCAGGCGGTGTATAGGCCTGAATGGGGGGGGGGGGTGTGGCAGGTGTTTCAGACCACGTATAGGCCTGGATAGGGGTAAGCAACCCGGGTTGTATAAGACCTAGTCTGTGTGGCCCATGTGTGTAGATTTGTATGTGGGTGTTGATCCCCCACTTCCTTGGCATGTTATGCTATTTGGGCCCTTAGGCTTATAAATCACGACACTAAAAAATAAGTGTTCTGATGTGGGATGGATTCACATGACAACCCTTTACCAGCACTATATAAAAATAATGATAAAGGACAACCTTTATCATTGCTAAATAAAAAATCTCTAATAAAGGATGACCTATATTTGTACTGATAAAAATTACCCTTTATTAGTTCTTCTATTTTGTACTTATAAAGGCCACCATTTATCTGCGCTTTTATCTAGAACTGATAAAGCCTTTCACTGCTTATTGTGGGTTTTGTTGTATTTCCTCATAATAGATAAGCTAGAATTATCCTTTCAACTGAAAGCATCAACCAACCTATTTTTTTCCCAGGGTGGTAATGTATTGAGTAGTCGTAATCTTTAATCAACTTTATCTATATTCATAAACGCATATTCAACTCATTTCATGGGTATATATACTTTAAAATTATTATGATATATATATATCACACATTTCTCTATAAAGATAATGTCTCTAGATATTTAATGAAATAAATACTACTGCTAAGTCTAAATAAAAAATTGGGTATATTTTCAAATGAACCTACAATTAGAGTGAGGCATAATCAATCACTATATTTTTCTACATAAAAACACACCCTTGTATATTTTTTTAAACATCATTTTAAATAAGAAACTCTTCTCCACTACAGGGTAGTGTGATAATAGGTGCATTGACTATCCTTCTCTTCAGTTCCTTGAATTTTCTTCACATTCATCAGTCCACATGAACATAAATACCTTTCGTGTTAACTTGCTAAGTGGATTAGATAGTCATGATAAATCCATCAAATAGAATCAATAATATCTATAAAAATTAAGAAAACTATGGAACATAGTCATAATGGTTGGTCTAGGCCAATGTTCAATAACTTTCATCATTGATGGATCCACTGATATACCCTCTCTTGAGATTATATGACCCAAAAATGAAATTTTTTGTTGGTAAAATTCACAATTGGTAAATATTTTATATAGATTATCCTTCCTTAGTGTATCTATCTCAATCCTCAAGTGATGTTCATTCTCTTCCATACACTTAGAATATATAAAAATAGCATCTATAAAGACTACCACAAACAGATCAAGGTAGTCTCTAAAGACTCTATTAATTAAATCCATAAATATATTGGGGTAATTGGTAAGAACAATGGGAATAAATATAAATTCATAATGTCCATACCTTGAACAGAAGGGTGTCTTAGGTATGTCTTCACTTTTGACCCTCATATGATAGTATCTAGATTAAAGATCATTCTCAGAAAAATATTAATCTCCACATAATTGATAAAAAATCATCATTATGGGGGAAATGATATGTATTAATGATCGTGATATTTTGAAGTTCCTGATAATCAATGAATAATCACATTGATCCATATTTCTTCTTAATAAAAAGTATAGGTGTGCCCCATGGTGACACAATTGGAAAAATTAATATCTTATCAAGACTGTCTTGGAGTTTCTTATTTAATTCATACAACTCAATAAAATCCATTCTATATGGATTTCTTGAATTAGGTGTAACATTAGGGGTGATTTCTATTGAAAAATAAACTTCCCGATTTGGAGGAACACTAGGTAACTCTTTTATAAACACATCAATAAACTCCCATAAAATAGGTATATCTTCAATTTCGAGTTTATCCTCATCCATATGAGATAAATACCCCCTTTTAATAGGACTCAAAACCCATTAAATATATGTAATTTACATTGGAATCTAATATTTATCCTTGTACCGATAGAAAATCATATGTTGGTTTGGGATATAAAATTTGGCCTCCCTTCCCCATCAATTGATATGAGATATATATGAAGAAAGTCATCCTATTCTAGAAATACAATAAAATTAAACTAGAGGATGAATAAAAAAATCAGGGAGAACATTCCCATAAAGTTCAATTAGGGGAGATTCATAGACATGATATGTGATCATAAAACCATGTAAAGTTTCTAAATCCATTTTAAAAACTAATAATTGAGGTGTTAATGTGATACCCATATCATATTCTTTAGATATAAAAGAGTGGGTACAACCAAAATCAAATAAGATATTCAAAATTCTAGAGTGGATGGTAAGTGTACCTTCTACCACTTCATTATCACAACCCACTTCAGAAATAGTGATTACATGAGTTTTCCCTTTTTCTCTAGGCATATGGGGTTGCTGACATCATTCATCATCATCAACCCTGCTTTTGAGCACTGGTTATCATAATTTCCATACTCATTGTAATTATACAATTGGAGCGTGGGTGGTACATTTTTTGGATATTTCTCTCCATTTTAATCATTTGTTAACTTCTTCCCATTACTTCGACATTAAATTTCCCAATGGACTTCTTTTCCAAACATAAAAAATTTACTAGTCACTTTTAGAAAATTATTTCTAAGCTTCTTTATACACATCTGAAATAAATGAAAACTCATCATCTTACCTCTATGGTTTGTGTTGTTATAATTTCCTTTGAATTCTATAATTATTTTATTATCAAAACCATGTGATTTATGGGTAACTTTAATCCCCCTTTCTACATTGATAATACATCAAAAAAAATTATATCTAATGATGCCTCTTATTCTAACACCCTTCAGAGTACTGGTTCTAAGAAAATAAAGAATCGTTCAATATTAATTTACAGTTTAGTAATAATACTATAAGAATAACATGAAATAATTGTAAATTTTTCCTCGTATATACAAAAAACGATTCGTCAACCTTCTTTTGAAGCTCAAGGAATTACTTCTCCATCTTCGTAAAAATATTACATGGGAATTAGTTATTAAAAAAATAATCTATTAAACTCATCCCAATCTAAAGAGTCAATTTATTCCTATTACCTTGTATTATTGATAAGATTCCCCCATTTATATGATTCACATTCTAATGGATAAATATCTATGATAATCTTTTCATTTTTTGATAATTGTAGAATGGAAAATATGTTTTCAATGGTACTGATCCATTGCTTGGAAATTCATGGATCAACAAACACACTAAAATAAGATGGATGTTGCTTCAAGAAGGACTCAATGGTATTTTTTTTATCATTTGGAATCTCAACATGATTTATGCCTTGAGAAAGTATCAAAATAATATCAGTAATATTTTTCAGTCTGGCTCCCATAACAATCAGTTTCTTAGGTGGGGAAATCATTTCATTATCCATCGCATTCAGTATTAACACAATTACTTCTAGTTATATCCATTGGATGAAACCAAAAAGTATAGTATGAGAAACAATAATCATAGAGGTAAATAATATAATCCTGAAAATCATTTATAGGATATCTAAATCATGAAGCCTTGTTTTCAATCTATGAAAAAGGTAATCATTTTTTATTATCAATTCAAATTATTCAAAATTTCATTTAAATAAAATGTGAATTAATCTAAGAATATCCCCCAAGAGGGTGAAACCAGGTACACAGTAAGGTCTCCTTCACCATGAACCATAATAATGGCTGATATATACTCAACTAACTATTTTAAGTGTTATCACCCCTTGATGAATCTGTACCAAAACAATGCCCACTTATATTATCCATACAAGGATGTATTTGATTAGGGAAACCACACCCATTCCGTTACCATAACATAGGATTTTCTCTTATACCCAATCTTATCCTAAGGTTACATGTTATTGTTTCCTAATCTTAGTTTGCAAGGGTAATTAAACCATCCTTTAATACTAACTATAGAAACCTGAAAAATACTTACATAAATATTACATCATTTTATATGAATATTAAATACATTTCACAATATAATAAGCCTGAGGTCTATATAGGTTCAGTGTCTTCAAAAACATGTATACATAGACAAATGGTATATAAAATATATACACTATTTACCATTATTTTCTTTACAACCTGCATCATTCTCAAACATATTATACATAAACCGTTTCTTCATAACCTAGGGAAGGGAAACATAAGAAATGGTGATCTCAAAAACTCAGTAAGGGTAAACTTAAGTGTTATCAATCAATGATGACAATTGAGAATAGGATAAGAATAAGGGTATGATAACATGATATAAACATTACAAATTCATAATCATCAATTCATATATCATAATCACGAAACATGGAAGTAACTTTAATCAATCAAAATATATAATACATAAGAGTTAAAAATAATCAATAATTAATAATGAAATATGGAAAAATATAAAAAACATAAGACATAAGTTTTTTGAATTCACATAAGCATAGAAAATTATTTCCTTAGTAAATTATCACTGAAAATACTATCATAATTTATAGGGTTTTCTCCCCATTACATTATTTCCATAATTAAGGTTAACTCGCAAGACTATCTTATTGGAGAAATTCCTTTACATAACTAAGTTAAATAAACATTCCAATCCTTATTTTCTCATAATAAATATCTATTTACCCAATGAATTTTAGGGATATATAATTCTATTATTACCCATCACATAATGAAAATCATACATATGTGTACGACAAAATCATAAAACATTCATTGTATCATTAAATCATAACCAATGGAAAGGATATAGGTTTCATAATAATTTTATCATCATAATTATAAACCATATAGATAATGAATAAATATAGTAACATTGTAACATACCCATATTAAATTATACGAATCATCAAAGTATTTTGGCATAGATAAAAATACCCTTAAAATATCACTTGAACATTTCTTGAGGAAAATTACCTTGTTGTTTTAAATCAGTTATTTTGGATAAAAAAAATCCAAAATTTTAAAGAAAACATTTTCTTTATAAATAAATAATGAATATTATAAAATAATTTTTAAATAAAATAGTATTCCTAATGGTGGGGGAAGTTCATCATGCAATTTATGTTAAAACAAAAATTCCTTTCATATTTTTATTAACAATTAAAAAAGTACCACATTTGGAAAATGATAATAAGATTAATTTTAAAACATGGTAATGAAATTTAGTTATAGTTAAAATTTAATTTAAATTATTTTTGGATAACAGTAAAAACATTCTTGAAAATATTTTAAAAAAACATGGATATAAAAGAAAAAGTATTTCTGACCAAAGTGAGAAATAACGTCGAGTTTCCTTAAAACATAATTTTCATATATTTAGTAATTAAAGAGAAGAAAATAAAAGGGAAACATGTAATATCTAGAAATAAAATAAGTATAAAAAATAGATAATATTTTTAGATATAGATCATATAATTTCATAATTGGAAATTTAAGCATAGACATTTCGGATAAAAATAAGATTATAACATAAAACATTTACCTCTAGTTCATCTTTTTTTGTAAGAGCTCTAACATAATTTATAATAAATTTAAATTTTATTATAATTATATAATAGAACCATAATCTTACCCATAATACCATACATGGTTTACTTATAACATCTTATTACTAATTCATTGATAATATTTTATTATCATTATTATTTCGAGCTTTAAATGCTTGATTTTTCATGTATATGTTGGTTTGGAGATTACAGTACATACAATTAATTCATGTTTTATTCATATTTTTTTTAATAATGATATAAATATTATATATATTCATTGTATACATAATTATAATCATTCATATAATACATTAATGAAAAATTATTTACATCACTATTTAGAGATGGTTGTTTGTACGTACGCACAAGTGATAATTCCTTTTGTTATGGATAGAATGAAAGAATGATAAATATTAATTAACAGTTTTAGAATCTATATTATAATATAAATATTATATAGAAAAAATAAATCAATCATAATAAACATCCGTTGATGATGGTGGTGAAAAATTAATCTCATCACAATGTGGTGGCGGTAGTCCACACGTATGCAAGATCTTTACTTTCATCTCCCATTTGATTGATAAGTGGTGGTAAATGGTTGTTAAATCACCATAATAACATATAATAATATTTATGATACAATATTAACCATTTTTTTATAGATAAAACATTTTTTATGTCAAGTATAAAAAGTAAATAAATTTAAAAGTGTTTGGTTAAAATAAATACCTCTTCTTTGAGAGACCTCATTTGGATTCCACCTTAAGCCTCGAAGGATTGATATTTGGAGAAGAAAAAAAATATACGATAAATTTAAGTATTTAAAAAGGTTTTAGGTTTGGTATTTACTTCTCTATGAGGTTCATATTGTGTGAATAAGGGAGCATAAGAGGTGCCCACTTATAAGTGAGAGGAGGGACACACATTGAATTACCTAAAAGATTTTAAGGATATATAGTAATTTATTGGGAAAGAGAATAAAAATAGTAGGGAATTATAATTTAATATAATATAAGGTTTAATGTTTTCAAAAAATAATAATAATTGGATAGTTTTGGATGGTAATACTACCTTTACCCCTTGGTTTAACCCCTAGTAAACTCATTTTAACCATAATCATTATAATAAAATTTCACTGGTTTTGTTGTTCAATATAAAAAACATCAAGTTGACCCTATTATATTATATTAATTATTATGATTTAAAATATTTAATATATTTTAATAGATTCATTTTTAATAATTGATATAATTAAATTTTAAATAGGTGCTAAACCCACAATGAAACCCGTTTTAGAAAAATGATTTTTTATGCCTAAAATTAATTTACCTCCATTATTTCCATATATAAACAATAAAATTATTGTCAAAATATTTTATTGAATATATAATTTATAAATTTCATTTAATCCATTTATCAATATATATTAATTTAATTTATCTAGATAAAAACACATTTCACGCATAAAAAGAGTTTTTAGAAAAATTTGTTTTTTCCCAAAAATAAACTTATACCAAAATCAATTATAATGATGATTATTATGTAATTAATTAAGTTATTTATAAATAAAGGATAATTTTGTTACATTGATATACAATTTAGAACATAATGAGTATTTTTCTTGAAAATAAATGACAGTTTTTACAAAAATAATCATTTTCACTATTCACTAGAAAATAAATCTTCTAAGAAAAATACTTAAAATTCACCCTAGGATAAGATTGAAATAATTATTAAAAAAATGATATTAATTTACTCAAATAATATTTTTAACAATGGTAGAAATTAGTTAAATTTTTTCATGAAAAAATTTGATAAAAGCTATTTTTAAGAAAAAATATTTTTAAATCAAAAAATAAAATTATTGAAAATTGTGTACCAATTTGTTATTAATTAATTAAAAAATTAACATTAATTAAAAAATTTATATATATTATTTATAAAGTTTTCATTATTATTCATACCATCCAATTTAATTACAAGGTTATAATAGTTTTCTATATCATGGTTTATATAGAACCAAGGATGCATGTAAGGAAAGCTATCAAACAATTCAAGTTTATTTCAAAGGAAATATATATAAAATATTGGGGTGCTATAGAAAATTATTATAAAGATAAAAAATTATTTTTATCATGTGGAATATTTGACCAGTTTTAAAAGATAATTAATTCAGAGGGTCATGGGAATTTGTGGAAAATAAACTCACATAATCTATTAAGGATATTGTGAGATCATGGGAGGAATGTTCAAATGATTTAATTGAGTAATTAAAGAGTGAGGATCATGGGGAGTATAACCAAGTGATGTTTTTGAGAAAAAATATTGAGAAGGTCATTATTCCAAATATCTTGGAATTTCAATATTCAAAATATGTAAATAATATTCATATGATTCTATGAATATAAAAGTGAATAAGACAAATAATATACAAATAAAACATGGAAGAGATTTATTATAATATGATAATATAATTTCAGAATATTTTTTGTATTAAATAAGAGAATAAGAATAAAAAATAAGTGAATGAGAAGGAAACTGACTTACTACTACTATAAAATAGATGTTTCAAAAATAAGAAGATGAAGAGAAAAATTAATGGAAAATAGAGTGATATATGCCAACATAATTCATGTGTAGAGTATGGCTAGATAATCTTCTTTGGAATTTCAGTGACCCAAAATCGGATGAGAACCTTGCAAAAATATTATGTGTTTTTGTTATCGTCAATTTTTAATTTTACATTTGGTGTGGTGTGTTAGGAATTCATAATGAAAAAAATTAATCCAAATAGGTTTATAATTTCCAATATTAATTGGGGAAATTAAAACATAAATGAATGGTATAATACTTGTTCACACTAATTCACCCCCATGTAGTGTGACTGAATAATCTTATTTGGAATTTTAGTGATCCAACCACTTTCCTTGACCTTTCTCCAGACCTATCTCTACATATCTACTGATATCCACCAAAAGGATCACAAATATATGGTCCACCATCCTAATATGTATTCCACAAATAAGGTTTTTACATCTACCAAGGTTCATGTGTAGAGTGTGGGTTTAAAACTCAGTAGGCAACCATGAAAAATGCTCCTAGTAAAAAACATAATATATATCCATCCATGTTTAGAATAAAATTAATTACATATAAAAAATACATTTATACACCTCTTAAAAATTTGTTACGTGATAATCCACCCTCAAAACCTTTTGTATACTATGATAGAAAATTTATTGGGGTTTCTATAGTCTGATCACATGATCAATATAAAACTTCCATGCAATATCCAATCCTCCAAGAATGATAGAGCATCCAAGTGGTTCATTAGTTCATCTGACCATTTTTTCAAGAAAATAATAAATTATCAAAAATTAACTAATAAATTTTTTTAGTATCACATCTAACCCCATAAATGGTGAATGGAATATTTCCTATTATTGTGATGAATAGAATATCACCTAGTGAATAGAGTATCACCATTCCTAATCAATGAGGATCATCGCACCCTCTCAATGATGAATAGGATATAACCTTCAGTGAATAATGTATCACTGGTTATAAATGATGGAAATTGAGAATGAGATACCACTAATACTTAAACATTGAATAAAATCATTTCACCTCATTAATAAATGGAATATCACTACATATTAACATTATATCACTATTTATCAAATGAGGCAATGGTGAATGGGTTATCTGCAATCCTCAAATATGGTGGAAAATCACAACCTTTCCATAGTGAATTGAATATCATCTAGGGAGAATATGATATTAAAATAAGAGATAGGTCAATGGTGAATGGATCATCACCACTCATATATAAATCACTCTCCACTATGAGGTCAATATTTACCATGTTGGGTGTTAATGAGAGTATCAATAGTCATTAAAAAACATTCATAGGCTCAAGTATAGCCTTATACCATACAAAAATATCTCTATATATCTTTTAAACCGCATATTGTATCCTCTAGTGATTAAAAATTTAATAAAACTATCCTCCATCCTATCCTAAATTTGATCACCACATCATACCAACATAAATTTAAGGAAACATATAATCACATTCATAGGTGTTCCCCTTTCCAAATCCCATCACTAGGAAATAATAATTAAAAACATCACAATATTTACTAAAATATTATAATATATAGGGATCAACCATCCCAAGATAAACCTCACACTATGTAAGCAACAACATAGGTGTTTCAGGACCCTTAAATATAATATATAAATACCATGTCATGATTACATAGCTGGCCAATTATCTAGAAATCACACTGATACCCAACCCAAGATAGGCCATTACTCATAATCAACCTAAATAATAATTAGTCTACATCTTACACCATTCCCCTATTTTAGTCATAACTAACTTTGTGATATCATAAAAAGGATCACCAGTATCCCATCCCATAATATATCCTCCAAAATAAACCATTCTTATGTAGTTATCTCACTAGGACGACCATGGTGGAAATTTCATTACAATAATCTAGTCCTTCAATGTCTGTACTCGATAATCCAAATTCAAAGTCAAGGGACATATCCCTTGGTAGAACCATGACACATGTGGATTCTATGATAACTATTCACCTTGTTTTTATCAAATGATCAAGGTTGATATATGATAACAACCTAGAAGACCGGTATAGGTCACTAGAGACATCATTCATTGTCAAAAAAACTCCTGGGTTTTCATTTCCATTCTATCTAACACTCTTACATGGGAAATGTATCTCTTGGTCATTACGTGATTAAATTTGATACTCAAAGTTCCTTCTATGAGTCTAAGGAAACACATTATTCTCTCATCACATGATTTAACCCATATGTAGTTCCATTTCAAGTTGTTCGTACCTATTTAACTAGCTTGAAAATCATATAATATATACCAAAAAATATAATACAGTGAAATTTTAGACCCCTACCTCAGCATAGAGTTGTCCCCTCTTTATGAAATAGTTGCCTACTTTTTCAAAGATTGGATAAGATGCCTAAAAAATTATCCCCATATCAAACACCTAACCATATGTTAAGATCAATAATTAATTATCAAAATCAATGTCATAAATTTTTTAAAAAAATTTACTTAATTTCTTAATTAGGAATATTAGGAAAATTCTCACCATGTTATGTAATATCATTGAAAACTTGATCAATAATGGTATACTACTCCCATAAAACCCATGAGATCATAACCAAAAAAATCCCAATTTACTATGTTAATTATTTAAATAATTACTCCCATGTTTTAAAAATATAAAATAATAAATTACGATATCACATAAATCAAGTGAAATGGAAGGGAAAATTTTTCCATCATCCATTCCTGGTATTCTATAGCCATCCCTCATTAAATTCCTCTTATTGAAACATGATTTTATCATCATTTTCTATCATCATGAAATGACACCTAATTAAAAAAACATAATTTAGAGGAAAAGGGAGAAGAATGAGAGATAGAAATAAAGGCAATAAAACCAACCTTCAATGCTAAAGAAATACCACCCAAACAACCTATCATAAAGGGAGAATAATTGGGAATGTGTAGTGGTAGAGGACTCATCTTTCCCCTTCTTATAAGACACGAAAATGTGAATCCTCATATGGAGTTTTAATTTTAAATCAAAAGAACTTGTTTTCAACTTCTATAAAAAAACAGGGGTTGGGCCTATCAGGTACCTAATAAAACCTCACCAATAAATTAATGTCCTTTATAGGGATATCGAACATTATAAAAAACCCACTAGGTACCCATTACCCTACCATTGTATACTTGACAGTTTTTGAAATAATTTCTCCAGATCACTATGGCACTAGTTCCACAGTTTACCACCACTAGGTACCCTACGGTGTAATTTTTCCTTGGAAACAACACCACCTAGTCAAATACCTCACTTAAACTATATAACCTCCTCAAAAGTTCAAATTTTTAATAAAATAAAACTCCATTAAATCATTAATTTTCAAAATTTTAATTTGAACCTAAAAAATTAAAATCTACCTTGCCTCTAGTTCTACTGGAGTCTAAATCTTCTCCCACTCCACTAAACACTGATGATACATGTCACTATATTTACTACCAAAATCCTCAAATGTTTCAAATTTTGTTTCTTTTCACACCAAATATTAAAAAATCAACATATTAGGGGATGTATGTATGGTTTTACCATAAATATAGAAAATACCTTATATATTTTAATTCTAATAGTTCTTTGATAGTGCACTTTAAATTTTGAAAAATTCTCACCGTATTGTGTAAAAATTTAATTCCATTGTTCAAAGAATCTATTTTATTATGTATTACATGATAATGAAACTTCATGATTAAGATCATACTTCTATAAATAAATTTACACTTAAATGGAATTTAAATTAGTGCCATTATTCAATATCAAAACCACTATAATTCTTCCACACTAATTTATAGTAATTCAACCAAAACATTTGATGCATACCATCACTCAATTTTTAAAGAATATTTAAATACTTATAATAATTATATAGTTTTTTAATAGGTTGTTTCCAAGACACCATTTATTAGAAAAAAAATTTAATCCTCTTTCAAATAGGGTTGAGAGGTATCTCTTACATGACCTAGAGGCCCAGAGGTTCATAGGACCAATGTGACATGGCCCAAAGGCCAGGAAGCCTGAAGACCAATACATGTCCCTAAGAACCCATGTGATTAGTATAAAACATGTCATGTCACCAATCAAATGACCATGACTACAGATAAGTCTTTTATCAGTGCAAAACAATGCGTTTAACAGTGCTAGAAATTTTTTTTAATCGTGGCGAAGATAGGGAGATCCCCTTTAACAGTGCTAAAAAGCACTGATAAATGGTCCCCTTTAACCGCCCTAAAAAAAGAACTGATAAAGGCCCCCCCTTTATCAGCACTTTTTTAGTGATGATAAAGGGACACCTTTATCAGCACTATTTTGAGCGCTGATAAAGGCCCAATTTATTTGTGCTTTTTAGCACTAATAAAGGGAAACCTTTAATAGTGCTCAAAATATCACTGATAAAGGCCGAATTACCTGTGATGTGTTGTTCATTTAACAACACAACCATCACCTGCACCTACACACAAACAGCACCTGTACCTACACACAAACAACAAAAAACAACACCTACACACAAAAGAGCTACACAAAACAACACCTACACACAAACAAAGAACAAAAGAACAAAATAGAACACATAAGAGTTTTACAAACAATGATATATAAATTTAATTCACATCATGAATACAAAAAATCACACTTCTATATACATTTAAAACAATGTTTTATATGGTTACAATTAAATATATCCAACACATAGTTAAAAAAATTAATGTTTCATCCTTTTCACATCTTTGATCACCTCTTGAAAATTTTCATCCATGGTATTTGTTGCCTAACAAAGCAGCCAAACTCATGAAAAAAAAATTCACCTATATAAGAAAATAAATATTATGTTTTTAATACAATAATGAAATAAATTAAACATTAATATGAAAGAATAAATTAATAAAATGTAAAAATTTAATAAAAAAGACACATTTGGAGTTATACTAGTCACATCGTGCGTCGTATTGACATGGGGTTGATTCCTACACATCACTAATGAGTCATAGATCGTTGTTTTAAAATATTAAAATAATCATAATGGGTTTCCATGATTTTGAGTATGTCACTTGTTCTTTTGAATATGTCAGGACTAGGTACAAATCTTATGTTTGGGGGATTTCATCCTCGTGCACATGGGAAATACTAAGTTTCCAACAATAGTAAATTGATGTTTCACTTTTCTATTTTACATTTTATTGGATTTCCACCTCATGTGGCACACTTGGGTGTGATATTTAGATATTATGTGGATTTCGACTCTTGGGGAGAGGGCTTTTAAGAGGGGAAGGGATGTGGATAAGGGGCAATGATATTCTGTTTTGGTGAGATAGATTCCAAGATTGGGAGGGTGAGCCAAGGGGCCTCCTGAGGGTTTATCGATATCATATTATACCTACTTTCCTCTCTTTTATAATCTATAATTATAGGTATACATAGTTTTTTTTCATTAATACAAGTCATTATGATTCTTGATCAGTGAGAGGAATTTATCATTTGGTCCGACCTGCCAGAAAATTATTCTTGGGGGACAAGAGAAGATGTATATGCTCGACATGGTGGACCAACAAATCAAAGATATAGATAACACACTCCTACAAAGTAGCATGAGTCAACTGGTGTGGGAAAGTGACCAACACATTCTCATGTTACTGGTAGAATTCCTTGAAAGGAAGCTCTAGTCAAAGGGGACTAGTGTAAAAAAGGGATCTGGGTGCGATGAAGCGAATTGGATCAATCTGGTGAAGGGTCAGAATGCGTACTTAGAGGAAGAAAATTTTGGAAATATGTAAGGAAAACCTTCTACTTTCAACCTTCTACAAAAAGGTGACCGGATGAGGGAGGATATTGGCATGCATTGAGATTAAGATAACAAAAATGGGACTGAGATATGTCAGCAAAGTATGTTCATGGACTCAAAGTTATGGAGAAACAAGGAGATATCGCAGATGGAAACAAACTAGGAATGAATTAACAAGTGATGAATAGGTACATAAGAGTCCAAGACCGAGTTATGAATTAGTATGAAGCAAGCTATGAACATGTTGTTTGAGGGAAATGAATTTGATCTTGCTTTTGGGGCTACTGGTATCAAGCCACATTTCAGTGGTTATAGGATTCACAACATGGAGCGAGTTCTAAGTTCCCAATTATATGGGGGAGGGTTGGAATTGTAATGGATGTTATCTCAATTATCGACTCAACCACAACAGTCTCAGAAGAACTAGTACATGAAATTTTTTAATAAGGCTACAACATTAGCTTAACGCAATCGAGTTACTTGGAATGTACAGACTACCTATGGGATTTGTATTCAATACATGTAGCAATTGTGTTTTAAATCCATGTACTCAATGAATTACTTCCACCTTGGAGTTTGATGCTTCTTTGTTGGGACTGACATGAGAATGCATCATTCTGGTGGAATTTAGTTGGTGTGGATCACTGCTAGAGGATGCCTCTAAGGTTGCAATGGATTTCTCATATTTAGATGGAAATTTATCATGTATATGAAAATTGAATGGTTATATTCAGCATGCCTATGAAAAAAGATTACTATAGGGGAAGAAGACATGAGGATCCAAATCAATGAATATTCTTTTAAATAGTTCCATATTCTCGCAGAAAGAGACATGTTGTGTATTTGTGGATTTACTCAGTAGTTCTTACCAATGGGTTGTGCACTTGGATTCTTAGAAAACTAGTCTATATGTTGACGTTAGAACAACTTCAGTACTCATTTTAATAGGAAAAATGAGTTACAATCTTGCCACAACAGATTGGAAGCTACCCAAGATAATTTCCATGGGGGTTTTCTTGATTGAAGGTGACAACAGTGAGTTATGGGTTGATAATGGGAGTTTATCTCATAATCTCACCTTTTCACGACATGATTTTATCAGTTATTGGTAGTTTTATATTTTATTTGTTGATGTTTGTGCATTATTTAAGAGGTTTTATAAAAAAACAGAGAGAAAAGGTTGGATGATCTAACATTTGATCCTAGGAACATCAAAATTCCTTTTAAAGAGGCTGGAATAGAGTTCACTAGTGATGATACAGGTGGGATCATTTCATCTATTACATCTGTCATTCATTATTTTTGTATCCAGTTGAAGGATTCAATAATAAATAAGTTCCAAGTGTTGGAACATCAAAAAATGAATAAGGGTTAAGAAAGAACCGTCGTGATACCACAAGTACGACAACTAATGTGTTGAAAGAATTGGCACACCTACACATGTATGATAAGATATGCTAATGGCATGGAATATGAGGAACTGACTATGGTGTTGTCTTATTTGATCATTCATGACATGATTAATAACAAGATCATCCAACATGGTCTACAGGTGTCCTGGGAATATGTTTCCCAAAATGGAGTTCTAGATCACCCGCAACTTGTAGAGGGATTGTTTTCTCTGCCTAGATTTCACCCGAAGAGAAACATGACTACTGATCTAATGAATTTGAATCCAATTTTGGCTGATACATGTTCCCATCAAATTGGTGGCCCAACTACTTATATAAAATAATTCTCTGAGAGGAAAAAGTAAGGTAAGCTCACTTCTAATTTGAAAAATTAGCTTCTTCCGAAAGGGTGTAGATGCTCTCAATTACAACATCAAAATACTAAGTAAATGAAGATTGATTTTCCACTTTATGAGGAATAGCTACTCAAAGAGGGTAGTATAGGGAAAACCACATGATAATAAGACAAGTTTTTCATCCACCGATGGTAGGAGTGTGACAAGTACTTGGTCGACTCAAGTAACCTCACTACACGGATGTTGAAGGACAATATCCACTAAAATAGTGGGGATTCGATCAAGGTAATGCTTACTTCTAAGAATTTGATAACCAGGGGGTAGGACTGAGATGTCAAACAAGACCTTTATGATGAACACAAGTCAAGAAGGAGAGATAAAGTGAGTAAACAACATAGTGTATGGACAGACGATCAAGGAATGCAATCTGTATCTGTCGTGACTCCTCCAGTGATTCATCATGTTTCTAACATTGAAGACAAGGTTATTTTCAAGATGGCGGAAGTAATAGGTATTTAGGTGGTGGGGTTGGGTAATAATTCTGGTAGGGGGGAGTTGTACGCAAGTGGTTATGGGGTATTAACGGCTAGGGGTAATATTGTAACTCTCTTAGAGGGAGTGTTGTTGGGTTGGTTAGAGTTTTTGGGATAGTGAGGGTGGTTAGCGTGGGAATATAGAATTTGAAGAGGGGAAGGGATGTGGATATGGGGTAGGGATATTTTGTTTTTGTGATATGGCTTCCAAGCTTGGGAGGTTGAGCCAAGGGGCCTTCTGAGGGTTTCTCGGTATCATTATCTACATTCTTTCCTCTATCTCAGAAGCTGTAATTCCAGGTACATATAGTATTTTTTTCATTAATACAAGTCATTTTTCTACTTGATCGGTGTGAGGTATTTATCATAATGCTTGTGGGGTGTATAGGTATGGGTGGGAAGACACAAGGGGCTATCTTAGATGGATTTTGAGGCCAGATTCTTCAAGCACATTGTCTAGAGACACCGATGTTCATAGGGGCATGAGGTGTCAGATGACGTGGATTAGGTTTTTTTGTGATTTCTTCTCATCATTTGAGGTTTTATGCATTGTTGGATTCATGGTACCTTATAAAGGACTTATGGATCATCCCCCTAAAGTATCTAAATAACCGAATGCGTTTGCTTGATTTTGAATAGGCCGGTTACTCTGATACCAACTATAATGACCTAAAAATTTCATACATTGATATCACATATGAGTAGATTAATATTCCTTACATAAAATAAATAAATTAAAAATAAATATTAAACAATGCATTAATTCTATGGAAAATGCTTTTACTGTAAAAGCATCAAGATAACCTATGTGATTGAGCAGGCACAACATCGTTGCTCTTCTAACAAAGGCATGTCATATGGATAGTAATATTATAAAATAAACAAACCCTACAAGTAATAAAGAAAATAAAACCAATATTTCATTATATAATTTTTCGTTAAAATGGAGATATTATATCATAACATTACTTTTACATCTTTCTAGAAGGTTTATTTAGTCCATATATAAGATAATAACAAAACTAATGATTCTTTGTGCACTTTACTTCTATTTGTTAAATACTACTTATCATAGCATCTGATATAAACTTCATATTGGGTGTCCCCATGATGCTCTCAAGGGGATGCCAGATTGGAAGTTCAAATCAAATGCTATTCTAAGAATTAGTTAACCAATAGTAGTAAAGTGCACAAAGAATTTTTAGTTTGGTTATTAAATTTGGGAGCGATTCACAACAAATTTTCTTCCGACACACTACATCAATAGGAACAGTAGCACAAATGACCAAAATAAAAAATATAAATGATCCATGCCATAATATTTTAGGTCTAGTGATTTTGGAAACATGGAAACATAAATAAATAGTTCATAAGAGTCTTTCATTAATTTATTCTTTACTAGAAAGAAAAATCATTTCTAAAACCATTATTCATAACCTATTTATATGAAACATAAGAAGGGGTGATCATAGATGCTCAATAAGTGTAAAAAAAGTAGATATCAATGATCAAATAAGGATAACATAAGTAGTAGGAATTCACCTTCATTATATTTGTGTAAAATCTTATATCAGGTATGCTATCCATTCATTTATAAACACATCTATATCATCTTGTGAATATGAGTTTTGTGCGATAGTCATGGTAGTAATGAGAAAATATAAATACACAAAGGATTAATAAATATTTTAAATAAACTAGTAATCATTTTTGAAAATACCTCTTCATGGATGCTAGTTTTTTGATGAAATACGATCTCTTTCATAAATTTAAAAACATAATAACCACAGTCTTTTCCATTTGTGTGTTTTGGACATAGCAGAAACATCAAGAAAAATAAGTAATTTGTTTTGATATGTGTTTTTATAGTGAAATATTATTATATATAGCAGGATACTTTTCCAGTTGTAGATCTCTTGGGTGTTCTTGTCCTCATTCCCTAGATTCATTCCATGAAGTAGATGATAATGATGCACTTCCCTATTATAACAGAATCCTCATTAAAAGATAATACAAATTATATAACTATATTTTAGTTCTAAAATGTTAGATCTAGTGTATTATAAATTGACAAATTCCATCATGCACGGTCGGTTTGTTGGATATCCAAGCATTGAATTCAGAATATAAATCTTTGGAGTATCCAAATTGACTATAACGAGCATCCAATGCTGCCTAAAAACACAAAAAAGGAAAAAGTAATGAATGAAATAAAAATAGAGTTGATATGATTAAATTTTATAATTTTACCCCTCTATTCTTGGTATAAAAAAGATTTTGTTATCTTAATTTTTTTTCAAATTATTTGAACAGGGATGACATTATTTCACCCTCTTTATCATCATTTATTTCTTCTTTTAAAGAGGTGAAGTGAGGTCTAACAAGCCCAAATTTTTGTTCATGGGTAAATCCCTTCAATTGTTTTTCATATATATGCCTGTAAAAAATATGAAATGTATTTAGTCATAATTATCATAATATATCAGATTTTGTAAAATCAAATCATGAAAACATACCTCATGTATACATTTACAACTAAGGTTCCTAGCCATTCATACTTGAAAATTTCATCTACATTGTCAGCACTAATGAAATTCGATTCCTTTTCTCCATACATATTTTTTTTTCAAAATCAACTGTGTGAGTATTTCTGTCTATCAACAATGTATCCACATGGGCCTATAATGATATTAAATGTGGATATATAATGGGCGGGATGAAGGTTCTCTCAGTAGATTGCTTTGATCAGTTAGTTAATTCTTGAGATAGTTTTGATCCAATGTTTCATTTAGCTCTCTTCCCATTGTCATTCTATAATAATATTCTTCAGTTCAAACCTTTTTTCATTAAATGTAAAAGGTTCATCTTGGAAAATACATTATAAATGAATACCTCCTTGTTGTCATATTTTTTACAAGAATTGACAACCATACAATGAATGTTCCAACAACTTGTTTGACCATATGAATGTCATCATCATCATTTAGAACAGGTAGCTTGACACTCAGCTTATTAGCTACGTTAATCGACACTCTAACATGACCTGTTGGAAGTGTTCTATTGTATAACATGTCATTCTGCATATTGAACACCATAGCCCTCGCTACAAGGTGATAAGTGGGAGTTGATAAGTATAAATCACAATCATTTTCACCCTATATAATATCAGTATAAGAAAGGAATCAGTGTCTATATGATTCACATTTCATAGAAACAATTATTTAAACATTGATTACCTCAGCTAAGTAAGGTTTTTGAGGGGAATGTCTCACCTCAAATCTGGTGGGGGTGGGGAAGGATCTTCACGCACGTGTTGTTATTGAGTTTTTTCTTATCTTCCCCCCCCATAAAACGTGATATCATATCTCTCTGGTATTGTAATTCTTCTTTAAAAATAGATATTGTTTCTCTCATCGTTCTCATTTCCTCTATTTGATCCTCTGCTTGTTTTTCTTTCTGAAAATATGTTCGAGGTGTCACCCCAAAACCCACTCCTCTAACACAGCCATACTATTCTGGTGACTTCAAGGCCACGAAAATTATGTCTGCATCTGGTGCGGGTGTTTTTGATTCCTGTGACTATGTCAGATAGAAAATATATGAGAGTAAGTAGTCATTGTTATGTAATAGAGATTTAACGAAACTCAAATTTATATTATGTCATATTTACACATGTTTCCCACACTTTTTGTGTGTTTTCATCTATCTGTATCCCCTCTTTATTTACACGAGCCTCCTTCCATAACACATGGAGTGGGATGGAAGTGAATTTCTATTTCGATTCATTAATCTGCATATAAATAGAGGAACATGGTTATGGTGTTGTTTTATGTCACATAAAAGTATTACGATATATTTAAAATGCGTACAAATTTTTTCTCAATTAAAGCATACCTCATCCTTACTTTATGGTAGCGGTACACTGGTTTTGTTGTCCATTATTTATTTTCAGCAATCAGTTTTTGTTTCATAAATAAAAAACTGTCAATAAATGTGATTAATACAAGAAATGTCAAACAATGTATTACCAGACACAATGTACCTGAAAAGTCTGCTCCACATGATGGCTGCTAAATGCATCCCATGCTCCTAGGGATATCAAGTGTTCATAAAGAGGAGGTGAGTGTGCTTTGATTTTCCCTTCAGCATCATTAAGATAATATTTTGCTAAAATTGCATGGAAGCCTCTATGAATCCTTCCTACGACTATTAATAGATATTCCTTGTGCGAGGAATCTACTATAAATGCACTCTGCAAGAGATGATGAAGAGTAAGTAAATGTTTTTGTATTTTATTTTATTTTAATAAATTAAAGAAATTATATCTTAATGTTACCATAATTTCTTCCCATATTAGTGTCTTCAGCCTAGTGACAACATGGTGTCATGACTGTACATCAATCGGCACGCATTGCTGAGTGATGATTCCAATGTAGCTAATAAACATGGATTTTTTGGGGTTAGCATGATGATATTTCTTATTCTATGCCACCTCAAATTTGATGCATTTTTTTACTTAAGTATTTTGGCTAACACCGTCAAACTATGACGATCTTGTTTTTTTTGTGTCTTCAAGGTTTCATTGCTTACCATTTCCCCAGTTTCAGCATCATCATAATGTTACTCCAGAGTGATAGCATTGACAATGGGACTAGCAGCCATAGGTTGAGAAACCTGTTGAGCCTCAGCACTGGGACCATTAGCAACAGGTTGAGAAACCTATTGTTTCTCTGCACTGGGACCAGCACCAACAGGTTGGGTGACCTGTTGTGCCTCGGGATTGGCCACATCAATAGGTGAAAAATTAATTATCTACATAAGTGGTTTAACATTTAATTTAGATTAAATTTAATAAGTAAAAAATATTTAATAACATAACACAACACAATGTATATTACAACAAAAAAACAACCAGATTATGAAACTCATTTTTTTCAAGAATGAAGAGATTCGAACCCTCTATCGAATGTGTAAATCTCTTAATTGTGGTCTCCTATGACATAAAAAACTCCTTCTACATTGGGACCGCTGCAAAATTATTGAGAAGTCCCAATGAAAGGGTTATCCTCTATTGAACTTTCATCTGACCCTTTAGTTGTTTTTTTTGAGAACAGAACAATTTTCCAGTTTTGGTTTTCAGGATGTAGAACATAAAATACTTTTACTGCCTATGATCCCATTATAAATGGTTCGTCTTTCTCTCCTTCCTTACTAAAATCAACTTTCACAAATCCCAATTCATCTATTTTAACAACACTCATGTTATCAACCCACTTGCATTAGAAAATTGTCATTTGTAATTTAGTATAATCCAACTCCCATATTTGTTTGATAATGCAAAAGTATGACATATTTGTATAAATTGGTTTTTTGTCCCTAGCACCAGAAACATGCATCTCTTTAGCCACAAGTGTAACTCCACTATTCTGCATGGTAATGTCTTCATCATGTTCATTAGTATAAAATGTATAACCATTAACTACATAATAATTGTAAGATAATACATACCCACTTGGTCTTCCAAATATCCATTGAAGTCGTTCTGAAATTGAGTCCGAATTTTCATCTAAATTTTCATAAATATAGTCCTGAAACCGTCATATAATCTATTTATTATGTGTATCTGATATCCATTTTCAGCCCAAGATAGATTCAAATTCCTAAGAATTTCTTTCTGGGTTTGAACATATGGGTGTACGTCGATACTGTTTAAAAAAACATAAATATGAGCCTCCTTCTGATCTGTAATATTGATTGTGACAACCTATATTCCAAAAATTAATTCAACCTCAAGCCACCCAGTGTGACAAGATTTTGGTTGGACAATGTTTTCCACACCAGATAGGTATTCGGTTCCAAATTAAATGACTTCCTCAACAATATATTTCTTCGTAATACAACCCTATGGATGACATCGATTTTTGACACACCTTTAGAAATATTCATATACTGGTCAATGGGGTACATCCATCTATAATTTACAAGACCACATAGTCGAATATCTCTCACCAAATGAACCATCATATCAAAGAATGTCGGCAGGAAGAAAATTTCCAATTCCCATAATATGAAAGAAATTTCTCTTTCCATAGTTGGAAATTTCGCCAGGTCTATAAATTTTTTGCATATTGATTTTAAAAATAAATAGAGCTTCATTAATTTATGGTGGACATTTTGGTAAAAATGCAATGTAAAGCTATAGGAATTATATCTTTCATCAAAACATGGTAGTCATGTGATTTCAGACCCTTTAACTTTAAATTTCTCATTGACGTGATGTTCTTGATATTTGATTAATACCCTTATAGAACCTTTACACCATTCAATTAGTTTAAAAACTGATATCTCCCCTTCCTAGAGAGAGTGTATGTAGTAAGAGAAAGAAATGTTAATTTTTTACCCTTCACTGGTGCCAACTCTTCTCGTATTCCCATCTCAAACCTGTCCAACCTAGCCTTAATTCCATCCTTTTTTTTGTCGGGTGCATTTAGAAATGTGCCGATGACACTATCACTTAAATGCTTTCGACATGCATAACATTAAGAAAATATCTCACATATCGACAATTCCAGTATGGTAATTAAAAAAAAACTAATCTCTTTTTCCAACCAGTTTGCGTATGGTTTTTCAAAAATGGTTTACCAAAATTAGTGTCTACATGTTTTAATTTCTCAAATAATTGATCACATGCTAGTGAAGATGGCGCTATACGTTATTATACAATTCTATTCAATGATGTAGTCCATGATCATCACTTATGCTTTTGGGGTTGAAATCTACGATGTCCTAGAAACACGATTTTCAATGAATGTTTCAACCTAATTAACTATGTTCCTTGTTCTCAAATTGGACACCGTTGAGTTACATTAATTATATATCCTAAAAAATTTCCATAAGCAGGAATTTCATGTATCTTCCCGTACAACATGGCTCCCAAACTGAAATCTTCATTTTTCTATGCATCATACAATGTAACTCTTAAATCCCACAATAATTTCAAATCTTCGGTCAATGGATCCAGATAAACATCAATATCATTACCTGGTTGTTTTGGTTTAGATATAAGTATAGATAACATGATGTATTTTTGTTTCATGCATAACCACAATGATAAGTTCTAATTTACCAACATAACCAGCCATGTACTATAACTACTGCTTTGAAAACCAAAAGGATTCACTTCATCTATAAATAATCCAAGATGAAGGTTTCTCGGCTCGTTTCCAAAATCAGGATACTCATGATCAATTCTCTTCCACTGGGGAGAGTCTTCCCGATGATGTAGTTTCCCATCTTTAATTATTTTATCTGCATGTCATGTCAATTATCCTGTAGTCTTCTCACTTCCATATAGGTTCCTAAACCTTGTAATGATTGGAAAGTACAATAAAACTTTCATAGGACTTGATTAATCTTTCTTTTATAAAAAAGAACCACACTTTGGGCATTATTTAAGAAATTTTTTTCCTTGTGAAATAGTATAAAATCATTCAAGAGGGTGTGTATTGTTTTAGAGATCATACCCATCGAGTGTAGCATTCATTTGGCGTCGTATGTTCAGATAAGAAACTCATTATCTTCTGGGAGAATGTCATTCAAGATAGCAAGTAGTTCCGCAAAACTGGAGTCACTCCACCCACTGCCTGCATTCAAATTATACAGCTTCATTACAGCTGAAAATGATGTATATTTACTACAACCAGCATACAATAGTGTCTTTACACAACTCTTTAACTTCTCAAACAATTTTGGTAAATCATGAAGTTTATCTTCAACTATCCTTGTCATTTCCTCAATATGATCTTCTTCATCACTTACATCTATAATCACATCCTCTATATGATCATCTTCATTGTTAACAGTTGTAATCATGTCAGATGGCCCATAAAATGCTGTGTTATCCCAACTACTACCTACAATCATTTTTCCACATGTTTATTCCAACATGTATAACTTCAATCTATTCTGTGATAGATCAGGTGTTCTTCCAACTCCTCTGGACGAATTTTTCTTGAATTTCTACAGTGTAAACATGGGCAAAGGATTTGAGAAGGGTCATATGCATGATATTTTCAAACTTGATAAACTCTTTCACACCATATTCATACTCTTTTGCCAACTTATTAGCATTCATCTATTTTTTGTTTATATTCATCCTATTTCATTCAATAATATTAATATTTAACAAAATAATTACACAGATGATGTTCAACTAGGGTCATCATATAACTATAATAAATGGAACTAGCTATGGTAAAGAATACCCTTACCTCTCCATGCTGTACTCAAGACCAATGTAGATCACACCCATCTTCCTAACCACCTGATCAATGGAACTAGCTATGAGAATACCTTGTACTAGAATGTTTTAGTATCCCACATGTGATCTATATGTAAAGTTGTATACCGGGTTTTTATTGTTTCTCTAGAAACATAATGTCTCGATTAATGAACTATGGTACTAATATAATAGATGGTATTATTTTCAATAGAGTTATTGTGGGTGGAAGGATTCATTACATGTGTTGTTATGGTTATTTAGCTAGGGTGTCCATAAAGTGTCCTATAGAGTCTTTAACTGAAGTGGTTTTTTAAGATTCAGTGGAATTTCACTAGTAATAATGTGGTGGTTCCATTGAAATGGTTAAGGTTTGGATTGATATTAATTATTGGAGGAACTAAAACATGGAAAAAAATGGCATACCAATCATTCCAACAATCGCAACACCATACAAACACACAATCATGATAACAATCGCAACATCATACAAACCAAACAAACACAATTTCAAATTTTAAAAAGTATCCCTTATTCAATTCAATTTTTTAATTTAGGGGTTATCACAAAAGATTTATCATATTGGTGAATTAATTCATTATCCATGTATATGTAAATTACCAATTTTTATATTCAAATGTTAAACAGGAACCAACCAACATGTAATTCATTTATTGCGAAAACAAGGACCACTGAAGGCCATGATTTTCACCAGGGAATTTAGCCCATACATTTCAAAATATAACCATCAATATCAAACAGTAATAACATGCGAACAAGAGGAAACCAATGAGCCCAATGAGAAAACTCACCGTGAAGGTGTCGTTCAATACGCGATAGAGGTGTGTTCGCGACAGAGAAGAGGTGCGCGATAGAGTAGATTTCCAACTGAAAAGAAAATATAAAATGAGAACTCATATTTTATACCTTTCCAAAATAGGTCCAATGAGATTTATGAATGGAAAATTTATGGTTAATTAATTTTATTGGTCAATAGTGGGATTTTATTTTACATCTATGATATCTTCTTCCTGTTTATTTTTTTTGCATATCTTTATTTTCCAAGACGTTCAACTTATGAATTGGACATGTATGGTTTTCAGGAGAAAGATAATTTTTAATTTACTGTAATTTAGGGGTAAAATATTTCACATTAATTTTATCTTTTTCGTAGGGTGTCATTTCTATCCTATAGGGATCATGAATTCCTCTTAGGTTAGTGGAAAGTTAGGTCAGTTGTTGGTTATGATACCAGCCTGAGTTGTATCATTACATTTCCAATTATAACTGAACCATGTCCATTTAAATATAGGATTTGGTGGGGGGTGGGGGCAGGCACTAATATATTCCCAAATTTACTAGAGTTCATATGGGGGTGGGTCCTGATAGTGTCATATCTGATAAATCTTTTATAGATTGGACATTAAAGGAGTCAGTACTAAGTATTTACTCATTTGTATGGTTGTAATGTTTGTTGAACCTATTGTGGGAAGTAGAAATCAATAACTAATAAGAACCTAAGACACATCTCGGTCCTCAAACTATATAAAAAACTACTTTAATATTTCCCAACTTCCAAGTTCTATATCCAACCCCCATTTTTAAAAATGGATTGTCCACTAATTGAAAAAAATTCCATATGCTCTTGAAAATTCAAATGCCAATATGGATGAGGCCTTACAAACTCTACACCATTGTTCTTATCATAGTCGATATTTCCTAGTGGTAATACCATTGAATCACCACTATCAGTTATCTATTTGAAGTCAAACAAACACTTTCTATTCCTAATCTCATAAGTTGCTTTCAAATCTTAGAACCCAACATAAGACATAATGCCACCTGATCTTGAGCTAAATCTCATAGACATCACTGAGATGATGATATGGTGCTTAATTAAGCTTTCCCATATTGAGAAAAGATCATGTCATTGTTTAGTCAATCATCTAGTCTAAGAAACTCCCCACTATAATAATTAACTCATGAAATACAATTTTGATCCATGATTCCTCCCACCTACAAAATTTCTTACCAAAATCTATTCTCAAGTTTTAAATGACCCACCTAGTTCCACTTACAATGAAACTTACCCAAACACCAATGAGAATTATAGTACAATGTTGTTCTTCTCATTTATTCCCAAATTTCCGAACTCCATAGATACACCTCCACCATCCAAGTACAACCTAAACACAAGTATTCTCTTTGTAAAGACTTATATAGCTCTAAAAAATTCCCATCACAAACAATATTAAATAATCAATGCATGTGTCAAATCATTACATATAACATCACATGAGAGCATAAGTTGAACATCCTCCACCTGAACTTCCTAAAAAGGGTTATCATCCACTAACATGTTATCTCACTTTCTAATATAAATTACTAACTCTGAAGGAATCCAAAAACCTACCAAAAATACACATCATAGTCTGAACCAAAAAAATCTTATGTCATTTTACAATTAAAACCCCACATAACCAAACTAAATAATTATCGACTTACACCACCAATATTCCATTAAGTACTAGAGCATGATTCCTTAATCGTTGGGGGAATCCCATGCTCATATTAATATATCATGGTTTAATCTAACCCTTGATATTATTCCACATTCAAACACTGAACCAACTAAAATAGCCATTATGATAACACCTAAGAACTAACATGCAACCAATAAAATCATATTTAGACCACTTCATCTATATCCATCTCAAAATATCCCCTCAAACTATAATCATCACAAAAAACAACCTCTAGAATTATAAAAGGCATCCATATTTCATAAAAACCACATGTACACCAATATCCAGTGCTTTCAAAGTGACCCAAAGACTCACTCTGCACACCAATATCCTTTCTAATGTAGAAGATTAAAAATTCATTACATAAGAGACTCACCAGAGGGATTCTGTACATTGTAGAGGAGGCTACCTAGACAGTCGTCAGATGAGAAGAGCGTGCTGGAGCAGGTGACATGAACAAGGGGACCGTATAATGAAGAGGAGTAGAAGGAGGTGAAGGAGGAGGAAGATGAGGAGGAGGCAGTCGAAGGAGGAGGAGGCAATGGCAGAGGAGGAGGAGGAGGAGGAGAAGGGTCATGGTGGAAGAGGGGTCCTGGCAGAGGAGGAGGAGAAGGCAACAACCGAGGAGGAGGAGGAGGGTCGCAGCGGAGGAGGAGGACAAGGCAATAGTGGAAAAGGAAGAAGAGGATGATGAGAAGGGGTTGTAGCGGAGGAGGGGTCGAAGACGCAGGGTACAACTTCCATGAAGGCTTGAAAGGGTGCTAGAGAGGAGGATCCTGTTAGTGTTCTTTTATAAAAACCCTTGGAACTGTTATTAGCGCTAGTTAAAAGCACTCATAAGGGTACATTTCATCAGTGTTAAAAAAGCGCTGATAAAGGCCAATATTTATCAGCACAAAAAAATAAATGATAAAATACATATTTATGAGTGCTAAAAAAGCACTGATAAAAGAATATTTTTTATAATTAATTTATATCCCAATATATTTACTTAGAATGTTATATAGAATAATTAAATAAATATTTATTAATAATTATAACTATAAATAGTATATATTTATAAATATTGGTATATAAATTTTAATATATATATATTACTAAAATAATAATTAAAAATGCATTTGAAGGTTATTTATATATACCATTTAAAATATAATAAAATATATTTATTATTTAAATATATATAATGTGATTTTATAAGTTAGAACATATATAGTTAATATGGGTAAAATTTTGAATTAAATAATATACCACATAAATGAACAACAAGATATAATGTATTAATGAATTAATGTATGATACATAACATATATGCATGATCAATATATTCCTTTACCAAATTCCTTAAAGGAAAACATATATTCAATAATTATAAGTTTATAAATAAATAAATATATATATATATTAAAAGGTATTATACATTTATAAATAAAATAAATAAAATAAATATATTAAATATAACAAATATAATAAATACAATGAATTAATCCAATAAATCTAATAAATCTAATAAATATCTATTAAATATAATTAATCTAATAGATATATTTATTATTTAATGTAATTTATTATAATATTATAATTATTTAAATATATATTTATATAACAATTTAATTATAATCTTAGAAATACTTTTTTCAATTAAAACATTATATATATATATATTTGAATTATTTAAAAAATATATTAATTATAAACATTTTTTCTTTATTTAATGTATAAAAATAAACATTATTTTTGAATATAAATATAATACTTTTATATAAATTAATAATATAATCTTTTATCAGCGCTGATAAAGGGAATCCCTTTATCAACGCTTGTTTTAGCACTGATAAAGGGGATACTTATCAGCACTTTTAGCTATCATTGATAAAGGCCCACCCCATTATCAGTACTTTTTTCTTAGCACTGAAAAAAGACATCGCTTCTGTTGCCCTGTTTTGTGGTAGTGGACAAACCCCCTTCCAGTAGTCATCACCACCTGATTCCATTCTGAAATTTGAATTGACCCCCCTACCATGAGACACTGCATCATGATAGACTAACATAATGAGCCAATGTACCTCTCTATCCAGGGTGTGAGAGGAGGGTCAGATGATGGGTGAAATCACACCCATCTCTCTTTCAAGCTAGCCACCCAATGATACCTTCATGTACTAATGCTTACATCACCTTCCTATTGCATTGTATCTTCGTATTGGTTCCAAGTGATAAATTCACATATCATGGGACCCCTCTATCCTACAATGGGGTGATACGGAAAGATGATGAGAATCAACATGTCCATCCTTCAAATTGAGGCTGCTCACCCGTCAATGTCTATGTACTGCCTTCTTAATTCGTATAATCATTCTTCTCATTCTATTCATGTCATCTGCTACCCAGAAGTGATGAAATATAGGTCTCGAGGCCCAAAGACTAATCACTACCACAGATCTTCACTTATGTAGTGTTGACCTTTAACATCACTCAAAAAATCATTGAAAAGGGTAGAATTTTTTAGCACTCCCAAAAAGTCTTAACAAAATTACCTTTTATAAGTGATAAATGAAGCGTTGATAAAAGGGTACACATTATGAGTGTTTTTTTTCTAGCACTAATAAAGGCCCCTCATTAATCAGTGATTTTTTAGCATTCATAAAAGTGTAACCTTTATCAGATCTTTTTTTAGTACTGATAAAGGTCATTGCAAGTAATTTAATTTATATATAAATATTTATATATTTTTAAATAATATTTATATTATAATAAGTATATATATGTAAATATAATATATAAATATGATTTATATAAATTTTAACAAAAATGAATCTTATATTCCTAATTTTTTATATAAAAAATTATCAAATTTATATTAGTAAAAATAAAATTAATACTATATTTATATATATTAATTACAAAATGTGTATATAATTAAAATAAATATAATATATTAATATTATTTTAAAAAATTATACAATATATAAATTAATATCTTTATATTGATATTAAATAATTTAAAATATAAGTACATGTATAACTGTATGTATATATTTGTATGTATATGTATATTCATTTGTGTGTGTGGATGGGTATGTGTACATATATGTATGTCTCTCATGTTTACATGTATGTGTAAATGTTACAAATTCACTTTTTTTTAATTTATTAAATTCTATTTATTCACTTATTATGATATATTCATTAATAATGTTAAAAATATATGAAATCATTTTTTGTTATTTATTTATACATATTTTTATTTTTTAAATATAGAATTATCATATTTATATTGAAAATTTAATGTTTATTTATCTATATTAATTAAAAAATTCATATATAAAAATAATTTAACTATGATATATTGATATATATATATATATATATTAATAATTCAAAAAATTATATAAATATAAATGATGTATTGTTAATATGTGACATTTGAATATATATATATTTATATCATGTTCTATGTGGATGAATTATGTTGTGTGTGTATATAGATATTGTAAGTGTATAGATGTATATACGTGTATGTATATATATACACATGTATGTGGGATGTACATATATATAACATGTGTACATGTGTATGTGCGGCATGTACTTAAAATGTTAATTATAAAATTATAAATATATAAAATGTTTTAAAAAGTATTTATAAAGTATGAGAAGGATCACGCTTTGTACATGTTATGCCAATCTATAGGACATCTACATGCTAATTACAAAAGGGATCTACCCTACTAATTTTTTTCTTAAAGTGTCACAATGAAATGATATTTTGGAGGAAGAATTGATCCAATAATTATTAATATCAAATTATTATTAATAACCACTCTACTAGTTAGTGGGTATTGTTGTTGATAGGGACCTGGTACATCTAGTGGATGCTGAAGTTGGGAATTTAGCTGAAGGCCATAGGATGAGTATAGACAAACAACCTATCATGAAAATGGATCCTGCTCCTATTATTGGATGTATTCCTCTGTATTCTAACAAGACTCAAGATACTTATCTAGGTAGGATTTTAGATCATGCTTAAAATTGTCAAAAGAAAACTAGAAAAATGAAAAATTATGCTAAAGAGTTTAAATATGACTCTACTATTCAAAATAAGGATGGGAAGGATTCTAATAATCCTAGTCCTCTAGTAAAAGGCTCAAAGACATGGGAATATATTGTAGAGGGAGATCAATCATCTTTAAAAAGATTTTCCCTTAAGGATGTTCTTTTAAGGGGTTCGGAGGAAGAGCTTGCTGATTATTCTCAAGAGGATTACTAGACTGATCCTGATTTGGGTGAATAGGAGGTGGGTGACAATTAATTCTGGAAAGAGAATAAATTGAATTCACAAAGTAAAGGGAAGATGAAAATTGTTGTTACTTATTATAAGAAATGTAAATCAAAGAATGGATCTCCCCATGCCATGGTAAATCAAGCATCACCTTTTTCTCAATATATAGAGGTTCCCCTCGATAATGCTTCTATAAATAACATTGATTATCACAAATTTAGTTAGGATGTATTTCCCCACTCTAATATGGACATTATATCTGAATTTTTTAATAGGAGGATTGAATCCATTGATTTTTCCGAAAAAGGTGATATGGATTCGAGGAAGCGTACTAAGGAAGATAATCTTGTTTGAAATAAATTATAAAAGGACAAACTATATAGTTCTGACAGTTTGAAGGCTATAGCTATAAGGATTAGCGACCCTTCAAAGAAGAAAAGAAAAAATGATATTGAAGGATATACAATACTCTCTCCAAGAAATACTAACTGTGTTGGGTGTATAAAACCTTTGGACATTCTAGTTGCTTCCCATACTCAAATTATTAATGTTTCATCTTGAAGTGGCTCTTCAAAATTGAATGAAATGAGATACAAAAATCCCTAGGGCCTGAATTCTACTACCATAGGTTCGACCTCTTCCTCGACAAAGATCTCTTTAAAAGACGGAATTAAATTTAATCAACCCGGTGTGAAGCATTAGGTCTCCACACACATCTCCTTTGATATGGTTGATCTAATTGAAACCTCTACCGATCGTGTTCATATCCTAAATTATGAAACTTTTTTTATGGTGAAACTAACATGCTGGTTTCCTCCTCCAACAATGATGATGGATTCACAAAAGGTGGTTTGGTTTATCATGAAAATAAATGATATCCTTTCAAAGCATGAATCCAAGGTCGAGGAGGTCTAGGCTCTCTTGAAAATTTGGGATCTCATTCACATGGTAAATAATTTTCTTTAACTAAGGGATTATAGTTTGGTTCTTTGGTGGTGAATTTTTGGAGGCCTTTTCATGCTGTGGTATTGGAGTTCTTCTGTTTGCGATTCTTGTTCTTGGTGTGGTTGTCTCACTTACCCTTTTCCCCTATAGTATATTAGGTGTTTGGAGATACAATTACATTAAACACACACACACCATGCACACACAGACCAGAAAGGTAGCTCACATACCCCTAAGGGATAACCCACCTAACAAGCTGCTTTATTACAATATATATATATATATATATTTTTATTCCTAAGGCCCAATGGGAATTAATCCCATTACATGGCCCTTAGGCATGAAATTTTGGTCCAAGGCTCATTATGTGAATAGTATTGTTACAGTACCCCAACCGCTACAATACCCTCTATTGAAATAGTGCCCATCGCTGCTACAGTGCCAGTCGCTACTACAGTACCTGCTGCTGCTACAGTACTGGTGTAGTATTGTGCTCCATGTGATTTGAACCCCAACCTTTGATGTAGAATTAAGGGGTGCTTACCACTGAGACACACCCCAACTACACACTTCTCCCCCATCTTCCTTTGTTCACCTATTGTTTTCTATTTTTAATCAAGAAGACCTTGAGACTCAACCAATTTAAATGTACGTATATTTAAATAATAAATATATATATTAAATTTATAATTATAAATATATTAATATATATATATATATATATAAATAATTATATATAAATACTTTTTTAAATATCATTATTTATAACTATAAATATATATATA
This sequence comes from Viscum album, assembly GCA_963277665.1. Lineage (NCBI taxonomy): Eukaryota > Viridiplantae > Streptophyta > Magnoliopsida > Santalales > Viscaceae > Viscum > Viscum album. The sequence goes on along the minus strand of OY728132.1, from coordinate 29,643,466 downwards.
TATATAAATATATAAATATATATATAATTATAAAATTTTATTATATATATTTATTATATATATATATATATTTATGTATATATATATCATGTGATTGTGGGTACAATTACAATTAAACACAGACACACACCTCACACACAGGTCAAAAAGGCCGGCTATATCCCCCCCAAGTATATAACCCAACCATTAAGCCTTGATTATTCAATACACGACCCATAGGCCCAATGGGCATGAATCCCATTACATGGACCGTAGGCCCAGTATTCTTGAAATACCATTACACGACTCGTAGGACCATTATTTTGATCCAAAGGCCCATCATTGAATAGTGCTTCTATAGTACCTGAGCTGCTATTGTAGTCGCTGCTGCCACTATAGTCCTACAACAATGACCACCACCAGTACAGTACAATCATTGTTACAATTTCTTCACTGATGTAGTGCTGCTACAATATTACTACAATGTTTCTATAATACCTTCACTTCATGGGTTTTGAAACCCCAACCTTGATGTAGTATTACAGGGTTCTTACCACTAAGCCAAACCCCAACTACAATATATATATATATATAATATAAATTATACATAAATATATATAACTATATAAATATATTTATAATTATATACAAAAATTTATAAATATATTTATTTATAATTATATATATATATATATTTGTATAATTATAGAATTTTAATAAATATGTTAAAATAATTAGTATATTTATTACATTTATAATTATATATATTTATATATTAACAAATATATTTTTAATTATATAAATAAATTTATAATTATATACAAATATTTTTAAATATATTTATTTAAATTAATAATTATAAATAAATAATATATATTTAAATAATTATATAATTAAATTAAATATATTTAAATAATATATATATATATATATTAATATATATATAATTATAATTATATAAATTTATACAATTATATAAATTTATATAATTAAATAAATATATATTCAAAAGGTTTAGGAGACAGGCTAGCCCACTCCTATAAAATTCATTAGAAAAATAAAAATATTGAGAAAAGAGTTTGGACGGGGTCAACCAAGGATAAACCCTCATCCAATAAGGGAAAACTATGAAACCATAATAGGATCATTCTCATGACCAGAACTGGCACCATCATCATTAGATTCCCACTTTGACCATCATCTTCTTTGATCAAAGAGCACAAAGTACTTCTCCCAAACCTTTTTCTGCTCCAGAGTAAGCCCTTTAGAAGAATACCTAGTGGAAACTCGACCATTTACACTAGCACAATAATCATGACAACATCCTCACCCACAAATTTTTGGATGGAGACCCCACTACCAAGTATTGACTTGATGCGAAGCACCTCCCTGCTCATCGATCTCCAATAGAGGATGGGTTCACCTAGATTCAGAAGAAGTGAAAGTAGATTTACCATTACTACCATAGGATATCAAGGCATGTTTATGGGTCAATTCCTTATCCACTTCTACTTGAATAGAATTTTCAAGCTACTCTAAATCATCAGATTCAGCAACAACATCAATATGATCATGTTCTATGTCATCCATAGCATGCTTTGAACCTGAAGTAATATTGTGCTGTGAAGCCAGTAGCACCTCCTCAAGACCATGACCATACCCATGGGGTAACTATATCTAGAAACCTTCTCAGAATAAACAATATCACCACACAACTGATCAGAGCGTCGAGTACTCCAAAGTAGAACTCACCACTCCTCAGTATGCCAGCCATACAATGATCCAATGTCCCTGCATCATCAATCCCCACATTAGAGATTAGAGCATCCTTGAAGGAGAAGGACTATCCAAAAAAGAGGTGACCATCTTTCTGTACCATATCTTGATCATCCTGCATCTCTGCAACAACTTCCCAATTATAAGGGCCACTACCTATCCCAAAAAAATGTCATGCATCCATAAGACCATTTCCAATATGAAATTTTCCATGTTCAGAAACCCACACATAACCACTAAAATCCACCTCATTATGATAAGTGGTATTTGGAAAGGTTTTCCCCTTCATATCACTTTCCTTTGATAGTAGGCAATGAGATTCCCCTTCATTCCACACTTATCATAGGAATCTTTCCTCTGACAAGAATTTAAGAAGTGACCAACATCCAAACATGAATAAAAAACATCAATTTATTTTCATACTCATCATCAATGCAAATATCATTTGTAGGAGTGGAAATAAAAACCATCTAAATCATGGTGAAGTGAAGGATGATCTCCACCAAAAACCTGGAAAAATGGCCAAAACGTACCTGGTCCGTCTCCTTGTCAAGACGAATAGGAGTCCCAATTTCTCTGGAAATATCATGAAGGATCGTTGGGTTCCAGAGAATCCAGTTGATCACATGAAGATGGATCCACACCTATGAAAATGTGTTTCTTACCTATGACACATTGAGGTCCATTGAATACTCATGAAAATGAAACCAACCAAGTTTCTAAAGCAGATAAGCAATGCTCCACACACGATTCATCTCCTCAATAGAAGAAAAGATTCAATGAAAAAATCCTACAAAGGGAGACATAGCTCCAACCAGAGAATCCCCATAAACAAGAAATCCGAATGATCAAATCATCAAACCTCTATATATTTTCACCCTTAGGAAAAACAAGTCATGCAATTAGAGATGTTTTCCCCATTCCAATCCCTTCAGAAAATGCAACTGGATTTACCTCAATGTGCAATACGGATCCCTTTCAGAGAATTTTCCCAAAACCAGAATCTTTAAACATGTTTGATCCAAAACAATATCTAGAAGATCTATGAAAACCAGCTGGAACTATTGGTTTACATACATCTACTCGAGACCCAATCAGACCAAGCTGATTCACAATCCCAAGTGAATCCACATGATGCACACCAGATGAAGCCAGTGATGGTCAATGCAACTCCTTAGATACAAGATGTCTTGGATCCACATAATTGGCTGATCGAGTCAAACCCGTAGATAGACTCACAACATCCCTCCCAGATTCTAGAAAAACCGAGACTAATCGGGAATGAAAAAAGAAAAACTCGACGCTCATCCCTAATAAAAATACCCTGTCTATGAACATCATCTGGACATACTCCGGCTAGAAGCACGCTCTCAAGGTAGAGTTGAAAGGAAGAGACCATCGTGAAACCTAGAAGGAAGATCCTCCATTAGAGTACTGTGAGTCCTCAAACCCTATCCCCATATTTTCTCAGTGATGGAAATATAAAAAAAACTTAAATAAAAATATGTGATTATATATATCTAAATGAATATAAAAATATAATAAATATAATTATCTTATTTATAATAATATATATTAATATATTAATAAATAAATAGTATCATATAAATAAATAGAATTATACAAATATATTTATAATTATATATAAATATTTTTTAATATATTTATTTATAATTATGATTATAAATAAATATATTTATTTACGAATGCTACAATTTTCTCCTTATTCAACTAAAAATTGTTACATTTTTTACTAAAATACTTAGATCTATTTTTTTCCAGATACATCTTATGACTAAAATATTTAATATTGGATGACGTCCACAAAATGTATATGTATTTCTTCATAAAATTTGATGAAAATTGTGGAGGTATGTCCTCATAAAACATTTTTAGAGAGATTTCAATAATTTTCCATCTTTACATAATTAGTTAAATAATACATTAAATTCAAGTAACATTTTCCATATTTTATTACTTGACATATATAGTTGTCAACGTAATTTTTTAATCCAATAGATACAAAGTAAAATAGATGGTGACTGATCACAATGACACAATTTCATATGTTTTATTTGATGAGAAATTTATGTGATTTATTACAATAACTACAAAACTTACATATGCTTTGAAATAGGAACAAATATATAATGTTTTAAATTATGTCAATATAATCCAAGTTGAAATAAAACATCATATTTATTAATTTTATGAGCATGATAATGATGAATATGGATTTCCTTATAAGTAAAATAAATTCAAGTTGAAAAGGGTTATATTATCTATTAATATAGAATATTACAACATTCAATATTTTAACCGTTTATCCAGAAAAAATGCTTATAAAGTACTCTTGGTCTTAGATACTAAAATTGATATCAACAATTATGACACAAAATTTGAACATAACCACGTACTATAGTTTTAAAATTATTGAATCACATATATAAATAAATAAAATTTTAATATTTTTATCCATAGTTTGTAGGAGGAAATAAGTAGTGGATGTTGTTGACAAATTACTACTTATGTTGTTTCTGTAAAATCAACTATTCAAATTTTTTCTACCAAGATAAGGAAGTATTCTCTTAATGGACTAAAATTTTTATTGAAACTTTTGAATTGAAAAATTATAATTATAATTCTCTATATATTCATATAATATAGAACTATTAGTTTTTTTATTTAATGTATAAATTCTTGGTACATATCACATATTAAACTAACATAGAATGCTCAACCCATTACACATTTTTAATAATTTTTAATAATACTAATTGTACATCTGATAAATTAATGAAAGAAGGTGTAGAATGTTATTCAACATAAATCAACTGACATTTCATTATTGTTTTGACCATGTAATCTTTTATTCGGCATACATCAACTGACATTGTCATAATTTTCATCGTTCATCTAGAAAAAACACTTATAATGTACTGCTCATCACAAATATTGAAATTCATATCAATAATTATGAAAAAAACTTCTAACATAACCAGGTATTATAGTTTTAAAATTATTGAATCCCAGATACAAATAATTAACATTTTAAAAAAAATTATCCATATATTCTATGAGTATAAAACCAATGGATGTTTATGACATTGTTTACATAACATGAATCGTGAAAATTATATCTACTCAATTAAAAAATTAATCTCTTAATTAACTGATTTTTAATGAATCTTTTAAATTGGAAAATTATAATTATAATTCTATGTCTATGGATATAATATATTACTATTAGTTTTTATATTTAATCTATACTTGTCTGGTACATAACACAAATTCAACTAATAAAGAATGCTCAACCAGTTCCATTGTAATAAGAATTTTTCATAAACCAAACTGCACGTCTAATATATTCATGAATAAAATGTGTAATATGTTATTAATTTCACATCAACATAAAATTTTTTATTTGTTTTACCAATGTTTAATTCTACTTAGACATTAAGAATTAATCTAACATCACAATAAATCTATTTTTGAAAATATTATTATTCCATGTATATTTTGACTACAAATAATGGTGGGGATTGAAATTATCATGTCTAAAAAATTAAGGGAACTATTACATACCATATGAATTTCAATTCTAGATTCATTGATTTTACTTCTTATCTACCTTCAATTACCTTTCCATGATAGCATATCATATTGACTTTATCAAGCCATTTTCGGACTTCATAACAAATAAAAGCCACTTATATAATACAACCCGTGAACATGATCATCCTATATATAAATATCATTGTGATGTTTCCACCACACACACTAATTACCTTAAAATATTTAAATAATATTAAATATCACCAACTCATCCATGATCATAAATCCGTCCTTGATTCTCTTTTTAAGGTGTTCTCATAGATTTTAAAACATTATAATACTATATTAAATAAATTTAGCTGAAATTATTGATTACATCACATGAACTTATACCTTGGGTAAGTTCAAATATGTCATGAACCAATTTTCATAACATGTATAAACTTGGAACCTACTTTCAAACCAGCCAAGATACCCATGGAACTTTATATTAACATCTCTCCCTATTGATCCTCCCTTTTCTATATGTGTACTCACAACTTACCAGATTTGATTCTAAAATATTTTAAATACAATCCCATTAAAATCACATATCAGGGTGCTAATTATAACTATCATGGAGAATTTTATGTTTTAGATATGCCAGATTTTCTATAAACAGTCAATAAGATATGAATTTTTTCACATTATTTATCCCTAAACAAGATTTTAAATTTCTAACTAAGAATATATACATGCCTCAGGGTCCCACTCAATCATTCCCTAAAAATATTAAAGAAAATGGTTTTTAAGGTGTCTACACATATTTTACTATTAATTATTTTAAGTAAATTATCTATGTTGAAAAATCTATTGAATTATTTTGATATTAAGGATGTGGTGTTGTATAATAGTTAAATATCTATAGATAGAGTAGCTACAAAAAGCCATGCCACAGATCTGGACACCCAAACAAAGGAAAAATTAAAATAAAAAACTGAAAAACTGAATAAGTTTTTCAACTGTAATTTCAAGGTAATACTACATTTCGATTCTTTATTTAATCTTAAAATTTGATTTCTGAATTAATATTTATTATAAGAAGGGTATTAGTCTATGAATTTTACATATTTGAATATTTTTACCATATTTTTTGAAGGAGCATCTAGAATGGAATATGAATAACAAATGTTCTATGTACTCTACTTAGGTTCTATACATAGATGTTTTTTGTAGTCATATGTGCTGACTACATTATCTATGCCAACTATTATGTGATTCCTAATATATTCCATGTATTCCTTTCCATTTTTATGTGTTTTATGTGTTCCATAAAATGTTTAAAACTTCAATTTCATATGTCAACTTCTTTCATATGCATGGAAACATAAAATACCACTCACTGAAGAAAATAATTAAATAATTGTTTCTCAATAAAACTGAATATATCAATGCACAATTAATGAGAAATATTTAGAAGAATAAATTTTTAAAACATTTAAAAGGATATTTTAGTTAGAGTTCCTAACCAAATGAGAGATGCTTGAATAAAAATAATTGAGGTAATAAAAACTTTATAATATCTTGAGAATAAATAATTTCATGATATACTATGTCAAAGTATAGTATATACACCATATAAAAGTGAATTGGTGCTTAACAACAAAGAAGTATCAAAGAAATGTAAATTAAGATGAAATTCCTTATAAAGGCAGTATCCTTAGGTAAAGGATAAATCAATGAAATAATTATGTGTGAAAAATATAAATACACTCAATGTGATTGGATATTCAGTGTAAATCAATCAGAGGACATTCACACATATTCTTGTAAAAACAACACCAATGACTTGGATGTTTAACCCAATGAATAGAAATTGAGTTAAGATCAAGTTTATATCCATGACTTGAGAAATTATCAATGGAGTGATTATGTGTATCAAATGTATATACACACAAATAGGAGTGGAATTTACTAGATAAATAATAAATAGTGACTCCATACATAATCTTGGAGTAAAATAATCAACAAAGTATGTGTAAATCCCCTAGAGTGGAAATTGAAATTTGAAATTCCCTTACTGATTTGGAAACTTATAAAACATACAAACCATAAAATAAGGATCATACAATGAAGATGTAAACATCCATAAATTAAATTATATTACACCAAGAATACAATCATGGACAATACATACGCCACACAAAAGGAAATAGTGTCCAATATAGCATGAATCTCACAGGAATAAAAAGTGAGATGAAAAACCCTTACTTCATTGCAATCAATAGAGTCATATGACCAAAAGCTAATAACCACCAAATGAATCACATAATACCCTGAATATAAATAGAATCATGATAATATATATCAAATGGAAGTACACAATACACCACATCTAATAAATAAGTGGTGAAAAATGGAAATCTCACATAATTAAAAGTGAGATAAGAAACCCCTTACTTTGTACATTTCATTGGTAGATGGTAGTTTAACCTTCTGTATAATGGTTAAATAATTTTTATTAAATTATAAATGAATCATATACATTAATACGATATCATATATGATATTTTAATATTTATTTGTTAATAATATTTTAGTATTATCGTCGTTTCGGGTGTTAGTTGATTCGTTTTCCTTTATATGATTTTTTTGAAAGTAGTGTTTGTTATGAATAGGATGTATCTTATTAATATTCAGAATGATATTAAGTATTTAAACATTATTTTTAATCATCTAATGAAAATTATTCTTTAATGGATATGATGAGGAATGAATCTCATCGCGTTCGTGGTGACAATAATCCGTACGTACGTACGACCGACAATATCATTCTTTTGATTTTGAAATAATATATAATTGGATGGTATATCATATATACAGAATAATTATCATGTTATATTTATTATTTACATCAATTAAACATTATTATTATACCCATCCAAATAATAATGTATTGAATAACAATTACACCACAACGTGGAGACGGTAAGTCGTACGTACGCATGCATGGTGACATGTCATTTATAGGATGTACAGAATAATGAATATGGTTGTACCATATTTATAATAAAATCATAGTATATAGAATATACTGGAGTTATTATTTTATAATGGGAACAACAAAGAAAGAGGAAGTGGAAGAAGAAAGGAACTTGAAAGAGGTGATGAAATATTTACCTCTTCTTCAGGTTCTTCCTTTTGATTTGATCAAAAGGGATCCTTAGGTTGAATTTCTGACTAAAGGATGGCCTCTTGAATGAAGGGAGGATATTTGAGAGGGTATTTGGGCAGGGTTTGGCTGAGCCAAATGTCTTTGAATGTGTGAATTAGAGATAAGGGGGAGTTCCCTTTTATAAGAGGAGTGAGGGGTACCATAGGAAAAGCTAGAAATATTATTTTATAATAAAATAATTTTCGGTTTCTAGTGGCTCCAAAGTAGATTAATTAAATTATATGGTGGGTATGGGTAGAAAAACACTCAAAAAATAGGTTTTAGATAGGTTTGGGTCACTATATTAACCTTATCTTTTAGATTTGACTCATAGTTAAATAGTTTGACATTTACAATGTCTCTTTGTATTTTTATATTATATGATTAATAAACTTACTATAAACTTCCAATAGAACCTCAAGTGGTTCATTAATGATACACCTATTATTATATAAGTCTTATGGCTGAACGTAAGATTTTTAGGAACATAATATCAATTAATAATATAATATTTGTTTTAAAAACACTTTTTTGTAAATTTTGACACTATTTAGTATTTTTTTTATAAATTCATAACAACATTATTACTTATAAAAAAATTCATTTAACCAACCCAAATTTGTAATATTAACCTATAAAATTAGTTTAATTCATAAAAAGTCTAAATTTACATTTATTTGGATATTTATAATATCAATTATTTTAATATTTCATTAATTAGGTAATTGATGCATAATCATTATGTCATAAATAAATTTAACTATTTAATGTATAAAAAATATAAATAAAATACCATTATGTAGGAAATATTTTTATTTTTATATTGAATATTTATAGTCGAATTTCTCTTATGTGTAACCCTATCTTAAAAATGTTTTAATTATTAAACATTGATTTTAACTCTTTTAACTCTTCTTTGAATTAAATAATAATAAATGTCCTAATCTAATCCAATTAGACCAAAGAGGTTCTTATTTTATTCCTAAAGTTTTTTTGGTCGAATTTTACTTATCCAATAGAATTAGGACATGTGTGAGGGTAATAATAATATCATTTTTACCCTTAATTACCCTATTTACTTTTAACCGTGGTAAATAAAAGTAAAACGTTACTATTCACGAAAAAATATTTTTATCTTATTGAACCACATTTTACTCCTTGATATTTACTTTGTCTCTCGGATTTTCGAAATTCAACTCACAGAAGCGGTAAAATTAAGTTTTATGTAAATTTGTAAATGCTCCGAGGAGGTGCATAAAAGACGGTGAGAAGTTCAATAGAATTTTATATATCTAATATTATTAAAAAATGACTCCAATTAATTAAATTGAACATATATAGGTATTATGTATCTATTTTGACCTAAAATAAATTTAAATAAAATAATTAATTATTTAAATAAAAATTCGGTTTTAAACTATAACTCAGTGTTTTTCACTATTCATAAAAAATTGTAAGTTTTCAGAAAAAAACCAAAAATTCACCATAAGCTAATTTCGATATTCCGAATCCAAAAATGAAGTCAATTTTGAAATATATAATTTATAAAATTTCAAAAAGTGGGTATTACTATTCATAATGGCTAGTTTGATTGGTCGCAGTGTGTTAAAATCTCAAAGTTGCGTACAATGAAAGCTATTACATTATTCAAAGGGAAATGTACTGTGGAAGCTTGGGGTGTTACATTCTTCCCCAATTTTGGAAATTGCGTCCTCGTAATTTTTAAAATTGGGCTTGGGAACATAATTGAAAGTCCCAAATTGAAAAATGAGTCAATAAAAGTATCACTTTAAAATAAAGAAAGAGTAGTACAAAGGTCACCCGAGATAACCCATACTAGGATTCCATGTAGGAAAACATGGATATGGAAGATAAACTAAGTGTCATGTTCTGATGGAGAGGGATAGAAAACATGGTCAGGAGAAAGTTAACAACAAGAAAACCACAAACTTGTGTTGGGACAAATAGTCATTATTTCCCAGTAAGAAATGTAAACGGACAACATTTTTTTTATGTTAAATTTCATGAAGATGAGGAATTTCATTATGATATTGACTAAGAACATAAAGAGATATACTTAATTTTTAAGTTGAGTTTCATTCTTTAATAAATTTCTACCACTAACTCATTTTATTTTCAAACAATGAGTTTTCAAGATGACTTGGTCACACTGAAAGAGCTAGAATCAACTTCTAGAGAATCAAATGATCCAAAGAGGATAAACTATATATTTACCTTGTCTTTAGAGATTAATCAAAACCAAAGTGGTTAGTACAAGATTAGATTATCCCCCAAAAGGATATTTCTTTAGAGAAAGAAAAATTAATCTTAATTTCTTAAATTTAATCAACAATACCGCAAAGTCAAATAAATACCATTCAATAAATAATTGTCCTTAAAATCCTTCAATATAATCCAAACTAATATTGAAACCCAAAACTTAGAAGAATTTGGTTATGTTGTCTTCCATGTTAAATTTTATCTCCAAATGACATCGACTACTCTTAAAGTCACATAATTAAAAGTAATTAACCTAATCACATATTCTCTATTATAGGTTAATCATTTATATAAATAACCCAAATCACTATAAATTAATAATAAAAACATAGATAAAAATCTACCATTAGTCCTCAAATGAAATCCCATAGTAATCTATTTTCCTTAGGCATATAGTGTTCCCAAGAGAGAAAACTTCTTCCAAAATAACATTTATCACTTAATAACCAAATATTTTTCCTATACTAATGGTATTCATTTGATAAGACATAAAACCCCAAATAAACTTATTATTGACCAATAAAATCGTTTAACTAAAAATAATTAGTCACACTAACCAGGGACTTCATGTAGTCCAATGGTAGGCGATTAATCCCAATCACACTTATGTTGTGAGTTCAATTCCCACAACTTTTTCCGACATGACAGGTTGCCACACGGTCTGCGTGTTGTCCTTTTTCAAAAACAATATTTTATAAAATTACCAAAATGAGATAAATTCCTCAAAAATAACCATCACATAATTTAACCACAAATGCTATCTCATACCTTGCATTTTCATCCCAAAATATAATAACTTGTAATTTCCTCAAACCCAATGATCATATAAAACCAAATTGTTATTTATAAATCTATCCACAAGAGAAAAGATAATTCTTTCATAAATATCATTTTCACATGACAAACAGCAGGGTTACAAATACAAGAGAAAATTATTCCAAAGTAATCCCATCAACAAAGAGCACTAATACTTTTAAACATTTCTCCAACCATTTATTTCTACAAAGATTCTTCTTTGACCATGAAAATAACCTATAGAATAGGGAATTCACTCAGGTAATGGCCAGGTCCCCTGAATTTATGGAAAATGGCTATAAATGGATTCTTGGGAAAATTTTTATTTTCTTACTTAGTACTCTTCAATTTTCCTCAGCAATTCTTCACTTTATTTCATTCTTTCCCACATGTAAAGCTTTTCTTTGATCTATTGAGACACTTTCTGGGGTGTCTCCTTCCACATTTCCTGCATGATGGAAACTGAGGTTTCTTTTCTCCATGGCCTCCACTACTGGAGCTCTTATCAATCATCGCCTTTCTCTTCTTTGTTGAGTCTAGGAGTTGGTTAATATCTATGTGGTTGATCATATTTTTGGAAAACTGATTTGGCATGAACACAATATCTTTTACGTCTATCAACAATCCATTTTGTAGCTCATTTCCACCACCGTTCCCACCTTGTACATCATGCTCAAAGTTACTATTACCTCCTTGGAATCCATCCATTGACTAAAACTAGAAATCATTGTGTGAGTAACAATAGTCATAAAATCATTTGGAGAATATCATGACACTATATTTTCAATCTGAAACACCTTAGGATTAACCAAGGTCATTTATTCTCATATTATATTAAAGTCCATCAAATTGTTTTGTAATGAAAATTTAAATTATTCTAATCATATCCCCTGGGAGTGTTATAACCAAAAGTGCAGCAAGACCCATTGTCGTGCACCATTTCTCGTTGGAGTCTAGCTCAAAGCGGCGTTTTCTGGTTTTACCCCTAGGTACATCTGTGCCAGAGCCTCCTCTACCTGCTCATATCCTTACAGGGATGTATAGTTTGGAAAAATCACAAAATCTCAATAGTACAAAAATTCTAGGAAGTTCTTCTATTCAAATCCTCAAAGTCTATATTAGGGATATGTGCTCTAATCAGAGTTTATATAAATCTTGTTTCTAAGGATTTTACTAAACTTCCTCTGATACCAACTATAATTCCCCAACCCCAGAAGCCTAGAGTCGGTGCATTATTATATATCATTAGCATGATCACAAAATATCAAGTCTCGAAAGACCTATTAGTTTAGTATCCTTGTAAGTGATAGATACATTCATAATGTTTACATTACATAATGAAATGGACAACTATAACAAAATTATTTCCATGGAAAACCATGAGATCCCATAGACTATCCCTATAGGTCAGTCATAATATACATCTTCAAATCCTAAGAAAAATAAAACATAGAAATTAATTCGCTCAGATGCTCAGTAAGGATAATAATATAGCGGAAACTTTCATAAATAAGAATAAAAATTTAAGGCAATATATAAGTCAAAAACAAAAGCCTTTTAAACATGAAATTCAGAATAATTTGGTAAAGATAAAATAAAATAATTCCATTTACTTATTCACACGGATATTCTATTAGTCAAATAATCACATGCAATATCAATAACCACTTTCTATAATGATGTAATGCATAATGCCAGACTTCATAACCACTTAGTCAAGGCCTTTTGCCAAGAATACAAATAAGATTTTGTCAAGGCCTTGTGCCAAGACACTAGTTTGTCTCATGAGACCTACAGATGCATCTAGGAGCTATAGCGGGCTCCACCCGTCACTTACTAGGTCCAATGCATTCCTCGTAAGAAAAATTTGAAACATAACATAAAAATTTGTGTTAAAACTAGCATATAAAATGTAAATACTTTATCCACAAACCATGAATGGTATAAAAATAGCACATCCATAGTTAAACATAACTCATTCAATACAACATGGAAGATTTTATTTTATCATATTAACCTCAATCAATAATAATGAAGGATATTGACATAGATGAAAATAATCATCAAAACTATTTGAGAGAAATATTTCCCTTTTTCTTGAAATCATTTAAAAGTCACAGTATTTTTTAAGAAGCCATTTAAAAATAGATTTTTGAATTACATTGTACCATAACAATTTGAAAATTTTAAAATGAATTTTAATTTTAAAACATTAATTTCCATATAAATAAATCCTTAAAACCATTTTTAAAACATGGACATTAATGAGAATGATTTAAAAGAATAAATTTTCAAATAATTTAAAATGATATTTTAGTTAGAGTTCCTAACCAAAAGAGAGACGCTTTAATAAAAATAATTGAGGTAATAAAAACTTTATAATATCATGAGAATAAAGGATTTCATGATATACTATGTAAAAAGACATTATATACACCATATAAAAGTGAATTGGTGCATACCAACAATGAAGTCTCAAAGGAATGTAAATTGAGATGAAATACCTTATAAAGACAATATCCTTAGGTAAAGGATAAATCAATGAAATAATAATGTGTGAAAAATTTAAATACACTCAGTATTATTTGAAATTATTTGTAAATAAATCAGAAGACAATCACACATATTCTTGTAAAAACAACACCAATGACATGGATGTTTAACTCAATGAATGGAAATTGAGTTAAGATCAAGTTTATATCAATGAATTGAGAAATTATAAATGGAGTGATTATGTGTGTCAAACATATATCCAAAAAAGGGGAGTGTAAATTACTACATAAATAATAAATAGTGATTCCACACATAATCTTGGAGTAAAATAAACAACGAAGTATGTGTAAAGCCCACTAAGTGGAAATTGAAATTTAAAATTCCCTTACCGATTTGGTAACTTATGAAACATACAAAACATGAAATAAGAATCATAAAATGAAGATGTAAATACCCATAAATTAAAGTACATTACACCAATAATACAATCATGGAAAATACATATGCCACACAAAAGGAAATAGTGGCCAATATAGCATGAATCTCACGAGAATAAAAACTGAGATGAAAACCCTTACTTTGTTGTAATCAATCGAGTCGTACGAAAAAAAGTTAATAACAAAAAAATTAATCACATAAAACCATGAATATAAAGAGAATAAAGACAATATATATCAAATTACAGTCCACAATACACCACATCCAATAAATAAGTGGCGAATAATAGAAATCTCACAGAATTAAAAGTGAGATAAGAAACCCTTTACTTTGTACTTTTCCTTGGTTGATGGTAGGTTAAACTCCTGTATAATGGTGAAATAATTGTTAATAAATTATAAAATAATCGTATAAATTAATATTATATCATATATGATCTTTTAATATTTCTTTGTTAATAATATTTTAGTATTATCGTCATTTCGGGTGTTAACTGATTCGTTTTCCTTTATATGATTTGTTTTGTAAGTGGTCTTTGTTATGAATAGGATGCATATTATTCATATTCATAATTATATTAAGTCTTTAAAAATAATTTTTAATCATATAATGAAAATTAGTCTTGAATGGATACGATGGGGAATGAATCTCATCGCGTTAGTGGAGACGGTAATCCGTACGTACGCACGAGCAACAATATCATTTTTTGATATTAAAATAATATATAATTGGATGTTATATCATATATAAATATTAAATATCATTTTATATTTATTAATTACATCAATTACACATTATTATTATACCCATCCAAATAATAATGTATTGAATAACAATTACACCCCGATGTGGAGACGGTAAGCCTTACGTACGCACGTATGGTGACATGTCATTCAAAGGATGGATAGAATAATGAATATGATTGTAACATATTTATAATAACATCACAATATATAAAAGATACTGGATATATTATTTTATAATGGAAACAACAAAGAAGGAGGAAGTGGAAGATGAAAGGAACTTGAAAGAGGTGATGAAATATTTACCTCTTCTTCGGGTTCTTCTTTTTGATTTGATCAAAAGGTCTCCTTAGGTTGTATTTATGACTAAAGGAACGCCTCTAAGATGAATTTAGTACATTTGAGAGAGTATTTTGGTAAGGTTTGGCTGAACCAAATGGCTTTGAAGGTGTGAATTAGAGATAAGGGGGAGTGACCATTTATAAGATGAGTGAGGGGCACCTTAGGAAAAACAAGAAATATTATTTTATAATAAAATTATTTTCAGTTTATAATGGCTCTAAAGTGGATTATTTAAAGTCTAATGTGGGGATGGGTCGAAAACAACTCAACCAAAATGTTTTAGATAGGTTTGGGTCACTATATTAACCTTATCTTTTAGATTTAACTCTTAGTTAAATATTTTGACATTTACCATGTCTTTTTGTATTTTTATATTATATGGTTAATAAACTTACTATAAACTTTCAAGAGAACCCCAAGTGGTTCATTAATGATACAAATATAATTATATAAGACTTTTGTCCTATCCTTGGTATTTTAGGAATAGAATATCAATTAATAATATAATATTTGTTTTAAAAACTCTTTTATGTAAATTTTGACACTATTTGGTATTTTGTTTTTTTTTAAATTTATAACAGAATTATTATTTATAAAAAAATTCATCTAACTGACCCAAATAAGTCATATTGACCTATAAAATTAGTGGAATTCATAAAAAGTCTCAAATTACATTTATTTGGATATTTATGATATCAATTAATTTAATATTTCATTAATTAGGTAATTACTGCATAATCATTGTGTCATAAATAAATTTAATTATTTAATGTCTAAAAAATATAAATAAAATACCATTATGTAGGAAATCTTTTTAGATTTATATTGAATATTTATAGTCGAATTTATCTTATGCGTAACCCTCTATTAAAAATGTTTTAGTTATTAAACTTTTATTTTAACTCTTTTAACTCTTTTTTGAATTAAATAATAATAAATGTCTTAATCTAATCCAAGTGAACCAAAGAGGTTCATATTTTATTACTAAGGGTTTTTTTGGGTCTAATTATACTTATCCAATAGAATTAGGACATGTGTTAGGGTAATAATAATATAATTTTTACCCTTAATTAACCAATTTGCTTTTAACTGTGGTAAAGAAAAGTAAAAAGTTACTATTCATCAAAAATATTTTTATCTTATTGAACCAAATTTTACTCCTTGATATTAACCGTGTCTCTCAGATTTTCAAAATTCAACTCACAGAAGCGGTAAAATTTTGTTTTATGTAAATTTGCAAATGCTCCTAGTAGGTGGGTAAAAGACGGTGAAAAGTTCAATAAAATTTTATATATCTAATATTATTACAAAATGAATCCAAATAATTACATTGAACATATATAGGTATTATGTATCTATTTTGACCTAAAATAAATTTAAATAAAATAATTTATTATTTAAATATAAATTCAGTTTTAAACTATAACTCAGTGTTTTTCACTATTCATCAAAATTGAATGTTTTCAGAAAAAATCCAAAAATTCACCCTAAGCTAATTTCGATATTCTAAATCAAAAAATAAAGTCCAGTTTGAATGATTAAATTTATAAAATTTCAAAAAGTGGGTATTACTATTCATAACAGCTAGTTTGATTGGTCGCGGTGTGTTAGAATCTCGAAGTTGCGTACAATGCAAGCTATTACATTATTTAAAGGGAAATGTACCATAAAAGATTGGGGTGTTAAATGAATTTTTAAATTAAAATATATAATGTATTTTAAATTTGTTTATCTGTAAGAAATAGTACTTTATTATAAATTATTTTTTTTAAATTCTTTCACATGCTTTATTATTTTTACCTTAATAGTTATTTATATATATATTTATAAACATATAAAATCTATTTTTAAAATTAAACCTTTTAATTATAATATAAAATATTTTCAATTAAAGCTATTAATTTAATAAAATTAAGGACTTCCTATTAAATAAATTTTATAATTATTAAAATAAAATTTTATTAAAAAAATAGTTACAAATAATTAACTCCCTAATTTTTAGTTACATAACACCTATATACATCTATACCAAACCAAAGTGTGATATAATCCATGGTGGTACTTTCATGTGGTGATATAGCAATCATGGATCTCATAATGGTCTCCACTAACATTAATGTATCCCACGTGTGATTTTGTTCCAAAAAAACTTATTTCAGTTCAATTTAATCTTAATATAAGAAAAACCATAGTAATGATACCTTCTTCCCAAGCTTAACAACATTTTCCTCATATGGTATGTTTATACTTCTTGATTCCATAAATTCATCCTTCTATATAAATTTAATAATGTGATCACCCTTATTTATACTCACTATATTCACTATTATCATTTATTATCTATTTTTTATCCTGAATTTATATTGATATATTAAAATCATGGTATGTGATCACTAGTTATCTGTTCCCCACTGAACAACATTATTTGTTTATAATTTTCCCAAATTATTTGAACATCGGGTGCGTAAGCAATGTTATTTTTCCTCGATCTTCCCCATTTTCTTCCAAATATCCCTCATACTCCCATAGATTAAAACTACAATGTATTTTTTTAAAATTTCATATTAACTTTTATAGACCTCCTAGAAATATGAAATATCACCTTCTACTTAATATATATTAATAATAACACAATGGAAATTTCATGTCACTAAATCCATCCAACCCATATGATATACATAATGACCCCAATTCCATAAGATTAGCCTCATAGGAAGATAAAAACTATCAGAATTCAAAACTCATACCAAAATCATTTTAATTTTCAGGGAGTAGGTGATGTCTTTATTTGAATTTAGAAACTGAAACTGTTGTCTCATCAATGGGGAATACAAGACCATCCAACTAATCCTTATCATAGTCACACTAGTAAAAGAGCCCCTTATAGAGATCAATATATTGCTTATTCTTTTTTAACTATTAGATAGAAAACTAATAAATGTTATCTTGTTCTTCTCTAACTACACATCCTGAGAACATTTAGATTTTTGGAGACAAATTTCATCCCCGTCAACTTCATATCCCTTAAATTTATTATTTCATTTTGTTTCCTAAGACTCATCACCCATCTCTTCTAGACATGAACCTATGTATCTTGAACTTATATGAGAAGCATCAATCATATACCAGGTATCGATGATCATTGCGGATTAATTCAAAGGATAAAACCTACCACTAGTGGAGTAATTATTTTTTTGAATTCAATTTCCATTTCTTTTGAAGCATGCTAAAATTATTTGAAACATTCAAATGTTGGTTTCCCATTATTTGAAAGGCCCCTTATTTTTTATTTATTTATTTTGTAAAATATTAACATTACTAAATAAAATAGGATAGATATGAATAAAAAAAATGGATGAATTCCAAGCATATCAAAAAATAGTATGAAAATGGGGTGAAAGAGTTCATCATGTTTGAAAAGAACATTAATATAACCCATCTCAAATCCTTTATCCATGTTTAATGTGTTTTTATTCAAGACTAATTTTTCCAGAGGAGTTGATAACACTTGATCTATCATAGAATAGACCGAAGTAATAAATTTTTGTCTAAACATAAGGAAAAATTGAATGTATCTAGTGATTGGGATAACACAAAAATTTATAAAACATATGACATGATTACAATTGTATACAATGAAGAAGACTGTATTGAGGATGTGATTACAAGTGTGAATGATGATAATGATCATATTGAAGAAATGGAAATAGAAGTTTAAGATAAACTTCATGATTATCTAAAACTGTCTGAGAATTTAAATGTTTATGAAAATATGCCATTATATGTTGGTTACACTAAATATACAACATTTTTAACAATAATAAAGATGTATGATTTAAAATATAACAATATATGGTGCGACACTAGTTTTAATGAACTACTTTCTATCTTGAATGATATACCCCTTGAAGATAATAAGATTCCTAGAGAAATATATGACACTAAAAGAATTCTCTATTTAATTGGTACAATCAGTAAAAGAATATATGACTTTTCAAATGGCTATATATTGTTTTAAAAGGACAAAAAATCACTAAAATAATTCTCAATGTATGGTTCTTCTCGATACAATAATGACGAATCATGTCCTATGAAACATGTATTGTAATTTACAATAATTCTAATGTTTACACATCTATATGTAAGTGAGGAGATTGAAAGGAATTTGACATCACATGAAGATACACGAAATAAATATAGGAAACTTTATCACCTAGTATACTCTCCTTAGTGGAAGAGAATTGACCACGACTATCCTAAATTTGGAAAAGAGCCGAGAATCCATTGTCTTGCGTTATCTACAGATGGAGTGAATTTTTTTGGTTTCAAAAGCATCACTTAGAGTCCACTATGAGTTATTTTGGTAAATTATAATTTTCCATCATGGTTATTCATTAAATGAAAATACATTATGTTATACATTATTTTATCAAGACCAAAACAATCAGGTAATGATATTGATGTATGTTTTTCCCCATTGATCGAAGATTTGAAATTACTATGAGATTCAGGTGTTACATTGTATGATGCTTAAAAAAATGAAGATTTCACATTGAGAACCATGTTTTATGGGATGATAATTATCTTTCTTGATTATTGATTTTTTTTTCAGGATATAACATTAAAGTAACTCAAGGGTTTCCCATTTGTGAACAAGGTACACAATAAATTAGGTTGAAACATTCCGAGAATACTATGTTTATAGGACATCACCAATTTCTATCTTGGTGACATAAGTACCAATCTTGAATTACATCATTTGGTGGGATTTTAGAAGAATGTACAACACTGTCTCTACTTATAGGTGATAAAATTTTTGAGAAAGTAAAATATATATACACTGCTTTTGGAAATCCCTTTTCCAAAAACAATATGAAAGATGGTTAGAAAAGGAGATCAATTTTTTAATTAACATTTTGGTATTGTTTGTATGATAGGTAATTTCTTGATGATATACATGTTGAAAAAGGTATGTTATAGTTTCATTGAAACATTACTAAATGCTATTAGAAAATCAAATGATGGAATTAAGGCTTGGTTTGACATGATTGACATGGTAATATGGGAAGAGTTGGTGCCAGTGAAGGGTGAAAAATGAAGTTTTCTTCCTCCAAATACTTAAACACTTTCTGAGTAGAAGAGATATAAATTTTAAAACTTCTTGATTATTTTTAAGGTTATAGAGGGGTATTTATCAAACATCATGAATATCATGTCAATGATTGATTTAATGTTAAAGGGTCTGAAATCACATGACTATCATGTTTTTATGAAAGATGTAATGCTTATATCTTTATGTCACATTTTTACAAAAAATTTATATCATATATTAAACAAGATCTATATCTTTTTCAAAGATATATGCATCAAATTTATAGACTCGTAAAAATTGTTAACTATGGAAAATAAAATTTTCATCATATTATGTGAATTAAAATTTTTCAACCCACATGCATTTTTGATATGATGGTTCACTTGGTAAGGGAGATTTGACTATGTGGTCTTGTACATTAATGATGTATGTACACCATTGAATGGTATATTAATATTTTGAAAGGTTATGTTAAAAATTAAATTTGGGTAGAAGGTTGTACTATGTAGTGGTATATTTTTTATGAATACATTGAATTGTAAACCAACTAACTATCCGATATGGAAAGAGTTGGTCTACTAAAATCTAATCACACTAGAAATCTTATGGGTAGAGAAATTTCTATAATAGATTTTGTCACAATCACTATTATGATCAGGATTAAGACCACCTTTATGTTTTTCATAATAATTCATAGGTTACCTCATATATTAAAACCCCCCAAAAAATCACAGTCATTTGAATCCATAAAGGGAAGAAAACTTGATTATAAATACACATAATAAAAAATTTATAAGACGGTTTAAAAACAATATTTTAAGGATTTGGATGAAAATATAGATTCAATTTCCAAATGAAATTGATGGCTAGATAGAGGAACAAGTGTGGTTGAATTATCTTATAATGTCTATGTAATTAATGGTTATATGTTCTATAAAAATGAACATGATGAATAAAAAACCATGGAAAATAGTGGAGTTATAAATATTTTCTAATGTGATTCATGTATTTATTACCAAATAAATAAACCAAAATTATGCAAATATATAATATTTTCGCGTTATCAAAAAAATATGGTGGTTGGATTATGCAACATTCAATGTGTCTATTATTCAATGAAAGTTGGTTGATAATAAGTGCATGTTAAAATAGATGAATTGGGGTTTTTGAATGTGGATTTCAGTAAAGAAGGTTACAAAGACAAATAGTCCAAAATAATATAATAGGAAGTACATGTGTTTTATGTTCAATAATATATACATGCCTTAGGGTCCCACTCTATCATTACCGAAACATATTAAAGAAAATGTTTTTTAAGGTGTCTATACATATTTTACTATTTATTATTTTAAGTAAATTATCTATCTTGAAAACTCTATTGAATGATTTTGATAGTAATGTGGTGTTGTATAATCGTTAAATATCTACAGATAGAGTAGCTACAACAAGCCATGCCACAGATCTGGACACCCAAACGAAGGAAAAATTAAAACTCAAAACTGAAAAACTGAATAAGTTTTTCAACTGTAATTTCAAGGTAATAGTACATTTTGATTCTTTATTTAATCTTAAAATTTGATTTCTGAATTAATATTTATGATAAGAAGGGTATTAGTCTATGAATTTTAAATATTTGAATATTTTTACCATATTTTTTGAAGGAGCATCTAGAATGGAATATGAATAACAAATGTTCTATGTACTCTACTTAGGTTCTATACATCGATGTTTTCTGTAGTCATATGTGCTGACTACATTATCTATGCAAACTACTGTGTGATTCCTGATATATTCCCAATATTACTTTCCATTTTTTTTTGTTTTATGTGTTCCATAAAATTTTTAAGACTTCAATTTCATATGTAAACTTCTTTCAAATTCTAGGAAACATAAAAGACTACTCACTGAAGAAAAGAATTAAATAATTTTTTCTCAATAAAACTGAATATATCAATTCCCAATTAATAACTAAACACGTTTTGAAGCCTACCTTCAATAGAATATTTGATTATAGTAAATGCATGGAAAGAATAATTGTAAGCACATGATTTGTTGATTTTCAATAAAATATTTCATACTTTAATTTTTCAAAACCATTAGTAAGGAATATGGAATGAAAGTCCCCCTTTGATCTTGATTCACTTCAATAATATTCAAAAACTACATATCCAAATCTTGCACAGACTATCAGCACCTAGGCATGAATCCTGAAATCTAAATTCATTAACACCATCATTATTATTGTAGCTTTATTGATTACCTAAATTTTAACATGTTTCATCCCCATAACTTTTCATTATAATTTAATATATGTTATATTCCCATATAAATACAGTTTAATCCTAGATTTGATATTTTTTTGGGAGGAGTTCATGTGTCACCTACTTTTAGGAAAAACCATAGATAGTATTCAGACTAAGAGGTTGTAATGATCATACTAGAAATGTTTCAGCCATGATAGATGAGAGTTCATATTTTGGAGCATCATATAAGATCCTCTAGAAGGTATGTATTGGGAACTCTATTTCTCTATGGACTAATGAACTAGTTATCGATGACCATAGTCTGAAGCCTTCATTGAATGGAATTTTTGATTTTATAAACTGAGAGGATAAGGAAAGGTGCATAAAAAAACACGCATTTAATGAAAAATATGAATTCAATAATATTTATTCTTATTATTAATGTGTCACTCAAACATTAAATTCTCAGATTTCAATATTAATTAGTATTTATTACAATTTCTAAACAATATTGTATATAAACTTTTGAATGTATAGAAATTGTACAACAATTGAAAAAATCATAGATATTCTTCATAAATTGTTATTCTCAGATTGTATTAGTATTTATTCTAATTTTTATACATTATATTTCTAATTTTTTCAATTTTTCCGTACAGATATTGTTGAATGTGTCAGAATATCTTAATGTAGAAGATTTAGTATAATAGGAAAATGTGATTATCCTTTATGTTGTATACTATTTTAACTATCTACATATTTAATCTACGTTTATTTCAATATTTTGTACCACTAATTTATTCTTTCAATATAATAAATATAATAAATATTAATGCTTGGTTTGAATCCTGTATACAAGGTGACCGGGTGGAGGAACACTAGATTTTGGAGAAATAAACCATCAAGGAAGAGTGGAGTAAGGGCATATTTTGGTGTAGTGGGTCAATTTATTTTGTTTCAGTTAATAGTTTTTTTTACTTGTACTAAATATATCTTGTGATTAAATTTTTAGAGAACTGGATTGTGTACTCTCTTTGAGTAGTGCATCATGTATTTAATTTTACCAGTGGATATTTTTTTAGAGAATTGAAACATGTATTTTATTTGAGTAGTGGATAATGCATTTTTATTGAGAAGTGGACCATTTTTAGATCATTGATTCATACTGTCATGCGACCACATGGGACATCACTAGTTACATAAATATATATAATTAATTAAATATATATAATTTTATGAAGTTGGTCCAGTCAGAGGTCAAGGCTGCATACTATTTATTTTAAAAAATAAAAGTATCAAACAAGCATGAGAGAGACATGGTTAACAAATGAGAAAAACCCTTAACCAAATGGAAAATCTACATATCAAAAGGATCAATGTCATCACCATCACAAAAATTATTGTTCTAATGAAGAAAAATTTTATCAGTGTTTAATATTTTATTTCTAATAAAACTTATCTTAATCTTAATTTTTGTAAAATGATGAAAAAAGTCTTACCCAATGTTTTAAATAGAACCCTAACAGAGTCTTCATTCCTTGAACTTTCAGTCTTTCATAGAACTGAACCCTCATCACCACTCTACATCAATATTATTGATGAATCAATCCTCTCATAATCTAAGGTATGTGTTTATTTCTTCTCCTCTTTAATCATTATATTCTTCCATCTAGGTCTTTACCCCCTATGTCCTCTTCCTTGTTTTAGATCTTTACTAGGAATGGCATGAACCAAACTTGATTTAGATATTTAGTTTCATGGTTTTGAGGATTTAATCGTTATTATTTGTTTCCCTTACTAACAGAATCACTAGTTTTCTTCGTTATTTAATGAGTCCATGGTGGTTTTGGGTATACTGGAGGTGGAGTTCAAATCTCCATAGGTTTTTATATGGTCATGGATTCCTGTTGAATCCATCCTTCAATTACACCATCTTTCATTCTAGATCTCATCTTGGTCACGTTTTTTGTCCACCAACAATTGAGGTTACTGTAAAGATAGTTTTTGGTCTCTTCTTAATTATTCTACTATGATATCTGACAATTATCTCTCGAGTTCACAAACTTTTTAGAGATGGAGAGGTCATGATTGCATCTGTTTGGTAGAGTTAAAACTGTATGAGACTTATTTGATTTTTATTTTGGGAATATTAGAATTTTTTACCATTATATTATGTATATATAAATAATTATAAATAATTTTTAAATAATTTTTCTTATAGATAATTTTGATTATACATACTTTTGATTTTCTTGAATTAATAATTTATATAAATAAATTATAAATAATTTTGAATTAATAAAATTTTTGAATTAATATTTATTTTTAAATAATTTAAATTTGGTATTAAATTAATAAATTATAATTATATATATTATTTTTTAAATATATACATCATTTTAACCAATTACCATATTTTATAGTATTTACTATTCATCAAAATATTTAACTATTGTGACATGTAATATATTTTTACTAGTAAACTATGTTTACTCTCTTAATAAATCTAGATATATTGATTAAAAATATGGAATGTATTTTTTTAAATAAAACTATAGTTATATATAAATAAATTGTAATGCACCGACCCCAGAGGCCTAGAGTTGGTGCATTACTACGTATCATTGGCGTGATCACAAAAGATCATGTCTCGAAAGACCGATTAGTTTAGTTTCCTTGGAAGTGCTAGATACATTCATAAGGTTTAAGTTACATCATGAAATGGAAAACTACAATAACCTTGTTTCCATGGACAACCATGATATCCCATAGACTATCCCTGTAGGTCAGTCATAATATACATCTTCACATCCTGTAAAAAATAAAACATAGAAAGGGGTGAGCTCAGATGCTCATTAAGGATAACAATATAGTGGAAACTTTAATAAATAAGCATAAGCATTTAAGGAAATGTATAAGACTAAAAAAAATCCTTTTAAACATGAACTTCAAAATAATATGCCAATGATAAAATCAAATAATTCCATTTACTTATTTACATGGATATTCTACTAGTTGAATAATGACATGCAATATCAACAACCAGTTTTATAATGATGGAATGCATAATGACAGACTTTATAACCACTTAGTCAAGGCCTTGTGCCAAGACTACAAATAAGATTTTTTCAAGTTCTTGTGCCAAGACACTAGTTTGTCACATGATACCTACCGATGCATCAAGGAGCTATAGCGGGCTCCACCCATCACTTACTCAGTCCAATGCATTCCTCAGAGGAAAATTTTGAAACAAAACATAAACTTTCGTTTTAAAAATAGCATACAAAATGTCAATACTTTATCCAAAAACCATGAATGGTATAAAAAAAGCACATCCATAGTCAAACATAACTCATTCAATATAATATAGAAGATTCTTTTGTAGCAGATTAACCAATATCAAGAATAATGAAGGATATTGACATAGATGAAAATAATCATGAGAACTATTTTAGAGAAATACCCCCCTTTTTCTTTAAATCATTTAAAAGTCACACTATTTTTCAAGAAGCCGTATAAAAATAGATTTTGGAATAAAAGTGTCCCATACCACTTTAAAAAATTTAAAAGGAATTTTAATTTTAAAACAATAATATCCATATAAATAAATCCTTAAAACCATTTTTAAAACATGGACATTAATGAGAAATATTTAGAAGAATAAAATTTTAAAACATTTAAAATGATATTTTAGTTAGAGTTCCTAACCAAATGAGAGATTCTTGAATACAAATAATTGTGGTAATAAAAACTTTATAATATCGTGAGAATAAATAGTTTCATGATATACTATGTCAAAGTATAGTATATACACCATATAAAAGTGAATTGGTGCATAATAACAAAGAAGTATCAAAGGAATGTAAATTGAGATGAAATCCCTTATAAAGGCAGTATCCTTAGGTAAAGGATAAATCAATGAAATAATTATGTGTGAAAAATATAAATACACTCAATGTGATTGCATATTAAGTGTAAATCAATCAGAGTACATTCACACATATTCTTGTAAAAACAACACCAATGACTTGGATGTTTAACTCAATAAATAGAAATTGAGTTAAGATCAAGTTTATATCAATGACTTGAGAAATTATCAATGGAGTGATTATGTGTATCAAATGTATATCCACACAAAGAGGAGTGGAATTTACTACATAAATAATAATTAGTGACTCCACACATAATCTTGGAGTAAAATAATCAACGAAGTATGTGTAAATCCCCCAGAGTGGAAATTGAAATTTGAAATTCCCTTTCTGATTTGGAAAATTATAAAACATACAAACCATGAAAGAAGGATCATACAATAAAGATCTATATATCCATAAATTAAATTATATTACACCAAGAATACAATCATGGACAACACATACGCCACACAAAAGGAAATAGTGTCCAATATAGCATGAATCTCACGGGAATAAAAAGTGAGATGCAAAAACCTTACTTCGTTGTAATCAATAGAGTCATATGACCAAAATTTAATAACCACCAAATGAATCACATAATACCATGAATATAAATATAATCATTATAATATATATCTAATTTAAGTACACAATACACCCCATCCAATAAATAAGTGGCGAACAATGGAAATCTCACAGAATTAAAAGTGAGATAAGAAACCCCTTACTTTGTACTTTTCATTGGTCGATGGTAGTTTAACCACCTGTATAATGGTGAAATAATTTTTATTAAATTATAAATGAATAATATACATTAATATTATATCATATATGATCTTTTAATATTTATTTGTTAATAATATTTTAGTATTATCGTCATTTCGGGTGTTAACTGATTCGTTTTCCTTTATATGATTTGTTTTGAAAGTAGTGTTTGTTATGAATAGGATGTATCTTATTCATATTCAGAATAATATTAAGTCTTTAAACATTATTTTTAATCATCTAATAAAAATTAGTCTTGAATGGATACGATGAGGAATGAATCTCATCGCGTTCGTGGAGACAGTAATCCGTACGTACGAACGACCGACAATATCATTCTTTTGATATTAAAATAATATATAATTGGATGGTATATCATATATACAGAATAATTATCATGTTATATTTATTATTTAAATCAATTAAACATTATTATTATACCCATCCAAATAATAATGTATTGAATAACAATTACACCACAACGTGGAGACGGTAAGTCATACGTACCCACGCATGGTGACATGTCATTTATAGGATGGATAGAATAATGAATATGGTTGTAACATATTTATAATAAAATCATAGTATATAGAAGATACTGGAGTTATTATTTTATAATGTAAACAAAAAATAAAGAGGAAGTGGAAGAAGAATGGAACTTGAAAGAGGTGATGAAATATTTACCTCTTCTTCGGGTTCTTCCTTTTGATTTGATCAAAAGGGATCCTTAGGTTGACTTTCTGACTAAAGGAAGGCCTCTAGAATGAAGGGAGGACATTTGAGAGGGTATTTGGTCAGGGTTTGGCCAAGCCAAATGGCTTTGAATGTGTGAATTAGAGAGAAGGGGGAGTGCAGTTTTATAAGAGGAGTGAGGGGTACCATAGGAAAAGCTAGAAATATTATTTTATAATAAAATAATTTTCGGTTTCTAATAGATCCAAAGTTGATTATTTAAATTCTAAATTGGGTATGGGTCGAAAAACACTCAACCAATAGGTTTTAGACAGGTTTGGGTCACTATATTAACCTTATCTTTTAGATTTGACTCATAGTTAAATAGTTTGACATTTACCATGTCTCTTTGTATTTTTATATTATATTATTAATAAACTTACTATAAACTTCCAGTCAAACCTCCAGTGGTTCATTAATGATACACCTGTTATTATATAATACTTATGGACAAACATAAGATTTTTAGGAATATAATATCAATTAATAATATAAAATTTGTTTTTAAAAACTATTTTTTGTCAATTTTGACACTATTTAGTATTTTTTTGCTAAATTCATAACAGCATTATTACTTAGAAAAAAAATTGATTTAACCAACCCAAATTTGTAATATTAACCTATAAAATTAGTGTAATTCATAAAAAGTCTCAAATTACATTTATTTGGATATTTATAATATCAATTATTTTAATATTTCATTAATTAGGTAATTGATGCATCATCATTGTGTCATAAATAAATTTAATTATTTAATGTATAAAAAATGTAAATAAAATACCATTATGTATGAATTATTTTTATCTTTATATTGAATATTTATAGTCGAATTTATCTTATGTGCATCCCTATCTTAAAAATTTTTTAGTTATTAAACTTTGATTTTAACTCTTCTAACTCTTCTTTGAATTAAATAATAATAAATGTCCTAATCTAATCCAAGTAGACCAAAGAGGTTCATATTTTATTCCTAAAGTTTTTTGGGTCAAATTTTACTTATCCAATAGAATTAAGACATGTGTTAGGGTAATAATAATATCATTTTGACCCTTAATTACCCTATTTACTTTTAACCGTGGTAAATAAAAGTAAAAAGTTACTATTCACCAAAAAATATTTTTATCTTATTGAACCAAATTTTACTCCTTGATATTAACTGTGTCTCTTGGATTTTTGAAATTCAACTCACATAATCGGTAAAATTAGGTTTTATGTAAATTTGCAAATGCTCCTAGGAGGTGAGTAAAAGACGGTGAAAAGTTCAATAAAATTTTATATACCTAATATTATTACAAAATGACTCCAATGAATTAAATTGAACATATATAGGTATTATATATCTATTTTGACCTAAAATAAATATAAATAAAAAAATTAATTATTTAAATAAAAATTTGGTTTTCAACTATACATCAGTGTTTTTCACTATTCATCAAAAATTGTAAGTTTTGAGAAAAAACCAAAAATTCACCATAAGCTAATTTCGATATTCTGAATCCAAAAATGAAGTCCATTTTGAAATATAAAATTTATAAAATTTCAAAAAATGGGTATTACTATTCATAATGGCTAGTTTGATTGGTCACGGTGTGTTAGAATCTCAAAGTTGCGTACAATGCAAGCTATTAAATTATTCAAATGGAAATGTACCATGGAAGCTTGGGGTGGTACATTCTTCCCACATTTTGGAAATTGTGTCCTCGTAATTTTTAAAATTGGAATTGGGAACATAATTGAAAGTCCCACATTGAAAAATGAGTCAATAAAAGTATAACTTTAAAATAAAGAAAGAGTAGTACAAAGGTCACCCAAGATAACCCATACTAGGATTCCATGTAGGAAAACATGGATATGGAAGATAATCTAAGTGTCAAGTTCTGATGGAGAGGGATAGAAAACATGGTCATGAGAAAGTTAACAACAAGAAAACCACAAACTTGTGTTGGGATGAATAGTCATTAGTTTCCCAGTAAGAAAAGTAAACGGACAACATTTTTTTTAAGTTACATTTCATAAAGATGAGGAATTTATTTATGATATTGACTATGAAAATAAAGAGATATACTTAATTTTTAAGTTGAGTTTCATTCTTTAATAAATTTCTACCACTAACTCATTTTTTTTGAAACGATGAGTATTCAAGATGACTTGGTAACACCGAAAGAGCTAGAATAAACTTCTAGAGAAAAAATGATCCACAAAGGATAAACTATATATTTACCTTGTCTTTAGAGATTAATCAAAACCAAAATGGTTAGTACAAGATTAGATGATCCCCCAAAAGGATATTTCTTTATAGAAAGAAACATTAATCTTAATTTCTAAAATTAAACCAACAATACCACAAAGTTAAATAAATACCATTCAATAAATAATTGTCCTTAAAATCCTTCAATATAATCCAAACTAATATTGAAACCCAAAACTTAGAAGAATTTGGTTATGTTTTCTTCCATGTTAAATTTTATCTCCAAATGAAATCTACTACTCTTAAAGTCACATACTTAAAAATAATTAACCTAATCAAATATTCTCTATTATAGGTTAATAATTTCCATAAATAACCCAAATCACTATAAATCCGTAATAAAAACATAGATAAAAATCTACCATTAGTCCTCAAATGAAATCCCATAGTAATCTATATTCCTTAGGCATATAGTGTTACCAACAGAGCAAACATCTTCCAAATTAACATTTATCACTTAATTACCAAATATTTTTCCTATACTAAGGGTATTCATTTGATAAGACATAAGACCCCAAATAAACTTATTATTGATCAATAAAATCGTTTAAATAAAAATAATTAGTCACACTAATACTTTTAAACATTTCTCCAACCATTTATTTCTACAAAGCTTCTTCTTTAAACATGAAAATAACCTATATAATAGGGAATTCACTCGGGTAATGGCCAGGTCCCCTACATTTATGGAAAATGTCTGTAAATGGATTCTTGGGACAATTTTTATTTTCTTCCATAGTACTCTTCAATTTTCCTCGGCAATTCTTCACTTTATGTCATTCTTTCCCACACATAAAGCATTTCTTTGTTCTATTGAGACACTTTCTGGGGTGTCTCCTTCCACATTTCCTACATGATGGAAATTGTGGTTTCTTTTATCCATGGTCTCCACTACTGGAGCTCTTATCAATCATCGCCTTTCTCTTCTTTGTTGAGTCTGGGAGTTGGTTAATATATATGTTGTTGATCATATTTTTGGAAAACTGATTTGGCATGAACACAATATCTTTTACGCCTATCAACAATACATTTTGTAGCTCATTTCCACCACTATTCCCACCTTTTACATCATGCTCAAAGTTACTATTACTTCCTTGGAATCCATCCATTGACTAAAACTATAAATCATTGTGTGAGTAACAATAGTCATAAAATCATTTGGAGAATATCATGACACCATATTTTCAATATGAAACACCTTAGGATTAACCAAGGTCATTTAGTCTCATCTTATAATAAAATCCTTCAAATTGTTTTGTAATGAAAATGTAAATTAACCTAATAATATCCACTGGGAGTGTTATAACCAAAAGTGCAGCAAGACCCATTGTCGTGCACCAGTTCCCGTTCGAGTCTAGCTCAAAGCAATGTTTTCGGGTTTTACCCCTAGGTACATCTGTGCTAGAGCCTCATCTACCTACTCGGATCCAGACAGGGATGTATAGTTTGGAAAAATCACAAAATCTCAACAGTACCAAAATTCTAGGAAGTTATTCTATAAAAATTCTCAAAGTCTATATTAGGGATATGTGCTCTAATCAGAGTTTATCTAAATCTGGTTTCCAAGGATTGTACTAAACTTCCTCTGATACCAACTATAATGCCCCGATCCCAGAAGCCTAGAGTCGGTGCATTATTAGGTATCATTAGCATGATCACAAAAGATCAAGTCTCAAAAGACCTATTAGTTTAGTAGCCTTGGAAGTGATAGATACATTCATAATGTTTACATTACATAATGAAATGGAAAACTATAATAACTTTATTTCCATTGACAACCATGAGATCCCATATACTATCCCTATAGGTCAGTCGTAATATAAATCTTAAAATCCTAAGAAAAATAAAACATAGAAAGGGGTGAGCTCAGATGCTCAGTAAGGATAATAATATAGCAGAAACTTTCATAAATAAGAATAAAAATTTAAGGCAATGTATAAGTCAAAAACAAAATCCTTTTAAACATAAAATTCAGCATAATTTGGTAAAGATAAAATCAAATAATTCTATTTACTTATTCACATGGGTATTCTACTAGTCGAATAATCACATGTAATATCAATAGACACTTTCTATAATGATGGAATGCATAATTCCAGACTTCATAACCACTTAGTCAAGGCCTTGTGCCAAGACTACAAATAAGATTTTGTCAAGGCCTTGTGCCAAGACACTAGTTTGTCTCATGAGACCTACAGATGCATCTAGGAGCTATAGCGGGCTCCACCCATCACTTACTAGGTCCAATTCATTCCTTATAAGAAAATTTTGAAACATAACATAAACATTTGTATTAAAACTAGCATAAAAAATGTCAATACTTTATCCACAAACCATGAATGGTATAAAAATAGCACATCCATAGTCAAACATAACTCATTCAATACAACATGGAAGATTGTATTGTAATAGGTTAACCTCAATCAATAATAATGAAGGATATTTACATAGATGAAAATAATTATCAAATCTATTTGAGAGAAATATCCCCCTTTTTCTTGAAATCATTTAAAAGTCACACTATTTTTTAAGCAGCCGTTTAAAAATAGATTTTTGAATCAAAGTATACCATACCAATTTGAAAATTTTAAAAGGAATTTTAATTTTAAAACATTAATTTCCATATAAATAAATCCTTAAAACCATTTTTAAAACATGGACATTAATGAGAAAGATTTAAAAGAATAAATTTTCAAGACATTTAAAATGATATTTTAGTTAGAGTTCCTAACCAAATGAGAAACTCTTGAATAAAAATAATTGAGGTAATAAAAACTTTATAATATCTTGAGAATAAATGATTTCATGATATACTATGTCAAAAGACATTATATACACCATATAAAAGTGAATTGGTGCATACCAATAATGAAGTCTCAAAGGAATGTAAATTGAGATGAAATCCCTTATAAAGACAGTATCCTTAGATAAAGGATAAATCAATGAAATAATTATGTGTGAAAAATATAAATACACTCAATATTATTTGAAATTATGTGTAAATCAATCAGAAGACAATCACACATATTCTTGTAAAAACAACACCAATGACTTGGATGTTTAACTGAATGAATGGAAATTGAGTTAAGATCAAGTTTATATCAATGACATGAGAAATTATAAATGGAGTGATTATGTGTGTCTAACTTATATCCAAAATAAGGGGAGTGGAAATTACTACATAAATAATAAATAGTGATTCCACACATAATCTTGGAGTAAAATAAACAAATATGTATGTGTAAACCCACTGAGTGGAAATTGAAATTTAAAATTCCCTTACTGATTTGGTAACTTATGAAACATACCAACCATGAAATAAGAATCATAAAATGAAGATTTAAATACCCAAAAATTAAAGTATATTACACCAAGAATACAATCATGGAAAATACATACGCCACACAAAAGGAAATAATGGCCAATATAGCATGAATCTCACGGGAATAAAAACTGAGATGAAAAACCCTTACTTTGTTGTAATCAATCGAGTCGTATGAACAAAAGTTAATAACCACCAAACTAATCACATAAAACCATGAATATAAAGATAATCAAGACAATATATATCAAATTACAGTACACAATACACCACATCCAATAAATAAGTGGCGAATAATAGAAATCTCACAGAATTAAAAGTGAGATAAGAAACCCTTTACATTGTAATATTCCTTGGTCGATGGAAGGTTAACCTCTTGTATAATGGTGAAATAATTGTTAATAAATTATACAAGAATCATATAAATTAATATTATATCATATATGATCTTTTAATATTTCTTTGTTAATAATATTTTGTATTATCTTCGTTTCGGGTGTTAACTGATTTGTTTTCCTTTATATGATTTGTTTTGTAAGTGGTGTTTTTTATGAATAGGATGTATATTATTCATATTCATAATTATATTAAGTCTTTAAAAATTATTTTTAATCATATAATGAAAATTAGTCTTGAATGGATATGATGTGGAATGAATCTCATCGCATTAGTGGAGACGGTAATCCGTACGTACGCACGAGCGACAATATCATTTTATGATATTAAAATAATATATAATTGGATGTTATATCATATATAAAGATTCACTATCATTTTATATTTATTAATTACATAAATTACACATTATTATTATACCCATCCAAATAATAATGTATTGAATAACAATTACACCACGATGTGGAGACGGTAAGCCGTACGGACGCATGTATGGTGACATGTCATTTAAAGGATGGATAGAATAATGAATATGATTGTACCATATTTATAATAACATAAAAATATATAGAAGATACTGGATTTATTATTTTATAATGGAAACAACAAAGAAAGAGGAAGTGGAATATGAAAGGAACTTGAAAGAGGTGATGAAATATTTACCTCTTCTGCGGGTTCTTCTTTTTGATTTGATCAAAAGGTCTCCATAGGTTATATTTATGACTAAAGGAAGGCCTCTAGTATGAAGTTAGTACAGTTGAGAGAGTATTTTGTTAAGGGTTGGACGAGCGAAATGGCTTTGAAGGTGTGAATTAGAGAGAAGGGGGATTGACCATTTATAAGAGGAGTGAGAGGCACCTTAGGAAAAGCTAGAAATATTATTTTATAATAAAATTATTTTCAGTTTATAATGGCTGTAAAGTGGATTATTTAAAGTCTAATGTGGGGATGGGTCAAAAACCACTCAACCAAAAGGTTTTAGACAGGTTCGAGTCACTATATTAACCTTATCTTTTAGATTTAACTCTTAGTTAAATAGTTTGACATTTACCATGTCTCTTTGTATTTTTATATTATATGGTTAATAAACATACTATAAACTTTCAAGAGAACCCCAAGTGGTTCATTAATGATGAAAATATAATTATATAAGACTTTTTTCCTATCCTTCGATTTTTAGGAAGTGAATATTAATTAATAATATAATATTTGTTTTAAAAACTCTTTTATGTCAATTTTGACACTATTTGGTATTTATTTTTTTGCTAAATTTATAACAGCATTATTAATTATAAATAAATTCATCGAACTGACTCAAATAAGTCATATTGACCTAGAAAATTAGTTTAATTCATAAAAAGTCTCAAATTACATTTATTTGGATATTTATAATATCAATGAATTTAATATTTCGTTAATTAGGTAATTACTGCATAATCGTTGTGTCATAAATAAATTTAATTATTTAATGTCTAAAAAATATAAATAAGATACCATTATATAGGAACTCTTTTTATCTTTATATTGAATATTTATAGTCTAATTTATCTTATGTGTAACCCTCTATTAAAAATGTTTTAGTTATTAAACTTTTATTTTAACTCTTTTAACCCTTTTTTGAATTAAATAATAATAAATGTCCTAATCTAATCCAAGTGGACCAAAGACGTTCATATTTTATTAAAAAGGTTTATTTGGGTCTAATAATACTTATACAATAGAATTAGGACATGTTTTAGGGTATTAATAATATCATTTTTACCCTTAATTACCATATTTACTTTTAACCGTGGTAAAGAAAAGTAAAAAGTAACTATTCATAAAAAAAATATTTTTATCTTATTGAACCACATTTTACTCCTTGATATTAACCGTGCCTCTCAGATTTCCAAAATTAAACTCACATAAGCGGTAAAATTATGTTTTATGTAAATTTGCAAATGCTCCTAGTAGGTGGGTAAAAGACGGTGAAAAGTTTAATAAAATTTAATATATATATTATTATTACAAAATGAATCCAAAGAATTACATTGAACATATATTGGTATTATGTATCTATTTTGACCTAAAATAAATTTAAATAAAATAATTTATTATTTAAATAAAAATTCAGTTTTAAACTATAACCCAGTGTTTTTTACTATTCATCAAAAATTGAAAGTTTTCAGAAATAATCCAAAAATTCACCCTAAGCTAATTTTGATATTATAAATCAAAAAATAAAGTCCATCTTTGAAAGATTAAATATATAAAATTTCAAAAAGTGGGTATTACTATTCATAATAGCTAGTTTGATTGGTCGCGGTGTGTCAGAATATCAAAGTTGCATACAATGCAAGCTATTACATTATTTAAAGGGAAATGTACCATGGAAGATTGTGGTGTTACATGAATTTTTTAATTAAAAGATATAATGTATTTTAAAATTGTTTTATTGTAAGAAATACTTCTTTATTATAAATTATTTTGTTTTAAATTCTTTCACTTGCTTTATTATTTTTACATTAATATTTATTTATATATATATTTATAAACATATACAATCTATTTTTAAAATTAAACCTTTTAATTATAATATAAAATATTTTCAATTAAATCTATTAATTTAATAAAATTAAATACTTCCTATTAAATAAATTTATAATTATTAAAATAATATTTTATTAAAAAAATATTTACAAATAATTAACTCCCTAATTTTTAGTTACATAACACCTATATACATCTATACCGAACCAAAGTG
Organism: Viscum album; assembly: GCA_963277665.1. Taxonomy (NCBI): domain Eukaryota; kingdom Viridiplantae; phylum Streptophyta; class Magnoliopsida; order Santalales; family Viscaceae; genus Viscum; species Viscum album. The sequence continues at coordinate 29,606,420 of OY728132.1, read as the reverse complement.
TGATATAATCCATGGTGGTACTTTCATGTGGTGATTTAGCAAACATGGATCACATAATGGTCTCCACTAACATTAATGTATCCCACGTGTGATTTTGTTCAAAACAAACTTATTTCAGTTCAATTTAATCTTAGTATAAGACAAACCTTAGTAATGATTCCTTCTTCCCAAGCTTAACAAAATTTTCCTCATATGGTATGTTTATACTTCTTGATTCCATAAATTCATCCTTCTATATAAATTTAATAATGTGATCACCCTTATTTATACTCACTATATTCACTATTTTTATTTATCATCTAATTTTTTATCTTGAATTTATAGTGATATATTAAAATCATGGTATGTGATCACTAGTTATCTGTTCCCCCCTGAACAACATTATTTGTTTATAATTTTCCCAAATTATTTGAACAGCGGGTGCGTAAGCAATGTTATTTTTCCTCGATCTGCCCATTTTCTTCAAAATATCCCTCCTACTCCCATGGATTAAAACTACAATGTATTTTTTTTAAATTTCATATTAACTTTTATAGACCTCCTAGAAATATAAAATATCACCTTCTACTTAATATATATTAATAATAACACTATGGAAATGTCATGTCACTAAATCCATTCAACCCATATGATATACATCATGAACCCAATTCCATAAGATTATCCTCATAGGAAGATAAAAACTATTAGAATTCAAAACTCATACCAAAATCATTTTAATTTTTAGGGAGTAGGTGAAGTCTTTATTTGAATTTAGAAACTAAAACTGTTGTCTCATCAATGGTGCATACAAGACCATCCAACTAATCCTTATCAGAGTCACACTAGTAAAAGAGCCCCTTATAGAGATCAATATACTGCTTATACTTTTTTAACCATTAGATAGAAAACTAATAAATGATATCTTGTTCTTCTCTAACTACACAGCCTGAGAACATTTAGATTTTTGGAGACAAATTTCATCCCTGTCAACTTCATATCACTTAAATTTATTATTTCATTTTGTATCCTAATACTCATCTCCCATCTCTTCTAGAAATGAACCTATGTATCTTGAACTTCTATGAGAAGCATTAATCACATACCATGTATCGATGATCATTACGGATTAATTCAAAAGATAAAACCTACCACCAGTGGAGTAATTATTTTTTTAAATTCAATTTCCATTTCCTTTGAAGCATGCTAAAATTATTTGAAACATTCAAATGTTGGCTTCCCATTATTTTAAAGGGCCCTTATTTTTTTCTTGTAAAATATTAACATTACTAAATAAAATAGGATAGATATGAATAAAAAAATGGATGAATTCCAAGCATATCAGAAAATAATATGAAAATGGGGTGAAAGAGTTCATCATGTTTGAAAAGAACATGAATATAACCCTTCTCAAATCCTTTATCCATGTTTAACGTGTTTTTATTCAAGACCAATTAGTCTAGAGGAGTTGAAAACACTTGATCTATCATAGAATAGATCGAAGTAATAAATTTTTGTCTAAAAATAAGGAAAAATTGAATGAATCTAGTGGTTGGGATAACACAAAATTTTATAGAAAATATGACATGATTACAATTTTATACAATGAAGAAGTCTGTATTGAGGATGTGATTACTAGTGTGAATGATGATAATGATCATATTGATGAAATGAAAATAGAAGTTTAAGATAAACTTCATGATTATCTAAAACTGTATGAGAATTTAAATGTTTATTAAAATATGCCATTATATGTTAGTTACACTAAATATACAACATTTTAAACCATAATAAAGATGTATAATTTAAAATATAACAATAGATGGTGCGACAACAGTTTTACTGAGCTACTTTCTATCTTGAATGATATACCCCCTGAAGATAATAATATTCCTAGAGAACATATGACACTAAAATAATTCTTTGTCTAATTGGCACAATGACTAAAAGAATACATGACTTTTCAAATGGCTATATATTGTTTTACAAGGACCAAAACTCACTAAAATAATTCCCATTGTATGGTTCTTCTCGATACAATAATGACGAATCATGTCCTATGAAACATATATTGTAATTTCCAATAATTCTAATGTTTACACATCTATATGTAAGTGAGGAGATTGAAAGGAATTTTACATCACATGAAGATACACGAAATAAATACAGGAAACATTATCACCTAGTATACTCTCCTTATTGGAAGAGAATTGACCACGACTATCCTAAATTTGGAAAAGAGTCGAGAAACCATTGTCTTGCTTTATCTACAGATGGAGTGAATTATTTTGGTTTCAAAAGCATCACTCAAAGTCCATTATGAGTTATTTTGGTAAATTATAACTTTCCATCATGGTTATTCATGAAATGAAAATACATTATGTTATACATTATTATATCAAGACCAAAACAATCAGGTAATGATATTGATGTATTTTTCCCCCATTGATCGAAGATTTGAAATTACTATGGGATTCAGGTGTTACATTGTATGATGCTAAAAAAAATGAAGATTTCACATTGAGAACCATGTTTTATGGGATGATAATTATATTTCTTGATTATGGATTTTTTTTCAGGATATAACATTAAAGTAACTCAATGTTTCCCATTTGTGAACAAGGTACACAATAAATTAGGTTGAAACATTTCTAGAATACTATGTTTATAGGACATTGTAAATTTCTATCTTGGTGACATAAGTACCAATATTGAATTACATCATTTGGTGGGATTTTAGAAGAATGTACAACACTGTCTCTACTTATAGGTGATAAAATGTTTGAGAAAGTAAAATATATGGAAACTAATTTTGGAAAACCATTTTCTAAAAACAATATGAAGGATGGTTAGAAAAGGAGATCATTTTTTTAATTAAAATTTTGGAATTGTTTGTACGATAGAAAATTTCTTGATGATATGCATGTTGAAAAAGGTATCTTATAGTTTCATTGAAACATTACTAAATGGTCTTAGACAATCAAATGATGGAATTAAGGCTTGGTTTGACATGATTGACATGGTAATATGGGAAGAGTTGGCCCCAGTGAAGGGTGAAAAATGAAGTTTTCATCCTCCAAATAATTAAACACTTTCTGAGTAGAAGATATATCAATTTTGAAACATCTTGATTATTTTAAAGGTTATAGAGGGGTATTTATCAAACAGCATGAATATCATGTCAATGATTGATTTAATGTTAAAGGGTCTGAAATCACATGACTATCATGTTTTGATGAAAGATGTAATGCTTATATCTTTATGTCACATTTTTACCAAAAATTTATATCATATATTAAACAAGATCGATATCTTTTTCGAAGATATATGCTTCAAAGTTATAGACTCATAAAAATTGTTAACTATGGAAAATAAAATTTTCATCATATTATGTGAATTAAAAATTTTCAACCCACATGCATTTTTGATATGATGGTTCACTTGGTAAGGGAGATTTGACTATGTGGTCTTGTACATTATAGATATATGTACACCATTGAATGGTATATTAATATTTTGAAAGGGTATGTTAAAAATTAAATTCGGGTAGAAGGTTGTACTATAGAGTGATATATTTTTGATGAATACATTGAATTGTAAACCAACTAGCTATCCTGTATGGAAAGAGTTGGTCTACTAAAATCTCATCACACTAGAAAGCTTGTGGGTAGAGAAATTTCTATAATATATTTTTTCACAATCACTATTAAGATCAGGATCAAGACCACCTTTAGATTTTTCATAATAATTTATAGGTTACCTCATATATTAAAACCCCCCAAAAAATCACAGTCATTTGAATCCATAGAGGGAAGAAAACTTGATTATAAATGAACATAATAAAAAATTTATAAGATGGTTTAAAAACAATATTTTAAGGATTTGGATGAAAATACAAATTCAGTTTCCGAATGAAATTGATGGCTAGATAGAGGAACAAGTGTGGTTGAATTATCTTATAATGTCTATGTAATTAATGGATATATGTTCTATAAAAATGAACATGATGAATAAAAAACCATAGAAAATAGTGGAGTTATACTTTTTTCTAATGTGATTCATGTATTTATTACCAAATAAATAAACCAAAATTATGAAAATATATAATATTTTGGCGTTATCAAAAAAATATGGGGGTTGGATTATGCAACATTCAATTTGTCTATTATTCAATGAAAGTTGGTTGATAATAAGAGCATGTTAAAATAGATGAATTGGGGTTTTTGAATGTGGATTTCAGTAAATAATGGTACAAAGACAAACAGTCCATAATAATATCATAGGAAGTACATGTATTTTAGGTTCAAGAATATATACATTCCTTAGGGTCCCACTCTATCATTCCCTAAACATATTAAAGAAAATGTTTTTTAAGGTGTCTGCATATATTTTACTATTAATTATTTTAAGTAAATTATCTATATTGAAAACTCTATTGAATAATTTTGATAGTAAGGATGTGGTGTTGTATAATCGTTAAATATCTATAGATAGAGTAACTACAACAAGCCATGCCACAGATCTGGACACCCAAACAAAGGAAAAATTAAAACACAAAACTGAAAAACTGAATAAGTTTTTAAAATGTAATTTCAAGGTAATACTACATTTTGATTCTTCATTTAATCATAAAATTTGATTCCTGAATTAATATTTATGATAAGAAGGGTATTAGTCTATGAATTTTACATATTTGAATATTTTTACCATATTTTTTGAAGGATCATCTAGAATGGAATATGCATAACAAATGTTTTATGTACTCTACTTAGGTTCTATACATAGATATTTTCTATAGTCATATGTTCTGACTACATTATCTATGCCAACTATTGTGTGATTCCTGATATATTCCATGGATTCCTTTCCATTTTTATGTGTTTTATGTGTTCCATAAAATGTTTAAGACTTCAATTTCATATGTCAACTTCTTTCAAATGCTAGGAAACATAAAATACCACTCACTGAAGAAAAGAATTAAATAATTGTTTCTCAATAAAATTGAATATATCAATGACCAATTAATAACTAAACACATTTTGAAGCCTACCTTCAATAGAATATTTGATTATAGTAAATGCATGGAAAGAAGAATGGGAAGCACATGATATGTTGATTTTCAATAAAATATTTCATACTTAAATTTTTCAAAACCATTAGTAAGGAATATAGAATGAAGATCCCCCTTTGATCTTGATTCACTTCAATAATATTCAACAACTACATATCCAAATATTGCACACACTATCACCAACTAGGCATGAATCCTGAAATCCAAATTCATTAACACCATCATTATTATTGTAGCTATATTGATTACCTAAATTTTAACATGTTTCATCCCCATAAATTTTCATCATAATTTAATATATGTTATATTCGCATATAAATATAGATTAATCCTAGATTTGATATTTTTTGGGAGGAGTTCATGTTTCACCTACTTTTAGGAAAAATCATAGATAGTATTCAGACTAAGAGGTTGTAATGATCATACTAGAAATGTTTCATCCATGATAGATGAGAGTTCATATTTTGGAGCATCATATAAGATCCTCTAGGAGGTATGTATTGGGAACTCTATTTCTCTATGGACTAATGAACTAGTTATCGATGACCATAGTCTGAAGCCTTCATCGAATAGAATTTTTGATTTTATAAACTCAGAGGATAAGAAAAGGTGCATAAAAAACATGCATTCAATGAAAAATATGAATTCAATAATATTTTTCTTATTACTAATGTGTCACTAAAACATTAAATTCTCAGATTTCAATATTAATTAGTATTTATTATAATTTATAAACAATATTGTATATAAATATTTGAATTTATAGAAATTGTACAACAATTGAAAAAATATTAGATGTTCTTTATAAATTGTTATTCTCATATTGCATTAGTATTTATTCTAATTTTTATACATTATATTTCTAATTTTTTCAATTTTTTTGTATAGATATTATTGAATGTGTCAGAATATCTTAAAGTATAAGATTTAGTATAATAGGAAAATGTGATTATCCTTTATGTTTTATACTATTTTAACTGTCTACATATTTAATGTACGTTTATTTCAATATTTTGTACCACTAATTTATTCTTTAAATATAATCAATATAATAAATATTAATGCTAGGTTTCAATCCTGTATACATGGTGACGAGGTGGAGGAACACTAGATTTTGGAGAAATAAACCATCATGGAAGAGTGGAGTAAGGGCATATTTTGGTGTAGTGGGTCAATTTATTTTGTTTCAGTTAATATATTCTTTTACTTGTACTAAATATGTCTTGTGATTAAATTTTTAGGGAACTAGATTGTGTACTCTCTTTGATTAGTGCACCATGTATTTAATTTAACCAGTGGATATTTTTTTAGAGAATTGAAACATGTATTTTATTTGAGTAGTGGATAATGAATTTTTATTGAGAAGTGGACCATTTTTAGATCATTGATTTATACTATCATGCGAACACATGGGACATCACTAGTTACATAAATATATATAATTAATTAAATATATATAATTATATGAAGTTGGTCCAGTCAGAGGCCAAGGCTGCATACTATTTATTTTAAAAAAAATAAAAGTATCAAACAAGCATGAGAGAGACGTGGTTAACAAATGACACAAACCCTCAACCAAATGGAAAAGCTACATATCAAAAGGTTCAATGTCATCACCATCACAAGAATTATTGTGCTAATGAAGAAACATTTTAGTATTGTTTAATATTTTAGTTCTAATAAAACTTATTTTAATCTTAATTTTTGGAAAGCAATGAAAAAAGTCTTACCCAATGTTTTAAATAGAACCCTAACAGAGTCTTCATTCCTTGAATTTTTAGTCTTTCATAGAACTGAACCCTCACCACCACTATACATCAAGATTATTGATGAATCAATCCTCTCATAATCTAAGGTATGTGCTTATTTCTTGTCCTCTTTAATCATTATATTCTTCCATCTAGGTCTTTACCCCCTATGTCCTCGTCCTTGTTTTAGATCTTTACTATGAATGGCATGAACCAAACTTGATTTAGATATTTAGTTTCATGTTTTTTCGGATTTATTCGTTATTATTTGTTTCCCTTACTATCAGAATCACTAGTTTTCTCCCTTATTTAATGATTCCATGGTGGTTTTGGGTATACTGGAGGTGGAGTTCAAATCTCCATAGGTTTTTATATAGTTATGGCTTCCTGTTGAATCCATCATTCAATTCCACCATCTTTCATTCTAGATCTCATCTTGGTCAAGTTTTTAGTCCACCTATGATTGAGGTTACTATAAAGATAGTTTTTGGTCTCTTCATAATTTTTCTACTATGATATCTGACAATTATCTCTTGAGTTCAACACCTTTTTAGAGATGGATAGGTCATGATTTTATCTGTTTGGTGGAGATAAAACTATATGAGACTTATTATATTTTTATTTTGGGAATATTAGAATGTTCTACCAGTATATTATGTGTATATAAATAATTATAAATAATTTATAAATAATTTTTCTTATAGATAATTTTGATTATACATACTTTTGATTTTCTTGAATTAATAATTTATACAAATAAATTATAAATAATTTTGAATTAATAAATTTTTTGAATTAATATTTATTTTTAAATAATGTAAATTGGGTATTAAATTAATAAATTATAATGATATATATTATTTTTTAAATATATACATCATTTTAACCAATTACCATATTTTATAGTATTTACTATTCATCAAAATATTTAACTATTGTGACATGTAATAGATTTTTACTAGTAAACTATGTTTACTCTCTTAATCAATCTAGATATATTGATTAAAAATATAGAATGTATTTTTTTAAATCAAACTCTAATTATATATAAATAAATTGTAATGCACTGGCCCCAGAGGCCTAGAGTTGGTGCATTATTACGTATCATTGGCATGATCACAAAATATCATGTCTCAAAAGACTGACTAGTTTAGTTTCTTTGGAAGTGCTAGATACATTCATAAGTTTTAAGTTACATCATGAAATAGAAAACTACAACAACATTGTTTCCATGGAAAACCATGATATCCCATAGACTATCCCTGTAGGTGAATCATAATATACATCTTCACATCCTGGGAAAAAGAAAACATAGAAAGGGGTAAGCTCAGATGCTCATTAAGGATAACAATATAGTGGAAACTTTCATAAAAAAGCATAAACATTTAAGGTATTTTATAAGACTAAAACAAAAGCCTTTTAAACTTGAACATCAGCATAATATGGAAATGATAAAATCAAATAATTCCATTTACTTATTCACATGGATATTCTACTAGTCGAATAATCAAATGCAATATCAACAACCAATTTCATAATGATGGAATGCATGATGACAGACTTCATAACCACTTAGTCAAGGCCTTGTGCCAAGACTACAAATAAGATTTTTTCAAGTTCTTATGCCAAGACACTAGTTTGTCTCATGATACCTACCGATGCATCAAGGAGCTATAGCGGGATCCAACCATCACTTACTAAGTCCAATGCATTCCTCAGATGAAAATTTTGAAACATAACATAAACATTCTTATTAAAACTAGCATACAAAATGCCAATACATTATCCAAAAACCGTGAATGGTATTAAAATAACACATCCACAGTCAAACATAACTCATTCAATACAATATAGAAGATTTTTTTGTAGCAGATTAACCAATATCGAGAGTAATGAAGGATATTGACATAGATTAAAATAATCATCAAAACTATTTTAGAGAAATACCCCCCCTTTTCTTTAAATCATTTAAAAGTCACACTATTTTTCAAGAAGCCATTTAAAAATAGATTTTTGAATCAAAGTGTCCCATACCACTTTAAAAAATTTGAAAGTAATTTTAATTTTAAAACAATAATGTCCATATAAATAAATCCTTAAAACCATTTTTAAAACATGGACATTAATGAGAATGATTTAGAAGAATAAAATTTTAAAACATTTAAAATGATATTTTAGTTAGAGTTCCTAACCAAATGAGAGATTCTTGAATACAAATAATTGAGGTAATAAAAACATTATAATATCTTGAAAATAAATAATTTCATGATATACTATGTCAATGTATAGTATATACACCATATAAAAGTGAATTGGTGCATAAAAACAAAGAAGTATCAAAGGAATGTAAATTGAGATGAAATCCCTTATAAAGGTAGTGTCCTTAGGTAAAGGATAAATCAATGAAATAATTGTGTTTGAAAAATATAAATATACTCAATGTTATTGGATATTCAGTGTAAATCAATCAGAGGACATTCACACATATTCTTGTAAAAACAACACCAATGACTTGGATGTTTAACTCAATGAATAGAAATTGAGTTAAGATAAAGTTTATATCAATGACTTGAGAAATTATCAATGGAGTGATTATGTGTATCAAATTTATATCCACACAAATAGGAGTGGAATTTACTAAATAAATAGTAAATAGTGATTCCACACATAATCTTGGAGTAAAATAATCAACGAAGTATGTGTAAATCCCCCAGAGTGGAAATTGAAATTTGAAATTCCCTTACCGATTTGGAAACTTATAAAAAATACAAACCATGAAAGAAGGATCATAAAATGAAGATGTAAATATCCATATATTAAATTATATTACACCAAGAATACAATCATGGACAATACATACGCCACACAAAAGGGAATAGTGTCCAATATAGCATGAATCTCACGGGAATAAAAAGAGAGATGAAAAACCCTTACTTCATTGTAATCAATAGATTCATATGACCAAAAGTTAATAAAAAAAAATTAATCACATAATACCATGAATATAAATAGAATCATGATAATATATATCAAATGGAAGTACACAATACACCACATCCAATAAATAAGTGGCGAACAATGGAAATCTCACAGAATTAAAAGTGAGATAAGAAACCCCTTACATTGTACTTTTCATTGGTCGATGGTAGTTTAACCTCCTATATAATGGTGAAATAATTTTTATTAAATTATAAATGAATCATATACATTAATATGATATCATATATGATCTTTTAATATTTATTTGTTAATAATATTTTAGTATTATTGTCGTTTTGGGTGTTAACTGATTCACTTTCCTTTATATGATTTGTTTTGAAAGTAGTGTTTGTTATGAATAGGATGTATCTTATTCATATTAAGAATGATATTAAGTCTTTAAAAATTATTTTTAATCATCTAATGAAAATTAGTCTTGAATGTATACGATGAGGAATGAATCTCATCGCATTCGTGCAGACAGTAATCAGTACGTACGCACGACCGAAAATATCATTCTTTTGATATTAAAATAATATATAATTGGATGGTATATCATATATACAGAATAATTATCATGTTATATTTATTATTTACATAAATTAAACATTATTATTATACCCATCCAAATAATAATGTATTGAATAACAATTACACCACAACGTGGAGACGGTAAGCCGTACGTACGCACGCATGGTGACATGTCATTTATAGGATGGATAGACTAATGAATATGGTCGTACCATATTTATAATAAAATCATAATATATAGAAGATATTGGAGTTATTATTTTATAATGGAAACAATAAAGAAAGAGGAAGTTGAAGAAGAAAGGAACTTGAAAGAGGTGATGAAATATTTACCTCTTCTTCGGGTTCTTCCTTTTGATTTGATAAAAAGGGATCCTTAGGTTGACTTTCTGACTAAAGGAAGGCCTCTAGAATGAAGGGAGGACAGTTGAGAGGGTATTCGGGTAGGGGTTGGCTGAGGAAAATGGCTTTGAATGTGTGAATTAGAGGGAAGGGGGAGTGCCCTTTTATAAGAGGAGTGAGGGGTACCATATGAAAAGATAGAAATATTATTTTATAATAAAATAATTTTTGGTTTCTAATGACTCTGATGTAGATTATTTAAATTCTAAGGTGGGGATGGGTCTAAAAACACTCAACAAATAAGTTTTAGACAGGTTTGGGTCACTTTATTAACCTTATCTTTTAGATTTGACTCATAGTTAAATAGTTTGACATTTACCATGTCTCTTTGTATTTTTATATTATATGATTAATAAACTTACTATAAACTTCCAATCGAACCTCAAGTGGTTCATTAATGACACACCTCTTATTATATAAGTCTTATGGCCGAAATTATGATTTTTAGGAATATAATATCAATTAATAATATAATATTTGTTTTAAAAACTCTTTTTTGTCAATTTTGTCACTATTTAGTATTTTTTTTTCTAAATTCATAACAACATTACTACTTAGAAAAAAATTCATTTTACTAACCCAAATTTGTAATATTAACCTATTAAACTAGTGGAATTCATAAAATGTCTCAAATTACATTTATTTGTATATTTATAATATCAATTATTTTAAAATTTCATTAATTAGGTAATTGATGCATCATCATTGTGTCATAAATAAATTTAATTATTTATTTTATAAAAAATATAAATAAAATACTATTATGTAGGAAATCATTTTATCTTTATATTGAATATTTATAGTCGAATTTATCTTATGTGTAACCCTATCTAAAAAATGTTTTAGTTATTAAACATTGATTTTAACTCTTTTAACTCTTCTTTGAATTAAATAATAATAAATTTTCTAATCTAATCCAAGTAGACCAAATAGGTTCATGTTTTATTACTAAAGTTTTTTTGGCCTAATTTTACTTATCCAATAGAATTAGGACATGTGTTAGGGTAATAATAATATCATTTTTACCCTTAATTACCCTATTTACTTTCAACCGTGGTAAATAAAAGTAAAAAGTTACTATTCACCAAAAAAATATTTTTATCTTATTGAACCACATTTTACTCCTTGATATTAACTGTTTCTCTTTAATTTTTTAAATTCAACTCATAGAAGCGGTAAAATTAAGTTTTATGTAAATTTGCAAATGCTCCCAGGAGGTGCGTAAAAGACGGTGAAAAGTTCAATAAAATTTTATATATCTAATATTATTACAAAATGACTCCAATGAATTAAATTGAACATATATAGGTATTATGTATCTATTTTGACCGAAAATAAATTTAAATAAAATAATTAATTATTTAAATAAAAATTCGGTTTTAAACTATAACTCAGTGTTTTTCACTATTCATAAAAAATTGTAAGTTTTCAGAAAAAAACCAAAATTTCACCATAAGCTAATTTTGATATTCTAAATCCAAAAATGAAGTCCATTTTGAAATATAAAATTTATAAAATTTCAAAAAGTGGGTATTATTATTCATAATGGCTAGTTTGATTGGTCGTGGTGCGTTAGAATCTCAAAGTTGCGTACAATGCAAGCTATTACATTATTCAAAGGGAAATGTACCGTGGAAGCTTGGGGTGTTACATTCTTCCCCCATTTTAGAAATTGCGTCCTCGTAAGATTTAAAATTGGGCTTGGAAACATAATTTAAAGTCTTACATTGAAAAATGAGTCAATAAAAGTATCACTTTAAAATAAAGAAAGAGTAGTACAAAGGTCACCCGAGATAACCCATAATAGGATTCCTTGTAGGAAAACATGGATATTGAAGATAAACTAAGTGTCAAGTTCTAATAGAGAGGGATAGAAAACATGGTTAGGAGAAAGTTAACAACAAGAAAACCACAAACTTGTGTTGGGACAAATAGTCATTAGTTTCCCAGTAAGAAAAGTAAATGGATAACATTTTTTTTAAGTTACATTTCATAAAGATAAGGAATTTATTTATGATATTGACTAAGAACATAAAGAGATATAATTAATTTTTAAGATAACTTTCATTCTTTAATAAATTTATACCACTAAATCATTTTTTTTCAAAGGATGAGTATTCAAGATGACTTGGTCACACCGAAAGAGCTAGAATCAAATTATAGAGAATCAAATGATCCACAAAGGATAAAATATATATTTACCTTGTATTTAGAGATTAATAAAAACCAAAATGGTTAGTACAAGATTAGATGATCCCCCAAAAGGATATTTCTTTAGAGAAAGAAATATTAATCTTAATTTCTAAAATTAAACCAACAATACCGCAAAGTTAAATAAATACCATTCAATAAATAATTGTCCTTAAAATCCTTCAATATAATCCAAACTAATATTGAAACCCAAAACATAGAAGATTTTGGTTATGTTGTCTTCCATTTTAAATTTTATCTCCAAATGACATCGACTACTCTTAAAGTCACATACTTAAAAGTAATTAACCTAATCACATATTATCTATTATAGGTTAATCATTTCCATAAATAGACCAAATCACAATAAATCCATAATAAAAACATAGATAAAAATATACCATTACTCCTCAAATGAAATCCCCTAGTAATCAATTTTCCTTAGGCATATAGTGTTCCCAACAGAGCAAACGTCTTCCAAAATAACATTTATCACTTAATCACAAAATATTTTTCCTATACTTAGGGTATTCATTTGATAAGATATAAGACCCCAAATAAACTTATTATTGATCAATAAAATCGTTTAACTAAAAATAACTTGTCACACTAACCAGGGACTTCATGTAGTCCGGTGGTAGGTGATTAATCCCAATCGCACTCTGGTTTTGGGTTCAATTCCCATAGCTTTGTCTGGCATGACGGGTTGTCACACGGTCTGCGTGTTGTCCTTTTTCAAAAACAATATTTTATAACATTACCAAAATGAGATAAATTCCTCAAAAATAACCATCACATAATTTAACCACAAATTCTACCTCATACCTTGCATTTTCATCCCAAAATATAATAAATTGTAATTTCCTCAAACCTAATGATCATATAAAACCAAATTGTTATTTATAACTCTATCCACAAGAGAAAAGATATTTCTTTCTCAAATATCATTTTCACATGACAAACAGCAGGGTTACAAATACAAGAGAAAATTATTCCAAAGTAATCCCATCAACAAATAGCAATAATACTTTTAAACATTTCTCTAACCATTTATTTCTACAAAGCTTCTTCTTTGACCACGAAAATAACCTATAGAATAGGTAATTCACTCGGGTAATGGACAGGTCCCCTACATTTATGGAAAATGGATGTAAATGGATTCTTGGGACAATTTTTATTTTCTTCCATAGTACTCTTCATTTTTCCTCGACAATTCTTCACTTTATGTCATTATTTCCCACACGTAAAGAATTTATTTGTTCTATTGAGACACTTTCTGGGGTGTCTCCTTCCACATTTCCTACATGATGGAAACTGAGGTTTATTTTCTCCATGGTCCCCACTACTGGAGAACTTATCAAACATCACCTTTCTCTTCATTGTTGAGTCTGGGAGTTGGTTAATATATATGTTGTTGATCATATTTTTGGAAAACTGATTTGGCATGAACACAATATCTTTTACGCCTATCAGCAATCCATTTTGTAGCTCATTTCCACCACCATTCCCACCTTGTACATCATGCTCAAAGTTACTATTACTTCCTTGGAATCCATCCATTGACTAAAACTTGAAATCATTGTGTGAGTAAAAATAGTCATAAAATCATTTGGAGAATATCATGACACCATATTTTCAATCTGAAACACCTTAAGATTAACCAAGGACATTTATTCTCATCTTATATTAAAATCCATCAAATTGTTTTGTAATGAAAATGTAAATTATCCTAATCATATCCCCTGGGAGTGTTGTAACCAGAAGTGCAGCAAGACCCATTGTCATGCACCAGTTCCCATTCGAGTCTAGCTCAAAGAGGTGTTTTCGGGTTTTACTCCTAGGTACATCTATGTCAGAGCCTCCTCTACCTGCTCGTATCCAGACAGGGATGTATAGTTTGGAAAAATCACAAAATCTCAACAGTACCAAAATTCTAGGAAGTTATTCTATACAAATCCTCAAAGTCTATATTAGAGATATGTGCTCTAATCAGAGTTTATCAAAATCTTGTTTCCAAGGATTGTACTAAACTTCATATGATACCAACTATAATGCCCCGACCCCAAAAGCCTAGAGTCAGTGCATTATAACATATCATTAGAATGATCACAAAAGATCAAGTCTCGAAAGACCTATTAGTTTATTAGCCTTGGAAGTGATACATACATTCATAATGTTTACATTACATAATGAAATTGAAAACTATAACAACATTATTTCCATGGGCAACCATGAGATCCCATATACTATCCCTATAGGCCAGTCATAATATACATCTTCAAATCCTAAGAAAAATAAAACATAGAAATGGGTTAGCTCAGATGCTCAGTAAGGATAATAATATAGTGGAAACTTTCATAAATAAGAATAACAATTTAAGGAAATGTATAAGACAAAAACAAAAGCCTTTTAAACATGAAATTAAGCATAATTTGGTAAAGATAAAATAATATAATTCCATTTAATTATTCACATGGATATTCTACTAGTCGAATGATCACATGAAATATCAATATCCACTTTCTATAATTATGAAATGCATAATGCCAGACTTCATAACCACTTAGTCAAGGCCTTGTGCCAAGACTACAAATAATATTTTTTCAAGGACTTGTGCCAAGACACTAGTTTGTCTCATGAGACCTACAGATGCATCTAGGAGCTATAACGAGCTCCACCCGTCACTTACTAGGTCCAATGCATTCCTCATAAGAAATTTTTAAAACTTAACATAAACATTTGTATTAAAACTAGTATACAAAATGTCAATACTTTATCCACAAACCATGAATGGTATAAAAATAGCATATCTATAGTCAAACATAACTCAATCAATACAACATGGAAGATTGTATTGTAAGAGATTAACCTCAATCAATAATAATGAAGGATATTGACATGGATGAAAATAATCATCCAAACAATTTGAGATAAATATCCCCCTTTTTCTTGAAATCATTTAAAAGTCACAGTATTTTTTAGGAAGATGTTTAAAAATAGATTTTTGAATCAAAGTGTCCCATACCACTTTGAAAATTTTAAAATTAATTTTAATTTTAAAGCATTAATTTCCATATAAATAAATCCTTAAAACCATTTTTAAAACATGGAAATTAATGAGAAATATTTAAAAGAATAAATTTTCAAAACATTTAAAATGATATTTTAGTTAGAGTTTCTAACCAAATGAGAGACGCTTGAATACAAATAATTGAGGTAATAAAAACTTTATAATATCTTGAGAATAAAGTATATCATGACATACTATGTCAAAGGACATTATATACACCATATAGAAGTGAATTGGTGCATACCAACAATGAAGTCTCAAAGGAATGTAAATTGAGATAAAATCCCTTATAAAGACAGTATGATTAGATAAAGGATAAATCAATGAAATAATTATGAGTGAACAGTATAAATACACACAATATTATTTGAAATTATGTGCAAATCAATCAGAATACAATCACACATATTCTTGTAAAAACAACACCAATGACTTGGATGTTTAACTCAATGAATAGAAATTGAGTTAAGATAAAGTTTATATCAATGAATTTAGAAATTATAAATGGAGTGATTATGTGTGTCAAACTTATATACAAAAAAAGGGGATTGGAAATTACTACATAAATAATAAAAAGTGATTCCACACATAATATTTGAGTAAAACAAACAACGAAGTATATGTAAAGCCCACTGAGTAGAAATTGAAATTTAAAATTCCCTTACCGATTTGGTAACTTATGAAACATAAAAACCATGAAATAAGAATCATAAAATGAAGATGTAAATACCTATAAATTAAATTATATTACACCAAGAATACAATCATGAAAAATACATACGCCATACAAAAGGAAATAGTGGCAAATATAGCATGAATCTCACGGGAATAAAAACTGAGATGAAAAACCCTTACTTCGTTGTAATCAATCGAGTCATACGAACAAAAGTTAATAACCACCAAATGAATCACATAAAACCATGAATATAAAGAGAATCAAGACAATATATATCAAATTACAGTACACAATACACCACATCCAATAAATAAGTGGCGAATAATAGAAATCTCATAGAATTAAAAGTGAGATAAGAAACCCTTTACTTTTTACTTTTCCTTGGTTGATGGTAAGTTAAACTTCTGTATAATGGTGAAATAATTGTTAATAAATTATACAAGAATCATATAAATTAATATTATATCATATATGATATTTTAATATTTCTTTGTTAATAATATTTTAGTATTATCGTTGTTTCGGGTGTTAACTGATTTGTTTTCCTTTATATGATTTGTTTTGTAAGTGGTGTTTGTTATGAATAGGATGTATATTATTAATATTAATAATTATATTAAGTCTTTAAACATTATTTTTAATAATATAATGAAAATTATTCTTCAATGGATACGATGGGGAATGAATCTCATCCTGTTAGTGGAGACGGTAATCCGTATGTACGCACGAGCGACAATATCATTTTTTGATATTAAAATAATATATAATTGGATGTTATATCATATATAAAGATTCACTATCATTTTATATTTATTAATTACATCAATTACACATTATTATTATACCCATCCAAATAATAATGTATTGAATAACAATTACACCACGATGTGGAGACGGTAAGCCGTACGCACGTATGGTGACATGTCATTCAAAGGATGCATAGAATAATGAATAGGATTGTACCATATTTATAATAACATAAAAATATATATAAGATACTGGAGTTATTATTTTAGAATGGAAAAAACAAAGAAAGAGGAAGTGGAAGATGAAAGGAACTTGAAAGAGGTGATGGAATATTTACCTCTTCTACGGGTTCTTCTTTTGGATTTGATGAAAAGGTCTCATTAGGTTGTATTTATGACTAAAGGAAGGACTCTAGGATGAAGTTAGTACAGTTGAGAGAGTATTTTGGTAAGGTTTGGCCGAGCCAAATGTATTTCAAGGTGTGAATTAGAGAGAAGGGGGAGTGACAATTTATAAGAGGAGTGAGGGGCACCTTAGGAAAAGCTAGAAATATTATTTTATAATAAAATTATTTTCAGTTTATAATGGCTCTAAAGTGGATTATATAAAGTCTAATGTGTGTATGGGTCTAAAACCACTCAAACAAAAGGTTTTAGATAGGTTTGGGTCACTATATTAACCTTATCTTTTTGATTTAACTCTTAGTTAAATAGTTTGTCATTTACCATGTCTCTTTGTATTTTTATATTATATGGTTAATAAACTTACTATAAACTTTAAAGAGAACCCCAAGTGGTTCATTAATGATACAAATATAGTTATATAAGGCTTTTGTCCTATCCTTGGATTTTTAGTAATATAATATAAATTAATAATATAATATTTGTTTTAAAAACTCTTTTATGTCAATTTTGACACTATTTGGTATTTTGTTTTTTATAAATTAATAACAACGTTATTACTTATAAAAAAATTCATATAACTAACCAAAATAAGTAATATTGACCTAGATAATTAGTGGAATTCATAAAAAGTCTCAAATTACATTTATTTGGATATTTATAATATCAATTAATTTAATATTTCATTAATTAGGTAATTACTGCATAATCATTGTGTCATAAATAAATTTAATTATTTAATGTCTAAAAAATATAAATAAAATACCATTATGTAGGAAATATTTTTATATTTATATTTGATATTTATAGCCAAATTTATCTTATGTGTAACCCTCTATTAAAAATGTTTTATTTATTAAACTTTTATTTTAACTCTTTTTACTCTTTTTTGAATTAAATAATAATAAATGTCCTAATCTAATACAAGTGGACCAAAGAGGTTCATATTTTATTACTAAGGTTTTTTTGGGTCTAATTATACTTATCCAATACAATTGTGACATGTGTTAGGGTAATAATAATATCATTTTTACCCTTAATTACCCTATTTACTAATAACTGTGGTAAAGAAAAGTAAAAAGTTATTATTCATTAAAAAAATATTTTTATCTTACTGAACCACATTTTACTCCTTAATATTAACCGTGTCTCTCGGATTTTCAAAATTCAACTCATAGAAGCTGTTAAATTATGTTTTATGTAAATTTTCAAATGCTCTTAGTAGGTGGGTAAAAGACGGTGAAAAGTTCAATAAAATTTTATATATCTAATATTATTAAAAAATGAATCCAAATAATTACATTGAACATATATAGGTATTATGTATCTATTTTTACCTAAAATAAATTTAAATAAAATAATTAATTATTTAAATAAAAATTCGGTTTTAAACTATAACTTAGTGTTTTTCACTATTCATCAAAAATTGAATGTTTTCAGAAAAAATACAAAAATTCACCCTAAGCTAATTTCGATATTCTAAATCCTAAAATAAAGTCCATTTTGAAAGATTAAATTTACAATATTTCAAAAAGTGGGTATTACTATTCATAACAGATAGTTTGATTGGTCGCAGTGTGTTAGAATCTCGAAGTTGTGTACAATGCAAGCTATTACATTATTTAAAGGGAAATGTACCATGGAACATTGGGGTGTTACATGAATTTTTAAATTAAAAGATATAATGTATTTTAAATTTGTTTTTTTATAAGAAATACTTCTTTATTAGAAATTATTTTGTTTTAAATTCTTTCACATGCTTTATTATTTTTACATTAATAGTTATTTATATATATATTTATAAACATATACAATATATTTTTAAAATTAAACCCTTTAATTATAATTTAAAATATTTTCAATTAAAGCTATTAATTTAATAAAATTAAAGACTTCCTATTAAATAAATTTTATAATTATTAAAATAAAATTTTATTAAAAAAATAGTTACAAATAATTGACTCCCTAATTTTTAGTTACATAACACCTATATACATCTATACCGAACCAAAGTGTGATATAATCCATGGTGGTACTTTCATGTGGTGATTTAGCAAACATAGATCTCATAATGGTCTCCACCAACATTAATGTATCCCGCGTGTGATTTTGTTCCAAACAAACTTATTTCAGTTCAATTTAATCTTAGTATAAGACAAACCATAGTAATGATACCTTTTTCCCAAGCTTAACAAAATTTTCCTCATATGGTATGTTTATACTTCTTGATTCCATAAATTCATCCTTCTATATAAATTTAATAATTTAATCACCCTTATTTATACTCACTATATTTACTATTATCATTTATCATCTAATTTTTTGTCTTGAATTTATAGTGATATATTAAAATCATGGTATGTGATCACTAGTTATCTGTTCCCCCCTGAACAACATTATTTGTTTATAATTTTCCCAAATTATTTGAACAGCGGGCGCGTAAGAAATATTATTTTTCCTCGATCTACCCCATTTTCTTCCAAATATCCCTCCGACTCCCATGGATTAAAACTACAATGTATTTTTTTTAAATTTCATATTAACTTTTATAGAACTCCTAGAAATATAAAATATCACCTTCTACGTAATATATATTAATAATAACACTATAGAAATGTCATGTCACTAAATCCATCCAACCCATATGATAAACATCATGACCCCAATTCCATAATATTAGCCTCATAGGAAGATAAAAACTATTAGAATTCAAAACTCATGCCAAAATCATTTTAATTTTCAGGGAGTAGGTGAATTCTTGATTTGAATTTAGAAACTGAAACCGTTGTCTCTTCAATGGTGCATACAAGACCATCCAACTAATCCTTATCATAGTCACACTAGTAAAAGATCCCCTTATAGAGATCAATACACTGCTTATACTTTTTTAACCATTATATAGAAAACTAATAAATGTTATCTTGTTCTTCTCTAACTACATAGCCTGAGAACATTTATATTTTCATAGACAAATTTCATCCACGTCAACTTCAAATCCCTTAAATTTATTATTTCATTTTTTTCCTAAGACTCATCCCCCATCTCTTCTAGACATGAACCTATGTATCTTGAACTTATATGAGAAGCATTAATCACATACCAGGTATCTATGATCATTGTGGATTAATTCAAAGGATAAAACCTACCACCAGTGGATTAATTATTTTTTGAAATTCAATTTCCATTTCTTTTGAAGCATGCTAAAATTATTTGAAACATTCAAATGTTGGTTTCCCATTATTTAGAAGGCCCCTTATTTTTTATTTATTTATTTTGTAAAATATTAACATTACTAAATAAAAAAGGATAGATATGAATAAAAAATGGATGAATTCCAAGCATATAAAAAAATAGTATAAAAATTGGGTGAAAGTGTTCATCATGTTTGAAAATAACATGAATATAACCCTTCTCAAATACTTTATCCATGTTTAATGTGTTTTTATTTAAGACTAATTAGTCTAGAGGAGTTCAAAACACTTTATATATCATAGAATAGATTGAAGTAATAAATTTTTGTCTAAACATAAGGAAAAATTTAATGTAGCTAGTGATTGGGATAACACAAAATTTTATAGAACATATGACATGATTACAATTGTATACAATGAAGAAGACTGTATTGAGTATGTGATTACAAGTGTGAATTATGATAAAGATCATATTGAAGAAATGGAAATGGATGTTTAAGATAAACTTCATGATTATCTAAAACTGTCTGAGAATTTAAATTTTTATGAAAATATGCCATTATATGTTGGTTACACTAAATATACAACATTTTCAACCATAATAAAGATGTATAATTTAAAAAATAACAATAGATGGTGCGACACCAGTTTTACTAAACAAATTTCTATCTTGAATGATATACCCCTAAAGATAATAAGATTCCTAGGGAAACATATGACACTAAAAGAATTATTTGTTTAATTGGTACAATCACTAAAAGAATACATGACGTTTAAAATGGATATATATTGTTTTACAAGGACCAAAAATCACTAAAATAATTCCCAATGTATTGTTCTTCTCGATACAATAATGAATAATCATGTCCTCTGAAACATGTATTGTAATTTCCAATAATTCTAATGTTTACACATCTATATGTAAGCGAGGAGATTGAAATGAATTTGACATCACATGAAGATACACGAAATAAATACAGGAAACTTTATCACCTAGTATACTCTCCTTAGTGGAAGAGAATTGACCACGACTATCCTAAATTTTGAAAAGAGCCAAGAAACCATTGTCTTGCGTTATCTCAAGATGGAGTGAATTATTTTGATTTCAAAAGCATCACTCATAGTCCATTATGAATTATTTTGGTAAATAATAACTTTCCATCATGGTTATTCATGAAATGAAAATACATTATGTTATACATTATTTTATCAAGACCAAAACAATCGGGTAATGATATTGATGTATGTTTTCCCCATTGATCGAAGATTTGAAATTACTATGGGATTTAGGTGTTACATTGTATGATTCTTAAAAAATGAAGATTTCACATTGAGAACCATGTCTTATGGGATGATAGTTATCTTTCTTGATTATGGATTTTTTTGAGGATATAACATTAAT
The DNA here is from genome assembly GCA_963277665.1 of Viscum album. Taxonomy (NCBI): domain Eukaryota; kingdom Viridiplantae; phylum Streptophyta; class Magnoliopsida; order Santalales; family Viscaceae; genus Viscum; species Viscum album. The sequence goes on along the minus strand of OY728132.1, from coordinate 29,584,033 downwards.
GTAACTAAAGGGTTTCCCATTTGTGAACAAGGTACACAATAAATTAGGTTGAAACATTCCTAGAATAGTATGTTTATAGGACATCGCAAATTTCAATCTTGGATACATAAGTACCAATCTTGAATTACATCATTTGGTGGGATTTTAGAAGAATGTACAACACTGTCTCTACTTATAGGTGACAAAATGTTTGAGAAAGTAAAATATATGGACACTACTGTTGGAAAACCCTTTTCCAAAAACAATATGAAAGATGGTTAGAAAAGGAGATCATTTTTTTAATTAACATTTTTGGAATTTTTTGTATGATAGGAAATTTCTTGATGATATTCATGTTGAAAAAGGTATGTTATAGTTTCATTGAAACATGACTAAATGCTCTTAGAAAATCAAATGATGGAATTGAGGCTTGGTTTGACATAATTGACATGGTAATATGGGAAGAGTTGGCGCCAATAAAGGGTGAAAAATGAAGTTTTCTTCCTCCAAATACTTAAACACTTTCTTAGTAGAAGAGATATCAATTTTGAAACTTCTTGATTATTTTAAAGGTTATATAGGGGTATTTATCGAACATCATGAATATCATGTCAATGATTGATTTAATGTTAAAGGGTCTGAAATCACATGACTATCATGTTTTGATGAAAGATGTAATGCTTATATCTTTATGTCACATTTTTACCAAAAATTTATATCATATATTAAACAAGATCTATATCTTTTTCAAAGATATATTCATCAACATTATAGACTCGTAAAAATTGTTAACTATGGAAAATAAAATTTTCATCATATTATGTGAATTAAAAATTTTCAACCCACATGAATTTTTGATATGATGGTTCACTTGGTAAGGGAGATTTGACTATGTGGTCTTGAACATTATAGATGTATGTACACTATTTAATGGTATATTAATATTTTGAAAGTGTTTGTTAAAAATTAAATTTGGGTAGAAGGTTGTACTATGGTGTGATATATTTTTATGAATACATTGAATTGTAAACCAAGTACCAATCCAGTATGGAAAGAGTTGGTCTATTAAAATCTCATCACACTAGAAAGCTTGTGGGTAGAGAAATTTCTATAATAGATTTTGTCACAATCACTATTTAGATCGGGATCAAGACCACCTTTAAGTTTTTCATAATAATTTATAGGTTTCCTCATATATTAAAACCCCCCAAAAAATCACAGTCATTTGAATCCATAAAGGGAAGAAAACTTGATTATAAATACACATAATAAAAAAATTATAAGACGGTTTCAAAACAATATTTTAAGGATTTGGATGAAAATACAGATTCAATTTCTGAATTCAATTGATGGCTAGATAGAGGAACAAGTGTGGTTGAATTATCTTATAATTTTTATGTAATTAATGGTTATTTGTTCTATAAAAATTAACATGATGAATAAAAAACAATGGAAAATAATGGAGTTATACTTGTTTACTAATGTGATTCATGTATTTATTACCAAATAAATAAACCAAAATTATGAAAATATATAATATTTTGGTGTTATCAAAAATTTATGGGGGTTGGATTATGAAACATTAAATGTGTCTATTAATCAATGAAAGTTGGTTGATAATAAGAGCATGTTAAAATAGATGAATTGGGGTTTTTGAATGTGGATTTCAGTAAAGAATGGTACAAAGACAAATATTCCATAATAATATCATGGGAAGTACATGTATTTTATGATCAAGAACCCAAAAACCAAAAGTGGTCAATTGTTCTTTTATTTACCCCAACCACTAAAGGGTCAGATGAAAATTCATCTAAGGATGAACCTTTCATTGGGACATCACAATAATTTCACACCAGTTCCTATGTAGATGGGGTAATTTATGTTAAAGGAGACCATAATGAATGAATTTGGATAATCGATAGAGGGGTCAAATCCCTTCAACCTTTTAAAAAAGAGTTTAATAATCAGGTAATATTTTTTTGTTATATAGATTTCATTACCTCGTATTATAAATTTTTCACAGCTATATTTATGTAATCTAAATTAAATATTCAAAAAAATCTATATATAATAACTTATGAATGTTTTGATGGTACCAATCCTAATTAATAATAGGTTTATCAACCTACAAGTTCTTCTAATGAAGAGGAAGAACAAACTTATGCACATTCTAATGCTACCAATCGATAGGATCAACATATTGATTATTTTGAACCTGAGTAAGTGGTAGAAAATGAAAAAAAATCAATGTCAGAAAAAAATATAAGCACTATATCATGACGATGTTAGCAAAAATTAGTAAGTCGAGAGGAAAAAACATTAAATTTTAGATTGTATAGAACAAACATAGATATTATATTAACCACAACAAGACCGTGTTTATTATTTATATTGGGTTCACCACTCGGAAGTGTGTGCCGATTTATGTAGATTCATGGAACAATGTTGTGACTAAGATTATGACACTAATTTGGGAAGATATTAGGGTAATATTATGATATAATTTCTTTATTTAAATGAAAAACAAAATAACGAAACATTGGATTACTCATCATTATCCCTTGAAGAGTGTATTTATTATAGATCAATACTAAATGAAATTTGTATTAATGATTTCTAAAATGGATCATAGAGTCTTTAAACCAATTCTTACAATGTTTCATCTCAAATATGTTGAAGGTAAAATAAACTTACCCCCATTATAGAATTATTCACACTTGATAATCCAATAAGCATGTGAAGCTTTTATTGGTCATCATAAGGAGACATATTTTCATGTAAATTATGAATGGTAATACATTGTTTGAAAATATATGTATTAATCACTTTGATTATGAATTAATAATTTATGAAACAACATATGAGTGTTGATAATATGAAACAATAAGTAAAAGCAATATATCCCTACCGTATAAAAAGGGTGGGGTATGCTTCACTTTAAAAAAAATGGTAAGTATTTTATATCTACCATAATAATTTTATGCGACATGAAACCACAACATAAATATGTTCCTATATTTATATACAGATTGATTAATCAAAATTAAAATCCAATTCCATCTGACATTATGTGATATAGAAGGAGGCACAAGTAAATAAAAAAGATATACTGATAGATGAAAATACAAAAAAAGTGTGGAAACATATGTAAGAATGACATAATAAATAAAATTATTTAAAGAGGTATTACATAATAATGATTACTTATTTTACTATATATTTTATCCTAATTAGAAACAAGAATCATCATCACCTGTACCTAATGAACAACTACTATTAGTGGCCTTGAAGCGGCTAGTATAGTATTATTGTGTTAGAGGTTCGGGTTTTGGGGAGACCCCCCAAACATATTTTTGAGAAAAGAAATGAACGGTGCAATAAAAATAACAAAACTGAAGAGTTGTAGGAACCATTATCTAATCTTAAATTAAAATTTAATTGGAAGTAAAATTTTCTAGAAAATGTTATGAGAAGGAATCAAATAGAATAAGAAACATAAGAAAAACCACAACATGAAGATCCCCCACCCGCACAACCTTTTAAGTGAGCCATTACGCTCAAAGATTTGTGTTAGATGAGGTAATAAATATTCTCATAATTGTTTCATTGAAATATGAATCATGAAGACACTAATACACTTACTATATTCATATTATACATGGTCTAAATAATTGTGATTTATATCCTTCAACACCCACCCATATTTTTATTGTGGGGGATACCATGTTCAACATCCAAGAAGATATTCCCCATAATAGACAACTTCTAATAAGTCATGTGAGAGTGGTGATTAACCTAGCTCATGAACTGAGTGCCAAGATCACTATTCCACTTCATGATGCATGTATTCATACTGTCATGCATGATATTGGATCATTCATAGCATGACCATTAGATCTTGTAAAAAAACATGTCTACAAGGAGTTACTCATTTCAAATTTATTTTTCATGAAATAAATTTAACAATTAAATAAAAAGGTAAGAACTAATAAATTTTATTACAGACAGACAAATAGAAGGGGTGAAATAAAAATTTGAATAAAAAAGATATACAAGATCTACCAACCAATCAAAAAGATAATCAAAAAGTACCTTTACCCCACCCATTAAAATTCAAAATTTTCTAACAGTAAAGGTTCATGCATATACAGGGTTACAATGTGGTAGTAATGTCATAGTCTACTTTGAAGAAAACAAGGATATAGAGGAAATTAATGAATATATTTATCTTGACGGTGTAAATGAAATCCTCATGTATGAATGGCTAGGGTCTCATTTTTAAATGTATAATTGAGGTCTATTTTCATTAAATTTTTTTTCAATATCTGATATATTATTTTAATTATGACTAAATACAATTCATATTTTTTATAGGAATATATTTCAATAATACTTTAAATGAAACCCCGACGAACAAAAATATAGATTCCTTAGTCCTCACATCACTCCTACATAAGAAGATTCAATGGAATCAAGCCAAATTGATTCAATAGTGCAAAAACTAGATGTAGTGTTTGAAATAAAACATACAGATGATTAAATTTTATTATTACTGATGATGAAGTGATAAAAATCTACAATTTAATCATATTAAATATATTTTCATTTATATCATTATTTATTCATTTTTTTTATTTAGGCAGTATTAGTTACTCATTACGGTCAATTTGAATTCTCTGGAGATTTATTTTTTAGATTCATTGCATGGATACCCAAAAAACGGACCACACATGATGATTTTTATATATTTGTAATAAAATAAATGCATCATTTTAGAATTAAACATTAATTTATATATTTTATATTTGGTTTTAATGAGAATTATATTATGATAGGGGAGTGTCCAAATATCATTAAAATCATGTAATGAGGACAATCCATGAGCATAAGGAGCCTATCAACATCTATAAGTGGATCTATATTAGGGTATATATAATAATATTTTACTAGTAAAAAATAGACCAAAACAAATTAATTATTTTTTTAGTGCTTCTCCAGTGTCTAAAACAAAAAAATAGAAAATATTGTGGTTAATATGTTTGTAAATTTATGAAATATATCATATACCATCAACAAACTAGCATCCCCGAACATGTATTTTTAAAGATACATAAAATTTAATTTAAAGTATTTATTTCTTTTTAGTGTATTGATATTTTTACTGTACTACAAGGACCATAAAAAGTAACCATATTCACAAGATGAAATATATTTGTTTAGAAATGAATGAGTATCATACCTGGTGTTAAATTTACACATATATCATAAAGATGTGTCTTCTTACTACTAATTTAGTCAATTCTATCATCATTTTATCTACTTTTTTAGTTAATTTTCTTATCATTTTTATCTTGTACTTATTTTTTAATTTTTTATAGATATCAGGAAGAAATGAAGTATTTAACAATGATAATTCACTGCTGTATTTTTATTCTCCAATGAATTCAACATTCTGGGTAGAACACTACTGTATTTTAATTTCTTCAAAAATTTCAAGTGTTACAATCACTTTGGGAAAGTCAACCAATTAGATAACTAGTAATAAGTAATTTAATGATAATTGTATCATCACACATGTACATGTTGCGTCACCCACTTATTGTTTATCCCAAACATTCAGCAAGTAGTATAAACTTCTAAATATATGGAAGTCCCCCCAATTCAACCCAGAAACATCCAATTTCATATAGAAATATTCACCAAGTAATCGATATCAAATGGATAGTCTAAGTTAATATTACATTCTAGTAAATGACTCTTATGTATCATCTCAATCCAGTGCATGGTGTGACCTTAATTACTCCAAGTGTCCCTTTTTATTTAAAATTGACATTAATTTTAGTAAAAAGGACAAGTGACATGCTCAAAAAAGAGTAAACACATTTATAATATTTTGATACTTTAGTACAATGATCCATAAGTCATTTGGGATGTGTAGAAATCATCTACACCTAAATATGATACCTTTTATATCTAATATGACTCCAAGTTGTTGTTGTTGTTAGTCTAAAATTGATATTTTAGTTCAAAACGTATTCCAATAACTGAAAACTAAAAAAATGCTCAGATTGTCTTGATAATTTTGTAAAATGACTCATATGTAATTTTTGATGTGTAGGAATCAGTCTCATGTAAAATCAACACATGATGTAATCAGTATAACTCAAAGTGTGTGTTTTCATTTTAAAATGACATTTTAGTAAAAATGAAAAGTGGCATACTCAAAACCAAGAAAAAAAATATTCAAGTTATTTTGATACTTTAGAAAAATGATCCATAAGTCATTTTTTATATATAGAAATAAACCATACCAAAATATGATACATGGTATACCCATCATGACTCAAATTGTGTGGTTTCAATGTAAAATTTCATTTTTATTAATATATTGTTTCATATTCATGTTTAATTTATTAATTTATTGTATTACTGACATAAGAATTTTTTTCTTATATAGGTGGATTATTTTTCTTGAGTTGGGGTGGTTTGTTCAAAGCATCTTGTGCTCATGAGAGATTGGAATTTGATGCTAAAACAGAGATTATGTAAATAAGAAAATAGGTCAATAATGTATACAGACATCATGAAAAGATAAATTCATACTATTTATTTGGTTAATTTTGTCACAATTTTACTGAAAATTTTTAAGTTAATTTTCTTATCATTTTTATGTAATAATTATTTAGTTTTTTTGACACAAATTTTGGGAAGTCAATTTTTTTTTCAACTATTTGCAATAAGATAAAAAAGAGAGAAGATGTTTCTTTAGTATGGAAGAGGAAACCAAATGATAAATAAAACATGAAGTGTCTTAGGTACCATGCGGTTTACTCTTCCATCCAAATGGAAAAATTTATCTATTTTCTGATTTTCTTGAGATATTTGAAAGAAAAACACACATCACATACTCAATCATCTTCACCAGAATTTGATACACAATTTTCTCAGTATGACTGAAAATGTATGTTTTTTGTGTATAATTTACGTTTTAGTTGAAAACACACATCACATACTAAAAAACTGCGAATTTTTTTTATAAATTAGAAAAATGAACCAAAAGTCATTTATGATGTGTAGGAATCAGTCTTACCTCAATATAACACAAAGTGTTCTTGGTATGAACCCAAGTGTGACATTTTATTTAAAATTGATGTTAATTTTAGAAAAAAAGGGAAAGTGGAATAATCAAAACCAAGAAACTTCATTCAGATTGTTTTGATAGTTTATATAAATTATCTATAAGACATCTTGACAATTATCAATCAATCTCACCTCAATCTAATACAAGGTGTGCCTAGTATGACTAAAAGTGACAATTATGAGTTTGCAATTTACATTTAAGTTCTAAATGTGTATCACTCTCTAAAAACCAAGACAATTCACTTAAATTGTCTTGATAATTTAAGAAAATAATTCATAAGTCATTTTTGACATGTATGAATCAGTCTCATGTCAAACTGACACATGATGTGACTTGTGTGGCTCAAAGTGTGTATTTCTATTTTAAAATGAAATTTTAGTAAAAAATAAAAGCGATATACTCAAAACCAAATGCATTTGTATTTTTTTATACTCTATTAAAATGATTGATATTTGTAATGTTTATGAATCATCCTAACCTCAATCTGATGCACAATGTGGTTATTTTGACTCTAAGTGTGTCTTTTTATTTAAAATTAAAATTTTAGTAAAAAATAAATTTGACATAATAAAAAATAATAAAAAACAGTTATATTATTTTTATACTTTATGAAAATAATCCATAAATAATTTTTGATGTGTAGGAATCAAACTCAACTCAATAAAATATGAAGTCTTCCCGGTATGACTCAAATTGTCTATTAATAGTTTAAAATTGACATTTTAGTTCAAAATTTATGTCAAACATTGAAAATTGAGCAAACATGATCAGATTTTTTTAATGATTTAGGATAATGGTTCATAATGAATTTTTTATTTATTGGAATCAGTCTCATGTAAAACTAACACATGATGTGACTGATGTGACTTCAAGTGTGTGTTTTCAGTTTAGAGTGCTATTTTAGTAAAAACCACAAGTGATATACTCAAATCAAATAAAATGGTTTTGGATTGTTTTTATATCTTTGAAAAATGATAAATAAGTAATTTTTGACATATAGGAATCATCCAAACCTTAATCCAACACATAGAGTGACTGGTATGAATCTATGTGTGTATTTTTATTTAAAATTTTCACTTTAGTAAAAAAGACAAGTGAAATACTAAAAACCAAGAAAATAGTTTTGATACTTTAGGAAAATTATCTAGAAGTCATTTTTGATGAGTAGGAATAAGTCTCACCTCAATCTAATAAAAAGTGTGCTTACTATAACTCAATGTTTCTGTTAAAAATTTAAAACTGAAACATTAGGTCAAAACATGTGTTACTCACTAATAACCAAGAAAACATAGTTAGATTTTTTTTTTATAATTTATTAAAATTATTCATACGTCATTTTTTAATTGTAGGAATCAGTCTCATATCAAACAAACACATGATGTATTTGATATAACTCAAAGATTCTGCAATTAGTTTAAAATTTAAATTTTAGTTCAAAACACGTATCACTAGCTGAAAATTGAGAAAACATGTTGCTATTGTTTTGATAACAATGAAAATAATTCATAAGTCATTTTTTTACATGTAGGAATTATTCTCATGTCAAACCAAAACATGATGTGACCAGTTTCACACAAAGTGTGTGTTTTCAGTTTAAAATGAAATTTTTGTAAAAAACAAAAGTGACATACCCAAAACAAAGAAAGACTATTTTTATTGTTTTTATACTTTAGTAAAACTATCCATTATTATTTTTATGTATAATAATCACCTGCACCTCAATACAATATACAATACACTCGGTATAACTCAAAGTGTCCATTATCAGTTTAAAATTGAAATTTTAGTTCAAAACTTGTGTCACTCACTGAAAACCAAGAAAATACTCTCCCATTATCTTAATAATGTTTTATAATTATTCATAGGTCATTTGTGACATGTACAAATCTGTATCATGTCAAACTGATTCACGATGTTACTGATATGACTCAAAGTGCTTGTTTCCGGTTTAAAATGACATTTTAGTCAATAAACAAAAGTGACACACTCAAAAATAAGAAAAAATAATTCATATTATTTTAATACATTAATAAAATGATCCTTAATACATTTTTTATATTTAGTAATTAGTTTTACCTCATTCTGATGAACGATGTGACCGATATGACTACAAGTGTATATTTTTATTTAAAATTGACATTTTAGTAAAAAAACAAGTGACATACTCAAAATAAAGAAACCAAATTTTTATTATTTTGATACATTAGAAAAATGGCCCATATTTCATTTTTAGGTGTAGGAATCATCCGAACCTCAATCCCATATATGATTTTCCTAGTATGACATAAATTTTATACTATTAGTTTAATAATGAAATTTTAGTTCAAAACGTTTGTCACTCACTAAAAATGAAGAAAAACACTCTTATTGTCTTGATAATTTAGTAAAATGATTCATAATTCCTTTTTTATTTGTAGGAATTAGTCTAACACCAATCCATCACATGATGCTATCAGTAAGACTCAAAGAGCACGTTTTCTGTTTAAAATGACATTTTAGTAAAAAAAACACAAGTGACATACTCAAAACTAAGAAAATGAATTTAGATTATATTTATACTTTATTAAAATGATACATATGTCATTTTTTATGTGTAGAAATCATCCAGAACTCAATACGACATATGGTCTGACTGGTATGAATCAAATTTTGTTTTTTTATTTAAAATTGACATTTTAGTAAAAAAATATAAGTGACATAATAATAAAATAAGAAAACCTAGTAAATCTATTTTTATACTGTAAAAAAATGATCCATAAGTCATTTTTGACATATAGAAATTAGTTTCACATTAATCCAATACACAATGTACACAGTATGACTCCAAGTGTTCGTTACTAGTCCAAAACATTCATATTAGTTTAAAATGTGTGCCACTAACTAAAAATTGAGAAAACATGCTCTAATTGTCTTGATACTTTAGGAAAAACAATTCATAAGTCATTTTTCACATATAAACATTAGTATCACATCAAACCGACACACAATGTGATGGGTATGACTCAACGTTAGTGTTTTATGTTTAAAATGACATTTTAGTAAAAAAGACAACTGACATACTAAAAATAAAGAAAACATATTTGCATTGTTTTGATACTTTTGTAAAATGATCTCTATGTCATTTCTAATATATGGGAATCATCCCCACCTTAATCTGATGCACAGTGTGATTAGTTTGACTCTAATTATGTCATTTTATTTAAAATTAACATTTTATTCATGTATTTTTTTCATATTATGTTTATTTTATTTATTTATAGTATTAAAAAATAATATTTTTTTCTTATAGTGGTCGATTATTTTGATCAAGTTGGGTTGCTTTGTTCTGAAACTGATACCATGATTGTGCTTTTTTAAAAGGGGGTTGAGTTCCGAAGATAATAAAACATTGATGTTTTTTAATTTCTGTGATAGTACATTCTAATGAAATTGTAAATAAAAATTTTTAAACTGTCTATAATGTAATTTTTATGCATTTATGATGTAATTTTTATCTATGTTAAATTATTAAAGTTACATATTCATGTTTTTTCTATAGTGTTCTCTAATTCAAACAGCACACTACACCTGTAGAGACTTTATCAGTGCAATTTATAGAACTCATAAAGTCCCCACATTAGCATTACTAAAATAGAGGTTATAAAAGAAAACATTTACCCGTGATTTTTTATCACTGATAAAGGGTTCCCCCTTTTAATGGCACTAAGGAAAAAAATTATTTTTAAGTTGTGTTAAAGATTATTTTCTGTGCTGTTAAAGGGATGATTTTTGGTAGTGAATTACTGTACCATCCCAGATAATAACTGAATAAGTATTTTTCATATTTAATAATGTTTATTAATTAAATTCTAATTTTACCATAACAGTGAATCTATGTTTGATAGCTTACCCAACACACAATAATGTGTTTCTCTGAAATCTTACATTTCATGCAAGAGTGAGTTATACCAAAAAATAATATATTGTTAATATTATTGTTTTAGGTGGTAGTTATCACCTATTAGTTGTTTTGAAAATAATGAATTGGAATAACTATATTATGTTTATACATGTTTATTAAATGTTTTTACATTTATCCAATAATATTTATATTATTTAAATAAGAATAAATCAAATTTTAATCATAAAAAATTATATATTTTAAAAAGGTATTTTTACCACCTTTTAATAGAGATTCCATTTTAAATATAACTTTTAACACTTTTATATTTTTTATATAAATAAATAAACATAATTTTTGAAATCAAGATATCAAAATTTATTTTTGGAGTATTTTTAGTATTTTTCTGAGAACTTTCACATTTCAATGAATAGTGAATAATACTGAATTTTAGTTCAAAACTTTTTTTTTCATCTAATTTATTTATATAATTGTTGGTATAAATTTTTTTCCCCTGAAATGTATCAATGGAAACATAGAACAATCATTAATGGGTATGCCTTGTGAAGCCACATTGCAATGATCTCCATCACTACAAGCGACACAGAGCCGACAACCTGGGCTCCTCAATGACCGCCATAGAGAAAAGAGACAGAAGCCTCTGCAATCTGATGGATATGTTTGAGGCTCCACTATATAGAAAAGAGATAAAATCCTCTGCGATCTTATGGATACATTTGTAACGCCACCATTGAAGAAAGACATGGAATCCTCTACGATCTGATGGATACGTTTGCAACACCGCCATAAAGAAAAGATATGGAAGCCTCTATGATATGATAAACTAACTTTGATTGTAAATCCATTATTTCCTTTACGATTCACCTTCAAAGAATTGCAACCCCATGTGACTATAAATAGTTGGATCATCCCCTTCCAAGGATCGACTCTCAGACCTTTCACATTCGAAGCTCTAGATTTTCGAAGCCCCTTTTTCTCTTCAAACCATCGAGAAAATGCATCATCCAAGGTATTTGAGCATTATGAAATGACTTTCCCTTGCTCCATTTTTCCTCCACTTCAAGTGGGGATGCCCTTTGAGATTTTATACACCCATCCTGAAGGTAAAAGCCCCCTTTGGATCCTCCAGTCTTCACAAGCTATTCAACATTCAAAAAGCACACTCTAAGAACATATAGACTCCATGCCTCGGTTGTCTCATCATGCTTCTTGGAGATCTTCCCTTTACAGGGGTTCTTTTCACTCTTCTTCATGAGTATCTTTACTTTGTAAATCCCCTACACTTCACAAAGCACCCAAGAATCGTGAAAACCCTATCTACGAGGCCTCCTGCTTCGAAAACCCTTCTCCTGTGCAACCCTCTATGATCATATGAAGGTATTTCCCGGTTCCCTGATTGTTACCTCATGTTGCACCATCAGCCTCATGATTCTTCACATAGGCATGAAAACAGATATTACTTCTTCACATATCCACTCTAACTTTGGCCTCTCAATTGACCACTCCTCCACCCCAACTATTTCTAGCATTTCTTGTGTCTTCTCATCCCCTAGTGCGGGTTGGTACAAGTTTTGTAAGTCCTAGGGTTGAGGAGAGAGTCCTCATCATCTAAGCTGTAGGATGTTAAAATGAAAAGAAACCTATGTCCTCAACACAACACATTAAAATATAATTTTTGTATGTGTGGAAAGCCTGATAACAATAGAGAGGGATGGTATTGGGAACCTTTGGCTTCCCACCTTTTTAATTTTACTTCTCTCTCCCTCTATGCTTTGTCTCCATGTGAGTCTCCAGAAGTCTTCACATAATCCCTGAACCACCTTGACAGGGTGTCCCTTGTACATAAAGTTGTATCCTCCTCATACATATGGACATCCTCCTCAGGCTTCCCTCCTACAGTAAGTTCCATTCTCTATCTTCCATGGCCACTAATAAGGCATAATTCCTAGTTTCTTCCTTGGGCCACTAACTACACATAATCCATGTACCACCTCTCATGGATGAATCTATCGCGACATGATCATCGGGTCCATTGATGCCTCTTCTTTCTCACACCAAGAATAGCTCACGTGGTCTTAGAGTGAGCATCGACCATGAAATCCTTTATGGGCTGATAAATAGAAAAAATACATATACTACTCTCTCCTCAACTATGTGGACTTTGATTCTTTTCCTTTTCAAGAAAGGTGCATTGGAAGCCTCCCTGAGGTTCAATCCCATCACCCATCGATATAGACCACTTCAAGTTGGTTCACCCCCATCCCAAATGATGTTAAACTATATTCCTTACCAAAATATGTGGAATTTGATCTTTATCTCCTAAATATGGTACGTAGGAAGCCTCACTGAGATTCAATCCCATCAATCTATAGAATCCATATATCCTGACCAGTTCACATAATTTCACTCATCCCACATGACATTAAACTACACCCTTCGAACTACATGGGTTTTGATCCATTTAAGGTATGTAAGATGCCTCTGTGAGGCTCAACCCAAACCAATGGTAAACCACAAGGATCCCTCCTAGGGAAATACCCTACTGATGTGACATATACCCTTTTTGGGGACACATCACATTATCTACCTCCCTGAGGAGTTTTGATTAATTCGTTTGGGATTCTAACCATGTGTAATCACCAATGTGTCTCTGGGTCACCGTCCCTTGCACACACCTTGATTATATACCTCACTTTATGAACTATGTGGACATTGATTCCCTAGTATGGGGATACATAGGAAGCCTACCTAAGGTTAAATACTATCACTCATACCCCATCCCAGTCTCTCCCTCGAGCCCTCATGTTTCTGGATGACCATGCCCCAACCCAAGGTTCCACTTCCTTTAGGTCCCATCCATGCATTATTTATCACGATCCACCTCCTCAGGTGACTCATCAACCAATTTTTTAAATACATGGACTTTCATTCCCTACCATAGGAATATGTAGGAAACCTTTCTATGTTTTAAGTCCAACACCGTAAATCTCACGTCAGTTCTATTCTATTCACTCCACCCTTCAACACTCTCATCATATCCATCATTATTTTACTTGGTCCACCACATTCTAGTGGAATTTTACCATCCATATAGGATACCTCAGTATGTAAGCCCCATTCTTACATATGATTGTTTCTTCTAGAAGCTCTAGGGAAGTCTCATTGCATAAGCCCCACACAATCTATCCTTTATTAATCCTATTTCATTAGGCATTCTCAATGCATAATCCCTACCACATCCAGTGATCTAAATGGGTTTTTCTCCCTGTCTTCTATACAGGGTACATAGGAATCCTCAATGAGGTTCCATCCCAACCAATGAAAATCCTTGGTTTTCCCTTTATGTGGACCATTCATCCTTTTTGATCCACCCTTTGTGGCCAATCAACCTTTACGATGTGAAAAATTAAATTTTAGGGACGCACCATTCTAGGTCCATCCTCATTGGGAATTCTAATCCATCCATCCAATAAACCATACAAGTGATCCCTTCAAGGGATGTACCCGTCTAATCCACTCTCATCATTGTTATGATAAGTCCAAATCATCTCTACAAGATGTTAAACTTGCATCATGCTCGGTGTTAATAATAGGAAGCATAAAAAAACCTCAAAGACATTTCACTGGCATATGGTTCCCTGCATTCAATGTGGGATTCCTTGGGCTTTCGTGCCCTCGAGAAGCCCTATCATAAGGGGAAAATATAGGTTTCAAAGTGTTCCAGCGTCAAGACATGCCACAAAATGCCTTATCATGACTACTCTTCTAGCCTAAGGTTGCTACCCTGGCTAGAACATTTGGATTGTCCGAACAGAATCATTGTAATTAACCAGTGTCCACAAAAAGTTGACACTCAGAAGAGTTCCACGAACAATATCTTAATCATTAAGGGACACCCAAACTATGAAATGAGTTCCATGGAAGAATCCATAGAAGGAGGAAATGACATCCCATCATACCATTTTGACAGAGGAGAAAAATTCTCTAAATAATTAATGGATTATTCTCACCTCTGAAAAGATATAATACATAGTACAATGTGACTTCTAGTGAAAGAAAAAAACATGTGCTCAGGAGACGTGCCCCGATGAAAGCATTAGAAATAGGAATGGTGAAACTGAAATGAATCTCTTCTCCTCAACAGGGGGATTATAGTGTTTAAGGCATCAAAATATGAGTGTGTCACCGAATTCAGATATTCGGTGCTTGGTCTTTCCAAGAAAATAGTGGGTCTGGCATGGAACTCGCTATAATTTTGGGCAGTTGACCACGAGGCATTTCGGTTGGTGTAATTGTCACCATGGATATTTCTATTTTACCATTTAAGACCGAATGGCGCCAGGGAACTGATCATTTATTTCCCCATATCTGTACTAATGGCTGAATCTTATTGTTTTGCAAGACCCAAGCTACAGCCCTAGGAAATCAGTCACATCCTGCTCGAAGACGCAGGGGATGGGGAAACACCAACATAATGATTCTACATTCCATGAAAGCTTCCATGGATACAACTATGGGGAACCCACACCCTATCACACTATCATATTTCATTCATAAGATGGTGATTGATACACTTGTTCGATGATGCGAACAAGAGGGGGTCATCCCAACTTAGGATATGGCCCTCCAAGATTTGCAGGCTTTTGTGCCTCATCGCTATCACCCCCAAGGGCTGCGTAGGGAGCCACTGCTACCCACTCTAAAATTTAATCATTTAAGGAGTCTCTCTATGTCCTATGATTCACTTCCCTACTTTGATGAGGTAGAGGATGTTCGATTCACTAAGGATTTAACTTCATCTATGGAACCTTCAAAGGGGGCTCCCAGCAAACCACATCAACCCTTCCATCCAGTCCGATAGATTGAGAATCAAGCAGTCTATAACCCTGTGTATCTGGCCCCAGTTTGGCCAACCTGATGCAAAAATCTGGCATAGGCTTAGGAGGATTCCCATTTGGGGGCATCACCTTATACAAATTTCATGGCCCACACCACCACCAATGTAAACTATCTACTCCATGATACTAAAGTGCATTAGAAATTCTCTACTTGATTGGGATCAAGTCCCTAGACACCCTATATTCGATCTTGGTTGACTCTTCCAGTTACTGGCGTGAGTAGCAGTTGCTGCAAGCTGACCCATAACAATGATGTTTATTACAAGGGTCCTCTTCGTACTACCGAAAACTAGAGTGGAGGTCCCCCCCCCACTCCTGCATCCAATATGGAGGTCCTCCCCATTCCACCATCACCAATCCAAGCGGCAGTCCTCCCCACCTTTTTGATGCCCAATGCAGAGTTCCTCCCCATTCCCATGACCCCAAGTATGGATTTTATTCCCATATTGAAGGTTTTCAACCTGAATGATCTCCTCATGACCTTATTACCTCATGAAAAGGCCCTCCCCATGGAAGCATTAACTAGATCAAAGACATTTTTCTCTCCATCACTCACTAGTAAGGAGGTCCTCACCATATTCTCACCATCTCTGGTAGAGGTCCTCACCACTCCATCACACCCAACAACGAAGGTCCTCCCCATGTGTCATGCAACAGACATGGAGGTACTCTTCTTGATCTATTTGAAACATGACTGGGTGCCCGTCGCACCCTATCTCAGAAAAGTGGGGATCTTACCCACTCTAAAAATTACAGATATGAAGGTTCTCCTCATATCCCATATGGCCCAACCGGAGGTCCTCCCCACTCTATTATCAACTCACATAGTGGTATCACCCATGTCAAAGACCTCCTTATCCATAAAGAACCATTATGTGGTAGGTGGATGAATCATCGCCACGGAAGGAAGAACCCTAAGAAAGCTTATGTCATGGTTAACCTTTTCTGCTTCTCATATTCTAAAGTAGAATATGACCAGATGATAGAACCTTTACCTTGGTCCTCTATATCAGGGTATAGGGTTGGAACTCAGCACATCATCTTTTTTCTACCAGAAAGGGAGATGCACCAGATCCCCATATCCCTTCACATATATATATAAGAGGAGGAGGATTTGATAACTTTCATGGGTATTTCTATGATGGCTTCTCTACCGTTTTCCTATTAACTCTCTACATTGACACAAGATCATATGGAGTTGTTTTGGGGTTTGGTAAATGATTAACACTAGCCTGAACCGCCACTAATGACCACCACCCTGGTACAGGAAGCAGAGGTCAACACCTCATCCTACTAGGATATGGTGATATAGTCAGTATAGTTCTCCAAATACATCCCAAAATGTAGTGTTTTGTAATATCTCACACTATACTCCCCGCCAACTAGTCCACCACCACAATGATATGTGGTAGTTCCATTACCGATCCCCTAACCAACTCCAATTGATGAGTGGGGAAATCAGACACTGGATCCTGCTGCTAGGTGAACAATCAGGTGGGACATTCTCACCATGGATTAATTCACTAAAATGTTTTGGCCAACTGTGACTCCAGACTTCAGCATGTCAAAGTTTCTCACCAAGGAGGAGAACTTTTGTTTCCGCTGGATACTCCGGGTGACACATTTCCACCTCTATCATCATTGGTTGGTTTATCCATAGAGCAAGAAGCACTATGACAACCTCTACCAGCAATTCCTCTTGGTTAAATCAGTCATGCTCCCCATGAATCAACACCCTACATCATCTGGTTATCATCAGATCCTCTAACAATGATGCATATAGAGCATCACTATGCTATGTATAATTAATATTAAGGAATCCCCATATGTGAATATCAATTTTTGAGGATAGTATGCATCCCTCCATTTCATTTTGATCCCACACTAGCTTGATTTACCTGGTGATATTGAGGACAAGACTCCATGTTCATTCACCATAAATATTATTGAACTCACATATATGGAAGTTGAGATAATACTCCTCAAATAGAACATATCGCTTGGTATATTGCCACATTTTTTAGATCCCTTAGGCATTTTCATTCATCAATAGAAGCATTTTCTCATCCTAACAAGCTCCACCAAGTCATTATCTTTCAATCGGGACCCTAAAAAGGGAAAAGGACCCCTTGAAGATGTTAAGCTCTCTCACCTATCTGTTTCGGTGATGAAGACAAAAGATGATCCCAAAAAGATTACGTTGTGTCATTATATTTCTAATGAGAAAATGATTCTTGATAAGCTTCTTGCCAAATGTGTAGTAGAATAATGACCAGATAATGGTAACCCTCAACCAGAGTAATAGGGGCAGGCACATCTCACCCAAAAGAGGTGCCTCCTAGTGATCTCGACAACCCTACCCATATATATTGAGTAGATGCTAGAGATTATAGAAAGTGGACATGATATGCATCCCTGAATCCACCTGAGTGGCACATGAATCCTCCTCAGGACCAATCTCAGTTTCCTCTAGATACCTTACAAGTTGTTCCTCTAACTATTCCATAGGTCATTCCTCTAGTAGCCCCTCGGTAATTCCTCCATCCATTTCATGATCTTATGGGACTTTCTACTATGTTGAAGATCCTCATACTGAACCAGCGGTGATAAATCATTACCAGGATAGGAATCCCCACAAGGGGGATCCAATGGATGATCTTGTTGCCTGTCTTGAGGTTCTTGAGACTCCGTAGGCGGAAATACCACCTGATAGTAAGCCATATATAACATGGGTTGATGACATTATGGACCCATTGGATTTTGGGGACCCCACAGTCTCCCCTTCAACAGGATGGGAGACCAACTGCAGTATCTGATCCACTTTATTTCAAGGTGTGGACCCTTTTTGGGGACCCCAACACAGATGGAAGCCACAAAACTCAGGTGTTTCATGCAGAAATTGGAAGGGACCACATTTTTCAGTTACAACCATCTCCCCATTGGATCCATAGCTGGTTGGGAATATCTCCATATGCATTTCTTGTATTAGTTCAGTTCTACCACCTTAAAGAAAAGTATTTTTGACCTCTTCAAGTGAAAACAACAACCAAATGAGCATGTTGCAAAATTTGTATCTAGATGGAAAAGCCTCACGTATTCACTTGACATGATGATAACTTAGGAGAAGTTTCTAACGATGTGTGGGGGGGAATTTGAAGACTAAATTGGTAAATTCTCTCATCACTCATAACTTCCCAAGTGGATTCCAGGATTTCTCTGGCAAGCCCTAATGTCTAGAGGAATCCTTACAACAATCCAAGTAGGAATCCTCGTTGCCTCCCACTGCTCATGAAAGAAGCACCAAAAAGGTTGAGACTAATGTTGTTGCATAGGTAGAGGCTACCAGATAGCAAGAATTGTTATCAGAAAAGTCACCTCCACAGCTTCGCTAAGGGCCACCACCTTAGGCTTAGAATCACCCAACTCAGAATCAGAAAGCGCCACCGCATAATACACCACTGCTTCCCAGGAAAGATAACCAAATTCAACATTCTATCTAGGATCCTGCCCCTCATCAGGGCCATGTTCCAAGGGTCCCTTTCCAATATCAGAGAAACTGGACCAACTCATTCAATGAATATCAGGTTCCCAACTACTTCCAGAGTTCCTTGGATCTGGGGATCCTACTATTTCTAGAATGCAGGAGGCCTGAAAAGGTTGATCTTATTGATATAACCAACTATTTCAATTATCACTGGTTCCTTTTAAATACTCTCAAGTAGTGTTATGTGTTCATGGACTAGATCTAGGACCAGTTCGACAATAACATAGTCAGACTGGGTCTCTCCCCGACATATATGACCTATGTTTATGTGATGCCTGATATCAATAGAGAAGGTAAATGAAAATAGGTCTCCATCCATGGATATCAAAAGCACGATGACTGGATATCTTAAAAGGTAGTCGCTCAAGCTCATGGTATCATACATGCTCGTTTGAGCCCGCCCAAGCCTTCTGAGGTTGCCACACCTTCCAAGGTCACCCGTCCACTATTTTTTCACCACTGCATTCACATCTCAACCTTTGTCTTTCCAAAAGAGCAGGCACCGACAACAGAAGGGAAAACAAATTATCCCACTAGTGCCAAATCTAACCCACACTCTTGAAAATTTTATGCCCCCAGAGATGGGGATCACTCTCAGGATCTTCCCAGTGATGAAATATTCTTCAAGTGATGACTACGAATATGTTTCAGTGAACATCGTTGAGTTGGTGGACCCTTGGTTCCCAAAAACGAGGAACATTACGTGAACACTTAGAATATCCTCATTCAATGCCAACGTCAGCAAAATTGTGGGTATGTGAATTTCCAGAATGCATCGGCTAGTGATTCAAAGTGAACTATGAATTCCACCAAGACCAGACAACACACTCAGTTCATATCTTAGCACACACAGTCCCCTCGTTCTATCCCAGCCAATTCGCTCCAACCATCATTTGTACTAATTGACCCGGAAGAGCCACCATAACCTTGTTGTGATTAGTCATATACCATAGTGGATAGAACACAGTCATCCAGTAGTCAATTTTTGTGGTTCGACATGCGAGCAGCGTGATATGCCTACCACCGGCCAGAATCCACGGGTTTGACCAGTTGTGCCCATCATAACTCCTACCATGGATACACATCCTTTTAGTAGACATGTGAACCTATCATAGAATTATGATGTACCTGATCATATCACCATCTTTCCTGCAAAGTTCTCAATTATCAAGGATATCTGCCTATCGGAAGATATGCATGAATCCTTTGTAGAGGCTTTGATAAGCCCCCTCTAGTTTGAAAAAGAGGTAGCGGCTATAGATTCTTTCCATACTGAGGAAGTCAAGAATGAAAAATGTCTATTCATAATATCATTATCTATAGAAGATGAAGGTTATCCCATATAGGGGAACATATTTTGGCTGTACATCACTGGATTGTTTATTGGCATGGAATTCCATCACTGTCTTGTCGGCATAGGTTCTGGGATCATTCTCATCCCAAACCGAATACTCTACAAGCTAGGACTATCTGAGGTATATTTGAGTCCTTATGAAAAAATATTTTGGGTTATGATATGACAGAGAAGACTCTATTTGAAAAAATCTACCTGGAGACTCAGTTCAGTGGATTGGCTTCTAGCACCAAGTTCATAGTTGTCTCACCTGACACTACCTACAAGGAACTAATGGGTAGACCCTGGCTCCTTCTATATGAATTAGTTCCATCTTCCCATCACTAGTGCCTTGAGTAATCTCTCAATGATAGAGTGGGTGTAATTCAAGGTGAAAAGTCTATTATTTCCTCTTTTTGATCCCTCTATCTAGACACCGACTACAACAGGAGAAAGGACAAAAAGATTTAGGCCAACAGGATTGAGCACATTGTCACAGTTGCTGATCTATGGATAGACTTAAAGGATACCTTCATTCTACCAATTCAAAAATTAGAGGCCATGAACCCAATCATGAGACACTTCTTTTTTTTTTGTCTTTGTGATAAGGGTAAAGAATGTTCTTAGGTGCAAGAAACACAAGAAGTTCACTTTGTACTCCTACACGAACCAAGATCGAGTGATCCTAGAACCCCTTACACTTGTAATCTATTGGGGTTTTCTCCCCATGATAATGAAAATATGACATAATTGATTATTTCTATAGGATAGGTTGAACCAATGATCCATTACTTCTTTGAAATTATCAAGAGTGTCCCTTTGGGTTGAAGGCCTGATGGAATTAGACTGATATCTTTCATCATCTGGATTTTAGAAATGCAGGAGTCCCCCAATTAAGATTCTGCTGCTGCTTAGGCTAGAACCATCATTCCTTCATAATCAACCAAATTAGAATAATTTACCTTCTGTTTGTTGAAAATAAAATGGATTTAGAGGACGCAATTCCTACATTTGAAGAAGGAATCTCCACCATGGTTGATGAGTTGGTATAGGTGAATCCCGATACAAAGGAAGATCTAAGGCCGACATTGATTAGTGTAGCCATGTCTGTAGAGGACAAAAAAAGTATGTGGTTTTCTTGAAGTAGCACCAGGATGTATTTTCTTGGCGCTATGATGAGTTACCAGGGCTAGCTCCCAATATTTCCTTCCACCATCTTGGCTAGCCAGTAAGTCATCACTGGTTCAAATAGCCTCCAAGAAAGATGTACCCATATCATGGTTTCATGGTCGAGGATAAAGATTATACTCTTTTTAAAGCCATGTTTTTCAAGGAATTATAGTACCCCAAGTGGTTAGCTAATATTGTTCCCATCTGAAAGAAAAATTGATAGATTAGATTCTACATCGACTTCCAAGACCTTAACCATCACTGCCCAAAGGTCGACTTTCCCCTTCCTGTGATATAATTTTTGATGGATGCCACTGCTAGATTCTAAGATCTCTCTTTCATGAATGGGTATTCCATATATAATAAAATCCAAATGGCACCCAGGGATAAAGAGTCCACTATCTCATAGCATCAGAAGGTAATTTTTACTACTAGGTTATGACTTTCGGTATGTAAAATTTAGGTTCCACCTATTAGCATTCCATGCACCACATATTAAAGGTGTTACTCAAGACCCTAGTGTAATTATATGTGGAAGATTTGGTGATAAAATCCCTCCATCATCAGAACCATCTCAGAGATCCAGAGAAAGTGTTCGACTTCCTTTGTTTCTGCCATCTGAAGATGAATCCCATGAAGTGAACCTTTGGGGTTACCACCAGAACATTTCAAGGATTTGTCTTCAGATACATAGGAATAGATATTGATCTAGATAATATCAAGGCCATCACTCAGATTCATCCTCTGAGTAACCTTCGATAGATCTGAGGATGTCAAGGCTACTTAGCCTATATATTCCGATTCATTGAGAATTTTCATGTAAAGTGTAATACATTTTCCCACCTCATTAAGAAAGGTGTCATCTACCAATGGGATGAAAGGATGTCAGGATTCCTTTGAAGAGATCAATCAGTACCTTCTACTTCCTATGATTTTGATTCCACCCATATCCGGAAAGCCACTAGTCCTTTATGTGACTTCCCTGAATCAATCCCTCAGTGTCCTTCTCACCTAGAAGAACAATGAAGGGGCATGGAAGAGTTTATAATATCTTAGCCGCATTATCTCGATACAAAGACCAGATATTCCTCTATAGAGAAGAGTTTACTTGTGCTGGTATTCATTGTAAAAAAGTTATGACATTATCTGTAGCAACACACGGTACAGATGGTGTCCCATGTGGAACCGCTAAATTATATTCTAAACCACCCCTTATTGATAGGCCATCTAGATTGATGGGTAGTAATCCTTCTGCAGTTCTATATCAGGTTTGTTCCATAGAAAGTTCTCAAGGGTCAGGAACTGGAATAATTCCTTGCAGCCCATCCATCTCCCAGAGAACAATCATTATATCTTGACTTCCTAGATGAGATCATCCTCTTAGTAGCTCAAGCCATGTCATGTTGGAAGATTCGCTTCTATGGTGCTTCCCTAATTCCAACATGATGAAGGCTAAGTGATCCTAGAATCAATAGAGTAGGCCTAGGTATCATCTTCATCACCCCTACATTGGTTGTCATGATCTATTAATTCTTATTATCATAAAGATGCACCAATAATGAGGTAGAGTATCAGTCCCTCACCACTACTATTGAACTACCCCTTGAGATTAATGTTCCTCACTTTCATGTGAAGGGGGACTCTAAGCTAATCATCAAGAAGATCAATGGTGACTACATTGTCAGAATGCCAGATCTCACACCCTTATTAGAGTTCACTAACCAGATAATTTCCCAGTTACCTATTCCAGTAGAGGTTACTCATTTCCCTTGGTCAAAAAATGGTTTATCTAATGCCTTTTCCAACCTTTTCGCTTCTCTTCTAGATCATGACCAAGAATATTTGATTATACATGTGGAACATCGAAGAATCATCGCTCCTATCACTTCAGATGATGATGAAAACTAGAATGTAAGAAATATTACCACCAGTGCATCCACATCAGGACTTATAGTCCCCACTTTTGTAGTAGAAATACCTTTTGTTGGATGAACCCATTTATTGTGTACCTTCAACAAAATATTCTCCCAACAGATGGAGCCGAACGTGAATGAATTTGTCAGTGGGCAGTGTGGTTCACCCTCTAGAGTGGTACCAACCTTGAAAATATCCTCTAAAAGCATGGATTTGATAGAGTCCACCTCTAACACATTCAAGGACATTATATCCCTTGAGTTATGTAGAAATTTCATGCTAGTTCCATTTTATCTCATCAGGTAGGCTTGAAGGTCTCCCATCAGATCTGAAGGTTGGGTTACACTTGGCCCACCATGATTTATAACTATATCATGTTTTCCAAGAGGTGACATGCATTTAATATTCATTATAAAATTATTAATCTACTACTAGAGCCTATTCATATTACCAAGTAATATTGTTCCTTCACCATATGGGGGCTTGATGTCATGGGACCATATCCACCAGTGACAGCTTGCCAATGATGGTTCATTATGACTACCACAGATTTCTTTTCCAAATAGGCAGAGGCCATTCTGATCAATGAAGTAAAGGCCCATTCTATTTTCAATTTTATTAGATCAAGTATCATCCATTAATTTTAAATCCATCACACTATCCTCACTGATAACGACACCAACTTCCGAGCAGTTGAGCTAAATAAATTGTATGCTACGTATAATATCTGGTCCAACTACACTTGTCTCTATCATTCACAAGAAAACAGGTATATCAAGGCATTCAAAAAGACCCTCTCTATGATTTTGTAGAATATGGTTGGTCAGAATAAGAAAAATTGGTTGGAAAATCTCCCCAATGCTCTTTAGAATTACAAGAATATGACCCACATTTCCACCCAGGAGACCCCGTATTCCCTGGTTTATGGAACAAACGTAGTATTTCCTATCTATATTTAGTTTTTTTCACTCTGTATATCTATATATGACCAACATATGTCATACAGAGTAGTTGAAGTCCATCTAGCTGAGCTAGAAGCTCTCAATGAGAACATGCTTAGTTCCTTGCACAACCTAGAGACACACCATAACAAGATAACCAGAGATTTCTAGAAGAAAGTTTGTCTCCTCTCCTTCCTTCAAGGTGACATGGTGTTTTACCTGATAAAACCTATGATACCTGGTAGGGAACCTTAAATGTTGGAGCCCAAATGAGAGGGTCCTTATATCATTCACAAGGTTTACCCCAATGGCATGTACTCCTTGGTTACCATGAATGGTGAGCGTATTACTCATCCCAATAATGCGAAATTCCTCAAGAGATACTTTGCATGAGTGAGAATGTCATCTTACATGATGCTAAAATACATAATGTTAAATTATTATTTTATCCTTATCGCATGCTATTAAACTTCACAAAATTTCTAGAACAATGTGTGGCTTGATTCCCATCCTTATGGGATACATAGAAATGTTCGAACACTTCATCCTCGGGTCCAACCCCACCAAATAATTAACTATTTTGGTTCCCCCCTTGGGTATTTTTCTCATTGAGTTTTTCAAATGGTGTGGTGTGTAATTTTCTTGTACTCAATCACATCGGGTTTACAATGGATGCGCCATGTGATCCTTTTGAGAATGTCCCCTTATACATCCTAACCATAGGATGTTAAACTGCATGGCATTTCAGAACTATGTATGGATTGATTAATGCCCTCACAGGATACTTAGGAATTCCAATACCTTTTTTCTTTAGATCCATCCCCAGGTTCCCTAACCTATTTGTCCATTTTTGTCCATATGGTTCGAGTTCTATGACTTGAAACTAAGATCGCCCCCATCCCACATGACTTTAAACTGTACAGTTCTTTGATAAATTCTCTTTCTTCCAGCACCTAATCCTAAATCGTCTTATGTAGGTACATGGTGTGGTGTTAAATTTTCTAGTCCTCATTCTCGTCGAGTTTACAATGACCCCAACATGTGCCCCTAATTTAAGAGCTCACCATTCTCCACATTCTTACCGCATGACTTAAAACTATAGAACACTTCCAAAACAACTTATGGATTTATTTCCATCCATATAGGATACATAGAAACACATAGACACTTCATCTTTGGGTCAATCCTAGAGTTCTTATACCTTTTTCATCCCTACATACCTCCTTGGCCTAGCCATCCTTAATGACTACAGATGGTGTGGTGTGAACTTTTCTTGTCCCCATTCATTTTGTGTTTACAATGACCGTGACATGTTCCCCTCCTTTGGGAGCTCTCCATTCTTCAAATCCTTACCACAAGACATTAAACTTAACAATATTCTAGAACTATGTATGGCTCTATTTCTACCCCTGCAAGATATGTAAGAATGCCCAAAAATTTATCTTCGGGTCTAGCCGAAGGACATTAGCCCATTTTCCCCCTTTTCCTTACTCACCCTTTCAAATAATCTGCCTAGTTGAGTTCCTCATCCCATGTATTTCCTTATAACCATGATAAGATGTACTGTGGTATGAGACATAGAGTGTTTAATTACGCACATACATTCTCTAATAACATTACCATGCTTTGTGTGTCCTTCATTTGGGTCTTCATCCTTTTACACATTTGAAGGGACCCCTTAACGACCTAGTCTCATTCCACTTTGGATCACCTACAATCCTAGTCCAACATCACAAAATATTTCGAATGAAAATTCGATACAAGTCCCATGTTGAAAAGTTGTTCAGTGGTCGATCCTCAGTTGATTGTTCCCATTTTAGGTCACACTATATGGATATTGTGTTGCTAACACGGTCAAAAGTCATCCTCCATCATTATCTCTTTCCCTATTGCGTCCCAAATTAGGGTCTCATAATTCACATTCCTTCACACATCCTTATGTCAAGACATAATTTCAGCACCCTCGTGTCATTCCTCTATGCACCTTTGTGTGTTGAGTGGGTGAACCAGTTCCGTAGGATCATCTTTAGTCCCACACCTTTATTCCCTTTTTGTGTGCCTCCATGTATTTTAAGGATCTGTTCTACCACTTTTTTCCCACAACGATCATGGATCACATGGGATTAGAGGTTTTGATAAGGATTCTACCCTCATGGAGTAGTCACATATATTTTGATCCAAACTCTACGTAACATCCCTGGTAAATGAAGAATAATAGATTTTCATATTTATTAATATTTGTGAATTAAATATTAATTTTACTTTAAAAAAGATTCTATGTTTGATAGCGTACCTATAACACCCAAAGCTTCCATGGTACACTTCTATTTTAATAATACATTAGCGTGTGTTGTATGAAACTTCGAGTGCTAACACACACCACAACCAATCAAACTAGCAGTTATGAATAGTAATACCAAATTTTTGAAATTTTATACATTTTATCTTTCAAAATGGACTTCATTTTTAGATTCGGAATATCAAAATTATCCTAGGGTGAAATTTTGGTATTTTTTTTTGAAAACTTTAATTTTTGATGAATAGTGAAAACACTGAGTTATAGTTTAAAACCGAATTTTTATTTAAATAATTATTTATTTTATTTAAATTTATTTTACATCAAAATAGATACATAATACCTATATATGTTCAGTGTAATTTATTGGAGCCAGTTTATAATAATTTTAGATATATAAAAATTTTATTGAACTTTTTACCGTCTTTTACCCATCTCCTAAGAGAATTTGTAAATTCACATAAAACTTAATTTTACTGCATCTGTGAGTGGAATTTTGAAAATCCGAGAGACACGGTTAATATCAAGGATTAAAATGTGGTTTAATAAGATACAATTTTTTTTGGTGAATCGTAACTTTTTACTTTTATTTACCACAGTAAAAAGTAAAAAGGGAAATTAAGGGTAAAAATGATATTATTATTAACCTAAGACATGTACTAATTCTATTGACTAAGTATAATTCGAACAAAAACAACCTTAGGAATAAAATATGACCCTTTAGGTCAACTTGGATTAGATTAGAACATTTATTATTATTTAATTTAAAGAAGAGTTAAAAGTGTTAAATTCAAAGTTTATTAACTAAACCATTTTTAATATAGGGTTATAAATAATATAAATTCGACTATTAATTTTAATTAAAAATATAAAAATATTTCCTACATCATGGTATTTTATTTATAAATTTTAGACAATAATAATTTAAATTTATTTATGACACAATGATGATGCAGTAATTACCTTATTAATGAAAGAATCAAATAAATTGTATTATAAATATTAAAATAAATATAATTTCAAAGTTTTTATGACATCCACGAACTTTCTAGGTGACTATGACATTTTAGTGATGATACAATGTATCTTTTTAAAAGTAATAAAGTTGTGATGACTTTCACAAAAACAAAATACCAAATAGAGTAAAAATTAAATTAATATTTAAAACAAATATTATATTATTAATTGATATAATATTCCTAAAAATCTAAGGTTCAGCCAAAGGATATATATGATTATATTTATGTCATTAATGAACCACTTTGGGTTCTATTGGCAGTTTATAGTAAGTTTATTAACCATATAATATAAAAATACAAGGAGACATGGTAAATGTCAAACTATTTAACTAAGAGTTAAATCTAAAAGAAAAGGGTACAATAGTGACCCAAACATGTATAAAACCTATTGGTTGAGTAGATTTATACCCATAACCACCTTATACTTAAAATAAATCAATTTTGAGCCATTATAAACTGAATATAAATTTATTATAAAATAATATTTTATGTTTTTTCTAAGGTGCCCCTCGCCCCTCTTATAAAAGGGAACTCCCCCTTAACTCTAATTCACACCTTCTAATCCATTTGGATCGGCCAAACCCTATACAAATAACCTATAAACTATCCTATATTCAACCTAGAGTCCTTAGTTTTATCATAAAGCCAACCTACGGAGCCCTTTTGATCAAATCAAAAGGAATAATTCAAAGAAGAGGTAATGATTTCACCGCCCTCTTTCAAGTTCCTTTCTTCTTCCCCTTCCTTTTTCTTTGTTGTTTACATTATAAAATAATAAATCCAGTATATTATATATACTGTGATGTTATTATAATTATGTTAAATCCAAATTCATTATTCTATCCACCCTTTTAATGACATGTCACGATACGTGCGTACGTACGGCTTACCGTCTCCACGTCGTGATGTAATTGTAATTCAATACATTATTATCTGGATGGGTATAATAATGATTTTTATTTGATGTAAATAAATAATATAACATGATAATTATTCTTTATATATGATATACCACCCAATTATATATTATTTTAATATCAAAATAATGATATTTTCGCTCGTGCGTACATACGGATTACCGTCTCCACGATGCGGTGAGATTCATTTCCAAGTTCACCATTCATCGAAGATTATAAAAATATATATTACTAATAAGTGTGTAATATATGACATAATAATGCTATTGGAGATATATATATTTATATATAATTATTTATGTACTTAAATATATCTTATTCACTTCAGTACTATATGAAAACGGAAACAACGTTTATGCGTACATACGGATTGCCGTCTCCATAAACGGTGTTTTACATTTCATATATATGTCTATTATACATATTTATATTCTAAATATATATGATATATAAATCATTTTATATATTCTGGAAGTATTTAAATCATGATCTAAGTGATACAATCAGGAGTAACAATTTAAAACACGTACGATAAAGAAAGTGATTATTACCCGAAATATTAATATAACATGGAAGTTATTATTAAATGGGTAGTATAAATTCATAAATGAATAATGTATGATATCATAAAAATTAATATGGTTCTGTTATAATTTAATAACATACTATAGTCTTCATACAAGAGGTTAAATTTACCCTCGACTAATGGAAAGTGCAAGGTAAGGGGTTTTCATCACACTCCTTATTCTCGTGAGATTCATGCCATATTGCAACAACTACCTTTTTGTGTGGTATATGTACTACCCAAAATTGTATTCATTGTGTAATTAACATTAATTTATGTGTATTTACAAATTCATTGTATGATAATTATTTAATGGGGTGTATGTTTCATAAGTTACCAAATTGGTAAGGGTTAATTTCAGAATCTCTTTATTATCCAAGGTTGTTTTTATGTAAGTATATACTGGGAAATATTTATTATCCATGTACATGTTTCATAAAAGAGTTTTCAAAGGGATTATTTTTAAGGTACATATTTACTAAAACATAATTTTAAATGTTTTAAATATTTATTCTTCTAAATCGTTCTCATTAATGTACATGTTTTCAAAAATGGGTTTTAAGGATTTATTTATATGGAGATGAATGTTTTTAAAATGTTAATTCATTTGAAAAGTTTCAAAGTGTTACGGGACACATTGATTCAAAAATGTATTTAAATGTCTTCCTTTCTAAATTTTGTGACTCTTAAATGATTTCAAAATAGAAAGAGATATTTCACTAAAAAGGGTTTTGATTTCATCTATGTCAACATCCTTTCATGGATTTTATGTTTATTTGAAGTTGATTTATTATGATACAAAACTTCCACATTGTATTGAAGGTTTTGTGATATGTTTGACTATGGATGTGCTATTTTTATACCATTCATGGTTAATGGTTAAAGTATTAAAATTTCATATCCTAGTTCTTATATAAATGTTTATGATATGATTAATCCTTTTTATATGAGGAATGTATTGGACTTAGTATGTGATGGGTGGAGCCCGCTATAGCTCATTGATGTATCGATAGGTCTTATGAGACAACTAGACGTGGAATTGGCTGAGGCCCTTTCCCAATTTGATATATGGTTTTGGCCAAGGCCTTAATAATTTTTAGACTTCTTGGTCAAGGCCTTGACATAATGTTTCATAATGTCCGGTATTATACATTCCATCATTATGGAAATAATATTGATGGTTCATTTGGTCATTCAACTTGTAGAATACCCATGATTATGTTTTATTATGCCATTATTTACTCAACTCATATTATTTCCATAAAAGTATTCATGTTTATTTTTGGTAAATACATGTGGTTTCAATTATTCACCATTCTTAATATTTATGTCATTTTTCGTTGTATTACTTACCCATACTGAGCATTTGAGCTCACCCCTTTCTTATGCTTCATTTTCCCCGGGTTTCAAGAAGTGTATTATGATTAATATACAGGGTTAAGCTAAAGGGAATAGTGGAATTCTCAAATAACTATTTATGCTGTGTTTTATGTTTGAAATTTTAATGTAATGTTAATGTATGTAATCTATTCCCAAGACTGATAAACCGATCAGACATTCGGGACTTGATTCCATGTAATCATGCCGATGTATTAAAATAATGCATCGACTCTGGGTAACTGGGGTCAGGGCGTTACAGTTGGTATCATAGGAAGTTTAGCAATAACCTTGGAAATTATATTTAGATAAACTCTAATTAGAGAACATAGCCCTAAGATAGACTTTGAGGATTAGTATAGAAGAACTTCCCAGAATTTTGGTATTGTAGAACTTTTGTGAGTTTTACAAGCAATACATCCCTGTATGGATACGAGCAGGTAGCGGCGACTCTAGCACAGATGTACCAAGGGGTAAAACCCAAAAACACTGCTTTGAGCTAGACTTGAACGGGAACTGTTGCACGACAATGGGTCTTGCTGCACTCTTGGTTACGACACTCCCAGGGGATATGCTTAAGATAATTCTCATTTTCTTTACAAATCATTATGAAGGGTTTATGAGTATATTCTTCTCCAATGAAAACATTTTTATGATTATGGATTATATCCATAAACTATTCAATTTATGTTAAGTGTTTTACAAGTCTGGAATTATGTATTTCGATTCATAAACTAATCTAGTTTATGCCCTTGTATAGAAATGGTTCCCAGTAGAAGGAATGTGAACTCCAGTAATACGTATGACCCAAAGAGTAAGAAGGATCATATATTTCATGGTATTAAGCCATCATTTAGAAGGTAAATAGTCTCCCATATATTCTCAACATATGAATAAATAATATCATGTGTTAATAAGATAAGTAAATAATTCTCTAAGTCCTATGGATTTGAAGGGAAGAAAGAGAATAATAGGATGGAAAAGAAAAAGATGGATAAAGGGAAGAGGGAAAAGAAGGATATTTCAAAATGTGATAAATGTGGAATGAATCACCTTGGTAAATGATTGAAGGGAATGGGATTTTGTTATAAGTGTGGAGAAAAAGGAAACCAAGTACATAATTTCAAGGGTAAGCAAATTTTTTCAAATGTAAAATGTTTCATCTGTAAGGTGTTGAGACACTATGCGAATCAATGTCCCATTCATAAGAGTATACGACAAATGATGTTATTGGATAATAATAAAGTTATGGTACTATCTCAGATGAAGAGGAATGACTAGTTTACTTATGTTGTTATTATAGAATTATTTCATTTGAGTGTTGTATCAACAGTATATTGGTTACATGAATTATGGAGATAAATAAGGATTGTACTGAAGTACTATTTTATTGAGGATTTGAGATTATATGGTTCTAAGAAATATGACTTAATAGTAAGATACAATTTTTGAAAAATAAATGTTTGAAGGAATGGTAATCATTAATATGGTCTTGATAATGAGTTGGTGATTTTGGAATAAGATATTGTTGATTTTAGTAATTCCGGATGTTGCGGTGCTGTAAAAGAATACACGGTGAAGGCATTCACATGTTATTACCTGGAAAAAAGGATCCTAATTATGTTTAACATCCTTATAAACTTTGGACTGAGTGTTTGGATATAAGTATTTAGGATAATTCTAAATGTTGGAATGGATTACGTTTGAAATTGGATACTATTGTTAATGTTATTTTTGGATTCCCATATAAAGGACAACCCGGAGGTTGGGTGGCAACCCGTCACGTCTGGCAAGGCCGTGAAACTTGAACAAGAAACTAAAGGGAGGCAAGGGTGTATCACCTACCACTGGCCCACGTGATGTCCTGGATTGAATAATTTAGTCTTTTTAAAAAAATATTCTGGTAGATGAATTATAAATTTATTTTTTTAAACCCTATACGATTAGGATAAATAAAGTATTTTTGAGTTGTATTATGTTTTGGGGTGAAAGATGAGTTTGTGGTATAAATTTATTAATGGATAAAACTCTAATTATAAAGTAAGTATATCTCCTTATGATCTTATCCAATATCATAAATAAATTCATCAACATTAACAAAAGGAACTTAGAACAAAAATGTTGTCCTAGATGGTACCTTAGATCATCACAAATTTATGGCTTTGTGATTGTTGACCTTTTCATAGCCATATTCTATACCACTCTCCATCAGATATTGATGGTTATATTTCTCTTCCATATCCATGTTTTCCTACATGGAACCCTAGTATGTGTTATTTTCAGTAACCTTTATACTTACCACTCTTTACTTTAAATAGAGGCCTCATTAATCCATTTTTCAATGTGGGATTTCAACTAAGATATTTTAAAATGTCAACCCGATGTTTCCAATACTGAGCATAAATTTCAAGGATGAAATTTATTGATGGAGGGGAGAATGTAACACCACAAGCTTCCATAGTATGCATCTCTTTGAATAATACAGTAGTGTGTGTTGTACACAACTTGGAGTTCTAACACACACCACAACCAATCAAACTAGCCATTATGAATTGTAATTACCACTTTTTGAAATTTTAAACATTTTATCTTTCAATATGGACTTAATTTTTAGATTCAGAATATTTAAATTAGCCTAGGTTAAAATTTTGGTATTTTTCTAAAAACTTTCAATTTTTGATGAATAGTGAAAACACTGAGTTATAGTTTAAAACCGAATTTTTATTTAAATAATTATTTATTTTATTTAAATTTATTTTAGGTCAAAATAGATACATAATACCTATATAAGTTCAATGTAATTCATTGGAGTCAGTTTATAATAATTTTATATATATAAAAATTTTATTGAACTTTTCACCGTCTTTTACCCATCTCCTAAGAGAATTTTAAAATTCACATAAAACTTATTTTTACCGATTCTCTAAGTAGAATTTTGAAATTCTGAGAGACATGGTTAATATAAAGGAGTAAAATGTGGTTCAATAAGATAAAAATATTTTTTGTTGAGTAGTAACTTTTTACTTTTATTTACCATGGTACAAAGTAAATAGGGTAATTAAGGGTAAAAATGATATTATTATTACCCTAACACATGTCCTAATTCTATTGTATAAGTATAATTCGACCAAAAACAACCTTATGAATAAAATATGACCCTTTAGGTCCACTTGGATTAGATTAGGACATTTATTATTATTTAATTTAATGAAGAGTTAAATGTGTTAAATTCAATGTGTATTAACTAAACCATTTTTAATATAGGGTTGTAAATAAGATAAATTCGACTATAAATATTTAATAGAAATATAAAAATATTTCATACATCATGGTATTTTATTTACAATTTTTAAACATTATATAACTATATTTATTTATGGCACAATGATGATCCAATAATTACCTTATTAATGAAAGAATCAAATAAATGGTATTATAAATATTAAAATAAATAAAATTTCAATGTTTTTATGACATCCATGTGTTTTATAGGTGAATATGACATTTTAGGACAAATTCAATGTATCGTGTTTGAAGAAATCAAGTTTTTATGACTTTCACAAAAACAAAATACAAAATAGTGTCAAAATTGACATAAATTAATATTTAAAACAAATATTATATTATTAATTGATATAATATTTGTAAAAATCTAAGGGTTGGACAAAGGACTTATATGATGATAGGTATGTCATTAATGAACCACTTCGGGTTCTCTTGGTAGTTTATAGTAAGTTTATTAACCATAAAACATAAAAATACAAAGAGACATGGTAAATGTCAAACTATTTAACTAAGAGTTAAATCTAAACGATAAGGGTTAAATAGTGACCCAAACTTGTATAAAACATATTAGTTGAGTCTATTTTGACCCATCCCCACCTTATCTTTTAAATAAATCAATTTTGATCCATTATGAACCGAATATGAATTTATTATAAAATAATATTTTATGTTTTTCTTAAGATGCTCCTCACCCCTCTTATAAAAGGGCACTCTCACTTCAATCTAATTAACACATTTTAAGCCATTTTTCTTGGCCAAACCCTACCCAAATAACCTCTAAAATGTCCTCCCTTAAACCTAGAGGCCTTAGTTTGATCATAAATCCATCCTAAAGATCCCTTTTGATCAAATCAAAAGGAAGAACCCGAAGAAGAGGTAATGATTTCACCACCCTATTTCAAGTTCATTTCTTCTTCCCATTCCTTTTTTATTTGTTGTTTCCATTCTAAAATAATAACTCCACTATATTATATATACTTTGATGTTATTATAATTATGGTACAACCAAATTCATTATTCTATCCACCCTTTGAATTACATGTCACCATACGTGTGTACGAACGGCTTACCGTCTCCACGTCGTGGTGTAATTGTTATTCAATACATTATTATTTGGATGGGTATAATAATGATATTTATTTGATGTAAATAATAAATATAACATGATAAGGATTATTTATATATGATATAACATCCAATTATATATTATTTTAATATCAAAATAATGATATTTTTGCTCGTACGTTCGTACGGATTACCGTCTCCACGACGCGATGAGATTCATTTCCAAGTTCACCATTCATCGACGATTATAAAAATATATATTACTAATAAGTATACAATATATGACATAATAATGCTATTGGATATATATATATATGATTATTTATGTACTTACATATATCTTATTCACTTACATCCATTCAATACTATATGAAAACGGAAACAACGTTTATGCGTTCGTACGGACTACCGTCTCCATAAACGTTGTTTTCCATTTCATATATATGTCTATTATACATATTTATATTCTAAATATATATGATATATAAATCATGTTTTATATTCTTGAAGTATTTAAATCATGATCTAAGTGATACAATCAAGAGTAACAAGTTAAAACACGTACGATAAAAAAAGCGATTATTACCCGAAATATTAATATAACATACAAATTATTATTAAATGGGTAGTATAAAGTAATAAATGAATAATGTATGATATCATAAATATTAATATCATTCTGGTATAATTTAATAACATACTATAGTCTTCATACAGGAGGTTAAATGTACCCTCGACTAAAGGAAAGTGCAAGGTAAGGGGTTTTCATCTCACTCCTTATTCTCATGAGATTCATGCCATATTTCCACTACTACCTTTTTGTGTGGTTTATGTACTACCCATAATTGTATTCATTGTGTAATAAACATTAATTTATGTGTATTTACATATTCATTGTATGATAATTCTTTCATGGGGTTTATGTTTCGTAAGTTACCAAATTGGTAAGGGTTAATTTCAAAATCTCTTTATTAGCTGAGGTTGTTTTTACGTAAGTATCTACTAGGACATATTTATTATCAATGTACATGTTTCATAAAAGAGTTTTCAAAGGGATTATTTTTAAGGTACTTCTTTACTAAAACATCATTTTAAATGTTTTAAATATTTATTCTTCTAAATCGTTCTCATTAATGTCCATGTTTTCAAAAATGGTTTTTAAGGATTTATTTATATGGACACGAATGTTTTTAAAATTTTAATTCCTTTGAAATGTTTCAAAGTGTTATGGGACAGTTTGATTCAAAAATGTATTTAAATTTCTTCCTTTCTAAATTTTTTGACTCTTAAATGATTTCAAAATATAAAGAGATATTTCTCTAGAAAGGGTTTTGATTTCATCTATGTCAACATCCTTTGATGGATTTTAAGTTTATTTGAAGTTGATTTATTATGATACAAAACTTCTATATTATATTGAAGGTTTTGTGATATGTTTTACTATAGATGTGATATTTTTATACCATTCATGGTTAATGATTAAAGTATTGACATTTTGTATTCTAGTTCTTATAAGAATGTTTATAATATGTTTAATCCTTTTCATATGAGGAATGTATTGGACTTAGTAAGTGATGGGTGGAGCCCGCTATAGATCATCGATGCATCAGTAGGTCTCATGAGACAACTAGATGTGGAATCGACTGAGGCCCTTTCCCAATTTGAAATATGGTTTTGGTCGATGCCTTAATCATTTTTAGACTTCTTGGTTGATGCCTTGACAAAATGTTTCAGAATGTCTGGAATTATACATTCCCTCATTATAGAAATAATATTGATGGTTCATGTGGTCATTCGACTAGTAGAATACCCATGATTATGTTTTATTATGAAATTATTTACTCATCTCATATCCTTTCCATAAAAGTATTCATGTTTATTATTGATAAAGGAATGTGGTTTCAATTATTCACCATGCTTAATATTTATGTAATTTTCCGCTGTATTACTTACCCTTACTGAGGGTTTGAGCTCACCCCTTTCTTATGTTTCATTTTTACAAGGTTCCAAGAAGTGTATTATTATTGATATACTGGGTTAATCTAAAGGGAATAATGTCATTCTCAAAGAACTATTTACGATGTTTTTTATGTTTGCAATTATAATGTAATGTTAATGTATGTAATCTATTTCCAAGACTGCTAAACTGATCGGTTCTTCGGGACGTGATTCCTTGTAATCATGCTAATGTATTAAAATTATGCACCGAATCTGGGTAACTGGGGTCAGAGCGTTACAGTACCCGATACACAACAACGGGTTTCCTTGAAATCGTACGTTGCATGCTAGTAATATAATCTTATTATTTTAAATAGTAGTTACCTCCTAGCTGTTGTATTGGTGGGAATGAACAAAACTAACTAAAATATATATATAAATATTTTTTAAATGTATTTACATTTATCCAATAAAAATTTAGAGTCTTAAAATGTGAATGAATCTAATTTTAAGCATAATTTACATTAAAAGACCGATTTATCACCTTTTAATGGAGAACCCTCTTTAAATCTAGTTTTGGTCACTTTAATACTTTCTATTTGACCAAATAAAATCCTTCTTCAGAATGGGGACATCATAATTTACTTTGTGAAAATTTTTGGATTTTTTTTGATAAAGTTCATTTTTTATTGAATAGTGAAAATATTGTGTTTTAATTCAAAACTATGTTTTAATATAATTTATTCATATAGTTATATTATCTTTTTAATCGGTTTTAATGTGTAATTAGAATTTAATTTTACCATTTAATACAATTTTGGTCATTCTAAGAAAATTAAGTTTGAAATTGGACTTAATCAACTGTCCATCTTTGGATAGTTATTAATTCTTAAAAACACGCTTTTTGGTTTTGACAGTGAGAATTAATTTTAAATTAATTTATTCCACTTCTACGTTTTGAATTTAGAAAAATTGATTCTATATTTGGAATCAAGAGTTCCAAATTGTGTAAGTAACTTTTATTTTTAGACATTTTAAATATTTACTTCAGTAAATATTTTATTTACCGAGGTTAAAGGGTAAATCAGGTAAATAAGGGTAAGAAATAATATTATAATAATATAAAATTACCCTTAAACGTGTCATAATAATATTTTTGGAGTCATTTACGACCATGTACATATTTGGGTCGATTTTGGGACCCCATTGAGCTACATGGGAGTGATAATGACAATTTAGATTAATTAATTTAAAGTAAAGACAAAAATGACATAAAAAATATCTCTTTGTAAATTAATTTTTACATGGTGTTATGTAAGTTATTTTTTGGACTATAAATATTCATTGGAAATATAAAAATATTTCATATATCATGGTATATTTATATAATTTTTAAACAACAAATAAATTAAATTATTTATGACATAATAATGATGCAGTGTTTACCTCATTAATAAATCATTTAAATAAAAAAGATTATAATGATTAAACTATTATCCAAAACATGTCCAATTATGATTGGATGATTTTATTTATAATATGATTCATCTTATATTTGACTTTAATTATTTTTGGACCTTTTTAAACCAAATATATGTTTATAATAAAATAATGTTTTCACACTTTCCTAAAGATCCCCTCCTCCCCCTTATAAAAAGATTCCACTTGTAACCAATTCCTCACACCTCTCAAGACTTTTCTCTCATCCAACCTCTTCCCAATTAATCTTCCTACATTTCTATCCTACTCATAGAAGCTTTAATTTAAGAATAAGGCACTTCAAGAAGTCTTGGTTCAAACCAAAGAAATTTACCCAAATTAAAGGTAACGGTTTCTCCTAACGTGTTTTCTTTTATTTTACTTCTCCAACCCCCTAAACTCTTTTTATTCCTTTATTTTGTAACAACACCAGTATAATCAATAAACTATGATGTCTTTATGAGAAGGATTCTAACTACACTTAAACACACCTCCATCTAATGGGTGAAGAACATACTGTTTCTGTGGATAGCAAACTAACGCCTCACGAAACGATGATTGTTCCATTACCTCTTACCACCTCTCATGGTGGCCATTATGATGGAACTATATTTATATATAATATATAATATATATTATGTTTATTTTTTCTTTATGCTTATTTATTTTCCATTTATATCACGCCTTTATGGTTTCCATAGTGGGTAAATACGATAATCTCATTTGAGGAAGTGCGGACTACCACCCCCTCAAAGTGATGTGACTCGTTAATGCCTTATGTGGGATATATAAAAGAAAGAGCTAATGATATTATATATGATATTATATATGAAATTATACTGTAATTATAATATATCTATGTATCATTATGTTTTAATTCCATTAAAATAAGAAATAGAAATGAAAGTAGCATTCATGCGTACGTACGACTTACCGCCTCCATGAACGGTGAATTTCATTTCTTACCTATATATGTTATGTACTATTATAAATATATGTATATGATGGATATATATGATATATATGATATAAAAATAAATAATATCATTCTGTATATAATGGACTATTGACCGCATGAACAACTTGTAAATATAAGGTGTTCATTTTTTACTCAAGTACCAAATATCAACAAAATGAATGTTATTAAATTAAATGATTACATAATGTTTATAACATGGTAATAAGAGATATAAAATGAAAGATAAACTTAAAATTATCTTAAGCAAGTAGAAATTAACTTTAGTTTATTAATCATAAGATTAAATAATGATCGAGTCAAGTCGGACATGAGGTAAGAGACTTCATCTCAATCTCCTTTCATTGAGACATATTTAGTTTTATACATTACTTTATTTTATATGGTGTCTAAACCCCTTTGAATTTTCATTTCATTCAAAGGTAATATTTTTATATAAAGCGTTTTACTAAAAGAAAAAAAGGAATGTTTTTTTAATGTAAGTGGTGACAATGACCTTTCCGCCGCCGCGAGTATTATTTGATATTTGGCTTCCTTAACAAGCCACAATGTTTTTAAAAGGAAAAATAAATACCAAATACTCTTTTTACGTATTTTTGTATTGAAAATGATTTTGATAATGGATTTATTATTTTAATATCTTGAAATAATATTTTTTTATTGAAATGTGGAAATTTTATATTTCTTATATGCCTATGTTATGTGTTATGAACAAGATATGGTTCTTGGGCATTATTTTTGTATACGGGTGGTTCTGTGATAAACCTAGGGCGGGTAAGCCCGAGATAGCTCTCCAATGCATTGGGTAACATGACAGAGGTAAACATGAATGCTTCTCCTAGGAGATTTAGGGAATATACTGTGATGGGTATTTTAATGAAACTCTCTATGTAGCTATGATAGCTACAATGTAATTATGTTATGGATGCCAGAAGTTACCTTTATGATATTTGATTTTTATGTGTCTTTCATAAATCTTATGATTTCATGAGGTAAGTAAGAGAGTTCATGTTTTGTATGTATTTACAAAAAAATGTTTTCATCCTTTGTTTTATAACCCTTACTGAGCTTTTTATGCTCATCCCGAGTTTTGAAATGTTTTCACATGACTTATAGAAGAATAGGGTCAAGTATGGGATCAAGGAAAAGTCATGTTGTCTAAAACCCAGAACTAGACATGAATCTTTTTTTAAGAGTTTTTATTTTATGAAAAAATCGATACTGGGTAGAATTTTATACATGTAATATTCATGTTGTTATGTAAATGTAATGTCCTAATTCTCTAAAACTCTAAACCTGAAAAGATCCTCAATGTGAATTATTCATTTAATTCAATATTATGTAATGTTTAAGGTCGGGTCCTTATAGTTGGTATCAGAGGTCGGTTTAGATAACTTTAGGAGTTAGGGTATTGTTAAATTAATATCCGTAAAGTAATTTATGTTAATATTGAAATCATATAGCATTTACAGATTACTATGTTGCTTCGCCTAAGAAATTTCTGTGTTCAGAATGGTTTTCCACAGAGGAAACATGGCAGCTATGTTGGGATGACATCAGGAGGAAGACAACCTTCCAAATCAGTAACCTGAGATGGTCGGAATCGGAACTGAATAGTTTGTTGTACTGATGACACAGTTGACTCAGGCTATAAATGGTGGTGGTATCCATGTACGAGATCAACTAGATCAACCAGAGAGGAATATGTCAGTAGTGGGTCATTTCATGAGGCAACATTCCCCATCATTTATAGGATCATCGGACCCTGTTCTAGCTAAAGGGTGGATTAAAGCACTGGATAAGATTTTAATGTCATGGGTTGTTCAGAACATCAAAAGGTTAGTCTTGATGGTTACCGTTTTGAAGGTGAAGCTGATCAGTGGCGGTCAATGGTGAAAAATATCAGGTATAGTGAGGAGATTGAAGTTCTATATTTGGTTGAATTAAAAGTTATTTTTCTTGATAAATATTTTCCGAAAGTGGTTTGTCTTAGGATGGAAAACAATTCCTAGAATTGAGGTAGGAGGATGACTCAGTGGCTGCTTTTGAAGAAAAATTTACTCAACTGGAAAGGTATGCTCCAAAATTTATACGATACCTTGATAGTAAAATCATCTGTTTTTACTCAATATTAAAGCTAAATTATCGAAGGGCTTTAGCTTCTATTGAGTTCAGAAGTTATGAAAAAAAATTCATTGTGTGGAGAAGGTGGAAATGGAGTTTGCCGATGATCAGGTATTCTTTGACAAACAATAGAATAAGAGGTCGAGGTGGCAGGCGAAAGGGAAGAACTCTTCAAAAAAGTCTGATGGTAAGAAACTTAAGTTTACAGTTTGTGAAAATTGTGGTAAAAGCATGATGGGGAATTTCTTTTGAATTCTGGTAAGTGCTACCATTGTGGTAAAATGAGACATAAGGCTCGTAATTGCACTGAAAAAGATTAGGGTAATGGTAAGACAAAATATGGTTTAGAGTCAGTAAAATGTTTTAAGTGCAATGAAATGAGTCATTATAAAAATGAGTCTCCAACAAAAAACTCAACCTAAGGAAAGAAACTAGACTACAAGAAGAATGGGGTGGTGAAATCCTTTGCAACTACTTAAGTTGATGTTGGGCCATCAAATGAAGTTGTATCAGGTACACTATTTGTTTGTTCAGATTATGCCGATGTGTTGTTTGATTCAGGGTCTACACACTCTTTCATTTCTGAGAAGTTTTCTAGTAAATTGGTAATTCCATCTCAAGATATGAATACAGAACAAAAAGTAAAAACACCTAGAGGAAATGTTGAGACAAAAAGAAAACATAAGAACATTCATTTCCTTTTGTGCGGAAAGAATCTACCTTCAAACCTTATTATTTTTCCTCTAGAACAGTTTGATGTTATTTTGGGCATGGATTGGATTTATGTTTATCATGCTAAGATTGATTGTAGAGCTAAAGATGTTTCTTTTCACAATGTTTTTTAGATTTTATACAAAAATGAACCCTTTCTTTTGATAACATATCAAGAAGCTGAGAAACTAGTAAAAGATGGAGATGAATGTTACCTTGCACATATTGTTGAAAATAATGGAACTGTTTAGATTAATGATGTTTCAGTGGTAAATGAGTACCTTGATGTTTTTCTTGATGATTTGTCTGGCATTATACCTGATCGGGAAGTTGAATTTACTGTTGAATTAGTTCCTGATGCTAAGACAATTTCAAAACCACCTTATCGAATGGATCAAATTGAACTTTTAGAGTTAAAGAAGCAATTACAGGAGTTATTAGATAAAGGTTTCATTCAACCTAGTACATCACCATGGGGTGATTCTGTCTTGTTTGTTAAAAATAAAGATGGTTCAATGAGACTTTGCATTAATTATAGAGCATTGAATATAATCACTATTAAGAATAAGTATCCTTTGCCTCATATCGATGATTTTTTTGATCATCTCCAGGGAGCTCAGTATTTTTCGAAGATTGACTTGAGATCGGGGTACCATCAGTTGAAAGTAAAGGAAGAAGACATTCCAAAGACCGCGTTTCATATTAGATATGGTCATTATGAATTTGTAGTTATGCCTTTTTGTTTAACCAATGCACCTTCTATATTCATGGATCTTATGAATAGAATTTTTTGTGAGTTCTTGGATAAGTTTGTGGTTGTGTTCATTGGTGATATTTTGGTTTATTCCAAAAGTAAAGAGGAGCATGAAATTAATTTAAGGGTTGTCTTGAAAACCTTAAAATAAAAGAAACTGCTTGGTAAATTTATCAAGTGTGAGTTTTGTTTACAAAAAATTTCTTTCTTTGGTCTCATTGTTTCAAA
Source organism: Viscum album (assembly GCA_963277665.1). NCBI lineage: Eukaryota > Viridiplantae > Streptophyta > Magnoliopsida > Santalales > Viscaceae > Viscum > Viscum album. The sequence goes on along the minus strand of OY728132.1, from coordinate 29,540,478 downwards.
AAATGGCATAACTTTTGATCCTTCTAAAACAAAAGTTGTTAAATAATGTACAAGACCCACAAATATAACAGAGATTTTTAGTTTTCTTGGTTTGGAAAGTTATTACTGGAGTTTTTTTTGAAATTTTTTCATGGTTATCTAGTCCAATGACTAAGTTAACTTGAAAAGGTGTTATGTTCATCTAGAAAAAACAACGTGATGATTTTTTTCAAGAGTTGAAAAGATGATTGGTGAGTGCTCCAGTTTTGGCACTGCCATCCAGAAATGGTGAGTTTGTTATTTACCATGATGATTCAATGAAAGGACTTGGATGTGTACTTATGTAGAATGATCATGTAATTTCTTATGCTTCACGTCAGTTGAAACCTAATGAGTTACCCTACACATGATTTGGAATTAGCTGATGTTGTTTTTTCCCTAAAAATTTGGGGGCATCATTTGTATGGAGTAAAATGTGAAATATATACTGATCACAAAAGTTTAAAGTATATATTCACTCAAAAATACTTGAACATGAGATAGATGAGATGGCTATAATTAATCAAGGATTATGATTTCATGATCAATTACCATCTGGGAAAAGCAAATAAAGCGGATGATGCTTTCAGTCGAAATAGTAATGTCTCATTATCCATGTTACCTTTGGAATGAGATCCTTTTGTTTTTGATTTGATAATATTTGGCATAGAAGTTGTTGGTGCAGGAAATTATTATGTTTTGTTTTAGGTGACAGTGAGATCATCTCTATCAGATAGAATAAAGAATGAACAGAAAGAAGACAGTGAGTTGTAGAAAAAGGTAGAGTTGGTTCAGAATGGTAATTTTCCTGAATTTAACATTGATAATGATTGTGTTTTGATATTTGGAAAGAGATTATATGTACCTTGTGATTCACAGTTTAAGAATGAGTTGTTATGTGAAGCTCATAGTTCTCCGTTTTTAGTTCATCCTAGTAGTACTAAGATGTACAGAGATCTTCGGGAGTATTACTGGTGGGATGGAATGAAAAGAGATATTGTTGATTTTACTTTGAAGTGTTTGAATTTTTAGTAGGTTAAAGCAGAGTGGAAGTTATCGAAAGGGATGCTTCAAACTCTACCGGTGCCATAGTGGAAATGGGAAAATATATCCATGGAATTTGTTTTGGGATTACCAAATACATCTCAAGGTAATAATGCAATCTGGGTTATAGTTGATCGATTAACTAAATCTGCTCATTTTCTTCCTATTAGAGATACTTTGTCTCTAGATCAACTTACTCGATTGTATGTTAAAGAAATAGTAAGGTTTCATGGAGTTCCTTTCTCCATTGTATCTGATTGTGATCCCAGGTTTACTTATAACTTTTGGAAAGGCCTTCACAAGTCGTTGGGTACTGAATTAAATTTTAGTATATCTTTTCATCCTCAATCATATGGGCAATAAGAACGAACAATTAAGACCTTGGAGGATATGCTTTGTGCTTGTTCACTGGATTATCAGGGAAGTTGGGACCAACATCTTTCTTTGGTTGAATATTCATATAATAACAGTTTTCATTCCAGTATATAGATGGCTCCATTTGAGAAATTATATGGAAAACGTTGTCGAACTCCAGCTTTTTGGGATGAAGTAGGTAGAAGGAAGCTGATGGGACCAGAATTGTTAGAAGAGATGGTAGAGAAAGATCAGTTGATTCAGAAGCACATGAGAACAGATCAGAGCAGATAGAAAAGTTATGCAGATAACTGGAGGAAGGATCTTTCTTTTGAGGTAGGTGATCATGTCTTTTTCAAAGTTTCTCCATGGAAAAGTGTGATGCGTTTTGGTAAGAAGGGAAAGTTGAGTTCGAGGTTCATTGTACCTTATGAATTTCTCGAGAAAGTTGGATCAGTTGCGTATAGAGTGGATTTATCTCCAAGTCTATCCTTGGTACACAATTTTTTTCATGTTTCAATGTTGAGAAAGTATATGCCAGATCCATATTATTTTTTGAGCCCATAGGTAGTTCAGTTGGAAGAGAATCTCTCTTATGAGAAACAACCAATCTAAATTCTTGACCATAGAGAGAAAGTGTTGCGGAACAAGTTAATTTATCACGTAATGGTTTTCTGAAAAAACCATATGGTTGAAGAGGCAATGTTGGAATCTGAAAATTCTATGAGGGATAAATACCCCCACTTATTTTGATAAGTGAATAAAAATTGTGAAGACGCAATTTATAAAAGGGGGGAAGGATATAACATTCCAAGTAAATGAAGAATAAGAGATTCTTATATTTATTAATATTTGTGAATTAGATATTAATTTTACTTTAAAAGGGTTTCTATGTTCGATAGCGTACCCGATATGCAACAATGGATTTCTTTGAAATCTTACGTTACACACTAATAATATATTATTATAATTTTAAATAGTAGTTAACTCCGAGCTGTTGTATTAATGAGAATGAAAAAAACTAACTATAATATGATTATACATATTTGTTAAATATATTTAAATTTATCCAATAAAAATTATAGAGGCTTAAAATGTGAATGAATCCAATTTTAATAATAATTTACATTAAAAGGCCGATTTATCACCTTTTAATGGAGAACCCTCTCTAAATCCAGTTTTGGTCACTTTTATACATTCTATTTGACCAAATAAAATCCTTATTCAAAATGGGGACATCAAAATTTACTTTGTGTAAATTTTTTGAATTTTTCTGATAAAGTTCGTTTTTTATTGAATAGTGAAAATATTGTATTTTAATTCAAAACTATGTTTTAATATAATTTTCTATATGGTTATATTATATTTTTAATTGGTTTTAATGTTTAATTAGAATATATTTTTAACATTTAATACAATTTTTGTCATTGAAAGAAAATTCATTTTGAAATTGGACTTAATCAACTGTCCATCTTTTGATAGTTATTAATTCTTAAGAACACGCTTTTTGGTTTTGACAACGGGAATTAATTTTAAATTAATTTCTTCCACTTATGTGTTTTGAATTTGGAAAAATGGATTCCATATTTGGAATCAGGAGGTCCAACTTGTGTAAATAGGTAACTTTTATTTTTAGACATTTTAAATATTTACTTTAGTAAATATTTTATTTACCGTGGCTAAAGGGTAAATCAGGTAAATAAGGGTAAAAAATAATATTATAATAATATAAAATTACCCTTAAACATGTCCTAATCCTATTGGTTGAGTCATTTACGACCATGGAAATCTTTGGGTCTATTTTGGGACCCCATTGAGCCACTTGGGAGTGATAATGACAATTTAGATTAAGTAATTAAAAGTAAAGACAAAAATGACATAAACAAATATCTCTTTGTAAATTAATTTTTACACGGTGTTATATAAGTTATTTTTTTGACTATAAATATTCATTGGAAAGATAAAAATATTTCCTACATAATGGTTTACTTTTTTTTATCATTTTTAGACAAATAATAAATTAAATTATTTATGACATAATAATGATGCAGTGTTTACCTCATTAATAAATTATTTAAATAAATAAGATTATAATGATTAAAATATTATCCAAAACATGTCCAATTCTTATTGGATGATTTTTATTTGAATATGAGTCATCTTATATTCGAACTTAATGATTTTTGGACCTTTTGAAACCGAAGTTATGTTCATAATAAAATAGTGTTTTCACACTTTCCTAAAGAGCACCTCCTCCCCCTTATAAAAGAAGACCACTTCTAACCAATTCCTCACACCTCTCAATCCTTTTGGCTCGTCCAACCTCTACCAAATTAATCTCCCTAAATCCCTCTCCTCTTCTTAGAAGCCTTATATTAGTCAGAAGGCACTTCAAGATTTCTTTTTGGTTCAAACCAATGGAAGTTACCCAAATTAAAGGTAACAGTTTCTCTTAACTTGTTTTATTTTATTTTACTTCTACAACCACCTAAACTCTTTTTATTTTTTTTATTTTGTAACAAAACCAGTATTATAAATATACTAGGATGTTTTTATGATATGTATTCGAAGTACAACCACACACACCTCCATCTAATGGATGAAGAACATACTATTTATGTGGATGGAAAACTAACGCCTCACGAAAATATGATTGTTAAATTACGTCTTACCACCTCTCACGGTGGAAATTATGATGAAACTGTATTTATATATGATATATATTATGTTTATGTTTTATTTATGCTTTAGTATTTTCCATTTATAGAACGCCTTTATGGTTTCCATAGTGGGTAAATACGATAATCTCATTTGAGGAAGTGCGGACTACCGTCCCCTCAAAGTGATGTTACTCGTTAATACCCTATGTGGGATGTAGAAAGGATAGAGTTAATGATATTATATATGATATTATATATGACATTATACTGTAATTATAATATACCTATGTATCATTATTTCTTAATTCCATTAAAATAAGAAATACAAATGAAAGTAGTGTTCATGCGTACGTACGACTTACCGTCTCTATGAACGGTGCATTTCATTTCTTACCTCTAAATGTTATGTACTATTATAAATACATGTATATTCCGGATATATATGATATATATGATATTGAAATCATGAATATCATTTTCGATATAATGGACTATTGACCTCATGGACAACTTGTAAATATAAGGTGTTCATTTTTGACTCAAGTACTAAATATAGAAAAAATGAACGTTAATAACTTAAATGATGACATAATATTTATAACATGGTAATAAGTGATATAAAAGGAATTATAAACTTAAAAAGGGATCTTAAAAAATTTTAAATTAACTTCAGTTTATTATTCTAGAGATTAAAGAACGACCGAGTCAAGTCGGACACGAGGTAAGGGACTTCGTCTCAATCTCCCTTCATTGAGGCATATTTAGTTTTATACACGACTTTATTTTATATGGTGTAAAAACCCCTTTGACTTTTCATTTCATTCAAAGGGAATCTTTTTATACAACTCATTTTATTAAATGACAAAAAGTAATGTTTTTCAATGTAGGCAGTGACAATGACCTTTCCGCCGCCGCGAGTATTATTTAATCTTTGGCTTCCTTAACAAGCCGTAATGTTTTTAAAAGGAAAAATAAATACCATATTATTTTTTTACGTATTCTGGCATTGAAAATGATTTCGAGAATGGATTTATTATTTCAATATCTTTAAATGATATTTTGTTATTGAAATGTGGAAATGTTATCTTTCCTTTATGCTTATGTTATGTGTTATGATCAAGTTATGGTTCTTGGGCATCATTTATGTATATGGGTGGTTCCGTGATAAACCTAGGGTGGGTACTCCCGAGATAGCTCTCCAATGCATTGGGTAACGTGACATAGGTAAATGTGAATGTTTCTCCTAAGAGATTTATAGAATATACTATGATGTGTATTTCAAAGTAACTCCCTATGTAGCTGTGATAGCTATAATGTAAGTTTCTTATGGACGCCATAGGTTACCTTTATGATATATGATTTTTATGCGTCTTTCATAAATATTATGATTTTTTGAGGTAAGTAAGAGAGTTCATGATTTGTATGTATTTATAAACAAATGTTTTCATCCTTTGTTTTATAACCCTTGTTGAGCTTTTTATGCTCATCCCAAGTTTTGAAATGTTTTCACATGACTTAAAGAGGAATAGGGTCAAGGATGGGATCAAGGAAAAGTCATGCTGTCAAAAACCTGGAACTAGACATGACTATTATTTTCAAGAGTTCTTATTTTATGAAAAAAATGGATAATGGGTAGAATTTTCTACATGTAATATTCATGTTGTTATGTAAATGTAATTTCTTAATTCTCTAAAACTCTAAACCTAAAAATACCCTGAATGCTAATTATTCACTTAATTCAATATTATGTAATGTTTAAGGTCGGTTCCTTATACTCTATGACATTAAAATATGATTTCATAACCTGAAGACCAAGCATTTTGACTTCAAACCATGTGTATTCTCATGGGAATATGTGATGTGGTGCAGACCCCACCTGTCCTTATTCACATTGGGTTGCTTTATGGTACTGTGTCACATACTTTCTCTTATAGAATTGTAACCTGAAGGTTCAAGCTCTACGAACTTAAACTAATATCTCTTCCATCCTTACCACAAGATCTTAAACTACATGGATTTTCAAGAACTAAATGTTTATTTATTTCCATCCTCATGGGATACATAGGAATACCCATAAACTTCATGTTTAGGTCTAACCCCAAGTTCCCCATTTTAGGCCCCTTAGCCCGAAATGGTGTGTGTGGTGTGGTGTGGAATTTGTGTTCCTAATTCATATCATTTTTTTTCACCATTCCATACAGATCACCTCTGGAATATATCCCCCACCCCAATTCCTTTCTACATGATGTTAAATTTCCTAGAATTTAAGAACAATATATGGATTGATTCCCATATTTATGGGATACATAGTGACACCCAAATTTTCACTCTATGGTATGAAAGCAACTTATTTTATATTTTTGGACCCTTATTGACCTGGGTTCTCTTAGGATTATGTGGAGTGGTGTGTATATCTTATATCCTAATTAATTTAGGGATGTAATGGATTCTCCATATACTTTATTTGAGGGCACACCTCTTTGCGCATGTCCTTAATGCATGATGTTAATCCGTACAGGTACGTCCATTCTTCACATTTGATGCCCTTTATTTGGGTCCACATCATATTTCACATTTTAAGGGACCCCATCACGTCCAGGTCTCATTGCACTTTGGCTCATCTACTATCCTGGTCTAATGTCCCATAAGATTTCAAATGAAAATTTTATACAAGTCCCGAGCTATGAATATGGTTAGAGGGCAATCCTCAGTTGTTTTTTCCCATTTCAATTCACATGATATGGATACTGTGTTGCGAACATGGTCATAAGTCATACTCCATAATTATCACCACCCCACTATGTCCCAAATATTGGGTTTAATGATTCATATTTTCCTACCCTTGTATCCCTCTGTACACCCACACATGTCAAGTAGGAATGTTAGTATGGTTAGTATTGTCCTCTCCCAACATTTATCATTTATTATGTTACAATCTCATGTAATGGGGAAAGTTGGATACCTCCCCTTGTTTCCCACACCAAGTATTTCTTACACGGGCTTAGGAGTTTTGTTAAGTTAATGCCTACATGGAATGTTCAACATGATGGTCCGATATACCTCTTTCGTCTAGTCCACATGACATTAAAATTCATGGGATGATATTTTCATATGAACTTAAATAGTGACATTACCATCCTGGATGCACAATGAAAAACTACAACACATTGTGAAGTTCTTTCTTGAGAGGGAATCATGTTTGGCCCACCATGATATTTTTTAAGGCCTACATATGGCTTGATTCTGGACAAAACACCTGTAATATTCATCTTGGGTTTTTTGATTCAGAAATATATAGAAACACACACACCAAAGGAAAAAAAACAAGATATAACAAATACCACTTCTTCTTGGTGCATGGGTCAGAACTGCGCAATAGAACAATTCCAGAACTACGTTCAGCTTAATTCTCGTCCTCATGGGATATATAGAGATGCTCAAACATTTTGTTTTTAGGTACAACCTTGTGTTCATTAACCTCATCATCCCATTGGGCCCAACTGTGGTCCAAAATATATGACCTTAAACTAGGATCTTTTAGCATGTGAAACATGACTTTAAACTATTTTCTAGGGTCTAGGTAGTATGAACTTGAGCAGTGTGCAATGTCCTAGTCATATGAAACTAAAATATGTCGTGCATCATCCTTACCATATGAATTTAAAACTCATGATTATCATCCCCATTTTCATGATGTAAAACTGTAAGAAATCCAAGGTCCTCACCAGAGAGGTTCTACCTAGTCATATGTTTGTTCTCAATTCAGACTGATATGCTCACCCATTGTGATCTTGTCACGGGGGACAAATTTCAAGAGTGTTAGACTCCATTCGAACAACCCATCAACCCATATCCATAATTTTTGTGCCACCTTATTCATATCTTAAATCTCTTAAACATATGAAGGGACACACTAATAGCCTATTCCTATACCTCTTTGGCTCACATACCATCCTGGGCCAACGTTCTGGATGGCATTGGATGACACTCTGAGTTTGGCTCTGTGTTTCGAATATGGTCAGCGGTTGGATCTCATTTGTTTTTTTCTATTTTAGGCTAACACAATTGGGATTTTATGTTGTGGATATGGTCAAAAGTTATCCTTCATCATCATTCCACCCTCACTGCATTTAGAATTTTGTGTAATGTGACTCACAATTCCCATTCCCTTTTGTTAGGATTGACTCCAATGCCCCTAGCGTTATCCCACTCTTAAACTAAAGCATGTTGGGAAAGTAAAATTTAGATATTACGAGATCCCTATAGTCAGAGCCCCTATATCATATCAAGAACATTGGTTGGACATTCATACCCCATGTGTTCAACAACTGAATGACACTCTCATATCTAAAGAGAGCAGTAACAAAGTCATCCCTTGTTTGTCACACTGAGCATGACCCATGAGAGGTTAAGAATTGACCGTTAATTGTTTCAAAAATATGATATAAGAACAATAATTAAAGAAATAAACAACATTTTTATGTATTTTAACTAAATAATAATGTATAAAGGTATGTTTGTGAGTTCGAAAAAATATATTTCCTATGGATTGGACTCTTTATTGGAGCATCTCAGCTTCTCCACCCTTTGGATGGTGGAGTCTAGGATTTGATATCATCTCTCAAGATCCCTTACTTTCTCATTGGACATGAGGTGGGATTCATTATCTCTTCCCCAAACTCATCACAAGATGAACAGACCCTGTAAGACCATGCCCAATCATCTATGAAGTTGCCTCCCTAGCACTGGTCTCAATCATCGGTCAACCCCTTATCTGAGTTCCCTAAACATGCTTTTAGAATAGTGTGGTATTGATGGGGATATACATATGGATACAGTTCTTTCTTATAAATAATATCGATATGGTTATACAGATATTAAGTGACAACATGAGTGTGGTACTCCCATGTATGGCTGTCAGCAGACCTGAACAACTGGCATTGGCACGACATGATCCTGGACTAGTAATTTTGATTGTCCCTACATTCTTAAGTTATGAAAATGTCATCCCTTTGAAAATCCATACTGTGAATTTTTTAAAGAGTGGGTAGTTCTTTCGGCCATATGATATGAGATCCACCAGGGAACCTTGATTTCAATAGCTTCACACACATTTTCCAAACCCTAGATTTTTCACCATCTCTTCCCTCTAAAAATCCTTCTCAAGGACTTCTCGACTAGCTTCTTGGTTGGAAATATGATTTCTGGACTTTTCCAAAATTTATTCTCTATTCTCAAAGTTTCTTTGTAGAGATCGATCGCAAATCAATTTTCAAAGAGTGGATCACGTAGAATGTGGTAACAGAAAGATAAAGTACTCGCTATCCTTTGTAGTGAAACAAAGGATAATGATGCACCAGTTCACTAAGAATTGTTCATGAAGCATCGATCCATGAAACCCAGTTCACAATGATCATTTATGGGGGCTCTTAAGAACCATGATTTGAGAGCTCAAGCATAGAGTCACAAAGATAAATGAAAAAAAGTATTCCTCAACCATATTTATATGTGACGACCTCCATAGCTTCACGGAGACCTTTTCTGTGGCGTACTTCATGGGGTCCTCAACCCGCACTCTGCCTACTACCATAACAAGTCATCTTTGCGATCTATTGGTTTTTGGGAATTCACCCTCAGAATCTGACCCTCATCTTCTCCTCAGCTCCCATTCTGATGGGATGGGGCATTTTTTGGAATGTAAAATCATGCCTTGAAATAGATCAATGGAAATATATACAAATGTTTAAAAGTTCTACCTCACGAAACCTCTTTGAAATGATCTACAACACCACAAGCATCCTAGAGCTGATAGCCTGGGTTCATATGCAACTGCAATAGAGAAAAGATATGGAAGCCTCTATAATCCAAGAGATAAGTTTGAGATGAAATCCTAGAGAAAAGATACTAAATCATATGCTATCTAACATATGTTTTTGTGACACCACCATAGAGAAAAGAGATAAAAGCCTATGTGATCTGATAGCAACATTTGTGATGTCGACATAGGGAAATGATAAGTAAGCCACTACGATCTGATGGATACTTTTGTAACTCCACCATAGAGAAAAGAGATGGAATCCTCTACAATCTGATAGACCACCATCGATTTTAAATAGCCTATTTCATTTGTGGCAAACCTTTAGAGCATTACGACCCTTCAAAGGATCGACCATATAACCTTTCTCCTTTAGAGATATTGATTCGTGAAGCCCCTTTTTCTATGTGAACCATCAATAAAATGCAACAACCAAGGTACTTAGTCATTGCAAACTGACTTTCCCTTTGCTCTATTTTTTCTCCACTTCAAGTGGGGATTCCCTTCATGAAGCCCTATGGCCATCGCAAAGGTAGGAGTCCCTTTTTGGAACTCAGGACTTTGTAAGGATTCAACCTCTACGAAGCACCCACCATGAACTGTAGTCTTCATGCCTCGATTGGTTCATCATACTTCGTAGAGCTCATCCGTTTGCGTGGTCCATTTTATATGATTTTAAAGGCTCTTTCCTTTGAAAAGTCATTAAACATCACAAACCACCCGAGCTTCATGAAACCCCTCTCCTCAATGCCTTCATCTTTGTAAACCCCTATCTTATGTGATACTCTAGGCTCGTATGAAGAGATTTCATGGTTCCCTGAGTGACAACTCATGTTGTGTCACCCTTCCTCATACTTCTTCTCATAGGCATCACAACTACTATTGATTCTTTGCATATCCATGGCAAAGTGGCCCCCTCAATTGACCACTCCTCCACTCCAACTCTTTCTGGCATTGGTTATGCCTTCCCATCCTCGAGTGTGGGTTGGTAGAAGTTATGTATTTCCTAGGGGTGAGGAGAGAGTCCTCATCATCCATGCTGCAGGATGTAAAACTACCAAGAAACCTGGATCCTCAACACATGACATTAAACAGTGATTACTACATGTGGGGAAATCCTAAGAAGTCTAGAGAGGGGATGGAACTAAGAGCCTTCCACTTCCTACCTTTCCAATATGCCTTCTCTCTCCCACTTCTCTTTTTCACCATGTGCGTCTCGGACAATATTCACATAACCCCCAAACCACCTTGATAGGGTGTCCCCTGTACATGGAACCATATCCTATTGGTACATATAGACATCCTCCTCGATCATCCCTCTTAGAGTAAGTCCCAATCTCCATATTATGAGACTGCTAACCAAGAATAAGCTCGGGGTTCCTCTTTAATCTGCTAACCATGCACAATCCTCACACCACCTATCATGGCTAAATCTCTCATGACATGATCGTCGATTCCCTTTCTACCTCTTGTTTCTCACACTAAGCAACGCTCACTTGGTCTTAAAGAGAGAATCGACCATGACATCCTATATGGGTCACTAACCACGCATAAGACCCATTACCCTCTCTCTTAAATTACATGGGATTTGATCCGTGTCCTTTTCAATAATGGTAATTATGAAGCCACCCTCAGGTTCATGACCATCTCCAATTGGTCCTGAACACTTAATGTCGGTTCACCCTCATCCCGCATGACATTAAACTATATTCCATACCGAACTACATGGACTGTGATCCATGTCTCCTAGACAGGGTATGTAGGAAAACCCTCTGAGGTTCAAGCCTATCACTACATATCATCCATCTATCCGGACCACTTTACTTCATTTAACTTGTCCCAAATGAAATTAAAATTCACCTTCTGAACTATGTAGTTTTTGATCACTATTGTGTACATAAGATACCTCTCTAAGGATCAATCCATACCAATGGTAAACTATGGTGCTCCCTCCTAAGGATATACCCTCCTAATGTGACATCTTCCCTTTTTTGGAAACATCACCTGTATCTACCTACCTAAAGTGTTTTAGTCCATTCGTTTAGGCTATTAACCATGCGTAAGCCCTATAATGTTTCTGGGTCACTATCCTTTATATATACCCTAATTATATGCCTCAATTACTAAACTATGTAAACATTGATTAGCTGCTACATAGACATATAGGAATCCTCCCTGAGGTACAAGTACCTCACTCATGTCCCTTCCGAGTATCTCCATCTAGCCCTTAGGTTTCGGGAGGACCGTGTCTCAATCCAAGGTTCCACTTCCTTCGGGTCCCATCCATGCATTCTTTCTCATGATTCACCTCATCAAGTGAATCATCACCCCATTTAAGAACTACATGGTCTTTGATTCCCTACCACAACGATACGTAGGAAAACTACCCAAGGATCAATCCCAAAACCATCACTCTCACATCGGTTCCTTTCTATTAATTCCACCCTTCAATACTCCCTCCATATCCATCCTGATTTTACCCGGGCTACCACATCCCAGTTGAATCATGTCATCCATATGGGATTCCTGATTGTGTAATCCCCATTTTTCCATATGATTGCTACTCCTAAAAGCTCCCAGGAAGTCTCAATGCGTAATAACCACCCAATACATTAGGGAGCAATCCTATTATGGTGGTAAATATCTCAATGGATAATCACTACCCCATCTAGAAAACCTCATGGGTTTCGATCCCTATCTTATATGCATGGTATGTAGGAAGCCTTCTTGAGGTTTAATCCCAACCAATGGAAAACCTTGGTGTCCCATTCGTTTGGAATCTCCATCCTTTCTAATCATCCATTTGTTCCTGATCAATCTCTACTATGTTAATCCTTCCCTTTTTAGGGTCACTCCGTTATTGGTCCATCCTCATTGGGAGTTCTAATCCATCCATTCAGTAAACCTTACAGCTGCTCCCCCTAGGGAAGTAGCCATCTTTTCCACTCTCACCAGTGCTTTAATCAGTCTGATTCGTCTCCTCAAGTTGTTAAACTCATGGCATGCCCTGTGTTAAGCCTAGAAAGCTGAGGAAAACCTTGGAGACATGAATCTGGCATTCAGTTCTCTTCAATTGATGTAGGATCCCTTGGGCTTCCACGCCTTCGAGAATCCCTATCATAAGGGGAAAATATAGGTGCTACAATGTTTGAGAATAAAGACATGCCATAGATGCCTCAGAATGACTAATATTCTAACCAAAGTTTGGTAATCTAGTTATACCCTTTGGAATGTCATGATAGAATAAACATAATTAACCATCATCGGCATAAGTATGAAACTAGGTAGAGTTACATGAACAACATCTTAATCATTAAGGGAGACCCGGACTATGCAACGAGTTCCAAGGAGGAATCCATGGAAAAAGGAATCAATATACCATAATCCTATTTGTATCAAGGAAAAAACATCTCTAAATAAGTGACAGATTTCCCCTGCCATTGGAAATCCAGAATGAGGGGTACAATGCCACCACCAACGAAAGACAAAAAAATGCGCTCAGGCGGCGCACCTCGACTAAAGCGTAAGAAAAAATAGTTATTTTTTTATTTTGTGTTAAATTATAATTAGATAATATTTTATCAGTTAAAATAATTTATATCATTGTAAAAAATTTCATATTGAATTTAGATATAAAACAAAGTAAACTTTTGAACATTTTTACTTTAAAAACCCGCTTGGTCATCCCATCTACAGGATTAAATTTAAATTAATTTATGTCACATATGTGATTATAATTTTGAAAAATGGTTTAAATATTTAGAATGATAATAATTTATAATGTATAATAATTTCAAATTATTTTTTGAAAAAAAATATTAATGAATGTAATTTATGTTAATTATAGAGATTAAGAGGGAAATTAGCTTAATAAGGGACTAAACCTTACAAATAAGAGCCAAAATGACCTATAAACTTGTGCAAAAACCATTTGATGTTCATATATAGACCCTATAATCCATTTTATATAATTTTTACCATTATTGGAGCCGATTTTTATAGAAATAACAAGACTGTAATTCCTTTTTATAAAATTTATAAGAATGTCACTCCTCCTACACTATAAAAAGGCACTCACCTTACCATTTGTTAAAACATATAAATTAATTTGGATCATAAAAAATATGATCAAATAAGCTCCAAAAATCCCTACATTTTTCCTCGAAGCATCAATTTGGGTATAAATACCTAATAAGAATCCTTTTGTTGCATACCAAAAGAAGTTACCCAAAGAAGAGGTAACATCCTTATTCAAGCTCCTTTGTTTTATTTTCATTCTCCACAAACTAAATTATTCTTATTACTTGATTAAATAAAAATATCAGTATCCAAAATATATAACACGTTTTTATGATAATTTTTAGACATATAATTTCAAAAAATTCAATTTAATGGGTAAAAAAATTACAGTTTACATATACAGAGAACTACCGCCCCACAAAATGATATCGTTCCTTTTTCCATTACAACCTATCATGATTGGTAATTATGATCGAAATTTTTTTTATATACTATAAATATGATATTTATTATTCATTTATACTTATGAAATTCTTATATAACACATACCTCTATGATTTTAATTTCAAGGGAATATGATCACATCATTGGGGAAGTGTGGACTACAACCTCCTCAAAGTGATGTGATAAATTCACACACTACATGAAATGTATTAAGGATGGTTTTAATAAAAAAAAATATGTGACATACATAAAATAAACATTATATTAATGACATAATTATCATTATATAAATAAAATATATCAGTTTCATTAAAACATTTTCATATACTGAAAAATTGATAATGTCATTTGTGGATGTGTGGACTACCTCTTCCTCGACGAGATGTGATTCCATTTTCATAGAAATATTTATATATATATATATATCTATATATGATTTAATAATATGTTATTTATGATATAATTTTTATTTTGGAAATATAATTTTTACTTACCTTTTTTTTATTAACGATCATTAAAAAATGGGAATGTTACTCATGCGTACGTACAAACTATCGTCTTCATGATTGTAACATTATTTCATTTTTCATAACTATATTTAATGATTAGTTTTAAAAATAGTATTGATGTATAAATATGATAATTATTTCATTATTATTATTCTTAATATGTTTATATAATGACACCTTTGACTATAGTTGACCTACGAAAGTTATTTTTAACACATGAACTGAATAAGATTAAAACACCCTACAAAATTTAATTGTTTAAGTAGTTGTTTAAAAAATAATAAAAAGTGAAATAAAATTAATTTCAGAGTTTAAAAATGTTCTAAAGAAATTAGATAATTAACATAAGTTTATTATTCAATTAGTTAAAGACCCACGTGGAAAGTCAGACTCAAGGTAAGTGATTTAATCTTAATCTCCTTTGATCGAGACATTTCTTAATGATATGCATCTTTATTATTTTATAAGGTGTATATACATATTTTTTGATATTATATATCAAAATATAATCAATTATTAGGTTATATAATGTTTTTTAAATGTTATTCTTCCCTGGTACTTATAATTTTAGTGTTCAAAGGAATATAGGATGCTTTGAATTTTTAAATATATAATCGTTTACTTTAAATATTGTTGATATTATTGTACATATTTATATATATATATATATATATAATGGTTATAAAAGAAATTTTATTTCTATTTTTAATTTCACTTAAAAGTTTTCAAAAAGGAATATTTTTACATGTTTTAAACTGATGGTTTTGAGAAATGAAAAAATTAATATTCTATTCTTAACAACCAAGGAAATAATTACTTTTATACCAACAGGTCCATTATTTTTTAGATTGCTTTGCAATATTTCATGTTTACTTAAATGAAAAAATTATTCTTTAATTTTTTGACTATATTGGTATTGATAATTTTTTTAAAAGAAGGCTGTATTTTGTATTGGAAATAGTCTTTTTAAAATAAAATGGTATTTTAATATTTAAAAGTGATTTTCGTATGAGTTTAAATGAGTTTTTAAAATGATGAAATGTTTTATTTCATGTTGTGGTTCTTAGACATTATAAGTGATGGATGTTCCCAAATAGCAGTGGGTGATCACGTTATCGCTTAAATTATGGTTGTTCTTAGATAATAATATAATTCATTGGGTAATGATTATATTCTCTAGAGAATTATATTGGAAGTTGGATGTGTAGTTATTCCAATCTGTAAGGGTTTTGTAAGGGTTCAATATGATGATTTCCCAATGTACCTACATGATTTTTCTATGTTTCTAATGAATTTTCATGGGAATCATTTTTTTCTAATAGGTAGAGTAAATGATACTTATTAAATAATGATATTTTTATTTTTGGGTAAAATATTTTTTTTTAAGAAAGAGTTTTTCACGAGTTTTAATGTTTAATAATGGACTAACATTTTTCATTTTTATATCCCTTACTGAGATTTTTTATTCTCATCCCATGTTTTTAATATTTTTCATAGCAATTAAGGGAGATTATGGGATGCTAATAATTAATATTGAATTTCATGAAGATTATTCTTAAAATAGATCATTCATTATTTTAAAAGTTTTAGATTATGAAAAAACGGATACAGTTCACAAGTGTCCAATTTTTATTTTTATGTTTTTATTATGTATAAGTTATATCATAATACTATAAAACTCTAACACACGAAATGTACTCAATGTGAAAGAAAGTAAAATTCATAACTTAACTCAAAATGTTGTAATGTTCAAGGATGGGGTATTATAGTTAGTATCAAATGTTGGTTTAGATAAATTTGTAGGTTAGGTTAATAATAATAACTTTCCATTAAAATATTTTAATTGTGGTAAAGTTAAAATGTAATATCATTTTAAGATTACAGTGTTGGATCATCTAAAATATTTTTATTCTTAATTATTTTCCATAGAGTGAATAGGGAAGCAGTATTTGGAAGGAAGCGAGTGGAAAATATCCTTACAAATAAGTATCTTGAGATGGGCATAATTAGAATATAATAGTTAGTTGAAATAATGGATCAGTTGAATCAGAAGATATATGGTGGTGGTATCCATTCTATAGAGGAACCCAATCTACTATGAGGGAACATGTATTTTATAGAACATTTTAAGAGGAAACATCCCCCATCATGCAGCCGATCATCTAACCCAATGGTATCTGAAGGATAGATCAATGTTATGTAAAATATATTTGATGTCATGGGATGTTCAAAACATAATAAGGTAACCCCTTCCATTTATCTCTTTCAAGTTGAAGCGGATCGATGGTGGTATTTTGTTAATAATTCCAGAGAAGAAATGATCATTATTTCAAGGAATGTGAAATATTCAAAGAAATTTTCCATAATAAATATCTCCAAATGGTTTTTCTACTTCCAATGGAAAATAAATTCCATAAATTGCGGAAAAAAGATGAAGATTCCATAGCTTTATATATAGAAAACTTCAAAATATTTTCTAGTTAAGTGCTAGATTTTATTTAGGAAACTGTTAGAATAAATTATCGACTTTACCCAAGATTGAAATGAAGTCTATGAAGATATTTGGATGCATGGGAATTTAAAATCTATGAGATGGTTTTTTGTTGTGTTGAAAAGGATGATATCATGTTTTCTAACACTTATTTTCCTCATGATGATGAAAGTATAAAGTTTCCTGGATGAAAGGTGATGTGGAAACATGCAATATAGAAATATATAGGTAAGAAAATGAAGATCCAATTTTGTAGTAAATGTGGTAAAAATCACCCTATAAAATGTATTATAAAGATAGGTAAGTGTTACTAATGTAAAAAGTTTGTCCAAAAGGCATATAAATGCAAGGAAAATAATCCCTAGGAATCAAATAATGTGGTATTTTATATTCATCTGATGGTAATATGTTTTACCTGCAATGAGATGGGTCATTATGCTAATTCATGTTAGATGTTAGTTTCAAGGGATAAAATTATTCATGATCAGAAATTAAAAGGTGCAACGAGGTCATTCTCTATTACTACAGTTTATGTTAGGCCATAAAATGAAGTGGTGATAGGTTTTTTACTTGTGTTTTCAAATTATTCCAATACCCTATTTGATTTTGGATCTTCAAATTCTTTCATCCCTAAAAAATTTTCTAAAAAAATAGAAATATCACCTCATGAATGTAAGATATAACTTATGGTAAAAACTCCCAATTGAATTATCAAAGAAACCAAGATTTATATGAATCTTCCAATTGTTATCAATGGGATGGTCTTTCATGAAAATCTTGTTTATCTATCCA
This sequence comes from Viscum album, assembly GCA_963277665.1. Taxonomy (NCBI): domain Eukaryota; kingdom Viridiplantae; phylum Streptophyta; class Magnoliopsida; order Santalales; family Viscaceae; genus Viscum; species Viscum album. The sequence continues at coordinate 29,522,331 of OY728132.1, read as the reverse complement.
TAATAGAGTTTGATATCATTCTTAGTATGGATTATCTTTTTGTTTATCATGCTATGATATACTGTAGTTCTACAAAATTTGTGTTCAATGATTTCATGCCTTTGATAACTTACAAAAAATATGATAAATTTATTAGAGATAGCGATGAAATTTACCTAGATCATATTCTTGAAAATAAATAAACTATTAAAATTATCAATGTTTTAGTATTAAATGAATTGATGAATGTTTTTTCAGATGATTTTTCTGTTTTTATTCCTTCTTTAATAGGTTGAGTTTACTATTGAATTAGTACTAGATGCTAAGCCTATTTCTAAATTACCTTTTCTAATGGATCAAGTGAAACTTTAATTGTTTAAAAAGAAAATCCAGGAGATATTAAATAATGGATTCATCCAACCTTGAACTTCACCATGGTGTGATACTGTCTTATTTGTTAAAAAGAAGTAAATATAAATTTGACTTTAAATTGATTATAAAGAATTGAATAGAATCTCTATTAATAACATGTATCCTTTACCTCATATAGATGGTTTATTTGATAATCTCCCGGGAGCATAGTATTTTTTAAAGGTTGACTTAAGGTGTGGGTACCTTTATTTGAAAGTGAAGAAATATAAAATTTTAAATAAATCATTTTAATCTAGATATAGAAATTAAAAATGTGTAGTTATTCCATTTGGGTTATCTAATGCACCTTATATATTCATTGATCTTATGAATATAATTTTTAATGATTTCTTAGATAAGTTTGTGGGTTGTTTTTATTTATGAAATTTTAGTGTTTTTAAATGTCAATAGGAACATGAAATAGATATATGAATTGTTTTGAAAACATTACAAGAAAATAAAATGTATGGGAAATTTAACAAGTGAAATTTTTTGATACAATAATTTATTTCCTTGGTCACATTGTTTATATTTATGGAATAAGTGTCAATACTTCTAAAACAAAATTTGTTGAAGAATGTATAGGAACCCAAAATATCCTGAAGATTTGTATTTTTCTTGAATTTTCTAGTTACTACTGGTGATTTATTGAAAATATTTCTTAGTTTTCTAGCACACTGACTATACTAACCTGAAAATGATTCATGTTCATTTAGAAAAAATATGTGACTATTGTTTTTAGGAATTGAAAATAAGACTGAGGAATGCTCCAATTTTGGCCATACCTTCTAGAAATGGTGAGTTCCTCATCTAGGGATTTTATTATTAAAAAGGACCTGGTTGTGTTCTAATGCAGAATGATCAGGTAATTTATTATTCTTCATGTCATTTAGAAACTCGTGAGTTAAATTACCCTACACATGGTTTGGAAATAGATATAGTTTTTTATCATTAAAAAATTGGAGGCATCATTTTTATAGAGTAAAGTGTGAAATATATATTGATCAGAAAATCTTGAAGAATATATTCACTAAAAAATAATTGAACATAATATAGAGAAGATGGATAGATCTCATCAAGGATTATGATTTCTCTATAAATTATCCTCTAGTAAAATAAAACAAGATGGATGAGGATTTGAGTCCAAAAATTAATTCTACATTAGCCATGTTATGTTTGGAACAAGACTCTTTGGTTAATGATTTAATGAATTTTTTCCTAAAAGTTATGGATGTAGAGATATACTCTTTTTTTTTGTTTTAGGTTTTAGGGAAGTCAAAATTGTCATAAATAATTAAGAGGGATTAGAATTTGGATCAGTATTTGTAAGAAAATTTAGAATCAATTAATAATGGTAAGTTTCCTTAATTTAATATTGATGAATAAGGGTTTTTATGATTTTTAAAAAGACTATTTATTACATGTGATTCATAATTGAGGAATGAATTGTTTATTCATGCTCATAGTTCTCTATTTTACATTCATCAATGCAACACTAAGATGTATAGAGACCATTGTGATTATTGCTGGTGGAATGGAATGAAAACATATATTGATGAATTTACCATGAATTTTTTGACTTTTGAGAAGGTTAAGTAAAATATATAGTTATCTAAGGGGATGATGCAATTTTTTCAAGTGAAATATTTGAAATGTGAGAATATATCAATATATTTTGTGGTATGATTAACAAATACTTTTGAAGGTAATAATGTGATTTGGGTTATTTTTGATCAATTAAAAAAACCCTTACATTTTATTCTAATTTGAGATACAACATGTTTTATTAAGCTTTCTAGAATGTATCTAAAAGATATAATTAAATTACCTGGAGTTCCTCTCTCTATTGTATCAGGCCGTTATCCAAGGTTCACATCCAAATTTTGGAAATGACTTTAGAAGTCATTGGGTACTAAATTAAATTTGTTTATGATTTTCATCCTCAATTTTATGGATAGCCTAAGTGGATGATTCAAACCTTGTATGATATTCTTCATTCATGCTATATGAATTATCATGGAATTTGGGATCAACATTTTCATTGGTTAAGTTTTTTATTATAAAGTTTTTAATTCTAGTATTTATATAGAACCATTTGAGGCATTATATGGAAAGAGGTGTTAGAAACCGGCTTTTTAGGATGATGTAAAATAAAGAAAGTTGGTGTAATAGAGTTGGTAGAGGAAGTGATAGATAAGGTTTAGTGGATTTAAGGACACATGAGGGAATCTAGTAGAAGGAAAAAGAGTTACACATATTAACAAGGGAAATATATATTTTTTGGTTGGTAATCATGTCTTTTTAAATGTTTCTCCAAGAAAAAGTGTGTTGCATTTTAATAATAAGGGGAAGATGAGTCCATGGTTCATTGGACCATATGAAAGCCAAGAGAAAGTTGGACCAGTTTTCTACCGAGTGGATTTACCTCTGATTTTTTCCCATGTACACAATGTATTTAATGTTTCAATGTTAAGGAAGTATTTACCAAATTAATATCATGTTTTGAGTCCTAATGTTTTTCTACTAGAAGAGAATATTTCTTATGAGGAACAACCAGTTCAGGTTCTTGAAAACAGTGAGAAAGAGTTTCGAAATAAGGTATTTCATTAGGTTATGTTTTTATGGAAAATCCATATGGGTGAAGAGGAAACATGAGAATCTTAAAATTCTATTAGGAAAAAAATATCCCCACTTATTTGATAAGTGAATAAAATTGTGAGGAAGCAATTTACAAAAGGGGGGAAGGATGTAACATCCCATATAATAATAGAATAAATTTTTTCATATTTATTAATATTTATAAATTAAATACAAATTTTAGTTAAATTGTATGATATGTTTGATAGCTTACCTAACACACACCAATGAGTTTCTCTAAAATCTTACGTTGCACGCAAGACTGAGTTATACTGAAAAATAATATATTATTAATATTATTATTTTATGTGGTAGTTATCTCCTATATATTATGTTGATGAAATTAAATAGTAATAACAATGTTATTCTTAAATATTTTTATTAACATTTTTTACATTCATTCAATTTTTTATATATTCATAAAATAATAATAAATCAAATTTTAAGATGAAAAAGATTTGTATTTTTAATAGGTAGTTTTACCACCTTTCAATGGTGAAACAATTTTAAATCTAATTTTGATATCTTTATAATTTTTATATGACAAAATAAACTTCATTTTTTAAATCAGGACATCAAAATTTACTTTTTTTGTATTTTTTTGAGAACTTTCCCATTTTGATTAATAATGATTAATAATGAATTTTAGTTCAAAACTACCTTTTAATCTAATTTTTTATATAGTTATATTAAGTCTTTATTTGGTTTTAAAATATAATTATATTTTTTTATTAGTTAAACTAATTTATGAAATTTAAATCAATTTAAAATTGAATATATATATATAAACACTTAGCAAGATTTTGAAAATTTTACTTTAAAACCCTGCATGACCATCCAATCAATGAGATTTAATTTAAATTTTTTTTCACTTTTTTGATTGGAATTAGGAAAAATATATTTCATATTTTAAATAATTATAATTTACAATTTCTAATAGGATCAAAAAAGGGTTTTAACAAATAAATATTAGTGAAAGTAATTAAAATTAATTATAGAAATTAAGAAGAAAATTAGATTAACAAAGGACTAAAACATAAACATAAGAGCCAAAATGACCTAGAAACTTGTAAAAAATCCATTTTATGTTCATATTTATACCCTATCATCCCTTTAATATAATAGTTACTATTATTGGATCCACATTTCATAGAAACAATGTTGGTGGAATTCCCTTTTCAAAAATTTACAAGAATGTCACTTCTCCCCACTATAAAAAGGCACTCAACCTTTCCATTTATTCACACCTCTAAATTAATTCGGATCACCCAAAATATTTCTAAATAAGCTCAATAAATCCCTAAATTCATCTTATAATCCTACCTTTGGTATGAAATCCATCCACGTAATCCCTTTGGTGAAAACCAAAATGAGTTTTCCAAAGAAGGGGTAATATCTTTCCTCAAGATCCTTTGTTTTATTTTCAATATCCACAACCTCAATTATTATTATTCCACTATTACATAATAACATAAATATAATAAATATAATTAGTTGTTTTTATGTTAGTTTCTCAACAAAAACTTATAAACAGCTCCATCTAATGGGTAACAAACTTACCGTTTATGTGTACAGTGAACTACCACCTCGCAAAATGATGTCATTAATTTTTTCCTTTACTACATATCAAGGTTGGGAATTATGATTAAAACACTATTTACATATGATATATATAATATTTATTATGTATTTATTTTTCTTCAATTATTATATAATGCATAACTCTATTATTTCCATTTTTTGGGAATATAATAACATCGTTTGTTGAAGTGTGGTCTACCACCTCTTCAAAGCAATGTGATATGTTCACACACTACATGGAATATATTAAATATAGATTTAAATAAAAATATGTGACATAAATAACATTAATATAATATTAATTAAATAATTAACTTTATATTAATACAATATATCATATTATTTAACACATTTTTACCCATTGAAAAAGTGATAACATCATTCATGGACGTGTGGAATACCGCCTCCTTAATGTGATTTGATTCCTTTTACATCACAAGAATATTATATGTAAGTATATATGATTAAATAATAAGGTATTTATGATATAATTTTTATTATGGAAAGATATGTTTTACATACCTTCTTTCCCTAATGATTATTGAAAAATCGGAATGTTACTCATGCATACATATGACCCACTGTCTCCATGATTGTGACATTGGTTCATTTTTCTTAACCACAATTCATGATTAGTTTTAAAAATATTATTTATTTATAAATATTATAATTATGGAATGATTATTATTCTATATATGTCTATATAATGACCCATTTGACCATAGTTGACCTACCAAAGTCATTTTTGATACATAAATAGAATTTGTTCAAAACACACAATGTAAACATAATTTTTTTTAAGTAGTTGTTTACATTATTGTAATAAGTTAAATAAAATTAATGATAAAAATGAAAATGGTTCTCAAGAAAGTTGATAATTAACATTTTTTTTTATTTAGGAAGATAATGACCCATATGAGAAGTCTGACTCAGGTTAAGAGAATTTTTCTCAATATCATTTCATTGAGACATTTCAAAATAATATACACATTTACTATTTTATAAGGTGTATATACAGACCCTTTGACATAATATATAAATATTTTATTAATTATCAATTTATTTAATGATTTATTAAATGTTATTTTTTCATGGTGGAAATTATTTAAATATTCAAAGTGTTATGAGAAGCTTTGATGTTTAAAGATTTAATCTTTTTCTTTCAAAATTCTTGATATTATTGTACATATTTATTTATATAGATATAAAAGGGTTATAAAAAAAATTATGTCTATTTTGAATTAAAATTAATTGTTTTTTAAATGGAATATTTTATGTATTTTATATGGAACATTTTGAAAAATGAAAAAAGAAATGTTTTATTCTTAACATACACAACGATGATGAATTTCCCGCCATTGTGTCCATTATTTTATTTTTTGCTTCCTTTACAGGATTTCATGTTTATTTAAATAAAAAAAATCCTTCACTTTTTTTGGGTATTTTGGTATTAAAAATGGGTTTTTCAAAATAAATGTTTATTTTCTATTGGAAATGGTCTTTTTGAAAGAAAATGGTTTTTTAATATTTGAAAGTGATTTTCATATATGGTTAAAATATTTTTTTAAATGATGAAATGCTTTATTTCTTGTTCTGGTTCTTGAACATTATAAATGATGGGTGCACCTAGATATCATTTGGTGAGCCTGATATAGCTTAAATGATGGGTGTTCTCAGACATTACTTAAATTCATTGGGTAATGATTATATTCTATGAAGAATTATATTGAAAGATAGATGTATGATTATAAAAATTTGTAAGGGTTTTGTAAGGTATCTTTAAGGGTTCGATGTGATGATGTCCCAAGGTACCCATATTCATTTTTTATGTTTTTAATGAGTTCTCATGGGAATCATTTGTTTTCAAAAGTTAAAGTAAATGATACTTATTAATAAATGATATTTCCATTTTGGTAAAATATTATGTTTTCAAGAAATATTTTTTCCTGAGTTTTAATATTTATCAATAAATTAACAATTTTCTTCTTTTTTATATCCCTTACTAATGTTTTTATGATCATACCATGTTTTTAATGTTTTTTCACATGAATTAAGGGTGATTAATGGATTATAAGAATTCATATTGAGATTTAAGAAGATTATTATTAAATAAGATCATGCATTATTTTAAAAGTTTTAGATTATGAAAAAATGGATACAATTCAAAAGTGTCCACTTTGTATTTTTATGGTTTTGTTATGTATAATTTGTGGCCTAGTTATCTAAAAAATAAACTTGAAAGGGTACACAATGTGAAAGAACGTAAAATTTTTGACTTAACTCAAGAATTTGTAATGTCTATGACTAGGGCCGTATAATGAAATTTTTTGAAGACATAAGGCCAAAATGAATAAGGATCCCTTTGAAGGACCACAAAACAACTAAATCACAAATGCACAACCACTTGATTCCATGCTACCATAAATCTCTATCGACACCACCCATCACTATTTACACCACAACCTTCTTCATTCGATGCTACCACCATCTATGAGTACCACTGCCAAGGACCCTCATCCCCAAGCCTATGTCATGAAACCATTCGCAGACACTACCCATTTAATGATCCCTCCTCAGTCACTATATTTTGATAAAATGACATCCTCACACCACTATTATACCCTAGATAAGGCCACTAATATGTGACACCACCTCGATGTTGAAAACAGTATCTCACCTACGCCCCTATAAAAGTAAAACTCTGAAGAGCCCACAAGATAAATGGAATATGATGTTTGTGAAAACCATAGAAAGGTGGAAAATATGACCACATGAAGCAATGATAAAGCTATAATTAGTACTGATCCAACACCATGGGATGTATTGTTGGAAGAACCATTCCAGATCTATCATTGGAGGGTGTGGTTGTCACTACCAAGATGAAAATATTCTTAGAAGAGGCCAAGACAACATGCTGATCGATGACACAAGGGAAAAAATCCTGGATGGGGAACCCCCAAGAGAAGAGATCTTGAGAGCACTGTAATTATCAAAACATCATTTTAAATATATATAGAAAATATAAATAAATAATTAATAATAGTGATTACATTTTATTTTATTTTTTTCAACGGGACTGCATATATATTTTTGTACCAAATCAAGTTGATTATATTTTTTTATTGGATATGAAAATATTCCATAACATATTTTTTTCCCACATGAATCATAAATTTTATGAATTTTTTGATGTTTATAGATTAATCATTTATCCCATAAAGTGTTTACTCCATTTACCTTAAAAAATAAAATTTCATTATTTTTAATATAATAAATATTTTTTATTTTATATTCATTGTCACGACCCGCCCTCGGGGTCCGTGCCGTGACTACCCCAAGCCCGCCTTCCATAGGCCAGGGGCTGGCGACTAGCACCAAGGCGTAAATCCCGGTAAAAAGGGAAGGCATTGCCTTTGTAAAGTAAACAAACACTACAGAGTAAGCAAGCGAAAAATAAACACTAAGCAAAAGCAGAGTACAACTGAAAGTGCGGAAAAGTAAATGGGCTAGTATACAGACCCAAACTGAAAGTAAAGTACAACTCGAAAGGGAAAACAGAAACTAAAAAGTAAAAGCCGCTACACCGAGCTGTCCACTGGAAATCCCACCTGAAGGGTGGGTACAGATAGCTCCACTGCTCCACGGGTCCCACCGTCCGCTCCGAGCACGTCCCGCCCAGTGGTCCACCTCTGGGTACCGTCCCACTCTGCAAGCCTCAGCTAAGATCAACGCTGTCCGTCGTCTGCAACCAACACAACGTAGTGCGGGCAAAGCCCGTGCAGGGGTGAGTATAAGCTACTCAGTAGGGACCCCGAGACCCCTGAATGTCTCTCAAAATCCACAAAGGATAAACCACAAAGAAAGGTACAATCACGAAGTAACAACAGAAACTGCTTAGGTATATGCCCATACATATACCTAAGTCATCAATTTCAAATACGCTCCAACCTCTGAGCCCAAGTACAACTCAGTCCACACAGGAAAGTAAACGTATTCCACACAGGAAAGAAAAACGTAATCCACACAGGATAACACAACACAATCCACACAGGAAAGCAACAGGATTCAGCTCACACATGTATACATATTCAAAGACGATAAAGATGATCTCTGATCCATCTAAGTCGTCGGACCCACGAAGGATCGATAGGTAACTAACCCCCGCAAAAGACCCACACAGGATCGGGCCCACGTAGGACCTGTAGGCGCTGGTTCACACAGGACCGCTGAGCGGAAAGACCCACACAGGATCGGACCCACACAGGATCGAGCCCACATAGGACCTGTAGCACTGATCCACGTAGGATCGCTGAGTGCTGTAGTCGTCGTCGTCGAATCCACACAGGATCTCTGTACTGTCGTCGTCGCAGTCACAGTAGCAGTAGAAGCAGTAGTAGTCACAGTAACAGTCGCAGCCAACACTAGGGTTCCCGCACACAGCAAGCTCGTTCGGAGGGTCCGCTCCACGAGCCGAGAGGCTGATACATCAACTGTCACAAAGTCCAGAGTTGATGTATCCAAAAGTTCCGTATCGTCAACAGGAACTCAACGCAACAGACGGCGCGTCGATCGGACGCCCGGTCTGAGAGTTATTGGCATTTTCGTCCCCGGGGCCCGGTTGGTTTTTAAGGAAAAATCAACCCGACCATACTCCACCTGCGTCCAAACCTCGGGAGGAGTATTCTAAAAGATCCGTCTCACTAAGAGGAACACAACAAAGCTAACGGCACGTCAATCGGACGTCCGTAGCTCAAGATATGAGCGTTTCCGCTCCGAAGGCCCGGTTGGTTTCGTGAACGAACCAACCCGGCCGAACTCAAATTGTTCTGAAACCTTGAGTGCGATATACCGAAACGACCGCCTCGATCCAAGGATCGCGTTGCCGCAGACGGTTCATCAATCGGAGGTCCGTGGCTTAAGTTATGGCCAAAAGACCGAAACAGTCTCGAAAACGGGGGGTCCGGGTCCGGGCCGACCCGGCCCAACCCCCCTGGGTCGGCCCAAACCTGGTCGACCCGTACCGGGTCGACCCGACCTGGATCCGTCCCGAACCGGGTCGGACCGACCCGGTCCGCTGGACCCGGCCCGGCCGGTGGCGGCGCGGCCCGGCCAGCGGCGACGCGGCTAGGGTGTCGCGCATGTGCCGCACGCGGGGGGTTAAACCCCCCCTTTTTTGGGATCTCGGCCTGCCTAAGGCCTGCCGTTTCTCTTCTCACGCGGGACCCGCGGGTCCCGCCCCCTATCCAACCGGCGACCGGCGCGGCCGGCCTCCTTCTTCTTCTCCGCCGCAGCCATCGTCGCGGCTCTTCCGATCTCCAGCGGCCGGTGAGGCCGGCCGCCCCTGGCTGCTCCGCCGCGGCCGTAGGGCCGCGGCTCTTCATGATCTCCGGCGCCGGCGGCCCGACTGGCCGCCGGTCGCCTCCTCGTTCCGCCGCGGCCCGTCTCCGGCCGCGGTCTCTTTCGTAAACAACGACGCGGTGCGTCGGCAACGCATTTCTTTATCGCTGCTCGCTCCGGCCATAAATTCTTTTCTTCCTGCGCGGTGCGACGACACCACGCTGTCTCCGCTAAATCAACACGAAAGATTTAGAAGGGGGAGGAGAATCGGCCGTGTTCGTGCGGTCCGGTCTCCTCCCGTTATAACGATAACAGTTGGCCAATCGTATAAACCCAGCAATGAACGTTTCACAAATTTTTAATAAAATTTGGAACTACGCCCAACGGATTATTCTTTCATGTTCGAGGGAATGAAAACACGTAATATAAAAAGGACAAACCCCTACCTTGGTTCTGGAACGAAGTTCGATGATTGATAACGATTCGTGGAAGTCGAGCATCGCAGAAGAAGAACGTCGATGTCGTGGTTATGTCGTCACGGAAAACGGTTCCCGAGAACGTGGAGTTCTTCGTCGAAGTTCGAAGGTTCTTCGTGTTCTTCGTTAGAGTTGAAGAAGAAGAAGAAGGAGAAGCTCCCAAAATTCCTGTAAAGGTGGTAAAAGAAATTCAACCAGAATAAAAATAAGCTTTAAGCTTATATTACTAAATAACTTTACCACATGAATTTCAAAGGTTTGAATTGAACAACTCACCTCAATTAATACTTAAAGTTGTCAAACAATAAATAAAAGGAGGTTTAATGGGAGTTTTGAGGGAAGATGGAAGGTTGGGTTTCGTGTGGGCCCCACCACACTTAATCCTCCCAAGGGAGGTTAAGTGGATGTGGGTCCCACTCCCAACTCCCATTGGAAGGATTTAAAAAAAACATCAAGTTAAAATAAAATTTTGTATTTCACAAATTTTATTTAACTTAATCTAAAAACCCAAAAACTAACTTTCAACCCGTAATAAACGCAACTTCCGAAAAGGTATCTTTAAGCGAATATCGGCGCTGCGAGTTCATCGGTGCCCTCGGATTTCAATTCCGAGCACCGGATCAAAAGATAGAAATTCCCGCTCGTTCGTTCACTGAACGTACCCGAGCCAAACTTCGGAAATTGATTCCGGGCACTCCGGGCCTCGGAATCAGGTGCCGTCAGAAACCGCGCTCTTGTAAAATTCCAAAGAAAATTAAGAAAAAATTTCCCTTGAATTTTACGGGTCTTTACATTACTCCCACCTCAGGGCTTTACGTCCCGGTAAAGATACATCAAAAACTAGGGAAACAAATGAGGGTACTGAGCACGCATCTGAGCCTCCCGCTCCCATGTGCTCTCCTGGAGATTCCCGTGCTGCAATCTGATGCACACAAGAGGAATCGATCGCCCACGCAGGACCCGCTCCTGTCGATCCTCTATCTCCACCGGGACCTCCGTAAAAGTCGCCCCATCGTCAACGTCAAGCTCCCTATGGTCAATGATGTGCGTCGGGTCATGCACGTATCTCCTCAGCTGGGATACGTAGAAGACATCATGCACCCGGTGCAACTGAGGTGGAAGAGCCAGGCGATAAGCCACCTCGCCAACCCTGCTGAGGATCAGGAAGGGTCCAATGAAGCGCGGAGATAACTTGCCGCCTCGGCCAAATCTCCGAATACCATGTCGAGGTGAGACCCGCAAGAAGACGTGGTCACCATCCTCGAACTCCAGTGGCCTCCGCCTCCTGTCAGCATATGACTTCTGCCGGCTCTGAGCTGTCCTCATCCGCTCCTGGATGACCGGACCTTCTCTGTCGTGGCCTGGACCATCTTCGGTCCCACCAGTGCTGACTCTCCAGGGTCTGTCTAGCACAAAGGAGATCTACAAGGTCGGTCGTACAACGCCTCGTACGGTGCCATCCCGATGGTGGAGTGGTAGCTGTTGTTGTACGCAAACTCCACCAAGGGTAGGTGGTCCTCCCAGCTACGACCAAAGTCGAGGACACATGCGCGGAGCATGTCCTCGAGAGTCTGAATGGTCCTCTCCGTCTGACCATCCGTCTGAGGGTGAAAGGTTGTGCTCAGACGTAGCTACGTCCCGAATGCCTCCTGTAACCCCTTCCAAAGCCGGAAGTAAAGCGAGCATCTCGATCGGAGACGATAGATGATGGCACACCGTGGAGCCGCACAATCTCCTGAACGTAGAGACGTCCCAAGCTCTCCACTGAGCCCTGATCTCTGATGGGTAAGAAGTGTGCCGACTTGGTGAGTCGGTCAACAATCACCCAGATGGAGTCGTGACCTCTGGAAGTGCAAGGAAGTCCAGTCACAAAGTCCATAGATATGCCGTCCCACTTCCACTCCGGAACCTCCAAGGGCTGTACCAAGCCTGCTGGTACCTGATGCTCTGTCTTCACCTGTTTGCAGGTGAGGCATCGAGAAACGAACTCTGCTACAGCCTTCTTCATGCCTGGCCACCAGTGCTGTCGTCTGAGATCCTAGTACATCTTCGCCACTTCAGGATGTACCGCCAAAGGAGAAGTGTGAAACTCTCTCAGCACCTCCTCTCGCAAAGCGACTGGTACCATGGTACGTCCTTTGAAAAGGATGTCGTGCTCTGCTCCAAGGGAGAAACCATCAGGTGTCTGTCCCAAGGATATCTGTGCACGTCGTGTCTCACAGTCAGTGTCCTCACGCTGTGCCTCCCAGACTCGCTACAGTAGTGGAGGAGTGACTGTGAGAGACTGAAGGAAGGCTGCTCCATCTCTATCCACGTAGGATATCTGAAAAGAGACTAGCTGCAAAGATTTCTCCTTTTCCGAAAAGTGAAATCCGGTCTCATCCCCTGGATGAACCACGTTCCTTGCCTAAAATAGTCAATACCGTCATGATTAGTTAATTCATGGCATGGATGATGTCGTAAGGCCTCGACGCTGCTACCAAGAGATCCAACCGTTACTCTCGCCTCCAAGGGTTGAGTCACACTGTCGGCATCAGTGTGTGGTCACTGGGTTTCCTCCAGTACGAATCTCGCAAGTGAGGGTCAAGTCAACAGTTTTTAACCGACACCTCTTAGTAAAAACAAACAAAAGACAAGAAAACAAAAGTCACCAAGGCAAGTGTCTTTTATTACTTCAACTTAAAGAACAAGGTCACAAAGCAACACAAAATACGAAGCTAGAGGAATTATGGGCAAAGGCCTCTATGCCTGGAGCTAGTCCCGCACTAGTCCACCCGCTTCCGGAGCTCCATGATCGTAAGCTTCAGCTGCCTGAAGCTGTGCTCTCCCCTGAGGTCGGGGTGGACCTCCTGGTGGTGGTGGTGGTAGAGCCTCAAAGCGTCGCCCACCACCTGCTGCTCGACCAGCTCCTCTGCCTCGTCCGCCTCCTCCCTGCGGACCGCCACGGTCGAACCTCTGCCTCTGCCTAGGTGGTTCCTCAATCGTCTGCTGCTCCTCTGCATGACGGGTCGGGCAGTCACGAGCCATGTGGCCTTGCCCGCCGCATGCATAGCACTGTCTTTCACTCGAAAGACTGGTTCCGCGCTGTGTGCCCCACACTGCTGAGCTAGTGTCCTGAGGTCGTCTACCTGAGGGTCTCGTCTGTCTGGACCCCTGAGTCATCCGTCGACTGCCTGCTGCAGATGACTCTGCCACGTGCCGCCCTGCGGTGGGTCGCTGCGCTGGTGTAGACTCAGCAAGGAAGCTCTCGATCAGAAGGGCCCGCTCCAGTACTCCTGTCTGAGTCGGTATGCTGAGGGAGATCAGTGATGCCCTGATCTCGTGTCTCAAACCCTGCTCGAAGGTCCGGGCCCGGAAGAATGGGTCCCGTACCATGTCGGTCGAGTAGCGCGAGAGATCAGTAAATCTCGCCGAGTACTGAGCGACCGTCATGCTGCCCTGCCGCAGCTGTAGAAGCTCCTGGATATGCACCGCACGAAGGGTGGCTGGGACGAACTCCGAGCGGAAGAGGTTCTCAAAGTCCGTCCAAAGTAGTGATGCCTCATCGTGCACCTGGAGCATCAAGCTCCACCATCGTCCTGCTGCTGCGTGTAGTAGGCTCGCAGCGAGGATCACCATGAGGTCTGCTGGTGTCCACACTAGCCTAAACACACGTACCACGGCCTCCAGCCAGTCCTCTGCTGCCTGGGGATCTGTCTCCCCGTGAAACCTGGGTGGTCGCTGGCGCTGAAACTCATACAGTGCGCTGAGGTGACGTGCATCGTCAGCGGCTGGTGTTGGAAGCATCAGGGGCTCGGCGGGTAGAACTACCGCCGGTGCCACTACTGACGAAGGGCCCTGCACCGAAGCCTCGTCGCTCGGTGGGCTGTCGTCACACTCGACTCTCGGAACCCTAGCTGGCTGCCGTCGTGGGGCCATTCTGAATAGGAAACAGGTGCGCCACGGTCAAACAGTATACCTGGTGAGCTGACACAAAGAAAACTTTGAAACACACACGCAATCAATGTTTTCGTGCATTAAGTCGGAAATCAGAAGTCAGGGTCCTGGTGTACGGATACGTCGGCCGCCGCACCAACACTGGACTCCCTGGACTGATAACCACACTCAATACGCTAAACATTATTGCTTCACATAGAAAAGATCAGAGTTCACGGTAGAACTGAACTCTTCTGATACCAATTTGTCACGACCCGCCCTCGGGGTCCGTGCCGTGACTACCCCAAGCCCGCCTTCCATTGGCCAGGGGCTGGCGACTAGCACCAAGGCGTAAATCCCGGTAAAAAGGGAAGGCATTGCCTTTGTAAAGTAAACAAACACCACAGAGTAAGCAAGCGAAAAGTAAACACTAAGCAAAAGCAGAGTACAACTGAAAGTGCGGAAAAATAAATGGGCCAGTATACAAACCCAAACTGAAAGTAAAGTACAACTCGAAAGGGAACATAGCAACTAAAAAGTAAAAGCCGCTACACCGAGCTGTCCACTGGAAATCCCACCTGAAGGGTGGGTACAGATAGCTCCACTGCTCCACGGGTCCCGCCGTCCGCTCCGAGCACGTCCCGCCCAGTGGTCCACCTCCGGGTACCGTCCCGCTCTGCAAGCCTCAGCTAAGATCAACGTTGTCCGTCGTCTGCAACCAACACAACGTAGTGCGGGCAAAGCCCGTGCAGGGGTGAGTATAAGCTACTCAGTAGGGACCCCGAGACCCCTGAAGGTCTCTCAAAATCCACAAAGGATAAACCACAAAGAAAGGTACAATCACGAAGTAACAACCGACACTGCTTAGGTATATGCCCATACATATATCTAAGTCATCAATTTCAAATACACTCCAACCTCCGAGCCCAAGTACAACTCAGTCCACACAGGAAAGTAAACGTATTCCACACAGGAAAGCAAAACGTAATCCACACAGGATAGCACAACACAATCCACACAGGAAAGCAATAGGATTCAACTCACACAGGTATACATCTTCAAAGACGATAAAGATGATCTCTGATCCATCTAAGTCGTCGGACCCACGAAGGATCGATAGATAACTAACCCCCGCAAAAGACTCACACAGGATCAGGCCCACGTAGGACCTGTAGGCGCTGGTTCACACAGGACCGCTGAGCGCAAAGACCCACACAGGATCGGACCCACACAGGATCGGGCCCACACAGGACCTGTAGCACTGATCCACGTAGGATCGCTGAGTGCTGAAGTCGTCGTCGTCGAATCCACACAGGATCTCTGTACTGTCGTCGTCGCAGTCACAGTAGCAGTAGAAGCAGTAGTAGTCACAGTAACAGTCGCAGCCAGCACTAGGGTTCCCGCACACAGCAAGATCGTTCGGAGGGTCCGCTCCACGAGCCAAGAGGCTGATACATCAACTGTCACAAAGTCCAGAGTTGATGTATCCAAAAGTTCCGTATCGTCAACAGGAACTCAACGCAACAGACGGCGCGTCGATCGGACGCCCGGTCTGAGAGTTATTGGCATTTTCGTCCCCGGGGCCCGGTTGGATTTTAAGGAAAAACCAACCCGACCGTACTCCACCTGCGTCCAAAGCTCAGGAGGAGTATGCCAAAAGATCTGTCTCACTAAGAGGAACAAAACAAAGCTGACGGCACGTCAATCGGACGTCCGTAGCTCAAGATATGAGCGTTTCCGCTCCGAAGGCCCGGTTGGTTTCGTGAACGAACCAACCCGGCCGAAGTCAAAGTGTTCCGAAACCTTGAGTGCGATATACCGAAATGACCGTCGCGATCCAAGGATCGCGTTTCCGTAGACGGTTCATCAATCGGAGGTCTGTGGCTCAAGTTATGGCCAAAAGACCGAAATAGTCTCGAAAACGGGGGATCTGGGTCCGGGCCGACCCGGCCCGACCCCCCCTGGGTCGGCCCGAACCGAGTCGACCCGACCCGGATCCGGCCCGAACCGGGTCGGACCGACCCGGTCCGCTGGACCCGGCCCGGCCGGTGGCGGCGCGGCGGCGCGGCCCGGCCAGCGGCGGCGCGGCTAGGGTGTCGCGCATGTGCCGCACGCGGGGGGTTAAACCCCCCCTTTTTCGGATCTCGGCCGGCCTAAGGCCGGCCGTTTCTCTTCTCACGCGGGACCCGTGGGTCCTGCCTCCTATCCAAACGGAGGCCGGCGCGGCCGGCCGCCTTCTTCTTCTCCGCCGCGGCCATCGTCGCGGCTCTTCCGATCTCCGGCGGCCGGCGAGGCCGGCCGCCCCTGGCTACTCTGTCGCGGCCGTAGGGCCGCGACTCTTCATGATCTCCGGCGCAGGCGGCCCGGCGGCCCGGCTGGCCGCCGGTCGCCTCCTCGTTCTGCCGCGGCCCGTCTCCGGCCGTGGTCTCTTTCGTAAACAACGACGCGGTGCGTCGGCACCGCATTTCTTTATTGCTGCTCGCTCCAGCCATAAATTCTTTTGTTCCTGCGCGGTGCGACGACACCGCGCTGTCTCCGCTAAATAAACACGAAAGATTTAGAAGGGGGAGGAGAATCGGCCGTGTTCGTGCGGTCCGGTATCCTCCCGTTATAACGATAACAGTTGGCCAATCGTATAAACACAACAATGAACGTTTCACAAATTTTTAATAAAATTTGGAACTACGCCCAACGGATTATTCTTTCATGTTCGAGGGAATGAAAACACGTAATTTAAAAAGGACAAACCCCTACCTTGGTTCTGGAATGAAGTTCGATGATCGATAACAATTCGCGGAAGTCGAGCATCGCGGAAGAAGAACGTCGATGTCGCGGTTATGTCGTCACGGAAAACGGTTCCCGAGAACGTGGAGTTCTTCGTCGAAGTTCGAAGGTTCTTCGTGTTCTTCGTTCGAGTTGAAGAAGAAGAAGAAGGAGAAGCTCCCAAAATTCCTCTAAAGGTGGTAAAAGAAATTCAACCAGAATAAAAATAAGCTTTAATCTTATATTACTAAATAACTTTACCACATAAATTTCAAAGGTTTGAATTGAACAACTCACCTCAATTAATACTTAAAGTTGTCAAACAATAAATAAAAGGAGGGTTAATGGGAGTTTTGAGGGAAGATGGAAGGTTGGGTTACGTGTGGGCCCCACCACACTTAATCCTCCCAAGGGAGGTTAAGTGGATGTGGGTCCCACTCCCAACTCCCTTTGGAAGGATTTATAAAAAAACATCAAGTTAAAATAAAATTTTGTATTTCACAAATTTTATTTAACTTAATCTAAAAACCCAAAAACTAACTTTCAACCCGTAATAAACGCAACTTCCGAAAAGGCCTCTTTAAGCGAATATCGGCGCTGCGAGTTCATCGGTGCCCTCGGATTTCAATTCCGAGCACCGGATCAAAAGTTAGGAATTCCCGCTCGTTCGTTCACTGAACGTACCCGAGCCAAACTTCGGAAATTGATTCCGGGCACTCCGGGCCTCGGAATTAGGTGCCGTCAGAAACCGCGCTCTTGTAAAATTCCAAAGAAAATTAAGAAAAAATTTCCCTTGAATTTTACGGGTCTTTACATTCATAGTTATATTAAATGCTCCTGCACTTTTCCTTTGAATGAAATAATTTTCTAATTTATGTTTACTTAAATAATGGAGTTACATAATATACTAAAAAATGTATGAGACCATATATAAAAATTAATTTATTATTATTAATATTTTCTTTATCCATTATCTCCTTTACATTACCCTTGATTTTTAAAGAAATATCTTTTACAAATCAAATGATTATATTCACTATACTTTGTAAATTCTTTCACAAGTTGACATTACTTGTTATGTGAGATGAATATTTTTTATTAATGTTCCATGTGAGGCCAGTTTTTTATTCCTTAAGTTCCTCCATAAGTTGTAGTTGAACTATGATATAATTCCCATTCTTTTTTTAAAATTAAATGAATATATATGATAATTTATGAAAATGTTAGATCTCCTTTGACTAGTCACAGTATGATCAACATCATATTCATCTTCCTCTTCACATAAGTAAAAAAATTTAATAGAATCAAATAAAAAAAAAATCCTTTTAATGTTATTTGAATCATGAATAGATTATTTTTTCACTCCCTTTCATTCTATAACCACTACTATAAATATAGCCTTTGATAGCACTAGATATTTTCATTGTCATCACACACAAAAATGCTAATTACTGAAGCACTATTAAATGCCTCGGGTAATTATCATCGCTAAAAAAGGGCTAATAAAGGACACGCTTTAACAACGATTTAAATAGGGATGATAAAGGGTTTCCTTTATCTGTGATTTTGATAGCTCTGATAATGGTTCATACTGCTGTAGTGTGACAGTAAACTAGAGTATAAAAAACGGCATAAAAAGCCAAAAAATACAGTTTTCAAATGAAAAATATAAATAAAATAAAATTTACAACACAAATACAAGGAAAATAATATATTATAGACATTTAATTTTTTTTAATATTACACGAGTTAATAAAAATTATTAGAGATATTAAAAACATCAATGTTCCTTTCCTTTACCTTTATCCCCCAACCCCTAGTCATGGTATTTATAAATAAACCACCCCATCTCGAGAAATATAATTAACCTATATACGAAAACAATTATTATTTTATTATTACTATAAAGAAATAAATTAAACACAAAATGTCAACATTAAACTAAAAACATGTAATGTCAGTCATACCAAGAACATCATGTATTAGATTGAGTTATGGTTAATTCAAGCACATCACACCATTTATTGTTCAACCTCAAGAATTATCACTATGAAAATTAACTAAATAAGTATAATATAAGAATGATAAATTAATTAATTATGTAATATTATTTAATATTATGAGAAAACAATCTGAGTGTGTTTGATCACTTTTGGTGATGTGATGTGTGTTTTAAACTAAAATGGTACATATATATTAAAAGTACACACTTCGTGTTATACTAACCACACAATGTGTCAGATTGATGTGTGATAAATTTCAATATGTAACAAATGACTTATGGATAATTTTCCTAAATTATCAAAATAATCCAAATCCATTTGATTGATTTTGAGTAGGCCACTTGTGTTTCTTTACTAAAATGATATTTTAAATTAAAAACATGCAATTTGAGTCATACTATTCACATCATTTGTCACAAATGACTTAGGAATAATTTTCTTAAATTATCATGATAATATGATCATGTTTTCTCAGTTTTCACTGAGTGACACAATTTTTTAATAAAATATAAATTTTAAACTGATAACAAACACTTTTTTTTATATTGGGAACACCATGTACCATATTGAGGTTAAGTTGATTCTTATAAAACAAAAATTACATATGGATAGTTTTCCAAATTTATTAAAACAATATGAATTTTTTTTCTTAGATTTGAGTGTGTAACTTTCCAGTTTTACTAAAATTAATGATAAATTTTATTAAAAAGACACACTTGGAGTCATACCGGTCACACTGTACATCTAATTTAGGTAAGACGAATTCATAAACATAAAAAATGACTTGTTTATCATTTTTCAAAAAAAAAATATGGATGATCTTTCTTATTTTTTAGTATGTCACTTGTGTTTTTTATGAAAATTTCATTTTAAACTGGATACACATACTTTGAGTCAAACTAGTCAAATCATGTGTCAGTTTATAATGAGTTTGATTCCATTTTCCTAGTTTTTAGTGAGTGACACACTTTTTGAACTAAAATAAAAATTTTAAAATGATAAAAGATACTTTGAATTATACTAGGAACACCATGTATCGCATTTAGATGAGGCTGATTCCTACACATAAAAATTGACTTATGGGTCATTTTAAAAAATTATAAAAACAATGAAAATATATTTTCTCAATTGTGAGCATGTGATTTTTCATTTTTACTGAAATTAATTTCAATTTAAATAAAAAGACACACTTGGAGTCGTACCAAGAACACCATGTATCATATTGCGGTGAAACTAATTCAAGCACTTAAAAATTGACTGATATGTCATTTTAATAAAGTATAAAAACAATATTAATGTTTTTTTATCAATTTTAGGTATGTAAATTATATTTTTCACTAAAATTAATGATAATTTAAAATAAAAAGATGCACTTGGAGTCATACCAGGAACACCATGCATTATATTAAGGTGGAGCTTATTCATACACATAAAAATTGATATATGGAGAATTTTAATAAATTATAAAAATAATATAATTGAGTTTACTTGGTTCTAAATATGTCACTAGTCCTTTTTACTAAAATTAATATAAATTTAAAAAAAAAGACACACTAGGAGTCATATTGGTAACACCGAGAATCATATTGATGTACAGATGATTCCCACACATCAAAAATGATATATATATCATTTAAATAATGTATAAATAAATAAAAATGTGTTTAATTATTTTTGAGTATGTGACTTTGGTTTTTTTATGAAAATGTTATTTTAAACTGGAAACACTGACTTTGAGTCACACCGATCACATCACGTGTCAGTTTTACATGAGACTGATTCTAATAAATCAAAAATGGCTTCTAAATTATTTTAAAAAATTATCGAGACTATATGAGTTAGTTTTCTAAGTTTTCATGGAGTGACACACTTTTTGAACTAAAATTTCAATTTTAATCTAATATAATTATCTTCGAGTTATGCCAAGAATACTATATATAAAATTGAGGTTTGGATGATTCCTTCACATAAAAAATGATTTATGGATCATTTCTCTAAAGTATAATAACAATATAAATGTATTTTCTCAGTTTTGAGTATGTCACTTGTCAATTTTATTAAAGTTAATATCATTTGAATATAAAAATATACACATGGAGTCATACCTAGCACACTCTGTATCATATTGAGACACAAATGATTCCTACATGTCACAAATGACTTCTGGATCATTTTTCTAAATTATAAAAATAATACTAATTATTTTTTATGTTTTTGAGAATGTCACTTCTTTTTTACTAAAATTAATTTAAATTTTAAATAAAAAACACTTTGAGTCATAATTGTCACACCGTGCATCCTATTTATGTGAGGCTAATTTATGCACATCAAAAATGACTTATGAATCATTTTCCTAAAGTATAAAAACAATATTAATGTGTTTTCTTGGGTTTGAGTATTCTGCTTGTGTTTTTTATTAAAATTAATTCCAATTTTAAATAAAAATACACACTTGGAGTTGTACCAGTTATACCGTGTGTCTTATTGAGGTACAAATAAATAAAAAATGATAAAATTACTTATGGATACTTTTCCTAAGGTATCAAAACAATCTGAATGTTCTTTATTATTTTTTAGTATATGATGTGTTTTTTAAACTAAAATGTAAATTATAAACTAATAATATATAGTTATAGTCACACAAAAACATTGTGTATTGGATAGGTGTGTATATGATTGATTATGTGATATGTTTTTATATTCAACTATCTAAAAGAATACAAAAATTAGAGAACATGTTCCATTTGTGTGGAAGAGAAAACTCCATGCTACATGAAATACCCCATCTAAAAGAAACATGTTCTATTGTTTTTGGATTATTTGCGATAGTTGAAAGAAATATATGATTACCCAAAAGATATGTGAAAAAACTAAATAATTATTAGATAAAAATGATAAGAAATTATCTTAAAAATTTTAGGTAAAATGGTGACAAAATTAAGTAAATTAATAGTAGGAATTAACCTTTTCATGATATTAGTATACATTATTGTCCCATTTCTTTATTTCCATTATCTCATTTTTATCCAAAAAGTCCAAGGTATCATTAGAAAGAGAATATTCAAACAAAAAACCCAAATCAAGTAAAATAATCTATCTATATAAGGAAAAAAATTATGTTAGTAATAACATAAAGAAATAAATTAAACATAAATATGAAAAAATAATTTAATAAATTCAAAATTTTAAATTAAAACCACATAATTTGAGTCATAATAGGTTCACTATATGTCATATTGAGGTATTGTTAATTCCTAAATGTTATAAATGATCTAGGGATCATTTTTATAAAGTATCAAAACAATTTGAATGTGTTTGATCAGTTTTGAGTCTGTCACTTTTCTTTTTTACTAAAATGTCAATTTTAAATGCAAACCACATAATTTTAGTAATAATGGTCACAAAATGTGTCTAATTTAGGTGTGGTAAATTCCTACATGTGAAAAATAAATTATAGATCATATTCCTAATGTTTTCATATAATCTGAACTTGTTTTCTCAATATTAGCTACATTAAAAAGTATTTTAAACAAAAAAGGACCAATTCAATTGGAAACATGTACCTCAGGTCATATCAATGAAATAATTTCTTATATTTATATAATATCACTTACCACACATGAAAAAAAAATTAAGAATCATTTTAATAAATTTTGAAAATAATCCAAGATCATTTTCCCAGTTTTGACTATTTGATGTATGTTTTATACTAAAATGAATCTTTTGTATTGAAAACACATCCTTCTTGTCGTAATGACCACATAAGGTGTCAAAATGATATATGGTCAATTAATACGTGTGAAAAAAAAATTATCGACCATTTTCCAAAATTTTGAAAAAAATTGAACATGTTTTCTTAGTTTGGAATAGTTGTTGTATGTTTTAAACTAAAATGACACTTTTGTATTTAGAACATGTAATTTGAGTTATATCTACCACATCGAGTGTTAGATTAATTTTCATTAAATTAATACTTTTCACAAATGACTAATGGGTCATTTCTATAAATTATGAAAACAAGACGAGCTTGTTTCTCAGTTTTGAGCACATGACATGTGTTTTGAACTAATACATAAATTTAAATAAATAGGTATCATATAAAAAGATAAGAAAATTAACTAAAAAAGGAGATAAAATTATGAAAAACTTAAATAAATAAATATTTTTTAGGTCACCTATTCATGATTTCTACATGCATTCTGACACCATGTATTCTTCCCATTCATTTCTAAACAAATTGATTTCTTATATTATAATTATCCTAGAGAAATAGATCAAAAATAATATATAAGCATTACAATACTAATGATTCACACCCAAAATGTATTTCTAAGGGTATAAACCATACTAGATCACCAAAATTATAGGTAATATCAACAATTTGATGTTAGAAAACATTATGACAACATGTAAGCCTCCCACTCATCTCTAAAAAAATTTACTTCTTCTTTTGGGTATGAATGTTTTCAGTGATCTGGGTATTACTAAGAAAATATAGATAAAAAACAATTAAGAAATATTTTTTATTAAATTGTAATTACCTTTGAAAATTACCCGTTCATGGATGATGATCTTTCTATGGTTTTTGATATCTCTCATAAATTTATAAACTTAATATCTCCAATCACTGATCTTATATTACATTGGGAACTTCAAAATCATTGACCAATTTGTTTTTTAAAATACATTTTTATAGTTAAATATTTCCCTATATAATTTTTTTATTTAATGTATTCCATAGTATTCTTGTATTTAATCATTGACTTAATACTAGAATTTATCATATATTTAGAAACCACACTATCATAACAAAATTATTATTATAACACATACTAAAACATATAATTCAAATTTTATCTTTAAAATATTTAATCTAGTGCATTAAAAATTCCCAATACAAATCATGTGTATTTTGTTCGATGGATGAACCTGCATTGGATCTAGAAAAAATATATTTGGGGTATTTATATTGATTGTGATAAGTATCCAATGCTTCTTAAAAAATAAAAAAACAATTAATAAGAAAATAACAATATATTTAATATTATTAGATTACAGAGATTTACTATTTCATTTTAGGCATCACAAAGAGTCTCTCATCTGTTAATTTCTTCTCAAATTATTTATTTATCTCATATTTTTTATATCAATTTCTTTTGTTTTCAATTTAGTTCTTTATATATAAATGATATAGGTATTAATGTAACCAAATCGTGATTCGATGGTTTTTCCCTTTATATAGTAGTAATATAATGTTCTGTAGAAAATATGAATTCTTATTAGATTTAATGAATGTATTAGATCATTTTTTGATAGTCCTATTATCAAATTGTACCTTATATATGTATTCACAATAGATACTCCAAATAATTCAAACTTGAGAATCTAATTTATACTCTCAAGACAAACTGCATCTATAATGAAAGATCTAAATATTTCTTCTTCATATGGAATGTAATGAATATTTCATTCTTTAAATGCGTTCTCTACATGAAGTTTTAATGATAATAAATGTTACTGTGTAACTGATAGGAAAAAGGTACTCCTGGAAGGTCCTTTTTATTTATTAATTGATTCACTATATTTTCTTGATCCAAAATTCCATCTCCCAATTGCTTTATCCATATGTAATACTATACCTCACTGAAAACATTTTTCATTAAATGTTATAGGTTTTTTATTTGATTTTTTAAAGACATAACTCATTTACCTTTATTAGATTATATATTCATGCTATGAATGTTCCAATAACATCAATAACCATTGAAATATACGAATCATCAAGTGACATGGGGAAATCAGTGGTTATCTCTTGAGATACCTCAATCCCCACTATAATGTTATATTTTAGGATTTATTTATTAGGTACCTTGTCTCCTGGGATATTATAAAATTTTTCATACACAACAAGGTTGAGTGTGGTATTTGAATTAATGTTTTCACATACAACATTACCCTACAAAATTTTAGAAATATAATGTTATTAGATGTTTTTTGAATCACATTTAGAAGAAAAATTAATAGAAAAATTGATTAACTCAGTTAAGGTATGTGGTTTAGGATAATTATTAGCCTAAAATCTACAAGGGTTATTTTGTTGTTCATATCCATATATTTATTCCCCTATTTGTTCTCTTTGTCCCTTCCTCATATATTTTTCTTCCAAACTAGATCAAATAATAATATCATAAAAATAATGTATTTGTACCTTTAATAATTTAAACATCTTATATGTATCTTCTTGTGGGTTTTTATTCTTTAAATATATTCTAGGAGACTCTCCAAACCCTACTCCTCTAACGTGACCATATTGTTCCACCAACTTCAAAGCTATTGAATTTTTTTTCTTATGGTACGATCACTACTGATTATTATTTCTAAACCATATAAAAAACATATGAACACAAATAGATATTTTTATTTAATACTATTATAAATCATAAATAATTACTATTATGTCATACTTACACATTTTTCCCATACTACTTTTCTATTTTTGTCAACTAGTTTACACACCTTATTTAGGTGGGTCTCTTTTCATAGCACATGATGTGGGATGAAAGTGGCTTCAAATTTTGATCCATCAATCTGAAAATAAAAAAAAAGAAAATAATGTTGTTTAATATCACATGAAAAATTCATTTTTTATTTAAAATACATACAAACTTCTTCTCTAGTGAAGAATACCTCATCAATTTTTAATCAAATATGATAAAATAAATAATTTCAAAAAATATATTATCGACTAAAATTCACTAAAATTATTTCTTATCTAAGAATGATGAAATCATGTCATGTTTCTTTTTTTAATGTGTTCATAAGTAACTGGTGGGTGGAGATTTACATTCCCATCTGAATCCCTCATATAAAATTTAGAAATAAGAGTTTTAAAGCCTTTATGGGCCTTTATAGCAGCCATTAATACATAGTTATTATAGAAATTTTATGAAATAAATGAAATATGCAAGGAATAATGAAAATTAAAACAATGTTTCATTATATATTATTTTTGTAAAATAAATATTTTTTTAGAATTACCTTTATATCTTCTCAAAGGGTTTCTTTTATTACAGGTTGGATATAGAGCCATGAATTTATATGAATCAATACATTAATCCTTGTTGTGACCCTAACATAACTAATGAACATTGACTTGTTGGGGTCAATAGGTTATCCGTGTTGATCCCATCTAATCTTAAATTTTATACCCCTACTTCTTGGATTGATAATTTTCGTCAACATTGTGATTCTTATTCATTCTTGTTTGTTTCCTCAACATGTTGTTGATATTTTAATAAGTTTACAGTTTCAGCATGAATCGCCTATTATTCCCATGGATTGGTAGTGTCATCATGTGCAGAAGACATTATATGGATGAGTAGTCAAAAATTTAATTTAGATTATGTTAATACATTAGAGAACACATAATTATATTGGGAAAACAATATTATATTGAAAAAATTTAACCATCGCATTGAAATCTCTATATTGTTTTAAAGGATAAAAAAATTTGGCTACTCTATCAGGAATCTAAATTCCCATTTGTGGTCCCCTTTAACAAAGAAGACATTTTCTACATTGGTAACTCCATGAAATTATTGTGATATCCCAATTAAAGGATCATCCTAAATTTAATTTTCATCTAACCCTATATTTTTAAGTCACGTGTAGGACAATCAACCAAGTTTTGTTTTCTAGACCTGAGACATTAAATACTAGCATTTCTTTTGATTCCATTATGAACAACTCATCCTTTTTCCATTATATACTGAAATTCATCTTCACAAATCCGATTTTATCAACTTTCACTACACTCATATTTTCAACCCATTTATAATGGAAAATTAGCACTTGAAATGTTGTATAATCTAACTCATATATTATTTCGATAATGAAAAAATGTGACATATTAAAAAAAATTGGTTTTATGTCATTGAAACCAAATATGTGCATCACTTCCACCACTAGGGTAACTCTACTATCTTCCATCAAACTGATGCTTTCATGATTTTATATGTAATTTATAAGCATTTATTACAAAACCAGTGTAAAATATAAGATTTTTAATTGGTCCCTTGGGTGGACATCACAGACATTCCGCAATAGAATTATTATTTTTGGATAACTCCTTATAAATAAGATCTCATAAACATCCTATAAACTATTGATTATGTGTATTTGATATCTATCCTTTATCCCTTGATGGATTCAAATATATAACAACTTCCTTTTGGGATTCAACATATGAATCAAAATATTCACTATTATGTTAAATTTGACATTTTGATTTATCCTGCTCTATAATGGTAATTATAATGATATCTTTTTTAGATATCACATCGTTCATAAGACCTACTCTATGAAGAGTATTTGGGAGACTAATTCTATCTTCATCTGATAGGTAATTGGTATAGAATTCAATATCTTATTCAACAGTATATCATTCATCAATACAACATTTTGGCCAACTTTGATTCTTGACATACCCTTTGAAAATCTTCATTTACCATTGAATGGGGTTCATCCATCTATAATGGACAAGACCACATATTTGAACCTCTCTAACCAAGTGAACCATCACCTCGTTCATTATATCAATGAATAATAATAGGAAGAACATATCTAATTTACATAATATGACTGCAACCTTCTTATTCATGATTGGAAACTTCACAAGGTCTATAACATTGCAACATATGGATTTAAAAAAGATATATTCTAGTTAATGTATGTCATAATTTTTAAGTAAAAATGTAATGTAATGTGATGGTCATAAAATCATGCATTAAAACAAGACATTCATGTGATTTTAGTCCCTATAACTTCAAAAATTTTATTGACCTGACATTATTAATATTTGATAAAAGTCCCTTTGAACCTTTTTTTCTATTAAGGAAAATGAAAATTTTCAATTTTTCCTATGTGGATAGAGTGAAATATACTAGAGGAAGAAAATTCCAACATTTACCCTTCACCAGTTCTAACTCTTCCCTTATCCCCATGTCAATTATGTCTATCCTAAC
The DNA here is from genome assembly GCA_963277665.1 of Viscum album. Classification (NCBI taxonomy): domain Eukaryota; kingdom Viridiplantae; phylum Streptophyta; class Magnoliopsida; order Santalales; family Viscaceae; genus Viscum; species Viscum album. The sequence continues at coordinate 29,494,206 of OY728132.1, read as the reverse complement.
CATGATTCCATCTTTTTTTTAAAGAACAATTAGTTATGTGTTAATAACGTAATCAAATATGGTAATTCAATAAAAATTGATCTCTTTTTTCAACATTAAATTTTAAGGGTTTTCAAACATGTTTTACTAAAAATAGTGACAATATATTTAACTTTATCGGGAATTTGATCACCTTTTAGTGGAGATAGTGTTGTGCCTTTTTTGTTATTCCCATCGAATATTGTCATCCCAGATTGATATTCTTATCTTCAAGGTAAAATTTTTTGATGTACTAAAAATGAAGTCTTTAAGGAATGTTTAAACTAAATTGAGGGTGTTCAATATTCACAAATGGGACACCCAAAAACTCTTTTAATTATATATTCTAACAAATTTACATAAGTAGGAATGTCATTCATTGTACTCTACAACATGGACCTCAATGTGAATTCTTCACTTCCATGAGAATCAGACATTGTAACACATGTATCTTATATCAATTTATTATCTTTGATCAATAAAAAATCAATATTATTAATGGATTGTTTTGGTCCAGATATAAGAACAGACAACATAATATATTTTCACTTCACACATAACCATGGAGGAAATTTATAATTTACCAACATGACTAGCCTTGCACTATGAGTATTACTATGTACACCAAAAGGATTAATTCCTTATGTATATAATATAATATGGATGTTTCTCGTCTCATTTCCAAATTCTGGATACTCATAATTAATTTTCATTCACTGATGAGAGTATGATAGATGACATAGTGTCTTATCCTTAATTCTTGAATATACATGTCATGTCAATTGTCTCGTGGTTTCTTGACATCCCTATATTCTTTTAAATAATTTAATGACTGGTAAATTCCATAAATCTTTTTAAATACTTTATTCATATTTCCTGTATTGATGCATGCCACACATAGGGAATTCTTAAGTGATTTATAGTCCTTGTGACACAATATGCAATAATTTGAAAAAACATTTATTTTTAGAGATCATTAAAATTTAACATAACATTTCATTAGCATCATATGTTTGACAAGGATATTTATTTTCTACTGGTAGAATATCATTGATGAGGCTAAGTAGTTTTGTAAAGCTCCGGTCACTCCATCTGCTTCCAGCTTTCAAATTAAATAAATTCAATAAAACTGAATATGTTTTGTCTTTAGTACAATTGTTATACAATGGTATCCCTATACAACTATTTAAATTCTCAAAAAAATTAAAATTGTGAAGATCATCTTTAATTGTCATTTCTATTTCTTTCATATGATATGTTTCATCATTTACACAGGTATTCATGTCAAATGATCCGTAAACCACAATGTCATCCCAATCAGTGTGCATATTCAATTTTCCATGTGTTTTGTATAAAATTTAAAGATTTAATATATTCCACAAAAAATCAAAATTTCTTCCAAATCATCCATAATAAATTTTTCAGGAATAATAACAATGTAAACCTAGAAAAGGGATTCAAAAAGGGTCATATGAATGCTCTATTGAAAAATTTATGAAATCTTAAACTCCATATTCATAATATTTTCTCATACAATTAGTGTACTTACATTTTTTATGCATATCCATCCTATAAGGTTCGTAAAATATTTATTTTTTACAAAAACATATATGAATAAACATAATATATTCATAATCAAAGGTGAATGTTGTAGATAATTATAATAATGGGGAACCAACATTTTATTGTTTCAAATAATTTAAGTATGCTTTGAAGGAAATGGGTAATTGAATAAAAGAAAATAATTACAACATTGGTGGTAGGTTTTATCCTCCAAATAAAAAAAATTATCCTTGGTACCTGGTATGGGATGATTAGTGCGCATAGTAGTTAAAGAATGATAGGTTCATGTCCAGAAGAGATGGGGGATGAGTCTCAAGAAAAAAAGGTAATAATAACTATTACAGAGATAAATTGATGAGGATGAAGAATGTATCTTTAAATCTACATTATCCTAGGTTGGGAGTTATCAAATATCCGTACAACATTTCTTAGTTTGTTTCCTAAAGCTTAAAAAAGAGGATGTAACAATTTGATCCCTATAAGGGGATCCTTTATTGGTGTGACCATGAGAAGGATCAGCTAGATGATCTTACACATAATCTGGTTGATATATTCATTATAGTTTCAACATTCAAATAAATCCTTAAATTACTACATAAGAAGGAAAAGGCACTTGGTCTGAGGACTTAATTTTAAAATCACATAGCTTCCCATGAATAACAGTGGTAATTCTAGGATCATTTTTGTAACCCTTCTAGGTGGGAGTTCAACACGTGGGATGAGTTTATGTTTATTCCTTTCTTCACATGGTATGTAGTGGGTAAGGTGGTGTTTCATTGATAGTATAAAGAGATATTTAATGTAGTGGGAAAGTTCAGGTGACTGTCACATGTTGGGGGAAAATTTTACATATGATTAATTCAATGATTCAGAAAAAGTAGTGAGAAATTGAAATCATACAAGACATTTGACCAGTGATAAGTATTGGTCAACCATTGATCCCTATTTCCTTTAATTATGACATCTCACCAATGATAGGTAGCCACTTCAAGTATAAATTTATCATCTCTCATTTATTTCTATTTACCATTTTATGATACACTTTATAATATATATCAAGGGTTTTCAAATCATTATTACATGTATAATTATAAAAAATATTATAAAAAATGTTAATAAAATGGATTTATTTCTCAACTTAATCACTTATAGATATATATTAATCTAATAATCACTAACCATTATGTTGAAAAACCAAATTTATGAAAAAAATTGAAGATGAATAATTAAATCTTATATGATGTTGTTAAAATTATTTAATATTAAAAAAATGTTATTTGTTCAAACAACTGTTTTTCTTAAGTATTGTAAATTTTAAAAATAATAAATTAATTTGATCAGTGAACTGAATGTGGGTTAAATTTATATTTTTTGTGAATTGTATTTCAATGTAAAAGAATGTTAACGTGATTTAAATAATCATGAAGTCAAAGTGGTAAATCATTGAACATGTAATGAATTAATTTTACTATGTTGTAAAAATAATGTGGAAGATTTAGTTGCTTAGTGAGAATTATTTAATTCCATAACCATATTTCACAATAATTTCCATTGTAAATATAAGTAAAACTTCAATAAATATCACATTTTCAAATGAACAAAGCCATTTTTTAAAAGAGATTATAATACCGATTGAAAAACTACTCTAAAACATCAATATAAACATAGAAAATACCAACCCTAAGGGAGAGTTAAAGTTTTAGACCCTCTATATAAACAATGAATCTACCATCCTTTGGGTGGGGCATTTATCCTTCATTCTAAATTAGGAATCTGCTAGAATCATATTAAGATTATTTCTCAATAAATAATTTTGAAATCTTTTTTCCAATAAGTCTTAAAAATATAGAAATATTATATAAAATACTTTCATGAAGAACACATCCATTATTAATTTGGTTCATAAAAAAATCCAATATTTATTATTATTTTAAATTGAAATCCATTTTTACAATAAATCAAAATATGATTCTTTCATAATGATATTGATTGATGATAATAAAAAAACCATTAAAAATGGGGGATGAAAACCCATTGGGCATAGGGACTATAACAGACTGTAGCGCACTGTAGCAGTGGTAGAACTGTAACAACGGCGGGCACAGTAGTGAAGCTGGGCACTGTAGCCACAGAAGGGCACTATACCAGTGTTGGGTACTGTGCGAGACTGTAGCAGGCAGGGTAATGTAGCAGTAATATTCACATAATGGGATTTGGGAAAAAAATATGGGCCTACGAGCCATGTAATGGGCTAAATGCCCATTGGGCCTTCGAGCTATATAATGGGTCTCCCTCTACGTAGTTAAAAGAGGTATTTTATTTACTTTAATAATAAAAAGAGGCTTAAGTCCCAACCTTTAAAAATAATAATAATAAAATAAACCATGAAATAATTTTCACAAATAACATTTTTAGAATTTTTGATATACTTTTAACATTTAAAAAATAAATTTTCTAAAAAAAATTATGATGCCTAAAAAAATAATAAAAAAACTATTTTTATAATGGAATATAAAAATTATCAAGAACAAAAAAATCATCAATTTTTAATAGAGTTATCATATATATAAAAAAAGTTAGAACAAAACCACCAACATATCATCCATTATCATAGGAAAAGATCAAATTCCCCTTTAAATTTTCAAAATTCAATAGATTCAATAAAATAAAATAAAACCCTATTTTTTTCATTAATCGATAACATAATAATCATAATATTCACTTAACTCTCAAATAAAAAATAACCAAAATTGTAATTGTAATATGTTTTCTATAGAACTGTTTTATTGTTTTTAAAACTTCTGAATATCCTTAGATGTAAAGAGAGTATACATTCTACTAAGTGTAACGATACTCATTCCATATATCAAGTAACATTTTTTATATATAAGGGAGCTCTCATGCCACAAATCACTGCACATGACTAGAAAAATAAGAAGAATATATGATTCCGGGACTAAAATTCATAATGAAAGAACCCAAACCAATTGTAGGGGGCTCATTGAACTTGAAGGGTGAGGTTTTGATCATCAAGGATTGTGAAATCAATGAGAGTTGAACAATGAGTATAAAACCTAAAATTGGAACCCACAAGAGCACTGAGCCAAGAAAACACTGAACTAACACACATTGCAGAACCTGAACAAGAAAGAAATGAGAGAGGTGAAGAAAAAATAACTTACCTTAGATTCAAGGCTTGATTCATCTAAGAGAATGTTAAAGGGGAGCGATAAAAGCAGTGGAATTCAACAAGAGATTGAGAAGTATGATTCAAATCAGTTCGGTTAGGTTCCTTTTAAATAGATTGGGGGAAGGTTTTATCAATGCTTCCAAAAAAACTGATAAAGACAGATTTTATCAACACAAACATAATAATCCCTAATAAACCATATATTTGTCAGTGCTAAAGTTTTAACAAGGATAAATATAACCATTATCGACACTTTTTAAGTGCTAATAAAGGATTTGTAATTATAATTATATATATATTTATATATATATATTTATAAATATTTTTTAAGATTAAAAATTTATTTATATCATTATATATATATATCTATATATTCATATATATATATATATTCATATATATATATATATATAAATTTATTTAATAAAAAAATTAAATGAATTTATTATTTAAAAATATTTGTTATAAATTTATAAATATTTAAATATATATTTACTTATTTATATTTTCATAAACAATTTCTAAAAAATTATATTTATTTTTTACAATCATAAAAATAAAATTTTTATAAACATATTAAATATAAATTTATATGTATATTTATAAAAAAATATATTTGTTTCATTATATATATTTATATAATTATATATATATTTAATAAATATATATAAATATAAATATAGTAAATATATTCAACATTTAAATATATTTATTAAAATTTCATAATTATAAATATATTTACATCATTATATATTATTATATCATTATATATATTTATATAATTATATAAATATATATATAATTAATAAATATATATATATATATATAGATAAATAAAAATATGTTAAATAAATTCATTATTTGAATATATTTATTATAATTTTATAATGATTTAAATATATAATGATTTATTTTTAATTATATAAATACTTTTTTAAAAAATAATATTTATGGCATTATATATATTTATATATATAATAATAAATATCTATAAAAATAAATATAGAAAGTATATTTATTATTCAAATATATTTATTATAATGTTATAATTATTTAAATATGTAATTACTTATTTATAATTATATAAATACTTTTTAAAAATATAATATTTACCTATTTATATTTATAAATAATTTTTTTTTATAATTATAGTAAATATACATTTATAAATATATTTATTAATAAATATTTATTTACAAATATATTTTTAACATTATTAATGAATGTATAATCTAAAATGAATGAATACTAAAAAAGAAAGTAATTGAGTAATTAAAAATGACTACACATTAAAAATATTGAAAAATAGATAAGTTGTATTAATTAAATGTAAATTATTTAAAAAATATGAATTTATATTGAAATAAAGATGAATAATATCAAAAATATTACAACATAGTAACTAAATATATATATAAATGACTATTAAAATATGATTAATTTCCAAATAAATAAAAAACAATTATTAGAAATAAATAAATAAAACATAACTATGATAATATTACAAATAAATAAATAAAATATACCATTTAAAAATATAATATATTAAATGTGTCATGTCACTATATGAAATTATAAAATGAATATTAAATTTTGAATAAATTACATAATTATTACGTGTTTGTATTTCATTATAAGATTTCATTAATTATGTAACTATTTTAGTTCGTGAATTGTATATAAAAATGTATTAATTATGTGTATATACATGTTAAATCAATGTAACACACATTTTATATATGTTAAATTGAAAAATAAAATGAGATTCAATTAATGTCCATTACTCAATACAGTTAGTCAATTTTTTTAATTAAAATTATTTTTAATTATAAACCATTATTTACTAAATATATGACTTCTTTAATATAATCATTAATATTTTGTATTATATAAATCATATTTAAAAGATATTATATGTATTGATATGTATATATATGAATATATTTCTATATTAAATGTATTAAAAACCATTAAAAATGAATGATATATTAATATATATTTAATTATTAAAATTGATTTATTTTATATATTTATATTTAATATATATTTTTATTACTATTTATAATATATATATATATGTATTGAAATTATTCATTTTTATAAATAATTATTTCATTAATATTTTTTATTATTTTTGTACAATATTCATTTTTAATTGTTTTATTTAACTATTAAAATTTATTCATTTTATATATCTATATTTAATATATACTATTTATTAATATTTATAAATTATATATATATATATAATAATGTTATACATTTTTATTAATTATTATTTAATTAACAAAATGTTTAATATTTTTTTTAAATTTACACATTTTTAATTTTTATTTGTTTAATAATTTCAATTTATTCATTATATATATCTATATTTAATATATACTATTTATTAATATTTATAATATATGTAAATTTTTAGAAGGTGAGGCTCATTAGCCCCTTAATTAAATAAAAACCAAGTACAAAGGAAAAACATAATAAACATAAATAGCCCTAGAACATGTAATTATATAACTCAGGATCAAGAACTTATGCAATGGAATGAGGCAAAGTCACCCCGACCATGAGGATATCCACCTATTCTACATGTTTTGACCTATAACCATGGGCCACCTCCATCGTCTGGAAGTCCAACATCAACAAAGTCCGTTATATCTTCTTCTATAAAAACATGATAATTTCTTTGGATGTCCTCATCACTACTTCTTGATGTAAGAAACTCAAAAAAATTGAGAGTAATAACATTTAATTGTGATTTATGCTTCGCATGAGGAATGAGATCAGAGCCTGCAATAGAATTCGTTTTATCCTTCTTTGAATACTCCAAATTTGGTTCCCCAAGATCATCTTTTTCAGCACCATATTCAACACCAACATGAAAACAGATAAGAAGAGCTGAAAATGTTGTCCCATCTCTTTTAGTACTATCTAATGGTGAGACAAAAGCTTTTTTATATGCCCTTCCCTATTCGACCAGTGAATCCAAATCTATATCCTATAGAGTTTTTATAATACTAAAAATTTGATCACCACGGGGCTTTAAGACACCACTATAAGTCCCAAAATTTCTTGCCCATGCAGCACCATCCATCCTTGAGGTGGATCAATTAACAACAATAGTGATTAGTTTCACCCTTCCAAAAGTAGGTTCAAATACCACCCCAAACCTGATATGGGCCATTTAGTCACTATAGATAAGAATCATAGGAGGCTGATCCCTATCCATAGGGTTCAGACTATCTAGAATGCTTAACGGTGGTTTTATAACACTTTGCATTCCATTGTATGATCAGAGTCTTGCGGAGGAGAGGAAGAAGATGATGATTCATTAAGATCCAAACATTAGAGGGAAGATTCAATATGGGATCCAAGAGATTTAAGAGATAAATAAATTCTATGAGGAGTAAAAACTTTCTCATTAACAATCAAAGGGGAATACCTACCTTGCTCTTGAGAAATAGAGAGGTGGGCATTTTTGGTCTTGAATGTGACAATATCCATCTTGGCCATTCCTTTTCGAATTTTCGAAGAGACCATTTTTTTTCCTGCCAGAGATTTTAGTCCATAGTTTCTTGTGTAGAATCCTCCATGTCTTCTTGGAAATCATTAGATTCCTCACCATCACAGTCACGTCGTATATCTCTAATTAAGGAATCCTTGAAAAAAAAATCTAATAACAACCAAATGACCTTCTTCTACCATGTCTGTCCAATACTTCATGATCATTTTAATCAGCTGAGAAGAAGAAATCAACCTAGTGTAATTACAAGGAGAATAAAGATGGATAATCTTACCTTATGGGAATCCATAATTCAGAGGACTACATTTTAAATGAATCAGTCTAATTCCTTAATAATAGCCTTCAATAATTTCAAGGTGTGCTCCATTTGTGGGATCGCAATTCCTAGAAACAAAGGGTTGAGAAGCATCACCATTGGAATTATCATTATCCACATTTTCAATGTCTTGTATATTCACATTGATGTCCTTCATTTGGTCGTGCTAAAGATCATGTACTTTCAATTTAAATTAGAATAATAGAGACCCCCTATAATTAGACTTCATATTCCCAATCATTTGAAAAGATTCAAAAAACAAAATCTATTTTCAAACTGAATTATTATATTTTTCTCATATCGAAGTTTGGATAGAACAAATTTATCTATCAAGTTTGAAATTAAATCTAATTCAACCAAAACCCTTCCATAGTGACCATAATTAACCAACACAGTGGAAGAATCCATCCTGATTGGAGTTCTTGTTGTAGAATAAATATCAAACAAAATCTCTAGATGCCAAAATATTCTACTTAGAACATGGATTTTAATCCATAACAGTGTGTGGGTATCCATTAACTCATTTATATTAAATTTTAAGCTCAATTCATGAACTCGTAGGATACACTAACTCATATTTACCAAGAACAAATAGAAATATTTACTTTTCAATTCCACATAAGGGGATGGGATAAGAAAAAATCCACAATGGGGAAATACACACATAAAATAAAAAATCTCCAAATTGAGTCTAAGAGATTGACTAGGGGTAAAATGTTCAAAAGTTTTATACCTCTTGGCAGTGAGATATGAATAATAAAAGAGTGATTACAAATATCAATTATTTCAAAAATGTCTCTATCTATGGCTAGTACATGGTCTGTATAACCCCTCATCGTGATTCATTTCAAAACCCTATTGTTGAGAATGACTAAAGATACTTCTGAAAAACTAGATAATGATGAGAAAACTTTAACCTCCTCTCACTCCTTATCCTTCTTTGAAGAACGAAACCATTTTCAACTAGCAACATAATTTAGAATGTAGGTGAACATATTCATGTTCCTTAGATGTTCAAATGCACCATGATCTCTAGTGATCAATGAACTAAACTTCTCGAGTTCATCCATCAATGTGATTATTTTATACACCTCTTCAATTTATAATTTATATATATATATATATATATTAAATTTATTAATAAATATTTAAATAAAAAATAATTTTTAAATTTTTAAATTTAATTTTTTTTGATTAATTATTTCAATTATTTCAATTTTTTAATATTTCTAATATTTATTTGTTTATTGGTAACAAAAGTGGGGCACGGAGGTGGTATGGGTCATGTAGGACTTGGTAGTGTGTATGATGGCGGGAAAGGCCTGTAGGAATCAGAGAGTGGGCTAAGGCTCAAACATCCCATGGAGGGGACCATACACATGTGTGTGGAAAGTGTATATTGGGGGATCATCCCCACAGTAGGCTTATGAACATTTCCTACACCAGAATCACTTATAAATAAGCGACTGAACATGCACTATTTCAATGTGGTACTTGTGTGTGTGATCAAGACTTTAATCAATGCTAAAAAATGTAGTGATAAAGGTTACCCTTTATCAGTGCTAAAAAAAATTATTGATAAAAGATCCTTTATTATTTCTAAAAAAGGCGCTGATAATGTTATCCCTTTATAAATTCTTTTTCTTGGACTGATAAAGGCCAGTGCTTTATATAGTGCAATTTGTAATAGTGAATCAAAATAGTTATGGTCTTAATTAGAGTATGAAAATAAATGCCCATGAAAAATATTTATTTTATGATGAATGGGATTTTCACTAGGGTTCATTTACATGTTTTTTAAAACAAAACTTTTTGAATAAATTATTACTTCTTTTCAATAGGTTATCATATGACCAAAGAATAAAAAACTTTTAATTTCATTATAGGTATATTCTTAGATTTACATCAAATTATTGTGGCATAATAATCTGATTTGTTGGAAGTTATAATTTATATTTATCAAGTATCCTCTTTCAATTTATACTATAAATTATCTTTCAATATTATTGGATATAATATTAATCTTTTTCCATGGGGTTTCAATATCAAATCATTGTCCACTTATTCCCATGGGATACGATCTATATTTTCTCAAGAATTTCTCCAAATTATTTATAGCTTCAAACTACTGTAATTTTACCCTATACCCATGGATTATAACCGTGGGTATAACCCATAAAACCATGGGTATTGGATATACCCATAGGTTATAAACCCTTGGATGCTTAAGGTGTCGATAGAGGGATATACCCACCATATTTATAGGAACTGTAAGATCCCTATTTTTGGAAAGGTGCATTTTTGTGATGTTTTGGTTGAATCCCTTGTTTCGGGCTTCAAGGGATATCTTCTGAAGGTGTGAGAGGCTTTGGGGGTGTTCCGGGGGCTCAGGGCATGAAATAAAGGAAATCTGGGCAAGATAAGTCAGGGCACACGACCTGCGCATGGCCAGGAAAAACTATGTGTCCTGCCCAGGAAAAACCGTGTGACCCTTCTCCTCTGGGAAGTATCATGCGCACAATTTGCGCATGGTTTTTCAAACCGTGCGGCTAAAACATGCAGCCACTTAAAGTTGGAAAAAATTACAAGTTTTCCACTCCATGCTTTTAAACGCTAACTCGGGATTTCCTCTCCATTCCTCATTTTTCTCCCTTGGAACGAACCAAATCGCCCAAGAGCTCCAAGAGATTTATATCCCTCGTTTTTAAGGCGTTTTTGGTGCTATTGGTTTCGTATCGAAGCTCTAGGTAAGGCTAATCCAATCCTTGCTTCTCTTTTTGGTTTATCGTTTGTATCTTCTCTACCTATTGTTTTGAAGCTCTAAAACCCTATATTTTGGGTGAGTTTTAGGTTTAAGCTCCAATGTTTGGTCGGATCGAGGTATAAGGACTCGATTGAGAGTGCATTCAACTGCAGTTTCAAGGTAGGTGGTCAACAAGTGATGTCGCATAGTTATTTTTCTATTTGGGCATGTTTAGTTATGTTCTTGTTTCTCCTTGGTTATGTTTTGAATAAAATTGGCATGTTTGGTAATAATGATGTTTAAAATGGAAAATGGGAACCCTCATGATCCCAGTGGGATGTGTCATGATTGACTTAACCTAATCTAGGTCCATCCATGAGATGTTATGACTTTTCCCAGACTTAGGGATTGATATTAAATAAGTGACCTTATTTTAATGAATTTTAGAGCCTTTATAAACATGTTGGCATGAATGGTTGATTCATGGATGATGAACGGGTTAAATGGGTTAATGTGTTAACTGATTTAAGACCATAACAGGATAGGTTATAGGTTTAATGATGAATGCTTAGTGAGATAGGCATAACACATGGGAATTGTGTGAATGGTTAAATGATGTGAAATGGTAATGTGTAAATGGGTTAAGGCATAATGTGAATTCCCAAGTGGGTTGTTGTGAATAGTGTTTCCGAATGGAAAGGGTTTTGTTGGTTAATGGTTACTTATATATATAATCATGTGCACATGGATCGGTAGAGTGGGGTATGACTTTAGGATCTACGCCCACGGGTTGAGCTAAGACTGAGGTTCTAAACTCCACCCTAAATGAATGGGTTAGGAAAGGGGACTGAGGGTTTATTCTCCAAACAGTTGCATCCACCCTGACCGAGGCTTCGAGGTAAGGTTATGGTTGCTATGAGGGGGTTATTCCTAGTGAGATAGGATAACGATGTGTTTACCCTCTTGCATGTGATTGTTGGCCTTAGACCCATGTAACATAATGTATGTGATTAACCCATAGAAATATGATGAAATGGTAAGTGATGATAAATGGTGTGAAAGAATGGTAATGGAAGTGGAAATGGATTGAATCTGAACTTGTTAATGGCACCATAATTAATTACATGGCAATTATCATTCATATTCCTTTTGCATGCACAACCTGTTCATACTAGATATTTTGTAGACACTGTTGGTGGTGGCCTACTGGGTTGTACTCACACCCTGCTCAGGTCACCATTGGGTACTCGAGCAGACTTCATGTTTGCAAGTCAGAAGAAGGGAAAAGGTCCTTGCTAGATAGTAAGTGGACATGGGTATCACTTGGTGGAGGATCCAGACTTGGAGTCGGGACCATTTTGGGGATTTTTTCCGCTGTTCTTATTTTGGGTTTTTTTGTTCACTCTAGAACTTGTAGTATGAAATGGAATATTTATTATTGTAAATGGGTGTTATACATGTTCCTTGTTTATAGGTTATTGTTTTTTCTATTTGGTATTTCTGTTGTGCTTACTCTGATAAAAAGGGGGTATAGTCTCCCCACTTGACCCCATAGACCCCCGCTGCTAGTCGGCAGCCTTTGGAGTATGGGGAGGTGTGCTTAATGTCATGTAACCACCCGGCTCAGAGCACTGGCTTAGTGGCTTCTGGGTCGGGGAAGTTACAAAGTGGTATCATAGGAGGTCTTTATTCTCCTTCTCTAGGGTCTTGTTATTTGGAATTGGTAGCCGAGGGTTAAGACATGTCGGGCCTTGGTAATGAGCTCGTTCTTGGGAGTAGCTAACCCATGTACGAGGGAAAACCCAAGTCACCCTGGGTGGGAAATGTTGTTCTTGGTGATGTGATGTTACAGTTGATGATATTTCACCGTTGGGTGATGCACATGTGGTTCGATGTGACTATTTTATGATATTTGGGTTGTGGCCTTAACGGCCTGAGGATTCACATTCATGCATCATTGTAGGCACCTAGAGAGATTCGTGACATGCATTGTGTTATGCACATGCACGTGATGGGTGTGTGAGGAAGGAAAGTAGGGTGTATCATGCATTTCATGAAACCAAGAAATAATGAGAAGAATGAAATAAAAAAAGTAGGTTATTGTAGCTATTAAAGAGATTTTGATGAAGTCGTGAAAGTTTTATGGTATGTGTGCTAAATCTCATGCTTGGAAATGTAGAGAAATTCCCCCATGACATCAGTTACCAGTTGGGCAATGAGAGGATGTTGCTGAGAACACTCCTCTGGTAGAAGAGCAAGAAAATGTGGTGATCAACGAGGGAAGAGAAGACTAGTTCCGGGAGAACATGGATCGCCTTATGCAGATGATGGATCGGAACCTAGGACGGGTTACACCGAGTATATTTGAGCAGACCAGGGAGTTCCAACTGCAACACCCTCCGACCATCACCAGAGAGGGTGGGCTAGAGGTAGCGGAGTTCTGTTTTGAGTCTATCCAGATGATACATGACCATCTGGAGAACTCTATTGAAAAGTGAGTAAAGGTAGTCATTTATATATTACAGGGCCAGGCTAGGCATTGGTGGGACATTCAGGCACAAATCGAGCAGGTTGAGGGAATGTCATGGAAGGTTTTTTAGGAAAAGTTTCTGGAGCATTTCTACCCAGAGACTTTGAGGTAGGAGCGGGATGTAGAGTTTATGAGCTTGAATTAGGGATCACTATTGGTGATGGAATATGCTAGTCCCTTCACTTATTTGAGACGCCTTGTCCCAGTTTTAGTAGGGGATGAGGCAGCAGTAGCAAAGCGTTTCCAGGATGGGATGATACATGAGATCTGGTCTCAAGTAAATATCTTCCACTTGAAGAGGTTCATAGAGGTAGTAGATCAGGCACTAATTTCCGAAGGAACCCTGAAGGGAGCTTCAGGTAGTGGGCTTGTGGTTTCTGTAGGTCAGATGAGCGGTGCAACTACTGAAGATCGAAAGCGACGCCATGAGAGATCACAGCATGGCATAAGTGTGAACAATGGCTAGAAGAGAGGGTCAACCTCTCAGAGTGGGAATCAGGTGTTCTGCTATTAGTGTGGTAGGACGGGGCATACACATGGTTAGTGTCCTCGACCTCCAGTTGAGTGCCGTTTGTGGGGCAGGATGGATCATGTGCAGAGGTTCTGCAGGAACCCTCATCAGGCGGCTGGCCATTTTGGTGAAAAGCAGGTGCTGGGTACGGGAAGGGGACCAGTTGCCCAGTATCAAGCAGGCAGTTGGAGCTCCACGGGCCGTACTGGCAGGGGCGGTGGACGTGGAACTCCAGGGCAAGATCACTCACAAAAACAGGGTAGTGTAGCACAGAGTACTTAGGCTGGATCTCAGGGTAGAGGGGTAGGTCAGCTTTAGGCAGTTCAGTTTGCACCTGGTGATGGCGAGGCTGGACCATCGACTGTTTGAGGTAAGATCCTTGTAGCCTCTACTTTTGCTAGTGCGTTGTTTGACATAGGTGCCACAAACTCTTTTATCTTTTCACATATTGTGGTAGCGCTAGGTTTACCAGTAGGGAGGGTGTGTGGAGTTATGTCAATTGACACTCCATTAGTGGTGCGGGTTGAGGATATCAAGCAGTGCAAGGGATGTGCCTTTGGAGTTGGTGGGTATCGTTTTCTGTGGGACTTGTTCGTTCTCAAGATTTCAAGGTTTGATCTAATCTTAGGAATGGATTGGTTGGTGTTATATCAGGCTCACATAGACTGTTATCGTCGCAGAGTATCATTCAGGTTGCTTGAGGGTGATGCTTATGTCCACCGTGGCGAATTTGATATTCAAGAAGGTCGTGCAGGACTGTTTGGTCAGCAGTTGAGTGGAATCACGGCTCGAGTAGCATGTATCATGCTTGATGACAATGAGAGAGGGGAGTATTCTATTTCCCCTCCTGTGGTGGATCGATTTAAGGATGCGTTTCCAGAGGATTTCTTGGGGTTACCCCCCGAGAGGGAAGCTGAGTTCACGATCGAGTTGTTGCCAGGAGCGGAGCCAGTTCCTATTCCACCATACCGAATGGCACCGACAGAACTCTAGGAACTAAAGGTTCATCTTGAGGAGTTGGAGTGTAAGGGTTTTATCTATCATAGTACGTCTCCTTGGGGATCTCCCCTGCTTTTTGAAAATAAGGACGATGGGTCGTTAAGGCTGTGTGTTGACTATCAAATGTTGAATCAGATGACGGTGCAAAATCTGTACCCTCTTCCTAGAATTGATGAACAGTTTGATCAGTTGAGGGGTGTATCGGTGTTTTCTAATATTTATCTGAAGTCGGGTTATCACCAGTTGTGGGTTAGGTCTTCTGACATACCGCATACAGCTTTCTAGAGTCGGTACGAGTTGTTTGAGTTTGTGGTAATGCTTTTCGGCTTGACCAATGCACCGGCAGTGTTTATGGATTTGATGAAATGAATATTTAATCCATATCTAGATTAGTTCATGGTTGTATTTGTTTAAGATATCTTAGTGTACTCTAAAACTCACGACGATCATGACCAACATCTTGACATCGTCTTGGGTACGCTAAGAGAGCACCGACTATACACCAATCTATCAAAGTGTCAATTCTGGATAGGTGAGGTACATTTTCTAGGTCACATCATCTCGGAGCCAGGTGTGTCACTGGATCCAGAGAAAGTGCAGGTATTTGTATCTTGGGAGTAGCCGAAGAGTGTTTCTGATGTTTGGAGTTTTCTGGGTTTGGCTGGGTATTACCGAAGGATCATTCAGGATTTCTCTCACTTGGAAGAACCACTATCGGTCTTGACCAAGAAAGGAATCAGGTTCGAGTGGTTTGGGGATTTTGATAATTTCATTCAAAAGTGGAAGAAGCGGTTTAATACCGCACCTATCTTGATCTTACCTGAGCCGAGTAAGAAGTACATCGTGTTTTGTGATGCGTCTGGAGTCGGACATGGGGCTGTGTTGATACAGGATGAGCGGGTTGTGGCTTATGGGTCGAGGTAGTTGAGACCCCATGAGAAGAACTATCCCACTCATGATCTTGAGCTGGCTGCATTTTTCTACGCCTTAAAGTGCAGGAGGCACTATCTGTTGGGAGAATAGTTTACCGTGTCTACTGAGCATAAGAGTTTAAAGTACATCTTCTCACAATAGAATCTGAATATTCAGCAGTGAATATGGGTTGAATACCTCTAGTCTTTTGACTTTGAGTTGGTGTACATACCGGGAAAGGGAAACAGTGTTGCTGATTCTCTAAGTAGAAAGGTTTAGAATCAGGTGGTTCAGGAGTCCAGCACCAAGTGGAAGGTGATGGATTCGTTTGCAGAAATGCACCTGGAGGTGCAGGAGGAGAGTGGTCGGGTCACTCTTGCTTCCTTAGCTATGGATTTGACACGTTTGAGTATATTTAAGGAAGGTTAGCTTGATGATCCTGAGTGTTTGATCATGAAGGAAAAGCATAAAGGTGGGGGGCTACCTTCTGGAGGGGTCGTCGGCGTGGATGGTGTTGTTTGTGTTCGTGATCGTGTGGTTGTGCCAAAGTGTGTGCGGGAAGAGTTGATGTGTGAGTTACATGCATCAAAGTGGGTAGTGCATCATGGTTTGCCCAAGATGTAACATGATCTATGAAGGCAGTTTTGGTGGCCTGGAATAAAGAAGGAAATTGTGGGCTTTGTGGCACGGTGCCTTACTTGTCAGCAGGTGAAGGTCGAGCATCAATGCCCAGGTGGTTTGTTGCATACATTACCCATTCCGGAATGGAAGTGGGATGATGTAACGATGGATTTTTTCATGGGTCTTCCGAGGACGTCGCAAAATAATAATGCAATCTGGGTGGTTGTGGATCAGTTAACGATAGTGACTCATTTTTTACCGATTCAGGAGACCTTTACAGTTGACAAGTTGGCTGAGCTGTATGTTTGGAAAATAGTGCATTTTCATGGTGCTCCGTGAACCATATTTTCGGACCGAGATCTTCGTTTCACATTGCTTTTCTGGAAAGGGTTGTAAAAGGCACTTGGTACGCATGTGTTTTTGAGTAAAGCTTTGTACCCGCAGATGGATGGGCAGTCGGAACATACGATCATTGTGATGGAAGACATGTTAAGAGCTTGTGTCTTGGACTTTGGTGGTTCTTGGGAGAGGCACCTATCGTTAGTTGATTTTTCCTAAAACAATAGTTTTCAGGCAATGATTTAGATGACACCATTTGAGGCAATCTATGGGAGGCCATGTAGATCTCCATTGTGTTGGCTAGAGGCCGATGAATCTAAGTTGTTGGGTCCAAGTCTCATGCAGGAGACTTCAGAGAAAGTTATGTTGATCAGGAAGTGGATGGCTATGGATTAGAGTAGGAAGAAGTCATATGAAGATCAGAGGCGTATACCCCTTGAGTTTGGGGTGGGTGATAAAGTGTTCTTTCGGGTGTCGCCAAGGTTGGGTCACCGTCGGATTCAGAAGCAGAGTAATCTGGCACCCAGGTGTGTAAAAACTTTTGAGATTGTGGAGAGGATCAAATTAGTGGCTTACCGATTGGCTCTCCCACAACAATATGGTGGGATGAATAATTTGTTTCATGTGTCGCAGCTTTGACGGGATCACCTTGACCCATCTCATGTGGTGGATGTTGAGGATGTGGAGCTTGAGGCTGATGTGTCCTTTGAGGTGAATCTGGTTCGTGTGATGGATCATAGTGAAAAGGTCGTGCGAGGAAAGGTTCTACCATTAGTGAAAGTACTATAGAAGCGTGGGAAAGTTCAGGAAGAAACATGGGAGATGGAATAGGATATGTGGGCTCAGTGGCCCAAACTCTTCTCTTCGGTGGATCAATGAGGCTTGGAAACTCGGCTCGAGGACAATCCATTATATGGTGGGTTGGTTGTAAGATCCCAGTTTTTGGAAAGGTACTTTTTTCATTATTTTTTGGTTTAACGCCTCGTTTTGGGCTTCAAGGGATATCTTCTGAAGGTGTGAGAGGCTTTGGGGGTGTTCTGGGGGCTCGGGGTACAAATGAAAGGAAATCTGGGCAAGAGAAGCCAGAGCGTACATCCTGCGCATGGCCAGGGAAAACCTTACGGCCTACCCAAACCAAACTGTGTGACCCTTCTCCTCCGGGCAGTAGAATGTGCATGGTTTACGCACAGTTTTTTAAACCTTGCGGCTAAACCGTGTGGCCACATCAATTTTGGAAAAATTACAAGTTTTCCAGTCTGGGCTTTTAAACACCAACTCGATTTTCCCACTCCATTCCTCTTTCTTCTCCCTTGGAACAAACCAAATAACCCAAGAGCTCCAAGAGATCGATCTCCCTCCTTTCTAAGGAGTTTTTGGTGCTATTGGTTGCGGATCGAAGCTCCGGGTAAGGCTAATACCATTCTTGCTTCTCTTTTGGGTTTAGGGTTTGTATCTTCTCTCCCTCTTGTTCTAAAGCTCTAAAACCCTATCTTTTGGGTGAGTATTAGGTTGAAGCTCTAAACGTTGGTCGGATAGAGTTCTAAGGACTTGATTGAGAGTGCGTTCAACTGCGGTTTTGAGGCAGGTGGTCTAAAAGTGATGTCCCTTAGTTATTTGTGTATATTTTCATGTTTAGTTATGTTCTTGTTTCTCCTTGGTTATGTTTTGAATAACCTTGGCATGTTTAGTAATAATAATGTCTAAAATGGAAAATGGGAACCCTCACGATCCCTGTGGGATGTGTCGGGATTGACTTGAAATAATCTAGGGCCATCCATGGGATGTGCCGGTTTTTCCCAGACTTAGGGATTGATATTAAACAAGTGACCATTTTGTAATGAATTGTAGAGCCTTGATAAACATGTTGGCATGAATGGTTGATTCATGGATTATTAACGTGTTAAATGGTTTAATGTGCAAACTGATTTAAGACCATAATGGGGTAGGTTATGAGTTTAATGATGAATGCTTAGTGAAATAGGCATAACACATGAGAATTGGGAGAATGGTTAAATGATGTGAAATGGTAATGTGTTAATGGGTTAGGATAATGTGAATTCCCAAGTGGGAAGTTGTGAATAGTTTTGTCGAAGGGAATGGGTTTGTTTGGTTGATTGTTACTTATATATATAATAATTTTCACATGACATGGTAGAGTGGGGTATGACTTGAGGATCTACGCCCATGGGTTGAGATAAGACTGAGGTTCTAAACTCCACCCTAAATGCATGGGTTAGTAAAGGGGACTGAGGGTCTATTCTCCTAATTATTGCATCCACCCAGACTGAGGCTTCGAGGTTAGGTTATGGTTGCTATGAGAGGGTTAGTCCAAGTGAGATAGGATAATTATGTGTTTACCCTCTTGCATGTTATTGTTGGCCTTAGACCCATGTAACATAATGTATGTGATTAACCCGTGTAAATGTGATGAAATGATAAATGATGATAAATGGTGTGAAATAATGGTAATGGAAGTGGAAATGGATTGACTCTGAACATGTTAATGGCACCTTAATTAATTACTTGGCAATTATATTTCATATTCCTTTTTCATGTACTACCTATTCATACTGGATATTTTGTAGACACCGTTGGTGGTGGCCTACTGAGTTGTACTCACACCCTGATCAGTCTGCCGTTGGGTACCCGAGCAGACTTCATGTTTGCAGGTCAGGAGAAGGGAAAAGGTCCTTACTAGATAGTAAGTGGACATGGGTAGCACTTGGTGGAGTATCCAGACTTGGAGTCGGGACCGTTTTGGGGATTTTGGTCATTGTCCTTATTTTGGGTTTTTTTGTTCACTCTAGCACTTGTAGTATGACATGGAATATTTATTATTGGAAATGGGTGTTATACATGTTCCTTGTTTATTGGTTATTTTTTTTCTATTTGGTATTTCTGTCGTGCTTACTCTTATAAAAAGGGGGTATAGTCTCCCCACATGACCCCATAGACCCCCACTGGTAGTTGGCAGCCTTTGGCGTATGGGGAGGCGTGCTTAAGGTCATGTAACCACCTGGCTCGGAGCACCATCTTAGTGGCTTATGGGTCAGGGACATTATAGGAACAATGGGTATAGCCTATGAGGTATTAATAATAACCATGATTTAATGAAATATGTGGGTATAAATATATACTCGTAGTTAGGATAACAATTGATAAATCTTATCACCTAGATTTGATATAACAATAGTTAATTAAACCGTTGGTATAACTACCTATCACCAACATGTAGAAACAACCCATCCAGCCACACCGAACAAATAATTCCAAAAACTATAAACAAAATACAAACCATGATACATATTCCATACAAGACATATATTATATATTTATCATTCAACTAAATTCTTGTAATAGTTTCTAAACCATTTACAACACTATAACATACATATACATCCACACACTCGATCTATTCAATTCATTAAATAATATCCAAACATTTCTTTACCAGTAACTGAATAATGGAGTGGATCAATATATCCCTTATTTCCAGCATCCTCATCCACATCACCATCACCAACATCCTCATCCCCACTGTCACCAACATCATCATCTGAATCACAACATCAACATCAACATCATCAACATAATTAACCCCCACCACCAGCAGCAATATCATCACCTCAACCACCATTAGGGAACTCATTGACACCACTCAATGCATCATATATTGATTGTATTTTTTTCATACATGAATCAGAAAGATTAGTATCCTCTGATGGATTTTATAGACATATAACTGACATAGATTTCAAGAAATGTTTGGTGACTAGTTTACTTCTTTCAAACTCTTGTATAGCCTTTTTTGGTCTCCAATTATTTCTCATGAGATTTTTGCATCTCAGTAGTGTGATAGGGTTGATTGGTTCTCAATGTGGGAAAATAATTTGTGGGCATAATGTTTTTTCGGGTCAACATCAAACTCTTTAATGGTTCCCCTCACCTAATACCTTTCTCAAATGATTGTTTGTACTGATGTTTTCAACTTATTTATCTTCAAGGGATTTAAATACACATTTTAGAAAATATAAACAAGATATTTAGTTATAAATTTCGTTCAAAATTGTAAATATCCATAAAAAATACATGTAATATTTTCTTGTTTCTTTACATTTACAACACTTCCATACTTTTTCCTCCTACTCGAGAAAAATTATTTTTCTCGAGGCACATGGTCTTTGATACCCAATGTCACTTTCTTCAAATGATATTAGTCACTATAATAATAATTTATTTACTAATATAAAATTCATAAACTTATATTGAATCGAAATTTTATCTATTGAAAAAATCAATAAAATTAAGAAGCATCTAAATATACATTTAATGTGAAATTTAATACTAGTGGCATAACAAAATCAATACTTAGTAATTGGCATTCAAAAAATGGGTATGATATAGATTCTTATTTTATGTTCATTTTTATCCAATTCTATTTGTGTTATGTTATTTGGTTATTAGGTAACTTGGAAATTTTGATCATTTAGTCATTATGTTCATTTTTTGGATAGTCTGTTTGGTAATTTGGTCATTTGGTCATATGGTTAATTGGTTAGAGTATTTTTTATATTTTTTTGTATGGTATTTTGATTCATTTTTGGTGAGGGAGTTTCTTTCATTAATGGGTTATTTCATTTAGTTCATTTTTGGGTTAGATGTTTTGGAATATTTGGTCATTTGGTAATTTTTATAGATAATTTGTTTCATTTTAAGTTTGGTCATTTTTGTTTATTTGGGTTAGTCTGTTTACATTATTTTTATGTTAAGTCATTTTTTTATTTATATAATTTGGTTTATTCTAGGAAATTTTATTTTGTTCACTAGGGTTTATATCATTTTTGGTTCAGTAATTTGGTTCGTTTTAGGGTTTTGTAATATTTGATTAAGGTGATTTGGTTTATTTTTAGTTAATTTTTATGGTCTGTTTTAGGGTAATGAAGTTTTTGGTTAGTTCATTTATTAATTTTATGATTTTTTTGTTAGAGAAATTTATTTAAATAGGTTAATTTTATTTGGTTTATTTTGTGTTAAATAATTTTATTCATTTTGGGTGAGGTTTTTTTAGGTTAGGTTATACTATTAATTATTGGGTTATCACTTTTTTATTTAAATTTACTTATCTTATTTCAGGTTATGTCTTTTTATGTTCCATAATTTGTTTCATTTTGTTTGTTTAGTCATTAGTCTATTTTTTTATAAGGTAATTTAATCAATTGTTCATTTTTTTGGTTAGGTTAATTAGTTCATTTTGGGTTAGGATATTTATTTTTCTTTGGGTTAGGTTATTTATTTCAATTTTGGTTAGGGTATTTTCTTTATCTTGGATTATGTCAATTGGTTAATTCTGGGTTGATTCATTTGTTTAACATTGGGTTATTTAATATTTGAGTTAGGTCATTTGTTCTTTTTGGGTTACATCATTTAGTTTATTTTAGAGTTATGTAATTTCTTATTAGTTAATTTGGTCATTTGTTGATTTTTGGGTAAGAAAAATTTGTTTACTTGGGTTTAGGTTATTTGGGTTATGTAATTTTGTTTATTTTGGGTTAATTATTTTTAACTTAAGTTTTTTTTATTTTTTCGTTATATCTTTTTAATTTCAATTAATTGGGTTTATTTTGGGTTAGGTCATTTGGTTTACTTTTGGGTTATGTATTTTTTGGGTTATTTGATTTGGTTCATTTGGTCATTAGTTTGTTTTGTATTAGGTCATTTGGTCAATCATTTATTTTTTTTGGTTAGGATAATTAGTGCATTTTGGGTTATGTTATTTATTTTTATTTGGTTTTGGTTATTTAGTTCATTTTTTATTAGGGTATTTTTCTCATATTGGGATATGAGATTTGGTTAATTTTGGGTTTGGTTATTTTTTTCATCTTTGGGTTATTTTATAATTGACTTAGTTCATTTCATTTATTTTGGGTTACATTATTGTTTTTATTTCAGGGTTATATAATTTTTGGTTTTCTTTTTTGGTCATTTGTTCATTTTCTGGTCGAATAACTATTTTACTTGGGTATAAGTTATTTGGTTTATTTTGGGTTATTTAATTTTTTATAATTTGGGTTATTTTTTTAGGTTAGGTTATTTTTTTCATTTTTGGGTTATCTCTTTTTTATGTTAGGTTATTTTGTTTATTCTGGGTTAGGTCATTTTGTTTATTTTTTGGTTATGTATTTTTTGGGTTACATCATCTGGTTTATTTTGGTTGTTTGGCAATAAATTTGTTTTGGATCATTTCATTTTATCAAATGTTCATTTTTTTAGGTTAATTAGTTCATTTATTGTTAGGTTTTTTATTTTTCTTTGGGTTAGGATATTTAGTTCTTTTTTGGTTAGGGTATTTGATTCATCTTGGATTTTTTTTCAGTTGAATAATTTTGTGTTTGGTCACTGGGTTCAATTTGGGTTATGACATATTTGATTTAGGTCATTTGGTTTATTATGGGTTATGTAATTTATTTCATTTCAGGGTTATCTAATTTTTAGTATGATCATTTTTCATTTGTTCATTTTTTTGTTAGAAAAAAATTTCTTACAAGGGTTTATTTAATTTGATGTATTTTGGGTTATGTCATTTTTTTCATTTTGGGTTTGATCCTTTTAGGTTAGGTTATTTCTTTCATTTTTTGGTTATACCTTTTTAGGATAGATTGAATTCCCCATTTACTCTAATCCACTGGGACATGGATTTTTACAACTACAATACAAAAAAATTTATCATATCTAAAAAATTAAATGTTTAAAATCCCTCAAAATATCTATTTGAAATATATATTATACCTCAATATAAAATTAATTTTAAAAAAATATGACAAAACACTCCCCAAAATTATATGTCAAAAAAGTAATCATTTTAATAAACCCACCACTATTCAATACTAATTCTTATTTAGAGACTAACTTTAGAAAAACGTTTTCTTTCCTAAAAGTGACTATTTAAAAGTATTCAACCCATGTCAATACCTTTTTCTCATTTTAAAACAAAAAATCATAAAAAAAAATATCTTATACGTTTAAAGAGGAATATCTAACCTTATATGTAACACCTGAATATTTTATGGTTTTCCTCTTATTAATTTATAATATTCAATAGTTTATGATTCAGACAACACTGAGTTTAAAACTGTAATATACTGTTTAATATGACTATTGGAATAGTAATACGACCATTAGGAATAGTAATTTGACCAATAGAATTTTAAATTCACCTATGAAAATTTAAATAAAATTTTTGTATCTTATAAATGAAAATATGTTATATTTATATCGCATAATAAGTAAATAAATGTTTTAAAAATGGTAAATTAAGTGTTGGTATTTTTGGGAAACATAAATGTTTATTTACCATTTTATAGTTAATATAATGATTTAAAAGAAAGTTCTTTCGATAAAATAGATTCATAAATTAATATTTTGTTGAATTATGATTATAATATAAATTTATGATACCTTAATTATTTTTCCAAAGTATCATAAAAATAGTTATGATATTAAAATCGAGATATTTCGAGTAAATGATGATTTTATTTAAAGTTAAAATTTATAATATCTAACTTTTTTTTTATAAAATGGAGTTCATTTTTAAAATTTGTACATTTAAAAATGTTTAAGGATATTTTTTGGGATTTTTCTAAAACAAGATGGATTTTTAGTGAATAGTTAAATATGGTATTAGATAAATACATGAATTTTTGAGTCATAAATGATTTATGGATTATGTAAGCCCATAATCTCAAAATGAAATTCATTATTTTAATATATTTTGTGATAATGATCACACTATTATTATTATTGAGGAAAAATAATGAACTAATGAGTAAAATAACGAGAGAACACTCCTCCCCTCCACTATAAATACCACCCCTCACCACCACTTGTCCTCACACATATTAAACCTTTAATCTTGTCCAATTTATGAAAAATACTATTAAAAAGTATCTTACCCACTACTATGTGGTTATAATCTCAAAAAAAAACCCCTAAAGAGGTTCTCAAGGAGAAGAATTGAAGAGGTAAGCTTCTCTTTCATTTTCTTTATTTTCTTTTCATTTTCTTTTATTTTCTTATAATATACTCACCTCCTCTATCAAAAAAATGCACAATAAATAAAATATATTAAATATAATATAATTTTATTATGTAAATGGAAAATACACATGTCTCAGATGCGTACGACGAGGTCATGGGGAAGAAACGTGTGCTACCCGACGGTTGATTAGAGAAGGTTGGGTTCTACTTCATCACTCATATAGGGTGCACCGTTTTCCGCCTCGAAACGCCCAACAGTTCTATATCGAGTAATACATGGACCTGATTTCGAAAGGGAGGCCTTTTCTGGGTGGTTTGACCAGTAATGCTTAAGAACTCACATTGGTCCAGAGGATGGGAAGTCGGGCTAATCACACCCTTTTGGGGGGAATTAGTTTCTGTTTCGGGACTCTCTTATAAATTTAAGATGTATTCATATGTTCGCGAATCTTTGGTTTATACCCAAGCATAGTATCCACGGATTTCTCCTGGTTGGCAATGGTCATCTAGACACATGGATTCAGAATCATTTATGCCCGAGGTTTACAATCCCTCGTTGGATTAATTATCCCGAGGAGTATGGACTCATTGAAGCGACACCGGGGTTTTTGCAGTGAACCAATGTGAAGATAGTCGGATCAGAAGGGTGTTGTGCTTGAACCTCAGGGAGGCTTCCTGTGTGCCCTGCCTAGGAGACAATGATCAATGTCCACGTAGTTCAGATTGGGGTGATGGAGAACTGACATGAAGGTGGACCTGAGGGATGGTAAACCTCTAGGTTCTGATGGTGATCGGGCTTGATCCTCCTAGGAGGCTTCCTACGTACCCTGCCTCAGAGACAGGGATCAAATTCCACGTAGTCAGGATTGGTGGGGCTTACGCTCTGAGGAAGACCATAAGAGGATGTCATGATTGATGCTTACTCTAAGCCCACGTGAGTCATTCTCAGTGTGATAAACAAGAGGCAGCATGGACCAGCCGATCACGTCGCAAAAGGTGTGTCCATGAGATGGGAGTGGGGCTTATGAATGGAGCGGCCCATAAGGTTGGGGCTTACTCCAAGATGGACATCAATGGTGACAAAGCGCAACGGGAGAGGGAAAGAGGTGCTCATGTGCCCATCACCTCTCTTGTTCCCAGGGGAAGTACCAAAGTACATGGGGGATTCCTTCTGATGGGTATTTTACTACCCTCTGAAGAAGGGAGAAGTACCCCAGCCCCAACAAGTGGAGGGTTAGAAAGGGGACTCCCAAGATCAGAATCCACATTACCATGGGAATGTGAACCTAGGAATGCTTCTGAAATTTTCTCAAGGGTCGGGGAAACCCCTTCGCCCCTGCTTACCGTGGTTATGTGAAATCAAAATGGCGCACTGATGTGCCTGAGGGTTACACCACACGGATCCGGCGGCTCTGGTGGAGGTCTCGGCTCAGTGCCAATGAGTAGGCCAGTGAGGTAGTCATGGACGATCAGGTCGGATCGGAAGGACTTTATGTGGCTCGGGGAACGAGAACTCTGAAGAATATGGAGGGCCACACAGAGGTACGGGTGGTGGCACCCTTCATGTAGGGAAGTGGTACGCGGTTGGAGAAGCCATCCGCGAACCAGGGTTGTCCGCGGACAGATGGGAATCCTATGAACCAAGGTGGTTTGCGACTTCAAGTTCGATCCACAAACCAGGGTGGTCCGCGTACGGTTCCTGCAGGCAGCGGTGGCCAAGGGAGGCGTCGGCTAGAGGCTCATCAGTCAGGTTTTTGCCCGCGTAAGAGGGTGCTATGCGGTGCGGCAGATCGGAAAAACAGGCATAAAATCCCTGGTCCCCGGGGAGTGCATCTGCAGAGGGACCATGGTTTGCGATTTTCTCTTCTTTGTTATTTTAGGTTCACAGTTCACCAAGTTATTATTCATTTTTGGTTCCTTATTAGTTCATTCCCAGGTTTATACATGATCTTGTTCGTGAACTCGAACTTCCGAAATCCTAAGACTTCCTTCAAAATCCTTCCACCCGAATCTGATTGATATTCTCCGAGTCCTCCTCTTCTCTTCCCCTCAGTCTCCTTTTATAGTGTGGGGAAAATTATGTATCTATGGTCATGTGGCACCTTTTCTGGAGGCCCATGACCAAAAACCCGATTCACGGATGACTCGGTCAATTCGCAACTCATGGGGGGCATTGAGAGAATCTCCCCCTTGAACCAAACAATCTCCCCCCGCAAACCAAACGAGCTCGGAGAGTGCTTCTTGGCCGCGAAGGGTTCTGCCTCTATTTCCACGAACAACAGTGAATGCAGCTGGAGCTAGTTGACGTGGTTCGCGGATGGGGCGGTTCATGATGGTGGACCGGCTCGGAGCCTATCCAGATTCAAGCCCATGGAAGATCTCCGCCTCCATCTCGCGAACAAGGCTAGTCCGTGGAGGGGAATGGTTTTCTGAACCGGCTGCGTAAAACTCGGGCCGGTTCGCGGACCGATTGGTCCTTTTCTAATTTTGAGTATTGGCCTCCTTCCTTTTCCCAATTCGTTGAAGGTAATTGGGTAAAAATCCTCTCTCAAATGAAAGGCATTATTATCTTCATTTTTGGATTTTTCAGGACCCTACAGATGCCCCCATCAGAATGGGGTCCGATCGGAATGAAGAGGAGGCTATTCTGATGAAGAGTGGTCTTGAAACATGGATGGTTTGCGGTAGGGGAGTGGAGCCGGTGGGGGACCATGCCTATAAATATGGGGAGCCCTTCATTTGTCCTTTATCAGATTCTTCATGAAACTAGAGCATCTTGTGTTTCTGGCTGCACGTGATCGTTCCTTCGTGAGATGCTTCATCCGCGAACCATCCACCACTTCCGTGAACCATTCCTCCTTCGCGGTTTCCTTCACCCACAGACCAATCTCCCAACCACAAAACAATACTTTTAATTAATTAAAAAGTAAGTCACGACAGGCCATGGAGGAACTCGCTTCACGGTTTTAAATGGTCCGCGGACCAGAGTGATCCAAAATTTGAAAAACAAACTTTAATTCTGAACATAAACTCTTAATGCTCGGATCTGAGGTTCCGTGAGGTAGCCTGGTTCGTGGTTTTCTGGAAAACGCTCCACGGGCCAAGGTACTGCAGATGCATTCCTTGTAAGGTTGGTTCGTGGGATGTTGTCATCGTGAACCAACCTATGAGGCCACGTTGAGGATTTCATTATGAGGCTTGGATGGAATCCTTTTCAAATACTTGGTATTTTTTCCATGTTTTATTATTTTGGACTAACAATTTGCATGATTTCCATGGCACAGGGAGAAGATAAATCTGG
The DNA here is from genome assembly GCA_963277665.1 of Viscum album. NCBI lineage: Eukaryota > Viridiplantae > Streptophyta > Magnoliopsida > Santalales > Viscaceae > Viscum > Viscum album. Next base: position 29,465,606 of record OY728132.1, on the reverse strand, counting down.
CTCCTCCTCATCCTGTGACTAGGCCCGCTTCTGGGCCTCTCCCAATTGGTTCAGGGATACGTATAGCCATGATTCACAGAGTGGAAAACATCAAATAGGACCCTAGTCAGTCCATCATTCCTGACGATGGTGTCTTGGAAGACTTATTCTCTCCTGATCTCCTGGGTTATCCACTATCAAATTGGCTTCCTCTTTACGGCTTCGGTCTTCAAGACGATTTCCCTATCCCCCCTACTTTCTCGGGTCTTCCATCTCCTTTCTTGGAAGTGCTACCAAAGTGCATTCATGTGAGACTTACCCCATTGGGGGAGATGATCTCTGATCCTGATCTGAAAGATACCTTCATTTTGAGAGGCTCTGTCTCGACTCAAAGTGATATGTACACACAAGACTTCTCTAAAGAAGATTTACCCAAGAATTATCCTTCTATTATCAATCTTTCTCAAATGGATCCTGACGCAGGGTGGATTCTTAGGTGGGATCTTCGGTCTGGCAGGCTCTTCTCAAATGACTGGGCCTGGGCCTTCTGGGTCCATCATCATTACCGAGAATCTCCCGAGTCGCTGGAAGCAGTCAATTTATACTCCGCAGTATGGGCCTCCCAGTTTTGTGTTTACCCACCATCCTTGATCCTGCCTAACCTGCTCATTCGCTGGTGTTCAAGCACTAATACTTTCCACCTTGCGCATGGTGAAGTTGGCATTAGTCTGTGGGACATCTATCAATTGGGAGGGATCCCGATTATCGGTGAGATGTATGACGAGTTCCTGCCCACTCATAGTGCGTGGGATGACGTTGAACAAGTGCCTTCGTTGGTGAAGGATCAGCTGGTTATGGAGGATCCATCACTGGGTCAGGACTTGCATGCCCACTCTCTTATTCCCTATAGCACCTTGATAGGGTTATTTCTAAACACCATTGGTCCTGTTCCAAAGATCAAGTTCCCCAGGACTCATCCTTCTCAATAGTCACAAACCACCCCAGGTTCCTACGGGGTGGTTATGGAGGCGGGTGACTACCTTTCATGGGGTTATGAGGTGCGCCCCGATGTTCCACCTATGCTCCGGCTGGCAGGTTTGTTTGCTATGTTTCTGAGCGGGTGGCTATTCCCTTCTCGGGATATCAACCCAGGCATCAGATCTTGCACCATGATGATGGCAGTCGATTTGGCAGGGGGCCGCCCTGTGAACTTATCCATGCCACTTTGGCTCGTATTTACGAGATGCATAGTCACATGTAAAAGGGCAGTTCTCCCTATCATCTGAGTGGGCCATTTCAGTTCTTATACGGCTGGATAGAGAATCACTACCACTGTTATGAGTATTTTCATAACATGGTCATCCCACATCCTACTTTCCGGCCTACCCTTCTCGATATCACTGGGGTTTGTTTGAAGTCCTTCAATTCTGATGAAATCATCGAGCTCCTGAGTGACTTCTCCCATTTTTTCTTCACTCCTTACCCTGCCCCTTTTGTCGTTGCGATTGATATCTGCCGAGGGAGCTTGGAGGAGCGCTCTTATGTGATTTCACTATGGGACGAGTTTTTGTCCGCACAAATAGACGGTGTTTCTCTGTAAAATTTGTATGCCCCACATCGTTTTTCTCACCAGTTTGGATGTATGTAACTCCATGTTTCCCTTCCTCCTCCTCAGGCTCAAGGACTGCACCCACACACTCTCTGTCAGTGGTGGTTGATGCTGATGTGGGAGGGATCTAACACAAGCATTCTATTACCTAATATGGGAGCAGATGCCGGCCGATCCTTGGAGTACACAAGGATGTGGGTAAAACATTACCCCAATGGGATCCTAGGGAAGGCTGTCCGGCAGGTTCCCAAGTCAAGAGTCATGGCAGCTGCTGTGCCTACCGCACCTTCCTCATCGGCTCTAATGGAGGACCGACTGATGGCTCGTCCGTCAAAGAGACTCTGGTGATTTTCCCCTCCCATCCCTCTGCGGTCGAAGATCAAATGGACCCAACCTTCTTGGATGTGGCTGAGGATGAACCTGTGGCTTCAGGTCCCATCAAGAAAATTCCTGAAGTTTTTCTGACCAGTACAGGTCTTAGCAACTTGACTCCCAAGCCTGAACCGGGGTTAGAAGCTTCAGGTCTTACAGCTTCGGAACCATCATCTAGCGTGCACATTCCTGTGCTAGTCGCAATGCCAGACTTCACTCTTGTGTTGTCTAGTGAGGATACCAAAGATCCTCAGGTCATGGAGGATCACTGAGCAGTGTGCGGGTGGGCCTGGCCTCGGATTCGCGAGATTGTCACGGAAACTCCCCTGGTTGAAATGGCAACTAAAACAAATGAACTCTGAAAACTCTTCTTGGGTTTGGGGTTGGGTACTTTTGACTATCAGCCGTATCATTTTCTCCCCTCCCAGGTTATCATTTCCCGTGAGGAAGTTGCTACTAGTGAACGTAAACTTTCTTACCTCGCTGCCAATCATTGTGGTCCTGAGCCCTGGAGGAAGCCACGATAAAGCTCCATCTGCTGATAGCACAGGAGGTGATCTCTTGAGATCAGGCGGCAGTCCTATCTCCTGAGTTGTATGAATGTGAAGAATGGGCAGCGATGCTGAGGGATCAGTTATCAGCTATGAATGGTTGTCTTGAAGCCACCAAAAAAGGGATCAATGATCTCCAAACAACAGTGGAGTATACTCGTTCAGTGGTTGAGGTTGAAGCTAGGGAGAAGGCCGTGTTGGAGCAGTCTTGTAACAACCTTTACCGCTCGGTTGTTGATCTAATGGAGAGAGCGAATCAGGCTCCTTTATGACTATCAGAGCTATTCTTGTACTCTCTATTTTACTTACCCTTCTTTTTTTGTGAGGGAGAGACTCCTGCTTGTGGACATTATATCTTTTTGTTCGAACAGAATACAGTATCTATCAATCTCTTATCGCTGTAAAATTTGATTGTTACTAGAACAATTGTTGTGTAAATAACAACTCACTGAATAAGAATTAATCATAACTCAGGAAAACAATCTCTAACTTTTTCCTAGACCATGGGGTCCAGCGAGCACAGTTTGACTATTTCTAGGATTCTGTAGAAAAACCCCAAAAACTTTTGGTCTTTTCTTTTAATCCCCTAAATTTTACTGGGCTCATTTAGTGTGAACCCAGTGGGTATGGGCCAACTTTTTCTTAGGTCGCCCTTTCCGGGTTTTCGGACTAACAGGCTTTGTGCCTCTTTTCCTGGGCGGTTTAAAGTCCTGCCGTCAAGACTATCATTGCTGATGTTTTAGGTCGAATAGATTTGACCAAATATAGTGGGGAAATGACCCCAATGAGGTTTGGTTGATTAAAAGATGTCTCAGTGTCCTTCAGACTCATGTGAAGGGAGTGTGTTTAGATTTGAACGACATGTTGGGCATGTCTCAAGGCATGGGAGACGTATAGGCGTGCAGAGGTGGGAAGAGCATTACCTAAGGAAATATTTCCTTTGGTAGGCAGGCCAGGGGAAATAAATATGCAGAGTTACTGAGGGAATGGTATTCATAGTCATGCAAAGGTGTCCTTAAGTCAATGATTCCCCATTTATGATGGCTATAGGACATCATGAAAGTTTGGCTTATGGAAACCACCATGGGTGGCTTAGAGAATTATGAAAACCACCAGGGGTGGCTTGGAAAGGGTATGTGATGTATGAAAGATTTTGAGAACATCTGTATCAATCAGGAGTGTAGAAGTAAGGTTCCTATCCTACTAATTTATCTAGCATAAAGGACGGTTGGGGTTTGGTGCAGTTTAAAGTCATGCAGCTGGGACATCATCTAGAATGGAACATCTTCTCCTGGTCCTTGGTAATCTTGTCAGAGACGTTCCACCATATTCAGGAATGGTTGTGAAAGGGGATAGTAAGCTGCAACTCAGAGGGTTTTTGAATGGATATGGGGGCTCATAGGCCAGCAAGCATACAGAGAGAGACATTGCCTAAAGAAATCTTGCCTTTGGTAGACGAGCTAGGGGCGATCAATATGCAAAGCCGCTGAGGGTCTAAGATGTATAGTCATGAAAATGTGTCATTAGGTCAATGATTTTATTCTTCCGATAGCTGAGAAACTTCAGGGAAGTTGAGATTCGGGACCACCAGGGGTGGCTTACAAGGGTTCGACTCTTTCTGGGTGCAGAGTATGGTTTATGAAAACAGGATTTCTGGAAACAGGAGAAATGTTCTGGATAAATTTCCAGGAACGGGTGAAGTCATCCCTCCCCACGCTGATGTGAGGTGGTAGTTTGTGTAGGTATGGCCCTTGCACTGAGGGGGGGGGGAGGAAAACCCCTATCCCTGGCTGGACTGATGAGGAGTTTGGCCGTGCAGTTTAATGTCATGCGGTAAAGACGAAGTCCATGCATTTTAACGTCATGCGGTAAGGGCAAGGGAAATTTTTTTAAATTTCATACAGTTTAACGTCATGCGGTAAAGACGAAGTACTCTCTATTTAATGGTCATAGAGTTCAGACCATTGGGTGATTATTGCTACAATCCCTCAGAGGGAAATTGATATGCTCTGAACAAGTGTGTTGGAATGAGGGTGTAAACTGCAACTCTGGGGTTTCTCGGATCAGGAGAGATGATATGGGGCTCTGAGGCCGGTAAGCGTATGGAGATAGGGAGAGTATCACCTAAGGAAATCTTGAATTTGATGGACGAACCAGGTGCTATCATTATGCAGAGCAATTGAGAGCATGATATTCATAGTCGTACAAATGTGTCCACGGGTCGAAAAATTTCCACTACCGATGGCCGTGAATGATTATGAAAATCCAGGATTTCTCATAGCACAGAGTTCGGCACATGGGGATAATGGTGTCTCGAGCACAAAAGATACATCTTTATGGTAGTTGCGCGCTGAGTCAGAGTATCCCAGTTCTGGCTTGATGGTTGTAGATGCAAATTGTTCTGTGAACCGCGGGCGGATACATAGGCTCATCGGGCAGGGGTGCCCTGGAAACACTTGGAAGTGGGTGAGGAATGAACTTGTAAACCACTGCTCCATAAATTTTCAGATCGAAAGATATGACATGGGGGCACTCAGGCCGGTGATCGTACAGAGTTAAGAAGAGTATCTCCTGGGGAAATATTGCCTTTGATGGACGAGCCAGGGGCTATGATTATGCAGAGCCGCTGAGGGCATGGTATGCATAGTCGTACAAAGGTGTCCATGGGTCAATGGAATTCCGCCTCCGATGGCCATGAGTGGTTATGGAGATCCGCAATTATCTAGGTCATGGAGTCTTGTGTATGAAGAGGATGCATCCAAATGTGCAAGGAGTATTCTTTTCCCCTTTCGCCGTATATCTTGGGTGGGTCTTGACGAATCCCATGCTTTTAACGTCGTGAGGTAAGGATGAACTCCATGCAGTTTAACATCATGTGGTGAAGAAGAAGGTGACCCGACGTGAAAGGAAAGGGGGGTCTGCGCAGTTTAACGTCAGGTGGTGAGGATGACTTCCGTACAGTTTAACATCATGCAGTAAAGACAGATAGCATTTTTAAAGGATGTCATGAAGTTTTACGTCATGCAGCGAGGACAGAGGAATTTTTAAACCAGTGAAAATTCTTGTAGTTGAAGGAATTTCCCAGGACGATTAATGCTTGGTCTCTACAGTTTTATGGCAAGCGGCCAAGATGTTTCATGCAATTTAACGTCATGCGGTAAGGACGTAGTGGAAAAGGCCTCTCTTTATCAGAATGCAACTGGACTCGAACATCTCAGCATTCCCAGACGTGGAGAGGGGTTTATTGGTGTAAATCGTGGTTCCAGGGCTTCTTGAATCAGGAGAAATGAGATGGGCCTCCTGAGGCCGGTAGGCGTACAGAACTAGGAAGAGTGTCTCCGGTGGAAATCTTGCCTTAGGTAGATGGGCCAGGGGCAATCAATATGCAGAGACTCTGAGGGCATGATATGCATAGTCATCCAGAGGTGTCCACGGGTCGATAAATTTCCACTTTCGATGGCCGTGAGTGGTTATGAGGATCCGCAATTATCCGAGCCACGAAGTCTGTCATTTGGAAAGGAAATGTCTGGACATGTCGGGCATACTCGGCTTTGGTTGCTGTTAATGTTTATAGAGCTCCTGGCGCTGGTTTATTTTGTGCGCAGGGGTGTAACTTCACTTCTTGTTGTTTAACATCATGCGGTAAGGACGAAGTACTCTTAGTTTAGCGGTCATAGAGCTCGGACCACTGGACGACTATTGCTGTAGTCACTCAAAGGACAACTAAGTTAACATGCTCTAATATACCCAGAATAGGGTGGGGGGACGAAGTTTGTAAACTGCAACTCGAAGGTTTCCCAGATCAGGAGATGTGGTGTAGGGGATTTGAGGTCGGTAAGCATACGGAGCTAGGAAGAGTACCACCCAAGGAAATATTGCCTTTGATGGACGTTCCAGGGGCTATCATTGTGCAGAGACGTTGAGGGCATGGTATGTATAGTCGTACAAAGGTGTCCCCGGGTCGATAACTTTCCACTTCTGATGGCCATGAATGATTATGAAAATCTAATATTGCTCACAGTACAGAGTTCGGTGTGTGGGGATAATCAGTACAGAAAAACTTGTGTTTCGCGGCGGTTTTAAAAACCACCGTGAAATTTGTAATTTTTTTTATTTTTTTGAGGATTAGCGGTGTTTTTTAGAAAACAGCCATGAAATAGCAGTGGTTTGGGTGAAACCACTGCGAAATTAAAATAAAAAAATAAAAAAACATGAGAAAACCCAAAATCACTTAAATGACCATAAATTTTGATACGGGCGTCTGTTGGAGCGCCACGACCAGTTAAATCGAAGCTCATGAAGATATTGCGAGGAAAATTTAATCAAAACCATGAGACGGTCTATGGTGCAGAAGATATGAGAGTTATAAGAAAGTTGAAAAAAGTTCCCCAACTTCAAACGGCCATAACTTTCGCTCAGGGTGTCCGTTTGGACTCTACCACATATTAAATCGAAGACAACGAAGAGAGTTATGCACCAATTTTATAGAACTAGGCTTCTGTTGTGTTTTTCGACCCCAAAACCCCTCCGAAGGTCTTCAAAACCCCATTTCCGTCACTGGTGTCCCGTCATACTTGTCTTTAAACGGATCTAACTTTCGATCCGTGTGTCAGTTCGGACTCCTCCGCCTGCCAGATCGTAGTTCGTTCCATGAGCTTCAATTTGACTAGTCGTGGTGCCAACATGGACTCTTGGATCATATGTTATGGCCTTTTTAGTGGGTATCAGGTTTGTTATGTTTTTCGATGCCTCATTTCTAGCACCCGTTCCCGTCAGTTTTTTTTAAATGGACGTAACTTCCGATCTTCTAGTCCATTTGGTCTCTTTCACCTATCAGCTCAAAGATCATTTTAGGATCTTTGATTTGACTGGTCGCGAATTTGGAACAGATACTCAGATCATAAGTTATCTCCATTATTGTGAGTCCAATTTGTTTGTCACTTTTTGACTTTTTTATGGGTTTTAACAGTTGCTCCATTTATTACTGTTTATTTGGGTTTCTATGAGTTGTTATCTTTATCAATGATTTTTTGTGGGTTATTATGATGATTATGTTGAATTCTTAAGGGGTTTTCCAGAGTTTTCATGATATTTCACATGTTTTCATGCTTTCTAATGCTTCATTCTTCATGCTTCTCCATCTGTTTGCATGCGTTTTCATAATTTTTCATCCCTTATCACGCCTTTTTGTAATTTTTCATATGTTTTATTTATTATTTATTATTTCTTATTTATAATATACTTTAATTTATTTATTATCTATTATTTTTTACTGGTTTTTTATTATTTATTATTTACTATTTATTATTGTTATTTATTATTTATTATTTATTATTTATTATTATTATTAATAATATTTGTTACTAGTTATTTATTATATATTATATATTATATATTAAATATTAAATATTATATATTATATATTATATATTATTATATATTTATTATTGGTTATTGTTTATTATTTATTATTTATTTATTTATATTTATTAATTATGTGTTATTTATTTATTATTATTTAATATTTAATATTTATTGTTTATTATTATCATTTGTTATTATTATTTATTATTATTATTTATTATTTATTATTTATTATTTGTTATTTTTTTATTTTATATTTATTATATATGTATTATTATCTATAATTAACTGTTGTTTATTATTTATTATTTATTATTTATTATTTATTATTTTTTTATTATTATTTATTATTTATTATTCACTATTATTTATTATTTGTTATTTGTTATTTATTATTTATTATTTAATATTTAATATTTAATATTTAATATTTATTATTTCTAATTTCTAATTTCTAATTTATTATTATTTATTATTATTTTATTAATTATTATTTATTATTATTTATTATTTATTATTTATTATTTATTATTTGTTTATTATTATTTATTATTTATTATTATTTGTTATTTGTTATTTATTATTTATTATTTATTATTTATTATTAGTTATTTCTTATTTATTATTTATTATTTAATATTATTTATTATTTATTATAATTTATTATTATTTATAATTTATTATTATTTATTATTTATTATTTATTATTTGTTATTTATTATTTATTATTTATTATTTATTATTATTTATTACTTGTAATTTATTATTTATTATTTATTATTTGTTATTTGTTATTCATTATTTATTATTTATTATTTATTATTTATTATTTATTATTTATTATTTATTATTTATTCTTTATTATTTATTATTTATTATTATTATTTATTATTTATTATTATTTATTATTTATTATTTATTGTTATTTATTGTTTCTTATTTATTATTATTTATTATTTATTATTTATTATTTATTATTTATTCTTTATTCTTTCAATTTCGTAATTTTCTTATTTTTTTATTTTATATATATTAGTTATGTATTATTTTTTTCAATAATTATATATAAGTATATTAAATTCTGTTTGTTAACCACATGACGAGCTTACTGGAGTGGTAAAGTCTTTGGAAAATATGCAAGAGGTTAGAGGTTCAAATCTCACCAAACGCAATATTTCTTTATATTGCATGGGCATGGGCATGGGCATGAGCTTGGGCATGGGCATGGGCATGGGCATGGGCATGAGCATGTGCATGGGCATGGGTATGGCCATGGGCATGGGCATGGGCATGGGCATGGGCATGTGCATGGGCATGGGAATGGGCATGTGCATTGGGATGAGGATGCATGCATGGATAAAGTAAATAAAGTAATGATAATTAAACGAAATAAAGAAATAAAATATGAAATAAATAAATAAAATACGAAATAAAGAAATAAAATACGAAATAAATAAATAAAATATGAAATAACTAAATAAAATACGAAATAACTAAATAAAATACGAAATAAATAAATAAAATACGAATAAAGAAATAAAATACGAAATAAAGAAATAAAATAAATAAAATACATAAAATAGATAAAATAAATAAAATAAATAAAATAAAAATAAATAAATAAAATAAATAAAATAAAATAAATAAATAAATAAAATAAAATAAAGAAAATAAAGAAAATAAATAAATGAAAAAATGAAAAAATGAAAAAAATGAAAAAAATAAAAAATAAAAAATAAATAAAATAAATCAATAAAAGTAAAAAAATAACTAAAATAAATCCAAAAAAGATAAAAAAGATAAAAAAGATAAAAAATCAAAAAAAAAAAGATAAAAAATAACTAAAATAAATAAATAATAAATAAAAAAAGATAAGAAAGATAAAAAATAAATAAAAAACTGCCGCTAAATTATTTAGCAGCAGTTTAAACCGCCGCGAATAGTTTTTCCGACACATGATTTATGGGCGGTTTTTCAAAACCACCGCCAATCGATTTTGCGGTGGTTTAAACCGCCGGGAAACGAAAAAAACCGCTGCTAAATCGTGATTTTGCCGTAGTGAATGGTGTCCGAGCATACAAGAAACATCTTCAATGCAATTTTCTGTTGAGTCACAGTAGCATAGTCCTGGCTTGATGTTCGTAGATGCAGGTCTTCATGTCAACCACGGGCAGAAACATGGGCTAACCGGGTAGGGATACCCAGGCGATTTTGGATGTGAAAAAGGGGACGAACTTTCAAACCATTGCGCCATAAACTTCTGGATCAAGAGGTATGGTATGGGGCTCTGAGGCCGGTAAGCGCACAGAGCTATGAAGAGTGTCACCTGTGGAAATATTGCATTTGGTAGATGGGCCAAGGGCTATCAATATGCAGAGCCGCTGAGGGAATGGTATGCATAATCATGCAAAGGTGTCCACAGGTCGATGAATTTCCACTTCCGATGGCCATGAATGGTTATGAAGATCCATAATTATCCGAGTCGTGGAGTCTGATGTATGGGGAGGATGCATCCAAATGCACAAGGAGTATTTCCATCTCGTTTTTCAATATATATTAGGTGGTTCGTGACAAAATTTGTACAGTTTAACATCGTGCTGTGAGGATGAAAAACACACCCCGTGCAGGTCTGGTCCATACACGGGGGAAAGGGGCATTTTTAACTTTCATTATCCATTCAGTTTAACATCGTGTGGAGAGGACGTAAAAAATACACCCCGTGTAGGTCTAGCCCATACACGGGGGAAAGGGGGAATTTTTAAACCTTTCTATCCGTGCAGTTTAACATCGTGCAGTAAGGACAAAGAGTACACCCCATGCCAGTCTGGTCCGTACATGGGGGGGGGGAAGGCATTTTTATCTTTTATTTGGGGGGTTGGGCCAGGACTGGGAACCCTCGCGTCACTACGTATCCTGTGAGGTCAGGAATCAAGCCGTACGTTGTTCTCTGGAAGAAGTACGCCCCGTCCAGGTCTAGTTCGTACACAAGGGAAGGGGACATTGCTAAATTTTATTTTATTTTATTTGGGAGTGGCTGGGCCAGGACGGGATCCTGGCGTGGCTACTTATCCTGTGAAGGCAAGAATCAAGCCGGCTGTAGTTCTCTGCCAAATACACCCCGTGCAGGTCTGGTCCATACACAGGGGAAGGGGGCGTTTTTTTATTTGAGAGGTGGCAAGGCCAGGATGTGGAACCCTGGCGTCGCTATGTATCATGCGAAGGAAGGAATCAAGCCGCACATAGTTCACTGAAAGACAATACACCCCGTGTAGGTCTGGTCCATACATGGGGGGAGGGAACATTTTTAACATTAATTCGGGAGTGGCTGGGCCAGGACGGGGAACACTGGCGTCGCTACGTATCCTGCAAGCATAGAAATCAAGCCGTACGTAGTTCTTTGAAATCTGTGTAGTTTAACATCATGCGGTAAGGACGAAGGATACACCCCGTGCATGTCTCGTCTGTAAACGGGAAAAAGGGAATTTTTAAACCTCCTCTTTTTTTGGGGGATGGCTAGGCCAGGATTGGGGACCTTGGAGTCACTACGTATCCTGTGAGGGCAGGAATCAAACTGTACGTAGCTCTCTGAAATGAGTACACCCCATGCAGGTCTGGTCCACACACGGGGGTATAGGTCATTTTTAAAACTTCTTGTCCTTGCAGTTTAACGTCGCGCGGTGAGGACGAACTACTCTTAGTTCAAGGTCCTAGAGTTTGGACCGTTGGGTGCTTGGCAGTTTAACATCATGCAGCTCAGATGAAGAATACACCCCGTGTAGGTCTGGTCCATACACAAAGGGAAGGGGGAATTCTTAACTCTTATTATCCCTTATTATCTGTGTAGTTTAACGTCATGTGGTAAGGGCAATAAATACACTTGGTCTCTATGAAAAATACTTCTTTAGGAATCTCGCATTGGTAGGAGCCGTGGTAAATTTCTCGTCCATGGAGATCAGGGTATATGCTCTATTGGAGTAGACCTTGTGTACCACGTATGGTCCCTCCCACTTGGGCTCCAACTTTGGAGGTTTCCTTCCAGGTATTATTGGGGTATGGAGGACCAATACCAATTCTCATTTCAAGAAAGACTGAAGATAGATCTTTTTATTGAAGGCTCGTGCAATCTGATTCTGGTAGACTTCCAGATGGTGCAAAGTGTGCAGCCTCTTCTCGTCCAGCTGTTCCAATTCACCCAACCGCTTTTTTGATAGTTCATTGTCGGATAATTGATCAAAGATGGGAACACGGAGTGAGGGATGTTGGAGTTCAATGGGAAGGACCGCCTCTTTGCCGTATACCAATGAGTACGGGGTAGCCCGAGTAGCGGTGCAGATTGTAGTTCGATAAGCCCACAATGCATGGAGGAGTTTATCTAGCCATGACTTCTTGTCTTTGTCCACCATTTTCTGAAGATTGTTGGACATGGTCTTGTTGAAAGCCTCTATCTGTCTGTTGGCCGCCACATGGTAGCGGGATGAGTGGTTAGCCTTGATAACATACTCTTGGTATAATTTCTCCAATTCAGCAGAACAGAAGTTGGTGCCATTATCCATCAGTATGGTATTAGGGACACCAAATCTGGTGATGATATTGGTTTTCACGAAGCTTACAACGCTTCTTTCCCCAAAATCCCTAAGGGGTACACCTTCTTCCCATTTGGAAAAGAAGTCGGTTTCTGTGAGGATATATTTCAGTTGTTTGGCTGTGGTGGGGGGATATGGTCCCACAACATCCATTCCCCAGATGGAAAATGGCCAGGAGTACTTGTCCTGATAAAGTAACTCTGGGGGTTGGTGTATGAAGTTGACATATATTGGAAACAAGTATAATTTTGCGGTAAAGTGCTCACAATCTCGTGCCACTGTGGGCCAATAATACCCGAGTCTTCAAACCTGATGGGAAAGCTTGGTCCTCGGCTGATCTGCCCTACACACTCTAGCATGCACTTCAATCATGACGGCGAAAATTTCTTCTCCATCAATGCACCTGAGGAGGATTCCATCGAGGCCTCGTTTGTAGAGGACTTCTTGCTGAATCGTGCCGCCATATAGGACAAAGTTGATTTCCCTTCTTCGTATTTGATCTCATTTATCGTTTTATGATTCATGTTCTCCCCGTTGAAGGTAGTTTACCATGGGGGTCATCCAACTAGTGGTGGGAGCATATGGCTCAGAGACAGTACTGAATTCATGGATTTCTTCTATCTTGGTCTAAACATATGGCAAGACCATTCGCCGGTGAGCAATACTAATGATTGTTTCATCCCGGTCTGGGTCAGCTAGGGCAGTGGTCATGTTGTCCAATGCATCAGCCTAAGAATTCTGGGACCGAGGAATATAGGTCAATGTTGGTTCTATAGATAATTCCACCATTAACCCTCGTACATGGTCAAATAGGGGAATCATCTCCTTCTTTTTGATAGCATAGTCACCATTGACTTGCTTGATGACCAGTTCCGAGTCACATTTTACTTTAAGGTGATGTACTTGTGCCTGGAGTGCGAGTTCTAGGCCTGCAATGATGGCCTAATATTCCACTTAATTGTTCATAAATCCTTCTGACAGGAGGAAGTAATATGGAAAGACTGCCTTTTCTGGGGACATGAGTATTATCCCCAAGCCCACCTTGTTAAATTTGGGGTCTTCCATCCTCTTCCCGGTTGGGGTTTGGGATTCTCCGTCGAAGTACATTTCCCATGTTGGGAGTTCCTCTTGAACCGTGAAGATGTCTTCATCCGGTAGCTCGATGTCCAGTGCGGTAGTCCCCTGTTGAGAGGTGATCCACCAGAAATTATGCTAATGCATGGTCCTTGATGGCCTTCTGAGGCACAAATCGGATGTCAAACTATGGTAGGATGACTTCCCATCGAGATAGGTGCCCAGTCAGCATCAAGCGGATGAGAATGTACTTTAGCGGGTTTTTGTGCGAGACCAAATGGACTTCATGATGCTGCAGATAATGTCGCATATTTTGAACCGCGAATACCAAGGCCAAACAACTCTTCTTGATGTTTGAGTATCGAATCTCAACATCAATCATTGTTCAGCTAAGGTAATAGAGAATGTTTTCACTACCAACGTCATTCGTTTGTGTGAGGAAGGCTCCCAGTGACCTCTCTAGTGCCGTTACGTATAAGAGGAGAGGTCTTCCTGCAACCAGGGGCATGAGCACTGGTGGGATTATAAGGTACCTTTTTAGGCTATCAAACGCCACTTGGCAGTCATCTGTCCAATGGTACGTGACTCCCTTTTTCATTAAACTAGTGAAGGGAAAACATTTTCCCTCCAGGTTGGCTATGAATCTCTTGATATAGGCTATGTGTCCTTGGAATCCTCTCAACTCATTGAGATTGCGGGGATGAGGCAAGTCAAGGATATCCTTTGTCTTTTCAGGGTCGACTTCGATGCCGCGATGGCATACAATGAAGCCAAGGAATTTCCCTAAGGTAACCTCGAAGGCACAATTCAAGGGGTTCATCTTCAGGTGATGCTGTCGAAGCTTGTTGAAGACGGTCTCAAGGTCTAACAGGTGATATGAGCACTATTCTGATTTAACCACCAAGTCATCTACATAACATTAGACTAATCTCCCCAATAATGGTTCAAAGATACGATGTATGGGGCGTTGATATGTGGTGCCAGCTTTCTTGAAACCAAAGGGAATAACCTTGTAACAGAATACTCCTAGGGGGGCTCTGAAGGCGGCGACTTCTTCGTCTTCTCGGGCCATCCCGATTTGATTATATCCAGAATAGCCATCCATGAAGGATAAAGCCTCGTACCCAGCCGTCACATCAATTAATAACTCGTTGATCAGGACTGGGAAGTCATCTTTCAGGCAATACCGATTGAGATCCCTAAAATTGATACAGATGCGGATTTTCCCATTCTTTTTATTAAAGGGGACGACGTTGGCCAACCATATGGGGTACTGGACCTCCCGAATGAATCCTACTTTAATGAGCTTATCAACTTCATCCTCTATTTTGGAATAATGTGAGGGATGTGTTCTTCTGGTGGCCTGTTTATATCCCCAGTGGTCTTATGGAAGACCCAAGTGATGTGTCACAACTTCGGGATTGAGTCTCGGCATTTCTGTATAATTCCAGGCAAAAAAATCCCGATGATTCTTCAGGAAGGAGGTATATATCTCGTGATCCACGAGGGACATGGATGCACTAATGAGAGTAGGCCTCAGATCTTCCTCAGTACCCAGGTTTATTTCCTTGAGATCATCCACCATGGTGGAGATACCTTCCTCAAATGCGGGAGGTGCGTCCCAGAGATCTTCTTCCTCTTATTCTCCCAAATCCTCATCTTCTGGATCTGACGTGGGGAGAGCTCTTGACTCGAGCTCCTGGGAGTCTGGAGGCGAGGCATTGTGAGTGTCCTCGCTCAAATACTCACCCCCAAATTGAGGGTTGGCGTACGTTCCCGCTTTTTCATGCTCGACCTTCATGGCTGAAGTCATGAAGACAACTGAGTGTGTGTCCGGACATGAACCCCTACTCTCAATATAGTTGATATACAGTACGTAGTCTCTTCCAAGATGCCTGAGGGGGTAGTCAGAAACCACTTCTAGAACATTTGAAGTGGGGATCCAGTCAACACCATCGGCCAAAGGCTTCTTCTTCATTTGCTCATAAAATCTAACATCAATGTAGTCTGACTCGGAGAGCTTGAAAGGGGCCTTGTCAGTGTACAAGGTCCCAATTTTCCCATTGACGTAGTACTTAATACAATAGTGGTATGAAGAAGGAACGACCATGTGCTTATGGAGCCACGACCTTCCCAGTAGGGAATTGAATGTTGTGCTCTCCCGGACCACCAGGAATTCCAAATAGGCCGTCGCCAAAATGGGTCTTTATCTTGATTTGTCCCATCGGATTCTGCTCACTCTTGTCGTAACCTAGAAGAGTGGTGGATGAGGGTATTAAATCACCCTCATTATAGCCCAACATACAGAGTGTCTGTAGGGGAAGGAGGTTAACTCCACTTCCATTGTCATTGAAGACTTTATGGATCTCAACATCATTCAGTGTACCAGACACATACCGTGGTTTGTTGTGTCCTTGCATGATGGAATCTTCATCCTGATCGGTGAAGGAAATCACCGAATTGCATTCAGCCGGGCCAGTCTCCGTCCGATAAACCTCGGTGGCAGCTACCTCAGATTGAAAGTCATGGAGGCTGAGAAAGGCTTCAATAAGCACCTCCCTGAGGTCGGCTGAAAAACTCAGGGCATCCATGATTGACAGATTGGATGGTACTGACACCAGCTGCTTAAGGATGTCATACTTTTTCTCCAACGACCGATGCTTCTCCGTTGGCGGGAGAGCTCTAGCAGACAGCTTGGGAGTTGGAGTATGTGACGAGAAGGGACCCGTCATGGGTTCGGATACTGACGATGTTCCCACGTTCTGGGGACTCGGCCCACCTGGTCTGTTTGTGCACACTAGGAGGCTAGGCGTTTGTCCCTCATCTGATGGGTATCGAAGAATAACGGGGCCAAGGTGTCCGCTTGTGGATGTGGAGGGATGTTCATTCTCTTGCTAAGTCCATTGAAGGGATGTCCCATGGGTTTCTGTGATATTAACGGTTCGGGCCAGGTTCCAACCGTAGGGTTGATTTCAGCCGCGACTACGTCTCATCTGGTATCCCCTACCTCTACGATTCCTCCTCTTGGTCCCTTGTTTCTGGAACTCGGGTTCATAACCATACCCTTCTTCCAGGGATGATTCCATCAGATGGATGACGTTAATGGAACCAAAGATTGGCTCTTCATCCTCTGACAGTTTAACCTGGTCAGTTGTCCCTGATGGTGCTGTTTGGTGGGTTAGTGCCCATGGCGCCAAATTCGAGGGCATATAATCCACCAACGTCGGGACTAACTTTGGTCCCGTTGTGGACTTCTCCTCTTGCGATTTTTTCTTCCTTCTTCTATTACACCTAGATGACCAGATTTTGGAGGGTTTTGAGGCCGATACTGTTGGTTTTGCAACATCAGGGGCAGTTGGCTGCAACACTGGCTGTCGTAGATGATCCCGGAGTATTCCCTTGGCTCAGTTGATAGTCTTTCGAGTCATCTAGTTATCAAATTTCTGCCCTTTTTTTCTGGTGTCTTCCTACCATCCTTCCCCTTTGTTGGACTCAGTGGTAGAAATATATGTCACATGTGATGGGGGTGGTCCCATCTCGACCTTCCATGAGTCTACCATCCTTTGTAGGAGGTCTCTGAAGATGAAACATTCTCGAATATCATGCCCTAACATCCGATGGTAGGGAAAATAATCTAGCCTGTCATCATGGCTGACTTCTTCGGGTTTCCTCGGCTCCGGGAGGCGGAGCAAGTTGCAGTTCATCGTGGTAATGAAGTAGTCGCGGACTTGGTCCTCTCAGAACGAGTATAATTTGTTCATTCATTCCTCAAACTGGTTTCGCTTTGATCCTCTCTGATCATCCCTCTTGGGCAGGGGTGGACGCTGATGCACAGGGGGCCCTTGACGATTTGGTGGAGGCCTAAGCGGTGGAGCAGGTATAAGGGCTAGCATTAGCGTGAAAGAGGACGCTTCAGCTCTGGCTGCTATCTTTACAGGATCATGTGAGGCTATTTAGGACTTCAAATTGGTCTTCTACAGGGAGTCCTCAATTCTCTGGGCAATGGCCGAGAGGTGGCCGAAGCTAGTGGTGCACTCCACTGGTATGCGCGGTGTCTGCAGCTCATCTCGTAGATTGTCGATGCATATAGCAAGCAACTCATCATGAGGAATTGGCCTGTTCAGAGAATAGGTCAGACCTTTCCATCTAGCGATGAAATCTGAGACCCTATCGTTCTCCCTCTGCTTGCAGTTCATGAGGTCGCTGACCGTTGTTTTGGGAAACATCGAGCTGATGTGGAACAAGAACTGCTGCTGAAGGTCTTCCCAACTTTTTATTGAGTGGGCTGGTAGACTCGTATACCAGACAAAGGCAAATCCTTGCAAGGTCTGCACGAAGTATATGAGTTTCACTGCTTCTTGTTGTTCTGGCGTTCCCATCATATAGTCGCAATAGGATGCGTAGTGCATCAAATGCTGTTCCAGATCGCCTGATCCATTGAAGATAGGGAATGCAGGGCTCCCAAAATTGGGTGGAGGTGGTGTGTTGCTCACCCAATCCATGTACGGTTTCCTCTCTGGCTGTATCGGAGCGT
This sequence comes from Viscum album, assembly GCA_963277665.1. Lineage (NCBI taxonomy): Eukaryota > Viridiplantae > Streptophyta > Magnoliopsida > Santalales > Viscaceae > Viscum > Viscum album. Next base: position 29,447,540 of record OY728132.1, on the reverse strand, counting down.
GTCGACCTTCCATCACTTCCAATCAAGCCGTTAGTGCCATGGTGGTGTTGGTGAGACCCTGCTTTACATCCTGTTGGGCCTAGAACTGAGTAGGTGTAGCCGATGCATTTCTTGAGGATCCATCTCGGTTGGCACCTGGGGTGCATGTGCTGTTTGTGACACCTTCGGAGGGTTCAAGAGTACTCACTCCGGTTTCTTCCTGAGTGGAGGGAAGTCTTGGTATTCATCCAGACATACATTTAGGTAGTTGGATGGACCAGGCATCTCATTGGGCAAGGTAAGCCTTGGTCTTTGAGGTGCACTTACAGGGAGTGCGAGATTTGTCTCCTCTTGGGATACGTTTCCAATAAGATGGTTCCTCTGGATTAGCTCAACGTTATGCCACCTCAATTATTTCATTTCCTCTTCCTGTCGAGAGAACCTCTCTTCGAGCGTGAGTGGCTTGTTTTTGTCAAGAGAAGGGGAGGGATTAAGGGTAACCCATCCTTTGTTCTTATCCTTGTTGGAAGTTCGCATGGTAAAAGGAGGGGGGTTAGCTGAAGGGGAGGCCATATTTAGGGCGGCCCTCTGGTTCCGGGTGTGCAGACCTGGTGGTTCATCGTGAGTCACGGCCTGACCGGAACTATCTTCTCCCGATCCCTCCTGATTTGCAGCATCTCTGGTGTCACCCGTGGGTTTAACCTCTATGACATTGATAGATGCATATCACGGGGTGGAGAAGATGTAATCTTCCAAACAGGAATAGGATCTTCTGCGTCTTCTGCTGGCCTTCTCTTTCATGACCCGGGATTTCCTTCATACTTCTTGACGAAGGGTGGCACATAGAGTTCTTTGATTCAACCTTATGGTGTGACTTCCTCTCAGAGGGGATGATGATTCAAATGATGGGATGGGACAAAAACCTCCTCTTCTGGCTATCCTCCCTAGATGATAGAATACTGACTATCATGGGGGAGGTTGTTGTTGAGGGGGTAATAATGCCCCCATCCTTGAGGGATGGGGTTGGCTCCGTTCCTTGGATGTTGAGTCTCTTCCTATTTTTATTGGTCTTACGGGGGAATTTGTTGTTAAAAATGCCCCCAGTGCTGCAGGATGGGGTTGACCCTGGACTGCGGTAGTGGGTTCTGCTATTGCTACCTGCCTGATCTTGTGTGCCCCCATTCGGCGGTGAACTGGGTTTGCTGCCGAGTTCTTCTGTGAACCTATCCCTTCTTGGGAGGTAGGCAAAGATTGCTGATTGGCCTCTCTTAGGCAAGACGCCTGTTGTATGTTCTCGGTGGCCAGATTCAGGAGTTCTTGAATAGCTTGTTCTTGTCGGGCCTAACGGTTCTGGGACTTACTCAAGGCCCGACTCCATTGGGTGTGTGGCCTTTCACGAACAGGGAGACCATTCGATTGTTGTCTTGTCATGATGACGTTTCAAGACACCACACCAAACGGGTTGTTTTGGGTGGGGAGTGGAGTAAAATGCAGAGCTCCATGTTCTTCCCATCCCCCGGTATGGACTCCTATCGGGGCATCACCGATGAGGAGGCGCAGCTGGAGCATCACACAAAGGCAGGCTATCTCCATGTTTCCTTTAAGCTTCTCGGGTCGCTGTCACCGTACTGATGGAAGAGCTTCCAGGTTGATGTGATGCAGGAGGTCTTCTATTGTCTTGAAATGCTCTACATACCCGTCGTAGGGTAGGAAGCTGGATTTCAGCCAGTGGAGGGTTGTCCATATATTATGGCGGATGTCGTGCATGAATTCTTCCGACAACTCTCTGGGTATGTCGAACTGGGAGGTGGATGTAGGCCAAAACATAAGTGGTATATCATCCCTAGCCAGTTGTTTCCTCAGGTGCAACATGTTGGCGTACTCCTCCACCAGTTATTCCTACACCTAGTCAGCCCAACTTAGATGCTCACTGTCAGTGTGGTCAGAGGTAGTGGGACTGGTAGGTATTGAGTCATCATGTGGGCGATTCTGAGGTGGTTCAGAAGATGAACGTGGCCCCGAGATGTCTCCCGATTGAAGAAGGATGTTGTTGGTGACTAGCGGGGAATCTGACATGCTTGATCCCATCCTTCTGAGTTCCTCGGCATACAAGGTCTTTTCTGTGCTTCATTCGGCATGGGGAGGGCCTTCCTGTCGATATGATATGTCATTGCAGGGAGGACCTTTTCAATGGCAGCGAAAATGGCGAGGACTACCATCACAATTTTATGCCTCACTGCATAGAGGACTCTTGTAGTGCATACCATGGGGAGGACCTCCAAGGCGTGTCGCAGCAAGGGGAGGACCTTCTGGCTGCATAACGTTATTACGGGGAGGGCCTTCGCAAAAAATTCCATCATGGTGAGGATGACCATCATGGTTTGATGTTCGGTGTTCATCCTGGGGAGGACCTTCAAGACACACTGTGACAAGGGGGGGGACCTTCTTGTTGCTTGGGGCCACTGCGGGGAGGACCTTCGCAATGGTGGCCGTGGTGGCGAGGACTACCATCACAGCTGCTGTAATGGTGAAGACTACCATTACAGCTGCTGGAGTGAGAATATCTATGGGGCACAACCTAGGGAGGTCCTTCAGAATGTACCACAACGAGGGGAGGGCCTTTTCATTACTTAACGTCTCTACGGGGAGGACCTCCATTATCAGGGCGGTGAGGACTACCACCATGATCTGATGCCCGACTGTGCGGAGTTTCATTGCATCGTAACCCCTGGGGAGGACCTTTAGGGCTGGCCATGATAAGGGGAGGACCTTCTTATTATGATGAGGTGTCACTATGGGGAGGGCCCCCGTAGTTACGACTATTATAGTGATGACTACTATCATAATCTGTGGTCCCACTGCATGGAGAGTGTTTGAAGTGTGTACCTTGGGGAGGACCTTCAAGGTGGACTGCAGCAAGTGGAGGACTTTCTTTCTGCTTGATCTTCTGGTCACATAGAGGGTTTCTGTGACTCTTATCAAAAGAGGAGCTCTCATGATCAATCATTATATTCCTATGGGGGATTCCCCCATGGGTGCTCTGGGGGAGGACCTTCAGAGCTGCTAATAGAAACATTGCATGGAGGACCTTTTCAACAACTATTATCGCTTCCATAACATGGTAATGGGTGGGAAGTGTTCTGAGCCTGCAATGTGTTCTTAGTAGCCTTGGTAACCCCAGCTTTCAGTAGAGCAGATTCATAAACCCTCTCTTTATTTTCCTGCTGCCTTCGGCACGTTTGGGGTGCTTTCTTGCGAGCAGCGGGGACCGTTTGCTATTGAAAATGACCTTCACCTTTGGGTCCCTGCCTAATTGGGTCCCGTGATCCTTCCGGGATATTCCGACGAACATCATGAATTTTAGTAGGGATATATGCCTGCTCTGGATCATCCACCGTGATGGACGAGTGTCCCCCAGTTAGAACGAGTGAAGCTGCTCGATCCGGCTGCACTTGCATCATGAAATATAGCCGGTGACCCTCCTCGGTGGGAGCAGGGATGCAGATCTGCTCCGAGGTGGCTTTCTCATCTCTTATATGAGTCACCTCAATTGGGGAGATGAGCTCATGGGCCTGAATCGTTGTTGTTTCCGCTGATGCAATTACATTCTGGAAAGTCTGTAAGATATGATTTGGGATCAATACCTGCTCCTCCATCATTTCTAGGATATGCAGAGAGACATCTTTGGCTGGAACAGGTATGAAGTCCCATTCTAGTATCAGAGTAGGAATATACTGCTCCGGTCCTTCGGTGGTCAGTGGGTACTGAATGTTCTCTTATGTCGGGGAAGGTGAACGAATCTTCCCCTATACCGGGATACGCCAGTTTATCTCTCCATTTGCTGCCACATCAGGATGGAAGACTTTACTTGAATCTATAGGGAGCTAGTCCTTTATATATTGGTTTCCCACTGTATCGAGTCAGTGTCCTTTTTTAGCGGGGAGATGTGCCCACCTATGATTTTCCGCCACATCTGGGTGGTGGGCTTCGTTGATCGCCACCATATCGGGATGGTAGGTGTCAGGAGCATCAGCTAGGAGCTGGTCCTGCAGGCACCAGGTCGCCACCACATCAGGTTGGTGGGCTTCACAACCCTGGGCAGGGAGAGGCGCCTTCCTGGTAAATGTCTTCCTGCATGAGCAATGGTCTTAATGGAGCTTAGCGGGGATGCGTTCCTACTCAGATGATACCGCCATGTCTGGATGGCAGGCCTCCATGTCTGGATGGAAGGCTTTGGAGGGGCGAATAGGCATATGTACCTATTCGTGCTGCTTCTCCGTGACTGGGAAGCAGAGATCCTCCTTGGGGACAAGGGTGATGACCAGTCCCCGGTTGTAAGTTTGCTACTCTCGTCGGGCAGTATGAGGGACCGAATCTTGGGGAGCGTGGACCTAAATCCTCAAGGCTACATCCTCTTGAGAGTGAGGATGTTGAGTCGCGACGTGACCACGACGACGTCTGCCGGTGGGGGCCTTGGAGCAGAACCCCCGTTCGGTGGGGATGAAGTCCTCAATGTTGACCTCATCCACCTTCCTAAGATAAGGGAGGTACGCATTATCCCGTTCCAGGGATAGACTCACGAAATGGTTGGAGACAACAATAGGAGATTTCTGGATCTGCCTTTGCAGCCGCTACCGGGTAGGCGACTAGTGAATCTTGATGGATTGGAGGGTGTGCGTGGCTGCCTCCACTGTTGGGAGAGTACCATTCATGTGGTACTCTCGGATCAGCGCGTCTGAGACCCAACGTTGAAGATGCTGGGTGGGTGACAGGGTCCTCCATTGGTGAGGATTCCCAGTCGTCACGTAGCCTGAAGTGAACACTTACCAGTTCCTTCGTGACACCATTGGATAGAAAGGGAGTTTTGTGTATTACCTGTAAACCATTTTAACAAATACAAACAACAAACCTGTCAAAGCATCATCTCATGACCCCATGCGTGATTAATGACCTTGCTTGGACCTCCTTGTGAGTAAAAGGGGGCATAGAGTGGAATTAGGTTAAATCTGTCATGCTTGGTTAAAGATTCATGTCGGGTTCCCCATTTTTTGTCTCGTAGGCGCACGCCAGGGTTGTGGGGAAGAAACGTGCGCTACCCGACGGTTGATTAGGGAAGGTTGGGTTCTACTTCATCACTCATATCAGGTGCACCATTTTCCGCCTTGAAATGACCAATGGTTCTATATCTAGTAATACATGGACTTTCTTTACAGAGGCAGGCGTTTTCTCAGTGCTTTGACCAGAAATTCTTAAGAACTCACATTGGTCGAGAGGATGGGAAGTCAGGATCATCGCACCCTTTTGGGGGGAATTATTGCATGTTCTAGGACTCTATTATAGATTTAAGACATATTCATATGTTTGAAAATATTTGGTTTATACCCAAGAATAGTATCCACGGATTTCTCCTGGTTGTCAACGGTCAGCTGGACACAGGGATTCAGAATCATTTATGCCCGAGGTTTACCATCCCTCATTGGATTAATGACCCCAAGGAGTCTGGACTCATTGAGGCGGCACCAGGGTTTTTGTAGTGAACCGACGTGAAGATAGTCAGATCAGCCGGTTGTTGGTCTTGAACCTCAGGGATGCCTCCTACGTACCCTTCCTAGGAGACATGGATCAAAGTCCACGTAGTTTGGATTGGGGTGTCGAAGAACCGACATGAAGGTGGGCCCGAGGGATGGTAAACCTCGAGGGTCCGACGGTGATTGGTCTTGAACCTCCTGGGAGGATTCCTACGTACCCTTCCTAGGAGATAGGGATCAAACTCGACGTAATTTAGATTGGTGGGGTTTATGCTCTGAGGAAGCCCATAAGAGGATGTCATGATCGATGCTTACTCTAAGTCCACGTGAGTCATGCTCGGCATGAGAAACAAGAGGCGGCAGGGACCAGATGATCACGTCGCGAAAAGTGAATCCATGAGAAGTGGAGTGGGGCTTACGCATGGAATGACCCATAAGGTTAGGGCTTACTCCGAGATGGACGTCCATGGTGACAAAGCGCAGCGGGAGAGGGAATGAGGTGCTCCTGTGCCCGTCACCTCTCTTGTTCCCGGGGGAAGTACCGAAGTGAATGGGGGATTCCTTCTGATGGGTATTTTACTACTCTATGAAGAAGGGATAAGTACCCCAGCCCCAACAAGTAGAGGGTCAGAAAGGGGACTCCCGAGCTCAGACTCCACATTACCGTGGGAATGTGAACCCATGAATGCTTCGGGAATCTGCTCAAGGATCGAGGCAACCCCTTCGCCCCTGCTTACCATGAGTATGTGAACTCAAAATGGCACGCTGATGCGCCTGAGGGTTACACCACACGGATCCGGTTGCTATGGTGGAGGCCTCGGCTCGGGGCCGATGAGTAGGATAGTTAGGGATTCACGGAGGATCAGGCTAGATCAGAAGGATTTTATGTGGCTCGGGGAATGGGAACTCTAAAGAATTTGGCGGGCCACACAGGGGTATGGGTGGTGGTGCCCTTTGCGTAGGGAAGTGCTGCGCGGTTGGAGAAGCCGTCCGCGAACCAGGGTCGTCTGCGGACTGATGGGAATCCCGTGAACCAAGGTGGTTCACGACTTTGGGTTTGATCCACAAACCAGGGTGGTCCGCGGAGGGTTCCATGCAGGCAGCAACGACCAAGGGAGGCGCCGGGTGGAGGCTCATCGGTCAGGGCTTCGCCCGCGTAGGAGGGTGCTACGCGGTGTAGTGGATCAGAAAAGAGGCATAAACTCCCTGGTTTGTGGGGAGTGCATCCGCATAGGGGCCATGGTTCATGCTTTTCACTTCTTTGTTATTTTAGGTTCATGGTTCACCAAGTTATTATGCGTTTTTGGTTCCTTATTAGTCTGTTTCCAAGTTTATACCTACTCTGGTTCACGTACTAGAACTTCCAAAATCCTAAGCCTTCCTTCGAAATCCTTCCACCCGAATCTGATTGATCTTCTCCAAGTCCTCCTCTTCTCTTCCCCTCGGTATCCTTTTATAGAGTGGGGAAAAGGATGTATCTATGGTCATGCGGCACCTTTTGCGGAGGCCCATGACCAAAAACCCGATTCACAGATGACTCGTTCAATTCGCAACTCGCGGGGGGCATTGAGCACATCTCCCCTGCAAACCAAATGATCTACCTCGTGAACCAAATGATCTCAGAGAGTGCTTCACGGCTACGGAGGGTTCTACCTCCATTCCACGAATGACAGCAGATGCATCTTGAGCTAGTCGACACGGTTCATGGATGGGGAAGTTCATGACAGTGGACCGGCTCGGCGCCTGTCTTGATTCGCACCCACGGAGGATCTCTGCCTCCATCCCGCGAATGAGGCTAGTCCGTGGAGGGAAACGGGTCACTGAACTGGCCACATAACACTTGGTCTGGTTCACGGACCGGTTGGTCCTTTGCCAATTTTGAGTATTGGCCTCCTTCCTTTGCCCAATTCATTGAAGGGAATTGGGTAAAAATCCTCTCTCAAATGAAGGGGATTATTATCTTAATTTTCAGATTTTTGATGACCCTACCACAATATTAATTAGATTCCCCGTTTCATTTTATTTTAAAGATGAAAACATCATATGTGACGTGTCGATTTACCATATTCATAGATGATGTGTTTTCTTTTTTCAATTTTTCCTTCAAGGATGGTCATAAAAAAAATTATGATAAAAAAATTATAATACATATATAAAATATTAACCAATGTTGTGGAAAAATTGTATATTCATATTATTAATTAATGAATCAAAACTAGTTTGTGATGATCGAAAAACTGCCAAAATAATCTAAATGATTATCACAAACATTTTATCTAGTCATTCATCCTCCCCCTAAATAACCAAATGAATTATATAAAAATTTAATCATATATAAGATAATTTATAACATATAATTTTAATTTGAGAAAACTATTTTTTATTTTACACGATCCTCCATATGCATATAAAAGTAAACCGATCATGAAAACCAAGGAAAAGAACATTCTCGAACGACAAAATTTAACCTTATAACTCATCAAAAAGACCGTAAATCAACATAATAAAGTTATAATAAATTAAATAAATGATTAATATATTTTAAATTAAATTATTAATTAATCTAATTTCATTATCCAGAACATTAAGCACATGTTCAGAACACTTTCAGACATAAGGTATGAGATTCTACTCGAACCTCCATTTTTTCATTTAGGTTGCGCTTTCTCTCTCTTTACCCTAATTTAATTATTCATTATTTTTATATAAATATTCTAAATTATATGTATATGTTTAAAAATTATATATCCAGATCAATTTATCTTTCTTTGATGAGAAATACATGTTTTATAAGGTTCCCTTCTCAATTCTTCCCGAAAAAAAAAACTCGATTAAAGGGAACTTCCCAATTTCTTACCCATTTTTAAGTACCATCCATTATATATTTTAAGAAAACAAACTATTCTTTTTAAAGTGAAAAGGGAATTTCACTCAATAATTTCTAGATGATTTTATTAGAGTATTTTCATCTATTATTTTTTTGAGTTTAATATCTTATGATTATTATATAACCTATTTAATTAATTTATATATGATCAGTTTTACTATGGATGTTCTATCTTGACACTATTCAGTATACAACTCTGAATGGTTAGTGATTATGTTTATAGATTGGGTAAATTGGTTTACATTTCATATGTATATGTTGTTTTTGTTTCAACACATTCATATGAGGAATTAATTTGACTTATTAAGTGATATAAATTGACTTATATATACCCTTAATGCATTGATAGGACTCATGAGACAAAACAATTATGGACTTTACTGAGGCATTGCCCATTTTTTTAGATATGGATTTGGTTGAGGCCTTAATCATTTATTTTCATATCTCTTAGATGATGCCTCGATGATATGTTTTATATGTACAATATTATGAATTCTCTCATTAAGATATTAGTAATTTATAATACATGTGATTATTCTACTAGTTTAATATCCATGGTTAAGCTTCAATATCATGTGATTATTTATATGGCATTATTTATTCGGCTTATATTCTTGCTATATTATGTTCAAGATTATTTTCTAATGGAATTTGTTTTTAATCATTCACCATTATTTATTTTTTATGTTTAAGTTTTTATATTTTATTTTTTATTTTTTACCCTTACTGAGCATATTATCTCTCCCCTTTCTTATGTTTTATTTTTCCCCTGTATGTGAATATGTTTATTATGAATGACTTTTAGGGATAATCTAGGAGTTTATGGTTTCTACCAATGGAATTTCTATACTGTTTCTACTTTCAAGTTGTAATGTTAAATTATGAACGTATCAAAATTTATAAATATACTAAACTATTCAGTTCCTTAGGATTCAATATCTTATTCATAATACCAATGCAATTAAGTATGACATCAGGTATAAGATACTGAGTTTGGTGTCTTTATAGTTGGTATCAGAGAAAGTTTAGTAGAAACCTTGGAAAATAGATTTAGAAAACATAGATTAGGGAATATAACCCTATGATATACTTTGAGGATAAGAGTAGAAGAACATCTTATTATTTTGGTAAGGTAGAAATTATATGGGTTTTATTAGAAAAGTATCCCTGTTTGGATACTAAAAGTGGACATGGTTCTCACACAAACACACCTTGGGGTAAAAACTCCAACAAAGTGTATTGGACGTGATTTGAAATAACATGGTACATGAAAATGAGCCTTATTGTGCACCTAGTTTGAAACTCTCAGGGGATATGCTTAGGACAATTCACATTTTCATTACAACCAATAATGCACTATTAAAAATTAAATATATCCTCAAATAAAACATGTTCATGATTATGATATTATTTATTCATAAATTTCCAATTTATGTTAACTATTTTTCTGGTAAAAAATTATTCATTATGATTCAAAACCCAATTTAGTGTATTCAATTTTATAGAAATGACACCTAGTAGAAGAAATAAAAATGGTGTCAACACATGTATTCCATGTAGGGATTTCCCACATATTCAAGATTATGATGTTGGAGTTGGAGATGAAACTGGAGATGAACATCTTATAACTATACTAGGTCAGCTATCTTAGGATATAAAGAATAAACCTACCTGTATGGATCATCCTGATCCATAATGTGGAGTAAAAATGTGTGACTTATTCATGAGATAACATCCTCCATCATTAAATTGGACTAAAAACCCATTTTAGCTGATAAGTGGATAAGTTTCTTAGTTAAGATACTTCTATCTTTGGGAAGTAACGAATGGGATAAGGTTTTCATAAAAAAATTTCATCTCTTGGGATATTCATATCAATGGTTGTCATTGATTCAAAACATGAAGGAGGATGAAGAAATAACAAAAATTTAATGAAAGGATTTAAATGAACTTTTATTGGAAAATATTTTCCTTAGGAACATCGAGCAGTTGTATAGAGACAATTTTTTAATCTAAGGTAAAAAGAGAATGATAATTTATCTAATTATAAATCCAACATTACAAGGTTAGTAAGGAATGAGAAAGATTACATATAAAATCCAAAGAGAATGATTTATTGATTATTTTATGTGTTAAAACCATTCCTCTAATGGGAATTGGTTTCCCAAAAATTCTCATCATATGAATATATAGTATCATGTGATATAAATATTGAGAAATAATTCTCTACATCTTATTACTTTAATGGAAAACAAGATAATATGAGGGTGGAATAGAAATTAATCGATAAATGGAAGAATAAAAAAGGGATTTTCTAATGTGTGATACTTGTGGAAGAAAACACCTAAATGTCTACATAAAAGGAAAAGGTGTTTTCTACAAGTGTGGTGAGAAAGAAAATCATTCTCATGATTAAAACGGAAAGGTAAAAGCTATCAATGTTCAATGTTATAATTTTAGGGTCATGGGACACTATTAAAATGAGTTTTCGAATTGTCAAGAGAAATTTCATCAAAAAATACTATGGGATAAAGAATAAGCTTATGCAATCACAACAAACGAGTTTTAGGTTCCTAATGATGTGGTAAAAGTTACATTAATCATCTCCCCAAATTTAGCTAAATGTTTATTTGATTATGAATCATAGTATTACTTTATATATTCTTAATTTTATTTGAAAATTATATATTTCTAATTCACCTTAGCAGAGGATTTTTCAGTAAATACTTTTAGTGTATAACTTATTTCAATAAATATGTGTTGAGTAGTTTCTATTATGACACATAAAAATGTTCTAATTTATGATTTTATCATCATAGTTAGAGTTTATTTTGATATAATCCTTGGTATCGACTTAATTTTGAAATATAATGCAAAAAATTATTACCAGTGGAAGTAAATTATGATTTGTGATGAAGGTATAAAATTTATCATCTTTAGAGGAGAGACTTCATCGTTTGAATAATATTTAGATCCACATATAGTATCTCTTCTAAATAAAATTCTTGGAGATGAATAGAAATTTTCATTTATGGATGAGGAAATAAATCTTAAAATTGAGGATGTACCTATTGTGCAAGAACACATTGATGTATTTATAGAGGATTTACGTAGCCATCCTCTAGAGTTTGAAGTTGTTTTATCTATTGATTTAATTCCTAGTTTAAGAACTATTTCAAATAATCCTTATAGAATGAACACTATGTAATTAATAGAGTTGAATAAACAACTAGAGTAATTAAGTGATATGGGATTTATTATCCCTAGTTTTTCTCCATGGGGAGACCCAATTCACTTTTTCAAGAAGAAATATGTATCCATGAGGCAATGATTTGACTATATAGGAATCAATATTATTACAATAAATAAAAAGTATCCTTTAACTTGCATTGACGGTTTATTTTTTCAACTTCATAGAGCTCAATATTTTCCTAATATTGGCCTTCAATCTGAACATCATCAAGGAATATATTCCAAACAAATCATTTTGAACCAGTTATAGAAATTAAAAGTTTGTAATAATGACTTTGGTTTGACCAATGCACCCTCAATTTTTTTGGATCTAAGGACAAGAGTTTTCAAGGAATATATTGATTTTTTTTGGGATTTTTATAAATAATATATTGATATATTCCAAAATATATGATGACCATAAGAACCACTAGCAGGATGTTCTAGAGACCCTGAGAAGAAAAGAGTTATATGGGAAGTGTAATAAGTGGGAATTCTAGATTTAGACAGCTTCTTTTATTGGTCATATTGTCTCAATGGATGGAATATTAGTTGATCCTACGAAGACAAAGGAAGTCTAGGAATGGACTACACCAATGAACATAAGTAAGGTACATAGTATCATTAGTTTAGCATGTTATTATCGAAATTTCATTCATAATTTATACTAATTAGCTAACCCTTTTACCGAGCATACTTGTAAAGGGTTTTTGTTTGTATAGATAAAAGAATGTGAATAGTGTTTTTAATAATTTAAGAGGAGATTAATGAATTCTACTATATTGACTCAACCATAAAAAAATGGTTTATTTTTGATTTATAGGGATTGTAAGGGCTCAGATCCACGTTGATCGACCCGTTGCATGTTAATGAGGCTTGCTGATCCTGGAAGAGGCTCAGATGAAGTTTGGAGGTGTTCTAGTGTTCAGAATTGGGTGCAAGGAACTTTCACAACAAGAAATTTGGTTTCACAGCATGGAGAATAATTTCATGATGTTAAAGTGGGATTCACATCATTTAATATTTTTTTGTTTGAAAACTAAATAATATGAATAAGTGATAATTTATTCAATATAAATCAACCTCAAGTCGTTACATGATGTGAAAGGGAATTACATGTCATGTAATACACCACTTATATATGTTTTACAACATTTTCCAGACACTTGAGTTGTCAAAACCTATGGATACAACTGCTCTCTCTCGACTCTAGTTGACCCACTGACCCCTATTTAAAATTTTGGGGATTCCTTCATCAGGAACTATTCTTAGCATCCCTTATTTGATCTATAGTTATCCACCTTTGATCTAAGGTGATTTATTCCTCCGTTCATATGGTTTCTCTCAGGTTGATATCTTTTTTTTCCTTTCGTTATTCTTTCTATGTGATGGCGGGTGATCTCCAATGGTTCTAATGGGGTTTATCTTAGTTTTTGTTGGTGTGGGGTGCTGTGGCATCCCCATATGGATGTAGATCTTGTGGGAGGGGTGATCATAGATCTGTTGTGTGGTCCGTTCTCATGTGAAGAATTTTAATGAACTTTTAAGGCAGGGGAATCATTTCTTCTCTATTTATTTATGTGTAATCATATTGTTAGCATGATTTTTCTTCTTGGATCATAATGGAATTGACCTAATTAAATACTTGTATCATATTAGCAAATTGATATCAACCACTTGATGATGTTGTTGTTTGTACCTTGATAATGGTTTTCTCCTTGATTTTCTAGATAGTTTGTTATATATGCCTTGTTTGGTTTATCATGTTGTTCTTGATAGAAATTGGTAAAGAACATAAAGATGGAACTGATTGATGATTAATTAGATAATGGAATTTAAGAGACATGTTTAATGAATTCAGTTGTTGTTGCTGCAATTGGATGATAATCAAATTGACGTAGATGTCCATGATTAATTGAATTGGTTAATGAACCTAAAGCATGTTTATTCTTGTTTATAAATAAATTAAAGTCATGTAAAATTAATTTTTTAATAAATTTTTGATATCTTGTGATAGCTTGTTTCTTAGTTTTACCATAGTTGGAAGATGTTAAAAATGAATCAGTCAATTCAAGATAGAATAATAATCAGTTGTGTGATAAAATATAACTCCTTTATAGGGAATGAGTTTCCCAAATTATTATAAATGCCAAGTTCCTTATACATTAGAGTCGTGAGATATTTTTGTGTGTGATGGATGAATTATTTACTCTAGGTCCAAGAGCCCAGTTTCTATGTTTTTTCCTACTTTTTGTGTTATGGTTGATCCTGGAGGGATGTTGTGGTTGTGGGAGAAGGGAGGCTGGAATTTGATGTGCGCCTAGGATGGATGATCCTAGAGGGTCTTTTTGGTACATGCGGTAGGGAGTCCAATTTTTATGGCAGTTTTTGATGCCTAGAGTGGCGAGATGATATAGTTTATGCACATGGTGTTACAGAGGACACTAGAGATGATGGAAATGGTTGAAGTTGGGATTACACATTTATGTGAACATCATATTCTTATTTGTTTTTTTATATTCTATCTTTTCCCCACTGCTTGAGGTAGATGGTTTTGGTTACACTCCTTCCAAGAGTGGCGAAGATGTTTGGGGTATGCCATGTTCTTTTCTTGTTTAGCTTATCATGGTTGGATGAGTCTATGATCCTACAATATGTGGTTAAGACTCAATGAGTAATTTATCAACTCACCATGTTGATACCCTTGTGTTTGGTAGCATAGAATGTTTTTCTAGAATACCTGTAAATATGTAAATTTTTTGATGATTGTTAAATAAATGAATAAATGTTTAATCTATGGGGTTAGAGCATGCTGGGATACTATACTGAGGCTATAATCCTAAGAAATTATGGATTCGTTTTTCATATTATTGGAGGGAATGAAACTTTGTTGTGATGATAATGAAATACAATGGTTAATTAAGGGTTAAATAATTAATTCATTTAAATTGAAACTGATAAAAAGGGATAAAGTAATTTCATGTAGCTCTTTAAATGGTTGTGTGCTTATTGGATATCTGGTCTTAGTAATAGCATCCTAGAGTTTGATAGACATTATCTACAGTTTAGTATAAGAATAGTTTATTCCTATATTGTGGATGTGAGTTATATTATATCATGTAAATTTTGCGTTCCTACATGCTACTATACCATATCACTTTGGAAAACTGACACCTTAGGTATTCAGAACCCTAGGGGTGTTTTCCCTAACAACCCAGTGGGAGGATGGATGGATTACTACCCCCTTTAGCCCCTTTATATTCTCTTTGTAGTAACTTGTGTTGGTAGGAATGGTGGTTAGTTTTCCCCATATATGTGTTTTTAGGTTTGCAATGGCTTTTCAGTTATTTCACAAACATATATTTTGGATATAGATTCCTTAGGGCTATTATATGTATAACATGTATAGGCCTTGATGGATTAAGGATCCTAACTAAATGTATGGACAATAATGGATTAAGGTATAATACATGATGTATGTTACATTTTATGTGGGTTGTGGTGGATCCTAGAAGCTACTTGGTTACTTTTGGACATGTGGACATGGTGGAGCGTGTTTCACCAGGTGCATATTATGGTGATTCACTCTCAGGTGTCTGTGGGATAGCCTTTTTGGAGAGAGATGCTTAGGATGTACGACATTAGGGAAAAGTGGAAAACCAATAGGGAAGTGGTATCAGGGTACCCTTGATATTATTAATCATATTATATTCTCATATATATGATACTTGGTGAGATTTTTCAGGTGAGGCTGGGAACTTAGTATACCTATTTAGGTGATGAGGTAGTTTCACTTGTTGTTCACTATGCTTTATCATGATTTCTTTATGTTTTCATAAGTGTCTATGGGGAAGATACTACTTTGTATACAATTATACTCACCCTTCATATATATAAATTATTTTTTCAGGTCAGTTGAATCAGGTTAAAGATCAGGCTAGTTACTACTAGCTTGGTTTTTCTATGAGCTATTTGGGCTTCATGGACACTGTAATAATTACCTTATTTTAGTAATTATAGTTTTTAATTCTTGTTATAGTATTTATTTCATGACATTACATTTGTGTACTTGGGTTTATTTATATTTTAGTCTGATAAGGATTTGGTTGGTGTCTGTCTGATATCTCTATTCCACATGTGTTTCTCTAAGAGGGTAATGTCTCCCACACGCATGTTCATTATACCCGTAGTGCTGGTCGCCAACTTAAGGCCAATTGGAGGAGGAACTTGGGGCTCACTATCTCCCTTCTCTCATTACTATCCCAGGAGGGGTACACTTCATGGGGAGGGGGTTATGATAGTAATGCATCAAATAAAGTACATCGTTGTTTCCTTTTAATGAATGATAGAGTTATTTACTATGCATTATGGTAGTTAAAAACTAATGAATTGAACTATACAACTCATGATCTGTAGTTAGCAGCCACAACATTTTCTCTAAAGATGTGGAGACACTATATATATGGTCAATGATTTGAGATATATAAAGATCAAAAGAATATGAAATATATCTTATCACATAAATAATTGAACACGAGGAAAATGTGATGGATCAAGATACTCAAGGATTATGATTGTTCAATACACCACCAACAAGGGAAGGAGAATAAGGTAGGTAATGAATTGAGATGGAATGATTAGGGCGTATTGAAAAAAATGAGGATTGAGAAAGATCTTATGTACATGGATCCTGAAAACATAGATATGGGAATTATCAAGGAATGTGAAACACTATTACTTTTTCAATTGGTTTCCAAATAATATTTATTGGAAAGTATTAAAGATTCTCAGTCAGATGATGATAATTGTCAAGGGAAAATTAATGCTGTGAATGATAGGAGGTTGGAAGACTTCATGTATGAGGATGGAATTCTAAAATTTGGGATGAGGCTTTGTGTTCCCTCTATACCCGAGTTAAAAAGAGAGTTATTAGATGATTACCATAGATATAATTTTTTTATACACCCTAGTAGCAATAAGATGCATAATGATTTAATGGAAGAATTATGGTGGGCTAATATAAAGCATGAAATTGATGATTATGTATCAAGATGTTTAATTTGTCAACAAGTGAAGGTTGAAAGACAACATCCTACAGGAGTCATTAAACTTATTCTTATTCATACATATATATTGGATGATATTAATACAGATATTTTTGTTGTACCTACAAAAAATATAGGAATTAATGATGCAATATGGGTAATTGTTGATTGACATATCAAAGTTTCACATTTCCTCACTATAAGGAAGGATTTTCTGCTTGAGCACCATACAAGAATCTATATTAATAGAGCTTTAAGACATCATGGAGAAACTCTTTCAATTATGTTTGATTGTGATCTATGATTTAAATAGAAATTATGGAAAAGTGTTCATAAAGCATTGGATACTAAGCTTCATTTGAGTACCTCTTGTCAAACTCAAACTAATAGGCAGTTAAAAAGGATGATCCAAACTTTAGAATACATGTGGAGATCATGCTCACATGACTTTGAAGTCATTTGGGATTAGTATTTACCTTTGGTAGTGTTTTCATACTATAATAGTTTCAATTCAAGTATTGAAATGGCACCATATGAATCATTGTATGGAAAAAGATGTCATACGCTAACATGTCGTGATGAAGTAGTTGAAAGGAATCTTGTTGGCAAAGATATTGTGGAGGAAAAAATTATAAAAGAAAAATACTATTCAAACACATACCAAATTAGAAAAAATTAGGTAAAAGATATATTTCAATAACTGAAGGAATAATTTTTTGCTTCATGTGGGAGAACATTTCTTCTTGAAGGTATATCTATGGAAAGGTCTTATAAGATTTGGAAAGAAAGGGAAATTGAGCCCTAGGTACATTAGAACTTTTGAAAACTTGGATAAAAACTATGTTCTGGATTATCATTTGGGGTTTTCACATAGCCTTTCAAAAGTACATAATGTGTTCCATATCTCATTGTTAAGGAAGTACTTTCCGAACCCAACACACATCCTCACATATGAAGGAATTGAATTGGAACAAAATTTATCTTACTGTGAAGAGACTATTTAGATTCTAGACACTATAGTGTAGGTGTTGAGGAATAAGATGACTTAACTAGTAAAGGTACATTGGAAAAATCATAAAATTGAAGAGGCGAAATGGGAAACGAAATAATTTATGATAAATAACTACCCAAATATTTTTATGAGGTGACATTCTAGAAATTTCAAAGATGAAATTTTATAAAGGATGGAAGAATGTAACACCCCAAAATTTTACGGTATGACACTTAAAATTTACCATCTTTGATATTTTATGCTTTACGCAATGTTGAGTTTAAAACCATAGTAAATTATTGAATATGACTATAGGAAAAGTGATGTGGCCATTAAGAATAGTAATACGACTAATAGAATATTAAGTTCACCTATTAAAGTATAAATTAAATTTGGATATATTGTAAATGAGAATATGGTACATTTATATCATGGAATAAGTAAATAATTTTTTTTAAAATGATAAATTAAGTGTTGGTATTTGTTTTCAATGTAAATGATTATTTATAATTTTATAATTATTATAATGATTTTGAAGAAAATTATGTTCATAGAATAGATTCATAAATTAATATTCTATTTCCTTATGATTATAATATAATTTTATGATACCTAAATGACTTTTTCAATGTGTCATAAAAACAGTTATAATATTAAAATTGGTATTTTTGAAGTAAATGATGATTTTATTTAAAATTTAAATTTCCCCAATATATAAATTTTTTTTTCAAAAAATGGAAATAGTTTTTTAATTATACACATAAAAAATAGTTTGGGTGAATTTTTGGTATTTTTCTTAAAATAGTTGATTTTTTAGTGAATAGTGAAATATAATAATTTGTGGTATTAGATAAATACATGAATTATTGAGTCATAGATGATGTATAGCTGATGTAAGACCATAATCTCAAAATAACCTTAATTATTTTAATATATTTAGTGATAAACCTAAAAAAACTCATTGTCTTGAGGAAAAATAATCAACTAATGAATAAAATAATGATAAAACACCCCTCTCATCCGTTATAAATACCACTCCTCACCACCTTTTCTCCTCAGACCTATTAAGCATTGAATATTATCCAATTTCTGACCAATACTCTTCAAAACACTCTTCCCAATTTACATGAGTTTATGGTTCTACAAAAATCCAAAACCAATTTATCTAAGGAGGTTCTCAAGGAGAATAATTTAAGAGGTAAAATTATATTTTTCATTCTGTATTTTCATTTCACATTATTTTATTTTATTATACTCTCCTAACCTCCTCTGTCAAAATATCAATGATTAAACAATTATAATATATATACAAGAATTTTATTATTTTAATGTAAAATCCAACATCAATCCTCTTCTCCTTTTCATTTTATTTTAAAGATGAAAACATCGTCCGTGAGATGCTGATTTACCACCTCTGTGGATGGTGTGTTTTCTTTTTTCAATTTCAACTTCAAGGATGTTCATAAAACCATTTTTATGGTTAAAAGATATTATAATATATGTATTAAATATTATATATTTTTATGTAACTCATATATATATACATATTATTAATTAATGTAAGAAAACGAGTTTGTGATGATAAAAAAAACTGCAAATATAATCTAAACGATTATCACTAGTATCTTATCTAATGATTCATCCACACTACGAATAACCAAATGAAATATATAAAAATTTAATATTGTTTAATAACAATAATAACATATAATTTCAATTCTAAAAAACTATTTTCATTTTACATGATCTTCCATATACGTATAAAAGTAAACTGATCATGAAAATCGAGGAAAAGAACACTTCCGATCGATGAAATTTAATCTTAGAACACATAAAAAAGACCATAAATGAACTTAATAAAATTATAAAAAATAAAATAAGTGTTTAATATATTCTAAAATAAATTATTAAGGAATCTAATTTCACTATCTAGTTCATTAAAAACAAGTGCAGAACACTTTCAAACATAATGTAAGTGATTCTACCTGAACCGCCATTTTTTTCATTCGGGTTATGCTTTCTATTTATTTACCCCAAATTAATTATTAATTATTTTAATATAATTCTTATAAATTTTATTTATATATTTCAAACTCATATATCTATATCAATTCATCTTTATTTTAAGGGAAATACATGTTTTACAAAGTTCCCTTATCAATTCTTCCCGATAAGCAAACCCGATTAAAGGGAACATCCCAATTTCTAACCCATTTTAAAGTACCTTCCATAATATTTCATAAAAGAAAATTATATTTATAAAATACCAACTTTTTTATGGAAAAATACATTTGTTCATTTCTATTTTTATACAAATAATTATGACAAATTGAAATGATTTTTCCAAAATAAGTGTTCTTTGCAAAGTGAAAAAGGGATTTCTGTTAAGAATTACTTGATGATTTTATTAGAGTATTGTTTTCTATGATTTATTGAGAATTGAATATTATGATTATTATATAACATATTTTATTAAATTTTTGATGATAAATTTGAATATGGATGTTCTATCTTGACACCATTCACGATACTACTTAGAATGGTTAGTGTTTAGGTTTATAGATTGGGGGAAGTTATTTAAATTTAATATATATATGATGGTTATGTTTCACCCCATTCATATAAGAAATTAATTGGACTTAGTTAGTGATTTCTAGGACCCACTATATCTCCTTGATGCATCAGTATTTCTCATGTGACAAAACAGATATAGAATTTTCCATGGCCTTTCCCATTTATTTTTTAGATATAGATTTGTCCGAGGCGTTAACCATTTATTTCCAAATGTCTTGGATGAGGCCTCAAAAATATGTTTTAGATGTCCAAAATTATGAATTATATCATGATTATATTATTAATTGATAATCCATGTTATTTTTCTACTTGTAGAATATCCACGGTAACGTTTCATTATCATGTGATTATTTATGTGGTATTATTTATTCAAATTTTATTCCTCCAATATTATGCTCATTTTTATGTTCTAATGGAATGAGATTTTAATCATTCACTAGGATTTATTTTTTTTGTTTATTTTCGATTGTTTATGTACTATTTTTTACCCATACTGGGCATTTGAGATCACCCCTTATATTTTATTCTTCACTAGGATGTGAAGATGTTTACCATTTTAGCATGAAAATCTAACTAAATGGGGGAATTTATAGCCTTCTATATCAATGTGGATTTTTTTCCTTTAGTATTGTGACTATTTGACATTGTTTTAGTACTATTTTAAGACCATTTTATTGAATTTTAAATCTTTTTTACTACTATTTTGGCATTTATACTTGAAAATCCAAATAAAATGAAATGACCACTTTTGTAGCAATATAAATATAGATATTTATTCTTTTAATATTTAAGTTCCCGGTGCCTCTAATGCTCAATAACTATAGTTTTCACACCCCAAACTTAAATAATTTTTTATTTTGTTCTATTTTTAGTCTTGGGTCCTTTGATGAAGGTTTGGGTTGAGGGACAGTCAAAATATTTGGTGTTTTAAAAAGGTTCGGGAGGATTTTCTTGGTGTCACACGATTTCCACATGGTTAGTAGTAACCGTACGGACACCATGAGGATGATGATGTTTGAATGGAACTAACCAAATGGATTGTGCAGAATCGAGTAGTAGGTTCTAGGAAACCATGCAGAAATCCTTCATTAGGAAGAGGGGTCCACACAGTTACCGCACGGTTTGGAAAACCCTGCTGCCAAACTGTGTGGACACACTAGGTAAATATTTTACCCTTTTCTCTCTCTTATCCCTTTAACCCAAAATCATGTCTCCCCCTCTCCCTTCATTTTTTGGCACTCCATGGGGTTGCAAGAACCCTTATCCCTTGGATCTTCTTCCTCCATGGTGCTCCATCATCAAATCCAAGGTATGATTTTAGGGTTTTGTGTGTTTTTCTCTCCTCTATCTATTCCTATCATTTATTCTTGTGTTTGAATGGGTTTTACCACTCTTGGTAAAACCCTAATACTAGTTTTTGGGTTTTTTCTTCTGTTTCTTGGATTCTAGGTTTGGCAGTTTGTTCCTAGAGGCTTAATATTCTGTTGTCAAGGGTTTCGTCGCTTTGCAACTTGACCAGTAGGTGTTTCCATGTTTTTTATTACTAAGGATATTACTTTGATGCTTAGTAATTTAAATAAATTGAAAAATTGGTTATGAAACACCATGGAACCAATTTTTAGTTTATTATGTTACTTTGGAATTGATTCATTTTTCCAAAAAAAAGTTTTAAAATTAATCTTGTTTGGATTGCCAAGGTTTAAGGAATCTAGAGCGTTTCTTTCAAATTCCTTTGTCCTTCTAAAATGGAATTAAACGTTTTATAAAATTTCATGGAATTATTATGCGGTGTTATTGATTATATTTTTGCGAGTTAGGGTTGGTGTATATAACTTGGTAATGGTGTAGCTTGATTGGTTTTTTTAAATGCTTTGGAAGGGGATTCTATGACTTTCAGGGGATGGGCTGTGTTCTTTTAAGGATGTTAATGGTTGATTTTGGGTTTAAACCAATTTTTGTCCTTTGGTAAATGTTTTTGAAATTCTCCTTGGTTGTTTGATGTGTCAATGGGTGTTGGAACATCCATGGGTGTACTAATTTCACACATGGATGTTCCCTCAAATGATGATGGAATATTTAGTTTGTGTTTCTTAAATATATTGGTTTCATAAAATGGTTATTTGGATTCTAAGGGGTAGGGTTTACCTTTTGTTTTTTAAAGGACTAGATTAATGTGAATTCCTTGAGTGTATACCAGTTTTTATTTTAGAGTGTGTATTTTGGTGAATGTGTGGCCTAAGGGTTCTTTTGTAACGTTCTACTACTTGCATGTTTTCCCAAAAGGGGATTTGTAAATTCTCTTAGTGAATGGTTTTTCATTAAGGTTTGTTTAACTAAAGGCCTATTTGGCTCTTCCAATTTAAAGGGGATATTTGTAGTAGATTTTAGAAAGCGTTATGGTTTGGTAATGGTGTCTGCCTGATTGGAAACTTAAAATTGTTTATGAAATGGTTTGAACGTTTATATAGTATAGAGGCCTAGTTGGAACCTTCGTGTGATATGAAATTTATGTAGATTTGCATGGGTCACCATTATAAAAGGGATATCTCATAGGGGTTATCATAAAATGGTGTCAGTTTTTGGGGTAGGAAAGTGCAGTGGTGATAACTGAGCTGATTCATGGGTGTGTTGGCCTCCTACAAAGAGTGTATTGATATTAACACTATGGGTTCCCAGGAGTATTTTAGATGATTGAGTGATAGAAGCTTACAAGCCCTAATTAGACTAGTTGGTACCCTTTTGAGTTTAAGACAAGACATGAGGGGTTTTTCCACTCACGGGACTAGGTTGGAGTAGCCTATTGGTTATTGACATAGGGGCTTCACCGTACACTGATAGGTGGTTCCAAAAAAAGTACGTCCAATGGTTTTCTACGGATTTTTAGTATAAATAATGGTTCTTAATTAAATTTATTGTTTAATTTAATCTATACTAGTTCTATACCTTCATCGTTTCCCTGATTCCTTTTTTCACTACCCTAGTTTTTCTTTCATTGGAATTTGATTATAAAATGGATTTTGTTTTTTGAAATGAAATGTCGTGAGTGTTATTTTATAAAACTTGGAAAACCCTATCTTTGTAATTGTATTCCAAACTAGTGTCATTGGTCTACTTTGGGAATTGAAACACATGGATTATATGGTTTATTTTGGAATCCCTAATGAGCATTTTGGTTCTCACAATTATCCCACTTTTAGTTATAGGTTCATTTTTTTTCATGTTTCCTAGCTCAGATGATTGGGGGAGAGTAGGCCCAGTATTGTTTTTGGAGGTGAAAAATATGTCACATGAAGATCCTGGGAAGTGTTTTAGTTGTTTTTGTTTTAGTTTTCAGTATTGTTTTTTTACTTTGTATCTGGATCTGTCTTTGGTTTATTATGATTCCTTTTTTCAGCTTTTCTGCATTTTTAGTTCGTTCAATTTATATCTCTGGTCCTAGTTGATTTTCATTTGGTCTGAAATCATTACCAAAGTGTAGTTTTTTATTCCATATAATAGTTTCCATCCTGGGGGATTGGGAATGCCCCTCGGGATATATCTCAAACTAGATTGGGTGACTGATTCTGGGTTGACCTAGGTTGGTTCATGACAAAATGGTATCATAAAAGGTTCATTCTATTTAGGGTGTCCAGTAGAAAGAGATTAGGACTGTCGGGACATGATTGGTAGATGCGGGAAGAGAATCGCTAACTATTTCTCACACTAATCCCCAAGTCTCTAGGGGTAGCCTAGGATTGAGTCTTTTGTGTTGGACTATTTTGGATTGAGGAATGACAATGAAGGTGAATCGGGTTATGTTGTGGCCTCACATGGGTTGGTGAACCATGTGGATTCCAAATGGAAAGTTCGAGGCCTAATTAGTATTTTTCCTTACTTGGGGCATGGCTCACCACCATGTTTCCAGGTTAGGGATATACACTATTTCTTTATTCCATTGGTTTGTTCTTGGTTGTGTTATATTTTGGTTTTGGTCAGTATATGTGTGTGTTGAAAATAAAAGTGAATTTTTGAAATGAAGGTGGTTTCAAAATAGAAAAAGGATTTCTTTCAATTTCTTTTGAAATTGGTGAAGTGGGGTTTTAAATAATAAAGTGTTTTTATTAGGTAAATTTGGGTATATTTTTGGACATGAAAAGGAAAAGAGATGTTTGACACCTGGTACTCCTTTTGGAGGATCACATGTGTGTGGGTATGTATGGAGAGTGAATGGGGGTAATTATTTGTAGATCATGTAAGAGGGATTGGATAAATGAACATGTTATGGTTTATAAGATTCCATGGGAGAAATTTTAGAATTTAAGGCTTGGATTCACTTGGCTAAAATGGATTTGAATGATAAGGTGTTTTCATAAATTGGTTTTTCTTAAAATGAGGGTTTTATTACTTTGAAATTTGTTTGGAAATGTGGTGATTTTGAAAAATAGCATGAAGTGAGATTTATGAAAAAAAGTGTTTTTAGTTGTTCTTGAGTTTGTTCGGCTTCTGATCTAGTTGCTATGGGATCATGGTGTTTCTTTTGATTGTGTTTTGTCCGGATGTGAGTTTTGGTTTGTGTTTCTTGCGTTGTTCAAGATGTGCCACCAAGAATTGTTCCCAATGTTGTTAAAGGGTCATACCTAGTTTCCGGTTCTTTTGAACATTGCCTACTTATCAAAGTAATCAAGGTCCATTAGAAGTTTTTGTGGGGTTTGTGGAAGTAGAGCATGTTTCAGGTTATTGGGAACTCCCGAGGGTGTTATGGTTTGTGCCTCTCAATTTTTTTAAGGTTCTTGTTTGGGATCAGTGGATTTTGGTTGTCTTATCGTCATTGGAGTCTGGGGTGTAGTTGGTGATGGTCGGTCATCGTGAGGGTTCCACATTTAGTGAAGAGAGTATGATGAAGGAAGATATTTTAATGAAACTATCCTTTTTTGGTACTAACATATAGTTCTTCAGACCACCTTCTGATGTGCCATCAGTGTGAACATTCTGGAATTCTAATCCATCATGTTGCATCCTTTTGAAAATGTTCCACCATTGTGGTTATTTGTATCATCAAGAGGATGAAGGAGTTGGGGCTGAGGGATGAAAATTCCTAGCTATGATCCAGGATATGTTTTACCCATCAGGGCCCCAGCCATAGGCCTCGAGGTGAAGCTCGCGCATAGTCTGGAGTTTCCAAGGGTGTGGGATCCTAGCATAGTTTTTGTTTTAAGTTATTATAATAAAAATATCTAAATCATTCTTATTTAATTATTATCACCATTGTAATATCATCCTTGGTGTGGTGGTGTGATGAGATCATTCTACCACAATCCAAGTGGCCTTACATGTTTCAGTTGTGGGTTTTAAATCATTTATTTTCTGTGAAGGGTGTTGGGACAATGAATGAACAACCCCATTTTAGTTTTGGTACTAGCTTCAGCTGTGTTAAATAGGGAGATGTTTGGGTTTGCAGAGCTAATAGGAGGTGTTTCCAAGCCCTTTCATAATTCGGGTACCATTTAATGAGTTTTTCTCTAGTGTGTTTCGGTTCTTGTAGAGGGTTTCTCTACTCTAGAATCCCGGTATGTCGAGTTTCATAGTAGTGGAGTTGTTTCATGGGTATTGAGAAAGTGGGTTGAGTTAGTGGTAGAAATATTTTATATCCTAGTTTTGGTGAGGGTTTTTCTTGGTTAGTGTGGGATGTGTTAATATGATATTCTTGTCATTGGGTTTTCGGGTATTTTGTGGCATGCTTCTCATTTAATTTTTATGGGTGTTGTTTGGACCATGTGAGGGAATTAAATGAGTTCATTTTGTGAGTTCCATCGTAGCCCCCCCTGAGTGTGGTTTGTATAAATTTTGAGGTTTCTATGTTAGTGAAATTATTTTGTTGGGGATAACCCTCCCATGTTTTACCATCAATCTTAGGCAATGGTTGAACCTGAATTAGTTGGGTGTGACGTGTGTTGGTAATGGACACCTCAAGTTTTTTGGTCTTCCATGATATTGTTGGGCATGGAATCAAGTTTGTTAACTGCTGGATATGTGACATTTTGGGGGTATAAAGTGTCAGTGGTCGGGAGAATTATCACACCCCAACCTAAGATAATTCTTTATTTATTTTCAATTTCTAATCTTGGATCCTTTTTTGAGGTTTGGGTTGTGTCTCAGTCAAAATTTTTGGAGTTTTAAAAATGTTTGGGAGTATTTTCTAGGTGTCGCACATTTGCTACACAATTAGTAGTAACCATGAAAATATTTTCTAGTAGGTGCTGGTTGGAATGAACTGACTGCACAACTTATTAACGGCCATGTGGTAGGTTCCAAGAAACCGTGCAGAAATCTTTCCATAGGCAAAGAAGTTTTCACAGTTACTACACGATTTGGAAAACCGTGTGGCCAAACCATGTGGATGCACCAGGTCTTAAAAATGTGTTTCCCCCTTTTCTATCTCTCTTCCCACTATAACCCAAAATCAGGCCTACCCCTATCCCTTCATTTTATGCACACCAAGGGCTTCCAATACCCCTTCTCCCTTGGATCTACTTCCTCCATGGTGCTCTATCTTCAAATCTAAGTTATGATTTTAGGGATTTGGGGTGTTTTCTATCCTTTCTCTCTTCCTATCCTCTATTCTAGAGTTTTCATTGGTTTTACCTCTCTTCCTGAACCCTAATTCTAGGGTATGGGCGTTGTCTTTTGTTTCATGGATTCTAGGGTTGACGGTTGGTTCCTAGAGGCATAGTATTCCATTTTCTAGGGTTTCATCGCCTTTTCACTTGACCTATTGGTTTTTCTATGTTATTTTTTCCTAAGTCTCAACCTTTGATGCTTGGTGTTTTAAATAAATTTATAAATTTGTTTCACACCACCATGGTACCCTTTTTAGTTTATTATGGTACTTTGGAATTGATTTAGTTTTCTTAAAATAGGTTTTAAATTAATCTTGTGTGGATTTCCTAGGTTTATGGTACCTAGAGTGTTTCTTTAAAATGCATTTTTATTCTAAAATGGAATTGTATCTTTTATGAATTTTGAAGCCTTTATGATGTTATATTATTGAGTATTTGTTTGTGAGTTAGGTGTGTTGTATATAACTTGGTAATGGTGTAGCTTGATTTGTATGTTTAAATGATTTGGAAGTGGATCTATGACTTTAAGTGGATGAGTTCTGTTATATTAAGGATGTGAATGGTTAGTTTTGGTTTTAATGAAATTGTTGTCCATGTGGAAATGGTTTTGAAATGACCCTTTGTTGTTTCTTGTTCCATTAGATGTTGGCACATCCATGGGTGCACCAGGTGCATGCATAGATGTGCCCTAAAAAGATGATGGCACTGTTAAATGGTGTTTCCTAAAAATATTGGTTACATAAAATTGTTATTTGGATTCTAAGGGATGTAGTTTACATTGTGTATTTTTAAAAAGAATTATTTAAAGTGAATTACTTGAGCATATGCCCATTTGGATTTTGGTGTGTGTGTTTTGGTGAATGTGTGGCCCAAGGGGCCATTTTGAATGTTTTACTATTTTCATTCTTTCTAAAATGGGGATTTGGAAATGTTTTTAGTGAATGGTTTTTATTTGACGTGTGTTTAACTAAAGGTTTGTGAGGATATTCCAATTTAAGGGTGATATTTGTGGCATATTTTGGAAAAGGTTATGGTTTGGAAAAGGTGTGTACCCGATTGGTAACTTAATATGGTTTATGAAATGGTTTTAATGTTTATGTATTATAGCGGTCTGGAAGGAACCTTCTTGTGATATGAAATTTATGTATATTTATATGGGTCCCCTTTATAAGAGGGATATCCCTCAGGGGTTATCATGTATTGGCGTATATGTCTGGGGTAGGCAAGTGTAGTGGTGATAGATGAGCTGAGTCATGGGTGAATTGGCCTCATACTTACACAGTATTGATATTACAACCATGTGTTACTAAGAATATTTTAGGAGATCGAGTGATGGTATCTTACCATCCCCTATTAGATAGGATGGTATCTTCTATATTTGTAGACATTCCATGAGGGTTGTGCCACTAGTGAATCTAGGTTAGAGAAACAAAATGGTTATTGGATCAGGGGCTTCACCATACGTCAGTAGGGGGTTCTAAAATAAGTAATTCTAGGGGATGTTTAGGGATGTTTAAGATCAACCATGGTTCTTATTTAAATTTCTTGTTTACTTTTTCTATACTAGTTCTGTACCTAAATTGTTTCCATATTCCCTTTTTGCACTTCCATGTTTATCCTTACTTTGGAATTTGATTATAAAATGGCATTTGGTTTCGTAAATGAAATTTAGTGTGTGTTGTTTTATAAAATGTGAAAAACCATATCTTTGTAACTGTATTTCAAACTAGTGTCATTGGTCTGCTTTGGGAATGGAAACAAATAGATTCTGTGGTTTATTTTGGCATTCCTACTAAGCATTTTGGTGCTCACGTTTGTCCTACCTTTTCATTTGTAGGATTAGCTATTGTTCAAGTTTCCTATCTTAGATTCTCGTGGTGGAGGAACAACATTCTTGTGGATGTAGGTGACCAAGAGGTCACAATGAGATCCTGAGTAGTTGTTTAGTTGTGTTTGCTTTATTTTTTAGTCTAATTTTTTATACTTTATATTTGGATCAGTTTTTTGTCTATTGTGATTCAGTTGTTCATCTTTTATGTGTTTTTAGTTTGTTCTATTTATATCTCTAGTACTGGTCACTTTTATTTTGGGTAGAAATCATTCCCAAAGTTTATGATTTGATTCTCGACAATAGTTTCCATCCCGAGGGGATCCAGAATGCCTCTGAAAACATGTCGTGGACCGGTTCGGGTGATTGGTTTAGGGTTAATCTGGGTTGGTTCGTGACAGTAGTGCACCCCAAAGTGTAAAAATATGTTATAGAATATTTTTTTTATTTTTTTATTCAAAAAAAATCATAAATAAACAAATAAATACAATTAAAAATAATTAAATTTTTAATTAAAACCATTAAGGATTAAGAATACCTTAAACTCATTACTCTTATAATATGTGACCGTTTCTTGATATTGTGTTGTTGGATAGTTAGTGAATATTGTTACACCCTCTAAATCAGAACATAATATATTCTTCAAACTAACATATAACTCATTCTATTATGATCTCTACAACTCCCCATGATCCAATAACAATGTGATATTAACAACTTCACCATCATGAATGTTAACTGAGGCAACAAAGAACATGTTAGTTCATATAAATAAAAAAAGAATATATATATATATATCTATTTAACTTATTTTTATTACCCATATCTCTACCCATTCTTTCTATTTGACTTCATTACTGATATTCCCCCATGATACTTGCTTCAATAGAATGATATCATTGTACTTGAATAAAGTTTTAATAAAATTTACACACTGCCTAACATTTTTACATATCATTTGATTGTCTTCATTGTAATACACCATTACTTGTGTTTGAAAATTCCATGATTCACATATATGGGTCCACCTATATCACCTTTTATAATATCTCACTAAATAAGGTAAAAAAATAATTCATAGTTCAATAGAAAAAAATGTTGTGATATAATTTGACACACATAAAAAAACCTAATGTAGGCTGCTCATTTGGCTCTAATGGATTTGTGAGATGTCCTGTATTAGTAGCCTTTGAAGGATTTTCTTATTCTAATGCAAGGAACAAGTCTTCTACATGAATTGGAGTGGATGCTGATGGAATATAATCATTAGATCCAGGATGGATTATAGGAAATGGATATGGGGTAAACATGTCAAGATACAGATAAAAGGGTTGGGGACACATCGTAGGATATGGATATGGTATAGGTGGGAATATACCTAAAGGTGGAATAGACATGGTATGAGAAGATGAGGTTAAATAAGATGATTATGGAGGCATGGGTGGGAACATCCCTAGAGGCTCATGTAGAGGATGTAAAGTTGTGGTAGATGAGGAGTCTACTGGTGGGTCAGGGTGTGAACAGGTATAATGGGTACTCTATGTGGCTCTAAGAATACCACCGCTTAGACCCATACTAGTAGGATGAGAAAAATTCAACTCTTGTTTAGATTAGTGTCCCTAAAAAATGATAAATAATAAGAACATGACATTAATTGTAATGTAGAAGAAAAATATTATGATTATTATACTCACTAAGGGAACCAAATAAGGCAACCCTAGCTCACACATCTATCAATCATTATCAAATAATATATTCCTTAAAAATTATTCAATATATTTAATAATCGTATTAATAATTAAATTTTATTTTTTAGAAATAGTGTTTTAAAATTATATATATAACCTAAAAGTCAAATAATTCATTATATATATGTATATATATATATATATATATTAATTTGTGGGATTTTAATTGATTTTGGTTTCATTTTTGAAGGGTATGTTTAGTTTAGTTTTTTCATATATAATTTAATTTTATTTATTTCATATTCAAAAAACATTTCTTAGAATAAATTTTACATAATATAAATAATAAAAAATATTCATTGAATCCATTTCAAATAATTAAAAATATAATTTTGGTTTTAAATTGATTTATTAGTGAATTATTTTTCATTTAATTTGGGGTGTCTACATATTTTGGAAACTAAAAATACATATCTATATTAATAATGTATTAAACATTGTGTTATGTGTTATTTATAATTTAGATAGATTTGATTTAATTCATGTTGTATTATATAATTTTTTCATTCCAATTCCTAAATCTTATCTAGAGATAAGAATTTTGGTTCTTATTATTTGAAAGAAAAAATTATTGGATTTCATATTTCAATTCCATGCATGGTAATATACTTTGCATTATAATTTTTTTGGTATGTGTAAAGCCCGTGAAATCCATATATTAGATTTGAAATTGATATTTTTTTATTTTATAGAATAATTGGTTTCACTAAATTAAATTTAATATTCTATGAGTACTTCAGTGGAAGGATAAACTATGTTTGAAAATTAATTGATGAATAAACTGTTTGATAGATCATGGTTGTGCACCTACTATAGAATATTATATTCTAAACTAAAATTGATATTGATATTATGTGAGGTATGATTTATGAAGAGCATATATTTTAATTTTTTCAGGATTATTATAATATGAACTATCTATATTTAGAGATATAAAATTTTTCTGGTTTTATTTTTTCATTGGATGTTCGTCTTTGGATTTAAATTTAAATACTAGTTACAATTTTTATGAGATTTTAAAAACTATTATTATTTTGTTTGGGTTATGAATTTTTTATTTTTTTAATTACATGTAAACATTAAAATTAGTTTAAAAATAGTTAATATGTAAACTATAAACATAGTTCACAATTAAACTATGACACATTTTACATATCAACTATAAAAGAAAATTACATGTAAATTTCAAACAGTTTACATGTAAAAATTTATATTACGTATAAATAAATGAATGAATTTTGTTTTACAAATATAATAAGATTAAAAATAAATTCATATTTTTTGTTAGACTTATTTCAATTAAATTTATTTAATATTATTTCATTTATATTTCTTTTATTTGGTTCCTTTGAGTTCTTGTTGGTATGGATGAGATTGGACAAAATAAACCAAATAACCAAAATAATTCGAATGGATTTACACAAAAAAATGAAACAAATCACTTAAACTGAATTGAACCAAATAATCATAATAAATGACTAAAATACCAAATAACGAAATGAAAAAATAACCAAAATTAAAAATAAACCAAACAACTTAACCTAAATTACAAAAAATGATTAAATAACCTAAATGAATGGCGAAAATGAACCAAATAACTACCAATGGCTAGATGAGTTAACATAAATAAATAAAAATAATCCAAATTAAACACAAAGAATAAAAAATAATAAAAAACAAAAAATATTAAAAATAAATAAATAAAAAATACATAAAAAAATACATTAAGAACAATGACATAAAAAACATATACATAAAAAAATTCAAGGAGCCAGTCAATGATCAAAAAATAAAAATAAAAAATATAAATAAAGAAATATAAATAAAAAAAATAAAAAATATTAATCAATTATATAATTAGAGAAATAATAAATAAATAAATAAATAATATAATGAAAATAAAAAAAATAACAAAAAATTAAATAATGAAATCTTTAATCATAAAAAATTAAAATAACATCATACTCCATCAACACACACAAAAGTTAAACCTATAAATTAATGGATTAATGAAAAATATGAAATAATTTTGGTTCTGGATCAACTCAATTAATGTTGGAAAACAGAAATTCATCTTAGAGAGTAATATGACATCATGATTGCTAAAATTTTTAGTTTGAAAATGCATTTCCATTTTGATTTTTTTGGGAATAGTGAGAATCATCATTTAATTACCTTTGATAAAGACCATAGAACTATAAATAATAATTAATCACCATGATAAAATTCAATACAAACATTAAATTAATGATGAAAACTTGAAGGATTCAAAAAAATATTAAATTTACTTTTTTTATAATGTTCATTTTCAATTGCATTATTAATTTAATCTAAATTTTTAGTAGATTTTTCAACATATAACAGCCTTACATGAAAATCATGTGGGATGATTTCATCAATATAAATTTCACTCATATAAGTTAAGCCCCAGAAGCATTCAATTGGATAAATTTTATCTTGTATTAGAATTATACCTTGACTCCTCTCACTATTTTACTTCACAAATCACTCAACCTAAACATCAATATCATTTGTAAAAGATTAGAAAATTTGAGAATGATTGTCAATCCTTGAATAAATTCTTGAGAAATTGTTATGGGTATACCATATATAGTCTTTTTTTTTCAATGAAGCCCTTAATTCATAAAAATTATACTGGTAATTCTCTCTAAACTAACCTTTAGAAATTAAAATATACCTACCCAATCAGAACTAGCCAAAATAGAACAAAAAAATAATAAACCAAAATTATTTAATTAAAATACACTTGAGAAAGCCTAATTGAACAAGACAATGCTTTACCAAACCATATAGATGAATTGAAATGAAAAAACAAAATTAAACTATATTGGAACCCAACAAACCATAGAAAATAGAAAAAAATTAAATATAAAATATCAAACATGAACTAAAGAAATAAAATGAACCATATAAAATAAAATAAAAAGTTTATAGAAGAATCATGACACAAATATATCTTGGTTTGGTTCCTATAAATAGATAAAAATGAAAACAATAGTCAGTATAAGAGAATAATAATTTGGAACTCACTAATCAGATGTCGAAGAAGTTGAAAATTGAAAAATCTATGAATTAGGGGATAATACAAGAGGTGAATAGAATCACCCGTCTCTCGGGTGAAGGGATAATATGGCTTATGGGTGAAGGGTGGGGGTGGGAGGCCGAGGGAATAAGAAGGCCATACCAATAATTTTTTAAAAACTGTTGGTATATATTAACACATACCAACTGTTTTTTTTAAATTATTGGTATAGATTGATTTCATCCACTATATACCCACTATTTATATAAATTGTGGGTATATATTCATGGGGAAAACCCAATTTTATAGTAGTGTCTTTTAGGTGATACTTTTGACCCTACATTTATCATACCCTTGATTAACATGTTTTAGTTTCTTTTTGAAAATTATATTTTTATTTACCAAAAGTACATGTTTTTTTTAATTACATTTAATATGAATAAAGAAATAATATGATTTAAAATGTGTATTTAAAATATGGTTTCATTAAAGGATTGATAGCTATCAAGAACATCAATTAGGGAAACAAATATTGATCTAAAATTATAAAAGGATGAACATGCTAACCTATTGGGTCAAACTTCTTCAATGAAATATAATGTTGTTATCTGGAGTATCATAAAAGAAAAATAAGATGAAAATTGTAGAAATACATGAAAAATATAGCAAATAAATATTAAAAATCCTAAATATAGTTAAATTAATACATTAATAAATAAATAAGAAAATATTAGCTACCAAAATATCATAAGAAATAGTTTTTTTAAAAGCGTGGGTGTAGAAATTTTATTAAGATAAAAAAAATAAAAACATATAATATATGGTTAGAAATAGAAATATTCTTCTTATAACTTATAAATAGAGTCTCACACACAATATTTTTATAATATCATCCCCAGCTTTATGTTCCCCATCACATAAATCCTTTCAATTAATTTTTCCTCGCTCGCGTCTATAATATCTTGGATGTTGTCACTTTCACAATGTTTTCAATTACTTCCATGTGCCATCATGATAATCTAAGTCTTCAAAGACAATTTCCATGACATAATACTAGTTTATTTATGCACTAATATTTCCTTTTTCAATGGGGTCTGAGTTTATTACACTTTATAGGAGAGGAAGGAATACTTATTCATAACTTCTATATTAACCATCATACCAACATCTAGATATTTATTTAGAAAATTAAGGGGATTTTTAATTATATAAGTGAATTAATTTCAACAACATAACGAATCATTGAATGAGATTAACTATCAAGCTAAAATTTCAAAGTTCTACTAATGGTTAATTATCTAATAATTTTAGTACAGACTTATGAAATAGAAATGATACAATGTTATGAATAAAGGGACTAAAAATCCATATATATATGTATATTTAAAAAGTATAATTACATCGGGATATCTCATACTATATTAACATTAAAAGGTAAAAAATTCCATCATATCGAGTATAGAATTCCAATATACTAATAATTCATGAATTTTGAAAATCATCATTATATCAATATAACGTAACAAATAAGGTATCAAAGATCCTATCATCCAAACTATAGTCTACATATTAAATTGTGATATAAATATTTTAATGATAGATATTTTAGCCTCAATGGAAAATATATGGTTTACTTTTTTAGATTTTATTATTTTATTATTAACTGTATACATATCAACATGTGATAAATAAATATTTTAAAATCCTAAATTTATGAAGCAAAATATACATGTTCTATATGAGAATCAAGTAAAAAAATTATTAATTTTATATTTATTACTAATTTTGTATTTTATTTTAAAAATAAGAATTATATATTGATTTTTTAAGTAATCAAAATTTTCCTACAAAGTATCCTTTATTCTTTCATAAGTTTTCTAATTGTTTTATTATAATTTAAATAATTAGGTTTATTTTTATGTATTG
Source organism: Viscum album (assembly GCA_963277665.1). Taxonomy (NCBI): domain Eukaryota; kingdom Viridiplantae; phylum Streptophyta; class Magnoliopsida; order Santalales; family Viscaceae; genus Viscum; species Viscum album. The sequence goes on along the minus strand of OY728132.1, from coordinate 29,412,164 downwards.
GAATTATTATTATTATTGAATTTATTTTATAAAATTTTTATAGAGTTTTTAGTCCAAAAAATTGGGGATTCTTCAACAGTATGATGTAATGATGATTTTAAATTCTTTGGCATTATTATTTTAGTATATTTTAAGAATAATATCTACTAAATTGTAATTATAATAATAATTATGTAATATTTTGTATTAAAATTTAAATAAATAAATATTAAGTATGATAACCTCATACCTACCATTATCCATTTTCATTGGACCAGCCTAGGAAATATGATTTCCCGATCCAGTGTTCAAAAAGATTCTATTTAATTTGAAAAATCATAAATAAAAAAAGAAAATAACAATGACTATGATATATATATATATATATATGAAAATAACATAAATAAATGAAAATTAAGTGATTATTGTAGTTAATGGGTACTAGGGGAAGAAGAATTCTCTTTCTCCTTCTCAATTATTCTTAGTAATAGCCGAGATTGAATTAGAATGTATGGTCTATAAAAGATGATATTAATTATATCATCCTTTCATCATATCTAAAATTGTGAATCAATTCATGAACCTTGAAATTGTTGTGAACTGATTAATTTTAATTTTGAATGTACAGTTTTTATTTGAATGTCTCTGATTATAATAATAGATTAGGTAGAGTAATTGGGAATGTAATATGTAGTGAAATAGATTTAAGGGGTGGTAGTGGATAAGGATGGAGCAGTATAGAAGGATTTCGAGTGTGTATGATGGGAGCCCGTGTGTGGAAAGTGGTGTAAAATATGGAGTTGGCAGTGGTGGAGAGGGTATATGAGATGAAGAAAAGATTGAACCTTCACTAATCACTAAGGAGAGAGAGAGGCATATGGGGGAGGCATAGATGTGCCATGAGAGGAGGCAAAAACACATGAAGTCTCCGTCATGGGTGGGGTGTGTTTGAGTAAGTGAGAGGAGTTTGGCTGGATTCCCCCTTCTCATCATCTTTCCAAGCTGAGGGCTCATCGGGCTTTCCCTCGGACCGAGCCTACATATTATTTTATTATTATTTAAAAAATAAGTGGATTCTATATTTTGGTATTTTTTATATTTTGATGAGTTGTTCTATCATGGGGTTTATAAAATCCATGGGAATTATGGAATATATAGAATCAAATATTAGATAATGAGTATTATTAGAGGTAATAATATTTAATAAAATTTGACATGTCATTCCTACCTATATTGATTTCTATTTTTAAATAAAAAAATAAATAACATGGGAAAATAATTTTATGAAGATTGAGACAAGTCTAAAAATATTATGATAATAAAAAAATTATTAATATATTTTTTCTATTATTTGAATTTAATGAACATTAATTGAAAAACTTATTTATTTAAATTTATGATTTTTCCATTATAATTATTTTCATATAATGATGTTATATATATATATAACATTATGGTATGTGATTTTTTAATCAATGAAGTGATCGAATAATAAAGTTAATTTTTTAATATTTTATGAAATTAAAATATATAAACTACTTATAATTTTTATATCATTATGGTAATTTTGGACAAATTGATATTAATTATTTTAAAAATATTTATTAATTTTACAAAACCAATTTTCATATTCTTAAAATTTATGATGAAATTTTTGGAAATACATATACACTATTATATTTATTTATATATCCAAAGATAAAAAATATTTTTAATTAATTCTTTTATTACATATAAATAATGTTAATTTTTAATTAGTATAAATTATAATTATGCATTATTACAAAAACCAAAAGTGCATATTAATACAATTTTATTTATTGAATTATTATATTTTCTAAATCAATGTATGTTTATTTATGACACAAAGTGTCGATTTTAAGAATTTTTATATTTCAATTAGAATTCCATTATAATTTCACGCACATGAATTGTCTATTTTAATCATTTAATGGAAAACATATCTCTGATTGGAGTGAAAAAATTGAATTCCACCTTTCTGTATTGATTTTTTACTTGGATGTTTATTTAGTTAAAATGATACTATTTTGTATGTTGATAGCAATGATGGAAAAATATATTATGATATAAGGGAAAGATTGAATATGTTCAGTTTTATATTCATGTGGATGATCATAATAAGTAACATCATGTTCTGTCTCCCTAAAATATAAATTGAAAAACAATTTAGAAAATTAATGAGTATTCAATCAAAAACCTCTAACAATTCACATTTTAAGACATTAATGAGTACTTTGAAAATAATGAATTTTTCTGGGTCTTATCTTATACAAGTTCATGCCATTTAAATATAAAATATTTCAATGGAAATGAAATCATTGAGAATGAAAGTGGATAAATGTTTCCTGGCACAATTGTTTTTTAAACACAACATCGTTTGATTATGGAAAAATCTAGATTAATAATAATTAAGTAAATTATAAATAAAATGTGTATGAATTTCACAGTATGTTTGTTTAAGAGGAAAAAAGATTAAATATTAAAGTAATCCACTCAATCTATTATGTAATTCAACATATAGGTAGGAAGTATAGTATGAGGAAGTATCAAAAAGTAGAATACTAATGAAAGTTAACGTTTACTCTTACAAAAAATAGAATAATGAAAATAAATACAATTTCCAAAAATATTGATTCAAAACATGCATAATAATTTTTTCGGTAATTTTTTATATTTTTATTTGGGGGTATATAGGTTAAATTTTTATGCATGTTTTGAATCACACTTAGCTGAAATTGAATATAATACATGGTGGAATTATCTTGGTTGTAGGACTCATGTTAATAATATAATGGTGGAATTTGTTTCAACCCAAATTACAAGACAAACTGAAAAGTTTATTTTCATGTGGAACCAAATTAAGTTTCTAGTGGAATTGGTCAGTACTTATAAATTAATCATTAAACCTTGAAATCATTTAAAATTATATGGTACCATTTATATACCTAGCATATCTAGTAATTTAGTTTCATTTTTAAAACATGATATTTTTGGATACTCTTTTAATTTTGGGGATAAATGATTGACATTATATAAACATACACACATGATTATATATGTTTTATTCTATGATTTATTGTATAAAATTAATATTTGGATTTTTATGTTCAAACACATATGAATTTGAATCATAATATGGGTACTAAACATGGGTTTTTAAATGAAACATTTTATTTTTTATAGTATAATCATATAGGTTGTATTTTAAAATAAATATTAAAATTATTTATTAAGCATAAAATACTTCTATATTTTTATCTTACTAACATAATTATTTTTATAGATTTAATTAAATTAATGAAAAAAATACATGAAGGATCCACTATAAGAACTCAACTCCTTGAGATTACACATAATGACATATATGGACATTTTTATGTTAGTTATTTGGGATAAGAAAAATATTTCAACACATTTATTGTTGATTTTTCACATTATGGATATTTCCATTTATTATATGAGAAATATCAAGAAGAAATTCCTCAAAATCATATTTAATTGAAGATAAAGGGAAATTAGACAAAAATATGAAAATAATAATTTTTTACAAAAGTGATAAATATTATATAAAATTTGATAAAAGTGGAATAAACCTTTGTCCATTTCCAAAGTTCTTAAATAAAATTGAATATGAGCTCCATAAATTTTAATAAGTACACCTTAAAAAATGAAACAATGAAAAGTTGTAATAGAACGTAAATAGATATAATTAATATCATGTTATGTAATTCATATTTATCCTTATTATTATGGATATATTCTTTAAAAAAATCAATACATTTTTAAATAAGGTTCTTTGTAAAACAATTCCAAAAAAATGTTTTATACTTTAGACCAGTATGAAACCTAATTTGATATGATTGCATGTTGGGTTGTCAAGAACAAATAAGAGCTTATAATATATATGAATTAACAATTAATATAAAAAATCAATAAATATTTCATTGGATATCAAAAAAAATAAAAGGGTTATATATTTTAATTTATAATCTATAATATATGGATTATTGAAACTAAAAATGGATGATTTATTGAAAATTGTGGATTCAATGGAAGTGGCATTCTATAAAAAGTGAAAATTAAAGAAAGCTAGAGTTCAAGTTTCATTATCTTGTGATTAAAATTCACATGTTTTGTTACATAATTTAATGAATCGTAATATAATCATTAATAAAAACAACATATGTTTTCCAAAATTCTAAATAAATTTATAGTAGAAGAACCACAATAAATTGTGGTCAGAAGATCCAAAAGGGAAAGAAGAATAACTTTTTTTATATTAATGTGGTATATTTTAATGAACAAGAAAATGATATTCGATTTTAAAATGGTATAGTTTCATATTATTAAAAAATATGTTAGGATAATTTATATAAATGGTTAGATACCATGAAATGTAGATTAAAATAATGTACGATACCCTGTAAAATTACCTCAAGGATGCAAGAGAGTTGGGTGTAATTGTGTTTTCAAAACTAATTGTGACACATAGTAATGTTTAACATTTCAAGGATAGACTTTTTGTTAAAGATATTACTCAAAATAATGGAATTGATTATAATGAAACCTTCTCATTTATTTTAGGGAAATATTTATTCAAAAATATAAGGGAATTGGTCAGTCATTATGATTTAGGGTAATATAAAATTAATATAAAATAGATTTTTTAAATGGTAACTTAGAGGGGATATATATATATATAAGTCAACCAATGAGTTTTTTAATTGAATGGAAAGAAAAAATGGTATATAAATTAATAAATATAACAATGGTATCTTAGGTATAATGATATCACTATGTCATTTGGATTTAAGGAAAACATCATTGGTTAGTGTATATACCAAAATTCCAATGGTAGTAAGTTTATCTTCTAGATTCTATTTGTTGATGATATGTTATTTTTTCTCGATGATCATAAAATATTAAGTGATATTATGAAATTCAACTTTAATAATTGTGAAAATAAATATACTAGAGAAGAAAATATTTTGACTATGATTGAAATATTCAATAATAGATCACAAGTATAATTAGTATTATCTCAGGAATCATATATTAACAAAATTTTAAAGTATTTTTGGATATAAAAATGGCCTACATCACTATGTCAGATATAGAATGAAGATAAATTCAATCTCAATAAACTCATAAAAAATGATTTAGAATAGTAAAAATGAATATAATTTATTGTACATCTAATTTAAAGAGTTTTATCTATGAAAAAACATATAAATGTATATATATCATATTTAAAATTGGCATGTTATAAGGATACCAAATCAATCTTAGGAAAGTTCATGGAAAATATGTAAATAAACAATATAATAATTTCTTTATATAGATCTAGTATTTTAGTATCGATTTTAGAAACTAACTCTAAATATAAATTTGATTAAGGTTTCTTAATTTTTCAATGGAACTCTTAAAAAATACTGTAAAATTTATGTTTATCAACACTTTTCATTAAATCGCGAATTTTTTTAAAACTAGAAATGGATTATAAAAAACCACAACTTGATGTATCTAAAAAAACAAGAAGCCTTTCCCCTCAATGTATTCCTTGAAAAATCCCCCTATCTCACCCTCCCTTCCCATTTCTAATCATCTATCCCCCTTCTTAACTTAATGCCACTCCATCCCCACCACTTTTCACTACTCTCTTTTTGTTTCCTATCACCACTAATTCCTTATCACCAATCAACAAAATCCTTCTCCACCACTACACTCCCTTTTAGTAGTGGAATACCTCTACTGAATTCATTAATTTTCTCCCCTATCATCCATTGAATATTCCCCTCCCTACATTTGTTCATCCCATAAATATTTTTTTAATTTTTTTATTTATTTTCAACTTATTTCTTTCATTGGTTTAGTATGTTAATTTTAATACCATATTTTTTCTTTTTTTTTCCATTTATTCCGTAAAAGTTTAACTAAAAAATGTGCATTGTACCTATAATATTGAAAATATTACAGTCATGATGTAATGAATATTGGAAATATATTTTTTAATAAAGTTTTATATATACTAATAGATGCACTATACCGACTAAAATATACCATCAAATAATGGTTAGATCATTGAAGAATGTATATGTGTCAAGAATTCTTGTTATATTAAAATTACTTTTCTCAATTTTTAAGGAATATAAAAATTACATACATATATATAATTTGATTTGATTAATATAAATTATATATTCAATCAGTTAGAAAATTTTTAATTTATTATAGGTATTAATGAAATTTAGAAGTTTATTTCACTAATGGTCATATCATTAAGGGAAAACTATATAAATGTCTTGTGATAGTGGAATAATTTTTGGAAATTGTCCATATAAGTTGTAACCTTATTAAATTTGTTATTTTTTAAAAAAAATTCTATTTTTTATTTTTTGATATTAGTTAATAAAAAAATTATGTGATATGTAATTTTCAGAAAGATGGTGTTGTGACCTTATGTAAATTTAAAAAAAAAATCATATGGATTATTTTATTTAAAAATAAAATTCAAAAAACATTTTATTGAATGGGAAAAAATGTCATATAAATATACAATATAGATATATATTCCTATTTAAAATTTATATACAAAATTTAAATAACCATATATTTATATATAACAAGGAATCTATTAAATTATGAATTAGAAAATCATATTTATTGGAAGTGATTTAAGAAAAAATATTACATTTTTTCAATTGACGTAAATATCAAAATAAAAAATGTGTTTAATAATAAATAAAAAATAGATGTTGAAATATATAAGTTGATTATGAGAATGGTTTTCTTTTATTATTTCCTTGATTTTCACCTTCATTTTTCATTGGTTCACATTTAACATTATAAAACCCTAATTTTATTTTTTAGTTGATTTCTTGAATGCTTTGAAAATTATAAATGTGTATTATACCCAACATATTGAATGCATTGAAGAATTGAAAGATAATTTTCAGCTGAATAAGGGTATATGTACGGTGATGATTTGATATTTCTATAACATGATCATAGTTTTTCTCAAATCCAACTAGTACACCAAATAACTTGAGTTTGTTTTTGTATAAACATATCTCTTTAACATATAAATTATCCTTGATAAAAAAATAAATTTATAACATTACATATATTTTTTTATGATAATTAATAATGAGAATATATATTTCCAGAGAAAAATAAACACAATATTCTTGGTGTGGTGGTTAGATTTGAAAACAACTAATATCTAGTTATTCAAAATTTGATAGAAACAAAATTTGTTAGGTGCCTCTCCCATAATTTTATATATAAGGAATATTAAAAAATTTCCTTCTAATTATTGAAAGATGATTATTATTACACTTTTCACAATGTAATTTATATTCTAAATGTTATAAAATTTATTTTAAATTTTGTGTTTTTTAAACAATTGATTTTTTTGTGTATGTTTTAGGATTTAAAATGTTAAGAGTGACAGAATATTAATTATGTATGCACTTAGTAAATTTTATTATTTTATTCATATATAATTTAATAACTTTATTATTTATTTTAATCAGTCGGTATTCAATCTTTATGAGTAAAATTTAGATTATATTGCCTCATAACACACCTCAGTATGTTAACAGTTTGGGGATGCTTTTGAATTTTTCATTTAATAATTGATTTACAGATGGTAGAATAAAATATACATGTAAAAAATATAAATTTAGATGATGGTTGAAGAGATATATAGTATTATATCATTTTATATTGAAACAATTTCCACCCCAATATGTTTGATGGAAATCACATGGAGAATCATAAATTATATATTGTTTGAGTCGAGATGTACACTATAAAAGTGAACACATTGATTCCTTCATATAGGATAATGAAATAGAAAAAATTATAAATGTTGTTTTTATCATAGTAAGGAAACTCCATTAATATGGTTAAAGAAATGTTGATTGAAATATTATTGATTTAGATATTAATGTTGTTTTATAATTTTAGGATAAATTAGTCATGTTGACAAAACATTAATAGATGATTCTGTGGAAAGTAATATAAGGGAAAACTTAACTAATTAACTAAATTCATATAATAAATTATTAAAATATTGAAAACAAGAATTGTATGAATGATTCGGTATGTATTCAATATTATCTTTTTTTAAATTTTTACAACATCAATGTGTTTTTTTTGGAATAAAAAATAATGTAATGTCTATAATATTGGAATTGATATATGACACATTTGTTGAAGCTATGATCCTTGGTTCATTTTATGATATGAAGAAGGTTATTATCAATCTTGGTCTCAACTATAGAAATATACACATGTATCCCATTGATTGTATACTATATTGGAGATAAGGTTTGTACATAGAGGAGTATAAGATAATTTTTACTTCTAGATAGAAGACAAACAATTTCGATGCTTGTTTGAATCAATTCCCTTCCATGAAGAAATAAAAAATAAAAACTCATATAAAGGATTTATGTTTTCTCCTATAAAATCATAATTTAAAAGACATTGTTTTTCATCAAAAATGGCTGAGAATATGAGATTCCATTTTGTGGATAATAATAATAATTATTTTATATGAAATATAAGAGATTAAAATTCATGGTAAAACATCAATTCACCATATCCATATTTCTTCTCAAACCCTAGAAATGTGTCCTTGGGGATAAAAAGTGAAAGATTCAAAAATTTTCGAGCTTTATTAGAATTTATTGCATTTAGAAATCTGTTTACATATCTTATAATATAAATACTAGGATATTAGTCTCACCCAAATTTTCCCTAAGGTAGATGTGGTCGCTTGCATCATAGAAGGGGTGGTCAAATCCTCATATACTAAAGAAGAACCTACACATTCTCATTATATAGATTTTTTTTGGATTTAAAGTGGCCATATTTGGGTTTTTTAAGATGTTTTAAATGAACAATAATATACCTAAGTGAGTTCAATTTTATATAATGATTTTCTCCTAAGTTATCGCTTGGGGTGGATTGGATGAATTCGATTTTAGACAATTTCATTCTTAGATATGAGATGAGTTCATTAAATAAAGTAAAACTACCATCATCACAGAAATTTTTAATACATAAATAATCTAATAATAATTACCTATACACTATTAGGAACATTTCATGATCACTCTAGGGTAGTGGATAAAATTATCACTAAGAATGTGTAGTGTTAGATTTTAATAAGCACATGGAAGTAAGTAATAATTGAATGCAATTAAAAACTAAAATTAATGATTTAATGTTAATTTAATATGAAATAACATCCATTACTACCCATTTCAACTTAATTTGGATAAAATCATAATAGGTTTATCCTTCCATTAATGTTGTGCTTTAAATGGAAGACGAAAGGTGACGTACAAAGGAATAATTGTAAAAGAAAAACAATAAAATAATGATCACTCAAACGTTGTGTGAATAATTTACAGAAAATTGTGAAAAAATTCACTCCATGTGGAAAAATTATCAAAATTAAAATTTAAAAACATAATAAGTTAAAAATAATATTTTTTTAAGAAACGAAGGTGATTCAATAAACTTAAATGAGAAAGAAATGTGATTACACCATAAATTGGGAATCATAACTTTAAAATGAAAACAAGCACCATGTAATCCCAAATACACCACCACCACATACTTAAATAGGAATTTTGGGAGACTTTGTTTGATCCCCCAATATTCTATGTCTTCCCACCTGATTATGGTAGGCCTAGGGTGGTGTAATGTTTATATAATGTGGAATTTTCCACCCTTGACCTGAAATGGGACCCATCTTGCATGAATCATATGGATGTGTCTAAACAAGCATCAAGATGAATGAATTTGACTCGGAAATAGAATAATAAATTGAATCCCATTATGTAACTTAATATCCTACAAAAATTTAGTGTCGTTTTATTTATGGTTTTGAAGATATGATTGAAATGATAGGATATAATTCTATGCCACAAAATCTAACATATAATTTCATCTTTAAATTGGTCCACCAGTAACTCCCTTAAAACCTCTAAATTATATATGTACATAGATGAATGAAATGTTTTTAATGTTATTATATATCTCTAGTTCAAATTTTATATTCATTTGTCTTCAATAATGGCCGATATAGTGATATTATTAGGCTTCTTTCAAGCCCACTTTCCCCATAATTTCATAGGTTGAAAGTTCAAAATGGCGGCCTTACAATGTGAATCTCCAAGTTTTAAAAAATAATGAAATGTTCCCAATGGAATTGGAAACCTTAAAAATAAATATGAAAATAAAATCAATACCATTGAGTGTTTTATTAGCTGTTAAAAAATGTACCACTTAGTAGTGCACTTTCATAACTAGAAAATGAGGCTACTGTCACATACCTATAGCCATTTTTTTAAAACTGTGGCTATACATGGCTATAGAAACAGTTTTACAGCCGTGGATATAAGTGTCTATATCCATGGTTTTAAAACCGTGGCTATATGAAACTTTTTTCAGTGAACTATTTCCATGGTTTTTTAAAACTATGGCTATAGGGTTCCCATGCTTTGGCGGGGAAAACAATTTCACGCAAAAAAATTGGCGGGAAGACCTACCACCATGGTTTTGATGATATTCCGACGGTTTATATTAATATATATATCATAATATATATATACCTGTAATGTCGCTCAGTGTAGTGGTATGTACACTAGTTTGTAGAGAAAAGGTGAATGGATCGAAACCTTCTAGTGACATTTTGTATTTATGATATTGCCATGGTTTACCATGGCTATAGCGACAGTTAAAACTGTGTAAATGGCTTCCTATATTTAAACTGTTGCCATAGGTCAACTGCCACGATGGAAATTTTTAAGACCTATTGCCATGATTAAAACCATAGAAATTTTATGGGACCTAAAACCATGAAGATAGCGGCCATGGCTGTCCAAAACCATGGTCGTAGCCTAAGGCCACAATTTCGGGGCATATTTCCATGGATTTGAACCATGTCAATAGGTCTTTTTTCCAGTTGTGTCTAAACAAAAATTACAATAATAATGTGAAATAATGTTGAAATTTTAAAATTCACTAAAAAAGGTGTTTATGAATACTAAAGTACAGAAAAATTATATATTATAACAATTAATATTATTATATTGGTCCCTCCCAAAATTACCCATGTTTTTAGGGTTATGCGGTCAAATGTAGAGTAGCTAGGGTTGTCGATTCCTTAGAGACCTATGAAAAATCCTATAAACATGCACATTCTATGGATCGAGTTTTTATATTAAGTGGCCTACAATGGGTTTGTTTTAGATTTTTTAAGTGAAAACTATGTGACAAAAGTTATTATTAATTAAAATAACGAGTTTATCATAGGTTATCACTTGCGGTGGATTGGATGAATTCCCTTTTTCTAACAATTTCAATTTCACTAACTCAAACAGGATTCATTTAATGAATTAAAAATAACCTCATAAACATCTGGTTAAACACCTTCACAACCACTTTCACATCACCTATACACTTATAGGATCATTTTCTTGAGAAATCCAAGGAAAAATATCTTATTATTACATAAAAGTGTAGTGATAAAATTCAATAAGGAATAGGAAGAGAGAAAATCCTTGAATAAAAGAAACTCAAGTAAAATAAATCAATAAAATTTAGATATTGATAAATAATATCCAATACAACCCTTTTCCACCCTCTTGTATCAACCCATATAAGTTTTAGCCGGGCATTTATGACATGTTCTCAAAGGAAGCGAAAATTATACTCATAAAGGAAAAATTGAAGAAGTAAAAATAAAAAAATAAAAATCACTCCACCATTTTGTGAAGAATATCACATGGTATGGTGTGAATAAATTCACACTTTAAGGAAAAGGTATCAATGTGATAAAGATAAAAATATAATAAAGAGAAAGGAAGAAATTTTATTAAGAACTAAGGTGATTCAAACAACTTACATGGGAAATAAGAATGTTACAAAGACAAATAAGCATAATAACATTACAATGAAAACAAAGCTATAAGATACACAATTCCTCCACCACCACCACCTTAAAAATTCATTTTTTAAGCCTTGGGTCGAGCCTATAATAGTCCAAGTCTCCTCAATTAATTGTGGTAGGCCATAAGTTGGTGGAAAGTAGAGGGAGAGTTGATTTTTTCACCCTTCATAGACAATCCGAGCCAACTTGCATCACTCAAAAAATGTGTTCAAATGAGCATATAGATGGATGAATTTGGTGGTCCATATAATACAAAGATGCAGATATAGATTTCCCCTGATAGTCTGTAAAATTTCAGCACAAATTAGTTTATTGTTTAAGATATATGATTAAATTTATCAGTTGTTTTCTGGGCCGTAGAATTTGGCCTTGAATTTTACCTCCAAATTGGGCCACATGAAAATCCATTTAAAACACCAAATTATCTATTGTCATTGTTGGATGAAATGTTCCCCTAGATTTCCCCTATCATTAGTTCAATGTTCAGAAATATTGGGCTAGGATCGTGACCGCTACTATCTATTTATTGGGCTGTTGTCCAGTTTACTTGGCCCAAAATGTTGTTGATTCAAGGCCAACTTAGGTGGTCTCCTAATGATAATCTTCTAGTGATCAAAAAGAGTGAATTGTTCCTTATATAATGGGGGACCTGAAAATAAAATATGGAAAACAATAAAGACCATTTTGTATTTTATACTATGTTCAAATAAGTATAATGTAATAGTGCATTTTAAGAGGGAATTACAATCATAATGTGAACTAATGTTAAAAGCTTAAAATGCACTAAAATAGTGTTTATGAATAATAAACACATGAATAATATATATATTAAAAATAAATATTAGCCTCATTTTATGTATATTCACACCCCCAACATTAATTTTTCTATTCCCAAGAAAAAACATCTGAAATTCAAATTACCATTTCCAAAACATTTCAATACACAATGATCACCAAGAAAACTTATACTAGACAATCATTAAACCCATAAAAATCATTTAATACAACATAATTTCATAGTCACATCCCAATCCCAATCCCTTTACTCTGTTCAAATTCATCTCCATATTTCATCCAATATCAATTAAGCATGATGATGTGTTGTGTATCACAATAGATACGGGGTTCATCTTTTTTTGCGGGGGAAGTGATGGAAGAGCTAGGTGGAATTACATATCAATATTAAGACGAGTATTCAATTTTTTTAGAAATTTTCCATGGTAACTGAAATTTCAATTAACATAGTCAACCCATGTATCAAGTCTTTTCATATGAATCCTAGGCTCAATGACCTTAGGTAACCATGTGAAGCCCACATACTCGGGCATCATATCGATTTAGTTTAGTTGAAAAAATGTCAAATTACCACAAATAGATATAAAATTACTAACTTTGGGTCAGAAAACTTTGGAGTCATGATCCCCAAGTGCCAAAAGGCACACATTTGGTTATTTCAACACTCTATGTGAAAAATTATTGTTTTTTTGAATACTCATATTAAAAAAATGATCAACAAACCTATGATATTTATTTGCGGGACCCCATGAACTCAAAATAATATTCCACAATCCAGAGGACTGCATTGTGTTTTTTTATTAAATTGATGAAAATATAAACGGTGAAAAATCACATCGAACAACCTTACTTTCCAAAATCTATGCACATGAACATAAACATGCATAAAAATTAGGATCAATGAATTCAAATTTATTTGATATTAAATTTCAATTTGTGAAATGTGTATTATCATGTTCAAGGTTAAAGGATCTTTTCCTTCCATTAAAGCACATGTTTTTCAAATATTTTTTTTCTCTTAACACAAAAGAATTTTTTTATTTCATCTCCCCCAATATAAAATTACAATGTCCCCAGTGTTTGAAGAAAATAAAATTTTGAAGGGGGTGGAGGAAGAGAAGCATAGTTAAAAAGGTAAATTGAAAATGAGGATCATAGAATAAAGTCACCTGGTGGTTGAAGTTGAAGTTCTTGCTGCTCCAATTTGGTCCTCTAATATCCATGTCACTTGCAGAGTTCCCTAGTGGAAAAAGGAAAATAACAAACAAAACAAACAATATATATATATATATTTTAATAAATAAATTAAAATATAAGTATTTATACAAAAAATATTGAATAAGGAAGCACTATAAGCTATAGGTTAGTGGTAAGTGCATGCCCCTCTCTACCTTCGGTCTTGGGTTCGAGTCCCCACGACTTTGCTGGTTGTGAAGGGGTTTGACCCATGACCTACGATGTACCATTTTATATTTTTTTATTCTTATATATATTTTTTATTGTTATTTTATCCTACAAACACAAACTGAAGATACATTTTCTTATTTTAAAATTTTTGGTTAAGGTATTACTCAAGGAACACACCATGTGAAAAAGATGAATATGGCCCTCCCCTTTCATACCCATCCATACTCATTATAGAAGAAGTAGTCAACAATATTTTTTTTAAATATCAAAATGATTCATTAGTCCAATTTTTAAAAAAATTATTCACAATGATTGGAAACATGAAGACCACGGGTTTCCTCCCCGGTAGTTCTTTTTTAACGTCGTTAGCCTGACATGGATCCTAAATCTATCAATTTTTTCCTAATTCATAGGTTTTCTCAGTTAACTCAACCTTTGTTTCTTGTTTATTGAATGACTAAATGAATGGTTTTAACCTATGACATTTGACCTTCAAAATGTTACCACTTGTGGGATCCTGAATCTCTACTACCCCATGGGGGTACACATGGTGCACTACGAATGGTCTTGACCATATAGATATTAATTTCCTAGGTGTAAATAAAGATTCGAACTATAGAAGAGCACAAATTTTCACGGTTCGAAGAGTTTAACTTTGAGATTCCAAGATTGGTAGGCTTTATTTATCCTTGAATTTTAATGAGCCTCTATCTTAAGTTCCTTAACTTCCTTAAGATCTAATTTCCTCTTTTATTCTACCAAAGAAATGTTGAAATTCATTTTTTGGATTGCCCAAAATTCCTTATGCTTAATTTTAACAAGTAAATGGCATGATTTTCCACAAACCAACTTATATGGAGACATTCCTAGGATGGTTTTGAATGCTATTCGATATTCCAAAAGGGAATCCAATGGTTTTTCAGACCAATCATTCTTAGAGGGATTGATTGTTTTTTCAATAATTTTCTTAATCTCCCTATTTACTAACTAATATTGACTATTAGTTTAAGGATGGTACATAATGGAAACTTTATGAGAAATCAAATACTTATACACGAGGGAAAAGAATGGGTGGTTGCAGAAAAGGGTTCCTCAATAACTGATTAGAGCCATAGTAATTCCAAATCAAGAAAATATGTGTCTTTTAGAAATCAGATTACAACATGATGTTCATTGGACTTGGTGGGAATGGAATAAACCCATTTCAAGACATAATCAACGGATAATATGATTCATAGGTATCCTCTAGAGATTGGGAAGTGTCCCATGAAATCAATTTCTAAAAAATAAAATATTTCAATGACCAAAATGGGAGTGAGGGGCCTTTGAATTATATTGGTAATGGGTCCTAATTGATGACACTGCGGAAAACTTTTACAGATTTTGAAGTAATCCTTAGCGAGGTTTGGCTAGTAGAAACCACTTTGTAGGACCTTTATAGTGGTTTTTTTGTAGAAAAGTGACCTCCACATGCCTCTCCATGAAAAAATTATAGAATTGACTCTTTCTCAGACTCAAGAACACATATCCTAATGATTTTATTAGGAAAAAACATGATGAGGTGAGTATCGTCCTACACATAGTGTTTGAAATCAAAAAGAAATTTATTATTTGCTTGGGTACCTAATAATTTTGGAATGTTACCTATCACCAAATGGTTTTCTATGTCAACATACCATGGGAAATCACTCACAGAATAGAGATTCTCACCGGGAAATGAATGAGACACAAAAAAGTGATGTGAGTTGTCATTGAATTCCATTGTAGAGAGGTGATTAGATACAATTTTTTCAACAATTTTTTTATCCTTAATGGGTAAATCAAAATTTTTAAGAATAAGGACCCACCTAATCAATATATCCTTGGAATATTGTTTTTGGAAAAGGTATTTCAGGGCTGAATGGTCGGTGAAGACAATGATGATGGATCCTAAGAGACATGAACTGAATTTTTCTAAGGAAAAGACAACAATAAACAACCATTTCTCATTGGTAGTGTAGTTTATTTGTGCATCATTTAAATATTTTATTTCATAAGCAATGACACATAGAGTTTTCTCACACCGTTGTCTTAATATTGCTCCTACAATGAAGTCACTCACATCACACATGAGATCAAAATGAATTTTCCAATTTGGAGATTTCATGATAGGTGAAGAGATAAGAGCTGACTTGAGTGTAGGGAATGATTCCTTATAGCTTTATGTCCATAATAATAGAGAATATTTCACCAATAGAGAACAAAGAGGTCAAGAAATAGAGCTGAAATTCTTAATGAACCTTCTATAGAAACAATCATGTCCTAATAAGGACCTAACTTCCTTAACAGTTTTAGGAGAGGGAATGTGTTTAATGATTTCGACCTTAGCTTTATTATATTCAATCCCACAACCAGAGACCCAATGGCCAAGAACTAGTCCTTCCATTACCATGAAATGTAATTTTTCTAAATTTAGGATGATATTTCTATACTCTCATATTGAGAAAACCCTTTCAACATTCAGAAGGAATCCCTCAAAACTATCCCCAAATAAGGAGAAGTCATCCATGAAGACCTCTAAACAATCCCCCACCATGTCTAAGAAGATTCCGATCATGCACCTCTGGAAGGTTCCTAGGGCATTAATTTACCCAAAGGGCATGTAATTGAATGAAAAAGTGTCGAATAGAAAAGTGAAGGTTGTTTTCCCTTGATCCTCTAAGGAGTCCTCAATTTGATTATACCCTGAGAATTCATCTAAGAAGTAATAGAATTGATAACCCACCACTCGCTTGAGGACTTGATTAATAAAGGGAAAGGGGAAATAGTCATTCAGGGTACAAGAGTTGAGCTTGATATAGTTAATATAGACTATCCATCCACTACTGACCCATTTAGAGAGAAGGTCACAATCTTCATTGGTGATCACAGTGATTATAGCTTTCTTTGGGATACCTTGAATTGGGATTACCCACTAACTCTGAGCAATGTGATAGATGATACCCGCTTTCAATAACTTAAGAAGTTCTTTCCTTACTACATCCATAATATTTGGATTGAGTCTCCACTGAGGATGATGACATGGTTTGGATTCAGATTCCAGAATAATCCTATGAGTTCCAATGCGTGGGATAATCCAAGGAATATTAGAAAGGGTCCAACCAATTGCTTTATTATGCTTTCTTAGGACATCCAGCAGAATCATATATTGATTGGATTTAGGAGAGGAAGATATGAAAAAAAGAAAGGCTCGATTGTCCTCTAAGAATGCAAAATTGAGTGAGAAGGTATGACCTTAAATTTAAGATCATATTGGTTATAACATTACATGAAAGGATGGGACTTTGCATTGAACTCAGTTTCTTTTTTCAGATTTCATGACAGAATTGGTTCCTTGTAAATAGAATTTTCATCTACTAAATTTACCAGATCTATGTCATGAATGGGTATGGACTCAATGTTATTAATTTTACCAATTGTATCATTGATTGGTGATTTGATAAGATCATCAATAGATCCATCTAAAATATATTAAATCCAAGGAGACAAATTAGCCTCATGTGAACTTTGAAAAACAATCTCTTCTTGACTTAATCATCCTTCAGTAATCCCTTAATGTTCTTTGAGTTAACTACCAACACTAAAAATCCAATTAATCTCATTTATCTATTCATCATCCACAATTTTATAGTTTTTACTATAGATGTTGAAGTATAGACTCATGTTTCCAAAGGTGATGGTCATGTTCCCATTTCGGGATTGGATAACAGAGTTGATTATTGCAAGGAAGGGATGACTAAGGATGATTGGAGTTTTCTCCCTAGGACCTATGTTTGGGTGATTTTCAAGGATAGTGAATTCATCTAGGTAAATGAAATTTTCAACTTTCACCAAAACATCCCTTAATATCCCCTTAGGAACTAAAAAACTATGATGAGCAAGTTGAAGAGTGAGAGATGTGGAATGGAGTTCTTCGATCCCTAAATGACAATACATGGCATAAGAAATTAGGTTAACACTAGCTCCCAGATCAAAAATGGATTTGAAAACATTGTTCTCTATTATCTAAACATTGATTTATGTACATCCCAGATCTTTTATCTTTGGAGGAATGGACCCTTGAATAGTGGCACTCACATTAGCAGCAAAAAGAACTTTGTTTTTATGTGAAAATTTCCTTTTAAAATTACATAAGTCCTTAAGGTAATTTTATTAGGAAGGAATGGTTTGGATTGTATATTGAAGGTGGATGTTCAACTTAACCTGAGAGAAGATTTCCCTCAAAGTTGCATAAAGTTCTGGTTTAGATTTTCCTCTCATGCATTGAGGGAAGGGAGTAATTTGTTTGACTGTTTGGTGTATTTGTAGTTCCTTAAAATTATCATTGGGTTTTTCAGAATATATGGGTGGTTATTCATCATTTTCATGTGTTTTTTAAGATTTTAATGGTTATGTAATGTCTTGTTCCGGATTCTCAATGGATTTACCACTTCTTAAAATATTCACTTCTTTGAGATTTTCATGAGAGGTTTGTGTGTAAATGGATTCTCCCCTTAAAGCTGAGGATGGTACCGCCTAAGTAGGCATGGGTGCCTTCCAAATTTTATTGTTTTTAGTTAATCTTTTAGGGATGATACTTCTGATTTCATTTTCTCCATTTGTATATACAACTTCTCAAGGATTGGAAGAGGGACAGATTAAGTGGGGGATTATGCTGGTAGGTTTATCCCAAGTGGATACTTTAGTAGTTGGATTGGTTGTTGCACGGGATTCTGGATGGGTTGTTGGTATTGTACAAGAGTATGTTGGTATAGGGTTGGTTGTGTTTGTAATTGGTTATGGTTTTGGGAATTTTGTGTAGGGTAGGGGTTGGGTCCTTGTGGTTGGCTAGGTTATTGGTTATCTCTCCAGTGGAAGCCTGGGTGGTCATTATACATTGGGTTGAATGTGTTTTGGTATTGGGGATTTTTTATGTTTAGTGAATTGACATTTTTCAAGTTTTCCTCCTAGAGGAACATCTTTAATAGAAGGGATGGTTGGGAATTTGTCAGTCTTGTGGTCATGTTTGTTACAAATTGTGAAAACATGGTCAACAGTTTGAATTTCATGGACCTTCCTAAGATCGATCTACTCGACCTTCCTAGTGAGTGTGGAAGGTTTTGACCTAAGGATTTACTCCTCCCTACATGTGATAATTACAGCATATTTGGGTGGCTTCTCATACTAAGGAGATTTATCCCATGTTTGGTTTTGTTCAGCCAGTCCTTCTAGATACTCATAAGCATCATTTGGGGATTTTTTTAAAGGTCCCATTGCACATCATGCCAATGAATTTCTTGTTCCCAATGCCCAACCCTTCATTGAAAATTTCAACATGTTCTAGGATTGAAAATCCATGGTGAGGTACCATGTTGAGTGTGTCTTTAATCCTTTCCTAGATTTCATAAATTGACTCCCCTTATTTTTCAAAAATATTTTGGATGGTCTTTTTAAGTGAAATTGTTTTGTGATGGAGGGAGTATTTTTTTTGTAGAATACCCTTTTTAATTAGTCTTAGGAGTGGATTGATGTAGGTATCAGATTTTTTAACCAATTATTTACTCTATCCTTAAGTGATAAAGGAAATAGACTCATCTTAACAAACTCATGTTGATGTGGTGGGCACTTGGTTTCAATAATTTTGTTGAACTCTTTGACATGAAGTTATGGAATTTTCGAATCCATCCCATGGAAGGTTGGAAGGTGGTTTATGGAATGAAGTTTTAAAACATTGTGGGATTCTCCTAGAGAATCATGCCTAATTCAAGATGATGCATTAGTCTAGGTAGTTGGGAGGTAGTCATTCATAGTTTGATCAACTGAATTCCCCATGTTTTGGGATGCCTCATTTGGATTTCTATTTTGATTCCCACTCGGGTTTATGAGTTTGTTTTTTTGAAGACCTTCCATTGAAATGGGATCAATTTATTTTGTTCTATTTTATTATGAATAATAGAATCTAATGGAAAGAGTTCCCTTTGTGTACCTGAATCCCCAACCGCTAGACTATCCACCCTAACTAGATGGTTTGATTGGTCATGAGTGTAGGAAGACATGAACCAAAAGAAAAAAACAAGAAATGGAAAAGATAAGATAATTTGAATGAGAAAAGAAGAAATGGGGGAGAATAGATGGGTGTTGAGATGAATTAATTGGTTCCCCAATAAAGGAGCCAGAATTTTGTATCACCCAAATTTACCCATGTTTTTAGGGTTAAGAAGTCAAATGTAGAGTAGCTTGGGTTGTTAATTCCTTAGATACCTAAGAAGAATTATATAAACATTCACATTCAATGGAATGAGTTTGGATATAAAGAGGGAAAATTCTAGTTGATATTATATAGGTTTTAGTTAACACTACATGACTTAAGTTAATTCAAATTAAAATAATTAGTTGATCCAAGGCTATCACTTAGGGTTGATTGGATGAATTCCATTTTTTTACCAATTTAAATTTCATTAACTCAAATAGGAATCATTTAAAGAATTCAAACTAACATCATAAGTTACTGGTTAAACACCTTCACAAACACATGATAATCACCTATACACTTGTAGGATCATTTTTAAGATCACTCCATGGTAAATGATCTTATTATCATATAAAAGTGGTGCGATAAAATTCAATAAGGAAGAGGAAGAGAGAAAATCCTTGAATTAAAGAAACTCAAGTAAAAGAAATTAATAACATTTATATATTGATAAATAAAATCCAACATAGCCCCTTTCTACTCCCTTTGATCAACTTGTAAAATATTTATCCCTCCATTGATGACATGTTCTCAATTTTAGCGGGAAGTAGACTAATAAGGATGCAATTAAAAATGTAAAAACAACAAAATAACAAGCACTCCACCATTGTGTGAAGAATATCACAAGGTATGGTGTCAATAAATTCACACCCTAAGTCAATTATATAAATGTGTTATTGAGAAAAACAGAATAAGAAGAAAGGAAGAAATTTTATTAAGAACTAATGTGATTCATACTACTTACATGAGAAAGAAGAACATTACAAAGACAAATCAGCATAATAACATTACAATAAAAATATATCAAAGATTCCCAACTCCTCCACCACCACTACCTTAAATAGGAAAATTTTAAGCATTGGGTTGAGACTATAATAGTTTAAGTCACTTAAATTAATTTTGGTAGTCCATAAGTGGCTGGAATGTTGAGGGAGATTTGATTTTTCCACCCTCGACAAACAATCCAGGCCAACATGCATGACTAGATAGAGGTTTTCAAAAGAGAATCTATATGGCCAAATTTTGATGGTCTATAGAATTCAAAAATGGAGATACGGATGTCCCCTGATAGCTTGTAAAATAACAACCCAAAATAGTTTTGTTCTGAGAGATATGATTAAATTTATGGGCTATTTTTCTGGGACACAGAATCTGTCCCAAAATTTTATCTCCAAATTGGGACACATGAAACTCCATTAAAAACTCAGAATTAGATCTTTTCATTGTTGGAGGAAATGTTCCCCTTGATGTATCATATATTCAGTTCAATTTTCATAATTATTGGTATTGTATCGTGGCCTCTACAATCTCTTTATTGTGTTGTTGTTCAGTTTACTTGGCCTGGAATGTTGTTGATTCAAGGAAAAGTTTTGTTATCTTCTAATGAGAATATTCAAGTGCTCCAAAATCATGAATTGTTACTTATATCATGAGGGACCTGAAAATAAAATATGAAAATAAAATAAATGCCATTTTTTATTTTGGAAGGTGTTCAAATAAGTACCTTGTAATAGTGCATTTTTAGAGGAAATTACAATCATATTGTGAATTAATGTTAAAAGTATAAAATGCACTAAAATGGTGTTTATTAATTATAAATCACATGAATAATATATATATTAATAATTAATATTATCCTCATTAAGTGGTAATCAAATATTTCAGTTGCTAATCATATATGCATGAAACAAACTTATTTTCTCATATCAAGGATTATTCTTATTGAAAAAATTTATGGAAATGTTATTAACACTTACCTATAGACTCACACATAATCCATTTTTTCTATTTAATTTGAATATACAATTTTAGGGTAAGCGAAAATCTATAAAACCATTCCTATAGTAGTAAGACATGCCCTACCAAAAAACCATCATAAAGTTCAAATTTTAGAAAAATAAAACAGAACCATCCGTTGCGCAAAGTATAAGGCCCTGGCCTTAAACCTTACTTAATACTGAATTAAATGAATAATTAACATTGAGGATCTTTCCAGGTTTAGAGTTTTAGAGAATTAGATCATAAAACATGTATTACATTCCACATTTAAGCAAAGTGGTTACATAAAAGATAGTATTCATTTTTCCCATCAACAGAAACATATTTAAAATAAAACATGGATTCTTTCTTGACACTTCCTTGACACTATCATCATATCATGTACCTTTCTCTTAACCTGTGAAAAACATTTCAAAAACTTGGGATGAGCATAAAAAGCTCAGTAAGGGTAATAAAAATTTAGAAAGGAAACATGAGTTCATATATACATAAGAATGAAATCATACTTTACCCATAAAACATAGGCACTTTAACATACCTCATCAAATCATGAATAAATTATAGAAATCATAAGACATAAAGGTAACTTGAGGCATTCATAACATTCTTACATAGGGAGTAACCCTCTTGGTTATGTTTGGAATACCCATCACAGTATATTCTCTAAATCTCTTCAGAGAAACCTTAACGTTTCACTCCTTCGTGTTACCCAATGCATTGGAGAGCTATATCGGGCTCACCCTCCCTTAGTTTATCATGGAATCACCTTTCTTCATAATAATGCCCAAGAACCACAACATAATCATATCACATAAAACATGCCTAACGGAAACATAACATTTCCACCTTTCAATCACAAGATATCAATACAACACATTGATATAAAAACATTATGAAAACCATTTTCAATACCAAAATAAAAGAAAAGTAAAACATGGTATTTATTTTTCTTTAAAAAAAGTATGGCTTGTAGAGGAAGTCGAAACTTAAATAATAGTCACAACGGTGGGGAAGTCGTTGTCACCGCATACGTATGAAAAAAACATTCCCTTTTTTATTTTAGTAAACTCTTCATATAAAAAAGATTCCTTTTGAATAAATGTAAAAGTCCAAGGGGTTTATACACCGTATAAAAGAAAGTTGTGTATAAAACAAAATATGCCTCAATGAATGGAGATTGAGACGAAGTCCCATACCTCATATCCAACTTGAATTGATTGGTCTTTAATCTCCTAAATAATAAACTTGAGTTAATTTCTACTTTATTAAGAACCTTTTTCAAGTTCATTATTCCTTTTATATCATTTATTACCATGTCATGAACACTATGTAATTATTTTAGTTAATAACGGTCGTTTTAACGATCATTGGTACTTGATTTAAAATATGCTCTTTATAATTACAATTTGTTCATTTATCCATTATATCTAGAGTTATACTCATGATTTATATATCATATATATCATATATATCCAGTATATACATGCATTTATAATATTACACAACGTTTAGAGGTAAGAAATTAAATGCACCGTTCATGGAGGCAGTAAGCCGTACGTATGCATGAACGCTACTTTAATTTCTATTTCGTATTTTATGGAATTAAAACATAATGATACATAATAGTATTTTAATTCCAGTATGGTATCATATATAATATCATTAAATATATCCTTTATACGTACCCCATATGTTATTAATGAATCAAATCACTTTGATGGGGCGGTAGTCCGCACTTCCTAAAAGGAAGATATCGCGTTTACTCAAAATGGTAACCATAAAGATATGACATAAATGAAAAATACAGAAGCTTAATTAAAACAGAAACATATTATATATAATATATAATTATAGTTACATCTTAATGGACACCTTTGAAGATGATATATGAGTGTTTAACAATCATCGTTTTGTGAGGCAGAAATTCGCCATCCACGGAAACAGTATGTTCTTTAACCATTCGATGTAGGTGTGTGTACGTGTAGCTCGAATGCTTCTAATAAAAACATCCTATTATATGTAAGATACTGGTTTTGTTACAAAAGAAATGTATAAAAAGAGTTTAGGGGGTTGGAGAAGCAAAATAAAACAAAAGAACACAAGAGAAGACACTACCTTTAAGTCGAGTAACTCTTTTTGATTTGAGCTCAAGGGCTTCCTTGGGAAGACTTTTGACCAAATTGAGGCTTCTAGGAGTTATATAGGGATGCGGAGAGATAAAATGAGCAGGTTTTGGCTGAGCCAAAGGCTTTGGAAGTGTGGGTATGTAGGTAGAGGTGGGGGCCTTTTATAAGAGGAGAGGAGGGGAACTCTTGGAAAGTAAAGAAATGTTACTTTATTTTAAAATGAGTTTTGGATTTAAAAGGTCCCACATTGATATAATTCTAGGATAAGTGGATAAGGGTTATAAATCCACCCATCAAATAGGTTTTGGAAATGTGTAGGTCATAGATTTTACATTATCTTTTCACTTTATTTAAATCGTTAAATAATGAGGTAATCGCTGCATCATCATGGTGTCAAAAATAATTTAATTTATCTAATGTCTAAAAATTATAAAAAAACTACTAAGATATAGGAAATCTTTTTATCTTTCTAATGAATATTTATAGTAAAACATCGGACTTGTATAACCCCATGTAAAAATTGTTTTAGTAAAAAAACTCATGTTTGTGTCATTTTTATTTTAACATTAAATAAAAAGATATTAATGTCATTTTCCTAACAAAGTGGCTCCATGGAGTTCCTAATTTGACCCATGGATTGTATTGATCTCCCATGACACATAAAATAAGGTTAGGACATGTGTCATGCTCATCTCATATTATTAAAACATTATTTTTACCTTAAATTACACTAATTACCTCTAATCACGATTAAAAACTTAAAAGTTACTATTCACCAAAAAATTATTTTAATCCCATTGAACCAAATTTTACTTATTAATGATAACCATGTATGTAGGATTTTTGAAATTCAAACCACAGAGGTGGTAAATTTTTATTTAAACGAAAAATCAGTTTTTATAAGTACCACTTAGTTGTTTCACTATTCATCAAAAATTGAAGTTTTCCAGAACAAAACCAAAACTTCACCCTAAGCTATATTTGATATTAAGAATTCAAAAATGATTTCTATTTTAAAAAATTCAAAACATATAAGTTTCATTAATTAATATAATAATTAATTCCCACTGTCAGAGCAAATAGCGTGTTTTTATGAAACAATAAGTATCAAAAGATTGACACTAGTTTAAGTCAAATTTCAAAGTGAAATTAATTCCAACGACCACTATTGGATTAAATGGTAAAAATATATTCTTATTGAACTTTAAAACAAATTAAAAATATAATCTAATCATATAAATAAATTATATTAAAAAGAGTTTTTGAATTAAAATACAACATTTTTCACTATTCATTAAAAAATGAACTTTATCGGAAAAATACCAAAAATTCACACAAAGTAAATTTTGATGTCCCAATCATAAAGAATAAGTTTATTTTTACAAATAGATCTTATAAAATTTCCAAAATATAGATTTAAAAGATGGTTTGCCATCAAAAGGTAGTAAAACAATCTTTTAAAAATATTAGTGTATTCCATGTTTAAGATTGGATTTATTCACATTTTAAGCCTCTAAAACACTATCTAATTCATTAATAGACATAGATAAAAATATATATTATTCATTACTTACTTGGGATGTTACATCCTTCCCCCCTTTAGAAAATTGTGTCCCCGCAATTCATTTACTTATCGAATAAATGGGGGTATTTATCCCTCATTGCATTTTCAGATTCCCATGTTGCCTCTTCAATCATGTGGTTTTTCCACAAAACCTTTACCTGATGAATCATCTTATTCCGTAACACTCGGTCCCTGTGGTCAAGAATCTAGACCGGTTGTTCCTCATAAGATAGGTTCTCTTCCAGCTGAACTACCTCTGGACTCAAAACATGAGATGGATCTGGCATATACTTTCTCAACATCGAAACATGAAAAACATTGTGTACCTGAGATAACCTTGGAGGTAAAGCCAATCGGTAAGAAACTGATCCAACTCTCTTTAGAATTTCATATGGTCCAATGAACCTTGGACTCAGCTTTCCTTTCTTACCAAATCGCATGAAACTTTTCCATGGTGATACTTTGAAAAAAACATGATCACCTACCTCAAAAGAGAGATCCTTCCTCCTATTGTCCGCATAACTCTTCTACCTGCTCTAAACTGTTCTCATGTGTTTCTGTATCAGCTGAACTTTTTCTGCCAAATCTTCTACCAATTTTGGTCCCATCAACTTCCATTCACCCACTTCATCCCAGAAAGCTGGAGTTCGACACTGCTTCCCATATAATGCTTGAAATGGTGCCATCTGTATACTAGAATGAAAACTGTTATTATAAGAAAATTCAACCAAAGAAAGATGTTGGTCCCAACTTCCCTGATAATCCATTGAACAAGCACGTAGCATATCCTCCAAAGTCTGGATCGTTCGTTCTGACTGCCCATCTGATTGAGGATGAAAAGATGTACTAAAATTTAATTCAATACCCAACGACTTCTGAAGGCCTTTACAAAAGTTAGAAGTGAACCTGGGATCATGGTCAGATACAATGGAGAAAGGAACTCCATGTAACCTGAATATCTCTTTATGATACAAACGGGAATGTTGATCTAGGGAAAAAGTATCTTGTATAGCAATGAAATGAAAATATTTGGTCAAGCGATCAACAATAACCCATATTGCATTATTACCTCAAGATGTCTTCGGTAATCCCACAACAAATTCCATGGATATATTCTCCCATTTCCACTCTGGCACTGGTAAAGGCTGAAGCATCCCTTTCGGTAACTGCCGCTCTGCTTTAACCTGTTGACAAGTCAAACACTTCACAGTAAAATTAGCAATAGATCTTTTCATTCCGTCCCACCAGTAATACTCCCAAAGTTCTCTATACATCTTAGTACTGCCAGGATGAACTGAAAATGGAGAACTATGAGCTTCACATAACAACTCTCTCTTCAACTGTGAATCAAAAGCCACACACAATCTCTTCCCAAATCTCAAAACACAATCATTATCAATGTTGAATTCAGGCAACATACCCTTCTAAACCAGCTCTACCTTTTTCTGCAACTCACTGTCACTAGTGCAGAAAATGTTATTTACGTCACCGTTTTTTACGTCGGTTATATATAACTGACGTGATAATCTGTGAAACGTGCTTTTTAACGTTGGTTATTTCATAACTGACGTAACAAATGCGGTGAGTTGATTTTTAACGTCGGTTATTTTAATAACCGATGTTACAAATCGCGCGTTTTTGGTTTTTACGTCGGTTATAAATTAACTGACCTTAAAACTCAAAGCGCGGGGTTTTTTACGTCGGTTATCAAATAAACGACGTAAAAACCCCCTACGCTTTGGTTTTTTACGTCGGTTATAAAATAACCGACGTAAAAAACGAGATATCTAGGAGTTTGTTACATCGGCTATGTTATAACCGACTTAAAAAACCAAAGCGCGGGGGTTTTTTTACCTTGGTTATTTGATAACCGACGTAAAAAACCCCCAGCACTTTGGTTTTTTACGTAGGTTATAAAATAACCGACGTAAAAAACCCATAGATAACTCATTTTTTACGTCGGTTATAAAATAACTGACGTAAAAACCCCCTAGCACATTGGTTTTTTACGTCGGTTTTAAAATCACCTACGTTATAAATTTAAAAAATAGTTTATAACGTCGGTTATTATATAACCGACCTTATAAAACATTTAAAAAATTAAAGCCACGTGGACTGTCATTTACGATTTTTCGATTGACAGTCCGCCTACTCGTCTCTCTCACGCAGTAAACCCTAATCGGCTCGTCGATCGACCTGCGTTAAACTCATTTCGGCTTCATCGTTTATCTTCTTTACTCTTCTCGAATCTATCATCTCAACTCACAACACTCAAGTACGCCTTCCACAAATTTATTTCGTTCGTTTTTTTTCATGGATAGTCTATAATTATGTTTTGCAATTTTTTTTTGTTTAAACTAGGTTAGATTCTTCCATTTCGAACCCTATTACATCTTTTTTAATATCGTTGTCTTTTTATTTCCTAACCATCCACTATGAATACCATGTTTTCTATTCATTTGATTGAAGGGTTTTCAACAAGATATCATAGATAAAATGATTGAGAAAATTATTGACTAAACTATATACTCATTATTTATATGGTTTCAATACCATATAATCATTGAATGGTATCTACCAAGAAATTTATTTAGTATCATTTGGAACCCATTTATATTACATGGGATTATCATGTTTATTGATTTAATTATAAATTTTTTATTTATATGATTCAATTTTAAATGGATATTAAACCCATTTTTTCCATGTATTCTTTGTGATATAATGATTATTGATTTTATATCTCACACATACGTATGGATGTTGATGGGTGCGGTCATATATCATCATCCACTTCATTGATTTTGTTTTATATCTCATAAGATAGTAAGGTGTGGATAAAATGAGTTTGTTCAAAATGGCATGGGAATAATATTTTTTCACACATGTTAATGTGTGGACATAATGTGTGGACATAATGAGTTTATTTGATATAGGTTTTTCTTTTTCATGGATTACTTCATAAAGTGGTCTTGGTTCATTTGATTTTGTGTTTCCTTTGACACCATCCCCCCTTAATGACTATGATCTCTCATTGCCACTTTTTTCTCTAATTGTTCTCTCACACACCTTTTGGATTTAATGGTTGATTAAAAACATATTTATTCAAATATTTAAGTTGGATTATATTCATTTTTTAGGATTATATTGCTGTTTTATTCTAATTATTTACTATTCTATCCAATACTAATACCCTTTATAGTAAGAAAAATTTCATAAAAAATGCGATTGGAAACTTCATCATATTTAATGAAACGTTTTAAAAAAAATATGTTATATCAAAGATGTGGAAACAGGTGGTGTCCAGGGGGGGGGGGTGTCCAAGGGGGTGGGTGGGTGTGAGTGGCTGTCCACGTGGGTGGGGGCCTATCCATAGGGTTTTGGGGGTTGTCCAGTGGGGTGGGGGTCTGTCCAGAGGGTTGGGGGGTGTTCAAGGGGTAGGGGTGGGGGTGGTGTCCAGGAGGGGTGGGGGTGCTGTCTAGAGGGGTGGGGGGCTTTCCGGAGGGTTGGGGGGGGGGGGTGTCCAGGGGTGGTCCAAGAGGGTGGGTGGGTGTGGGGGCTGTCCAAGGGGGTGGGGGCCTGCCCAGAGGGTTTTGGGGGTTGTCCAGGGGGTGGGGGTGATTCTCAGGTTTACTCCATTTTCACCAATTTTCTGTCAACTATGTAGGCGTCAGGGTTTTCTTTGATTCAATGAAATTTAAAACTGTTATATCTAACTATATTTTGTTTTAAAAATAATATTCAAGCATATTTTTTTAAATACACATAGATTTGTTTTATATTTTAAATTGTTTTCCATTCAAATTATAATTTTTTCATATAAACATATATTTGTCTTATCTTAAAAATATATATTTTTTATTGATATTTGTTATAGGTAATAATGAGTCGAAGTTGGATTACGGAACCTCGAATGAGTAATGAATTTGAGGAAGGTGTTGATGCCTTTTGGGAATTTGCAAAACGAAATGTTCCAAGTAGTGACATTTTTTTCTGTCCATGCCTGAAATGTTTGAATATGAAGAAGTTGAAAAGTAGAGAGATAAAAGATCATATGATTTGTCATGGTTTTAATTCGAGTTATAGCCCTTGGATTTGGTATGGTGAAACTGGACGGAATGTCACTGATGATGATGATTCGAAAGATGGTAACTCTCTTGGAATTGAAGAAATGATTCATGATATTGTAGCAGAACAAATTGAGATAGAACCGACAATTGCGCGTCTATATGTTGATGCTGAAAAACCATTATATCCTGGTTGTACAGATTTTACGGTTTTGTCGGCGGTGTTAAGATTGACTAACCTGAAGGATAAACATGGATGGAGTGACATAAGTTTTACAGAGCTACTATAATTGATGAATGACATTCTTCTAGAAGATAACGATCTTCCAGATTCACATTACAAAGCCAAGAAAATATTATGCCCGATGGGATTGGGATACAAGAAAATACACGCCTGTCCGAATGACTGCATTATATATAGGAAGGAATATGAATTTCTGTCAGAGTGTCATAAATGTGGGACATCACGGTATAAGGTGAAAGAAAAATCATAGGCTGGTGTAGAGATTACAAAGCTCCCTTCAAATGTATTTTGGTATCTTCCTATAATTAATCGTTTCAAACGTTTATTTTCTAATTCACATGATGCAAAAAGGTTAAGATGGCATGCTAAAGAGCAGGTATGTGATGGAAAAATACGTCATCCAGCTGATTTTTCACAATGGAAGAAAATTTTTGCGCATTATTCTATATTTGGAAATGAAATTAGAAATCTCAGACTAGGGTTGTGCACAGATGGAATGAATCCATACCGAACACTCAGTAGCACACATAGTTCATGGCCTGTTTTATTGGTAATTTACAACCTCTCTCCGGATATTTGTATGAAGCGCAAATATGTCATGTTGTGTACAATGATCTCTGGTCTAAAGAAACTCGGTAATGATATTGATGTTTACTTGTCACCGTTGATTAATGATTTGAAACTGTTATGGGCTGATGGTATTAGGGTGTATGATTCTTATAAAATGGAATACTTTCAACTGCATGCAGTGCTTCTATTCACTATAAATGAATTCCCAGCATATTGATATTTGTCTGGATACAGTGTTAAAGGGTATAAAGCATGTCCAATTTGCGAACAACAGACGTCATATTGTCAATTGCATCATGGGAGGAAAACAATGTACATGGGTCATCGAAAGTTTTTGCCTATGGAACACCCTTATTGAAGACTAAAAAAGGCATTCAATGGCTCAAAAGAATTTGATACCACTCCAAAACCTTTATCCCCTGATCTATATTTTGAGAGGGTGAAAAACATTGACGTGACGTTGGGAAAGATACAGAAATCTGGTAATGATAGACATATATGGAAGAAAAGGTCAATTTTTTTTAGTTACCATATTAGAGGTATCATTATGTTAAACATAATATTGATGTCATGCATGTAGAGAAGAATATCTGTGATTATTTGATTGGAACATTGTTAGATATTAAAGGAAAGACTAAAGATGGGTTGAATGCAAGATTAGACTTACTATCAATGGGAATACGTTTGGAGTTAGCTCCCACTCCTAATGTAAGACGAACATTTCTTCCCCCAGCTTGTCATACATTATCGAAGAGGGAGAAAATTAGCTTCTATCAGTGTCTTCATGATACCAAAGTGCCTCAAGGATATTCTTCTAATGTAAAAAATTTGGTCTCATTGAAGGACTTGAAGTTGATAGGTATGAAATCACATGATTGTCACGTCATGATGCAACAAATTCTACCAGTTGCATTGCGTGGAATATTGCCCATTCGTGTCAGAAAGACTATAATAAAGTTGTGTTATTTTTTCAATTCAATTTGTAAGAAGGAGATTGATTTGAATGCTTTGAACATTTTGGAAAAGGATGCAATTTTTATACATTGTCAATTGGAAATGTATTTTCCTCCAACTTTTTTTGATATAATGGTGCATTTAATGATTCATCTGGTTCGAGAAATAAAGCTTTGTGGACCTTTATATCTTCGTTAGATGTATCCTTTTGAAAGGTATATGAAAATATTAAAGGTGTATGTTAAAAATCTATATCGACCTGAAGCCTCCATTATTGAAAAGTATATTTCTGAGGAGGTAGCAGAGTTTTGTACGAGCTACTTGGCTGCATCGCAACACATAGGTTTGCCTCCACCTCGCCATGAACGAGTTAATAATGAGGGAAAGGGGATTCATGGCTTGAATTTCAAATCATTGATAGCTGAACAATTGAAGAATTTAGAATCATACATCTTGAATAACATAGCTGATGCTCAACCGTATATCACATTTCATATTAATGAGTTGAAACAATGTCATCCAAAGAAGAAAGAAATGTGGATTCTGAATGAGCACAACAAATTTTTTTGTCATGGATTAAAAAGACTTTGCTTGGTATATCAGATGTATTAGAGACATTAAAATGGATAGTGGGTGGTCCATGTTTAAATGTGATAACATGGTCCGTTTATGACATTAATGGTTATACATTTCATACGAAAGCTCAGGACAACAGAAGTGCAGTTCAGAATAGTGGTGTATCGGTGTTTGCCGAAGCAATGCATTTTTCGAGTGCTAAGGACAAAAACACAATTTTTGCATCAAGTGCATATTATGGAGTGATTTAAGACATATGGGAGGTTGATTAATTTAAAATTAAAGTTCCCGTTTTTAACTGTAAATGGTTTAACGGTAACAACAGTGTCAGACACGATGAATTTGGAATGACACTTGTTAATCTGAATAGATTGGAAGACACAGCTGATTCTTTTATAATGGAAACACATGCAAAACAAATTTTCTATGTAGTAAATCAATCAGATATGCAGTGGGCTGTTATTTTACAAGGGAAAAAACAATATTTTGGTGTGGATGAACTTGATGAATATGCTGATTTATTTGAGATCTCTACTTCCATCGAAATATTAACAGAACATAATGATGATCATGTTGAAGACATAGTTTGTGCCATAAGGAACGATCACGACGAAGGAATTTAGGAAAACAATCCATTTGTACATTCCTAAAATTACAGGTAACATATGTTTATTTTTTTGTTTACATTTATTTTTTCCATAAATGTTAGATATTGTATGTTTTTTATTTATTAAAACATGTTTTAAAACAAAATAAGTATATGTTTTTGTTTGTTTTAAGTTTGTTTAGTTTACATTATCATGTTTATAACCATTACATGAATTATATATCTATTTTTTTCACTGACAATTACTTTACCATGTTTACCATGTTTAACAGGTTTACCATTTTTACCATTTTTACCATCTTTACCATCTTTACCATTGTTTAACATGCTTACCATATTACCAATGTTTACAATTATGTAACTTAGTACACTTTTCTATTTTCTTATTATAGTAGTATTAAAATATTTGAATATGTATATTTGTGAACTGATGTTTGTTTTTTTGATTTTAAGGATAATGACAGATCATTCAGATGATCAACCACATGATTTTGGAGGGGAGCATATTGTTGGTCATAGCTCTGGGGATGAACATTCACATGCTCATATTACGACAAAGAGTTAAAAGGTTGGTAAACGTGGGTGCACATGTTTACCAAAATTATCACTTGCCCGTACACAGGATCAGAGGATAGTCGTTGAGTTTGATGATGAGGATATTCCTAGAGGTCCAAACGCAAAAGATTTTAAGAGTTTTGTAGCAACTCAGGCTAAGAGCAAAGTAAGCATTCTGTATGATGATTGGAGAAGTGTGGATAAAGAGATTATCTCTCAGTTGTAGGAGACGATTTTAGTAAGATATTTTGTCATTGTTTGACCATTCTTTTAATGTTTCTAGTATATATAATATGTTTAACCACTTCTTTATCAGATGACATTTGATATTCTTGACACTGGAGGAGTCAGGAAGAAATGCTTATCGTTGGCTGCCAGGAGATGGAGGGATTTCAAATCAACCCTCTCATTTGATTTCATTTATGGTCATAGGAGTCATGACAATCCCTGTCATATATATCCTTTTATAGATGAAGACACATGGAGACATTTTTTTAAAGTAAAAGAAAAGAGTCATTTCTGGTAAGGGAAATGTAAAATTTTATAAACTTTCTTATATAAATGATTTTATTAATGTTTTATTAATGATTTTTTATTCTTAAATTACAGAAAAAAAAGGAAAGCTCATCAAGAGATCCAATCTAAAAATGTATACCCTCACAGTTTATCTCGGGGAGGGTATGCATTATTGGAAGAACAAATGATGGCGGAAAAATTTCAACAACTAAGAGCTGAGTCTTCAAGCTCTGGAGAGGTGGCCCCTCCATCCCCTCCACCTAGACATGAAAAATGGAAGAGAGCTCAGAAGGGAAAAAAAGGGCAATATCTTTCTGAAGAATCGAGAATTGTAGCTGAGAGGATTGTAAGATATCTATTTAATTTATTTAAGTTAACTATTTTCTTCATATAATTTCAATCATTACAGAAATGTTCAATTAATTAATACAGGACTCTCTTGAGGAGCAGAGTTCAGAGGGGACATTTACATCTACTGGGAGGGAAGATATTTTATTTGCAGCATTGGGATGGCCCGAACATCCTGGTCATGTAAGAGGATATCCGGCAGGTGTATCGGTAAGAAAAGTGTTTCCATGTTCTTCAACTTCTAACATTGAGGGGGTTTATAAAAAAAATAGAATCCTTGGAGGCTGAAGTTCATAATATTAATGCGACGATGGAGGACAAGATTAGAGAGTCGGTGCAGTCTATGTTTGCAAAAATGAAAAGACAATTTCAGACTTCAGCTCCCACTCCTCCACCTCCCCTTGCAGACCCCATTATTTATCCTCTACCTCCGCCAGTAGCTCCCACTCCCCCACCTCAGCCTGCGGACCCCATTTTTTATCCTACGCCTCCGCCGCAGCTTCCTACATATTTCGAGTTGTATGTTGATGATTCTAAACATCATATAGTAGCATATGGGTTGGTATATTGTATAGGAGATACAATTCATCATCAAAAATTAGAGGTCGAGAATCAGAGGGTCACTGTATAGGATATTATAGATAGATCAGTTAGGGTACCAATACCTACAGTTGAGGTGGCGATAGTTGGACAGAGTATCGGCCATTTTTTATTTTGGCCATCTAGACTTCTCCGACTCATTACCATAGAGGTATGAATGTTAGATCTTTTATTTTATTTTTTTAATAAAGTTGTTTTATCATTTGAAAACTAATATATTTTTCAATTTTTTTTACAGGAATACTTCAAAGGTTAAGAAATACTGTATAGACAACAAAAAAGACAAATGGCTATGACATCAGTTACAGATTCAAATGGTCTTGACAGATTGTCATGATATTCGCATTTGTTATTGGGTTATTATGAGTTTCCAAAGGAAGCTCATGTTTGTGAACGTGAAATAAGTGTGGGGATTATAAAAACTGATATCATGGAGCTTGTTGCTGGAGATAAGTTGGGCATCAACATGGTGAAATTTTTTTCCGTGTAAGTCTTATCACCTTTTCCCTGCGTTATATTTATTAAAAATGTATACTTATGTATGTTTTGTATTAGGTATCTTTATAAAATTTGTGAGAGGAATGAGCTGACAGAAGTATATGGATTCATGGACCCGCAATTGATTTCCCCTGAAGCATGTGCATTGAATGAGGAACAAAGAATGGTTTATATTGCTGAAAGATTTGAAAAGAATATAATCACACAATTTTGGATGATGCCTTTTTGTGAGAGGTATGAAACACATTTCTCTCAAAGAGTTAATTATCTTTTAACATAAAAAACCACTAATGTTAAATTTCCTTTTATCAGTGATCATTGGATGTTAGGGTTTTTTTCCCAAGGGAGAAATCTCTTTATTGGATATGCTCTGTCCATTGTGATGTGCTGGAAAGTTTTATAAATATATTGGAGAGGTAAGATTCAATTTCTCAATAGTTTTATATATTATAATGAATTTTAAATTTACCCCATTCGTATTATTTTCTAACAGTGCATGGGCCTACTTTCGAAAAAACACAAAGAAAAGAAATGCAAAGATCACATATGTAAATGCGAAGGTAAATTTCCATTTAGAATTTTTACTTTTTGATTTATTACATAAAAATAATATATTGAATTTACAATCATTCAAACCGAATTGTCATGAACAATAAGGCCTCATCAAATGCGGATATTATATGTTAAGATTTATGTATGAAATAATAACAACTGGGACAGTTGTGAATTTTGACCTGGTACGATTTCCTATTAAACTTTTCCATAATATTTCAATTTGATTTATTCATTATACACATTAACTACCTTCTTTTTCATTTGTAGATTTTTGATGAACCTAAACCCTATACTGCCGAAGACATCAAACACTTACAAGTGGAGTGGTCAAATTATTTTACAGGTTTGATTGAATTTCATTTGTTTGTAATGTAAAATGTAATTTTGAATCTTATCGTTATAATTGTGTATTTGGTAGTTTTTTAGGTTGGATTTAGTTTTTTTTAAGTTAACAGTGTATGTTTTGAATGTTATATAAGTGAATGTTTAATTTTGCTCTACTTCTTGTTTTGGTTTACTTTTGATGGTTTTTCTGGTATGGATTTGGGTCTGTGGGGGAGGGGTTCCAAGGGTGTGGGGGTGTGTTCAGTGGGGTTGGGGCGTGTCCATCGGTCTAGGAGGGCTGTCCGGTGGGGTGGGGGGACAGTCCTGGGGGGTGGCAGGGCGGTCCAGGGGTGTGGGAAGGCGGTCCAGGGGTGTGGGAGTGCTGTCCAGGGGTGGGGTGGGGGGGGGGGTATACATGAGGGTGGGGGGGTTGTCCAGGGGTGTTTGGGGATGTCTAGGGGTGTGGTGGGGGCTGTCAAGTGGGGTGAGGGGGTTCTGTTCAGGCAGGTGGGGGGTTTTCGAGGGGTGTTTGGGGATGTACGGGGGTCAGGGGGCAGTCCAGGAGTGTGGTGGGGGCTCCAATGGGGTGGGGGAGGGTAGTCCAAGGGGTATACATGAGGGTGGGAGCTCCAATGGGGTGGGGGAGGGCAGTCCAGGGGGTATACATGAGGGTGGGGGCTCCAACGGGGTTGGGGAGGGCTGTCTAGGGGGTATACATGATGGTGGGGGCTCCAACGGGGTGGGGGAGGGCTGTCCATGGGGTATACATGAGGGTGGGGGCTGTCTAGGGGGTAAGTTTTATATGTTATCAATGTACATGCTTAATTTTGATCTACTTCTGTTTTTGTGGTATGATTTCTTGATTTGTTTTCTGGTTGATTCTGGTGGAGAGAGGATTGACTGCATTCAATTTGAAAAAAAAATTGGGTTTATCACGTCGGTTATTTAATAACCGATGTGATAAAAGGACAGGAAAATGGTTTATCTTGTCGGTTATTTAATAACCGATGTGATAAAAGGCCTAGAAAATTGTTTATCACGTCGTTTATTTAATAACCGACGTGATAAACTCCCTCCCGCGGTTTATCACGACGGTTATTATATAACAGATGTGATAAACCCCACTCCCCCGGTTTATCACGTCAGTTATTATATAACCGACATGATAAACACCCCTAACCCCGGTTTATCACGTCGTTTATATAATAACCGACGTGATAAACACCCCTCACCACGGTTTATCACGTCGGTTATATAATAACCGACGTGATAAACACCCCGCACTGCGGTTTATCACGTCGGTTACATAATAACCGACGTGATAAACCCCCTCACCCCGGTTTATCACATCAGTTATATAATAACTGACGTGATAACCCCCCTCCCCCGGTTTATCATGTCGGTTATTAAAAAACCGACGAGATAAACCCCCCTCCCCATGGTTTATCACGTCGGTTTTTTAATAACCGATGTGATAGACCATTTCCACGTCCTTTTATCCCGTTGGTTTTTTAATAACCGATGTGATAAACCATTTTCCAGGCCTTTTATCACGTCAGTTCTAAAATAACCGACATCATAAACATCGCGATTTTATGTTTTTGACTTCGGTTATTAAATAACCGACATCAAAAACATTATTTATAACGTCGGCTAGAAACTGATGTAAAAAATGAAAAATAGACGACGTAAAAAATGTTTTCTGTACTAGTGTGTGTTGCTTCTGTGCTTGCTTGATTCTGTCTAATAGAGATGATATCACTGATACCTGAAACAAAACAGAATAACTTCTTGCACCAACAACTTCTATGACAAAGTTCATCAAATCAAAAACCAAAGGATCTCGTTCTAAACTTATCATGGTTAATGAAGCATTACTTTTCCGACTCAAACCATCAGCCACTTTATTTGCTTTTCCCGGATGGTAATGAATTGTACAATCATAATCCTTGATTAATTCCAGCCATCTCCTTTTTCTCATGTTCAACTATTTCTGGGTGAATATATACTTTAAACTTTTGTGATCAGTATATATTTCACACTTTACTCTATACAAATGATGCCTCCAAATTTTTAAAGCGAAAACAACAGAAGCTAATTCCAAATCATGTGTAGGGTAATTTACCTCATGAGTTTTCAACTGTCATGAAGCATAAGCAATTACCTGATCATTCTGCATTAGGAAACAACCAATTCCTTTCAATGAAGCATCACTGTATATAACAAACTCATCATTCCTGGAAGGTAGTGCCAAATCTGGAGCATTACCAATATTCTTTTCAGTTCCTGAAAACAATCATCGCATTCTTTTGTCCAGATAAACTTAAAACCCTTCCGAGATAGCTTCGTCAATGGACTAGATAACCGTGAACAATTTCTAACAAACCTTTAGTAATAGCCTGCCAAACCAAGGAAGCTACTAATCTCAGTTACATTTTTGGGTCTTGGCCATTCTTCCAAAACCTTTTTTTTGCAGGATCAATAGTTATCCCATCTTTAGAAACAATGTGACCAAGGAAAGAAATTTGTTGCAACCAAAACTCAATCTTTTTGAATTTCCCATACAATTTATTTTCTATCAAGGTTTGCAAAATAACCCTTAAATGTCTTTCATTCTCTTCTTTAATTTTAGAAAACACCAAAATATCATCAATGAAAACAACCACAAACTTATCCAAGAACTCATGGAAAATTCTATTCATTAAGTCCACGAATACAGTAGGTGCATTGGTTATCCCAAAAGGCATTACTAAAAATTCATAATGGCCATATCTTGTACGAAACACAGTCTTCGGAACATCTTCTTCCTTTAACTTTAGCAGATGGTACCCTGATCTCAGGTCAATCTTTGAAAAATACTGAGCTCCCTGGAGTTGATCCAACAAATCATCGATATGAGGCAAAGGATATTTTTTCTTAATAATGATGTTATTCAAGGCTCTATAATCAATGAAAAGTCTCATAGAACCATCTTTATTTTTGAAAAATAAAACAAGAGCACCCCATAGTGTTGTTCTAGGTCAAATTAAGCCTTTCTCTAATAAATCTTGCAATTTCTCCTTCAACTCTAAAAGTTCAGTTTGAGACATTCGATAAGGGGGTTTTGAAATTGGCTTAGCATCAAGAACTAAGTTAACAGTAAACTCAACTTCCCGATCTGGTATTATTCCAGGAAACTCATCAGGAAAAAAATTAGGATACTCATTTACCACTGGCACATCATTAATCTGGAAAGTTCCCTTGTTTTCAACAATATGTGCAAGGTAACATTCATTTCCATCTTTTACAAGTTTCTCAGCCTCTTGATATGTTATCAACAGTAAGGGTTCATTCTTTTATACAAACTGAAAGTCTTTATGAAAAGAAACTTCATTAGCTCTATAATCAATCTTAGCATGGTAAATAGAGGGCCAATACATACCCAGGATAACATCAAACTCTACTAGAGTTAAAAAAATAAGGTTCGCAAGTCGGTTCTTTCCACGGATAAGGATGGGATGATTCTTATGAATTCTTTTTTGCCTCAACATTTCCCCCAGGTGTTTTTACCACAAGTTCAGGAGTCATTTCTTTAGATGGTATTCCCATATTACAAGAAAAGGTTTCAGAGATGAAAGAATGTGTAGAACCCGAATCAAACAACACACTGGCATAATCTGAAAAAACAAACAAATTACCTGATACAACTTCATTTGATGGCCCAACATCTGCTGAAGTAGTTGCAAAGGATTTCACCCCCCCCCCTTTCTGCTTGTAGTCTAACTGCTTCCCATCACTCAAGCTCTTTGTCGGAGACTCGTTTGCATAGTGACCCATCTCATTGCACTTAAAACATTTCACTAACTGTAAATCAAATTTGGTCTTACCATCACCCTGATATTTTTCAGTGCAATCACGAGCCTTATGTCCCATCTTAACGCATCAGTAGCACTTTCCAGAATTCAGAAGAAATTCCCCAGCATGCCTTTTCCCACATTTATCACAAACTGGAAACTTAGTTTTCTTACCATCAGACCTTTTTGAAGAATTCTTCCCTTTATCCTACCACCTCGGTCTCTTCTTCTGCTGGTTGTTATAGAACACTTGATCATCGACAAACTCCATTTCCACCTTCTCAGCAAATCGAAAAAGATTTTCATAACTTTTGAACTCACGAGAAGCTAAATCCCTTCAATATTTTGGCTTTAATCCTAAGTAAAATCGATTGATTTTACTATCAAGGTCTTAGATAAAATTTCGAGCATACCTTACCATTCGAGTGAACCTTTCTTCATAGGTAGCCACTAAGTCTTCCTCCTGCCTTAATTCCAAGAATATATTTTCCATCCTAAGTCGAACCGCCTTAGGAAAATACTTCTCAAGAAACATACCTTTAAATTCATCCCAGTCGAGAGTATAAATCTCAACAGCGTCCCTGATATTTCTAACCATTGACCACCACTGATCTGCTTCACCCTCCAAACGGTAAATAGAAAGACTAACCTTTTGATTGTCTGAACACCC
This sequence comes from Viscum album, assembly GCA_963277665.1. Taxonomy (NCBI): domain Eukaryota; kingdom Viridiplantae; phylum Streptophyta; class Magnoliopsida; order Santalales; family Viscaceae; genus Viscum; species Viscum album. Next base: position 29,371,337 of record OY728132.1, on the reverse strand, counting down.
CATGACATCAAAAATATTCTCTAGTGCTTTAATCCACCCCTTAGCTAGCACAAGGTCAGATTATCCTCTGAATAATGGGGGTTGTTGCCTAATGCAATGTTCCCCCACTGACATGTTCCTCTGCGGTTGATCTGGATGATCTCGTGCATGGATACTGCCACCATTTATCACTTCAATCAACTGCGCCATTACTGTAACAAACTATTTAGTTCCAATTCCGACCATCTCAGGATGCTGATTCGGAAGGTTATTTCCTTCTGTATGCCTTCCTAGCACTGCTTCCCTGTTTCCTCTGCGGAAAACCATTATGAACAAACATGTCTTAGATGAAGCAACATGGTAATCTTCAAATGCTATATCATTTCAATTTGACCATAAAAAATATTTTTGGATAATCATTTAATAAAATTCTAACTCATAATGTTATCTAAACCGACCTCTGATACTAACTATAAGGCCCCAGACTTAAGCCTTACTTGAAACTGAATTAAATGAATAATTCACATTGAGGATCTTTTCAGGTTTAGAGTTATAGAGAATTAGATCATAAATCATGTATTACATTCCACATTTAAGAAAAGTGGTTACATAAAAGATAGTATTCATTTTTCCCATCAACGGAAACATATTTAAAATAAAACATGGATTCCTTATTGACACTTCCTTGACACTATCATCATATCATGTACCTTTCTCTTAACCTGTGAAAAACATTTCAAAAACTTGGGATGAGCATAAAAAGCTCAATAAGGGTTATAAAAATATAGAAAGGAAACATGAGTTCATATATACATAAGAATGAAATAATACTTTACCCATAAAACATAGGCACTTTAACATACCTCATAAAATCATGAATAAATCCTAGAAATCATAAGACATAAAGGTAACTTGAGGCATTTATAACATTCTTATGTAGGGAGTAACCATCTTGGTTACGTTTGGAATACTCATCACCGTATATTCCCTAAATCTCTTCGGAGAAACCTTAACATTTCACTCCTTCGTGTTACCCAATGCATTGGAGAGCTATATCGGGATCACCCACCATTAGTTTATCACGAAACCACCCGTCTTTATAACAATGCCCAAGAACCACAACATAATCGTATCACATAAAACATGCATAAAGGAAACATAACATTTCCACCTTTCAATCACAAGATATCAATACAACACATTGATATAAAAACATTATGAAAACCATTTTCAATACCAAAATAAAAGAAAAGTAAAACATGGTATTTATTTTTCTTTAAAAAAAAGTATGGCTTGTAGAGGAAGCCGGAACTCAAATAATGGTCACAGCGGCGGAGAATTCGTTGTCGCCGCATACGTACGACAAAAAAATTCCCTTTTGTCATTTAGTAAACTCTTCGTATAAAAAATATTCCTTTTGAATAAACATAAAAGTCAAAGGGGTTTATACACCATATAAAAGAAAGTTGTGTATAAAACAAAATATGCCTCAATGAATGGAGATTGAGACGAAGTCCCATACCTCATATCCGACTTGACTTGATCGTTCTTTAATCTCATGAATAATAAACTTGAGTTAATTTATACTTGCTTAAGAACCTTTTTAATGTTCATTATTCCTTTTATATCACTTATTACCATGTCATGAACACTATGTAATTATTTTAGTTAATAACGGTCGTGTTAACGATCATTGGTACTTGATTTAAATTATACTCTTTATAATTACAGGTTGTTCATGTATCCATTATATCCAGAGTTATACTCATGATGTATATATCATATATATCATATATATCCAGTATATACATGCGTTTATAATATTACACAACGTTTAGAGGTAAGAAATGAAATGCACCATTCATGGAGACGGTAAGCCGTACGTATGCATGAACGCTACATTCATTTCTATTTCATATTTTATGGAATTAAAAAATAATGATACATAATAGTATTTTAATTATAGTATGGTATCATATATAATATCATTAAATATATCTTTTATGCGTACCACATATCGTATTAACGAATCAAATCACTTTGAGGGGGCGGTAGTCCGCACTTCCTAAAATGAAGATATCGTGTTTACTCATAATGGTAACCATAAAGATATGCCATAAATGAAAAATACAGAAGCCTAAGTAAAACATAAACATATTATATATAATATATAAATATAGTTGCATCTTAATGGAAACCTTTGAAGGTGATATATGAGTGTTGAACAATCATCGTTTCGTGAGGCAAAAATTCGCCATCCACGGAAACGGTATGTTCTTTAACCATTATATGTAGGTGTGTGTTAGTTTAGCTCGAATACTCCTTATAAAAACATAATAGTATATGGAAGATACTGGTTTTGTTACAAAAGAAATGAATAAAAATAGTTTAGGGGGTTGGAGAAGCAAAATAAAAAAAAAGAACACAAGAGAAGACACTACCTTTAAATCGAGTAACTCTTTTTGATTTGAGCTCAAGGGATTCCTTGGAAACACTTCTTCCCAAAGTGAGGCTTCTAGAAGTTATAGAGGGATGTGGAGAGACAAAATGAGCAGGGTTTGGCCAAGACAAAGGCTTTGGAAGTGTGGGCAAGGAGGTAGAGGTGGGGCCTTTTTTAAGAGGAGAGGAGGGGCACTCTTCGAAAGTAAAGAAATGTTACATTATTTTAAAATTAGTTTCGGATTTAAAAGGTCCCACATTGATATAATTATAGGATAACGTGATAAGGGTTTTAAATCCACCCATCCAATAGGTTTTGGACATGTGTAGGTCACAGAATTTACATTATCGTTTCATTTTATTTAAATCGTTAAATAATGAGGTAATCGCTGCATCATCATGGTGTCATAAATAATTTAATTTATTTAATGTCTAAAAATTATAAAAAAAATACTATGATGTATGAAATAGTTTTATCTTTATAATTACTATTTATTGTAAAAAATATGACTTGTATAACCCCATGTAAATTTTTTTTGAGTAAAACAACTCATGTTTGTGTCATTTTTATTTTAACATTAAATAAAAAGATATTAATGTCATTTTCCTACCAAAGTGGCACCATGGGGTCCCCAAGTTGACCCATGGATTTTATTTGTCGGCCATGACACATCCAATATGGTTAGGACATGTTTCAAGCTCATCTCATATTATTAAAACATTATTCTTACCTTAAATTACACTAATTACCTCTAATCGCGATTAAAAACTTAAAAGTTACTATTCAAAAAAAAATTATTTTAATCCCATTGAACCAAATTTTACTTCTTAATGATAACCATGTATGTCAGATTTTTGAAATTCAAACCACAGAGGTGGTAAAATTTCATTCAAACGAAAAATCAGTTTGTATAAGTACCACTTAGTGGTTTCACTAATCATCAAAATTGAAGTTTTCCAGAAAAAAACCAAAACATAACCCTAAGCTATATTTGATAATACAAATTCAAAAATGATTTATATTTTAAAAAATTCAAAACATATATTTTTATTTAGTTAATTTAATAATTAATTCCCGTTGTCAGAGCAAATAGCGTGTTTTTATGAAACAGTAAGTATCAAAAGATTGACACTAGTTTAAGTCAAATTTCAAAGTGAAATTAATTCCAACGACCACTATTGGATTAAATGGTAAAAATATATTCTAATTGAACTATAAAACCAATTCAAAATATAATCTAATCATATAAATAAATTAGATTAAAAAGAGGTTTTGAATTAAAATACAACATTTTCACTATTCATTAAAAAAATTAACTTTATCGGAAAAATTCCAAAAATTCGTACAAAGTAAATTTTGATGTCCAAATCATAAAGTATAATTTTATTTTGAAAAATAGAGCTTATAAAATTGTCAAAAGATATATTTAAAATATGGTTTTCCATCAAAAGGAAGTAAAACAGTCTTTTAAAAATATTAGTGTATTTCATGCTTAAGATTGGATTTATTCTCATTTTAAGCCTCTAAAACACTATATAATTCATTAATAGACATAGATAAAAATATATATTATTCATTACTTACTTGGGATGTTACACAATGACCGTCACCACATCCTGATTGAAAATCCATAAAAGAACCAATATAAAAAAAACCAGATTCCACCAAAGAAGTCACCATTTCAAAAATTGAAATCCAAAAAGCAGTTAGACTATCATCACGCCTTACTCCCCATTTCCCTAAGATGTACATAGTTACAGAGAACCATCATATCACTGTCTCACACAAAACCATTTTATATTTTCTCTATTTATTTAATAACTAATGTAATACAAATGATATAATAATATAATGTGGGTTTTATAAATTTTGTGATATTAAAAATATATAGTAATGTATTAAACACTAAAAGAAGAAGAAAAAAATAATTTATTTATTTAAGATGTGTTTTTGTTCATAGAATATCTTGGTGATGCTATCGTTGTCCATTAAAATATTAATTCCCAATATTTTAATCAATGTTGAGATCAACCCTAAAAGCCAACACATTTCAGTTTAATTGTTATTATCCCACACTAAACCTCCATATTAGGGACAATATTCCCTAAATTATCACCAAAATTTTACTTTACCCTAAATGTAGCAATATGACACTAAATGAGGTGAATAAAAATGACCTGGAAGAAGAACATAATAAAAGTGAAAGTATGGTGAAACCTAAAACAATACCGATTTCACCACAACTAGAATTATAAAAAAATAACAATGATAAAATTTTTAGTGCATGAACTCAAGAATAACCATCCCCCCTCAAATAGGCACCAAAGTTAATTGTCCATTTTCATATAGATGAGAAGTGAATAGTTAAAGAAGAAAAAAAGAGAAAATGGAAGAGAATAGAGGATGATGAGGTAAATTATACTGAACATGTAAAACACTATAACAATAAAATAAACCCTACATCTACTCAAAATTTCTAATCAAAATATCTAACCCTTTTAAATGGATATGGGGATATAGTTTATTACTAAGGGGTGTGTAAATGTTTAGTTATAATTATATCCTTTGAATGTTCTTGAGTGGTGGGAATAGTAAATGGATGAATTTGAATCTGTGTTATTCTAGAATTTTTTTTTCATTTATTTATTTACCATTTTAAGACCAGATTTATTCCTTTTTAAAATTTTAAAAAAACTTATGACTGGGTAATTAAATAAAATATTTTTATCTTGATAGTCTATCCATATTTCAATGTAACGACATCCCATGCATTTATTTTCATGATGGAGGATGAATCTCAGGGTTAAGATGTGTAATAAAATGTTTCTCATACTATTATTTATATTTATGTGATATATAATATTTTTTTCTACACATGTGTATAATATGAGACCATATCCAAAATTCATTCAATCTAGACACACATTCCAAGGCCCAACTTGTAATATTTTTTTAGTATTTATAATATTATATCCACCTTTGGGTATAGTTTAAGGAAATGAATCCAATAATATTTGAATCCTAAAAAAAATTAATATTTTATTTTAGTTTATAAGATGTTATGAATGAAATTCTAATCTAATATAAAACTATTTAAATTTAAAAATTAGTCTATTTTCATAATTAGGCTCAAATTGTTATGAAATTCTAGAATTTTGACAATTACCCTTAAAAATATGAAATTTGTGGGATTGAAACATTAAATTAAAAAATAATTTAAGTGAATTTATGAGTTTCATCAATAACCCACACTAAAACATTCCACTCCTGGGCTATCATTAAATATCTAATTCAAAATCTACACTAAAATGATATTGAGGAAATTTCAAAGATATTTTTAAAAATGGAATTTTATCATCTCTCATCATGAAAAAAATTCCCTTTAATTTCTAACTATCACATTTTAATTCATTAAACCCTAAAAATACTTCCATGACCCAATCACACCTACCTAACATATAAATTTATGTCACTCTTCACATAAGATAAATTAACTCTTGAGTAATGATCATACTTATAATTTTCATGTTTCACTATAGGCCTGTAAAAATTATCATATATCAACAAGATGAGACATAAAATTTTTATTTATCGTGAGGTATTTTAATTTTAATTTTGTGCAATGGGATTTTTGGTAAAATATTTAAATATTTAATTTTGGAAAGTGGAAGTTGAACTGTTAAATACCAATGCATGGAAATTGAAGTGAAAACTCGGAAATATAGATCACTAAATTTTACATAAAAATGTACACCACACACCCTTTGACATGGGCAATGATACAAAAAATTAATAAAATGAATGATTCTTCCTAATTATACCCTTTTCATTTTTTCATTTTTTATAGAAGGAGATATGATAATAAAATAAAATGAGCAAATCAAAATAATTCCATTAATATTTGGGAGTTACAATATTAATAAATTTTATCATAATTAATTATTTAATATCACTTTTTTTATTCAATTTTATTTTTTATTTTATTGTCTTTTTAAGAGAATTTGATTATGAAAATGAATAAAAATTAATGGAAGCGACTCATGATAATTCTTAAAATTCATAGAAAAATGACACATACCCCACACACCAAAACATGAGCTAAATGATAAAGAAAAAGAATAAAAATATCTTCTAACACACTAAGAAAGAAAATATTTATTAAAAAATATTAATATTGAGGGAAGTTAAAGAATAATAATATTGTAATATAGATTAATCCTATAAATAAATTCATTGATTATAAGGGATAAAAGGGTTAAATATATGGTGGGTCCCAATTTCAAAAATGTCTATCCAAAAAAAATGCATCAATCACATCAAAAACTTTTTATAAACTTCTGTGACTTGAAAGAGAATAATCACATGTTCTAGATTTCATATAAAATCCAGGTTTCTCTCAATAATGTGTGGGTATTATAAGGAATATGTCAAATGTGTTCAAAATACTTCAAAATACTAAAATAATAATTTGAGTGAGTGTTTTGTTGGCATGGATTTCAAAAATCAGTCAAAATCATAAAAAATATTCAAAATCAAAATGGATGAAAAGTTTCCACACCAAAAATCCTTTAGAATAAATTTATTAAAAAATCATGAAAACTCTCTCAAAATAAAATATAGTGTAAAAAATGAAAATAGATATTCATTGAATCCCAAGGTTTATAATAAATGTAGAATTAAAATTAAAAGTAACAAAAACTCCGATGATGATTGACACTCCCAAGAAAATAAATTTCGATGACGTTAATTTAAGATCAATAAAATAAAAAGTTAAGGGTAAAAAAACAAAATAGAAGGAAAGATAAAACCTAAATTTATTTTTGAGTGGAATACTTGAGTTATGTTCCTAGCTGCTACCACTTAGGCCTTGAAATTAAGAAAAAAAACCAAAACTAAAAAAATATTCAAAAAATAAGGAGGGAAAATAAGAGGGATAAAACTTTGTTTCACTCCTTAAGTGGTAACTGGTTTCTGAATCTCTAGTTGGTAGTTACAATTTTCACCCAAAGAATTATGGTGGATGTGGATTTCATTATTTGAACCGCCAAATTTATATTCTTCAAAATTAAAATCCTTCACTTGGGTTTTATAGGACTCTATGTATAATGAAAAATAATTCCATACCCTTATAAATGTAGAAAAGCTTGAAAGGTAAGAGAAATAGAAACAATTGGTCCTCTTTATTTACTACTAATACTTGTGTGGCCCCTTTAACATCAACATCCATGACTTTAATATGTGATGTTGTCTCAAAAATTCAATAAAAGTGAAGTCAAAAAACAATTCAACATTCATATGATTAAATAATTAAGAATAAATAAATAAATCTTCCCCTTCAATTATGTTATCATGAAATGTTATTTATTCTGGTAGGGATAAAAATAACTTAATTTTAATATGTGAATCTTCTTTATCACCATCCTCAATGGATATCCATGTATTAGCTAAATTTAAAAAAATTAATATAGTATGAGGAAACAATCAACTCAATTTTAATAAAATAACAATAAAATGAGTTTAACACAATAATATTTTCTTGAGTAATATTAGATTTTAATTATTTTTCATTACTAAATGCCTTTTGGAGTAGGTTTTTTATGGATAGGAATAGGCAGTCAATCTCCTCAAAATTTTCTTCAAATTCCACCACATGGGGGTGTCCTATTCCAAATATAGAATAAGTATAAAGGTATTAATTTTTCATTTTCAAACACAAGATAATCACATACCTTTACAACTTCTATAAATTCTTCCTAGTATACATCCAAATCATCTTGATAACCCTCATGTTCATTATCTTGCTTGTATTCTTTATAAACTGCATCTATATTTGTTTTGGGAAAGGGAATATGTATCTTCTCTAGATTTATTCATGGATTACTTAGGTTATTTAACTATTAATGTCAGTGGAATATTTTTTACGTCATCGTCAATGTGTTTTTTACTCCCACATAAAAACATTGATTTCTTCAAGAGAAGTGGAAGTTATCTTTAATTGGTTTCTCCCATATTCATGCATCTTAAAAATTTATTTTATCAAATTAAAATGTTGTTAAACAATTATATTTAAGGAATTTCTTCATGAAAATCCCATACATTTTATTATCAATAATCCAATTATAATAAAAATAACAATTAAAATCCTTCTTTACCTAAGAAGTAAAAGTTGTGAAATGAAGTTACATTTTTTTTGAAATTTATGATTTTTTTAAATTAATGTGTGTATGTGATTGGAATCTATTAAAAAATAATTAATTGATGTGATAAATGTATCATTAATCCCTCACCAATAATTTATTATTACCTAATAAAGAAATATAATGCACTACATGGTTGTTATCTGGAGGATACAACTCACACACACCAATTTCTATTGTCACTATTTATATAATAAATAATATAATTATAATTATATAGTAATATAGTTCGGTGTTTAAGAAATGAATGATAATATATATATATATATATGAATGTATGAAACACACAAAGAAGAAAATAAAATACAATGATGTTAGTGAAGAAGTGTTGTTGTTCTTAGGAGATCGTGGTGATGTTGTTGTTATTATTTAAAAGTTAAATTCTCAATATTCTACTCAATATTGACATCAAAAATATCAATAAAAACCATAAAATTTGAATTACTATTATCTAATTTTAACCCTCTACCTATGGGAAAATACTACCTCACATCATCACCACAATGTTACTCCACCCTATAAGCGACATTATAATGATGAAGGAGAGGAATAAAAATGAATAGGAAGAAGAATACAATATTAGTGAAATATGGGTGAATGGTACACCAAAACCATTTACACCACTAATGAAATTATCAGAATATGATAATTGTAATCATTATAGTGCATGGACTCAATGATCACCACTCCCCCATTGAACAAGTGTCAATGTTAGTCCTCTATTTCCATGGAGTTGAGAGAGAAATGGTGGAAGGACACAAAAATTAAAATGAAAGAGAAGAAAGAAATATGAAATAAAATATATTAAACAATTAAAAACTTATTATAACATAATTAAACAAAATTATACACTATTTTTCAAAACAAAATAGTAATTCCATTTAAATGGATTGGGAAAAACATTTTAATAGTGAGGGGAGTGGAAAATTTTGGCTCAATTTCTATCATATAAGAGTTTCCAAATAGAGGGAATAGTAAATAGACGAAATTGAAATTATGTTATTATAAAAAGTTGTTCATTTATGTCTTTACTATTCTATTATAGAATTATATCCATTTTAGAAAAAATTATCCAGTGTTATAAATATATTATTAAAGAAACTTTTTACCCTCATAGTCTATTCATATTCCAAAAGTGTCGGCTACCCATGAATTTATGGCTACTATATATGATGAATTTTTGAGTTCAATAATTAAATAAAATGTTCCACATACACTTATTGATCTTTATGTAAAATATAAGCTCATTTAGGATGCACATGTGTGATATATGATCCTGTATCTAAAATCTATTCAATCTGGTAATAGATTCCAAGGACTAACTTTTGATCATTATTTGAGATTTGTTATATTAGGTTTATCTTTTCATATATATAAATGAAATTTTATCAAAAATAAATTTAATCCTAAAAAAGATATTTCACAAATTTTATTATTTTATAATATTTTATGGCTGACATATAAAACTGATAAATAAATATTTAAATTCTAATAATAGGTCACTTTCACAATTAAGAAAAAAATATTAATATAATATAAAATTTTGACAATTACCTTTAAAATATGAAATTGATGGGATTAAAACATTAAATTAATGAAAAATATATTTTAATGTATGAGTTTCATCAACACCATTTTTCATATTATCTATTTTGAAATATCAATTTTGAGACTGAACTAATACATTATGGTAGAGAGTAGTGTTTCATGTGTCATCATCGATTCATTGATACATATCATCGATTTCAGTATAACAATTCAATGATTAATAAAGAATATATTTTAATCTTACACCAAAATTATTATCTAGATTACAAATCTTGGTATGATTATTAAATGTCGGTATAACAATTAGAAAAGTGTTTTAGTTAAATGAACACAAAATAAGAGTTCAAAACCAATTAGATACAAATGGAACACAACAATAGAAGAAAATAGAATATTTTTTAAACATACATATTATGAGTTTAATTTGTTACATCATAATTATGATGTTTTTCACATTGAGAAGATTGTCCGTGATAATTTACTTTTTACATTTATTAACAATACTAAGAAATAAAAAGATCATCTAAATGATTGTATGTCTAGGGAAGAGTCACATATCAAGTGTAATATTTGGGAAAATAATAATTGGAAAAGTAAAAATACATGGAAAATTATATTTAGGGATAGTTTTCAAAACCTCCTCTAAATGATTCCTTTTAATTTTTAGTGGTAATTTTAGGAAGCTATTAGTAATTAAGGATGTTTTATTACGAATTCACCACCATTTAGTCTAAAAGAAGTGTTTAATATGATTTTTCATATTTTTTATTTAGTTTTAGTGATGGGTTTTTCAAATCAACCATGAAATTAATTAATAATTATTTATTTATTTATTTATAATTAATTATTATTAATTATTTAGTAATTATTATTTATTAAATATTAAATATTAATTTTTAATTGTTAATTACATGTAAACTATTAATTATTTTTCAATCAATAATTATTAATTATTAATTAAATTTTTTGATTAATTATGGATCATTAAATATTTATAATTTTTTAGTATCATCAATGAAATAAATAAATTATTAATTATTAGATATGAATTATTTAACAATTATTAATTATTAATTATTTATTAATTATTTTTGTTGACTAATTATTAATTATTAATTAGTAATTATATATGCATATCTATTTATATATAAACACACAAACACACATACATATATATTGAAACCATGATCAAAATATCCCAACCTAAGTAATTTCTAATGAAAAGTTTAAATATGGACGTCAACATAAAATGACCATATCTTTTGATCTAGTTATACATTTTTTCTCAATAGATTATGAAATTGAATATCAAAAACATACCTATAATCATGGTACTTAAAGGACCCCATAACCCATTTTTATATTGATCAAATGAAGTATGAAAACACTCTAAAGTTGAGTTTTATGTTAAGAGGGTATGCTTATCCTAGGAGGAGGATAATATTGTTTATGGATCATTGATTGAGAATAGTGATGGGATAATTGTTGAGGTCATGGTTGGGAATTACACCTAGTTGGAGGGCCATCGAATTTATCACTTTCATATTGAAGGGAAGTATATTGTTGTGGATTATACCTTATAGGTGGTCTTAATAGATACAATACAACAGTGGGTTGATACGGGCTACACAATGTAAAAAAAGGCCTTTTGAGAAATTTCATTAGCCCAATTAAAAAACCTGAGTGAATAGAGAACCTAGGTAAGAATCTTGGGGTTCTTGGGCTTTGATTCCATGTTATCAAGTGTTTTTGAGTATTCCACCCACACTTTGAACTTAGTCCTCAAAATAGGGGGTTAAGGGGTTCTATAATAACCCCTTATTAATTTGTTATACTACAGTCATCTAATAAGGACTACCATGGTTCCTTTTGATTTTGTGCATCTTGGAACATCATGGTACCTTTATACATGACTTAGTAATAGGTCAATCTTGGCTATAGAGTGTTGTATATATCTCTTGGGGAATTTATATTACATAATTAATGGACATGAATAAACAAGGTTATTGTGTGGGATTCGTTGGTGATCATATCATATATTCATTGTGATCAAAAGTTTTTTAGGATTTATCCTTTATAATTCTTACTTGAACCTAAAAATAAAGATATTGGGGGTTCTATGTATTTACCTTATTAACTGGTTATACTAAGGTTTTATGATAAGTACCTTTATTTCACCACTAGAATGACTAGGTAATTGGTTGATTCATACTAATGACTGGTAACTATATCTTTTATGAGACATCATTATCCCAACCAATGGACTTGAGAAAATGTGGTTCCCAAGTTTGAATATTTGGAGGCTTTGGCATGGATTCCTTATTCTTAAATGTTATCGAGGATTTCTCCTTCACACTTCATTCTTGATCCTAAAATTTAGGGGCCTAGGGGTTCTCTAGGTTTCCCCTAAGAGTTTATTATACTATGGTTATGCGATAATGACCATCTTGGTTCTTATTACAGTCATGCATCTAAGACCATCATGAGGCCTTTATACGTGACTCAATATTAGGTTGATTTTGGTTAAAGAGTTTCAAAAAGGTGTTTTTGGAAATTTCATTAGACCAATTAATTGACCTAAGAGAACAAGTTTCGTTGGTGGGAATCTTTGAAGTTTTGGGTGTGGATTCCTTATACTCATATTTTTTCAATGCATTCTTCAGCGTAATTCATAGTTGTTCCTAAAAATAGGAGTTTAGGGGTCCAAATTTATGGAATGGGAATTGGGCTCTGAAATAACTATTGTGTGACAAGGATCATATCAGTTACTTTAAAGGTTTTGGATTGATGACCAATGATGCACCTTTTAAGGTCATGAAATAAGGACTATCATAGTGCCTTTTAAAGCTGAATGTCTCATACCATCATGGTGCTGATAAAAACAGCTCAATAGTAGGTTTATTAGACAAACAAAAGCGTCAATAAAGTATGTTGGGTATTTTATTTATCCCAAATAAAGGACCATACTAATTATATTTATTTTTATTTTGGTTCATTTATATATATTTATATATATCTTGTGGATATAAACACACACACATATATTTTTATGTGTTTATATATATTGATATATATTGATATTTATATGTAATTATATATAATTAGTTATATATATATGTATGTATATATATATATATGTATTTATGTACATTTATTTATATTTGCAAATATATATATGTATTTATTTATATTTATATGTATTAATAAATATATATATATATAGAAATTTATAGATATTTCTATGTATTTACATGAGTGTGTGTATGTATCTATTATCTTTTTGTGTGTGTGTTTGTATATATAATTATTGGTATGAATTTATATGTATATATTTATGTATATTATCTAATATATCAAAATAATTAACAAATGATGAACATTGGTACGAGGTAAAGTTGTTGGAATGTAAGGATATGGTCATGGGTTCAAATCCTAGTACCTTCTAATATATAATGGAAACCACTTGGGTTGGGAGTTGGGTAAGTCTAGGTAGTGGGTTTCTATCTATTGGGTCGGGAGTTGGGTAAGTCTGGGTGGTGGTTTTCTATCTATTAGGCCACGGGTTGGGCGTAAGGTAGAAGTGGGTTGGCTAGGCCATAGGTTGGGTTAGACTGTGTGGGATTGGGTCGACTGGGTTGTCCAACCTATTAATCTTTTAAATACACACACACACACACACGCACACACACACACATATTTATTTATTTAAAATATTTGATACTACCACTAAATAACTAGGAAAGGATTATTAAACCATCACTATATTTTTTTTATAAAAAATTATTATAAAATTATGCTAATTAATTATCGATAGTATTTAATTTCATTGATAATATTCTTTTTTTAAAACAAAATCATTAAAAAATTAAAAAATAAATCACCCCAAACATTAAATAATCATTGAAAAAATAATAATAATCATGAAATTACTCAAAGTTAGTTTTATAAGTGTTGGGAAAGAATCCTCAACATAGGAATATGTGATGGTTTTTAAAAACAACATGATTCATTTAGTAGTTGTTGAAACGAATAATAAATTCTAAAAAAATAGCCGCTAAATATTTTTTTTGGAAGTGGTCTTGCCAAAAAATTTCACTAAAAATTCAGTAATAATATGTTTTCCTTCAAAGATAAAAAATATGAAAGTATTAAAAGAAAATTTTTGTAAAATTCCAAGATGTATTATTTTAAATCATTAGAAATTGAAAATTAATGACTCACATTTCTTTTTGAAGTAGTTTTTACCTTTAAAAATCCATAATTTTATACCTAATAAAATAACCACAATTCTATTAAACTTCTATTCATTATTCATATATCTCTATGAGAAAACTTCGAACCAAATTAAACTGGATAGAATCCAAAAAAATATTATATATATTTTTTTGTCATTTAGAGATGATATCCCCCATATTTTTTCAAAACAATGATTCAATTAACAATTCATTTAATTGAGGAAGCTAAAAATAGGGGACCAATACATTGTTGATGGATTTATCCCATTGAGAATAACTTAATTTTATTTTTTTTATTAATGTATTATAATTTTCCATGTCAATACTTCTTAGTTTTGTGTATTAATTTCATAATCTTCTATATTAGGTATCTTGGTAATTTGGTGTCTTGCGTGAAAAATAGTGCTTAAGAAAAAGGTTATGCTACTGGTGGTTACCTAGAAAAATATTATATTTCCTTATATTAAAGGAATTTAAATTTAATAAAGAAAAAATTTAATCAAGTGGCTTGTGATAATAATTATACAAGCCATTTTTAGTCCAACAAAAAGTCATTAATATTTCCAAAATTAGGTCAATAAGTTATAAAAATATTCTCATTTATGTCGAAATATTTTTATTTAAGATAATAACACCAATATATTATACTCAATACAAATATTGTTGATCCATATATTTTATAATTGAGGTCCCAAACGAAATAAAGCCTTTAGATTCAATCTTGAAATGCGGAAGAAATTAAAAAAAGTGGTTAACAAATATATTACTGAAGGGTTTTCAGGTCATATTAGTTTAAGTGATAATATTTTATAAGAATTTATATTGATAATAAATTATTATAATCATGGTCACCTATTATGATATTTGAATAATTTAGCTTGATGTCATCTTAATCATGCATATTAGATGCTAAAATTGCGGTTGTTTCATGTTTCATACTGCAGATTGTAGAAGATGAATGAAAACACAGAATAATAGTGTATTTATAGTTGAAAATCATGGAAATAATGGATTTTTTGGATATTATTATGTTGAATTATAAATTAAAATTTATAGTTAAGATATTCAAATAAAACTAGTCCATTACTAATATAAGTGTAGGGAATGATTCATTATAACTTACTTTTGTAAACCTCTATCGATTGACCAATACTAATTAATGAGATGTAAAAGATCCTAAAATCATTGCTACTCAAGTTTAACAGCAATATTATTTCAATGATATTGTTATGGATATGTGGTGTTATTGTTTACATGAAACTAAGGGACATGTTTGTTATCGGAGATGATGGTGCTGCAATTTGTGATTGTGAACCCCATCACCAATGAAAAATTAAATTTTTTCACCCTATAGATATTGAAAATATCTATCTTGTGAGGGAGGGTGATGAAGATTAATAAGAAATAATATTAATGATTTAATATGATAACAATATAACTGACTAAGAAGAAATGATTATAAGCGATATAAAATATTTTTTAGGATTTAATTGTATAAATACAAATATAATTACTTATAAAAATTATATGTTTTTTTTATAAAAATAAAAAATTATTTATAAGTTTAATTTCATATAACATATATGAGGTTTTTTTCAAGATAATTATATATCTATAAATTTAACAGTCTATAATTTCAAATACCTTTTAAATTTAATTACTTATTTTCTTAGTATTTTTTTGCATGAATGGTGACTTAAAGAGGATTAGATATGTTAGACACTCAACTCTATTAAATATAAATTCTACCCATACTATAAAGGGAATACTTCATCACATGCTATTCATATTTTTTTATTAGTATTTTTAGTTATACCTATATGAATTCATTCATTGGCAAGAAAAATACAGTGAAACCATCTAAAATTATGACCACAACACGATTACCATGTAGTGTATTTTGGTGTGTGGCCATTATAAGTATTTACTTAAATGTTATAACATTAAATATTAAAATATTTATACTAATTTCCTAATTTATATAAAAACTAAAAAATGACTTATATAAAAGAGTCAAAATATTAGTTACAGTGACTAGTATAGGGATTGTAATGAGTTATTTCAATGATTCATCATTAACTATTTCTTAATAGATTCTAAAGGTTCATTAAATTCACAATAAAATCTGTCAAGAATATCATAATGAGTTTTAATCATTATCATAGTTAAATTATTGGGTTTAATTATTTGTAATTACTTTATATGTTTCATGTTACTAATTCATTATTATCTAATATATATTTACTATTTTTAATTATTTTCATTGCTAATATATAGTTAACATTTTTAAAACACAGTGCTAGAGAAAAGAAGTGTGCACAAAGATGATGAACAACAAGTTCCATTTGGGGGGAGTGAAATGATTCATGGTAGTAGATCAACTTATGTTCTTGTTGAAATTTTATGGCTTATAATATTAATGAAAACATTTCATGTGCATGTTTTTGAAAATTCAAGTATTTTTAGTATTGTTATAAATATTTATTTATTATATTTTTGATGTTAAAATCAATTATTATTATATTTTATTAGTTTAATATATTATATATGTATTGAATATTTTTTTAAAATGTGTGGAATAGGATAATAAGTTGTGAATATGTGACATTTTTACTATATTACCATAAATACTAGTGGGTTTTAACATCACTATTTATGTAAACATGGGTTTAACAAATGATAATTGAAGAAACATGTAACCAAAGAGAGGTTTCAAGAAAATATTAAAAAATCATTACGAAAAAACCTTGAATTCAATGTTGATGTAGAAACACATGAAGGTTTATATAAAAAAACATTTAACAATTTCAGAGCAGTTAAAAATACCCCCAATCAATAAAAAATATCTGTTAAAGAAGATATTTCTTATTGTTAAATTCTTGGGATAATTACAAAGAATAAAAGAACACATGATTACCTATAAAAGATATAATCATCATTACTAGGAATCAAAGGGGATAATATCACTCATTAAATACTATAAAAGTAATAAAGAAACCCATAAAGAAGATCGATCAAACAAGAATATAAAATCATGACACTATAAAAGGAAGAACCAGTTAAGTGCACCTTACACTGATGAGCCAATAAAACATCTATCATCATCATCATCATAAATGTTTGATAAAAATATCCTTAAAACACATGGAACAACATCCATCATATAGAGGTCTTTGCAGCTTGTGTATAATCCCACGACACTTGAGCATGATCCTCTCTTAAACAATAATTATAAAGGAAAAGGGTGATGTGGAAGAGATCTATGAGATCATGGGAGTTTTAGAAAAGAATAAATGAGTCATCTTACACATCTCATGGTCGTATACTCTTTTTTATAGCCTTAGAGACTCTCTCACAAGCTACATGAATTTACTCATCCATTAAAAAATGCAAGAGTAATGGCTCATCCAGTAATAAATTCATTATATGAATACAATCCCTATCAGCTTCATCATATGAAAATAGATTATTTAATGATAGACAACATTGAAGAATCCTAGATGAAAACTGTTATAATTTAGATACCAAGATAATAAGATGTTTTTTATATCATATCTTACAATTATATTCATAGTACTCCATATGATAAAACAAAATCACACAATATGATAAGATAATTCAGTGACATGAGAGCTTTATTTATGCCTTACAATATAACCAATCATAAACTATTATATAAGCATAATAAATATAATATATATGGGATTAAAGAATATCCTTATCAATCTCCCACCTATACAAAATCAATGAAATAATTTCATTACATTTCACCTTATATTAGATCATATACATTAACATGTTAATCCATATCAAAAAATCCTTTTAGATATTTTCCAAAACACTACTAGAAAAATATTATTAACTTCACAGTGTATCAAATCATATGAAATACCTTGTGAAAACCCCATCAAAAATTAATTTTAACAAACTCTAAAACACATTCTAAGTAGCTCTTTGATTCTAACTCAATCACAATTTAGTCAACTATAATGTGTGATCCCATAGGAATTTTTATCGTTGACCAAAAAATATGAATCATGGAAGCCATAAATTTAAGAAATGAGTTCCCTATAACAAACTATTAACGCTACTTAAGCTACAAATGTATTTGGAATAATCTCCATCAAACACATTTCTATCTACATCCATGTCCCTTAAATGAATCATATCAATGAGTGCATTCTCATATGATACCCTTTTCCAATATATAATATGTCATAGAGTATGTAAATACCATATATGCAACTCATATATTATCTATTCTCTGAGTATAAACTGACCCATTTGATCAATACATCACAGGTCATTAACCTTTATAGATGAGCACATGACATGTCCCACACCTGAACATATAAGCATAACATATGAAATATAAATGGGTGACCAAAAAATTCCTTAGAATATCCTAATTACGGGACTATATGAAATAATCATTATAAAAGTGTATAAATCCCAACATATTTAAGCTCCAAATAATTCTAGGATCAAAAACATACCCAACCACCACCTAATTAGTTAAGCCTCAAAGACTATGTATGAAAGGAATCAAATAATAAATGTTCTCATTCTGGGTATCTTTCTAACATTAGGTTTTAGAGACTCTAAATATGATCCACGAACCCATATTATACTAAATATATAGTGAAAAAACTTCATGTACTATACTTGATGGGTTATCCAGTGCAGAAGACCCATTTTGTGCCTCAGTATCATATTCATTATCTTAATACATAAATTCTACTCACCCTAACCTTAATATTTAATTATAACCAATAATTCTCCATGATTAACATTAGTTAGGTATAACTCAATGTTATTCTTTTATAATTTAAATATCATTAAACTTTATGAAATGTCTATAAATATATAAATATAGGTAGTCAATGTGAAAAATGATAAAGAAGATATTTCCTTTTTTATAAAATGATATATTTTATATTCTTAAACCCCTTAAATAATACTTGAAAAACCATAAATAAGTTCTTATCGAACATATCATATATGAAAAACTTCAAGATTATCCTTATGTTTTCTACAAATTTAGAGATTTTTTAAATCATTACATGTATATGTCTTTATTTCCACATCTTTATGTGAAAATCTAATCACACGCTCCCACTATTTTATTTAGTGAGTAACATCTATTAAGGAATATAGTTTGAATAATGGTGGGACTTAGGAATTATATTTTTAATGTTCAAATCCCTGCACATATTCAAACTCCATAACTCCACAACATCAAATGTTATGAATTTATTTCCACTTATACCTCTATCAAAGTGTGTCATCATCATTCTTGGAACCTGGTCCACATAATTTTTCCTTTAGATATTTTAATAAATATTATAACTATTTAAATTGTCTCTTATCAATACATTATCAAATACTTAATTATAAAGTAACATTGAATTTTTAATGGTAAATATTATTTCAATATCATAAATGTATTTATAGGTGTTTGAATAATTTTCTCCCATACAAAGTTGATATATTTTATTTTAAGAATGGGTCGAGGCCAAAATAGTTCATTGATGTTGAAAGTAGTGCACCCCATGGGAAACAAATTTATCAAAACTAACAAACTTGGGGGGGGGGGGATGGGGTGGGTTGATCCTGTTCTGTTAATGATGGTGCATAGGTTACCTAAAGACTACCAAGTAGTAAGGAAATTAGCATCCTTTTTACACTCCCTCCATGTATGAGATTGATCTGTGGGGTTGTCAAAAAATTTTATACATATCAGAATGGAATAAATGATAGAACATGGAATAGAGATATTCTTCTGGATAGACCTGAGTAGAATATGAGAGTCATTTTAATCCTGGTTTAGAGTAATACCATGAGAGCCGCATAAATCCAAGAACATGAGAATGGACAAGATTTATGCAATTATAGAATCCCCCGGACCAATGAAATCTCTAAAATAATGTAATATAGAGCCGAACCTATCCTAAAAATCACCCCTCACATAAATCTGTTAGAGAAAGAACCATTAACATTATGTTTTATACCACTCACCTAAGGTATAAAACACACTCATTTACATTTTTAGGATGATTTTATTGTCAAATAATCTAAAAATAAACCATCCATGAACAACATAAGAGATGTGGAAAGATCCCACTACCTGAGGAGGCGAATCAACTTAGTGATAAGATACCTATCTCAGACCATCATTTCTAAGCTCAAGATGGGGATACCCTCATGCCTAACCATGTTACATGCATACTAGATACTCAAGTATTATAACTCAAAAATTAACAACCTCTTCTTGTTCCCATAAGAATTTCCTTCTACATAGTGAAACTAGGATTGTAGAAAACCTCAACAGAAGCTCCCTGCACCTCCAAGACACTCAATGAACATAGGCCATACAGAAACGAGGCCACCCACTTGGCTTCAAAAAAATATGGGAAGTTGGCTCCTCCTTGTAATTATCTGAACATTTTCACGTATAAATAATGGATATCCCATTGAATAACACCCCCTAATCTATGGGAAGATCATGAATTCAAATACACCA
This sequence comes from Viscum album, assembly GCA_963277665.1. Classification (NCBI taxonomy): domain Eukaryota; kingdom Viridiplantae; phylum Streptophyta; class Magnoliopsida; order Santalales; family Viscaceae; genus Viscum; species Viscum album. Next base: position 29,350,415 of record OY728132.1, on the reverse strand, counting down.
AACAAAGAAGTTACATTTTATGGGAATATCCTAGATCTAGAATGTTCTCCCATATGTCTCGTGATTAAAACCTGTATGCAAAATAATAAGGCATGACTTTGTTGAAAACATACCTATCAATGAGTTATTAAGAACCATTTTCTCCCATATTCTCATGATTGTATTACTTTAAATGATCATATGTTGTTGAGAACTGAGAATCACGTGGATAAATGGGGATAAGAGACTGGATTGTGTGAAGGAAATGTCTAACATTAGAAATCCTTGTAATCCAAGCATTTTATCCACCCACTTTTTATCCCATAAGTACATATAACCACACCACACAATACATATCAATTTTTTTGAAGAGTAGGAATATATCAGCTGATTGAGTCCAAGAGTATTGAACATTCCCCCTTCCATCTATCTAGAGGAGACCCATATTTTTTGTGATCAATCTTGTGCATTGAGATCAAACTTACATAAATTCTTATTCTATTTTTTCTTAGAGTAATCCCACGGTGTCTGAGACACTTCTATGATTAATACCTCAATACTCTAAGTCACAACTTGTCCTATTCCAGATACCTAGTGGTGTCTATCCTCTTCTTGCACATCCTAAATAAATCATTCCCGAATGTTCTCAATTTTTCAGATCACTAACATTAGAACATTTTTACCCGATAAGACATGCATGAATATGGAATTAGTAATTCTATTAACAAGGATTATATGACCCAATAAAGATAGGAATACATTTTTTCAGTTAATAATATGGCTAGAAATATTTTCAAAAATCCCCTCAAAATTACGAATCCTTTTTCTACCCAAGGAGATTTTAACCCCATGATATTCCATGGGAAAGGATCTTGCCAGGACACCCAATTTTGTTTATTTATATTCCCTTTTTAACTCAAGAATAAACAATGATATAATGATAGTAATTTTCTAATTATTGATCAACTACCCACTCCACATGTTATATTCATTGAGAAAAATGTTGAGTTCCTAAATAGATCTAATATTACAATTGGTGAAAAGTATAAGGTCACCCACAAAGAAAATATAAGAGACTCCATTTAATTTTTTATTACATCGGAATAGGAATACACACCCCTCATTGATGCTCTTATTTATGTATCTACTTTGAGAGTACTGGGAATGAATGAAAACACTAGGGGAGAGAGGGTCACCTTGCATTAGTTACCCAGATGACTTTATGAATCATAATTTTATCCCCATGAATTTGACCAAAAACCATGGTGATAAAAACCATCTAAAGAATAGATTTTCCACCCATTAAGAGAAACCCATGCATCACAAGACTCTGACAATAAAACTCCACTCCACCCTCACATATGCCTTGTCCATATAAAAAATAACTATGATATTAGACCCAATAATATTTTATTTTATATCTCAAATAATCTCATGGGCCACAATAATAGATTATTGGGTGGACAATCCCTTAATAAAATCACTTTTTTTTCAAAAATCCATCAATAAAGATGAAGAAAGAGCCTTTTATTTTTAACAATAGTAAGTTATTTGTATGGAAAGTTTCATAAACTGATTTTTATATACTATTTGATAGAGGATGGATATTTTGATTTAGGAATGACAATAAATGTAGTGAAGAATTTCACTATAGTTAAGAATACTCCCTGAAAGTATTCTAAAATAATAACCACAAGCTCTTGGTTAATCAGGTCCCATGAAACCATATAAATGGATCCTGAGAACCAATCTTGATTAGTATAATTTCCATATATTAGAGCAGCAATAACTCCCTAGACCTACTCATCTTATATAAGTTTATTGATAAAAAATTGGCATTCAAAGACACCACATGTGGGATATTATCGAAGTCACCAGCCTGATCCTTAGGGTAACCATCCAGAATGCATGGATTAACAACTACAAGAAGAGAAGGAAAATGGAAATAATCTATTCCTCTATCCATTTGTGGATCATTGGTGAAGGAGCCATCTTAGATAAAGACATTCAGAATATTTAAACATATCTTCTTCTAAATGAATGCATGAAAAAATGATGTATTATTATTTCCCTCCACCAAAAAATTCACCTTATGCAACACCCCAATATTTTTTGAAATATTATCTTTTTCAAATTAATTTAGTATGTTCAATATTTTTCATTTCACGAAACAATGAATATAGCCTTTTATGTATGAAATCATTAGGTTTGGATTTCATTATATGAAACACAAATTCAATCTAGCACTACACGCAACACTTAGATTATTTTTTAGTACACACAAAACTATGTTTTTCTTGTATTAAACAAAATTTTGAGTCCCTTCAATAGCTTTTGATAGATGCAAGTTTGAGTTTAACCAAACTACAAGATAATATTAATAATATTATTAAAATATTATTATAGCTACCACGTTATTGTTTGAATGAAATTCATGAATAGGATTTACTAAATTGTAAAAATATTATTTATACATGAATATAAAATGAAGCCTTAGGTTGTAAATTATTAGAATTGAATGAAATAAGTATCGAAAAATAAAAAATTACTTTTCTAAGAAAACTATTTATCTATGTACAAATTTTTTTATACCAATAAATTAAAAAAACCACTTTTTATTAATTTTTTAAATAAAATTTTTATATTATATATTCAAAAAATATTTTTGATACTCATCCAATATATTCTATAGGTATAAGAAATGAATACATTCAAAATTTGTAATAAAAAGATGATTTTTTCTTAAAAGGTAATTTTACCACCTTTTATTGGTGAACCCATTTTAAATATGATTTTTGAAACATTTATAATTTTTATTTGAAAATAATAGTCTTCTTTATTGAAATCATAATATAAAAATTTAACTTTGGTTAATATTTTGTATTTTTTTGAGAAGTTTCATTCTTAGATGAATAGTGAAAAACATTTAATTATAACTCAAATGTTCTTTTTCATCTTATTTATATATATAATTAAATTAAGTTTTAATTTAGTTTTAAAGTTTAGTTAGATTATTTTTTCATAAATTAATCCAATATGGGTAGTTTGAAATAATTTTACATTGAAATTTGAGATAAAAATAATTCAAAACTTTTAAACATTTTCACATAAATACCTGCTGTCACAAAACATCGACGATATTAATTTTAAATTAATTTCTTCCACTTATGTAATTTGAATTTTTACAAATGGATTCCATATTTTTGATAATAATAATTTATAATTTATAATAATTTAAATTTAGTTTTTGACCAAAAATATTAGTGAATGTGATTAAAATTAATGACATCGATTAAAAGAAAAATCATCTTAATAAAGGACCTGACCTTAAACTTAAGGCCCAAAATAACCTATAAAATTATCCAACATCAATTGTATATTAAAATTTAGAACCTATTATTTATTTTATTTGGGTTTTAATATTATTTTATACACTTTTCATGTGAAAAACATGGGTGGAATTCCTTTTTAAAAAATTTACAAGAATCCCTCTCCTCCTCCACTACAATCGGTGCCCACCCATCCCACTTATTAATACATATAAATATATTTTTCTCACCCAAAATCTAGTAAAATAATCTCAAAAAATACCTAACAACATTTTATAATCCTAAATTTGGGAATAAAGTCATCAAAGGAAACCCTTTTTTGGAAGCCAAATAGAATTACCTAAAGAAGAGGTAACATCCTCGGTCAAACTCCTTTGTTTTTCTTTCAGTATCCACCCCCTAAACACTTATTATTCAATTATTATATAATTAATTAATTATCCTTAATATAATTATATGTTTCTATTCTATTGTTTATGAAAATAATTACACACACCTCTATCTAATGGGTACCGAACAAAATGTTCTTACGTAGGACGAACTACCGCCTTAGAAAATGATGTTCTTTATTTTTTCGTTTAACACTTCTCATGGATAGGAATTATGGTGGACACTATATTTTTATATTATATATAAAATTTTAATTTCTTTTAATATTATATAATTATAATAAAAAACATACATTATTTCTTTCTATTATTTAAATACGATATCATCATTTTTCCACATGTGGACTACTGCCTCCTGAAAGCGATGTGATTCCACACTTTACATGAAATGTATTAAGTATGGTTTTATTAAAATAATATGATATATATTACAAAATAATTATAATTTAATGATATTATATACACACACATATTTAATTTACTTACTCTCTTTCAATATGATAATAAAACGAAAATAATGTTCATGTGTACGTACGACCTACCATCTCCATGAACAATGTATATCATCTCAGACTTATATGTTATATAGATTTTTCTAATACACATATAATGAATATATGTCATATTAATATCATGTTTTAAATTATTTAAATAAGTAAATCACGATCTATATACGATGATCAATAATAAAAAGTCAAAACATATATGAAAAACAATGGAGGTATTACTCGAAATGTTGCATTAACATGGACTAATTAATAAATTGGTAATATAAAGTCATAATAAAATAATATATGGTATTATATAAAAAAATATGTTTTTTTTTTGGATTTATAAAAAATCTTATATTTATTATATAGGAGGGTTGAATGTGTATGAATAAAGTCAAGACTTAATGTAAGGGTTTTCTCATTTCACTTTAGTTTTTGTGAGACTTATGCAATATTCACCGATCATTTATTTTTTGTGGTGTATATACTTATCATTAATTTATTATATTGTTATTATGAAAAAATTTATTGGAATTTACATATCCATTTTTTGATCTATCTTTCATGGGGTTTATGTTTCAAATGTTACCAAATCCGTAAATTAGTTTTGTCTCAATTTTCCTTCTTTGAGACACATGTCATGATATGAACCTGTTTTATTCTATGAGGTGTATAAAATAATATTTGACATTTTATATCATTAATATAATTATTTTATTGATATTTTATTCTTCTATTAATTCCTTTTTCTTACATTGAGAGTATAATTCAAAGTTAGAAAGTGGTAAGAGTCTATTGAAACAATCTCATAGTTTATCAGGATTCATTATGATTATGCTTCCATTGATGAAATATTACGATAAATCTTTCAAGAAATACCATTAATTTTATTCTCCTCTAACCATTCGTGATATATTCAGGTATTTGTACCATTTTACCACTATTTGGTACTTAATATAAATAAGAAAACGTTTTTATGAATATTAGATCACATTTCTCTTTTCGGTCAGAAATATATTTATTTGAAAAAATATGTTTTAGAAAATCATTTTTCAAAATTATTTTAAAGAGATAATTAAATATCATTTTCAAGAAAAATGGATTTCAATATTTTTTATATTTTTTCAAATGTATTTTCAAATAAAAATGTTTTTAACATGTTTTTATGTTTCATTAATATGTTTTCAATGAAAAAGGTCTTAGAAAGGCTTTATGTTTTAAAAAAATTCCTATGACGAAAGGATATTTTCACAAAGAAATGGTTTTAAATAATATTTGAAAATTATTTTCTGTATAAATTAAATCTGATGGAGTTACTCATTCCTTTGTAGTAAAATGATCTAGAGGTTCCAATCATATTATTTCTCTAAATAGTTTATGTTTTTATGGCATGATGATTATGAAAACCATTTCTCTTTCATAGGGTATATGTCCATGAAATCCATTTATATTTCCTATGTTATATTCTAATGAAACCCTATTACTTTCATAGGTTAGTCTTTGATGATGTTATTATCAATCTTATCTATTTTTCCATAGGTTATTGTATGATTACATGTCTATGATACCCATTCCATTTTATGGGTTATGATATTATTGTTTGTGATCATATGGAACACATAGAAATGATTTAATTATAATATGGGTGGGACCTATATTTCCCTCCAATGCATTGGATAATTATTTATATCTCATGAGAGAGACATGGAAGAAATGGTGAGTGAACTCATTTCAGTAAAGTACTTTATCCGCTAAGATTGTCTTGGAAGTGAACCTTGACTACTAAGAAGATCATGGGAGTGAGTCATGACTACCAATATGGTATGATGAGTGATCATATACTACATATAAGGAATTTGATGTTATAAATTGACTACTATGGAAATGATTTTATATGATTGTGTGTCTGTCAAAAATTCTATGTCTTATTAGTATGTTATGCTTTCATAAAGTATTCTTGTGATTCCCTAAGGATTTCTTTCTCATGAAATAATAATATTTATATCATTACTCATGTATATGAACTTCAATTTGTAGGGTATGATATGAAGATGTAATTCTAAATTCTCATAACCTTATTCTCATATTATTATTATGTATCTATTTTTCTTACCCTCACTAAACATCTTAGATCACCACTTTCTTATTTTTTCTTTCCCCAGGTTATAAAGAAAGGTTTTAAGTAAAAGTACTAAAGGGGAGGATATTTGTGGGAAACATTGAATTATTTCACCATGTTATAATATTTTGTGTGGTGTTTCCAAATATCATAAACTATTATGGTCTTTAAGAATGTATTTTTTTATTATGCTGACTATTAATCCAAAATGATGTAATATTCATGTTTATTAAGTATGGGTCTCTATAGTTAATATTAGAGGAAATGTTTAGTCAAACTTTGGAAACTATTTTGTAAAAAATATAATGATATCCCTAGGGATATTTATAAGGATATGTATTAGGATGTTTCTAAGGATATGTATAGGGATAAATAAAATTATAGGAAAATGTCCCAGAATTTCGGTAAAGGATAGTGTGAGGGGTTTCCTCGAAATACATCCATATCTGGATACTACAAGTGGACTTAGATCTGGAACAGTTCTACCTTTGGGTTATAACTCTGAAAAGGTTCATTGGGTTTGATTCGAGTGTAACCTGATACATGACAATATGCTTTTCTACACACCTGGTTTAACAGTCCCTAGGGTTATGCATTAGGAATTCACAAACTCTTTCTGAACCATCATGAAGGATTTAAGTAGAAGATGACTAAGAATAACAAAGGATAAACTTATGCTATCCCTGTCTAATAAATTATGAGCCATGATTTAGGTATAATATAAATAATTTTGTATGATTATGAGGTTTTATTTTTTGAAAATTGTTGTTCACACTATTATTTCTAGTTTTAGTTATTTGCGAGAACCATAAGAAATAGGGTTAACATTGAATGTGAAAAAAATGTTTTTGATAACAACTCAAATGAGATGATCACTAGAGTGAAGGATATTGTGTTTATGACTAATCCGTTATAATGGGACATGATTAAAAATTTAGACCTTAACCAACTCCCAAAATCACCAATGAAGATAAGGAAAATGTTCGATGAGAGTTTAGGTAATCTAGACCAGAGATAAAAGAATACCAAGTTTCATTTTTTTTAAGAATGTAGAAATAATCACCCAAGTAAATGTCTTAGAGAAACAATAAAATTTTTTGACTATGGAAAAGGACACAAATCAAGTAACTTGAAAGGAAAATGAATAGTTCAATTAATGTAATGGATGAGAATATTGGACTCCCTAATACATAATCTACAATTAAATACTTTAAGTGTGTAATTAATGGTCATTATAAAAATCTATGTCCCATGTTCATAGCTCACGAAGAGAATCAACAAGATGGTATGAGTAATGGTTATATTTCTAATGGTGATGAGACTAAAAATGAAATGTGAAAGTAATGTTGTATTATGTAATAGGATAAGGTATTCTTTATAATGGATTAATGATGATGTATAAAAATTGAAGTTTTTATGTATTTGGATTAAAGGATTATGAATTGTAAAATATATAAGGATTTTTCATGTTTATGTTTTTCTCTAAGGATTTACAAGATTATGTTGAATTTTTCAAATGTACTACAAAAGTGAATGAGTAGAATGGTGACATTTTGACTAATGGAACATAACCCTTAATATGTTCATGATATTGAGATAGTGATGTTTCGATAAAGATATATAGGTTATGAATAAGTGAATTGGATGATACTTATTACCTAAATACTTAAAAAGTATTTGTTGATAAGTGATTTATGCTATCATTGATAATGTTTACAACATTTTTGGATTTAATTAATTTATCCATTAAACTTTTTAATAAGGAAATATGCATGTTTTCAATAAGAATTTGTGGTAATTTAGGTTTTTACTAGGTGTCGAGAGAATAAATGACAAAGGTATTCACATGTTTGGTATAAAATAACCAAGAGTTAATTTATGATATATGGGGGATCAATTCTATGTAATTTTTTAGAAATTTATTTACTTTATTTAAAATTTTGTGGGCTTCTATTTTTTGGAAGATTTATAAGGTTAAACTTTTATGGAATTGTTTAGGTTAAACTTCTAATGTGGTTTTAGAAATTAAAGTGTTTTCTATCCATGTAAGAGTTTATGTATGTTTTATAACATGTGATAACAATTTTTTATGATAAAGACAGATGGAATGACCTATCATTTTTTATGGATCTCATGATCTGTTAATTCTTCAGGAATGAAAAATTCACCATCATATTTTGGAATAAGAGATGAAGTTGAAGTTGATCAAGGAACAACAATGGGTAAGGTTTTCCTCGAATCATGTAAGTATATCTTTTCATGAATATTCTTTAAAATTAGGAAAATGGTTATTCAAATAAAATGTTGTCAAGTTATCATCATTTTTATGACATTAATGACCCTTTTCAAGCCTCTTTGGGTTATGGGTTTGTGATTGTTAGCTTTATCCTAACACTATTATTATTCACTCTCCATCAAAACATGATAGTTAGATTTTTCATCATTGTACACATTTTCACATTCCTCCCATGATATCCAAGGTTGAAACCTAGTTATGAGTTACGTAGTGTAGCCTTCATGTTTCCAAAATTTTCTTTTTAATGGATGTCTTAATATTAATTTTTACGATGTGGGTTTATATGAAAGGAACTTTTCAGTATTAAAACATTAATAACCCAAAAAAAATTCAATGGTGAAATTCATTTTAAGGGTGTTATAATGTAACATACCATGATTTTTTGAATTTTTTTTTTTCAAATTAATTTAATATTTTAAATATTTCTCATTTCACGCAATACTAAATATTTTCTTTTTTATATATAAAATCACAACGTTTTCTTGAATTATATGGAACACCATGTCAATATTATGCTATATAAAACACTTATATTAGTCTGAAGTACACACAACACTATGTTTTACTTGTATTACATAAAATTCAAAGTCCCTTAGATATCTTTTGTTACACGCAAGGTTGAGTTTTTCTGAGCTACATGTTATTATTAATATTATTATTAAATTTTTTTATTAAAAAATTATTATATCTAATTCCTAGCCATTAGAATAGTTGTCCTGAATAAGTTTAACTAAATTATAAAAATATAATAAATACATGTATATAAAATTAATCTATTGGTTATAAGTTAGTATAATTGAATGAAAGAACTATTTGAAAATAAAGAAATTAATTTTCTAGGAAAACTATTTTTCTATGTAAATCCACAATTTTATCTCAATAAATTATAAAAACCACTTTTGATTAATTCTTTAAATAAAATTTATATATTATATATTCATTAAATATTTTTGATATTCATATAATTGATTTTATAGGTATAAGATAAGAATAAATCCAATTTTATGAATAAAAGATGTATTTTTTGTAAAGCTAATCTTACAAACTTTTAATACAGAAACCATATTAAATCAGTTTTTTTGAAACATTTATAATTATTATTTTACAAATAAAATTTCATTTATCAAATTTAAATATCAAAATTTACTTTGGGTGAATTTTTTGTATTTTTATGAGAATCTTCATTTATTGATTAAAAGAGAAAAACATTGAATTTTAATTCAAAACTGCTTTTTCATCTAATTTAATTATATAGTTAGATTTTTTTTATTAATTTGGACTTAAACATTAATTAGATCATTATTAAATAAATTTATTAAATTTATGTCATTATGACCAATTAAACATTCAAATTTGATATAAAAAACATTTATCACTTTTAAACATTTTCACTTAAGAACTTTATGTCGTGAAACATATGCCAGATTAAATTTGAATTATTTTATTCCACTTATTTGATTTGAATTTGGAAGAAAGTAATAAATATTTTTTATAATCATTATTTATATTTTATATTAATTTAAACTATGTTTTTGAAAAAAAAATATCAATGAAAGTGATTAAAATTAATGATAATGATTAAGAGATAAATCAGCTTAACAAATTACCAAAAATTAAACTTAAGGCCCAAAATGACCTAGAAAATTGTCAAAAATCCATTTTATGTTCATATTTAGAACCTATAATCCCTCTAATAGGTTTTGGAACATTATTGGAGATGCATTTCATGGAAAACGTGTTGGTGAAATTCCCTTTTCAAGAATTTTCAAGAATTTCTCTCCTCCACTATAAAAAGGAACTCACCAATATGACATATTCACACCATTATATACTTATGGGTCACCCAATATATTATCAATTAATCTTTTAATATCATTAAATTATACCAGGAATCCTCCCTTTGTAGATAAATCCTTCCAAGGAATCCCATTGGTGAAAACCAAAAGGAGTTACCCATAAAAGAGGAAACATCATTCATCAAGCTCCTTTATTTTATTTTCATTATCCACCCCCTAAAATAACCTTATTACATGATGATATAATAAAATTAGTATCATAAATATACTTATATTTTTTATTATATTTTTTTTATATTCAATTATGCACACTTAATATACTAATATTTTTTATGAACTTAATGTTCTTGTGTACGACGAACTACTGCCTCATGAAATGATGTTTTTTGTTTACCAACTCTCATGGTTGAGAATTATGATGTAAATTTTTTACATTATATATATATATATATGATATTTATTATTTATTTAATATTATTAAATTCTTATTAAAAATGTATCTTCATGTTTTATATTTTTTCTAAATACGATAACATTGTTTGTGGATGTGTGGACTACCACCTCCTTAAATTGATGTGATTCATTCACACATTACATGGAATGTATTAAGGATAGGTTTAGTAAACATATATGATTTATTTGAATTATTAAATATAAGGGAATTATATATATATATATTATTTCCTTTCATTTTTTCTATACTATAATAAAACAGAAACAACATTCATGTGTACGTATGACCTACTGCCTCCGTGAACAATGTACTAAATTCGATATTTCTATTTTTTGTAGATTATTTGAATACTAATATAATAAATATATATTATATTTATATTATTTTTTACATTCTTTAAATAAATAAATCAGGATCTAGGTAAGAGGATTAAGAATAAAAAGTCAAAACCTATATGAAAACAATATTGATATTACCGAAAATGAATAGTTAACATGGAATTGTTAATAAATGGTTAATATAAAGTCATAATAAAGTAATATATGGTATTAAATATAATATATATATTTTTATAGAGGTTTTATACTAAAATTATATTTTTTATAATGGAGGGTTGAACATGTACGAATAATATCTAGAGTTGAGGTAAGGGTTTTCTTGTCTAACTTTTATTTCCATGAGACTTATGCCTTATTCACCACACACTTATTTTTTATGGTGTATATAATTTAGATAATTTTTTTATATGATAAATATATATATATATATATATGGATATTTACATATCCATTTGATGATCTCTCTTTCATGGGGATAATTTTCCAAAATTTACCAAATCTCTAATGTAGTTTTGTCCCAATTTCTCTTCTTTGAGACACATGTCTTGATATTCACATATATTCTTATACGAGGTGTATAAACTTCTCACTCACATGTCATATTATGAATATAATTATTTTCATGATATTTTAATCTTTATGTATTTTCATTTTTTACATGGGGAGTATGATTTAAAATTACCAAGTGGGAAGAGTCTATTGAAATGATCCCATTGTTTATCGACATTTTTTATGATTACGCTTCTATTGATAAAATATTATGATCCATCTATCAATATATAATTAATTTACTTCTCTTAGATTCATTCATGATATCTTCATTTATTTGTACCATCTTCCACTTTATGGTACTTAAGATAATAAATAATTTTTCTTCAAAAATTCGAACTCATTTCACTTTTCTGTCAGAAATCAATTTATTTTAAAAAAGAATGTATTGAAAAAAAAATCAAAAGTGTTTTTAAATTTATATTTAACTATTATATTTAATAAAAAAAATCAATATTTATTTTAGTTTTTTAAATATATTTTCAAATAAAAATGTTTTCAAAATGTTTTCAAGTTTCTTTAATATGTTTTCAATGAAAAAGGTTTTCAAAAAGAATTATGTTTTAAAAATAAATTTTCAAATAATATATGATATTTTAATAAAGAAATGGTTTTAAATTATCTTATCAAATTATTTTACATTAATGATGAAATATTTTGGTGTTACTCATACCTTTCTAGAAAAATGATCCAAATGATCCATTCATATTCTTTCTTTGAATGGTTTATGTTTTTATGGAATGATGTTTATGAAACCCATTTCTATTTCACAGGTTATATGTATATGAAACTCATTTCAATTTCATCAATTATATTTTTATGAAACTCTCTTACTTTAATACGGATTCTTTGATTAAATGACAATGAAACCTGCTTCTTTTTCCACAAATTATGAAATGATAAACTGTTTATAATATACATTACATTTCATGGGTTATGATATAAATTTTTTATGATCCAATAGAAGAAGTATGTATGATTTCCTATGATATGGGTGGGACCTATATCTTTATTTAATTCATTGGGTAATGATTTATATCTCATGAGAAAGAAATGACGGGAATGGGGAGTGGACTTGGTTAAGTAAATAAAATTTTCCACAAAGATGGTCTTGGGAGTAAACCTTGACTGCTAAGATGGCCATGTGAGTGAACCATGACAACCAAGATGGTATAGGGAGTGATCTCATAATACTAATATGACCTTTATAGTTATGTATTCACAACTATGTAAATCCTTTAATATTTTTTTGTGTCTACTAAAAATTCTATGTCTTATTTATATGTAATTCTTTCACGATGTATGCTTTTGATTCACTTATGATTCATATATTATAATGAAACAATATTTATTCCATGACTCATGTATATGAACTTTCAAATGCAAGGAATGATCTTTAAATGTTATTCTCGTTTTCTCATAACCTTATACTCATGTTATGATTATGTATATATTTTGTTTAATCATACTATGAAAATTAAATTAACCCATTCTTATGTTTCCTTTCCCCAGGTTATGAATAAATGTTTTAAGCATAAGTACTAAAGGGGAAGTTATTTTCAGAAAATGTTGATTACCTCTCACAAAGTTAAAAATATTTTGTTACACATTTCCAAAGTCACTAAATGATTATGGTCTTTTGGCATGTATTTTTGTAATGTGCTGAATATTCATATTAATGTATGTAATATCCAAGTATGTTAAGACTGGGTTTCTATACCTTTTACCTTTCTCTAGTATTTCTTTCCTTTTAAAGAATTATTTCAGCTAAATGAGTCTTCATGCCAACTAGTCTACTAAAACAATCATCACCCCACTCAGTTTCCAACTCTACCTCAGTCTGCTCAATATATTCCTTGATTTCATCCAACTCTAAGAAATGGGTGGGTTGAATAGAATCCCATGTTCAGAGATCCTATTTGAAATATTGAATTTTATTGTGGAATCCAACCCAAGATCCACTATCCATTTACTTCTCCCACGATACACATATTATAGGATGATAATTGGGATCCCTCACCCATCGTCTTGAAAAGAAGAACTGCTAACTAGATACACCACTCTCGATAATGAGAATGAGGAGAGGATAGTGATCAGAGAGGGATTAGACTAGGTGATCCAATTTAGCATTAGGGAAGGGGGATATAACTTGGATATTGGGGAATCACCGGTCCATATGACTCCATGTTCGATAGTTTCTTATTTGGTTGTTACACATAGTGTATTTATCTCCCAAGAATCCAATTTTGAGAAACCCATTTCAGGTTGCAAAATTATTTAAACATTTGTTATCCTTTCTTGTATAGGTTATTCACCCATTTTCATTGATGATTATAGTATGTAATTAAAATCCCATCGAACCAACCATTCAACATCCCCTAGATTAAATATTTCCATATCAGGCCAAAGAAACCCCCTACCTTACAACACATTTGGCGTAGATGAAAGAAATGAAACAACTAAAATAATCTAGAAATATATTAGTGTAAATAAACTAATTAAAATGGTGATTTTTTAAACTATAATAGAACCATTCTATAAAACCTATATATGCTGATTTTTTATCACACCATGCATGCAGTTACAAATCCCAATCATCTTAGAAAAGACACGTATTTTTGTAGGATTCTATTTTCATTCATGAATGGACACTAAAAAATTCTACTATGTCAGGTCTCAGAAGCAAGGAATTCTATTTTCACTCATTCCTCTAGTCCCTAATTATTCCATAGAAGGAGAGAAACCATTGACTTGGGAGATTCTTAGCTTTGGATCCTAGCATCAAAAAGTCCTTGATATGAGAAGAGTAGGATAGCTCATGCTTATCATGGGTGCATGCACCATTGAGAGGAGGAGAAAACCCAGGTACAAAAATTCAAAAATCAATATGAAATAATGGAAATTATCCATTTGAAAGTGAAACGGGAGTTGAATTTGAGGTTCTAGGATCATTGTGTTGAGAGATCGTAAGAGCTAATTATTTTCCTTGCCTAGGATCGGTGCCCAGATTCACTGAGCTAGAGATATATTACCCAAGGGAGGTATCTAGGGTATGACCAATTGTTACACCTTGAATCAAGGAAATAATGGGATTGGAAGGCATAAGTGGACAAAAGACCAAAATGTGCTTGATGGATTTTCCTTTGTCACTGGAATTAGGCCTCCAAGCCAATATAAAAGGGGTAGGTGGAGGGGACACAAGAATAATAGGGTCAAGGTCCACTGCTACTGGGGTGTCTCCAACCACTATATTAGGCTTCATCGCCATATGGGATAAAGGGTGACTAGAAAATGATGGTTGAGTTGGAGAGGGAACAACAAGCCTAGCCAGAAGCTTCCCATAAATAGGTAGAGAGTGGCCTTGTAGATGACATACCATGAAAAAGTTAGTAGGTTAAATAGAGACCATGGATTTCCACCAAGATATTACCTCATCATCCATGAGAAGGATGTGAACCAGAATTGGATGATATAAGTCTTTTTCAATATAAGTCCACATGATTGCCACATCCTGATGTTTTAATGTGCACTCATCTGCACGATGTAATTATCCAATGGTGTCACATTATTGTATTATTCCCCTAAATATATTTTTTGCAATTACATGAATTCAATTTCCTTTATGTGTATTATATTCCATATTTTTTCATGGTTTTCTTGGGTTCTGCACTGGATATGGTGATGCAGAATTTTTTATTGGCTGACTATTTTTTTCCTTTTCGATTATTTATTTGTATCCCACATATTTTTTATCCATACCTGTTAGTGGCATATGCTGTGGAACATTGATAATATTTGATCTAATGGATTAGATTGATCCGGTTGTGTTTTCTTTGGTTGGCCTTGATCCATTGTGCTTTCTGATACTCCACTTGGGTTGCACAACTTTTCATGTGCGCTATATCAACTTCGGTTAGACTAACCATCATGTTGATTCCATATGTTCATGTGGATTCCATCCCAAATATCCTCATGAACCCATTGATTACATTTCTCACAGTATTGATTCGGAATAAAATGTTTTCTCTAGGGTGTGTGGAGATCTCTCGGTGGGAGAAGCTTTGTTTCATCTTCTTGAAGAAGAAGGGAAAACCATCTAGGAGATACTGGCCACCCACACTACCATCTGCCACTGTCTGTTATATCTACTGTAACTGGAGTTCTTATCTAGTGGAGGCTTAGTGGGGATCGTATCAGTTTTGGGTATTCGGTCGACTATTCTTCAAGTGGTAATAATTTTTGAAATTTTTTCATCATATCCAATATTTGATATAGGTATCTTTGTTATGTAGAAATTTATTCTTTACCCATCATGTATTCAACTGTATCCTACTTGGGTGTGTGTGTGAGTCTATACAAAAGTGTATGAGGCTGACTCTACTTGACACGGTAGACCCCTTCCCCCAAGTTCAGCAAGATTTACCTACTTAGATAGTTTTTTTGTCCTTTAATTTATACATTTGAGTCTGTATTTTTTCTTTCTTTCTTTTCTTGCATCTTAATAAAATAATTTCCCTGATGGTCCTCTCTCCAGGCACATAGGTCCCCTTGGGACAAATTCATGTTACATTTATTGTTCTCTTTTCTTTTCAGCATTGTATTTTTATATCGCTCCAATTATTTTTTTGTGATTATTGTTCTTGATCTGATTTGATTGTAAACAATATGTTAATAAAACATACCAATCTGTTCACCATTAAACACAATGGTGGATCTAGGATTATTTAGGGTTTACATAACTAACCCCAATAAGTGGTATCAGATCCAAATGTTTTATTTCCATGGGTTAAACTAAGTATGATACTAATATGTTTGATGGTTAGAACAAATTTAATCCCTATAGAATTTAAATGACATCCCTGTTAGATCAAAATAATATTATAGATTACCTTTCAAGATCTAGAAATATGTTAACATGAATTTGGGAGAAAAAGTATTAAGAGAGGTAGCAGATGAGTATTCTACCATGGGTATATGGTCTAAATTAGTATCCCTATATATGACTAAATATCTTGTTTGTAGAATATATAATAAAATGAAATTATATACATTTAAAATGCACCCTGGAACTACAATTAGGATAAAAATTAATGAATTTAATAAAATATGATTAGATCTAGCCAACATTGACATTAAACTGGTTGATGAAGACCAAGACATCATATTCTTAACATCATTAGATGATTAATTTATCTTTGTTAAAGAATATATGATGTATTGAAAAGACACATTAACTCTTGAAGAAGTAAAATGTACTTGTCTATGTAAAGACCTTAAAATGAAGGGTAGTATAAGAAACTAATGTTGAGGGTTTAAATTTTTGGGACAAAGATGATCATAGGGACAAAAGTGATTATAGAGGCCTGTGTGAGTCAAGGGGTAGGAGAAAATATAGGGACCGATCTAAGAATTATAGAAGCAATTCTAAAGGCAAGGTAATAAAATTTTTTCATTGTAAACAACCTGGACATATAAAGATGAAATTTTCTGAAAGGAAGAGTGACTATGAAGGTAGTAATAATGACCATACCCTATTAGTTTAACAAGTCCTAGAAATTGCTGATGTGTTAAATGAATATGAAATAACCGTCTCAGATGAGTGGATCCTGGTGTCTAGATGCTAATTCAATATGTTTTCAAGGAAGAAATTGTTTACTAAATTAAGGGAAGCCATGTCTAGTGAGGTATTTCTAGAGAATAAGAATGTTTTCCACATTATTGGAATAAGCTCAATTTTAATTGAGCTTCATGATGGGACTGTCAAATATCTTGAGGAACTTATGTGGGTACCCAAATTGAAAAGAAAAATAATATCCCCAGGAATGATTGACCAGAAAAGGTATGTATTCAAGTCTGGATCTGGAAGCCTTAGAGTTGCCCGAGTATCCCTCAGAGTAACGACATGAACCCCTTGAAAATTCATGTATGTGTTAGATGGTAAAGTTCATAGAAGCCAATTGAATACCTCTTCTAGTTCTAAAATTGATTTCAATTCCATGTGGAATAGAATAATAGAGAATTTTAGTGGTAAGGGTATTAGTGAGATTAAGAAATAGGTCCTTATAAGTAACAATACTCCTAGAAGCCTACCCTTTTTGTGAGGAATGTGTATATGGGAAGTCTAGGAGAGTCAATTTCAGTAGGTCTTTGTGTAAGGATAAATAACCTCTTGAATGCATACATTCTAATTTATGGGGTCCTTCTAGGGTCACCTCCCATGGTGGAGGCTTGAACTTTGTGACCTTTATCAATTAATTCTATAGGATATTATGTATTTATATACTTAAACACAAGTTTGATACCTTTCATACTTTTATATAAAGGAAATATGGGGAAGAGAGTGAGAGTAATTGGAAACCTAAGGCTTTATAGGCTGATAATGGTTTAGAGTACATATCTACTAAATTCATTGAATATTGTGAATATGAAGGAATAAAAAGATATTGGACTATTGCAGAAACCACACAATATAATGGGTTTGTAGAAAAAAATGAATAGTACTATCCTTGAGAGAATGTGGTGTATGAAATTCCACTCAAAACTCCCTAGGTCCATTTTGGCCGAGGCCACTTCAATAGCAGTGTACCTTATTAATCGTTTCCCATCTTTTACCAACTCCTTTAAGACACCTGAAGATCTTTGGAAAGGTACACCCCCAAATATTTCTCACATTAGGATTTTTGATCTATATCTTATGCCCATTCACGCAATGATAAGCTAGATCATTGGGATGTTAAGTGTATATTCATGGGATATCAAGAGGGTGTTAAAGGGTATCGTCTCTGGGTTGATTAACCAAGCTACCAAAAATGCATCATTAGATGAGATGTGGTCTTCCATGAATCTATTATGTCTAAGGAAAAAGGACATGAACCTATTTTAGCTCTTTATAATGTTGCAAGACCCTCAGGGGCCTCAAATCCTTTAGAAGTATAAATACATTTTGAATCTAGTGACCGCTACCATCCCATTGTTGGTTCTATACCTCTTGTTTTTCAAGACCAACCTGAATATAATTCTAGTTCAGAATCAGAACCTGATGTCTAGGAACTCGATGATGTGAGAAACTATCATCGCACCCGAGATAGATAGAGGAGAGTTATTAGACCTCTAGCATATTTTAACCAGGAAAAATTGCTTCCTATGCTTTAAATGTATCTAATGACTTCTTGAATGATGAGCATCAAACCTATAAGCAGGCCATTAAGTCTGAAGAAGCCAGCAGTTGCTTGAGAGAAATGCAAGAGGAGATGAATTCCCTTATTATGAATAATAACTTTGTTCCTATTCCCAAACCCAATAACCATAAATTTATAGGTTCTAGATGGGTATATAAGAATAAATAAAACAATATAGTAGAGGATAAAATCAAATTCAAAGCCTATATGGTAGCTAATGGTTTTCTATAGCATGAATCCATTGATTATAGTGAAATATTTTCTTTTATTTTCAAGCATTAATCCATTATAATTCAACTTGAATTTACAGCCAAACATGATTTTCATATTGAAAAACACAGTTTAAAAACTTATTTATTACATGGTATCCTGGATGAAACAATTTATATGACTCATACTAAAGGATTTTCAAAACTGTTCAAACCTAATCATATTTTTCTTCTACAAAATTTCTTGTATGGTCCCAATAAGTCTTCCTGACAATGGTATAGAAGGTTTGATTACATTATGATTGAAAATCAGTTTTCTATAAGAAGATTTGATTCATGTGTGTATTTTAAGACTATTCAATATGACTTTATTTAACTTTTATTATATTTTGGTTTCATGCTATTAATATTCAAAAATAAGAGGAATATAAATTATTTTAAGAACTGGTTGAATTGTTCCTTGGAAATTAAAGACTTAGGCCATTCAATCAAATCATTGTTATGGTGATAAGTAGGTATAGAAAGGCTAGAACCCTATACTTATCCCAATTTTATTATGTCAGGAAGGTATTAAAGAGATACCTACTTGAGCACATTAAACCTATAAACATTTCTTTAGGATAACATTTCAAATTTTCCTTGAATAAATCCCCTAGGAATGAAGTTGAAACTGCATTTATGAATAAGATTCCATGTGAAAATGTTGTGGGAAGTCTTGTGTATACCATTGTATGTTCTAAGAGAGATATATACGTTGTTATTTTAAACTGAGTAGGTTTATGGGGAAACCTGGTAAGTCTCATTGGCATGCATTAAAATATTTATTATGTTATGTTTCAATGTTTGATAAATTCTGCATTCGATGTGGATTGAACACTAGTTTTAATGATTATATAGTTGTATTTTTTTATTATAATTATGCTAAAAATATTGACACCCAATAGTCTATCATTAGTTTTTTATTTCTTGCATATTGAGGACCATAATCCAATAAATGAAACATGCAATCAATGGTTTCTCTTTCCAATACCGAGACAAAGTACATTGACTTAATATAATCTATTAAGGAAACCATTTAGATTAAATGTTTCTTTCTAAATTTTTATTATTTTCTGATAGAAAAGTGGTTCACTGTGATAGATAATCTTCCTTAATATTATCTTAAAATTATGTATGACATGGTAGATTAAATCACATAGACATTATATTGCATTTTTTAGGGATATTATAGAATCTAGGAATGTGAGTGTCATAAAGATACACAATAATGATAACCCAGCTGATAGTTTGTCTAAGGCTGTTCCATTATCTAAATTCATGCATTATATTCAACTTATGAATTTAGTCCCAGTTCTATAATTTAGGATTAATGAAAATCATAATTTAATTTCATTTGATTGAAAGGTGGATATTTGTTGAATTATGCCCCTATAAATTTTTATTGTAATTATATGAATCAAATTTACATTATATAAATTCTATTCCACATTTTTGCATGGTTTTCATGGATTCCACATTGGATATGGTGATGTAGAATTTGTTTATTGGTAGAAAATTTTAATTTTTTTTAAATTGTTTATTTGTATCCCTTGTATTTTTTATCCTTACATGTTAGTCATTCTTTCTATGGGCCATTGATAATATTTTATCTAATGGTTGGGATTGATCGTAGTGTGTTTTCTTCGGATGAACTCAATCTGTTGTGCTTTCCACTACTTCACTCAGGTTGCACCAATTGTCCTTATGCTGAATTGACTTCAGTTACAATAACCATCATGTTGATCCAATTTGTTAACATGGATTCCATCTTTCATATCTTCTTGGACTCATTGATTGCACTGCTCCTATTTTTGATTCAGAACCATGGGTTTTTTAATCTATGTGTGGAGATCTCTCAGTAAGAGAATATTTATTCGAGATCCACAAAGAATAAGGGTGAAATGTCTAGGCGATACCGGCCACCCGCACTCCCATCTATCGATTTATGTGCCACATCCTATAACCAGAGCTATTATTCCGTTGATACTCACTGCTAACCATCTTGGTTCTGGGTATTTAGTCAACTATTCTTCAAGTGGAAATAGTTGTTGACCTTTTTTCATCATATCCAAAATCTGGTATAGGTTTCTTGGATATATATACATTTATTCATTATTCATCATTATTTCAACTATATCCTACTTGGGTGTGTGCATGATTCTATATAGGAGTGGAAGGAGATGACTCTATGGGACAAGTTTGACCACTTCCTCCTTGTTCAGCAATCTCATTCTCCTCGAATTGTTTCTATGGTCCTTTAATTTCTGCATTCAATTCTTTATTTTTTTCTTTCTTTTCTTGAATCTTAATAAAATACTTTCCATGGTGGTGTTCTCTTCATGCACGTAAGTTCCCTTGGGACTGAACCACGTTACATCCATTGTTATATTTTCTTTTCTACATTAGCTATTTATATCATTCCAATTATTTGTTTTCTATTATTTCTCTTAATACGATTCAATTGTAACCAATCTATTAATTAAACATATAAATTTGTTCACCATTAAATGTGATAATTGATCTAGGATTATTGAGGGTTTATGTAACTAACCCCACAACCATATACCATAGAGAAAACAAATGTTGTGAATGGTTTGGGGAAGACCAGGGAGATTGATTAATATAATTTCTAAAGGGGAATTATGAATTAAAAGAGATTCCATCAAAAATCAGAAATTATTGAACCTCCATTTTCTAATGGACCAATGGCTATGGGGTCACACCTACAAAATATCCTCTTGGGAACCTAGCACCACATAAAAGTATTTATGGTTAAGAATCATGACCCACACTAGATTCTAAAAGTCGTAGGAAGAAACAAAAAGCTAGAATATTGGAATGAGAGGTTTATTCACCCTAAACCGAGCCACTAAATTCCACCAGTGAAGGTCCATGACTGCTTTGAAGGATTCCACTAGAAAATCAGTCCCCGGGGAGACATCCATGGAGGAATATCTAATAGTGTCGAGATGAATCACATGGATCAGAAAATGTTGTGATTCCTAGGTTGGGGGAGGGGATACATCATGTAATGTCTAGAAAGAACCACCAAACTAGTTTTAGGAGTTATAGAAATCATAGAAATGGGAGAAGGGGGCCAACCTGAAGGAGGAAGGAGAGAGGCAGACTTTAGGGGAAGAGGTACTAATGAGTAATATGGAATGAATGAAGGCTAAAAAATGTGCAGGGATGATTGAAAAATGAGAGGATCATGGGGAACATACTCCACATAGGGATTCATTCAATTTTTCCCCTTATTTTCATTAACTTGTTCCCATAATTGAGGAATTTTCATAGAAAGAAAGATAATTATTTAAAATAATCAAATTTTTCTGGTGTAATTTGAATTCCTTATATTTAAAAAACCATTTATATAAACAACTTATCTTATATAATTTTTTATGTTTTTCTTATTCTAAAAATATGTTATAGATGCTGATGATTCACAAATCATGTGTTTTTAATTCATTGCCTTATATTATTTATAACAACTCTTTATGAATAAATAAACCCTCTTTCCATATAAGGGAAATGAGATAAATATACACATCCTTTATTTAGATCCATATAATCATGATAAAATAATTTACATTAAAACTATTTATAGAGAAACTCTTTTAGTCATCATTTTAATTAAAACTGTTATATACATTAATGCTTATATAGAATTTTGACTTTTGAATATTTACAATACTTGGAAAACATACAATCAAAATCACATACCCTTTTAATCTAAAGAATTATATTCCCTAACATTGATACCTGACATGGACACTCCCTAGATTTTAAAAAACAATTAAAATAATCTCAAAACACTCCATCCAATAGAATCTTTACTTGTTACATCATGAATTTACCTTTAGGATTCTATGACCTTAACTAGATACTCAGAAAAAAATTGTTGGACTCTCCAACTAACATTTTTTTTATTTTTTTTCAATATTTTACCTATATTTATTATTAAAGTAACACTAAAACATTGAGATCAAAAACATATTCTATCTATAATCAACACATTGAGAATTTTAGGTAAACCGTTCTTTAAATCATTCACATTGTTAGAAAATTTTTATCTCTAAAAATAGGAAGAATTACTTAACCAGAAAAATCCTTATAGGAAATATTCAATATCTCCACGCTATTATCACCATAAATCATACCGAGTATATGAGTGTAGACTAAAAATTCCATAGTTCATTTTTTACATAATCATTTTTAAACTCTAGTGAATCCTTTCATGCTTTTCAATAGCATCAATATTCAAATATTTAACTACTATAAAATATAGTTTACCCATGATAGTTTCATTCTAATACAAATAATTTTATTTATTAAGAACTTTTCTTATGTTACCAAAGTAAAAAATGTATATTAAATTAATATACTATTATTTAAGTATTAATCTCAAATTTAGGTTTGATGATGATGATGTTATTATCTATAATTAAATAATTCATCAAATTAGTAGAATATTTTTTTAATATTTAATAAGGAATTTTATTAAGTGGGATCAACTAAAATGATGACCCATTTTGAAACCCATCATATCCATTGTGTTCTAATGTCCATATTCCACTAATCAATGAGTTCTCTATAGAGTTACTTTCAAAACATAGATATTTAGTAATGGTGCTTTCCTTATCATATAGTATATAAATCTTAGGTTGTTGATCTATTCCTCTAGTATGAAAACTGTTATAGTTTAAAAGATAAGTATAACCAAAAGAAAATACTATAAACAAGGTACCTAACCATTAGGGTCACCTCATTACATTCATTATCTACATAACAAAACCTAGGTACATCAAACTATGGAACTACCTACCCATTTGGATGATCATGATCTTGAAAAGTAAAACTCTTGAAGGAATATAATATGCTATGTTTTTAAGAGGATATATTATCCCCATTTAATATCATGTTATTACAATTTTGTATGTATGATGCTAGTGACTTAGTTTGGAATCATATTTGTTCCACGAAATCAACATGTTCAAGCAATATTAATGTGAATCTCTTTACACAACTCACAACTTGTGTTACAAATCCAAATAAAAATGCCTATTGTATTTACACACAACAAAATGAAAAATATTCATAAGGTACATGAAACTATTTAATGCTAATGTTCATAATTATATGAAATCAATAATCCTCACATGGGTAAGACTGAATCCATAGATAGTCAACCCACATTTTTTAGAGTAAGTAATAAGCATCTAGGCCAGTGGGAAGTATGACCCAAAGTCCCCTACCTAGGGATAATTTAATTAAGAGAGACTTCAATTACATTATAATCCTAAAACCTAATATTTATAAATCACAATTAACTACTCAATTAAATCTCATAACTGAATACAAGCTAAAGTTAAGATATAAGAAAATTAAATCCATTACCACACCTTACATGTAACTCCTTGAATGCATTCAATATAATATGTAGAAAAAATTTAACAATTTAAATTAATAAATTATTTATAATATAAAAAATGACCACTTTGAAAAAAATAGGGAATATATTTCAAATAAATGAATAATTACCATATTTTATCACGAGATTAACATTTATGAAAAATTATCATAAATAAAAATTTATTATAAACACTTTATAATTTAGTTATTAATTATAGACATTCCATAATCTTAAATACAAAAACATTTTATTCATTTCCTAATATATATTCCTTTATGTTATTCCCTATATGAAATTTAATTAAATATATTATATTATAGGAAATATAAAAATTTTATATATTTATTTTATAGTGTAAAGTATTTTATATAGCCTCTATATTAAATACTTTAAATTTTAATCCATGATGAAATAAATAATCAAAACTCATTTTTATGTGGTCAAAATAATATCACAAATAAGGCGTTCAATTTGAATATTTAAAAATAATTAATTATTTACAATTCATAATTAAATATAAAACCTTTTATATGTTTAATTTTTTTAATTTATAGAAATTTTATAATTCACTATTAAAATTTCTAAATAAATAATTCATTTATGAATTATATGGCATTTAATATGATTTAAAATTTATTTTCATATTAAAAAAAATATTATGATTTTTTTAATAAATGTTTCAAAAAAATTAATTATTTATTTATAAACACTTTATAAATAATTAATTTATCAACACTTTTATAATATATTAAATTTTCCATAAGTTTAGTTATTATAATTAACAAATAATTAATAAATTTATAACTCAATCCATAATTGAATATAATGGAAAAAAATTCTTTACAAATATTTTCTTATGATATAGGACAGATCATAAAATTCAATTGATATGATATAACTTAAAACTTTTAAGAATTATCAGTCATACTTCATGACTGGTAGTCTTGTCATTTCTTTTGATAAGTTCAATATTTAAGGTTTTCTCAAATTTATGGAAAAGGCATTGACCCTTACATAACGTGTAACCCATACATAAGAGACTCTATCATGCAAATAGTGAACATTATGTATTAATGGAAATACCTTTAAAAATCAATCATATTTTACGATTCACAATTCCATAAATAACGTCATATGATGCTCTTATTTACACTTGGAACAAAGTGTTATCATTCAATACATTATCCTCAAGTCATACACTATGGATTATATAAAGCCACATGATTTATATTGAGTCACTGGCCATGATATCCCATATCAGAAGTTACGATTCCTTCAAGAAGAAGAAAATAACCAATCATATTTAATGATAGTGAATATAAAATAAAATATTGTTAGGTCCCAATAAAGATATGATAGATGGTATAAATGGGGTGAATAGACAATATTAAAAAAAATAATCAAATGAAAGAATGAATTAAATTAATTATCAATGATAATTATTAAGGTTAATTAGAAGTGAAAAAAGTAAATACCACAAGGATGTTTTTATAGTAGTTCGATCAAAAGTGGGTATACTCTACTATTATACCTATCTAATTGTAGAGAGATATGTGTGCACTAAAAATTATTTTTTAGGGGGAATCATATCCTAATTACGGAATCTTTTTCTAGTAGAGGGATAACCAAAACACTGACTTTTTTATGTGGATTAAAAACCCTTACAACCTGAATTTAGACACTGGGAGTCACAAATTGAGCAGTCATAGTTTTAAATACACATAGTCACAACCCTAAGATCACGAATTTTGAATCTGAGAGTCACAACCCAAGGAAGATAAATATTAAATAACACTTTTGTGTGTAAAAGAATAAAAAAAGTGTGTGTGAGAGATGAAAAATAGAGTTATAGTCTCAGAAACCATATGAAGAAGATAAATAATTAAAGAAAACGTGTTGGTTATTGAGTATTGGATTGACAAGTCTCATCAAGGAAAAATACATTGAAGTGGAATAAATTCATCCCTTGAGAGAATGTCCAAGAAATGAAACTTGGTATCAAATAGGGCTTTAGATTGTGCAACATGTGAAACATTCATTGATTTTTATTATGGAAAAAAATTAAGAGTCGAAGATGCCAATAAGTGTGTTCAATATGTTTCAAGGCTACTCGAAAACCCCTTTAAATAGATATCTTCAAATAATAACAAACACCTACCACAAGTAAATTAATTCAAATTCAAATAAAAATTATTTAAGAGAGAGAATAATAATGACCATAATAATCATAACAATAATTATTTGAATTAAAAAATTTAAGATCAATTCAAACTGATTTAAATAATCGGTTAAATGATAATAATAGTAATAATTCAAAGGCAATCCCATAATAATCTTAAGTTAATTTGAATGTTTTAATTCAAATATTAAATACATTTTAATTTAATTCTCAATATAAATTATAAATTAATTATACCACTTTAAATACATTAAATTTTTTTGAGAAAAAATTAAATGTTATTTAATAATTATTTAGAAAATAAATAAATTAAAAAATTAACTGAAAATATTTAAATATAAATATTTCAAAAATATGTTATAGGTTTACACATTGTCAAACAATAAAATTCAATCACATTTTTAAAATAATTAAATTTTTTCTAAAAATGATACAAATGATTTCAATTTAATATATTAATTTTTAAAACCAATAAAATACTGAAAATAATTAATATTATTATGTAGTTTATAATAAATAGATAAAAAATAGAGTACTTAAAAATTTTCAGAATAATAAAATTTTAACTGGTGGTATCCTTCATCTGAAATCTTTGAAATAAAATATTCATGCATAATAAAAATAAAAAATTAATTGACAGTTAAAAAAATAACTCACCGTTAAAATAAAAAATTAATTCTCTATTACAATAATATTTTTTTACCCGTATAATAAAAATATATTTCACTCGTACAATAAAAAATTAATACACCGAAACAAAAAAAAAATAATTTTGTGGTACAATAAAAAATAAATTCAATATTGTAATAAAAAATTAATCCATTGGTACAATAAAAATATAATTCAATAGTAAAATAAAAAATTAATTCATTTGTATAATAAAAAATTAATTCACCAGTACAATAAATCATTAATTCACTGGTATAATAAAAAATTAATTCACCGATACAATCTAAAATTAATTCACGAGTACAATAAAAAATTAATTAATTGGTACAATAAAATATAAATTCACCGGTACAATAAAAAAATAATTGATGGTTTTAAAAAATATTAATTTAATGTTTTAACCTGAAACTTAATTGATGATTTTAATGTAAAAAATTAATAAATGGTTTTAAAGTAAAAATTAATTGATGGTTTTAAAATAAAATAATAATTGATGGCTTGAAAATAAAAAATAAATTTATGGTTTTTAAGAAAATAATTAATTGATGGTTTAGAAGTAAAAAAATAATTGATGATTTTAAAATAAAAAATTAATTAATGAATAGTGCATTATTTCATATACATGATAAACACCAAAACATTGTTAAATTTTTAATCGTTTTAAAAAACTGAATTAGTAATTGGTCGATCACACTTATTTGAAGGTAATTTCATGTTCTTTTCAAAGAAACAAAAATCTATTGATTTTGATTTTTATTGAATGTAATATGATCAAAATACTTTGAAAATATTAAATAGAAACTCAAATAGAAACACAAATATTTGACCATTTTTAGGTTATGTAAAAGTTATTTTTGGAGATTCACGTATTTCAATGAAATGAATATAATCTTTTTATATTTCTATTAAAACAAACTCTGAGTGATTCTTATTATAAATAAATTAGATATCAAAGAAATAAAAATTCTTTTCAATTATAGAAAATCCAGTTTTCAAAAATTGATTTAAGATATTCAGGTAAAATGTGCACCCCATAAAAAAATAGATAAACCTTTGTTTTTTACTAATTAAATGAAGATAAAATAGTTATCATTAAAATGGGATATGTTTTGAAAGAATATGATCATTTTAGAATATGTTATTAATAAAATATAAAATAAAACATTAAAAGAATATCTAGTCAAACAAAAAATAAATAAATATATGCACATTCACAAAAAATAAGACATCTGAAGGTTAATTTTTATCATGATCTCATGAATCAAAATGCATGTGAAGTCTATTATAACATTTCTGGGTATAAATTGTTCTAATGACACTAGTTAAACATAGTAGATGTAATAAACAGTCATATAAACCATGATTGAACTTGAAATAA
Source organism: Viscum album (assembly GCA_963277665.1). Lineage (NCBI taxonomy): Eukaryota > Viridiplantae > Streptophyta > Magnoliopsida > Santalales > Viscaceae > Viscum > Viscum album. The sequence goes on along the minus strand of OY728132.1, from coordinate 29,321,610 downwards.
CATGAATTAACTACCAAAAAAATGGATTTTTACAGCGCACTCCTTTAATAGTGCTAAAATGTGATGATAATGGGGATATATCTTTCAATGTTAAAAAGTTCTGATAAATGTAACTTTTAACAGTGCTTTTATAAGCTCTAATAAAGACCCCCTTTATCTGTTCTTTTTTACTAGCACTGATAAAGGATATATTTCAAAAAAAACATTTAATGGAAAATAATATATTAATATATAAATATATTTATATTAATATAAATAATATTTATATTTTAAATATGTTTCAGAGAAGTCTAAATAGAAATTTACACTTAATATATAAGATAATTAGTGAAAATGGATTATAAAATAATGATTTTTTAATTAATAATTTTATAATTATTATTGATTAATATTCATTTAATAAAAATTTGAATATATAAATATCAAAAAATTTAAAGAATATTAAAAATAAGTTGAAAATGTAACTCAATTTTCAAACGACCATAACTTTTGATCTGGTTGTCTATTTGGGCTCTACCAGATATCACATCGAAGCCTGTGATGAGTTCTACACCCTAGTGGAAAAGGGGAACCCTATGTGACAATGTTAGAGGCCAAAAGTCCTAAAAGGCTTCCAAAACATAGTTTTTAGTCAAGGTATCTCAATTATTTTAAATTCGATGGATTTTCACCCCTTTTTTTTGGTGGAATTTTCCCCCTTTTTCAATGGGGACTAAATTTATTTTCAGGGTTTACATTCATATTTATATTTTGGCTTGGAAATTTTATCATTTTTTACAATGTACTTTTATTTATAATAAAATATATAACAATATATACATATTTTTTTATATATTCACACATAAAAGTTTAATTTTATAAATAGGTAATTAATAATATTTACATATAAAATATATTTCTAAATATATTATCCTTATATAAATAAAAAATAATATCCATTTTATTGAAAATAAAAATGTATAAATATTTATATACATTTAAAATTAATGTTTATATAATGTATATATATATATATATATGTTTGTGTGTATTGATAAAAAATATATATATTTATCTATATATTCTATTATACTTATATAAATATTAATATATACTCTATGTAAATAAATATAAATATGTATAATTATATTTATAGATGCACACACAGATATATATATATATATATATATATATATATGTCTGTATGTATAATCAAACACACACAAACACCAAACATATTTAATATAAATTTAAATATATATATATGGATAAAAAATTGTAACAAGATATATATATAAATATATAAATATATAAATATATCATAAAATATAGAAAAAAAATATGTTTGAGTGGAAATGGAATTGGAGTATGAGGGGGAGGTCTCAGGTTCGAAACCCAACAATATCAGGCACGCACAGAGGAAAGTGAAGCATGTGCATAACACTATTAAAGGGGGGATAGGCTACCTAGTGCTATTGAAGTAGGGAGGAGAGGATTTTCGAGTTCTATTAAAAGGGAATTGAGTGCTGATAGGGGGGGTCCACCCTCAGATTTTAAAAAAAGTAAAAAATTATTTTTATGAATTTTATCATCGTAAAAAAATCATTGATAAATGAACATTTTATCAATCCTTTTTTATCACTCAGAAAAGTGTCCTTTATCAGCACTTTTGTAGCGCTGATAAAAGGGACCAAATTTTAATAGTTCTTCGATTATCAATGATTTTTTATCATTGATAAAGGAATTTTTAGTGCTGATAAAACCCTATTTAGACCAAGAATTAATGGGAACGAATACCCCCATAATATATTAGTGGGATTCTTTATATATACTTATAGACTCTCTTGCAAATTGAATGCATTAAAAATATATATGAGTAATGCCTCAAAAAATAATTCATCCCTCATATAAATTCAACCCTCATGTGTTTCATCTTATAAAAATGGCTTACATATTAATATAAAATAAAGAATATGTGGAGAACCAATTTTTATCTTTTAAGACTTTGAAATATTTACATATCTTTTGGGATCTAGGCACTAAGATAACATGAGGTTATGAGGCTCAGTGTTACTAGAATTAATTTTATAAAAAAGTTAATTATTTTTTATATTACATGCACATAGTTTCTTAAAAAAATGGGATAAATCTTAACCAAAATCTAGAATTATAAATTTGAGACCACTACTGAGTCGCTAACACATTGTTTACACAAGGAACAATCTAAAATGGGTTAGTGTGGGCTGTTCATATATCTCTCCCATTGGTGGTGTGTTTAGTCAGTTAATTAATTAATTTAATTTATTAGTCAAACTTTACTGAAATTTATATAAGATCACCACTATATTGAATCCCCTAGGGTTATCCACATAAACCCTAGGAGGAATCCAGTGATTTCTTCCTCCTTCCATTTTTGAATCAACTTCCTATGAAGATAAATCTATAGATCATAGTAGATAAAGACACAGTGAATGAAAAGAATTCTAAAATTTGTTGGCAGACACATTATTAGATGTAGAATTATCGAATATCTAGGTAGGATATGTCAATCTATGGTTTATTCCCTTGTTGATTAAATTTATTGATAAAAATCATATTCTTACCTTTGATCTATTCTAATCACAACATCTTCATGTGCTAGCATATTGAAATACAATTGGTTACTTTTTTTTCTAACAAAGATCCCTATTTTGTGTTTGTTGGTAAATAATGATTTTCCAATGATTGTTGAAATTTTTTGTGGTTATATTCTCCCATGGTTCTTCGCATTCTTCACCAGTTAGACCCTACGGTCCTGTTTCAACATTGTTGGACGGTACCGAGCCTGATCAGACCCCCATAATCATGAAAAATCTATATGTAATGGATATATAAAATAAACTAGGGATGATTTATGATTTATTGAGGGGGAGGGTTAGGAGACCATTTTAATGATCAACTTCTAAAACATCAATTCTAAAAGAATCCATGTTGTGTAGGATGAATAATGAACCACTGTGATGATTTGATGATGACTTATGAGCACTGGCTGTCCAAAAAACCAAAATTGACTAGATCCTCTCTTTTTTGGTGAATATGAAGCTCAATATGAGGTAAGAGGTAAAAAATATAGTGTTTAGAGAATATAAATTATATTTTGAAAAAAAAACCTAACTACTCACCATGTAGATCTATGAACACACCACATGTGGGGCCCTGGTTGTGGAAGCTAGGGTTTCCAACAAATCATAAGTATTGAACACCATGTGGGACTCCCAAACACCATGTTACCTTATTTTGGAAGATCAGCATGTACTTTAGGAGTACACTAGCCTGGGCATGACTAGGTACACTGTGTACCAAAGTACACTTATACAGCTTGAGTACTCAGACATGACTATGCATAAGGGAGGGACCCTGAGTGGCCTGGGCATGCCGTATAGATATCCTACACACCGTGTATCCCTACATGGTTAGAGATTTTTGTAACTCCAGAGACACGACCAGGTGATGGAGGCGGATCACTTGATCTGTGAGATCCCACACAATTCATGTACACCTCAGTTCCTTTAGAGGAAACCTCAATCTTCTGTATCTCCTTCATTTGAAATTCAATGTTGTCTAGTGAGTAGCCAATCCTGAGTGTTTTTTGACATGGAACACGATTATTCCCTCTGTTGTGGGTTTTGGGATATGATGGGAAATGTTGAAAACATGTCACTTATATTGTTTTGCTCGATGATGGAAATGATCATGAAGAGGATCACTAGTGAATCTACACTAGACCCCCCATCAGCTTGGGCAAGGTCATCTTCCTACCAAGTGAAACCCCCTATAGGATTGGTTGCATGTCCTCGATGACCTGAGTGAAACTCTAGTCACTCTAGGGCCTGGGACCTCGACCTTCATAGTCGACCCCCCCCCCCCATCATCTTGGTCATGGGTCCTCTACATACCGAGTTGAACCCCCTATCAAATAGGGCATGTGACCTCAATAACCAATATGGAACCCCCTATCACACCAAAGTGTGGGTCCTCAACCTAGAATGTGTAAATATCATCATCTTTGGTGCAATTATTCTACCTAATTAGTGGAACCCTCTTTCGGACCCCCCCCCCCCCCCGACGCATCGAGGTGTGGGTCCTCTACGGATAACTATACTATGGAACCCCTGATGAATTACTAAATGAGTACTGTATGGATTATTATATAGTTTAACCCTTCTAATACACTAGGGTGTGGTCCTCTACTTAGAGTTTATCCCCCCCCCCAACATTGATGTATATTCCTGAGGCATGGGCCTTCACATGATTTCTTTTGGGAATACACATGAGATGCTGGATATCATTGATGGGATTTTGGAACCACTAGAGATTCTCTTCATGGAATGGGTGTGAGATCAAGATCCTCTTACTCTCTCATTTTTTATTATTTTATTAAGAATATATATATATATATGTATATATATATTTGTATCCATACCTTTGGATTTGATTACACTCTTATCATTGGTTGTTAAGATGCTAGGGGTATGCCACATGTTTCTATGTTTAGCTTCTCATGGATGGATGAGGTTTCTCTCCTACTACGGGAGGAACATACTCAACATGTATTCCATATAAACATTATTTTGAGACCCTTGTGTTTGGATGAGGTTACTCTCTCTCTCTTGGTTTGGGTTGAGATATTATCTTTCACTACTTTATGCATCTAATTTACTATATACTATCATTATATTCCTATTGTATCTATCAATTAACCCCCTTCATATTTCAAGGACTCTTACTAGGTATGTATATACTCACCCATGCATGGTCTTTTCCCGCATGTTTCGGGTCTTATGTAGACTACAAAGAGGTCAATGGTGACCTTAGTGGAGATTAGGGATACTGGGTGATTGGGACCTAGTACGGTGGTCCTACCTTGGAGATTTTGTGATGATATCTCTCAGTTGTTTTCATTACTAATTTTTTAGGTTGGGCCACCATTCTGGTTTTATGTGTGTTTTCCTCGATACTATATAGTTTTCACTATCACACTCATGTAAAACCTAGATGTTTTTAATGCTTAGTCAGATTTCTAGTTGTTTAATCTTTTTTACTTTTTTAATATTCAATTATTCATTAATATAAATGTGTGTGTTTGTAAAAGTTTCTAAGAAATGGTATCTCATTTTGGTTATTCCTTTCTTCTCTTGTTGCTACCCCATGGCCTAAAGAGGTAGGCTTGGGATAATTACAGATCGAGCCCCATATTGAGTCATGTCGTGACAGATTGGTAGAAAAGGTAGTTCGATCCTTGGGATGGTGTTTGGAGTATTCCCCATATGAGGTTTTAGTTGGGATTAGGGAAATAGTGTCAACATGTTTTGAGGGTAGCTATCAGGCCAAGGAATCTGGTGATGGTATGGGTGGATGACATTTCTATACCCAGGGACCATGAATACCTTCTTATTAACTTAGCATACTGAGACATTGGTTGCATGGAGCGATGATACACGAATAGTATATGATTGAGTCTTTGAATTTTTTTCTTGGGTAAAATATGCATTTTTATATATATACTCTTCTCATTGTGGTACATCTTGATTAAATTTTAGGATGCCTCCATGAAACCAAACTACTATGATACTAGTTTTGGATCATGATGATGATCCATTGAGAAATGAGGACCCGGTTTAGGTTCCATCCAACAATATTATTCTTCTAGGTTTATAGGTAGGGGCACTTACTCCTTTTGAGCAGTAGGTCATCCAAGAAGAGAAAGCTGAGGCAGCATGCATGTTTAGTGCACCATGAGAGTTTCTGCACTAGAGGCCGTTGAGGTTTCACAGAGATCCAAATCCTCCGAAATAATAGGAATTGATAGAGTTGGTGGTCTATGTTATGAAGATAATATCAACATTGAATTATTAGTTGATTTCAATGGTAGCTATCCTTTTCCATAGAGTATTTGGGCACTAGTGGAGTCTCGTTACCTAGATGCATGATCAGTCGAAAATATCATGTACTAACTTACAACAACTATTTTTAAGGAGTGATACGCATCCTACATGAAATCAGTACAAATTCATGAGCTTCAAGAGATGAAATAAGGATGGAAGATAGTGTCTAAGTACACTACGAGGTTCAAATACCTTACACAACACTCCCTTAACATGATCCTAGATGGATAATTCTAAGAATGGAAGTTTGAATAGGGTATTAATAGAGAGATTTATTCTAGAATGGTGACCCTGTGCATCCCCACATATGCTAGAGTGTTGTATTAGACATTGATGATAATGATATACTTGTTATAGGGATACGAGGTAGCTAGAGGTAGAAGTGGGAATCATATGGATGAGTTGTCTGTTGTAGCTAGTAGGTTCAAGACAATGGGATCTAGATAAATGATTCTTCCAAATGATAAGACTCAAGAATGTGTTCAGGGAACAAATAGAGACCCTAGGTATACTAGAGAGAGTTGGTGCTACACTTGCGATAGTTAAGGTCACATGGTAAGAGACTTCTTGACCAGATGTGTTGAGGAGTGAAGACTGATAGCTGATGGACCACCATAGAAAAGACAATGTCGAGATTAGGGATATACTCATAGAGGGAAGGGAGGCCTGTAAGGAGGCATAACTGGCGTAGGAGTAGGAGGATCTAGGTGTGGTGGATGATGCTATGAGATCTTTCCACCACCACCAAGCATCCCACATTAGGCTCTAGGAGCTGGCAGTTAATGTCGAAAATAATTGTAGGCTCTGGCGGCTTATGACCCAACAAAACAAGATATGATTAGAGGTATGATATTTGGTTATTATAATCTTGATTAGGTATTAGTCTAAATAGTTTCCAGTAATTCCTTCATCTCTACACTCCTAGTGTGAGAGTTGGAGCTCCAAGTAGAGGATTTATCCATTCATCTTCTTCTTGAGGTTCCAAGAAGAAACACATCTTCATATATTTTATCTTTAAATAATGAGAGCTATCACATGGTGGAGAGAGGATCACATGGGACCCTTTAGTCATCAAAATTAACAATATGATTTCATATTTGGTATGTATTGGTTATCGATAGTCGAATACTATATTAAATATCACCATAAATGATTCAGATGCCTTCTCACTTATGTGATGATATTCACCTTTTTGGGTGAGAGATATCTCACAACCGGGAAAGTGAGTGTAGTGTGCAGGAGGATGAAGACCATCATCCATTGGAAAGTATATACCTTGGTGAAGAATAATTTTTAGGAATCCGGAATCCTTCATTCAAGGAGGATTTTATGGATGTATTTCTCAATGACATTTCAGGACCACCTCCAAGGTAGGTGATGGAGTTTTGTATTGACTTGCTTGTTTATACTTCTATTTTATCTTCTATGAAAAATCATATGACCCATATTAAGCTTCAAGAAATGTAGTTTCCATTCTAGGACCTTCAAGAGAAGGGTTTCACCAGACCCATTAGGTTCCTTTAGAAATCACCAATGTTGTTTGTGAAAAAGGAAGACAAGATCTTGCAGCTTATTATGGATTATCATTTCCTAAACCAATCCATGATAAATAAAAAATACCCCTTTCTAAGGATATATGTCCACTTAGGCAAGTTTTGAGGCATGAGATGGTTCTCAAAGATCTATCTCAGGTTCAGATACCGCCGGTTGAGGGTTGGTGAGGCTTATATTCTGAATCATGCATTCTAATGTATCTAAAAAACTACGAGTTCTTGGTGATTCCCTTTGGTGTCATTAATACCCCCTCTACTGTGTTTATGGATTTTAAGAACCATATCTTCCATTCTTAAGTATAATAGTTTATGGTTGTCTTTATTGATGACATACTCATCTACACTACATCAGATTGGGGGAAAACAAAGCACTTAAGGATGGTTATATATTTACAGCAATAGAACCATCTTTATGGAAATCTCACGAAGAGATAGATCTAGATTAAATAGATTCACTTTCTAGGGAATGTAATTTTTTAGAATGGTTTAGACATGGATCTAGAAAATATCAATTTAGTGAATTATTGGTATCCATGTAGAGACCCGAAGCTTAATGTACATGGACATTACATTACTTTTGCGGAATACTTAGTACATAACAAAAACACACACAAGGACCGTAATAGTTTAGTGTCTTTGGAAACTCGGAATATAATATTCTAATCGTGGTGAAAGATCTTCAACATATCCCATAAAGATCTCCCTTTTTTACCTAAAACCTTTCTTTATATCCTAGGGAAAAGAAAACATAAAAGGGTGAGCTCAAATGCTAAGTTAGGGTAAACAAAAGAAATATCAATCACATCATATTCATAAGAACATAACATTTTGGAAATCTTAACCTGCAAAAGAGATCATAATATCATAACATGGGATAAATCATAGTAGTGAAATGTAATCCCAATAATCATAACTTAAAACATGAAACTTTTTAGAATACACACATAATCATAGAGAATCATTTCTTATTAGTCAAGACTCATTGCCAAGACTATCTTAGTGGACAAAGTCCATTTCTGAACCGAGTTCACTCCTCGTTTCAGTCCTATTTCACTGAACCAGTTTAACCTGCCTTTCCAGTCATGCTTATCTGATGAGATATAAAATCTTTACCCAATTAATTTTAGGGAGATATAGGTCCCACCCATCTCATAATGATACCATTCTTATGTGTTCCACAAAATCAAAAAAAATCATACATCATTGCATAACACATGTAAAGAAAATGGGATTCTTAAACATCATGACATCATAAAACAATTCATATAACATAAAGGAATTCATAAAAATAATTCCATCACAACATAATCAAATCAATTTAATAATAGGGATAGAAACATAACCCTATATTATCTTAGATGGAAAATAATTTTGATAAAACACTTGAACTCCATTCTTGAGGAAAATATCCTTTCTACTTCAAAAACACTTTTCCTTTCTTAACATGTCATACAATTATAAAATAAAAGAATTTGATTAAAAATAAACTTGAAAAATTGTAAAGGAAGGTTCTTTGAAATAATTTTTTAAAAATCCATTCATGCTATATAAGTTAAAAAAACATTCTTCTTGTACTTTTGTCAGAAAAGTCAAAAAGTACCTCGTATGAAAAACGACAAAAGATTCCTTTCATATCTTTTACTAAAAACTCACCGAAGGGTAAAATTTGATTTAAAAAGTTGTAGGTGGATGGAAATAATATTACATATTGAGGAAACATGGTTGTGGATGATAAAATACACCCCAGTAAATAACAAAGTATAAACAATCTCGGATAAAAATGAGATTGTGATATTTTCCCTTACCTTTGGTCTGATTTGCTTTGTAAGTGTCCGAACCTCCTGTATAATGATTTAAATAATGTCATTGGCTAATTCCATAATCATACTCATTGTTATGATATTATATATGGTTCACTTATGACTTTATTTTACCCATTCTTTTGTAAATTTAAAGAGCCTTTTGGGTAAAATCGTTTCATTTGTCGTCCGTGTTTTGACTTGTAATAATTAATATGATTACTTAGATCATGATTACTTAATTACAGAATATAAAACATGACTTATATATAATATATATTCAGAATATACATATATATAATAGATCAGTTAATGGAAAGAAATACACCATTCATGGAGACGGTAGGCCGTACGTACGCATGAACGCTGTTTTCGTTTCCTTATTGAGTTGAATGGAATTAAGTAGATGACATACATATATATACAAATAAATCCAGTATCATTATTATGTCATATATTTCATTATTACTTATTATATATACATTATAATCATTCATGAATGGTTAACGTGGAGAATGAATCTCATCACGTCGTGGAGACGGTAGTCCGTACGTACGCACGAGCGATGATATCTTTCTCATGATTGTGGAATTGTATTAAAGTTTATGTATACTATTTAATAATCAATATCACTTTACAATAATCATATATAGTTATTATGTACACCATTATACCCATACAAGTAAGGTGGTGGTGGAAAATAGATTACACCATGGCGTGGAGACGGTATTCCGTACGTACGCACGCGCATTGATTTCATTTTCTGTAGGATAGATAGATGGTGAAGTAGGTTTGTTTAATACTTATAATAACATATCAGTATATGAGTGATACTGATGTTATTACTTCATAATGAAAAAACCTAAGACGAAGAAGTGGAAGAAGAAATAAAGTTGAAAGAATCGATAACGGACATTACCTCTTCTTTGAAGTGCCTCTTTGAGTCCTTCTCGTAGGGCACTAAAATTGGTCTTTGAAGAAGGCCAGGACCACTATGATGTTTCTAGGGAAGTGGAGAAGATAATTTGGCAGGGGTTGGCCGAGCTTTAATGCTCAATGTGGTGTGAGGAAGAGAGGGAGGAGGTTCCCTTTTATAAGGGAGGAGAGGGGCTCCTTTGGAAAAACTAAAAATATTATTTTATTATAAAGCCAAATTCGGTTTTAAATATCTCCAAATTGATTTAATTCGAAGATAAGGTGGGGATGGGTCGAAATCCTCTCATACAATATAATTTAGACAAGTTTAGGTTCCTATTTTAACCTTATCATTTATATTTAACATTAAGTTAAATAATTTTACTTTTACCGTGTCTTCTTGTGTTCTTATACTATAAGGTTAATAAACATACTATAACAAGCCAAAAGAACCCCAAGTTGTTTATTATTAATATATATAACCTTATCTAAGTCATTTTGCCGAACCTTAGATTTTTAGGATTAAAATAAAAATTAATAATATAATACTTGTTTTAAAAATTATTTTATGTCAATTTTGACACTATTTAGTAATTGATTTTTTTAAAAATTATAACAGAATTATTAGTTCGAAAAAAGTTAATTAAATAAATAATAACATGTCTTATTAACCTATACAATTAGTGGAATTCATAAAAAGTCTCAAATTACATTTATTTGGGTATTTATAACATCAATTATGTCAATATTTCATGAATAAGATAATTACTGCATCATCTTTGTGTCATAAATAAATTAACTTATTTAATGTTTAAAAATTACAAATAAAATACCATTATGTAGGAAATATTTTTAGATTTCTAATGAATATTTATAGTCGAATTTAACTTATGTATAAACCTATATTAAAAATGATTTACTTATTAAACTTTGATTTTAACTATTTTAACCCTTCTTTAAATAAATTAAGTCCTAATCTAATCCAAGTGGCCCTAAATGGTAATATTTTATTCCTAAGGTTGTTTTTGGTCGAATTAAACTTATCAAATAGTATTAGGAAATGTGTTAGGGTAATAATAATATCATTTTTACCCTTAATTACCCTATTTACTTTTAACAGTGGTAAAAAAAAGTAAAAAGTTACTATTCACCAAAAATTATTTTCATCTCATTGAACCACATTTTACTTCCTGACATCAACCTTGCCTCTCGGATTTTTTGAAATTCCACTCACAGAAGCGGTAAAATTATGTTTTATGAAAAATTCATTTTTTTAACTACCACTTAGTGGTTTCACTATTCATCAAAAAATGAATGTTTCCAGAAAAATACCAAAAAAATAGGCCTAAGCTATATTTGATATTATGAATTCAAAAATGATGTCTATTTTACCAAATTCAAAACATATCAGTTGCATTAATTAATTTAAAAATTAAATCCCATCGTCAAAACAAATAGAGTGTTCTTAAGAGATAATAACTATCAAAAGATTGACAGTTGTTTATGTCTGTTTTAAATGTGAAATTACATCCAATAACCAACATTGTATTAAATTGTAATAATATATTCTAAATATACTTTAAAACCACTAAAATTGATAATTTATCACTATTAATTATTTCTATTAAAAATGTTGTTTTTAATTAAAATTTAGTAATTTTCACTATTCATCAGAAAATGAAAGTTATCCGAAAAGTACCAAAATTTCACCCTAAGATAATTTCGATATTCCGAATCCAAAAATGAAGTCCATTTTGAAAATAAAATTTTCAAAATTTCAAAAAGTGGTTATTACTATTCATAACGGCTAGTTTTAATAATTTTTTAATAGCATATCGTTGTTTAGTGAAACTCGGTATTGCATACTACACACGCAATCCAGGAAGGTCGTGATTGCGTGTAATGCAAGGCAAGTAAAGGATGCGTGTTGTGCAAGCTTCTTTTGGTGCAACGTACAACACAAGACATTAACGAAATTAAAAAGAATATTTTTCATAAAATCTCGGGGTGTTACATTCTACCCCCCTTAAAATGAATTTCGCCCTCGAAATTCGTCGGGGTTATAAATGGTTTACTACTAGAAAGTTTCATTAATAGAAACCCACATCGTAAAAAGGAATACCAAAACCAATATTTAAAAACAAAAGTATGAAATGTAACAGTTACCCAAATAAACTAGTCACTGGGTTTCCACATAGGTGAAAATATGGATATGGAAGAGAAATATAATCATCATGTTCTGATAGAGAGTGGTAGAGAACATGGATATGGAAAAGCCAGCAATCATAAAGCCATAAATTTGTGATGATCTAGGGTACCATCTGATTCATCAGATATAAGGGCACTAGGACAACATTTTTTGGTTTTCAAGATCATTTCCTTAAAGTTGAAGATTTTGAATTAGAATAAATACTTACTTTATTTTGGTACAATCTCACTGTTGTTCGTGCTTTGAACAATTTCCACTTCATCTCTTAAAGAAATGAAGTTTAATTTGTTATTCATGAAGTGTTAATAGATCATGTGATAGAATGATGGGTCATTCCATCTGTTTCAAACAAAAGGTTAGAAAAAGTTATCAAATATACATAAGTCCATATATGGTGAGGTTAATCGTATACGATTCAAAAATGAACTTATACTTCATATATCATACCGCATAATAAAATAAAAATAGTTTCTACTAACTAGGGACTTCCTGTAGGCCAGTGGTAGGCAATAAAGGCCAGTCGCACTTCGGTTGTGGGTTCGATTCCCACAGCCTTGTCCGACGCGATGGGCTATCGCCCATCCTGCAGGTTTTCCTTTTTCTTAAGCTATATTACTATAACATCCCATCAATAATATCGAAAAAATTTCTATCCTAACTTATGTCCAACATAATCTATTCCAATATTTAGGCTTATCTAAAATAATTCAGTCCAAGCTCGTAGTATAAAGAAAATGATTACTTGAAATGTCACATAACAATCACGTGAATTCCATCATTTATCCCCCATATATCATAAGATATATCTTGTTAGTCAAATTACAAACATGTGAATAACTTAATCATGTATTCTCTTGAAGAATGAATACCCATTGAACCTTAGTGAAAACATGAATGTAGTCAAAAGTTAACTCTTTCCACATACCAAAATCCAAAAATTCTATATACTCAAACCATGATATAACCTTCTCCTTATATCATTCATGAGCTCATGAATACGGTCAAACATTTCATTTTCTCGTTTTCCTTTCATTATGCGCATATCATCTTTTTTTCCAAAAATATATCAATCACATTCTATTGTTACCGGTACAATTGAAACCACAATAGACTGATACATAAATATTCTAATATTCCATGATACTATATACAACATTATTTTCGAATCCCATTACATAAACACTTAATCATTCCACCACATTGTTGTCATATTCAACATCGCCAATAGTGATCACATGTGACTTCCCTTTGTCCTTTGCCATAAGTGGTTGCTCATGTCGATCATCACTAACCCTTGGATTAAGGCATTTATTAGCATAATGCCCCATTTACTTGCACATGAAACATAGAAGTGTAGTAGGTTCATTCTGTGTATCCCTTCCTTTGTTTGCATCACTAGACATCTTCTTCCCATCATTGCGGCATTCAAATGCCCGATGACATTCCTTTCCACATTTGAAACATTTACTTGTCCCTTTAAGACAACTCCCTCCATGTTTCTTTCCACACATTGAGCATAAGGGAAAATTCATCTTTGTTTTAGTGTGCTCTTTAGATTTTCCTTTGAATTCCATTTTCCTCTTCTTATCAAACCCATATGACTGATAGGTTACTCCAATCTCCATCTCGACTTTGAGAGCACATCGAACGATTTCCTCGTAGCTATTGAAGTCCCTTATAGCTAACTCCCTTCGAAGACTTGGTTTTAAGCCACTGAAGAATATATCAACTTTACTTTCAGGTTGGATGATAATGCCAGATGTATACCTTGCAAGCCTTGTAAAATTTGCTTCGTATATACTAACAGATTCATCATCCTTTTTCTTTAGTTCAAGAAACTCCTTCTCCATATTTGTTCGAAGAATACGAGGGAAGTACTTATTGAAAAATAAGTTCTTGAACTCGTCCCATTCCATGGACTCAATTTCATCTCTTGGCCTCGTATTCTTGATAAGATTCCACTATTTATCAGCTTCACCTTCCAGACGATATACTGCTAAGATGACTTTATCATGTTGAGAACATTGAAGAACTGAAAATATCTTTTCAGTAGTACTGATCCATTGTTCAGCAACAAGTGGATTAGAAGACCCACTGAAAGAAGGTGGACGTTGCCTCATGAAGGACTCAATAGAATATTCTTCCCTTCTCTTCTCATTTGGATGTCCAGAATGATTCATAGCTTCTGTAAGTGTAGAAATAATATTTTTCACTCAATCTCCCATAACATTTGTTTGTTCATGAGAACAATCATTGCATTTTCCATTACATTGATCAACACAGTTCCTTCGGGTTCCATCCATCGTCTAAAACCCAAAAAGAATAGTGTGAGAGGAAAAAATCATGCTAGGGAAAACAACATAATAAAGGGGGAGTACCTTCAATATCTAACATCTTAGGTTACCATAATTCTAGTACTATAACCTATACTTATACTTAACCTTAGGGACTTTCCTATACATAACATAGAAATATCTATAGGGATCTCACTAAAGTTTTTGCATCCTAGTTTCCAAAGGATGACTAAACCTTTCCTCGGATACCAACTGTAGAGAACCTATGATTAATGTACATAGACATTACATTACTTTTGCGGAATACTTAGTACATAACAAAAACACACACAATGACCATAATAGTTTAGTGTCTTTGGAAACTCGGAATATAATCTTCTAATCGTGGGGAAAGATCTTCAAAATCTCCCATAAAGATCTCCCTTTTTTACCTAAAACCTTTCTTTATTTCCTGGGGAAAATAAAACATAAAAGGGTGAGCTCAAATGCTCAGTAAGGGTAAACAAAAGAAATATCAATCACATCATATTCATAAGAACATAAAATTTTGGAAATCTTAACCTGCAAAAGAGATCATAATATCATAACATGGGATAAATCATAGTAGGGAAATGTAATCCCAATAATCATAACTTAAAACATGAAACTTTTTGGCATACACACATAATCATAGAGAATCGTTTCTTATTAGTCAAGACTCATTGCCAAGACTATCTTAGTGGACAATGTCCGTTTCTGAACCGAGTTCACTCCTCGTTTCAGTCCTGTTTCACTGAACCGGTTTAACCTGCTGTTCCAGCCATGTCTATCTCATGAGATATAAAATCTTTAACCAATGAATTAGAGGGATATATAGGTCCCACCCATCTCATAATTATACCATTCTTATGTGTTCCACAAAATCAAAAAAAATCATACATCATTGCAAAACACATGTAAAGAAAATGGGATTCTTAAACATCGTGACATCATAAAACAATTCATATAACATAAAGGAATTAATAAAAATAATTCCATCACAACATAATCAAATCAATGAAATAATAGGGATAGAAACAGAACCCTATATTATCTTAGATGGAAAATAATTTTGATAAAACACTTGAACTCCATTCTTGAGGAAAATATCCTTTCTACTTCAAAAACACTTTTCCTTTATTAACATGTCATAAAATTCCAAACTAAAAGAAGTTGATTAAAAATAAACTTGAAATCTTGTAAAGGAAGGTTCTTTGAAATAATGATTTAAAAATCAATTCATGTCGTATAAGTTAAAAAAAACATTCTTCTCGTACTTTTTTCGGAAAAGTCAAAAAGTACCTCGTACAAAAAACAACAAAAGATTCCTTTCATATCTTTTACTAAAAACTCACCGAAGGGTAAAATTGGATTTAAAAAATTTTAGGTGGATGGAAATAATATTACATATTGAGGAAACATGGATGTGGATGATAAAATACACCCCAGTAAATTCCAAAGTATAAACAATCTCGGATAAAAATGAGATTGTGATATTTTCCTTATGACAACCATGCTTTTTAATACAACTTAAGAATGATTTATTACATAAAAATTCACTTGATACAAACAAGAAGATCAAGAGGTTTAGTGTCTTTGGGTATTAGGATCATTACATAAAAACTTTAAACTTGAAATACAACATCTTTATTGAAAACTTCCTTTACATGACCACTACATTCCTTCGTACTTAGCATTGCTTGGGATAACCTGAGGACATGCATAAGAAAAGGGTGATCTATAAAGCCCAGTAAAGGAGTACACAATGAATAACATGGGGAGTACAATACATGTTAGGCAATAGGAACATCAATAGAGCATTAGAGTAACATGAACATAAAGGCATGATAAAGCATGATAACCATAACATGGAAATGTGGCAACAACACTTAACATTGAATTAGTATGAGCCAAGGTTCATTGCACATGGAGCATGAGTAAACCGTCATTGCACTTGAATCACGAGTAAACCCTCATTGAACTTGAATTAGCAGGAGTCAACACTTATTGCACATGACGTATCATGATACTATACTTTACCCAATGCATTGGAGCGCTATAAGGGCGCACCCTTCTTAAACATTTCATTTCATGCATAAGTGTGCCACATGGATCATAAAACATGGATTCATAAAACATAATAATTTATTACATGATAAAGGAATGTGGAATTAATACATGAAACTTTATAATCAATATGTAAATGTGCATAAAGGTGAATACCCTTGATGGAGAAATGGGCATGGTATTCACTACACAATGATATTGGCTTAGAAAATCGGTGTGATTTCGGTAGCGTAACGGCGTGACATAAGAATTCATAAAAAAGGTTGATGAGAGAGAAAGGGGTTACTCATAATATTTACATGTAATGGACAATAAGTAGGTCATATAGATACATGTCCCAACAATTGAAAAGGAATTTAGATTCATGATACAAAAGTATTGCTTGAATATAAAAGAGGAGAAAAAGGTTTCTTTTGGAATTTCGACATAGTAACGGGTGTACATGGGAGGCATTTAATGATAGAGAAAGGGGTCTCCCATAATTCAAAAAATAAGAGGTCAGTATGGGACAGGTGTGAAACCATACCCCAACATTCATAATTGAAATTAAAAGGGAAATACAACTTAAAGAAAATTGACAAAAATGAGAAAGGAAGAAAACCCCTTACATGGAAGTGTGCTTCCAAAGGCTAGAGAGAGGCTTGTGAGAGGCTTCTTGGGAGCTTGGGACACCTTGGGAGGATTCTAGAGAGAGTAGAGCAGAGGTTGGACGAAGTCCAAGGGATTTTAGTGAGGAGGAAGTGGGGGCTTGGGTGGGTTTATATAGGAAAGGTGAGAGAATTCTTTATTATTTAGGTTTGGGACACCTTATATTAAAATAATCCAAACCCCAAACCATCCCATGGTATTCTCCCATGGTTTCTGGAAAAAGAAAGTGGAAAAAAATATTTTACAAGGCCAAGGTTCGAACTTATTAAAAAATTAGGGTTGCTTATGTGGAGGTGAGTCACACTCCCATGGAAATTAATTTAAAAATGAAAAGTGTTGAATAAGTCTTGAGGGCTCCATTAATTCTTTGAAAAGTAAGTAAAACAAACCCAAAACCTCATTATTTTAATGATAAAACACATATTGGCCGAACATAAGGATTATGTTATTTTATTACATCACCATTGGGTCATTATGATGTCATAAAACACATTATATATTTAAATGGTATTTAATTTTTTACCCAAAAATTTGACTGTCTCAGAAAATTATGAAAAATTCACCGTTGGATAATTTCGACGTCCTGATTCCAAAAATAATATTTTTTTTTATCTAAATAATTTTCTAAATATGTGAATTTTCACATTTAAAATAAAAACCGACATTTATAAAAAAATTCATGGGTTTTGACAGAAATGGATTTCAAACCTTAATAAAAATTTTAATTGCATTCATAAAATTATAAGATCATTTATACTTAATAAAAAATTAATTTAATATTAATAATAATATTTTATTAAAATATTATTTAATTCAAAAATCCTTTAATTTAATAAAATATAATTCTTAATTAAATAATAACTAAAAACACCATTTGTACTTTAAAAACTAATTACAATGTATCAAAAATGACTAGAAATTATATTCATTATTATATAAAAAAATAA
This sequence comes from Viscum album, assembly GCA_963277665.1. Classification (NCBI taxonomy): domain Eukaryota; kingdom Viridiplantae; phylum Streptophyta; class Magnoliopsida; order Santalales; family Viscaceae; genus Viscum; species Viscum album. The sequence goes on along the minus strand of OY728132.1, from coordinate 29,303,257 downwards.
TGTACATGAACATGGTGCTACATATTTGTTACATAACCCCTTAAAATAGCAGCATAAGACCTAAGGGTAAGGTATGTGGTGGTGATAGACTCTTGGGGCGGCTCGGATAACATCGCTCGAGTGGTAATTTCAATCAACCTCCAGTTTTCCCGTAGACAATCACATTCGAGCTTGACTTGATGAAGCTCAGCTTGGGCTTGGTCAAGGGTAAAGCCCAAAGACGCCACCTCTTTTCCAAGCTATGACAAATGGGATTCGTAAGGGGCAATTTTACTGGATGAGGCCATCGCTTCCTTTGTCTGAGTAGAAATGGGTTCGTTAAATCCTTATATTTATACTACTCAGATGATCACTATTAAACATCTATAAAAGTAACAGTCACAAATCTTAACGTAAAACTAAAGAAGTTGACATCTTATAAAAACATTTTTCATAAAGAACCATTTAACTGGATCAAGAGGGATTTTCTAGTAATGAAACATTGAGTCGTTACAATATTCCCCCCTTAAGAAATTTCTCCCTTGAAATTTTCCTTTTCCCACACTGAAACAAATGTGGGTAACTTAGCTTCATCATATCCTCCGACTCCCAAGTTGCTTCTTCAAACTTGTGGTTTCTCCACAACACCTTGACGAGGGGCATTATCTTATTTCGTAGAACTTTTTCTCTACGATCTAAGATCTTCACTGGTTCCTCCTCACAAGAAAGATCGTCTTCTAATTGTACCACCTCGAAAGAGAGTACATGTGAAGGGTCAGGTATGTACTTTCTTAAGAGGGATACATGAAAGACATCATGCACCTTGGCCATAGTAGGTGGAAGTGCTAGTCGATAGGCCACAACCCCAACACGATCAAGAATCTCGAAGGGGCCGATGTACCTTGGACTTAAATTCCCTTTCTTTCCAAACCTCATGACCTTTTTCCACAGAGATATGCGTAAAAACACCATGTCTACGACTTTGAACTCAAGGTCTCATCGAGGATTATCTGCATAACTCTTCTGTCGACTTTGGGCTTCCTTGATATGCCGCTGAATGGATTTTACCTTCTCCATCATTTCTTCGACCATTTCTGGTCCAAGCAGCTTACGTTCACCGACCTCATCCCAACATGCCGGTGTTCTACACCTTTTCCCATACATGGCTTCATATGGCGCCATTTGGATTCTCGAGTGGAAACTATTATTATAAGATAACTCAACTAGAGGAAGATGTTGATCCCATCCTCCTTTAAAGTCCATTGAGCACACTCTCAACATATCCTCAAGTGTTTGGATAGTCCGCTCGGATTGGCCATCAGTTTGAGGATGATAGGCCGTACTGAAGTTCACTTCAGTATTCAGAGCATGTTGAAGACTCTTCCAAAACTTAGAGGCAAATCTTAGATCTCAGTCAGACACAATAGATAGTGGTACTCCATGCAACCGTACCACTTCCCTGATATATATCCGTGCCAGTTGATCCAAAGAGAAATCCTATCGAATAGCAATGAAGTGTGCAGTCTTTGTAAGACGATCCACAATAACCCAGATTTCCTTGTTGCCTTTGGATGTCCTTGGAAGTCCAGTGACAAAGTCCATGGTGATGTTCTCCCATTTTCATTCTGGTATGGGCAATGGTTACATCATCCCCTTAGACTTCTGCCTCTCTTCCTTCACTTTCTGACACACCAGGCACTTTGATGTATATTCAGCGATCTCCTTCATATTATCCCACCAAAAGTTTTCTCAGAGATCTCGATACATCTTTGTGCTCCCTAGGTGAATAGAGAAATTTGAACTATGTGCATCATCCAAAAGTTCCTTCTTCAGCTCCGAACTTGATAGAACACATAGTCTTTTCCCAAACCGCATAATTCCTTCTTCATTAACATTAAACTATGAGGATTTTCCCATTTTGATAGCTTCCACTTTTTCTTGGATTCCCGCATCATCCTTTTGAGCATCCTTTAACCTTTCCAAAAGAGATGGTTGAGCAATCATTTGTGAAAGGATTGATGATGTTCCCTTCTTTATGATTCCCACATCCATCTTCATTAAGTCTAAGAAGATTTGATCCTTCTCAATTCTCATCATTGATAGAATCACTGGATCCTTTCTACTTAGGGCATCTGCCACCTTGTTCACTTTCCCAGGGTGGTAATGTATTGAATAGTCATAATCCTTGATGAGCTCTATCCATCTTCTCTGGCGCATATTAAGCTCTTTCTATGTGAATATATATTTAAGACTCTTGTGGTTAGTATATATCTCACATTTCTCTCCATAGAGATAATGCCGCCAAATTTTCAAGGCAAAGATCACCGCCGCCAACTCCAGATCATGTGTTGGATAGTTTCGCTCATGGATTTTCAACTTCCTTGAGGCATAGGATATCACTTTATCATTCTGTATCTGGACACATCCTAAGCCCTTCTTCGATGCATCACTGAATACCACAAAAAGATCCCCACTTGTGGGTAAAGTGAGCACGAGTTCGGTGATAAGCCTCCTTTTCAACTCCTTGAAGCTTTATTCGCATTCATCACTTCAAGAAAACTTTACTCCCTTTCAAGTTAGCTTGGTAAGAGGGTTGGACAATCGTGATAAATTTCTCACAAATCGTCGATAATATCCAGCTAACCCCAAGAAGCTACAGATATCAGTTACTGATGTTGGCCTCAGCCATCCCTCAATTGCATCTGTTTTGGAGGGGTCCACAGATATCCCATTGCTTGTGATGATATGGCCCAAGAATGAGACTTCCTTCAACCAAAACTCACACTTGCTGTACTTTGCATAGAGATTCTCCTTGCGCAAAGTCTCTAGTACAGTTTTTAAATACTCCTCATGGTCTTCCTTGGTTTTGGAGTATATTAGAATATCATCTATAAAGACTACCACAAATTTTTCAAGGTAATCTCTAAAGACTCTATTCATCAAGTCCATGAATATTGCTGGAGCATTGGTGAGTCCAAAAGGCATTACTATGAATTCCTAGTGCCCGTACATTGTACAAAAAACAGTCTTGGGGATATCTTCCTTCTTCACCCTTACTTGATAATATCCCGACCGCAAGTCCACCTTGGAGAAGTATTGTGCTCCACGCAGCTGATCAAACAAGTCATCGATTCTTGGGAGAGGATACTTGTTCCTTATCGTTATTTTGTTAAGTTCACAATAATCGATGCAAAGCCTCATTGACCCATCCTGCTTCTTGACGAAGAGGACTGGTGCACCCCATGGTGATGCACTTGGGTGTATAAACCCTTTTTCCAGATTCTCCTGTAGTTGTTTCTTCATCTCTTCAAGCTCAACAACAGCCATTCTATATAGAGTCTTGGATATTGGTAGCGCCCCAGGTATAAGTTCAATTGAGAAATCAACATCTCTTCTTGGAGGAAGACCAGGAAGTTCCTCGGGAAATACTTCAGTGAATTCCCTCACAATAGGCATTTCATCAAAGGTGGTTTCTTCCTTGGACTCAATCATCTGAGCCAGATATGTGTGCTCATAAGGCAGTAATATCCATGCTTGAGATGATGGAGCTAAAGGAGATTCATCTTCCTCCTGACACTTGTAAAGAATCAGGGGTTGATTCTCTATATGGAGTGTGATTTCCCTCTCCCGACAATTTATGTTGGCTCTATATAAGAAAAGCCAATACATGACAAGAATTGCATCAAATTCCACCAAAGGGAGTATGACGAGGTTCACCGGGAAATTCAATCCACAGATTATAACAGGGGAGGACTTATATTCATGGGATGCAATGATTTCCCCATTTGTCGTACTCACCGACATCTTTACTTCCAGGATTTGTGGTGGTGCTGGGATTGTTCTATTAAACATTCGAGATATAAAAGAATGCGTAGAACCTGAATCAAAAAGTACGTTCGCTATTCTTGAATGAATAACTTGCGTACCTTTCACCACTTTGTTTTCGGGGTTCCCTTCGGCATAAGTGATGGCAAAAGCTCTTCCTTGATGTCTTGGAGGTTGTTGGTTGCCTCCAAAAACCCTTGGATTAGGGCACTGATTCGCAAAATGACCCGGTTCATTGCATTTGTAGCATTTAACAACACGTTGAGGTTCGAACAGAGCGTTCCTCTCCTCTGTCGCAGCCGCGGGTCCTTCTTGACGACAGTTAATAGCAAAGTGCCCTTCTCTTCCACACCTAAAGCATTTTCTCATCCCCCTAAGGCAATTTCTACGGTGCTTCTTTCCGCACTTTTGGCAAGTGGGGTGCTGGAACTTCTTAGCACCATTGGATTTATCCATCGGACCACCAGCATTGAAGTCCACCTTACGCTTCTTGTCCCCATGATACCCCTGTGATTCTCCGATCTCCATTTCAACCTTGAGGGCACATCGGACAATTTCCTCATAGCTGTCGAAGTCACGGATCGCTAATGCTTTCCGCAAGCTAGGCTTCAGCCCACCAAAGAAGAGGTCAACCTTGAATTCGGGGGTAACAACAAAGCCGGAAGCGTATCGTGCAAGCCTTGTGTAGTTTTCCTCGTACTCTCCCATAGATTCTTCATCTTTCTGCTTGAGGGAAAGGATGTCCCTTTCAATCTTAAGACGGAGGGTGCACGGAAAATATTTATTGAAAAACATCTTCCGGAATTCCTTCCATTCCAAAGCCTCGATCTCCTCCTCAGGCTTCGTATTTTTGATCAACGTCCACCATTGATCAGCTTCACCCTCCATACGATAAGCCTGCAGGAGAACCTTCTCTTGTTCAGAACATTGAAGGATATAGAAGATCTTTTCAATGGAGTTGATACATTGCTCAGCGATCGTGGGATCAGATGATCCACTAAAAGTAGGAGGCCTTTGTATCATGAAGCTCTCGATAGCGACTTGTTATTTCTTAGGGCAAGTTGAACGTTCCTCTTGACCCGTGTTTCTATTCAAAACTTGAGTTAGCTGATGGAGAAGCCTGACAAAGTTCGCGATTCCCGCTCCCATTGGATTGGGCATCTCATTAGTACAATCATCACACTGATCTTCACAACGGTTGTTAGCCCTAGTTCTCCTATTACCGGCCATTGGCTGAAATAAAAGGAAAGTTAGGGGTAACACATAAAGGGTAATCCAAAGACAAAAGTTGATGACTTATAAATAAACTTTATTCTCTTTAACTCATGAGTCTATATGATTCAATCCAGGCATTTCATGATCTTCCTTCTAACATATATTCTTAGGGGCGTTTTTCCCTTAATAAGGGTTCATACTAAGATTGAGAATTTATCAAAACATATCCCCCGGGAGTGTCGTAACCAAGAGTGCAGCAAGGCCCGTTGTCGTGCACCAATTCCCGTTCGAGTCTAGCTCAAAGCGGTGTTTTCGGGTTTTACCCCTAGGTACATCTATGCCAGAGCCGCCTCTACATGCTCGTATCCAGACATGGATGTATTTGTTTGATAAACCACTTACTTAGTATTTACCAAAACTTAGGGATGTTCTTATTATGCTTAGTCTTGTATCTAAGGCTTTACTAGGGTTTCCTAATCCAAAAAATAACTAAACCTATCCTCTGATACCAACTATGACAACCCTGCTTTTTAATACAACTTAAGCATGCTTTATTACATAAAAAATCACTTGATACGACAAAAGAAAATCGAGAGGTTTAGTGTCTTTGGGGCTTAGGATCATTACATAAAAACTTTAAACATGAAATACAAAATATTTAATGAAATCTTCCTTTACATGACCACTACATTCCTTCGTACTTAGAATTGCATGGGATAACCTGAGGACATGCATAAGAAAAGGGTGAGCTATAAAGCCCAGTAAGGGAGTACACAATGAATAACATGAGGAGTAAAATACATGTTAGGCAATAGTAAAATCAATAGAGCATTAGAGTAACATGAATATAAAGGCATGATAAATCATGATAACCATATCATGGAAATGTGGCAACAACACTTAACATTGAATTAGCATGAGCCAAGGCTCATTGCACATGGAGCATGAGTAAACCCTCATTGCACATGAAGCATGAGTAAACCCTCATTACACTTGAATTAGCATGAGTGAACACTCATTGCACATGACGTATCATGATACTATACTTTACCCAATGCATTGGAGCGCTATAAGGGTGCACCCTTCTTAAACATTTCATTTCATGCATAAGTGTGCCACATGGATAATAAAACATGGATTCATAAAACATAATCATTTATTCCACGATAAAGGAATGTGGAATTCATACATGAAAATTTATAATCATTAAGTAAATGTGCATAAAGGTGAATTCCCTTGATGGAGAAATGGGCATGGTATTCACTACAAAATGATATTGGCTTAGAAAATCGGTGTGATTTCGGCAGCGTAACGACGTGACATAAGAATTCATAAAAAAGGTTGATGAGAGAGAAAGGGGTTCCTCATCATATTTAAATGTAATGAACAGTAAAGAGGTCATATAGATACATGTCCCAACAATTGAAAAGGAATTTAGATTCATGGTACAAAAGTATTGCTTGAATATAAAAGAGGAGAAAAAGGTTTCTTTCAGAATTTCGGCATAGTAACGGCTGTACATGGGAGGAATTTAATAAAAGAGAAAGGGGTCTCCCATCATTAAAACAATAAGAGGGAAGTATGGGAGAGGTGTGAAACCATACCCCAACATTCATAATTGAAATTAAAAGGGAAATACAACTTAAAGAAAATTGACAAAAATGAGAAAGGAAGAAAACCCCTTACTTGGAAGTGTGCTTCCAAAGGCTAGAGAGAGGCTTGTGAGAGGCTTCTTGGGAGCTTGGGGCACCTTGGGAGGATTATAGAGAGAGTAGGGCAGAGTTTGGACGAACTCCAAGGGATTATAGTGAGGAGGAAGTGGGGGCTTGGGTGGGTTTATATAGGAAAGGTGAGAGAATTCTTTATTATTTAGGTTTGGGACCCCTTATATTAAAATAATCCAAACCACAAACCATCCCATGGTATTTTCCCATGGTTTCTTGAAAAGGAAAGAGGAAAACAATATTTTACAAGGCCAAGGTCCGAAATTATTAAAAAATTAGGGTTGCTTATGTGGAGGTGAGTCACACTCCCATGGAAATTAATTTAAAAAGGCAAAGTGTTGAATAAGTCTTGAGGGCTCCATTAATGCTTTGAAAAGTAAGTAAAACAAACCCAAAACCTCATTATTTTAATGATAAAACACATATTGGCCGAACATAAGGATTATGTTATTTTATTACATCACCATTGGGTCATTATGATGTCATAAAACACATTATATATTTAAATGGTATTTAATTTTTTACCCAAAAATTTCACTGTCTCAGAAAATTATGAAAAATTCACCGTTGGATAATTTCGACGTCCTGATTCCAAAAATAATATTTATTTTATCTAAATAATTTTCTAAATATGTGAATTTTCACTTTTAAAATAAAAATCGACATTTATAAAAAAATTCATGGGTTTTGACAGAAATGGATTTCAAACCATAATAAAAATTTTAATTGCATTAATAAAATTATAAGTTAATTTATACTTAATAAAAAATTAATTTAATATTAATAATAATATTTTATTAAAATATTATTTAATTCAAAAATCCTTTAATTTAATAAAATATAATTCTTAATTAAATAATAACTAAAAACACCATTTGTACTTTAAAAACTAATTACAATGTATCAAAAATGACTAGAAATTATATTCATTATTATATAAAAAAATAATGTACATGAACATGGTGCTACTTATTTATTTCATAACCTCTTAAAATAGCCGCATAAGACCTAAGGTTAAGGTGTGCGATGGTGACAGACTCTTGGGGCGGCTCGGATAACATTGCTCGAGTGGTAATTTCAATCAACTTCCACTTTTTCCGTAGAAGATCACGTTCGAGCTTGAATTGATGAAGCTTAGCTTGGGCTTGGTCAAGGGAAAATCCCAAAGACACCACCTCTTTTCCGAGCTCTGACAAATGGGCTTCGTAAGGGGAAATTCTACTAGATGAGGCCATCACTTCCTTTGTCTGAGTAGAAATGGGTTCGTTAAAGCCTTATATTTATACTACTCAGATGATCACTGTTCAACAGCTATAAAAGTAACGGTCAAAAATCTTAACGTAAAACTAAAGAAGTTGACATCTTATAAAAACATTTTTCATAAAGAAACATTTAACTGGATCAAGAGGTATTTTCTATTAATGAAACTTTGGGTCGTTACATTCCCTTACATTAGGTCCGATTTGCTTCGTAAGTGTCTGAAACTCCTGTATAATGATTTAAATAATGTCATTGACTTATTCTAGAATCATACACATTGTTATGATATCATATATAGTTCACTTATGACTTTATTTTACCCGTTCTTTTGTAAATTTAAAGAGCGTTTTGGGTAAAATCGTTTCATTTTTCGTCCGTGTTTTGACTTGTAATTATTCATATGATTACTTAGATCATGATTACTTAATTATAGAATATAAAACATGATTTATATATAATATATATTCAGAATATACATATATATAATAGATCAATAAATGGAAAGAAATACACCGTTCATGGAGACGGTATGCCGTACGTACGCATGAACGCTGTTTTCGTTTCCTTATTGAGTTGAATGGATTTAAGTAGATAACATACATATATATATATATACACATAAATCCATTATCATTATTATGTCATATATTTCATGATTACTTATTATATATACTTTATAATCATTCATGAATGGTTAACATGGAGAATGAATCTCATCACATCGTGGAGACGGTAGTCCGTACGTACGCACGAGCGATGATATCGTTCTCATGATCGTGGAATTGTATGTGAGTGTATGTATACTATTTCAGAATCAATATAACTTTACAATAATCATATATAGTTATTATTTACACCATTATACCCATCCAAGTAAGGTGGTGGTAGAAAATAGATTACACCACGGCGTGGAGACGGTATTCCGTACGTACGCAGGCGCGGTGATTTCATTTTCCGTAGGATGGATAGATGGTGAAATAGGGTTGCTTCATACTTATAATAACATATCCGTATATTAGTGATACTGATGTTATTACTTCATAATGAAACAACCTAAGAAGAAGAAGTGGAAGAAGAAATAAAGTTGAAATAATCGGTAACAGACATTACCTCTTCTTTGAAGCGCCTCTTTGAGTCCTCCTCTTAGGGCACTACAATTGGTATTTGAAGAATACCAGGACCTCTAGGATGTTTCTAGGGAAGTGTAGAAGAGAATTGTTCAGGGTTTGGACGATCTTGAAGGCTCAAAGTGGTGTGAGGAAGAGAGGGATGAGGTGCCCTTTTATAAGGGAGGAGAGGGGCTCCTTTGGAAAAACTAAAAATATTATTTTATTATAAAGACAAATACGGTTTTAAATAGCTCCAAATTTATTTAATTCGAAGATAATGTGGGTATGGGTTGAAATCCTCTCATCCAATAGAATTTAGACAAGTTTAGGTTCCTATTTTAACCTTATCATTTATATTTAACATTAAGTTAAATAATTTTACTTTTACCGTGTCTTCTTGTGTTCTTATACTATAAGGTTAATAAACTTACTATAACAAGCCAAAAGAACCCCAAGTTGTTTATTATTAATATATATAACCTTATCTAAGTCATTTGGCCGAACCTTAGATTTTTATGAATAAAATAACAATTAATAATATTATATTTGTTTTAAAAACTATTTTATGTCAATTTTGACACTATTTAGTAATTGATTTTTGTAAAACTTATTACAGAATTATTAGTTCAAAAAAAGTTAATTAAATAAATAATAACATGTCATATTAACCTAGAAAATTAGTGTAATTCATAAAAAGTCTCAAATTACATTTATTTGGGTATTTATAACATCAATTATGTCTATATTTCATTAATAATATTATTAGTGCATCATCTTTGTGTCATAAATAAATTAAATTATTTAATGTTTAAAAATTACAAATAAAATACCATTATATAGGAAATAGTTTTATATTTCTAAAGAATATTTATATATGAATTTATCTTATGTATAACCCTATATTAAAAATTATTTACTTATTAAACTTTGATTTTAACTATTTTAACCCTTCTTTAAATAAATTAATAATAAATGTCCTAATCTAATCCAAGTGGGCCTAAATGGTCATATTTTATTCCTAAGGTTGTTTTTGGTCGAATTACACTTATAAAATAGAATTAGGACCTATGTTAGGGTAATAATAATATCATATTTACCCTTAATTACCCTATTTAATTTTAACAGTGGTAAAAACAAAGTAAAAAGTTACTATTCACCAAAAATTATTTTCATCTCATTGAACCACATTTTAATTACTAACATCAACCGTGTCTCTCGGATTTTTTAAAATTCAACTCACAGAAGTGGTAAAATTACGTTTTATGAAAATTTCATTTTTTAACTACCACTTAGTGGTTTCACTATTCATCAAAAAAATGAAATTTTCCAGAAAAATACCAAAAATTAGGACTAAGATATATTTGATATTATGAATTAAAAAATGATGTCCATTTTAAAAAATTCAAAACATATCAGTTTCATTAATTAATTTAAAAATTAATTCCCGTCGTCAAAACAAATAACGTGTTCTTAAGAGATAATAACTATCAAAAGATTGACAGTTGTTTATGTCTGGTTTAAATGTGAAATTACATCCAATAACCAAAATTGTATTATATTGTAAAAATATATTCTAAATATACTTTAAAACAACTCAAATTAATAATTAATCACTGTTAATTATTTCTATTAAAAAGGTTGTTTTTAATTAAAATTTAGTAATTTTCACTATTCATCAGAAAATGAAAGTTATCCGAAAAGTACCAAAATTTCACCCTAAGATAATTTAGATATTCCGAATCCAAAAATGAAGTCCACTTTAAAAATAAAATTTAAAAAATTTCAAAATTTGGTTATTACTATTCATAACGGCTAGTTTTAATAATATTTTAATAGCATATCGTTGTTTAGTGAAACTCAGTATTGCGTACTACACACGCTATCGAGGAAGGTCGTGATTGCGTTTAATGCATGGAAAGTCAAGGATGCGTGTTGTGAAAGCTTCTTTTGGTGTAGCGTACAACACAAGACATTAATGAAATTAAAAATAATATTTTTCATAAAATCTCGGGGTGTTAAAATCCACCCAAGAACCTATCGAAGGGGTGAAGATTTCATGGTTTGGTAGAGTAATACATGAGGTTTTTTTTAATAATTATCTAGGATTGCAGACCCTTGTCAACCTTGACATGGTAAGTACAACCTTTTACATGGACTGAGAGGTTCTAGAGTTCCTTCAAGGAGTTGGGGATAAGGATTACAAATACTTGTGTATTGAGACTACCAAAGGAGGGTGTGGAGTATATAGTGTATTTAGATGCCTTAGGATCTATCCTAGACTGCATGTTGATGTATTGGAAGACTGTTATTGCATTCTGGTCAAGGCAGATGAGATCCCATGAGCATAACTACTTGACTCCTGAACTAGTGTGGGGATTGGTTGTCTTCACCCTAAGGATATGGAGGCACAACCTTATGGGGGAGCACTTTGTGGTTTACCCATACAATTAGAGTTTCAAATATGTATTTATGCAAAGAGACTTGAACTTGAGATTGTGGGTCTTGTTGGAGTTCTTATAGGAATTTGTATTTGAGATAGTCTATACTCCATGGAAGGGAAATTTATTAGTTGATGATATTAGATGGAAGTCCTTGGTTCACTTGGTGTAGGAGGTTTGTGATCAGACGACTCCCTTACAGCTAACCCTGGTGGAGGAGGAGGGTGAAACTTTTCTACATTCTATGGTGTTGAACACTTCACTTTTTATTCATATAAGAGTGTCAATGTTAGGAGACACTGAATTTTATGTCTTTTCTGACAATATATCCACAGGTTATTCCCTAGATGGATATTCTAATGGAGGGAATTATGACTTCCTTTTCCATGGATGAACTGTGGTCACAGAAAAAATGTTGTAGGAGGTGATGTGGCAGTTCCACACTTCTCCCATGATTGTATATTCTGATGTGGGGAAGATGTACAAATACCATCAAGGAAATTTTTGGTGGCCCAACATGAGATAGAGAATAGATGAGTTTGTCTCTCAGTGCCTCACCTGTCAACAGGTGAAGGATGAGTACTAGGCTCTAGAAGGTTTTTTGTAGCCCCTTTAAACCCTTAAGTGGATGTGGGAAGGAATATCCATGGATTTCATGATAGGTCTTCCACACACAAAGAGGGGACATGAACCATTTTGGTGATAGTTAACCAAATCATGAAGTGGGCACAATTCTTTTATATCAGGGAGTAGAGATCAGTAGAGAGGTTTGAGTATTTTTTTACATATGGGAGACCATTTTCCTTCTTGGGGTACCCTTGAAACTATCTCTGATCTTGATGTGTGGTTTACCTCAAGATTATGTAGATCCCTATAAGGGGCTTTAAGGATGTATATGAGGATGAGTGAAACCTTTCACCATTGGATTAATGGGTAGAATGAGCACAATATCCAGGTGTTAGGGAATATGCTGAGGGATTTCATGTTAGACTTCGTTCGGTGCGGGGAGGATCACATTACTTTGTTAGAGTTTCTATAAAACAACTTATACCACTATAATATCGTCATAACACCATTTGCGGCCCTATAATAGAGACCTCATAAGACACCGTAGTAGTAGAAAGAGATGAGAGAGACATTTATTGTGAGTCTAGAGTTTGTGTAAAAAATATCTAGGAAGGTCTAGGTCATCCATGAACAAATGAGGGTGTCCAAGAGCAGACAAAAATATTATGTAGATAATCACTTTGGAAAGTTGATTTTGAATAGGGAGACCATGTTTTCTTTATATTATCCCCATGATGAGAATTTTTGAGATTTGTCTATAGAGGAATGTTCACCTCAAGGTTCATCAGGCCATTCACGATCATGTAGGGGTTCTGTTAAGGTTTCTTACTTCCCCTCCCTACCCCCATAGTTTGAGTAGGTGAACAATGTCTTCCATGTATCACAACTAAAGAGATATATGCATGAACCTATATGTATAATATAATGAGGAAAATGGACATCAAGAATGAATCCACATTTTTGGGGAACCTAGTGGCGATCAAGGATTGACATGAGAGGACCCTGCATGGTTGGACCATACCCTTGGATCATATGATGTGATAACATTTAAACATACAAGAGAAGTTCTGGGAGTGGGAGAGATCAATATCTGGAGTTATTTTTTTAGTTTTTTAATTTTATAGGTTGAAAATATCAAAGGAAAAAATGATGTAGAGACCTATTTTTTCCCTGTAATACATTAATATATATATATATATATATATTAGGTTCTAGGAACTGAGATGACATGCTATTCCGAGGCCTGGTATTCCCAGAATTAATTTTATAAAAATATTAAAAATATTATATATTATTTTCATGTATTTTCTTAAATAAAATAGAATAACAATTTTATGGAATCTCAGGTTAAAAATTTGAGATGATGGTTGAGTTTGGAATGTGTTGTTTACCCTAGGCGCAACCGAAAATGGGTTAGTGTGGGATGTTCATATATCTTTCATGTTGGTGGTGCATTTAGTTGGTTAATTAATTAAATTAACTATGTTAATTTACTAATATAACCTAACTAAAATTTCTATAAGATCACTACTGTGTAGAATCCTCCATGATAATCCATATAAACCATGAGAGTAATCTAGATCTTTCTTCCTATTTCTTCTCGCGAATCAAATTTTGACGATTATGAATTTTCAGATTGAAGAAGATCGGGATGCAATGAACACACCAAATTATTCCATTTGTTGGAAAGTGTGTTTTCAAAGAAAAATGATCCAATATACTAGTATGAATCATTAATTTGTTTCTAAGCCCCATTTTGATTAAATTTATTGAGAAAGATCAACTTTTTACCTTGGATCTATTCCAGTTGTTGCCTTTTCATAATCCATAGTATTGAAACTCAATTGGTTATTCATTTTATATAACCCAGATCTACCATTTTTGTTTTTTGGACAAGAACACTTTGCTAAATATTTTAAAACCATTTTTGTGTTTATTTTATCCCTTGGTTCTTTATGTTCTTCAGTGGTTAGACCCTATGATCCCCATTCAAAATTTTCAGGCAGTACCGAACCTGATTAAACCTCAAAAATCATAACGAATCCACATGAAAGAGACATATCAAAAATTTAGGGATTATTTAAGATTTATTAAAAATTTTAGGATATCATTTTAATTATTGAAATCCAAATAATAAATTCCCAAATAATCTAAGGTGTGCAGGATGAAAAACAAACAACTATGACCCGTGGATGCTGATTTATGACCATTGAATGGCCAGAAACAACCAATATTGACTAGATACACAATTTTTAGGACATGATAAATCCATAACTATGGGAGGAGGCATCATATCTAGATCATAGAAAACATATATAAAGTTAGGGAGAAATCACGACTACACATTGTGTAGTTTGAAGAACATGACGTGTCGGCCCAGGCTGCGACGACTAGTGTTTTTAGAAAATCATTAGCATCAAACACCATGTGGAATACTCACACACCATGTGAACTATTGATAAAGGAATATCCATGTACTAAAAGATTAAATGGGAAAGGGCACATCAAGACACGCTTTGTAGCAAAGTACACAGGCACAACTTGAGTATATAGACACATGATGGATACATTGTCATGACCAAGAACACATGTGATACCCAGAGTGGCATGGATACACTATGTATATATTCTATAGGCCATATATACTTACATGTTTGGAGATCCATGTTACTCAAGGGACACAGAAGGGTGATTTAATGTGACCACATGAAGTGTTCATCCCCACACATACCATGTACCCCTTGGTTCATTTTGAAGAAACTTCAATATTATGTATATCCTTCATTTGAACTCATATTGTGGCCTATGAGTAGCCTATACATAGTGTTTTTCCATGTGGAATGTGAGGTTTTCTTCTGTAATGAATTTTAGGATATGTTGGAATTTTTTTTAGGCAAGGTGCTTATTTAGGCAGCGCTCAGTGATGGCAGTGATCAGGAAGAGGATCACAAGTTCCACAAGATTGGAACCACCCTTAATATTGGGTACGAGTACTCTAACTACCATGTGGGACCTCCCTCTTAGATAGGGTTTAGGTCATCGATGATCATAGTGGAACCCCCTGTCACACCAGGGCATGGGTCCTTGACCTACAGAGTGGAACTCCACATCATGTTGGGTGTGGTTCCTCTACCAACCGAGTGTAAAACCCTATCAGATAAGGCATGAGTCCTTTATTATAGGAGTGGAACCCAACGTCACACCAGGGAATAAGTTCTTGACCTATAGAGTGAAACCCCCATCAGTTTGGGGGTGATTATTCTACCTACCTAGTCAAACCCCCTATCAGATTGGGCATGTGTCCTCGTGACACTAGACTGGAACTCCCCCCAATGAATTAGGGAACATGTCTGAGTGGACCCCTCCCCCCTCGACGCATTTGGGAAAAATTATTATATGGTTACTTATAAGGTTGAACCCCCATGATGCACAAGATAATGGGTCCCTTATTGGGAGTTTGTGCACCCTCGACTATGTAATAAAGTGGTGAGGCATGGGCCTTCACAAAGTTACTTATGGGCATATTTGTGAGATGATGCGAATTGTTTATGGGATTTTTGAATTGTTAGTGAATCTCTTCCTAGACTGGATTGTGAGATGGAGATACCCTTTCTCTCTCATTTTGGATTCTTTTACTGATTATATATATATATTTATATGTATATATATGTATATGTATCCATACCTTTGGATTTGGTTACTCTCCTTCCATGGGTTACGAAGATGCGTGGGGTATGCCATATACTTTCTGTGTTTAGATTATCTTGGTTAGTTATGGCCATTATCCTGATATGGGTTCAAATTTCTCGATGTGTAGTCCATATACACACAATGATGAGACCCTTATGCATGGAAGAGTTTAATCTCTCTCTCTCTATTGGTTTGGGTTGACTTTTTGTCTTCTAATTCATTCTGTATCCTAGTTAAAATGCATTATCGTTATATTCATTTTGTATCTCTCAAATATCCCACATCAACTTTTCAGTTATACAATGGGTATGGATATACTCACCCCTACATGGTATTTTCCTGAACGTGTTAGGTCTTATGAGGAAGTTAGATAGGTCAGTGATGACCTCATATGAGCTTCTGGATACTTGGTGCATGAGACTATATATGATGTTCATGTCTTAGAGACCAAGATATCGGCTCTCTCAGTAGTTTACTTTATAGTTTTCTAGGTTGGTACATCTTTCTATTAGGTCATGTATTTTTTCCTTTACTTTTAGGTTATCACTATCATACTATTTTTCACCTTAGAGGTTTTTCATGCTTGGTCTAATTTCTAACTATTGAATGTTTTTAATTTTTATTTCATACGCACTTCTTCATTGAGATGGATGTATATGTGAATATAGGAATCTAAGAAAAGAACTACCATTTAGGTTATTTTTTTAACCCTTATCACCAACCCCTAGCCTAATGAGGCTGTCTTGGGGCAGTTGTGGATTGAGCCCTAGTTTTGGTTAGGTCATAACAAAAGACTCCTAAATGATAAATATTATCATAAAACTACCATGATCATAAGATTTTTTTGTATATCACACCTCACAATTATACTCAAAATAATTCATATGATATCACATTGTTGTATGATATATTTGGATAAGGAAAACTCTTGAAATCATGATTTAATAATTTATAATATACCCAATAGTCACATATAATATTTCCAAAATTAATCACATATATATGATCATTAGGGTATATCTCCTTCAATATTGAGAATATTATATGCTCATATTTATACATTTCATATTTTTTTGATGATGGAAAGTATAATTTTGGTTATACATATCATATAGATAGAGGGAAATGTAGTGAAAGAGTGTTAAGAAGTTATTTATTACTACTTTGACCATAAAAGATAAATTTGTATCATTTCATAAAGATATTATTCAAGAAGTATGTTTGTAAAATTTTATTTCTACACATGGAATTTTAGACAACATCAAAAAGACTCTACAGATTCATGTTGACAATTTTATACCAATATTATTTTAAAATAATTCTATATATTTTAGGGATAAAAAATGGAATTAAATAACATCATCCTTATATAAAAATTTCATAAATAAAAATTATTAATTGAACATATTATAACAACTATAATTCTTTATAGCCCTATGATGAATGTGTTTCTAGAAAAGATATTTTTGTGGACATGTAAAATGGGTTAAGATGATTTTTGAGATGGATCCAATATATGTGATGATCGATAATTTTATTTAAATTGATAATTTAAACTCACTGATTATTTTGATTTCGGTTATTAATTTTTAATTTGTATATATTTTTTATTTGAATGATGAAGATACATAGTATCTTAAACTAAAATATTATTGTTTCATAAAGTATATATATCATATTTTAAATAATTATAAGGGAATTATTTAAATTATAATATATTAAAGGGACTATATCAATTGATGATGTATAACTATCATGACTCAATTGATATTATCATTAGTTATAATGAATGTGGAGGGTATCAAAGCCTTTAATAATTTTTTTCTATATATTGTAAGATAATAGAAACAATATTATGAAGATCATAATGCTATTTAAAATTTAATATAGGTAACTAAAATGAATAACATTTATTAAAATTCACTATAGATGGGTATATACCCTATATTTAGACAAAATGGTTGATGAATATCACTAATAACAACCAAAGGAATATTTTATCTAAGGTGTATACATGGGATACTCTAAATCACCCAATGAATTTGGAAATAATAGCATAACAACCAGGATATTTTTATACCTCAGGTGGAAAAAAATAGAGTTTAAAGTAACAACAAGGATAATTAGATGAGATGGACCAGGAAAGAATTACATGAATGGGTTCCCCCATTCCAAGCCTCGACCATTTACATATACTTCAGGGATGATCCCAAATTATTCATATCATTTACACAATAATTATTAAATATTCAAGTAATAATATGATTATACCTCCTTGAAATCCATTTGTCCAAATTCATCCTAAAAAAATTTCATTATATGAAACATATACGGATTACGATAGACTCATGTGGAAGACCCCAAATATTAACACATAAAACTGAAACTCCTATATAAATCCTAGGGTGTTTGGTTAAATTTTAAAATAAATTTCTTTTTATATAACTACTATATGATATAACCCAATTAGACATTACAATTGGATTGGTTTGGATTGATTTACAATATAATCATATTATAAGATATTATATATTTATAATGGAAGAAAATTTCATTTACAAAAAGGAATTCATACCATAAAAAATCCCTATATCATATAATATGATACTGGATAAAATATATCACTAATATATTAGGCTTTAAGTCATATCTCCTTAAATATTCAACATCAACTAAAGCCTTATATACTTTGTTTCACTTTACCTTATATTGTATCATGTATAAGAATTTATAAAATCATATAAAAATATCCCTATGGTAATTATAAAACACTATTGTAATGTTTTCATAAAATTAACTATGTATCACCTAATATGAAATAACTTATGAATATCCATCCAATTTTTTTTATAAAATCCAATACAGTTTTATAAAATCTCTCTATGTTTTTTTAAAACATAATCCCCACTCAATCAACTCAAAATTAAGATCCCATGGGTCTTTATAGCATTGAGAACATATATAAATTACTGAATTTATAAATTTAACTAATCACCATTATTTAGAAAAGTATATATTCTACACATGATATAAATGTATCCGATGTGATCTCTATAAAACACATGCATCACTATGCATGTGTATATTGGTTGTGTCATATACAAGTATGTATTTTTATTTGATCTCTTTATCCAGCATATCATGTAACCACTTGAAATATATAATATTATTTTTTTATAGCTACTTGTGTTTTAATGACCCCCTGAGTGTACATGGTCCATGTTGTTGAAGAGATCATAAGTGATTCATACTTATCGATGAGAAAATAACATGCTCCTTATCTAATAAATAACAATAAAATTTATTATCTTTGAATGATCATGCACTTATTATTTCTATATCAATCATGGAATAAGACTTTATACTCATGACATAAGAGGAAAAATCTTGTTTTATTTATTTCTAGACCGTTTAAAGGATCAGAAACATACCCAACCACCCCTAATTAGCTAAGACATGAGGATTTCATAAAGAAGTTATCAAATAATATTTTTTATCATGATAGGTATCTTTTTAACATATGTTATTGGGGAATTAAAATTTTAAATATTGTACCACTACTATACTAGTGATATAGTGTATGAAACTACATTGGTGGATTATCTAGTGCACAACAGACCTTTTGTTCCTCAAGAGAATATTTCATATCTCTATATAAAATTCTACCCATTCTAACCATAAAATTTCATGCACACCAATAAAACTGCACGATAAACATTGATTAAGGATAAATAAAAGTCAAACTTATATATATTAATAATCATTTAACTTGAATAGTATATAAATACATCCTTAAAGAATGATAAAAGTTATATTAAATAATGTATAACATGATTTTTTATTATTATTAACCTATTTTAATAATACCAAAAAAACATAGATAAGCTCATCTGTAATTATTTACCATATGATAGGATTCCTGAAATCCATTATGTTTGGTATACTTTTAGTTTTTTTGTAAAACTCATTACAAATTTGTAAAATTATTTCCTTATCTTTATGTCTAAATATAATAAAATATTCCAACTTAACTATTTAAGTAAGAAACATATATACAGAAAGTTAGTTTGAATAATTACATGACCTAGGAATCATATTCTAAATGTTCAATTCCCTGAAAAATATTAAAAATCTATTAATTCATAACATCCAATGTTATAATGCTAAAAACATATGTTTTATACTAATAATAACTTCTATATTTATCATCATTACCATTATTAGAAATATTCCATCATTTTTTAGATCATTTTATTTAAGAAACGAAACTGTTTACTTTTTTCATTACCAACCCATATCCTAAATCCATTTTAGGATAAAAAGTGAAATTCAAATTTTTATGTAACTAAATTAAAATCTTTAAATTTCACTTACTGACATACCCCAAACTATTTTAGGACATTATGTTTTAAAATTCCTTACATAGTAAACTATATAATAGTCGAAATACTTCATTACCTTACCTCAAGAATAAATCTATGTATTTTAGAGGCTATTGACCATTGGCGAGGACCTAAATAACACATTGAGGATAAAATAACCCTAATAGAATAATCATACATAACATTTAAATAATATAAAAACATCTACAATAAATAATTATGGTATGCAAAAATAAACAATAAACACTCAGAACAAAATGAAATGCAATCTTACAAGTATATATCCTAACTGATTTCCCACTAGCCCTATCACACACATATATAACAAAATAGAACAAAACATCAAATATACTCTACTTCTATCCATTCACCAAACACCAATTGAGCTTCTCTAGCCCAATATAATACATAACTTATGCTCATCCAAAAAATGGGATATATAGTTTACATGAAAACAGTTGTGCTTGTGCAGGGTGTGAGAAACACATCTCTATAGGGTCTGAACATGTTCCCGTAATATATGTCATCATATAAATTTGTATGAAAGTGGAAACTAAATCATGTAAAATTGATATAAAATAAAAATTTTGGCCCATTTTGTGCTAACCAAGACACCATGACACCTAACCATACCTACTTGGACTAGTTTCTCACATCTCCAAACATGATATGAAACATATATAAGGGATAGATCCCCACAGAGTAACTATATTATAACACATCATAATCATGTTAAATAGCACCCACCCCATATATATTCATATATTTTCAGTGGAACTAACACCCACCCTATAATACCAATAATCCATCACAAATTAGAGGGAATAACACGTGTACCATATATCTCTATATATCATCTAGGGGAATTGTGCACACCATGTAATAGCCATCATATATCAATATTGAGGGGAATATATCCTATACTGTATATATGTATATATATAAATATATATCTTTTGGAGGAAATGTTCCCACCCTTTAATACTAATCATATATCATAATCAAGTGAGTTATTTCCCATCATTTAATACCATAATATCCCATCATACTATCGGGATAAAAATATCTCATTGGTTACCAAAATAACATATATCCTTCAAAACAATCTCTCCCAGAATTATCAAAAATTCTCTTCAGGGGGTATGTCATCTAATTTAAAATAACCATATCATCTGGGGGAAATGTATCCCTACAATGAAATTATCATATATCATTATAGACCCATGGGAAGACACTCTCAATGAGTCCTAATATATCATAAATCCTTGGACTGATTCTCTATCAAGTTTTGAATTCCCTGAGAGCATGCTCTCAGTCATGGTGAGTCTAAGTATCAAGTATCTTCATCAACCAAATCACCCTGACAACTACCCTCTTCCTAGGAGGGTCACAGAAGCAAAATCTAACCTATACCCTCTCACTCAAGGATGTTTCCACACATAAATATCTTATTCTATATCATATCAAGTATAATCTATACTATATTACATAGTTAACAACACAAAGAATGAAATTACATTTCACAAAAACACTAGATCTCAGTCTGGGAACTAGTACCTCAAAAACATTACCCACACACATCTCATCCACTATCATGTATCATATGCCAGTATCCTAAAAAAATCAAAGTCACGGAAATTTAAACTTATGGACTAATCAAAATGTATCTCTACCATAAGGGTATTCTATAGGTGTCCCAACCAAACCTGTTTTCTACTAACCATCTCAAACTTACAAATGTCACCCCATGGAGGAACCACCGATCACAATCCTTGTCCACCCTTGAATATAATAGGTCGGGTTCTACCCTCTTACAATTCCTAAAACACAACCCAATCCCAAAATCTTATGACCGTCCTAAGATAACTCATTCCAAGGGCCTCGATAACCCAGTTCCAAGCCATCAATATTGTCCAAAACCCATAGTTGTGTTCCATTTCACATCCCCCATAGAGACCACTTGACCTTACTATATATAGGAAAATCCCCCATGTAAGGATACATCAAGTTCCATAGGACTTATCCTTATCATATAATGAATCAAATCTCATCCACCCTCAAGAGGGTATTCCCAAATATATGTGAGATGTAAAACCATCTCAACCATCAGCTCAAAGCATAAAAATATATTACCTACACTATTATTCCTATGAGTTCCATCTTAGGATACCCAAAAACCATCCAAAGATCAAAACTCACCCTAGTCCTATCTTCATATTACTCTACATTCTCACCAACCTTAAAAAACTAGTCATTGGGTGACTCCATTGTCTTTAACAATCACTGGTACACATTCTATAAACCTAGGGAATCAATTCCACCCCTTTATTTTATCTAATGGTTCTATTTGTCCCTATTAATTTTACTAAACCCACGCATTCAGGAATATATTCATGCTCATGAATAAAGAAGCATGTGGGTTTCTATGGTAGGGGACATCTACCACTACATTAGACTTACTCAATCTATATTATCCTCATATCCTAGAAATATACCATCGATTCATCTTCCAAAACCATACCAACTTCTGAGATTCTATCACAATCCACAAGTCATAAACAATATTTTTTAAAAAAATTTCCGAACTGAATAGGAATATTATTTTAAAAACTCACAAGGAAGTGTTTCATCAGAAAAACCGCAACCTTACACTCAATGAAGGTCCATGACGCACCCCTTTCACCATCATGAGTGAAATACCTAACACACAACACCCTGTTTATAACCAATTTAGTGTTAAATGAAAAAAACCAAGAAAAATCCATTGGATGATGTAATTATAAAAAAAAGTGAAATATTATTTATGTTCTATATCATAGGAAATCGTCCTTCCATGTCAATAAAAAAACCACAATGATTTGTAATATTCTTTAATGCTTCTATGGAATCATAAATAAAACCCAAGCCTAAAATTAATAAAAATATAGGGGCTACCAAAAGAAAAAATAAAGTGTTACATATATTAATATCTTATAAAAACTATCTATATAATATATATACCTAAAAAACACTACTTTACGAGGAATCAAAGGGAGTAAAAGAGGAGGGAGACCCTGAAAAATTGGTCCCCCCCTAATTCCCCAATATCCATAAATTGATAGGGAGATAACATATAAATGATGGGTCTACCACACATTTTTATGAACCAGATAAGGTAGTGTCATATCATGAACCTAAGTGTCATGATTTGATGTCACATTCTAGGTTCTCATCACAACATAACCTAGAGGGTCACAACATGACACCATACTAAATCCTTCCTTAGTGGTGAGATCCATCCTATATAATATCACCTCCATAGTTTGGCCTATATGCTTGTTCTATGGAACTCCCCCATTGGGAAGAAGAATAAATTGAAATATCAATCATTCGTGGTGTATGATCGTCCCCTCATAGTGTAATGTCGCTTTCCATGATCTTATATTTTAAACTCCATGAATAAACACCCCACCTCTCTTTCCTCTATAGTGATGCCTAGGGGTTATAGTGTGTCTACCATTCTCGAGAAATATCATTAGGGTTTCACTTAAGGAAAATAGAATTATTACATTGGTGTCCTTGCCATGGTGTTGTTCCCTTTACCGTGGTCTGACTCCCCTACATAATATATATTCATCTTCCAAATACACACAAAAAAATTCCATCATATCATGGAACACACTAGTCTTGGAAGGACACTCAACCAACCACTCAACTTGGCATGGACATCACTTTTTGCAATGTGATAAACCCCCTTTATCCAACTTCTCATCCCTAAAACATATATAACTTTTCCAATGCACATCTATGAGCACAATACACCTCATGGGACTCTAAACCCATACAAAAAATATTCTATAGATTTATGGACACCTTAACTAATGATTATAATCTCAAATTTAGAAAAATCTACTTCTCCTCGATAAAAAATTAAAATTACCATCGAAAAAGTAACCTATAAATACATGTATCATTAAAAAAATCCCCTAAAAAACACCTAAAATCCATGATAAACTATTTTTTTCAATTTTAAAATTTACAATACCTTGGTTACCAATTTTAAAAAAACTGGTCACGTTCTATCTCCAAACATCAAACATGATTCTACTGTACAACTCCAAACACCAAGCTTGGACACAATAACTTTTATCCAAAATATCCGGTCCAATTATCAAAAAAAAACAATGTTTCAAAAAATACCCTTCATGTGGTTTTAACCTCACTGAATTTGATTTAATGAAAGAACTACCCTTTTCCTTCCCTTTCCCGACTCTCCTCAAAAGACTCATCTTTATCCATTGTGGCATCACCGCATTACTCTTAAAATATTATGAAAATAAATTAAATCATTATAGAATCATCTAAACAACAATAAAAAAGTATTTACTTAAAACTCAGTGTAATTCCACATTTGGATCCTCAAATATACACAATAGTTATCCCTCTCTCCATACAAAAAAATGGTGGCCCTCTTGTCAAAATCACTCTCTAGGAGAACCAAATCCACCCTGAGTCAATTTCAAACTCAAAAACACGATTCAAAAATATATCCAACACAAAAATTTAGTTTTTTTTAAAGAATAAAATAATATTTGATCTACTTCAATAGTGACATCCTTATGATTTCTCATTCATCAACCGACTTTTCAAACTACATCCATGAACCTACCAAACATTGGATTAGGCACTAATGACTAATTTGATTCTCCCAACCATATGAGTATCCTTAATATCACTTCCCCAAATCAAAACACATGATCTTTATAACCTATCCTTTATCCATTATTGAATGTAATGAATAGAGATAACCAATCTACTCATACTTGAGTTCGAAAACAATCACTAATCACCACCAAATCTTGGTTCACAAGAAATTATTACCACAAAATCCACCAATAACCACCTGAAACAAGGGTCATTCCCTCTAATATCCAATTATGTTCTACCCACTAAATATATTCCTTTGAGAAATTTCTCAAATATAATTCTTGTTAGGCCCCAACATCACTCGTATATCACCCCCTAGGAAACACTCACCCCGATCCTAACAAAACCTTTCAAGAAACAATCTAGGATCAAATACACTATATTACCTTGAATCACCTCTGATTTATCGTCATACCTCATAGGGACACAAAAAATTATTACCAAAACGTGAGGCCACTATTATAATATGCATCTTTTTAAATTCTATTTTCCCTCAACCCATAACGAAACCAAAGTGGACATATATCACTATTGATCACACTCCATATGTGATTCTTATCTAAAAATATCACATAACATGAATCTCCACTAAGAATTTGAAACTAAGGGATACTCATTACAACATCACACCACTCAGATTCTAATATAACCCAGAAATCACAAATCAAAACCACACATGACCCATTACACTAGTCAATAATTTTAATGGGAACCATGAATAAATAGTGCACATTTTCCTCACACATCAATGAATTTCCCTAAAATTTCACGAAATTCCTCACTCCCCTCCACCCATGAAATATTGATTCTTTAATAACCCTATATCTATTTCTTATCCACCAAATAAATCTCAACTGAACCCATAAGTAAATTCATTGGTACTACCTGATCAAATATCTATAATCATGATCCAACGAGTCACATCCTCTAATCCTAAGTATCACATTCCGAAAAATTTATCATGAATTTATTTAATTTCAATACTATCTAGCTGGATGCAACCTCATTTATCAATTTTCATAACTTTAGGTATCTCACTCATGCAATGTCCTACCACATGATCACCCACCACTTGAGCATCATTCCAAAACCAAAATAAGTTTAATCATGATCCATACACCCTAGTTATTACTATATAGGATCATAATACCCCCATTAAATTGAAAACCACACTAAAAACAATAGGATAGGCTTCATTATGACCCATTTATTCCAAATAAGGCTTGGCATCTAACTGATCTTTCCTTCTAATGCTGACCTGGTCACCCAAATTATTTGAATTGCTTTACATTTTAAAATAATAAGTAATTCAACATGAAAAAATAAACCCTAAAATGTGTATCCATATCCTCAAAGAATCCTATACTTGATCCCATCCATATCTCACGTAAAAAATTCCCTCACTGATCCATCACCAAGGAACCCAATGGTTGCACCGACCCAATAATGGTCATCGTAAATACATTACACAAAGGGATTTCATATCCATTATTAGATAAAATCTCATAAAAATATCAATGTAAACTATCATAAAAATCATTATGGACCATTTGATTAGAATTCAAAAAACAGGTTATATTAGAAAACTCTATATAAGTTGTTATTAAAACATTGAACAACTAAACCTTTTCATCAGTGAAAACCATAACTTACAACCACATGTATATTATTTGATCCTATATTACAAAAATGATTCACGTATATATGATTCTTACCAAAATGAGATAAAACCTAAAACAAAAATAATGATATAAAATAAACAAATCATACTTGGATCAATATGTCAAACTTAATAGAAAAACCTAAAAATAGAAATCCTATAACACCATTAACCAGAATTTTCCCCAAGAAATATATTAATGAATCATTAGTCTGAGGTATATTATAAGATATGGAAAATTTCTAACCATTATCTCCCATATACCAAAATATTATGATAAATAAAACCACACTCTGTTACCTCTTTATAACTACTGTGACTCAGATCACTATATAGTAACCAAATAAGAGAATTATATAACCTCATGCAAACCTCTCCATGCACTAGAGGCTACCAAATAGTAGAGGGTGATAAATCATATATAAGAGAGACTATTAAATTGATATAATAGACATAAATAATAGATAAATAACCAAAAAAGTTCCGCATAAGAAATTTATAGTACATAAAAATAAATACACCACATATAACACCAAATAAAATGATGTTATACCAACACATATCCCAACTAATTTTCTACTAGACCAATTAGGTATAAAAAATAAAAAATAATAATAAAATGAATATGAGGATCTACTTCCATCCTTAAGAATGACTATAACCCATTTAGCAAAAACACATTGTTTTAATCCATCCCAATCCAAAACATAAATTTTTCTTAACATAGAACAACACATAAGCTCCACACACAAACCAGGGTGCTCGTGGATGGTGTTAGAAATATAACTCATTAGGGTCTCACTAAGTGAACTTAATATATTATTTTATATACATATGTATTCATGATGAAAATAAATGATGGAAAATTAATATGAAATACACAAGTCATATCATCATGTGCTTACTTTTTCACCGCGCCACCCAACAGTACATGCTTTAGCCAGTGCAAGATATCTAAATACGTGACATGAATCAACAAGGTGGAATAATTCTTCACCTTGTAAATATATCATCATCCATTATAATCAGGGGTAATAGATACCACCCAATGTATCTCCATATATCGTCATATGGAATTTCACCCAACCGATAATATATATTATATATCATAATTATGGTTAATATCACCACCTTATAACACATATCATATATCATAATCTAGGGGAATAAAACTCAACCCATTTATCTTTATATATCATCAGAGGGAATAGTTCATACCCTGAAATTTCTATAATATATCATAATTAGAGGGAATTAACCCCACCATGTAATACCATCTTACCTCTTCACACAACCCAAGGCACACTATCTTCTCATTTTTACAGATATCATACATTAGTGACACACTCATGAAATTATCATCACATAACTTCAAGGGTAATGACAGTCCACCCAGAGTAACCATCTTATCAGGGGAAATGTCACCCACCCAAGAATCATAATATCTCATCATACACCCAAGGGAACACTCCCTCATAGAATTCTAAAATTCCATAAATCCCTTGACCAATACCCTCTAACATAGGGTGGTATCCACAAACACCCTCTCTATAACACCCCATGAATTTATTATGTATTTCAATGTAAATAAATATTATGTTGAGAAACATGGTTCGATTGAAAAATTAATGAAAGATAAACATTATTATGTAATGATAATTCAATATGAAACATCATTAAGAAAACTATAATATGAATAAATCCATATGTAAATAAAAATACCATGAGCATGAAATATTTACACTCTTCATTTTCCTTGAAGACCATACCCTTGAATATAACTTTATAGAAATGGAAAAACACAGAAATAAAATAAACTTGTTGAGAGAGAAGTAAATTAATATGAATAGTGAATTTAATAATATATTTAAGTCTATATACATGATTTAAATATGACTATTATATATATATTTGCTGGATATATGGTCATTGGATATATGGTTGTTGGAAATATGGTCATTGGAAATATGATCATTGGGTATGCATGTATCCTATTGGTATATGGCTGTTTTTTAATTGTTAGTTGAAAATTAAAAATAATATATTTCACAATTAAAATTTATTTTTTTAATGAATCAAAAAGATAATATTTAATAATTTTTTTTATAAAATTATATTTTTTTACATTACATATTATTATTATTATTATCAAATAATTATTTGATGAATTTATAAAATTAAAATAACGATTTTACACCTATGAATTGATGTAAATAAATTTTTATAAGATAGATAAAAAAATGTAAAGGCATGTGATTAATATCATTTAATTTTTTAAAAGTATATTTTTTAAAGAATTATTCTTAAGTGTTATGAATTTTAATCATAATAAAATAAATTTTAAATTTTTAAATAATTAATAAACTATAAATTATCAATGTATACCCAAATCTATTAATTATAATTATTTAATAATTTATATTAAATAATATTAATAAACGTTTGTGTTAAGAAATAATTAGTTTATAAATTATATATATATATTTCATTTAAAGGAAAAATTTCTAATATTTATAAATTTAATTACATTAAATGGATTCAAAATTATTAATAATAATGAAATTCAAAAAAAATGTCAATTTAAATTTACGCAAAAAACTAAATTATCGAGATAAAATTTGAGTTACGATGGTAAATGTAAAATGAGGTAAATAGTTTTAAATAAGTGGTAAGAACTTAAATTATATATAAAACTATCTATTAATTGTATGTATTAGGGGATTAAATAACCATATTTTTTATTTTACACTTTTTCCACCTTCCATGATAAAATCAATACTTGCACATTAGCGAAGGAGTATTTGTAGAAATGACATCGAAAAATAACCTATAAAAGGAATCCTTTTATATCCCATTAAATCCCAATTTTACTTAATTTATATCATGAATATATTCCAATTTTTACTCTTATAAATAATCCATAGACTTTTCGTAGCCTTTGGTTCCATTAATGAATCTTAAATCCTTCATTATGAAGGAACTATTTTCAAGGATAGAATCCATAAAAGTAATTACCTAGTTATTCACCATATTTTAAAATTACATTCTCATCCAAAATATTTATAAATATCATTCATAATTGTATAAATGTTATATTAATATCATTGTGATTCTAAAAAATTATATTATTCTAATATAACTCTGTAATCTTAAACACTAATTTGTATAATGTATTATTGTTTGTGTCAATCTAAAAAAATTCATGAATGATTCAACAGTATCATCACCATTTCCAACATTAATTGTTTTTCATGACATTAATAATAGAATATTATTATATAAGTTATTAATTTTCTATATAAATATGGTTTTGTATATTTTCCACAGAAAAATATGATCAATATAATATAACATGTTATTATCATTACATTTCCTGAAACATGTTTATTATCTATTACATTATCACAAACCCTAACCATAAATTTTTCTAAATGAAAAAGAGACTATATAGCTCATTGAAAAAATTATTTAATATACCTTTAATAATTTTGGAATTATGAACATGGTATCACAAAAGGAGGATTGACTTCGCTATTATGAAACTTTTCCAAAAGAATCATGATTACTAACAAACGATGACAAAAATAAATAATAACAAACTGATATGTATATATATAATAAATGATTATAATAAATTATTATAAAAGGTAATATAGATGATTTTTTTTTCTAATATAAGTGCTGAATTTGGTTATATTTCTAATCTCCAAGTTCCCTAAACATATAGTTTTTGAGGTGTGATTTATTGTTAGATGTAATGAATACTCATATAAGATGATGAAATATGTAAGTATGATATGATCAGGTCATATAAATTAGTATGAGATTAAATTTTAATTATTTTTTAGAGTTAGTTTATGAGAAATACTAGGATAGAAAAAAATATAACCATTTTGAACAAAAAATAATGTATGAATAACCCAAAATGTATTTTATTAAAATGAAAGCTTCATAATTTATGACATATTTGGATTAATTTTCCTTAAAATATGATTTCTTACACTATCTATTATATCTTGATGTCTCTTATAACCATTTGGGTTTTAATAATTTATTAGAATAGAAATCTAATGAATATAGGTAAAATTATTATATATTAGTGAAATTTAAATGCCTTATTTGATTATTGTTCCACCCACTCCTTTATATTTAGAAAATTTTCTAAGAGTTTGAAATCACTACCCTAATGAATCGATATATAATTATTTGTAAAACCTCCTATGGGGGTGATGATTACATCAAATGTATATAAATATTCTCTGATAAAAGTTTCTGTGAATGTGTTTCATTTAAATATTTTTATTCCCTATTTAGTAAAATTTTATGTGATTTTGGGAATAGATTAGCTCTCTCCACATTAAAAACATATCTCTGTTAGGAGAGGAAAATAAAATTTGATATCCCAAATAAATCCATGATCTTTTATCAGTGAAACTATGTCTATTAACTCCCTATAGAAATTTATTTCCTTGTATGTCTTTGGTTATATAATAATGAGAGGATTTTAGCTCAAATGGTTAGATAAAAAATATAAATTGAAGATATTATTTTTGTGTGGTAATATGTCAACGCATTTCTAGAAGGGTTTCTTATTCTTACATGATATCTTGAGGTTTTTTTTCAATATAACTCATACTTAGTGTTATTTCTATTTTAACAACCCCTTATATAATAGCCCAAAATAAATTAAAGGAATTTCAGAAGAAACTACAAGGGAATCTAGAACGGGTTTTATACACCAAATTTTTTTCTGATGGTGTGTGACATTAATATTTATTAAGAAAAAAGATTGATCAACAAAACTCCGTATTTATTATCCAATACTTAATAGGATCACATTCAAGAAATAAATCATTTTTTTCGTATTGATGATATATTTAGTCAACTTTTAGGGGATAAATATTTCTCAATAATTTAACATCAATATAGATATCATAAATAAATGGTGAAAATAGGGGATATATCTAATAAATCATTTTGAAAAAGATAGACACTATAAATTCATAATACTTAAATTTCAACTTATAAATTTAAAATATATCGTTTTGGATATGATGAGTCAAGTCTGTAGACATTACCATGATCAATTTTTGGTGGTATTTAGAGATAATATTATGATATGTTCTAATAGTAAGGAATAGAAAAAGAAAATTTCAAGATTTTGATACAAAGGTTGATAAAGAAGAAATTTTTTACCAAAATCATCAATTCTGAAATTTAATTATAGAGAGTATAATTCTTGTAAAATGTTATCACACGCGAGGGTATATATGTACATCATTCAAATAAAAATATGATTTATAAATAACTTAGAACAATTATGGTAATAGATAGGAATACTTTTAATTTTATGTTTAGATACTATCAATACAATGTGAGTAATTTAGCATGAATTTAAAATCACTAAACATGTTATCTTGAAAGGGAATCAAGCTCTATTATACTAATTAATGTGAATAAGATTCCAAGGATCAAAAGTGAATGTTGTGTGCTTCATTAATTCTCACATTACCCCAAAATATTGAATGGTTTTTCATATATAGTAATGAAAAAAAGATAGGATTGAGTTTTTCCTCATGTAAAATGACATGGTGGTATCTTATTCCTGCCTCCATGTAATGGTTCATGGAAAAAATTACCCGATGCCTGATTTATAGAAAAAATAGTAATATTTTAATTAAAGATATAATTAATTCATCTCTATTGAAAAAAGATTAATATCTATACTTATAAAAAGAGATTGAATTTTGTATCCACACATAAAAAGATAAACATGTACAAAAGGGGATGGTATGAGTTGATCAAAGACTGTGACTGCTTGATACAATACCAATCTGGGAAGGAAAACAAGGTGGATGTTGTCTTGAGTAAGAAGGATCATGTTACCTTATCCATGATGAGTGTTAATAGTGACCCAATACTCTTTTATTTTAAAATTATAGACCCTGATTTCATAAGGGAAGGTGATAAATATTATCTTATCTAAATGAATACTCAATAACCCATCCATATAATGTTCAAACAAATTCATAAGGATGATATGGTGTTACAACAGAATATAGGTAATATTTTTAAGTTCAACTATGAAAATTATTGAATTAAATGATTTTTTAAAAAATAGATGTTCATTCATTAGTTGGATTAAAGAAGTAATTATTGGATGATGCACATAGCTCATCATTATATATCCATCTAGGAAGAAAAATGATGTATATATATACCAAGGAACAATTTTATTGGGAAACATGAATTTGGAGATTTAAAAATATTTATATAATGATTCATTATATGAAACAATGTTAAGGGTGAAAGATCTATATTTAAAGGGATGATAAAACTATTATCAATACCTATAAATAAATGGGATAAAATGATCGTGGATTTCTTCATAGAACATAAAATGAAATATAATGTCCATTATATCATTTTACTTCAATTGGTTTCATTTCAAATTAATCACATTTTTTTATATTTGATATGATATCTCACTTAATAAAAATTACAGGATATATATATATAAAGTATTTAGGTTTAATTGTGTACTAAAATACATGTAATTAGATCAATATATGAGGTTTAACTAGAAATTATATAGAACTATATAATAATAATTTCATAAAAAATATTAGAATATAGTACTACTTATGTAATGGATTTCGATGGAGTTTGGGGTTAACACTTTCCCCAAGTAGAGTCATCATATGGAAACAATTTCGACCCTTACATTCAAATGGAACCATATGTTGATATTTATAAGAAGAGGTAGAGAACTCCAATATAATGGGATGAAATTGGAAAATGTAAGTTACTAATACCATATTTTAATTTGGATATTTGAGAGAAGATTCAAACTCTTTAGTAGTTCATTAAAACGACTGAAATTTAATAGAAAAGATACACTTATAATCAACATTTAGATTTTTAATTTGAATTCAGAGACATGGTATCCCTTCTGATATCCCCACAAAAGTGAGTTATGAGGTTTGTGAAAAGGGAAAGTTGAGCTCTATGTTCATTACCCCCTTTGAAATATATGGTCACATAGAGATGATATCTTATCACCTAGAATTTTCTTCTAACATATCCAATGTGTATGATTTATTCTAAATATAATTTTTTAAAAAGTACATATGTGATTCATCACATGTTCTATAATCTAGTTTAGTAAAACTATAACATTATCTCTCTTATAAGGAATAACTAGTTTTGTGGGATGGCCAATTCCTATAAAGTTGAGATGGATTGAGTTATTACGGTTAAAAAATTGCTAGATTTAATAATTGGAAGAATCTTTGGCTAGATAGAGACTCATCCTTTTTCATCCATGTGATAAAACTTCAATCTTATTCCCCCCAATGGAGGCTTACCACTTCTTGGATGGACCACATGGAGTATTATAAGAAGATAAAATTTTTGGTATCATGCATATTTTATGAGGGTAATGGAATTTCTGATCTACTTTATAATATGAGTGTTGGATCTGGGAAATGAAATTGATACATGGATATTCCAGACTTGATCGAGAGTAGGCTGTTTTTTATTTTATTTTAAAAAATACATCTTTCATTTTACTTAATTGTTGTCCCTATAGTTTTCTCTATGTAATACTATAATTAAAGAAGAACTGGTAGAAATTTTGGTTCTATATATAGTATTCAAAAAAATAATACTACCCACCTAGTTAGTTCTTTCTATGGAAATCATAAGTTTGTGGAAGTGACATGGGAACACAAATATGTAATGAATGATAATTACCCTCATTTGTTTTCATTATATTAATAAAATTTCAACGGTGAAATTAGTTTAAGGGGGATTTAATGCAACACCACATGATTTTACTATGTATTTACCTTCAAGTAAATATTTTTTTCATGTAGATTGTTCCAAAAATCTCATTAAACTAAGATGAATTGTGATAAATTTTATGGAGCTAAAATATTAAAATGAATGATAAATATTAATACATTATGATAAATAAATATGAAACACCAATAATAATACTTCAAGAGAAATAAATCCACATTAAAATAAAAAGAACACGAATATGAAATCTTTATCCATATGGTTTTATATGAAGATCATACTCAAGATTATAACTATTAGAAGAATGAACAACATTAGAAATATAATAGACATGTGAAGAGACATGTAAATTAATAGAGTGGATGATTCTAGTGATATATGTATTGATATATGTAGTAATAAAATATGACTAATATATATATGGTTCTTGCATATGTGGCTATCTAAAACATAGTCAATGAATATACGCTATAGGTATATTATGTTTATGAAATTTTTATTAAAAGATTGAAAATAATATAATTCATAAATAATAAATAATTTTGAAATGAAACCAAAATATAATATATATTTATGATATTTTATTATAAAAATATATTTTTTCACATCACATATTATTATAATTATTATATAATAAATTGATGTGTTCATACAACTAAAAGTAAAATTCAAATACTTATAGAATGATAAAAATTTATGTTTAGAAGATAATTAAATAATTTTAAGGGGATGTGATTAATATCATTTAATATTAAAAATGATATTTTTAAATGAACTATTTTTTAGTGTTGTATATTTTTTTCTTAGTAAATTAAATTGATCAATTTTAAGTGATGAATCAAATGTATTTTTTATTTTATAAAAAATGTACTAACAATTATTTAATTAGTAATTTTTTTGAAGTAAGATTAATAAAAAATAATTCTTACAAATCCATATATTCATAGTCTTATATATATATCACTTAAAAGATAAATTTATCATATTCAAAAATTGAATTAGAATAAATGGAGTAAAATTTTTAATCATCAAGTTAAAATAATACAAGAATGTCGATTTAATTGTTAGGAATGAAATGAATATACTAATATAAAAAATGAGTAATCCAAGTAAAGGTTAAATTATGTAAAATGAATTTATCTAAGTGTAACATACATAAAATATATATAACTATTGTTAACAGAAAAATATATTCCATCCACTTTTCCATGGAACATTTGATTTGGTCCTCAAAAAGATAACCTCAATAAATTTTGGGAATAAATATATATTCATATGGGAAGAATAATAAAGTACGGTATTCATGTACTTTATGACTTCTCACACATTTATAAATTGAGATTCTGAAAAAATGTTTCCCTTTTTGGTGACATGGTAGTTAGAACCTCCCATTGGGTGTAAACCACAGATTCCAACCATTGCTGATGAAAACGTATTTCTCAACCATCAAAACCACTTTAAGGATATTTCAAAATTTTATTTTCTTTATTAAAAACATGTTGTTGTTTAACTTTTAACACTCTTATATTATAAAATGTCAAAAATGTTCTATAGCATATACAACATGAAACGTCGAGTTTAAATAAACCATGAAATGTTTTTATTTAAATATAACTGTTATAAAATAATATTTAAATTGGATGGTATTAATAGGATTAAATTAATTACGAAATATATATAATTCACATATTAAATAAAAATGTATTTATTAAATCTAATGAAATATGTACTCTATTTTTAGTAATGAAAATGTATTCTTTAAAATATGAATTTTAAATTGTTTTTATTGCTTCTTGTGATGCAATATTATAATTTATTTATACTACCATATAATGTTTTTAATAAAAACAATATAATTTTTAAAATAAATATACCAAATTTATTTTATGATAAATTATTTATATATTTTTTGAAATGATTGATTTTTAGTGAATAGTGAATACTACGAATTTGTTTATTGAGAATTGTATTTTTTTAAGAATTTACAAAGGTAAATTTTTTTTAAAATGGTTTAAAAATAAAATTAGTCATACTCTATTATGAATAAAAAAATTATGTTAATTGGAATAAATTTTATAATTTAATTTGGTATAAAATATTTTTATACTAAAAAAACATTTTTATGAAAAACTATTTTTTATTGCGCTATACATTTTAATCTTAAATTAATTTCTTATAATTATAGAAATTTAATCTCGAAAAAAAATTATATATTTCTAATTAGGAGGTCAATTTTTTTTAAATAGTTTCATTTTTTTCATTTTGAATAGTGACCATAGTAATTAATTATCACTATGGTAAGGGTATATCAGGTAAATAAGGTTAAAAATAGTATGATAATTACTATAAAATGACCCTAACACTTGAAATTTTCCTATTGGATGAGTGGATTTTTTTCCATGTACAACCATGTTTTTAAAATATGATATCTTAGTTCCATATCACTTTGATTTTAACCTTTATAATATTTAAGAAACAGATAAAGTAAAAAATGTAATTTTTTTATTTCAATATCTATAATATTTTTGACAAGGATAAAAACAACATATATTTAAATATAAATAGTAATATGAAATATTAATGATCATGAAAATTTATTTATAATTTTTAGTTGTAACACCCTGATAATTTGTTATATTTTTTCCTATAAATTCAATTTCTTTGATATCTTGCGTAATACGCAACACCGTGTTTTTACAAACCGCGATACACTATTATTATTATTATTATTTAAATAGGAACATTATAACCTTGTTGTTAGGTTGTAAGGTATAAATAATACTAAATAAATTTTTATAATTTTATGGGTTACACATTTATAAAATAAATTCAATGGTTATCTATTGATTATAAATAAAATAAGAACAATCTGAAAGAATTTTTTTCTTCTAAAAATATGTATTTTTCTCAAAAGGTTGTTTTTTCATACCATGTATACATAATTTAAAATTATTTTTTACCATGTTTATAAAAAATATTTAAAAAATACACCTCATCTTTTAAATCTATAGTTCAAAATTATATTTGGGTGTATTTTTGGGAATTTTATGAAATGTTTAATTATTTTGATGAAAATTGAAAATACTAATTTTTATTGAAAACTACAATATCATTTAAATTTTTTACAAAGATAAATTAAAATTTATATTGGTTTTAATATAAAAATATTTTAATTAAATTAAAATTTAGCTAATTTATGAAATTGGAAATAATTTCATATTGAATTATGACATAATTGTTTTGACCTTTTACCTATTTTTCTTTGAATATATCTGTTTTTCGACAAATCTTCTAGTTTAGTTTTTAATTTATTTCTACAAATTATGTGAATTGAATTTGGTTAAATGTATTCAATATTTTAAATAATTAAAATTTTTCTTACTTAAAAATGTAAAATTAATTTTTTACCATAATTATTTGTGAAAACAGAGAAACTTAACTACCATAGTTAAGGTGAAAATGGGGTTATTAGGAAGTTAAACTAAGAAGATATGGGTTAATAATGGACTAAAATTTGTCCAACACCCATTTAATGATAATATTTTAACATTATAACTTATAATGTTCAATAATTACCAATTTTGGAGGATTTTGGAATAATAATAACATGTGCATTAATTTATCTTTTCAAAAATTCCAGGTGTGTCCTCTCTTCCACTTGTAATGGGACACCCTCTATCCTCTACATTCACACTTACAACAAACCATATGGTTCAGGAAAACATAAAACAACTGATTCCATAATCCTATACCAACATCTTATATTTCTTTTTTTTATAAAAAATTAACCAAGGGAGGATTGGGAAGCAAACCTAAAGAGGTTATCCAAAGAAGAGGTAACATTCTTAAACTAGTGTTTTTAATTTATTTATTCTACCAACAAATAAAAAAATTTTAAATTATGTTAATATTATAAAACCCAAATCTACTGAATAATTATATTTTGTATTTTATTGGAATAAATTGTATACAACTCATTTTCATCAAATAGAAAATGAAATTGTCGATCGTGTGTACGACAAACTACTGTCTTGAGAACCGATGTAATTAGTTTTCCATAACCACCCTTCACAGATAGATATTATTTTTTATTGAGCATATTTATATGATATTGATAACATTATTATACTTATTAAATTTTTATATCACATATAACTTCTTACATTACATTCTGTAGTGGATACAATAATGCTGCTTGTGTGTGTGGCGAACTACTACCTCACGAAGTGATGTGAATTGTTTTTTTTTCACTTAAAAATTACATGGAAAGTAGTAAGGAAAAAATTAACAAATATATGTGATGTTTATTACAAAATATTGTTTTATAAATATAATATATTATCATAATTATTACCTTCAAACCCTTTATAATAAATAATGTCGCTCGTGCGTATGTTTGGACTACCACCTCCACACAACGATATGAAATGTTTTTAATTTTATTTTTACATGGATTGTAATAAGAATGTATTGTATAAATATAAATTCTACATATAAAATAATAATTATTTTTAATTTTGAATTAACATTTTTTTAATATAATTTAATCCATTAATAAAAATGGAATAATCATCCATGTGTACCTACGACATACCATCTCTATGAATTATGTAATCTATTTTCTATATCAAAATTGTATAGATTATTATAACTAAAAATATAAAAAAACATATGATATTTAAATCATGGATAAAATTCTAGATATTATATAACTATTATCAAAGTAAAAAATATTAAAATTATTGAACTAATACATACATGAAAAATGAAACAATTATCACCCGAAATAGTGATTATAACAAAGAAATATTGATAAATGGGTGATAAAATACTATAGTAAATCATATTTGGTATAGAAAATATTATTATGTTTATATAATATATTTATAATTATACTATATTTATTATATATGGGGTTAAAATGCATTCAAATGAAATTAAAACTAAGATAAGGGTTTCTCATCTCACTTTTACTTCAGAGGGACATATGACATATTAAAAAATTAATTATTTTGTATAGTTAATATAATAAACCATTGATATTTTATATCATGAGTATCATTATATTAATGAAATTTAAATTTTCATATGACATTGTTTCTTTTATGGATTTTATGCTTTAGAAGTTACCAAATTGGTTAGGTTTTATTTCAAATCTCATTATTATTCAGAATTGTTTAAGTTTAAGTCCAACATGGGAGAATTATTTAATATTTCTCTCTTAAACATAATATATTTTCTTATACTATAGTTATTAATAGAAATATCATGTAATAATACCATTTTCCCTCTCTTTGGTACTTAAAAATGATTTAGAAAATGTTTTTTAAGAAAAGTAGACTTCATTTCACTCTTCGATCAAAATCATTTTTCTTCTAAAACCATGTTTTATAAAAAAGTTTTAAAAAAGTTTTTAAAATTATCCCATATATTTAAAAAATTAATTTTACCCCTTATTTAATTTTTAAAAAATATTTTAAAAGTAATACTTATGCCTTTTTCCAAACAAGGGATCTTTGTATTTTACTAAATATGTAAAAGGAATCATTATTTTAACATCAAAAGAATATACAAAATTTCTATCATTCATTACCACTCAATTCTTTAAAGATTCCTTTATAATTTTAAATGGTTATTTTCAAGGAAATGTATTTTCAAAATATTTTATGAAATTTTCTTTTTTTAAAAACATTTTCAATTTGAAAAGGTTATTTTTCTCAAGAATGTTTTTAATGAAATTTTATTATATTAATATTCATTAATGAAATCGAACCTTTGTTGCAATTATGATCCACTAGGGATATACTGTTTTGATAAAATAATTAATATTTATTTGGATGGTTTATGATTATATTGATTGGGGATATACAATTTTTTTACAATTCACTATATTACTTTGGATGGGTTGTGATTATGTTTATTTATTGGGGAAAGCATTAAAATTTCATATTCTAGTTTTTTAATACCATTTTTATATAGATTATGCTTCAACCATTTCATATGTGAAATGCATTAGACTTAATAATTGAGGGGTTGGGCCTGCTATAACAACTTGATGCTTTAATTGGTCTCATGAGAGAAACTATATTGGGGTTTTGGTTAAGGAATTACTTATTTATATAAGATGTATTGGAAATAGGATTGGATGTTATAGTTACAATGTTTGGTATTATGAAATAAATAATTATGAAATTAGTTATCGATGTACATGTGATTATTTTATTAGTTATAATAT
This sequence comes from Viscum album, assembly GCA_963277665.1. Taxonomy (NCBI): domain Eukaryota; kingdom Viridiplantae; phylum Streptophyta; class Magnoliopsida; order Santalales; family Viscaceae; genus Viscum; species Viscum album. The sequence goes on along the minus strand of OY728132.1, from coordinate 29,262,684 downwards.
CAATGGATAAGTTTCCATCTCCTGTGATTATTTATATGGATTTATTTGATCATCATTTATTACTAAAATATTATTATCATGTTATTCTTTAAATGGAATGTGTTTAAGTTATTTAACATTATATATTTAATATTCTTATTTATTCATGATATCATCAGATCTATGTATACTATTACTGAGCATCATAACTCACACCCTTATTATGTTTTATGTTCCTAAGGATATGAGAAAGTGATTTATATTTGATATGCATGGATATGCTAAGGGGAAATATGGTGTTCTCAAAGAAAACACTTTTTATATTTTATGATTCAATTATAATGTGAATTTAATGTATGTATCTATTTTTCTAAGAATAATAAACATTAATTCCATTCAGATGTGATTTCTTGAATCTTATTATAATATAATAATGTAACCACTAATAGTAGACTACTAGGGTCAGGGTCTTAACAATTTGTATTTGAGGAAGTTTAGTAGAAAACATGGAAAATAAATTTATAAAAAAATAGATCCAGGAACATATCCATATGATTTAATTTAAGTATATGTGTAAGTATAAGATAACATCCTAATGTTTTGGAAAGATATATATTGTGTGGTTTACCTAGAAATACATCCCTACCTTGAAAATTACAAGTTTACATGTTTATAGAATAGATATACTTAGGGGTAATAACACTCAAAAAGAACATTGAGATTTACATGAGTGTCACTTATTATAAGACATTGGGCCTTACCATATACCTAGTTTGGAACTCCTATGACGTATGGTTAAGACGATTTACTTTTTTTTACAAACCATTATGAAAGGGTTTGAAAATATTTTATGATTTTAAAATTTTCCCAGAGTAACCTTGTTTATGATAATAGGATTAGCTATGTATAAATATTTTGATTTATGGTAATTGTTTCACTTTTTTATTTGGATTATACATTATTCATCATAATTTTTTGATATAATATAGTTTATGGTACTATTTAGAATTGGATATTTGTGAAATGAATGAAAACCATATCTATTGACATTCCCCATGTAAGGATTTCCATCTTGGGAAAGATAATGAAGTTAGAGATGAATCTACAGTTTGATCTAATCAAATTATAACCATATTCGGGAAGCTAACTCTGGATATGAGAAATAGCGCATCCTTTATGGAGCAACATACTGATCCAACACATGGTGTACTAATGTTAGTTGTCTTTATGCATCATCACCCCCATCATTTAATGGGACTACAATTCCATTTGTAGCTGAGAAATGGATATAATCCATAGGGAATATATTTCTCACTTTTAGATGTAATAAATGGTATAATGTTTTAATAGAAATTTATTATCTATCAGGATATACGAATAAATGATTGTTATTGATTCAAGTATTTAAGGATGAATAAGAAATAAAAAACATGGAATGAAAGGATTATAATTTACTATTATTGTATAAGTATTTTCCTCATGATAAAGAGTGGATATGGAGATAGAATACATAATTCTAAGGAAAAAGGATAATCAAAATATTTCTAATTATATAGAGAACATTTTAGGGTTAGCAAAGAATGATATGAATACATATGTAATCTAAAGAGAAATACTGACAATTTTTTGATGGGTGAAATTCAATTATTCAATGGGAACTAGTCACTAAAACCTTCCCATAATACATGAACATAGTATTATGTGGTATTAATATAGATAAATAATTATCAAAGACATATGACTTATAAAGGAAGAAAGATAGGAACAAGATGGTAGAGAAAAAACAAATAAAGGGACGAATGTAAAGAAGGATTTTCCTCAAGTGATAATTGTATAAAGAAACACCCTCATAATTACTAGATGGTAACAATAGATTTATACATATGTGGAGAGAAAGGCCACTATGATCATGATTTTTATGGAAAAAAAGGATCTAAAAATGTGAAATGCATTAAATCTAAAGATTTAGGGCATTAAAAAAATTAATTCTCCCAGGGTCAAAAAATATTCCTCAAAATAAAATAAGAGATTAGGGTCAATTTTCTACTATTACTTTATATAAAGGGTAGAGATTAATTTTATTCTGTTTGTATTCAAGATTATTTTATATAATTATTTTATCAATGATATTATTATTATATGAATTATTAAATGGATAAGGAATGTAATAAATCACGTTTTCTTTAAGAATTTGATAGAAAACGTTGAATAGAATTTATGACCATTAAAATAGATTTAGAAGTATTTTTAAATTTGTGAAAAATATATGATTGAAGGAGGAAAACTCTTAATATATTCCCACTATTAAAATAATAATGATAAAGAGGTTTTTATAAAGGAATTGGTATCCTATATTGAGTTAATTATGGATTTTTAAAAATTGGGAACATTATAAGAACTATTTTAATAATATTTTTCAAAAATGAAATACCACATGCCGGGCGAAAAAATATCACATTTGTAAAGGTAATGTGGATTGAACCCACAATGGAATGATGACAAGGTTATTTCACCTAACAATGACTAACATAATGTTCTAGTTAATATGTTATTTTTTTAACTTAAACGATTTGATGGATAGATATTAATGTGGATTCAGTGGTGTTACTATTGATGTTTGGAGATTAATGTATTATATTGGATAACATGTAAAAACCATATTAGTTTTTGAAAATATTTAGAGACAAAAGGAAAGACTAGTCACTATTTTATAGATCTTATGTTCCATTAACAGTTAATTTTAGTGTTTCATGAATAAAAAATTAATTTTTGGATATTAATTTCCTAGAGTAAGAAATGATATTTAAATTGATCAAAAAACAAAAAAGGAAGAAATTATTCTTATGAAATAGAAAGATATCAAGTAAGTATATTTCTTTATATTCATAGACAATAAAATAATATCTCAAAATTATAAAAAGGATTATGAAATTAAAATGTTATCATATTACCTTTACATCCGATGAATCAAACATTCTTTTAAATCATCACATTTTTTTTGTATTTCTTAACTTTATATTGATCATTATATTTTTTATGATTGATGATCTCTATCACATTCTTTAATTATTTAAAAATTTATTCCATTTCCGTATATTAATTTACCACAAATTTTATTATACTTGGAAACCTATTAATGTGTTATTCTAAATGACACTAGTACTTACCTTTCTCTCTTATCAAGAGGTTGTTTTATTAACCATTTTTACAATGTATGTTTACAACAAAGTTATTTTCAAATGTAAAAATTTTGATTATCGAGATCAAGATTAAATTATGGGGTTTAAATTTATTTAATGGGGTTAAAATTTAAAACCCAGATACTTTATTTTTTTTAATAAATTATATTTCGTTGATAGCTTCCATAACATGCAACAAAAGGTTTTGAAAAATAATGATAGGCTATTAATATTATTAATTAAAAAAGAGTGTTATAACCTAACCATTATATTGGTGGGTATGATTAATGATAAATTAATTATAAAAGTTATGTGGTTTAAAAATGTATAACAAAAATAAAATGGTTATATATTTATTATAAATAAAATAAGAACCATTTGAATGGAAAAACAAATTTTCTGGAAAACATTATTTTTCTAAAAAGCGATTAAGTCACACTCTGCAAACATAATTTAAAATTAAAATTTTACAATGTTAGAATTTTTTTTAAAAAGAATAAATTTTTAAATCTTCATGTCAAAATTATATTTGTTTTAATTTTTTATAATTGTCTAAAAAGATTACTTTTTTTATAAATATTGAAAACACAAATTTTAATTGAAAACTACTTTTTTGTTTAATTTATTTACAAAGTTAATTTGTTGTTTAAATTTGATTTTAAGTAACATTAGTTCAATTAAATATAAATTTAAATAATTTAGGTTATTGGAATCAATTTCCTATTGAATTATTATTTAAAAACATTTTAATCATTTGTAAGCTTTTCTTTGGAAAAACTATTTTTTTATGAAACTACAAGATAAAAATTAAATTGAATTATTCTAGTAATGTGAATTGAATTTGAAAAAATTGATTTAATATTTTAAATAACATTAAATATTATTACATAATAACTCCAAATTAATTTTTTACCATAATTAATAGTGAAAATAGTAAATATTAAGTACTACATTTAAGGTAAAAATGAGTTTACCGAGGGTTAAACTAAGAATTTATGGGTTAAAATTTACCTAGAATTTTTCAGAAACATATTTTATGGAAATATTTTTACCTTATAACATATAATGTTCTATAATATATTTTTTTGGATTTTTGAATAATAACAATGGTGGTGGCACTTTATCTTTTTAAAATTCCATGTATGCCTTCTCCATCAATAATAAAAGGAAGCCCCTCTACTCTCCTCTTCATACCAAAAAACCATTTCGTTCAGAAAAACTGAAAAAATACATTCCCTACTACTTTAATAACATCATAGAGGCGTTGTTTTCTTAAGGAATCCAACCTAGTAAGTATTTTGATGCAAACCTATAGAGGCCGTCCGAATAAGAGGTAACATTTTTTAAATGATCATTTTTATTTTATGTTTTCATCCAAATCATTAAAATATTATTCAATCATGATAATATAATAACATTATTATCTCTCATAAAATTATTATTTTTTATTTTAATGTAATAATTTATATCTATCTCTACTTTCATCAAATGTAAAATTAAACTGTTGACAAAGTGTACGACAGACTACCGCCTCGTGGATTGATCTAATTCATTTTCCATTACAACACTTCAAGGATGGATATAATGATTTATTTAAATATTTGTATGATATTTATGGAATTATTATACTTATTTAATTATTATATCATATATAACCTCTTACTTTCCATTTTATTTGGGGATATAATAACATTGGTTGTCTATGTGGAAGACTACCACCCCGCGAAGCAATGTGATTCGTTTTTCTCACTTAGACATTACATGAATCATATTAAGGATTAAAAAAATGTGATATATATGAATTAAAAATAATTCTATAAATATTATATCCCATATAAATTCTTATCTTTCAATCAATTCAAAAATAATAATAATGTCGCTCATGCGTATGTTTGGAGTACCGCCTCTATGTAACAATATGAAATGATTTTCATTTAATTTTTAAATAGACAAAAATATAGATGAATTTGGTTGATATAAGTTATATGTATAACATAATAATTATAATTTATATGTGATGTAAAATTTATTTTTACTTCAATTCATCCGTCAAGAAAAATTGAAACAACGCTAATGTGTATGTGTGACATACTGTTTCCATGAATGGTGTAATCCATTTATTATATTTAAATTTTATCAATTACTTTAATTAAATATATAATTACTAAATATTATATCTAATAATGGTTAATATTTTGGATATGATTCATCCACGGTTAGAGTAAAATTAATGAAATTACTTAACCAAAAAATACATGAAGAACTAAGAAAATATCACCAGAAAAATGATATTAACACAGAGATGTTAATAAACGGGTGTTAAAAACAATAATTTAATCATATATGGTATAAAATATATGAGTATAGTTATTTAATATATATATATATATATAAATTATTTATTATACTGTATCTTCAAACATGTTTGAAGGAAATACTACTAAGGTAATGGTTTCTCACCTCACTTTTACTTCAACGAGACATATGCCATATTAAAAACATTTTTCATTTATGTAGTGTATATAATACCCATTTGATATTTTTTATCATTAATCTAGTTATATTTTTGGTATTTAAATTTTCTTTTGTGTCATTTATTTTATGAGGATTATGATTCATAAGATACCAAAGTGGTAACATTTTGTCTCACAATCTCATCATTATTTAGGATTATTTATATTTAAGTCTCCCATAGAGAAATTATTTGATATTTTATATAATAAAAATAACATATTTTCTCCTCCCCTTTTTAATATATATTTTTAATTAATATTACCATTTTTCTCTATTTAGTACATTAAATGATTGATACAATGTTTTCTTTAAGAAAAGCTTACTTCATTTCTCTTTTCGGTAAAAAATCCATTTTTTCCAAAAACATGTTTTCTGAAAAATATGTAAAAAATGTTTTCTAAATTATCCAATTGAATTATTACATAAATATTTACCCATTTTTTAGTTTTTACTAATTTTTAATAGAATCTCCATTCCTTTTTCCAAAAAATTTCTGTTTTACTATTACAAAAAATGTGAAAAGAATATTTGTTTTAATGTGTACGATATGGTAATTTCACATAGTCATTACCACTCATGTTATTAAATTATAATTTATAAGTTTCAATGTTTATTTGAAAATAATTTTTTTAAAATATTTTGTGAAATTTTAGTTTTAAATTATTATTTTCATATTAAAAATCATATTTTCCTCCTGAGTGTTTTTAATGTTGTTTTATAGTAATTATATTCATAAACAACATAAAACATTATTATACATATAATCCCTAGTGATATTCTATATTGATACTATCCTTACTATTTCTAATTATGTTTTATAATCAGTTTGACTATAGATTTACCATTTTGTTCTCATTCAAAATATTACTCTGGATATTTTATGAAAATGTTAATTGATTGGGGAAAGAATTAAAATTTATTATGCTAGTTTATCAATATTAATGATTATATTGATTATGTTTCACCCATTTTATATGAGGAATGCATTGAAATTAGTTAGTAATGGGTCTGGCCTACTATATCCCTTAAATGCATTGATAGGTCTCAAGAGAAAAACTAGATGGTGTTTTTGGATGAAGACTTGCACATTTATGTATGATTTCTTGGCACCAGTACATTATATTAAGGTTATGATGTCCAAAAATATGAATTCCCTCATTATGAGTATAATTATTAACATCCATTTAGTTATTCAATTAGTTAGAATATCCATCGATAAGATTCATGCTCATGTTATTATTAACATGAATTTAATTTATCATCATTTATTAATACCATATTATGTGCTTGTTATTGTTTAAATGACATGTGTTTTAGCTATTCAACATTCCATATTAATTATGATTATTTATTCATGATAGATTCCTTTATAAACATAGACTTACATACCAAGCATTATCACCCCATTCTTATGTTTTAATTTCCCTAAGATACTCTAAGGTGTTTTATGAATGATATACATGGATATTCTGAGGGAAATATTGGAGTTCTCGAAGATAACACTTTGTGTATTTTATGTTTTAAATTTTAATTTGTTTTTTAGTATGTTTCTAGTTTACCGAGAATACTAAAATATTCGGTCAATCAGGATTTGATTTCTTATATCTTATACAAGTTTAATAATGTAACCACTGAATTTAGGCTATTAGGGTTTAGTTAATTAAGTTAGTGATGAAATAATTTCCTTAAATACTCACACAATCCCAATGTAGTATTTATTCAATAAATAAATAAATGAATAAAATGATTTTAGAAATATTAAATGTAACATAGTTTAAATAAATTATTATGTTCCAATTTTTTTATTTAAATAAATAATTTTAGGCATGTCTGTAAGGAATATATTCTAATTCCATTGATTAAAGTTGTCTTCAATGGAAAATTAAATGAATAGTTCCAAAATGACATTAATAATTGTTTACAATAAATAACATTTTGTTAAATGATTTAAAAATTATAAAAATACTATATTATTCAAAGTGATTGGGATAAGGTTAATAACATCTCAATTTTCCATTTATGTGTCAATTTTTCATTTATAGTAGCTTTTATGACCCATAATGAGTAAAAACCCTTGTTAACATGGAAATCATCAAATGGGTAATGAAGGGTAAAAACAAAAGGATAAGGGTGGAAAAAATCCCCCATACGTGTCAAATTTTAATTTTATGAGAGGATTTGTACTTATACTCTTATTATATTATAATTTTATCAATATTAATCCATTTTATAATGAAAATAAATTTATATTAACTTAATATTTTAAGAAATTATATGAATACCCTTCCCATCATTATAAATGGAAACCTCCTATCATATTTATTAACACATAATTAACTATTTTAGTCATTGGTGACTTACCAAAATACCTTCTTAAAATTCATTATGAAATTTTAGAGGTATTATTTTGTGGAGAATAGAAATATTATGTTGTAAAAAAATTGGTTGTTTGAAAAATATGTATAGCATTTAACTGAATGATTTAGTTATATTTCTTCTTACAGCCCATTAAAATATTCTTAAAACTTGATGAAATAAAAAAATTATAAATATAATAAGAATTTTTATGTTTATTTAATATTCAATATCAATATCCTCTTACATTAAATGAGAAATTAAACCATCATTCTTGTGTTTGATGAATAAAAACCTCATGAACCGATGTAGTTCATTTCCCACCACTACCTCTCATGGATGGTTATAATGATGTATTTAATGTTTATATATGATATTAATGAAGAATTTATTATTATTAAAAGATAACATATCATTTAATTTATTACTTTTCTAATCATTAAAAAATGATAATGTTGTTCATGCATACATGTGAACTACTACCTCTACAAAACGATGTGATTCATTTTCTATCACCACATGACATGGAAGAAATATATAAGTTTATCTAAGAAAATAATAATTTATTTAATATATAATGATCATAATTTTATTAGAAAATAACACATACCTTTTTCAAATCATTATCATTGGTAAATGGAAATGTTACTCATGCATGTGTATGGCTTATCATCTACATGATTGTAATATAGTTTATTTTTTAGAACCATATTTCATGGTTGGTAATAAAAGTTTTATTGGGGTATAAAACTGATAATTATTCAATTATTATTATTATAAAAAAATTAACAATGGATTATTTTACCATAGTCAATCTACCAAATTCATTTTTTTCGTATGATCCAAATATCTTGGAGACTCTTAATGTAAACTTAGTCAGTTATTAAATTAAATATAAAATAGAAATAAATCAAATAAAAGGAATAATTAAATTGAGAAAAACCTTATTAATAAATTAAATAATTAACATAAGTTTGTTATTTATAAATATAGAGAACATATGTGATGATTCGAACCTAAGCTAAGGGATTTTGTTTGAAATTTTTCTTTCTTTAATGAATATTTTAATATTAAGAATATTATTTATTTTATATGGCATGTATAACAACCTTATACATGATATATCATGAATCCTTCAAAATAAATGGTATTTTAACTTCCAATTTAAATTATTTCATCTAATGGGGTTGGAAATAAATTTTACAAAGTGGTAAGGTGTTTCTTAACTCAACTTTCATTCATTGGGCTATACATGTACATAATTGACAATGTCGTGCCCTGATTTTGTATGAAGTGACATATGATTATATTACTCTTTATTTACAATTGTTTTTTGTATTTACATTGGTTACATTTTATAAATTAATTAATTAATTTCTCACTCCAGTGATTAGATCTCTGTTAAGGTTTCTCATCTCACATTTTTTTTATAATACACATACCGTGCTCACTACTTTCTTCATTTATATTGTGTATATACATCCAATTTTATAAGAAATTTTATTATTAACATTGTATTAGTTTTATTGGAATATTTATTTGAAGTTATTTCATTCATGGGTATTATTTTTCAAAAGGTACCAAAGTCGTTAGGGTTTTATGTTATAATCTCGTTGTTTGTTAAGATTGTTTATGATTATTTATTGGTTGATGAAATTTTATAATCAATATATCAAGAAACACATAAATTTTATTATACTTTATTTTTTTCTATAGATTAAATTTTTCATTTCATTTTTCTATATTTAATAACTCTAGTGACCAAAAAATGTTTTTAATAAAAAAGACTTTATTTTTCTATTCGGTCGAAAATACTTTTTCTTCTATATAAATGTGTTTTAAAAATTATTAAAATATTGTTTTTTATAGTTTTTAATAATTTTTAAAATTCATTTTTAACCATGATTCTATTTTTATAAATGCTTTAAAAGGGATCTTATTCTAATTTTCTAAATGAGGGATTTTTGACTTTTTATCAACAATGTGGAAGGAATCTTTATTTTAACATACACAACATGAATAGAATTAACTTATATAATGAAAACTAATAGATTTGAAGCATAATTTAAATTTTCTATGGTTATTTTTCAAATAAAACTTTTTATATAATATTCATATAATATTCATTTTTCAAGTCATTTTCAAAGTGAAGAGGGTATTTTACTCACAAATGTTTTAATAAAAAACTTATGTAATTTCTATTCATCAACGACAATATCCCACTATTTTAATTATTCCACACTAAGTATATATTGTAATGATACCGTCCATATTAATTTTTTGGATTATTTATGATTAGTTTCATTGGGGTAAATTTGAAAATATTTTATGCTATTTCTTCAATAAGAATGATTATTTGGATTATGTATTGGATTTTTATTCACCCATTTCATATGATGAATGAATTATACATTTTAAGATATAGGAGGGGCTATTTATAGCACCTTTTTGTGTCAGTAGGTCTCATGAGAGAAACTAGTTTTGGTATTAGATGAGTCCTTACCCATTTATGTAATATGTATTTGCACAATGCCTTGACTGTATATTTATAATTTCCTAGAATGAGGCCTCGATAGTGTGTTTAAGAATTATAAAATTATACATTCTATTATTATAAAATTATTTATTGATTTCCTTGTAATTATAAAATTATTTATGAAATGCATGGATAATATTTAAGATTATGTGATTATGTATATAAAATTGTTTGATAATTATTTATTCCTTCCATATTATTCATCGTGTTCATGTTATAAATTAAATAAAATACTTTTACAGTTATTTAACATGACATATTTGTTATTACTTATTTAATTATCATAGGTTCCACTATATGTAAACAATACTAATAATCTGAGCTCACACATATTTTCTCTCCTTTCCTTAGGAAATGATTAAGGAATCTTTGAATGAGTTCCAAGATGCCTAATATTTACATTCTTTTTAATTAATTTTTACTTCCAATGTAAAATTGGAATAAGTTATGTATATTGTTTATCAAGACTAATAAACTATTCAGTACTTTGCGATTCAATCACTTATATCTTATGCCAATGTAATAAAGTAAACACAGACTCTAGGCTATTGGAGTTGGGATATTTACAGTTGGTATCATAGGATGTTTTGTAGAAAATGTGGGAACCAGAATTAAGAAAACATAGATTATGAAACAGAAACATATGACCGACTTGAGGAGATGTATGAGTATATAATAACATCCTAAGGTGTTGGAAAAGTAGAGATTATGTGGTTTTCCTAGAAACAAATGTCTGGTCGGATACTAAAATTTGATGTGATTTTCTCCACATATGAATCTAAGGGTAATAATCCCTAAATAGTTGGTTAAATATTTTAAATCCATCATTCGAGTGCATAGTGAGTGTGTCCATACTACCCACCTATAATTACACTCCTGGGTTACATGTTTTGGTTAATTCATGTTCTCATTGTAAACCATTATAACGATTGAGATAAAATAACCTATGGAAACCTATTTTATTCCATAGTGATATTTGATTAGCATAATGTGTCTTAGGTTGATATGTTTAAGTTTGATCATATGTTTAATGAAGTATATACCACTTTGAGGTTTAATTTTATTGAAGTTTTACATGGTTATTGATATTTTGGGAGGCATTTATAGTAATATAACACTTTGGTTTAGTAAATGTTTTAGTCAAATGTTATTTAATGAATAATGATTTTATATTTTATTGAAACAAGTTTAATGTTATTGATATACTTAAAGGGTTAATATGATCTTGAATGTTGAGTTAATAATGGGAAATTATATTTAATTATATAGATAACCATGGGATTGAAAGTTATTTAATGATTAATGTTTTTTTGAAAATGTTAACTATATTATTGGTGATTTAATAATAAATATATTAATATTGTTTTAGAAAAAGGAAAACCCATAGGATAGGTGAAAACCCATCACAACTAATAAGGTCGTGGGGCTTGAACAAAATAATTAAGGGTGATAAGGGTGAATTTCCCACAAACAACCAATGAGATTCAGTTGCCAGTATAACATACTCTATATGATTTGTTGGATAAATATGGAGTTGATTTTTGGAATATTTTATATCATCAAATCTTTTTGATGTTTTGGGATTTTTATTCGGTTAATGAAACTTTGATAGAAATTTTACTATGTTGAGGTATATATAACCATTATGTTTAATATAAAAGGTTATTTAAAAATAAATCTTTTATTTTTTTAAAGGTGAAAGATAAAGTTTATGAGGAAATATTTATGGCTAATTTTATTTATTAAGAGTAAATGGGATGTGAAGTTATATTTTTGTGGCATAATCTATATTGAACCTTTTGTTTTACTGTAGAAATATTTATGTAAAATGTATTAATTATTCATATTATGGTTTATTAGTTTTCAAAATTATCTTACCTTGTGGTGAAAATTTTAGTTTGGTAATATTTAAATATATGAGAAATAAATTGTTACCATTTTATTGATTATGTGATCTATTTGAAGTTTATTTTAGTGCTCCAGGCATAAAAAATTCATCTTGTGCACTCGATCATTTGGCACAAAAGATTATATTATGGTGATAATTGATTAAAGTCTTAAATGAAACTAGTTTTGTAAGTATATTTACTTATATTAATATTCTATAATGTAATGGAATTACTAAAATCTTGGGAAATAATTTTGAAACAAATATTTTATTCTGTTATGATCATTTCTGTTGTATCAATGGTGTTTTCAACCATCACATATTTTTGGTTTTATGGCTGTTAACTTTCCAATGACCAGGTTATTTATCACCCTATATTAGTTTTTCATAATTAGTTTTATCCTCTATATATATGTGTTAACTTCCCACTAATTTTCTACTATTTATAAACCATGTTTTTTCTTATTCCAAACGACCTTCATATTTATCTTTCCCACTTTTTAAGTGGATGTTTTATCCATCCTTTGTATGATGTGGGTTTTATATAAAGGCAGATTCAAATGTAAAACACTTTATTTATCATAAAAATTTCAAATTTTGAGGATGTAATTTATTGAAGGAAGGTAGAATTCAACACAATGGGATTTTGAAAAAAAATCTTTTTCTGAAGAAGTTTTATTCACCCTTTGTTCGATGTGGTTTTTATAGAAAAGAAGTTTAAATTGTAAAACCCGTGATTTCCCAGAAAAATTTAAAATTATGAGGATGTAATTAATGAAGGCAGGGGGAATGAAACACCATGATATTTTGAAAGAATATTATCTTTGATAGTGTATAAAACATGAAACACAGAGCTTAAATGAACCATGGAAGTTTTTTATTTAAATATGACCATTATAACCTATCCATCGAAATGGAGGGTATGAATAGAATTTACGACACTATGAAATATAAATAAATTACCTAATCAATAAAATTTTATCTATTAATTATTACGAAATAAGCACTCAATTTTTAGTAACGACAATTTATTCTTCAAAATATATTTTCATCAAAAATGGTTTTCATTTCCTATTATGTGAAAATATTTATAAAAATTTATAGAAAGTAATAAAATTTTATTTTATAGAAATAATATAATTTTTTAAATTAGCATTCCAAAATTAGTTTACATTAAATTTTTGAGATTTTTTGGATTAGATTGATTTTCTAGTGAATAGTGGAAAATAATGAATTTTCATGGAAAATTTTATTTTGGATTGAAGAAATTTAAAAGATACATTTCTTTTAAAATAGTTTCAAAATACATTATGTTCTATTATATTATTAATTATCCAATTATGTTCATTGGTGTAGATTTTTTGATTGAATATGGTATAAAAACATTTTTATACTTGAAAATTCATTTTTAAAAAAAAGTTATTTTCATTGTATTATTTATTTTAATCATAAATTAATTTATTTCAATTATATATTTTTAATATCGAAAAATTGATTCCATATTATAAATTATAAGGTAAAATTTTTATTAACAGGTACCTTTTATTTTTTTCATTATAAATAGTAATAATAGTAAATAATGTATTTATGGTAAATGTAAATCGGGTAATTAAGGTTAAAAATAATATGAAAAGATCATAAAATGTAAATAAAATTTTAATTTATTCTATTTTATGTGTGTATTTCGTCCATTTACGTAGAATATTTGAAAGTATTGAAACTTGGTGCCATATCTCTTTGATTTTGTCCCTTATACTATTTAAGTTAAAGATAAAGTCATAATTGTCTATTTCTTGCTTTTAATAACTATAATATTTTGTGCTAGAGATAAAAAAAAATTTCGATGGGTTATAAATTATTATTTGAAATATAAATCATTTTTCTTATCATGGTAATTTATTTATAATTTTTAGGGATGAAATAATTACCATATATACTTACATAACACCGTTACAATGTTTATTTAAATGATTGAAAAATAAAATAATTAATCTAAAAATATTAAAAGTAATATAATTTGAAAAAATTAATGGTTTATATAAGGATTTTAGATAAATATATCGTTTTAGGAATTCTTATGTAATAAATTCGAATTCATTAGATGCAATTTTCTTTCCAATGTCTAATTAAATGAATATTTCCAAAACTGAAATTCATGATATTTTATAAAAAATACTAATTTATTAAATGATTTAAAATTAATAAAAATTACAGAGTAGTCCAATTTATTATTCTATGGTTTAAAATATCAATCATGGTCCATTAATGAGGAAAATATCCTTTTATAGTAACTATATTTACCCATAATGAGTAAAAAACCTTGTCATCGTTGTAATCAACAAATGGGTAATAGAGGGTTAAAAATGATAAGGGTAAAAACATCCCCGAAACATGTAAAATTTTTATTTTATATGATTATTTTGACTCATAATATTCAAATATTTTAATTATATCAATTTTTAACTATTTTAAATTGAAAAATAATTTATATTAATTTAATAAATTATTAAATTCTATGAATTCCCCTTCCGTAATTACAAAAGGACATCCCCTATACTCTTTTCTTCACACATAATGAACCATTTATTTAAAGAAAATAACTACCAAAATACATTCTAAAAATACATTACCACATTCAATATTTTTTATTTTTGGCATAATAGAAACCTTAGAGTGGTGACGGTGTAAAGCAATGGAGGTTGTCTAAAGAGTATGTTTTTCTTTTAACAAAATTTTTTAGTTTTATTTATCCTTCTACCTCCTCAAAATCATCTTAAAAAATGATAAAATAGTAAAAATATTATATTAAATACAATATTATCTTTTTATTTTTATGTAATACCATTTAACTATCTCCTCTTCCATCAAATGGGAAACAAAACCATCATTTATGTGTATGTTAGACAACCACCTCATGAACCAAGGTAATTATTTTTCCATCACTACCTCTCACAAATGGATATAATGATTTATTTAATATCTATAATATTAACTAATTATTTATAAATATGAAAATATAATATATCATCTAGTTAATTACTTTTTTGTCCATTGAAAAATGTTAACGTCATTTGTGGGTACATGTGGACGACCACTTCCGTGAAGTGATGTGATTCATTTTCTATAACCACATGAGAAGGATAAAATATATTGGTTTATTTAAAGAAATAATATTTTTTTAAGATATTATTATTATTTTATAATGATAAAACAATAATTTTCTTCTTTCCATCATGATCTATGAAAAATAGAAATATTACTCATGCGTACGTACAACTTATCATCTCTTTGACGGTATCATAGTTTATTTTTCATAAACAAAATTTATGGATGGTTTTAAAAGTAAAATTGAAGCATAAAATTAATTATTATTTTCGTGATTATTATTTTGTATATTCTAGAACAATTACAACTTTAACCATAGTCAACCTACCGAATTCATTTTGGGTGTATGAACTGAATATCGTCAAAATACCATGTGTGAACACAATTTATTATGTAATTAAATATAAAATGGAAATAAATTTAATAAATGTAATAATGAAAATTAAAATAGGTTTTTAATAAGGTAAATAATTTACATAATTTTATTATTTATGAATATAAATAATGTTTGTGACAATGCAGACTTGTGGTAAGGGATATCATCTCAATTTTTCCTTCATTGAGGAATATTTTATGGTCATAATAAATATTTTTATATTATGTAAATAATATAATATTATATATAATATCATGAATCCTTAATACATAATAACATTTTATATTTCCATTCAAATTATTTCACCTGAGGGGATTTGACTTGAAATTTACCATGTGGTACGGGGTTTTGTAACTCAACTTCCTTTTATTGGGTTATAATTCTACTTCATTGACTATGTTATGAAATGACTCTGTTTAAAATTAAATATGATTTTCTTATGTTTTTATGTCACTTATTTTTTGTATATTTACTTTTATTACATATTATAACTTTATTGATTAAATATTCACTCCAATGATGTGATCTTTGTATAGGTTCCTCATCTCACATTTGTTCCCATGTGGAATATATCATATTCACTACATTATTATTTCATATTGTGTATATAAGGATCATTTTATATGATATATCATGATTCAATTTATATTAATGGTATATAAATATTTATTTTATGTTATTTACATCATGGTGATTACTATTAAAAAGGCACCAATTCGGTAAGGGTTTTATATTACAATATCATTATTTATCAAGATTGTTTATGATTTTGTTTTTGATGATGATCTTTTATAATATAAATATTAATAAACTCATTAATTTTCTTATCATATGATTATTTATAGAGATTAGATGTTTTTATTCATTTATTTAAATTCATTTTCCCCATGATTGAATTTTTACAAAAATGTTTTTAAGGGATTTTCTTATTGTTTTCCGAATTATTTATTTTTTATTCTTTATCAAAATTGTGAAATGAATCATTATTTTAACATACACAACATGAATTAAATTTCCAACCATTAGAGATTATGTATTATTTTAATCATCCTTTATAATTTTCTATGATTCATTTCAATTAAAATATTTCATTCAAATATTATGGAAGTTTTTAGTTTTCAAAAGTTATTTTCAAGGTTGAAATGGTATTTTCCTCAAAAATGTTTCAACGAATTTATATAGAATTTATATTCATCAATTATAACAAACCATTATATTAATTATGATCTAATGAGGATATGTTAAAATTATACCATCGTTATTATTTCTCTAGATGGTTTATTTACGATTTTATTGAGGGAAATATTATTATTTCGTATTCTATTTTTCATTAATTTTTTTTGAATTTGACTTAGTAAGTGATTATAGGGGACCATTATAGCCCCTTGATGCATTGGTAGGTCTTTTGAGCTAAACTAGTTTGGTTATTTTGAATATGCCTTATCAATTTATGTAATATGTCTGGGAATGAGGCCTTTATGTTATGTTTATGATGTTTTGGAAAGATGTATCAATTTTATATTTATGATATTTGACATTATGAATTACATAATTATGAAATTAGTTATTGATGTTAGGTTGATCATGTGATTAGTTACAAAATCCATGTATAAGATTTAGGATTATATGCTTATTTATAAAGATTTATTTTCACATCATTTATTGAAACTATATTATTCATAGTGATGAATTTATTGAGTAAATTTCATGTGTTTATAGTTATTTAAATTTCCATATTGATTATTCATTATTTACACATGATATATTCTTCTATAAAAAACACTAACTAAGAATCCATGTAAACCCTTATTTTTTTCTTTCCCTTGGAAGTGAATAAATAATATTTCAATGAGTTCAATGATGCATAATATTTACTTCCACTATGATTTATATTTTATTTCCAATGTAATATGGGAAGCATTTATATGTCTATTTTACTAATACTACTAAAATATTTGTTCCTTTGGGATTTTATTGCTTGTATATTATCACAATGTAATAATGTAACCACAATCTATGGGATACTGGAGTTGGGGTCTTTATATAACTCAAAATCAAAGGGGATATAATATTTTGAAGGATTTTATTTTATAGTCATGAAGCCTGAATTGACACCAATATCCAGAATTTTGACTATTTCAATTTTGAAATATATGACATTTTCTTGAAGTCCTTGCCTAAGATCATGTATGTGTATACATTAATCAGTGTACACTGAGGTTACTTTGTTCTATTCTATTTTTCTCATGTTTACATTAATGATAATCTTTTAATTTTAAAATTACCTTCCATGAAGCACCTTCTCCCATACCTTATGTTCCATAATTTTTCATGCGCAACCTTATTTGAGTGAACCTACTCATCTAGCATATATACCAATGTATTTTAATCAATAATCTTTTATTATCAACACTTTTATGCCCATGGCCCCATATTTTTCTATATATAGACCCCATAAGTGAAAATTTTAGACCCACTCAAATAGATAGGAGTCATCAGGAGTAACTGAGTTCATGTATCATGAGTCAATATGCCCACATCAACTATATGTACTCTCCATAGGTGATTTTAAAATTGAATATTAGGAGATGAAATAATATGTCTGAACCTAGGACCTTTTATTTGGATTTCTTCTCTAGGCATTTCCCACCTATGAACCCATTCTCATGGGAAATAATACTTCATCACCCAAACACATGGGTGTGGAATCTACATATGGGTTCCACTCACCCAGGATATCAATAATTGAAAAAAAATCACCTTGGCCTTTGGACATGGCTACCCCTCATCCAAGCCATCAATACATGGGTGGAATTTCACCCGGGAAATAAATTTTTTGGAGAAACATCACTAATATTGCTTCACTGAGGCACCACTTGCCCAGGATATCCACACATGATAAAAAATTCTCTTAAACCTTTGCACCTGGGTTCCACTCATTTACGTCATCCCAACATGGGTGAATCTTTACCGAAGACTTCCAATTTGGGTGAACCATCACCCATGCCTCACACTTGGAAACCCACTCACCCATAACTCACACTTGTGTTCTCATATACCAAGGCTTCACACCTAGGTTCAAACACACCTAGGATTCACACAATGTTTCCCACTACTTAGTTCTCAAACTATTGTGCCCATTCACCTAGGTCTCTAATGTGGGTGCTCACTGACCTAGCTCTCACACATTTGAATCCACTCATCCTAATCCCATACCTAGTTTCCCATTCATCCATGTCTCATATTTTGGTTCTAATTCCCTAGATCTCATATCTGGGCACTCATCTATATACACCCTACTAGGCGTGATCCCAAAAACATGCCTTCACCAGGGCCTAATATGATTTATATTACCTAAACATTTCCATTATACCATCCTCACCTAGTTAGCAATAGAGATATGATTAAAATATATCAATATATTTGTATATACCTTCTACTAGGTGTAATCCCAAACTATAACCTATCCTATAATGTTATTAACAGGATGAATGATCTATGAAGTGTCTCACCAATATGTAATCCATAGACAATCCCCTATGTTCATCCCATTCATGAAACAAGAATACTTACCACATAATCTTAAACATCATGGATTTGTACCATTACAAGACCTTAGACTATGAACCTTGAACTATATGGGTTTTTATTCCTTCTCGTATAGGATGCATAAGATTTCTATTTAGGTCCAATACTAACACCCTCAAGATCACCTTTCCCAAAACCTATGTGATGATTATAGGATAACTTATATGATGAAAATAATTTCAAAATTCATTCCCAATATTTCTTGAGTTAAGATACTCATCCTTGTATCTTGGAAACCATGAGTTGAGATACTAAACTTGGTTCCATTTATGACTTAATTTGATACAATCCTCTTAGTTTGTCGGATAACATCAGTCAATATACTCTTATTAGTTTCTTGAATTCCTTGAGTCAGGATAATACTATTGGTTTCTTTATATGGCTTGATTAGAGATTCTATTATTCAATTCATTAATTATTCCTTGATCTATGATAATGTTCTTGGAACCTATAAATCCATCCACCTAGGTCATCTAAAAATGTAGTCTAGAAAGGTAATCTTGTATATAATTCCAACAAAAACCATTTCTAGGACCCTTTAACCTAGTATTCCACTCCACAAGACTTTAATTTCTTAGAATCAGTCATCGATACATGTCCATAAATGGAACTTCAATGGTCCTAATCACATAACCTTAGAAGGTGTGATGCATATTTTTAAGTGGTACTAAACTACGTGGGTTCTGATTCCCCTTATAGAGATACCTATTATTACCTTCTCATGGGCCCAATCCAAGCTCTAAAAAACCTTCTTCCATATTTTATATGATCCCACTACCTCTTTTTATATAAAAAAACTCAATATGTTTCTTTGACATGGATCTAAACTATAGAGTTACTAAATTATAAGATTAAATAAGAAAAAATATAATTCCTTTTAAATTTTACTCTTAAATTCTTGTTTTTAGTTAGTAAATTTCTTAATGGTAGTTGGTAGTGTTAGTAATTCTACTAGGATAGATTCACGAGAATATATTTAAATTATACGAGAGTCATATTTTATGCAATAACCCCCCCCCCCTCAAAAGGTGTTGATGACCCTGACAACCCATTATCTTGATTCCATGAGTGAAACATTTGTCTCTTTTATGTCTTAATATCCCTTTCCATTAGAGGGAAATCCCATAACTAACAAAAAAATATTACAACATATAAAATTCCTTGGAAACATAATGGTTAAATCAATATGAATCACTACACAAAAAATAAGTTTACCATCCACGTGTTTTCATTTGAGATACTATAGTAATGGGTTCTTATTTTGACTATATAATAAAAATGGAATACAAATCAAAAATTCCATAAGAAATCAGGATCTTCATCTATCATGGGGGAAACTAAACATAATGATGTTTTTCATGAACAATAATCCAATGGAATATAAATATGATGAAACATTAAGTCCCATATCCACCTTATATTTAAGGCCCAAATATATATTTTCACCTAAAAAGAACCTATAGTTAATGAAGGTGAATGATATGGTGAAAAATAACTCTATAAAAGTGTAATTATAAATGACTTAATCTAAAAAGGAAAACAATGAACAAATATGATTACTCAGTGAGTGAGGCCCTTATCTCAATATAAAATTACCTTTGTAATATCTCATAAGTTGAATACAATCCCATCTTTCATTATTGTGGGGATGTGTAGAAGGATGTTCACCAAATACAAGAAACCCCCAAGTATTAGACTAGTAGGGATTCTGTTCATTTTGGTTATCATCACTGAAGTATGACCCTGGATTCATAAGAAGCTATAGAAGAAGAATTTTTTAAATCAGTCATTTAAACTATAGGAACCAGGAAAGATATCCCATCAAGGAAATCAAAAAAAAGTAACTCAAGATCAATTCCAAATCCTTGTTGATTCTATCAATTTTGAGGGCCAACAATGTATCTCGATTGTAGATTGGGGATAATTCTAAATTAACATTATCTAATAGCTTCAACATACATCTAACCTAGGCTTGGGGATTTCAATATACCAATGGAAAACCTAACCCATAGGTATGGGGAATTCATACCCATATAGTCATCTACATTATTATCTATTAGATAAGAATATACTTATATTTTGGATATACATCCCCAAAGAAGCCAATGATTAATATTTTAATTTTAACATCAGTAAATTTCATCAATGTTAACCAAAATAACATTTCATACCAATATACTATTGAATAAATGAATATCATGTCCATATCCAAAAATATACCCATCACCAAAATACGACAATATTATACCTATAGATGAGAATATTTCTCTATTCAAGTCATAAATTGAAAAACATGAGGATATCAATGTTGAATTACTTATGGAAATAATTACCACTGAGTATGTTCTTTCAGATAATGATTTAATGCCTCATTTAGGTATCTCACTTTGATAGTGTGATATTTTATAACCTAAAACAATTGATTTATGACACCTTATAAATTTTAGATAAAATTAATCAGACCATTTTAATTTAGTAATGATTAATTATCATGAGTTACCACCACTGAGGAAACATTAAAAATAATATAGGAAACTCACCTAAGGATAAATCATGCATTAAAATCCTAGAAAATTATAGAGTAAATTACTTCTCAGATGAATTCAATAGAAGGGAGAAGTGCACCAATACAATAAGATATAAAGTTTTATCACAATTTAGTGGATTTAAATCCTCCCAAACCAAAATTACAGATTCCCCATCCCTCAAAATTAAATGGAATAAGAGATCTAGAAAAATATATCACACATTTTCATTCTCATCATAGCTATATGATAGGATCCTCAGCATAATAAGAGTTTACTTAGATCAAATTCATTATATAGGCCTTAGAAGCTCCGTAATTTTTTATTTGTAATTTTTTTTATAATTTCTATTTCACATGTTGGGAAAATATCTATCAGTTATTAATCTTCCAATTCATTCCAATGATGAGGGAAATAACTACCCTTGAATTCCAAAATTTCAAGAAATAATATAATTAGAGTCATGGATTTCATTACATTATGGAAGGTTCTTACATAATACTTATAAAAAAAATGCCCCTATGAACAATTAATTGAGATCCATATAGAGATAATATAGAATCATTTTTAAAAAATACTCATCCCCATAATGTACCTTGGTGGATTCTAATAGATTGCTGCTATAACACAACATCCATAGGATGCTACTAATATAAACAAGAAATGATCTCATCATGTACCACCATCAAAGATAAGGAGCTGAATAAAATTATAAAAAAATATTATCATCCTCAATCAAAATAGGTTGAGGGGAAATGATATTAATGATATGGGTAAATAATTTTATTCCTTTCATAGTGATCAATTTCTAGTGAACTTCATCTCTATCTTAAAGAATAACCTAATCAATTTATACAAAAATTAAGAATCAAGATGAATCATGGATAAAATATTACTTGAATAGTTATCTTTATACTTTTATATTATGTATAATGATACAATAATGATACATATTAAAATATATTCTTTAAAAGATCGTAAAAAATGGCCATTTTTCATTTGACCACCCCATGTTGTATGTGGCATGTATTTCAGCTATTCTCTCTAAAGAAGGAGATGACTAGGAAAGGAAATCATAGAGGAATATATAAAAGTATGAGGACTAGATGGTCTAGAATATAGTATGTTAAGAGAACTCCATTGTTGACACATGAGTGAGTCAACCATCAGTGACCACCAATACCTCCATAACATAGACTATAACACCTTCTACTTATTATCCTATAAGGATTCGATGTAATAAATATAAAAGATAAAAAGTGAAATAAAGGTCCCTAAGGATTCATCAGGATGTCCAAACATCCATAGACTTTAAACCACAAATATTGATGTATTTAGCACTATCCAAAAAAACTATCCAATGGGAACCATCACTCCAAATGGTTCAATGAGTAGCATCCTAACAAATATTCTAATGTGAACCATCCCTCCAAATTGTTCAATTTTTATCGTATGACCAAACAAGATACTTTTGGGATAATTAGAACCAATTATAATTATTCATTTATATTTTAGTGATGAATAATAATTATATGAAATATATGTTTTTTTTAAAATAGGATTCATCTATTACAATAAATATTTTATTTTTTGGGTTTGATGAATTTTCTCATGGATGTACCAAATTCACTCATGATATTCTTGACCAATCACTTATAATATATTATAGGGATGAGAAAGTCTTCCTATTTTATACTCCTATAATAAAAAAATAATATTTTAGTGAAACCGCACCTAATATAATAGAAGTAATATATAACCATATTGATACTTTGAAACACAATATTTATAGAGAATATTCCTAATTTCAAAGGCATATCCAATCATTAGGGTCCCAATATTGACAACCACTTTTATCTACCCATCCTTTAATTGGGAAAGGTGATGTCATTATCATGTCTTCTACTTGTCAACCCCTAAATTTATTTAGGATACCTCAATGAGAAAAAAATATTTTATTTAAAATACAAAAATAAACATATCTGGAATAAAGAATATATATTTGTATCACGATTATTTTTCTTATAGTGATATTCCAGCATCCTACTACAGTGGTCCTCTCTTAGTGAACTACCATAACCGATCAGGTTGATATACATTTCATATTTTCCACCCATTAATCAATAGAATTATAGAAATAATTAAATATTAATGACCACTATACAGTTCCAAAGATATTCAGAGTCCTTTAATAGAGAGTATGAACCATTGATATCCAAGTTATCAATAGCTTTATAATCTTCCAATGAATTTATTGATAATAATTCTTCATTTCATTAGTCTAAAATTTAACCATGTGTCTATACCAACCATGTAATATTTTGAATGTGTGAAAAAATTAATGACAATATAGCAAAGTAAAAAATGCTATATTCCATAAAATAAGATAAATTATCTCGGCATTTTGACTTTTCATTAGAGAGTATAATGATCAATATCTCGTGGATTGCGAGACCCACAAAATAAAATTTAATAGACCATTACAATTTCTACCCTTACTATTGATGGTTAGGGTATAAAATTGTGGGATTAATCATATTTATGTATTGGATATAGAAAAATATATATGAAGGTATAATGGAGTAATTGACACTAAAATATTTTCTTCAATCATGAAAGCACTCTGAGAATAAATCATAAAGTGTTCAAAAGAATAAGGGTCATCCATCTCTCAGAAACCATCCAAATATGTTATATTCATTTAGTCATGAACCATAAAATACATATTTTATATACTGATTGTACTATAACCTTATATTGATTCTGAAGATCAATAATTCTAAGAAGTTAGTTGTGAATGATCATCCTAATCATTATCTATAACATTGAATATTGTTGTATATAGTTGAAAGGTGATTTGTATTTAAATATTTTCTCTTGAATAAGATAGAAAATGTATTAATTGAGTTAAATAACCATGAGATACACAGAACATGAATGTGAGTCATTCTTACTCAAATATAAAAGCATAATTTCTATTGAACCATGTTGGATACAATTATTTATAGTTTTATGATGCTAAATTATACAACATACTATCCTTTCAAATTAATATTAAACTAAAAAACATAAATCTTAATCTAGATGACTTTAAACAACATAGAATGTCATCATTATCACATTCCAATAAACTAAATAAATTCATCCTTATAGAATGATGATAAAAAATTTAGCAATGTTTCTAGCTATATGAATTTTATTTTCACAGTATATAGTTCAATATGTATTACTTAAAACTAATTTTACTTTTTCATATATATGATCTTGATCTATGTATAAGTGTCTAGTGAATGGATCATTTTATCTTATGATAAGTGTTCTGAATACCATATTAAAACAATTCCATCTCTTTACATAAGATCTTGATCTGTGTAAAGATCCTTATAACATGGTTCATTATCCATGAATCCTTTTGAATAAAAAATTATCCCCTATCTCTAATTACCAAATATAAATAAATATAACCCATTTATAGTGTTCTATATGAAATTATAACTCTATACCACCCATACCTATTATTTTATCTCACATGATATAATTGGTATTCTAATTACCCTTTATTTCACACACTATAAAAGACTAATATGAGCATAGAGGTTCTGATTGATTACTTTAATTAACAGGATTGATATGAACTGTTCCAAAATATAGGGATATGATATTCAACCATCATGAATTTTAACTACATAGAATGATGTCTACTCTATAGGAACTTGAACTACTTGGAATTGGACCACATCATACAACCCCGAATAACAAGAAATTCAATTCCTTCATGCATAACATTAAACTTCATGACATATAATCCATCCCACATAAAAATTAATCACCTTGGAGTGTTTTATTTTATATTACCCACTCTATTTAATTTATAGCTAGATACTTGTGTGGATTTTTCATTTATAGTTCCTTATCTATAAAATATTGTTAATTGAAAAAATCCTATATTTTGAAGAATTTTATTCTTGTATTTGAGGATTCATAAATTTTGTTTAATTTCCACCTTGTATCTTGAAACTAGGATGACCTAATTGTATATTTCTCCTACACATGATCTAAATCCCTATATAGATATAATGTCTTATGTGTGTCTTGATTCCTGGTATTACATGATAAAAAATGGCCTAAAAAATTCCTAGTTTTTACATAGAAACCAATTTCACAAGCTAATGGTGAGTTTCCCCCATTAAATCATCACTAAGAGAAAATCAGTTCATTTTATACATGAAATTTATATGTGAAGAATCTATAATATATGGGGATTAGATTCATAAGAATAAATTTTATGATTTATATGTCTTGAAGACATGACCATAAATTGGATGACACCTAGAATTCCTTTCTATGTCACTGAAAATACCTAGTAAATATTCCATTCCTCATTATTGTAAATTTTTTGATGCAAGTCCTAATTGTTATAACCTAATATAAATGACATGAGGTACTTACTAAATAACCATAAAAATCGTCATGCATGTTACATCTTAAATGAACCATACAATTACTTATAATGGTCTACATTATGTGACTTTACATCCTTACATAAGACCCAAGTATATATAAATGTCCCAGTGTATAGTTACCCACCTATAAACTTATTCTAGGATTATCATCCAAAAATTTGAAGATTAAAATCATATTATTTAATCATTCTCATTAAAATCTGACTCTAAATTATGGACTATATATGAAAATATTCTATTGAAATCAATTTTATTCTAGTGTTTGGGATTATCATCATCCCTGTTAGGTTCCTTTATAACTTTTCATTGAGATGAGGCAACATATTTATCCTATGTGTAAGCTAGATCTTTTTAAATCCATTCATAAATATTCCTAATTTCATGACATTAGGTTGCACGATATTAGTTCTTGATTCACGAATCTAAACAGCACAACAGGTCATAGTCACACTACCTTATACTAAATGACATGAATATCATTTCTACGGGGAACTAAAATTAATATCACATAGTCCTTTATATATGAACCTAAACTATATGGAATATGACATATCCCGTTTGATCTTAAATTGATCTAATTGGTTAGTGAAAGATGATATTAAATAGTAATCCCATACCTTTTCACTTTTTATAACCAAGGAAAAATACTATAGATACCAAGAAATGTTAAGGCTGAAAAAAACTAAATGTTATTAACAATGACAACAAGTTTCAACATTTTTTTAGAGAATAACTAACCAAAACTCCATAGTTAAGTATCATGTCCTGAAGTAGTGTTTGGATGGGTGACCTACTAAAATGTTTTATAGGGTGTGTGTGAATGAGTAAAAGAATTTTGAAAGAACCTATGTTGTATTTTTAGGATATTCATGAGTTTTATGATATTTTTTGGCATGTTGGTGGTCCCTAAATAGCGGATAAAGTGTCTATAATTCACAAATAGATGTTCCTAGATGGGTTGGACTTGATGATAATTATAATAACCCTTCTCCTTATTTCATATTTAGACATGATTTATTATATAAAATTGAACATAATAAAAATTACAAGATAGAGATGTATAGTTTATTTTGGTATTAGTAACATTACATGAGAACTTAATACATGAAAAATAATATATTTATTTAAATCTTCTTTCTCATGACCACAACATTCCTTCGTACTTCTCATAGTATGGGATAACCTGAGGAAATACATAATAAAAGGGTGATCTATAAATAATAGTATGGGAGGAAATAAGGAATAAATTTAAGAATACAATACATGTTATGAAATACGAATATCAATTGATCATAAGAGAAACATGGACATAAAGGAATGATATATCATAATAATAATAACATGGAAATGTAAAAAAAACATAAAACACTGCATCATTAGTATAAATGAATCTGGAAAACCCCTTTCCCAACATGATGGAAATAAGTACTATAAAGGAATCAGATAAACCCATATCCCAACATGACATATAATGATACTAAATATTACCCAATTCATTGGACCACTATATAATTCTGGGCACACCCATCACTTTAACTTCATTCTTATGCTTAAGTGTGCCACATAGATCATAAAACATGGTTTCATTTTTCATCATAATTAATTCTATGATTAAGGTGTGTGGAATAAATACTTGTAAGTCCTAAATAAAAATGTTATATGTGTCGTTGGGGTTTGGTTTAGTGGTATTCATCCCTTAATCCTACATGAATAATGGGGGTTCAAAACCCATTGGGTGCAGGTACTATAGAAGTACTGTAGCAGTGGTGGCACTATAGAAATGAAAGGTCACTTTAGCAGTGGCAAGGTACTGTAGTAGTGGTGGGTACTATGCGGTTCTATAGCAGCATGGGTACTATTGTGTTACTATTCACATAATGGGCCTTGGGCCAAAAAATTGGGCCAACGGGCCATGTAATGGGCTAAATTCCCACAGGGTCTTTGAGCTATGTAATGCGTCTCCCTCTACCCAGTTATAGAGGTCTTTTCTTTTCTTTAATAATTAATGAGACTTCAGCCCCAACCTTTTAAAAAAATGTTATATGTATATAAAGGTGAATACCTTTGATAGAGGAATGGGTTTTGTATTCACTACGTGATGAATTTGGCATGGAAAATCACGATGTGATTTCAGCAGCTTAACGACGGGACACAAAAATCCATAAAAAGAGTTGATGAGAGTGAAAAAGGACTATCGTCATATATAAATGAAATTATAACTATAAGGGACATATAAAGACATGTTTCAATATAATTTATTTTTAAATAGAAGGTGTCACATAATAAAGAAACTTGAAGAAAGTGGAGGAATGAAATAAATATTACTAAATATCAGCATTGTAACGGGGGTTCATTGGAGGGATTAATGAGGGATAAAAGGGTCTATCATCATTAAAATATAAGAAAATTGACTGGTGATAGAAATGTTGCCCTTGAATCTCGCGACATCACGATCTTAGAACCCTAGCTCTCTGATGATCAAACATGATTAATTCCTATCACTTGATCTGCACTCGAAATGGCGACTGTGGATCTTATATGGGATCTGCACTCAAAATAAACAGAGAATATTATGTGCAATGAAACGTCTGAAGCGCCAAATTCAAGAGTTAAGGGCATCTCCTTCATTGAAGCATTGACAGGATCTGAGCTTCCCAAATCGCCATCGACAAAATCTAGCAGGATCAAGAAATTGGAGGATGGTGGGTTTTGTGTGGAAGCAGACCCAGCTGCGATCCGATAGAAAACTCAGCTATGTAAATTCTCTATTTTGGGTCATGTTTCATATCTTAAGGGGGATAAACCATGGTCCTTTTCTGATTTTAAAGTCAAAATCGGGGCTTGCTGGGGTCTTAACAAATAGAAACTTGTTCCAATCAAGAAATGTTACTTCCATATTTTGTTCACTTCTCAAACTGATTTAGACCGAGTATGGAAGGTGGGTAACCTAAACCTGAATCTAGGTCTCCTCAGACTCTCAGAATGGGACTTTGCGTTTAATCCTAACTTGCACATAAATAACACTACACAAGTTTGGTTTAGGTTTTTTAATCTGAACTGGTTTTTTGGCACCACCAAATCCTTAATGACATTGCTTCTTGCATTGGCACTCCTCTGAAAATTGACCATAGGACTCCGAATGGTGA
Source organism: Viscum album (assembly GCA_963277665.1). Taxonomy (NCBI): domain Eukaryota; kingdom Viridiplantae; phylum Streptophyta; class Magnoliopsida; order Santalales; family Viscaceae; genus Viscum; species Viscum album. The sequence goes on along the minus strand of OY728132.1, from coordinate 29,233,030 downwards.
CCTTGGTCTATATGCTAGAGTCTGGATTGCGGTTAATTTGGTAACAAAACCACATTAATCCATTACCTTATCTGCTAAGGATTACAAAAAAAATTGTGAAATTGGAATATGAAAGGCTCCCTCCATATTGTGAACTATGTAATCTTGTTGGGAATTCCATTCACAATTGCTAGAATGTTCACAAACAGACTACACAACCTAGAAATTCTGGCTGGAATGAAGCCAAAGGAAATAGAAGAGTGAAAGAGTCCAATTTAGAGAAACCTAAAACTTCAAAAAAGTGCGAGGACCAATGTGTTGTAAAGTCCAATTCCTTTGGAATTTTAGACTCTGACAAAGGTAATTCATGGGCTGTCCTGGTTGAGGAAGAGGATGTTGAAAAAATAGAGCAAGACATTAAAAATTATATTAAAGAGTAAATCCTTTACATTTTATCACACCCTCTGCACGACAATGATTTTTCTGGCCTTCCCCTTGAAATCTCTTCCCCTTTGGTCCCTTATATACAGGATACAAACTTGGATCCTACTGACTTATGTTTTAAGATACAGGAGAGACATGCATCTTCCACTGAGAATCCCTCACACGATGCTCCTTTCACTCATGATAACACATTTTTTCATCAATCTGATAAGACTATGGACAACAAAAAATAGGTTGGGCTTCATTATAAGGCCTCTCTCTTGTTTTTACCTTCTAGTAGGGATTCGTGGAAGGAAAGTTGTGACACCTATCATTTAGAACCTGGAGAGCTGAATAATTTTCCTCATGTTCATTATCCTGATAATCTAGTTTCCCATGCTTCTAACATTCAGGTCTTAAATAAGGAGCAACAAGCCCCTTTGGACACACATTTGGCTTTGCATAGGAAACTTAATATTACTTCAAAGTATACTACTTCTGGAGTTTCGACCAGATCGAAGACCGCGATCATAAAAAAAGGGGGACAACCCCAATAGAAAAAGGTATAAATGAATATTTTATATTGGAACTTTCAAGGGATTGCTAACCTTGACACTTTTAATGTTCTTAAGAGATTTATCACCACTCATAAAACTAGACTCTTTGCAATTACTAAACCTAAAACAAATTATGCCTCTAGATTTCAACATGCTTCCCCCTTTGGTTATTCCTTCATAGGGGCTTGTAATAATGGGATATCTTGTGAATCACTTTTGATTTTTTCTCATTCCTCTATTCAAAATATTAATATCTACATTATTATTAACCAGTCCATTACATGTGATTACATATTGGAAAATGATTGTGTCTACACTACCTTTGTTTATGCCTACAAAAAATATCAAGATAGATTAGCTCTTTGGAATGATATTTACTAGCTACGTATCACAATCCATAACCCTTGGTTTTTAGTCGGGGACATCAATGCTATTCTGGATCCTAGTGAAAAAGTTTGCCCTCCTTATGACTCCATCTCCTCTAGGGAATTTAGAGCTTGTATTGAGCTAAATAACATTACTGAAATTAACTTAATGGGTGAAAAATTTACCTGGTTTCGTAAGTATTATAATAGGATCGTCGCTAGAAAACTTGATATGGAGTTTACTAAGGACCATGCTCTTGATAAATGGGATAATATCTCTAGTATTACCCTAGAGAAGATTTCCTATGATGACCACCCTATTCCGGTTAGTTTTTCACATAACCCAAGTAATCCTAGGGCTCCTTTCATATTTAATTCCTCTTGGTCTTCTGACCCTGGCTGTTAGAATATCATTAAAAGCACTTGGACTAATACTCATGATCAGAATGATGCTTTTTCTTGTCTGGTGAAATTGAAAATGCTAAAACAAGTCCTAAAAAACTAGTGCAAATCAAAATCTAATGAAATCGATAATGATATCTACTTCTTGGAAAAATAACTTACTAAATTTCAAAACGATAATTCATCTTCTAACTTTGCTCATGATATTCAGCACGAAACAAATATTTCCTCTAAGCTTATAAACTTACATAATTATAAGGACAGTATTAAGAATAAACTCTTTAATGCCAAATGGTTGAATGATGGGGATAAGAATACTAAATTCTATAATTATCTTTATAGAGTGAGGAAATCTTATAGGACTCTTGCCTTCAATAGAGATAGGGAACATATTCTTGATTCATAGGAAAGCATCATCAATCACGTTGTCTCTCACTTTTACAATATCTTCATTGGAAATGATATAGATAGTGACATCATGCCGTATATTATCCCATAATTGGTTACTGGTGAGGATAACATGTTACTTAATAGCACCCCTCTTGATCATGAAATCAAAGACACAGTCTTTAGCTTAAAAGAGGATGGTGCCGCTGGACAGGATTGTTTCAATAATAGATTTTACCAAAAACACTAGGATGCTATTCAGGTTGATGTTTTCCAAATGGTGAAAAAATTCTTTTCCAATGGCACTCTTCCTCATGGACTTAATGCTCAATTTCATGTCCTTATCCCTAAAACTGATAATTCTAGTGAAATTCACCACTTCAGACCCATTTCTCTCATAAAATCTATCATCAAGATCATTACTAAATTGATTTCCAACAGAATTATAGTGATTAGAAATAGAATTGTCTCCTAGAACCAATTTGGATTCATCAAGGGAAGATCCATCCAAGATTGTATCGGTCTTTCCTCTGAGTCCACTAACCTCTTAAGTAGGAAAACTAGAGGTGGGAATGTTGCTATTAAGATTGGTATTGCTAAGGCTTTTGATAATATTGACTAGAAATTCATGTTTAAGGTCCTTAGGAAGTTTGGCTTCAATGAACCCCTCATTAACAGGGGTAAAACGCTTTTCCATTCAGCTCATATTTCCATTCTCATTAACAGTTCACCTAGAGGTTATTTTAAATATTCTTAGGGTGTTAGACAAGGTGACCCTTTGTCTGCTATTCTTTTCTCTATTTCTGAAGACTTCCTCAGTAGGTTTCTCACCCAATCTTTGGAAAATCAAAATATCAAACCAATCACGGCTGTAAGAAACTTGACCGCCCCTCACACCTTCTTTATGCTGATGATATAATATTTTTATTCAAGGTGACAAAAATAACATGAATAATCTGAAAAATATCCTCATCCATTACAAAGAAGTGTTTGGTCAACACATAAATTTTAATAAATCTTACAATTTTTTAGTAAATATTTTTCCCCTGGAAGAAAACTAAACATTTCTAGTTTCTTAGGGGCCAAAGAGGGTTCTCTGCCCTTTAGTTACCTTGGTGTTCCTATTTTATAGGGTAGACCGAAAGTAGACTATTTCATTCCTATCATTGATCAAACACTTAAACAGCTTTCCTCGTGGAAGGGCTCAAATATTTCGATGGATGGGAGAATTTGTTTGGTTAAATCCATTATTGTCTCAAAATTGGTCTACTCTATGATTATTTATAAATGGTCAAAAGGTATGTTAAAGTGCATCAATGTCTCCATTAAAAACATTGTTTGGACTGGTAGTACCTTGGAGAGGAAATTGTTACTGTCCCCTAGGCTACTTGTTGTAAACCAATTTTTAAAGAGGTGTTGGTATTAAGAATCTTCCTAAGTTCAATGAAGATCTCAAAGCTAAGATTACCTGGAACCTAATTCATAATGACTATCCCTCTATGAATTTTCTTAGAGATAGATTTCTCAATAAACTCATAAACAATCAGGGCCACTTTCTTACTTCCTTTATTTGGCCTGCTATTAAAAACACATTCAATTATATTATGGCTAATTCCATATGGATGGAATGTAAGGACTCTAATTTAATATTTTGGTTTGATAAATGGAATGGTTCTCCCTGGTTCTCCTTTATTTACAATAACTATCATTATTCCTTCAATAATGATACCATAAATAATGTCATGAGAATTACTAACCCTAACTTTCCTGATGAAATAAAACAAATTGTTGAGAGGTACCCCTTCACTAACACTAACGATTTCCTGATGTGGGAAGCTTCTCACAATGGAATGCTTGATTCCAAAAACTACTACAATCATCTATTTATAAATTAAAACAAAAATCCCTCCTGGATTAAAAACTTTAATAAACCATGTATTAAACCTTCGAGATCTACATTAATATGGCACATTGTTCATTATAGAATCCCCACAGACGATTCCTTACAAACCTTTGGGATTAGTCTTTACTCCAAATTTTGAGTGTGTAATCATCATAGAGAAGATATTAACCATATTTTCTTTTCATTTGATATGGAAACTGCTCTCTGGCATTATATTTCTGTCATCATTGAGTGCAGATGGTCCCTATAAAGTTCTATTACTCTGCAGTTGCAATGATGCATGAACATTTCTGACTCCCAACAGATCAAAAACTTCTCCTTGAAGAGGTGTCATAACTTCTTTATGTAATATGGTATGGTCGTAATTATTTTATATTTCAAAATAAATCATTCCAGATTAATGCAGGTAAAATTAAAATTTTCATGGCCATCCATGAGGTGGCCTCGATTCAAAAGGATCAACGCAGCAAATCGGTTCGTGATTTTGGGATCCTTCGTCGGATTGAAGTGAATGGGAATTATCCTCATCCAAAGTCTACCTTTGAAGTGTTCTGGATTCCTCCTCCCCCGGGATGGATTAAAGTCAACATTGATGTTTCATCAAAATGCAACCCCGAACCAGTGGGTTGTGGTGCTATTTTCAAGAATCACCTGGATCAGACTCTTGGATGTTTTTATGCATGTTATGGCACTACTTCTGCGCTGAAAGTAGAGATGATGAGTGTTATCCATGCCATCTCTTTTGTAAGGTGCCAAAACTATAACAACATCTGGATTGAGAGTGACTCAACTACTATTATCCATTCCATTTGGAGTGGGACCATTCATCGTGCCTATCCGCTCACTTCTCTCTAGATTGATTCTTTAAACTCACTCTCTAGGATCAACTTCATCGCCACTCACACCTACCGTGAAGCTAATAGGATTGCTGGTAGGCTTCCCAATATGGGTGTTTCTCATGCTATGACTTGGAGGGACGATCTTCTGCCTTAATTACTCCCTCTCTTTGTTAGGGATGTTAAAAAAATTCCTTATTTCAGACTTATGTAATCTTTTTTCTCAATAAATTTTGGTGTTTTGGTCATTGACCAAAACGATACCTTTCAAAAAAAATCATTAAAACATAATAAGGGTAGTATGTGAGAGGTTAAAAAACATACCCCATAATTCTTAATTGAAAGTAAAATGGTGTAACAATATAAGCAAACTTGGATAAAATGAGAATGGAAGGAAGCCCTTATTTGAGTCTGTGACTCAAAAAGATTAAAGAAAGAATTATTGAGAGATTGGGGCACCTTGGGGGGATTCTAGAGAGTTTAGGACAGAGTAGGTATGTGCTCCCTAGATTTTGGGTGAAGGGAATTGGGAGATTGTTTGGGTTAATATATGAAATGAGAGGGTAAATCTTTAATATTTCACAAACCTAGTTTTTGGAATCTATATAATTAAATATTGAAAACCAAAAACATTCCCATTATTTTTTCCCATGGTTTTATCCAAATATATGTTTTCAAAATTATTTTATAAGTCCATGGTCTGAAGATATTAAAATATTATCCTTCTTTATTCAGAGGTGAGTTTCATTATTAATGAAATGAACCTAAAATCATAAAATATGTTATATATTTTAAAGGATTAGCAATGGAATTATAAAATAAGTAAAATAAATCTAAAATTACATTATTTTAAATTTAAAACATATATTTTGTCTACTAACTCATTTATTTTATTTTATTACATCACTATTGGGTTATTATGATGTCATAAAAAAACTATATGTTTATATATTATTTAGTTTTTACCCAAAAATTTTACTATCACAAAAAATTATGAAAATTCACCATTCGATAATTTCTACACCATAATTCCAAAAAAATATCAATTTTATCTAAATAATTTTCTAAATATGAGAATTTTCACTTTTAAAACGAGAACCAACATTTATTGAAAAATTGATGGGTTTTGACAAAAATAGTATTTAAAACATAATAAAAATTAAATTTGACTTCATAAAAATTATATACTAATTTATTATTAATAAAAGTTATATGATAATAATATTTTATTAAAATATTAATTATTTCAAAAAGTCGTTAATTTCTTACGATAAATTCTTAAAAATACACTTTATGTTTTATCGTATAAAAATATAACTCTTAACAAATTGATAAAAAAATAATTTATATATAATTAAAATATATAATAATAATTTATAAGAATTTTGTTTATAATATTTTTAATAAAAACATAATAATTCATATATTTATTAAAATTACCATTTTTAACTAAAAAATCAATTTATCAAATTCCTCATTTTTTAAGAAGGACTATTCCTATAAAGGAATTAATGGAATAAAACTTTTATTTATATAAATGGATTGCAGAATAAGTAATTAATACCTTGTTACATAACCCATTATAATACCTGAATAAGATCTAAGTGTAAGGTGTGCATTGATGAAAAACTCTTGTGGTGGCTCAGATAACATCGCCTGGGTGGTAATCTCTATTAACTTGAACTTCTCTTGTAGGAAATTATATTCATGATTAATGTGTTAAATCTTAGCTTGGGTTGGTCAATAGAGAATCATAGTGAGACTACCCCCATTATAAGATCACAAAAATGATCTTTGTACGGACAAAGTATACTGAATATGTCTATCATCTCCTTTATTGCGTCGAAATGATTTTTTTTAAAACCTTATATGTATACTAGTTGTGTGATCATTGTTCAGAGAATCTATTACCAAGGGTAATGATATTTAACGGTCATTTAAAATAAATAATAATAATAAAAGGTTATGATTTTTTTATATCCATAAGTCATTAAAATAAATGTAATTTTATTCATAAATGACTGGGTTGTTACTACATTCCCACCTTAAAAAATTTCACTATCAAAATTTTATTTTCCCAGAAAAAACAGATGATGGTAACTCTACCTCATCACATCCTCTAGTTCCCATGTTTTTCCTTCAAATGTTTGGTTTATCTACAACACTTTTATGAGTGGTATTGTCTTATTTTGTAGAACCTTTTACCTACAATATAAGATCTTCACCTGCTTATCTTCATTGGAGAGGTCATTCTCCAATGGTACCACCTATGGATTGAGTATATGTGATGGGTCTGTTATGTACTTTCATAAGAGTGATACATTGAACCTGTAATGTACTTGAGACAGGTTCGGTGGGAGTTCTAGTCAATTAGAAACTACTCCAATGTGATCAAGGATCTCAAATGTGCTGATGTACCTTGGACTAAGCTTCACATTCTTCCAAAATATCATAACTCTTTTCCATGATAATATGTGGAGGAAAAACATATATCTAACATTGAACTCTATGTCTCATCGATGGTTGTCATCATAGCTATTTTTTCGACTCTAAGCAGCTTTGATGTGCTGGTGTATGGTCTTAAACTTTTCCACCATTTCTGGACCTAGATGTTTTTTCTCCTCAACTTCATCCCAACATGTTTGTGTTCTGTACCTCTTCCGATAAAGGGACTTATAAAGATCCATTTTGATGCTTGAGAGGAAACTTTTTTTGTAAGAGAACTCAAACAGAGGAATATATTGATCCCATCCTTCTTTGAAGTCTATTAAGCATGCTCTAAACATGTCCTTCTGTTTTTGGATAGTCCAATCAGATTGGCCATCATTTTGAAGATGGTAAGCCATACTAAAGTTCAGCTCAGTATTTAGAGCATGTTGGGGACTCTTCCAGAACATAGAGGTGAATATCAGATCTCAATTTGATAAAATAGATAGTGGTACACCATTCCACCTTACTACTTCTTTTATTTATAACCATGCCAATTGATCCAATGATAAATCATCTCGAATCACAATTAAGTGTATAGTCTTTGTAACATGATCCACCACAACCCCGATAGCATTTTTTACTTTGGTTGTCTTTCAATGTCTGGTGACTAAGTCTATGGTGATTTTCTCTCATTTCCTTGTTGGTATGGGTAATGGTTTCATTATACTCTCAGACTTCTTCCTCTCAGCCTTCCCTTACTAACATACCAAACACTTTGATGTATATTCAGTATTCTCCTTCTTCATGTTATCCCCCCAATAATTTTTTCCGAGATTCCGATACATCTTTGTGTTTCCTTGGTGAATTTAAAAATTCAAACTATGTGCATCATCCAAAATTTCATTCTTTAACTCTGGATTTTATGGAACACTTAGTATTGAACCAAATATCACAATTCTTTCTTCATTAACATTTAAATCTGAGGATTTCCCTTTTTTGATAGATTATACTTTCTTCTGAATTCTCACATCATCTTTTCGATAATCCTTTAAACTTTACAAAATAGTCGGTTGAGAAATAATTTGTGGAAGTATTGATGATGTTCCCTTATTTATGATTCCCAGGTCTATATTCACCAAATCTAAGAAGATTGGATCCTTTTCAATTATGATCATTGAATGAATCGCTGGGTATTTTCTACTTAGATCATCCACCACCTTGTTCACTTTCCCAGGGTGGAGATGGATTGATCAATCATAATCCGTGATGAACTCTAACCATATTAATTAGTTCATGTTCAAATGTTTTTGTGTGAATATATATTTGAGAATTTTGTGACCCTTATATATCTCAAACATTTCCCCAATGAGATTATGATGCCATATTTTCAATACAATGATCATAAATTCTGACTCCAGATCATGTGTGGGATTGCTTTTCTCATTAATTTTCAACTACCATGAGGCGTATGTGATGAAATTGTCATTCTATATCAACACATATCTCGATCCCTTCTTTTATGCTTCAATAAATATTACAAAAATCTCCCCACTTGTGGGTAGTGTGAGCATAGGGGCAGTGTTAATCCTCTTCTTCAACTTCGTGAAGCTTTATTCACATTCATCATTCCAAGAAAACTTGACTCCCTTCTGAGTTAGCTTGGTAATAGGGTTTAAAAATCATGAGAAATTTGTAACAAATAGGTGATAATATCCCGCTAAACCTAGTAAGATACAAATATCCATTGCAGATGTTGTCCTCGGCCATCCCTAAATTACTTCTTTTTGAAGGATCTACAGATTTACCATTTGTTGTTATGATATTCCCAAAAAAGGAGACTTACATTAACCATAAATCACACTTGTAGTAATTTTTATAGAGATTCTCTTTTCGCATGGTGTCTAGTATATTGCTTAGATACTCCTCATTCCCCTACTTGGTTTTGGAGTATATTAGAATATCATCTTTAAATACTACAAAAATTTTCTCAAGGTAATCTCTAAATATTATATTCATTAAGTAGATGAATATTAATGGAGTATTAGTGATTCTGAAAGGCATTACTATGAATTCATAGTTCTCGTACCTTATAAGAAAATAAATCTTGAGGATATTCTCATTATTCACCCTTACATGGAAATATCCCAACAATAGATCCACCTTGGAGAAGTATTGTTCTCTATTTAGCTGATCGAACAAGTCATCAATTTGTGGTAAAGGCTACTTGTTCTTTATCGTGATTTTATTGAGCTAATGATAATAAACGCAAAGGCTCATTGAATAATTCTTCTTATTGACAAAGAGGACTTGTTCACTCCATGGTGAAGCACTTGGGCATATAAACCCTTTATCCACATTCTCATGTAGTTTTTTATTTAGCTCCTCAAGATCTAAAATAGTAATTCTATATGGAGTCTTGGATATTATAAATGCCCTAGGTATAAGATCAATCATGAATTCACCATCTCCTCTAGGTGGAAGACTATGAAATTCCTCAGGATACACATCCGCAAATTCAATCATAATAGGCATGTCTTCGAGGATGGTTTCGTTCCTTCCTTAGACTCAATCATCTAAGAAAGATATATGTGCTCATATGGATGTAATATCAATGCTTGGGATGATATTTCTAAAGAAAATTAATCTTCTTCCTTTCACCTATATATAATCAAGGGTCGATTCACTATATAGAGAGTGATTTACCTCTAATGATAACTTATATTGGATCTACTAAGTGAAACACAATACATTCCAATAATTTCATCAAATTTCACCATGGGAAGTATGATGAGTTATTCAGGAATTTAAATCCACAAATTGTGATAGGGGCGGAGTTATATTCATTGTATGAAGTAATTTCTCTATTTTTCCATTTTCAATGACATCATTACTTTAATTATTTTTATTTTCTCTTGTATTGTTTGAAAAAAAATTGGGATATAAAATAATTCATAGAATTAGAATAAAAAAGTACATTTTCTATTCTTGGATTAATAACTAGCGTACCTATCACCACTTTATTATCAGGAATCACTTCGGCGGTAGTGATGTAAAAAAGAAATCACTTGATTCATTAGAGGTTATTGGTTGCCTCTAAAAACCCTTTCTAGTTTTCAAAGTGCCATGGTTCTTTTAAGTTGTAGAAATGAACAATGCATTGAGGTCTGAAAAGAGATTTCCTTTAATCTATCGTAGTAGTGGGGTTTTTTCCAAAAATTGTTGGCTAGGTGAACTTCCTTATTACACCTAAATTATATCATCATCCCATTAAAGCAATTTCCAGGGTGCCTTTTTTACACCTTTGGCAAGTGGGATACTGTAATTTATTAGAACCATTTTATTTATCCATTAAACTTCCAGAATTAAATCATGTTTACAATTCATATCCCTATGATACCCTAAGATTATCCAATAACCATATCAATTTTGAGGGAAAATCAGATAATATTCTCATACCTGTCAAAGTTTCAGATCGTTAGGGATTTCTGTAGGCTAGGTTTTACTCCACCAAAGAAGAATTCAACCTTTTATTTGGGGGTAATGACAAAAATACAGGTGTATTATGAAAGTCTGGTGATGTTTTCCTCATAAACCATGTCAAATTCTTCATCCTTTTTCATGAGTGCACGAAAATATCTTTCCATCATATTACAGTGGTTGAAGGGAAAATATTTATCGAAAAACAGTTTTCAGAAATCCTTCAATCCCATCACCTTGATCTCTTCCTCAGGATTCGTATTTTTGATTAATATCTACCATTGATCTGCTTCACCCTCCCTATGATAATCATCCAGAAGAACTATCTCTTGTTTGGATCATTGAAGGATGGAATGATCTTTTGAATGAAGTTTATCCACTATTTGAAAATTGTGGGATAAAATGATCAATTTAATGTAGGAAGTCTTTCTTTCCTGAATATCTCTATTGAATCTTCTTATTTTTTAGGGGGGGGGGGTTGTACGTTCTTCTTGACCCATGTTTCTGTTAAAAAATTGAGTTAAATGAGAGAGTATAGTGAAAAATTTTGTTATTTCCACTCCCATTGGAGTGGGCATCTCATTATAATAGTGATCATATTGATCTTCACATTGGTTGTTAGCTGGCGTCCACCTATTACCGGCCATTTTCTTGAATAAAAGGAAAATCAAGGGTAAGTATTTTAAACTACTAAATACATAAAGGGGAATCCAATGACAAAAAGGGATAACATATAAATTATATTTAACTCTTTAACTTATGAGTTTCTATGTTTTGATCTATGTTATCCCTGACCAAATTCCTAACATATATTCTTAGGAGAATTTTTTCCCTTAATAATGGTTCATACTAAGATTACTAATTTACAAAATCATATCCCATGGGATTGTCGAACCAATAGTGAAGCATGTTTAATTGTCATGCACCAGTTCCAATTTGAGTCTAGCTCAAAGCAATATTTTCCTATTTTACCCATAGGTACATCTCTTCTAGATCCACTTCTACTTGTTCGTCTCAAGGCATGGATGCATTTTCTTGATAAACCAATTACTCTATAATCTCCAACATTTAGGGATTCTTTTATTATACTTCATATTTTTCCAATGGATTTCACTAGGTTTTTCTAATCCTAATCCAAAAAATAACTAAAACTATCCTTTGATACCGACTATTACAACCATGCGATTTATTTCTTATATGAAAATTAATTATTACATAAAATTTAACTCAATAAAACCCATAATATCCATAGGTCTAGTATTATTGGGACTTAGGATCATTACATGAAAACTGAAGACATAAAATACAACATCTTTATTTAAAACATATTTTACATGACCACAAAATTCCTTTATACTTAGCATTGCATGAGACAACCAGAGGATATACCTAAGAAAAGGGTGATCTATAAAGCCCAGTTTTGGAGTAAATAAGGAATAACATGAATAATACAATACATGTTAGGAAATAGAAATATCAATAGAGTATAAGAGAAACATTAACATAAAGACATGATATAGCATGCTCATCATAATATGGAAATGTGGAAACAAATTAAAACACTACATCATTAAGATAATGGAATTAGGTAAACCCTTATCCCATCATTAGAAAAATGTACTATAAAAGAATCAGGTAAAAACCTATCGAAACATGACATATCGTGATACTAAACATTACCCAATGCATTGGAGTAATATATAATACCGGAAACACCTGTCACTTTCACTTCAATCTCATTATTAAGTGTTGAAACATTGAACATAAAAGAATTTAAGGCATAACATAATAAAGAAAAATTAAGATGGTTGAGGAATGAAATAAGTCTTATGATATTTTGGCATGGTAAAACGTGTACATCAGAGGGATTAATTAGAGAGAAAAGGGTCTATAATCATTAAAAAGTAATAAGGGATGTATGGGGGAGGATATAAAACATTCCCCATAATTTTTAATTGGAAATAAAATGTTGTAACAATATAAAGAAACTTGCATAAAAATTAGAATGGAAGGAAACCCTTACTTGAGTGTGTGACATCAAAAGCTTGAGGAGGGATTTATTGAGAGATTGGTGCACATTGGGCTAATTATAGAGAGGGTTGGATATCATAGAGATGTACTCCAAGTATTTTTAGTGATGATAAGAGGGAACATTGGTAGATTTATATAGGAAATGAGTGGGTAATTCTTTAATATTTCACAACCATAGGTTTTGGAATTTATATAATTAAATATTCAAAACCACAAACCTCACCATGGTTTTTGACCATAGCTTTTCATAGAGTAGTGGAAAAAATTATTTTATAAGTTAATGGGTCTATTATATTAAAATATTATCCTTGATTTTGTGGAGGTGAGACACATTATTAAATAAATGAATTTAAAATCATAAAATATGTCAAACATTTGGGAGGATTCACTAAGGCATTATCAAATATTTCAAATAAAACTAAAATATTTTTTTAAAAGTTAAAGAATATATTTGATCTAATATCCATTTTATGGTATTTATTACACAACTATTGGGACATTATGATTTCATAAAACACACCATATATTTATATATTATTTAATTGTTACCCAAAAATTCAACTGTCTCAAAAAATTATGAAAAAATCACCATTGGATAATTTCGACATCTTTATTTCAAAAATATTATTCATTTAATCTAAACCAATTTCTAAATATGTGAATTTTCACTTTTAAAATGATAACCATTATTTATTGAAAATTTGACAGGTTTTGACAAAAATAGTATTTAAACCTTAATGAAAATTAAATTTCACTTCATAAAAATTATATACTCATTTATTATTAATAAAGTTAATTTGATAATAATATTTTATTAAAATATTAATTCTTTCAAAAATTCATTAATTTCTTAAAATAATTTCTTTGAAAATACACTTTCTATTTTATCATATACAAATATAACTCTTATCAAACTGACTGCCTAATAATTTATAGAAAAGGAACTCATATAATCATCATTTATAAGAATTGTTTTTGTAATATTATTAATTAAAACATAATAATTCATATATTTCTCAAAAGTCCCATTTTTATCTGAAAAATCAATTTATCAAATTCATTATTTTTTAATGGAGATAAAATTCACATAAAGTAATTAATAGAATAAGACATTTATTTATATAAAGAGACAAAAAAATAAGTAAATAATACCTTGTTAGATAACCTCGTATAAAAACCACATAATACATAAGGCTAAGGTGTGCGATGGTGAAAGACTCTTGGGGAGGCTCGGATAACATCTCCCAAGTGGCAATCTCTATTAACTTGAACTTCTCTTAAAGGAATTTCCAGTCAAGATAAACGTTTTGAATCTCAGATTGGGATTGGTCAAAGGAAAATCACAATGATACTACCTCCTTTCTGATCTCAGAAAAATGATCTTTGTATGAACTAAGTCTACTAGATAAGGACATCATCTTTTTTGTCTATGTTGAAAGGATTTTTGAAAATGTTATATTTATATTAGTTAGGGGATCAATGTTCAACAACTATATTATCAATAGTAATGATACATAATGTACATTTAAATCCAATAATAATAAAAATAGTTCAGGGGTTTTCTATTTCCATATGAAATTTAAATAAAGGGAATTTTATCATAAAATTATCAGGTCATTAAAATAATATTAAAAAATTTGAGTGTTTGTGTTGTCATTGGGGTCAAGTTATTATAGTGCTATCCGAGGCGGTACCCAAATAGATGCAAAGTGGAATAAACTAGGTTAAAATTTTGGATCTACAATGAGAAATTATTCTTGTGGGGGACTAACATACTAGAATATTACAGTGTTTAAAGACTAAATGTTATTACCCATGTCAATATGGTGTAACTTTTTTAGGGGTCCTACGTGATTAGAACTATATAGTTAAATAATCTTGAAATAAATAGTATTTACAAGATGCGTGACCTCTTAATAGGTTTCTCAAGGTATGTGTGGGTGAGGGAAAATCACACTGAAACAACATGTGTCAGCTTGTGGGGACATTCATTAGTATGACTATTCATTAGCACATGTGGGTGGGACATAAAGTGGGAAAACCTGTTTCTATTGGGAAACTAGTTTCTCATAGAAGGTTAGAACACAATGAATATATTAATCAGGTGGTATTAATATTCTTTTTTGGGGCCCAGTTCCTACAAAGATCCACCCTCATTATGTCTTGATTCCTCACTATAGTTCATGTATTTATTTATTTACTCTCTTTTGTTATTAGGATTCATTCCTCTAACCCAAACAGTCTGTATAACACATAATGGTGTAGCCAAAGAGTATTCAAAACCATTTTGGACATCCCCTATTCCACTAACATATATATTACATTTTATGATTGGATTACCATAATAAAAAAATTTTAAGTCTAGATACTCCCCTTTACAAACAACCAAAATTATTTTAAGTTGAGATGCTCTTCCTAGAAACCAATAACCATGAGTGAATACTTGGTTCCCTATTTCATTGAATCTAGAAATATAGTTCTTGAATATTTGGAATATACCCCACTATATTTTTATAGTTAACAATATTGTTTCTGTTAAACCAATAAGTAAACACTAATGTATGTTTTGGCCTCATAGGAAAGGCCCCCTTAACCTCATTCACAATTCCTTATCAGTATGACATCATTTCTTCAATTAATAATTGTTGTACTACCCACACTAATAATATATCTATTATATATATTCCAAAAATTAAATTCATTATTTTCCTCTCCCATATCCCTTATATTCTAAATGGATTTAAATATGCAAACATTTTATGCCCTCGTACATAACATATTCTATTGGGAATGATCCAAGTCACATGATCATTAAATTCATGACACTTTGGTCAAATATATATTAACATAAACTTTAACTACTGTGGTTCAATGATTATTAACCTTAAACTATATGGATCATTGGTATACCTCATATGAACTTAAACTATCAAGAGTTATTTATTACATGTTATATCAATTTTTTAAAATTATACCCTATCTATAATCTTAATTTATATGAGGGTTATATTCATGATATTTTTATGTATATGGATACATATTCCTACCATAATGTAATGATTCACCCAAATTATAGTAACCCCACCCCACATATTCAAGGACTATTTTTAGGTTTAAGAACTCCTGGGATATAGTTCCTCATCCAAAGGCATATATTAAGAAAATATAACTTCTAGTTTTCTTGTCAATATTAGTGTTTAGGATTTCTCATTTACATTTCCTTTTCATCAACATCCCTACATTATAACGTGAGTATATTATTTTTCTCTATATATAATAGATATATATATATATAGATGCATAAGAACTATATCCTGTTTGATTACTATCATTATAAGATATGTATTAACACCTAGATCTTCAATATTAGGTACATACATGGATATCATTCCCATTAAATCCTTCACCCCTTTCCAGTGTATGATAACTCATTCATGTTAGATCATTCTAACCTATTACCTATATGGGAAGTTATATTTCTCCCTACAACTACATATGGATTCATTCTTATTATCAAAGGATGAATAATAATTCTTGGATCTCCTATCCTAGTCATTTTCAAAAAATTCTATCATATTCTAATCCAAGAAAAATGGCCTTAAAATTCATGATTGTTTTGGTGAAAAATATATGTCCTTAAACTCAATATTTTTTGGTAAAATCAATATGAATTTAAACTCCAAAAATTATTGGCCAGAACTATATGAACATAATCATTAATCCTCTATAGTCTCACATGAAAGAACATAAATTTCTAGAATAATTTTCAATGATATGCTCCAATTTCAAAACCTAAAAAGTTAATGCTAAGAGAAATTAATGTATCCCCTCACTCATCATGTACCCTACATAAACTAGGAAGAATCAGATAATTTGAATGAAATAAAATAAACACAAAGTATTATTTGGTTTAAATCATGTAAAGGGAATCCTGAGGAAAATTCAAATCTCTTCCCAAAAAGACTTATACATTCCAGGATTGATGAAATGTTAAAGTGTAAAATGAAAAAAGAAACAAAATATTTATGTTCTGAAACTTGGCCCTAGAAAATGTGATGTTATTCTCACTAGACCCATTAGTGTAAGAGAAATTTCGAGTTTACCATCTACATTTTGTACACATGAGTTTAAATTTTTCTTTAGGTATATATTCATTTATTATCGATCCACTTATTCCGATTGATTAAGCCATCCCATTATAATGATTATGTTTTGATGAAATTTATTATTATATCAATTTACCCAAATATGGAATTCAACACATGATTTTATATCCTTTTGGGTACTCAAACCCTTCTTGGAAAATATTTTCTTCATTAATTAACTACATGATTTTTTATGTATAAATATTCATCAACCAAATTCATTAAGTCATGTTTCTACACTTGGAAAACAATAACCTTTATTTGATTATTCTTTATTGTTACATATTTTATAGAAATATTAGAAATTGTGAGAGATAATAATCTGAATAAATAATGCAAGTAATTAATAGTGAACTAAATATTTTTCATTGAGTTACTATGTAAAATATTTGGGATGTTTTTGATCCTTGAGGAAAGGTACCCCCTAATCCCATTCATTATTTATAAACAATGTGGAAGTAGTTTCTATATTACTAATGGTCTACCTACTCCTATATATCTTAATATTTAATTGATTTCAATATTATTATTATATTATTTATAAATTCTATAACCAAATTTTTATTGAGGATTCAAATTCACCTAATATTAAAAATTATTGAAACATAACCACTACTAATGAAATAATATGAAATCCTATTTCTTATACCCTTTCATATATGATTATATATATTCATTAAAGATTCAAACTTCATGATTTGATATTTTAATGTTTGAAAATTTTCATTGGGTTCAAATTCTTTATTTTATGGACATGTACCCCATAAATTATGGTCTAATCACAATGAATGTAAACTACATGCACCTACCCATAAGATCATTCATACTAAAATTTTGATCTCCAATCATGTTGGGATTACATTCCCCCATATTTATAGACCATATTATCTCCAGGTCAAATATGTTGAACCCTAAACCCTAGAAATATTTGGTTCAAATTATATGACCTTAAACCTTAATAACACTTTGTTGTAGTTGTTAGAAATAAAACAATAATTCACTTATCACTGTTATAAGACCCTAATCATAATGAAATTTCATCCATATTGTATGATAGAATTTTTTTTGCGTGGTAAATTATATTTGACTATATTTCCTTACATATTAATAAGATCTGCATAAGAGATCACAATGTGAATTTTTTCTATTTTACGTCAAGTATTCTCTAATATCGATATACTAAGAAAAAATCATTATATTTTTCTCTATTAAATGATCATGATCTGCAATGAGATCCTATATTAAAAATAATATATTGCTATATTCACATTATAATAGGATATACCCAAATATGAAAATATCATATATTGGATATTACTAAAAATTATACATTAATCCTTGCAATTTTTCCTAAAACTTCAATTTTAGTATTCCCCTATTAACCTGGTGTTGGGATATCACGTTATTAGATTTGAATATATTTTTAAGAAATCAAAAATATCCTTGAGTAAATATATTTATATTAGAAAGAATCATTTCATTTGAGGGCCCACTCTATATTCCTCTAAGATGTTTTAGAAATGTGGAAAAGTACATTTTGTTACCATAGAATCAGATTCTTTTCAATATGAATGAATTCAATTCCAAGGGGGAATTTTTTGGATCTAAAAAAATATATCTCTTGCACTTTTCTTTAGAATCAATGATGTGTTCCTCACATATATGAAATGAGTCATGTTTTAGAATGAATTAATCTAACAAGATGAAGAAAATGGGATATCCATGTGCTTTATGACTACTCAGACATAGAGGGATAGAAATTCTTAATTTTTTTTACTATGTTGATGTGGTGGTCAGAATCTATATATTTGAGTTGGAAACATATTTCATCCATTGTTGAAAAAAGGGTTTTTGAGAACATAATACCCATTTTTAGGTTCTTATATACACTTTTTGGAATTATAAATCACTTTATATAGGTTAAAATGATATCCATGGAGACTGTTAGTTTTTTATAATTTGATTTGACATATCTTGGAGCCAAAATATACCCTTAAATGAAAAGGTATGGTCTTTTTTAGTTTTATGTTTCTGAATTTTTATTGAATTCCCCACAAAAGATCATGTCCATGTGTGCCTACATCTAAAAATTATTAGTTTTATACAACCTATAATCTTATATAATTTGTATTTATTTATGTAATTCATTCCACAAACAAGTCCCCTTCTATAAATCACCTATTCACATTCCTTCAATGATGGAATTTTGGGTGCATGCCAATTACCATACATCTGCACCCGAATTTCATGCCCCAATACTTGTGTGAAACACCATTATTTCTCAACCATTTTTCTCTATAATCTACATATTTTTCTATAAACATACCGCTTGAGCCACCATTTTTGACACATTTTTACATATAAGAGTCCCCAGGAGCACATAACAACATAGAACACAGTCAAGAACAATGAATTCACCTACACAACCGTCCTTAAGTGATTTTAAAATTCATTACTAAGTAGTAAAAATAATGTGTTAGTTCCTTAAACATTCTATGCGAATATATTTATTGGTTTCCAATGACCTAGGTTCACATACAGTTGGGCACTGATACCTAATCACTTAATCACCAAGAAATTGAATCCACACCTTGGAACCCCACACATAGGGTGTACATACATGGTAGGACCTTCAACGAAGTCTTCTAACCTAGGATCCACTCAATTAGGCCATTCATATTTGGTGAAACTGATCCCAAGTCTATACACTATGGAAACACTCTCCTAGGCCACCATACTTGGGTAAACATTTTCCCTGGCTTATGTACTTGGGCACCACTCACCCAATCCTTCAATACTTGGGTGTCCCTTTTCTTAAGCATTCCAATGAGGGAGAACCTTCACACAGGTCACACACATGTTCTTCCACTCACATTAGACTCACACTTTAGAACCCACACAACCAGGTATCACACATGGGTTCCCACTCAAGTAGGTCTCACATGTTGGTACCCATTCTCCCAGGTCTCACACAAAGGTGTTCACTCTCTTGGTTGTCAAACTTTGGCAACCACTTTCCCATGGCTCACACGAGGGAAACCCTTCTCATAGGCCTCATACATTTGTTCCAATTAATCATGTTTTTTACCTAAATATATATCCATGGGACTCCTACTAGGTATAATATTCAAAACTCACCTTCACATGGGCCTCCTATATGGTGTAAGCACCAACCTGACATTTATCTCCTCCGCATCTAGCTACAAATAGATCAATGTTTTACATCCATATATAGGATTCCTACTAGGTTTTATATACAAATATACCATGTAATATTTATTTACAAACATAATGTAAAAACAATAATGAGGTTTTCCATTATGTAAACTTGACTCAATTTCTTGTTGTCACCAATTTTAGGAAATGACTTTCATTACCACATGACATTAATTTTCATGGACTAGTCCCATAAAATGACCTTAAAATATAACCCTTGATCTACATGGGTTTTTAATACTACTCTTATAGGATACATAATATTACTATTGATGGATAAATATATATATTTTCAAATGCACCACCCCCCTAACCTATTTAGTTAGTAATAAGATGCATTATGTGATGAGAATAAGGTGACTGTTCACTCCCTATACTCTTTGAGTTAATGTAATTATCTTGCTTTCCCATATTCCATGAGTATAGATATTCCTATTGGTTTTCTGGATTCCTTGATTCAAGATTATCCTCTAGGATACATTTGTGCCTTGTATAAAGATACTTCTCTAGGATTCATTGACGGCATGAGTCAAGCTTGTCTCTTGGTTTTATATATGCTTTGAGTCAAGATATTCCTAATGGTTTATTTATAAACACTGTGTATAGATTCTCTTATAAGGATCATTATATATTAATTTATTTGAGATAATCTTCTATTGACATGTAAATCCAATTATCTACTTCCAATTTTAGGTTAATACAGAAATTTTTTCTTATCTGTATGTCCCACACTACCAATTTATAGGTGCCTTTCAACATGTAGACCACTCTCAATGACATTAAAATACACAGAAGAGGTCATCTTTTAACAAAAATAAAATTCACTACCATTTCCCTTATCACATATCCATATAAAAACAACAAATCTCGTTATGTGGCACCAAACTACTTGGGTTATGAATCACTTTATAGAGATATATCAGAATCCCCTATCATGGACTTAGTCCCAACTTTACATCACCTCTCTCCTCTTTTGGTAAGATCCCAATATCTACCTAGATATCTAAAAATTCAATAGTTCCCTCATTTATGTATCTAAACTATAGAGTAAACAAATTATTAGATTATAGGGGAGACAATATAAATCCCCATGTGTACGATCCTTTTAAATACTTATTTCTAGTTAATCAATTTCATAAGGGTAACCAGTAGTTATAGTATTTATACTAGGAAGGATCAAATATCTTTTATTAAATCTATAAGAAAGTAAAAAGGTAGAAATAATTTCCCCTCAAAATATGTGTATGTTCTTATACTACCATCATCTCAATTCCATGCACGACTGTTGTGTCCTTGGTATGTCCCATTAACGCTTTCCTCTAGTAGTCATTCCCTCAATTTACACAAATTGTTTTAGAACATGAAACACATTAGAAAATATAACCATATATATAAGTTATTTGGATGCATGTATGAATTAACTATCACCACTATTTTCCACTTTGTATGCATAACGTCACACCATAGAGAATGATTATTTATTGAAATTCCACTCAAATTTATCCTACAAAAGGACCTAACCTCTATCTATTAAAAACACACGTTTACATTGGTTCTAAGTTGAATATATTCCAAATTTTTATCTCCTAAATGTTTTATATATGTTTGGTATCCTTTGATTATAGTATGTAATATTATATCCTTCATTCAGAAGGAAAACATTTCAATTAAGAGCGAATCCATCCATTGAAGTGCCTAGATATTCACTATCATTTTAAATTACATTCTAATTCTAACTATATAAATCTAATTATCCATTTTAATAATGTTATATTATAAAAATTATTCTTATAATAAAATTATATTACTATTATATGGATTTATACTATTTACCATTCATTAGTATGAGATGTTCATGTTTATGTCATTTCAAACACTTACATAAACGATGTTGTACTATCATCACAATTTACAACATGAATAAGTATAAAAAATTTAATACTAGTAATATAAGATTTTAATGTGTAATTTATTATATGAATATGTCTTTAGAAGGGTTACATAAAATATTGAATGATAATTATAATATAACTAATTGTTATCATAAAATTAATCAAAATATGTTCATTATGGATTACATTCTCATGAACCATACCCATAACATCCATTAAATGAACATATGAATTAAAAAATAAATTAAAAAATATATTTATACTATTATGGATAGTCTAATAATTATGAACATGATATAAAATTCAAGGACCCATCATCCCTTAAGAAATTTTGGCCAATCTGTATGTGCAACTTCCCATATAAGGTGCATGATTGTGTGATCAACATAAGACTATCTGTGAGACTCCACACATGGTTATCTGATGAGAAACACAATTTTGTTATGGGAAGATCAATTTATGGGGTGATAAGTCTTGATCGTGAAATGATAGTCGAATTCAATAAGAGAAATCAGGGTTCCCACATCACCATTAAGGTGCACATGGAGAAAGCATACGAGAGGCATGAATGAGGTTTCATCTCAAAGGTCATAAGATGAATGGAAGTCCCTTATTTGAGTATTGATCTATTTTTCATGTGTTTGATCTCTCCTTGGTTTTCATTCAACTTCATTGGTAGGAAATTTGGTTTCATTAATTCAGTGTGTGGTTGGAGACAAGGTGAACACTATCACCTTCCGTTTTTGTCCAAGCACAAGATGGTCTTAGTAGTATCTTAAATAAAAATATGATATCCAGAATTATCTATCCCTTATGTTGTAGATCTAACCTACATGGGGTGTCTCATCTCATGTTAATAGATGATACAATACTTTTTTCTTAATGGCATATCCAATTCAGTTCGAGGTAGCAATTCAGTTCTTAGTTAGTATTTCAAGTGGAGTGGTCAAATGAACATGCACGAAAAAAGTAGTGCTTATAATTCAAGAATATTATCTGTGACACGAGTGAGTAGAATTGAATTCAGAATTAGGGTTTGAATATGGACATTTCCCATGGACTTCTTAGGAGCTCCAATTTTGTCTTGAAGGATCTGTATCCAACATCTGGATAATTTGGTTGGAAAGATCACATCTCATATCAATAATGGGAAGAAAACATTTATATCCTTTTGTGGTAGGATAATTCATTTCAATATTTTTCTCACATCTATCACAATGCATTCCCTCTCAGTTCTTTCTGTTTCAAATGAGATCATCATGAGCATTGAATATTTTCAACCTCTTTCATCTGTAAATCCCAATTTGAGAGAATGTACCATCGAGCTTCTTGGTCTAAGATGAATTATAAAATGGAGAGGGTTGATTTGGTGAATAGATTATGTAATTAATTCATGAAAGTATTTCTTGGTGAATGGTTCTATCATGGGCGCCCTCAAATGATTAGTGATTTTATTGGGTACTTAAGTGTAGTCGAGTGGCTGACCAAGATCATCTCTCAATGGAGGTTGAAAATTTGACAACTTAGTAAAGGTTTTTAAAAATAACATAAAAGGAAATAATAACAATATTTGAAAGGATTTGGGGGATTTTTACCATTCATAAAACTAGAATACGTTTGTTGGAAGAAGATTGTATAATATTATTTTCGGAAATGATGTTCGATTAAAAAGTCATAACAAGAAGATATTTTTTAGACAATATTTAAAAGATGTAATCCATCGATATATACCTATTCATTTAATTATTAATAATTATCATTTAAATTAATATAAACTTAATTATTATCCCATAATTTCTTAACACACTAACCCTACAAGAATTAACATTACCACAAATATGAAGAGAATTAAACCCTAGGATATCTTCAGAACATGTAATCACAACACCCTTCTTTGATTGATGTTATAAGGATAGATTATAGTCAGTGGTAAATTAAAACACATGTCCATTCTAGAAAATTTTGATGAATTGTGATTATGGATTATATTTTAACTCTACAAATTTATCCTTTGTTGCCTTGTTTTATCGATTAAGTTTCCACTCTCACAATTTTCACAATACTTGACCTCACGTGTTTTTGTGTTAATTGTTCAATTTCATGATTAGTTCTTATAATTTACAAACTAAACTCAAGGATAATATTCTGTGAATTACAGTAGATCAATGATTCAAAATATTTAAATGAAGAGGGTAGAAGATAGATCGACCGCTAAGAGAATTACTCTTCCATGGGCGGCATGGTCATTGTGGAGATGTTTTCCATGAGCAAAGAATTGAAAGGGTAAAACCCAATATCTTCTCCACTATTGATTTGAAAACAAATAGGATGAGTAAATAAGAATATAATTGAACAAAATAGAAGAAAAGAGAATAAATAAAAGAAGAACAAAGAAGTTTATTACACAAATTAAAACATTACAACATGAAGAAGAGAAGAAGGCTTCGATGAGGGGATCTTTACTTCAAGAGCTACCCCTATTACAATGGTTAGAGAATTTGGGCGAAACCAATTATCCTCTACCTTCAATATCATAATTCACATCCCAACCCATCCAAATGATAAAAACACTAATTTATATATTTTAGGGGAGGCAAGGTTTAAAGATGTTTCAAGTTTGAATGGGGTTTCTCATCCAAATATTTTAAGCCAACCTGAACTGCCAATTTAACCACAAAAAATGTGTGAACAAGCTATTATTTCAGAAGAATTATTTCTTCAAAATTGGGTTGGAGAGATCATCTCAATATTTGGTCCCAATATAATCTTGTATGAAGAAGTTATGGCCCAAATACATAACCAATGTCCAATCTGAAGGGTCCATCCCGCATTTGACTTCCTGGTCCATTTAGACCAACCAAATGTACAGTTTAGCTTCAATGTCTTGAAAAAAAGTTGTATCCCATTAAGTCAGGAACATATTTAAAAATTTTAAATTTCAAATAATAATTATTAAAATATTTAACTTTGAAATACTAAAGTGCACTATAGAGTAAAACTGGAATTTTCATCAAATTTTTAAATGAATGATCTAATCCAAATTATTTTATAAATAAACAAATTTTAAAAAATGTGAGAAAATTTTATCATATATTATCAATAAAATATTCAATAAAAATGTGCTTTATCAACTCTCCCACACTCACCTTTTTTCACTCCTCTGAAAAACCTCGTATCATTTATTCGAATTTTTTCAACAAGATATGCATATTCATATTTCTCAGTCCATAGTGAAAATATAAGAAAAGTAAGAATCCAATCAAGAGTCACTATCAATAAATTTTAAACTCATTGTCTCATAAATTATGTAAAAACAAAATCTAGTGAGATTCATTATATTAATCATAGAAAAACAAGTCATGGGTCTATCATGCCACTGATTCTCCATATGTGTGTGCCAACCATTCGAAGCTTATCTCTCCACCCACTATATAGTATATTCAAGTTAATAAAAACATTTCTTCTTACCTGATTATATTCAACTAAACCTGTTGAACATATTTTTCAATCAAATTCCAAAACCCACTCATTTAAGCATTCCCAAACGTCAAACCTTGATCTCCTAACCTAAATATCCCCACATGTTGTACATTTCTTCACTCCCCTATTTATTGATTGTTTTTTTATTTTTGGAATTTTTTTGAACTTTTTTAGAGAGTTAGATATTTGGTGCACACACATAGGTCAATTTGGTACAGTGATGGAAATGATCAGAAGTGAAATGAACGTATTGAAAGACCATGTTAAATGTTAAAAAGAATTACTTACCCTGAATATACATTCAATTGGTTAAGAGAAACTCACAAGTCATGATTGTGTAAAATATTGTATGGATAAATGAATGAAAAAATTTACCACGAACAAATATAAAAAATAATGATGTTAAAATCTAAAATTTTTATAATGACACAACCATTCATTTCATTGATGACTTCATTTTTTATAAAAGTCGACCCTTGATGATGAAATCTTACTCATGATTGTATTTCTACCAATGAATTTTTAAGACATGAATTTTATATATTTTACACATGAGAATGTTACATAATATATTTGTTTCATTTTTATTTATTTTTTTGTTTTTGTTTTTTGTTTTTGTTTTTTGTTTTTAAAAATTTTAACAAAAAACTTAATAAAAAATATACATAAAACACACAAATGAAAATCCGAAAGATCTACCCCAAAATGTTGTCCCCTCTTTCACACATAAAATATTGCATTGTCCTAAATGTGAACATATGATATGATATATGCACATGAATTGTATAATTTAAAATAGGAAAAATAATATAAACGTGAAAGGGTTAGGAACAACCAGATATGCTCAAGTGATGATGAGGTCATGCAGTGTGATGAAATCCACTGCATTAGTAGGAAGTCTCTCAATGTATTTATTCAAATGTTGCCCACTGACTATAATGATCCTTCATGTTTCTTGTTATGTGATATACACTACCCCATAAGGAAAAACATTATTCACCATATAAGAACCTATCCACCTAGAATGAAACCTTCCAGGAATCAGCTTCAGTCATGAACTATAGATCCATGGTTTTTCTCCATCTTGAAATTATATTTTCTAGATCATTTTTTTCATGAGATACTTTTGATCATTAATTGTATAGCCCTTAATTGTCATATAAAGACAATAAAATATCCTCAAGCTCTTGAATTTGTAGCTTCCTTTGGATTCCAGCTTTGGAAAAATCAATGTTACATTTTTTTATAGCCTAATAAGCCCGATGCTCAACTTCCATGGGGAGCTGACATGATTTCCCAAAACAATCCGAAATGGGGACATACCGATGGGGGTCATGTATGTTCTCCTATAATCCCACAATGTATCATCAAATTGATTACTTCAATCCTTTTTATCTAACTGCATGGTATTCTCCAAAATTGGTTTCAACTTTTTATTTGAAACCTCAGCTTGGAAATTTTTTTGGGGGTCGTATGATGTTGATATTTTTCATGTCACCCCATACTTCTAAAGGAGGGAAGACAAATTCTGATTGCAGAAGTGTGCCGCTTGGTCACTGATGAAGTCCTTTGGTACTCCAAACCAAAAAAAAAAATTATGTCTTTACATATTCCACTAAAACATGAGAATCATCTGTCCTGGTGGCCTTAGCCTCCACCCATTTACTCACATAATAAACAACGACCAAAATATAAAAAAACCAAAGGAATATGGAAAGGGACCTATAAAATAAATTCCCCATACATAATAAATCTCACAGAATATTATATGTTGTGGGGGCATCTCGTGTCTCCTAGAAATATTACCAATGTGTTGATAACATGAGCATGACTTGCAAAACACATGATAATCCTAGAATAAGATAGGTATATATAATCTAGAGTCCAAAACATTCCTAGCTATCTGTTGTGGTCCAAAGTGTCCACCACAAGCGATTTTATGAAAAAAATGTAAAATAGAATCTAACTCATGATCAGGAACACAAATCATAATAACATGGTTACTACACATGTTCCATAAGTAGGGATCATCCCACACATAACACCGAGACTCACTTTTTAATATTTGGACTTCATGTTTTTTTAAATTTGTAGGGATTTACGATGCAACAAGGTAGTTCACTAAATCAGTATACCAAGGTTGTGTACCTGATATGGAATAAATATGATCATAGAGGAGAGTGTCCTAAAGTGGTACATGGTCCAAGGTGTCATCCTCTAGTGTATGAGTAAGCCTACTCATGTTGTCTGTCGCTAGGTTTTCTAACCCCTTCTTGTCCTTTATCTCAATGTCAAATTCTTTAAGAAGGAGCTTCCATTGGATTAGCCTGGGTTTTGCATCCGGCTTCCTCAATAGGTACCTCAGAGGTACATGGTCATAAAAAACTACTTTAGATCCCAATAAATATGAATGTAATTTAACTAAAGAAAATATAATAGCAAGAAACTATTTTTCTATGGTTTTTTAGTTTTATTGGGCCGAATCCAATATCCTTGATGCATATGAAACCACATGTGAACGTTCCTCCACCCTCTGAGATAAGACATCTCCAACCATGAATTTGTAGATGTCACATATAAGCTCATAAGGAATGTCCCATTTTGGGGGTTGTATGATCGGTGGAGTGGTCATAGACTTCTACATCTCATCAAAGGAAGTCCTCCATGAATCACCAAACAAAAAATCCGAATTCTTTTGAAGTAATCGTGACATAGGAAGATAAATATTTCTAAAATCATTGATGATGTGCTGATAAAATCTTACATTCCCTAGGAATGATCTTACATCACACACACATGAAGGATAGGGTAAGGGTGAAATGATATCTATCTTAGATCTATCAACCTCTATCCTATGTTTTGACACTACATGCCCTAAGAAAATCCCATGCTCTACCATAAAATTACACTTTTCAATGTTCAAGACCAGATTCTTCTCAAAATAATGATTCAACACCTTTAACAAACTAATTATACATTCATCAAATGAGGGTCTATACAATGTAAAATCATTGATAAATACATACATGCATGTCTCAATAAAATCTTAAAAAAATACTCAACATGCATCTCTAGAAGGTACCTGGGGCGTTGCGAAGTCCAAATGGCATCCTCCAGTAGGAAATCGTACCAAATGTAAAAGTTAATGTTGTGTTCTCTTGATCCTATAGAGCAATAAAAACCTGAAAATATCTAAAAAATCCATCCATGAAATAATAATGTGTCTTCCCGGCAAGTCTCTCAAGAATTTTATCAATAAAAGGAAAGGGGAAATTGTCCTTGCTAATGGTTTGATTTAGTTTCCCATAATAAATACACACACGCCTAGTGTTTTTCACCCTCATTAGAACTAACTCAACTTTATCATTTTTAAAAACTATAACTCCACTTTTCTTAGGCATAACCTAAATATAACTCACCCACTGAGAATCTGAAATGGGATAAATTATACATACCGTGAGAAAAATTACAACCACTTTTTTAACAACCTCCAAAAGTGATCGATTGAGTCTCCTTTCTGGATACCTAACTAGTTTATCCCCATCCTCCAATAGAATCTTATGCATGAAAATAGAGGGGATAATACCTGATATGTCATCCAAGGTTTACCCGATTGCCATGATGTTCTCCCTCAAAAGATTCAAAACTTTTTATTCATGTTCAAAGGGAAGATTGTTAGCAATTATAACAAGTAATTTATCACCACTTAACAAGTATGATTATTTTAGATTTAGTGGTAATGGATTGAGTTCCAATGTAAGGGGGTGATGTATGGATAAAGAAATTAAAGGAACTGAAATATGTGCCCAATGAACATCAATATCAGAATATACACCATCAAAACTAGAAAATTAAGCATCAAATCCATCATCATACTCAACAGCCATGTCATAATCAGAGTTCAGATGATCAAAATTAGAATATGAATCCATTTAAAAAACAAATCTTAGAGTTTCTTGTGCATTATAAATAGGTGTGGAAGTACTCTTAGACATCAAACTAGAACCAATAATCATAATCTCCCTATGCATAGGATAATAAAATTCCATGGGGTTTTTATTTTGGGGTTTAAAATGGGAGATAACAAATGTAGAATGGTTCTATGAGGGGCACTTCATGGAGTCCATAACCTTAAATATCACATCATAATCCCCAAAATCCATGGAAAGTGTATCCTAATTGTCATTTATGATAGTTTTTACAATTTTGAGGAATGGTATACCTATGATAATGGGAGCCTGCGAATTACCTAATCATACCCCATTTTAATCATGCATAAATCTACTAGAAATATCATGTCTCCTACCTGGACAAGTACATCCTCAAGGACTCCTGCTGGATATGCTATATAGTGTGAGGAATCACATTTATGGAAGCTCCTAAATCACAAAGTGCATCAAGAAAGTGTAACTCCCTTATGGTCCATGGGATGGTGAATGTCCCAAGATCCTTGCACATTGTTGACATTGATAGACTTGGTGTAATGAGTGATGACACATTCCTTCCAAGATTGATCCTCTCAGTTCCTTTGATCCCAATTCTATTGGTACAAAGTTCTTTTAAAAATTCCGCATACCTTGGGATTTTTTTGATGGCTTCCAGTAGAAGGATGTTGATCTCCACACGATTAAATCTATCCAAAACTTCTTTTTTACATCGCCTCTTCAGTAATATTCTTGGTTTGTACAACCCTTTTTGTAAAGGTAAGGGGTTTAGGAGGAATATCATTATTCTTTTGCTTACCTTTATCTTTCTCCTTGGGTTTCTAAATAGTCGGTGTGGAATGAGGATTTTTTGGAGTTGAGGCGAATCCTGGTTGAACGATAGGTGTAGATGTATCAGTTGTTTGATTCCCAGTTCTCAATGTGATGGCACTAACATTACCCTTAGGATTTGGAGTAGGTTGGTAAGGTAGATTTCCATAATTTTTAATTACCAGTTCATGGATGGCAGGGAAAATTTGGCTCATTTGAGTTTTCAACTACCTCAGCTCTGAACCATGTATCTTTATCTCATTCTGTTGATTAAGAAAATTTTGTTTCAAAAGATCATCAGTTTTAGAATCTTCCTTTGGTTGATAATTCCCTTCTTGTTGACTTGTTGATGATTGAGATTAAAATCACCTCAGGGGTTGTTGAAAACCCATTCGGTAAGGTGGATGCTGATGTATGTTTTGTTTATAGGGGGACCAATGTTGTTGTATAGATGCATGCCCCAGGACTGATTGATCCTTCCACACTTGGTTGTATGTTGGAGAAAATGAATCAATTCGTTTTTGAGGATGTGGCTTTCGTTGTTGCTGATATAGTCTCCCAGGAAACACTACTACACAATCTTCTATTTCTTTGAGTTAGGGGAAACAGTCAGTTGGGTGGCTTATCTCAGTGAAAATTCTACAAGGCCTTGAAGGAGTGGTTTGGGATGTCTATTGATCCAAATCAATATTCCTCCCCATAATGGTCAATTATTCCAACTTGGTATCAAATAAATTACTCTCAAGAGAAGAAGGACTTACCTGACGTACTCCATTGACATGTGGTGTACCTCGATCACCAAATTGTTGGGAGTTTTGGGCCTCTTGTCAATTAATGAACATTCATCTACTGGTGTCTTGCCCACCTATACTCCTCCATCCATGACATCCACTATGCTTCTCTTCATAGCTGTGTGTCCTTCATTGAATTTTAGGATGCAGTGTTGCTCACTGATTTGGTTCTGTGGGTAGCTTGAACACAACTTATTGAATCTCTCCCGGCACACATACATTAACTCCCCTTGGTCTTGATTGATCCCCAAGATCTCCTTTCGAATGGATGTGGTCCTTGATGTAGGAAAAAATATCTTCAAGAAAAGATGATTCAAATCATTCCAACAAGATAAATCTTCAGGATGTAAATAATACATCCAATCTTTTACTGCTATATCTAGTGAGAATGGGAATGGTCTTAGTTTGATTTGATATTCAGAAAAATTTCTTGGTTTTAAGGTTGAGAAATCCAAATTAAATTATTTTATGTTTTTATTAAGATCCTCACTAGATAATCAGTGATGGTTTGGAAGAAGGTGAATTAATCTATATTTTAGTTCAAAGTCCGATTAGAGATTTGGGTATGCAATGCAATTTAGTTGATAGTTAATATTAGGTGTAGCCAATTATTTAATGGTTCTATTAAGATCATTGTTATTTTTATCATACATTGGTTATTGTTTTATGTTATACATAATTGGGTTTTCAAAT
Source organism: Viscum album (assembly GCA_963277665.1). Taxonomy (NCBI): domain Eukaryota; kingdom Viridiplantae; phylum Streptophyta; class Magnoliopsida; order Santalales; family Viscaceae; genus Viscum; species Viscum album. The sequence continues at coordinate 29,201,269 of OY728132.1, read as the reverse complement.
TTCACTATTCTTAGAGTGGATGAATTCTACAACTGGTTGAATGTTGAAAATTCTCATAGACTGATAATGTCAGATTCGAGCCCTATAGATGTGATCAATATCAGGGTCAAGATCTAAGAGATCTTCGAGATTAGTTCATGTCATAAATCAATTAATGATCAAAATGAAATGAGTAAATGTTTACCATAATAAAAGGAAAATATGTTTGAGTCGTTCTGATAAAAATAAAATAAGAGAATAAGAGAAGAGAAAAAAACACGAGAAAGGGGAAAGACGAAAGAAAGAGGAGAAGAAAATAATTAAATGAAAAATAAAATAAATACCTCTAATTGGTTGAATAAATTACTTTCTGCCCTGGAAATTTCTCCAATTTGAATGGAACTATTGTGGGGTCCTCAAATTATTAGTGATTTTTTGGGTACTTAGGTGAAGCAGAGTTGCTGACTAAGGTCGTCTCTCAAAGGAGGAAGTAATTTTGACATCTTATTAAAAGTATTTTAAAAATAACATAAATGTGAAAAATAAAACTACTTGAAAGGATTTGGGTGGTTATTACCATTCATAAAACTAGAATATGTTTCTTGGAAGAATATTGTATAATATTTTTGTTTTTATTTTTGAAGTGAAGTTCGATTAAAAAGACACAATAAGCAGATATTTTTTAAACAATATTTAAAAAATGTAAACAATCTCACTTTAAATATTAATTTACTTATTAATCATTATTATTATATTAATATCTAATTAATTATTATACCTTAATTTTTTAACCCCAAACCCTATGATAATTAACTTTATAACAAATATGAGGAGAATAAAACACTAGGCTATCTTCGTAAAATGCAATCGCAACACCCTGCTTTAATTAATGTTATAAGGATAGATTATGGTAAGTGGTAAATTAAGACCCATGTAAATTCTGGAAAATGAGGATTAATTGTTATTAGGGATTATATTTTAACTATACAAATTTATCCCGTGTTGTCTTGTTTTACCGATTAAGTTTGTGCTCTCCCAATTTTCACAATACTCAACCTCGCATGTTTTTTTGTTAATTTTTAAATTGATTAATTAGTTTATTATAATTTAAAAAATCAATTAATGGATCATATTAATTTAATTATTGTAGCTTAATGATTCAAAATAATTAAATTAAAAGGGTAGAAGATAGATCGATCACTAAGAGAATTACTATTCCATGGTCGGTGTGGTCATCATGGAGTCATTTTGCATGAGAAAATGATTGAAAGGGTAGAACCCAATATCATCTCCACTAGTGATTAAAACCCAAATAGGATGAGTAAATATGAATATAATTTAATATAAAATAAGAAAAGAGAAGAAATAAAACAAGAAAAAATATTTTTATTACACAAATAAAAACATTACAACATGAAGAAGAGAAGAAGGATTTGATTAGGGGATCCTCGCTTCAAGAGCTACCCCTCTTACAATGTTTGGATGCCTTAAATATCATAATTCATGTCCCAAACCCTCCAAATGATAAAAAAATAATTTATAGAGTGGAGGGGAGGCTAGGTTTAAAGAGGTTTCAAGTGTGAATGGGAAATCTCGGTCAAATATTTTGAGCCAAATTGTACCACCCATTTGCCCACAAAAACGCGTGAAATAGTTGTTATTCTAGGAGAATGATTTTGAAACAATTGGGTTGGGGAGATCTTATCCAAATTTGGGCCCAATATAAGCTTGGATGAAGATGTTATGGCCCAAATATAGAACCAATGTCCAATCAGGAAGGTCCAGCCCACATTTGACATCATGGTCCATTTAGTCCAACAAAATATATATTTTAGCTTCAATATCCTAAAAAAAGTTATATACCATTATGTTAGTAAAATAGTTACAAAATTTAAAGTTCAAATAAAAAATATTAAAATATTTATCTTTGAAAAACTACAATGCACTATAAAGGGTAAAACGTGAATTTTCATCAAATTTCCAAATGAATGATCTAATCCCACATATTTTATAAATAAACATATTTAACACAATTTGAGGAAATATTATCATTTATTATCAATAAAATATTCAATGAAAATGTTTTTTATCAATTGGGATGTGCTTGAATGACACACTTTCTGGGATCATTTAATTATTTTGAAGTATGGTAATAATTTGGGTCTATCTATACAATATGCATCAAATATGTGGAAGATTCTTCAATGACACATCCCTTAAGCTTTAGAATCACATTCTCTAGATTATTGGAAAGGGTAACATCAACTTGTGGCTTTCCACCTGGGCATCTAGCTTGATTGGTTTTCCTAGATGCCTATCCCCTGACCTATCATTCATAAAGGCATGCAATAATCCTTCCATCATCCATGAAATTTAAAATAATGATTAGAAGGATGTATTATACCTCATAAATTGAAATTAATATCTAAAAAATGAATATTCATGGTGTCTTCCGTAGGATCCTTCATGGTTAAGTCCTAAAAACTATTGTTTCAAACTCCCCAAATCACGACACTAGGGGTAATATCATATGGGGAAATGAAATCCCACTGAATTAAAACTTACTCATTTGGGAAATATGTATCTATGAAGTTATGACTGATGAGGAGGTTTAGTGTAAAGTAATTAAAATCATTTCAATTTTTTTCACTCACTTGAAAACTGAGTCTATTGATCATTTATTCTTTTAAATATAGTGGGCTAGTAAAATATATAATATCATGTGTGAGTTCACTAGATTTTCATATCAGGTTTGATAAGGTGTCAAATTCAACCAAATGTGCTTTTAGGGAGTGGGAAATAATGACTTGGAGAAGAATAAATACACAATACTTTAATCTACTGGTGGATGGGTTATCTGGGATGTTCATAATAAATCCTGGAATGAAGAATGTTCAAAATCAGTGGGGACCCTCAATTATTGAACCATATGGGTGGTTTTTAACCTATTAACTTCCCTAAAACATATGAAGAAGTCCCCATTTCTCCAGCATTTTTTTTATGAAAATGTATCATTTCATCCTCAATCACATGAAGACCGCCAAGGATGGTAGATTCGTAGGACCCCAAGTGCAACTGGGTTAAAACATAACATTAGTTGTTCATTCTCTAAAGGATACCTGAAGGGGGAATGTATCATTTAGGATCATAAAGTTAATATGGTTTCATTATTTAGTGCATCTATTGGGAAAGGGAATCAACATAAGGCAGAATAATGGGCCATGCTTAAGGGTCTGTAGGTTTTGGAATCTAAGAATATCTCTCTAGAGGTAGTTGAAACAAATTCAATGAAAATCTATAGTTGTCTCAATAATAATGTTTCCACACCATCTTATATTTAATACCATATCAGAAGATGAAAATCTCATAAAAAATTGGGTAAACTTACATAACATGTGGTGTGAGGGGAATAAGGTGGAAAACTTCATTGTATCATGGAATTTTCAATTTTAACCCTTCATTTTCTTATCCAGCTTGATTTATCTTTCCATAGCTTGTTTGAACCTTTTTAGAGGAGAATCTCAAGGCCTTTACCTCTTTAGACCCCCTGACTACCTAGTTTTAGATTCAAATTATGTGTTCTCTTTGTTTTTTATTATTTGTATCTCTACCCCATATTATGTATTTAATAATAATTTGACTTTGGTGTATGATCAACATAAATATTATAAATTAATTGAATTTTCTTCCATATGATGATGAAAATATAAAAATAACTAACTAATATATGTGCAATGAATGAATATAATTAATTATTATAAAATATAATATGTATGAATAAGGTTATAAAAATTTAATTAAGTTGTTTATATATCTAATCCTCAAATAGAATAAACCTATAAGTTATAGGTTTCGATTTATTATGAGATTCAATTAATATTCATGTATAATGATGAAATATGTATATATGTTAACCTATAGTCATATCAATTGGTATCAGGTTTGGATTTATTTATTTTTTTTGTTTTAGATTGTGTCTAATAAGGGGATATAACATAAAACAACCTATATAAAACCAAATGTGATGTAGGATGGAAATTATATTTCATTGGTTGAAATAAAGGTGTCAAAATTTAGGACATATTAGGATTAATTTAATATTTTATATTATTTCTTATTTTTGTTATAATTACTTGATTATTATGATAACCATTTTAGTTCTAGTAACTGATTATAATGATAATTAATTATATACAAGACATATTATTATATATTTATGGGTTCAAATGTTTTGTTATTATTGTTTTACTAAATCTTTTATATATGGAAATTTTTTAAAGTGTATCAAATAACAACCCCAATGAATAGATATTTAATTTTTTTTTAAAAAAATATAGTGATATAATGATTTCATCTTATTTATACAAATATTTTATCATAGAAGTTTATGGGAATACATTTTGTGAAAATGTTATTATTCTCCCCATAGTCAAATTTAATGTTATTATATGAATAGAATAGATATTTCTAGAAATAATTCTTGTAAATTACTTATATAGGTAATTCACATTTCAAATCATAAGTCAACGGATGATCATTCATTAGGGAAACACTGAATATGAACTCCCTATGAGAGTTTATTCCCTTGTATGGGTCATGTTACCAAATAATGTGTGACATTAATCTTAAATATATTGGAGGGAAAGTATATTGGATATATTAATATTTGAGGGGAATATTTTGATGTGTTTCTAGAATAGTATACTAGAATTCATAATGATCATGAAGTTGAGTTTTCACTTGAACTCATACATAGTTCTATAAATATACCATGGATTCCTCATCAAATATACTTGAATTAATTTGAGGAATTGAATAATAATTTAAAATATAATTCGGAAAAGGTTTTTATATACAAAATTTCTTTACCATGGATTGAATAAATCCCCTTTGTTAAGAATAAATATGGTTCAATGTATATTTTTTTTATTTTCATGATTTAACAAGATCATGATATGAGTAATTGGGGTTTGGGTTAGTGGTAAACACCCCATAATCCTACATGAAAAATGGGGGTTCAAAACCCACTGGGAACATGGTACTATAAAAGTACTGCAGCGGTATTGCAGTAGTGGCATTACTGTAGATCGGCATACATTGTAGCGGCGGTAAGGAATTTTAGCAGCAACGGTACTGTGCGGTACTGTAGCAGGTGGGTTACTATTCACAAAATGGGCATTGAGCCAATAAATTTGGCCTACGGGCTATGAAATGGGATACAAGCTCCTTGGGATTTTGAGATATTTAATGGGTCTCCCTCTAACTAGTTAAAATAAGCCTTTTCTTTTCTTTAATAATAAAATGAGGCTTTAGCCCCAACCATTAAAAAACAAGATCATGATCTGGAATTATTATCCAATACACATTATTGAAGACATTTTATATCATATTTTATGGGCCTAGTATTCCTCAATGATTGAAATTCGATTTAGAAATCATAAATTAAGAGTAAATGGGGGGATATATCCAATATATCCTTCTGTACAACACATATACATTATGAATTCGTAGTAATTCCATTCAGACTTCATAATGGCCCTATAGATTTAAATAGAGTCTTTTGAGATTACCTGGATAAATTTTTGGTACAAATTATAGATTATATTATCATATATTCCAATAGAAATTAATGACAATAATATCATTTGAGTATTGTACTACATACCATGAAAATGTTTTAATTGTATGCCAAATTTTGAATGTGTGAATTCTGGAAATGTAAAGTATCATTCCTGGTTCATGTAATAATACGAATGTGTATAACTTTATATCCTTTAATGAATAAGGTGTTGATTAATAGTCTAGACCATCCAATGTAACTGAGATCCATAGTTTTCTTAGTTTTACATGATACAATTAAAACATTGTGAGAAATTTTACATGGCTAATAAATCCAATAACCATGTTAACTCAGAAGGGATTCATGTTTATCTAGAATAATTAATGTTAAAAAATATCAAGGTGATATAAAGAAGTTTTTTCACTAAACATGTACTAATATTTAATTAGGGGGGATATTGGGTTGTGATATATGATGATGCTTAAATAAGTGATTAGTATTTAACCTCATGAAAAATTATTTAGTGGTAGCTTATATCTCATCCTAGTTAATGGTTTATAAAAAATAGTTGATGAATGATTTGGAGGTAGAAATAGTAATATTATAATTAAAGATATTGGTAAATTATAACTACATAGAATAGTTTGATATATAAATTGATCTTAAGAGATTAAATCATATATACACACTAAAAGAGTTAAACATAAACAAAAGGGTATGATGAGAGTTGATTAGAGACTATGACTTCTCAATACATTTCCACCATGGGAATCAAAAAAAGTGACACAGAATTTGTGAAGGGGGTTCATATAATCTTATCCATGTTACAATTTTAAAGAGATCCAATACTCATGAATTTTCAATGGATGTGCCTTGAACTAATAAGAGGAGGGGAGAAATATTATCTTACCAAAATTAATTCTCAATCATCCATCCATGTGGAGATCAAGGAGGCACAAAAGGCAGATATAAATATGTATAAGAAGGTAGGGGATATTTTGAAGGAAATTTTTTACAATGATGGAATTATATGATTTATTAAATGGATTTTTATTCCTAAAATAATATAATTAAATAAGGAGAAATAGATGATGAATATAACTTATCATTATATATCAATCCTAGATGAAAAAATTGTTTAATAGGGATCTCAAAGAGAATATCTTGTGGGAAAACACGAGGATTGAGATTTCAAAATAGATATATTGATGTTTGGTATACAAAAAATATTAAATATTTATATGATAAGGCTAACAGTATGATTAAACGATCAATAATAACTCAATGGAAATGGGATAACATTTCCATGGATATCATCATAAGAATTACCACGATTTCTAAAGGATATAATGCCATTTAGGTTATAACTAATATCCTTATAAAGTATATATTGTTTTTTAGTATTCATGAATATTTCTCACTTGATCAACATTATAGGATATAAATAAAGGAATTGGTAAGTCTATATAAAGTACTTATTTCCATTGAATCATATAGTGATACAATGTTAATATTAATTTTATAGATAATTATTCAATAAATATTGGATAAGGATATAAGATTGAACACTAATTATAATCTTTATGTGGAAGTTAATTCTAAAATTACCATTTAAAATTTGGAATATATGTTGATATCAGAATCAATATATTTTAAAAGAGGTTGGGATCAACACATTCCTTTGGAAGAGTACTAATATAAAAATAGTTTTCATTATAATATTCAAAAGTCACCAGACGAGTCTCTTTGCGAGAAAAGATTGATAAATCCAACATGTAATGATTAATTTGGACAATATAAGATTCAAGGAAAAAAAATTCCCAGGAGATTTCAGAGAATATTCAAAACATTAAACGGGACATTAGAACTACTTCGAGTCAAATGAAGAGAAATAACGATAATCATCATTGAGATTTTTTATTTAATTTTGAAGACATTGTATTCTTTAAAATATATCCACATAAGAGGGTTAAGATATTTTTTAAAAGGGAAATACCTGAATTAGATATATTATCCCTTCAAAAATTATCAATCATATGGGGAAAATATATTATCATAATAATATTCTAATGAATTTTTCCAAAGTGATTAATGACTTCCATGTATTACATTTATGGTAGTAAATATCGAGTCCATCACATGTACCAAATTCAAAGATAGTATAATTGGAACAATATCCCTCTTATGAGGAATATACAGCAGAAATATTGCATCATATAGAAGAAGTATAATGAGACAGGACCACCCACTAGGTTAATGTTATCTACAGGAATAATAAGTTTTATGAATAATCTTAGGATCCTAAAGTCATGATGAAGGAAAATTAGACACAATTATTTTCATAAATTTAACAAATCTTTAATAGAGGAATTATTTTAATGGGGTATAATATAACATCGCATGATTTTACAATGTATTTCAAATTAATTAAATACTATTTTGAATAACATGTTTCACATAAAATAACAGATTAAAATGATTTTTGATTCATTTTATTAAGATAAAATATTAAAATTAATGATAAATGTCAATATATTATAAGATAACAATATAAAACATCATTAAGAAAAATACTTGAAGAATAAATCAACATGTATATGAAAATACCATGAACATGAAGTATTTTTCCTTGTGGTTTTCTATGTAGAGCATACATCCAATTATAACTATGGAAATAATTTAAAATATTATAAATATAATAGAAATTTTGATTTTATCATCTTTAAGAATTGAAATATCATGTTTTTTTAGAACATTTATTCATAGAAGATCTTAGGATATCTGCTCTAAGAACAACCCAAGGGTTTCAATTTATTTGTGATGTACGATGCTGATGATATGATTTCTGGTGGCGAGAGTGACAACATAGTTATTAGCGAGTGGAGGGATTTGGTGGTGTAGGTGATTGTATCATGGTAGTAGGTGTAACCGGGTTTTCCTCCATGAGTCTCTAGTTCAGAGGCGTTTTTTCTTGGCTCGTCTCTGATATTCATCCAACAACACCGTGTTTCCACTTGGCGTAGCCTTCTGCTTTTAACAATAAAAAGGGTGGTTCTTGGAATAAGTGAGTTCATCTTAGATTGGAATTATTGTCATGGATTCTAGTGTTGTAAATTTGTTCATTTAGTTTAATGGTGAGAAACAGAGGTTCTTCATGTTTGGTTTAGATTTGGTTAATTTTGATTTGAATATGGTTTTAAATTTTTTGGATCTGCTTATAGGTTAAATAATAATACGAGGGTTCTGATTCAACGATAAAAAATGTGGCGGCTTTTAGTTCCTTCTTAATCTAATGATGGTCTTCGGTTTTGATGTGATGAATCTGGTACTCATCTTGCCTTTGATGACCTTCAGTGCATGAATTTGGAAACCAATCATAGCAAATGGGAGTACAAGGTTGATGCAGTTTTCATTCATGATGTTGTTTGATTATAATTTTTTCTGAAGTGTTGTTTGAAATTATCTTAGGTGGTGGTATTAGGAGTTGGGGGGCTATATATATGTGATCTATTGAGGGAATTGGCCACTCATTCCTCTGATCTCGCTCAAGTAATCCACCACTCTATCTAAGGTAGATTTGAGTGGTGGTCTTTGTAGTGGTTTCGAATGTAAGGGTGAGAAATCATAGGATTCTTGTGGTGGTTCTATCTCTATTGGGTTCTATAGGTTGATGACGTCAAGGATGTGATGTTCTTTGATGATTTTGATTATGGAATGTGATGCACCTATACTCTCTACGAGGAACAAATCCAAATGTGGGGTTAGAGAAAGAAGTATTCACTAGAGCTTGGCCATCTAGATTTAGATGAATGAGAGGTTATGAATTTTTCCATCGGTACCAGTCCTATGAAAGCTTGCATGGGACAGATAGACGAGCGGTCATGTGAATGAGGAGGCTTGAAATAATGTTACAGTTACTAGGGAGTTGAATTTCATGTAGTCTCTACCTATGATGACTTTCCTGTAATTTTTTTAAATTTTTGAGTTTTTTAGGGTTCACAATTACCCTTTAAAAGTGTTATTTAGAAATACAAAAAATGGATTTGGAGTGAGTAATATGAATTTTAAGAGAAAAGTAAATAAATAGGATGCATTATTTTAGTGATATATGTTTGTATACTTATAGGAATTAAATAAGAACAATATATATATATATATATATTCATTGTACATATGACCATTGAATATATGGTCGCTAAAAATATGGTCATTGGGTAAGTATGTTTCCTATAGGTATATTTATGTTGTGAAATTGTGATTAATGAATTGAAAAACAATTCACAAATAATAAATAAATTTTGAATGAAAAAAAAATAAAATAGTAAATTAACATATTTTATTATGAAAAAATATTTTTAAAAGCCATATATTAGTATTATTATCACCATAAATGAGTTATTTAACATATTATTAATATTAACATACTTATTTTAATACATATGATTTGATAAAATTGAAATTTGTGAAGATAAATAATTAGTTTTAATCAGATGTGATTAATATCATTTAATATTAAAACATATATTTTCAGAGAACTATTTATTAAAATGATTGGTATTTATAGATTAATAAATGAAATTTATCATTTTTAAAAGATTAACATACTGTAATGTTTCAATTTATAATAAAATAGAATGATTCTTAATTAATTATAATTTGATATGAAATAATTTTAAGAACACATAATGTTGAAAAATTATTTAAACAATGAATTAGATTAAATATAAGGAAAATTTTTAATTAGTATGTTAAAATTACATCACAACATCAATTTGATTTTTTTTTGAATAAAATGATGTTATCAAGGTAAGGATATATGTAACACTATGAAGGTAAAATGTGGTAAAATATTTTTAACTAAGTGGTTTGGACATAAATCATATAAAACATTATCTATAATTTTTTTGGATTAGGTGATGAAAAACCTATCTCAATTATTTTCCACTTTTAATCCTCTTTACATTATAAAATTACAACCTTACACCATAGGGAATGAGTATTTTTGGATATTACACTCAAAACACACATGTGAAAGAACATATTCTTAATCCCTTAAAAGAAAACCTTTGAATTCAATTCTATGTTGAATTTACATTCATTTTAACCCACCAAAAGTATTATTATACATTTTTTATCTTTTAGTTCAAATAAGTATGCCAAAATTATTAATTATGAAGTATTCTCTTTCAAGAAAGAGAGAATCCATCAAAGTAAGTACCTAGTTCTCCACCATTTGTTCAATTAACATCCCATGTAAAATATTTTTAAATATTATTATCCTATTTAATGATTTTATAATAATATAATTATTCTTTTGATAAAATTATATTTCTATTATATAACTCTACACTCTTACTCATTCTTTAGTGAAACATGTTCTTGTTTGTTCCGGTTAAACCAATTACATGAATAATGGTATACTATTATTACTATTTCAATCATGAATGATTTTCAATAAATTAATAACATTAATATGTTATATTAATGTGTGATTTATTATATGAATTTTTTTTGTAATGTTTAAAGAACAAATGAATTATTATTATAATGGTTCCAGGTGCAGTGAAAATATGTAGAGGTAGGTGATATATTAGAATTTATTTTAATAATCATTTCCCAAAACCAAGAGTGAGGATCTTTCACATCATATTTATAATTAATTTATTTAATATTTGATGAAATATATAATAGGGCTTAGGAAATTTTTATCATTGGTGAATGTTCAACATCTAAAAATAATCTTTCAGAACTCCTTCGTTACACTATGAGGATCTGAGAATAGAATCTCTCTAGAGATGATCCACATGAGCTCCTATGTCCTTTGAGAAACACCACTAAATCTATAGGTGCAAGTGTAGTGAGTTGAATGTCTTACATTGTTCATTCTTTATCACTCATTTTTCTGTCTTGAATAAATCAATCTTTCAATTCTTGTTCTTGATAGGGAGAGATATGGAGGAGTTGAGATAGAATTTGTTCTGCACAACAATTGTCTATTCATAATTTTTGATACACTACACAATAAACATAGACTTCTATATATAGAGTTATGATTTAAGTTGAGATATTTTTTAATATCATACCAGACATTAAATAAAATTTATAACCTTTAATGAAACCAATGGCACATAATAATAAAAATAATAATATTATTTCGTGGCATGAACCAACTCGCATAATAAAAATTATTATGTAATGGTCTTGTTAATTAATATTATTCGCCAGAATTAGTCTTAATCCTTTTTAACTACTCTATAATTTATTGAAAAAATAAATAAATGTTTTATTGGTAAGTAAATATTTTTTTAAAAATCTAGCAAAAAAATATTTATTAAATATTCAATAAATAAAATAAATATTTTATTCACATGAAGACAAGTAAAAATTTATTTAATTTATGAGATCAATATAACATGAATAAAATTATTCCTCAAACAGGATAATAGTATTTATTCTTCTAATTAAAATCAAATAGGATTTAATAATGATCAGTGAAAACACTTACTGTTTGAACCTCTATTATTCTTCCTCATTTTCATTAGGAGGGCTTCCCTAAAGTCTAAGATTATTATCTAACAATGGGTCGAGGAACACAAGATAAAGAAAATAATTTCTCAGTGTTGAAAACCACATATTAATTCTCATTTTGTAATATAATCTCTTTGTCATAATATCTCATCAAGTAGGATGCATAACCATGTCACCAACCTCTATGCTCAATATGAATTTCTTTGACTATCTAAAATAAACACGTCTTTACACCATGGACATGTAATTTAATGTGATGATTCAATTACAATAAAAGGGATGAGATATCATCTTCCATAAATATAGAAGAAAAAAATCCTTCATCAACATATTAATTAATGATATGTCACTTACAATGCACCCAACAGATCCAAAATTTTCACGAACTGTTATCTTCATGGTTTATGAAATACATATAAGTATGTGAGTTGTAACATGAATTAATAATAATATTAAAGTACAAGGACCCTCACACAAGCTTGTATATAGGTACATATGATGGAACTAAAACAAGAAGAATTCCTAATGGAAGGTCTGTTCTCATAATATACCATCATGGAGATTACCAAGTGAGAACATCATGAGAAGTAGCCTCATCTTCTTATGAGACCTCACAACTGACTGTCTATGTACTATATGTCCCAACATAGTATATTATCCAACTGAAGAACAATATTTGAGAATATATTCATAGAATATCAAGGTTTTCATCATAGAGGAGAACAGATATGACCTTATAAATGTGACATATGCTCTAGAAAATTATTACATTAGAGTCATGAAGAACACTAAACAAAGTGTAATAATATGTTTTATTAATATTCAAAATATTCATGTAATTAAAGGAAAAACATTTGGTTATAAGACAAAAACTCAAAAAATAATATAGTAACTCTTTATTATTAAAAAATTTCCTAAAACAATCCCATCATGGATTCAATTATCATAAACGATACCCCAAACATCCATTTAATAAATAAGTGATAATATAAATAATGTAAACATAACAATTTCAATTAACTGAATAATCTGGGAGTGATGAACATGGTATCAAAGAACAAGGATCTAGATATCAATTATGGAACTTGTATGAAATAATCAATGCTACTAGAATCTGATGATGACAAAATAATAAAAAACTAATATATGTGTAATGAATGATTATAACTAAAGAATATTAAATTTAATGTATATGAATAAGCTTCTAAAATCAGTTATTAAATTTTTATGTATAAAATATCTAAATACACTAAACCTATAGGTTCTTGTAACACCCCAAGCTTCTAGGGTACATTTCTCTTTGAATAATGCAATAGCTTGCATTGTACGCAACTTAGAGATTCTAACACACCGCGACCAATCAAACTAGCCGTTATGAAAAGTAATCCCCAATTTTTGAATTTTTTGAAATTTTATCTTTCAAAATGGACTTCATTTTTGGATTCGGAAAATCGAAATTAGCTTACGGTGAATTCTTGGTATTTTTCTGAAAACATTCAATTTTCGATGAATAGTGAAAACCCTGAGTTATTGTTTAAAACCATCTTTTTATTTAAATAATTATTTATTTTAAATAAATTTATTTTAGGTAAAGAGAGATATATAATACCTATATAAGTTGAATGTAATTAAATGGAGTCATTTTATAATATGTTTAGATATATAAAACTTTTATTAAATTCTTACCGTCTTTTACCCACCTCCTAAGGGCATTTGAAAATCTCCATAAAACAAAATTTCACAGATTTTGTGAGTTGAATTTAAAAAATCTGAGAGATATGGATGATATTAATAAATAAAATTTGGTTCAATAAGATGAAAATAATTTATGGTTAATAGTAAATTTTGACTTTTATTTACCACAATTAAAAGTAAATAGAGTAATTAAGGGTAAAAATGATATTGTAATTACCCTAACACATGTACTAATTATATTTGATAAGTGTAATTCTAATAAAAAACTTTAGGAATAAAATACGATCCCATTTGGTCCACTTTAATTAGATTAGGACATTTATAATTAATTTATTTAAAGAAGAGTTAAAAGAGTTAAATTCAAAGTTTAATAACTAAACCATTTTTAATATAGGGTTAAACACAATATAAATAAGACTATAAATATGAATTAGAAATATAAAATGATTTCCAATATACTGGTATTTTATTTAAAAAATTTAGACATTAAATAATTTAATTTATTAATGACACAATGATGATGTAGTAATTACCATATTAATGAAAGATTAAAATAATTGATATTATAAATATCCGAATAAATGTAATTTGGGACTTTTGATTAATTACACTAATTTTATAGGTTAATATGATATTTTAAGGTTTATTAAATTTTTTTTTGGAAGTAATCATGCTGTTATTATTTTCACAAAAACCAAATACTAAATAGTGTCAAAATTGACATAATTGAGTTTTTAAAACAAATACTATAATATTAATTGTTATAATATTCCTAATAATCAATGGTTCGGAAAAAGGACTTAGATAAGGTTATATATATTAATAATGAACAACTTGGGGTTCACTTGTCTTGTTATAGTAAGTTTATTAACCATATAATATAAAAATACGAAGAGACATGGTAAATGTCAAACAATTTAACTAAGTGTAAAATCTAAAATATAAGGTTAATATGACGACATAAACCTATATAAAACCCATTTGTTGATATATGTTGGACTCATAACCACCTTAGACTTGAATTAATTAATATTTGAGCCATTATTAATCAAAAATTATTTTATTATAAAATAATATTTCAATCTTTTCCTAATGTGACCCTCACCTCTCTTATAAAAGGGTACTTCCCCTTCTCTTAATTTCACACCTCCAAAGCCATTTTCCTCGGCCAAACCCTTCAAAAATATCCTCCAAACTTTCCTATATTCATCCTAGAGGCCTTCCTTTGGTTAGAAACCAACCTAAGGATCCCTTTTGATCAAATCAAAAGAAAGAACTAGAAGAAGAGATAAATATTTCATCACCACTTTCAAGTTCTTTTCTTCTTCCACTTCCTCTTTATTTGTTGTTTCCATTATAAAATAATAACTACATTATCTTTTATATAATTTTATTTCGTTATAAAAATTGTAAAACCATATTCATTATTCTATATATCATATGAATGACGAAGTCACCATACGTGCGTACGTACGGCTTACCGTCTCCACGTCGTGTTGTAGTTTGTTATTCAAACACTTCATTATTTGGATAGTAATAATAATGAGTATGACTGATGTAAATAATAAATAATAAATGTTAATTATTCTTTATATATGATATAACATCCAATTACATATGATTTCACCATCAATATAATGATATTGTCGCTCATGCGTACGTACGGATTACCGTCTCCACGAGCGTGATGAGATTCATTCCCCATCGTAGTAATTCTTGAATAATTTACATTTTATGATTAAAAATAATGTTTATGAACAAAATATAATTATTTATATTAATCAAATAAATCTTATCCATAAAAAACATGTCTTACATAACCAATAATATATAGGAAAACGAATCAGTTAACACCCAAAATGATGATACTACTGAAATATTTTTAACAAAGCAATATTAGAGGTTCATATATGATATAATATTTATGTATATAGTTCTTCTATAATTTAATAACAATGTTTTGAATATTATACAGGAGGTTAAAACACCATAAACTAAGTAAAAAACAAGGTAAGGGTTAATTTCACAATCTCTTTATTATCTGAGGTTGTTTTTACATAAGTATCTACTGGGACCTCTTTATCATTCAGATTCATGTTTTCTTATAAATGTATTTCAAAACATTTTTCTATTTACTATAAAATGGTTTAAAGTCATTTATACCCTTATTTGACCTTATATGTTTTGAAAGGTATCTTTCTATCATTTTCCAAACAAGGTACTTTATGACCTTTTCGACAAAATTAAGGTAAGAATGTTTTTTATCTTATACGGTGGTTGTAGCCATTTTCCACCGTTATAACATCTTAGAATCTTCCCATACAAGCTTATAAGAATATTTTAAATATAAATTTTCTATTTTATAGTTATATGAATTTTAAATTATTTCAAAATAGAATGAGATATTTCTCTAAAAGTTTTGATTTCATCTATGTTGACATCCTTTGATGGATTTTAAGCTTGTTTGAAGTTGAATTTTTATGATAAAAATTAGTCCATATCGTATAGAAGGTTTTTTGATATGTTTGAAAATGGATGTGTTATTTTTACACCATTCATGGTTTATGGATAATGTATTGACATTTTGTTTTCTAGTTTTAATATGAATGCTTATGTTATGTTTAAACATTTTCATATGAGGAATGAATTGGACTTAGTAAGTGTCAGGTGGAGCCCACTATAGATCCTCAATGAATTAGTAGTTCTTATGAGACATACTAGTGTCTTGGAACAAGGCCATGAAAAAAAATCTTATTTGTAGTCTTGGCACAAGGCCTTGACTATGTGGTTATGAAGTCTGGCATTATGCATTACATCATTATAAAAGTGGCTATTGATATTTTATGTGATTATTCGACTAGTAGAATATCCATGTGAATACGTAAATGGATTTTTTTTAATTTAAATTTTCCATATTATGTTGATTTTTATGTTTAAAAGGCTTTTGTTTTAGTCATACACATTTATTTAAATGTTTATTCTTATTTATGAAAGTTTCCGCTATATTGTTATCCTTACTGAGCATCTGAGCTCACCCATTTATATGTTTTATTTTTCCTAGTATGTGAAGAAGTATTTTATGGTTGAACTACAGGGATTTGATAAGGATATAAGTGTGTTCAAAAGGCGACAAAATGTTGTTGATGTTTTTATTTCATGACATAATGTAAAACTTATGAATGTATCTAGTACTTCCAAGGCTACTAAAATGATCGGTCTTTCAATATTTGATTCCTTGTGATCATGCCAATGTTATGTAATAAAGCACTGACTCTGGGTATCTAGGGTCAGGGTTTTATAGTTGGTATCAGTGGGATTTTAGTACAATGCTTGGAATCTAGATTTAGAAAAACTCTGATTAGAGAACACTACCCTAAGATAGACTCTGAGGATTAGTATAAAATAAATTTCTAGACTTTTTGGTACTGTAGAGATTTTGTGAGTTTTCCAAGAAATACATCCCTGACTGGATATGAGAAGGTAGAGGCAGCTCTAGCATAGATGTACCTAGGGGTAAAACCCAAAAACACTGCTTTGATCTAGACTCGAACATGAATTGGAGCATGACAACGGGCCTTGTTGCACTCTTGGTTACAACACTCCAAGGGGATATGCTTAGGATAATTCTAATTTTCCTTACAAACCATTATGAAGGGTTTATGAGTATATACTTCCTCAAATTTTTTTTTATGATTATGTATTATGTCTATAAACTATTCAATTTATGTTAAGTGTTTTACAAGATTGGAATTATGTGTTGTGATTCATAAAATAACCTAGTGTATGCCATTTTTTAGAAATGACGCCTAGTGGAAGGAATGGAAATAATATCAACACATGTAATCCATGTATTTATTGACCTCCTACTCAAGATAATTATAGTGCAGCCAGTGAAGCCACTGGTGCTGATCAGCTTATCACCATACTAGGACAACTCACTCAGGTTATTAATAATAACCATACCCATATAGAGCACCCTAATCCACAATGCAGAGGATAAATTTTAGACCGCTTCATGAGGAAAACCCCCCAACATTCAATGGGAGTAAAAATCCATTAGTAACAGAGAAATGGATAAATTCTTTAGAGAAAATATTTCATGCTTTGGGGAGTATTGAAAAGGAAAAAGTTGTCCTGCAGTTTATCGTCTCACGAGAAATGAAGATTAATGGTGGTCATAGATCCAAAAAACTAAAGAAGATGAAGAAGTATTGAACATGGAATGGAGGGAGTTAAAGGATATTTTATTAGAAAACACTTTCCCCGTGGCCATCGAGCAAATATGGAAGGACAACTTCTGAGACTGATGAAAAGGGAGAATGAGAATGTCACAAAGTATGAGGCTAACTTTACAAGGTTAGTAAGGCATGAAGTAGATTATATACATAACACATGGAGTAAGATTAATCAATTCATGGATGGGTTACAACCATTTCTCCATTTAGAATTAGTCTCAAAATCCTTATCATCGTACGAAAATATAGTTTCATGCACTATCAATACAGAAAAGGAATTCTCTATGTTTTACAACTTTAAAGGAAAGAAAGAGAAAAAGAGATATGCTGAACACTCTGGAATGGAAATAAGGGGAATAAGGTAAAAGTTGAATATCCATCCTGTGGTAAATATGGGAAGAAACACCCTGGTACTTTCCGGAAGGGAATGAGAGTCTGTTACAAGTGTGGTGAAAAAGGCCACCAAGTTCGTGATTGCAAGGGGAAGAAAGAGGCTGTCAATGTTGAATGATATAATTTTAGGGAAAAGGGTCATTATGAAAATGAATTTCCTATGATCCAAGGGAACATACCTCAAAAAATCCCAAGAGAGAAAGTCTCAGCTTATGTGATCACTACTTCCAAGGTTGAAACTCTGAAAGATGTGATGGCAGGTAATTTAATTGTTTCCTCATGTTTAGCCAATGATTTATTTGATTCTTGATCATCACATTGTTTCATATCTTCCCAGCTAGCTAAGAAAATTATATATTCTCAATTTGGCTTAACAAGGGAGTTGTCAATCAAAAAAACTAATGGAAGTATCATCGCAAAAAAGATTTGTGAATCAGTTCCCATTTGGGCATATAAATGTTCTTTATCTACTGATCTCATCATCATACCCATGATTGAATTTGATATAATACTCAGTATGGATCATATTTCAGACAATTATGTGAAAACTTATTGCTAGAATAATGAGGTTACAATTTTCGAGGATGATATAGAGTATCTTATCATTAGAGAAGAAACATCACCACCAGATTCTTATCTAGATCCACCACCAGTTGCTCTACTAAATTCAATTATTGGGAAAGAAGAGAATGAAATAACTATGGGTGAGGAAAAAAATGTTCGTATAGAGGACGTACCTATTGTGCAATAATATGTTGATGTGTTTCGAGAGAATTTACTTGGACATCCTCCAGAATGATAAATTGAGGTTTCCATTGATTTAATTCCTAGTTCAAGGCCCATATCAAAGATTTCTTATAGAATGGCGATTTTGAAATTAGCAGAACTAATGAAACAACTAGAGGAATTTATTAATAAGGTATTTATTCTCCCTAGTGTTCCTCTATGGGGATCCCTTGTTCTTTTTGTTAAGAAGAAAGATGGATTAATGAGGTTGTGCATTAACTACATGGAGATAGATGCTATAACAATAATGATTAATTATACCCTACCTCGCATTGATGATTTATTTGACCAACTTCATGGAGCCCAATAATTTTCAAAGATTTACCTTCGATCTGGATATCATCAATTGTCTGTGAAGAAGGAATACATTCCAAAAATAGGATTTCAAACCAGGCACGGGCATTGCGAGTTTACAGTAATGCCTTTTGGATTGACTAATGCCCCCTCTGTCTTATTGAATCTAATTAATAGAGTTTTTAAGGAATATCTTGATAAATTTATAGTGGTATTTATTGATTGTATTTGGGTATACTCAAAAATCAAGAAAGATCATGAAAATCAATTGTGCAATATCCTAAGGACTCTTAGAAGAAATTATTTGTTTCTGAAATTTAGGTAGTTTGAATTCTGGCTTCAGGATATTTCTTTTCATGGTCATATTATCTCTAAGGATAGAATCTCTATTGATCCTTCAATGACCAAGGAAATCTAAGAATGTCCACCACTGATGAGTATAACTGAAATATGTAGTTTTATTGGTTTAGCATGTTATTATTGTCGTTTTGTCCAGAATTTGGCACGATTGGCTAACCCATTAACCAAGCTCAATCATAAAGGGGTTAAATTTGTTTGGAAAAAAGATTGTGAATAATTTTTTTGAAGAACTAAAGATAATATTAGTTAATGATTATATCTTGACTCTACCATCATGGAACAATGGGTTTGTTTTTTATAGTGATGTTTCCAAGAAAGGACTTCGTTCTGTCCTTATACAGAATGATAGAGTTATAGCCCATGAATCAAGAAAGAAAAAAATTATTGAAAAAAACTATCCCACTCATGATCTTGAGTTAGAATCTATAATCTTTTCTCTAAAAATATGTAGACACTATCTCTATGGTGAAAATGTGTGATTTATACAGATCATAAGAGTTTGAAGTATATTTTCTCACAAAAAGAACTCAACATGAGGCAAAGGCGATGGCTTGAACTACTCAAGGATTATGATTGCACTATACACTACCACCCGAGAAAGGAAAATAAGGTGCGAGATTTTTTGAGTTGAAAGGATCATGGAGTTTTGAACAAGATGAGAGTTGAAAGGGATCCTATTTTCATGGATCCAGTAATGATGGAGATGGGAATAACCATGTAAGGTGAAACATCAATGCTTTTTCAAATTGTTTCTAAACCATATTTACTAGAAAGCATAAAGAGTTCTTAGACTAATGATAAAGAGTTTCAAAATTTTATTAAAGCTGTGAATGATGGGACATTGAGTGACTTCCTATAAGAATATGGAATTTTAAAATTGGTAAAGAGACTCTGTGTTCTCGATATACCCGATCTAAAAAGGTAATTGTTGGATGATTATCATAGCTCCAATTTCTAATTACACCCTGGGAGCCCCAAGATATATTGAGATTTGAAGGAATATTTTTTGTGGGACAACACGAAGAGGGATATTGCTGATTTTGTGTCAAGATGTATGGTTTGTCAACATGTGAAAGCTAGAAGGTAACAGCGTGGAGGAGTCATGCAACCTCTTCCCATACCTGAGTGGAATGGAATAATATTACGATGGACTTTTTCATGGGGCTACAAAAGACTCTTAGAAGGAATGATGCAATATGGTTTATTGTTGATCGTCTAACCAAGTAAACACATTTTCTTAATATAAGAGAAGATTTACCACTTGAACATATGGAAGGACTATATATTAATCAATTTGTAAGACTTAATGGAGTAACCTTATCGATTATTTCTGATCGTGATCCCTGTTTTACATCAAGATTGTGGAAAAGACTTCAGAAAGCCCTAGATACTGAACTTTGTTTGAGCACTTCCTACCACCCTGAAACCGATGGACAATCAGAATGAACTATTAAAACCGTAGAAGACATGTTGAGATCTTTCTCACATGAATTTCAAGGTACGTGAGATCAGTATTTTCATCTAGTCAAATTTTTCTATAACAATAGCTTCCATTCATGTATTCTGATGGAACCATATAAATCATTGTATGGAAAGAGATGTCGCACACCAACATGTTGGGATGATGTTGGTAAAATAAAACGCATAGGCCTAGAAGATGTTGAGGAAACAATGGAAAAGGTGAATGTTATCCAAACCCACATCAATGCATCCCAAAGTAGGAAAAAGAGGTATGCTGATAACCAAAGGAAGGATTTGGAATTTCAGGTAGAAGATCATGTTTTCATGAAGGTATAATTATGGAAGGGAGTTATACTATTTTGTAAGAAGGGTAAATTAAGTACCAAGTACATCAGACCATTCAAAATTCTAGAATGAATTGGGGTTATAGCTTACCGTTTGGAAATGCCGCCAAGTCTCTCCAAAGTTCACAATGTATTCCTCGTAACACTATTGAGAAAATACATGTCTGACCCAATGCATGTATTCACCTATTAAAAAATAGAACAAGAACCAAATATGTCTTATTGTGAAGAGCCTGTCAGGATTCTTAATATAAGATAACAAGTGTAAAGAAACTAGATGACTCATCTGGTAAAAGTTATATTGAGAAACCATAAGATAGAAGAGGCGACGTGGGAACCTGAGGAACTTATGATTAAGAATCACCTGAATCCTTTTATGCAATAATATTCCAGAAACTTTGAGGATGAATTTATTTGAAGGAGTGAAGAATGTAACACCCCAATCTTCCACGGTACGTTTCCCTTTGAATAATGTAATAGCTTGCATTGTACATAACTTTGAGATTCTAACACACCACGACCAAACAAACTAGCCATTAGGAATAGTAATACCCACTTTCTAAAATTTTATAAATTTTATCTTTCAAAATTGACTTCATTTTTGGATTCGGAATATCAAAATTATCTTAGGGTGAATTCTTGGTATTTTTCTAAAAACTTTCAATTGTTTGATGAATAGTGAAAACACTGAGTTATTGTTTAAAACCAACTTTTTATTTAAATAATTATTTATTTTATTTAAATTTATTTTAGGTCCAAATAGATACATAATACCTATATATGTTAAATGTAATTAAATGGAGTCATTTTATAATAAGTTTCGATATATAAAAATTTTATTGAACTTTTTACCATCTTTTACCCACCTCCTCGGAGCATTTGTTAATTTGCATAAAACATAATTTTACTGCTTCTATGAGTTGAATTTAAAAAATCTAAGAGACATGGATGATATCAGTATGTAAAATTTGGTTCAATAAGATGAAAATCAATTTTGGTGTATAGTAACTTTTGACTTTTATTTACCACTGTAGAAAGTAAATATGGTAATTAAGGGTACAAATGATATTATAATTACCCTAACACATGTTCTAATTCTAATGGATAAGTGTAATTCTACCGAAAAAAACCTTATGAATAAAATATGATCCCCTTTGGTTCACATCAATTTGATTAGAACAATTATTATTATTTTATTTAAAGAATAGTGAAATAGTTAAATTTAAAGTTTAATAACAAAACCATTTTTAATATAGGGATAAACACAATATAAATTCGACTATAAATATCCAATATAATGGTAAAATTATTTCCCAGATAATGGTATTTTATTTATAATTTGTATATATTAAATAATTTAATTTATTTATGACACAATGATGATGCAGTAATTACCTTATTAATGAAAGATTAAAATAATTTATATTATAAATATCTAAATAAATGTAATTTGATACTTTTTATGAGTTACAATAATTTTCTAGGTTAATATGAAATGTTGGGGTTGATTAAATAATTTTTTTTCTTAGTAATCATGTTGTTTTGGTTTTCACCAAAATTAAATACTAAATAGTGTCAAAATTAACATAATTGAGTTTTTTAAAAAATACTATATTATTAATTGATATAATATTCCTAAAATATATATATTTCGGCCAAAGGACTTATATAAGGTTATATATATTATTAATTAACCACCTCTAGTTTTCTTGGCTTATTATAGTAATTTTATTAACCATATAATATAAAAATTCAAAGAGACATGGTAAATGTCAATCAATTTAACTGAGAGTTAAATCTAAAAGATAAGGTTAATATGGTGACCTAAACCTGTCTAAAACATATTGGTTGAGATATTTTGGACCCATACCCAAATTATCCTTGAAATAATTCATTTTGGAACCATTATAAACAAAAAATTATTTTACTATAAAATAATATTTCAAACTTTTCCAAAAGTGAACCTCACCTCTCTTATAAATGGTTACTTCCCTTCTCATAATTTCACACCTCCAAATCCGTTTGGCTCGGCCAAAACCTGACCAAAAATCTTCCCAACTTTCCTCCCTTCATCCTAGAGGCCTTTTTTTGGTCAGAAACCATCCTATGGAGCCCTTTTGATCAAATCAAAAGGAATTACTAGAAGAAGAGGTAAATATTTCATCCCATCTTTCATGTTCTATTCTTCTTCCACTTACTCATTATTTCTTGTTTCCATTATAAAATAATAACTCTGGTATATTCTCTATACTGCGATGTTATTAAAAAAATGGTACAACCATATTCATTATTCTATCCATCATATGATTCACAAAGTCACCATTCGTGCGTATATACGGCTTACCGTCTCCACGTCATGATGTAGTTTGTTATTCAAACACATCATTATTTGGATAGGTATAATAATGAGTATAAATAATGTAAATAATAAATATGACATGTTAATAATTCTGTATATATCATGTACCATCCAATTACATACTATTTCACCATTAATATAATGATATTGTCTCTCATGCGAACGTACAAATTGTCGTGTCCCCAAACGCGATGAGATTCATTCCCCATATTAATCATTCAAGAATAATTTTTAATTTTTGAATTAAAAATAATTTTTATGAACATAATATAATTATTTATATGAATCAAATACATCCTATCCATAACATACATGGCTTCTGCAACCAATCATATAAAGGAAAACGAATCAGTTAACACCCAAAATAATGATACTAATGAAATATTTTTAACAATGCAATATTAGAATATCATAAATGATAACATATTTATGTATATAGTTATTTTATAATTTAATATCAATTTTTTAAAAATTATACATGAGGTTAACATACCAACTACTAAGGATAAGTACAAGGTAAGGTTTAATTTTACAATCTCTTTATTATTCCAGGTTGTTTTTACATAAGTATCTATTGCGACATCTTTATCATCCACATCCGTCTTTTCTTAAAAATGTATTTCAAAACATTTTTACTATTTACTAGACAATGGGTTAAAGTAATTTATACCCTTATTTGTCTTTATATGTTTTTAAAGGAATCTTTCCATCGTTTTCTAAACAAGGTACATTATGACCATTTTGAAAAAATTACGGTAAGAATGTTTTTTAACTTATACAACAGGTGTGGCACTTTTCCTCCGTTTTAATCTCGTCAAAGCTTCCCATAAAATCTTATAAAAATATTTTTAAAATAAATGTTCTATTTTATAATTATATGACTTTTAAATTATTTCAAAATATAAAGATATATTTCTCTAAAAATGTTTTAATTTCTTCTATGTCAACATCCTTTGATGTATTTTTAGCATGTTTGAAGTTGATTTATTGTGATAAAAACTTCCATATTGTATTAAAGGTTTTGTGATATGTTTGACTATAGATGTGTTATTTTTACACCATTCATGGTTTATGGATAAATTATTTAAAATTCGTATGCTATTTTTAATATGAATTTTAATTTTATGATTAATCCTTTTCATATGAGGAATGTATTGGACTTAGTTATTGAAAGGTGGAGCCCACTATAGCTCCTCGATGAATCAGTAGGTCTCATGAGACAAAATAGTTTCTTAGCCCAAGGCATTGACGAAATATTATTTCTATTCTTGGAACAAGGCCTTCATTATGTGGTTATGATGTCTGGCATTATTCATTCCATCATTTTGAAAGTGGC
This sequence comes from Viscum album, assembly GCA_963277665.1. Taxonomy (NCBI): domain Eukaryota; kingdom Viridiplantae; phylum Streptophyta; class Magnoliopsida; order Santalales; family Viscaceae; genus Viscum; species Viscum album. Next base: position 29,175,939 of record OY728132.1, on the reverse strand, counting down.
TATTTATATTCCATGTGATTATTCAACAAATAGAACATCCATTTGAATAAGTAAATGACATTATTTGATTTTATATTTTCCATATTATTCTAAAGTTTATGTTTTAAAGGTTTTTTAGTCATATATTTTTCCATAAATGTTTATTATTATTTATGAAAGTTTCCACTATATTGTTATCCTTACTAAGCATCTAAGATCACCCCTTTCTATATTTTATTTTTCCCAGGATGTGAAGAAGAATTTTATGGTTTACCTAGAGGGATAAGATAAGGATATAAGTGTCTTCCAAAGGGGGAAAATGTTTTTGATGTTTTTATTTCATGATATAATTTAAAACATATGAATGTATCTAGTACTTCCAAGGCTACTAAACTGATCGGTCTTTCGGGATTTGATCCATTGTGATCATGTCAATGTTATGTAATAATGCATCGACTCTGGGTAACTAGGGTCGGGGCGTTACAGTTATAGTGTGTGATCCATTATGATATGTAATGAATATTCTTGAAAAATTATTTTATATGTATGTATGTTAAGGTTGACCCATCTCACTATCACTCTGGGTAAGGCCAATCATCAAGTCACTAAATCAACTAGACTATTCCAACCAGTCTCTTATTTTATGTAGGGTATCAAAAGCAATACCTTCTCACTCATGATAGGTTCTGCATATACATATCTCTTACTATGTTATATAATGAATCATCTCTGATAGAATGAACATATAATGTACTATGTATTAAATCCCATCCCACAAACCCATCCGTTTTCATCTTAAGAACTATCCCCTTAAGACCATGTTCCATACCCATCTCATACTCTATTTATCTTCAAAAATTAAACTTCTAATGACTATATTATTCACATAAGTACAACTGACCTAATCTATTATCATCCATCTCACCAATAAAGATTTGTTTTACCAATCCAAATCCAACCTGGTCTGTACACACCATATCAAAAATACACAAGAAACCCCTTGGTGATCCTATGGTTCACAATCCCAATCCACCATATCCTCAAACTCATCTCACAACACAAACCAATCTGAAAATATAGGGACAATCCTAAGCACACTCATTCTAAGGGCTTTAGAAACCCAGTTCTAAGACTTCAAAAATTATCATGATGGATACTTCTGTCCCATATCACATCTCCCAATGGAGTCCTATAGATATTTTGGTCAAGAGGAAACTCCCCACATAATACGACATCATGTATCATAGGTATTGTCCTTCTCATAGTTTTCATTTACTTCACTCCATACATACGAGGGTGTTCTCAGCGGTATATGAGAGATATAATTATCTCACCTAAAATCACTTGACATAATCCGCCCATGGCTTTGATACTATCCCTTATAAGTCCAAACATGGATACCTAAAACATATCATATCATCAAGACTCACCCTTGGCCTCTAATAATCTCAATAGGCATCTTATCCCCCTTTCGAGTCCTGGTCACTAGGTGAATCAATTCTCCATAACCATCTCTAGGACACCTCCTCCAAACCTAGGGGATCAATATCAAGATATAATCTTATCTAAGGGGCCTATTGGTACACATTAGAATAATAAAACCCATGAATTCATGTATACATTCACACTAATGAATATAAATTCATATGGTACTCTATTATAGGGTCCAATGACCTGGATAGTAGATATACCACCTCTATATGCTCTGTGTATCCTCATCCAATCCCAAACATTCATCATCTAAGATCATACCAATTCGCTATATGTTTACCAAAGCCACATGTTAAAAATAATTAATCATATAATTTTCTAATTAATTATTTAATTTAAACTAATGATGTATATTTTCTAAAAAAACTCATTGAGAAAAAATCTATTATTGAAACTACAACCAACCACCCAAGGATGGTCCATGGAACACCCTCATCACTATCTTGAGTAAAATTCCTAACAAACAACACCTGATTACATAGAAATTAAATTACAAATAATAATACCATATAAAAATCCAATATAAAATATAACCTAACAAAAATGATGAATGATAGTATGCATTACACATCTTGGGACATCTTCTAGCCAATAAAAGAAAAACCCCCATCAATTGGGATGATTCTGCCATGATTCTATAAAATCATCAACAATAACCTATACCAAAATCACTATATTTATTTGGTATTAATAAATAAAAAATAATGTTTGGAGATGAATACATTACCTCAAATTACAATGGATGTTAAACTGAAAACATTCCACTACATTGGAAATTTATAGTGACCTATTATATACATGAATTTATTTTTATATGATTTCCATAAGGTTAACATTACATCTCAAAAATAATCACAAAAAACCCAATAATGAAGGGTTTAGTGTCTCTTAGTACTATATACATCATTTATGGGGGATCAAAACCATTTGGTCATAGGAATTATATAAACTCTCTAGTGGAACTGTGGTAGAACTATAACATTGGTGGAACTGTAGAACCAACAACACATTAGAAGCGGTAGTACTATACCAGTTTCTATAGTATCATAGGTACTATAGTAGTACTATTCACCAAAAGGCCATTGGGTCTATAATATGGGACTTTAGGGCCATGTAATGGGATTTAATTCCCATTGGGCCTACGGTCCATGTAATGGGGTTCCTCTACCTAGAAAAAGATGGTCCTTTCTTTTTTAATAATAAAGAGGCTTTAGAACCACCTTTAGAAACAATTATCCCTAATCAAGCCACACTAGACTCCCTAATATATGTAAATATATGATATAATAATATTCATGATCTCGGGAAATGAAAACATAAGTAATAGGTGATCTCATATGCTCATTAATGGTAAATATAAGTGATAAAAATTAGATATCACATGTGACCATAAGTTGAGAATATGGTTATAATCAAGATACATATGATAATTCATACAAATCAGAAAATATTTCATAAATCATCGAATATGACTTGGAATAACAAGATACATGAATCAATAGAGCTTAGAAACATGAGGCAATAATCATGATACATGATATCTTATCATAGTGATGGTAATAAGTATAAAACATGTGAAACATCTATCAACATTGTCATAAACATTAGTATTGGGAGACATTATTTCTCGAGCCATATCATTAGTTTATAAGATAATAATTAGTTTCAAATATGAAAAATATATTAGTACAAGGAAACATTACATTCATGATCCGTATCATCAATTACCATGATTAGGAGTAACTATAATATACTTTTGAATATTATTCTCAAGAGATATCACCTTTTAAATAATGAATTGGGGGGGTGATATATTACCCCACTCTTCATTCACTATACTTACATGTGAAACATAAAAATCATTCCATTTTCACATCATTAAAAACCCAATTAAATAAAATTGATTTTATAAAACAATTAATTGGAAATCATTTAATTTTCATGAAGATCATATGAAAATAAAATTGGTTTCCAATAAAATACTGTTGATGCTTCGTTCCATCACAGAGTCCAAGGAATGACAAAGGGGAGTACCTCAAGAAAAGAAAAACAAAAAGACAAATAGAGAGAGAAGAAGCATCAAATGTTGCAAAGGAATTAAGGAATGAAAGTCACTTGCATGCCAGCCTTAGGAGCGCATGTTACTTGCGCGCCAGATGTGAGGCATGCTGGTCACTTGCACGCCCACATTGAAATTTCGCCCTAATCTCAGGAGTCCTATAAATAGTCCCTATGGGCCCCCCATTTCAGGGATGAATTTTCCAAAACATAGATTCAAGCTATGGTAACCCAAGTCTTCAACTAAACTCTTCTGAAAGCTTCTAAGGTAACTTTTTACCTAGAATATAAGACTTTAAGGAGTAGGGTAAGGCCTAAGTGTTTAGAATTCATCAACACTTGCACGCCTAAGTGTCCAGACCTCCTTAAAGATGGAAACACTTGCACGCCGTCCTACCCTTTCAATGAAACTTGCGCACCTACCTTTTGGAAACATTTTAGGATAATACTAAAGGCTTGAGTTCAATGTCGCTCATGTATTACCCTATAGATTCTTCGTCGCCCAAGGTGAATCATGTCGTGTTAGTCTAATTTTGTGACCAGGACTTGCATGCCAGAACAATATTTGTGTGCCTCCTTTCTAGTCACCTCCAATCCTCCAATCCACCTCTCCTCTTCAAGACATAGCCTTCAAAACCCTCTTCAAATCCATTTATGGTATGGTTTCTTTGTTGGATTCCTTATCTGAAAGGAATTCTGTGATAACCCCTCTCAAAACCTCGTGACTTATAAGCTTTATGTCACAATGGATAGAGTTTTCCTATATAACCTCATCCTTTAAGATGAGAAGATATTCTGATTTTGGGCCTCCTTCTCAAGAGTAGTCCCCAAGTCATAAGTTTAATTAACATGGGCCTCCTTATCAGGAGTAATCCCCAGTCACAAGTTCTCTTAACCTGGGCCTACTTCTCAGGAGTACACCCCAAGTCATATGTTCCCTTAACATGAACCTCCTTCTCAGGAGTAATCCCCAACCATAAGTTCCCTTAACCTGGGCCTCCTTCTCAGGAGTAAGCCCCAGTCACAAGTTCTTTTAACCTAGGCCTCCTTCTCATGAGTAATCCCTAGTAAAAAGTTATCTTAACCTGGGCCTCCTTATCAGGAGTAATCCCCAGTCATAGTTTCTTTAAACATTGGGCATCCTCCTCACGAGTAATCCCCAATATTAATTTCTTTTTATTTGGGCTTCCTACTCAGGAATAAAACCCAATCACAAGTCCTTATTAATTTGGGATTCCTTTTTAGGAGTAAGTCCCGGGTTAATATTCAAAATCTCCATAAATACAAATACTATTATAGAACCTGCTCATGGGATTCTTTCTTGAAGTAATTCCTAGTCTTCATTTACTTGGGCATCCATTCATACGTAAGCCCCACATCATTTCTTGGGACTCCCTCTTTCGTGGCACAATCATCAGGTTTACTGATACCTCTTGTTTCTCACACCGAACATGAATCACGTGAGCTTAGAGTTTAAAGGTAATGAAGACATCTATTTTGGGCCGTTAACCATGCATAAGTCCCATATTTCCATGACCGAACTACGTGGACTTTGATATCTACCTTAAAAGTAGAGTACGTACGAAGCATTTATAAGGTTCAAGGCCATATTTAATTAATTATTTTCCATCCCATATACCGTTAAACTATATCCTTCTTATCAAAATACGTGGTTTCTTATTCCTTTTTAATGAGGATACATAGGTATCCCATCTATGGGTATGATCCCAACTCTGAAATAATCCCTATCTTTCCGAAGGACAATAATCTTCAAGTGCCCCACTGAGTGGCTTTAAAACTAGTTTGGTCATCATAATGACCAAGAGATTTATATATAATGTATTGAAGGATACCATTGAATAAGAATATCTAATACATATGGATGATTATCCATCGATGAAGAACCTCAAATACATTTAAAAGATTCTATAAATCCCATACATATCAGTCACTGACTGCTAAATCTAAAGGAAAACTCATTTTCATACTTGGTAAATTAATAAGGATTCATGAACATAACTTAAATCTATAATAGAGTCCCACAGTAGGAAACAATTCCCCCCAAAAAGGTGTGATGAGCCTGACCTCACCTCCTCTTGACCAATGAAAATTCTTAAGCCTCATTGGTCCATAACTAATGAGCACAAACCATTGGAATGTAGGTCCAAATAGATATAGAATCATTGGGGGTTTCTGGTTCTACGAATAAACCCGTTAGAAAACGATTGGAAAGTTTGAACCTTAAACAAACAAGGTCATCCCCATTTCCAGAAGAAACAAAAATGGTGAACCCAACATGAATCCTTAACCAAGTTAAAATGACATTTTAATTATTTGCTAAACCCCTATTAAACTCAATATGAGTGCCAAAAAAGAAATCAATAACATATGTGATCATCCAAAAGATGTAGTCTGGCCAGACTTATCTTGATTATGTCTGTTATATCAAACATGCACTCTTTTCCAAGATCTCTCTGCAACACAAAATGGCTTTTTTAAGGTTCATAGTTGTGAATGCCTCAACCGCTACTCCTACTGGATCCTCATCCGCTATGATGAAGACATCACCAACTCGGTGTCTTTAATGCTGGGTCTCAAATGTATTGGTGAGTTAATACCGTCAACATGGTACCATCCTGACACTAGAGGCTTCTCGAAAAGCCCTCCAAGTTATCAACTCACCCTAGTTGTCTGTATAGAGATGACCAGTGGTCAAGAAGCAGGCGGTGAAAACCACCGTCTCCAACCATTTCAGGTCGTTATCCCCATAATGAAATAACCAGTCCCTCCTATCCTACAGTGAGGTTGATCAGGAGGTCACTCAGGGCCTCCATTCCAGGATGCATGATTCGTTCCCAAGGACTCCCACCAATAATCGCTACCATATTCGTGCAGTAGTGCACCCTCAACATGATGAGGGTATCGCCTCTAGGAGTTTGGCTCAGGTTCCTCTAACCCGGGCATGCAATACGAACATTCAGAGGCAAAATTGGGTCAACAGAGAGCAGGTTATCACCTCTTCCCCCTCCGAAGAAGTCCATCAATATAACTTGATGGCAAACAACGAGTGAGCATATACACCTGTCCGTCCTGATTTAACTCCCCAAAATATTTTCCTGGAAGTAACACATCAATCCCACTAGGAAATTACAGAGATGTATTATAGGCAAGCACAAACACCTGTTTATAATTCATCATCCAGTCAGCAAGCTTGTTTTCCTGCAACCAAAGAAGTTTTCCAATAAAATGTGGTGACCACCTATAAAATGGAACATACACCTACTTATACTCATCAATTCTGTCAGCAGTATCGTCTCCCAGTATTGAAGAAAGTTCATCAATCATATTTGGTGGAGAACAATCAGAAGGCACATACACATTCAATTCATCAAACTAACCAACAGTCTTGTTTGGTATCACCCGGAGATGTCAATTGGAAAGCCCCAATAACAAATAGGAGGCAGACATAACTTTCTTCCCCTACATATGAGTACTGTCAGAATTCACTGATAGGAAAAGGAATATAGGAGTAAGAACACACACCTACTCCCAACACGGAACGGATGTATATTCTCGTTCTGGAAGTTGAAGTCACCAAGCATTTTCTGACATTGGTGAAAGAGAAGAAGAAAATCCTTACCCATATTCTGGATACCTGTCAGAATATTATAAAAATTTTAGTGACATCACAATGATAGAAACATAAATCTATCCATATCAGTGGAGTGACTCATCAACATGAAACTCGGGAGCATATACACACCTCTGTTCTAGTCCAGGATGGTTGTGGGTTATACTCCCCCATGTCATACGGACAATCAATTCAGGCACATACACCCAATTTAAATGGAGATAATCAGCCTAACCTGACTAGTTTTCTTGAGAAGGTACATACACCTTCCCATAATAACCAATTTCCTCAAAAATTGGTTTCCAAAGTGAGTAAGGAGGCATCCAATAAAAAGACCCATCCAGCATAGTTGAAAAATCAAGAGCCAATCTGCAATAAGGCCTTGTTCAATGCTAGAGTTATTGAAGCCCTTAGACAATTTTCTATTGCAAATCAAGATTCTAACCTCTAATTTACAAATTCTAGAAGTTACAACAATAATTATAAAGGTCTTCATTAGACACATCCTCATGAATGATTACTTCAAGAGAATTAGGTCAATCTTGAAGTATCATCTTCATATGAGAGCCATGATAACCCTCTGCGTGGCCAGAAGACCAAGGAGAAAAATGTTTCATCTTTTTTTGTAACCCACCATGGTGGTCCTCCCCATGATGATGAATTTAGCTTCTAAAGTCCTCTCCATAGTAGCAATTCTCATTACTTGGAAAATTCTTCAATGGAAAATGCAGTAATGAGAAAGCCCTCTTATCTTGAGGCACTGGTAAATGTGAATCCAGTCATGTCTGATGCTTTACCGCTAGTAGGTAAAAGAACTTCTCAACCAGAAGATAGCTCGGGGGGTAGGTTATTCTCCAAACCACCCCTGGGTCATTCATCTTCTAATTTAACAAATGAATTATCTACCAATTTTGTTGAATATGATGAAGAAACAAAGAGGCACCAGCTTTGGTCCAATCAGGTTGAAGAATTTTCATCAAATGACAAAGATGAAGTGATGAATATGAGAAAAAACAGGTGAAAGGTGAAATACCAGTCTTATTTTGGCCTTTGGATGAATCTCGGTATGATATTCCAGAAATGTTGACAGAATATTGTGTTCACGATATTTTTCTCAACATATTGAAAAAATTTGTCACTTAAAAGAGAAAATATTATTTTATGATAAATATCAAAATCATGTCAAGATAATAGAAGGGTTGCAATGCCAAATTTATTTGCAATCTCTCTCAGTTTCCCAACATCCAATGGTTGAAAAGCAACAGAGAACCCTTCAGCGTTCATGCCTTGGTACATTAAAAAGGTTGCACCAATTAATTAACAATGACCCATCTGGTATTCATATTAGGGGATGGGGTATTCATGGAGCATTTCATTTCACTGTGCTCTCCAGTCAACAAAGCCTGCAAAAAAGTGGTATCATGATATGTTATTTCCCATGGATGGCCACATCTAACTAGTTTTGTGTGTAATCAAAGACTTTCTCAAGAACAGGCCTCAACTAGTTCCTCCCAATGTTAGGCATATAATGAAAAAGTTGTCGAATTACTCTTGCATCAAACAAATGAGAATATCGAAAATGCTTCTCATTTAGAGCATGCGCATCATCAGGTGATGGAAGTGTCAGAAATAGTCCAATGGTCATCTGATCCAGGTGATTTGAGTGGATATCAGATGATGCATCTGGCCACTTTTCAGACTAAAATCTGCAAAATCAGGAAAGATTTTAAGAAAGTTTCAGATGTAGACACTCAAGATCCGCCTTAGATTTCCAGGATGAGGACTCTTTTAATCCAACCCTAGTGATCAATAGATAGGATTCAAGTATTTGAGTAGGAAAAATAGGAACACCCCTAGTCCACCGGCCTGGGGGAATTTTTTAAATTCTCAATCACTTCCTCCAAAAAAATCAGTCTTCTCTCGATTAAGGATGAAGTCACAAGAGAAACTCATATCCAAATTATCAGGAAATTCCCTCCAAATTACGGTTCATAGAGAATTTCTTGAGGGATCAACCAAAAAATGTCAATGTATTATAAAGGACATGGAAGAAGATAGTATCGTAGAAATGGTGACGGAATGGCTACAATGCGTTATGCATCAATAAATTTCATCAATGCCATTGTCACTGATCCCCCATAACACGAGGCTCACTCAGAGAAATCAGATGAAGAAGATTCTATTCAAGAGGTTTTAAACACTGAAACAACTGAGGAAGGAGTGCATACCCGAAATCAAAGGCTTACCCAGAATCTAGGTATTCTTCAAAAATAACCAACTTCCCCCTCTCCGAAACGCATCCAACAAATGGAAAGGAAAAAGTCAGGTCACATTCCACCCTACCTCTGGAGATGGCCAATAACTCTCATTAGAGGAAAGGTTCACAGAGCAAGAAGAAGAAATGAAGGAGTTAAGGATATTAAATGCAGAACTACTTCAACGTAGTCTTCCTCCTAAGCATGCTGGAGTTAATCAATCAAAGGAATTTGTTGCAGCTAATAGGATGGATAAAAAATATCCCCCTTTATAATTACACACTCACGAGTCCAATCCTATGGGTCATATGCGACTGTAACTGACAATACTACCATCAATGACAGTACCGGTGGCCACACCCATCCAAACTCAAGTTATTGCACCTGTACAGAATCCAGATAAACCTATTGTTTCTCAAAAATTAATGACTACCATTGAGTCATTAATAGATCAGTTGGAATCTATAGAAGAACAATATGCACCAGTTCAACTTGAGAAGAGAGCTTATCCTGAATGTTTGGATGCAATTCCTCCCCCATCAAATTTTGTGAGTACCATATTACAAATTTTTAATGGTTCGAGAGATCCAGAAAAAAACATAACACTTTTTGTTTTTCGTTGTGATACTATTATGGGAACTCCTCAACAACAAGAAGTAGTTAAGCTCAGGTGTTTTGTGCAGTCATTACAGGGACCCGCTTTTTTCTGGTATACAAGCATGCAATCTTGGTCAATTACTGGGTGGGAGGATCTCTGTCAAAAATTCCTTCTTCAATTTAGCTCAACATTTCCAAAGACGATATTTTTTATCTTACCAATTGTAAACAAAGGGAGAATGAATGAGTTTCATATTTCATTTCTTGCTGAAAGGGATTAACATATTCCTTATGTTTAGAACTCCCTCAATAAGTGTTGCTGCCAATCTGTGTTACAAATATTTGTGATGAATTACACACACCATTGATCCCTGTGAAATACACAGGAGGGTTTCGATACCTTACATCAATCGGTCAGTAGATAGAAGACTCTCTTACAAAGACTGAGGCTAAAACTCTTGTAATTACATCAGTTCCATGAAGGAGAATAGGGAAAGAAGAGACTGCTACAATTACACATAAAACAAGCACCTGTACCTTCTTCCACTTCAAAACCTTCATCATATTGAAGGGATCCACCTCTTGAGCATCCACAACAATGACTGCCTCATTAAGATGATCAAAGAGATCAAAGGCAGATATAGTTTGAATATTTGAATAACAAATTTTATTCTTTCCAGAATGAACAAGTTTTTGGCTACTTCATCTCAACTCTAGAAAACAATATGGTTAAGTTTCCAAGGCCCAAAAGGCTGAACAAGGAAGGAGATGAAGACCTCCCCAACTATTTCTCATTTAATTAGATGTTGGGGAATCCCATTCATGAGTGTTTTGTCTTTAAATACATCCTACAAATGATGGTGGACTCTAGATAAGTAAAACTGAAATGTTCTTTAGCTTAGGTAGCATGTGTTACTACTACTGATCCAGAGGACGAAGGTGAGTGGCATGATGTCAAAAGTAAAAATGCGCAGAAATATAATGATTGGATGGTAAGGAAAATAATCAAACGAACTCCTTCTATTATAAGAACACAATTGAATCAACCAATTGTGTCTTATTCTATGAATTCCACAATAAAACCCATTTCATCAGAAGGAAAATCCTCAAATAAGTGACGTAATTTGAAGAAATAAGAGCATTCAGGAGAAGATGATCTCGTGTCAAAGCTTAATTTGTCTTTGACTCTGGCAGATTTTATGTCATCTTCTTTAAAAGCACATGCCCCACCCCACCAAACGGTACAACCTGAATTGGTTAATTAGGCAGAATCTTCATCAGATGAAGAATTGATATTTGGTTCTGTTAACATGATTCATTTAATAGATCCTTATACTAATTCCAGATTCCTAAAAAAGTATTTTTTGTAACACAAATACACCTTTTGTCCTTGCTGCAGGACATTAAACTGTATATCCACCTCTATCGTCCAACATAACGTTAAACTGTGTCCCATATATCGTCCAACATGACATTAAACTATGCATCGTCTGAGCTGCAGGACGTTAAACTGACAAGCACCCCATGTCTGTGACACATGAAATTAAATTTTGATCGCTGCATGCGCAATTGTCTTTTAAACTCTATTCCCATGTGTGCCCCGGGCAGCTAACCATGCATAAGCCCCACACCATTCATCATGGTCGCATCTTTCATGACACGGTCATCAGGTCTGTTGAAAATTCCTGTGTCTCACACCACACATGACTCATGTTAGCCTAGAATAAGCTTCGACCATGACATTATCTCTGGGTTGCTAACCACACTTAAGTCCAAACATCATCTTCGGGTCACTGTCCTCATGTACACCCCGATCATCATAATCACTCTAAATTTAACTACGCAGACTTTGATCCTTGCCTCCTAGTCCAGGTATGTAGGCCACCTTCTGAGGTTCAATCCCAAAACTAATTTCTTCACATTGATTCACCTTCATCCCATACGATGTTGATTTGAGAAGCCCATGTCAACCGTCTTATTCATATCAGTTCACATTTTTCCTGCATGATGTTAAAATGTAAATAGTCCCTTATACGTCCTACATGACGTTAAACTGTACATGACCATCCTACATGATGTTTAAACTATGATAAAGTCCCTTAATACATCCTACATGACATTAAACTGTTTCCATGTCCTGTAAGATGTTAAAATGCACAAAAATACGTCGTAGCAACATGATGCTAAATTGTACATCACCCTTTATCCCACATGATGTTAAACTGTGCATCGTTAGGGTTGTTTCTTCCTCTTGTTTCTCACACCAAGCACGATTCACGTGAGCTTATAGTATGTTTCAACCATAACACCCTCTCTGGGCCACTAACCAAGCATAAGTCCCAACACCATCTTCGGGACGTTGTCCTCAAATACAACTTGATCACCAATTAATTCTCAATCGAACTACGCAGACTTTGATCCTTTCCTTCTCGGCTAGGTACTTAGGTAACCCCCTGAGGTTCAAGCCCAAAACCAATATCTTCACGTCGGTTCACCTCCATCTCATATCATGTTGATCTGTGCCCCCCGACCAATATCTTCACAATGGTTCACCATCATCCTACATGGTGTTAAACTATGTACGTCCCTTTTTTCCATGCTAAATGCCACTAAATTGTGCAACACCACCGTCCTTTCTATATGATGTTACACTATATAGTCCCACATTGTCCTCGCTGCAAGACATTAAACTGCATAGCAATATGTCCAAGCTACATGACGGTAAACTATGCAACACTAGTCCATGCATATGACCTTAAACTATTCACACTTTTGTCCTGTATGAAAATAAACTACAACAGTATCTAACACCCTCACCTGAGAGGGAATCATTACTAACATTGATCTCCAATAATGTCATATTCCATGGAATACGTGCATACATGGCAATTCCCGAACCTTTAATCTTGGGTCCAACCATCATTTCACTAAAGTCCCCTTTAACCCTTCACATCTATGAACAAAATATGTACAAAGGATATTTAAGGAACTAAGTATGGCTTGATTCTTATCTCTATGTGATCTGTAGGAACATTCGAGCATCCCTTGAGTCCAGCCCCAAGTATTTGGGCCTAACCCCAAAATCCACTTTCAGTCCCTTGGCTGAAAAGTCCCCTTGAGAGCACATGAATGTGGTATGAAAACCCTAGTCATTATTCACATCAGGTTAATAAAAAACACACAATTTGTGTCCCTCATTATGGTCCGATCTCTACGTCCCTAAACTCATATCTCCTACACTCTCGTCCCAAATGACATTAAACTGTATTTCAAGATCTACGTATGGCTTCATTCTCATCGAAATGAGAAATGTAGTGAAGTCCAACATCTCAATTTTGAACCCATTTACAACATGATTATGGTCAGCATTGGTCTATGTATCTCCTTTATGCATTGGAAAATACCCATTTTAATATGTCATACTCTTAACCTTAAATACTTATAGTTCTCCATAACCCTTTTCTTGATTTCTGGTCACAAAATGTCTGATACCTGGGAATTCTTTTTCCTAACCATGTAGCACGTGCCCTTAGGCGGCCTTGCATAAATAGTCTACATAACGGACTTTTCAGCCAAAAGATGATATTATTTGACTATGCAGCCAATGCCCTTAGGTGGCCCTGCATAATTCAACCCCCTAACAGGTTTGTCAAATAGTGGTAACTTCATTATTGGGGGGAGAACCTCTTTTTTCATTATTGGTCTTAACAACGATATATAGCGATCCAAAAAAACAGCCATCCTTAACATATTTGTCCCGTCTTCTTTTTCATGATCTCAAAGTATTCAAGTCTATGGTTTATATTTCCCTTCCCAACGTTTGGGTCGGACCTTCACAGGAGTGACATTCATCCAATTCCTTGACAATCTTGATTGGGAATATCCTCTACATATTCAAGTACCTCTCTCTATATAGAAGACTCTATACTTTGGAAAATTTGAATCTTCATAAACTTTCACTGGCTTTTAGAAATAAAGAATTAAAATTTCTTAGATTTCTTTTTCCTGACTATGAAACACATTCCCTTAGGTGGCCTTGCATAAGTAGTCTACATAGCGGACCTGTCAGCCAAAAGATGCTATTATTTGACAATGAATTCAATGCCCTTAAGAGGCCCCACATAATTCAACCCACTAACGGGTTTTTAAAATAGTGGTAACTTCACTCTTAGGAAATACTTCCTCTAATTACTTTTATCACTTTTTTCAAATCATCCCTCAGATTCAAAATTTCTTTTGTCATATTTTACATGTTTTCCCCCATACTTGAATGTGATAATATGTTTTCAAACCAATTATCAATGAATTGATTCAATTTTAATCCATTCGGTCAAAGCTATTCAACTTTAAACATTAGACTTTTTATGTCTAAAATGAATGACTTTAAACATCCAACAAAAGACATGGTACTCATTAAATTGGGAACCTGTAAAAGGAACTCTAAACAAAATTTGAGTCCCATCTTGCTAAGCGTACATTTTGTATGATTTAGGCAATATTGGGCAATTAAAAGATGAAACGTTTGTGGGGTTGTTTGTATAATCCTAGATAAAATCATACTATAATTACTAGGCCCATTGGATTAGGTAAAAAAATTAAGTGGTTTGGAAGAAAATGCAGGTACAAATGATTGAAGATGAAATGTCTTTTCATTGATGCACAAGATTAGAAGAACATCCACAGATTAGAGTATCTTCTCTTTTTCAAGAATTACATGAGGATTTCAACATAACATTTCATTTGATTTACGGCATCCCGAGATTCATCAGCACTCACTTGAAGTTCATCCACTCGACCAACTTAACTCGTTTTAGCTTGATTGAGTGCTTTATAGGCATCTGTGATGGCTTTCATACCATCAGTTTGGAATCCTTCCAATGAATTGTTAAGCTGGACATGTTCCCCAGTAACTGCATCAAGTTGTTGCTCACGGTGCATCTGCTAGACAACTTTCTCCGTGATTTTCTACTTCAGCTCCTTCAGCTTTGAATCATGATCAGCCTCAGCTCGGGACACCACCGCCTTGAATTCACCGATAATGTTCAGCAGCCTCACTCTGATTAGATCTTGATGACACTTTTGCTCCTGCTCCCTCCTTAATTTGACTTGTTTCACCATGGTATGGATCTCTTGATATCCAAAACCACCAAGTCCCAGCATGATGAAAAAGGATGGGAGTTGCGGGATCTTCTAAGACAGATCTTCAAGAGGCACTTCCGATATGATCTTCCAAATATTCTGCTATGCCTTGTGATGTGAGAATTGGAGCGCCTTTAGCACATCTGGGTCTGATTCAGCATCTCTATCACGTGGGGGATTATAGTCCAGGATTAATGAACTTAAGAAAGTGCCCTGTTATACTCCTTCCGCCCTGATCTTTGGTACTTCACTTTCTACTCCTGTAGGGGTTGAGGCTGAGGCTTCACCTCCGGATCTAGCCACTGAAGTTTACA
The DNA here is from genome assembly GCA_963277665.1 of Viscum album. NCBI lineage: Eukaryota > Viridiplantae > Streptophyta > Magnoliopsida > Santalales > Viscaceae > Viscum > Viscum album. Next base: position 29,160,475 of record OY728132.1, on the reverse strand, counting down.
ACCTTGCATAGTCAATTGAGAACTTTGGTTAGTTTCAAAGGATAATAGAAGTTGATTAGCTCTCTTGAAAATTAAGTACATCCATAACTATTATCATCTTTTACCCAACGGTAGATTATCAGCATTAGAAGTCTCTTCCTCATCTTTCCTAGCTTCAACAGTATTTTCAAGACGGGTTTCAGGAAGATTTGATGGGTTAATCTCCAATTGAGATAGCGTCTCTACAATGATAGGGTTGTCTCTACCCCCTTCAGGCATTGGAAGATCAACAGCTTGCTCAGATGGAACTACACATTTCATCTAATCATGGTTAGAGATGTAATAATAAATTTTTAATAGGACGAAGGATAACACTCATGTCCAAAATATTCTAAATCACATGGTAATTTAACATGATCTAAAATTTCATCAAAAGACGTTCCAAGTTTCATCATTTCATATAGTGATATCCCATATTCTTGGTTAGTCTCACCAGTGGGAGAATTTGACATGTCTTCTTGGAAACCCTCCTCTTGTGACCTCTGACCCTAGATAGCTTCCTCAGAGAAAACTGTGGAGTCAGTTGTAGTGGTTGCCAAATGTTATGGTGCAGGCGTTGAACATAAAGAAACACAAAATGGAATTCATCTGATGTTTTCATTCAACGTTCTATGAATTATTGTTAATTTTTCAGAAGCAGGCTCTTCTCTCCTTATAGTAGAAAAAGGAGCAGCCAGGTCAGTATGAATTTGTGACGGTTCACTAGCACCCTCCGTCATCCGCAGAGGATGGTCTGTCCTCTTCCTCAAAGGGGAAATAAAATAATATCCTGAAATATCATTAAGTATGAGCAACCATTTCATGATTTATGATTCATGACTATCTAAAGGAACTACCACTACTGATGAAGCGTTTAGCTATGGACTTCTTCCTTCGATGCCTTTGCCTCTTTGGATTTTTTGGTGTGTTGACATTGTCACCTCCAAATATATGTATTGGAGAGTGTAAAGCATTGTCTAACTCCTCATTCATGACTTTCTGGCCTGGAGATGCTTCACATGACTTACAAGGAGATCCAGGGACTCTAAGAGTAGTGCCTCCAGGGCTGTACTGTGGTGAAGGGACCTCAGTGGTTCCTTCCATAACAAGCTACAAGATGAAGAAATTAATTTCCTTGAGTAACAAAGCTTTGAGTGAAATCAACTTTCAAAGCAAACAAGGAAAAAAATTTACATCTTTAGGAGCCACTTAATTGTTCCACTCCTCGTATACTGAAGCACCAATCCCCTCCGTGGTGCCACGATCCGTCATTTCCAACACCCACTTGGTGATAGGAATGAAATCATCAATGGAATATATGAGAATTTCCAGCTCTCTGATGCAAGACCGAACTTCATTGGGGTTTTCCTCGAAGCGAATATCAACAGAAGCCCGAAGATCCCCCACTACAGGGATATATAGCCCTTCCTGTAAGTCCATCCATGCGGTTTCAGCATCACAATATAAACTTCATCATGTTTGGATAGCCTCTGGTCGTAAGTATTCAGAATGTGCACCAGAATGCGGCGAGGAGGGTCCTACTATCTAAGAATTCAACCTTTTCCCAGCTCCAACAATTAGAGATAAAGGATAAGAAAATGAAACTTGTTTCTCTATAAAATAATGGTGACTAAATTTCCTCAATGATATAACTCACCATGATTAGATGGAGTAGGTTTCTTGACTCTAGCATGAGAATTATATCTGGCATGAGGCTGTTTTGATGCAGGTTGTTCCTCATCATCCCCATCCTGGGAATCAAGTGAATCAGCCCCAGGTGAAGAACCCGGTGAATCAGCTCCGGGTGAGGAAGAGTCACCTTCCAGATGAAAGGTTTATTTCTTGACACTTCTATTTTTACTCCCCACCAAGGAGATAGTAATATTAAATACCCATGCCAGGTATGATGCTACCCAGTTCTTGGCATACCTTGTAGTCAATTGACTCGCCGCTCCAACAACTGGTAGATCAAACACTGCCCCGATCCTCTCCATAGCTATCAGAAACCATAATTGTTGGGAAACCATTGAATGCTGCTCTGATCTGATGTTCATGGGAGGGCATACAACAATTTTTTGTAGACACTTGAATTTGCGTGAAAATATATATGGAGCATAGGCCTCGCATATAATCTCTCCATCAATTCTGGTGGCCAATACACCATCTCTGCAAGACATCATATATGAACTCAATTCCAGGATAGTTGTTCCATCATCTACAAATAGCCCGGATGGCGGGTTTCCATAATAAAAGAAATGAAATTCCTTGAACATGTTCAGCCTCACCTTCAGATCATAGAAATTGAGGGACAATGGAGATATTCTAGAAAATACCTGCACCGATGGCCTAAAAGAACTTCTAGGAACCTTTACATTGCTCTGTATAGAGTATGTCCTGATGTGAGTGGTGATCCATCCCTAGAAAACATGAAATGGTCCCACTATTCTCAAAGTAGAATTACCCATATAGGCCTCGAGTAAGCTTCTGTGAATCTTAACCAAAATTAGGGTGACAAACCCAACCATTTTTCTCTCAACCAACTTGGCTGCAACAACAAAGGTCCTTGGTCTGACCCCTCAATTAAAATCCCTAACTGTAAGAAGATAAATGCTCAGAAACAAGGTTAAGAAGCCTGCCTGATGGGTCTTCTCTAGGATTATTTGATCCACTTCATACCCTCACTTATAAAACTCTCCCACTTCCAGAGTTGGCCAGAATGTGCCAAGAGCACCCCTCTTGTCTGCTCTGGGGCATCTGGTAGGATGAGTATAGGTGGTACCCTTCTCCTTCTTCTTGATGTGAAACATATCCATCCACTCCTCGAGATGAATATCCTTTCTATAATGAGTTTTGGTGGACTTCGAATTCTGGATCTTGAAAACGATCATCATCAACTCCCGATCTAGAGCCATAGTCTTCTCAGAATCATTCCACGTCACCTTCGAAGGGATGAACTCTTCATACATGTCTCCTAGAATTGGAGCCCTCGAGATCTTGTAGACATCCCACAAGATGATTCCTACTTCTTCATGTGTTAGACGTAAATAATTGTTTTCTAGGCCCCAGCGGCTGATTAGCTCCGGCATAAAATCATTATTCTTGTAGACATATGTTTTCCCAACCCAGACGACTTCATATATTGCAGCTCCATTCAGATCCTTGTTAAACTCTGCATAGGTTTGTCATACCCAATATACCCACATCCAAGTTGGCTTTACACCTCCTCCAGGATGAAAATCCCAACTCTTTTTCCATCCCATGGATTGGTCTATCTAAGAATTTAAGAAAATAGAGGGATAGCAATGCAGCTGCAGCTCAAGCTTGTGAGGCTTCAGATTTGGAGCACATGAGCTATGATGTATTATGAATGCCTTCTCCACTATTCCAGCATTGATAAATGATCCGGAAACTGAGACATTTTCTGAAGAGATATTGGTGTAAGTCTGAAACCAAGAAAGAGGAATATAATTCTTTGCCTCTGGAACATTGTCTCCTTACAGATGACCATGGACATATAAAGGTATGTAAATGCTCTCTAGGAAATTGGAATAATATTTCTTCAAGTACATAGCCAAATCTGGGAGAGTTCTGTCACAGATAAGATAATAATCATGGCTGAAAATGTTCATCATGTCATATATTCTCTTTCTGGCCAACTCATCAGCTGATCCAATCTTCCTTGGAGCCATTGAATCTGCACAAAGATCAAACAATTAACTTTTAATTATGTATGTTTTTATGAAATATTTGTGATGAAAAAAAAATGGCTAAGTAATTAAGGCGCACAAGTGTTTCCGTGAAAGTGTTGTCGCATAAGTGTTGTCGCACAAGTGTTGTCATGCAAGTAATGGCGCACTAACGATGGTGCGTGAGTCAAAATCCATACAGGAGAAGCGCGACACAAAGAAGAGAGACCGACCAAGAAAGAAACACACTTACACGATGAGATCTCAAAATCTTTAGAGATAGGATGGTTTGCGTGAAGTGACACCCATATATATAGGTGATCCCGCAACCCTGCACACCAGAACTTGCACGCCACAACCTGTGCGCCACCGAACCCTGGTTTCTCATTTTCCTTAGAGTCAAATCCTCTTTTCTTTTTTTGGATCCAACTCTGAAGGGGGAATTTTTTTGACCCTTCGTTCTGTCACAGAGTCCAAGGAATGACAAAGGGGAGTACCTCATGAAAAGAAAAACAAAAATAATAAGAGAGAGGGAATAAGCATCAAATGTTGCAAAGGAATTAAGGCACAAAAGTCACTTGCACGCCAGCCTTAGGCACGCATGTTACTTGCGCTTCAAATTCAAGGCACATAGGTTAATTACACACCCACATTGAGATTTCACCCTAATATTAGGATGCCAATAAATAGCCCCTGTGGGCCCCCATTTCGGGGATGAATTTTCCAAAACATAGATTCAAGCTCTGGTCTCCAAATTCTTCAACTAAACTCTTCTGAGAACTTCTAAGGTAACTTTTTACCTAGAATGGAAGACTTGAAGGAGTAGGATAAGGCCTAAGGGTTTATAATTCATCAACACTTCTGCGCCTATGTGTTAAAACCTAGTTAAAGATGGAAATACTTGCGCGCCACCCTACCCTTTCAATAAAACTTGTGTGCCTACATTTTGGAAAAATCTTATGATAATACTAAAGGCTTGATTTCAAAGTCTCCCAAGTATTACCCTATAGATTCTTCGATGCCCAAGGTGACTCATGTCGTGCAAGTCTACTTGCATGACTAGGACAATCCCACCAGAACAATACTTGTGTACATCATTCCTAGTCACCTCATTTCCTCAAATCCGCCTCTCCTTTTCAAGACATAGCCTTCAAAACCCTATTCAAAGCCATTTATGGAATGGTTTTTTTGGATTCCTTATCTAAAAAGAATTCTGTGATAACCTCTCCCAAAACCTCATGACTTATAATGTTTATCTCAACAAGGTTAGAGGTTTCCTATATTACCGCATCACTTAAGATGAGAAGATCTTTTAATTTTGGGCCTCCTTCTCTAGAGTAAGACCCAATCAGAAGTACTCTTAACCTGTGCCTCCTTCTTTGGAGTAATCCCCAAGTAATAAGTTCCCTTAAACTGGGCCTCTTTCTCAGGATTAATCTCCAGTCAAAAGTTCTCTTAACCTGCGCCTCTTTCTCAGAAGTAATCCCCAAGTCATAAGTTCCCTTAACCTGGGCATCCTTCTCACGAGTAAGCCCCAGTCATAAGTTCCCTTAACATGGGCCTCTTTCCCAGGAGTAAGCCCCAGGCATAAGTTCTTTTAACCTGGTCCTCCTTCTCAAGAGTAATCTCTAGTAACAAGTTCTCTTAACCCGGGCCTCCTTCTCAAGAGTAAGCCCCAGTCATAGTTTCCTTAAACATTTGGCGTCCTCCTCAGGAGTAAGCCCCAATCTTAATTTATTTTCATTTGGGATTCCTTCTCAGGAATAAAACCCAATCATAAGTCTTTCTGAATTGGGGATTCCTTTTCAGGAGTAAGTCATGGGTTAAAATTACAAATCTCTATAAAGTACAAATACCTTTATGGACCCTGCTCCTGGGCTTCTTTCTTGAAGTATGTCCGGGTCTTCATTTACTTAGGCATCCATTCATATGATAGCCCCACATCATTTATTATGACTACCTCTTTCATGGAAAAATCATCAGGTTTACTGATACCTCTTATTTACCACACCGAGCATGACTCACGTGAGTTTAGAGTGTAAAGGTAACCACAAAATCTCATTTGGGCCGTTAACCAGGAATAAGTCCCATATTACCTTGCCCATACTACGTGGACATTGATATCTACCTTAAAAGTAGAGTACGTAGGAATCCTTTATAAGGTTAAAGCCCATATTTCATTAATTATTTTCCATCCCATATGAAATTAAACTATATCCTTCTTATCAAAATACATGGGTTCTGATTCCTTTTTAATGAGGATACGTAGGTAGCCCATCTGCGAGTACGATCCCAACTCTGAAATAATCCATGTCTTTCTGAAGGATAATAAACTTCAATGCCCCACTAAATTGATTTAAAACTAGTATGGTCATCATAATGACCAAGTGATTTCTATATAATGTATTGAAGAATACCATTGACTAAGAATCTCTAATAAATACTGATGATTCTCCATCGATGAAGAACCTCAAATAAATATAAAAGATTCTCTAAATCGCATACATATCAATCATTGATTTCTAAAACTAAAGGAAACCCATTTGCATACTTGGTGAATTAATAAGGATTCATGAACATAACTTAAATCTATAAGAGAGTCCCGGAGTAGGCAACAATTCCCCCCAAAAAGGTGTGATGAGCCAGACCACCCATCCTCTCGACCAATGATAATTCTTAAGCTTCATTGGTCCACAACTAATGAGCACCTACCTTTGGAAAGTAGGTCCAAATTTGTATATAATCATTGGGTGTTTCCGGTTCTACGAATAAACCCGTTAGAAACTGATTGGAAAGTTTGAACCTTAAACAAACAAGGTCATCCCCATTTCTAGAAGAAATAAATACAAATGGAAATAATTCACTTTTCATAAATATCCCCTGGAAATAAAATGGGTTTCATAAAAAATCAAAATGGTATAAAATAACATCATGAGATAAATCATTTGATACCCAAAGTATGGTTACCCAAAATAATCATATAATTAAAAAAATATAGGGTGAAAAATGAAAAACTAAACCATTGGGGATATATAATTTTTAATATATATATAAAAATTAAAACCAAATCAAAAAACATATTTCGTGAAAACATCTTGAAATCATCGTTGTAGAAGTAATATTTATGATTATTTTTTATAAAAGTCTCATTTTTTCTTGAAAAAAGTTAAAAGGAAACACTTTATAAATTGAATTACAATTAAAAACAATTTTCCTCATAGATATAAAATAGAATTATTTAAAATAGAAAATCTAGTGAACATTTGGGAAGGGATATCAAGAATAAATCGTATAACCCAATGGGAGTAGTTTGAGATACCAAGTCTCTTATGACTATAGTATCTTTTGAATTAAAAGTTATTAGAATATTGAAAACATTACATTTAAGTAAATAAAAATATTTAAATCATTCAGTATTCCAAAATACATTCATGGGTATTATATAAACCATATAAATTAGAATGTGCTGCATAACATTAAAACTTATCTCAATGAAGAGAAGATGAGATGAAAGGCCGTTACCTTGTTTCCTTGCCTATTGGATGTCAAAATAGCCTCTTTTAAAAAAATAACTACCCTAATAGTCTAATTAATAAAATTTTTCTTATATGTAACCCTTTGGGTCCCTAATTTTTAATTATTTATTATAGTTATATTGGTTATTTATAGCTTATTTATACCATCCAATGTTAAAATCTATAACTATTTGCACACATTCTATAATGTTGATATTGTTACAAATTATTTGAAACCAGTTTTATCATTAATATATCATTTAATATTATTTAATATATATAATATATTTATGCATACATATATTATATTATTCGAAAATTGTTTTAGTTATGTTATGTGGAATTGGAATTGACGTTGGATTATTTTTGTATTTTTAGTGAATGAAGATTATAATTTAATAGGAAGTTAAATACCTAATTTAAAATTTACGTAAACATATATAAAACATTATTTTTATTATTATATTATAAAAATATTATTATTATTGTTTCTCATATTCATCCTTGAGGAAGTACTATAGCATCATCCATGTAGGTCATTAAATGAACACAAAGATGAACATACATTTAAATAATGAGTGAGTATGTTTAAAGAGATGTTTTTTTTGTAAAAAATATCATTATAAAATAATAATAATAATAATAATTTTATTTTTTCCTGATGGTGAACCATATTTGAATATTTTTGGATAAATAATGAAATGATTGATTAAAAAAAATGTTTCATCATGGACGTGGTAGTCCTTGCACATGCACAATTTATGTTTCTTTGTTTTTATAAGTTGATGGAAATGAAAAATTAAGGGTTTTAATATTAATATAATCAAATATAAGTATAATAATGATATTTAATTAATCATATAAATATGGTTATATGATATTTGGAAGAGTAATATTAATGAAATATACTTAAGAATAAGATAATACTTACATTGAAGACATGTTATTTCCTTGTAATTGAAGGGACTTGGGTAACTTAGTGTGACTAAGGGATTTATTAGGATGTATTAGGTAATTGTGGGATAAAATATAAGATTTTAAATTTTTTATTTTACAGTTAAATTTAACACTTCAGTGTGTAAGTTGTATCCTTTTATAAGAGAAGAAAAAAGGGGATTTTGGAAACACTCGTCATTTATCAACAATGCCATGGAAGTATTAAAGTGTAAATGGATAAAAAATGGAAAATAGGGATTTTTGGACAATATAAGGTCTATAATACTCAAATAATTACATTTTGACATTGTGCATGTGTGATTAAATTTGTTTTATATTTAACTTAATCCTTTTAATAAAAATTAACTTTTACTATGTTAACTAGTTTTGAACTGAGTAATTTCATATCCTATTAAATATAAAATGTAACCCAACTTAACTGATTTTTTTTATAAAATAAATTTCTCTCCATATAATCCAATTAAATTTATAAAAAATATATTTTTAACATTTAAATTAAAAAATATTATATATTGAAAAATATTTTCTGTAGAAATAGATTGTTTTATTCAATAAGTGTTTTTAATCATAATTCTTATGGATTAACCAATAAATGAGTGGTGATTGATTTATAAATATGTTTAAAAATAATATTATATTTATAATTAATTTTTTTTAATATAATTTATTAGATAAAAATTATATGTTTTCATTAAAAAAATCCAAAGTTACAATTCCACCAGTAACATGTTTATTAACATTTACCTTGGTTATCTAATTTTTATGGATAAAAATTAATTTTACCTAATTATATAATATTAAAATTATGATCTCAATTATTAGATCCATTTTATCAAATTATCTTTTTTATATTTAGGAAAATGAATTTTAATGATAGTGCATGTAAAAAAGAAAACCTAATATTAGAAAAAAAAAAAATTTTAAGAATAATGCTTATATATAGAAAAAATTATAAATTTTATTGATTATAATGATAAAAATAAGATTATTAATATTAAAATAATTTTTATATGATATAAAAATAAATCCAAATCCTATTTCTCCCATGCGTAAATTTAGTTAAGGAAACTGAAATAAATAGTTTTTATAAAATATTGCAAGATTTTGTAAAATGATATTCATGGGGTTTATATAATATACAATTCTTAATAAAACAACACTTTGAACATAAATATTACTTTTTCAAAAATTAGGCTTTTAAAAATAACATTAATTATTTACTTATGTTCTATAATTTAATTTTACCACTCCATTTAAATTGAAATATTTATTTTAGTTTTATATATACATCATATCATAATTTAATATTATAATAATATTTATACATAACACATATATAAAAATATATAATTTTATATTTTTATATTTTTACTTCATTGTGAGTTGTATTTTATAACTATAGACAAATTTTGTAAACATATTTGATATATTTTCAATGACCAAATTTTCAATAACAATATTTTCAATGACTGTATTTGTAATGTCTATCTTTATAATGTTCATATTTAATTCCTGTATATACTCTTAATAAACCATTTGTTCATTCCACTCTCACTTCACAAGGCACTCTTCATAATTGATACTATAGATTTACATAATTATTTATCCACTCATGGTGCTCTTCCTCATTATAGGTTTTTATAGATTTTGGTGATCCTAAATGATGAAGATGACAAACTAGATTTTCATGTACTGAATATTAAATTATTATATATATATTATCCCTATTTATTATTAATATTTTAATGGATGTAATTCATTCTTGGTGGGAAATAATCCATGGTGTCCAATACATTTTTCATTTTATTTTTTTTGGTAATTATACACTTATGAATGAATAAAGTGTTGTTTGTATAATTAATATCTCATAATACATATTTCATAATAAATTTAAATCCCATTATTTTTTTTATAATTATAAAAATAAGGTTAATAAACGGAATACATTTTCTATAAAACACAGGGTGTTACATTCTGCCTTGTAAATAAATTTAATTATAATAATTTTAGTTACTCCTAACGAATGAATCTAGGTGATGGTATTATTAACATATTCTATATTTGGGATATAACTTCTAATATAAAATCATCCTCACTTTCTTAGGCTATACCTAGTGACTCATCTTTCCTAAGTAAAAATTGATCATTCAAAAAATAAATTACCACATATATTATCCTTATAATATTTTTCCCAAAACTATTTGAATATCCAAAACATTTAACCAAATTTAAAAAATATATTCCTTCAAAAATTAACTCTAATATTGAATGACTAGTTTATAAGGACATTCAATAGTTAGTATATATATATATATCATAATACCTAAATGAGATAAAATTCCTAAAAAATATCAAGAATTAATTATCATTCCCACGATTATTAATACTATCAAACTTATTTTTTTTCAAAATCAATCAAACCCTTATAACAACTACATTAAGAAAATATTAACTCATAGAGTTATCCATACCCAAATCAAGTATTCTTTAATAGTAATCCATGAAAAATAAATAAATTTCATAATATCATTTTTGAGGATATTGAAACCATTTAATATCTATATCCATACTATTAGAGTAAAAATACTGAAAAAAGAACCATATAAATTTCACATATTCCATATAATTTTTAGAATATACCAAAATTTATATGATATATATAAATCACTAATAAAAATTGATAAGAGTATAAATAATTAATTTCTATTAATATATCATCCTCACCACCTTATGTAAGACTTAAATACTCACATTTTCAAACATAATATTATTATACCATGATCCTTAAATATTTGAGTAGTATTGTTAATGTTGTGATAACAAATTGTGGTTTATAGATATGTACCTTTTTAAGGTTCATTTTAATGATCCTGTTTCAACCATGTTGACGCTCCTTTCGTCACAGAATCTAAAGATCGGAAAAGGGAATATCTCAGCTGAAAGTGATTCATCCTTTGAAGAAAACATCAAAAATCGACAAAGGCCTAAACAAAGGATCAACAGCAAATCCACCGCGCAAGTGATACCACTGCCGCGCAAGTATACTTGCGCGCCTACCTTGGTCGCGCAGGTGACTTGCGCGACCTAATTGGTAACCGCTCGGTAACCACCCTGGGTCTTCATTTGCCTATAAATAGACCCTGTGGGCCCGCCATTCGAGAGGATCCTTTTCCAGAAACTCGGATTGAAGCTCCCGACGCCCAAGTCTCTTCTCAAAGCTTCCGGAACACTTCTAAGGTAATTTCTTACCTAGAACGGAAGATCTAAAGAGAAGAAGGAAGGCCTAAGTGTTGAAACTTATCAAACACTTGCGCACCGACTTAATTCCTTCAATATAACTTGCGCGTCCCTTCTCTGGAAGAACCTCAAGAGGATTGTAAAGGGTTTTCAAAAGAGTCGCTCAAGCATTTCAATGCTGGTTGAAAATCGCGCAAGTACCACTCATGTCGTGCAAGTATACTTGCGCGACCAATACTTGCGCGCCGTCGCAGGACTTGCGCGCCTTTAAAGACTTGCGCGCCCCTATCTTTTTGGGTGCCCATCTTGCCCATTTTACCCCTCTTAAGCCATTTCACCTTTCCTATTCAAGATTCAGTCTTCATGATACTCTTCAAAGCCATTTATGGCATGATTTCTTGATTTGACATCCTTGTCTGAAAGGAATTCTGTGAAATATCTCTCAAAGTCTAGTGATTTAAATATCTTTATGTCACCAAAGATTGAGAGTTCATTCATTCAACCTCATCCTTTGAAATGAGAGAATCCTTAACCTGGGTCTCCTTTTCAGGAATAATACCCAGTTATAAAACCTTTGATGTGGGCATCCTCCTCAAGAGTAAGCCCCAAATCTTAATCCTTAACCTAGGTTTCCTTTTCAGGAATAAGACTCAGTCATAACCTTGGGCTTCCTTTTCAGGAATAAGCCCCAAGTCCCCTTAAACTTCTCTTAACCAGTCATAAATTACCTTTGATTTGGGTTTCCTTTTTAGGAATAAAACACAATCATAAGTCCCCTCCTAACTTGGGCATCCTCCTTAGGAGTAAGCCCCAAGATTAGAGTATTCAAATCTCCATGAAGCACATATAACTTTGTGGACCCTGTTCATGGATTTTCTCCCTAAAAGTAAATCCTAAACCTTCATCTATCTGGGCAGTCATCTATACATAAGCCCCAAAACAAATTCTTATGATTGCATCTTTTATGGCACAATTGTCTAAATTTTACCAATACCTCTTGTTTCTCACACCGAGCATGACTCACGTGAGCTTAGAGTGTAAAAGTAATTATGACATTCATCTTTGAGCCATCAATCATAAACATCATATCCCATTCCTCAAACTACGTGGGTTCTGATTCCTTTTCCAAAAACAAAGGATACGTAGGTAGCCCATTTATGGGTTCGATCCCAACATTGAAATAATCTATGTCCTTCTGAATGACGATAAAACTTCAAGTGCCCCACTGAGTGGCTTTAAAACCAGCCTGGTCATCAAAATGACCAAGAGACTTTTATATAAATGTTTTGAAGGATACCATTGACCAAGAATCTCTAAACAAATATAGATGATTTTATATTGATGAAGAACCTCGAATACATATAAAAGATTCTCTAAATTTCTTGCATATTTAATCATTTATTATTAAAACTAAAGGAAAGCACATTTTATACTTGTTAATATAATAAGGATTCACGAACTTAACATAAATCTATAAAGAGAGTCCCGGAATAGACAATAATTCCCCTCAAAAAGGTGTGATGAGTCCGACCTCCCATCCTCTCGACCAATGCAAATTCTTAAGCCTCATTAGCCCACAAGCTAATGAGCGCCTACCTTTGGAAAGTAGGTCCAAACGGATGTGGAATCATTGGATGTTTCCGGTTCTACGAACAAACCCATTAGAAATCGATCGGAACGTTTGAATCTCCCGTCCCGGAGGTCATCCCCGGATTCCGTGCGAAACAAAAATGGTGAACCCGACGTGAATCCTTAACCAAGTTAAAGTGATATTCTTCTTATCTGTTAGGCCCCTTGGGCCAACAAGGAAATCATTGACATATGATCATCCAAAAGATGCAGTAGCCGGATTAATCTTGATTATGTCTGTTACATGGAACAGGCACTCTTTTCTCAAGATCTTCTGCAGAAATGGCTTTCCTTAAATTCACCCATGTGAATACTGCTGCTGTGAACACCTCTACTGTGAGGTCTGCTGCTGTGAAAACCAATGCTGCTACTCCTGCTGGAACGTCATCCGCTCTGAGGATGACATCACCAACTCAGCGTCTTCAACGCTGTGTTTCTAATGCACTGGTTAAGGAGTACTGTCGCAACGGTACTATCCCAACTCTGGAGGCCGCTCGTCAAGCCCTCCAAGTTAACAATTCTACCTGGTCGTCCGGACAACGGTGGCCAGCAATCAAGAAGCAGGCGGTGCTGACTACCGTCTCCAACCGTTTCGGGTCGTTATCCCCGGAACGCAATTTCTATTCACTCCCTTATTCCGAGGAAGTGAATGAGCAGGTCCCTCGAGGCCTTAATTCAAAAAGACTGGAGTCCTTCTCAAGGACTCCCATCAACAATCGCCGCCAGACTCGTGCGGTAGTGCACCCTCAACATGATGAGGGTACCGACTCCAGGCATTCAGCTCAGGTTCCTCGAACCCGACCAGGCAAGATGAACCGCCAGAGACGGAATCTGGTTAACAATAGGTAGGTTGTCATCCCTGCCATCTCCGGAGAAGTCCACCAACCTAACTTGGTGACAAACAACGAGCAGGTACACACACCTGCCCGTTTTAATTCAACTGTCCAGCAGACTCGTCTGACAGCATCAAGCCGATCCCGCTAGGCAATTCCGGCGGAGTACCATAGGCAGGAACATACACCTGCTTATACATCACCAGTTAGTCAGCAGGCTCTTCTATCTACATATGGTGGATCTCATCAACCGCGTTTGGCGAAGTGTAATCAGCAGGCACATACACCTGCTAATACTAATCAGGCCTACCAACAGTCTCGCTTGGTAGCGCACAGAGAAGTCAGTCGGAAAGTCCCGACGACAAACAGGGGGCAGACTAAACTCTCTGTGTAACACCCCAAGCTTCTACGGTACGTTTCCCTTCGAATAATGCGATAGCGTGTGTTGTACGCAACCTCGAGTTCTAACACACACCACAACTAATTAAACTAGCCGTTGTGAATAGTAATACCTACTTTTTGAAATCATATATATTCTATATTTCAAAATGGACTTCATTTTTAGATTCGGAATATCAAAATTAGCCTAGGGTGAAATTTTGGTACATTTCGGATAACTTTCATATTTTGATGAATAGTGAAAATTTCTAAATTTTAATTAAAAACAACTTTTTTAATCAAAATAATTAATAGTGATAAATTATGAATTTGAGTGGTTTTAAAGTATATTTAGAATATATTTTTACCATTCAATTTAATGTTTATCATTGGACATAATTTTACAATTAAACCGAACATAAATAAGTGTCAATCTTTTGATAGTTATTATCTCTTAAAAACACGCTTTTTGTTTTGACAGCGGGAATTAATTTTAAATTAATTTCTGCCACTTCTGTGTTTTGAATTTAGGAAAATGGATTCCATATTTGGAATCAGGATGTTCAAATTGTGTAAATAGGTAACTTTTATTTTTACACATTTTGAATAATTACTGCGGTAAATATTTTATTTACCATGGTTAAAGGGTAAATCCGGTAAATAAGGGTTAAAAAATAATATTATAATAATACTAAATTACCCTAAAACGTGTCTTAACCCTATTGGATGATACATGGTCGACCATGGGCATCTTTGTGTCAATTTTGGGACCCCATGGATCCACTTGTAAGTGATAATGACACTTTATTTTAATTAAGTTAAAATGAATACAAAAATGACACAAGCATATATCTTTTAGAACAACAATTGTTACATAGGGTTATATATGTTGGATTTTGGATTATAAATATTCATTAGAAAGATAAACAGATTTCCTACATAATGATATTTTATTTATAATTTTTAGACATTAAATAATTTATTTTATATATGACACAACGATGATGCAGTAATTACTATAATAGTGAAAAATTAAAATAATTGATATTATAAATACCCAAATAAATATAATATGAGACTTTTAATGAATTAAACTAATTTTCTAGGATAATATGATATATTATTATTGATATAATTGACTTTGTTCGAAGTAATCAATCTGTTATGAGTTTCAAAAAAATCAATTATTGAATAGTGTCAAAATTGACATAAAAGAGTTCTTAAAACAAATATTATATTATTAATTGATATTAAATTCCTAAAAATCTAAGGTTCGGCCAAGAGACTTATATCATGATAGGTTCATCATTAATGTACCACTTGGGGGTCTCTTGGATGTATATAGTAAGTTTATTAACCATATTATATAAAAATACAAAGAGACATTGTAAAAGTGAAACTAATTAACTTAGAGTTAATACTTAAAGATAAGGTTAATATAAGTACCCAAACCTGTCTAAATTCTATTGGTTGAGTGGTTTTCGACTTATCCCCACCTTAACCTTTGAATAATAAGATTTGGAGCCATTAGAAACCGAATATGAATTTATTATAAATTAATATTTCTAACTTTTCCAAAGGTGCCCCTCACCCCTCTTATAAAAGGGCACTCCTCCTTCTCATTTCTTCACACCTTCAAAGCCTTTTGGTTCGGCCAAACTCTGCCCAAATACTCTCCCAACATCCCTCACTACAACCTAGAGGCCTTAGTTTGATCAGAAAGCCAACTTAAGGAGCCCTTTTGATCAAATCAAAAGGAAGAACCCGAAGAAGAGGTAATGATTTCACCACCCTTTTCTAAGTTCATTTCTTCTTCCACTTCTTCTTCCTTTGTTCTTACCATTATGAAATAATAACTCCATTATCTCACATATACTGTGATGTTATTATAAATATGGTACAATCATATTCAGTATTCTATCCACCATTTGAATAACATGTCACCATACGTGCGTACGTACGGCTTACCGTCTCCACGTCGTGGTGTAATTGATATTCAATATAATATTATTTGGATGGGTATAATAATGATGTGTAACTCATGTAAATAATAAATATAACATGTTAATGATTCTGTATATATGATATACCATCCATTTATATATTATTTTAATATCAAAAGAATGATATTGTCGCTCGTGCGTACGTACGGACTACCGTCTCCACGAACACGATGAGATTCATTCTCCATCGTATCCATTCAAGTATAATTATCATTTGATGATTCAAAAATGATGTTTAATGACTGTATATCATTCTGGATATGAATAATATACAACAACCATGGCTTATGTAACAAAACATATAAAAGAAAATGAGTAAGTTAACTCCCGAAACGACGATAATTCTAAGATATTATTAACAAATCAATGTTAAAAGATCACATATGATATCATATTAATATATATGATTCTTGTATAATTTAATAACAACTATTTCACCATTATACAGGAGGTTAACCTACCCCAACCAAGGAAAAGTACAAGGTAAGGGTTATTTCACAATCTCTTCATTATCCGAGGTTGTTTATACGTAATAATCTACTGGGATATCTTTATCATCCACATCCATGTTTCTTAAAAATGTATTTCAAAACATTTTTTATGGGTTAAAGTCATTTATACCCTTGTTTGAATTTTTATAAGAGGTTTATAAAGGAATCTTTCCGTCGTTTTCAAAACAAGGTCCTTTTTAACCTTTTCGATAGAATTGAGGTAAGAATGTTTTTTTTAACTTATACGGCGGGTGCGGTTATTTTACGCCGTTATAAAATATTCAAAGATTTCCTTACAAGCTTATAAGAATATTTTCAAAGAAAATGTTTTATTTTATATGGATCTTAAATGGTTTCAAAATGAAAGGAGATATTTCTTTAAAAAGAATTTTGATTTCATCTATGTCAACATCCTTTGATGGATTTTAAGATTATTTGAAGTTGATTTATTATGATACAAAACTTCTATATTGTATTGAAGGTTTTGTGATATGTTTGACTATGGATGTGCTATTTTTATACCATTCATAGTTTATGGTGAAATTATTGACATTTTGTATGCTAGTTTTAATACGAATGTTTATGTTATGTTTAAACCTTTTAATATGGGAATGCATTGGACTTAATAAGTGACGGGTGGAGCCCGCTATAGCTCCTCGATGCATCGGTAGGTCTCATGAGACAAACTAGTGTCTTGGCACAAGGCCTTGACAAAATCTTATTTGTAGTCTTGGCACGAGGCCTTGGCTATGTGGTTATGATAGTCTGGCATTATGCATTCCAACATTATGAAAGTGGTTATTGATATTGCATGTGATTATTCGATTAGTAGAATATCCATGTGAATAAGTAAATGGCATTATTTCATTTTTATTTTTTCCATACTATGTTGAAGTTCAATTTTAAAAGGCTTTTGTTTTAGTAATTCATTGCCTTAAATGTTTATGCTTATTTTGAATGTTCCGCTATATTGTTATCCTTACTGGGCATTTGAGCTCACCCCTTTTCTATGTTTTATTTTTCCCAGGTAGTGAAGAAGTAAATTATGAATGACTTGCAGGGATATTATGAGGGGTTAATAGTGTGGATATGAAGACTTTGTTGTTGTAGTAGTTTTTCACTTTGAAATGTAATGTAAAACTTTATGATTATATCTAGTGTTTCCAAGGCTATAAACCAATCGGTCTTTCGAGATTTGATCTTTCTTGTGATCATTCCAATGTTATGTAATTAATGCACCGACTCTGGGCAACTGGGGTCGGGGCGTTACAGTTGGTATCAGAGGAAGTTTAGTACAAACCTTGGAAACTAGATTTAGATAAACTCTGATTAGAGCACGTAGACCTAAGATGAACTTTGAGGATTAGTATAGAAGAACTTCCTAGAATTTTGGTATTGTAGAGATTTTGTGATTTTTCCGAGGAATACATCCCTGTCTGGATACGAGCAGGTAGAGGCGGCTCTGGCACAGATGTACCTAGGGGTAAAACCCGAAAACACCGCTTTGAGCTAGACTCGAACGGGAACTGGTGCACGACAACGGGCCTTGCTGCACTCTTGGTTACGACACTCCCGGGGGATATGCTTAGGATAACTCTCATTATCTTTACAAATCATTATGAAGGGTTTATGAGTATATACTTCCTCAAAGAAAACATTTTTATGATTATGGATTATATCCATAAATAGTTCAATTTATGTTAAGTGTTTTATAAGTATGGGACTATGTATTTTGATTCATAAACTGATCTAGTTTATGCCATTGTTTAGAAATGGCGCCTAGTGGAAGAAATGGAAACCGTATCAATGCACGCACTCCATGTAGGGATTGCCCTCCTGCTCAAGATAATTATAGTGGGGCTGGTGATGCAACTGGTGCTGATCAGCTAATCACCATACTGGGACAACTTACTCAGGTTATGAATAATAACCTTACCCGTATGGAGCACCCTGATCCGCAGCGTGGAGGATCAATGTTAGATCGATTCATGAGGCAACAACCACCAACGTTCAATGGGAATACAAATCCCTTAGTAGCTGAGCAATGGATATTTTCCCTAGAGAAAATATTTCAGGCTTTGGGGAGCAGTGAAAGGGAAAAAGTTATCATGGCAGTTTACCGCCTCACTGGAGATGCTGATCAATGGTGGTCATTGATTCAAAATACGAAGGAAGATGATGAAGTATCAAATATGGAATGGAGGGAATTCAAAGATCTGTTTTTAGAAAAATACTTCCCTCGCGACCATCGAGTGGATATGGAAAGACAATTTCTGAGTCTGAGACAAAAGGAGGATGAGAATGTCACAAAGTATGAGGCTAACTTTACAAGGTTAGAGAGGTATGCTGGAGATTATATTCGCAACCCAAGAAGTAAGATTGATCGTTTCTTTGATGGGTTAAAACCATTTCTCCGTCGAGCATTAGTCTCACAATCCTTTTCATCGTACGAAGACATTGTCTCATGTGCTATAAAGACCGAAAAGGAATTCTCTAAGTCTTATGACTTTAAAGAAAAGCAAGAGAAGAAGAGACCTGCTGATCAATCTGGGAATGGAAATAAGGGGAAGAAGTGAAAGGTTGAATATCCATCTTGTGGTAAATGCGGGAAGAAACATCCTGGTACTTGCTTGAAGGGAATGAGAGTCTGTTACAAGTGTGGTGAAAAAGGCCACCAAGCTCATGATTTCAAGGGGAAGAAGGAAGCTACCAACGTTCAGTGCTACAATTGCAGGGAGATGGGGCATTATGCAAATGCATGTCCTAAGCGTCAGGAGAACTTACCTCAGAAAAGGCCAAGGGATCAAGGCCAGGCTTATGCTATCACTACTACTGAGGTAGAAGCTCCGAAAGACGTGGTGGCAGGTAATTTAACGGTTTCCTCAAGTTTAGCAAATGCATTATTTGATTCTGGATCATCACATTGTTTCATATCATCCCAGTTTGCTAAGAAAATTAGATATTTCCAATTTGATTTAATAAGGGAGTTGTTAGTTAAAACTCCTAAGGGAAGTATCGTTGCAACAAAGTTTTGTGAATCAGTCCCCATTAGAGCACATAAATTTTCTTTATCTGGTGATCTCATCGTCATACCTATGATCGAGTTTGATATAATCCTCGGTATGGACTGGCTTTCGGACTATTATGCGAAGATTTATTGTAAGAAGAAAGAGGTTACGATTCTTGATGATAATGATAAGGAACACCTTATTTTTAGAGAAGAATCGTCACCACCTAATTCTTATTTAGATCCACCCTCAATAGCTCAACTAAATTCAATTATTGGGGAGTAAGAGAATGAAATAACTGCGGGTGAGGAAAGGAATGTTCAAATAGAGGATGTACTTGTTGTGAAAGAATTTGTAGATGTATTTCCAGAAGATTTACCTGGACATCCTCCAGAACGAGAAGTTGAGTTTTCTATTGATTTGATTCCTGGATCAAGGCCTATATCGAAGACCCCTTATAGAATGGCCACTGTAGAGTTAGTCGAACTAAAGAAACAACTAGAGGAATTGAGTAATAAGGGATTTATTCGCCCTAGTGTTTCTCCATGGGGAGCCCCTGTTCTTTTTGTTAAACGAAAGATGGATCTATGAGGTTATGTATCGACTACAGGGAGATCAATGCTATAACGATAAAGAACAAGTATCCCCTACCTCGTATTGATGATTTATTTGACCAACTGCATGGAGCTCAATACTTTTCAAAGATTGACCTTCGATCTGGATACCATCAGTTGTGTGTGAAGAAGGAAGACATTCCGAAAACAGCATTTCGAACCAGGTACGGGCATTACGAGTTTACTGTAATGCCGTTTGGATTGACTAATGCACCCTCTGTATTCATGGATCTGATGAATAGAGTCTTCAAGGAGTATCTCGATGAATTTGTGGTGGTATTTATTGATGATATATTGGTATACTCCAAAACCTACGAAGATCATGAAAATCACTTGCGCATTATCTTGAAGACTCTGAGGAGGCATGAATTATATGGGAAGTTTAGCAAGTGTGAATTCTGGCTTCAGAATATTTCTTTTCTTGGCCATATTGTCTCTAAAGATGGAATCTTTGTTGATCCTTCTAAGACCAAGGCAATCCAAGAATGGCCAACACCTACGAGTATAACTGAGGTACGTAGTTTTATTGGTTTGGCAGGTTATTATCGACGTTTCGTCCAGAGTTTTTCCCGATTGGCTAACCCATTAACGAAGCTCACACGTAAAGGGGTTAAATTTGTTTGGACAAAAGAGTGTGAAGAATGTTTCGAAGAACTGAAGAGAAGATTAGTCAATGCTCCTATATTGACTCTACCATCGGGGAGTGATGGGTTCGTTATTTATAGTGATGCATCGAAGAAAGGACTTGGCTGTGTCCTTATGCAGAATGATAGAGTTATTGCCTATGCATCACGACAGTTGAAAATTCATGAACAAAACTATCCTACTCATGATCTTGAGTTAGAAGCTGTGATCTTTGCTTTGAAGATATGGAGGCACTACCTCTATGGTGAAAAATGTGAGATTTATACTGATCACAAGAGTTTGAAGTATATTTTCTCACAAAAAGAACTCAACATGAGGCAAAGGAGATGGCTTGAATTACTCAAGGATTATGATTGTACGATACACTACCACCCGGGGAAGGCAAACAAGGTGGCAGATGCTTTGAGTAGAAAAGACCATGGAGTTTTGAACAATATGAGAATTGAAAGGGATCCAATTTTCATGGATCTAGTGAAAATGGACATGGGAATAACCAGGGAAGGTGAAACATCAATGCTTTTTCAAATGGTTGCCAAACCATCTTTACTAGAAAGGATTAAGAGTTCTCAGACCGATGATGACGAATTCCAAAAGAAGATTAAAGCTGTGAATGATGGGAGATTGAGATACTTTGTGTATGAAGATGGAATTTTGAAATTCGGTAAGAGACTTTGTGTTCCCAATATACCTGATCTAAAAAGGGAATTGCTGGATGATGCTCATAGTTCCAATTTCTCTATACACCCTGGGAGCACCAAAATGTATAGAGATTTGAAGGAACATTTTTGGTGGAACAACATGAAGAGGGAGATTGCTGATTTTGTGTCAAGATGTATGGTTTGTCAACAAGTGAAAGCTGGAAGGCAACAGCCTGGAGGAGTCATGCAACCTCTTCCCATACCGGAGTGGAAATGGGACAATGTTACGATGGACTTTGTCATGGGGCTACCGAAGACTCCTAGAAGGAACGATGCAATATGGGTTATTGTTGATCGTCTTACCAAGTCAGCACATTTTCTTGCTATAAGAGAAGATCTACCCCTGGAACGTCTAGCAATACTATACATTAATGAAGTTGTGAGACTTCATGGAGTACCCCTATCAATTGTTTCTGATCGTGATCCCCGTTTTACTTCAAGATTCTGGAAAAGTCTTCAGAAATCCCTGGATACAGAACTTCATTTGAGCACTGCTTACCACCCTCAGACAGACGGACAATCAGAACGGACTATTCAAACCTTAGAAGACATGTTGAGATCTTGCTCACTTGACTTTCAGGGTATGTGGGATCAATATTTACCACTGGTAGAATTTTCCTATAACAATAGCTTCCATTCGAGTATACAGATGGCACCATATAAAGCGTTATACGGAAAGAGATGTCGTACACCAACCTGTTGGGATGACGTTGGTGAAAGAAAACTTGTAGGCCCAGAGCTGGTGGAGGAAACGGTGGAAAAGGTGAAAGTAATCCAAAATCACATCAAAGCAGCTCAAAGTAGGCAGAAGAGCTATGCCGATAATCGAAGGAAGGATTTGGAATTTCAAGTCGGTGATCATGTTTTTCTGAAGGTATCTCCGTGGAAGGGAGTCATACGTTTTGGTAAGAAAGGTAAATTGAGTCCCAGGTACATCGGACCTTTCGAAATTCTAGAACGAATTGGGGTTGTAGCTTACCGATTGGCAATGCCGCCAAGTCTCTCCAAAGTTCACGATGTGTTCCACGTATCTCTATTGAGGAAATACATGCCTGATCCGACACATGTACTCACCTATGAGGAATTAGAACTGGAACCCGATCTGTCTTATTGCGAAGAGCCGGTCAGGATTCTTGATACAAGAGAACAAGTACTGAGAAACCGGACGACGCGTCTGGTAAAAGTTTTGTGGAGAAATCATAAGATGGAAGAGGCAACGTGGGAACCCGAGGAACTTATGATGAAGAACCACCCGAGTCTTTTTATGCAGTAATACCCTAGAAATTGTGAGGACGCAATTATTTTAAGGAGGGGAGAATGTAACACCCCAAGCTTCTACGGTACGTTTCCCTTCGAATAATGCGATAGCGTGTGTTGTACGCAACCTCGAGTTCTAACACACACCACAACTAATTAAACTAGCCGTTGTGAATAGTAATACCTACTTTTTGAAATCATATATATTCTATATTTCAAAATGGACTTCATTTTTGGATTCGGAATATCAAAATTAGCCTAGGGTGAAATTTTGGTACATTTCGGATAACTTTCATATTTTGATGAATAGTGAAAATTTCTAAATTTTAATTAAAAACAACTTTTTTAATCAAAATAATTAATAGTGATAAATTACTAATTTGAGTGGTTTTAAAGTATATTTAGAATATATTTTTACCATTCAATTTAATTTTTATCATTGGACATAATTTTACAATTAAACCGAACATAAACAAGTGTCAATCTTTTGATAGTTATTATCTCTTAAAAACACGCTTTTTGTTTTGACAGCGGGAATTAATTTTAAATTAATTTCTGCCACTTCTGTGTTTTGAATTTAGGAAAATGGATTCCATATTTGGAATCAGGATGTTCAAATTGTGTAAATAGGTAACTTTTATTTTTACACATTTTGAATAATTACTGCGGTAAATATTTTATTTACCATGGTTAAAGGGTAAATCCGGTAAATAAGGGCTAAAAAATAATATTATAATAATACTAAATTACCCTAAAACGTGTCTTAACCCTATTGGTTGATACATGGTCGACCATGGGCATCTTTGTGTCAATTTTGGGACCCCATGGATCCACTTGTAAGTGATAATGACACTTTATTTTAATTAAGTTAAAATGAATACAAAAATGACACAAGCATATATCTTTTAGAACAACAATTGTTACATAGGGTTATATATGTTGGATTTTGGATTATAAATATTCATTAGAAAGATAAAACGATTTCCTACATAATGATATTTTATTTATAATTTTTAGACATTAAATAATTTATTTTATATATGACACAATGATGATGCAGTAATTACTATAATAGTGAAAAATTAAAATAATTGATATTACAAATACCCAAATAAATATAATATGAAACTTTTAATGAATTAAACTAATTTTCTAGGATAATATGATATATTAGGATTGATATAATTGACTTTGTTCGAAGTAATCAATCTGTTATGAGTTTCAAAAAAATCAACTATTGAATAGTGTCAAAATTGACATAAAAGAGTTCTTAAAACAAATATTATATTATTAATTGATATTAAATTCATAAAAATCTAAGGTTCGGCCAAGAGACTTATATCATGATAGGTTCATCATTAATGTACCACTTGTGGGTCGCTTGGATGTATATAGTAAGTTTATTAACCATATTATATAAAAATACAACGAGACATTGTAAAAGTGAAACTAATTAACTTAGAGTTAATACTTAAAGATAAGGTTAATATAAGTACCCAAACCTGTCTAAATTCTATTGGTTGAGTGGTTTTCGACTTATCCCCACCTTAACCTTTGAATAATAAGCTTTGGAGCCATTAGAAACCGAATATGAATTTATTATAAATTAATATTTCTAACTTTTCCAAAGGTGCCCCTCACCCCTCTTATAAAAGGGCACTCCTCCTTCTCATTTCTTCACACCTTCAAAGCCTTTTGGTTCGGCAAAACTCTGCCCAAATACTCTCCCAACATCCCTCACTAAAACCTAGAGGCCTTAGTTTGATCAGAAAGCCAACCTAAGGAGCCCTTTTGATCAAATCAAAAGGAAGAACCCGAAGAAGAGGTAATGATTTCACCACCCTTTTCTAAGTTCATTTCTTCTTCCACTTCTTCTTCCTTTGTTCTTACCATTCTGAAATAATAACTCCAGTATCTCACATATACTGTGATGTTATTATAAATATGGTACAATCATATTCAGTATTCTATCCACCCTTTGAATAACATGTCACCATACGTGCGTACGTACGGCTTACCGTCTCCACGTCGTGGTGTAATTGTTATTCAATATAATATTATTTGGATGGGTATAATAATGATGTGTAACTCATGTAAATAATAAATATAACATGTTAATGATTCTGTATATATGATATACCATCCATTTATATATTATTTTAATATCAAAAGAATGATATTGTCGCTTGTGCGTACGTACGGACTACCGTCTCCACGAACGCGATGAGATTCATTCTCCATCGTATCCATTCAAGTATAATTATCATTTGATGATTTAAAAATGATTTTTAATGACTGTATATCATTCTGGATATGAATAAGATACAACAACCATGGCTTATGTAACAAAACATATAAAAGAAAATGAGTAAGTTAACTCCCGAAACGACGATAATTCTAAGATATTATTAACAAATCAATGTTAAAAGATCATATATGATATCATATTAATATATATGATTCTTGTATAATTTAATAACAACTATTTCACCATTATACAGGAGGTTAACCTACCCCAACCAAGGAAAAGTACAAGGTAAGTGTTATTTCACAATCTCTTCATTATCCGAGGTTGTTTATACGTAATAATCTACTGGGATATCTTTATCATCCACATCCATGTTTCTTAAAAATGTATTTCAAAACATTTTTTATGGGTTAAAGTCATTTATACCCTTGTTTGAATTTTTATAAGAGGTTTATAAAGGAATCTTTCCGTCGTTTTCAAAACAAGGTCCTTTTTAACCTTTTCGATAGAATTGAGGTAAGAATGTTTTTTTTAACTTATACGGCGGGTGCGGTTATTTTACGCCGTTATAAAATCTTCAAAGATTTCCTTACAAGCTTATAAGAATATTTTCAAAGAAAATGTTTTATTTTATATGGATCTTAAATGGTTTCAAAATGAAAGGAGATATTTCTTTAAAAAGAATTTTGATTTCATCTATGTCAACATCCTTTGATGGATTTTAAGATTATTTGAAGTTGATTTATTATGATACAAAACTTCTATATTGTATTGAAGGTTTTGTGATATGTTTGACTATGGATGTGCTATTTTTATACCATTCATAGTTTATGGTGAAATTATTGACATTTCGTATGCTAGTTTTAATACGAATGTTTATGTTATGTTTAAACCTTTTCATATAGGAATGCATTGGACTTAATAAGTGACGGGTGGAGCCCGCTATAGCTCCTCGATGCATCGGTAGGTCTCATGAGACAAACTAGTGTCTTGGCACAAGGCCTTGACAAAATCTTATTTGTAGTCTTGGCACGAGGCCTTGGCTATGTGGTTATGATAGTCTGGCATTATGCATTCCAACATTATGAAAGTGGTTATTGATATTGCATGTGATTATTCGATTAGTAGAATATCCATGTGAATAAGTAAATGGAATTATTTCATTTTTATTTTTGCCATACTATGTTGAAGTTCAATTTTAAAAGGCTTTTGTTTTAGTAATTCATTGCCTTAAATGTTTATGCTTATTTTGAATGTTCCGCTATATTGTTATCCTTACTGGGCATTTGAGCTCACCCCTTTTCTATGTTTTATTTTTCCCAGGTAGTGAAGAAGTAAATTATGAATGACTTGCAGGGATATTATGAGGGGTTAATAGTGTGGATATGAAGACTTTGTTGTTGTAGTAGTTTTTCACTTTGAAATGTAATGTAAAACTTTATGATTATATCTAGTGTTTCCAAGGCTACTAAACCAATCGGTCTTTCGAGATTTGATCTTTCTTGTGATCATGCCAATGTTATGTAATTAATGCACCGACTCTGGGCAACTGGGGTCGGGGCGTTACACTCTGCCTCCACACTTGAGTACTGTCAGGATTCACTGACAGGAAAAGGAGGACAGGAGCAGGCACATACACCTACTCCAAGCCCGGAATGGACGTATATCCCTGTTCCGGCGGCTGAAGTCACCAAACATATTTTGTCAATGGTGAAAGAGCAGAAGCAAATTCCTGCTCATATTCTGGATGCTTTCCAGGATATCATAACAACTTCAGCATCATCTCAGGGACAGAC
The DNA here is from genome assembly GCA_963277665.1 of Viscum album. Classification (NCBI taxonomy): domain Eukaryota; kingdom Viridiplantae; phylum Streptophyta; class Magnoliopsida; order Santalales; family Viscaceae; genus Viscum; species Viscum album. The sequence continues at coordinate 29,133,462 of OY728132.1, read as the reverse complement.
ACATAAATCTATCCCTAGCAATGGAGTGACACATCAACGATTCACTCCGGAACAGACACACACATCTGTTCCAGTCCAAGAGGGTTATGGGGCATACTCCCCCATATCATACGGACAACCAAGTCAGGCACATACGCCTGATTTGAGCGATGATCGTCAGCCTAACCTGACCATCTTTCCTGATCAGGCACATACACCTGCTCAGAGCAATCACTTTCATCATCAAGTGGTTTCTAAAGCGAGTAAGAAGGCATCTAAGAAAAAGATCCGCCCAGCACAGTCAGGAGATCAAACGCCAATCTGCAACCAAGCCTTGCTCGATGCTGGAGTTCTTGAAGCCCTCAGACATTTATCTGTCGGAATTCAAGATTCTACTCCCTCAGTTCCCAATAACAGGAACATTAATTTTGAAGGTCTTCAACAGACACTTCCTCATGAAGACTTGCTTCATGAAAATTCGGTCAATCTTGAAGTTTCATCTTCAGATGAGAGCCACAAGAACCCTCTGTGTGGTCAGAAGGGCAAGGAGAAAGAGATTTCATCTTTTGTTGTAACCCATCATGACGGTCCTCCTCATGGTGATGAACTTCGCTGCGAAAGTCCTCTCCGCAGTAGTGATTCACGTTGTCTCGAAAATTCTTTAGAAGGCAATGTAGTGACGAGAAAGCCCTCCTATCTCGAGGCACTTGCAAACGTAAAACCAGTCATGTCTGATGCTTTACTATCGGCAGGTGAAACTCTTTCTCCATCAGAAGATAGCCTGGGGTTCAGGTTATTCTCCGAACCTTCCCTGGGTCATTCATCTTCCAACATGAATAGTGATTCCTCTACCAATCTTGTTGAATCCGATGAATCAACAAGGAAACACCAACTCTGGTCCAAACAGGTAGAAGAATCTTCATTTAATGATAATGAGGAAATGCAGAACATGAGGAAAAAACTGGCAAAAGGTGAAGTACCAGTCATGTTTTGGCCTTTGGCTGATTCCCAGTACGACATTCCAAAGATGTTGATGGATGATGGAATCCATGATATTCGTCTCAACATATGGAAAACTCTTTGTCAATTAAAGAAGAAGGTATTATCTTACGATGAATATGAAAATCATCTTATGATAATAGAAGGGTTACAACGCCAGATTGATTTGGCATCTCTATCAGTCTCTCGGTATCCGAAGGCTGAAAAGCAACAGAGAACCCTTCAACGTTCATGCCTTGGCGCACTAAGAAGACTGCGTCAGTTAATTTCCAATGCTCCATCTAATGTTCATATCAGAGGATGGGGTGTTCACGGAGCACTACATTTCACAGTGCTTTCCGGTCAGCAAAGCCCGCCGAAAATGGTCTCATGCAATGTTATTGCCCATGGCCGGCCAAAGTCAATGGGCTTTGTTCATAATCAAAAGCCTGCTCGAGATCAAGCTTCAACTAGTTCCTCTCAAAATCAAGTATATAGAGAACAGGTTGTTGAATTTCTCCTACATCAAGCAGGCGAGAATTTTGCACAAGCCTCTCGTCTGGAGCAAACACGTCATCAAATGACAGAAGTTTCGGAAATCATCCAACGATCTGTTGAACCAGGTGATAAAAGTGGATACAGGTTAATGCATCCCGCTAATTTCCGAACTAAGATTCGCAAGATCAAGAGAGATTTTAAGAAGATCTCAGACATAGAATGTCAAGAGACACCCCAACTTTCCAGACTGGGGACTTCTCTAACCCAACCCTTAGAATCAACGAATGGGATTCGAGGAGTTGAGCGGAAGCAACAGGAACACCCCCAGTCCACCGGACTGGGGACTTTTTCAAATCTTCAATCCCTCCCTCAGAGAAAGTCAGTATTCTCTCGATTAGGGAATAAGCCTCAAGAGGAACGAAGAGCCAAGCTGTCAGGAGATTCTCTCCAAGTGACGGTTCTCCAAGAAATTCCTGAGGGATCAAGTCAACGGAATGCCATGTCTTATCATGGACATAGAAGGAGACAATATCACAGAAATGCTGATAGAAAGGATTCCATGCAATATGCATCCATTAATGTCATCAATGCCGTTGCTGCTGATTCACCAGATGAGGCTCAATCAGAGGGATCAGACGAAGAGATTCCTGCTCAAGAAGTCGCGCACACAGACCTAAATGAAGAAGGTGTGTGCACACGTAATCAAAGGCTTACCCAAAATCTGGGTATTCCTTCAAGTAACCCACTTCCCCCTCTCCGAAAAGGATCCAATAAGGGGAAAGGTAAGAATCAGGTTACTTCTCACCCTTCCTCTGAAGGAGGTCAATCGCTCTCATTAGAGCAAAGGTTTGCACAACAGGAGGAAGAAATGAAAGAATTAAGAAGGTTGAATGCAGAACTACTTCAGAATAGTCTTCTTCTTAAGAATGCTGAAGTCCGACAGCCGAAGGAATTTGTTGTAACTACTGAGATGGATCAAGAATATCCTCCTTTGTCAGTACACCCACAGAGGTCTAATCCTATGGGTCAAACGCAACAACGGTTGGCAGCACTACCATCAGTTGCAGCACCAACCACCACGTCTATCCAAGCTCCATTCATTGCACCTACCCAAAACCAAGTTCAACCTGACGTTTCTCAAAAGTTAATAACTACTATTGAGTCATTAACAACTCGGTTAGAATCTATGGAAGAGAAACGGGCGCAAGTTCAACCTGAAAAGAAAGTTTACCCTGAATGGGTAGATTCAATTTCTCCTCCATCCAGTTTTGGAAACCCTATTTTCCCTACTTTAAATGGACCAGGAGACCCTGAACAACACCTGACGCATTACGTATCTTGTTGTGATCCTATGATGGGAACTCCAGAGCAGCAAGAAGTAGTGAAACTCAGATGCTTCGTGCGAACCTTGCAAGGACCAGCTTTTGTCTGGTATACAAGCTTGAAATCCCGGTCAGTCATCGGATGGGAGGATCTTCGTCAAAAATTCCTTCTTCAGTTTAGCTCAACTTTGCCAAAAACGACAGTTTTCGATCATACAAACTGCAAGCAAAGGGAGAATGAAAGAGTCTCTGATTTCATTGCTCATTGGAAGGGATTAACGTATTCCTTGAGTTTATCACTCCCTCAGGAGGAATTGTTGCCAATCTGTGTGGCAAATTTGCGTGACGAATTACGCACGCCATTGATCCCTGTGAAATACACAGGAGGGTTTCGAGACCTTACTTCAATCGCTCAACAGATTGAAGATTCCCTTATACAGGCTAAGGTTAAATCTCGTGTAATTCCATCAGCTCCAGGAAGAAGAATGGGTAAAGCAGAAACTGCTACAGTTATGCTTAAACAGGCACCTGTACCTATTTCTACTTCAAAACCTTCATCTTCTCGAAGAGCTCCACCTCCTGAACGCCAACAACAAAGGCTATTTCGTCCAAATGATCAAAAAGATCAACGACGAAAACAATTTGAGGATATGAAGAGTAAAACATACTCTTTCCGAAGTGAGCAAGTTCCTGGTTACTTCATTTCAGCTCTGGAAAATAATTTGGTTCAATTACCAGTGCCCAAGAGGCCAAACAAGGAAGGAGATGAAGACCGTCCCAATTATTGTCCCTTTCATCAAATGTTGGGGCATCCCATCCAGGAGTGTTTTGTCTTTAAAGACCTCCTGCAAAAGATGGTCGACTTGGGACAAGTAAAATTGAAGGGTTCTTCATCTCATGTAGCGTGTATTACCGCTACAGATCCAGAAGAAGGAGGCGAGCGGCAGGAAGTCAAAAGCAAAACTGCGAAAAAATATGATGATTGGATGGTCAGAAAGACAATCAATCGGACCCATTCCATTTTGCGAACACAATTGAAGAAGCCAATTGTGTCTCCTACAAAACCTGCAGTAAAGCCTCCATCAAAGGACAAATCCTCAAAAGGGCAGCGCAATTCAAAGAAGAAAGAGGAATCAGGAGAAGATGAGTATGCATCAAAGCCTAAATTGTCTTTGACTCTGGTAGATTTCATGCCATCTACTTCAAAGCCACGGGCACCGTCCCACCAAACGGCACAGCCTAAACAGGCTAACCAGGCAGAGTCTTTATCAGACGAAGAGTTAATCTTTGGTTCTGTTAATATGATTCAATTACCAGATTCATATTCCAGTCTTGATGAGCCTGAATTCCATATATCAAATAAGGGAACCCGAGGAAGTTCTAGAGGTTCAGGATATAGAGGAAGACGTGGATCTTTCCGAAACCACTACTCTAATTCTACCCCTGCTAGCACTGTATATGCAGCAGAAACTCGTGGTAGAGCCCTTCAGCGAGCTCAAAAAGAACAAACAAGTTCTTCTGCCAATGGCCAACTCAGCTTCGGCACAGTTATTTTGGAAGATCGATTAAAGGTTCCATCTTCTTTATCTCAGCAAGTAAATGGATCTAATCAGTCTAATTTTCCAAAACCAAAGATGTTTCCAACTTCAATACAAGATGCATCAGCTTCCAAAGCATCTGCTTCCAAGGTACCTTCTAAACCGCATATTCCTATTGGGAAACGCAGGCCTCTAGATCAAAAGTATGATATATTGAAACACTTGGCCCAAGTACCAGACAAATTATCAATTTTGGATGCTTTGAATCTATCAAGAGATCTTCGGGAAGCACTCATCGAAGCTTTGTCAAGTCCTCAGGAGTTTGAAGCTGAAATTGCTGCCGCTGAAATTTATCACATAGAGAATAATCCTGCAGAATGTCATGCAGTGATATCTTTTACTGATAAAGATGAAGATGATGTTGTGCTTGGGCACATAAAACCTTTGTACTTATCTGTAAAAGTCAATGGTATAGATGTTCGAAGAGCTTTTATTGACAATGGTTCAGGAGTCAACCTCATGCCCATTCGCACACTTCGTCGATTGGGCCTCACGGAATCTGATTTATCTCCTTCTACCATGATGTTGCAAGGATATGATAAAAATGAACAAGAACCACTGGGAGAAGTTACGCTCAGAACTCAGTTTGGAGATCTTGTTTCCAATTCGGATTTCATGATTGTTGATCAAGACTCAGCTTTCAATATCTTGCTTGGAAGACCCTGGCTACATCAGCATGCAGCTATTCCTTCATCATACCATCAATGTCTCAAATACTGTTTCGATGGTCAAGTTGGAACATTTTATGGTGATAAGGCCCCGTTCAAGACATGTGAGTCTCAATACATTGAGGCGGAATTTTATCACATGAAGGGAAGAGAAAAATCTACAATGAAGGAAATTACCAAAGTTAATGCTCCATATGGTTTGGAAAAAATTCCAATAAATCCATTTTCACATGTGAGTACAGATTATGTGTTACCTATCAGTCAAATTGACAAAATAAGCCCAAATCAAAATACTCTTATGGAAAGATCCATAATGTCAATTACGGCAATCGAGCCAAACAACATGGGAGAAATTGGTAACTTACCAAGCAGTGATGAAAGCATAAGTGGTGACATTTTCATTTCGTCTTCTGAAATCCAACAAGTCTATAATTCACTAATCAGGCAAGAAGAAGTTATAGCAACACCAGAGAAACAGAAGAAATAACACATGATGAAGAGGAAGAGGAAGATCTTAGAGATGCTCCTCCAGCATTTGAAGAGGGTATCTCTACCACTGTGGATGAACTCAGAGAAGTAAATCTGGGTACAGAGAAAGATCCACGCCCCACTTTAATTAGTGCGGCCATGACCCTTGAAGAACAAGAGATGTATATTTCTTTTCTAAAGCAAAATAAAGATATTTTTGCTTGGAATTATACAGAGATGCCTGGCCTTGATCCTAATGTTGCCACCCATCATTTGGGTTTGCCAAAAGAACATCGAGGATTCAAGCAAGCCGCGAGAAGAACACACCCAACCTATGCTTCCAAAATCGAGGCTGAAGTGGATAAGCTTATCAAAGCTAACTTCATCAGAAAAGTTCAATATCCCAAGTGGTTGGATAATATTGTCCCTGTAAAGAAGAAGAACGGACAAATTAGGGTTTGCATCGATTTTAGAGATCTTAATCGGTATTGTCCCAAAGATGATTTTCCAGTTCCGATTACAGAACTCTTAATTGATGCGACGGCTGGCTATGAAGTACTTTCTTTCATGGATGGATATTCTGGATATAATCAGATCTGAATGGCCCCAGAAGATGAGGAATATACAGCCTTCAGAGCTCCTCAAGGTGTGTTTTGTTACCGGGTGATGCCCTTTGGTTTAAAGAATGCAGGTGCAACATATCAACGCACCATGCATCGTATCTTCAAACCTTTTCTAGGGAAATTTGTTGAATGCTATGTAGATGATTTGGTGGTTAAATCCAAACAACGTTTTGATCACTTGGCTGATTTGGAAATCATATTCCACAAGCTTTGACAACATAATTTGAAGATGAACCCCTTAAAATGTGCTTTTGGGGTAACCTCAGGAAAATTCCTCGGCTTTGTTGTACGCCATCGTGGTATTGAAGTCGATCCTGAGAAGACCAAATCAATCCTTGGTATGTCACCTCCTCAGAATTTGAAAGAATTAAGAGGACTTCAAGGACACTTAGCCTATATTCGGCGTTTCATCGCCAATTTGGTAAGCAAAAGTTTACCTTTTACCAAATTATTGAAGAAAGGAGTCACTTACCAGTGGACTAAAGAATGTCAAGAAGCATTTGATGTTCTCAAGAAATACCTCTTGAGTCCACCAGTACTCATGCCACCTGTTGAGGGTAGGCCTCTTATCCTCTATGTGACAGCTTTAGAGCGATCATTGGGTGCCTTTCTCACTCAAAAGAATGATGCTGAGAATGAAAATAGTCTCTACTATCTCAGTAGAACTATGCTTGAAGCCGAAACCCGGTATTCGAGTATTGAAAAGTGCTGCCTAGCATTAATCTTTGCAGTTCAGAAACTGATACACTACCTGCAACATCACGAGGTCCAATTGGTATCTCGTAATAATCCACTCAAATTCATCCTTAGTCGTCCAATGCTTACAGGGCGTCTGGCAAGGTGGGCGGTTATTATACAGTAGTTCGACATCCAGTATGTGTCTCAAAAGGCAATTAAGGGCCAAGCTCTGGCTGATTTCCTGGCTGAACACCCTTCAGTGGAAGACACGTATTTAGATATCGAACTCCCTGATGAGGAAGTTTTTTCTATTCAAAAGAGTCCTCAAACATGGGAAATGTATTTTGATGGTGCTTCTAGAAGTCCAACAGGGAAGAAAATGGAAAATCCTAAATTCAACAAAGTTGGTTTAGGAATTATGCTCATTTCTCCAGATAAGGCAGTGTTACCTTATTCCTTTTTGTTGTGGGAAGGTGGTACCAATAATGAAGCTGAATACCAAGCTCTCATTGCAGGCTTGGAGTTAGCACTTCAAGCACAAGTGAATCACTTAAAGGTGAAAGGTGATTCAGACCTGGTAATCAAACAAGTCAATGGGGATTATGCCATCAGAAAAGAATAATTAATCCCTTTGTATGATTACGTCAGAGAGTTAATGTCGGAATTCCCTTCAGAACCGACATTTTCTTATGTCCCAAGATCACAAAATGCTCAAGCTGATGCACTGGCTAATATAGCCACAGCTTTAGCAGATCCAAATCGGGATGAGACAACCATCGGTATTGCCCACCGTCGTGCAATTTCACCTTATCTTCAAGTCAGAACAGAGGAAATTAATGAAATTAGTCCCATTCCTGAACTGTATGGTCATACTACAGGATGGATGTCACCTATCAAGGAATACCTTCAAAATGGAACACTTCCACCTGATAGAGCCGAGAAAGAACAAATTCGGCGACGTGTGGTCAATTTTACTCTTTATGATGGTCCAAACCACCTCGAGAAAATTCTCTACAAACGTGGTTTTGATGGAGTTCTCTTCAGATGTATTGATGGTGAAGAGACAATGGCTGTCATAAAAGAAGTGCATGCAGGAGTCTGTGGTGCCCACCAGTCTGGACATAGACTGTCTGATCAAATTCGAAGGCTTGGATACTTCTGGCCTTCAATGATACAAGATTGTGTTAATTTCACAAAGAAGTGTCATTCATGCCAAGTATATGCCAACTTCATTCATCAACCTCCAGAGTTGCTTCATACAGCTAAATACTCATGGCCATTTTCCACATGGGGAATAGATGTGGTGGGACCTTACCCTTCAACTACGGCCAAGCAGTTTAAGTACATTCTTACTGCTACTGATTTCTTTTCCAAATGGGCAGAGGCAGTACCTCTCAAAGAAGTCAGTTCTAAATGCATAGTTAGCTTCATCAAGTCTAACATCATTTCTAGATTTGGTGTCCCTCATACCATATTGACGGACAACGGCACCAACTTCTGTTCTTCGGAGGTAAAGAAATTGTATCAAGAATACAACATTAAGTCCAACCATTCATCTCGATATCATGCAGCGGCTAATGGCCAGATAGAGGCCTTCAACAAGACTCTTTCAAACATACTGCAAAAGATGGTGGATAAAGATAACAGGTCATGGCCTGATAAACTCTATCATGCTTTATGGGCTTATCGGACTACCACTCACAATGCAACGCGGTCTACTCCATATTCATTGGTATATGGAACAGAAGCAGTCTTGCCAATTGAAGTTCAATTGCCCTCACTCAGAATAGCCATTTGTGATCAATTATCAACAGATGAGAAATCCCAAAAGCGGTTGAATGAATTGGAACAGTTAGATGAGAAGTGATTGTGCACTTTGCACCACTTGGAAATCTATCAGAATCGGATAGCACGAGATTTTAACAAAAAAGTTCGTCTTCGTTCATTCATTCAGGGAGAATTGGTATTAGTTCTCAGAGCACCAATGATACCAGGAAAGAAGCCTACCAAGCTTGAACAAAAATGGGAAGGACCTTATTCAATACATAAGGTCTACTCCAATGGAGCGTATTCTCTGATCTCAATGGATGGAGAACACATCACGACTCCAACTAATGCCAGATTTCTGAAGAAGTATTTTGTATAAACACAAAATATTGTTCCCAGAACCAAGACTCTTACATTTGGTTCATACAGCAATGGTCCAGTATGACCTTAAACTGCAACTTCGTCCAACATGACGTTAAACTGTGTCACCTTCAATGTCCAAGATGACATTAAACTATATTGTGTCCTAGCAACATGACATTAAACTGTGTGGCACTTTCATTGTCCAGCATGACGTTAAACTGTAAAAAGTCCCCAGAACTGATATCCTCATATTGGTTCACCTTAGTCCTAGCTACATGACTTTAAACTGTACAGCACCAGTTCGTCCTTGCTATATGACGTTAAACTATACAGCAATGGTCCAGTATGACTTTAAACTGCAACTTCGTCCCACACGACATTAAACTGTGAAAAAGTTCCCTAAACCGTCCAGTATGACCTTAAACTGCATCATCCCTGGTCCATGTATATGACCATAAACTATTTGCAAATACCTTATGTCCAGCAAGACGTTAAACTGTGACGTCCTAAATTACATGACGCTAAACTGTATAAAAGTCCCTCACGTCCGGAAAGACGTTAAACTATATAATCTCAAAAGTCCAGTATGACATTAAACTGCACCATTCACGGTCCATGCATATGACCTTAAACTATTCGCACCTTCGTCCGACATGACGTTAAAATGGTACACTCTTTTGTCCTTACTGCATGACATTAAACTGCACAGTCCCCCTTTCGTCCAATATGACGTTAAACTATTTTATCCCCATCGTCCTAACTACATGACGCTAAACTGTACAGAAAATCCTTGATAGGTCCTACATGACATTAAACTGTATTTTGTCCCTGCTACATGACACTAAACTGTGCAGCACCAATAGTCCTAACTGCAAGACTTTAAACTGCATAGTCCCCTTTTTTATGTCCTACATGACATTAAACTGTACATCTTTAAGGTTGTTATTACCTCTTGTTTCTCACACCGAGTATGACTCACGTGAGCTTAGAGCGAACATCAACCATAACACTCCCTTTGGGCCACTAACCATGTGTAAGTCCCAACAATATTTTTTATTAGATCATTGTCCACAAGAACAACTTGATCCTTGATTCATTCTTTAATTGAACTACACGGACTTTGATCCTTGCCCTCCAGGCTGGGTATGTAGGCAACCTCCCAAGGTTCAAGCCCAAAAACAATCTCTTCACATCGGTTCACCACAACCTCATATGATGTTGATTTGTGAAACCGCCCCTGGAATCAATATCTTTACATTGATTCACTTTCGTCCTGGTTATATGACGTTAAACTATACAACACTTTTGTCCGGTACGACTATAAACTACAATATTCTTTGATTTCCTCATTTGAGAGAGAACTATTATTGACATTGATTTTTCAATCATGGTTTTCATTTTCAAAAGACTACGTGCATACATGGTAATGCCTGAACTTTTTATCTTAGGTTAATACCATCATTGCACTAAAGTCCCCATTCACCCTTCACATGTACGAACCAAATTTGTACAAAGGGTAGTTCTAGAACTACGTGGACTTGATTCCCATCCTTATGGGATACGTAGAAACATTCGAGTGTCCCTCGAATCCATTCCCAAGTCTTTTGGGCTTAACCCCAAATTTCACTTTCAGTCCCTTGACTGAAAAATCCTCATGAAAACACACACTGTGTATTCATTATTATGGTCCGAATTCTATGACCCTAAACTAAGATCACTCATACTTTCGTCCTGCACGACGTTAAACTGCATTTCAAGAACTACGTATGGCTTGATTCTCATTCTTATGAGATACGTAGTGAAGTCCAAGTTTCAATTCAGGACCCAGCCACAACATGATTATGGTTTTCATTGACCTATGTATCTCTATATACATTGGACAATACCAATCTTTATGTGTTATAATCCTAACCTTAAATATTTTCAGATCTTCATAACCCTTTTCATGACTTCTAGTAACAAAAAGGTCAAACTTCTGATAATTCTTTTGCCTGACTATGCAGCACGTGCCCATAGGTGGCCTTGCATAAACAGTCCACATAACAGACTTGTCAGCCAAAAGATGCTATTCATTTGACCATGCAGCCAATGCCCATAGGTGGCCCTGCATATTTCAACCCCCTAACGGGTTTTGTTAGATAATAGTAACTTCATTCTTGGGAAGAATGCCTCTTTTGTCCTTATTTGTCTTAAAACGACAGTATGTAGGGATCCGCAAAAAATAGCCATCCTTAACATATTTGTCCCATATCCTTTTTCATGATCTGAAAGTATTCAAGTCTATGGTTTATTCTTCTTCCCTACGTTTGGGTCAGACCTTCGTAGGAGTGATATTCATCCAGTTCTTCGATATTCTTGTTTGGAAATATCTTCTCCATATTCAAGTACCTCTTTCCATACAACAAACTCTATGCTTTAGAAAATTTGAATCTCCATAAACTTCCACTGGCTTTTAGCACTAGGAAAGTAAATTTCTGGGAGTTCTTTTTCCTGACTATGCAGCACGTTCCCATAGGTGGCCTTGCATAAACAGTCCACATAACAGACTTGTCAGCCAAAAGATGCTATTTTATTTGACTATGCAGCCAATGCCCATAGGTGCCCCTGCATATTTCAACCCCCTAACGGGTTTTGTTAAATAATAGTAACTTCATTCTTGGAAACTACTTCTTCTAATGCCTTTTAGCTCTTTTTCATATCATTCCTCAGATTCAAATATTCTTAAGCCATAGTTTACATTTTTTTCCCTCATACTTGAGTATGGAAATATGTTTTCAGATAAATTGTCAAGGAATTGAATCCATTTTTTAATCCATTTTCGGTTAAAGCTATTTCGACCTTAAACATTAGCCCCTTTATGTCCGGCGTGCATGACTTTAAACTGCCCACACAAAAGACAAAGGAACTCTGAATAAAAGTCAAGTTCCAGCTCACTAAATATACATTTTTTGTATGATTTAGGTAATATTGAGCAGTTAAAAAATTCAAAGTTTGTAGGGTTATTTGTAATAATCCTAGTAAAAATCAAACTATGATTACTAAGCCCATTGGCTTAAGTAAATTTGAAGCAGGTAATGGAAGAATGCAGGTACAAATGATTGAAGACGAAAGTGTTTTTCATTGATACACAAGAGTTAGAAGGACATCCACAGACTGGAGTCTCTTCTCTTTTTCGAGAATTACAAGAGGCTTTCAACATAACACTTCATTTGATTTACGGCATCCCGAGCTTCATTAGCAACCACCTGGAATTTATTCATTCAACTGGATACAATAAGAGATGCAGTGATACCAGCTCTTCTTGGAACAATTGTAAAAGGATGTTCTTGAGTGCGGTTTGAGAAAATTTTCTGCTGATCAAACAGTGACTCTGTTTCTGTCCAAGAGACGTGGAAGATGGATACATGGATTTGAGAATGGAGAATTGGAAGTAAAGAGCCATTTGGAGAGAGTACTATTTTCAGATATTTCTCTAATACCATGTTTGTCTTCTCTCCACCAACCGGTAGTGGAAAACATTTCAGCCCATAGGTTTGCCATTTTCATATCTGCAAGGAAATGGCATGTAAGGAGAATTTGAAAGTTCACACCATTGTTGTTGCTCTTAATGCACAGCATAACCGAAATGAAGGAGTAGCAGCGCAGCTGCATTTCAGGTGTATAGTTGTTTGCATTCGGAATATTGACCCCTTGCAAGTGACCATGACCACATAGAGACAGGTAGATGCTCTGTAGGAAATTAAGATGATATTTCTTCAAGTACTTAGCCAAATCTGGAAGAGTGCTGTCGCAGATGTCATAGTAATCATGGCCAATGATGTTCATCATGTCATCAATCCGCTTTCCAGCCGGTTCATAAGCCGTTCCAATTCCCTTGGGAACCACTGAATCTGCACAAAAGATGAATAAACTAACTCTTAAATGGGTTTATTTTTCATAAATTTTGTAATGAAATTTGAAAAAATGGCTAAGGCATTAAGGCGCGCAAATCTACAAAATGGTGCGCAAGTATTCACATGCCGCGCTAGTTTTCGCCGTGCAAGTATAAACCGCGCAAGTACGAATACCTTTACAGGAGCGCGGCATCAAGGAAAACAGAGCAACCTGCGCGGTCAAGGTGACCTGCGCGGCGAGAGCTCGAGAAGGGATGATGTCCGGAAATCCGGATACTTGTACGGAGGTGAGGCCATGTATTTATAGGCTCGGAAGGCTACCTGCGCGCCGTACCCAGAGCGCTTAAGGCCTGCGCGACGCAAACTTGCGCGCCTCCCTCTGCGCACTGAAGACTTGCGCGCCTCCCTCTTCCTTTAGAGGGATTCAATTTCCTCAGAGTCAAATCCTCATTTCTCTCCGGATCCAACTCTGAGGGGGGACTTTTGTTGACGCTCCTTTCATCACAGAATCTAAAGATCGGAAAAGGGAATATCTCAGCTGAAAGTGATTCATCCTTTGAAGAAAACATCAAAAATCGACAAAGGCCTGAACAAAGGATCAACAGCAAATCCACCGCGCAAGTGATACCACTGCCGCGCAAGTATACTTGCGCGGCTACCTTGGTCGCGCAGGTGACTTGCGCGACCTAATTGGTAACCGCTCGGTAACCGCCCTGGGTCTTCTTTTGCTATAAATAGACCCTGTGGGCCCCCCATTCGAGAGGATCTTTTTCCAGAAACTCGGATTGAAGCTCCCGATGCCCAAGTCTCTTCTCAAAGCTTCCGGAACACTTCTAAGGTAATTTCTTACCTAGAACGGAAGATCTAAAGAGAAGAAGGAAGGCCTAAGTGTTGAAACATATCAAACACTTGCGCGCCGACTTAATTCCTTCAATATAACTTGCGCGTCCCTTCTCTGGAAGAACCTCAAGAGGATTGTAAAGGGTTTTCAAAAGAGTCGCTCAAGCATTTAAATGCTGGTTGAAAATCGCGCAAGTACCACTCATGTCGCGCAGGTATACTTGCGCGAGCAATACTTGCGCACCGCCGCAGGACTTGCGCGCCTTTAAAGACTTGCGCGCCCCTATCTTTTTGGGTGCCCATCTTGCCCATTTTACCCCTCTTAAGCCATTTCACCTTTCCTATTCAAGATTCAGTCTTCAAGATACTCTTCAAAGCCATTTATGGCATGATTTCTTGATTTGACATCCTTGTCTGAAAGGAATTCTGTGAAATATCTCTCAAAGTCTAGTGATTTAAATATCTTTATGTCACCAAATATTGAGAGTTCATTCATTCAACCTCATCCTTTAAAATGAGAGAATCCTTAACCTGGGTCTCCTTTTCAGGAATAATCCCCAGTTATAAAACCTTTGATCTGGGCATCCTCCTCAGGAGTAAGCCCCAAATCTTAATCCTTAACCTGGGTTTCCTTTTCAGGAATAAGACTCAGCCATAACCTTGGGCTTCCTTTTCAGGAATAAGCCCCAAGTCCCCTTAAACTTCTCTTAACCAGTCATAAATTACCTTTGATTTGGGTTTCCTTTTTAGGAATAAAACCCAATCATAAGTCCCCTCCTAACTTGGGCATCCTCCTTAGGAGTAAGCCCCAAGATTAGAGTATTCAAATCTACATGAAGCACATATAACTTTGTGGACCCTGTTCATGATTTTCTCCATAAAAGTAAATCCTAAACCTTCATCTATCTGGGCAGTCATCTATACATAAGCCCCAAAACAAATTCTTATGATTGCATCTTTTATGGCACAATTGTCTAAATTTTACCAATACCTCTTGTTTCTCACACCGAGCATGACTCACGTGAGCTTAGAGTGTAAAAGTAATTATGACATTCATCTTTGAGCCATCAATCATAAACATCATATCCCATTCCTCGAACTACGTGGGTTCTGATTCCTTTTCCAAAAACAAAGGATACGTAGGTAGCCCATTTATGGGTTCGATCCCAACATTGAAATAATCTATGTCCTTCTGAATGACGATAAAACTTCAAGTGCCCCACTGAGTGGATTTAAAACCAGCCTGGTCATCAAAATGACCAAGAGACTTTTATATAAATGTTTTGAAGGATACCATTGACCAAGAATCTCTAAACAAATATAGATGATTCTATATTGATGAAGAACCTCGAATACATATAAAAGATTCTCTAAATTTCTTGCATATTTAATCATTGATTGTTAAAACTAAAGGAAAGATCATTTTATACTTGGTAATATAATAAGGATTCACGAACTTAACTTAAATCTATAAAGAGAGTCCCAGAATAGACAATAATTCCCCTCAAAAAGGTGTGATGAGTCCGACCTCCCATCCTCTCGACCAATGCAAATTCCTAAGCCTCATTAGCCCACAAGCTAATGAGCTCCTACCTTTGGAAAGTAGGTCCAAACGGATGTGGAATCATTGGATGTTTCCGGTTCTACGAACAAACCCGTTAGAAATCGATCGGAACGTTTGAATCTCTCGTCCAGGAGGTCATCCCCGGATTCCGTGCGAAACAAACCAAAATCTAAAACCAAATTTATTATCAATAAAAATAATGTAAATTGTCATATGTATATGATAAATGAATCCTGACATGAGTTTTATAATGAAAAATTCATTTCATCCTTTGATATGCTATTCTTAATATTATTTTATTTATTTTAGGATCTATTATACTTATTAACATTATCCTTTAAATGGTATGAGGAAATAACTCTTTCATAATTGTTTATAAAGAAAATGTGACTCACCAAATCATATTCCATTAGACTATCAAATAAAGTGTATAGTTAAGCCTCCTTTTTTTGCACCAAGTGATGATTGATTTAATAACGAACAAGGACTTAGTAAGGTTATTACCCATGGATAAATTTATTCTAGACCCTTTATCCATTCGTAGTTTCTAGATAAAGATGTTATTTTTAAGAAAATCACACAATCTCTAATTTACCAAAATTTCAGAATGTTATTCTAAAATTAGACATGAATCATTGAATTATCCCTAAGGTTATCACAAATTTTATATCATAATTATTCCCATAATAATTAATATAATCCTAAAAAACAACAAAACCCTACTCAGATACCATCTATAGTGATCGAGTTTATACATTCATTTTTACAACATTTACATTAGGAAAACATTACATCTCAAAAATAATTACACAATCCCATGAAAGAAAGGTTTTCTATATTTGATGACTAACAACATAAGAAACTATTATTACAACCCTTATGAATATTTCTCTATAATTGAGCCACACCATACTCCCTCATATACATCATATTCATTATAATCATCCAAGTGATCTATGAAAATGGAAAGATAAAAAAGGGGTGAGATCAAATATTCATTACGAGTAAAAAAGGATAATAATTATGTATCAGAAGTTAAAATAAGACGAACATAAATTTCTAATAAATATATATGGGAAAATTAATTCCCAAATCAGAATAGATAAAAAATCAAGGAATATGACTTTTTATAACATAATACATAAATCAAAATTGAGGGGGACCTTGTGTTAATAAAAATGTGGAATCAGAGCTTAACACACTGATTAGAATAATAATAAAACATATGGAATATATTTTATCTCTTACAAAAACATTAGAACAGTGAAACCACACTTTCATGAGATAAATCATGATAGCATAACATAATAATGAAATAAATCTTACAAATATAGCACATATATTAGTACAATTATAAATTACTTTTATGAGTTGTAACATCAGTTCCCATGCATAATATCAATTAAAATTAACTTGTGAATACTTTTATCAAGACATATCAACTCTTAAACAATGAATTAGAGGGAGATATAGGACCATACGCATTTTTCATCCATATTTATGTGTGAAACATAAAATTCATTCAATTTTCACATCATAAAGAATCCATGGAGATAAAGTGGTTTTCATAAAACATTTAAATGGAAATAATTTAATTTTTATAATGAAATAGTGGAAATAAATTGGGTTTCATAAATATCCAAATGGAAGTCATTATATTTTCATAAATAAAAAATGGAAAAAAAATGGGTTTTATAAAACATGAAAATAGAAATCATAAAATTTTAATAAATACCACAAAAAAATAAAATGGGATTTTTAGAACATATAAACATTATAAAATAGTATCATGAATTAAATAATTAAAAACTAAAAACATGAGCTCCCAAAATAATCAAATAATTAATGGAAATATAAAGTGAAACATGATATTTAGATCTATTAGAGATATATCTCTTTGAATATATATATTAAAATTTAATCCAAGACAAAAATGATCATTCTTGAAAAACTCATGAAATCATCATTCTAAAAGTCCAATTAATCAGTCTATTTTCAAACATAGCATTTATTTTCCTGAAAAAACTAAAAATAAAACACTTCAAGGAAGTGGAATTGAATAAAAAACAATTTTTTAACTGATATATAAGTTAAAATAATTTAAAATGGAAAATTTAGTGAATATATAGAAAATGAAATCATTAAGAATGTGCACAACCTAATGAAAGAAGTTTCAGTTTCCATGTACCTTAAGAATTTGGTTAATTTTGAATAAACTATCATTGGAAGCTTGAAAGTAATTTTTTTAAATTCCATGAACTAAATATTGGAGTGTTGAAAAATAAATTATTTTTCATTATATATATCATTGAATTAAGAAATTTTTGTATAAGTTTAAAACATGTATCATTGAAGAGAATTTCAGAAAAAACCCTTACATTGTTTCCTTGGATTTTCTTGTAATTCTATACTCCCTTCAAAAACATATGTACCTTCATAATATATTTTAAAAAATAATTCATATATGTTACCTTTTATATCCCTCATTTTTAATTATTTATTATGGGTATATTATTTAGTTATAACTTTTTTCAACAATTGGTTATTAATAACATTGGTCATTTACTCCAGATTTATAAAATTGATATCATTACCCCTTCATTAATAATATGTATATAATTAATATTTCATTATAGATACATTTATTTTTAAATTATATTTATTTAAAATACACTGATATCATTCCATAAGTGTTTTAGTTGGGCTATGTGAAAATGGAATCAAGGATGGCTTATTTAGGTGATTTTAGAGAACTTAAATGATAATTTAATAATAATTTAAATAATAAATATAAAAATTATAGAAAAATATAAAAACAATATTTTATTATTATATTATAAAAATATTAGTATATTTTATACATTAGTCACCCCTGATAGTGTTTTATTGCATCATTCATGTTGGGGTTAAACTGAACCAAACATGAAGACACTTTAACTCGATGGGTGAGTATGGTTAAGGAGGTGTTTATTTCCAAATAATATCATTATAAAATAAGGATATCTCTATTATAATAATTTTTTATAATGGTAAAACAGATTTTTATTTTTCTGGGTAAATAATTAAATGTTTAATAAAAAATAAAAATCCTTTCTTTTTGGAGGCTATAGTCTGTGCACATGCATGATTGATATTCCTTTATTTTTAAAATTCTTTAAATTAATAATTAATAATTTTACAATTAATATAAAAAAATAATTATACTAATGATACTAATTCCATCATATTATTACTGTGATAATAGAGTTTGAGGATTATAATTAAGAAGAAGAAACTATGAAGTAGATAATTCTTATGTTGTATACTTGATCTCTCCATTGAAGAATATTTGAAAAGTAAGGGATTAAGATAAATTAGTATGACTATGGGATTGATGAATCTTGAGTGGGTTATGGTGGGGGAAACATATCATAGTTTCAAGTAACAATTCAATGCTTTAGAGGAACTTTGAAAGGAGGAAGTGGTATCCTCTTATAAGAGAATTAAATGCAACTTTTAGAAACACTCATCATTTTACAATAATTCTATGAAAATTTTCTAGGGTAAATGGTTTTTTATGAAAAATATGGACTATGGAAAAATATAAGGTTGAAAATCCTCTATTACATGCATTTTCAGGGATATTAAGATTAATTTAAGGATTTTATTTTTATCCTTTATCCTTTTACTGAAATTATCTTTTACCGTGGTAACTATTTGTTAACTAAGTAATTTTATGTCTTATAAAATATAAAGGATAACCCATATAACCTAATTTTTATGTGATGAAATAAATTTATTTTTCTTTATATATAATTAAAAATATAATTTTTTTAAATAGGTCAAGATCAAGTTATATTTTATTATTAATAATAATGACAAAAAAATATGGGAGGATAAAATAAGGCTAACATAGTCCACACATACAAGATAAACAAAAAAAGCATCCAAAAACTCAAAAAAAGTGTGAATAAATTCATAATAGGAGCTCCGACATATGTCATGAGGGTGATTACCCCTTATCCAAGTCTTTACCTCCATCCATGGACCACATCCATTATCTATAAAAACATAATCTTAAACCACCCATGTATCATCCATTCTAAGTATGATATCACTTTTTTGTCCATGTTTATCACTGCTCTTGGAGGCCAGAAGTTCAAAATAATTATGAGTACTTACCTTTATTTATCCTTATCATTAATAGAACATGTATATGGAAAAAATATAGATGATTCCATATAATAACTTTAAAAAAATAATATTGAGCCACAGTTTATATGTTAATAGTATTCACCTCAATTGGTTTTATCCCTACATTGTCATCAAGCTTCCCATCCAAAGTATCTACAACATGTTGATCTAAGATCCAAAATAGGGAATGTACAGAGTCCAAAATATCCATTCTTTGAGTAGAAACATAACTCAAAAGGCCTCTTGAATATACAACCTCTCCAATATAAAGGGTTAGTAGTAGGGGCTAGAGGAGATCCCCAGTCCAAAAAGGGTTTTAGTAATTAATGTCCCACCTGTGCTTCACTATGATATGGAGTAGTGGAACTATATGCCTTAGATTAAATAAGATCAACCTTATTATGAACTAGTATGGGTGAAGATGAATACTCACAAATAGTAATCATGTATGTAAATTCCCTAAAATAATTAAAGGGTATTAAAGTAATGGAGTGATTAGAAGGCACTGTATCCTTCTTAGTACACTATATATAAATTAAATTTCAAATCACCTGAGCAGTAACTTTGGATTTAACTATCATTGAAGTGGTTGTAGAAAACTTATCCATTCCTTTAAAATTCTAATATTGAATCATATTATGTTCTTTCCACAAGATGAGGTCCATAACCTCTTAATCAAAGTATTCCATTGAATATTGAATATCCTTTGATTCCTTATTAGCCTGATCATATATTTTTCCCCTGGAAAACACAGCCTTAAAATAAACACTGGTTTCAATCCAATGGTGCAACTGCTCCATATCATCCCAAGTTGAATCAACTGAGCAATTAAATAGGTTTAGTACCATCCTATAGAGGATTTCCCTCCATAGAATTTTCACTTTCCAAGAATTCATTCCCCTATATAGTGAAATAAATATTTTACCTTATTTCATGATATGAACCTATATAATTGATAATATTTTTCCCGTATGAGGGATTTATAATATTAAAAGGATAAACAATAACATCTTTCATTAAAGGGTCCCCATACAGGTTTCGTTTTTGGCAATTAAACACTTCTATCACTTCTCCTACAATGCTGTAAGTCATTCCCACACAACTAATAGTTAGAGAAAATTATATTTATTATGATAGTAGAGATGGAATGACCAATAATATGACATTATTCACAATAAAGATTTATTTTTTCATACTCAAATCTAAGATTTATATCATCGTGTGGAGAAGAAATAATAACTTTATCATATAGGGAATCATTTAGATTAACCTCAATAAAAACTCAGGCATAATGTCCAAAACATACCATTTCTATAGAATTATCCTTCCTCATGGGAACTCAAACAACATGCTCAGTATCAATTAATTTTTTAGGATTCCACTAGATCTATTTTAATAAATGGATTTTGACCCAATCCTACGTACAAGTCCCTTAAAAATTATTTTGATTAAAGATCAAATTCCAATCATGTAATCTCAAGGTGCTTGGTCTTAAGTTAATCAATCCCATACTCTAAGATTTCCACATAAATTTTTTAGAAGTAAAAGGGTTATGGAAAAAATAACCTAAGGAAAGACATTTAAACACTGATAAACCACAAATGGACACAATCCACAAAACTTGGTCAAATAATTTCTAGGGCTTCATTCATTTCAAAAGGTTGATGTGACCAATAATAGAGTGCTTACATAGATCAATTCTTTATGATGTGGAGATATTATAGGCCAAGATGTGATCTGTTGTGCCTTATAAGATTATCTGTTATGATATATAATTTTTGAGCACAATGAAAGAACCACCTGAGACTCCAAAGAAAGACAGAATATCCTTCAAAATCACTCCTCATTCTCTCTAAACATCTATTAGTGAAGGATTTTCTAATGTCAAACATGATGAATAAGATTATATGAGAAAAAATTCAGTATCATTGTGTTATTGAGAAAAGTTATATCACTTGAGGAACCCGAGACAAGCATCTCTCATTCCACCATATGAATTACACTTCTAGATAAAATAAAATATTTTTTAAAAATTAAAAACAAATTAAATATAAAAAACAATTTTTATAGAAAAAGGTTGGTTCTATAATTAAGTGTATTTTATCTTATTTAATATTTATTGAAAATTAAATGGGTATTAATATATTTATATATATGACATAAAATAATTTTACAGTCATAATTTAAATATATTAATATAATATAATATGTAAAAATTATGTATCATCACAAAAACTATTCAAATGTAATCATTCCACCATTAATGTGGTAATCATCATTACCCATTGGAAATCTAATTATAACACCTAAAAATGAAAATTTTCATTTTATATAACATAGAAATTATCATAATATATTTTATATCAATTTTATTAAATTAAATATCTATATCTAAGTAAATAAATTATAATTTTAGCACATGCTATGCATAAAACCTGTTTTTAGAAAAAGATAATTTTTAAGCACAATGTTTATTTATAGGAAGAACATATCGATGATATTTTTTATAATTCAATTAAAAATTTCATTATTGTTCATATAATATTTATTTTACATTAAAATAAATCTATAACCTATTTTCCATATGTGATAATTTAACTAACAAAAAATTCAATTTTCGACATAAAATATTACATGCTTTTCTAAAATGATGTTCACAAGTTTTATAAATTCAACATAATATTTTAAATTTTTTTATTTTATTTTATAAATATATAAATTTTATATTGAAAGTTTTTAATTTTTTTATAATTCATAAAAAAGTGACGGTATTAACTAAGTAGTTTTTTTACAATTCACCTATAAATTGTGTTTTTTCTAGAATAATATAAAAAATTCCTACTAAAATAATTTTGATATAATTAATTTAAAAAATAAAATAATTTAATAAAATTTTAATTATAATTCTATAATATTTATCTATTAAATAAAAAATAAAAATTGCAAATAAATCATCTTTTATTAAAAAATGGATTTTTTGAATATTATGTGTTCTTAATAATATTTTATTTCAATTTCTAACTTATGTTTTATTAATATATTATTTCATATATAATACTATTTAAATGTTTAAATTTAATTTAATTGGAAAACATATACAAGAATTAATAAAACATTTATTTGATAACAAATAAAAATTTTATTCTTAATATAATTTAAAACAAAACAATAAATTTTTATTTATATTTTGGAATTTAATTTTACTTCTTTTTTGATATTGGAATATTTAATTGAATTTTATGCATCCATCATATGATATTTTAATAATAATATTTATAAATAAAAAGAATATATATATATATATATATGATATTTTAATACCATGTTTGTATTTCATTGTGATTAATATTTTTTAACAACAAAAAATTATTGTATACCTATTTGTTTTATGACCAATAAATATATTTTCAATGACTATATTTATAATAAAAAAATTTCATTCATATATATAGACATACAAAATTAGACATTCATTCCACTCTATGTTCACACAGAACAATAGTTATTTTATATTACACATGTTACATAATACTCTCTCATTTCGTGGTGCTCTCCCTATTTATAGGATTTTTTTGGATATTGGTGAACCTTAAGGTAGAATATGACCCAAAATATTTCCATGTATTGAATATTTTATTCTTTTCTAGATATTATTCCATATTTATTTATGCACTTTTGATTGATGTACTACATCAGTTGTGAGAAACAATCCATGTGTGAAATACATAGTTATATCTTCTTTAGTTGTAATGTTCCATAAAAGAATGAATAATGTATTATTAGTTTAATTCTTATCTTTTATAACATAGTTTCTAATAAATTTAAATTCTATAAAAAATAGTTTAGAATTATAATTATATTTTTTATAAATAGAATATTCTTCCTAAAAAACCTAGGGAATTACATATTTGAAGATAGGAATAAAGGATGGAGAGATAATTTAAATAGCCCACTATAGATGATCTAATATTCATAAATAATGAGTTTATGAACCCGAAATGAAGGGTCCATATCACATATTTAATTACCAAGAAGGAGAATGTCACAGTGCGACCCTCATCATCAAGAAATGATTCCCCATCTTGGGGTATGTTTATATAGTGATTTGATGGGTAATGAAATGATATCTTAATGTGACCTCCCTCTATGGAATGAACCTTCCCATAGGATTTCCCTTCCATGTAATGGCCTCCCTGGTGGTATTATGGAACACCACCATTAAGATTTGTAACAAACCCACATCCCTAGCCTTCAAAGAATTACCTCCTCACTTCACAATATGGGATCCCCTTACAAAATCACAACCTATCCACTCCACGCCATAGTTCCCTAACATAGATAGATTCCATGGTGTGACCTATGGGTCTCTACATGGTTACCTTTCAGAATAAATCTTAAATATTTTATATTAATAGATTTGGAAAATATTATGAATGAGTATTAATCATAGTGTGGAACCCACTATGACGGTGTGACTCCTATACTAAATATTTTTTTCATATAAAAAACTAAAAAGAATAATAAAAAATCATTACACCATTTCGCCATCATGTGACCCTTAACCTATCACTCATAATGGTATATCCATCACCATCCATGATAAGACAAGCCACTTGTGTAAAAATTATCTACCCAGAACCAAGTCTAACTCCTATAAAATATTATCAATCACTTGAAACACCTATTATGCATCTTTAAACATCCAAAATTATATTATAGATATATCTAAACACTCAAAATTCCAATATAAGTCTTAATTATTAATATTTACCTTTTTCTGGTTCTAAAAGACCTTATTCATTCAAAAAAAATTAACATAACTCCATGGGTTATTACATTATGTGATATTCAATTTTAATTTTGATTGGTATAATTTTGGTTAATTGTATATGATTTTTTATAACTCAAAAAATACTCCGCATAACATATTGGGCACTATATAATCTTTAGAAAATAATGTTAAGAGACCATAATTCGTGTTAAGGAAGAAAAATTAATTTTTAAGTAAGATTATTTAACATATAATTTACTAACTCCCATATCATTTTTTTCTATGTGTTTAGAGTAATATGTCAAAAATAATACTTTATTATTTAAGTATAACATTGATTTTTGGTGGGATAACACCATTAATATTCTAAAAAACATATGGATTAAATCTTATACCATGGATTTTTTTCCATAACTTCTTCTGAAGTATGTTATAGAATATATTGAATTATAAGAGAATTATATTTACACTCCATCTCATAATAAAAATAATAAATCATGGTTATAAAAAAAATTATCATATAATAGAAGCAATATGAAAATAAAATTCTTTATTTAGATCCATATAATATTGATAGATTCATTTATGTTTAATTTATTCATCTATTAACACTTTTCTTCATTATTTTAAAAAAACATTATGCTATATCAATCCTTAATTTCATTTTGAACTCATACATATTTCTAAATGTTTAAAAATATATGTATGGTTTAATATACCTTTCCAAATCAATTAATTGATTCTATAACACTAACACCAAACATAAACATTCTATGGATTTTCTGTAACTCCATTATGTATTTCAGAAAATTCAATTACATAAACTAGTGATTTTCCTTCCAAATTAATATAGTTTTCAATGAAAAATGATAACTATTGGTAAAATATAATAATATTCTTCTAGATTAAAACATTACCAAATTATATTGAAAATAAATCCCAAAAACCTCAATATCACATGATCTAACAACTTATTCTCCATATAGTGATAAAATCATGTTATTTTTTTGAATATATCATATTTTTATAAAATTTTCATTGATCATCATAAAATAAATTCCTTTAACAGATCAACCCTTAAATGAAACCTCTAGTCTCTCTTAGTCATCAAAACACTCAATAACATTAACTATGTGAGTGGAGAATAAATTTACAACTGTTATTTTTCATGTAATTATGTTGAAACATTAATTGAATTCATTTAGGATTCACATAAGAATGTAGATCCACTTCTTAAATAACATTAACAAACGGTTATTCTGGAATGTATTATTATAACAATAATAATTCTTCTTATTTCTTAATAATGACTCAAAAAAATTCGACACTTGCCTAAAAATATTCAAACATTGAGCATATAATTTATCTAGGATTTTTTTCAAGGTTATGTTTTATGATGTTAATGTTATCATATATATAACCAAATATTTTATCAGATGAGTATCATATTTTATAGAAACAATAAGGAAATTTTTTAAATTTTCACTAAATAAAATTGTGACCCCTTTTTAAGTATAAATAATATCCATTAGTATAATAAGATATATATTTCACTATGATTTGGGTAACCTTGGAAACCCACCCTTTACTTAATTATATAGGTAAATAATCATATCAATTATATTATATATGAATCTAGGTTAATTATGTGAATATATCATTAACATAATCAATTATATAGACTCCCTAAAAATTATCCCTCTATTTACCTAATCTTATCAGTGTCTCCTAGATAAGTGTAACCCAAACAATAAGATCCTAATCTTTTTTGGTTCACTCATTACTTTCCTTCCATGAACATGATAATCAAGAGGAACCTTACTTTAGAATCACATACAGACTATAAAATCAAAGTCATAACAAATGCATAAATTATAAGGGAAATTTTCAACACCCCATGATTTCATAAGAATAACATAATGTTTGATAGTGGATATCATCTGTAAAACCAAGATTAAACGAAGCAAAAAATATTATGATTTGAATATGACCATTTTAATGTAGTTGTTGAAATAAAAGGTTGGAATAAGAATTACTATATTATGGAAAAAATTTAATGGTTCTAATAAATAAATACATGTTTATTAATGTTATGAAAATTAGCATTCATTTTTTAAATGTCATAATATGCATTAAAAATTGGTTTCCTTCAAATATGATATTTGTTTGTTTTTGTGAGGAAATTTTATATTTTATTTTTAAAACTTTTAGAAAATGTATTTAATAAAAACGAATTAAATTTTTTTATAAAAATTTACAAATTATTATAGAGTTAATTTTTAATAATTTTATGAAAATATATATTTTTAAATGAATAATGGAAAATACCTATTTTTATTAGAAACCATATTTTTGTTTCAAGAATTTACAAGGATATTTTTATAAAATGGTTACAAAATAAAATTAGTTAAATTATATTTTTTATAATATAATTATGTTCACTAGAGTTATTTTTATTGTTGAATTTGATATTAAAAAATTTTATACATAAAAGAAATTTTTCTGAAAAAGTATTTTTCATCATGTTATGCATTTCTTATTTTAAATTAAAATTTTCTAACTATAGCAATTTAATATAAAAAAATGGATTTCAATTTTTGGAATTAGGAGGTGAAAATATGATTAATATTTCCCTTTCATTTTTAGTAAGTTGAAATAGTATTCACAGTAAATTGTTATTTCTACACAAAAGGTAAAATGGGTTAACTAGGGTTAAAACTGATGTTTCAAGGCCTCAAAATCAACCCAAAACAAGAATTTATTTCATTTTATGGTATATATTATACAATAGTCATCAAAAATTTTAATATATGTAATTTTGGATCCATGTTTCCTTGATAATGGCATTTATTTTACTTTAAGTAAATAAAATTCCAAAATTTCATTCTCTTGAATTTATTATATCTAAAATGTGTACATATGAATAAAAAGAGGATAAATTAAGTTAAATTTTTTAATTTTAAATATATTTTTTTTTAATTATGGTAATTTATTTATAATTTTTAGGTACTATATAATTCACTTAAAATTATATGTAACATTGACATAATATTAGTTCAATTAATAGAAAAATAAACTAAACAATTCAAAACATATTATAATAAATATAATATCAAGAATTTATTGCCTTTAAAAAATTTATTTGATAAATATATCATATTGGTGATTTTTATTTGGATTATATTCGAATTAAATCTTCTTCTGGGTTTCTTTAACGTCAAATTATATGAATAGTCCCAAAATTGATATTGATGATATTTTATAATAAATATTTTTTTACTAAATAATTTAAAATTCATAAAAAACATATATTTAGAAAAATAAATGTAACATGGTTTAAAATTTCAAATATGGTCCCTTTTTTAAACACATTTATATTTATCGTATCTTTTTTAAACCTTTAATAATAAAATAGTTTTTACCGCAATAATGGTGAAAAATTGTTAACAAAGGGATTAATAAAAAAGATAAGTTTCAAAATGATTCAAAATACTATATAAATTTTATTTGATATTTTTTTTAGTAATATAATTATTCTATTTTATTAAATATATATTTGGAAATTTTATCCTTAGAATGGATTTATTATATTTTAATCATTTACGAAATTTCATTTGTTTTCTCTCCCACATACCGATACAAACCAATTTTCATCAACATATTTTATGGATGTGTAATATGATAGTTTTAATATTTATATATTATTTTTATGATTTAATTGTTCTTACATAATGAAGATATAATATCTACCTTTTTACCTCCCAATTTGTTTAAAAATGATAACGTTGCTTGTGGGTATGTGTGAACTACAACCTATACAAAGCGATGCAATTGGTTTTTCATTTATAATTTACATTTATTGTAATAATAATGTATTTGATGAATATATATAATATAATAATGTTTATTTAAAGGTTAATTATTATTTACATTTCTTTTTTTCCATCTGTTGAATATTGAACGTAGAGTTTATGCGTATGCATGACATACCATCTCCGTGAACAGTGTAATTCATTTTTATATCTACCTATTATGGATGAATATATATAATGAATATATATGATATATATATTAACATTATATAGATTATTCAATTATGATAAAATTATAAGGATAGAGATTCCAAAACTAAAACATGCATGAAAAACTAAGAAGTTGTCATACAGAACAATGATTTTAATAAAACATTGTTAATGAAAAATTTATAAGATATAATAATTATTAAATAAATGGTATTATACATAGAAATAATGTTTTTGTACAAATGGGTGACATATATATATTTATTATATAATCGGTTCTAACATGTATTAATAAATATCATACAAGAGGTAGTAGATTTATGTTTTAGTCCCATTTTAATCAGGATTATTTATGATTGAATTTCCATTGATGAAATTATATGATACTTATTTGAAAAATGTCTTTAATTTTTACCCCCTATCGTTATTTTTGGGTGTTACATGTTTTACATTCATTTAACTCTATTTAATAACTCCAATGTCCAAAATAATATTTCTATGGAAAACCAACATTATTTCTCTATTTTGTAAAATATTATTTTTATTTCATATCCATTACATATGAAAATGTTTTGAAGAATAATTTATTATTTCTATATTACTATTTATAAATTCATTTTACCCATGAATTACTTTATAAAAAAAATTAAATGGAATTTTATTGTCACATTCTGAATAAGGTACTTTTTAAGTTTTTATAAAAGTGTGAAAGGAATTTTTTCTTTAAACATACAATACATGAATGGAATTTCCATCAATAATGACCACTAAATTATTTGAATATAACTTCACAATTATCTAAGGTTTTTTTTAAATTAAATTATTTCTATAATATTTAGGAAATTTATATATTTAAATAAATAATTTCAAGGTTAAAAGTGTATTTTCTTTAAGAAATATTCCATTGATTTTTTTTAAAAAAATTAATATATGATAACATCCCTCACTATTAATTATATTTTATTAGGGATATGATCTAATTATACCATTATTATAATATCTATATATTTTTTATGAGTTTGATAAAAATATTAATGAAACCCATTTATTTTTCTAGGGTTATGCTATAATGAAATTATAAAATGTTTAAGAAACATATTTTATTTTCAAAGGTTATGATATAATGATGTGATTAATGTTTTGTGATCTTATGTTACACATATTTATGGTTTTCAATATATGAAATTTGGTACTTGAATTATATATCCCAACAGTGAATTTATTTAATGTTTTATATCTCATTATATAAATTTATTAAAATTTCTCATTCTTGATATTCATGTATTTTTAAATTATAATTATTTATGAAATGAATCAAGTTTATGATTTTGATTGATTGGCTATGAGCAATTTAATAAATTTTCATGATCTCATAACATTATAATTATATTATGCTTTTATTGGATCATTGATAGATATCTCAAATGGTTTCACTTACCGTGTACATGAGCTCACACTTTCTTATGTTTCCTTTCAAGTAGTTAGGAAGAACAGTTTATATAAGTTATGCCAAGAAGTGTAAACAATGGGAAGAAAATTTTGGTAGATGATGAAAAATTTATAAAAATATCTATTTTATGTATCTATCCTCAAGAGACACTAATCCATCAATGTTCTGGTGTGGATCATAATGTCATATATTTTATATTCATTGAAAATAATTTAATATTAACGCAAAAAATATATGGGTATCTATAGTTGATATCAGTTTTAGGGTAAGTTAATATTTGGGTATTTGGATTAGAAAACATTTGTGAAACCCCTAGGGATATATCTAAGTATAGTATAATGTCCTAATGTTTTAGTAAGGAAGTGAAATTTTTATTTTCCAAGAAATACATATATATATGGAATATAGAAGTTGATGTGGTTTTGGAATAGATGCATCGAGGGGTATTAACCCCCCGAAGCATGTTTATTATATCTCAGCCATCATTCTAGCTCACGGTGACGATATCCATACTGAAAACCTATTTTTAAACTCTAAAGGGATATTTTTATGTGAACTTGAATTTTCTTTGGGAACCATTATAAAGTATTTGAAAAGATTATGGCCATTAATCACCTATGATAAAACTATGGTTTCATATATTGAAAAGAATGTGTCTTGATTTGGAAATCCAATAAATTATATTTTATTATTTTGTTGTTTCCCAATATGAGTATTGTTTCTAAAACTATTCATTTTTGTTTTTTTAAATGGATAGAAATATAAGGATTTGTGTTAATGATGAATTTGATAAACAATATAATTATTATCCCTATGAGAAAACAACTAAAATATGATTTGGAATTAGAAACCTTATGTTTATGAATAATTATTTATCTCATTATATATATAACAATATCAACATGGGTGAGTTTCTTAACCCACATAATTAAAAGAAATATGAATTTAATAAAGACTATGAAGGGTAAAGGATTAGGTTTCTTATATGTTATTTATATTGGAAGAAGAACCAAGAGAAATGTTTCAATAGAATGAGATGATTGTTTGGGTGTGGAAAATTGGGATATTGAGCAAGTGATTTTTAAGGAAAATGGTAATTTTTGTTAACTCAATGTATGATAGTAATAGTTTCCCTAAATAATTATCATTGGTGAAAATGTTTTAAATATAGAAAATATCGGCATTATGTAAATCAATATCCTAAGGGTAATTAAAAAAATGAGATCCCTATGATTTTATGAGTAAAGGTTTTACTTTTGATGATTAAGAGCCCAGGAATGACATAATGAAGGAAGGATGAATTAATAAATAAGATGCTGAATCCTAGTAATTGGCTATGAAAATAAGTGGAATGATTGAATTGTTTATGTGTTGGAATTTGAGAATTACGATGAATAATTATTTTTATCAATGTTATTCTGGTTAAAAAAATCATAAAATATGTAAGTATTTTTCTATAATAGTTTTTATATAAGTATTTCCAATCCCATGTTGAATGGTAATGATATCATAGAGATAGGATATAATAGTAAGAAAATTTTTTCTCGATGACATATGACTAAGAGAAAATATGTTCCCAATGCTGAGATAATAATGTTTAATTGAGAAAAATATATAATTGAAATTAATAATGGAAACGGGATAGCATCAGAATCATTTAAAATAGAGAGTTATTTTATGACAATGTTATATATGGTATATGTGATTATGTTTATAGAATTTTTGGATTTGAGGAATATATTAAATAGTGTAATGACACGTTAATTCTCATTGGCTTGAGAATACAATGAATCATTACATGACATTAAGCGATATCCACAAGATTCCAAAGACTGTAAATAAATGCCGAAGGGTTTAAAATGTAGTGGGGGACAATTTAACCTTAATGAAATAAACCATTAAACCAACAAACCATAACCAAACCATTCATTAAATGATGCATGAACAAAAGATGGAAAACACAACTACATTATTCATTTCAAAACCACTCAAATGTGTGAAACACCAGTGACCAAAAAAATATGAAAATAAATAGTAGAAGAACAAATAAAGACTCTCAAAATATCACAAGACTCCATGATCCACAATCTCTAAGATCCACAATTACTGAACAACAAAAATATCAGGAGGTGGTGCTAAACACATGTGATACATTACCTTTTCTCATGTCCTAGAAGATAGAATACGGGAAAGGGCCAAAGTTCTAGATAATGGGTGAGTATAATGCTGAGCAGGTTATCCCCAATGACATCCATACTCATGCCACTATGATTGAAGAGTTAGAAACATAGACATAAAATGGTTTATATATAACAATTTCTCAAAATGGTTTATAAATAAATATAAACAAGTTTCCAAAACCATTTATAACCAAATGAATACAAGTGAAATTGTAACCAATTTTATAGTAAGATATTTTCCAAAAAAAATAAATAAACAAACCTTTCAAACCATTTATCAATATTCCATTAGCATACCCAATCCATTCCACACATCCACACTACTAAGAATCCACGCTATATGATGACAGTTCAATAATCATGGGTAGTTTCTCATAGATCTACCAAGTCATCACAAGATAATTATATCCCATGTGACAGTTGACCTTTGGCAGTAAGAACAAGGTCATGTTTCAACCAAGCCCTAGAAATTCAATATGAATTAACACACAAATATGTCCAAGGATATTTCTAAAACACCATTTCAATAAAACTACATTTTTGCTGAAAACCATTTTCATCAAAACCATTTCAATAAAACAAGATTTTTGTTGAAAACCTATTTTTCATCATACCATTTTGAAATTCCAACAAATACATAATTTAAAATCACAATTTTAAATCCAATAAACTAAATCACTTGGCACAATAATTCACCAAGATCACACAATTTCACCCAAAACCATAAATAATCACTAGAGAAAATTTATTACATGATTTTAACAATAAAAGCCATTCAAAAAAACAATTTTTACCAAATAAAAACAATTATAGAAAGAGTATTCAAGAGATAATCCACCTACATTAATGTTTTTTAAGAACATGACAACAAACGTAGAACACACAAGAAACTGGGTCGATTCTCCACAAAACCTTCTTTGATAAATTTTCCTATCATGATCAATACAAAATATAAACATAATTGGAATCCAAAATCCTATATATACCCATAATAGGTGTAGATATAACAAACTAAGAAAAGAGTATAAGTAAATCTAATTAGATACAAGAAAACAATCAAGAACGATGAAGAACAATCACGTAACTCAAGAATCAAGATTCAAATAACAAAGGGAAGCCTTCAGATTGCCTATGGATCAATGGGAGAACCTTATTTTGCCTTAATAGAAGAAAAATCCCAAATTAGATCTATGTTGGGGAAAAAGAGTGAATTAATGTGAAGGCCGAACCAGATCTACTTTTTTAGGATCTTATTTTTACCCCGTGCATCGCTAGTTTGCACAATTTGAAAAATTGTGTGCTAACCGCGCATTAGATACTGCCTTAAAGAAACTATCACATGATATCTTCACATAGTCACCCTAACCATTCTCAAATATTTTCAAAGATGTTTCCCCAAAACTACAACTGCACACAATTTCTCCTATGATATCCAATCTGTTGGGACAAACTGTGTGTTGACTGTGCGCCTCTCCTCATGCCCTCAAAATATATTGATTTTTCACAAAACTCTCCCTCCTTCACCCTTTCAATGTTTAACCATGAAAATAATAAAATAAGTGACACTTACTAGAAACTAGTGGTAATAAATTCTCCCCACCATAGGTCTTTTCATCCCTGGAAAGTTGAAAACCATCGCTGCCCTGAAAGAGTTCTGGCCATATCTCTTTCATTTCCTTCTCACTTTCAAAATTCTCTTCCTGAATATGACCATGTTTCCATAATACCTACACTAGACCGATGATTTTTCTATGAAATGCATTCTCTTGTTTATCCACAACCCACACAGGGATATGTGCCAACGAAGCATCATGATCTTGGTCAATGTGATCCCATCTCATCACATGGTCAGGATCAGGCTGATACTTTTTCAGCTGAGATATGTGGAACCCATTATGCACCCCACATTAACATAGTGGCAATAAAAACTGATATTCCACCTATCCTTCCCATTCATATATCTCTCAAGGTCCAATGTATCAAGGATATAACTTTCCCTACTTCCAGAAAAAATGATGTTCATGTCTTGGACAGATCCTCAAGAACACATGATCACTCAAAAAAATGACAATGATATTCAATGATGTCCCACATCAGATTTATTATGACTCTGAGATGCCTCTATCCCCTTTCTAATCAAATGAATCTTCTCCATCATTTAATGGACAAGAATTGGTCCAATTAGTGAAGTCTCTCCTCTTTCCACCCAACATAGTGGAGAATGACATGGACACCCATAAAATACTTCAAAAGAATCCAAATGTATCGAGGCCTGATAGTTTTAATTATACAAGAACTATAATAAGGGTACATTATCCTCCCATGAGACCCCAAAATCTATTACACAATCCCATATTATGGCTTATAACGTCTATATTATCCTTTCAGATTGGTCGTCCATCTGAGGATGATAGGCCATACACATATTCAACAGAGTTCCAAGGGATTTCTATAAGTATTTCTAGAATTGAGGCGTCATCCACACATATCTATCTGAGATGATCAAAATTAGTAATACATTCCACTACCACTTATTTGATATATATTTTTACAGATCCTCCACCGTATAATTTTCACAAATCGGGATGAAACTGGCCACCCTTGTAAGATGATCCACTATCACCCATATGTCATCATATTTCAAAATCGTTCTTGGGAGACCTATAACAAATTCCCTTGATAAATGATCCCATTTTCACACTAGGATAGTAAAATAATTTAACATACCTACTAATCGATGCTGCTCTACCTTAACCTGTTAACAAGTTAAGCATTGTGAGACAAAATCGGACACCTTTCTTTTCAGGACGCTCCGCCAAAATTGAACCTTTAACACCTTGTACATATTCTATATACCCTGGTGTACAACCCATATTGAATGGTAGTAATAATGAATATATTTTTACTGATAAGACATAGGTACAACCCTTTGATCTCTGAAATACAAAATTGAACTCCCATTATGTTTCCAGGTCTCAATAGTCTCCACACCATTATGTTTTGGACACATAACCAGACATTCTGCTTCAGATGTATGTGCCTCTTTGACCATATTTACCAAATTATGAACAGGTGTAGATGAAAATAAAACCACAAAATCACCTTGGTCTTCACATTCCACATTCATGTTGGATATGACTAACATCAACCTCCATTCATCTAAATATTCTTTCACCAATTGAGAAAATGACTTTCTGCTCAATGATTATATCACCAAATTACCTTTTCCTGGTGTATACATCAACTAAAAGTCAAATATTTGGAGATAATACATCTATCACCTTTTCCTATGATTTAAATATCATTGTGAGAAAATGTGTTTCCAGCTTTTATGATCCATGGAAATAGTGAATTTATCACCAAATAGATAATGACATCAGGTCTTCAAAGTATGGACAACTACAACTAACTCCAAATCGTGTTCTGGGTAGTTATTCTCATTCAATATCAACATTCTTGAACCATAAGCCACAACATGGTATCCATGCATATGAAAACAGACAAACCTCAATCTCAAATAAACCCAGTTCACCACATATCCCTATCCTGATTCTTGAAAAATTAATCCATGTGCTGATGTGAGTTGAAATTTTATCTCCCGGAAAGACTTCGAGTATTCATCTGTCCATTGTAATAGATCATTTTTCTCTTTTCAAAAGCTATCATTGGTGAGGCTAGTTATGATAATTCACAAAAAAAGAATCATTAATGACTTTATAGAACAAGAAAACCTCATATTTAAAAGACATTATTTAGCGGATTCCACGTGATCACAACTTCTATCTTTTCAGGGTCTACTGAAATACCTTTTTCAGAAATTACATAGATGAGAAAGAAGAACTATTGTATCCAAAAGTCACTCTTAGACAATTTTTCATACAAACAATGATCTCTCAATATTTGTAACCCTATCATGAGTTGTTTCTCATTCTAATTCCTTTTCCTTTAATACAAGAATATTTCATCCACAAACACCAGAAAAAGAGAATCAAGATATCTATGAAATATCCAATTCATTAAATCCATAAAGAATGCTGATTCATTCATAAGACCAAAATGCATGAATACATATTCATAGTATTCATATTTAGTTCTGAAATACATATTCATTATGTCTTCCTTCTAAACTCGCAATTAATGATATCCTGATTTGAAGTCAAATTTAGAGAACAACTAAGCTCCCCTCAATTGATCAAATAGATCATCAATGCATGTAAGTGGATACTGATTTGTAATCGTAACTTGGTTAAGCTTACGATAATACACAAACAACCTTATATTTCCATCTATTTTATTCACGAACAAGTCTGGTGCTTCCCATGGAGATGTTCTTGGATGAATGAAACATTTTCTTTCCAGCTCCTCCAACTACACTTTCAATTCCCTTAACTCTGTTGGTTCTATCCTATAAGATGTGATTAAAATAGTATTTCTACCCATTAGGGGATCAATGGTAAACTCCAATTCTCTAAGAGGTGGTAACCCTAAGAAATTCATGGGAAAGACATCTATAAATTTATCCATAGTTTCTAGAAAACTGGTATCCTTGATCTCTTCCACCGATGCCAAAGTTAGTGCTGCCAACTTATAAGAGATCAATCACACTCCTGGTGCCAAAAAACCCATGAAACCATTATTTAAAATGTTATCTCTTATGAAGAGATAATCGAACCCGTCCTTAGATGTGAAACAAACCATTCTTATATAATAGTCGATGTGAGCCTTGAATGTTGTCAACCAATCCATACATAGTATTACATCATAGAAATCCATCAGCAACATTGAGAAGTCCCATTTTAGCTAAGCACCATCAATAGTTATAGAACATGATTTACAAATGAATGTGTGACATTATCTTTCTCTATGATGGGTTTGTAGTTTTAACAAAGAACGCATCATATCTACTTTTAGACATAGAAAATAAACATCACTAGAAGTAATGAAGAAATAAGATGCACCAATATCAAAAAACACTTGCATAAGGGTAGAATTAAAAATAATCATACATCTCAACGTAGATGGTCCAACCTGATCATCCACAATCATCAGGTCAGCTCCATTCAATTGTTTTTCCACTACAATCAGCTGTTTGTTGAATTTAAGAGATTTCCCTTGATGTGGAGTCATGGTATTATGAGAATATCCATGGCTAGATATGAATTTATGATTATACTGATTCTTCCATCCTCATACTTTCAATGAATATGATGCTTGAGACACATGATATGTGTCTAAAGAACCTGGCCTAAGAGCACTTCAACAAAATTACTTAACATGACCCATCATGTTGCTGTTATGGCATGCTCTTGGTGGTGCTATACATTCTCACAACATGTGGTCAAAGAAGCCACATTGGTAGCATCCCACTTGGATCTTTGGTCATGGATGATTACTTACTGATCAAACTATCTAATTTTGGGTCACAATCTCACCTTATAAATAGGTGTCCCTGTTGCACTAGCTCGTAACAGTTGAGTTCCCAACATTTCCCAAAGGTATCATCCTAATTTCTCCTCCCACAGATCTTGAGATATCATGTTCTGCCACTGCCTCTCTATTCACCATATCTGTATATTCACTAATAAATAGGACCTAAATATTTCATCAATTTTTTTCCTTAGCCATGATTATAAGGTTCGTGCCCTCAGGGATGTAATCACTACAAATTCGGGACTAAATTATACTAAATTCTTGAGTTTAGCCGCATATTCCATGATCGATAGATTCTTATTCTCCATGTAAAATAATTATATTGTAATATAGATATTGACTATTTAAGGATATATGTTTATGTTAAAAAATTAATCAAAATTATCCTAACTAAGAACATGATCCAATTTTCCTCAACCACCAAATCCCACCACTGGCGTGAGATATCCTCAAGTAGATAAGTCACCATCATGAATTTCAGCTTTGCTGGTGTGCTGATGAAATCAATGATATGATTCCTCTGATTCAACCACACCTCCACTTTTTTGGGTTCATAATCACCCCGGATGATGGGTGGACTCTACTTCATGAACTGGATGGAATGATCCACATGTGTTGGTTCATCACTCCAGTTTTTTATATCCATATCTTGGAATACTTGAATGATAATTTGAACCGGATCTTGGTTCACCTATGGTCCATGTGGAACCATGTTTTCCGTATCATTTTTCAATTGGTTTCTACATTACCTACTGGGTTCGACTAACTAAACAAACAAAAAACTGGGCAAGACTCACTCTCTAGAAATAGATGGATTAGAATTTCAAATTATATGACATAAAATATCATAACATTGTTTTCCAAAAACTAATTTTTTCACATTTATCCATTCTTCATGAAAAATTCATTCTTTCTTTTGAACATCAAACCGTTTTCAAAATAAACCAATTATTATATTTTCAAAATTATTCATTTTAAAATTAATTATGCATTTTTTTTTTGAAATTACACCTTTTCATAGGATCCTAAATCATTACTCTAAATTAAATATGAAATACTTGTGGGAATTTATTCCTATAATGCATGAAATGCTCATCTCATTGGATAAACCAATCACAATGAGATTTTGGAATCCTATAAGTGTCTTCAAAACAATTATGTACCCAAAACCCTAGTAACTTGAAGTTCAACATAAACAGGATTACTATGTCCTTTTTTGCTATACATTAATAGTCCCGACAATCCCACTACTTTATAAGATCATAATTCAAGGAATATACATGGGTGAATCAACTCCATGACCAAGAAAGTGAAAAATACTTGTTAGAATTAGACCAAACTAGATAATACCATTTGTAATGACCTAGTAATTCTCATTGGATTGAGAGTACTATGAGTCATTACTAGGCCTTAAGCAACATTCTCAAGATTCCAACGACTGGAAATAAATTATGAAGGATTTCAAATCTAATGGGTGATGATTTAAAAATTAATAAATAAACCATTAAATCGACAAACCATAACCGAACCATTCAATAAATTATGCATGAACAAAAGAAAGACAACACAACAAATTTATTCATGTTAAAACCACTCCAATGTGTGCAACATTGGAAGACCATTAAATTATCAATGTAAATAGCAGAAGAATAACTAAATACTCCCACAATCAAACAAGATTCCATAATCTACAATCTCCTAGCTCCACAATCACCAAACAACCCATGTAGAATGAGGTGGTGCTAAAAACATATGGTAATTTACCTTTTCCCATGTCCCATAAGATAGGATCTTCCAAATCCCCAATGTTTTAGATTAGGGGTAA
Source organism: Viscum album (assembly GCA_963277665.1). Taxonomy (NCBI): domain Eukaryota; kingdom Viridiplantae; phylum Streptophyta; class Magnoliopsida; order Santalales; family Viscaceae; genus Viscum; species Viscum album. The sequence goes on along the minus strand of OY728132.1, from coordinate 29,094,372 downwards.
GTATAAAAATCAGTAGTTTTTTTCCCAATGACTTCCTTAATCACACCACTAGGATAGAAGAGTTATCAACATTTACATAAAAAAGTTTATATATAACAATTTCTCAAAATAGTTTATAACTAAATATAAACATGTTTCTAAAACCATTTATAACCAAAATCGTATAAGTGAAATTGAAACCAATTTTCAATCAAGTTATTTTTCCATAAAAAGAACTATGAAATGATTAAAATCCAATTTTCAATATTCCTTTGGCATACCCAATCAATTCCACACATCCTCACAACCAACCATGCATGTTATGCGATGACAGTTCCATACTCGTGAGCAGTTTCTCATCTATCTACCAAGTCATCAAAAGGTAATTATATCCCATGTTCAAGTTGGCCTTTGGAAATGAGCATAAGGTCATATTTCAACCATGTCTCAGAAATGTAATATGAATTCACACACCAAAAAAGACCAATGATCATGCCAAAAAACCTTCTCAATAAAACCATCTTTTTTATTGAAAACCATTTTCATCAAAACCATATAAATGGAAACCCATTGCAATAAAACAAAATTTTTATTGAAAACCTGTTTTTCATCAAACTATTTTTCAATTCCAAAAAATCCAATATTTAAAATCACCATTGTAAATTCGTCATACTAAATCAGTTTTCTCAATAATTCACCAAGATCACACAATTTCACCCAAAAACATAAATCAACACTATAGAAGATTTATTACAAGATTTTCACAATCAATTCCATTAAAATTACCAATTTTAAACTAATACAATCAATTCTAGATAGAGTATTTGAGAGAAAATCCACCTACTTCAATGTATTTGATGAGCACAAAAATAGATAAAGAACGTAACAGAAACTAAGTTGATTCTCCACAAAACCTTCTTTGATCTCTTCACATATGATGATCAAGACCAAATATCAACATATTTGGCATCTGCAATATTATATCTACCCATAATGGGTGTAGATCTAATAAACCGAGAAGATAGGATAATTATATCTATGTAGATCCTATAAATTGATCAAGAATGATAAAGAAAGACCACATACCTCAAGAATCGGGCTTCGAATCACAAATAGAAGCCTTCAGATTGCCTCTAGATCGATAGAAGAACCTTATTTGGACTTATGAGAAGGAAAATACTAATATAGAGCCGATTTTGGGGAATATGAGTGGATTAAAGGCAAGGCCAACCCAAATCCACTTTTTTAAGATATTGGTTTAACCATGTGCATAGTTAGTTGACACAGTTAGACAAATCATGCTATAACAGTGTGTTATATACTACCTTAAAGTAAAACCTCACATAACCTCTTCATGTACTCTCCCAAATTGTTCTCAATCCATGCAGAAGCTACTATTTCAAAAATGAAATGACACACGATTTCTTTTAAGATATCCAAATGGTTTGGACGAACTATGTGTAGACTATATTCCTCTCCTCTTGCCACTAAAACATCTTGAAAGTTACCAAAAAAATCCCATCCTTCACCATTACTCTTTTTAGCCTAGAAAGGAATCTAAATAAGGTTGTATACTAGAATCCAAGGGTATTAAAAATAGTAAGTAATTTTATTTGAAAAATAAGCATAATATTAATTTTTAGAAGTAGATATGTTTTCATTAAGGATTTCTAGAGATAAAATTTATTATAATTTTTTATGTGAATCAAGGAATTTAACATGTTTGGTATGTGATATTATGAGGTAGTTCATGTTTTTGGGAATATATGATAATATTGACCTTGAATATATATTTGTGTGTGTGTGTGCGCGCACACGTGTGTGCGTGGGTGTGTGTGAGATAAAAATATTGGTGAATTTAGGTTTTGAATTTGGTTAGAAAAATTTTGGTTGGGTCTTAAGGATATCTATTTATTTAATTGAATAACTTAAACATAGGGTTATACTGTTGAGGTTTTAGAGATTAATGTATTATCTCATCATATGAAGAGTTATCTATATTGGATAACTTTTGATAAACATTTTGGTTTTGATTTAACTAGAGGGATGGTTTCACCACAGATCATATACTAAGTGAGTAAAAAATCAAGGGAGATCCCGATGCCACTGATGAGAACCTTAGGGTTTCACCTTTACACGAACATCTGCTTCCTTTGGCTTCAATTGATCCTTTTCTAATGACTATAATCGACCCAGAGTGTAATTTTTCTTTCGTAGACCCTATATCCAAAGTTCAAAAGGATGAAAACACTTCAATTGACAGAATGAAGGGCGTCTCCATTGTTGAAGCTCTCAAAGGCATTGATCTCTGTAAGGCTTTTGTGACATGAGTATCACACTGAAAGCAATTTGATGATGGTATATTTACAATCGAGGATGACCCCGATGTTCTCCAACAGAGGTTGGTACATTATCAATTCTTGGTCATGGATCGTATTTCTTATCTAAAAGGTGACAAACCATAGGAAAATCTGGAACTCAAATCATGAATCACTCACATATTGGGTTTTTCTGACTGGAAATGTGTGCCGCGTGGAAAGGGATACTTTTATATCCTTTTAAAATCGCAAGACAGGCTTGACGTAGTTTGGAAATCAGGAAATATCCATCTCAAGATAGGTATTCTTCATATTTCTAAATGGGATTTGTCCATTAACCCATACAGCACAAAAAAACACTTATGAAAATATGGGTTCGTCTCCATGGTCTGAATTGGTACTTTTGGAATCCAAAGATACTTAACGATATTGCATCCTATATTGGTACTACTCTTAATATAGAACATCGAACTCTCAATGCTGACCTTGGTATGTTTGCTCAGGTAATGGTCGAAGTTGATATGGCTAAGAAAATCTCTGAGGTAATCATCTTTACTGCTAACGATTATAGGGCAGAGGTGCGTGTTGAATGTGAAAGAATGACGCCCTTCTGTGAGTTATGAAAGATTGTTGGACATTATTTATTGAAATTACTTGTATTCAAGAGCTAGGTATCACATCCCTCGAGTGATGGATAGATGAAAGTCAAGGCGAAGAAGAAGGGTAAGGCGGTGTCCACGGTTTTTCATGAACCCTCGAAAAATAAGGAAGAAATCTGGGTGAAAAAATCTTTTCATCCAGGTGAATCATCGGGTATCACATGGGCAGACCATGTAGAAGCAGAAGAAATGGAGGATATTGATAATACTATACTAGATGAAATCAGAAAAATGGTCCTGGATATCTATGATTCTGACTCTGAGTGACAAAAAGATCCATCTCCTCTCAACCCCCCTCTGGGTAATGCTACAATAAATGTTACTCGATGTTTGGCTGGGGCTATTTTCATAAAAGCATCGCAGATTCAACTGAAATCTACCCAAGTAGATGATCAGATTACTAAGAATGATTCTTCTCAGCCATGGAGAATGGATAATGCAAGTTTCTCTCCTTCTTCCCCACCTTGTTTACTTGATACTCATTCTATAGTAAGGGATCCTGTTATAATATTGGACTCACCCCTGCTACTCTTCATACTATTGATAATTCAATAGTTGATCTTTAAACAATAGTGAATAGTCTTCCTTAATCAGATAGAGCAATATGTGATAATATTTTATCACCTACTGCTCCCCTATATTTGAATAATTCAAATTACTTAGCAGATGGTAGTATGACCACACCCACTAAGATCTATTTGAAGGCTAATACTTTGCTTGTTATTATATTTAGTACTGCTAACACTTCTGATATTTCTCTGAAGAGAAACCAGGTTCTGAAGTCTACCCCAACATATTCCTCTAATATTAGGAGATCCAAGAGGAATAAGGGCTCAAGTGGGTCAAAAAGAAGAAGGGGGTTCTCACTCCAGATCCTGGTTTTAAATGGATTTGATTTTTTGGAACTGTCAGGGTTTAACAAACCCTAAAACTTTCTCTGTTCTTGAGATAATACTCTTGACTCATAAACCATTAATTTTATCTATTGTGTAACCTAAAACTAGATTCACTATGAATTTTAATAATTTTATTATATATAGTTATTGTTTTCTTGGATCTTGCAATATTAATAGTTCCTTTGACCTGATCTGGATTTTTTATCATAACTCTATGAAAAATATTAATGTTTGTAATTTTTCTGATCAAATGTTCACATGTGAATTTTAATTTAGATAAACTGCATATCTATTGAACTTTTTTCTATACAAAGAAAAATTATCAGGATTGTCTCTCCCTTTGGAAAGGCCTTTCATCATTAGCTAACTCTATCCAGGATCCTTGGTTAGTCATCGATGACTTAAATTCTATCCTTTACCCTAGAAAAAAACATGGTCCCTCCCACTCTCTTATTTCTTATAAGGAATTATGTGCTACCTTGGATGATTTTAACCTAATTGAAATCAACCTTGCAGGTGCAAAAGTCACCTGGTACAGAAGACATTACAACAGGACTGTAGCTAGTAAGCTAGATAGAGACTTCACGAATATTTCTGCTCTGGACTCTTGGGACTCTATCTCATGCCTCAATCTCCAAAAATTAAGTTTGGACCACCACCTGATTCTTGTGAGTTGTCGGTCCCAAAATTGAAAACCAAACATTCCTCTCAAATTTAATAATACATGGTATAATGATTCAGATTACTCAATTCTTATTAAAAAATGCTGGGATTCCATGTCACATCAATCTGATGCCTTTTCTTGCATCACCAATTTTAAACATCTTAAGAAAAGCCTCAAGATTTGGTGTAGTTCTAAATCCAATCAAATTAATAAGGACATAGACACCCTTGAGGTTGACCTTAATCAAATCCTAAATTCTAAAACTCACACTATTTTTTTCATAGATCCACAAAATGAAACAAACATCACCTCGAAACTCAAATCTCTTCTCATCTTTAAGGATACCATCTGTAAGAAAGTCTTTAAAGAAAAATGGCTTGTCGATGGGGATCGAAGCAATAAATTCTATAATGCTCTTCAATGTATCAGAAAAGTGAATAGACCTCTTACTCTTCTTAAAGATAATGACACCCTCATGGCTCAGAAATAGCTATTGTTGATTATGTTGTTTCCTATTTCTATAATATTTTCAATGGTCTAGATATACATAAATATATTCTCCCTGAGATCATCCATTCCCTTGTGACTGAAGTGGATAGTCTCCACCTTTTGGGTATTCTTATGGACCATGAAATTAAGGACACCATCTTCTCCCTTAACCCGGATAGTGCTCCGGGTCCTGATGGCTTCAACAATGGTTTCTATCCCCAACACTGGGAAGTTATCCATGTTGATGTTTGTAAGATTGTTGAACACTTCTTTTATACTAGTAATCTCCCTCATGGTATTAATGCTCAATTTCTCACTCTTATTCTTAAAGTTGCTAATGCTTTGGAAATTCACCACTTTAGACCTATTGCCCTCATCAATTCTCTTTATAAAATCATCACAAAACTCTTAGCTTCTAGACATTCAACATTATTCCAAAAAATCATCTCTTGGGACCAATTTGGCTTCATCAAAGGTCATTCTATTCAGGATTTCATTTGTCTTGCCTCGGAATGCACCAATACCCTTAACAAAGTCTCAAGAGGTGGGAATGTTTCCATTAAACTAGATGTCAAAAAACCTTCTGATACCATGGACTGGAACTTTATTTTCAAAGCTCTTCATAGATTTGGTTTCAATGATATTTTTATAAGACGAATTAACACTCTCTTAAACTTTGAATCCCATTCCATCCTTGTTAATGGCTCACCCAAAGGTTATTTTAAATGTTCAAAATGGGTGTGCTAAGGAGACCCCATTTCTGCTATTCTCTTTGCCATTGCAAAAGACAATCTTAGCAGAATCATCTCTCAGCTGGTTTCTAAAAAATATTTAAAACCCATACAAGAATATTGTTGTTAAAATTTTCCTATCCATCATTTATATGCTGATGAAATTATTCTGTTTATTAATGGGAGAAAAAAAATCCTTCAGCTTATATAATCCTTATCTCACTATGAGGATCTCTATGGACAATCTATATGTTGGAATAAAACGTACATACAATTTGGGAAATCCTTTCCCTCCAATAGTAAATCTAACATCATTGAGAACCTAGGTATCAAGGAAGATACCCTTCCTTTCACCTACTTAGGAGTCCCCTTATTCTGGGGTCGTCTCAAATCTATATACTTTACTTCTGTTGTTGACCAAGTTTTAAGCCAGTTATCCCCCTAGAAAGGAAAATCCCTCTCTATGGCTAGACGAATCTGCCTTATTAAATCTACTATCATCCCTAAAATGGTTTACCCCATCATGATTTATAAATGGATAGTCTATCTTCTAAAACAAATTAATGTTTTTATCAAAAAAAAATTTTGGACAGTTAGCATCCTTGAAAGAAAGCTAGTCACCATCCCTTGGTCTACTTGTTGCAAGCCGATAGAAAATGGTGGGATAGGAATTAAGAACCTTAATATTTTTTAATGAAGCTATCCAAGAAAAGTTTACTTAGAACATGATTAATTAGAATGATTATTCCCTTGAATTCATCCATAAAATATTCCTGGTGAAATTAAAAAACAGAAATTTTATATATGTCAATTCCTCAATCTGGCCTTCCATCAAAAATTTCTTCTCCAACATCATGGCCAATTCTAGATGGTTAGTCAATGTGAACTCTAATCATAATTTTTGGACTACTAATTAGACTGGAACAACACTAATTTCTATGCTTCACTATCAACCCCCACATGATAGCATTAACTTCACCATTCTTGAGGTTTTTCACTCTCAAAATAATAACCTTCTTAATTCCATTATAAATATTATTGATAATCATTCATTCTCTTTCTTGGATGACTCCCTCATTTGGGAACCTATCCAAAATGGATTATTGAATTCAAAATTTTTTTACAATCACAATTTTTCTAACACTGATCCTATTTTTTATTGGTTGAAATCATTTGAAAAACCTTGGATCAAGCCTTCCTGATTAAACCTCATTTGGCGTATTTCTCATAATTGTATCCATATAGAGGTTACCCTTCAATATTTTGGTATTCATATTTTCTCACAATGTCACATGTGCCATCAACACAAGGACAATAGTAATCACCTTTTCTTATCCTGTTCCACCGCCTCTACGCTTTGGAATTATGTTACTGACTTTTTTGACTGCAGGTGGATATATTCAGATTCTTTTCTCGACTTACTAAAACATTGTGTGGAGCGCAAAACATCAAAGAAAATAAAAAATATCTTCCTCTATGCGGTCGTTGAACTCCTCCATGTTATCTGGTATGACATGAATAATATTATTCACAGAAAATGCTCCTTCAATCTTAATGCAGGTAGAACAAGAATTATCATATCCATCAGTGATGAAACTTTGATTCGAAAGGCACATTGTGACAACTCTGTTGGTGAATTCATGATCCATCAGCGACTCTGTGTTGATGGACTCTTCCCAAAACCACGTCAGACTCTTGAAGTCTTCTGGAAAGCTCCCATCCATGGATAGATCAAAATCAATGTTGATGGCGCCTCCAAAGGAAATCTAGGTCCAGAAAGATATGACGCTATTTTCATAGACTTCCTGGGACATTTGCACGGATGCTTCTATGGAAGCTGTGGTAATTCCTCCTCTCTCTAAGTACAATTGATGGCTGTTATATAAGCCATTGACTAAGTTAAAACTAAAGGCTGGAAGGACATATGGATTGAGAGTGACTCTATCACCATTCTACAAGCCATTTGGACTGGGACGATCCATCTTTCTTGGAAGCTTACCTCCTGATGGATGAACTGTTTGAATTTTCTTAAAGATATTAGACACATTGCCACTCATACTTACCATGAAGCAAACATGGTGGCATATGGTCTTTCCAACAAAAGAATCAACCAACACACTACTTGGAATGATGACCTGCTAATTGATCTTATTCCTCTATATGTTATAGATTCTAATAAAATCCCCCATTTCACACTTTTGTAACTCCTTCTTTATATTTAATAAATTGTGTCTTGGTCTTTGACCAAGGCATTAACTTTAAAAAAAATTATAACTAGAGGTATAAGGAATGAGCTATAATTATATTATATATCCAATGATCCATTAAATGTTTATTTTAGACCATCGTGTATGAATAATTTGACTTGAATATTCATTTCAAGGAGTAAGATAAAAAGTTGAAATTGATCGAATCACAACCAAAAGATGAAATCATTCTTATGATATAGAATGAAATATAGTAATTATTTTTTATCACATTCATTATAATGATAGTAAAAGAATCCATCATCTTTAAGAAAATGATCTTAAAATAAAATGTTTTACTTTTACCTTCATTTCTGATGAATCAATTTTGTTTTTCACCCATCATAGATTTATGGTTTTATAGCCATTATAATTTTCTAAACCAAGTTCTTTATCAAGAACTATTAACAATTAGCCGTTATTTTTCACTTTGATGTCCATATTTTCACTTCCCACTAATGTTTTTCTATTTTTAAAACCACGTTTCTTATTATTTCATATGACCTTTATATTTCTCTTTCCCACTTTTTAAGAGAGGTTTTTATTTACCATTTTTATGATGTGGGTTTTTACAAATGGAATTTTCAAATTCCATATCCTTGATTGATGATAAAATATTAAAATTAGGAGGAGGTAATTTATTAATGCGGTGGAGAATTCAACACAGTTATATTTTATAAGATGAACATTATTTTTGATAGTTTATATGACGTATAATAATGACCTTAAATGAACCATGAAATATTTGTAGTGAAATATGACCATTAAAATCTAACCATTGAATTAGTAAGAATGAATAGAAATAACCACATAAGAAAATATATGTAAAGTTATTAATCAATTAAATTGTGTTGATTAATGATTTTGAAATAAGAATTAAATTATTTATTAAAATTCATATTTTTTTTAAAAAATATATTACCATCAAATATGATTTACACTATTTTTCTGCAAGAGAACATCATATTTAATATCGGAAATTTTTAGAAAATTTATTTGGTAAAATGAAATTAATTTTTGAAATCAACAATTTAAAATTATCTTAGATTAAAATTTTTAAAATTTTATAAAAATAACTATTTTGGATTTTTATTGAAAACTGCATTTTAGTTTCGATAACATACAAAGACGAATTTTTGTAAATTGGTTCATAATTAAAATAATTTCCATTATATTATTTTTAATCTAATGAAGTTCATTGGAATTTATTTTATTGTTTAATTTTGTATAAAAATATTTTTCTACTTAAAAATCAATTTTAATGAAAAATTTATTTGCATTGCATTTTATGTTTTTATCTTAAATTAATTTATTATAATTAAATAAATTGAATCATTCAAAATTTATTCAGTATTTTAAATTATTAGGTACAATTTTTTACATATTTCTCTTTTATTTTTTGTCAATTTGAATAGTAACCATAATAAATTTTAATTACCATGGTAATGGTAAAATGCAGTAATTTGGGTTTAAACGAATGTGACATGGTTTCAAAATCAAACCAAAGTTTGAATTAATTTCATTGTATGATATATATTTGAACATAGTTATCCAAAATTCAATTTTTTTTATTTTGGATCAATTTTTTCTTAATAATGTCATTTAGATTATTTTAAGAAAAGAAAATTCTAAAATTTCATTCTCTTGAAATTAATACCATTATAATTATTAAATTGGGATACAAAGATTATATGCTCATTAATAATAACTTATTTTAAATATATTTAATAAATTATGGTAATTTATTTTGAATTTATAGTGATTATATAATTAACATAATGTTTTACCCAACACCCACCCGATATTTATTCATTTAATAAAAAAATAAAATAAAAGATTTCAAAAATATTAAAATTAATATAATTTGAGTGAGTTATTGTGTTTCAAAATTTTTTTAGATAATTATTACATATTATTTATTATTAAAAGTATTATATTATAATTATATTTTTTTCTTGGTGACTTTAATGTTAAATTAAATGAATAGTTCCAAAATTAACAATAATTATATTTTTTAATAAATAACATTTTATTAAATGATTTAAAATTAATACTAATATTACAATTGTACAAGTGATCTTAATATGGTTGTAAATATATATATTGGCCCATTTGAGAGTCAGTTTTCAATTTATGGTAACATTTTTAACCCTTTATGATTGAAATAATTGTTATTGCATTTATGGTAAAAAAATGGTAAAAAAAGGTATTAATAAAAGAGATAGGTTTTAATATGAAAAAATATATATTTTATTTAATGATGTTATTTTTACCGTAGAATATTTTTAGGAATAAATGTCTATTTTGAACTATTTTTCATAAGAATGAGTTTATTATATTTTGATCATTTATGAAATTGAATATGTGACCTCTCCTTCAATTATAAAATAACAACCCTATTTTACCATATTTATACCAAATTTATCCATATAGATCAACCGAAACCCCAAAAATTATCTTTTAAAATTCTCTATCTATGTTCTAGATGTTATTTTACCCCAAAAGACTAACCCTAAGGTCTTTAAGAGGAGATCCCAAGGAGTTATTTCAAGGAAGTGGTATTCATCTTAACCCATGTCATTTTTTGTTTACAACTTCTTTTACCTCCTAAAAATATATGTAATTTATCATAAAATAATAACATATATATAAAAAACACACCTAAATTTTATTATTATTAGGAAACCACCTTTATTCACCCTCTACCCCATCAAAAGGGAGGTGAAATTATCACTCATGTGTATGTATGACATACTATCTCTCCATAGAGATACAATTCATATTTACTAACCATTTTTATAAATGGTTATGATAATGGTTTTAATATTTATATTCTATATTTATGACATAATTATATTTTTTGAAAGATATTATCATATCTACCTTATTACCACAGAATCTGTTAGAAAATGATATTGTCACTCATAGTACATGTAGACTACCACCTCCACAAAGTGGTGCATTTATTTATTAATTTATACAATATGTGGATGGTAATAATGATGTATTTGGTGAATATATATGTTATATATGATAAAAAAATTATTCTGGAAAGGTAAATTGTTACTTATCTTTCTTTTTTCCCATCCATCAAAAAGTGAAAATAGTATTCATGCATACGTATGGCCTATTGTATCCCTGAATGGTGTAATTAATTTTTATATATCTACCTTTAATGGATGAATATATATATATAAAGAAAATATATGATATCTATTTTATATTTAAAATTATAGAGATTATGGAACTATGTTCAATGTACTAGTATATAGAATTCTGTATCGAAACATGAAAACCGAATCAATTATCATATAGAACAATGATATTAATAAAAAACTATCAATAAATGTGTGATAATATATAATAAAGAAAATAAAAATCTTATTATATATATATATATATATATTATTATAGTTCTACAATAACTTTATAATAGATCTATATTTATTATATAGGATATTTGAACACGTATGAACAAATATGAGACTTGTGGTAAGGGATTTTTTTTATAATACAATTTTAATCGAGATTGTTTATGAATTAATTTTAATTGTGTAAATTATATGATCCAAATATTTTAAATGATATTTTTATTTATTTTAATCTAGTTATTATTGAGTATTACAAGTTTTCCTTTAACATTCCTCTCGTTATGTACTCCAAAAACCAAAAGAATTTTTCTAAGGAAAATTGACTTTACTTCTCTATTTGGTCTAAAATCATTTTTCATCTTTATCCATGTTTTCAAAAAATATTTTCAATAATGCTTTAATATTATCTTATAATTTTTTAAAAGAAACTTTTACCCATTTTTAACTATATACAAAATGGTTTAAAAGGAATCTTATTATCCTTTTCCAAACTAGGTATATTTTGAGTTTTTATAAAAGTATGAAAGAAATATTTTCTTTTAAATTATAATACAAGAAAAAAATAAACAACAAAAAAGAACATCCAATTATTTTAATATTCCATTAAAATTTTACTTGTTTATTTTAAAATAAAATGTTTTTAAAAATATGTTTTTTTAATTTAAATAAGAGGCTTCAATATGAAAATTGTATTTCCTTTAGAAAGTATTATAGTAATTATTTAAATATATTTTTCATCTATGATGAAATACTTTGTTTTAAATTGTGTTTCACTTTGGATATTTTCCAATGATACCATACTTATTCATTATATAGATGATTTATGAGTATGGTGATGAAATATTTATAAAACCGATTTATTTTTCATGGGTTTTTCTATGATGGAATAATGAAATATTTATGAATATCATTTTATTTTCTTGGGTTTTGATATGCTGATATGATAAATGTTTTATGATCTTGTGGGAAACATATGTATGGTTTTGATTATGTGATAGGTGTACCTAAAATTATATATCCCACTAATTAATTCAATAATCATTTATATCTTGTGAGGTACTTTTGGGAAACAAGTGGACATTCTTAATCCATTATTGGATACAAGTCAATTTGGATGATCCACTATGTGAAGTAAGTGATGATGACTAATCCAATATGGTTTTCAAAACCTCTCACATTATTTTAGTGGTAAGTTATAAATGATGAGTGGTTCTGGAGAGTCTAGGGATCCTTCGAGTCCCATAGCTCTTGATTTTTGAGGAGGTACACAGAGCCACGTGGTTAGTGATAACCATGCAACTTAACCATGTGAGGAACCCAATTCACAAGGGAGGTCATAAAGGTTTTCTACAATCATGAGAGTGAGGCTACACATCCATGAGCTGTTATAGGATTTCATGATAGTCTATGTTTTCATGGGCTTTGCAAAATTTTCCAAACTGTGTGCCTATCACATGTGAGAGGTGTTTCTATGTAGTGGTTAGTGCATGGTCGGTGAAAAAATTGAAGAACTATGCGACCAAATTGTGTGACCCCTATTTAAAGGGGTAAATTAATTTTTGACCCATTAAATGATTTAAACACCATAATTATTCTTATTTCAAAAAAATTCTCTCTAATAGATATCATCCTGAAGCGCCAGATCCCCTCCCTCAATCCAAGCTATGGATTTAGTTAACTCCCTCATCCAACCATCCTTTCAGTTTTTGTTGGGTGTGTTGGATTATTATTGAGAATATCTACACACCTATTACTATTACAAGTTCATCTTACTGCCAATTTTTCTATTTTAATGTGAGATAATTTGGCCTATTTTGAGTTAATTGATATTTTCATTTATTTTATCCAATTCTATGTCAATTTAAGGGTCCAAAATGGACAAGGGTAGTGATTTGGGGCTAAGTTAGGTGGTCTAGTTATTTCCCTTTATTTCATTTCTTTTGTATCATGAAAATTGTGATAAACACCTGATCATTATAGAGACACCTTTATAATGTTTAATAAATTAAATTTTGTATTTTTTTCATACACACTATGCATCTTACTAGGGGAAAATAAAAAATTTGGTTGTTCTTCTTAACGTGAACCACCACAAATGTGTGTCCCTTACCTTGAAGGTCTAAATTAACTTTTCCATAAAATTTTAAAATAATTTTATTTTTTTACCTTGTTTTAAAAGTTATGAAAGGTGAAATGAATTAAGAAAGCCTTTTGGACATGAGTTAGGACATATGTGTTATTCCATAATTAAATTACATGGATTAAATGAACTCTGGCAAGTAATTTAATGTACCATGATTATTAACCCATGTTGATTTGATGTGATATATTGATAGCTAGTCTTTTATTCATACCAAGTTGAGAGAAATACATGGGATTCAATTTATAGATCACCATGTATGGTATCTTTTTGCTTATTAATTAGGTATTGTTAAGGGATTTTATATACAATGGGAGATATACTTTTTTACTTTGACAGTCTCATCGTGTATTTTCCTTACCTCCATATGAGTGATACCATTTCTCTAGGGGGCCAAAAGGGTGTGAATGGTGTCTAGATGGTTATTCCAAAGCATTAGGGATACCCAATACTCTATGTTAGATACCATGGATGGTCTTATAGGGTTGTTTTCATGACATTCCTAGATTGATACTTAGGATTCAATTTATGGATTTCCATAGATGAAATATTATTTTATTGGGTATTTATAGTTCCCCATGAGAAATACATTGGATTCCATTTAATTCACCTTGGATGAGTGCAGGGTGTCTTCTATTAATTTCAAATATATTATTTTATTTTAAATAGGTAGATTGTATAACTGATATTCATGGGAATCATCTTCCATGAAAAATAAATTTTTTGGGTTAGTCTACCTTTTATGTTTATTTATAATGTCCAATTTAAACATTATATAATATTGGTATAGGTCACCTTGGTTTAGAGACATCTGGACTAGGTCAAACTAGGTTGTGTCAGTCAGGTGTCCCATGGGGAATCGTATTCAATGTATTTATTTACTTATTTGTCTTCTATTATTTATTATAAGAACCATTCTCATTTTATATGAAAATAATTGATCGATATAGACACCATTAGTGGTGGCCTATAGAGTATTTCTGACACCTATGTTTGTCCACCCTTGGTACCCAGAAATACTTTATTGTTGTAGAGTTTGATAAAGGTAGGTGGCTGTCTTTTAATGTTTTATTTCTAGTTCTATGATGGAGTATGAGGGAAGAGGACTGATCCTATAATCATAATTCTAGTAGTTGCATATTTTGGCCTATTTTTTTAATAGTATGCGGTATATGCTGGCTTTCCCTATATCTAATTTACCTACATTTTTAAATACAAGAGGCTTAATCATTATCAGTTTGTATCTATATTTGATTTATCTTATGAAAATTTATTCATCTGGATATTGATTACTTATTATTATTATGGTGCTAATTGTGTATTACTCCTTTCAATGTTTCCCTAACATCATTTTCTAATATGTTCCACTTGTTGAAATGATAGGTTCCCTAGATCCAACTATTCAGTGCTTTTGATTACCATATCTTGTATACAGTTAGCTATACATGATGTCATCTTACGATTATAGTGTAAACTTTTCTGTATCCACTATTGAAATGGTAATGTCCAAATATTAATTATCGCATCGAAAGGTTGTAGAAGTTCCCAGTCTATAATGAGAACTTCTAGATACTATGAAATAAATATTAAATATATGTTCTATGTCCTAGATACATCTTACTGTATGGATAAAGTAGATGTTTGACTATCAGGTGTTCGGGGCACATAAGCTTTGAGACTTCTTCTCGTTAAGTTCACACTTGGTGATCTCTAGTAGTTAGATCATGAGGTCTGACCTGCCAATAGGAACTCCACATGTTTTTGGTGTCTTTAGATGTTACAATCTAAGATCATGTGTAGTGGTCTCTGGTCATGAGATCATTACCAATGTATGTCATCTGATTGAGTAATTTGATGGCAGATGAAAACCATGGAAATGAATTCATGGTGAGGTTGTTTGTGTTGGGTGCATCATTGCTGACATGACATTGGTTGAAAGGTCAAGAAAGAATTTTTCACTTCTGAGCAATGAAAGTAAAATATATCAAGACATGTGGATATGGATGGCAGTACCTTTATAAGATCATGGCCATGTAATTCAAGTTTAAATCCATCTAGTTAAATCAACAAACACAATGAATGAAAAGGGTGATGACACATGAGTGCGTCCTTCATTGTGATATATTACAGACAAAGAGATTATGTTACACAGTGCAAGTTCGTAGGTTGGTTGTCACTGTTGTGACAATCCTTATTTCTTCAGGGGCCATTATGGGTTGCTAGATCCCACTCTTGGTCTATAAATACTATTCACTGTTACTGAAATAAGGTCATAGAGGGTAACACACAATAGTGTATTCAATAATAATCCCTATTCAGTTGAATATGAGTTTTGGACATAGTTGGCCCCACCACAGGGGTCCATAATTTGTCCAAAGAAAAAAAATCACCAATCTAATAAATAAATTCATATTATTCAAGTTTAGAATAATGAGTATTGAATATATTTATTAAATTTATTTATGTGTTTTATGTAAATACATGAAAAATATTAATTGACGAATATTAAATTATTCATGGTTCAATTAATAAGAGTGACGAGTCGAGTTAACGACTTAATTAGTATCATGTAATATATTTAATATATCACAAATAAATGATAATAAAATTTATGACTTAGTTTAGTATTCATAAAATGTCATTTATAGTGCATTAAGTATTTGGGGCCGGTGAGGCTATACCAAGTATTTTAATTCATCACTATATATAGAAGAGGAGGGGATTTTTCAAAACACTATTCATGGTGCTTCTCTCTCTTCTATTCTCTCCCACGATCTAGAGAGAGAGGATTTGGATCCAAGGAGATCAGATTGAGATCTCTCTCAGGAGTAACTTGAGAAGGGGTTCAGTGACTGTTGGAGTGTCGAAGGCGACGTCACAATTCCACTCCAGCACCGGGATTACGATGAACGATGCTCCTATAACAACCATGTTCTTTATTACACACTAAAAAATGATTTATTACATAAACTTCACCTTGATACAACATAGAAGATCCAGAGGTCTAGTGTCTTTGGGTATTAGGATCATTACATAACAACTTAAAACATGAAATAAAATGTCTTTATTGAAAACTTCTTTTACATGACCACTGCATTCCCTCATACTTAGCATTGCATGGGATAACCCGAGGACATGCATAAAAAAAGGGTGAGTTATAAAGCCCAGTAAGGAAATAAACATGGAATAAAATGAGGAATACAATACATGTTATAAAACAGGCATATCAATGGAGCACAAGAGAAACATTAACATGAAGGCATGATAAACTTGATAATAATAACATTGAAATGTGGCAACAACACTTAACATGGAATTAGCATGAGCCAAGGCTCATTGCCCATGGAGCATGAGTAAACACTCATTGCACATGAATCTTGAGTAAACCCTCATTGAAATTGAATTATCACAAGTAAACATTCATTGCACATGACGTATCATGAAACTATATTTTACCCAATGGAGTGGAGTGCTATCATGGCACACCATTTTTAATCATTTCATTTCAGGCATAAGTGTGTCACATGGATCCTATATCATTGAATCAATCAACATCATAAATTATTCCATGATTAAGTAATGCTGAATAAATACATGAAAGATCCATTAAATATGTATATATGAATAAAGGTGAATACCCTTGATAGAGACACGGGTATGGTATTCACTACACAATGATCTTGGCATGGAACAATGCGGTGCAATTTCGGCAGCATAACAGTGTGACATAAGGATTCATGAAAATGATTGATGAGAGAGAAATGGGTGTTTTATCATATGTACATGAAATGGAATGTAAGGGGTTCATATAGATACATATCCCAATAAACGTTATAGAATTTAGATTCATAATACAAAATAATTACTTGGATGTAAAAGAGGAGAGAAAAATCCATCACGGAATTTTAGTATGGTAACAGGAGTACATGGGAGGCATTAATGAGAGAGAAAGGGGTATACCATCATAAAAAAAAAATAAAAAGGTCTGTATGGTGGATGTGAGAAATTATACCCCAAAATATTTAATTAAAAACAAATGGCACTAACAACTTAGAGAAAATTAGACAAAAATGAGAAATGAAGAAATCCATTACTTGGAAGTATGCTTCCAATGATTTGGGAGAGGCTTGAGAGAGGCTTCTTCAGAGAATGGGGTTCCATGGGAAGATTATAGAGAGAGTAGGGAAGATGTTGGATGAACTAAAAAGGATTTGAGTGAAGAGTAAGTGGGAGCTTGGAAGTGTTTATATTGGAAAGGAGAAGGAATTCTTTATTATTTAGGTTCGGGACACCACACATTAAACAAATCAAAACCACCATCCATACCATGGTTTTTTCCCATGGTTATTTCCAAACAGGACTGAAAAACAATATTTTATGAGGCCAATGTCCGAACTTCTTAAAATAATAAGGTTTCTTATGTGGAGGTGAGTCACACTCTCAAGCAAAACAATTTAAAAAGATAAAATGTGTTATAAGTCTTGGAGGGTCAACTAAAGCAATGTAAATAAATCAAAAAAACCCAAAATCACATAATTTTAATTTTAAAAAAGATATAGGCCAAAAATAATTTTATATTATTTTATTACATCAGTATTGGTTCATTATGATGTCATAAAACACATTATATAATTAAACAGTACTTAATTTTTTCCCAAAAAGTCGACTGTCTCAGAAAATTATGAAAAATTCACCATAGGATAATTTAGATGTCCTGATTGTAAAAATAATATTCATTTTATCTAAATAATTTTCTAAATATATTAATTTTTACTTTTAATATAAAAACAGACATTTATCAAAAATTTATTGTTTTTGTCAAAAACAACTTTGAAACCTTAATAAAAATTAAAACTACATCCATAAAATTGAATGATCATTTATATTTAATAAAAATTAATTTAATAATAATAATAATATTTTATTAAAATATTATTAAATTCAAAAATCCATAAATTCATTAAAATAAATTTCATAGTTGAGTATTAAGTAAAAATATTATTTCTCCTTTAAAAACTATTTACAATGTAACAATAATAAAATGAATGCACATTATTTATACAAAAATAATGTACATTGTCATATTTATAGGGTCTTATTACATAACCATTTATAACACCTGCATAAGACCGAAGGGTATTATCTACGATAGTGACAGACTCTTGGGGTGACTCGGATAACATCACTCGGGTGGTAATCTTTATTAACTTCAAATTCTCCCATAGTCAATTCTAATCAAGCTTAGCGTATTTTACCTTATATTGGGCTTGGTCAAAAGTGAAGACCAATGACACCACCTCCTCTTTGAGCTCTAACAAATGATCTTTGTATGGGGAATGTATACTGGATGAGGCCATCGCTTCCATCATCTGAGTAAATTGGATTTGTTAAAGCCCTATATGTATACTAATCATGTGATCATTGTTCAATGGCTATATTATAAATGGTCACAATTATTAACAGTATTTTAAAATCCAGAAACATAAAACCAAATAAGTGAATATGTTTTACATAACCATAAGATGAATTTTAAATAGATGAAGAGGAATTTTCATTAATAAATCTTTGGGTCATTACAATCTTCCATCATTAAGAAATTTTGTCCACAAAATTTTCTTTTCCCACACTCAAATAGATGTGGGTAACATTTCTTCATCACTTCCCCTGATTCCCTCATTGCTTCTTTAAACATTTGGTTTTTCCACAACACCATGACCATGGGAATTTTCTTATTTCATAAAACTTTTTATCTACGATCTAAGATCTTCACTGGTTGCCCCTCGTAAGAAATATCATCCTCTAGATATACTACCTATGAAGAGAGTACATTTGAAGGGTCTAGTATGTACTTCCTTAATAGGGATACATGAAAGACATCATGTACTTTGGAGATGGTAGGTGGAAGTGCTAGTAAATAAGCCTAAGCCCCAACACGATCAAGATTTTCAAAGGGGCCGATGTACCAAGGACATAAATTTCCCTTCATTCCAAAACTCATGAACTTATTCCATGAAGATATGTGTAAAAATTAAATGTCTCTAATTTTAATCTCAAGGTCCCATCAATGATTATCTGCATAACTCTTCTATCGACTCAGGGCTACCTTGATATGTTTCTGAATGGTTTTCACCTTCTCCAACATTTCTTAAACCATTTTTGGTTATTGTAGCTTAATATCACCACCTTTATCCCATCAAGCTGGTGTTCTACACCAATTTCTATATAGGGATTCATAAGGGTCCATTTAGGTAATGAGTGGAAACTATTATTTTAGGAGAATTCAACTAGTGAAAGATGTTGGTCTCACATTCTTTGAAGTCCACAGAACATGGTCTTATCATATCCTACATTTCTTGAATATTTCACTCAAATTTTCAATCAGTTTGAGGATGATAGGTCATACTAATGTTCAATTCATTATCCAGAGCATGTTGAAGAATCATTGAAAACATAGAGGTGAATCTTGTATCTCGATTAGATACAATAGATAGTGGTACTCCATGCAGCCTTACCACTTCCCTGATATATATCCGTGCCAATTGATCCAATGGGAAATCCTCTTGAATTGAAATGAAGTTTGAAGACTTTTTAAGATGATCCATAACAACCCGGATTGCATTTTTGACTTTGGATGTCTTTAGAAGTCCGGTGACAAAGTCCATGGATATGTTCTCCCATTTCCATGCTGGTATGGGAAAATGGTTGTATCATCCCCTTAAACTTCTGCCTCTCTGCCTTCACTTACAGACACACCAGGCACTTTGATGAATACTCAGAGATCTCCTTCTTCATATTATCCAACCAATAATGCTCTTGGAGATCTCGATACATATTTTTGTTCCCTAGGTGAATAGAAAAATTTGAACTATGTGCATCATCCAAAAGTTCCATATTCATCTCTAAACATGATGGAAGACATAGTATTTTCCCAAATCTCACAATTCGTTCTTCATTGACATTTAACTATGAGGATTTCCATTTTCTGATAGCTTCCACAATTTTCTTAGTTACCACATATTCCTTTTGAGCATCGTTTAACTTTTCCAAAAGAGACAGTTGAGCAATAATTTGTGAATGAATTGATGATGGTCCCTTCTATATGATTCCTATATCCATTTTTATCAAATATAATAAGATTGGATCATTTTTAATTCTAATCAATGATAGAATCACATGGTCCTTTATAATTAGAGCATTCACTACCTTGTTCGCTTTCCCAGGGTGGTAATGGATTGAGAGGTCATAGTCTTTGATTAGGTCTAACCATCTCTGTTGGCACAGGTTCTTGTCTTTATATGTGAATATATTCATGAGGCTTTGCGGTCAGTATATATTTTACACTTCTCACCAAAGAAAAAATTCCACCATATTTTTAAGGAGAAGATCACCGTAGATAACTCCATATCATGTGCTGGATAATTCTGCTCATGAAATTTCAATTGCCTTGTAGTATGGCCAATGATTTTTTTCATTTTTCATCAACACACTGCCCATTACATTCTTCAAAGCATGACTGAATACCAAAAAATGTTCTCCAATTGTGGGAAATGTGAGCACAGGCGTAATGATAATCCTCCTTCAACTCTTTAATGCTTTATTCTCATTCATCACTTCAAGAAAAATTTACTACCTTCTGAGTTATCTTGGTAATAGGGTTGGAAAATCATGAGAAATTTCTCAAAAATCATTGATAATATCTAGCTAACAACAAGAAGCTATAGATATCCATTACCGATGTTGGACTCGACCATCCCTTTATTGCATTTATCTTGGAGGGATCCATAGATATCCCATTTTTTGGGATGATATGGCTGATGAATGATACTTCCTTCAACCATAACTCACACTTGATGTACCTTTCATAGTGCTTCTCCTTTCATATGATCTGCAACATAGTTCTTAGATTCTCTTGATGAACCCCCTTGGGTTTGAATTATATTAGAATATCATCTATAAAGTCTACCATAATTTCGTAGAGGTAATCTCTAAATACTCTATTCATAAATTCCATGAATATTGCTAGATAATTAGTGAGTCTGAAAGGAATTACTATAAATTCATAGTTCCCATATCTTGTTCAAAATGTATTCTTGGGGAAATATTCCTTCTTAACCCTTACTTGATAATATCCCAACAAAAAATCTACCTTGGAGAAGTATAATCCTCCACACAGCTTATCAAAAAAGTCATCAATACTTTTGAGAGGATAATTATTATTTATCATGATTTTGTTAAGCTCAGGATAATCAATCCAAAGGCGCATTGACCCATCATTCTTCTTGATGAAGAGGACTGGTGCACCCCATGGTAAAGCACTTAGGCATATAAACCCTTTATCTAGATTATACTATAGTTGTTTATTTAGCTCCTCAAGCACTATGAAAACCATTTTATACTGATTCTTGGATATTGTCATCGCCCCAGGTATAAGATCAGTTGATAATTCAAAATCACTTCTAAGAGGAAGACCAGACAATTTCTCAGGAAAATATTCATTGAATTCCCTCATAATAGGCATGTCTTCAAGGATGGTTGCCTCCTTAGAATCAATCATCTAAGACAGATAGACATGCTCATAGGGACATAATATCCAGGCTTGAGATGATGGATATAATGAAGATTCATCTTCCTCCTTGCACTTGTACACAATCGAGGGTTGATTCTCCACATGGAGAGTGATTTCCCTCTCACGAAAATTTATGTTGGCTCTATATATAGATATCCAATACATGCCAAGAATTACATCAAATTCCTCCATAGGAAGTATGAAGAGGTTCAATGGGAAGTTCAATCCACCGATTAAGATAGGGGATGTTATATTAATGGGATAGAATGACTGGCCCATTTTCCATACTCAACGACATCTTTACATCCATGATTTGGGGTGGTGTTGGAATTTTTCTTCTAAACATTCTGGATATAAAAGAATCTGTAGAACTAGGAATGATAACCCAACCATTCACTTTTTGAGTCTAGTTCTACATTATCTGATATGGACTTGGGATGAGTACATTAATCTATTAAACACATATATGGGAATCCAAGGACAAAAATGGATGACTTATAAATTACTATTATTCCTTAGCTTTTTAATCTATAGGCTTCAATCTATGCTATTTGTGATATACATTCAAAGATATATTCTTAGGGGAATTTCTGTAAATACCTTAATAAGGGTTCATACTAAGTTTGTTAATTTACCAAAGAATATCCCATGGGAGTGTCATATCCAAGAGTGAAACAAGGTCTGTTTTCGTGTACCAAGATACCCCAGGTCAGGCCTGAAACTCATTGTCGGTCTTTTTACCCTTGGTACATCTGTGCCAGAGCCACCTCTACCTGCTCGTATCCAGACAGGGATGTATTTTCTTGATAAACCAATTACTCAATTATCACCAAAACTTAAAGATGTTTTTATTATACTTAGTATTATCCCTAATTCTTTACTAGGGTTTTCAAATCCTAATCCCAAAAAATAACTAAACCTATACTCTGATACCAACTATAACGACCCTTCTCTTTATTACACACTAAAACATTATTTATTACATAAACATCACATGATACAACATAGAATATCGATAGGTATAGTGTCTCTGGGGCTTAAGATCATTACATAACAACTTAAAACATGAAATACAACATCCTTATTGAAATATTTATTTACATGACCACTACATTCTCTCCTACATATCATTGCATTGGATATCCTGATGACATGCATAAGAAAAGGGTGAGCTATAAAGCCTAGTAAGGGAATAAAAATGGAATAACATGAGGAATAAAATACAAGTTAGAAAATAGGAAAATCAATGGAGAATAAGAGAAACATGAACATAAAGGCATGAAAAATCATGGTAGTCATAACATGGAAATGTGGCAACAACACTTAACAAGGAATTAACATGATCCATGGATCACTGCACATAGAGAATGAGTAAAACCTCATTGCACATGAAGCACAAGTAAACCATAGTTTAACTTGAATTATCATGAGTCAACACTCATTTAAAATGAAGTATCATGATAATATACTTTACCCAATGCATTGGAGCATGCTATCAGGGCATGCCATTCATAAACATTCCATTTCATGCATAAGTGTTCCACATGAATCATATAACATGGAATCAATCGAGATCATAAATTATTCCATGATTAAGTAATGTGGAATAAATAAATGAAATTACCATTCAGTATTTATATGTCCATAAATCGGAATACCCTTGATAGAGACATTGGTAAGGTATTCAGTACACAGTGATTTTGGCTTGGAAAAATGCGGTGCAATTTCGGGAGCATAAAGGAATGACATAAGGATTCATGAAAATGGTTGATGAGAGATAAATGGGTGTCTCTTAATATTTAAATGAAATGGATAGTAAGGTAGTCATATATATACAAGTCCCAACAAACTTAATGGAATTTATATGAATAATACAAAGTAATTACTTGGATGTAAAAGAGGAGAGAGAAATCTCTCACAGAATTTTGGCATGGTAAAGACTGTACATGGGAGAAATTAATGAGAGAAAAAGGTTTCTACCATCATAAAAACATAATTCATAAGGTATGGGGGATGTGAGAAATCATACCCCAACATTTTTAATTGAAAAAAGTGCATAACAACTTAAGGAAAATTGGACAATAATGAGAATGGAATAAATCCCTTACTTGGAATTGTGATTACAAAGGCTTGGGAGAGGTTTGAGAGAGGATTCGTAGGAGCTTGGGGTGACTTGGGAGGATTATATAGAGGGGAGGGAAGAGTTTAGACAGTCTCCAAAGTCTTTGAGTGAATAGGAAGTGGGAGATTGGGTGGGTTTATATAAAAAAGGAGAGGGAATTATTTACAATTTAGGTTTGGGACACCACACATTAAACTAATCAAAACCACAAACCAGAACACTATTTTTGCACATGGTTTTTAAAAAAGGGGAAATAAAAAAATTATTTTATGAGGCCTATTTCCGAAAATCAAAAAATAATAGGTTTTCTTATGTGGAGGTGCGTCACACTCTCAAGAAAAACAATTTAAAAAGGAAAAATGTTGTATATGTCTTGGAGGTTCCACTAAAGCTTTGTAAAATAAATCAAACAAACCCAATATAACATTATTTTAATGTTAAAACATATATTGGACGAAAATAATTTTTATGGTATTTTATTACATCACTATGGGGTCATTATGATGTCATAAACCACATCATATATTAAAATAGTATTTAATTTTTACCCAAAAATTTGACTGTCTCAGAAAATTATGAAAAATTCCTCGTAGGATAATTTCAACTTCATAATTCCCAAAATAATACTAATTTTATCTAAATAATATTTTAAATTTGTGAATTTTCAATTTAAAAATAAAAACTGACATTTATTGATAATTCATGGGTTTTTCATGCATGCATGCAAATCATTTTTTGACAAAAAAGACTTTCAAACCATAATAAAAATTAAAATTGCATCCATAAAATTATATGATCATTTATAATTAATAAAAATTAATTTTATGATAATAATAATAATTTCTTAAAATGTTATTTTATTCAAAAATACTTTAATTCATAAAAATAAATTTCTTATATAAATATTAACTAAAATTATTATTTTTTCTTCAAAAACTATTTAAAAAGTAACAACAATAAAATGAATGAAAATTCATTATACAAAAATAATGTACATAGTCATAGTGTTGGGGTCTTGTTATAAGACCTGCATAAGACCGATGGGTAAGGTGAGCGATGGTGACAGACTCTTGGGGTGGCTCGAAAAACATCACTCAGGTGGTAATCTCTATTAACATTCACTTTTCCCATAGTCGGTTCCACTCAAGATTAACATGTTCAAGCTTATCTAGGGCTTGGTGAAAAGAGAAGCCCAATAATGACACCTCCTTTTTGAGCTTCGAAAAAATGGGCTTCATAAAGGGAAAGTCTACTAAATGAGGCATTCTCTTACTTTGTCTTAGTAAATTGGATTTCTTAAAGCCCTATATTTATACTAATCATGTGATCACTATTCAACTACTATCTTAGCAACGATCACAACTCTTAATGGTATTTTAAAATCCAAAAACATAAAAAAAAATAAGTGAATACATTTTACATAACCATAAGAAGACATTTAAATAGACAAAGATGAATTTTAATTAATGAATTTTAGGGTCGATACAGCTCCCGTAGATTCCTTGAAGTGCGTGTGGAAGATCTAGAGGAATTCGGCTTTGGATTCTTAGAGCAGTGATTAAAAATGAAGAGAATACATCATTCTCCACATCCTATTTAAACCATGTATTTTTATGGTTTATTTTTGTGCTTAAAATCATTCATGCAAGATCCTCAGCTTGGATTGGGCTTCCCTTTACTGACGTCGACAAGTTTACGTGGATCGTCGGTGGAAAACTTTTAAAAATCCATCTGTTTGGGGATTTTGCTGCACGCTCGGTTCCAACACCACTCTGACTAATGAGTGAATAATATCTCCATGGACACACCCTAGGCCCTTGCTACTAGTTAGTATCATATAACATACAGGGAGGAGCATTGGAGGTTATGTGGAAAACCACCTTAGGTCACCGCTAAGTGCCTTCTGGAGATGGACACTATATAGTAGAATTAGAGCCCTATTTTTTTTGTATTACTATTATATTATTAAAAAATTTCTATAATGTATCAGAATTTGTTAATGAAACTATTCATTGGAGTAGCTAACCCATGTACTGGGGAATCACAAATTACTAGGGATAAGTTACTTCTTTTATTGGTTTGGGCCTGTTACAGTTGTATTGATTTCACCATTGGGTTCACACATGTTTTGTTACATGTTCATTATTGTTGATATTATTATTATTATTATTATTATTATTATTATTATTATTATTATTATGGGTTTCTTTATCAAGGCCTGATGATACGAGGGTGTAACATCTCATGCATCTTCATTGGCACCATATGAATTATATTTGATACACTTTTTCATGCCACATTTAATTTCTTCATGCATTTCCCGTATTCCATGTGATTGTTATGTCTACAATGATTATTATATATTGAAATGTGATAAAATTTCACAGAGTGAAAATATAATTGTATAAATTAATGTTCTTGAATCAATCTAAATAGTTTTCCCACATATACTAATGATTCCAATTAATTAACCAATTAGTCCACATTAAATCCAAGAACCACATGTTCTATGGTAGAAATATTAGTTAATCTGATTGATTAATTCTAATTTTAATTTATGAAGAATTTATTTTTAATTATTTGTAATTTTAGTTCATATAATCAAATCATCAAACCCGACCTGTTACATCCTGATACCAGATGAAAGGGTCAGGTCACAGTTACATTATTGGCTAACTATTATTTATGAATTTTACAAGACATTATGAATTGGTAATGGTGAAACAATTAATTGGAATGAGAAATCTATATTAATATTAATAATGATGAACCTTAGAAAATTTATGTTTTAAAAATGAATTGGTTACTATTAAATGGGGATTCCAATTGAAATGAAAAGGTTGTTTTCCTCTGTAACTTGCAATTGAAATTCTATATATCGGGACCTTTAATGTGTTATATGATACCTTGATCATAACATGACCTTAGTGTTTAGCCATAGGCTATGTCTACCATGACCATTTGGACCTTTTTAATATAACTTAGTGTTGTATTAAGAGGAGGTTGAGAGGTGTGAATCATTATAGGATGGTTTTTTACCTATCCTTTCTTATTTTTTTTATGATTATGTTATGTTGTTAAATCATATTTGAGGAGTACGCTTAGAAATTGTTGACCTATGATGCCCAATAGTCCTTGAGTAATTTTCCCGGAGGGTGGTGATGACAATGAACAAGAAGTGGTGATCTATGAGACACTAGTATTTCCTCCTATAGTTCCACCTGAGGCACCCTATTGATCTTACAGTGGGTGTTCATTCTTAGTTCAATGATATATTATAACACTTAGTTTTATCTATACATGATGCTCCTCAACCCACCCCCAGTAGGGTAGAGGTGACCATGGGATTCTAGTAGTAGTATCCTCCCAACATTTTTGGGGAAGGTTATCCCGAAGCTAAATAATCTTTTCTAGAGGCCATTCTTTCAATCTCCAAGAATATTAAGATGCCTCTAAAATAGAGGGTCAAGATCAATACCTATCAGCCACATAATTATAATGAATATTGGGGGGTATTCATTGCCCATGTCAGATGACATCCGGGTATGGTCTGGGTTGGATTTCAAACCACCTTATATGACTACTTGTTCACCTAGACATTTTGAGAAAAATACGTGGAACAATTTATAAATATTTAACAGTGAACCATGTTGGTTATGGAGTATTCATATCATTTCAATAGTGTGACAACACATGACAGCAGAATATTGAGTTTATGAGGAACTTGATCGAGTTTATGATCTTTCCAAAGGATGGGTCACCAACAACGTTTCAACTAAATTTTCTTCCAATTCCCAAAATGAATGTACTTGTACTGACAAAAAATTTAGGTACATGATAAGTAGGTCTCCATCGGCATAGGGGATAGTTTACTACCTATTAATCAGGCCGAGGAATTGGTTGTGGTTGAGGTAGTCATACCTCATTAGTGAAACACTAGTAGAGAAGACCTCCCCATGTTATTCAGGTTACATCTCTGGGTAGTAGTTCAGTCCATGTATATGCAATAGAACCTACTACCAATGATCAGAGTCTGGGACCTTTTATATTTTGAGGTAATATTATAATATCCTATACATTATTTTATTTCCTATTTGATAACAGTGCTTCACAATCCTTTATATCTTATGAAATTATAGAAAGTATGGTCCTAGAGATAGAAAAATATTAAAATGTTTTGAATCTCAACACGCCATTAAAGGGACCAATCAGATAATATACACTAGTGTAAGATGTTTTCCTTGAGATAAGTAGGTACCATTTTTTTTGGAGTTTCCTTATCCTTGAGATGATTTGATTCAAATTCATTCTGGGTATGAACTATATATTACCATATGATTCCGATGTCGATTTCTATCACTGAAGGGTTTCATTTAAATCACCCAAGGAAAGAAAATGTATTCATAAGGGTGAATGGGATATCATGTAATGTCGAGATATACCCAAGAAGTAGGGGTTTTGTAAGGTGACAAACCTAATGGATGATCACTTTAGGATTATTTAGGGTTTTCATCTTATATAATTCCATCCTTTAAGGGATCATTCTATGGATTTCATCCCTAGAAACTTATTTTGTATACCTCTTGTGAGATATGTGGAGTTCTCCATCAAGCTTGTGCTAAGTAAGAAACCAGTTTCTATTCCTCCTTATTGGATGTAACCTACAGAGCTCCAGAAACTCAAGAAGCCATTGTAATAAAAAAAGGAAAATGTGGTTTTATCACCCAATACTTAACCATGGGGTTCACCTATACTTTTTACCAAGAAGGAAGAAAGTAAACTCAGGTTTTGATAGGATTACTAACAGTTGAAACACCTTATAGTGAAGAACTAATATTCAATTACTTGAATAAAGTACATCTTTGACAATCTATGAGGATTAATAGTTTTATCTGAGGCAGATTTGAGGTGAGGCTACCATCTGGAGTGTCTGAGTTCAACATACATACCATGTACAATGTTCTAGAGTAGATATAGATTCCACGAGTATCTATTTATTTAGTTCATCCTCATGAAAATGGTAGTAGTTTTTATGTATTTTATGAATTTGGTTTTTGAAACATATCTTGATTCATGTGTGGTATTCTTCATGGAATAAATCTTGGTGTATTATCACCTTATAAATGACCAAGCCAACCATATTGAAATCCCATTGAATACACCGAGAGATCACTAGCTATATATGAAGCCCGTCAAATGCCACATTTGAATCAATAATATTCACTTCTTAGGTCATATAATCTAAGAGGTTGGATTAATGATTGACCTAGAGAATGTGAGCACCATATTTTTTTGGGAGAAATATAAGATTTTTTTTGACATATA
The DNA here is from genome assembly GCA_963277665.1 of Viscum album. Lineage (NCBI taxonomy): Eukaryota > Viridiplantae > Streptophyta > Magnoliopsida > Santalales > Viscaceae > Viscum > Viscum album. The sequence continues at coordinate 29,064,866 of OY728132.1, read as the reverse complement.
CAATTTCTTGGGGCTTATTGGTAATTAAAATAATTTCACTCACAACTTATCACATCTAGAAGTACCTCTTATAGGTTTTACTGAAAGGGTTGTTAAGTTCTTCTAGTAAAAATATTGTGAGAAAACCTTTCATGAGTTGAAAGAGAGAGTAATGTTAGCATCAATTCTAAATATTCTAGAGTCAGGAAGATTCTATACAATTTATTGTGATGATTCAATATTCAGACTAAATGTAGTTCTTATACAAGGAGATTGAGTTATGGAATACGAGTCCCACTAGTTGAGTCCACATGATTATAATTATCCTATACAACACTTCGAGCTACCAACTATGGTTCATTAATTTTGTTTAAGGAACTATCTATTGGGTGAGTGGTTTGTAGTTTACACAGACCATAAAAGTCTCAAATACATATCCACCCAGCATGGATTGAATTTGAGGACGCACATGTGGTAGAGTAACTCAAATATTTCAACATTGACCTTTATTATACACCCATAATGGGTAATGTCGTGGATAATGATTTGGATAATTCCCTAATAAATATGTTTCAGACACATACCATCAAGGTGGCAAATAGATAGTGGTAGTTGATGACATTTTTTTAGAGATGCACCTGATGGTTTAAGAATATCACGAGAAGCATATTTTTGTAGCTCTATCAGGGATATACTCCCTTATAGAATGGGTATGGATGATATATTTTTATGATAACAAGGGCCTCATCCTGATGAAGGTATTCTCTGGTGATAGTGGTCCTCTAGGAAGGGATGCTGATGAAAATGAGACCACGAACTTCCGTGCGTGTTTATGGATGCCTATGACATACGGGAATAGATGATACTAGAATATCCCAACTCAATTTGTGCAGTTCACCACGGGATTCCCAATATTTATTGATACATACATCATCAGTATTGGTGGCTAAGTATTCTTAGGTAAATTGTAGGTTTAATAAAGAGTTATTCCACCTATTAGCAGGTGAAGGTAGAGAACTAGTTACCTACTATACTTATATAGCCTCCATCAATTCTAAGTGGAAATAGAATGACATCATTATGGATTTTGTGATTGGACTGACGAGATCCCCTTGAGGAAGTGATCTAGTATTGGTCATATTTGATAGGTTGACCATGGTCACACACTTCGTAAGGATCTAAGAGACCCTCTCATTTGTCGAGTTTTGGGGACATTATATCAAGGAGATATAGAGATTTCATTGAATTTCCCATTCCATTATATTAGAATGAGATTCACAGAATACATATAGATTCTATAAATGGTTGAAAAAGGAACTTGGTTCATAGGGGATATTGACTAAAAAATATCACCATCAAACCGATATTCAGTCTGAGAAGACAATACCAATGTTAGAAGACAAGCTCCAGGAATGCTCCTTAATTTCAGAGGTTCATGGGTGAAACAGATACCCCTCATTCAATTTTCATAAAATAACATATTTTATGAAATTATTCAGATGTCTCATTATAAGGACCTTTATAGAAGGAAATGCCATTAACCAATATATTAGTTAGACGCAGGCGAGGCCACACTACTAGGTACTCATCTTGTTCAAGAGACATTAGGGTGAATATGGATGATTCAAAAATATATGGCTTCATCTCACTATTGGAAGAAGTATTATACCAATAGTCTCCATAAACCTATGGAGTTAAAGGTGGAAAATAGAGACTTTCTTTGAGTTTCTCCTAGATTTTCTCATAGACATTTTAAGAGATACAATAAACTATCAACCTATTATGTCGAGTCATTTGATATCTTGGAGGGTGACAGGCCAATATGCTATCTGATGAAGTTACCTCAAATGTACCGTTTTATACACGATATCTTCCTCATATAATATATTTTTTCTTTATTATGTAGACATGTATCATTCATTTTACCCTAAGTGTGTAAACCAAGACGTAGTTGTGTCCTTTGAGGAGCATCTGGTGTGTATCATTGATCAGAGTATGAAGACTCTCCACGGAAGGCCAGTTCCATAAATCTGGATGATATGGTAGCATGACTATGTATAGGATGAGACATGGGAGTGAGTGGCTGATGTAAATTCCTAGTGGTTATAACTTATCTTAGATGACTTTTTACTAGTAGAAGGGAAAATTAGGGACATGTTTTTTAAGGAGGGAGGTATTAAAATTATAGATTTTATAGAGAGATACAAACACTCCTATTACTATTCAAACCCACTTACATTATTCTAGTCAGGAATTATAATGGTTAAGGGGTGGTTAAAAATATTTTAGGGATCATTTGGGGATTGGAGATATATAAATTTGAGGATGTAGAGTGGTCTCACCCAAATTTACACAAGTTTTTAAGGTTAACTGGTCTCTTGTAGTGTAGCTTGGGTTGTCGAATCCTGAGAGACCTAATAAGAAACTTATAGACACGAAAATTATATGAATTGTTTTAGACTATGAAGCTTCCAACATTGGGTTGATTTTAGATGGGTTTAAAACATTACTAATAGATCAATGTGAATTAATATTAAGATAAAATTAATTTAACCAAGGTTATTTCTTAGGGAGGATTGAATGAATTATTTTTTCAACTATTTCAATACCTTAAATTTGAGTTTGGTTCATTCAAAGAAGTAAAACTACAATAATAACTTACTAGTTTAATAATAAAACAATATAATACTAATCAACTGTACAGATGAATGATTATATTTATGAGCACTCTAATATAAATATTTTTTTTATCAATTGAAGTTTGTGGCCATAAAATTGAAAAAGGATGATGAAGTTTTAAGATAGTGAAACAAAATTATCAATTAAAACAAGTGATTAAGCCTTAAATTTGCGATAAATAACATTTAATCTATTTACACTCACTTGGATGAACCCATAAGTGGGTTATGCCTTCATTGAGATGATGCTTTCAATGGAAGCACGAACTAGACTCATGAGGGAGGAATTGAAGAAGTTAAATTAAATGGAATAACAAACACTCCACCATTGTTTGAAGGAGTTATATCTTCGATGTGTTAATAAATTCACACATTAATAAAATATTATCAATGTACTAATAAAAATACATGAAAAAAATAAGAACTTTTATTACGATTTTAAGGTTATTAAAGTAACATACAATTTGAATAAATGGGATTACAATATCAAATTGGCAGAATAATATTAACATGAAAACAACATAGAAACATGCTTAAATAATTCACCAAAACTTATTTAAATAATAATTTTATGAGGATTTGGTTGAGCCTAAAACAATTCATGTCTCCTCAATTAATTGAGGTACGCCTATATTAGTGGAAATTGAAGGGAGAGTGGTATTTTCCACTATTGAAAAACAAATTCTAACCAACTTGCATACCTCCGGAAAATGTACCAAAATGATCATATATATGGTATAAATTTGGTGGTCCATAGTGGAAAAATATGAAGTTACATATTTTATCTCATATACAATAAAATTTCATCTCAAATGGAATGTGTGTTTTTTAGATATGATAACATTAGTGGGTTGTTTTTCTAGGCCATAAAATATTTCCCAGAATTGAATCTTCAACTTGGGTTGCATGAAATTCCGTTAAAACAACCAAATTATCTTGGTGCACTATTGAATAATACGTTACCCATGTGGTCTTATATCTCTAGTTTTTTTAAGAATATCTGGGATTGGATATTGTCTGGTAGAGTAATTGTATTGGGATTCGTTCAAATTCACATCACCCAAAATGTTGTTGGTTTAAGGCCCACTTTTATGGTATTTAAATGTTAATTTACAAGGGATCCATAAGGATTATTTTTTACTTACATAATGGGAGACATGAAAATATAATACGAAAATAAAATGAAGACAATTTGGTGTTTTAATAGGAGTTCAAAAATGTACCATGTAATAGTGAATTTTGAGGACTTACAATAATAATGTGAAATAATGTTAATGTGTAAAATGCGTTAAAAATGGTGTTTATGAATAATGAAAAACATGGATATTTTAAATATTAAGAAAGAATATTATCCTTTTTTAATGGATAATCAAACCCCAACTTATGTTTTTCTATTCCAAACTGAAATGTATCTCCAAAATATGAAATTCAAATTCCTTTTTATAAAAACATTTTAATATACGATGCTCACCAAAATACTTCATTACAAACAATTATGAAACCCATAAATATCACTTAACAAAATATATTTTTATAAGCATTTACCAAGAACAAATCCATTCATTTAATAAAATTCGTCACCACATTTCATCCAATTTTAATAAAGTTTGATGATGTGTTGTGTATTACAATAGGCATCAGGATTCATTTTTATTCTGGGGAGAAATTAAGAAAGCACTATGTGGAATCAAATTTTAGAATTAAGACGAGTATTGATTTTTTTTGGTTTTTTTGACATTTATACATGTTAATTGAAGTTTCTCTCAATCAAGTCAACCCATATAGCGAGAAATTTTTAATGACACCCTTGCTGAAATACTTTATGGAACCAAGTAAAGCTCACATATTTGGGAATCATCTAGAGTAAATTTAATCAATAAAAAATTAAAATTACCAAAAATAGATATAAAATTCCCAAATCTAGGCTAGAAAACTATAGAGCCATGAACCCCATGTAAAAAATCCATGAATTAGGTCATTATATTTCTTTACATGCAAATATATTTTTTTATTATTGTTTTTAATAGTTTTTTTCTTTTTTAAGACACATATTAGAATTTAAAATGATCACCAAAACTATGATATTTGTTATGGTACTCAAAGAACATAAACTAATATCCCACAATCCAAAGGATGTGCATTGATGATTTTTATATTAAATAGATGAAGATATAATGGTGAATAATCACATTAGATAGCTATAAATTCCAAAATATTATCTAATGAATGTTTGTGTTTGTACACCAGTGATTTCCCTAAAATTACATCAAACTCAGCAGATCGTCAATCTAAAACTCCAAAAAAATTATAAACAAATGGAAACCCTTAGAGGTTCTCTTAACTAAAAATAATAAAAAAAAAGGAAAGGATAAAAAAACATACCTATTAGATTTTTCATATCAAACAAAAACTCAAGGTATCAGATGAAAGAAAGGGAAAACATAAAAAAAATAAAAATAATAAAAAAAATATATCCATATACACAAATATATATATACATATATATACAGAAAAAATATACAAATTTTTTTAAATATAAGTATAAATATATAAATGGTGGAAGAAGGAAACAATATAGGGCATAAGTAAGTGTATCGTGCACTACCCTATATTCGTTCGGTCATGGGATTGAGTCATGTGGCATAGCAGGACATGTCAAGTGTGTTCCCAAGACCTAAGGTATGATCTTGTGGAAAAAAATATATATTATAATTTTTTCTTTTTTTTTAAATTTCCCTTTTTTATTTTATTTTCCCATTGTAAAAAAATATATATACACACACAAAAATATAATCATATAAAATATATATTACACAGAAGAAAAAAAATTAAAAATAATGAAAATAATAGAAGAACAAAAAAGGTATATGAAAATAAAATTCGATTTTTCTAAATTGATTTTTTATGATAAAATAAAAATAAAAAAGAAAATATGATAAAATTATTGTTGATGATGGGTTTTCTCCTTGATTGTTCATAGTTTAATTTAATTATCTTGACTTTGAACCTAAATCATTTAGTCTTTTTATAATTCATAGGTTGTCTTAGTTAATTCCTCCTTTTTTCTTGTCAATTTAGTGATTAAATGAATGTTTTTAACCAATGAAAATAGAATTTTATCACATGACCACTAGTGAGATCATAAATCTATAAATCCCTATGAGGGTAAACATGATATACTATGTAAGGAACTTACCATCTAGACCTTAACATTCCCAAGTGTAAATGAAGTTTTGAACTATATAAGAGTACACATTTTTCCAATTAAAAGTGATTGAATTTGAGATTCTTATATTAGTAGGCTTTAACTCTATCTTTATTTATCCTTGACTTTTTATAATCCTTTATCCTAAGTTCCTCATGTTTACTAAGATCTAATATCCTCTTTGTTTCGGCCAAAGAAATTTCAATGTTCATTTTTTTTGATTGCCCAAAAGGACTTATTCTCAATTTCAAAAAGTAAATACAGTTATTTACCATAATCCTTCCTACACGGTGACATTGCTAGGATAGTTTGGAATGTAGTGTGATATTCCAAAATAGAATTTATATGTCTCATACCAATCATTCCTAGTGTGATTGATAGTTTTTTAGAGAGTTTTCTTAATCTCCCAATTCGCTAATTCGTCTTGACCATTGGTTTGAGGATGGTATGCAGTGCAAGCATTATAAAAAAACCCTTACATAGACATGATTGAATAGAATGGGAGGTTGTAAAAATGGGTTCCATGATCACTGATTATATCTCTAGGAATTCAAAATATTGAAAATATCTGCTATTTTTGAAATCAGATCACAACATGATGGTCATTGGACTTGGTGGGAATGTCCACTACCCATTTGGAAACATAATAAACATCTAAGAGGATGTAGAGATATCCCCTAGTGTTTCAGAAGGGTCCCCTGAAATCAATTCCCCCAATAATTAAATATTTCAACAACTAGAATGGGATTGAGTGTCATTTGATTCCATTAGGTAATGGATCCGAATTGTTGACATTGAGGATAACTTTGGAAGAATTGGTAGGAATATTCAGTGAGGTTAGGCCAGTAGGAATTACATTCTAGGACCTTTTAAGTGATTTTGATTGTGTAAATGATACCTCTAATGCCTCACAAGGAAATAATTTTAGAATTGACTCTTGCTTAGAATCAGGAACACTTATCCTAATAATTTTATTGGGGAAAAACATGAAGAAGTAAGGATAACCAAACACATAGTGTTAGACATAATAATTGATTTATATTATAGAATGGTTTCAAAGAAAAGTTGGAATGTCACCCATGAACAAGTGGTTTTATATGTCAGCATACATGAGAAATCACTCACAGAATAAAGGTGATAATCAAGAACTGAATCAAACACAAAAAGATGATTTCAGTAGTCTTTGAATTCAATCATATAGGTATGATCAAATACAAAATTTTCAACACCTTTTTTATCCACAATTGTTAAATAAAACTTTTCAATAAGAAGGACCCAACTAATCAATATGTCATTGGAATATTGTTTTTGGAAAAGGTATTTTTGAGCTAAATGATTAGTGAAGACAGTGATGGGTGATCCTAAGAGATAGGAACTTAATTTATGTAAGGAAAATATATTATAAAGTAACTCTTTCTCCTTGTTGTTTTGTTTTATTTGTGAATAATTTAAATATTTTCTTGTATAATCAATGAACCTTGGAGTTTTCTCACACGTTTTTTCTATGTCTACTTCTTTAGCAAAGTCACCTACATCATGAATTAGTTCAAATTGGTTGTTCCAAATTAGATATTTCTTGATATGTGGAGAGATAAGAGATAGATTGAGTTTAGATAATTATTCCTCACAACATTCTGTCTATAAAAATGGATCATCCTTCACAAACAGAGCATAAAGTTGTTGAGAAATAGAGTTAAAATCCCTAATAATCCTTCAATAGAAACACAATTTTACTGAAAAGAAATATACTTACTTGAATATTTTTGGTGAGGGAAAGTGATTAATGATATTAAACTTATATTTATCCACTTATATCACTCTACTAGAGACCAGATGGCCAAGATCTAGTCTCTCCTTTACCAAAAATTTCATTCTTACCTGTTTAGGATGAGATTCTTATCCCTGCATCCTGAAAAAACCCTTTCAACATTTAGAATTAATCCCTAAAAATTATCTTCTATGATGGATAGTTCATCTATAAAGACCTATAAACAACCCCCCCCCCCCTCAATGTTAGGGATATCCCTCTTAGGCACTACTGAAGGTTCCAGGGGAATTACATAACCCAAAGGGTATGAAATTTTATGGAAAAAGTTTCAAAAGGAAAGGTGAAGTTTGTTCTTTCCATGATCCTCTAAAAGACCTAAATTTTATTATACTATGAGAATCCTTCTAGGAAGTAGTAGAATTTATGACCTGTCACTCACTATAGGACTTGGTCAATGAAGGGAAAAGGGAAAAGGTCTTTCATGGTACACGACTTGACCTTCCTATAGTCAATGAAGAATCTCCATCAACTAATGACCCATGTAGGGAGAATATAACCATCCTCATTGGTGATCACAATTATTCCGACATTCATTGGAATAACTTGAAATGGGCATACCCACTCACTCTCAGTAATGGAGTAAATGATTCCCTCTTTTAACAACATAGAAAGTTCCTTCAGTACGAAATCCATAATAATGGTATTGAGTCTCCAATGTGGTTGAAGACATGTTTTTGTGTCAGATTCATGAACAATCATAGGAGTTCCAATGAGTGTACTAATCCAATGAATATCAAAAAGGCCCATCCAATTTATTTTTAATTCTTTTATAGGAAATTCAGAAGCATCACCTCTTGATTGGATTTAAGAGAGGAAAAAATGAAAACATGAAAGGGTTGATTGTCCCCTAATAATGAATAATTGACTAATTAAGGTAGGACCTTAAATTAAAGATTATATTAGTTAATACATTCAATATAATAATGGGACTTTGTATCATACACAGTCTCCTTTTCCATTTTTTTGATAGAATTAGTTCCTTTTGAATAATATTTTCATCCAACAAATTGGCTTAAACAGTGTCATGAACTGGTATGGACTCAATTTAATTTATTTCACCAATGGTATCATTGATTGATTATTTGATAAAAAAATCAACAGAACTATCTAATATAAAATCAATCTAAGGAGAAAAATTTCCCTCATGTGAAAAAGGAAATAAATATATTTTTGAAATAAACATCCTTAAAAAATTCCATGATGTTCTACTAGTTCACTATCAACACTACCAGTAAAATTTACCTCATGGATCTCTTCATCATCATAAATTTGAGAGTTTTCATTTTTTATGTTCAAATCTATACTCATGTTACCAAATGTTATTATCATGTTCCCATTTCTAACTCGAATGACTAAGTTGATTGTTGCTGAGAAGTGGCGATCAAGGATGATGGGGGTTTTCTACCTAGAACATAATATTGGGTGATTTTCAAGACAATTAAGTTATCATGGTAAATAAAATTTCCAACACTCAATAAATCATTTATTAAGATCGCCTTAGGAAGTCGAACACTATTATCAATAATTTGAAGAGTGATAAATGTGGGTTGGAGTTCTTCGATGCCTAACTCACAATACATGTCATATGGAATGAGGTTTACACTAACTCATGTGTCACAAAAGTATTTGACAAAATTGTTCTCTCCTATATCAATATTGATGTATAAGCATCCTAGATCTTTCAACCTTGGACGAATGGTCCTTTTAATGGCGGCACTTAAATTAGAAGACAAAATGACATGGTTTCTATGTGAAAATATAATTTTAGAAGCACACATGCCCTTAATGTACTTTTAGTAGGATATAATTGTTTGGGTTACATTAAAATGTGTAATATTCAACTTAAACTGGGAGAATATTTCCCTCAATGTCTCATTCATTTCTAGTTTATATTTTCCTCTCATGTATTGAGGGAAGGGAGAAGGTTGTTTGAGTGTTTGGTGTGGTTGTGGTTACTTTATATTATCATTGGGTTTTTCTAAATATATGGGTGGTTCATCACTATTTTCATATGTTTCATAACATTTTAATGGTTCTAGAGTTGTTTTTTCAGGTTTCCCAATAGATTTCCCACTTCATAAAATAGTCAAAAAATTTAGTTTTTAATGATAGGGTTGTGTGTAATGAGATTATCCCCTTACGGTTGAGGGTGTTACTACCTAAGTAGGCATGGGTGCCTTTTCAGTTTTAATGGAATGAAGTTAATGGTTTAGGGATGAGACTTTTGAGTTCATTTTCTATATTTGTGTACACAACTACTCAAGGATTGGGAGAGAGACATATTGGGAAGGGGCTTAGGTTGGATGGTTTATTCTAGGAGGATTAAATGGTGGTTGTATTGGTTGTTGAATGAGTTTTTGGATGGGTTTTTGTTATTGGATAGAATAATGTACATATTATTCTCATTATGGTAGAAACTGGTTATGGTTTTGAAAATTTTGTGGAGGGTGTGGGTTTGGTCCTTGTGGATGACTGGGTTGCCGGATGGGTTACTGGTTATCCTTCTAATGGAATCCTAGATTGTCATTATACCTTGGTTTAAAAGTTTTTTAGTATTTTGGATTCCAAAATTTCAAAGAATTAGCCTCCTCGGGTGGTCCTCCTAAAAGAACATATTTAATTAATTGTATGGTTTGTTATTTGTTAGTATTGTGGTCATGTTTGTCACACATTGGGAAAACATGGTCAACAATTTGAATTTCAGGGACCTTCCTAATATTGATCTCCTTGAACTTCCTAGTGTGTGAAGCATGGTTTTCCCTAAGTATTTCATCATCCCTATATGTGTGAATTCCACCATATTTTGTTATATTCTCATAGTATGGTGATTTTTTACATATTTGGTTTTGTTCGACAGGTCCTTCTAGATACTCATAAGCATAATTTGGGATTTTTTTAAGGTCCCATCACACCTCATGTTAATGAATTGTTTGTTTCATGGGCCTAACTCTTCATAGAATAATAAAAGTTGTTATGGGATTGGTAATCCATGGTGAGGTACCATGTTGAGTGTGTATTTGAAACTTTCCCATGTTCCATAATATGAATCCCCTACTTCTTTAGAAATTTTTTGGAATCTATTTTCAAGTGAAATTGTTTTGTGATGGGGGAATTATTTTTTTTGTAGAAATCTCTTTGAAATTGGTCCCAAGAGTGTAATGGTGTAGGTTTAAAATTGCTTGAACAATTTTTTTATCCTTCAATGAAAAATTAAATTGCCTCATCTTATCTAAGTTATGTTGATGAGGTGGGTATATGGTTTCAAAAACATCGTTTAACTCTTTGACATAAATGAATGGCATTTCTGACTCCATCCCATTGAAGGTTGGAAGGTGGTTCAAGACACGAGGTTTGAATATATTCTAATATTATCCTAGGGAACAATTAATAATTCATGATGGTGAATTGGTTCAGGAAAATTTGAGGTATTCAGTCATGGTTTTATCAATGAAATTCCCTAAGTTTGGGGATGCTTCATTTGGATTTCCATTTTGGTTCCCCCTAGTTTTACGAGTTAGTTTATTTGAAGACCCTCTGTTGAAATGGGATCAATATTTTAATCTAGAGTATTATAATGGTTTGGATATAATGTAAAAATAATCCTATGTTTTTTTACTCCCTAAACCTTTGAATATTCACCATAATAAGTTAGTTTTATTTTTCACGGGAATAGGTGGACATGCATCAAGAAAAGTTAAAAACAAAATGAAAGAAGATAAGAGAAGTTGATGTGAGAAAAGAGAAACATGGGAGAATATATTGAGTGTTGAGATGAATTACATGCATCCCCATAAATGATTCCAAAATTTGACCTCACTTAATTTTTCCCATTTTTTAAAGGTTAAGCAATCTCTTGTGGTGTAACTTGGTTTGTTGAATCCTCACAGACCAAATACAAAACCTACAAACACACACATTCTATGGATTATTTTTGACTATTATGTGGGAACCTTTTGGTTTATTTTCTATGAGTTTGAAAGATATGTAATAGATCGATGTGAATTAAATTTATGATAAAATGTGTTGAACCTAGGTTATTGCTCGGGGTGGATTGGATGAATTCTGTTTTAGACAATTTCAATTCCTTAAATTTGAGACGGGTTCACTCAAAAAGTAAAACTACCATCATCAGATTCTATTTTAAAACCAAAAAACCATAATACTAATCACCTATATACTTCTATGATCATATTTATGAGAAATAAAAGGTTAAATTTCATATTATCAGTTGATGCGTGAGGCCATAAAATTCAACGAGGATGAAGAAGTCTTAATATCAAGAAATAAAATTATCAATTAAAAGAAGTGACTAAGCATTAATAGTGTGACAAATAACATCTAATACACCCCCTTTATACTCCCTTCGGTCAATCCATAAGTGGGTAATCCCTAAAATTATTCAATGCTTTCAATTGATGCATGAAGTGTACTCATGATGGAATAATTGAAGAATTGAAATGCAATGAAATAACGAATACTCCACCATTATTTGAAGGATTAATCTCTTTCTTGTGTGAATAAATTCACCCTATAATAAAATGGTATCAATTTTCTTAAAAAAAATATAAGAAAATATATATAATAATATTTTTTATTAAGAACCTAAGGTGATTCGAACAACTTACAATTTGAAGAAATGCGATTACAGAATCAAATTGATAGAATAACATTAAAATGAAAGAAATATACAAATATGATTAAATACTTCACCACCTATATGTTAAATAATAATTTCACCAGTCCTGTTATTATCCACAAATGGTCTAAGTCTCCTCAATCAACGGCAGTAGGTCTTGGTGGGGCGAATGTTAAGGGAGAGTGGACTTTTCCACCCTTGAAAAAAATCATATCCTACTTGTATTCCTCTGAAAGATGTGTGAAAAAATAGAATATATATGGAAATTTTTTAGAAATAAATAGAATAAAATTAGGAATATAAGGGTTTACCCTAATATATTTTAAATTTTTATCCCAAATGGAATTTGGGTTGTCGAGATATGATTAAATTGGTGGGTAGTTTTTCTGGGATGTAGAATCTGGCACAGAGTTGTATCTTTAAATTGGGTCGCATGGAACTCCATTCAAACCTAGGAATTACCTTGGTCCACTATTTAATGAAATGTTTTACATGATTTATGAAATCTTTAGTTCAATTTTATGAATCATTGGGATTATATTTTATTGGCTAAAATAATTTTATTGGGCTGCTATCCAATTCACATCGCCTAGAATGTTGTTGGTTCATGGCCCAATTTAGTAGTATTTCAATGTGAATATCCAAGTTATCCAAAATGATGAATTGTTCCTTATATAATGGGATACTAGAAAACAAAATTTTAAAATTAAATCAAGATCGTTGGGTGTTTTATGATGTGTTCAAAAATTTAGCATGTTATAGTTCATTTTAAGCACATATAACCATAATGTTAAATGATGTTCAAAGTGTAAAATGTACTATATTTTTTTATGAATTTTTAATCAAATGAATATTTTAAATATTAAAAAATAATATTAGACTCTTTTAGTGGCTAATCACGCCCCCAACATGTGTTTTTATAGTCCTGAGAAAAATTTATATAAAAAATATGAAATTCAAATCTCTTTTTTTAAATAATTTTCAATATGCATTGCTCACCAAAATAACTCATACCAATAAATTATGAAGCCCATCAAAACCATTTAACAAAATATAGGTTCATAAATATTTACAAATCCCAAGACAATTAATTTGTTCAAATTTATTTCCAAATTTCATCCAATTTCAGCTAAACAAGATGATGTGTTGTGTATCACAATAGACATGTGGGTTTATTTTTATTGTATGTGTAAAATATAGAAGCACTAGGTAGAATCACATTTTAATATTAATATGAGTATTCAATTTTTTTGGGTTTTTTTTAATTTTACATGGTAATTAAAATTGAACTCAATCTAGTCATCCCATGTAGTTAGACTTTTCTAATGACTCCCAGGTTCAAATAATATAGGGTGGCAAGTGAATCTCACATACTAGAGAATCATCTTGGGTTAAATCATTAAATAAACATTCAAATTATCTAAAATACAGATAAAATTCCAAAATCTGGACCATAAAACTATTGGGACATGATCCATAAGTGTTTAAATCCATGCATTGGGTCAATCCTTTTCTCTAGGTCCAAATTTATTGTTTTTTAATTTTTTTGATGTTTTTTTAATACAAATATAAAGATTAAAATGATCACCCAAACTATGCTATCTATTATGGGACCCAAAAAACATAATCTAATTTCCTATAATCCATGTAATATTATTTTTGGATTTTTTTATTATATGAATGAAAATATAACTCTGAAAAATCACATTACATAACCACACTTTCTAAAATATATTCTCATGAACTAAAAATTGTAAATAAAAATCTAGGAATAAAAAATTATTTGTTATTTAGTTTTAATGTTTTCAATTTGAATTATCATATTTATGGTGAAAATTTTTTTTCATTCCATTTACGCAAAAAAATTATGCAAATGATTTTTTCCATTATTTTCACCCCCAACATAGAATAACCCTGTCTTCAGTGTTTTATGAAAAGGAAATTTAAAAGGTGATAGAGGTAGAAGAGTGGTGTTCTAAAAGGAATTTGAAATAAGAAACATGGAAAAAAGTCACCAGGTTTTTGAAGTTTATGTTCATGATACTATTGATTACTCCTTTAATATCCATGTCACATAAAGAAGCCTCATAAATGATGATAGTTTATGTTTTTACACCTATGATTAGCCTAAAAATATATCAAACTCAACATCCCCTTAATCTAAAACACCAACATAATTAGAACAAAATAGAAACCCCTTTATGTTCTCTTAATAAATATACAACAAAAGCGAAGGATAAAATAATGATACCTGTTAGATTTTACATATGGAACACCGACTCAATGTATAATATGATATAAAGGAAAATAAAAAGTAAAAATAAAAATAAATACATATATTTATATACATAAATATAAATAAACATATATATACAAAAATATATATATATAAACTATTATATATATATATAAATATATAAATGATTGAATAAGGAAACACTATAGGGCATAGGTAAATGGATGGTGCCCTCCCTTGTCAACATTCATTTATAGGTTTGAGTTATGTAGCGTAGATGGATGAGACGAGGTTTTCCCCATGAACTATAGTGTGACCTTTTGTGCAAAAATATAAATTATAATTTTTTTCTTTTTTTTCCGTTTTCTTTTTTATTTTTTATTTTCATTTGTTTAAAATATATATACATATATATATAAAAGAATATAAAATATATATTACTCATAATAAAAAAAATTTCATAATAAAAAAAATAAGAAAAAAGGGATATAAAAATAAAATTTGAATATTTTTTTAAAAAATTCAATTTTTACACACAAAAAAACAAATAAAATCTATTTTTGTGGTGGGTGGCCTCCCATAACATGAGTAGATTAATGTAGTTATATCAACATAAATCCTAAATCTATTATTTTTTTCTGGTTCAAAGGTTAGATCGGTTAACACGTCATTTGTTTCTTGTTTAGTTAATGATTCAATGAATGGTTTTAACCTATGGCCATCGAATTTAAAGACACCACCACTAGTGGGATACAGAATCTATACTTCCCCATGAGGGTACACATGATACACTATGTAAGGACCTGACCTTATAGGCCTTAACTTTCTAGGGGATATATGAGATTCTGAACTATAAAAGAGATTTTTTTTCCTAATTCAATGTGATTGACTTTGAGATTCCTAGATTGGTAGGCATAAACTCTAGCTTTATTTATCCTTGAATTTTTATAAGCCTCTATCAAAATTTACTCAAGTTCATTAAGATCTAGTTTTATCTTTGTTTCAGCCAAATAAATATTAAATTTTGTTTTTTTATTTCCCAAAAGGCCTTGTGATCTATTTCAACATGTTAATGGTATGATTTTCCATAAAACAATTTATATGGTGAAATTTATATGATAGTTTTGAATGAAGTGTGATATTCTTAAAGGAAAAAAAGGTTTTCTCAGATAAATATTTCCTAGGGGGATTGACAGTTTTTCAAGAATTTTCTTAATCTCTCAATTCACCATCTCATCTTGATTTTTGGTTTGAGGATGGTACACAGTGGACAACTTCTGAGAAATCTCATACATATAGATGAGTAAAGAGAATGGGAGGTTATAGAAATGGGTTCCATGATCACTAATTGTATCCCTAGTAATTCCAAATCTAGAAAATATATTCCCTTTTAGAAATTAGATCATAACATGATGGTCATTGGACTTTGTGGGGATGGCCTCAAAAGATTTGGAGACATAATCAACCACTAAGAGGATATAGAGATATCCCCTAGAGTATGAGAATGGACAAATTAAATAAATTCACCAATAATCAAATATTTTAACAACCAAAATTGAACTGTGGGGAATTTGATTATGTTTAGTAATGGATCCTAATTTTTAACATTGAGTAAAACATTTGTAGGATTGGAAGTAATACTTGGTGAGGTTAGACGAATATAAACCAGGTTAGAGGACCGTTGATATGGTTTTAATTTGGAAAATTGACATCCACGTGCCTCTCATTGACAACCTTTTAGAATGGACTCTTTCCCATAATCAAGAAGATATCTCTTAATGATTTTATCAGGGAAAAACAAGAATATGTAAGAATATTCCATCACAAAGTGTTGACCTTAGAATGGAATTCCCTATTACCTTGAGTCCTAAGGAGTTTTTGAATTTCACCTATGACCAAGTGGGTTTCTATGTCATCATACCATGTGAAATCACTGAGATAATAGAGGTCCTCATTTGAAAAATGAATCAGACACAGAAATTTGGATGTAAGTTGTCTTTGAATTTCATCATATAGAGGTGATCCAACACAACATTTTCAACACCCTATCTATATTCAATGTTTAAGTAATACTCTTGAAGAGGTACCCAAATAATCAATATTGAGTTGTAATATTCTTTTTAGAAAATTTATTTTAGGCATGAATTATTGGTGAAGACAATTTTGTGTGATCCTAAAAGACAGGACAAAAATTTCTCTATAAAAAGACAATAGTAAGTAACTTATTCTAAGTGGTGGTGTAGTTGATTTGTATATAATTTAAGTATTTCCTTGCATATGAAATGGAACATGGAGTTTTCTCACACCATTTTCCTAAGACTTATCTAACTCTGATGTCACTCGCATCACACATGAGTCCGAATAGAAGTTTCTAATTTGGATATTGCATGAAATGTTGGGAGATAATAGTTTTATTGAGTGTATAGAATAATTCCTAATATATTTTTGTCTATAAAAGTTTAGCATGCTTCCCCAGTAGAGCAGAAAGAGGCCGAGAAATAGTGTACAAATTATGAATGAACTTTTAAAGAGGCCAGCATATCATAAGAAGGACCTCCCTTCCTTGATAGTTTTCAGAGAGGGAAGCTGATCACTGATATAAACATTAGATTTATCAACTTCAATCCCTCTACTACAGATCAGATGTCCTAGAACTAGTCCCTCATTTACCATGAAATGGAATTTTTCATAGTTTAGGATGATATTATTATTCTCTAATATTGACAAAACCCTTTCATCATTTTTAAGGAATCCATAAAAAGTATCCAAAAGGATGCATAAGTCATCCATAAAGGCCTCCAAAAAATATTCCACCATGACATATAATATTACCATAATGCACCGCTTGAAGGTTCCAGGGGTATTCCATAATAAAAGAGAGTACCTTTTAATGAAAAAAATTCCAAATGGACAGGTGAGATTTTTTTCCCATAATACTCTAATGTGAACTAAATTTTACTGTTCCTTGAGAATCTATCTAGGAAGTAGTATAATTGGTGTCTTTCCACTCTCTCTAGGACATGATCAATGAATGGAAAAAGGAAATGGTTTCTCTTAGTAGATGAGTTAAGATTCCTATAGTAAATACATACTCTCCATCTACTATTGTCCCTTATGGGGAGAATATCACCATCCTCATTGGTGATAAAAGTGATTGTTTCTTTCTTTGGAACAATTTGAATTAAGAACACCCACTCACACTCAGTAATGGGGTAGATGATACCCACATTGAACAACTTAAAATTTTATTTCATTACCACATCAATAATATTGCATCAGAATCTCTACTGAGTTTGAAAACATGGTTTGGAGTCAGATTCACGAACAACCCTATGAGTTCCAATGGGTGCGATAATCCTAGGAATATTAAAAAGGGTATATCCAATTGCCTTTTTATGATTTTCTTAGACATCCTGAAGCATCCTCTCTTGATTTGATTCAAGAGAGGAATAAATTAAAAGTGGAAATGAATGATTTTCACCAACTAATGCATATTTTAGTGATGATAATTGGTCCTTAAATTCAAGACTAGACTGGTTAACAATTTTGATATAATGATCAGAATTTTTATCAAACTCGGTATCTTTTTCAAAAAAAAAGACTGAAATGGTTATTTTTTAAAAGAAGTTTCATCCACCAAATTGGATATATTAGAATCAATTAATGGTTATTGACTCTATTTTTTATATTTAAAAATGGTTTCATTGATGGCTGATTCGAGAAAATCATTAAAAAATCTATCTAAAAGAGATTCAAGCCAAAGAGACAAATTTACCTCATGAGAACAAAGTAAATGAATCTCTTCTTGACTTAAAAATCCATCAATAAATCAATGATGTTTCTATAGTTCACTATCAATACTACCAATCCAATTGATCTCATGGATCTCTTCATCATCCCCAATTTGTGAGCTTTCATTATAGAAGTTCAGATCAAGGATCATGTTTTAAAAAGTTATTGTCATCTCCCATTTCGAACTCGAATGACTGAGTTGATTTTTGTTGAGAAGTGATGACCAATGATGATGGGGGTTTTCTCCCTAGTACCTATTATTGGGTGATTTTCAAGGACAATAAATTCAGCAAGGTAAATGATGTTTTCAATTTTCACTAAAACATTCTTTACGATTCCATTAGGAATTGAACACTATGATCAGAAATTTGAATAGTGACATATGTGGGTTGGAGTTATTTGAGCCCTAACTAATGATACAAGGCATATGTAACGAGGTTCACACTAGATCATAGATCAAAATGGTCTTTCACAACTTTGTTCTCTGTTATTTCAACATTAATGTGTAGACATACTGGATCTTTCAACTTTGGAGTAATGGTCCCTTGAATGTTGGTAGTCACATTAATAGCCAAAAGGACATGGTTTTTATATGAAAATTTCCTTTTAAATGTGTACATGTCATAAACTTAGTTTAAGAAGGCATGAATGTTTTAGATTTCATCGAGAAGGGGAATGTTCAACTTAACCAGAAATAACATTTCCCTCAAATTCTAATTCATCTATAGTCAATATTTTCATCTCATGTGTTGAGGTAAGGGAGAAGGTTGTTTGATTGTTTGGTTTGGTTGTGGTTCCTTCACATTATCATTAAAAATTATAGAATATATGGGTGGTTATTCATAATTGTCTTGTGTTGTTTAAGATTTAAATAGTTCTACATTAGTTTTTTCATGTTTCTTAATGGATTTTACACTTAAAAAAATAATAACAAAATTTAGTTGTTCATGAGAGGGTTGTGTGTAACTAGATTTTCCCCTTAATGTGGAGGATGGTACTGACTGAGTAGCATGGGTGCCTTTACAATTTTAATGGTTTTTAGTTCATGTTTTAGGTATGAGTCTTCTAATTAAATTTTCTCCCATTTTTACACAACTACTAATGGTTTGGGAGAGGGAAAGATAAATAAGGGGCTTGGATTGGTTGGTTTATCCCAAGAGGATAAATTTGTTGTTACATTGGTTGTGGAATGGGTTGTCAGATGGGTTATTGGTATTTTATAGGAGGATGTTGGTACTGGACTGGTTGGGGTTGTAACTACTAATGGTTTTTAAAATTAAATTGAGGGTAAGGATTTGGTCAATGTGGCATACTGGGTTGTTGGATGTGATGCTGGTTATCATTCAAACGGATTCAAGGATGGTGATTGTACCTTGGATTGAAAGTGTTTTGGTATTGTGGCTTCTAAAAGTTTAAATCATTGACCTATTCTAGTGGTCCTCCTAAAATAACATCTTTAATGGAAGGTATGGTTGGGATTTTTTCAGTCCTGTGGTCATGTTTTTCACAAAATTGTGAAAATAGGGTTAACAATTTGAACTTCATCGACCTTCTTATGATAAATCTCTTTCAACTTCATAGTTAGTGTATCATGTTTTGACCTCATGATTTCTTATTCTCCTAAGTGTGTGAATTATAACATATTTTGGTGGATTATCATAGTAAGGTGATGTTCCCCATGTTTGGTTTTGTTCATCGAGTCCTTCTAGATACTTATAAGCCTCATTTGGGGCTTTGTTTTTGAAGGCTTCATTACACATCATGTTAATGAATTGTTTTTTTCATAAAAAACCCTTAATATAAAATTCAAACTTGTTATAGTATTGATAATACATGGTGAGGTACCATTTTGAGTGTGTCTTTAAACCTTTCCCATTTTTCAAAAAATGATTACCCATATTTTATAAAAAAAATTGGATTTCCTTTTTAAGTGCAGTTTTTTTTGGTGATGGGGGATGTATTTTTTATAGAATTCTCCTTGAAATTAGAACAAGGGGTTGATTGATGTAGGTATATAACTTTTGGAACAATATTTTTATTTATAATTCCGTGAAAAAGAAAATATCCTCATCTTATCTTACTCAAGTTGATGTGGTGGGCACACAGTTTGAAAAATTTCGTTGAACAATTTCACATGAAGGTACGAGATTTCTGACTCCATCCCATGAAAGGTTAGAAGGTGGTTTAGGAAATGAGGTATGAAGACATAATGGAATTATCCAAGGTAAGAATTCATAATTTAGGATGGTACATTATTCTGGGTAGGTGTGAGGCAGTCATCCATGGTTTAATGAATGACCTTCCCCATGTTTGGGGTTACCTCATTCAGATTTCCATTTTTGTTCCCACCCGAGTTTATGAGTTAGTTTATTTGAAGAACCTCTATTGAAATGGGAGAATATTTTGAATCCAGATTATTGGTAAGGTTAAGATCTAATAGAAAGATATTCCAAGTTGTTCTTGACTCCCCAACCCCATGACTATCCTCCCTAACAAGTCACTTTGATTGGACACGGGTATAGGCGTACATGCGCCATGAAAATTTAAAAAATAAAGGGGAGAAGATAAGGTATGTTGAGGTGAGAAAAGAGAAATGGGGGATAATAGAATTAGTGTTGATATGAATTAATTGGTTCCTTGAAAATGATGCCAAAATTTGGTCTTGCCCAAATTTAATGTTGTTTTTAAGGTCAAGAGATTGCATGTAGTGTAGCTCTGGTTGTCGAGACCTCAGAGATCGAATAAGAAACCTACATACATGGACATTATATAGTTTGTTTTTTTCTTTGAAGTGGAAAAAATTGCATTTATTTTAGATGGTCTTAAAATAATAATATCATATGCAGTGAATTAAAATTATGATATAATGTTTTGAAATTATGTTGTTGCTTTGGGTGGATTAGATAAATTCCTTTTTAGACTATTCCTATTAATTAATTTTCAGATGGGTTAATTCCAAAAAATAAAACAACCATCCTCACATACTAGTTTAATATAAAAACACCATAATAATATTCACTTATTCACTTGGAGAGTCTTATTTATGAGAACTTCAAGGTAATGGTTAGTATTATCACTTCAAGTGTGTGGCCTTAAAATTCAACAAGGATGAAGAAGTTTTAAGATCATAAAAAAAATTATCATTTAATAGAAGGGATTATGAATTAAAAATGTGAGAAATAACATCCAATCCACCCACTTGAAACTCCCATGGATTAATCCAGAAGTGGGTTAGCCCTCCATTGATTTTATTCAACCAATGGAAGCAGGAAGTGGACTCACAAGGGAGGAATTGAAGAAGTGACAAGAAATGGAATGGCGAACACACCACCATTGTTTGGAGGATTTATCACTTAGTTGGGTGAATAAATTCACTCCTTAATAAAATTTTATCAATTTGTTAGAAAATATCGAATAAAATATATATAATAATATGATTTATTAAGATGGTATGGTGATTCAAGAAACTTACAATTTGAATAAATGTGATTACAACATCAAATTTGGAGCAAAACATTAAAATGAAAAAAAACATTAAGATTCTTAACTAATTCACCACCACAGTGTTAAATCGGAATTTGAAGAGGATTGGTTTGAGCCTCAAATAGTACATTTCTCTTCATTTATTAGTGGAATGCCTTGGTGGGTGGAATGTTAAGGGAGAGTGGACTTTTCCACCCTTGACAAAAAATCTGAGCCAACATACATGACTCCGATAGATGTGTTAAAAATAGAATCTAGATGAAAAAATTTGGGTAGTCTATAGAAGAAACATTGGAAAATAAGGATGTCCCCTGATATTCTATAAAATTTCATCCCAAATGTTTTTTTTTTCAAGAAATGATTAAATTGGCCAGATGGTTATTTGGGCTGTAGAATCTGACCTAGAATTCTAACTTCAACTTGGGTTGCAAGGAACTACATTCAAACCTCCAAATTATCTTAGTACATGGTTGAATCAAATTTTCCCCATTATCTCTTATATCTCTAGTTAAATTTTCATAATCATTGGGCTTGGATATTGTCCGTTATAGTAATTTTCTTGGCCTTGCATCCAATTCACTTTTCCAAAAATGTTTTTGGTTCAAGGACCACTTTGGTGATATTTAAATGTGAATCTAATAGTGATCCAAAAGGAAAAATTGTTCCTTAAATCATTGGATACCTGAAAATAAAATATGTAAATACAATCTAGTCCATTTGGGGTTTTAGAAGGTGTTAGAAAATGTACCATGTAATATTGAATTTTAAGGTCATTAAATTATAATGTGAAATAATATTCAAACTATAAAATTCATTGAAAATGGTGTTTATGAATAATGAAGTACATGAATATTACAAAAATTAATAATAAATATTATCCTCTTTCATTGGATAATGACGTGGCTCTATTTTTACATAGTTTTTCCCCATCTTTTTACTTAATTTTTAATAATTTAATTAATTATTTACTCACTTAATACTAAATAATTATACTTTTGTATTTTTATAGTTAACTTTTTTAACTGATCAATTTTTATAATTAATTATGTATTTCAGTCTTTAAAATTAAAATATTAATCTTACTAAACTGATCAACTTTAATTATGTCTCATTTAGTTTGGTTAATTTGGATTGTGCTTGACTTTTTAACAAGTTAATATCTATTTTTTAAAAAAATATTTAATTGACATAATTTTTTTTAATTACATTATTCTTTATTTTAATAATTTATATTTTAACTTAGTTTTATTAAAATATTTTATCTTTAGTAAGAAATATATTTATTCATCCTGTTGATTAATTAAAATTAGAATTTTAGTTTTAATTAAATAAAATAGTATGATTTTAATTTTATGTGTTCCATTAGTTTTTTATTTAATTAATTAAGAGTTTTTAATCATTAATTATATTATTTTATGTATGCAGTTTAATTATTAATTTATTTTTTATTGGTTGTAGTCTACCAGTGTGGTATACATGAACTTGCGGTGACCAATTTGGTTATCGATGCTATCTATTATCATTCACTGCTACTTTGTTATAAATTCATTTAGTTATTTTAATTTTAGTCTTTTATTAATTTAGTTTAATAATTATTCAGTTTATAATTTTAGTTTTTTCAATTAATAAATTTAAAATTTTAAAGGTTAATTAAAATCTTGTTTTAAATTATGGTGTTTAGTTTTCTTGTAATTAATTGATTTCAATCTTTTTTTCAGTTTTCTTAAGTTTTAATTTATGTTCAATATATTTTTATTTTAAAGGTTACTATTTGTTTTCTATCAGTGACCATTTTACCCTTTTCAGCTTATCAGTAGCTATCATTTAAGTATATCAGTAACTTATGTTGTACCAGTAACCTTAGTTTATTCTATAACTATGAGTTTATCTTTCTTTCCTAACGGTGTCTTCTATTTTTTTAAGCTAACAGTGACATTTTATTTTCAGCCTACCAGTAGCCTTAATTTTTATTATGCATCAGTGCACTTTTTATTTTATTTCTATCAGTAACCCTCTCACCGTTAGAATACTTTTCCCACACTTCACTGATAGCCTATTTTTTTCTCCCTTCCAACCTCACCGTTATTCCAACCTCACCGTTAGGCTTTCTTTACTCACCTCACCGATATACCACCGTACCTACATCCCCCCCTAAATCATGCACTAATCTCACACACTGAAGCCGATCTTTGTCTCTCTTATCCACACCCATTCTTCAAGCACCGACGCCCCTCCACCACTCGTTGGATCCCTTCGTTGCCACTACTGGATTAAATGAGGGACGCCACGCTGGAGCTGGAGCCGGTTTGCTACTGAGAGTGACTTGTGCATCACCTGTTTGGAGAATCGTCTAAACCCACTGGATTAAAGGAGCTTATGGATGCCACTGGAGCTATTTTTCCGTGGAATCTGATAAGGTTGCTGCACCAAAACCAGTTTGGAGAAGTCGTCTCACCTCATGTCGTCGTCGCTGGAGTCGAGGGAAGCCATACCACCTTATGAAGACACTTCACCCCTACTGCGTCGCATTCGAACCATAGATGGGATGCTACTGTTGGAGTTGCTGAAGCTGTTATGGAGCTGAAGTGAGCTGTGCCACCATGGATGGAGGGAGGAGGCTGATGCCCTACTGTGCCGCTGTGCGGAGGAGACCGCTGCGTCATACTGGACCGAGGGTCTGGAGTTGCTTCTACAGAGTTGTAGATGGAAAAGACCGAAATTCCATCCCCCTGTGCTGTGGAATTGGGGGAGGAAGAAGAGATAAAAAAATTAATTTTAAGAAATAAACAATAAAAGTAATATAAAAAAAAGTAAAGTTAAAGTAAAAGTTAACATTAATAAATTGAATGAATGTAGTATAATTTATAAAAGTTATAAATTAAAACAACTATAGTGTTAATAAATAGATAAATTATAAATTAAAATACAAAACCTAATTAATAATATGTATTAATAATAAATTAATATACTGTTAATAGTTTAAATGTATAAGTATTAATAATTATAAATAAACTATAAAATATACTTACTAATTTAAAAATATTTAAAACTAAATTATTAATTACAATTATTATGATAAAGTAAAATAATAAATAAATTTTTATATACTTAAATTAATCTAACAATTTAATTTCATAAATAGTAATTACAATAATAATAATTAAATTAGTGAATAAAATTATTAATTAATACTATCTAAATCTTTATTTTAATTACTTATTTTCTTATAATGTTAAACTTTAAAAACATAGTTAAAAATGATAGAATTAATAACTAAGTAACTATAACTATTAACTTAATTTAATTAATAACACCTTAATAAATTTATGTATTACCATAGTAATATAAAGTGAATAGTTTTATAAATAATAATAATGTAAATAATAATTATCAATTATGATATTTATTAATTAACATCGGTTAACTTGTAACGAGTAATATAACACTTAACATAAAAAATTAACTGTTTTTATTTCTTTGTGTTCTCATTTATTTACTTTTCTATTCTATTTTATATGTGTAGGTTCATACCAAATTCAATTACATGTCCAGGTTCATGAAACTAACTAAACAGAAGTCAGTTATGTGAGAAAAATTAGTGCGACGTGCCAGTCGAGAAAAAATGCACATGTGCGGTGCACATGTGAAGAGGCTTTCGAAGTCGGTGGAAAACAAGCGGTGATTGGAAGCTTCTAATGGTAGATATTAAAGTAGACTAGCAGACAAATTTGGAGGGACACTCATTTTCATGAACACATCCATTCGAGAGAAGAGACTCCCGGTAGATGGTAGAGCAAACATGAAGACAAGGATCCCAAGAGCAGAGTAGTATTTGGGGAGTTCTTCTTCCTCTGTCATTAATTTTTATACTCTGTTCTTGGATGTTTTTCACTTCTTTTATCAATATGATCATAGGTTGATATTATATTATCTTTTTAATTCAATTATGGTGGTTTATATTTTATACTTCTTCAATTTCATTATATTTTTCAGAATCATCATCTAACGGTGAGATAGAATTATGATTCTCTGATCAGTTGATTCACCTATTAATTGATTTCAAAATTAATAATTCAATTTCTACTGGCAAGGTTGTATTTTAATTCATTTTTCAGAACATTAATGTCATTAACTTTGGAAATTTATGGTGAGTTTATTTCCGAGTTTAATCTTTTTCAAACTTCTTAGTAGTTCGGTTAAGTTTTGGTGCGGCAAACTCCAAAACATAATCTTCTACCAGTTAAATTTCTTGGAAAGGGGTTTTCTATAGCACGTTTTGAGGAGTGATTCGATAAATGTTGAGAATAAGTCAATTATTTTAACCAGTAGATTAGATTTCTAGAGTGATTTTTTGTTGATTTGATCTCCATTGTCTCTGTTTTTAAATGTAAGTTAGCTATATTACTTTAGTTTGATAGTACATAGTATAAGTATTATTTTCCTTGTAGAAAATTCTATTTCATCATCTTATTTCCACTTCATCATATAAATAATCAAAACAAAAAAATAGTAAGAAGATGTTTTCCCCACTGTTGACAACAGTGGGGATTTGAAATTCAAAACCCTTAGAATTCACTCACCATTCTTCTCTGTGGATCAACCCTGCACCACTGTGCTTGTGTAGGTTAATAAATGTAATTTTTAGGGACTTGAAGACCTCCGGACTCATCAAAATTTGGTTCCATTTTCAGGGAAGGCACACACTGAGAATCAAAGGTTTTAATAAAAACACATAAAAACACATAAAAACACATAAAAAATTATTTTAAGAAAACTACAAAAAAATTAAAAAAAATGTGAACATTTGCTTCTTGTGTTTCCTATTTAAGTTCTGTTGGAATTTTTTTTCTGTGTGTTTGATCTAAAACATTTAAAAAAATGGAACACTATTAAGGCTCAGAACACTGCACTGGACATTACTGTGTTTGTTGTGGAGATTATGGACATACTACTTGGCAGTGTGTCTATAACCAGCCACAACCATATTTTTACATTGAATAAAATGAAAAACATGAGTCTAGTCCTGACACCCTTGCTAAAATTGATCTAATTGATTATAAACGGGATGCTAGGGTGGAACTAATAAACAATTGTTTAACTCAAACCCATGAAATTCAACTTAGATATTCTCAAGAGAGAGACCAAAGACTAAAAAAATTGGAAGACATGCTCTTGGAATTACAACAGAAGGTTAAAGAAGAAGAATAATTTAAAGAAAATGAAAAAAATGTTTATAAAAGATTTGAAAATAAATATGAAGTTGAAAGTGAATCTGAAACTGGGAAACAAACTGTTTACTTTGAAGAATCTGAATCTGTTGAACCAAATCTAGAAATAACCAACTCATTAAACAAAGAACACATTGATGAAGACCCTAGAATGAACTTTAATGCTATTGAGTTGGAAAATTTTAAAGATGAATTGAAACAGATTGAAAATTAATGTCTAATTTTCTTTATAATTCCTATACTTGATAAAAATCACTGTTTTAGGAGTTTTGAAAAGGAAGTCACTTGGGTTGAAGTCAAACTAGAAACTGAAAACTAGAAATTAAAAAAATCTTCAACCAATTTTTATAAAATTCTAAATATTGAGCCTAAATTTGATATTTGGTATAGTCTGGATGAGAACATTAAATTGGAAGTTAAAGAAACTGAAATATGTGAACCATAATTGAACACTTATCTTCCATGTTTTGAATTTGTAAACCCAATAATTTATGAAATGTTGTTAGATTATGAGGATGAGGAAATGATATTTGAAGAAAAACTAACTGATGAGTTTTCATTTCCCTATTCTAATTTTAACAACTTTTCTAAAACATTGTGAAATGAAATGAAAAGTAGTGTTAACCAACTTGAAAATAATTGTCTTAACATGAACATTATGGAAACCGAACTTATTGAAGCTGAATTGTACAATTATTCTCTTGAAATTGAATTGCAACACCCAATGGACATGGTTTTAGAAAGTGAGGCTTTTGAACTTGAACATAATGTTGAGGTTAAACACAAACTTGAATTAAGAATAAATGTGTTGATAGAAGCAATAGGTGTTCAGAGTGAGTTAACATATGAGGATCGTTTTGAAGAGATTTACAACATTGTTATACCTTAATCTGTTTGTGATAAAATAAATTCTCTTCCCTATCTGTCACTTACAGCCTCAACTATGAAGGGTGTTGAGCCTTTTCATGATTATAATAGTAGTCCAGAGGGAGAATTATCCATGAGTTCCAATGTTAATAATTTTATTCAGGGCTCTATTGAATTTCCACTTGAACCTGCTAATCAAAATTTACCCACATGCACCCTTGAATGTGAATCCTTGAGTGTTGAGGTTAAGAGAGATAGATCGGAGGTCAATGATACACCCTTTGAAGCCCCTAGATCTATTTTTTCACTTCATGAGTATTAAAATCTTGAAATGTTAGAACTTATTCTGGATGTGGATAACACTATAACCACTACTATTAAAGGGTGCTACATAGGGGTTATTTCAGGTTACGAGAGTTTGGTTTTATTCTACTTAAGTTTTGTTGCCCACAAATCTCATCTTTCTGTTAAAAATAATTGGTCCAAGCACATGTGGTGGTTTCTATTAAGGAAAGCACATCCACCTAGTAAATACGGTTAGTTTCTAGGTGAGTCTGTCTTGGGACATTAAACCTAGCACTGCATGAGTGGAAACAAATGGTTTTTCTTTTGTTTTCAATGAAAAATTGAAATTAAATAAAGTCTAACTGAAGACATTAAATTTGGTGCTTATTTGGAGTCAACCCATGTTCTTTTATTTGTGTTTACTATTTTCTATTTTCTTGTTTTAATTTGAATAAATTTCTCCCATGTTTCCATCTGTATGCACTGCCTATACTGATCATTTTCATGCTCTGAGTTTTTAGGATGCTGCAGCTGTCATCTAAGGAGTGGAATTCCCATGATCATTTTTGGACAAGAACATAGTCAGGGAAGTGCTTCAACTTTCTGCATTTATTTCTACTCCTGTTTGTACTAATAAAATTCTGCTCACTAAAAAAAATTCTTCTTGTCTATGAAATCCTGCTACATGTCCCCATACTGTGCATAAATTCTGCATGTGCCTCTTCACTGAAAAAATGAATTTCATTATTATTAAAATCTTTTAATTGATTGAAACTTAGTGTGGCGGTGCATGTTTTTGGTATGTTGAATCTGCTTTATGTTGGGGTGTTTTTAGCATTAATTTATCTGCTCTATAGAATATATTATTGAACTCAATCTATTAAAATGCTTGCACCCAGTTCAATGTGCACTTCCAAGTTACATGCCTTGTTTGAACTTTCCTGGAAGATCTTTTTCATTTGATTTAGTATTGATGCATGTACCTAGATATGAATCTGCTGTAAGTTATTTTTTGTGGAAAAATATATTCTTTTACTTCATTGAGACCCTTTATACATATAATAAATATACTTAATTGAAAATATGTTTTTGAACCTTAATTGATTAATTTTTATTCTCCACTTTAAAAGTCAAATTTGGTAAAAAAGATGGGTTTTAAGTGTGGGGGAGGGGGTCAATTCTTGACTGTGATAAACTGTGCCTTAATGTAATCCCATCAATTCCCACTTCAATTCAAATTTTTGGTAAAAAAATGGTTTATTTTTTTCAAAATTCTTGCATAATTTTAGGATTTACACTATACTCAATTGGGTCTTGCCTTAGGACAAGTTCCTTTTTGGTAGTTAAGAACTGCTCAGAGTCTGAAATTGATGATAATGGATGATTTCTGAGTGATATTACTTAGTGATTTGATGGTAATATAGTTTAAGAACTTCTTCGGAAAGTGATATGGGTACCCTTTTTATGGAGTTATGATTATAACCCTTGGAATTGAAAGTTGATTCTGATTCTAGGGGCCTCATTAATCTTTTAATTATTAAAATTAATTTCTTTAATGGGGCCATATAAATGGCTTCTATATAAATATTTCGGAACAAGAGTAATTTGGGAATTTGGGATCCCATGGTGAGTCTCTGAGACCCTAGATGCTGGGTGTGTTTCTATTAACTTTAAGCCCTCTATACACCTTGAATAAGTACATTACACAGTGCTTAGCATAATGATACATGGCTTGGGAAAAATAAAATAAAAGTGTCTAGGGTCAATATTGATCTCATTAGGGTGAGGAGAATGATGAACTCCAAATAAAGAAGGGGTCAATTGGTTTTTATCGGAGTCATTAAGGTTGTGTTAGTAAGGTCATTCAAAATAAATTAATTATTTTTGGAATCTGGGATTCAGTTAATGTACAAAGATCTTTGGTTAAGATCTTAATTCCATTGATATTTTACCTCAAGTCACTCTTGAAATTAAAACATGAGATTGGATTGAAATGAGTAATTCAGTTGTATCACATATGAGGCATGACATCTTCATTGTTTGATGATTCATATCTTTCTTAATTACCATTGAGTATTTTTTATAAGCAAGATTCATATGAGTAATTCATTTTCCAAAAGCCTGCTATTATGTTTTGTCCTCTGTTTTGAGTGCTGGACATGTTACCTTTTGAGCAAAATCATTAATACCGTTTTAATGTTTTTCATAGAAAATAAAACATGTGATTGTTTGAGTACAAACCATGCTTATGTGTGGGGGAATTTGATGTGGCTCTATTTTTACATAATTTTGCCACATATTTTTAAATAATTTTTAATAATTTAATTAATTATTTTATCACGTTATACTAAATAATTTTACTTTTTTATTTTTATAGTTAACTTTTTTAATTAATCAGTTTTTATAATTAATTATGTATTTTTTGTGTTCAAAATAATAATTTTAATCTTACTAAACTAATCAAATTTAATTATGTCTAATTTATTTTGGTTAATTTGGATTCTTCTTGACTTTTTAATAAGTTAATATCTTTTTTTAAACAATTATTTAATTGAAATAATTCTATTTAATTAAGTTAGTAATTATTTTAATAATTTATCTTCTAACTTAGTTTCATTAAAATATTGTTACTTTATTAATTAATATATTTAGTCGTCCTGCTAATTAATTAAGATAATAATTTTAGTTTTAATTAATTAAAATAGTTCACTTTTAATTTTCTGTGTTCAAATAGTTAATTAATTAATTAATTAAGTGTTTTTGAACAGTAATTATATTATTTTATGTATGCAGTTTTACTATTAATTCATTTTTTATTGGTTTTAGTCTACCGGTGAGGTAGAAGAGAACTTGAGGTGACCTATTGGGTTACTGATGCTAACTTTTATCATTTGTTGTGTCTTTGTTATAAATTCATTTAGTTATTTTAATTGAATCTTTTATTAATTTAGATTAATAATTATTTAGTTTATAATTTTATTGTTGTCAATTAATAATTTTAATGTTTTAAAGGTTAATTAAAATATTGTTTTAAATTATGGTGTTTATCTTTCTTTTAATTAATTGATTTCAATCTTTTTCTTCAGTTTGCTTAAGTTTTAATTTACGTTCAATTTTTTTTATTTAAAAGGTCACTGTTAGTTTCCTATCACTGACCATTTTACCTTTTTTAGCTTAATAGTATCTCTCATTTAAGTATATCGGTAACTTTTGTTATACCGGCAACCTTAGTTTATTCTATATCGGTGAGTTTTTCTTTCCTTCCTAATAGTGACTTGGATTTTTTTTAAGGTAATAGTGACCTTTTAATTTCAGTCTACCGATAGCCTTAATTTTTATTATGCATCAGTAAACTTTTTATTTTATTTCTATCAATAACCCTCTCACTGTTAGAATACTTTTCCCGTACCTCACTTATTTCCTTTTTTCTCCCTTCCAACCTCACCGTTATTCTAACCTCACTGTTAGGCTTTATTTCATCACATCACTGATATACCGCCATACCAGCTTCCTCCCTAAATCATGCACTCACCTCACACACTGAAGCCAATCTTTATCTCGCTTATCCACAGCCACTCTTCAAGAACTGACGCCCCTTGACCACCCGTTCGATCCCTTCTTCACCACTGTTGGACTAAAGGAGAGACACCATGATAGAGCTAGAGCTGGTTTGCTGCGGAGAGTGACCTACGCATCACCTGTTTGGAGAATCATCTGAACCCACTGGATAAAATGATTTGCTGGATGCTGCTAGAGTTGTTTTGCTGCTGAATCAGATAAGGTTGCTACACCACAACCGGTTTGGAGAAGTCACCACACCTCATGCCATCGTCGCTGGAGTCGAGGGAAGCCAGACCACCTTATAGAGCTGCCGCACCCCTGCTGCGCAACATTAAAACCAGAGTCGAGATTCCGCTGTTGGAGTTTCTGAAGCCCCTGTGGAGCCAAAGTGAGCTACGCCGCCATGGATGGAGGGGGGAGGCTGATACCCTGCTAGGCTGCTGTGCGGAGGAGACTGCTGCGTCGGGCTTGACCGAAGGGCTGGAGCTGCTGCTGCAGAGTTTCAGAGGAGGAGGACTGAAATTCCATCCCCCATGTGCTACGAAATTGGGGGAGGAAGAAGAGATATCAATAAAAAAATAATTTAAAAAAATAAATAATAAAAGTAATAAAAACAGAAAAAAAGTAAAAGAAGTAAAGTTAAAGTAAATGTTAACTTTAATAAATTGAATGAATATAGTATAATTTATTAAAGTTATAAATTAAAACAATTATAATGTTAATAAATAGATAAATTAAAAATAAAAATACTAAATACTAAATTAATAATACTTATTAATAATAAATTAATATATTGTTAATAGTATAAAAGTATAAGTAATAATAATTATAAATAAATAATAAAATATACTTATTAATTTAAAAATATTTAAAACTAAAGTTTTAATTCCAATTATTAAGTTAATGTAAACTAATAAATAAAATTATAAATACTTAAATTAATCTAACAATTTAATTTCTTAAATAGTAATTACAATAATAATAATTAAATTAGTAAATAAAATTATTAATTAATATTATATAAAATTTTATTTTCATTAATTACTTGCTTATGATGATAATCTTTAAAAACTTAGTAAAAAATGATAGAATTAATAACTTAGTAAATATAACTATTAACTTAATTTAATTGATAACTTCGTAATCAATTTATGTATTACCATAGTAATAGTAAGTGAATAATTTTATTAATAATAATAAAGTAAATAATAATTATCAATAAATATATTTATTAATTAACTTCAGTTAAATTGTAACGAGTAATATAACACTTAACTTAAAAAAATTACTATTTTTCATTCTTTTCATTCTCATTTATTTACTTTTTTATTCTATTTTATATGTGCAGGTTCATACAAAAGTCGAAGACATGTCCATGTTCATGCAACTAACTTAGCGGAAGTTAGTTATGTGAGAAAAATTAGTGCGACATGCCCATCGGGAAAAATTACACATGTATGGTGCACATGTGAAGAGGCTTTCGAAGTCGGTGGAAAACAAGCAGTGACAGGTAGCTTCTAATGGTGGATATTAAAGCAGACTAGCAGCAGAATTAGTGGGGGCACACATTTTCATGAACACATCCATTCGAGAGAAGAGACTCCCGGGAGATGATAAAGCAGACATGGAGGTAAGGAGATTGATTGCAGAGTAGTATTTGGGGAGTTATTCTTCCCTATGTCCTTAATTTTTGTACCCTATTCTTGGATGTTTTCACTTGTTTTATCATGATGATCATAGGTTAATATTTTCTTATCTTTGGAATTCAATTCTGCTAGTTTATATTTTATACTTCTTCAATTACTTTATATTTTTCAGAATCATCATCTGTCGCCAAGGTAGAATTATGATTCTCTGTTCAGTTGATTCACCTTTCAATTGATTTCAAAATAAATATTTCAATTTCAACTGGAGAGGTTGTTTTTGAATGCATATTTCAGAAAATTAATGTCATTAACTTTAGAAATTTATGTCGAGTTTATTTCCACGTTTAATATTCTTCAAACATCTTAGCAGTTCGGTTAACTTTTGGTGCGGTGAACTCCAAAACATAATCTTCTCCCTGTAGAATTTCTTGGTGAGGGGGATTCTACAACACGTTTTTAGGGGTGATTCATTAAAATTTGTGAAGAAGTCAACTATTTTAACAAGTAGATTAAATTTTCAAAGTGACTATATTGTTGATTTGAGCTCTTTTGTCTTTGTTGTTAAATGTTAGTTTGCTATATTACTATAGTTTGAGAGAACTTAGTACAAGTTTTAGTTTCCTGGTAGAAAATCTTGTTTCCTTATCATGTTTCCACTTCATAAAATTATTAAAATAAAAATAAAAAATATTAAGAAGATGTTTTCCCCACTGCTGACATCAGTGGGGGTTTAAAATTCAAAACCATTAGAATTCACTCACCTGCCTTCTCTGTGTATCGACCCTACACCACTGTGCTAGTGTAGGTTAATAAATGTAATTTTAAGGGCCGTGACGACCTCCAGCTTCCTCAGATAATAAAAAACTGAGCTTCATAGTTATTATATGGTTAGTGAAACCATGTGACTCAACTATGTGAGGTACCCGGTCTATAGGGGATACTTCCTAGTGTTTCTAAAACAATGTGATCCAGTCCTGACACCCATGGGGTGATTTAGGTTTTATTGAAAATGTTTTTTTTCATGGGGTTCTCGTGGTTAGAAAATATATGTGTCTAACACATGCAATAATTTCTCATGGGTAGTGAATGTTGCATGAATGGTGCATTGTTTGGAAAACCATGTGTCCAAACCATGTGACCCCTATTTAAAGGGGTAAATTAATTTTTCACCCATATAATTTTAAACTGCTTATCTCTTTTTCTTCTTATGTTTCTCTCCCTAGTGTAAAACCTCCCCATTCATGATCTCTCCTCCCTTAATTAAAGAAAGGGATTTTGGTATCTCCCTCATCCAACATCCCCAACCTATTCCATCCGGTCAATTGGATCCCTCTTAGTATGTTATATTCTACTATTACTTTCTTCCCAGTTTATCTTCCAACATATTACAATATTTTGTTGCAAACTCATTTTACCTAATTTTCTGGGCATTGATATGTTCATCAATTTCCCCCCATTTTAGAATGATTCAATAGCAAATAGTATGTGAAGAGAGTTCAACAGCGAAAAGGTAGGCGGTCCAGTTCTTTCCCCTATGTTTCATTACTTTTATACCATGAATTATTGTGTTTTTCACCAAACTTTTCTAGTGAAGGATTTAAAATGTTCAATAAATTAAATTTTGTATATTTTAATAGACACTATGAAAATAGATGTGGTAAAATCAACCATTTGTATTTTCTCCATGACATGAGACACCCTAAATGTATGTATCTTTCCTTGAAGGTATAATTTCCCTTTTCTATAAATTTTTAAACACCTTTTATGTGTGTTTTACCAAGTTAAAAAAGTAATTACATGTGAAATGAATTAAGAAAGATGTTTGAAGATGAGTTGGGACTAATTAAATATGAAATAATTTATTTACTTATTAAAAAAAATTTTACAACTTATTTAATTTTCCATGATTATTAATCCATGTTGATTTGACGTGAGCTTTTGATTGATATAATGTTCTACATACCCAACTAATTGCAATACTCAAGATTCCATTTATGAATCACGATGGACAAGATCTTCATGCTTATTAATTATAAATTGTTAATGTATTTTATATACATTAGGATTGATACATTTTATTCGTTAAAAAGATTCAATCGTATGTTTTCCTTACCTATGTATGGGAAATACCAGTTCCCTAGAGTTGACACTGTGGATGGACTCAATGGATAGATGGTTATACTAGTCTATGAGTTACACACAGTACCCTGTGTGGGATACTTGGGACGAGCATAGAGTGTTGTTTTCGTGCCATATCAAAAGTGATACTTGGGATTTAATTTATGGATCACATTCGAAGAAATATTATGGTGTTAGATATTTATAGTGCCCCCAGAGTGATACTTGTGATTATTTTTGGGTCTCTATGGAAGAGCTTAGGGTTCCTTCTATTAATTTCAAATAATGAATTGTATTTTAAAGATTTAAATTGTATAATTGATACTCTAGGGATGATTCTGCCATGACCAATGACATTCATGGGGTTAGTCCAATATTTATATTTATTTATGGTGACCCATTTATACATTATATCATACTGTTATAGGAAAGATAGGTTCAGAGACATCCAACATTTTCTAAACTAGATTTTGTCTTATGGGTATCCCATGATTAATCTAGTCTAATGTATTTATTTATTTAATTTCCAAAAATTTATTAGTATTTCCACAATACACATTTAATATTCATATAAAGCATTGATCTAGACACTATTGGTGGTTTCCTACTTAGTATATCTCATGACCTCTTAGGAACATCCTTGGTACCTGATCATACATCATGATTGAAGGGGTAGACAAAGGGAAGCATCTTCCTTTCAATGCTTGATTTCTAGTAGTAGGATGGAGTATGAGAGCATGAGACCTATTTTATTCCCAAGATTCTGGTAGTTTCATATTTTTGTCTTTTTATATTTTTTATATCATGTAGTATATTCATGTTTCCTCTGTATGTGGTGTAACTACTTTTATATAGTTACATGATGTGATCATCGTCCTTTTTTATCTATCTATGATTCATATTCTGTCTGTTTATCCATATAGATATTTATTTTATATTATTATACTACTAATTTTGTATTACTACATCCGTTTTTCCATTATATCATTAAAAATGTGTTCCACTATGACTTATGAGGTTATAGTATCCCCACATAAACCCCAAGTCCCTCACTTCTAGTTGAAATCCTCTAAAATATAGGAAGGCATGCTTGAGGACATGTAGCTAACCACCTTAGGGAACCACTCAGTGGATTCTTTGGTGATACTCTACAAAGATTATGTGAGATAATTAAGAATGTATCTAAATAATATGTTTATCTATCTAGACTCTGAACACACCAAACCTTCATAGTATTAGTATGGTTATAATATTATTTCTGAAATATTCATTTAAAATGATGTAATATTTTTGTATGAAATGTTTGGGTCACTATAAACATGAACATCATATTTTTAAAGGAGATTTAATCACATAATCAGAAATCATATATTCCATTTTATTTATATAGGTTTATAATGGATTATTTTGGAATCCCTATTCCTTTGAATAAATCATTATGTTTAAACTATATTGACATGTAACACTTTTCTTATCTCATAGCTTCAATTACTAAACTAAATTAATATCCATCTTTATTTATACAGATCAAAATTATTATCATGTATAAGTTACATGAAAAACCTTTCATGTAAAGACATAGAATCATATGAAATCAAAAATCCCCACAAAAGTAAGC
Organism: Viscum album; assembly: GCA_963277665.1. NCBI lineage: Eukaryota > Viridiplantae > Streptophyta > Magnoliopsida > Santalales > Viscaceae > Viscum > Viscum album. The sequence continues at coordinate 29,027,706 of OY728132.1, read as the reverse complement.
TTAATGTGATAGATGAACAACCCCAATTTTTCAAGAGAAGGCATAACCCTCTATGCTAGTGACTAGTATTACCCAAAGTCCCACTACTCAAGGTCAATTTACTCCTGATATACATCAAGTCAATTAAAATCAAATACCTAATAAGTTTAAACTCTACGAAAACATAAAATACAAAATAATTTCCCAATATAAGCAAAATTCAAGGTATAAGAATACTAAAGAGATTATCATATGTGGTATTCATTTTTTATACGTATGTAGAGAAATTTATAGAAGTATAGCAAATCTGAAAGCTAAAGAAAACATCAACTCATAATACAACAATGACATATAATAAAAATAAATTAGTGAAAAATGAAAATTAATAAACAATTCACATATTTAAACATGAGAAAAACAATATATGAAAAATTCATAAATAAATTATAAAATTATTATAATTTATCCATTCATCATAGAAATTACATAATTAAATAAATATAAATATTTTATATTTATTTTTAATATGAACACTTCATATAATCTTTTATAGTTTAATTACATTAAATATATGATATCAAAATACGAACTATTCACATATAATGTAAAAAATCAGAATGTCACACATTCACTATTATTTAATCATTTATTATATCAATTATAAAAATTAATTTTTATATATTTTATATAATTTAAAATATAAATCCTTTTAATATAAAATATTCAAATTAATTAGTATAGACAATTCACAATTTTTAAAATAACCTCCATAATTTTTTCCTTATTTTTTAATTTATAAAGACATTATAAATCACAATTATTATTTCCTTATAATCATTTTATATCCAAATTATAAGTCATTATATGTAATTTCATAAGGTATATAATATTAAAATTTAATATTATTGATAAATTTTTAATAATAGTTTTAAAAATATTAAATAAATAATCATAAAAAATTATATTTAATTTATTTATAGACACATTATCAATTAAATAAATATAAAAATATGTTTCTATAATTTAAAAATATTTTATACAATACCAAAACTAAATCATAATTGAAATTTATAAAATTTAATTTTCTTTGTATATCATATTTAATGACATCCCTATGATTTAATTGTTGCAATTCTTTATTTTCTATCATATTTTATAATATATTGATCTTTTTCTATGATATAATTCCTTTGCACTAGTATTTTGTATCTTATGGAATCACTAATACTATTAGGGGAGTGAGATGCTATAACTTTTAAAACATAGATTGATGTTATCACCAATTACAATCCCTTATATAGCGTTCTATGATATATAAATAATTGAGAAACTAAAATATGTCATCGACTATGATATCACACATTATATGGAATGAGTATATAACAACTTATGATATCACATATTGTATAGCTATCTAAAAAATAAAATCTCTATCATTTATAATGATTAAAAACATGATATAAAAATTATTATACATTTGTTCATTTTTTAAACAAGATTTCAATAATCATATATAATTGAAAGGATTTGATATCAATGATGTATTTTGAGGATATAAAAACACTATTTCTATACAGTATAAGACAAATTAATCCTCATTCCCAAAATCACCTTTCCATTTAAAATCAAAACCACAAATATCTAAAATAACGAACATCAAGTATATTTCATTATAGATGAATGTTTCCCCTTTTTCAGTATAAATTATTGATCAGGATCACTCTGAATTTCCTAAGGAATATTCCCTATGCATTATATGCATGGGATAATCTAAATCACCTAATCACTTTGGAAAGAACCTCCTCACAATGATTATATACCAGTACCTTATGTGGAGGTCGATATAGGAGAAGATAGAAATAGGGATAAGAAAATAAGAGAGATCAATTGAGGATATCATGAATGAATTATCCCATATAAAATCCTTTAATTTATTTTTTATCCTTTGGGTATAGTCCTCAACTGTCTGCAGAATTTACTCAAATGTTATGAAACATTTCTCCAATTCCATGACTAGAACTCCTTATAACCCATTCATCTAAATATATTCTCCTAATGATTCATAATGCTAATTTATACTATTAATGATATCCACACATGTAATATCCCAAACATAATCACTTAATTTTCAAATTTCCCAATAAATCATAGAGTGATTGTGTAAATCATACAATATGATTCTTTATACAACACTAAAATACAATAGAACCTAATAAGACACCATGATTTTATTAGGAGGGAGTGATTTATGATATCATCGCACCATAAGATATGATATTCTAATAAAGTAATGATTAGATCTTTTACAATAATTTCTTACCATATGAAATCCCAATATTATATAGTAAGAGGTATGCCAACATATATAAAATAAATATTAAACATTAGGGGAAAACATTAAAATGGTGTGTATATTATAAAATAAATATAAATGTGTGATATTGTTAGTTGATTCAATAAACATTATGTCAGTAATATTATATGGTTTAAGTGGGATAATTTTAGTTCAACTCATGTGATATTTTATTAATAGTTAAATAAATTATTAAATGGTATAATGTTGTCAATTTGATTGAATTTTATATTTATTTTAAAAACTATCAATAATAATTTATTTTATCCTTATATAGGGTATGGTCTTTGAAAATTATGTCACATTTATTAAATAACTAACATTTAATGAAATTACCATGGGAGATAGAAAGGTTAAATGGATATAAGTTCTTTTACATGAGAGGTTCTAGTGACAACAATTGAATAATGTTTGATTTAAATTTATAAATGACATTCTTTTATTATGTGCTGTATTTATATAATATTTGAGAAATATTGATTTCAAAATCATAAAATCATGAATCTTGACACTATTTAACCACCATATCCCTTTCACCCTATCTAATTTTCTCCTTCCTTGCTAATAAAATCTAAACCTAATCAATACTACCCTATTTCATTGGTTTCACTCCCTCAATATCTCAATTTTAGTTTTCTACCTACCCCAATTACAACCCAACTCCCAATATCATTTTAATTTTATATTTATATTTTTTGGTTACCCATTGATGAGAATTTAAATTTTGGTTCCTTGGATTCACTCTTTGGAGGTTTTTTTTAAATATAGTTGTTGGAAAATCTCTCCCAGTGATGTGACATTCCTCCCATGACCCTTGATGAGGTCACCATGGATAAGAGTAATGGTTTTATAAATAAATTTCTTCCTCTTATATAATATAAGAAACTGGAATTTGATATCCTAAAATATATTTTTTATTTATATTTATTCAATATAGTTGATCACATGGGAATTATTTCTTACAAATTATAACACCCTTTTAATTAAAAAACTATGGATGTTTCCACAATGGAGAAAAATGTTATTTTTTGGAATTAGAATCTTCTTTTATGACTACCATATACCTGCAAATATTTTATCATAAAAAAAAATTTGTTTGAACAAATCCCAATAAATTAAGAGTACAACATATTTCAAATTATAAAAATAATAAGGTGAATTTTACTCCATAAACACACCGAGAGTCAAGTTACAGTAATAGTCACAAATTTTTTTGTGTATATAATTTAGGTAATCCTATATAAAACACTCATTCAGGGAATATATCCTTACAAAATACCATAATATGAAATATGACCACACTTATGTGAGCAATAAAAGTTCCCAAACAACCTTTATTTTTTTGACGGTTTCTGTTTTATATTTTTTGAAGATGGAATGTGGATAAAATATTCAATGTATAATATTAACCTTCAAATTAGGTTTTCCTATCATATATATGATTTGAAAAAATTATAGACTTGAAGAGATGGTACTGGGTGTTGATTTGAAACCTCTAACAACCTTGTGATGGGTGAGAGACCTTCACATATTAAAGTGGTCAAAAAATAAAAGAATTTATGTTGTTTAACTAAATCCTAATCCATCAGAAATATCTGAAATATTATTTACATATACAAAATTATAAATTTTCTCAAAGAGATTATCTTTCAAAATCTCAGTCTCTCACACCCCAAAGTAGAAGATTTTTTTTCACACAATGGAATATTCTCTCTTACCAAAATGGATTTTCTAACCCCATGGTGTATCATTAATTTTTGTTTTTAGTAAATGTTATACGATCATAAAAATATCAATAAAATTTTTGATAAAATCATTATATTTTGGAATAATGATAATTTTTATACCACTATCATCTTCATTAACAATTTTTGATGCCATGTTCATCTTTATTGAAATGTTGAATGAGGCAAATAAAAGGTAGTGCCCTTACCTCAAATTATATCACCCAACGTCATCTTTAAAAAAATCTCGTATTCTCTTGTAGTATATATGATATGAATTTTTAAAATAGGCATTCACCCATATCAAAAAAACAATATTTTTTTTCTTCAAATATCATATAATGTGTCTATATCTACATATATACATTAGTCCCACTTATACATTTATTATGATTATATATTATTAAAATTTAAAAATAAAAATATCCTAACATATTTAATTTATTTAACCACTCATATCGGTACACAATTTTCAACTTATAAATTTAAAAAACATGGAAATTAATCTCGAATAATGTGGTATAATGGTATTTAGTATCCCAAAGCATTAGGTATTGATGAAATAATATCTTATACATATGTTCGAGGAATAATTTTATTTTTTATTTCTTTATTAAGATATTGGTTTCTTAAATCATCATAGTGAAGCTATTTAAAATAAAATGATGCGTTTTTATATGATTATGATGATAAAATTTCATTCTACTTAAACTATGGCATGTAATATGTTGTTTAAAGATTTCATTAAAAAATAAAAAAAAATTATTCAGAATTGGACTCGGTTTTATCATGAAAACTTGATATGTAATTTAATATTAATTATCAAACATATGATGTGTATTGACTATATTTTCTTTTCTACAAAATCACCACCAATGATCATATTTATTCAATTATGAGAAGTTAATATTTGATATTGAAGATTATTAGATGGAGAAATCAAGGCTTTACTAGTGAATTTATCACATGATAGATAAATAGACAACGAATATCCAATGACTACAATTGAATTATAGTTATAATTTTCAATAGAAAAATCACTCCAGAAATCATATTTCATATATGAATAATGTATAACATTAATTGAACATTGAGTGTACATATGAATTAAATTTTTTTGAGTGTTTAGTCATGTAATAAATTTCATGTATTGTGATACCATCCTTTAAATATTTCAACTATTACTATTTTGATCATGATACAGATCATTCATTTCATTACCAAGACATACCATATGAATCAACTGTTATTTTTTATTTTTTATTTTTTAACATTACTTTTTTGTATAATAATATAAAATACCTAGGGATTATGAATAACCAAAAAATTTATAGATAATTTGAGAACTAACGTAATTAATGTTGTATTTTTAATATTTTTTAGTAATAATTTTCAATCATGTAGGGTGTTAGATAGAGATGTTTCTAGAATAATGAATTCTCTGTTAATATATTATTCATGTTGTATGAGTTTTTTTCTTAAATATCATTAATATTTATTATGCAATTTTACCACGTTACATTTAGTAACTTATTTATATATTTTATATTAAATATTATATCCAAAATAAATCATTCTTATCATACTAAACCTTTTCACTTTATAATTTTACATAATCATGGATAGTGTGAATAAATATTTTTCTTATAAATGTTGTATTAGTTTAAAAACTTATCTAAAACCTATAATAATTAACATCATCATTATATTTTTTCAAATATTTTAATGAAAATTAAAATTTATTTAATTAGTAGTTCTCAATTTCAAAATTTTTAATAGTTATCTTCTTGTGATTCTTTTATATACGGTTTTCATGCCTTAATTTATAACCATTTCATATCTATATATTTTTACACTTGATTACTTACACTATTTCATTTATATATTATGATTTATTTATTTAAATAGTTTAAATATTTTAAAAGTGGTTGATTGATTCAATTTTATAAGTTTTCCTATTCACCCTACTCCTATGTCATATAGATTTTCTATAGAAATTATATTTTTTACTACAATCAATACCTACCTTCATTAATTAATTTTTGTTTTGTAAGATTACTTAAATATATTTTAAATTCAATATTATTTTTTTATTTTCTAATTATGATGTTATCTTTACGAATCTTATTTACTGTAACCACTTATTTTTCAATGGTTTCAACATTTATTTATCTTTCCATGACACATGAATTTATATCTTAAATAACTATATATTATTCTATAATATTTAAATTTAAATATTCCATATTTTTAGGTATATTCCTTATAATTTTCTTATTAAACTTATTTATCATGTCTTTTGTTCTCATTTTCTTTCACTTGAATATACACAGCTGATTCATTCATCATAATTTTTTTTATACTATTTTCCTATGTTTTTAAAGTTCTTCAATTTCCATCAGAATCAATATTTAAATAAAAAATCATCTCTTGATAAAATCAATGATTATCATAAGTTATTTATTCAGAAAAATTTTGAACTGACACACCCTCTATGATTAATTTTAATTAAACTAGTAATTAAAATTTGGAATACTTATCACAAATTTTTTTAACTCATAATATTTTTTGATGCAATATTTATCTTATGTTTCATACTAAAAGAATATATTTTAATTATTTTCCTGTAAGATAATTTTTTTAGCATCTTCATAAGAAATATTTTTTAGTTTTTCATCATAATATAATATAGGATAGATCACCGTTAGGTGACCCACTTTGATGTATTTAAATAATGAAAAAGGTTCTTTACTATTAAATATTCTCATTAAAAATATTAACTTGATTCTAACGAGTCTCATGAATATATAGATTATATATATACATATATATATGTTATTAATTTAATTAATTACTATTTATTGGTTTAAAGTAAATTTGTTTTAATAGTGCGTAACTGGATATATTTTCTTAATTTACCCTTAACTCATAATTTACTAAGATGAATAGTAAATTATTCATTGCAACTTGATTAACATACTTTTATTCAGTATCCAACATCATTTTATTATACATATATATAATAAATGATTATATCCTATATATAATATCAATATGTTTAAAATTTTCTCTAATCACTCTCATGGATCTAATCACATCAATAAATATATTAAATAATTATTGAATAACATCATTTTGAAACACCATTAAATATTAAAATTTTAATCATAAAGAATAATTTTTCTATTATTTTTCAATGATGTACACTTCATATATTTTTGATATTTAATCTCCTATAGATTTATATAATTTGAATCTTGATCCATACATGAAATCATTGTTTGAAGGAATCCAAACAAGGCATTTCAAATTTTTTCATAAGCATTCGGTAAATATTTTTATACTTCAATTAGTGTTTCCATTATTTTATCTATCATTTAAATTCATAGAATTGAGATCATATGTAATTAAAAATAAATGGTTAGATGATACAAATCCATCATGTTCTTATAATTATGAGTGTCTATCCCATTAATTATTTGAGGTAAAGTTTCATGCAATTCCTTCTCCTTGATAAAAAGTTCAGTAAAAATTTTCAATAAATAATATATTAAAAAATAGATCTATAAATAATACAGTTTCATCTCCAATACCACCCACTGACACCAAGATCCCATTATTATGAATTCATCTTGAAATGATGGTTGAATAAATATAAACAATATTTTTCAAATTCATTTACCATGAACCCTTGAACAATATTTGGTTTTGTATATAGAATAATTGATGATAATATATTTAATGTAATTAATTGATCAAAACTAACATATGATAAAATAATGTTCAAGGGAACTAATGTCTTACTTATCTATCCCTTTAATTTGAATAGAATAATATAAGTGTCTTATATAATATTACATCATTTAATTTGAATCATTAACACACTTATTATGATTACAGTGGTTTAAAACTAGTTCACTAGAAAGTCCAAAAACTTTTAATTCCTACAATATCTCAACAAATTATTTTCAGAATGAGAAAAAAATAATATTCATACATTCCATTATAATGAATAATGTTTACTAAATAACACAAAAAATTGTTTGGTGTAGTAATACAGTTCATTTAATTCATGAATACAGAGTTAATAATATTCACTATAACATATCTTCAATTTAATTCCATGTTTCTATGTAAACTATCTTAACACTCTTTTTCTATATCAACACATAGATTTGGAAACTTTTAAATCTAAAATAGATACTATCTATAACAATATCTCAAATATATAACCTTGAAATCATGAATAACATTATATAAAATATATATAGTCTTCATCATAACTCATTGTATCATATATATTAAATATAGTCTAACTTAACTATTTATATTTAAATATAATTGACAAATAATTAATTGATAATTTCAATAATCATGGGATATCTTAAAACATAATTTCAACAAATAATGATAAAAAAATGTGTTTTTTCCATTACATGGATTTTTCTGAGAAAAAATATATATAAATTGAATCTTCAAATCGAGAAATTCCAAAAATTAAAACCAGTTTACTCGTATTAAAATTACATAAATTTTATCTCAAGGATATTTTATTCATTTTAAAGTAACACATTCAAAAACCATAGTAAATCATATATGTAAAATTATAAGTATAAAATCACATATTAATTTCCTAGTTCCATTATAAAATAGAATACATTTTATAGAGTGGCCCTCTCTAACATCTCATTTCATAATTAGAATAATGTATAATCTTATAAAAAAATTCTCAAAACCATAAATTAATTTTCATGAGTAATTCATTTAAAATAGGAAAATATCCATTTATTTTACCAAAAATACCTCAATACCATGATGTATTTTAAAATTCACATCATTCTACATGTAACCCAAAATTTTATTATCTTTATTATTCAAGAACCTTTTATTCAAGGCATGGTAAAGATTATCTTTATGAATATTATTTACTCTAAAATGTAATGTTTTATTTATATTACCAGTCATTTAGATAAACAAATGATAAGTAGATTCACATAATGGTATATATATAATAAATAAAAAATGAATTATAAAATCCACAATCAATAAATTATTATATATTATTAACTTTTATATCAAACACACCACATTATTTTATAACACATATAAAATATGATGTATCTAATTTATACAACAATTTGGTTTTATTCCACCCTTCATTATAAATGTATATCACAATTTAAAATCAATTTATCATTATATAAATCCTTTTAAATTTACGATTTAATTCAACTATCAAAATGTACAATGCTAAACACCATTACTCATGACCTGTTTTAATGTTTTTCAACACAAGAATCAAACATTTCAGGGCTATATTTTTATAATTTGAACTTAAATAACTAAATAAATATTTTGATTCCCTAAATATATAAGTTTTAATCTTTATTATTTAAAAAAATGTCTCTTTTTATTTGTAATTATATTTTATATACTATGTAATTTATATTAATTTTTATTATGAAATACTAAATTTATTCTAAATTATACAAATTATATATTTTTATATATTTTTATTTTTAAGGTTTATAAAATTAAATAATTGTAATAGAGGTACAAATAAACTCTGAAATGTTTTTATATGGGCTAATTACAACCTAAAAACTAATTTTTTTACTTAAAAAATATTTTTTTTATTTGATACACAATTTATTTTTTTTCATATTTTTCATTTTTTGGATATATTCAATGATATATTCCTTAGTTAAATAAGAATTTATTTCTCAAACTAAGTCTTATTTTATCAAATTTATCATTTAGTGAATTATTTATTATTATTAAAATAAAAATACTATATGTTTACAAAAAATAATGCTTTATATTATATAATCTTATAAAGAAGAAATTTTTGGGTTTATTGAATGCAATACATAATTAATATTTATTCTAGGAATCATAATGCATTTTAAAAAGTCATCTATTGATTTTATAAATTTTTAAACTTATTTAGAACACTATAAAGAATCTATAATATTTATATTCATATATAAAATACCATGTCCTTGATACATATAATTTTATTTTTTTAAGATTAAAACTTCTTGACTATTAAATCAACTAAAATTTCTCTGGATTTCACTAAAATCCCATCAAAATACATAGTAATAACTGTGGGGTAGAATAAACAAGTGTATCAACATCCACAGATTGTTAATAAAATCACCTTTTTTGAGGGTTCATCAAATATTATTTTATTAAGTATTGAATTTTTCAAATAGCCTACATAATATTCAAATAAAATCATCTAAAAATTATTTTAGAAGGACAACATGAATTAAAATTACATTAGGATATTATATGTTAGAAAAAATAATCTACTTTAATTGAGTTTAAAAGTCAATGACTATGATGACTATAGATAATTCCACGGTAATAATATTTGAATAGATAATTTTATAACTGAACCAATGATTTTAAATTAAATGGAAGTATTTTCAAATATTTTGGGATAATTTTTTTGGTGAGAAAGTATAAATACATCCTATGCCAAAAAAACAAATCATGGAGCCTAAATAATGTATGTGACATATTGATGGGTTAATTCCATGTGACCATGTAAATTTAGAAATATATGATTTAATTAAAACAATTAATAATTAAAAATATATGGGGTTTTTTACTGGAGTTAATCCAATAAAGAAAAGAGATCCATAGGATTCTACACCATTTCAAATATCAAGGCCCTAATATTTGAGTGAACTTATTATTAAAATAATGAAACCAAATTTAAAGTAAATAGAATAATCTATGGGTTTTAAGTTCTAAAGGTTTTAATTTTAATATTTATGATTTTAATGAATATAAATTAATATAATAATTACATTATTTATATAAAATTATGTTGATGTAAATATTTGGTCTTAGTATTTACTCATTAATCATTGTACTCATTTTTGTCTTCATCCATATTCTAAAAGACTCAAATAGTTGATTGAATAAAAAACATATTTAAGTATATATAATCTCAATTCATTAAAAAATAATAAATGAAAGTTTGTCATCTAGTTTATATATTAAACAACATTTTCTAAAACTATAAATAATCTTTATTATAATAAAGATAATAATTATATGGAATAAAAAAATAAAAAATAAAACTCAAAAAAATTATCATTAATAATAAATTAAAATATATTCAAGTTAACCAACTATCCTTATATCTCAGGGACAAGAGAGTTTAGTAACTCATACTTCAGTGATCATACATCATAAAATATTATATCTTACGAATAATATAAACCCAAAAATATTTCTTTAAAATACATCCTAAATAATTAAAAAATCATAATATAATCCTATAATAAATCTCTAATCTATTTTAAAACACAAAATATAATTATTTTAATCACTTTCTATAGTGGGAATAATGTAAAATTTAAAGAAAAAATTATTTGGATCAATCTGTTGGGATTAAGAACACCAATCAACAATATTTAATCTATTTGAATCTCTATCAGTTGAATAAAAATATTATTGGGACCATTGGTGCATTTATATTAAATAATTTTTCAATATGTTTTTGTTGAGTTTAGATGAATTGGTGATTTTTGGAGACTTATTATGGATCCATCTAATGGAATTAGATATTATTCATGGGCAATTGTCCTTGGAAAATTACCCTAATGATTGTTGAACCGATCATTAATGTTTAAATATTTGTGAAAAGAAATATTTCCTTTGGATACACCAAGTGAAGTACATGAGAAATATATTTTCATAAGAAGAAGTTTTTAATTGTTAGTTTTCATAAAAAATACAATTTCATATTTATGTTGCATGAGGAATAAATGTTTAAGAAAAAGGTAACATGTGAAGGTTGTCTTTGGATGGATTTATGTTTATATATTTGATATTTTTGAAAGTATTGAAAATAGGGATAAGAAAATATGGTCTACCTAAGGAAAATACCTAGCCAACTCAACCTCATCCATTTATAGGACTTTGAGGGTTGACCATATCTAAGGGAAACATCCTAGGCCATGCCATTAAGATGCATGGGTGAGCGCAGGAGTGCACCCGCATAGGACCAAGTATATTTACTAGAGAAGGCATGGAGAAGAGGTGGAACCACTATGTGGGGTGGTATGACGGGAAATGGTTTCAAGATTGTTTACTGACTACTGGAAGTGGATGAATAATATACCACTTCCACAAACATAGGAGGATTCAATGTGGGTGTCAGAACACATGGGTTTCTATTCCCAAGTCATTAAAATTAAGGAAATAATGTGGTCTATACAATAACATTTATCTAAGATATCCGATCAATTTCATCTATCATCTTCTTCCTAGAATATCATCTGAGTGTCTCTTATAAACTATACCACCGGATGAAGCACCATAAGTAGAATTCGACCATCCTTGATGATGTAGCATATGGAATGATGATCATCTTATTATATTGAAATCATTTGTATAATTTTTTTGAATGCATGTGATAAAATAGAGAGAAATTTTATTATTTATTTGAAAATGAAGTTACAATCCATTCTAATAACAAATGGGTTACATATTAACTAATGATGAGTACAAGATCCTCATTGAATGCATGTGAGGATCTCACAGAAAATGAGGACTAGGAATCCAGGATTCCATTATTTTTTTATCACAACAATATTCAAATATCCTAGGATCTTTTGTCCTTCAAATGTTCATAAATTAGAATAATTTGTTGGAATATGAATAATTCATGGATGAAACAAAAAAACTAGATTTTAGGTGATGCATGGTTGCCATCCTGTCCAATAAAAGAATATCTCCCAAGGATGAGAATATTGGTGCAAATATTCAAGAGATATTGTTTCTAATGAAATTGAGAATCCATGAACTACAATGGTTCATGAAGGTAAAAGGGGATCTATAAAGAATTCATCATTAATGAAGTAGGAATCTACAGAAATATAATATGCTCATTGAACACTTGTAGTTATTCTATAAGAACAAAGGCATGTGAATCCATTCTGGGAAGTGTGACCCCTCACTCTTTGTTATCTTGGTTCGTGTGAATGTTTTCAGCTATGAGATTGTGTTCTCTCTACTATGTTACATTAAAAAATAATATAACCCACACTAGAATTTCATAAATGTGTTTTTGAAGGCTATGGAAGTATTTTACACTAAATACAGTGGTTAGTACCGAATTGGGTGAATAAAAAGCTTGCATAAGGTAGAATGATCCTATAAATATTCCGGTTCATGCAATAAAAATGCATGACATTCATGCATTCCATTCATGAATTGAATCAAAACAACATTGTTAGTCTATGCATTGATAGTGTGTGTGCTAAAAAATATTGAGATGGAGAAACCATTAGTGGTAAGTGAGTCTCACACACCCCTTTATCAAAGGAACAACATAGTACAAGGAATATATATTAATGTTATAATACTCATGATTCTGATTTAAGTGAGTGTGTGTGAATCTTGAAAGAAGAGGGTGGACATGGTGAATGCATGATTACATGTATGTATAAAAATATTAATATACCAAAACCAATATATATTGTAACACAAAAAATAAAATACAATAAAAATGAATGGTCTATGTTTCAGATTTCATGAAACTCAGGCATGAAGCAGATTTTAGTTGAGCCCATGAAATTATTATTCTTTTTTATTATATTGAAGAATATTGTGTTCAAAACATGCACACATTATGTGAGGCTAAAGCATCCAAGAGAAGTTATAATTATCCCAATCATAACTAAAGTGATGCAACTGGTTTATCACTTGTGATTATAATAATTGAGAAAGTCCAACAGACCTGAATATAGGATGTTATAGGTACATGAACATTTACATGGAGGAATATTCAAATATAATTGTAAATTATATCAAGTGTTAATGAAGGTTGAATTATTGAGTTACATCGGGAGTATTAGAATCATCTGAGTTGGAGATAGGAGTAAGAGATGGTGGTGGGGTATAGCCAACCCTGGAAGAAGAGTTGTATTGGTGGGGGATATAAGTAGGATCAATGAGAGGGTCAATTTCTCATGGTATAAATAGTTTGAATATAAACCATTGTAATAACTGAGATATGATTATAGTGGATAATCTATGTTGGGGGTATAACCAACATGCTACAGAGTTGGCCTTTCCGTTGAATATTATAAATTATATCTGTTGATATTTATGTTATTACTTCTCCACCTAATGTGAGATTGGGGGATATCAAGGAGTTCATCGATAAAATTAACATGTCAAAAAGGTTGAATTCAATGTTTTAAATAACTATTAAAAAAAGTGTTCCACTAATTCATCCCCCCCTTAGTGGAATATAATCTGACTCAGGGTATTACAACTTGTATCATAGGGTCGGTAATCTCTAAAGATCCAACTGATTATTTATGAATTAGATAACTCATTAAATGAGTGGGATACCTCAGATTTGTATCACATAAAATAATCATAATAAAATGATGAAAAAACATGCTCAGATGCTGAAGAATAATCTCATTCAAAGATGAGATACACCTCAAATTAGAGGTGACCTAGAAGGTACAACAGACAGCAATTCTCTCAAATATGATTCTTCTAATGTGTACTATTCAATCTATAATGAAGATTTATCACTTAGTTATATACATTCCATATTAAAATAACATTTGAAGAAGGTTTTCAAATATGTGGTAAAACATATTGCGAGATCCATCGAGGGACTTAATTCTAATAAATAAAATCATGACAAAATAGTAGAATTAATGGAAGATGCACTATTTTACAGGTTTAAAAAGTGAATCACACTCATAGTACTAGAAGAATAAAGGGGTAAATCCACTCTCTGTACAGAGGAAAAAATGACATGACTATGAGAAAGTTTTTTCTGACTTTTTTTAATAATATTTACAAGATCTTATAATATTTCATAGAGTATCCATGGATGTTAAATCTACTAAACTAAATGACCTTGAAAATTATTTTAAAATGTTATGAAAATATCATGAAGTTCATATTAAGAAACTGAAGAATGATTTGAAAGATAGTCTTAGACTAATTGATAATGAGAAGATCTATCTGGATAAGATGTGCATAGAGCTAGAGGTGAGATTAAAGAATCATGAATCACTAAAGTCTTTAAATTTTAATGTTTTTTATACAAGTGTTATAAAAGTACCATGACCCCTATAATTTCATGATATCACCTTTAATTAGAAGGTATCCCATATCCATGAAACCATTTTATGTAATAATGATGTTTCAAGTGATTGTACTAGCCTTTAAATCATACTTTGGAAAATTATGGATGGTGAAAAATTCTATTAAATCCAAAACATAAAGATATCATTGGAAAATTAGCATGAGGAACTATTAAACAGAACGTGTCTCAAAGAGTTTCAATTCCACTAAAAAGAAGCAAGGTTTAGAAACTGTAAAACCTAGAAATAATACACAATAGAAGAACAGAAGAAGCCTTTTAGGCAATTATTGTTTTTTCTGGATGTTTGGGAATAAGCAATTAGAATGTTTTCATAAAATTTCAATTTATGAAGACACAACAAGTCCTATATAAAGAGGGAAAATGATGAATAAAATACAATACCTGCACCAGAGAAGATAAATCAATATAATAAGAAACATGACAAGTCATCCTTAGGCTATGAACAAAACAAAAAGACTGTTAAAACAACTTTCCAAAAGAATAAAAAAAGAGATACTAAAATATATGAAAGGGAGAATTAAATGTGAATCTATTTGGAAACAGTAAACAAGAGGAAAAAAATTCTCAAATACACTCTAGTTACTTTTATAGTTAATTTGGATAAAGCCAAAAATATAGAAGAACAATAATAAAAAGTTAGTGATAATGTAAAAATAAATATTTGACATGAATAAGATGAATTTCATGAGAGTATTTCAGCTAATGAAAACTCATGTATTGAATATGTTCTATGTGAGCGATTTAATAAAGATGGACAGAGTGAAAAACGATGTTTAACCACATTTCTCGAAAAAGAAAAATCCTTAGATGGATTAAGACATACATTATGAGATGCATATAATATTACAGCTAAATATAGAACTTTCTTAGACAACTCATGGGTAGGATAGATAAGAACCATGTCACCAATGAATAATTCATATTCAACAATCAGATGTGGAAGCATAAATACTGGAGAAAGAAGAAAAAAATGGCAGAGAAAATCATCTCAACATTATTGTTATCATTGATGAAAAATTAATCCCCCCTTGTTCTTAGTTATTTTATACGTTTTTAGCTAACAAGTATGGAATTGAAGGAGGAGATTATGAATGACACTTCTGGACAATATGAAACAATTGTACATCATGGAGTCTAGTGACTTCGATGAAATAAAATGATGGACATGGATACATCCCATAAGAGGGAGAATTGATGCGGTAAGGTATTCTAATCTCACTTTAGACCCAAATTATTAATTTTTTTTATCATATCAATTAAAGATAAATGCTTATTTGATGAAAAAATAAAATAGGGGTGGATATTTATCTTTGCATTGGTATTTTATGATTAGTTTGTTAATGTATGTGTAGGATTTGTAGCTTCATTTAAAAATATTATTATTGAAAACTTATTAGTTGAGAATTTAGACATTATAAACATGATTTCACATGCATGGTTGTTTATGGACAACATTCAAAAGCTTAGTCATATATATCTTGTTTTTTACACCATGTTAAACCAGGTTGACATAGAATTGATTAAATAATGGTTCATTACTAAGAGAACCATGTGATATAATCCATATTTAGTAGGTATTCAATAAATAATCTTTAAAGGGACTACAACCTATTTTTTAGAAGATCCCCACTTTTCTTTTAAATTTGAATATCAATAAATGGGAGAATGTTTGAGAACATTTATTGACTCCTAAAAAGTTTTCTAAAGAGGTATTGAAAACAAAATACAAAGGAGGGGGATGTTGGGACCAATGATTCATTTGTTGTCATAGATGTGTCAATTTGTATTTGGGGATTTTGGATGAATTAGTGAATCTTAGAGAATTATTATAGATTCATCTAACGGAATTAGATGTCACATTTGGAAAACTCTCCATGTATAATAACTATGATGATTATTGAACTAATTTTCAATGTTGAAAAACTTGTAATAATGAGTTTACACATTGGTAAAATCAAGATAAATCCATGAAAAATATATTTTAATGAAGAAAAGGTGTTGAATTGATAGTAAAAATAAAAAATTCAATGTTCGTGTTTATTTTACATGAAGCATAAATAAGGAATAAAAGTAAAATAAGGGAATATTTTCATACATGGATGTATATTTCTATACATGATAATTATCTAAGTATCGTATGTGAGTCTTTAAATATATGGACAACATAAGGAACAACCCCATCCATCTTGACCTCATCCATATGTGGGAACCATAGGGTTGACTAGCACTATGGAAACTAGCCTAGGACAATCCTTTTAGTGATATGGGTGGGAATATGAGTGATCCTACATATGCCAATGTAGAAGGCCTAAAGAGCATATAGGGAAGATGTGGCACCATCATATGGGGTGGAATGATGGAATATGGGTCGAGATTTATAACTAGCTACTAAAAGTGGTTAAATTAAATACCACTACCCTGACCATTGAAGGAATCAATGTGGGATGTAGAATGAGTGGGTTACTATTCCGGCATCATTAAGATAACAGACATAACACAATCTACTTGATCAGTTTCATTGATCTTCATTCTCCTTGGTTCCCATCTGAGAATCTTCCACATGATGGACCACCGACTGAAGCAGCATTGATTGTATTCGACTATATTTTGTGATCAATATGACAGAATGAGGATTGTCTTATCATCTCAAAGTCAGGTATGAAACTAAGTCTTTCATGAATGAGATAAAATGAATAATGATCCTACTTCCAAACTAAAAATAATGTTTTCAAATATTCTAATAATGAATAGGTTTAAGATTAACTAATGAGGGGAATGTGATCCTCTTCACATTCAATTGAGGATACCTTCGCAAAGGAGGATCATGAAGCTAAGACACCATTATTTTTGGCATCGCATGTGGATTAAAATATTCCGAGATATTTGGAATTTTCAATGGTCATGAATTGACATAAATTGTGGACATTTGAATAGGTCATGGATGAGGTATGAAAAATGGATATGAGGTGATGAGATGTTTTCAATATATTTTATAAAATAATATCTACTGAGGCTATAAAGGTTGATGAAAATATTCAAGAGATATAATTTTTTAAAAATCAGAGCATACATGAAATTATTTGGTTCATAAAGGGATGATGGGATATGAAAAATAATTAGATTTTGGGAAAGATGAAGTTATGGGAATATGAAATGTGCATATCATAGTCATTGTGCATTGTGAATAATATTGTTATGTGAAACCATTTGGGGAAGCATAACACCTCATGCATTGTTCTCCCTGGTTCATGTGAACATTTTGATCCATGAAACAAAGTTCCCTACACAATTCTATGTGAAGAAGAAGAGATCCTACACCTATATTGTTTGAATGTGTTTTTGAATTCTATAGTATCTTTTTGTGATGAATACAGTGGTTACTACACTTTTTCAAGAATCAAAATAATGGATGAGGCTTTCAGATCCTACAATAATCCATGTTTTTCAAAGCACATTCATAAAAATGATACATGAAATTTTGGAATTGAATAAAAATAACATAGGAAGTGTGTGAGGTATGTGTATTCATGAAGGAATATTGGGAAGGATAAATCCTTCGAGGGTAGTGATTCGCACACACCCCTTTCCCGAAATCACACCATAGTTCATTGATTATACATACACATGATAATATGAATTCATGTGGTTTAAGTGAGGTGTGTAAATATTGAATGAATAAGTAAAAATAGTTCATGAATAACAACCTAAATACCTAAAAAATATTTAGATACCTTAACTTTTAAATTTGATATCACATAAAATAAATGATCAAATCAATGTATGTGCTTTGGTTCATATTCCATGCATTTTATTTAGGAAGTGGATTTGAATTGAGATTTTGTAAATATTATTCCATAATAATATATTGAAGAAGATTGTGTTCATAAATAGAACACATTATGTGACACTAATACTTTCGGGAGAAGTAAGAATCATCTTTTTTATAGTTTCACTGAGGTAATTTATCAATCATAAGTGATTAAAATAATTTATCAAGACCAACAGAATATACCAGTGGCTATTGAAGTTATATTAATTGGCATAGATAAATTTAGATTAAGAAATATCATGGTGGAAGACCAGAATATCATCTAATATTGTATCAATCCTTAAATAAAGTTAAAGTTTTCGGTTAGACCCAAAGACGATGAAGCCTCTCTGTTGGACATGGGGAAGGAGATGGATGTGGGGTATAACCAACCATTGATGAAGAGTTGGATTGTTGGGGGCCATAACAAGAATCAACTGGATGATTTATTACATTTGGGTATAACCATATACTTCTGAATCCATTTTAATCCTTGAAATAATATTATAGTGGAGAATACATACTGTGGGGGCGAAGGTTATAACCAACATGGAATGAAGTAGGACTTTAATACAAACCATGTAAAAACATTTTGATGTATATTTTGTTATTAATACATCACAATAAGTGAGATTTAATGATATAATAGAGTGTATTGAGAACCATAACAAGTTCAATAGATTCAACACAATGTTCAAAATAATTTTAAAAATCCTAGCATTCCACTAATTCATACCCCTCTTAGTGGAACCTAATCTGGATAGATAATTAGAAGGAGTATCAGAGGGTAGGTCAACTCTAATATTCCATGTTAGTTTTCATGAAGTGCATATTTTAGGAAATAAGGGAGCTAACTCATATGGAGAGATCTCTGCTGATACTATGAAGAAGATGAAGAAGAATATACTATGAATATAAAGATAAATCTCATTCCAAGTGGAGAGATTCATCAAGTTAAATGTAATATGAAAGGTATAAAAGGCAATAATTATCTCCAATATGATTATTCTAATTTAGAATTTCCATTATTTTATGATTATATATAACTTAATGATATACATTATGTATTCAAAGAACATCTAAAGAAGGTTTGCGATTAAGTTGTAAAATATATTGTGATAGGCATCAAGGGGATTTATTCTAATAAATACCCAATGTAATAAGATATAGAATAATGATAATATTCACTAGGTATTATTTTTTGAAAGTGCATCACTCTCACAGACCTAGTAGAAGAAAGGGAGAAATCCATTCTTTTTACTAAAGAAAAACTACAAAGGTATTATTTTGATAATGACGTTTCTAAAATTGTGTTTAAAGAATATTTCCATTAACATAATATATTGTAAAAAGTATCCTTGGATGTTAAAGACACTCAATTAAAGTTACTTCAAAATTATATTCAAAAGTCAAGAAAAAATTATGATAAACATATTTAAAAACTGAAGGATGATTTGGAATCCAAGAATAAATCAGTTGAGGATGAGAAAAACACTATGATCTGGATTTTATTAGAGCTATAAGTGAGATTAAAGAATAAGAAATCAATATAATTTAGTCCTTACCATATTTAAATACAAATGATCTCAGAGGATGATTACACCAAGAATAGCATGAGATCAATTTATAATCAAAATGAAACATCATTTAAGAATAAGGTATCCCATATCTAAGAAACTGTGTTATGTAGCAATGAAGTTTCAATTCCTAGTATAGGTTTTAAATAAATCTCCAAGAATGTATGGATGGTGAAAAGTGATGTTAAATCAACCAAATCAAGATAATATTTTAAAATTATCATGAGTAATGATTCCCCTAAAAGGTGTTTCGTAGAGTTGTCATTCAACTCAAGAGAAGAAATGTTCAAAAACTATAAAACCTAGATAGACTACACTAAAAAATAATAGAAGAAAGATATTATGCTATTGTTAGTGTTTATAGAAGTTTGGGAACATGGAATTGGAATTATGGAATAACATGTTAATTTATGAGGATTACATAACATCTACATATTAGTGGTTAAAATATGAAGAAAATAGAAGGCCTTCACTAGAGAATAAAAATCCAAAAAATAAAAAAAAATTACAATCCATCCTTGGGATGTGAATAAAATAGAATACAATTAAACCAATAGTCACCAAAAAGAATAATAATATATCCTCAAAAATATAAAATGGAGAACAAAATTTTAATCCATTCAGAAACTCTAAACATACTTTCAACATTCCTAGATAAATTTTGATTCTTTCTACAAATGATTTAGAGATATATATAATGTTAGAAGAAGAAAAAGAAAAATGTATTTCTAAATGAAAAAAATTTAATATTCCTCTTGAATAGGTTGGTATTAATGAGATTTTATCAAATAATGAAAAATAATGTTTTGAATATTTTATGTTCAAGTGATTTAATAAATATGGACACAATACAAGATTTTATTTAACCTAATTTCCAGTAGAAGAAAAATCCTTGAAGAGAATGAAGCCTGCATCAGAAGATGAAAATTATTTTTTGGATAAAGAATAAGATATCTCACACTATGAAGTGGTAGGATTTATATGATCCATGCTTCCAATGGATAAGTCAGATACAAAAATAAAACATGTTATCATGATAATAGGAAAAATAATAGAAACTTAGTTGAGAAGAAACATCTCAACATTTCTGTTAACATTAAGGAAAAAGTATTTTACCTCCTTATTCCCTTTTATTTTCTATTTGTTTATATAACATGTAGGTAATTGAAGGAGAATGTTGAGTTTTACATAATTGGATATCAAGAAAAGGTTTTCCTTTAGGTAGTCTAGTGACATTCATGAAAATAAAGGAAGTAAATGTATGCATACCATAAGGGAAAACCTTGATGAGATGATGTAATCCAATATCACTTCCAATCAAAATTAGAAATTATATTTCTAATATCAATTAAGGGTGAGTTCATGGATGATGATATAATGAGATATGTGGGAGCTTTATCATTTCACTATATATTATGATGTGTTAGTTAATGTATGTACAAGATTGAGAATTTCATTGAAAAACATGATTATTTAAAACACCTTGGATTATAATTGAGAAATTATGAACATGATTTCACATGAATGGTTTTTATGAACATCCTTGAAAACATTGGTAATATCTCTTTTATTTTATACACCAGGTTATCCCAAGTATATTTAAACATGGTTAATTAATTGTTATTCACTAAGGGAACCTTGTGATATCAACCCTCTCTTAGAGGTATTAATTAAGTAATCTTAAAAAGTGAGAAGAAAATGTTTTCCTAAAGATCCAAACTTCTGAATTTAATTGGATTTTCATTTAGGGGGGAATGTTTGAGCACACATATTGAATCATACATAGTGTCTCAAAAGGTATTGGAAACAAAATAAAAATGGGAAGATTGTTTGGCCCATTATTTCATTCATTTTCAATGATGTTTCAATATGTTTTTGGTGAGTTTAATGATTTGGTGACACATTTGGAATTGTTATGAAGTCATCTAATGTAATTGGATATCATGATTGGAAAATTATACATGAAAAAACTCCAACGAATGTTGAAATGATATTCAATGATTTCAAAAACATGCTAAGGAGTTCTTAAATTGGTTATATCAGGTGAAGTCAATTTAATAAGTATTTTCATGAAGAATAATTTTAGGATAGATAGTGTCCATGAAAAAATAGAAATTCATATTTATGTTCAATAAAGAATAATTGAGGGATAATAAGAGAATGAGATAAGGTTTCATTGGCAATGATTTAAATTTCTATACTTGATATTTTTCTATTTATTTTAAATGGGGTTTAAAAACTATTTCCAACCTAAAGTCCAGCCCTATCTAGATTAACCTAAAACATTTTTGGGACCCAGAGGGTTGAACATGGAAGAGATAACCAGCCTGGGCCAAGACATTAGGTGGAGTGGGTGGAGAAGTGCACCCGAATATGATTGTGTATAAGGCCTAGAGAGTGCATATAGAATAGGTGGTGCCACAGTGTGGGGTGGAATGGTGGCAAAGGGGGTCGATATTTATGAAAGGGTATTGGTAAAGGTTGAATGATATACCACTACCCCGACCTTAGGAGGCCGAAATAAGGGACATGGAAAACATGATTTTATGTTCCTACATCCTTAAAATGAAAGACAAAACAGAGTCCTTCTGATAACGTTCATCTGAGCTGTCCGATTGATTTCATCGATCGCCTTTTTCATGTGCTCTCATCTAAAAATATCCCACATGTTAGATGAATGAAAGAAGAACTATCCAAAGAATCTATCCATCTGTGATGATTTAGCAACTGAAATAAGGATCATAGTATCATCATGAAATAAGGCAATAAATTATCTTCTTCATGCATGAGATAAAAAAAAGAAATTGACTACAACTAAATTGAAAAAAAAATCAGGATATTCGAATAATCAATGGGTTTGAGAATAACTAATGAGGATAATGTGATACAAATCGTATTCATGTCCATTTCTCACCATAAAATAGAATCATGTATCCTAGACAACATTATTTTTGGCATTACATGAAGATTAAAATATCCTAAGATATTTAGGATCTTAAATGGAACTAATTCAACATAATTTGATGGTGTATGAATAGGTCTTGGATGTGGCCTAAACATAGGATCTAAGGTGATGGAATTTTTTCGTCCTAACCCATAAATAAGATCTCCTAAGGTTGATAAGTTTTCTCCAAATATTCAAGATCATTTGTTTTCGATTAAACATAGAATCCATGATCATTTATGATTATAGAAGGTAAGAGGGGATCCATGAAGCATTTAGATTTTGACATGGAGGAATAAAAGGGAATAAGTCATGTTCATAGAACACTCACTATGATTCATTAATAACAGAGTTCTAAGGGGCCATTTTTTGAAGTGTGATCCCTCATGTGTTGTTCTCCCTGGTTCGTGTGAACATTTTGTGCTGCAAGACATTGTTCTTTACACTATGATACATGAACAAAAAGATAACATATGACTGTATATCATTAATTGAGTGGCTATGGCTATGGTAGTCATATGAGATTAATACAGCGGTTAATACACTATTTTATAAAGGAGTGGCATGTATAAGGTAGTGGGATCCTATAACCATTTGTGTCCATGAAAAACACATGCATGCCACTCATTCATTACATTAATGAACCAAAAAAAATAACACATTTAGAGTTTGTGTGGGAACTGTGTGGGTAAAGGAATCATTAGAAAGAGAAACCATTAGTGGGATATGAGACTCACACAACCCTTTCCTTAAGGAGTAACATAGTACATAAATTATACATGCACGTGATAATCTGAATGCATGCTCTTTAAGTGAGGTGTCTGAATCTTTAATGAAGATGGAAAACATTGTGCACTCAGGATTACAAACATGAATAAAAATATTTATATATATGAAAAAATAAAAATAATAGGAAATAATATAAAAGAACGTATAAATGAATGTTCCATGTTTCAGATACCATGACACTCAAACATGAAGTTGATTTGAATTCCTCATGTGCATGTAATATTCTTGCATAAGATATTTAATAAGATTATATGCACAAAATGCACACATTATGTGAGGAAATGACTTCAGGGAGAAGGAATAATTTTCTCAAGCATAGTTTCACTAAAGAAACTGGCCAACCATTGGTGCTCAAAATAATCGAGCAAGACATATAGACTTAACCTATCACTGTTGATGGTACATGAATTGGTATACTAGAAAGTCAGATTCAAGGAGCTAATAGAGGAAGATCGCAATTTCATCCCAAATTTGATCATGATTTAAAGAATGGTGAAGTCATAGGTTATATCTAGAGCAGAAGAAGCCTCTCAATTTGAGTTGTGAGGCATAATGGGTTGGGTGGTATAACTAACCAAGGCCAAAGGGTGGAATTTTTAATCATTAACCAAAATGAACAGGAGGATTGATTACTCGGTGGTAAAACCCCTTTATACCTAAACCATTGTAATCACTGAGATAAAATTATAGCGTGGGATTTATATTGGATGGTATATCCAACATGGAAAGGAGTATTCCTTTCGTTCAATCCTTGTAAATAATGTATTCTACTCTTTTTTTTATTACTACTTCACACGAAGTGGTATTGAGAGATATTATATATTTTATTGAAATCCTTTACAAATACAATAGGACAAATCCAATGTTTAAAACAATTATTAAAAATGAGTGTTCCATTATTTCACACTCTCTCAGTGGTAGCTAATCTGGCCTAGGGATTAGAGATATCAAAATTCCCACACAATAATAACCTGGTGATACCAATTTACCAGAATATAAGAATTCAAGCCACACCCAAAACCCCCTCACTTAGTTTATTCAATTACAAAAAAAACCATCAAAAAAATTTTAGTGAAATAAATCCAATAGAAATGAAGAAAATAATATTTATGTTGTTTGGACATTAGTCATATATTCCTGAGAGATAACTTTTGGTTCTTTTAATTCCATAGATGTTATAAGATTACAATCAATGTTATTTTTTATATAATGTTTTTCTACTATTGTGTATCAATAGTTAAAAACTCAATAGAAATTTATACAAACATACCCAAACCACTTTTTTAGTATGGACCATTTCGGTTCCACTATCCATTGACATTTATGGGGGACCCATTTTTTCACCAAAAATACCAAAAATTTACTATATCAACCTCCTCTAAAACTATTTACTCTTGGTGAGAGTGAAAATTAATTTCTTATAAGTCAATATGAAAACATTACATGATTCATTTAATAAAAGAAGCCTATAAAAATAATTTGAAATACCATAAATTAATCTTATACAATTTATAACTCTTAAACATCCATCATCTAGATAACGACCACAAAAAAACACTAGTTATAGAATATAAACTTTTGGACCACTACCTCTTCTAGACTTCCACTACAACAAACCTTCATCATGTTTTGGAAATCTGAGATTTTATGTTTATCCTTATGAAGACCAAGAACCATAAATATGAAAGACTCATTGCATTTTCTATCAATATGATACTAGACTAACACATCCATGAAAACATGGTAACCACAAAAAAAAAGGGAAAAAAATATGAAAATACTAACTTTTAAAGAAAAAAATAGCTTCTGAATAGCCCTTTTGGTCACCCTTGTCCCATTGAGGTAAAATGTTGCCACAAAAATTTATGAACTAAAACTGTGATGAATAATTCAACCATATTTTGACTTCCACCAATATTCAACATCATTAGCACTGCATCCCCAACATATTTTTTTATGAGATTATATTTCATGTCTATTTGATTTATTTATTAGTTCTATAACAGATTCATAGAAATATTAATTTCATATTTACTTTAATATAATAACTATACACTTTATTAAATTCTTCTTTGATCCTCAAATAAACACTTTATACAAACAAATTCATTCATTTTCTTTGTGATGGACAAAAATAAATCATATTTTATAGATAATATTATAACTAGTCACAACCTTGACATATATATTATGGTTGTTCTTCCAAATGTAAACTTATAACATATAGAAATCTTCCATTTTTTATATATCTACCAAATTGTACATCTATATAACTTTGGAAAAAATAATCTTTTCTAAACCACCAGGCAATATCATTTGATCATTTGTGATACTAGGGAATCCACTTCACACATTCCAACTGTTTTTTCTATATTAATAGTAATATGAGTAATATATCCTACTAAAAATGAAATATCTAGCCATCTATATACCATGGGGAAAAAAATATTTTGATAACTGATTAAAATTTAAATATCTTAATATACATGCCAACATTAATCATTTTTAGTTATTTTATCATGAATAATTTTAATTTACTAGATAATAGATTTGAATTTTTTTTATATCTAGTCAGGTTGAAACGTTTCAAGACAAAACAAAACATCTAGTTTTCATATCTCTCACAATACATATTTCTACGTTTTTTATCCTCACATGGATATTTCATATTTCATATTTCATAAAAATCAAACATCACCTCCTATATCCATATAATTTATGGGCCTACTATTAGATTGTCATCACTATATAAGATATGGGTGATAAATTTGACATACCCAAAAAAAATTTAGGAGAAATTGTTTTCCATGATTCTATAGATCAATACATTCTCAGCTATAAAGGCATTGAACAACCATTTCCATTACATTGGTGCATGATTCAAGACATAATAATTATATTCAGATTACACACTATATCCTTATTCTATTTCCCAATTAAGATGTCTGAATTCTTCATGTATATTTACTATTTTAAATCACCATAATGGGAATTAATTTTTACATCAATATATTAAATATTTAGTCTTTACGATGAAATTAGACTTTTCACTATAAAGATGGGTATGTTATTAATAATGAGTGATTTTTTTTCAGTGAATTACATTATTCAAATAAAACAATTTAATCTCAACTAAGATTTGTTCCACTTCTCACCATTATATTCTTATTTAAAATAGAATACCCAATTGTTCTATTGTCATTATTTCCGTTATAGTATTTATATTATCTTTTAAGGTTCGTTTTCAGGTAATGAATCCAATTTTTTCATTCTTGTATAACTCCCACATTCTGGAATCTATGATACTATCCAATTCAATTAGAATCTCAATACAACCACCATTTTTTAGAATGAATTAATCCAATGTTAATTATAAACCTATATATAACTTTATGATTCTTTTAGATCATCACAAATATGACTATGAATCTTATCGTTCTGAAACTACAACTTCTTTTATGATTATTTTAGATCATCAAAACATTATCTATGAATGTTATTTTTCTAAAAACTACAACTTATTTTATGATTATTTTAGATATTTAAAATAGTGACTATGAATCTTTCTTTATAAAACTATAACCTCTTAAACTTCAACCTATGGAACTCTTGCCCATTTTATAGTCCTTGTGCATTTTATTACATCTTTTATCCTCATTAAAACCTATAGACATTCCATTCCCCCTAAATTTTCTGAAACATATATTTTTTAAAACTTCTATTCATATCAACAGGGATATGTAAAATTTATTATTTTATATGAATTCTATTTTCATGAATTTTTTTCTTTTAATAAGGGAATAAAATTGAAGAGAATGTTACAACTTCTAATGATTTTTTCTTTTCAAAATCCCCAAGTTTTAATATAATTTTTTCATCACCATATCCCATAAAGAATATTTTCGGGGAATTAGCCGCATGTTTTTCTCAATACAAGGTATAAATATTTTCATAAGAAAAGCATACAAAAAAATAAATGTTAGTAACCCTGATTAGTTATCCAAACCATAGTTTTTTGGGAATATCTTTCCTTAAAACTGTACAAGGACAATTCTTAATAAGTTTCTTTATACAATTAAGTGTTTTTATACTATGCACGTGGCAGGGTTGTGTTTTCTCCTAAACGGTAGCTCGGATCATAAATCCTAGGGCACAGTTGCATCCGAAGCATGCTGTTTACCCTAAACGGGGTGTAAAGGTTACAGGCACGGGCCTGCTGTGAGAGATGTCACCCAGGGGAAAAATCGTCATTTTGAAATAATGACTTAGTGATTTTTTTTCACTGGAGTTCTTTCTAAATAACATTTGAACGAAGCTTTAGAATGGAAATCTGAGACATTCATTGAGTTTGAAACATGTCGTTTTACCTAGGTGCGACATAAAATGAGAGGGCGCAGTGAATTCAGATTATGCACTAAGGGGTTTTTTTTCTATAAATAAAAACATGAGGAGTTGGAGTGAGGGTTCCTCTCTCTCTCTCTCTCTCCTGTTCTTTAGCGTTCTTCGCCGCTCTTCAACGAATCGAGGAGAGATCTCCACTGGAGCTTTGGCCGATCAAACTCAGAGCATTGCGGACGCGTCGCCAACGTTGAATCCTCTGATTGAGGTAGGATTACTGATTAATTTCCGCCCCTTCATCAATTTTTGGAGTTTCATTCAATTTCATAATTATTATTCTATAATTTTAGAATTGGGGAAATGGATAAACGAACATGACCATCGTCCGTGCCCCATTTTTTATTCCCGTTCTTGTCCCTTCTTCGTCCCAATTTTTGGACGTGCAAATATTTGATGGATCGTCGAGTGAGGGGCGGCATTGTGAAGCTCCAGCCCTGAGGATCCCAAAACCGGGGTGGCATAATTTTTCTAACCACTGGAGTGGTCGGGGGACCGGCTGAAGGTGCGGCTCCGGTGAGGGCGACGGCTGGAGGTCGAGTCAGAGGCGCGCCAGAGTGGGGCGGCAGGAGGAGTCAGGCCAGTATTGTGCGGTAGTGTCGGGTGTGTCCGGAACGGACGGGGTGCGGCCAAAGGAGTCCGGTGGAGCATGATGTGCGGTGGTGGGGTGTGGCCAGGAAGAGACAGCTTCGACCGGTGTAGCGGGGACGAGGCAGGAGAGGCGGTGCCGGCAAGTCCAGGCGGCTGCGGCGTCAGTGTGGTCGAGCAGAGGGGTGGCGTTCAGATGAGGAGATGACGGTGTGTGATAGTGTGTGCAGCGGCTACGATATCAGCGGTGAGAAGGTGGTGTGGGAGTCCTGTCGCGCTCGATAGGGGGAACCCGAGGTGGTCAGCGCCTCAGGTGTGCGGAGGAGACAAGGACCGGAAAACTGAGGGTCCTACGCGATGTAGAGAAGACCGGACAAATGGCCAGTCTGCTAGGGAGAACCGAACCCGAGGGGTCCGGTGTGGCGGTAGTGGGATGCAGCGGTTCGGGTCGGACCTATGGGTGGGCCTTGGGCCGGCCATGGTGAACTGGCCGGGTTGGGACCCCTTGTGTTAGGAGGGTCGTAACTTCTAAACGGAGCGTCCGTTTGACGCGTCGTCTGCGGCTGTTGGTCTGTATCAACGAGACAGATTATTTGAAGTGGGTTCTGGGGATTTTGGGTTGTGCTCCCAAGGGCGTGTAACCTAGAATGCTCTATATTAATAATAATAAACTATTATTAAAGTTTACAATAGACTTATTCATGAGAAGGACGTCTGTTTGATGCACCGTCAGAGGCATTGTGGCCCCAGAGTTGAGAAGGTCCATTAAAAGTTGGTTCAGGACCTTTGTGGGTTGGTTTCGTTGCTCGGTGGCACGAAACGCTTAATGAGATTAATTAATTAATTAATTAATTATAATGTCGTCAGATCTAACTCCTGTTTGGTATGTCCTATTGATGCGCCATTAGAGGCAGTGTGACCCCAGTCCTCATGCAGATATTTTGAGATGATTTCCGAAGTGTTCTGGTAAGAAACAAGGTGTGGGCACCACAGGGCCTAGTTCGCACGTTTTACGATGAAACACCACTTTTTCACTTGAAACCCATTTGGGGTGTTTGAGTACTCTATTTTGAGTGTTTTTTCGAGGGGATTGTGATGGCTCATTCCGCATGACTGAATTAGGGACCGAGGCGTGGGCCCCATGCGGTGGATTTCAGACATATGCTGCATTTTTACGATTTATGCTCCATGAGTTCGTTCAGGGAAAAAAAATAGCCTACGCTACATGGTTATATGAAAGGAACATGATGGTACAATTTGAGTGACGTGTTTCGGGGTCGAGGTGGGGCCCCACATCGCCCTGTTCGCATAAACGCGAGGAGCTGCAGCTTCTGCATCCGGAGTCTGTTTTAGGCGTCGTCAGTAGCGTTGTGACCCTGACATAGAGACGACGTTGGCCAGGGTGGTATTATGTGTTGATGATAGAGTTGAGTTGTGGGCCCAAAGGCCATCATTTAAGATGTGAGTAGCGTTTTGCTACTTCTTCATCATACGTCCGTTCAAGGTGAATGTGTAGTCATTTTGGCATGTTTTTCTAAGAGCATCGCAATGGCACAGTTCGCCCGACCTATTTCGGGACCAAGGTATGGGCCCCATGAGACACCGTATGGGTATAAAGTGGTGTTGAATAACTTTTCCACTTGGAGCTTGTTTTTAGCGAATTAGTAGTCTATCTCACGTGTTTTTTTTTGAGAGGATTACAAAGGTGAAATCGGTTTGGGCATGAGGAGGCTCTTTTAAGATCTCATTAAATGTGGAAACCTGAAAGGGCATTGGTCGGAGGTTCCTTTAACACACTCCGAAACTACGCACGATAGCAGTGTTAATGACACCCAGTGATGGCACATACAGTGCGAAGTTATCGGACGAGATCTGAGTTTTCCCCCCAGTGGGGCTAGGTAGTGGGATACATGTTGACTTTAGGGTTTACCCTCTAGTGGGGCTGGGAAGTGGGTTACTCAAAAACCTTTAGGGTTTACACTCTAGTAGGACTAGTTAGTGGGTTAATCGACGACCTTTAGGGTTTACCCTCCAATGGGGCTAGGCAGTTGGTTACCCGATGACCTCTTGTGGTTTACCATACAGCGGGGCTAGGCAGTGGGTTACCCGATGACCTTTTGGGGTTTACCCTCCAGCGGGGCTGCGGAGTGGGTTACCTGATGTCATCTTGTGGTTTACCCTCCATCAAGTTTAGGCAGGGGGTTAACTGATGACCTCTTGTGGTTTACCCTCCAGCAGGTATGGGCAGGGGGTTACCTGACGACCTCTTGTGGTTTACCCTCCAGCGAGGCTGGGTAGTGGGTTACTCGATGACTTCTTTCAGACTCATCCCTTTTGATGTGGCATGTAGGTGGCTTTGCTATATGATTAATGGAGTGGGAATTTTGGTATTACGGCTTAGCGGAGAGGAAGCTTTGGCGTGCGGGATTTTTGGGTAGTAGTGATGGATATCCTTTAAACTAGTGGTGACTCTTCTTGGGATGAGCTTGGAGATAAGTATCCCCTTACACACTCATTCGGGTTTCTTGTGGATCATATATATTTATATACACCCTAATTTGTTTCCACCCCTTGGGTTCAGTTACTCTTCTTATAAGAGGGGCGAAGACACATGGGGTATGCCACATGCTTTTCGTGTCTAGTTCCTCTTGATTGGATGAGTCTACCCCCTTGCTTCTATTGGGTTGAGCTATACTCTATTTTACTGTACTCTTTCACTATTCCTTGTTCTGTCTACTGCTCACAATTTTGGTACCTTTTTTGTTTCTCCCACTGAGCTTTCGGGGAATCCTACTGAGTATCTTTATACTTGCCCCATCTTGGGCTTTGCCCGCACTTGGTGTGCCCTTGCAGACGACTGACATGTCAATTGAGATTACAGAAGAGTGTAGAGGACACATGGGATTGGGCTACATTCGGTGGTCACAAGAGGTCTTTCAGGTGTGAGACTCACCAGTTGTTTACATTCATTTAACTGTGTCCTGGTTGTGGAACCTTTCTGGTTGGGCACATGTTTTTCCATTTTACTGTTCAGTTTACTTGTCAGTACTTTTCTGCACTATAATTTTACTGGTTAGAGGTCAATGCATGAATGTTGGTTTCCCTTTTGTAGCAGTTTTTTATCTTTCTTTCCTTTCTCTGCACTTTTTCACTGAGTTAGGTGTGTGTGTCTGTATAGTTTTCTTAGGAAAAGGCCTCCCCTAGTTTGTTGTGCCTTCGGTGCTAGTTTCCAACCCTTGGCCTATGGAGGTGGGCTTGGGGTAGTTACGGCTCGAGCCCTAGTATGGGTTGGGTCGTGAAAAAGTTGTATCATAGGTGGTTAGTTCCTTGGGGCATTGTTCGGACATCCCTAAAATGGAATTTGTTGAGTTTTTGGGTAATAGTGTCAACATGTCTTGAGTGTAGCTCTCAAGCCAGGGAGTCCAGTGATGTTGCGACGACCGATGTATCAATTCACCAGGACCCTGCAAACCAACTTGTCGACTCATCCCACTTGGAAACTTGTTGCAGGGAATTTGGTTCATGCATCATATTGGATTGAGTCTTTGACTGTCCTTCTTGAGTCAGCTCCCCTTCATTGTTGATATGTATATGCTCATTTGACCGTAGTACTCCTTGATCGGATTTAGGATGTCTCTGCGATGATAGATAGCCTACACCCTAGCTCCGGTTCGTGATGACGACTCCGTGAGCAATGAGGCCTCAGTTCAAAATCCACCATATGATTACCCTTTCCCCAGGAGGACATGCAGTAGCACCTCCCCAGGTGGAGTAGCAGATAGTACCGGCAGCAAGGGCCAATGACGAGCACGAGCTGGGCACGCTATGTGAGTTCCAGCATCAGAGACTGTTGAGGTTCCATGGTGAGCCATACCCTTAGACAGTGAAGGGTTGGCTAGAGTCGGTGGTTCGCCTCTTCAGGTTTGTTCAGACACTGACAGGTTGATGGTGGCTTTGACAACCAGTCTTTTTCCACCAAGCAGTTTTGCATTAGTAGATACAGGGTTACTCAGATTCACGATGAGTTGGTACTCTCATGGTATGACTTCTAGAAGCTGTTTCGTGAAGAGTACTACCCCTCATGCTTATGATTTTTATTGTTTCAGGAGAAGCTGGAGCATCAGTGGGGAGTGATGGAAGTGGCTGAGTACGCAACTAGGTTTATAGACCTTACTTGGTACTCTCTGAATGTAGTCCATGATTGTAGCTTCCAAGCACAGATGTTTGAGCGAGGTCCCTGGAGAGGAGATTCATGCCAGCGTAGTGCCCTTGTGCATCCTCTCCCATCTCAGAGTGCTGGAGCAGACACGGTTGATAGAGAGATTTTTGTCAGAGGGACAACAGTTGGCTGGGCCTCGGCGCTGGAGGTGTCCCCTTGATGAGACTCAGGCATATGGTCTGGGAAAAAATAGATCACTGAGATAGCCAAGGGAGGCCTAGTGCTATGTTGTGATGTACTAGGCCACGTGGCATGAGCTTACACGACCAAATGTGCTGAGTTTTCCAGATAGTTAGTATATGCACTGCCACGACAGGGGTAGTGTTGTGATCAAAGGACCCCCAGGTGAGTAAAGGGTGGTCCCCAGGGAGGCGGTGTTGGTATAAAAGCAGTAAGAACTGTGGTTAGTGGACGACGTTTTGAGGTCCTTCCACCACCCTAAGCGACCCATGTCAGGCTCAGGGAGCTGACGGATGGGGCCACGGGCGGCTGTGTGCAGTGTATGTCTACAATCCTGTAATGCATGAGATGATAAGAGATACACTTTGTTTATTTTTATACTTTTCTTAGTTGGACACTGCGTGAGGTACTCCTTTTTACTAACTCCTTGTCCAAGGGGTTTCCGAAGGTGACGCAGGGCGTCGGTGTAACCCTGTGTTTGTGTTGTCCGACGTAGCTTTGAATGCACAGGAGAAATGGGTTATTCCCCAATTGATACACATTTTTTTGATGCAATAAAAACCATGAGGGAGAGTCAGAGCCACCCAAATAGTACAATATAGAGGTGCGGTGGACGAGTCCCTCTGACATGTGCAATTATGGCAGGGTTGTGCAGTGGAGTATCAGAGCAGGTTCTGGATTTTCTAGTGGGGATTTTCTACATGACCTCCCTTCACTTGATGTGACACTAGTGGGTTTGGAAAATTTCATGTTTTGGAGATTATTGTCCTTCGGATAGGGGTAAATACACACTTGGTATGCCATGTGCTTTCCGTGTCTAGCCTCTGGAGATTGGATGAGTTTTCTCTCCTTCCCTGTTCCTTGGTACCTCGCGTGATCAACATCAACCTTGACATAGTTATCATGTACAGGTCAAGGTGATGGAAACATAATAAGTAGAACTACGCATTTCACCATGTGGTGGTAGAGTAGTAGTTCTTTCACTGAGAATGTGGAGACGCTATCTTCTGGGAGATCACATTGTGGGTTGATCAGACCACCAGTTTCTCAATTGCGTCCTCACCCAGAGAGACTTAAGACTGAGACGACGATGTGGGTTGACATTTATGCAGGACTTTGAAATCAAGGTAGTCTATGTTCCAAGAGATTGTAGTGTTGTAGTAGGTTCCCTAAATAGAGATCCTCGTTTGTGATGCACCGAATGTGAAAACCTGTGTGACTGGATATCCTTGGGTGATTCACTGGATGTGTATTTTGAAGGATTGAATCATGAGACCATGTTCTAGGAACAAATCGTGATTTTGGTAGTGATGTGGGAAGTATAGGTTCGACCAGGGAAGTCCCCTGAGATTATTTGGGTTGTGAAAGTGATTAAGAGGTTTCCTACCATCTTTCCCTACTCTCCCAAAAGTAAGTGTGAGTGAACAATGTCTTCCATGTGTCGCAGCAGATGAGGTGTGTGCATATTTCTATGCATGTCCTCGAGATTAGCGGACCTTATGAGTACGAACCATCCCTTTGGTTCGAGTTTTGTTCCAACATGGTGTTGTGAAAGTTTTCATAGGAGTGGGAGAGCTATGTGTTAGTTGTGTATCCCGAGTTTTTTTCCTAGTTTTTCATTTCGGGAATAAAAATCATGAAGGAGGGAATAATGTAGAGACTCGGTTTTTTCCTTATAGGACTTTGGAATAATTCTACATATAATTCCAGAGCTAGGCGCAAAGACGACATGTGATTCCGAGGCACGGTGTGCCCGGAATAAATTTTATAAAAATTTTAAGTGTTTTTATACTATGCACATGGTGGGGTTGTGTTTTCTCCTAAACGGTTGCTCGAATCGGAAATCTGAGGGCACAGTTGCGTCCAGAGCATGCCGTTTAGCCTCGGTGGGCTGTAAATTTTACAGGCGCGGGCCTGCTGTGAGAGATGTCACCCAGAGGAAAAATAGTCATTTTGAAATAATGACTTAGTGATTTTTTTACTGGCGTTCATTCCAAATTAATTTTAAACAAAGACCCAGAATGGAAATCTGAGACTTCCTTTGAGTTCGAAACAGGGTGTTCTACCTAGGAGCGACATAAAACAAGAGGGCGCGGTGAACTCGGATTCCACACTAAGGGGTTTTTTCTATAAATAGAAAAATGGGGAGTTGGAGCTAGGGTTCCTCTCTCTCTCTCTCTCCATCTCTCTCTCTATCTCTCTCCTATTCTTCGGCGTTCTTCACCATTCTTCGTTGGATTGAGGAGCGATATTCGCCAGAGCTTTGGCAGATAATGCTGGAGCGTCGTAGACGCGTCGCCAACGTCGAACGATCGGATTGAGGTAGAATTTATGACTAATTTCCGCACCTTCGTCAATTTCGGTAGTTTTATTCAATTTTTTCATTGTAATTATATAATTTTAGAATTTTGGTGATGGATGAATGAACACGGCCATCATCCGGGCTCCATTTTTTATTCCCGTTCTGGGCGTTCTTCGCCCAATTTTCGAAAGCGCAAATCTTTGACGGATCATCGAGCGAGGGGTAGCGTTGTGAAGATTCGGCACTGAAGATCCTGAAACTGGGGTCGGATAATTGTTTTGACCACCAGAGAGTTTGGGGGTCCAGTCAAAGGTTTGTCTCCAGCGAGGGCGGCGGCCGAAGGTCATGCCGGAGGCGCGGCGGAGCGCGGTGGCTGGAGGAGCCGGGTCGGTCTGGTGCGGTGGTGTTGGGTGCGGCCAGTGTGGATGGCGTGTGGCTAGAGGAGTCCGGAGAAGCACGATGTGCGGTGGTGGAGTGCGTCCGAGCAAAGATGGCTTCGTCCGGTGCAGCAGGGACGATGCCGGAGAGGCGGTGCTAGTAGGTCCAGGCAGTTGTGGCGTCGGCGTGGTCGATCAGAGGGGTGGCGTTCGGACGAGGCGACGATGGCGTGCGGCGGTTGTGGCATCGACGACAAGTAGGGGGTGAGGGTGGTATGTCGCACTCGACAGGGGGAATCCGAGGCAGTCTGTGCCTTGGGTGTGCGGAGGAGACAAGGACCCGCAAAAAGCGGTTCCTGCATGATGCGGCGAAGACCAGCCCAATGGTCAGTCCATTGGTGAGAACCAGACCCGAGGGGTCCAGTGCGGCTGGAGTGGGTCACAGCCAGTGGGCCGCGCCAGTTCGGGCTGGAGCAGCGGCTGGGCTGTGGGCCGGCGGTTTGGACCGGGCCGGCTGGGGTGAACCGGCCCTGTTGGGCCCCCTTGCGTTCGATGGGCTGTAACTTTTAAACGACACGTCTGTTTGATGCGGCATCTACGGCTGCAGGTCTGTATTAGTGAGACGAACTATTTGAAGTGGATATCGATGATTTTGAGTTCTGCACCTGAGGGTGGGTAACCCAGAACACTCTAACTTAATAATAATAAATTATTATTAAATTTTACAATAGATGTATTCGCTGGCAGGATGTCTATTTGACGCACCGTCAAAGGCGTTGTGGCCCCGGAGTTGAGGCTTTCATTTAAAAGTTGGTTTGGGACCTTTTCGGGCTGGTTTCATTGCTCAGTGGCACGAACCACTTAATGCTAATAATTAATTAATTATTTATTTATTTATTCTTACGTCGGACCTAGCTCGTGCTTGGGATGTCCGATTGATGCGCCATTAGCAGCAGCGTGACACCAGTCCTCAAGCAGGCTTTTTGAGATGCTTTTCGAAGTGTCGGGTTGGAGATAAGGTGTAGGCCCTATAGGGCCTAGTTTGCACGTTTTATGGTGAAACACCACTTTTTCACCCGACACCCATTTGGGGTGTTAGTGTACTTGATTCTGAGTGTTTTTCTGAGGGGATTGCAACGGTGCAGTCCACCTGCCTAAATTCAGGCCCAAGGTGTGGGCCCCATAAGGCGGGTTTCAGACATATGTTGTGTGTTTACGACTTAGTCTCCATGAGTTCTTTCAGGGTAAATGAATAGCCTACACTGTGTGGTTATCTACAAGGAAATCGATGGTATGATTTGCGTGATGTGTTTCGGGGTCAAGGTATGGGCCCCACATGGCCCTGTTCGCATCAACACAGGGAGTTGCAGCTTCTGCATCCGGAGTCCATTTTAGGTGTCGTCAACTTTGTTGTGACCCTGACATCAAAACAAAGTTGACTAGAGTGGTTTTAGGCCTTGATGCTGGAGTTGAGGCATGGGACCCATGAGCTATCATTTAAGCTGTGAGCAGAGTTTTGCAACTTTTTCATCAGACGTCCGTTCAAGGAGAATGTGTAGTCGTTTTGGCGTGTTTTTCCGAGAGCATTGCGATGACACAGTTTTCCCAACCTTTTTCAGGACCGAGGTGAGTTCCCCACGATACGTCGTACGAGTATAAAGCGGTGTTGAATAACTTTTCCACCGTGAGCCCATTTCCAGGGATTTAGTAGTCTATCTCGCGTGTTTTTTGTGAGGATTACAACGGTGTAATCTATTTGGGCGTGCATAGCCTATTTCAAGATATCATTATGTGTGGAAACATGAAAGGGCATTGGTTGGAGGTTCCTTTGATGCACTCAGAACCTACACACGGTAGTAGTGTTAGTGACACCTAGTGATGGAACGAGCAGTGTGGAGTTATCGGACGAGTTCTGGGTTTTCCCTCCTGTAGGGATGGGTAGTGGGATAACTGTTGACAATAGGGTTTACCCTCTACTGGGGTTGGGTAGTGGGTTACCCAATGAAATTTAGGGTTTACCCTTCCGTGAGGCTGGGCAGTGGGTTACCCGACGACCATTACGGTTTACCCTTCAGCAGGGCTGGACAATGGGTTACCCGACGACCTCTTGTGGTTTACCCTCCAGCGGGGCTAGGCAGTGGGTTACCTGATGACCTTTTGTGGTTTACCCTCCACCTGGGATGGGTAGTGGGTAACACGGTGACCTCTTGTGGTTTACCATCCAGAGGGGCTGGGAAAGGGTTTACCTGAGGACCTCTTCTGGTTTACCCTCCAACAGGGCTGGGCAGGGGGTTACCTGATGACCTCTTGTGGTTTACCCTCCAGCAAGGCTGGGCAGTGGGTTACCCGACAACTTCTTTCAGACTCAGCCCTTTCAATGTGTCTAGTCAGTGGCTTTGCTCCGTGATTACCGGAACGAGAATTTCGGCAGTATAGATTAGCGATGAGGCGGCTTTGACGTTCAGGATTGTTGGGCCCCAGTGATGGATATACTTCAAACTATTGGTGACTCTTCTTGGGATGAGCTTGGAGATATAGATCCTCTTATACACTCGTTCGGGTTTCTTATGGAGAATATATATATAAATATATACACTCTACATTGTTTCCACTCCTTGGGTTCAGTTACTCTCATTCTAGGAGGGGTGATGACATGCGGGTTATGCAACATAATTTCCATGTCTAGTTC
This sequence comes from Viscum album, assembly GCA_963277665.1. Lineage (NCBI taxonomy): Eukaryota > Viridiplantae > Streptophyta > Magnoliopsida > Santalales > Viscaceae > Viscum > Viscum album. Next base: position 28,988,621 of record OY728132.1, on the reverse strand, counting down.
CTCTTGGTTGGATGAGTCTACCCTGCCTTTCTTCTGTTGGACTGAGATTCAATCTATTTTACTATACTATTTCACTATTCATTGTTTAGTCTACTACTCATCATTTTGGTAACTTCTTTGTCGCTCCCTCGACCATTTAGGGGATTCCTAAAAAGTATCCTTATACTCACCCCTTCTTGGGCATTGCCCGCACTTGGTGTGACCTTGCAGATGATGGACAGGTCGATCGAGATTACAGAGGAGCGAAGAGGACACAAGGGGGTTAGGATTTGTTCGGTGGTGGTAGTAGGTATCTTAGTTGTGAGACTCACCAGCTGTTTACTTTCGTTCACCTGTTTCCGGGTTATGGCACCTTTTCTGGTTGGGCCTGTGTTTTTCCCTTTTATTGTTCAGTTTACTTGTCAGTACTTTTCAGCACTTTACTTGTACTGGTTAGAGGTCGATGCATGAATGTTGGTTTCCCTTTTGTAGCAGTTTTGTATCTTTCTTTCCTTTATCTGCACTTTTTCATTGAGTTAGATGTGCCTGTGTACAGTTTTCTTAGGCAAAGGCCTCCCCTAGTTTGTTGTGCCTTCGGTGCTAGTCACCAGCCCCTGGCCCATGGAAGTGGGCTTGGGGTAGTTATGGCTCGAGCCCCTATACGGGTCAGGCCATTACCATATTAGTGTTTCTGGTAGAGTATTCTCAAACCTAATTATGTTATCTCAAAAAAATTATAAAAAACTATACTATTATACTTCCCACCACTTTCAGACATTAAAAATTTCATCTTATTTATATTCCATTTCTCTACCATAATCATCTATTAAAAAAATAAACACTATATTTGTGTTATGAATGTATAACAATACATTTATTGTTTATTCATTTATGAATGTCACAATGTACAAATTCCCACTATGATAATATACTGGTATATACCCCCAGCATCTTTGTGTACAATCCAAAACATTCAATATGTTGGAATCCTTCAATTCATGTTTAATGAAAACATTATATACTTTCTATGCGTTTAGCTCCCATACAATCTGAGATCAGTGTGAAAGATATTTAGTATAACCCTTCCCACTAAAGATCAAATATTCTTCCCACTCATGTTCCAATGATAAAAATGGCATAACATTAAATTTTCAAAAGATATTTTTCCTTTAAATTTTCTCAATATTTTCTTCCTATCAGAATTTATTCACCATCTTTTACACCTCTTCTCAAGACCATAGAACCTTGAGTAAAATTCCATGATCTAATTATGAAACATGGTCTAATTATTTCCTTAACATTATTAATAATAGAAATTATATTTTTCTTGGACTTCCCTCCATTTTAACTCTTCATATAAAATTAGATTATGAACATCCTAAAAAATAAGGCTTGTCTTCCAATAAATTTTACATAAATAATTTACTGTCATGTCCCATGATTTAGATAGGGATGATAACAAGAACATATATTAGACATATTCTAAAAACATTAGAGAATTTTATTTTATATAGAATAATATTTAATTATTTCATATGATCATACATTGATCTTCATTTTAGAAACCTCATGAAAAATAACAAAAACCTCATAAACAACTTGTTCATTGTTATTTGAATCTCATACATGTTCACTAATGAATTGAATCTTCACAAAATCATATAACAATGAAAATTGGGGAGGGAATTTTTGAGTTATTTTTATCTTTTTTTATATAATGTGTGATTTGGATGATACAAAAGAGTTTTAGAACAATTATCCATGTTTCAATCAAGAATATTTACAAGATTCAATGGTGGGGGAGATATTTCAATTCTATAGTTGTGGCATTAGAAAATGTATGTGGCATGTCAAACTCCATAGGTTCTATACAAGAAATCAAGAGATTAATTTATAATAAGGGTCTTCTAGATTTTAGTTTCCCGTGGAGCAGGTTTGCTTAGTGAAATAATAGAAAGGGAAATAGAAAATTATAGAGTAGGTAAGATTGCTGCCTCTAAAATTTTCCATGATTTAACAAATTCAAAAAGACCACTATTACTCATATAATAGATTCATTATCATTCCAATCACCCATTATTGTACAAATAATGAAGGAGTGTTGAAGGGATACTCATTTTTTCCATTTAAAGAGATGGGAGAAGTTGGAGGGCTTTATGAAAATGGATAAAGTGTCATGGGAAAAGCTATTGAATGCCTCCTAAAGGGTAGCCCTTTTCCATCAACATAAAAATTAAATATAGACAAATAGTTCTGGTTGCTGGAAGATAATGAAGAGAATAAATACTAGAGAAGATAGAAGAATCTATTTAGAGATTGGATGGAAAAATTCAAGATAGTAGGAATGATGATATGTTTGTGAATCTGATGAATAAAAATCATCATTGTTGATGAAATTATTGAACTACAATGGGTTTGGAAAGAATAATCCATATCTCTTCGGATTATGGAAGGTGAATTGAACATGGGATTATCCTAGGATTGTGTGAATGAAAGATAAGTGGCTAGTATGCTCAACCTAAAATTGGAAGATGGATATTATATAACAGATTTTGAGGTGGTGGAAAAAAATGTATCTTGAAAATCATTGGGATCTTCTAGATTGGGGAAATAATATAGATAACAGAAGGGTAATAGGAGATTGGATAAATGATGATGTCTAGAATTGAATCATGTTATTGGTTAAAGAAATATAAAATGATATTATGGAGGCTTTATGAGATAAGGGAGAGATGTATGATGTGGTGTGTAGCTTTCATTAGGAGAGTATACCTAGCCCAGATAGGTTTCCAAGGACCATCATTGTGGATGCATGATAAATTATAATGTACCTTGCAAAGGATTAAGTGAAGGAATATTTCATAGGTGGTGGTATTACAAGGGCAGTTTATGTGTACAATGTTTTGGTCATACTGAAGAGTAAATATCCTATGTCTCTCAATCATTAAATACAAAATTTACTTTTCAATTTTCTGAACAAAATAATAGTTTACATTATAAATAAGAGACTAAGTAGACTAATTCCAAATCTCATCTTAGAGGAGAAACATGGGTTTGTGAACAAGAAGGGTATAAAAGTTGAAATATAGATTGTTAACAATATGCTAGATAATATTAAAAAATAATCATTAAGAATTAATATCATGATAAAAGTGGACATAAATAAATAATATGATTAGTTATAAGTGTTTTTTATTGTAAAATTCATGTGGAGTGTTGGAATCAAGTAATAGACTACTGAAATCTATTTAAGATTCTTTGACTCCCCAAGGATTTCTATATCCATGATGGGTAATGGTTTCATCTTCTAAAATATAGTGAGAGGGAATAGGAAAGGAGACCCACTATCACCTAGTCTATTTATTCTTTATTAGGAAACACCCATAAGTAATATAAATGGTATCTAAAAGGAGGAGATGATAAATCATTTTAGAAATAGAAAAGGGAATGTTTTGGTTTCTCACGTCACATTTCATGAAGATATTATTTTACTCATGAATGGAAGGAAAATTTATATCAAGGGGATCTATAGAATAATGGAGTTTTATGGAAAATATAGTGGAAAAACAATTGACAAAAAGAAACGTTTTTATTTCATATTAGTGTTTAAGTAGGTGCAGCAGTTCAAATAAATAGAAGTATGGAATGAAAAGGTGTGTCCTAACTATAGTTTACAAAGGATATCCCATCTTTAATTGAAGAATAAATGAGGTATTGTTCAAATTCATCACTAATTAGATAACATGGATAATTTGAAATTGAATGAATATGTTCCTTTTTCTTAGGGGGGGTATTACCATCGGTTATCACTTTTCTCGACTCTATACATATAAAAATTCTATATATTCTTAATGATATAAAGGTAACTATAGAGAGTATTGAATAATTACTGTTAGAATTTATATGGGATGCTAATCATCTGGTGAAATTTCATTGGGAATCATGAAAAAATGGCTAAAACAACTGCTGAGGGTGGTTTTAATATATATAGAGTGTCAAAGATCATGTATGGATTAAAAGAAGGATGAACTAGGAGAAATTTAATGGGAAGTCATAGTCATATAAGGTTATGAGTGATTAGAATGGGAAAAATAGAGTATGTGGGAAAAAATTAGAAGAATGTTAAGATGAAAAGTTGCACAATCAACCATTTAGATTAGCTGGAAGAAGATGTTCATTGGGTGGTTGGGACGACGACATCAATTTTTGGGATGTGAATTGGGCAGGAAAGGTGATTTTTTCCTAGGGTTCCATGTCTTTATAATCTAATTCAATGTGGCTAGCCACTACCCAAGGTTCATCAATGTTACTCTAAATCAACCCAAAAAATATTTTATGATAATATCTGTATGAATGAATATTCTGATAGATGCAGTTATTCAATATCTAACACTGGCCACATAAACATGTTGGATTTTCTGGGATCAATGAATAAATATAATTACCATAATTAATAGGCCTCAAAGCGATGGTGTAATGATTTTTCTGTGAACATGAACTTCTAGGTATATTGTCTGACAAACCATGCACAACACACTAATGATATTGATCAGAGGAGGGGTTTTTCCCTCACTCTAAGATGTAGATTATATGAAATTATATTCTAAGAAACTTCTTCATGAAACTAAATAAAAATAAATTCGGTGAAGGGTATATGTATCTTCATGATCCAAGAGTTGGGGAATGTAAGAGGTGGACAAATGATAACCCATTTCTTGACTAACTAGTTCTAGGTAGAACATTACCAGGAATTCAAGAACATGGTTCATAGCATGGTATTTATTACGAAGTGATACATTATATGGGAGATGAGTAATATCATATGGAATGGGAAAATTTTCTCCATTACTTACATTATGTATTATGTAATATTTTATATTATGGAGCCTCAGTAGCTCATAAAGGGTGAAATTTCATCTTTGTTTCTTTGACAAATTCTTCCACTAGTTTTCATAGATACGGGAGAAAGGGATCATTGTAAAAAAATAAGATGATACAAATAGATGACTCCTTACAGGGGTTATTAATAAATGTAGATGGCTCTTGTGCTTTTAAGGATATGAGGGGGGGGGGGGGTATTTTTAGGGATTACAATGGCTTGGTGATTTAGATATTTAGTACATGGAGATGGAGTTAGATTCTAATGTCCTTGTTGGGATTATGAATGGTAAAATAATTTCCTATGTGACCCAATTTATTTTATTCGTAAGTGTAGGGAACTCATAAATAAACACATAAGAGTTGGTCACATTTTACGGGAAGTCTACTATGCTTCAAAAAATTTTGTCTAGCAAAGCAATCCTAAGAGAAGATGTCATTTTCCTACAATTATATTAGGTCATTACCAAATAATTTCCATCTCATTATAAAGAATTATGCTATTAATTCTCATCTCATTTATCCTTTATAGGCTGTGGATTCAATTTTTATCTTATTTATAATAATAAAAAATAATTTTTAGAGTGATATAGTACCCCAAATGCATCATATAGTACCCAAATTCCACCCTTTTAATTTTTTCTATCTAGACCATTCCTTATTCCAAAGGAATATATTCTAAAAAAATAACTCCAAATGAAATGATAAAACATAAAAATAATAATATTACCTAACGAGTCTATAGATGAGTAAATTTTTGAGCCTTAATAAAACAAAATAAGAACATTTTATTACACCACTTATTTGTATTTGGAACATACTAATCACTAAATATTAAACCATTTGTTGAAAAAAATTTGTAAATAATGTTCTATAATTTCCCACTATAGAAGAACCCTAAAATTTGAATATAAAAAAACATGAGATGTTAATATGAACCCTAAATCACTACACTAATTAAATTCCCTTACATAGTCAAAAAAACTCATAGAAATATTCATTAAAGTGAAATAAAGAAAAAAATATTAAAAATATTTAATTGGATTAGAAATTATTACTATATTCATTAGATTAGAATGTTTCTTCTTTTAATTTCTTGTATTTTATAAGATTACATTTACTGTTACTATTAAGACACTTTTCCCCTAATTTTATATATTAATTGAGATAAACTCAATGAACCCATTTAAAAATGGTCCCACATCACTTTTTTAGTCGGTCCAAACTATAAAATCGTTTTCAATGCCTTTATAAATTTGTAAAGGACCCACCATTGGCCGTATTTACCTCTTATTTCATGTAAAAACATAACCTCTTACCTCTGAAACCTAGTGAATATGATTTTTAATATATGACCAATCAATCTAAAAAACTCAACATAATTCATTATAAATAAAACCACCGGGGGAAAAATTATGTAATCTTACAATAAAAATTATGAAATCAATAACATAGGAACATCCATGATCAATTAATTGGTTACCCACAGACCCTGGTTTTGTAACATGACATTATAGACCACTTCCCCCTCCATAATTCTTCTGTTATGATCGATCATCAAGATTCAATTTTTTTAGAGATTTTACATCTAATCTCCGAGAACATGAAACATTCAGTATTCTTCACATTTCCAAAAACAAACCACAATATATACATCATAAGAATATATTAGATTTTATTTGTTTTAAAAATATAAGTTTGACCCCATAATCATGTCCATATCATTAGGAATGTAATACCATATCTTTTATTTCATATACAATGATACACAAAACCATGAAATAGTTAAAATTTAATATCCCAATTCAAAATCAATTTTTGTTAAAATCACTATAAAATTTATGGAATAAAATTATTATTTTTATATATTGATGAAACTTTAAATCTCTATCGTCTTCATGAAAATAAAAAAAATGACATTGAGTACAATTGAAATGAACCTTTTTATCTTCCACAAGAAAGAGTGTTTCACTCAAATGAAAAAAACCTCATGGAGAAATGGAATTTTATCCCTTGAAATGGCTCTATTTATTAATAAATTTCAATTATCCAACCGTGATTATTTTAATTACATATCTATTTCATATCCTTATATGAAATGAAACTTTTAGATAATTTTTTTTTGTAAAATAGTATCCATAAATTACACGAACATATCCAATTAAAAATGATTAGAAAATGACTCCACCAGTAGCTCAGAATGATATTTCATTATGATTGTTAACTATATCATTTTACGTCCTTAAAACTACACTTATATATATTTATAATTAATTACAAAAAAATCATGGAGCATAACCTCATTAATTAACATATTTTTCCACCTTAAATTATTTTATAAACAGCTCTAAAAATCTCCAAAGTGGGAATTTTTTTATAATTTTATGCTATAATGTATGGAATTTCTAATTTATGTCTAAATAAAGATTTAAAATTATTATAATCAAAGGTTAAAATTAATTTACATTTGATCACTCCAAAATCCCCAAAAATAAATATTTTTTTGGCTCTCAATATTAAACCTAAAAATCCTTAAAAATAATCATAATTTATTTTATATTTATGTATAATGAAAAGTAAACAAAAATTAATTATGAGTGAATATTTTAGAATTACATGGATATATTTTTGAAAATAATAAATTTCCAAGTAAACCAATCAATCACGTAATATAAATTTATTCCTATTATCAAATTAAACATTTTATTATCATGTGAATTATAATTCTTTATTTTATTAAAAGGGACCTTTCAATTTTTATTTTCATTTAATATTAATAAGAAGAAACTCACAAAAAGTTTCCTTGTCTATTTTTAATTTCTAATAAAATTGTAAAGTTATCATTTATCTTTTAAAATTGATAGTAAAAACATGAATTCAAAATATAACAACACCATCACTAACCTCTTGAGAATATTTTATTTTTTTAATTATTCACTCACCATCTCACTCATTCAAATTTTTGAAATAAAATAGTTTAAATACCCTATGATATAATTACATAGAAATTCTTGTGTCCTAGAAAAATAAATATATAAAAATTTTAAATATTGGAACAAAATATCTAAATAAAACATGAATATAGGAAATAAAAATATATGGAATTTAAAACAAAAATAAATTTTTGTTAAATCCATTTCCAATTCCTCATCATTAAAATTCAATAATCATTCATTATGATGCTACAAATGAAACAAAATATTCATAGCATAAGGGTCATTATATTAATTTTAATAATATATATAATATAAATGAATATTTAATGGCCTAACCCACTATGACCCTCCCTAGGATAGAGTTAGATTGAGGTTAAAGTCTATACCCTTGTTTGAAACACTGATACCCCAAGCCTGTCAGCCACATGACCTCAGGTTAACATCACGATACACCAATGGATACCAAATTGCAGTGAGGGTCTAATATAGATCACATAGATTCTATACCATATTTTTCATAGTAGTACAATTACGGGAATAAGTAAACAATAGAAATATGACCTGAACATTAACCAAAACAAAGGAGTATCACATGATGACCAAAATAGGAATACAATATCCAAAACTAAAACAGTTTACATGTCAGGCCTAGTATGTGTCACATGTAAACATGAAAAACAAAAAACTAATAAAGAAACTAAAAACTACCAAGAGAGTAACAAATCACATTTTATACTTCATCCATTATCCATAACAATATATCCATATGCCATAAGACATTTTCTCTAATCCTTTAATGAAGACATTAATTTTATTTAGGTATTGATCAGGAAGACTGAGTAGGGTGTGAGTACAACTCGATAGGTGACCAAAAACAATGTATGATACAATATCCAGTCAATAATAGTTTATGTAGTTGTATAAATAATGAAATTAAAGAAATAAATTAAAATATTTATATTTATTCAATTATTCCTCATTTAACCATATAAACCCTCAGGTTCTCAAGGACACATGAACCCACAATAAATACTTTGGCCTATACGATGTCTAAACCATTTCCAAGGGATACCTCATATCAAAATAATATGGTTATCATTTATTATTTAATTTCAATTATATCATGAACAATTGGAACCATATTCCAATGCCGACTCGTGGGTGTAGAACATCAGGTCTAACACCAAGTCAGTATTTGTAGAAACACTCTAGGACCCACAACACATTTTTCAAAAAATCACACAAGAGTTCAATTGAAGCAATAGTTTGTGTCCCAGACTGATATATCATTAAATAACACAAGTAGGATTTTGAAGAATAATTCCATGTACAAAACTCATAATCAAATTTATCACTCTGGGATTTTGAAGTTGCAGTCCATGTCCGACACACGTTTATTAGTTTATCAAAATGAGTTTTTAAAGTAGAAGTCCATGTCGCACACACAATTTATCAATCAATCACAAAAATATAAAATATATCACATAAATCATGATTAAATAACATTAATACCTTTACTAAAATTTCACATCAAGGTACAATCACAATTTATCACAATAAACATGGTTCTTAAATTTAATAATGTGGAATAATATGTCGATCACATGAGAAAGGTTAGGTTGATACCAACGAAGTTGTGAGACATGGAATATTTTGGGCATAAATTATAGATACATGGAAGTGACAATAAGTATGCCATTGTCCAAATTATATCCATAACCTCAAATTAATCCACAATCCTGGGTGATAGCTTGACCTGTCTATGTATCACATAGTGACCCAATCTAGGAGACATCTAAAAGAATACAGAATCACCCTTATAAAAATATATATGTCTTCGATGTCTATCAGAATATAAATTCTAACTTATCTGATATTTATCTATATGTTTCCAATTGAGATAAAAATTATTTGATGTATCCTACAAAAGACTCAGTCTTAAGATCCCTAACCCACCAACCTCTATCCAATATAGGGGTGATCTTCATGGCCTACAAAAAAGAGCTTCGTATGATTCCATATGAATAGATCCTGATAACTATTTTTACAAGAGAACTCCACCAATTTTAGGTGCTTCTCCAAGACCCACCAAAGTCTAATACACGCAATAATAACATATTTTCAAAAAGATTTATAGTACACTATGACAACCCATTTGTCTATGGGTGGAATTCCACACTTAGTAAAATCTGTGTACCGATCTCTTTATTCAAGACCTTAAAAAATAATTGAGTAAAGTATGTTTTGTATTATTAAATAAAACTCCTTATCAACCTGTGAAGATGTACTATCTCCCAAACATAAAAATCTACCAACTGTAACATTAAGAATGTTTCCTATATAGGTAAGAAATGCACTAATTTCACTAGTCAATCCACAACCACCCAAATGGTTCCATTTTTTTCAAGGAAACCATGGAGAAACCACCAAAATGTTCATGGTAAAATCATCCCACTTTCATTCTTGAATGAACAATGGATATAATAAACCTCCAGGTAATTGATGCTTGACATTCACATATTGGTAGGTGTAGCATCATGTCATGAATCTTGATATCTAATTTTCATTCATGGATACAAAAACTTTCATTGCATGCCGAAATATATTTCAATTAGACATAGACACAACACCCACTTGTAAGAATTAAATTCATGCATCAGATCCTCTCACATACTCATAGTCTCGACAACAATATTCTTGACATAGGTGATCTGATCCTCCTTTATGGTCTGATCTAAATGCGACTCCCAATATTCTATGATTTCCCTCATGTCCAAATACTTTTCACCCTTATACTACATGTCTCTAATATAGCACATAAATGTGGACTCTAATGAGATTGATACAAGAGTCAAATTTCCTTAACCCTCCTAAACTACAACATGAATCACTACCAGTAAGGTATTCATTTTCCACTGAGAACTATTCTTCTAAACTGCATGTGTCTAATTTTTCATTTTTAAAGAATCTACCATACTATTACCTTTATTAGTCATATATGATATATAAAATTAAAATGACTGCATATAATTATCACATATCGACCTCTGAAAAATTAGAATCTTGTCGGGAAAAGATATTCATTAAGATATTATGATCGGTAAAGATAATAAAATTTTCCAAAACATATAATACTTCTAAAACATCAATGAATAATCCACTGTTTTCAACTCGAGGTCATGCGTAGGGTACTTCCCTTCATGTGTCCTTATATTTCATGACCCATACTCCACAACTTGATCTCCGTACGTAAACACTATTCCATTTACAATCCTAGAAGCTTCATAGAACATCGTTTACTCCTCACCTAGATCATACATGATAAAGATTGAAATAATTGTCATGTTCTTCTTCAACTCCTAGAAGGCATTCTAACATACTCCAAACCATTATAACTTTATCCACTTTTTGTTCAAGCCTGAAGGAATTGATATTGAGTGGGAAATGTCCTCGATGAATCTTTGATAATAGCCCTCTAAAATCAGAAAACTACAAATGTGTAAAACATTCATCGGATTCTTCCAAGAAACTACTACCTAAACATTCTATGGGTGCACTCACACACTTTCTCCCCCGATGATGTAACCCAATAAGTGTAACTGATTGATATAGAGCTTACATTTATATAGCTTTTTATATAGCATGTTCTCCCTCAGTGTATCAGGATGATATAAAGATATTTGTATTGATCATCATGAGTCATAGAGTACAAAATGATTTCATCCTCAAACACAACAAAAAACTACTCTAGGTACTAGTGGAATATTCTATTCATTAAGGCAATAAAAACATCTAGTGCATTCACTAACCCTAAAGGCATCACGATGAAATCATATAGGCTATTCCTAATTCTGAAAGTAGTTCAAGGTACATCATAGTGTCATAATCTCAACTGAAGACACCCTAATCCCAAGTGAATCATAGAGAAAACAAAATCTCCTCTCAGCTACTGAAGTGGGTCAGTGATACATGGTAGAGGATACCAATTCTTGATAATCCATTGGTTCAAATTTCGTTAATCAACCCATATGCACAAGGTCTTGTTATCCTTAATTGAAAATAATATTCGAGAACACCAAAGAGATTTTCTCCAATAGATAAATCCATTATAATAAAACACTAATAATTGAGTATTAATCTCATAAATCACTATTGGTGGAATTCTGTATGGAGGAAAAGAAACTAGTTCATCCAATGGAATAAGCTCAATCAAAATCTCCACATCTCTCTCAGGTTACATCCCCGATATATACTTAAGTAAACAATCCCAGAACCTTTATAATACAGGTAGAAATATGTCTCATTTCACACCCCCTTCATCTGGAAACAGACTATTAACATGGTTGGTGAGCTTCCCCTGTTGTTGAACTGTCCTTACATGGTCCGCTTGGGTATCTCATTCTCAATGGTGACTGCAATTATTACCCCGAAGAGATGTAAATTTCACCCTCATTTAGTAATAATCAATGTCAACTCAAAATTCTACTTACAAGTTCATACCCATAATTAGGTAAAATCCGGAAATTACAATGATATAATAATCCCATAGAAACTGATACTCCCAAACCATGAGACAACTCACCTTACACAAAAATAGATGTCCCTCAATCACACTCACAAATGTGTATCTATCATCATTAATCCACTCAAAAAAATCCACTTCCATACTCATCCCATTCGAAAGATGTGAATATATTAATCAATGAGAGGATCCAATATCAAATAAGTCACAAGGAATTGTTAGACCTAAAATAATAGAACCTTTAACTATCAATTTTCTAGCTTCAATATCCACCGGGGTAGGATAAATGTTATGAAACTATCCACTCCCCCATCTTTGTGATATAATATGAGTCCCCTTAAGATATACCACTATTTTTATAAATGCACTCTTTCCTAGAATATCCACTTCCACAACCTCTACCACAATGTCTACTAAAACTCCAACTTCTATATTGATATGGTGTAGAATCTCCACTTACCACACTCTAGTTCTACCTAGCTTCTCTATAATTACTCATCTATCATGGGTTCCAATAGAACCTATATTTAATTCCAATACCACAATAATATTGGAAATCTACTAGTGGTTGGTTAACATCTTTCTGAAGTGTCCCATCCTACCACACTAGTGAGAAATCACACGAGAAAGGTCCTTTGTAATTGATCCTTCCACTTGTACACTCTTCTTTCCATTGCTCTAGATAAATTATTTGTAATGAAACATCCTGAACTCATATGTCATACATCCTATTCATCCATAAAAAACATATTATCCTTCACTGGAAGCCTGCATCAGGTTCCCCTCAGATTTGAGAGCATGAGTTACCACATAAAAAACATATTCAACCTAAGGATATACACCTGGTACCTAATTCCACATTTAATCCCTTCCTAAAAACCATTTAGAAGTAGTAGATTAATTTCCTACCAATGATAGAAAAAATATCTTCATGTTTATAAAATTACAAGAAGAGTTCAACACAGACACACTTCCATGAGAAAACCTCAAAAACCTAACCTCTCTCTCTTGCCTGAGTGTCATAAGGTAAAGGTTCTCCAAGAAATTATCATGAATGTACTTCCACTGCATATTCTCTAATTGTCCATCCTAACACTTTATGCCCTACCAAAAACTCCCATGACTGAAAAACATATCATATGCCATCATAAATCTTTTCTTAGAAGGAGTATCTATGTGGGCAAGTATAGTCTGAATAGACAAAATCTAGAAATCAATTGCCTCAGGAACACCCCCTCTAGTGAATGTTGGAGGGTGCTGTAACTGGAAATCCTATGTTAGGCTAGACATGCTTTTCACAACCCACCCTAGGTCTGTTTCAATAAAATACAGGAACCAATAAAAGTTCACATAGATCCTCTCTTTGACATCCCCACTAGGCATAATCGGTGCACCAAGTTCCACTACTAGAGGATCATTTCCAGCCATAACCTCTTATCTTCCTATTAGAAAACATCATCATTGAGGTATATATCTATAATTCCAAACACACATATTAGGACACACTACACTACTTTAACACATTTACATAATAGGGATCCACTATAAACTACATCAAGTGATTCACCCCAATCCCTACCACATAGTCAAAATTGAGGTGCTAACAGTACCCTTATCCATCCTTCATCCTAGTCTATGCTAAAAAAGGGTAAAAACATTATCATTAATCAATATTCTCATTATAAAACCATTTATTCACATCCTACACCATTTTAAAATGTTCAATTTCATATCAGGTACCATTTTTATATCATTTACTTAAGAAAGGAAAAAACATTTCAATTCCAACAAGTTACACAAAACACATTTTCCCATGCATTCCTAAAATGATGCATGTGAAAAATAAATGATGGATTCCTAGAATGATTCATGCATACTCAACGGTCATTCCATTCTCAAACAAGAGTCATGTTTCAGAAAAACTCAGAAACAATAATCACATCAGACAACTAGTGCGTCACTCGAGGTGAGAAAACACCCAACTATTACAATAACATAAAATATAACAAGAATACCACCTGAGGTACTTAGATTTTACCCTCATACATAGATTAGTTACTCCCCTACGTGATCTCTTAACCATGGCCTAACTCACCCTATTCTCTTATCTACATTTTCCCAAATATTAAAAAAGAGAAAATAAAAAAACTCAAATGATACCATTTTGTAACATCTTGACCCGTGTTTCACACAATGGTTCCCCGAGCTGGTTGATCACATGACCTCAAGCATTCCTCTCCTTATGGTAGAGGCTACCGACTAACAAATAGTATCTAATATCGATCATCGGGAGACTATATTAATTTTATCAAAGTAACATAATAGCATAAATAAATAAAAAACTATAAATGATATAACCAATAACCAAACAAAAAAGTATCACATGATGACCAAAACCAGAATAAAACATCCAAAACTAAAACAATTGATATTTCATCCCAATTACATGTCAAGTGTCAATATGAGAATCCCAAAAAAAATAATGACACTGATATCCCCCAAATAGGGTCCTAAATCATGTCTGATTCCCTCATTTATGATCTATCCCATCTCACCCATCTAACATATGACTCTTTCCTTTATCTTGTCCTACAATCCTGAAGTTTATTTGGGTATCGATCAAGCATCACAATAAGGTGTGTGTACAACTTACTCGTCCATCACCAACAAAATCTCAAAAATATCCAATCAATAACATTGAATGAAGTTTTATAAATAATAAAAAAAGAAATTAATAAAATAGTTTAAATTTATTAAATTATTATTTATTTAACCACATAAACCCCCAACTTCCCAAGGACATAGAACCCTTAATACCTACTTCAGCCTATAATAGATTCTGAACTATCCCTAAGGGATATCACATATTAAAATACCATGGTTATCATTTATCATTTCATTTCAATCATATCGCAGCCAATTGGAACCACTGTCCAATGCAAACTCATGGGTGTAGAAAATTGGTTATAAGACCCTATGGGTATTTTAAGAAGCAGTACATGACCCATAACTCATTTATCAAACAATCTCAAAAGTGTGATTTTGAAGCAGTAGTTTATGTCCCACACACATATATCAAAAATATCACACTAGTGGGATTTTCAAGAATTAGTCAATTTCCCAGACTAATATATCAATTTATAACTATGCGATTTTGAAATAGTTGTTCATGTCCCACATAGGTTAATTATGTTATCACTATGGTATTCTGAAGAAGTAGTACATGTCCCACATATTATTTATCAATCACTCACAAAAATGTATCATATTTCACATCAATAAGGATTAATAAACATTAGTTCCTTTACCAACATTTCACATCATGGTACGATTATAGGTTATCACAAAATACATGGTTCTTCAATTTAATAACATTGAATAATATAACAATTCACTATTTGACCATTCTGAATTATTTATCTATAAAAATCAGAAACCTACTAAGGTTAATCCATCCATATCATAATCCTAATTAACAATAAAATTATATTCACATTAGTTGACCAATTACATAGTCTCTAGATTCCATTAATTAATTCACCAATTAATTAATCTTATTCCTCAATCCAAATATACCATTAATTAATTCACCAACTAATTAATCCAAATCCACAATCTCAATATCTAATTAATTATTTCACCAATTAATTAATCCAAATCCACAATCACAATAGCCCATTAATTAATTCACAAATTAAGTAATCCAAAACCATAATCTAAATATCTGATTAAATAATTCACCCATTAATTGATTTGATTACACCAATTACCTAATCACAGAATTTGATTAATTAATTCAAAAATTATTTAATCTAATTAACATGTTTCCATAAATTATTTAACTAATTAATTTTTTAAATTAAAGATTAAATTATCAAAAATTCCAATTCAAATATAAAAAAGCATACATAGGAGTAGAATTAAGACTATGGAAATTAAATTTTGACCAAATACATCAATATTGTTAATTAATGATTGCCAACAGAAATCCCAAATTTGCTGTAGAATTATGAAGAACATGATGAAGAACAATATCTTTATCCAAAACCTAGATCAAAGATCAAAATAATCAAGATCCAAAAAACCTAGATCTCGATCGCTCACAAAAAGTTGAAAATACCTTTAAAAGAATAAAAGAGTGATGAAACTACATGGGGTGAGAATATCTCACCGGGAGAGGTAAAGATATTCAATTTGGGATTCTATTCACCAATAATAGAGGTCATAAGGCCTTGGAACCCATAAAAAAACCTCTAAAACCAATATAATATATTTAGGGACATCTTTTTTGAGTTAAGGTTATGTCTGAGGGGTCAGGAAAATTTTAATTATATTTTATGTGATTAAATTTCCATATGAATAGTTTCCTGATGATGACAAACAGTTCCCCTAACCGTGCACCTAATCATGTGCCTCATTCTAGGGAGTAACACTGTTACTATTAGAAGGGTGAACTGTTTGAAACGCCATGTTATAGTTGTAAAAATACCCTCTATTTAGGTTTTCATGGTTCTCTTACCTGGGGTGCATGGTTTTGAAAAATCATTCACCAACCATGCACTACCCAACTTCCTTTTAAGAAAAATCCAAATTTCCCCAAAACATACATAAGATATAGAAAAACATGATATACTCAAAAGTAAGAAAATGTGTATCCTAAAATTATCTTGACAGATCTCCAGAAAAGGTTGGGATCTTATATTGAGTATACTATATTAATAATTTCTTCAACATGAAAGTGGCTAGTGACCTGCACAATGAATGAAAAATTAATGTATGAGATTCCATGTCATATCAAACATGTTAGCAACACTAATCTACATAAAAAATTGATACTAAAAAACATAATAAAATAACCAAATATCATAAAAATATATATGACATGTGCTAATAATCCACATAGTAAGAAAAACCAAACAACTACAAAAGTAAGGGAAACATGATCATAAAATACAAAGTAAAATCCAATATAGAATAGTTAGAAATGATTATTATTAATTAAAACACATCTCCATACATGAAAAATGAAGGTGATCATCACCTACGATAACTAATAAGATCCTTATCTTCCAAAAACACAAAATCCATGATCACCATTGTATAATATATCATCTATATAATAAATGTCCCATGTGGGAGAAATTATCATTCAAGGGATAGTATAAATATATAAATTAAAATTTATTGATAATAAATAAGGTTAAATAAAGTATAAGTTAGTTAAGAACCAATGATTAAGAGAAATAATATAATATGAATCACTAAGATATGATTAATTATGGAGAACCAGGAAAATAATAGTGTCATAATATTCATATCCAACATCAAGATGAACAAAAACCAAAAAATCTCTAGGGAAAATGTACTTCCTACTTTATTAAAACCCACATCACCTATTAGAATCTATATTTGGGTGTCCTTGCCTAACTAAAAAATCTATACCATTCAAGGGTGTATTAAATAGAAAGGAGGATTCATTCCTCATTAAGTGCATCATACTAATCTATGAATAATGACTATATAAATGAAGGACTTGTTCCCTATTAATGGGAGAGTTTCAAACTCCATCAATCACACGGGAGTCACATTACTTGTCAGAATCTTGTGAGTAACAACCTTAATAATGAATTATATATCCAAAACCTAATGTATATGGGGATGTACTAAACTCTATGAAGTCTGTGAGGGACGCATTCCCCTTCAGTGACATGTTTTTAATGGAGTACTGAACCCTGATTGCTACTCTGGTGTCCTCTCCAAAAACTAGTCAATGGATATTAAGAGAAAAAGAAATTAATATATATAAAAATATAAAAATAACTATAATAATAATTAGAATTATAATATCTCATTCATCATTTAATTTGTTTAGAATGTACTATTCACACTCCGAAATTGGATTCTCAGGTGATAAAACATAAAAACACCAACAGATGCACAATACCCGACATGTACTCTAATATAAATGGAACATGAACCTCTATAAGAAACTAGGAATGTAAAATTATTGTCGGTATATATGGTGGTCAACCATTATGGTATACCCAAGAGTGTTACATTTAATGTGGTACCCATAGGTTACATAGGAGTGTATTAGCCTATACCCCATGTTGTGTTGTTTACTACCACACAACATACTCATCGGATGTCACGATGAATGTGTCCAAGGGTAATAACAAGTTATACACTCATGTACACCCTATTCCATTTACCCAAGACTGATATAGTTTTCTGGATTACAATGACACCCCGATTGATATTTATCATGGTCCCAAAATCTATTTTTCCCTTGCAACACAATACATGAAATGTAATTCAAAAATAACATGTTATGTGATCATTATATAAAATTATAAAAACCCTAGGTACCTTGAAAAGACACCAATTGCATTAACATTACCTGTAATCGTAACCAAAATATCATATTTTAAACATTAATAACATTTTCTCACCTCCAATGGTCATTACAACACTATAATGAATCCCCATTGGCCATGGCTTACTAGAATAACTCTAAATCACCTACATTCACTCATTTCCATATTTAATTTCACCTAAACCTGCACAACCACATCTTATTATCACGACACTCTTTATCACTGGATATAAGCAACTTCAAAGGCCAGTGACCCTTCACCTTAATTATGAAAGATGAGGCTGGATGAGGGAAAATTTGAAATCTGTGTATAGAGGCCTAACTTCTCATGATCCTTTATTAGGATTGGTCAGTGGCCATTTGTCTTAATGAGAAAGGAGGTGTGTTTGGAGTAAAAATGTGTAATCATTAGATTAAGGTCCACATACATTTGAACTGTAATGACCCAAACTTTTATTAATATAATTTCTACCTAAATATAGTAATGTCATATAGTATAAATCCAATAAAATCACTTATAGACCATAAAAATGCTTTTAAATGAATAATTAATGAAACATGATGTATTTATATAAGTTACGAACCAATACTATTGAAATAGAAACTTTTCCATAGAAATATTAATACAACCATTATGAATAGTAAATTGGCCAAATGAATAGTAGCCTCACCCATTAAAGTATAAATAATATTTAATCATATTATGAGTGAAAATATGATAAAATTATATCATAGTATAAGTAAATATTTTAAATATTATTAATTAAGTGTTGGAATTTTTATAAGTCATAAATATTTAATTACCATTTTATGATTAATTTAATAATTTAATTGAAAATATATTTTTAAAAAATGTCTTCATAAATTAATATTTTTTGCTCTTATATTTTTAGGATAATTATATTAGACCTTAATTAATTTTTCAAACTATTATAAAATCAGTTATAATTTTGAAATATGTATTTTTCAAGTAAATGAAGATTTTAATTAAAATTTTAATCACTTATATTTAGAAAATTATTTTTATAAAATGGATTTTGTTTCATAATTCTACACATATATTAATGGTTAGGTTTAATTCTTTGTATTTTCTAAAATACATGAATTTTTTTATGAATAGTATAATACAATCACATACAATAAAAACTAAATACATGAATTATAGATTCATAGATGACGTAAGGAAAATTTAATCCCCAAATCTAAATATATCCACCATTATTTTAATATATTTAGAGATAATGATCAAACAATTCATAGTCTTGAGCCAAAATAATAAACTAATGAATATAATAATGAGAAAACACCACTCTCCTCCATTATAAACACCACCCCTTACCCCCACTTCTCCTCACACCTATCAAGAATTGATACTTTCCTAAAATATTCCCAATACTATTCGCTAGCCCCAACCCGACATCCATAAGATCTTGGTATCATCAAAATTATAAAACATTTTCCCTGAGGAGGTTCTCAAGAAGGTGAAATTTAATAGGTAAATTCTTAATTCTTTTCTTTTTATTATATCCTCACCTCCCCTCATACAAATGGATTGATAACTCAATTACCTTAAATATACTTGAATTATATCTTGATAATTTAATATCCATCAATACACTCCTCCATCTCTCTATTTTATTCAAAAAAAAATTAAATCATCGCTCGTGATGTGTCAATTTACTGATATTGTGGGCGATTCAATTTCATTTTCCTTTAACACCTTTTAGGATGTTAATAAAAACATTATAATGGGTGAAATTTTTTGTAAAATTTATTTTAAAACCTTATTTAGGTTATGTAACTAACATATATACATAATACTAAATGATAAAACAAAACGAGTTCATTGTGATCGACAAACTACCAAAATTAACCTAAAATGATCATCATTAACTTTTATCTAATGATTCATACTAATTTAATAAAAAAAGTATTTATAAGATCATTTAAACTTATGAAATATCATTAATAACATAAAATTTAAAATCTATATTTTTATCTACATTTTACACGAATATCCTTCCATGTATACAAGTGAACTGATCATGAAAACCAAGAAAATGAATACTCTCATGCTATGAAATTATACTATATAACTTATCAAAAATCCCATAAAAGAACAAAATACAACCATATTGAACCAAATTAATTTATAAATGTTTTTTTATTTGTTAAATAATGAATCTAGTGTTATTATAATGGAAATTAATTTGAAGAAATCATTCTCAGATAAGGTAAGTGGAATTCTTGAACCCTACTATATTTCTATGGGATATCCCTATTTTAACTAATTTTCAGAATGGATATTAATTAATTACCATTTATACATAATTATGATAGTATTTATAGTATATAAATGTTATCTACCTGAGTTTATTAGAAACAAAATGTCTTCCAAATGAACACTTATTTCAATAAAAAACTTCTTTTACTTGTTGATATTATTTCATCTTCACTCATGGTTAATGATTATTATATCAAATATGTTATTACCTCTGTAATTTGGGAATCCAATGTTTATGAATGTAATATTTTTGAAAGGAAACCCAATACACTCCATGGGTTATTTTATGTCCAATATTGATAAACTTTCTATGAGGCATGCATGGTAATGTAAATGTTATGATGTGACCGGGACACTCGAAATTTTATAGCACAATGTAATGTCTCCATGCGATGGGTGTACCCAGAATTATTTAGCACTCAAATGCATTAGTTTACATGATTTATGTCATAAGAAAAGTGAAACATGAATGAACAAGATTCTTTCTTTGTTCACAACTATGTGTGGTATTTGACCACTTTCAAATGGTGTTTCATTTTTATGCATTGCCACATTCCATGCCTTCACTAATGCTTCTTATCATGTTTTTGATGATGATGTTATGATTTTTATCACCCTATGCTATATTGTTTAATGTTAATATCTATCCTATTACTATGATTTTATCTCACACATTTCTTTGATGTATATCCTCAGGTGAATAATTATACTAAAGAGAATTCAATGGAAAATAAGAAGCTAGAGAAGAAGGAATTAAATAATTTTTTATTTTTTATTTTTTAAATATTATGTATAGTCTTAATTTTCCCAAGACACTAATACTTTGGATCATAGATATGTAATTATTTTATTCATTTTATCATTAAAATTATGTAATAGTAATGCATAAAAATGTACGGTCACTATAGTTATTAGTAGATAATGGTTTAGTTAATTTTGGAATTAAGATTATAGGACCTTAGTGAAAACCCATAGTATGAGACTAAGTATATGTAAGAATAGATGAATATTTTCTAAACATATGGATCTTATAAGACATATCATTAGTTTCAATTTTACAAAGGGATAACATATTGATTACTTGTTGAATAATATTTTGTTATATCCTTTTATATTTTAGAAAATGGTGGGAACCAATAGAAACAAGGCCAAAAACCTATGTGGTGGAAAATGCAGTGATTGCCTGAATGACATCCCCAATGATTTGAGAGGTGGAGGTCAAAATTTATTGGAAATGCTTACCCAAGTATCTCAGGTTATGAACAATAACCATAATAATATTGAATTCCTTCCTTCAAATAAGAGGGAGAAATTGGTTATCAAGTGTTTTATGCAGCAACGCCAACCGAGATTTAGTTGGTCATCCAATCCACTAGTCACAGAACAGAGTGTCAACTCAATTGAGTAGATTTTTTCCATGCATCACTATTATAAGATAGAGAAGGTTACTCTAACCATTTATTTTCTATATGGATAGGCCCACCAATGATGGTAATTGATTAAGAACACCATGACGAAGGATAAAATTTAAGATATAGAGTGGGAAGACTTTAATATAATGTTTCTTGTTATGTATTTCTGTCAAACTCTTCGAAGAAAAAATGGAGAGAGAATTCATTAATCTGAAAAAAAGTAAAGAAGAATCTGTCACGACCTACAATGAAAATTTTTCAGGGATTAAAATGTATGTTTTGGGGTTTTTAAGAATAATGATAGAAAAATTGATAGCTTATTTGGCGGAATAAAACCAAACCTTTTAAAGGATCAATAAATCTAAGAATTTGGGAGTTATGAATATGTTTTTCGATATTGTATCAAATTAGAGGTTGAGTTTGGATAATGGTTCTATGACTATGGTGATAAAAAAAGATAGATGGAGTTTCAATCTAGATTATCTAAGGACAAAGGTGGGTCGAAAACTCAACCACCCACATTGTTAAAAATGTGGGAAGAAGCATCATGGAAACTGTATCAAAGGGAATAGGGGATGCTACTAGTGTGGGATAGATAACCACGAAGATCATAAATGTAGAAAGGACATGAGGATGTAGGGAAATGTGGTGTTGTAAAGGAGAGAACAAACCATCGTCCCATGCAACAACTATAAAGAGCAAGGGAACTATAAAAGGTAGTGTACTAAATTAGGAGTTCTAAAGGGTAATCAAAATCAGTAGCCACCAAATCAAAAGGAATAAGGAATGTCTTATTCTGTCACTACTACTAAACTGGAGTATGTAGAAAAATTCATACAAGGTACACTTTCTATTAACTCATGAATGGGAAAATTATTATTTTATTTTTGTTATATGCATTCCATAATGTCCTACAAGTTTCAAGAATCATTGAATCAAAGCCCTAAAACCATAAAGTAGATATATCTATAAATACAACAAGTGGTGAAATAATATAATCCCATGTGATGGAATCTTCTCTAGATAGTGTATGTGGGAATATTTTTCTAGAGAATCTCATGAGACTTACCTTTCTGGAATATGATTCTATAATGGGAATGGATTGGTCTCGTTATTTAGAGAACATATACACTATTGGGAAAATGTAATATATTTTCATATTCCAATCCATTCCATTCTTCTCTAAAAATTTAAGGAAGATCATGAATCATATTTTGAAAACCCTTAAATGGAGTGGGTGTTGATTCCCTATGAAGAAGCATGCCTTACTCAAATAGTTGGGGTCAAAGAAAGGTAGAATCCTAGGGAAAATTACTATTGTGTGGGAATACAATGATTTATGTCATAAATAGTTACCCATACTTCCTTGGATTGTGATATAGAGTTATCAATAGAACTCACACCTAGAGCTACTCTTCTCTCAATGTGTCTTTATAGGATGGATCCTATCGAACTAGAAGAGTTAAAGAAGCATCTTTAATATAATTTGTAAAAAGTGATCATATTCCCTAGTGCATCACCTTGGGGTGCGTCATGTATCTTTGTTAAAAAGAAGAATTGATCAATGATGAAAGGTATCAATTATTATGAACTCAACATGATCTCCATAAAGAGAATGTATCATCTTCCAAGGATTGATGTCTTGTTCGATCATATACCAGGATCTCAGTACTTCTCAATAGTGGATCTCAATTTTAGAGATCATCAGCTTAAGGTGAAGAAAGATGATATTCCGAAGACGATCTCCCATATAAGGTATGAGAACTTTGAATTTTTTGTGATTCCCTTCATACATACAAATTCCCTGATAGTCTTCATGGATTTGATGAATAGAGTCTTCAATAATTACCTTGAAAAATTTGTGCAAGTTTTTATTGATGATATTCTCATCCACTCCAAGGGAAAGGAGGAACATGAAGAACAACTATGGGTTGTGTTTGCAACATTAAAGAAAGAAAAATTGTACTAAATGTTAATTACGTGTTATCTTGGATGTAGAAATTCACATTATAGATATATGAGATCATAAGTGATTGATTTTATGGTGACCCCTAAAAAACAAAGGCAATTGTGGAATGGCCCAAACCCACTTGTGTCATAGAAATGTGTAGTTTTCTTGAATTTTCTGGGTACTGTAAACATTTTGTGATGAATTTCTAAAAATTTTCAAGACCACTAACAATGATAACATGGAAATGATTAATGTACGTATATATGAAAGAGTGTGAGGAAAGATTCAAGGAACTAAAGAAGAGGTTGATCACTACACCTATAATCAAATTACCAAAAAGTGGATAATTTTGTTTTTATATATAGTGATTCTTCAAAGAATGTATTGGGTTCTGTTCTCATAAAAATGATATTTTGATAGCATTCAGATCATGATAGTTGAATATATAAGTGTGGAATAATGGGACACATGACGTAGAGAAGGAAACTGTGATTTGTGCCCTGAAAATCTAACAGCAATATCTCTATGGAGAAAAGTATGAAATATATACCAATCACAAGAGACAAAATCGTACATAGTAACACAAAATGATATCAATATGCATCAAAGGATATGGGTAGAGATAATCCAAAAGTATTATTTTTCTATTCACTATCATTCCAACAATGTAAACATGGTAGTTAATTCACTTAGTATAAAATAACCTACTACTCTATCCAAGTTGCTGATTGAGAAAGACCCCATCTTCATGGATATGCAATGTATGTATTTTTTAATCATAATGGTAGTGAATAAATCCTACAATACCCAAATTATTTCCTAACTATATATCTAAGAGAAGAATAAGGAGGCCTAAAGGGATGATCCAGAGTTACAAATTAAGGTGAATACATTAAAAGAGGAGAAACCACAAGAGTCCCATACCGATGATGATGGTGTAACTCGGTCTGGTATGAGGCTATGTGTGCCTTAATAACCTAGGATAAATAAGTATCTATTGGGAAATACAAATAGATAAAATTTCTCTATCCACCCAAGGATTACAATGATGTACTGTGATCTCCGAGAACACTTCTGGTGGGAAACCATGAAGAAGTAGAT
The DNA here is from genome assembly GCA_963277665.1 of Viscum album. NCBI lineage: Eukaryota > Viridiplantae > Streptophyta > Magnoliopsida > Santalales > Viscaceae > Viscum > Viscum album. Next base: position 28,963,182 of record OY728132.1, on the reverse strand, counting down.
TGTTGAGTATATATTAATGTGATTGATATGTCAGTAAGTTAAAAACCAGAAAAAAGAATTCCAATGGGATGATGAAACCACTGACTTTACCCAAGTGGAAAGGAGAGAATGTCACTATGGACTTTGTCACAGGTCTTCTAAAGACATCCAAATGAAATAATGCGATATGGGTTGTGGTTGACCGACTCAACAATACTACCCACATTATCACTATTTTTTATAATCTATCACATGAAAAATGTGCTAAGATACATGTAAAGAAGTGATGAGACTTGATGGAGTTCCACTATTGATTTTACTGGATTTTGATCCAATGTTTACATCTAAATTCTTGAGGAGTCTTCAATATTATTTGAGTACTGAATTAAATTGCATCACAACCTATCACCCCCAAATTGATAGACAATATGAAAGGACTATTCAGATGCTCAAATATATGGTAAGAGACCAGTCCTTATAATTTAAAGGTATATGGGATCATTATATTCCATTGGTTGAGTTATCACACAATAATAGCTTCCGCTAGGGTATTAAGATTTTTCTATATGACGTTCTCTATGGAAAGCGATGTAGAACTCAAACATATTTGGATGAAGTAAGATAAATAAGGAAACTTGAACATGATCTTGTGTAAGAGGTGATAGAGAAGGTTTAATCTATCCAGAAATATATCGAAGTTTCTAAGATTCATAAAAATATCTTGTTGACTACTGTTAATGGGACTTGGAGTTCGATGTTGGAGATAAAGTGTTCCATCAATATCATAATTGAAGAGAGTCATGCGATTTGGAAATAAAGAGAATCTATGATCGAGGTACATTGGACCCTTTGAGATCCTTGATCTCATATGTTTCATGGCCTATTAGCTTGTAATCCCACCGAATATGGATGAAGTTCATGATGTGTTCCACATATCACTCCAGAGGTATTATATACCACATTTCTCACATTTATTGAACTCATAGGGTGTACAACTAGAATAAGATCTCTTATATGAGAATCACCTATTATAGACTATAGACTAATAATATAAGGTTCTACACAAAAATAGAACCCACAATTTTGAAGTGTTGTGGATGAATCATAAGTAAGAAGAGGAAACATGGGAACTGTAAGAGGTGGTGAAGGATAACTACCCTCACTTTTTTTTTGTAAAATGAAATTTCACGAGAAAAATTTCAAAAGGGGGGAAGAATGTAATGAGACAAACATTTATCAATTGAATTTACCCCTTATTAAAGTAATTTCATATAGTATAAATAACCTAAAATAACATATATAGAAAAATAAAAACATTATAAATGAAGAATTAATTAAATTGGAAGTATTTACAGAAGTCAGAAACCAATACCGATGAAATAGCAACATGACCTTTAAAATAGTAATATGACCCTTATGAATAGTAAATTCACTAAATGATTAGTAACCAAACCAGTAATACTATATATAAAATTATGAAATATTATAAGTGAAAATAAGATATAATTTCATCATAGTATAAGTAAGTAAATATTTTAAAAATTATTAATAATGTGTTTGAATTTTTGTAAGTCATAAATAATTAATTAAAATATTATGAATAATTTAAAATTTTAAATGAAAATGTATTTTTATAAAATGTATTCATATATTAATATTTTTATGTCTTGTTATTATAATATAATATTATGAGACCTGAAGAAATTTTCTAAAGAGTTATAAAATCATTTATAATTTTAATATCTATATTTTCTATGTAAATGATGATTTTAATTAAAAATTAAATTATTAATATTTAGAAATTTTGTTCATAAAATAGCGTTTATTTTTGAATCATACTCATCAAAAAATGTTTATGGGGATGTTTTTATATTTTTCTAAAATAAATGAATTTTTGATGAATTGTAAAATATGATAATTTACAATAATAGATAAATATGTGAATTATGGAGTCATAGATGATGATGTAAGGCTGATATAATACCAGATTCTAGAACTACCCATCATTAATTTAATATATTTAGATATAATTCTCAAACTATTCATAGTCTTGAGCCAAAATAATAAACTAATGAATAAACTAATGAGAAAACATCCCTCTCTATTATAAATACTACCCCTCAGCCATCTTCTCCTCACACCTCTCAAGTTTTGAGCCTTTACCAAATTATCCCCAATACTGTTACCTATCCCCTTACCCACTTTTTGGATCTCTTTCCCTCATCAAAATACCAAAACCTTTTCTCTAAGGAGGTTCTGGAGGAGTATTAATTCAAGAGGTAAATTAAAATTTCTTTTCTCTTGATTTCTTTTCAAGTTATTTTCCATTTATTATATCCTAACATACCATCATAAAAATGGAATGATAACTCCAATACCATAAATATAATTTAATAATGACATGCTAATAAAATATCCATCATTAAACTCATTCATCATTCGCTTTTATTCAAAAAATAAAATCATCGCTCGTGATGTGTGAATTTACTGACATAGTAGGCGATGCACTATCATTTTCCTTGAACACCATAAAGGATGTTAATAAAAACATTATAATTGTTGAAAAATATTTTATATTTTTTGTTATAACCATATTTATGTTATGTTAGTAACAAATATACATAATACTATTTGATTAAACAAAACTGGATGGTTGGAATAAAAAAACTTCCAAAATTAACCTAAAATGATCATCATGATATTTTATCTAATGATTCTTAATCATACAGTATTAAAAAAATACTGTATTAAATAAAAAAAATTCTATAAATCATTAATAACATATAATAATAATTTCGGTTATTTATCGACATTTTACATGAACTTCTATTCATTTATACAAGTGAAATGACTATGAAAATTAAGAAAAAACACTCCTGAACGAGGATATTAAACTCTATAAGTCATCTCAAAGTCATAAAAGAACTTAATAAAACCATAATGAATCAAATCAATTTATAAAAGGCATTTTATGTGTTAATTAATGAATTTAATGTGATTATATAGGATATTAATGTTGAGAAATCATTCAGACATAAGGTTAGGGGAATTCTCGAACCAAACACTACTTCATTGGAGATTCCCTATTTCACCTCATTTTTAGTATGGATATTACTTAAATATAGTTTATTCATAATTATATTAAATTTTATTGTAAATAAATGTTTTATACTTATGTTTTTGACTAATATATTGTTTTCTGAAAGAACCCTTCCTTCAAAGAAACACACCTTTTACTTCTTGAGATTGTTTCTTCTTCACTAAATGTTTATAATTATTATATCAAGTATGTAATTTCATATTTCATTTTAGAACCCAAATTTTATGAATATATTCATTATGAAATGAAACAAATTCATTTACATGAGTTCTTTTATGTCCAATATTGAGATTTTTACTATGTAGCATGCATGATAAATTAAATTTTATGATGTGACTGGTGCGCTCGAAATTATATATCGCAATGTAAATGTTATGATGTGATTGTTGCACCTAAAATTATTTAGAATTAAAATTAATTTCTAAATGTGATGTATATCATGGTAAAAGTGAAATATTCATGAACATGATGCTATCATTATTTACAACTATGTGTGGTAGTTGACCAGTAAGACTTGATGTTTCATTTTTACGCATTTCCATATTCTACACCTTTGTCCAATACTTACTCTAATTATTATGATGATTATTTTATAATTATTATCATCCCATATTATAGTGTTTCATGTTATTATATATCCTCTTACATTGATTTTAGGTCACACCATTTTTGATGTATATCCTCACATGACTACTTGTACTAAAGAGAATACAAGGGAGAATAAGAATCTAGAGAAGAAGGAATTAAATAAATTTTTATTTATTATTTTTTAAATGTTATGTATGGTATTAATTTTTAAAAGACACTAAAACTTTGGATCTTGGTCAAGTAATCACTTTATGTTGTTATCCTTAAAATGTTGTAATAGTAATGTAAGGAAAATATGGGTCTTTATATAAACCGTCATTTTCTATTACCATTGGCCTCTTATTATATTGATATGTGCACGGTATAAAAGTTGGTAAGGGGATTCATTATCTAGGATTCCTCCATCATCATATGGTATTTGATCTTCTATGTAATTGATCTCATAAATGTTTCTCAAATGTTAAATTAATGGTCAGATCATTAACACATTCAGAATAAAATTTTGGGTAATTATATAATTCAATAAAAAATAAAAAAACTAGATTTAAAAATAAAAATCATGAAGGAATAGAGAACAAATAAAATTTTTGAGTGGCCACTTTACACTCTATTTATTTTATTTCTATAATTATTATTTAAATCACATATTATTTTTTATTTATTCTTTATTCATTGTTCTAATAATTTCATATTACATATTTATGTACTATATAGAATATTTGAGATTTAATTCGTTTTAAATGAAAAAAATGTTATGATTTTGTTGATGAAAATACTTATATGCACAAGAATAATAATAATTAAAACATTATTATTACATAACATGTCCTGAAAAAATAACTTCCATAATGTACCTGAAAATTAAAAAATTATGTCTAATTGCTGAATCTTGGGTTATAGAGTAATTACTAAAAACTTATGGAAGATTACTCTTATATTTATAAATTGGATAAAGTTATGATCATTACATAGTGAAAGCGTTTAGAAAATTTCAAAGGTCATTAGTCTTACACATTATTTTGGAAGTTGGAATTTACTTTTATGTATTGAGGAAACTAATTTTACATGCACATGCACTTGGATATTTCAATAAGTATATGAATCTTTTGTATATTAGGAAATGTATTGACAACTCTTTCATTTCCAGATTTTGTTTATGTATATAACATTACATTTAAAAATTAAACTCTTACATATTTTGTCAGCTAAGTGGATTTTAGTATTTGGTTATGTAATTAAATATTATATATTGAAGAGGATGTTTAGATTACTTCTACATATCATTATTTTTAAAAGAAATTTTCCATTATATATCATGTGTGAATTGAATATTTTATTCAATAAATTTTAAAGGATTTATGAAAATTATATTTTTTCTATGTGAGAGAATTTTATATATCATGAAAAATAGATTTACTTATACATTTAATGATAATGTTTCAATATTTTGGAGTTTTAAAATTTATTACTTTTATATATTTCACTATGTGGTTAATATTTCTAATTACATATCTAGACCACTATTTCAATTCCAAAAATGGTTTTTAATTCGAAAGAGGTTGTCTCTTGTAACTATAGAGACCCTGACCAGAACATCCCAAACCCATTGTCTACTTTATTAAATTGAAATAATATACAAGGAACCACAACCCGAAGGACTGAATAGTTTATTAGTCCTTCTTAACTACATATATCCTTGAAATTAACGTTACATTTTTATTCATAAAATTCCAAAAGAATCTTATTTGAGAATACATTATCCCACATATCATATCCATGCATATCAATTACAAAACAATTCATGGTAACCTAGTTAAAATAAAACATAATAAAGTGGTGATATATGATTCTCAGAAAGGGTAATCATACAATAGAAGTAATGAATAAATAAGTAATAATCAATATGTAAAGGTTAATTATTGAATCACATACCATTTAATAAATAACAAGAGTATAATATGGAAGGAAGAAATTATGATCAAATAATTCAATATAAATAATAAAAATATCTTGAAATATAACCATGAATATTCTAAATAATCAATTAATCAAATGGAATATCAATTACTAAATTCATAATGATTGAATGCATAATTTTGGAAATCTAAAACATATCGTCGAGGACTTGTGCCAAAAATATTATACCATCAAAGAATTTTTTCAAGACATCTATTTAAATGCGTAAGGACTCAAAAAAAAATATAATATTGTTTTTTTCATGAGACCTACCAATGCGTCGATGGGATATAGCAGGCCCCTCCCCTCACATAAATTTTTAAATCAATCCTTATATGGAAGGGGTGAAAAATAATGCACCTAAAAATTGGTACTTACACTAGAATAGGAAATGTAAATAATTTCTACAATCAATAAAGTTATTCATATACCATCTCAAGTAATGTTAATGGAACCAATAAAATATATCCCTATAAAACGCCCGCGGGGGCTGGGTGAGTTGGTCCAAGGCGGTGGCGACCCGTCGCTGAGGTTCGGAGTTCGAGTCCTCACAAAGGCAACACGCACCATTTGTCAGCGAACCTCTCGTCCCCTCGACTCCGTGGGAACTGGCCCAAGCCCAAGGGTTGGCCACCTTGGGCCTAGCTGGGGGCGTGTGGCGCGCAGGTGGGCAGGCCAGCCCTATACCTCGTTACCCATACAACACGTTATGAGATGGGCCCGTAAAGGGCTCTCGCTCTCGCTCTAGGTTTTCTCTTGCCGCCGCCGGCTCCTCCGCTGCGGATGGCGCGACGACCCTCCTCGAGCAAGGTGGGTTGGAGGAAGATTCATGTTGCTGTGGAGTGTGATTCGTGGATTCCCTCTGGCTGCGGAGATGCACTATGGATGTCGGTGGTTTCTGGTTCAGTTCTGCGGGTGTAAGACCGGTCTCCGTCGACGGCATACTCTTCGGAGCGCTCCTGGTTCTGTTCTCTGCAGCTCGCGGTTGTACCCCGGTGAGTCTCTCAGTGTTTGAAGTCTGCGATCATTTGTCCGCGGTTTGGGGGTTCCGACTCTTCTCAGGTGAGTTTTGGGGGCTCTGTTGTGTCTGATGTGGTCGATCTAGTCGGTGGCGGCGGGATCTTTGGTTTCAGGGGATTTCTCGCGGTGTTTTTCTTTCGTGGTTTGTTTCGGTGCTTGGTGAATCCTTTTCTGTCTTTGTCGATCTAGTTTTGTTTAGTTCATTTTAGGGTTTTCTTTTCCCTAATGGATTGGGTGCTCTGCCCTCTGTATGGCGGTGGTGTTGTGTGGTTTGTGTGGTTCTTCATGGTTTTGCGTATGGATGGTTTTCGGAGGGGTTGTGAGGCTGTTGGACCCGTCAAGGTCGACGACGACGGTGTCAGATTGGTCTTTTCCGGCGACCGGTGGGATACTGGGAAGGTGACGGCGACGGCGGTCTGGACGGCGTCGATGGTGATGCATTTCTTCTATGGCAGTGAGGTCGGAGATAATACCGGTGTTGGTGCTCCGGCGACGACGGTGAGAAGCGTTGATGTCTGTGGTAGTTCCGAGAAGCTTGATAATGATGGTGACTGGTGGATTTTTTCGACGTCGGCCGGATTTGCGGTGGGTGAGCGTTTTCCATGCTACGTGGTTCGAGGCGGCTCGTGGATCAAGCCAAAATGATGGCGTTTGATGCGCTGACTGGAAAGTGGAAAGCGGGTGAAGTTTGGGTTTCTTTATTTTTGAAAATTTCGGTTTTTGGTGTAATGGTTTGGTTTGTAATTGACTATGTTTGGTGGGGACTTTTGAATGGGTTTGGGCAAGATGTTCGCCCTCATCCATCTCCTTATTTACTGGACTTTTTATTTCTTTTAATAAATGGTCATAGGTTATTCCTCTGACTGAACATTCCTGGTATATCCCTATAAAATTATATGTAAAATAAGGGGTTTTTTAATTGATTAATATAAATACCAAAAAATATATTTAAAAAACTTCTTGAAAAAATATCATTTTCAATTTTAAAATCACATTTTAAAACTAAAATTTAAGATATTAAAAAAACATATTTTAAAACAAAATATTAAATTTATATAGTATTTTTTAAAAGATGGAGTGATCGCGATGGTAGGAAAATCTAGACATGTTGAGTATGATAAAACAAATGTACGTCTCATTTTTTTAGTAAAATTAAAACATGCCATATTTTTAAAATTACCAGAAGATTATGTTCAATGTTTTTTTAAAAATTAAATATGGGTAGTAATATGTTTAATAAATCATTTGAAAAGGTGTTAATAATATTTTTTGAAGCATTTTTATAAAACAACATTTGGATGAAAAAGTATTTTCGACCGAAGAAAAAAACAAAGTTTTATTTTCTTAAAAATAATTCTTAATAAGTTTAAGTACCAAAGAGAAGAAAATTGTACTATTCAATTAATAATTTGATCAAAAAACATTAGTATATTTATATATATTTATTTTAATATATAAATATCAAATAATTTCACCAAAGGAGACTTAAACAAAAAATAATCTCGAATAATAATGGGATTGTGAAATAAACCCTTTACAACTTTAAATTTTTTTGAATCATAAGACCCATAAAATAAATAACATTAAAGAAGTATTAATTATTAGGAAGATAAATAAATTCATGATATAATAAATAAGTTTTGTATATACACCACATAAAATAAATAAGTGTTGATTATGTCGTATGTCTCATGGAAGTAAAAGTTAGAAGAGAAACCCTTTCCACAAGCCTGATTTCCTTCATACATGTATGTACCTCCTATATAATGGTTTTAATAATGTTATTAAATTATGAAATAACCATAATCATATTGATAATATCATATATAATCATACTATGTCATTTACCACCTGTTTGTTAATAATATTGAATTATTATTTTTTGTTTGGTGTTTTAAATTGTCATATTATCTCATGTGTATTTTTTCATGAAAGTTAGAGTTCTTGTGCATAAGATATATATATAATATACATATTTATAATAATTTCATAAATAAGTTATTTTTTCATTATATATATTTTTATAACCAGTTATGATACTTTCACAAGGAAAATGAATCACATCGATTTGTGGAGATGGTTGTTCATATGTACGCACAAGCGATGATAACATTACCCTAACTAGTGAAAGGGTAAGGAATTTTTTGAACTATTAATTTTTAAAAAAATAAATATAATATCATATATATCAAATATTTTAATTAATTTTATCCTTAAGTCATTATAAGAAAAACATAAGTAAAAAATTAATCACATCACTTTGTGAGGTGGTAGTCCATCGTACACATGAGGGATATTATGGTATTTAAAATAATTGGAATTTAAAATTTTATAATTGATATTAAAATTATCTATATATATTAATATAATAAATATCATATAAATTTGGTAATCAAATAATTATACCTATATCTAAAAGGTTGAGATATAAAACGAACAACATCGGTTCGTAGGGTAGTAGTACAACGTACACACTATAGGTTATTTCATTTCCCATTTGATTGAATGGACAATGATAAAGATTATTACATAAATATAATAATATATTCATATATGGGATATATTAATGTCATTATATTAGATGTTTTAATACAAAAATAACTATATAAAAATAAAAAATAAAAAGAATGATCTTTATTAAGATAATTACTATCTATATGTGAAACCTATATTGGATCTCCCTGTAAGGACTCTAGGGATTCTCTTTTGGGAAGAAATAAAATCTCTAAAACTATTCCAAGGATATTGGGGAGATAATGTTTTTGGGGGATTTTGTAAAACAAATTCGTGATAGGTGTGACTAAGTGAGGGGAGGGAGTTCCCATTTATAATAGGGGGAAAGGGAACCCTCTTGAAAATTATATAATTTTTTTAATGAATCCAAAATGATAAATAAATTCAAATTAAAATGATTAAAATTACCCCAATTAGATATTGTAAATTTTAAGATGTAAATATGGATATAAAATTGGATTTATACACATTTTTTATCATTTTTAACGCTTATATTCATAGTTTAACCCCCATGTAAATCAGTTTTTACCTTAACCATGATAAATATTTTTTACTAGATTACTATCCATTATGGTTAAAATTTAATAAGGAAATATTAGATAATATAAATTATTCTGATTTAAAATATTGAAACAATTTTTTAAATTATGATTATCTATTTCAAAAAATCTAATTAAAAATTACCACTACAGACAAGATAAGAATTTGGGTTTTCAAAGAGAAAAAGATCAAAATATTAAAATGATTATATATCAAAATTCAGGGTTAAAATGAATATATTGAACTATATTAGTTATATTTTATTAAAAATTAACTAATTATTCTTCAGAATAAATTTTCAATATAATTTAACATTATAAATAATTTAAAAAAATTCAGTCTTAATTAAAATTTGGTATTTTTAACAATTCATGACAAAGATATTTTACAAAAAATATAAAAAATTAACCCTAAGGTAATTTTGATACTATGATTAAAAAATTAATCTTATTTTATCAAATAAGTTTCCTAATAGTGGTAAAACTTAATTTTATGATATGCGTGATTAAACCATTTTTAGAAAAATTATTGTTTTTCAAAAAAAACTTCTTTTTATTTTAATTGATTATCATTTTAAATATAATCATTATATAACAAATTATTTTTTACACATTAAAATATTATAATTTTAAAACATTATTTAGTTTTATTCATACCCTCCAATCATATGGATATGTTATAATGATATATATTATATCTCAATTACTTTAAACATAGGTTATCATGTTCTAGAAGCTATTGAGGATATTAAATTAAAATAATTATATTTCATGGGTTTATTAATCTTGGTGTTGTGTTTAACATATGACATCAAACACAATTTTTTTCTATTAAAATCTTGGGGTGTTACATTTTCCCAACCCCAAATAAATTACATCCTCATAATTTAAATATGAGCATGGTAATCAGGGTTCTGATGTTTCAAAATTTATTTGTTAAAAATTGACATTGTAAAAATTCTTAAAAAACATGTTCTGGATAATAGATAAAGTGATACATGAATGTAATATATAATGAAACATTATTGGTTTCCAAATTGGAGAACATAGGTGGTAAGTAAATATTTGGACAAAGAAGAAAAACATATTTTCCAAATAATGATGGTGAGTGACAAAGATCATTAATCATAAGAAAGTGAATGATTATTTGGAAATCAACTTCCACAAAACCATAAATCTAATATGTGTAAAAAGGAAATTTATATCATTAAAAAAAATTTATTCGGATATCATTTTTTTGAAGATCCTTTTCCTTAAGATGATGAATTTTCATGAGATGATAAAATTACATAGTACATTTCTATTTCATAAGAACAATTTCATCCTTCAGTTGTTCATTGATCAATTTCAAAATCTTCACTTACTCCTAAAAATTAATATCCCAAAATGATGGCATACACTATATTAGGTCATATCATTATGATACATAAAGTATAATCCCAAAACAAGTGAAATAGATAAGAAAAAATAAAAAAATTATACATATCTAATAAAATTATCATAAACATGGTTTATTTGGGTATATTATTATTTTCAAATCCTTCATAATTTATTGTCTATAAAATGTGAATTATCCTTTCTATATCTTTTGGGAGTCTAAAACAAGGTGTGCAGTATGGACCATTATCGTGCACTTAGTGATGATCAGTCAATTCCTAATGCACTATTTTCAGAGTTGTTACCCCTAAGTACATCAATTAGAGAATAACATCCACTTGTAGTATCTATTTCGAGATGTATTTTCTATAAAAAATCATATAACATCTTTGAAAAAAATAGTATGTTCATTTATACTTATCCTAAAATTATATCATACGGTTATGTTCTAGAATCAACAATTTCATAAATTTAGTTCCCATGGTTTCTGATAAACAATCATTGATACTGAATATAGCTACCTCGACCCCATTATCCCCTATCTGGTTTCTATTTTTCTACATTTAAAAAATATAAACAGAATTTAGCACCTCAAGATTTTGTGAAATTATTTTTTAATTATATTTTTTCATTTATATATTATTTTTGAATCATAAAACTAATTTTTTCTTGCGTTACAAATTAATAATATGTTTATATTTCATTTTATGCAACACTACTTTTGGATTTTTTGATACACAATATAAAGTTTAACACTCCTTAAAAGCAACACCATGATTAAACGAAACATGACATAATATTAATATAATATTATTTGATAGTTATCACCTAGCCATTAGAATGGAATGTATGAGTATGATTAACTAAATTTAAAATTATATGGTTTAAAAATGTATATATAAGGAATTATTTGAGGACCATTGATAATAAAATAAAAAAATTCCGAATATAAAAAATATCATTTTATGAAAAAATATTTTGATTCACATAAAAGAATATTAACTCAAAAAATAAAATGAATCACAATTTTTGAATTATTTAAATTAAATTTATATATTATATATTCAATAAAATGATTAAAATTAATCTTATGAGTTTCTATAAAAGAGATAATAACAAATCATATTTTACACTTAAAACAATCTTATCTAAAAAACTAATTTTTTCCGTTGGCGCACTAATTAAAAAATTAGTTTGTACAACATTTAGAATTTTTTTTGAAAAAAATAATCTTTATTTTTGATATCTTAATATCAAAATTATCTTTATCATGACCCATCACCTAGGGCCAGTGTCAGGACTACCCTAATCCCACCTCCCAAAAGCCATGGGCTGCTGACTTGCACCGAATATGCATATCCCACAAAGAGGAGGCATTTTTCTAAGTACCTGTACCCATGTACACATCTCAAATAAAAGTTATGAACTGAAATAACTAAGTAAATAGGTGTGCATGCCACTAGGAGAACCACTGAGTAATAGTACAAAACTGAAAAGTAAACAGGCAAGAATACGAGCCCATATAAAATAGAAAAGTACATGTTCCTTGATATAATCTGCAGATAAATCTACTGTAAGGGTAGGTGCAATATGTTATTTTAATTTCACTAAAGAATACCACATCTGTCTAGTCAACCTGAAGCACTACTGTCTCCATCCCACCAAGGACTCCGTCAAAGTTGTTGATTGTTTGTACAAGACAGGACACGTGCGAGAAAATCCCATGCAAGGGTGACTGATAAAATACTTAGTTGGGACTATCAAACCATAAAGGTAACACCAATAAGAAAATAAATGACGTAAAAATAAAAGGCAACACAAAAGGTACACCAGAAAGTAAATAAAAGAAGTATACTACAAATGAATGCACTATGAAATACACCAATTTGACTACCAAAGAGGAACATGAAGTGTGGCCTCTAAGAAGTATAGTTAAGAGAGTCACTAGAGATTGTTCACACCAAGTATAGGTTTATTATACAAAAATCAGATTTTTGTAAGAATCCATTGTACCCTCATGTAGTAACACACAGAGTGTAGGTAACACACGGAGTGTCGGTAACACATACTGTGTAGGTAACACATGGAGTGTAGATAAAACATGGAGTGTTGGTAACACACGGAGTGTTGTCGAATACTAGATGAACTACACCCTGGTGGGACATGGAACTATTGAATCTGTCTTGGAAAGACACAATGTCTAGATAAGACACATATTATATGTAATACACTTTGTCTAGGTAGTTACATAACTCATAGGTCACATCCAGTCACCTGATTTCGTCCTTAACACGCTCGTTCTGGGGGCACTTTCAACTCGAGCCCATAGGCAATATTCCAACATCCATGGAAACTCACATAGAGTATCTCAAAATGACTTATTTTTCACAAGGGTCCCAATTCCGTAAACCACTCGTCAAAGAGACAAACTGTTTGAGAGTAATGTAAATTTTAGTAAAAAGGGGTTTGTTGTGTCCTAGTCCCTCCCAACCCGACCCGCCGGGTCTGACCCAGTCCTCTGGGTGAAACCCAGTCAATTAGGTCCAGCCTGCCCTAATTGGTCCCGACCGGCTCATGCGGGGTGGTTATTTTCCCCAAATATAAGGGCTACCACACCCCTCCCCACTAAAGAGAGGCGGACAATACGTTTGAGGTGGTGGTCCACCGCGATCCAACCAGACCATAGACACCTACCACGTCTACTAAGACCCACTACCAGATTCCTTTTAGTGGCCCGTATCTACCACTTTTGGAAGTTGGCATGTGTTCCACCTGTTGGGTTGCCATGCGCTCCCGCCGCCAGTTTCTCGCCATCCGTGGGCCAACATAGTCGCTATGGTGGCCCTTTTTTCGAACCAGGAAAACTCTCACGATCTTTGGGTCACCATCTTCACTTTTGTGTGCTCAAGATTATCTTGTCATCACTCCGGGGGTCTTTTTGTGTTTAGAAGCTGCCAAAAAATCCTAATGCTACCACATGGGGTTTGTCGGCGAAGAACACAAGAAAGGGGATAGAAAAGGCACCAAGAGCACCAATTAGAATGGATACATGTCTTTGTTCGTGTCTCACTGAATTCTTTATTTTTATTTGGATCATGAAGACCAAAAGAAAAATATCAAAGATCTAATTCCCACATTAATCTCACATTTTTTACCATCCTTTATAATTGATCGAACTACAAATCAACATGTTCATGTGTTGGTCAACATTCAACTTTGGAAACAAGAATGAGGAAAAGAATCAAAAAGGAAAATAAAACCTTTACTGGGAGTGTGGATCTGTCAGTGATGAACGATCACTATTTTTGGAGATCCACCAACAAATGATCTCAATCCGTCATCTTGTTTTTATTCTTCGCTGGCCAATGAGATGATTTTCCAATGAATGTTTTTCTGGAGTATCCATGTAATTCTCTAAGATCATGTCTGATCTCGTATCTAATCCATGCATTATTTTGAGGAATACATTTCAATGTCTCTATTTCACTATGTTGTATAATTTCCATGAAATTTACTTTATGAAAGGAAACAACTACCATGTCACTATGCCACAACATTACTGTTTCATCACGAAACATTAAAACAAAAATACAATTAACATTGTATGTTTATTATTAATCTTCATTAAAACGTCTGAAAATCATTTTTCGTAGTTGAACTATGTCGATCAACAATAGATCAGGCCTAAGAAAAACCCATTGATCAGAACACAACTCGACCCTCAAATTTTAAATTCAAGGACTCATTTATTAGATTACAAATCTGAGCATGCACACTATTTTTAATAAAAATAAAAATAGATCAAAGAATTATTACAGGAACCCTGGGCCACAGAATCATATCTCGTCTCAATTTTTAGTATATAAATAATCCCATATAATTTTAAAAAAATTAACAGGGAAAATATGGGAAATTAATTTTCCCAAACATTGGGATTTACATCCTTGAAAGACAAAACATGAGCTAAATAAAAAAATGGGGATACTAAGAATGAATCTGATCCCCTGGTCTCACATTCTCTCTTAAATATTCATGTGCAACAACTAAATGCACACTATATGAATCAATCACCAATAGAGGGTCCCCTCATATCGATCCTTGATCTCCAATGGGTACTCTACAAAAGTTGACCCATAATCAATTTCTAGATCTCCCTGGTCAATGATGTGTGAAGGGACGTGCACATATCACCTTAATTGGGATACATATAAGACTTAATGAACCCTCTCTATCTATGGAGGTAGATACAAGTTGTACAACACCTCTCCCACTCTACAATATTTCAGAAAAGGTACGATGAATCTCAGATATAACTTTCCACCCCATCCGAATATCAATATCCCTCGTCGAGGAGAGACCAGAAGGAACACATGGTCTCCCTCCCCAAACTCCAAGTGTATCCTTCCTATATAGAAATAAGATGTTTGAGGGCTATGTGAAGCCTACATCCTCTCCTAGATGACCCACACCTTCTATGTAGTGAAATGTACTATCTCTGGGAAAATAAGTGCTTACTATCCAGGGTTAGTACAACGAAGTGGAGACCTGTAGGGTCTCTTGTACAAAGACTCGAATGATTCCATATCGATGGTGGAGTGGTAGAATTAAATGATATCCCCACTAATATCATTCTGAAATTATTGGTTGGAATGGGTGATAGAGTGATCACTTTCAATTGGAGACTACAATGACATTTTTTTAGCTAATGGAAGTGCTGAAATTTCATTATCTGAAAATAAAGATAAATTTACAAAAGAGTGGATCACATATGTGTTGATGATTATGGGTTTAATCTAATATAATATAAAATTATACCTCAAATTTTGTGCAGAGTTGCCTAATAATTTCTATCTATCACCAACATCAACTACAATCATATATTCTTATTCCCTGAACATGAAAAGGATTTTATAAAGGTGATAGTGGTGGATGTAGATTGTAAAATTTTAAACCTACTAATAATATCTATTCAGCACTATATCCTATTTTATATCTTCCGCTATAGGACCAATCTAACCACCCCATTGAGTCCCTCAATTAAATATTTACCATTAACGAGGATTTCCATTCATTATTTCACCCACACATCCCTTTGTTTTACAGTTAGTTGGGTAATTTTTTACTATATGAAAACATTCTCTACATCCATATCCTAACCATTACACATAAACGTTGAATTATGTATATTAATCACCAGTCATAGATCAATGGTACATGAATTTCACATGTGTATACCTTCAATTTCCTAACCCTGATTTCTACCATCGATCAGACATAACTAATCACTTTTCCCCAAGAAAACAAGTATCATCTATTATCACTGACTATCATCAACATATAAGTTTATATTACTATAAGAAAAAAAAAAATTTAAGTGTGAACCGAGATAAAATTTAATTCAAAATATCCCAAAAAAATATAAAATATCCCCAAACCCACACTCTATGATCTGGTGATGAAATAAAAAAAATTACATTTTTGGTTTGATACTGATAAATATAAACTAATTTTTTCCTTCTAAGTATTATATCATTAAAAGGAAAAATTGTATCAATTTCATACACAGGGAAGTTTTAGGTTGAGATTTTTAGATAATGAGGAAAAATTATTAGCAACATGGATAAATAAACTACTAGATCATAAAAATAATCATCATATCCCACTATACCTAAATTCTCATATTACATATTCTGTCTTCAAAATCCCTAGAAAACATCATCATGTTAGAAAACATTATTAAAAAAATACTCTATTCATCATTTTTCATAACATGAAGAAATAAAATTTATGAATGGTGAGATTGAAAGCTTAGAAATGGTAAACAAAAGAATTAACAATCATATTTCATTAGTAAGCTTAAAAAGTCCATAAGGGTATGAAGACATAATCAATGTGCATGATCATATCATAATAATATTTATAGCCATAAATACATATGCCATCAAATTAAAAAACATGGAATAAGTTTGTAAGAAATGGGAGAGTCGTCAAAATTAATAATCATGATACATGTGATATAAATCTAAATGTAACCATATAATTATACAATGTAAGGTCAAAATAAAATATTAGTCACGATGGTGGTAAATTATTTTATTGCTATAAATGTTAAAAATAAACATTCTTTTAATAAAATTTTGAAAAAGGTTGCCTAAGGGGACCAATTTGGTTATTTTTAGGAAATTTACTTTTAATACCTTTCAAACGAAGGTAAAATATTATTTAAAATTGATTTAGGAAATCACTTATTTATAGAAAATAATAATTTCTTAAAACATTTTCGAAAACCTATAAATGGAAGCAAAAGATACCGTATTTAAAATAAAATATGAGATCCACATCACTTACCAATGAATTTCTTGTTGATTCATAAATAAATAAGGGAGTAAATTAAAATTAGTCATGTGAACTACATTAATTAAAAGATTATAATAAAATTTACATGGTTTAAGATAATAGTTTCACATTATTTCCTCCAAAATTTCTATAAATATATTTATTCCTAAAAGAAAAAAGATTATAACATAAATACATTTCAAATTTAGTATACCCTAATTCCTAATTCCTATGAATGGAATAAACTGATATGATAATTTAAATATCATGAACATAATTATTTTCATTATTTAAAATTTCAAATGGATGTATATACACCGGAAAAATTAATATTAGTGTATATCATAAAAATTTGTATTAAAGAATAAATTTGTGGAATATTGAACCTTAAAAAGATAATATAATTGAATTTAGTGTTAATCCATTGAGATATTAATTTTATGTAACACCCCATTATTATATGGTATGTCTATTTTTAAGTATAACTTCTTCAATAACATACATTACATAGAACACTGAGCTTAAAAAATGATTAAATATTATTTTGATAATTATGAATTAGCCATTGGATTATAGGGAATGAATGAGATTAATAAAAGTCGAAATTAATGTTTATAAATATTTAATAAATTAATTCATTGGTTACCAATTAATTATAAATGAAAAGAAAACCAATTGACCATAAATGATGTGTTTCCATAAAAAACTATATTTATGACCACAATTTCATTTTACCTTTATAAATTACATTAATCACTATTAGTGAATGATCATATTGAAATTTATATTTTTTAATATTAAATAATTATTTTTAAATTCATGCAATATGTTTTATAGGATAAAGGGAAGTATACATCAATTTTTAAGCACACATGATAAATTTTATAAAATGAAAATTTACCTCCTTTTAATAACACACTTGTTTTAAATATAAATTTTTATAATTTTATAAAGTATATTTGAAAAAATAAACATTAATTTTTAAAATATAATTTTAAAATTTACATGGGTTAAATTTTTGGTATTTTTCTTGTATGTTTAATGTTTTGAATAATAGTAAAAATATACTATATTTTAATTGAAAACAGACCTTTTATCTAAATAAAAAAGAATGTTAAATTATATTTTAAATTGATTTTAAAGTAAAATTAGATCAATTTTACATAAATAGATTAAATTTAAGTAATTGGAATAAATTTCACATTAAAATTGTAAATAAAAACATTTCAATCTTTTAAACATTTTTACATTAAAAACTCATTATTTCATCACTTCTACAGGATTAATTTTAAATTAATTTATGAAACTCTTATTAATTGAATTTTTAAAAATGTATTAGATATTTGAAAACATAAGGTCCAAATTTATTATATATGGTCCTTTTATTTTTGGTCAATATAAACTGTATCATTGGTAATTTTTTAATAAGGGTTAAGGGTAAATATTGAATTTTAAGGTAAAAATGACATGATAAGGGTAATAAAATTACCCTAAAACATTCCCAAATTTTATTGGATTAATTTTATTCAATAATTAACACCTAAGGATAAAATGTTTGTGATTTAGTGAAAACTTTTCCCTAAAAATGACATTGATATTATTTAAATTAAATAAAATCACAAAATGTCACATTCTAATTTTTAATAACTATATTATTTTTAATATGGTGTAATTCAGTAGATATATTTTACTATAGATATAATTTTTAATATAAAATACTTAAATTCACAATTTTATTTATTTTTAAATTTAAATGAAGAAATAATTACATTATATAATTATATAATGATGGTGAAATAATTATTTTATTAATGAAACAATAAAATAAATGATGATAATAACAAAATTAAAGTTATTTTATTTAAAAAAAGTTTCATAAAAATGATCCCATTTTTTATATCTACACATCGAAACAAATTTTGGATAATTTTTTTGTATTTTTCTAAAATTGTTGAATTTTTTGCGAATAGTAAAATATGCTAATTTACTGTATTTAATATTATAAGTAAATTAATTAATTTTTGAGTCATAGATTATGTAATTGTCCATTATCTATCAATATCGTGCTCTATTTACAGTATTTATTCACAATAATTAATAATATTTATATTCTTGAGCCAAAATAATAAACTAATCAATATAATAATAAAAAAACACCCCTCTCCTCCACTATAACTACTACCCCCACTCTACCACTTTTCCACACACCTTATAAGATTTTGATAATGCTTATATTCTGCCAAAGTCCTATCCCACACCCCTCCCCATGTCTTGGTATTTTTGGTCTCACCAATAGACCAAACACAAGTTCCTTAAGGAGGTTCTCCCAGAGATGACATTCAATATTTAAAACACTCCCTCCCTCCCTCTCTTTTAATTTCTTTTCTTTTCGTATCCTTCCATCACATCCCCTATAATAAGTGGAATCATAACTATAGTGTCATAAATATAATTTAATATTATTATTCTAATGGAATATCCATCATCATGTCTCTTCTCTTCTTCTTTTATTCTAAAAGTCAAAACATTATCTATGACGTGTCGATTCATAGCTTTTGTGGACGAAGAGTTTTGGGTTTTCATTAGTGCCTTAATGTTTGGTCATAAAACCATTTTTTCGTTAAAAATATTATAATATGTGTATTAAAACTTATTTAATGTTCTAGAACTAATATGTAGATATAATATTAAATAAAATTATATAATTTCATGATGATTATATAAACTGTGAAAATAAATTATGACATTTATATCAACATTTTATTTAATGAATCATTATCATACAGTGTAACCAAATTATAAATGAGAAAGATTAAAATTCTAGAACATAAAATGTAATGCCCCGACCCAAGTTACCCAGAGTTTTTTCATTATTACATAATATTGGCATGATCATAAGAGATCATGTCTCAAAAGACTGATTAGTTTAGTATCCTTGGAAGTAATAGATATATAAATAAGATTTAAATTACATCATGATATAAAAAACAACATTATATCTTTCAACACACTCATATCCTTTGACCTATCCTTATAAGTTATTCATAAGACACATATTCACATCCGGGGAAAATGAAAACCCAAGAATGTGGTGAGCTTAGATGCTCAGTAATGTTCCAATATAGCAGAAACTAACATAAATAAGAATAAAAATTTAAGGAAACGTATAAGAATAAAACACAATCCATTTAAAATAAAGCTTCAGCATAATATAACAAATATATATAAAATAATTTCATTTACTTATTTACATGGATATTCTACTAGTATAATAATCAAATGTAAAATCAATAGCTAATTTAATAATGACAGAATGCATAATGCCTGACTTCATAACCATATAGTCAAGGCCACATGTAAATACTAAAAATAAACTTTTTTTCAATGCCTTGTTCTTAGACAATAGTTTTTTTCATGAGACCTACAGATGTATCAAGGAGCTATTGCGGGCTTGACCTGTCACTTACTAAGTCCAATGCATTCTTCATATGAAAAGGTTGAAACTTAACCTAAACATTCATTATAAAACTAGAATACGAAATGTTAATAAATTAACCATATAACAAAAATGGCATAAAAACAACACATCCATAATAAAAAATATAAAAAAACCTTCAATACAATTCGGAATATTGTATCATAATAAATCAACTTCAAACAAATGTAAAACCCATCAAAGGATGTTGACTAATATGAAATCAAAACTATTTGAGATAAATATATCTTTCTATTTTGATGTAATTTAAAATTAACTTAATTATAAATGAAAAAATTTATTTTGAAAATATTCTTATAATCATTTAAGTGAAGCTTCGATGGTGTTATAACAGCAAAAAATAGATGTACTCACCATTTATATTAAAGAAATTCTTATCTTAATTTGTTAGAATGGTCATAAACTATCTTGTTTGGAAAATGATAGAGTGATTTCTTTAAAAACATTTTATAAAACTTAATAAAATGTTATATATTACTTTAAACCATATTCTATGAAATAGAAAAAATGTTTTGAAATACATTTTTTGTGAAACATAGATGAGCAATATAAATAATTCTTATAAGATGATTATGTATAGACAACCTTAGATAATATAGAGATTGTAAAATTAACCCTTACAATGCCCTTTTCCTTAGTATAGTGTTTGTTATACTCTGGTATAATATTTAAATCAATGTTATTAAATTTTACAAGAACCAAATACTTAAATATGATATCATATATGATATACTAATATTGCTTTTTCAATAATATTTCTGTAGTATAATTGTTTCAGGTGTTAACAGATTCATTATACTTTATATGTTTTGTTAAGAAAGTCATTTTTATGGGTATGATGTATTTTATTCATATCCAAAATTATATTAAGTTCTTAAAAATTATTTTTAATCATAAAATAAAAATTATTCTTGATTGGTTACAATGGGGAATGAATCTCATCGCGTTCGTGGAGAAGGTGATCTGTACGTACGCACGAGTGACATTATCATTTTATTGATGGTGAAAGTTTATTTAATTGGATGTTATATTAAATATAAATAATCATTAAAAATATTTTATTTACTATTTACATCAATTATTCTCATTATTATACCCATCCAAATAATGAAGTGTTGAATAACAATCTACACCACGACGTGGAGACTGTAAGTCGTACGTACACATGTATGGTGGCTTTTTCATTTATAGGAAGAATATAATAAGGAATATAGTTGTACCATAATTATAATAATATTATAGTATGTATATGGTACTAGAGTAATTATCTTGGTATGGAAACAACAAAGAAAGAGGGAGAGGAAGAAGATACGAGATTTTAAAGAGGTGATGAAATTATTACCTATTCTTTGGGAGCTTCCTTTTAATTTGATCAAAATGAATCATTATATTGGCTTTATGGTATATGTATGGCCTCTAGGTTGAATTGAGGGTAGTTGGGAGGATATTTGACTAGGGTTTGGCCAATCCAAATGGATTTGGAGGTGTGAATTTAAGAGTAGGGGTTGTACCCTTTTATAAGAGAGGTGATGATCACTTTAGGAAAAGCTTGAAATATTATTTTATTATATACTCATTTTAGGTTTATAATGGCTCCAAAATAATTCATTTCTAGGATAAGGCGGGTATGTATTCAAATACACACATCCAAATGGTTTTAGAATAATTTTGGTCCCCATATTAACCTTTTATTTTAGATTTAACTACGAGTTAAATAGTTTATCTTTTTCAATATCATCATGTATTTTTATATTACATGGACACTAAACTTACTATAAAATGCCAAGAGAACATGAAGTGGGTAATTAAGGACATATATATCATTATATAAGTTCTTTTGATAAACCATAGATTTTTAGAAATATTATATCATTTAATAATATAGTATTTTTTCTAAAAAACTCATTTATGTCAATTTTGACACTATTTAGTATTTGGTTTTATTGAAAGTCAATAAAGCTTGATTAATTTAAAAAAAATACATTAAATCAACCATAACATGTCATATTAACCTAGAAAATTAGTGGGATGCTTCAAAAGTCTCCATTTACATTTATTTTGGTATTTATAATATCAATTATTTTTGTCTTTCTTTAATAATGTAATTATTCCATCATCACTCTGTCATAAATAAATTTATTTATTTAATTTCTAAAAATTATAAATAAAATACCATGATATAGGAAATATTTTTATGTTTTTAATGAATATTTATATTCGAATTTATCTGATGTATAACCCTATATTAAAAATGGTTTTTTTATTAAAATTTGAATTTAACACTTTTAACTCTTGTTTAAATAAAATAATAATAAATGTATTAATCTAATGCAAGTTGATAAAAGAGAATAATATTTTATTCCCAAAGATGTTTTGTGTTAAAAAACACTTATAAAATATAATTAGGACATGGGTTAGGGTTATTATAAAATTATTTTTACCTTTAATTACCCTATTTACTTTTAACCATAGTAAATAAAATTCAGAAGTTACTATTTACCAAAAATTATTTTCATCATATTGAACCTCATTTTACGTACTGATGTCAACCGTGTCTCTTAAATTTTTGAAATTCAATTCACAGGAGTGGTAACATTTTGTTTTATAAAAAATTACAAATGTGCCTGGAAGATTGGAAAAGACATTAAAAAAATTAAATAAAATTTTATATATCTAATATTATTATAAAATGACTCCAATGAATTAAATTATAATAAAATAGCTAATATGTATCTATTTTCACATTAAAATAAATTTAAATAAAAATAATAATTATTGAAATAAATTGTCGGTTCTATGTACTATGCAGTATTTTTCACAATTCATCAAAAAATAAATGTTTTCAAAAATATAACAAAACATTACCCAAACAAAATTTTGACATTCCAAATCCAAAAATAAAAAAATGAAGTCTATTTTAACAAATTCAAATTTTAGGAGTGTCTAATATTAATTTTATTACAGCTCATAAAAGAACATAAAAAGTAGTCCTTTTAAGAAAATAGTATTTCTAAATATATAACTATTTTAATAAAACATATACATTTCATTATAAATATGTTTTATTTATTTAAAAAAATTATAAATAACAATAAAAATTTATTGTTTACTATTCATATCACAATATTTAATTTATTAATAAACATATCATTTAAATAATTGTAATACTAATGTGTTGTTTTACAGAAACTCAATTTTGCGTATAACACAAGCGAAGTCGGTGTTGCGTGAAATGTAAGATATTGAAATGATTTAAAGATATAACATACTATGAAATATTGGGGTGTTACATTCTCCCCTACATCAATAAATTTCATCCTCACAATTTGAAATTGTTCTTCGAAAATAAATGTTTAAAAATAGAAAATTCCATTGTGGCAAACCCACATCAGAGATAGGGTCAATAAAATTTATCCTTAATAATAAGGAAAGGGAAATGAAAATGTCACCAAAAATTTATGATTTCTAATAGGAGAACTTGGTGGAAATTTGAGACACATAATTGGAAGAAAAATTTAAATATTTAAATGGAGTGATTAAAGTCATCAATCAGAAACTAGTGAACAATAAATAGAAAATTGAGGGCCTCAAAGCCTTTAATCTATGATGACCTAAAATATCTTTGATTTTTCAAAACCTAAGGTATTAGCATAACAAATTTTTTGTTTTAATATCCTTTCCATAAATTATAAGAATTAATTTCATCATAGAATAAAAAAATAGATGAAAAATAGAGTTCCATCCTTTTACTATTTTTTACCACAAAATCATCTTTCACCACAAAAGATAATAGAACTCAAAAATATTCTATTTATCATAATAATATAGTGTTTAAAAGAATTAATTTATAGTTAATCTATCATATATATTAAAAAACTACATTATAAAACATGTACATCACATAGACCAGTGGTTGGTGATGCAACATTGTCACCCTTCAGTTGCGGGATTATGTCTCACAGCATTTCCATACATGACGAGTTGTCACACAACCTTCAGGTCATCCTTTTTATAAAAAACCCAAAAATAATCTTATGGAATATTTTAACCTTAAACCATTATATCCAATGTACCACATTATCCCTTCCAAACTTTAGATTTTTGAATAATACTTGTGTCCAAACTCATAGTACTAAAATTAAAAAGGAAGGTCAACTTAACATATTGAAGATCTATTTTTCCGCATAATAACATGTGAGTACCTTAATCATGTATTATATTAAAACATGGAAACACCCTTAATTACCATAAAAACTTATTGATTACATTGAAGCTCCGTTATTCTTAATAGAATTCTAGACATATTTCTTATATCCAAAATTATTAAATACTCCAACAATGATGGAATAAACAAACCATTAATCATTTCAAAGGTAGTCAAGAATATCCAA
Organism: Viscum album; assembly: GCA_963277665.1. Taxonomy (NCBI): domain Eukaryota; kingdom Viridiplantae; phylum Streptophyta; class Magnoliopsida; order Santalales; family Viscaceae; genus Viscum; species Viscum album. Next base: position 28,937,886 of record OY728132.1, on the reverse strand, counting down.
TATAATTTATCCAAATAAACCATCTATTATTCCAAAATCACTACCTCAGTATCAAGACCATATTAGGTTTTATCATTCCTTCAGGAATTTATTTTACAAAAATAATAACTTGATATTTAATCACTTTTCTCAGTACCATATAATCTCAAATCCTCAATAAATTAGTACTAAAGTTCAATCCTTATTTATTTCCATAATTAATATAACTAGTACATCATTGATATAACACTCAAATGACAGAAATCATTACAAAAATATAAGAACGCTAATTATTAATCATCATATGTCGTAGTATCATAACATGATTATTATCTATTAGAATCATTTGTGGTATGCTCTGATGATTGGGACATTGATTCATGTAGTGTCTCAAATCCTTATATATAAAGCATTGTACATTTGAAACCATTTTCTTGCCCATTAAATCACATACTTGGTGTCCTTTTTCTGTAAACCAATAACAAACTCTCATTCCTTTCACACATTTTAAAATTTGATTCATTATATAGTTATCATAAATGTGATAATCCTTCATTCCCCTCTTCCCTTTATTCATCTTTCTCACTACCATACTTTTCTTCTCTAGCTTCCCTCCAATGCCACAGGACTCAGAGAATTATTTACTTATCTTATTAACACAAGATATTATTTCTTCATATGATTAGAATTCATGGGATACTATTTCACTTCTAAATGTTTTCTTAAGACAATGAATGGTGCGACCCTTGTTACTATTTGGATCATGCGTATTGCAGGATTTTTCATTCCATCTACTGGGAACCATTTCTAAACAATGGCATACACTAGGTTAGTTTATGAATTGAAATGCATAATTCCAATCATGTAAAATACCAAACATAAATTGAAATGTTTAATTATATTTTCCAAAATCTTAAAAAATGTTTTCATTGAGGAAGTATTTACTCATTAATTCATCATAATGGTTCATAAAGAAAATGTGAATAATACTAAACATATCCCTCTGGAGTGTCGTAAACTAGAGTGCAATAAGGATCATCTCCATTCACTAATTCTCGTTTGAGTCTAGTTCATAGTGGTGTTTTCACATTTTAACCCTAGGTACATCTATGCCAGAGCCACCTCTACATACTCATATCCAGATAAGGATGTATTTCTTGGAAAACCCACATAATATTTTAATCACAAAAATGTTGGGATGTTCTTTTATACAAATCCACAAAGATGATCCTAGGGTAATGTTTTCTAATATGAGTTTATCTAAATATAGTTTCTATGGTTTGTACTAAACATCCAATAATACCAACTGTAACGCCCCGAACCTAGTTACCCATAGTCGGTACATTATTACTTAACATTGGCATGATCACAAGAGATCATGTCTCAAAATAACTATCAGTTTAGTAGATTTGAATGTACTTGATACGTGCATATGTTTTATATTACATAATAAAATAAATAAACAACATTGTGTCCCCTTTGAACACACTCATATGAATTGACTTTTCATTGAAGTTTAATCATTATATAATTCTTCACATCCTGGAAAAAAACATAATAAAGTAGCGACTTAGATGCCTAGTAAGGATAAAAATATAGCTGAAACTAAAATAAATAATCATAATCATTTATGTAAATGTATAAGAATAAAACACAATCCTTTAAAACATAAACTTCAACATAATATGGAAAAGATAAATCTAATAAATATATATTTATTTACATGGATATTCTACTAGTTGAATAATCACATGTAAAATCAATTGATATTTTCATAATGATGGAATGCATAATGCAAGACATCATAACCACATAGTTAAGGCCTAGTACTAAGACTACAAATAAATATTTTTTCAAGGCCTTGTGGCAAGACACTAGTTTGCCTCATGAGACCTACCAATGCATCATGGAACTATAGTAGGCTAAACCTGTCACATACTAAGTCCAATGAATTCCTCATATGAAAAGGTTAAAACATAACATAAACATCAAATTAAAAATAGAATAAAAAGGATAATTCTTAAACCATCAACCATAAATGGTATAAAAATTACACATCCACAATCGAACATATCACAAAACCTCTAATAAATTAGGGAATATTTTATCATAATAAATAAAATTCAAACAAGTGTAAAATCCATAAAAGGATGTCGACATAGATGAAATCAAAACGATTAGAGAGAAATACGTATTCCTATTTTGAAATCATATAAAAGTCACATAATTATAAATGAAAACATTTATTTTGAAAATATATGCATAATATTGGATGGGATGCTTCGAAGGTGTTATAATGGCCTAAAATATCCACACTAGCCATTTATACTAACAAAACATTCTTACCTTAATTTTTCGAAATCGTCATAAAGTACCTTGTTTGGAAAACGACGGAAAGATTCCTTTCAAAAAAAAATATAAAAATTAAGACAAGGGAATAAATGACTTTAATCCATATTCTCGGAAAGAGTATAAATGTGTGGAAATAAATTTTTATGAAACACAAATGATGATGATAAATAATTCCCAGTAGATTCTTACGTATATGCAACCTTGGTTAAAAAAGAGATTGTAAAATTTACCCTTACATAGTAATTATTCTTAGTCGAGGGTAAATTAACCTCCTATATAATATTTAAATAATGTTTATTAATTTATACAAGAACCTCATAATTAAATATTATGTCATATAAGATCTTCTAATATTGCTTACTTAATAATATTTCAGTGGTACCATTGTTTTGGGTGTTAACTGATTTGTTTTCCATTATATATTTTGTAACATAACCCATGTTTGTTATCAGTTTGATTTAATTGATTCATATACATAATGATATTAAGTTTTTAAAAATTATTTTTAATCATAAAATGAAAATTATTCTTGAATGGTAATGATGGGGAATGAATCTCACCGCATTCGTGGAGACGGTAATCCCTACGTACGCATGAGCGGGAATATCATTATATTGATGATCAAATCCTATGTAATTGAGTTGCTTATTACATTTACATAATCATTAACATGTTATATTTACTATTTAAATCAATTATACTCATTATTATACCCATCCAAATAATGATGTGTGGAATAACAAACTACACCACGATGTGGAGATGGTAAGCCATACATACACATGTATGGTGACTTGGTCATTAATAGGATGGATGGAATAATGAATATGGTTGTACCATATTTATAATAACATCCAAATATTTAGAATTTAATGGAGTTAGTTTTTTTGTATGGAAAAAACAATGAAATAGGAAGTGGTAGAAGAAAATAACTTTGGAAGAGGTGATGAAATTATTACCTCTTCTTCGTGTGATTCCTTTTGATTTGTTCAAAATGGATCTTTCAGTTGGATTCATGATCAAATTAAGGTCTCTAGGATAAATTGAGGGTAGTTGGAAGGATATATGAGTAGGGTTTGGCTGAGCCAAATGGCTTTGGAGTTGTGAATTTAAGAGAAGGGGTAGTACCGTTTTATAAGAGATGTGAGGGTCACTTTAGGAAAATCTTGAAATTTTATTTTGTTATAAAATCATTTTTCATTTATACTGGATAAAAAAGAATTTATTTGGAATATAATGTTGGTATGGGTCAAAATAATCTCAAAAAATAGGTTTTAGAAAATTTTAGGTCACCATATTAACCTTATCTTTTAGATTTAACTCTCATTTAAATAGTTTAACTTTTATAGCGTCTTCTTGTATTGTTATATTACTTGGTTAATAAACATACTATAAAATTAAAAGAGAACATAAAGTGGTTCATTAATAAAATATATAGCATTATATATGTCCTTTGGCTGAACCATATATTTTTATGAATTTTATATCATTTAATAATATAGTATTTGATTTAAAAACTCATTTATGTCAATTTTGACACTATTTAGTATTTGTTTTTTTGAAAGTCAGAAAAAATGTATTACTTCTAAAAGAATACATTAAATCACTCCTAAAATGACATATTAACCAATAAAATTAGTGTAATTGATTAAATGACTCCATTTACATTTATTTTTATATTTATAATATTATCTATTTTAATCATTCATTAATAAGGTAATTACTGCATCATCATTGTTTCATAAATAATTTTATTTATTTAATTTCTACAAATTACAAATAAAATTCAATGATATATTAAATAGTTTTATATTTATAATTAATATTCTTAGTATAATTTATCTTATGTATAACCTTATATTAAAATAATTTAGTTATTAAAATTTGAATTTAACACTTTTTACTCTTCTTTAAATAAAATAATAATAAATGTCTTAATCTAATAAAAGTTGATCAAAGATGGTCATATATTATTCCGAAGATATTTTTGGGTATAAAAACACTAATTTAATAGAATTATGACATGTGTTAGGGTTATTAAAATATCATTTTTACTTTAATTACCCTATTTACTTTTTACCGTTGTAAATAAAATTCAAAAGTTACAATTCACAAAAAATTATTTTCATCCTATTGAACAACATTTTACATATTTATGTCAACCATGTCTCTTGGATTTTTGAAATTCAATTCACAAAAGTGGTAAAATTACGTTTTATGCAAATTTGTAAATGTTCCTAGATGGTGGGTAAAAGATGTTAAAAAAATTCAATAAAATTATATATATGTACATTCTTATTATAAAATGACTCCAATGAATTACATTTGAATAATTTAGGTATTATGTATCAATTTTGAGTTTAAAAATATTTTAAATAAAATAATAATTATTTAAATAAATAGTCAGTTTTTATGTACTATGCAGTATTTTTCACTATTCATCAAAAATTGAAAATTTTCAGAAAAATACCAAAAATTCACTGAAATATAATTTTGAAATTCTGAATCCAAAAATGAAGTCTATTTTACAAAATTAAATTTTTAGGGGTGTCTAATATTAATTTTATTATTTTTCACCAAAGGGCATAAAAAGTAGTTCTTTTAAGAAAATAGTTTTTCTAAATATATAACTATTTTATCAAAACATATATATTTTATTATTTATATATTTTTTTAATGTCAAAAAATTATAAATAAAAATAAAATTTTATTTTTCACTATTCATATCACAAAATTTAATTGATAAATAAATATATCGTCTGAATAATCATAATATTAATGTGTTGTTTTGTAGAAACTCAATATTGCGTATAACACAAGCTTAGTTGGTGTTGTGTGTGTTATAATCTATTGACATACTTTAAATATATAAATTACTATGAAATATTTGGGTTTTAAATCAATTATACTAAATAATTTCACTTCTAAATAAATTATTCCCATTTGACATGAAATCCTATATTTATACTCAAGGGAACGAGTCATAAAATAATGGAACAAACTCTCTTGGAACAAAAAAAATTAAACATTATAACAAATAAAAATGGTTATAAATGGACTTAATTTAGTTATAATAAACAAAATAATCATATAATATGTTCTACATTTAGTAATTAATGAGTCTAATTTGATTAGCTATGACATTAAGTATAAGTGAAGAATGCTTTTAGACATAAGGTAAGGGTTTCTCATCCCACTTTTATTCTTATGAGATGTGAATTACTCACAAATTAATTCTTGTGTGTGATGTATTTATACTTTCCTTTGATAGATAATATCATTAATGTATGTATATTCATGTTATTAAAAGTTTAATTTTGTGATCATTAATTTTATAGGGTATACGATTCGACTATTTACATTGTGGTAAGAGAATTATTAACACAATTTTGATTCTATGGGTTTAACATATACTCTAATGATAATTTCCTGATATTATTAAATGTAAATTGAATTATGATTATATTTAGTTGTATTTACAATAATATTATGTGCATTTAAATCTAATACACCTAATTGATTTATTTTTTTAGCGCTCAAACTTTCTTTTAAAAATAGTTTTTAAATGTTTCTTTCTTTTCCAAATTTAAAATAAATGTTTATGAAATTTTTTACAAAATGAGTGGAATTTACTAGTTTTATGAAAAAATAATTTCTTAAGGAATCCTTTACATGTTTACAGGGTTACATTCAAATAAACTGTTAGCTATTATAATTGTGGATCTTTTTAAATAAATGATTTCAATGTAAAGAAGTATTTATCTCACTACTTTTTCAATGATTTTATTATAATATTTTCATATATGTAAACACCCATTTTTGGATCTTATATTTAATTAGGTTTGATATATTATAATTCTATCTAATATATTTTATTAATTTTTTTATGATCAATTTTATTGTGGATGTTCTATTTTAGCACAAGTAATCATATTGAATTTTATGGTTTATGATAATGTTTATTGTTTCTGTAATGTTATTAACATTTCATATGATTGTTTAAATATTAATGTATATGTGGATTATATTAATTATTTTTAATGTGAGTAATGTATTGGACTTAGTACGTGTTGGTAAAATCCTAATACAGACCCTAAATGAATCAGCGGGTCTCATGAGACAAACTGGTTTGGGTATTGGCTGATATCCAACACGATTGTGTATGGTGTCTTGGAAAAAGCCTTGAAGGGTTTTTATGATGTACCATATTTTGAATTACCTAATTATTATATTAGTTATTGATAATACATGTGATTATTAAAATAGTACAATATCCATGGATTTCTTTTATTATCATGTGATTTTTATATGGCATTATTTGAGCAGATTTTATTACAACCATATTATACTCATGATTTCATTTTTTTGGAATATGTTTTTAGTTATTAAAAATGAATTATTTTTTTTGTTTTATTTATGAAATCTATATTTGTATGCTTACCCTTTCCAAGCATCTGAGCTCGCCCCTTTCTTATGTTTTATTTTTTATTAGATGCCAAGATGAATAATATTATTCACATTTAGGGATAATCAAGGAGAATAAGAGTGTCTCAAATGGAGTCACTATCACGAACCAGCCCGGGTCGCCTTCCAACCCAGCGCCCGAGCCGGCCCGCGACATGTCCCGAAGGGTGTCATCGATCCCCACGGGATGTCAACTAGTTTCGGGCATCAAAACTTGCAGTTGGGAATGATTTAGCCCAGAAAATAAAAGACCTATAGACAAAAATAAACTAAAAAAACAATTAAACACTAATAGCGGGAAATAAAATAAAGATAGGAAACTAGACATACCTCCAAGTGACCCCATGGGTCACCACCAAACTTATAACCACGCTCGATCGAAGAGCGATCCAATTCTATATCCTGAAACTGAAAAGTAAAGTAGGCATGAGCACCGAGATGCTCAGTAGGAAAGCCAAGGAATAACCACACCCTATGCCTGTATCTTTAAAAAGAAATCCAATTATGCTAGTTTGAAAATAAGATATAATAAAATAATGTTATTTTTTAATTCTTTTCAAATCCAAATCAAAATTAGACATTTTTTTTATGAAAATAATTTTTATTCCACCATATTTTCAAAATCGATTCCATGAGTGCATTCACCTTTCGAAATTGCAAGAAAAGCAGTTTAGTTTCAAACGGAGTTTTTCACAATGAGATAGTAAGTATGAAACAACTGAAAATAAAGTTACATCGCTAGCAGCATGTCACAAATAAGCACCATGAGTAATCCCTATAGGTAGCTAGAACAAGTGGGAACCTAGTGACCTCGTACCTCGGTGAAACGTGGCTTAGAAGGCCACGACCCTCAGAAAACGTGGCTTAGATGGTAACGACCATCAGAAATTCATATGTTTAGTTAGTGTTGTTGCGTCAATCCTGCTAGACAACCCGGGACTAACCCCTGCCGTGTCATCTAACGTACTAGTCCTGGTCGCCCACCTAGGTACCCAGGGTTTCCCATTGTGCTATATTTCAAGTGGTGGTGAGTTTTCTTTATCAAGAAAACATATATGTACATAACACTTTCATTTTCTAAAACTCAATCAACATCTCACCACCACTCTCCCTCCTTGAGCGCATCCCCCCTCTTTCACGTCACACAATGCATAAGCATCAAATTAGGCACATGATAACACCATTTTTTTTGCAAAACCAAGGGGGGCATGCCTCAAGGGAGGTTTTTCTTTTTCATAAAACATTCTTAAGATGCCAAACGGGCTTAATTACATAAAGGGAACACTTTTTACCATTAACCAGCTAAAAGGCCAAACACCTTTGGAAATACACCTTACCAATTCAGAACCACTTAAGAAATCAATTTTCAATAAAAGTCACTTAAGACCAACGACGTTTGAATTACATTTCAATCTCCAAAACAAAGGCATAATAGTCTCTAGCAACAACAATCAGATTCCATAGCATGTTTATATAGCATAGTGTAAAACATATTTTTAAAACAATCAAGCAATTATGAATTTCAAATTAAAAGCATAGGCATAGGGGACCTACCTCAAGACACACAACTTTTGACAAGGGTAACCCGAGACTGCTTCACCGCCATGCATATACATTTTCATGCATATTCATATACACAGGTCCTTACTGCCGATGACTCGAACACCCGAAGGAAGGGACCACTAACTATACATATAATTTAATAAAGGAATTAAACAATTAAACAATTTATAAAGCATTTGAAATATCACATCAATGGTTTATACAAACAATGCACTCAAACATCCTTTCTAATACCCAGCGCACCATGACGCAACACCAAACCAAAACACCATACACAAAAACTCATTTAAAAACATGATTTATGAACAAACACACCCCAAAAACATATCAAAATAGGATCTTCAACCCCTGTAATATTTTATAAACTAGTTGCACAATTCACAAAACACCAATTAACATTGCAATATAAGTTTTCATCCAAGAAACACCACGTTTCACATGAACATGCCACCTTAAAACCCAAACGCATAATAAACACACATAAAAATTAATTTCACACCAAGAAAACTATCTAATAAACATGATATATTAACTAAATGAGAAAATTAATCCATAAAACAAGAATTATACCCAAAAACACTAACCTCGGTGTAGGCAAACCTCAATATTTTGGTGAAAACCCCATGCCGCATGTTAGTGGAACCTCAAATTACACAACTAAACCCTAAAATCAAGGAATCAAATCAATTTCATCATAAAAAAAATCAAACGCAACACCAAACCCTAAAACAAAAAACCCCAAATCAACAAAACTACCAACGAGGGGAAAACGCACCTACGTCGAAGGTGCGAATGGCAAAATGGGCAAGGGGAAGGGGGTCGGAGGTGTGTCGCGCTGGAAAACCGGACGGAAGGGAGGGACGGTGCGGGTCCGGCCACGCGAGGCAGCCAGGGGTGATGTCGGAGAGCTTGAGGCAAGGCGGGATGTGCGGCTTCGGGCGAGGCAAGCGGGGCGGTCGGTGCAGTTGCAGCAGGGGTCGGAGGTGGTCGGGAGGCCGGCTGGGCGGAGGGAGGCCAGTGAAGGGGCGGGGGAAGGCACGCTGTGCAAAACAGAAGGGGGGGAGAGGGTCCACGCGACGGAGAGAAAGAAGGGGGAGGGATAGAGGAAAAAAAAGAAAAAGAAAAATAAAATAAAAAGGAAATAAAAAGAAAATAAAGATAAAGATAAATTAAAACTAAAATAAACTTACAACGTTAACTTAAAAATACATAAAACCTAATTAAAATCTTAACAAAGATAATGATAGAAATAACATTAAACTTATGATCTAAGAATTTTATGACCATTTTAATAATTTAATATTATCCAACTAATAAAAATATTATCTGAAATAATAATAAGAATAATAATCCCAATTAAAAATAATAATATTATTAAACAAATCTTAAATTAATTAATCATTTTTTTTTATTTTTTTGCACTTAAAGTATTATTCAACTCATTAATTAATTGATTACCCGTGCATCAGGTAGGTCGCAAGAACATCTAACGAATCCATGTGGCTACGCCCATTCCGTGTGCATGTGCCAGACACTACCGAGTCAAGACACTCCTTTATCATCAAAATGCAAACACTCAAGTCGGGTCTGGAAATGTGCACGGCGTCGTGTGCAAGGTTTCACACAAAAATAATAACACATTTAATAATAAAACATCATCTAATTACGATTGGGTGCTACCCACGGTCGCGCGTACGGGCGCTCACACGTATAAGATCACAAAACCCTTTTAAATTAGAATCGATTCAGACTGCAACTCAAAGAAAGACCTAAAATATATTAAAATATAATAAACGTCAGGTCGGGGTGTGACAATTCTCCCCACCATGACACTTTCTGCCCCCAAAATGTCCCAAAAGACTTGCCTAACCCAAAGATTCCAAGGAAGACCGTGAAGATACCTAAAATAAAAACTCAATCACTCGAAGACTGAGCATTCGAAACACCATGACCTGAAACATAAAAAATCTCCAAAACAAAATCACTAAGCAGAATGACCAACAATAAGGAATTCACCTCAAAATAGAACTACAACATGGAACACCCCAACCCCTAACTTAGGGATCACCGGGGTCGATCGAGATCCCCAAGAACACTTGAAAAATGACCCACTACTCAAGCTATCCAATTAGCATGGTCATGGTTGGGTAGAGAAAAAGCAAGGGGTAGCTCTGCCAAGCACACTTTGAAAACAGAGTCTTCCATAAGATTGTCCTATGGTGGTCTCCCCACCATATTAGGTTTCTCGTCAAACATTGGTTCTTCAAACCAAAACAACACACAACTCATACAACCTCTAACACTAGATTGACCTTCAAAGCTCCCTATGTTTAACCAACATAAGAGGGGACATCGGCGAGACCCGCACAAGGTCTCCCCACCATATTAAAATTTCCTAACACCACGAAACCCACGCGGGATTCCCAATTTACTTTAAGCAACATTGACTGAACCCTTCATCGTGAACCTGCCACATGGGCCGACCTGCACTGATCATTCCTACAGTGGAAAAAACTCTCCCACATGAGATAGCTTTGATAGCAGAAACCCCTAACCAGGAGATGAACCAGACAGGCACACAAAGATTCCACAAGACATGAGTATCTCCGACCATAAGAAGGTTCATGAATCACACCCACTAGCTTTACAAAAATACGGGTCTTTCCGAACCCCTTTATGGCCCAAGAGGAACTCCCGTAGAATAAGACCATGACAAGTAGACAAGGGCTCCATGCCCCTCACGACAAGAATGATGCCTTCAAAGAGGGTACCAAAATAGGGAAATTCAAGTTGTCCCCATCCCGACATTGCAGACTTAAGTCGGACCAAGCCCGTCCCAAGTCCGACGAGTTTTGACTGCGCGCAAGCTTCACCCCGAGACCTATGGCTAGGGTACTGATATCTGAAGCATCTCCAGCCTCGCAGTCACAAGTTGACCACCTTTGACTGGAACTTCCTCCACTGGAAAAGCAGTCTGCATTCTTCTCCTCGTGTCTCTTGCGGCCAATCTATTAACATACCAAATGAGAGTTGTAGTGAATGACTTAGAGTGTCTGACTGACCACACTAGAGATAGGAGGATGAGCGGTCTGTCCGACACACAACACGAACTGATGGAAGGAGCACTCCATGAAAAAGTCCCTTTAGTTCACACTCTTCATCAGATGAGGGACCTACTCTTACCACAATATAAACAGGACTGACAACTTGTACTATTTTTAGACCAACGATTCCACACTACTTTTGGGCCACATGGAACGAGCTCATCAGAAATGTCAACACAACTCCTTCACCGCATGTTGACTGGTCGAGCACCTATGAGATCAACAAATTTCCCTCGCCTTCACTTACTTAGGTACAATCATGGAATGAGTTTTGTCTTGAGGATTGCTCATGACGTCCTCATTTGCAAAGAAAACGGAACGATCACCATTCACTAGTTTAGTCCCGCTCCACCAGAAGTACTCGAGACAATCATACATCCGCACAACATTTGAAGTTCCTTCAACCAGAGACACTTCCAAATTTCCCAAATCACTCAACAACATCAAACTGACATTGACGTCTATGAACAGTCGACGCCACCGAGCAGAACCCAACTCTGCCCCTCCACTGAGAGTCTGGGTCGGGCCAAGAACTGGGAGAGACCTGCTGGAACCCATGGAACGTTTCTAGGGGCATATCCCAAACAAGAAACACAAAACAACCTTCCAAAAATCCAAACACATCAAAAAACAAACACCAACATTCCAGAAAAAAATCCAATAATTCCAATTTAAAACTTCAATTCATTTTCAAAGAAATCACTCACTTGAAAGACCAAGCCCTGCACAATAATCCCAAAAGAAATTTTAAAAATATATCTTTACTCTAAAAGCAATTTAATTTTTTTTCCATTTCCAAAACTATTTGAGCACAAAAACCCCATTTAATAAAAAGTACCACTTTATAGGAAACAAGAAGCAACCTTAGAGATCAATCAACCACTAATTATATTCCATGGTGCCTCGCAAGTATGAATTTTCATGCCACTCAGGCACCCGTCCACACGATCCACCAACTATTCATTAATCAAGTCCATATGCACATGCGAGCACCCATAGGAATACCACTAGAAAGAAACAAGGCTACTCCGATTTCAAAACAAAACATTCTCAATATCAGAAAATACCTTTTTCTTTTCAAACCCATTTCAAAAATTCAAGGCAAATTTCAAGAATGATTTTCATTTCTAAAACAGCCCATTGCAATTTCAGATGACCCAAAACATGCCTTTATAAATTCAATGTTGAAAAATCAACACCAAATTCTGAAAACAAGGTCCAAGAGAAACGCACCCCAAATATCATGTCAACCGCAAATAAGAGCAGCAGCAAAGTCCGCTTTACTTTTTAAAGGAAAACAATTTCGCGTCAGCCCCAAAATTGAAGTAAGATATCACAAACATTAAAGCATCTGGGAGAAGGACTAGAAGTCTTGTCTAACCTGGCTACATGGTTTAGCAGACCATTCCCTAGGCAAGCACCACCCACTAGGAGTGTCGAACCGTACTCTTGGGCATCACATGGGTCTCTACTCCATGTGAGACCACACGCAGTACCGGTTTACCCCTATTGTCATCCCCATCCACATATAGCAAAACCAAAACTTAAATCCCGGACAACCCCTGGTTACTCGAGGATCAGAACACGTAAGAGTTTGCGATGCTCTTCTCGTACCTACCACTCGAGTACCGACAGTCCTATCCCCGATCTACCTGACACCCCAAATAACAAGAACAAAAACCTCCTCTGATACCATTTTATCACGAACCAGCCCTGGTCGCCATCCGACCCGGCACCCGAGCCGGCCTGCGACATGGCCCGAAGGGCGTCCTCGATCCCCACAGGCTGGAAACTTGTGTCGGGCATCAAAACATGCAGTTGGGAACGATTTATCCTAGAAAATAAAAGACCTATTGACAAAAATAAACATAACAAAACAATTAATCACTAACAACGGGAAATAAAATAAAGATAGGCAACTGGACATACCTCCAGGTGACCCCATGGGTCACCACCAAACTTATAACCACACTCACTCAAAGAGCGATCCAAGTCTATATCCTGAAAATGAAAAGTAAAGTAGGCGTGAGCACTGAGATGCTCAGTAGGAAAGCCAAGGAATTACCACGCCCTATGCATGTACCTTTAAAAAGAAATCCAATTATGCTAGTTTGAAAATAATACATAATAAAATAATGTTTTTTTTCATTCTTTTCAAATCCAAATCACAAGTTGACATATTTTTATGAAAATAATTTTTATTCCACCATATTTTCAAAATCGATTCCAAGAGTGCATTCACCTTTCGAAATTGCGAGAAAAGTAGTTTAGTTTGAAACAGGGTTTTTCACAATGAGACAATAAGTATGAAACAACTGAAAAGAAAGTTACATCGCTAGAAGCATGTCACAAATGTGCACCATGAGTAATCCCTATAGGTAACTAGAACAAGTGGGAACCTAGAGACCTCGTACCTCGGTGAAACGTGGCTTAGAAGGCCACGACCCTCAGAAAATGTGGCTTAGATGGCCACGACCCTCAGAAATTCATATGTTTAGTTAGTTTTGTTGTGTCAATCCTGCTAGAAAACCCGAGATGAACCCCTGCCGTGTTATCTAACGTACTAGTCCTGGTCACCCACCTAGGTACCCAGGGTTTCCTATTGTGCTCTTTTTCATGTGGTGGTGAGTTTTCTTTATCAAGCAAACATATATGTAGATAACACTTTCATTTTCTAAAACTCATTCAACATCTCACCACCGCTCTCCCTCCTTGAGTTCATCCCCCCTCTTTCACGTCACACAATGCATAAGAATCAAATTAGGCACATTATAACACCCTTTTTTCCAAAACCAAGGGGGGTGTGCCTCATGGGAGGTTTTTCTTTTTCATAAAACATTATTAAGATGCCAAAAGAGATTAATTACATAAAGGGAACTCTTTTTACCATTAACCGGCCAAAAGGCCAAACACCTTTCGAAATACACCTTACCAATTCAGAACTACTTAAGAAATCAGTTTTCAAGAAAAGTCACTTAAGACCAACGGTGTTTGAATTACATTTCAATCTCCAAAACAAAGGCATAATAGTCTCTAGCAACAACAATCACATTCCATAGCATGTGTATATAGCATAGTGTAAAACATATTTTTAAAACAATCAAGCAATTATGAATTTCAAATTAAAATCATAGGCATAGGGGACCTACCTCAAGACATGCAACTTTTGAAAAGGGTAACCCGAGACCGCTTTACCGCCATGCATATACATTTTCATGCATATGCATATACACAGGTCTTTACTGCCGATGACTCGAACCCCCGAGGAAGGGACCACTCACTATAAATATAATTTAATAAAGTAATTAAACAATTAAAAAATTTATTAAGCATTTGAAATATCACATTAAAGGTTTATACCAACAACACACTCAAACATCCTTTCTAATACCCAGCGCACCATGACGCAACACCAAACCAAAACACCATACACAAAAACTCATTTAAAAACAAGATTTATGAACAAACACACCCCAAAAACATATCAAAATACGATCTGCAACCCCTGTAATATTTTATAAACTAGTTGCACAATTCACAAAACACCAATTAACAATGAAATATAAGTTTTCATCCAAGAAACACCACGTTTCACATGAACATGCCACCTTAAAACCCAAAAGCATAATAAAAACACATAAAAACTAATTTCACACCAAGCAAACTAACTAATAAACATGATATATTAACTAAATGAGAAAATTAATCCATCAAACAAGAATTATAATTAGAAACACTAACTTCGGTGTAAGAAAACCTCAAAATTTTGGTGCAAAACCCATGCCGCATGTTAGTGGCACCTCAAATAATAAAACTAAACACTAAAATCAAGGAATTAAATCATTTTCATCATAAACAAATCAAACACAACACCAAACCCTAACCTGAAAAACCCCAAATCAACAAAGCAACCAACGAGGGGCAAACACACATGTGGTAGAGGTGCGGATGGAAAACCGGGCATGGGGAAGGGGAGTCGGAGGTGCGTTGCGCTGTAAAACCGACCGGAAGGGAGGGGCGGCATGGGTCTGGCCGTGCGAGGAAGCCGGTGGTGACTTCGGGGAGCTTGAGATGAGGCGGGCTGCACGGCTTCGGGCGAGGTAAGCAGGGCGGTCAGTGCGGTTGCGGTAGGGGTCGGAGGTGGTCGGGAGGCCGGCTGGGCGGAGGGACGCCGGCGAAGGGGTGGGGGAAGGCGCACTGCACAAAACAGAAGGGGGGAGAGGGTCCGCGTGACGGAGAGAAAGAATGGGGAGGGATAGAGGAAAAAAATTAAATAAAAAGAAAAAGAAAATAAAAATGAAATAAAAAGAAAATAAAGATAAAGATAAATTAAAACTAAAATAAACTTACAACGTTAACTCAAAAATACTTAAAACCTAATTAAAATCTTATCAAAGTTAATGATAGCAATAACATTAAACTTATGAGCTAAAAATTTTATGACCATTTTAATAATTTAATATTATCCAACTAATAAAAATATTAGCTGAAATAATAATAAGAAGAATAATCCCCAATTAAAATAATAATATTATTAAACAACTCTTAAATTAATTAATCATTTTTTTATTTTGTGTTTTCATTTAAAGTATTATTCAACTCCTTAATTAATTGATTACTCGTGTATCGGGTAGGTCACGTGAACATCTAACAAAGCCATGTGGCTCCGCCCATTCCGTTTGCATGTGCCAGACACTACCGAGTCAAAACACTCCTTTATTATTAAAACGCAAAGACTCAAGTCGGGTCTGGCAACGTGCACGGGGTCGTGTGCAAGGTTTCACAAAAAAATAATAACACATTTAATAATTAAACATCATCTAATTACGATTGGGCACTACACATGGTCGCGCGTATGGGCGCCCACCCGTATAAGATCACAAAACCCTTTTAAATTAGAATCGATTCAAACTGCAACTCAAAGAAAGACCTAAAATAAATTAAAATATAATAAACGTCAGGTCGGGGTGTGGAAGTCACTATGTTTTATTTAATTTCATGCTGTAATGTATTTCTTATGATTGTGTCTAGTTTTTCAAATCTACTAAACTATTCAGTCATTTCAGGATGCGATTTCTTTGTTTATTATTCCAATTAAACAATGTAAGGCCATAAATATGGGATACTAGGGTCGAGGTCTTTACAATTTAAGAAATGTAAATTAAAAAAATTTATATATACAATAAAATAATTTATAGATCAATTTTAACATAATAATATCGTAACTATGCCAGCAAAGTTTTTTTGTAACCCAACGAAAGGAAATTGAGTTAAGAAACTCGTTACCACTTGGTAACTTTATAGTCAAAATTGAAGGATAAATAAATTAAAATTGAAACTTAAAATACCATGATTTATTAAGGATTCATGATATTAAATTTATAATTTTTATTATACACACCACATAATAAAAAAGTTGTGGATGTGGAATATGTCTCATAGAAGTAAAAGAGAGATGATAAAAACCCTTACCTTTAGTCTAGAGTATCCTTCTATTTCCTTCCACTCCTATATATAAGTATTACATAAATTATTTTAATTTTATGAAAATTGTATATGTTTAATACCTTATATTTAAATCATTTATTTCAATACCTAATATTTTAAGTCCTCATCTGGTGTTTTGAGGGTGTTCAGTTGATTTTTTCAAAATTTCCTCGATGTGTTGACCATGGTCCAAGAGTTCATTATTTCAACATCCACATATTAAAAATAATTTAATAATTATCATAATTATTCATAAATTACAATTTTATAATTATTCATGAAAAATTTTCATGAAAAATGAACTATGATACGATCATGGAGAAGGTAGGACATTCGTATGCATGAGTAATGTTTCCATTTTTTAATGATATTTATGGAGAGAAAGTATTTATTATTTTACCAATAAATAATGATAATAATATCCAAAATAAAATTTTATTTATTTTAATAAACATATAGATACCATTATTGTGATGTGGTGATGAAGAAATATTTACATGGATTCATGGAGGCTGTAACACCCCATTCTTCCATGGTATGCTTCCCTTTGAATAATACAGTAGCGTATGTTGTACGCAACTTCGAGTTCTAACACACACACCACAACCAATCAAACTAGCCATTATGAATAGTAATACCCACTTTTTGAAATTTTATAAATTTTATCTCTCAAAATTGACTTCATTTTTGGATTTGGAATATCGAAATTAGCCAAAGGTAAAATTCTGGAACTTTTCAGATAACATTTATATTTTGATGAATAGTGAAAATTACTAAATTTTAATTAAATTTTTTTAATCGAAATAATTACTAGTGATAAATTATGAATTTGAGTGGTTTTAAATTTTATTTAGAATATATTTTTACCATTTAATAAAATGTTGGTCATTTCACATAATTTCACAATTAAACTAGACATGAACAAATGTCAATCTTTTGATAGTTATTATCTCTTAAAAACACGCTTTTTGTTTTAACAATGAGAATTAATTTTAAATTAATTTCTGCCACTTCTGTATTTTGAATTTGGAAAAATGGATTCCATATTTGGAATCATGATGTCCAAATTTTGTAAATAGGTAACTTTTATTTTTATACATTTTGAAGAATTACTTCTGTGAAGATTTTATTTACCATGGTTAAAGTGTAAATCCGGTAAATAAGGGTAAAAAATAATATTATAATAATAATAAATTACCCAAAACGTGTCCTAACCATATTGGTTGATACATTTCCGACCATGTGCATATTTGGGTCTATTTTGGGACCCAATGGAGACACTTGTAAGTGATAATGACACTTTATATTAATTAAGTTAAAATAAATACAAAAATGACATAAACATATATCTTTTAGACAACATTTTTTTAAATAGGTTTATATATGTTGTATTTTTTACTATAAATATTCATTAGAAAAATACAAAGATTTCCTACATAATGCTATTTTATTTATTATTTTTATAAATTTCATAATTATTATTATTAATAACACAATAATGATGCAGTATTTTCTTTATTAATGAAGGAATCAAATAATTGGTATTATAAATGTTAAAATTAATATAATTTGAACGTTTTGATGACATACATGACTTTTATTGATCAATATGACACTATAGTATTGCTTAAATTAATTGTTTTCGAATTAATAAAGTTATTAAGACTTTATAAAAAATCAATTATTGAAATGTGTTAAAATTGACATAAAAGAGTTTTTAAAACAAATATTATATTATTAATTTATATCCAATTCCTAAAAATCTATGGTTCATCCAAGAGACTTAAATCATGATAGGTGTGTCATTACTGGACCACATGGGGGTCTCTTGTAGGTATATAGTCAGTTTATTAACTATATATTATAAAAATAAAAAGTGACATGGTAAGTGTCAAACTAACTAACTAAGAGTTAAAACTAAAAGATAAGGTTAATATAGTGAGCCAAACCTGTCAAAAACCTATTGGTTTAGTGGTTTTCGACCCATAACCACCTTAAAATTTAAATAATCCACTTAGGAGCCATTAGAAACCAAATATGAATTTATTATAAAATAATATTTCTAGATTTTCCAAAGGTGCCCCTTACCCCTCTTATAAATGGGCACTCCCCCTTCTCACTAATTCACAGTTTCAAAGCATTTTGGTTCGTCCAAACCCTACCCAAATACTCTCTAAACTTCCCTCACTATATCTAAGAGGCCTTAGTTTTATCATAAATCCATCCTATGGATCCGTGTTGATCAAACCAAAAGTTAGAACCCGAAGAAGAGGTAATGTTTTCACCACCCTTTTTCAAGTTCCTTTCTTCTTCAACTTTTTATTTCCTTGTTTTTCCCATTCGAAAATAATTACTCCAGTATCTTATATGTACCGTGATTTTATTATAAATATGGTACAACCATATTCATTATTTTATCCATCCATTGAATGAAATGTCACCATACGTGCGTACGTACGACTTGTCGTCTCCTCGTCGTGGTGTAATTGTTATTCAATATATTATTATTTGGATGGGTATAATAATGATGTGTAATTTATGTAAATAATAAATATAACATGATAATGATTCTTTATATATGATATAACTTCCAATTATATATTATTTTAATATCAAAAGAATGATATTGTCGCTCGTACGTACGTACGGACTACCGTCTCCTCAAACCCGATGAGATTCATTACCCATCATATCCATTCAAGACTAATTATCATTTAATTATTAAAAATAATGTTTAAGGACTTTTTATAATTATGGATATGAATAATATACAACCTATCCATGAAAAACATTACTTATGTAACAAAACATATAAAAGAAAACGAGTAAGTTAACACCTGAAACAACGATAATACTAAGATATTATTAAAAAATCAATGTTAAAAGATCATATATGATATCATAATTATTTATATGGTTCTTTTATAATTTAATAACAATTTTTTAACTATTATACAGGAGGTTAACATACCATTGACTAAGGAAAAGTACAAGGTAAGGGTTATTTCACAATATCTTCATTATCCGAGGTTGTTTATATGTAATTATCTACTAGGACCCCTTTATCATCCACATCCATGATTCTTAAAAATGTATTTCAAAACATTCTTACTATTTTAAAGAATATGGGGTAAAGTAATTTATACCCTTGTTTGACTTTTTATAATAGTTTTATAAAGTAATCTTTCCATCGTTTTCCAAACAAGGTCTATTTTTACCTTTTTGACAGAATTAAGGTAAGAATGTCTTTTTTTAACTTATACGGCGGGTGCGTCTATTTTCCACCGTTATAAAATCTTAGAAGCTTCCCTTACAAGATTCTAAGAATATTTTAAAAGTAACAGTTTTATTTTATAATTATGTGACTTTTAAATGATTTCAAAAAAAGAGATATTTTTCTCAAATAGTTTTGATTTCATCTATGTCAACATCCTTTAATGGATTTTAGGCTTATTTGAAGTTTATTTATTATGATACAAAACTTACATATTTTATTGAAGGTTTTGTGATATGTTTTACTATGGATGTGTTATTTTTATACAATTTTTGGTTTATGTAAAAAATATTGACATTTCGTATGCTAGTTTTAATACGAATGTTTATATTATGTTTAAACCTGGTCATATGAGGAATGCATTGGACTTAATAAGTGATGGGTGGAGCCCGCTATAACTCTTAAATGCATTGGTATGTTTCATGAGACAAAATAGTGTATTGGCACAAGGCCTTGAAAAAATCTTATTTTTAGTCTTGGCACGAGGCCTTGGATATGTGGTTATGATAGTCTGGCATTATGCATTCTATCATTATGAAAGTGGTTATTCATATTGCATGTGATTATTCGACTAGGAGAATATCCATGTGAATAAGTATATGGAATTATTTCATTTTATTTCTTCCATATTATGCTGAAGTTCATGTTTTAAAAGGCTTTTGTTTTAGTTATACATTTCCTTAAATGTTTATTCTTATTTATGAAAGATTCTGCTATATAGTTATCCTTACTGGTCATTTGAGCTCACCCCTTTCTATGTTTTAATTGTCCCAGGATGTGAAGAAGTATTTTATGAATGACCTGCAAGGATAGTACGAGGGGATAAGAGTGTGGACTATGGAGACTATATTGTTGTAGTTTTAATTTTATGATGTAATGTAAACATTATGAAAGTATCTAGTTATTCAATGGCTACTAAACAAATCGGTCTTTCGAGAAATGATCTTTCTTGTGATCATGAAAATGTTATGTAATAATGCACCGACTCTGGGTAACTAGGGTCGGGGCGTTACATTTGGTATCAGAGGAAGTTTAGTACAAACCTTGGAAACTAGATTTAGATAAACATCGATTAGAGCACATAGACCTAAGATGGAATTTGAGGATTAGTATAGAAGAACTTCCTAGAATTTTGGTATTGTACAGATTTTGTGAGTTTTCCGAGAAATACATCCATGTCTGGATATGATCAGTTAGAGGTGGCTCTGGCACAGATATACCTAGGGGTAAACCCAAAAACACTGTTTTGAGCTAGACTCAAACGGGAACTGGTGCACGACAATAGGTCTTGTTGCACTCTTCGTTACGACACTCACAGTGGATATGCTTAGGATAACTCTCTTTTTATTTACAAATCATTATGAAGGGTTTATGAGTATATACTTCCTCAAAGAAAACATTTTTTATGATTAAGTATTATATCCATAAATAGTTCAATTTATGTTAAGTGTTTTATAAGTACGGAATTATGTATTTTGATTCATAAACTGATCTAGTTTATGCCATTGTTTAGAAATGGCACCTAGTGGAAGAAATAGAAACTGTATCCATGCACACACTCCATGTAGGGATTCCCCTCCTGCTCAAGATAATTATAATGGAGCTGGTGATACAACTGGTGCTGATTAACTAATCACCATACTAGGACAACTCACTCAGGTTATGAATAATAACCTTACTCGTATGGAGCACCCTGATCCAAAGCATGGAGGATCAATGTTAGATCGCTTCATGAGGTAGAAACCACCAAAATTCAATTGGAGTACAAATCCATTAGTAGCTGAGAAATGGAGAAGTTCCCTAGAGAAAATATTTCAGGCTTTGGGGAGTAGTGAAAGGGAAAAAGTTATCATAGCAATTTACCACCTCACTAGAGATGCTGATCAATGGTGGTCATTGATTCAAAACACGAAAGAATATGATGAAGTATCAAATATGGAATGGAGGGAGATAGAAGATCTATTTTTAGAAAAATACTTTCCTCATGACCATCGAGCAGATATGGAAAGACAATTTCTAAGTCTGAGACAAAAGGAGGATGAGAATTTCACAAAGTATGAGGCTAACTTTACATGGTTAGAAAGGTATGCTGGAGATTATATACATAACCCAATAGGTAAGATTGATCGTTTCATTGATGGGTTAAAACCATTTCTCTGTCGAGCATTAGTCTCACAATCCTTCTCGTCGTATAAAGACATTGTCTCTTGTGTTATCAAGACCGAAAAGGAATTCTATATGTCTTATGAATTTAAAGCAAAGCAAGAGAAGAAGAGATCTGCTTATCAATCTGGGAATGAAAATAATGGGGAGAATGGAAAGTTTTAATATCCATCCTGTGGTAAATATGGGAAGAAACACCCTGGTAGTTTCTTAAAAATAATCGGATTCTGTTACAAGTGTGGTGAAAAAGGCCACCAAGCTCGTGATTGCAAGGGGAAGATGGAAGATACAGATGTCCAATGCTACAATTATAGGGAGATGGGTCATTATGTAAATGAATGTCCTAAGCATCAGGGGAACTTACATCAGAAAAGGCCAAGGGATCAAGGCCAAGCTTATGTTATCACTACTGCTGAGGTAGAAGCTCTGAAAGACACAGTGGTAGGTAATTTAATGGTTTCCTCAAGTTTAGAAAATTCATTATTTGATTCTGGATCATTGCATTGTTTCATATCTTCCCAGTTACCTAAGAAAATTAGATATTTCCAATTTGATTTTACAAGGGGGTTGTCAGTTAAAACGCTTAAGGGAAGTATCATTGCAATAAAGTTTTGTGAATCTGTCCCCATTAGAGCACATAAATGTTCTATATTCGCTGATCTCATCGTCATACCTATGATTGAGTTTGATACAATACTTGATATGGATTGGCTTTCGAACCATGATGTGAAGATTTATTGTAAGAAGTAGGAGGTTATGATTTTTGATGATGATGATAAGAAACACCTTATCTTTAGATCAGAATCGTCACCACCTAATTCTTATCTAGATCCACCCCTAGTAGCTCAACTAAATTAAATTATTGGGGAGGAAGAGAATGAAATGATTGTTGTTAAGTAAAGGAATGTTCAAATATAGGATGTACCTATTTTGAAAGAATATGTAGATGTGTTTCCGGAAGATTTACCTGGACATCCTCCAGAACGAGAAGTTGAGTTTTCCATTGATTTAATTCTTGGATCAAAGCCTATATCGAAGTCCCCTTATAGAATGGCCAGTGTGGAATTAGTTGAACTAAAGAAACAACTAGATGAATTGAGTAATAAAGGATTTATTCTCTCTAGTGTTTCTCCATGGGGAGCCCCTGCTCTTTTTGTTAAAAAGAAAGATGGATCTATGTGGTTATGTACTGACTACAGGGAGATCAATGCTATAACAATAAAGAACAAGTATCCCCTACCTCACATTGATGATTTATTTGACCAATTGCATGGATCTCAATACATTTCAAATATTGACCTTCGATCTGGATATCATCAGTTATGTGTGAAGAAGGAAGACATTCCGAAGACAGCATTTCGAACAAGGTGCATACATTATGAGTTTACGGTAATGCCTTTAGGGATGACTAATGAACCCTCTGTATTCATGGATCTAATGAATAGAGTTTTAAAGGAATATCTCGATGATTTTGTGGTGGTATTTGGTGATGATATCTTGGTATACACCAAAAGCTATGAAGATCATGAAAATCACTTGTGCATTATTCTGAAGACTCTGAGAAGACATGAATTATATGGGAAGTTTAGCAAGTGTGAATTCTGGCTTCAGGAGATTTCTTTTCTTGGCCATACTGTCTCTAAAGATGTAATCTCTATTGATCCTTCTAAGACCAATGAAATCCAAGAATGGCCAGCACCGACGAGTATAACTGAGGTACACAATTTTATTGGTTTAGCAGGTTATTATCGACGTTTTGTCCATAATATTTCCCGATTGGCTAACCCATTAACAAAGCTCACACGTAAGGGGGTTAAATTTGTTTGGACTAAAGAGTGTGAAGAATGTTTCGAAGAACTAATGAGAAAATTAGTCAATGCTCCTATATTGAATCTACCATCAGGGAATGATGGGTTCGTTATTTATAGTGATGCATCGAAGAAGGGACATGGTTGTGTCCTTATGAAGAATGATAGGGTTATTGCCTATGCATCACAACAGTTGAAAATTCATGGTCAAAACTATCCTACTCATGATCTAGAATTAGAAGCTATGATCTTTTCTTAGAAGATATGGAGACACTACCTCTACGGTGAAAAATGTGAGATTTATACTGATCACAAGATTTTGATGTATATTTTGTCACAAAAAGAAATCAACATGAGGAAAAGGAGATGGCTTTAACTACTCAAGGATTATGATTGCATGATACACTACCACCCAGGGAAGGAAAATAAGGTGGCAGATGCTTTGAGCAGAAAACATCATGGAGTTTTAAACATGATGAGAATTGAAAGGGATCATATTTTCATAGATCTAGTGACGATGGATATGGGAATTACCATGGATGGTAAAACATCAATACTTTTTCAAATGGTTGCTAAACCATCTTTACTAGAAAGGAAAAAGAGTTCTCAGACCGGTGATGAAGAGTTTCAAAAGAAGATTAAAGCTGTGAATGATGGGAGATTGAATGACTTTGGGTATGAAGATGGAATTTTGAAATTTGGGAAGAGACTTTGTGTTCAAAATATACCTGATATAAAAATGGAATTGTTATACAATTCTCATAGTTCAAATTTCTCTATTCACCCTGGGAGCACCAAAATGTATAGATACTTGAAAAAAAAATTTTTGGGAAAACATGAAGAGGGAGATTGATGATTTTGTGTCAAGATGTATGGTTTGTCAAAAAGTGAAAGCTGGATGGCAACAGCCTGGAGGAGTCATGAAACCTCTTCCCATACCAGATTAGAAATGGGACAATATTACGATCGAATTTGTCATGGGACTACCAAAGACTCCTAGAAGGAACGATGCAATATGGGTTATTGTTGATCATCTTACCAAGCCGGCACAGTTTCTTTCTATAAGGGATGATTTACCACTAGAATTTCTAGAAAGGCTATATATTAATGAAGTGGTGATACTTCATGGAGTACCCCTATCAATTATTTCTGATCGTGATCCCCATTTTACTTCAAGATTCTGGAAGAGTCTTAAAAACTCCTTGGATACTGAACTTCATTTGAGTACTGCATTCCACCCTCAAACAGATGGACAATCAGAACAGACTATTCAAACCTAAAAAGACATGTTGAGTTCATGCTCACTTGACTTTCAGGGTATGTGGGATCAATATTTAACTCTGGTGGAATTTTCCTATAATAATAGCCTCCATTCAAGTATTCGGATGGCACTATATGAAGCGTTATACGGAAAGAGATGTCGCACACCAACCTGTTGGGATGACGTTGGTGAAAGAAAACTTGTAGGACTAGAACTGGTGGAGGAAATGATGGAAAAGGTGAAGGTAATCCAAAACCACATCAAAGCTGCTCAAAGTAGGCAGAAGATCTATGCTGACAACCGAAGAAAGGATTTGTAATTTCAGGTGGTAGATCATGTTTTCTTGAAGGTATCTCCATGGAAGGGAGTTATAAGTTTTGGAAAGAAAGGTAAATTGAGTCCCAGGTACATCGGTCCTTTTGAAATTCTAGAACGAATTGGGGTTGTAGCTTACCGTTTGGCAATGCCACCAAATCTCTCCGAAGATCACAATGTGTTCCACTTATCACTATTGAGAAAATACATGCCTAACCCAACGCATGTACTCACCTATGAGTAATTAGAACTGGAACCCGATCTGTCTTACTGTGAAGAGCCCGTTAGGATTGTTGATATGAGAGAACAAGTACTAAGAAACCGGACGACTCGTCTGGTAAAAGTTATGTGGAGAAATTATAAGATGGAAGAGGCAACGTGGGAACCCGAGAAACTTATGATGAAGAACCACCCGAGTCTTTTCATGTGGTAGTATTCTAGAAATTTTGAGGACAAAATTATTTGAAGGAGGGCAGAATGTAACACCCCAAGCTTCCATGGTACGCCTCCCTTTGAATAATACAGTAGCGTGTGTTGTACGCAACTTTGAGTTCTAACACACACACCACAACCAATCAAACTAGCCGTTATAAATAGTAATACCCATTTTTTGAAATTTTATAAATTTTATCTCTCAAAATTTAATTCATTTTTGGATATGGAATATTTAAATTATCCTAGGGTAAAATTTTGGAACTTTTTGGATAACATTTATATTTTGATGAATAGTGAAAATTACTAAATTTTAATTAAAAACAATTTTTTTAATTGAAATAATTAATATTGATAAATTATGAATTTGACGGGTTTTAAAGTATATTTAGAATATATTATTACCATTTAACAACTTCGGTCATTGGACATAATTTCCCAATTAAACTGGACATGAACAAGTGTCAATCTTTTGATAGTTATTATCTCTTAAAAACACGCTTTTTGTTTTAACAACAAGACTTAATTTTAAATTTATTTCTGCCACTTCTGTGTTTTTAATTTGGAAAAATGGATTCCATATTTTGAATCAGGATTTCAAATTTGTGTAAATAGGTAAATTTTATTTTTAGACATTTTGAATAATTACTTCGGTAAAAATTATATTTACCATGGTTAATGGGTAAATCTGGTAAATAAGGGCAAACAAATAATATTATAATAATAATAAATTAACCTAAAACGTGTAATAACATTATTTGTTTATACATGTCCGACCATTGGCATCTTTGGGTCGATTTTGGGACCCCATGGAGCCACTTGTAAGTGATAATGACACTTTATATTAATTAAGTTAAAATAAATAAAAAAATGACATAAACATATATCTTTTAGAAAACCAATTTTTACATAGGTTTATATTTGTTGGATTTTGGACTATAAATATTAATTAGAAATATAATAATATTTCCTACATAATTTTATTTTATTTATCATTTTTAGATATTTAATAATTATTATTATTTATGACACAATAGTGATGCAATATTTTCTTTATTAATGAAGAAATCAAATAATTGGAATTATAAATGCTAAAATTAATATAATTTGAAAGTTTTGATGACATCCATGACTTTTATTGCTTAATATTACATTATTTTATTGATTAAATTAATTTGGTTATAATTAATAAAGTTGTTAAGACTTTAACAAAAATCAATTTTTGAATAGTGTCTAAATTGACATAAAAGATTTTTTAAAACAAATATTAAATTATTAATTTATATTCAATTCCTAAAAATATAAAGTTTTTCCAAAAGACATATATCATGATAGTTACATCATTAATGGACCACTTGGGGGTCTCTTGTAGGTATATAGTAAGTTTATTAGCTATATAATATAAAAATACAAAGTGAAATTGTAAGTGTCAAACTGATTAACTAAGAGTTAAAACTAAACGATAAGGTTAATATAGTGACCCAAACCTATCTAAAACCTATTTTTTGAGTGTTTTTCGACCAATAACCACCTTAAACTATAAATAATCCACTTTTGAGCCATTAGAAACCGAATATTAATTTTTTATAAAATAATATTTCTTTCTATTCAAAAGGTGCCCCTTACCCCTCTTATAAAAGGGCACTCCCCCTTCTCACTAATTCAAACTTTCAAAGCCTTTTGGTTCGGCCAAACCCTGACCAAATACTCTATAAACATTCCTCAATACAACCTAGAGGCCTTATTTGGATCAGAAAGCCATCATATAGATCCTTTTTTATCAAATCAAAAGGAAGAACCCTAAGAAGAGGTAATGTTTTCACCACCCTTTTTCAAGTTCCTTTCTTATTCAACTTCTTATTTCTTTGTTATTATCATTCTAAAATAATAAATCCAGTATCTTATATATACTGTGATGTTATTCTAAATATGGTACAACCATATTCAGTATTCTATCCATCCTTTGAATGACATGTCACCATACGTGCGTACGTATGGCTTACCGTATCCACGTCGTGGTGTAAATGTTATTCAATATATTATTATTTGGATGGGTATAATATTGATTTTTAATTAATGTAAATAATAAATATAACATGATAATGATTCTTTATATATGATATACCATCCAATTTTATATTATTTTAATATCAAAAAATGATATTGTCGCTCGTGCGTATGTACGAACTACCGTCTCCACGAACGCGATGAGATTCAATCCCCATCGTATCCATTCAAGAATAATTCTCATTTAATGATTAAAAATAATGTTTAAGGACTTTATATAATTCTGGATATGAATAATATACAACCTATACATGACAAACATGACTTATGTAAGAAAACATGTAAAAGAAAACGAGTATGTTAACACCCGAAACAATGATAATACTACGATATTATTAACAAATCAATATTAAAAGATCATATATGATATAATAATTATGTATATGATTCTTGTATAATTTAATAACAATGTTTTAACTATTATACTGGAGGTTAACATACCATTGACTAAGGTAAAGTACAAGGTAAGGGTAATTTCACAATCTCTTCATTATCCGAGGTTGTTTATACGTAATTATCTACTGGGAACCCTTTATCATCCACATCCATGTTTCTTAAAAATGTATTTCAAAAAATTCTTGCTATTTTACAGAATATGGGTTAAAGTCATTTATATCCCTGTTTGACTTTTTATAAGAGTTTTATAAAGGAATCTTTCCGTCATTTTCCAAACAAGGTCATTTTAACCTTTTCGATAGAATTAAGGTCAGAATGTCTTTTTTTAACTTATACGGTGTGTGCTGCTATTTTCTGCCATTATAAAATCTTATAAGCATACCTTAGAAAATTCTAAGAATATTTTCCAAGTAAAAGTTTTATTTTATAATTATGTGACTTTTAAATGATTTCAAAAAAAGAGATATTTCTCTCAAATAGTTTTGATTTCATCTATGTCAACATCCTTTGATGGATTTCAAGCTTATTTGAAGTTTATTTATTATGATAAAAAACTTCCATATTGTATTGATTGTTTTTTGATATGTTTTCCCGTGGATGTTTTATTCTTATACAATTCATGGTTTATAGAAAAAGAATTGAAATTTCATATGCTAGTTTTAATACGAAAGTTTATGTTGTGTTTAAACCTGTTCATATGAGGAATGCATTGGACTTAATAAGTGACGGATGGAGCCTACTATAGCTCCTTGAATCATCGGTATGTCTCATGTTACAAACTAGCATCTTGGCACAAGGCCTTGAAAAAATTTTATTTGTAGTCTTGGCACGAGCCCTTGGCTATGTGGTTATGATAATCTAGCATTATGCATTCGATCATTATGAAAGTAGTTATTGATATTTCATGTGATTATTAGACTAGTAGAATATCCATGTGAATAATTATATGTAATTATTTCCTTTTATTTCTTCCATATTATGCTGAAGTTCAATTTTTAAAAGGCTTTTTTTAGTAATACAATGCCTTAAATGTTTATGCTTATTTATGAATGTTTCCACTATATTGTTATCCTTACTGGGCATTTGAGCTCACCTCTTTCTATGTTTTATTTTTCATAGGATGTGAAGAAGTATTTTATGAATGACCTGCAGGGATAGTATGAGGGGATACGAGTGTGGACTATGGAGACTATATTGTTGTAGTTTTCATTTTATGATGTAATGTAAACTTTATGAAAGAATCTAGTTATTCCATAGCTGCTAAACTAATCAGTCTTTCGAGACTTGATCTTTCTTGTGATCATGCCAATATTATCTTATAATGCACCGACTCTGGATAACTGGGGTCGGGGCGTTACAGAGGTGGTGGTCTACACATACACGAACGATGTTATCATTTTTTAGTGTAAGAATGAAAATGATATATTTTCTTTTAATACTGAAAAATATGTCCTTAATATAATTATTATTTCATTTTATCACATATATTCCTTAAAAATCATCCTTATTGCCTTCCATAAAAATCATTATTAAAAAAATCACATCGCTTCGATATGATGTAGTCCGTTGTACACACGAGCAACGTTATCATATCCCATGTGAAATATGAATTAAGAAGAATTATATTTGATATCATAACTCAATAAGAATAAATATTTTAAAAATAACATATATATATATATATTTATAATTTTATAATTTTATTCCATCATTACAACATTCTCTGAGAGGCAGTTATGGATAATGAATTACATTAGTACGTGAGTCGGTAGTCCATCATACAAACAAATGATGATTTTGTATACCATTCGATTAATTAGAAGATTAATTTAGGTAATTAGATTAACATAAAAAATATTTCTTTTTATTATTTACTGTTGTGTAAACATATGATCATAGTTGATGAATATTTGATGGATGTGGTAGGAGAAACAAAAAAAACATAGTTTGGAATTTTACCTATTCTCAGAAAACATCTTTAGTATTATACCTAAACTATTAATAGAATTGATTTATGACTAATAAAATTCTTCAATGATGATGAGATGTAATTTGGAAAGTTATTTGGGAATGTATTAGATGATCCAATTACTATTTTATGCTGTGAATAAGAGAGGAGGGAGGTGGCCTTTTATAAGTGAGGTGAGTGACACACTAGTAATTTTTTAAAAGAAAAACTTTTACACACGTTTTTCACATGAAAAACAGATAAAAATTAATAATTATATAAACATATACATTATAATGTCAAAATATTTCTTTAAAATATTTTTTAGACACATTTATAGGACATTTTAAATTTTAATTTTTTAGATTAACCTCTATGTAAACCCATTTTTACCGTAATCGTGTTAACTTATTTTTAGCATTTTCACTATGAATTATCATGAAAATTAAGTAGAAATTATTATATAAAATAATTAATTATGATTCCAATTTTTAAATCTATTTTAACAAATTCAATTTATATAATTGGGAAAATTTAAATTTAAAATTAAACCCATAGGCGCAATGAAAAAGTTTGTTTTCAAGATGAGAAATTTTAATATAAATAATTATTGTATATTAAAACTATGAATAATAATAAATATTTTATGAATATAAGTTAATATATATTTATATTTAATCTATGCATTTAATTTAAATCAATCATCCTAATGGGTTTTTAATTAATTGAAATGGAGAAGCATTATGCCCTTTAAACCATTTTTAAGAAAAATTCCGTTTATAATCCCAAAGAAAAATGTTATTCTAAAATTAAATCTGATGTGTATTAAAAAGAAATTAGTTTGATTAAATATAAATAAATAATAATTTGTTTACTTGAAATAATATTAAAATATAATGGTACCTTAAATTTCATGTTAATTGAAAGAAATGTCATTTTAAAAAAAATTAGTATTTTTCACTACTCAATAAAAGATAAAAAAATTTCAAAAAATATTCACATCTAATCTTAAGTAAACATTGATATTATGAATTTAAAAATTAATTAAATTTCATAAAAATAATTTTTTGAATAGTTCCAAAACATAATTATAATATTTTTTATTGAATGGAAGTAAAACAAATCTTTTAATAGAACATATTTTTTAATAATATAAATACTTAAAAAAATTGATTGATTACTTTCCAAAAACTCATGAGTAATTTATATTGATTATGATATATATATATATCCCAAATTATTTAATAAAATTTAAATACACCAGTTTAATGGCTTGGTTATAATGTTCATATTTAAAATAATATTATTTCATGGTTCGTTAAAGATCAATGTTGTATCTCTTGTACAATAAT
The DNA here is from genome assembly GCA_963277665.1 of Viscum album. Classification (NCBI taxonomy): domain Eukaryota; kingdom Viridiplantae; phylum Streptophyta; class Magnoliopsida; order Santalales; family Viscaceae; genus Viscum; species Viscum album. Next base: position 28,905,921 of record OY728132.1, on the reverse strand, counting down.
GATTATAAAAATATTTTCGTTTCATGTTCAAAAATATATAAAAAATAATAATTTTTTTTCTAAAATAAATATATCTTTTTGTATTAGGATGTTACCTTATCTTCTATGATTAGGGTTCCGTGTCGAATATGATGTTAAAAATAGTTTTATTTTCTAAAATATGAGGGTAATACAACCATCCCTTTAATAAATTGAATCACCACAATTTCAAATTTAACTCGACAACAAGAGGTTGGATAGTTGAAAATATATTTTTTGGAAACCAACATCTTATAAAGGGTTAATAAAACATCCACTTGATAAGAGGGTAAATGCAAATATGGAGGTCATCTGGATTAACAAAAATTAGGTTTCCAAATGGAAGAACATAGGTGAGATTTTAATATTTTGACATGGAATAAAATATTAATTTATAAATATGTATGAAGGGTGATCTAGAAAATTGATCAAAATATATTTATTGATAGATAGAAATTCAAAAACCAAAAAAAACTATAGTAGGGTGAAAATGAAATTTATTTCAAAAAAAATGTTTGTAATAGAGAAATTCAGTTTTTCAAGATCCCTTTCCCAGAGTTGAGGAATTACATTACTGTATAGCTGAAGTATATAATTACATATACTTAATTTATGAGTATAATTTTATCCAACAATAATTTTACATCCTAATATAATCTTCTTCAACAAATGATGATTATTCATGATTATTTTTCATTCATAAAGAACTAAAATCAACAAATAGAGGACTACATCATTCCCAAAATAATACCTATATATTTATAATCTCTTTTGAAATTATCTATAAAATATTGTTCTAAAAAGTCATGGAAATTCCCAAAAATTAATAACCCATCATAAGATGAAATAATACATTAATCCCAATAGTAATACTCCGAGTTCAACCTAAATCATTCCATGAATGAATGATCCTGTATATCAAATAACCTCTAAAAGGATGTATCAGACTTTGAACATATGATCAACCTTAATTTTATAGAATGATAATAGTATCCAAAAATATCAAGGTAACCTCAAATAAAAAAACCATAATCTACAATGTTATCCAAACCATTTCTTGGATGACAACTATAACAGTCACAAACATGCACTCCCAGATCCAATGATGGAATCATAGAAATAAAATTTCGGGATCAACAATGATAAATGTAACCTGATTATTTTCAACCAAATCATACAACATAAAATGTAAATTTTTGATCAAATATATACCAAATGTTACTTTTAGGTTTATAGTTTTAGAGAATTAGGAAAAAATCTTAACAACATAGATTAATAAACAACTGGTTCATAAGGATTAACATCATCTCCCATTATACCTAGCTTTTCATATTCCACACTAATCCATAAAAATCTTCCAAAAAAATAATAATGTTAAAAAAACATTCTATAGAAAATTAATTTAATCATCATTATTAATAACCTATAAAAATAAAACATAAGAAGGGTGATGCCAAATGCTCAGGTAGGGTAAACATAAGCATTGACAATCTAATATTATCAATGAGCATAAGAAGAGAATAAAATAATTATAACATAATCAAAGTGAATTATCATTTCATAAGAATATTCATACCCATCAATACCCAAACCATCAAACATGAAAATATGGAATAAGTATTTAAGCAAGAAAAGAGTCATCAAATAATAATCACCAGCCATGTGATATCAATCTTGATCATTAGTAGCATTTGAAACCTATAAAAATCATAGATAAAACATATTGGTATCATGGATCATTATCGTCACATCACATAAAAAAATGTAATAACCAACATGGCTGAGTTTTATCTACATAGTACCAATACATTGGAGGGATATAACAGAACCACCTGTCCTTGTTTAATAACATAACTAACCATATTTGGTTTTTTATAGAAACAACCATACTTGGTTTACAACTGAACCTCAAATCATTATAAATAATTTTAAATAAATTTATCCTGAATAGGGTAAATATATAATTCATTTCATCATAAACACATTGAAATAACCATTATTATTTTTTAGAACATCATTATCCCATAGAAAAGAAATGGGTTCCATAAAGGTTTCATTGAAATAGGTTAAAACTATGGAAAATAAATGGGTTCTATAAAAATATCTATAAAACATGTTTAACCAATATAAAACAAAAGAGTTTCATATAAAACTTTTTAAAACATTATCAACCTATAGAAAATAGATGAGTTTCATAAAAATATCTTCAAAACATTATTAACCCATAGAAAAGAAAGGGGTTCCATGAAAATCTATTTATAAGAATCATAATACATCCATTGAGAGAACAAGGATGGTATTATTAAATAATATCTCTATGGGAGAGTATTTAAAAACATGTGTTGATTATTTTTATGAATGAAAATACTATTAAAATTCCAATACATATTTTTTATTGAAAATAAATTTTTCATTTTAAAAATTACATTTTAAAACAAAATAAAAAAAATTTGAAAAAATTTTAATTTAAATATCTTTTGAAACATATGAATTATGGTTCAACAAAATAATGCACACGATGGAGGAAAAATCTGTTCATTTTGTAAATTTTAAAAATAAATAATACTTTTAAAACATTTTTAAAAGAAAGTAAAAAATGACCCATTTAGAAATCATTATGAAATTTACATTTAGTATATTTATATAAATTAATGTATCATTTAAAATAGATTTATTATATCATTCATTTTTAGAAAAGTACATTTTTTAAATCGTTTTTGTAATCATAAATATTGAAGGAAAAGATACTCGATCTGAAAGAAAATTCAATATCATTATCACCTACCAATGATATTCATGATGTTTCTAAAATTAATAATGGTGGAAATGGGATTTAAACATATGTACCACATTCATAACCAGAGTAGAATAAAATTTATGTCATTCAAGAATAAAATATAACATCATTTTTTATAGAAGAACCTCAGAAATAAATAATCATGAAAAAAGTAAATGTATCAAAAAATATTTTTCCAATTTGGTAACTCATCAATCATAATCCCCAAAAAATAAATAAAATTAAATTATAATTTAAATATAATTAAAATTAGTATTTTAATGATATTACATTTACAAGGGTAGTATATACATATACAAAATTTTATTTTGGTTCATATCATAGATGTATGTATGAAAGAAAGGAATCTGGGATGATTAAACTTTACAAAGATCATATCCTTGAATCGATAGCTAATATATAGAGTGATTCTGTTTAAAAAAATATAAATATAAAATAGTTTAAACATATTATTAAAAAATTAGAAATCAATTCACACATAATTATATCATAACAGAGTCAATGAAGATGTTTGTCTACCCAATAAATAAAAATTGAGTTGAGACACTCTTTACCACTTGGTAAATATCAAGTCAATCCCTTTTAAAACAATAATTCAATTAGAAACAAAATATACTATTATGTATGAAGGATTCATGATATTAAATTTGAAATTTAATTTATATACACCATATAATAAAAATATGGTGTGAATATAATGTATGTCTTACAAAACTAAAAGAGAGATAAGAAAAACTCTTACATTGAGTATAGATAATCTTTATATTCCCTTTAACTAATGTATAATTAAATTACATAATATATTTTTTTACTTAAAAAAATTTTCATTTTTAACACCTTATAATTAAACAATTAATTTTATTTCTTTATAATTAAATATTTGAATACTTAGTCAATTAAGTGAACATCCTATGTTTTGAGGATGTTTGTTCATTATTTCAAACTAGTTTCTGTATATTGGATGTGTTCCAAGAGGTCATGATTTCAAAATATAAAGAATAATAAAAATTAAATATTTATAATATTTATTTATAAATTATACTTTAAAAACATGTCATCAAAAATGGTTTTGAAAAATAAACAATGTTGCGATCATCGAGATGATATGTCATACATACACATGAGTAACGTTTCAATTTTTCAATGATTATGATGGAAACAATGTATGTATTATACTATATTCCCATAATGATTAAAATATTATGAATAAAACAAAATTTCTTTATATATATCTATATATATTATTATTGTGATCTGGTGATGAAAAAAAATCACATGTCTTTGTGGATGTAGTAGTCCACATGTAAACGAATGACATAACTGTTTTTCAATGTATGAATGAAAATGATATATTATATTTTAAGAATGATAAATATTTCAAAAATATAATCATTATAACATGTATATAAAATATATTTAATAATATTATTCTTATTAATTTTCATGTAAAATGTTAGTGAAAAACAAATCACATCACATCGTGAGGTGGTAGTCTGACGTACGCATGAGCGACGTTATCGTATCCTCCAAAAAATGTAAAGTAAAAAAATTTATATGTGATATCATAACTGAAGAAGTATAAATATGATACAAATAGAATATATTTATATATAATTTAAATACATATTTACATCAGGTTTTGAAAGGCGAAGATAACAATAAATGACATTAGTTCACAAGCCAGTACCCCCTTGTGCACACTAAGGATGATTTTGTATCCCAACTCATAGAAGAAGATATGGATTTAAATTTCACCATTAAAATAAGAACATTTTAAAAAATAGGGTTTATTTTGTTATCATATTATAATATTTTATTAATATTTGGAATAAGTGAAAATAGAAACAAAACAAAAATGCATAGTTAGTAATTTTACCTCTTCTCATACCACCACTTTATAACTATACATAAATTATTAATAGAATGTATTTTGGACCATAAAATTAATCCAATATGATCATATGGAAGATGAAAATTTATTTATTTTAGTATTGGAAGAACCTAAATGATTTTTACGTTTTAATTATATAAAAGATTGTGTGTCCTTTTAAAGTGTGGTGAGTGGAACTCTAGATATTTTTGAAAAGAAAATGTTTTACCCTCATTTTTCACTAGCCACAAAGATCTAAATTCGATAATTATAGATAATAATACATTATAAGTTCAAAATATATCCATTTAATATATTTTCCCATATTTTTAGTTCATTTGAACCATTATCATTTTTATTTAACACTTATTAAACCCATTATAACCATAATTTTGGTAATTTATTATTATTATTTTCACTATTCATCATAGAAAAAATCAATATGAACTTATTAGAGAATATAAAATAACCTTAATCAAAATATGGAATAAATTTTGGAAATTTATTGCACAAAGTTGGTTGAAAATAAATTCAAAATTCAACCTGCAGACGCACCAGAAAAGTGGGTTTTCAAAAAGTCTATTTTTCAAGAAAAATATTTATATATTAACTATATGACTAATAATAACTATTGAATGAATAAAAATTAATATTTATTTATTTTATAATATAAAAATTTAAATCAAATCATTCCATTTTATGGTTTTTAATTAACTAATTAGGAGAAATATTATGCACTTTAAAACAATTTTTAGAAAATCCTATTTTCAAACCTAAAGACAAACTTATAATAAATTCAAATATAATATCGATTGAAAAGAAATTATGATTCTTAAATATAACTAAATTATAATTATATTAATTTAAATTGTATTAAATACATAATTGGACATTTAAATTTATTAATTCTTTGAAAACAAATGATATTTTTACAAAAATAGGTATTTTTCATATTCACTTTAAAATCAATATTTTCCAAAAAGAATCTCAAAATTTCCCCCAAATGAAATTATGAAATTATGATTTAACAAATTATTTTAATTTCAAAACAATTATTTTATAATGTTTTAAATATTAATTAGAAAATGTTTTCATGAAAAGTAATAGAAATCATTTTGATGAAAATATAATTTTAATAAATAACATTTAATTAAAATTGTATCATTATTTACTAAAAATATATCAATAATTTATGTTGATTAATATATATATATACATGTATATGTATATTTTACTATAGTAATTAATACTATTTATACAACCTATTTAACATTTATGTTAAATTAATCATGTTTAAAATAATATTATTTCATGGTTCATTAATGCTCGATGTGGAATTTATTATAAGCTATTGAGAATACAAATATTAGGGTTGTGTGTTCTTGAATCTATTGAAGATAGTAATTTATTCCAAAAGAAATAAATATATATATATATTTATTAATGTCTAGAGGTGTTATATTCTCTTCTATTCTTGGTGTTTATTATCGAATAGGCTATCGAATATAGTTGTATTTTATAAAATCATATGGTGTTAGAAAATCAAACTAATTTTTTTTTATAGAACCATAAAATCCTATCATATGTTGTTAAAAGAAAATTTATTTTTTAAATACATAATTTTAATAGTAGTGCATAAATTTAAAATTTCAAAATTATAATATCATTTATTTCACTTTGATTGATTGCCTCATATATCATGAAAATGATAGCTCACACCCAGATCTCTTTGAAACTTCAATGTCTGAGATCCCATTGAAAACCCAATCACTATATTTTCATTACTTATTATGACTACCCCATGTCATTGGGATAAAATCACCAATTCATCACATGAAATAATTATATCTTGAAAACATAATCATCTCAAATACATTTTAGAAAACAAATATTTTATTAAAAATCAGTCCCCATACATTTAGTTTAATATTTCTGGAAACAAATTTCAAAACATTTTCTAACAAAACCCTTGTCTTTTTTAACTAATGAACATTTTCCATCAATATAAAGAAAATTATTTATATATAACATGTATTGAAAACATAGAAATAATTTTCAATATCATTTAATATTTTCTACAATTAATATTTTTTTATATTAATATCCTAAAGATATAGAAATACTAGAAAGGGGTTATCTCCGTTGCCCAGTAAGGGTAAAAATAAGTGATAATTTTCATTGATAATAAGTGAGAATAAACTATGAAAACATGTACAATCTATGTATATAAGAATGTAAAACCAACAATGATAAAAATATATTGTTCATGCCTTAAATTTTGGCATAATATATGACATTAATCATATGTTTTTGAAAAAATATGCCAAAATTTATAATCTATACGAGATTTACATTGGCATTTGAATCATCATGAAATTATTGAATAACATGGAAATGTATTATAAATATCTTCTTCAAAAAATGTAATAATCATAGAATAATAAAACCTTGAAAATAAACTCATTATTCTTGTTCATATATGAAAATATTGTTATTCTCACACCTCCAATTGTGAGAAAAATCATTATACTAACGCATGTTTGATGAAAAATTCCACACTTGAATATCTCATGAGATATCCATATAAACTAATTCATTATATATAGATATAATAACCCATCCATCATCATCCATAAATAAATGTTCCACAAAAAATAATTCATCATCATGTCATAAATAACTCAAAGAACTAAAAAAGGTTTTATAACTTATTAAAATGGAATCACAAAGGAAAATATTCTTAATTATATAAATATTAATAACATGATATAATAATGTAAAATAAAAGGGTTTTAAAATATATTAAGAAGAATTGTAGGTATATACCATTTAATTAATTATTTCTCTAATCAATTGATGTTTAGAATCTAGGTGAACGCCCATCAATCAATAGAATAAAAAATTGGGTATTCACAATAGAAATGGATAATAAGAATAATTATGGTTATACAACATAGATGATAAATTAAGTGAAAATAAGTTATTGATCTTTTATCTTATAGAGATTTAATGTTCCTAATTTTTGAAAACATGTATAGAACCAATTGTTAGAAAAAAAATTCAAAAGAATAGTCCAATTATACTTTGAAGAGCTTGCAGATATGAACCTTTACCTATGAAAAAAAAATTATTACACTCATAGAATAATGTATAAATAATTAACAATGAAATATCATGAACCATGGAATGAATATTCCAAATTACGGGAAATATTTTCATGTGAAAATGTTTTAAAAATAAGTTTCTATTTTTATAAATAATTTCTTAGTGAAAATGTCACTGGTTTCTATTGAAAATTAATTCCTAAAAATATATAATGGAAAAAAAATTATGATAAATTAAAAATAAATTTTTAATAATTATCCAGTATTATATTCTTGAAAATTTATATAATTTTTTTAAAGATAAAATTTGTAGTGGGTGATAAAAAATTTTACTTTTAAAGGATGTAAAAACATTTTTAAATATTTGAGAAGACCTATATTGATACAAAAATTATTAAAAGTGTAATATATTTTCCCATTGAAAGTAGGTATATTGAATAGTGAGGATAGTAAAAAATAATCCATATTAGAGTTCCAAACAAATAGGATAGAACATTTGCAGGAAATAAAAATATAGTTATGGAGGAAACAAGCCCTTGGAAATAATGAGACGTGTTATTTTTAATAAAAAACTTTTATTTGAGAAGGTATTTTATCATGGAAGAGTTAATTTATAAAAATAAGAAACATAAAAACATAAATTGAGAATATTATACATATATATAAATGAATTTTAAAGATAAAAGTGTATTAAATGATGATAATCATGTACAAAAATTATCACTCATAGATAAAGAATTTGATTCGAGAAAACTATTACTGCTCGAGTAACATTTAAATATAAACCCCGAAAATAATATAGAGATTGAAATTTATCATATGATATTAATAATGAATAAAATTTTATGGTTCAATGAAACAAATAGGTAGTATATACACTATATAATCAACATTATTTTCATGATATAAATGTTTCTAAAAAACAGAATTTGAGAAAAGAAACCCTTATAAATTTAGTAATTTTTGAATAAGAATGACATTGGAGAAAAAAGGGAATTAAATAGTTAACATTATGAAATATAATATAATAAAGATAAATTTTATGAAAATTCCATTAGATACACCATTCTAAATAAAGGATTGTTTTAAATAAGAAAAAATTCCTTAAGGGTTGAAAATATAGACAAAAACCCCTTACCTTATTCACCTACATTGCGAGATGTACACTAAGATCCGGTATAACTAACATAAATATCATGATAAACTATATAATAAATGTTTAATATAAATACCTTTTTATAAAAATAATTTATAATTATTCTATAAATGTATATCAGTTCGTTTTTATATATTTTGAATATTCAGTGTGAGTAATATTGATGGCTTTGAACTAATTTTATATTTCCGGTGTTGCTATTATTTTTTCTCAATATGTTCATCTTTACCAATTCATAAAAGGTACCAGAATTTATGTTTTATAATTATTTATAATGTTATAATTTCCTTCTATGAGATATTTGGTTACGATCCTGGAAGATTAAATTATATATGAGCAAGTTTTAGGGTTTTTTAACAAACAGATGTTACTATATTAATTAATGAATTTAATTTTAATGTCACCTTTGAATAATTAAAATAAAATCATTATTATAATTATTATATATTATTATTAATTAGTTTCTCATATTAATAAATTATTATTTTTTCATTTTTCAAGTAGGAGGTCAGTCCGATCCAAGCAAAAACATACTATAATTAATTGATGACTATGATTATGATAGGCGATTATTTTGGAATAATATAATTATTTTTTAAAATTAATTTTATTATTTGGATACATTAAATTTTGATTATTATTCAAAAATAATTTAAAAAATAATATATAAACTAGTTAATAAAACGAGATATTTTACTTTATAGATGAGGTAGCTCCCATAAAAAACTGTTAATGTTTTTATTTTTCAAAAAAAATAGAGGGAAAGAAGAAATATTATAATTTTTACCTTAATAACAATAGTATATTATAAATTACATATTTATTCTGAAAATTAACCCTTAAAACCAGCCAATATATTCATCAGTGAAAACTGAAGTCATCACTTCATGGAGGCAATAATCCGCAAAATGCACAAATGACTGGTTCTGTTTTCTTGAAAGAAAAATATAAAAGGTGGTTAATTGTTATTAAATTATAAAAAAATTATGTATATTAAATACTGATATAAATATATAGTAATTATAAAATATTATTGTATTACACAATATAGAAAGGGGAAAAGTTAGAAAAAATCGCACCCATATAAAAATCATTGTGTTTTCATTAGAGGATTCCTCAGAAATGGGGGTTTTAAGATAATATCATTTGATAGTAGGATCAAAGAAATATGAATAGGATTACAAATTAAGAATAATTGGTATATTTTGAAGTTGAATATTAATTCTTTGACTGGTATTGAAGGGGTAGTGAGAGTCCAATTTTATTGGTGGTGAGATTGAAATATTTGTTAATATTTCATCTTAATATAATGATTGAACATGTTTTACATGTAAAAAAGACTCTAAAATGGATCATAATAGACTTTATGGTAATATAAGGTTTATAAAACATCATGAATTCATTTTAATTCATTTATAAACATTTTTAAGCCTGTTATTCTTGTAATTTTTACCTCTACCATTATGCCTTTTATTCTTGTAATTTTAACTTCTACCATTTTTACCGTAGTAACTAATTTGTACTTAAGTATTTAACATTTAATGACTAAATATAAAATATTAATTATTAAATAAATTTTAAATTTTAATTCAAAATATTAAAAACTTACATCCATATAAAATTTATAAATATAAAAAAAATCAATTTTAACATTAACTCACATAAAATGCAAAAACATATTTTTTGTAAAGGATTATTTTTATGTTTAAATTTATATATAAGATAAAATTATCATTGTATTTTATTTTTATGATATAAATTAGTTTAATATAAAAAATAAAATTTATAAGGCTTTCAAAGAAATTCAAAACCACCCAAAAAACTTTTAATTGAAAAATATTAGTGAAGTTGTTAAACATAGTTTTCCTAAATTAATAATAGTATATTAAAAATACATTTTATTAAACCTTAAATAAAAATTTTATTAATTAAATGGTTTTATAAGTAAATATTTATTTCTTAAAAAATGGTACGGCCCTAAAATTTATTTAGTTGTAAAAAAATGTAAGTTTTCAGTATTCAATTGAAATAAACTATTTTGTAAAAATACCAAAAATTCATCATATTTTTTTTTGAAAAGATGAATCGATAATTTAATATTATTTTAAATATTTAAAATTATAAAATTATAAAATTTATTTTTTAAATGAATTTTTAAAATATAAGTAACAAGAAATTTTTTAAATAATTACATTTGTGAACATCAAGTTCCATTAAACTTATTTTTTGTAAATTTCTAAATAATTAAATGTTGAGTGATAGATTTTAAATATCAATACTAACTATAATAAACATTTATATATGTTCAATTTATGTTAAAACATAATTTTTCATGAAAATCATCCCTTTTAAATTAAAAGTCAAATAATAATATGAAATTACTTTATTTGATTTTTATATTTTTATATACTAAAGATTATATTATTAATATAATTTTATAATTTCATGGTTTTTTTAGTAGATACCTTTATTAGATATTTTTTTTCATATGACACAATATATAATAGATTGTGTCAGCTTCAAGGATCCAAAATATCAACTTATTATATTATATCGCCATTAAATAAATTTCACCTAGCAATTTTAATTATTACCAATTGATGAAATTAGGTGTACCTATTCATAAAATATTTATCATTCAAGTTATAACATCTAATATGAAATATTCCTTACCATATAAGGATATAATATGTTACATATATTTCCCCCAAATACATTAATATTATGTATTATCATATACTCAAGTATCCATATACTATAATTATACATTATCCAAAACATACCTTTCTAAAAACTATATGAATCTCAAATAAATTAACCAATGGAAAACCATATATTCTTAATAAAACCAATTGTATCCTTAATACCTCAAACAATATTTATCTTTAGGTTATAAAATCACTCCCTATCCAATATATATCATGAAGCTAAAAATGAAATATTTTTGACCAAAAATATCATGAATAAATTATCAATACCAATGTTACTAATAAATTCTAACATAATTTCTTCAACATCATTCATGTCTTTATTAACTCAAAATCATTAATATATTAGACCTAAGAGTTTTCCACCCCTCAATCATGTGTTCATAAATAGTTATCCTAAAATATATAACCTTGTAATAATATAATTTTTAAGGTTAATGATACCATTTAATATATGTTTACAAATCACTAAATGAAAAATAATGAAGAAAAAATCATTTATATTTCATATAGTACTCATAAACATTAGAATATACCAGAATATCATTGATAAATATCACTCACTAATGGTAATATCTAAGAGTATAAATATTTATTTTCTTTTCATATAACTACTCTATGCCTTATATAAGACAGGGAAACTCACCATTTTCATCATAAAATTAATATAATAAGATTTTAAACCATTTAAGTATGCTCCACCATTCTGGTAAAAGTCATAGTGATTTCTAGAGACATACATTTCGTAGATTCATTTCCATGATTTTGTTTTAACCAAATACAAAAAACAAAAATAGATATGATAATATCCCAAAGGTGAATCTTCAAACATTAATATAAAGATTTTTTTAATGAAAATTTTATTTATAACATATGATATATTTGGTTTAACTTATGATTCTCTTTGTTCAACTATTGGTTACATTAAATTTTGTTCTCTCAAGAATTTTAATCTAATACCAAACATTAATTTCGAAAAAAATACTTCATTATAACTTATAAAGAGAATGTTATTAACCAAATCATATCCCCTAGGAGTGTCAGACTAGGTTTGTGGTTATGCCGCTTTTTTGTGCAGTATGTGATGATCAAGTTAATATCCAATAATCAATTTTCTAGTTTATTAGCCCAGAATATTCTATCCTAGATCTTGGATCCACTTGTAATACCCATAACAATATGAAATTTAAAGTGAAATTACACAATATATACTTTAATAAAATTTTCATATTTTATCCAATACATATACTTATCCCTTAGAATTATTTCTATGGTTTTAACTGAAGTTATCTCATCTTAATTTTAAAAAATAACTATCTTATCCCACTAAATAACAACACTCTAATCTAATAATAACTATAATAACCTACATTCATGACCATATCAATTACATGACATAAAGAAACATATCATTATAACACATTCCCAAGAACATTTAGGTTTATAGTTTTTTATAATAGAGATAAAACATTAATGAACAAAACCCATGTATTTTAAAATGAAGGGAATTTTATCTACAATATAATAAACATATTAATCCATAAAAAGTTATAAAAATCTCCTAATAATTTTCTATATAGATAATAATTTTTATTTTTCATACATTCCTTATCATCATAACCTACGGAAAAAGAAACGTTGGAAAGGGGTGATATTAGATGCTCAATAATTGTACACATAAGAAATAATTTAAAATATTCCAAAGTGATAATAATATGGGAAAAAATGTACAATCAATGTACATAATAATATCTTACCAAATAAATCATATACAAAACAACATGAGTTATGGAATAAATCTTGGCATAATATAATACATGAATCAAAAGAGTGTGAATACATATTCTAACAACGATAATCCATGAGACGGTAACATAAACATAAAAATAATCATAAAATTATAGCATGACTTGTAAATGTAGAACAAATATTTTTTTAGACATATTTCATAATCATATCATAGAAAATACTTGTGAGAAAACTCATTATTTCCATTCCTATGTTAAAAAATCAATATGGCCATTATCGAAAATGTCAGTATACTCAGTATGTACATGTCTGTGTGAACAACCTCAACACGATCTTTCTTTACTATCTCATGAGATATCAATATAAACCATTTTAATAGGGGGAAATATTTGTCTCCACCTATTATCATCCGCACAAGGTTTTTCTATATAAAATAATTCACCATAATATTAGAACTAATCTATTGAAAGAAATGGGTTTAATGTCCTTATTAAATGGAATCATATAAATAAAATATTTATAATTACATAAATAATCCCAAAATGATATACCAATAAAAAATAAACAAGTATGAAAATATATTCAGTAACATTCTAGGTAAATATCATTAAATCAAGACAACATTGAATGTGGAATTTACACTATATAGATAAATTGTATATGGTTAAGTCACCAATATCTACAAGAAATCTATGTACTTAATTTTGGTAAATACCCTTCATTCAAAGGAATAAAAAATTGGGTATTTATAATGGAAATTAATTAAAAAAATAATTATGTTTACAAAAAAAATATTATTAGGAAATACAAAGGTAGTGATGGATCATTTCACATATATAGATTTAACAGTTCTTATTTATAAAAAAATGGTAAATAGTCAACTAGTAAAATAATAATACATTTAGAATGATAGTTGAACATTACATTTAGAATAAATGTAAAAATTACAATTTTTTCATGAAATCCATTTTTAATAAAACTATATAATAATGGAAATTTAATTTAATTTTGAAAACAATTAATAATTGGAATGAATATTAAAAATTAATGGAAACCCATTATTGTGAAAAAAAATAAAAGGAATTTTATTTTCTTATTCTTAAAAATAAATTCAAAATGATAAATTCACAAATTTATTTTATAAAATTAATAGAAAAATGATTACAGAAAATTTATGAGATATATTAAAAAATTAATTTGAATAGAATATCCAATATTAGATTCTTGAAAAAGGATTTAAAGGATTTATATAAAAATTTGGAGTATAAGATAAAACATTTTATTTGGAAAGGATGAATAACCTTTTAAAATATTTTGAATTACTCTTTTTGAAAACACACATCATAAAAAGTATATTATATTTTAATTTTAATAATAGGTAAAGAAAATAAATAAGATCATAGAAAATAATACGTATTATAGTCACCAAAATTAGTATATATGATTTCTATGAAGAATAATATATGCATTGAGGAGAAGATTCATTTGAAAGAATGAGAGTTATTCTTTCTAATGACTATCTTTTATTTTAGAATGATTTTCATCATGGAATATGACACCATTGAAAATAAGTAACTACCCCATTGATCTAGATAAATACCATATATAAAATAAATTTTAAGTATACAAGTGTCTAAGAAGATCCTAATCATGTAGGGAATTTATCACATAATGAAAAGTAATTTAAGTTAAGAAAATATAACGGATCAAATAACATTTACATATAAACCCCTTGGATGATATAGAGAATGAAATTGAACATATAATTACATGAATGAAATATTTTTCATTGTTTAATTAATAAAATTTGTATAATATACAAAAATATAATCAATATTAGGATCCTTATCAAAACATGTCTCAAAGGAATTTGAGAATACAAACCCTAATATCTTTTCATATTTTTGAGTCAAAACCCCAATAAAAATAAATCCTCCAAATTAATATTTAATATCATAAAATATAATATATCCATGATAAAAATATTAAATGGTCATTATATAGAACGTAAAAAAAATTCATGGTATTAAATAAGAAATATTCCTGATATGGTGAAAATTGAGATAAGGAACACTTAACTTGTTTCCCCGCTTAATCAAAATCATGATAAGATCATGAATATCAAAAAAAATAACATAATCACCTATTTATTTTTTTTATTTACATAATCTTTTATAAACATAATTTATAATTATTCTCAATATGTATATTATTTTTTTATCTGTTATTTTCAAGATTTTGTGTGAGTATGCCTAGTTGTTTTGAACAAGTTTTTTAATTGGTGATTTTGTTATCTATTTTTTATAACCACACTTCTATTTATTACACACATAAAAATTATTTATTACATAAAATTGAAATTAATAAAAACAAGTGGGTCAAGAGGTATAGTGTCATGGGAAATTATGAACATTATATAACAACTTAGTATATATAACATATCATCACTTTTACATGGCCACAACATTCTTTTGTACTTAAAATTCCATTGGAAATAGTGAGGACATTCTTAAAAAAAGGGTAAGCTATAAGGACAATTAAGGGAGTAATAAATGCATAAAATAAATAATATATTACATTTTAGGAAATATATATATCATTGGAGCACAAGAGAAATGTGAACATAAAGGCGTGATATAACATGATTATCATAACCTGGAAATGTTGAAAAATATTTAACACGATTTTAGAGTGATCTAAGGATCATTAAACATGGATAATTATTAAAACATCATTGAAATTGAATTATCATGAGTAAATTATCATTTCACTTTACATACCATGATACTAATCTTTAACCAATGCATTGAAGAACTATCAGGGCACACCCTTCTAAATCATTTCATTTCATGCATAAGTTTCCCACATAGATCATACAAAATTGATTCATTAAACATAATCATTTTTTCAATGATAAAATAATGTGGAATTAATAAATGAAACTTTATAATCAATGAGTAAATGTGCAAAAAGTTGAATACCCTTGATAGATAAATGGGCATGGTATTCAATACATAATGACTTTGTTTTGGAAAATCACCGTGCAATTTCGGCAGCATAACGACATGACATAAGAATTCATAAAAATATTTTATGAGAGGGAAATAGTTTTTTCAACCTACTCTAATGAAATGTACAGAATGGGGTTCATATATATACATGTTCCAACATATGTAATAGAATTTATATGCATAATTTTAAATAATTTCTTAAATGTAAATGAGAAGAGAGAAATTCCATTCAGAATTTTGGCATGGAAATAGGTGTGCATGGGAGTCATTAATGAGAGACAAAAAGGTCACTCATAATTAAAACATAATGATGGAATTATTGGGGTGTTTATAAATCATAACACAAAATTTTTAATTGGAAACAAAGGGTATAATAGTAAAAAAGTTTTTTTGACAAAAAATAGAAAGAAAGAAATCCCTTACGTGGAAGTGTGATCTCGAAGGCCATGGATGGGATTGAGAGAGGCTTACTGAGAGCATGAAAGGACTTAGGAGTACTCAAGAGATAGGAATTTAGTCGTTTTCGAGCTCCAACTGGTTTGAGTGAGGAGGAATGGGAGATTTAGTGGGTTTAAATAAAAAAGGAGAGATAATTCTTTATTATTTAGGTTTTGGACACCACACATTAAACAAATAAAAACTAAAAACAAATCCCAGGTTTTTCCCAAAGTTTTTTCCAAAGGGGATTGCAAAAAATTATATTTTATGTCCAATGGAAAAATTTATTAAATATTAATTTTTCTTATGTGGAGGTGAGTCACACTCTTAGGAAAATTATTTTAAAAGTTAATATGTTTTATAAGTCTTGTACGGTCCACTAAGGAACCATAAAATTAATCAAACAAATCAAAAATCACATTATTTTAAAGGTAATATATATATTTTCAGAAATTACTTTTTTTGGTATTTTATCAAATCACTATGTGTTCATTATGATGTCATAAAACACATTGTATATTTTAATGGAATTTAACATTTACCCAGAAATTTTATTGTCTTAGAAAATCATGAAATATTCACCATTGGATAATTTTGACATCATGATAACAAAAATATTATTAATTTTATCTAATTATTTGTCTAAATATGTTAATTTTTTTACTTTAAAAATAAAGACAAGCATTTATAAAAAATTCATGGGTTTTGACAAAAACGTGCTTTCAAACAATAATAAAAATTACAATTATATTCATAAAAAATATAGAATAATTTATATTTAATAAAAAAAATTTGATAATAATATTTTATTAAAATATTATTTAATTCAAAAATCTATTAATTCATACAAACAGATTTCTTAATTTAAAATTAACTAAAAAACTATGTGTGCTTTAAAAACTATTTACAAAGTAAAAATAATAAGATGAATGCATATTATATAAAGAAATATAATTTACATAACCATAGTTCTAGTGTCCTATTACATAACCCCTTAAACACTCACATAAGACCTAAGGGTAATGTGTGTGACGGTGAAAGACTCATGGGGTGGCTCAGATAACATTGATCTGGTGGTAATCTCTATTAACTTCCACTTGTCTCGTAGGGCGTTCCGTTCAACATTAACATGCTGAAGCTTCTCTTGGGATTTTTCAAGAGTGAAGACAAGTTAACCCATATCCTTCCAATCTCTGACAAATGGGATTTGTATGGAGCAATTCTACTGGATGAGGCTATCACTTTCTATGTCTGACTAAATTTGGTTTGTTAATTCCCTATAATCGTAATAATAAAGTGATCATTATTAAACATCTATATTAGAAAATGTTACAGTTAATAATGGTATTTTTAAATCCAAAAACCTAAAACCAAATAAGTACATACATTTTATATAAGCATTTTACATAATAAGACATTTAATTAGATCAATATGAATTTTCATTTATAAAAGTTCAGGTCATTACAATCTTCACCAATTACAAAATTTCACAATCAAAATTTCCTTTTCCAAACTAAAAAATATGTGGGTATCTCCGCCTTATCACTTCATCTGGTTCTCATGTTTCTTCTTCGAGCTTTTGGTTTCTCCCCAACACCTTTACTAGGGACATTGTCTTATTTCGTAGAACTTTTTCCATACGATCTAATATATTCATCATCTTCTCTTCATAACATAGATCATCCTCCAATGGTTCCACCTCTGGATTGAGTACAAGAAATGGGTTAGGTATGTACTTCCTCCAGAGTGATTCACAGAATACATCATGTACTTGAGATTTGTTTTGTGGGTGTACTAGTCAACATGCCACTGGTCCAATGCAACCAGGGATCTCAAAAGGTATGATGTACCATGGAATAAGCATTTCCTTCTTCAAAAATCTCATAACTCTTTCCATGGTGATATTCATAAGAATACGATGTCTCAAACCTCAAACTCTAGGTCTCCTCGACAATTATCATCATGGCTCTTTTGTTGACTCTAAGCCGCTTTAATGTGCTGATTGATGGTCTTATCCTTCTCCACCATTTCCTTGACAATTTTTGAACTAGGAGTTTTTTCTGCCCAACTTCATCCCAACATGTTGGTGTTCTACACCTCTTCCCATAGAGGGCTTCATAAGGATCCATTTAGATTCTTGAGTGGAAATTTTTATTGTAAGAGAACTCATCTAGAGAAAGATGTTGATCATACCCTCCTTTGAAGTCCATTAATCATACTCTCAACATGTCCTCAAGTGTTTGGATAGTCCACTCAGATTTTCCATCAGTTTGAGGATGATAATCCATAGTTATGTTCAGCTTAGTATTCAGAGCGTTCTATAGACTCTTCCAGAACATAGAGGTTAGTCTTGGTTCTCGAATGGATATAATAGAGAGTGTAACTCCATTTATCCTTACCACTTCTATGATATATATCTATTCCAGTTGATCTAGTGAGAAATCTTCTTGAATTAAAATGATGTGTGTCGTCATTGTAAGACAATCCACAACAACCCATATAGATTTGTTTCCATTGTATTTTTTCGAAAGTCTAGTGATAATGTCTATGGTGATGTTCTCCCATTTCCATGCTAGTATGCGTAATAATTGAATCTTCCCATTAGACTTTTTCCTCTCAAACTTGACTTACAGACAGACTAATAAATTTGATGTATACTCAAAGATCTCCTTCTTCATGTTATCCCACCAATAATTCTCTTGGAACTTTCGTTATATCATTGTGTTTCCTGGGAGAATAAATAAATTGGAATTATGTGAATCATTAAAAAGTACATTCTTTATCACCTAATTTGATGGGACACATAGTATTTTCCCTAATCTCATAATTCCTTCCACATTAACATTGATCTTCGAGGATTTTCCTTTTCCGATTGTTTCAACTTTATTTTGAATTCCCATATCATCCTTTTAAGAATCCTTTAACATTTCCAAAAGAGACAATTGATAAATAATTTGTTAAAGGGTTTATGATGTTCCCTTCTTTATGATTCCAATGTTTTTCTTCATCAAATTTAAGAATATTTTATCCTTTTCAATTCTCAATAATGATAGAATCGCTGGGTCCTTTCTACTTAGATCATCTTCCACCATTTTCACTTTACTAGGATGGTAAGGGTTTGATTAGTCATTGTTTTTTATCAGATTTAACCTTATTAATTAGAGCATATTCAACAATTTCTATGAGAATATATACTAGGAGGTTTTTTTATCTGTATATGTTTCACACCTCTCCCCAAAGAGATAATGTCACAAAATTTTCAAAGTGAAGATTACTACAACCAACTACAGATCATGTGATGGATAGTTTTTCTCAAGAAATTTCAATTTACTTGACTCATAGACAATGAATTGGTCATTTTTCATCAACACACGATAGATTCCATTCTACAAAGAATCACTAAATACCAAAAAAAATGAACCACTTGTGGATAGTGTGATGATATGTATAGTGTTAGGACTCCTTTTCAACTATATGAATCTCTCTTCGCATTCACAACTCCATGAAAACTAGACTTCATTCCGATTTAGTTTGGTAAGGGGGTTTTACAATCGTAAAAAATTTCAAAAAAATTGGTGATAATATCCATCTAACCATAGGAAGCTACAGATATCTGTCACCCATGTTGGCCTTGGCCATCTCTATATTGAAGCTATCATAGAGGAATCTATATATATCCCATTGCATGCAATGATATGACCCAAGAATGCGACCTCCTTGAACCAAAAATCACTCTTGTTGTACTTTGCATAGATATTCTTCTTTTGAAAGGTCTTTAGTATAGTTCTTAGATGCTCCTCATGCTCCTCCTTAGTTTTCGAGTATATTAGAATATTACTTATAAAGACTACAAAAAATGTATCAAGGTAGTCTACAAATAATATATTCATCATGTTCATGAAGATTGTTGGAGCATTAGTGAGTCTGAAAGGAATTACTATGAATTCATAGTGCTCATAGATTGTACAAAATGTAGTCTTAGGGACATCCTCCTTCATCACCCTTACTTGGTATTATCCTGACCGAAAATCCACATTGGATAATTATTGTGCTCCACACATCTGGTCAAACAGGATATCAATTCATGGAAGAAGATACTTGTTCTCTATCATGTTTTTTTTGTGCTCATGGTAGTCAATGCAAAGGCGCATTGATCCATTGTTCTTCTTAACAATGAGGACTGGTGTACCCCATGGTGAAGCACTTGGGCGTATCAACCCATTATCATGATTTTCTTGTAGTTATTTCATTAGATCCTCTGGCTCCAAGATTTCCATTCTATACATAGTCTCAGAAATTGGAAATACCAAAGTAAAAGATCAATCTATAATTTAACATCTCTTCTAAGAGGAAGAAGAGACAACTCCCTGATAAAATACATCAGTGAATTACCTCACAATAGGAATGTCTTCAAGGATGTTTTCTTCCTTAGGATAAATCATCTATGAATGATACTCATTCTTATAGGGAAGTAATATGCATGCTTGAGATGATGATGCTAAAAAATATTAATCATCCTCGTTGAACCTGTACAGAATCAGGGCACAATTCTTTATATGGAGAGTGGTTTACCTCTCATTGAAATTTATATTCGCTATATATATGGAAAGCCAATCCATGCCATGAATTGCATCAAATTACACCAGAGGGTGTATGAAGAGGTTCAATGGTAATTTCAAACCACAAAATTGTGATAGGGGAGGAGTTATATTCATGGGATGTGATTCCATTTTTTGTTCTCACTAACATCTCCACATTCATGATTTGTGGTGGTGTTGGGATTGTTCTACAAAACATTATATATATAAAATAATGTGTAAAACCAGAATCAAAATATATGTTTGATATTCAGGAATTAATAACTAGAATACCTATCAACCCTTCATTTTAGGGGTTTACTTCGGTGGTAGTGAGGGAAAATTCACTCCCTTCCTACCTTGGAGGTTGTTGGTTGCCTCCAAAAACCCTTATCTTTGGTCACTGATTTGCAATGTGACATGGTTATATTCAGTTAAATCAATAAACATTGAATTGATGTTCGAATGCAGAATTACTATTCTTTACTGCAGCAGTGAGTTTTTATTGTTGATGGTTAATATCCAGGTTCCCTTTTCTTCCACACCTAAAGAATTTCCTCATCCCATTTATTAAATTTCTAGGGTGAATCTTTTCGAACCATTGGAAAGTGGGTTACTATAATTTCGTAGAAAAATTGCATTTATCCAACAAACAACTAGAATTAAAGTCCAATTTATTCTTCTTATCCACATGATAGCCATGAGATTCACCAATCTCTATTTCATCTTTGAGGGAATATCAAAAAACATTCATAGCTCTTGATGTCACATATTTATTGGTCTTTCCATATGTTAGGTATTAGCCCACCAAAGAAGTAGTAAACATTGTATTTGGGGGTAAAAACAATGCTGGAGGCATATCATGTAAGCCTTGTGATTTTTACCTCATACACATTGAAGAATTCATAGTTTTCTCTTGAGGGATGGTAAGTCCAATTCCATCTTAAGATAGAGGGTGCGACGAAAAACTTTATCAAAATACATTTTGTGGAAATCCGTTCATTCCCTTTCCTTAATATCTTCCTCAGGATTATTATATTAGATTAATGTCCCCCATTGATCATCTTCTCCCTCTATATAATATGTATCCATAAGTACCTTCCCTTTTGTAGAACCAAAAAATATTGAGAAGGTCTTCTCAATGGATCTGATCCATTGTTCGGTGATTGAGGGATCATATGATCAATTAATTGTAGGAGTTTTTATCTCATAAAGCTCTACATTGCGGCATGTTCTTTCATTGAGGGGGGGGGGGGGTTCAAAATTCATCTTGAACTATATTTAAATTCAAAAATTTAGTTAACTGATAGAGTATCAGGACAATGTTTGTGATTCCTGCTCCCTTAGAATTACGAATCTCATTAGAACCATCATCATGTTGATCTTCACATAAGTTGTTTGCCCAAGTCCTCCTATTACCTACCATTGTCTATAATGAAAGGAATGTTATGTGTAACACATAAAGGGGAATACAAAGGCAAAAATGGATAACTTATAAATTACATTTATTTCCTTAACTTATGAATTTATAGGCTTCAATCTATGATATCCTTGATCTACTTCCCAACATATATTCTCAGGGGAATTTTTTTATTCCCATTATAATGGTTCATACTAATCATATGAACATACCAAAGAATATTCCCAAGGAGTTTCTTAACCAAGAGTGTATCAAGACTTGTTGTTGTTCACCAGTTCCCATTTGAGTCTAGCTTAAAGCGGTGTTTTTGGGTTTTACGCCTAGATACATTTTTTTTAGAGCATCATCTACTTGATCATATCTAGATAGGGAGTTATTTTATTGATAAACCACTTAATTATTACTCACCAAAATATAGGGATTTATTTATTATACTTAGTATTAACCCTAAGTCTTTCACTACAGTTCTCCAATCCAAATGAAAAAATTAACTAAACCTATCCTCTGATACCCATTACAATTACCCTTCCCTTTATTACACAAAAAACATGATTTATTACATAAAAATTAAACTAATACAACTCTAAGGATCAATAGGTCTGGTGTATTGAGAAATTAGGAACATTACATAACAACATAGAACAAAAAACACAACATCTTTTTTGAAAACATTGTTTACATGACCACAACATTCAATCGTACGTAACATTGCATGGGACAACCTGAGGACATTCATTAGAAAAGGGTGAGCAATAAATCCTAGTAAGGGAGTAAAAAATGAATAACATGATGAATATAGTATATGTTGGAAAAAAGACACATCAGTGGAGCACAAGAGAAGCATGAACATAAAGGCATGATATATAATGATACCCTTAACATGAAAATGTGGAAACAACATTTAACATGATATTAGCTTGATCCAATGCTAATTGCACATGTAAAATTTGTGAATCATAAATGTACTTGAATTACCATGATTAAAATTTCATTAAAATTGACGTATCATGATACTAATATTTACCCAATGTATTGGAGTTCTATCAAGATGCACAATTTTTAATCATTTCATTCCATACATAAGTGTGCCACATAGATCATAAAAAATATATTAATTAAACATCATAATTTATTCCAAGATAAGATAATGTGGAGTTAATACATGAAACTTAATAATCAATAAGTTAATTTGCATTAAGGTGAATACCCTTGATTGAGAATTGGGAATGGTATTCACAACACAGTGACTTTAGCTTGGAAAATCATAGTGCAATTTCGGAAGCATAACAATGTGAAATAAGAATTCATAAAAATTATTGATGAGAGAGAAAGGGGTGTCCCATCATATTTACATTAAATGGATAGTAAGGGCTCATATAGATAAATCTCCCAACATATTTAATGGAAAAAAGATTCATAATTTAAAAAAAAATCATGAATGTAAATGAGGAGAGATAAATTCTTTACAAAATTATATCATGGTAACAAGTGTGCATGTGAGGAATTAATGAGAGATAAAGAGGTATCACATCATTAAAACATAAGGGGGAAGTATAGAGGACGTGACAAATCATACCCCAAATTATTAAATAGAAAAAATGGTATAACAATATCACAAAAGCTAGACACAAAATATAAAGGGAGAAGTCTCTTACTTTGAAGTTTTTTCCCAAAGGGTTGGGAGAGTATTGATAGAGGATTCTTGGGAGATTTGGGCACCTTAAGAGTATTTTAGAGAGGTGAGGTAATATTTTTATGATCTCAAAATGTGTTGGTTGAAGAGTAATGGGATATTGAGTTTTTTATATAGGAAAGGGGAGGGAATTCTTTAGTATTTAGTTTTTTGAAACCACACATTAAACTAATCAGAACAACAATCTAACACATGGTTTTTACCCATGGGTTTTTCCAAACGGGAGTGGAAAGCATTATTTTATAAGGAAAATTTATGGACTTATTAAAATATTAGTCTTGATTATGTGGAGGTGAGTCACACTCTAAAGAAAACCATTTTAAAATTTAAAATGTTTAGTATGTGTTAGGGAGTCCACTAAGACACCATAAAATTAATCAAACAAATCTAAAATCAAATTATTTTAAATTTAAATCATATATTGGATGAACATAATTTTTATAATATTTTATTACATATCTATTTTTTAATTATGATGTCATAAAACACATTATATATATAAACGATATCTAATTTTTACCCAACAATTCGACTATCTCAGAAAATTCTGAAAAATTCATTGTTGGATAATTTCGACATCCTAATTCCAAAAAATATTTTTCATTTTATCTTAATAATTTTCTAAATATGTGAATTTTTAATTTTAAAATAAAAACTGCCATTTATCGAATATTCATGGGTTTTGAAATAAACATATTCCAACGTTAATAAAAATTAAAATTGTATTCATAAAAAAATATTCAATCATTTTTATTTAATAAAAAGTAAATTTTATAATACTATTTTATTAAAATATTATTTAATTAAAAATTCCATTAATTCATCAAAATATATTTCTTAATTGAATATTGACAAAAATACTATTTGTTCTTTAAAAAATATTTACAATGTAAAGTAATTAAATAAATGTATATTCTCTATACAAAAATAATTCACATAAACATAGTGTTAGTGTCTTGTTACATAACCCATTAAAACACCCGCATTAGACCTATGTGTAACGTGGACGATGGTGACAGACTCTTGGGATTCATTAGATAACATCACTCATCTTGTAATCTCTATTAACCTCTACTTCTACCATAGTTTGTTCCGTTCAAGCTTAACATGTATAAGCACAGTTTAGGATTGGTCAAGAGTGAATCCTAGTAATTCCATATCCATTCCATGCTCTGACAAATGGGCTTCATACATAGTAATTATACAGGATGAGGACATCATGTCCTTTGTTTATGTAAATTGGATTTGATATAGCCCTATATTTATAATAATCTTGTGATCATTATTCAAAAACAATATTTTAAATGGTAAAAATTCATAATGATATTTTAAAATCTGAAAACATAAAACCAAAGAAGTGCATATGTTTTATAAAACCATTTTACATAAAAAGACATTTAATTAGATCAAGTGGAATTTTAATTAATAAGATTTTGGGTTGTTACATTTTTATCCCAAAGTTAATCACTAAAAAATAAAAAAAATTTGACAAGAATGTATGTTTTATAATTATTTATAAAATTATAATTTCATTTTATGGTATTTTTTGTTATGATCCTTAATGATGAAATCATATATTAACATGTTTTATTTATTTTTAATGGACTTATTCTAGTATATTAATTATTGAATTTAACATAAATAATATAATTTAAAACCCAAATAAATTCATTATTTACTTATTTATATCATATATTATTTTTAATTAGGTTTTCAAAGTCATCCATGGTATTATTTTATTGAATTTTTTATATTGGTGGTTAGGTCGTCCCAAACAAAAAAATACTATAATTAATTAAGGATTATGATTACAAAAGAGATTTATTTTGAAATAATTTCATTATATTAGAAGAATAATGATATTATTTATATAATATTAGTGTTTTTAATAATATATAATGATAATTTAATAATAAATAAATAAACTACGTGAAAAATGGAATATAAAACTTCATGGAGGTTGTAGTCCACACAAATCATGGTTAACATTTTCATGTCTTGATGTTGATATAATAAATGTTGATTATAATTTTTATCTTAAAAAAATTATAATATATATTTTGAATTTATTTTCCAATTTCTTCCTCATTACTTGTGGAGAGGGGAGTTGGGGACAAATGGAAGTCATCACTTCCTACAGGTGGTAGTCTGCACAATTCAGAAATGATGATTTTATTTTTCCTAATAAAAATTTGAAAGGTGGTTAATAGTAATTAACAATGAATAATAAAATTTAGTATAAAAAATACTTCTTTCCTTATATAGTAATTATGAGATTAAATTTTTTAATGTAAGATAAAAGGGAAAAGAATCTATAAAAAAAGAGTACTCACATTGAAATCTTTGTGTTTTTTAGAGGATTCTTATGACATTGAAGCCTTGAGGCAATATATGATGACAATAGAGTCATGTAAAAAGAATATTATTATAAATTCATAATAATGGAATGGGTATAACATGAAAAAAATTTATTTTAGTCGTCTTGAATGTGTCGTGAGAGGCCCCTTTTTATATGCAGCGAGAATGTTATTTTTGTAAATATTTCAACTTAAAATAAATTGATCACTTTTTTAACATACCAAAAATGCCATTAAAGTATCTAAAAATGGAGTCTATTAATATTTAATCTCAATAATACATAGACCATCCATTTTAACACATGTTTGAAATATATTTTTATGTTAATTAGTTTTACAATTTTCATTGTTATCATATTTGGTTTACCATTGTAGCTAATAAATAACTGTGAAACATACTATTAATTCATAAAAATATAATGGGCTTTTTAACTAATTTTAAACCAATTATTCAAAATATTAAATCAAATTTATCATATAAATGGTATTTTTTTAATAAAAATTAATTTTAACATTAGTGATTGTAATTCAAAAAAACATGTTTTTTTCGAAAATGTTCATTTAAAAGAATTAATTATATTTGTAGGATAATATTATTAATGTAGTATATCTTTATAATATAATTTTTCAATTATAAAAAAATATATCATTTTTTCATTTAAAAATAATGTAATTTTTTTATATCAATATAATATTTAATTAAATTAAAAGACAAAAAATATTTTTTATTATAAAATATTACTTAATTTGTAGATCATAGGATTGATAAATTACTAAAAATATATTGAAAACACACAGTTTTACTCCTTAAATATATTTTTTTCTGAAATCAGGAACGATTTTTAGATATTTTTATTAATTTTATAATTTTCTTCTTATAGGTTGAGTGGAAACCTTTATATAGGCAGAAGACCCAGAGACAATAAGCCATAATACAATGCCATTTCAATCCTAACGAACAAATACCCAACTGCAAGCCCCACCAATAGATGATACTAATTATTTTGAACCGTAATAATCATGATGAATGTATACTCAGCTAGAAATCCCAATGCATGACTGTATGGGCCTGGTGAAAATGAACAAATGATACCATGTCAATCATCCAAATTTGAGAACATTTCTAGTGATTTCCACTTACTCAGACCTCATCTTTGGCCACACCTTGGATCGTATCCATTTTTCTTGAAGATGAATATACCATCAGAAGAATATTATATTATTAGGTTTCTTAGCCATAATATTGTCTTCATAAACCAATATGAATACCACCGAAGTTTGCCACCACTCTAAATCATGAAAATTTCTATCTCATGAGCTTCATTAAGCCCGCCTTCTATCAATCCCGCCAACCCTAATAGGCTGCCAATATGCCTTCTATGACACCTATACCGACCTACATTAATCCTAGATCCCCCATCAGGCTTCCACCATGCCTTCTGCACCACTGAATCAAGACTCCTTCAATCCCGCCCATCAGGCCACCATCATCTGACCCTAGTCGAGCATTCACTATCCTTCACTATAACAATCGACTTAACTATCCATTGCATGCCTCACACTTCCCGCCCCTTCCATCCAATGATCACATCACCAACTAAGCAACCCCATGATCTCACTCCCACTGTCTTCACCAACTAATGGGCTGCCTCCATACTGCACACCCCACTGCACACTTATTCTAAGTCAAAAAATATTCTTTTTAAATGAAAATACAATATATAATGAAAAACTGTTATGTAAAAATTTAACTTTCAAAAATTCAAGAGTCTAACTCATATTTAACATAAATATTGAAATATTCTAATATTGAAATATTATATTTTAAAATAAATACTAAATATCATTAAATTTCATCTTGGTTCAAAATAAGTTAAAATTAAATGGTTCGTGGGAAAGAATATATTTAAAATAAAAAATAAAATTATTTCTATTTATTATTTAATTTTAATTTATGAATGATTATATTTCTCATGAAATTTTAATTTATTATAGTTTTTTTAGTTAGGTGTTTCATTATTTAGGTTTCACATGTGACAAAATCATTCTACGATATGGTCGCTTTAAAGAATCCAAAATATTGGGTCATTATAGAGGGAGCCCCACTTTCATCTCTACCCAACAAACCAAAGTAGGAGTGCATCCAAATCAGTGGAAAAATATTATTCCATTTGATAAGGAATAACCCTAAATAGTTATTCATGTAAAAATAATAACAACCAATAATAATTAATTCCACTAGACACGATGATAAATCATCCACCTCTATGTCCAAGAACTGATGGACTTGAGGATGCCCATTACCGAAAATTAATTAACAAAATGTGATCCATGAAGCCAGAGAATATGTAAGAGGGTTGAATACATTAAGGAAGGATCCAAAAGATGGAAAAAACAAGAGAAAACCCAAAAAAGTAAATCATATAATGGAAAAGAGGGTTTATGGGATAACATACACTATGGAACACTCTAAAACAATCATAATCATCAATCGTCATCACCCTAAGGGGATGAAGTGGGGTTGTACAAGATAGATCATAAAAAAGGTAAGTAGAGGAGTGAAGTGAGACATGGTACACTAGAGTAATGGATTACCATTATTATACATCATTGTCTATAGAATCCACTACACCCATCCAAGAACTAATGTAAACAATATCACTCCTGAACTAGAATAGGGTTATGTTTGAGGGGCCAGTATGATATTAAATAGGGGGAATCTAATTAATCTCTTAAATATAATAAAAATAGAATATATAAAAGTATACCATTGGAAAAAATTATGAGAATAAGTATTGGTAGTAAAGATAAAACCAAGTAAGCAATAATGGTGCACAGAGGACCACTTCCAAGAAGCTTTTGATTACTATAGACCCCTCCAAAAGTCAATAGAATAAAGGGATGTAATTAAGAAATACCATTTATAAAATATATCTACGGACACTACAATTTAACATAAAAATGTAAAGGAATACCTAATAAATCAAATAATTATTTCACCTCATAAGTTCAGTAAACCTTGTCACTTTCTCCACTACTAACAAGATACCAAACTACTAGTCTAGCAACTCCTAGAATCATTCTTTCATCATCATAGATTAGTATTAGTACTCTAAAAGAGTTTTATGAAATATTTCCATGTAATATTACTCTCATTAGGGGTTTGAGTCGTCATGGCCCACCGATGACTCTCTACAAATTCAATTATAATGATTACCAAAATCAGCATATTGTTTGTCAGTTTATGGTTCAAATAAAACCCTTAGGTAACCCCCAATATCCAATACTCTAGATATAAAGTGTCATAATAACATAAGAAACATGGGTGGTATCTAAAAGTAAAGAACCTAATTTATAAATAGGCTACATGTATCCGTATCCCACCAGATTGGAACCATTCTCAACTTTTATATTGGAGGTTCGATCCCATACAACATGTGTAGAGGGAATACTTATTTTAGCATGGGTAGAGGAACTAATCCATGATGCTTTTGAAATAGTATAATAATTATTATCAGATCATGACAAAGAAGTTAAACTCTTTTTCTGTGGATTTCTAATGTAAGAATTATAACTATGTCTAAAAATATAGAAATGAAGAAATATTTTATTGGAATACCATACATTGAAGAAGAAGCTACACCAAATTCACCTATTTAAAAAACAATCGAATATTCATGATAATGATGACAATGTGGAATTAAAAATAGATCCCACCTCTACAAGTATCCATGAGCTAAACCGAATCATCATAAACTCATATTAGATTCTCTTTTTCCACAGTATTCTAGTACCTCTATATGAAATCATGTAAGATAAAAAAGAGCTCATGGTCATAGAATTTTAGGTCAATCATGATGATGTCACCTACATTACCATCAAATATTAGTGTTTACATAATCCACAAGGATTATCCATGGGCTATCATATATACTAATGCATTGTAATTTATGATTAAATGGGTTGGGAAACTCATGATACTCTTGTATGAATAAACAACCACATGTTACATCATATATAACTTTTCAATTAATGATATTATTTCTTCTAAAATCAATAAATGATAACTATTTATCATTTTTCGACAATATTAAATTTCATGGGCATAAAAAATATAATTTTCTTGAAATTAAACATAGTTTATATATATATCACTTGTATATATAAAGATTTAGGGTTTATTCCAATCAATATTCCCCTTAAAATAATTCCTAACATACATTGTTTTATTTCACCTTATAGTGTATCATATATAATAATTTGTGAAATCATATCCCAAAATACTTTTGTATATCTTTCAAATAATTTTTTAATCTATCACTAACTCTATATCATATCACATCATCTTTAATACCATGTGAATACATATCGAATTTTTTTATTAACCCTAAAACAATTTTATAGGATCACTCTATCTTAAAAATTATCCCAATTCAGTCAACCAAAAAGTGTGACCCAATGGGATTCTATATCATTGATAAAAAATAAACATGTTTAGATTGACATATGTATGTAAAGAAACACCTATAGAAAAGAATCAATGTAACTCTTTCTAAAAAGGGATCTGTTGTGATCTCAATCAAACACATTATTCTCTATACCTATGTCTACAGACTTTTATCAAATACAAACATGAATTATCTTATTTTATCTTTATACAATAAATCGAGTCGTCTTAGGACAAAGGAATTTTCAACCCTATATAGCCAACTCATTTGTTTTGAACTATATGAGTATAGACTGATCTGATTGAAGAA
Organism: Viscum album; assembly: GCA_963277665.1. Lineage (NCBI taxonomy): Eukaryota > Viridiplantae > Streptophyta > Magnoliopsida > Santalales > Viscaceae > Viscum > Viscum album. The sequence continues at coordinate 28,874,265 of OY728132.1, read as the reverse complement.
TATAACACATATCATTCATGCTTATGGTTAAGAACATCACACATACCTTATCCAAAAAAAATACAGAATATCTTGTTGCAACCATAGTCTCACACAATCTATCTCAATCGAGGGCCCTAATTTTTTACTCATCATATTAGAGGAAAAATCTAATATTTGTTAAGCTCTAACCAACGACATGATAAATAACATACCAAACCCCGACATATTTTCTATGTTAATATGTAGTCATGCATAAGTTATGTATCATAGTTTGAAGGTTCTAATTCAAGTTATTTTTCCAACCTTAGGTATTTTAGAGTCAAATATGATCTATGCACCTCTATTATATCATATACGTCTCTCTATCACACTATATGTGGTATATTTAGTGATACATTCATTGTACACAAAGGATAAAATTATTTTTTTGTGTGGATCCTAATCATATTCTATATCATTACACAAGAATCATACTCTTTAAAACTTTAACATTTATTTATAACATATATTACATCATGAAAAATATCGAATAGGGAGAAACTCAAAGTCATAACTTGAGAGGTCTATTATCATTACGCATCACATAATGTATATCTACATATTCCATTATGTAGGTAAGGTCAATGAATGGTAATGTATAGATATCATCTAATATGATACATTTTAGTATTCTTAAACTCTTAAAGAATATATAAAAACCCCAAAATAATAACTATTTTATTATAGTGTATATGATTAACTACTAGATCATCCTTATATTTTTAATAGTTTCTCGGTATTGTAAACTCATTACATAAAATTGAACTCCATTCACATATATATGTTACTTTTAGAAAAAATATACATGTAAAATAATTTAGTGAGAAACATCTATAAGATAATCTAGTTTGAATAATTATGATACTTATAGATCATATTCCCAATTGTTCAATGTATAGACTTATATTTGATCATCTTAATTTCACAAGATCAAATTTTATGATTTCAATATCTATTTTCTACTTAAAACTATTTCTATGTCTATCATAATTCATGTAATTATATTCCATCCATCATTTTATTGAGATAATGTGACTATAAACATTATTTTATACTAATGCATCCTTTCCCTATTAGGATATTAAGTAAAATTAACATTAACATATATTGGTGAAATTTGTTATTTGTTAACATTGAAATTTATTATGTACAATTATACTTCCACAAGACACTAAGAACTTATATTCTTTTCAAAATATTTTGACAGTATATATTTTTAAAATATACATTCTTCATGATATAGCATCAAAATTAAAGAATTAATTTCTCTGACACCCATCCTAGACATGGACATTCCATGGAGTCTCCTAAACTCTTTAAAGTATTTTGAATAATCATATTATACTGACATATTAATATTCCTTCCTAATGACCCTAGATTTCAATAAACTTGATTGGATTTATGTATAATAATTTCTAAACTTTTCAACAAATTGTTATTTGTTTTTTGAACTTCAACCAACATGGACTCTCTATACTGAAATTTAAAACCTAGAAATCATATGGATTCTTTAAATATATACCAAATTCATTGATATTCTTAGGTAAACATTCTTTTAATCCAACCATATTTAAAAAAAATCATAAATGAAAATAAGATAAATTTCCTAACCAAAACAATCCATTATAAATTTCCCCTTAAAGCATGTTATATAATTGAAAATATTTTAACTATGTGTATAAAAAAGTATGATTTCATTTAATTTAAATAACTACTATTTACATGCTCATCTAAAGTGCTATATTAGACAAAATAAACATCTTATGATGACTTTAACGAAGAGTATTCATGTTATCAAAGAAGAAAATCATTTTCTCCTTTATATAAAAGAAATAATCTAGGTAAAACCATATATTCTTTTTCATTTTCCATATTTTTCATGTTTATTAAACTTTCTAGAACATATCTTTGATATCATATATATTTTAGAATATTATAATTTATTTTTATAATGAATAAAATTTTTAGGAAACCATTAGTCTCATTGATTCATCAATATATTGAATCACATTGATTATAGTTTGAATTATATGTGAGACTAATATTGATATACCCATTCATGTTGAGTACATGACTAGATACTGAGATTCCATTGGCCATTTTCTATAAAATGCCTTTAAAACCTTATCAGAATCACTTTCTTCTTCTATAATAATCTAGATTAACTTGTGGAATAGTTTCGACACATAATTACCAAGGGATTAACTATTCCGACACATAAACTATTTTCATAATTACATTTATTAAATTAAAAATATTTAATAAGAACTTTTATTAATTTAATGGTGAAATTTGTAGCATAGATTTATTTTATATTTATCAAGGACTATTCACAAATAATTTCTTGATAATGATGATATTATCTATATAAAAATCATTTATTAGACGAGTATCATGTATTATTAACATTTTAATAAGGGATTTTATTAAATGGGATCCCACTAAAATGGTGATCCATTTGGTTCATCATATATATTAGTAGCCAAAGATCCTTATTTCACTAAGCAATGAGTCTTCATTGGTAATGTAATCATATTGGGGCATCCCTTCTAGTGTAACCCAAAAAAACCAAAAATAGGCTAATAATGGAAATTTTTGGGGAACCCAATTCTAAAATGTACTACCAAAGGATGTTCCAATGTATCCTATCCAATGTTTCCTTACATAAGATAATTCTTGGGAAACCACCTTCGGCATATCAAACCTAGTTGGATGATTTAGGTCTTGATGATTTACACATTAGATGGATTCTCAAACATAGCATCTGGAGGGTTTTTATCTCATAATCTCATCTAATTTATTACATTTTATGTATGAATTATTCTACTGATTTTAGTTGGAACCATATTACCTCCACCAAAACAATATTTCCAAACCATATTGATGTGTAACTCTTTGTACAACCCAAAATATTATTTTACTCACCAAAAAATAGACTTTAAATATATTCGTACATATCCAAATGGATCATATGTACAAGAAACATAAACACATAATATAAATTCATATAGTTTTCCAAAGGAGTAAGTTTAAAGAGACAACTATCAAACTCCCTTCATTATCCAAGACAAGGCATAAGCCTTCATGTAGGTTGGTAGAATTTTTTCAAGTCTCTATGCCCATGGATACTTTAATCAAGAGATAAAAAAATTCAATATAAATTTATCACCTAATATATAAAAACTATATTCAAAAATTAAATTTTAGTTGATAACATCAATTTTAAACTGAGGACAATGTAGATGGAAAATAGTATTCATTATCACACATAGAATATAATTAAAGGCTCTATCTTAAATTTTATTAAAAATTTTAATGCAATTTACCCACAACCTTTATATTTCTTAATCAATTTCATTAAAAAGAATAAAGTAGGGAAGAAACATTAAAAGGACGAAAAATTTAAATATCTAAAGAAGAGATGAAATTTATGAAAAATGCATAAATAAAATTTTTCTATAAAACATATTATAATTTTAAAATTTACATTATGAATGTTCCATAATTATGAATATAAATATTTTTTATTCATTATAATATTAACTCTTTAATATTTATCATTATTTAGAATTTCTATTTTAATTATAAGAAATTTTAGGAACTGTAAACAATTTATAATTCAATTTCTATTATACAAACATTTTAAATAATATAATATCATAAATGTAAACATCATTTAAATATTAATCATAACAATTATCAATTTTTTTATCTAGATTAAATAATATAAAAATAATCCCCTTTTTAGTTTTGAACAATTAAAAATAACTAATTATGAAAAATTCCTAATTTGAATATTTTTTTTATTTTGGAATTACTTAAAAATTTACAACCTTTTATAAATTATTTAATAGGATTTCAATATAAAAACTATTATTTATAGATCATATATTATGCCATATGTTTTTATAAAATTTATTTAAAATATAAAAATTTTGTATTTGGTAAAAATGAATGTTCCATAAAAGTTAATTTAATTAAGTATAAACTTTTTAATGAAAATAAATTAATTTTTAAATCCTTATAAATTAAGTAATCCCAAAATAACATTTATTTTTATTTATAATATTTTTAAACCATTAAACAAATTTAAGAATATAAGAAAATTTAATATTTTTTATTTACCCTTATGAAAAATATGTATTTTGTGTAAGGGTATAATCCTTATACCCTTAAAATGAATGATAATGTAAGGGTAAATACGCATTACTTTTATTTATTGAGTATCATATAAGGGTAGTGATCTCTTACCAGTGCATGAACCCTTCATGGAAAATTAATCCTCATATTACCTTTAACTGAAATGATTCACACATAGGTAAAAAAATCCTGAAATAATAACTATATAATGACATTTAAATTTCCTTTAAAACCATTCCCTACCTTCTATATATATGGGTAATAAATATCATACCCTTATACAACACTTTTATTAAAACTATTTACATAAGGGTTACACATCAAACTACCTTTTTTGTGAACCCTTCATGTAAAGGTGAGACTTGTGATCCCATTCATGCATAAGGTTAATTCCAGTCGATCTTTAAATAGACCAATAAATGTAATTTTAAAGAGATATCACCATTCTATATACCACTCCATATATGGTTAAATCCTTGGTTTCCCTTTTTTCTTCCCTAATGCATAAGTGTAAATCGTTTTTCTAGATTTTAATAAAACTAGAAAAATAATTCTCTATTCATGGTTTCTTCTTCATTTTAATGAAATATTTCATAGATATAAATCATGATTTTCTTTTAATACCTATACTAGAATATTCAAATTATAATAACACTTAATATACATATTTTTATAAATTATAATCTAAATTAGAGGATCTCCCGTGTAACAAGTTGGAAACTGCTTAAAAGTAATGAAATTAAGAGATAATGTATTGCCATACCATACACTGAAAATGTTGCTACATCATCTTCACCACCTTAAAACACATTCAATTGTTCTTTAAGAATAACATAACATAAAATCCAAAATATGTCCCACCTCTAATTGTATCAACAAGCTATACTAAATCATCCATCATTTAAATGGGATTCACCTTTTTCCACAGTATCTTAATAATTATATATATAATAGAGTAAAATGAAATATAAATCTTGGTAGAATAAATTATAACAAAAATTATGTGATCAACTATACAACTATCACATGGTATTGTTTATATAATAGTAACATGCGTTCTCCTTTGAAATCCACATTTACTCATGCATTGTAACACATTAGAGAATGATTTGGATAACAGATGAAACTCTTTCATGAATTAACTCCCATATGTTACATCTTATGTAATAGTTCCATTAAAGAAAGTCCTTGTAGTAGAATAAATAAATTATAACTATTTAACATTTAAAAAAAATTAAAATTTCATGGGCATGTAAATCATAATTTTAATGCAATGCTATATTGATTATATTTATCACATATATATAAGGCTTTAGAGAATATTCCAATCACCCCCCGCTCGCCTGATAGAGACATTTCATAAATAGCTATCTGGATAGAAGAATTATCTCTTATATAATCATTGAATATAGTCTTAATTATGATAATTTGTACATAATGACCCAAATTAATGATCTAAGATGGGTATGTACATGGTAGAATCTTATTTTTAATTAGATAAACTGATGGTTATTTAAGATTATCAATGTCAGATAACATAAGACGGAAAAAAACATAAAAAAATGGTTATTACATGTTTCATATACCATTTTGTTAGTACCATATAATTGGTGTCCTATAGTTTCAATTTAACCATTAGATTATTAGAGTCCTAGTGGATGGATAAATTAATCATTTCACTAACTCTATATTCTATAGTTTCAAATCCAATATGAACACTACATGATACCACTTCACTAAATAATAACAACATCCTCACATATATACTAACTATAAAATACATCATTTGGAAAATAAATTTATAATGTCACTCAAATATGACCTCATCCATTAGGATCCAACCTAGATTGGATGTTTGTTGAGTTTTCCACAACAAACTCACCTTTAATAGGTTAGGGACCTGTGACTAGCACCAAGAAGTAATAACAAACATATGGGGGGATTAGCATAAGAAACAATCATGTAAAACATATCTTCATAGAATATATAAAAATAAAATAATATTAATAATAATAAACTTTTATAATAAATTATTATGAAATATGATAAAAATCCACACTATATGATAAATGAAAACAAATAAAAATTATGGGAAAATTATGCATAAAATCAAAATTAATGACTAACATATAAAAATAATAAATGAGGGAAACTCATTGATTCACTACCTATAGAAACATATAATAAATGTGATCTTCATATCTTAGTTCCAAATACCATTTGGTACACCAACATCATGTCCATTGTGATCAATATAAAACAGTTCATCATTTTTATAAGACACGACATGTGTAGGAGGAATTCATATGATGGGGTGAGTTTAAAGATACCCAGAAAAAAAACCCACAAAAATTATAAAATAAAACATAATCAACCATATAACTCATTATTGGGTGAAAGACAAGAAGTAAAAAACCAATTACACATGAGGATAATAGTCTAGAAATTGAAAGAGTCCAAATAGTCAAATCCAATACACATTTTGGTCAATAAATTCATGTAGAGTATGTAAACCATACTTCTTAGATTTACATTGACCACAAAATTCTTATCAATATTTGTAATGGGGGATCACGTGTCATAAATGCATGTGCATCAGTAAAGGGAGTATCAAACATGAAGGAGGAATATTTCCTTGCTGAGTGGATTAAACTAATTGACGGAGTACCAACACCATAAATGGTGGATACAGGCCATATCATTAGGTGATTTCATGACTCCACTATCCATATGGGCTACTATGAAATGTTGGTACCAATGGTGTATAGACCTCAAGATCAATTTTTATGACCCATTTTGTATGTATCTAAGGAATTACCAAACTACAAAAAACTATTTCAGGATCCACACACTTTCAGAATTGCATTTTCAAGTTATTACCAAACCTCTATGCCATCTTTTATCTTCTCTCACAAACCCCGATGTTCACCCAACAAAGAAGAAACTTAATTTTTCCAAAACACCTTGAGAACAAACAATAATGGAAAAAAGGATCATACCATCACATTATAAATGAAAAAAATTCTAAAAAGGGATATTTATATTCTTATATCTAAGTCCCCCACTAGAAAATATTAAAAATTTCAAGATATAGATAATAAATATTATATAAAATGAATGAAACAATGTGTAAGCCTGAAGAAAAGGATTAGAATTATCGACATCCTTCTATATAGAGGTTAACCTATACAACATTCTAGAGAGTGGTATATGGATTATAAGGCCAATTGGTTACATGGGTTTGTGCTTCCACAAACCAAAATCCGGTTGTTTACTAACACATGACGTGCTCTGTAGTCCACAAGGTGTTTGTGGGGGTAGGGTATAACCAAGTGTTTATTGTTGTACACCAAAATTTATTTACCCTAGAATAATGTTCTATGTGGATCCAAAAAGAGCTCCCTATGTAATATTTAATGTCATATTTGTGCCCTCTTACCGAATTGCAATGTGATACATGGTGTGTATTTCAATAATACCACTTTGTGTGACCCTTTATAAGACAATAGAGACCCGAGAAACATAGAGAAAAATAACATTTCCAACAATACCAACACTAATAAATCCCACCACACTTCCTTATAAATTCCAGCGTAACCACATCTCCTCTAGTGGACGTCTACACCCTTCAACTAATCCATATAAGCCATAATTTGTAGGAATCACCACCACACATGACTTTTTATAGTGTCATTCACTAAAAAAACATTTTTTAATCTTATTTATACCTTTAAAATATTATCAACAGTCACAAATCACTTTGAGTGAAAGTGTACCTTGACCTAAATGGTAAAGGAATATATTGGGGAAGGTAAAATAGGGAATTAATTTTTGATAGTTTGGACACCTTCAAACCACTATCATTCATGGTTCATGACCTCATATCATATCAAGAAGATTAATTTCTATAAAAAGTGGAGGATATTTAGAAGTAATAATTCTTCTATCTATGCATGGACATTAATCAGCCAATGAATTGGTGTGATAAAAATAAAAAAATGAAATAGTAGGTTAGATCAACATTTCATCATGAATTGTTTTTGTGTAATAATATAATATAATAAATAAATGAATAATTTGAAGAAGATATCATGCTAAAATAAAACATAAATTTAAATAAAAAATCATAGCATAGACTTGGATTTTTGTTCCTTCAAATATAAATTCACACCAGGATTCATTGATTATTTTTCAATGAATCACACTAAATATAGAAGATCTCCCCACTCCATCTCAATTAGGGATTAGGTCAATAGTGATTTGACCTAAATAATATTTTTAATAAAAAATTTAAATTATTTTAGATAGTTTTTTAGAATTTTTAATTAAACAATTGAGATTGGCCCAACCCTTGTCCCAGAAACCAAATTGTCATTACACCACCAATTGGGTAGACCCCCTATCCCACATTGTACTACGATGATAAATTTCTTATTTAATGAGATTGTGAATTTTTCCCATGATTATATACATAGATGGAAAATTAATATATTATATTCAATATAATATTTGATCATCTATAATGAAAATTTAATGAGAATAGATCAATAATGAACTTAAAAAATTTATTTATAAATTTATAAGGTTTAAATAAAAATTTATTCGACTATAAATAGCTATACCCTTAAAGAAGTTGTATAAATATTTCATAAAATAAATTATTAAGAAACTAATTAAAAAATCGGGTTACCTTCTAAACAAGGATTTCTTTTGAATTATTAATTGTATAACTTATCTGACTAAATAAAAAATAATATAAGAATGGAAATAATTTACCTATTATGGGGAAAATAATCGTATATATCTTTCTTCAACCACATAGATGGTTATCCTTTATTCTTGAAATTAGCTTTACACTTTCATGATTTTTTATCAAACAACACCCATATATTTAAGAATATTTTTTCCTTTAAATTAATTCTTTGTTTGATGGATTGTGTTACACATAACATGAAACTAAAACTAATAATTTTTTTTAAATTCATAAGAAAACATTACTTCATATTGGTATACAATATTATAATGAAAATTACAAAAATAAAATAAAATATCAAGTAAAAATAGATAACAATTAAAATGATTTATTCTAAACCATTAAATATTTTTATTATTGTTAAAGAACAATTTATTTTTTCTAATGATATTTGGTTGATGAAAATAAATTTTTAAACAAAAAAAATTAATGGGATGTGATTAAAAATATTTAATATTAAAACAACATTTTTTTAAAATAATTATTTCTTAAAGGAATGTGTATTTTATCAAAATGAATTAAATTTATAACTTTAAAAATATGATTATGAAAATATATAATATTTTAATGTGTAATCCAATAATATAAATTTTAACATAAATTTATATGAAATTTTATTAAAAATACTCAATGTTAATTCCTTTATTTTAAAAAATGCAGTTTTTCATTGAATTTAGTATTTTTATTAAAATATAAATTCATTTTATTTATACTATTAAATTTAATAAAATATATTTTATATAAAAATAAATAAATAAATAAAATAAAATAACTTCATTATCAATTTTAAATAAAATAAGATAAAATTATTAAATGGTACAAAAGGATATTTTTCAGAAGAATGATTAACTGTGTGTAATGTATTTTCATATTAATAAATTAAATTAATAAATGATTAAAAATTATTTCAATGAAATTTATTTTTGATATATAAAATATAATTAACTAATATTCATTTAGTGATTATACGTTACAAATGAATGAGAATAATTCATTTTATGGACAAAAATATTTTTCTTCTAAATATTGTTTTCCAAGTTGTGTGTTCTTATATTAAAATTATTTTCTCAATATTTTTATTTTTATTATTCAAATTTAATATCAATTAAAAATTATTAATTTAAAAATTATAATGTGTTGAATTTTTGGAATTTTTCAAAACGGTTGATTTTTATATGAATAGTAGAAAATATAGTTTTTACCAGCATAATAGCTGTTATGAGTTTGTGATGATGTAAGTATGGAATAAAAGTTTATAACTAACTTTTTATAAAATATAATTATTTATTGGGAAAAATTACACATTAAAACATTCTATATTAAATTAATAAAACTCACGCTAAACATTTTAAAATTTATGTAGTTTATTATTTTAAAAAAATTATTTTTGGTATGTATATTTTAATCAAATATTAACATTGTGTCATAAAGGTTGGTATTTGTTTAAAAGAAAAAATTCCTTATTTAATAATTAAAAAATTTATATAATAGAAATTGAAAAATCTCAAAATTATATCATGAACAGATGTTTAAGATTAAGAATATTTTTTATAAAAAATATTTTTTATGCATTATAAATTGTTATTATTTAATTAATTTTTTCACTTATATAAATTTAAATTAATAAAATTTATTTTATATTCATAATCATAAGGTTAAAATTATTTAATGAATTAATATTACTACTATTTATTAAATAATAACTTACCTATGTAAGAATTATAAACCACTATAAAGGTTAAAAGTGGTAATTGTCAAATAAGAAGGTAAAAACCAAACAGACATTAAAAATGTATTAAATGAATTTATTAGTAGTTTATAGACCTAATCGTACCTTTCATTCAGTTTTTTCAAATTTTATCCCCCCATTTCTCAAATTTTTTTCATTCTTTTCAATTTAAATAATAAATATTTACAAGAATGACACTCCCCTAACATGTAAAAGGATCCATCCACCACCGCTTAAAATATACTCTTAAAATATGAATTCTCCCTATAAATTTCCACATTTAATTACCTATTAATACTCTCTCACCTTATTAATGTATTTTATATATATATTTAAAAATACCATTTAAAATTAAAAAGTCTTACAAAATGAGATTAATTTATTTTACAAAAGTTTTTTCTTCTCTTTAATCTATTTTCCTTATCTTCTACTTCTTACTATAAACAAAGACTATTTTTTCACTATGAAAAATACATTTTTGAACCACGGATCTTCCTTTAAAGTAATATTATCATCATAAAATAGCTGGTAATATTCATTTATTCATTATAATAGGATCATGTGGGGTTGATTTTATCACCAACACAAATGATGCTATTATAATTATTTCATAAATGAATAATAATTATTAAATATTTGTAATACTGCATAATAATGATTAATATAATATATTCTAATAATTCCATAATGATCATAATATAATAAAATCATTCCACAACCATAATTAACCAATTTATTCAAACATGTTCTTATATGGGTCTGTTTAATAAACTAAATGAATAATGTTATGTATATTTTTCATGGATGGTTATGGAAACATAATATCTATTAATATATAATATTAATATAAAAATAATGGTTCTTTTTTTATAATTTTAATGTTTATTTTAAATCAATATTACTAAATATCAATTTTATCTAAAAATGTTACTAAAGACAATATCATTGTAGATTTCATCATCATGAATCACACAATAAAGTTCCAAAGAATGGAGATATAACACCATATATAATAATTAAAATTATATTTATAGTACCATGGGTATTTTTAATGTTATGAAATTTTAAACAATAAGTTTTGTGACTTTGATTTTTTTTTAAAACACTTTCAAATATTTCCATGAGTATTCTCGGTGTGAGGTGCAGATTCGAAATGGAATTCCAACATTCAAAAATCCTCATAGACGATATTTTAATAATGTCAATAGAATATGATATGAATGAATATGTTTTTATAATTAATGTAATATATCATAAATAGATACTAAGATGAGAAATTTTTTACCCCTATAGAATCTGAAATGGTGGTTTTTACCATATTCATGACATATGCTTCAACAACATTTGGTGTTTTGTAAAAGAGAAGTCACAAGTAGATAATGGATAAATAAATATATAAATTAATTAATTTTTTACTTAATTATCATGAACACATATCGTTCTATAAAATAATGGTATAGATAATACCTAGGGTTATCCACATAACCCTATTATTATTGTCAGGGTCTTCGAGGATTAATTGGAGAGTAACAATGGGATTGAGGATTAGTGATCAATTTTACAAGAATTATCCTTCACTAATGGATTTATGTATATCACCAAAAAAATTAATGTAGAACTATTATTCATCATAAATTATTCAAAATTTAATGTTGGGAGTTTTTTAGGTTTTCTTAATCCCCATTTTGATTATCCTATGTAAAATGAGAATCAATATTTCCAACAAGTTGATTGGTGGGTCGATCATAAATTTTATTGGTATTGCTTAATAATCCTTGAAATAAGAATGGATAATGTTTCAAATATACCTTAATTTATTTATTATCCATTAGTTGATTAAGAAAAAACCAAACAATTACTGATTTTTATTCTTCATGTCGGTGTTTCGTGATTTTCTCCCCTCATTATTTGTGTGTTCAACATCAGTATTCTATTATGCCAAAGGTTTTTCAAATATCTAGAAACTATAGAAATTGAGGGATGGAATGGGCCCCTACACAACTTGTGATGGGTAGTACACCCGGTGTACTCAAAATATTACATGAACATTATTAAAGAACATGCTAATTGTATGAGTACATGGGAATGACCATGAACACATGAGAAGAAGAATAAAACACACACTTATTCCTAGATCACGATCAACATGCCATGTACCCCTACTGTACATATCATGTATATGAAGAAAGTAATTTCATGTTAGATGGAGAGACATGGGATATTCTAGAATCATATAGACACATCATGTACCCCATATAACACACCATATAGTTATTAAAATTAAATTTATATCCCTTTTTATTCTTAGTTTATCTTTGATATGAGATTGGGTGTGTTCTGTCAATCTTTATCTGTGTTAATGGGTGTGTTCTCTTTTTTTGTTTTGGGGTGTGTTTTCTCATTTATCCCTTATAAGGGTTATATGTAGAATCTTGTTTTGAGCATTGGAAAATATCACCTCATAAAACTAGATCAAGAATATCTCTATGATGTTTGATGATTGTGTCTTAATTCCCACCATATTCATCCCAAGGTAGGGTTTTTGGAATCACACAATCCATGTATTTTGGAATGATCCTCAATCTAAAATATTTTTCTAGTTAGGGCCAGTTATATTCCATTGAACCTGGGTGAAATCCACTATCTTCATATCAATATCCATTTTCCATCAGATGGTTTCAATTGGATCAATGAGTATCTCATATAATCCCTTATAGTTTTCATAAATTATTCTTCATGGAAATACCCAAAGAACATGTTCTCATGGATGATTTCCATCAGTATAGTAAGACCTCATGAGTCTGACCACTGAGACATGTTCTATATGTAGTGGAAAGACTCGTGGAGTGTGTTCTCTCAGACAAGAGTAACATATGATACTATAGTAGAATCCACGACAGGAAGTATGGTTGTGACCTAACTTGAGACTTGGGGTCTCCCGTTGAGCATATCTTTGTCATTTTTGATATTATTTCTATGTATCATATTTTGAATAACATATCTTTTTTAGGATGATATGAAACCTCATTTGATTATTTATGTTTGGTGATCTCTGGGTGTCTTATTGGGTATTTTAATACTTATAAATTCATGGGATTTAACAACACATGTATGGTATTATTAAAATGGATAGACATTCATCATATTCTATGGTGGACACAGATAAGGTAAAGATTAGATATTCTAGATAGACTTCAAATGGATATAGGAGTTACTTTTGGGTAGATTCCACCTTTTTATTAGTAGGTTGGGATCATTTGTAGTTTTTATGGGCTTGTATTTATCCCTTTTAATAAATATCGTAATTCTTATGGTAATATGATGTGAGATAGAAGAAATGCATTAATTTATTGTATGATTTTTTTATCTTTCCATGCAATACTTGTGTTTGTAGATGTGTGTGTGTGTGTGCAGTTACTTTAGGACAAGGCCTCCCATGTGTGTGTTATGCCTACTCAGTGCTAGTCACTAACTACTGAACAATTGATGGTAGACATGGGGTGTAATTCTCATCATACCTCTGACTAAGAGGGTCGTTGTGGGTTGGGTCATGAAAGAGTGGTATCATTGGTGGTCATATTAAGACCAGAGTTTATATATTTTATAGATAATATGTTTTATTTGGGAACTTGGGAAACAATATCAAATTGTGTACAATTTTTCTCTTAGTCCAGGGAACCCAATATTGGTAAGGTATATGATTTATCCATTCACTATGTCCTTAATAACCAGATTTTTTACTTAGTACATATAGTAAATGGTTACAGAAAAAACAATGGTACATGCATCATATAGGAATGAGTTTTGGTTTTAATGTCCTTATTGAGTCTTCTCCCCGAATATGCTATTTTTTTGTGGTGCATCTCGACTATCATTGGATGCCTCCATGAAAACAACAATATTTGATTATGCATTATTATCATGGTTATGATCATATTTGATATGAGGATTCAGTTTGAAGACCTATGATATAGTTGGTTCCTCTAGTTGTGTAGTGAGAATTGTCTCCACCCATTGAGCAACATGTTAACCCACATTCGGTAGTTTAGGTGGACTCTCCCCATTTGGTCAATCAATAGTTAGTTCTAGAAATACCCATAGATAACACACCTATGTTGAGAGTGATATCTGAGTCTCAGACACAGATATCAACTATATTTCATGGGGATCCATACCCCCTTCTCGGGTAGTATAATAATGGAACTATCATGTGGTGTGAGTGTCCATTGTTAGAAATCCTCTTGACGGTGGTTGTGGTGGAAAGATTTATCAACTTTGACATGGGGTTTTAGTTTATACATAGGTTGGTGATGTTTGAAGTGGATTTATATACCATAAGGAAGAGGTTTATTTTCCCCCAATGTGATTAATTCTTATGGAATTATTAAAATATTGGCGGGTGAGTCAGTTCCACCAAAATAGGTTAGTGTTGAAGTGTGGTGGATGAGTTTCTTCAACTCGAATGTTTCATTAATTTATAAGGTGATTATGTCTTGGATAAAGCCCTTGTTTTGAGTAATAATTGAGAAAAGGAAATGACAGCTCAATGAAATAAGATCATATGGCTGGAGGCTTTGAGTATGGTTTGGGGTAGGAAATGTTTCCTCTCTACTCCATCTATAGTTTTAGTACACAATCACAATCCAAATTTCCCTAAATTCATCCTATTTTGATACATAGTGGATTAACAGAATCATTTTAGCTCGAACCATGTGTTTGGATGCTCTTGTAGAGAGTATTTAGTGATTGGACATAGTCCAACAGTGTGACCTAACTATTAAAGGGTAAATATAATCTAATTCAATCTTTCCATATTGGAAATGAGTCCCTATAATGTTTTTCGAATTATAGGCTAGTTTCTTACTTTCCATTCCTAGTATTACTATACTAGTGACTGTTTTAGTGTTTTTCATTTAGTGAGATGAAAATTTTCTTATTTTTGTGATAGGGGATCCCATATTGAGCTAGATTTTCTTGTCTTTAGAATGACACTATAAATTTCGTGTTAATTGTCTTGTATGACCCTTGATGAAATATATTCTCCAATTTTTTAGTTTCTTACAGTTTTGGAGGAGTATCAAGATATTTTATATGAGAATATACATGGATTACCTCCTCACCAAAAAAATTCATTCCTATACTTACACCTTGATATTACATGATATCTACAATATCATATCATAATAACCAATGTAACCATTAGATATGAAGAGTTGGTTAGAGAAATATGCATATACGGGGACTATTATACCAATTGTGTTCCCAAGTTTAGCTTAGTTTTGTTCATTAATGAGGTGGGTATAAGCTTCATGTTTTGTGTGGACTAAAATTTCTTAAACCAGATGACTATCTAGAAAGAGTTTCCACCCCTGATAATTGATGAATTCTTTGACATGTGGTTAGTGGATAAGTGGTTTTCGTATTTTTACCTCAGGATGGGTTATAACCCGCTCTTGATTCGAGAGGTGGATATACCCACAATTAATTTCTAATGATGTTTCAATTTCCTTGAGATTTTGGTGATATTTTTCAACATGTTGAATTTCCTAGTAGTGGTTTTGGGACTTCTAAACAACATCCTTTAACCCTTCTTGAATCAGTTCATGGTATTCTTCTTCAATGATACCCTTAGGTTCTAGGAGCTAGGGTAGGATCACACGAAACACTTCAGTATGGTTATATACATTCTATAAGAGTAAAATCTTTATAGTAATGTAATTTATTGTTTGTTCTAGATTCCTGAGTTCCACATATTGAGATGTGTATTCTCATACTTGGGAGTGATAGAGGACCCATTAATAGTTGATGCAAAAATATCTTGTGAGACACTTGAGAGTTTAACGATGGAGGTATATTCTTATGTCATGGTTTTCTATTAATTTTTTTGAGTGCAGTGATAGTGTAGTTCGCCTCATGGAAGTTTACCCTTATGGATAAGGATGGTGGAATATACCCTCAGTCAATGGTTATTACCCCACCACTTCATCAGTCTGTTATGGAGGCACAACATGAGAATATCGAATTCTTAGTTCTTTCATGACCAGATATCTACTAGACATGTTCCTAATGGATTTTTTATTGGTGGTGTGCATGTCATCATTTTTTTGTGGAAACAAAATGACAACAGTCATGTTGTGAGAGGAATTGTTGATGATTTTAATGCATTCTGTTAATAGTGCATATATGTGTTGTGAGGATAGAAAAAAATCATTTGTTACTGAGTTGGGAATCTAAGGATGTAGTAGTGAATTTTTTAGTGTATCTCTTGACATCTTACCTACTAATATGAAGAGGTTGAGGGGCATGTTATGAAGTACGAATGGTATAGTATCTTTATGATTTCTATGATGAAGCTTCCATGATTATTGAGATATAACGATGCAGTCTAAGTGATCATATATTGACTAACCATGTCGTCCCACTTCCTAACTATCTGATATAATATCTTTGTGGAATTCTTAGATTCATGTTCCTTAAGGATGTAGTATAAATTCATGGAGTTCCCTTAAATATCATTTTTAGATTGTGATTATCACTTCATTTCATGATCCTGAGAGGTTGAAAACTGATTTTGGGACTCATTTTTTCTTGATCATATTGTTTTTATCGTCAATAAGTGGCTAGGAAAGGGAGACCGTTCATGTTCTGAAAATATGATTCATGTTTTCATGTTAGTTTTATTCATATCCTATGGAAAAATATACCATCATAAGAGTTTACATATCACAATAGTTAGCACAAAAATATCCATTCAACACCATTCAATGTCACATATGGTATACCCTATAGGTCACCTCTTTTAGTAATCTATGGAAGGGGAGTAACACTTATGAGACCAATGTTTTTGCGAGCAATGGTGGTAAATGTGATATTCATCGAAGGGGGATGGGGTTATACTGAATTCATCCAAATCCATTCACTGTAAATTGAATAAGGACTTTGGTATTCTATGAGAAGATTATGTGTTTCAATATATCACACCTCAGTAATGATTGTGTAGAATTAGATGGAGTGGATGGTTATCTATGAGATTATTTTGGAACTTTTGAGAAATAGTGTTGGGATGGTGAGGTGGAATACCGATTATTCTTTTTTCAAACAATATTATCCCATGTAAAAAATAGGCTCCATAATAATATCATTGAAATAAGTTAAACCTATAGAAAATAAATTTTTTCTCTAAAAACCTCTATAAAACATGTTTAACCAAAATAAAAGAGAAGGATTATATAAAAAAATATTTAAAATGTTATTAACGTATAGAAAATAGATAAGTTATATAAAAATCTCTTCAGAACATTATTATGAATAGAAAAGAAAGGAGCTCCCTGAAAATCTATTTAAAACAATCATAATACATCCCTAGGAAGAACAAGGATTGTATGATTAAAAAAATATCTCCATGAAAGGATATTTAAAAACATGTGTTGTTTATTTTGATGAATGAAAATACTATTAAAAGTCCATTAAATATTTTATATGGTAAATAGCCTTCTCATTTTTAAAACAACATTTTAAATCAAAATAAATGAAAAAAATATTTTATAAATAATTTTACATTAAATAATCGTTTGAAGCATATGTATTAAGGTTAAAAAAAATACTCACGACGGAGGGAAAATGCATTCATTTTTTAAATGTTATATATAAATAATCTTTTCAAAATATTTTGAAAAGATAATAAAAACTGACCTATTTAGAAAACATTTTGAAATTTACTTTTAATTTTTTTTAAACCTAAAGTATCATTTAAAATAGCTTTAGGAAATCATTTATTTTCTGAAAAGCGCATTTCTTAAAACATTTTTGTAATAATAAATATGTAAGAGAATGAAACTTGATATAAATGAAAATACAATATCATCATCACCTACCAATGACATTAATGATGTTTCTAAAATTAAAATGATTGTAAATGGAAATTAAAAATATGTACCATATTCATAACTAGAGAAGATTAAAATTTATGTTGTTCAAGAAAAAAATATCACATTATTTTATAAAAAATAACCTTGGAAATAAATAATCATGATAAATGTGAATGTATCAAAAATACTTTTCCAATTTGGTAATTAATCAATCATAATCCCCATAGAAGTAATAAAATTAAATTATAATTTAAAAATAATTAATATTACGATTTTCATGATTTAACATTTAAAAGGGTAGTATATACACCTAAAAATATAATTTATGTTCATATCATAGAAGTTGTATGAAAGAAAGAAATCTAGGATGATTAACCATTACAAAGATCAGATGATTGAATCGATTGCTAATAAATAGAGAGATTATGTGTAAAAAATATAAATAGAATATAGTTTATATATATTATTAGAAAATTTATATATCAATTGAAAAATAATTATATCATAACAGAGTCAATGAAGATGTTTTTCTGCCCAACAAAAGGAAATTTATTTGAGAAACTCTTTACCACTATGTAAATTTCAAGTCAATACCATTGAAAGAATGAATTCAATTAGAAACATAAAATATCATTATGTATGAATGATTCATTATATTAACTATATAATTTAATTCATATACACAACACAACAAAAATAAGGTGAGAATATGATATATGTCTTACAGAACTGAAAGCGAGATGATAAAAACCCTTGCCTTCAGTCCTGATAATCATTATATTCCATTTAACTCATGTATTATAATATCACATATAATATTAAATTTCTTAATAAAATTTTCATTTTTAAAACCTTATAAATAAACCATTTATTTTATTTATTTATAAAGAAATATTTGAATACATAGTCAATTAAGTACACATCAGGTGTTTTGAGGATATTTGTTTATTATTTCAAAAGAGCTTTAGTGTGTTGGATGTGATCAAAGAAGTCACAATTTTAAAATATATAGAATAATAAAAATTAAGTAATTGTAATATTTAATCATAAATTATAATTTTAAAACATTTCATGAAAAATGGATATGATAAATAAATTACGCTGCGATCATGGAGATGGTATGTCATACATACATATGAGTAACGTTTTGATTTTTCAATGATTATTATGTAAAGAAGGTGTGTATTATATTTTATTCCCAAAATGATTATAATGTCCTGAATAAAGAATCATTTCATTAAATATAACTATATATATTATTCTTGTGATCTAGTGATGAAATAATAATTACATGTCTTCATGGAGGAAGTAGTCCACACGTAAATGAATGATATAATCATTTATTAGTGTATAAATGAAAATGATATATTATATTTTAAGAATGATAAATATTTTCTAAATATAATAAATATTCCATGTATATAAAAAATATTCATTAAAAATATTCATATTACATTTCATGTAAAACATTAGTGAAAAAAAAATCACATCACATCACGAGGTGGTTGTCTGACATATGCATGAGCGACGTTATCGTATCCTCCGAAAAATGAAAAAAAAGATATATGTGATTTCATAACTAAATAAGTATAAATATATTACAAATATCATATATTAATATATTATTTAAATACATATTTACATCATGTTGTGAATGTCGATGTTAATAATGAATGACATTAGTTCGTAAGGTAGTGCTCCCCTTGTGCACACTAATGGTGATTTTGTATCCCAACTCATGGAAGAGGAGATGGATTTAAGTTATACCATTAATATAAGAAAATGTAAACATATAGGATTTACTTAATTCTTATATTATAATATTTTATGAATATATGGAGGAAGTGAATGGAGAAACAAAAAATCATAGTCAGTAATTTTACGTCATCTCATACCACCTCTTTGAAACTATAAAGTATTAATAGATTGTATTTTTGACCATACAATTAATCCAATATGATCATATAAAAGATGGAAATTTATTTTTTTGTTATTTTAGGAGCCTAAATGGTTTTTAGGATTTAATAATAGAGGATACCCTGTGTCCTTTTATATGTTTGCTGAGTGGAACTCTTGGGTGTTTTGAAAAGAAAATATTTTACCATCATTTTTCCCAAGCCACAGGGCACTAAATTCGATAATTATAGAGAATAATATATTATAAGGCCACTATATGGCCATTTAATATATTTTTCACTTGTTTTTAGGTCATTTAAACCATTATCATTTTTGTTTAACTCCTGGTAAATCCATTATAACCTTCACCGTGGAAATTTATTATTATTATTTTCACTATTCATCATGGGAAAAATGAATCTTGCCTTATTAGAGAATATAAATTAACATGAATCCAAATATGGAATAAATTTCCAAAATTTATTTCACAAATATGGAAAAAAATTAATTTAGAATTAAACCTGCAGACGTGGTAGAAATGAAGGACTTCCAAAAGTGTATTTTTCAAGGAAAATATTATTATATAGTAACTATATGACTAATAATAATTATTGAGTGAAAAAAATTAATATTTATTGATTTTATAATATAAAAATTTCAATTAAATCATTCATTTTTATGGTTATTTAATTAACTAAATAGGATATACATTATGTACTTTAAAACAATTTTAAGAAAATCTTATTTTTAAACCTAAAGTCAAAATTATAATAAAATCCAATATAATGTCGATTGAAAAGAAATTAGGTTTGTTAAATCTAAGTAAATAATAATTATATTAATTTATATTATATTAAAAACATAATTGGACATTTTAATTTATTAATTTATTGAAAACAAATGATAATTTTACATAAATCAGCATTTCTCACTATTAACATTAAAATCTATATTTTCCTTAAAAAATAACAAAATTTTCCCCAAATTAAATTATGAAATTATTATTTAAAAAGTTATTTTAGCTTCTTCAAATACATTTTATAATGCTTTAAATATTAATTAGAACATTTATTCATGAAATGTAATAATAATCATTTTGACAAAAATATAATTTTAAAGAGTAACATTTAATAAAAATTGATTCATTATTTACTAAACATTTATCAACAATTTATATTGATAAAGATATATACATATATATAAATATATATATATACATTTCTTACAGTATTTAAAACTATTCATGTAACATATTTAACATTTATATTATAATAGTAATGTTTAAAATAATATTATTTTAGGGTTCATTAAAGCTGGATGTGAAATTTATTGTACGCTATTGAGAATACAAATAATAGGGTTGTGTGTTCCTGAAGCTATTGAAGATAGTAATTTATTCAAATATATATATATATATATATTAATGTATTGAGGTGTTATATTCTCTTCTATTTATGGTGTTTATTATCGAATATAGTTTTATTTTATAAAATCGTAGGGTGTTCGACGATCAAACTATAAAAAAATTATAAAACCACAAAATCCTATCAGATGTTATTAAAAAAAATTAAATTTTAAATACATAATTTTAATATTAGTGCATAAATTACAAAATTCAAAATTTCAATATCATTTTTTCCACTTCGATTGTGTGCCTCATATATCCTGATAAAGATAGCTCACATCCAGAGCACTTTGAAACTTCATTTTCTGATATTCAATTGATAAACCCAATCACTCCATTTTCATTGCTAATTATGACTACCCCATGCCATTGGAAAAAAATAACTAAGATATTACTAGAAATTATAATGCCACTCAAACATTACCATCTCAATTACATGTTTTAAAACACATATTTCATTACAAATCACTCCCCATACATTTTATGTTAATATTTTGGGATAATTTTTCCAAAACATTTACTAACAAAAATCATGTCTTTTTCAACTAATGAACATTTTTTCCTCTCTATAAGAAAATTATTAATATATAACAAGTCTTAAAAACCTAGAACTAATTATCAATATAATAAAATATTTTATAATTTTTATATTTTCTTATATACATAACCAAAAGATATATAAACAATAGAAAGGGGTAATCTATGATGCTCAATAAGGGTAAAAATAAATGATACTTTCCATTGATAATAAGTAAGAATAAACTGAGAAAAAATGTATTATCTAAGTATATAAGAATATTAAACCAAAAGAGATTAAGATATATTATTAATGACTTAAATATTTTCATAATATATGACATAATTCAAAAGATTGTGAAAAAATATTCCATAATTTATAATCTATGAGAGATTTACATTAGCAGATAAATCAGTATGAAATTATGGAAAAACATGGAAATGTATTATAAATATCTTCTTCAAAAAAATATAATAATCATATAATAATAAAACCTTATATATAAACTCATTATTCGTGTCCATATATGAAAATATTGTTATTCCCACACCTCCAATTGTGAGAAAAATCATTATACGAAATACTTTTTGTAAAACAATTCCTCACTTGAATATCTCATAATACATACACATAAACTAATTCAATATATTGAGATATAGGAAACCATCCATAATCATCCTTAAATATATTTTCTCCAGAAAATAATTCTTCATTATATCATAAATAACTCATAGAACTAAAATGGGATTTATTTCTTTTTAAAATGGAATCACATTACGAAAATATTATTAATTCTACCAATATTAATAACATGATATACCAATGTAAAATAAATTGGGTTTAAAATATATTAAGAAACATTATAGTTAGTTACCTTTTAAAAAAAATTCTAATCAATTGATGTGTGGAATCTAGGTGAACACCCTTCAATTGAAGGAATAAAAAATTGGGTATTCACAAAGTAAATGCTTTATATGAAGAATTATGTTTATATAAAACATAGATTATTAGTTAAGAGAAAATAAGTGATGTTTTATTTATCATATAGAGATTTAACATTCCTATTTTTTGAAAACACATGTAAGGAATCAATTGGTAGAAAAAAATAATTTCAAAAGAATAATCAAATTTTAGTTTGAAAATCTTGTAGATATGAAACTTTACCTATGAGAAACATTTTTTATTACACTCTTAGAATAATAGATAAATAATTTACTTTGAAAAACCATGAACCATGAAAATGAAAATTCTAAATTATAGGAAATATGTTCACGTCAAAACATTTTAAAAAGAAGTTTCTTTTTTTATAAATAATGTCTAAGTGAAAAAGTCATTGGTTTTTATTGAAAATGCATTCTTAAAATGATATAAAAGAAAACAATTTGTTATATATTAAAAAAAATTATCCAATAATGGATTCTATAAAATTTATATAATCAGTTTTTAGAGAAAATGTGCAGTGGATGATAAAAAATTTGATTTTAATAGGATGTAAAAATATTTTTAAATATTTTAAAATACATGTGTTGAAACCAAAATTATTAAAAGTTTGCTATATTTTCCCTTTGAAAAACGGTATATTGAATAATTTGGATAGAAAAAAACAATCCATATTTGAGTTTAATATAAATAGGATAGAACATTTGTAAGATGGAAAAGAGAAGTATATAGGAAACTAGCTACTGGAAATAATGTGACATGTTATTTTAATGAAAAAATTTTATTTGAGAATTTATTTTATCATGGAAGATGTTATTTATAAAAATAAGAAACATACACAATTAAATTGAGAATATTCTATATATAAAAATTAATTTGAAATATAAAAGGTTCTTAAAAGATCATAATCATGTACATAAATTATGACACATGGATAAAGAATTTGAGTCGAGAAAACTATCACAGCTTTAGTAACATTTTAGTATAAACCCCTTGAATAATATTGAGATTCAAATTGATTATATGATATTATTAATGAATACAATTTATGGTTCAATGAAACAAATAGGTATAATATACACTATATAATAAAAATTATATTTATAATACAAATGTTTCTCGAAGAAATTAACTAGATAAAACAAACCATTATAAATTTAGTAATTTTTGAATAAAAAAGACTTTCGAGAAAAAAATGTAATTAAAAAATTTCTATTATGAAATATAATATTATCAAGATAAATTTTATGAATAGTTAATTAGATACACCATTCTAAATAGAATTTGGTTTTAAATAAGAAAAATTCCTTAAGGTGTAAAAATTGAGACATAAAACTCTTACATTATTCACCTACATTGCAGGATGTACTCTAAGATCCTGTATAAGTAACATAATTATCATAATAAACTATATAATAAAATTTTAATATAAATAACCTTTTATAAACATAATTTATAATTATTCTGTTAAAGTATATTAGTTAGTTATTATATATTTTGAATATTCAGTGTGAGTAATATTTATGGTTATGGACTAATTTCATATTTCTGGTGTTGCTATTATTTTTTCTCACAAGTTTCATCTTTACCATTTCATAAAAGGTACCGTAATTTATGTTTTATAATTATTTATAATGTTATAATTTAATTCTATGAGATATTTGGTTGTGATCCTTGAAGATTAAATTATATATGATCAAGTTTTAATTTTTTTAACCAATATTTGTTATTATATTAATCAATGAACATAAAATTAATATCACCATTGAATAATAAAAATAAAATATTTAATATATATATTATATGTTATTAGTAATTAATTTCTCATATTAATGAATTAATTTATTTTTTTCATTCTTCAGGTAGGAGGTTAGTCTGATCCCAGCAAGAACGTACTATAATTAATTGATGACTATGATTATGATGGATGATTATTTTGGAATTATATAATTAGTTTAAAAATTCAATTTAATTATTTGGATACATTAAATTTTGAATATTATTTAAAAAAAATTAAAAATAATATATAAACTAGTTAACAAAATGAGATATTTTATTTTGTAGATGAGGCAGTTCGCAGAATAAACTGTTAATGTTTTTATTTGTCAAAAAAAGAATATGGAATGAAGGAATATTAAAAATTTTACCTTAATAACCATAATATATTATAAATAAAACATTTATTCTTAAAATTAACACTTAGAACTAGTTATGATATTCATTAGTGAAAATCAAAGGCATCGCTTTATGGAGGCAATAGTTGGTAAAACGCACGAATGACAGTTTCTATTTTCTTGAAAGAAAAATATAAAAGGTGTTTAATAGTTATTAATTATATAAATAAAATTATGTATATAAAATAATGATATAATTATATAGTATTTATAAAAGTATATTACTTAAATAATATAGAAAGGTGAAATTTTAGAAAAAAGAGCACTCATATTAAAATCATTTTCATTTCATTGGAGGATTCCTAAAAAATGGAGGTCTTAAGAGAATATTACATAATAGTAGGATCATGGAAATTTGTATAGGATTACAATTTAATAATTATTGTTATACTTTCAGGTGAAAAATTAATAGTTTGAGTGGTATTGAAGGGGTAGTGAGAGTACCCTTTTATAGGTAGTGAGAATAATTTTTTTTAATTACTTCATCTTAATATATTGATTGAACTTGTTTTACATGAAAAGAAGATTTAAAAAAATATAGCAATAGAATTTATGGTAATATAAGGTTTATAACACATCACGAATTTATTTTAATACATTTTAAACATTTTTAATCCCATTAATCATGTAATTTTCACTTCTATCATTTTGTCCATTATTGTTGTAATTTTAACTTATACCAATTTTTACCATGGTAACTAATTTCTACATCAGTATTTAATATTTAATGACTAAATATAAAATATTAATTATTAAATAAATTTTAAATTTTAAATCAAAATATTAAATATTTACATCCAGATAAAATTAATATATATAATATAAATCAATTTTAACATTAGCGCACATAACATGAAAAAACCGATTTTTTGAAAAGGATTATTTTTAAGTTTAAATTTATATATAATATAAAATTATCATTGTATTTGATTTTATGATATAAATTAGTTTAATTTAAAAAATAAAATTTTTAATGCTTTCAAATAAATCGAAAACCACACAAAAAACAACTAATTGAAAAATATTAGTGATGTTGTTAAACATAGTTTTCCTAAATTAATAATATTATTATGAAAATACATTTTCATAACCCTTATTTAAATATTTTTTGAATTAAATGGTTTTATAAACATTTATTTCTTTCTTATAAAATGTTATGTCCCTAAAATTTATTTCGATGTTAAAAAGTGTATTTTTTCACTGTTCAATTGAAATGAACTATTTCATAAAAATACCAAAAATTCATCATAAAATGATATCGAAATGATGAATCCATAAATGAATATTATTTTAAATATATAAAATTATAAAATTATAAAATCTATTTTTGAAATGAAAGTTCAAAATATAAATGAAAACAATTATTTTAAAAAAATTACATTTTTGAACATTAATTTCCATTAATCATATTTTTTGTAAATTTATAAATAAAAAAATATATACTAATAGTTTATAAATATTAATACTAACTATAATAAACATTTATATATGGTAAATTTAAGTTAAAACATATGTTTTCCTTGAAAATCATCCTTTTTAAAATAGAAGACAAATAATTATATGCAATTACATTCTTTAATTTTCATGTTTTTATTTACTAATAATTATATTCTTAATATAATATTAATATATTATGGATTGTTTTAGTAGATATTTTCATTATATATGTGATTCATATGACACAAGCTATCATAGATAGTATCAGTTTTGAGGATCCAAAATATCATGTTGTTATATTCTACCCCCATTAAATAAATTGTGCCTAATTTTTATTTATTACTAATTGATGAAAGTATGTGTATGTATTCATAAAATATTTATCATTCAGGTTATAACATGTAATAAAAAATTACCCTTACTCTATAAGAATATATTATGTTACTTATCTTTCCGTAAAAAATTAATCTATTGTATTATCATATACTCAAGTATCCATATATAATAATTATAAATTCTCCAAAATATACCTTTCCAAAAACCATCTGAATCTGAAATACATTAAACAAGGGAAACCATATATTCTTTAAGAAACCATTTGTAACCTTAATACCTCAAACAATATTCATCTTTAGGTTATAAAATCACCTCCCTTTGAATATATACCCTAATCATAAAAATAAAATCCATTTGACCAAAAATATAATGAATAAATTATCAATTCCAATGCCATTAATAAATTATAACATAATTTTTTCAACACCATTCATGAATTTAATAACTTATAATCATGAATATATTAAACCTAAGAGTTTTTCACCATTCAATCAGGTGTTCCTCAATAATTATCCTAAAAAATATAACCTTGTAATAAAATAATTTTTAATGTTATTGATACCATTTAATATCTGTTTACAAACAACTAAATGAAAAATATTGAAGAAAAAATCATTGATATATCACACATGACTCATAATCTTTATAATATACAAGAATATCACCAATAAATATTAGTAACTAATGAAAATATATGAGATTATAAATATTAATTTTCTTTTTATATAACTAGTTTGTGCCTTATATAGGACTAGAAATATTACCATTTTCATAATAACATTAATATACTATGATTCTGAACCATTTAAGTATGCTCCATCATTCAGTTATAAGACCTAGTGATTTCTAGAGGCATACATTTCATAGCTTCATTTTCATGATTTTTTTTTAACCAAATACAAAAAAAAATAGTTATGATAATATCCAAAATGTGAATTTTCAAACATTAATAGGAAGTTGTTTTTTTTCTAATGAAAATTTCATTCAAAACACATGATATATTTGGTTCATCTTATGATTCTCTTTGTTTAACCATTGGTAATAATAAATTTTGTTCTCTCAAAAATTTTAATCTAATAACATACATTAATTATGAAAAAAATTCATCATTATAACTTATAAAGAGAATTTTATTAACCCAAACTTATACCCTTGGAGTTTTGAACTATGTGTGTGGTTAGACCACTTGTTCGTCCAACGAGTGATGATCGAGTTAATAACCAATTCTAAATTTTCGAGCTTATTACCCTAGTAAAATTTATCCTAGATCTTGGATCCACCTGTAGTACCCATTACATTATGAAATTTCTAGTAAAATCACACAATATATACTTTAGTAAAATTTTCATTTGTTTTCCAACACATAGACTTATCCCTTAGACATATCTCTATGGTTTTTACTGAAGTTATCTCATCTTAATTCTAATAAATAATAATCTCAATCCACTTAATACAAAAAATCTAATCTAATAACAACTATAACAACTCACATACATGACCATATCAGTTACATTAAATAAATACAAATTCCATTATAACACATTCCCGTGACATTTTTGGTTTATATTTTTTGATATTAGAGACAAAAAGATAACTAACAAAACCCATGTAATTTAAAATGAGGGGAAAATTATTCCACTATATAAGAAACTTATTAATCTAATACAAGTAATAAAAATCTCCCAATAAATCTCTACATAGATAATAATCTTGATTTTTCATACATTCTTTGTCGTCATAACCTAAGGAATTTGAAACATAAGAAATGGGTGATATCAGATGCTCAATAATTGTACAAATAAGAAATAATTGTAAATCATCTAAAGTGATAATAAGATGGGAAAACATATAAAATCAATGTACATAATAATATCTTACCAAATAAATTGTATACAAAAAGGAATGGGTCATGGAATAAGTCTTGGTATAATATAATACATGAATCAAAAGAGAGTGAATATATATTCTAACAACCATAATCCATGAGAGGATAACAAAGACATAAAAATAATCCTACAATTATAGAATGAAATATAAACGTAGAAAAAATATATTATTAGAAATATTTCAAAATCATATCATTGGAATCACTTATGAGAAAACTCATTATGCCCATGCCTATGTAAAATACAAATTGTGTCCATTTCTGAAAATGTGAGTATACTCATTATGTCCATGAATATGGGGAAAACTCATTATGATCATTCTTTAATTTCTCTTGAGATATCAATATAAACAATTTTAATAGAGAGAAATTCCTTTCTCCACCTTTTATCAGCAACAAAACAAATTTCCATATAAAAAATTCACCATAATATTAGAACTAATCCATTGAAAGAAAAGGGTTTCATATCCATATCAAATGGAATCATATCAGGAAAATATTTATAATTACATATATAATCCTAATATGATATACCCCTGAAAAATAAACAAGTATCCAAATATATTCAGTAACATCCTAGGTAAATATTGTTGAATCAAGAGAACATTGAATGTGAAACTTACACTATATAGATAAATGGTATATGGTTGAGTCAGTAATTTTCCCTAACAATCTATGGATGGAATCTTGTTAAACACCCTTCAATCAAAGAAATACAAAACATGGTATCTATAATTGAAATTAATTGGAAGAAGAATTATGTTTACAAACAAAATATTATTAGGAAATACAAAGGTAGTGATGGATCATTTCAAATATATATATTTAATATAGCTTATTTATGAAAACAAAGGTAAATAATCAACTTGTACCTGAATAATACATTCATAAGAATACATAAACATTACATTTAAAATAAATATTAAAATTACCATTTTTTTCATGAAAACCATTTCTAATAAAAATAATATAATAATAGAAAAGTAATTTAATTTATAAAACCATTAATATTTGGAATTAATATAAAAAATTATGGGAAATCCATTATTGTGAAAAAAAATTAAAAAAATGTTTCTTTTCTTAGTCTTAAAAATAAATTCAATGTGAAAAAGTCACCAATTTATTTTATAAAATATATTTAAAAAGGATGAATGAAAATTTATGAGATATATAAAAACATTAATTTAAATAAAATCTGTAATATTGGAGTCTTGAAGAAGGATATAAAGGGTTTCTATAAAAATGTGGAGTAGAAGTTAAAACATTTTATTTATAAAGGACGGAAATCCTTTTTAAATATTTTGAAATACACTTTTTGAAAACACACAGCATTAAAAGTATATTATATTTTCATTTTTAAAATTGGTAAATAGTGTTAAGAGGATCATAAAAATTAATACATATTATAGTTACCAAAAATAGTATAGATTTTTTCTATGAAGAATTATATAAAGATGGAGGAAAAGATTTATATGAAAGAATTAGTCTTATTCGTACTGATGTATATATTTTATATGAGAATGTATTTAATCAAGGAATATGACACCATAAAAATAATTAACTACCCCATTGATCTGAATAAATACCATAGATAAAAAAAATTTATGTATACAAGTGGCTTAGAAGATCATAATCTTGTAGAGAATTTATCACAGAATGAAAAATAATTTGAGTCAAGAATGTATAACTGATCAAATAACATTTACATATAAACCCCTTTGATGATATAGATAATGAAATTGAACATATAATTCCATAAATTAAATATATTTATTTGTTTTATGAATCAAATATGTATAATATACAAAATATATTCAAAATTAGGAGCTTTATACAAACACGTATCAAAGGAATTTGAGAATACAAACCCTAACATCTTTTCTAATTTTTTATTCAAAATGAAAATTAAAATTCAACATGGAAATTATTATTTAATATCATAAAATATAATATAATAATGACAAAAATATTAAATGGTCATTATTTAGAACATAAAAAACAAGCATGGTATTAAATGATAAATATTCTTGAAATGGTAGAAATTGAGATTTGGAACACTTACCTTGTTTCCCCGCTTAATCAAAATCATGATAAGATATTGTATATCAAACAAAAATACCATAATCACCTATTGATTTTTTTAATTTACATAAACTATTATAATATTTATTTTAAATAATTCTCAACATATATATTATTAGGTTATCTATTATTTGTAATATTGAGTGTGAGTAATCCTAATTGTTTTGAACTAGTTTTGAATTAGTGATTTTGTTATTTATTTTTTATAACAACACTTCTCTTTATTACACATATAAAAATTATTTATTACATAAAAATGCACGTAATAAAACCATGAGGATAGAAAGGTCTAGTTTCATGGGAAATTATGAACAATATATAACAACTTAAAATATATAACACAACATCATTATTAAAAACATCGTTCACATAACCACAACATTTCTTCATAGTTAAAATTCCATGGGACAACCTGAGGACATTCATAAGAAAATGGTGAGATATAAATCCTATTAAGGGAGTAAAAAAAGACATAAAATAAATAATATATTACATGATATGCCATAGGAATATCAATGGAGAATAAGAGAAACATGGTCATAAAGGTCTGATATTGTATGATTATCATAACATGGAAATGTGTAAATAACATTTAACATGATTTTAGAATCATCCAACGATAATTAAACATAGAGCATGAGTAAAACCACATTGAACATGATTTATCATGACTAAATTCTCATTTCACTTTACGTATCTTGATAAAAAAATTTACCCAATGCATTGGTTCACTATCAAGGCACACCCTTCTTAATCATTTCATTTCATGCATTAGTGTGCCACAAAGATCACACAAAATGGATTCATTAAACATCATCATTTATTCAACGATAAAGGAATATGGAATTAATTCATAAAAATATATATTCAATAAGTAAATGTGCATGAAGGTGAATACCCCTAATAGAAAAATGAGTGTGGTATTCACTACACAATGACTTTGTCTTGGAAAATCATGGTGCAATTTCAGCAGCATAACGACGTGACATAAGAATTTATAAAAAAAATTGATGATAGATAAAGGGTTCTATACTCATATTTAAATGAAATGTACCATAAGAGGTTCGTATATATACATGTTACAACATATGTAATGGAATTTATATGCATAATTTAAAATAATTTCTTGAATGTAAATGAGAATAGAGAAATTCCATTTTGAATTTTGGTATGGAAACATGTGTTCATGTAAGTCATTAATGAGAGAAAAATAGGTCTCTAATAATTCAAAAATAAGGATGATATTTTGGGAAAGGTTCT
This sequence comes from Viscum album, assembly GCA_963277665.1. Classification (NCBI taxonomy): domain Eukaryota; kingdom Viridiplantae; phylum Streptophyta; class Magnoliopsida; order Santalales; family Viscaceae; genus Viscum; species Viscum album. The sequence continues at coordinate 28,841,822 of OY728132.1, read as the reverse complement.
AAATCATACTCAAACATTTTATAATTTAAACAAATGGGTATAACAGTATAATGAAATTTGGACAAAAAATAGAAAGGAAGAAATCCATTACTTGGATTTGTGACCCCAAAGGCTTGGGAGAGGATTTAGAGAGTCTTACTAAGAGCATGGGAGTCGTGGGAGGATTTAAAAAATGGGAGGTAAGAGTTAGGTCGAGATCCAAAATGGTTTGAGTGAAGAGAAATGGGAAATTTAGTGGGTTTATATAAAAAAGGGGAGGAAATTCTTTATTATTTAGGTTTTGTACACCGCACATTAAACTAATCCAAACTCAAATCCAAGCCATGGGTTTTCCCACAGTTTTTTTCAAAAGAGATTGAAAAACATTATTTTTTATGTCAACTAGACTAAATTATTAAAATATTAAGTTTTCTTATGTGGAGATGTCTGACAGTCTCAGGGAAATCATTTTAAAAGTTAAAAATATTTATAAGCCTTGGAGGGTCCACTAAGGCACCATAAAATTATTCAAACAAATCATAATTCACATTATTTTAAAGGTAAAAATTATATTATCCGAAATTACTTCATATGGTATTTTATTAAGTCACTATGTGGTCATTATGATTTCATAAAAAACATTATATATATAAACGGTATTTAATGTTTACCCCTAAATTTGACTATCTTAAAAAATTAAGAAAAATTAAACATTGGATAATTTTGAGGACCTGATTCCAAAATTAATATTCATTTTATCTAAATATTTTTCTAAATATGTGAATTTTCTTACTTTTATAATAAAAACTAACATTTATTGAAAATTTATTGGTTTTGACAAAAAACTTATTTCAATCCTTAATAAAAATTACAACAGTATTCATAAATAAATATACAATAATTTATATTTAATAAAAATTAATTTATTAATAATATTTTATTAAAATATTAATTATTTAAAAAATAAATTAATTAATCAAAATTGGTTTCTTAATAGAATATTAACTAAGAACATTATGTGGTTTAAATACTATTTACAAAGTAACAATAAATAGTTGAATGTATATTCTCTATACAAATATAACACACATAATCATAGTGATAGAGTCTTATTACATAACCCCTTAAAACACCCGCATAAGTCATAAGGTTAAGGTGCACGATGTTGACAGACTCTTGGGGTGGCTCGGATAACATCGATCGGGTGGTAATATCTATTAACAACCATATCTCCCATAGGGGGTTATGTACAATATTAACATGTTGAAGTTCATCTTGAGATTTGTGAAGAGCGAATCCTAGTGACACCACTTCCTTTCCGATCTCCAACAAATGGGCTTCATAAGGATCAATTATACAGGATGAATCCATCACCTCCTTTTTCATAGTAAATTGGATTTGTTAAAGCCATATATTTATACTAATATTGTGATCACTATTAAACAGATATATTAGAAAAGGATACAATTAATAATGGTATTTTAAAATCAAAAAACATAAAACCAAATAAGTGCATATATTCTATATAACCATTTTAAACAATAAGACATTTAATTAGATCAAGAGAAATTTTCATTAATAAAAGTTGGGTCGTTAAAATCTTCCCCCCCTTTAGAAATTTCACCATTGAAATTTATTTACCACACATAAAAATTTGTGGGTAACTTTTCCTCATCACTTTCTCGGGTTCCCACATTCCTTCTCAAATTTTTGGTTTTTCCACAACACCCTGATGAGGGGAATTGTCTTCTTTTATCGATTTTTTCATTATGATCTAATATCTTCATTGTATTCTCTTCATAAGAGTGTTCATTCTCCCATAGTACCAACTATGGATTAATGACATGCAATTTTTCTGGTATGTACTTCCTCTAGAGTGATTCATTGAGTACATCATATACTTGAGATAGGTTTTGTGGGAGTGATACTTGATAGGCCACTTCTCCAATACGATCAAGGATATCAAAAGGGTCGATGTACCTTGGACTAAGCATTCCATTATTCAAAAATCTCATAACTCTCTTCCATAGAGATAGGCGGAGGAATACCATGTCTCAAACCTCAAACTCTAGGTCTCATCTATGATTATCATCATAGCTCTTTTTTCGACTCTAGGCATCTTTAATGTGCTTATGGATGATCTTAACCTTCCCCGCCATTTCTTCGACCAGTTTTTGGCCTATGTGTTTTTTCTCACCAACTTCATTCCAACATGCCAGTGTTCTACACCTCTTACTATATAGGGATTTATAAGGATCTATTTGGATTATTGAGTGGAAATCGTGATTGTAAGAGAATTAAATAAGAGAAATATGTTGATCCCATCCCACTTTGAAGTCCATTGAGCATGATCTCAACATTTCCTCAAGTGTTTTGATAGTCCAATCAAATTTTCCAGCAGTTTGAGGATGACAGGCCATACTGAAGTTGAACTCAGTATTCAAAGAATGCCGGAGACTCCTCCATAACATAGAGCTTAATCTTGGATCTCGAATGGATACGATAGATAGTGGTAATCTATGTAGCCTTAGCACTTATATGATATATATCTATTCCAGTTGATCCATTGAGAAATATTCTTGAATTGAAATGAAATGTGCAGTATTTATAAGATGATCCACTACAACCTATATAGAATTGTTTCCTTTGGATATCCTTGAATGTCCAGTGATAATGTCTATGGTGATGTTTTCCATTTTCCATGCTAGTATGGGTATTGGTGGAATCATCCCATTAGATTTCTTTCACTCAGACTTCACATGATGACATACCAAGAACATTGATGTATACTCAACAATCTCCTTCTTCATATTGTCCTACCAATAATGCACTTGGAGATCTCGATTCACCTTTGTGTTTCCTGGTTTAATTGGGAAATTAAAATTATGTGAACCATTCAAAAGTACAATCTTTATCTCCAGATTTTATGGAACACGTATTCTTGTCCAAAATCTCAAGTTCCTTCCTCATTAACATTGAACACTAAGGATTTATCTTTCCTGAAAGTTTCTTCTTTCATTGGAATTCATAAATCATATTTTTGAGTATCCTTTAACCGTTCCAAAACAGACGGTTGAGCAATAATTTGTGAAAGGATTTATGATGATCCCTTCTTTATGATTCTCATTCCTTTCTTCATCAAATCTAAAAATATTTGATACTTTTCAATTCTCATCAATGATAGAATTGTTGGGTCCTTTATACTTAGATAATCTTCCACCTTTTTCACTTTCCTAGGGTGATAATGGATTGAGTAGTCATAGTATTTGATCATATCTAACCATATTCATTGTAACATATTCAAATCTTTATGTGTGAATATATACATGAAGCTTTGTTGATTCGTATATATTTCACACTTTTCCCCAAAAAATAATATCACAATATTTTCAATGTGAAGATTACTACAACAAACTATTGATCATGTGTTGGATAGTTTGGCTCATGAACTCTTAATTTCCATGAATCATAGGCAATTAATTTTTCATTTTGCATCAACACACGTCATATGCCCTTCTACAAAGCATCTCTTAATACAAAAAAAGTTCACCACTTGCGGGTAGTGTGATAATGGGCATAGTGTTAAGACTCATTTTTAACTCCTCGAATCTCTCTTCGCATTCACAACTACAAGAAAACTTGACTTTATTCCGAGTTAGATTTTTAAGGGTGTTTGAAAACAGTGAAAAATTTCCCACAAATTGGCAATAATATTTAGTTAACCTTGGGAAGATATATATTTCTATCACCAATGTTTGCCTCATCCATCCCTCAATTGAGGCTATATTGGAGGAATCTATAGGTATCCCATTGCATGTGATGATATAACCTCAGAATGATACCACCTTGTACCAAAACTCACACTTTATGTACTTTGAAAATTTATTATTCTTTCGCAAAGTCTCTAGTATAGTGCTTAGATGCTCCTCAGGCTCTTCCTTGGTTTTGGATTATATTAGAATATCATTTATAAAGACTACAACAAATTTATCAAGGTAATATATAAATAATATATTCATCAATTCCATGAAGACTATTTAAGAATTTGTGAGTTTGAAAGAAATTACTTTGAATTCATAGTGCCCGTATCTTGTACAAAAAGTAGTATTGGGGATATCCTCTTTCATCACCCTTACTTGGTAATATCCTAAACGCAAATACACCTTAGAGAAGTATTGTGCACCACATTTTTGATCGAATAGGTTATCAATTTATGGAAGAGGATACTTGTTTTTTATCATGATTTGTTTGTGCTCATGACAATCAATGAAAAGGTGCATTGACCCATCCTTCTTCTTGGCGAAGAGGACTGGTGCACCCCATGGTGAAGCACTTGGGCGTATAAACCCTTTATCATAATTCTCTTGTATTTGTTTCTATAGATCCTCATGCTCCAAAATAGACATTCTATACATAGTCTTGGATATTGGAAAATCTCCAAGTGTAAGATCAATCTATAATTCAACATCTCTTCTAAGAGGAAGACGAGGAAATTCCCCGAGAAATACATTAGTGAATTACATCACAATAGGCATGTCTTAAAGGATGTTTTCTTCCTTAGACTCAACCAAATAATAATGATACACATGATTATAGGGAAGTAATATGAATGCTTGATACGGTGATACTAATGAATATTCATCCTCCTCCTTGAACTTGTACAAAATCATGGGACAATTATCCATATAGAGAGTGACCTCCCTATCATGGAAATTTATGTTGGATATATATAAGGAAAGCCAATCCATGCCAATAATTGTATCAAATTCCACTATAGGGAGTGTGAAGAGTTTCACCGATAATTCCAAACCAAAAATTATGACAAGGGAGGAGTTATATTCATGGGATGTGTGGATTGACCCATTTTCTATTATCACTAACATCTCTACTTTTGTGATTTGTGGTGGTATTGAGATTGATATACTAATATTTTGGTATATAAAATAATGCATAGAACCAGAATCAAAAAGTACGTTTGTTATTCAATAACAAATAACTAGCCTAACTATCACCACTTCATTGTCGGGGTTTGGTTCTGTGGAAGTGATGGAAAAATCTCTCCCTTTCTACATTGGATTTTATTATTTGCGTCTGAAAACCATTGTCTTTGAGCACTGGTTTGCAATGTGACTGGTTTATTTGTAGTTGAATCAATGAAAAATGCATTGAGGGTAAAACACAAAATTCATGTTCTTATTCGTAGAAACGGGGTTTTCATGTCGGTAGTTAATAGCCTCATGCCCTTCTCTTCCACACCTACAGAATTTCCCCGTCCCCATTAATAAATATTTGTGGTAAATCTTTCCCCACCATTGGCAAGTGGGGTGCTATAATTTCTTAGTACCACTGAATTTATCCATCAGACCACTACAATTAAAGTCCACCATATGCTTATTATTCCCATGATACCCATGAGATTCACCAATCTCCATTTCTACTTTCAAGGCACATCAGAAATTTTCTTCACAGCACATGAAGTCACGAATTTCTAGGGATTTCATAGGTTAGGTTTTATCCCACCAAAGAAGAAGTTATCCTTGTATTTGGGGGTAACAACAAAGCCGGATGCATATCATGTACGACTTCTGATGTTTTCCTCGTAGGCTCCGATGAATTCATTATTTTTTTCTTGATGGAATGTAAGTCCCTTTTCATCTTATATTGGAGGGTGCGAGGAAAAATATTTATCAAAAAAAATTTCCGAAAATCCTTCCATTCTAATGCTTTAATATCCTTCACATGCATCATATTTTTGAAAAATTTCCATCATTTATCAGCTTCACCCTTCATTCAATATGTATCCAAAAGTACTTTCTCTTGTTTAGAACATTAAAATATTGAGAATATCTACTCAATATGGTTGATCCATTGTTTGGAGATTGAGGGATCTGGTGATCAATTAAAATTAGGAGTCATTTTTCTCATGAATGTCCCTTTTGTAGCTTGTTATTTCTTGGGGGGGGGGGGGGGGGTTGAACGTTCTTCTTGAACAATGTTTAAATTCAAAAAATGAGTTAACTGAGAGAGTACTAGGACAGAGTTTTCAATTCCCGCTCCCATCAGATTAGGAATCTCATTATATTAGTCATCATGTTGATATTCATATAATTTGTTATCCTGAGTCATCATATTACCTTCCATTGTCTGGAATAAAAGGAATGTTAGGTTAACAAATAAAGGGGAATCCAAAAAAATGGATAACATACAACTTACATTTATTTCATTAACTTATGAATTTATAGGCTTCTATCTATGTTATCCATGATCTACATCAAAACATATATTCTCAGGAGCATTTGATTATTCCCTTAATAATGGTTCATACTATGAATATGAATTTACCAAAGAATATCCCCCATGAGATTCGTAACCGAGAGAGTAGAGAATCTCATTTTCATGCACCAGTTCTCATTCGAGTCAAGCATAAAGCGGTGTTTTCGGGATTTCCACCTACATACATTTGTGCTAGAGCCTAATATACCTAGTTGTATCTTGATAAGGATGTATTTTCTTGATAAAACACTTTATAAATACAAACCAAAATTTAGGGATGTTTTTATGATACATAGTCTTAACCCTAAGGCCTTCACTACGGTTTTTTAATCCTAATCCCAAAAATAACTAAACTTATCCTCTTATACAAACTATAATTACCCTTCTCTTTGTTACACACAAAAACATGATTTATTACATAAACATTCACTTAATACAACAATGAGTATCGATAGGTATAGTGTATTGAGAAATTAATAACATTACATAACAACTCAGAACAAAAAACACAACATTATTTTTGAAAAATTCATTTACATGACCACAAAATTCCTTCATACCTAACATTGCATGGGACAACTTGAGGACATGTGTAAAGACCCGCAAATTTCAAGGAAATTTTTTTCTTAATTTTCTTTGGAATTTTACAAGAGCGCAGCTTCAGACGACACCTGATTCTGAGGCCCGGTGTGCCCGGAATCAATTTCCGAAGTTTGGCTCGGGTACGTTCAGTGAACGGACGAGTGGGTTTTTCTATCTTTTGAACCGGTGCCCGGAATCGAATTCTGATGGCACCGATGAAATCGCAGCGCCGGTATTTGCTTAGAAACGCCTCTTCCGGAGTTGCGTTTGCTCAGACGTGGTTTTTAAATTTTGGGGCTTTAAGACAGAAATAAAATAAAATTTGTGCGATAACTTTATTTTATTTCACTTAAGCTGCTTGGAAGTCACTTGGAAGCCACTTGAACTGAGTTAAAGCGGATAGGGTGCTATCCGGAAATATCCTACCCTCTTGGTAGGATATTTGTGAGGCAGGGCCCGCACGAGCCCCGCCGTTTCTTTCGCTAAGTAACGCACCCGCGAAAACCCGTCAAAGTAACTGAAAAGTCAACCGACGCGTTTTCTTTATTTCTTAACAGACCATTTAATTGGGCGGTTTATTTCGTGAATTAAATGGGCTGTTTCATTCGTTGAATTAATTCAACGAATTTAATGGGTCGTTACTTACGCGTTTTGCGTTTGTTGGCAAAATAATAAAATAGACAAACTTGTCTATTTTGGAGGATCCTCCTGTTGTGCGAGATCCTCTAAACCTCCACTCTCCCCGCGAAGAACGCGAGGAACGCGAAGAACGCGAAGAACGCGAAGAACGCGAAGAACGCCGGAACCGGAATTCGACGACGCACGATCCGCGACGTCAACAAACTTTTCCGCGACCTTCTCCTTCTTCTTCTACGGCGCCTCTTCTTCCGCGGCGGACCTACGATCAGCGGTTAAAGGTGAGAATCGAATCTTCTAATTCTCCCCTTTTTATAATTCGATATCAACGGATTTAAATTAATTAAATCCGTTTGATCTTGATCCGGAGATCGTCGGCGCGACGTTTTTCCCGCGGTGCGACGAACGTCTCCTCCGCAACGACGCGACGATCCCCTCCTTCCGCGACGAGCGATTCCGCGACGACCTCACGTCCGACGACGACAAGGTAAGGGATGTTGGAATATTTTATTCCCCATGTTTATTCTTTTAAAATAAAGAACCTGATCTCCGAACAATTTTAATTTAATTAAAATTGTTGTTGATTATTTTCTTTTCCTCCCGTTGTTTATGACTAACGCGGAGGGTGCGGATCTAACGAACAAGACCCGACAACCCTCCACCGATCTTTTGTTGTGCGGATTTGGCGGACGACGACGAACCATGCGGCAAGGGCGATCCGTTGATCCCGCAGTGAAGATCGGCCCCCGGGAGGAGCAATGGCGCAGACGGGAGGCAAAACGGGCCACCGGAGCAACTCCGGCGGCCCGCGGAAGGCGGCGGCGGCGTGCCCGGCGCGCCGCCGTGGAGGAGATCCGCCGCGGCTGAAGCCGCGGCGGCGGCGGCCGGTTCCACGGCCGCGCGGAACCGGGGAGGGACGCGGCGGCCCGGCCGCGTCCGCGTGACAGGCGGCCCCCCGCGGGGCCGCGTTCCACCTAAGTCGCGGGTCAAACCCGCGGCGCCCCTTCGGCCGCTCGGCCGAAGCCGAGCCGGCCGGTCCGGTCGGCCGGGCCGCGCCCAGGCCGGACTGGACCCGGCCTAGCCGGGTCGGGCCGGGTCGGGCCGACCCGGTTCGGCCGACCTAGGGGTGGTTCGGGCCGGGTCGCCCCGGGTCCAGAACCCCCGTTTTCGGGCCTTCTTCGGTCTTATGCCCATATCTTGGGCCTGAGACCTCCGATTGACGAACCGTCAGCGGCTACGCGATCCTTGGATCGATACGGTCGTTTCGGTATATTATACTCAAGGTTTCGGAAGACTTTGGGTTCGGCCGGGTTGGTTCGTACACGAAACCAACCGGGCCCTCGGAGCGGAAACGCTCATAACTTGAGCTACGGACGTCCGATCGACGTACCGTCAGCTGTGGTAGTTTCCTCTAAGTGAGACGGAACTTTTGGCATACTCCGCCTGAGGATCGGATACAGGCGGAGTACGGTCGGGTTGGTTTTTCCCTAAAAACCAACCGGGCCCCTGGGACGAAAATGCCAATAACTCTCAGACCGGGCGTCCGATTGACGCGCCGTCTGTTGCGTTGAGATCCTGTTGTCGATACGGAACTTTTGGATACATCAACTTCGGACTACGTGGCAGTTGATGTATCAGCCTCTCGGCTCGTGGAGCGGACCCTCCTAAACGAGCTCGCTGTGTGCGGGAACCCTAGCGCTGGCTGTGACTTCGACGACAGAGCAGAGATCCTCCGTGGACTGCGACGACGGCAGAGCAGAGATCCTTCGTGGACTGTGGCGACGACTGTGCAGAGATCCTCAGTGGACTGCGTCGACTACTGCACTCAGCGATCCGACGTGGATCAGTGCTACAGGTTCTGTGTGAGCCCGATCATATGTGGGTCCTTACTATCGGTTCTGTGTGAGCCACTGCCTACAGGTTCTGTGTGAGCCCGATCCTGTGTGGGTCTTTTGCGGGGGTTAGTACCTATCGATCCTTCGTGGGTCCGACGACTTAGATGGATCAGTGATCATCTTTGACGTCTTCTGAAAAAGTATACCTGGTTGAGCTGAAACTTATGTTACTCTCCTTTGTGGATTGTGTTGAACTATCCTATGTGGATTTTTTGTTTACTCTCCTTGTGGATTTGAGTCTTGCTTTCCTGCGTGGATTGAGTTGTTCTTGAGCTCGTGAGCAGAGCTAGAATTGGGGACTTAGGTATATGTATGGGCATATACCTAAGTCGAGTCAGATGTTACTTCGTGATTGCATCTTTCTTTTGTGCTATATCCTTTGTGGATTTCGGGGGACCTTCAGGGGTCTCGGGGTCCTTACTGAGTAGCTTATACTCACCCCTGCACGGGCTATGCCCGCACCTTGTTGTGTTGGATGCAGACGATGGACAGTGCTGATCACGGTTGGGGCGTGGAGCAGGACGGTACCTGGAGGTGGACCACTGGGCGGGACGTGCTCGGAGCGGACGTGGGACCCGAGGAGCCTGGAGGCTATCTGTACCCACCCTTCAGGTGGGATTGCCAGTGGACGACACGAGGCCGCCGTCTTTTCTTCAGTTGCTGTTCTTTTCTTTTTCAGTTGTACTTTCAGTTGGGCTTGTATTCCGGCCCCCTTTACTTTTATGCACTTGTAGTTACTTTCCGCTTGCTGACTCTGTGGTGGTTGTTACTTATAAAGGCAATGCCTTCCCTGTTTACCGGGATTTTACGCCTTGGTGCTAGTCGCCAGCCCCTGGCCTATGGAAGGCGGGCTTGGGGTAGTCACGGCATGGGCCCCGAGGTCGGGTCGTGACAAATTGGTATCAGAGGTGGTCGGTTCTACCGCAGACTCTGATCGTCTTTTCATTCTATATGAAGCAATAGTGTTTAGTGTATTGAGTGTGGTTATCAGTTCAGGGAGCCCAGTGTTGGTGCGGCGGCCGACGTATCCGTACACCAGGACCCTGACTCCTGATTTCCGACTTAATGCATGAAAACATTGACTGCGTGTGTGTTTCAAGTCTTCTTCGGGATTACTTGTGTCGGCTCACCGGGTATACTGATCTGCTTCATGAAAGTCTCAAGTTTTCCTTGTGATTACTTGTGCCAGCTCACCAGGTATACTGTTCTGACTGTGGTGCTCTTGTTCTCCTTTTCAGGATGGCCCCGCGACGACAGCCAGCTAGGGTTTCGAGTGTAGGGCGCGACGGCAGCCCACCGAGCGACGAGGCCTCGGTGCAGGGCCCTTTGCCAGCAGTGGCATTGGCGGTAGCTTTACCCGCCGAGCCACCGATGCTGCTAGTACCAGAGACCGACGATGCACGTCGCCTCAGGGCACTGCATGAGTTTCAGAGCCAGCGACCGCCCAGGTTTCGCGGTGAGGCGGACCCCCAGGCCGCCGAGGACTGGCTAGAGGCGGTGGTACGGATCTTTAGGCTAGTGAGGACACCAGCGGATCTCATGGTGATTCTCGCGGCGAGCCTCCTGCAGGCGGCGGCAGGACGATGGTGGAGCTTGATGCTCCAGGTTCACGATGAGGCATCCTTGCTCTGGACGGACTTCGAGAGCCTCTTCCGCTCTGAGTTCGTCCTGGCCACCCTCCGAGCGGTGCGCATCCAGGAGCTTCTCCAGCTGCGCCAGGGCAGCATGACGGTCGCTCAGTACGCGGCGAGGTTCACTGACCTATCTCGCTATTCGACCGACATGGTACGGGACCCCTTCTTCCGGGCCCAGACCTTCGAGCAGGGCTTGCGACAGAAGATTCGGGCGTCGCTGATCTCCCTCAGCATTCCGACCCAGGCGGGAGTGCTGGAGCGAGCCCTCCTGATCGAGAGCTTCCTGGCAGAGCCTTCTTCAGCGGCGAGACCTAGCGCAGGGCGGCAGGTAGCTGAGTCTTCGGCAGCAGGTAGCCGACGGATGACTCTCGGGTCCAGGCAGACCAGACCCCCATGCAGACGGCCTCAGGACACCGGCTCAGCAGTGCGGGGCACACAGTGGAGTGCCAGCCTTCCGAGAGGCAGGTTGTGCTACTCCTACGGCGGGCAAGGTCACATGGCTCGTGACTGCCCGACTTGCCGATCAGAGGAGCAGCAGTCGGTGGAGGGGCCACCCAGGCAGAGGCAGAGGGTCGACCGTGGCGGTCCGCAGGGAGGAGGCGGACGAGGCAGAGGAGCTGGCCGAGCAGCGGGTGGTGGGCGACGCTTCCAGGCTCTACCCCCACCACCACCAGGAGGGCCACCTCGACCACAGGGAGCTGGCGGGCAGGGACAGGCCCAGCTCCAGGCAGTGGAGGCCTACGACCCCGACATGCCCGAGATGATTCGAGTTACGATCTGTGTCTATTCCACCCTTGCTGCAGTACTTATAGACATAGGAGCGAGTCACTCTTTCATAGCCTCTGCCCTTGTTCGGAGCTCGGAGATTCCGACTGAGCCGTTGGCTCGATCCTTACGGCTAGAGACTCCTACGGGAGCAGACTCGACGATTACGCACTAGTGCCGGCAGTGTGAGCTTACTCTAGGAGGCGAGAGCTTCGGCTGGGATCTCCTTGTAGCGGCGTCGAGGCCTTACGACGTCATCTTGGGCATGGATTGGCTATCCACGGTTCATGCCCAGATCGACTGTTTTAGGCGCAAGGTGCGATGTGTTCGCACCGACGGGAGCAGGTTTACCTTCACCGGTGAGAAGGGAACCTTTGCAGCACAGGATGGACTTCCGTGGAGGAGAGTGCATCCCATCTCTCATCAGTTGGCTAGCCTCATCCTAGGAGCAGTGGACGTGCGGAGTACAGCTTTTCCTGCAGTGGTGGACCAGTACGTGGACGTCTTTCCCGACGACGTTCCAGGGCTACCTCCTCGTAGAGAGGTAGACTTTTACATCGACTTGTACCCCGGGACAGCCCCGATATCTACTCCAGCATATCGGATGGCCCCCGCCGAGCTTCGGGAGCTGCGGGTACAGTTGGAGGACTTGCAGAGCAAGGGGTTTATCCGTCCCAGTGTTTCACCCTGGGCTTCCCCGATTTTGTTCGCCAAGAAGGCGGACGGGAGCTTGCGACTGTGTGTCGACTATCGTCGCCTGAACCAGGTGACAGTGAGGAACAAGTATCCGCTGCCACGGATTGATGACCTCTTCGATCAGCTCAAGGGAGCGCGGTGGTTCTCGAAGATAGACCTCCGGTCAGGCTATCATCAGCTCAGAGTTCGAGACGAGGACGTGCAGAAGACGGCCTTCAGGTGTCGGTATGGCCATTATGAGTTCTTGGTTATGTCGTTCGGCGTAACCAATGCTCCAGCAGTGTTCATGAGCCTCATGAACAGGATCTTCCAGCCATACCTCGACCGATTTGTCGTGGTCTTCATTGACGACATTTTGGTATACTCGACGACTGAGGAGGAGCATGCCTACCACCTGCGAGTTGTGCTAGACACGCTCCGAGAGCACCAGATTTATGGCAAGCTCTCAAAGTGCCAGTTATGGTTACGTGAGGTCCACTTCTTGGGGCACGTCATCTCTGAGGCGGGAGTTGTAGTGGATCCCGCGAAGATCGAGGCAGTGCTAGCTTGGGAGCCACCCAAGAGCGTGACGGTGGTGCGGAGCTTCTTGGGCCTAGCCGGATACTATCGGAGATTCGTGCCAGACTTCTCCAGAGTTTCGGCACCACTCTCAGCGTTGACGAAGAAGGGGAAACCCTTCGTGTGGTCAGACAGATGTCAGCAGAGCTTCCAGGAGCTGAGGCAGAGGTTGACCAGCGCACCTATCTTGAGGTTGCCTGAGGAGGGAGTTGGATACGTAGTTTACTACGATGCGTCAGGGACTGGACTCGGGTGCGTCCTGATGCAGGAGCGGGCCGTGATCGCCTACGGATCACGTCAGTTGAGGCCGCATGAGCAGAACTACGCCACTCATGACCTGGAGTTAGCAGCAGTGGTCTTCGCTCTGAAGACTTGGCGGCACTATCTGATGGGCGAGCGCTTCACAGTCTTTTCTGACCACCAGAGTCTCAGGTATATCTTCTTTCAGAAGGACCTGAACCTGAGACAGCGGAGATGGCTTTAGTTCCTCCAGGACTATGACTTTGAGATAGTCTGTACTCCTGGGAAGGGGAACGTGGTAGCCGATGCCCTCAGCAGGAGGACGGGCATTCAGCTACTTGAGGAGGCGACGGAGCTGCTATCCTCCTTACAGATATCCTTCGTGGATAGAGACGGAGCAGCCTTTCTTCAGTCTCTCACAGTCTCTCCTCCACTTCTACAGCGGGTCAGAGAGGCTCAGCGTGGGGACGCTGACTGTGAGACCCGGCGTGCACTGATATCCTCAGGTCAGGCGCCTGATGGTTTCTCCCTTGGAGCAGAGCACGACATCCCTTTCAGAGGACGTACCTTCGTACCAGTCGCTTTACGAGAGGAGGTGCTGAGAGAGTTTCACACTTCTCCCTTGGCGGTGCATCCCGGAGTGGCGAAGATGTACCCGGATCTCAGACGACAGCACTGGTGGCCGGGCATGAAGAAAGCTGTGGCAGAGTTCGTTTCACGATGCCTCACCTGCCAGCAGGTGAAGGCAGAGCATCAGGTACCAGCAGGCTTGGTACAGCCCTTGGAGGTCCCGGAGTGGAAGTGGGATGGCATATCTATGGACTTCGTGACTGGACTTCCACGCACTTCCAGAGGTCACGACTCCATTTGGGTGGTTGTCGACCGACTCACCAAGTCGGCACACTTCTTACCCATCAGAGAGCAGGGCTCAGTGGAGAGCTTGGGACGTCTTTACGTCCAGGAGATCGTACGGCTTCACGGTGTGCCATCGTCTATCGTCTCCGATCGAGATGCTCGTTTCACTTCCCGGCTTTGGAAGGAGTTGCAGGAGGCGTTCGGGACGCGGCTCCATCTGAGCACAGCCTTCCACCCTCAGACGGATGGTCAGACGGAGAGGACCATACAGACACTCGAGGACATGCTCCGTGCATGTGTTCTCGACTTTGGTCGCAGCTGGGAGGACCACCTACCCTTGGTGGAGTTCGCGTACAACAACAGCTACCACTCCACCATCGGGATGGCACCATACGAGGCGTTGTACGGCAGACCCTGCAGATCACCGTTGTGCTGGACAGACCCTGGGGAGTCAGCACTCGTGGGACCAGAGATGGTCCGAGCCACAACAGAGAAGGTCCAGATCATCCAGGAGAGGATGAGGACAGCTCAGAGCCGGCAGAAGTCGTATGCCGACAGGAGGCGGAGGCCACTAGAGTTCGAGGATGGCGACCACGTCTTTTTGCGTGTCTCACCTCGACGTGGTTTACGGAGATTTGGCCAAGGCGGTAAGTTGTCTCCACGCTTCATCGGGCCTTTCCAGGTCCTCAGCAGGATAGGAGAGGTGGCTTATCGCCTGGCTCTACCACCTCAGTTGCACCGGGTGCACGACGTCTTCCACGTGTCTCAGCTGAGGAGATACGTGCACGACCCGACGCACATCATCGACTTTGGGGAGCTGGACGTGGACGATGGGGCGACTTTTAAGGAGGTCCCAGTGGAGATCGAGGATCGACAGGAGCGGGTCCTACGTGGGCGGTCGATTCCTCTTGTGCGCGTCAGATGGCAGCACGGGAACCTCCAGGAGAGCACTTGGGAGCGGGAGGCTCAGATGCGTGCTCAGTACCCCCATTTTTTCCCCTAGTTTTTGATGTATCTTTACAGGGACGTAAAGCCCTGAGGTGGGATTAATGTAAAGACCCGCAAATTTCAAGGAAATTTTTTTCTTAATTTTCTTTTGAATTTTACAAGAGCGCAGCTTCAGACGACACCTGATTCCGAGGCCCGGTGTGCCCGGAATCAATTTCCGAAGTTTGGCTCGGGTACGTTCAGTGAACGGACGAGCGGGTTTTTCTATCTTTTGAACCGGTGCCCGGAATCGAATTTGGAGGGCACCGATGAAATCGCAGTGCCGGTATTTGCTTAGAAACGCCTCTTCCGGAGTTGCGTTTGCTCAGACGTGGTATTTAAATTTTGGGGCTTTAAGACAGAAATAAAATAAAATTTGTGCGACAACTTTATTTTATTTCACTTAAGCTGCTTGGAAGTCACTTGGAAGCCACTTGAACTGAGTTAAAGCGGATAGGGTGCTATCCGGAAATATCCTACCCTCTTGGTAGGATATTTGTGAGGCAGGGCCCGCACGAGCCCCGCCGTTTCTTTCGCTAAGTAACGCACCTGCGAAAACCCGTCAAAGTAACTGAAAAGTCAACCGACGCGTTTTCTTTATTTCATTACAGACCATTTAATTGGGCGGTTTATTTCGTGAATTAAATGGGCAGTTTCATTCGTTGAATTAATTCAACGAATTTAATGGGTCGTTACTTACGCGTTTTGCGTTTGTTGGCAAAATAATAAAATAGACAAACTTGTCTATTTTGGAGGATCCTCCTGTTGTGCGAGATCCTCTAAACCTCCACTCTCCCCGCGAAGAACGCGAAGAACGCGAAGAACGCGAAGAACGAGAAGAACACCGGAACCAGAATTCGACGACGCACGATCCGCGACGTCAACAAACTTTTCCGCGACCTTCTCCTTCTTCTTCTACGGCGCCTCTTCTTCCGCGGCGGACCTACGATCAGCGGTTAAAGGTGAGAATCGAATCTTCTAATTCTCCCCTTTTTATAATTCGATATCAACGGATTTAAATTAATTAAATCCGTTTGATCTTGATCCGGAGATTGTCGGCGCGACGTTTTTCCCGCGGTGCGATGAACGTCTCCTCCGCAACGACGCGACGATCCCCTCCTTCCGCGACGGGCGATTCCGCGACGACCTCACGTCCGACGACGACAAGGTAAGGGATGTTGGAATATTTTATTCCCCGTGTTTATTCTTTTAAAATAAAGAACCTGATCTCCGAACAATTTTAATTTAATTAAAATTGTTGTTTATTATTTTCTTTTCCTCCCGTTGTTTATGACTAACGCGGAGGGTGCGGATCTAACAAACAAGACCCGGAAACCCTCCGCCGATCTTTTGTTGTGCGGATTTGGCGGACGATGACGAACCGTGAGGCAAGGGCGATCCGTTGATCCCGCAGTGAAGATCGGCCCCCGGGAGGAGCAATGGCGCAGACGGGAGGCAAAACGGGCCACCGGAGCAACTCCGGCGGCGCCCGGCGCGCCGCCGTGGAGGAGATCCGCCGCGGCTGAAGCCGCGGCGGCGGCGGCCGCGCGGAACCGGGGAGGGACGCGGCGGCCCGGCAGCGTCCGCGTGACAGGCGGCCTCCCGCGGGGCCGCGTTCCACCTAAGCCGCGGGTCAAACCCGCGGCGCCCCTTCGGCCGCCCAGCCGAAGCCGAGCCGGCCGGTCCGGTCGGCCGGGCCGCGCCCAGGCCGGACCGGACCCGGCCTAGCCGGGTCGGGCCGACCCGGTTCGGGTTGACCCGGTTCGGCCGACCCAGGGGTGGTTCGGGCCGGGTCGCCCCGGGCCCAGAACCCCCGTTTTCGGGCCTTCTTCGGTCTTTTGCCCATATCTTGGGCCTGAGACCTCCGATTGACGAACCGTCAGCGGCTACGCGATACTTGGATCGATACGGTCGTTTCGGTATATTATACTCAAGGTTTCGGAAGACTTTGGGTTCGGCCGGGTTGGTTCGTACACGAAACCAACCGGGCCCTCGGAGCGGAAACGCTCATAACTTGAGCTACGGACGTCCGATCGACGTACCGTCAGCTGTGGTAGTTTCCTCTAAGTGATACGGAACTTTTGGCATACTCCGCCCGACGATCGGATACAGGCGGAGTACGGTTGGGTTGGTTTTTCCCTAAAAACCAACCGGGCCCCTGGGACAAAAATGCCAATAACTCTCAGACCGGGCGTCCGATTGACGCGTCGTCTGTTGCGTTGAGATCCTGTTGTCGATACGGAACTTTTGGATACATCAACTTCGGACTACGTGGCAGTTGATGTATCAGCCTCTCGGCTCATGGAGCGGACCCTCCTAAACGAGCTCGCTGTGTGCGGGAACCCTAGCGCTGGCTGTGACTTCGACGACAGAGCAGAGATCCTCCGTGGACTGCGACGACGGCAGAGCAGAGATCCTTCGTGGACTGCGGCGACGACTGTGCAGAGATCCTCAGTGGACTGCGTCGACTACTGCACTCAGCGATCCGACGTGGATCAGTGCTACAGGTTCTGTGTGAGCCCGATCCTATGTGGGTCCTTACTACCGGTTCTGTGTGAGCCACTGCCTACAGGTTCTGTGTGAGCCCGATCCTGTGTGGGTCTTTTGCGGGGTTTAGTACCTATCGATCCTTCGTGGGTCCGACGACTTAGATGGATCAGTGATCATCTTTGACGTCATCTGAAAAAGTATACCTGGTTGAGCTGAAACTTATGTTACTCTCCTTTGTGGATTGTGTTGAACTATCCTATGTGGATTTTCTGTTTACTCTCCTTGTGGATTTGAGTCTTGCTTTCCTGCGTGGATTGAGTTGTTCTTGAGCTCGTGAGCAGAGCTAGAATTGGGGACTTAGGTATATGTATGGGCATATACCTAAGTCGAGTCAGATGTTACTTCGTGATTCCATATTTCTTTTGTGCTATATCCTTTGTGGATTTCGGGGGACCTTCGGGGGTCTCGGGGTCCTTACTGAGTAGCTTATACTCACCCCTGCACGGGCTATGCCCGCACCTTGTTGTGTTGGATGCAGGCGACGGACAGCGCTGATCACGGTTGGGGTGTGGAGCAGGACGGTACCTGGAGGTGGACCACTGGGCGGGACGTGCTCGGAGCGGACGTGGGACCCGAGGAGCCTGGAGGCTATCTGTACCCACCCTTCAGGTGGGATTGCCAGTGGACGACACGAGGCCGCCGTCTTTTCTTCAGTTGCTGTTCTTTTCTTTTTCAGTTGTACTTTCAGTTGGGCTTGTATTCCGGCCCCCTTTACTTTTCTGCACTTGTAGTTACTTTCCGCTTGCTGACTCTGTGGTGGTTGTTACTTATAAAGGCAATGCCTTCCCTGTTTACCGGGATTTTACGCCTTGGTGCTAGTCTCCAGCCCCTGGCCTATGGAAGGCGGGCTTGGGGTAGTCACGGCATGGGCCCCGAGGTCGGGTCGTGACAACATGCATAAGAAAAGGGTGAGATATAAATCCCAGTAAGGGAGTAAACATGGAATAACAAGATGAATATAGTATAAGTTGGGAAATACACATATCAATAGAGAACAAGAGAAACATGAACATAAAGGCATGATATAACATGATTATCATAACATGGAAATGTGGAAAAAACATTTAACATGATCTTAGCATAATCCAAGGTTCATTGCATGTGGAGAATTAGTAAATCATAAATTCACTTGAATTATCATGAGTAAAACATCATTGAACTTGATGTATCACGATACTAATCTTTACCTAATTCATTGGAGCACTATCAAAATGCACCTTTTTAATCATTTCATTTCATGCATAAGTGTTCCACATAGATCATACAAAATATATTAATTAAACATCATAATTTATTCCAAGATAAAAGAATGTAGAGATAATACATGAAACTTTATAATAAATATGTAAATGTGCATTAAGGTGAATACCATTGATTGAGAAATGGGCATGGTATTCACTACACAATGACGTTGGCTTGTAGAATCATGGTGCAATTTCAGCAGCATAAAAATGTGACAAAAGAATTCATAAAAATGGTTGATGAGAGAGAAAGTGGTGTCTTTTCATATTTACATGAAATGGTCAGTAATGGGTCATATATATAAATCTCACAACATATGTAATGAAATTTAGATGCATAATTTAAATGAATTTATTGAATTTAAATGAGAAGAGAGAAATACTTTACGGAATTTCAGCATGGTAACATGTGTTTATGTGAGGCATTAATGAGAGATAAAGAGGTATATTATCATTAAAACATGAGGGAAGTATAGTGGAGGTGAAAAATCATACCCCAACATTTTAAATATAATTAAAGTGTATAAAAATATAATGAAATTTGGATAAAAAAAGAAAGGAAGAAATCCCTTACAAGGAAGTGTGATCTGAAAGGCTTGGGAGAGGCTTGATAGAGGCTTCTTGGGAGCATGGGGTAGCTTGAAAGGATTATAGAGAGGTAAAGGAAGATTTTTTTTTGAGATACAAATGATTTGACTGAGGATTAATGGAATATTGTGCTTTTTTATATAGAAAAGAGGAGGGAATTATTTATTATTTAGGATTTGGACACCACACATAAAACTAATCAATACCCCAAACCAACACATGGTTTTCTCCCATGATTTTTTTCAAAGGAGAGTGGAATAAATTATTTTATAAGGATATTTTCCGAACATATTATAATATTAGTCTTGATTATGTGGAGGTGAGTCACAATCTCAAAAAAATCATTTTAAAATTTAAAATGTTTTATATGACATGGAGGATCCACTACGTCCCCATAAAAATAATCAAATAAATATAAAATCACATTATTTTAAATTTAAAACATATATTGGCCAAACATCCTTTTTATAATATTATGTTACATTAATATTTGGTCATTATGATGTCATAAAACACATTATATATATAATAAATATTGAATTTTCACCCAAAAATTGAATATCTCAGAAAATTGGGAAAAATTCACCATTGGATAATTTTAATATCATGATTCCAAAAAATAATATTCATTTTATCTAAATAATTTTCTAAATATGTGAATTTTGAATTTTAAAATAAAAACCGATATTTATCGAAAATTCATGGGATAAAAAACATATTCTATTCTTAATAAAAATTATAATTGTATTCATAAAAAATAATTCAATAATTTATATTTAATAAAAAATTAATTTAGTAATACAATTTTATAAAAAAAATATTTAATTTCAAAATTCATTAATACATAAAAACTTATTTCTTAATAGAATATTAACTAAAAATATTATTTTTTATTTAAAAACTATTTACAAAGTATCAGTAATAAAATGAATTTACATTCTCTATACAAAAATAATGCACAAAATCATATTGCTAGTGTCTTGTTATACAAGAACTTAAAACACTTGAATAAATCCTAAGGGTAAGGTGCATGATGGTGACAGACTCTTGGGGTTGATTGGATAAAATTTCTCAGGTTGTAATATTTATTAACCTCCACTTCTCCCATAGTTGGTTCCGTTAAAGCATAACGTGCTGGAGCTCGATTTGGACTTGGTCAAAATCAAATCTTAGTAATTCCACCTTCATTCCATGCTCGGAAAAATGAGCTTTGTATGGAGTAATTCTATTGGATGAGGCCATCGCTTCCTTTTTTTATTAAATTGGATTTATTAAAGACCAATATTTATAATAATCATGTGATCATTGTTCAACAACTATATTTTCAAAGGTAATAGTTCATAATGATATTTTAAAATTAGAAAACATAAATCCAAAGAATTGCATATGTTTTATATAACCATTTTAAATAATAAGATATTTAATCAGATCTAGAGGAATTTTCATTAATAAAATATTGGGTTGTTACAGTTTTACCCCAAAGTTAATCATTAAAAAATAAAAAAATTGAAATGAATTTATATTTTATAATTATTTCTAAAATTTTAATTTCTTTCTTTGGTTGTTTTTGTTATGATCCTTGAAGATGAAATCATATATTAACATGTTTCATTTATTTTTATTGGACTTATGTTAGTAATTAATTAATGAATTTTATATAAATGATACAATTAAAAACCCAAATAAAATATTTAATTACTTATTTATATCATATATTATTTTTGATTATGTTCTCAGATTCATCCATGGTATTATTTTATATCATTTTGGATGTTGGTGGTTCGACAGACCCAAACAAGAAAATACTATAATTAATTAATGATTGTGATTATGAAAGAGGTTTATTTTGAAATAAATTAATTATTACATAAGGATAATGATATTATCTATATAATTTTATGGTTTTTAATAATATATAATGATATTTTTATAACAAATAAATAATCTGGGTGAAAAAATGAGATATTTTACTTCATGGAGGTTGTAGTCTGCAAAAATCATGTTTAACATTTTCATTTGTTGAGGTTGATATAAAGAAGGTTGATTATAATTTTTATCTTAAAAATATTATGATATATATATATATATTGAATTTATTTTCCAATTATTCCTTCATTACTAGTGGAGAGGGGAGTTGGTGACAAACAAATTTCATCGCATCCTATAGGCGGTAGTCAGCACAATGCAGAAATAATGATTTAATTTTTTTTAATAAAATTTAGAAGGATGCCTAATTTTAAATACATATGAATAATAAAATTTATAATGAAAAAATACTTCTTTACTTATGTAGTACTTATAAAATTAAATTTCTTAATGTAAGAAAGAAAGGAAAAGAATCCAGAAAAAAAAAAGAGTACTCACGTTGAAATAATTGTGTTTCTTTAGAGGATTCTTAAGATATAGATTCCTTAAGAAAATATATTATAAAAATAGAGTCATGTAAGAGGAATATTATTATAAATTAAAAATAATGGAATTGTTTTACTGTGGAAAACAATTTATTTTAGTGTTCATGAAGGTATTGTGAGAGGACCCTTTTTATACGCAGTGAGAATGATATTTTTGTAAATATTTCAACTTATTATAAATTGGTCACTTGTTTTACATACCAATAAGACATAAAATTAGATAAAAATTGAGTTTGTTGTTATGTAATCTCAATAATACATAAACCATTAATTTTAACACTTGTTTTCAATATATTTTTATGTTTATTATTATTACAATTTTCACTGTTATCATATTTGGTTTTCCATGATGGGTAATTCATAACTTTGGAAATTTCTATTAGTTCATAAAAATAAAATAGTCTTTATTAAGTTATTTTTCACTAATTATTTAAAATATTAAATCCACTTTATCTTATAAATTTTCTTTAAAAAATAATCATTAGTGAATATATCGCACAAAAAACCCGTTCTTTCAAAAAACATCATTTTAAATTTTAAAATTTAATTGTTGGATAAAATTATCAATATAGTATATCTTCAAGATATAATTGGTAATTATAAAAATAAATTCTTATTTGGAATTGAAATTAATATAATTTTTTTTATCAAAATAATATTTAATTAAATGAATAATCAAAAAATATTTTTTATTGAAATTTTTTAGTTAAGTTGTTAACCATAGGATTTATAAATTCCTAAAATTATTTTTAAAATACATAGTTTAACTCCTTAAATATATATTTTCTTGAATTCCAGAAGTATTTTTATATATTTTTATTAATTTTATAATATTATTTTTATAGGTTGAGAGACACCCTTTATGTAGTCTGAAGACCCGGAGACAATAATCCATAATACCAGTCCATTTCAATCCCAAGGAGCAAATACCCAACAACAAGCCCCAGAAATAGTTGATACTAATTATTTTGAACAAAAATAATCAACATGAAAATTCACTTGCCTAGAAATCCTAATTCGTGAATTTATGGGCTTGGTGTTGACGAAATAACCATACCCTATCAATCATCCATATTTGAGAACATTGCTCATGATTTCCACTTACTCTGACCTAATCATGGGCTACACCATGGATCATATCCATTTTTTTCTGAATATGAATATAACTCTTGAAAAATCCTACATTTTTTGGCTCATTGGACACAACATTGTCTGCTTCATCCAATCTGAATACAACTAAAGTCCACCACCGCTATAAATCACAAATATTTTCATCTCATGAGAATCATCAAGCTCGCTTTCTACCAATCCTGCCAACCCCGATATGCTTCCAATGTTCCTTCTAATCCACCTATTTGAAACTCCATTGATCCTGTATCCCCCATCATAATTCCACCATGCCTTCTTCAACACTGATTTGAGGCTCCTTCGATCCCCCCCATTAGGCCACCATCATCTGACCCCAATTGGGCCTTCACTATACTTCACCCTAACCATCGACGAAAATCTCCATTGCATGCCACATGCTTCCCGCCTCTTCCATCGGACGATCACATCGCTGACAAAGCCAACCATTTATCATAATCCTACTGTCGTCACCATATAATGGGCCACCACCATACCGCACACCCCACCACACACTTATTCCAATTCAAAAAAATTTCTTTTAAATGAAAATACAATATATAATGAAAAACTATTATATAAAAAAATTACCTTTTAAAAATTAAATATTTTTAACTCGTATTTAAAATAAATTTCAAAATTATTTAATATTGAAATATTAAATTATAAATATAAATACTAAATAACATTAAATTTTATCTTTGATAAAATTAAGTTAAAATCGAATGCTTCGTGGGAAGGCACATCTTTAAAATAAAAAAACTTATTTTTATTTATTATTGAATTTTAATTTATGAATGATTATATTACTCATGCAATTTTAATGTATTTTAGAAATTTTATTCAGGTTTTGAATTAGTTAGGTTTCACAAGTGACAAAATCTTTCTAACATATGATAACTTTAAATGTTCCAAAATATTGGGTCATTATAGAGGGAGAACCACTTTCATCGCTACCCAACATACCGAAGCAGGAGTTCATCTACATCAGTGGACCAAAAATCTTATTTCATAGCCTTTGTAATAAACATAAATAGTTATTCATGTAAAATTATTAACAAACTATATAAATTAATTCTACTAGACTCGTTGATAAATCATCCACCTCCATGTCTAAGAACTGACTAACATGCGGATACCCATTGCCGACATTTAATTTTCGAAATGTGATCCCTGAGAGAATGAAATTTAGAAGAGGGATGAATATATGAAGGAAGGAACCAAAAGAAGAAAAATACAAGAGAAAACTAAAAAAACCAAATAATGGAAAATAGGGTTTATGGGAGAACGTACACTAAAGAACCCTCTAGAACCATCATAATCATAAATTATCATCACCTTAATGGGATGAAGTGGGGTTGTACATGATAGATCATAAAAAAGTTAAGTGGAGGAGTGAAGTGAGACATGGTACAATGGATGAATGGATCACCGTCATTGTACTTCATTTACTAAATAATCCACTACCACCATCGAAGAACTAATGTAAACAACATCACTCCTGAATAAGAATAGAGTTATGAATGATGGGCCAGTCTGATATTAAATGGGTGAAATCTAATTAATCCATTGAATATAATAACAATAGATGATATTAAAGAGGACCACTTGAAAAAATGATGATAAAAAGGATTGGTAGTAATGATAAAACAAATGAAGCAATAATGTTGCACAAAGGACCACTTCCAAGAAGTTATTGATTACTATAGCCCTCTCAGAAAGTCAATGGTAGGCAGGGATGTAATTAAGAACAACTGTTTATAAGATATATTTATGAACACTACACTTGGACATGAAAACTTAATGAAATACCTAATAAATCATATAATTATTTCACCTTACAAGGTCATTAAACCTAGTCACTTTCTCCACTGTATACAAGATACACTACTATATGTCTAACAACTATTATAATCATTCCATTATCTCCATAAATTGGTATTAGTCCTCTAAAATAGTTTCATGAAATATTTACATGGAAGAGTACTCTCATTAATGGTTTGAGTCATCATGGTCCACCAATGACTCTCTACAAATTCAATTAGAAGTTTTACCAAAATCACCATATGGTTTGTTAGTTTATGATCCAAAAAAAGACTTAGGTCACCTCAAATATACAATAATCTAAATATAAAGATTCCAGATCACATAAAAACATGGGTGGTCACTACGAATAAAAATCCTAATTTTTACATAGTTTATATGCATTTGAATCCCACCTTACTGGAACCATTCTCTACTTATCTATTGAAGGATCGATCCCTTAGAATATGTATGGAGGGAAAATTTGTTTTAACATGGGTAGAGGAAATAATCTATGATGCTTTTTGAAAGTGTATAATAATGATTATCAGATCCTGAAGAAGATATAAAACTCTTTTTATGAGGATCTCCAATGTGAGAATCATAAATATGTGTAAAAATATAGAAAAGAATATATATTTTATTGGAATACCAAACATTGAAGAAGCCGATTCACCAAATTCACCTCCTAAAAAACCATAGAATATTCATTATAATTATTCCAATGAGTAATTAAAAATATTTACCACCTACACAGGTATCCATGAGCTAAACTAAATCATCAGTAACTCATATTAGATTCACCTTTTCCATGGTATTCTAGTACCTCTATATGAAATCGCGTCAGATAAAAAAGAGCTCCAGGTCAAGGAATTTTAGGTCAATCAGGACGATATCACCTACATTACCATAACATAGTAGTGTTTACATAATCCACAAGGATTATCCATGGGATATCACATTTAATAATGCAGTATAATTTATGAGTAAATGTTTTGTGAAACTCATGATATTATTGTATGAATAAACTACCACATGTTACATCTTATATAACTATTCCATTATTTATAGTCTTTCTAGAATAATCAATAAATGATAACTATTTATCATTTTTCTACTATACTAAATTTTTTGGAAATGAAAATCATATTTTTTTATGCAATACAACATTTTATATATATATATATATATATCACATGTATATATAAGGATTTAGGGAATATTCCCATCAATATTCCCCTTGAACTAATTTATAATATACTTCGTTTTATTTTACCTTGTATTTTATCATATATAATAATTTGTGAAAACATATACAAAAATTCATTTGTATATCTTTCAAATAAAAAATTTAAATCTATCATTAAATTCATATCATATTACATCATATGTAATACCATGTGAATACCCATCGAAAACACTTTTTGATTAGCTCTAACACAATTTTGGAGGAGCACTCTATGTTAACCATTATCCCAATTTAGTCAACCAAAATGTGTGACCCAATGGGCTTCTATATCATTGATAAAAAATACACATGTTTAGATAGATATATGTTTGTAAAGAAACACATATAGAAAAGAATCATTGTAACTCCTTCTATAAAGGGATTTGGTGTGATATCAATCAAACACATATATCTATATACCAATGCCCACAAATTTTTATCATATGCAAACTTGAATTATCTTATTTTCTCTTTATACAATAAATCGAGTGATCTTGGGACATATGGATTTTCAACCCTATATAGCCTACTCATTTGTTCTGGACTCTATGAGTATAGACTGATCTGACTGATGAATATATAACATATCATTCACCCTTATTGTTAATAACAACACACATACCTAATTGAATAAATGTATACAATATCTAGTATCAACCACACTCTCCCATAATCTATCTCAATTGAGGGCCTTAATTCTATGCTCATCATATTAGAGGATAAATCCATTATTTTTTAATCTCTAATCGATGACACGATCAATAACATACTCAACCCCAACATATATTCTACGTTAAAATGTAGACATTCCTAAGTAAGGTATCAGAGTTTGAAGGTTCCAATTAAAGGTATCTTTTCAACCTCAGGTTGTTTGGACTCAAATATGATATTTTCATCTGTATTATATCAAGTGTGTCTCTATAACACACTAGATGTGGTATATTTAGTTAAACATTCATTGCACACAAAGGATCCAATTATTTGTTTTGTGGATCGTGATAAAATTCATTATCATTACACAAGAATCATACTCTTGAAAACATTAAAATT
This sequence comes from Viscum album, assembly GCA_963277665.1. Taxonomy (NCBI): domain Eukaryota; kingdom Viridiplantae; phylum Streptophyta; class Magnoliopsida; order Santalales; family Viscaceae; genus Viscum; species Viscum album. The sequence goes on along the minus strand of OY728132.1, from coordinate 28,814,726 downwards.
TCTTTATAACAAATAATACTTCATGAAAAATATCAGTTAGGGATATACTCAAAGTCATAACTTGAGAGGTATATTATCATTACTCATCAGATAATGTATATCTACATATGAATTTACATAGATATAGAAAATGAATGATAATGTAGATATTTCTCTAATATGATACATTTTAATATTCTTAAACTCTTTAATAATATTTAAAAACCCCAACATAGGAACGATATTATCATAGTGTAAATGATTAACTACTAGATAAACCTTATATTTTTAATAGTTTCTTGGTCTTGTTACTCATTACATAATATGTTACTCCATTCACATATCTATGTTACATTTAGAAAAAACATACATGCAAAATTATTTAGTGAGAAACATCTATAAGTTAAGCCAGTTTGAATAGTTATGATACTTATATATCATATTTCTAATTGTTCAATGTATTGACCATATTTGATCATCTTAACTTCATAAGATCAAATGTTATGATTTCAAAATCTATTTTCAACTTAAAATTATTTATATGTCTATTATAATTCATGGAATTCTATTCCATAAAACATCTTCTTGAAATAATGTTACTACATAGATTATTTTATACTAATACATCCTATACCTTTTAGCATATTAAGTAAAATTAGATTTAAAAATATATTAGTGAAATTAGTTATTTGTTAACTTTGAAATTTATTAATTCCAATCAAACTCCCACTAGCCAGTAAGACCTTATATTAGTTTCAAAATATTTTGATAATATATATTCTTAAAATATACGTTCTTCATGATATACCTTCAAAATCAAATAATTAATTTCTCTAACACTCATTCTGGACATGAATATTCAATTGAGTTTCCTAAAATCTTTCAACTATTTTGAATAATCATATAATATTGAATTATTAATATTCTTTTATAATAACCCTAGATTTCATTAAACTTGATTGGATTTATGATTAATAATTTCTAAACTTTTAAACCAATTTTTATTCTTTTTATTGAACTTCTACCTACATGGACTCTCTATACAGTACTTCAAAACCTATGAATCATATGGAAGTTTATATAATACCCAATTCATTTATATTATAAGGTAAAATTTCTTTTAATCTAATCATATTTTTCAAAATATTTCCATAAATGAAAATAATATAAATTTACTATCTAGAACAGGACATTATAATTCTACACATAAAGCACGTTACATAACTGAATAGATTTTAACTACGTGTATAAAAAATTCTGATTTTATTTATTTTCAATAAATACTATTTAAACGCTCATATGAAGAGCTAAATTTGATAAAATAAACATCTCATGATGAATTTAACCAAGAGTATCCATGTTATCAAAGAATAAAATCATTTTCTCTATTACATAAAAGAAACCATCAAGGTCAAAACATATGTTATTTTATCTTTCCAGATTTTTTCATATTTATAAAACTCTTTAAAACATATCTTTGATATGATATATATTTTAGAATCTTATAATTGATTTTTATAATGAATAATTATTTTTATCAAACCATTAGTCTCATTGAGTCATCAATATATTCAATCACATTGAATATAATTTGACATGTATGTGAGATTAATTTTGATATACCCAGTCTTGTTGAGTACATGAGTAGATAATGAGATTACATTTGCCATTTTTCATAAAATGTCTTGGAAACCATAAATCAATAACTTTATTATTCTATAAGAATCTATATTAACTTGTGGAGTAGTTTCAACACATAATTACTAAGGGAAGAACTATTATGACACATAAAAGTTTATCATAATTACTTTTATTAAATTACCAATATTTAATAAGAACTTTTATTAATTTACTAGTTTAATTAGTAGCATAAATTTATTTTATCTTTATCAAGGAATATTCACAAATAATTTCATGATAATGATGATATTATCGACATCAAAATAATTTATCTGATGAGTATCATGTATTATTAACCTTTTAAAAATGGATTTTTTTAAATAGGATCCCACTAAAATGGTGACCCATTTGGTGAATTATATATATTAGTAGTCCAAGATCCATATTTCACTAAGAAATAAGTATTCATTGACATTTTTTTAATAAAATTAGTTATTTAGGGAAGACATCCTCCCAATAAGTTTATGCATATATCTTGGTTTTTTGAGCAGAAAATAGTATTTCTAATCCATCATATGATTAATCTCATTCTTATTCAGTTGGTAATGTAATCCTATTTGGGCCTCCTGGCTAGTGTAACCTAAAAAAACCAAAAATAGGACAATAATAGACATTTTTGGGGAACCCAGTTCTCGAATGTACTACCAAAGGATGTTCTAATATAACCTATCCATTGTTTCCATACATATGATAATCCTTGGGAACAAAACTTTGGAATGACCAAACTGGTTTGATGATTGAGGCCTTGATGATTTACACATTAAGAGGATTCTCACACATAGTTTCTGAAATTGATTTATCTCACAATACCATTTAATTATTTACATATTATGTATGAATTATTCTATTTATTTTATTTGGAATAATATTCCCTCCACCAAACCAATATTTTCAAACCATATTGATGTGTAACTCTTTGTACAATGAAAAATATTATCTTACTCACCCAAAAATATACTTTAAAAATATTCATTCATATAAAAATGGATCATATGTACAAGTAACATAAACAGTTAATATAAATGCATATAGTTTTCTACATGAGTAAGTTCAAAGAGACAACTATCAAACTCCCTTCATTATCCAAGACAAGGCATAAGCCATCAGGTTGGTTGGTATAATTTTCCCAAGTATCTATAGCCAGGGATAGTTTAATCAAGTGTGAATAAAATTAGTTATAAATTTATGACCTAATATATAAAAACTATATTCAAAAATTAAATTTAAGCGGATAACATCACTTTCAAACTGAGGTCAGGGTAAATGGAAAAGAAAATTCATTATCACTCACATAATATAATTAAAGGCTCTATTCTAAAAGCTATTAAACCGTTTAATGAAATTATCAAAAAACCTTTATATTCATTAATCAATTTCTTAAATAAGAATAAATTAGGGAATAAACTTTAAATTGATGGAAAATATGAATATTTAAACAATGGATAAAAATTTATGAAAAATTCATAAATACAATTTTTCTATAAAAACTTTTATAATATTGACATTAAAATTATATATTTTACATAATTATAAATATAAATATATTTTTTTCATTATAATATTAACTCTTTAATATTTATCATTGTTTAGAATTTACATTTTAATTACATGATATTTTAGGAACTATAAACAACTTATAATTCAATATCAATTACGTAAATACTTTAAATAATATAATATCACATATGTAAACATCATTTAAATATTAATCATATCAATTATCAATGTTTATATCTTTATTAAATAATATCTAAATAATCACCCTTTTAATTTTGAACATTTAAAAATAATTAATTAAGAAAAATTAATAATTTGATTTTTATTATTTTGGATTTATATAAAAATTTATAACCTTTTATAAATTATTTAATAGGATTTCAAAATAAACACTTTTATTTATAGATCATATGTTAATCTATAATTTTTTATAAAATATATTTAAAATATTATGATTTTTATATTAGGTAAAAATGAATATCCCATAAAACTTTATTTAATCAAGTATAAACCATTTATGGTAAATAAATTAATATTTAATCTCTTTTAAATTAAATATTCCCAAAATAAATTTTATTTTATTTTATAACTTTTTTAAATCATTTAAAAAATTTATGAATATAAGAAAATTTATAATTTTTTACTTACCCTTATGAAAAATATATATTTTGTGTAAGGGTATAATCCTTATACTATTACAATGACTGTTAATGTAAGTGTAAATATGCTTGACCCATATTTAGTGAGTATCACATAATGGTAGTGATATTTTACCATTGCGTAAACCATTCGTAGATTATTAATCCTCATATTACCCTTACCTGAAATTATTTACATATAGGTAAAAAATCATGAAATAAAAACTATATAATGACCTTTAACAATCATTTAAAACCATTCCATAGCTCTTATATATATGGGTAATAAATATCATACCCATACACAACACCTTTATGAAAACCATTTACATAAGGGTTACACATCTAACAACCTTTATGTGAACCCTTCATGTAAAGGTGAGACCTGTGATCCCATTCATGCAAAAGGTTAAGGCCAGTCGATCCATATATAGAACAATCTATTTAATTTTATGGAGATATGGCCATTATATAGACCACATTATGTAAGGTTAAATCATTGGTTGTTTTTTTTTCATCCCTACAGCATAAGGGAATTTTTTTTTAGATTTTCAAAAATTAGACAAATTATGCACAATTATTGGTTTCTTCTTCATTTCAATGAAATATTTCATAGATCTAAATCATGATTTCCTTTTAATACAAATATTAGGTTTTTAAAAATATAATAACACTTAATAGACATAGTGTCATGAATTACAATCTAAATTAAATGATCTCCCATGTAAGAAATTGGAAACTGCATAAAAGTAATGAAATGATGAAATAACTTATTTACATACCGAACAATGAAGAAGTTCCTACATCATCATGACTACCTTAAAACACATTCAAATGATATTTATGAATATCACTACATAAAATGAAAAATATGTCCCACCACCAATGGTATCCACAAGCTATACTAAATCATCCAACATTCATATGGGATTCACCCTTTTCCATCGTATCCTAATACATTTATATTTAATAGAGTAATATGAAATAGAGATCTTGGGAGAATAAATTTTAACAATAATTATGTTATCACCTATACTACTATAATATGGCATTGTTTATATAATAGTAACAAGTATTCTTCTTTGTAATTCACATTTACTTATGCATAGTAACACATTAGATAATGGTTTGGATAACTGATGAAACTATATCATGAATTAACTCCCATACGTTAAATCTTATGTAATAGTTCCAATAATGATAGTACCTGTGAAAGAATCAATAAATTATAACTATTTAACATTTTGAAAAAAAATTAAAATTTCATGGGCATGTAAATCATAATTTTCATGCAATGCGAAATTGATTATATATATCACATATATATAAGGCTTTAGAGAATATTATAATCATACCCTTCTCACCTTATAGATATTTCATAAATAGTTCCCTAGATAGAATTACTCTCTCTTATATAATTATTGAATATAGTATTTATTACGATAATTTGTACACAATGACCCTAACTTAGGATCTAATATGGATATGTACATAATGGAATCTTATATTTAATCAGATAAACAAATGTTTATTTAAGATTATCAATGTGAGATACCATAAAAAAGAAAAAAATATAAAAAATGGTTATTACACAATTCATATACCATTTTGTTAGTACCCTATAATTGGTGTCTTATAGTTTCAATTTAATCATTAGACTGTTAGAATCATGGTGGATAGATACATTAATCATTTCACTAAAACTAGATTCTATAGTTTGAAAGACAAACTGAAGACTACTTGAAACCACTTAACTAAATAACAATACCATCCTCACATATATCATAACTCTAAAATAAATCCTTTGAACAATACCTTAATAATATCACTCAAACATGACCTCTCCCATTTGGCGCCAACCTAGATTGTATATATGTTTAGTTTTCCACCAAAAACTCACCTCTAATAGGTTAGAGATTGGTGACTGGCAACAAAAACTCATAACACGCATATTGGGGGGGCCTTATCCTAAGAAAAAATCATATAAAACATATCTCCATAGTAGATATAACCATAAAATAATAAAAATAATAATAAACTATTATAATAAATTCTTATGGCATATGATCAACATCCACACCATATGACAAATGAAAAAACATGAAATGTTGTGGAAAATTAAGCTTAAAATCAAAATTAATGACTAACATAGAATAAAAATAAATTAAGTAAACTCTTTGATTCAATACCTATAGAAACATATAATAAATTTGATATTTATATCTGATTTCCACATACCTTCTGGTCCACCAGCGTCATGTCCACTATGATCAATATTAAACAGTTCATCATTTTTATAAGACACTACATGTGTAGTATGAATTCCTATGATGGGGTGAGATCAAATATACCCAGTATAACAACCCAAAAAATTATAAACTAAAACATAATCTATCTTATAAATAATTCTTTGGTGAAATACAAGAAGTAAAAAACCCAATTACACTTGAGGATTATTATCTAGAAATAGAAAGAGTCCCAATATTCAAATCCAGGACACATAGTGGTAAATAAATTTATGTAGATTATGGAAACCATACTTCCTTGCATTATTAAGACCATCCAATTCCTATCAACATTTTTAATGGGTGGATCAAATGTCACAAAAGTTTGTGCATCGGTATAGGGATTATCAAACATGATAGAGGACTCTTGCCTTGTTGAGTGGAGTAAACCAATTGATGGAATACCAACACCATAAATGGTGGATATATGCCACTTAAATGGATGATTTCTTGACTCCATTATCCATATGGTCTTCTGTGAAATGTCGACACCAATGCTGTATAGACCTCAAAATCAAATTGTATGACCCATTTATTAAGTATATAGGGAATTACCAGACAACAAAAACTGTTTTGGGATCCACACAAATTCATAATTGAAATTTAAAGTTAATAACATACCTTTATGCCATCTTTTGTATTCTCTATCAATACTAGACGTTCTCCCAACAAAAACAAAGATAATAATTTTCCCAAAACACCTTGGAAACATCCAATAATCAATATAACTATCATTCCATCACATTATAAATTAAAAAAAATTCAAAAAATGGATATTTATATTCTTATATCTCGGTCCCTCGCAATAAAGTATGAGAAATTTATTGATATAGATAATACAAAGTATAAAAATTGAATGAAACAATGTGAAAGCCTAAAAAAGGAATATAATTATAATCATCCTTTTATATAGAGGTGAACATATACAACCCTACAGAGAGTGGTATATAGTGTATAAGACCCATTGGTTATCTGGTTTTGTGCTTCCACAAACCCAAATCATGTGTTTCACTAACACATGACATGATCCCTATATCACTCGGTGTTTGTGGGGGTAGAGGATAACCAAGTGTTTATTGATGTAGACCTAAATTTATATACCCTAGAATAATTTTCTATGTGGATCCCAAAGGAGAACCTTATGTAAGATTTAATGTCATCTTGGAGACCCCTTACCCAATTGTAAAGTGATACATGGTGTGTATTTCAAAAATAACCCTTTTTTGACCAGTTTATAAAACAATATAGACCCTAGAATCCTATAAAAAGACATCATTTCCAACAATACCAATACTAATAAACCCCAACACGTTTCCTTATAAATTATAGTGTAACCAAATCTCCTCCAATGGTCGCCTACACACTTCACCTAATCCATATAAGCCATAATTTTTAGGAATCACCACCATATATGCCTATTTACAGTGTCATTGATAATAACACACATTTTTTATTCTTATTTCAACATTTAAAATATTATCAGCAGTCCCAAATAACTTTGAATAAATGTTTACCATGACTTAAATGATAAAGGAATATATTGGTGAAGGGAAAATAGGGAATTAATTTTTGTTAGTTTGGACACTTTCAAACCAACACAATTCATGGTTGATAACCTCATATCATATCAAGAGGAATAATTTATATAATAATTGCAGGATATTCAATAGGAATAATTTTTCTATCTACGCAAGGACATTTATCTACCAATGAATTTCTATGATAAAAATAAAAAAAAATTATAGGTTAGATCAATAATCCATCAAGAAAAATTTATTGGGTAACAATGTAATAAAATAAATAAATAAATAATTCAAAGAAGATATCATGAGATAATAGAACATAAATTTAAATAAGAATTTATAACATAGACTTGGATTTTTTTTCATGCACATATATATTCACATGAGGATTCATTAATAATTCCTCAAAGAAACACAACAAATATAGATGATCTCCTACTCCATATCGATTAGGGATTATGCCAATTGTTATTTGACCTAAATAATATTTTTAATAAAAAATTTAAATTATTTTAGATTTTTGTAGATTTTTTTATTAAACACTGAAGATTGGCCCAACCCTTGTCCCAAAAACCAAATTTTTATTACACCACCACATGGGTAGACCCCATATCACATGTTAAAATATGATGGGAAATTTTTTATTTAATGAGATGGTAAATATTCTTCATGATTATATACATAGATGGAAAATTAATATATTATATTTAATATAATATAATTAATTATCTATAATTCCAATTTAATGAGAATGGATCAATAATGATCTTAAAAAATTATTTTAGTTATTTATATGTTTTATTATTAAATTTTATATGACTATAAATATTCATACACTTAATGAAGTTGTATGAATATTTAATCAAATGAATGATTAAAAAACCAATTAAAAAATTGGGTTACCTTCTAAACAAGGATTTCTTTTTAATTAATAAAGGTATCACTTATCTCACTAAATAAAAAATAATATATGAATGGAAATAATTTACCTATTATGGGGAAAATACTCATATAAATCCTTATTCAACCACATAGATGGTTTCTTTTGTTCTTGAAACTAGCTTTACACTTTCCTGATGATTGATCATACAACACCCTGATATTTTAGCATATATCTTCCTTTAAATTAATTCTTTGATTGATAGATTGTGTTACACATAACCTGAAACAAAAAAAAACCACTATTTTTTAAAATTAATGAAAAACATTAATTCAGAATGAGAAAACAATATTATTAAGAAAATTACAAAAAAGAATAAAATATAAAGTAAAAAAGAAAAAAATTATAATGATTTATTATTAATCATTACATAATTTTAATTTTTTAATGAAATATTTTATTTTTTCTAATGAAAATTAGATGATGAAAATAAATAGCTAGTCCAAAACAAATTAATGGGATGTGATAAAAAATATTTAATATTAAAAGATAATTTTTTGCAAATAATATTTTTTAAAAGACTTTGTATTTTATCATAATAAATTATATTGGTAACTTTTATAATATGATTCTGATAATATTTGATATTTTATTTAAAATCCAATAGATACTATTTTAACATAAATTTATATGAAATTTTATTAAGACCACTTAATGTCAATTCATCCATTTTAACAAAAGAAGTTTTTAATTGTATTTAATATTATCATTAAAAGATAAACTCATTTTATTTATATTATTAAATTTAATAAAATATATTTTATATACATATAAATAAAGAAATAATATTTTATAAAATAAGATAAAATTATTAAATGGTACAAAATGATGTATTTTAGAAGAATGATTATGTGTCTCTAATGTATTGTTATATTAATAAATTAAATTAATCAACAATGAAAAATTATTTCAATGAAATATATTTATGATATATAAAATATAATTAAACAACATTTATTTCATGATTATTAGATAGAAATGAATAAGAATAATTCATTTAGTGCATAAAAATATTTTTCTTATAAATAATGTTTTCCATGGTGTGTGTTCTTATATTGAAATTATTTTCTCTAATTTTTTAATTTTAGTTTTTCAATATTAATATCATTTATAGATTCATAATTTTATAATTATCTTGGGTTGAATTTTTTGAATTTTTATAAATAGTTAATTTTTATATGAATTGTAGAAAATATATTTACCAGTATAATAGGTGTTATAAATTTATGATGATGTAAGTATGGAATAATAGTTTATAAATAACATTTATATAAAATATAAATATTTATTCAGTAAAATTATGAATTATAATATTCTATAGTAAATTAATAAATATCACATTAAACAGTTTTAAATTTAAGTTGTTTATTATTCTAAAAAAAACTATTTTCGGTATGTATATTTTAATTAAATATTCACATTGTGTAATAATGGTTGGTATTTTTTTAAAATAAAATAAATTATTTATTTAATTATTAAAATAGTAATATAACAATAATTAACAAAACTCATAATTTTATCTTAAACACATGTTTAAGATTAAAAATATTTTTTATAAAAAATATTTTTATTATGTTATATATTATTATTATTTAATTAATTTTTTCACTAATATAAAATTAAAATAATAAAAATTAATTTATATTAATAATCATAAGGTCAAAATAATTTAATAAATTTATATTTCTAATATTTATTAAATAATAACATAGTTATGTAAGAATTATAAACCACTATAAAGGTTAAAAGTGGTAATTATAATAAAAAACGTAAAAACCAAAAAAGCACTTAAAATGTATTAAAATAAATTTTCTAGTACATTATATACCTAAAATTATGTTTCCTTCATTTTTTTCAAATTTCAACCCCTATTGTTCAAAACATGACAATCATTCCATTTTATGTATAAATATTTACCTGAATGACAATCCCCTCACATAAAAAAGGATATATACACCACCACTTAAAATACACTCTTAAAATAAGAATTAACCCCTCTAAATTTCCACATTTACTTACCAAATAAGCCTATATCACCTTATTAATATTTTTATCAGTATATTTCCCAAAACCATTTAAAATCGTATAGTTTTACAAGATGAGATTAATTTATTTTACATAAGTATTCTCTTCTCTTGAATATATTTTCCATATCTTCTTCTTCTAACTCTTATCAAATACTATTTATCACTACGAAAAAAACATTTTTGAATCATGGATCTTTCTTTAATGTAATATTATCATTATAAAATAGAAAGTAATAATCATTCATTCATTATAATATGATCATGTTGCGTCGGTTTTAGCACCATTCCGAATAGTGCTATTATAATTATTTCATAAATGATTAATAATTAATGAATATTTGTAATACTCTATAATAATGATTAATTTAATATGTTTTCATAATTTTAGAATGATCCTAATATAATAAAATCATTCTAGAACCATAATTAACAAATTAATTCTAACATGTTCTTATTTGGGTATGTTTAATAACCTACATGAATGTTGCTATGAATATTTTTCATTGATGGTTATGGAAACATAATATCAGTTAATATATGATATTAATATAAAATAATGGTTCTTTTTTGTATAATTTTAATGTTTATATTTAAATAAATATTCTTAAATATCAATTTTATTTATAAATGTTACTAAATTCAATATCATTTTAGATTTCATTAGCATGAATCACACCACAAATATCAAAAGAATATATATTGAACATAATAAATAATAATTAAAATTATATTTATAGTACCATAGATATTTTTAATATGATGAAATCATAAACATAGAGTGTAGTGACTCTGAATTTTTTGTACAATACTTTTGGATATTTCTAAGAGAATTTTCATTGTGAGGTGTAGATTCGACATGGAATTCCGAGGCCAAGAAATCTGCATAGATGATATATTAATTATTATGAATATAATATGATATGAATGCATAATGTTTTAGTATTAATGAAATATATCATAAATAAAGACTTAGATGAGAATTCTGAGACCTCTATTGAATTTTAAATGTTATTTTTTACCATATTCAAGACAAAGTCATTATCAGTATTAGATGTTTATAAAAGAGAAGTCACATGTGGATAATGGATAAAAAATATTAATTAATTAATTTTTTTTTATTATCATGAAATTATATCATTCTATAAAATAATGGTATAGACAATACCTAATGTTATCCATATAACCATATCATTATTGAGAGGTTCTTCGAGGAGATATTGGAGAATAAAAATGGGATTGAGGATCAATGATCGATTTGACAAGAAGTATCCTTCACTAATGCATTTATGGATATCACGCAAAATAATAATTTAGAACTATTATTCATCATAAATCAGTCAAAAAGTAAGGGAGGGATTTTTTTTATGTTGTCTTAATCCCCATTTTGATTATCCTATGTAAAATGGGAATCAATATTGTCACGTCCCGTCCTCGGGGCCCGTGTCGTGACTACCCCAAGCCCGCCTCCCATAGGTCAGGGGCTGGCGACTAGCACAAAAGGCGTAAATCCCGACAAAAGGGAAGGTACTTCCTTTATAAAGTAAACAACACCACATAGTAACCCAACAGAAGTAAACACTAAGTAAAACTAGGTACAAAAGTAAGTGCGGAAAGTAAATGGGCCAGAATACAAACCCAAACTGAAAGTAAAGTACAACTGGAAAGAAAGTACAACAACTGAAAGTAAAGCAGTAATTTCAAGCAATCCACTGGATGTCCCACCTGAAGGGTGGGTACAGATAGCCACCTTACCTCCACGGGTCCAGCCGTTTTCTCCGTGTACGTCCCGCCCAGTGGTCCACCTCTAGGTACCGACTGATCCACAAGCCTCGACCACGATCAGCACTGTCCGTCGTCTACATCCAACACAACGTAGTGCAGGCATAGCCCATGCAGGGGTGAGTACACTCTACTCCTTAGGGACCCCGAGACACCCGAAGGTCTCCCAGAATCCACAAAGGAAAATCCACAAAGGAAAGATACAATCATGAAGTAACATCCACCACTACTTAGGTATATTCCCATACATATACCTAAGTCATCGATTCGAGTTCGGCTCCAACATCCAAGCCCAAGTTCAATCACGTCCACACAGGATAGTACAACCCAATCCACACAGGAAATCGCAACACAATCCACATAGGAAAGAAAGTAAATCATATTGAAGATAATGATTGAAATTCAAGACTCATCTCACACAGGTATACTTCTTCGTAAGGTGATAGAGATGATCATATGTATCTACTGATTCATCTAAGTTGGGACCCATGTAGGATAATAAACCATCTAAGCTGTCAGACCCACATAAGATACAGACCAGCTACTCTTCCAGACCCATGTAGGATAGCATGAACATAGTCATCGTCGTCGAACCCATGAGGATTTCAGTACGGTCTTCATTGCTGCCAAACCCATGGAGGATTTCAGTGCAGTCTTCATCGCCATCGAACCCACAGAGTATTTCAGTATGGTCTTCATCACTGCCGAACCCACAGAGGCTTTCAGTGCAGTCTTCATCACCGTCGAACCCACGGAGGATTTCAGTATGGGATTCATCACTGCCGAACCCACAGAGTATTTCTGTACAGTCTTCATCGTCGTCGAACCCACAGAGGATTTTACTACGGTCTTCGCAGTCGCAGCCAGCTCTAGGGTTCCCACAGACAGCATGCTCATTTCTGAGAGGGTCCGCTCCACGAGCCAAACGGGGGTCAATACATCAAATGACATGTAGTCCGGAGTTGATATATCTCAAAGTTCCTTCTTAACAAAAGGAACTCAACGCGACATATGGCGCGTCAATCAAGCGCCCGATCTGAGAGTTATTGGCTTTTTTGTTATAAGGGCCCAGTTGGTTTTCAAGTCAAACCAACCCGACCACACTCCAACTGCATCCAAACCTCGAGAAGAGTAAGCCAAAAGGTCAGTCTCACTAAGAGGAATCCAACAAAGTTGACAGCACGTCAATCGGACGTCCGGAGCTCACGTTATAAGCATTTCAGCTCCGAGGGTCCGGTTGGTTTCGTGTTCAAACCAACCCAGCCATACACAAAGTTCTCTGCAGGCCACCGGAGTTGCTCTGGTGGTCCATTTTCTATTCCGTCGGCGCCGGTGTTCATCTTGGGTCCCTTACTTTACTGTAGAATAATCAAACCACCTCTACGGCCCGTTCTGTCATTGCCCATCGATCCGCCTGTCAAATAAACAATCTACGGAGTCTTCGAATCGCCTTTTCTGCCCCGACTCCGGCCGCGGTTTCATTCGGCCTTAAGGGCGCCGCGCGACGGCACCATGCTTCTTCTCCTGTTATTCTTTTTTCCGCTCAGTGTCGTTGCACCGTGCTACCTTTGTTCGTGTCGTGACAAACACATCATCAAAAGGGGGAGGAGGGTCGGCCGTGTTCGTGCAGTCTGACCCCTTCCTGTTAATCTGATATCAAGACGATAAGAAAAAGTCTTTTGGACGGTCATGAAAAATTCATGAACCAAAAAATCAAACCCCTACCACAAAGTGTTGATGAATGAAGGTTTGATGTGAAAAAAGGACGTCGCGGAAGAAGGCTCCATAAGCATCGTCGGCGTCACGGAGAAGAGGATCGTCGATGTCGCGGTACATGGCGTCGCGTCGTCAATCTTCGGCGAAGTAGCGTTCTTCGTCATCTTCCGTCGGAGGCCGGAGTTCTTCGTCGTTCTTCGCGTTCTCCAATGAAGAAGATGAATATTTGAAGGCGTTGACAAAATCATCTCCCAATCCTTCTCGCACAACCAAACTCACCCTTAATAAAATAAGTCTTGTCTTATTTTGTTAATACACACACAAGCCATTAATTTTGAAAATCAAACAGGTCTCATTCAATTAATTGAATTAATTGAGGAGCGTTTAATATTCAAATTAATTTTGAGGGTTAACTTGCCATTAATCCATGGTGTGGGTGAGTTACATATTAAAAGCACGAGATGGAGGTTCAAAGGGGATTGAAGGGGTGGGACTCATGTGGGACCCACTTCACTAATATCCTACCTAGTGGAGTTAGGATATTAGTGGGTCCCACTCCAACCACCAAGCGTATGTTTAAACTACCCAGAATAGAAATAAAATTTGTAGTACAATATTTTATTTTATTCTTTAGTTAACCCATTTAATTAAAAACCTCATCCGTGCAAATGCAACTCCAGAAAAGGTGTTCCTAAGAAATTACCAGTGCTACGATTTCATCGGTGTCCTCGGATTTCAATTCCGAGCACCAGTTAAAAAATTAGAAAAACATGCTCATTCGTTCACTGAATGTACCCGAGCTAAACATCGTAAATTGATTCCGGGCACACCGGGCCTCAGAATTAGGTTCCGTCAGAAACTGCGTTCTTGTGAAATCCCAAAGAAAATAAAGAAAAAAATTTCCCTTGAATTTTATGGGTCTTTACATTACTCCCACCTTAGGGCTTTACGTCCCTGTAATGATAAATCATAAACTAGGGGAACAATTGTGGGTACTGAGCACGCACTAGTGCAAAAACACTTTTTCGCGTCGGTTTTTTTTTATTTTTAACGTCGGTTATAAACCGACGTCTTTATAGGCGACGTTAAAAATAGCGTTTTCGCGTCGGTTCATAGAAACCGACGCGAAAAATAATTCGCTTATGAGCTTCGGCGTCGGTTTTTTATAAAACCGACGCCGAAGCTACATGTAGACATTATTTTCCGCGTCGGTTCATTAAAAAACCGACGCGGAGAATATATTCGAATAGGTTTTCCGCGTCGGTTTTTAGAAAAACCGACGCGGAAAACCGATTGGAACAGGATTTTCCGCGTCGGTTTTTAGAAAAACCGACGCGGAAAACCGCATTCAACCGGATTTTCCGCGTCGGTTTTTCTAAAAACCGACGCGGAAACCCGCTTTCAACCGCGTTTTCCGCGTCGGTTTTTCTAAAAACCGACGCGGAAAACCCTTTCGGCGTCGGTTTTTAAAAAAACCGACGCCGTAAATAATTTTTTTTTAAAATTATTCGGCGTCGGTTTTTAAAATAACCGACGCCGTAAATTTTTTTTTTTTTTTAAATAAAATACATATATTTTCTCCTCCAAACAAATCGGAACCCTGAAAAAAAATAACGAAGTATACAAAAACAATTAAACAGCTTTAACAGAAGTACTTCAGAAAACTCAAAGTAAAGCAGAATTAAAATACACGTACCTACATGGTGCATTTTCTTAATCTAACCATACTCAGTATCAATCATTGTAAGTTTCCTCCCATAGATAGCACCAATCCTGTCAAAACAGTAATGAAACGAGTGAAAAAATCAATCCAAGTTATTAGTGCAATGAATAAACATTAAATGAAAATGTGTAATTTATTTGAATCATTCATTTTTTCACAAAGTAAATTACCAAAATGAAATGATCAAAATTCCAGGAACACTCAGCCGATGCAACCTCTTCCTCACCTCCCCCACTGAAGATGTTGGGGGTGTCTTTTCACCATAGAATCCCCACCACCCCCAACCTCAGGTTTTTATATTTGCTCTGTATAGACGTGCATTACCTATTCACTATTGTTATTTGTTTAAGTTATGGAATAACAGAGAAATAAATTTGAGTGCAAAAAATAGGTTAGAAAATTGAAATCAAATGCAGATTGAAGATACATAAAGAAACATACCTTAAAAATTGACGCCTTCTATTTTATCTTTGTGCAAACCCACTAAGCGTTGTTTCAGGTATTATGTGATATGCTTCTCGGCAATCATTTTTCGATATTTATTTGCATAAAAAATAAAAAGGCCTAGAAGATATTGCTGTGCATTCAAGGGAGACAATTTTTAGTGTTTGTGAATGTTATTTCGCTATACGAATCTCTATGTTCATGATCCAAGTACCACCCTACAGATTTGTCACTGTACAGACAAATGATTTTAAGAAATAACAATGAAAAGAAATATAATAACTAATTCTGAATTAAAATACACGTACCTGAAATATACGACATGCTTATTGTTGGTTATTGTTGAAGGATTCATTTGATTATTAGTAGATTCAATAAAACAGTTTTTGCAGAGGCACTTGAGAAAACTCAGTAAATCAGAATTAAAATACACGTACCTGAAATATATGACATGCTCATTGTTTGTTATTGTTGAAGCATTCATTTGATTATTAGTAGGTTCAAACACCTAATATATCATAAGAGTTAGTTTTTTAAACCCATATATAATATTATTTATAAATATTAGTATACATACCTCAAATCTTAATCAGACTTAACAAATAGTCCGCAAAAGTAGATTGAATATGAATCATATCAGATTGAGAATATGACTGTGAATCATTGAATACCTACAATAATATTGAATGATATGAAATTAATAAATAGAAGAAAGTGGATGAAAATATATAAAAAAGTTAATACAACTAACCTTATGAAAATCAGTAGTTTCCCCAGTTGTGATTATCTCGTACATAAATCGTAGAATATAATAACCACATTCAACGCTTCCATTTTGACGATGACACTGCAGTTATAAAACATTTAACTAATAATGAAACCCAATATATAACAAAAATATAAAAACTAATTAC
Source organism: Viscum album (assembly GCA_963277665.1). Classification (NCBI taxonomy): domain Eukaryota; kingdom Viridiplantae; phylum Streptophyta; class Magnoliopsida; order Santalales; family Viscaceae; genus Viscum; species Viscum album. The sequence continues at coordinate 28,797,581 of OY728132.1, read as the reverse complement.
CTGTACTTCCACATATTTGATTTTCGTTGGTTTCTTTTCATTTGTAAAATGTTTCCATGAACTGCATTGTTTTATATAAGAACTAATAAAACTTGTGTAAACAATTAAAATTAAACATAACAAACTTCTAAAAATAAAAAAACAACTTACCTGTTTAATAAGTTGGAAAACGTTTTACGCACTTTTCCTAATAAAGAGCAAAACCAATATAAGGTGCATTCATTTGGGCAAAATACACCTAACATCCAATGCCCCCTATAATACAAAAAGTTCATAATTAATGACATTATAATGATCATGAGTTCAAAATTATGTTGATATTCTTACTTATCAACAAATGGCAAAAACCAGCACTGAATCTCTGTTTGTGATAATCTCTCGGATATATATTTAACTTTGTCATCATTTTTCACATGTTTGACTTCCGAGGAAATGTACTCTGGATCTATAAAGCTATAAATGCTTGTAGTTTCATTTTGTAAAAGAATCCTGTATAGATACCTAATTTAAAAAGAAAACATAGTTAGTCAATGACATAACAATATTTTAGTAAAGAAATAGCAATTCAGACGTCAATTTACTTACATGGAAAACAACTGCACCACATTCAGCCCGATCTCTTCAAAATTAACTAAATTCATGATATCTTCTTTCAATATTCTCAATTTATAATTTCTTCCACATATATCGGGCGTCATCCGAAACTCATAGATAAAATTCAAGGAAGAAGAGCACTGAGATAATCTTTTCAACCCAGAAGAAATATCAGAAGTATCTACAGCCGACTGTTTTTGAACATTTTGCTGCATTTGTACAGTTTCTTTTGCTTTCAGATATTCCTATATAAGTTAAATGTCAGAAAACATTATAAGTAATTTGGAATCATTTCTAATTACTAGTTAAAAAAACTCATACCTCATGTGAAATATAACGAAGAAGTGCAGTTGGCCAAAGTAAAAAATGGCCCATGCATTCCCCAACACTGGTGATCTCCGCAGTAGGAAATGGTAGTAGAGCAGTAGGATCTATAATAAAAAGTACTGATACTCTAACCTGACCCATCTGCATAGGCTGATGATGTACCGAGTCCCCCAAAAAATACACTTGTCCTAACGCAACAATATGTACATGAGGATCTCCCGCAAACAACTCACAATATAAGGTTTGATCCGATGGAGGAGGTGGAGGCTCAAAGTTAGCAGGTGGGGCAGGGTAGTCAGGGTGAGCAGGCTGAGAAGTCAGAAAAATGAAAAGGGTATATTAGTGTTTAAAATTTTTAACATAGAAAAATTGATTAAAAATTAAATTAAATAATATACCTCAAATGGTTGCGCAGACGGGGCAGGGTAAGCAGATGAGGCAGGGTAGTCCGGGTGAGTTGGCTGAGAATGTTGAAAAATGAAAAAGTTATATCAGTGTTTATAATTTATAAAATAGACAAATTGATGACATTAAATAATATACCTCGGAAGGCTGCCCAGACGGTGTTGGGTAAGCATATGAGGCATGATAGTCTGAGTGAGTAGGCTGAGAATGTTGAAAAATGAAAAAGTTATATCAGTGTTTATAATTTATAGAAAAGAAAAATTGTTAACAGTAAATAATATACCTCGGAAGGATGAGCAGACTGTGACTGTCTTGCCAAGTGTTCTAATAAAGCCTTCTGTACTGCTGCTTGAATTTGATCACCCATAGACCGTTTCATATCCTGCAGCTCTTCTTTTAAGGATTCAATTTCCGGGTCTCTTGGTTGCTTACTCTTACCAAAAACCTTCCGAATACTAACACCCGCCTGATATCCTCTAACACGGCCGGGGTGTTCAGTCTTTCCCAAAGCAGTGGCTAGGATATCCATCCTACCCTCAGGGATAAAAGAGCCCTGTGTCTCTTTCTCCTGAAGTTCATCCTGAAATGAAAAATAAAAAATTTATATTAGTGTTTATAAATTATAAAAAAGGAAAATTGTTAACAAAGAATTAATATTTACTTACAATTCTATCAGCCACTTGATGAGCTTCGTCTGTAAGATATTGTTCATTTTTTTTTCTTCTTGCTCGTTTCCATTTCTCATGGCGAGTGGGAGGAGATGGAGGACCATACTGGACCTCTTCTGAACCACTACTTGATCGAGCTCTTAATGCTTCAAATTTTTCTTCAATAATTTTCTGCTCCAAATACGAGTATCCTCCACGTGATAAAGTATGAGGGTATACGTTTTTCAACTGGATCTCCTGATGAGATCTTCTGGAGGCCTGTTACATAAAAATAAACACATTAGTAATAAGGAAAATATAGCATAAATTTTAAAATATAAAACAATTACAATACCTGAAATTTCTCTTCCTGACGACTGTCAACAAATCGCTTCCATGTTTCTTCATCTATATATGGATACTTAAGACATGGGCTTTCAAACCTTCTCTTTCCAAAAACATAATCTTTCGTCAGTTTGTTTTTAAAATCTCTCCATCGAACCGCCGCTAAAGAGAGATGTCTTTTCCTAATTTCTTTGGTTTCCTCAAAATTGAATGTCATCTGTAATTGAAAAAATAAAATATGTCATTTAAACTATATAATATTAAAAAAATGAGATAAAATAAATAAATAAAGATATTTTACCGTCACGGCCTCCCAAAGTTGTTGCTTCGCCGTCCTGTCCACTGACTTCCAATCAGGATATAAAATACTAATCCTGCAACGGCTCTGCATCGCTATATAACTGACAAACTGAACTGCATTTGGGCCAACTGCATTATTATTATCATCAAAACGGATGTGTAATTTGTTATCATCACGAGCGAGTGATAGTTTTGGTAAACGTGTAATACCACGTTTACCAACTAGAGAACTTGATTTTTCAGTAGTAACTGGAGAAGTCTCCTCCGCCGAGGACGCATCAGTAGTCCTGCAATTTTTTTTAATAAATTAACAGTTTTATTTCATTAAATATGTATATTACTGAATATTTAATAATATGTCAAAATAGATATACCTCGGTAACTGCTCATCTCTATCTGTATTTGACATTGCTACTAGAAAGTGTAATGAAATTTTGGGTACCTGCATATCATTAGAAAACTGAATAATTAGAAACAAGGAAATGAAAAATAAATATGTAAAAATAGAGGCATGCATTTGTAAGTTTTAAAAATAGACACAAAATATAAATATTTACCAGAAAAATTAGGAGACTAATTTAGTGTTTTCCCACGTCCCTTCATCATGATCGGTACGTACTGCATGCACTATGTCTGTCTTATATTCATTGTAATCATCTGAAAATTGCATAATAGATGAATAACGCTCATGTAAATCACTAGCATCATCAGAATCATCATCATCACCCAAATGATATCTTTTCCCTTGCAAAACAACTGACCACTGATCATTCGACGGATCAATGACATAAAATACTTGTTTTGCATGTGTCGCCAAGATAAATGGTTCCTCATTGTGATTAAATCTTTTCAAATCAACCAGTTTAAACCCATATTCATCATGTTTCACGCCACTATTACTATCAACCCAATTGCACTTAAAAATAGTGACTCGAAATTTAATATAATCAATTTCCCATATGTCTTCAATAACTCCAAAATATGATGTTGATGCAGAAATTGGGTTTTTATCTTTGGCACTCGAAAAATGCACTGCTTCAGCGAATACCATCACACCACTATTCTGAACGGTACTCTTGTCATCCAGGTTTTTTGTGTAAAATGTGTAGCCATTGATATCAAAACCAGACCAAGTGATCACATTAAAAGATGGTCCCCCTGATAACCACTTCAATGTTTCTGATACAGATATATCTGAGGTGACTTTCTCTTTAAACCATGAAACAAATGTCTTCTTATGCTCAATCATCAACCACTTTTCATTTCTTTTCTGATATCGTAACTTTAATTCAGCAATATGTGAGGATATATATGGTTGAACCTCATCTGTGTTGTTCAAAATGTATAAATGTGCTTGCATCACTTCATCACGTGGAATGAACTTTACCTTTAAGCCTCGAACCCCTCTACCTTCTCTGTCAACTGTCATATGTCGAGATAGAGGGAGACCAATATGCTCCACTTCATTCAAATAATCAGTACAGAACTCAATCACCTCTTCTGATACATATTTTTGAACAATAGAGGCCTCTGGTCGATAAGGATTTTTAACATATCCTTTCAAAATTTTCATATATCTTTCAAAAGGATACATCCATCTTAAATAAACAGGCCCACACATTCTTATCTCACGCACCAAATGAACCAATAGATGAACCATTATATCAAAAAATGTGGGTGGGAAATACATTTCTAGTTGACAAAGAATAAGAGTTGCTTCATTCTCCAACAAATCTAACAAATTTTGATCAACGACTTTGCTACAAATGGATTTAAAGAAATTACATAACCTGATGATTGTCTTCCTGACAGCTTTCGGTAATATACCACGCACTGCTACTGGTAGAATTTGTTGCATTAACACATGACAATCATGTGATTTCATACCTATTAATTTACAATCCTTCAATGACACAAAATTACTCACATTTGAAGAAAAACCACTGGGTACTTTAATACCATGAAGACACTGACAAAAATTCATCTTTTCAATCTTGCTTAATGTGTGACAAGCCGGAGGTAAATATGTTCTTTTTCCTTTCACAGCGGGAGCTAACTCCAAACGTATTCGCATTAACATCAAGTCCAATCTAGCATGTAATCCATCTTTTGTCTTTCCTTTTATGTCTAACAAAGTTCCAATCAAACTATCACATATGTTTTTCTCAACATGCATAACATCAATGTTATGTTTTATCTCTAAAAATCTCCAATAAGGTAGTTTGAAAAAAATAGACTGCTTCTTCCAGATATGTTTTTGTAAACCAGAACTTTTTCTCTTTCCGAATGTTGAATCAATATCTTTCACTCTGTCATAATATTCTTCAGCTGACAATGGTTGAGGGGGGAGGTTGTATTCTTGTAAACCGTTAAATGCTTTTCTCAATCTACGATAAGGATGATCAATTCGCAAAAATCTTCGATGTCCCATGTACACTGTCTTTCTTCCATTCTGCAATTGATAATATGAAGTTTGTTCTTCACAAATTGGACATGCTTTATGTCCCTTAACACTATATCCAGATAAGTTTCCATACGCAGGAAAGTCGTTTATAGTGAACATTATCATAGCACGCAAAAGAAAATACTCTTTCTTGTATGCATCGAAAACTGTAACACCTTTCTCCCATAGCAGTTTTAAATCCTCAATCAATGGTGTAAGATACACATCAATATCATTTCCTGGTTGTTTTGGTCCAGAAATCATCAAGCTCATCATAACATATTTTTTCTTCATACATAGATGTGGGGACAAGTTGTAAAGTACCAGCAAAACAGGCCATGAACTATGTTGGCTACTGAGGCTCCGATATGGATTCATTCCATCAGTACACAATCCCATTCTGAGATTTCTAACTTCACTTCCAAAATCATGAAATTTTTTATCAAAACTCTTCCACTGTGGTGAATCGGCCGGGTGACGTAAGTTACCATCAGAAATGCGCTCATCTGAATGCCATCTTAACCTTTTTGCATCATTTGAATTTGCAAATAGACGCTTCAAACGAGGAATAATTGGAAGGTACCAAAATGCTTTAGATGGAGTTTTGATTTTGGTACCTAAAAATAAACCAGAATTGAATTATCAGAATTGTTTGAAAAAAATATTGGATGATATCATTGGAAAGTAAAAAAATTGATTTTTCATAACGTTACATGACATCACCTGAAAATGAATCTGAGTTGACTTTCTCATCCATCTTATAGCGCGATGTTCCACATGTAGGACAACTTGATAAATGTTCATTTTCTTTCCTATATAGTACACAATCATTGGGGCAAGCATGTATCTTTTTATACCCCAATCCCATTGGGCATAATATTTTCTTCGCCTCATAATTGGAATCTGGAAGCCCATTGCCTTCTGGAAGAAGCTCTTTTAAAAGCTCAAGTAAACTGGAGAAACTTTTATCACTCCACCCATTTTTTGCTTTTAAGTTAACTAATCTCAAAACTGCTGATAACACTGTATATTTACTGCAACCTGGGAATAATGGTTTCTCAGAATCTCCATACAATCGTTCAACAGTTGGTGTTTTTTCGATGGTTTCAACACCTAAATCATGAATTAATTCTTCAATACGATCCTCTGCCTCATTATGAATATCGTCATCAACATTGGATGTTGAATTTTCAGTTCTTTCACCATGCAAGATCCAACGTGTATAATTAAGGCTAAAACCATAACAAATGAGATGATCTTTGATTTCTCTGAAGTTTAACTTTCTCATATTTACACACTTCACACATGGACAGAAAATCAAATCAATATTTTGATTATGCCGTTTAGCAAATTCCAAAAAATTGTCAACTCCTCTTTCATATTCACTAGTAGTTCTTCGTAGATAAATCCAATTATGATCCATTAATACCTGATATCACAATATAATTGATGAATATATTAAAACATAAAAACATTTAAATATCTATCAGATAAATTGTAAACAAAAACATATTCCATAAAAACTATTGATAATCAGATAAAAGACATCAAATATGAAACACGTTTACAAATATAGTAAACAGTTAATTTTAATATTATATACATGTGTGTTATATTGAAATACAAGGACAAAATGGTTAAATCAAAGGTTTCATTTTTTGAAAATAAAGTTCCATGATATAAATATTATATGAATGACATACAAGATAATATGATTTCTCACTATGACTACTATTGATCACACTATATTTATTTTTTTATTCATTTGATGTAACATGAATGAATCATGGAAAACTTAATGTGAAAAATAGTGCAATAACTATCCTTATTTAAAACAATGTGTATTAAAACACACATGTGGAACTCGATTAACAAAACTACTTGTGGGATTTGAAGAGTCATTAAAACTATTCAAAAGGGCTCCATATGGTTGGCCTAACTATGGGGGATAGACCTATAGCTACAAATCTTCATCCACCATCACCCCAATATTAAGTGAACCCCCAAATAGATTACACATCATTGGTAATTCAATCATCATTTTTATATCAAACACATAAAACCAATCAAAATCAATATCAAAATCCAACAATAAATCCTAGAATTACATAAACACTCAAGGATTCAAATGGAAAAGATATTATGACACTTTTCCCAATGTGTAGCACTAGATTTTTTATAACCTATATCCATAATAACATTATAATGCCAAATAACAAAGGGAACTTGGAAACCCAAACCCTCTGAAAAATCTTGGTTTTGATACCATTTTCATGAACCAACCCAAGATATCTATCCATTAAACACCTAAACTAGACCATGACATACTTGAGGGGAGTACCTAATCCTCATAGACTAACAATAAGCATTATAGGCATCTAAAACAATCACTAGGTATGATTTCACCCATTAATCATAGTGTAATTAACATCATATTTCTATCAGAAATCTGAAATGACCTATCCATAGGTTATACATCAACACAAAATTTGAATCAGTAGAAATAATATAAAGAATAACTATAAATAGATATAAACTAATTCCCTCAATACACTTCATCTCCTAAATCACCTAGTCCTCACAAAAGTAATTCAATACACTTTTAACCATAATTTTAAGTAGTAAAAACATCATTTAAATGGAAAAAATTTACACATATTCTATTTAAATAAATCCGTAAAAAACCTATAATAGGCACACTTGGGATAATTTGATAAGTAAAACAATAACTGAGCTCAAGTCCCCACTAATCACTAACCCAAACTGAAACAGAATGCATCCTAAGAGGGAAAAAGAACTGGATAAGATCCTAAAACTGAAATGTAGATAAACATGAGTATACAAATACTAATTAGGCCACTACTCACCTTACAAAATTTCTAACTTTTAATTAAAGCCCCTTTTAATCTAGTTTGAAATAAAATAAAATAAAATCTTACATAATTATTTAAAATCCAACATAATATAAAATCTTACATAATTATTCAACCCGAATTGAGATGTTAAATCCAAACTGCGACCGGTATAATTACTTCCAAAAACAAACAATATCAAATCTACACCAACAATGATAATACAAACAAAAAATAATGATAAATTACAACTAAAATCTAACCAATAATCCAAATCACGCAAAATAGGGTTATTGATAAAGAAATAAACAATGGGATATGAAACAAGAGATAAATAGGAAGAACACATACCCAAAATCGTGCAGACGACAAAAAACCTTCAACAATGGCCGTTCAAGATCGCAAATCAAGTTCGAAGGTCGTCGGGAGTCCGAAGCGCCGCAGCGGAACTCGATTTCGACGGACGAACAAAATGAGGGTTTCTGTCCGTGAATATTTTTAAAAGACTTTTCGCGTCGGTTTTCATTAAAACCGACGCGAAATATATTTTTTTTATGAGTTTCGGCGTCGGTTTTCATGAAAACCGACGCGGAAAATATAGTCGAAGAGGTTTTCCGCGTCGGTTTTTCTACAAACCGACGCGGAAAACCGATTAAAACAGGATTTTCCGCGTCGGTTTTTAGAAAAACCGACGCGGAAAACCTCTTCGACTATATTTTCCGCGTCGGTTTTCATGAAAACCGACGCGGAAAATCCGGTCGAAGAGGTTTTCCGCGTCGGTTTTTAGAAAAACCGACGCGAAAAAAAAAACATAATTATTTTTGGCGTCGGTTTTGTGTAAAACCGACGCCAAAAATTCCCCGCATATACTATTCGCGTCGGTTTTTAAAAAACCGACGTTATTACGACGACGTTAAAGCCCGTATTTCCACTAGTGACGCATCTGAGCCTCCCGCTCCCAAGTGCTCTCCTGGAGGTTCCCGTAATACCCTCTGATGTGCACTAGAGGAATCGACCGCCCACGTAGGACCTGATGTTGTAGATCCTTGATCTCCATCGGGACCTCCACAAAAGTCACCCCATCGTCAATTTCCAGCTCCCCATGGTCGATGATATGCTTCGGTTCGTGCACGTATCTCCTCAGCTGAGATACGTGGAAGTCGTCGTGCACCCGGTGCAACTGAGGCAGTAGAGCCAGGCGGTAAGCCACCTCACCTACCCTACTGAGGACCTGGAATGGTCTGATGAAGCGCAGAGATAACTTGACACCTCGGCCAAATCTCCGTAATCCATGTCAAGGTGAGACCCAGAAGAAAATGTGGTCACCATTCTCGAACTCTAGTGGCCTCCTCCTCCTTTCATAATAAGACTTCTGTCGGCTCTGAGCTATCCTCATCCACTACTGGATGACATGGACCTTCTCTGTCATGGCCTGGACCATCTCTGGTCCCACAAGTGCTGACTCCCCAGGGTATGTCCAGCACAAAGGTGATCTGCAAGGCCGACCATATAATGCCTCGTATGGTTCCATCCCTATGGTGGAGTGGTATCTATTGTTGTACGCAAACTCCACCATGGGTAGGTGGCCCTCCCATATATGACCAAAGTCAAGGACACATGCACTGGGCATGTCCTCAGGTGTCTGAATGGTCCTCTCCATCTGACCATTCATCTGAGGGTTAAAGGTGGTGCTCAGATGTAGCTGCGTCCCGAATGCCTCCTACAACCCCTTCCAAAGCTGGGAAGTAATGCGAGCATATCGATCGGAGACGATAGATGATGTCACACCATGAATCCATACAATCTTCTGAATGTAGAGGAATCCCATACTCTCCACTGAGCTCTACTCTCTGATGGGTAAGAAGTGGACTGACTTGGTGAGTCGGTCGACAATCACCCAAATGGAGTCGTGACCTCTGGAAGTGCGTGGAAGTCCAGTCACGAAATCCATAGATATCCCGTCCCACTTCCACTGTGGGACCTCTAAGGGATGTACCAAGCCTGCTTGTACCTGGTGCTCTCCCTTCACCTGATGAGAGGTGAGGCATAGAGAAACGAACTCAACTACATCCTTCTTCATACCTGGCCACTAGTGCTGTCGTTTGAGATCCTGGTACATCTTCTCCACTCCTGGATGTACCGCTAAAGGGGAAGTGTAAAACTCTCTCAGCACCTTCTCCTGTAAAGCATCCAGTACCATGGAAAGTCCTCTAAAAAGGACAACGTGCTCTCCCCCTATATAGAATCCATCAGGTTCATGTCCTGAGGATATTTGTGCACGCCGGGTCTCAGAGTCAATGTCCCCACGCTGTGCCTCTCTGACCCGCTGCAGTAGTGGAGGAGTGAATGTGAGTGACTGAAGAAAGGCTACTCCATCTATATCCACGAAGGATATCTGAAAAGCGGCTAGCTGCTCCGTCACCTCCCCGAGTAGCTGAATGCCCGTCCTCTTGCTGAGATCATCGGCTACTATGTTTCCCTTTCCAGAAGTATAGACTATCTCAAAGTCATAGTCCTGGAGGAACTCGAGCCATTGCCGCTATCTCAGATTCAGGTCCTTCTACAGGAAGATGTACCTGAGACTCTGGTGGTCAGATTAGACTGTAAAGCGCTCGCCCATTAGATAGTGTCACCACATCTTTAGAGCGAAGACCACTGCTGCTAACTCAAGGTCATGGGTAGAGTAGTTCTTCTCTTGCTGCCTCAACTGACGTGATCCATAGGCGATCACTACCCGCTCCGGCATTAGGAAACATCCGATTCCGGTCCCTGATGCATAGCAGTAGACTACATACCCTACTCCCTCCTCTGGTAGCCTCAAGATAGGTGTGCTGGTCAATCACTATCTCAGCTCCTGCAAGCTCTGCTAAAATCTGTCTGACCACACGAAGGGTTTCCCCTTCTTCACCAAAGCTGAGAGTGGTTCCACAACTCTGGATAAGTCTGGAAGAAACCTCCAGTCGTACCCAGCTAGCCCCAAGAAACTACGCACCGCTGTCATGATCCTGGGTGGCTCCCAAGATAGTACTGCCTCGATCTTCGCAGGATCCACCGCAACTCCCACCTCAGAGATGACTTTTCCCAAGAATTGAACCTCACGTAAACAGAACTGACACTTCAGGAGCTTTCCATAAAGCTGGTACTCTCAGAGTGTGTCTAGTACAACCCGCAAGTGGTAGGCGTGCTCCTCCTCAGTGGTCGAGTATATCAATATATCATCGATGAAGACCATAACAAATTGATCGAGGTATGGATGAAAGATACTGTTAATGAGACCCCTAAACACTACTAGAGCATTGGTTATGCCGAATGGCATAACCAAGAACTCATAGTGGCCATACCGACATCTGAAGGTCGTCTTCTGCACGTCTTCGTCTCGAACTCTGAGCTGATGATAGCCTGATCTATGGTCTATCTTCGAGAACCACCGTGCTCTCTTGAGCAGATCGAAGAGGTCGTCAATCCTTTGTAGCGGGTACTTGTTCCTCACGTTCACCTGGTTCAGGCAACGATAGTCGACACACAGTCGCAAGCTCCCGTCCGCCTTCTTGGCGAACAATATCGGTGAAGCCCAGGGTGAAACACTGGGTCAGATGAATCCCTTTCCCTGCAAGTCCTCCAACTGTACTCGTAGCTCTAGAAGCTCAGAGGGAGTCATCCGATATGTTGGAGTAGATATCGGGCCTATCCTGGGGTACATGCCAATATAAAAGTATACCTCTCTGCGAGGAGGTAGTCATGGAATGTCATCAGGGAAAATGTCTGCATACTTATCCACCACTGCAGGAAAACTAGGACTCTGCACGTCAAATTCTCCTAGGATGAGGCTAGCCAACTAATGAGTACTGGACTGTCCTCTACTCTGTGTGAGTCCATCCTACGCTGCAAAGGCTCCCTTCTCGCCGGTGAAGGTGAACCTGCTCCCATCGGTGTGTATACACCGTACCTTGCTCCTAATACAGTCGATCTGAGCATGGACTATAGATAAACAATCCATGCCCAAGATGATGTCGTAAAGACTCAACACCGCTAAAAGAAGATCCCAACCGAAGTTCTCACCTCCTAGAGTAAGCTCACTCTACCGGCACTAGTGCGTAATTGTCGAGTCTGCTCCCGTAGGAGTCTCTAGCCGTAAGGATCGAGCCAACGGATCTTTCGGAATATCCGAGCTCCAAACAAGGGCAGCGGCAATAAAAGAATGACTCAATCTTGTGTCTATAAGAACTACAACAAGGGTGGAGTAGACACAGATAGTACCTCGAATAATCATCGGCGCGCCGTGGTCGTAGGCCGCCGCTGCCTGAAGTTGAACCTGTCTCTGCCCGCCAGATCCCTGTGGTCGGGGTGGACCTCCTGGTGGTGATGGTGGTAAAGCCTCAAGGTGTCGCCCAACACCTGCTGCTCGGCCAGCTCGCCTGCCTCATCCGCCTGCTCTTGGAGGACCACCATGGTCGACCCTTTGCCTCTGCTGGGGTGGCCCCTCAACCGTCTGATACTCCTCTGCACGGCGGGTCGGGCAGTCACGAGCCATGTGGCCCTACCCGTTGCATGCATTGCACTGCCTGCTCCTCAGAAGGGTGGCTCTATGCCGTGTGCCCCGCACCTCTGAGCCAATGTCCTGAGGTCATCTTCCTGATGGTCTGGTCCGCCTGGACCCCTGTGATATCTGTTGACTTCCAGCTGTAGACAACTCTGCTACATGCCTCCCTGCGGTAGGTCTCGCTGCTGGTGTAGGCTCAGAAAGAATGCTCTCAATGAGAAGGGCTCTCTCCAGTACTCTTTCCTACATCGGAATGCTGAGGGAGATCACTGATGCCCTGATCTCATGCCTCAGACCCTTCTCGAAGGTCCGGGCCTGGAAGAATGAGTCTCGTACCATGTCCGTCGAATAGCGTGAGAGATCACTGAATCTCACCGAATACTAGGAGACCGTCATACTGCCATGCCGCAGCTATAGTAGCTCCTGAATGCACACTACACGGAGGGTGGCTGGGATGAACTTCGAGTGGAAGAGGCTCTCTAAGTCCATCGAGAGGAGAGATGCATCTTCATGCACTTGGAGCATAAAGCTCCACCATCTTCCTGCTGCCACGTGCAGGAGTCTCGCTGAAAGGATCACCATGAGGTCAGCTAGTGTCCCCACTATCCTGAAAACTCGCACAACCACCTCCAGCCAATCCTCGGCTGCCTGATGGTCCATCTCCCGGTGGATCCTGGGCAGTCTCTGATGCTGAAACTCGTGAAATGCACTAAGGAGACGTGCACTCTCAGCGGCTGGGGATGGTAGAATCGGTGGCTCAGCGGGTAGAGGTACCGCCGATGCCTCCACCGAAAAAGGGCCATGTACCGAGGCCTCGTCGCTTGGTGGGCTGTCGTCTCGCACAAAGCTCGGAACCCTAGATGGCTGCCATCATGGGGACATCCTGAAAAGAAACAAGTGATCCACTGTTAAAAAAATATACCTGGTGAGCTTCCACAAAGAAATCACAAAGAAAAATTCTGAAACACACATGCAATCAATGTTTTCGTGCATTGAGTCGGAAGTCAGAAGTCAGGGTCCTGGTGTATGGATATGTCGGCCGCCTCACCAACACTGGATTCCCTGGGCTAGTAACCGCACTCAATACCCTAAACACAATTTCTTCACATAGAAGAATGATTAGAGTCCTGAGTTCTGCGGTAGAACCGAACTCCTCTAATACCAATTTGTGACGACCCGTCCTCGGGGCCCGTGCCGTGACTACCCCAAGCCCGCCTCCCATAGGCCAGGGGCTGGCGACTAGCACCAAAGGCTTAAATCCTGGCAAAAGGGCAGGCATTGCCTTTATAAAGTAAACAACACCACTGAGTAAGCAAGAAAGAGTAAACACTAAGTAAAACCGGGTAGAAAAGTAAGTGGGGAAAGTAAATGGGACAGAATACAAACCCAAACTGAAATTAAAGTACAACTCGAAAGAAAGTACAACAACTAAAAGTAAAGCAGCAACGTCGAGCCATCCACTGGAAGTCCCACCTGAAGGGTGGGTACAGATAGCCACCTCAGCTCCACGGGTCCAGTCGTCCGCTCCGTGTACGTCCCACCCAGGGGTCCACCTCCAAGTACTGACTACTCCACAATCCTCAACCAAGATCAGTGTTGTCTGTCGTCTGTATCCAACACAACGTAGTGCGGGCATAGCCCATGCAGGGTTGAGTACACGCGACTCAGTACGGACCCCGAGCCCCCTGAAGGTCTCCCAGAATTCACAATGGAAAATCCTCAAAGGAAAGATACAATCACGAAGTAACATCCACCACTACTTATGTATATGCCCATACATATACCTAAGTCATCAATTCCAGTTCGGATCTAACATCCGAGCCCATGTTCGATCACGTCCACACAGGATAGTAAAACCTTATCCACACAAGAATGAACAAAAAAATCCATATAGGAAAGGAAGTAAATCATATCGAAGATACTAATTTAAATTCAAGACTCAGCTCACATAGGTATACTCCTTGGCAAAGTGATAGAGATGATCAGATGAATCCACTGATTCATCTAAGATGGGACCCACGTAGGGTACTAAATCAGCTAAGCTGTTAGACCCACATAGAATACAGACCATATACTCTACCAGACCCACATAGGATAGAAAGAACAGAGTCATCGTAGTCGAACCCACTGAGGATTTCAGTACAGTCTTCATTGCTGCCGAACCCACGGAGGATTTCAGTGTAGTCTTCATCGCCATCGAACCCATGGAGGATTTCAGTACGATATTCATCCCTGTCGAAACCATGAAGGATTTCAGTGTAGTATTCATCGCCGTCAAACCCACGGAGGATTTCAGTACGGTCTCCATCACTACCGAACCCATAGAAGATTTTAGTGTAGTCTTCATCGCCATCGAACCCATAGAGTATTTCAGTACGATCTTCGCAATCACAGCCAGCTCTAGGGTTCCCACAAACAACATGCTCGTTTCCGAGAGCGTCCAATCCACGAGCCAAAAGGGGGTCGATACATCAACTGACATGTTTTCCGGAGTTGATGTATCCCAACTTTCCGTCTCAACAAAAGGAACTCAATGCGACAGATGGCGCATCAATCGAACGCACGGTCTGAGAGTTATTGGATAATTCGTTCAAGGGGCCCGGTTAGTTTTTATATCAAACCAACCCGACCACACTCCAAATGTGTCCAAAACTCGATCAGAGTAAGCCAAAAGGTCTGTCTCACTAAGAGGAATCCAATAAAGACGACGGCACGTCAATCGGACATCCGGAGCTCAAGTTATAAGTGTTTCCGCTCCGAGGGCCAGGTTGGTTTCGTGTTCGAACCAACCCGGCCATACCAAAAGTTATTTGAAAACTTGATTGTAATATACCAAAAAAAACTTCTCGATCCATGGATGGAATCACAACTGACAGTCCGTCGATTGGAGGTCTGTAGCCCAAGATATGGGCAAAAGACCGGATGTAGTCGGAAAATGGGGGGTCTGGGCCCGGCCTGACCCGGCCCAAACCCCCTGGGTCGGCCCCAGCCGAGTCGACCCGACCCAGGTCTGGGTCGGACCCGGCTGAGCGCGGCCCAACTCGGCTGGGCATGGCCCGTCCCGGCCCTACGAGGTGCGGCCCTGTCCGGTCCGCGCAACCCAGCCCGAGCCGTCCAGGTGGCACGCTGGCTCGGCCAGCGAGCCGAGTGGGGGACGTGGTCCCCCGCGGCCTTCATGCTTCGCAGATGCGGCGAGCGCCGCATCCTGCTCCGCCGCATCCTGCGTGGCCGCGGGATCCGGCCGCCTGCGGCCGCAGCTTGCTGTGGCGGTTCCACCGGGCGGCGCGCCGGGGCACCGCCGGTGATGTCTGCAGGCCACCGGAGTTGCTCCGATGGTCCTTTTTCAATTCCATCTACACCAGTGTTCATCTCGGGCCCCTTAATTTACTTTCGAATCATCAAACTGCCTCTACAACCCATTCTGTTATCGCCCGTCGATCCTCCCATAAAATAAACAATCTGCGGAGTCTTCGAATCGCCTCTTCAGCCCCGACTCCGGCCGCGGTTTTTTTCGGCCTTAATGGCGCGGCGCGACGACGCCACACTTCTTCGCCCGTTATTCTTTGTTTCCGCGTGGTGCCATTGCACCACACAACCTTTTTTTGTGCCGCGACAGACACATCATCAAATGGGGGAGGAGCGTCGGCCATCTTCGTGCAGTCCATCCCCCTCCCGTAAATCTGATATCAAGAAGCTAAGAAAAATACATTTGGACGGTCAAGAAAAATTCATGAACCAAAAATCAAACCCCTACCTCAAATATTTGATGAACGAAGGTTTGACGCAAAAAAAGGACATCGCGGAAGAAGGGTCCATAAGCGTCGTCGGCGTCGCGGAGAAGAGGATCGCCGGCATCACGGTACATGGCGTCGCGTCGTCAATCTCCGGGGAATTAGCTTTCTTCGTCGTCTTCCGTCAGAGGCCGACGTTCTTCGTCGTTCTTCGCATTATCCAACGAAGAAGATGAAGATTCGAAGGCTTTGAGAAAATACTCTCCCAATCCTTCTCACACAACCAAACTCACCCTTAATAAAATAAGTCTTGTCTTATTTTATTAATACAAACGTAAGCCATTGATTTAAAAATCAATCAAGTCTCATTCAATTAATTGAATTAATTGAGGAGTGTTTAATATTCAATTTAATTTTGAGGGTTGATTGCCATTAATTCGGGGTGCGAGTGAGTTACATATTAAAAGCACAAGATGGAGGTTAAAAAGGGATTGAAGTGGTGGGGCTCATGTGGGCCCCACTTCACTAATGTCCTACCTAGTGGAGCTAGGATATTAGTGGGTCCCACTCCAACCACCAAGCATAGGTTTAAACTACCCAGAATAGAAATAAAATTTATAGCACAACATTTTATTTTATTCTTTAGTTAACCCATTTAATTAAAAACCTCACCCGAGAAAACGCAACTCCAGAAAAGGTGTTCCTAAGAAATTACCGGCGCTGCGGTTTCATCGGTGTCCTTAGATTTCGATTCCGAGCACCTGTTCAAAAATTAAGAAAACCCACTCGTTCGGTCACTGAACATACCTAAGATAAACTTCAGAAATTGATTCCGGGCACACCGGGCCTCAGAATCAGGTGCCGTCAGGAACTGTGTTCTTGTAAAATCCCAAATAAATTGAGAAAAAAATATCCCTTGAATTTTATCGCTCTTTACAAATATTTCTCACAAGTTTATTGGAGGTTCAATCATAAAATTTATTAGTAATGCTTAAAAAACCTAGAAATAAAAATGGATAATGTTTCGAATATTCCCTTTGTTTAATTATTATCCATCAATATATTGAGACTAAACAAAAAAATGGATGATTTTAATTCCTCATGTTGGTGTTTTGTGTTTTTTTTCTCATTATTTGTGTGTTCAACATCAGTATTTCATTGTGTGAAAATATTGAAAAATACCTAGAAACTGATGGTTTCTCATCTATAATTTCTTCAAATTAATAATTCTCATAGAGATATATTATCAATCGAGAACATGATTTAGGAATATTATGGTGTGATAGGAGATTAGGTAAGGTCTAGAGACTAGATCGGGGGTGTTAGTGCATTATTTGGTGATGTATTGATGCAATGCGATGGAAGTGTTCTTAAGAAGATCAGATGTCTTGAATTTGGACACTAGTGATGAATAAGTTTTATTCAACAATATATCTAAGTTCTATATAGTATTTAATGGTGGGATCAAATAATATACCTATGTCGGGAGTTACTGATTGGTACATTAATAATTTATAGAAACCTTTGAACTGCACACAGTAGAGTTCAGAGGAAAAAATTTCATGTAGTACCCCCTTGTGTGGAGGCATCGATTTACACGTTGAGTTAAAAATCAAAATAAATCTAATTTACTAATATTTTGTGTGAACCTTAGCCTATTGTCTCAGTTTGTAGAGGGAGTACACTCCTAGAAATCCATATAGTGAGACACGCCATGAGCATCACATCACACACCATTTAACCCTTGGATAATAACATAGTGTTTATAGGGAGTAAACCCCATACTATCAATGTGAACCCATATTCCATCTATGTTAGAGGATACACCATTTACATCAGAAGTTATAGAAGGTTAGGTAGATGTAACGTCCCAGTTCCGGAAGCAACCCAGAGGTTCCCCGTACCCAGTTGGTCACATGGCCTCAAGAGCATTTCCCCGAATGCCAAAGGCTGCCGACTAGCAGTGATGGCCTTGGGTGTGATTGTGGGGAAACAATTCCATTGTTGGCAGAGTAACATAATAGACATTAATAAATAGCAATAACAGAAGTAGTATAATACCATACAGCTATATATAGTGGAAGAATGAGGTAATAAACAACTAGAGTGCATATATATAATGATTCATGGTACATATGTCTTCAAAAGAATCCAAACTAATTACAATGATGGAATACATAAATAAACGGAGTACAAAAGAAAATAGATAAACTCCAATAGCATCGCAAGCCTTAGCATGGTCCCATGATCCCCAACTTCTCAAAAATCAAGTACCTAAAGTAGAAGGGTGCTTTTCTTTATCTATAACAGCAACAATATAGTTTGTTTGGGCCTAAAAGAATGACCCATATAGGGTATGAGAATAAATATCAGTAGGAAACCACCAAGATATCTGTGCCTAATAGTCAGTGAATATATATGGCTGGAAATAAGAAAAAGAAGCACTTAACAAGGAAGTACTCAACAGTAATATTCTTACAGTTTCAAAGCATTCAAACACCACATATCAAGTAAGAAGATAATCATAAAAAGATAACCATATGGGATGTACTCAAAGACCAATCCCCTCTGGTCCTTCCTAGAAAACACATCCAACCCTTTAGGTAGTATACAGAGTCTAACCTCTATGTTTCACCTTAGCACAAACTCTATGATGAAGTAATCACCGTCAATTCCACCTATAGTCTCATATCGGTAACTATAAGGCACTCTGAGGAAGCACTTATGTCACATTCTCCTAGTGGCCCGTGTCAAGGAACTACATACACTATGAGGAATCACTTATGTCAATTTACATTATGGTCTCACATCGTAATAGTAAAAACAGACGCTTAAGAGAAGCCCTCATGTCCATTCTCCCCATAGTCTACTAATCCATGTTCTCATGGCCCGGTGTATGTCAAACGAGAACAAAAATACATAATGTCCAAACTATACCTCAATAAATACTTTTAAAAACAGTCTATAACATAAAATCATGTCAAATAAATAATATTAATCCATCCTATCGACACTAGGAATGGAAAGCAAGCAGCCTAAAAGTCTAAGAAAGACCAAACGAAACTAAACAGAACATGCATGGGAAAAAACTTCCAAAGCATAGAAATTAACCCTATTCACATTCAATTAACCTCTACTCAAGAATACAATCATAACATACATTTAACATGGCTAAAACCATAAACACACAATACCATGATCAAGGGTATTGAGCACTTTTGACCATATAACTCAAAGACCATCTACAGAAAGGCACAAACCACCTACCTCGGCATTGTATGATCGATATATGTGAACCTTAAGCCTTGAATCACCCATGAATGCTGAGGATCTACAATAACATCTAAAACATTGAACCTAAAATATCTCAAAAGAGAGAATGAATCATAAGAAGGGGTTCAGGAATAAGAGAGAACTCACGGATACGATTCCAACGCAACCTACAAAGTTTGATTCGATGAACGGATGCTCGATCAAGGGATTAGTTAATATCTACACCGTACGGGTGCTCTCATATGAACTAGGTTGAGAAGATGTGTGTCTTTTCCATCTGACATTACCCTGTTCTTTTTAATGAAAAAAATAAATTAGACGGCATGTACTTTTGAAGTACATTGTGTGTACTCACCTTATTCATCCCCTGCATAAGGTGGAATCTCGGTCACCACACACTAGTGTGTGCTAGGCCATTACACAGCCATCACATGGCTACGTGCAGCAAAAAAGTACATGGTGTGTACATATAAGTACATAGCGTGCACATCAAAAATTTCCAAAAAACACATCTTTTTCTCAAAATCACCAGAAAAGAGAAAAACATACTTGAAAAGAGGAACCGGGTTCTTAAAAACTACCCCCTTAAAGAAATTTGTCCCCGAATATCCCTAGAAAGGCAGCGTAGAAGAATAATCATCAAAAAGATCTGGCCACTATAATTTTACATCGGCCTCACTCTCCCTGATCTCATCATGTAGTCGCCCGTGCTGCATATCACTAATACAAGAGGAACAAACTGGCCATAGAGAAATTTCCTAATTAGATCAACCATCAAAATAGGATGCTCCTCAAGTAATGAATCCACCACTAACTCACCCTCCTCGGGTTGGAAAAAATGAGACAGGTATGAGAAGTAATGTCTAAGCTATGAAACATGGAAGACTTCATGCATAGCCCAGTACTAATAAGGTGACTAAAACCGATATGAAACTGGTCCAACTCTCACCAATACCTCAAACGGCCCAACGTTCCTCAGTGAAATCTTACCTTGTCTCCTAATCCTCATATGTGGAAACCTTGGCATGAAATGTAAGAAAAACTAATCTCTGACCTCAAACTGTAGAGGTCATCTCCGTAGACCAGCATAAGACTTCTGTCGAGACTACACAATAGCCATCCTCTACCGAATCAACTCTATCTGCTCTATAGTCTCCTGTACAAGACGAGGTCCCAACATAGCTGCCTCTTTTTCCTCCTGCCTTCAAAAGGCTGATTGGCATGGCCTATCATACAAATCCTCATAAGGTTCCATTTGAATAGTTTCTTGAAAACTATTATTTTAGGAAAACTCCACAATAGGTATGTGCTTCTCCCAAGAACCTCCAAGATCTAGGATGAAAGTTCAAAGAATATCCTCAAGAACCAGAATCATATGCTCAGACTGGCCATATGTATGGGGATGGTAAGGGGTGCTCAGAAGAACCTGTGTACCCAAGGCATTCTGTAATCCCTTCCAGAACCGAGAAGTAAAACATCTGTCTCTGACTGAAACAAGGGATTGTGGAACTACATGTACACACATAATCTCTCATATGTATAAACTTCCTAGCACATCAACACTAAATGATTCCTTGATCATCAATAAGTGAGAAACATTCATGAGTCTGCCAATGACAAGCCAAACAACATCAATTCCATGAGGATACCCCAAAAAACCTATCATGAAATCCATCATGAAGTCATTCCACTTCCACTCAAGAATGGGTAACTATTGAAAAAGCACTACTGGTCTTCGATGCTCTGACTTTACCTGATGATAGGTGGAACAACTTAGCACTAACCCAACAACATCTCTCTTCATACATGACCACCAATATAGCTAGTGTAGATCACGATACATCTTGGTGACACCAGGATGAACTACCCAATGTGAGGGAGTGAAAGTCCTGGATCAACTCCTCGTGTATGTCTGTTAAAACCCATAAGTACCCATGAAAATGAAGGATATCATACTCTCCTACTGTCCATACAGAAATATGGTCCTCTCCTGAAACACTCTCTCATAGGACTGGGGCCTCAGAATCTGATAGCTTCCTCGTTCGTACTTGATAAAGTAGAGTATAGGTAATAGCTATAGAAGATAGAAATGTCTTCCCTTGACTGTCGTGCACCTCCATATGCATCTCAGAGAAAAGAGACCTAAGATTCCACTCACCATTGGCCTCCTAAACTACTTGTATTTGAGTCCTCCTACTCAGTGCATCTTCCACAACATTGCCCTTCCCAGGCGTGTAGCCAAGATCAAAGTCAAAGGACTTAAGTTAATAAACCCACCTTCACTATCTCAAATTCAGGTCATGCTGAGTGAAGATATACTTGAGACTCTTGTGGTTGGTGAAAACCACAAAATGATCTCCCAACAGGTAATGACTCCAACAGTGTAAGGCATGAAAAAACTGCAACCAATTCAAGATCATGTGTTGGGAAATTCCTCTCATGTGTCCTCAACTTTCGAGACCCATACGCAACAACCCCTTCTCCATGCATAAGCCCTGATCCCAACCCGATACCTGATGTATAATAGTAAATAGTGTATCTCTTTTCTATCTTTGGAATAACTAGTATAGATGCTGAATTCAACCTCCCTTGCAGGTCTTGAAAGGATGACTGATAAGAATCTGACCACAAGTACGTTGCACCCTTCTTAGTCAATCCTGTCAGTGGTTCTTCTAAGCATGAAAAGTCCTGTATAAAACATCATTAGTAACCAGAAAGCCCTATAAAGCTTCATACCTCAAAGACATTATTATGCTACTCCCAGTATACTACTACTCTAATTTTATGTGGGTCTACTGATACTCTTGTCTCAGATATAACAAGACCCAAGAAGAGAACCCAGTCCATACAATAGTTTCATTTTGAGAGCATAGCATATAACTGATGCTCTATTAGTGTACTCAAAATGATTTTCAAGTTGTATGGAATCGTTGGGTCGAGTGTGAGAGTACACCAAGATATCGTCCACGAAGACGACAATGAATAAAACCAAGTATGGATAAAACAATCAGTTCATCAGTTCCATGAAACCTGCAGGTGCATTTGGGATAACGAACGACAAAACCACATACTCGAATAGACCATACGTACTCTGAAAGGATGTAAGAGGTACATCGGATGGTCTAACATGAAAATGATGTTAACCGGATCTCAAGTCAATTTTCAAGTACACCTGGGCTCCTCGAAGCTGATCAAAGAGATCATCGATCCTTAGTAAGCGATATTCGTTCTTGAATTTCAACTTGTTCAACTTCTGATAATCCAGAAAAAGATAGAGGGTATCATCCAAATTTTTCACAAACAGGACAACCAAACCCCAAATAAAAGTACTGGGTTGGATGAAACCCTTTGCCTGTATCTCCTTCAGCTGCTTCTTGAACTCCTACAACTCTGGTGTAACCATCCTATAAGGAGTAATAGACATAGGTGTTGCTCCTGGAACAAGCTCAATCGAAAATTCCACCTCTATCTCTGGAGGCAAACCTGAAAAGTCCTTTTGAAAGATCTCCCTGAAACGATACACCACTGGAAGAAAGACCATTTATAAAGTTCCCTGGTCATCCAGATAAAGACTAGAAATCTGTGCTGTAACTCCTCCCAATCCATGATCCTCGGGTCCCGCTCTGCTCGCCTGGACACCCCATTCTCCCATATGATGAAACGATCCACCCTCTGATGATGTGAAAATCAATCTATGGTGAAAGTAATTGAGAAGTGCCTAGAAGGAAACTAACTAGTCCATTCTGAGAATGAAATAATATCCTATCATCTCTAGAACATAGAGGTACCATAAGAAGTGACACCCGCCAACCTATAGAGGGCACTCCTTTCACTAGAGTACACTATCCGTTCTAGTCCATAATGAAGTTTCTAGAGTCAAGATATCAGTAGAAGAGAATATATAGAGACCAATACTATCCACAATAACAACAGATATAAATATATGAGAATACCCCATATCGAAAAGATAAAAAGTTAAAACTGAGGCATCTAGGATCGCACCTCGATCTGTAGAGGGTCCGGGATCCTGCTCCTACTGGGTCTACTCCACTGCAAAAGTTTGACAGTCACTACAACCCTATAACCCTGCCTGAACACTCTGAGCTGATTCACCATGTTTTCACTGAAATCCTGGTGACTGGATTCCATGACAATGACCTCCACCTCGGCCGAAATTGCCGGAAAAACTCCAGTTCTCAAACTGGTGAGAAATTGGTGGTGCTGCTCCCGAATGAGGAGTCATATAAGAATCCCCGTCACCAACTTCTGGTGAGAAAAATTGACAGAAACACTGAAGATGGACCGTCTTTCCGTATAATCGGTGCTCAACTAGGTATCTCGGACAATGTGCACTTGTATTCCCTCTCTTTCTGCACTGGTAGCATGCCACTTGGCTACCAAAATAAGCGTCCCGCCTCCTCATATCCCCACGTATAGACTCCCTGTGGGGATTTCTACTATCAGTAGAAGGGATACCAACCCCAGATGTTTAACCACCCTGCCTCACTACTCTAGAATCCCTCAGGTTGTGCTATTTGATTAGTTCCTAGATGATGATATAAGTGATGGAAGACAACCTGATGATGTTCAACTGAGATCAGATGTCATGCCTTAGACCATCCTAAAAAATACTTGTCCGGAATAACTCATCACCTCCTGAGATGGGCATGAAATTTTGCAACTCAGTTATATGAGAAGAGTACTCCAGGACTGAGAGATTGCCCTATTCCAGACTCATGAACTCCAGGGATCAATCGGACCTCAAGGTCTCCGGGTAGAAGTAATCATAGAAGGCATGCTGGAACTCATCCCATTCCATAACCTACTGGTGTCCCACCTATGATATCACATACCACCATCTTTTGGTGGAGTCTCAAAGCATATACGTAGCATGTTTGACCCTCCTCTCTAGAGGCGTCTCCCGATGCTTGATGATAGAAAGTATAGCTTCAAAACATGACGATGTAGCCTGAGGTCCTCCTTCCCCAATGAATCAGGGAGGATGCTATTATTGAAAGACACACGCCAGCTCTACCATGGACATGGAAAGAAGCGATTTTCCATAGAAGGTCTTCATGAACCTCATAATTTTCTCTCGGAAGTGTGCATCAACACCTATGTTTATAATAACAGTTGGTTCCAAGACCGGCTCAACTGGAGGATCTGTTAGAAGTCCATGATCAGCCACGTCTGATGTAAGATCGTTGCCCGGTAACTGGCGTACAACCAGAGGATGTCTCTATGGCATGACTCTGCAAGTTAAAACGCACACCTTAGATCAACATTATCAAGGAATGATAACTAGAAGTGTAAGAATGGAATAATAGAACGAAATCATTCAACCTTTTCCAAACATGGATACACAATGTGTATAATGCCTATACAATTTGTTCCCTTATGCCTTCACATGGGCGTGTCCTTCTGCAAAACCCGGTCGTGTAACACCCGATACACAAGGAATGTTATCCTAACACACGACATGTACCTGAATCCTTTTACCCTTCCTGAGTTCTTCTACATGGATAAGCCACACAGTTATCCTAGAACAACACTACATGGAGTTTTAGTTCTAGATACAGCGTATACTAGATGAACCTCACCAACCCGTGTTGTTAATTATACATATGGATACACAGGTCACACTACACAACATGTTCAAGATTGAAATGGTGTGTAGTACTTATGTTTTCATCTATCTATGTCATTAGTAACATGGGTGGACACATGTACTATATAACATGACATGTACATCTGGTACATGACGTGTCCCACCAATGATTTCTCAACCCCGTGTCTCTTCTCACACAGTCGGTGAAAGGGTTATAAACTACACGGTGTGTACATATAGTACACAGTGTGAACTCAATAAAAACAGTTCCTTCCCGAACAGATAGACACATAGGGTGTATTCATCATTAAACGCCATGTATTCTGGGATCTACCAGACAGTAAGCCTCTAACACTACTCCGGAACCCAAAAAAACACCGAAACAAACATTAAATTTTCAAATTCTGATATGTGAAGGCCCATACTCCCTATGAATCAAAGCCTTCCATCTTATACATTTCATAAACATGGATAATAGTGTAATGATCCTCCAAATTCTAGTCCATGAGGGCCCATAACACCGCAATAACCAAAGTTTGGCATTCCTTTAAACGAAACCTTATACAATTCAAAACCCTATCATTATTTTAAGTCATATATCACAACAACATGCACATCTAGCACAAAATATATCAAAACAACATTAAATCGCTAATGAAACATAGATGGCAAGGAAAGAATGAATGAAATGTGATTTATAACAAGTGTTTATATGATCCATGAGATGGAATAAGCTCATTTCATTGGGTTACAATAGAAATAAAACCCCAATAATATCAACAATAACATAAAAATACATCTGAATCACCCAATAGTGAAATAAATTAAACTTTAAAAATGTAATAACATAAAAATGGAAATAACAAGGTAGATTTTCTTTTCCCAGAACATGGGTTAGCTACTCCTGGGCACAGCTTATTACCAAGTACATATTCTTTTCTATCCCTGAATATAGGCTCCAAACAGTAAGTCAAGATGGAAAATAATTCATCTAAAAACACTTTGTAATGTATCAATTCCATAAGCCACCTAGAGGTTCCCCGTACCCGGTTGGTCACATGGCCTCAAACGCATTTACCTGAATGCGATAGGCTGTCGACTAGTTGTGAGGGCCTTGGGTGTGATAGTGGGGAATGTATTCCCCCATTGGTAGAGTAACATAGTGGAAGTAAACAGATAGCTATAGTGGAAGTAGTATAATACCATACAATAGTAAATATCGAAATACTGAGGGAATAAACAACTAGAGGACATCTACATAATGATGAATGGTATATATGTCTAGGAAAGCATCCTGAAAAATCATAATGATGGAATACAGAAATTACCAAAGTAAAAAAGTAAATAGATAAACACCAAAAGCATCGTAATCCTCAGCTTGGTTCCATGCTCTCCAGCTCCTCAGTAATTAAGTACATAAAGTAGAAGGGAGCTCGCCCTTATCTATACCTGAAAAAATATAGTCTATTTAGTCCCAAAATCATGACCCAAAAAGGGTGTGAGACTAAATCTCAGTCAACAACCACCGAGAGCTCTATGCCAAATATTCAGTGAATATATATGTCAAGCCAAAATCAAAAGAAGTTGTAAACAATAAAGTACACAATAGTAACATTCCTATATTTTCAAATCATTCATACACCACATTTCAAGTAAGCAAATAATCACAAATAGGTAACCCTATGGGATGTACTCATAGCCTAATTCTCTTTGGTCCTACCAAGAAAACATAATCAACCCTCTGGGATGTACACACATTCTAACCACTTTGGTTCAGCTTAGTACAGACTCTCTGAGGAAGGACTCACCGTAAATCCACTCTATAGTCTTATCCCAGCAACTAAAAGTCACTCTTGGGAAGAACATACATCTCATTCCCCCTATTTCCCACATTGGGGAACTACAAACAGTCTGAAGAAGCACTTACATCAATTCCCCCTATGGACTCGAATCTTAATAGTAAAAAAAAGACCCTATGGAGAAGCCCTCATGTCCATTCTCCCTATGGTATACTACACCATGTTCTCACTGCCCTGTGTAACTCAAACGAGTACAACAATACAGAATGGCCAAATTATACCTCAAGAACTACTTTTATAAATAGTCTATTGTATAAAAACATGTCAAATAAATAATATTTCACCATCCTATCAGCACTAGGAATGGAATGCAAGCAGCCTAATAGGCTAAACAAGACAAAACTGTCATAAAAAAACAAGCAAGGGAAAACTCTTCCAAAGCATAACAGTTAACCTTATTCGCATTCAATTGGCCTCTACTCAAGCATAAAGGCATAATAGGAAATTAACATGGAAGAAACTACAACACTCAATACCCTGATCAAGGGTATTAGGCACTTTTTCATATATAACTCAAATACCATCTACGGAAAGGCACAAACCACCTACCTCAACATTGTATGATCGACATACGTGAACTTCAAGCATTGAATCAACTTAAAATGATGAAGATGTACAAAAATTTCTAAAATTTTCAACCCCTGATATCTCACAAGAATGAAGGAAATAGAAGAAGCTATTAAAGAAGAATATATAACTCACCGATTGGATTCCAATGCAACCAACGGAGTTTGATTTAGAAAACGGATGCACAACCGGGGGCTCAGTGAATATACTCACCATAATGACGCTCTCAGACGAACTTGGTCTAGAAGAGATGTGTTTTTTCCATCAGATGTGACCATGGTCTGTTTAATGAAAAAAAGAAAGTACAAGGCAGGTACATTTGATGTACATGTCATGTACTCTCATTATTTGACCCCCGCATAAGGCGGTCTCTAGGTCACCATACAAGGTTGTGTGCTCGATCGTTAAATGGCCATCACATGAATACATGCGGAAAAAGAGTACACGAAGTGTACATATAAGTACAGGTGTGTAATTAAAAAATTTCCAAAAACTCCTCTTTTTATCAAAAACACCAGAAAAGAGAAAAGGATACCTGAAAAAATGATCTGGGTTCTTACAGTGGACAATAAAAACTGAGTGCTGGTTTGGCCCCCTACATAACATGTGATGTGTAGTACACCCAGTGTACTCGGAAAATTACTCTAATATTAGAAAAGAACTTTTTAATTGTATGAGTTCATGGGAATGACCATGAATGCACAAGAAGGGAATAAAACAGACACTTATTCCTAGGTCATGATCTATACGTTGTGTACCTCTACTATACATATCGTGTATATGGAGAAAGGAATGTCATGTTAGATAGAGAGACATGGGGCATTCTAGAATCATAGATAAACATTATGTACGCCATATAACAAATCATATAATTATTAAAATTAAATATAGATCCCTTTTTATTCTTGGTTTATCTTTGATTTCAGATTGGGTGTGTTCCATCATTCTTTGTCCATGTTTGTGGGTATGTTCTCTTTTGTTGTTTTGTGGTGAGTTTTCTCATTTCACCTCCAAAAGGGTTATGTGCAGAATCATGTTTTGAGCATTGGACAATATCACCTCATAAGACTAGATCAAGAATATCTCTATGATGTTTGAGGATTGTATCTCAATTCCAACCATATTAATCCCAAGTTAGGGTTTCCAGAATCACACAATCCATGTATGTGGGAATTATCGACAATCTAAAATATTACTCTAGTTAGGGTCATTTATATTCCAATGAACCTTGGTGAAATCCACTATCTGCATACCAATATCCATTTTCCATCAGATGGTTTCAATTAGATTATTGAGTATCTCATATAATCCATTATAGTTTTCCTTCATTATTCTTCATTGAAATACCCCTCAAACAAGTTATCATGGATGATTTCCACCAATATAGTAAGACCTCCTGAGTCTGACCTCTCAGAAATGTTCCATCTATGGTGGAAAGACTCATGGAGTGTGTTCTCCCAGACGAGAGTTAAATATGATACTGTAGTAGAATCTCTAACTAGTAGTATGGTTGTGACATCACTTGAGACTTGGTTTCAACCTTTGATCATATTTTTGTCATTGTTGGTATTATTTTTATGTATCATTTTTTATAAAATGTCTTTTTTTGGGTGATTTGACACCTCAGTTGATTATTTATGTTTGGTGATCTCAATGTGTCTTACTGGGTATGCCAATACTTACCAATGCATTGAATATAATCACACATGTCATGTATTATGAAAATGGATAGACATTCATATGATTCATAGGTGGGCTCAGATAAGGTAGGGATTAGTTATGAAAGATAGAATTCAAAAGGATATAAGAGTTACTTTTGGGTAGATTCCACCTTTTTATCAGTAGGTTGGGATCATTTGTAGTTTTTATGGGCTTTTATTTATCCCTTTTTATAACTATCATACTTCTTGTGGTACTATGATGTAAGATAGAAATTATACATTAATGCATAGTGAGATTTTTTTATCTTTTTACATTATAATTGTGTATGGAGATGTGTGTGTGTGTACACGTACTTTAGGATAAGGCACCCCATGTGTGTATTATGCCCACTCGGTGCTAGTCTCCAGCCACTAACCAATTTAAGGTAGACATGGGGTGTAATTCTCATCTAACATCAAACTAAGAGGGTCCCAAAGGATTGTGTAATGAGAGAGTGGTATCTTTAGTGGTCATATTAAGACTATTGTTTAGATATTTTATAGATAATATGTTTTTTTGGAAACTAGGGAAATAATGTTAAATTGTCTATAGTTTGGCTCTTAGGTCATGGAACCCAATATTGGTAAGGTAGATGATCTATCCATTCACTATGTCTCTAATAACCAGATTGTTCACTTAGTACATGTAGTCAATCATAACAGAAAAAAAGGTTACTTGCATCATATAGAAATGAGTTTTGGTTTTAGTTTCCTTATTGAGTTGTCTCCCCAAATATGATCTTTTTATTATGGTGCATCTCGACTATCATTGGATGCCTCTATGAAAACAACAATCTTTCATTATTCATTTCAATCAGGGTTATGATCCTATTTGAGATGGGGATTTAGTTTAAAGGCCTATGATATAGTTGGTTCCTCTTGGTTTATAGTGAGAAATGTCTCCACCCATTTAGCAACATGTTAACACACATTCAGTGGTTTAGGTAGACTCTCCCCATCTAGTTGATCAATAGTTTTTTATTGAAATACCCATAGATAACACACCTTTGATGAGAGTGATATATATGTCTCAGACACAGATAGAAGCTATATTTCTGGGGGATCCTTACCCCCTTCTTGGGTAGTATAATAACGGAACAATCATGTGGTGTGACTGCCCATGGTTTTGAATCATCTCTACGATGGTCCTGGTGGAATGATTTATCTAGTTTGACATGGGGTGTTTGTTTATACCTATTTTGGTGATGTTTGAGGTGAAATTATATACATAAGGAAAATGTTTATTTTCCCCCAACGTGATTAATTATTTTGGTATTATTAAAATATTAATGGGTAAGTCAATTCCACATAAAGAAGATACTGTTGAGGTGTGGTGGATGAGTTCCTTCGACTTGAATGATTCATTCATTTATATAGTTCTAATGTTTTATATAAAGACCTTGTTTTGGGTAATAATTGAGAAAAGAAAATGATAGCTCAATGAAATAAGAACCTATTGTCAGAGGATTAGAGTATGGTTTGGGGTATGAAATGTTTCCTCTATACTCTATCTATAGTTTTAGTGCATAGTCACAATACTAATTTCCCTAAATTCTTCCTATTTTTTATACCTAGTTGTGTTACAGGATCCTTTTAGCTTGAACCATGTGTTTGGATGCTCTTATAGAGGGTATTTTGTGATTATACTTAGACCAATATTGTGACCTAACTATTAGAGGGTAAATAGAATTTAATGTAATATTTCCATATTGGCAATGAGTCCCTATGATGTTTTTCTCATTATATGCTAGTTTCTTACTTTCCATTCCAAGTTTGACTATATTATTGAGTGTTTTAGTGTTTTTCGTTTAGTGGGATGCAGTTTTCCTTTTTTTAATAGGGGATCCCATGCAGTGCTAGATGATATTTTCTTTAGAATTACATAATTAATTTATTATTAATTGTCTTGTATGACCCCTGTAAAAATAGATTCTTTGATTTTTTTAGTTTCATGCAGTGTTGGAGGTGTAAGAGTATGTCTTATATGAGAATATACATGGATTACCTCATCATCAAAACTTTTCTTTCATAGACCTACACCTCGATATTACATGATATCTACAGTAGAATATCATAATAATCGATATAGCTATGAGAAATGAATATTTGGTTAGAAAAATATGCATAGAAGGAGACTTTTATACCCATTTTGTTCCCAAGTTTAGCTTAGTTTTGTTCACTAATGAGGTGGGTATAAGCTTCTAGTTAAGTGTGGAATATCATTTCTTAAACTAGTCAACTACCAATAAAGAGGTTCCACCATTGATAATTGATGACTTCTTTGACCAGTGGTTAGTGGATAAGTGGTTTTCAGAGTTTTACCTCAGGATGGATTATAACCTGGTCTTGATTCGAGAGGTGGATGTAAACACAGTGAATTTCTAATGATGTTGTAATTTATTTGAGTTTTTGGTGATACATTTCAAAATGATGAATTCCTCAATAGTGTTTTTGGGACATATAAACAATATCCTTCAAACCTTCTTGGATCATTTCGTGGTATTCTTCTTCAATGATGCCCTCATGTTCTAGGATCCTGGTTAGGATCACATGAATCAATCAGGTATGGTTATGTACATTCCACATGAGTTAAAGAATTACTGTAAGATCTCATAGTGTTAGTTCTAGATTCATGATTTCTACATCATGGGATACATCTTCTCATAAATGGTATTGATAGAGGACACAATAACATTTTATGCAAAAATATCTTGTGAGATACTTGAGAGTTTAACGATGGAGGTAGATTCATATATCATGGTTTTCCATTAATTATTTTTGAGTGTGGTGATAGCGTATTTCTCCTCTTGGAAGTTCACCCTTATGGATAAGGATGATGAAATCTACCTCTAGTCAATGGTTATTATCCCACCACTCCATCAGTCTGTTAGGGAGGCACAACATGAGGATATCAAATTCTAAGTTCTTTCATGACCATATATGTACTAGACATGTTCCAGGTGGATTTTCTATTTGTGGGGTGCATGTCATCCTTGTTTGTGGAAAAATAATGACACCAGTCATGTTGTGAGAGGAATTGCTGACGAGTTTAATGCTTCTCATTAATAATGCATATATGAGTTTTGAGGGTATAAAAAATCTTTTGGTACTAAGTTGGGAGTCTAAGAATGTAGTAGTGAATTTTTGAGTTTATCTATTGATGTGTTACCTACTAATAAGAAGATATTGTGGGGAATTTTTGAAGTGTGAATGGAATATTATCTTTTCCATTTTTGGGATGGATCTTACATGATTAGTGAGATCAAAAGACGTTATCTATGTGTTCATAGATTGACTCACCAATTCATCCCACATCCTAACCATATAAGAGAATATCTTTGTGGAATGTTTAGTTTCATGTTCCTGAAGGATGTAGTATAAATTTCTGGTGTTCCTTTAAAGATCATTTTTAGATAGTGATTATCACTTCGGGACATGATCATGAGAGAATGAAATAGGATTTTTTGACTCATTTTTTCTTGATCATGGCGTTTTTATCCTAAATAGGTGTCTAGGAATAGAAGACAGTTCATGTTCTCAAAATATGATTCATGTTTTCGGGTTATTTTTTTCATATTCGGGGGAATAATATACCATCATAAGAGTTTACATATCACAATAGTTTCCACACCATGATCGGTTCAACACCATTCAAGGTCATGTATGGAATACCCTCTAGGTCAGCTTTTTTAGAAGTCGATGGAAGGGAAATAAAACTTATGAGACAAAAGATTTTGTGAGCAATGGTTGGAAATGTGAAATTAATCGAAGGTGGAATGGGGTCTTACTAAATTCATCAGGAGTCATTTTCTGGAAAATGAATAAGGAATTTGGTATTCTATAAGAAGATAATGTGTTTTGAGATATCACACCTCAATAATGATTATGGAGAATTATATGGAGTGGAAGGTTATCTATGATGCTTTTTGGAACTTTGGAGAAATAGTGTTGGGTTGGTCAGGTGGTATAAGGATTATCCATTATACTATAGTTAAACTGACCACATGATATTTTCCACATGTAGTAGTTTATAAGATTTGTACATGACCCATTGCATGATGTCGACCAAGGTGGTATAAAATTTGATGGTGGGTTTACCATTAGAGGTGTTGAATGGTGTTTGAGAATCAATATGATTAGGTAATTCATGAGAAATTGTTCTCTTTTTTGTGGATTATTTTAGGATGTATGGGAACCTCTAGGAGGGTTCTAGATAGTGGGTGATCTAGATATGATCTCATTATCCCCACTTGTGAGTAGAGTTTCACTTTTTGTGATATAAATCCTTGAATGTGGGGAGAATTTAGTGACTCTAAATTTTCCTTGTAAACATTTGGAATGTTTCACTATATACTTTCCAAGTGAGGTGTGATGTTGGCCAGGAATTTTGGGTCCCATAGATCCTCATAGATGATATATTAAAAATATTAAAAACGATATATCATATTCATGTATTTAATTATAATTAATTGAAAACATTATAAACATCAATCCATGTGGTATATTTAAAACCTAAATTATAACTATAATATTGGTTTTACAATAGGAATGACATAATATTTTTTGGCATTGGGTTTTCTGTTAAAGGAGATTTTTGGGAAGATAATGGATAAATAATCAAATTTATTTATTTATTTTTAATTATATTTTAAATGACAGAGTATACCTATATGAAATCATGGTTATAGAAAATACCTATAGATAGCATAATAACCCATGAATTATGGAGAGGTTCATAGAGGGGTGTTTAGAGATCAACAATGGGATCGAGGATATGAGACGGATTTTCCATGATTTCACCTTCGCCAAAGGAGTTCATGGATCTCTCCAATGAATAATAGAACCATTATACTGCAAAGATTGATTTAATATTGAGGATGTGATTTTTTATGTTGGTTTAATATCAATTTATATTATCCCACTAAGAACAAAATTACTCTTTTCTAACAAATTGATTCATGTCCCAATCTTTGATTTTCATTTATTACTTATCTTCTATGAAATAGGAATGGATAATTTTTTCTATTATTCCATTTTTATAATGACTCTTATTTAAATGATTAATTCCAAAATTAAAAAATGAAGAGGTTTTTAGCTCAATTTTTTGTTTTTCTCTTTTCTCCCTTCATTCTTCATGTGTTTATCATCAATATTTTGTTTAGATGAACTTTAAAAAATACACGAAAATGGATAATTTCACATTTTGTCACTGGTATAATAGATAATTTCTACAAGTTTACCATTGTGTCCAAGATATTATTGAGGAATGATATTTAGTGATGAGAGATCAGATGTTGAATGGAGACCAAATTAGGGTGTTCTTATGTGTTTTAGAAATGCGGTGGTGCAGTGCAAGGGGAAGTGTTCCAATGAATATTGAGTGGCCAGAATATTTCAATGGGAGACAAATCATGTTCATTTAACACAAGATATAAGTTACATAGTGGATAAAATGATGGATCATAGGAGTATTTAGTATAAGGATCGAGCCTTAAGACATTATATAATCGTGAATTAAATGAATAATTCACATTGAGGATCTTTTCAGGTTTAGAGTTTTAGAGAATTAGGACATAACTATTACATCTCAAAGATTACAAAGTAGAAACATCTCCTTAGTTTCCATTTTACTCACAAAATATAAAATCTTGAACAAAAGAGTCATTTCAAGTTCTATGTTTTAGACATCATGACATTTCCTTGATCCCATCCTTGAACTTATTCCACTTTAAGTCCGGTGGAAAACATTTCAAAAACGTGGGATGAGCATAAAAAGCTCAGTAAGGGTTATAACATAATGAAAGGAAACATTAACCTATCAAAAATAAAAATTGATGAAAAAATAATTTTCAATCATAACATACCTTCTGAAATCATAATATTTATGAATTACACATAGTAATCACAATTCAAAAATGTAACTTAAGGCATACATAAAATACATACATTGTAGCTATCATAGCTATATAGGGAGTCACATTTGGAATACCCATCACAGTATATTCCCTAAATCACTTCGGGGAAACATTCACATTTACCTCCTTCACATTACCCAATGCATTGGAGAGCTATCTCAGGCTCACCCGCCCTAGGTTTATCATGGAACCACCTGTATACGTAACAATGGCCAAGAACCATAACATAATCATAACACTTAACTTAATCATAATGGAAAGATAAAATTCCCACAAAGAAATAAAAATATAACATTTTAAGATATTTAAATAATAAATACATTCTAAAAAACCATTCTTAATACCAAAAAACGTAAAAAGAGTATATGGTATTTATTTTTCTTTTCAAAGCATTACGACTTGTTAAAAAATTCATAGATCTAATAATACTCGCGGCGGTGGAAAAAGGTCGTCGTCACTGCTTATGTTAAAAAAGAAACATTCCTTTTTGTCATTTAGTAAAATTATTCATAGATAAATTATTCCATTTGAATGAAATTAAAAGTCAAAAGGGTTTTATACATCGTACAAAATAAAGTCGTGTGTAAATCAAAGGATGTCTCAATAAAAGGAGATTGAGATGAAGTCCCTTACAAATATGGTATCCTAAGATTAAGGATAAATCAATTATGTAATTATGTGTGACAAATACAAATACACCCAATATAAGTGGATATTAAGTGTAAAACAATCAGAGTTCATCCACACATATTCATAGAATGACATAATCATGTTGTAGAGGATTAACCCAAAGAATTGAAATTAGGTTAAGAAGTTCTCATACAAAAAATTTGACAGCCTAACAGTGTCTCTTTAAAATTTAGAAAAATGAGTTTATGAGAGAGAAAATGGTATCTGTTTAGTTGGAAATACAATTTAAATCAATAAGGATATATAAGAACAGATCCCAACATAATAAGATAACAAAAATAAGTCCTTTAAAAAGAGAAGGGTGAAAGATTCCCTAACCGATTTGGGTAACTTTCGAAACGTACACCATATAAAATAAGAATCATACATTGAAGAGGTAAATACCCATAAATGAAGGTATATTACACAAATAGTATAATAATTGTCTGTACATACACCAAAAAAAGTAAATAGTGGCAAATATAGCATGAATCTCACAGGAATAAAAAGTGAGATAAAAACCCCTTACCGCGTTTTAATCAATCGAGTTGTATGACCAAAAGATAATAAGAATCAAATGAATCACATAATACCATGAATATAATGATAATATATATATATATAATGTCAGTACACAATACACCACATGAAAAAAATAAGTGGCGAACAAAGGAAATCTCATGGAATTAAAAGCGGGATAAGAAATCTCTTATGAAATTTCGGCAGCCTAACAGCGCCACTCAAAAATTCTTAAAATTAATTGATGAGAGTACGAGGGGGTATCTCATACTATGAAAATAAAAATTACAGTATGATGAATATAAAATACCATCTTCCAACATAACAACATGGAGCATAAAATAAATTACATAAAAGAGAGTACTTGAAAAGAAAGAGAGAGGTCAGATCCCTTAACTCAAGTCTGACATGTCTTGTTCGTTTCTTTATATTCCTAAATAATAAAATTTAGTAAATTTATAAGTGAATAAGAAACTACATTATAGTTTATTATTTAATTCATATCACATATTATAATGTTATAATAATTATTTAATTATGTGAGTTCATATCAGATGTTTTTGGTTGATGTTTGGTACATTAGTCAAAAATGAACTTGTTTGAAAAGATTTGTCCATGTATTTATAAGTAAATCATATCCAGAATAGTATTAATGATTTAAATATCATATATATCTAGTAAATATTTATTTTATACTATTCCATAACATTTTTAAATAAAAAGAAATGAAATTCACTGTTCATGGAGACGGTAGGCTGTACGTACGCATGAATGCTACTTTCATTTCTTTGTCATATTAATGTAATTAAAAATAAATGAGATATATATGTATTATAATTTCAGTATAATATATATGTTATATAGGTCACATAAGTTCATTAATTTTATTCTTTATACATCCCATATATTGCATGAATGAGTCACATCACCAGAGGGGGCGATAGTCCACACTTCCTCATATGAAATTATCGCATTTGCACAACATGCAAAGCATAAATGTATGTTTTAAATATAAAATACAAAAGAATATATAAAACCTAAATACCATATATATCATATATAAAATATAGAGACATCATAATGGCCCCCAGGAGAGGTGGTAAGAGAAAATTGAATAATCATCGTTTCGTGAGGCTGTAGTTCGCCGTCCACAGAAACAGTATGTTCTTCACCTATTAGATGGATGTGTGTGTATGTTTAGCTCGAATAATTGTCATAAAAACATTATAGTATATTTAAGATACTGGTTTTGTTACAAATGAGATGAATAAAAAGATTTTAAGGGGTTGGAGAAGCAAAATAAAACAAAAGAACATAAGATAAGACATTACCTTTAAATCGGGTAACTCTTTTTGATTTGAGCCCAAAGGCTTCCTTGGAATGAATTATGCCCAACATGAGAAATATAGAAGTAAAATAGGGATTTGGAGAGACAAAATGGATAGATTTTGGTCGATCCAAAGTCTTGAGAGGTGTGGGTAAGGGGGTAGAGGTGGGGGCCTTTTATAAGTGGGAGGAGGGGCACTCTTGGAATATTATAAAATGTTACTTTATTATAAAATGATTTTCGGATTTTAATACCCACAATTATATATTTCTTGGATAAGGTGATAAGGGTTAGAAATCTACCCATCCAATAGATTTTTGAAAAGTGTATGTCTTAGAGTTTACATTATCTTTTAATTTTATTTAAATCATTCATTAATGAGGCAATCACTGCATCATCACAGTGTCATAAATAAATTTATTTATTTAATGTGGAAAAATTATAAAAAAAATTAACATAATGTAGGAAATATATTTATATTTCCAATGAATATTTATAGTAAAAGAGATCATTTATGTAAACATAAATAAAATTGTTTTACTTAGTATATACAAACCTTTGTTATATTTCCTTTCTTTCAAAGATAATATGATAAAAAGTCACTATAACAATAAAGTGATTCCATGGGGCCCCAAAGTTTGTAAAAGGCATCCAATGGTCGGAAAATAACCCACCATAATCATTAGGAAAGATTTTGGGGTCATTTAATATTTTTATGATATTATTTTATTACCCTTAACTACCCGATTACTAATTAAACACGATAATTAAAGATAATTACCATCGTGACTATTAATAATGTTCAAAAACAAAAGATTATTAATTACATAATTTGGACCCTTTGATTCCAAATGTGGAACCCATTTTACCTAATTCAATTCACAGAAATTTAGTAATTAATTTAAAAGTGAATCTCGTTGTCAAAACAGAAGATGAATTTTTAAGAAGTAAAATTTATCAACAGATTGACTTGTTTTTACATCAAATTGAAAAGTGAAATTACATAAAATGAACAAAATTGTATTAAGTGAAAAAAATAATTCAATTATACTTTAAAAACCATTAAAATAACAATCTAACTACATAAATAAATTGGATGAAAAGGTAGTTTTGAATTAAAATGCTGTATTTTTCACTATTCATTAAAAAATGAACATTATCATAAAAATACCAAAAATTCACTCTAAGATATATTTTATATTCCAAAATAAAAAATTATGTCCATTTTACCAAATTCAAAACATTGAATTTTCATTAATAAATTATATAGTTAATTCCCACTGTGAAAACAAATAGCGTGTTTTTAAGAAACAATATCTATCAAAAGATTGACACTTGTTTATGTCCATTTTCAAAGTTAAATTAATTATAATGACCAAAATTTGATTAAATGGTAAAAATATATTCTAATTAAACTTTAAAACAACTATAAAGATAATATAAACATATAATTAATTGAGATCAAAAATCAGTTTTGAAGTAAAATGCAGTATTTTTCACTATTCATTAAAAAATGAACATTGTCAGAAAAATACCAAAAAGTTATCCAAAGTAAATTTAAATGTCCCAATTCTAAAGAATAAGTTTATTTTGACAAATAGATCTTATAAAATTGTCAAAATTTATATTAAAAAAGGTTCTCCATCAAAATACTGTAAAACAATCTTTTAAAAATATTAGAGTATTTATTCTTAAAATTGCATTCATTTGATTTTTAAGACTCTAACATTTATTGGATAAATGTAAAAATATTTAATAAACATATGTAATCATTTTTTAGTTAGTTCTGTTCATTCCGGCCATTACAACGGCCAGGTGTTAACTATTATTTAAAATAATATTATAATATTATTAGTGTGCAACGTAAGATTTCAAAGAAACTCATTGTTGCGTATTGGGTACGCCATTGAGCATAAAATTACATTTAAAGTAATTGTAACATTTTATTCACAAATATTGATAAATATTAGAATTATATATTCTTTATTTACCCAGGATGTTACATCCTTCCCCCCTTTTGGGAATTGGGTCCTCATAATCTTAAAATTGGGCTCAAAAACATCATTGAAAGCCCCACATTGGAAAAGGAGTAAATTAAACTACCAATTTAAAAGAAATAAAGAAAATTAAAAAGGTCACACAAGGCAACATATAATAGGATTCCTTGAAAACATGGATATGGAGGAGAAACAAACCATCATGTTCTGATGGAGAGTGATAGAAAACATGTTTATGAGAAAGTTAACCACCAGAAAATCACAAACTCGTGATGGGTTAAACGGTATTTGATTCCCCAGTAGGAAAAGTTAATAGATTTTTTTTTGTTTTACGTTACTTATTATTAAGGAATTTATTTATGAGCTTAACTAAAACATAAGGAAACATACTTACTTGTCGTGTAGACTTTCATCTCTTACTAGATTTCTTACACAAACCCATATTTTCTACAAAAGGTGATTATTTATGAGGGCTTGTTTACTTTAAGAGTTCTATAATCAACTTCTAGAGAATCACGTAATCCAAAAAAGGGAACTATATATTTCCCATGTCTTTAGACCTTAACCAATAACAAAATTGTTAGTACGAGATCAGATAATACCAAAAATGATAATCCTTTATAAGAAAATACTACTCTTAATGTCCAAAATTTTTCAAACATTATCCAATGTTCAACAAAGACCATTCAATAAATAGTTGTCAATAAAATTCTTCAAAGATAAACCAAACTATGATTGAAACCAAAATCTCTAAAGGATTTAATCACATAGTCTTCCAAGGTAAATCTTAACATTTATCTCCAAATAAAATGAGTTACTCTTAAAGTTTCATACTGAAAAGTAATTAACCTAATCACATATCTTCCATGATAGGTTAATAATTTCCATAGATAACCCAAAATAAACTTATTCCCAATTCATATGATCATCTAACAAAAAATAATTAGTCAAAATAACCGGGGACTTCACGTAACCTAGTGGTAGGCGATAAATACATGAAGCACTTTGGTTTGGGTTTGATTCTCGCAGCTTTGTCCAATGTGACTGGTTGTCACACGGTCTACGTGTTGTCCTTTTTCCAAAACTACATAATTCTTATAACATTCCCCAAAAAGAGATAAAATCTTAAAAAATAAGCATAACATAATTTAACCTCAAGTTTATCTCATGCCTTTCATTTTACATCATAACATATAGTAACCTATAATTACCTCAAAAGAAAGGATCATTTAAACCCCAATGGTTACATTTATAATTATTACCTGAACTTCCTCAACGAGTTGGTTCTCTCATACATGATGCATTAG
Organism: Viscum album; assembly: GCA_963277665.1. Lineage (NCBI taxonomy): Eukaryota > Viridiplantae > Streptophyta > Magnoliopsida > Santalales > Viscaceae > Viscum > Viscum album. The sequence goes on along the minus strand of OY728132.1, from coordinate 28,756,656 downwards.
AGAAATCACCAAGGTTCATGTGGTTAATCATGACTCCTGGTAGTTGGTTTATTATAACCATGATATTTCTCATTGAATCACCCATTTCATCCTGTCTCTTATTCAGAGAACCACCACAATTTCCTTCAAACCCATTTTCACTTTGGTGCCTGCTAGATCCATCCATTTACTAAAACAAAGAAATGTCAGTGTGAGTATTTCAACAAAATCATCATGTATTAATGAAGAAGAGAAAAACCAAGATACACTTATCCAATTTATCTCAATCTCATTCTAACAATCAAAAATAACAATGAATTCATCTAATATACTAACCATTGTTGTTATATACAACATGTAACTTATGATTAAACAACACTCTAACCTATAAAGTTATCTAAACCGACCTATGATACCAACTATAAGGACCAAGCCATAAAACATTACATAATCTTGAATTAAATGAATCATTCACATTGAGGATCTTTTTAGGTTTAGAGTTTTAGAGAATTAGGACATAACTATTACATATCAAAGATTACAAAGTAGACACATCTACTCAGTTTCCATTTTTTCACAAAATATAAACTCTTGAGAAAAATATTCATGTCTAATTCGATGTTTTAGACATCATGAAATTTCCTTAATCCCATCCTTGACCGTATTCCACTTTAAGTCTTGTGGAAAACATTTCAAAAACATGGGATGAGCATAAAAAGCTCAGTAAGGGTTATAACATAATGAAAGGAAGCATTAACCCATCAAAAATAAAAAATGATGAAATCATAATTTCCAATCATAACATACCTTCTGAAATCATAATATTTATGAAAAACACATAGTAATCACATTTCATAAATGTAACTTAAGGCATACATAAAAAACATACATTGTAGCTATCATAACTACATAGGGAGTCAGATTTGGAATACCCATCACAATATATTCCCTAAATATCTTTGTAAAAACATTAACGTTTACCTCATTCATGTTACCCAATGAATTGGAAAGCTATATCAGTCTCACCCTCCCTAGGTTTATCATGGAACCACCCAAATACGTAACAATGGCCAAGAACCATAACATAATCATTACACATAACTTAAGCATAAAGGAAAGATAAAATTCCCACATAGAAATAACAATATAACATTTTAAGATATTAAAATAATAAATACATTCTAAAAAACCATTTTCAATACCAAAATATGTAAAAAAGAGTATATGTTATTTATTTTTCTTTTGAAAACATTACGGCTTCTTAAGGACGCCATAGATCCAATAATACTCGCGGCGGCGGAAAAGATCGTTGTTACCGCTTAAATTAAAAAAGAAACATTCCCTTTTGTCATTTAGTAAAACGCTTCATAGAGAAAATATTCCCTTTGAATGAAATTAAAATTCAAAAGGGATTTATACACCATAAAAAATAAAGTCATGTATAAATCAAAGTATGCCTCAATAAAAGGAGATTGAGATGAAGTCCCTTACAAAGACGATATCCTTATATTAATGAAAAATCAATTATGTAATTTTGTGTAAAAAATATTAATACAACAAATATAAGTAGATATTATGTGTAAAAAAATCTGATCTCATCCACACACATTCATAGCATGACATAATCACGTTGTAGAGGTTTAACCAATAGAATTGAAAGTGGGTTAAGAAGTTCCCTTACTAAAAATTTGACAGCGTAACAACGTATCTTTAAAATTCAGAAAATGAGTTGATGAGAGAGAAAATGATATATCATCCCATGGGAATACAATTTACATCAATAAGGATATATGAAAACATATCCCAACATAATAAGATAACAAAAAAAGTCTTTTAAAAAGAGAAGGGTGAATGGTTCCCTTACCAATTTTGGTAGATTTCGAAACGTACACCACATGAAAGAAGGATCATAAATTGAAGATGTAAATAACAATAAATGAAGGTATATCACATAAATAGAATCATCATGGACTGTACATACACCACACAAAAGGAAATAGTTTAAAATATAGCATGAATCTCATAGGAATAAAAATTGAGATAAAAACCCCTTACCTCGTTGTAATCAATCGAGTCGTATGACCGAAAGATAATAAGAACCAAATGAATCACATAATACCATGAATATAATGATAATATATATATCAAATTTCAGTACACAATACACCACATGCAATAATTAAGTGGCGCACAAAGGAAATCTCATGGAATTAAAAGTGAGATAAGAAATCCCTTATAAAAGCTTGGCAGCCTACTGACGCCTCTTAAAAATTATTAAAATGAATTGATGAGAGTAAGAGGGGGTATCTAATCATATGAAAATAAAAATTAAAGTATGGTGAATATAAAATAACATCATAAAACATAAAAACATGGATCATAAAAGAAATTATGTAAAAGAGAGTACTTGAATGGAAAGAGAGAGGTAAGATCCCTTACATCAAGTCCGACTTGTCTTGTTCGTTTCTTTATATTCCTAAATAATAAACATTGGTCCATTTATACTTTCTTAAGGAACTCCTTTAAAGTTTATTATTCAATTCATATCAAATATTATAATGATATAATAACTAGTTAATTATCTGAGTTCATATCAGATGTTTTTATCGAAGTTTGGTACATGAGTCAAAAATAAACTTGTTTGAAAAGATTTGTCCATGTAGTAATAAGTATATCTTCTCCAGAATAGTATTAATTATTTAAATATCATATATATCTAATAAATATTCATTTTATACTATTCCATACCATTTGTAGATAAAAAGAAATGAAATTCATCGTTCATGGAAATGGTAGGTCGTACGTACGCATGAACGCTACTTTCATTTCATTATCATATTAATGTATTTAAAAATAAATGAGATATATATATATTATAATTACAGTATAATATATATGTTATATAGGTCACATATGTTCATTAATTTCATTATTTATACATCCCATGTATTTCATGAATCAGTCACATCACTTGAGGGGCGGTAGTCCACAATTCCTCATATGAAATTATCGCATTTGCACAACATAAAAAGCATAAAGGTATGATTTAAATATACGATACAGAAGAATATAGAAAACCTGAATACCGTATGTATCATATATAAAATACAGTGACATCATAATGGCCACCAAGAGAGGTGGTAGGAGATAATCGAATAATCATCGTTTCGTGAGGCAGTTGTTCGTCGTCCACGGAAACAGTATGTTGTTCACCAATTAGATGGAGGTGTGTGTAAGTGTAGCTAGAATAATTATCATAATAACATACTAGTATATTTAATATACTGGTGTTGTTACAAATTAAAGGAATAAAAATAGTTTAAGGGGTTGGAGAAGAAAAATAAAACAAAAGAACACAAGAGAAGACATTACCTTTAAATCGGGTAACTCTTTTTGATTTGAGACCAAATGCTTCCTTGGAAAGAATTATGCCCAAAGTGAGGCTTCTAAGAGTAATAGAGAGATGTTGAGAGAAAAAATGAGTAGATTTTGGTCTAGCCAGAGTCTTGAGAGGTGTGTGTAAGGGGGTAGAGGAGGGGGCCTTTTATAAGAGGGAGGAGGGGAACTCTTGGAATGTTATAAAATGTTACATTATTATAAAATGATTTTTGTATTTTAAAGTTACCAAAATTAAAATTTTCAAGGATAAGGTGATAATGGTTCTAAATCCACCCATAAAATATGTTTTTGAGAAATTTACATCTTATATTTTACCTTATCTTTTCATTTTATTTAAATCATTCATTAATGATGTAATCACTACATCATCACAGTGTCATAAATAAATTTTTTTATTTAATGTAAAAATTATAAAAAATTACCATCATGTAGGAAATATTTATAACTTCATAATTACTATTTATATTCAAAGAGATCATTTATTTAAACGAAATTAAAATATTTTTACTTAGCATATACAAACCTTTGTAATACTTCCTTTCTTTAAAAAATAATATGATAAAAAGTCACTATCACACTAAAGTGATTCCATGGGGGCCACAAAGTTGGATCAAGGCATCCCATAGTCGTAAATGACCCCACCAAAAGCATTAGGACACATTTTGTGGTCATTTTATATTTTTATGATATTATTTTATTACCCTTAAGTACCCGATTACGAATTAAACACGATAATTAAAGATAATTACTGTCATGACTATTCATAATGTCCAAAAACAAAAGATTCTTAATTAAATAATTTGAACCTTCTGATTCCAAATGTGGATCCCATTTTAACAAATTCAAAAAAAAAGTTGTAGTAATTAATTTAAATGTAAATCCTGTTGTCAAAACAAAAGACGGGTTTTTAAGAAGTAAAATTTATCAAAAGATTGACTTGTTTTTACAACAAATTGAAAAGTAAAATTACATACAATGAACAAAATTGTATTAAGAGAAAAAACATAATTAAATTATACTTTAAAAAATTAAAATGAGAATCTAACTATATAAATAAATTGGATGAAAAGGCTATTTGGAATTAAAATGCTTTATTTTTCACTATTCATTAAAAAAATGAACATTATCCGAAAATACCAAAAATTAACCATAATCTGTATTTGATATTAAAAATTCAAAAATTATCTCCATTTTACCAAATTCAACACATAGATGTTTCATTAATAAATTATATAGTTAATTCCGGCTGTCAAAACAAATAGCGTGTTTTTAAGAAACAATATCTATCAAAAGATTAACACTTGTTTATACCAATTTTCAAAGTGAAATTAATACTAATGAACACCATTTGATTAAATGGTAAAAATATATTCTAATTACAGCTTAAAACAATTAAATATATAATCTATCTATATAATTCAATTAGATGAAAAAGCAGTTTTGAAGTAAAAGGCAGTATTTTTCCCTATTCATTAAAAATTGAGCATTGTCAGAAAAATACCAAAAAATTATCCAAAATAAATTTTAATGTCCCAATTCTAAAGAATAAGTTTACTTTGACAAATAGAGCTTATAAAATTGTCATATGTTATATTTAAAAAAGGTTTGCCATCAAAAGGCATTAAAACAATCTTCTAAAAATATTAGAGTATTTATTCTTACAATTGGATTCATTTGAATTTTAAGCCTCTATAATTTATTAGATAAATGTAAAAATATTTAACAAATATATGTAATAATTTTTTAGTTAGTTCTGTTCATTCCCGCCATTACAACGGCTAGGCGTTAACTATTATTTAAAATAATAATATTATATTATTAGGGTGGAACGTAAGATTTCCAAGAAACTCATTGTTGCGTATTGGGTACGCCATCGAGAATAGCATTCCTTTTAAAGTAATATTAACATTTTATTCAAAAATCTTGATAAATATGAGAATTCCATATTCTTTATTTACCCGGGATGTTACATTTAGTGTGGACAGATATGCATGGTGATTTATGGAATTTATGGAAAATTAAAAACTATATGTCACATGGTTCATAAGAATAGACATTGTGTAGTTCCCCTTATGTAGTGAATATGTATTACTTATTATGATAAATATCACATTCCATGTGATTTATTTAAAAATAATGTGACCCTTTTCTAGTCATCTCAATGTGTATAGGAAGCACATGCATAATAATCCATGCAGTTCCACATTCCATGTGTTTGGTATCACTTGTCTTGTAATCCAGGGATAATAGATCATCATGTATGTGATATACACACCCATGTTTCCATGTTAACCCAGACACTATGTGTGTTTTAGAATGTGTTGTGTATTTTAATGGTATGTGGGCTTCGACAGACGACACACCTCATGTGTCATCCTTGGCCCCTGCACATTTTTTGTTATAGAGTACACCCTATGTACAATTTAATGTACATAGACAATAAAAACATACATGTTCATATATTGAGTACAAGAGAATAGACAAAAATACACTGACTGGAGTAGAAGGTATACACTTATTGACAACTCAACCTATACATATCATGTACCCCTGAGTGGAAATGTTGTGTGTGTGTAAGGAGACATATCGTATGACCCACATAGAGAGGCTTGATCCCCTATCTAGAGGGTTATTCTAGTTATATTCATGTATACCCCATATTCCCTATGTGTGACCCCCCAATATATGTATTGACATTTGTTGTATTTTATATGGTTATAGTACAATCATGTGAGTATCTAATATTAACCCTCACCATTTTCCCATGTGATTTTGCATGGAATGGCCTAGAGAACGTGTTCTTACATATTTGTTCCATCTATATATTAAGACCCAATGTGTCACCCCACTCTAGTGATTTCCATTATTTACAGACAGACTCATGGAGTCTGTTCGCTCAGATGAGTGTAACTGATGAGCCTATTGTAGAATCCAAGGCTACAATTATGGTTGTGGATTTACTTTAGACTGTGTTTCTACCTTCAATAAAATTTTGGTTGTTGATATTATTGTTTTTTACCATATTCTATGTTAAATATCTTTGTGATAATGAGATGACTACTCTCTTGTTGCATTATGATTGGTGCTTTCTGGGTATCATACTTAGTGTGTTTATAATCACCACTTCATGGGATATTCCCACACATGTATTGTCTTATACTGATGATTATCATTTCATTTAATTCCAGTATCGATAAGGTGTAGGTCGAGATTATTTATGTTAGATGGTCCCTAGATGGATCCAGGACTTTCTTTTGGGTATCTTCCCCCTTGTTGTATTCATGTTGGGACCGTTTGCTGTTTTGGGGGGATTGTATTTGTACTTTTCTACTATTGTTGTAATTTTTGTGAAACTTTGATGTGGGGAATATGTGATGAATGAATTTATAGTACAATCCCATTATATTTCTGCAATACATTTGTGTATGGATATTAGTGTGTTTTTATTGTTCCATTTGGCTAAGGACTTCCATGTGTGTGTTATTCCTACTCGATGATATTCACCAGTGCCTTTTCTATTGGAGGGAAGATTGAGGTTTCATTTTTTGATTACCACTAGGAAGAAAGGCCCTGGTGGATCATGTAATACCAGAGTGGTATTGGAGTGGTCATATTAGGAATAATTTTTAATGAATTTATAACTATTAGGTTCGATTTTTTACCTTGGAAAATGGTGCTAAAGTGTCTCGAGTTTGTCCTTTTGGCCAAGGAACCATGTTTTAGTGTAGAAAAAGATATATCCAATCATAAGGACTCAGATATTCATGTTATTAAATAAAAAAATATAGGAACTAGTTATAGGGGATTCATTTATTCATTCTCCATATTGGAATGTGTTATTTGTTATATTTCCTTCTTAATTCAGATCCTCATATATTCTCTTTTGACTATGGTGTTTCTCATCTATCATTGGATGCCTCCTTGAAAAAATCCATCTATTATACCATATTGGGATCGTGGTTATGATTAGTGTGAATATGATTTTTCATTTTATGGACCAATATAGGAGGAGTTTCTTCTGCATGGATATCGAGTGATGTATCCACATGCTTAGAAGAATAATAACCACATCCATTGGTTTAGGTGGATGGTCCCCATCAAGTTTATAAGTAGTTTGTTTCAGTGGTACAAGAAGATAACACACATGTGATGAGTTTCCTCCATTAGTTTTAGAGAATAATATTTCCTAGCTTTCTTGGTTGGCCATAACCCATTCTCATGAAGTAGAGGTCTGGAATAAGCATATGGTTCTAGTAGACTGCTTGGATGGGACCCCTACTGATGGTGTTCCTAGAAGATAGATTTCTATAGTTGTCATAGGGAATTTATATATCCCAATATTTGTGATATTTTATTTCAATTTAGACATGAAAAGAATAATGGAAATTTCCTCCACCGAGTTGTATTCTAGTGACATTATTTAAAATAGTGTGGTAAAGTTAGCGCATCCCAAGGAATATAGTTTGAATTTGTGGTGGGTGAGTTCATTTGACACATATTTTTGAGATCATTTTGATGTGATAAGGTGTTAAAATGAACCCTAGGTGTGAGGAACATGTGGGAATTTAATGGATATCTTTAGGTAGTAGGAGCCAGTGTCTGCAGGCATCGAGTGTGGTTTGGGGTATGGAATGTGTCTTTTCTTATACGTATATAGTTTTAGTTCAGAGTTACAAGACAACTTTCCCTGAACACATCCCCTCTTTGAGACCTAGATGTTATAGTTAATCCTTTTAGCATTACCCTTGTCTTTGGAGGCTCCTACATAGAGGATTCAGTGATCACACTTCATCTGATAGTGTGACCTAAATATAAGTGGAGATAGGGTCACTTGGGGAATCATTCAACAATGGGGGTGAGGTAGTAAGATATTCTCTTTGGTATAAACCAGTTAACTAAAATCCATTCATAGATTGATTGTTACTAGTGAGGGTTTCTGTATTTCTATGTTTGTGTGATAGAAGTATTATTATTTGGAGAGAAAATATCCCTATTAGCATAGGATGGGATCATGTTTAGGAGGATATAACTAATTTCTTATTAGTTGTCTAGTATGACCCTTGGTTCAACAGATGCTATGATGTTTCAATTTAACGTTGTGTTCGATTAGTATGAGGACATCTTAACTAAGTATTTCTTAGGATTACCTCCTAATAATTTTTTTAATGTATAGACCATCACATAGGTATGACCAGATATCTATGTTAGGATATCAGTTGCACTTGTGCAGCTATGAGAGATGAAGGTATAGTTTTGGAAATCTATAGAGAATGAAATTTTCAACCACCATGTTTCCCTAGGTAGTCATATTTTTTCCAAGGAGGTGGGTATTATCTTTTGGTTTGGTGTGGAATAACATTGACTAAATCATGCGAATTTACAGAAATAGTATCTACCCCCAAGAATCAATGAATTATTCGGACTATGGTTAGGTTTGAAGTGGTTCTCAATGTTTTACCTTAGGATAGGTTATCACCATCTATGTATTTTATAAGAGGATTTACTATGGGGTATTTCAAAAGCTATTACAATTTCATTGAGCTCATGGTGACACCATTCCACATGTTGAACACCCCAATGGTAGTTGAAGGACCTATGAACTATATACTTCAACACAGATTGGACTATTTAAGGGTAGACTTCATTAATGATACCCTCATGTAATCTATGTCAGTGAAGGTGTATGTGATACAATTTTTTATGGTCCTGGAAATTCTTTGAGATTTACAACTCTATGATAATATTTCATAGTGTTAGTTAAATAATCAAGAGGTCCACATATTGTGATACATATTATAAGATGAAGAAGATATAGTAGACCGAACAAAGGCCAGGGAATTTCTAGCTTTGGTTCCACCAAAGATCATGGTGGTGGTTGAAAATTATCCCAAAAAGGTTTATTTTCATATTTTTTAAATAATGTAATGGAGAATATATCCTAATAGATGTTGATCCTTAAATATGGGGCTAAATAAAAATACCTCTAGTCTATGTTTATTTACCCTATTCTTCATTGAAATTTTAGGGAGTCAAAACATGAGGATATCTAATAGTTAGTCTGTGTGCGCATAGATATCCCATGAACATGTTCTTGATGGATTTTGTGATGGTGTGTATCCCATTAAACTTGTTTGAGGATGGACAGTGAAACTAGTCACACTATGAAAGGATGTGATGAGGGGGATTTGTGATTTCCCATAGAAGTGCATCCAAAAGAGGTGAGGATGTACTGAGATTCATTGACATCATTTTGGGAGTCCAAGGATGTTGTAGTGTTTTTTGAGTTTATCTCTTTATGTATCACATACCAATAAGTTGCGTTTTTTGGGCCTAAATGAAATTAGGAATGGGATTGTATCATTTTAATTTTCAGGACATGGCTTCTATGATTAGTGAGAGTCCATGATTATATCGAAGTAATTATTTCACTACTCTAAAAATTATCCCCTACCTAACCATCTAAGAGAATGTCTTAGTAGAAACTCTAGAATGTATGTTCATGCAAGTGGTAGTTTGGATACATGGAATTACCTCAATGATCATTTTTAGACTATGATTCCCACATCACATCAAGATTATAGAGAGGATACATGAGGCACTTAGGAATCAATTTTACTTTATTACAGTTTTTTTATCCCAAACTGATTTCTAAGAAAGGTAGACCATTCGGGATCAATAAAGTATACTTTGGGATTTTATGATAGTTTTGGTTGTTTATGGGAGAATCATCAAACAAAGATAGAGTTTTCATATAATAATAGTCACAAATCCACCATTGGTGCAACATCATTTGAGTCTATTTGTGGGAGGCACTGTAGGTCACCTATGTACTGGTCAGAGCTAAGGGAACAATGAATAGGGACTAAGAGTTGGTGAGTTCTATGTTCATAAAGGTTTATCTCATACAAGGTCATATGATGACTAACTAGAGTTATTAAAAGTATTTTGAGGACCAATAGTATATTCAATTGGTGTTTTATGATGAGATCTTGTTTTATAAGAGATTTCACCTCATTGATGATTGGTGATATTTGGATAGGGGGGTGACTGTCTGTGAGATTCAATATACCTTTTTGGATACCATTTTGGGTAAGAAAATTTTCATACCACAAAGCCCTACAATCATACTTAGACTGAGTGCATAATGTCTTCCATAGGTTATAATTGAGGATACATATTCATGAGTCATGGAACTATTTTGACCTAGATGGTCTAGGAATTGAGGGTGGAGTTACATTTTTAGGTTTCTATTAGAATGTTTAAATCTATAAGTGATGAATCTTCATTGTAAAGTGTTTTCCTTTGGCGTGTTCTTTTTGGAAACATGGGAACCTCTGGGAGAGATCATGGGAGAGGGATATTCAAATTCATGCTTAATATCATCACTTATGAGTAGGTTTCCACTTTTTAAGATGAAAATCCATGAAGTTAGAGAAAATTTAGTCACTATGAATTTTCTATTTAACAGTTCATAGTATTTCATGGATTATTTTCAGAGTGAGGTGTGTATCCAGCATGGAATTATTGATCTAATAGAGATATAGAGAATCAATATTAAATATATTAAATATAATATATCATGTGTGCACATGTTTTTTAAAAATAAGGTAATATCAAACAAAATGAGTATTGGAGGGAAAATATGTGATCAAAATTAAACCCTCAATATAAGTTTTACAATAGTTGTTACATAATATTTTTCTACATCAGTTGTTTTTTAAGACCAATCATGGGTGAATAATCGATAAATAAATTGATTATTTAATTTATATGAAATTTTATTTTTATAAACTAATATATTTCATCAAAATCATGATTATAAATAATCCTTAAGGTTATCCTCATAACAATATAATTCATGAGAGATCCATAAAGGAGATTTTAGTGGATGTTAGTGAGATATATGATCATAGATCGATTTTCTAAGAATTCGAATTCACAAAAGTAGTTCATAGAAATCACAAATTCTAATAACATATAACCATTATTCATCCATTATGTGTTTAAAATCAGGGTAGAGTTCTTTTTATGTTATTTCAATCAATATTTTTATTATCCCATGTTGAACGATAAAAAATATTTCTAACCAACTAATTGGCGGGTCTATTATTGATTTAAAGCTAATGCTTTATGTTCCATGAAATAGGAATGGATAATGTTTTTATTATTCCATTTGTTTTAGGATTATCCATCAAAATATTGAGGCTTACCATAAAATCGGCAGAGTTTCATTTTTCACGTATCTTTTTTATTTTCTCTCATCGTTCTCCAAGCATTCATCTTTAGTATTTCATTTTCAGAGTGGTTTGACCAATTCTCAGAAACCATTGATTACGAATTCATTATTTTGTAAAATAAATAATTTATTTGGATTATACTTGGGGTCAAAATAATTATTGAGTAATTATGTGGTATTACATGATATTGGGTAATGAAAAATAACCATATCGAGGGTGTTCAAACATGGTTTAGATATACGTCGGTGTGGTGCAATGGGAAATGTTTCTGAGAATATCAGATTGAATAATATGGCCACTGGAGATGAATTGGTTTCATTCACTAATAGATCTGAGTTTCATTGTGTATTTATTTGGTATATCTATGGAGGAACTAGAGATGGTGGATAAAAAAGAGGCTCTGTAAAAAATATGGAAGATCTAAAACTACGTGTAGTGTAGTTTAGAGGAACCCAACTATGTACCCCCCCAAAGTGCAGAAGCTAGTGTTTACACATTGAGTTTAATAACACACACCATGTGACTTACCACATTCTGTATAACCAATAGCTATATGTATTAGTTAATATAGTAAGTAAACAACCAAAAACCCATTTAGTTCTACGCAGTTTGTGTTTTGTATCACACACCATGTTACACGTGAAAAATGTGTCTCAACACAGGAGGTGTACATACCTAGCTTTTTATGTGACCCCAAAAACTATTTTTTCCATGGGGAAAATTTTTGTACTTTAGTAGGTATACATTCCTTGGAACACATAACATGCCCAATGATGGCTGTGACCCCTACACGATGTGTTTCGTGGAGTAATCCTCATTTAACCTAAAAAGTACATAGATACAACCATCATACAATAGAATGTACAAGGTACATGGGAATGGCCAATAATAAATGTGTAGGAGAAAACACTACATACCTAGTTCTATTTCTATCTCAACACATTTTTTACACCTATTATAAACTCCATGTATATAAATAAATACATGGTATATGTGATGTTGATACATAATAAATGACATACTCGCTATGACATGTTGTGTACCCCATGGGACACATCATGTAATTCTTAAAAATAACATTAAATACCTTGATATTAATAATTTGTCTCTAATGTGATCTTGGGTTTATTCTCGCAATCTTTATCTATGTCACTGGGTGTGTTCTCTTATGATTTCTAGGGTGCTTTTCTTAGTTCACCTCTATGTGGTTTCTATACAACATCTGATTATAAGAATTGGACTATATCCTCTTAGTGGACTCGATTAAGAATCCATTTCTGATAACCAAGATTTGTATCAACATTTCCATTATCTTCTTCCCTAGGTATGGTTTTATGAATCATGTGACCCAGATACTCGAGTGTGATTCCCTATCAACATGGTTATTCTTTTTTGGGTGTGTGTTGCCAATATACCCTAGCTATGATTCCCTATCTGTTCGTTTATATATATTATCTTTTGGAAAATTTTTGTTCATTCAAGTGAGTATCACTAAAAATCTATCATATTTATCATTATTTCATCTTCATGAAAATATATAACAATCCTGTTCTCTTGGATGAGTTCCACTAGTGGTGGAAAAATTCATTGATTGTGTCCTCATGGTTGATTTTTACTTGTTGGTATATTTTAGAAACATAGGATAAAAATGTGGTTGTGACCTTAATTGAGACATTAAGAATACCATTGATAATATCTAGGTAATTTTTTATTTTAATACTTTGTCTTGTATTTTGATTCACATATATTCATGATGATGATATAACTACTCTCTTGAGGCATTATGTTTGTTAATTTTTCGGTGTCCTACTGGGTATGTTTATACCCACCCCTGCATGGGTTCATTTAATACATTTTATGTCTTATGTATATTACATTCAATTAATTGGAGTCCTATGTGGACTAGTAGAAGGATGTTATTATTTCTTCTATAAATACCTCAAATTTATCAATAAGTTTCTTTTGGGTAGCAGCTCCCTCATTTCGAGTAGTTTGGGATCAATTATAGTTTTTGTGGGCATGTATTTGGAGCTTTTAATAATTATTGTACTTAATGTAGTACTATGATGTGGTAAAGATTTTATTAATGAATTTATAGTATGATTTTCTTATCATTCCACATTATATTGGTGTATGGAGATGTTTGGGTGTACAAGTATTTTATGGTAAGGCCTCCCATGGGCAAGTTATGACTAATCTATGATAGTCTCCACCATCTAAACAATTGAAGGTAGATTTTTGGAGTAATTATTATCTTACTACTAATCATTTCAACCCTAGGGGTGGGGAATAAGTGGAGTGAGAACTAGAACCATTATACCAAAACAAACACGAGATGGTTAAAACTACTAACTAGAAATAATTATGATTAACTAAGAATATGTAAAAAATAATAATTACTATACATGAAATATTCTCAAAAGAAGTAATTAATATAAATATAGTTCTTAAATATATTTTTTATGAGTCTATTATTATTATATGGTATGTTAATATGAATTCTATTGATAAGGAATCCAAATTAAGTGTTTTTTGTCTCAACTTTCCCTCTTTGAGACATGTTTCTTATTATATAACAATTATCATTTATATGGTATACATACAGTCCAAATTATATTCTTATATATTAAATATTTTATTATTATGAGTAACATCACTGTTATTTAAGGACTACCTTAATTTTTTATTTGATTAATACAATACTTATGTAATTTGGGTGGTTTTAAACTCAATTTACATTCATTCAGTTATAAAATTTTTCATTGAACATCATTATTATATATTTATATTAAATCCAATATATAATTTATTGATATTTTTTTTCTTATTTTTTTATTTGGATTTACATTTCCTCCACATAAAATTCTTTTATGTGGATTCCTACTTCAAAAATAATAGTGTTTGTAAAGGGGGTTTTCATCCCAATAATCTTTCATTGATAATTTTTTTTTATTTTGAACAGAATTTCATTTATATCATGTATACAATACCACATTTTATTTTTATATCAATATTTAAATCATATTCCTGGTATTTATTTCTATTCCATATTCTCAATTTGACAGTATTTTAATTAAACAGTTACCATATTTATATTCGTTCTCATGGACGTGACTTATTTTCATTAGGTCAAAAATATTATTACTTCACTATACACATTAATGTTTCTTTTAATTTTAAAATTTATTAATTCTACCTGGTATTTTCGTTTTTATACAAATATAAATTAATTCTTTAAATTAATATCTTTTTATATTTATTTATTTCACTTATTTTAAAAATATGAAATTTCTAAGAATAATTCTCACAATTTCTGACAACACTTTTTCAACAATATCTATATTATTTCATATAAAAATTTTTATCTATTACTTTGGTCAAATAAAAATATTTTTTATATTTTTTAATCCTCTAAATTTACTAAATCTACTTCTAAAATATTCTTAACTTTGTCTCAAATGTGAGATTCCTTTAAAAACTACCTTCCAAGTATAAAAAATAATTTATTTTCACATTAATTTTTAATATATTCAACTCGAAATTTAAAATTTGAACTTTATTTAATTCCAAGGTTACAATTATGGGTATTATTTTAAGGGGAAAGGTTTTAAAATTCAGGTATTTAAATTCTCAAAAATTATTATTGAAATTGATTCATAATTCCCTTTTTTATGATGATGTTAATCTTTTTTATGTAATCCTTTATGATTCTGCTTCATTTTCCTATCTTTGATATATATTATATTGTGTTATGTTTTTGATCATCCTATTAAATCCATTATGATATAATAAATCATGAAATGGATTTTTTTAGTGTTAATCAATCCAATTTATTTAACTCATGTTATGTGATACCATTTTAAAAGGATATAAAATCCATTTTATTTTATGGGGTTTTTATAATATGAATACTTTTCACATTGCACAAATATTTATGATATATAATTTTGTGATGGGTGGGGTCCTATATTTCACTCCAATTATTTTTCTTAATTTTTTAAATCTCATGATATAATGATGAAATGATAAGGCATGATTATTTTTTCTAACATGATAATGAATTGACCTTATGGGTTTGTTAACATCATAATGAGTGGATGGGATGGGTTTTTTTGAAACATAATGCATGGACACGATGGGTTTTTCATAACTTATCCTGTGGGAAAGATTAATTTTTATCACAATAATATGATATCATATGCTTATGTTTGAGCTATAATTCAATGATATTACACATTCCTATATTATTCCCCCATCAAAAATGATTATTAATAAATGGTTCTAAAATATGTTTTAATTGTTATTCTGATGTGATGATGTTTCTAGGGCCTTATGTTCCTTTGTCACAATCCAAAATTCTCAATCATGTATTATTATTATCACTTATGATCCCATGATATTTTAAATCAAATATTTTATCCATATTCATGTTTTATCATATGTTTATGATCTAACCATTTTGACTTGTTGATATTTTTTTCCTAACCGTGCATTTGATCTATCACTTTTTAAGGTTTCCCATTTCCACTGAAATTTCATACACAACTATGAAAAAATAGAACTATTATATAAATTTGTTTTGTAGGAGATGATGAATAAGTAATGTATAATATGATTATTTTATTTCCTATCTGCAAAAACAATAATCCAATTTTTATTAGGATTTTGATTTTTTCAGGAGATTTAATAATTAAATATGGAAATTCCAATAACATATATAAATGTTTCACTAGAGTTTCCTCATATGTTCTATAATTATACGAGACCAATTAACCATGTTTTAGTGTGTTTAGAAAAGTTAAGAACCAAATCACAGACTAGAAAAATATTCTTACCATTCATGTATATCTTCCCGATCAGTAACACGTATAAAATATTCACTCATTTTTTGAAATATTCCTATCATTTATTTAAAATTTTCTACAAGATCATCCTCTCTAAAAAATTTAGAATAAATTTTTACCCAATGAAATTATGTTCTAAAAATTAGATTTTTTATTTTCAATCTATTAATATTCACTTAAATATTTATTTTTCATTACTCAAATAATATTACACATTATTTGATATCATCAAATTAATAATGAAAACTACCCACATTAAGAATTAACCAAGTCCTTACAATAGATAAAAACTTTTTTATACGAGTAAGAAGTGTTATCTTTTCAAATATATAATATATATTCAAACCACCTATGAAACAAAATCTCTTCAACTTAACATACCATTAAAAAATAAAACCTTTTATATAACTATCATTTAGATTCAATTATTAAAATGTAAATATTGTGGTGAAAATTTTAGGCACTGCAGTAGTTCTTGGACTGAAACATAAGGTGGTGAATTATAATCCTTCAAATTATGAGAGATTAAAAATTTATAATGTATAATTTAGTGGATGATATGATTAAATATTGCAAAAATAAAAAACAAGTATTGTTGATGTTCGAAAAGGGATTTCATAATAGTAAATAAGTAAGCATAATGGGTTCTCTAATAGTTGTAATCCATATGAACTTATACCTATTATTCATAATGTTATCCTAAGTGAAAAAATATCCACTATAGATACATATTTATATGATAGGAAAATACCAAAAAAAGTCTTTTTAAAATGGGTCAAAACAGAACCTATACTTCTATAATTCGAGCTGCCCTATCCCATACAATTCTAAAGAGTATATCAAACCTAATATTTACATTTATTTGGATGTAGATTGAAACCATTAATTCTAAAGAGAAACACCAACCTAGTTCAATTTAACAATTTCTGATAAAACATGTGTAACTTATTTTTGGTAAAGTAGAATAACCAATAAGTACCTATTAATGGTGACATAACCAAAAAACAATAAATAGTGTTTTTCCAAAAACTATAAAAAAAAAGAAAACACAAGTTAACCCATGAAGGGTATAAATGTAGTTTCGGGATTAAAAATATATATTTGTCCCATAAAAAATTATATATTTATTATTATTGTTCTATCCAATAGTTCCTTTGAAAGTAATTATAATTAACTCTTTAACTATATGATATGTCATTATTTCATTACTCATTATCAAACTGTTTTTTCTTTTATAGAAGTAAAAATAGAATGTTTTTCTCATGAATGGTATCCAAAAAATCATATTTAATTATCAATGAAATTCCTTTCATGAATGTCAAATATAAATTATCATTATAATTATAAATAAAAAATTTTAAATCAACTTTAAATACTCTAATATTAATCATCGTTAATGACTTTTGTAATCCACCATAATCATATGAAACCACCTATCAGAAATTATAAAGAACATTTGAATTTGAATATAGAAATAAAATAATATATGTCATAAATAATAATATATATAACATAATAATAATTATAATATTTTTTAATCTCTCTCCTTTGCAAAATCTATCTTTTGATCATATTAAAATGTATTCATCTTGAAATATAATAGTCTCTGACTCAGAAATATTCGAAATTATTTTAACCCCTGGTAATATGTAAAAGTAGATCCTTTATTCTAAATAAATATATAAATGTAACTTCATTTGATAAATAATGATATGGAAAAGTAATCTGAACATATCACAGAATATGTAAGAATAACATCCTGAGTTTTAAAAAGGAAATACTTGTTCGATATCATACATGAAACACAATATTGGGCTTAACCAGGAAAGTAAATATTATTATTTAAATGTTACCATTATAACATACCTATAAGAATAGAGGTAATGAACAATATTAACTAAATAACGAGAATAGTAATTACACATATTTATATAATAATGATTATTTGGTAATCAAAATAATTAAAAATGAAACTTTAAACCAATTGAATATAAAAAATTTGTTTTTATGAAAAACAATTTATATGTGTCTAGTTGTGTTTATAAAATAATAAAATCAATATTTTTGGATTATATTAATGAAAAATAAATTCAATATTATTTTTAAATTTCATCTCACGTATTTTCTAGTCATAATATAAGAAAAAATATTATTTTATGATAAAAATAATTATTTTTTAAAAAATGAATTTTTACAGCAGTTTTATAGAGAACCAGTTATAAAATTAGTTTTTGACACTTCTATAAAATTTATATGGATATATAATCATCTTATTTGGAATTTTTACATGAATATTTAATTTGGTTTTATTTTTGGAATTTTTTCTGAAAAAAATAATATTTTAATGAATAGTGATAAACATTGCGTTGTAATTCAAAACCACTTCTTCCTATAATTAATTCATATTGATATGCTATTTTCTAAATTGGTTTTAAAGTATAATTAGATTCTGTTTTTATAATTTAATACAATGTAGGTCCTTGGAGAAATTTTTATATTGAAATTATAATTAAAAATGATATGAAAAATTTAACGTCTCTTTTACCTACCATCTCGGCACGTTTGCAGGGTTAGTGTAAAGCCTAAATTAACCACTTATGTGAATTTATTTTTAAATAAAACACACATTGTTTTAATTAGTATAATAAATTTGATCTAATAGGGTCAACTTAATTTTTGGTGAATATTATCTTTTTTATTTTATTTACAACGGTTAAGGGTTAATCAGTTAATTAAAGGTAGATGTAATATTATAATATTATGAAATAACCCTAACACTTGTACTAATTTTATTTTATGAGTCGGTATAGACCTAAATCAATCTTAGTTCAATATTATAACCATTATAGTCCACATGTCTAATAATATAACATTTATTATATTTAATAGAATGATAAGCTAAAATTATCGTACTCATATTTCAAAAAAATAAATATTTTTTAATATAAGGTTATATTGAAGATAAATTTGACTATAAATATTCATTTAAAATAGAAAATAGTTATCCAAATCATGTTAATTTATTTATAATATATAGAAATTAAAAATTTATATTTAATTACTACACAATTATGATGCAATAATATATTTCTTAAAGGAAGAATCAAATAAAAGATTTTAATAATATTCAAATAATTATAATTTGAACTATTTGATTCCATAAAATTTTTTGTCAAGGACTTTTACAAGATAGATATGAGTCACTATATTTTTAATGGAATGATGTTGTTATGATCTTTTAAAAAAGTACAGTATTGAATAGTATCAAAATTGACACAATTCATATTTTAAAATATAATATATTTTATTAAGTGTTAAAAAAATTCTAAAAAACCAGGCTTCATAAAAATAGATGATATAATTCTAAAAATGTAATTAATGAATCATTTATTTGTCATTTGACATGTTATGGTAATTATTAAAGCTCTCAAAGTGTAAATTAATTGATAAATTGATAAGAGTTAAAAGGGGTTAAAACAAAAATCTAAGGAATGAAAAAATATTCAAAATTTAATAATTTTCAACTGAGGGTTATATTTAATAATATATTTGACTTATATTAGACATAATTAAATTTGGACCCATTTTTAATGGAAATTAATTTTATATTAAGTTAATCCTTTTATAATTCTAAGAGTTCACCTCCCAACTCCTATAAAAATGAACTATTCCTCTCTTTTGCTTACAATTCAAAAACCTATTAGTTTCAATAATAACTACCCATAACCTTTATAGAATACTTCCTCACATTCTTGAATCGTTATTTTAGGCATAACAAACTCTTTATAGGTGTTAAAGAGTAAAGAAAGGTGATCATTTGAAGGAAAGGTGATGTTTTTATTTAAGTGTTTCAATGTTATTTCTTCTTCATCATCCTTAAAATCTCATTCAACCGTTATGAAATTATAACTCCAGAATCCTCAAATATAGTGAAATGTTATTATTTTAATATTATCTTCTAAATCCATCTCCACTTCCATTAAATGTGAAAATAATTAATCATTCTTGTGTACGTGTGAACTATCTCTCCACGAACCCATATAATTCATTTTCCATATCCATCTCTAAAGAATGGTTATATTGACTGAATTAATGTTCATAAGTGATATTAATGACATATTTATAATTATAATATAATAATATATCAATTACTTTCATATCTTCCACACACATAAAAATGATAACGTCATTACTGTGTACGTGTGAACTATCACATCCATGAAGCGATGTGATTTGTTTTTAATCACTACATCACATGAATAATTAATAAGTATATTTAAAATATTAAAACGATATTAATTATATTATCATAATTTCATAAATATAAAATAATATTTTTCATTTTCCAAAATGATCATTGAAAAATGAAACTGTTACTCATGTGTAGGTAGGACATACTATCTCTATGATTATAAAATTATTCATTATTCATACCTATACACAATAAATGTATTTAAGGGTATTTTAGATATATAAAATTTATTATTATGTAATTAATTATATTATTTTGGTGATGTATTTATAACCACAAGAACTATTTTCATTATACCATGTTCATTTTCAACTCAACTACTGAATTTCAAAAAAACATCTGATATGAAATTAAATAATTATGTAATCGTTATAACATTAGATGAAGTGTTATAAATGGAATAATAAACTTGTAAAAGGTTCTCAAGAAATTATAAATTTTACAAAATTTATTATTTATGAAGATAAAAATGTATGAGATGAGTCTAACTCAATGTAAGCGACTATTCATCTAAATACCTAGTTTGAATGTTTTGATGATTTATTATTATAAATATTTCTATTTTATTTCAATGTTTTCAAAATGGATATTTATGAATTTATTTATATGTACATGAATGTTTTATAATTTTATTTTTTTAGTTTTATCAAATTTTCTAATAAGTGGATATTTGTATGGGATGTCTCCTAATTCCCATTTCATTGAGACATTTCATGATGATATGCACTTTTATTCTTTCATAAATTGTATATAAAACCCCATTGAAATTCAGTATCCATATTATATCTATAATAATGTTATTTAATGTTTGGTTAAATATTCTAATATAATGTGGATTATAATTGCAATTTTCCAAACTGTATGGTACTTTTTATCTATAAACCTAGTTTTCATGTTTTAATGATTTATTATTATAAAAATTTCTATTTTACAACAATTTTATCTAAATGGTTTTTATAAATGAATATTTTTTGACATGAATTTTTTAAAATTTTTATTTGTGGTATTATTTAAAATGTTTCAAATTGGTATAAGACACTTTGATTCAAAACTATCTATATAAAATTTTAAAATGGGTTGTAAAAATGAATTGATTTTTTCAATAACTTGAAATGTTTTTTGACATATGTGTCATGAATTGAATTTCATGATTTTATGTCAGTTTAATGTTTATATATATTTTTTATAAATATTTCATATTATTTTCAAATAATGGGAATTAATTTTTGAGTGCACGGATTTGTAAAAATGATATATTGTGATTTAAAAGTTGAAATGTTATCTTTCCATTATGCTTGTTTTATGTGTTATGATTATGTTATTGTTATTGGAATTTTTTTGAGTGTGGGTGGTTTAGTGATACACTGAGGGTGGGATTTCCCATTATAGCTCTCCAATTAATTGGGTAATGAGACAAAGTTGAATGTTTGGATTTCTAATAATAAATTTAGGGAATATACTATGATGGGTATTCCAAACGTAACCCTGAACGTTAGTCCTTATGTATCTATAAAAGGTAAAATGTATGAATGATATAGATTCCATAATTTACCTTCATGGTTTATTATTTCAATGGTGTTTAATAGGAATCTTATGATTTTGCGAGGTAAGAATAAGGGTTTATGTTTTCTGGGTAAAAATTATGATTATGTGAAATTTTTTTCCGGAGTATAAATTATTCAACAACAAATGCTTTATTTGATGAATTTATTCACCTTGCTGATATTTTTGTGTTCATCCTAGGTTTTTTAAATTTTTTCCACATGATATAAGTATAGGTATAAAAAATTATGAATTCAATATGAATGTTATTAATATTTTTTTTCAATAAATATAATTAATGTTTTAATTTAGAATGTTTTACATTTTGGGAAAAAAGAATAGTTATTCGAAGTGTATACTTTGTAATATTTTAGTTCTCATGTAATAGTAATGAACTAATTATATAAATCTACAATCCTAAATAGATCCTCATTGTAAAAGAAATTAAATTCATGAATTATCTCAATATTAGGTAATGTTTATGTTTAGGGCCTTACTTTTAGTATTAGAGGAAAGGTTTATAAAAATTTAAGGATTAGATGTTTTTGGTTAAAAATATTTTAGGTTTCTATATATTTTCATTTATTTATATCCTTTTTCTAAAAAATTTTCTATTTTAGTAAATTTCGTTTCAAATGGAAGGATGAGGATCTCAAACAACATTCCTAATTCTTCTTGATGACTTTCATGCAATAATTTTTGTAAAGTCATGTTTGAATGATTCTAAAACATTTTCTAACATAAAACACTCATACAAATAATTTTAATGAGATATGAAATACCTCCTCGATACATAGATACCATATTAGATCATGGGATATTTTTAATAAAGTATAATTCTCTTAAAATTATCATATTTTCATTAAAGGTAAATATTATCAAGAAATTTTAGGGTATTTAACTCTATCCTATGATTTTGAAGCATATTATGATTTTGAAAAGGTTTTTGAAGAAGGAGAACCTTGATTAGACTATTTATGTTTTCTTTTAACTTATATCATTTCATCATATATTTTTTTTTATTTTAAAAGGACCCTTGATTGAATGCTTAAAAAAACTCAATTAGATTTTTTTTATAAAAATCCACTCTTAAATGATGTTTTGAAATTATATGTCATTCAAGATTATTTTGTAAAATTATTTCTCTACAAACACACATGATACCCTAGTTGTATAATGTGTATTGGGAATGTGATACATGTGATTTTGAAGAATATCTAAATCATTGTTTCAAATCATGGACCTTCTATCTATGTGAAAAAATAACAATAAAACCAGGAGGACACCATGATGAAGGAATGATGCACTTTCTTTTAGTAATAGTTTTATTAAATCATATGGAGGTGAAATAAAAAATTTAAATATATATAAGACTTCATGAATTAAGATGTTCAGGTAATTATTATTGGGGATGCCATGGAATGGTTTAAGACGTCCATTGAGGTTAAAACATGTTATCGTTAAACATGAGGATTGGTTTATATTAGAAGTGTTATAAGATTATATATATTTATAAAAAGGAAAAACTGAAAGATGGGTTACAACCCATTGCATCTGGAAAGGCCACAAGAATCAAACCCAGAACCGAAGGGAGACAAGGGAGCATTTCCTAGCACTAGCCTACGTAAAGTCCGTGGTTACTATGAAATTTTATTTTTAGATAAATGAGTTTATGGATTAAGAATAAATTTCTTTTTTAGAACTTATGTTTTATCAAAAGGATATTCGTTTTATTTGAAACTATTTTTTGGGATAAAGTGATGAATGTCCATTCAGAAGATGATTGTTATTTTGGGATCCCAATATGACTGACGTAAATTGAATATTATAGGATTTTATTTTAAGAGTAATGATTGAATTTTATTTTTGGAATAATCTATGATATTATTGTGGAGTTATGGTGATTTATGATATTTAGGGAAATTATTAACCTAAAATGGAGAATATGTCATTGGGGTAATTAATTTCTGGTAAGAGGCTTCAATATTACATGATCTTATTTTGATATAAATATTAAAATTTATCTTTGAATACTATTTGATCAAGGCCTTCTAAATTTCATATTTCAATCTTAGTTTGGAGTATTTTGACTAATTTATTTCTTGAATGGTATATGTTTAATTTTGGGTATTATAGTTTAATTTTAGAGATTTGATGTGAATATCCATCATCCAACTGTTAATTATTTTTGGAGAATTGTTTTGTATTATCTTAAACATATTGGTTTTGGATAATTAATTAAGATATTAGAAATAAATAGATAATATTTTGTGTGTCATGTGATTCAATAGAAGTTGATTAATCTGGAATACTAATAGTTTGGAGAAAAAGATGATTTTGATGTAGAAATTTATTGCAAGAAGAAAATATTCTTTATAAGAAAGTATATTTCATTATGTTCTTAGTCTAAGTATTAAAATAATTCCTCAAATCTATGAAAAGGATCTTAAAACAGAAAAAATTTATTTTTACTTTTCATACTATGAAATCATATACTCTTTAACTAATCAAAAACTTATAGTTTTGTGATTATTAACTGTATCCAGATAATATTTTATATTACTCTCCTTCAGAACATGATCTTTAATTTTATTTTCCATTTTAATGTTTTCTTATGTTTAACCCTAGTATGTGTTATGTCAGGTGACTGTCGTACTTTCATTTCATTCTTTTAATGTGGAAGTTTTGTTAATTCTTTTCCTAATGTGGAATTTCAATAATGGTATTTTTAAAATTCATTCCTTAGTTAGCAACCCCATATTAAAATTTTGAAGACTTCATTTCCAAAAGGGGTGAGAATGTGACATCTCGTGCTTTTAAAAGGCAATAGTTTTTTTGATAGCATTCATGATACAACATATTGAGCACAAAAAAACAAAATATTTTTATTTGGAGGTAACCTTTATTACCTAGAAGTTATAATGGGGGGAAATAATAGTATTAACTATATAATGAAAATAGATTTTACAAATATTTATATAACGATGTTTCTTTGGTAATAAAATTAATTATAAATGAAAATACAAGAAAATTGAATATAAAGGATTCGTTTTTATGAAAAACTATTTAAGTGAGAATAATTGTGCTTATAAAATAATGAAATAAAACTTTTTGGATTATATTAATGAAATATAAATTCAATATTATGTTTAAAATTCATCTTATTTATTATATATTTCAAATGCAAGAAAAAATATAATTTTAAGAATAAAATAAATATTTTATGAAAAAGAATTTTTATAGTCTGTTGATGGGGAAACCATTAAAAATATAGTTTTTAAATATTTAATAAGTTTTATTTATAAAATTAAATTCTTATTTATATGTGTGACATAAAAATTTACATTGGATTAATTTTTGGAATTTCGCTGATAAAATACATAGTTTAACGAATAGTGAAAAATAACACATTATAATTCAAAACTACATCTTCATCTAATTAATTTGAATTGTTATATTATCCTTT
This sequence comes from Viscum album, assembly GCA_963277665.1. NCBI lineage: Eukaryota > Viridiplantae > Streptophyta > Magnoliopsida > Santalales > Viscaceae > Viscum > Viscum album. The sequence goes on along the minus strand of OY728132.1, from coordinate 28,730,937 downwards.
TAATTGGGATTAAATTATAATTAGATTATTGTTTTATCTTTTAATTCAATTTTGGTTTTTGGATTAATTTTAATTTTGAAAGTAGATATAAATGCTTATAAAGTTTTTTGAACGGCTCTTTTACCAGCCTTCTCGCCACATTTATAGGATTAGTGTTAAACCTGATTTAACCACTTATGTGAATTGAATTTTATAAAATGGACATAAATGTAACTAATTAGTATAAAAATTTTATGTAATTTGTTCAAATTAATTTTTTTAATAGTAACTTTTTTATTTTATTTACCATGATTAAGGGAAAATAGGATAATTAAAGATAATATTTATTTTATAATATTATAATATTACCCAAAAAATTGTCATAATTTTTTTTATGACTGGGATTATAAATAAATTAAACTTAGTATAATAATATAACCTTTTTTGCACCTTGGTTAAGAATATGACATTTATTATATTTTATATAAAGATAAGTTAACAATGTCATACTCATATTTTTAATAATTAAATCATTTTTAATATATTTTTATAAAAAAGATAAATTATAATATAATTAGAAATTTTAATGTTAAAATTTTTATATATATTTTTAAAATTTATTCATCAATAATAAATTTTAATTATAACAAAATGATGATGCACTAATAAATTTATCATAGGAAGAATCAAATAATTGATATTAATAATTTTCAAATAAACATAATTTAAAATATTTGACACCATAAAAGAATTTTATGGAATAATTTGACATTCTGGGGATGATTTTAATTATTATTTTTGATGGAATCATGTTTTTACGAGTTTTTAAAGAAGTCAAGAAATGAATATTGTAAAAAAATGTATAACTCATATTTTAAAATATAAAATAAGTTTTTAAATGATATAAAATATTAAAAAATACAACATTATGCCAAATAGTTAATATAATTACATAAATATAATTAATGGCTCATTAATTGGTCATTTGAAAAATTATGGTAATTATTTTAACTCTTAATTTGTAAATTATTTGATAAATTGGTATGAGTTAAAAGGGATTAAAAAAATGATAATGATAAAAAATATTAAAACTTATATAATTTTCATTGGGTAATTATATATTGATATATATTCATCATTTATTTAAAAAAAACTATTTTGAAAAATTTTTAATGGAAATATATTTTATATTAATTTAATACTTTTAATAATTCTAAGAGTTCCCCTCCCCACTCATATAAAAGGAACTCTTCTACACTATTACTTACACTTCAAAAAAATTTGGTTCATACATTAAGTTCCCAGACCATTAATATAATAACTAGACACATTTTTTAATCATTTATTTTGGAATTACACCCACCATATATGTTTTAAGGTGTTAAAAAGGTTATCATCTGAAGGAAATGTAATGTTTTTATTAATGTTTTTAATTTTATTCCATGTTTATCTTCCTTAAAATATAATTAAATAATGATTAAAAAGTAACTCCAGTATACTAAAATATACATAGATTTTATTATGTTAATATCATCAGCAAAATTCATATCCACTTCCATTAAATGGGAATAGAATTAAGCATTTGTGCGTACGTGTGAACTATCTCATACAAGAACCCATATATTTCATTTTACTTAACCATCTATCATGAATGATTAAAAATATTTAATTAATATTAATATGTGATATTAATGACATATTTATCATTATAAGAAAATAATATATCAATTAAGTTTTTACATTCTATGCACATAAAATGATAACGTCGTTCCTGTATACATGTGAACTATCACCTACATGAAGTTATATGATTCGTTTTTAATGACCATATCACTTGAAAAAAATATATTAGTATATTTGAATGAGTAATAAGATATTAATAATATTATTATAATTATTTAATGTTAACATAATATTTCTCTTTCCTCCATAATGATCATTGAAAAATGAAACCATTACCCATGCAAACATAAGACTTACTATCTCCATAACAATAACATTTTTCATATTCCATATATGTAACTAATGAATGTATTTAATGTTATAATTTATAAATTAATGTTATTATTATGTCCTGAATATTCATTTTCAAATGATTTACTAATTACCATATGGACTGTTGACATCATACCATGTTCATTTTTGATGCAACTATAGAATCTGAACAAAACATTCAATATGTACTTAAATACTTATGTAATTATTATAACATATAAATATTTTATATAATTATTATAATAAAATTGAATTTTTTTTCAAGAATGTATAAATTAAATTATTTTTATTATTCATGACGATAAAAAAACTACAAGACATTTCAGACTCGAGGTAAGTGACTTTTTAACTAAAACCCCAGTTTTAATGTTTTGATGATTTATTCCTATAAATAATTATATTTTGCATCCATGTGTTAAAAATTGGTCTTATGAATGTATTTATATTTAAATGACAATTTTTAAATGGTTACTTTTCAATTTGTCTTAAATTTTTTCAAAAAGGGATCTGTGTAATGGTTTTCATCTCGATTTGATTTCTTTGAGGCATTTCTTGATGATACACACTTTTATTATTTTATAAATTATATGTACAACCCATTTAAAATTACATATACTTATTATATCTATAATAATGTTATATAATATCTTTTAAAATATTCTTCTTTCTTGAAAATTTTAATTTATATTTTCAAAATGATAAGGGAATTCTCAACTAAAAAGATAGTGTTAATGATTGGATGATTTATTCTTATAAATCATTATATTTTATGTAAATTTTTGAAAAATGTTTTTATGAATGTATTTTAATGGACATGAATGTTTTTAGATGTTTAATTTTGGGTTTCTTTCAATTTTTTCTAATGTGGTATGTGACACATTGATTCCAAGATCTCTTTTTAAATGATTTAACTGGGTTTTAAAAAAGGATTGATTATTTAAATAACATGGAAATTTTTTTTAACATATACATCGTGAATGGAATTTCATGTTTTTTGTCGCATTAATGTTTTGATGTTTACTTTATAAGTATTTGATATTATTTTCAAATAATGTTTTTTTATTTATGTGTGTGTAGATTTGTAAAAATGATATCTTGTGTTTTCACAGTGGAAATGTTATTTTTCCTTTATGATTATTATATGTGTTATGATTATGTTAAGGTTCATGGGAATTTTTATGAGTATGGTTGGTTCTGTGATAAACTAAGGGAGGGCGATCCTATGATATCTCTATAATGTATTGGGTAATTTGACAGAGTTAAAAGGTTGGGTTTCTCCAAAGATATTTTTGTAATATACTATGATGGGTATTCCAAACATAACCATGAATGTTACTCCCTATATATACATGAAGGGTAAAATGTAATAATGATATGGATTCCATAATTTCTCTTTATGATTTATGATTTCTTTTGAGTTTTATAGGAATCATATGATTTCATGCGGTAAGCTAAAGGCTTTATGTTTTATCGGTGAAAAGTCTGATTTTGTGGAAATGTTTTCATGAGTTTGAAATATTCAAGGACTAATGGATTCTTTCATACTTTCATTCCCCATACTATGATTTTTGTGGTCGTCCCATGATTTTAAAATGTTTTCTTCATGATATAAGGATGGTTAAGGGAAAAGAAGAAGTCAATATGAATGTTATGAATATTTTTATAATGAAAAATAATTAATTTATTATTTTTTAAAAATTTACATTGTTAAAAAATGAATAGTTAGTATAAGTGTCCACTTTTTAATATTTTAGTTCTTATATAATTATTATTTCCTAATTCTCTAAAAATATAAAATTGAAAAGATCCTCATTGTGAAAGAAAGTAAATTCAAGACAATACCCAAGATTGTGTAATGTATAAGGTTGTGGCCTTATAGTAAGATTGATCCAATTTTCCAAATATAGAAATATATTTACTTCACTAGATATATCGTATTCATATTATGATATATAATGTTCCATACTTTATAAAAAATAGAATTAAACAGGATCATAATTAATTTTCCATGTAATGAATATGGGTAAAACATTGTACATAAATTCTAGTAAAAAAATCATATAAGTCATATAAAAATTCCTCTATAACATATATATTCCATGAATTAACCAGAATATTATAAATTTCAAAATTGATATAGTAATGAAAAACTCTCCTTGAATATGTAAAGTTCATGAAATTGGAAATTCTTAATAATAGTGTAATCTCTCAGTATTTAAAACTAATAATTTTGAAATGTAGGGTTCAACACTTAGCCAAAATTTCAAACACATCTAGTAAATTTGGGTAGATTTATTTTTTGATATTCAATATGCTTGATTAATAAATTTGCATGAATTAATCCACAAATTAGAAAAATGATTTAATATAATCAAATAATTTTTATTTTTTCAACAAATAGTTCCTGAATTAAAAAAATATAAAATAATTAATCATGAAATATTAAAATATTACAACACATAATAATAATAATAATAATAATAAATAAAATAAAAAAGATATGTGAGAAGTATTAATTATCAAAAACATAAAAAATTAGGTGGAAATAAGCTACTTGGAATTCTCCCCCTCCTTGATAATTTAGAAATTGAACATAATAAACCTAAAAACTTAACCCACTTTTCATAAGAAATAAAAATATAACAATCCATAACAAATAATAATATTTATGGTAAATTAGAGTGCATAATAAATATAATATATAATATATTTCAACTCATATAAGAAAATTAAATCAATTTTTAGAAGAATAAACCCCCCAAAACTCATGCATATTTACAAATTATAATACTAAAGATAAAGAAAAAAATAATTAAAACAATAAAAATACCCCCTATTATCCAATATTTCTCCCTCTTGAATAGATTATACACGGAATACATTGTAAAATACTCCATTAAAAAACAAAAAACTACATGGAGATGTGAAACAAGAAAATATATTTAATAATTATAAAATATTTAAAAACATATAAAAATTAACAAATATTTAATTATATATACTTGTAAACAACAAAAATAAATGATAAAAATGAGCCCAATTCAATGACATAAATTAATAACATGACGTTCATTCAATCATAATGTAAAATAAAAATATAAAAAATTATTCATGTTTTCCATAACCAAAAATATTGAAATAACTTTACCTAGGAATGTAAATTACATTAGGTCCAATTATGTTTAAGTATGTCCATTTTGGAACGCATGATGTAGAGGTGTTATAAAATATAACTCTAACAAGAAAATTATAAGTAAATTCATTTTATATCCAAGTGATTGATAAAATTTTATATAATATTAACTTACAAAATAATCAATTAGTCTACATATAAAATTGAAAATAAATGAAAATCCTTCACTCATATATTTAATAAATTAGTTTTTATACCTTAATATTAATCTCTCATCATAAAGAAAAAATTATTATTTCTATTTTTTCATTTTTTATAATTTCATTAGTTAATCTATAATTTTCCATCCTTAGGAAAACATAGACCTCACTTATTTTGAAATTTTTAGTTCATCATCTTGTTTCCCATTATCCTTTTTCATTTCTTCCAAGTCATAAAAAATATTATATTTAGTTCTTTTAGAATATTGTTTTAAATATTCATTCTATACCATTATCTTTGAAATGTCATTTATCTTACCCTATAAAATATATATATATTTATCATTCATGGGAACATTAGGTTTTAACATTAATTTTCTATAATGAGATGCTCATTTTATTTAGAAAAATTCATGTGATCTTTCTTCAACATCTTGAACATACCAGTAACTTCTCATTTTCATCATGATACATGTCAAAAATCAAATTTTACACCTTAGTAATTGGATTTTCAAAACCATAATCATCATAGGATTCAAAACCATAATCAGAAATATTATAAATAATGGTATCCATGGAACAAAAACATGTGATTCCTTTTTCACTTCATTATTCTTCAATAAAATTAAAATATTTGTGCAACTGCATCTTACATATGACACTTTTTATTCTATTTCTTATTCATTATTTTTATTTTTGCATATATCATTTTCACTCACATATTTAATATGACCTATTATATGTCATTAAAGAAAATACAACATCAAAAGGAGGGTTACTATTCCTTCTTTTATATTTTAAATTATTCTTGAAATTATAAATTTTCAACGGTTTCTACTCCCCTTTACTTTATTCATATGTAATTATATACATCTTGAAACATAACATAAATCATCACCATTATAACTAATTGAATAACTGTAACATACCAAGTAAATGAAGAATAAGATATTTTTATACTTATTAATATTTTTGAATTAAATATTAGTTTTACTTTAAAAGGATTTTTATGTTCGATAGTATACCCGATACGCAACAACAGGTTTCTTTGGAATCTTATGTTGCACACTAATAATATAATATTATTATTTTAAATGGTAATTAACTCCTAGCCGTTGTAGTGGAAGGAATGAACAAAACTAACTACAATATGATTATCCATGTCTGTGAGATGTATTTACTTTTATCCAACACAAGTTAGAGGCTTAAAATGTGAATGATTCTAATTTTAAGCATAATTTACATTAAAAGGCAGATTTACCACCTTTTATTGGAGAACCCTCATTTAATCAAGTTTTGGTCATCTTTATATGTTCTAATTGACCAAATATAATCCTTATTTATAATGGGGACATCATGTTTTACTTTGGGTAAATTTTTATGGTATTTTTATGATAAAGTTCATTTTGTAATGAATAGTTAAAAATATTGTATTTTAATTCAAAAATGACTTTTAATCTATTTTAGTTATATGGTTAAATTATTTTTCTAATTGGTTTTAAAGTAAAATTAAAATATATTTTTACCATTTGATCCAATGTTGGTCATTGGAAGTAATTTCACTTTGAAATTTGACATAAACAAGTATCAATCTTTTGATAGTTATTGTTTCTTAAAAACACGCTATTTGTTTTAACAACGGGAATTAATTTATAAATTAATTAATTCCACTTCTATGTTTTTAATTTGGAAAAATAGACATAAATTTTTAATTTGGAATATCAAATAATTATTAGGCTGAATTTTTGGTATTTTTCTGAAAAACATCAATTTTTGATGAATAGTGACACCACTTAGGGGTAGTTAAAAAACTGACTTTTTCATTTAAATGAAATTTTACCAATTCTGTGAATTGAATTTCAAAAATACTACATACATGGTTGTTATCAAGAAGTAAAATGTGATTCATTAAGATGAAAATAATTTTTGGTGAATAGTAACTTTTGACTTTTATTTACCGCGGTTAAAGGTGAATAAGATAATTCAAGGTAAAAAGAATATTATAATATTCAAAATTATCTTAACACTGGTCCAAACCATTTTGGATGAGTCATTTATGACCATGGGAATCTTTGGGTCGATTTTGGGACCCATCTAACCACATGGGAGTGATAATGACAATTTAGATTAATTAATTTAATGTAAAGACAAAATTGACATTAACAAAGATCTTTTATTAATTAATTTCTATATGGTGTTATATAAGTTATATTTTCTACTATAAATATTTTTTGGAAAGATAAATATATTTCCTATATCATGGTATTTTTTAATAATTTTTAGACATTAATTAAATTAAATTATTTATGACACAATAATGATGCAGTATTTATCTCACTAATAAATTATTTAAATAAATAAGATTATAATGATTAAAATATTCTCCAAAAAATGTCGAATTCTGATTGGATAATTTTATTTCGACCAAGACTCATTTTATCTTTGTCTATAATGATTTTTGGACCATTAGAAACCGAATATCATTATATTATAAAATAATATTTTCACACTTTCCTAAAGATTCCCTCCTCCCTCTTATAAAAGGAGACCACTTCTAACCAATTACTCATACCTCTCAAGCCATTTGGTTCATCTATCCTCTGCCCAATTAAGCTCTAAACATACCTCTCCTCCTCTTATAAGCCTTACTTTAGGCATAAGGCACTTCAAGAAGTCCTTTGGTTCAAACCAAAGGGAGTTACCCAAATTAAATGTAAGGGTTTCTCTTCAATTGTTTTCTTTTATTTTACTTCTCCAACCACTAAAATCTTTTTATCTATTTTCTTTTGTAAAAAAACCAGTGTCCTCAATATACTAGGATGATTTTATGAGAATGATTCTAACTATACTTACACACTCCTCCCTCTAATAGATGAAGAACATTATGTTTCTGTGGATGGAAAACTAAGGCCTCACGAAACGATGATTGTTCAATTACATCTTATCTCCTCTCATGGTGGAAATTATGATAGAAATGTATTTATATATTATATATATTATGTTTATGATTTAATTACGCTTATTTACTTCCCATGTATATCAAGCCTTTATGGTTTCCATAGTGGGTAAATACGATAATCTCATTTGAGAAAGTGCAGACTATCGCACCCTCAAATTGATTTGATTCGCTAAATTCCTTATGTGTGATGTATAATGGATGGATTTAACGATATTATATATGATATTTTACTGGAATTATAAAATACCTATGTAACATTATGTTTTATTTCCATTAAAATAATAAATAGAAATGAAAGTAGGGTTCATGCGTACGTACCGCTTACCGTCTCCATAAACTGTGCATTTCACTTCTTAGCTCTAAATGTTATGTACTATTATAAAAGACATTTATATACTAGATATATATGATATATATGAAATCCAAATCATGAATATAATTTTGGATATAATTAACCTCTGACCACGTGGACAACTTTTAAATATAAGTTGTTCATTTTTACTCAAGTACCAAATATCGAAAAAATGAATGTTATTAACATAAATTATTCCATAATGTTTATAACATGGAAATAAGTGGTATAAAAGGAATAATAAACTTGAAAAAGGTTATTAAGCAAGTATAAATTAACTTTATTTTATTATTCATGAGATTAAAGAACGATCGAGTCAAGTCGGATGCGAGGTAAGGGACTTCATCTCAATCTCCTTTCATTGAGGAATTTTTAGTTTTATACATGACTTTATTTTATACGGTGTATAAACACCTTTTACTTTTCATTTTATTCAAAGGAAACCCTTTTATATGAAGTGTTTTACAAAATGACAAAAAGGAATGTTTTTTAACGTAAGCGGTGACAACGACCTTTCCGCCACTGCGAGTATTTTTTGATCTTTGGCTTCCTTAACAAGCCGTAATGTTTTTAAAAGGAAAAATAAATACCATATACTCTTTTTATGTATTTTGGTATTTATAATTATATTGAGAATGGGTTTATTATTTCAATATCTTGAAATTATATTTTGTAATTTCAATGTGGAAATATTATCTTTCTTTTATGCTTATATTATGTATTATGATCATGTTATGGTTCTTGGGAATTATTTACGTATACAGGTGGTTCCGTGATAAACCTAGGGAGGGTGAGGTCGAGGTAGCTCTCCAATTAATTGGGTAACGTGACGAAGGTAGACGTGAATGTTTCTCTTATGAGATTTAGGGAATATACTGTTATGGGTATTCCAATGTAACTCCCTATGTAGCTGTGATAGTTACAATGTAAGTATGATATAGATTCCACAAGTTACCTTTATGATTTATGATTTGTATGTGTCTTTCATAAATCTTATGTTTCCATGAGCTATGTAAAAGGGTTCATGTTTTTTATGTATTTATGAACAAATGTTTTCATTATTTGTTTTATAACCCTTACTGAGCTTTTTATGCTCATCCCAAGTTTTGAAATGTTTTCACAGGACTTAAAGATGAATAAGGACAAGGATGGGATCAAGGAAAATTCATGCTATCTAAAACATGGAACTAGACATGATTTTTTTAAGAGTTTTTATTTTATGGAAAAAAAAATGGAAACTATAAAGATATGTCTACCTTGTAATATTTTGAGATGTAATAGTTATGCCCTACTTCTCTAAAACTCTAAACCTGAAAAGATCCTCAATGTCAATTATTCATTTAATTAAATATTATATATTGTTTAAGGCCAGCTCCTTATAGTTGGTATCAGAGTTTGATTTAGATAACTTTAGGTGTTATGGTATTGTTAAATTAATATCCATAAAGTTATTTATGTTAATATTGACATCATATAGCATTTCCAGATTACTATATAGCTTCGCCTAAGATATTTCTATGTTCAGAATGGTTTTCCGCAGAGGAAATATGGAAGCTATGTTCGAACGATATCAGAAAGAAGACAACCTTCCAAATAAGCAACATGAGATGGTCAAAATTGGAACTGAACTGTTTGTTGCAGCGATGGCACAGTTGACTTAGGAAATAAATGGTGGTGGTATCCATGTACGAGATCAGCCAGATCAACCATAGAGGAACATGTCAGTATTGTAGCATTTCATGAGGCAACATCCCCCATCATTAAGAGTATCATTTGACCCTCTATAAGGTGAAGGGTGGATTAAGGAACTAGAAAATATTTTCGATTTCATGGGTTGTTCAGAACATCAAAAGGTTAGTCCTTTTTGTCACCGTTTTGAAGGTGGAGCTGATCAGTGGTGGTCGATGGTGAAAAATATTAGGGATAGTGAGGAGATTTATGATCTTGATTGGGATGAATTCATAGGTGTGTTTCTTGAGAAAAATTTTCCTAAGGTGGTTCGTCTTAGGATGGAAAAACAATTCCTTGAATTGAGGCAGGAGGACGAATTAGTGGCTTCTTTTGAAGAAAAATTCACTCGACTGGCATGGTATGCTCTAAATTTCAGACGAGATCTTGATAGTAAAATCAACCGTTTTTACTCAAGAGTAAAGCCAAAGTATCGAAGGTATTTAGCTTCCCATGAGTTCAAAAGTTATGAAAAAATTGTTCGTTGTGTGGAGAAGGTGGAAATGGAGTTTTCCGATGATCAGGTATTCTATGACAAACAACAGAATAAGAGGTCGAGCTAGCAGGCGAAAGGGAATAACTCTTCAATAAAAGTCTGATGGTATGAAACTGAAGTTTAAAGTTAGTAAAAATTGTGGTAAAAATCATGCTAGGGAATATCTTTTGAATTCTGGTTAGTGCTACCGATGTGGTAAATTGGGACATAAGGCTCGTAATTGCACTGAAAAAGATCAGGGTAATTGTAAGACAAAATCTGATTTACAGTCAGTAAAATGTTTTAAGTGCAATGAAATCGGTCATTATGTAAATGAGTTTCCAACAAAGAACTCAACCGAAGGAAATCATCAATAATAAAAGCGAAAGGGGTGGTGAAATCTTTTGCAACTACTTCATCAGATGTTGGGAAATCAAATGAAGTTGTATCAAGTACACTGTTTGTTTGTTCAAATTATGCCAATGTGTTGTTTGATTCAAGGTCTACACACTCTTTCATTTCTGAGAAGTTTTCTAGTAAATTGGTAATTCCATCTCAAGATATGAATATAGAACTTATGGTAAAAACACCTAGAGGAAATTTTGAGACAAAAAGAAAACATAAAAACATTCCAGTCCTTGTGTGCGGAATGAATATACCTGAAAACCTTATTGTTTTGCCTCTAGTAGAGTTTGATGTTATTTTTTTCATGGATTGGAATTCTGTATATCATACTGAGATTTATTGCAGAGCTAAATAGGTTTCCTTTCAGAATAATTTTCAATTTGTATACAAAAATGAACCCTTGCTGTTGATAATATATCAGGAGCTGAGAAACTAGTAAAAGATGGAAATGAATATCACTTTGCACATATTGTTGAAAACAAAGGAACTATTCAGATTAATGATGTGCCAGTGGTAAACGAGTACCTTGATGTTGTTCTGATGAGTTGCCTGGTATTATACCTGATCAGGAAGTTGAATTTATTGTTGACATAGTTCCTGATGCTAAGAAAATTTCAAAACACAATTTTCGAATGGCTCAAATATAACTTTTAGAGTTAAAGAAGCAATTGTAGGAGTTATTAGATAAAGGTTTCATTCAACCTAGCTCGTCACTATGGGGTGCTCCTATATTGTTTGCTAAAAATAAAGATGGTTCAATGAGACTTGGCATTGATTATAGAGAATTGAATAACATCGCTATTAAGAATAAGTATCCTTTTCCTCATATCGATGATTTGTTTGATTATCTCCAGTGAGATCAGTATTTTTCGAAGATTGACTTGAGTTCGGGGTACCATCATTTTAAAGTAAAGGAAGAAAATGTTCCAAAGACTACATTTCGTACTAGATGTGGCCATTATGAATTTGTAGTTATTCCTTTTGGGTTAACAAATTCACCTGCTATTTTCATGGATCTTATGAATAGAATTTCCCGTGAGTTCTTGGATAAGTTTGTGGTTGTGTTCATTGATGATATTTTGGTTTATTACAGAAGTAAAGAGGAACATGAAATTCATTTTAGGGTTGTATGGAAAACCTTAAAAGAAAATAAACATTATGGGAAATTCATCAAGTGTGTGTTTTGGTTACAATAAATTTCTTTCTTTGGTCACATTGATTCAAAAAATGGCATAACTATTGATCTTGATAAAATGAATGTTGTTGAAGAATGGCCAAGACCCACAAATATTACTAAGATACATAGTTTTCTTGGTTTAGCAGGTTATTATCGGAGGTTTGTTGAAAATTTTTCACGGTTATCTAGTCCAATGACTATGTTAACTCGAAAAGGTGATAAGTTCATCTGGACAAAAGAATGTGATGATTTTTTTCAGGAATTGAAAAGAAGATTGGTGAATGATTCAGTTTTGGAACTTCCATCCAGAAATGGTGAGTTTTTTAACTACAGTGTCGCTTCATTGAAAGGAATGAGTTGTGTCCTAATGCAAAATGATCAGATAATTGCTTATGCTTCACGTCAATTGAAACCTCATGAGTTAAATTACCCTACACATGATTTGGAAATAGCTGCTGTTATTTTTGCTTCAAAAATTTATAGGCATCATTTGTATGGAGTGAAGTGTGAAATATATACTAATCACAAAAGTTTGAAGTATATATTCACTCAGAAAGAATTGTACATGAGAAAGAGGAGATGGTTGGAATTAATCTAGGATTATGATTGCACGATCCTTTATCATCCGAGAAAAGCAAATAAAGTGGCTGATGCTTTGAGTCGAAAAAGTATTGCTTCATTAACCATGTTAAGATTAGAACAAGATCCTTTGGTTTTTGATTTGATGAATTATGACATAGAAGTCATTGGTGCAGAAAATTCTTCTGTTTTGTATCAGGTGTCAGTGAGATCTTCTCTATCTGACAAAATTAAGCAAGCGTAGAAAGAAGACACTGAGTTGCAGAAAAAGGTAGAGTTGGTTCAGAAGGGAATGTTTCCTGAATTTAACATTGACAATGATTGTGTTTTCAGATTTGGGAAGAGATTATGTGTACCTTATGATTCACAGTTGAAGAATGAGTTGTTATGTGAATCTCATAGTTCTACGTTTTCAATTCATCATGGTAGTATTAAGATGTACAGAGATCTTTGGGAGTATTACTGGTGGGATGGAATGAAAAGAGATATTGATGATTTTACTTTAAAGCGTTTGACTTGTCAGCAGGTTAAAGCAGAGTGGCAGTTACCAAAAGGGATGCTTCAGCCTCTACCGGTGCCAGAGTGGAAATGGGAAAATATATCCAAGGACTTCATTCTGGGATTACCAAAGACATCTTGAGGTAATAATGAAATCTGGGATATAGTTGACCGATTGACTAAATCTGCTAATTTCCTTCCTATTAGAGATACTATGTCCCTTGATAAACTAGCTCTGTTATATGATAAAGTAATAGTCAGGTTTCATGGAGTTCCCCTCTCTATTGTATATGATCTTGATCATGGGTTTACTTCTAAATTTTGGAAAGGCCTTCATAAGTCATTGTGTACTGAATTAAATTTTAGTACATCTTTTTATCCTCAATCATATGGGCCGTCAGAATGAAAAATTAAGAATTTAGAGGACAGGTTACATGCTTGCTCGATGGGTTATCAGGGAATTTGGGACCAAAATCATTCTTTGGATGATTTTTCTTATAATAACAGTTTTCATTCCAGTATATAGATGGCTCCATTTGAGGCATTATATCGAAATCATTGTCGAACTACATCTTTTTGGGATGAAGTAGGTGAAAGGAAGCTGATGTGACCAGAATTGGTAGAAGAGATAGAAGAGAAAGTTTAGTTGATTCAGAAGCACAAGAGAACATCTCAGAGTAGACAGAAAAGTTATGCCAATAACCAGAGGAAGGATATTTTCTTTGAGGTATGTGATCATTACTTTCTCAAAGTTTCTCCATGGAAATGTGTGATTCGTTTTAGTAAGAAGGGAAAGTTGAGTCTGAGGTTCATTGGATATTATGAAATTCTGGAGAAAGTGGGATCGGTTGCGTATAGAGTGTCTTTACCTCCATGTTTATCCCATGTACACAATGTTTTTCATGTTTCGATGTTGAGAAAGTATATGCCAGATCCATCTCATGTTTTGAGCCCAGAGGTAGTTCAGTTGGAAGAGAATATCTCTTATGAAGAACAACCAGTTCAGATTCTTGACCATAGAGAACAAGTATTGTGGAATAAGGAAATTCACTAGGTAAACATTTTTTGGAAAAACCACATGGTTGAAGAGGCAATGTGGGAATCTAAAAATGCTATGAGGGATTAATAACCCCACTTATTTTGATAAGTGAATAAAAATTGCGAGAGCACAATTTTCAAAAGGGGGGAAGGATGTAACATCCCAAGTAAATTAAGAATAATATATTTTTATACATATTAATATTTTTGAATTAAATATTAATTTTACTTTAAAAGGGTTTCTATGTTCGATAGCATACCCGATACGCAACAACGGGTTTCTTTCAAATCTTACGTTGCACACTAATAATGTAATATTATTATTTTAAATGGTAGTTAACTATTAGTCATTATAGTGGTGGGAATGAATGGAACTAAATAAATATGATTATACATGTTTTCTAGATGTATTTAGTTTTATCCAATAAAAGTTAGAGGCTTTAAATGTGAATGAATCTAATTTTAAGCATAATTTACATTAAAAGGCCGATTTACCACCTTTTAATGGAGAACCCTCATTAAATCATGTTTTTGTCATCTTTATATGTTCTAATTGACCAAATAAAATATTTCTTTAGAATGGGGACATCAAATTTTACTTTGGGTAATTATTTTTGGTATTTTTCTGATAAAGTTCATTTTTTAAATGAATAATGAAAAATATTGTATTTTAATTGAAAATTACCATTTAATCTAATTTATTTATATGGTTAGATTATCTTCTTAATTGGCTTTAAAGTGAAATTAAAATATATTTTTACTATTTGATTTAATGTTGTTCAGTGGAAGTAATTTTACTTTGAAATTGGATAGTAACAAGTATCAATCTTTTGATAGTTATTGTTTCTTAAAAACACGCTATTTGTTTTAACAATAGGAATCAATTTTTAAATTAATTAATGGCACTTATATGTTTTGAATTTGGAAAAATAGACATCAATTTTGAATTCGGAATATTAAATAATTCTTAGGCTGATTTTTTGTTATTTTTCTGAAAAACATCAATTTTTGATGAATAGTGACACCACTTAGTGGTAGTTATAAAACTGACTTTTTCATTTAAATGAAATTTTAACATTTCTGTGCATTGAATTTAAAAAATCCGACATACATGGTCGTTATAAAGAAGTAAAATGTGGTTCATTAAGATGAAAATAATTTTTGGTGTATAGTAACTTTTGACTTTTATTTACCGCGGTTAAAGGTAAATAAGGTAATTCAAGGTAAAACAAATATTATAATAATTCAAAATTACCTTAACAATTGTCCAAACCTTATTGGTTGAGTCATTAACGACCATGGGCATCTTTGGGTTAATTTTGGGACCACATTGAGCCACTTGGGAGTGATAATGAGAATTTAGATTAATTAATTTAATGTGAAGACAAAATTGACATTAACAAAAATATTTTAGTAATTAATTTTTATATGGTGTAATAGAAGTCCTATTTTCTAATATAAATATTGTTTATAAAACAAAATAGATTTCCTATATCATGGTATTTTGTTTTATAATTTTTAGAAAACAAAAAAATTAAATTATTTATGAAACAATAATGTTGCAATATTTATCTCATTAATAAATGATTTAAATAAAGAAGATTATAATGATTAAAATATTATAAAAAACATGTCCAATTCTGATTGGATGATTTTATTTCGACCACGACTCATCTTATCTTCGACTATAATGATTTTAGGATCATTATAAACCGAATATCATTATATTATAAAATAATATTTTCACACTTTCCTAAAGAGCCCCTCCTGCCCCTTATAAATGGAGACCACTTATAACCAATTCCTCGCACATCTCAAGCCATTTGGCTCATCCAAACTCTGCCCAATTAAGCTCTCAACATCCCTATCCTCCTCTTAGAAGCCTTACCTTAGGCATAAGGCACTTCAACAAGTCCTTTGGTTCAAACCAAAGAGAGTTACCCAAATTAAAGGTAAGAGTTTCTATTAAATTATTTTCATTTATTTTACTTCTCCAACCCATAAACTCCTTTTATTTCTTTTCTTTTGTAGCAAAACTAGTATCCTAAATATACTAGGATGTTGTTATTTGAAGGATTTAAACTACACATACACAAACCTCTATCTAATTAATGAATAACATAATGTTTCTTTGGATGAAAAACTAAGGCCTCACGAAACGATGATTGTTCAATTACATCTTACCGCCTCTCATAGTGGCCATTATAAGGAACTGTATTTATATCTGATATATATTATGTTTATGATTTTATTACGCTTTTTTAATTCCCAATTATATCAAGCCTTTATGATTTCCATAGTGGGTAAATACGATAATCTCATTAGAGGTTGTGCGGACTACTGCCCACTGAAAGTGATTTGATTCGTTAAATGCCTTATGTGGGATGTATAAATGTGGGAGTTAACGATATTATATATGATATATATTATGTTTATGATTTTATTATGCTTTTTTACTTCCCAATTATATCAAGCCTTTATGGTTTCCATAGTGGGTAAATACGATAATCTCATTTGAGGAAGTGCGGACTACCGCCCACTCAAAGTGATTTGATTCGTTAAATGCCTTATGTGGGATGTATAAAGGATGGAGTTAACAATATTATATATGATATTATACGGGAATTATAATATACCTCTGTATCATTATGTTTTATTTCCATTAAAATAATAAATAGAAATGAAAGTAGCGTTCAATCCTACGCACGACTTACCGTCTCCAAGAACAATGCATTTCACTTCTTAGCTCTAAATGTTTTGAAATATAATAAAAAACATGTATATACTAGATATATATGATATATATGATATCCAGATCCTGAATATCCTTCTAGATATAATGAAACTTTGACCACATGGACAACTTGTAAATATAAGTTGTTCATTTTTACTCAAGTACCAAATATCGACAAAATGGACGTTATTAACTTAAATGATTTCATAATGTTTATAACATGGTAATGAGTGATATAAAAGGAATAATAAACATTAAAAATGTTCTTAATCAAGTGTAAATTAAATTTAGTTTATTATTCATGAGATTAAAGAACGATCGAGTCAAGTCGAACATGAGGTAAGGGACTTCGTCTCAATCTCCTTTCATTGAGGCATTTTTAGTTTTATACGAGAATTTATTTTATACGGTATATAAACCCCTTTGACTTATCATTTTATTCAAATGGAATATTTTTATATGAAGCATTTTACTAAACGACAAAAAGGAATTTTTTTAACGTAAGCGGTGACAACGACCTTTCCGCCACCACAAGTATTATTTGATCTTTGGATTCCTTAACAAGCCGTAATGTTTTTAAAATGAAAAATGAATACCATATAGTTTGTTTATGTATTTTTGTATTGAAAATGATTTTGAGAATGGAATTATTATTTGTATATATTGAAATGATATTTTGTAATTGCAATGTGGAAATATTATCTTTTTTATGCTTATATTATGTGTTATGATCATGTTATGGTTCTTGGGAATTAGTTACATATATGGGTGGTTCCGTGATAAACCTAGGGTGGGTGAGCCCGAGATAGCTCTCCAATACATTGGGTATTGTGACAGAAGTAAACATGAATGTTTCTCCTAAGATATTTAGGGAATATACTATGATCGTTATTCCAAAGTAACTCCCTATGTAGTTGTGATAGTTACAATGTAAGTATGATATGGATGCCACAAGTTACCTTTATGATTTATGATTTCTATGTGTCTTTCATAAATCTTTTGATTTCATGAGGTAAGTAAAAGAGTTCATGTTTTGTATGTATTTATGAAAAAATGTTTTCATTCTTTGTTTTATGACCCTTACTGAGCTTTTTATGCTCATCCCAAGTTTTGAAATGTTTTCACATGACTTAAAGATGAATAAGGTCAAGGATGGGATCAAGGAGAAGTCATGCTATCAAAAACATGGAACTATACATGACTCTTTTTTATGAGTTTTTATTTTATGAAAAAAATGGAAACTAGGAAGATATGTCTTCGTTGTAATCTTTTGAGATGTAATAGTTATGTCCTAATTCTCTAAAACTTTAAACCTGAAGAGATTATCAATGTGAATTATTCATTTAATTCAATATTATGTAATGTTTAAGGTCATTTCTTTATAATAACTGACCATATAATTAGAATAATTAGAGGAAACATTCTTAATATATTCAAAATAAATTATCCTCCTTACATCATTATCTAAGTTACCAATATTCCACATATCAATATCATAATGTAATAATGATACAATAATATATTCCATGGTATATTAAATAAGATACTCTCTTTTTAAAATCATTCTGTTCTAAAAATAAAACATCATAATAAGTGTTCATATAATTATTTCAATAAACACTTTATTATTAATGGTATTCCATGATTAGTCATGTTAATCATAATCTTATTAATCATTTTATACACATCACTTAAAATTTCATGTTCAAAAACCATAAATTATTTATATTTAACCATTAGAATACTTATCTTGGTTATCAAGAACTGTTTCGTTCCATGATGAGTGATTTTTGGAGCTCCAATAACATATAATGTAATTTCACAACAATAAATATTACTATAAGAGTAATAATAAAATAATAATGATAATTCAACAATATGTGATTCAAAACATTTTTATTGAATCATTACTAACCAAAGTATCTAGATCAACTTTTTTATATTTCAATAGTCAATCCATGATAGTCTAGAAATCAACACATATTTTCTTCAAAAAATCCTCATTTATATTCTTCTTATGACCATAGTTATTTCCAAATAAATTTTGTAGTATTTGTGTTTAAGAATTATTATCCTTGAATTATCATAATTTAAAATATATCTCTTCTTTTATGTTATTGAGTAGTAGTATATATAAATTTTCAATAAAATATATCCAATTGAAGATCCTTATTAGATAAATTTTTTTTGGGGTATCAAGTAGAATTAATAGATAAAAATTAGTAAAGAGTAGGATATGATACCATGGTTTAGGTATGATGGTTTTGATGAAATAATATGAGAGGGGATGAATTATAATTCTTAAAATAATTAGAGTTATAAAATTTATAATTCATAATTCAGCAGAAGATAATATTAGAATACACAACCATAAAAAACAAGTGTAGTTGAAATGTGAAAAGAGAAGGTAGAATTTTAAAGATGTAAACCAGAAGGGAATTTATAGTAGTTTGGTTCCAAACTATCCTATATTTACACTTCACACTCTCAACCCATGATCATAGATATCAATTGTAACCCCCAGATATTTTTATGATATATATATATATATATATATATATATATTCTTTGATGTAGTGTGTTGTACGCTACACCAACATAAGCTTGAGCAATATGCACCACTACATTAGCTTGAGGTATACGCAACACTGTAATTGGATTGTGTTACATCCAATTTATTATTCTTTTTATACAATTCATTTCACACAAGACTGATTATAAGTGAACAACTAAATATTATTTTTTACCTTATACCCTAGTCATTATAATGGTGGTTATGAATAATGATAACTTTCTTTTTAAAAACTATTTATATGAAAATAAGTTATAACATAAAATAATAAAACAAATATTGATTTATTTATTTAATTATATATATATGTAATATATTCAATCTAATTTTTTAAATTCATCTTATATGACATGAGAACAAATTCAAATTTTTGGATAAATGAATTATTTTATAAAAAATGCATTTTTTCTTCCTTTTGATGGTGCACCCATTTTAAATCATGTTTTTGACCCTTATATATCTATATTATATTTAAAAACATAAACATGTTTTTTAGAATGGAATATATAAATTTATATTGGATGAAATTTTAATAATTGTTTTGATAACTTTCATGTTTTGATGAATAATAAAAATACATTAAATTTAAATTAAAAACAAATTTTTTTCATTGAAAAAATTTATATGGTCAGATTATAAAATTTAATGGTTTTAGAGTATATATATAAATTATTGTTATCAATAAATATAATTTATTTCATTAACATTAATTTTACATTGAATTCGGATGTAAAAACATTTCAATCTTTTGCAATGTTTTAGAATTTCAAAACATTTCTCTCTTTCCGAAAATGATATTAATTTTAAATTTATTACTAAATATTATTTACTTATAATTATGAAAAATGGAATCCATATTTTGATCTAGTAGTTCAATATTCTTTAAAGAGATTTATTTTATTTTTGGGCATTATGAATAGTAACTTTGGTATTGTTTATTAATAGGGTAAAATGGTGAAACATGTAATTACGGATAAAACTACTATTATAAATATAAGGCCCCGACCTTAAAACTTACTTAATCTTGAGTTAATACAAGATTACACATTGAGGATCTTTTCAGGTTTAGAGTTTTAGAGAATTAGATCATAAAACATGCATTACATTCCACATTTAAACAAAGTGGTTACATAAAAGACAGGATTCATTACTTCCATCAACAGAAACATATTTAAAATAAAACATTTATTCTTTCTTGACACATCATTGACACTATCATCACATCACATACCTTTCCCTTGACCTGTGAAAAACATTTCAAAAACTTGGGATGAGCATAAAAAGCTCAGTAAGGGATATAAAAATATGGAAAGGAAACATGAGTTCATATATACATAAGAATGAAATCATACTTTACCCATAAAACATAGGCACTTTTACATACCTCATAAAATCATGAATAAATCATAGAAATCATAAGACATAAAAGGTAACTTGAGGAATTCATAACATTCTTACGTAGGGAGTAACCCTCTTGGTTACATTTTGGAATACCCATCATAGTATATTCCCTAAATTTCTTCAGAGAAACCTTAACGTTTCACTCCTTCGCGTTACCCAATGCATTGGAGAGCTATATCGGGCTCACCCGCTCAAGGTTTATCACGGAACCACCCGTCTTCATAATAATACCCAAGAACCTCAATATAATCGTATCACATAAAACATGCATAAAGGAAACATAACATTTCCACCTTTCAATAACAATATATCAATACAACACGTTGATATAAAAACATTATGAAAACCATTTTCAATACAAAAATAAAAGAAAATTAAAACATGGAATTTATTCTTTCTTTTAAAAAAAGGTATGGCTTGTAGAGGAAGCCAAAACTCAAATAACGGTCATGGTAGCGGAGAAGTCGTTGTCGCCGCATACGTACGACAAAAACATTCCCTTTTGTCGTTTAGTAAAACACTTCATATAAAAAAGATTCATTTTGGATAAACGTAAAATTCAAAGGGGTTTATACACCGTATAAAGGAAGGTTGTGTATAAAACAAAATATGCCTCAATGAAAAGAGATTGAGACGAAGTCCCTTACAAAGACGGTATCCTTGGTTTAAGGATAAATCAATTACATAATTATGTGTGACAGATGAATACACCCAATATATGTGGATATTAAGTGTAAAATAATCAAAGTCCATTCACACATATTCAAAGGATGACATATTCAATAATTACATGTTTAACCTAAAGAAATCGAAATTGGGTTAAGAAGGTCCCTTGACAGCCTAACAGCGTCACATCAAAATGAGTTGATGAGAGATAAAAAAAGGGTATCACATCACTTGGACATAAAATTTACATCAATAAGGATATATGAGAACATATCCCAACATAAAAATATGTAAATTAAAAGACCCAACAAAAGAAGTCTTTTAAAAAGAGGAGGGTGAAAGGTTCCCTTACCGACATGGGTATCTTTCGATACATACACCACGTGAAATAAGGACAATAAAAAATTGATGTAAATACTCATAAAAGAAATTATATTACACAATGAGTAAAATAATGGGTAGTACATACACCACTCAAAGGAAATTGTGGCAAATGTAGCATAAATCTCATGGGAATAAAAGTGAGATGAAAAATCCCTTACGAAAACTTGGCAGCCTAACGACGCCAATTAAAACTTCCAAAAATGGATTGATGAGAGGAAATAGGGTCTCTAATCATATGAAAATAATAATTATAGTAGGATTAATATAAAAGAACATCCCAATCATAAGAAAGACGAGCTTAAAAGGAATGACATAAAAGAGTGTACTTAAAAAGAAAGAGAGGTGTAGGATCCCTTACCTCAAGTCCAACTTGTCTTGTTCGTTTCTTTATATTCCTGAATAATAAACTTTGTTCAATTGATTAAAGACCTCCTATAAATATTATTATTCAGTTTATATGTCATATTTTAATGTTATAATAATTGTTTAATAATATGCGTTCATATCAGACGTTTTTGTCGATGTTTGGTACATGAGTCAAAAATTGAACTTGTTGGAAAATAATTTTCCTTGTAGTTATAGGTACATTATTTCCAGAATAGTATTGATGTTTTAAATATCATATATATCCAGTATATATTCATTTTATACTATTCCTTATAATTTGGAGATAAAAATTAAAAGCACCGTTCATCGAGATGGTAGGTCGTACATACGCATGAACGCTACTTTCATTTTTTGTCATATTAATTGAATTAAAAAAAAATGAGATATATATATATATATATGTTATAATTCCCGAATTATATCCATAATTTAGATGTAATATATTACATATATATCCATTATATATATGTACTTATAATAGTACATAACATTTTGAGTTAAGAAATGAAATGTACCGTTCATGGAGACGGTAAGTCGTACGTACGCATGAACGCTACTTCCATTTCTATTTCATATTTAATGGAATTAAAAAATAATGATACATAATAGTATTTTAATTCCAGTATGTTATCATATATAATATAATTAAATATACCCTTTATACATACCACATATGGTAATAACGAATCCAATCACTTTGAGGGGGCGGTAGTCCGCACTTCCTTAAATAAAGATATCGCGTTTACCCATAATGGAAACCATAAAGGTATGAAATAAATGAAAAATACAGAAGTTTAAGTAAAACATAAACATATTATATATCATATATAAATATATTGTCATTGTAATGTCCACCTTTGAATGTGTTAGAATAATGTTGAACAATCATCGTTTCGTGAGGTAGAAATTCGCCATCCACAGAAACAGTATGTTCTTTAACCATTAGATGTAGGTGTGTGTAAGTGTAGCTCGAATCATTCTTATAAAAAAATCCTAGTATATTGAAGATACTGTATTTGTTACAAAATAAATGAATAAAAAGAGTTTAGGGGGTTGTAGAAGAAAAATAAAACAAAAGGACACAAGTGAAGACATTACCTTAAAATCGGGTAACTCCCTTTGGTTTGAGCTCAAAGGCTTCCTTGGGAAGACTTCTTCCCAAAGTGAGGCTTCAAGGAGTTATAGAGGTATGTGGAGAGACAAAATGGGCAGGGGATGGCCGAGCCAAAGGCTTTGGAAGTGTGGGTAAAGAGGTAGAGGTGGGGGCCTTTTATAAGAGTAGAGGAGGGGCACTCTTGGAAAGGTATAAAATGTAACTTTATTTTCAAATGAGTTTCGGATTTTAATGGTCCCACATTGATGTGTTTCGAGGATAAGGTGATAATAGTTCGAAATACACTCATCCTATAGGTTTTGTACATGTGTAGGTCTTATATTTTACATTATCAATCTATTTTAATTAAATCGTTAAATAATGAGTTCATCGCTGCATCATCATGATGTCATAAATAATTTAATTTATTTAATGTCTAAAAATTATTAAAAAATACTATGATGTAGGAAATATTTTTAGATTTCCAATGATATTTATAGTCCAAAATATCATTTATGTAGACAAAATTAAAAATATTTTACTTAGGTGATACATTCTTTGTTCCATTTAACATTATTTAAAAATAAAAAGATAAAAAGTCACTTTCTCACAAAAGTGATTTCATGGGTCCCCTAAGTTTGGTACAAGGAATCCTATGGTCGGCCATGAGACAACCAGTAGCCTTAGGACACATTTTGTGATCATTTTTTATTACAATTATATTATCTTATTATGTTTAACTACCCGATTACTCATTAATCAAGATAATTAAAGATAATTACTGTTGTTACTATTCATAATGTCAAAAAAAAAGAGTCTTAATTAAATAATTTGGACCTTCTGATTACAAATATGTAATCCATTTTACCAAATTCTAAAAACATAAATTTAAATAATTAATTTTAAAAAAACTTCCCGTTGTCAAAACAAATAGCGGGTTTTTTAGAAACAATATTTATGAATAGTTTTGCACTTGTTTATGCCTAATTAAAAAGTTAAATTAATCCCAATGACCATAATTGGATTACATGGTAAAAATATATTCTAATTAAATTTCAAAACAAATTAAAATGATAATATAACCATATAATTAAATTATATGAAAAAGTAGTTTTAATGTAAAATGTAGTATTTTTCACTATTCATTGAAAAATTAACATTGTCGGAAAAATACCAAAAATTAACCCAAGGTAAATTTCAATGTCCCAATCATAAATAATATGTTTATATTGAAAAATATAGCTTATAAAATTTTCAAAATATTTATTTAAAAAAATGGTTTTCCATCAAAAGGTAGTAAAACAATCTTTTAAAAATACCAGTGTATTCAATGCTTAAGATTGGATTCATTTGTATTTTAAGCCTCTAAAATTTATTGGATAAAAGTAAAAACATTTAGCAAACATATTTAATCATATTTTAGTTATTTATATTCATTCATTTCAATACAACGGCTAGGCGTTAACTACCATTTAAAATAATATAATTTTACTTTTAGAGTGCAACGTAAGATTTCAAAGGAACTCGTTGTTGCGTATTGGGTAAGCCATCGAGCATAGAATTCCATTTAAATTAATATTGACATTTTTTTCCACAAATAAGGATAAATATAAAAATTTCATATTCTTTATTTACCTGGGGTGTTACATCCTTCCCCCCTTTTGGGAATTGCGTCCTCGCAATTTTAAAATTGGGCTCGGAAACATCCTTAAAAGTCCCACATTGGAACAAGAGTCGGTAAAACAATCACTTTAAAATAAAGGGAGAGAAGTACAGAGGTCACCTGAGTTAACCCATAATATGATTCCAAGTAGGAAAATATGGATATGGAAGAAAAAACAAAGGTTCATGTTCTGATGGAGAGTGATAGTAAACATGTCTAGGAGAAAGTTAACCAGAAGAAAATCACAAACATGTGATGGGTTATACGGTATTCGATTCCCAAATAGGAAAAGTTAATAGACAACATTTTTTTTAAGTTACTTTTTATTGAGGAATTTATTCATAAGGAAACATAATCACTTATCATGTTGACTTTCAAATTTTACTAGATTTCTTACATGAACACATATTTTCTTCAAAAGACGAGTATTTAGGAAGACTTGTTCACATCAAGAGTACTATAATCAACTTTTAGAGAATCACTTAATCCACAAAAGAGAACTATATAGTTCCCATGTCTTTAGACTTTAACCAAAACCAAAACCAGAAAGGTTAGTACAAGATCAGATAATCCAGAAAAGGATAACCCTTTATAAAAAAGAAAATCTATTCTTAATCTCAAAAATTTGTCCAACAAAACCCAAAGTTCAACGAGGACCATTCGATAAACAATTTTTCCAAAAAATTATTCAATGTAAACCAAACTAATATTGAAACCTAAATATTTGAAGGATTTAGTGACATAGTCTTCCAAGGTAAATTGTAACATTTATCTCCAAACAACATCAGTTGCTCCTAAAGTCTCGTATTGAAAAGTAATTAACCTAATCACATATCCTCCATGATAGGTTAAGAATTTCCATAGATAACCCAAAATAAAATTACTCTTAATTCATAAAATCATCTAACTAAAAAGAATCAGTCAAAATAACCAGGGACTTCACGTAGTCCAGTGGTAGGTGATAAATACCAGTCGCACTTTGGTTGTGGGTTCGATTCCCGCAGCTTTGTCCGACGCGACGGGTTGTCACACGGTCTGCGTGTTGTCCTTTTTCCAAAACTATATAATTCTCAAAACATTTCCCAAAACGAGATAAAATAATCAAAAATAAATATAACATATTTTAACCTCATGTTTTCTCATGACTTTCACTTCCATCATATCATATAGTAACCCATAATTACCTCAAAAGTAAGGATCATATAAACCCAAATAGTTCTTTATAACTATGTCCATAAAAGAACAGATAACTATTCCTTGAATAAAATTTTCATATATTAAACATCAGGGTTACACATACAATAAAAAGTCTTCTAATGTAACCCCATCATCAAAAGAGAGTTAATACTCTTAAGAATTTCACCATAACTCTTGAAGCCCTTATATGTTGAATTCTTACTCACTCAGCATTCTTCATGATCCATTAACCATTCCTTCTCAACTTATTCTGAAATACTTCTTTCCTACAAACAAAATCATGAATCATATCCTAAGATTCCAAAATCGGAAAACAATAGTTATGAAATAATCCATACCATTGATTGGTCATTGTTAGTTTCTTCATCCTCAATCGGAATGGCATTAGGTATTGGTAAATGAACATTTGTATGATCTTGGTGATCCCATTCATGAAACTTCCTCATAGGACATGTGTTTGCATAATGACCATGTGCACCACATTTAAAACATTCAATTGATCCCTCAGAAAGAACTTCTTTCCCTTTCCTTGAGTCAACTGGATGCTTCCATTTTCCATGGCAGGTTCTTGCTTTATGACATTCATTTCCACATCTATAGAATATTTCTGTCCCTTTGAAACATTTTCCTAGGTGTTTCTTTCCACATTTTTGACACATAGGTTTTTGAACACACTTACCTTTATGATTATTACATGTAGTTCCATAGGAATTTGTTTATCACATATATGATTCCTTAGAGAAATCACCAAGGTTTAGGTGGTCAATCATGACTCCAGATAGTTGGTTGAGGATAATCACAAGAATTCCCATTGCAGCTCCCATATCATTCAGTTGCTTACTCAAAAAACTGTCACAGTTTCCTTCACATCCACTATTACTTTGGTGCCTGCTAGATCCATCCATTTACTAAAACCAAAAAGGACAGTGTGAGTATATCAATAAAATCATCATGTACTAATGAGGAAGATAAACGTTAAGATATACTTACTCATTCACTTTATCTAAAACTAGGGCTGTTTCTGAAATCCTAACCATTATGGTAATGTCACTTATGATTAAAGAATACCCTAACCTCTAAAGTTATCTAAACCGACCTCTGATACCAACTATAAGGACCCAACCTTATACCTTACTTAATCTTGAGTTAATACAAGATTACACATTGAGGATCTTTTCAGGTTTAGATTTTTAGAGAATTAGATCATAAAACTTGCATTACAATCCACATTTAAACAAAGTGGTTACATAAAAGACAGGATTCATTCTTCCCATCAATGTAAACATATTTAAAATAAAACATGGATTCTTTCTTAACACATCCTTGACACTATCATCACATCACGTACCTTTCCCTTGACCTATGAAAAACTTTTCAAAAACTTGGGATGAGCATAAAAATCTCAGTAAGGGATATAAAAATATGGAAAGGAAACATGAGTTCATATATACATAAGAATGAAATAATACTTTACCCATAAAACATAGGCACTTTAACATACCTCATCAAATCATGAATAAATCATAGAAATCATAATACATAAAAGGTAACTTGAGGCATTCATAACATTCTTACGTAGGGAGTAACCCTCTTAGTTACGTTTTGGAATACCCATCATAGTATATTCCCTAAATCTCTTCGGAGAAACCTTAACGTTTCACTCCTTCGCGTTACCCAATGCATTGGAGAGCTATATCGGGCTCACCCACCCTTAGTTTATCACGGAACCACCCATCTTCATAATAATGCCCAAGAACCTCAACATAATCGTATCACATAAAACATGCATAAAGGAAACATAACATTTCCACCTTTCAATCACAAGATATCAATACAACACATTGATATACAAACATTATGAAAACCATTTTCAATACCAAAATAAAAGAAAATTAAAACATGGTATTTATTCTTTTTTTTAAAAAAAGGTATGGCTTGTAGAGGAAGACGGAACTCAAATAAAGGTCACAGCGGCGGAGAAGTCGTTGTCGCCGCATACGTATGACAAAAACAATCCCTTTTTTCATTTAGTAAAACGCTTCGTATAAAAAAGATTCCTTTTGGATAAACGTAAAAGTCAAAGGGGTTTATACACCGTATAAAAGAAGGTTGTGTATAAAACAAAATATGCCTCAATAAAAGGAGATTGAGACGAAGTCCCTTACAAAGACGGTATCCTTGGTTTAAGGATAAATCAATTACATAATTATGTGTGACAGACGAATACACCAAATATAAGTGGATATGAAGTTTAAAATAATCAAATGTCATTCACACATATTCAAAGGATTACATATTCAATAACTACATGTTGAACCCAAAGAAATCGAAATTGGGTAAAGAAGTTCCCTTGACAGCCTAACGGCGTCACATCAAAATGAGTTGATGAGAGATAAAAAAAGGGTATCTCATCACTTGGACATAAAATTTACATCAATAAGGATATATGAGAACATATCCCAACATAACAATATGTAAATTAAAAGACCCAACAAAAGAATTCTTTTAAAAAGAGGAGGGTGAAAGGTTCCCTTACCGACGTGGGTATCTTTCGATACATACACCTCGTGAAAGAAGGACAATACAAATTGATGTAAATACTCATAAAAGAAATTATATTACACAATGAGTAAAATAATGGTCATTACTTACACCACTCAATGGAAATTGTGGCAAATGTAGCATAAATCTCACGGGAATAAAAGTGACATGAAAAATCCCTTACGAAAACTCGGCAGCCTAACGACGCCACTTAACACTTCCAAAAATGGATTGATGAGAGGAAAGAGGGTCTCTCATCATATGAACATAATAAGTATAGTAGGAGTAATATAAAAGAACATCCCAATCATAAGAAAGACGAGCTTAAAAGGAATGAGATAAAAGATTGTACTTAAAAAGAAAGAGAGGTGTAGGATCCCTTACCTCAAGTCCAACTTGTCTTGTTCGTTTATTTATATTCTTGAATAATAAACATTGGTCAATTGATTAAAGACCTCCTATAAAGATTATTATTCAGTTCATATCACATATTTTAATGTTATAATAATTGGTTAATAATATGAGTTCGTATCAGACGTTTTTGTCGATGTTTGGTATATGAGTCAAAAATTGACCTTGTTGGAAAATAATTTTCCATGTAGTTATAGGTACATCATATCCATAATAGTATTGATGTTTTAAATATAATATATATCCATTATATATTCATTTTATACTATTCCTTATAATTTGTAGATAAAAATTAAAAGCACTGTTCATGGAGACGGTAGGTCGTACGTACGCATGAACGCTACTTTTATTTTTTATCATATTAATGGAATTAAAACAAAATGATATATATATATATATATGTTATAATTCCAGAATTATATACATAATTTAGATTTAATATATTACATATATATCCATTATATATATGTAATTATAATATTACATAACATTTTGTGATAAGAAATGAAATGTACCGTTCATGGAGACGGTAAGCCGTACGTACGCATGAACGCTACTTCCAATTCTATTTCATATTTAATGGAATTAAAACATAATGATACATAATAGTATTTTAATTCCAGTATGGTATCATATATAATATCATTAAATATAACCTTTATACATACCACATATGGTAATAACGAATCAAATCACTTTGAGGGGGCGGTAGTCCGCACTTCCTTAAATGAAGATATCGCGTTTACCCATAATGGAAACCATAAAGGTATGAAATAAATGAAAAATACCGAAGCTTAAGTAAAACATAAACATATTATATATCATATATAAATATAGTGTCATCTTAATGGCCACCTTTTAAGGTGTTAGAAGAATGTTGAACAATCATCATTTCTTGAGGCAGAAATTCGTCATCCACAGAAACAATATGTTCTTTAACCATTAAATGTATGTGTGTGTAAGTGTAGCTCGAATCCTTCTTATAACAACATCCTAGTATATTGAAGATACTGGATTGGTTACAAAATAAATGAATAAAAAGAGTTTAGGGGGTTGGAGAAGAAAAATAAAACAAAAGGACACAAGTGAAGACATTACCTTAAAATCGGGTAACTCCCTTTGGTTTGAGCGCAAAGGCTTCCTTGGGAAGACTTCTGCCCAAATTGAGGCTTCAAGGAGTTATAGAAGGATGTTTAGAGACAAAATGGGCTGGGTTTGTCCGATCCAAAGGCTATGGAAGTGTGGGTAAGGAGGTAGAGGTGGGGGCCTTTTATAAGAGGAGAGGAGGGGCACTCTTGGAATGGTATAAAATATAACATTATTTTCAAATGAGTTTCGGATTTTAATGGTCCCACATTGATGTGTTTCAAGGATAAGGTGATAAGGGTTCTAAATCCACCCATATATAGGTTTTGGAAATTTTTAGGTCTTATATTTTACATTATCTTTCCATTTTAATTAAATTGTTAAATAATGAGTTCATCACTGCATCATCATGATGTCATATATAATTTAATTTATTTAATGTTTAAAAATTATAAAGAAAATACTATGATGTAGGAAATATTTTTATCTTTCCAATGACTATTTATAGTCCAAAGGTTAATTTATGTAGACAAAATTAAAAATATTTTACTTAGGTGATACATTCTTTGTTACATTTAACATTCTTTAGAAATAAAAAGATAAAAAGTCACTTTCTCACAAACGTGATTCCATGGGGCCCCCAAGTTTGGAACAAGGAATCCCATGGTCGGCCATGAGACAACAAGTATCCTTAGGACACATTTTTTGGTCATTTTATATTATTATGATATTATCTTATTATCTTTAACTACCTGATTACTCATTAATCAAGATAATTAAAGATAATTACCGTCGTTACTATTCATAATGTCCAAAAACAAAAGAGTCTTAATTACATAATTTGGACCTTCTGATTCCAAATATGTAATCCATTTTACCAAATTCCAATCACATAAATTTAAATAATTTATTTAAAAAAAACTTCCCGTTGTCAAAACAAATAGCAGGTTTTTTAGAAACAATATTTATGAAAAGTTTTGCACTTGTTTATGCCTAATTAAAAAGTGAAATTAATCCCAATGACCATAATAGGAAAATATGGTAAAAATATATTCTAATTAAATTTAAAAACAAATTAAAATGATAATATAACCATATAATTAAATTACATGAAAAAGCAGTATTAATGTAAAATGCAGTATTTTTCACTATTCAATGAAAAATGAACATTGTCGGAGAAATACCAAAAATTAACCCAAGGTAAATTTCAATGTCCCAATCATAAATAATATCTTTATTTTTAAAATTAGAGATTATAAAATTTTCAAAAGTTTTATTTAAAACAAATGGTTTACCATCAAAAGGTAGTAAAACAATCTTTTAAAAATACCAGTGTATTCAATCCCTAAGATTGGATTTATTTTTATTTTAAGCCTCTAAAATTTATTGGATAAAAGTAAAAAAAATTAACAAACATATTTAATCATATTTTAGTTATTTCTATTCATTCCTGTCAATACAATGGCTAGGCGTTAACTACCATTTAAAATAATATTATTTTACTTTTAGAGTGCAACGTAAGATTTCAAAGGAACTCGTTGTTGTGTATTGGGTAAGCCATCAAGCATACCATTTAAATTAATATTGACATTTTTTCCCACAAATAGGGATAAATATAAAAATGTCATATTCTTTATTTACCTGGGGTGTTACAATAAAACTACCCTAACACTTGTACAAATCTTATTGGAAGAAATATTTCTGATCAGGACAACCCTTGGGATAAAATTTTGGTCTTTGGAAGCAAAATTAGAGTGATTATGACACTTATAACTTTTAATTTAAAGTAACAGATAATATATCAAAAACATTTGTCTTGTTTCTAAAAAATATCAAATATGGGGTAATATAAGTGATATACTAGACTATAAATAATAATTTTAAAGAAAATAATATTTAATACATCATGGTACATTATTTAAAATTTTTAGATATTAAATAAGGAAACAGTGATAATGATATGATTTATTTATTAGAGAAGTAATAAAATAATTGATATTATAAATATTAAAATAAATATTATTTGAATTAATTTATGTCATCCAATATTTTTATAGGTGAATATTACCTGTTATAATATTATTAATTGATTTGTTTTGAAGTTATCTCTCTATATATTATTTAGATTAAATAAAATGAATTGTGTAAAAATTGGCATCATTGATGTTTACAAAAAATAGAAAAATATTGAATTATTTAAAAATGCTAAAAATATTTTAAAATAAAAAAGAGATTATAATAAGGTATAAATGTTAATTAAATGAAAAATTATGGTGAATTTACCATATATAAGTAAAATTTAATTCCTCTTAATACTTAAAATATTGATACAACAATTAAAATTAAAAGATAATACTTAAGGTTAGTAAAAAAAGATAAGGATTAAAATAAAATAAATACAAGTCTAAAAATTATTTTATGAGAGTATTTAGAACTATCCTAATATTATATTCAACATAATTCAATTTGGAAGAATTTGGATTAAAAAATTAATATATATTATTTAAATATTTTAATAATTTCAAAGGGTTCCCCTCACCTCAATTATAAAGGGCACCTCCTCCCTCACTTCTTCACTTCAATTTGAGACATAAATCTCTCCATACACTACCATTTTAACTTTTAAACATTACTATTTAATTTCTAGTGATTATGGTATTATTTTATGACTAAATATAGTTCTATTAGAAGATATTTAGAGGAAGCACACTGAGGAAGATGTAATATCTTCTACTGATGATTTCAAACTTCTTTCTTGTTATACTTCCTCTTCATTAGTTTTTTAATTATAAATTAATATAATAAGTATCAATAATATACTTATATGTTATTATAATTATTAAATAACCATATTCCACCTTCTATCCATCGTATGAATAACGATAATACCATACGTGCGTCCGTATGAATTATCATCTCTATGTCGTGGTATAATTTTTTATTTAAAAATAATTTATATAGATGTGTATAATGATGAATATAAAGGATGTAAATAATGAATATAAAATTATAATTATTATTTATAATGAATATCCCATCCAATTTCATACCATTTTACAACTAGAGTAATGATAATGTCACTCGTGCGTACATACGGCTTACCAACTCCACAATGCGATGACATTCTATCTCCACGTTAACAATTCAAGAAAAATTAAAAAGAATATATAATGAAAAATAATTAAATATATGACATAATAATTATACATTAATTATTTTTATAAATATATATAGATATTATTTACTTTCTTAAATCCAATTGAATAAGTAAACAGAAACGTAGTTCATGCGTACATACATCATACCGTCTCTATGAATGGTGTTTTCTATTTAATTTATCTATCTATTATATATATTTATATACTAAATATATATGATATATAAATATTTTTTTACATTTTATAAGTATATTTATCATGGGCTATGTAATAAGCTCAAGAATAACAAGTCAAAACACATACGGTAAAAAAACAACTATTTCCCAAAACATTGTTTTAACATTGAATTGATAGATGAACGAGTAATATAAAGTCATAAGTGAATCATATAGGAGATAATAAGTTTTATTATTGTTTTTTAAAAGCTTATAATATATTTAAAACCACTGAAGTGGTGTTTCAGACAAATATGAAAGAAATTAGACCTAAGGAAATGGATAATTTTTTCATCTCATTATTTTTGGAGATCATTTATTCAAAAAATTTACTGTGGTATATTTATCATCCACATCCATGTTCCCTAAATATTTAATAATATTTATATTATTATAAAAAAATTTAAATTCATTTTCACTCATTAATTATTTTTTAATAAATGTTATGAAAGGAATAATTTTTCGTTATTTGATATAAGGTAATTTTTTTCATTTTTTGTAAAAGTATGCGGAGATTTTTTTTAACTAATATTACATGAATAGATTTTTACATATTCATAAAAAACAATTCCTTGAATCTTACTCTACAAAATCTAATGTTTATTATTAAATAATTTCTTTACCTTTTAAATTTCATTACTTTTTGTGAATTTTTATTGAAGATAGAATGATATTTTATTCAAGAATGAATATAAAGTTTTTATCAAATATATTTTCCATCAAAGAAGTTCGTATTTAATAGGGTTATGTTTCTATCCATATTATTACTATGGTTTTATTTTGTTTATTATAGAATGATATTTATGAAATAAATTTGTTTTGCATTAATTATGTTATAGTGGAATGTTGTTTAAAGAAACACATTTTATTCCTTTGGCTATGAAGAATGATTTAGGTTATTATAGTATACATAAGAATGGTTTTCTTATCTGATGGGTGGGAACTATATTTAACTATAATTAATTGTGTAATGATTTATATCTCATGAGATATACATGACTAGAATTACAAGTAAATCCAATTTAGTAATACAGGACTGGAAGGACAAGTAAACCTGATTCAATAATGGAATTTTTCCACTATAATGGTCTTGGTAATGATCTTTGTTTAATATATAAATTATTTCTATGATTATTTGTGTATTCCATAAATCCATGTTTTATTCCAATGGTATTTTACGATTGATCATGTTCCTTTATAATTTATTCTTTATTAATTACCTAGATTTATTAAATGACATGTAATTTTGATATATGTTATACATGGTATGATTCTTAAATGTCATGTTGATGTTTTCACATTCTTATGTTCATGTTTTATTTTTTTACCCTTACGAACCATTTGAGATTACCCCAAATTATGTTTCCTTTCCTCAGGTTATAAACAAATCTATTAAGTAGGAGTATTAAAGGGAAAATATTTATGGGATATGTTGAAGATTTTTCAAATGTTAGACAAATTCATTCCATGGTTCCAAAGACACTAAAATATTACAGTCCTCAAGAGTTCATTTTTAAAATGTAATAAATATTCATAAAAAATATATACACTTCCTATATGTTAGGATTTTTTCATTATAGTTGGTATCATGGTAAATGTTTAGTAAACCATTGTAAAATAGGTTGAAAAATATTTATTGATATCCCTTGATATATTTATAAGGTATGTATAGAGATGTCCCTAAGGATAAGTATAAATATAGTTTACAATCATTGAATTTTGGTAATGATCATTATTAACCTAGGACTAAAGCTATGGTGTTAGAGTTGAAAGTATTTCTCCTTGAATATTTTATTTTACTAGTATTATTTTTCTTCTCATTCAATTATTTTGGATTATAGAAAATGGATAGAACCTGAATGAACTATGTTAATGATAAATGCAATGGGAAAATCAATGATTTCCCCATTAGAAAAAATTTTGGGGATATGGAATGAAAAATCTTATTGATATAATTACAGAAGCTTTGAATAATTATGGACTTCCAAATGAGTAGATAAGGAAATAACATTCTATTGAGTCTTTCATGAGGTAACATCCACCTTCTATTAGTGGGACTTCTGATCCACTTGTGGCTTAACAATGGATCAGTTCCATTGAAAAGATATTTTCTATCCTTATCTATTGAGAACATGAAAAAGTCAATTTGGATAATTATTTTTTAGAAGGAGAAGTAGACCAGTGGTTGACTCTAATCAAGATTATGAGGTTTAAAGATAAAATTTAATCCACATAATGGGATGAGTTCAATAACCTAAAGGTAAATTTTACAAGACATTAAATGTACGCTTTTGGATTTATCAACCAACCTAAAAGATATGTTGATCAATTATACAATGGATTAAAAACATTTCATTAAATGGTATTATGTATAAAAGACTTTAGTATCTATGAAGATATTGTGCATTATTTTATCAAGGCATAAATCGTAGTTGGCGTTACATATCAATCTTATGGTTTCGATAAGAAATAAAGTATGGATTTCAAGCAAAAATCTCAAAACAATATCAAAAAAAGATGAGTTCTTTTTTATGCTAAAAGTGTGGAAAAATTCATAGGAGAGATTTTATTAAAGGGATTAGCATGTGTTTTAACTATGGAAAAGATGTTCATCGAGCTGTTGAGTGTCGATGTAATGGGAAAAAGGTAGATAGTGTTGTTAATAATGAAAAAGCTACACAGAATGAACCTCCCACACATTAATGTTATAATTGAAAGGAAATGGGTAATTATTCTAACTAATTCCAAAATTCAAGGGTTATCAATGATGATAGACTTAAATAGCCTATTAAGGCCAAAGACATAGGAAAATCACATGCGATCACTATTGGTGATGTTGAGTATGACAATGAAGTGGTGCAATGATTGATTGTTTATGTGATGGGATCTCATAATAAAGTTGTACAATCTCTATTAAAGTATTATAGAATTTCAAAATATATATTTAGTGGTCCACTTTGGTTTCTTACATGTATTTTAATGTATTTATTGATTGGTACTAATAATAATGAAAAGTGATTGAGTTAATAAGGTGATGTTTTTAAAAATGCATGATTAAGGGAAGGATAAACCTTAATACGAGCATGATGTTGAGTTAATAATATTATGGTAAAGATATGTTAGAAAATAATAAGTAAATTTGATGATATTAGTTCCCTTGGAACTGGTTAAGGATTTATTAGCATGTAGGTTATGTTATCATGGATGATATTTATAGGTTTTTAGACATAAGAGTAATGAAACATGCATATTTTCAATATGTAAATATGGTAATTCAAGTTATTACCATGTCTCGAGAATACATGATCACAGTGTTCACATTATTGGAATATGACAAATTAGAGATAACTTATGATATAAGGGAGATAAATGTTAAACTGAGTTAGTGAACCTTTTTCTGTAGTTTTGGATTTTCATCTTTGAGAAGGATGGTAAGGTTATCATGTTATTGAATGTTTACGATAATCATAAGATAATGTTTATTAGAATAAACTCACAATAGGGGGACTTATTCAAATTTTATTACTAGTTATAACCTTTTTAAAGACCCATGGAATAAACTATAATTCTATTTATAGATCGTATGAATTGTAAACAATTCAAGAATGAAAAATTTAACATCTTTTCTTTGAATAAGAGTTGAAGGGGAAATTTTTCAATGCCAGACCAATAGTGATATTGTACTAAAATCTTGTATGATTTCTTTCTCACGTTCTTATAATTGTGGAAAAGTGTCATGAAAATGAAAAACATTCTCCTTAGTACCTTTTTATCTGATAAATTAGATGGTCCCTTAGATCATCATATATTTATGGAATTTAATCAATAACACTATCTTAATGACGTTCTCTATCACTCTTCATTTGAACATGATAGTTCTATTTTTCTTTCATATCCATATTTCTCTCCCAAATTATGTTCTATTATGTGTGAACTCAGTGATTTTTTTCATTGGGAAATCTTTATGTTTCTAAATTTCTTTTTTTATAATGAAGTTTTAATATTCCTTTTTATGATGTGGGTTTCGATACAAGAAATTTTCATGTGTTAAAAATTTTATAACCCTGATGAATTTAGAGGGAAAATTTTATTGGGTTATAGAATGTAAAGCAGTGATATTTTTTGAGATATATTTATAAATTTTTCTTTGATGTCTTGTGTTTTATGCTACCCCAAGATAATTTTACACAATACGCAACCCTGTCTTAGCTTGCGATATACAAAAAACTATGTTCGGCTTGTGTTACATACTGTTTCAAGTTAGTTTTATATAATTCATTTCACAAAATACTGATTATAAGTGAACAACTAAATATTATTATGTTTTTATATATCATAGTCATTCTAATGGTGGGTATGAATAATATTATGTTTCTTCTAAAAATAAATTTAAATGATGATAAGTTCGTTGTTAAATAATAAAACCACTCTTGATGTATTTTAGTAATGAAATATATATTTAATATATTCAATATAATGTTTGAAATTCACCTTATATGAGTTGATAAAAAATTAATTTTTTTGTCTAAAAAGTATTTTCTAACTGTAGTTTTGCATCATTTTTATGGTGCACCCATTTTAAATCTCATTTTTTACACTTATATATATTCTATTTAACATTACAAACATTTTTTGAGAATTTTAATATAAAAATTTACTTTTAATGAAATTTTAATATTTTACTAATAACATTCATGTTTGATGAATAGTAACAATACACTAAATATTAATTAAAAAAGTCAATCTTCATCAAAACAATTTATTTTATAAAATTATAAAACACAATGGATTTAAGGTATAAATAGAATATATTTTTATAATTTAACATTATCTATGTCATTATCATTAATTTTAAATTGAATTCAGAAGTAAACCATTTCAGTCTTTGGCAATGTTTTAGCTTTTAAAACTCGTTCTCACATTCTGACATCATGATTAATTTTAAATTAATTACTACAACCCATGTGTTTTGAATTTAAAAAAATTAAATCAAAATATTTAATCAGTAGGTCCAAATGATGTAAATAAGTTAATATTATTTCTGTGTATTATGAATAGTAACTTCATTAATTTTTATTAATACTGTAAAAGGGTAAAACAAGTAATTAAGGGTAGGAATACTGTTAGAAATATACCCTAACACTTTTACTAATATTATTGGATGATATATGTCTGACAAAGACAACCCTTGGGAATACAATTTGTCTTTTTTAGGCCACTTGGTTGTGATTATGACACTTATAACTTTTAATTTAAAGAAATGGGAAATATGCCATAAACATATATATTCTTTCTAAAACAATTTTAATATGTGGAAATATAAGTGATATATTAAACTAAAAATAATCAATATATTGATAATATATTTCATACTTCATTATACATTATTTATAATTTTTATACACTAAATAATTAATATTATTTATAAAACAATGATAATGAAGTGATTTCTTTGTCACTGAAAGAATAAAATAAATGATATTATAAATATTAAAATAAATATTATTTGACATAATTTATATCATAAATGATTTTTATTAGTGAATATAAAATTTTATAAAAATACTAAATTTTTTGTTTCAAATTTTCCTATCGGTTAAGATTTTAATTAAATTCAACAAAATATATACTTTAAAAAATGATAGAATTGATGTTTTATAAAAATAGTAAATTGTTAAATTATTTTATAACCCTAAAAATATTTTAAAAACACAATGTGACTATGGTATGGGATAAATTATGATTAGGTGTCCAATTATTGGATATTTACCTTATTGATGTAAAATTTATAGCCTCTGAATACTTAAAATGTTGTTACCACAATAGAAATTAAAAGAGAATAATTGAGGTTAAACAAAAAAGATAAGAATTAAAATAAAATTAATACATTTTTGAAAATTATTAGATGAGAGTGTTTAAAACTATACTCATATTATATAATACATATTTCTATTAGGATTTATTTGGATTAAAAAATTAATATATATTAATTTATTATTTTAGAAATTTCTAAGTGTGCCCCTCTTCTCAATTATAAAAGGGAACCTCCTACCTATCCTATTCTCTATGATTTACACCATAAAGATCTTCCATATCCTCAAAATCTCCCTTATAAACTTTCCTATTTAAAATTTAGAGGTTCATACCTTCTTCAAAGTCCAACTGTAGTGCTCTAACAAAAGACTTAGAGGAAGCATGTTGAGGATGAAGTAATCCCTTCTATCGATTATTTCAAACATCTTTCTTTATATAGATCCACTTCATTAGTTGATTCATTATAAATTAATAAAATTAGTATCAATAATATAATTATATTTTATTATAATTATTTAATAACTATATTACCCCTAATATCTGCCCGATGAATAACAATATTATGGTGTGTTAGTACGTACGCCTTTTCGTCTCCAAGCAGCGGTGTAATTTGTTATTGAACACTACATTATTTAAATGGGTATAAAAATGAATATAAAGGATTTAAATGGTAAATATCACATGATAGTGTCTATTTATAATTAATATACTATCCAATTCTAAACCATGTTGACATTATGGGATTGATATTATCGTTCGTGTGTACATATAGTTTACTATCTCCACTATGCGATGAGATTCATTATTGTTTACAATTCAATAATAATTTTAAAGTATATATAATAAATAATAATGAAATATATGACATAATAATTCTACTTGATTTATGTGTATATATATATTTCATTTACTTAATTCCATTCAATTCAATAAGGAAACAGAAATAGTTTTCACGTATACATACGGCCTACTGTCTCCATGAACAGTGTGTTACATTACATTTATCTATCAATTAAATATATTTATATATTAAATTAATATGACAAAAAAATCATTTTTTACATTATGGATGTAATTAAATAACAATCTATGTGATAATATCAAGAATATGAATTCAAAACACCTAAGATATACAAAATGATTACATTCCAAAACGTTTCATTAACATGGAATTGATAAATGAATGGGTAATATAAATGCATTAGTGAATAATATATGATATCATAAATATTATTATTATTATTTTACATGTTTATAATATGTTTAAATACACTATATAAGAGTTTCATATAAATTCAGAAAAAATCATTCCTAAAGAAAGTGATAATTTTGCAATCGCATTATTATCCAAGATTATTTATTTATAAGTATTTACTTTGGTATATTTATAATCCACACCCATGTTCCCTAAATATTTAATACTATTTATTTTCTTATAAATTTTTTAATGTCAATTTTCCCATAGGATAATTTTTACTAAATGTTTTGAAAATTATCTTTTGTCGTTGTTCAATAGGTTGTGCTTTATGACTTTTTTTTAGAAAAATTATGAGGAGAATATTTTTTAACTTATACAGAATTAATATATCATTACGTCTTCGTAGCATCTTATTTTTAAGAGGCCTTATCTATATTATTGCAATTTTATTTTTAAAAAAAATTCATTTCTTTCAAAATTGCGTGAAATTTTGAGAAAAGGAAACATTTTCAAATAAAAAAGGACATTTTCCTCAAAATCTATATCAATTGTTTTATGAAAATTATTTTCCATATAAGATGAAATTATTTAAAAGTGTTATTTTTGGATCCTCTTAATTGAATGGTTTTATTTTTTTTATGACACAATTCTATTTATGAAATCAATTTGTTTTACATGGATTATGTTATGGTTTAATGATTTCTAAAGAAACCCATTTTATTCCTTGGGTTATGAAAAGTGATTTATGTTATTGTGGAATATGTAAGAATGATTTCATTATAGGATGTTTAGGACCTATATCTCGATCAAATTCATTGGGTAGGGATTTATATCTCATGATATTAACATGACTGGAATGAAAAGATAATCTGGTTCAATAATATTGGGCATTAATTGTATGTAAACATAGTTCAGTAATAGACATTGTCCACTATGATGGTATTGGAAACAATCCTTAGATAATATAGAAAATATATTCAATTATTATGTTTTTTTTTGATAAATACATGTTTTATGCCAATGCTATTTTCTCATGGATTATGTTCTTTTATAATTTATACCTTATGAATTACATTGATTTATTCCATGGCTTGTAATTCTGATATATCTTATACATGGTAAGATTCTAAAAAGTTAGGTTCATTATTTTACATTATTATATTCATATTTTATTTTTTTACACTAACTGAGAATTTTATCTCAAC
Organism: Viscum album; assembly: GCA_963277665.1. NCBI lineage: Eukaryota > Viridiplantae > Streptophyta > Magnoliopsida > Santalales > Viscaceae > Viscum > Viscum album. The sequence goes on along the minus strand of OY728132.1, from coordinate 28,688,694 downwards.
CCTTATTATGTTTCCATTCCTTAGGTTATAAAGAAATAATTTAATTATGAGTACTAAGGGGAAGATCTTTATTGTAGATGATGAAGAATTTTCACAAGTTAGAGGGATATATTACATGATTCCAAAGTCACTAAACTATTATAGTCCTCAGGATTGTGTTTGTAAAATTTAATTAATATTCATATAAAATTATGTAACATTCATGTATTTTAGGATTTAGTTGTTATAGATGGTATCATAGGAATGGTTTAGTCAAAAATTAGAAACTAGGATGCGAAATTATTAGTGACATCCCTGGATATATTTCTGAGGTATGTATAGGGATTTCCCTAAGGATAATTATAACTATAGGTTAAATTCATTGAATGTTCGTAATTATAATTGTTAACCTAGGATTAAACCTAATATTTTAGTGTTTTAAAGTACCCAACCTTGAGTATTTTTTTCCTTATATGAGTTTTTCCTCTCATGCTATTCTTTTGGGTTTTAGAGAATAAATGGAACCCGGAGGAAACATGTTAATGTTGAATGCAATGAGAAATTTAGTGTTTTCTCTCTTGAATAACCAAATTTTATGGGAGATGGAATGAAAGATATTATATCTATACATACACAAGCTAGGATTAATTATGGGCTTCTAAATGGGAATAGAAGGCGAAAAAATTGTATTGATCCCTTCATGAGGCTACATCCACCTTATTTCAGTGGGTATTATAATCCAATTGTTTCTAAAAAATGGATTAGTACAGTTGAAAAGTTAATTTATAACCTTCACCATTCTGAAAAAGAAATATTCATTTTGGTATTTTATCATTTATAAGGATATGCAGACTAGTGGTGGAATCTAATCAAGATTTCAAATGAGGAAGATGAAATTTAATCCATGGGATGTGATTTGTTCAAGAACATATTTTTCCATAAGTATATTCCCCATATTATTTACATAAAAATGGTAAAGGAGTACCTAGAGCTTATGATAAAGGATGATGAATCTCTTGGTACAAATGTGGAAAATTTTACAAGACTTTATATGTATGCTTATAGATTTAACATCCAACCTAAATGTATAGTTGAAAATTATTGATTAGATTAAAACCAAGTATTCAATGGAAATTATCTTTAAAAGAGTTTATTATCTATGAAGAGATTGTGCATTGTGCTATAATGTCATAAATGTATGTTGGGGTTATATCTCAATCTTATTGTTTCAATAATAAATATAAGATGGTGTTAAAGTGAAAATATCAAATCAATTCTGAAAAGAAGATGGGTGTTTCCTTATCTTCAAAGTGTAGAATTAAGAATAGTAGAGATTGTCTTAGAAGGACTAGTAAATGTTTGAAGTCTGGAAATGAAGTTAATCAGGGTGTTTAGTGCCTAAGTAATGGGAAAAAGGTATATAATAATGAAAAAAGTGAAAATGATACAAAGAATAAACCTCTCACACTTCAATGTTATAAGTGAAAGGAAATGGGTCATTATGCTAACCAGTTACGTAATCCCATTATTATCGAAGATGATTGATTTCAAAAAAAATATTATGTCCAATGTAAAAGGAAAGTCACTTGCGATCACTATTGGTGACTTTGATTATGACAAAAAAGTGGTGGGATGATTGAGTGTTTATGTAATGAGATCTCAGAATAATGTTTTATAATCTATTTCAAAAATTATATAATATTGAAATATATATGTAGTGTACTACTGTAGTTTTCAACATGAATTTTATCATATATGATGTGTGGTACCGGTAACCATGAAATGTGATTGAGGTAATATGGTGATGTTTTTGGAAAACACATGATTAAGGGAAGGATAACCCTTAATATGAACAAGATGTTGAGGTAAAGATATTTGGATAAATATATCTTGGATAAGAATAAGTAAATCAGATGATATTTGTTACTTTGGAACTAGTTAAGGATTTATTATCATGTGGTTTATGCTATGATTGATGAATTTTAAATCCTTTTCAACATTAGAGTAAGGAAACATGAATTTTTTCAATAAGTATATATTGTAATTCCGGATATTACCATGACTCAAGAAAATACATGATAAAGGTTTTCACATTCATAGAATGTGACCAATAAGAGATACATTATGATATATGGTGTATAAATGTTAAGTTCAGTTAGTGATCCTTTTTCTCTAATTTTAGGTTTTTAATCTTTAAAAAGTATAATAAGGTTTTCAATTTGTGGAAAGTTTATGTTAAACATAAAATTATGTTTGTTAGAATGAATTATTATCTCACCATAGGTGGACTTATAAATATTTTATTACTAGTTCTAACATTTTGTAATACATATGGAATGACCTACCATTATATTTATGGATCACATGATCTTATAAACTTCAAGAATGAAAAATTCAACTTCATTTCATTGAATATGATATGAAGTAGAAATTGTTCATGGCATGGCCAGTAGTGAGATTGTACTGAAATCTGGTAATTATTTATTCTCATTTTCATCAACTATAGGAAAAGGATAATGTAAAATAGAAATTTTCTCATAGTACCTTCTTATACGATGAATCAGATGGACCCTTAGATCATCATAGATTAATTTCTTTTTATTGTTAAATTTAACTTAATGATGTTCTCTATCACTCTCAATTAGAACATGACAGATCAATTTTTCTTTCATATCCATGTTTTCACATCCAAACTATATTCTCTTATATAGAATCTTTTGGATAGAATAAGATGATGGAAATGTATATTACATGGAACAATACAAGAGGGGGGGTGAATTTTAGGTTTAAAAACTTTGTATTTAATCACAAGAAATTATTTTAAATGATCTTAATCTAATACTGAAACAAACACCCACGATTTTATTGAATATAAAGGTATAATACAATGTAATACTATAAGAAATGTAAAACAATTGTATCAAAAATAATACAATAATCAGAGTAATGTAAAAGTGTGAGATTATATCATAAAGTGTATAGAATCTAACAATATAAAATGTAATAGTATATGTGTAATTGGGATAATTACAAATGTATATGAAATAGAAAAGGAAACAAAAATTTCCTTTCTAATACAATTGGCAGTGGAAAGGTAAAAGCATTACAATTATTTTAACCCAAAAAGAAGGGTTATCCTTTTCCCTAGGATAAGAGGTCTGACTTACCACTACCATGGTAAGCCCTCGATATGATGATCGGTTCGTCTGTCTGCCTATCCCTGGCAGCCCTCGAAATGATGATCGGTTCGTATGTCTGCCTATCCCTGGCAGCCCTCGATTTTGCAGGTAATCGGCACCTTTGTCTTTCAATTAACTAAAATCCCTCGATACGATGATCAGTCTCACAAATCCAAACAATGAACTTATAGAAATACAAAAACTAAGAATGAGTTGTTCATGTTTTTTAATCTCAAGGCTTTTCCACGAAGCAGGAGTGAAGTCACAACGTCTCTCTCTAGAACTTGATAGAAGCAAAGTCTCACACATGTGTCAAAGTTATTTTTTTGGCTTCAAATGACCTCCTATTTATTGGCCTCAGGTTCTAATGGTCATATTTCCTCTAACAGTCATATTTCTCTGGAAAACTCGGAGGGACTTGGACACCTGGTATTATAACGGTCATATTGAAACAGAAAACACGACATCATTTTGATTAGTTTATAACTAACTCCACGACATCATTTTGGTTAAAACAAAATATATATGGGGATGATAAACACGAGTACGATTAATATAAAACATGTGTTTTTGATAAATGGCCAAAAAATCTTGTAATTAATATAATGTATGAGTACTAAGAGTATTCCTTAGTGTAATGTATTAGTACGATTAAATCTGAGTATGATTCGTAAAACATAGTACGATTAACAGTGTCAGTATGAAAAATATAGTTAGTACGATCAGTATGGTCAGTACGATCAGCATGGTTATTATGATTAGCATGATCAGTATGATAAACATGGTCAGTACGATCAGCATGATCAGTACGATAAACATGGTCAGTATGATTAGCATGATCAATATGATAAACATGGTAAGTACGATCAGCATGATCAGTAAGATAAACATGGTAAGTATGATCAGCATGATCAGTACGATAAACATGGTCAGTACGATCAGCATGATCAGTACGATAAACATGGTCAGTACGATCAGCATGATCAGTACAATAAACATGGTTAGTATGATCAGCATGATAAAAGACATTTGTGATTTCCAAAACAACATATAAAATTCAAAAGGAAACTTTTGACTCAACAATCTCCCCCTTTTTAGAAAGCACAAAACACAAAGTAAAAAACAAAAAGAAATAATTATCTCCCCCTGAGTTATTGGAAACTCTTCTGAATATGAAAATGAAGACAACTAACTCCCCTTAGGTATGTATTTTCATAAGGATTGTATTCGTAGATTTTCCTCGATTTAGAAGTATTTGATTAAAACATTATCCCTTTTTAAAACATTCTCCCTATTTATAAAACAATCTCCCCTTTTGTGATTTAGAAAAATAATAGAGCAATCTTGAGTTTTCTGAATGATTTAGAGATATGAAAAATAGGAAAAAGGAAAGGGTAACAAAAAAATCACATTACGATAACAAAATTTTAGAGTTCATGAAAAGAAAACATATATAACAGTTATTTGTTTTCTCTTTCATTTTTCTTTCTTTATCAACTCATGAAGAAAAACTTTCATCTTTTTGATCTCATTCTTGTCTTCTGATATAGAATCTCCCTGAGATCTGAGAATCTCTTGTTGATCGGCAAAAAGCTGATCCTGATTCTTGATGGTCTCTTCCAGGACTCGATTTACTTCTTCAAGAGTATCAATTTTGTTTTTCAAATTATTGTTGTCTTTGGATAACACAGAATTTTGTTTCTTCAACAAAAGAATTTCATCTTTGAAAAAATAAACCTTCGAGAAATCCGATTGAAAAACATTCATTCTCTCTTGCAATTCTTTTACTGAAGGAATATCGGCTCCATGAGTTACCTGATTCAGTCTTTCAACAGTTTCTTTGTCAAGTTTATTGAAATTAATCGCAAGATCATTTCATAACCTCCTTATATATTTAATTGATATCTCATGGACATTCACTGAGCTCTCTATTTCTTATGACTACTTTGTCATCCTGTTGCAAGCCTTCTTATGAGTGGCAGAACTTTTAGATAAAACCTTCAAATCGGCATCAACTGACAAAAGTTTCTTTCTCAATTCTCTTACAGAGCCGAACTTCTTTCTCTGATTGTTAGTGATAAAATCAAATTTCCCTTCCAGCCTAGGGAAATAGGTAATAGTCTTTTCAACCCTTCTCAAAACATGAACAATTTAATCACTCCTCTTGAGAGAGATTTTTTGTTCTGAATCAGTATCTTCATCGAACAAATCGAGCTCATTTGATCGGCTTGAGTCTACAATTGGATGTTTTCCTTTTTCATTTTCAATCCCCTTTCATTATTCTTCCATATTGTCATTGATAAATAAAAAATTTCTTTATGAGAATATTGAGGACGTTGATTCCCTTGGGAAAGAATTATTTCTTGAGTTTCAAAAGATTCAGCTGGTGCTTGATCGGCATGAGGAGCTTGTTGAATCCCTTCACTTTGTCTTTGAACCAATTCTTCTATACTTATCTTTGAGCTCATAAGGTATTCCAAAAGGAAATCTCCTTCTTCTTCTTCAACTTCCTGAATTTCTTTCAAAATTTGATTCCCTTTCTCTTTTTTTGGGAGACTATGTACGATGGGTTGTTGATATACTTCTTCAGTTATTTGAGCACAATAATTCTCAACCATTTTCAATACTTTAGAAATATCAAAGTCTTGAGATTTTCTTTTTAAAAGAGTCTTCTTTTTATTTTCAGCTTGAAGGGTATCCTCAACCCTTATCCTTTCAGCAAAGGCTTCTGCTGGGTTAAGACCAAACTTTTGATCACCTTCCTTTCTATGTTATCTTTCTTTTCTCCATCTTACCACAACATCCTTACTGTACTTGGGTTCCTTATTTGGCTTTGAACTAGTTTGAGGATATGACTTTTGAAGAGAACCAACAGATGGATTGTCTTGGGCTGGCATAGGTGCTGATTGATTTTGAGCCAATTCAACTTCTGAATCTTTAACAAAAAACATTGAATTCTGATCAAAACATACATTCAACTTTTTCAAAGTACTCTTACTTATCTAGGAATGTTTTAGCTCTTTCAATTTTCCTTTCAAAAAAATATTTCAAAACTTCATGCTCTCAAGAATGAACTTTGTAAGAATAGCTGGATACATGATTAAATGGGATTTAAATTCTCCTGACTTAACATTCATGATAGTTTCAAAAATTTATCCCATGAGATTCACTTTTCTCAAGTTGACAAGATAGTCAAGCATGAAAATATCAGAAACTTTCAGAGTTTCTCTATCCCCTTTCCTTGGGATTAGAAAACCTTGCATCCAAAGAGCCACAAATCTGTTATCTGGAGAGAGATGAGCCACCTTCCTCTTCTATTAATTTATAAGAAATAAAGACTTTTCAGCACATTCTTTGTTAAACATACCAACTTCCTCTGTTAGTTTATAAGATGGAAAAAAGAATCACCTTCTTCTAGAACATTTAGAAAGTGGGCTGCTTGCTTCACAGACATTGATATATTTCTATCGTACACAACAAAATTGATAGTCATGTTTTTGTCAAAAGAAACAATCTTGTAGAACTGACTGACTTCATCCATAAGGACCTGATCTTGAGACACTTTCTCTGAAAAATACTTTCTCTAAAAAAGTCTTTGAAGACATTTTGGCGGTAGTATTAGCAGAGGAATGATACATATAGGTGAAGCCGCTTGAAAGATCGCATGGTGTATTAAATCGATGGGGCAGACCTTCGCCACAAATCCTGAAAAACCAGTGTGGGTTTGGGGAGGGGGGCCTATTTATAGGTGAAAATATAATGACCGTTGGTCTTCTACGGTTGAGATTAGAAGAAAAGAGATCAACATATATGATTAAAAAGAAAAAAATTAATTTCTTTTAGAAAATTATGTACCTGTCGGAGATCGTAAGGTAATTGTTGGTTTAAATAGTATTAACATAGAAAGGAAACACAAGAGTATGAAGAGAAAGAATACGATCAATTGTCATGCCAAGGGAAAACAAAGTAAATAACATTGGCTAACATACCAATGGAAAACAAAGTTGTTACCATGAACTGACATGCCGATGGAAAACAATCTTGTTACCATAAACGGACGTTCTAATGAAAAAGAAATTCATTACAATGAACAGACGTGCCGATGGAAAAGAAATTGATTACCATGAATGGACATGCTGATGGAAAAAAATCTTGTTGCCATGAATGTACATGCCGATGGAAAAGAATTTCATTACCATGAATGGATGTGCCGATGGAAAAGAAATTTATTACCATGGACAGATGTGCTGATGGAAAACAATCTTGTTACCATGAACGTATGTGCCGATGGAAAAGAAATTCATTAACATGAATAGACGTGCCAATGTAAAAGAAATTCATTACCATGAACGGATGTGTCGATGGAAAACAATCTTGTTACCATGAACTAACGTGCCAATGGAAAAGAAATTCATTACCATGAACTGAAAAGCCGATGGAAAACAAAGTTGTTACCATGAACTGACAAGACGATAGAAAATAAATTTGTTATGGTAATCAGTCAATACGATAAATAGAAAGGTAAATAATACAATAAGACAATGAATACGATAAACAGAAAGGTAAATAATACGGTAAAATAATCAATACGATAAAAAAAAGACAAAAACACAAACAAGGAGAATAATCAAATAAAGATCATAAGAAAATAAGAAACACAATAAGTAAAAAATGTTCTCCCCTTTCTAAGAGGAGTTGTTTAATGTAAGGAGAAGTGTAAAACATGTAGTAGATATGAATGATTATTTTAATGTAATCCTTCTTAGATTCTGTTTTATAAAATCAAATCTATCAGAAGGTAATGGTTTTGTAAAAATGTTAGCATGTTGTTCTTGCATTCCGATGAATTGTAAAATAATATCTCCTTTTTGTGTGTGATCCCTAAGAAAGTGATGTCTAATGTCTATGTATTTAGCATGATAGTGATGAGATTGGTTCTTACTAAGATCTATGGAACTAGTATTATCACAAAGAATTTGAGTTTTGGAAAAACTCAATCCATAGTCAGTGAGTGTGTGTTGCATCCACAACACTTGAGCACAACAACTTCCAGCTGCTACATATTCAGCTTCAGCAGTGGAGAGTGCTACTGAGTGTTGTTTCTTGCAGGACCAAGAAACCAAGGAATATTTTATGAAATGACATGTGCTAGATGTATTCTTTCTATACATTCTACAACCACCAATGTCACCATCTGAAAATCATTTTAAAACAAAATCATTTCCAGAAGAGTAATAAAGTCCTAAATCCAGAGTGCCATTTAAATACCGAAAGATTCTCTTCACAGCTTTTAAATGAGACTCTTTTGGATTAGATTGTTATCCTTCACATAAATATATGGAAAACATTAAGTCTGGTCGACTGGCTATCAAGTATAAAAAACATCCTATCATACCACTAAAAATTGTTTGATCTACTGGTTTTCCAGTTTCATCAAGATCAAGTGTATTTGAGGTACCAATTGGAGTGAAAATACTTTTATCCTTGTCATAACCATACTTTTTGAGTAAATATTTTATATACATATGTTGAGATATATATGTTCGTTATGGTTTTTGTAAAATTTGAAAACCTAAAAAGAATGTTAACTCACCCATCACACTCATTTAAAATCATATTTCATTAAGTTAGAAAACTAATCAGTTAAAGATTGCTGAGTTGATCCAAATATGATGTCATCAACAAAAATTTGAACAATAAAAACATTTTTATTTTTCATTTTTATAAAAAGGGTTGGATCTACTGAACATTTTGTATAATTGTTTTGTAAAAGAAATCATGCGAGTCTATCATACCATGCTCTAGGGGATTGTTTAAGTCCTTATAGAGCATTGGTATCTTTAAAAACATGATTAGGATGTCTTGGGTCTGGAAAACCAGGGGTTGTTCGACAAAAACTTCTTCTTGAACGAAACCATTCAGAAAAGAACATTTAACATCCATTAGAAATAGTTTGAATTTAAAGTACACCGCAAAGGCTAATAGAATACAAATGGATTCATGTTTAGATACCGGAGCATATGTTTTTTTCGTAGTCTATTGCCTCTTGTTGGTTATAGCCCTTAGTGACAAGTCTTGATTTTTCTTTACAATGATTCCATTTTCATCACATTTGTTTCTGAAAACCCACTTTACACCAATTATAGTTGTTTCATTAGGTCTTTCAACTAAAGTACATACATGGTTCCTTTCAAATTCATTTAGTTCATCTTGAATTTCTTTAATCCAATATTCATCAACTAAGTCCTCACTTGGGCTTTTAGGTTTAAATTGAAAAAGAAAGGAAATATGTTATATTTCATTTCTTAAGGAATTTCCGGTCCTTACAGGTTGATTTACATCACCAATGATATTATCACTGGGATGATTCCTAAGAAACAATGGATTAGGGTTTTGTAAAACCTGTTCATAAACATATGGTAGAAATTCTTCTAGGTATAATGTTTCAGAAGTATCTTCTTGAACATTTTCCTCATCAGAGGGATCTTCTATCAAAGTTTGATAATCAGTTTTTGAAAACACGTTTGAGGATATTGGTTGGGATGGCTTAAAAACAAAAGGATCAATGTCATCAAATTTTACATGTATTGTTTCCTCAACAGTACAAGTGTTTTTATTACAAACTCTATATGCCTTAGAAATTGTTGAATAGCCTAGAAAGATTCCTTCATCAGATTTTGGTGCTAATTTGTATAGATTATCTTTAGTATTTAAAATGAATAATTTTCACCCAAAAACTTTGAAGTATGAAACTTTAGGTTTTCAGCCAGTCCATAATTCATAAGGTGTTTTATTAAGAAAGGGTCTAGTCAAAACACGATTTATAGTATAACAAGTAGAACTTACAGCTTCAGCCCAAAAGTGCATAGCAATTGATTATTCACTCAACATGGTTCTTTTCATTTCCTGAAGAATATAATTTCTTCTCTCAATAACAACATTTTTCTGAGGATTTCTTGGAGTTGAGAAATTGTTAGTAATACCTTTCTTACTACAAAAAGTTTCAAAGTCTGAATTTTGAAATTCACCACCATGATCACTATGGATTGTTAACAATGGTAGGTTTTTCTCATTTTTAACTTGGGATCTAAATCTTCTGAAATAAGAAAAGGCTTCAGATTTAATTTTTAGAAAATAGACCCATGTAAATCTAGTAAGGTCATTAACTAAGTCAAATACATAGTATTTTCCTCCAATGCTTCCAGTTTGTGATGGACCGAAAAGATCCATATGCACTAGCTATAATACATTAGAAATTAAAACTTCATTAATTGATTTAAAGCTAGTTTTATGTTGCCTTCCAAATTGACAAGGATCACAGACTTTTGAAGATTCATATCTACGATCTGGTAGTCCCTTTATAAGTATTTTCTATGAAACTTTACAAATGTTTCTTAGGTTGCAGTGTCCTAGTATTCTATACCATAGCCTTGATTGGTCTTCTATTTCACTTAAGCAGGGTAAATTTTCGCTCATAAGGTCTTCTAAGTTAATAGTGTATACATTCTCTTGCCTATGGGAAGATACAATGAACTCATCTTTGGAATTGTGAACTAGACACTTATCATTTCAAAAATTCACAAGGTAGCCTTCATCACATAATTGACTTATACTGATGATATTATGATTAAGACCATTAACAAAAAAAACATTTGAAATAAGAACTTTAACAAGAAAAACAATATTACCTTTCCAACAATTTTTCCTTTAGCATTATCTCCGAAGGTAACCTTTCCACCTTTTATTTCGATGATCTTTTCAATGAAATTTTTGTTTCCCATCATCTGTCGAGGACAACCACTATCTATGTATCAAATGTTTTTGTTGGTACAATTATTATTTTCCTGAAAAAGAAACAATTAGTTTTTTTTGAATACAAACTTGTTTGGATCCAGAACGGTTTGATAAAATAATTTTAGGAATCCATATTTTTTTCAAAATGGGCTTTATGAAATCCTAAATACTGGGTTCTATTAAGAGAACAATCTCTTTTCCAGTATCCTCCACATTGAAACTTAGAGCAAAAAGGGGTATCTTGAGGAACAAAATAGTCATTACTAAAAATTGGTTTAGAATAAGTATAACCAATACCAAAATGATTTCTCAAAGGTCTAATTTGAGAATATATTTTTTCAAAGTTTTCCTTTCCATGAGTAAAATTTGACAAACATTTTTTCAAGGAAAAAATTTCTGTCTTTAATTTTAAAACTATGTTTTTATCCTCCAAAACATTTGATTTTGAAATAGATTTAGGCTCTGAAAAAATTTTCATAGAAATAGTATTTTCAAGATCCTTAGAAATCTTATCCTTAACAGATTCGACTTTACCGATGATTTTTAAAATAATTTCAAAATCAGAAGTTTTAGTATCAAGATCCTTAGAAATATTTGATACTTCTTTAGTTAAAATCAAAATTCTAGAATTTTCTTTATCAATATTTTTCTTGAGTTTAGAATTTTCATTCCCAAGTAATTTAGCAAACCTAGATACTTCTTCAAAAGATGGAAATGTATTATCTTCTAATGATGAAGACTCATCTGAAGATTCATAACACATATTATCAGTATAATTTTCATTCAATGAATCATTTGTAATAGCTTCATCATTGTGTTCCGTAGCCATGAGACAAAGATCATCAATTGGTATTCTGGCTATAAGTCCAATATTCCTCTATCCCGAGGATTCATATTCTGAAGAATTATTGGATGAATAGCTACTACTTTCCCTCTAAGTATCATTTGAATTTAAGACTTTCTTTGTCTTTTTCTTGTAATACATTTTCTTATTTCTTTCAGAATGTTTCTCTTTTATGTCTTTTCACTTAAGTAAAGGAAAATCAGGCCTTATATGTCCTAAATTATTACATTCATAACAAGTTACCTCTGAATCTTTATTATCTTTCATATCTTTCTTTTTGAATCTGTATTGGAAGCGTTTCTTTCCTACAATCTTTTTCATCTTTCGAGCAAGATTGGCTAACTCATTGTCTGAAGGATCACAATCACTTTAATCAGACATAACCATTTTTTTTGCTTTGGATCTTGTTATCCTTTCAGGTGTTTTAGATTTAGATGTAAAAGCTACACTTCCATTTCCATTATTCTTCTTGTTGAAATAATAATCTCTTTTCATTATTTTCTCGTGATGTAGAAGAGTTCCAAAGAGGTCATTGTAACACCCCGAGATTTTATGAAAAATATTCTTTTCATTAATGTCTTGTGTTGTACGCTACACCAAAAGGAGCTTTCATAACACACATCCTTGACTTGCCTTGCATTACACGCAATCGCGACCTTCCTCGATAGCGTGTGTAATACGCAATACCGAGTTTCACTAAACAACGATATGCTATTAAAATATTATTAAAACTAGCCATTATGAATAGTAATAAATTTTTTTTGAAATTTTGAAATTTTTATTTTTCAAAATGGATATCATTTCTGGATTCGGAGTATCGAATTTAGCCTATGGTGAAATTTTGGTACTTTTCGGATAACTTTCATATTCTGATGAATATTGAAAATTACTAAATTTTAATTAAAAACAACTTTTTTAATCGAAATAATTAATAGTGATAAATTATAAATTTGAGTGGTTTTAAAGTATATTTAGAATATATTTTTACAATTTAATACATTGTGGATCATTGGATGTAATTTCACATTTAAACCAGTTATAAACAAGTGTCAATATTTTGATAGTTATTATCTCTTAAAAACACGTCATTTGTTTTGACGGCGGGAATTAATTTTTAAATTAGTTAATGTAACTGATATGTTTTGAATTTGGTAAAATAGACATCATTTTTGAATTTATTATATCAAATATAGCTTAGGCCTAATTTTTGGTATTTTTCTGGAAACTTTCATTTTTTGATGAATAGTGAAACCACTAAGTGGTAGTTAAAAAACTAAATGTTTCATAAAACTTAATTTTACCGCTTCTGTGAATAGAATTTCGAAAATCCGAGAGACACGGTTGGTGTCAGTAAGTAAAATTTTGTTCAATGAGATGAAAATAATTTTTTGGTGAATGGAAACTTTTTACTTTTTTACCACGGTTAAAAGTAAATAGGGTAATTAAGGGTAAAAATGATATTATTATTACCCTAAAAAATGTACTATTTCTATTGGACAAGTGTAATTCGACCAAAAACAACCTAAGGAATAAAATATGACCATTTAGGCCCACTTGAATTAGATTAGGACATTTATTATTAATTTATTTAAAGAAGGGTTAAAATAGTTAAAATCAATGTTTAATAAGTAAATAATTTTTAATATGGGGTTATACATAAGATAAATTAGACTATAAATATTCCTTAGAAATATAAACAGAGTTCCTACATAATGGTATTTTATTTGTAATTTTTATACATTAATTAATTTGATTTATTTATGACACAACGATGATGCATTAATTATGTTATTAATGAAATATTGACATAATTGATGTTATAAATACCCAAATAAAGATAATTTGAGACTTTTTATGAATTCCACTAATTTTATAGGTTAATATGACATGTTAGTATTGATTTAATTAACTTTTTTCGAACTTATCATTCTGTTATAATTTTCACAAAAATCAATTACTAAATAGTGTCAAAATTGAAATAAAATAGTTTTAAAAAAAATATTATATTATTAATTGTTATTTTATTCCTAAAAATCTAAGGTTCGGCCAAATGACTTAGATAGGGTTATATATATTAATCATAAACAACTTGGGGTTCGTGCGGCTTCTTATCGTAAGTTTATTAACCTTATAGTGTAATAACACAAGAAGACACGGTAAAAGTAAAATTATTTAACTTAATGTTAAATCTAAATGATAAGGTTAAAATAGGAACCTAAACTTGTCTAAATTCTATTGGATGAGAGTATTTTGACCCATCCCCACCTTAGCCTCGAAATAAATTAATTTTGAGCTATTTAAAACCGAACATGACTTTATAATAAAATAATATTTTTAGTATTTCCAAAGGGGCCCCTCTCCTCCCTTATAAAAGGGCACCTCCTCCCTCTCTTCCTCACACAACATTGAGCCTTCAAGATCAGCCAACCCCTGACAAATTATCTTCTCCACTTCCCAAGTATCATTCTAGAGGTCCTGGTCTTCTTCAAAGACCATCCTTAGTTCTTTAAGTGGAGGTTAAGTGAAGGCGCGTCAAAAAGAGGTAATATCCATTACCGATCTTTTTCAATTTCTTTCTTCTTCAACTTCTTCTTATTTAGTTGTCTCGTGATAAAGTAATAACATCAGTATTTCATATATACTGATATGTTATTATAAATATGAAACAACTCTAATTAACCTTCCATCCATCCTACGGAAAAAGGAAATCACCGCGCGTGCGTACGTACGGAATACCGTCTCCACGCCTTGGTGTAATCTATTTTCCGCCACCACCTTAATTGGATGGGTATAATGGTGTAATGAGTAACTATATATGATTATTATAAAGTGATATTGATACTGAAATAGTATACATACACTTCAACACAATTCCACGACCATGGGAACGATATCATCGCTCGTGCGTACGTACGGACTACCGTCTCCACGACGCAATGAGATTCATTATCCATGTTAACCATTCCAGAATGATTATAAAGTATATATAATGAATAATAATGAAATATATGACATGGTAAATCTACTGGATTTATGTATATATATATTTCATCTACTTACTTCCATTCAAGATAATAAGGAAAGGAAAACAATGTTCATGCGTACGGACGGACTACCGTCTCCATGAACGGTGTGTTTCATTTCATTTATCTATATATTATATATATATATATATACTAAATATATATGATGTATAAATCATATTTTATATTCTTGAAGTAATTAAATCATGATATAAGTATTAATAATGTCAAGAACAACAAGTCCAAACACCTACGATAAATGAAACGATTTTACCCAAAACGCTTCTTTAACATGGAATGTACAAAAGAACGGGTAATATAAAGTCATAAGTGAACCATATATGATATCATAACAATGAATATTATTCTGTAATAAGTTAATGACATTATTTAAATCATTATACAGGAGGTTCGGATACGTACAAAGCATATCGAACATAAGGTAAGGGAAATATCACAATCTCATTTTTATCCGAGATTGTTTATACTTTAGTATTAACTGGGGTGTATTTTATCATCCACATCCATGTTTCCTTAATATGTAATATTATTTCCATCCACCTACAGTTGTTTAAATCCAATTTTACCCTTCGGTGAGTTTTTAATAAAGGATATTAAAGGAATCTTTTGTCGTTTTTTTGTACGAGGTGCTTTTTGACTATCCGACAAAAGTACGAGAAGAATGTTTTTTTAACTTATACGGCATGAATGTATTTTTAAGACATTATTTCCAAGAAGCTTCCTTCACAAGTTTTGAAGTTTATTTTTAAACAACTTCTTTTAGTTTAAAATTTTATGACATGTTAAAAAAGGAAAATGTTTTTGAAGAAGAAAAGATATTTTCCTCAAGAATGGAGTTCAAGTGTTTTATCAAAATTATTTTCCATCTAAGATAATAAAGGGTTATATTTCTATACCTATTATTACATTGATTTTACTGTGTTGTGATGGAATTATTTTTATGAATTCCTCTATCTTATATGAATTGTTTTATGATGTCACGATGTTGAAGATTTCCATTTTTATTACATGGGTTATAGAATGATGTATGATTTATGATTTTGTGGCACACATAAGAATGGTATGATTATGAGATGGGTGGGACCTATATCTCCCTCCAATGCATTGGGTAAATATTTTATATCTCATGAGATAGACATGGCTGGAATGGTAGGTTATACCGATTCAGTGATACAGGACTGAAATGAGGGTGACTCGGTTTAGAAAGGGACTTTGTCCACTAAGATAGTCTTGGAAATGAGTCTTGACTAATAAGATATGATTCTCTATGATTATGTGTGTATTCCACAAAGTTTCATGTTTTATGTTATGATTATTGGGATTTCATTTCACTACTAAGATTTATCCCATGTTATGAAATTATGCTCTCTTTTGCAGGTTAAGATTTCCAAAATGTTATGTTCTTATGAATATGATGTGATTGATATTTCTTTTGTTTACCCTTAATGAGAATTTGGGCTCACCCTTTTATGTATTCTTTTCCCCAGGATATAAAGAAAGGTTTTAGGTAAGAAAAAATTGAGATCTTTATGGGAGATGTTGAAGATCTTTCACCATGATTAGACGATTATATTCCGAGTTTCCAAAGACACTAAACTATTACGATCCTTGTGTGTGTGTTTTTGTTATGTACTAAGTATTCCGCAATAGTAATGTAATTTTCATGTACGTCAAGCTTTGGGTCTCTACAGTTGGTATCAGAGGATAGGTTTAGTCACCCTTTGGAAACTAGGACGCGAGAACTTTAGTGAGATCCCTAGAGATATTTCTAAGGTATGTCTAGGGATGTCTCTAAGGTTAAGTATATGTATAGGTTATAGTCCTAGAATTGCGCTAAAGATATTATAATTTGACCTAAGATGTTAGATATATAGGGTACTCCCCCTTTACTATGTTTTTTTCTCTAGCATGATTTTTTCCTCTCACAGAATTCTTTTTGTGTTTTAGTAAATGGAGGGAACCAGAAGGAATTCGGTTAACATTGAATCCAATGAAAAAATTGGTGACTATGAGCAACAAAATTGTGTAATTCCTAGAGAGAATGATATTGTGATTATGCCGAATTAGTCATCGCGATATATGATTAACAAGGTGAAATTTAGTGGTATGCCTAATTCATTAATGAAGAGTAATATAAACTATTATGCATGTTCGTATGTTGAGGAGCATAAAAATGGAAGATTGAGATTTCTAAAGAGGGGAAGAAGAACCTTGAGGAATACCTCAAATAGAGGGACTGATGTTATATGTGTGGAGAAAAGGGTCATAGAGTGACAGACTATTATAGAGTTCAATGTTTTATTTGTGGAGAACATGGGTATTAACCAAATCAATGCCCTGACCTAAAAAGTTACTTCTAAATCAAGGAAGCACTTATTCCAGGATAATCATTAAAGTGGATGGACTAAAGTGTTTTTTATTGGTATTCAAGAATAATGTTGTTGAGGTACTTTTATGGTGTATTGGAATATTTATGTACTGGTCTATTGTGGTTTTCAGTAATTTTAAGGTACCGGTAACCATGAAAAGTGATTCAAATATTTTGGAAAGTAGATGATATGCGCATAATGAAGGGATAAGGAGAAAATGAAATGTTTGACAGTATTCATGAGCTCATGATTGATATAAGGACTAAGTGATATCATGGTTTGAGTATATAGAATTTTGAGGATTTTGGTATGTGGAAGGTGTTAACTTTTAACTGCATTCATTTTTTTCACTAAGGTTCAATGGGTATTCAAGAGAATACATGATTAAGGCCATTGAATGTTTGGAATGTGACCAACAAGACATATCTTATGATATATGGGGATCAATTATGGTATTAAATATCTGGTAATTGTTTTCACTATATTATGAGAGTGGACTACAGTATTATGGATAAGCCTAAAGATTGGAATGGATTATGTTGGACATAAGTTAGTATTTTTTAAGGATAAAACTTTTTTGATATTTTTGATGGGATGTTATAGTAATATAGCTTTAGAAAAAGGACAACCAGCAGGATGGGCGACAGCCCATCGCATCAGACAAGGCTGTGGGAATCGAACCAACAACTGAAGTGCGACTGGCCTTTATCGCCTACCACTGGCCTATAGGAAGTCCATGTTTAGTAGAAACTAGTTTTATTATATTAAGCAGTATTATATATGAAGTATAAGTCCATTTTAGCAACTATATATTATTAATATCACTATAGATGGACTTATGTATTTTTTGATAACTTTTCTAACCTTTTGTTTGAGATAGATGGAATGACCCATCATTCTATCACATGATCTACTAACACATCACGAATGACAAATTCAACTTCATTTATTTAAGAGATGAAGTGGAAATTGTCCAAAGAACGACAAACGGTGAGACTATACCAAAATCACGAAAGTATTTCTTCTAATTCCAATTTCATCAACTTTAGAGAAATGATCTTGAAAACCAAAAATGTTTTCCTAGTGCTCTTATATCTGATGAATCAGGTGGTACCTTAGATCATCACAAATTTATGGCTTTGTGATTGCTGGATTTTCCATATCCATGTTCTCTACCACTCTCTATCAGAACATGATGGTTATATTTCTCTTCCATTTCCATATTTTCACCTATGTGGAAACCCAGTGATTAGTTTATTTGGGTAACTGTTACGTTTCATAATTTTGTTTTTAAAGAATGGTTTTGGTATTCCTTTTTACGATGTGGGTTTCTATTAAAGAAACTTTCAAGTAGTAAACCATTTATAACCCCGACGAATTTCGAGGACGAAATTCATTTTAAGGGGGGTAGAATGTAACACCCCGAGATTTTACGAAAAATATTCTTTTCATTAATGTCTTGTGTTGTACGCTACACCAAAAGGAGCTTTCACAACACGCATCCTTGACTTGCCTTGCATTACACGCAATCACGACCTTCCTCGATAGCGTGTGTAGTACGCAATACCGAGTTTCACTAAACAACGATATGCTATTAAAATATTATTAAAACTAGCCGTTATGAATAGAAATAACCACTTTTTGAAATTTTTTAATTTTTATTTTTCAAAATGGACTTCATTTCTGGATTCGGAGTATCGAATTTTGCCTAAGGTGAAATTTTGGTACTTTTCGGATAACTGTCATACTCTGAGGAATAGTTAAAATTACTAAATTTTAATTAAAAAAAACTATTTTAATCGAAATAATTAATAGTGATAAATTATTAATTTGGGTGGTTTTAAAGTATATTTAGAATATATTTTTACAATTTAATACAATGTTGGTCATTGGATGTAATTTCACATTTAAACCAGTTATAAACAAGTGTCAATCTTTTTATAGTTATTATCTCTTAAAAACACGTCATTTGTTTTGACGACGGGAATTAATTTTTAAATTAGTTAATGTAACTGATATGTTTTGAATTTGGAAAAATAGAAATCATTTTTGAATTCATAATATCAAATATAGCTTAGGCCTAATTTTTGGTATTTTTCTGGAAACTTTCATTTTTTGATGAATAGTGAAACCACTAAGTGGTAGTTAAAAAACTGAATGTTTCATAAAACATAATTTTACCGCTTCTGTGAATGGAATTTCGAAAATCCAAGAGACACGGTTGATGTCAGTAAGTAAAATTTGGTTCAATGAGATGAAAATAATTTTTTGGTGAATAGTTACTTTTTACTTTTTTTTACCACGGTTAAAAGTAAATAGGGTAATTAAGGGTAAAAATGATATTATTATTACCCTAAAACATGTCCTAATTCTATTAGAAAAGTTTAATTCAACCAAAAACAACCTTAGGAATAAAATATGACCATTTGGGCCCACTTGGATTAGATTAAGACATTTATTATTAATTTATTTAAAGAAGGGTTAAAATAGTTAAAATCAAAGTTTAATAAGTAAATAATTTTTAATACGGGGTTATACATAAGCTAAATTCGACTATAAATATTCCTTAGAAATCTAAAAAGAGTTCCTAAATAATCTTATTTTATTTGTAATTTTTAGACATTAAATAATTTAATTTATTTATGACACAACAACGATGCAGTAATTATCTTATCAATGAAATATTGACATAATTGATGTTATAAATACCCAAATAAATATAATTTGAGAATTTTTATGAATTACACAAATTTTCTAGGTTAATATTACATGTTAGTATTTATTTAATTAACTTTGTTAGAACTTGTCATTCTGTTATGATTTTCACAAAAATCAATTACTAAATAGTTTCAAAATTGACATAAAATAGTTTTTAAAACAAATATTATATTATTAATTGTTATTTTATTCTTAAAAATCTACGGTTCGGCCAAATGACTTAGATTAAGTTATATATATTAATAATAAACAACTTGGGCTTCGTTTGGCTTCTTATAGTATGTTTATTAACCTTATAGTGTAAGAACACAAGAAGACACGGTAAAAGTAAAATTATTTAACTTAATGTTAAATCTAAATGATAAGGTTAATATAGGAACCTAAACTTGTCTAAATTCTATTGGATGAGGGGATTTATACCCATCCCCACCTTATCCTCTAAATAAATCAATTTGGATCTATTTAAAACCGAAATTTACTTTATAATAAAATAATAGTTTTAGTTTTTCCAAAGGAGCCCCTCTCCTCCCTTATAAAAGGGCACCTCCTCCCTCTCTTCCTCACACAACTTTGAGCCTTCAAGCTCGGCCAACCCCTGACAAATTCTCATCTCCACTTCCCTAGTATCATCCTAGAGGTCCTGGTATTCTTCAAAGACCATCCTTAGTTCTTTAAGTGGAGTTTAAGTGAAGGCGCGTCAAAAAGAGGTAATATCCATTACCGATCTTTTTCAATTTCTTTCTTCTTCAACATCTTCTTATTTAGTTGTTTCATGATAAAGTAATAACATCAGTATTTATTATATACTGATATGTTATTATAAATATGAAACAACTCTAATTAACCTTCTATCCATCCTACGGAAAAAGGAAATCACCGCGCGTGCGTACGTACGGAATACCGTCTCCACGCCGTGGTGTAATCTATTTTCTGACACCACATTAATTAGATGGGTATAATGGTGTAATGAGTAACTATATATGATTATTATAAAGTGATATTGATACTGAAATATTATACATACACTTCAACACAATTCCATGACCATGGGAACGATATCATCACTCGTGCGTACGTACAGACTACCGTCTCCACGACGCGATGAGATTCATTATCCATGTTAACCATTCCAGAATGATTATAAAGTATATATAATGAATAATAATGAAATATATGACATGGTATATATACTGGATTTATGTATATATATATATATGTCATCTACTTACTTCCATTCAAGACAATAAGGAAAGGAAAACAGCGTTCATGTCTATGTACGGACTACCGTCTCCATGAACAGTTTGTTTCATTTCATTTATCTATCTATTATATATATATATATACTAAATATATATGATATATAAATCATATTTTATATTCTAGAAGTAAGTAAATCATGATATAAGTATTAATAATGTCAAGAACAACAAGTCCAAACACCTACGATAAATGAAACGATTTTACCCAAAACGCTTCTTTAACATGGAATTTACAAAAGAACAGGTAATATAAAGTCATAAGTGAACCATATATGATATCATAACAATGAATATGATTCTGTAATAAGTTAATGACATCATTTAAATCATTATACAGGACGTTCGGATACATACAAAGCATATCGGACATAAGGTAAGGGAAATATCACAATCTCATTTTTATCCAAGATTGTTTATACTTTAGTATTTACTGGGGTGTATTTTATCATCCACATCCATGTTTCCTCAATATGTAATATTATTTCCATCCACCTACAATTTTTTAAATCCAATTTTACCCTTAGGTGAGTTTTTAGTAATGGATATGAAAGGAATCTTTTGTCGTTTTTTTCGTACGAGGTGCTTTTTGACTTCCCGACAAAAGTACGAGAAGAATGTTTTTTTTAACTTATACGGCATGAATGGATTTTTAAAACATTATTTCCAAGAAGCTTCCTTTACAAGTTTTCAAGTTTATTTTTAAACAACTTCATTTAGTTTAAAATTTTATGACATGTTAAAAAAGGAAAATTTTTTTGAAGAAGAAAGGATATTTTCCTCAAGAATGGAGTTAAAGTGTTTTATCAAAATTATTTTCCATCAAAGATAATAAAGGGTTCTGTTTCTATCCCTATTATTAAATTGATTTTATTATGTTGTGATGGAATTATTTTTATGAATTTATTTATCTTATATGAATTGTTTTGTGATTTCACGATGTTGATGATTTTCATTTTTATTACATGGGTTATGCAATGATGTATGATTTATGATTTTGTGGCACACATAAGAATGGTATCATTATGAGATTGGTGGGACCTATATCTCCCTCCAATGCATTGGGTTAAGATTTTATATCTCATGAGATAGACATGGCTGGAATGGTAGGTTATACCGGTTCAGTGAAACAGGACTGAAACGAGGGTGACTCAGTTCAGAAAGGGACTTTTTCCACTAAGATAGTCTTGGCAATGAGTCTTGACTAATAAGATATGATTCTCTATGAGTATGTGTGTATTCCACAAAGTTTCATGTTTTAAGTTATGATTATTGGGATTTCATTTCACTGCTAAGATTTATCCCATGTTATGAAATTATGAACTCTTTTGCAGGTTAAGATTTCCAAAATGTTATGTTATTATGAATATGATGTGATTGATATTTCTTTTGTTTAACCTTACTGAGCATTTGAGCTCACCCTTTTATGTCTTCTTTTCCCCAGGATATAAAGAAATGTTTTAGGTAAGATAAAAAAGGAGATCTTTATGGGAGATATTGAAGATATTTCACCACGATTAGAAGATTATATTCCGAGTTTCCAAAGACACTAAACTATTACGATCCTTGTGTGTGTGTTTTTGTTATGTATTAAGTATTCCGAAAAAGTAATGTAATTTTCATGTACGTAAAGTTTCGGGTCTCTACATTCATCAAGGGTAATCTGGGAAAATTTTATGTTTGCATCAATATCTATCTTTTTTACTCCCATTTGTTTGGTATTATATCAATAATCATATCTACAAGAGCTTCATCATCAAGACCATTTTCTCCCCTAGATTGTAAGCTGTTGACAATTGTCATAAATCTTTTTTCACTTTACATACCGGCTCTCTGTAAGGAAAAAATAAATCCATGATACTCCGCTCGAAGCATTTCTCTTCTTGTT
Organism: Viscum album; assembly: GCA_963277665.1. Taxonomy (NCBI): domain Eukaryota; kingdom Viridiplantae; phylum Streptophyta; class Magnoliopsida; order Santalales; family Viscaceae; genus Viscum; species Viscum album. Next base: position 28,665,623 of record OY728132.1, on the reverse strand, counting down.
TCTATAACCATGGATCTACCAAAATGTGTGACTTCCAATTTCTTCCAAATACAGTTGGCTACATCACAAGATGATATCTGGCTGTATATATTCCTGTTCATAGAAAATAGTAAAGTATTGTGTACCTTGTAATTCAGTTGATATTATTGCTTCTCTTGATTAGTGAAAGTACTGACTTCTTTGTCTGGAATTTTGTAACCTCTAGTAAGCATAATAAAATTGTCTACACCAGTATTGATCACAAATTTCTTCATTCAATCTCTCCACTACTCATAATCATTCCCATCAATGATTTGTGGTCTAGAAGGATTGGGATTTTCAATTGACCCAATATTCATTGCTTCCATCTTAATAAAAAAAATCTTTTCCACTCCACACATTAGTGCAGTAAATAGTTGAAAGAGAAATTTGGAATGAAATAGAGCTAGTAATTCAAATCAGTGGAAACATCCTCTGATACCAATTGTTTGATAGAATATTTAGATGTATATGTATATTAGATGGAACAATACAATAGGGGGTGAATTGTAGGTTTAAAAACTTTGTATTTAACACTTAATAAATTAGTTTAAATTATCTTAAACTAATACAATTCACAATAAGAACCAACAACCACAATTGTATTGAATATAAAGGTATGATATGATGTAATAATATAAGAAAAGTGAATCAATTGTATTCAAGATGAATACAACAATTAGAGTAATATAATAATTAAGGATTCTACCATAAAGTGTATAGAATCAATCAATACTATATGTAACAGTATAATTGTAATTGAAAAAATAACAAATGAATATGGAATGAAGAAAGGAAAACAATACAGTTCCTTTTCTTAAAACAAATTGTAGTGGAAATGTAAAATTATTACAATTATTTTTACCCAAAGAGAAGGGTTATCCTTTCACCTAGGATAATGGGTCCGTCTTACCACCACCTTGGTAAGACCTCGATACGATGATTGATACGTCTGTCTTGCTATCCCCACAAGCCCTCAATTTTGCAGGTAATCGGCACCTCTATCTTTCAATTACTTGAAATCCCTCGATACGATGATCGGTATGTCTGTCTTTCTATCCCCGTAAGCCCTCGATATTGCAGGTAATCGGCACCTCTGTCTTTCAATTACATGAAATCCATCAATATGATGATTGGTCGCATAAAGTTAAACAAATCACTTATAGAAATACAAAAACTAAGAACGATATGTTCATGTTTTGTAATCTCAAGGCTTTCGCACGAAGCAGGAGAGAAGTCACAACGTCTCTCTCTAGAACTTGATAGAAGCAAAGTCTCAAACACATGTCAAAGTTATTTTTTGGCTTCAAATGACCTTCTATTTATATGACACAGGTTCTAACGGTCATATTTCCTCCAATGGTCATATTTCTCTGGAAAACTCAGAGGGACTTGGACACCTAGTATTATAATGGTCATATTGATACAGAAACACGACATTGTTTTGATTAGTTTATAACTAACTCCACGACATCATTTTGGTTAAAACAAAAGATATATGAGGATGATAAACATGAGTAAGATTAATATGAAACATGTGTTTTTGATAAAGGACCAAAAAAAGCATGTAATGAAAGTAATGTATGAGTACTAAGAGTATTTATTAGTGTAATGTATTTGTACGATACAATCTGAGTATGATTCATAAAACATAGTATGATTAACAGAGTCAATACAATTTCTAGAGTCAGTACGAAAAATATAGTCAGTACGATCAGTATGGTCAGTACGATCATCATGGTTAGTACAATAAACATGATTAATATGATAAACATGGTCAGTACGATCAGCATGATCAGTATGATAAACATGGTCTGTACGATCAGCATGATCAGTACGATAAACATGGTCAGTACGATCAGCATGATCAGTACGATAAACATGGTCAGTATGATCAGCATGATCAGTAAGATAAACATGGTCATTACGATCAGTATGATCAGTACGATAAACATGGTTAATACGATCCACATGGTAAAAGACATTTGTGATTTCCAAAACAAGATATAAAAGTCAAAAGAAAACTTTTGACTCAACAGAATCCCAATGATGTGTTTATTTGGGTAACACTTATGTCTACACATTACATTTTAAAAATGATGTTTTAGTATTTCTTTTCAAGATGATGGTTTATATGAAGGAAACTTCCAAGTACTAAACATTTTATAACCCTGATGAATTTAGGGGGAGAAATTTATATACATACCGGGGTATAATGTAACACCCTATGATTTTTATGATATATATATATATACTGATGTCTTTGGTTGTATGCTGCACCATGATAAGCTTTTACATTATGCAAAATTGACGTAACTTGCAGTATACTCAACACTATTTGTGGCTTGTGTAATGAACAATCTCAAGGTACTATGCTAGAATTAATTTCACAGAAGACTGGTTATAATTGAACATGTAAATATTATTCTTGTACTTTATATCCAAGTGATTATAATGGTGGGGATAAACATTATTAAATTTCATCTAAAAAACTATTTAAATGAAAACAAGTAAGGTTATAAAATAATAAAACCACTCTTGATAGATTTTATTGATAAAATATATATTTAATATATTCAATCTAATTTATAAAATTCAACTTATATGACATGAGATAAAATTCAATTTTTCGGATAAAAGAATTATTTTTCAAAGAATGTTGTTCTTACACCTTATGATGGCACACCCATTTCAAGTCATTCTTTTACACTTATATATATTCTATTTAATAACATATAATTTTTTTTGAAAAGAAATATAGAAATTTACTTTTAATGAAATTTCAATATTTTTCTAATAACTTTTTAAATTTTTATGAATAGTAAAAATACACAAAATATTAATTTAAATCCATATTTTTCAAGGAAAAAAGTTATATTATTAAATTATAATAATGAATAGTTTTAAGTTATAAATAGAATAGATTTTTATCATTAAATATAATTTATGTAATGAACATTAATTTTACATTGAATTTGGATGTAAAAACATTTCAATCTTTTGCAATGTTTTTACTTTTAAAACCACTCTCTCATTCCGACAATGTAATTAATTTTAAATTAATTACTTCAACTTCAGTGTTTTGAATTTTGAAAAGGGGAATTCATATTTTGATTGATTAGGTCTAAATTTTTTAAATATATTTATTAAATTTTTGAGCATTATGAATGATAAGTTTGGTAATTTTTTTTAATATATTAAAAGGGTAAAACATGTAATTATGAGTAAGAATACTCATACAAAACTACCCTAACTCATGTCCTAATATTATTATATGAGATAATTCCAACAAATAAAAACCATGGGATGAACAATTGTCCTTTTGAATCTACATGGGTATGATTATGACACTTATAACTTTTAATTTAAAGTTATAGAAAGGGGGATATAAACATATATCATCTTACTAAAACATTTTTAATAATGGAAAATATATGTTATTTCTTCCGATATAAAGAGTCATTAGAAATATTAAAATATTTCTTAGATCATGGTACCTTATTTATAAATTTTATTCATTATGAAATTAAATATAATTATGACATAGTGATGATGAAATGATTTCATAATTAAGGAAGGAATGAAATAAATGATATTATAAATGTTAAAAAACATTTTATTTGACATAATTTATGTCATACAAGATTTTTTTAGGTGAATATGAAATGTGATTAGAATATTCAATGGTATTTTAGAAGTAATATCTATTTTTAGAATTTATTTAAATTCAATTAAATGATTTGTGTAAAATTTGACATAATTTATGTTTTATAAAGATATTAAATTATTAAATCATTTAAAAATTCCAACTATATTTTAAAATAAAAATGTGACTATGATATGTTCTAAAAGTTCCTTAAGTTTCTGATTATGAAAAAATTACCCAATATAAGTAAAAATTGTATCCTTCTAATACTTAAATTGTTTTTACCACAATTAAAATAAAAAGAGAATAATTATGGTTAAGAAAAAAATATAAGATTCAAAATAAAATCAATAAATGTATAAAAAAATTTGAATGGGAGGATTTAAAACTATAATTATCAACTATTCGACATATTTAATTTTTGAATCATTTTGATTCAAAAATTAATGTATATTATTTTTATATTTTAATAATTTTCAAAGGTTCCCTTTACCTCAATTATAAAAGGGAGTCTCCTATATCACCTATTCTCTTCAATTTTAGTATTCGATCTCATCGATATCCTACAAAATTACCTTATAAATAACATTATTTACATTCTATAGGTTATGGTATTTTTTAAAGACCAAATCTAGTGCAATAACAAGAGATTCAGATGAATCTTGTTGAGGAAGAGGCAATCTCTTCTACCGATTCTTTCAAATTAATTTCTTCTTAGACTTCCTTTTCATTAGTTGTTTCATTATAAAGTAATAAAAAGTATCTCCAATATAATGATATGTTATTATATTTATGAAAAAAAATAATATTCCATATTTTATCCATCCCATGAATATCAATATCTGCATGCTTGCGAATGTATGGCCTACCATCTCCACGTCATGGTGTAATTTGTTATTAAACACTACCTTATTTAGATGTGTATAATGATTAATATAAAATATTTAAGTAATTAATATTAAATTAAAATTATTTTTTACAATTAATATATCATCAAAGTCCATACCATTTAACTATTAAGGGAATTATATTGTTGCTTGTGCATACGTATGACTTACCGTCTCCACGACGTGATGAGATTCATTCTCCATGTTAACCATTCAAAAATAATTATAAAGTATTTATAATAAATAACCATGAAATATATGACCTTATAATTATAATATAATTATATATACAAGTCATTTAATTTTTTCAATTCAATTCAATAAGGAAATGGAAACAACGTTCATGCGTACGTACGACCTACCGTCTCAATGAACAATGTATTCCATTTTATTTATCTATCTATTATAAATATTTATATTCTGAATATATATGATATATAAATCATTTTTCATGTCATGGAAGTATGTAAATAGTTATATATGTAATAATGTCAAGAATAAAAATTGACAACACGTACAATACACAAAACGATTATTACCCTAAAGGTTGCTTTAACATATAATTGATAAATGAAGTGGTAATGTGAAGTCATAAGTAAATAATATATGATATAATAAATATTATTATATTTATATTTCATGTTAATAAATTTTTTAAAACCACTATAAAATAGTTTTGGACACATACAGCATAAATCATACATATGTTAAGGGAAATTTTTTCAATCTTATTACAATATAAGGTTATTTATTCGTAAGTATTTACTTGTATTTATTTATCATCCACATCCTTGTTTAAAAACTATAAAATAAAATTTATATTATTCTATAATTGATTAATATCAATTTTAACAATTGGATAATTTTTACTAAATGGGGTGAATGGAATCTTTTTTCACTATTAAATATGTGCTAATTTTTACTTTTACAAAAAAAGTATGAGGAGAATGATTTTTAACTTATATGTAATGAACATATTTTTAATTATTTATGACACCTTATTTCCATGAATTTTACTCTAAATTATTTCAAGTTTATTTTAAAATAAGTTTTTTTAATGTTTCATAACATTTTGAGAAAAAAAAATTTGAAAAAGAAAGGTTGTTTTCCTCCAGAATATCAAGTGATTTATCAAAATTATTTTCCATCTAAGATGAAATTATTTAAAAGGGTTATGTTTCTATCCCTATTATTACTATGGGGTTTTTTCATGATTCAAATATATTTATTAAATCCACTTGTTTTACATCGATTATGTTATGATGGAAGGATGTTAAAAGAAACCTATTCTATTTCTTGGGTTATGATAAATGATTTATGATATTTGTGGAATATGTATGAATGATATAATTCTAAGAGGGTGAGACCAATATCTCCCCACAATTCATTTGGTAAAGATATATATCTCATGAGATAAACATGACTGGAATGGAAATTAAATCTAGTTCAGTAATATAGGGCTAGAACAGTGAGTAAACCTAGTACAGTAGTGAACATTGTTCACTATGATGGTCATAGAGATGAGCCTTGGATAATATGGAAATGATTTTATATAATTATGTGTTTTTCCCAAATCATTTTATTATTCCAATGCTATTTTCTCATGGATAGTTTTATTTTATAATTTTTGTCTTATGAATTACCAATATTTATTCCATGACTAATAATTTTGATAAATGTTATAAAAGCTATGATTTTCAAAACTTATGTTGATGTTTTTACATTCTTATGTTCATTTTTTATTTGTTTAACCTTAATGATCATTTAAGCTCACCCCTTATTTTGATTCCATTCCTAAGGTTATAAAGAAATCTTTTAAGTAGTAGTACTAAAGGGGAAGATCTTTATGGGATATGTTGAAGATCTTTCACAAGTTAGAGGAATGAATTCAATGATTCCAAAGCCACTGAACTATTACAATCCTCTTGAATGTGATAGTAAAATGTAATGAATATTCATCTAAAAATATGTAATATTTATGTATGTAATTATTGGGACATTATATCAACTATAGATAATTATTTTTTATAATATGTGGAGAAAAAACAAATATTTTAAGGTAGGTTTAGATATAATAGATAATTTTAAAGTGGGATAATCCATAAAACAAAATTTTATAAGGAGGATCCCAAACCCAACACAACATTTTATGCTGGTGAATAATGAACCAAAGCCATAATAGAAGATCCCTAACCATGTTTCTTTTAATTGGATCACAAATTTCCTAGAAATAGTTTTCCAGTCATGGAGTAGACCTAATGGGTACATATTAATGGTTTTGTAAATTATAAGTATAAATAGTGAAATTTTGGCACCACTAGAATATAAACAATAATGAAAAACTATAGAAGTTATCAATGTGTTCCTCATATTAAAAATAGGAATTTTACCCTTTATAAGTTAATTAATGATGTATCTCAGACATTCTTGATATTTCTCACCATGTTAGTGTAAATAAATTATCTCTCAAACTATAAAACACATCAGTATCTTGTTACTCCTTACATTATTTCATTGGATTTTATAAAAACATTATAAATGACTAGTTTTCACCATTAATATTCTTCTATAAATACAAATTTTAACACCCCATGATTTCATTGTATGCTTAACTTTGAATAATACATTGAATAATGCAGTAGCATGTGTTGTACGCAACTTTGAGTTCTAACACACACCACACCAATCAAACTAGAAGATATGAATAGTAATAACCAATTTTTTAAATTTTATACATTTTATCTTTCAAAATGGACCTAATTTTTGGATTATTAATATTGAAATTAGCTTAGGGTGAATTTTGGGTACTTTTTTGATAACGTTCATATTTTGATGAATAGTGAAAATTAGTAAATTTTAATTAAAAACAACTTTTTTAATCAAAATAATTAGTAGTGATAAATTATAAATTTGAGTGGTTTTGAGGTATAATTAGATTATATTTTTACCATTTAATACAATTTTGTTCATTGGACATAATTTTACATTTAAACTGGACATATTCTAGTGTCAATCTTTTGATAGTTATTATTTCTTAAAAACAAGTTTATAGTTTTGACAACGGGAATTAATTTTAAATTAATTTATACCACTTCTATGTTTTGAATTTAGAAAAATTGATTCCATTTTTAGAATCAAGAGGTTCAAATTGTGTAAATAGGTAACTTTTATTTTTATACATTTGGAATAAATACTTCGGTAAATATTTTATTTACCATGGTTAAAGGGTAAATCTGGTAAATAAGGGTAAAAAAATAATATTATAATAAAATTAAATTACCCTAAAACATGTCCTACCCCTATTTTATGATTCATTTCTATCCTTTGGAATCTTTGGGCCGATTTCGGGAACCCATGGAGCCACTTGTAAGTGATAATGACACTTTATATTGATTAAGTTAAAGAAAAGACAAAATTGACATAAGCATGTATCTTTTAGAAAAAAAAATTTTACATAGGGTTATATATGTTATATTTTATACTATAAATATTAATTAGAAATAAAAAATTATTTCATACATAATGGTATTTTATTTATAATTTTTAGACATTGAATAATTAAATTTTTTTATGAGACTATAATGATGCGGTATTTTCTTTATTAATGAAAGAATCAACTAATTGGTATTATAAATGTTAAAATAAATAAAATTTAGAATTTTTATGACATCCACGAATTTTATAGGTTACTATGACATGTTATATTTGATTAAATGTTGTTAGGTCTAAGTAATAATGTTTTTAAAACTTTATCAAAAATAAATTATTAAATAATTTCATAATTGACATAAAAGAGTTTTTAAAACAAATATTATGTTATTAATTGATATTCTATTCCTAAAAATATAAGGTTCAGCCAAAGGAAATATATAATGATAGGTGTATCATTAATTAACAACTATGGGTTATATGGGAATTATATAGTTTGTTTATTAACCATATAATATAAAAATACAAAGGGACATGGTAAATGTAAAACTATTTAACTAAGAGTTAAATCTAAAAGATAAGGGTAAAATAGTGACCCAAACCTGTCTAAAACATATTGGTTGAGTGGTTTTCGACCCATAACTACCTTAGACTTTAAATAATAAATTTTTGAGCCATTATAAATCAAAAATTATTTTATTATAAAATTATATTTCTAGCTTTTCCTAAGGTTCCCCTCACCCATCTTATAAAAGGGAACCCCCCTTCTCTCTAATTCAAACCTTCAAAGCCTTTTTTCTCGGACAAAATCTGCCCAAATTCCCTCTCAACTGTCCTCCCTTCATCCTATAGGCCTTCCTTTAGTCACAAAACCAACTTAATGAGCCATTTTGATCAAATCAAAAGGAAGAACACGAAGAAGAGGTAATAATTTCACCACCCTTTTTCAAGTTCTTTTCTTCTTCCACTTCTTATTTCTTTGATATTTACATTATAAAATAATAACATCATAGTATATTCTATATACTATGATGTTATTATAAATATGTTACAACCATATTCATTATTCAGTCCATCCTTTGAATGACATGTCAACATACGTGTGTACGTTCGGCTTACTGTCTCCACGTCGTGGTAGTTGTTATTCAATACATTATTATTTGGATGGGTATAATAATGATGTGTAATTTATGTAAATAATTAATATAACCTCATAATTATTCTTTATATATTATATACCATCCATTTATATATTATTTTAATTTCAAAAGAATGATATTGTCTCTCGTGTGTACGTACAGATTACCGTCTCCTCGAACGCGATAAGATTCATTCCCCATCGTATCAATTCATGACTAATTTTCATTTTATGATTAAAAATAAGGTATAAAGACCTTATATAATTATAGAAATGAATAATATAAATCCTACCCATAACAAATATTAATCACATAATAAATAATATAAAGGGAAAAAATTCAGTTAACACCCGAAATGATGATAATACTATGATATTATTTACAAAGCAATGTTAAAAGATCATATATGATATAATATTAATGTATATGATTCTTGTATAATTTAATAAAAATTATTTCACCATTTTACTAGAGGTTAAACTACCCTCGACCAAGGAAAAGTACAAGGTAAGGGTTTTCTTATCTCACTTTTAATTCCGTGAGATTTCCACTGTTCACCACTTACTTATTTCATGTGGTATATTGTGAACAACCATTTGATATATATTATCATTATCCTCTTTATATTCATGATATTATGTGATTAATTTTGTTTTTATTGAATATTTTTCATACGAATCGATTGATTATGAATAGTTAAGGGTTAATTTCACAATCTCTTTATTATCTGAGGTTGTTTATACATAATTATCTAATGGGATCTCTTTGTCATCCACATCCATGTTTCTTAAAAATGTATTTCAAAACATTTTTACTATTTACTAGACTATGTTTTAAAGTCATTTATACCCTTTTTTGACTTTTATAAAATGGTTTTAAAGGAATCTTTCCGTCATTTTCCATACAAGGTCTTTTTTAACCTTTTCTGAAAAAAAAATAATGTAAGAATGTCTTTTTAACTTATACGACGGGTGCAGCTATTTTTTGCCATTATAAAATCATTGAAGCTTACCTTAAAATATTATAAGAATATTTTCAAAGTAAATGTTTTATTTTATAATAATCTGACTTTTAAAATATTTCAAAAAAAAGAGAAATTTCTCTCAAATAGTTTTGATATCATTTATGTCAACATCCTTTGATGAATTGTAATATTATTGGAAGTGGATTTATTATGATACGAAACTTCTATATTTTATTGAAGGTTTTGTGATATGTTTGACTGTGGATGTGTTATTTTTATACCATTCATGGATTATTAATAAAGTATTGACATTTCGTATGCTAGTTTTAATATGAATGTTTATATTATGTTTAAACCTATTCATATGGGAATGCATTAGACTTAGTAAGTGATGGGTGGAGCCTGATATATCTCCTTGATTCATTAGTAAGGTCTCATGAGACAAACTAGTGTCTTGGAACAAGGCCTTGACAAAATCTTATTTGTAGTCTTTGCACAAGGCCTTGAATATGTTGTTATGATAGTCTGGAATTATGCATTCCATCATTATGAATGTGGTTATTGATATTGCATTTGATTATTCAACTAGTAGAATATCAATGTGAATAAGTAAATGGAATTATTTCATTTTATTTCTTCCATATTATGCAGAAGTTCATGTTTAAAAATTCTTTTTTTAGTTATACATTGCCTTAAATGTTTATGCTTATTTAGGAATGTTTCTGCTGTATTGTTATCCTTACTTAGAATTTGATCTCACCCTTTTCAATGTTTTATTTTTCCCAAGATGTGAAGAAGTATTTTATGACTGACCTATAGGGATAGTCTGAGGGGATATGAGTGTGGACTATAGAGACTATGTTGTTGTAGTTTTTCACTTTGTGATGTAATGTAAGACTTATGAATATATCTAGTGTTTCCAAGGCCACTAAAGTAATCGGTCCTTCAAGACTTGATCTTTTGTGATCATTCCAATATTATGTAATAATGCACTAACTCTGCATAACTAGGGAGGTGCGTTACAGTTGGTATTAGAGGGAGGTTTAGTAAAAACCTTGGAAGTTAGATTTAGATACACTTTGATTATAGCACAAAGACCTAAGGTGGACTTTGAGGATTAGTATAGAAGAACTTCCTATAATTTTGGTATTGAAGAGATTTTTTGAGTTTTTCGAGAAATATATCCCTGTCTGGGTACGAACAGATAGAGGTGTCTCTTGCACAGATGTACCTAAGGGTAAACCCCAAAAACACATCTTTGAGCTAGACTTGAATGGGAACTGGTTCATGACAATGGACCTTGAGCACTCTTTGTTAAGACACTCACGGGGGATATGCTTAGGATAATTCTAATTTTATTTACAAAAAATTATGAAGGGTTTATGAGTATATACTTCCTCAAAGAAAACATTTTTATTATTATGGATTATATTCAAAAAAATTCAATTTATGTCAAGTGTTTTATAAGTTTGGATTTATGTATTGCGATCCATAAACTAATCTAGTGTACGCCATTGTTTTGAAATGGAGCCTAGTGGAAGGAATGGAAACCGTATCAATGCACGAACTCCATGTATGGATTTCCCTCCTACTCAAGATAATTATAGTGGAGTTTGTGATACAACTGGTGTTGATCAGTTTATCACCATACTAGGACAACTCACTCAGGTTATGAATAATAACCTTACCTGTATAGAGGACCCTAATCCACAGCGTGGAGGATCAATGTTAGATCGCTTCATGGGGAAACAACCACCAACATTCAATTGGAGTAAAAAATACATTTGTATCTAAGCAATGGATATGTTCTTTAGAGAAAAATATTCCACGCCGTGGGGAGTAGCGAAAGGGAAATAGTTGTCATGGCAGTTTATCGCCTCACTGGAGATGCTGATCAATGGTGGTCATTGATTCAAAACACAAAGTAAGATGATGAAGTATCAAATATTGAAGTGAGGGAGTTTAAGATATTTTATTAGAAAAATACTTCCCTGTGACCATCAAGCAGATATAGAAAGGCAATTTCTGAGTCTGAGGAAAAAGGAGGATGAGAATATCGCAAATTATGAGGCTAAATTTACAAGGTTAGCGAGGCATGCTGCATATTATATACATAACCCAAGAAGTAAGATTGATCATTTCATTGATGGGTTAAAATCGTTTATTCGTTGAGCATTAGTCTCACAATCCTTCTCGTTGTACGAAGATATTGCCTCATGTGCTATAAAGACAGAAAAGGAATTCTCAACGTCTTATGAATTTAAAAAAGAAAGAAAGAGAAGAAGAGATCTGCTGAACACTATGGAAATGGAAATAAGGGGAAGAAGGGAAAAGTTGAATATCCCTCCTATAATAAATGTGGGAAGAAACACCCTGGTACTTGTTTGAAGGGAATGGTAGTCTGTTACAAGTGTGGGGAAAAAGACCACCAAGCTCGTGATTGCAAGGGGAAGAAAGAAGATATCAATGTTCAATGCTACAATTTTAGGGATATGGGGCATTATATGAATGAATGTCTTAAGTGTCTAAGGAAATTACCTTCGAAAAGTCCAAGGGATCAAGGCCAAGATTATGTTATCACTACTACTGAGGTTGATGCTCTGAAATACATGGTGGCACGTAATTTAATGGTTTCCTCATGTTTAGCCAATACTTTATTTGATTTTGGATCATCACATTGTTTCATATCTTCCCAGTTATATAAGAAAATTAGATATTTCCAATTTGATTTAACAAGGGAGTTTTGAGCAAAAACTCTTAAAGGATGTATCATTGCAACAATGTTTTGTGAATCAGTCCCCATTAGAGCATGTAAATGTTCTTTATCTGCTGATCTAATCATCATACCCATGATTTAATTTGATATAATCCTTAGTATGGATTGGATTTTAGACCACTATGTGATGATTTGTTTTAAGAAGAAGGAGGTTACAATTTTATATGATGATGATAAAGAACACCTTATCTTTAGAGAAGAATCCTCACCACCTAATTCTTATAAAGATTCACCCCCAGTAGCCCAAGTAAATTCAATTATTGGGGAGGAAGAGAATGAAATAACTATGGGTAAGGAAAGGAATGTTTAAATAGAGGATGTACCTATTGTGAGTAAATATGTTGAGGTATTTGTAGAATATTTACTTGGACATCCTCCAAAACGAGAAATTGAGTTTTCCACTGACCTAATTCCTGGTTCAAGGCCCATATCGAATACCCCTTATAGAATGGCCACTATGGAATTAGTGGAAATAAAGAAACAACTAGAGGAATTGAGTAATAAGGTATTTATTCACCCTAGTGTTTCTCCATGGGGAGCCCTTGTCCTTTTTTTAAAAAGAAATATAGATCTATGAGGTTATGTATCGACTACAGGGTGATAAATGCTATTACAATAAAGAAAAAGTATCTTATACCTCTCATTGATGATTTATTTGACCAACTGCATGGAGCTCAATACATTTCAAAGATTTATCTTTGATCTGGATTCCATTAGTTGTGTCTGAAGAAGGAACACATTCCGAAGACATCATATCAAACCAGGTAAGGGCATTACGAGTTTACAGTAATGCCTTTTGGATTGACTAATGCACCCTCTGTCTTCATGGAACTAATGAACTGAGCTTTCAAGGAATATCTAGATGATTTTGTAGTGGTATTTATTACTGATATATTGGTATACTCAAAAACCTACGATGATCATGAAAATAACTTTCGGATTATCCTGAAGTCTCTGAGAAGACATGAATTATATGGGAAGTTTAGCAAGTGTGAATTCTAGATTCAGAAGATTTATTTTCTTGGCCATATTGTCTCTAAGGATGGAATCTCTGTTGATCTTTATAATACAAGAGCCATCCAAGAATTTCCAGCACCAATGATTATAACTGGGGTATGCAGTTTTATTGGTTAATCATGTTATTATCGAGCTTTTGTCCAGAATTTTGCTCGATTGGCTAACCCATTAATGAAGCTCACACTTAAAGGGGTTAATTTTTTTGAAAAAAATATTGTGAAGAATGTTTCGAATAACTAAAGAGAATATTAGTCAATGCTCCTATATTGACTCTACCATCAAGGATTTATGGGTTTGTTATTTATAGTGATGCTTCAAATAAAGGACTTGGTTGTGTCCTTATACAGAATTATAGGGTTATTGCCTATGAATCACGACACCTAAAAATTCATGAGAAAAAAAATCCTACTCATGATCTTGAGTTAGCTACTGTAATCTTTTCTTTGAAGATATGGAGACATTATCTCAATGGTGAAAAATGTGAGAAATATACTAATCACAAGAGTTTGAAGTATATTTTCTCACAAAAATAACTCAACATGAGGCAAAGGAGATGGCTTGAACTACTCAAGGATTATGATTGCATGATACACTACCACCTGGGGAAGGAAAATAAGGTGGAAGATGCTTTGAGTAGAAAGGATCATGGAGTTTTGAACGAGATGAGAGTTGAAAGGGATCCTATTTTCATGGATCTAGTAAATATGGATATGGGAATAACCATGGAAGGTGAAACATCAATGATTATTCAAATGGTTTCCCAAAAATCTTTACTAGAATGGATAAAATTTTCTCAGGATGATGATGAGGAGTTTCAAAATAAGATTAAAGCTGTGAATGATGGGAGATTGAGTGACTTCGTATATGAAGATGGAATTTTGAAAATTGGGAAGAGACTTTGTGTTCCCGGTATACCCGATCCAAAAAGTGAATTGTTGGATGATTCTCATAGTTCCAATTTCACTATACACCCTGGGAGCACCAAAATGTATAGAGATTTGAATGAACATTTTTGGTGGGACAACATGAAGAGTGAGAATGCTGATTTTGTTTCAAGATGTATGGTTTGTCAACAAGTGAAAGCTGGAAGGAAAGAACTTGGAGGAGTCATGCAAGCTCTTCCCATACCCGAGTAGAAATGGGATAACATTAAGATGGAATTTGTCATGGGGCTACCAAAAACTCCTAGAAGGAATAATGCAATGTGGGCCATTGTTGATCATCTTACCAAATCATCACATTTTCTTACTATAAGGGATGATTTTCCACTTGAACATCTAGCAAGACTATATATTAATTAAGTTGTGAGACTTCATGGATTACCCATATCGATTGTTTCTGATTTTGATCCATGTTTTACATAAAGATTCTAGAAAAGTCTTCAGAAAGCCCTGGATACTGAGCTTCGTTTGAGCACTGCCTACCACCCTCAAATAGATGGAAAATCAGAACAAACAATTCAAACCCTAGAAGACATGTTGAGATCTTGCTCACTTGACTATCAGGGTATGTGGGATAAATATTTACCTCTGGTGGAATTTTCCTATTACAATAGCTTCCATTAAAGTATTCAGATGACACCAAATGAAGCGTTATACGAAAAGAGATGTCGTACACAAACCTGTTGGGATGATATTGGTGAAATATAACTCGATGGCCAAGAACTTGTGGAGGAAACTATGGAAAAGGTGAAGTTAATCCAAACACGCATCAAAGCAGCTCAAAGTAAGTAGAAGAGATATGTCGATAACCGAAGGAAGGATTTGGAATTTCAGGTAGGAGATCATGTTTTCTTAACGTTGTCTCCATGGAAGAGAGTTATACATTTCGGTAAGAAAGGTAAATTGAGTCCTAGGTACAACGGACCTTTTGAAATTCTATAACGAATTGGGTCTATAGATTATCGTTTGGCAATGCCGCCAAATCTCCCCCAAGTTTACGATGTTTTCCACGTATCACTGTTAAGAAAATACATGCCTGACCCAACGCATGTACTCACCTCTAAGAAAGTAGAACTAGAACCTGATCTATCTTATTGTGAAGATCCCATCAAGATTCTTGATACAATAGAAAAAGTGTTGAGAAATTGGATGTCTCATCTAGTAAAAGTACTATGGAGAAACCATAAGATGGAGGAGGCAATGTGGGAACTCGATGAACTTATGATGAAGAACCACATGAGTCTTTTTATGCAGTAATATTCTAAAAAGTTCAAGGATGAAATTATTTGAATTAGGGGAGAATGTAACACTCCAAGCTTCCACAGTACGCTTCTCTTTGAATAATACATTGAATAATGCGGTAGCGTGTGTTGTACGCAACTTCGTGTTCTAACACACACCACAACCAATCAAACTAGCCATTATGAATAGTAATACCCACTTTTTAAAATGTTATACATTTTATATTTTAAAATGGACTTCATTTTTGGATTTGGAATATCGAAATTACATTAGGGTGAATTTGTGGTACATTTCTGATAACTTTCATATTTTGATGAATAGTGAAAATTACTAAATTTTAATTAAAAACAACTTTTTTAATCAAAATAATTAATAGTGATAAATTATGAATTTTAGTGGTTTAAAATTATAATAATATTATATTTCTAACATTTAATCCAATGTTGTTCATTTTTCATCATTTTACATTTAAACTGGACATAAGCAATTGTCAATCTTTTGATAGTTATTATTTTTTAAAAACACGCTTTTTGTTTTGATAACAATAATTAATTTTAAAATAATTTCATCCACTTCTGTGTTTTGAATTTAGAAAAATGGATTCCCTATTTATAATCAGGAGGTCCAAATTGTGTTATTGGGTAACTTTTATTTCTATACATTTTGAATAATTACTTTGGTAAATATTTCATTTACCATGGTTAAAGGGTAAATCCGGTAAATAAAGGTAAAAAAATAATATTATAATAATATTAAATTACTCTAAAACATGTCCTAACCATATTGGATGATAAATTTACGACCATGGAAATCTTTGTGTTGACTTTGGGACCCCAAGGTGCCACTTGTATGCGATAATGACACTTAATATTAATTAAGTTAAAGTAAATACAAAAATGACATAAGCATATATCTTTTAGAAATACAATTTTTACATAGGGTTATATTTGTTATATTTTTGACTATAAATATTCATTAGAAATCTAATATGATATCCTACATAATGGTATTTTATTGATAATTTTATGACATTGAATAATTAAATTTATTTATGACACAATAATGATGCAGCATTTTCCTTAATAATGAAAGAATCAAAAAATTGGTATTATAAATGTTAAAATAAATATAATTTGAAAATTGTTATGACATCCATGAATTTTATAGGTGACTGTGACATGTTAGGGTTGATGAAATATATTTATGTCGAAGTAATAATGTTTTTAGGACTTTAAAAATCAATTATTAAATAATTTCAAAATTGACATAAAAGAGTTTTTAAAACAAATATTATATTATTTATTGATATTCTATTTCTAAAAATCTAAGGTTCGGCCAAAAAACTAATATAATGTTATTTTTATTATTAATGAGCCACTTGGGGTTCTCTGGAAAGTATATTATACATTTATTAACCATATAATATAAATATACAAAGAGACATGGTAAATGTCAAACTATTTAACTAAGAGTTAAATCTAAAAGATAAGGGTAAAATAGTGACAAAACCTAACTAAAACTTATTTTTTGAGTGGTTTTCAACCCATACCAACCTTAGACTTTAAATAATCCATTTTGGATCCCTTATAAACCGAAAATTATTTTACTATAAAATAATTTTTCTGGATTTTCCTAAGGTTCCCCTCACCCCTCTTATAAAAGTGCACTCCCACTTCTCTCTAATTCAAAGCTTTAAAGCCTTTTGTCTTGGCCATGATCTACCCATGTACCCTATAAATTGTCCTCCCTTCATCATAGAGGCCTTCTTTTTGTCAGAAAGCCAACTTAAGGAGCCCTTTTGATCAAATCAAAAGAAAGAACCCGAATAAGAGGTAATAATTTCACCACCCTCTTTAGAATTATTTTCTTCTTCCAATTATTCATTAATTGTTATTTCCATTAAAAAATAATAAATCTAGTATATTCTATATAATATGATGTTATTATAAATATTTTACATCCATATTCATTATTTTATCCATACTTTGAATGACATGTCACTATACGTGCGTACGTACGGCTTACCGTCTCCATATCGTGGTGTAATTGTTATTCAATACATTATTATTTGGATGGGTATAATAATGATGTGAAATTGATGTAAATAATGAATATAACAAGATAATGATTCTTTATATATGATATACCATCAAATTATATATTATTTTAATATAAAAAAAATGATATTGTCGCTCGTGTGTACGTACGGATTACCGTCTCCCCAAACGCGATGAGATTCATTCCACATCGTATCCATTCAAGACTAATTTTCATTTGATGATTAAAAATAAGGTTTAAATACATTATATTATTCTGGGTATGAATGTGATACATCCCATCCATAACAAATATTACCCACATAATAAATAATATAAAGTGAAACGAATCAGTTAACACTTTAAACGACGATAATAATAAGATATTGTTAACAATGCAATGTTAAAAGACCATATGTGATATCATATTAATGTATATGATTCTTTTATAATTTAATAACAATTAATTCACCATTATACGGGCGGTTAAACTACCCTCGGCCAAGGAAAAGTACAAGGTAAGGGGTTTCTTATCTCACTTTTAATTCCATGAGATTTCCATTATTCACCACTTATTTATTGCATGTGGTGTATTGTGTACTACCATTTGATATATATTATCACGATCCTTTTTATATTCGTGATGTTCTTTGATAAAGTTGGTTGTTAGTGAATATTTTTCATATGACTCGATAGATTATGATGAGGTAAGGGTTAATTTCACAATCTCTTTAATATCCACGGTTGTTTATACGTAATTATCTACTGGGATCTCTTTATCATCCACATCCATGTTTCTTAATAATGTTTTTCAAAAAAAATTTAAAATTTACTACACTATGGTTTAAAGTCATTTATAACCTTTTTTTAATTTTTATAAAATTGTTTGAAAGGAATCTTTCTGTCATTTTCCAAACATGGTCCTTTTTAACCATTTCAACAAAATTATGGCAAGAATGACTTTTTAACTTATACGACGGGTGCAGCTATTTTCAGCCATTATAAAATCTTGGAAGCTTCCCTAAAAAGCATATAAGAATATTTTCAATGTAAAAGTTTTATTTTATAATTATGTGACTTTTAAAATATTTCAAAAAAATAGATATTTCTATCAAATAGTTTTTATTTCATCTATGTCAACATCTTTTGATGGATCTTAAGATTTGTTGAAGTTAACTTATTATGATACAAAACGTTCATATTGTATTGATGGTTTTGTGATATGTTTTACTATGGATGTGTTAATTTATACAATTCATGGTTTATGGATAAAGTATTGGCATTTCGTATGCTAGTTTTAATACGAATGTTTATGTCATGTTTAAACCTGTTCATATGATGAATGCATTGGACTTAGTATGTGACGGGTGGAGCCCGCTATATCTCCTCGATGAATCGGTAGGTCTCATGAGACAAACTAGTTTCATGGCACAAGGCCTTGACAAAATCTTATTTTTAGTCTTGGCACAAGGCCTTTACTATGTGGTTATGATAGTCTGGCATTATGCATTACATCATTATGAAAGTGGTTATTGATATTTCATCTGATAATTAAACTAGTAGAATAACCATGCAAATAATTAAATGGAATTATTTCGTTTATTTTTTTCCATATTATGATGAAGTTCATGTTTAAAAAGGCTTTTTTTTTAATTATACATTTCCTTAAATGTTATGATTTTTTATGAAATTTTCTTGCTATATTGTTATCCTTACTGAGCATCTGAGCCCACCCCTTTCTAGGATTTATTTTACCCAGTACGTGAAGAAGTCTTTTATGACTGACCTACAAGGATAATCTGAGGTGATATGAGTGTGGACCATGGAGACTATATTGTTGTAGTTTTTCACTTTATGATGTAATTTAAGATATATGAATGTATCTAGTGTTTCCAAGGCTACTAAACTAATCGGTCTTTCGAGACATGATCTTTTGTGATCATTCCAATATTATGTAATAATGCACTAACTCTAGGTAACTAGGGTCAGGGCATTACACACTTTATCCATAAATTATTATAAATTCATAAAAATTACCAGTAAATAATTGTTATAATAGTAAATAAATATAAATTTCTATCAATATTGAGATATGAAGTAATAATACATCTCAATAACATGTGTAATCACAATTAATCACATGATATAAACTCATTGAGATTCAAAACAATAATTTACTAGGTATATTTAAATCTGAGAATATATATCCTAAATAATAATTCTTGCAACTTTCTTATAATATATAATAATTTAAAAATAATAATATATTGAAACCATTATCTTCTAATCA
Organism: Viscum album; assembly: GCA_963277665.1. Lineage (NCBI taxonomy): Eukaryota > Viridiplantae > Streptophyta > Magnoliopsida > Santalales > Viscaceae > Viscum > Viscum album. The sequence goes on along the minus strand of OY728132.1, from coordinate 28,645,238 downwards.
AACATAAACGTCTTCATATTGATATATAAGAGTAATTGAATTATTGAAATACAAATTATGCTAACTTATAGTGATATATAAATGTAAATCCAAACATTATACATAACATGTAAAGTTCACTTCCCTTGAAAAATGTTGACAAATAAAAATAATATGAAATTATACTTGAATATGTAGTAGTCCATCACTTAATACAATAACAAAATCCTCCCCAATGAAAAATACATAATTCTCATATTCCACTGGACAAAATTACAAACAATAATAAAATTAGAATATAAAAGATTCATCAATATTTTTCACTTTAAGGAATAAATGTATAACACTTTTTCTAAATTTCTTCAAAAAAATATATTACAATGTTATAAAACATCCACTATTATGTAAAAGAGTCTTGAATTAATAAAAATTAAACCACTTTAAATATGAAAGAGTGATATCTATATCCCACAGAATACGTCAAAGATATAACTTTGTAAAAATTTAAAACTTAAGTGTAATATTTCCTTATGTAAAATTAATTTTGGGGATTCATAAGGGTAAACATCTTTCCAAAATTTCTAACTTCATCAATAAAAAATAATAACTTCATTTTTTGATATTTGATGCATAATATTTATAAATCAGTATGCAGGAATAATATACATAGATAAATCCTTAAATAAAATGAGAACATTATTTTCTTCTACAAGTGGATGTTTTATCAGAAGAAGAGATGTGGATGGGATCCACTAAACTATATGATTGTTAGGAGTTTGTGTTGTGAATAATCACGAACATCAGGATACCATTGTCGTTCTAGCTGAAAACTACGAATGTGTTTACCATTAGTAACTGGGTACAAATATTCATTTCAAGGAAAGGTGATCACCTAGGTTTTTAGGAATAATTACTCTTGGGTGCATACATTTTTTGATTATATGGGATATTGGTCTCATCATACCCTTTGGGGGAATTATTTCCTACTCTAGGATTGTCATATATATTTAAGATATGTTAGTAAATCTCTTCCTAATCTAGATACATGACCTATTACCCTAAAAATGACAATATGTTAATTATATTTTATGTCCAAAAGATTGGGGACTTTTTTGGGAATCCATCTATATGTGTCTAAGGTTATCCATTGTTTTCTAATTATGGGAGGTCACTTTTGTGCTAAAACTGTATAACTAAGTGCTTTAGAATGTTCTTCAATGCAAGGAGGTTGTTAATATTCTGAGAAGGGGATTTAGACATTGTGATACATCCTACATTTCCTGGTTATTGTAGTAATAAATAACTTCATAGTACGTTGGACCTGTACAGTTTAACATAATGCTGAAATGAATTCTATGTGTTCTCGTGGACACCATGTATTCAAGAAATAGACATGGAGGGATGTTCTATGTATTCGGATTACAGAGGTAATTAGATTTTTCATTGTTTAATTGATTGGGGATTATATAATAAGGCTTCCAATATCATTTTAGAGACTCATGGTGTCGATGAAATGATTATTGTGGTTCCCTAAGCCCATGTGAGGTATGATGAGTGTGAGAAACAAGGGATGGAAAATGATCATTTTTTCACTACTCATGTTATGGGACATACATATCAGGACCTCCCTAAGAGGATTTATTATAGAGCTCGGGGCTCAGGGAGATGTCCAATGTATCATAGTTTTGGATGTAATTAGAGTAATCATTGATCATTTTATTTCTCAATATAATGTTTGATGATGTAGAGTGATCATCCCATTTGAATTATTAGGCCCTGATGGATGAGATGTTAGAGTCCTAGAAGGACGTACACTAAATGTGGTGTTTATTTGAGCTTAGGCCTTAGGAAGGAATCCTATGTATCTTTATTTTTGTAGGAATAATAGTTATCATAGTTTAATAAAACCATATATATAGTATCCCCATGTAGATTCACATATGTTGAGGATAATGTGTCAGGACACTAGTTTTGGATTAAAATTCATTTGTTTCCCTACTTTGTGGAGACTTATGATGAAAATGATAATAATATTGTAACTCCCTATGATCTTTTGAGCTATGCTCAGTGTGTGGAAGAAGGGATGGAAAATGATCAATTTCATATCCTAGAGAGTGAGGGACATATGTATTAGGATAACCCTATAGAGCTCAAACATTGAAAAGGTGGACTACATATCATGAATATAGAACAAATAAGAGTTTTTGTAGTTCCATTAATTTGGGTTTACACACTAAGGCTTCCCAATTGATTGGGGATTACATTCTAAGGATAGGATATGTTATTAGGTATTGGGATAACCTTACAACCTAGCCTATTTTTCCAGAGGGTGTCTCATGACCCAGTTGACTTGTCCATTGGTCATTGAGAGATCTGAATGGTTTGTTCTAGAGCCCATCACATAATTGGGTTGACATGTATAGGGGGTGTCTCTTGATGTAGAAAACATTTCATGGTATCATAGAAAGATCTATCTGATACACATGTAGGGTATTGCGAGAGTCAGAACAACATGTCTAAGGGGATTTCATGTGTCTTGGATGACATCCCTGGAGGGCAACACATGACCCGAATGACATGTCTAGAGGGAATCAAGAGTCCCAAATAACTTTCCCATAGGGTGTCACGAGGGCTTAGTTAAAATTCGAAAATAAGTCCATGGCACTTAGCTAAATGGAACTCATTCCATTATATGAGTAATGTGATGTATCTTAAGGATGTCACATGATTCGTGTGATAGACCCATGGGGGATCACATGACTATTTCGGTACATCTCAAGGGGAAAGTTTGTGACTTGATATGACATGTCTGAATGAACTTTCATGATTGGGGAGGCATACTAAAGGAACATCACGAGATCATGGTGACATGTCTGGGTGTTTTCACATGCCATGTATGACATACAATAATTTAATAAGGGTTAGAGAACATATATTTCACTTAAATCTTCCACCATTAGTCATTGTTCTCACTCTTATCTTAAGAATGCCTTAGATTTATTCAATATTTCTTTTTTTTTTTGAATTTCATGTGATCTCATAGATGTGTGGTATGTTCTTCAAATATCTTGAATGACTTTCCAGTTGTAGGATCAATCTCTTCATGAAATCTTCTCTAGTATATAGGTTTTTGGGTGTGTCTAGATGAAAAAAATCCAATCCACTTTTCCAAAGTAATGGGTGGGAATTTTATAGCTCATTCCACCCCAATTTTTTGTCGGTTTTTGTGGTGTATCTAGTGAAAATATAGGGTGGTGTGAGAGTAGGGGTCTGGCACCACGTGTCTTCATGAGTATTTTTCATGGATTCCTCTATGTGAATTACCTAATTTCCAAAAACTGTGAGTCCATATTTTAAAAACCATAATTATTGGAGTATTTCTATTTAATGGGGACCTTGTTTGATCATGAATTCATGTTGAATGACTTTTATATTATGATATTAACATATCCAAGGGCCTTTCATTGATCAAAGTACCATTTGAAAGGCATTCACAAGATGCTTGATTCATTGACTGTGAAAATTCGTGAGGCAATGGTGCTTTGAGTGGGGGTCTCCATGAAATTTGGGTGTCTTGTCTAGGAGTCCAACAAGACCATTATTTAGACAGCCTTAGCACAATTAATTTATCTTAATACCATGAGAGGATAATGAATCCACCTTATTTTATTTCATTTGTTTTATTTTACAATGTATGTGGATTCATTTGATATTACATTAGAAATGTTAAAGAAAATCACACTAGTTTCTGATGATGTATTTAATGAACAACAGGGGTCTTATGTATATGTGTGAGAATTTTGTGTAAAAATCCTACTTTTTTCCCTTAAGGATCTAAAAGTGAAAATTATGATTTCCAAGACATACCCTAGGATTTTTGTGTGATAAGGATGAAATGCCAAAGGGATTTCATAAGATGAGGTAGGTATTCCTCTAAGGACTCATTGTGTCTTGAAGACCATTCAGGGAACACCACATGATATTTACGACTGAGATTATCTCTCGCCTCATCCCCTTTTATTTCCCTTGTTTATTTTATATAGAGTTTAACGTTCAAGTGAGTTTTCTCAGATATTTCCAAGGATAATTACCCTTCCCATTGGTGATGACTCAAATGATATTTGTGGTTATTGGAGGCTTATTCCATTTGGATCTTCTCTACTTTATTTTCAAATAATATTCTGGTTGGATTTTAAATAGATTACTACTGAAAACCAATAAAACCTAGGGGATCATACCCGACTACCCCCATAAATCCATTATTTGTGTAATGTTAATTTACATGAGTAGAGGAACTTGTAAAAGGTTTCTACATAGGACCTACTACATGTTATTAACTATGTTTGGATTCTTCACATTACCTTATAATGGTCTCATGATTGTGAGTCACCTGAGGGATTACACGATCCACAGGTGTCAACCATCTTCTTCATACTTTTCCTTTGTAGGGAAAATAATGCAACTATTCATATATTTGATCCTTTATTATTTTTCCAATTATCATTTGGAAAAAAATCATCATATCCCCCCCTCAGGAGAGACGTTCATGGGGATAGGGGATCAATTATGAGGAAAGTAATTTCCAACCATATTCAAGGTGGGTTTGTGAATCAATGTCTTTGGTGAAGTTTGGTCTTCTAGAAGATGATTTATCTCGGAACTAGTTTTATTTAGTTTAGTTTATTTTAACATAGACCTAATATTTCATTAGTTTATGGTATTTTAGATTAGACCACATATTTCTTCAGTTTAGGGTCTTGTAGCTTGGACATGATATTTATTTAGTCTATGTACTTTTAACACGGACTTGATATTTCTTTTATTTGGGTTCTTTTAGCTGAAACATAATATTGATTTAGATTATCATCATTTAGCTTTGACCTAATATCTCATTTTTTTTATAGTTTTTTATCTAGGACCTGATATTTCTTTATATTATGGACTTTTATATCATACATTATATTGCTTTAGTTTAAGTTATTTTTCGTCAAACCATATATATGATCATGGGATATGGTGAAAACATTATTGGAATAAACTAAAACACATTGAGGTGATGGGTTCTTCCATGGTGTTTCCATGGCTCACGAGGATCATAAATCCCATTTTGTAGAGTGTAAAATTTGGTTGATGAACATATGAGAACAAGAAGAATACATAGACAAGAATTCATTGTCAAACAAAGTGTCCCTGAAATTGAGAATCTTTTCCAGGGGTTATGAATGATTTATGAGGGTAACATCAGTTCTTGGAAAAATAATAAGGATGCTAGGTACAAATGGATTGTTGTATTATGTATGATTTAAGTCATAACCCAAAATATTGATTCCCTAAATATGATATGGGAGGACATGCTAGGGATAACCCATAACACTCTAAGGTGTCGACTTCTGCCACAACACTGACAGTGATCCCAAGATTGAAGCTCATTTATGATAATGATGAGATGACTTTCTTCAGTGGGATTTAGACCTTATGAGTAGGTAGAACCACCAATAAAAATATTATCTTCACTTATTTATGAGGGCTTTGAAATATTTATAAAGACTCAAACATTTAGACGATGATGTTCTGTATGGAAATAAGGCTATTCAAAAAGGGTAATGTCCTCCTCAGGTAGTTTCTCTTTTTATTATAAATCTAGATCACTACATCCTATGGTATCAAATCAATAGGTGTTATCAATAAATGTATAGGGAATGGAGTGTCACATTCCATCATTAAGAAAGGCCACAAAAATCTATGATGTAAACCAGAGGTTATTGAATCCACTCAGATAGTTTAGTATGGGGATTATAAATCATGGTCCAAACTGTTTTTGTTTGGAGGATGATATGGGAGAGTCATACCTGGAGTAGTTTAGACACACTTAGGTGTTTAGTGCTACCGTATTGATGCCAGGGCTCATGAGGATTGAAATTTCATTTATTCATAGTGACACATTTTGTTGATGTTCATGGGCACAAATGAATAAGCCATAGACATGCATCCATAGTCCAGAAAAGGGTCCCTTGAAGCCATATATATATTTTCCAAGGGCCATAAAAGGTTTATTTTGATTTTAGGAACTCATATCATTGAGTTTGATTTGTGAAAAATGGAATATCTAATAATGGTTTGATCAACAAAAACATTTTGTCATCATATAGAGAACATATTCTCAGGGCGAGTGTGTGTGACAAATATTTTCTCTAACTTTTACATGATCCATGTTTTCTATTGATCATAGATTATATTTTACTATGGATAGAGATTAGACCCTATGATATTTTTTCCTTATTCATTTTTACCCTTATTTTTCCATAAACTCTCAATATGAAGAGTTTAGCGAGTGAAGACTTGATTTTTCTCAGTCCGCCCTATGTGGGATTCCAACATTAAATGTTTTGAGTATCTTTTTCTAGAAGTTTAGGGTCATGTTATTTTTCAAATTAGAGGATATATATTTGGGATATATAGCTTTTACCAAATCACAAACAATTTAAATTTATGAAACAAATAGAATTAATATGAATGATGTCACAAAAGAGCCTCATTAGGATAACAGGGGTCAAGGGAACTCCAATATCATTCTCAGTGAGAGATAGAAATATTATAAATCATGTATTTAGGATGTCAATTAATGAGTTACTATATGGTACAATCAAACAGGGATAGGTTTATATAACAGTAAGGTGTTTAGTTCTTCTTTGTTGATGTCAAGATCACAATAATTACAAATCCCATTATATTGGGAAAAGATGTTGGTGATTGGTGGGTCTAAAGCCGTTCTATATCAATATCATGGTTAAATAAAGAGATCTAATTTCTTTTCCAAGGGTTGTGAATGATTTTTAATACCTGAGGTACTCAATACATGAGTTTTGGGGAATGTATTGATGTGATTTTACAATATGGTAGAAGCACCCTGTCATCTGGTAGACTAAGGTCAGTATATTGTGTTCTGTTGATAAGGAATGGAAATTGGGCGATAATATGCCAAATTTATCATCATATAGTGGGGATGTTTTGGTTTAGTCTAACTTAATTTGGTAGAGACATTTTCCTTGCATTTTTTCATCATGAATTCGAAACGTATTTGTCGTGCAATTTTAATTTAATGAGACCAAGATGTTTTCCTTTCATTTTAATGTCATGTGGTAACTATATAATTTCATGTAGTTAATCATTACGAAGAAAATATGTAGGAACCGTCATGAATGGACGGAAATATTTTTTGGCCCATTTTTCAACATTCAGACATCACAATGTATCTCATTAAAATGAGAATCAAAACACACATAGTTATGAAGAGCAGTGTAGTCTAACATCATGCAGTGGGGACATGGATCCCCTGATGTGAAATGGTGGTATCATAGCTAGAACCATTAATGGAATCATGGATGTCACTACCTATTTCATGGTAATGGTAATCAATCAACACATATTCCTTAATGATGTCCCTTGTGAAGGCCAAACACATAAATGAATAGGGGCGTTCTTTTTGTTGATTTGATGTGATTGGGACATGTGTTGGAAATCCCAATGTCACTGCTTATCATGTGAGGAAAAAAATCAAGTCATTAATCGTTCATTGGTGTGAAATAATCTACAGAGGTTTGGCCTATAAGTAGAGGTTGAAATTTGTTCAGTTAATTGTTGTAGATCGTCCCTTGAAGAACCCAGTGTCACTACATATCTTGTGATGACATGAATCCAAAACAACATAGTTCTTAAGGAAAATTGAGTTTTAAAATTATATGGGAAGGAAAAAGATGGTCCAATGTGGAAAATTGGTGATGTTTCGGCTAGGCCCAAGGATGGATGTCTGGGTATCACAACAAATCCCAATAATTAACAATCAATCCCCACATAGTTCTTAATGAACCATGAATTTTAACATCCTATAGAAATGACATAGGCTCCACAACGTGAAGTGGGATAAAGTGGATGAAGGTGTGGTAGAATAACAATACTAATGGAATTAGTCCTCTCATGAAAGGTTCATAGGAGTTCTCATTTTAATATCTTATAGGGGAAATTGACTATGAAATTTAACGTTATACTGTAAAGAAACATGGTATTCCTTTTATAGAATTGCATTCAGGACAAATATGGGCATGTAGAAAGTTGTTATGCCTTTATTTGTGAGGGGAAACACTTAATGATACTCATAATCCCATGTGGTATATGCTCAGTGTGAGAAACGAGGAATAGAAAGGTTTCTTATCACCATATAGAGTTATTTAAGAGCAGGACAAGGGAATTTTGTATCATGTGGGGGATGGACCATGATATAGGATCTTGGAATACCTAAGTATCTCATTGGAAATCAGAATCATTCTATACGTAGTTCTAGTAAAGCATTGTTGATTAACATCATGTGGTCAGGGCGTGGGAGACTCAATGTTAACGAAGTTGGATATTATGGATCTGTGCAGTTTAACATCATGCGGTAAGGATGTATGTCAACTAATGTGAAGGATAAGTGAAGTTGATGATATGTTCTATTTTATTTAATGTTTAAGGAAATTTTCCTTGTAGTTTAAAGTCAGGCAGTAAGGAATTTTTCCTTATAATTTAATGTCATGTGGTAGTACATTGGATCACCCGATGTGAAATAAAATTAATCCTACGGTTAGGCCTAAGAATAGTGGTTCAAGAATTAGTTCATATCTTGAGATATTAGGAATCAATCCATATGTAGTTCTTAATTAAATGTAATGTTTGACATCATTTAACTAGAAATAACTCCATTGAGTATATCATCATGCGGTCAAGATGAATTTTTACTTTTTAACATCATGAACTCAAAAATAATGACGAGGCTTACTCTGATGTGGATGCCCATTTGATGAAACAATTCAATGTATTTCTTGGGAATTCATGAATGGTGGGTGGTGTGAGACACTCCCCATCCATGGTGTCAAATGAGTAGGATCCATTATGATCAACCTTATGTATTACATAAGGCCCTTCCCACTTAGGTTCCAATTTTGATGGATTTCTCCCTGGTATCAGCGTGGTCCTAAGAGATAGCAGTAGTCCTCCTTAGAGGAATTCATGAATGAAAAACAGTTTTTAATGGCCCATGTAATCTGATTCTGAATGACCTTCATGTTGCGAATACTATGTAATATGTTCTCATCACGATCTTCCAATTTTTCCAGCCACATTCTTGATTTATCATCATTTGATAGATATCTACAAATGGATATTCGAACTGAATAATGTTGGACCTTTTTGGATAAAACTAGCTCATTCATGTAAACCAATGAGTATAGAAATTCCAGTGTGGCTGTATGGATGGTCGTACAGCAAGCCCACAAAGTATGGAGGAGTTTTTTCAAAGATGATATCTTATCATTGTTCACCATCATATGGAGTATATTCAATGTATCTTTATTAAAGGTCTCAATATTTCAATTTTCTATTGAATGACAGCAGGATGAGTGATTAGACTCGATATTATACTCCTAGTATACTCTCTTCAATTCCGTATAATATATGTTCGTGTCATTTTCTGTCCATATTTCATGAGGGGCCACAAACCTAATGATTATTTAGTAATTCACAAAGTTGATGATATTATTCATCCCAACTTCCTTGAGGGGTATTTCCTCATCCCATGTGGAAAATAAGTTCATAAATAAAAGGATGTATTTGAACTTATTTGCTATTTCTAGGGGATATGACCCCACAAAATCCATTCTCCAAACGACAAGTGACACTAAATTTTTATCTACATATATAAAATCTGGGGGCAGATGGATGTAATTTTCATGTATTTAGAAGAGATGAAATTTATTTGTGAATTACTTGTATTCATGTATAATTTTATTACTATAATATACCAACCTCTAGATTTGGTGGGAAAGACTTGTTTAAAATTGATATGTGCTTAAATATCTTACCTGGACTTCTTCCAAAATGGTGATAATTTTCCATTTTCCAGGAATTTAAGAAGGATTCCATAAAAGACTCATTTTTAGAATAATTTTGGCTCATTTTGACCATCCAACAGAGTAAAATTTCATACCAAGTGCTAAATCTATTCCCTTCAAGCAAGATCTATTGGGAGAATCCTATTTTTGAGATAGGAAATTATGGGCTCTATCCATCCAAGAGTGGTTGTTGGATCATGACTCTCTTTGGTGGTGTTGACCTAATTGATTTATTCCATATCCCATATGATGATATATGAGACCATTCTTTTAAGTGTGATATGGATGACTAATACCTCCTCATCAGGATCGGCTAGGATAATGACTATATTAGATAGTTTGTTGGCATGAACATTTTGTGGTCGAGGAACATGATGATACTTGGGTTCAAAAAGGAATTCCTTCATAAATCCCCTGATGAATCCATTGATAGGGGATAGTTCCACCTTTTTAATGGAATATTATCCATTGGCCTTCTTTATCACCAATTTTGATCGCCCATTGATATTCAGGTAGGCTATGTGAAGATGTAATTCTAGTTAAAATCTAGTGATGAGGGCCTAGTATTCATCATCCTTATTTATGAAGATATCAGATAGTGATAAAGAGTAGGGAAAAACATCTTGATTTGGAGTGATAAATTCCATCCCTAAACCAACCCAATTAAGCTTCATGATTCCCATCCTTGTATCGAAATGGATTCGTGAGTCACCATCAAAGTACGTCTCCCATATCCAAGGATTTTTATGGGAATAGAATACCTCCACATATTGAATATTTATTGTTCTGTAGTGAATTTTTTGAGGTCAGATGTTTTGTGAAGAAGTTAGATAGGGTTATCCCTTTTAATGACTAAATTGATATGAAATTTCTTCATAATTACTGCCCATCTATCCATGTGTCCTATCAAAATAGGTCATCCAAGGATATACTTTAGCATATCATTATGATAGACCAAGTGGACTTCTTGGTTATGAAGGTATTCCTTATCTATTTCTCCATAAATATGAGAACAAGTACGTTCTTTTCTACATTTGAATATGTGGTCTCTATACATAGAATCATTTAGCTGAGGCAGTAGAGAAAATTATTATATCTCACATCAGTTTTTTGGGTGAGTAGGGTTCCCATTGTTCACTCCATGGAGTCCACCTATAATATTACTGGCATCCCTTCTACCAGACGCATCAAAACCGATGGGTGTAGTATGTTCTACTTGATACTTTTGATGAATTTTTGATATTTATAATCCCAATGATAGGTGATTCTCTTATCCATTATCTTTTTGAACGGGAGAGAATTTCCTTCCAGGCTGGATATGAAATGTTGAATATAGGTGACATGACCTTGGATTTCCCTCAGTTCATAAATATTCCAAGGGGTGACATTACTAAAATAGCAGTAGTCTTCTTCAGATCAAACTCAATGCCACAGTGGCATAACAAGAATACAAATAACATTTCTAATGTTACCCCAAAAGCATATTTTAGTGGATTCTTCTTTAAACTATGTTGTCATAGCTTTTCAAAGATTGTCCAAAGATCTATGAAGTGATCACTATGCAGTAAGTATTTAACAATCAAGATGTAGTCAATACACTAAATTATCCTTCCTATGAATGGCTTAAATATGAGATGCATGGTGCACTTGTATGTAGTTCCTACATTAATCAATCCAAAGGGCATAACCTGAATGTAGAAGATCTCATAAGGTGCTCGAAAGGCAGTAACTTCTTCATCTTTAGGGGCCATATTTATCTGATTCTACCCTGAGTACCCATCCATGAATGAAAGGGATTAGAACCAGCTGTTTCATCGATCAAGAGTTCTATGACCATCAATAAGAAATCGTCTTTTTGAAAATTCCAATTAATGTCTCTAAAGTATATATAGACCTAATCATAATGTTCTTTTTCGAGGGGGGATGATGATGATAAGATTTATAGGGTATTTCGTTTTGTAAAATTTTTGGTATTTTATCAACTTATCAACTTCTGCCTCTACATTGGGGACACGAGAGGGTTGAATCATCCTAGCTGCCTGTTTGAAGCCCCTATACTCTTTGAGCAGTCTGAGATGGTGCATCAACACATCAATATTCTGTCCAAGAATTTCTTTATAGTTCTAGGTGAATACATAAAAGTGTTTCTTTATTAATGAATTGTACATATAATTCTATTAGAGGGGATTGGAGGAACTAATAAAAGTAGGTTTTGTGTCTTATTTTGTTCCCATATTTATTTTTCTATGCTCATAAATGGTGGTGAAGACACCCTCTTCAAATGCTAGAGGGGGTTCCTAAGATAACCTCCATCTACCTCTAATTCTGATTCTGTGGAGGCATTTATAAATGAAGATAGAAATCTGGGGGCTTCTCCATCATTATCAGGGTGAAGGAGGCAATTAGAATATAAATTATTTTCCCATTATGTTTGAGTCATCATAGAGAGGAAACTGAGCTGATTGTATTTTAAATTGTCACTTGGGATATGAGGGGCTTGGAACTTTGGTATTTGATCTACTACTTTGACCACATTTATGGAGAGTACATAGTCTCCATCAAGCATACTACATGGATTCAAACAAGTGGTTCACAATCCATTAGGATCTAAAAATTGTATATCATTATCTAACATTTTTTTATTTCCTCACTTTTTATATAAATATTCTTCAGCATAAGTGGATCCACATGTCTCAAAGGGGTCATTTTCACCGTGTAGTATGACAATGATTCCATCAATGGGATACATTATACACTGATGGAATGTTGAATGTACCACCAAGTGGAAATGGAGCCAGGGCCTTCTGATCAGGACATTATATGTGGCTTCTTACTGAATAACCCAGAAATCAACATTAGAATTCAAAAAATTGGTCCTTTAGTTATACCTTCTTATGGGGTATTTGATAATGCTTATCTTACCCTTTAATGTCCCTCTTTTTTGGATATTATACCCCTTCTCCAGATCCCAAATTTTAGATGGTTCACACTGGGATGATATTGTTCATAGATCCATTGTCAATCAGAACCCTTTAGACATTAACACTATTGAGTCTTCTAGAATCATATAAGGGCCATATATTTCCTTTGATGGCCTCTTCGTGATCATGAACAGTGAATGAAATAGTGACATGGAATTCTGAGGACATAGTCTCTACTCAATAGACCTCGGCTACAAGAGCTTCTACCAAAAAATCCTATGGGATTCGAAAAGATTCCAAAAGTGTCTCCCTGAGTTATTTTAAAAGAAAGTGTTTGATAGGTTGGTGAGTGATAATGGGATTGAGAAGCTGTATTAAATGGATAATGATGCTAATGCCTTTAAATTGAAGTCAAGTATTAGGTATTAGAAGTATTTGCGCAGTGTGGATTGCGAAAATGATGAGGAGTAAGGCCATAGTATGACAGTGAAATGGTTTTCATTCTTGGAATATGAGGAGATTACTATTGTGACTAAGGGATCTTAATTTTTTGATGTTATGAAGATCGCTCCCAACAGTCAAGTGGAGGTTGGTATGAATGAATTTGAGATGGAGTTGCATGATGGTCACATAAACGTGGAAAACCATCAATTTCATTCCCCGATTGACTATAAAAAGCAATCTAAACTGAGATGGATTATGGTTGTTGTAGAGATTATTCTGGCAAGGAAGTATGACTAAGTCAATAATTCTTCTTCCACAAAAATCACTGGCAAATGGGGAAGCTTTTCTGATAGTGACAATGAAAACAACGTCATTGTCAGACCTTCTTATAGTAACATTGTTCAAGGAGGATGAAGCAGGAAATCTAAAATAATTTAATTAGGACTGATCCACCATGGAGGAAAACAAGGATGGATTATTCTTACCTACAAAAGCTAGTGACAAACAGGTCTTCATCTATGAGGGAGTGAAGAGCTGACCCTTCTCCTAAAAAGGTCATGTACAATCTAGTAAGAAGGTTTTATCATTGGAAAAATTGGAGCTCAAGAAAGAAGTATGTAAGGTTCTTGATGAAAAATGGAATTAATTCAGAGTGGGAATCAACTAGTGTAGAGGAAAGGCCTCACTATAGAGGTGGTGCAGGATATGACTAATATAATATCTAATTGTCTCACTATAGAGGTGGTGCATGATATGACTAATATAATATTATTTATTGATATTCTATTTCTAAAAATCTATGGTTCGGCCAAAAAACTAATATAATGATATTTGTATTATTAATGAGCCACTTGGGGTTCACTGGGAAGTATATAGTACATCTATTAACCATATAATATAAATATACAAAGAGACATGGTAAATGTCAAACTATTTAACTAAGATTTAAATCTAAAAGATAAGGGTAAAATAGTGACCCAAACCTATCTAAAACTTATTGTTTGAGTGGTCTGCAACCTGTCCCAACCTTATCCTTTAAATAAACCATTTTGGATCCCTTATAAACTGAAAATGATTTTATTATAAAATAATTTTTCTGGATTTTCCTAAGGTTCCCTTCACTCCTCTTATAAAAGTGGACTCACCCTTCTCTCTAATTCACACCTTCAAAGAATTTTGGCTTGGACAAAATCTACCCATGTACCCTATAAACTGTCCTCCCTTCATTCTAGAGGCCTTCCTTTTGTCAGAAAGTCAACTTAAGGAGCCCTTTTGATCAAATCAAAAGGAAGAACCCGAATAAGAGGTAATAATTTCACCACCCTCTTTAAAATTCTTTTCTTCTTCCACTTCTTAATTCATTGTTATTTCCATTATAAATTAATAAATCTAGTATCTTCTATATACTATGATGTTATTATAAATATTTTGCAGCCATATTCATTATTTTATCCATCCTTTGAATGACATGTCACCATATGTGCGTACGTACGGCTTACCGTCTCCACGTCATGGTGTAATTGTTATTCAATACATTATTATTTGGATGGGTATAATAATGATGTGTAATTGATGTAAATAATGAATATAAAAAGATAATGATTCTGTATATATGATATACCATCCAATTATATATTATTTTAATATAAAAAAATGATATTGTCGCTCGTGTGTACGTACAGATTACCGTCTCCCCAAACGCGATGAGATTCATTCCACATCGTATCCATTCAAAACTAATTTTCATTTGATGATTAAAAATAAGGTTTAATTACATTATATTATTCTGGGTATTAATGTGATACATCCCATCCATAAAAAATATTACCCACATAATAAATAATATAAAGGGAAACGAATCAGTTAACACTTTAAACGACGATAATAATAAGATATTGTTAATAAAGCAATGTTAAAAGACCATATGTGATATCATATTAATGTATATGATTCTTTTATAATTTAATAAAAATTAATTCACCATTATAAAGGAGGTTAACCTACCCTCGACCAAGGAAAAGTACAAGGTAAGTGGTTTCTTATCTCACTTTTAATTCTATGAGATTTCCATTATTCACCACTTATTTATTGCATGTGGTGTATTGTGTACTGCCATTTGATAAATATTATCACGATCCTTTTTATAGTCATGATATTCTTTGATAAATTTGGTTGTTAGTGAATATTTTTCATACGACTCGATTGATGACGGCGAGGTAAGGGTTAATTTCACAATCTCTTCATTATCCAAGGTTCGTTATACATAATTATCTACTAGGATCTCTTTATCATCCACATCCATGTTTCTTAATAATGTTTTTCAAAACATTTTTAATATTTACTAAACCATGGTTTAAAGTCATTTATAAACTTGTTTGAATTTTTATAAAATGGTTTGAAAGTAATCTTTCTGTCGTTTTCCAAACACGGTCCTTTTTAACCTTTTCGACAAAATTATGGTAAGAATGTCTTTTTAACTTATACAGAGGGTGCAGCTATTTTCCGCCATTATAAAATCTTGGAAGCTTCCCTAACAAGCTTATAATAATATTTTCAAAGTAAAGGTTTTATTTTATAATTATGTGACTTTTAAAAGATTTCAAAAAAAGAGATATTTCTCTCAAATAGTTTTGATTTCATCTATGTCAACATCCTTTGATGGATTTTAAGATTATTTGAAGTTGCCTTATTATGATACAAAACGTTCATATTGTGTTGAAGGTGTTGTGATATGTTTTACAATGGATGTGTTATTTTTATACAATTCATCGTTTATGGATAAAGTATTGACATTTCGTATGCTAGTTTTAATACGAATGTTTATGTCATGTTTAAACCTGTTCATATGATGAATGCATTGGACTTAGTATTTGACGAGTGGAGCCCGCTATAGCTTCTCGATGAATCGGTAGGTCTCATGAGACAAACTAGTTTCATGGAACAAGGACATGACAAAATCTTATTTTTAGTCTTGGCACAAGGCCTTGACTATGTGGTTAGGATAGTCTGGCATTATGCATTCCATCATTATGAAAGTGGTTATTGATATTTCATGTGATTATTAAACTAGTATAATATCCATGCGAATAATTAAATGGAATTATTTCGTTTTATTTTTTCCATATTATGATGAATTTCATGTTTAAAAAGGCTTTTGTTTTAGTTATACATTGCCTTAAATGTTATGATTATTTATGAAATTTTCTGCTATCTTGTTATCCTTACTAAGCATCTGAGCCCAACCCTTTCTATGATTTATTTTATCCAGTATGTGAAGAAGTATTTTATGACTAACCTACAAGGATAATCTGAGGGGATATGAGTGTGTACAATGGAGACTATGTTGTTGTAGTTTTTCACTTTATTATGTAATTTAAGACATATGAATGTATCTAGTGTTTCTAAGGCTACTAAACTAATTGCTCTTTCGAGACATGATCTTTTGTGATCATTCCAATATTATGTAATAATGCACTAACTCTGGGTAACTAGGGTCAGGGCATTACACACCTTATCCAAATATTATAATTAATTCCTAAAAATTACCAGTAAATAATTGTTATAATAGTAAATAAATATAAATTTCAATCAATATTGAATTATGAAGTAATAATACATCTCAATAACATGTGTAATCACAAATAATCACATGATATAAACTCATTGAGATTCAAAACAATAATTTACTAGGTATATTTAAATCCGAGAATATAAATCCTAAATAATAAATCTTGCAACTTTCTTATAATATATAATAATTTAAAAATAATAATATCTTGAAACCATTGTCTTCTAATCATACATAAACGTCTTCATATTGATATATAAGAGTAATTGAATTATTAAAATACAAATTATGCTAACTTATGGTGATATATAAATGTAAATCCAAACATTATACATAACAGGTAAATTTCACTTCCCTTGAAAAATTTTGACAAATAAAAATAATATTAAATTATCCTTGAATATGTAGTAGTCCATCACATAATACAATAACAAAATCCTCCTCAATGAAAAATACATAATTCTCATATTCCACTGGAAAAAATTACAAACACTAATAAAATTAGAATATAAAATATTAATCAATATTTTTCACTTTAAGGAATAAATGTATAACACTTTTTCTAAATTTCTTCAAAAAATATATTACAATGTTATAAAACATCCACTATTATGTAAAAGAGTCTTGAATTAATAAAAATTAAACCACTTTAAAAATGCAAGAGTGATATCTCTATCCCACAGAATACTTCAAAGATATAACTTTGTAAAAATTTAAAACTTAAGAGTAATATTTCCTAATATAAAACTAATTTTTGGGATTCATAAGGGTCAAAATCTTTCCAAAATTTCTAACTTCATCAATAAAAAATAATAACTTCAATTTTTGATATTTGATGCATAAGATTAATAAATCAGTATGTAGGAATAATATTCTTAGATAAATAGTTAAATAAAATGAAAACATTATTTTCTTCTACAAGTGGATGATTTATCAGGAGAAGAGATGTGGATGGGATCCACTCAACGATATGATTGTTAGGATTTTGTGTTGTGAATAATCACGAACATCAGGATAACATTGCCATTCTAGCTGAAAACTCCAAATGTGTCTACCATTAGTAACTGGGTACAAATATTCATTTCAAGGAAAGGTGATCACCTAGGTTTTTAGGAATAATTACTCTTGGGTACATACATTGTTGGATTATATGGGATATTGGTCTCATCACACCCTTTGGGGGGAATTATTTCCTACTCTGGGATTGTCATATATATTTAAGATATGTTAGTAAATCTCTTCCTAATCCAGATACATGACCTATTACCCTAAAAATGACAACATGTTAATTATATTTTATTTTCAAAAGATTGGGGACTTTTTTGGGAATCCATCTATATGTGTCTAAGGTTATCCATTGTTTTCTAATTATGGGAGTTCACTTTTGTTCTAAAATTGTATAACTAAGTGCTTTAGAATGTTCTTCAATGCAAGGAGGTTGTTAATATTCTGAGAAGGGGATTTAGACATTGTGATACATCCTACATTTCCTGGTTATTGTAGTAATAAATAACTTCATAATACGTTGGACCTGTACAGTTTAACATAATGCTGAAAAGAATTCTATGTGTTCTCGTGGACATCATGTATTCAAGAAATAGACATGGAGGGATGTTCTATGTATTCGGATTACAGAGGTAATTAGATTTTTCATTGTTTAATTGATTGGGGATTATATATTAAGGCTTCCACTATCATTTTAGAGACTCATGGTGTCGATGAAATGATTATTGTGGTTCCCAAAGCCCATGTGAGGTATGATGAGTGTGAGAAACAAGGGATGGAAAATGATCATTTTTTCACTACTCATGATATGGGACATACATATCAGGACCTCCCTAAGAGGATTTATTATAGAGCTCGGGGCTCAGGGAGATGTCCTATGTATCATAGTTTTGGATGTAATTAGAGTAATAATTGTTCATTTTATTTCTCAATATAATGTTTGATGATGTAGAGTGATCATCCCGTTTGAATTATTAGGCCCTGATTGATGAGATGTTAGAGTCCTAGAAGGACTTACACTAAATGTGGTGTTTATTTGAGCTCAGGCTTTAGGAAGGAATCCTATGTATCTTTATTTTTGCAGGAATAATAGTTATCATAGTTCAATAACACCATCTATAGTATCCCCATGTAGATTCACATATGTTGAGGATAATGTGTCAGGACACTAGTTTGGGATTAACATTCATTTGTTTCCCTACTTTGTGGATACTTATGATGCAAATGATATTATTATTGTAACTCCCTATGCTCTTTTTAGCTATGCTCAGTGTGAGGAAGAAGGGATGGAAAATGATCAATTTCATATCCTAGAGAGTGAGGGACATATGTATTAGGATAACCCTATAGACCTCGAACATTGAAAAGGTGGACTACATATCATGAATATGGAACAAATAAGAGTTTTTCTAGTTCCATTAATTTGGGTTTACACACAAAGGATTTCCAATTTATTGGGGATTACATTATAAGGATAGGATATGTTATTAGGTATTGGGATGACCTTACAACCTAGCCTATTTTTCCAGAGGGTATCTCATGACCCAGTTGACTTGTCCATTGGTCATTGAGAGATCTGAATGGTTTGTTCTAGAGGCCATCACATAACTGGGTTGACATGTATAGGGGGTGTCTCTTGATGTAGAAAACATTCCATGGTATCATAGAAAGATCTATCTGATACACATGTAGGTTATTGAGAGAGTCAGAACAACATGTCTAAGGGGGTTTCATGTGTCTTGGATGACATCCCTGGAGGGCATCACATGACCCGAATGACATGTCTAGAGGGCATCAAGAGTCTCAAATAACTTTCCCATAGGGTGTCATGAGGGATTAGTTAAAATTCGAAAATACGTCCATGGTACATAGCTAAATGGAACTCATTCCATTATATGAGTTAGGTGATTTATCTTAAGGACGTCACATGATTCGTGTGATAGACCCATGGGGGATCACATGACTGTTTTGGTACATCTCAAGGGGAAAGTTTGTGACTTGATCTGACATGTCTGAATGAACTTTCATGATTGGGAAGGCATACTAAAGGAACATCACAAGATCATGGTGACATGTCTGGGTGTTTTCACATGCCATGTATGACATACAATAATTTAATAAGGGTTAGAGAACATATTTTTCACTTAAATATTCCACCATTAGTCATTGTTCTCACTCTTATCTTAAGAATGCCTTAGATTTATTCAATATTTCTTTTTTTTTTGAATTTCACGTGATCTCGTAGATGTGTGGTATGTTCTTCAAATTTCATGAATGACTTTCCAGTTGTAGGATCAATCTCTTCATGAAATATTCTCTAGTGTATAGGTGTTTGGGTGTGTTTAGATGAAAAAAATCCAATCAAATTTTCCAAATTAATGGGTGGGAAATTTATAGCTCATTCCACCCCAATTTTTTATTGGTTTTTGTGGTGTATCTAGTGAAAATATAGGGTGGTGTGAGAGTAGGGGTCTGGCACCACGTGTCTTCATGAGTATTTTTCATGGATTCCTCTATGTGAATTACCTAATTTCCAACAACTGTGAGTCCATATTTTAAAAACCATAATTATTGGATTATTTTTATTTAACGGGGAACTTGTTTGATCATGAATTCATGTTGAATGACTTTTATATTGTGATATTAATATATCCAAGGGCCATTCAGTGATCAAAGTACCATTTGAAAGGCATTTTACAATATGCTTGATTCATTGACTGTAAAAATTCGTGAGGCATTGGTGGTTTGAGTGGGGGTCTCCATGAAATTTGGGTGTCTTGTCTAGGAGTCAAACAAGACCATTATTTAGACAGCCTTAGTACAATTAATTTATCTTAAGACCATGAGAGGCTTATGCATCCCCCTTATTTTATTTCGTTTTTTTTATTTTACAATAAATGGGGATTCATTTGATATTACATTAGAAATGTTAAGGAAAATTACACTAGTTTTTGATGATGTATTTAATGAACAACATGGGTCTTATGTATATGTGTGAGCATTTCGTGTAAAAATCCAAGTTTTTTCCCTTAAGGATCTAAAAGTGAAAAGTATGATTTCCAAGACATACCCTACGATTTTGGTGTGATAAGGATGAAATGCCAAAGGGATTTCATAAGATGAGGTAGGTATGCCTCTAAGGACTCATAGTGTCTTGAAGACCATTCGGGGACACCACATGATATTTACGACTAAGAGTATCTCTCGCCTCATCCCCTTTTATTTCCCTTGTTTATTTTATACAGACATTAACGTTCAAGCGAGTTTTCTCAGATATTTCCAAGGATAATTACCCTTCCCATTGGTGATGACTCAAATGATATTTGTGGTTATTAGAGGCCTATTCCATTTGGATCTTCTCTACTTTATTTTCAAAGTATATTCTGGTAGGATTTTAAATAGATTACTACTGAAAACACATAAAACCTAGGGGATCATACCCGACTACCCCCATAAATCCATTATTTGTCTAATGTTAATTTACATGAGTAGAGTAACTTGTAAAAGGGTTCTACATAGGAGCTACAACATGTTATGAACTATGTTTGGATTCTTCACATTACCTTATAATGGTCTCACGATTGTGAGTCACCTGAGGGATTACAAGATCCATAGGTGTCAACCATCTTCTTCATACTTTTCCTTTGTAGGGGAAATAATACAACTATTCATGTATTTGATCCTTTGTTATTTTTCCAATTATCATTTGGAAAAAATCATCATATCCCCCCCTCTGGATAGACGTTCATGGGGATAGGGGATCAATTCCGAGGAAAGTAATTTCTAACCATATTCAAGGTGGGTTTGTGAATCAATGTCTTTGGTGAAGTTTGGTCTTTTAGAAGATGATTTATCTCGGAAAAAGTTTTATTTAGTTTTGTTTATTTTAACAAAGACATGATATTTCATTAGTTTATGGTATTTTAAAGTAGACCAAATATTTCATCAGTTTAGGGTCTTGTAGCTTGGACATGATATTTATTTAGTCTATGTACTTTTAACACGGACTTGATATTTCTTTTGTTTGGGTTCTTTTAGCTCAAACATAATATTTATTTAGTTTATCGTCATTTAGCTTCGACCTAATATCTCATTGTTTTAGAGTTTTTTATCTAGGACCTGATATCTCTTTACATTATGGACTTTTATATCATACATTATATTTCTTTAGTTTAAGTTATTTTTGCTCAAACCATATATATGATCATGGGATATGGTGAAAACGTTATTGGAATAAACTATAACACATTGAGGTGATGGGTTCTTCCATGGTGTTTCCATGGATCACGAGGATCATAAATCCCTTATTGTAGAGTGTAAAATTGGGTTTATGAACATATGAGAACAAGAAGAAGCCATAGACAAGCATTCATAGTCAAACAAAGGGTCCCTGAAATTGAGAATCTTTTCCAGGGGTTATGAATGATTTATGGAGGTAACATCAGTTCTTGGAAAAATAATAAGGATTATAGGTAAAAATGGATTGTTGTATTATTTATGATGTAAGTCATAACCCAAAATATTGATTCCCTAAATATGATATGGGAGGACATACTAGGGATAACCCATAACACTCTAAGGTGTCGACTTCTGCCACAACACTGACAGTGATCCCAAGATTGAAGCTCATTTCTGATAATGATGAGATGACTTTATTCAGTGGGATTTAGACCTTATGAGTAGGTAGAACCACCAATAAAAATATTATCTTTACTTATTTATGAGGGCTCTAAAAGATTTATAAAGACTCAAACATTTAGACAATGATGTTCAGTATGGAAATAAGGCTATTCAAAAAGGGTAATGTCCTCCTCAGGTAGTTTCTCTTTTTATTATGAAGCTAGATCACTACATACTATGTTATCAAATCAATAGGTGTGATCCATAAATGGTTAGGGAATGGAGTGTCACATTCCATCATTAATAAAGGTTACAAAAATCAATGATGTAAACTAGAGGATATTGAATCCACTCAGATAGTTTAGTATGGGGATTATAAATCATGGTCCAAACTGTTTATGTTTGGAGGATGATATTGTAGGGTCATACCTAGAGTAGTTTAGACACACTTAGGTGTTGAGTGCTACCGTGTTGATGCCAGGGCTCATGAGGATTGAAATTTCCTTTATTCATAGTGACATATTTGGTTGATGTTCATGGGCACATATGAATGAGCCATAGGCATGCATCCATAGTCAAGAAAAGGGTCCCATGAAGCCATATATATTATACAAGGTTCATAAAAGGTTTATTTTGATTTTAGGAACTCATATCATTGAGTTTGATTTGTGAAAAATGGAATATCTAATAATGGTTTGATCAGCAAAAACATTTTGTCATTATATAGAGAACATATTCTCAGGGCGAGTGTGTGTGACAAATATTTTCTCTAACTTTTACATGATTGAATTTTTCTAGTGATAATAGATTATATTTTACTATGGATAGATATTAGACCCTATGATATTTTTTCCTTATTTATTTTCACCCTTATTTTTCCATAAACTCTCGATATGAAGAGTTTAGCGAGTGAAGACTTTATTTTTCTTAGTCTTCCCTATGTGGGATTCCAACCATAAATTTTTTGAGTATATTTTTCTAGCAGTTTAGGGTCATGTTATTTATCAAATTAGAGGATATATATTTGGGTTATATAGCTTTTAGCAAATCACAAACAATTTAAATTTATGAAACAAATAGTATTAATATGAATGAAGTCACACAAGATCCTAATTAGGATAACCGGGTCAAGGGAACTCCAATATCATTCTCAGTGAGAGATATAAATATTATAAATCATGTATTTAGGATGTTAATTAATGAGTTACTATATGGTACAATCATACAGGGATAGGTTTATATAAAAGTAAGGTGTTTAGTTCTTCCTTGTTGATGTCAAGATCACAAATATTACAAATACCATTATATAGGGACAAGATGTTGGTGATTGGTGGGTCTAAAGCCATTCTGTATCAATATCATGGTTAAATAAAGAGATCTCATTTATTTTCCAAGGGTTGTGAAATGATTTTTAATACATGAGGTACTCAATACATGAGTTTTGGGGAATGTATTGAGGTGATTTTCAAATATGGTAGAAGCACCCTGTAATCTGGTAGACTAAGGTCAGTATATTGTGGTCTGTTGATAAGGAATGGAAATTCGGCGATAATATTCACAATTTATCATCATATAGTGGAGATGTTTTTGGTTTAGTCTAACTTCATTTGATAGAGACATTTTCTATGCATTTTATCATCATGAATTCGGGACGTATTTGTCGTGCAATTTTAATTTAACGAGACAAAGATGTTTTCCTTTCATTTTAATGTCATGTGGTAAGTATATAATTTCATGTAGTTAATCATTACGAAGAAAGTATGTTCGAACCATCATGAATGGATGGAAATATTTTTGGGCCCATTCGTCAATATTCAGACATCACAATGTATCTCATTAAAATGAGAATCAAAACACACATAGTTCTGAAGAGCAGTGTAGTCTAACATCATGGAGTGGGGAAATGGATCCCCTGATGTGAAATGGTGGTATCATAGCTAGAACCATTAATGGAATCATGGGTGTCACTACCTATTTCATGGTAATGGTAATCAATCAACACATATTCCTTAATGACGTCCCTTGTGAAGTCCAAACACATAAATGAAGAGGGGCATTCTTTTTTTTGATTTTATGTGATTGGGACATGTGTTGGAAATCCCAATGTCACTACTTATTATGTGAGGAAAAAAATCAATTCATTCATAGTTCATTGGTGGGAAATAATATACAAAGGTTTTTCTTATAAGTAGAGGTTGAAATTAGTTTAGTTAATTATTGTAGATCATCCCAGGATTGAAGACCCTAGTGTCACTACATATCTTGTGATGACATGAATCCAAAAAACATAGTTCTTAAGAAAAAATGAGTTTTAAAATTATATGGGAAGGAAAAAGATGGTCCAATGTGGAAAATTGGTGATGTTTCAGCTACGCACAAGGATGGATGTCTGTGCATCACAGAAAATCCCAATAATTAACAATCAAGCCACATATAGTTCTTAATGAAACATGCATTTTAACATCATATTGAAATGACATAGGATCCCCAATGTGAAGTGGGATAAAGTGGATGAAGTTGTAGTAGAATACCAATACTAATGGAATTGGTCCTCTCATGAAAGGTTCATAGGAGTGCTCATTTTAATATCTTATAGGAGAAATTGACTATGAAATTTAACGTTATACTGTAAAGAAACATGGTATTCCTTTTACAGAATTGCTTTCAGGACAAATATGGGCATGTAGAAAGTTGTTATGCTTTTATTTGTGAGGGGAAACACTTAATGATACTCATAATCCCATGTGGTATATGCTCGGTGTGAGAAATAAGGAATATAAAGGGTTCTTATCACCATATAGAGTTATTTAAGAGCGGGACAAGGGAATTTTGTATCATGTGGGGGATGGACCATGATATAGGATCTTGGAATACCTAAGTATCTCATTCGAAATCAAAATCATTCTATACGTAGTTCTAGAAAAGCATTGATGTTTAACATCATGTGGTCTCGGCGTGGGAGAATCAATGTTAACGAAGTTGGATATTATGGATCTGTGCAGTTTAACATCATGCGGTAAGGATGTATGTCAACTAATG
The DNA here is from genome assembly GCA_963277665.1 of Viscum album. NCBI lineage: Eukaryota > Viridiplantae > Streptophyta > Magnoliopsida > Santalales > Viscaceae > Viscum > Viscum album. The sequence continues at coordinate 28,619,739 of OY728132.1, read as the reverse complement.
TGAAGGAGAAGTGAAGTTGCTAGTATGTTCTATTTTATTTAATATTTAAGGACATTTTCCTTGTAGTTTAAAGTCAGGCGATAAGGAATTTTTCCTTATAATTTAATGTCATGTGGTTAGTACATTGGATCACCCGATGTGAAATAAAATTAATCCTATGGTTAGGCCTAAGAATAGTGGTTCAAGGATTAGTTCATATCTTGAGGTAGTATGAATCAATCCATATGTAGTTCTTAGTTAAATGTAAAGTTTGACATCATTTAACTAGAAATAACTCTAGGTAGTATATCATCATGCGGTCAAGATGAATTTTTACTTTTTAACATCATGAACTCAAAAATAATAACGAGGATTACTCTGATGTGGATGCCCATTTGATGAAACAATTCAATGTATTTCTTGGGAAATCATGAATGGTGGGTGGTGTGAGACACTCCCCATCCATGGTGTCAAATGAGTAGGCTCCATTATGATCAACCTTATGTATTACATAAGGCCCTTCCCACTTGGGTTCCAATTTTGATGGATTTGTCCCCGTTATCAGTGTGGTCCTAAGAGATAGCACTAGTCATCCTTAGAGGAACTCATGAAAGAAAAACAATTTTTTAATGGCCCATGTAATCTGATTCTGAATGACCTTCATGTTGCAAATACTATGTAATATGTTCTCATCACGATGTTCCAATTTTTCCAGCCACATTCTTGATTTATCATCATTTGATAGATATCTACAAATGGATATTCGAAGTGAATGATGTTGGACCATTTTGGGTAAAACTAGGTCATTATTGTAAACTAATGATTATGGAAATTCCAGTGTGGCTGTATGCATGGTCGTACAACAAGCCCATAAAGTATGGAGGAGTTTTTTCAACCATGACATCTTATCATTGTTCACCATCATATGGAGTATATTCAAAGTATCTTTATTAAAGGTCTCAATATTTCAATTCTCTATTGAATGATAGAAGGATGAGTGATTAGACTCGATATTATACTCCTAGTATACTCTCTTCAATTCTGTATAATATATTTTGGTGTCATTGACTGTCCATATTTCATGAGGGGCCACAAACCTAATGATTATTTAGTAATTCACAAAGTTGATGATATTATTCATCCCAACTTCCTTGAGTGGTATTTCCTCATCCCATGTGGAAAATAAGTTCATAAATGAAAGGATGTATTTGAACTTATTTTCAATTTCTAGGGGATATAACCCCACAAAATCCATTCTCCAAACGAAAAGTGACACTAAATTTTTATCTACATATTTAAAATCTGGGGGCAGATGGATGGAATTTTCATGTATTTAGAAGAGATGAAATTTATTCGTGAATTATTTTTATTCATGTATAATTTTATTACTATAATATACCAACCTCTATATTGGTGGGAAATACTTGTTTAGAATTGATATGTGCTTAAATATCTTACCCAGGCTTCTTCCAAAATGGTGATAATTTCCCATTTTCTAGGCATTTAAGAAGGATTCCATAAAAGACTCATTTTTAGAATAATTTTGTCTCATTTTGACCATCCAACAGAGTAAAATTTCATACCAAGTGCTAAATCTATTCCCTTCAAGCATGATCTATTTGGAGAATCCTATTTTAGAGATAGGAAATTATGGGCTCTATCCATCCAAGAGTGGTTGTTGGATCATGACTCTCTTTGGTGGTGTTGACCTAATTGATTTATTCCATATCACATATGATGATATATGAGACCATTATTTTATGTGTGATATGGATGAATGATACCTCCTCATCAGGATCAGCTAGGATAATGACTATATTAGATAGTTTGTTGGCATGAACATTTAGTGGTCGAGGAACATGATGATACTTGGGTTCAAAAGGGAATTCCTTCATAAATCCCCCTATGAATCCAGTGATAGGGAATAGTTCCACCGTTTTAATGAAATATCATCCATTGGCCTTCTTTATAACCAATTTTGATTGCCCATTGATATTCAGGTAGGCTATGTGCAGATGTAATTCTAGTTAAAATCTAGTGATGAGGGCCTAGTATTCATCATCCTTATTTATGAAGACATCAGATAGTGATAAAGAGTAGGGAAAAACATCTTGATTTGGAGTGATAAATTCCATCCCTAAACCAACCCAATTAAGCTTCAGGATTCCCATCCTTGTATCGAAATGGATTCCTGAGTCACCATCAAAGTACGTCTCCCATATCCAAAGATTTTTATGGGAATAGAATACCTCCAAATATTGAAGATTTGTTGTTCTTTAGTGAATTTTTTGAGGTCGGATGTTTTGTGAAGTAATTAGCTAGGGTTATCCCTTTTAATGACTAAATTGATATTAAATTTCTTCATAATTACTACCCATATATCCATGTATCCTATCAAAATAGGTCATCCAAGGATATAATTTAGCATATCATTATGAGAGACCAAATGGACTTCTTGGTTATGAAGGTATTCCTTATCTATTTCTCCATAAATATGAGAACAAGTACGTTCTTTTCTACATTTGAATATGTAGTATCAATAAATAGAATCATTTAGCTGAGGTAGTAGAGAAAATTATTATATCTCACATCAGTTTTTGGGTGAGTAGGGTTCCCATTGTGCACTCCATGGAGTCCACATATAATATTACTGGCATCCCTTCTACCAGACGCATCAAAACCGATGGGTGTAGTATGTTCTACTTGATACTTTTGATGACTTTTTAATATTCATAATCCCAATGATAGGTGATTCCCTTATCCATTATCTTTTTGAAGGGGAGAGCATTGCCTTCCAGGCTGGATATGAAATTTTGAATATAGGTGACGTGACCTTGGATTTCGCTCAGTTCATAAATATTCCAAGGGGTGACATTACTAAAATAGCAGTAGTCTTCTTTAGATCAAACTCAATGCCACAGTGGCATAACAAGAATACAAATAACATTTCTAATGTTACCCCAAAAGCATATTTCAGTGGATTCTTCTTTAAACTATGTTGTCATAGCTTTTCAAAGATTTTCCAAAGATCTGTGAAGTGATCACCATGCAGTCAGTATTTAACAACCTAGATGTATTCAATACACTAAATTATCCATCCTATGAATGGCTTAAAGATGAGATGCATGGTGCACTTTTATGTAGTTCCTAAATTCATCAATCCATAGGGCATAAACTGAATGTAGAAGATCTCCTAAGGTGATCTAAAGGCAGTAACTTCTTTATCTTTAGGGGCCATATTTATCTGATTCTACCCCGAGTACCCATCCATGAATGAAAGGGATTAGAACCAGTTGTTTCATCGATCAAGAGTTCTATGACCATCAATAAGAAATTGTCTTTTTGAAAATTCCAATTAAGGTCTCTAAAGTTAATATAGACCTAGTCATAATGTTCTTTTTCTTGAGGGGGGATGATGATGAGAATATTTATAGGGTATTTCGTTTTTTAAAATTTTTGGGATTTTATCAACTTGTCAACTTCTGCCTCTACATTGGGGACATGAGAGGGTTGAATCATCCTAGCTGCCTGTTTGAAGCCCCTATACTCATCGAGAAGTCTGAGATGGTGCATAAACACATCAATATTCTGTACAAGAATTTCTTTATAGTTCTAGGTGAATAAATAATAGTGTTTCTTTATTAATGAATTGTACATATAATTCTATTAGAGGGTATTGGAGGCACTAATCAAAGTAGGTTGTGTGTCTTATTTTGTTCCCATATTTATTTTTCTATGCTCATAAATGGTGGTGAAGACGCCCTCCTCAAATGATGGAGGGGGGTTCCTAAGATAACCTCCATCTACCTCTAATTCTGATTCTGTGGAGGGATTTATAAATGAAGATAGAAATCTGGGGGCTTCTCCATCATTATCAGGGTGAAGGAGGCAATTAGAATATAAATTATTTTCCCATTATGTTTGAGTCATCATAGAGAGGCAACTGAGCTGATTTTATTTTAAATTGTCACTGAGGATAGGAGGGGCTTGGACCTTTGGTATTAGATCTACTACTTTGACCACATTTATGGGGAGTACATAGTCTCCATCAATTATACTACATGGATTTACACAGGTGGTTCACAATCCATTAGGATCTGAAAATTGTATATCATTATCTAACATTGTTTTCTTTCCTCACTTTTTATAGAAATATTCTTCAACATAAGTGGATCCACATGTCTCAAAGGGGTCATTTTCACCGTGTAGTATGCCAATGATTCCATCAATGGGATACATTTTACACTGATGGAATGTTGAATGTACCACCAAGTGGAAATGGAGCCATGGCCTTCTGATTAGGCCATTATATGTGGCTTCTTACTTAATAACCCAGAAATCAACATTAGAATTCAAAAAATTGGTCCTTGAGTTATACCTTCTTATGGGGTCTTTGATCATACTTATCTTACCCTTTAATGTCCATCTTTTTTGGAGATTATACCCCTTATCCAGATCCCAAATTTTAGATGCTTCGCACTGGGATGATATTGTTCATAGATCCATTATCAATCATAACCCTTTAGACATTAACATTATTGAGTCTTCTAGAATCATATAAGGGCCATATATTTCCTTTGATGGACTCTTCATTATCATGAACAGTGAATGAAACAGTGACATGGAATTTCGAGGACATAGTCTCTACTCAATAGACCTCAGCTACAAGAGCTTCTACCTAAAAATCCTATGGGATTCGAAAGGATTCCAAAAGTGTCTCCCTGAGTTATTTTAAAAGAAAGTGTTTGATAGGTTGGTGAGTGATATTGGTATTGAGAAGCTGTATGAAATGGATAATGATGCTAATATCTCTAAATTAAAGTCAAGTATTAGGTATTAGAAGTATTTGGGCAGTGTGGATTGCAAAAATGATGACGAGTAAGGCCATAGTATGACAGTCAAATGGTTTTCATGCTTGGAATATGAGGAGATTACTATTGTGACTAAGGGATCTTAATTTTTTGATGATATAAAGATCGCTCCCAACAGTCAAGTGGAGGTTGGTATGAATGAATTTGAGATGGAGTTGCATGATGGTCACATAAACGTGAAAAACCATCAATTTCTTGCCCCGATTGACTATAAAAAGCAATCTAAACTGAGAGGGATTATGGATGTTGTAGAGATTATTCCGAAAAGGAAGGATGACTAAGTCAATAATTCTTCTTCCATGGAAATCACTGGCAAATGGGGAAGCTTTTATGATAGTGACAATGAAAACAACGTCATTGTCAGACCTTCTTATAGTAACATTGTTCAAGGAGGATGAAGCAGGAAATATGAAATAAATTTAATTAGGACCGATCCACCATGGGGGAAAACAAGGATGGATTATTCTTATATACCAAAGCCAGTGACAACCAGGTCTTCCTCTAAGAGGGATTGAAGAGCTGACCCTTCTCCTAAAAAGTTCATGTACAATCTAGTAAGAAGGTTTTATCATTGGAAAAATTGGAGCTCAAGAAAGAAGTATGTGAGGTTCTTGATGAAAAATTTAATTAATTCAGAGTGGGAATCAACTAGTGTAGAGTAAAGGCCTCACTATAGAGGTGGTGCTGGATAGGACTAATATAATATCTAATTGTCTCATTTCTGCTAGAAATGGTGTCTGGATGCAGGAAGGATGTTCGTCGGCATCCTTTTTCTTACTTTGCTGTACTATTTTTTCTCATTTAATAAAGGGACCTGGGTTGTTTGCCTCAAACTCACATACCTGGGTATTTTAAATAAAAGAGTGCATTGGGGGTTGAGAGCTTCTCTAGGAGTGATTCCATCTATTTTAGAATGTCATACATTTGTTCCAAAGGTCATCACTTCATGATATGGACCGGTTCTTGGGAATAAAGTTTAGGATTTGAGGCATTCGAGGTAGAACAGCCTGGTGCTTGTGTAGATGTTGAGGGAATATATACTACCAGAAGTGCATGTCATTTTATACATTCATGTTTTCTGGGTTGATTTGATAAAACCCCCGTTAGGCATTCATGTAAGGAAATCATATACATGCAACTTCTGAAGGACTCTGAGGTACCTTCATGCCTCTTTTGGGCATACTATAGTTCTTTCCCATGAGTTTCAGATACATATAGGTCCCCCAAGGGGATATGATTGGAATATTGGGTCTGACCATGTCTGTGAAATCCCATATATCCTCAGTTTCGGTTTGTGGGGCCTCACATTCCCTGATTATGTTCGAGGAATTTATATATTGGGAAATCATCATCATCATATAAGGGGTCTTCCAAGTGTATCATATTCACAAAACCAAATATGAGCTTCTCATCTGATGAGGATTCCATTTTGTGGGGAAGTTTTCGTACTAAAAACGTTTCAAGGAAAAAATCTACAATAATTAGTGCATGTGTGGGAGAATAACATGAATATTCATATTCTATTTATTCATTCATCTGGTTGTCATGGTCACCTTTGGGAGGTACTTTTGATGTTTTATTCTTATGTGGTGGAGCTATTATAGTTCTAGAAACTATGATTTCTGGGTGGTGTAAGCTTCATCTACTATTTTTCGAGTCATCCAACTTTGAAAATTTTGGGAATGCCTGGACGGAACATTTTTCCATCCATATTCTTATATTGACTAAATAAGTGTTATGTAAGGAACCTACTCTAGGTATTTTTCTAATTCCAAATGTCTATAGTTTAACATTCCTCAAAGTACATATTTGAGTTCGAATAAATCATAGATATTATAAACCATGATTCTATGGTAAGGGCAGTAGTCATGGTGGTTGGTGAGGTTGACCACAACATACATTCTAGGATGTGGAAGTGTGAGTTTTTTATTTCCATTTTAGATAATAAATAACTGAAAAAATATTCATTTCAGAATTTCTATAATTTTTTTCGTATATTACTCATATCCTTATTGACCATAATTTCATTATGCTTCTACTCAAGGGAGATTATGTGGTTTTTTTCTACTTTATAGGAGGTGGTTGGTTGTTTTTAGACTTATTAAGTGCATTTATGGGCACTAATTACAACTTGAGGGTGACCACTACAGCTTCTGATCATCTTGGCCTTTCCCATTGTGATGTGGGCATGAGTAGAGGCTTTGATCTATTCCGCTGAATGGATTCTTAAATAAAATGATCTAATTCAGTGAACTCACGGATTCAACCTATATAATTTATGGGGATCAAAGGTGTTTGTAAACCATCCTTGGTATTTTGAGAAAAGAGTTCCAGTTGTTGCTCCTATGATGGAGGGATGCTGAGAGAAGATGTTAATCCCTTCCATATCAATATGAAATAATACACTCTCTCATTATCACATTTTTTATTAGGTAAAAAATTGTTTTCTTTATTATAATGGATCTGAATTATTAATGAAATTGATGAAAAAGGTCTCCCCATCTTGAAATAGATCCTGATAGCTGGCAGATGTACCAAAAAAAGTTTGGCCCTGTCAAAGTTTTTACAAAACACCATATCTTTATTTCCTCTTATTGATCTCTAGTTCCCTTCATCGGAGCACATCAAGATAAAAAATGTGTGAGATGTTATACAGGGTGAACTACATCATCAACGGTAGAGAAGATAGAATGGTCGATGTTGGGTTGAGGGGGAGTATAATGCACCCACTACAAATATTACTCCCCTTCAGGATGAAAAGAGGTGAGTCACTGTTCCATGGATTCCATTAAATTATCCATGGACTCATTGAAATTATGTAACTCTAGATGAACTATTATTAGAGCCATCTCCCATTCATAGGTAGCATGCAGGGGGTAAATAGGACGTCCCTCCTTTATCTCTTAGTGATTCTTGATTCATCTTAGCACATAATTATTAACCTTAGGAGGGAGAGGATTTCACCTATATGGATGGAATTAATGGTCTTTTTCGACCTCCTAATTTATATATACTAGATATCTTGATCTAGCGCCAATATAATGCTTCGATATCGCTCTTACTAGTGGATCTATTAAGGGATGGAAAATATTCATCTACACATGAAGATAATACCTAATAGAAATATTGCACATTAGTAGGTCCTTATATATTTTCTATATGGTTTGTATTTCACTCTCTTATTGGTTCTATGTTTCATCCATGGAAGGAATATCAACTCTTATGGTTGTTGATAAGGATGTAGCCACACCATTACCTTTGGAAATGTTTCTTCATGGGGATGACAACATGATATTCGATGATGATATATTTTACAGACTTATTTGGTTCCTGGTGCGTACCACCTCATTTGATGCATTAAAATCACCTTCCTCTCAGGTGAATTTTCCATTTTGTGGCCCTATACATTTCTATCAGAATCAATGTATTCCATGTTGAAAGTGACAATATTCATAGAGTAATATTGAGTATTGGTATTTGTTCCCTTATATTCAGCATAACAGGATGTTTCTACACTACCTTTAACCAGATTATTATTTTAACCCTTTTCTATATTGGGCTATTTTGGTTTGTGACCCTGGGGTGGTTTGATAGCCATTTTCATTTTCTCCTCCTATATCTACCAATGAAAAATGACCTAGAGGAACGTTTTGGTTGTGGTAGAAAAGTGGTCTCCAACCAGAAGAGGTTTTTTCTACACTGGGAGGGATATGTGGGACATCGATTATTTTACTCCCAACCTAGAGAAGACTGATTCTCGATATGGTGATTAAGATTATGATAATTCCTTGAGACCAATTGTGTGGGGCTCATATGGGGCCTCAATTTGAATAGATTGGTCCTTTTTTGAGGAACCAATCACTACAGTCAGAGACTTGATGATTCCTCAGATGGACAAGAAGATATAAATTCCCCTATCCCAGGGTGGGGGGTGATCTCGAATCACCAATGATTCTTCCTAGAACCTCTTTGGGGAAAATGAACATGTAGATTGGGACAAATAAATAAATTACCCCATACAAGTGAGATGAGGTTTTCTCGTAGCTGTTGAGGATATTTCCTAGGTCCTACCAAGAAATAAATATATGATGGGTGGAGGTGGGGGTAGATATTATCCTAGAATAGGGGAACTGGTCCACCATTTGATAGATTCTATGCCAGGTGCTATTATGGATCATTTTTTGTGGTGTAGCTATTATTATGTAGAATCTGGGTGCGACGACAACCCATGATGAGAACCATTTTTTATTGGATGTTTTCCTAATGCTCAAAACATGGATATACATGTCCTAAGTAATATCTTATTTATTCAAGGTACCTAGTTTTAATTCATTTTTTCTATAAAATCCCAATGTTCATGATGTCTGGGAATCGTTGAAGCATGGGCATTCCATTGTAGTGACCAACTATCCCGAGTGTTTCTCGGTCCGTAAATTTTTACATAGGCTATATCATTACAAGATGAAAAATATGAGGGGTTATATTGTTATAGGGGTGAGACCAATTGTAACACTCCATACTATCTCCATACTTGAATATGGATACACGATGTGGATTCAAGGAGTAGATGTTGAAGTCACATGAGGCAGTGGCACAATCATGTTCTAGATATGCACTTTTCTTTTTCGGTTTGGGACCCCGGGCCAGAAACATAGCATCCCGGACTAACTGTAACATAGTATATTAATTTTTTGAGGGTTACACTTGTATCCTGGATAATGGATGTGTCAATATTTCAATTTCTAATGAGACACCACATATTTTTGTGTAGATAAGGCATTTACTACTTTTCTAGCTAATCAATGATATCATAGTCATAATTAGTGAGGGGACTGAACATGATGCTGAGTTTATTTCAAGATAACTATCTCCATATGACAACATCCTCATCATCATCATAAAACATACATGACTCCATTCAATGAAACCATAGAAGCTTGCTCTGATGGTTTCCTCCTGGAAAGAGTAGAGTGTTGTTGGATGTTGATGGGGAATCATATGCAGTTGAACCCAATGTTTAAAGCACCTTTTTATAATAAAGTGATATATTTTTTAACACCTCTCTATATGAAGGTGTCGAGGGAAAGAGTGTATTTCCTTTTCAGTAGGAGATATCTTCATTGGGAGTTTGACCACAATGGATTTTAGGAGTAGATTCCTTACAATCCATCTCAACATTACCATAAGGAGGATTATCGTGGTAATGAATGTATTATACTTCTTCTTAGAAGGAAGAGTCATCAAACCCTCATGGTTTTGAGAATGTGTCTGGAACAACATTAGTGACAGTGACCATAATCAGATTAGGAATATGGGCGATATTCTCCATTTCCCCTAAAATATGTTGACCTACCTATTTGAATTGTGTAGGGATACGAGCCTACTCTATGATGGATTTTGGAACTTTTATAAAACTATATGGTGCTACATGAATATACACCCACTACTGAGAAGCTATTAGAATATGATAATAATATGCCTCATTTATGATAGAAATATGGACCTATCCTAAGGCATGTTCTATTATCATGCATTTAGCCTCGGTTAGGATGGTAGTATTAGCCTGATCTTAAGACTTTGGGATATGAAGCTAGTCTTTCATGGAAGGAGTATAAGCATGCCCTGAGTCGTGTTCCACTTTCACCATGTGATCCTCAATTGGAATATTAAAATTTCTAGGTATTTATATGATTTTATCAACATGATATGTGGAAGGAACTCTAGAATGGGAAAGGGAATATGGGACTCCTCCTCTACTGTGTTGAGATGATGCTGGAACAGTCATTCTTCAATAGAAGTTAGAATATGCACCTTGGTTCTGTTATATGCTACAGTATTCCACAAATATTTACTGATAGGAATATGAGACTGTCCTAGGGATTTTTCTATTCTCACTTGGTTAGCCCTAAATAGAAAGTGGATATATGCTCGATCGTAGGAATTTGGTGTATGCTACTGTAGTTGTTCCATAAAAATATAAGCACTTCATGAGGCTTGTTCCCCTCAAACGTGGTGATCCGCTGCTACAACGAGGATATGAGCCCGATCCCAGGCCTTTGGAATATGCCACTAGACATTTTTTACTGGAATGTTCCACTTTCCCGAGCCATTTCTTCTCTCAGTTTTTAATCCCTGGTTGGAATGAGAGTATGATCATTCTTTGATGACTTGTACTTTATCATTATATATTGATAATTTTTTTGTATAGGAGAAAGACTGTTTGATTTCTCCAGTACAACCACTTGGTAGTGATGATAATAGTGTTGAGTCACCCTTGCTGATTAACATGAGTATATTCCAGTACCTTTATGTTAAACAATGTTTTAATATACTAGAAGAGTTATTAAGCTATTGCTAAAAAATATTGGAATTTATGAAAAGTGTGTGCAGTGATATAAGCCAATAGATTTTCCATATCTATTATACACTGCTATATGTCTTCAATTAAAGTGGGTATATGATTATAATTTTATTCTTCTTATTCCATTTGAATATGCTAATTGGATTCATGAATAGTGGTAGGGATATGCACCTCCCCCATGAATGTTGTGAGAATATACCAACAAACTTGTCTAATTCAGTAGGGATACGAGTATTCCTATTAGTTTCCATCATTATATGATTGCAGGAATCAACAATTGATGTGGGAATAAGAACCCTCTCCTAGATATACCGCACCTTCCACCCACCGATGAGCCTTATTTTCAACTCGTGTATGGGAATTGGGGGTGAAACTATGATAGGTTTTACCCTCAACAGGCAACTAGTGGGTATTGGTGGGACTCTGTTGGCACTGTCCATTGACAAGTTCGCTCCTTGGTGGCCCCTGAACCAAAAGGGATTTTTATTTGGCTTCATGATCTACCTTCATCATAGATTGGAGGTGGTAGTTGTCATACTCTAGGGGTAAGGTCCCAGAACAATTGGTTTTAGTGATGATGGATAATGTTTTATTCCAAAACATCCTCACATGTTGTTGAATTAGTAGTCTCCATGCGTTCAGAACCTCATAGAGAATCATCCATGATCTAGATTATTCTGTTTTTTTGGTACTCTTGGACTATTATGTTTTCCACCTATCATTGATTTGTCGAGTAGCTGAAATCACATTGCATCAAGGGGGATTTATAACATAGATTATTTAATGAATGAAATGTTGTATGATAAAGACATTGTCTTATGGTAGGATTTTTTCTATGAGAGTTGTATCTGCAATCTAACATATAAAAAGAAACATGGTTATTGATTAGTGGAATATCATAAGAATGATGTGATCAATAAGGTATTCATGGGTAACACAATTTTCCTATTTCTTAATGTGACCATTATACTCATGTGGACTTTTCAACATGAGGAATGACTTATAGGAACTCCGGTTACATCAGATCATCTATATGATCATGTTGGTCATACTACTTTTTTTCTATTTGGTATGAAAAAACAAATCCACTGGATGCGTGATTATTCTATCATTTGATAGATACATGTCATAATTTTCATCCTAATTTGTGTATGGTGTGTACCCAAAAATAGATTAATGAATTATAACCAAATTTATTTTTATTATGGAGATTCATGCCGAGTTCACCATTTTTTTCTCAAAATATGTTGCTTGGATGGGATCTACATAATGGTTTTATTTGGGGGGGGGGGTTTGTTGTACTCAATCATGAACATCAGGCTACCATTTTTTCACTTATCAGAAACTCAAAATGGTTCCTTTTTATGTAATTGGGTACAAACCAACTTTCCAAGGGTAGGTGATCATATTGGTTTTAAGAACCAATGAATTATGGGGACTCACATTGGTAAATAGGATGGGAGTTCAAGCTCATTGGACCATTCTGTGGGGAATTGTTACCTAATTTTAGACTCTATTATAGATTTATGATATGTTCCTTAGTCTCTTCCTAATACTGATTTGAGACTAGTGACCCAAACCAAAATACTATAGGTTAATTCTATTTTATGTGTAATAAACATTATGGATATTATGAAAATTTAATTGCTTATATTTGATTATACATCATTTTCTAATAATTGGAAGTCTCTTATGTGATGAAGCCATAAAACAAATTGCTTATGAATGTGCTTATATATAATGAGGTAGTTAATATTCCATTAAGGGGATTGAAACATTGTGATGAATCCTACATATCATGGTTCATGAAGGAATAAAAAACCACATAGTTCGTTGGTCTCCTATAGTTTAACATCATGTTAAAAAAGATTATATGGGTTATATGGGACATGAAATATTCATGAATTAGTCTTGTAGGGACATACTATGTATCAAAATTATTTAGGGAATCATAGTTGACATAGTATAGTTGTTTGGTGCTAATATAATTTGTTTTCCCCTATCATTGTTGAGACTCATGGTTGAGATGACATGATTATTGTGGTTCCCTAATCCCATGTGAGCATTTCTCGGTGTCAGAAACAAGGGATAGAAGATGAACATTTTTTATTTCCCATGATATGAGACTTTTATATTGGGACCACCCTAAGAATATTTATTATATATCTCATGTCACAATGAGATGTCATACATATCTTGGTTATGGAAGGAATCAAATTCATCGTAGTTTATTTTATTTCTAATTATGATGATGGATGAGGTAGTGTGATCAACCCATGGGAATGATCGGGTCCTAATGGCTTAGATGTGAGATTCATAAAAGGATATAAACTGAAATGGGTGTTTATTTGAGCATAGGCATTAGGAGGGCATCCTATGTATCCTCGTTATTGAAGGAATAAAAGTTATCATAGTTCAATCACACCCTTGGGATAATCATTAAGGTAGATTCCATGATGTTGAGCCAAATGATTTATTCCACTCAATGGGGAGTTACATAGATATGTTTCCCTGGTTAGTGGAGTCTCATGATGAGAAGGATATGATTATTGCAACTCCATAAGGTCATGTAATATATGCTAAGTGTGAGAAACAAGGGACAAAAAATGATCAGTATCATCACCTGGAGAGTGGGGGACTTACATATTGGTACAGCCCTATAGTGCTATATCCTTGAAGATGTGTCCTACATATATTTAATATATAAGGAATACGATTCATCATAATTCCTTTTATTTGGTATAACACACAGATCACCCCTGTTGATTGGGACTTACACGCTAATAATGGACAATATTATTACGTCCTGGGATTCCCTTATGACCTGGATTTTTTTTTCTAGAGGGTATGTCATGACCCATTTTACTTTTTTTTAGGAAATTTTAAGATCTAAATGGTTTTTTATGAAGGCCATCACATAACCTGATAGACATGTTTGGGGGGTTTCACATGATCCATCCCACTAGCCCTTGTATAATCACAAAAGTTCGATGATACACATGGAGGATATCACGTGAGTCAGTTCGACATATATAGGGGGTTTATCATGTCTTGTATGAAATCTCTATAGGGTATCTTGAGATATGGATGTCATGTCGATAGGGTGTCGTGAGTCTAAGCTGACTTTCCTAGAGGGTGTTACGAGGGCTTAGTTGAAATCTGCAGATGCATCTGTGAGATTTAGCTGTCATGAGCTAGTTCCATTATATGAGTCATGAGATGTATCTAAAGGACATCATAATATTATTGCAATAGAACGATGTAGTTTTGGGATACAATGTTGTTTTATCTTGGGGGGAAACCATGTGACTTTGTCTGACAAGTACGAGAGACATCGCATGACCTGGGTGGTATAATGACAGAACATCACGATATATGGGTGGCATGTATTGGTGTTTTCATGTGTCAAGAAAGACTTCTGTGAATCCCAATAGGGTTAGAGAACATGTTTTTTCTTATATATTCAACATTTAGTATTTTTTATAGACATCATCTTGTATATTCCATAGATTTATTCAGTATCATTTTATTTTGAATCTCACATGATCATGCAGTTGTGTTGTATATTCTTCACACATCATTCTATAAGTCCTTTACATGATACATGAATGATCATAACAAGTTAATTATGCATGTCACATTATCACTCCATCTATTATTTGGAATATTACCGTATGGAAGACTTTTTAGTCATGGGATCATTCTCTCCAATAAATATTCTCTAGTGCTTGGGTGTGCTAACGCACCTGGATTCCAAAAAGAGAAAAAACGTTTCTTCAAGGATGGGGTGGGGGATTTATGGGTCTCTCCTCAAAAACGGTTTCTAGTTTGTGTAGAGTATCTATCACGATAACATGCAAGAGTTGGAAAAGGGGATTGGCACCATGTGTCATCACGAGCCTTTGTTGTGGATTGCTCTGAGGGTGTTGCATGATTTTCAATGACCATGACTCCCTCTCATCAACACCTCCATTATTAGATTATTTAGGATTAATGGGTACTTTGTGTGATCACACGGGAAAGTCAAGGGCCTTATATATTTTTATTTTAACATGTCAAAGGGCCTTCTCAAGATCAAAGTACCTGTTGAAAGGCATTTACAAGATTCTTGATTCCTTTCATGACTCATTATGTGACACATGGGTGGTTTATCCGAGGGTCTCCAGTAAATTAGGGCGTCTTCTCTAAGAGTCTTATAGGACCATGTTGCAGACTTCCTTAGTGCCTAACAATTGTTTTCTGACTACGAGATGCTTCTACATCCTCCATATTTTATTGATTTTTTTTATTTTAAAAAGGTTGGTGAGTCATGATAGATTATATGAGTAATGTAAATGATAATTAATCTATTTTTTATGATGCATCGCATTACCAATGAGGTTCATATAGAGGTGTGTGAGTATTGTTTTTGAAAAAATCCATCCATTTTTACTTAGGGATCTAAAAGGGAATCACTTAACTTATATGACATACATGATGCTTTCCATGAAATGAGGATGAAAAGAAAAATGGATTTCACGAGATGAGGTGGGTATGTCTCTAGGGACTCTCAGTGCCTTAGTGATGGTTGGGGGGCATGTGGTATAATATTTAAAACCCCAAGTAGATCATTCATCATCCCCTTTTATTTGATTTTTTACTTTATACATAGGTTAAGAATAATGCGATATTTCTTAGATATTATCAAGGATAATTACCCTTACAGCTGATGATGATTCAGATGATGTTCACGACTTCTATTGGTCTCCACAATTTGGATATTATTCTCCTTATTTTTAAATGTTTTTAGGATGGATTGTCATGCCCATTCTGCTAATAATCAGTATGGCCTAATGAATATTACCCAACTTCCTCCACACATTCAATGTATATTTGATGTGCCATTGCACAAGTAGAGGGAATTGGAAAAGGGGGATCCACGGGATTTTCTTCAGGCTATGTGATGTGTGAGGAGTTTTTTTGTGACCATATAATGGTCAAGAAATGGCGATTCACCTAATGGATTATGAGATACATAGGTCTTTTCCATCTTCTTCTTCCTTTTCCTTTATAAGAAATATAATACCCCTATTTATGTATTTATTCTTTTATGATTTTTCGGATGATCATTTGGTGTGAATCAATAGTGGTGCATACATTAAATATATTGAAACATTAAAAATCGAAAATTATAATATTAGAATAAGTAAATGAAAATAATTAAAAATAATGATAAGTAATAAGTAAGGGAAATATTATTTATCAAAAAGAAAAAATAATTATGTTTAGAGGATAAACTCAATATTAACACCACTTATTTTACAAGTATATTCTCTCTTTAGTCTATTAGGGGGTTTTAGGTGGAATTTTGTGTTTTGGAAAAATTTATAGAGAATAATGTTTTTGATTTCTTCCATGATAACCATACAGATATGTTTTAAAGGTTGAAAAATATAGACACTATCTAAGAATGCCTGGGACCATAGTTAGGATAAATATATTCTTAAAGATTTTTTATCCCATGAAGGGTAGTGTGGTTAGGAACATGGGTATCTTAAAATTTCTCATCAATGATTGTTGCATTGAATTTGGTTTTAATATTATGTTTAACCCCCTAAGGTTACATTAAGAATATCATTCAATCATAAAATGTATTCAATCATCTTGGGGTAATTTTTGGGTTTCTCTATATTTGAAAAATGGAATTATTATGAGGATCAATAATATTGAAATTTATTTAAAGGTTATAGTTCTTTTATCTTATATTTATTAAATATTTCTCTCTATATATATCTATATATCATTTAATATTTAATCATTTTTTTATTTATATATGATGGTATCCATTTTTTAGTATATTATCATGTACACTTTATCATTTAGGGTTTTCATGTTGAGGGATTGATTTATTTATTTCCTTCATCATGATTAGTGAATTTTAAAATTTAGTAAATTTTATAAAAGTAATTACCACAAATATTTATCCAATATTAACATTGATTTGATAATTTCTTATGTTATTTTGATTTATTTTAATTCATTATGGATTGATTTGATTAAATTTTATATAAGAAAAGAATTATAGAAAAAATATATTCTAATTTTAGTGATTTCATGGTAACCTTTGTGTGGGAGAGTAATTATAAGAAATTTTTTTTATATTAGGTATTATAAATTAAAAAATTTCAAAATATTTATAGAAAAAATGATATTTTCTATTTCTTTGTAAAAATGGGAGTTTTATTTGGGAAAATTATATTTTTCAAGGATGTGTGTTTTTGGAAAGAGAACCTTATTTAGGTAAATTAATTAAATATATTTTTAGGAGATTATTCTTTTATGAAATTATGTAGTTATTTTTATATAATGTTTTTATTTCAGAATTTAGCATAAATCTAATGATTTATTTTTAAAACTATTTTTAATTTATCATGGTTTTTTTGGAATATTATTTTGAATTTTATTTACATGGGAATGAATTGGAGTCTAATGGAAATCCTCTTATGTTTATACATACAACCTAAATGTATGTTTTGGGGTCATATAGATATAATTGGTTATTATGAATGTAAAAGTAGTAAATAGTTCTTCATTACTCGAGATTCATGGATCCAATTGTTGAAATAAAAGTGGAGATTGTGGATCATCATTTTATCCCTTCATTAGTGTTTTTGATTGATGTTTCAATTTATCACATTTCATGTGTTAGTTTTTTTGATATCCTTGTAATTATTTTTTACAAATTTTAATGGTTTAAATTATTTTTAAATTTAAATAAGGTTACATGAGAATACACGGTTCAATGTTATATATGAAAGTAAAATCATTTATTTCTCCATTGTTCAATAGGATCTCGTAATTAAGGGACTTGATGAGGATAAGTGGTATAGTGTTTTGTGTATTGGGATTTGGGTACATAGATAGGAGTCTTATAAAATGGAATTAGAGTGAAGTTTTATGTCATGTCATATAAAATCTAGATGGAATGAAGACTAACATTGTTGGGACTGATAATGCACCAATAAAAATATGAAATGATTTTTAAATATTTTTATAATTAGTGAGATGCATTTCTAAAAGAGAGGCTAGTGATAACTTTATAGGATTTATATTTCTGTGATGCTAACTCATACTTTGTTAAAATATATTTGAGTCCATGAATAATGATAGATATAGTATGGATTTCATATAATATAATAAATTTTTTTAAAAAGTCATTTTTACAGGAAAATATATTTCAAATAACTCAATGGTTTTTAAATTTAAATGCTTATTAAAATAAATAATTTTTCAAACATTGATTAAACCATTAGGTTTAATGTTTATGCATAATATTACCTATAAAAAATTATTTTATCTATTCATAGTGTGTAGTATAGATTTTTTAATGATAAATTCAAGAGGTGATATATAGTTTTTATTGGATCTCCAATGTGTTTAAAAATATTCCCTTTGTATTATTAAACTATAAAGAGGAAAAAAACCCAATAATATTCTATGAGCCATCATTTAGTAGGTTTTCTTATGGGAGTTATGTGTTGGATTCTAGATGATGCGAAATATTAATTGGTTACACAAGTGATGTGATTTTTATCTCTGTATGAGAATGTTATTTCTCATATACCATGAATGTGGGTGGGTGTGTGTCATACAATGTTTGTGGGATTTATGATCACATAACATATGATCAGTGAGAAAAATTATTAGGGTGATATGTAATTAAGTTGGGATATCTTAGAATGTGTTTGGTTTGTAATATAAGGAATTGGATATGTTGGGAGTGGATACGTGGTTCAGTCTTTGTGAGAGTGATATTAGGAATACAAGGTATGCATGGTCTCTTTTATAGGCATGTGATCTCAAGTCTGAATGGATATGGCTCATGGAATAATGTGTTAGTATTTATTTAAGATAGAATATAGTTTATTCCCAATTATGAAATAAACATTGTAATCTAGTACTTATTGTAGACCATTACGTGAATGGTTCTCTAGGATTCTCTCATAATGGGAGTAAGAGATTAAGAGTTTATGCAACATTTATTGGAAATCACATGGATATTTTTTACATATAATAGTTTTATAAGAGGATACCTCTTTTTGTTGGGTTTGTGGGCTCAATGTGTACTACTAGGATAAGAACACAGTTGAGGACCATTTAGGTTTTTTAAATTTTGGAGGTATGTCAAGGGACACTAGTGGGGATTAGTAAAGGGTTAGATTTGTGAATAAGTTCAATATGAGAAATAAACTAGATATATTATTATAGTATTATGATAATTTCTGAGTTGATATTTCCTACCTAATCCGCAGGAAGAAATGAAACCTTTTAAATTTTTCAAATAGAGTGAGATAATTGAAAATTTTGGTTAGATATTAATGAGAAATTAAAGAGATTATATGACTTATAACATATCAGGATGAAATAAATATTGTGAATGAGAATGTGTGTCATGAGTTAATAGTTATGTTCATGAGTTTTTTTGTTTGTCCATGTGAATTGGGCTTTTTAATAAAAATATTTTTATAGTATTGAGTAGAGATAGATGATAAAATCACTACATCCATAGACACTATAATGGATTGATGGATGAGTTCTTAGGAATGAATCAATATGGTTTATGAATAGACGTGAATAGTGAATAATGATAAGGATATCTATATTATGAGTAGTGTACCCGTATTTCTCTATAGGAAACCCTCATTACTATTTATTTTGTAACAACATGGTTGATATGGAAGGAATATATTAAATAGCGGGAGTTGTGGTCTGGTGTTAATGAACAGGTTTGAGTGGGTGTGTTTTGTTAAGGTAATGTGTTAGGAAACTGATTGGATATGATTATTGGATGTTATCCTAGTGGATAATTAGTGATTAGTCACCAATGGTTGTGTGAAGTGACACATTTTTTTAGACTTCAAAATGGGGTTTCTCGAATAGGTTTTTCTATGTGTCTTATCATAGGTTCTATATGTGGTTCATTAAGTGAGATATTTTAATTTAATAGGCGAGGTTCCTTCACCATTAGAATATGATTATGGGATTTCTATTGAATCTATTATGTTGGAAGACTAAAGAATGTGTATGAGTTTAAAGTTTATTTAGATCAGATAGATATTATCAAAGGCTCATTTAGGAATTCTTAAAATAAGATTTCCCTGTGACGGATTCAACTCATAAAGGGGAATATTTTTAATTGTAAAAATAATATTCATAAGAAATTCATGAATTAAAAGAGAGATAAACACAACAAAATTATTTATACTTATAGAATTAGGACTTTATTATGATTTTTATTAAAATAAATCATTATTTGATTTGGTATGTAGCATCCTATATCTTCCTCAACTCTTAAATTATTTATTTTGGGTTTTGAATGTGTTAAAAAGAGGCTAGAAGGAGAAAGGTGGTTTGGAGATGAATTTCATTATACAGATGGTGTGTTGAAACATGGAGGTTTGCATCATTGTCTGATATTGTTGGTGGTGGTTTTTTTAAGAAGTAGAGATATTTAATGGATTTGGTTTTAGGGCTACGAGATTGTGGAGTTTTTTCATATTGAGAGGGTAGGATTGATATGGGTGGACCTTGAAGTCATACTGTGATAAATGTGATGGAAGAAAATGGAGGTTTTTTTGAAGTGGGTCATGCATGAGGGGATTGAGTCATGGAGTGGTGGTGATGCTATGGAATGAGGGGTAAGCTACAAGAGTTAACTTTCTCATTGTTTGGGAAGAAAATTTATTCATGTAATGGTTGAATATATCACTTCATTAAAGAATAATAGGGAAAGAATATATGATACCAAGTTTTTGTATGAGGTAAGGGTATTCTTGTTTTTAGTTTAAATTCATGGTTATGGAATTTTGAGAATACCTTTTGACGTAAAGAGGTTATCAAGGGTGGTCGGGATGGTTCGGACTCGAAACCTAGATTTTGGAAAAAACAGGCAAGCCGCATCAGTAAAAATCATGCACGACAGGCTGCAGGGTATGAAAAAACATGAGAGGCCATGGAAAATTCCTAGAGAATCTCACACGGGTTTTCAAACAATGTTTATGGAGGTAAATTCTAGTGTGATGGATTCTGTAGTTTTGAAAATGGTATGAGACCCAATTTTCACTCGATTAGGAAAACCATGTATGAATACCTTTCAAGGATCCCCTCCTTATTGTAGTGGGTGCACAATCGGTGCACGGTTTGTAAAAACATGTGAAAAAACTGTGTGTCCCGATATTTTGGGTAAATAATGAAGTTTACCATAATATGTTTATAAATATTATCATAATTTCATTTCTTCTTAGGCAGAAAACCTCTATATGTTGGAGTTCCTCTTAAGGCTAAAATAGAGGCTTTGATCCCATTATTCCATCCAGACTTGGAATCAAGCACCAATCATCTCATTGGATTCCCTTAGGATAGTACTCAATTGTTTTTGAGTTATAATTCATTCTTCTTGGTTTCAACAAAGTTATTTATGTACAAGATATTTTTCACTATTTCAATTTTTTTCATTCGTTCTTCAATTTTTATCCCAATCTAAGTTGAATTATGAGATAATACCGGATTATCACTCTACTACGAACCAACGTTAGGTGGTCTATAATTTTCCTTTGTGGTTTTTTTGTTATAAATCTAGTTGGAAGGGGGAAGACCATCATAATTTCAAGCATAAACTCAAAAAGTCATTGATTAATTGAATTTCACATAAGGTAACCTTTAATGGATTCCCTATAGATCCATTGAGAAGTGTTGGAGGGTTTCCCCCCACAAAGACCACCTATAGGGTGCACCCTGTGAATTTCTTTTTCCTATGAATTTTCTAAACCACCCATGGGGTGAGTTTGTTCTTTCCTAATTAGATGAAGAATTTAAAAATGAAATGAATGGGATTTTTTGAATTTGATATGGATTTCTTCTATTTCATGTTGATTCTATTGATTAAATAGATTATATGGATTTGTTATATCAGAGACTAGACTCATTGAATGAAATTTAATATGGATTTCTACATGAGAGGTCATACCCATGGAACATGAATGCTTGTAAATTGATGAATGGAATGCGATGATCTAAAGGGTAGGGGATTCCCTGGTTGGTATAACTTGGATATTGACTCCATTAAATACCATGAATGTTTCTAACATGGGTATCAAATGTGGTAGTGGATGTATTGAATGAGATTTATCCTTGGGTATTGATTCAATGGGATTAAATGGGACATTCTACCCATCAGATTAGGTTTTTTTGGGATTTTAGTGGGCATGGTCAGCTGAAATTTTCCTTGGACCCCAATTCAATCCTAACTGAGTTTCCATAAAAATTATACAGGTATCTGATGAAGATTCCTTGGTACACTACACATTAGAACAAACCTTGAGGGGTCTGACATTATTTAATAAATGACATGCTAAAGGTAAATCTAACATTATTAATTGTACAACAATGTTTTGTTAAATTTTACATTTCTAAATATATGGAACAACCATGGAAAATGTGATATGTTTGGTTATATGGACCAACCATGGTTGTTCTAAAACATCTATTTATACATAAATGTCATGAGTGATATTATTTATTGTGTATATAGTGAGGTTGTGTTGCTTAATTTTGTTTACTTACTACTTCCTTGTTATAATATCCTGAACCATGTTTCTTATAGTGATTTTTTTCTATATAGTGTCACTTGATTTGTAGAACATATGCCATGGGAACTTTATTTTTTATTACTGCTTAACAACGATATAAATTAAACACTACTTTATCTTTTTTTTTGTTTCACAGCCAGAATTTTCTATAGACCATTGGGTGGAGACCTATTAGGATTGTATTTTATACCCTGTTTGAGATGTAGTTGTGTAACTGGAATGACAATTTGAATACAAGTAGGGACTGGGGTAAGCACCCAGAATTCTATGCTAGAATTCGATCCATGTATAAGAGTAGGGAACCATGAGATCGAGTTGAGGCTCATGATGCTATTGGGATATAGTGATATTTGTTCTTTTTGGTATTTTGTTAAAAGTATTGTACTACTTCTATATATACTAATTTTTTAGGCACATGACATGATCATTGTTTTATATGAGAAACAGTTTGAATTATTTATATATTCCTACTATTTATCTATTGTTTGAAAATTATAATACATCTGTTATTTGACATAAATTATTTCTATTACTATCTTATACTATAATAAGAGTTCATAGTCTCCCCATAGACCTACCTAAGGCCCTCACTTCTAGTTCATAACATCTGGCATTTGGGGAGATGCGCTAGATGTCATGTGACCAACAGAGCTCGGTTCACCATTCTGTGGTATCCGGGTCCTGGACAATACATAGTGGTATCAAGAAATTTATTTTTAAGTTTTATTTACTATTTTAACAAAATATAAAGGGGATTTTGAATGATTGTAATTTGGTAATGAGTTGTCACTAGGAATAGCTAACCCATGTACAAAAAAACCCAAAATGCCTCGAATTATAATTGATTTTTTTTCTAAATTTTGGCTATTAATGTTGATTTGATTCCACCATTACATGATGAAATTTAATTTTATAATTATCATTAATATGATTGGGGTTATATGTTTATTGAAACCTGGTGAGACAATGGTATACCATCTCATGCATCATTTTAGCCACTTGATAGAAGTCAAATTCCATGAATTATGGAAAGCCATGTAGGATTAATTCCTTATGTTTATGATGTTGTGATAGGAGGCATGATAGATATACCTTCTATTTAATTGTTAATATATGTTGGGGATTGATGCACATGGTTTGTACATGGAGTGCATTCAATAACATTATATGTGTTATTTATTGATTATAATATAGTAAATACCCAAAGTATCCAATTATGGCATGTTGATACATGGTCCATGAGTTGTATGGACTGTAATGAGTTATGCTATGGATTAGCTGGATTACCTATTTCATTTCATGCGAAATATGAGTCATTATTTATTGGAAATTTTTTGAACAATTGGTTAAAAAATATAAAATGAAATGTGAAATGAATATCAAAACAAAATGTAATTTTAAATCTGAATCAAAGATGTAAGAATGGACATGATTTTAGTGTGTAATAAGTACTGTCTCTAGTGAATTTTATGGATGTTTCTTTTTACTAGTCATAGATTTTTGAGTAGTCCATGAGGGTACTACCTATTATAGGAATTTTTTGATCAATACTACAATTTTAGATATGAATTTTGATATAACTCTTTCATGAGTGTGATTACCCGGACCCAGATGCAACATAATGGGTGCCCTGAGCCTAGTGGGCCACATGGCCTCAAGTGCATTCTCTCAATTTACATAGGCTTCCAACAAGTACAGAGGGCCTTGGGTGTGTTCGTGGAAAGACTATTCCCACATTTTCTAAGCATAACACAACAGAAGGAATATAATTTATTAGTAAATAGAGAAAGTAATATAATGAAATAGCAGAAAAAAATTGATGTAATATGTAAATGAGAACAACCATAACTGTATCAACTAAACAATGATAATTTAATTTCATGTCACTATAAAACTATAAAATCATGCATAAGAGAATATAGGCACAACACATTCCAAAAAAGTGAAGGAAAACAAAGCCTACTCGATGCATCCCACGATCCAAGTCCATCATCTGCTTTCAATATTCATCCAATCCACACACAATCATGTGTTGGAAGTTGTTTGCTTCACATTGTCCACACCTACAGTCATATAATCTACTCCAAGTACCAAACGACACCTGAAGAGGGTGTGAGATAAATCTCAGTGGGCCACCATCAACGGTTTCTATACCATCTAGCTCGTGTAATGGAATATAGTAGTATGTGGGAATGCATATACTAAATAAAGCAAGCAATAGAAAATAACTAAATACCCAAGTGCCTACATTAGACCTTGGATGGTGTCTTTGTAATAACCCGAGATTTTATAAGATATATTCTTTTTAATTTCTTTCATATCTTTTGTTGTACGATACACCAATATTATCTTGTGTTATACACAACACCGTATTATCTTGTAGTATACGCAACATTATTCTTGGATCGTGTTACAAACAATTTCATGTTTGTTTGATAGTTATTATTCTACGCAACATTGAGTGTGTATGTATATATATATATATATATATTCAATGTATAAATGAAATATGGTTGTATTTTGTTATACGCAACAACAAAAAAGTCTTACACTACACGCAACCCTGATTTGGCTTGCGTTACACGCAATTGCGACCTTCCTCGATAGCGTGTTTTGTACGCAATACCGGGTTTCACTAAACAACGATACGCTATTAAAATATTATTAAAACTAGCTGTTATGAATAGTAATAACCACTTTTTTGAAATTTTATAAAATTTATTTTTCAAAATGGACTTCATTTTTGGATTCGGAATATCGAAATTATCTTAGGTTTAAATTTTGGTATTTTTCTAAAAACATTCAATTTTTGACGAATAGTGAAAACACTAGTTTACTATTTAAAAACCGAATTTTTATTTAAAAAATTATTTATTTTATTTTAATTTATTTTAGGTAAAAATTGATACATAATACCTATATAAGTTCAATGTAATTCATTGGAGTCATTTTATAATAAATTTAGATATATAAAAATTTTATCGAACTTTTGACCGTCTTTTACCCACCTCCTTGGAGAATTTGCAAATTTACATAAAACTTAATTTTACAGCTTTTGTGAATGGAATTTGAAAAATCTGAGAGACACAGTTGATTTCAATAAGTAAAACGTGGTTCAATGAGATGAAAATAATTTTTGGTGAATATTAACTTTTTACTTTTTTTTACCACGATTAAAAGTAAATAGGGTAATTAAGGGTAAAAATGATATTATTATCACCCAAATACATGTTCTAATTCTGTTGGATAAGTGTAATTCGACCAAAAACATCATTAGGGATAAAATATTACCCTTTAGGTCCACTTGGATTAGATTAAGACATTTAATATTATTTTATTTATAGAATAGTTAATATAGTTAAAATTAATGTTTAATAACTAAAACATTTTTAATATAGGGTTATACATAAGATAAATTCGACTATAAATATTCATTAGAAATATAAAAATATTTCTTGCATAATGGTATTTATTTATAATTTTTATACTTTAAATAATTTAATTTATTTACGACACAATGATGATGCAGTAATTATATTATTAATGAAATATTGACATAATTGATGTCATAAATACCCAAATAAATGGAAGTTTAGACTTTTTATGAATTAAAATAATTTTATATGTTAATAGGACATGTTAGTATTGATTTAATTAACTTTTTTTGAACTAATCTTTCTGTTATGATTTTCACAAAATTCAATTACCAAATAGTATCAAAATTGACATAAAACGGTTTTTAAAAAAAATATTATATTATTAATTGTTATTTTATTTTTAAAAATCTAAGGTTTGAAAAAATTACTTAGATAAGGTTATATATATTAATAATAAACAACTTGGAGTTCTTTTGGCTTGTTATAGTAAGTATATTAACCTTGTAGTGTAAGAAAACAAGAAGACACAGTAAAAGTTAAATTATCTAACTTAAAGTTAAATCTAAATGATAAGGTTAAAATAGATAACTAAATTTGCCTAAATTATATTGGATGAGATTATTTCGACCCATACCTACCTTAGCTTCAAAATAAATTAATTTGGAGCTATTAAAAACTGAATATGACTTTATAATAAAATAATATTTTTAGTTTTTCCAATGGTGCCCCTCTCCTCCCTTATAAAAGGGAACCTCCTCCCTCTCCTCCTCACACCACATTGAGCCTTCAAGCTCAGCCAAAACCTGCCGAATTATCTTCTAAAATTACCTAGAATCATCCTAGAGGTCCGGGTTTTCTTCAAAGACCAATTTTAGTGCCCTAAAAGGAGGTCTCAAAGAAGCGTTTCAAAGAAGATGTAATGTACGTTACCGATTATTTCAACTTTATTTATTCTTCCACTTATTATTCTTTAGTTATTTAATTATGATGTAATAACATCAGTATCCATAATATACTGATATGTTATTATAATTATAAAACAGCCCTATTTCACCATCTATCCATCCTACGGAAAATTAAATCAACGCGCGTGTGTACGTACGGAATACCGTCTCCACGCTGTGGTGTAATCTATTTTCCAACACCACCTTACATGGATGGGTATAATGGTGTAAAGAATAACTATACATAGTTATTATAACATCATACTGATTATGATATATTGTATCATCCACTCCAATTCAATTCAATAATTATGGAAACGATATCATCGCTCATGCGTACGTACGGACTACCGTCTCTACGACGCGATGAGATTAATTCTCCATGTTAACCATTTAAGGATGATTATAAAGTATATATAAGCAATACTAATGAAATATATGAAATTATAAAGCTACTGTATTTATGTATATATATATATGTATGTCGTCTACTTAATTCCATTCAACTCAATAAGGAAACGAAAACAGCGTTCATGCGTACGTACGGCCTACCGTCTCCATGAACGGTGTATTTCTTTCCATTTATCGATCTATTATATATATGTATATTATGAATATATATTATATATAAATCATGTTTTATATTATTTAATTAATTAATCATGATCTAAGTAATCATATGAATAATTACAAGTCAAAACACGGACGACAAATGAAACGATTTTACCCAAAATGCTCTTTAACATGGAATTTACAAAAGAATGGGTAATATAAAGTCATAAGTGAACCATATATGATATCATAACAATGAATATGATTCTGTAAAAAGTCAATTACATTATTTAAATCATTATAAAGGAGATTCAGATACATATGAAGCATATCGGACAAATGGTAAGGGATAATTTTGCAAATCTCATTTTTTATCCAAGATTGCTTATACGTAAGTATTTACTGGGGTTATTTTTATTATCCATGTCCATGTTTTCTAAAGGTGTCCTTATGTATGTTTAATGTCATTTTAAACATTTTTGACTTTTTCTACAAGGAACGTAAGGAATCTTTCTTTTTTTCCATATGGGGTACTTTTTAACTTTTTCGACAAAAGTACGAGCAGAATGTTTTTTTTAAATTATACGGCATGAAAGGATTTTTACGGTTTTATAAAGCCTTATTTTAATGAAGCTTCATCCAAAAGATTTCATGACTATTTTCAACAAAATATCTTATATTTTAAAATTTTATGGCATTTTTTGAAAAGAAAATGATTTTGAAGAAGAAAGGATATTTTCCTCAAGAATTCATTTCAAGTGTTTTATCAAAACCATTTTCCATCTAAGATGACATTATTTCATATGTGTATGTTTCAAGTGTAATATCTCTATGATTTACATGGTTTCACTTTTCTTATTATGAAATGATATCCATTTATTTTATATGGATTATGTGATGGGATGATGTTTATGAAACCAATTTTATTCGTTGGGTTATTATGAATAATGTATGTTTATTTTGTGGCACAAGTAAGAATGATTTCATTATGAAATGGGTGGGACCTATATCTCCCAGCAATGCATTGGGTAAATATTTATATCTCATTAGATAGACATGGCTGGAATGGTAAGTTAATCTGGTTCAGTGTTACAGGACTGAAACGAGGAGTGAACTCGATTCAGAAAGAGACTTTTTCCACTAAGATGGTCTTGGCAGCAATGCCTTGGCTACTATGGAAATCATAACAAGTGTTGAATGGTTGCCAAAATTACACGTTTTATTCCCAAGCTATTTTATCATGATTATTGTTCCTTTATGATATATTCCTTTTGTACTTCCATTATTAATGTTGTAACGCCCCGACCCCAGCTACCCAGAGTCGGTGCATTAATTACATAACATTGGCATGATCACAAGAAAGATCAAATCTCGAAAGACCGATTGGTTTAGTAGCCTTGGAAACACTAGATATATTCATAAGTTTCACATTGCATCATTAAACGAAAAACTACTACAACAACATATTGTCTCCATAATCCACACTCATATCCCCACATAATATCCCTGCAGGTCATTCATAACTTACTTCTTCACTTCCTGGGAAAAATAAAACATAGAAAAGGGGTGAGCTCAAATGCCCAGTAAGGATAACAATATAGCGGAAACTTTCATAAATAAGAATAAACATTTAAGGCAATGTATAACTAAAACAAAAGCCTTTTAAACATGAACATTCAACATGGTATGGCATAAATAAAATGAAATAATGCCATTTACTTATTCACATGGATATTCTACTAATCGAATAATCACATGCAAAAATCAATAACCACTTTCATAATGTTAGAATGCATAATGCCAGACTATCATAACCACATAGCCAAAGCCTCGTGCCAAGACTACAAATAAGATTTTGTCAAGGCCTTATGCCAAGACACTAGTTTGTCTCATGAGACCTACCGATGCATCGAGGAGCTATAGCGGGCTCCACCCGTCACTTATTAAGTCCAATGCATTCCCATATGAAAAGGTTTAAACATAACATAAACATTCGTATTAAAACTAGCATACGAAATGTCAATATTTTCACAATAAACTATGAATGGTATAAAAATAGCACATCCACAGTCAAACATATCACAAAACCTTCAATACAATATAGAAGTTTTGTATCATAATAAATCAACTTCAAATAATCTTAAAATCCATCAAAGGATGTTGACATAGATGAAATCAAAATTCTTTTTAAAGAAATATCTCCTTTTATTTTGAAATCATTTAAGATCCATATAAAATAAAACATTTTCTTTGAAAATATTCTTATAAGCTTGTAAGGAAAGCTTTGAAGATTTTATAACGGCGTAAAATAACCGCACTCGCCGTATAAGTTAAAAAAAACATTCTTACCTCAATTCTGTCGAAAAGGTTAAAAAAGACCTTGTTTTGAAAACGACAGAAAGATTCCTTTATAAACCTCTTATAAAAAGTCAAAAAGGGTATAAATGACTTTAACCCATATTCTTGTAAATAGTAAAAATGTTTTGAAATACATTTTTAAGAAACATGGATGTGGATGATAAAGAGATCCCAGTAGATTATTACATATAAACAACCTCGGATAATGAAGAGATTGTGAAATAACCCTTACCTTGTACTTTTCCTTGGTTGGGGTAGGTTAACCTCCTGTATAATGGTAAAATAATTGTTATGAAATTATACAAGAATCATATATATTAATATGATATCATATATGATCTTTTAACATTGATTTATTAATAATATCTTAGAATTATCATCGTTTCGGGTGTTAACTTACTCATTTTCTTTTATATGTTTTGTTACATAAGCCATGTTTGTTGTATCTTATTCATATCCAGAATGATATCAAGTCCTTAAACATCATTTTTAAATCATAAAATGATAATTATACTTGAATGGATACGATGGAGAATGAATCTCATCGCGTTCGTGGAGACGGTAGTCCGTACGTACGCACGAGCGACAATATCATTCTTTTGATATTAAAATAATATATAAATGAATGGTATATCATATATACAGAATCATTAACATGTTATATTTATTATTTACATGAGTTACACATCATTATTATACCCATCCAAATAATATTATATTGAATAACAATTACACCACGACGTGGAGACGGTAAGCCGTACGTACGCACGTATGGTGACATGTTATTCAAAGGGTGGATAGAATACTGAATATGGTTGTACCATACTTATAATAACATCACAGTATATGTGAGATACTGGAGTTATTATTTTAGAATGGTAAGAACAAAGGAATAAGAAGTGGAAGAAGAAATGAACTTAGAAAAGGGTGGTGAAATCATTACCTCTTCTTCGGGTTCTTCCTTTTGATTTGATCAAAAGGGCTCCTTAGGTTGGCTTTCTGATCAAACTAAGGCCTCTAGGTTGTAGTGAGGGATGTTGGGATAGTATTTGGGCAGAGTTTGGCCGAACCAAAAGGCTTTGAAGGTGTGAAGAAATGAGAAGGAGGAGTGCCCTTTTTATAAGAGGGGTGAAGGGCACCTTTGGAAAAGCTAGAAATATTAATTTATAATAAATTCATATTCGGTTTCTAATGGCTCCAAAGCTTATTATTCAAAGGTTAAGGTGGGGATAGGTCGAAAACCACTCAACCAATAGAATTTAGACAGGTTTGGGTACTTATATTAACCTTATCTTTAAATATTAACTCTAAGTTAATTAGTTTCACTTTTACAATGTCTCTTTGTATTTTTATATAATATGGTTAATAAACTTACTATATACATCCGAGCGACCCCCAAGTGGTCCATTAATGATTAACCTATCATAATATAAGTCTCTTGGCCGAACCTTAGATTTTTAGGAATTTAATATCAATTAATAATATAATATTTGTTTTAAGAACTCTTTTATGTCAATTTTGACACTATTCAATAGTTGATTTTTGTGAAACTCATAACATATTGATTACTTCGAACAAAGTCCATTAAATCAATCCTAATATATCATATTAGCCTAGAAAATTAGTTTAATTCATTAAAAGTTTCATATTATATTTATTTGGGTATTTATAATATCAATTATTTTAATTTTTCACTATTATAGTAATTACTGCATCATCATTGTGTCATAACTAAAATAAATTATTTAATGTCTAAAAATTATAAATAAAATATCATTATGTAGGAAATCTTTTTATCTTTCTAATGAATTTTTATAATCCAAAATCCAACATATATAACCCTATGTAACAATTGTTGTTCTAAAAGATATATGCTTGTGTCATTTTTGTATTCATTTTAACTTAATTAAAATAAAGTGTCATTATCACTTACAAGTGGATCCATGGGGTCCCAAAATTGACACAAAGATGCCCATGGTAGACCATGTATCAACCAATAGGGTTAAGACACGTTTTAGGGTAATTTAGTATTATTATAATATTATTTTTTAACCCTTATTTACCGGATTTACCCTTTAACCATAGTAAATAAAATATTTACCGCAGTAATTATTCAAAATGTGTAAAAATAAAAGTTACCTATTTACACAATTTGAACATCCTGATTTCAAATATGGAATCCATTTTCCTAAATTCAAAACACAGAAGTGGCAGAAATTAATTTAAAATTAATTCCCGCTGTCAAAACAAAAAGCGTGTTTTTAAGAGATAATAACTATCAAAAGATTGACACTTGTTTATGTTCGGTTTAATTGTAAAATTATGTCCAATGATAAACATTAAATTGAATGGTAAAAATATATTCTAAATATACTTTAAAACCACTCAAATTCATAATTTATCACTATTAATTATTTTGATTAAAAAAGTTGTTTTTAATTAAAATTTAGAAATTTTCACTATTCATCAAAATATGAAAGTTATCCGAAATGTACCAAAATTTCACCCTAGGCTAATTTTGATATTCCGAATCCAAAAATGAAGTCCATTTTGAAATATAGAATATATATGATTTCAAAAAGTAGGTATTACTATTCACAACGGCTAGTTTAATTAGTTGTGGTGTGTGTTAGAACTCGAGGTTGCGTACAACACACGCTATCGCATTATTCGAAGGGAAACGTACCGTAGAAGCTTGGGGTGTTACATTCTCCCCTCCTTCAAATAATTGTGTCCTCGCAATTTCTAGGGTATTACTGCATAAAAAGACTCGGGTGGTTCTTCATCATAAGTTCCTCGGGTTCCCACGTTGCCTCTTCCATCTTATGATTTCTCCACAAAACTTTTACCAGACGCGTCGTCCGGTTTCTCAGTACTTGTTCTCTTGTATCAAGAATCCTGACGGGCTCTTCGCAATAAGACAGATCGGGTTCCAGTTCTAATTCCTCATAGGTGAGTACATGCGTCGGATCAGGCATGTATTTCCTCAATAGAGATACGTGGAACACATCGTGAACTTTGGAGAGACTTGGCGGCATTGCCAATCGGTAAGCTACAACCCCAATTCGTTCTAGAATTTCGAAAGGTCCGATGTACCTGGGACTCAATTTACCTTTCTTACCAAAACGTATGACTACCTTCCATGGAGATACCTTCAGAAAAACATGATCACCGACTTGAAATTCCAAATCCTTCCTTCGATTATCGGCATAGCTCTTCTGCCTACTTTGAGCTGCTTTGATGTGATTTTGGATTACTTTCACCTTTTCCACCGTTTCCTCCACCAGCTCTGGGCCTACAAGTTTTCTTTCACCAACGTCATCCCAACAGGTTGGTGTACGACATCTCTTTCCGTATAACGCTTCATATGGTGCCATCTGTATACTCGAATGGAAGCTATTGTTATAGGAAAATTCTACCAGTGGTAAATATTGATCCCACATACCCTGAAAGTCAAGTGAGCAAGATCTCAACATGTCTTCTAAGGTTTGAATAGTCCGTTCTGATTGTCCGTCTGTCTGAGGGTGGTAAGCAGTGCTCAAATGAAGTTCTGTATCCAGGGATTTCTGAAGACTTTTCCAGAATCTTGAAGTAAAACGGGGATCACGATCAGAAACAATTGATAGGGGTACTCCATGAAGTCTCACAACTTCATTAATGTATAGTCTTGCTAGACGTTCCAGGGGTAGATCTTCTCTTATAGCAAGAAAATGTGCTGACTTGGTAAGACGATCAACAATAACCCATATTGCATCGTTCCTTCTAGGAGTCTTCGATAGCCCCATGACAAAGTCCATCGTAACATTGTCCCATTTCCACTCCGGTATGGGAAGAGGTTGCATGACTCCTCCAGGCTGTTGCCTTCCAGCTTTCACTTGTTGACAAACCATACATCTTGACACAAAATCAGCAATCTCCCTCTTCATGTTGTTCCACCAAAAATGTTCCTTCAAATCTCTATACATTTTGGTGCTCCCAGGGTGTATAGAGAAATTGGAACTATGAGCATCATCCAGCAATTCCCTGTTTAGATCAGGTATATTGGGAACACAAAGTCTCTTCCCGAATTTCAAAATTCCATCTTCATACACAAAGTATCTCAATCTCCCATCATTCACAGCTTTAATCTTCTTTTGGAATTCGTCATCATCGGTCTGAGAACTCTTAATCCTTTCTAGTAAAGATGGTTTGGCAACCATTTGAAAAAGCATTGATGTTTCACCTTCCCTGGTTATTCCCATGTCCATTTTCACTAGATCCATGAAAATTGGATCCCTTTCAATTCTCATATTGTTCAAAACTCCATGGTCTTTTCTACTCAAAGCATCTTCCACCTTGTTTGCCTTCCCCGGGTGGTAGTGTATCGTACAATCATAATCTTTGAGTAATTCAAGCCATCTCCTTTGCCTCATGTTGAGTTCTTTTTGTGAGAAAATATACTTCAAACTCTTGTGATCAGTATAAATCTCACATTTTTCACCATAGAGGTAGTGCCTCCATATCTTCAAAGCAAAGATCACAGCTGCTAACTCAAGATCATGAGTAGGATAGTTTTGTTCATGAATTTTCAACTGTCGTGATGCATAGGCAATAACTCTATCATTCTGCATAAGGACACAGCCAAGTCCGTTCTTCGATGCATCACTATAAATAACGAACCCATCACTCCCCGATGGTAGAGTCAATATAGGAGCATTGACTAATCTTCTCTTCAGTTCTTCGAAACATTCTTCACACTCTTTTGTCCAAAAAAATTTAACCCCTTTACGTGTGAGCTTCGTTAATGGGTTAGCCAATTGGGCAAAATTCTGGACGAAACGTTGATAATAACCTGCCAAACCAATAAAACTACGTACCTCCGTTATACTCGTAGGTGCTGGCCATTCTTGGATTGCCTTGGTCTTAGAAGGATCAACAGAGATTCCATCTTTAGAGACAATATGGCCAAGAAAAGAAATCTTCTGAAGCCAGAATTCACACTTGCTAAACTTCCCATATAATTCATGCCTCCTCAGAGTCTTCAAGATAATGCGCAAGTGATTTTCATGATCTTCGTAGGTTTTGGAGTATACCAATATATCATCAATAAATACCACCACAAATTCATCGAGATACTCCTTGAAGACTCTATTCATCAGATCCATGAATACAGAGGGTGCATTAGTCAATCCAAACGGCATTACAGTAAACTCGTAATGCCCGTACCTGGTTCGAAATGCTGTTTTCGGAATGTCTTCCTTCTTCACACACAACTGATGGTATCCAGATCGAAGGTCAATCTTTGAAAAGTATTGAGCTCCATGCAGTTGGTCAAATAAATCATCAATACGAGGTAGGGGATACTTGTTCTTTATCGTTATAGCATTGATCTCCCTGTAGTCGATACATAACCTCATAGATCCATCTTTCTTTTTAACAAAAAGAACAGGGGCTCCCCATGGAGAAACACTAGGGCGAATAAATCCCTTATTACTCAATTACTCTAGTTGTTTCTTTAGTTAGACTAACTCTACAGTGGCCATTCTATAAGGGGTGTTCGATATAGGCCTTGATCCAGGAATCAAATCAATAGAAAACTCAACTTCTCGTTCTGGAGGATGTCCAGGTAAATCTTCTGGAAATACATCTACAAATTCTTTCACAACAGGTACATCCTCTATTTGAACATTCCTTTCCTCACCCGCAGTTATTTCATTCTCTTCCTCCCCAATAATTGAATTTAGTTGAGCTATTGAGGGTGGATCTAAATAAGAATTAGGTGGTGACGATTCTGCCCTAAAAATAAGGTGTTCCTTATCATTATCATCAAGAATCGTAACCTCTTTCTTCTTACAATAAATCTTCGCATCATAGTCCGAAAGCCAGTCCATACCAAGGATTATATCAAACTCGATCATAGGTATGACGATGAGATCAGCAGATAAAGAAAATTTATGTGCTCTAATGGGGACTGATTCACAAAACTTTGTTGCAACGATACTTCCCTTAGGAGTTTTAACTGACAACTCCCTTATTAAATCAAATTGGAAATATCTAATTTTCTTAGCAAACTGGGAAGATATGAAACAATGCGATGATCCAGAATCAAATAATGCATTTTCTAAACTTGAAGAAACCATTAAATTACCTGCCACCACGTCTTTCGGAGCTTCTACCTCAGCAGTAGTGATAGCATAAGCCTGGCCTTGATCCCTTGGCCTTTTCTGAGGTAAGTTCTCCTGACGCTTAGGACATGCATTTGCATAATGCCCCATCTCCCTGCAATTGTAGCACTGAACGTTGGTAGCTTCCTTCTTCCCCTTGCAATCATGAGCTTGGTGGCCTTTTTCACCACACTTGTAACAGACTCCCATTCCCTTCAAGCAAGTACCAGGATGTTTCTTCCCGCATTTACCACAAGATGGATATTCAACCTTTCCCTTCTTCCCCTTATTTCCATTCCCAGATTGATCAGCAGGTCTCTTCTTCTCTTGCTTTGCTTTAAAGTCATAAGACTTAGAGAATTCCTTTTCGGTCTTTATAGCACATGAGACAATGTCTTCGTACGATGAAAAGGATTGTGAGACTAATGCTCGACGGAGAAATGGTTTTAACCCATCAAAGAAACGATCAATCTTACTTCTTGGGTTGCGAATATAATCTCCAGCATACCTCGCTAACCTTGTAAAGTTAGCCTCATACTTTGTGACATTCTCATCCTCCTTTTGTCTCAGACTCAGAAATTGTCTTTCCATATCCGCTCGATGGTCGCGAGGGAAGTATTTTTCTAAAAACAGATCTTTGAATTCCCTCCATTCCATATTTGATACTTCATCATCTTCCTTCGTATTTTGAATCAATGACCACCATTGATCAGCATCTCCAGTGAGGCGGTAAACTGCCATGATAACTTTTTCCCTTTCACTGCTCCCCAAAGCCTGAAATATTTTCTCTAGGGAAAATATCCATTGCTCAGCTACTAAGGGATTTGTATTTCCATTGAACGTTGGTGGTTGTTGCCTCATTAATCGATCTAACATTGATCCTCCATGCTGCGGATCAGGGTGCTCCATACGGGTAAGGTTATTATTCATAACCTGAGTAAGTTGTCCCAGTATGGTGATTAGCTGATCAGCACCAGTTGCATCACCAGCCCCACTATAATTATCTTGAGCAGGAGGGCAATCCCTACATGGAGTGCGTGCATTGATATGGTTTCCATTTCTTCCACTAGGCGCCATTTCTAAACAATGGCATAAACTAGATCAGTTTATGAATCAAAATACATAATCCCATACTTATAAAACACTTAACATAAATTGAACTATTTATGGATATAATCCATAATCATAAAAATGTTTTCTTTAAGGAAGTATATACTCATAAACCCTTCAAAATGATTTGTAAAGAAAATGAGAGTTATCCTAAGCATATCCCCCGGGAGTGTCGTAACCAAGAGTGCAGCAAGGCCCGTTGTCGTGCACCAGTTCCCGTTCGAGTCTAGCTCAAAGCGGTGTTTTCGGGTTTTACCCCTAGGTACATCTGTGCCAGAGCCGCCTCTACCTGCTCGTATCCAGACAGGGATGTATTGCTCGGAAAACTCACAAAATCTCTACAATACCAAAATTCTAGGAAGTTCTTCTATACTAATCTTCAAAGTTTATCTTAGGTCTACGTGCTCTAATCAGAGTTTATCTAAATCTAGCTTCCAAGGTTTGTACTAAACTTCCTCTGATACCAACTGTAATGCCCCGACCCCAGCTACCCAGAGTCGGTGCATTAATTACATAACATTGGCATGATCACAAGAAAGATCAAATCTCGAAAGACCGGTTGGTTTAGTAGCCTTGGAAACACTAGATATATTCATAAGTTTCACATTACATCATTAAACGAAAAACTACTACAACAACATATTGTCTCCATAATCCACACTCATATCCCCACATAATATCCCTGCAGGTCATTCATAACTTACTTCTTCACTTCCTGGGAAAAATAAAACATAGAAAAGGGGTGAGCTCAAATGCCCAGTAAGGATAACAATATAGCAGAAACTTTCATAAATAAGAATAAACATTTAAGGCAATGTATAACTAAAACAAAAGCCTTTTAAACATGAACATTCAACATGGTATGGCATAAATAAAATGAAATAATGCCATTTACTTATTCACATGGATATTCTACTAATCGAATAATCACATGCAAAAATCAATAACCACTTTCATAATGTTAGAATGCATAATGCCAGACTATCATAACCACATAGCCAAGGCCTCGTGCCAAGACTACAAATAAGATTTTGTCAAGGCCTTGTGCCAAGACACTAGTTTGTCTCATGAGACCTACCGATGCATCGAGGAGCTATAGCGGGCTCCACCCGTCACTTATTAAGTCCAATGCATTCCCATATGAAAAGGTTTAAACATAACATAAACATTCGTATTAAAACTAGCATATGAAATGTCAATACTTTCACAATAAACTATGAATGGTATAAAAATAGCACATCCACAGTCAAACATATCACAAAACCTTCAATACAATATAGAAGTTTTGTATCATAATAAATCAACTTCAAATAATCTTAAAATCCATCAAAGGATGTTGACATAGATGAAATCAAAATTCTTTTTAAAGAAATATCTCCTTTTATTTTGAAATCATTTAAGATCCATATAAAATAAAACATTTTCTTTGAAAATATTCTTATAAGCTTGTAAGGAAAGCTTTGAAGATTTTATAACGGCGTAAAATAACCGCACCCGCCGTATAAGTTAAAAAAAACATTCTTACCTCAATTCTGTCGAAAAGGTTAAAAAAGACCTTGTTTTGAAAACGACGGAAAGATTCCTTTATAAACCTCTTATAAAAAGTCAAAAAGGGTATAAATGACTTTAACCCATATTCTTGTAAATAGTAAAAATGTTTTGAAATACATTTTTAAGAAACATGGATGTGGATGATAAAGAGATCCCAGTAGATTATTACATATAAACAACCTCGGATAATGAAGAGATTGTGAAATAACCCTTACCTTGTACTTTTCCTTGGTTGGGGTAGGTTAACCTCCTGTATAATGGTGAAATAATTGTTATTAAATTATACAAGAATCATATATATTAATATGATATCATATATGATCTTTTAACATTGATTTATTAATAATATCTTAGAATTATCATCGTTTCGGGTGTTAACTTACTCATTTTCTTTTATATGTTTTGTTACATAAGCCATGTTTGTTGTATCTTATTCATATCCAGAATGATATAAAGTCCTTAAACATCATTTTTAAATCATAAAATGATAATTATACTTGAATGGATACGATGGAGAATGAATCTCATCGCGTTCGTGGAGACGGTAGTCCGTACGTACGCACGAGCGACAATATCATTCTTTTGATATTAAAATAATATATAAATGAATGGTATATCATATATACAGAATCATTAACATGTTATATTTATTATTTACATGAGTTACACATCATTATTATACCCATCCAAATAATATTATATTGAATAACAATTACACCACGACGTGGAGACGGTAAGCCGTACGTACGCACGTATGGTGACATGTTATTCAAAGGGTGGATAGAATACTGAATATGGTTGTACCATACTTATAATAAAATCACAGTATATGTGAGATACTGGAGTTATTATTTTAGAATGGTAAGAATAAAGGAAGAAGAAGTGGAAGAAGAAATGAACTTAGAAAAGGGTGGTGAAATCATTACCTCTTCTTCGGGTTCTTCCTTTTGATTTGATCAAAAGGGCTCCTTAGGTTGGCTTTCTGATCAAACTAAGGCCTCTAGGTTGTAGTGAGGGATGTTGGGAGAGTATTTGGGCAGAGTTTGGCCGAACCAAAAGGCTTTGAAGGTGTGAAGAAAAGAGAAGGAGGAGTGCCCTTTTTATAAGAGGGGTGAGGGGAACCTTTGGAAAAGCTAGAAATATTAATTTATAATAAATTCATATTCGGTTTATAATGGCTCCAAAGCTTATTATTCAAAGGTTAAGGTGGGGATAGGTCGAAAACCACTCAACCAATAGAATTTAGACAGGTTTGGGTACTTATATTAACCTTATCTTTAAGTATTAACTCTAAGTTAATTAGTTTCACTTTTACAATGTCTCTTTGTATTTTTATATAATATGGTTAATAAACTTACTATATACATCCAAGCGACCCCCAAGTGGTCCATTAATGATTAACCTATCATAATATAAGTCTCCTGGCCGAACCTTAGATTTTTAGGAATTTAATATCAATTAATAATATAATATTTGTTTTAAGAACTCTTTTATGTCAATTTTGACACTATTCAATAGTTGATTTTTGTGAGACTCATAACATATTGATTACTTCGAACAAAGTCCATTATATCAATCCTAATATATCATATTAGCCTAGAAAATTAGTTTAATTCATTAAAAGTTTCATATTATATTTATTTGGGTATTTATAATATCAATTATTTTAATTTTTCACTATTATAGTAATTACTGCATCATCATTGTGTCATAAATAAAATAAATTATTTAATGTCTAAAAATTATAAATAAAATATAATTATGTAGGAAATCTTTTTATCTTTCTAATGAATATTTATAATCCAAAATCCAACATATATAACCCTATGTAACAATTGTTGTTCTAAAAGATATATGTTTGTGTCATTTTTGTATTCATTTTAACTTAATTAAAATAAAGTGTCATTATCACTTACAAGTGGATCCATGGGGTCCCAAAATTGACACAAAGATTCCCATGGTCGACCATGTATCAACAAATAGGGTTAAGACACGTTTTAGGGTAATTTAGTATTATTATAATATTATTTTTTAACCCTTATTTACCGGATTTACCCTTTAACCATGGTAAATAAAATATTTACCGCAGTAATTATTCAAAATGTGTAAAAATAAAAGATACCTATTTACACAATTTGAACATCCTGATTCCAAATATGGAATCCATTTTCCTAAATTCAAAACACAGAAGTGGCAGAAATTAATTTAAAATTAATTCCCGTTGTCAAAACAAAAAGCGTGTTTTTAAGAGATAATAACTATCAAAAGATTGACACTTGTTTATGTTCGGTTTAATTGTAAAATTATGTCCAATGATAAACATTAAATTGAATGGTAAAAATATATTCTAAATATACTTTAAAACCACTCAAATTCATAATTTATCACTATTAATTATTTTTATTAAAAAAGTTGTTTTTAATTAAAATTTAGAAATTTTCACTATTCATCAAAATATGAAAGTTATCCGAAATGTACCAAAATTTCACCCTAGGCTAATTTTGATATTCCGAATCCAAAAATGAAGTCCATTTTGAAATATAGAATATATATGATTTCAAAAAGTAGGTATTACTATTCACAACGGCTAGTTTAATTAGTTGTGGTGTGTGTTAGAACTCCAGGTTGCGTACAACACACGCTATCGCATTATTCGAAGGGAAACGTACCGTAGAAGCTTGGGGTGTTACAAATGTCTTTTCTCAATGATTTAATGTTTAGATTTCATGTTCAAGTTTTTGCTTTCAAATGTTTATGGATTGTTTTATGTTCTCTATGTGTTCCCTTACTGAGCATTTGAGCTCACCCTTTTTATGTTTTATTTTCCCCAAGAAATAAAGAAAGGTTTTATGTAAGGAAACAAAAATGGGAAGTTCATTATGGGAGATGTTGAAGATCTTTCAACATGATTAGATGTTTATATTCCACGTTTCCAAAGACACTAAACTATTACAGTCCTTGTGTGTCTGTTTTTTTGTTATGTATTAAGTATTCCGCAAATGTAATGTAATGTCCATGTACGTCCAGCTTCGGGTCTCTACAGTTGGTATCAGAGGAAAGTTTTAGTCAATCTTTGGAAACTAGGATGCGAAATCCTTAGTGAGATCCCTAGAGATATTTCTAAGGAATGTCTAGGGATGTCCTTAAGGATAAGTATACGTATAGGATATAGTCCTGTACAGACCCGAATCTTGACGTACATTTACATTACATTACATTTGCAGAATTCTTAGTACATAACAAAAACACACACACAAGGATCGTAATAGTTTAGTGTCTTTGGAAACGCGGAATATAATCTTCTAATCCTGGTGAAAGATCTTCAACATCTCCCATAAAGATCTTCCTTTTTTTATACCTAAAACCTTTCTTTATATCCTGGGGAAAAGTAAACATATAAGGGTGAGATCAAATGCTCAGTAAGGGTAAACAAAATAAATTTCATTCACATCATATACATAAGAACATAACTTTTGGAAATCTTAACCTGCAAAAGAAATCATAATTTCATAACATGGGATACATCATAGTAGTGAAAGGTAAACCCCAATAATCATAACTTAAAACATGAAACTTTGTGTCATACACACATAATCATAAAGAATCATTTCTTGTTAGTCAAGACTCATTGCCAAGACTATCTTAGTGGACAAAGTCCCTTTCTGAACCGAGTCACCCTCGTTTCAGTCCTATTTCACTGAACCGGTATAACCTACCATTCCAGCCATGTCTATCTCATGAGATATAAAATCTTTACCCAATGCATTGGAGGGAGATATAGGTCCCACCCATCTCATAATGATACCATTCTTATGTGTGCCACAAAATCATAAATCATACATCATTGCATAACCCATGTAATACAAATGGGAATCTTAAACATCATGACATCATAAAACAATTCATATAAGATAAAGGAATTCATAAAAATAATTCCATCACAACATAATCAAATCAATGTAATAATAGGGATAAAACAGAACCCTTTATTATCTTATATGGAAAATAATTTTGATAAAACATTTGTACTCCATTCTTGAGGAAAATATCCTTTCTTCTTAAAAAAACAGTTTTCCTCTCTTAACATGTCATACAACTTTAAACTAAAAGAAGTTGATTAAAAATAAACTTGAAAACTTGAAAGGGAAGCTTCTTTGAAATAATTTTTTAAAAATCCATTCATGCCGTATAAGTTAAAAAAACATTCTTCGTACTTTTGTCGGAAATGTCAAAAAGTACCTCGTACGAAAAATGAC
The DNA here is from genome assembly GCA_963277665.1 of Viscum album. Lineage (NCBI taxonomy): Eukaryota > Viridiplantae > Streptophyta > Magnoliopsida > Santalales > Viscaceae > Viscum > Viscum album. Next base: position 28,576,610 of record OY728132.1, on the reverse strand, counting down.
AAAAGATTCCTTTCATATCTTTTACTCAAAACTCACCATAGGTTAAAATAGGTATTAAACAATTTTAGGTGGATGGAAATAATATTACATATTGAGAAAACATGGATGTGGATGATAAAATACACCCCAGTAAATACCAAAGTATAAACAATCTCGGATAAAAATGAGATTGTGATATTTCCATTACCTTAGGTCCGACTTGCTTTGTAAGTGTCCGAACCTCCTGTATAATGATTTAAATAATGTTATTGACTTATTCCAGAATCATACATATTTTTATGATGTCACATATGGTCATATTCTTAGCTTCTTTGTAGTAATATTTCATTGCTACTTGTTATTCAGGTGTTTATAACTTTTTGTTCTTATGCGTGTTTTGTCGAATAAATTCTAATTCTTTACTTTAGGTTATAGATACCACATTTCCAGAATGGTATTAGTGTAATATATATCATATTCATTCATTCATTTCATTTATATAATCTTTATGAAATTAAGATCATGTAGAACGAGTCGCATCACATCGTGGAGACGGTATTCCGTACGTACGCACGAGTGATGATATCGTTCCTATGATCGTGGAATTGTATTGGAGTATATTTATACTATTTAAGAATCAATATCACTTTATAATAATCATATATAGTTTCTCATTACACCATTATACCCATCCTTGTAAGGTGATGGTGGAAAATAGATTACACCACGGCGTGGAGACGGTATTCCGTACGTACGCACGCGCGGTGATTTCATTTTTCCGTAGGATGGATAGAAGGTGAATTAGGGTTGTTTCATATTTATAATAACATATCAGTATGTAAGTAATACTGATGTTATTACTTTATCATGAAACAACTAAAGAAGAAGAAGTTGAAGAAGAAAGAATTTGAAAAGATCGGTAATGGATATTACCTCTTCTTTGAAACGCCTCTTTGAATCCTCCACTTAGGGAACTAAGATTGGTCTTTGAAGAAGACCAGGACCTCTAGGATTATTCTATAGAAGTGGAGAGGAGGAATTGGTAGGGTTTGTCCAAGATAGAAGGCTCAAAGTGGTGTGAGGAAAAGGGGGAGGAGGTGCCCTTTTATAAGGGATGAGAGGGGCACCTTTGGGAAAACTAAAAATATTATTTTATTATAAAGTCAAGTTCGGTTTTAAATAGCTCCAAATTGATATATTTTGAAGCTATGGTGGGGATGGGTCTAAATACTCTCATCCAATATAATTTATACATGTTTAGGTTCCTATTTTAACCTTTTCATTTAGATTTAACATTAGGTTAAATAAGTTTACCTTTACCGTGTCTTCTTGTGTTCTTATAATATATGGTTAATAAACTTACTATAAGCAGCCAAAACAACCCCAATTTGTTTATTATTAATATATATAACCTTATATAAGTCATTTGGCCGAACCTTAGATTTTTAGTAATAAAATTACAATTAATAATATAATATTTGTTTTAAAAACTATTTTATGTCAATTTTGACACTATTTAGTAATTGATTTTTCTGAAAATCATAACAGAATTATTAGTTCTAACCAAGTTAATTAAATCAATAATAACATGTCATATTAACCTAAAAAATTAGTGTAATTCATAAAAAGTATCAAATTATATTTATTTGGGTAGTTATAACATCAATTATGTCAATATTTCATTAATAAGATAATTAATGCATCATCGTTGTGTCATAAATAAATTAAATTATTTATTGTCTAAAAATTACAAATAAAATACCATTATGTATGAAATCTCTTTATCTTTCTAATGAATATTTATAGTCGAATTTATCTTATGTATAACTCTATATTAAAAATGATTTACTTATTAGACTTTGATTTTAACTATTTTAACCCGTCTTTAAATAAATTAATAATAAATGTCCTAATCTAATCCAAGTGGGCCTAAATGGTCATATTTTATTCCTAAGTTTGTTTTTGGTCGAATTACACTTATCAAATAGAATTAGGACATGTGTTAGGGTAATAATAATATCACCTTTACCCTTAATTACCCTATTTACTTTTAACCGTGGTGAAAAAAAGTAAAAAGTTACTATTCACCAAAAATTATTTTAATCTCATTGAACAACATTTTAGTCCTTTATATTAACCGTGTCTCTCGGATTTTCGAAATTCCACTCCCAGAAGCGGTAAAATTAAGTTTTATGAAGAATTCAGTTTTTTTAACTACCACTTAGTGGTTTCACTATTCATCAAAAATTGAAAGTTTTCAAAAAAATACCAAAATTTCACCCTAGGCTAATTTCGATATTCCGAATCCAAAAATGAAGTCCATTTTAAAAAATAAAATTTATAAAATTTCAAAAAGTGGCTATTACTATTCATAACAGCTAGTTTTAATAATATTTTAATAGCATATCGTTGTTTAGTGAAACTCAGTATTGCGTACTACACACGCTATCAAAGAAGGTCGTGATTTCATGTAATGAAAGGCAAGTCAAGGATGCGTGTTGTGCAAGCTCCTTTTGGTATAGCGTACAACACAAGACATTAATGAAATTAAAAAGAATATTTTATCATAAAATCTTGGGGTGTTACATTCTACCCCCCTTAAAATGAATTTCGCCCACGAAATTCGTCGGGGTTATAAATGGTTTACTATTCGAAAGTTTCTTTGATAGAAACCCATATCGTAAAAAGGAATACCAAAACATGGCTTTAAAAACTAAAGTATGAAATGTAACGATTACCCAAATAAACTAATCACTGGGTTTCCAGATAGGTGAAAATATGGATATGGAAGAAAAATCTAACCATCATGTTCTGATGGAGAGTGGTAGAGAACATGGCTATGGAAAAGTCAACAATCACAAATCCATAAATTTGTGACGATCTAAGGTACCATCTGATTAATCAGATATAAGAGCAGTAGGACAACATTTTTGGTTTTCAAGATCGTTTCCCTAAAGTTGAAGAATTTGAATTAGAATAAATACTTACTTTATTTTGGTACAATCTCACTGTTGTTCGTGCCTTGAACAATTTCTATTTCATCTCTTAAATAAATTAAGTTGAATTTGTTATTCATGAAGTGTTAGCAGATCATGTGATAGAATGACGGGTCATTCCATCTGTCTCAAACAAAAGGTTAGCAAAAGTTATTAAATATACATAAGTCATTCTATAGTGAGATTAATCATATATGGTTCCTAAAATGGACTTATACTTCATATATCATACTTCTTAATATAATAAAACTAGTTTCTCCTAAACAGGGACTTCCTGTAGGCCAGTGGTAGGCGATAAAGGCCAGTCGCACTTCGGTTGCGGGTTCGATTCCCACAGCCTTGTCCGACGCGATGGGTTGTCGCCCGTCCTGCAAGTTGTGATTTTTCTAAATCTATATTACTATAACATCCCATCAATAATATCGAAAAACATTTTATCCTAACTTATGTCCAACATAATCCATTCTAATCTTTAGGATTATCTAAAATACTTCGGTCCAAGCTCATAATATAAAGAAAATGATTACTTGAAATTTCACAGAACAATCACGTGAATGCCATCATTTATCCCCCATATATCATAAGATATATCTTTCTGGTCAAATTAAAAACATGTGTATACCTTAATCATGTATTCTCTTGAAGAATGAATACCCATTGAACCTTAGTGAAAACATGAATGCAGTTAAAAGTTAACACTTTCCACATACCAAAATCCTCAAAATTCTATATACTCAAACCATGATATCACTTAGTCCTTATATAAATAATGAGCTCATGAATACTATCAAATATTTCATTTTCTTGTTTTCCCTTCATTATGCGCATATCATTCTTTTTCCAAAAATATCTCAATCACTTTCCATGGTTACTGGTACCCTAAAATTATTGAAAACCACAATAGACCAAAACATAAATATTCCAATATTCCACGATACTATATACAACATTATTCTGGAATCCCATTATATAAACAATTAATCATTCCACCACATCGTTATCATATTCAACATCGCCAATAGTGATCGCATGTGACTTCCCTTTGTCCTTTGCCTTAAGCGGTTGCTCATGTCGATCATCACTAACCCTTGGATTAGGGCATTTATTAGCATAATGCCCCATTTTTTTGCACTTGAAGCATTGAAGTGTTGGTGGTGCGTTCTCTGCAGTGTTTGCTTTATTCACATCATTAGAAACCCTTTTTCCATTACTTCGACACTCAGCTGCTCGATGACCTTCTTATCCACACTTAAAACATTTTCTAGTCCCTTTAAGACAATCTCCACCATGCTTCTTTCCACACTTTGTGCATAAGGAAACATTCATCTTCTTTTCACCATTATTTTGAGATTTCTCCTTGAACTCCATCTTTCTTTTCTTGTCAAAACCATGAGATGGATATGTAACACCAACTTCCATTTCTACCTTGATAGCACAACGCACAATTTCTTCATAGCTACTGAAGTCTTCTATAGATAATGCCCTTCGAAGACTTGGTTTTAAGCCACTGAAAAATCGATCAACTTTACTTTCAGGTTGGATGATAATGTCAGATGCATACCTTGCAAGTCTTGTAAAATTCACTTCGTATATACCAACAGATTCATCATCCTTCTGCTTCAGCTCAAGAAACTCCTTTTCCATCTTTGTTTGAAAAATACGAGGGAAGTACTTACTGAAAAACAATTTCTTGAACTCGTCCCATTCCATGGACTCAGTTTCATCTCTTGGCCTCGTATTCTTCATAAGATTCCACCATTTATCAGCTTCACCTTCCAAACGATATACTGCTAAGATGACTTTATCATGTTCAGAACATTGAAGAACAGAAAATATCTTTTCAGTGGTACTGATCCATTGTTCAGCAACAAGTGGATCAGAAGTCCCACTGAAAGAAGGTGGGTGTTGCCTCATGAAGGACTCAATAGAATATTATTCCCTTCTCTGCTCATTTGGAAGAACAGAATGATTCATATCTTGTGTAAGTATAGCAATAAGATTTTGCACTCCATCTCCCATAACATTTGTTTGTTCAGGAGGACAATCATTGCATTGTCCATTGCATTGATCAACACGGTTCGTTCGGGTTCCAGCCATCGTCTAAAACCCAAAAAGAATAGTGTGAGAGGCAAAAATCATGCTAGGGAAAACATCATAATAAAGGGGGAGTACCTTCAATATATAACATCTTAGGTCAAATTCTAAGATCGTTACCATAGTTTTAGGACTATATCCTATACGTATACTTATCCTTAGGGACATCCCTAGACACACCTTAGAAATATCTCTAGGGATCTAACTAACGTTTTCGCATCCTAGTTTCCAAAGGTTGACTAAACCTTTCCTCTAATACCAACTGTAGAGACCCGAAGCTTGACGTACATTGACATTACATTACATTTGCGGAATACTTAGTACATAACAAAAACACACACACAAAGATCGTAATAGTTTAGTGTCTTTGGAAACTCGGAATATAATCTTCTAATCCTGGTGAAAGATCTTCAAAATCTCCCATAAAGATCTTCATTTTTTTATACCTAAAACCTTTCTTTTTATCCTCGGGAAAAGTAAACATATAAGGGTGAGCTCAAATGCTCAGCAAGGGTAAACAAAATAAATGTCATTCACATCATATACATAAGAACATAACTTTTGGAAATCTTAACCTGCAAAAGAAATCATAATTTCATAACATGGGATAAATCATAGTAGTGAAAGGTAAACCCCAATAATCATAACTTAAAATATGAAACTTTGTGGCATAAACACATAATCATAAAGAATCATTTCTTGTTAGTCAAGACTCATTGCCAAGACTATCTTAGTGGACAAAGTCCCTTTCTGAACCGAGTTACCCTCATTTCAGTCCTATTTCACTGAACCGGTTTAACCTACCATTCCATCCATGTCTATCTCATGAGATATAAAATCTTTACCGAATGCATTGGAGGGAGATATAGGTCCCACCCATCTCATAATGATACCATTCTTATTTGTGCCACAAAATCATAAATCATACATCATTGCATAACCCATGTAATACAAATGGGAATCTTAAACATCATGACATCATAAAACAATTCATATAAGATAAAGGAATTCATAAAAATAAATCCATCACAACATAATCAAATCAATGTAATAATAGGGATAAAATAGAACCCTTTATTATCTTTGATGGAAAATAATTTTGATAAAACATTTGTACTCCATTTTTGAGGAAAATATCCTTTCTTCTTAAAAAAACATTTTTCATTTCTTAACATGTCATACAACTTTAAACTAAAAGAAGTTGTTTGAAAATAAACATGAAAACTTGTAAAGGAAGCTTCTTGGAAATAATGTTTTAAAAATCCATTCATGCCGTATAAGTTAAAAAAACATTCTTCTTACTTTTGTCGGAAAAGTCAAAAAGTACCTCGTACGAAAAACGACAAAAGATTCCTTTCATATCTTTTACTAAAAACTCAAAATAGGGTAAAATAGGTTTTAAACAATTTTAGGTGGATGTAAATAATATTACATATTGAGAAAACATGGATGTGGATGATAAAATACACCCCAGTAAATACCAAAGTATAAACAATCTCAGATAAAAACGAGATTGTTATATTTCCCTTACCTTAGGTTTGACTTTCTTTGTAAGTGTCCGAACCTCCTGTATAATGATTTAAATAATGTTATTGACTTATTCCAGAATCATACTTATTTTTATGATGTCATATATGGTCATATTCATAGCTTCTTAGTAGTAATATTTCATTGCTACTTGTTATTCGGGTGTTTATAACTTTTTGTTCTTATGCATGTTTTGTCGAATAAATTATTATTCTTTACTTTAGGTTATAGATACCCAATTTAAAGAATGGTATTAGTGTAATATATATCATATTAATTCATTCAATTCATTTATATAATCATTATGAAATGAAGATCATGTAGAACGAGTCGCATCACATCGTGGAGACGGTATTCCGTACATACGCATGAGTGATGATATCGTTCCTATGATCGTGGAATTGTTTTGGAGTATATTTATACTATTTCAGAATAAATATCACTTTATAATAATCATATATAGTTACTCATTACACCATTATACCCATCCTTGTAAGGTGATGGAGGAAAATAGATTACACCACGGCGTGGAGATGGTATTCCGTACGTACGCACGCGCGGTGATTTCATTTTTCCATAGGATGGATAGAAGGTGAATTAGGGTTGTTTCATATTTATAATAACATATCAGTATGTAAGTAATAATGATGTTATTACTTTATCATGAAACAAATAAAGAAGAAGAAGTTTAAGAACAAAGAATTTGAAAAGATCGGTAATGGATATTACCTCTTCTTTGAAACGCCTCTTTGAATCCTCCACTTAGGGAACTATGATTGGTCTTTGGAGAAGACCAGGACCTCTAAGATTATTCTAGGGAAGTGGAGAGGAGGAATTGGCAGGGGTTGTCCGAGCTAGAAGGCTCAAAGTGGTGTGAGGAAAAGGGGGAGGAGGTGCCCTTTTATAAGGGAGGAGAGGGGCACCTTTGGGAAAACTAAAAATATTATTTTATTATAAAGTCAAGTTCGGTTTTAAATAGCTCAAAATTGATATATTTTTAAGCTAAGGTGGGGATGGGTCGAAATCATATCATCCAATAGAATTTAGACAAGTTTAGGTTCCAATTGTAACCTTATCATTTAGATTTAACATTAGGTTAAATAAGTTTACCTTTACCATTTCTTCTTGTGTTCTTATACTATAAGGTTAATAAACATACTATAAGCAGCCAAACGAACCCCAATTTGTTTATTATTAATATATATAACCTTATCTAAGTCATTTGGCCGATACTTAGATTTTTAGGAATAAAATAACAATTAATAATATAATATTTGTTTTAAAAACTATTTTATGTCAATTTTGACACTATTTAGTAATTGATTTTTGTGAAACTCATAACAGAATTATTAGTTCTAACCAAGTTAATTAAATAAATAATAACATGTCATATTAACCTAAAAAATTAGTTTAATTCATAAAAAGTATCAAATTATATTTATTTGGGTATTTATAACATCAATTATGTCAATATTTCATTAATAAGATAATTACTCCATCATCGTTGTGTCATAAATAAATTAAATTATTTAATGTCTTAAAATTACAAATAAAATACCATTATGTAGGAAATATTTTTATCTTTCTAATGAATATTTATAGTTGAATTTATCTTATGTATAACACCATATTAAAAATACTTTACTTATTAGACATTGATTTTAACTATTTTAACCCTTCTTTAAATAAATTAATAATAAATGTCCTAATCTAATCCAAGTGGGCCTAAATGGTCATATTTTATTCCTAAGTTTGTTTTCTGTCGAATTACATTTATCCAATAGAATTAGGAAATGTGTTAGGGTAATAATAATATCATCTTTACCCTTAATTAACCTATTTACTTTTAACCGTGGTAAAAAAAAGTAAAAGTTACTATTCACCAAAAATTATTTTCATCTCATTGAACCACATTTTAGTCCTTGATATTAACCGTGTCTCTCGGATTTTCGAAATTCCACTCACAGAAGCGGTAAAATTAAGTTTTATGAAGAATTCAGTTTTTTTAACTACCACTTAGTGGTTTCACTATTCATCAAAAATTGAAAGTTTTTAGAAAAATACCAAAATTTCACCCTAGGCTAATTTCGATATTCCGAATCCAAAAATTAAGTCCATTTTGAAAAATAAAATTTATAAAATTTCAAAAAGTGGTTATTACTATTCATAATGGCTAGTTTTAATAATATTTTAATAGCATATCGTTGTTTAGTGAAACTCAGTATTGCGTACTACACACGCTATCAAAGAAGGTCGTGATTGCGTGTAATGAAAGGCAAGTCAAGGATTCGTGTTGTGAAAGCTCCTTTTGGTGTAGCGTACAACATAATACATTAATGAAATTAAAATTAATATTTTATCATAAAATCTCGGGGTGTTACAAGTCCTAGAACTACAGTAACGATCTTAGAATTTAACCTCAGATGTTTGATATTGAGGGTAATCCCCCTTTACTATGTTGTTTTCCCTGGCATGATTTTTTCCTATCACACTATTCTTTTTGGGTTTTAGAAAATGGCTGGAAACAGGAACATTCACGATAATGGAGGATAAAACGGACAATGGAATGATATTCTTCATGAGGAACCAAATGAAACGGGATTTGGATGTCCAAACATCGTTATTATGCCTAATCAAAAATCTCATAATATGATCAATAATCTCAACTTTGGTAAGTTTCCCAACACAGATAATAAGAGAAAGATGGAGTTTCATGATGATCATAGAGGAAAGAAAGTTCAATTTCCCTCATGTAAATCATGTGGGAAGAGGCATCGAAGAGATTGTTTCAAAGGAACTGGAAGATGCTTTGTGTGTGGAAAAGAAGGATAGAAAGACAGTAAGTGCAAAGGAAAAGGTTCAGTTAACACCATGGACAAGGATAATGGTATTGCTACGACATCAACAATTATTATATGTTTTAAATGTGGAATGTATGGGCATTATGCAAACCAATTCCCTAAAGGAAAATCTCATGATGAAAATCAGCATGGTCATATGAGTAGTATTTATGTGGATGATAATGAAGAGACTACAAATGAAATATGAGATGAAATAAATGATGAATCTCAGTCAATGGTTTAAGAAGTTAGTGGAATGATTGTATGTTTACAAAGAATAATGTATGATACTATGGAATAAAGAATCATCTAAGGATTATTACACTATTGTTTTTCCTAAAGTATTTGAAAGTATTAGTTGAATGGTACCGGTAACCATGGAAGGCTATTCAGATATTTTTGGAAAGTAGATGATATGAGAATAGTGAAGGGACAAGAATATAATGAGATGTTTGATTGTATTCATGAGATCATGACAAATATAAGGACTATGTGATATTATGGTTTGAGTATATAGAATTTTTGGGATTTTGGTATGTGGAAAGAGTTACCTTTTGATAGTATTCATGTTTTCACTAAGGTTCTATGGTAATTTATGTTTCAAGAGAATATATAACTAAGGTATTCATGTGTTTGTAAAACAACCAACAAGATATATCTTATGATATATGTGGGATAAATGCTTGTATTCACATTCTTGGTAGACAACCTTTCTAGTAATTGTTTTCTTTATACTATGATCTCGGACCGAAGTATTTTAGATAAGCCTAAAAGATTTGAATGTATTATGTTGGACTTAAGTTAGTATTGTTTAAGGATAGAACATGTTTCAATATTATTGATGGGATGTTATAGTAATGTAGTTTTAGAAAAAGGATAACCTGCAGGATGGGTGACAGCCCATCGCATCGGACAAGGCTGTGGGAATTGAACCCACAACCGAAGTGCGATTGGACTTTATCACCTACCAATAGCCTACAGGAAGTCCCTGGTTAGTATAAACTAGTTTTATTTTATTAAGAGGTATGATATATGAAGTATAAGTTCATTTTTGGAATCGTATATGATTAACCTCACCATAGATGGACTTATGTATATTTGATAACATTTCCTAACCTTTTTTGATACAGATAGAAGGACCCATCATTCTATCACATGATCTGTTAACACTTCACTAATAACAAATTCATCTTCATTTTTTAAGAGATGAAGTGGAAACTGTTCAAAGCAGGAACAACAGTGAGATTGTACCAAAATCAAGCAAGTATTTATTCTAATTCAAAATTTTAAAATTTAGGGAAATGATATTGAAAACCAAAAATGTTGTCATATTGCTCTTATATCCGATGAATCAGATAGTACCTTAGATCATCAAAAATTTATGGATTTGTGATTGTTAGATTTTTCATAGCCATGTCCTCTACCACTCTCTATCAGAACTTGATGGTTCGATTTCTCTTCCATATCCATATTTTCACCTATGTTAACCTATGAAAAAACCTAGTGATTAGTTTATTTGGGTAACCGTTATGTTTCATACATTAGTTTTTAAAGATAAGTTTTGGTATTCCTTTTTACGATGTGGGTTTCAATTAAAGAAACTTTCAAGGACCACACCATTTATAACCCCGAAGAATTTGGAGGGCGAAATTCATTTTAAGGGGGGTAGAATGTAATAACCCGAGATTTTATAAGATATGTCCTTTTTAATTTCTTTCATATCTTCTGTTTTATGATACACCAAGATTATCTTGCGCTATACGCAACACCGTATTAGCTTGCAATATATGAAACATTATTCTTGGATCGTGTTACACACAATTTCAAGTTTTTTTGATATTTTTTATTCTACGCAACATTGAGTGTGTATGTATATATATATATATATATATATATATATATATATTCAATGTATAAATGAAATATGGTTGTATTTCTTTATACGCAAAAAAGAGTATTTCACTACACGCAACCCTGATTTGGCTTGCATTACACACAATCGTGACCTTCCTTGATAGTGTGTGTTTTACGCAATACCGGGTATCACTAAACAACGGTATGCTATTAAAATATTATTAAAACTAGCCGTTATGAATAGTAATAACCACTTTTTGAAATTTTATAAATTTTATTTTTCAAAATGGACTTCATTTTTGGATTCGGAATATCAAAATTAGCCTAGGTTGAAATTTTGGTATTTTGCTGAAAACATTAAATTTTTGATGAATAGTGAAAACACTGGGTTACTATTTAAAAACCGGATTTTTATTTAAATAATTATTTATTTTATTTAAATTTATTTTAGGTCAAAATTGATACATAATACCTATATAAGTTCAATGTAATTCATTGGAGTCATTTTATAATAATTTTAGATATATAAAAAATTTATTGAACTTTTGACCGCTTTTTACACGCCTCCTAGGAGAATTTGCAAATTTACATAAAACTTAATTTTAGCATTTTTGTGAATGGAATTTCAAAAATACAAGAGACATGGTTGATGTCAGTAAGTAAAATGTGGTTCAGTGAGATGAAAATAATATTTGGTGAATAGTAACTTTTTACTTTTTTACCACAGTTAAAAGTAAATAGGGTAATTAAGGGTAAAAATGATATTATTATTACCCTAACACATGTCATAATTCTATTAGATAAGGGTAATTCGACCAAAAACAACATTAGGGATAAAATATTAACCTTTAGGTCCACTTGGATTAGATTAAGACATTTAATATTATTTTTTTTAAAGAATAGTTAAAATCGTTAAAATTAATGTTTAATAACTAAAACATTTTTAATATAGGGTTATACATAAGATAAATTCGACTATAAATATTAATTAGAAATCTAAAACGTTTTCCTACATAATGGTATTTTATTTGTAATTTTTATACTTTAAATAATTTAATTTACTTATGACACAATGATGATGCAGTAATTATATTATTAATGAAATATTGACATAATTGATGTTATAAATACCCAAATAAATGTAATTTCAGACTTTTTATGCATTAAAATTATTTTCAATGTTAATATGACATGTTAGTATTGATTTAATTAACTTTTTTCGAACTAATATTTTTCGTATAATTTTTAAAAAAATCAATTACCAAATAGTGTCAAAATTGACATAAAATATTTTTTTCAAAAAATATTATATTATTAATTGTTATTTTATTCCTAAAAATCTAAGGTTCTGCCAAATTACTTAGATATGGTTATATATATTAATTATAAACAAATTGGGGTTCGTTTGTCTTTTTATAGTAAGTTTTATTAACCTTATAGTGTAAGAAAACAAGAAGACACGGTAAAAGTTAAATTATCTAACTTAAAGTTAAATCTAAATGATAAGGTTAAAATAGATACCTAAACTTGTCAAAATTCAATTTTATGAGAGGATTTCGACCCATCCCCACCTTATCTTCTAAATAAATCAATTTTGAGCTATTAGAAACCGAATATGACTTTATAATAAAATAATATTTTTAGTTTTTTCAAAGGTGCCCCTCTCCTCCCTTATAAAAGGGAACCTCCTCCCTCTCTTCATCACACCACATTGAGCCTTCATGCTCGGAATACCCCTGCCAAATTATCTTCTCGACTTACCTAGAAACATCCTAGAGGTCCTGGTCTTCTTCAAAGACCAATTTTATTGCCCTAAAAGGAGTTCTCAAAGAAGCGCTTCAAAGAAGTGGTAATGTCCGTTACCGATTCTATCAACTTTATTTCTTCTTCCACTTCTTCTTATTTAGTTATTTCATTATGATTTAATAACATCAGTATCACACATATAATGATATTTTATTATAAATATGAAACAACCCTATTTCACCATCTATCTATCCTACGGAAAATGAAATCACCACGCGTACATACGTACGGAATACCGTCTCCACGCCGTGGTGTAAGCTATTTTCCAACACCACCTTACTTGGATTGGTATAATGGTGTAAAGAATAACTATAAATAGTTATTATAAAATCATACTAATCCTGATATATTTTATCATCCTCTCCAATTCATTTCAATAATTATGCAAATGATATCATCGCTCATGCGTACGTACGGACTACCGTCTCCACGAAGCGATGAGATTCATTCTCAATGTTATCCATTTAAGAATGATTATAAAGTATATATAATAAATAATAATGAAATATATTAAATTATAAAGCTACTGGATTTATGTATATATATATGAATTTCATCTACCTAATTCCATTCAACTCAATTAGAAAACGAAAACAGCGTTCATGCGTAGGTACAGCCTACCGTCTCCATGAGCGGTGTATTTTTTTCATTTATAGATCTATTATATATATGTATATTCTGAATATATATTATATATAAATCATGTTTTATATTCTGAAATTAACTAATCATGATCTAAGTAATCATATGAATAATTACAAGTCAAAACACAGACGACAAATGAAACAATTTTACCCAAAATGCTCTTTAACATGGAATTTACAAAAGAATGGGTAATATAAAGTCATAAGTGAACCATATATGATATACTAAAAATGAATATGATTCTGTAATAAGTCAGTGACATTATTTAAATCATTATACAGGAGGTTCGGATACATACGAAGCATATCAGACATAAGGTAAGGGATAATTTTGCAAATATCATTTTTTTATCTGAGATTTCTTATACGTAAGTATTTACTGGGGTTATTGTTATCATCCATGTCCTTGTTTTCTAAAAGTGTCCTTATGTATGTTTAATGTCCTTTTGACCCATTTTTGACTTTTAATACAAGGTATGTAAGGAATCTTTCTTTTTTTTCCATACGTTGTACTTTTTGACTTTTTCGACAAAAGTATGAGGAGAATGTTTTTTTAACTTATACGGCATGAAAGGATTTTTACAGTTTTATAAAGCCTTATTTTCATGAAGCTTCCTCCAAAATATTTCATGACTATTTTCAACTAAATATATTTTATTTTAAAATTTTATGGAATTTTGTGAAAAGAAAATGATTTTGAAGAAGAAAGGATATTTTCCTCAAGAATTCATTTCAAGTGTTTTATCAAAACCATTTTCCATATAAGATGGAATTATTTCATATGTATATGTTTCAAGTGTAATGTCTCTATGATTTACATGGTTTCACTATTATTATTATGAAATGATATCCATTTATTTTATATGTATTATGTTATGGGATGATGTTTATGAAACCCATATTATTCGTTGGGTTATTATAGAATGATGTATGTTTATTTTGTGGCACAAATAAGAATGATTTCATTATGAGATGGGTGGGACCTATATATCCCTCTAATGCATTGGGTAAAGATTTATATCTCATGATATAGACATGGATGGAACAGTAAGTTAATTCGGTTTACTGTTACAGGACTGAAACGAGGAGTGAAATCGATTCAGAAAGGGACTTTGTCCACTAAGATGGTATTGGAAGCAATGCTTTGGCTACTATGGAAATCTTAACAAGTGCTGAATGGTTTCCACAATTACATGTTTTATTCCCATTCTATTTTATCATGATTGATGTTCCTTTATGATATATGCCTTACGTACTTCCAAGATTTATGTCTTTTCTCAAGGTTTTAATGTTTAGATTTCATTTTCATGTTTTTGCTTTCAAATGTTTATGGATTGTTTTGTGTTCTCTATGTTTTCCCTTTCTGAGCATTTGAGCTCACCCTTTTTATGTTTTATTTTCTCCCAAAAATAAATAAAGGTTTTAGGTAAGGAAACAAAAAGGGGAAGATCGTTATGGGAGATGTTGAAGATCTTTCAACATGATTAGATGTTTATATTATGAGTTCCCAAAGACACTAAACTATTACGATCCTTGTGTGCCGGGGTTTTTTTTTATGTGTTAAGTATTTTGAAAAAGTAATGTAATGTCCATGTACGTCAAGATTAGGGTCTGTACAGTCTTATCATGCAACCATTTCATTTTATTAATTAATTACAACTTCGTGTTAATAGGTTACGTTAGTCATAGACAACACTTAAATAACCTCGTGATAGAATAAGTACTGAAGGTCCCAAGACATAACAAGGAAACCCTAAAATGATATCCAGTGAGAGAGTTCCAGGGTAAAAACTAAGGTACCCTAAACTCACAGAATACTAAATTAGTAGTATATGATTGTAGCTATGGGGTAAGAGTGTAATCAAAGTAACATAATCTAATACATTCCACAATAACGTGCCTATAATGTCCAAGGACTGCGTCGAATGTAAAATGGTGCTACTCAAGGACTGGGTCCAAGGAGTGTATCCAAGCCACCTACTTGTCAATGCTAGATCCAAGGAGTGTAATTGAGGTATCCTGGAATAATAAAATGGATCTAATGGTAGTATGCTGGGAATCCAAGGAATAGACAAGAATGATAATCTAGGTGGGTATCAACCAATGAATAATGCATCCTTGAATCAGAATGCGGTTCTTAAGACCCAAGTTATTCTCCTCTCACAATCAAAGGTGATCTTGAGTCATTCCATTCATATAAGATATTGTAATCATGTAGTTGTTCATTTGGTTCATGTCTTACCTTAAATTAGTGTGGATATGTCATGTATAGTTGAAAACATTTATATTCTGGTCCAATCCTTGCCTTCCATTAGTCTGGATAGGCCAAGTATCATTGTAACCATTTAATTATGTCTTAGTTAACCATTAAGGAATATTCAATTAATGAGTTTCACAACACTAACTTCCATCTACATTGAAAGGTGTTTTATGGATGTGTAATTAATGTTATAAATTTATTTATAACATTTTTTATACTCCCTATAGTAATTTTCATGTAAAAGTTCATAATTGGTGTGAGATACTCATGTTTTAATACTATGTATAATTTTTGTGCATTATTTGAAGTAGTCCAATTGAATCAGTTTACTATTTTAATTATAAATCCCACACTTATTATACAAAATTTGTAACACCCCAAGATTTCATAGTGTGCTATTTCTTCAAAATAATTCAATAACTTACACTACACGCAACACCGAGTTCAATCACACCATGACTTACAAAAAAAAGACATTCAAAAGAGGTTATGAATAGTATTATCTAAATTTTAAACTTTATATAATCCTTATAATTTTATAATCCATATTATGAGTTTCTTAGATATAATGCAAGAACAAATTCATTTTCAGTATTGCACTTTTATCAACTTTTAATAGTGAACCCTTTTTAAATACAATATTTTAAACTTTTTGACTAAATGGGGACATCAAAAAATTTAAAATGAAACATCCCAAGCTTCCACGGTACGCTTTCCTTTGAATAATACAGTAGCGTGTGTTGTACGCAACTTCGAGTTTTAACACACACCACAATCGATCAAACTAGCCGTTATGAATATTAATACCTAATTTTTGAAATTATATATATTTTATATTTCAAAATGGAATTCATTTTTGGATTCGTAATATCTAATTTAGCCTAAGGTGAAATTTTGGTACATTTCGGATAACTTTCATATTTTGATGAATAGTGAAAATTACTAAATTTTTATTAAAAACGACTTTTTTAATCAAAATAATTAATAGTGATAAATTATGAATTTGAGAGGTTTTAAAGTATATTTAGAATATATTTTTACCATTTAATATAATGTTGGTCATTGGACATAATTTTACAATTAAACCGAACATAAACAAGTGTCAATCTTTTGATAGTTATTATCTCTTAAAAACACACTTTTTGTTTTGACAGCGGGAATTAATTTTAAATTAATTTCTGCCACTTCTATGTTTTGAATTTAGAAAAATGGATTCCATATTTGGAATCAGGATGTCCAAATTGTGTAAATAGGTAACTTTTATTTTTAGACATTTTGAATAATTACTGTGGTAAATATTTTGTTTACCATGGTTAAGGGTAAATCCGGTAAATAAGGGTTAAAAAATAATATTATAATAATACAAAATTACCCTAAAACGTGTCCTAACCTTATTGGTGGACACATACCCGACCATGAGCATCCTTGGGTCAATTTGGGGACCCCTTGGAGACACTTTTATGTGGTAGGGACACTTTATATTAATAAAGTTAAAATAAAAAATAAAAATGGCATAAGCTTACATCTTTTAGAAGAACAATTTTTACATAGGGTTATACATGTTGGATTTTCGATTATAAATATTCATTAGAAAGCTAAAACGATTTCCTACATAATGATATTTTATTTATAATTTTTATACATCAAATAATTTAAATTATTAATGACACAATAATGATGCAATGTTTACCTCATTAATAAATCATTTAAATAAATAAGATTATAATGATTAAAATATTATCTAAAACCTGTCCAATTCTTATTGGTTGATGTTATTTAGAATATGAGTCATCTTATCTTTGACCTCAATGATTTTTGGACCATAATAAACCGAATATAATTATATTATAAAGTAATACTTTCACTCTTTCCTAAAGAGCCCCTCTTCTCCCTTATAAAAGGAGACCACTTCTACTCATTCCTCACACCTCTCAAGCCACTTGGTTCGGCCAAACTCTGCCCAAATACTCTCCCAAAATCCCTCAATACAACCTAGAGGCCTTAGTTTGATCATAAAGTCAACCTAAGGAGCCGTTTTGATCAAACAAAAAGGAAGAACCCGAAGAAGAGGTAATGATTTCACCACCCTTTTCTAAGTTCATTTCTTCTTCCACTTCTTCTTCCTTTGTTCTTACCATTATAAAATAATAACTCCAGTATCTCACATATACTCTGATGTTATTATAAATATGGTACAACCATATTCAGTATTCTATCCACCCTTTGAATAACATGTCACCATACGTGCGTACGTACGGCTTACCGTCTCCACGTCGTGGTGTAATTGTTATTCAATATAATATTATTTGGATGGGTATAATAATGATGTGTAACTCATGTAAATAATAAATATAACATGTTAATGATTCTGTATATATGATATACCATCCATTTATATATTATTTTAATATCAAAAGAATGATATTGTCGCTCGTGCGTACGTACGGACTACCGTCTCCACGAACGCAATGAGATTCATTCTCCATCGTATCCATTCAAGTATAATTATCATTTGATGATTTAAAAATGATGTTTAAGGACTAGATATCATTCTGGATATGAATAATATACAACAACCATGGCTTATGTAACAAAACATATAAAAGAAAATGAGTATGTTAACTCCCGAAACGACGATAATTCTAAGATATTATTAACAAATCAATGTTAAAAGATCATATATGATATCATATTAATATATATGATTCTTATATAATTTAATAACAAATATTTCATCATTATACAGGAGGTTAACCTACCCCAACCAAGGAAAAGTACAAGGTAAGGGTTATTTCACAATCTCTTCATTATCCGAGGTTGTTTATACGTAATAATCTACTGGGATTTCTTTATCATCCACATCCATGTTTCTTCGAAATGTATTTCAAAACATATTTATTATTTACAAGAATATGGGTTAAAGTCATTTATACCCATGTTTAACTTTTTATAAGAGGTTTATAAAGGAATCTTTCCGTCGTTTTCAAAACAAGGTACTTTTTAACCTTTTCGACAGAATTAAGGTAAGAATGTTTTTTTAACTTATACGGCGGGTGCGGCTAATTTCCGCCGTTATAAAATCTTCAAAACTTCCCTTACAAGCTTATAAGGATATTTTCAAAGAAAATGTTTTATTTTATATGGATCTTAAATGATTTCAAAATAAAAAGAGATATTTCTTTAAAAATAATTTTGATTTCATCTATGTCAACATCCATTGATGGATTTTACGCTTATTTGAAGTTGATTTATTGTAATACAAAGCTTCTATATTGTATTGAAGGTTTTGTGATATGTTTGACTGTGGATGTGCTATTTTTATACCATTCATAGTTTATGGTGAAATTATTGACATTTCGTATGCTAGTTTTAATACGAATGTTTATGTTATGTTTAAACCTTTTCATATGGGAATGCATTGGACTTAGTAAGTGACGGGTGGAGCCCGCTATAGCTCCTCGATGTATCGGTAGGTCTCATTAGACAAACTAGTGTCTTGGCACAAGGCCTTGACAAAATCTTATTTGTAGTCTTGGCACGAGGCCTTGGCTACGTGGTTATGATAGTCTGGCATTATGCATTCCAACATTATGAAAGTGGTTATTGATTTTGCATGTGATTATTCGATTAGTAGAATAACCATGTGAATAAGTAAATGGCATTATTTCATTTTATTTATTCCATACTATGTTAAAAGTTCAAGTTTAAAAGGCTTTTGTTTTAGTTATACATTTCCTTAAATGTTTATTCTTATTTATGAAAGTTTCCGCTATATTGTTATCCTTACTGGGCATTTGAGCTCACCCCTTTTCTATGTTTTATTTTTCCCAGGATGTGAATAAGTAAGTTATGAATGACCTGCAGGGATTTTATGAGGGGTTAATAGTGTGGATTGTGGAAACATTATGTTGTTGTATTAGTTTTTCATTTTATGATGTAATGTAAAACTTATGAATATATCTAGTGTTTCCAAGGCTACTAAACCAATCGGTCTTTCGAGATTTGATCTTTCTTGTGATCATGCCAATGTTATGTAATAATGCACCGACTCTAGGCAACTGGGGTTGGGGCATTACAGTTGGTATCAGAGGAAGTTTAGTACAAACCTTGGAAGCTATATTTAGATAAACTCTGATTAGAGCACGTAGACCTAAGATGAACTTTGAGGATTAGTATAGAAGAACTTCCTAAAATTTTGGTATTGTAGAGATTTTGTGAGTTTTCCGAGCAATACATCCATGTCTGGATACGAGCAGGTAGAGGCGGCTCTGGCACAGATGTACCTAGGGGTAAAACCCGAAAACACCGCTTTGAGCTAGACTCGAACGGGAACTGGTGCACGACAACGGGCCTTGCTGCACTCTTGGTTACGACACTCCCGAGGGATATGCTTAGGATAATTCTCATTTTCTTTACAAACCATTATGAAGGGTTTATGAGTATATACATCCTCAAATGAGACATTTTTATGATTATGGATTATATCCATAAATAGTTCAATTTATGTTAAGTGTTTTATAAGTATGGGATTATGTATTTTGATTCATAAACTGATCTAGTGTATTCCATTGTTTAGAAATGGCGCCCAGTAGAAGGAATGAGAACTCCAGAAATGCACATGATCCAAAGAGAAGGAAGGATCATATCTTTCATGGTCTTAAGCTAGAATTTATAAGAGAAATAGTCTCCCATGTATTATCATCATATAAAGAAATAATATCATGTGTTGATAAGATAAGTAAAGAGTTTACTGAGTCCTATGGCTTTGAAGGGAAGCAAGAGAAGAAAAGGATAGAAGAGAGAAAGATGGATAAAGGGAAGAGGGAAAATAAGAATTTTCCCATATGTCGTAACTGTGGAAAGAAACACCCTGGAACTTGCCTGAAAGGAATGGGAGTTTGTTATAAGTGTGGAGGAAAAGGGCACAAAGTACATGACTGCAAGGGTAAGAAAATGGTTTCAAATGTACAATGCTTCATTTGCAAGGAGTTTGGACACTACGCGAACCTATGTCCCAGTCATCAGACTATGCCGCAAATGATGCTATTGGATAATAATCAAGTTATGATACTACCACAGATTAAGAGGAATGATTAGAGTTATTATGTTGACTATATCAATTGAGTGTTGTATCAACAATGTACTTGTTATAATAATTGTGGAGTATATAAGGATTGTACTACAGTACTATTTCATTAAGGACTTGAGATGGTGTGGAACAAAGAAAAGTGACTCAGTAGTAGGTTAAATGTTTGGAAAATATATGGTTGAGAGAAAGATAAACCATAATATGGTTCAGATACCGAGGTGGTGATTTTAGAATAATACATGATTGATTTGAATAAATTATATTGGATATTATTGACTACCTTGAAGCTGATTAATGATTTGTATATTCCATCATTGTTGGGGTTTAAAACATTTTTGGATTAATGAAGTATATCAAGCATTCTATATGGAATAAGGGAACATGAATGTAATCAATAAGGAATATGGTAATACATGATGAAGATATTCATATGCTATTACGGGGTAAAAAGGATCTATATTATGTTTACCTTCCTTATAAATGTTGGACTGTGAGTTTGGATAGAAGTATTTTGGATAGTTCTAGTTTGGATTATTTTGGATTTCCATAAAAGGACAACCCGGAGGTCGGGCGGCAACCCGTCGCGTCCGGCAAGGCTGCGAGACTTGAACCCGCAACCGAAGGGCGACAAGGGTGTATCACCTACCACTGGCCCAAGAGATGTCCTGGATTAAATAATGTAGTTTTTTTAAAAGATCTGATAGATGAATTATAAATTCATTTATTTTGGAACCCTATACGAATAGTGTAAATAGAAATTTTTACATTCTATTATCTTTTAGAGTGAAAGATGAGTTTGTGGTAGAAATTTATTAAAGGATAAAACTATAATTATAAAGTAAGTATATCTCCTTATGATCTTAGCCAATCTCATAAATAAATTCCTCAACATTAATAAAAGGAACATAGAACAAAAATGTTTTCCTAGATGGTACCTTAAATCATCACTAATTTATGGCTTTGGGATTGTTGGCCTTTTCATAGCCATGTTCTCTACCACTCTCCATCAAATAATTGATGGTTAGATTTCTCCTCCATATCCATATTTTCCTACATGGAACCCTAGTATGTGTTATTTTCGGTAATCTTCATACTTTCGACTCTTTATTTTAAATAGAGTCCTCATTAATTCATTTTTCGATGTGGGATTTCAACTAAGATATTTTGAAACTTCAAAAATGTGTTATCCTAATACCCTATGTTTTGTTGAACCGATGGTATTTCAAATCATCATAGATTGATGAATTTAAGGACCTCAATTTTATACTTGTTTGTGATTGATGACCTCAATCACTACCTATAAATATTTACATTTTTCCTCCAATTATATGTCTCAAATTGCAACCAATGTTCTCCTAATCGAGATCATAATTTGGTGGTGACCCTTTCATTTCTCTTTTCCTCATATTAAGACTAAATTTTAGTAACCCAATTTCTTATGTGGGTTTTCCCACAAATATATTTTCTATTTTCAACCTTTTATTTTCGAAGAACAATTTAAAATTGCGAGGACGCAATTTATTGAAGGAGGGGATAATGTAACACCCCATGATTTCATAGTGTGCTATTTCTTCAAAATAATTCAATAACTTGCACTACACGCAACACCGAGTTCAATCACACCATGACTTACAAAAAAAAAGCCATTCAAAAGAGGTTATGAATAGTATTATCTAAATTTTAAACTTTATATAATCCTTATAATTTTAGAATCCATATTATGAGTTTCTTAGATATAATGCAAGAACAAATTCATTTTCAGTATTGCACTTTTATCAACTTTTAATAGTGAACCCTTTTTAAATACAATATTTTAAACTTTTTGACTAAATGGGGACATCAAAAAATTTAAAATGAAACATCCCAAGCTTCCACGGTACGCTTTCCTTTGAATAATACAGTAGCGTGTGTTGTACGCAACTTCGAGTTTTAACACACACCACAATCGATCAAACTAGCCGTTATGAATAGTAATACCTAATTTTTGAAATTATATATATTTTATATTTCAAAATGGACTTCATTTTTGGATTCGGAATATCGAATTTAGCCTAAGGTGAAATTTTGGTACATTTCGGATAACTTTCATATTTTGATGAATAGTGAAAATTACTAAATTTTAATTAAAAACAACTTTTTTAATCAAAACAATTAATAGTGATAAATTATGAATTTGAGAGGTTTTAAAGTATATTTATAATATATTTTTACCATTTAATATAATGTTGGTCATTGGACATAATTTTACAATTAAACCGAACATAAACAAGTGTCAATCTTTTGATAGTTATTATCTCTTAAAAACACGCTTTTTGTTTTGACAGCGGGAATTAATTTTAAATTAATTTCTGCCACTTCTGTGTTTTGAATTTAGAAAAATGGATTCTATATTTGGAATCAGGATGTTCAAATTTTGTAAATAGGTAACTTTTATTTTTAGACATTTTGAATAATTACTGTGGTAAATATTTTATTTACCATGGTTAAGGGTAAATCCGGTAAATAAGGGTTAAAAAATAATATTATAATAATACAAAATTACCCTAAAACGTGTCCTAAACTTATTGGTGGACACATACCCGACCATGAGCATCCTTGGGTCAATTTGGGGACCCCTTGGAGCCACTTGTATGTGGTAGGGACACTTTATATTAATAAAGTTAAAATAAAAAATAAAAATGGCATAAGCTTACATCTTTTAGAAGAACAATTTTTACATAGGGTTATACATGTTGGATTTTCGATTATAAATATTCATTAGAAAGATAAAACGATTTCCTACATAATGATATTTTATTTATAATTTTTATACATCAAATAATTTAAATTATTAATGACACAATAATGATGCAATGTTTACCTCATTAATAAATCATTTAAATAAATAAGATTATAATGATTAAAATATTATCTAAAACCTGTCCAATTCTTATTGGTTGATGTTATATAGAATATGAGTCATCTTATCTTCGACCTCAATGATTTTTGGACCATTATAAACCGAATATAATTATATTATAAAGTAATACTTTCACTCTTTCCTAAAGAGCCCCTCTTCTCCCTTATAAAAGGAGACCACTTCTACTCATTCCTCACACCTCTCAAGCCACTTGGTTCGGCCAAACTCTGCCAAAATACTCTCCCAACATCCCTCAATACAACCTAGAGGCCTTAGTTTGATCAGAAAGTCAACCTAAGGAGCCCTTTTGATCAAACAAAAAGGAAGAACCCGAAGAAGAGGTAATGATTTCACCACCCTTTTCTAAGTTCATTTCTTCTTCCACTTCTTCTTCCTTTGTTCTTACCATTCTAAAATAATAACTCCAGTATCTCACATATACTGTGATGTTATTATAAATATGGTACAACCATATTCAGTATTCTATCCACCCTTTGAATAACATGTCCCCATACGTGCGTACGTACGGCTTACCGTCTCCACGTCGTGGTGTAATTGTTATTCAATATAATATTATTTGGATGGGTATAATAATGATGTGTAACTCATGTAAATAATAAATATAACATGTTAATTATTCTGTATATATGATATACCATCCATTTATATATTATTTTAATATCAAAAGAATGATATTGTCGCTCGTGCGTACGTACGGACTACCGTCTCCACGAACGCAATGAGATACATTCTCCATCGTATCCATTCAAGTATAATTATCATTTGATGATTTAAAAATGATTTTTAAGGAATGGATATCATTCTGGATATGAATAAGATACAACAACCATGGCTTATGTAACAAAACATATAAAAGAAAATGAGTAAGTTAACTCCCGAAACGACGATAATTCTAAGATATTATTAACAAATCAATGTTAAAAGATCATATATGATATCATATTAATATATATGATTCTTGTATAATTTAATAACAACTATTTCACCATTATACAGGAGTTTAACCTACCCCAACCAAGGAAAAGTACAAGGTAAGGGTTATTTCACAATCTCTTCATTATCCGAGGTTGTTTATACGTAATAATCTACTGGGATTTCTTTATCATCCACATCCATGTTTCTTCGAAATGTATTTCAAAACATATTTATTATTTACAAGAATATGGGTTAAAGTTATTTATACCCTTGTTTAACTTTTTATAAGAGGTTTATAAAGGAATCTTTCCGTCATTTTCAAAAAAAGGTCATTTTTAACCTTTTCGACAGAATTAAGGTAAGAATGTTTTTTTTAACTTATACGGCGGGTGCGGCTAATTTCCGCCGTTATAAAATCTTCAAAACTTCCCTTACAAGTTTATAAGAATATTTTCAAAGAAAATGTTTTATTTTATATGGATCTTAAATGATTTCAAAATAAAAAGAGATATTTTTTAAAAATAATTTTGATTTCATCTATGTCAACATCCTTTGATGGATTTTACGCTTATTTGAAGTTGATTTATTGTAATACAAAGCTTCTATATTGTATTGAAGGTTTTGTGATATGTTTGATTGTGGATGTGCTATTTTTATACCATTCATAGTTTATGGTGAAATTATTGACATTTCGTATGCTAGTTTTAATACGAATGTTTATGTTATGTTTAAACCTTTTCATATGGGAATGCATTGGACTTAGTAAGTGACGGGTGGAGCCCGCTATAGCTCCTCGATGCATCGGTAGGTCTCATGAGACAAACTAGTGTCTTGGAACAAGGCCTTGAAAAAATATTATTTGTAGTCTTGGCACGAGGCCTTGGCTATGTGGTTATGATAGTCTGGCATTATGCATTCCAATATTATAAAAGTGGTTATTGATTTTGCATGTGATTATTGGATTAGTAGAATAACCATGTGAATAAGTAAATGGAATTATTTCATTTTATTTATGCCATACTATGTTAAAAGTTCAATTTTAAAAGGCTTTTGTTTTAGTTATACATTTCCTTAAATGTTTATTCTTATTTATGAAAGTTTCCGCTATATTGTTATCCTTACTGGGCATTTGAGCTCACCCCTTTTCTATGTTTTAATTTTCCCAGGATGTGAAGAAGTAAGTTATGAATGACCTGCAGGGATTTTGTGAGGGGTTAATAGTGTGGATTGTGGAAACATTATGTTGTTGTATTAGTTTTTCATTTTATGATGTAATGTAAAACTTATGAATATATCTAGTGTTTCCAAGGCTACTAAACCAATCGGTCTTTCGAGATTTGATCTTTCTTGTGATCATGCCAATGTTATGTAATAATGCACCGACTCTAGGCAACTGGGGTCGGGGCGTTACAAAATTCATGGTTCTTGTTTTGTAGGATTCCTTATTAAATTTTCAACTTTTAATTAAAATGAATTATAGTCCAATTATTCTATTTAAATGGAAATATGTACCACATGAGAAGGCCCACAAAATCTGTGATGAAAATGGACCATCCATGAATATTTAATTACAAGGATCAATCCAAAAGTCTAAAATCGTTGATTCTCTGACAATGGTCGGGGGGAAATTCATTTTATCTGGGATAAAAAATTTATGTCCCAAATCCCAAAAATGGGGGAAAACTAATGAATTTAAAACCATCCCACCATTAAATCTGGGAATTGAAATCACCACACCATTATTGATTTTTATCTTTATATAGACATCCATTCGAGCTGATATTTATTCTTTGTAAAAGGAAAGATATTTTTGGCCAAAATTTTTGATGAATGTGTTCCTATTTGAGGGCATATTCATGTTCAAAAACCCATTCACATTATGACCTTCAAAAAAGTGTTGATGAAAATAGATAGGTGCAAACTGTTTTGAAAGATGTCCATATATTTGGCTCAAAAAGTCAAATGGATACCAAATTTTGTTGGATGAAAATAAAAAACAATATCTAAAACATTAAAAAATTGAATATCTCGATATTCCTCTATTTTTATGGCCCAATTGGTGAGACATGAGGAGGGGCAGATTTGGAATGAAACCAGTCCGTTGCCTTTGGCTATAAATGCATCTCGCTCTCCTCCTTGAATGGGGTTGGAATTTCAGAGAAATTAAGATTAGGTTCACATAACCAAGGCTCTTCCAATGGATTGGGAGGATCTTCCATACTAACATTTCACTTGAAAAACCATTCCTCCTATATATCTTTCTTTTACATTTGTGTTGTTCTTCATTTATAATCATTGAAGTGTTTGTTTTTGTAATTATATTTTAATTCATGTTTTTTCTTTATATTCCCTCTGAATCATACATCCTCTATTATTAAATATTAATGGTCTTAAAATAGTATAAATCTAGTTAAACATAATTTTCTGTTTTTATTGATCATTCAATCAAAAGTCCATGTTTATTTCTCTTCGTCTCTCATGTCTGTATTTGGCACACCACTCTTTTTTATCCCTTTATTTTTCTTAAATTCATAATTCATCTTCAAAAAAAACCAGATTACTAATTATATAAATGGATGAGTAAATATCTCATTGGGATTAGTTATAAATTAGTAATATTAAGTGATTGATATATTTTCCTCAATGAATATTCCTTGAATTTACATTGTGTATGTTCGACTTAATAAGTCATAGATTAAGGACTTTTTTTGTTTAACGAGTGGTTTACATGGATTATTGGAACCATAAATACCCTTCCATAAAAAATATATTATTACGATAAGAACCCTAAGTTTTGTTAAGTCTTGGATTACATCCTTCACACTTGGGAATTCCAATCAACATCAACTTGTGACATGGGTGTTAATTTAATGCAATATAATGAAAGTCTCAAGGATATCACAAGAATAACTACCTAATAATTAACTCACCCAAATCCTTATCAAATTGTTAAATCAAACACTAAACACCAATCAATAATCAATTCATTTAACCTCTTCAAACAAACCCTCCAATCAAAATAAAATCAACTAAAAACAATCAACTATTGAAAAGTATCATCACCGATGATTCGACCCGAGTGCTGCTATACACATTAGTAGATCACCAAGACTATGAATGGTCGATAGGTGACAATAGGTCCTGATTTCTAATGTATCCATTTCCATGGATGGTTAAATTAATTAGTCTTTAGTTTCTATTCATTTTAAACTAAAAAATAAAAAAATAAAAAATTGACAAAAAACAATGAAAACCCCATCTTCCCATAAAAATAATAAATATAAAAATAAAACAAAGGAAAAATTTTCTTTCTATTTCATCCAAAATACCTTTTAATTCCATGTTTCCTCACAAAAAATCCCTCAAATTTCTTTGACCCTGAAATTGAATGAACTTTTCACTAACATAGGAGAAACATTAGGGATAAACAAATCATTCAAGAACCAGTCCGGGTCCAACCAATTGAATTGGATATGTCCAATCCTATAAACCAAACACTTAAAGAACTTTCTACCCCCGATAGTAATTACCAACCCCTTGGTATTAAATATCAAAAAATAGAGGCTGAAATTGAACTCAACTCATGTTCTATTTTTCTTCTTCGTCACTTCCACAGGCCAGCCAGTGTGGATCCACATATTCTTATTTAAGAGTTCCTTGGGGAGTTCTCTACCTTGAAGACTAAAGGGGTTTCTAAAGAAAAAAATAAAACTCTAAGCATTCCCTTTATCCCTAGACGACACTTCTATGTCATGGATTCACTACCTCCCTCGTGGTTCCATAAGCACATGTAATGACATGAAGTGACTTTTCATAGAAAATATTTTCTCGCTTCTCGTACTGCTTCTATTTAAAAGAAAATAAGTGGTATCTATCAATTCTCAAATTAAAGACTCCATAAATAGTAGGAGGGGATTAAAAACATATAGGAACCTTATCACACCACCAAATCCATGACAAACTCTTGGTCCAAAACTTCTTAAAGGGTTATTAACCAGGGAGAGAACTCTTATTGATGCTACAAGTGGTGGTGCTCTTGTGGTTAAAACTCCTGCACCTGTAAGTGAACTCATAAGTAACATTTCTATAATCACACAACAATTCCATACTCGAGCACATGCTCAAGTCAAACAAGCTCATGATAATCAATCGATAGAGCCGAGAAAGATGATAGAGTAGATGAGTGAACTTACAGGTCTTATGCGACAACTAGTAGTGGCTTCCAAATATCCAAACCCATCTTCTCTAAAAAAATTGTTCCCTAGAACTATCAAGAACTGTGGAATTTTATGCTCCCCATCTAATCTAACTAACACTTGTCCACAACTTCAAGAGGATACTTATGATTCATCTAAACCAATGGAGCTCTATGTATCATATTCTCAGAAAAACACCAACCCTCAAAAATTTGTACAGTTATTCGAAAATTCAATCTACCTCACTCTAAGACCTTATATTCTAACTTATACCAATGCTTGAGGTATCGTAATCCATTTTCTCATCCCCCTCAATTCCCTCCTCAAAACTCAAACCAATTCCAATATGGTCAAGGTATTGGTAACATCCAACAACCATACCCTTTTATTCCTAAACCTCAAAGGAACAATCCTATTCCAAGATTCCACATTCCCAATGAGCCTTCCAAATTCACAAACCAATACAATAAATTTTGAAAGAACCAAAATAATGTCAATACCAATATGGGACAAGCTTCTTTGTCCAAAAAAATGGGGATGTGCAGTGGAAGATCATTCCTCTTTCACCCGTTCAGCCTTAAAAATATTGAAACCCAAATTGGTCAACTTGCACCCAATCATATCCAACCACAATAATCAAATTATTCCTAACTTCCAGATGAACCATTACCCAACCCCAAGGGTAATGAATGTTCAATTGAACCTAGATCATGAAATAAAACTTGGATGACTCATGATGAGTCCTCCAACTCCCTTTTGAATTTTTTCCTATAAATGAGAATAAAAAGAAATAAGAAAAGGATCTTGATGACATTACCTTACCTCATTCTATTTCACTAAAGAACCCAATTCATTTTCCTCATGAAATTTCTAAGAAAAATAAATTTTTTGAACCCGATTCTATAATAAATGGCATGTTTAGACGTGTTGAATTGAAAATTCATGTCTTAGATAGCATCAATAAAATACACATGTATGAAAATTTTATAAAGGATATTTTCACACATAAGAAAAAACATAGGACCATCTATAATTTTTGAAACCAATAGTCCATTCCCATGACGTGAAAAGATCTCGGGACCTTTATAGTTCTTTCCGAATTGGAAATTCCATGCTTGATGATTCACACATAGACCTAGGAGCCGAAATTAATTTCCGGGCCAAATCCTTCTTCTACAACCTTGGTCTCGGTCCCTTACATATAATGGGTGTTTTCATTCAATTAGAAAATTGAAGCACTGAAATTCTTGAGGTTATAATTGATGATGTCCTTGTTTGTGTGAATGATCTTATCATCCCTGCTGATTTTTATGTCCTTGACATGGATGGTGAGACAAACACTTCTTGATCCACCCTGATTCTAGGAAGACCATTCCTAATGACAATGAGAACAAAGATTGATGTCAATTCAGGCATCTTATTCATAGAATTTGGTGACCAACTGGTCAACTTCAACATTTTCCAAGCTATGTGATACCCATCTGAGGATCAATCTACATTCTGAATGTATGCCTCTATATACACTTTTGAGAGTCAATTGAACCCCATTCCATCATTCTCATCATGTTTTAATGAGAGATGATATTGTGATATTTTTACTATGATTAATAGAGTCATAAATGGGGATGTTCATGTTGACCTCCCATTCATACACTCCATCAATCTAGAGGATCTTGAAAACTATCTTGAATCCCATATTAACTCTGATCTCTATTATTCCCCCTTTGATAGTATTGAGGAAAATGAATCAAAACTAAATGGCAGTCCTTCCTCCATTCTTGAGTTGTCTAACCAATAAATGAAAGATGATATTGATCTGAAACCTCTTCCTCCACACCTTATATATGCATTCCTTTTCCATGATAACTCTTATCATGTAATTAACTCTACCACACTTACAGAAACTGAGGTGTCCAAACCTCTTCTGGTGTTAGAGGAAAACAAAAAGGCTTTTGGTTAAACCCTATATGGCATACCAGGAATCAACCCTGACCTATTCATGTATTACATCCATATTGAGGAATCATCCAAACCAATTATATAACCACAATGATGACATAATACACTCATACTTGAGGTAACTAGGGAAGAGATCACCAAGCTTCTTCAAGCTGGTATACTAAACCCAATTTATGATTGTGAATGGGTTAGTCCAATTCATGTTGTACCCAATAAGGGTGGGATAAATGTTGTCACAAATGGACATGGGGAGGTAGTAAAAACTCGAGTGAATAACAAATGGCATGTGTACATCGATTATAAATAATTTAAGGTTAAAACAAGAAGAGATCACTACCCTCTTCCATTCATTAATCAAATACTATAATGAATAATGGGAAAGGCACTCTATTGCTTTCGTGTTGGATACACAAACTACATCCCAATCCTATCCGCACCTCAAGACTAATAAAAGACTACTTTCACTCTCCTGTATGGAACATATGCATATATGAGAATGGATTTTGGCCTTTTCAATGCTCCTGCAACATTCCAAAAGTTAATGATGAGTATCTTTTTTGAATTAATTTAACATTACATGAAAGTCTTCATGGATGACTTTTCAATTTATGGTTAGTCGTTTTAATACTACTTTCATTTACTCTCTCTAGACCTTCAATACTGTGTCATGTGTAAAATTGTGTTAAATTTTTAAAAATGTCACTTAATGGTTGAAAACGGGATTTTTTTGTGGAAAATAGTTTCAAAAGAGGGTATTGAAGTCGATCCTAACAAAATTTAAGTGATCCAATCACTTCATGAACCAACTTATGTTCAAGACATCTTTTCATTCCTTGGTCATGCTAGTTTCTATCACCAGTTTATTCATGAATTTTGTAGTATTTATCCCCTAATCACTCAGTTGATCTAAAATGATGTCACAATACTTTTTAAAGACACCTCAAAGAGTGCCTTTGTTTCACTCAAAATCACTCTTACATCTACCCCAATAATCCAACCACCAAATTGGTCCTTACCCTTTGAGTTGATGTGTGATTCTTCTGGATAGAGTTGTTGGGACTGTTCATGGTCAATGAAGTGAAAATATTCCTCATGTCCTATATTGTGTCTCAAAAACATTGGATGAAACTCAATATCACTACACAGTCATTGAAAGGTAACATTTAGCAGCGGTTTTTTTTCTTAGATATACTATGGCCTTATCTCTTAGGTTCTAAAATCATCACCTTCACTGATCATTATTCTATTAAGTTATTACTCAATAAAATTGATTCCAAACCGAGGAAAATAATATGTATTCTAATTCACCAAGATATTGAACATAAAATCAAAGATAGGCTAGGAAAAGAAAAAAACGTGGCTGATCACCTTAGTAGAGTTTATAATTCATCTCATTCAGAAATCATTGATCCTGAATTCCCCAATAAGCACCTTTCATAACTGATTGAAAAAATACCATGGTAGGCCCAAATCATAAATTACTTGGTTTATGGTGTTTTTTCCTAAAATGTTTTCAAATAAAAAAATGAAGTTGAAAATTGATTCAAAACACTATTTTTTGGAAGATAGTAAACTTTAGAGAATTGGGGCTGACATGGTAATCATGAGATGTGTTGATGAATATGAGCATAGCTCCGTCTTATAATTAATTCACTTACATCTCCTAGGTGGACACATTGGACCACAAAGAACCTCATGTAAGGTCCTCGAATCTGGATTCTTTTGTGCTTAACACTTCATGGACTCACATTAGTTCTGTCAATCATGTCCCACATTCCAAACGTTTGGCACAATTTCCAAAACAAATGAAATGCCATAAAATCCATTAACTTTCTATGAGATATTAGATGTTTGGGCATCGATTTAATGGTAAAATTCTCCCCTTCCAATGGATTATCATTCATTATTCTTCTAGAAGATTATGTTTCTAGGTCTGTAGAGGCCAAAACCTTGAGAAAGGATGATTCACATACTATTACTGAGTACCAAAAACCCACATCTTCCATAGATTTGTAACTCCCTATGCGTTGATCAGTGACTTCGGAACACATTTTTAGAATAAAACCATGGAATCACTTTTATAAAATAATATTTTTTACTTAAAACTTCAACTTCATATCACCCCCAAAAAAATGGCATGGATGAACATTCAAATAGATTAGTAAAAATAGGGCTTGAGAAAATTGTTAATCCCATAATAAAAGACTGTCCTGAGAGACTTGGTGAAGAACATTAGTCTTATCAAACTGCCCATAAAACACCCATTGGGATGTCTCATTTTAGGATATTTTTTGGTATATCCTGTCATTTTTCTGTTAAAATCTATCATTAGTCATTTTGGGATATAAAAATATGTAATTATGATTTCGATAAATATAGTGAAGAAAGAATATTTCAATTGGTGAACTGGAGGAGCTTCGACTTGATTATTAAGATAATTCTAATCTCCACAATGAAAAAACCATGGAACTCCATGACAGACACATCCTCAGAAAAGTATTTCATGAAGGTGAAAAGGTAATGCTCTTCAGTTCTTCATTTTAGTATCACACTAGTAATCTTAATTCTTGATGGGAATGTCAATTTGTTATTACTAATGTTTACCCATTTTGTGTAGTACATGTCCAACACGCATATTCAAAAAGAACATTCATAGTTAATGGACATCGGTTAAAGCATCACGATAAGAGGAAACACATCCCTGGAATAACCTCAATTTCCATCAAATCCACATTTTCAACTGACCCACCACTAGATGGAGACAACGACCCACCAATACCAAACTCAGGGCCACCTTGTTCCCTTTAACTCCATCATTCTCTCTTCTCTATCCTTATCTATCTCTCCATTTTTCTTCTTCCTCCTATATTTTTTATTTTTACCACTTTTATCATCAATTTTATTTTATCATTCTCTCTTTCTCTTTTTTGTGGGTGTGTATGATAAAAATTATAAAAATATAAAAAATATAAAAAATGAAATAAAAAAAAAGATTCATACTTACTCCTCATCATGTTTTGAAAATTTTTCAAACCATTTTGGGGAGTCAAAAGACATGGTATAATCTAAAAATATTTTGTTTTCATCATATATTTGGATAATGAATATTGATTCAATACCAACAAATTTTTAATTCTCAATTTTTGATTTAAGAAATGATTTTCCCCAACCAAAATGAAGAATATTAGATTTCATGTTAAGGCCACCTATGACCATCTCTTAAAAATTGGTGTTTCTTACCCCCATTTGTGAGTCTTGAGTTTGTGGACACTCAAGTTTAATTTCGTAATTTTGATTACATTAACATGATAGAGGCATTTTCTGAATTCCATTAGAATTACAATAGCAAAATATCCTCCCTTTAACCATACATTAATCCTTCTTTTAGAATCCCCTTCGAGCCTATGAAAACCTTTTCTTTGAAAACCACATTACAAGCCCAATACCTTCTCTAAACCAATATCTAAATGGATATTCATTGCATTATTTTTTGAAATATATGTGTGGGTTGAAAGGATTTTATTTTTTCTACCCTTTATTGATTTCAAAATTTTATCATATGCTTGAGAGAAAGCAACCATTTTATTTTGGGAGAGAGGATTTCTTTTAGTGGGGATTAGGAATGTATATATTTTTATCTTGTTGAAATGTTATTGAAAAGTGTTAAAATGATGAAAAATATAAAAAAAACAAAATAAAACAGTAAAAGTGTTTTCTCTTGGTCGGGTTAAAAATAACTTTTTATAAGCCTTTGATATTATTATAACTATTACAATTAGTGTCATGAGGAGATAAAACATGGGTTGGGAGATGAGTGTGTGATCTGTTTCGCAATAAATATTCAAAATAAAGAGTAAAAAAGAAAAAATAACTCTTGTGTCAGTTGGAGAAGTTTGGTGTTATGTAAATATTTCATCTTATCATCCCCTTCAAATTTCATTCTTCTTTTATGTCTTTCTCTATAAAATCATGCCCTTGTAAATATGTGTTTCCATTTTCATCCATGTTTTATTTCAAAAAAATTTGCATTGGTTTACCCATGTTGATATTTTAACCCCTTCTCCTCTCTCTTGGACATTATATTCATACCATCCCATAGCCATAGAAAACCACTTAAAAATACCTATTGATTCTTTTGCACTTTAGGATAGGGAATGTAAGCTTATAGCTGTTCAAACTCTATGATTTTCCCTTTTGGTTGGTGAATGAGTGATCCTCTATAAATAATTTTTTATCAACTTCAGAGGATTTAATTTTGTGTGACATCATTTTCCATTTCTATATTCGAGCATGAAAAACAAATTGTTTTGAAAAAATTATTTCTGTAATAATATGTTGTGGAATTCAATACACATGAGTGAAATTGTTTAAATCTCTCCTAATTGAGGAAAACAAAACTTTTAATATTTTTTGGTACGTGAAAATGATTTAGTTATGTTTTTTTTGGATCACATAAGGACATGAACATGACTATGTATAGGGAGTTCATTTTATTCATTTATTCATAACATTTTCTATACTCCCATTAATAAATTTCATGTAAAAGTGTATATTTTGTGTGAGATACTCATGTTTTCATAGTAAATATAATTTTTAAGCATTATTTGAAGGAGTACAATTGAATCAGTTTACTATTTTAATTATGACTCTCACCATGATTATCTAAACTGAATGGTTTGTGATTTTTAGGATTTAATATTGAATTTAAAACCTATAATTGGAAGAAAACATTGTCCAATTATGCCATTTTAAGGGTCATATAGACCACACAAGAATTCCCACAGAATCTGTGAAGAAATTGGAATAGACATGAGGATTGAATGACAAGTCTCAATCCATAATTTCAAAAGCATTGATTATCTTCCAATGGTTGGGGGACAATGAAATTCATATTGGATAAAATTTTAAGGCCCAATACCCCAAAGGGGGCCCAACTAATGAATTTAAATCCATCCCACAATTCTCTCAGAGAATTGAAATCAGAACACCATTATTGGTTTTTCTCCAGATATAGACATCCATTTGATTTGATATTTTTCATTTTGAAAGGGAAGATATAGGCGGCCAACTTTTGAAATAATTGTTTGAATTTGATGAAATATTTTAAATTAAAAACCCGTTCACATTATAACCTTTGAAAACGTGTTAATGAAAATGGATAGGTGAAACCTGTTTAGTAAAATAGCCATATCTTTTCTTCCAAAGTCCAATGGACACCAAATTTTTTGGGATGACAGTAAAAATAAATATCTACAACCTTAAAGAATATAATAACTCGATATTATACTATCTATATGGCCAAATTTTTGAACCAAGTGGTGGGGTAGATTTGGAATGCAAACATTCCACCACCTTGGGCTATAAATGTATCCTCATATCCTCCTTGTATAGGGTTATCATTGAAGAGAAAATAATGATAGGTTAGAATGACCAATTCCTTGCCAAAGTCTTGGGAGGACCTTCCATACATATTTTTTCAACATAGAAACCATTCCTCTTTTCTTCCTTTCATTTACATTTGTGTTCTTCTTCATTTATAATCGTGTCAGTGTTTGTTTTTATAATTCTATTTTAAGGCATGTTTATTCTTCATATTTTAACTGAATCATACAACCTATGTTATTAAATAGTTATGGTTTTAAAATATTTTTAATCGATTTAAAATATATTTTATATTTTGATTTTTCATTCAATCGATAGTCTGTGTTTATTTCACTTCGTCACTCGGGTGTGTGTTCGGCGCACCAATCTTTTATTATACCTTTATTTTTATTCTATTATTAATTTATAATCATCATCAGAATAGACTAGATTACTAATCATATCAATGGATGAGTAAATATCTCATTGCGGTGAGCTATAATTTAGGGATGTTAAGTGTTTTAGAGCTTTTTCTCGATGAATATTCCATTAATTAACATTGTGTATGTTGGAATTAACATGTCATGGATAAATGATATGTTTTGTTTAACTAGTGGTTTCTATTGATTATTAGAACCATAAATACACTACCATTCATGATATGGTTATTATAATAACCCTATGTTATTTTAAATCTTGGATTGAATCCTCAACACATGGGAATTCCAATCAACATCAACTTGTGACATGGGTGTTAATTTATTGAATAAAAAGTAATTATCAAGGATATCACAAGTTTAACTACCTAATTATGAACTCACCCCAATATTTATCATACTATTAAAATAAACACCAATAATTAATCACTTCTTTTATTCTATGTAAACAATCACCCCAATCAAAATACTATAAAAAAAGAATTGACTATTGAATAGTATCAACACTGAGGATTTGACCCGAGTGCTGCTATACACATTTACAGAGCACCATAACCTTGAAATTTTGATAGGAGAAAATTGGTTATGCTATGAGTAACCTTTATGCCATCTTTTTTAATAAGGCCAAGTTATATACATAGTATACGTTCCATTTCCCATTTCACATTTAATAATAATTTGAAGCACTTACCTTAGGCGGATCAAGTGGTGAGCATAAATGGTACATAAAATTATGAAATACACATTAAAAAAAATATTTATTATAGGATGACTCAACTTTAGTATATTCAAGAAAAGGAACACCTGAACGGTGGCTCAAACAAGTCAAAACATTAAAAACCCAAATATGTAACAACCTTCATCGTGTGGAAAATTGAGTTGTGGGTGGAAACACTAATAACTAATCACATATTTGGATATATTATAACTATATGATTATAAAAAGTATTACCATGGCATGTAAATTTATGAAACAGTCTGTAATAAAACTGGTGGGCCCCACAAAAACATTACAAAAACAACGAACATTAGGTATGACTTATAGACCACCCACTTTAGGGTTGTATGATCCTTCTCCTTTGGTACTGGCCCTAAAATTTCTTTGGATTGGATTAGATATATGAAAAGGTGAAAACGATCACATAGAGATAACTAGGTCAAGAGTGAAACAGATGAAGAATGGCAAAAGAACACTCGAGTACATACTTTTGCATATCCAATGTGAAGAATATAAGCTCGATCCTAAGCCGAATGAAGAAGTTCTCTAGATTGCAAGGTTTGATGCCCCAAATTTCGAGAGAAAAAGGTCAATCCCACATAAACATGGAATATGGAGGAAGGGGATGGATTAATAGACCATCAAGGATGTTTTGGAAATTTTAGAGAGGCTTTTAGAATATGAACAATTTGTCCGCACATTTTGTTCAAATAGTCAGCAAACCGTACGAGACGGTTCATCCCAAAAAATCTTCCTCCGAATTGTTTGATCAAACTGTGCGGAATCCATGCACAATTACCTGGTAAAAAGGTACTTTCACACGATTATGCAACATAGTGATGCACCGACCGTGCGAGGTGCCATTGTCCGAGAAAACACCATCAACACAGTTTTCTAAACCATGTGGAAATCACACCTGGTTTACTCTAAACCATGAGTAGAGTCTTATTTCCCATAAAAGATGGGTTTCAGGCTCCAAACAAGACCTAGATATCCTTGGAACCTTTAATAACTCAATGGGGATTCGTATTTGGTCCAATGTAATGATTTAGACCAAAAAATTAATGGATCCATACCTGGATAAAAAAATTGATTATTACAGTCTTCCCCCTTTAAAAGAACTCACCCCCCCAAGTTATCCTTACAAGGGTAATAAAACACTATCTAAGAAAGAATATAGCTACGGAGAACATACATCGACTCCCCTCTCCTATGTTTCATCTTGTACTCGGTTGTGCTGCCATAGCACCCATGCGAGAGGGACCGAATTTCCTCGGAGAACCTTTGTGCTTAGGACAACAATGTGTACTAGATACTCATCATAGGTAGCATAGACATCTAACTCAACTTCCACAGTATCAAAGGTATGACATGGTTCAACATGGTATTATAGAAGATGTGACACAAGAAAGATGTCATGTATAGAACACCACCTCTAATGTAGAAACAACCGATATGCTACCAGCCCGACTCTCTCTAGAATCTTGAACGAGTAGACACAATGAGGAGAAAACTTTCTCTACTTCTTTAACCATCTATTCCCTATACTGGGAGATACTTGAAGGAAAAAATGACCCCCGACCTCGAATTGAAGAGGTAGTCGATGTCGATTTACATAATATTTCGTTCTAGACTCAACTGTTGTGATACGCTTCTTGATCAGTTGAACCTATTCTGAAGTCTCCTAAATGAGACAAGGACCTATTAGGGATGCCTAACCTACATCTAGCTAGTACAAGGGTAAACAACATGGCCGATCATATAAGGCATCAAAAGGATCCATCTGGATTATCACCTAAAAACTATTATTATCAGCGAACTCAACAAGAGGAATCTGCTTCTCCCAAGAACCGCTGTAATCAAGGAATCATGCTCAGAACATATTATCTAAAACCTGTATTGTCCATTTAGATTTTCAATCGGTATGAGGGTTAAAGGATATTATTAAGAAGCACCTGAGTTCCCATAGATTTCTGAAAACCCTTCCAGAATCCTGATGTGAAATGATAATCTCTATCTGAAATGATAGTACACTGAACCCCGTGTAGTTGTATCATCTCATAGACAAACCATCTTCCCGATTCATCAAAATGAATATTCTCTCGTATATGAATAAAGTGGTATGATTTCATTAGTCGGTTAATGACTACCGAAATAAAATCACTTCCCCTCAGTGACCTAGGTAAACCAACAAAGAAATCCATAGAAAAATATTCCCATTTCCATTCTGATATTGGAAGCGGCTATAACAAGCCTACAGGTCTATGGTGCTCCGCCTTCACCTGCTGATAGGTGGAACACCTAGTAATAAAGCATGAAATCTGTAGTTTCATCCCAAGACACCAATAATGGAATCATATATCTTGATATATATTTGAGATTCCTGGATGAACTGCCCACTGAGAAGCATGAGAGTATTCCATATACTCCATTCTCACATTTGTAGAAACCCAGATACATCCACGTAGATGCATGACATCACCTCTGTCCACAAACTAATCCAAATGTGGGTTATCTCTTGATATTATCTCATAGAGAACGAAACCTTAAGGATTTAGAGGTTCTGTACACTACACCTTTTCAAGGATGGAAGAGATAACTATTAATCATGAGAGGTAAAACTGCTCGTGAAGACCTCTATTTGTATTCTAGGAGGGTGGAGACAACCACACTCCGGAGGCAGTGGGCCATAAGAGATTAGTGGATCCTCCTAGAGTGATAGATGAGGCACCAATAGTATTATCAAACATAGTTTCTTAGGAAGAGTTACACTAGGGGTTTTCCTAATGCATGCTGACTTTGGAGGGAGCACTGTAGCCGTCCTTTTGTATGGACGAGTGGACATGTGTGTTCTAGTAGTATCATCCTCCCATGATTTATGGCGATAGAAATCCATAGATTGATGAACTATTGAATGATACTCTAATATTGATCTTTGAGAATTTTGAGGCACCTCATGAGGGTATAGTGGATCTCGTGACATATATTCTTTGAGGAGCAAAAAAACACTAGTGGTATTTAATAAACCTAGGTGAAAAGTTGAGATATATGGTTTAGGTTTACTTCCAAACAATGATATATAAATACTTCTACCCTGAGGTTCTGAGGGAATAGTGGGATAGTGAGTTCATGCATTTATAGTAGGTTGATGTTACCATTATAGAATACTCGACGTTATTTATAATGTTTTTGTATTTTGCACTGACATACCTTGCAGGTGAGTTATTGAGGGAGAGACACATCAAGGAAGGTCTCTAACGTGCCGTTTCATCTCAGGTCAAAAAAATTTGTTGGACCTATATTATTGATATGGTAAATCAAGTGCTAAATATATAGTAGAACCTAAGGAATGTTGGGGTAATAGAGAAGATCAGTGTGGTCTATCATTCTAGTAGTTCGAATTCATGTATAAAGAAGTTACTTTTTGAGGCTTTATAAGAGATAAAAACTAGTCAATATTCTAGTGCTAGAATTTTAGTTTTCTATCATCAAAATGAAATTCAGGTCCTGATGAGAAATTAGTAAGATCGTGACATCATCAAATATTGAGATTATGGTAGGATATACCACATAAAAAATTTATATAGGGAATTCCCTCCAAAAGTGAGTGGTAGGGGGTTATCTATGACACTAGGTTTGGGAGTAGGTATCA
Organism: Viscum album; assembly: GCA_963277665.1. Taxonomy (NCBI): domain Eukaryota; kingdom Viridiplantae; phylum Streptophyta; class Magnoliopsida; order Santalales; family Viscaceae; genus Viscum; species Viscum album. The sequence continues at coordinate 28,535,363 of OY728132.1, read as the reverse complement.
CAGTTCCATATCAGGTATGGATCTGGAGTAGTATCGGTCAATCAGTCCAAGGTAGTTATGGTTTTGGATAAGGTTTCTAAACAACAGTTGTTCCGAGGAAGGAGAGTTGGCATATTTAAGAAAGTGATGTCGTTTCATAGTGCTACAGTTCAAGCCAGATCTATTCTCTAAATCCCACACCTGAGGATCAAGGTGATAAACCATCTATCATGAGAGGTATGATGTTAATAGACTTTACACTTTTATCTTCTCTATTTTATATAGTTTCATCACATAGTTTAATATTTTTATTAATTGTGGATGTCCTTGAAAATTATATTCTGTTTTTGGGGGTGTTATGATGCTTGAAACTCTTTTAGGGATCATAACAGAGGATGTACATTAGTCCATGAAGACCCCCCTTGAAGTTGGTGGATGTCACTTTTTCTAGAATCATTTTGTTTTCAAGATGTCTAGGCATGACATCATGCTTGGGATAGACTGGATAGTGTCTAATTGGGCCTATGTTAACAGTTATCAAAAGAGGGTGGCATTCACATCAAAAAAGGGAATATTTTATACTTACATGGGTTAATAGGATGTGTAGCCAAGCCGAGATCACCACTGCTAATACGACCTTCCTCAGTGCTAGAAAAGGAAATTAATAGTCCTAGAAAATTGTTGTTAATTGAGTCGAATATAGGGGGTCTCCTTTATCAGTTCTACAAAAAGTGCTGATATAGGCCCCTTTTATCAGTGCTAAAAAAAGCTAATATAAGTGTCCATTATCAATGATTTTTTTGACCGCTGATACAAGTTTAAAAATAAATAAAAAATAAAAAAACTGCAATTCCGGGAGGCTTTAATAGTGACCCACCATCTTTAACAGTACCCCTAACACCACACCGTATGCCCCTTGCCACCACCCTCACCCTCACCCTTAAATAGTGCCCACACCCCCTTTAACAGTGCTAGTTATTATTCCACCCATGTGCGTGACCTGCCTCCCCATGGATTCAAACTCTAGACCAGTTTCATACGCAACCTAAGCCTTTACCACTCTACCATATTGTTTTTCTCTTCATTTATTAATATAGCTATGTATTTATATATATATATTTAGTTATATTTACTCGTATATTAATATGTATATATATATATATGAATTTAGTTATATATATATAGTTATATTAATATATATTTACTAATATTAATATATATATATATATCCGTATAAATATAAATATATATATATATATACTTATATTAATATATATATGTATATATTTGTATATTAATATATATAGTTATATTTATATATTGATTTATTTATTCGTATATTAATATATATTTATATTATCATTTTTGAATTCATTTATAAAATATAATTTTTAGGTGTGTTTATAAATAAATAAATACATGTATAAAACACACACACACACATATATATTATGTATTTCTGTATGTATAATTATAGAAATTTATATATATTTACAAATATTATATATTAATATGTATATACATATGTTTATAATGTATAGATAATATATATAATTTTATAAATACAAACCCAAAAATATATATATATATATATATACATACACATTATAAGGGTAAAAAATGGAGAAACCCTCAAAATCCATAAATACAGTCAGAAAGTCAAATAATCACCAAACATAGGGTAATGACAAAAACATTTGATCTGAGAGTCCATTACAGCTCCGTGAATAGTCAAATAAAAGATCATTAAATGATATTTGATTTTATAGGTGGTGGAGGCCAGACATATAGGTAGATCATACGTTACAACTGTTTGAAAAAATAGCAGAAAAGACTAAAGTGCTAGAAATAGGGGCTTGAAAAACCTAACAAACTACAAAGTCACTAAAACGGTCATAACTTCTGTTATGTGTGTCCATCATATCTATGTGAACAGTAAAAACGAATCCCATGTAACGAACTATGATATAACAGGTTTCGGAGGAAAAAAGAGACATAAGCATTGTGAGTTATGGCCGTTTGTATAAAACTTTGGCAGGGGTCTGGACACGGAAACAACATTTTAGAGGACATATGGTAATTTTTTAGGATATTTGGGTCCTATACATGACAATAAATATGTTTGAGTCATCCTTCTATGTAGATATCTTCACTGACTTTGATTTTATAAGTGGTAGAGCCCAAACAGACACCCGGAGCGAATGTTATGGTTGTTTGAAGTTGGTGTTTTTTTGGAGAGGTATAAATAATATATCATATATTCCATTGAGATTATCATGGTTTAAATTGGATTTGGTCATCACATGTTCACTATATTCAAATTTACTGGTAGAAGTGCTTAAATGGACACCTAGAGTGGATGTTATGCACGATTTAGTGGGTTGTCGGTTTCAATGGTTTTTAGGCGCTACGAGGGTTAAAAAATTTAAAACAATAATAAATTATGTTCCGAGTGTTTGTTTTGACTCTATCACTTATAAAATAAAATCTTGCAAATGTTTACACACTCCGGTGACCATTGGAAACCCTTTTTTACATTCATAAAGGCCCAAAAAAGCCAAAAATCCCTCCCAATGGTCATAAGTTTGGCCCCATGCGTCCATTTTGTCATATCTTCTGCTCCGAGTGTTCATATTTCCTCAACCACCTATAAAATGGAATCTTACGACTATACCTACACTACGGTGATAACTATATTACTTTCTCATATTATTCACGGCACAAAAAGGTCCTTAATCACACCAAACGACCATAATTTATACTCTGAGTGTCTGCTTTGCATCTACCACATATCAAATCGATCAAAAAAAATTTAAAAAATATTATTTATATTTATATCAATATCAATATACATATTTGTCAATATATTATTTTTTATGAAATAATTTTTTTTAAATGTATACATTATCAGCTCTAGGAAAAAACCCGTTGATAAATCCCCACGTTTATCAGCGCTTCAATAAAACACTGATAAAGGGGGCCCCTTTAACAACGCTAAAAAAGAACTGATAAATGGTATATTTTGATAGTGTTTTTCTAGAAATATTAAAATTTCCCTTTATCAGCTCTTTTTTAGCGCTCATAAAGCCCCCCTCTTTATCAGCACTTTTTTTACCGCTGATAAAGGGTGTCACTACAGAAGCCCTGTTTTTTGGTAGTGGATGGACTAGAGAATAATGGACCTGGAGAGATGAAATAATATTTTGATAGTTTGTATCTAGATGATCAGGGAACAAATCAAGATTATTCCCTATAGTGGTTGATGATTTTAGGGATTTTCTTGAATGTCTTTTGTGGCTCACCTCTTGAGAGAGAGGTTTAGTTCAATTCAAGATTGTTACAAGAGGTGTAATGGGATATATTCCTCCTTAAAATATGGTTGTGATGGTGTTGTAATAGATCAATAGACATATAGAGTATTTGGATACAAAAGAGTTTATTTAAACCAGTACTTCTCAATGGGGTTCTCTAGTATTCTAGAGAAAAAGGAAGATCATACCCTTATGCTAGGCATGGATTACAAAAAATTAATCCAGATGATGGTTAATAACTAGAATCCCTTACCATGGATAGATGGTCTTTTTGATCAGCTTAGAGGACATCAGTAATTATTGAAAATTTATTTTAGATGTGTATACCGTCAGGTGAATGTTCGACCTGGAGACATACCTCATACAACATTTTGTAGATGTTATGGTTAATATGATTATATGGTTTGGTCCTTTGGTCTTATAAATGATCATGATTATTTCATTGAACTGATGAATTGAGGTTTCCATCATTATCTAGATTCGTTTATAGTGGTTTTTGTGGGTGATGCAATGATATATTCTCACAACCGACATGACCATATCAAACATCCTTAGATCGTTTTGGATACACTAAGATGGCATAATTTATATGCTAATATCACAAATCTCCAATTCAAGATTGATAATATTCACTTCCTGGGTCATATTTTCATAGATATAGATTTATCAATTGACCTAGAGAAGGTGATAGATATAGTTTCATATGAGAATCTAATGAATGTATTGCATATATGGGTTTTCTTGTGGCTAGATAGATATTACAAGAATTCTATATAGGATTTCTCACTCTTAGCATCTTTGCACATGGGATTGAATAAGAAGGGGTTAATGTTTGAATAGAAAGATACATATGAGAAAGCATTTTAGAGGATTAAATAGAGATTGAGATGAATTATACAACTTATTCTACCAAAAAGGGAAGGATTTTCATTTTTTATTGTGACACATTAGATACCAGTCTATAAAGAAGTGATAATGTAGGGAGACATAGTTGTGGAATAAGGGTCTCAGTAACATAGGCCACCCAAGAGGATCTACTCGATGCACGATCTCAAGTTTGCTATAGTTGGTCATGCTCTATGATGTTGGTGACATTAATTACTAAGAAATTATTTTTTTAGTGAACACTGACCAAAAAATCATCAAGTAAATATTCACATAGAGTTATTTTAATCCAAGGTTGCGAAGGTTGGTTGAATACCTACAATATTTTAACATAAAACATACCAACACACCTGGGAAGGGAAATGATGTGGTCAATGAACTGAGTAGGATGACCCAGATATAAGAACTTCAGAAAGACAATAGTGAGTGGAATATTATGTATTTGATCTATGAGATTCACTTGTTAGTAAAAAATAGTTGGTGGATTACTTTTATTTCATCCTTTATTTCGACCACTACTTTATTAGATAGAGTGAGGATGAGGCTGCTATCATATAATGAAGGACTAGTCCTTCAAGAGATTACGGAAGGTGGGGACCCATATCATGGTTGGAATGTTGATGAGGATTAATTTTTGGATATCTATGGTTGTGTAGGGGTTCTAGTGGACCTACGTCATGAGATTATGTGGGATATTCATGTCTTAGATTAGGAAGTGCACCCCCGCATCTCCAATATGTACAATGACTTATGTTGTTAATACTTTTGTTCATGAATGGAACGTTTAGTATCTAGTATTGTTAAGAGATAGTCCACTCCTCAGTAGGTGAAGGTGGAACATTATTGAAAAACTAGTATTTTTTTGTAGTTATCTATTAGCAAGTGGATATGGGATGATATCATGATGGATTTTGTGGCTGTTTTACCATGGTCACCTCATGGAAGTGATGTTCCTTGGTTTGTTGATGATAGGATCATGAAGATTTCTCATTTCAAGATGATCAAGGTGACCTTCAGTGTGGATGAGTTTGAGATGTCTTATATCCATGAGATACGATGACATCAAGGGGTATCATGAACAATTGTTTCAGATAGGGATTCCCGATTTATATCTCTTTTTTGGAAGATATTACAGAGGGAATTGGGTACATAGGTTCCAATGAGCACAACATACGGCCCTCTACCTTATGGTCCATAATTGTGTATGAAATAGGTGCATGAGGACATGCTGCGAGAATTCATCCATATTTTTTGGGAAGTTGAGAGAGACATATAACAGTGCTGAGTTAACTTACAATAACAGTTATCAGGAAATGATAGATATGGGACCTTTTGAAGAATTTTATGGTAGGCCTTTTCGATACCCCTATGCAGGTTAGAAGTTAGAGAGGCAGCATCACCCAAACCGTGTCTCATGTAGGAGACATTTGAGAAGGTCGTGTTGATTAGGAAGAGGATGAATACAACATAGTCACGACACATATATTACACTGATCTACATAGGAGACCATTAGAGTTCGTGGTCAGGGATCAAGTATTTTTATATATGTCACCAAGGCCGGGACACTGACTAATCCATAGAGAGTGTAAGATTTCAATATGATAGTTCAAATTGATTGAGATTATAGAGAGAGTCGGGCTGGTAACCTATAAGTTACATTTTTATCAAAGGTATTGGGCCATGCGAGATGTCTTCCAAGTATCTCAAACACACCATTATCATTTAGACCCATCTCATATTATACAGCTTATGGAGGTGGAGTTATTCATACTTTGAGGAGTATCCAATTCGTATTGTTGATAGAATAATGAAGGTTATCTGAGGCTAGTTTGTTCCTATAGTAACATTGATATAGTAGAATGACCATTTATATGATAATACATGTGAGAGACAGTATGACATAATGATGTATGGCGGGAGTTATTATCAAATAAATCTTAACCACCTTTGAGAGGCCAATTTGAGGGTGAATTACCTTAAGGGTGAGACTATAGGATCATGAGTTTTCATATAAGGTACATATCATTTCTTTTTTAGATTAAATGTCTAATTAATTCCTTTTGTGAATAAATTTTTAGGTCATGGGGGTTATCAGGGGTGTCTGATGATTTTTCAAATCCTGATAACCATCTTTTGGAAAATATGTAGGAAATATGGATAGTAGTAACTATAAAGGGTTGGCTGAATGGAATGACTAACCAAGTGAGGCCTAGGGAGAGGGAAATAATAGTCTAAACAAGTTTTCAAACTATGAGGATAGAAGCGCATGCCTATGAGAGTGCATCATCAGTTTTTTGACAGTGCTTTAATACATGGTTTTTGGAAAGTTTGTAAAATTGTTCATGAAAACCATGTGAGGTTCCCCTCCTTACAACAGTGGTCACATTTTTTATTCAAAATTTTCCTATCTATATGTCCAAACTGTATGGCCTATTATTTTGGGTAAAATTTTGAAATTTACTGTAAAATTTTTATAACATGTTACTAATTTCTCTTATCTATAGGTGTATAGACTCTTGATGTTGGAGAACCTATTAATTATAAAACATAGGCCTTAATCCCATTATTTCAAACAAACTCAAAATTAAGCACTGATCATCTCATTGTATTCACACAAGAAAGTAATCAATTAATTTTTTTCCATTATTCATTCTTCTTTGTATTAATTGATTTATTTCCGTGAAATATAATTGTACATATTTTCTGGTTCTTCATCTGTTCTTAGTTTTTCTCAGGATTTGATCCAAATCAGGCGACGATATTGGATGGGAACAGTAATAAAGACTTAAGATAGGTGGGCTATAAATTTACCTTGATATTTGGTTTGGTGATTTATAGAGATAGATTCCATTGCGCCTCCCACCATAATTTAGGACATGACCATAAAAATGAATTGAATAGATGAATTTAATGAAATAAAACATGTTATGATTTCCATTAGATCCATTTAGATGTGTTTGAGGGTATTTCTCTATCCTAGGCCACTATGGGGTGCACCAAGTGAATTTACTTTTTTTGATTCCTTTGTTTAACCTCAAATAAGGTGAGTTAGTGCTTTCCTAGTTAGTGTAATATTTTTGTTACTTGGTAGAGTAGAATTTGGATTTCCTCTTTTTCATGTTGTTTATTTTGTTTAAATGTTTTACATATATTTGTTATATGATGGGAAAACTCATTGAATCTATGATAATGTTTATTTATTTATGAGTTGTTATAATGATTGAATTTTAATTATTAGAATTTTATGAATTAAATGTTATGAACTTAATGGTAGTGTATTCTTTATTTGGTATACCATAGAACATGATTCTTTTAGATGTGATGAAAATTTGTCAAATGACCCTTAAAAGCACTACTAGACACCTTGGATGAGATTTAACCTTGGGTCTTTATTAAATGGGATGCCCTGGGCCTTGCTACCCCTTAGATTTAGTTTCTTTTGGCTCTGAGTGGACATGGTATGTTAACAGGCTCATTTGACAGAAATTAAAGCCTAACTAAATTTCCATCTAGATACTCCTCAGACTCGATGAGGATTCCATGTTTCACAACACATTAGATCCATCCCCACAGGATTGAAAATTATAGATTATATAGAATTGACACGATAAATATGATATTATTGATTATACGACATTTCTATTGTATATCAGAGATTTCTGAATATACAACATGATTGTGGTAAATGTAATATTCTTGGATATATGGATCAGTTGTGGTTGGTTTTAATCTTATGGTTATACAGAAAGGTATTCGGTGAGATGATGTACTATGTATATGACATGTCCATGGTGATTATTTCTGTTTACATACTGCTTCTTTATTATAGGATTTTTACCTATGTTTTATGGGGATTCTTGTTGGGATATATGGTATAACCTAACATGTAGTATATACACCATGAGAACTTTACATTTTATTACTCCAAACCTAATATATAAATTGAATTATGAATTATCTTTCATTATATTTCAAAAATAGGATATTCTATAAACCTTTTGTTTAAGACATTCTAGGATTCTATCTCACACCCAGTTTAGGCTACCATTGGGTACCCAGATAGATTATTTCGATAAAAGTAGGGACCAGGAAAAGAACCCAGATGTCAATACTTGACTTTAAACCATGCTTAGGAGTAGGGGGTCATGATACTGATATGAGGATCATGATGATAACATGAGATAAGGAATTTTTTCTATTTTTGATATTTTGTTACATGTATTATACCGATGGAATGTATATATATTTAAGTTATTTTGTAGACACATGAGACGAGCATCATTGTATATGAGATAATCCTGGAATTATTTTTCTATTCCTATTGCATATATTTTTTTTGACTATTATACTGCTTCCACTATTTGATATGTATGATTTATGTCATTGTTTTAATGTTTGATTATAAGTTATAGTTTCCCCATAGGCAAACTCTAGGACCTCACTATTAGTTGGTAGAGACTAGTGCTTAGGGAGATGTACTTGAGACCTTGTGACCAATCAGGATGAGAGAAAAATTCAGTAGAATCAATATTAGATAAATTATGTGGAATCATTAATCTTATAGTAGATTCATCTGTGGCATAAGGAAATTGGGTTTCATCATTATTTTAGTCATGAACACTATGTGATGTTTTAGTATTTTTGGTGTCTTGAGATAGATTTGGTAATAAAATCCCCACCTTATTTAGTTATATCTTGTTTGGTGATTGACTATATCATAAATAGGATAGAAATAATATGTAATTTCTAGAGTCCATTCAAATTAATATAGTCACAACATGACAGTTTCCTATCACACTTGGATATAGTATTTTCTTTATTTGGACATAAATTAAGAATCACCTATAAATTTAATAATGTTTGTTTTATTTCCCATGAAAATGGTTGACCCTCGATAATTTTTAGTGAACTCCTAGTTCTCATTTTTTTAGATTTTATTATCAAATTTAGTGTGATGAACCCAACCGGGATACCCTCTCAAACTGGTACATAACCAAAATTTCCACATACCTATAGGGAGTTCATGATTCTTATGAGTTGTTGAAAACCAAGTAGACATCAAAAAATAAACAAATGGAATGATTTTTCACATCCTGAAGAAAAAAATGTATTATATATATAACAGAGGGGGAAAATCTAAGAAATAAATATATTCCACAATTGAATTAAGATAGAAGAAATGATAAAACACAAGAATTTAGAACATACCAAAGTAAAATTCCAACAATCAATGAAAAAATAAAATAGGAAAAAACTAATCCATGTTACAATATGGGAAAAATCCCACCATATTATCTCTAGATACTAGAAAAAATATACTTGAAACCACACAACCTCACTGAGGCACAAGGCATTTCCATACATCGAAATACATATAATGTTCTTCGCACTCCTGGAGGGGTTCATAGGGTGTGATATAACATTATTATCATGACCCCACCTAGGTGTTTCATAAAAACTCTTTGTATAACAATCTATAAATGATCAACTTTAACGAAAACAAATGATTGATAAACAGTTGATAATTTTTTATATCAAAAGCTTGGAAAAAAAATTTAATTTTCCCTTTTCTAAATTTCTGAATAAGTATAGGTAAAATAGATTCAAATAATTTCATATACACATATCAAGTATATAAATCAATTAAAATAATATCATATTTACATATGATATCAAATCCATGGAATTAAAAGCTAAAATATTAAAATACAAAATCATAGGTACCATCATGAAAAGGAACACTGTAGGTTAGAATAACTGGGAATCTTGTTCATAAACATAGAAAATATTTCTCATGGAAACTCTAGATATATTCCTCAAATCTATATATAATTGGAACATCCCAAAAATTATACCTCCTAACAATTATACTAAGTCCCTATAACAACAGACCTTGGGAGATGCGGAATGCCCCATGAGTGAACTCATAAATAAATGGATGAAGCTTATTACTAATAATTACACATATATACCCAAATATTACTAGGATCTTCATTTTAAAAATTATTTCATTAAAAATATGAATTTAAATATATTTTAGAAATCCATTCACAATTCTATTAAAATAACCATTTCTTTTACTAAAATAAGGAAAAACAATCTTATATAAAAAACACATTTCCTCACACACAAATACATCATTCAGAAAATCCATTCCCTTTATAAAATAATATATGATGACTAGATAAATTAATTTCATCCACTATAGGCTTGAGACAAAACGAACTACCTCAAAATTAGGTCGTAATCAACCGCAATAGGACCCACTAACAAGGAAGAACACGCCAACGACAATTGAGGACCTGGAATGAATCCAAACATATTATAATTGATTAAAAATGTACCATGGATATGAAAAGGGGAATAAATAAATAACAACTCAAGAAACATGCATGAAACACCAAAACCATGATAGGGCTTAGCCTTTAGTGGAAGATCATGCAACAGATCTAAAAATCATTAAGAATATCGTCACCCAAATCAATGGGTTCATTTAACTCTATAGAATGGTGCTTCCATAATCGAATGAAAATGAAAAATAATAATTTAATAATTACCCAATGAAATTAATCACAACCTTATTGATGATCAATCACTGAATGGAATGATCTAGAATGAAACATGGTCTCCAAAATCTCTCATGGGCGCATCTTGTTTGCAAAGTAATATGGGTACAGAAAAAAGAAAAAATCAGTTATGTATTATAGTAAAAGACCAACTCGCAAGAATTATATTTTTTGAATCCCCATTTTATGTTTTTTAATCCATGAAACAGATGTACACATTAAACCCTATAAAATTTCGTAAAAATATATTATTTTTTATTATAGGGTGCATAATGTTCATTTATCGATTGAAAAATTCTAACACCCTATATTAGATCATGTATTCTACCCAAAGGACAATACAAAATGTTTTTACACATTAAAAGTTGTGTATTTCCCTTAAAGATGGAAAAAATATAGAATGAACTCTAGAATTATTTGAACTCATAGATAAAACCAAAAATTCATTACTAATGTATACTTAAACTCTATTAATACAATACAACATACATCCACAAACATTAATTTATTTCCCCAATAAAATTATTTGCATCCTTGGGAGCACTAAAACACACCCAGATAAATAGGGATATGAAAATAAATGAGGGAAATATTTGAAACCATGTAATAGGATGTGAAAAACTTCCCACCATAAGAGATTTCATCCCCTGTCAATCATGTGGAAGAACGAGGGAAAAAAAGAGGTGAGGCCACTACTCCCTCATCAATGATTTGTTCTTCAGAGTCTTGTGATAATCTAACCTCTTCCCCCATAAAAATCTATCCAATTGAATTAGATTCCCACTCAAAACATTCACTTGAGAGTTAATGATCTCTAATAGCTGCTCCATAATAGAAACTTCGGAATCTAACTCAATCTGTTCCCAACTCTAAACATGAGAGGGATCATGATGTTATTTCTTGAGTGATGATATGTAGAAAACAAAATCAATTCTCCTCAAGTAAATTAGAAATTATAATAGATAATAAACCCACCTTAATTGTTCAGTGACCTGAATTGGTCCATAAAATCTAATAGACATCTTCCCCTGCTTTCTAAGCTGATAGTGATCCAAATGAGGTGAAACTTTCAAGAAAATATATCCAACGATAGAAAAATAAAAATTATTAAACCATTTATTTTCATAAGATTTATTTAACACTGAGCTATAAAGGTATACATATCTACATTCTAAATAATCACAACTGTATCCAAATAAAGACTCATTCCAACCAAAGAGACCTCACCCACCTCTTCCCAAAAAAGAGGTGATCTTTATGGGAAACCAAACAATAACTCAAAAGGAAAACCTTGATCTAAAATATATAAAAAATATTATAAGAATACTCAACTAGTCCTATATGTATATAAAATTATCCAAAAAAAATTAATACATAGCCATGGAGCCTGTCATCAAGGATCTAAATAGCACACTCTGTCTAATAGTCCATTTAAATATTATACATTGGATTCAACCTTACCTATGTCCCCATTAGATCATCGAGAGTACTCCATAATTTTGAATAAATTCTATGATCCTTATATGAAACAATATAAAAATAAACCCCATGTAACATCAAAATATTCTATACTTACAGATTAATAAGATCTTCAACAATAACATTGTCCTTGATTAGAATGAAATATGAAAACATCATCAAATGATCAATCCCCTCCTAGAATAAATTTATCTCTTGAGGAGTCCATGAAAATAAAACAAGAAATTCCATGAATACCTCATCCCATTGAAAAAAATAAATTAAATTGGATGTAAGAAACTAGAGAGGTTTATATGCTCCACCTTTTTCAGTTGTTAGGTGAAACAATGTGACACATAATGAATAATGTCACACTTCAGACACAGCCACTAGAATCCCCACTTTATTTCAGTATACATCTTCATAGTTCCTAGATGAACAACCCAAAACGAACCATGATAATAAAACAAAAATGATCTCCTCTAGGATTATGAGATTAAAATTCAATTCCCAAAATGGATAATACCATAAAAAGAATAATACTAACCCAAAATGGTCTCCCCACCAAAAAGGGTTTCATGAATTCCTATGAACTAATTATCATAATGTTTAATCTTCATAATAAACGCTAAGAGATATGAGAAAATTGAAAACTGGTTACAAACATACCTAACGCATATTATTGAGGATCCAGGTGAAACAGAGTAAATATTCCCATAAAGTCCAACTCTTATATTGATTCCAGAACAGCTTGTGAAAGTATGCTCCTAATAAAAGTATTTGAAAAAACATTCTATTTAACCATGGTATAGGTTTTTTTTAAGAAAAAAGTCTAATGGTATTCCATCCATATCCTCTATAAAATATTTAATTCTTTCTAATAAAATTAATATCTCAGACTCTTATGTTTAGAAAAGTCTGTGAACATCTTCTCTATGATATAGTTTAACTAATACGTAAGTGAATGCATAACCACATAAAGTTGTAAATCATGATTGTGTTAATTATTATCATTATTTTAAAGTTGATGAGTGTATCATGCTACCACATGATCATCCTACATAAACACGCATCCCAAACCAGTACCATAAGTATCACAGAAAACCACATAACCATTAATGACCTTAGGTAATATCAGAATATGAGTAGATGTCAGAAGTCTTTTCATCATATTGAAATAATAAAAAAACATTTCATACCATTTGAATTTCACCCCATTTCTAGAATGATCAGTCAATGGTTATTCCAAATTTGAGAAATCTTTGAAAACCCATTGATAATAGCTATTAAGACCAAGAAAAAATTAAATCTCAAAAATGTTTTTTGGGACTTCCCATGAATGGATAGCCTTCACATTCTCAGGATCAAATGACAATCCATAATCATAAATCAGGTTCACTAAGAACTTCACTTGGTGAAGATAGAAATTACACATCAATATTTTTCAATTAAATCAATTTCCCTTAATATTTCTAGAACAAACCTCAAATGGTTTACATACTCATGCTCTGATCTTGAATAAATCAAAAAATTTATCCATGAGAACTGCAAAAAATGTGTCTAGATTCTCATGGAATATATGATTCATTAAAGAAATAACAACTAATGGAGTGTCATTCAGACCAAACAACATCACTGGATATTCATAATTTCCATACCTTCTCTTGAATGCCAAATTTGTTATATCAGAGCCCCAATCTATGAGCTAATGATATCCTCACTAATGATAAATATTTAAAAAACAATTTCCCCCTTTAACTAATAAATCAAATCAATGACATGAGAAATAGGATACATATTTTTAACCATAATTCTGGTCAACATCCAATAATCCCCCAAGGAAATTGTATGAAAACGTTTTCCTTATTAGAAAAGAGCATTGGGGATACCCAAGTAGAAATACTAGTTAACAATACCCTGCACCCATAGGTTTTCCTACTAAAACTTGAGCTCTTTCTACTTTGATAGTTTCATATGATAAAAAGGTATCAAGATCATAAGTGTTACTAGAACTAGGTAAATAATAAAATATACCTCCATCTCTAGATGAAGACCATATAAATTGTCTGGTAAAACATCATAAAATATCTAAAAAATAGGTTAAGGTCTGCAATCGATGAAATTTTATTGGGATTAACTAATACAATAGAAAACAAACTCTTGATCATTGGGTATGAATGTCATGGCCAACTAGACCTTGGATCCCACTCTCCATGAAACACCGAATATCCCCCATCAACTAAAACAAACAAGACATTATGATGATAAAATATTAGCTCATCATGACGAGCAACAATCCAATCCATCCTGATGATGTCATCAAATAGATCCATATTGAGAATGTCGAAATATCTGACTAACACATCAACAACAGTCAAAAATGAACAAGAAGCAAATTGAAACCCCTTGCCTTCCCTATTCCAAAGAGGTTTTTATTACTACATGAAAAAATTATATCTACTGGATGTTTAATTATATAAAAATTGGCTAGATGTAATTTAATAGTAACCCCAATATCATATAATGAAACTAGTAATGAAAATTCATAAAATATGGAAACTCTTACAGTCCATGGACCCACATATACCTCTACTAGAAGCACATCTACTGTGTGATGGTGATTCACTTTTGAGGCCAGTGGCCAGATCCCTATAGTGTTTGAGTCATATAACTATTAGGAAGTATCCTTTGCAGCCATATATCCTTTATTATAACATGCTTAAACATATACTAACAAAAATGTTTTAGATGACCATGAAGCAAACAACTATTACATAAATTTGTAGGTGAAGGATAAGAACATCAGGTGTTTCCAACATTTAAACATAGATAGAATGATAGAGACATGATGCTAGCTATAATTTAGGCTGTAGAGGAGGTCTGATGCAATGAAACACCTCTTCCACTCATGTGATGGTAATATTACTTCCTATTTTTCCCTTATCATTCACTAATGTTTCCACTTTGAAAAAGATAAGAGGAAGAATAACAATTTTTATGCTATATTCATCTCATCCATCATTTCTCTATCTCCTGTATTTATATATGTCAAAATATTCAGCATAAAAACTTGTGATATGATATCCTGTAACAAACCCTACATATAGTTGTTAGATTTAATCATGTCATTCTTTACTACCTCTAGAAAAAAACAAATTAGCTCAAAAAATAGATTATTGTCCACAATAGTGTACACTATCCATGATGTAAGGAGTGTAACTCCATAAACTTCCTTATGATTAGTGACACAAAAAAATACTAGAATAAGAGTGTCTCAAAACAATTATTGTCCAAAAAACATCAATATTCTTCTATACCATAGAATCACAACATTATTTTTTAGGACCCTCAAGTATAAATGTCACACACTTCACCTTAATACTCATAAGTGTATCTAGGAAGTCAAAGATATGATTTTTCTTATCAATCCAATACTATTCCTCTTAAGGATTATTTTTACCTTTAAAGGATAGTTATTTTTCATGAATGAACTCCTATGACTAATCCATGTCTCATCCATCTCATGGTGGTACCTCAAAAAATATGTTTTGGACTAATGGTACATTGTTTTTAGTAGCATGAGAATACCATGCGATTGCCTCAATAATATTTGAATCTATGAGAGAATTCCATTAAATATCACTTAATTCACACGCATGAGTAACTCTCACAACACACCACATAGGAATAAAATTAAACACTAAAAAATAATAAATAAATAGATAATTTTTTTCCTAGTTTAAACAAAAAACTATAAGAAAAAACTGATATTGGGATCAATAACTAATAATAAGAGAACCAAATCCAAAAATTATAGGGTAAATTAAGTCTCATCATGATAATATCTGGGCAGACACTCATAAAACAATACACCAAATGTCCCAAAAAAACATATCTCTAGTCTCATAAACATCCCAAGACAAGGATTCTTGAGGATAGTCCAACTAATAAAACAAACATCCATGAACCTGACCCAGATACACTCTGAAATAGGTACATGACCCAAATTTCCACATACCCAAATGGTGTTCCCATTCCTCATGGGCTAGTGACTAGTACCTAAAAATAAAACAAGAATGAAGGGAAATGATTTTTCCTAGTAGGAAGCAAATATATGGAATATATATATATATATTCGATAGAAAAGTTAGATAAAATTAATGTAATCTATAACACAATGAAGAAAATAGAAATGATACAACTCAAGAATTCATAACATCGAAAAGTACATGTAAATTCATTAATGTAAACCTAAAATAAGAAACCAACTAATCCATGTGATAGTTTGAGAAAACTACGACTATCTCAACACCCAGTACCCAAAAAGATGGAAAATACTTCACTACCTCATTGTGGCACATTACCTATCCATACATAGAATGATAAAATGGTTTTCTCACCACATATGGGGTGCACAATGTGTAAGATATTAGGATCATTCAGATCCCACCTAGGTGTTGCATAACAAGTATCTGTATAATAATTTAACTTGATCATTGGTAAATAAAAAATGAAAGTTAAATATTTTGATATATTTTATATTAAAAGCAATTGTAAAACATTTAATTTTTCATGTTTTCACATTTTTGAATATTTACATGTAAAATATTTTCTAATTATTTCTTGAAAAAAATATTGATGTAGAAATATCAAATCAATGAAAATCATTTATCTCATATCATATCAAATCCATGGTAATAAAATACAAAACATTACAGTCCAAAAGAATAGTTAACATCATGTTAAGGGTCACTATAGGTCATGCTAGCTAAGAGACTCAAACCTAAATATATAAAATCACAAAAATCAATCTTCTAGACATTTTCAATTAATCTAGAGAGTAGAGGCACACCCTAGAAAGTGAACCACCCAAAAAGACTACTCTGTCCCTGAAATAATAGGCCTAGGGATCATTAGAACACCCAATTTGTAACCCCCAATGAATGGATGTAGACTATTACTACACCATCCTCTTTAGCAACCAAGTCTTCCCATGTGATCTATTTTCCAAGCCATTTCATCAAAATCCTGATTTGAAAACCATTTCATAAATTCCTATCACAATGCTTTCAAAAACCCAATTTATTTTACCAAAACAAGGGAAACCCATATTTTATCAAATAAATAACTCCACAAACAAAAATATATTAGTCAAACTATTAATTAAATTTTAAGAAAAATTTATCATAGATAGATCATTTAAGTTAATCCAACATACGATAGAGAAGAAACCACATAACTCAAAAATGAGTTTTACATGCCAAAAATGAGACCCAAATCAATAAAACTATTAACATGAAGGAAGAACACGACGACAACAATTAAGGCCTTAAGATCAATCCATTCATCATAAAATTGATTAAATTTAGAAAAATGGTAGGAAATAAGAAGAATCAACCCTTACCTTAAGAAAATGACCTATTCAAGCACATCCATAACAAGGGTTATCCTTTATAGGAAGATCACACTATAGATCTAGAATGAATCAATAAGATGATTACCCAAATAATAGATTCATAAATGAAACACAAAAATGATACTGAAATCGAATTAAATAAAGAATTAGGAAGTATTACTCTCCCATAGACATGAATCACACCTATAATGATTATCGATCACTGAATTAAATGTTTTGTAAGGAACACAGGTCTCAAAAATCACCCTTCAAAGCCTCTAGGTCAATATGGAAGAGGAATGGAAAACTAATGAAGGAATTATCAGTCATTCTATGATAAAAAATCAAAATACATGAGACTTAATAGGTGTGGAACCCACTTTCATGTCATTTAATCCCTAAAACATGAGTATTCTAAAAATATATATCTTATTTTTATTAAAAACCTGATTTTAACATTACATGCCTTGTGATTTACATTCACAACATATAAAATTCTCACACCAGGTATCAATTCATGACATCGTCCATCCGACTAATACATGGCGTGTAAACACATTACGTGATGTTTATTAACCCTGTATATAAAAAAAATCATAGAAATAACTCTGATATTAAATGAAATCATGGATAACCCCTAAAATATATTAAATTTTTATACCCAGACTCTATTAGTTTAAGAAAATGTACATCCCAAACATTTAGGACATTTTCCCCAAAAAATTGTCTCTATCATTTGGAGCCCCAAAATGCACACAAATAATGATGGATATGTCAATAGATATGGTAAATTCAAGATATTATGTAATAGGGTGTCACATTTACAGAATCCCTTGTTTATTATGAGAGGAATGTTTGTTTCCTATTTCATGGTGAATCTATTTTTCTCTCTTAATGGGAGTTGATGCAGCGATGTTGGCCTGTGTTATTTTTGTTGGATGTGCATCAAAACAGGATGGACTACACTATGTTAGTGAATGTGATTTTATAGTCTATGAAAATAATCATCATTTACATGTATACTATTAATTTGGTTTCCACATCCCCCATAATTAATTTATCAAAAATGTTGAACCAAAGAGTTGGTTCATTTATGTCATGTAAATTTACTGGTGAAGTTCATTGAATGAACAAAAAATAGTTGTAATATTCATGTTACATGAGAATGAACCTAAAATGTTATGATAAATTTGACACTCTTAAATAAAAAATATGGATAAATATTTAATAGGTTCTAATCCTCTCATGTTAGGTACGTGAGCTATGGTTGAGACAAAGTTAAAAATCTTTTCTCTTGATACAATTTATCGTCTAGTGGAGGATTTATCTACCTGTACCTATTTGGGAGTCCTCAAAAAACATTCATGGATATATTTTTCAGTGTCCCCCTCCCCTCGATGGTAGGAGGCATACGTCTGCTGCTCCTTATGACAACAATCAAACTCGCTTCTTATAAGAACAAGATGAAATATTTTTTTTGGATTCTCAATGTACAATGTTTTGTATTCTATATTTTGTGATAATATATTTTAATTTCTTTAGATATATATCCACCTATATTTTGGGATATCCTTCCATTTTAATTATCATTATATTATCAGACAAAACCCGTCAGTGGCATCAGTAAAAGTCTCTGCATAAATTAAAATTGTTTTATTCATATTTAAATAATTTTCTATTACCATGCCATATTGTTTCCCATTGGCATTAATTTTTTATATTATCAGGGAACCATGAACACATATATAGTAAAAGGTTCCCCATGGTATCACTATGTTGCTGTAAAACTCCCAGATCACTAGCACCACACCACATTACAGGGCACCATTCACCTTTAAGGAGTGCACCATGTTGTGTCAAAAATGACCACAATAAGATTATAATTAACTAGTGTTACTCATGGCCATCATGGGGACCCTTAAACAAAAGTTATGTAAAGGACAACTACTTGATTACATTTATACATTGAACCGCTTATAAGGGTACTAAAGGCATTACCCTTCCTTAGAAATAGATTCAGCGTAAGGGTAATTGAATTTGTTCTAAAAACAATTTTATTAATATTTTAGTGATTGAAATGGGTTATAAAATCTTTATAAATCCTTAAAAAAATTATTGGGAGGATATTTTAATCTATAAATGGTTTTAAAATAAACTAATTATATATTTTATTAAATTAATTAAAAATTTTATGAAGCATTTTTATTTTCAAATAAGAATTATCAATATTTAAATACCTTTAATAAGTAATAACGAATATCTACCCACTTATAAATAATTTTATTTGAAATCATAAGAAATTATTTATAAAGGGTTATGAAAAATGAAATAATTCTAGTATATATATATATATGTGTTTAGATTTATATTTATGAATTATTCATAATTAATTAATTTTAAAATTTTCAAATTAAACGGTAAGCCATTTGTAATGATATCATTTAGGCCCCATCCAAACAATTTCAATTATTATTATGATTAACCATTTAAAATTATTTGAAATTCAATATGATGAAAATAAAACTGATTTTATAATTATTTTTAATTTAATGTGGTTATATTCATGTTTGAACCATTTTATAAAATATTTATCATTAGTTTATATTTATGAATAGCTCATAAATGTACTGTGTTTTAGAAAATAAATAAAAAATATTATTTATTTATTGAATTTAATTATTATTAATTTTTAGTAATTTTTTTTGAAAGGTGAATATTGAGTATGTAAAATTTATATTAAAAAATTATTTGGAGATAGACCCTTTAATATGATTTTAGGTTTGATATCATAAAATTTAGTTTTCATCTACCTTGATATCAGTTTAAAATTCTAGTTATGAGTTTGAGATTAGTTGATAAATATAATTTTTAAATAATATGCATCATTGTTATCATAAATTGAATTCTCACTTCAGTAATGTATCCCCACGTAGGGGGGCCTGGGTTGAACTACATACCTACCTAGAGGCCTATGACTCATCTAGAAAGGTGAATGTGTTTGGCTATTTTCCACATTGGGTTTACTCTTTTAGAGTTTTCCAATCTCATATAACTCAATAACCAATAGAAATGAGTTTATATTACCTATTCATAATATTTATTTCTATGTATATGGGGAGAGTAACATAGGCATGTGGGTTGGGTTCAGAGTTACACAGTAATTTAGTGTAAACACGTTAATTTGGTGATTGAAATAAAAATTTCATTACTAATATAATATAAGCATTCATACAAAAAGTAAATAAATAATTAGAATATATACATCACATAAATAAAAAATATTTACTTATTTATTTTTAATATGATCCATATTAAATTAGTGAGACTTAAAATCCCCCAAAATACAATGTCTGTGATTACTTCTAAAGAGACACATTCCAGGTTCTTTAGAATTTAATCCATAATTACTAATCATACAATGAGTAACCTAGAATTGTCTTTTGTAATGACATAATGTTATAAGTAATTATACATTAGTTTCTCTGTTGGTATAACTCAGTATGAGTATCCCTTTATTGTATTTTTGTTAACATATTCTTTTAATTTGTTTTAGGTAACACTTAAATGGGGATACCTAATAGTTAGTATACCAGAATATTATAGTTAAGTTTATTCATATGATAGATTTAGATAATGGTTCATGTAATAAACTATAAATGAATTGTTACTAATATATTTGGGACGATTACATTATTACATAATAATTTTTAATTTATGTAAAAAAATAACGGTAACTGAAGATAAAATATGAACCATGGATCATTAAAAGTGTATGATATTCAGGGTCATTAATTTTATTATGTGAAAATTCATATAAATTACTTAATTAAAACAAAAAATACATGATACTCTACCACTAATATGTATTTTTATATATATTATAGAATACTTAATCATAATCATACAAATATCACTATTGGTGAGACCCTATAAAATAGTTATAGAATTGTATCTAGGATTGAGAATTGTTTTCTAGGAGTCAAATAAAAATTATATGAATGTCAATGTTATATAGAAAAATTCTACCTACTCTAACTGATGGGTATTAGATACTAGATGTTTGTTACACTTTTTTATTGAGAAAAGTACAATCATAGATATGAGGTAATTGATAAAGGGTGAAGAAGATCTTTATGTCGGTAATGGATTAATATTTTTCACATTAGAAGTCATAACTTATGAGATAATTCCACCCAATGGATTAGTCCGAGAATTGAAAAACTATTATTATTTTCCTTCTATAGACATGAAATTGATATATATATCTTTTTTTGGAATAGAAAGGATTTTAATTCATTATTAAAAATTAGATTTGTTTTTTGTATATATGTGAAATGTTTTATGGAATAAGGAGTTATATGAATGGATTATATATTCTAGATATGAATAATTCCATAATAACATTTAGAATAAGATGTTTGAGGGCGATTATATTCCCACCTACATTTGGAATTTTTTCCTCAGATAAATAAATTGGAAACACATTCAATAAATCCATAATGATGGATTGATAGAATTATTTTATTATGATTCATTTGATATATTTGAATATTATTTATTGGTAAAATTGAAAAAATCACATATTGAGAGAAAAGTGAGAGGGAAAGTGGAAGATTGGATGTTATATATTTTAATGTATATGGACTAATGGGTAAAAAATAAAATAGCGGTTTTAGGTACTTGTTTACATTTATCAATGTATTTTGTTGGTATGGTAATGTGTTTTTAATGAAACAGATATATGAATCACTGGAATATTTCATATATTTTCAATAAAAAACATAGAATAAATTGGGAAATAGTATTATCATTCTCCGATCAGATTGAGGTGTTGAATACATTATCTTTGAATTCATAGATCATTTGAGAGATTATGGGACTATTTTATAACCCAATTCACATGGAAAACCACAATGGAATATTATATCTAAAATAAGTAATCAATCCTTGATAAATATGGTTTAATTAGGGAATATTATATATGAAATTCATATTTTATTCTGGGGTTATACAATAGAGTATTTATTTTCTTCTAAACTATATTCAATATGAAGCAGCCATGAAGATATCTTTTGAGATAAGAATTAGGAAGAATCCTAATATAAAGGTTTGAATATTTATAGTTTTTAATCATACATAGGATGTTTGGATTCAAAAAATATTGACTCTAAACCAAATATAAATTTAATTATATGTTATACTGAGGAAATATTAGTATATAAATTTTATAACCCTACTGAACAAAAATTGATTATAAAATGAAGTGGTGTTTCCATTGAGAAGAAACACATGATTCGATATGTTAGTGGGGGAAAATTGGAATGTATAGAATTTAATGATCAATAAATAGGAAGTGTTAGAAATATTAATGTATAACAGACTCTATAAAGTGTTTGACAAGAAGAACCCACTCAAGTAACTCAAGAATTTTGATATTCTAGAAGGATTCATCATGAAATAGAGAGATATGAATTTATCATTGATAATGATGAAAAATTAATGTTTATAGGAGATGAAACTACATTATATTGAGAGGTAATTTAGTGGTTTCATTCTAGGATGTAGTTAAAATACATGGAATTTTGGATGGAATCCATGTACATTGACCATGTTTGGAACATGGGGGATGCACTAAAAGGTTTGACACCTATATGTTTGAAGTGTGTTTTCCATAAGAAAAATTATATGGATGGAAATTATTCTACGTATAAAGAACGTCCAATTCAAAAGGGTTATAAAAAATCATGGTATTGACTATCAAGAGACCTTTTGTCTTATTGTGATGATAAAGTCCATTCATATATTCATAGTCACACCTGACCATTTTTATTAATATATACATCATTTGGATATAGAAACCACTTAATGTGAATTTATCAAAAAAATATGGTGTAAGTATTTTTTTGGATTGTTAGATGATAATTCAATTGTTTTCAAGTTATATCTTTCCATTTATAGAATGAAGAAAGCATCTCAGAGTTGGAATATCAATTTTTATAATGCAATAAAAAAGTTTCTTTCATCAGTAATGTAGTTGATTTTTATGTGTGTATATTGGTTAGTGAATGTATACTAGTATATTATATATTGTATCTAGATGAAATAATTTTTACAAAAAATGCAACAATGACAAATAAATCTTTGAAAGAATAACTAATTAAATATTTATTAATGAAAAACATAGGTGAAATAGCCTATAAACTAGGTATGAATATTATAGGGAAATCTTTAATTTTTTTAACTTATTAAAAACACATATGTTGGAAAATGAAAAAGTTATTTGTTATGGAAAACTATAAGAAGGATTATTTACTAGTGTTTCATGGAATGAATCTTAATAAGATTTTTGATCCTTATAAAGAGTTACAATGGATAGATATAATTTCTTATGAATTCACCATAGGATATATCATGAATTATAAGTTGTTTACTCGTCCCGATATCACATATTCATTGGGTGTAACAAATATATTCCAAAATAATATTTGTGAGAGTCACTATATTTATACAATTAAAATTCTTTTGTACTTTAGAATTACTGAGTGTATGTTCTTTGTATTTAGATGAGAGGATAAAATTTGGGTAAACGGTAACACATATGCTAGTTTCCAATCCAAAAAAGATAACTTCATATCTCAATAGGGAATTTTTTTCTATTTTTTGGGTCTATCAGTTTGAATAGTTCCAATAAATTCACCAAAGTATACTAAAAATAAAGGAATTGTACATTGCCACGTATGAGGCTATGATTAAAGCTATTTAGATCATGAATTTCCTAACTAAATCTGAAATGTTGGCTAGTATTGAGAGAGAAATTAAGATATATTGTGACAAAAAATATGGATATTTTTCAAGATATGGAAGCCTAATCTCACTAAATTACCAAAACCATCAATCACAAGAACCGTATTATTTGGTATATCATTGAGAGGGTGATATAAAGATCTGTTTTGTGGACACACAATGGAATGTAGAAGATATATTTATGAAACCATTTCAATAGTAATGACATGAGGGTTATATAAAATATAAAGGTGTTAGAAACATGATATATATGTTTTATTGATTTTAAAGTGTATCATGTTATTACAATAAAGGAACTATCCAAGTATCATTCATTCATCTATTCTGTATTTTATTTTACATGAATGGCCATATATTAATTTCTCATTAAAATATGATATTTAGTTGTCCTTAACCGAGGATCATTATACTGTATTATGGGTTATAATGATATGTTAATGTTTTCATGAATATATTTTCATACTCATTATAAAGAGTTTTATTTATGTTATAATTGAAGGATTTATGATATAATAATAAGGGATGTAATACATGGACTAATCAGCTAAAGTATATCTCAGGGAAGGTTACACATTCCTTGATATACATATGGGTGTATTCATATAATCAATCCATTTTACCTAAGGATAGAGAGATAAATAGAATGTGAATCTTTATACTTTAATACATTAGATAATTAAGTGAATATTTTAACGTAACTAATCAGGGTCGGTTGGGTATGTTTCTAATCATGATATCAGTTGGAGAATAAAAAATATGGGATTCATCCACTTGTATAAAAAGTAATGGAATCTATCACATGATTGAATTAAACTATAGAAATGCATGGAAATTCTCATTTTTGACATATATGATATGATAAACAAATTATATATATTAAATGTGACATACTCATTAGAATATGAGGGATGTGTGATGTATTCATCCTCTTGTTCAGTCTTTTTTGAAGAATAATGAAAATATGAGGTTGCATATACTAAATGGAAATTTCCCATGTATAATGGTGACTCTATGTCATGGAAATAAAGATTATATATGTATACATAGAATATATATTATATATCTTATAGTATATAGGTTCATATAGATATTTGAGTATGTTTGATGAAGATTATTGAATACACCTCAGTGGCTTGAGTAGTGATTATGCTTAGTTGTGGGAATGGAGGATGCTCACCTTAAAGATATTTTAGTAGGTCCCAACCCCCTAATGCTGGATAGATTTTTTATAGGGCATGAAGAGTTCTTACTTGTTATCCAGAAGAGTATATCCAGATGAGCCAATGATTTCATTAAATCTATCCCGGATGAGAAGTAGATTCATGAAGACATGATGAACATCAACCAAGATATCACCATGGGACCAGATGGCTTCTTGAGAACCTTCTACAAAGCATCGTGGGTGGTGGTGAAGGGGGACCTGCTGGAGGTGGTTCATGAATTCTTTAGGGGATGGAGTTTTTCTCATGCCGCTAGTTCTACCATGCAAGTCTCAATTCTCAAGAACAATAATCCCTCATCCATTCACCACATCATACATTTGACAATGTGTAATGTTCTATATATGATTCTATCCTCTATTATCAATAGGCGGATGGAAACCTAAATCCCAAAGCAGATTTTTGTGGAGAATCATGGTTTCATGAGGGGAAGGTCTATTAAATGATCAGTTTACTTGGACCAAGAGATTCTCATTTATATCAATAGGAATGTTCATGGATCTAACATGGCTCTCAAAATCGATATGGAAAAGTATTATCTCTGGTTGGAATGGAATTTTATCATTTAAGTTCTTGAATGTGTTAGATTATCTCATTGGGCTTCTCGCTTGATCTTTAGGTGTATCAAATCATCATGGATGGACGTTAGATTCTTATGGAAGAGACACAACTTCTTCAAAACAATTCGTGGTTCGAGACAAGGGGATCCCATTTATCTTATTCTTTTCATCATGCCCCAAGACTTCTTCAGTATACATATCAAATCTATCATCCGAAGTGGTATCATTTCCCCAGACTGATGTAAAAAATGAATTCTCGGTATTTCTCACCTATTGTTCGTGTATGACATGATTACCTTAATCAATGCGAACAAGCTATCCATAAGAGGAAAAAATAAGATCACAGAGGACTATTATTTCTAGAGTGGGAAAATCATCATAGAG
This sequence comes from Viscum album, assembly GCA_963277665.1. Classification (NCBI taxonomy): domain Eukaryota; kingdom Viridiplantae; phylum Streptophyta; class Magnoliopsida; order Santalales; family Viscaceae; genus Viscum; species Viscum album. The sequence goes on along the minus strand of OY728132.1, from coordinate 28,508,800 downwards.
GAAATAAAAACATTTAATTTTCCACCTGATGTTATGATTATCGAATCTTCTCCATATCTCAATGCATGAATATTAATCAAGGATGCTTTCGTAGGGAGTACCTGGGCACCTTCATCTCATTTGGAAGGATACACATTCATCACTTCGACTATATCCTTTCCAGAATCATGGGGCTTTTTAAATATTAGAAAAAAGGATCCTATATTATTTGTGGTAGGATTACATTAGTGAATAGAATCCACTATTCCAATTCTGTTCATTCCCTTTCAGTCATTAGTGTTCCAAAAAGAGTGTTAGAAACTATTGATCTAATTTTTGTTGGATTTATTTGGGATGTATAATTTGATAGGAAACATAATTGGGTCTCATGGGGATTATTGTCCGGATCAATTGAGGATGGGGGATCGGTGTGGGGAACCTCTCAGATACCCTACAAGGCATGCGTGAAAAGAATGTATGGGAGGTTATTGAATGTAGAATATTGTAGGGAAGATTCATGGTCTCAAAGTATCAAGAGAGTGGGAGATAACCATCTGGTCACTCTGCTTCTTTATTTCCCACAATTCTTCCACTCATTTTGAACCTCCACCCTTACTTTAGGTGGATCATGGGGTGGTGGGTTTCTTATAACATCATAACTTGGTAAGCTCTAGTTTAGGGTTCTCTGGGTGCCCTATTACTAATATCTCTTTCCTCCAAATTAGTATTTTCTAGGAGTTTATTAAAAATGTTCTGTCCAAAATCCACTAGGATGTGTATGATCTCATTGGGATGAATAATGAACCGGATCGGTGTGCTTTCATAACTTCGAACTCTGGCCCCATCGCTATCAAGGAATTTTTCAGGATCACGAGGCACACGAGCTAGTCTGATAAGTGGGGCATCATCCTTTGGTTGCTGGAAATCTGGATATGTATAAATTATTAGAGTGGAGGCTCAAGAACTATTCCCTATCAACTGATTCTAATGTCAAAAGGATGGTCATCCAAATAGACTCATGATGGTCATTCAATAGGAAGGGTAGAGAGGATACCTCATATCACCTATATTTTAGGGAGGAGTGGGAAATCATAGTGTCGATGCATTTGGGGGACTTCATGGGCATGTATTACATGGAACAGTCATACCTCCACTTATTGTACAGATGTTTTTAGGGTGTGGAAGGGAAGGTCTTGTAGAGGATATCCCGCTCTTTAATGTTTGATGCAGGCTGTTTTTTATGGATATCCCATAATAGAGCTAGATATGAGGGGTACAATAGCACACAAAGAGTAATGGTTATAGGGAAAATGTTTATTTTGATTGACTTGGTTCAGTTGTGCAAGGGATGGTAGGATACACCTACCTTGAGACCTCTCATTTAAGGTAACCAGCATCAATATGATAGATATGGCTGTCTGGGGAATTGTGTGAGGTGGTTACCTCACCCCATAGGGCCCATTATTAACATGGATGGCTCATGTGCTATAAAAAATATTAGGGGAGGGTGTGTTATTCGGGACACAAAGAGCTTGGTTTTGGATGGTTTCATATCCACCTATGGAATTGGGCATTCTATGCAGGCAGAGGATTTAGAAATGCTCTATGGGCATCAAATTTTTAGGCAAAATGATATCACCATTAGTGCAGGGGAGATAGATTCTATTATTGTATATAACATGATGATATGGAAGGGCTCCACTACTTGGTCTATTAATTATATCATCCATTTATTTCATAGTCTCATCAGCTCTCACTTGGACATCCTTCATACTTGGAGAGAGGTGAACAAAGTAGCTAATTATTTGGCCTCATTTCAAACCTATGTGTGAAATATAATCTTCTCTCCAGACCTCATTTCTATGTTTCTTGAGGAGTAGATTTTACCTATATGGGATTTACTTCGGTTAAATTATTGTAGGACCCCAAGACCCTTTCATCTTGGTGTTTTCTTTCTTGCAGTCATTTTCTTGGAATTTTTGGAAAATTTTAAAAAAAATGAATTTGAATGAATGAATTTGGGAATTATTATGCTCTATCTTGATTGATGCTTCCCTTGTGTCGGTTGGTTTTGTGGTCATATTTTTTCTCTTACTCTTCTACTGATACTTATATAGCATGGATTGAGGTTTGGTATTCAATATTTTCCTATTATTCTCTAGGTTATATTATAAATGAATCATGATTTTGTTATGTTTGGGTTAATGGTATGATTTTTTTTTAAAAAATAATGATATTAAAAAAATAAAATTGAAGATATGGTTTATTTCAAATGTGATTATATACTTCTGCTCTATTTTTTATGATTAATTGATTATTATTATTATTATTTCTTCTATGAATTTGATAATGTTTTTTTATGTATATTTGTTGTCGTGATTATTTTATTTTATCTGAGATTCCTAAAACGATAAATATTTTTAAATGGTAATGAATTAGTTTTATAAAATTTTAAATCATAATGATTCAAACTAAGAAATGAGATTTCATTATTTTTTAATGATATTGGTTTTTTCCTATTGTCAATATCTTTTTACAAAAAAAAATTCTTGATGTGGAAATGATGGGTGTTTTCAATGGTTTATTTTTTTGTCATCCAATTTAGCATCTGGAGAGGGTTATTCTTTTGCATGATTTTATCAGTTTTATCCTAGAGCGGCGCTTTTGGTATGGTCATTTTGGTTCCCCTCCATAGCAGTGCTTCTTTAGCGCATTTTTTGGGCCTTCTAGCCCTAGGTGGCACTGACCTGACATCCTATATCCTGGAGGGCCTGCCCTTTGGTTTCTTGCTACTCTGGTGTTGATAGTGTTTCTTGGAAATGGGGTGGATGGAATTGTTCTAGATTTGGTGATGAAATCTATGACGGTGATGTTTTTGATGTATTAATCAAGATATTTGACTTGATCACTATGAAAATGACTCATAAGAGGTTCCAAGTTTGCAGATCAACTATGCATAACTACTCAAGTTTGGAAGATTGAGAGGGTATGGAGACAACCATCAGATCGAGTTTTTTCTTTGACATTGGAAACTTGTTTTCTGAACAGCCATGTAATGGTGGAGTGATACATCAAAATTCATACACTGGGGAGGGGCCAATCCATGTTTTCAGTCTGGGATTTTTTCCCACCTTTGGGTTGTGATTTCTCTATAGTCTATGATGTCTGGGTTCCCCCTACTTCCCTTAAAGGGGGTTTTATTATTATTAATAATAAAACATTTAAGTACATCAGGCTATTGGATGGATGGAATATGATGGAAGTGGATGTATTTGTTTCATTTTTATATTTTTTGGCATGTTGAATGGGGATGTTCATGTGTTAGTTGGTTGTGTGAGTGGGGATAGATATTCTATTGTTTTTAATTGTTATGAGGCTATGTTTTAGATACCTGATGATGTATAATATGTGCATGTAAATAATGAATATTTTAAATATGTATAGGCTAAAACTGAATAAGTTATGGGCTATTAAGACAATGTTAAGGAACAAAATAAGAGGATAATTGATGGGATGAATTTAAGGGGTGACTAAAGTATGATTGAAATGAAATACTAAAATAAATGAAAAAATGAATTTAATGTTAATTATAAAATGGTAATGGGATACTATATGAACAAAAGGGAAATTATAAGTGATGTTAGGGCTATATTATTTTGTAGGTGGGAGCTTTTTTTATCATTGTAGTAGAGACATTGGATTTTTTTGAGGAGGTGTTGTGATGGGTATTTTGGGATTTTTAGGGATATTTTATATGAATCAATGATTTTTCCATGTGTGTTTTTATTATTTAAATTTATTTTTCTTTTGGTTTGATTTTCACCCCACACGTACAATGTATTCCAACCAATGCCCAAATATTTTTGGTTCTAGGTGTTTCCCCCAGTATCATGGTTGGTTAGAGATAATATGGATAATGATGAACTATTCCCCAGCCTCAATTTTAGGTGTAGTGTGGGATGTGATGGACCAAAGAAGTTATAAATATATGAGCTATAATGGATTCACATTGAGTGTGAGAAATACTAGTAAACCATGAATGGTAGTTGAGATGATACATCATAGTGGGGGGCATATATAGTAGGGGAAGTCACATGGGTGATATCCTTGTTAATCAAGATACCCTACTACAATGGATAAGTGTTGATGGTGATATGGATAGTTGATATTTGATGTTTCGAAAGCTATGGGTTCTGTAATTTTTTATGATGTGATACATAGACATTATGTTGTGACATGGTTGTGGAAGGGATTGAGATAAAAAGGTCTTTTAAAATTGGAGTTTTATAGAAAAAATTCATGTGAATGGTGGTTTAGGGTAACCTCTTGATAAATCTAAGATATTATGTTATTTTATTTGGTGTGATATTTTCTGGGTGGGTTGTGGTGAGCTTTTGTGTTAGTTGATCCTATATTGGTTGTTTTTAGTTCAATAATTTATTCTCTAATCACCGGTATTATTATCACCCGTTTTCATGAGTGGTCCTGAAGATGTTACTAATATGTAAAACAATATTATCACCCACATATATAAAAACATTTTTTCTTATTTCCTTAAGGGTTTTGGATAATGTGTTGGACATAAATTACTTGGATCTTTGAGATACTAAGGAGTCCCTCCTATATGAGATAACTGATATTTTCATTTTATGGATTTTTATCATTATAACATTGACTATAATTTTCACATTATGTATATATTATTTATATATAGTGTTTATTAGTTCTTGTTTCGTTTCTTCTAGTGATTTATGTGTTAAATTTTCCCTATTTATGGGATTGATACCCTCAATGAAAAGTTTCAACCCACTGTCTATTAGAGGTGTGCTTTAGGGGTTACTACCAACTAAACTGTCAGTCTAGGAGGATTCCTAGTGGAATAATTACACGATTATGTGGAATAATTACTAGGTTATGAGTTAAAATTAAGATTGATGTTTGGAATTAGTGTTTAAATTACATTGGTTTGTAGGGATATATTATCAATTGAACATGGTACATTATGCAAAAAAGGGAGACCAACTAAGACTATAGATTTTAGATCCCCCAATATCTAATGAAATAATAATAAAACTATTGAATAATATATGTTAATTGATGTATCTTAATAGGTATAAAACTAAGAGACTTACATGCATCATAATTTTTTGTGTGTGTGGTATAATTTTTGATGAATTTGGGGAAATTATATGTGAATAAAATTAAATAAACTATAATGAATATAATTCCACCAAGATTAGATTTTTTCTTTCCATACATAGAGATATATATCTTATACATCATCCCAATGTGGTTTACAATTATGAGGTGTGGTATGATGGTATGGTTGGTAGTAGGATGTTCGACCTATCCGAGGAGGATAATTCTTGTAGGAAGATTATATAAGAGTTTCAGAGCTGGAGCTTGATAAATTATCAAAGGAGTGTCTAGAATCTAGATATGGAATAGTAGTTAAAGGTGTTTGTGATTGTATTATTCTGGATTTTTTAAATAGTTGAGTATTTGGTTTCTCTATAATTACACCAGATTATGGGTATGACTCACAATAGATTAATATTATATCTTAGAGATCACAAGTAGTCTGAGTTATTGTGAGTTGATTTTATAAGGAAGTTCCATGATGAATTCCCTTTATAGATGATGATAGAAATAAATTAATAAGATTTAATATCCATTCATTATGGAATATGGTTTTTGAGGGTGATCAGGATCAAAATTTTCAATCACCAATGATTTTCCCCATATATTTTTCCTAAAGAGTAGTATAGAGAATAGTGCTTTGAGGAGGCACCATATCCATAAGTTCACAGTGAAATCACCACATTATTATTACCTACATATATCTAATGGTGTAGAATAATAATAACATGGTTGAGAGGATTAATTATTCTATTGGATCACCTTAAGGGGGGTCTAGAAAAGTTTTTGGAGTACCTGGGTAGTAAATGAAGGGTCTTAAGGATTAGTGATTTTAAGATTTAGACTAGCAAGGATTATGCCTGAACATTTTCCCACACACTTCTCTAGGACCAGTATTTAACTTGAATATAAATGTAAATATACCCCAATGAAAATAACATTGGGTGGTCATGGTAACTATCTATTTTATTTATTAACCATCCAAGAGGGTCAGGTTGGCATCAGAAATTAGGTTCAATATTAGCCTTAGTTATTTTTTTCATCTAGAACTTATCTACAATAGGGGTTATTGACCAATATACAACCAAGGGGATATAGAGTAGAAAAGGGGTATCCTCGTGATATTTTCCATCATTAGGGTTGCAAGGAGAAGCGTAGATGTGGAAGGGGATATCAAATAGGCCAGAGAGGTAGAGAAGTTGAGTATGGTTAGTTGCACACCATGATGATAAAAATGATTGAGGAATTGAAGAATATTAAAGGTATAGATATTTTATAATCCAAAATATATTTTAAATTGTTTTATTCTATATAAACATATTAATTCATTAAACCATCCTTGGTCCATTAATTATGATCAAAGATAGAGGGTATTCTTGTGCTATTTGTGTTTACTATGCTAGTTTGAGGCCATACTAGTTTTCTTGGTGTTTGTTGCATATATGGACTGATAATGAGGACTCAAAATTTGATGAGGGATTTATTTCTAATGTATATAAAACCATAAAATTTAATATTTTTTATGGATCAGTTGTACTCTATACATGTATTTATATATTAATTTTTGAGGAGAGTCACTTTTGTGACTTGGGAGGAAAGCATTTAGTATTCATTAGTGGGATGAACTATAGGATGGATCGTACGAATATAGAGAATCATTTGTCGCAACTAGAAGATTTATTTTTAGGTTTAATGGAGGTTAAAATAGGGGAGATTCCTAGGTTTATAGAGGATATTATAGACTATTCTGTGACAATTTTGTGACAGTACCACCTCAACATGATATCAAACTTATTATAGAACCTAAACCAAGTTCAGGTCTAATTTAAATGGATACTTATCATATAAAACACTATAATATATTTCATCTAAGGATCGAAATGGTTGATTTGATGTAGAAATTTTTCATCTTTCCCAGTGTCTCATAGTAGAGTCCTTTAATGTTTCTTACCAAGAAGGAATTTGTAGTTTGAGTTTTTTAAAGAATAGTAGAGGTTGAATTAGGCAATGGTAAAGAACCATTATCCTCTAACATGGATAGATTATTTTTTCAAAAAAAACATTAGATCCTATATGTTTTTTAGGATTGATCTACAATCTAGGTATCATCACACGATGGTGATGGTGGAAGATATTTCAAACGCCACTTTATATTGTAAATATGGCTAGTTGTTTTTCTTGGTTATACCATTCAATAACACGAACATCCCATATATTTTCATGGAACTCATTAAAACATTGTTTTATGAGTTACTATATTAGTATAAGGTATTTTTTCCTCAAATACATTCTTATATACTTAAGATCATAAGAGTATCATGCTTATCACATTAGGGAAAGTTTATAGTCCCTTAAACATTATCAACACTATAATTAGTAATAGAAATTATTTTTTTTGGATTTTAGGTGATAATTTTATCAAGAATATAGTGTCCTGGTAGGGCATAGTAGTGGATTCATTAGTGATCAAGGATGTTATTTCATAGAAAGCACCCATAAATGTGGCAGATACATAAATCTTCCAAAGTCTCAAATTCTATTACTAGATACATTTATCTAACTACTCCAATATTGATAACTTTTTTATATACATGGAAATGAATTGACATGATTTCATATAGAACAATCTATTTTAGAAAACCATTTACTACATGAATGAGAAGATGATCAGTGAACATTTTCATCAGTTTCTAGTTGAAGGAGTGATGTTTGGTGTTTTAGTGATTCTTTCTATATTCATTTGGGTTTCATTGGGATGTATAAATGGGAAGTGATCTATTACTTTTCTAGGTAGTTTCATACACATGAGATTAAATATTCAAACTATGATATATATATAGGGGGTGACATTTCCTTATGTTTTTTATAGTATTACATCATTAGAGAGTTCATTATCGTCTTCAAATATAACAATATATTAAGGAATAATTTCACTTTTCGGGTTTTGAAATCTATTTTAGTGGAGGTGGATTATGTTTTTATAGAAATGAAAATTTTATATCATTCATAGTCAAAGTAAATGTAATTTTTTTAATGATGTTATGATTCAGATGTTAAGAGGAGATATTGTTCATGTGTTTAGATATACTTCGAGAGTGATGGAAGAGATCATTGCAATATATGTTGATGAAAATATGGTTGGGGATAATGATTCATGTATTATATGATAGTTATATACTATTATTTTCAATAGGTATTGGAGTATCTCTTCATATATTTTAAAGTAAAGGTGACGTGGGTTCCGATTCTTCATAGTGATTCTCCTAAGGGATGGTTAGTGGATGACTGTAATAAAATATTGTTTTGAGGGAGGCAATCTATTCTATTTGTAATTAAAGAGAGTATTCCTTCTATGTTTCATATGTCACCCATGGTTATGCATCATAGTGTATCAAATATGTACCCTAAAATGATGAGTTTCTTTTTGTGGTTTAGGGTGAAGTGATCTATTATAGAGTTCATGAAATTGTGTTTGGTTTGTCGGTTGGTGAAGGAAAGAAAATATCCCAATTGTTTTTTATATCCATTATGTGCCCCTAAGTGGTAATGGTATTTAAAATAAATTGATTTTATCAGCGGGTTACCTTATGATCTATGGTGATACGATTTTATTGATTGATTTTGAATAGTCTAACGAAGTCATCTCACTTCATAATGAGGAAGTATTCAAGAAATATGGATGTTCAATCCATGTGATATATGTATATGATACTGTGACGTAAAAAGGTGTTGAGGAATATAATATTTGATATGGATATACATTTTTTCTCATGCTTTTGAGAATGTATTCAATGTTATTTCAGATCTGAGCTATGCCTTAACATTACCTTATCCCCTCAGATGGATAAGCAGACAGAGAGAACCATCCAGACATTAGAGGATATGTGTAACAAATAAATAATTTAAAATACATTAATTTTAGAATAAAATTAATATTATATCTTACATTATATGAAACGTGAAGTTAATCATATGCCAGACACAATATTAAGTTATATTGTCTTACAGGTAAGACCGAGATTTACATCATTTTAATGGAAAACCTATTTTAAAACTAAATTTTAGAAATTTTATTAATTTTATTTATCAAAATAAACTTAATTTTTGAATTCATAATGTTAAAATTATCTTACGGTTTTTTTGGTGTTTCTCTATGAAATTTCATTTTTAATGAATAGTGAAAAATAATGAATTTTCATTCAAAAAATCTTTTTCATATAATATATTTATACGGTTAAATAACATTTATTGATGAGTTTTTAGATTAATTAGATTTATTTTTTATCAATTGATTAAATTTGGTTCATTATTATATATTTACCTTATAAATTGGATATAAAAATGTAGAGAACTTTTGAACGTTTATACATTAAAAACCTGTATTGTCATCCTACCAACGAGATTGAATTTAAATTAATTTCGTCGACTTATATGCATGGAATTTTGAAAAATGGATTCCATATTTGGAATCAAAATAGTTTATAATTTATAATAATATCAACTTATTTTTTTACCAGAAATATTAGTGAAATAATTAAAATTAATTACTATGATTAAAGTGAAGTTAAATTCAAAAAAGTACTAAAACATAAAATTAACTCCCCAAATTTCCTTGAAACAGGTATAAAATAAATCATATTACCATATTAATTCCATATTTTTTATTATATAAACATTTTTTATTTATTGGATCAAATTCCAATTTGAAAAAGGTTGGTTGAATTCCATTTTCCAAAATTTACAAGAGTGGCACTCTTCCACCACTATAGAAAGGCCACCTCTCCTCTGACATCCAAATGACTATAAAAAAATTTAGATAAAAAAATATCTTCCCAAATAGATCCTATATATATAACCTCCTTCTTGAAGCCTCATCTTGTTAATAAATCCATATATGGAAACCCATTGGTGAAAAGCAAAAGGCGTTCCCCGAATTAGAGGTAATATCTTTTCTCAAGAACATTTGTTTCATTTACATTCTCCATCCCACAAATTATCCCTTTTTAATGATTATATAAAAAACCAATATCCTTAATATATTTAAATGAATTTATATTAAATATTTTCCAACAATTACACAAACCTCTATCTAATGGGTAACAAACATACAATGTATATATACGGAGAACTACTGCCTCAAGAAATGACGATTGTTCGATTTTACATTACAACCATTCATGGTTGGTAATTATGATAGAAAATATGTTTATATATGATATTTATAATTTTTTTATACTTTTATAATTGTTTTATAACACATACTTTTATGCACTACATTTTGTGGTAATAAAATAACATCATTTGTGGAAGTCTGGACTAACACACTTTCAAAGCAATATGACTCATTCAAAATATATAGGGAAAATATAAAGGATAGTTTTAATAGAACTTTGTGACATATAGAACATTAATAATATACTATAATTATAATATTCATTTTCATCATGTAATTTCCACTCTTTTAATGAAACAAAAGAATGAAATTAGTGTTCATGCGTATGTACGACCTACCGTCTCAATGACCAGTGCATTTCATTTCCTATCACAAAACATTATAGGTTTTAATGAATAAACATATATTAAAAATATATTATATTTTAATAATGGTTTAAATTTTTTATATTATGAAACCATGATCTAATTAATAGGTGAAAAAAAAGAAATAATTTAAAAAATAACCAACAAACTAAGAAATGAACACCTGAAATAGTGAAAATAATGAAATACTGTTGTCAAACAGGTAATAAGATATTATAATAAAATAATATTTGATATTAATAAAATAATATAGTTATTTAATAAATTAATAAATATTTTAAAACCATTATATATGATGATAAATCCCATTCATAAAAAATTAATTGCAAGGTAATGGATTTCATCTCAATTTACACTGCTTACATATTTTTTATTTTGCACCAATTCACATCTATATGGAGTATATACGACCAGTTGAAATTTTATATCATGAATTTAATTACTCCAATTATATATATGTTTCATTTAATTTTATTATCTTAATTATATTATGATTCAAATGTTTCAATGTATTATAGGGAAATTTAGAATGTTTAAAGATTATTCTCCTCGAGAATATTTTTAATGATTATCATTGAATGTGAACATTATGTTTTATTCTTAACTTTATCTTCAAACTATAAATTTATTGGAAATATAAAAATTCTTGGATAATGGTTATTATTAATATTTAAATTGTATACCATTATTATATACTATGATAACATTAAATGTTATTTAATTAGATATGGAATTATTGATAAATCTATATCATCCATTCAATATGTATATTTGATAAGGCGTATTGTTTATTGATTTATATCAATTATTCAATATATGAGGAATTATTTGGATTGTTATGAAATTTTTGGGGCCTTATTATAGATATCCCCTTGATGCATCATTATTCTCATGAGATGAGATAGGTTTCCAAATTAGAGGGATTTTTACATTATATGTTATATCATCTTGTGACTGGTCATGATTGTAATGGTTCCATATACCCAAGAAACCTAGAATCCAATAATTAAAAATTTACCTCATTTTTTTTCAATTAATATTCATCCATGATATTTTGTGTTTACATATCTATGGATACATTTCATTTTTAGTTAATTGATTAAATTGCATGTGTTATTGTTATTACCTTTCCATATTGTTTTCTCTTATTCTAGTTACATGAATAGAATGTGATATCAGTTATTTACCTTACCATGTTTATTATTCTCATTAATTAATTATTTCAAGCACTTTACAAACTTTTAATGATGTTTTAATATCACCCTTTTATGTTTCCCTTCCACAGGTAATGAAGACGAAGTCGTTGAATAAGATTTCAAGGCTATAATTTATTTCATTTTATTATGTATCTTGGTTTTTTTATTTTCCCAATGTATTATGTGTATCATGTATGTAATATATCATTAAAAACTAATAATTTGATATGTTCTTTAGGATTTTAATCCTTGTAATCATTCCAATGTAATAAAAAATGTACCATAACTTAGCTTCTAAAGTTGGTGAATTACAGTTTGTATCAAAGGAAGTCTAGAAACAACCATGGAAGCCCGATTTAGAAAACATAGATTAATTATAAATACTATAAGATAGAAATTTAAGATAACTATACAACAAAATCCTTGAAATTTTTTATGATTGATATTATGTGAGTATTCCATGAAATACATCCTTATCTAGATAATACAAGTAGATGTGGTTATGGCATAGATATACCTAGTAGTAACAAATCTGACAGTGTGGGTAAGGTCTATCTTGGAATAACATAGAAACTTAAAATGGTCCTTATTGTACACCTAGTTTGACAATATTTATAGATACACTTTGGATAATTCAAATTTTCTATACGAACCGTCATGAAGGATTTTAGTAGAAAATGCTTATGAATAACCTTGGATAAATCTAATATGTCATAGACTAAAGAAGTATGAGCCCTAATTTAGGTATCTTATAAATAATTTCTCCATATTTTGTAGTTTTTTGTTTTGATAAGTGTTTCTCACACTATTATTTTTGGTTTTATTCAATGTAGGGAACTATAAAGAATTGGGATAACATGGAATGTGATGCACATTTTTTTAATGAGCAGTTAAATGGAATGATAACCAGAGTGAAAGATGTTGTGATAGGGCCTAATTAGTTTTCATGGATCACGATTAATAACATGTATTGTAACCATCTCCCAAACTCAAAAATTAATAGTAGGATGAGGTATACTGAGTGTTTGAGTAATGTAGACCATAGAGAGAAGAATAATTAGTTTCTTCTATGTCAAGAATATGAAAATAATTGCCCAGTATAATGTCTTCGAGGAATAAAGAAGATGTTTTGACTATGGAAAAGAAAGACACAAAGTAAGAAAATACAAAAGGATAAATAAAGAGTTTGGTTAATCAAATGTAAGGGAATATTGTCCTCATTAAGACATCATTGAAATTTAAATTCTTTAATTGTGGAATGGATTTTCATTATTAATGTCGATGTCCCAAGTGGAAAGATCATGAATATAATTGGAATGGTGGTATGAGTAACATTATTATTATTGATGATGATGATAATACTAGTAAAATGTGAAAGTAAATAGGTATTATGTAATTGGATGAGGTATCCTTATTAATATCTTGAGTATTAAGTGGAATAATCAATATGTTTATGTATTTGGAATTAAGAATTATAAATTATAAAATTTATGAGGATTGTACTACAATACTTTTTCATTATGTATATGAGATCATACATTAAATGATACCATGAAGATTAGTTCAATATCATGTTTAAAGTTTTGGAAAATATATGTTTGAGGGAAAAATAATCATTAATATGTACCTAATTTTACGACAATGATGTCCAGATAATGAAATTATTGGTTTATATAATGTAAAATTGGATAAGTGTTGACTACCTTATGACTGAGTAATGATTTATTAAAGTGATTTTTATATCATTTATGTATTTTAAAACTTGATTGGATTTAAATAGTATATCTAATAATATTTTTTTGATTTATGGAAAAATGAATCCTATATTTTCTATAATATTTTATGGTAATTAAAATTATTCCTATATATTATGAAGGTGTTCACATATTTGTTATGTGATACATCATATTTATTAAAGGATAATGATATTTTTATTTTTTAAATTGATAAAACTTCCTTATAAAGTATTAGATCATAATATTTGGGAAAATTTAACCATTTATCAAATGGCTTAAATTTATCTTTTAATGAGGTTATATAGATAAATTTATTACTTCACTATATAAAGCTTCTTGTGAAAATAGATTAAGTACGAATAATTAAAATCTTAATCAAAGGAATAAATTACAATTATAGAAATTTGAATTAATTATATCCTTAGAGTGTGAAATAATTTTTAAACTCTTGTAAAAATGGTATTGGAACAAAAAAATCGTCCTATCATCATCATTTTTATGATATCAATGACCTTTATTCACACCTATAGTTTATGGGTTTTTAGTCAACTACAATCATTTGAACATGTTCTATATCATTCTCCATCAAAACCATATAGTTAGATTTTATATCTATGTCCATGTTTCCACTAATTATATACTATTTTAAATCATTGTTTTTTGGAGACAATCACATTTCATTTTCCCTATTATTAATAAGATGTGTCATTATCCTAATTTACAATGTTATCTTTTCAAACATAATTTATTTTCAAATACCAAACTCTTGATTGCTGGGATCAGGTTTAAAATTTTAGGACAAAATTTAATTATGGCGGGTAGAATGTGACACCCCAAAACATTACAATCTTTTAATTTTGGAGAAAATTATATTTTTCTATCTTTAATTATATGAATCGATATGTTAATATTACTCTACACACAACACTCATTTAGCTTAAGATGCATACAAGACCAAGTTTTACATTCATTTAATAGTAGACCCATTTTAAAACTAACTTTTTGAAATTTTATATATTTTATTTATCAAAATAAATATCATTTTTAAATTTTGAATGTCAAAATTAACTTAGGGTGAATTTTTGGCATTTTTCTGTGTTGTCTCAATTTTTTAATGAATAGTGAAAAAATAATGAATTTTAATTAAAAACTTATTTTTTGTTTAATTTATTTATAAGGTTATATTATATTAAAAAAAATTAATGTTTAATATTATTAAGGTTTTATTAATTAAAGAATTTTTTGTCATTGTAATCAATTTCTCTTTGAAATGTGATTTAAAAATGTAACAAACTATTAAACTTTTTTACATTAAAAATATGTATTGTCATCTTACCTATGGGATTAAATTAAATAAAAATATTATACTTCTATATTTATAATTTATAATAATGTATTACATAATTTTTAATTATAATATTTTATAATTTATGATATGGTTAACATTGTTTTTTACCCAAAATTTCAGTGAAAGAAATTAAAATTAATTACAACGATTAAGGTGAAACTAAACATTAAAAGGACTAAACCTTAACATTAATGACACAAATGACCTTTAAAATTGACGAGATCTATAATATAGACATGTTTATAATATATAAATCCTTTTATTGATTTTTTTTCATTATTCGATCCTCTTTCAATGTGAAAAAATGTGGGTGGTATTCCCTTTCAAAAAATTTACAAGAGTTCCACTCCTCCTACACTATAAAAATGCCTTATCTCCTCCCAGTTTTTTACACCTATCAAGACACTTTGGATCGAACAATATCTACCCAAATATCTCCTCAAAATCTTCCCCTAAACCTATAATCCTCACATTTGGCATAAATACATCCAATTAATTCCTTTGGGTGTAAACCAAATGGAGTTACCTAAATAAGAGGTAACATTTTCTCTCAAGCTCATTAGTTTTATTTCCATTACCCCAATAAAATATACTTATTCAATTATTATATAAAAATTATCTTTAATATACTGATATGTTTTAATGTTAAGTTATTGACCTGAAATTACACACACCTTCATCTAATTGGTAATTGATGATACAGTTAATGTGTATGGTGAACTACCGACTCACCAAATGATGATTTCTCATTTTTCATTTATTATCATTCATGATTGGGAGTTATGTTGAAAAAAATATTAATATTTGATATATATAATTTATTTATACTTTTATTAATTCTTTTATAACACTTAACTTTATGATCTTCATTTTTTGGGAATATTGTAACATCGTTTGTGAAAGTATGGACTGCCTCCCCCTCCAAGCTGTGGGATTCGTTCGAACTGAACATGAAACCTGTAAAGAATAGTTTTAATAAAACCATGTTACATATAAGACATTAATATTATTCTATAATTATAATATACATATGTATCATGTAATTATCACCCTTCTAATATGACAATGTATTGAATGTAGCGTTCATGCATACGTATGAACTACCAACTCCAAGAACTGTGCGCTTCATTTCCTATATCAAAATATTATAAGTTATTATGAGAACATATATGTTAAATATATTTGATATTTTAAAAATGGTTTAAATTCTATAGATGGTAAAACCATGATCTAATTAATAAGAACATAAGTAAGAAGTTAAAACATACCTGGAAAACTAGGAAACTAACACATGAAATATTGAATATAGTGAACAATCATTATCAATAATATTATAAGATATTACAGTAAGATAATAGATGATATTATAAGAACAAATATAGTTATTTCATAATTTGGGAACACTTTTAAAACTGTTATATAAGAGGTTAAATTCCATTCAAAAAAATAGAAATGCAAGGTAAGAGATTTTGTCTCAATTTATAGTCCATTGAGACTTATTTGTTATTATGAACCAATTCACATTTATATGGTGTACATAATGACCTTGTAATGTTATATCATTAATATACATCTTATAATGTTGTTATAAGTTTCATTTAATGTTATTAATTCAGGGAGATTTGGATTCAAATGTTTCTAAGTGGTATGGGACACTTGGGAATGTTTAAAGACTACTCTCCTCAATAATGTTTTAATGATTATATTTGAAATATCACTTTCTTTATGATTGTTAAATTTATATTGAAATAGTACATTTATTGGAAATATCGACATTATTGGGTGATGGATATTATTATTTCCTAAACCATATACAATTTTTATAAATAGTGCTAAATTTGAAAGTTATTTCATTATTTGGGAAATTATTGTTAAATCCAGATCTTTTATTCAGTGTATATATTTGATAAGGCATACACTTCTTGAAAATTTCTATATATCCATGGTTTGGAATCATTGTTATAGCCCATAAATCTATGTGTATAAGAAATACTTATGGTTCAGAGAACTGTAAGATCTTAATCTGTTGTTATATCTCTAAGATATATCCCCAGTTTGAAAATAATATAGCCACGACTATGAAAAGCAGAAATAGGGTTATGGTAAACAGCCCAACATGTCAGAACCCTAAACTCATGGATCAAAAACCATGGATATAGGATTTAAAAAATGATTATCACCGGTTTCAACCCCTGGACCACCTCTATAAAATCCACATGCCTAACCACTGCCCCACATATGGTTATTGGTATACAATTATATATTTACTTATATATATATTTTTCTAAGTCCTGGTTATAGTAGAATATAGTAGAAACAGGTTTTGCCACCTAAAATATTTTCTTTCCCATGAATTTTTTCCCATGGTTACATGGGAAAACTGTAGAAACATTTTTCCAAAACTATGGCTATATTGATTATCTATAGCCATGGTTCTTCAAGAACCATGGCTATAGTTTGAACCAAACCCTATACCCATGGGTTTTTGTAGAACCATGGATATTGGTCATGAAACAAACACTATACACATATTTTTTTCAAAATAGTGGGTATGTGGTTGAAATTACCACCTAATACCATGGATTACCAAAACCATTAAAATAGGTTGTAATGAAATCCCTATACCCATGGTTTTTGAAAAAATGTTGGTGTAGTGGGGAGCTATACCCACAGTTTTGTCTATAAGTATGATTATAAACTTCTTTTCCGAATAAATATTTCCTATTGATATAAAATGATTATTATATATATGAGTAATTTTTTTAATCCATGAATGTTGTGGATTATGGTTATAGATAGCCCATCGATGCATTGTTAGTCTCACGAGGAAAATAAATTTCCAAATTAGATAGGTTTTTACAGGATAAGCTAAACTATCTTGTGAAAGGTTGGGATGACAAAGGTTCGATGTACTCGTGATATATGGCATCCAATAATTAACCATTTCCCTCTTTTAGTTTTAGTTATTATTTATCCATGATATTTTTCATCGGTATACCTATGGATACATTTTATTTTCATTTCGTTGATTAAATTTAAATTGTTCCATTTATTACCATTCCATATTAATTTTCCCTTGTTTAGTTATTTTAATATAATGACTTATCAATTATTTACCATTATATGTTTATTATTCTCATGAATTCATTATTTATTAATATTTACAAACCATTAAGGATCATTTTATCTCTCCCTTATTATGTTTTATTTCCCTAGGTTATGAAGAAGAAATATATGAATAAGCTTACAAGTATGCAGTTTATTTCATTTAATTATGTATCATGTTTTATTTTATTTTCCCAATGTATTAAAGGTATAATGTAAGAAATATTATATTCCAAATCTTCTAAAATAATCAGTCCTTCATGATTTTATTCCTTATAATCATTCTAATAAAATTTAATAGAGCACCACCTTTGAGATTCTGGGTCGGGGCATTTCAATATGTTGTGGTCTTGAAATATGGACTATGGGGGATTTTTAGTGAAGAACATTCCTTTAGTTGAGATTTTTTATACTAAAATCAATCACACTTCCATTGGAAGGACTCCGTTTGAGGCAGTGTATGGGTTTCCTTGATGATCATTATTATATTGGGACACAGTTGGGATGTTAGTTATCCAGTGTCTAGATATAGAACAATGATCAAAAAAGAAGATCTGGATGATTTGAGAATAGATATAAAAGGAATATTCCCATCAAATGTATTATGATGATTAGAGGAAGACCTTTAATACGATCAATTTCAAATAACATTTAGAAACCCTAACCCTAGTAGCGTGGATACAAAGCCTTAATTTATTATATTAGGAAGATACATGAGATAATCCTAAATGAATTATCATTTTTTGCAGTTTTGGAAAACTAGATTCATATATGATACCCATTTTACATTAGGAAAATAAAATTAATCATAACAAAAATATATTCTCAACATCTTTTAAAATTAATTCCAAGAATTCATGTCCATATATATTGGAAAGGAAAAAAATAATGGTGAGCTAAAATTCTTTGTAAGGGTTAAGTACAACCAAATAAATCTTGAATCAAGAATCAGAATCATTATGGAATGAGAAATAACTAAACACATGTGAAATTTAAATAAACTCATTTCATAAATAGATATGGAATAACAAATATATAAATTTAATTAAAAAATAACCTATTCCATTAAATTACTAAACTATGAATGAAATGAATCCATAGATTATATCACTGTGAAAATATCCTGGATAATAATTAAAGAATTCTTAATGAAGAAATGATTAATTTTTTGAAATATTGTCTCAAAAAAATGAATACCTATAATATCATGATCTTTCCTCTAGAATGTCTAAAATTATAGGTATAGACACATTTAATTTGGATAATTAAATTTTCTCATGAGACATTTTGATTCATCAATGGGATATATTATATTAGGTGAAACCCATCACTTTAGGTCCAAATCATTCCTCATGTATCTAATAATTAATTAAATTCACGAATCAATATCACTTATCATCAAATATCTTTATTGGGTAGAAGATAAATATTTATCAATATTTCCTTAGTTAATCAAATAATTTTCAAAGTAATCACAATAGAAGGAAATTGGTATATAAATAAATAAATAATCATAAATATCATGAAATAATATGAATATTTAATATAAATATAATATCTAATGAAATATAATTATATAAAATTCATTTTTTAATATAATGATATCAATCATAAATGAAAGTGAGATTTCACAATAACATTTCTAAGTTGGTAATTTTCAATTCAAAACCACTTGGATAATTTAATTAAAATTAGAACTTAAAATAATATGAAGTATGAATGAATAATAATATTACATGTCAAGGGGAAGTATATACACCACATAAAGGTGAATTTGTGTATAAAAATGGATATGCCTCAACAGAATGTAAATTGAGATGAAATCCAATACCTTATGATTACATTTTAATGAACACACTTTAACCTCATGTATAATGGTTTTATGAATGTTATTAATTATACCAGAAACATAATCATTTTCATAATTTTATATATGTATCTTTTATAATATCATATCACCCATTTGTTAATAATTTCTCTTTATTTTCAATGTTTTGGTTAATAACTGCTTTATTTTTTAAGTATGTTTTGAAATGTTATTTTTTGTTCATAGTAATTCAATTATGATTTAATCACATCCATAATGTAAAACCAAATATAAACAATATATATATAATAAGTATATATTTATTTATATTAATTCAAAAAAAATTGGTAATAGTAAATAAAATTTACTATTTAAGGAGATGGTAGGTTGTACTTACACTTGAAGGTTGTTTCCATTTTCTTGCTATTTTAAAATGAAGAAAATTAAATTGTATATATATATATATATTATCATTCCAGTATCATTTTTATATCATATATATCAAATATTTTTATTAAAACCATCCTTTATACATTTTATGTAATGCATGAATGAATCACATCACCTTGCGAGGTGGTAGCCTTACATACACAAGAGTGACATTATAATATTCACACAAAATTGAATGAATGAAGATATGTGTAATATAATAATTTCAAAATTATAATTACATGATATGTATCATATATATCATATATATATGATAAATATAAATATAAATATAAATATATGTATATATATAATAATAACATGATAAATGTCATATATATCATATCAACTATGGTATTGAAAAATTGAATGACATCAGTTCGCCAGGTGGTTGTCTTATATAGATATAGATGATGATTTCTTAACCCATTTGATGAAAGTTTATATGTTATTTAGTAGTAATATTTACATTAAAACATATAAATATTTGTATGATACCAATGTTATTATATAATCATCGTTTAATACGAATTTATGGAGGGGGAGAATAAAATATTATAAAAAAACTTTTCCACAAACCTAACCTCTTCTTCGATTATCCTACTTAGGTTCGTATTTACACTTTCATAGGTTAAAATTATGCCAAATATAAAAATTAAATTATGAGGATAGGGTTTTTTCTATGTTATTTGGGTAGATATTTACTGGATCCAAATAGATTTAGTGGTGTGAAAATGTGAGTGGAGTGATTTCCCTTTTATATTTGAGGAGGAGTGATATTCTTTTAAATAATCAAAAGTATTCACTATTTAGAGGTATCACTTACCTCGTGTGGCTCAAATATTGATAATTAATTTTGTGGAATTTTTTTATTGTCGATACAAACCTCCACCATAAAATATAACATTTTTTAAACATTTTTTATTTAACTCTTAACTTTTAAAATTTAACCATTTTGGTTTTTTTAATATATTAACAAGTTTTCATATCAAATTCATTTTAGCTTTATGAATAATTTAGGGTGAGAAATATTTAAAAAATTGGACCCTATAATTGTAAATATTATAAATATTTTATAAAATATAACTTATATTTGTGTTTAAAATAAATTTTTACACAAATGAATATAACGTGAAAAAAACACTACTTTAACCATAAAAACACTAATCGAGTGTTTACTATTTAACAGTTAATATATCAATAATTATATAAAAATTGTTCCTTTAATGGACTATAGTTTATATTTATTAATATTTAAAATTCACTTGACAAAATATTGTATTTTGAGTAATTTTACGTCACTTAAAAAAATATAATTTATCATAAAATTAAATGAAATTAAAATTTGACATTATTCATTTAAATTGAATTTATAATGTCTAAAAATAATTATTTATTTAAAATATATAATATTAAAAAAATATATAACATTATATATTCATCTAAAATTTAATTTAATACAATTATTCATTCAATTTACATCACTTTTAATTTTTTTAGTGTAATTTTTTATAATATTACTAATTAAGTAATTATTGTGTTGAGGTTTAATTAGAGTAATAATTAATTATATCATATATAACAATTAAAGATAATTTATTATGATTATAGTAATTCATTTATATTTCATGTTGTTATTTATAACTGAACCAATGTAGTTTTTATCCTTATCCCAAATCGTTATAGATATGAAAAGTAAAGTCCCTTTTTTGGCATTTTCATTAAATAACATATTATATTGGTAAAGTTCTTAAAATTTTTCCCAAAAAAATATTAAATTAGTTCATAAGGTCAAAATGGTTAAAATAGATCCATATATTGGTTTTTGGACAAATTTTTAGGTTATTTAACACCTTATATTCTAAGTAAACCCACTAAGTAAACTCATTTTTACAAAAATCACTATAATTCCTATTTACTTTTTTTCACAATTAATTTTGATAAAAAATTAATTTTAGCTTATACTGAACAATAAATTATTCTTATTTCATTTATTTAATCTATTTTTACTAATTAAATCAACAAATGTAGAAAAAATAATTTGAAATTGACCTCGTGGACGTGATGAGAAAGCGGGGTTTTAAAGTGAAAATGCACAAAAAATTACAAAGTTATTTTTTCTAAAATAATGATAAAAATAATTAAATTTCTGAAAATTGTATTAATAGATTTGTAATTTAACTACTTTGTGTAGAAACCTAATTAAAAATAAAATTTAACAATATAAAATATTTTGAAAAAATGAAAGGTTTCAATTAAAATTCATTATTTTTTAGTCTCCATTAAAAAATGAAACTTCTCAAAAAAATAAAAAATGGTAACCCCAATATAATTTTGATATAATTATTTCAAAAATAATTTTTTTTTCTCATATAAATTTTCTACAAGCGATAAATTTTATTTTTTTCATTATGTTGGCCAAGAATGATTATATCTTCTTTTAGAAAAATACTTTTTTACATAAAGCATTTCCTTTGATTATAAATGGTTATTATTATTATTTATATTCAATATGTAACCAGTAAACATATTGAAAAGATATATTTTCTTAATTTATTTAATCATATTCATTCTCTCTATTATAATGGATGTGCGATAATTATCATATTAAATACTAATAATAAATTTCGTTGTTGTTTTGTTACATTCAGCCTTTAATGTGATGAAAGATTTCAAATAAATTCATTAGTGTGCCTAACACAAGATAGCATATTCATTTTGTGTAATTATATATATAATCAATGGTTTGTTTTTCATAAGCTATTAAATACAATGTTCTTATTTAAGAGGAATGTTACTTCTTCTTCGAACATCCTCCTTATGATTGCACTAAAGCATTCTTAGGTTGTCTCTCTACCCAGGATAAGGATTATACAATGATATGAGGTATGATTGGAAGTGATATGGGTAGATATTGGTCATTAAAAATGTATTTTTATTTTTAAATAAGTGAGGAGAGTCATTTCCCTTTTATAGTTGAGCAGGATTGACATTATTGTAAATAGTCCAAATCAATCTCTATTGGGAGGTATCCCTTACATAATTTGGATCCATAATTGATAATTAATGGTTTGGAAGGATTATTTGGTCTATCTAAACCTTTAACTCAAAATAAAAAACCCTTTTCAAACATTCTGTTCATTAAATCTTATGTTCCCATATTTTACTATTTTTGGTTTTTTCACAATGTTAACTAGTTTTCTAAAACATTAGCCTTTAATAAAAAATTAGAGTTATAATTATTAGAAAATTTTGACAATATGATTATAAAGATGATACTAAATTTATAGAATAATTTTTTTGTGTTGAAAATTAATTTTAACATAAGTACATTCGACATGTAAAAACCGTCGCTTTAACGATAAAAATGATAACTGAATTTTTACAATTTAATAATAAATATAATCATTTTAATATAAAAACTCATCCATTAATGTACTATAATTGATATTTATTGATATTAAAAAATAAATTTCTATATTATAGTGTTTTAGTAATTTTAAATCATTTAATAAAATTATATTTTATCATAAAATACATTAATGTCAATTTTCATATTATTCATTTAAATTGAGTAAAAAAATATCCAAAAAATATATAGTTCAAATATATTATGTTCAAAACTTTATAAAATAATATATTAGTCTAAAAAATGAATTTAATACAATAATCCATTCCATTTACTTCACATTTAATTTTTTTAGTTTCATTTAATATATTTAATAAAAAACTAAATAATTAATGTGTTGGAATATCTTGATCATTAAAAGTAATTATATTATCAAAAAAATTTAATGATAAATTATT
Organism: Viscum album; assembly: GCA_963277665.1. Lineage (NCBI taxonomy): Eukaryota > Viridiplantae > Streptophyta > Magnoliopsida > Santalales > Viscaceae > Viscum > Viscum album. The sequence goes on along the minus strand of OY728132.1, from coordinate 28,484,716 downwards.
ATGAAAAAAATAAATCATTTATATTTATAAAGGATATGTATAACTAAACTAATGTTGGTTTTGTCCCTATTCCAAAGAATTATAGATATTAAAAGTAAGTAGGATTCCTTTTTTCATTTTTCATTACATAATTTATTATATAAGGCAGTTTCATGGAAACAGGTCCCAAAACACAAAAAAATTGATCCCGAAATCATAAGTGTATAATGGACATCAAATTTGAGTTTTAAAAATGATTATTTTATTTTACACCTTATATTTTATGGTTAACGACTAAATAAATTCATTTTTAGAATAATCACAATAATTAATATTAAATATTTTCAAAATTAATTTTTGATAAAAATTAATATGAGCATTATTTTAAATATAAATTATTCCAATTTAAAATATTTATTCCATTTTTTCAAACTCAATTAACATAATTAAAAGATATCAATTTAATATTTATCCCACAAACGTGATGGAAAAACATGGTATTAATGTAAAAATGTTCATATGATAATAATGATTTTTTTATATAAACTAAATATAAAAATTATGAAAATAACCTTAATTGGATTAATTGATTCATAATTGACCTATTTTTATTTTAAAACCTATTAATAAAATAATTTAACCATTTAATTTATTTAAATTAAAAGGCTATTCTATATTAAAATTTAGTATTTTTCACTATTGATCATGAAATAAAAATTCTCAAAAAAATACCAAACATTCTGCCTAAGATAATTTTGAAGTATTCTTTCTCCAAAAGGTCCGATCCATGCAAGCTTGGACCACCAAATTTATTAATAAAATAAATGTGTAGAAACAATAGAAAGAAAGAGAGAGAGATTACATGTCATAATATTCAATGTCACCACCCCCATACCCGGTCATGTCATCACCATCAGCCGATTCCCATTATGATTGATTCTCATACTGTTTGAGAAACTTCTTATAAAGCTTCCTTTTTCCAGTTTCTCCTTTGATAGCTTCTCAAAATCCTTCTTGGCAGATGACCTAGTGGTCACGATCCTCAGAACTGTAGAGTAGTCCTTCCTTGGTTTCCTTGAAATAGGGGCAGATCTGACACCTTCACTGTCAGAACCTTTTTTATTCTCTCCTCATACAATATTACTGAATGATACCTTATTCGCATACATATTTCATTCCTTGGATTCATCCGGAGTGACCCCCATTTTGGAGAGGGTTAGGTCCCCACCTCCAGTAGTGGGTTCCTCTACCCTTCATTTCATTGCATCAAAATAAAAGGGGGGAAATGCAATCTGTTGTGGAGGATCAATCACCATCATAGCGGGGGATGTACTCAGAGCCTTATCAGAGTGAGGATCTTGGGCTCTAATAAGATCTGAAGATCGAGGCGGAGATGCATCAGATATCACCTCTTTCCCATTCCTAGGAATCGGCAGATCACAAGGGTCAAATTCTAAAGGGGTGTCACTAACCCTGGTGTCAGGCTCTGGTGTAGGCAAATCCTTCATATTCACTTTCTGGCGACAAAGATTGGATGGGTGACCTCGCAGCCCACACCCTTTACAAGTAATGTTTTTACGACATAATTCCAAATAATGCCCCACAAACATGCATTTAGTGCAGAAGAGGGGTTTTTTTTCATATTCAACATCAATCAGAATTTGATCAGAGGGGATAGAGAGTGTTACCGTGTCAATGAGTGTGGACTTGAGGTCCACTTCCACCATCATTCTAGAAAAGTGCCTATACCTGACATCTGTCGTCTCCTTATCAATACAGATGGGTGTTCCGATTGCCGTTCCAATATAATGCAAGATTTCTAGATACTAATGGACCCAGTTCATCCCATGAAGTCGAAAGCATACCTGGGAAAAGACATTTTTTGCATTAGATACATTAAAATCGAAGGACCATTCATGCAGATGAAACCATCCCAGCTTTAGAAACATGGATCTGAAACTCAAAGCTTTCATATTCACAGCATCCGAAGGAAGTAAGCAGTGAAAGAAACCCCAGCCAAGAGAAACACATTTCGAGTTGTCAAAACCCCACAATGTCGAAATCCTTCAGAATAAGTCTTCGCATTTCCAGGGCGCAACACCTTTAGGAAGAACAATGTGAGCGATCAAAGAGTTCTCCCCTTGTGCTAGTCGCTCTACAATGACATCAGGGTTAGCCTCAACATGGGAAAGTGAGCCCTTTCGAAGAATCCTCCTATGATCCTCAGTCTTTTTCACCAGTGCGGATGCCTTCATGACATCATCAAAGGAACGCTGCCCGCGCGACGATCCCATTGTAACCTGTAGATTTCCAGATTTCACACCAGTAGAGGAAGGCTGTTAATCCCGCTGCTCAACAGGGTTGCAAGATCTCCCCGTAGATGACTGTCCCCTCACAGCCCTCCACACCTGCACACCAGAGTCACCAAGAGGTGCCTTCATGCCAGTGGATGAGGGAAGCACACCACCAGTCAATCTAGAGGCAGTGCCATCCTGTATCGCATCCCTTGCAAGGGTTCTATGCACATAAAGTTGTTTGAAGCCAAGAAAGTGCGGTAAGGCCATAGCCACACAAGGATCGTGGAAATCTAGAGGCTAGACACCGTAAATGGAACTGAGCCCTAACTCCCATGGAAACCAGGATGCGGCTTCACCAAGACAGAAGAAAGGCGCCGAAGGAGAGTCGAGCCCTAACCTCCCATTAAAAACTAGCACTGAGCCCTGAGAGAGCCGATCTGAGGGACGAGGGCGAAGCCGAGGAGCGAAGCCATCAATACCTAGATCCACCGAGAACCGAGTTGCCGATAGTGAGTGGTCCGCCAAGAACCGAGTTGCTAGGAGTGAGCGATCCGCCAAGATTCGAGGCACCGAGAGTGCCGTATAGGGGACAAAACACAGGAGGAAACAAGGAAGAACTGCGAAGAAGATGAGAACACCAAAACCCTAGATCCATCGGGTTCTAGAGAGAGAGAGAGACACCTCTCTCATCTCGTCCCTCTTTGTCTCCTTCTCTTGAAGTATTCTTTCAAAAATTAATTTTATTATATAATATAAGTGGTATAATTTAATATTTTATTATGTATTCCATGTATAATTAAACCCCCTTTCAATAAATAGGTTTGTTTCCAAAAAAATTTCTTTTCATTTAAATGATTATAATAACTTTTTAAAATCAATTTATAACCACTAAATATATGTAAAAATTATATTTTCATAATTTAGTTTATATTATTCAATCCCTCCATTTCAATGGATTTGGAATAATGTTAATATTATTGAATAGTATTAATATTATTTTGTTTTTTGTTAAAACCTGACCCTGCATGTAATTAAAAGACATCGAAAAATCATGTTTTTATATGTAAAGAAATATAAAATAATCATTGTGTGTAGTGAAATATTTACTCAATGCTTAATTTCTCATACTTTATCAAAAAAATGTTATTATTTTATAATTAAATTGTGTTATAGGCCATTTATTCTTCATAAATTCCCCATATTTTTGGTTTGAGGAGGTTTAGATAAGGGATTAAACTACGTCCCTTATTTATATATCATTTGGAGATACTAGTGATCTTTATTAAGTTGGATATTGGTTGTAAATTACTCAGTAAATGGATAATATCCATTTCATTCCACATGTCAATGGTTAATAAATGTATTCATGATCATTTATATGTCGCCAACTACTGATAATTAGAAGTCGAGGATGATACAAGGTTTGGGGAGTTTCCATTTGAGATGAAATATCATCATGAGAATGTGATATATAATCATGTTATTCCTTTATTTTTTAAAATTTGAATGAATAATATACTTGATTAATGTATTGGAAAAAATTATTTACAAATATGTTTTGAGTACCGAGAAATATTTAGAATTTGATTTATTTTGAAGACATAATGAAAATTTTGGTTCTTGAATTGTTGGAATTGTTTATTTCCTATAAGGATATAATTATTTGAATTTATAATATATTTTTTAATGTTATTTCATGAGGATTACTAGATTGGTAATTTATCACACTTTAAAACTAGTCAATCCATATTATTTCTTTTAGTATAATTTCAAGAGTATACCAGGAACCCTATATTATCTCTAGAAACATTATGGGATTGAAAGTGATAAACCTTGGGAAAACCAAGGTACTCATCCATTATTGATTAAATAGATTTGGTTTAGTTATTTTAATACAATATTTCTAATAATTATTAGTATAATGTTATTGAGTTTAAAATAGGATACCGTTTTGGGTTCAGTTGAAAATAGAGTGATTCACAGACTACCATATATGATGAAGTGTATTGTTTCTAAAAAAATAAATAAATATCATGAAAGAAACACAACATGAAAATAATGTTTATCTATTTCTCTAAATTTAACTCATTATATGAAAATTAATATTCTAATATGAAATATTCTCTATTTACCAAACAATTAATTCCTTCAATATAGTTAAGAAATAAAATGTGTGAGAACAGTGTCTAAAAATATCAAATCATCACATGATATAGTTTAATAAATATTGCATAAATATCAATTTTAATTTGATTCAAATGTGAGAATACTAAAAAACATAGATTTGAGATATCTAATTGAAGAAAAATTTAACTAAAACCAGTAATTTACATGATCATACTAATGATTACAAGTTGAGTACAGGGATTACATCATGGTTCTTCCATTAGGTAATCAGAAATTTTTTAGAACTCTAGGGAATTATAAGGACACATAATGTGAGTATATAGATATGCAAAGAACTCATATCCTATCCACTAGTCTACAATAATCTATAAATGAGAAGTAGGTTCATTTTTATAGACAATGACATGTAATATTCCATAAAATAAAATAAGTGTATAAGAGAATATGTGAGTTATTCAAGGAATAATTTCAACCTCACCATGGATCTGATGGTTTATAGAAATATAGCCCAATTATTAACATAAATATTAGTGGAGATATAGTCATTCTAGTTTTATTTGTAATAAAGGTGAAATTAGACCATTTTGAGGTGTATATTCTTTGATATGTTCCAAAAAACAATAAGGATATCCAATCTTATTCAACCATGTTTTCTTCTCATAGTGGTCCCATTATGCCACTTATGACAGAATCTAGATCTAGCTCTATTTTAATAAATTGTATCCCATTGATCCAATAATACCAAAAAAAATTGATGTTCGGGTATGTTTATAAAATAAAATAATAAATATACATACTTGGTTTCCTTTTATATTAAAATGAAATTTTAACAATTTTAATTAGTTTTGAACAAAATAATTGAAAAATTATTTAATAATTTAATTCTAAAATGAATAAAAAATTTAAATCATATATATATGTGTGTGTGTGTTTCGTATATATTTGAGTGATATATCATTATATTTTCACTTCTAGGTGAATAAAATATCTAGATCAAAATACAAAAATAAATCAAAGTAGTGAAAATTTACAAGATTATTTTAAAATAAAATTCATCTTGTCACATTTATGAAATCAATATTTCTATCATTATCATTTTCCCACATTAAAATTTATTTAACTTCATTCATTCACCCATGTAACATATGACAACAAATATCACAAAAAAATTAAATCACTCAACTATCAATTGTAAAATTTATGAAAATTTAGCCTTATCTCAAAATAATTAAAGCCATACTATATAATTAACTAAATCCTAACAGGACATATAATTTGAAAAGATGAGTTTTGAAATAAAGAGGATTTTAAAGGATCTTTATTGAGTATTAGGAATGGTGGGTTTGATTTAAAAAATAGATGACCTAAATGAGTAGGGGTTTCTTTTAAGAGTTCAATTCAATATCAATAATTCATAAATAAGTAATATTATCCACTTAATGTACCAAAATGAGAATAAAAAAGCCAATATTCTATTGTCAGTGATATGGACACAAGTTATATCAAATAAAATACATTAAAAACATATCCCCATACATTATTCATTTTTTTATTATGTTTACAGTTATATATATATATTCATTACTTTTTATTTGAGAATGAGATGATAATAAAACAAATTGAGATAATAATGACTCATGAAATCATCATTTTATTTGATTCACGATCCATGAAAATGAATGGAATGAATATTTAAATCTTGTTCTATATTATTATTTTTTTCAAAGAGGAGAAAATAGAATTAAAATGAAATATATATACCATGTGGAACTTCCATACAATTGTAATCATCCTCTATATTCCCCTAAAATGCATCACATCCTAATAATAATACATGAATTACATTGATCTCCTTATACTCAAAACTAACATTGATAATGAAATATAAAAAGAGTAAGGGTATGTATGAAAAATTGGATCATAATGCGGGTAACCTGTAATTTATTTCTAGAATAATACGGGAAAACAAGGTATAATATAAGGGATCTATCCAATGTGGACAAAAATAAAGGTCTCGATATCAAATAAACACATAAATAATATTTACACATTCCCATGTCCTCAAAATTTATTATAATTGATAAAACCATGTCCTAGATAATATACAAAATTTATGTTCAATAATGAAAGGAGGGAACAAATAAGATTGTGAAAATACTGGTTTATAAAACCTATAATGTTGGTAAATATTAATATCTGTTTTTGATAACGAGAAATGGGTTTCAAAAAAATATATTAAACTCCTCAGAATGTTTCGAAAACAAAAAATCATAAAAACAATTTAATATAAACACCCAGTTGAATGATTTTTTTAGAAAATATGGAATTTCCCCATTATTCACCGAATTATTTAAAATGATTTGGGATATTATTTTAAAATCCATGTTTATCTAAAAACGCAATACAAATAAAATGAAATCTAAAAATGAAACATAAATTTAGTTTTTTTTTATCCCGAATTTTAATTTTTATTACATCTCTCTCCCCACACCTAAACATTACATTGTACAGAATTTATAAAATGTAAATAGGCATGAAAATAGAGTTAGGTACAAGGTATAACAAACTACGTGGTTTCATAGGTGTCATCCATCATCTAGACATTCTCCAATAAATGTTTTGGAAAATCATTATAGAAGTGATTATGTCGAGTACCATTGAAAGTCAACCTCCAACCACTCTACTTAAGAAGGATAATTACTAAACCAAACTGATAAATATTAGTAAATGTTTATGGATTAATCTAATAGGAATGAAGATTATTAGAGGAGATTTATCCTTGAATTATACACAAGGAACTTCTCACCAGCACAAAATGTAACGATTAATGATTTTTTTGAATATTAATCCAAAAAAATATTGTGTTGACTAGAATGTTGCAATGGAAATACTGAACTAATTTGAAAACCATGATACTCAAAAAAAATTAAAATAATTAAATATAACTATTATAATATACTCAATATATTATAATTTATAAATAGTAATAACCACATTATGAAAATTATGTAGAAAAGAGAAGTGATGAAATTATATAATAGTTTCCATTATTATGAGGATAATTTGTATGAGATTAGAAATAAATTGGAATCTCTATTGTTTACCTTGTACTAATACCAATATAAATATCAAATTGTGAGAATTGAGTGAATTTTTCTATGTAAAAAGTTCAATCTTGTAGAGATCACTGTGAGATCCATGCTAGCCGAATTATGAGATGTTATAGCTATTATCTCTTGTATTAGCCTTACGTATTATGTGGAGATCTGAAGTTCATTTTTATGTCGATGATATTATGATTTAAAAATGTACTTATTAATAAATTTGATATTTTATACACTCAAATAATGAATTTAATATTCTATATTAATATTAAATTAATTTATAAATAAATATATCTTTTCATTTTTCTTTTATACATTATTATTTTAATATTTATCTCTATCACTTTTATTATTTTAATTTGATATAAATAACTTTAGTTTTTATCTTATCCTCTATAAATTATCATAGAATAATTTTTTGTATTATTCTGAAAGGAAATATTTTTTTGAACGAAAAAAAAACTATTTTTTCAAATACTTTGACATTTATAAAAAATTAAGACATAGAAGTGACATAAAAATTTATGAAATACAATTCTTTAAAACTTTTTCCTTTTATATATTGAGTTTTATATTTAAATATATTATTCTTTCTTTACAAACCTATATTAAAAATTTAAAAACATAAGAAATATTTTTCTAAAACTACTTTAATTGTATTACACCTTCACAATTTTAAAATTATACCTTATCCCATTTAGATATTTAATAAAATAAAATAGTTTTTATAATTGGAATCAGTTCTGAAAATTATATAATTAATTACACAATATTTTTAGTCATAAAAATTTACATTGGTAAAAATTAGTAACAAACGTAAAATACAATGTAGAAAAAGGAATTAATAAAAGTTAAAATACCTAAAATATGTTATAGAAATGTCTCTAAACGAGTTTTAAAGGTATTTATTGAGCTTAACTCATCCACCAATATATTATTATCCATATTTTTTCACTTTCCTTAATTAGTGATTTATCATTTTATATTAGTATAAAAACGTCACTCCTCTAACATATAAAAGGCTCCCTTCACCACCCCACTTTTCCTCAAAACAAAAGAATATATGTTTGACTGGTCTAGACTAAAGTACTGACATTACACACATATACACTTACTAGGGGTTCTAGTCTTCTCTAAAGACCACCCATATAAAGATTAATACAATATACAAAGGTATTTTCCCAATGAATAAGGTACAAATTCTTAATAACTATTTCATTTCTATTTCATTTTTTTCTTTCATTTTCCACCTTCATACCATTTAAAAAGGAAAATATCATTTAGGTTATGTGTGTAATTCAACCTCCATGAATGAATTTATTATAGTTTTTATCAATATCTTACATGGATGGTTATAAAATTTCATTTCATGAACAAATATGATATTTATAACAATATTAATATTCTAATATGTTAAACCATTTCTTATATTCCTCTCACTATATGATAAAGGAAAATTTCAACCAAGTGAATGTGTGGACTACCGCCTTCAAGAATTATTAATTTCATATCTAAAAACCATATATATGTTTTCCATTAAATGATATTGGGGTTTCAAAAAACATTAAAACAATATAATTAAAAAATATTAAATAATATAGTAATGATTATTTTTTAATCCATAAATAAAAAAAGAAATCTCTATTTCGAAACTAGTACAAAATAAATAATAAAAACTATAAACATATGATGATGAAAATAAACTATAACAAATTAATTTATTATTAATTAATCATTATAAATTATTCTTATAAAATGTAATATATTTGAATAAGGTTTTTAAATTATTAATTAAGATAGTTACATTTAGTATATAGAAGGATGATGCACCTTTTTAGAAGGTGATAATAAAGATGAGGGGTTTCTTGTCTCAATATTAATTAATTGAGGCATATTATTGGTCCACCACTTGTTTTTTGGTTTATATATTTCCCATGGATTTTTTTCATAATTTTCATTAAATAAAAATAATTATATATCTATATAAATTTATATCAGAAAATTTATGATTTTTAAATGATAACAAAGTCATAGGGGTTGTTCTCTAACCTCATTTTTAAATTATGAATGTTTTTTAAATATATTCCATAATGGTAATTAGTATTATATTAATTTAATATACTCTCATAACTCTATTAACATATATTAATTCAAGGGGGTTTACATTTTATCTATTAATATTATTTCCCCTTCGCTGATAATTTATCCACTAGGATTCTTAAAAGTGAAACTAACCCCACCTATTCATTTTGGTCAAGAATCACTTTATTCCATATACATATACATTGAATGATATTATGTATTTTATAATCTATGTCATAATAATTAATTAAGTTAATTCACAACTACTTTAATTTTTTATTAAAAAAAGTTAAATAAACCTTTTAATGTTTTGTGGGTAATTTTCAAGAATAGGTTGAAAAGAATATATTTTTAACATTTTCTATGTGAACAAATTTTTGAACATTATGACTATTCTTCTTTATGAATATTATTTTGAACTTTTATTATGATTTTTTCAAATATTTTTTACGCTTAATGTTTTAAATGTTAATTAAAATGAAATGGAAATTTTTTATTATTTCTCAATGTTATTTATCTATTATTTTAAAAGGGTTCTTTTAATATATGTCAAAACTCATCAAAGTTACCATCCACCATATTTATCTTGATTCATTATAAAATATTCTATCAATATTTTTTGTAAAATTAATATCTTCTAAATGGGTTAATTATTTAACATTGGAAATATTAATGTTTTTATGTTCTTGTGTCACACATCTAGATATTGTATCATTATTTGATCGGTGTTCCCTATATATCCCACCAATGCATTGATAAATGTTTTTTATTAAATAATATAACAATAAGAAAATAATTATACTACTCGATCCACGAAGGAATATTGTAGTAGAGATTAATCCACTAAAGAAAATATGTAGTGAAGTAATATCCACTAAGTGAAACAATTATTGATTCTTGATCAACTAATGGAACAAGGTTTTTATGCATGATCATATATGTTATTATCCATACACTTGTGTTTCTGATACAGTTGTGTGTTTTCCAATGTACCCACATTATGAATGTTCTTGTATTATGCACTATTATTTTTTTGGGAATGATTTCCTAATGTGATGTTCATAGATATGATTTATCTTTCATTTTTATATATTTATATTATTCTTACTTATCATAATCAATTATTATATCCTATGTTTACCCTTACCAAGAATCTAATCTCACACTATTCTTCTTTTTATTTTCCCTACATTATAAAGAATTATATTACTTATATGATGTCTAATTGGGGGGTTAGAGTGATATTATTTTAGAGTAATTTTTATGAGTATTGTAAAATAAAATGTTTATATTGTTATTATACCAATACACAAAACCAATTTTCTATGTTTTGTATTACTATTAAAGAGATTAAATGATTATTAAAGTGAAATAATGGAATAAGAATGTTTTTATAGCATGATTCACCAAATAAACTTTATATGATGTTTCATGTCATTCTATATAGTATTTTTCTTCTCTTAGAAGGTGTGGAAATTCTCATATGCATCATGTGAATTGTTCAAAACTCCTAAATTTTTTATTTCATATATTCAACGACATATTATAGTTTCATATTAAATTGTTTGAAAACCCTATATTCATAGTGATCCATCTCCCTTTGGGGGTTGAATGACTTCAAAAGTAATATACTATATAATTAAATTTTAATGGGGGTTTTAAAATCCATACAATATGACCAATGTACATACCTATGTAAACAATAATATTTTCAATAAGTTTATACCATTTTTTCCAAGACTATACTAAATTCCGGATTGAAAATTAAATATTACCTATCTGTTTGTGGGTGATATTAAATATAGTGTTTACACACAACCCTATACTTACATGTCATGGATTTAGGGTTGTAGTTAAATAAATGATAAAGCTGATCATAATGTATAAACCTATATAAACCAAACCAGTTAAAAAGGTAATATATAAACAATTTAACAAACAATCAAGATACATTTTTACTTGTTTATATAGATTATACCCATTTATTGACATATTCATAGACTAATAGGATATAAAAAGGGAAAATAAATTGAAAAGGACTAATGAGGTAATTTCCATATTATTCAAATATCTCCCAAAATAACATGAGTTGTTGGGGAATATAATTCCACTGGGATATATTCCTATTAAATCAATTTTTTTGGATTTAAAATAAATAACTAATTGGAATATCTGTAAAATTTTGGAGAATAAATTAAGGATCAAGGGTTATTTTTTCAATTTGTTGATAGTGTTATTGGCCCACGTAATATAGGGTGTTGAAAAAGATCCAAACATGAGTCAAATCATGATAGAAGATTAAACGATGAAAAAATGGATCACTATAAATCCCCAAAAAGTATGGTTCATACCAAATATACTTGTGTGACTGACTCCTAAGCATCTTGGATTATAATCTTATAAAATCATTTGACATCCTATATTATTTTGAATACATCATAATATTTTTATACCAAGGGGTATGGTATACAACATCCCAAAATTTATTATCAGGGAATAAATCTTCATTGGAAAGGGATGGGACATCATTTTCATCCAATGGTGGATAAATACTAATAATACACTCAGCTAAAACATTTTACATCCCTCTATTATCTATAACATATAATTTAGACACCTAGAGGAGGAATATAAACCCCATGAAGAAGGGTATACCCTTATGTTTCTTAAGGACAAACTGAAGGGTAGTAAGTCCAAAAATCATGATGAATTTTACCTGAAGTAGATATAAAAATATTTTTATAATGTCGAAAACAATTGAAATAAATTATTTTTCGTTGGAGGGTAGATTTCATGGGTAGGTTCTATATTATATGGAGTTTACACACTGTCAAGATGAGCCATATCTACCCTTTGGGGTCAATATTCCTTAACTAAAAAGATAGAGGTGTCACACATGATCTTGAAGGGGAGATCGCACCAAAGAGGGTTGTTGGGGGGAGGTGATTTGAGGCTCGTTTTTAAAGAATTTAATCCACCCATAAAATTTCAATCCAAAAAATATCATAATATTTTTAAAATATTATTCACTAGGGAAGCACATTATTACTAAAGTTTTTAATTAATTAGCTATAAAAAACAACATGGTAATAGAAATGAAATACCTCATGAAAATGTTTTAGGTATTATATGAAAGAAATTATTTCCATTTTTTATTTATCATCTTGAAATTTTTCACTCAAAATGATATGACCATGATCTATTACCTACTCTACCATAGAATAAATTTTTACTAATTTAATATGGTATCTTTTTCAAAATAGTAGTTCTCGATAGAATAATGGTGTTACAAAAAGTTATAAAATAAATATCCATAAATTTTAAAATCATCTATGAAGACATCTATATAATACTCTATATAATCAGTGAAAATACTAACCATACAATATATAAAGGCACTAGAAGAATTACATATACAAAAAGGTATCCTACTGTATTGAAATTTGTATAATAGACATGTTTGTAGTTTCATTTCTTATTCATCAAGGAATATTATGATTTTAATATAAAGTTAATAAAATCAAGGAAAAAATAATGGGACATACCGTCCAGTATTTCTAACATTTAATCAAATAATTTAAGGGGGATGTAGTAATCTAATTTGGATCAACTTACCTAATGGTATTTAGTATAGAATTATCAAATATTTTTGAAACATATGGGATGAAATTAATTATTTTACATTTATATAACTATTATTACTATATTGAGGCACAATTTTTAAATAAATATATCATTTACTTTATGAAATATTATTAATAATCTTAATAAAAATTAATTTACTAACCTTATTTTTTACTACTTCAAGGAGGAAAGGTTTAATGATCATTAAAATTTTCTTATAGGCTTAACCTCATCCAGTTAAAGAAATAAATGAACCAAAATATATGTGATAATCCAACTAATAACTACTAATTTCTATCATATCCCATTTCTAAAATCCCTCAAAACATTTATCCTTTTATATTCAATCTCAAGTGATATTTTATTGGAAATACTAATATGAAATTAATTAATAGTATCAATATGTGAATATTTTATATAACCAGGATGTGGATTTAATTCAAAAAAAAATTGGTTTTGAAATTGTGGGAAGGAATTTTGTTAGATTTACTTTAATGAAGCTATCTATATACTAATGTTTATTCTATATGGAAAGAAAATCAATGTATATAAGATTTTAATATTCATCAATGGTCATAGGAACCTCATAATGTACACACTAATCAATTAAAATAAAAAAACACTTTCTAAGCCTACAAAACAATCATAATATTGATTACAACACAAATAATCAATGAGTGGAGAATGTGATGATGAATCGTAATGAAATTCAAGGAAATAATAGTTTCTGTGTGTGTTATTAAAGATAACTTTCATTGAATATATATGTATAGTGGAGTTCTCCTCAAAAAGGTTTTCAATGCTTCATGTTTATTGAAACATATAGTGACCTGACCCTATAATCCTTGATTCGGGGCTTTACTTTAATACATTTTCATGATTACAAGGAATCAAATCCTGAAAGACTAATCTGTTGAACAATTTTGTAAAACTATATTACTTATATGATACCCATATTGTATTGGAAAATATAAAATAAAACATGATACATAATGATATTAAATTAATAGAATCCTTGAATTTTTTTTCAAATATTTTTTCTTCCTAACACGGTGAAAGGAAACAAAATAAATTTGAGCACATATTTTTCATAAGGGTTAATTATAGTGGAGGATATCATGATTTTATAATTAAAAATAAATATGGAACTTAAATATCCAAAAAAAATCCATTTAAATAATTAGATATGTCATAATCAATATGAGAAGGTAAATAACAGAACACACATGATATTTAATCTAAAACCTGAGAAAGAAAATGAATCCAAAGATAATGTAAAAGAGAAATATGTCATAGATAATAATAATAATTAAATTTTCATTAACTCTATTGATTAATTAATGTAGGAATTTTCTCCAAAGAAAATTATTTCATTATAATCATGATCAATCCTCAAGATAGTATTAAACATACATCGTAAAAACTCTACTGATTTGGCATACTGATTCATCGCATGAGACAAACAATGCATAAAATGGATTTATTTAACTAATAAAAAACCCATTTATTTAATGAAAAATTAATACCTTATATATAAAATTAATAATTCAATTAATTAAAAACTTTTATTATCATTAAATATCTGTACTAAGTAAAAGATACAGATTTAGTAGTATTTCCCCAATTAATCAAATATCTATCAATGTAAAAACCTTATGAAAATATGGTATAAGTTTTAGGAAATTGAAATATAAATTACATTAGAATATTGATATTTAAAATAAATTTAATTTATAATCTATGTGATCATAAATAAGTGACTGTTCATATTGAATGTTAACAATCACAAAAGAATGTGATACTGTAGAGATTATTTTTACCACATTGTAATTTAAAACCAAACCCCTTTATAATGGGATAATTCAAGGTGAATATAAATCTAACATGAATTAGGAGTGAATAATTATATAAAATTACAAAGGTGTAGTATATACACCACATCAATGGGAACCGGTGCATTATAACAAATAAGACTCAGTGGGATTTAAAATGAGATGAAATTCTTTACCCTATGCTTCATTTTGGTCAAATGATCTTTAACCACATGTAAAAATTTTTTAATAATGTAAATAAATTAACAAAGATACATATTAATATTTTATATATCATATGTGGTCTTGTTATAATATCTTATTACTTTTTTGTTAGAAATCTTTCATTATTTTCATTATTTTTTGTGTTAATTGCCAAGTTTCTCGAGTATGTTCTGAATTATTATTTCTATTAATCATGTGTAGATAATGAATTTATCATATATAGGATGTAAAAAACGATTTATTTATATTATATATTCATTATAAATTTATTTACAATAATTCATAAAATTTGGATACATGAAACGAAATGCACCATTCATAGAGATGGTTAGCCCTACGTATGCATGAACGATATATCCACTTCCATGTTGTGTTCCAAAATTAAGATATATTTATATATTATTAGTATAGTATCATAAATATAAATATATATATATTATCTTATTATTAAAACAATATTTATTAAATTTCATGAAATTTGTGAACTAATCACGTCACTTTGAAGATATGGTAGTCCACATGTCCACACATGATGTTATCGTACTCCCATAAAATTGAAATCATGAAGGCATGTGTTATATAAAAAAAATAAGCATAAATGAATTATAAAGATTATATATATCATATATAATCTCCAGTTACATCACCATTTTAATTTATAAAATATAAAAATGTAAGAATGGATGACATTTGTTCATGTGGTGGTAGTCGGTCGTACATGTGAATGTTGATTGTGTATCCCATTTGATGGATATTTGTGTGGGAATATGAAGTAAAATTAATATAACAAATCTAATTATATTTGTTATACTTATTTTATTATATAATCAAGACACATAAATAATTTAAGTGGTGGAGAATGAAATGAAACAAAAGTTATCATTGAAGAACATCAGCTCTTATTCAGGTAACTCATTTTGGTTTATAAAAAAACACATAATCGGTTTTATTTTTTAGAAAAGTGATGAATATAAGTTTAAGGTATGGATTTGGGGGATTATAGGGTTAGTTTTTTTATATCCAAAGGGTTTCAGATGGGTGATTATATGGGAGGGGTGAGTGGCTTCTTACAGTGGAGGAGGAGTATCATTCATGTTAATATAAAAAGGCAAACACTATTGAGAGGTATAAATTACATAATATTTCACCAATAATGATCTAGTTTAAATAAAAGGTAGTATATAGTAGGGATATCCATAGAAAATATGTGTTCTAAATGTTATTAGGTCTTTTTTCCTTTATGTTTATGGTTTAATCCCATGTTAGGCTTTTTTTATCATAATCGTTGAGATTAATTTTTATTTTATTCACTAATATTTATGATAAATTTTTAATTATACATTATTAGAAATTTTAATTTATTATTATTATAAATATGGAATATATTTTTCAAAATTATAATCATATAATTGGTATATATTAATTTAATATCAGTCCCACATATGGGGTGATGAAGCATGATTTTAATGTAAAAATGTTCAAATGTTTGAAATGTTTTTATATATAATATCATTTGGAAGTTTATTCTAATGACCTAAATTAAATTCATACATATAAAATTTATATAAATAATCATTAAAAAAATAAAAACTTAATTTATCCTTATAAATAATTTTGATGAAAAATAAATTTTCATTTAAAATTTAGTATTTTTTCAGTATTCATAAAAAATAAAATACTTTAGAAAAAAACAAAAATTTAACAAAAGATAATCTTTAAATCCTTATTTAAAAAATAATGTATATTTTTATAAAATATGGTTTATAATAGTGTCAAAATATCAATTTATACTACTTTCCTCATTAAAAGGTGAAAAAAGTGTATTTTAAAAAAATATAGTTTTTTTATGAACAATGTTGGATATTTTATTATCATATTCCTATAAAATATATCATAGAAATTTATAAAATATTTTATTGAATATAAAATAAATATATTTAATTAATTTCATCCACTAATATTAATTATTTTAATTTTATACGATAAAATTCCTCTAGAGCATAAAAATAATGTTTTTATAAAAACATTTCCATTATATTAATTTCTAATTAATTTGTAAAAAACTAATTCAAATATATATTTTCATAGGTTACTTAGTCTTATTAATAACTTCTATTTTAACATAAAATATATAGTTTTCATTTTAAATAAAAATATCAATAGTATTTGGTAAGATTCAGTCTTGCATTAGGAGAGCCATCGAAGAAACTCACTAGCTAAAAAAAATGTTGTGTGCATAGTAATATATAGAATAGATTTAATATATTTTAACTATTAAATATAATTTACAGTCTCATGATATTAAATTTCCATACACACATGGTGTTTTGTGTCATACATGCTATCAAATATAATTTCATTTTTTAAAATTTTAGGTTGTTGCATTATCCCCCCCCCCCTAAATAAATTATGTCCTAAAATTTAAACTTGATATCAGTAATTGGGGTATTGATATTAGAAAAAAAAACTATTTTTAAAAAAACATATCATAAATATGGTTAACAACACATATTTTTAATAATAGTTCAAATGAAATGTGATGGTCATCACAAAATTATGGTTTCAAATAAAATAAAATTAATGAAAACATTGTTATGTAAAAGATATATAACAGTGAAGTCATGTTGGAGAGTGATAGAGAACGTAATCATGGGAAATTTTTTGACCACAAATCCATTAACAAGAGTTGTGAAATATTTATTGTTATCATAAATTTTTTTGATAATATGATAAAATTTTTGTTTCAAAACCCTTTTCTTATATTTTGGAAACTCTTGTAGTCTATAATAATGTAAGGAAATATAATTAACTTACAATTTTATATTTCATAAGAACAATATTATCCTCTGGTTGTCCCTTAAAAAATTTATACTTTATCTCTTATCATTATTTTCATCATAGGGTTAAGTAATTCATAAATCTCTAAATTTACATCTAGTGTTTAACATAAAACATTTCATAAATGGTTAAACTTTCCAAATGATTATAATCCAAAACATTATAATCATTTTGAGGGTAGTCATTATTATCTAATTTAATTTATCAATATATATCCTCACTTTATCCCACATAATTATCAAAATATCATGAACATATTAAGGCTTATCTGTCCCTCAGCCATATATTCTCCAAAAAATTTATCTTACTACTGATTTAATTTTATTATTACAATTCAACATGTGATCTCATATCCATAATCAAATTTTACAATACATACATATTTTATAAATAATATGGTGATAACATAATCACTACAATACTTTAAAACATATTTCCTAGATCAAAATATAGAATAAATTTAGTTATTACACTTCAGTTGTGTTAATTACATATTCTTGACATTGATCACTATGATTATTTTATAGTGTATGATATTAATACTTTGGGAAATTGTTTTCATAAGGCCACATCTCATTACCGTTGAAACCTTGAATAATATAATTTTCCTTCTTCTCTTTTCATTCTATTTTCTAGTGACCCTTTCTTGCACACTTATAACTATCTCCCAATCCATTAAAGTAGTTCCCATGGAAATTTATTCCACAGTTATCACATGTTATAAAATAAATAATTCTGTTATTCCTTTATCTTTAATCTTATCTTCCAACCTCTTATTCTCTTACATCCCTTTGAAGACAAAAGCCTTTAATAATTATTTCTCTTTCTTGATTGCACATTATATTATTTCATCTTATGAAGAGATGGTTTGAATCACCATCAACCTTCATAGACATGGTCTAATACCTTTAAATAAATGATCAATCTTGCACTCAATGTTGTGTATGAAATCATTAGCACATCATGGTAACCTGGTAATAGTAGATTCATACTCTACAACACTTTCTCCCTCATTTTATTTAAATTATGGAACATCCTCTTCAACTTAATTTATTTCCCATGGGGGAAATATTTTCCAAAAAATCCTTAAAATAATTCAAATCCATAATTTATATTTAATCTTCCTTCATAGTAATATAGATCAAACACTACCGTTGATCAGAATCACCATTAAAAAAATACCATAAAATTTTAACCTTATTCGTTTCACCACATCCCAATGCCATGAATATCTTATATAAAGACTTAATCCATTTCTTAGTCACCATTAGGTAGGTAGTGAAACTAAATTATGGGGGCCTCTGTCAAATAATGAGATCCAACATCAGAGAATATATTTGTTCAATTGGATTCTCTATCCAAGAATTGTTATGTGTAAAAACATTTTTAAGCTACCCAAATATAACTATAACTCTCTTAGTTATAAAACAATATATATATAATTTCTCAGTAGGGAAACCTATACATTTTCCATGATTATTGATACCAATCTTCCTTCCTTATATCATTTGTAAAAAATTTAATATACTAGATTAGATCGAAATATTATGTAACATAATTTATAATCCATAAACTAGTGAAAAACTTACCATAAATTGAAAATGTCTATAACTAATATCATAATAATTAATATAGTTTTATTGGGGATATATTTACTTTCAAATCCATTATAATGGTTTTTAATGAAATAGTGAATTATCCTAAGAATATACCCTAGTATTGTAAAACTATGTGAATAATAAGTCCCATTGTCATGTACCTGGTTATACATGATTTAATACCAATGACCCCTTTTTTATGTTGTTCCCCCAAGATACATCTATACCTGAACAATGTCCACATTTAATATCCCTATAGGGATGTATTTCTAGGAAGACCAACATTATCCTGATCGTACAAAAATTATAGAATGTTATTATATAATTATCCTCAAAGTATAACTTAGTCTTATGTTCCCTAACATTTGTTTTCCTAAATCTAAATTACAAGGTTTCTACTAAAATTACTTTGATACCAACTGTAGCGACCCAACCCCAAAATCCCGGAGTCGGTTCCCTACAATATTACATTGACTTGATTTCAAGTAATAAAATCCTAAAGGATTGATCAGTTTAGTAATTTTAATAAACCATATTATATACATGATACCCATACTAGATTAGGAAATATAAAATAAAACATGGTACACAAAAAAAAAATATACAATATCTATGAAATCTTATTCAAAGATTTCCTCTTCACAGCCCTTGGAATAAAAAAACATAAGGGTGATCCAAATTGATCAGTAAGGGTTATGTATAATAGAAGATATGACAAATTAATAATTAATAACCAATATGAAATTTTAAATAACTGAACACACATTCCATTTACCTAACTGCATTAGACATAATCAGTATATAAAGGTGAATAACTAAGCACACATGTATTTAATCAATAAACTAAGAATGAAAATACATCTATAGATAATGTCAACGAAAAAATATCATGGAAAATAATAATACAAAAATTATAAACAAATTAAATTTTTAATTATTGATTTTCATGTTTCCTGGGAATATGATATATTTAATGTCAATTTCTATCCTCAAGAAAGATTAAAACACATAGGGTAAAAACCCATATGATTTCGCCAACAAATTCATCTAATGAGACTATTGATGCATTGAGAGGATTACATTAACTATTCCCCAACCCATTTAGTGAAAATCAAAATCATTACTCATATATATAATGATAAATTGAAATAATTAACAAAATGAATTATCCTGAAATATCTATATTGAGTGAATGATAAAGATTTTTAAATATTTTCCTAATTAATCAAATAACTATCAATGTGAACATCATATGTAAAAAATGGTTTATAGTTTATGGTATAATAAAATCTATTTTTTTAAGAATATGGATATTTAAGATAAAATCAAGGTCCATTAAAAATGATCAAGTGGAAGTGATTAGTTCATGACAATGTTAATAATGGAAAAAAGTGAGATCACAAAGATAAATATTACCACTTGGTAATTTTCATGTAAAAACCCCTACATTAGGATAAATAAATGTTAATATTAAAAAAACACGAAGTAGGATTTATTCATGATATTAATTGGAATGTTTAAATATATAAACCACATTATAATTAATTGGTTCATAATAAAAAATAATTCTCAATGGAATGTAAATTAGGTCAAAATCTTTTACTATATGCTTACTTTTTGTCGAAAGATATTTAAAATCATGTACAATGGTTTTAATAATTTTAATAACTTTTTACATAACCAAATTGATATTTATTATATGACATAATATATTCTTATAACATCTTATTACCCATTTTTTAGTAATCTCTGATTATTTTTACTATTTCTGGTGTTAATTGCCTAGTTTCTCGAGCATGTTTTTGTTTGTCATATTTTTATTGTTATGTAGATCATGAGTTTATCCTCGTAAGGATGTAAAAATTGATATAAATATGATATATATTCATTATATAATTATTTATAACAATACATAAATTTTAGATATAGGAAGTCAAATGCACCGTTCAATTATACGGTAGATCATACATATGCATGAACGTTGCTTCCATTTCATCATCAAATATTAAAAACAAAGTGATATATATATATATTATAAAATTAAATTATATATATATATATATATGAAATATTTTTACTAAAACCATATTTAATACATTCCATGTAAGCTGTGAACAAATCACATCACTTTGAGGAGGTGGGTGTCCACACATCCAGAAATGATGTTATCGTATTCCTATAAAATGCATAGTCTCAAGGTATGTGTTATATAAAAATTAAGTAAGAATAAATAGTTTATAAATATTATATATATCAAATATAAAATATAAATCCATCATTATTTCTAACCTTCAAAGGTGGTAATGGAAGAACAAATGGCATCAGTTCGCGAGGTAGTGGTCAGTTGTACGCATAAATGATTATCATGTATCTCATTTAATGAATGTATGTTTAAGTATATTTAACTAAATTAATATTAAAAACACCAGTATATTTGTTATATTGATGTTATTATGTAGTCATGATATATAAATAATTTAAGTGGTGAAGAAAGAAAGGAAACAAAAGTGATGGTTAAAGAATATTACCTCTTATTTGGGAAGCTCTTTTTTTCTTATACCAAAAATCATCCTTGATATGATTTAAGACCACTTATATAAATATAATATTAGGGTATAGATTTTAGGATATTATGTGGGTGGATTTTTAGTCATACATAGGGCTATATAGGTGTGAATAAGTAGGAGGGGTGAGTTCGTTTTTATATTGGAGGTGGAGTGGCATTCTTGTAAATAAAAAAGGTAAACATTATTATGAGATATACCTTAAAAAATGTACCTTAAATATTGAAATAAAATTATATAATGGATTATATGGTCGATATATGGATATAAAATAGTGTTTTTTAGATTTTTTATATCATTTTGGTTATTTTGTTTAATGTTTAGTGCATCATTAAGCGAGTTTTCCTCTTAATCATTATAATTATTTTTAATTTATTTCACTAATATTATGGTTTTAAAAATATGTTTGCTATATTAAAAATTATAAATTATTATGATTCCAAATATGGAATCCATTTTTACAAATTAAAATCACATAAGAGAAAGAAATTAATTTAAATTCAATCCTACTGGCGGGATGATGAAGATGGTTTTTAAAGAAAAAATGTTCAAAATATTGAAATATTTTCATATGAAATATCTATGTGAAATTTTATCCAATGAACTAAATTGGATTAATATATGTAAAATTCATTTAAATAAACATTGAAACTAAATAAATATAAATTATTCTTTCAAATAAATTAGAAGAAGAAGTAGTTTTCAACTAAAATTCAGTATTTTTTCATTATTCATAAAAATGATATATTTCATAAAAAAACCAAAAATTACTATAAGGTAATTTTGATGTTCGAAAGGAAAATTTTTTCTTTAATTTTTCAAATAAGGTTTATAAAAATTTTAAATCTGTTATTTAAAATGGATTCACCATTAAAAGGCGGCAGAACATCCTTTATATGCTCTTTAAGCATGAAATTGGACTTGTTCTGATTAGAAGCCTATAAAACATATTGTACGAATATCATATATATTTTATTGAATATATAATATATATTTAATTAATATCTTCAACTAATATTATTTAATTTATTTTATTAAGATAAAACACCATTAGAGCATATAAATATTTTTTATAAAAAATTTCTTTTATATTCATTTTGTTTTGATATTAATTTATAATTATTTATTAACCAATGAATTCAATTTTTTTAATATGTTAATTAATAAAATTCATTAAATTCAAGTTAATGTATAAAATATATTAACTATTTTAAATAATAATATTAATAGTATTCGTTAGAATTCTGTGTTACGAATAATACAAGACATTCAATAAACTCACTTGTGAAAATCAATGTTGGGTTCATTAATGTATATATAATTTAATTAGTCTATTTAAAATAATAATGGAACTATATTTTATCGAGATATTATATTCCCTTAATCTTTTGGTGTTCCATTTCATACTCACTGTCAAATATGATGTTCTTTTTTAGAATTTTGGGGTGTTCCAAAACATACATTTACTCAACTTCAATTACATTAAAAATGTTCAATTATAAAAAATATATATCTTAATATATATTTTAATGTATGAATGTTTTTGAATGATAAGTTCATTTCCTTGGATTTAGTATTCGTTATCTTAATAAAAAAATAACCCCAAAACAAAAAATATGTTATTCCCTCCCATGAGGATGTCCTTGAATATCTAGTTCGGTGACTTATGATCAGGTCAGAATATTTCACCATAATGTTTATTTTTTGATGCATTAAATACTATAAATAAGTATAAAAATAGTGAGTTATCAGAATAACTGAATCCTCGAAATCTACCATTTCATCATAAAATAAATTCTCTCTTATGATACAAGGTATTTTAAATGTTCCTTATTTCATTCATTTGGTTGGAATCACTATTTTTATCAAGGATTATACATTTAGTCCACATTAGAATCTACAATTTTCATTCTATCACTTCTTATGGAAGAAAATATCTTCTAAAAATTTATCACAATAAGAAGTTTTTTTTAACTTCATCGATTAGAGGAATATTAACTTGTATGTTTTTAAATGTAATCATGATCTTGTTATCAATTTCATAATTAATTTTTTTCATAGATTAATTAAATATTTATGGAAAAGTAAACTGATGGGATTGATTAGCCATTAGAAGAGTCTAATATTAATTATTAATTTATATAGTTTTCAAGTGATTTTTTATTCATAAATACCATTTTAGTGCATTTTACACTTTGAACATCATTTCACATCACGATTGCAATTCTTTCCTAAAGTGCACTATTAAATGGTTCATTCTTGAACAGATTATAAAACATCAAATGTTATTGATTTTATTTTAAAATCTAATTTTTAGGTCTCCAATGATATAAGTAACAATTCATTTCTTTGGAGCACTTAGAGATTTAATTTGGATGACCACCAACGTGGGCCTTGAACCAACCACATTCTGGGCGATGCTATTTGGACAGTAGCCCAATAAAAGAACTGTAGAGGCCATGATTCAAGCCCAAAAAGACTCAAAATTTAACTTAAGATAGAAGAAATCATGGGGAACATTTCATTGAACAGTGACCCAAGATAATTCGAATGTTTTAATGGAGTTCCAGGTGGCCCAAGTTTAAAATGTAATTCTAGGCCAGATTCTGAGGCCCAAAAAAACATTCCACCATTTAAATCATATCTCATGAACCAAAAGTATTTTGGGCTGAAATTTTACAGGATCATAGGATACATCCGGAGATTCATTTAAGTGTTCTATGTCCCACTCTATTTTGGCCTTCTAGAAGGTCCTTTTGGTGTGTCGTCCCAGTGGATGCAAGCTGGATTCCAATTTTGTGGAAGAGTGGATAAGTCACATCTCCATTATTTGGCCACCCACCTTTCCCCAAAAAAATTAATTGAAGACACATGGAATGATGGGGGATCGGCCAAAGACTTCCAAAATTCCTATTTAAGGTAGTAGTGGTGGAGGATTTAAAGGATCTTGGAGCTTTGTTTTGATTTTAATGTTATTATGCCAAATTGTCTTTGTAGCATTTATCCTTCTCATGTAAGTTGTTCGATTCACATTAGTTTTCAACAAAAGATCTTATTCTTGTCTTTTTTGTTCTTTCATATCTCCTTGATACCGTTTCCTTATTATGTGATCTTTTTGACACCAAACCTTGTGATTTTGTTCACACAATGGTGGAGTGATCTTTATTTTTTAATTTTTACATCTTCAATTCCACCCTCGTACGTATACTTCCCACTTCCGTTGAGAACATGTTATCAATGGAGGGCTAGCTCTTTTATGGAATGATCCAAGGGGGTAGAAAGGGGATGGATTGGATGTTATTTAATACTCTCTAAATGTTATTAATTTTTTTATTTGAGTATCTTTCAATAAATGGTTTTGTCTCTTCCTTTTCCTTATTGAATTTATTCGCCCCATTTTTATGTTCTAATTAGATTCTTTCACTTAGAGTGCTAATGAAAATGATCCTACAAGTGTATAATTGATTATTGTCTATTTTTGGTGTTGTTTAATCAGTAAGTGATGAGGGTATTTTGAATTCATTTCGTGAATTATTCTCAAGTTAATGAAAATGAAATTGTAAAAGAAAACGAAAATTCATCCAATCCACCCCAAGCAATAACTTAGGATCAAATCAATTTCTCATAATTTGAATTCACATAGATCTTTTAGTGATATTTTAAAACCATCTAAAATCAACCATATTTGGACACTTCATAACCAAAAATTCATCACTTTTTATTGTGTGTCTAAAGGTTCTTCTTAGGTCTCTGAGGATTCGATAACCCAAGCTACACTGCAAGCGACCGCTTGACCCTTAAAACCTGGGTAAATTTCGCAGACACCAAATTTTGGTGTCATTTTCAGGGACCCATGAAAGTACCTTGACACACACCATCCTTTTGTCACCCCACATTCTCTATTCTCACCCCCATATCTCTTATCTTTACCCCTTTCTGTTTGTGTGTGTCCTGAGAATCTAGAATCAAACATTCTTTCCTCTCCAATGAAGTATCTTCTAAATTACCATGTCACAAACTCATGCAAGAATCAAATGGAAAATAAATATCAATAAGTCCATAAATTATAAAATTTCTTTGATCAACCCTTGATTAATTACCCCACACCCGATGAGACGTTCAATCAACGGGATAATGAATGATTAAATGATCAATTTCCTGCCCTCTCAAGGATGATTGAAGAGTCCAATCTTAGTGAAGTCCATAATTTTCAACCTACCATCCCATCTAGTACTCAATCATTTCTTGAACAATTTTGTAATAAAATGGAGATAATTAATTTTGAGGTTTCATCTTTGAGGTTACAACTACAATACTTTAAAACATGTGAAGAACCCACATTAGAGTCTAGAATGTCAGAGTTAGATAATGAAGTGAATTGGTCAAGTAATGTTAAAATTCAAGATTAATAGTGTTTAAATCAAGAGGAAATTTATTTTTTGAATTGAAAAGATAATAACTTGACATCATGGATTGAGTTTCTTGAACATGGATCCATTAGTGAATTTTTAGGACCACCAATCACTGAACAATTAGGAGAAATAACAAACATTGAGCCCATACCTACAATTAGAATTCAAATGGACACTTTTTGGGGATGAATCATATTTTTATAAGGAACCAATTTATTCTAATGTTTTTGGAGAAGAAACTTATTTTCATTCAAATTGCCAATATTCTTTAGGAAATTTAAATCAAACTGAACTCAAAATTATTTTCCTTCCTTCCCCACTCGAGTATCCCATCATTTGTGATAATCAATAGCTTGGGGTTTTCATTCATTCATCTCATGAAACTCAAAATTGGGGGTTGATATTTTATTTATTAGAAAAGACTACAGAAGAAAAACGATCAACCATTTCTAATACTCCTTGAATTTTCCAATTGATTTTAGAAAATAGGACTGTTTATGAATCAAATTCAAAAACTTCTTACCAAGCACAAGGGAGAAACATTCTCAATCATGTTGAAGTGGAGAAAGATGATTTCATTAAATTTTTGAATGTTGGAATTGGATAAGTTGTGGGGTTCATGTTGAGCTAAAGAGTTTAAATTAAGCGCTGCACGGGAGGCAAGACGTGGTTTTCATGTTTCCAATCATTGTGAATCATTTTTTTCCATTTTGATTTTTTTTATAAAAAAATAAGAATGTTGACCTGTTCTTCTTTTATGAGTAAGGATGGGTATGAAAGGAGAGCACCGTATTCATCTGTGTCACACGGTGTGATCCCTGAGTAATAACTTACCAAGAAATTTAAAAGAAGACAATGTATCACCAGTTTATTTTATATTATTTCTGATTTTGTAGGTATTTTAAAAAATTATAGACTGTTGAAATGTTCTTATTTTATAATTAAGGATGGGTATGAAAGGGGAGTACCGTATTCATCTGTGTCACGCGGTGTGATCCCTGAGTAATATATTACCCATAAATTTAAGAGAAGATAATGTATCATTAGTTTGTTTTAAAAAAATAGGGAAAATCATGAAATTGATGATACTTGATACTACATAAATTTTTGTGTTCTTTGTTTTTTCTGGTTTTTTCTTATTTGTATGGTTTAGGGACTATTTTGGGTGATACATATTCGATCAAGGAGGTGCCTACATCTCCCAAGAGATCAAAGGAGTAATCTAGAGCATCATGAACATCAACTTCAAAACCCAGGTGAATTTATTCCAAGTTTGTTGTTTAAAATTCATTTTAAAACACCTCTTATCTACCTCTACCCCTTCTAATATTTCATTTCTTTAAACACTGGGGACAATGTTATTTTATGTTGGGGGGAGATGAAATAAAAAAAATTGTCTGCATAAAAAAATTGTGTAGAAGGAAACAATTTAATTAACCTTGAACATGATAACACACATTGAAAACTCTAAAATTGGATATCAAAGAATTTTTAATGCCTTGATTCTGATTTTAATACAAGTGTAGGTTCATGTGCATTGATTTTTGAAATTGTGGTTGTCTGATGTGATTTTTCACCGTTATATTTTCATCCATTTAATAAAAAACACAATGCACGTCCTCTAGATTGTGGGGTTTTAGTTTGAGTTCTTGGGGACCCATAATAAATAGCATAGGTTTGGTGATCATTTTAATTTTAACATGAGTATTCAAAATAATCAATTTGCGCGTAGAGCAATGAATTGACCTAATGTGTGGCTTTTAGCACTTGGGGATCATGACTCCATAGTTTTCTGGCCCGGAGTTGGGCATTTTATCTATATTTGTGGTAATTTGAATTTGTTTTTGATTGAGTTAACTAGAGACAATTCCCATTTATGTGACATTCAATTGGTTCCCTAAGGTCTTTGAGCCTGGGAGTCATTGGAAAAGTCTTTCTATATGGGTTGACTCTATTGAGTTCAATTTCAATTACCACGGCAAAATTGCAAAAAACACAAACAAAAAAAACAAAAAAAATGGAATAATCATCTTAATATTAAAATTTAATTCCTCCTATCACTTCCATATTTTCTCCCTTTTAATGAAAATGAACCCCTATGTCTATTGGGATGCACAACACTCATCATGCTTAATTAAAATTGGACGAAATGTGGCAATGAATTTGAATAATGAAATGGGCTTTTTCTTGGGATATACCTATGGACATAGCTTTTTTAAAATGATTTTTATGGGTTTCATAATTGTTTGGTAGGAGATTTGTGGGTGAGAAATGTGTATTAAATGTTTGCTTATATTTATCCTTTCCGTAACTACATTCTTCTAAGGGGACCTAGGAGTAGAGAACTTATGAATATATCCATTTTTTAGAAAAAAAATATTAAAATTGTTGATTTTAAAACTCATGGCCATGGTCACTTTATAAGGCCTTAATTCTAATCCCACTTAAGTATTCTATAGATCTATCATACTTGGTAAAATAAGAACATTCTTCACTTTTCTAAGCTAAAAAAATACCCAAGTACACCAAGAAAATTCATCTACTATTATATAAACAAAGTGATTCCCATTTATAATAGAAACTCTAGATAGTCTAAATAAATCCATATAAACAAAATCAATATGTTTAGAAGTCAAAACTTATTTATTTGATTTAAAATAAATATTTTGTTTTTCCCTTTTTGATAGGGGTTACACACTTTATCATTTTGGAACTCATGTTTTGGTGGATACTTAACTAACCCATTTTTATTAATCTTCCTAAGTGAGTGAATATTACTATGGCCTAGTATTTTATTCAAAATCCATGATTATTTATAAATTTCACTCAAGTAGGAAACATTTTGAGAAATTAAATAATTAATGTCGAAAACATAAAAATTTTCATTCCTTAAAGAGTTAAAAACTAAAGCATCTTTTGAATAAAAAACATTAAATGAATTATTTTTAAATTTAACATGAAAACCATCATTAACCAATTGTGAGGTTCTAAGAAAATTATACTTCAAACCATCAATAAAGAGTACTTTGGAAATTATAATAGAATTAGTGTTACCAATTTGGCCAGGTCTAATTATTTTCCCTTTAGAATTATCACCAAAGGTGACATAACACTTTCAAATTTTATTAAGATCATAAAACATGAATATTATCCAACTATATTCCATGAAAAAAATTCCAAGTACCATAGACTTTTATATTAGGTCTTCAAGTAACTTTCTTACAAAAACAATGTATACCAACAATGATTGTTGTACCCATATTTTCTTTTGTCCATATTTGTTAGTAATCAGGTATTTTGGAACCCAAATTAACATGATGGGCTTCCATTAAATATATTTTATAATCCTTGAAAAAAACATTGTTATGTACTCTATAATAATAACTAGTAGTAGAGCTTTTAGATTTATAGTTTGGTTTAAATGTGATCTTAACTATTGTTCTATATCCAGGATGGTATCCTAGACCAGTAACATACCTTAGAGAAATATGTTTCCTAAATTTTTTTTAATTTTTTCTCTTACATTGGTAAAATTTTCTAAATCTTTCTTAATTTGTTCATTCGAATATTTGAGTTCACTATTATTCTTTATTAACTGATCTTTTTTCTCCTTCTCAGCAGTTAGATCAGTTTTAATGCTTGAAGACTGAACAAGTTGTTTCTTTAGGAATTTATATTTATCTTTAAGTTCATTAAAAGTTTTTCCAAATCATTCTATAGTATTAAAAAATTTATTCTTAAGACTTTTCATCTTCATTTTGTTCACTTTTAGAGTTATGTTAATTAATCATAGATGATATAGCTGGTACCCCAAAGACATTTTTCATGAACTACATATTTTCTCTATTATACAATTATTAAGGAGTATATTTTGACTCACAAGAGTAGCCCTTAGAGTCACTCCAAGGTGAATTCATGGATTTCTTGAATTTTCCTTCCTTTTACTGCTATTTCTTTTTTTATTTCAATTTTTGATAGTCTCCCATGACATGTCATTTTTTATTTCATTCATATAAGGTTATCTCATTTGTATTATTATCCCTTTTCTAATATTTCTTATAGTTTCTTTTTCTATCATACCTTCCTTTATCGCTGGGATTTCTAAAAAACATTTTTTCTATTAAATTTTTAAAATATTCTAGCCATATGGGCCAATTCCTTATCACTATCATCTAGTGACTCATTGTAACAGGAATATTCAAATTGTTACTTTTCCTTTTACTTTTCAATTTGTTTCAATGAAAAAAACATAAAGTTATTGATTTTATTTTTGTCTCACCATCCCTTTCTCTCTTGACTTTAAATTATTATTTTTATGTCATTATATTATAATTAATTCCTTAATAGTAAGTTTTCTAATATCTCATGACACTTTGATTGACACTGATTTCTCTCTCTATATTTTTGGAAGACATCAAAGTAGTATCATAATCTAATCCTTTTCATACACTAGATTTCATAGGGATCTTATGGTGTTTACTATATCTTTGAACCTAATATATATCATTAATTAATTCATCATATTTATTTATAAAATTATCATAATTAAGACTAAATTTATTTGATCTCATTTTTTTTAAATTGGTTGTTCCCTCATGGGAAATAATTAATGTGTTTCATATTTTAAATGTTGTTTTACTAGTAAAAATTATATTAAATTCCTCATATAATAAATCATAATATAGGTCATCAACAGCATTAAAATTATTATTATAGGAAATTTTTTTATCATCATCCAAAGTACTCCTAGAATACCTAGGTAACTCATACCTATACTAAATATAAAACCAAATATAAAAATTCATGCTCTTTATATGAATTTTCATTTTGATCTTCCATTGATCAGAATTAACTCCATATAAAAAAGGAGGTTTGTTAATAGCATTACCCTCTTGTATATTATCCATTTAAGGAATTAAATTTAGAACTATTATAAATTTAAGATCTTTAAATCATGACTAAAATTATAGTTGAAATAGTTTTGAGAAACATTGATACCAAATACAATCCATTGATAGCAGATATTGGTCGGGGTGAGTATCTCAAAAGGTGGTTAATTGAGTACCCAATAAAAATTACTGTTAAATTTTTTTTAAATAAAATCTTCCAATTAATTTAAAATTGTCCCAATTAGTTGAGAAATCATATCGATATAAGCTTTAATATTTTAAAATATTTCTCAAAGATTGATTAAGTCTCAATTAAAAAACATTGAAAACTATTTTAACTTTTGAAATAAATTTATTCAATTAAAACCTTATATGAACACTAACTAAAAATAACTATCAAAGTATTGGGGATTTTTTTTATTTTAATACAAATTCATTTTTAAATATTAGAAATAAAACAAATAAATCACATAGTGTAAAAATTAATTCAAGAGGTTTAGACTCAAGCAAAGACTTAATCCTCTTCACTTGGATATCACTCACTACTAATATGTTTATATAAAAAAAACATTGATCCATAACCTAGATCATGTATACAATAGTATGAAAACTATGTAAGCCACATATGGACCTCTTCTATAGTAATCATGGGAGTACGAAGGATAACATGCCACATAAGGACCTCTTCCATATTTATCATGCGAAATATAATTAAAGAGTATTTCATAAGATATCTAATTATATTATATTTTAAATAATGATAAAATGTTTTTGTTAAATATAGAGTATACACAAACTGCTTGAAATTTAATGAAAATAAACAAACAGATCCAGAAAATTTGTAAGAAATAATAGTGTTTCTCTATCTGATAAGCTTTGTAGCTCATAAATCGGTGAATGTAGTTTCAACTGAATCTTGAGTCATATTTCTAAAATATTATATATAACATAGTCTCATAAAATCCTTATTTTCAGCCTATATAAATTATTTAGAATGTAACATGTATTTAAATTTGTCTACAGTTGATCACAGGTAAGAATTCTTTGTATAAGTCACACTTCACAACAACTCATCTCCCTTTATGTGTACATGTATATTTGTGTTCAGAGATGTTCCTAGTCCTTCACATGAGCGAGTCTACATCCTATTTTTTATAAGTAAGTAAAGAGTATCGTCTAAATCATATGAACCTCATACTACAATTTTGACAAGAACTTTAATTCCATTCTATAATTTTTATTACACAACAATTGAAATATTTTTCATCATTAGTTTTGATAAACTATATCTTAAAAATATTTAATTTAAATTGATCTCAAATAGTGGTGGTGAGTATTTTGAATGGTGACAAGTCTTTGGAGGTGTCTTGATCTAGTGGTGACTTAGTCTAGTGGTTACTGAGTTTGGTTGTGACTCTTTTTAATGGTGATAACTTATAATAGTTAGTTAAGCTCTGGTGGTGACTCAAGATGATGGTGAGTCCGGCCAAAGGTGGCTCGTCTTTCCAGTAGGTCATTCCAACACTTAAATTAATTTTTGTTCTGGTGGTGACACATAGATAAAATTTGATAATTCTAGTACTTATCCAATTTTGGATCCTAGTGGTAAATAATTCTTCATAGTGACTCATCTTTAATAGTGTCATGTCTAATGGTGAGTGTTCCAAACACTTAGCCAAAATTCTATTCCAGTGGTGACTCTTCTTTGACAGTGTCTTCCTTGGCTGTGAGAAATTCATTGTGGTGATACATTGTTGGCATTTAATCATCCTTAAAAATGATTCTTTCCCAGACTTAACCATATTTGTTTCCAATCTATTCTATATTGTAAAGAGTTACCTTAAAACATAAAACTCGTTATTATCATAATAAACATGATTTTTTTTAACATTAAAAAAGGAGGCCAACAATTAATTTTTCTTAAAACATTGTAAATAGAATAAAATATATTCCAAAATTACCTTTATAAACCATTTAAGAATATATACTAATTTTCTTGAAACATTTATAAAAACATCTACATAGAAGAAAATGAGTTTGGAGTGAAACTTTAAAAGTGTATTTTTAAAAGAATGTCACACCCCTCTTGTCCGACTCATTGTGTATATTCTTTAACTTCCAGAATAATAAAATCATGGTAATTATTTACTTTTGTAAGAACCATATACAATTTTACCATTCCATTTATTTGTTTCAATTTCATATCAAATTCAATTACTTGATAAATTAAGTTATTCTATATTTTTTTATGATATTCACCTCTTATTTCCAAAATGAATTTGGTAGGTTGTCTATGGTCAAAGTTGTCATTATTTCATCATATACAGAATAGTAATCATGAAATAATTATAATTTTATACATAAATAATAATTCTAAAATGTATTGTGAAATATGGTTATGATAAATTAACTACGTTACAATCATTGAAATGGTAGGTAGTATGTACACATGAGTAATGTTTCCAATTGAAGGTTTCGAGCGCAGTAAAATCCCGTTGGTGGATGTGCCCACATGGAATTTTGTCGTTAAAAATGATCAATCTGGGATCAATACGACGATAAAAACCAGTCTCCATGGATCTAATCACATTAATTAACAAAGAAAAGTAAAGTCCTGAAACCACAAAGTTGGATCATTATAGGTTGATTATAATTAATTTAATCAATGGAAAAGAAGTACCTTTTGGTGTTCTTTCTTTGTTCATATTTATGATCACGTTCTAATGTGATATTTTTTTGCGTCACAGAATCCAAGGGTATACTTCCTCTAGTAGTGATCTAAATGTGCACTTCGTATCTCTAGACGTCACCAAAGGAGTCTCCGAGTGCTAGCGTGGAGAAACATTTTTCTGTGTTGTCTGCCTTAGATCATCTTGATCTGATGGAAGAGGATCTCTCTTGGTCTTGAGAGTGTTCTTGGAAGTAGAGGTTCTTTCAGCCTTGAAAGAATTCTCCCGAATTGTTGTGAAGAACGATTAAGAAAAAGTGTTGGGGTTGTGAGGATATTTATAATTGGTTTTGAGATATAGAGTTATGACAAAAAATAAATGCATTACACATTTTATTTATTTCATCAACTCTTATTGAAAACCACAATGTCAAATCATTAATTCATTGACATGTGCCAACGCTGATTATAATAAATATCATTTAATAAAACAATATTATTTCCTCAAAATCTAAAATGGAAAAACTACATGGCACGTAATTATTAAAACATGGAATGTACTTGTTTTTCATAAAACTACACGGCGTGTAATCATTAATCATGGCATGTACTTGTTTTTCCTTTCCTTTCCAAAATGAAAGCTACACGACATGTAATCATTAATACAAGGTGTGTACTTGTTTTCATTTTATTCTTCCTCTAACATTAAAATGATTTTGGATTCATGGAATAATTATTAAACCATATATGGGAAAATATTTATTCTACTTGTGATACTTTGATACACTAAGTGTGTGACCCTCTAGGCCTCTTTCTCATTACAATTATGTGAGCTTGCCTAAAGTCCAAGATTACTGTCTAGAAACGGGTCAAGGCAACCAAGAGAAAGAAGTTGACACCGCAATGACATTTCACCTCATACGAACACTTATCGTGAAACGTAATCCCTTTGTATCAATATCTCATCAAGCAGGTTTCATGGTAGTGTCATAAACCTATATGCGTGATTTGTCATTCTTTGACTTCCAGAAATAAACTCGTCGTGTCACTATGGACATGGAATTTATTCGATAGTTCTATTTCAATCAAAGGGAATTATATATCTACTTCTATAAAGATGGAAGGGAAAAAACCTTCCTCAAATTATCTATTAACAACATGTCATTCTTGACGCACCTAATGTACCTTACTTCCCACCAACTGTCTTCGTGATGTTTTTCATCAGCAAATCTAAGTGCGCGAGTCATGACATGAGTTAATGATAATCTTCCAGTATAAGGACCATTAAATATGCTTGTAGATAGTAATTTCCAATGACACCAAGACATGAAAAATTACTACTAGTGGGTCTGTTCTCATAATCTCCCATATTAAATATAAGGCCCCGGCCATAGACCTTACTTAAAATTGAATTAAACGAATAATTCACGTTGAGGATCATTTCAGGTTTAGAGTTTTAGAGAATTAGAACATAACTATTACATATCAAAAGATTACAAAGTAGACACTTCTACTAAGTTTCCATAAAATAAAAACTCTTAAAAAGAAATATGTCTAGATTCCATGTTTTATATAGCATGACATTCCCTTGATCCCATCCTTGACCTTGTTCCACTTTAAGTCCTGTGAATTTTTTTTGAAAAACTTGGGATGAGCATAAAAAGCTCAGTAAGGGATACACAAAGAATGAAAACTGTTAGTTTTTCAAACATCAAGTAAACCATATATACTCTATCAAAGTAATACCTTCACCTTCATGAAGTAGTAAAAACTCTTCACTAATTAAAGTATCATTACTTACCTTTTTGTAACCAAAGGATTACCATAAAACCCATAAAAAGAACACATAACATATATAAAGGTAACTTGGGACATAAACATACTTAAGTGGAATGACCATACGGTCGACTCCCACACATATCACTTAATGGAATAGCCATACAGCCAATTTCGATACATACTTAATGGAATAGCCATACGTCCGACTTCCATACCCAATGCATTGGAGGTTATAACGTAACCACCCATCCTGGTATTCATGGCACCACCCGTCATAATGTCCAAGTACCATTATTACACATAAAATATAGAAAATATAAGAATTTCAATAACAATATTTCATTTTCAATCACAATAAATAATTCCCAGATATTGAATTAATCAATCCATTTTCAAAAACCATTTAAAATAGATTTTTGAATCAAAGTGTCCCATACCACTTTGAAGCTTTTAATGGAATTATAATTTTAAAACATTAATTTCCATATAAATAAATACTGAAAACCATTTTGAAAACATGGACATTAAAGATAAATATTTAGAATAATAAATCCTTAAAACATTTAAAATGATATTTTTGTTAAAGAGATTTTAACAAAATGAGAGACTCTTGAATACAAATAATAGTAGAATAACATTTAATACGAACTTTATAATATCATGAGAATAAAAGTATTCATGATATAATATGTCAAAGGACAGTATACACACCATATAAGAGTGAATTGGTGCATAACAACAATGAACTTTCAATAGAAATGTCAAATGTGATGAAATCCCTTATAAAGAGGGTATCCTTGAATTAAGGACAAATCAATCTCAAAAATATGTGTGACAAATATAAATACACCAAATATAAGTGGATATTAAGTGTAAAACAATAAAAGTTCATTCACACATATTCAATGGATGACATATTCAATGACTACATGTTGAACCCAAAGAAATTGAAATTGGGTTAAAAAGTTCCCTTGACAGCCTAACGGCATCACATCAAAATGAGTTGATGAGAGATAAAAAGTGTTACTCATCACTTGGACATAAAATTTACATCAATAAGGATATATGAGAACATATACCAACATAACAATATGTAAATTAAAAGACCCAACAAAAGAAGTCTTTTAAAAAAAAGGAGGGTGAAAGGTTCCCTTACCGACTTGGGTATCTTTCAAAACATACACCCCATGAAACAAGGACAATAGATCATTGATGTAAATAATCATAAATGAAAGTATATTACACAAAGAGTAGAATAATGGGATGTACATACACCACTCAAAGGAAATTGTGGCAAATGTAGCATAAATCTCACGGGAATAAAAGTGAGATGAAAAATCCCTTACGAAAAATTCGGCAGCCTAACGGCGCCACTCAAAACTTCCAAAATGGATTAATGAGACGAAATAGGGTCTCTCATCATATTAACATAATAAGTACAGTAGGACTAATATAAAATAACATCCCAATCATAAGAAATATGAGCTTTAAAAGGAATGACATGAAAGAGTGTACTTAAAAAGAAAGAGAGGTGTTGGATCCCTTACCTCGAGTCCGACTTGACTCGATCGTTCTTTAATCTCCTGAATAATAAACTTGAGTTAATTTCTACTTGATTAAGAACCTTTTTCAAGCTTATTATTCCTTTTATATCAGTTATTTCCATGTTATAAACATTATGTAATCATTACGTTAATAATGATTGTTTTGTCGATATTTGGTTCTTAAGTCGAAAGTGGACTTCATACAATTACATGTTGTTCCTGTGGTCAAAGGTTCTTTATATCCAAAAATGACATTCCTGATTTGGATATTATATATATCATATATATCCAGCATATACATGTATTTATAAAATCACATAATCATTTAGAGGAAAGAAATGAAATGCACCGTTCATGAAGACGGTAAGCCGTACGTACGCGTGAACGCTACTTTCATTTCTTTGTCATATTAATGGAATTTAAACTAAATGAGGGGTATGTATATTTTAATTCCAGAATTATATTCATAACTTAGATATATAATTCATTATATATATCCATTATACACATATACTTTTAATAGTACATTACATTTGGGGATAAGAAATGAAATGCACCGTTCATGGAGACGGTAAGCCGTACGTACGCATGAACGCTACTTTCATTTCTATCTCATACTTTAATGGAAAGAAATAATAATTATATAGAGTTATATTATAATTCCGGTATAACAACATTTTTAATAACTTTAAATCCATCTATTACACGTCCCACATATGGCATTAACGAATCACATCACTTTGAGGGGGCGGTAGTCCGCACTTCCTTAAATGAAGATATCGTGTTTACCCATAATGGAAACCATGAAGGTAATACACAAATGAAAAATACAGAAGAATAAGTAAAACATATTATATATCATATATAAAAATAGTGACATCATAATGGCCACCTTTGAAGGTGTTAAAAGAGTATTGAACAATCATCGTTTCGGGAGGCACAATTTCGCCATCCACGGAAACCGTATGTTCTTTAACCATTTGATGTAGTTGTGTGAGAGTGTAGCTCGAATAAATATTATAACAACATCCTAGTATATTTAATATACTGTTTTTTTTACAAAAGAAATAAATACAATGAGTTTAGGGGGTTGGAGAAGCAAAATAAAACAAATGAACATGAGAGAATGAATTGCCTTTAAAAGTGTAACTCCTTTTAATTTGAGCCTAAAGGCTTCATTTAAAAGGATTATGCCCAAAGGGAATCCTCTAGGATGAGGAGAGGGATGTGGAGAGAGTAAATGGGCAGGGGTTGGCCGAGCCAAAGGCTTGAGGAGTGTGTGAAATGAGGTAGAGGTGGGGGCCTTTTATAAGAGGAGAGGAGGGGCACTTTTGGAAAGTAAAGACATATTACTTTATTTGAAAATGTGTTTCGGTTTTAAAAGGTCCCACATTGATATAATTCGTGGATAAGGTGATAAGGGTTCTAAATCCACTCATCCAATTGGTTTTGGACATGTTTAGTTCATAGATTTTACATTATCTTTCCATTTTATTTAAATCGTCAAATAATGATGTCATCGCTGCATCATTATTATGTCATAAATAATTTAATTTATTTAATTTCTAAAAATTATAAAAAAAATACTATGATGTAGGAAATATTTTTAGATTTCCAATTACTATTTATAATAAAAATTTGGACTTGTATAACCCTACTTATAAATTATTTTAGTAAAACAATTTATGTTAGTGTCATTTTCACTTTAACATTAAATAAAAATATATTAATGTCATTTTCCAACTAAAGTGGCTTCATGGGGTCCCCAAGTTGGCCCATGGCTTGTCTTGGTCGGCCATGACTCACCCAATAGGTGTAGGACAAGTTTCATGGTGTTTTCACATTTTTATAATATCATTTTTACATTAAATTACACTAATTACCTCTAATCGCGATTAAAAACTTAATAAGTTACTATTCACCAAAAAATTATTTTCATCCCATTGAACCACATTTTACATACTAATGACAACCATGTATGTCGGATTTTCAAAATTCAATACACATTAGTGGTAAAATTTCATTTAACTGAAAAATCAATTTTCGTGATTACCACTTAGTGGTTTCACTATTCATCAAAAATTGGAGTTTTTCAAAAAATTACCGAAAATTCACCCTAAGATATATTTGATATTCCGAATTAAAAAATGAAGTCTGTTTTAAAAAATTCAAAACATATTAGTCACATTAATTAATTTAATAATTAATTCCCGCTGTCAGAGAAAATAGCGTGTTTTTATAAAACAATAAGTATCAAAAGATTGACACTAGTTTAAGTCCGATTTCAATGTGAAATTAATTCCAACGACCACTATTGGATTTAATGGTAAAAATATTTTCTAATTTCACTTTAAAACCAATTCAAAAGATAATCTAATCATATAAATAAATTAGATTAAAAATTGGTTTTGAATTAAAATACAACATTTTACACTATTCATTAAAAAAATGAACTTTATCGAAAAGATACCAAAAATTTACACAAAGATAATTTTGATGTCCCGATTCTTAATAAGAGTTTTATTTGGTCCAAAAGAATGTTTAAGAGGGAAAAAACTATATTTAATGATGGTTCACCATCAAAAGGTGATAAGCGATCCTTTAGTGAAAACTAGGGAATATACGCCTAAAATTGAATTCTTTCCGTATTTTAAGCCTCTATCCATTATTGGATAAATGTAAAAACATTCAAAAACATATATAAGCATATTTTAGTTATTTATATCCATTCCCACCAATACAACGGCTACATGTTAACTACCATTTAAAATAATATTATTTTATTATTAGAGTGCAACGTAAGATTCCCAAGAAACTCGTTGTTG
Organism: Viscum album; assembly: GCA_963277665.1. Taxonomy (NCBI): domain Eukaryota; kingdom Viridiplantae; phylum Streptophyta; class Magnoliopsida; order Santalales; family Viscaceae; genus Viscum; species Viscum album. The sequence goes on along the minus strand of OY728132.1, from coordinate 28,444,350 downwards.
CGTGTTGGGTACGCCATCGAGCATAACGCCCCCTTTAAAGACATATTAATATTTAATTCACAAATATGGATAAATATGAAATTTCATATTCTTTATTTACCTCGGGTGTTACATCCTTCCCCCCTTTTGGGAATTGCGTCCTCGCAATTTTAAAATTGCGCTTGGAAACATCCTTGAAAGTCCCACATCGGAAAAAGAGTCGGTAAAACAATCACTTTAAAATAAAGAAAGTTAAGCACAGAGGTCACCCGAGTTAACCCATACTAGGATTCCATGTAGGAAAACATGGACATGGAGGAGAAAACATAGGGTCATGTTCTGATGGAGAGTTATAAAAAACATGTTTAGGAGAAAGTTAACCACGAGAAAATCACAAACTTGTGATGGGTTAAACGGTATTCGATTCCCCAGTAGGAAAAGTTAATAGACAACATTTTTGTTTTAAGATACTTTTTATTGAGGAATTTATTTTTGATCTTAAATAAAACATAAGGAAACATACTTACTTGTCATGTTGACTTTCAAATTTTACTAGATTTCTCACACAGACTCATACTTTCTCCAAAAGACGAGTATTTAGGAATAATTGTTCGCATTAAGAGTACTATAAACAACTTATAGAGGAGCACCTAATCCACAATAGAGAACTATATACTTCCCTTGTCTTTAGGCTTTAACCAAAATCAAAACCAAAAAGGTTAGTACAAGGTTAGATAATCCAGAAAATAATAACCCTTTATAAAAAGAAAATCTATTCTTAATCTCCAAAATTTGTCCAACAAAACCCAAAGTTCAACGAGGACCATTAGATAAACAATTTGTCCATAAAATTCTTCAAAGTAAACCAATCTAATATTGAAACCCAAATATTTGAAGGATTTATTCACATAGTCTTCCAAGTTAAATCATAACATTTATCTCCAAACAACATCAGTTGCTCCTAAAGTCTCGTATTGAAAAGTAATTAACCTAATCACATATCCTCCATGATAGGTTAATCATTTTCATAAATAACTCAAAATCAAGTTACTCTTAATTCATAAAATAATCTAACTAAAAATAATCGGTCAAACTAACCAGGGACTTCACGTAGTCCAGTGGTAGGCAATAAATACCAGTCGCACTTTGGTTGTGGGTTCGATTCCCGCAGCTTTGTCCGACGCGACGGGTAGTCACATGGTCTGCGTGTTGTCCTTTTTCCAAAACTATATAATTCTCAAATCATTCCCCAAAAAGAGATAAAATCTTCAAAAATGATCATAACATATTTTAACCTCAAGTTTATCTCATTCCTTTCATTTTCCATCATATCATAGAGTAACCCATAATTACCTCAAAAGTAAGGATCATATAAACTCTAATGGTTACCTTTATAATTATTACCTGAACTTCCACATCGATTGGTCATCTCATACATGATGAATTACAGATCATACCAACGTTCAAGTGGTTGATCATGACTCCTTGCTAGTTGGTTTAGAACAACCACGAGTTTCCTCATTGAATCCCCCATTTCATCCAGTCTCATAATTAGAGAACCACCACAGTTTCCTTCAAACCTATTGTCACTTTGGTTCCTGCTAGATCCATCCATTCACTAAAAACATAAATGTCAGTGTGAGTATATCAACAAAGCCATCATGTACTAATGAGTAAGATAAACACTAAGATATACTTACTCATTCACTTTATCTAAACCTAGGACTCTTTCTGAAATCCTAACCATTATGGAAATGTCACTTGAGCTTAGAGAATACCCTAACCTCTAAAGTTATCTAAACCGACCTTTGATACCAACTATAAGGCCCCGGCCTTAGACCTTACTTAAAATTGAATTAAACGAATAATTCACGTTGAGGATCTTTTCAGGTTTAGAGTTTTAGAGAATTAGAACATAACTATTACATATAAAAAGATTACAAAGTAGACACTTCTACTAAGTTTCCATAAAATAAAAACTCTTAAAAAGAAATATGTCTAGATTCCATGTTTTAGATAGCATGACATTCCCTTGATCCCATCCTTGACCTTGTTCCACTTTAAGTCCTGTGAAAAACATTTTGAAAAACTTGGGATGAGCATAAAAAGCTCAGTAAGGGATACACAAAGAATGAAAACTGTTAGTTTTTCAAACATCAAGTAAACCATATATACTCTATCAAAGTAATACCTTCACCTTCATGAAGTAGTAAAAACTCTTCACTAATTAAAGTATCATTACTTACCTTTTTGTAACCAAAGGATTACCATAAAACCCATAAAAAGAACACATAACATATATAAAGGTAACTTGGGACATAAACATACTTAAGTGGAATAACCATACGGTCGACTCCCACACATATCACTTAATGGAATAGCCAGACGGCCAATTTCCGTACATACTTAATGGAATAGCCATACGGCCGACTTCCATACCCAACGCATTGGAGGTTATAACGTAACCACCCGTCCTAGTATTCACGGAACCACTGGTCATAATGTCCAAGTACCATTATTACACATAAAATATAGAAAATATAAACATTTCAATAACAATATTTCATTTGCAATCACAATAAATAATTCCCAGATATTGAATTAATCAATCCATTTTCAAAAACCATTTAAAAGAGATTTTTGAATCAATGTTTCCCATACCACTTTGAAGCTTTTAATGGAATTATAATTTTAAAACATTAATTTCCATATAAATAAATACAAAAAACCATTTTGAAAACATGGACATTAAAGATAAAGATTTAGAATAATAAATCTTTAAAACATTTAAAATGATATTTTTGTTAAAGAGATTTTAACAAAATGAGAGACTCTTGAATACAAATAATAGCGGAATAACATTTAATACGAACTTTATAATATCATGAGAATAAAAGTATTCATGATATAATATGTCAAAGGACAGTATACACACCATACAAGAGTGAATTGGTGCATAACAACAATGAACTTTCAATAGAAATGTCAAATGTGATAAAATCCCTTATAAAGAGGGTATCCTTGAATTAAGAACAAATCAATCTCAAAAATATGTGTGAAAAATATAAATACACCCAATATAAGTGTATATTAAGTGTAAAACAATAAAAGGTCATTCACACATATTCAATGGATGACATATTCAATGACTACATGTTGAACCCAAAGAAACTGAAATTGGGTTAAAAAGTTACATTGACAGCCTAACGACATCACATCAAAATGAGTTGATGAGAGATAAAAAGTGTATCTCATCACTTGGACATAAAATTTACATCAATAAGGATATATGAGAACATATCCCAACATAACAATATGTAAATTAAAAGACCCAACAAAAGAAGTCTTTTAAAAAAAAGGAGGGTGAAAGGTTCCCCTACCGACTTGGGTATCTTTCAAAACATACACCCCATGAAAGAAGGACAATAGATCATTGATGTAAATACTCATAAATAAAATTATATTACACAAATAGTAGAATAATGGGCAGTACATACACCACTCAAAGGAAATTGTGGCAAATGTAGCATAAATCTCACGGGAATAAAAGTGAGATGAAAAATCCCTTACGAAAAATTCGGCAGCCTAACGGCGCCACTCAAAACTTCCAAAATGGATTAATGAGAGGAAATAGGGTCTCTCATCATATGAACATAATAATTACAGTAGGATTAATATAAAATAACATCCCAATCATATGAAATATGAGCTTTAAAAGGAATGAGATGAAAGAGTGTACCTAAAAATAAAGAGAGGTGTTGGATCCCTTACCTCGGGTCCGACTTGACTCGATCGTTCTTTAATATCCTGAATAATAAACTTGAGTTAATTTATACTTGATTAAGAACCTTTTTCAAGCTTATTATTCCTTTTATATCACTTATTTCCATGTTATAAACATTATGTAATCATTAAGTTAATAATGATTGTTTTGTCGATATTTGGTTCTTAAGTCGAAAGTGGACTTCATACAATTACATGTTGTTCGTGTGGTCAAAGGTTCTTTATATCCAAAAATGACATTCCTGATTTGGATATCATATATATCATATATATCCAGCATATACATGTATTTATAAAATCACATAATCATTTAGAGGAAATAAATGAAATGCACCGTTCATGGAGACGGTAAGCCGTACGTACGAATGAATGCTACTTTCATTTCTTTGTCATATTAATGGAATTTAAACTAAATGAGGGGTATGTATATTTTAATTCCAGAATTATATTCATCACTTAGATATATAATTCATTATATATATCCATTATACACATATACTTTTAATAGTACATTACATTTGGGGATAAGAAATGAAATGCACCGTTCATGGAGACGGTAAGCCGTACGTACGCATGAACGCTACTTTCATTTCTATCTCATACTTTAATGGAAAGAAATAATAATGATATAGAGGTATATTATAATTCCAGTATAACATCATTTTTAATAACTTTAAATCCATCCTTTACACGTCCCACATATGGCATTAACGAATCACATCACTTTGAGGGGGTGGTAGTCCGCACTTCCTTAAATAAAGATATCGTGTTTACCCATAATGGAAACCATGAACGTAAGACACAAATGAAAAATAAATAAGAATAAGTAAAACATATTATATATCATATATAAAAATAGTGACATCATAATGGCCACCTTTGAAGGTGTTAAAAGAGTATTGAACAATCATCGTTTCGGGAGGCACAATTTCTCCATCCACGGAAACCTTCTGTTCTTTAACCATTTGATGTAGTTGTGTGAGAGTGTAGCTCGAATAAATCTTATAACAACATCCTAGTATATTTAATATACTGTTTTTGTTACAAAAGAAATAAATAAAATGAGTTTAGGGGGTTGGAGAAGCAAAATAAAACAAATGAACATGAGAGAATGAATTACCTTTAAAAGTGTAACTCCTTTTGATTTGAGCCTAAAGGCTTCCTTTGAAAGGATTCTGCCCAAAGGGAATCCTCTAGGATGAGTAGAGGGATGTGGAGAGAGTAAATGGGCCAGGTTTGGCCGAGCCAAAGGCTTGAGGAGTGTGTGAAATGAGGTAGAGGTGGGGGCCTTTTATAAGAGGAGAGGAGGGGCACTTTTGGAAAGTAAAGACATATTACTTTATTTGAAAATGTGTTTCGGTTTTAAAAGGTCCCACATTGATATAATTCGTGTCTAAGGTGATAAGGGTTAGAAATACACTCATCCAATTGGTTTTGGACATGTTTAGTTCATAGATTTTACATTATCTTTCCATTTTATTTAAATCGTCAAATAATGATGTCATCGCTGCATCATTATTATGTCATAAATAATTTAATTTATTTAATGTCTAAAAATTATAAACAAAATACTATGATGTAGGAAATCTTTTTATCTTTCCAATGACTATTTATAATCAAAATTTGGACTTGTATAACCCTACTTATAAATTAGTTTGGTAAAACAATTTATGTTAGTGTCATTTTCACTTTAACATTAAATAAAAATATATTAATGTCATTTTCCAACTAAAGTGGCTCCATGGGGTCCCCAAGTTTGCCCATGGCTTTTCTTGGTCGGCCATGACTCACCCAATAGGTGTAGGACAAGTTTCATGGTGTTTTCACATTTTTATAATATCATTTTTACATTAAATTACACTAATTACCTCTAATCGCGATTAAAAACTTAATAAGTTACTATTCACTAAAAAATTATTTTCATCCCATTGAACCACATTTTACATACTAATGACAACCATGTATGTCGGATTTTCAAAATTAAATACACATTAGTGGTAAACTTTCATTTAACTGAAAAATCAGTTTGCTTGATTACCACTTAGTGGTTTCACTATTCATCAAAAATTGGAGTTTTTCAGAAAATTACCGAAAATTCACCCTAAGCTATATTTGATATTCTGAATTCAAAAATGAAGTCTGTTTTACAAAATTCAAAACATATTAGTCACATTAATTAATTTAATAATTAATTCCCGATGTCAGAGCAAATAGCATGTTTTTATAAAACAATAAGTATCAAAAGATTGACACTAGTTTAAGTCCGATTTCAAAGTGAAATTAATTCCAACGACCACTATTGAATTTAATGGTAAAAATATTTTCTAATTTCACTTTAAAACCAATTCAAATGATAATCTAATCATATAAATAAATTATATTAAAAAGTGGTTTTGAATTAAAATACAACATTTTACACTATTCATTAAAAAAATGAACTTTATTGGAAAGATACCAAAAATTTACACAAAGTAAATTTTGATGTCCCGATTCTTAATAAGTGTTTTATTTGGTCCAAAAGAATGTTTAAGAGTGAACAAAACTATATTTAATGACAATTCACCATCAAAAGGTGATAAGTGATCCTTTAGTGAAAACTAGGGAATATATGCCTAAAATTGAATTCTTTCCGTATTTTAAGCCTCTATCCATTATTGGATAAATGTAAAAACATTTAAAAACATATATAAGAATATTTTAGTTATTTCTATCCATTCCCGCCAATACAACGGCTACATGTTAACTACCATTTAAAATAATATTATTTTATTATTAGAGTGCAACGTAAGATTCCCAAGAAACTCGTTGTTGCGTGTTGGGTACGCCATCGAGCATAACCCCCCTTTAAAGACATATTAATATTTAATTCAAAAATATGGATAAATATGAAATTTCATATTCTTTATTTACCTGGGGTGTTACATTAAAGATTACCAAGTGAGAACTCCATTGCAGAGAGTCTCGTCTTCTTATGAGTACTCGCACATGATGGTCTATATACTATGTGTCCTATCATAGTATGTCATCCAACCATAGAACTTTATTTAAGAATATTGTTATAGCATTTTAAGGTTCTCATCATAACAGGGATCTTCCATGACCTTATTAATGCAACAAATATTCAAGGACACTATTATATAATAGTCATGCAGAACAATGAAAAATATATAATAAGTATACATTCATGTAATAAAAGTACAAATAGTCAGTTCTCAGGATGCCAACTCTAATAAACTCCCACTTGAACTAGAGCCAACTGCTGACGACTTTTAATCCGCTAGACATCACATGATGATCATGTTTCTGCTGGGTCAAGGCTTTAATCAAGGGGTTTTCCCCATTGTCTTCCGTAGAAATACTACTCACTGCAACTTCACCTCTCTGAGAAAAATCCCTTAAGAGAAGATACTTATAAAGTATGTGCTTTGTCTGCTGATGTGACCTTGTCTCTTTTTCAAGTGCCACCACTGTAGTATTATCACAATAGATTGTGACAGGATCTTTATTTCTATGTACTACATCCAGCTCTTGGATGAAGATTCGCATCCACACTGATTCATTAGCTGCCTCAAAAGCTGCGATATACTAGGACTCTACTGTAGAATCTACAACCACACATTTCTTTTATCACTTCCATCTCACCGCACCTCCATTCAAACTAAATATGTACCTAGTCTGCGACTTCATGTCATCTTGATCAGTCTGTAAACTAGCATCTACATGTCCTATGATGACTAGTTACTCATCTCCTCCATAAACCAGGAACATATCCTTAGTACACCTCAGATACATAAGGATAGTCTTGACTTCCATCCAATGGCAGTCTTCTGGATCAGCTTGATATCTTCCTACCACACTCAATGTGTAAGAAACATCCAGTCTTGTACATAGAATATCATAAATGACTGACCCAATCATAGATACGTAAGGGATAATTGCCATTTTCTTTCTTTCCTCATGTTTCTTAGGACGCATTTTCTTAGAAAGATGAATGTCATGTGACACTGTAAATAACCCCCTCTTGGACTGTTCCATACTGAATCTCTTCAGTATCTTGTTAATGTATGTACTTTGAATCATGCCGAGCATTCTCTTGGATCTATCACAATGGATCTTGATCCCAAGAATATATGCTGCCTCACCCAAGTATTTCATAGAGAAACATTTGTCTAACCATTCCTTAACTGATTGTAATACAGGTACTTCGTTTCGAATTAGTAATATTTCATCAATATATACTATTAGGAAAATGACTGCACTTCCACTAAACCTTTTGTAGACACCGGTCTCACATTCATTCTTAACAAAGCCAAATTCTGTAACGACTTCATCAAAACGAATGTTCCATGACCTTGATGCTTTCATTAATCCATAAATGGATTTCTACAACTTGCATAACCTTTTGGCATCCTTTGGAGTCACAAACCCCTTAGGTTGTGTCATGTAGACATCTTCCTGGAGGTTCCCATTAAGGAATGTTGTTTTGACATCCATTTTCCAAATTTCATAGTCATGGTAAACGGTAATGGACAACAGGATTTTTATGGATTTCAGCATCACAACTGGTGAAAAAAGATCATCAAAGTCAATTCCATAATGCTATCTAAAACCATTTTCCACCAGTCGCGCCTTATATGTGCTGAATTTCCCCTCCATGTCAAGTTTCTTCTTGAATACCCATTTATTACCAATAGGCTTTACATCAACTAGAGGATCTACCAAAATCCAGACTTGATTTTTGTACATGGAATCCATTTCTGAATTCATGGATTCCTACCATTTGAAAATTTCTGTACCTTCAACTACTTTCTGGTAGGTAAGAGGATCATCATTGACAACCAATAATGAGTCACCATCCTCGGTGACAAGAAAACCATATTGTTCTAGTTCTCTCACCTCTATCGTGCTCCTACGTAGTTCTTGTGTCTCTGGAAAAGATTGTTCTTCCATGGGGCTTTGTGGAATCTGTTCTTGTACCAAATCATGTGTATCTTGAGCCTCGACTTCATCAAATTATATCTTGTTCCCACTATCTCTTTTGGAGATGTAATCCCTCTCAAAGAATATGGTGTGTCTTGACACTATAACCTTTTTATCTGAGGGGTTGTATACGTAATATCCCCACGTTTCCTTGGGATATCCTATAAAGATACATTTTTTCCTCGAGGTGAAAGTTTGTTACCTAAAGAGGCCTTAACAAATGCTTCGCTACCCTACACATGTAAATTTGATAACATGGCTTTGAATCCACTCCATAACTCATAAGGAATACCATTTATCGATTTAGTTGGTACTTGTTTTAGTATGTGTGTTGTTGTTTGTAATGAATATCCCCAAAATAATAATGGAAGAATCGCATAACTCATCATTGATCTCACCATGTACAAGAGGGTGTGGTTCCTCCTTTCACTCACACCATTCCACTGAGGTATGTAAGGTGGAGTGAGATGAGATATAATCCCAAACTCCCGTAAAAAATCAATGAATTCTTGATTAAGATATTCTCCTCCTCTGTCAGAGTGGAGTTTCTTAATATTCTTACGAAGATAGTTCTCAACTTCATTATTGTATTCTTTGAACTGATCAAAAGAATATTAGTTATACCACATTAAGTAAATATGTCCATATCTACTAAAATCATCAATAAAATTTATGAAGTACAAGAACCCACCCATTGCTTCAACTGGAAATGGTCCACACACTTCTATGTGGACTAATTATATAATCTCTTTAGCCCTTTCACATTTCCCACTAAACGGGGCTTTGGTCATTTTGCCATGTAGACAGGCATGACATACACCAAGTGGTTTTAGTTAAAAAGAATCTAAATACCCATCTTGATGTAATTTTGTCAAACGTTTCTCATTGACATGACCTAGCCATTGATGCCAAAGTTGGGTGTGGTATGCGTCATGTGAATTATTTTTTTCATCGATTTCCATTACTTGGTTTGTGTAGTCTATCACATAAAGGTCGTTATATAAATGTTCCCTACCAAAAAAAATTCTATCTTTATAAAAGTAGCAACATCCACATCATAACTTGAAGATGAATCCATAAGTATCTAATTTGGATACTGAAATAATGTTTTTGATTTCAGAGGGTATATAATAACATCCTTCCAAAACCAAGACCATCCCAGTAGGTAATGTGAGGTGGTAGTCTCTGACAGATACAGCAGCGAGTCTGGCTCAGTTGGCTTCTCGCAGTTCCACATCACCTCGGTTAATCTTTCTGAATCTATTTGGTTCCTGTATTTTGATACAGATATAAGAACCACAAGTAGTATCTAATACCCAATTGGTAGAAACAAATAGATTGAATTCTATAACAAATGCACCTAAAGATTCCCCTTTCTTCCTTGGCTGGGTGCAGTTTTTCTTCCAATGGCCCATCTTGCCACATGTGAAACAGACAGCTTCATGTTCTCTTGCCTCCCCTTTGATCTTCCTTTTCATGGAATTCTTTGAAGAAGATTTGGGCTTTAATCTCTTTTCCTTACCTTTCCTTTTATTCACCATGAGGAAAGAAGGCTTTTCATGCTTCATGTCATTGTCCACTTGGTGAATGAGGATAAGAAGGTTAGACAGATACTTCTCAATGTTGTTCATGATGATGTTCAAAACAAAGTTAGAGAATCCATGGGGGAGTGATATAATAATGAGATCGGTACCCAGTTATTTGGGGAGTTTAAACCCTATAACCTCCAAGTGCTCAATATAGCCAATGATCTTGACTACATGAGGACCAGCTGGGGAACCCTTTCCATGCTTGCTCTGAAATAGAGCCTTGGAGATCTCAAACATTTCTTGTCTTGCTCTCTCCTCATATAGACCACGGAGGTGCTCGAGCATGTTATAGGCATCCATGTCTTCATGATACTTCATGAACTCACTAGACATTGATGATAGCATCGAAAATTGAACGTCGAGTGCATCGTTCAAATGTTGATCATATACTAGGAAATCTTTATCACTAGCCCCTTGGGTGGGCGAATCAGGAAGAGAGGACTCCAGCATGTAAAACTTTCCTTCATGGAATAGGATAACCCAAAGGCGCCTAAACCATTGCTGAAACTTACTACCAGTGAGGATATTGTCTTTATCCAGAATTTATCGCAGAGAAAATGTGGTTGATGAGTTTGTCATTTCAATTCAACAAATTAAAAGATCAGATTTTTCAGTACTTCATTGATTACATTTTATGAGAAATAATAAATTTTATTAAGTCTCCCACTATTTTGTCAAGTCTCAATGGCCCTCACCATTGAACTCTAAATGTCTAGTTGATTTGACATTCTAGTGGAAAGGATTCATATTCCCCTTCGCATAACCCCAACAAGGGTTGGTCAAGCTCTTTGAAGGTATTTAGGTAGGAAGGTCTTTGCCAAATGTGAGCTTACAATTCCTTGGTATATTGAGTGGACTCCCCAATCCTAAAATCCTGAGTTGGATTTCCTAAACTCTTGCCTCCAATATTACACCAAGTCTAAGAAGTGCTACTCCTCTTGATGTAATATGTTCAAGTCGACCCGAAACCTTTCATAAGGGATTCCTTTTTAAATGTAAGTGTCCCAATAAGGGTTGGTCAAACACGTAGTTTTATTGAGTCTTTCCCTTAATCAAGTAACGGAAGGCTTGGTCTGACTAAATATGGTATTTGAGGGATTTTAATCTTTTATGCGTAGTTTCTCATTATCACATGCTTGTTAATAAAAAGTGATGCTTGCTTAAGTGATTAACCATATTCTGCTAATGTTTATGCATAGTCCGGTTTTATTTTATTCCATCTTTTCATGCTTGTTTATTTCATTAATTAAGTGATTGTGACAACAAATACATAATAAATAAACCATGCAGTCAAACAGAAATTAAATAAGATGGCATGATCATGAGCTTCTATTTGTTAGCTTATCTATCGGTTTTGATAAGACAAAGCAGACCTAGGGAAAACACCTTGAACCCGATGGTTTGTGTTTTCAAGCTCCCATCTGTCCATATTTGCATCTTCTTGGGTTGTTTTCGCCTCAGCTTTGGATTTTTAAACCGTCTCCACTAGCTTGGGAGATCCTCCATTACATGGGGTTTACATTAAACAAAACATGGGAATACAGGCCCGACATTTTATTGGAAGAAGACTCGCAAGATAATGAATTCAAATTTAAATGAAACCATACACACATACAAAGTGTCTTTTTTCTATCTCATGATCATCCATAGCATGGAACAACATTTACGCATATTTAGAATTCAAATTATTTTAATCATTCTTTTATTTTAAGATAAGTCGCGCTTGAATTCAGTTAATTATGATCTTATAATTAATCAATTTTTTATCTTAAATTCCTTTCCAAATTTCCTTGATATTCTTCTCATCTACATTCCTTGTACAGGTATTTGTACTTTTGGAGGAAACCTGGTGACATTCCATTTCTGTAAAGTACATGGCGTGTAGTTTATATTTAAAAGGTTTGTATTTCTTTTCACCCTTTATCTAAAGTACACGTCGGCGGCTTTGTCGTGTTTTTTGTACTTTGTAAATTTTGGAGTACACAACATGTAGACTAATCTAACATGGCGTGTACATCCTTGTTATGCAGTTACCATCATGGAAATCCCGTGTACGTAGAACACAGCTTCTCCTTGTACACGGTTTTCGCCTAGGCCAGATCGGACTACACGGCGTGTTGATTCAACATACACGTTGTGTATGTCGGTTTCCACGCACCATTCAATTATGGTCAACATGGTGTAATAAAAATATGGTATAATTAATTCACATAGCTTGGTTTGGTGAAATAGTACTGGTTCATTGAACCTAAGTACACGACATGTAGTTTTCACTACACGTCGTGTATTCCCGTATTGTACAGACAGAAAGAGCGGCTTCTCCGGATGAGTTCCTCGATTTTATTTTAATAAAAATTAAAATTAATAGGTCGTTTCTGTGATATGAATCGAGAAATGAAAAGGAGGAACAGATCTCATTTATCCAGATTAGAGAATGATTTATCTTGAATTGAATCAAATAAAAATGCATAAATTATCAATAATGATTAAATAATTATAATCAATGTTTTAACCTCCCTCTGATACAATTTTATGGTTTCGGGCGTAGTAGAAGCTCGTGGGTGGATGTTCCCACTTGGCGTTTTATCATTAACAATGGTCAATCTGGGATCAACACGACGATAAACACTAGTCTCCACAGATCGAGTCACAGAAATAGAAAAAGAAAATGAAAGTCCTGAAACCAAAAAGTAGGATCGTTACAGGTTGATTATAAATAATTTAATCAATTGAAAAGAAGTAACTTTTGGTGTTATTTAATCATAGATATTTCTGATAATGTTCTGATGTGATACGTCATTGCGTTGCAGAAGCCAAGGGTAGACTTCCTCTAGCAGTGATCCACACGTGCACCTCGTATCTCTGGACATCACCAAAGGAGTCTCCAAGTGCTAGCATGGAAAAACCTTTGCTTACATTGTACGCCTTAGATCATCTTGATCTGATAGAAGAGGGTCTCTCTCGGTCTTGAGAGAGTTCTATGAAGTAGAGGTTCTTTAGGCCTTGAAAGAATTCTCCAGAATTGTTGTGCACAATGATTAAAGAAAAGTGTTAGGGTTGTGAGGTTATTTATAATCAGTTTTGAGGTTATACAGTTATGGCAATAAATAAATGCATTACGCATTTTATTTAATTCATTAACTCTTATTGAAAACCCCCATGTTGAATCATTAATTACTTGACATGCACCCACGCTGATTATAATAAATATCATTTAATAAGACAATATTATTTCCTCAAAATACTGACTAAAAAAACTACATGGCTTGTTATTATTAATACACAGTTTGTACTTGTTTTTTATAAAATTACACAGTGTGTAATAATTAATACACATCGTGGAATTTTTTTCATTTAATTTCCAAAATGAAAAATACAGGGCATGTATTCATTAATACACGGCGTGTACTTGTTTTCTTTTTATTCTTCCTCCAACATTCAAAATTTTTGGCTTCCTTGAATAATTATTAAACCACATATAGTAATAATATTTATTCTACTTGAGATTCTTGGATACACTAAGTGTGTGACCCTCTAGGACTCTTTCTCATTGGCATTAGGTGAGCTTGCCTAAAGTCCAAGATTACTGTCTAGAAACGGGTCAAGGTACCCAAGAGAAATAAGTTGACGCCGCATTGATGTGTCACCTCATACGAACGCTTACCATGTAATGTAATCCTTTTTTCTCAATATCTCGTCAAGCAAGTTTCATAGAAGTGTCATAAACCTATATGCTTGATCTATCATTCATTGACTACCAGAAATAAACTCTTTATGTCACCATGGCCATGGAAATTGGTCAACAGTTCTATTTCAATCAAAGGGCCCAAGATATCTACATCCATAAATATGGAAGGGAAAAATCCTTCCTCGACATATCTATTAACAACATGTCATTCATGATGCACCCAACGTACCCTACTTCCCACCAACTGTCTTCATGATGGTTTTTTTTAGAAAATCTAAGTGCACGAGTCATGACATGAGTTAATGATAATCTTTCAGTCTAAAGACCATTACACATGTTTATAGATAGTAATATCTGATGAAACCAAGACATGCGGAATTACTACTGGCAGGTCTGTTCTCATAATCTCCCATCTTGGAGATTACCAAGTGCGAACTCCCTGAGAGAGAGTCTCGTCTTCTTATGAGTACTCTCACATGACGGTCTGTATACTATGTGTCCTATCATTGTATGTCATCCAACCATAGAACATTATTTAAGAATATTGTTATAGAATTTGAAGGTTCTCATCATAGCGGAGATCTTCCATGACTTTATTAATGCAAAAAATATTCCAGGACATTATTATATTATAGTCATGAACAATAACGAAAAATATATAATAAGTATACATTCATGTAATCAAAGTACAAGCAGTTGGTTCTCAAGACACCAACTCTAACACCAATTTCCATCGATCGTTATGGAAAGAAGGTAATTATTTTTTATCTTTATAGAATTATAATTATATAATAAAATCGTATTATTTCTATAAATTAAATTCTATATATCATCCATATGATGTAGTTATAAAAAATTGACATCGTTTCGTGGAGGTGGAAGTCCAAACATGCACACGAACGATGTTATAATTTTTCAATAATTTGAATGGTGAGAAAGTATATGATATTTTATATTTATATCTTGTTAAATATTTCATTAATAATATATAAATATATATATTAAATCCATCATTATATCCATCTATTAGATGAGGTGATGGAAAATAAATTACATCGGTTTGTGAGGAGATAGTCCACCGTATATAAGAATGCTAATTTTATTCCCCTTTTTATGAATAAGGATATGAATATAGGTTATGTAATTAACATAATAACATATATGTCTATGGGATATAGTAATTTTTATATAATTATATTTTCAGAATATTTTAATGAGGTGGAAGAAGAAATAAAACTAAAAAAATCCATTAAAGACTATAACTCATCTTCAAAAAAATCTCTACTTTACACCATAAGAACTCTAAGGTTGGTATTATGACTATAAAATACCTATATAATAAGGGGATGGATTATAGGAAAGAATTGTATTTGTTATTGGATAAACCAAATGGCTCTTGAAATATGTAGAGAATCGGATATGGGCATACCATTTCTAATGAGGGGAAAGGCATTCTTGGAATTTATTAATCTATTAATATAATATAAATTAATTTTCATTTTAAAATAGATCTAAATTTATAAAGTTAAAATTTATTATGATTATAGGTATATATTTTTTCATATAATATAAATTGGATAGGTTTATATTATGTTTTTACCCTTATCTTTTTGTTTTAACCCCTGTTAACCTTTTTTGACGATTACCGTGATAACAAAGTTTTATTACACTTTAGGGGTAAATATAGTTACTATAAAAGGTAAATTGAACCATAAAAACTATTATTTATATTTAAAACCATATTAAAATAAGATTTCTGGATATAGGATTTTTAGGAATTTTAAATCATTTAATAAAATATTTATTACAAAATATTATGTTATTCTTTAAAACACATGAAATATTAAAGTATAATATGTGTATAAATCGTGTAATATGGTTAAAAAATTACATGGATTCAAATACAAGGAATATATGGTATTAATATATTAATTCAATTAAATTTCAATAGGTTTTTATATCATTTTAAACATTTTCTTTTTGATTAACCTGTTGGTTAACAAATTGTAACCTTAATTATGGTAATGGATTTTACAACATTAAAATTATATAGTTTCACTTATAAGTTAATTAGACTATAAATTGAATAGATTTTAAATTTTCAAAAATTTATCATTTTAAATATCGATTTTCATGAGTTTTATGACTTTATATAATTTAATAAAATATTATTTAACACAAAATTTCATTAATGTCATATCTGACACTGGTCATTGAATTTGACTGTCAAAACAACATTAAATCAAAGGAATTCAAATATAAACTTTTAATTCATCTATAAGATTTTATATTTATATATAAAATTTGTGTAACCAAATAATTCATTCAAATTTAATTACTTATATTTTTAGAATCATTTGTTTTATTTTTCTATTAATTAGATAAATGTTGTGTCGACATTGTACAAGAATTTAAGGTAATTATTTCTTCACTAAAAATGATAAATAATTTCTATTTAAAATAAAAATTCATAACTTAATATAATTTTTGTATCCCTTTCACAAAACATTTTTTTATTAAATGAAAGAAAGTGACATTCTTGACTTTATATTTTACTTAAATATTATAATGGTCAAAATCACATCCAAGTGGAAATAGAATGTCATATATCTAAATATTGGATGATTATGGAAATAATATAATCATAATATGAAATTAAGGAATTTATTAGGGTCATTTTCTTTTATTATCATATTATTTTTAGAATTTGGTTCCGGATTTACCCATACCGTGGTGAAAATTATTTACTATGGTTATTGTTCATAACGACCAAAAATAAAAGGAAGTTATTTTAGAAATTTGGACCACCTAATTCCAAATATGGAATCCATTTTTCATGTTTCAATTCACATAAGTGGAATAATTTAATTAAATATCAAAACAAAATATTCAACCAAATATTGTTTTTTAAAAACAATCTTTTTAAGTACAAAAAAAAAATTATACCAAATTCAACCATGAAATTGATTATTTTGAACTTAATTGTGTTATTAAAAATATAATATTACTACTTCAACATTTAAATTATCTTAAAACAAAATTTAACTTTTTTAATTCTTAATACACAAATATAAGTTTCAATGAAAATAGGTATTTTTCACTATGCATTGAAAAAACCATCTTTTATGAGAAATTCCAAAAAATCACTCCATGTTAATTTATGAATGATGATACCAAAATGATATTATTTTATAAAAAAATCTAAAAGTTTTATATAATAATTATAATATTTCCACTGAAAATAAATAACAAAATATTTCTGAGGAAATTTCATTTGAGGAATAATTTGATTTAAATAAAAGTGAGTTCTTTTTTAAACAGGCAAGGAGGTGTCCCCAATTTTTATTAAAATAAATACCCATATTATTTTCTGGGAAGAGGGAACTCGTTACATGGCCATGTTAATACTGGTGGGTGTGAATCCCAAGTACAAGGACAAAATTTCCCGGATTAACAGACCCACTCAAGACAGATCCCCACTTGTGTTATTGTGCCTTCGCCCAGTCATCAGTCATCACCAAGATTTCCTTCATAGAGCCACCAAAGGACACCATTGGTTTTCCATTCCATATCTGATGCCACCTCTATGTTCTTGTGATAAAATTATTACTTCCATGAAATACGATGTTTTTTATATCCAAGACGGACCCCAACACCTGGCTCATACCCTCTTAAATCTTACCCTTCCTTCTCCTGCCCCACCCTCACCTCCTTGCACTCATGGCCTATCATCACAAACGAATAGTGAATTTTCATTGCATCCCACCCTCCACCATCATGTTCCACCTAAACCCTATGCAGAGGTGGTGCCCACAAATTCCCCAAATTTTGGGCAGTTGGGAATTGATCCTTATTTTGATGCAGGATTATGGGGTTTCCTTAACCACTAGGCCAGGACCCCAACTAAAAAATTGAATTCTTATTTCTATGATATTAATCAATACATTTTTATTTAGTATAACCATTATATATATGTGATAATTTATTTATCATTACTAATATAATCTAAATCAATTACTAGTTTATAATAGTAATATTTAATTAATAAGATTTTTTGGTTTGTTTAAGCTCTGTGTAGCATATCTTTTACACTATCAAACTTATTCATTATTTTAAAATATTTTGTTTTACATTCCCCTCACCATTAATAATTTGAATTCTAAAAATTTGAACTTGAGTTAAGTAAATAGGGGTTTTACATTAGAGAATAACTTTGTTGAAATTACACATAATAAAAAGGGTTAATAAAATATTCTCTTTAAAAGAGGGGAAGGGATATATTATGTTCATCTAGAAAAACACGTAACTAGGTTTAAAAATATGATAAAAATAGTTAGAAATGAAAATATTGACATGGGATAAAACATTAATGTCCAAAAAATTATGAAGATTGGTGATGATCATTGATTACAAATGATTGAATGATCCTCATAATGTTTACAACCACAAAACCATAAATAAAAGATATTTGAAAAGGGACATTGATTTTTTATAAATGAAGGTTATAGGATAAATTTTTTTTTCTAGAAACTTTTCTTAAAGTTGAAGAATTAATTTACAATCATTATTAAGAATATAATTAAATATACAGACTTTGTATGTGTAATTTAATAATTTAATAAATTTTCATCATAATCTCATCTTTTTATTAAATATATGAGTATTAAGTTTTAATATTTAATTATTTAATCACTAAAATAAACTTCCATCAGATCTCATAATTCAAAAATAGATGACAAGATATCCCTCAAATATTTAAAAATTAACCAAAAAATGGTTATCTCAACTTTATGTAATTTTGAAAATGATTAAACCATTATATAAAGAAATAATACATTAATCTCTAAAATTCAATAGTAACACCAACAATTATAAGTAAAAAATTCTATAAATATCTATCTTTAAAATTCTTTAAAATATTCTTTACAAAAATTGAAACCCAAAGGTTAGGATGATTTGATAATATATTTTTCTAAGATAAACTTATCATTTATCTCCAAATAACATCAATAAATCTTAAAATATCATACCAAAAATGTAGATTCCATAGTTATATAATCTATAAGATATGATAATAATTTCTAAAAATGACACAAATTAAAAAAAATCACATTAAAATCGTATATGTTTCTTAAATATAATTCAACAATTAATCATAAAATAAAATCCCATAAGATTCTATTTATATTAATCACTTGATTTTTCCTAAAAAAGGTAGTGATCTTCATATAAAATAAAAAAAATCAATAAATCGCTTTTCAATATCATGGTTATCTATTCAGTAAAACATTTTTCCCTAATAAACCATAATTATATCAACATAAATACTCGTATAAACCATGAAGGTTATCAATAAATTTAATCTTATTTCCCAAAAATAAAAAAAATATTCCTTAATAATTTTTTCACTAAAACATATAATGAACACAAGTGTTATATTACCATAAAAACCTCCCAAAACACTATCAATCATTTTATACATCCATTACTTAAATCCTCAAAATTGGTTTCTAAGACTTTGAGAATATGATCAACCATACACATATAAACCCATGATGGTATCCATTACTCTTAAGATAACATCTCATGAAATCATCCTTATCTAAAAATTTATATAAACCTTTTCTCTAATGATAATTGTAACAGCCCAAGACCCTCAATCCTAGATCCGGTGTAAAAATAATTAACTATACATAAATGTGATTATATTTTATCGATCCAAAACATACAATATCCTAGAGAAATATGGGATCACTTACATACTCAAGAATATTTTATGTTTAAGTTGTTATATAATTAGAAAAAATGATTACATAATAATAAACATTCCTCTAATTGAAACGTATTCTCACTATAAACAACTTTTATTTTCCATATTCAATATGTATCATTATTCCTAATATTAATTAAAATACATCGAAAACATTTAAATGTATAGGATGTGCACAAAAATATCAATAAGGGACATAAAAAGAGTATTTCAATTATTTTAGGGAAAAACATGAAAACCCATAAAATTTTTATATTTATCTCAATATTATATGAGCCTATGAAATAAATCATTTCATATGAAAAGAACTAACCTTTTGATTAAAAAATTAAAACCCATTGAATTCAAAAAAACCCTTTTGGAAACATAGATCATTATATTCACAACTTGTGTCATAAATAAAAAAGATCTCATTTTAATCCATATGAGAAACCTCTGTAGTTAACTCCCTCCTTATTTCCTCTGTAGACAAGTAATATTACCCAATGCATTGGATAGATATAGTGAGCCTCACCCATTATATAAGTCATATTGAGATCACCCATTTCTCATATAAAATTATCAAGTACCATATCATGAATAAATGACTCTATTATTTCACATATTCATCATAAAGCTCTTGAAAAATACTTTTATACCCCATTTAATACACTTTCGGGTATTAAAATACCCTTCCTTTTAAAACCCCATTTTCGAAACAAAAAAACTAGAAAAAAATGAAAGAGAGTTTTTCTTTGAATAAGTTATGAATTTTTTTAGAAGAATCTAAACATAAAATAATGTTTTCATTGGTTTAACAATTCGTTGACACCATATACATTAAAATAGAACATTCCTTTTTTCCTTTTATAAATAAAGACACAACATTATGTAATAAGGTTCATTTTAAAAACGTTTCAAATAAAGTAAAAAATAAATATAAAATATCCACTTAAATTCTTTATGTGCTTATAAATAAATCCATGGAGTAATTTTAAGAATATGGATATGAAATGAAAATATTTAAAAAATAAATCTTTAAAACATTTAAAATGTAATTTTCAGTTAAAATATTCATTATAAAATCCATAAAATGATTAATTTTTATTAAAACATTAAAAATAGAGTCAAATATAGTAAAAATTTACATTGATAAAACATTTAATAATAAATAATAAATTTATGGAAACATTTAGAAGAACATGGATATATATAATAAAAAGTTTTAGAAGGGAAACATTAAATGATGGTTTTTAAAAGTCTTTTATCTCAAATCTGACTCATCATGTATGTTATTTATCATCTTGAATAATAAACTCATATTAATTATTAACTTAATTAAGAAACATTTTCAATTTTATCATTCCTTTTGTTTTATTTAATACCATGTTATATTCAATTAATTAATTTATTATGTTCATGATAGTTGTTTTAAGGATATTCCGCCCATATGTCTAAAATGACTTTGGTAGGTTGTCTATTAAAAAAGAGGTCATCATTTCATCATATCCCGAATAATAATAAATAAATAATTACAATTTTATAAATCAATCATAATTTTAAATAAAATCATGAAATATGATTATAAAAAAATGAACTATGTTACAACCATGGAGATGGTTGGTCATACATACGTATGAGTAATGTGTATAATTTTCAACGATCCTTATAGAATAAAGGTAAGTATTATTTTATATTTACATAATTATTATTATATAATAAATGATATATTGCATAGTTAAATACACTTATATATTTATTTCTATCATCCATATGATTTGGTTATAAAAATGAATCACATTGCCTATTAGAGGTGGTGGTCTAGATGTACGCACGAAAAACATTATCGTTTTTTCAATGAATAAAAAGGTAATAAAGTATATGATATCATATATTTAAATAATTTTAAATATTTCATGAATTATATATATATATATAAGTTAAATCTATTATTATATCCATCCTTGAGATGTAGTGATGTAAAATAAATTACATCGGTTGGTGAGGCGATAGTCCAATGTACACACGAATGATGATTTTATTTCCCAATTGATGGAAGAATGAGATGGATATAAGTTATGTAATTAAAATAATAATGTATATGTATATTTTAGATATTGATTTTTTTATATCAACAAGTTTTAATAAAATTTTATGTATGGGGAAGAATAAATAAATCTAAAACATTCGATTAAAAGCTATACCTCTTCTTCAAACAATCTATTTTTCATTACACCTTAACTCTTCAAAGGTTGGTATTCTGCCTAAACCAAGACCTATAAAATAAGGGTATGGATTATAATAAAGAATTTGGGTTTGTATTGGATGAACCAAATGTATCTTGAAGTGTTTAGAGAATATTATAGTGGGTTCCCTTTTGTAATATTTGGAGGGGCATTCTTGTAATTTCTTAATGTGTTAAATTAATATAAATTTATTTTCAATTTAAAATGGATAAAAATTGATATAATTCAAATATATTATTATTACGGTTTAAATAATATCATTCAATATATTTTTTTTCAATTCTAGATTATTATTTTACCCTTATTTCTTTGTTTTAACCTGTGTTAACCCCTGTTGACAATTACTGCCATACTAAAGTATTTTTATTATTTAGGGTCAAGATTGATTCCATATAGGGGAAACTAGTCCATATATAGATCATGGATGATATTTTAAACCCAATTAAAATAAATTAAACAATTATAGGTTTTTAGTATTTTTTAATCATTTAATAGAACATTATTTATTATAAAATATTATTAATGTTGTTTTTAAAAATACATAAAATATTAAAATATAATGTGTTTAACTCAGGTATTATGGTTAAACATGACATGGATTCAAATATAAGGAATATATGGCATTAAAATACCCATAAAAATAAATTTCGGTTGGTTTTTATATCATTTTAAACCTTATCTTTTGTATTAACCCCTAGGTTTACAAATTTTCACCTTTAACATGGTCATGAATTTTTCAATATTAAATGGTTATAATTTCATGTATAATGTAATTAGCTTATAAATAGACAAGATATTAAATTTTCAAACATTTATCTTCATAACTATTCTTTTTAAAAAAAGTATGTGTTTTGTATAATTTAACAAAATATTATTTAACATAAAATATCATTAATGCCATTTTGATACTATTAATTGAATTTAACTTTAAAAACATCAGGAAAGAAACAGAATTCAAAAATAATCCTTTAAAACTTCTCTAAAATGATATTTTTATCTATAAAATTTGCGTAACATATTTATTCTTTCAAATTATATTACATAATATTTTTAGAGTCATTTATTTTATTTTATTTTATTAATTAAATTTATGTTCTATTTACATTGTGAAAGCATTTAAGATAATTATACAATCAATAAAAATGAAAATAATTTATTTATCAAAAAAATATTTTGAACTGAAAATAAGTTGTTTTATCCCTATCAAAAAACATTATATATTATAAAATCAAGAAAGTGACATTTTTTACTTTATCTTTTGCTTAAATATTATAATGGTCAAAATCATAGAAAAATGACAAAAAAGGCCATATATCTGAAATTTTATGAGTATGATGAAATAGACTCATCCAGTGAAATTAAGGAAAGTTTTTAGACATTTTCTTTTCTTTATCATATTATTTGTAACCTTAATTATTCAATTTTACATTACCCTGGTGATAATTATTTACTATTGTTACTATTAATAACGAAAAAAATAAAAAATTTCATATTTTCCAAATTTTGAAACCATGATTCCAAATATGGAATCTATTTTTTAAGATTCAATGAATAGTAGTGGCATATTTTAATTTAATATTAAAACACAATGAAATATACTTTTCATAAAAATATTTTTTAAAGTATAACAATGATTGCATACCAAATTAAAAAATAAATTTTATTGAATTAAAATTAATAGTATTTTTAATAATATAATATTATTAAACAAAAATAAAATTTTCAATGAAAATCAGTACTTTTCACTATTCACTGGAACATCAATATTTTCATAAAAATCCAAAAAAACACTCCAAGTTAATTTATAAATTTTGATCCAAAAATGTTATATTTTTGTATCAAATAAATTTTATAAAAATTTTATAAATCAATTAAACTATTTACTCGCAAAAATAAATAAATATCATTTTTCGAAAAAGATGCATTTGAAGAATAAAATGACTAATAAAATTTGAGTTATTATTTTCTATAAGTTAATCAATAATTTTGTATTTATTTCTAACCTTATATATATTTCATAATGTTTCCATTTCTATTCATACCCTTCAATTCAATGGAAAATTTATATTAGTCATATTTAAATAATAATATTTTTTGGTCTATTTATGATTGGAGTTCTATATCTTGTATGCTATTGATCATAGACTTTACTTAAAAATATCAGGATGTTACATACTTCCATCCACAATAATGCAACTCCAAGTGGCCCTAAGAAATGAAATGAAAATTTAATATTTTCCAATTAAGGGACATAATTTTTTCATAAATCAGTTTTTTATTTTATTAAACATGAATGGAGTAATGCCTCCCATTATTTTAATTTTTCAATTTTAGACAACATAAGGGTGACTTTAAATGAAAATTAAGATGATTTTCACCTGAATAGGAACACATAAAGCTCCCATAACCCAACGAATATTTATTAGAGGGAGTATATGTGGATATATTGATGGTATTTCCTAAATAAATTAATTTCAAAGATATCATACATAGATAGGAATATTTATTTATTGATTTTTTATGTTTTAATTACATTCAAGTTGAATTTTTTTTCAGAATCCCCTTTTTATGTAATTTTAAATAAAAATTTAATTTAGAAGGCCCCAAATGATGTTAAATAAGTGGATGAAGTTGTGGCTGTGGAAGAGGAGGAATCGTTATTTCTCCAACCCCCACCGTAAAAGTTATACTATATTTATATGTAATAGAGTTGAAGTAATCTATCAGTGGGTTCTTCTAAAACTAGTGTTAAGGTATCTTCATTTAAATAAAAACTATGTGGTGGTTGGGATTAACAAACCACACCCCACATATTATTGTGTACAAACTCTGAAAGTACATGACTATGGGTAGTAATAACCGAGCACCCACTTGGGGGGATAAAGCATGTTCTATGACCTTTTATCTTTCCCTTTATTTTTCTATATTTTAATTATGTTTCATTTTATTCTTGATTTATAGGTTTCAAAGTTAACGTAGTTATGTTCTTAACTCATTAATTCACCGAAAAATTAAATTATGTTGTATATCTAATTTTCATTATTTTATATAGTACCCAATTTAAATTCTACATGCATAGTTGATTTGATTTTAAATAGAAATGGTGTAGAAAATTGAATTTTTGACGGGGGATGTAAACTTGTTTTTAATAATTTTGTGTGTATTTCTTTTTTATTTTAAAGTTTATTTCTGAATTTTCTATTCTTTTTTTTCTTAATTTATTTATTTTGTGTGTGTTTTTATGATAATTGAGCTAAATAAAATTATTTGGGAAATTTAAACCAATATAGTATTGTTGGAACACTATTTGATTTTAATTTTTAAATATTTAAAATATTTATAAAATGGATAATTTTTTCTAGATTTACAATCTTTTCATTTAAAATTTTTTTATTAGTTGTGAAATCATATTCACTAGTGATATCCAAATTGAAAATCTTCTCCAACTAGAGAGGTTATTAAACCTTTTTTTAAATATTCTTTATATTTTTATTTTTTATTAGATTCTTGAGTCATGTTTTGTTTTCTATAAATTACTATTTTTCTCTTCATAAATGTTTTTAGAGTTCATGGAATGTTACAAGTATGATTGACACACCATTTTGAAAACCCCATTCTATATTCAGCTCTTATGTTTGTCTTTCTTTACATTTGAACTTTATTAATACCTTATTAACTATGAAGTACCATGTTATTCAGAAACCGTACAATCTATTTATCCATTCCTAACCTAACCTACAAGTTAAATACATGATATTTGTTAAACTCAAGTGTGAGGAAAGGTGAATATTAGATCTATTCTTCTTTCTTAATGATATTTGTTTAGTATAATTTAGGTTTTTGTTTTATTTATTGATGATTTTGTGGAACAAATCATGAGATAAATATGTATAGGTATACAAAAATATCACTAAAAATATGGGAAGAGATTTTACAACATATTTTTAATATTAATTGCATCTCTTCCCCTCATAAACAAAAATTTAATATAAAATTCCTAATCTTATAAAGATATCAATGATGAAATAATAATATAAGATGGAAGAAATTTTATTACTTATGAAGTTATAAAATGTGGATAGACCAAGTAATACCAATTTTGTGTTTTTATTGATTAGTTTTTGATATGATTAATTATCCCACCATTCTTTAAAAAATATGAATTTACTTTACATTAGAGTCAAACCATCCTCATTCTAACTCTAATGATTTTAAATTTAAAAGTTTCTAACGCTTATCCTTTGAACAACCCAATTAAAATACCTCATGATAAAAAATTTTATGAATCTATGATATATAGATACTGGTATGATAGAATTATTATAGAGATCACACATGTTGTTGAAGAAGAGAAAAACATCACATCAAAAATCTTGAGTGAAGAGATAAGTATTTTTCAAGGTTCTAGGTAAGGAATTCATATAGTAATTAACATGAAATTTCATAAAATTATATGATTGCTGAGAAGTTATGTAATTTTAAATACATGAAAAATGAATTAGATTTTCCTTTTATGTGATAATTGTGTAGTGTTTTCATTTATACATTAATATTTATTTTACTACAATATTGATGATTTTCCTATAGGGAAATGGTTAGGTGTGGGGGATTTATGAAGAAAATATTTTTACACATTTGATTATATAATTAAATTTTTTTATTATAACCAAAGTTTTATATTATATTAACTTATCACATTTTAAGGTTTTATGAATAAATTGAGCTTAATTATGAAAATTTTCATATTTTGTAATTTTATTTATTTATATTCATTTTTCAATTTGGCCATAAATTTCATTGAAATAATTAAAATTATGAAGATAATTTTTTATAGGCTTACAAATGGGATAAATTTCATTGAACTAGACCGTCATCTAAATCTAACATTATGAGTCCCAAAAGAGGCATTGAAATCAATCCATGGAATCTGTTCCAAGATCTAGAGAATTTAAAAAATGGGATCACATCTCATAAGTGGATATACTTATAGAGATGAAATTTTTTATTAATATAGATAGAATATATAGAATGATTTTTTATTTATATTTTTATGAATGATTATGCTTTATTAAAGTCCATTAGGGAATTATAAATCATAGATGGTTAACATGAAGTGTCCCCATAATAGAAATAATTTCATTAGTAATTAGGTATAATATCTCTAACCATGGCCAAATAAGATGAAATTTTGTTTTTGAATGATCCAAACATTGGGGAATAAATTTATCAAGGACAAATTTCTCAATTCTATTTTTCATTATTTCATCCATGTATAAAATTTTGGAGGTATATTTTGGAATCAACATGAGCCATCATTATGGCTATAAATTTTTACACAATATCAATTTCAAAGGGTTGGTTATTATATATGTCACTTTTAGTTGATAATTTTTTTTTATTTTTTTATTTTAATCGTCTATATTTATGATACATATTCTTATTCTTATTTATCTTTTTCTCTTTCATTTTTTCCTTTAGTGATTCTTCAATTTTTTTCCCTTCCCAACTCCACTAAAATTTGAGAAATAACCTAGATGATTTTTTGAGGGAGGAAAGAGTTATTTGTTAGAGTTTATTGTGCATTAATTTTTCTATTTATTTAATTATAATAATTTAAGTGATGATTAAATTTATTAGGGTGAGTAATTTCCACATTTTCCATATCATCTGAGTTATTTTTCTCATTTATCAATTATCCTCCCCTTCATTATCTAAGTCATATATATGATAGATTATAACTTGGATAGTGATGAAAAAATAATATATATCCTATAATTATTTAGGAAGAGTATTTATTTATATAAAATGATCTCATTTTTGGTGTTGGCATCAACAAAGATTCATGCCACACATTTTTTACATGATCCATAATATTATCCTCACGTAGACAACTCATGTTGAGTATGAGAAGAAATGTGTCTAAATTCTAGATGAAGAATCAGGTTATATTTTCATCTTCCTCTAGAATATTCAAACATTGATAGATAAAGATTTTTCAAAAAAAAATTACCCTATTTGGTGGCTTATTGGTGAGAACCTCCCTCATGGAGTAGGTTGTGGATTTTTTAAGTTGCTGAAAAGGGGTCTTGACACCATAAAACATGTTTTTAGGGTCATATGATGACATTTTTGATTCATGAAATATACTTTTAGGGTGTATAAATAATAAATAAGGGTTTATATTACTTTACAGGCTTTGGTTTGATAGGTCTCGGAGACCAAACAGACATATGGGTCAAAAGTTATGGCTATCGGAAGTCAAGAAAATTTTATAAAGGAATTCGAGACCTCACAGAGGCTTGTTAACAGAGCTCCATTGTAGAATAAATTTATTACATATCCTCCTGCCATCTCAAATTATTTTCTCATACACATTTAATTTGCATCACCTTAATTTAGGTCCACTAGTGTGTCTATAAATAGACCCCTCCACCTCTAATTTTCAGGGGGCGATGAATGAACATCCAGTCAATGAAGAAAGGTGAGAGCTCTGATTGAGATAGTTGTTTTCCCAAATAGTTCACCCTAACATGATAAAACCTCCATGTTCATCCCAATACTAGGATAAGGCCCCCTATTTTCAATCACTTGGGTGAACCACATGGTATAGGCACTCTAATCTACTCAAGTATCACTTGGGCGAGGGACTCGAACCCACCCAAGTAGCACTTGGGTGAGGAACTCCAATCCACCCAATTTTCACATAGGTGAGGGACTCCAATACGCCTACATTTCACTTGGGAAAGGTATTATAATCCTTCCAAGTATCAATTGGGTGAGTTAATCTAATCTACCCAATAATCATGTGGGTGAGGTACTCCAATCCACTCAAGTATCACTTAAGCAAGGGACTCCAATCCACCCAAGTATCACTTGGGAAAGGTACTCAAATTTACCCATATATAACTTGGGTGAGGTAATTCAATCCATAAAACTATCACTTGGGCATGTTAATCTAATTTGAATAAGTTTCACTTGGGATAGGTACTTCTAATTCACATATATACTACTTAGGAAACCCATACATGGTCGACCTTTCGACCAAGTCACTCCACTTGGGTGACCTTTCACCCGAGTCACCTCACAATGTTAGCACTTCACTCAAGTCACCCCTCTATACTTGATAAGAACATCCTACTTTTATCCCTATACTAGGGATAATAACCTTTTCTATCCCTCACTTGGGCTATGTACCAAATCACCCAAGAAACACACGTAGGCATATACTCATGCAACATACACTTAGAGTTGATATACTATTCTAAGTATAGGACTTATAATTAGTGTAATACCCAACATTAACAATCAACCTTCATTATCCTATTACTAAAAATATATTTGGGAGATCGTGATTGGTAATCCTCAAAGGTGTAATCCCCAACCAATCCTTAATGACAATGAGTTGAGATTCTCCTCAAGGTTTTAGAAACATGGGCATCCTCCTAGGTGTAATTCCTAATAAAACCTTAAAATACCCATGTTTTGATATTATTATGATGGTTATACCAACCTATGTATACTCATAGTTGTAATCCCCAACCAAACATTTAAATTACCATGATTCAAAATTCTACTCATGGTTCCAGAAATATGATAATCTTCTAAGGTGTAAGGCATAACCAAACCTTAATCAACATGAGTTGAGATTCAACTCATTGTTCTCCAAACAAGGGTATCCTCTTAGGTTTAAGCCCCATCCAAACCTTAAATTCACAATGAGTATAAATTTTCCTCATGGTTCCAAAAACATGAGAATCCTTATAATTTTAATCCCCAACCAAACCTTAAAATCACCATGAGTTGAGATTCTACTCATGGTTCTAGAAATATTGACATCATTCTAGGTGTAATTCTCAACCAAACTGTAAAATCACTATATGTTTTGATTCACCTCATAGTAATAGAAACATGGTAATATACATATATTTAATCCATAACCAAACCATAATATCCATGAGTTAATATTATCTTCATGGTTCTAGATACATTGGTATCCTCCTAGGTATAAGCCCAAACCAAACCATCAAGTCACCCGGATTCAAGGTTCTCCTAATGGTTCTGGTGAAATGGGAATCCTCTTAGGTGTAATCCCCTATCAAACCTTTATATCACCATTAGTTGATATTATCCTCATGGTTCTATAAACATAGGAATCCTCATAGGTTTAATCCCAAAAAAGACAATCAAATCACCATGATTATAGATTCTCCTCATGGTTCGAGAAACATGGAAATCCTCCTTGGTGTAAACCCTATGAATAATGTAATCTTCATGAATTTATATTCTCCTCATGGTTCCAGAAACATGGACATCCTTCATGGTTTAGGTCCCAACCAAAACTTCAAATCATCATGAGTCGAGAATCTCCTAATGGTTCTAGAAACATGGGAATCCTCCTAGATGTAATCCCCAATAAAAACATAAAATCACTCTAAGTCAAGATTATACTCATGGTTCTTCAAAAATAGTTATCAGACATGGTGTAATCCCCAACCAAACATTCAAATAACCATGATTTTATAATCTCTTCATGATTCAAGAAACATGGGCATCCTTATAGGTCTAATCCCCGACCAAACCTTCGAATCACCATGGTTTGAGATTCTTCTCATGGTTACATTAACATGGGAGTCCTTTCTATCAGGCTAAAAAATCTTTTTTAACCATAGAGTCAAGATAATCTTCATAGTTATCACTACTCTACTAGATTCAATATACTCCTCATTGTATAATTTTTCTCATCATGTCAAGATAATCCTCATGGTTTCAAGTACATGGGATTCTTTCTAGGAGTAAGATCCAAAACATACCCTCACCTTACCCACCTAATAGGTCATGTATCAGAGGGTAGCCCATGTCAAAGCCCCACCTTATTTCTTATTATCTCCATTTCATAGCCTATGAATATAATCTAGGTAGCCTTATTGGGTAGATCCTCCTTTCAAATCCAACGGTTTTCTTTTATGTGATGTGACAAATCATAGGTTTTATCTTGTTTCTCACACTAATAAATACTTATGTGGGATAAGAGATATAAAACAACCATCACGTAAACATTGATAATGTACCTCCATTAAGGGTCTCCTACTAAGGTGTAATCCACAACCATCCCACTAAACTATGTGTGATCTGATATGTTATTATAAGGATACATAAGATTCCTCTTTGAGGTTCAAAAAATTGCCTTTTTACCCTTATTCGTACCCTCAAAACACATGGGGTTTTATTAAATATTTCAACGGATATGTAGGATACCTTTTTGAGGTTAAATAATAAGTGAAAAACACCAACTACCTCCCTGGATGACAGTAAACTCCAGAGATCTTAACTATTTGGAATTAAAGTATCATGAACTAATACGGGGTATATGGGGAATCTATAATATATATATAGAGGTTAATATCTAAAACATGGTTTTGATCAGATCATTGGAGATGGGATAACCAGTCATGCACTAGGATTTAGGAAGGATTCACGAATATGTATTAAATCTATAAGAGTATCCAAAAGTAAGAAATAATCTACCTCAAAAGGGTTTGGTGAGCCCTAACACCCATCCACTTATCCAACACATTTTCTATGATGCAACTATTAAAATCTAAGTAACTGCCTAACTTTAAAAATAAAGTCCAAAAAAACTCACAAAAAGAATGTGGTCATGAAACTCCTAAAAATAGTTAACCAACTTTGAAAACCATTAACATTTTCAACCATTTTTCATGTGAAAAAAGGACAAATATTCCATACTTTAATCATGAAGGAAATTGATCAACTACAAACTCTTATATATGATGTTACACTGATGAGTGTCTTGATTGTGTTTCCTCTTAAGAAATCCATGATTTATTAAAATCCAAATGGAATGAATAAATGTGCACTAAATTCCAAAAATCACTAGGCATTATACTTATACACACCAGACACCTCAAGGAACTACACATTACCAATAGTCATTCCAAACAAATTCCTCAACTGTCATGAAGACCATGGCCTTATGGCCTCAATATACATTTTCATAAATGTTTCAAATCCAATGACAAATATAGAATGTACTGGTGTGGTAGTATCATTATAATGGATCTATCCCAACACTAGGATTAGATAATGAATTTACCTAGAGGATGAAGCCTCATAGTCTGTCCTATCAAAAACGGGTTGTGAAGAAGTAGGTGGAAATATTCTATACATCAAATAGTTTTGGGATCCTACCATTTACTTCACTTTCTTAAAGAGGTGGAGAAATATTTTAACCATGTCAAGGAAACCATCAATAAGATACCTTGTAAGGTCCATAACAACCGTGGTTATCATCACTGATTTGTGACCCCAATTTTTTAAGAAATTATGGAGGAAACAATGTCTATCCTAGCAATCTAGAATCAAGAATCCAGAATGAGATCCCTCTAGGGTAATCCGAGAATAGAAATTCCATGTAAGGTATATACCCCAATAGCTTCTATCACCTCTGAGGCCCGTCGACACATCCTGGTAGTGTCTTAAGTATGATTCTTAATTACCAGTATCCATGAGTTTTAAAATCATTATAACTTGACTAAGTGAAAGTTGAATCCTAGTGAAACCCCTAGCCCATAAGAATGAGGGTATTTTTATTCCTAAATTCATATCTTATATCATCTATTTGATAGGAACATACCCAGATAAAAACTATTCCTCTCATAGAGAAATATGTGTTTCTTACCAGATGCTTAGTATTAGTGAATATCATAAATTCTAGAATAGATGATGATGCAAACCTTTATACTATTGTTAAATAGATTGAAGTGGTGACATTCACTACCAACACCTATTATATCCATGGTAAATACTTCTCGGTGGGAGAGATTATTTATCATCTCAAAGATAAAATAGTAGTGATTCATCATGTCAATGTTGAGTTACTCTGGGGAAGTAAATATTTTTAGTATGGTCATCAGGTTGAAGAATTACCACCTTCTTTAGCTATACCTCCTCAATAGTCAATGGTCCCTCGACAAATAATGGTAGAATAGATCCACCATATTGAATTGAGATTACAACTATCATCCCATTATACTATGGTTCAAATTCATATCTATGTGGTCCCACTACTAGGCATACATTACCTCCCCATTTAAGAAAATTGTCCGTGGTTAACTCAGATTATTATATTTCAACAATTACAGGATTCCCTCATGGATAATATGTATTATATTGAAGTCCAACATTCACTAGTATAACCAGAGGGGAATTTGTATCCTGTGTGTGTGGATTCTACTCTTTCCCCTCATAACCTGGGGAACTCATGGTTCTAGAAATTCAATGTAATAGGAGATATATAACAAAATCTCTCCAATTACTCTTCCTAGTGAGGACCACTATTAGGAATCCTAGAAGAAAATGAGGCCTCCATGCTCTAATGCTTTGTTAAGACTTTGGGAGGACCCGCCTTTTCTTGGTATAATAACTTTGTAGTTGAGTTTATCTCAAGATGTGAAAGTCTCCATCAGAAATTACTATTCCAATATATCTTTACACTAAGGAAAATGATTATTATTGACCTCTATAATTGAAAGAAGTATGAAAATGATATATGCATGGATTTTATTTCATGATAGAAGGGTATAATGCATTCCATGGAAACACAAATTCTATAAGAATAGTTACAGGAGATCTATATAGAAAACCTATTTGATAAGTTATCAACTTTGATTATCCCTATAAAGTACATTTCTGGATTCTCAGAGCAGGAAACAATAGCACAACATATAGAGTATTTTAATCATATAAAATATTAAATATTTATCAAGAAACACAAATTCATATATTGAATCTAGGAAAAGTTAAAATAGTTGTTGTCATCCTCAATCTAAAAAGGATAAGGTGATGTGACCTTGAAAGAATGAAGGGTAAAATTAATTCCTTATATAATGATAATGTTCTAGGGAACTTCACCATATCTCTTGAATAAAACCTGGTCATGCTTCAATAAATCAAGAATATAGATAAATAATGGAAAGATTATCATCCAAATTAATTCCCTTACCATCATATGTGGGGTCACACAATCCAAGAATTATTTTTATATAAATATAAACTACAAGATATGATCTATGGGGGTGAGATTATAATGGAAAATTCCATAGAATATGTGTCATATGTTTCATCCATTATCCCTAAGGAAGAAGAAGAATGTTCAAGCAAATTTCCCCACCAAACAGCCCAATGGTCACCATCCCACCAAATGACCCAATGGGAACATCCCCATCAAATGAGATACTCGACTGAATAGGAACACCAATTAAACTGTGTCTATATAGAAATGGTATCAACTAAGTCTAAAGACATACCACCTAGTTCTGATGGGAACACTCTTAATGATAATCATTGTAAATTCTTTCAATCTTCTATGAAACAACTAGATTTTTTTCCTTTTCTCAATGAATTAGTGAAGAAGGACTTCGTGATACCCTGAATACTTCTACAGAAGAAATTATTTAACCAATTTATTCTCTAGAGTACAAGGTTGAAGGATCGTGTGCCTAATTTTAACAAGATATACAATATTTTGATTCCACATTGAGAATCCCATCATCATCCACATATTATAACATTGAAAAGAGAAATGGAATTGATTATTCTTCTTTCCATCAACCTATTGAAGATGATAGGTCCATATTTTCATAACAAAAAATCGCTTAATTAAATTAAGAAAATGATGATCGCTATGAAGTAATTATGAATATGCATCATGGATATTTTACCCATGATGTAACACTGGAATCCTCTTATAGAGGTCATCATTGTAGTAAAAAACCATATCACATTGGGTTGGGGGTATTTTTAAAAATCACCCCCTCATCGGGTGAATTCTAGACCTTGTTCCACCTCACCCAAGCCCATAGGGTTGAGAGAATTTCTATATTTTTCACCTCATAATCAGGTGAATTTTGGATGTCTTTCAACCTTATTAGTTTCCACATATCATCCCAAATATTTAGAGTTTCTCGGTCAAGGTGAGACCTCACTGAGATCTGAAGCCTCCAATTCTTAAGCTTCTCCCCCTAAATTGATCAGGATTAGAGCACTAGCTAATTGATATTAGATCATAAATTTTTACATACTAGTGGAGGAATATTTAATGGAATGTGGAAGTAGTGTTTTCATCTATATCTTGATAAAGGTTGCAAAAATGTGTATTCCTTCAAACTAAAGAAAGTCCCCCAAGTATTTTTTCTATGCCATGGAAAATGATTTGATAGGGATCCCATATATTAGGCAAATTGATGTGCATGATTTTATAGAAATTATAAACTACTACACATACCATTGATTTGTTGGACATAAATGGAGAGAATATTATTCTTCAAGGAATTGATCCAGAAGAAAATTGATGAGTGGATATTAGACCCAATGTCACCCAATTTTTTACTTCAATTATGGAGACATCCTAAGTAAAACACATAATGTATACCAAATCCTCTAGATTACCCATAACTCATATATAGGCAAAGTTATGTATTTTCCTTTACATATGAGGATGTGGCCCCATACATCACATTTTCATTATAGTACAACATTCTTGATATTCTGAGGATCTAGAGACCCACAATGACATTCATGAAATATTATCCCAATTATTTTCCCTACCACTGAATTTTGGAATATATAATAAAATAATGGTTCAAATTCAAAGATTATCTTTTAAATAGGGAATATAAAGGCTTGAAGAGTTATATGACTTTGATACTCATGCTACATGCGTGTGATTTATTCTTACCCCACCTGAAGATCATCGTGCCTAATGAATTGTCACCATTGGTCCTAGTCAAAAGACCTTAATCTACAAAACACCATGGTCCTAGTCTTAATACCCTAAACTACAATAAATAAAAGGTACTAGTTTTATGAACCTTAACTATATCAAACTCTAGTCTAAGATACATGAATTTAAACAGCCTCACACTCATCCTAGTATCATGATGTTAAATTATATACCTATTTAATTTTCTAAGACATTAGACTATATGACTTGTTTCCACACCATAAGATGTTAAACTACATTTCAAATTTCTTTATTGTAATAGGGTAAAATGAATGGTAAAAATTATTACCAAATGATGTAAAATTAAATAATACGTTGTCCCATTCCTGAAAGGACCTTCTATTTCAGTTTCAGTCATAATCGCTCTATATTGTAGAACAACATGTGGCGTGATTCCTATTTCATCCAATATGAATTGATTCCTAGACACACGGTATTATTCATAGCCACATGTTATTTTCTATATGTAATAAATTACTCACCATCTTTAATCACCTAAGGAATTTATTCATGTTGAGTTTATTGTTACAAATTAGCTAATCTATTTCACCCACACCAAAGGTTCTAGTCAAATAACCCTAAACTAATTGACACCATAGTTTGAGCTAGATAACCTTAAACTACCTATAACTCTTCTTGGTAATATGATTTTAAACAACCTAGAATAATTTACATGGAACTTGACATTAAATTTTATGATTCCTAATCCTCACCATAATATGTTAGATAATATTTCCAACATAAATTCCACAATACATTAATCTTCACGGTCCACATCCCAATTGCATGACTTAAGATCAAATGATTCTTTATCCCTCTCCTGAGGATACCTACCTATGGTGATTTTTTCCAAACATGAACCAGTTTATAACTAAATAATTCTTTATTACTAATTTCACATGATACTTAGTGATTCATAGAGCCTCTATCATTAGAAAATCAAAATCCCCCCCCACACACACACACATATTAGAATGTATTTGCTAGAATTTGGCCTCTGAGGCCCATATTCTTGTCAGGCTGATTATAACTCATAGTGAAGATGTCTCAACCTCACCATTGTTTAGTGATATGAAACCCTAAATGGTAGAATCCATTATTCCTCTTTGCATGATGTTAAACTATATGAAATTTGGTCCGAGACACATGACCATTAAACTGTGTAGTGCATGTTCCATCTCACATGACCATAAATTACTTGAGTAGGTCAATCAAAAATGATATTAATAAATAAAAATGATCCACCCATTACATATTGTCGTCCATGTCTTCTATTTGGAAGGTTTTACTTAACCTTTACTCTCATTCATGGTTCATTTCTCCCACCCATGTAACATGTTTTGAACTTGATGGTATAACCATGGAATTTTCCAAAACCTTATGAACGCCTCTTAATCCACCCAACCTACTTTATCCCCTTTGATGTATGAATAAAAAAATTCATTTAGTTGTTTAATTCACTTTTTTAACTATTTTATGTGAGTTTTTTGTAACAAGGATTGATTGATCTATAAGGAACAATCTAATAAATGATACTGAATATTATAGTTTTTCACTAATCCTAGAAAGTAACCATCAAGGGAAATTTTGGTCCTAAAATTAAATTGCACATAAAATCCCTAAAATATTCCTTTAATGAGTGTGTTAATGGTCATTTAACTCCCAAAAATCCCCATTGACTAGGTGTGTAATTAGTTTTCCCCCATTACTGATGGTTATTATACTACCAATAATCTCTAGTATCTGGTTCAAACATTCTATGACATGATTTAACTCATCCATTTTTCTTTATTAAAAGGGAATAATAAGTTTCATATATTTTATTACATAATGATCTATATCTTCTATTAAAGATCCTTAATTTCATGTCAGCATAAAACTATGTTATTATTTGGTCTACATTGTATGACCTTAAACATCATAGAATGTTATAGTCCATGAGACCTATTTTCTGTAAGTATGAGTGACATCTAAGTATAATCCCCCAAAATATATTCATTTATCTACAATATTATAAAATTATTAGAATTTATCTTGCATAAAAACACCCCAAAAAATGCAAGTTATTTCTAAATATGCTTTGTATAATCTTCATGTTGGTGTTCACCTTGTCTGGGTTACATGATATTAAAATGAACAACTATTCAACCCCATCTAATGATGTCAAACTTTGTGTTTAATATCTTCATTGTATGATGTTAAATCACATGTGAAAAATCCTCACCATAAGATGCAAAATTGTAAGGTTAATATCATTATAATAATACATAAAATTGGGTGTTGTTGTGGCCCTTGGTCAAGAGGAATTATACTCCTAGTGTTGGTCTCTTACCCTACCAGTTTTTATAACAATGTGCGGCTTGGTTCCCATTTTCGGGATTCATATTGACTCCCAAACCCCATGTATTGGGCCCATTCATGAACTTCTCCCACATTAATTAAGTATCTTTCTCTATAATTGGATCAAAGATATGTGACATTAAATTATAGAAATCATATATCCCCAAAACATGACATTACAATATGTGTCCAATATTATTATCACATTATATGAAACTATATGAAAATCATCCAAGCTACATTATGGTAACCTATGGATAAATTTTATCATCACATGACCCCAAACTATAGAGAATTTTAGTCCTTATAGTATGAAATTAAACTACATGACACATGGTCTATTCTATTTGATACATTACCAACACGAGAGCTAGATCCATGTAAATGTACCTAGTATATGATCCCTATATATAAATTAACATTAGGTTTGAATAATCACATTATAATAAAACCCATTTCTTCTATATTGGGTACTTGAATTTGAGTCTCACGTTATTCCAATCCCAAACCAGGATGAAATATGAAAATTTCCCTCCCCTATATGAGATATTGATCTATAGAGAGGTCATATCCTTTATCAAGGATTCATCAGTTATGGATATATATCCTGACAATAATTCCATGGTCCAACAAAACTATGACCATCATTTTCCCCATTTTCTTGCATATGAGTTTGTTATTTCTAAGGAAACTATCAATAAGAACTATGTACGGCTTCATTCTGATACTGCAGGATATTTAGTGACACCTATCTATTATATTTCAGTCATATCCATAGATTTTCATCGCCTTCAACCATGCCCCTCCATGAGATCCAAATAAATTCATAGATTCTTTATTTTTTTAGATTAAATGACCCCCACATGTTCTATGTCATTCACTCTCATGTGGTTCAAATTATTTCCTAAGTTTTCTCTTATTTCTCATGATAATCATAAATCGTGTGATATTTGAAGATATGGAGAGTTACACTAACTAGAATTTTTTATATTTATTTTATTCAAGTATATTTAACCTAGTTCAGACTACATGAGTTAAAATTCAAAGTTCTAGTCTAGGAAGAAAAACTATAAACTACATAGCACCCACATACCTGCTGCTAACATTAAAATATGAGCTATAAGTCCATCTTATTCGAATTTAAACTATTTAGGTGGGCCCATTTCCCATGGCTACTTTATTCCCTATATGATAACTCAATCAATGTAGAACTATTTAAAAAAAATATCCCTCAATGTATTGATACCCCATCTCCTACATAAAATATAAATTTTCCAAGGAGATTCTGAAACATGATCTCTAGTTTATGGACACATGTTAAGAAAAAAATGACCATTTTCCCAGCATATGAGTCAGTTCTATGTAGGATAAATTTTTATTCCAAGATCTACATGTGGTTGATTATAATTTCAACAAGATACATAGTGACCTCTATATTTCTTTACTTAATCCTAACCACCAACATTTGGTCCAAGAACTTTGACCATAAACTTTTTGTTTCACCTTGTGGGATAATCAATTCTATAACTGGAATCATCATTCTTATTGGTTTTTTTTGTTCCCTTTCTATATTGGATGTTCCATAAGTTGGTCTATTTTGTGTGTCCTTAAACTTAGCAACATTTTGACAAAGTTTTATGAACTTAATCATTATCCTTTCATGTTTCTAATTGTATGAACTTAAACTAAAAATAAAAATATTTTGAGTTTGTATCCCTTAACCATAATAATTTGTTCAATATATGGTGGAATAACTTTTATGGGTCTTGATAAATTCATGAATATTCACAATATCCATGGATCTACTTTATATCCATGTTGTATGATTCAACACCAACCAATTCCTTGACTCAAAAAACTCCTCCTGAAACCCTATAACCTTTAGTCGAGTAATCCCTTTGGTACACTCTTGCATGGAATTTTTTTAATAGGGATTTATTTACCTAAAGGTTTCCCTGTAGTATTTGATAGTGAAAATCAAAATTTTCCACTGATCTTGTGAATTAACACCTAGGGGGATTTTTTTCTTAGAATAAATTTCCACCTGCACCCCATCCACTATCTATTAACTAAGTGTTTAATTAGTTTTCCACAATTAATAATGGTCATTATACTCCTTCTAGTATCAATTTACAATTAACTAAGACATTCATGTGTAATTATTTAAACCTTCCACAACCAAACTATTCAATAAGATTCAATTACCCACAATGTTACACATTAATTAATTTCCCTCAATTTCAAATCAATATTATGAATTTATATTATTTTGTTCCTTCATAACTAGGTGTGCCTCTCATTTAGAGACCCAGATAACTTAAGTTGGTATTCTCTTTTTGAAAACCCTTATCCACCAAGGGTCCAAGCTTTATGACCATAAATTTAAGTCCTTAGTCCATGAACTAATACATTAAATTGATTTTACAAAACCATTAGATCATCTATACTAGGATCGAACTCTCCATTCATGTCATGTTTTTATTGGAACTTGTAGTATAGATCATCACACCTAACATTATTACTCTAATCCATGTGAATTTATCCCCCAAAGACATTTTGTCATATATGTATAACCATATATTATATCCTTACATGAGTCTAGATTTCAAGACCTTAAACTTATAATGGATATGTAAATAGTATTCACCAAGTTGAAAACTCCCAAAGGGAACCCTATGCAAAATTCAAGACTTAACTCACTACGAATTCACCCAACATAGCCTAAGAGACACATGATAATCTAAAAAAATGGAAAGTCATAAAACATACCATGTTGAAAACCCAAAAGGGGTGGCTTGAGTAATATCCAAGTTCCTTCCTACTAGGCCTTCACATTAATGGATTAACAAAATGTTAGAATTAAAATAAATAGATGTAAATATTTTAGATAACATCAGTCAGACCTAACAAAAATCGAGTTATTCTTTCTAAGTCTACTGACCAGGGAAAAAATTAGAGCACATATTTTCTCCTCAAGACATGTCTGAGGGAACTAATTCCTCGTTATCTTTACTAAAAACAACATGACATATGGTCTATCATACATGGCTGTAATCTTATTAAATTATCCTACTATGTGTGTCTTAAACTTCTGGTATGAGAGTGATATCCATGAAACATACCCAGGGAAACATGGGTCTTTTCCCATTAATCTATAGTAATTTGAATTTATCCACAATCTTATGTATGATATAGACCTACATAAGGGATTTCATCATAGAATTTTTCTCAATGAACCTATATTTTAAATTATATCTCTCTATGTGTGAGATTGTTAAATATTAGATTACCTTAATAAGAACTATGTGTGGATTGATTCTTTTTCTTGCAGTTACATAGTTACCTCTAGATCTCCTTTCTCAAATCTAGATGCAAATTAATATTTACTCTACTCTCTTCTATTCAATAAACTAGAAATTTCTTGATTTATTATTTTCATTTGTTGAGTATAAATTACTCTTCTTGGTGAAATTAAACATCTTAAAGCTGAGATCCACCTTTTGGAGAGCATCCTCTCACTGGTGAGAGAGCTCCAAATCTCATAAGATGATATTAGAATGCATCAAAGTGCCTTACATTTACCTTCTAATTAGATTATTTTTAATTTTAATGAATCCAATTCTATGGGGGTTTATTTTTTGGGAGTAAAAAAACATGCCAAACAATCTTCCACATGACCCATTATATAATCCTTTCTTATATAACACATATTGAGTAAGAGTAGAAATGTGTCTCAATGTCGGAATAAGAAGTGGGTTGGATTTCCATTTCCCTTAAGAATATTCACACAACCGGGTATATGAATTCACTAGAAATCTTACCTAATATAGTTTCATGGTGGCGATAACCTCCCTCTAGGTGTAGTCCATAGATTTTATAAATTTCTACTAAAATGTGTTGATTCCTTAAAAAATAAGTTTTTAAGGGACTTTTGGGCACTATTTTAGAATCATAAAACATATTTATATGATTTATATAGCATATTTATTAGTGTATATTTCTTAATATCCTTAAATATTACTAGCCTATGAACATAAATTGATTTAAAGAAACCAAATTTATGGTTGTCGGATGTTAATAAAATTTTAAAAATTCAAGAACCCTCACAGGCCGATTCGCACAGCTCTGTCATGAAAAACAATCATGCAACTCCCTTTCCCATATCGTATAGGTTTCTCACCCAGATATTTAATGAAACTCCTTCACATAGGTCAACATGAAGATCTATAAATTATAAGGCCCCATCCTTAAAACTTACTTAATCTTGAGTTACTACAAGATTACACATTGAGGATCTTTTCAGGTTTAGTGTTTTAGATAATTATATCATGAAACTTTCATTACATTCCACATTTAAACAAAGTGGTTACATAAAAGACAGTATTCATTTTTTCCCATCAACGGAAATATATTTAAAGTAAAACATGGATTCTTTCCTGACACGTCCTTGTCACTATCATCACATCATGAACCTTTCCCTTGACCTGTGAAAAACATTTCAAAAACATGGGATGAGCATAAAAAGCTCAGTAAAGGTTATAAAAAGTAAGGAAAGGAAATACGAGTACATATATACATAAGAATGAAATAATACTTTACCCATAAAACATAAGCACTTTAACATACCTCACAAAATCATAAATAAATCATAGAAATAATAAGACAAAAAGGTAACTTGAGGAATTCATAACATTCTTACGTAGGGATTAACCCTCTTGGTTACGTTTGGAATACCCATCACAGTATATTCCCTAAATCTCTTCAGAGAAACCTTAACATTTAACTCCTTCACGTTACAAAATGGATTGAAGAGCTATATCGGGCTCACCCGCCCTTAGTTTATCACGGAACCACCCGTCTTCATAAGGAATTCCCAAGAACCATAACATAATCATAACACATAACTTAAGCATAAAGAAAATATAAAATTCCTATATTGCAATAACAATATAACATTTTAGGATATTGAAATAATAAATCCATTCTAAAAACCATTTTCGAAACCATATAAAAACTTTTAATAAAGAGATCTTTGAATCAAAGTGTCCTATACCACTTTGAAGGTTTTAACATTTTAAACCATTAATATCCATATAAATAATTCCTTAAAACCATTTTGAAAACATGGATATTAACGAGAAATATTTATAAGAAGAAATCATTAAAACATTTAAAACCGTATTTTAGTTAAAAAGTTTTTAACAAAATGAGAGACACTTGAATACAATAATTGAGGAATAACATTTAATCAAAAATTTATAATATCATGAGAATAAAGGAATTCATGATATAATATTCCAAAGGATAGTATATACACCATATAAGAGTGAATTGGTGCACAACAACAATTAATTCTTAATGGAAATGTAAATTGAGATGAAATCCATTATAAAGATGGTATCCTTAAATTAAGGATAAATCAATCTCATAATTATGTGTGAAAAATATAAATACACCCAATATAAGTGGATATTAAGTGTAAAATAATCAAAGGTCATTCAAACATATTC
This sequence comes from Viscum album, assembly GCA_963277665.1. Taxonomy (NCBI): domain Eukaryota; kingdom Viridiplantae; phylum Streptophyta; class Magnoliopsida; order Santalales; family Viscaceae; genus Viscum; species Viscum album. The sequence goes on along the minus strand of OY728132.1, from coordinate 28,400,685 downwards.
AAAGGATGACATATTCAAGAACTACTTTTTGAACCCAAAGAAATCGAAATTGGGTTAAGAAGTTCCCTTGACAGCCTAACGGCATCACATCAATTTTTAGAAAAAGAGTTGATGAGAGAGATAAAGGGTATATCATCACTTGGACATAAAATTTATGGCAATAAGGATATATATAATAACATATCGCCACATAATAAGATGAAAATTAAAAGACATAACAAAAGAAGTATTTTAAAAAGAGGAGGGTTCCTTTACCGATTTGGGTAACTTTCGAAACGTACACCCCATGAAAGAAGGACTATACAACATTTATGTAAATACTCATAAACAAAAGTATGTTACACAAAGATTAAAATAATGGACAGTACATACCCCACTCAAAAGTAAATATTGGAAAATGTAGCATGAATCTCATGGGAATAAAAGTGAGATGAAAAATCCCTTATGAAAACTCGGCAGCCTAACGACGCCACTTAAAACTTCCAAAAATGGATTGATGAGATCAAATAGGGTATCTCACCATATTAAAATAAATTTTACAGTAATAGGAATATAAAATAACATCTCCCAACATAACAAAGAGGAACTTAAATGAAGTGACATAAAGGAGAGTACTTAAAAAGAAAGAGAGAGGTTGGATCTCTTACGAAAATTCGGCAGCCTAACGGCACCAATCAAAACTTCTAAAATGGATTGATGAGATAAAATAGGGTCTCTAATCATATGAAAATAAAACTTACAGCAATATTAATATAAAATAACATCCCAATCATAAGAAATATGAGCTTAAAAGGAATGACATAAAAGAGTGTACTTTAAAAGAAAGAGAGGGGTCGGATCCCTTACCTCGTGTCCGACATGACTCGATCGTTCTTTAATCTCCTAAATAAGAAAACTTGGTCAATTTATAATTGATTAAGGATATCCTTTAAATAATATTATTCAGTTCATATCACATATTATAATGTTATAATAATTGGTTAATAAAGAGAGTTCATATCAGACGTTTTTGTCGATGTTCAGTACATGAGTAAAAATTGAACTTGTTGGAAAAGAATTTTCCATGTAGTTATAGATACATCATCTCCAGAATAGTATTTATGTTTTAAATATCATATATATCCAGTATATATTCATTTTATACTATTCCATAGAATTTTGATATTAAAAATTAAAAGCACCGTTCATGGAGACGGTAGGTCGTACGTACGCATGAACGCTAATTTCATTTTTTGTCATATTAATGGAATTAAAAAAAATGAGAGATATATATATTATAATTCCAGAATTATATCCATAATTTAGATGTAATATATTACATATATATCCATTATTTATATGTACTTATAATAGTTCATAACATTTGGAGATAAGAAATAAAATGTACCGTTCATGGAGACTGTAAGTCGTACGTACGCATGAACGCTACTTTCATTTCTTTTTTTTTTTGTATTTAATGGAATTAAAGAAGAATTATATAAAGGTATATTATAATTACAGTTGGATAAATTATGTAATACCATTAATTCCATCCTTTATACGTCCCACATATGGCATTAACGAATCAAATCACTTTGAGGGGGTGGTAGTCCGCACTTCATAAAATGAAGATATCGCGTTTACCCATAATGGAAAACATAAAGGTATGACATAAATGAAAAATACAGAAGCTTAAGGTAAACATAAACATATCATATATCATATATAAATATAGTGACATCTTAATGTCCACCTTTGAAGGTGTTAAAAGAATATTGAACAATCATCGTTTCTTGAGGCAGTAATTCGCCATCCACAGAAACAGTGTGTTCTTTAACCATTATATGAAGGTTTGTGTAAGTGTAGCTCGAATCCTTAACATAACAACATCCTAGTATATTTAATATACTGTTTTTGTTACAAAAGAAAAGAATAAAAGAGTTTAGTGGGTTGGAGAAGCAAAATAAAACAAAAGAACACAAGGGAAGACATTACCTTTAAATCTGGTAACTTCCTTTGATTTGAGCTCAAAGTCTTCCTTGGAAAAGATTCTGCCCAAAGTGAGGCTTCAATTATGAAGAGATAGATGTGGATAGATGAAATGAGCAGGGTTTGGCCGAGCCAAAGGCTTGAGAGGTGTGTGTAAGGTGGCAGAGGTGGGGGCCTTTTATAAGAGGAGAGGAGGGAACTCTTGGAAAGATATAAAATATTACTTTATTATAAAATTATTTTCGGATTTAAAAGGTCCCAAAAGGATATATTTTGAATATAAGGTGATAAGGTTTCGAAATCCACCCATCCAATAGGTTTGTGACAAGTGTATGTTATAGTTTTATCATTATCTTTTCATTTTATTTAAATCCCTTATTAATGAGGTAATTGCTGCATCATCATAATGTCATAAATAATTTAATTTATTTAATTTTTAAAAATTATAAAAAAATATCATGATGTAGGACATATTTTTAAATTTAGAATGAATATTTATAGTCAAAAATATGACTTGTATAACCCCATTTAAAAATTGTTTTAGTAAAACATCTCATGTTTGTGATATTTTAATTTTAACTTTAAATAAAAAGGTATTTATGTCATTTTCCAACCAAAGTGGCTCCATGGGGTCCCCAAGTTGACCCATGGATTTTCTCGGTCGGCCATGACACATCCAATGAGGGTAGGACATGTGTCAAGTTCATTTCATATTATTAAAACATTATTTTTACCTTAAATTACTCTAATTACCTCTAATCGCGATTAAAAACATAAAAGTTACTATTCACCAAAAATTATTTTAATCCCATTAAACCACATTTTACTTACTAATGACAACCATGTATGTAAGATTTTTTAAATTCAAAACTCAGAAGTGGTAATGTTTTATTTAAACGAAAAATCAGTTTTTTTAAGTACCACTTAGTGGTTTCACTATTCATCTAAAAATTGAAGTTTTTCAGAATAATACCAAAACTTCACCCTAAGATATATTTGATATTCCGAATTCAAAAATGATTTCTATATTACAAAATTCAAATCGTATAAGTTACATTAATTAATTTAATAATTAATTCTCGTTGTCATTACAAATAGCGTGTTTTTATGAAACAATATATATCAAAAGGTTGACACTAGTTTAAGTCCAATTTCAAAGTGAAATTAATTCCCACGACCACTATTGGATTAAATGGTAAAAATATATTCTAATTTCACTTTAAAACAAATTCAAAAGATAATCTAATCATATAAATAAATTATATTAAAAAGTGGTTTTGAATTAAAATACAACATTTTTCATTATTCATTAAAAAATGAACATTATCAGAAAAATACCAAAAATTTACCCAAAGTAAATTTTGATGTCCCGATTCCAAAGAAGAATTTTATTTTGTCAAATATAACACATAAAATTGTCAAAAAGTGGATTTAAAATAGGTTCGCCATCAAAAGGCAGTTAATCGACCATTTAAAGAATATTAGAATGTTTACGCTTAAAATTGGATTCATTCGCATTTTTAATCCTCTAACATTTATTGTAAAGAGTAAAAATATTTGATAGACATATATAATCATTTTGTAGTTAGTTCTATTCATTATCGCCATTACAATGACTAGGTGTTAACTACCATTTAAAATAATATTATTTTATTATTAGAGTGCAATGTAAGATTCCCAAGAAACTCGTTGTCGCGTATTGGGTACGCCATCGCCCATAGCGTCCCCAATAAAGTAATATTAATATTTTATTCAAAAATATGGATAAATATGAAAATGTCATATTCTTTATTTACCTAGGGTGTTACATCCTTCCCCCCTTTTGGGAATTGCGTCCTCGCAATTTTAAAATTGGGCTTGGAAAATTCATTGAAAATCCCACATCGGAACAAAAGTCAATAAAACAGTCACCTTAAAATAAAGAAAGAGAAGTACAAAAGTCACCCGAGTTAACCCATACTAGGATTCCATGTAAGAAAATATGGATATGGAGGAGAAAACAAAGGGTCATGTTCTAATGGAGAGTGATAGTAAACATGTCTAGGAGAAATTTAACCATAAGAAAATCACAAACTTGTGATGGGTTAAACGGTATTTGATTCCCCAGTAGGAAAAGTTAACAGACAACATTTTTGTTTAAAATTACTCTTTATTGAGGAATTTATTTTTGATCTTAACTAAATCATAATGAAACATACTTACTTTTCACGTAGACTTTCAACTTTTACTAGATTCCTTAATCAAACTCATATTTTCTCCAAAAGACGAGTATTTAAGAAGACTTGTTCGCATTAAGAGTACTATAATCAACTTATTGAGAATCACTTAATCCACAAAAGAGAATTATATATTTCCCATGTCTTTAGACAAAATCCAAAACCAAAATTGTTAGTATGAGGCCTGATAATCCACAATAGTATAATCCTTTATAAAAAGAAAATCTATTTTTAATCTCCAAAATTTGTCCCAAAAAAAACCCAAAGCTCAACGAAGACCATTCGATAAAGAATTGTAGATAAAATTCTTCAAAGTAAACCAAACTAAGATTGAAACACAAATATTGGAAGGATTTAATCACATAGTCTTCCAAGGTACAAATTAACTTTTATCTCCAAATAACATCAGTTTCTCTTCAATTCTCATATTGATAAGTAATTAAACTAATCACATACCCTCCATGATAGGTTAATCATTTCCATAGATAACCCAAAATAAACTTACTCTTGATTTCTAAAATCATCTAACTAAAAAAAATTAGTCAAACTAACCAGGGAATTCACGTAGTCCAGTGGTGGGCGATAAATACCAGTCGCACTTTGGTTGTGGGTTCGATTCCCGCAGCTTTGTCCGACGCGATGGGTTGTCACACGGTCTGCGTGTTGTCCTTTTTTCCAAAACTATATAATTCATAAAACATTCCCCAAAACGAGATAAAATCTTCAAAAATATTCATAACGTAACCTCAAGTTTATCTCATGCCTTTCATTTTCCATCATAACATATAATAACCCATAATTACCTCAAAAGTAAGGATCATATAAACCCTAATGGTTACCTTTAAAATTATTACATGAACATCCACATCGATTGGTCATCTCGTACATGATGCATTACAGAACATACCGAGGTTCAATTGGTTGATCATGACTCCTTGATAGTTGGTTTAGAACAACCACGAGTTTCCTCATTGAATCCCCCATTTCATCCAGTCTCTTAATCAGAGCACCACCACAGTTTCCTTCAAACCTATTGTCACTTTGGTGCCTACTAGATCCATCCATTCACTAAAAATAGAAATGTCAGTGTGAGTATATCAACAAAACAATCATGTACTAGTGAGGAAGATATACTCACTCATTCACTTTATCTAAAAACTATGACTCTTTCTGAAATCCTAACCATTATGGTAATGTCACTTATGATTAAATAATACCCTAATCTCTAAAGTTATCTAAACCGACCTTTGATACCAATTATAAGGCCCCAACCTTAAACCTTACTTAATCTTGGGTTATTACAAGATTACACATTGAGGATCTTTTCAGGTTTAGAGTTTTAGAAAATTAGATCTTGAAACTTGAATTACATTCTACATTAAAACAAAGTTGTTACGTAAAAGACTGTATTCATTTTTTCCCATCAACGGAAACATATTTAAAATAAAACATAGATTCTTTCTTGACACATCCTTGGCACTATCATCACATCATGTACCTTTCCCTTGACCTGTGAAAAACATTTAAAAAACATGGGATGAGCATAAAAATATCATTAAGGGTTATAAAAAGTATATAAAGTAAATATGAGTACATATATACATATGAATGAAATAATACTTTACCCATAAAACATAATCACTTTAACTTACCTCATAAAATCATGAATATATCATAGAAATCATAATACATAAAGGTAACTTGAGGAATTCATAACATTCTTACGTAGGGAGTAACCCTCTTGGTTACGTTTGGAATACCCATCACAGTATATTCCCTAAATCTCTTCGGGGAAACCTTAACGTTTAACTCCTTCGCGTTACCCAATGCATTAGAGAGCTATGTTGGGCTCACCCACCCTTAGTTTATCACAGAACCAACAGTCTTCATAAACAATGCCCAAGAACCATAACATAATCATAGAACATAACTTAAGCATAAAGTAAATATAAAATTCTCATATTGAAATAACAATATAACATTTTAAGATATTGAAATAATAAATCCATTCTAAATACCATTTTCGAAACCATTTAAAAACATTTAATACAGAGATCTTTGAATCAAAGTGTCCCATACCACTTTGAAGGTTTTAACATTTTAAACCATTAATATCCATATAAATAAATCCTTAAAACGATTTTGAAAACATGTATATTAATGAGAAATATTTATAAGAATAAATCATTAAAACATTTAAAACCATATTTTAGTGAAAGGGTTTTTAACAAAATGAGAGACACTTCAGTACAATAATTGAGGAATAACAATTAATCAGAACTTTATAATATCATTAGAATAAAGTAATTCATGATATAATATTCCAAAGGACAGTATATACACCATATAAGATTGAATTGGTGCATAACAACAATGAAGTCTCAATGGAAATGTAAATTGAGATGAAATCCATTATAAAGATGGTACCCTTAAATTAAGGATAAATCAATATCATAATTATGTGTGAAAAATATAAATACACCCAATATAAGTGGATATTAAGTGTAAAATAATCAAAGGTCATTAAAACATATTCAAAGCATGACATATTCAAGAACTACTTGTTGAACCCAAAGAAATCGAAATTGGGTTAAGAAGTTCCCTTAACAGCCTAACGGCGTCACATCAAATTTTAGAAAACGAGTGGATGAGAGAGATAAAGGGTATCTCATCACTTGTATATAAAATCTATGGAAATAATGATATATATAAGAACATATCCCCACATAATAATATGAAAATTAAAAGACATAAAAAAAATAAGTCTTTTAAAAAGAGGAGGGTTCCCTTACCGATTTGGGTAACTTTCGAAACGTACACCCCATGAAAGAAGGACTATACAACATTGATGTAAATACTCATAAACGAAAGTATGTTACACAAACAGTAGAATAATTGACAGTACATACACCACTCAAAAAGAAATATTGGCAAATGTAGCATGAATCTCATGGGAATAAAAGTGAGATGAAAAATCCCTTACGAAAACTCTGCAGCCTAACGACGACACTTAAAACTTCCAAAAATGGATTGATGAGATCAAATAGGGTCTCTCACCATATTAACATAAAATGTACAGAAATAGTAATATAATATAACATCTCCCAACATAACAAAGAGGAGCTTAAAAGAAGTGACATAAATGAGAGTACTTAAAAAGAAAGAGAGAGGTTGGATCTCTTACGAAAATTCGGCAGCCTAACGGCGCCAATCAAAACTTCCAAAATGGATTGATGAGGGAAAATAGGGTCTCTCATCATATGAACATAAAAATTACAGTAATATTAATATAAAATAACATCCCAATCATAAGAAATATGAGCTTAAAAGGAATGACATAAAAGAGTGTACTTTAAAAGAAAGAGAGGGGTCGGATCCCTTACCTCGTGTCTGACATGACTCGATCGTTCCTTAATCTCCTGAATAATAAAATTTGGTCAGTTTATAATTTCATAAGGACCTACTTTAAATATTATTATGCAGTTAATATCACATATTATAATGTTATAATAATTGGTTAATAAAGTGACTTCATATTAGATCTTTTTGTCGATGTTCAGTACATGAGTAAAAATTGAACTTGTCGGAAAATAATTTTCCTTGTAGTTATAGGTAAATCATCTCCAGAATAGTATTTATGTTTTAAATATCATATATATCCAGTATATATTCATTTTATACTATTCCATAGTATTTGGAGATAAAAACTTAAAAGCACTGTTCATGGAGACGGTAGGTCGTACGTACGCATCAACACTACTTTCATTTTTTGTCATATTAATGGAATTAAAACAAAATGAGATATATATATATTATAATTCCAGAATTATATCCATAATTTAGATGTAATATATTACATATATATCCATTAAATATATGTACTTATAATAGTTCATAACATTTGGAGATAAGAAATGAAATGTATCGTTCATGGAGACGGTAAGTCGTACATACGCATGAACGCTACCTTCATTTTTTTTGTATTTAATGGAATTAAATAAGAATGATATAAAGGTATATTATAATTAAAGTAATATAACATATGTAATACCATTAATTTCATCCTTTATACATCCCACATGTGGCCTTAACGAATCAAATCACTTTGAGGGGGCGTCCGCACTTCCTAAAATGAAGATATTGCGTTTACCCATAATGGAAACCATAAAGGTATGCCATAAATGAAAAATACGGAATCTTAAGGAAAACATAAACATATTATATATAATATGTAAATATAGTGACATATTAATGGCTACCTTTTAAGGTGTTAAATGAATATTGAACAATCATCATTTTGGGAGGCAGTAATTCTCCATCCACAGAAACAGTATGTTCTTTAACCATTAGAGGAAGGTGTGTGTAAGTGTAGCTCGAATCCTTCACATACCAACATCCTAGTATATTGAAGATACTGGTTTTGTTACAAAATAAATGAATAAAAAGAGTTTAGGGGGTTGGAGAAGCAAAATAAAACCAAAGAACACAAAGGAAGACATTACCTTTAAATCGGGTAACTTCCTTTGATTTGAGATTAAAGGCTCCCTTGGAAAGGATTCTTCCCAAATTGAGGGTTCAATGATGAAGCGATGGATGTGGAGAGATGAAATGGGAAGGGGTTGGCTGATCCAAAGACTTGAGAGGTGTGTGTAAGGTGGTAGAGGTGGGGGCCTTTTATAAGAGGAGAGGGGGGTACTCTTGGAAAGATATAAAATATTACTTTATTATAAAATTATTTTCGGGTTTAAAAGGTCCCAAAAGGATATATTTCAAGGATAACGTGATAAGGATTCGAAATCCACCAATAAAAAAGGTTTTTGACAAGTGTAAGTTATATTTTTATCATTATCTTTTCATTTTATTTAAATCCCTTATTAATGAGGTAATTGCTGCATCATCATGATGTCATAAATAATTTAATTTATTTAATGTTAAAAAATTATAAAAAAAATATGATGATGTAGGAAATATTTTTATCTTTATAATGAATTTTTATAGTCAAATATATGACTTGTATAACCCCATTTAATAATTGTTTTAGTAAAACACCTCATGTTTGTGACATTTTAATTTTAACTTTAAATAAAAAGGTATTTATGTCATTTTCCAACCAAAGTGGCTCCATGGGGTCCCCAAGTTGACCCATGGATTTTATTGGTCGTCCATGACACATCCAATGAGGGTAGGACATGTTTCAAGTCCATTTCATATTACTAAAACATTATTTTTACCTTAAATTACACTAATTACCTCTAATCGCGATTAAAAACATAAAAGCTATTATTCACCAAAAAATTATTTTAATCCCATTGAACCACATTTTACTTCTTAATGACAACCATGTATGTCAGATTTTTGAAATTCAAAACACCGAACTGGTAAAGTTTCATTTAAACAAAAAATCAGTTTTTTTAAGTACCACTTAGTGGTTTCACAATTCATCCAAAAATTGAAGTTTTTCAGAATAATACCAAAACTTCACCCTAAGCTATATTTGATATTCCGAATTCAAAAATGACGTCTATTTTACAAAATTCAAATCTTATAAGTTACATTAATTAATTTAATAATTATGTCCCGTTGTCATGCCAAATAGCATGTTTTTATAAAACAATATATATCAAAAGATTGACACTAGTTTAAGTCCAACTTCAAAGTGAAATTAATTCCAATGACAACTATTGGATTAAATGGTAAAAATATATTCTAATTTCACTTTAAAACCAATTCAAAAGATAATCTAATCATATAAATAAATTATATTAAAAAGTGGTTTTGAATTAAAATAAAACATTTTTCACTATTCATTAAAAAATGTACTTTATCGGAAAAATACCAAAAATTTACACAAAGTAAATTTTGATGTCCCGATTCCAAAGAAGAATTTTATTTTTTCAAATATAACACATAAAATTGTCAAAAAGTGGATTTAAAAGTGGTTCTCCATTAAAAGGCAGTTAATCGACCTTTTGAAGAATATTAAAATGTTTACGCTTAAAATTGGATTCATTCGCATTTTTAATCCTCTAAAATTTATTGTAAAGGGTAAAAATATTTGACAAACATATATAATAATTTTTTAGTTAGTTATGTTCATTCCCTCCATTACAACGGCTAGGCGTTAACTACCATTTAAAATAATATTATTTTATTATTAGAGTGTAAAGTAAGATTCCCAAGAAACTCGTTGTTGCGTATTGGGTACGCCATCGCGCATAGTGTCCCCTTTAATGTAATATTAATATTTTATTAAAAAATATGGATAAATGTAAAAATGTTATATTCTTTATTTACCTGGGGTGTTACACCCTTCCCCCCTTTTGGGAATTGCATCCTCGCAATTTTAAAATTGGGCTTGGAAACTTCATTGAAAATCCCATATCGGAACAAAAGTCAGTAAAACAATCACCTTAAAATAAATAAAGAGAAGTACAGAGGTCACCCGAGTTAACCCATACTAGGATTTCATGTAAGAAAATATGGATATGGAGGAGAAAAAAAAGGGTCATGTTCTGATGGAGAGTGATAGTAAACATGTCTAGGAGAAAGTTAACCATAAGAAAATCACAAACTTGTGATGGGTTAAATGGTATTCGATTCCCCAGTAGGAAAAGTTAACAGACAACATTTTTTTTAAAGTTACTCTTCATTGAGAAATTTATTTTTGAGCTTAAGTAAATCATAATTAAACATACTTACTTGTCACGTAGACTTTCAACTCTTACTAGATTCCTTAATCAAACTCATATTTTCTCCAAAAGACGAGTATTTAGAAAGACTTGTTCGCATTAAGAGTACTATAATCAACTTATTGAGAATCACCTAATCCACAAAAGAGAAATATATATTTCTCATGTCTTTAGACAAAATCTAAAACCAAAATTGTTAGTATGAGGTCAGATAATCCACAAAAGTATAATTTTTTATAAAAAGAAAATCTATTCTTAATCTCCAAAGTTTGTCCCAAAAAACCCAAAGCTCAACGAAGACCATTCGATAAACAATTGTTCATAAAATTCTTCAAAGTAAACCAACTAAGATTGAAACCCAAATATTTTAAGGATTTAATCACATAGTCTTCCAAGGTACAAATTAACTTTTATCTCCAAATAACATCAGTTGCTCTTAAATTCTCATATTGAAAAGTAATTAACCTAATCACATATCCTCCATGATAGGTTAATCATTTCCATAGATAACCCAAAATAAACTTACTCTTGATTCCTCAAATCATCTAACTAAAAATAATTAGTCAAACTAACCAGGGACTTTACGTAGTCCAGTGGTAGGCGATAAATACCAGTCGCACTTTGGTTGTGAGTTCGATTCCCACAGCTTTGTCCGACGCGACGAGTTCTCACACGGTCTGCGTGTTTTCCTTTTCCAAAACTATATAATTCATAAAACATTCCCCAAAACGTGATAAAATCTTCAAAAATAATCATAATGTATTTTAACCTCAAGTTTATCTCATGCCTTTCATTTTCCATCATAACATATAATAACCCATAATTACCTCAAAAGTAAGGATCATATAAACCCTAATGGTTACCTTTATAATTATTACCTGAAATTCCACATCGATTGGTCATCTCGTACATGATGCATTAAAGAACATACCAAGGTTCAAGTGGTTGATCATGACTCCTAGATAGTTGGTTTAGAGCAACCACGAGTTTCCTCATTGAATCCCCCATTTCATCCAGTCTCTTAATCAGAGAACCACCACAGTTTCCTTCAAACCTATTGCCACTTTGGTGCCTGCTAGATCCATCCATTCATTAAAAACAGAAATTTCAGTGTGAGTATATCAACAAAACCATCATGTACTAATGAGGAAGATATACTTACTCATTCACTTTATCTAAAAACTATGACTCTTTCTGAAATCCTAACCATTATGGTAATGTTACTTATGCTTAAGGAATACCCTAACCTATAATGTTATCTAAACAGAACTCTGATACCAACTATAAGGCCCCAGCCTTAAACCTTACTTAATATTGAGTTATTACAAGATTACACATTGAGGATCTTTTTAGGTTTAGAGTTTTAGAGAATTAGATCATGAAACTTGCATTACATTCCACATTTAAACAAAGTGGTTATATAAAAGATAGTATTCATTTTTTCCCATCAATGGAAACATATTTAAAATAAAACATGGATTCTTTCTTGACACGTCCTTGGCACTATCATCACATCATGTACCTTTCCCTTGACCTGTGAAAAACATTTAAAAAACTTGGGATGAGCATAAAAATCTCATTAAGGGTTATAAAAAGTATGGAAAGGAAATATGAGTACATATATACATAAGAATGAAATAATACTTTACCCATAAAACAAAAGCACTTTAACATACCTCACAAAATCATGAATAAACCACAGAAATCATAAGACATAAAGGAAACTTGAGGCATTCCTAACATTCTTACGTAGGGATAACCCTCTTGGTTACGTTTGGAATACCCATCATAGTATATTCCCTAAATCTCTTCGGAGAAACCTTAATGTTTAACTCCTTCGCGTTAACCAATGCATTGGACAGCTATATCGGGCTCACCCGCCCTTAGTTTATCACGGAACCACCCGTATTCATAAATAATGCCCAATAACCATAACATAATCATAGCACATAACTTAAGAATGAAGGAAATATAACATTCCCATATTGCAATAACAATATAACATTTTAATATATTGAAATAATAAATCCATTTTAAAAACCATTTAAAAACATTTAATAAAGAGATCTTTGAATCAAAGTTTCCCATACCACTTTGAAGGTTTTAACATTTTAAAACATTAATATCCATATAAATAATCCCTTAAAACAATTTTGAAAACATGGATATTAATGAGAAATATTTATTAGAACAAATCATTAAAACATTTAAAACCATTTTTTAGTTAAAGGTTTTTTAACAAAATGAGAGACACTTGAATATAATAATTGAGGAATAACATTTAATCAGAACTTTATAATATCATGAGAATAAAGGAATTCATGATATAATATTCCAAAGTACATTATATACACCATATAAGAGTCAATTGGTGCATAACAACAATGAAGTCTCAATGGAAATGTAAATTGAGATGAAATCCATTATAAAGATGCTATCCATAAATTAAGGATAAATCACTCTCATAATTATGTGATACAAATATAAATACACCCAATATAAGTGTATATTAAGTTTAAAATAATCAAATGTCATTCAAACATATTCAAAGGACGACATATTCACGAACTACTTGTTGAACCCAAAGAAATCGAAATTGGGTTAAGAAGTTCCCTTGACAGCCTAACGACGTCAAAACAAATTTTAGAAAAAGAGTTGATGAGAGAGATAAAGGGTATCTCATCACTTGGACATAAATGTTATGGAAATAAGGATATATATAAGAAAATATCCCCACATAATAAGATGAAAATTAAAATACATAACAAAATAAGTCTTTTAAAAAGAGGAGGGTTCCCTTACCGATTTGGGTAACTTTTGAAACGTGCTCCCCATGAAAGAAGGACTATACAACATTGATGTAAATACTCATAAATGAAAGTATGTTACACAAAGAGTAGAATAATGGACAGTAAATACACCACTCAAAAGGAAATATTGGCAAATATAGCATGAATCTCACGGGAATAAAAGTGATCTGAAAAATCCCTTACGAAAACTCGACAGCCTAACGACGCCACTTAAAACTTCCAAAAATGGATTGATGAGATAAAATAGGGTATCTCGCTATTTAAACTAAAATTTACAGAAAGAGGAATATAAAATAACATATCCCAACATAACAAAGAGGAGCTTAAAATAAGTGACATAAAGGAGAGTACTTAAAAAGAAAGAGAGAGGTTGGATCTCTTAAGAAAATTCGGCAGCCTAACGGTGCCAATCAAAACTTCCAAAATGGATTGATGAGAGAAAATATGGTCTCTCATCATATGAACATAAAAATTACAGTAATATTAATATAAAATAACATCCAAATCATAAGAAATATGAGCTTAAAAGGAATGACATAAAAGAGTGTACTTTAAAAGAAAGAGAGGGTTCAGATCCCTTACCTCGTGTCCGACATGACTCGATTGTTCTTTAATCTCCTGAATAATAAAATTTGGTCAATTTATAATTTCTTAATAACCTCATTTAAATATTATTATTCAGTTCATATCACATATTATAATGTTATAATAATTGGTTAATAAAGTGAGTTCATATCAGACGTTTTTGTCGATGTTCAGTACATGAGTAAAAATTGAACTTGTTGGAAAAGAATTTTCCATGTAGTTATAGGTACATCATATTCAAAGTAGTATTTATGTTTTAAATATCATATATATCCAGTATATATTCATTTTATACTATTCCATAGCATTTGGAGATAAAAAATTAAAAGCACCGTTCATGGAGACGGTAGGTCGTACGTACGCATGAACGCTGCTTTCATTTTTTTGTCATATTAATGGAATTAAAAAAAATGAGATATATATATATATTATAATTACAGAATGATATCCATAATTTATATGTAATATATTACATATATATCCATTATATATATGTACTTATAATAGTTCATAACATTTGGAGATAAGAAATGAAATGTACCGTTCATGGAGATGGTAAGTTGTACGTACGCATGAACGCTACCTTCATTTATTTATTTTTTTGTATTTAATGGAATTAAATAAGAATGATATAAAGTTATATTATAATTACAGTACTATAACATATGTAATACCATTAATTACATCCTTTATACGTCCCACATATGGCATTAACGAATCAAATCACTTTGAGGGTGCGGTAGTCCACACTTCCTAAAATGAAGATATCGCATTTGCCAATAATGGAAACCATAAAGTTATGCCATAAATGAAAAATACATAATCTTAAGGTAAAAAATAAACATATTATATATCATATATAAATATAGTTACATCTTAATGGCCACCTTTGAAGGTTTTAAAAGAATATTGAACAATCATCATTTCGTGAGGCAGTAATTCTCCATCCACAGAAATAGTATGTTCTTTAACCATTAGAAGAAGGTGTGTGTAAGTGTAGCTCAAATCCTTCACATACCAACATCCTAGTATATTGAAGATACTGGTGGTGTTACAAAGGAAAATAATAAAAAGAGTTTAGTGGGTTGGAGAAGCAAAATAAAACAAAAGAACACATGGGAAGACATTACCTTTAAATCGGGTAACTTCCTTTGATTTGAGCTCAAAGGCTTCCTTGGAAAAGATTTTACCCAAATTTAGGCTTCAATGATGAAGATATGGATGTGGAGAGATTAAATGGGCAGGGTTTGGCCGATCCAAAGGCTTGAGAGGTGTGTGTAAGGTGGTAGAGGTGGGGGCCTTTTATAAAAGGAGAGGAGGGAACTCTTGGAAAGATATAAAATATTACTTTATTATAAAATTATTTTCGGATTTAAAAGGTTCCAACATGATATATTTCTAGGATAAGGTGATAAGGTTTCGAAATCCACTCAATCCAATAGGTTTTTGACAACTGTAAGTTATATTTTTATCATTATCTTTTCATTTTATTTAAATCCCTTATTAATGAGGTAATTGCTGCATCATCATGATGTCATAAATAATTTAATTTATTTAATGTTAAAAATTTATAAAAAAAATATGATGATGTAGGAAATATTTTTATCTTTATAATGAATTTTTATAGTCAAAAATATGACTTTTATAACCCCATTTAAAATTTGTTTTAGTAAAACATCTCATGATTGTGACATTTTAATTTTAACTTTAAATAAAAAGGTATTTATGTCATTTTCCAACCAAAGTGGCTCCATGGGGTACCCAAGTTGACCCATGGATTTTCTTGGTCGGCCATGACACATACAATGAGGGTTGGACATGTGTCAAGTTCATTTCATATTATTAAAACATTATTTTTACCTTAAATTACACTAATTACCTCTAATTGCGATTAAAAACATAAAAGTTACTATTCACCAAAAAATTATTTTAATCCCATTGAACCACATTTTACATCCTAATGACAACCATGTATGTTGGATTTTTGAAATTCAAAACACAGAAGTGGTATGGTTTCATTTAAACAAAAAATCAGTTTTTTTAAGTACCACTTAGTGGTTTCACTATTCATCCAAAAATTGAAGTTTTTCAGAATAATACCAAAACTTCACCCTAAGCTATATTTGATATTCCGAATTCAAAAATGATATCTATTTTAAAAAAAATCAAATCGTATAAGTTGCATTAATTAATTTAATAATTAATTCCCGTTGTTATGAGAAATAGCGTGTTTTTATGAAACAATATATATCAAAAGATTGACACTAGTTTAAGTCCAATTTCAAAGTGAAATTAATTCCAATGACCACTATTGGATTAAATGGTAAAAATATATTCTAATTTCACTTTAAAACCAATTCAAAAGATAATATAATCATATTAATAAATTAGATTAAAAAGTGGTTTTGAATTAAAATACAACATTTTTTACTATTCATTAAAAAATGAACTTTATCGGAAAAATACCAAAAATTTACACAAAGTAAATTTTGATGTCCCGATTCCAAAGACGTATTTTATTTTGTCAAATATAACACATAAAATTTTCAAAAAGTGGATTTAAAAGAGGTTCTCCATAAAAAGGCGGTAAATCGACCTTTTTAAGAATGTTAGAATGTTTTCGTTTAAAATTGGATTTATTCGCATTTTTAATCCTCTAACATTTATTGTAAAGAGTAAAAATATTTGACAAACATATATAATCATTTTGTAGTTAGTTATGTTCATTCCTGCCATTACAACGGCTAGGCGTTAACTACCATTTAAAATAATATTATTTTATTATTAGAGTGCAACGTAAGATTCCCAAGAAACTCGTTGTTGCGTATTGGGCACGCCATCGCGCATAGCATCCCCTTTAAAGTAATATTAATATTTTATTCAAAAATATGGATAAATGTGAAAATGTCATATTCTTTATTTACCTGCAGTGTTACATCCTTCCCCCCTTTTGGGAATTGCGTCCTCACAATTTTAAAATTGGGCTTGGAAACTTCATTGAAAATCCCACATCGGAGCAAAAGTTAGTAACCCAATCACCTTAAAATAAAGAAAGAGAAGTACATAGGTCACCCAAGTTAACCCATACTAGGATTCCATGTAAGAAAATATGGATATGGAGGAGAAAACAAAGGGTCATGTTCTGATGGAGAGTGATAGTAAACATGTCTAGGAGAAAGTTAACCATAAGAAAATCACAAACTTGTGATGGGTTAAACGGTATTTGATTCCCCGGTAGGTAAAGTTAACAGACAACATTTTTTTAAGTTACTCTTCATTGAGGAATTTATTTTTGAGCATAACTAAATCATAATGAAAAATACTTACTTATCACGTAGACTTTTAACTTTTACTAGATTCCTTAATCAAACTCATATTTTCTCCAAAAGACGAGTATTTAAGAAGACTTGTTCGCATTATGAGTACTATAATCAACTTCTTGAGAATCACCTAATCCAAAAAAGAGAACTATATATTTCCCATGTCTTTAGACAAAATCCAAAACCAAAATTGTTAGTATGAGGTCAGATAATCCACATAAGTATAATCCTTTATAAAAAGAAAATCTATTCTTAATCTCCAAAATTTGTCCAAAAAAACCCAAAGATCAACGAAGACACCATTCGATAAACAATTGTCCATAAAATTCTTCAAAGTAAACTAAACTAAGATTGAAACCTAAATATTTGAAGGATTTAATCACATAGTATTCTGAGGTACAAATTAACTTTTATCTCCAAATAACATCAGTTGCTCTTAAATTCTCATTTTGAAAAGTAATTAACCTAATCACATCTCCTCCATGATAGGTTAATCATTTCCATAGATAACCCAAAATAAACTTACTCTTGATTCCTAAAATCATCTAACTAAAATAAATTAGTCAAACTAACCAGGGACTTCACGTAGTCCAGGGGTAGGCGATAAATACCAATCGCACTTTGGTTGTGGGTTCGATTACCGCATCTTTGTCCAACGCGACGGGTTGTCACACAGTCTGCGTGTTGTCCTTTTTCCAAAACAATATAATTCATAAAACATTCTCCAAAACGTGATAAAATCTTCAAAAATAATCATAACGTATTTTAACCTCCAGTTTATCTCATGCCTTTCATTTTCCATCATAACATATAATAACCCATAATTACCTCAAAAGTAAGGATCATATAAACCCTAATGGTTACCTTTATAATTATTACATGAACTTCCACATCGATTTTTCATCTCGTACATGATGCATTACAGAACATACCAAGGTTCGAGTGGTTGATCATGACTCCTTGATAGTTGGTTTAGAACAACCACGAGTTTCCTCATTGAATCCCCCATTTCATCTAGTATCTTAATCAGAGAACCACCACAGTTTCCTTCAAACCTATTGTCACTTTGGTGCCTACTAGATCCATCCATTCACTAAAAACAGAAATTTTAGTGTGAGCATATCAACAAAACCATCATGTACTAATGAGGAAGATATACTTACTCATTCACTTTATCTAAAAACTATGACTCTTTCTGAAATCCTAACCATTATGGTAATGTCACTTATGCTTAAAGAATACCCTAACCTCTAAAGTTATCTAAACCGAACTCTGATACCAACTATGAGGCCCCATCCTTAAACCTTACTTAATCTTGAGTTATTACAAGATTACACATTGAGGATCTTTTCAGGTTTAGAGTTTTAGAGAATTAGATCATGAAACTTTCATTACATTCCACATTTAAACAAAGTGGTTACATAAAAGATAGTATTCATTTTTTCCCATCAACGGAAACATATTTAAAATAAAAAATGGATTCTTTCTTGACACGTCCTTGGCACTATCATCACATCTGGTACCTTTCCCATGACCTGTGAAAAACATTTCAAAAACTTGGGATGAGCATAAACATCTCAGTAAGGGTTATAAAAAGTATGTAAAGGAAATATGAGTACATATATACATAATAATGAAATAATACTTTACCCATAAAACATAAGCACCTTAACATACCTAACAAAATCATGAATAAATCATAGAAATCATAATACATAAAGGTAACTTGATGCATTCGTAACATTCTTATGTAGGGAGTAACCCTCTTGGTTACGCTTGGAATACCCATCACAGTATATTCCCTAAATCTCTTCGTATAAACCTTAACGTTTAACTCCTTCGTGTTACCCAATGCATTGGAGAGCTATATCGAGATCACCCGCCCTTAGTTTATCACAGAACCACCCGTCTTCATAAACAATGCCCAAGAACCATAACATAATCATAGCACATAACTTAAGCATAAAGGAAATATAACATTCCCATATTGCAATAACAATATAACATTTTAAGATATTGAAATAATAAATCCATTCTAAAAACCATTTTCAAAACCATTTAAAAACATTTAATAAAGAGATCTCTGAATCAAAGTTTTCCATACCACTTTGAAGGTTTTAACATTTTAAAACATTAATATCCATATCAATAAATCCTTAAAACCATTTTGAAAACATGGATATTAACGAGAAATATTTATAAGAATAAATCATTAAAACATTTAAAACCATATTTTAGTTAAAGATTTTTTAACAAAATGAGAGACACTTGAATACATTAATTGAGGAATAACATTTAATCAGAACTTTATAATATCATGAGAATAAAGGAATTCATGATATAATATTCCAAAGGACAGTATATACACCATATAAGAGTGAATTGGTGCATAACAACAATGAAGTCTTAATGGAAATGTAAATTGAGATGAAATCCATTATAAAGATGGTATCCTTAAATTAAGGATAAATCAATCTCATAATTATGTGAGACAAATATAAATACACCCAATATAAGTGGATATTTAGTGTAAAATACTCAAAGGTCATTCAAACATATTCAAAGGATGACATATTCAATAACTACTTGTTGAACCCAAAGAAATCGAAATTGGGTTAAGAAGTTCCCTTGACAGCCTAACGGCGTCACATCAAATTTTAGAAAAAGAGTTGATGAGAGAGATAGAGGGTATCTCATAACTTGGACATAAAATTTATGGCAATAAGGATATATATAAGAACATATCCCCACATAATAATATGAAAATTAAAATACATAACAAAAGAAGTCTTTTAAAAAGAGGAGGGTTCCCTTACCGATTTGGGTAACTTTCGAAACGTACACCCCATGAAAGAAGGACTAGACAACATTGATGTAAATACTCATAAAAGAAATTATGTTACACAAAGAGTAGAATAATGTACAGTAAATACACAACTCAAAAGGAAATATTGGCAAATATAGCATGAATCTCACGGGAATAAAAGTGAGATGAAAATCCCTTACGAAAACTCGGCAGCCTAACGACGCCACTTAAAACTTCCAAAAATGGATTGATTAGATCAAATAGGGTCTCTCACCATATTAACATAAAATTTACAGAAAGAGGAATATAAAATAACATCTCCCAACATAAAAAAGAGGAGATTAAAAGAAGTGACATAAAGGATAGTACTTAAAAAGAAAGAGAGAGGTTGGATCTCTTACGAAAATTCAGCAGCCTAACGGCGCCAATAAAAACATCCAAAATGGATTGATGAGAGAAAATAGGGTCTCTCATCATATGAACATAAAAAGTATAGTACGATTAATATCAAATAACATCCCAATCATAATAAATATGAGCTTAAAAGTAATGACATAAAAGAGTGTACTTTAAAAGAAAGAGAAGGGTCGGATCCCTTACCTCGTGTCCGACATGACTCGATCGTTCTTTAATCTCCTGAATAATAAAATTTGGTCAATTTATAATTGATTAAGGAACTCCTTTAAATATTATTATTCATTTCATATCACATATTATAATTTTATAATAATTGGTTAATAAAGTGAGTTCATATCAGACGTTTTTGTCGATGTTCAGTACATGAGTAAAAATTAAACTTATTGGAAAAGAATTTTCCATGTAGTTATAGGTAAATCATCTCCAGACTAGTATTTATGTTTTCACTATCATATATATCCATTATATATTCATTTTATACTATTCCACAGAATTTGGATATAAAAAATTAAAAGCACCATTCATGGAGACGGTAGGCCGTACGTACGCATGAACGCTACTTTCATTTTTTGTCATATTAATGGAATTAAAACAAAATGAGAGATATATATATTATAATTACAGAATTATATACATCATTTAGATGTAATATATTACATATATATCCATTATATATATGTACTTATAATAGTTCATAACATTTGGAGATAAGAAATGAAATGTATCGTTCATGGAGACGGTAAACTGTACGTACGCATGAACGCTACTTTCATTTTTTTTATTTAATGGAATGAAATAAGAATGATATAAAGGTATATTATAATTACAGTAGGATAACATATTTAATACCACTAATTCCATCCTTTATATGTCCCACATATGTCATTAACGAATCAAATCAATTTGAGGGGGCGGTTGTCCGCACTTCCTAAAATGAAGATATCGCGTTTACCCATAATGGAAACCATAAAGGTATGCCATAAATGAAAAAAACATAAGCTTAAGAAAAAAATAAACATAATATATATCATATATAAATATAGTAACATATTAATGTCCACCTTTGAAGGTGTTAAAATAATATTGAACAATCATCGTTTCGTGAGGCAGTGATTCGCCATCCACAGAAACAATATGTTATTTAACCATTAGACGAAGGTGTGTGTAAGTGTAGCTAGAATCCTTCATATAACAAAATCCTAGTATATTTAAGATACTGTTTTTGTTACAAATTAAAATAATAAAAAAAGTTTAGGGGTTGGAGAAGCAAAAAAACAAAACAACACAAGGGAAGACATCACCTTTAAATCGGGTAACTTCCTTTGATTTGAGCTCAAAGGCTTCCTTGGAAAGGATTCTGCCCAAATTTAGGCTTAAATGATGAAGATATGGATGTTGAGAGATGAAATGGGCAGGGGTTGGCCGATCCAAAGGCTTTAGAGGTGTGTGTAAGGTGGTAGAGGTGGGGGCCTTTTATAAGAGGAGAGGAGGGCACTCTTGGAAAGATATAAAATATTACTTTATTATAAAATTATTTTCGGATTTAAAAGGTCCCAACAAGATATATTTCTAGGATAAGGTGATAAGGTTTCTAAATCCACCAATCCAATAGGTTTTTGACAAGTGTATGTTATATTTTTATCAGTATCTTTTCATTTTCTTTAATTCCCTTATTAATGAGGTAATTGCTGTATCATCATGATGTCATAAATAATTTAATTTATTTAATGTTAAAAAATTATAAAAAAAATATGATGATGTAGGAAATATTTTTATCTTTATAATTAATTTTTATAGTAAAAAATATGACTTGTATAACCCCATTTAAAAATTGTTTTAGTAAAACATCTCATGTTTGTGACATTTTAATTTTAACTTTAAATAAAAAGGTATTTATGTCATTTTCCAACCAAAGTGGCTCCATGGGGTCCCCAAGTTGACCCATGGATTTTATTGGTCGGCCATGACACATCCAATGAGGGTAGGACATGTGTCAAGTTCATTTCATATTATTAAAACGTTATTTTTACCTTAAATTACACTAATTACCTCTAATCCGGATTAAAAACATAAAAGTTACTATTCACCAAAAAATTATTTTAAACCCATTGAACCACATTTTACTTCTTAATAACAACCATGTATGTCGGATTTTTGAAATTTAAAACATAGAAGTGGTAAAGTTTCATTTAAACGAAAAATCTGTTTTTTTAAGTACCACTTAGTGGTTTAACTATTCATCCAAAAATCGATGTTTTTCAGAATAATACCAAAACATCACCCTAAGCTATATTCGATATTCTGAATTAAAAAATGATGTCTATTTTACAAAATTCAAATCGTATAAGTTACATTAATTAATATAATAATTAATTTCCGCTATCATGACAAATAGCGTGTTTTTATGAAATAATATATATCAAAAGATTGACACTAGTTAAAGTCCAATTTCAAAGTGAAATTAATTCCAACGACCACTATTGTATTAAATGGTAAAAATATATTATAATTTCACTTTAAAACCAATTCAAAAGATAATCTAATAATATAAATAAATTATATTAAAAAGTGGTTTTGAATTAAAATACAACATTTTTCACTATTCATTAAAAAATGGACTTTATCGGAAAAATACCAAAAATTTACACAAAGTAAATTTTGATGTCACGATTCCAAAGAAGAATTTTATTTTATCAAATATAACACATAAAATTGTCAAAAAGTGGATTTAAAAGAGGTTCACCATCAAAAGGCGGTTAATCGACCTTTTAAAGAATATTAGAATGTTTACGCTTAAAATTGGATTCATTCGCATTTTTAATCCTCTAAAATTTATTGTAATGAGTAAAAATATTTGACAAACATATATAATCATTTTGTAGTTAGTTCTGTTCATTCCCGCCATTACAACGGCTAGGCGTTAACTACTATTTAAAATAATATTATTTTATTATTAGAGTGCAACGTAAGATTCCCAAGATACTCGTTGTTGCGTATTGGGTACGCCATCGCGCATAGCGTCCCCTTTAAAGTAATATTAATATTTTATTCAAAAATATGGATAAATCTGAAAATGTCATATTCTTTATTTACCTGGGGTGTTACATAAATAGTCCCATTCACCACAAATTTTTAGAGGGTTGATGGATGAAGTTATGGATGATGAAGTAAGGTGAGATATATACTCATGTTGCTTGTTCACCCAAAAAGGTTGCCCTACAATGGGAGAACCACAATTTCCAACCCTATAATAGAAAGAGGCACATATTTTTTCCTTCATATGGGAGAACCACTTTGGATAATCACTCCAATCTACTATATTATCACTTGGGTGAGGGACTCCAACCATCCCAAGTATCACTTGGGTGACACACTCCAATCCACCCTTGTATAAATTGGGTAATGAACTCCAATCCACCAAAGTATCACTTGGGTGAGGTATTCTAATCTTTCTATGTATCAATTGGGAGAAGTACTACAATTCTCCCAAGTATCACTTGGGAGATGTACTTCAATCCACAAAATTATCACTTTTGTGAAGGACTTGAATCCACCCATGTATCGCTTAAATAAGGTACTCCAATCCACCCAAGTATCACTTGGGTGAGGTACTCCAATTTTCCCAAGTATCACATGGGAAAGTTACTGCAGTACTCCCCAGTATCACTTGGGTGAGGTTATTCCAATGAACCCAATTACTACTTTGGTGACCCCTACTTGGGTGGATTACACTTGGGAGACCGGTAATTGGGAAACCCATGTCCCATTTCACTTCACTTGGGAGACCCTTCACCCTGGTCACCTCACTTTGGTGATCATTTTCTCAATTCACACCAATATAATTGAAAAAAAAACTAATTATAGCCATGTAATTGGGTTAGGAATGTTTTAAATCCCCCACTTTGTCTAGGTACCAATTCACCCAGTCATCAAACCTAGGCATCGAATCATTCCATATACACTTAGAGTTTAAATTCTTCTCTAAGTATGGGCCTCCTAATAAGTTTAAGACCAAGACTTAGTAATCTATATTCATTATCATTTTAAGATTATATGGGGGTGATTATTGGTCATCCTCATAGGTTTAAGTCCCAATAAATCTTTAATCCCTGTTACTTGTAATTTTCTTCGGGGTTCCAAGAACATGGGAATCCTCCTATATAAAATACCCAATCAAAACATTAAATAACCATGATTTAATATTATCCTCATGGTTCAACATACATGGGAACCCTCTTAGTTTTAAGACCAAAAAATATTCAAATCACTAGGCATATAGATTCTCCTCATAGTTCCAAAAACATTAATAACCTTCTAGTTTCAATCCCCAACAAAAAAAATCAATCTTCAGGTTTAAATATTATCCTTATGGTTCTTGAAACACGGTCATCCTCATAGGTGTAATCCCCAACCAAACCTTCAAATCAGCGTGAGTCTATTTTCTCCCCATGGTTAGAGAAACATGGTAATCCCCCTATATCTAATCCTATACCAAACCATCAAACCACCATAATTTTATATTCTCTTAATAATCCTAGAAACATAGGAATCCTACTTGGTGTAAGCTCGAATCAAACCTTCAAATAACTATAAGTTGATATTCTCATTATGGTTCTAGAAACATGGAAATCCTCCTAGGTGTAAGCACCAACTAAACCTTAATATCCATGATTTTATATTCTCTTTAGGGATCTAGAAATATAGGCATCCACCTAGGTGTAATCCCCAACCAAAACATAAAATCACTATGAGCCGAGATTCTCCTCATGCTTCTAGAAACAATTGAATCATACTAGGTGTAATCCCCAATAAACCCTTCAAATAACCATGATTATAGATTCTCATCCTGGTTATAGAAACATTGGAACCTTCTTAGGTGTAATCTCTAAACAAAACATCAAATCATTATGAGTCATTATTTTCTACATGGTTCCAAAAGCATGTTCATCCTCCTAAATTTAATCCCCAACCAAAAGTTTATTTCTAAGAGTTGAGATTCTCTTCATGGTTCTAGGAACATGTTCATCATTCATTCTTTAATCCCAAACCAAACCATCAAATCACCATTAGTCTAGACTCTCATTATGGTTATAAAAACATGGGAATCTTGTTAGGTGTAAGCCTCAGTCAAACCATTAAATCAAAATGAGTTGAGATTCAACTCGTGGTTCCAGACACATGGTAATCCTCTTAGTTTTAAACCCCATCCAAACCTTCAAATCACTATGATTCAATATTCTCATCATATTTCTAAAAACAAGTCACCCTACTAGGTGTAACCCCAACCAAACCGTCAATTCACCATGAGTTGAGATTCTTCTCATGGTTCTAGAAACATGGTCATCCTATTAAGAGTAATACCCAAAACAAATAATCATTAACCATTGAGTTTATATTCCCTTCATGATTATCACTACACTCCTCAAGTAG
This sequence comes from Viscum album, assembly GCA_963277665.1. Taxonomy (NCBI): domain Eukaryota; kingdom Viridiplantae; phylum Streptophyta; class Magnoliopsida; order Santalales; family Viscaceae; genus Viscum; species Viscum album. The sequence continues at coordinate 28,374,444 of OY728132.1, read as the reverse complement.
AGATACTATTCTTGGTGTCATAACTCTCCTCGAGTTGAAATAATTCTCTTGGTCTCAAGTACATGGGATGCATGAAAAATCCAAAGTAAAGGAAGAATAAGTCATATTTCATATTTATTAATATTTTTTAATTAAATATTAAGTTTACTTTAAATGGGTTTCTATGTTCGATAGCATACCCGATAAGAAATAGCGGGTTTCTTTGAAATCTTACGTTGCACACTCATAATAAAATATTATTATTTTAAATTGTAGTTAACTCCTAGCTATTGTATTTGAAGGAATGAAAATAAATAACTAAAATGTGATTATACATGTTTTTTATATGTATTTACTTTTATCCAATAAAATTTAGAGGCTTAAAATGTGAATGTATCTAATTTTTATCATAATTTACATTAAAAGGTCGGTTTACCACCTTTTATTGAAGAACCCCATTTAAATTTAGTTTTGGTCATTTTTATATTTTCTATTTTACCAAATAAAATTCTTCTTTAGATTTGGGACATAAAATTTTACTTTGGGTAATTTTTTGGAATTTTTCTGATAAAGTTCATTTTTTTATGAATAGTGAAACATATTGTAATTTAATTCAAAAGTACATTTTAATCTAAGTTAATTATATGGTTAGATTATATTTTTAATTTTTTTAAGTGTAATTAGAAGATATTTTTAGCATTTAATCCAATTTTGGTCATTGTAATTAATTTCACTTTGAAATTGGACATAAACAAGTGTTGATCTTTTGATAGTTATTGTTTCTTAAAAACATGCTATTTGTTTTAACAACGGGAATTAATTTTAAAATTAATTAATGAAACTTTAATGTTTTAAATTTGGAAAAATAAACATCATTTTTGAATTAGGAATATCAAATAAAGCTTAGGCTGAATTTTTGGTATCTTTCTGAAAAACTTCAATTTTTGATTAATAGTGAAACCACTTAGTAGTAGTTAAAAACTGACTTTTTGATTTAAATGAGATTTTACCACTTCTCTGAATTAAATTTCCAAAATATGACATACATGGTTATTATCAAGAAGTAAAATGTGGTTCAATAAGATGAAAATAATTTTTTTTAATAGTAACTTTTGACTTTTATTTACCATGGTTAAAGGTAAATAGGGTAATTCAAGGTCAAAAGAGTATTATAATTATTCAAAATTACCTTAACACTTGTCCAAACCATATTGGTTGAGTCATTTACGACCATGGGAATATTTGGGTAGATTTTGGGACCCATTTAAGCCACTTGGGAGTGATAATGACAATATAAATTAATTAATTTAAAGTAAAGGCCAAAATGACATAAACCAAAAATCTGTTCGTAATTAATTTTTATATGGTGTTATATAAGTAATATTTTTTACTATAAAGAATTATTTTGAAATATAAAAATATTTCCTACATCATGGTATTTTTTCTATAATTTTTATATATCATATAAATTAATTTATTTATGAGACAATAATGATGCAGTATTTACCTCATTAATTAATGATTTAAATAAATAATATTATAATGATTAAAATATTATCCATAACATGTACAATTCTGATTGGATTATTTTCTTTTAAATATGAGTTACCTTATCTTAGACCATAATGATTTTTGGACCTTTGGAAACCGAATATCATTATATAATAAAATAATATTTTCACACTTTCCTAAAGAGCCCTTCCTCTTCCTTATAAAAGGAGACCACATCTAACCAATTCCTAACACCTCTCAATCCATTTGGATCATCCAAAATCTACCCAATTAATCTTCCTACATCCCTTGCCTCCTCCTATAAGCCTTAACTTAGGCATAAGGCACTTCAAGAAGTCCTTCGGTTCAATCCAAAGGGAGTTACCCAAATTAAAGGTAACAGTTTTTCTTAAATTGTTTTCTTTTATTTTACTTATCCAACCCCTAAAATATTTTTATTCCTTTCTTTTGTAACAACACAAGTATCAGAAATATACTAGGATGTTTTTATGAGTAGTATTAGAACTACACTTACACACACCTCCATCAAATGGGTGAAGAGCACAATGTTTCTTTGGATGGAAAACTAACGCACCACGAAACGATGATCGTTCAATTACCTATTACCGCCTCTCATGGTGGCCATTATGATGGAACTATATTTATATATGATATATATTATGTTTATGTTTTATTTATTATTCTGTATTTTCCTTTTATATCACGCCTTTATGGTTTCCATAGAGGGTAAATACGGTAATCTCATTTGAGAAAGTGCGGACTACCGCCCCCTCAAAGTGATGTGAATCGTTAATGCCTTATGTGGGATGTATAAAGGATAGATTTAATGATATTATATATGATATTATAATGTAATTATAATATAACTATGTATTATTATGTTTAAATTCCATTAAAATAATAAATAGAAATGAAAGTAGCGTTCATGTGTACGTACGGCTTACCATCTCCATGAATGGTGCATTTCATTTCTTGCCGTTATATATTATGTAATATTACAAATACATGTATATACTGGATATATATTTCATATATAATATCTAAATCATGAATATCATTCTGGATATAATGGAATATTGACCACATGGACAACTTTTAAATATAAGGTGTTCATTTTTAACTCAAGTACCAAATATCGACAAAATGGACGTTATTAACTTAAATGGTTACATAATGTTTATAACATGGTAATAAGTTATATAAAAGGAATAATAACCCTGAAAAAGGTTCTTAAGCAAGTAGAAATTAACTTTAGTTTATTATTCATGAGATTAATGAATGATCGAGTCAAGTCGGACACGAGGTAAGTGAACTTCTTAACCCAATTCACATTCTTTGGGTTGAACTTATCTTCCATATTTATGTCATTATTTGATTATGTGAGAAATGAATTTTTGTATCTTCTAATGTATTTATACTTTCTTTATGTGAGCTTATAGTGAATACACATAAGCAATCTATTTTATTTACAAAAATATCTTTGTAAGGGACTTTATCTCAATCTCTTTTCATTGAGGCATGTTTTGTTTTAATACACGACTTTCTTTCATACACTGTATAAATACCCTTGAATTTTCAAATGGAATCTTTTTATACAAAGAATTTTACTAAATGAAACAAATAATGTTCCTTTTAATGTAAGCGGCGACAACAACCTTTTCCGTCGCCGAGAGTATTATTTGATCTTTGGCTTCCTCAACAAGCCTTAATGTTTTTTAAAAGAAAATAAATACCATATACTCTTTTATGTATTTTGGTATTGAAATTTTTTGATAATGGATTTCTTATGTAAATATATTTAAGTGATATATTTTGATTGAAATGTTGAAATGTTTTCATTCCTTTATATTTTTTTTATGTCTTATGATTTTATAATGGTACATGGACATTTGATGGGTGGTTACATGATAAGACAAATGACGGGTGGTGTCATGAATACTAGGATGGGTGGTTACATTATAACCTCCAATGCATTTGGTATGGAAGTCAGTCATATGGCTATTCCATTTAGTGATATGTGTGGAAGTAGACCGTATGGTTATTCCATTTAAGTATGTTTATGTCCCAAGTTACCTTTATATGTTATGTGTTCTTTATATGGGTTTTATGATAATATTTTGGATACAAAAGGGTAAGTAATGATCTTTTATTCAGTGAAGAGTATTTACTACTTCATAAAGGTGAAAAGTATTACTTATGATAAAGTATTCATGGTTTACTTATTGTTTTGAAAAACTAACAGTTTTCATTCTTTGTGTATCCCTTACTGATGTTTTTATGGTCATCCAAAGTTTTTGAAATGTTTTTTACAAGACATAATGTGGAATAGGGTCAAGGATGTGATCAAGGAAAAGCCATGCTTTCTTAAACATGGAACTAGACATGACTCTTTTTTCAAAGAGTTTTTATTTTATTAAAAAAAATTGAAACTGAGTAAAAGTGTCTACTTTGTAATATTTTGAAATGTAATAGTTATGTCCTAACTCTCTAAAACACTAAACCTAAAAAGATTCTCAATGTGAATTATTCATTTAATTCAATATTATGTAAGGTTTAAGTTCGGGACCTTATAGTTGGTATCATAGGTCAGTTTAGACAACTTTAGGAGTTATAATGTTGTTAAATTAATGTCTATAAATTAATTTATGTTAAGATCAAAATGATATAGCATTTACAGATCACCATGTTGCTTCGCCTAAGATATTTCTGTGTTCAGAATGGTTTTCCACAGAGGAAATAGTGTATCTATGTTGGGACGACATCAGAAGGAAGACAACCTTCCAAATCAGTTACCTGAGAAGGTCGGAATCAGAACTAAACAGTTTGTTGTAGTGATGGCATAGTTGATTCAAGATATAAATGGTGGTGGTATCCACGCACAAGATCAGCTAGGTCAACTGTAGAGGAACATGTCAGTAGTGGATCATTTCATGAGGCAAAATCCCCTATTACTCAGAGGATCATCTGACCCTATGCTATAAAAAGGGTGGATTAAAGCACTGGAAAAGATTTTGGATTTCATGGGTTGCTCAAAACCACAAAAGGATAGTCTCGTTGTTTACTGTTTTGAAGGTGAAGTTGATCATTAGTGGTTGATGGTGAAAAATATCAGGGTTAGTGAGGAGATTGATGCTCTCGATTGGGATGAATTCAAAGGTATGTTTCCTGAGAAATATTTTCCTAAGGTGGTATGTCTTAGGATGGAAAAAAAATTCCCTGAATTGAGGTAGGAGGATGACTCAGTGGATTCTTATGAAGAAAAATTCACTCGATTGGCAAGGTATGCTCCAAATTTCATCCGAGATCTTAATATTAATATAAATCAATTTTACTCAGGACTGAAGCCACAATATCGAATAGTGTTAGCCTCTCATGAGTTCAAAAGTTATGAAAAAACTTGTTCGTTGTGCGGAGAAGGTGGAAATGGAGTGTGCCGATGATCAAGTTTTCTTTGACAAACTATAGAATAAGAGGTCTAGTTGGCAGGAAAAGGGGAAGAATTCTTCAAAGAAGCCTGGAGGTAAGAAAATTAAATATCCAAATTGTGAGAAGTGTGGTAAAAAGCATCCTGGAGAATGTTTATCAATGTCTGTAAAGTGCTTATGGTGTGGTAAGTCTGGTCATCTTGCTCGTAACTGTAAGGAGGATGATCAAGCCGGTAATGAAAATCCATCGGTAAGATGTATTAAATGTAATGAAATGGGTTATTATGAAAATGAGTGTCAAGTGACGAACTCAACTGAGGGAAATCAGCCGGACTACAAGCAGAAAGGAGTGGTGAAATCCTTTGCAGCTACTTCATCAAATGTTGGGCCATCAAACAAAGTAGTATCAGCTCCAGGGAGCTCAGTATTTTTCAATGATTTTTTTGAGGTTGGGGTACCATCAGTTGAAAGTAAAGGAAGAAAAAATTCTGAAGGCTGTGTTTTGTACTAGATATGACCATTATGAATTTTTAGTTATGCCTTTTGGGTTAACCAATGCACCTAAAGTATTCATGGATCTTATGAATGGAATATTCCGTGAGTTCTTGGATAAGTTTTTGGTTGTGTTCACTGATGATATTTTGGTTTATTAGAATATTAAATAGGAACATGAACTTCATTTAAGGGTTGTCTTGCAAACCTTAAAAGAAAAGAAACTTTAAGGGAAATTCATCAAGTTTTAGTTTTGGTTACAACAAATTTCTTTCCTTGGTCACATTGTTTCAAAAAATGGAATAAATTTTGATCCTGCAGAAATAAAAGTTGGTGAAGAATGGCCAAGACCCACAAATATAACCGAAATTCGTATTTTTCTTGGTTTGGTAGGTTATTACTAGAGGTTTGTTGAAAATATTTCACGGTTATCTAGTCTAATGACTATGTTAACTCAAAAAGGTGTTACGTTAATCTAGAAAAAATAATGTGATGATTTTTTTCAGGAATTGAAAAGAAGATTGGGGAATTCTCCAGTTTTTGAACTTCCAAAAATGGTGATTTTGTTATCTACAGTGATGCTTCTTTGAAAGGACTGGGTTGTGTCCTAATGAAGAATGATCAGGTAATTACTTATGCTTCACGTTAGATGAAACCCCATGAGTTAAATTACCCTACACATTATTTGGAATTAGCTACTGTTGTTTTTGCTTTAAAAAATGGAGGCATCATTTGTATAGAGTGATGTGTAAAATATATACTGATCACAAAAGTTTAAAGTATATATCCACTCAAGAAGAATTGAACATGAGACAGAGGAGATGGTTGGAATTAATAAATAATTATTATTTCATGATCCATTACCATTCGGGAAAAGCAAATAAAGTGAATGATTCTTTGATTCAAAAAAGTAATGCTTCATTAATTATGATACGTTTGGAACAAGATCCTTTGGTTTTTGATTTGATGAACTTTGGAATAGAAGTTATTTGTGTAGAAAATTCTTCTATTTTGTATCAAGTGTCCGTGAAATCATCTTTATCAGATAGAATTAAGCAAGAACAGAAGGAAGACAGTGAGTTACAGAAAAATTTAGAGTTGGTTTAGAAGGGTAAGTTTTCTGAATTTAACATTGATGATGATTGTGTTTTGGGATTTAGAAAGAGATTATGTGTGCCTTGTGATTCACAGTTGAATAATGAGTTGTTATGTGAAGCTCATATTTCCCCATTTTTAGTTCATCCTAGAAGTACTAAGATGTACAAAGATCTTTGTGAGTATTACTAGTGGGATGGAATGGAAAGAGATATTACTGATTTTATTGTGAAGTGTTTGACTTGTTAGGAGGTTAAAGAAGAGCGACAGTTACTGAAAGGGATGCTTCAGTCTTTACCAGTTCCAGAGTTGAAATGGGAAAATATATCCATGGACATCCTTGTGGGATTACCGAAGACATCTCTAGGTAATAATTCAATCTGTGTTATAGTTGATCGGTTGACTAAATCTTCTCATTTTCTTCATATTCAAGATACATTATCTCTAGATCAACTATCTCAGTGGTATGTTAAAGAGATAGTCATGTTTCATGGAGTTCCCCTCTCCATTGTATGTGATTGTTATCCCAGGTTCACTTCTAACTTTTGGAAAGGCTTTCATAAGTCATTGGGTACTGAATTAAATTTTAGTACAGCTTTTCATCCTCAATCAGATGGGTAGTCAGAACGAATAATTCAGACATTGGAAGATATGAAATGTTCTTGTTCTATGGATTACCAGGGAAACTTGGACCAACATATTTCTTTGGTTGAATTTTTATATAATAACAGTTTTCATTCCAGTATATAGATGGCTCCATTTGAGGTATTATATGGAAAGCGTTGTCGAACACCAGATTTTTGGGATGAAGTAGATGAAATGAAGATGATGGGAATAGAATTGGTAGAAGAGATTGCAGAGAAAGTTCAGTTCATTCAGAAGAACATGAGAACAGCTCAGACCAGATAGAAAAGATATGTGGATAACCAGAGGAAGGATTTTTCTTTTGAGGTAGGTGATCATGTCTTTCTCAAAGTTTCTCCATGGAAAAGTGTGATGCGTTTTGGAAAGAAGGGAAAGTTGAGTCTGAGGTTCATTAGACCTTAATAAATTCTGGAGAAAGTTGGATCAGTTAGATACAAAGTGGATTTACCTCCAATTTTATCCCAGGTACACAATGTTTTTCTTGTTTTGATGTTGAGAATGTATATGTCAAATCCATATCATGTTTTGAGCCCAAAGGTAGTTCAATTGGAAGAGAATCTCTCTTATGAAGAAAAAATAGTCTAGATTATTGATCGTAGGGAGAAAGTATTGAGGAATAAGGTAATTCACTAGGTAAAGGTTTTTTGGAAAAACCATATGGTTGAAGAGGCAACATGGGAATCTGAAAATGCTATGAGGGATAAATACCCCCATTTATTTGATAAGTGAATAAAATTGGGAGGACGCAATTTCCAAAAGGGGGGAAGGATGTTACATCCCAAGTAAATGAATAATAACTCATATTTCATATTTATTAATATTTTTGAATTAAATATTAAGTATACTTGAAATGGGTTTCTATGTTTGATAGCATACCTGATACACAACAGTGGGTTTCTTTGAAATCTTACATTGTACACTAATAATAAAATATTATTATTTTAAATGATAGTTAACTCCTAGTCTTTGTATTGGAAGGAATGAATATAAATAACTAAAATGTGATTATACATTTTTTTATATGTATTTACTTTTATCCAATAAAAGTTAGAGACTTAAAATATGAATGAATCTAATTTTAAGCATAATTTACATTAAAAGGTCGATTTACTGACTTTTAATGGAAACCATCTTTAAATCTAGTTTTGGTCATTTTTATATGTTCTATTTGACCAAATAAAATTATTCTTTATATTTGGGACATCAAATTTTACTTTGGGTAATTTTTTCGTATTTTTCTGATAAAGTTCATTTTTTAATGAATAGTGAAACATATAGTATTTTAATTCAAAAGTCCCTTTTAATATAATATATTTATATGGTTACATTATCTATTTAATTGGTTTTAAAGTATAATTAGAAGATATTTTTACCATTTCATCCAATTTCGGTCATTTTAAATAATTTCACTTTGAAATTGGACGTAAACAAGTGTCGATCTTTTGATAGTTATTGTTTCTTAAAAACACGCTATTTGTTTTAACAACGGGAATTAATTTAAAAATTAATTAATGAAACATTAATGATTTGAATTTGGAAAAATAAAAAACATTTTTGAATTCGTAATATCAAATAAATGTTAGACTGAATTTTTGGTATTTTTCTAAAAAACATCATTTTTTGATGAATAGTGAAACCACTTAGTAGTACTTAAAAAAACTGACTTTTTTATTTAAATGAAATTTTACCACTTCTGTGAATTAAATTTAGAAAATCCGACGTACATGGTTATTATCATGAAGTAAAATGTGGTTCAATAAGTTGAAAATAATTTTTGGTGAACAGTAACTTTTGACTTTTATTTACCGCGGTTAAAGGTAAATAGGGTAATTCAAGGTAAAAAATAGTATTATAATAATTAAAAATTACCTTAACACTTGTCCAAACCATATTGGTTGAGTAATTTACGACCATGGGAATCTTTTGGTCGATTTTGGGACCCCTTTGAGCCACTTGGGAGTGATAATGACAATTTAAATTAATTAATTTAAAGTAAAGGCCAAAATGACATAAACAAAAATCTGCTAGTAATTAATTTTTATATGTTGTTATATAAGTAATATATTTAACTATAAATATTCTTTGGAAATATAAAAATCTTTCCTACATCATGGTATTTTTTATATAATTTTTAGACATCAAAAAAATTAAATTATTTATGACACAATAATAATCCAGTATTTACCTCATTAATAAATGATTAAAATAAATAAGATTATAATGATTAAAATATTATCCAAAACTTGTACAATTCTGATTGGATTATTTTATTTGTAATATTAGTCAACTTATCATCGACCTTAATGATTTTTGGACCTTTTGAATCCGAATATCATTATATAATAAAATAATATTTTCACAATTTCCTAAAGAGACCCTCCTCTCCCTTATAAAAGGAGACCACTTCTATCCAGATCCTCACACCTCTCAAGCAATTTTTGTTGTCCAACCTCTTCCCAATTAATCTCCCTATATCCCTCTTCTCATCTTAGAAGCCTTACCTTAGGCATAAGGCACTTCAAGAAGTCCTTTGGTTCAAACCAAATGGAGGTTCCCAAATTATGGGTAACAGTTTCTCTTAAATTGTTTTCTTTTATTTTACTTATACAACCCCTAAACTATATTTATTATTTTATTTTTTAACAAAAATAGTATCCTAAATATACTAGGATGTTATGAGAGTTATTATAACTACACTTACACACACCTCTATCTAATGGGTGAAGAACATAATGTTTTTGTGGATGGAAAACTGACACCTCACGAAACGATGATTGTTCAATTACCTCTTACCGCCTCTCATGGTGGCCATATTGAAGGATCTTTATTCATATATGATATATATTATGTTTAGTTTTTCTTTATTCTTCTGTATTTTCCTTTTATATCATGCCTTTATGGTTTCCATAGTGGGTAAATACGATAATCTCATTTAAGGAAGTGCGGACTATCGCCCCCTCAAAGTGATGTGACTTGTTAATGCCTTATGTGGGATGTATAAGGGATAGAGTTAATGATATTATATATGATATTATACTTTAATTATAATATACCTATGTATGATTATGTTTAAATTCCATTAAAATAAGAAATAGAAATGAGAGTAGCATTCATGCGTACATACGGCTTGCCGTCTCCATGAACGGTGCATTTCATTTCTTACATCCATATGTTATGTACTATTATAAATACATGTATATACTGGATATATATGGAATATATGATATCTAAATCATGAATATAATTTTGGATATAATGTACTATTGACCACATGGACAACTTGTAAATATAAGGTGTTCATTTTTTACTCAAGTACCAAATATCGAAAAAATGGACGTTATTAACTTAAATGGTTACGTAATGTCTATAACATGGTAATAAGTGATATAAAAGGAATAGTAAACTTTAAAAATGTTCTTAAGAAAGTATAAATTAACTTTAGTTTATTATTCCGGAGATTAAATAATGATCGAGTCAACTTGGACACAAGGTAAGAGAACTTCTTAACCCAAGTCACATTCCTTGGGTTGAACTTATCTTCCATATTTATGTTGTTCTTTAATTATGTGAGAAATTAATTTTTATATCTTATCATGTTTTTATACTTTCTTTATGTGAGCTTATAGTGAATAAACATAAGCGATCTATTTTATTTACAAAAAGATCTTTGTAAGGGACTTCGCCTCAATCTCCTTTCATTGAGGCATATTTTGTTTTAATACACGACTTTCTTTTATACACTGTATAAACACCCATGACTTTTCAAATGGAATATTTTTCTACAAAGAATTTTACTAAACGAAAAAAATAATCTTCCATTTACCATAAGCAGTGACAACGGCCTTTTCCTCCACCACGATTATTATTTGATCTTCGGCTTCCTCAACAAGACGTAATGTTTTTTAAAAGAAAATAAATACCATATACTCTTTTATGTATTTTGGTATTGAAATGTTTTTGATAATGGATTTTTTATGTCAATATATTTAAGTGATATATTGATATTGAAATGTGGAAATGTTTTCTTTTCTTTATATTTGTTTTGTGTCTTATGATTTTATAATGGTACTTGGACATTTGACAGGTGGTTACGTGATAAACCAAATGACGGGTGTTGTCGTGAATACCAGGATGGGTGGTTACGTTATAACCTCCAATGCATTGGTTATGGAATTCATCCGTATGGCTATTCCATTTAGTGATATGTGTGGAAGTTGACTGTATGGTTATTCCATTTAAGTATGTTTATGTCCCAATTTACCTTTATATGTTATGTGTTCTTTATATGGGTTTTATGGTAATATTTTGGTTACAAAATGGTAAGTAATGATCTTTTATTCAGTGAAGAGTATTTACTAATTCATAAAGATGAAAAGTATTAATTATGATAAAGTATTCATGGTTTAGCTGTTTTTTTGAAAAACTAACAGTTTTATTTCTTTTTGTATCCCTTACTGAGATTTTTATGCTCATCCCAAGTTTATGAAATGTTTTTCACATGAAATAATATGGAATAGGGTCAAGGATGGGATCATGGAAAATTCATGATGTATTAAACATGGAACTAGACATGACTCTTTTTTTCAAAGAGTTCTTATTTTATGAAAATAATGGAAATTGAGTAGAAGTGTCTACTTTGTAATATTTTGAAATGTAATAGTTGTGTCCTAATTCTTTAAAACTCTAATCCTGAAAATATCCTCAATGTGAATTATTCATTTAATTAAATATTATGTAAGGTTTAAGGTTGGGTCCTTATAATGCCTCTTATATATAAGTCCCAAAACATACCATCACATGACCCACCTAATAGTTATGGTATCTTAGGGAATCACATGCATGATATGCACCTTATTTCCTATTGTCACCCATTTAATGGCCTAGCAATCTTCTCCAGGTAGCCTCTGTTCATATTCCTCCCTTCTAATATAATGAAATGATTTCAGTCAATGTGACTAATCATCAGTTGTCTCTTTTTCTCACACTGAGAAGGAATCACATTGTCTTAGAGATATGAAATGATCATCGCATCAACATTGGAAAACTACCTCCATAACAGGTCTCCTACTGATGTGTAATCCATAAACATTCCATCAAACAACAAGGTCTTGAATTCTTATTCTTATCAGGATATATAGGATTCCTCTAGGATGTTCAAACCAAATTTCATTCATCTATTATCCATCCCCTTGAACTCTATGGGTTTTTTATTCCTACTTTCATAGGATATGTTGAGTGCCTCTTTGACATTCAATACTATATCCAAAACACCAAATGCCTTCCTAAATGGAAATAAACTCCCGAGAGCCCAACTATTTGGATTTAACCTAAATTATCATGAGAAAATAAGTGATATATAGGGGATATCTAATATATATTGAGGTTAACATTTAATACATGGTCTTGATCAGATCATTGGAACTTGGGTAACCAATTCCACACTTGGATTTCAGAAGGATTTATGAACATGTATTAAATATATAAGAGAGTCTTGGAGTAGTAAATAATCCTCCTCAAAAGGGCATAGGGATCCCTACTTCCCATCCTCTCAAACATTAAATTTTTTACATTTTTAGTGGACAGTTCCAAGTGACTGCCTACCTTTGTAAAGTAGGTATGTATTAACTCATAAAGAGTATGGACATGAAATCCTTGAGAAACAGTGGGGTAATAAAAATTAATATCATAGTTTGTAGTGTGATAGTTCTTGATCACTATTTTAAATTTAGTATCGAGAATATTTTAATGAATAATGATATCAATCACTATGACCTCCAAATAATGACTTATTTCTATATTTATTTCTAACTTCATTCTATATGTATATTTTTTATTACTATTTTATATAATTATATAAATTTATTTTCAAATACACCCCTCTAATAAAAATATAATATTAGAACATTTTAGTTAGAATATAATTTTGAAAATAAAAAATTGGTTTTTTTCATACATCCTTCTTGATATTGACCCTAGGGTGTGCACTATGATTCATTCTTATGTAATAAGAATATATTGGATTGGGATTAAAAATAAATCCATCATATTAGGTATATAGGGTGTGAGTAAGAGAATAGTAGGGTGCCCCAAGAATATACACAATATATTTCAGAGTGGAATCCAGTGGATAGAATTTGAAACCTTTATTTTAGAATCCCCCATTTTGATTAATAAAAAAATTTCTATTCACTATAAAAATAATTTTAAAAACTCCATTAAAATACATTGGCCTATAAGATCATGATATTTAACATAATAAACATGAAAAATAATAATATAAAACATTAACTTGAGTAACATGGAATAATCATCATCAAGATATCCAATGTGTTATAGAAACATAAAATTATAGAACATCTCTATAATGAACAACATATGAAACATAGGATATCACCTATAAGTAAAATGGTGACCATGACTCACTCAAGGAACACTATAAAACCTTTTTGAACATGAAAAAAGAATATATTCTGATAAGTCTCTCATTCTCACAAATAAAAACATCTGGGCTAGTTCAAAAATTATGTTGGAGTACCACCCATTCAAGTTTCCCAAACATATATCCAGGTCTTCCAATGTGAAATCAACTAAAAATAATTTCTCATAATATTGAAAAACAAAAAAAATAATATAATAAATATACCTTTACATAAATCAAGGGATAAAAAATGTATATTTCAACTCTAGACTAATCCTATTTCAAAACCTCTTTTGAAAACACATTTGGAATGAAAATCCTTTTTAAAACCTTTCATAAAACACATTTTAGGAATAAAACTTGTTTTAAAGTAAAAAACCAAGAAAAACTACCACTTTATTCATCAAAAAGTCAATAATAAATAGGAATAATGATAGTTTTATTCCAAAAAAACAAACCATTATCATATTATAAAAAAATTCAAATGAAAACAGAAGTTCTACATATATGTTCCAAGGTTAATATCCATTTTTGAAAGACACCTACCTCAAATATAAAAAAAACTCATAGAATTCATTGAATATCACAATAAAGGAGATAAATGGGTCCTAAAAATACTATAAAACAATATATTTAACATTTAAAATCATCCCTCTCCATAACATGGTCTCTATTTCTATCTAGGGAAACATGAAAAAAGAACTAAGGAAGAATAAGGAATTAAAATAATAATTTAAGTAGAATCTATATGAAACTAGCTTTATACATAGAATAACCTCCACTAGAAGTAATATTGATCACAATATGAGACTTCTAGAAGGATATATCCATGGTCGAGGAACCAAAGGTTGTATGAGTGGGGAAACTAGAAGGGGAATACGATTAAAAATCAATAAAGGCATGAAGGTTAATTCAAATTTATAAGAAAACTAAGCAGGACGCATAGTTTGGACATACAATTTGGGAAACACTGAACCAACCATGTTAGTGATATTGTATAGAACCCTATATTAAAAAGTCATCTACATGGTTTGGTTTCACATTTCCTCTTAACCGTGTGCCAATAATGCACCTTAAATTTATATATCAAAAAACCCACATGATTAACCTAGAAAACCATGAGTTTTAGAGACTTGTGTTCCAACTATAAAAACTAATTTGGAAATACCCCTCCTAATATTCTTAGTTAGGGTGCATGGTTTTTACAAGCCTTGGGCTAACCATACACCTGGCCCTAGTTCCCTATTTATCATTCCTTTCAGCATCAAAATCATAAAATTTAAAAAAATTAATATAAAAAATAAAATAAGTACATGCCATTTACTTGGGGTGTTTCATTGGAATTTTAAGGAACTATTTAATGGAATCAGTATAAGTTGTTGTGCTCACAAAAAAATAGGCCTTTAATCAGTCCCAAATAGGTGAATAAACCTTTTAAAATGTGGCATAGAATTAATCCATAACATAAACTCTTTAGTGATTTTTGAATTAAATGTTAAATCCAAAACAAGGAAGGAAATCAACGAAAATATGGCGATGTAGCTGAATAAGGTGTGATTTTGGAATACTAAACAATGTGTAAAAATTATAAATTATTTAACAAGAGGATAAGAAAAATGAAATATAACTACGTTAGAATTATTAAAGATAAGGTCTAAATAAAATTTTGAAATTATAATTTGAAATAAATTTTCAATGAATATGATGATAGTGAAACTAATTTGTGAAGTGATAAACATATAACACATAATAAAATATATAATATTAAATATAAAGAAAAAATAATTTTTCTAATAGAGTTTATCGTTGAATTAATTGTGGCCCAAGAAATCAATGGTTGATAAATCAGACATCATCAATGAAAAATATAATCTCACGCAAACATTGAGAATGAGGAGTGGAAATCACACTTCTCATACAATCATAGAAGGAATAATCTCTATTTGAAAAGGTGGAAGATAATGATTCATGAGCCAAGAATATGAATAAAAGATAGATTAAATAAAGAAAAATCAGACTAAGGAGCTTATAAGAATACTATAGGATCACAATGTGATCATAAGTATATGGGTGTCCAAAAATAAATAAAATGATAACTAAATGGGTGTTCAAGTAAAAATATGGTGAACATGGGAATATTTTAAACAAAAATTCTAAGTTTGTGGGTTATTCATTAATTTATAAGGACACAACTTAGTGACTTTTATTTTGGAGTGTATAAATAATTTGATAGAGAATATAATAAAATATACTCGATTTATTTCTGATAAAATACTTGAAAGAATTATCCTCTTCTTTATTGAGTTGAGGAATTATTTTACCATTGTGATAGAGAATGTAAGAAATTATAATTACTTGATTTCAGCCTACTATTTCATCCATGAGTTTTGTTTCTAGTCATTTTTTCAACTCTAATTAATCTCATATAAATAACCATTATGAATTTTTTATTTCTGGATCATTAAAATTAATATTTAATAACTCATAATATCCAAAAAAAGATAAAAATATTTTCCTCTTATTTTTAGATATTAACTAAAATAAAAATGGTTATAATTAGTTTAGATAATATCCAAAATGAAAAAAACATTATACATTGATCTCAAAAACATCACCAACAATACAAAAAGTTGAACATGAATCATTCGAAAAATAAACAACATTAAAACCAGTCTAAATATTCAAGAAAAAAAATTAAAACCAAATATTAGAATTGATTGATCACATATTCTTCTAATATAAATTTATAATTTATCTCCAAACATTATTAATCAGTCAAAATTAATATACAAAAAAAATTATATAACATAATCATATATTATCCCAAAATATACTAATCTTTCTAAAACCATGTAAATCACCATAAAATTGCTAAAAATTATTTATGATTAAAAAAGTTAACTCCTTATTTTCCCTTAAAATAAAATCCTATATTATCTAATAATATTCCATTCAACTAAATGACATAATGTTCCCAATATATTTAACTTCTTCAAAAATAAAATTTATCACTTATACACCAAAACACTTTTCAATCCAATGATTGTCCATATAATAAAACATATGTTTCTCAAAATGTAATAACACTTTTATACTAATTAACCATAATTAACAAAATATAAAATAAAATATAAACCCTAATGGTTATCAATTCCTCTCATCTTATGTCCAAAAAATATAATAACATTCTTCCTCAAATTAAATTTTCACATTTTAATCATAAGAGTTACATATACCTCAAACATCTATTAAAACTCAATAAATGTTTCCAAGGTAGTATGATTATATGAAACTTAAAAAGAGTACTAATGACTTTAAACTTATGATAATCCTTAAATTTTTCATTCTTTAAATAAAATAAAAATACATTATAAATTGTGTTACCCAATATATATACACTTCAATCATTCAACATCCTCCATTACATTTTAACCAATAAATTTCAAATTATGGATTAAAACTTACTTACTATAATAAATAATAATAATTATATCCTAAGATTCATATATCTGAATCAAAGCATGTTTCCCACATTAAAAATAATTAAATAATTCAAAAAAATTATATTTCATTCATATATTCTTGATTTTAAACATATGAACTT
The DNA here is from genome assembly GCA_963277665.1 of Viscum album. Lineage (NCBI taxonomy): Eukaryota > Viridiplantae > Streptophyta > Magnoliopsida > Santalales > Viscaceae > Viscum > Viscum album. Next base: position 28,357,274 of record OY728132.1, on the reverse strand, counting down.
CCTAAACCATTATTCATCTGATCTTAATGACCCACTTCTTGAGCTTTACACCTGGGGAATTGATATTCCTAATACGTATAATCTCCATATTTGAAACATCTTCATATCTTTTTTATATATGTCTATGGATTATTATTCACACATTATTGACATGTAAAAAAGTTGTATCTTTTTACCTTAATGATATTTATCACCAGAACATCCGTGAAAATTAAATTATCTTTTATTTACTATTTCAAGAAACTCCCCTCAATTTAGGTTGTTAATCATGACATGAGATATCTTTTTAATCATAACCACAATATTTTTCACTCTTGATTATATACCATTTGATTTATAATAAAAAAACACAATAATTTCATTCACATCCATTATTAACATGGTTCCATCGGGTTCAAATAATATACTAAAAAAATATTTCATTGATTATATCAAATAAAATCATAAATAACCATATTATGAGATGTATAAATACTAAGAAATCCCTAACCATGTAATATTATATTCAACTATTTCTATTTATAAAAAAATAATTCTCCATCACATACTACCCATTGAGGTTACATAATATTATTAACTTATGCTTAAATAATATCACAACCTCTAAAGTTATCTAAATACTTTCATTAATACCAACTATAAATAATCATGCCTTAATCAACCAATAATTATGAGTTTTATATAAATTATTTAATTTTCTTATATTTCCAAGAACATTAAGATTTATAGTTTTTGAGAATTTAGAAAAACCATTACATAAAATTTTGCACATTTCTATATAGTATTCATTTTTAACCATATAAACAGGTTCCTATGTTTACACCCTTATTTAATTCCAGACACATTTTCTTCATTTAGGATGTTTCACCATTTACATTATTGTAATCCCTAAAATTCCTTAATCAATTTGAATTTTTTTTTAAAATATTGTTTGAGAAAAATAATACTTGATTAGGATATAAAAATAAATAAGACTTCATGATTACTTTTTCAAATTCATGAAAACACATAAGGAATTTTTTTACATATTAATCTTTGAGCTAAAAATAATAATTACTTACACGTGAAATAAAATTAAATTTCCAAGGTTTTCATACAATAATTTGTAAAAAAATAAATTACAAATCATAGTCATTAAAGTTACATGGGAAATATTGAGAACCAATGAAAAAACATTTAATATTTTTAATATCATAAATATTCCTTTTAAAAATGATTTTATTCTCTTACCCTATGAAATCAAAATATTTTTTTTAAATCCCTCTGAATGAATTGAAAATATATATAGGGATCTTTTGAAATTATCCTTATATTAATCCTTACTTGAATCCTTATAAATTAATAGTCAAAAAAGTTAATATCATCATATATCTTAGGACTAACATAACATTAATTAACTCCACCAATTTTTCAAATGAATTTGAGACCTACATCAACCCATTATTAGATCTATATCAGGCTCAATCATTATAATATAAAATTTACAAGATTTTTATCAAGAGAAAAACACTTAAAAAAAATTATTTCCATTATAATACCCAAAACAATTGGCATTATATTCCTTGAGAAAAATTAATTTCAGTTATCACATTAAAAAAATAAGAAATGTCGTTTTCTTTTGAAAGAAACGTAAAACTCTAAATTCCAAAAATAATATAAATAGGATATTAATTAAAATTTTATATAATATTATATAACATTATATAATAATCTTGATAACTAATAATGGATATTATGGAATGAAAATTTATTCGTGGATTAAATGTTAAAAAACTTTTTAATCTTTGGTAAAAAGATTCAAAAGTTACCTGTATGGAAAAAATTTCAAATATTATTTTTAAAAACGTTATAAAAAGTAAATGATAGTTGAAAATTAATTCAAAGACTCGTTATATTAAAATTAATAAAATTATTGAAAAATTTATAGAAATATGTATATATAATAGAAATACTTTAAAACATTTAAAATTTCATTTTAAAGAAAAATACATTTCCTCATCTCCTGACTCAACAAAAATATCCTTTACCTTCTTTACTAATAAATTTATATGGATTTTATACTTTATTAATAAACATGTTTAGGTTTATTCCCTTATCATGATCCATTTTATTTCATTTATTACCATGTCTTATATAATTTTCATATTGGTTAATTTCACATTGGATGTTTTCAGTGTCATTCTGTCTATAACCTCAAAATAACTTTGGTGCATTGACCATAGTCAAAGGGCTCAAGGTTACATAATCAAATAAATCTTAAAAATTTTATAATATAATTTTTATACATTAAATATAATTTTATAACCATCCAAATGAGGTGGTCATGAAAAATTAAGCACATCATTTCATTGAGACGGTTGTTCATACATATGCATGAACGCCATTTTCATTTTTCTACTATGTTGAGAAGAAATAAAATAGATAAAATTTGAAATTTTAGAATCATAAATATTTTATTAATTCCTTATTTATTAATTTTTTCCTTCTTTATGATCATCCATGTATGGTGGAAATCAAAAACTAATCAAATCACTTCAAAGAGGTAGTATCCCACACGTACACAATAACTACTTTATCATTTTCCAATGGATGGAAAAGTTAAGAAGTTAAGTAATATATTAACTATCTTGAATCATAATAATTTCATAAAAAACTTATATATTAATTAATTACATATTTATTACCATCCATGTGAGTCAGTGATATAAAACAAAATACATCGCTACATAGAGGTGGTAGTCCACATATACGAATGAGTAACATTTTCATTTTCCATACGATGGAAAAGGATATGAAAAAGGGTTATAAAAAAATAATAACATTTCATTATATTAGATATATTTTTGTTATTATATAATAATGTTTATAGAATATTTGATAGAGGTGTGAGAAGAAATAAATATAAAAATTATCGATTAAGAGTTGTAACACTACTTTTTAAAACCTCATTTAGCTTACAACGTATTCTTTCTAGGATTGGTGTTTTGCATAAACCAAGACCACTTGAAAATGTGGAGGAATGTTTGGAAGGTATTTGCATATGTACAAATCAATCTAAATTATTTAATGTATGTGAATAAGAATAAATAATAGTTTTCATTTAATAAGGGAGGGCAGTGACATTCTTATAATTATTTAATGTTTTAAAATTATATAAAGTATTAAAAATGGGAAAGTAGAACTAAAAAATAAATATTGAAGCTAAGTTTATAATAATTGAAATATTATTATACAATTATATTTAAGAAAATATTTTGAGACTTTATCACTTATTTTTAACCTTAATTAACTCATTTTACCCTTTAGTATGGTGACCACATTACACCATGGTTACTATTAATTATGACCAAAAATAAAATCAACCTATAGAAGAAATTAAATTTTTCATATATTTTGTTATTTAATTTAATATTTTAATCATATTTTTTGATCTATAAATTTATTTGGATGAGTTTTGGTTTGTTCTGGTAGGTTTTAGATCCTTTTAGATGCTTTTCTAAAGGTCAATGGTAGAGTATAGTTTGTAAAAAACAATTTGGATTATCTAGAAAAACATGAAACTAGAGGAAATGGATCAAGAGGAGGAACATGGTTAAGTAAAATGGTATAAAAAAAGTTAATACTCCAATGAATATCATGTGACACCCTCTATTGGAAACAACATTTTTCGTGGATGGTTCTTTAAACATTGTATCTAATCCATGTGGCTTATCTAGAAGCCCAAAAAGGGGTGGAAGGTTGGAAAAATCTTGAAAAAAAAAATGTGCATGAAATTAATGATATAAAATTATATCTGACATCTATATATGGTCTTTTTTTTGTTTTTATTCTTTATATATGAAGAACCCTAACATTTTTGAGACACCTCACCCTTTTCTACTGATTCCCTTTCCTCTTAAGTTAGTTTCGATTGAAGCCAAGTAATTTAAATATTTGGAATTTAGGTATGTCATATAAGAACCTCATTTCATTCGGATTCTTATTTATCTATCATCTTTCCCCCAAAACAAGACATGTATTCATCATATTGTTTCTCTATATATAGATTTCAATACCAATTAACATTAAATTCATCAATCGTTTATAGAATGAAGGTGGATTTCGATGTGTCAAAGACATCCCTTTTGATTGGAGCTTGATCCCTCATTGATGGTGGATTTTTTAAGGTAAGTTTCCATAGATCAATCATCTTGATACTATCTTATTTTTTTATATCATCTTAAATCTATTTTTTGATGATGGTTTGATTTTGTATATATTTTTTTCATCTAAAATCATTATTATCGTCTAGAATTGATGATAAATTCACAATCTATTCTTGAATCAACAATGGATATAGTGAATTAGTATCTTATTACTTGAAATGTCTTTAGACTAGTTCCATTGATGGACTTTATGAGGTATGTGATTCTAGAATCAAATCCTTCATATATAATATTCTACTTTCTTACATTATAGATATCTTTATTTTATTAATTGATACCTTTGATAGATATCATTTATGTGTGATAAAGTTCTACATGGGTGTGAAATGTGGTTTGTGCTTTGATACATTGATGAAATTTTGAGTACTTCATCAAAAAACATGAGGTCAGAAGTTCCTTATATTTTGAGGCTCTTATATAATCTTGTTTCTTTATGTGATATATGTGTGGCATAACTTTTTGTCCATGTTTGATTGTGATCACTTGTGGGTGTGTGTATGCCCTGTGAGACGTTTTTATGATCCATGATTCTATAAGTATGCTTATGTATCTTGTTTCCATGTTATATTTTGATAACATATTGTGTATCCTACTACAATTTTCATGATTTCATGATATGATTTTCCTATGTATGATCTACACTATTCTGTATAAGTACCCTGACTTTGGAAGTGTTTCTTTTCGTACTCGAAATAGGTGGACCAACAAGATATGATTATACCTTATATGGAGAGTACATATGACATGTGATGATGAAATTTATAGGCTCAAAAGTAGGGTAGATATTTTTTGTGGATGCGGAGTCTCATTTTTACTTGATTCTGAGTGGAATTTGAGAACCATCTACTCGTGATTCCTAGAGGATACCAAGTAGAAAATTTACATTATGCTTAGTGGATTTTGAGTAGAATATAAACTTGATTTCTAGTATATTATAAGTGGCATGGTAACTTTATGCCTGGAGGATTCTAAGAAAATAATTTCAAGCCTTTTCACTAGTTCTTGATCATTTTTTGATATTTATGGTTATCCTTCCAGCATGAAGATGAAGTAGGTACAGCTGACAGTCATGGTGGTTTGGTAAGAACATAGATGATCAATGTATGATTATTTACGACTTATTGTACATTTATTATAAAATATAACATACATTTAATACATGTGAACATAGTTTAAGCATGCATTGTTGGTGTCCTACTAGCTTTTTTTATTCACACCTTTCATGATCATCTCATTACACATGAAAAATTCATGTTTAGTGATCTAGTAAAGGGTAAGGGGCCCGTGGAAAATAGTTGAGTAGTGAATCATGGAGCTTGTAGAAGTAATGGGATAGGCTCTAAAGGATTACCATTGGGTTTTAATTATTTAACTGCTTGAACATTTACACTATTTTGTATTTTGACATTGGTAGAATTTATCATTTATCTTTATTTATTGTATTAATTGTTCTCCATCTAATATTACATTGTGATATTATATCTTCCACATCGGCTACTATAAGTTGTTATATAAATTTATATTATTTTTGAAAGAATATAATACTGAGGGTATAGTCTCCCCATTGACTATTTTCAAACCCTCACTACCAATTGGAAGTCTCTTGCATGTGAAGATTCATATATGAGGTTATGTTGATCTCTAGATTGAACATAGTGGTTCAGGTCTCGATATTAAAAAATGGTATTAGAACACAATTTTATTCTTTTATTTTTCCAAACTAGGACATGGTATAAAGGATATAGAGTGTGTGAGACTCAGGTAGGGGAGTTAGCAAGTGATTGGCTAGCTCATGTGTCATAAACCTCAGATTTATCATTGATAGGACTGCTATTAATTTTTATGGGATTTTATTACATTCATAAATCATGATTAGGTTCATAGAATCGCATTTCATATATATAAATGTTGTGTGTTTTATTATAGTATTTTAATTTAATTACTTTATGTGAGCATATTAACTAATTAGGATTTATCCTAATGGATTAAAAAATACTAAAGTTTCCTTCATGTTTCAAAAGTTTCTACCCTAAAAGAGAAAGATGGTGCCATCAACTAATATGGTCCTAGATGTTCCCACTAGGGAGGATACCCATGTTCCACCACTTAATATGCATGTGGGTGTATTATAATATTCACCCACACCTACTATAGTAGTATAGGTAGTTGTCCAACCTTATCCAAGAGTCTCGACCTTGTTCCTATCTAGATAATAGGGGCATTTAGTTCCATTGTTGACTATGATAGATGATTCTCGAACCATCATCCACCATCCCTTCAGGGCACTGAAGGGATGTAGAATATAGAGAACCAAATAGATATCATCAAGGGTGTCTCTGACCTTTTTTACAAACCTAATGACGGAAAGGTGATGTAATAAGTGATCATGTTATAGCGACCCACTAGGATATGGTGGGGTGTGATGAGACAAATAGTTTGACCTGTAGGTCTCACATGGGAGGCCATTAAGGATTCATTCGTTGGGTTTTTATATAATATGATGATGTTATACTAAGCACATGGGTTCATGGAGATATAGCAGTGATCCATGAAGGTATCTATATAATCTACTCATTTCATTGAGCTACTTATGTTTTCACTAATCTATGCCAGAAACGATGCATAGAAGGACATGAAATTCGAGATTGGTCATTGTCCCATCATCAGGTGGTATGGTAGGATTTTCATCCAAATGACTTAGAAAAAGTTTTTTATTTATTACTTGACTATTAAAAGGGTCCTAGAGGAGGATTTATTAGTTTTTCTATTTCACTCTTTAGTTCTTGGGTGTGGGTACTTCCTACTTCTACAATGATTGTATTTTATGGTAGTGGGAAGAGGAATAATAAAGACATATAGCAGGGTTGTGGTGTGTAGGTGGAGTATATTATGGATTCTTTTTCCCCTTATAATGATATCAATGGTGATTCAACTATGTAAATATCATACATTACCACGAGTTATGCATAGAACTTCAAAAAAAGTGTCAGTAGTGTGTCAAGATGGGGCATCTCCAATAGTTTTTCTCAAGATCTATATAGCTGGGTTTTTGTAGAGGATTGAGAAATATGTGGTCAGAGAACCATGGATCTAAATGAGGTTGTCAATATTAGGCTTAAATGAAGATGAGTCATGTGAGTCACAAACCTTAGGGATAGGTTTTTGAAGCATATGAAAGTAAAGTTTAGGCACTGGATCATACTCTAGTAGATGGTTCTGAGTTACCATCTACTGTTCATGGCATGGTATTCATCAATTCAATATTTTCTACTACATAATTTATATTGATCATTCCCATTCCTTAATATATACACAATTTATTTCTAAACTTGATATACCAGTCAAGTTTTCTTCTGTTTTTTTTTCATCATTACCCTATTGGGGATGAAAGTGGGCCTTCTTTAGTGACTCCCAAACTCTTCTATAGTAATTTTTATTTATGGACATCTATTGGACATCGTGATTCCAAATATGATGAGATTATACAAGATTCTTGGAATATAATAGTTTTCTATATTTCATGATCACATTTATTGCTATTAAAGATGTGTATTGTTTACATTTTTTAAGGGAGAGGAGTATCTGATGAGTGGAGAATGGGAGTTCAGAGTAGGTAATGTGGGACCATACATGAGCCATCTTGAGATGATTATGACATGTATTTTAGGCTTCTCTCTTTTTGTAGGACCAATAATATCCCCTCATATTTTTTTCAATTTGTATATCTCAGTCCGGATGTATTTTCAGATGAAATCACATTTATTCCCCCTGATAGGGGAGTTGAGTTTAATATAGAACTTGTTCCATGTGCGTAGCCTGTTTCAATATCCCCAAATAATATGGAACCAACCGAGTTGAAGGATATAAAAATATAGATAAAAGAATTATAATAGAAGGGTTTTATTAGGTTGGGTTAATCATTATGGGGTTCCCCTATTATATTAACAGATAAGTTAGATTTTAGTCTTCGACACCATGTAGATTACAAAAAGCTAAATAAAGTGACCACGAAGATTAGGTATCCACCTCCCATGATCAAAAAACTCTTTGATCAATTATAGGGATCCTGTTAGTTCTCCAAGATTGATCTCTAATCTGTCTATCACCATTTTTGATTTAGAGAGGAGGATATCCCAAAGATGATATTTTAGAGGAGGTATGGACTATATGATTACTTGGTGATGCTGTTTGAATTTATGAATGTTCCTAAAGTGTTCATGGATATCATGAAAAATACCTTTAACCCAAACATTGAATCATTCATCATGGTGTTTTTTTATGATATCCACATTTACTTAATGACCTCATATCACACTTCTGGAAATCGGACCTTTCCCAATACTTCTATACCAACTGTTTGTAAAAACCGTTGGTATAGGTCCCCTTTCCCAACGGTTTGGCCAAACCGTTGGGAAAGCCCACTTTGAGGTCACTTTTCCCAATGTTTTGCCAAAACCATTGGGAAAGGGTATGGATTTCCCAACAGTTTGGCCAAACTATTGGGAAAAGTCCACTTTGTGGCCACTTTTCCCAATGGTTTGGCCAAACCACTAGGAAAGGGTATGGCTTTCCCAACGGTTTTGCCAAACCGTAGGGAAAACTATACTTTGAGGCCACTTTCCCAACAGTTTGGCCAAACCATTGGGAAAGGGTGGGTACTTATCCCAAAATTTTGGCCAAACTGTTGGTATAGCTCCCCCATATACCTAAGTTGCTCCCATAATAAAAGGACATATACCAACGGTTGTCATAACCATTGGTATAGGTCCTTTGATTTTTTATCGAATATTCTTACTGAGAACATTATATAAATCAAAATTTAAAATAATTATGATAATACATACATATATATATATATATATATATATTTATGAAATTTTGTTCACAAAAGTCATGATAGGTTAGTGGTTAGGTCGTTCTATGATAAACTAGAGGTCCTATGATCAAATCCCAGCAAATGTTTTTTTTTGAAATACATATACCAACGGTTTTATGGAACCGTTGGTATATATTTTCATATTAATTATACCAAACGTTTTCAAAACCATTGGTATTGGTCTATACCAACGGTTTTCCAAAAACCGTTGGTATAGACCTATCCCCACGGCTTACTTTCCAACGGTCCTCCAAACCGTTGGTATAGGCTATACCAACCGTTTGGATTCCAATACCAATGGTTCCAAATCGTTGGTATAGGTTAGTTTTCCAGTTGTGTCAGCATTCTATACATATCAAGATATTTTAAAGCTCACTTAGAGCATATAAACATTATTCAAAGTAGTCCAAGTATCACCTTTGGGTTTAGAACATTAAATTCTTGGAGAATGTTGTTTTTGAGACCGATATATCAGTTGAAATAGAGAAATTAGAGGTGGTGATGTTCTATAAATGTCCCCATAACATGTTTGAGATCAATATATTTCTATTTATCAGCACCCATGACTATGATCACAAAAAAGGGGTGAACTTTTAGTGGTAAAACTGGTGTGAGGAGGATTTTCTTGAGATGAATATTAGTTTGACTATAACTCTTATGTTGATCATTCTTGATCAATGGATCAATTATACTATATACTTAAATGAATCACACAATGGTTTTGGATAAGTTTTAATGCAAGGGGAGTGGGTAGTATCTTATGGGTCACACTAGATTCAACCCAATGAGTGGATATATCCTACCCATGACTTGAATATTATAAATATGGTACATTATTTTAAGTGTTAGTGACACTATCTCTTGGGTGAGAGATTTTTTATCTACATGGCCCATAAGATCCTTCACTATATCTTAACTCATTGGGACCTTAACTTGAGGCAAACTCCTTGGGTCAAGTACCTCCATACATTCAATTTTGAGATGGTTTGTGCACCAGGGGAAGGAAATTTTTTTGTAAATGATATTATCCATATGATGCAGGTAACTCAAGAGATTGGTTAATGAAATTCGTAGGAACGTTGGTGCCTATTAATCTTGTCGGCCAATTTGAAGATTGATGCTTCCATAGACCCATGACTGATGACTTTTTCTCCATTATTGATGTTATATTATTTAGTATATTATGGGAAATCTAGTCGATAATTTGACCCATATAGTGTTCTCATGCATGAACAACTAGTAGGTGGTGACCTGATACTCGGATTGTCGTTGAATTACAACAATGTATGGATTTTACATGGGAGAGTATAATTACCTAATTATATCATGGAATAGCTGATGAGATACTTCCATACCACTAACTGGGATGTAAATCCTAGATTAAAAAATATGTACGATGACTTTAGGTAATATTTCTAGTTTCTAGGGATGTACATGGACATTTCTGGATTCATTTCTCAATGTCTTACTTTACATAAGATAAAGGTCAAGCACCAATGTCCTAATGGTTTGGTTAATACACTTATTAAACTTATATATATGTGGTAGGATGTCATCGTGGACATTTTTATGGGATTACCTAGGACATTGAAGAGCTATGGTTTTATTTGGGTGATTGTCAATTAGATAATGAATGTTTTCCATTTCTTACTGATCCATGAGACTCAATCTATAGATGAGCTACAAAATCTGTATGCCCATGAGATAATACACTTTTATGGTGTTCCCTTGAGTATTATATCTGATAGATAAAGATTTTTTTTGTTTCAATTTTGGCATTTCTTGCATAATTCTTTATGGGATTAGCTAAAATTGAGTACAACATATCATCCCTAGATAGATAATTAGTTAAAGAGTACAATTCACATATTGGAGTATAATATTATGTATTGTTCGCTATTATTTTGTGGAGTGGATGATCACCTATCCACATTTGAGTTAATATAAAAATAGCTATCATTATTTGATTCAAAAGGAACCCTATGAGGATTCCAATCATACGTCATGTCATTTAATGCTTTTTTGGCATGAGGCGGGTGTTGTGGAAATCATGGGGGCTAGTATGGTACATTATACCTCCAAGAGTGTGAATATGGTTCTTATAATGACCTAAAATTTAATAAATAAAATTCCACTTATGATTTAATTAAATGTCTTATTATGTATTATGGTTATAGAAAACACTTGCACTTCAGTATTTTTATTATATCCTATCACATTTAAAAGATATTTAAGAAAATTTACCTTTGATAATATAACTATTGAGTAGTGATCTTATGATTAGTATAAATATAGGGTTTTCTTAAATCCAATTGACATAGAAATAGTAAGGAATAGCCACAACCAAAAGGATTGTACCCTATGAAGATCATTTATCGGAGCTTCCAAGGGAGATAGAATTACTAGTCTTTTCCCTTGACCAATCCCAAGATAAGATCCAAGAACTTATGCATGATTGAAACTGTTTATGGGATAAGTTCAAACTCATCGAGATCGCGACCCAAACTATATACGCCAAACCACCCCATGAAAATCTCACCATCATGCACCTTAACCTTTTGGAATTTGCTAGTGTATTAAAATGAAATGTATCAAGAACATAATAATATGAAATTTTTTGCTGTACTTTCAATATAATTTTTTATATTAACTTATTATCATTAATTTATAAATGTTTTTTATTTTTATATAATAAGAAGATTGTGTTTTTAATTAGTATTCACTTTCAGTAGAAAATTTATTTCGGCGAATTAATGTATTTCTGAAATAAATAATATTTTAATAAAATATTATTATTTAATAATTTTTATTAAATATAAATTATCGTATAATTTTTATGAAGTCAAATTTAATTTTCATACAAATTTGTAATCTTTTATTGTCAAAAACTACCATTTCTCAATAAATGTCGATTCTTATTATAAAAGTGAAAATAAACATATTTAGAAAATTATTTTGATAAAATGAATATTATTTTTGGAATCAGTATATCTAAATTAACCAATGGTTAATTATTCATAATTCTCTAAGATAGCCTAATTTTCTGGTAAAAAATCAATACCGTATAAATATACGATGTGTATTATTACGTCATAAAGACCCAAAAGTTTTGTGATAAATATTGTAAATGATATACATGACTAAATATACATTTTAAATTTAAAATAATGTCACTTTATATTTTTTTATTAATTTAATGAATCCTTTATTAATCCTCCAAAAACCTATAATATATTTTAAACTTTTAAAATCATTTCTTTAAAAGTATTACTTACTTACACATTAGAAATTTCATGACCCTTCCCCTGAGACCCATGTCGTGACTACCCCAAACCCACCTCCCACTGGCTAGGGGCTAGTGACTAGCACTGAGTTGGCATATCCCAAAAAAATGGGTGGCATTTTCTTAAGTACCTATATATAGTCACACAACTCCAAGCCACGGATGATGGAAGGTGAAAACACTAACTGAACAAATACCATGTATGACAGTAGAAAACTGAAGGTAAACGAGGCCAGAATAAAAACCCAACTAAAACAAACAAGTAAATATAAAAGTCTCTATAACACCTCTGAAGAAAACCTTACCTGAAGGGTAAGTGTAGAAACACCTTTCTGAATCCGCAGAAGCACTTATTGTCTGTCGGGTCACTCTATGAACCACCGGGCCCCGGTCCACCAAGTACTCTATCAAAGCATCAATCATCGACAAAATACATGACACGTGTGAGAAAATCATGTATAGGTTTCAGTAAAACAATACTCAGTAGGGACCACAAACCACAAAGGTATACCACAAAGAAATTCACAAAGTAGTCTACCAAAGAGGTATACTAAATGTTGGATCTAAGAATTATAGTCAAGAGAGTACCTATAGTCAGCTCACAGAGGTATAATCTAAAGTATGAAAATCATGACTATCATTTATATACATTGAACACCTCATAATGTTGATGTACTCATCCCCGATGAGTCTCTTAGGCCCGTTGGGTCACATAAACCTGCTCATCACATAGAAATGCTAGTTCATCTAGACCCACTCGTCACTTAGGAATTCTAGGTCACATAGACCCCATCGTCACTTAGGCACGATGGGTAACCTAGACCTACTCATCACAGTCTTCTCGTTACATCCCGCCATAGGATTCCCGCTTGTATCATTCTTGATTGTGAGAGAATATACTCTTTAATCCAATAGTTGTATCACAAAATTCACAAAAACACACTTAGAGTATATAAAAATGACCAGCTTGACGTGAGGGTCCCAACTCAATATATGGATCATCAATCAGACATACAGTTTAGAATGTATGAGCCTTTTATGAAAAAGGGATTGTTGGGTTCGGGTCTGGTCTGACCCGGTCGGACCAACCCAACTGAAACTGCTGTAGAGGTTCGGTTTGTTCCACCTAGGACACGACAAGCACCACATCTCTGAACTACCCCATGGGTCGTTGTGGGGTCGTGCCACCACGGTCCATCTGGACCACGGTTCTCTAGTTGCATGAAGCAGCTCACTACTGCATCTGTCGAAGCCCATTGTCGGCTGCCTATCAGCAGCCCCCATCCACTGCCCACAACTATTACCATGGGGAACCCTGTCGTTGGGCTTTGGGCTGGATTCCCTTGCCACCGGTATGACCCTTTCGTCTACATCCTTCCATCTCCACCACATCATGCCCGGTCATAGACCTCCATCACTACCGGCTCCAATGTCGATGGGGATCGCCTTGCGCCTCCCTCTCCTATGGCCTCCAGTCGTGGGTTCATCTTCCACTATGGTCCCCCTAGACTGTGGTCTGTCATCGCCACCATTCGTTGAGCCGACAGCTAGTATCGTCTCACCTTGAAGAAAATGAGAACTCATAACGCCCAAAAAAGATGGATTCGGGCCTTGTTCATGTCAGTCCCGATTCATTCACATTAGAATTCAAATTTAGGGGTATGAGAGAATGACATCTCTAAGCATGGATCACATAAGAACATGGATAACCCCAGTTCAAAACCCCTAAATCAAAACCATCCAGTATACACCATCGATCCATAGTTCAACCTATTTATGGGTTGATCCTCGATCATAGATCAAATTAGAGAATGGGGAAAGAAGGAATTCACATATAATTAAACCCCTACCTCAAGGATTGGATTTATTGTTAGGGAAGAATGGAGTTTCACTGACATCATTTTTTGATCCCCAATCCTCAATCTTTGATCCTTGATTCATGATCCACAATCTGTTAGTGTTCATCGCCGCTTGTCATTTGCTGCCGAGAGGCTTCACCAATGCCTTTTCTTTTCCAGAGATTCTAGGGAATTTCTCCATGATTGTTAATCTAAACCTATATCCATGTCAAACTATTAAATGAATAAATGCATTTCAGCATCGCTATTTCACTGTGTTGCAGCATCGACACATTTTTTCATTTATGAAAGGAAACATATGCTTTATTGTGGCATCGCAGTGTCACTGCATCACTGCAAAATGTTATAATAAATAAAATAAACTTTTTCAAAATATTATTTTATTATATTTTAAAACATCTATAAATTAAATTTTACCCTCAACCCATGTCGATCGAGGTTAGTCTCCTGCAAAAGAAATTTCACCCTCATGAGCTCAACGGTACTCTCAGAATTCCAATATGATTTACAATTTTTGAGTTATAGGATTTGAAACTAAAATAATATTTATTTAATTATTTTATCTATGGTCACATCCCAAAAAATTATTTTCCACAGTTGACTCATTCCAGCCAATGTTAGGCTATGCCTAAGGAAAACGCCTCATTATGAACTCCTAGATGATCTCAGATTTTCAATCTGATTCACTCTTCATGAGTAACCTGTATTTGAAAAATAAAATAAATTTTTTTAATTTTTTTATTTACGGTTATAACATTTTTGGGTTTTCTAACTAAAGGATAGGGTAAAGATACCATCCTAAACTTAACAGTGCCCTTGGATTTCTAATTTGAACACTTGTTTAAGAGTTATTCCACTTTTCAAGAAAACCACTCACACACACTATTTAAAAACTGAGCATTTTTTTGATAGACCATTCTGGGCATACTATGCCTCATAATCACACACCATCTTAGTGCCTGGTCTTAGAATTTTCCTAATAATTTTCTAAAAATAAAACTAGGAAAATATGAGTGATTAAATTCTCCCCACTGTGAGGCTCTATGTCCCCGAAATCCAAACAAAGGGATTACCAAACATATGAGGGTATGAGCACAAACCTGAGCCTCCCACTACCATGTTCTCTCTTAGAGATTCATGTGATTCCACTGAACACACACTATATGAATGGATCACCCAGGGAGGGTCCTCTCTAGTTGATACTTGATCTCCACTAGAAACTCAGAAAAATTTTCCCCGTCATCAATGTCCACCACACCCCAGTCAATGACATTTGATGGGTCATGTATTAATCTCCTCAGTTGGGATATGTGGAAGACATCGTGCACCCTCTCTAACTGTGGAGGTAGAGCCAATTAGTATGCCACCTCACCCACTCTATGAAGTATCAGAAACATTCTGATGAATCATAGAGATAATTTATTTCCCCAGACAAATCTTTGTATCCCATGTCGAGGAGAGACCCAAAGGAACACATGGTCTCCCTCCTAAAACTCCAAGAGTCTCTATCGCCTATTAACATGGGACTTATGATGGATCTGTGTAGTCTTCATCCCCTCCTAGATGAACTACACCTTCTCAGTAGTATCCTAAACCAACTCTGAGCCCATGAGCACTGACTCACAAGGGTCAATCCAGCCAAGTGGTGACTTGTAGGGTCCCCCATAGAAGGCATCAAATGGTGTTATACCAATGGTGGAGTGGTATATTTTTTTGTACACAAAATCCACCATCAGTAGGTGATCCTACCAACTACGGCCAAAATTGAGGATGCAAGAACGTATCATGTTCTCTAAGACCTAAATGGTCTTCTCTGCCTGACCATATGTATATGGGTGTATGGTTGTGCTCAAGCACAGCTGAGTCCCCAATGCCTCCTGCAATCCCTTCGATGACTGGGATGTAAAGAAGTCATCTTGATCTGAGACAATGATCGATAAGACTCCATGGATTCAAACTATCTCCTACACATAAATCCATCACATGATCTCTACGGGACTCTATTCTTGAAAAACTAAGAATTGGCTAACATGGTGAGTTGGTCAACGATCACCCAAATAGTATTGTGTCCTCTAGAAGTACGTGATAAATCCATCATGAATTTCATTGATATCTTTTTCCACTCCCTTCTTGGAACCCAAAGGAATAAAAGAGAAACCCCCTTCCAAGTATTGGAGCTCGACATGGTATATTGACAAAAGATGAAACTGATTAAACAAGTGCTCAGATTTTATATCAATAGGTAAGTCTAGTTTCAACCTATTCCTTCATCCCTAGTGTTTTCCTTGAGACCAACATGCATATCCTAATGAATCGTGTCACTCTATGCATCCACTACTACTATTTTTCATCCTATAAGATAAAATATGTGCTCTCCACCTTTCAAATATCCATCATGGGTATTCCCTATGGAAAAATGAGAACTTAAGGACTCATAGTCAGTATCATCAAGTTGTGCCTCCCTGTATCACTTTAAGAGTGGAGAGGTAACAACCACTGATTGAAGGTAAGTTGCATCATCTCTATCCAGGAAGAATTACTGTAACGAGGCCAACTGCTTTGTTTCCTCATTAAGAGACTACGAATTGGATCTCCTCTTGAGGCATCCACTACTAAATTTCACTTACCTGGAGTATAAACTATTTTAAAGTCATAGTCTTGGAGGAACTTCATCTATTTCCATTGTCTCTGGTCTAAATCCTTCTACGAGAAGTTATAATTGAGACTCTTGTGGTTAGAGTAGATGATAAATTGTTCTCCTATAAGGTAGTGTTGCCATATCTTCAATGAAAATACTATCGCTTCCAACTCAAGTTTATGGGTCACAAAGTTCATCTCATGTGGTCTCAAATACAGAAGACCATCTCACTCCCTTCAGGTGATCGAAGAGATCATCGATCCTTGGTAGTGGAAATTTATTCTTTATGGTCACCTGATTCAGGCATTGGATGTCAACAAATAACATCATGCTCTTGTCAGACTTCTTGGAAAACAATACTAGGGATGACCATGGTGAAATAATGGGGCTCACGAAACAATTAATTTGAATGTACTCCAACGGTACCCTCAATTGAAGAAGCTCTACAAGATCCATCTAATATTATATTGTAGATATTGGTGTCATCCCAGGGTATAGTTCAATGTGGAATTCTACCTCCCTATAAAGAGGTAGCCCTTGAATATATTTCCAAATGATGTCCTCGTACTCAACCACCACTATAGGAAACTGAGAACTCATCCCATCTACTGCACTGAGGGTAACTCTAGCCAACTAAAGAGTTATTGGTTTCATCCTCCTATGCATGAGTATATCCCATGCTGCATGGGTTTCCTTTTTCACTGACCAAGGAATACCCAAATATATCACTACGTACATACCACACCCTTTTTCCTAAAATAGTAAATCTGGGAATGAACTGTCGATAACCAATACATACCAAGAATGATGTTGTAAGGCCTCATCACTTCCACCAAGGGGTTCCAATTTAAACTCTCACCTCAGTGATTAGACCACACCGCCATCATTAGTGTGATTATTGAGTCTCCTCCCATCGGTATCTCTAGGGTTAAGGGTCAATTCAATAGTTTAACCAAAAAATCGAGGTCTCGAACAAGATTTGTGACAAGGAAGAATTATTGGTACCTATTTCTATTAATATGACATCCAAGGATAGAAAAAGACCATATATCGAATCATACCTAGATCCCTTGGGTCATATTCCTTGACTGCATGCAGTTACCCCATCCCCTTTTATTTAGCTCTTTGAGCCTGGTGTGGACCATGTGGGGGTGGTTGTGGTAACATGTTGAAATGTATACCACCTCCTCCTACACTCCCAAATCCCCTGCCACATCTTCCACCCTACAGATTCATCATTTCCTATCATTGTCTCTGCCCTGATGGCCCATCCACTATTTAAATATTAGCACTAGGGGTTGGAAAATCTCTAGTGATATGTCCCATATAATCATCTAAAAATAATTACCTATTTCTAGTCCGACTAGACTCACCCTATTAGCCCTAAGATGTTGATCCCCTTTCTTGGGACCTCCTCTCGGAACATCTCACATGTCTAAGTCCTTGATATTGACATCAGCTTCCTACTCCCCAATGTCTCTACTCCTACTTTCCCATTGCTGACATCCACTAGTTGTATCTTCTCATCCAGAGGACTTTCAACCAAAAAGGTTCGCTATAGCTTGGATGTCCCTAAAAAAATCTTTCTAAAAGGTCCAAGACCTGAAGAACTAGTCATATCATATTCATCGAGTACCTGTGAAGGTCAGTATTACTCTATGAATATTCATCTACCGACATGTCGTCCTTCTAAATCTATAAAAGCACGTGGCTATGCATAGCCCTTTGATTTTATGGCAATATACATGTATCTAACAAATTTTCTCAAGATATGTCCATAAAAGAATATCCTCATTATAAGATTGGGTAATCAAAACCCCACGATCACCCTACAGATCCATGTAGAAGGCTCACCACCAGGACTGCTATCTAATCTAATAGTATCCTGACTACACAAACAACTCAGTCACCACCTCAAGATAGTCCTTATCCACCTACGAGTCGAGTTCACCTTGGAACATGAGGGGTCTCTTTTGTTGATACTCTTAAAGTACACTCTGCCCATGCATCTCATCTGTTGGTACTATGAGTACCATGTGATACTCCATAAGTGGTGGTATAGAAAGTACACCACCTAGAGGTGCTATCTCTGATATGAACTGTTGTTCCCATCTCATCACCCCATGGATCATCCTCATGATCACGTGGTGAAATTATGGCTAGCTGTATATGTGGAAGATTATTAAAATAAATCAAGATATACCAAGATAAATAGAGTATACCTGGTGAGCTGAATCAATAAAGACATGGAAAACTCAACCCTTTCTTATACGATGAATGTGCCATCATTTTTTCCTAAAACTAGTGTTTTCATGTACCAAGTCGAAAAGTAGAATTCAGGGTCCTGGTGTATGGATACAACGTCCGGTACACCAACACTTGATTTTCTGGCCTGAAATCTAAACTCAAAACACTTAACACTATTTCTCCAAAAAAACTCATATATTATGGGTTCTTAAGGTTGAACTGACCTCCTTTGATACCACTCTATCACAACCCATCCCCTAAGGCCCATGTTGTGACTACCCCAAGCTCACCTCACATAGGGCAAGGGCTAGAGACTAGCACCGAGTAGGCATATCCCAAACAAATGGTTTTAATATTCCTAATTATCTATACACACACACACACACAACTCCAAGACATAGATTATATAAGGTGAAAAAACTATGTAAACAAACACAAGGTACGATAGTTGAAAACTGAAGGTAAATGGGGCCATAATACATGCCCAAATAAAATATAAAATTAAACGTACATGTCTCGGGAACTCCTCCACTGAAAAACCAACCTAAAGGGTAGGTACATAAACATCTGTTTGAAGTCATATAAGCACATCTTATCTTTTGGGTCACTCTAAGAAACACATAGCACCGGTCCACTAAGGACTTCTCCAAACTATCGATCATATACACAAGACATGCCACATTTGGGTGAATCTCGCGCAGGGGTGAGTAAAACAATACACAGTCAGTACCCCCAATACCACAAAGCTATAACACAAAGAAATACACAAAGCAGAATTGGAAATAGGTACACGAAGTATAGCCTCAAAGATGTATAGTCAAGAGAGTCACTAGAGTCAGCTCACACATGTATAATATAAAGTATGAAAAGAAATAATATTAGTCATATAAACACTGAAAACCTCATATTACAGAGTCACTCATCCCCGATGATTCACTTAGGCCCATTAGGTCACCTAGACCCACTCATCACTTCAGCATGCGGGGTAACCTAGACCCACTCTTCACATAGGCATGTTGGGTCACTTAGACCGACTTGTGACTTAGTATTACTGGGTCACCTAGAACCTCTATTTATAGTATTCTCGTCATAGCCAGATGCAGGATTCCCTCCCACAGTACATTTGATCCCAAGATAATATACTCCTCAAGCCATCAGTTTTATCTCAACTTCCAGAAAAACCCACTCATAGTATATAAAATGGACCGCCTCATCGCGATTGCCCAAACGCCAAAAATGGATCACCAATCAGACATATGATTTTGATATTATGATCCTTTTATGAAAATAGGATGGTTGGGTCTAGATTAGGACTGACCTGACCCATCGGGTAGACCTAGACCGGGGTCCATCGACCCAACCCACCAGGTCTGGCCTAGCCCACTGAAGAGGGCCAGTTTGTTCCACCCAGAACACAGTGGGCACTACATCTCGAAACCACCCCATGGGTTGTTGTGGGATCCTACCATCACGGGTCACCATGGTCAAGCTAGACCATGGATCGCTACCACATCCACTGAAGCCTGCCTCTGGCGTCCCCTATCCACCACCTATGGTGGTTGCTAGGCCCTCATGACCACAACCTTTTTGTCATCGTCGCGGCCATCTATCACCATAAGCTCCCATGCTGGTGTTCGATCACATGGCACTACCCTCTCTTATGGAATCCTATTATGGGTTGATCTGTCATAGTGGTCCCTCCTGGACCATGGCTTTCCGTCACCACTGGTAGTCAAGACGAAGGCTTGGATCTTGCATCCTGGTGAGAGGGAGAACATCGAATGCCCAAAATGAATAGATCTAGTCCTTGTTTGTGTCGTCCCAACCCATTTGTGTTAGAATTTTAATTCAAGGGGGATGGGATAATAACATCTCTAATAATGGATCACATATAAACATGGATAACCCTAAAATCAAAATCATCCCATATATGCAATTGATCTGTGGGTCAACATGTTTGTGTGTTGATCTACGATCATCACTCAAATCAAAGAACAGGGTAAGAAAATATTCACTATGAATTAAACTCATACATTGAGGACTGGATTTTTTGTTGGTGAAGAATGAAGTTGCATTTTTGTTATTCGTCGATCCCCAATCCTCGATCTATGATTCAAAATTCATGATCTATGATCTGTCGACATTCATTGCTGCTTCGTATTTTCCACCGATAGGCTTCGCCAACGCCTTTTCTTTTCAAGAGATTCTAGAGAATTGCTCCAGTATTTTCAATCGGATCCTATATCACTGTTAAGCTGTTAAATGAAGAAATGTGTTTCGGCATCATCGTTTCACTTTTTCATGGCATCGACACATTGTTTCATTTATTAATGGAAAAACTTCTTTGATGTGGCATCGCAGTGTCGCTCGATTGCAGTGAAATGCTAAAATAAATAAAATAAAATCTTTCTGAAGTTTATTTTATTATATATTAAAACATCCAAAAATAAATTTTTTCCCTCAACCCACACCAGTTGAGGTTATGCCCTACATAAGGAAAGAACACCCTTTCGAGCTCAATAGTACTCTCAGATATCCAACCCGAGTTACAATTTATGCCTGAATGACCTGATGGCCTTCATTTTTATTGATTTTTATAACCTTCCTTTCAAGGGATGAGAGGTAACCATTACAAGTCTTGTAGGCTTAGTGATAACATGTCCCATATGCTTACGAGACATTACATGACTTGAAGGTCTTAGGTAATTCAACCAGACTATAAGAACAAGGAACTTCCCCTCCCTAACATCTGCATCATGATGGTAGCTCTCCACCTTCGAATGGTCATCTAGCAAAGCTTCCTGTGCAAGAACAGTCTAGTCCCGATGGTTTAGACATACTCTCTCATTCTTCCAAATACATTGGTTCTACTCTGGTGAGTGTGCGTTCTCTGAATCCTCCTCTAGGGATACTCATTTTTATTGAGTATGTCTGGCGCAACTTCATGTGGCCTGAAGGCCTTAAAGGTGGCCGGAAATCCCTACTAAACCGAAGGCCTAGGTGTCCTGAAGACCTTAAGGAATAAAATCCCAAACCAATGGCCCATGGTGAATAGTTCTGGCTACTACAGTACTGAATAGTATATGCTACAGTACCCGCTATAGTTTCTGCTACAGTGCTTTCAATAGTGTCTGGTACAGTACTACTACAGTTCCCCGGATTATGCCTCTTCCTGGTTTTGAACATTTTTCATGTGAATTAACTTAAGGATACCTCAACAACTGGTTTGAGGATTATTTTATTACCATTTATTATTTATAGGATTTTAAAATAAAAGAATCTTTATTTAATTCTTATATTTACAATAACATCTCAAAAACTACTTTCCAATATTGACCTGCACCGACCAATGTTAGGCTATGCCTAAAGAAAACACCCTATTTTAAACTCAACGGTAGTCTAAAACTTTCAATCTGAGTCACCATTCATGAGTTATAAGTATTTAAAACATAAAATAATTTTATTTAATAATTTTATTTATAGTTATTCCATTTTTGGGTTTTCACACTGGAGCCCCAGATTGACTAAGGTTAAGACAATCCTAGGGTAAATATGCCATCCTAAACACAATAGTTCTCTAATATTTTTAATTTGGGAACCTGTTTAAAAGTTATTCCACTTTTCTAGAAAATGAATCATGCGCGCTACTGAAAACATAACATTTTTTGATAGGCCATTCCAGGCACAACGAACCTCAGAATCACACACCATCTCTGCACCTCATCTCAAAATTTTCCCAATAATTTTATAAAAAAATATCTAGAAAAACAAAATCATTACAATAAAGGGTATTATTTTAATAATTTTGGCCCATTTCATTATAAAATAATTAAAACCACCACTATTTGGTTGAAAACATGGGATAAATCATGGTAATATTTGTGGTTATGGTTATTTTATTATATAGATTCCAAAACCAATGTTTGAGGAATAATAAATAAATCCTCTCTCTTTTCTTATGTAAAACCACCCAAGATCCCATTTTTCTTCACTAAAAATATTTTTATTGCATATTTACTCTTCCTTACCTTATATAGAGTCTTTCTAAGGTTCTCCCATGATCTCAAGAAGCACCTTATAATAATTTGGAGTCACACTCTCAATGTAAGAGATCTTCTCTTTCTCCTCTTTATTCATGCATCTTCTTTATCTTATGTATTTTATCTTAATTTCCAAATGTTGGGATATGTTCTTCCATATCCACCTTACTATAAATTTTATGTCTAGATTATAAGATACCCATATCACTCTCATTAATCCCTCCCATAAACATGTATACTCCCCTGTTATGTTGTCAAACGCTCTCCACAATTATGCATGCCAAACAATTGTGTAGTGAATACACATACCCATTTCCTATCAAGAGTGTTTATATTTATGCACGTATAATTATTTGATTGTGGATTCACATGTATGTATTAAATACTCATTTATCATGGAATAAAATATGATGATGAATGAATCTATGTTGTATGATCTATGTGGAACACTTAAGCATGATAATGAAATTAAATTGATGTGTGTGCCCTGAATTATATAGTGCTCTAATATATTATGAAATGTTTTAGTCTCATGATACATCATTAAAGTGATTAGGGAGTGAAAATAATCTATCATGTGACTTTTTCGATTATTATGAAATGGTAGTTGGCCTTGACATATGTTTAAGATGTAGTGTATTAATTTCTTTCCACATTTCCCATGTTCCCATTAAGATTATAAAGTGATATCATGCCTCATTATTCAGTTTTATAATTCTTAGCCATTTTATGTCTCATTGATATGCCCATTTTATAACATGTATTAATTTCTCCATGTTATTCTATGTTTATTCCATTATGGGTCTTTATATATCACCCCTTTCATATGTATATCTCCAAGTTATCCCTTGAAGTTTTAAGTACGAAGGAATTTTATGATCATGTTATGAATGTTTTCAATAATGGTGATTCATTACCTATTATAAGTTGTTCAGTAATGTATCAAATTCCCAAATACACTAGACTTATCAATCTTTCAGGTGGTATTATGCATAATTTTATGTAATAAATCATGAATCTATGTGTATTAAAGATAAGGTGTGTCATAGTTTATATCAAAGTAAACGTTTATTAATTTTTGGGATTTGGATTAAAAATCTATAGAGAAAGCCTTAGGGGTAATACTATTTATTACAAAACATCCCTAGATTTTTGTAAGTATAGAGTAAGTGGTTTATTAAGAAAATACATCCATGTATGGATACTATAAGTGCATGTGGCTTTGGGAATGATTCACATATGGGTAAAACTCGATAGCACTGCATTGAGATAGACTCGACTGAGAACTAGTGCATGATAATAGACCTTTAGGAACACCTAATTTGACACTCCCAAGGGATATTCTTTGGTAAATTCAAAAGATCATTATGAGCCATTATTAAGGGAATAAAAATCCAATAATAGTATATGTTAGGAAATAGATCACGGATGACATATATTAAAGCCTAGAAATTCATAATTTAAGAAATAAAAATCATTTATAAGTTAACACATTAAAGTCATTGGATTCACATTTATGAATTTAATATTTTGAAAATACTCATCACTGATTTTTTCCTTTATTCTATCCAAATTACGATAATAGAAGGGATCAGGTAAACCACTAATGTGAAGGGAAATGTGATGACTGCCCAAACGAGACGCCCAGCCCAATGGGAGTAGGAATAGTGAAGTTAGTGATGATAAACTCTTAGATGAATTAGGTTTTGAATATAAAAATTGATTAGTCGGACTTCCCAAATCCCATAAGAAAGAAAAAACATCAATTGATACATTTATGTGACAAATGCCTTTGACTTTCAATGGATCCTATGATCCCTTAATCGAAGAAAAAATGGATCAAATCCATTGAGAAGATCTTCTCCATAATTTAATGATACAAGAAAGAGAATTTTATATTAGATGTATATCATATGGAGGTATAATCTAATCAGTGGTTGAAATTGGTCAACAATATGAATCCTGAAGAAGAGGTCGAAGCGATGCGGTGGAAGGAATTTTGGGAAAAAATTATTAAATATCTCCATTGCACTATCATACTTAAAATTTAAATGGATTTCGTTTCCCTCAAGAAAAAAGATGAAAAATATATCATGGAGTAAAGGAAAACTTCAAAAGGCTTTCATGATACACCTTAGGTTTTATCATTACCTCCAAATACAATGTTGACTACTTTTTTGGTGTGATAAAACATATTCTATGAAAATCTATGGTGATTTGAGACATTGTTATCTATGAGAAAATTAGATAATGTTCCATAAAATTCAAATTAAAGATTGGTAAATTTGAAGTGAATCATGGAGATATGAAGTGGAAATTGGAGTTTAATTCTATAATTCTAGCGGAGAAATATAATGGGGCTAATAAATTTCAACATCCCACTTGTAAAAAGTTCAGAAATAAGCACCCCAGAAATTACCTAATGGGAACGATGAAATGCTTTAAATATGTGAATGATGGACTCCAAGCTAGTGATTACTAATTGTAAAAACCCACTAATATGATGGAGTAAATAAATTCTTCATTAAAACTTCATTTCATTGTTTATTTTTCTAACAGTAAAGAACTAGGACACTTTGAAAAAAATGCACTAAGAAAAGGGTTTTTGAAGACAACCAACAACCTTCAAGGTAGTAAGGGAGAAGTTATGCTATCAAAACCCCTGATGTGGATCCCAAAAATGAAGCGGTGATAGGTACTCTATTTAATCATTCAACAATAGTGAACATACATTTTGATTCTAGTTATACACATTCTTTCATATCACAAAATTTTTGTATAACTATTCAAAAACCATCCCAAATCTTGTAAGTAGAGATATTAGTGAAAACAAAAAATTGGGAAATTATTGTATCCCAAGTATATAACTCCTACCCTATCAAAATATGTGAGATAAAATTCCTAATGACCCTTATGATACTCCATTTTGTGGAATTTGATTCAATTTTGGGTATATATTGGCTTTCCCTATATAGATCTAAAATAAACTGTCATGAGAAGGTAATCACTCTCCATATTGTTAATCATCCTTCAATTTTGTTCAAATGAAAGGGGTTGTATGAATGTTATTTATTACCAACATCTCAATCATGGATATTACTTCCCTATAATTAAGAATATCTAGGTTAATTGGTTGAGTCTAAGAGAAGCATTATCCTTAAAGACATGTCCATTGTGAGGGAATATGCTAATGTGTTTCTTGATGAATTTCCCAGTATTCTTCCTGGTTGAGTGGTTGAATTTTCAATCAATATTATACATGGGTTGTTACCACTATCCAAGAATCCATATATAATGGATGTTTTGGAAATTTAGTAGAAGAAAAAAAATATTAGATAATCAGGATAAAGGGTTCATACACCCAATTACTTTACCATGGGGTGCACCATTTCTATTCATCAATAACAAGGATGGGTCAATGGGAATTTTTATTGATTATCTTGAGATCAAAAAGATCATGGTAAAGAAAAATTGTCCTCTTATATAGATTTATGACTTGTCTGATCATCTATGTAGAGCACAATACATCTCCAAGGTGGATTTGTGGTCGAGGTATTACCAAGTTAGGGTGAAGAAGGAGGATATTCCCAAGACTACTTTTCATATAATGTACGAGAACTATGATTTCATAGTAATTCCATTAGGTCTCACTAATTATCTATAAATATTCATATGATTCATGAATAGAGTCTTTATAGATTTTTGTGAAAAAAATTGGTAGTATTTATAGATTAAATTATAATATAATCCAAAGGAAAGGAGGATCTTGATGAGCATCTGATCACTCTGTTAAAGACCTTACGAAAGGATAAGATTTATGGAAAGTGCAGAAAATGTGAGATCTAGTAGAAAGAAGCATCATTCTAGGGTAATATTATAAAAAGTAATGGGTTATCTGATGACCCTTTAAATATATAAGAAATTTATGGATGGTTGAGGCCTACATCTATGCCATATATCCATATTTTACATAGATTAGCTGGTTATTATCATCTATTTGTGAGAAATTTATAATGATTTTCAAACCCACTAACCAAGATAAATCTGAAGAGAGTCAAGTTTTTTTAGAATAATGAATGTGAAGAGAGCTTCATGGAGTTGAAAAAGTGACTTATCACTACACCTATACTCACAATACCCACAAGTATAGAAATTTTCATGGTATTCCACAATGATTCAAAGAAGGGATTGGGATATATGTTAATAAATAATGACAAAGTGGTAGCCAATGATTCAAGGAAATTGAAGGTTCATGAATAGAACTACCCAAAGCATGATCTAGATTTTGATGTAGTGATCTTATCATTAAAAATCTATCAAAATTATCTCTTTGGGAAAGGAGTGAAATATATATGTATCCTAAGTGCCTCAAGTATATATTCGCATAGAAAGAGATGAATATGTGCAAGTGTAGATGGTAAGAGATCATCAAGGACTATGACTGCTCAATCCCATACCATCCTAGGAAAGTAAATAAAGTGGTAGATTATATGATTAGAAATGATCAAAAAAATTTATTGTTGATGAGAATTGATAAGGATGTGATCTTTTTAGATTTGAAAAGGATGGACAATAGAATAATAAAGGAAGTAACATCATCAATCCTTTTACAAATTATTTTTTAGCCACCCATTCTAGAGAAGATAAAGGATACATAAAAAGATGATGTGGGAATTCAGAGGAATGTATAAGCTATAAGAATATGGAAATAATTGGTGTTCAATTTTAATGAAGGAGTTATAATATTTTGTTAAAGACTATGTGTACCATAAAATACATATTTAAATAATGATTTATTAAATGATGCACAAAGCTCAATCTTATCCAACCATCCCAGAAGTACAAAGATGTATTGAGATATCTGATTTCACTATTGGTAGGAAAATATGATGCAAAAGATCCTATAATATACCTCAAAATTCCTTGTATGTTATAAATTGAAGGTTCAAGGGAAAAAATTCGAGGAGACGGTGAAACCATTACCCATAACTATATGGAAATGGAAAAAATCACCATGGAATTTTTCACTGGTCTTCCAAAGACATCAAGAGTAAATAAATCTATATAGGTTGTGGTAAATCGTCTTATAAAGACTACGCATTTCATTGTGATCTGAGAGGAATTCTCACTCGATCAACTTGTAAGGACATACAATAGATAAGTGAGGAGGCTAGATGAAATGACACTAACAATTGTATATTATTGAGATCAAAGATTTACCTCTAAGTTCTAGAATATTATCCAACATGCTCTAAATAATAATTTGACATTCAACGCAGATTATCACCCCCAAACAGATGTACAATATAAGAAGACTGTCAAGACACTTAATGGCATATTAAGAGGATGCTCAATTGACTCAAAGAATGATGGAATTAACATCCTACTCTAGTCAAGTTCTCATACAATGTAATTTTCCACCCTAGCATCCAAATGGATCCTTTTGAATCCCTTTATGGGAAGAGGACAAAAACACCTGCATTTTGGGATGATGTTGGGGAAAAACTATTAGTTCCTATAATTTTCTATGATATTGGGAAATGGGTTAAGACCATTAAGTAGCACATCATGGATTTTCTTAGTTGACAAAAGAGATACAAAAACAATAGTTGACAATACCTAGAGTTTAAGGTTGAATACATGGAATTCCTCTTCATATATCATGGAAGAAAGTCATGATATTTTGTAAGAAGGTAAATATTAGTTTAATATACATTAACCCCTTTTAGATCCTTGATCCCATTGGAGTGGTGGCCTATTAACTAGCACACCCACCTAACCTATCTCAAGTAAATAATGTATTCCATGTATCCCTCTTGAGGAAGTACATACTAGACCCCTCACATGTACTGAATAAAAAGGTGGTACTATTGTAGAAGGACCTTTCATATGAGGAGCAGCTGGTGTATATCATAGATCATAGAGACAACATCCTACAAAATAACACAATTCACCTGGTCAAACTGTTCTGTAAAAACCAAAAGATTGAAGAAACGGCATGGAAATCATAGGAGGTGATGAAATATAATGACCCTAATCTTGTTTAGTATGGTAAAGGAAAATTTCAAGGGTAAAATTTAAGAAGGGAGAATACTGTATCTTCTGAAACTTTTAAAAATAAAATTTTCCATCTGATTTAGTTTAATTTATTATTATGTGTTATGGTTATAGAAAACACAGGAACTTATTTTGTTTTATTATATAAAATATTATTTAAAATATCATTAAGAATATTTACCATTGATAATATATCCATTTAACAGTGATATTATGATTAGTATAAATATAGGGTTTTGATAAATCCAATAGACACAGATAAAGGAAGTAATGGCCTAAACTAGAAGGATTATACCCTATGAAGCCCATTTATTGAACATTCCATGGGAGATAGAATCACTGGGATTTTCCCTTGACCAATACAAAGATAACATATAATAACTTAAGTATGAAAAAAAATCAATTATGGGATAAGTTTAAGATCATTGAGATCACGACCCAATTCACGTACATCGAACCACCCCGTGAAAATATCACCACCACACACCTTACCCTTAAGTATTTTTTTGGTGTATTAAAGCTATATGAATCAAGACCATAATAATATGAAAGTTTATATTTTATTTTTAATGGAATAATTTTTATATTTACTTCTGATCGTTTCTTTATAAATGATTGAAGATTTATATAATAAAACATAAATATTATTTTTAATTTCTATTAAATTTCAATTAAAATGCTTATTTTGATAAATAAATGTATTTTTTAAATAAATAAAGTTTTAAAGAAATATTATTATTAAATAAATTTTATTAAATATAAATTATCATATAATTTTTATGAAGTCAAGTGTACTTTTTATAAGGTTTTGAAAAGTAGTATTGTCAAAAATCCAGAATTTATCAATAAATTTCAATTATTATTTTAAAAGTGAAAATAAAAATATTTTGAAAATTATTTTTCTAAAATTAATGTTATTATTTTAATCATAATATTGAAATTATCTAATAGATTTTTTCATAATTTTCTTAGACAGACGATTTTTTTTGGTAAAAATAAAATACCATATAAATACATGATGTGTATTATGACATCATAATGACCCAAAAGTGAAATAATAAATACTATAAATGGTATAAACAACCAAATATATTTTTCAATTTAAAATAATTTAATTTTAATCTTATTTTATTAATTTTATAAATACTTTATGAATCCTCCAAAACCTATAATATAGTTAAAATTTTAGAATAATTTCTTAAAGAGTTTGAATCAATTTCACATCTACAAGGTTATTATTTTAATATGTTAGAACCTTAGACTCATAAAATAATTAAAACATCCCATATTTGGAAGAAACCATGGGTATAAACCATGTTAATATTTTATATTTATTTTATTTTATTATATAGAGTCCAAAACCTATGTTGGGGAAATAATAAAGAGCTCCCCTCTCTTTTCTTATATAAACCCACACATGATCTCTTTTCTATTCACTAAAAAACCTTGTATCATGTCCTTACTCTTCCCTCCCCTATATAGAGTCATCCCAAGGTTCCTCCATGCTCTCAATAAGTACCTTTCAAGCATTTGGAGTCACACTTTCAAGGCAAGGGATCCTCTCCGTCTCTTCTTTATTCAAGTATCTTATTTATCTTATACCTTTTATCATTATTTCATAATGTTGGGATATATTATTTCGTATACCAATTAAAATCAATTTTATGTCTAAATTATGATATTCCCCTTTCACTCTAATCAATCCCTCCCATGAACAATCGTATTCCCCCATTAGGTTTTTAAATTTCACCGTGATTTTCCAAGCCAAATAATTATAATGTGAATACCCAACCCTATTTCTTATCATGGGTGTTTATATTTATGAACATATAATTATTTTATTTGGGAATTACAAGTCTTTATTTCACACTCCTTGATCATGGAATAAAAAATGATGATTAATGAATCCATGTTTTATGATCTATGTGGAACACTAAAGCATGAGAATTAAATGAATGTGGGAGTGCGCCCAGAATTATATAGCACTCCAATAAATTGGGTAATGTTTTAGTCTTAGGATACATCATACAATAGATTATGGAGTGAAACTAATCTATCATGTTCCTTTTTGAATCATAATTTTTTAGCAGTTATCCTTTACTAATGTTAACGATGTTGTGTTTTATGTTGTTGCCACATTTCTTATGTTGCCTTTATGATTATCATGTTATATCATGCCTCTTTGTTCATGTTTATGATTCTGATATCTTTTATTTCTAATTAATATGTATATTTTATAATGAAAATTCTTTCTTCATGGTATTTCATGTATATTCCCTCAGGACGATTTATAGCTTAATCCTTTTTTATGTATGTCCCTAGGTTATCCCATGCAGTTTTAAGTATGAAGGAATATTATGATTATGTCAATGAAGTTTTCAGTAATGTTAATGTATTCCTTATTTTAATTTTTTATGTGATTCACCTAATTCTTATATACACTAGACTTATCAACATTTCAGGTTTTATTATGTTTTCTTTTCTATAATTAATCATGAATCAATGTGTAATAAAGAGTAAGCTTTTTATAGTTAAAAATATGCATTGACACCAGAAAATGTGTGCCCAAAATTTTCCAGATGCTTATATATATGATCCAAGATCTTAGCCCGTTTCGTAAGCTTCAATTTGGTAGGTTTTAGGGCCCGAATGGAGTTACGGATTATGAGTTATGGACATTTGAAGTTGGGATGGAAAACTGGTTCGTGAAGCCCATTTACGAAGCTCCCTCCGTGATTGTAGAGCATCGTTGCGGAACAAGGATGTGGATGCTTCATGACCACCTTTGATGTTCGTGATCTGTCGGGGAGTAAGTAGGTTGGATGCTCCGCGAACGCCTTTGACGTTCGCGATCTGCTGCAGAGCAAGGAGGCAGGATGCTCTATGAACCCCTTTGGTGTTCGCGATCCACCATGGAGTGAGCTCTGTCTTCACGTCGAGCAAGATCTACTTCACGGTGCCTCTCCCCTATAAATACCCAGCTTACCCCCCTTCACCAGACGATCACTCTTCCCCTTGGGCGGCCGATCACCCAGTTCGTGGAGTTCCTCTTTCCTTCGCGAAGCAGCTTCCTTCGTGTTTCTTCTTCGTGAGTCCATGCTCTGCGAGCAGCTTCCTTCATGTTGCTGCTCCACGATCCCATTCTCTATGAATAGATTCTTTAATGTTTCTTCTCCGTGATTCCATGCTCTACAAGTTTCTTCCTTCACGTTGCTGCTCCGCGAGCAGCTTCCTTTGTGTTGCTGCTCCGGGAGTCCATGCTCCGTGAGTAGCTTCCTTTATGATGATGCTCCGTGAGTCCATACTCTGCGAGTCCATGCTCTGAGATCCTATGCTCTGCGATTCCATGCTCCATGAGACCCCATTTTTAGGCCAGTCCCTTCGCTACCAGCACTGATCCCTATGAGAAATGGAGAGTCACACCGCAAACTTCTCGAGTCGGGATGTCGTCATTTTCCACTACGCCCTTATGCATCGCAACCTTCCACCTATGGAATACTATGATTTGAGATACTCATCCAAACACCTTGATTAGACATATTCCTCTTGGTTTGTTTCCCATGTCTTGAGTTGATATTCTCATCATCAATTCCCATGAGTTCCTTGAGTCGAACCATTCCTCAAGTAACTCATCCAAACCCCATCACTTGGCTTATATTCCAAGTTGAACCAGAAAGGGCCACCCTTGTGTAAGTCCGAACAAAATCCATTTCTATGTTCCTTATGCCTAATAGTCCTCTCTACATCAGTATAAAATGTAGTACTCCCTGTGTTCCAAACATAGGATGCCTCTTGTTCCAAGCATGAGATGCCTTATGCTCCAAGCATGAGATGTCAATAGCCCTCTCTACATGACTATAAATTGTAGTACTTCCTATGTTCCAAACATAGGATGCCTCTTGGTCTAAACAGGAGATGCCTTATGCTCCAAGCATGAGATGCCTACAGTCCTATCTACATGAATATAAATTGTAGTGCACCTTATGTTCCAATCATAGGATGCATCTTACTCGAATCAAGATATGCCTTATGCTCTGAGAATGAGATGCCAATAGTCCTATCGACATGACTATAAACATTAGGACATCCTATGTTCCAAACATAGGATGCCTCTTGTCCCAAATAAGATATGCCATATGCTCCAAAAATAATATGGCTAATAGTCATATCTATATGACTATAAACTGTAGTAATCCCTATCTGAAAAATAATAGGATGCCTCTTGTTCCAAGAAAGTGATGCCTTTTTCTCCAAGAATAAGATGCCTAATGCCATGATTATAGTGGTTCATTTTCAAGAGTGTTGGAATCCATTCAAACATTACATCACTCCACCTCACGCTTTGCATGTCCTTCATTCAGATCATCATCAACTTCCATGTCTGAAGGGACCCCCTAACGGCCTGGTCCCATGCAGCATCGGCTCACCTACCCTTGTGGGCCAACGCCCCTGAAGGCTTTGAATGACACTACGAGTCAGGTCCTACGTTTCGAACACGGTCAACAGTCGACCCTCATTTGTTTTTCCCCATTCCAGGATAATGCGATATGGATGCTATGTTTCGAACACGGTCAACAGTTATCCTCCATCGCCATGCCACCCTCATTATTTTCCAAATGTCGAGCATGTGATTCACACTTTTCATATCCCTTTGTTAAGACTGATTACAACACCCTTGGAATTATCCCTCTTGTGCACTAGTTCAAAGGAGATGGCCTCAACCCACCAGTGCATTTGGATTCCCTCATGGCCAGACATGAGGAAGACACCTCAAGTAGATTCCTTGCGTAGGCCCCATCCACTATTTCCACTCTATAGTGGCACCCGGGCAGCTTCCTTGTCGGTCCCTTCACTTCACTAAGGTATATAGGGTGTTAGTTATGTAAGTCCTAGGGGTATGGAGTAAACCCACCTCGTCCGAGCTCTAGGACGTTAAACTGCCAAGCACCTTAAACCTTAGCACATGACGTTAAACTGTGACCTCGTTCTATGCCATGCATGCAGGGTGCCTCGTCTCGGAAATTATCTATGTCCACTGGTCTCCACAAGTGTGAGATCACTCCTCACATGGAATGATATCCTCTTTATTGGAGCAACGTCCATCCATGGGGAAAGGGCAACCATCTTGGTGTAAGCCCCTAACCTTTCTTGCAGGAGGTAGTACCCCTACTCATCCTTTCTTTTCCGGTGCCAAAGGCCAGAAAATAGAAGGGTGGGGAACGGTGATTCACCTCTCATCCATGCCAAGTCCCTCTCTCGCTGGGCTTTGTCTCCATTGGGCCCCCACCCTGGAGTAAGTCTCAATCTCCAACACATGGATGACTAATCACACATAATCCCATGTTTCCTCTTTGGGCCGATACCCATGTGTAAGCCCCACTCCACTTCCCATGGACGTACCTTTCATGATGTGATCGTCAGGTCTCTGTTGCCTCTTGTTTCTCACATCGAGCATGACTCATGTGGGATTAGAGTAAGAATCAACCATGAAATCCATTCTCACATCCCACCAAGAGTGTAATCCACACACCATCACCCCAAACTACGTGGACTTTGATCTTTTCCAAGGAATGTTACGTAGGAAGCTTCCCTGATGTTCAAGCGCAACAACCATTAGTCCTGACCACTTTCACATCAGTTCATCAATGTCCCGTCCTGAACTACGTGGTCTTTGATCCTCACCAAGGTGAGGTACGTAGGAAGCCTCCCTGAGGTTCAAGCCTAACACCCGGTCATTCCGACCATCTTCACATCGGTTCACCTACACCCCGGGCCGCCTAGAGTGTAATCCCCACACCATCATACCGAACTACGTGGACTTTGATCTTTACCAAGGCAAGGTACGTAGAAAAACTCCCTAAGGTTCAATCCCAAAAACCATTTGTCCCGACCACTTTCACGTCGGTGCACCAATGCCCTATCCAGAACAATGTGGTCTTTGATCCTCGCCAAGGAGAGTTACGTAGGAAGCATCCCTATGGTTCAAGCCCAACACCTGGTCGTTCCGACCATCTTTACATCGATTCACCAACAGCCTGAGTGGCCTATAGTGTAATCCCCACAACCATACCTAAAATACGAGGTCTTTGATCGTTGCCATGGAGAGGTATGTAGGAAGACTCCCTAAGGATCAATCCCAACACCCCATTGTTTTTTACCACATTCACGTCAGTTCCCACCACCCGAACTACAATGACATTGATTCCCTACCATGAGGATACGTAGGAAGCCTCTAGAGGTTCAAGCATAGAACCGAGGTCTCATCTTGATCTATCCCTCAATCCCATGTGTTCTGGGAAGATCATGACCCAAACTGGAGGTTCTACTTCCTCTGGGTCCCATCCATGTGTCCATTCTCATGGGTCGCCTCCTCAGGTGTCCCATCGTCCCACCGAACTACGCAGACTTTGATTCCCTGCCACGGGGATACATAGGAAGTCTCTTCGGGGATCAATACCAACACTACTGTCACCTTCATGATGGTCCCATCTCATCCCCCCTTCACTCCATTCAAATCTCAATCATCTATCCTGATTCTCACCCGAGCAGCCATATCCTTGTGGGATCATGTCATCTACCTCCTCGATGTTCAGAGGAGTACTTGGGCCACAATCCATGTGTAATCCCTAGCTTGTATTTGGGTTTTTTTCCTCTGTGTACACCCAGTTTCATCACCCCTTCGAACTATATGGGTTTTGATCCCTGTTGTCTATACAGGGTATTTAGGAAACCTCCATGAGGTTCAATCCCAGCCAAAGGTAAACCTTGGTGTTCCCCCATTCTGGAGTGCACACACCATGATCCACCCTCAGTGGTGTTCAGATCATCCTTCTAGGTGTGACACCTGCCCTTTATGGGACACACCATCGTGAGTCTGCTCTTATCAAGTGTTATGATCGATCTACTTAGTAAACCTTCTAGGTGTTCCTTCCTAGGGATGTACCAATCTGATCCGTCTATATGGGACACTATGATCACCCTCATTCCGTCTCCACAAGATGTTAAACTTGAAACCTACCTCATGTTAAACATGAGATGCCTGAGGAAAACCTCGGAATACACCCCTTTGGTGTAACCGTCTCTGCAACACGTTAAACTCGCGGCCTACCCCATGTAAAACATGGGAAGCTGAGGAAAACCTCAGAGCCATTTCTCCAACATAAGATACCCCACGACTGACGTGGGATGCCTCTGGATCTACACCATTGAGATGCCCTCTTATGAGGAAGAATACATATTTCCCAATGTTCACGCACCCATAGATGCCCTGACATTCCTAATGTTTCCATCTACTCCAACTGAAGGTTTATGACCTATCAAAATCCCTTGGAATTTCCTGATAGAAGCAGTGTAATTAACCGATGTCCACAAAGATATGTCACCAGAAAGAGATTCACAAACGACATCTTAATCTATAAGGAAGACTCAACTAGGTAGAAACCTCTGAGGAGGAATCCACGGAAGGAGAGACTGATATCCCATAATCCCATTTCGAACAAGGAGTGTACGTCCCTGAATAAGCAACGGATGTCACCCTCCTTTGGAAAGTGGGAATGCGGGGCAAACAAAATCACGCCTTTTTTTCTTAAGAAGACGGATGTGCGTAGCTAGAAGAAAGCGTTGGAAAGAATATGTTAATCACAACTCAGAGTAGGAATAAATCTATGTCCCCATTGGAGGATACCTTTAAAGTTTTATTTAGATGAATGGGTTTTTTGGGACTGACACCTTGGTTAGGATACTTATTTTTTAGAAAGTAATGGAAGGTAGTGTCGTGTTATGTTGGACCCTTTAAGATCACTAAGAAAGTTGGAATAGAGGACTATTATCTAGATATTCTTTCTTGATTATAAGGTATGTATGATGTGTTTCATGTTTCTCAACTCAAAATGAAAATTCTTGAACCTATTAATTTTATTGACTATGAGGATTTTGAGCTAGATCATGACATATTTTATGAGGAACACTAGGTGTGGATTGTAGATTGGAGTAAGAAAGTCATATAGGTAAAGACCATTACCTTTTTCTAGATTCAATGGAAATGTGGATGGATCCAAGAGGGGAGCTGGAAGTGGGAAGAAAATGTTCTAGCTTAGTGGATTGATATGTTAAAGAAATATTACTAGATATTCTTTCCAAGGATGAGAATATAATTACCTTAGATTTTTTAGGTTTTTAATGTTTAATTTCTATATTTTTTCTTATGTTATTGAGTTATAATTTTTTTTTGGTGAGTTATAGGAAGTTATGGTTGGATTATGATACTTTTAGAGTTTCTTTTAAAGGCACACAATTTGATCATGGTTTTTCCAAATTGTACAAGTTCCCTAAAATATTGTGCAACTAGAGGCAGTCGCTCAAGGTGAGTTTTATAGTTAAGAAACAAAATTTGAATAACCATGTGGTCATCAAATGAAACCCATGTGATACCCTCTACTATAAATAGAATGATTGGAACGTGGTTTTTCAGACTATAAAACTTTTTTTGAGTCCCAAAATGGGGTGAACAGTTAGCACATGGTTTCAAAAGCCATGAAACCAAACTATGTATGTGTGCAATTAATGATATAAAATCCTCTTTAACAACCATTTATGGTCCATTTTGACCCATTTTTATTTCTATTGGAATACCAATTTATATTTTAGTCTCTTTTGGCCTTAACAGCTTATTATCTCTCCCCAAAGGCTAGTCTCTATTGAATATATGTGATTTGAAGATCTAGAATTTTGGTATTTAATGCAAGAATATTTGTTCTTCATGATACTTCTTGATCAATCCCCTTTTCCCTGAAAAAAATAATATATTTATAATTTATATTCCCAATATATAGATTAAAATACCAAATAACATTGAATTAATTGATAATTGATAGAATAGATGTGGTTTTCGATGTGGCAATGGCATCCCTTTTGACCAGATCATGATCCCTCTTTGATAGTGGACAATTCTATGTAATTTTCCATAGATAAATTCCCTTTTTAATCTCTTATTCTTGAATATAATGTTGGATATAATTTTTTTTTGAAGGTTTGATGTTATATCAATGTTCATTGGATATACTTGAGGTTCTCCTCTAGAATTTATGTGGAATTCATGATCCATTATTTAATCGATAATGGATCCAGTGAATTTAAATACTCTTCTTTTATATATCTCAAAACTCATTCCATTGATGGAATCTATGAGGTATGTGATTTTATAATCACCTTCATGACATGGTATATTCTTGGTTATAACTTTATAAACCACTTTCCTTGATGAACTGAAACTCAAGATAGACATCCATGACATGAAAACAAGTTTTCTATGGGTGTGTAATGTTGTAGTAAATCAGACATAGATAGAAACCTATACCCCAAAAGTAACACATTAAGAAATAATATTATAAAAGAGCCTAAAAAGGTAAGGAACTTAATAACTCAAGGTTTTTTATGAAGTAATCAAAAGTTCAAAAAAGGATCAATGTAAGAGATAAACATCCTTGATCAGCACTTTTTCAAAAAAGCGCTAATAAAGACACCCTTTATCAGCACTTTTGTAAAAGAACTGATAATTCCCCCTTTATTAGTGCTTCTTCACAAGCACTGATTAAGGGGGTCCTTTATCAATGATTGCAAAAAAACACTGATAAAAGGGGGGGTTATCAGTGTTTTTTTAGCACCGTTAAAGAACCTCCTTAACAGCGTGAAAAAAACATTGTTAAATGGGGACCTTTATCATTGCTTTTTCTAGCGCTGATAAAGGGGGTATTTACACACTTTTAGAAATAACTATTAAATTCCTAGAACTCGATAAACCCAGTTTTTTCTTAGGGATTTTTATCAAATATTAGTGTATTTTTATCTCATGAGACTCATTTATGATGCCTAATTCCATGAGTATAATTTTTTACCTTGTTTCCATGTAATATTTTCATCACATGTTATACATATTTCTACTATTCCATTTATTCCATGCTATTATTTTCCTATGTATGCTTTAACTTGTTATATGTAATTATAATGTCTTTAGATTTTCTACTTTTGGTACTCGAAATAGGTGGACCATCACGATAAGATTATCCATTATAGAGGGAGTGTACAAAACATTCAATGAAAAAAGGGCCTAAACATAAGTTTTATATTCCTATTGGATGTCAAGTAGCATGTTTACTTGAATCCTAGAGGATGTTGGTACATTGTACACTTAATTCCTTGTGGATGTCAAGTAGCTCGTTTACATGAAGTCTAGTGGATTCAAAGTAGCATGTACACCTGATTCTTAGCATATTCCAAGTATAATTTTCAAAATATTCCTTGAGGATGATGAGAAACATTTTCACCATCCTTCTGGGTAGTTCACGGTCATTTCTGATATTTACGATTATCCTATAGGCATGGAGCCGAAGCAGGTTTTTTCGAGGCTCTTGGTTGCTTGGTTAGTACATAGAGGCTCAACATATGATTATTTTTTATTTATTTTGATATTTTATATCATGGAATGCACATTTTATACTGATTCAAATTTGTTAAGGATTCATTGGTGGTGACATAATGGGTTTTATCTCATACACCATGCATGGGAATTGGTGGTGACATAATGGGTTTTATTACCTACACCATGCACGAGCATCTTGATGTGCTCACATAATTTATGTATAGGGATATAGACAAGGGAAAGGGGCCCATGGAAGCTAGTTTATTAGTAGAGTATGAATAATTTAGTGGTTCTTTGGTGGAATATAGAGGGTTACCATTGGATTTTATTTATTTATATACTTACACATTTACTCTAGTTTTTCTTTCCACACTTAGAGCCCGAATTATTTATCCTTCATTATTGTATAAAATGTGTTTCATCTAATATTACATTGTAATTTTCTATTTTCCTTGACTACTCAAAGTATTTATATATATTTATATTATTTGTGTAAGGATATGATACTGAGGGTATAGTCTTCCAACTAATGGTGTTTAGACTCTCACTATTAGTCGGCAGCCTCTTGCATATAGGGAAGAACACATAAGATTATTTTTCACTATGATTCAGACCCCGTGGATTAGGTTGGGGTATTACAATCATTACTAATCTTTAACCTCATAAATATAAAAAAATAAATCCATTTTTAAATTTTAAATTTATAAAAGTGGAATAAATTATTTTTAATATAAGTTCACCAAATGCAATGAAAACCAATTTTTATAAAAAACAGTCATTTTTTGAATAAAAATGATATTATACCAAAATAATGTATAATTTGGATTCATAAGGAATTGATTGTATTATTTTTAAACAAAAGGTAATATTTTTACCCTAAACCCAATTCAAAACATAAAGGTAATTTTTAAATACTAAAAATAAATTCATGTTTTTATAAAAATATTTATTTTGTAATATAATCCCAAAAATCAATCATTTCAAAAAAAAACCCAAAAATTCACCCAAGTCATATTATGAAATACCAATTTAAAAAATGATTTTAATTTTTCTAAATAATATTTCAAAAAGTGGTTTAAATTAATTAAAATAACCACACACAAAATGAATTAAAGACCATTTTTTAAGAAAATGTTTTTTGAAGTATAAAATGAATTTATTCTCATTACTTTCCAAATAACCACTATAAAATGAATTTTAATTCATTTTATTGGATATATAATCTAAATATTTCATTAGAATCATTTATTAATTTAATATATTACGGTGAAGATAAATGTTTATATAAAAAAAGCTTAATGAAAAATATCTTCTTTACCTTAAAAGGATTTTTTCTTCATTTCAAACCAATTGATAATAAATGTATGATTGATTATTCATTTTATTAAGGAAAAAATTTCTATATGTATTTCATAATTCAGTTACACATATCCATACCAACCAATTCAATGTCTATTTTATAAAAATAAAATTTAAATAATAATATTTTAATAGTATATAACATTTCATTTATTCTTGATATTGCATATGGTACACACTATCAAACATGGTATTATTTAAAAGAAAATAAATTCTAAAATATCAGTATGTTACAATAGTTTCATGGATATATGTTGAAACTAAAGTAGTTGATCATGGTTAATAATTATTCACTAATTATTTTTTGTCAAATATAATTCAATAATGTATTGTTAATGATATTAATATCTAAGAATCTTGAATAGAATTATCATAATCCACCAAGAAATCAATAATTAAGTATTAAAAATAATAATACAATATTAAATATTTTATAATATATGAAACTAAAAAGTTAAAATTCATCAAATTAAAGAATGGGTAATAATAACTCTCTAAGAATTAGTAATATTTTATCAGAAATAAATAAAGAAAAAAAATCAACATTCCTTTCTACATGAAGATAATCCATAATTATACTTTTTTTGTTATTTTATTAATATTAAATATATATAAATGAAATAAGTGCTACCATGTAATTCCATAGGGGTTATCGTGGAATTCTATTATGGGGTGGAGAATAAAGAGTGCAATTAATGAGGCTAGATGTAACCAAAAGCATAACCTCCTGGAAAAACATTAATGATTCTAATATTCATTCATCGATGATACGTGAAACCACTTATGATCCAAAAAATCATTAGAATCCTCATTAATAATAAATCCACTATCCTTCATTACATACTAAGGTTCTATATTAAGAAAAATTGGATAGCCATAGTTGGACATATTAAACATGAATTCTTAATTCTCAAAATGGTCGTCTTAGTAATTATTTAATAAATACCAAAAAATACTTGGTCTAGGACCTACTACCACTACACATAAATTATAATCCTCCATGGTAAAAGACCCCACAAAAATACAACATTAGTAATATAATTTTTATTTAATCTCCCATTTATGTGATATCGACATTCAAGTATATGAGATAAATATTTATTTATTTAATAAATAAAAATTGTCCCTTAAAATTCATCAAGATATACATTTTTGTAAAACTCACCCCAAGGGTAAAATACACCTTTATAGATCAAAAAAATAATGAGAAAAGTTTTCTGAGTTCATTATCCGGAGTAAATATACCATTTTTCCCCTTTAGATGACCCAATATGTAAAAAATAAAAAATAATCTTTATCCATACCAAAGAAAAATATGGATCAAAACATCCTCCCCGCCTTTAAAACTTTTTTTCCTTTAAAAAAGAGCCCCAAACAAAAACTCTCATAAAGAAACATCATATGGAAAACATATCATCCTTATATGCACCTAATTCACTTATGGGGATCTTAGTTATGTAATCTCGGGACACAACCACACTGGAGAACATGTCCTCAGAAAAACATTCATATATATTACCTACCCTAGATCCCAACATCCACTTATAATTCTTCCAAATCAAGCCTAATTTTTGGTAAAACAAAAAAACATTAACTTTCACTATATGAATATTTTAAAGATTTTCTTCCATAAAGTATTACTTCTTTATGTTACTTGTCCCTATGAAATAAAGTGATAATGTAAACTAATGATAGGAATATAAATATGGTTTGTCATTAATATAACATCTGGTAGGATTGTAATGCTCTACACCTTTAAAGTGAAATCCATAGAATTATATCATGGGAAATACTAATTCACATTAAATCCTACCATTGGGTGATTCATCTATTGGTTACACATCAAACCCTTCAAAAATTTAAAAAAACTCCTCAAGGTATAATCCAAATCCTCACCACCACCAGATAGGTAATGTAACACCCTTTCCCAGGCCCCTCGACCAACACCCATGTAGGGATGCTTCCTGACTTCAGGAGCACCTCATTTTATGCCAGTGAATGATAACTAATGATGAGAGATATATAGAATATTAATAGGGATACTTTTTCCTCTAGTGTAAACCCTAGGGGTCATGCCTGAATCTATTTAAATTTCATCATGACTCGTATTTATAACAGATATCCAAAAATACATGTAGATATAAAAAAGGGATCCTACTAGGACCCTTTATTCAAGAATAAAAAGAACGAAATTCATATATATGATGTTTTAACCATAACAAAGTAAAAAATGAGATAAATAAATTAAATGGGAATTAAATATAGAAATGAAACCTTATCCAATATATGTAGATCGATAACTAAAATAAAATTAAAAAGTAAATTGACCTCAATCCCAACTCACAATAATCCAATCCATTGAGCACTAAGCCTCCACAACTCACTAGAACTATACTAATAATCCTACTCCAAGAAGTAACTATGTCGTGAGAGAAAATATGATGATGTACTCACAAACATCAAAAATCCATGTATTGTACATGGATGGTGGTGAGTTCAATAACCCAGTATAAATACCCAATTCCATGAGAATATTAAGTGTTGTCGAGATCAAGTGAATGTGCATACAATAAATATATAAATTATGTGTTCATTATTATCAAATTCACCCACCTAGATATGGGACATGAAATAACATCATGTATTAATTCCATGCTATCAGGTGTGAGATGGACCACCCCTAAACCTGACCATACCTACTATTGGACTCACCTATTTTGATAATCCCAAATCATGTTTAAATATTGATCATGATATATTAGGTCAGTTACAAATTTTTTTAATCTACATTTATAATTATCTTATCCTCAACAATGTATACTCTTAAGACTCATGACTTTGCTGCATCAGCTTATAGTTTATATTTATCTAAATATAAGTTCGCTGTTAAAGGCTACTAGTAAGAGCCTTCTGTTCAAAGTCACCATTATAGATCACTGTCACTATATGTCACTGATGCTAGAAGATCACCGTTGAAGATTTACAGTCATTGTTGGAAGCTACCAGTAAACGGTTACTATCACAAGTCTATCGATGATCTACTTATCAAAGCTCACAAACAAAGAGTTACTGTCACATGGTCACTACTATGACAAAGCTTATGTTATAAGTTCACTGTCAGACTCTTTCTCAAGTCTTCTATTGAGAACCTTAATGTTCAAGCCTACAGACAAAGAGCCTTCTGATGAATCTAACTGTTGAATAACCTACCGATGAATTCCACAGTTGGAAAGACCACAGTTGAATTCTACTTTGTGACATGCATCTACTACTAGTCTAATAATATTCTATTATCTTCTTTATCAATTTTATTAATACTATTATAACAGTCATGTCTGGACAAATTGATACACCTAACATTATTTAATGCTATTTGCAGGTATATCAGGAAACAGTATGATGTACGAGGAAGACCATATGTGGTTGAAACATTTTTCCTGTCGGCCCCTGCTGAACCAAAATAGAAAAAGCTGAACTGGAAAAGAGTATATATATAAGAGAGAGAAATCCAGAGCTGCTCGGCCAATACATACAAAAAAAAAAGAATAGTGGCGCGGA
This sequence comes from Viscum album, assembly GCA_963277665.1. Classification (NCBI taxonomy): domain Eukaryota; kingdom Viridiplantae; phylum Streptophyta; class Magnoliopsida; order Santalales; family Viscaceae; genus Viscum; species Viscum album. The sequence continues at coordinate 28,312,735 of OY728132.1, read as the reverse complement.
TATATTTGAATTTACACAGACCACTCATAAGAGAGAACCATACATAATCTCAAGAAGAACCCTCAAGCACTCATTTAGAAGATCACAGAGCTTTGAAAGGATTAATTGAAATAATCTCCTTCAAGCTATCATGGTGTACTGCAAAGATCTTAAAACCCAAGAAGCTGATCATCTCTACATATGGAAGTCAGAACCTGAAAGTTTCTATAATCTGTTTTGGATTCAACTTGCAGAGAAGGACCAAAACTTCATTTTATTCATTTCTACGAGTCCAGAGCTGATCTGCCAACACAACAGAGCATTCTAAACCCATTCCTACTATATTTATCTCTATTGTGTCTGAACACTTTACATTTGTGAGCAGTGTGTATATGTTACACACACTGACTCTTATTCTTGAACAGAAGGATACTGAAAATCTCCATACCAAACAATCTTTACATTTGATTCCCACGTATAACTGTGGAAGAATCCTTGTGTGGCTTGGTAGTTTATTTTCCCACATAGAACTATGGTAGAGGTTGCAAAACCTGGAAAGTTTGTGAAAACTGTTGTAAATACCGATATAGGATTTTTATCACTTTTAATATAATTGTTTGGTGGTAGGTGATCACCAAGTGGAGAGGACTAGGTCTTGTCTCAATACTGAACCTCTTGTTTAAATTTTTTTTTTCATCTTTCCTTTACTCTGTTTTTCATTTATCTGATGTGCTTATATTTTCAAAGAAAAAAAACTGTTTTTACATTCACTCTGATAGTCAGTTTTGGTTAGTGTGTATATCTGATTTTTTTAGGAAACTTGTTTCAAAAGTCCAATTAGTTCTCATACTGATTCAACTGAGGAGTAATAAACCTTTCAGAAACTGGTTGAACAATAAGTCACTTATATATCTATTGCCTTAATTGACTGGGCCATTTTAAATTGGGGGTCTATAATCCTAAAAGTTTTTAACAGAAATTTTAATTGGAACTCAATTCACCCCCCTCTTGAGTATTCACTCCGACCAACATTTGGTATGAGAGGCAACATCTTTATATACAAAGTTTTAAAACCCTCTATTTTTTAAGCTGTGATTTTATCTTTATCTTAATGATCTTAAATTTCTGTTAGTTATAAATTTTATCTCTTTAATATATTCTCTAAAATATAGCTATGGACAATCGACTAGAAGGTGTTGCTACTAACAGGCCACCTTTTTTTATGGTGTGAATTGTGCTCAATGGAAAATTAAAATGAAAATTCATTTGGAAAGTATTTGTTTTTATATTTGGTCTGCTATAGAATCAGAATATGAGATCCCCAAAACTGCTAGATCTACCTGGGATGATGCTACAAAGTCTGACTATAACAATAACTATAAAGCTATGAATTTCCTTTACTGTTCTTTTGGAGATGAGGAATTTAACCAAATTTCTGCATGTAAAACAGCTCATGAAATCTGGGACACCTTGGTTGTTTCTCATGAAGGAACAACCAATGTGAAGAAAATGAGATTAAATACTTATACTATTAAATATGATACTTTTAATATGAGACCTGATGAACCCATTTCTGACATGTACCTTAGGTTTAATGATATTTTCAACACTATGAGTTCACTGGGAAAAGTTTTTCCAGAGAAGGAGCAGATCATGAGAATATTGAGATGTTTGCCTAAAAGATGGAGAGGCACTTCTGTGTCTATCCGAGAGTCATGTGACATTAGCAAGATACCGGTTAAGGAGTTGATTGGTAAACTAATGATGTATGAAGAGGAACTGAAGGTGAACAAAGAAGAATACGATGAACCCAAAAGAAAATATGTGGCATTCAAGTCTACTGCTTCAAAGAGGAAAGACAAGGAGAACATACATGTACCTACTAAAAGTTGAACTAGTGAAGATTCAGATTCAGACAGTGATGAAGAAATGGCTCAAATATCCAAGAGATTTAAGAATTTCTATTGGAAGAAAAGGTTTTTCAGATAATCAATCTACAAGGGTAAGTATGATCAACAAGGTAAGTGGAAAAAGGATTGGAAGAAATCTGATAAGGAAGATGATATAGTCTGTTATGAATGCAAGAGGAAAGGACACATCAAGGCTGACTATCCAAAGTTAAAATTAAAAAAGATATATGACTATAAAGACAAGAAGTACAAGAAATCCATGAAAGAAACCTGGAGTGCTTTGGAAGATAGCACAAGTTAATCAGAAGCTACTGATTCTAAAACGAATCATGTCAACATGTGCTTCATGACTAACATATCTGAGGTACCTGTTTCCCCTGTTCTAAATGATTATTATTCTGGAAATAACAATGATTCAGATAATGATGAAAATATTTCTATGGATGAACTGTTTGAATATTTCAATATACTTGAAGATACCTGCAATGAACTAAAAGATAAATATAAATCTTTAATGAAACAGCATGCCTTGACTAGTAATATTAAAACAGATCTAAGTGTATAAAAAGAAAAGAATTCTCAACTGTTGAAAGATAACACACATCTCAAATTATATAATGAACAATTAAGAAAGGATATTGAGAAGTTCACTGCTGGTAGGGATACCATGACACAGTTTCTAGGAAAACATATTGCTCCAAAATATACAACTGGTCTAGGATATCATCCTGGATAGAGACAAATTAGCAAAACCAAATTTGTACCACAATCTGGACAGTTCACTGCTAATTCTGGATCATCTTTTGAGAAATAATTTTCTAAAGGACCAAACAAAGTATTTATGTCTCAAAATGTTTTTGTTGATTTTAGAAAATCTATAAAGAAAATATGGGTTCCCATAGTTTTATTGGCTAACCTTTCTGGACCCAAGAAGATTTGGGTACCAAAATTATCCCATGTTTAAATTGTTTTGCAGGGAAATTGCTTAAAGAGTTCCGGTAAGACCCTATGGTACTTGGACAGTAGATGTTCAAGACATATGATAGGGGACTACTCTTGCTTCAAGAGTCTAATTAAAGTTGATGGTGGGCATGTCACCTTTAGTGACAATGCAAAAGGAAAAATCATCGTCTTAGGCCAGATTGGTAACCCTGATAAAATATTAATTTCTAAAGTACTTTTTGTTGATGGGTTAAAGTATAATTTACTTAGCATATCTCAGTTATGTGATGATGGCCTTAATGTTAAATTTGAAAATGATTCATGAAATGTTTTTAATTCAAAAAATGATCTAGTTTTCACTGCATATAGAAATTAGAATGTATATGTTGTTGATTTAAACTCCTTAGCCAAACAAAATGTTTCTTGTTTAAATGCTTTTCATAAAGAATCTTGGTTGTGGCATAGAAGGTTAGGACACTGTAATGTGAACTCACTTAGGAAGCTATCTAAGAAGTGTTTAGTTAGATACCTACCTAAATTATAATTCCCAATTGATAAAGTGTGTAATCCCTGTCAAAAGGGAAAACAACAAAAAGTGTCTTTCAAACCAAAGAAAGAACTTTCAACTTCTCAACCACTTGAGTTGGTTCACATGGATTTGTTTGGACCATCAAGAGTTTCAAGTATAACTGGGAATCACTATGTGTATGTACTTGTAGATGACTTTTCTAGGTACACTTGGGTATACTTTCTATCTCACAAAAGTGAACCTTGTTCCTACTTTTTCAAATATTCCAAGTATGTAGAAAATCTTAGTGGACATAAGATTAAAACCCTGAGACGTGATCATGGCTGTGAGTTTGAGAATCATGAGTTTGAATCTTACTGCTCACACAATGGCTATAATCACAACTTTTCTACCCCTAGGACACCTTAAAAAAATGGTGTTGTAGAAAGGAGAAATAGGACCCTTCAAGAAATTGCAAAGACTATGCTTAATGAGTATGACTTACCAATTTATTTTTGGGATGAAGATGTAAATACACCTTGTTACTTTATCAATAGAGTTTTAATTTGATCTATTCTAAAAAGGACCCCTTATGAACTTTGGAATAATAGGAAGCCTAAGGTTAATTATTTTAGAGTTTTTGGTTGCAAAGTCATTAATATTAATACTAAAGATAATCTTGACAAATTTTTTCCCAAAAGTGATGAAGGAATTTTCCTGGGTTATTCTATTTCAAGTAAATCATATAGAGTGTTCAATAAGAAAACCAAATGTGTAGAAGAATCATTTAATATCAGATTTGATGAGACTGATCCACATGAGCCTAAAACCTCTCTTGAACATCTTGAGGAAGATATGTCAAATCTGAACTTTAATGATAAAAATAGTGAATCCCCTGTAAAAGTATCCAATTCTGAAAATTTTCCAAAATCTGCACATGCTGATTCTGAACCAACAGACAACAATGAACAATCTAGTTCAATACTTCCTAGAGGTATTAGAACTCTTAAGAATCATCCTCTAGATGCTGTTGTAGGTGATTTAAATAGAAGAACACAAACTAGATCTTCTCTAAGAAACCAGGTTGAACATCAAGCTTTTCTTTCACAGCTTGAACCCAAAAATATTAATGATGCAATCAATGATGAATTTTGGGTAATGTCTATGAAAGAAGAACTAAATCAGTTCGAAAGAAACAAAGTCTGGGAATTAGTAGAAAGGCCTAAGGAAACTTTGACCATAGGCATTAAATGGGTGTTTAGAAACAAAGTAGATGAGTCTAGGAATATAGTTAGAAATAAAGCTAGGCTAGTTTCACAAGGATATAGTCAAGAAGAAGGAATAGAGTATGAGGAGACATTTGCACCTGTAGCTAGACTAGAAGCCATTAGGATACTACTTGCATATACATCTCATCTGAATTTTAAACTTTATCAAATGGATGTTAAAAGTGCTTTTCTAAATGCGTATATAGTTGAGGATGTGTTTGTTGAACAACCTCCTGGTTTTACAAATCCCCATTTTTCCAATCATGTTTTTAAACTATCTAAAGCTTTATATGGCTGAAAACAAGCTCCAAGAGCATGGTATGATATGCTCAGCTCTTTTCTTATTTCAAAATGTTTTACCAAAGGGATAGCTAATCCTACTCTTTTCATTAAATGGATTTCTAAAGATGTTTTGATAGTACAAATTTATGTGGATGATATTATTTTTGGATCTTCTAAAAATTCATTATGCATTGATTTTTCAAAAATGATGCAAAATGACTTTGAAATTAGTTTAATGGGAGAACTCAAATTCTTCCATGGATTTCAGATCTTTCAAAATAAAAATGGAATTGTTTGGAATCAGAGTAAATATATTAAGGATATTTTAAAACGGTTTTCTTTGGATGGTAGTAAAGGTAGTGACACACCTATGAGTACCACTTATAAGTTGGATGCTGATGAAACTGGAGAACTAGTGGATCAAACCAAATACAGAGGTATGATAGGAAATTTACTCTATCTTACAGCTAGTAGACCTGACATCATGTTTAGTGTATGCATGTGTGCTCGCTTTCAGGATAATCCAAAAGAGTCTCATTTAACTGTTACTAAAAGGATTTTTAAATATCTTAAACATACTCCGAACTTAGGACTATTTTATCCAAAAGGACAATCATTTGATTTGTTGAGTTATTCTGATGCTGATTTTTCCGGTGGCAAGTTAGATATAAAATTAACCTTTGGGACATGTCACATTTTAGGAAAGTCACTAGTATCTTGGTGAAGTAAGAAGAAAAACTATGTTGCATTATCTACCGCTGAAGCTGAGTACATAGCTGCTGGAAGTTGTTCTGCTCAAATTCTGTGGATGAAACATACTTTACTTGACTATGGATATCAATTCAAACTTGTATCTATAAATTGTGACAATAAAAGTGATATTAACATTTCCAAAAATCTAGTATCTCATGCTAGGACAAAGAATATTGATGTGAGACATCACTTTTTGAGGGATCATTATCAAAAGGATGATATCACTCTAGAATTCATTGGCACTGAACAACAATTGGATGATATATTCACAAAGCCTATGAATTCTGAGAGGTTAAATTACATAAAACATGAGTTAGGTATGATTAATTTCAGCATAGGAAACCTCACTGTTGGACCTCACAATTAAACCTCACAGTTAAACCTCACAGTTAGACCTCACAGTTAAACCTCACAGTTAAACCTCACAGTTAGACCTCACAGTTAAACCTCACAGCTAATCCTCACAGTCGGACCTCACAGTTAAACCTCACAGTTAGACCTCATAGTTAGACCTCACAGTTGGACCTTAATGTTATACCTCACGGTTGCACCTCACCAGTGTACCTCACTGGTACATCTCATTGTTGGATACCTTGCTGTTTTCTTTATTTTTGTGGGAATTCGAACCGTTTTTTTTTCTATTTTATTTTTTTTAATCCCTAAATGATAAAATCAAAGGCAACGAACATATTTCAATCCACCTTCCTCCCCCGATCTTGAACCTTGCTCTCGAAATTCCTAAACCCTAACCCTTCACCTGAGCCCTCGAACCTCTCTCAATCTCTATGGCTAGAACCAAGCGACCCCCGACTGTCAATGAGGATGAGACAAGGCCAAAGAGGACTCAAGCCGAATCCAGTGGCACCAGTAATACCCTGTCGGGACCTGTAAACCTACATCTGACCAAGAGAGAAATCTTTGCTGAGAAAGAGTTATGTGGAGAATGGTTACTGTCGAGCAAGTAATTAGTGCTAGAAGTACTAAATGCCCAAGGATGGACCGAATGTTTTTCCAATAACAATGGACCGTACTACCCGAATCTTGTGAAAGAGTTCTATGAATATCTGAAGTTCGAAGAGGAAGATGATGTGCATAAGCTAATATCCAGAGTCAATGGCAATGAAGTCAGTTTCTCGTCTGCTGAGTGGGCCTCCTGTTTGAGAGTTCCTCATGAAGGAATATATGATTACTAATCTGGAGTGGCTCCTCTAGATAGTGCTATTTTTTAATATGAAAAATCTCTTGAAGGACTGACAAGAGATGGAAAATCAAGGAGGATCACTGCAGCTGAGATGAATGGAGAAGACAGGCTTTTATTAAAATTCATTCATCATGTAATTAGTCTGAGGAGAGGATATTTCACAGTGCTAAAGTACCAGGACATATTTCTGATGTACTTACTGAAGCATGTAAAGAATATTAACCTATGTAGGTTGATGATGGCCTAATTGGTGGATATGAATAAAGAAAGCTCAAGATCCAATGCCTTATTTCATTCCAAGATTATTTCAATAATGATAAAGGTAAAGGGTGTGGCTGGAAATCAAGAAGAGATGATAGTGTCCAAGAACAGTGTGTATATCTCCAAGGTGATTTGAAAATTCATAAAAATTAGCTGGAATCCCTAGAAGAGGACATGGGTGAATGATGAAGTAAAGGTGTATGAAAAGTTTGATCCTACTACTCATCCAACTAGGAAAAAAGGCAAGAGAGATCCAGGCCTAAAGCCTGATGAGCCAGAACCAGCTTATTTAGGTGAGGAGGAGGCTGAAGGAGCTGTGGACCCTCAAAGAGAGAACACCCCCATTGAAGATAGAAGTGATCCTGATTTTTTTCACAGTCCTGTAAGGACATTAGGATTTGGAGAAGCTAGCCCTCCAAAAGAACTGCCAAGAAGAGAGACTGTTCTAAAGGACAGCGATACTGAGACCACTGAAGAAGAAGAAGAATCATATCAGAATATTTTCAAGGACACCTCTGAAGAGGATGAGGCTACCGAGTTAGATCATTCTTCTCATGAGGAAAATGAGGTTGGTGATAAGGATGAAGGTAAGGAGGTTGTTGCTGAAGCTGATGATAAGAACACTGAAGAAGAAGAGCTCAGTTTGAGCCCTCTGATAGATAGTATAGAAAAGATAGTGTCTGGTCAGGAAGTAGGAGTGGCATCTACTGCCATTGCTATGGAAGTCATTGATGACTCAGAGAAGGATAAGCCTCACCCAACTATTGAACTAACAGAGCAAATGGTTTTTGAATCTGCTCGAGTTGCAGAGGAGGTTGTGAAGTTACCTAGAGCAGAATAGATAGAGGGGCTTCCTTAAGAGAGAGATCTAAGTGAGGGGGCGCATCTTGGTTCAGTTTATGTGTTGTATGACATCGACGTTTGGTCATCAGATCCAGGGTACATGGTACTTGGACTCAATTATGGATATTCTGATGAGGAAGAATATCCCTAAAGGTATTCTGTTATCCTACCTGAAAGTGTTCCAGTAGTTATGGATGACAATATGGAAACTATGGAGGACCTTGAGTCTTTGAAAGTTGAAATGAAAGAGTTAGTGAGACAATCAGTAGAAGATTTGAAGAATATCCTTGTTGAAGACCTGAGGAGTGTGGAGAAATCCCTAGAGCTGTCTTTGGGATGTGCTGTGTCTAGTCCAGTGAAAGGAATGATGGATGATGCTAAAGTCTTCCATACTCAAATTGAAAGTTGGAAAGGAGCTGTGGTTTCTCTAAGACAATCAGTTGCTTCATTGACTGCCATGAGTAGTCCTAAAACCCAAGTGAATGTTGAGATTAGATATATGAAAGAAGTAGTCAAGCAGTTTTTGGAAGTTTTTGAGGATTTTAAGAAATCAGTCAAAGAACATATGAATAGTCAAGATTCACTTGTTCAGAAGGTGATTAGTAACTTGACTCAGTCTTTCAAAGAGATAGTAGCCTTCTCGGTCAAACCCCTTCCCTCATCTAGCTCCTCTGTGAACTTTGACCAGATCCAAACTGTGATCCAAGAAGATCTTGATAAGGCCAGTCCTAGTGGCACCTCTGATTCTCAGATACTTTCTACAACTAGGGAAGTAAGCAGTTTTGTTCGTGACCAATTGTGGGAAGATACTACTTCTCAAAAGTACAATAATAATAAGGTAGATTCTTACTTTGAAAAGGTCTATACCAAGCATCAAATGACCAACCACTTCAAACTCTTGATAAAGAATATGAAGCTACCTCCAGTGACTCAGGCATTCAAGGAGCGGTTCAGCAAGCTGAGATAATTGACCCCTTATTTGGATAAGTTTTTGGAGAATAAATATGATTTTTTTTATCTTCTATGGAAAGAGGAGGAAGCAATATTATGGATTTCAGAAACCTCCTTCTACCCTTTCTCTATGTGGACTGCACCCCTGTCATTATCCCTCCTGCCTTACCTGCATCTCAACCCAGTGGTTCTTCCACCATGTCTCCTGCTGAAGCTATCAGAAGCCTTACTCCACTGATCCCTCAGTGAGCTACCCACTACAGACCAACAGGAGCTTCTGTTGCTACCCCTCCAGTCATTCCTGCAGCCCTTCCTAAACCTGCTGATCCACCAGCTCCTCCTTCATCTTCTTCTTCCAAAGGAAAAGACCCCTTACCTACAGATGACATGGATTGAGTATGTTTATGTCTTTTGATAGGGACTATGTATTCTTTTTTGTTCATGTAATGTAATTTCATTAATACAAGCTTTCTATGTTCTCTTTACTTGTGCTTCTTTTTGCTAATCACAAAGGGGGAGAAATATTATGCTAATTTTAGAAATACCGTGCTAATTCTAGACTAATCATGTGATTGGGAGAAATGTTCTAATAACTACTATAATTCTAAATTGAATCCTATCTGCCTTTCTCTATGATTCCATGTACCAATATTTTATGGTTTTATACTCTTATTAATCTCTGATACTTAAGACTTTTTTTTATCTTAGTTCAATAACTGTATTATATATGACATCTATCTTTAATACACAATGATATAATTTGTGATTATCAAAAAGGGGGAGATTGTTGGACTCACCTGTTTGGATAATCCCAAATCATGTTTAAATATTGATCTTGATATATTAGGTCAGTTACTAATCTTTTTAATCTACATTTATAATTATCTTATCCTCAACAATGTATACTCTTAAGACTCGTGACTTTACTGCATCAGCTTACAGTTTATATTTATCTAAATATAAGTTCACTATTAAAGGCTACTGGTAAGAGCCTTCTATTCAAAGTCACCATTATAGCTCACTATCACTATATGTCACTGATTTTAGAAGATCACCATTGAATATTTACAGTCAATGTTGGAAGCTATGGGTACATGGTTACTGTCATAAGTCTACCGATGATCTGATTATCAAAGCTCACAGACAAAGAGTTACTGTCACATGGTCACTACTATGAAAACGATTCTATTAGAAGTTCAATGTCATACTCTTTCTCAAGTATTCTATTGAGAACCTCACTGTTCAAGCCTACAGACAAAGATCCTACCGATGAAGCTTACTGTTGAATAACTTATCGATGAAGTCCATAGTTGGAAAGATCACAGTTGAAGTCTACTGTGTGACATGCATCTACTACCAGTCTAATAATATTCTATTATCTTCTTTATAAATTTTATTAATACTATTATAATGGTCATGTCTGGACAAATTGATACACCTTAAATTATTTAATGCTTTTTGCAAGTATATCAGAAAACAATATGATGTACGAGGAAGACCACACGTGGTTGAAACATTTTTCCTGTCGGCCCCTGCTGAACCAAAAGAGAAAAATCTGAACTAGAAAAGAGTATATATATATAAGAGAGAGACATTCAGAGCTACTCAGGCAATACATACAAAAAAAGAAAAGTGGTGTGGATATATTTGAATTTACACAGAACACTCATAAGAGAGAACCATACACAATCTCAAGAAGAACCCTCAAGAACTCATTCAAAAGATAACATAGCTTCAAAAGGGTCAATTGAAAGAATCTCCTTCAAGATGTTGTGGTGTGCTACAAAGACCTTAAAACCCAAGAAGCTGATCATCTCTACATCTGGAAGTCAGAACCTGAAAGTTGTGACAATCTGTTTTGGAGTCAATTTGCAGAGAAGGACCAAAACTTCATTTTATTCATTTTATGAGTCCAGAGCTGATAAACCAACACAACAGAGCTTTCTAAACTCATTAATACTATCTTTAGCTATATTGTGTCTGAACACTTTACATTTGTGAGCAGTGTGAATGTGTTACACACACTGACTCTTGTGCTTGAACTGAGGGATACTGAAAATCCCCATACCAAACTATCTTTACATTTGTTTCCAATGTATAACTGTGGAAGAAGCCTTGTGTGGCTTGGTAGTTTATTTTCCCACGTAGAACTGTGGTAGAGGTTGCAAAACCTGGACAGTTTGTGAAAATTGTTTTAAAGCCCGATACAGGTTGTGTATCACTTTTAGTATAATTGTTTGGTGGAAGGTGATCACCAAGTGTACAGGACTAGGTCTTGCCTTAAGACTGAACCTCTTGTTTAAATTTTTGTGTCCATATTTCCTTTACTCTGTTTTACATTTATCAGTTGTGCTTATATTTTCAAAGACAAAAATTTGTTTTTACATTCACTCTGATAGTCATTTCTGGTTAGTGTGTATATCTGATTTGTTTAGTAAACTTGTTTCAAAAGTCAAATTAGTTCTCATACTGATTCAACTGAGGAGTAATCAACCTTTGAGAAATTGGTTGAACAATAAGTCACTTAAATATCTACTTCCTTAATTGACTGGGCCGTTTTAAATTGGGGGACTTTAATCCTAAAAGTTTTTAACAGAAATTTTAATTGGAACTAAATTCACCCCCTTCTTGAGTATTCACTCTGACCAACACCTACTTTGTCCAGTGTTGGATGTCTATGTCCATAAGTAACCACTTAGGGGGAACTATGTCCTACCCCAAAATTACTACCCAATATATGCCTACAATGGAAAATTTTATAATTTATCTAATCATTTCAAGAAATTGTTCCAACAAAGTACCGAGACCACAACCAATATAGTAGATATCATATATTCCAAATCCTTGGAAGATTACAAATTCATCCACATAGTATCTGGAGTAACTACCAGATTTTGGGAGCATATCTAAGTCATCCCATAGTAGCAAACTACAAGACAATCCCAATGAGGTGATCCTAGATAATCAATAATCCTCATAAATTATCTCTAAACCCAAGGTGTATAACCCATATAATTTTAAAGTAGTAAGAATCGTCATGAAACCCAAGGGTTATCACACATGGAAATCTAGAGTGTCATGCATCATCGTCGAACCCACAGGGTATCACCCTTTCCATTTTAATGTATTAGGTGTGATCACTAAACCCAAGGAGAATCATCCTTACCAGAACAATGTATCATACATCATTTATAAACCCAATGGGTATCACCCTTGGCATTCTATAGTATCAAGCATCATTATCAAACCAAATGAGAATAACCTTTGATGTTCCAAAATATCAAGCTACAAGATGATCCTTAGGATATGATCCTACATGATCAATAATTATTGAACATCATCATAGAACCCCATGTAGAAATACTAATCATTCAATAGTAGTAGTATCATAGGATATATCCAATGATATATCCCAAGGAAATCCATGTATCTCAATATATCTTAGTGGGTAGTAAATCCTACCCAAACATGTAATTTGATGTATCTCAAAATGTTCAGCCATATAAATGAACTCATCTCATATGTTTGATGTATAAATCTAAATTTCATGACCCATAATCATCAATATGTATATATAAATATCACATCATTGATTTGGGTTCAAAAGGTGACACATGAAATTATCACTCACATATACACCATCTTGTTAGGGTAGATATATAACTAGGGTTCCATAAAGGGTCACCAAGGTCCAACCACAACATGGTCACCCGACAAGGTTTCTTAAACCATAATTCTAACTCCAGACTCCACCCCATTATTCTAGTTGTAATTTCTATCATCACTCCTCATGGTCTCATAGGCTTATCCCTTCCCTCTAAGTGTTCTATCACATCTATATAGATTAACTAGCCATTATGATACCATAATAAAGTTCTCACGAGGCTATAAAAAACATTAAACATCAACAAACAAGTATAACCCATAATAAAACACAAATAAGAAGCATAAGAAGGAAATCATGTATTATAAAAATAGAGACCTTCCCTCATGAGGAAAAGAGACCAAAACATGTCATGCCAAGACCATTCGGTTTTCCTCTTTCATCAATAAAAAAGTCTTTTCAAATCATTTTAAAAATTGATCACATACCACTTCAATAATTTTATTACCTTGGAAAAATTATATTTAATAATTATTTATAAAACCATAATCTCATTTGAAAATTTATTTTAAAAACCCATTGATCAAATCACCCATTTTTCATTAAATTCCTTCTCAATCAATTCTTATTCTTTACAATCACATTTGAAAAGGATGTCAATTGTTCTTTAAAACCACTCACTCCACTAAGAAAATCCATAATGGGGTCCATAAACACTCATTTGACTAGTGTTCCACCATTGAACTTTTTTGAAATCTATTCATTACATATTGACTATTGGGTTGAAGCGATCCCATCCCAACTCTATGATGGAGTCACACAAGTTGATGAAATATATAGCTAGTATAATAATAAAGGCACAAAAACCAAAAATCATAAATCATCCATGATACTTGGAAAATCAAGAAAAATTACATCAATCAAGATATTTTACATTAATTCACAACTCAACCACCACTACCTTGGTTCATCCAAGCATTGCCGTAACTCCCAAGAAACTATCTCAAACCAAGATATAAAAAATAATTAATTAAAAAACATAATAATTAATTATCCAATTAAATTTAATTACACATTTAAATTATAATTAATTTTACAATTTAAAAAATGGTATACATATTGAAACCTCATTTGGTGACCTCATCGCACCAAAAGGGTGACCAATCTCTGATGTAAGGACTGTGACATGATCCCAAAATGATTCTATTTAAAATTCCTAAAAAACAAAATTGATTAAATAAAAAAGTAATTTATTTTTATACCAAAACATTAAATAAATTCACATTGCAATATACCTCATGTGAAACAATGAATGAATACATAATCATTCCTTCTTAGTACTTCCTTTAAAATAATAACAAAAAACCTCAAGAAGTGGGATGATCTCCACCATACACCAGTAAAATTTGTCAAGAACCCTAAAAAGGGTAAAATAAAATAAAATAAACGAATGGTAGAGGAATAAATAAATGACAAGGAGGATATTAATACCATAAATCATTGAATAATGGCACTAAAAACACCCCTTTATTGAAGGGAATAAAATAGATGAGAGAGAGAGGGGGCCCAAGGTTCCTTCAAGCATTAGGGATGCGGAAGAGGTAGATTTGAGATTAAAATTACATTAGTGAAAAAAATATCATTTCTAACTTTTTACAAAAAAAATGGTTTCATAGTTTGACAAATTGTGCACCAGTTTTTTTGTAGGCACTTTCCATGAAAAACCATCTCTCATGGTTTCCAAATAAGATTCCAACCAAATAACCTTCACTATCCAAGGAAATACATCCCACGTAGTTGCATTGCACAGTTTACTGAACTCTGTTCCAACCATGAAAACACCACTACAATTGAAATTTTAGCTCCCACATGATTTTCCTATAATTTTTCGGTGACTATGCACCATTATATAGAACAAATTAAACCCATATGGTTAGGCCCCAAAATTTATCCAAACCATTTTCAAACCATACACATGGAAAACATATCTAAAATACTCTAAAAACAATTTTGAAGCTTCCAAGACTCACCCAATCACCTGAGAAACCCTTGATCCTAAATATGTATCCAAAAATATCAACTCGTGGTTCTCTATCATTCAATATTTAAATAAAAATATCGATTCAAAAAAAACATTTGTTCTATAATCCTTAGAGGAAGTCATATTACTTCTCATACATGAGATTCATTGGAAATATTTAAAACATAGGTATCATCCCATCATGGTCTCCAATTCACCCCTAATACGTTATTTTACCTCTATGAACATTGAATGAAATTATACTATAAAATCATAAAAACAATGCCACAATACATTTTCCTTTCCCCTAGAAGGCCCGGTCTAGTTATTTTAACATGTATATCAAATCTCAAAGGATGCTCCCAAAAAAGTTTCCAACTCACCACATCTAATTTTTTACAAAACAAGAGTCATTAAATATCTAGATGAATTTCATCAAAATTCTCAATTTCACCATCTAAATATCACTACATCACTATATCACTAAATCATAATTCCTTAATACCTGAAGGCATTGATGAACTATCAAAACACTCACACTAAAATTTGAACACAACTTGATGTAATTCCTTGGTTGAATCTTTAATCCACCCATCAAACGAATATGATCTATCCATGAATATTGAAACATATTAGATCTAATTATTCATTGATCTTATCAATTCATCCTCAGTTCATCACTAACATATGTAATCTAAAAAACCATATCCATATCTCGATCAGGTGTAACTTCTCTCCATCATACTAATATCATTGAAACAACCATAAATTGATAAGATTCCATTAATCATAGAACTATCCTAAACATTGTATCATATAACCAAAACATCTGGTCTTGAATGGATACACCCCATTTATTACCAAAAATAAGGACGAGAGTTGTTCAATAAAAACAAACTAAGAAAAAATATAAACATTAATCATCAATCACCAATAAAATTCCAAATTTCACCCATCGATGTTAGAATACCAATACACTAATGATCAATCGATCTTTGTTGTTATGATTCTCCCCATCAAAGGACTCTATTGAGAAATTGATTCTCAAAATTGTTTCTCTTTATAAAAGGAATAATCTAATGAAACCTAGATCAATCAATCCTGACCAGGGAACCAGTCAAAATGAACAACTAGATACTTCATCACAATATCATATGTACACCTCATAAGATCACTACACATGGATCCCCCAAAAAAACCACAAAAAATCTATTTAACCATATAATTAAACCACATAAGTCATATAACCGAACTTATTCTCCCCTGATTTGCATCTCTAATTCATATTTTTCCCACTTAGTCTATATTTCATTTTTCATTATTAACACCACTCGTGGAAATGCCTCTATTTCTTCCTCGATATCACTTTTCAATCCACATACCCAAAACACCCCTCTAGGGTTCTAATAAACAAAACCCAAAATTTATATCAAACCATTAAACTACAATACCATCAGTCCCCACTAGTCAAATTTACACGAAACTACCCCCTTGAGGGCCACAATCTCATGCATGCACAAATATATGTAATGATATAATTCCAAGATGATCCATGGAAAATTTACAATAGATATAAAGTTTGATTTTGTAAAATTCCACTAATAATCTATATAAGAAAACATCATATAAGTTTTTTTATACTTTAAGTATCTAAAACTATACTCTCTTTACGAATTCATATCGCACAGAACAATGTTTCCAAAAACACCCCATGGAATCTAAGGTCTTTTTCACAAAAATAAAAATCACAAAAAAAACCCTAAACATATTGATTCATTTCCAAAAACAAATTATATTTTATAAATCCCATTTGAAATCAAATTTCAAACCCATTTTCTCATATTTTTCACAAAACATGGAAATACCATTATTTTCAAAATCACTAGCTCTATAATCCATGTTAAGTAAAAATTCTTTTAGAGACCATTTTCCACACACCTCACACCAGCACATGATTATTATCTCAAAACTGAGTTTAACATAAATACCAACCATCCCAAAAAACATTGAACTAAGGTAGTAAAATAAACACAAAAACAATAACATTTAATTAAACAACCATCCAAACAATCCCCTCTAATATATTATTAGTCTAATCAACCCTTATAATATATTTAGGAAAACCCCAATTTTTTTATAAGTTTTTTCGATTAATAATTGATTCTGATGAGGTTTTATATCAAACAACATAGTCCATAGGAATTTTTAGCATGAACAAATTATACCACTTTCTTGATGCATGTATAAATCACTGGGTCCTAGAAAAACATTCTCCAATGCCACTTTATTATTTCCTAGACCAGGCTGCCTGAATAACTCCCTAGTGGGGATTCTATGCGACCTTAGGCATGCCTCCCTATACACTAGAGTATGTGGGATAATAATGGTATCCTAAAATAGTAATATATAGACTATTCACTCTAGTGTAATTTCCATGGGTTATGCTAGAGTCAGCCAAAAATTTGGCATGAATCCTCTGTATAATGTATATCCCAAAATTCATGTTGATATAAAACAAGGATCCCACTAGGACCTCATAGTCTATAATATAAATTAATAAATCTATCTATATGATGAAACAAGGATAATAGAGTAGTAGTAGTGGAGAATAAATAAATAAAACAAGAATCAAATATAATAATGAAAACCTAAAAATTACATATTAACCAATAACTAAAATAAAACTAAAAAATAAACTGCCCTCAATCCCAACTTAATATAATCCACTCCATCAAGAAATCAGCCTCCAAAACACACTAGGCCTGAACCAAGAATTCATCTCAAAGAAGTACATATGTCCTAAGATAAGTCAAGAATATCTAACCACTTACATAAAAACCCCATGTCATGTACGTGGGTAGGGGTGAGTCCAATGACCCTGTAGGAATCCCCAATTCCTAGAAAATATTGATTGTTGTTTTGACCAAGTAGATGTGAATAAAAAACCTATATATAGGGTGTGGTAATGCTCATGAAATACACTCGCCCAAAAATGTAGCAGGAAAGTAAATCTAATATAAATTACAGGTCATCAGGTGAAAGATACACTGCCCAGAACACCGAACATACCTACTTCAGAATGTTATAGATGACTCTATCTATTAGTAACCAATTAAGGGGTCCGAGTCCTACCCTAAAACTTAATCTCAATATACCCTTTCTTTAGATAGTGTGAGAGTATCTCTGAAAAAATCATAAAATCATTCCAATAAATTAATTTTCCCATATATAATCTTTTAGTAGGTGTATATGTTGGATCAATGGAAGTATCCAAATTAATATATATAGTTTCAAGAATAATAGCTACATCCAAGGAACATGTATAGGGAATCCCACAGTATCATGATCTAAGGTAATTTCAATGTGGTGATCCTTGGTGATCAATAATCATCAACCATCATCATCAAACATATAGGGCATCACCCTTGGTATTTTTAAGCATCGGGCATCATCACTTAAATCAAGGGGTATCACCCTTGGTGTTTTTGATTAGCTCGAGTCATCATCAAACCCAAGTATTATCACCCTAAGAGTTCTAAATTATCAGGAATAATTATCAAAATTGTGGGGAATCACCCTTAGAATTCTAAAGTATCCATCTGAAAGCTAATCCCTTTGATCAATAATCACTAGGCATCATCACTTAACCCCATGAGGTATTCCTATGAGTTCCATAGTAATAGGATCATAGGTCATATTAAAGGAGCTACTCCAAGGAATCCTAAATATCTCAATGGTTAGTGTGTCCCACCCAAAAATATCATAGGATGCATCTCATGTGGTCTAGTAATCTACAAAAACCCATCTCACAAGTTTTTGGTATAAATCTTCAGTGAATAACCAACCATCATAGATATGAATATATAAATCCAGCATCATCCATTCAGGTTCTAATGTGACACCCATTTTTAAAACTACTCATTCCCATATACACCGTATTTATAGGGTTATCATTTCACCATGGAACCCATGAAGGGTGCACAAAGTCCAACCACAACTACGTAACCCTACATGGGTTCTTCAATTATAGTTTGATCACTTAACCATAGCTCATCATTTTAGTTATAACATACATTATCACTTTATATGGTATCATAAACCTATATCTATCATCTAAGGTGTTTATCACATCAATGTGGATAGACCCCTCCCCAACATTGATACTATAACCAAGTTCACATAGGGATACACACACAACACACATCACCATTAAACATGTAAAATACATAATAAAACATAAATGGGAACCATGAAAAGTCAATCATTCTATAGAAACGTAGTGTCTTCCCCTCAAAGGGTCAAATAGAACAAAACATGTCAAGACAAGCTATTCCGACATTCCATTTCCATTCAAATAAAATTAATCTTTTTAAACCATTTTAAAAATGAATAATTTTCCCTTTACTCATGTTAATACATATCCAAACTCATTTATAATTCTTTATAAAACCTCAATCTCTTTTAAAAAATACCATTTCAAAACCCATTGATAAAATCATCCATTTCCCTTTAAATTCCATATCAAACAATTTTTCTTTTTTAAAATTAAATTAAAAAATGAAGTTTCATGTTCTTTAAAACCACTCATTCCACTAATAAAATCAATAGGGAGGTCTATCAAAAAAAAATTGACCAAGGAGACACAATTCAACTGTTTAACAAACTATATGATCCATGTTGACTATTTGCCTAATTTGAGCGCATAAAAACATTATGTTGGATTCACTTAAGTCCATAAAATATATTGGATGTATATTAATATTGGAATAAAAATATAAAATCACTAATAAAGAAATAGTATGGGAAAATTATAGGACACATACCTCACTCATTCTATTTTCCATTAATTTGAAACTCAACCACCAATACCTTGGCTCATGCAAGCACTGCTATAAATATTGGGAACCTTTCTCAAACCATGATATCACAACTAATTAATTATAATACATTAATTAATTATAAAATTTATTTTAGAAATTTATTTTTATTATAAATAATTTTATAATTTAATGTGTATATTCATAAAGCGAAAAACCACACTCGACCACTTCATTACACCGAAGTGATGACCAACCCTATGTAGATGGTCTACAAAACGCTTCGAAAACCATTTGGGGAAAAATAAAAAACAATAGACATTGATTCATTATAAAATTAAATTAAATTTTAATCTGAAACTTAAAATAAATATCTGGCATGAAATAACATAAGATAAATAATTAATTACAACTTAATCACATACTCATGGGACCCCTGTTATGAGCTTCACACAAAACCCCCAAGAAATGAGATTATTTTTCACCATTATGTTGTATAAATTTTCAAGAAACATAATATAGAGATAAATAAAATCAAATCAAATAAAGGAAAATTAATAATGCAAGCAGGAGGAGGATATTTTTACCACAAATCATTGAACAATGGTGCTAAAAACAAACATTTATCAAAGGGAATTTAAAGGAGGATAGGGAGAGAGGCCCCCTCACTATCATGTTTCGAATGGAGGAGGAATAGGTTGGTTTTAGATTATAAAAATGTAGGGGAAAAAAGAATTTTCCAAATTTTTACCAAAAAATTGATTGGTCGCATGGTTTGCTAAACTATACACAAAAAGTATAGTAGGTAGTGTCTAAGAAAACATATCTCGCATGGTTTGACCGGATATTTTCTTAACCATATTCCAACCATGAAGCCATCAATATCCAAGGAAACACACCTCACATGGTTAGACCCAAGATTTTACTAAACCTTGTTCTTTACCATGAAAAATACATCTACAGTTACAATTAAAGGCCATTCAGGGTTGTCTACAACCATGAAGTGATTGTACACCATCCCCCATAACAAATTAAACCATTAAATGTAGGTCACAAAATTTCTTCTAATTGAGTACCAATAATGAATAGGGAAAACACATCTAAAATATTCCAAAAATAAACCAAAATCTTATGTGGCTTGCTCAATTACCCAAGGCACCCTGTGGACCTAAATCTATATCCAAAAATATAAAGTCAAGCCACTCCAGATCTTGGAATATAAATCTGAATCTCAATTTAAAAAACAAAACCTACTTATTAATTATTAAAAATTGAAATTTCCACTAATATTATTAACTTTCAATGAAACACGGTTTTATAAGGAAAAATAATCAACATAAGTATCATTAAACATATTAACTTGATTATCCCAAGGATTAATATTTCTACTATTATTTGTGAAAACCATATAATCACACACCTAACTTTAAGAAATATCACATATATCCCTGAAGAAAAAATTATTTAGCCCAGGACACTCTTCATGAAATTTATTGATGATCACATAAAGAAATGGTAGAAACCTCCCCAAACCACCATGTAACCAACACTTTTCTCATTGGTGACTCATTTTTCTATAATCTAAAGTGAATGGTCCTAGAATTTTTACAAAGCCTTGCTCTACTAACTTGAGACCCTATAATAATACCAATCAATACTCGATGACCAAAAACATCAACCCACCAAGAAAAATCCTTCACCGTATAGGTAAAGTTACTACAGTATGGACACCAAAACATGGTTATACCTACACCACTAAGGTCTCATACCCCACTAGGAGAACATAGTTCTAAACCATTCATTATAGAACCTAAGATATGTCTTATGTGATTATCAATACAAACACTAATACATTATGTGCACTATCAAAGTGTATCTAGTCTTGAAATATTCGATAATCAATATTTCCATGTTGCACCTCCCTCACTAGATGAAATATGGGGGCCACTAGAATTGATGAAAGATATGTTCAAAGTACATTTCATCTAATTACTCATGTAATACTTGAGATTTTTCTATATTAGGTTAACATAATATTCTCCAAGATATCATAAAGTACATATTCCATTAAATCAACATCATAGAAATAGATTAATTCTATTAATATATTTAAAATTTATATTTTTTTATTTTAGAATTTATATTATTTTTGGATACCAAATATAGAAATTATCTTAAGGTGAATTTTTGGGATTTTATTCCAAAAAGGATTATTTTCCAAAAATTATTATTTTAAGTGTTTTTTATTTTGATCTAAATGAATTAAATCTAAATTTGTACACATATATAAAAATATAATAAAATTTTTAATTTATGGGAGATAAAAATAAATATTCTTAATATATAAAAATACATTTTTCTACAAACACATTTTTTTATATATTATATTTTCATCCAAAATTTAATTATCTCATTTTTGTTTACTAAATTAGATTAAATGGACTCTAAATTCAGAATAAACACATTGAAAATTCTAAAAGTCGTTATATTATACTTTTACAAAAACAATAATTACATGGATAAATATTTAATAAAGTTTAATTTGGTAAAAAGGGGTAAATTGAAGTGACTTAAAGTTATGCTGATTAAAACGATAAAAACCCTTCTAGAAGACCCTTTTTAGGTAAAATATTCAATACCACATGTCTCTCCAATATTTATTTAACTTTATCACATAAGACTTATTTGATTCCATCTTTACCCTTCACATATCTTAGGTTTCCAAAGAAATGTAAATATTTTTCACCAATAAAAGGAACTAGTTTCCACCCATTATCCCATACATATTCACTCTAAATACATTAATAACTAATTACCTCTCATTTACCCTCTCATTATTCTCACTAAATATTTTATAAGGTTCTAAGGATTCCCTATCAAGATTTTAAAATCTTCCTTACAAGTAAGGGTTTTTAATCCCCCTCTTTAATTTTTATTTAAATTTATTTTGATGTAAAACAATTTTTATATATAAAATTTATTATAATTTCATGATATTATCTCTTGTTATTTATTTTGATAATGAGATATTACTTATTCTCTCCCATTATTTCCTTTTCCTAAGTTATGATTTTGAAAACACTTAGGTCTATAATCCATTATTATCCTCTATGACATGTAAAAAAATTATTATGCTTCGTTGATATAGATTACTTAACATATTATCAATGATATATCACTATTACCTATCATTATATTAATCATATAAGTCATTATGATCAAAAATATTCCTTTAATCATAATATTGTAGTAAATCACATATTTTGTGGTTTCCTAACAATGAAATACCTCTCTAGATACAAAAAATAAGATGAATACTCTAGCTCAAATTCCTCTAGGGGGAATAAACTATAAAAAGATTATTTCATCGTTAAATCAGAATTCAATCGGTGCATAATGAATAAGAATAATTTCAAACTTGGTTTTAAACTCTTATGGGATATGCATTAGATATTTCACATACATTTTTATTAATTATACTGAATTCTTTGAGAATATTCACTTTCAATTCATGTTCTCTATCACTCTTCATTTTTATCCTTAATTACCATGTTTTATAATCCCATGGATGTACGTTATATCATTTTAATTATTTATTTAATTGTATATTCATTACTCTATATGGAATGAACACCATATAATTGAAGGGTGAATACCAATAATGTTATTTCAATTATTGATTGGGGAATTATTGAAAATCAATATACATGTTATTTAAAAATAGATAATTATTTATTACTAAATCAATTTTCTTATTTTTCCTCATACATTTACATTATTGACTTAATTGTATATTTGTTACTCTATTTGGTGTGAACCCCATACAATTGAAGGGTGTTTACTAAGAATGTTATTTCATTTTATGACTGGAAAATATTGATAATCCATGTAGTTATTATTTCAATATGTATAATTATTTTTTATAACAGAAAGTTGGTTATTTATTTTTTATTCATTAATTTAATATGAGATGTTCATTTGGGTTATTATGTTATAGGTGGATTATAAAATTATATATCCCCTAAATGCATTGAAAGGTCTCATGAGTCAAATATGTTTGGATAATTTGGTGTCTTCCTTGCCTTTTTAAGTATGATGACTAGTAATGAAGCCTTGGTGGTATGTAAAAGGTCTTGGAACAAGGACTTTATTGTAAGAATAAATTTTATATCAATATTCCTTCCATAACTATGAGATTAGTTATGATATCCATGTGTTTATTTATTTTTTATAATATTTATGGATATATTACATTTGTCGATAGAATTATTAAATTTATTTATTACTATCAGATTATTTCTAAAATTTATAGGCTATGATAGCTTCCTCTATATTCAACCCCTTATTGATCAACTAAGATCACCCTTTTATTTATTGTTTCTCATTTCCCTATGAAACCATGAAGATTACTACGTATGATGTATGGAATATCAAGGAGAAACAAAAAAGATTACAATTTTTTATATGAATTGTCATTATTTTTTCAAATAAAAGTAACATTCATTTATATATCTAGTTCTTTCATCTTCTAAAATAATATATCCTATGTATTTTAATCTGTATATTTTATACCAATGTAACAAAATAACTACCTTATTATGGTTAATAGAGTTAGGGTGTTCCATTTGGTATCTAAGTGAATTTAGTATAAATATTAGGAACAATTATTAGAAGAACATTAATATAGAGAATAACCTATGATAAACTATTAAGATATTATAGAAATATTCATAGATTACAATAAATTCATTAGTAATGAATTTTTAGGAAATATATACCATGAAATCCAATTCATAGTTTTATCCAGGAACTAATTAATTATAGGATATTTCTTAGAAATAACACCTAATAGAAGGAAGAAAAACTATGTAAAAACTCATAATAAATGTATTTATTTACATTTAAATAAATTCAATAAGTTATTTGTTAAATTATATCATATTATATATGTATTGAAGAAGATGAATATTGTTATGGTAAATAACTTTACCCATATCAGACAACATGTCAACCTTGTTATGGTGTAACAAAATTGGATCTATTCATGTGGAAAAAACTTCTATATTTTAATAGAACCACTAATATATTAGTTGAAAAGTAATGGATCAAGTATGCATAAAAGATATTATTTACTTTGGAATTCAGTGAAATGGGGAAAGTTATGATGGATTTATATCATCTAAAGGGAGATATTAATTAATGGTGGTATTTGATTAAAAATTGAAGAAGGATTGGGAGATATAAAAAATTTGATAAAAGTATTTTATGAAAATATTGTTTAATAAAAACTTCCCTCTTGTGATAAAAAATGATATGGGAAGGCATTTATTAAGTTTAAGATAACATAAAAGGTAGTTATTGCTGAGTATAAGGATAATGTTTCAATGTTTGCAAGGCATGTTGTGGATTGTGTATGAAATCCTGAAAAAAGGACCAATTAATTTTCTAAAATATTAAATCAAATTCTTATAATTAAATTAGTCCCTCAATCATTTTAATTTTATATGTATATTTTGATAAATTCCATCAAAACTAAGAAGAAGTTCTACAAGTCTTTTTCTTTAAAGGGGAAGTAAGAAACGAAAGGGGTGGATGAGAACCTTATTAAAAGGAATTTGTTTAAAAAGAAGATGAGAAGGGTTGAATTCCCATCATGTAATAATTTTGGAAACGTGTACCTTTATTCATTCTTAAATGGAATGGGATTGTTATATAATTTTGGAGGTAATGGCCATAAATATCATTCATTAAAGGAAATAAATAATCTAGTAATTTGAAATGCTTTAATTATAGGGATATTGTGAACTATTAAAATAAATTCCCAAATCATAAAGGGGATCAACCATAGAAGTGTAAAAAGGAGAAAGTACAAGCCAATACTATTATAATAATATAAGTTGAGGTACCCAATGATGGTATAATAGTTACATTGATTAAAAACTCTAATGTAGATAATTAATTATTTGATGCTAGATCTAAACATTCATTTATATATTCCATGTTTTCTATGAAAAATCATATCATCCCTTGATTCATTAAGAAGTGAGTTTTCAATTAATACTTCTAGTAGAATTATTATATAAATGATTGTGTATAGATACATCTCTATAGATATTCATGTATGTTCCTTAGTTTCAATCCTGGTTGTTATACCAATGGTTAGATTTGATATAATCATTATCATGGATTGGCTCACAAAATATAATGAAATATTTTTTTCAAGAGAATTAGAGTATAATATTTGAGGATATAATATAATCACATGTATTTAGAGGAGATACTTCTTTTCTAGATTCTTGTTTGGAACCACTATCAGTGGATCCTCATAATAAAAAACTGGGAGAATATGAATAAATAATTTAAAATGGTAATCTAAGGATTGAGAATGCATATATTTTGAAATTATACATTGATTTATTCCCTAATTAATTTCATGTATATCCTCATGGTTCAGAAGTTTAATTCTCCATTGATCTTATCCCTAATGTGAACCCCATTTATAATCCACCCTATAGAATTGTTCCAATATAATTGGTGGAATTAAAGTAAAAACTATAAGAGTTTTGTAATAAGGTATTAATATGTATAATTGTTTCACATTAGAGAGAACCTACCTTTTGTAAATAAAAAATAAGGTTCCATGAGGTTATGAATTTATTATAGGGAGATTAATACCATTGACATTAAGAAAAAGTTTAATTTACCTCACATTGATGATTTGTTTGACCAACTGTTTGGGGATTAATACTTTTCAAAGATTAATATTTGTTTTTTTTATCATTAATTGATAGTCCAGAGTTATGATATACAAATTATAACATTTCAAACAAGGTAATATAATTATGATTTCACAATAATTCCCTTTGTGTTATCTAATTCATCATCATTATTTATAGATTTGATGATCATAATATTAAAATATTATATATATTTTTTTGTAGTTTTCATTTATTATTTATTTATATATTATAAGAGTTATGAATATCATAGAGATAATTTTTGAATCATCTTTAATACCCAAAGGAAGTATCATCTTTATGGAAAATTTAGTAAGAGTAATTTTGGAATCGGATCATTTCTTTTCTTGTCCGCATTGTCTCTAAGGATTGAATATCAGTTTCCCCATAAAGATAAAAGTTTTTAAACAATGGGCCACACCAATGAAAAATATTGAAATACATAGTTTCCTTATCCTATATAGTTACTATAAATTATTTAAAAAATCTGATTATCTAATACATTAACCTAGTTGACATGTAGAGAGGTAAAATTCACATTGTAAAAGGAATGTGAATTAAGGTTTTAGGATCTAGAGAAAAAATTGATAAATGCACCAATATTTTCCTTTACATTTAGAATGGATGGATTTTTTATTTTTAGTGATGCATCTAGAAAAAGGCTAAGTTGTGTACTTGTACAAAATTATAGAGTTTTTTCTATGAATCAAGGAAATTGAAGACCATTGAGAAATATTATCTAACTCATGATCTTGAGTTGAATTCCATAATAATGTTATTAAAAATATATTGATACTATTTTTATGGTGAAAATGATACATATATATGAATCATAAAAGTTTTAATTGTATATTCATACCTAAATAACTCAACATAAAATAGAAGATATGGTTAGAACAACACAATGACTATGACTATGAAATACATTACCACCCTAGGATGGTGAAAAAGGTAGTAGATGCATTGAGTAAGAAAGATCATGGGGTACAATATATTAGGAGGATAAACAAGGATCCAATATTCATATATCTAATAATTCTAGACATAGAAATTATTAAAGAATAGTAAACCTCATTCCTTTTCCATATAATATTACAACTATTTTTATTAAAGATTGTAATTATGTATCAATATGAATACCAGGGTATACAGAATAAAATCAAAAAACTTGGAATATGTGATATTTTTAGAATTTAACCATGAAGATAGTGTGTTGAAGTATGGAAAGTTACTATGTGAACGATAAACACCAGATCTGAAAATGGAATTTCTAAAGGAATCCAATAGAATAAGTTTCTATATACACACTATAATTACCAATATGTATAGGGATTTAAGGGATAATTTCTTGATAAAAACATGAAATGAGAAATTTAAGACTATCGGCCAAGATTCTTGGTATTCCAACAAGAAAAGGCTAAGATAAAACTACCTAAGGGTGTGATGAAACCTCTCCCTATACTAATTTTTAATTGGGATAATATCATAATGGACTATGTTACTGGGCTACTTAATATATTTAAGAAATACAATTACATATGTTTCATTGTGTATCATCAATCTATGTTTGCACATTTTTTATAAATAAGGGAGTATCTACACCTTGAACCTCTTGAAAGACTCTGTATCAATGATGTATTTGGGATTCATGGTGCACCCCTATCAATTATATCAGATCATAACCCATATTTCAGATTTAAATGTTATAGGAGTCTTCAAAAGTATTGGAACACAAATATACACTTTATCACCACTTAACATCCCCAAATATTTGTGCATTCTGAGAAAAGTATTCAAACATTAGAGGACATGTTTAGACCATGCCCACATGACTTATAAGTAATATGGGACCAATGACTACAAATGGCACAATTTTATTACAAAAATAGATTCCATTCAAGTATAAAAATTACACCTTAAGATGTCTTGAATGGGAAATGATATCGCACTCCAACCCACATGGAAGAAATTAGGGAAAGGAGGCTAATTGTTCCAAAACTCATTTAGGAGAAAACTCGAATGGTGCAATATATTCATAATCATGTGTAGGTTTATAATAGTAAGTAGAAAAGTTATGATAATAATCAAAGTAAGGGATCATAATTCCAAGAAAGTGATCATGTCTTCTTGAAATTATCACCATGGAAGGGAGTTATAAGGTTTTCTAAGAGTGGGAACTAAGTCTGAGGTACATTGGGCCTATTGATATTTTAGAGATAATTAGAGTTGTGGATTATCATTTGACCTTTATACTAAACCAAAATAAAGTGAATGGAGTATTACATGTATCAATGTTAAGGTGGTAAGGCCCTACACACTTAATCAATACTAAGGAAATAAATATTGAACATGACTTGTCTTATAATGAGGAGCATGTCTACATTATTAAAAATATATAGAAAGTGTTATATAATATGCAAATATGGTTGGTGAAAGTTCTATGGAGGAATCAAAAGTTAGGATAAGTAATGTGGGAACCTAAAGAAATAGTGATAAATAATTACACACATTTATTTATGATTAGACATATATAAAAAACATTAAGGATGAAATTAATTAAAGTGGGATGTAAGACCTGAGATTCTTCTATATTTGGTAAATATGATATCCCTAAAACAATTTCCCAACAAACATTCCATTAACTCATCATCATAGAAATATATTTATTTTATAAATATATTTAAAAGTTATATTTAAAATTTTAATAATATAAATTATTATTTGATATTTAATATCAATATAGTTTAAGGTAAATTTTTTGATTTTATTCTAGAAGGGTATATTTTCAAAGAATTTTTCTTTTAAGTGTTCTGTATTTTTTGTCTAAATAAACTAAATTTAAATTTTTACACATATATATAAATATATTAATTTATTAATTTATGGGAAATAAGAATAAAAAATTGTAGTGTATAAAAAGACATTTATAAAACAAATAGTTTTTAAAATTTTATATCTTAATTAAAATGTTTAGTTTATTGTATTTAAAAATTAAATTAGATTAGATTAAGTCCAAAATAAAAAACATCATATATATATTTGGTAAAAAGGGTCATCTTATGTTTTTAGAAAAAGAATAACTACTATGATAAATATTTAATTATGTTTAATGGGGTTAAAAATGGGTAAATTGAAGTGTCTTGAAATTTTGATTATTAAAATGAAACAAGATACTTTTATAAGACCTTTTCTGGTAGTAATGAAAATCCCACATGTTCCACTAATATCTCTTTACCTAACTCATCTAACTCCCTTGTGATTCCATATTTACCATTCACTTAACTTAAATTTAAAAAGAAATATCATTTTTTTCAACTATAAGAGGAGTTCACTTCCTCCCATTATCCCATACATATTCACACCAAAACCATTGAGTACGAATTACCTCTCATTTTTTCCTCTCAATATAATATTTAAAGAGTTTATAAGTTATTAAAGATTCCATCTTTATATTTAAGAATCTATATTGCAAGTAAAGGTTTCTAATCCCACATTTTACTTTTCAATTATATATTTTTTCTAATAATAAAATTTTCATATATCTGACTAATTTTAATTTTATGTAACTAAATCAGATTCATTATATTTTTAATTATGTATTACTTATCCAATACAAATATATCCCATACCAAAGCTATTATTATGCTGACATTAGGGCCCATAATACATTTTTATCTTATATTTATGTAATAATTTCTAATTCATCTCATGGAAAAATATTCTCATGATTCGTTTTCATATATTACTCATCATATTATCAATGATATATCACCATTATCTATCATTATATTACCTCTATAGGTGTTTATGATCCTAAAAAATTAATTTAATCATAAAATCATGGTAATGTAAATATTGTGTGGTTTCATAGAAATTACATCACTATCTGGATACAAACATGTGGATTCAAGATATATATCAAATACATTTAAGGGTATTGACAATAAAAACAATTGTATGTGTATAAAATCAACATTAACATAACTAGCAAGGAATGGTTATAAATAAACACCTGGTTTGACACTCCCGAAAGAAATGTTTTGGATATTTCACCAAAAAAATTACAAACCATAAAGAAGTTCTTGAGTATATTCAATTTCAATTCATTTTCTCTATCATTTTTCATTTGTATCCTTTATTTACACATTATATAATCCCATTGATGTATGATATATCATTTCCATTATTTACTTAACCATATAACCATTTCGATATATGATGTAAAAACCATACAATTGAAGGGTGTTTATAAAGAAAGTTTTTTTATTTATTAACAGAAAAATTATTGATATTCTATATTCTTTTTATCACAATATAGATAATTATTTATTACTAAGTAAACTTGATTATTTTTTCACCTTCAGTTTAATCATTGAATTACCCATATATCCTTAATTATATATGATGTGAAACACATAAAATTGAAGTTTTTTTATAATAAAATTTATTTCATTGGTTGACTAGGGTATTGATAATCTATATACTTATTACTTTAAAAATAATAATTATTGATTACTAGGGAAAATTTATTATTTATTTTTTATTCATCCATTTTATATGATTAATACATTGTATATATTGTGTGATGGGTGGGAACCATAATTATATAACCCCTACATTAATCAATAGGTATCATGTGAGAAACTAGTTTGGGTAATTGGGTCTTTTCCTTAACCATTTAAGTATAATGTCTTTGCATGAGGCCTTGACAGTACATGAGATTTCTTGTAACAAGGACTTGATAGTAAGAATAAAATGTTTGGAATTATGAAATCCATCATTATGAGATTATTTATTAATATCCATGAGTAATTTATTTGTTATGTAATTCATTGATATATTACATCTATTTATAGAATAGTTAAATTTATTTATTCCTACCATATTATTTATGTCATTTATATTTTATGATATCTTATGGTGCACGCTACTCATTACTAATAATCAAAACTTTCTCTATTAATTAATGTTTCCTATTCCACCTATAGTCCATGAAGACTATTATGTATGATTCATGTAATTTCAAGGGTAAATAAAAAATCTTATATGTTTTCATATAATGTATCTTCCTTTTTTCAAATGTTAAGTAACATTAATTTATTTATCTAGTTAATGAGACTACTAAACTATTTGATCATGAATATTATAATATATGTATTCTTTACCAATTTAATAAAATAACCAAAAGATTTATATTACCATATTTAGGGTGTAATAACTAAAACATCTCCACAATCTATTATATATAGATACTTCCATTAAGGAATTAGATATCATGCTACCACTATGCATCTTTGAACTCGCAATCTATCATAACCTCAAACTCCATATAGTTAATTTGCTACTCCACTATTACAAATAATTTTCCCTGGAAAATTGGTTATCTCACATATATGAATAACACCTTAATTTTTCAGTCCATAGAGTTTAGATTCAATGAAATTCATGATTTACCCCTGACACATAAAAAAGTGTGCTCTAATGATCAACCAATGGTGTCATTAATGAGTAACATTATCAATGATTCATGGATCTCATGGAAATTAAGTGGGTTTTCCATAGTCTCAATGACACTAATCATATTTCAAAATATTGGTACTAATGATTGAATGTTATCGATGGAACAACCCTTTCATGGTAAAAAGGATGAGGTTAATTATGCCAAAATTCAACCATGATCCACCAAATCCTTTCCATTGATCATAGAGGTCTCATTGAGCCTGATGAATCCTTATTCCAATGGGTCTCCCATATACACCATCATCTCCTTGGGCTTAGTTGGGATATACAATAAACTATTGTGGTTATTGGTACATCCTCATAAGTAAAATGATCTGAAAGTTTATTTCTCTATTACAAAAACCATAGAGAATTTTTTAGAAAAACTGCATGTTATTCACCACCACTATAGGAAAACCATACCTCTGTTATATCCAAAATATTTCTAGATAAACTCATTAACTAGTGTTTATCAACCATAGTCTCCCAAGGTTTAACCCACCCATCTAGCATGAGGGTTCAATTCTACTGTGGGTGTACCTCAAACCATATATTTGACTATATAGTACCTCATAATACATGTGGGCTATCCATTCCAAACCACATGTTATGAAATAAGGTCTCATCTTGATATGATATAATTCCAGATAATCACTCTCACTTTAGTGAAATCTCATACCATCAACCAATTATATTGAAGGAATAATCACCAATAGTAGGAGTATCTAGCCAAAGAGTCCCAGATAGGAGTTCCACTGGAATCTCGAAACTCCTAAAAATAAATATAAAAAATAAAAAATATTTAATGCTGGTATTAATGAGAAATTTTTATAGTGAAGTAGACAAAAATGGTACCTCAAAACTTATTGAAAGATACCTAGTCATAATCATCCACTACCTTTAACAGTTTTCATCCTAAATGTTATAATTTTTTCCCAAAGAGGATTATATTGAAGTGGAGATATAAATTGTATAAAGTGATTCACATCTCTATAAAATCAATTACCACTATCCCTCTTATTCACATCACCTCCGATAAAGTTATAAAACTCTATATAATTAAAGTGTCTGATTTCAATACTATATTTAACTGTGAGATCTATCCAAGGAACCACTCTATCTAGACTCAATGAAATTAAGGCTTGTCACAATTATAGGGTGCATCCCTACTAGGAAACTTCCAACTAGTAGTGCTAGATCAAAGACTCTAACATGAGTGTGTGATGAAATAATTCATAAATTCAGCTAAAATCTCATTTTGTAGTCCTAACTCAAGTGTTTAATCTTATCAAAATTATATTCTAAATCATGATCAAGGAGTACATTATTTATAAACCTATATACATTCTTGGTCAAGATTTTGTTTCCTATAAGATGGTCTAATATCTTCAAAACTCAAATTATCGTCAATGTCTCTCAATATAAATTCATGAATACAAAATAAAAATCCAAAAATAATGGAGTAACATCATCATGTGTTTTAATAAATATAAACCATTATATAACCATGCTATGAAAATAACTCGATGCATGAACCACTATCCGGTCAGCAAGTTTTCAAACAAGACAAAAAATGTGAATCTTATATTTTGAGAAATCATCTACTTCTTGAGGATAAAAATCTCATTGAAAACCCATGAATACTCTACCATTGTATCATATAAAACACATTTAGTTTATAGGTAGTCTAATTTAGCTTGTTTAGAACTATTTTCCATTCTATAAGAGTCTTTACTTAGAAAAATCAGTGATGGTTTTACCCTCAGTTCATAAGACTCAAGTACCACTCACTCAAAACTCTTAACCAATGCCTCATCACCCTAATCATCAGTGGAGAGAGGATCAAGCACTACCACAAGATCATTATAACCTTGACACTAAATATGAGTTCATTGTCTATGGGTGAGATCTACTATACAAATGGTGAATACTAGAGTGGCTGGGTTGTAGGGTTCCTACAACCTACAAGCCTCACCAACTAGCTGGTGGGGATATTTTAGTGAAATCTCCATCCCCCACCCCCACAAGTTTAATAGGGTAGTATCCCATCATCTATCACTATTTTTGTGTGTATGAGTTTGATCCTCCCTCCCCTATTATCCTTCTTTATCCCTTGATTGAAGATGTATTTAAATAGTTTTTCATAGGTATTCAATGTAATCTGGTCCTTATAATCATATCTTATTGTATCCTAATTTGATTTTCTTTATTTCCTCTTCCACCGGTCAAGGTGTCTACAACCTACTTGGGTGTGTAGGATATAGGGTGGATACAACCTACTAGGATCACCAACTACCTAATGGGGAAATTTTAGTTAAATCCACCCCCCCCCCATAAGTTTAATAAACAGTTAGCCCCTCCTCACTCACTATTTTTGTGTGTATGAGTCTAATCCTCCCTCCCCTAATATCCTTCTTTATCCCTTGATTCATGATGGATTTAATGGTGTTTCACAATGAATCAAGGTAAGACTCTACCTCTAATGATCTATTCATGTATCCTCCTTTGGTGATCTTTATTTCCTCTTCCACTAATCAGGGTTTCATTTTTAATTCCACTAGCAAATAGTGGAATCATTAGTTTCTCATGGGGATTTGGTTCATCCTAGAAAAGAGTCATCTCGAGACAATATTTGTTCATTTTTTTTCATTGTTTTAGTGAATTTATATTTATCCATGGATTTTCTTATATTTTTTCCTTGGAATTAAGTTAAATTAATGGTGTAAATAGTGTTTTGTATTGGTGATTTCGATTATTGTAGGTTCTAGGGTGTGTTTGGGGTGTATGACACCCTGTTTCATAGAGTTTTGGTGATCATTGGATTCCCGTGAGGTTTTAAGGTTTTATTCCCTTTTTAAATTAAATTTTTTAATTATTTTTAAATGTGATAAATTATTGTTTTGGTTTTTTTGGATTGTGTTAGGATCATGATTTATTGATATGATCTTGGTTAGATATCCATGAGGTTAGAGTGGTTTGGTCAGTAACTACCAAACCTTAGAAAATAAATGGAAAATATTCAGGATGAAGTAGGGGTTTGTGTACTTTCCCTATGACAATATTTCTTTCTATTTATGATGCATGTGATGTGAAGTTCTACAACCATGTAAACTGACATGTTTAGTTAAAATGGATTGCTTAATTTATATTTTTTGTTAATTTAAATTAAATTATTATTTAATTTATTTTTTTAACCTATGTGAAATGACTGGAATAAAGTGAGTAAAGTTATAAGGTCACTATGGAACTTGTGCACTAGCATGATTCATTAACCTCTAATGACTAGGGAATGAACTAAGAAGATAACAAGTTACATGGACACCTCAAATACGGGGTGTAATGATACATGAGATGGATGGTCCTAGTAAGCTATGTGAGGACCCTTAATATGTGTTAGACATATGTGGGAACACTTGAGGTATATTAGAGGGATGGGTGAGTGTAAATTACTAGAGTGACCCTACATAAAGATATATAACTTAAAGCATCTCTCAAGACTCTCACTAGTATAGCAGAACCCTGAGATCCATGAGGACATAAGAAGATTTTGATGATACCGCTGGATGGGATTCCCTTCGAGCATCGAGTGTTGAACATATAGACTATTGGTGACTAAGGATCTAAGGAGGGATGCCTCTTCTTATGTAGTAACCTAGGGGACCCCTGTAGGTACCCCTATGATAGGTTAATCCTGAGAAGGTTTATTTGGTCTTAGGTATATATGGTAGAAGGTGTCACCTTAGAACACATACTAAACATGAAACCCTATGGGGATATGGATAGTAGTTATAGGTTTAGGAATTCATCCAATAATAGGATTTCATTTATTCATCTATTTATTTCTTTTGATGAATTTTTTGATGCCTCTATGTACTTCTTGATATTTTTCTTTTGATCCTTATATGATATGATGGTGACATGGTGGGTGTGTAGATATGATTCATGGGACTTGACTTTTGATCATCTTGATATATTGTATAATACAACATGGACATAATGAAATCTTCATGGATACTGTGTGAGTATCCTAGGATCTAGCTATTGAACCACATGAATAATTCCTAGGACACTAGGATTCAACCACAGGTCTATATGGGATTCCCTATATTCCATGATTCCCTAGGATTCCAAGAATGTCTGAGATCAAACATTTCAAGATTGGGGATTATGATAATTATTATTATTATGAGATACCTAGGTTACACCTAGGATATAGATAGTTGATATTTGTGACATTACATGATCCTAATTGGGTGACATAGATATGTTTCTGATTCAGTGATTTCCCAAGATGCCTAAAAATTGACCTTGATCCATTCATTGTATATGGAGTTTGGAAGGACACCTGGGATCTAAATTTTGAGTCATTTATGATAAGATGTTTTTTTTAATCCTATTTAGTTTGGATTCCTAGGTTACACTCTAGGATCTGATAGTTATATGGTTTGAACTATATTGTGATGTGCTTAGAGACACCTCAACACTGGCCAATGTAGGTTTGGTTGATCAAGATTTTGGACTTAAGGATCAAACATGGTTAATGTATTATATATTTCCTATATTTTATTTATTTATTTCATATAATAAAGTCACATATGCATACCACTCCATTGTCGGTAATTTGTGGGGTTTCATTGGTGGTTCCCTAGTGAGTCATGTACTCACACCCTGCTTGGGTCACCATTAAATTGGGGTACCTAAGTGGATTTCACTTTTTGTAGGTTTAGGTTGGGTCAAGGGCCATTATTTCTTGATTAATCACGATATATTTAATGGTTAGGTGTAAGAACCCAAATCTTCATTTCAGTTATGCATCTAGTTTTCAGGTGTTTTGAGAAAAAGGGGAGAATTTGGAAATGTTATAAGTACACATTGTGTACTTAAGAGTATATTCTGTGTACCCAGTTTTAGCACACAGACATGTCTTGGGCATGTAATGGCCAATACATGGTTGTGTGGGTGACGTAGAAGACCGCTAATGTCAGGGGTCAGCTGAGGAAAATACAAGGCATGTTCATTAACAGTACACGCCATGTGATTTTTCCTTTATTTGATAAATCGGATAGAGGTCACGTCTAATCCCCAAAAACCTCTTCTTCTAGCCTTGGTTCGTCTAGGAGTTACTAAGAGTGAAGATTATTCTCTAAGCCAGTGTTTCTTCATCTAAGGTCTTATTCAAACTCTAGAAAGTGCGTTGGAATCCCACCAGTGATTCCTTCCTTCTTCTTGAATATCCCTTCTTGATTTCTCATCTCTCTCGAGATATTCAAGGTTAAACATTTATGACATTTTTGTAGATCTATGACATTATAGGTTGATTAAAAAGTTTAGTTTCAACTATATCTATCGTACAATATAGAGGTAGGTGGTTTGATTCCTTTCATTGTTTGTCTTTGAGTTTTATATGACAAAGTGTTGATTACCCATGTTTCGGGTATTTTTTGTTAAGGAAATAGAACATTGTTTTATCTACCATAGATTTATTGTTGGATTAAGTTTTGATTGATTTGATATTATAAGGAATTGTGTGTTTAAGAAAAACCCCATGGGTTCTTTTTATTTTTTGAATGATTAGGGTTGTTTGGTCTGGGTTTCCTATGAGGCAAACCTTGTTTTCTTAACTTTATTGATATAATGGAACTGATTTCCTTTTTCTTCTTGTTAAATGTTGGTGATATGAATTGGAATTGTTTAGAAATATAGTATTTGATATTACTTTGGTCTAATTCATATCGTTTATGCACAATTGAATTGCACAGGGTTGTGAAAACCTGGTGTAGTTAGACCAAAGGGGGAATTGATGTTGAGTGCTTCCTCAGAGTGTCTTTTATATTTTATACTATGAGACCACATGGGGGATTGACAATAATTTATCCCTAAGAGTGTTTATAGTTTAAGTTACGAGACCACAGGGGGAATTGACATTGAGTGCTTTCCCGGAGAGTCTATAGTTATTATGGAAAGACCGTGGGGGGATTGATGGTGAGTTCTTCTTCAGAGTGTCTTTTCCTTTTTATTGCATTATTTGGCTAGAGGGGTTAGACTATCTGTGCAACCCATAGGGTTAATGAAAATATTGAATGTTATGATGTGTCTTCCATACCAAAGCACAATATTGAATTCGGTCTTGTTATGTAGTCTTCTGAGATACATATTTTTTATACTTACTTAATTAAATGATGAATAGTAAATGCTAATGGATATAAATGAAAACTATAGGATTTGGTTACATTTTTGTAATCCTAGTTTCATTGATAAATTTCCATTATTACCTAATATATATACACATTAACAGTTAGACACAGATCTTGTGGTGGTTGCCTACTGGGATTCGTCTCTCATCCTATTTGGTTCATGCTTTTGGACCCAAACAGATTATATGGTTAAAGGTGTAGGTAAGGACACGTTCCCTTCTTCCTCAGGTACCTGATTGTTTTGGAGATGGAGACCATGGGACCAAGCTAATGATTTTGATTCTTCTAGAGTTTTTTTGTTTTTTTACTTTGGTTTAGTACTATATTTTCAGAATTGTGACTTGTTTGGCTGTTTTCCTAGACATATGTGACATGCATCATTTATATATGTACTCCAATTATTTATTTATTTTTAGTCTTATGTTGTTTACTTGTAGTATGGATTTATTTCTTCCACTGCTATTTATTATTTTTTATTCTATTGTGCAAAATCTGCTAATGAGGGCATAGTTTCCCCACTATCACACCCAAGGCCCTCACTTCTAGTCGGCAGCCTCTGGCATTCGGGGAAATGTGCTTGAGGCCATGTGACCAACCTGGTACGGGGCACCCTTGGGCAGTGCCCAGAACTAGGATGTTACAAAGTTGTATCATAGGAGGTTATTTTCTACTATGTCTTGCTATTTGGAGCCTATAGAAAAGGTTAGGAATGAATGGGTAGTTGGTAATAAGTTGTGCACAGGAGTAGCTAACCCGTGTACAGGGAAAAGCCAAGTTACCTCAATTATTGAAATTTTCCTAGTTTTTCAATTGTTACAGTCGATTTAATTTCATTGTTGGGTGATACACATTTTTTCGCAGTTATTATTTATATCATTAAGTTCCTATTTCTGTTTCAAACCGATGAGATGAGGGTATTCCATCTAATGCATCATATAATCCCTTCATAGAGATGACATGTCATGCATTCTTCTCATGAAATTTAGGGTGAAATAATGATTAAATTATGTTGTCCAAGATATTCATGATACTGTGATAAATGTCATAATAGAATAACTTCTTTTTTGATAGGATATTGTAAAATTTAAAGTTTCATTTAATAGGTGCCAAAATTTGATCCCTGAGGTGTTATGGGCCCTCTTGAATCAAAATTTGGTGGATCATATTGAACTTTAACTGAATTATTTTATGATATGACAAGAATATGATTCCAAGATTTGATTCGTGGGGAGTATGGGCCCCGAGGATCAGAATTTGGCACTTCAATGCTTGTTTCAGTGTTTTTATGGAGCTCAGAAGTAGTTTCTAAGGCTTACTGTTTGGAAAACCATAGTATACATGGTGTGTGATGATGAATAAACTCCATGTATCCTTCTGTTTGGGAAGAAAATACTTTTATTAAGTACATGTTGTGTACTGTATGTACATGTCGTGTAGTCTTAACCATGTGACTAACTATGTGGGTAGAGGCATGGAGTTGGGAAATTTTTGGTGAAACATGTTGTGTACTAGTAGTACACTCCGTGTTATAGAGAACATATATCGGACCATGTGATAAAAAAAATGGGTAGATGAATATTGGGTAGTACACGTCGTGTGGAAGTCGACCGTGTCTCCAGTCGTGTGACCAACGACACAGGTCGGTGAAATCTTTCTAGTACACATTGTGTCTGGCTTAAACATGCCATGTAAGTTTTGTTCTAAGGTAACTATGTTGTTCTAGCCATGTAGAAGTACTTGGGAAAGAGGGAACATTCAAGTACACACAGTGTCTCATGGAGAAAATGTCGTGTGTAGGGGGTGTTACACAACCAGGGTTAGTAGAAGTACACACCCACGTAAATGCTTAAGGGAACACATCATGTGGAGTATATACATGTCGTGTACCCCTATTTAATAAAACTTGATTGTTTTTATTCTCCTGTACCTTTCTTTCACTTATAAGTTTTAGTCCTTGATAATCTTGAACTAAGGTGTGCACTTGACCTTGCAAATTTAAGCCATTGAAACATCCTCTAGTTGTACACTAGGTTCAGGGCGATGATTAGAAACTGGAAACAACAGACCAAGGACTACTACTAGACCCTCCCGCTATTCCCTTCATGGAACCAGATGTCATTCTGGATACATGTTCCGATGCACGGTTCCAAGAAGGCTTCATGAGGATGATGCAGACCTTCTAGGGAACACTACATCCTGCCCCGTCTATGGTAGATTTGACATGTGTTTTTTTGTAGCAGCTTCCTCCCACTTTCTCAGGGGATGGAGGACCTTAGGCTACAGAGTCATGGTTGGAAGACATGTTGTCTATATTCAATAATCTTGAGATGCATCTAGAGAAAAAGTTTTATATCGCAACGTACATGCTACTTGATTTTTCCAAGATTTGGTGGGATGTGATATCACAGGTAGGACGCTAGAATGTTATTTCTTGGGATGAGTTACATCACACCTTCTATGACTACTTCTACCCAGAGACCGTGAGGGCCTACCAAGCCCGAGAGTTCATGATTTTGGAGTAGGTTACTCCCTCAATCATGAAGTATTCTTATCACTTCACAGAGCTGCAGTGCTTCACACCCATTCTGAAGGGTGATAATTTATTTCTAGCTAGGATGTTTGAGGATGGTTCTTGGAATGACATCTGATCCCAGGTGAACATCATCAGGCTGGCTTCCATATCTTCGATAGTCAACCAGTCACTAATCATTGAGCCCAATCTAAGAGATTCTTGAGTTGTGGGCTAGGGTGGTTCAGCATCCAGAGTTGGTACCCTTATGACTAATAGCAGGAAGAACTGTAGGGAGTCTACACATGGAGATTCGAGGAGGATGTATTTTCCTTTAGGTATTTAGGTGGTGTGTTACCAATTCAGAAAGGGAAAACATAAGAAACCTCAATGCCTGAAAGACCTAGTTGAGTTCTGATCTTGCGGCAAGATGGGACATCTTAGGTTTTTCTGGAATTCCCTCCTTTTAGAAACTAGTGAGGGAGGATCTATTTTGAATCCTTGTACTGGAGCAGGACCACCAGTTCCACATCAGACTAGGGGCTGGAGTTCATCAATACATTCTAGCTGAGTTAGTGGTCATTATCACAGTGGTCATACAGGGTTTTTGATAACCATAGGGTGGATCAGCTCATGGATCTTAGAAAGCTTCACAGGGTCGTGGTGTAGGTCAGGATTTTACAGTGGAGGAGGTCCAACAAGAGAAGAATCACATACCCTCTATAGTTAGAGGTGCGCTTTTAGTTGCCTTAATTTTATCTTCTACTCCTTTCAATATTGGGGATTCCCATATAATTATATTTGTATCTATTTTGCAGATTCTTAGGCTATGCATATTTACTTATACTAATATCATGACATTGTACACTCTGTTGGGGTTTAGAACGTCTAGTGTACGTCAGTTCAAGGAGTTCCCTCTTGAGGATGGTGGGTGTCACTTCTTATGGGACCTTTATTTCTTAGAGATGATGGGCTATGATGTCATTCTTGAAATGTATTTGTTAGTTCTCTTCAAGTCTATTGTTGAATTCTATCATCGTAGAGAGAGTTTTAAGTCACCATAGGGTAGGTTGTTTCTACATAAGGGTGAATGGATGTCCAGGAGAGTAGAGATAGACACGAGCATCACGGGTTGAGAGGTGTTACAACCCATATTTCTAGTTTATATCTTGATGACCAGGGGACTTCCAAGAAGGGTTTTTCTCCAATGTTCGATCATTTTCTAAATGTTTTTCTAGAGGACTTTTTAAGTTTTCTTCTAGAGAGAGTGGTAGAATTTTCTATTGAGCTTATGGCAGGGCCATCACCGGTGTCCATTCCTCCTTATTGGATGGATACACCAGAGTTACTGGAGCTCAATAAAAAGTTAGGGGAGTTTCAGAAAAAGGGTTTCATCTGACCCAGTACTTCTCCTTGGTGTTTGTCTATCCTATTTTTGAAGAAGGTAGACAGTACCCTCAGACTTTGTGTGGATTATCGAAGCCGATTCAGTTGACGATCAAGAACTGATATCCCTTGTGTAGGATTAAGGATCTCTTTGATATGATTCAAGGATCCCGGGTGGTCTCAAAGATTTAATTGAGATCCGGAGATCATCATTTGCGTGTAATACCATCAGATATACCTCTTATAACATTTTGGAGTAGGTATGGTCTATTCAAGTATGTGTTTATGTCGTTCGGTCTCACGAACGTACCTGCAGTTTTTACGGCACTGATAAACCGAGTGTTCCATACATACTTGGACTTTTTTGTGGTTTTCATGGATTATATATTGGTGTAATCTCACACTCTACATGACCATGCTATCCATCTTGAGTTCATTTTGAGTACACTGAGATAGAATCATTTATATGCTAAGCTCTCAAAATGCCACTTTTGGATGGACCAGATTCACTTCTTGGGTCATGTTATCTCCGGTATAGTAGTATCAGTATACCCAAATAAAGTTCTAGTAGTAGTTTTTGGGAGAATCCGAAGAATGTATTTGAGGTATGAAGTTTTCTGGGGATGGATGGTCACTATAGGTTCTTTATACAAGACTTTTCACAAATAGCAGCACCACTGACAGGATTGACTAAGAAGTATGAAAAGTACTTGTGGACAGATTCCTATGATTCAATATTTTAGGAGTTCAAAGGAAGGTTTACTTCATCAACGATATTGATTTTTTCATATTTGGGAAAGAGTTTCACCATATACTGCAATGCGTCAAGAATCAGGTTGGTATCAGTGCTTATTCAGGGGGAAGGAGTCATTGCGTACGAGTCTCAGTAGTTAAGGCCACATGAGAGGAATTATACTACGCACAATCTTGAGTTAGTTGAAGTTGTTCATGCATTGCACTATTGTAGACATTATCTGTTTGGAGATCACTTAGTGGTGTACACTGACCAAAAAATTATCAACTATATCTTTACCTAGCGTGACCTGAATTTGAGACAGCAAAGGTGGGTTGATTACCTTCAGCCTTTTGACTTTGATCTTTATTATACACCTGGTAAAGGTAACTCATTGGCTGATTCATTGAGCAGGAGGACTCAGATATAGGTAGTTCAAGGGGATAGAAATGAGTGGAATCTTATGGATCTATTCTCTAAGATGAAATTGGAGGTTCACAACAAACAAGGGAAGACGTTTCTTTCTCCTATAGTTATTACCTCTACTCTACTAGATAGGGATTGAATAAGGAATATATCAGATCCCAAAGGCCTAGTCCTATCGGAGAGTGTGTCACAAGAGGACCCTACTCCGGTATGGATTGTAGTCAAGGACGAGATCATTCATTTTCATGGACGCGTATGGGTGTCCGCAGACACACGTGAGGAGCTGATGTAGGATTTTCATTCCTCAGTTTGGGCAGTTCGTCCTGGTGACACCAAGATGTATCTAGATTTACACCATTAGTATTGGTGGCTAGGTATGAAGAGAGATGTTTTTGGTTTTTTTAAGAGATGTTTCACCTATTCGTATGTGAAGATGGAGCATCAGCGGCTGGTATGGCTTTTATAGCAGTTACTCATTCCCAAGTATAAGTGGAATGATGTTATGCTGGATTTCGTGATAGGTTTACCAAGATCACCTTGAGGGAATGATGTAGTTTTATTTTTCATTAACAAACTCACAA
Organism: Viscum album; assembly: GCA_963277665.1. Taxonomy (NCBI): domain Eukaryota; kingdom Viridiplantae; phylum Streptophyta; class Magnoliopsida; order Santalales; family Viscaceae; genus Viscum; species Viscum album. Next base: position 28,269,331 of record OY728132.1, on the reverse strand, counting down.
AGGTTTCACACTTTTTACCGATCAAAGAGACCTTTAGTGTTGATGGTATTGGAGGTTGTACATTCAAGATATTGTATGGGTTCATGGGGTTACGCACTCTATCATTTCAGATAGGGATACCAGTTTTACTTTGTGTTTTGGAAAAAACTACATTAGGATTTGGGTATACAAGTGATTTTGAGTATAGATTACCATCCCCAGATAGATGGCCAGTCAGATCACACAATTTAGGTACTAGAGGACATTCTTTGAGAATGTGTTCAATATTTTGGAGGCTATTAGGGGAAGCGCATACCTCTGGTGGAGTTTTTCTACAATAATTGTTTTAAGGAACCTATTAAAATGAAACCTTATGAGGCTTTGTATGGTAGTCCATGTCGGTCACCCTTATGTTGGATGGAGGTAGGAGAGGTAGCTATGTTGGGACCCCTTCTTGTCCAGGATACAACGAAGCAAGTGGAGTTGATTCAGAAATTTATGGCTACTGCATAGTCATGGAAGAGGTCTTATGCTGATTGAAGGAGATGACCTATGGAGTTTGAGGACAGAGATCATGTTTTCTTATGTGTCACACCAAGGTTTGGACATAGGAGGATTAGGATAGAGGTAAATCTTTCAATGATATACTTTGGGTCATTTGAGGTTTTGAAGAGAGTTGAGCTGGTTGCCTATTGGTTGCAGTTACCTTAGAGGTATCAGGCTATGCACGATGCCTTCCATGATTCTCATCTAGGGAGTTACTGCTCAAACCCATCTCATGTTTTTTAACCCAAGGAGGTTGAGTTGAAGGTAGACTCATCATTCGAGGACCATCTTATTCAGATTTTGGATCGCAGTACAATGTTTCTTCATGGAAATTCTATTCCTCTGGTATAGGTGTTATGGTAGCATGAGTGACTATAGGATGAGACATGGGAGAGGGAGGCCAATGTGCGATCAAAGTGGCCAGAGATGTTTGAGGATTCTTCTTCGCCACATTTTTAGGTAAATTTGATGATGAATTTCTTTAAGTAAGGGAATCTTGTAAGATCATGGATCTTTATTTCAAGTACAAATCTAGTTTTAAAGTATTTTTGAGGAAAATTGGAGAATTTGGAAATTTTATAAGTAAATATCATGTACTTAGGTTTACACGTCACATACCCAATTACCACGTACAGCTGTGTCTTGGGCATGTAACGACAGAGACATGGCCTTGTGGGTGACGTGGCAGACCACTCATTTCAGGGGTCGGTTGAGGAAAATACACGATGTTTTCATTAATAGTACATACAGTGTACTTTTTTATTTGATTAATTAGTCCAGGGTAGCGTCTAATCCCCAAAAACTTCTTCTTCTATCCTTGGTTCATCTAGAAGCAACCGAGAGTGACAATTATTCTATAACCCACTATTTCTCTCTATAATATCGGATTTGAACTTTAGAGGGTGCGTTGGAATCCCACCGTTGATTCCTTCCTTCTTCTTAAATATCCCTTTATGATTTCTCCTCTATCTCGAGTTATTCAAGGTTGAAAATTTTTTAAGGTTTTATAGATCTATGAAGTTCTGGGTAAATTAAAAGGATGAGGTTCAACTATATCGATCGTACAACATCAAGGTAGGTGGTTTCTTTCCTTTCGTTGTTTTTCTTTGAGTTTTATATTCCAAAGTGCAGATTACCCATGTTTCGAGTATTTTGGGTTAAGAAAATTGAACCCTGTTATATCTACCATAGATTGATTGTTGGATTAAGGGTTGATTGATGTGAAATTATGTGTAATTTCATGTTTAAGGAACACCCCACGGGTATTTTCCCTTCTTTGAATGACTAGGGATATTTGTTCTAGGTTGCCTATGAGGTAGACCTTATTTCCTTTCCTTGCTTGATAGGATGGAATTGATTTCCTTTTTCTTCTTGTTAAATTCTTGTGATATGCATTTTAATTGTTTATACATGTATTATTTGGGATTACTTTGGGCTGCTTGATATTTTTATGCACGATTGAATTGCACAGAGCTGTGAGAACATCATGTAGTTGGAACATAGGGGGAATTGACAATGAGTGCTTCTTTAGAGTGTCTATTATATTTCACACTACAAGACCATAGGGGGTATTGACGATGAGTGCTCCCTCAAAGTGTCTATAGTTTAATTTATGATACCATGGGGGGAATTGACATTGAGTGCTTCCCCAAAGAGTCTATAGTTGTTATGGAAAGACCATAGGAGTAATTTATGGTGAGTTCTTCCTCAGAGTGTCTTTTCTATTTAATTTCATTATTGGGATAGAGGGGTTAGAATTTTTGAGCTACCCATAGGGTTAATGTATATATTGAATGTTGTGACACATCTATGAAGACAAAGCACAAGCTTGGATTCGGTCCTATTAGGTAGTCTTCTGAGACACCTGTTTGTGATACTTGATTAAATGATGAACATTAAATGGTAATTGATATAAATGGAAACTATTGGATTTGGTCAATTTTTTATACTCTTGGTTTCTTTTCTAAATTTCCATTATTTCCAACTATACATACTCACTAATAGTTAGGCATAGATATTGTTGTTGTAGCCTACTGTGATTTATCTCACACCCTATTTGGATCATGCTATTGGACCCAAACAAATTATATGGTTGCAGGTGTAGATAAGGGCAAGTTCCCTTCTTCCTCAAGTACATGATTTCTATGGATCTGGAGAGCATGGGACCAAGATGAGGCTTGCGATACTGTTGGAGTTTATTTTTTTTCTTATGCACGTGGTTTTATTACTTTATTTCATGTATTTTGACTTTTTTGTATATTTTCCGAGACATACGTGACATGCCTAATTTATATATGTGCTTCATTAATTTATTTACTTTCAGTATTACACTATTTACTTATTGTATGGCATTATTTATTTTGTTATTTTGTATTATTTGTTATTATGTTTTGCATACTCTTCCAATAATGGAATAGTTTCTCCACTATCACACCTAAGTCCCTCGCTGCTAGTTGGCAGCCTCTGGTGTTCATGGGAATGCACTTGAGGTCATGTGACCAACCGGGTACAGGGCACCCTTGGGAAGCACCCAGAACTGGTATGTTACATTAGGATACTTTGATGTGGTATTTATAGAGCCTTATTTCTTTATATTTATATGATCATGATCATTCAAGTTTTTGTGCTGAGTTTTATTTTGTAATAGCATGCTATTATTTATTTTTATTTCCTACATAATCTATTATTTAGTTATTTCTTTTATAATTTCCTAATATAATATATGGGGTATATTCTCCCCCTGGTACCTCTATAGGTCACCACTTCTAGTTGGTAGCCACTGAAATACTTGGAGGCATGCCTGAGGTTACATGGAAGTCTAGTCTGGTTTTTGTTCATAGTGATCTTGGATGGGTCATTACAAAGTGGTATTTAAGAATTTCATTTTTTTTTGTTTTACTATTTTTGATATGGTAGATATGATACATAAGGATGTGTTGGATCCTATAACGAATATTATACTGGTTTTTCATGAACACCTATTCTGGTAGGAATTATAGGTTTCCATGGGATTATGATTGATGTTATTGGTATGCCATGTTATAGATTTATATATGATTTCACATTGAGTGATGCACATGGAGTTCTAAGATTAATTATTTATACTGATTTAGATCAAAACTATAAGGGAAAGAGGCATCTATGCCTGCATTGTGACTCAACACATAGGATTCACATGACATATAGGTACCTATTGGTATGATTTTTACACTAACTAAGTCTTGTCTATTTAAAGTGTCAAAAAAAGGTCATGCAGATTTTTACCATATAAATTCTTATTGGAATTACACTCAGTTGGACTGGATTATTTATATATCTTCTTTTGATTTTAGGTCATTTGGATATATAGTTATATTCTTATTAATGATTATAGAATATTCCATTATTCTGTGGGATATAGAGTGACCCTAATAGGTTACTAAATCAACTAGTGTGGGAAACCCCTAGTGGGTATTGTTACTCAAGTTTGGTTATTTAGTTTTTTAGTAACAACGTATATATATTTCTACCATATATCATAGAATGGAATTCTACTTAACAGAATCATGATCATGTTTTCCCTAGATATGGATCATCTTGGATGATTCCATTTGTTGAGTACCCTAGCATTGGTATTTTGGGCATGTTGAATGTCATGTTTTGTATGAGACCTGTGAGTGGGTGGTTTTACATGTGTGTTGTTATGGGATTCTAAGATGGTAGCATGGAAGAAGCATTGTGAGATATGAACTTCTATGATTTTGGGATTATTGGGAGACTTAGATTTCATTAGATTCAACTTGGACCTTGGTGAGTTGGTGACTTTTGTGATCAAGGGAAACATATAAGAAGTGTTATCTTGGTCTTGTGATTCCTTTAGTATTAGAAGAGAAAGTATGTGATTTTGTTCTAGATCATTCCATCGGATGTAAAATTAGGTATATGTAAGAGGTATTATTATGACTTGGGGTTTTATAAGGATATAACATTGAGTGATAAAACTTTAGAATGTGAGGCACTTAGAGTATCATGTAAGAAAGGCTACCTTTGAAAGGGTAGGATCATTCATACACCTAACCTTGTTGTCCTGGGATGCATTTCTGAGCATGGAGAGAGTGTGGGTAGATTCTCATGAATGGTAATGGAATCAGGTGATGGATAAGAATATGGTTATCTTGATGACTAACATACCATGGAGAATAGTCAGTGGTTGTGGTGTGCCAGCCTAGTTCTTAGGGTATGCAACTTGTGGGAGTATGAGTCAGGTTCTAGTGGTTTGGAAATACTAGAATTCATGCCCATTTGTTATTAAGTGATATTGAGGTAATTCATTTTTTCTACACATGGGTCCTATTGAAATGTAAATCAGAAATAGTCATGTATGATCTGAGGGCTGATAGAAATCAATGAGATACTTGTGAGCATAGTGGCCTAGGGTTTTGGATGAGAATATATAATGCCAATATAGGGTATATGAGACATTATAAATGGATTGGGTGTTGTGGGATGTTTAACCCGAGTGTGTTCCATGATACCGAACACCATGGATATATAATTTTAAAAGTTATCAGTAGTTGAGCATTGATCTGGAGGAGTGGCACACATTTTTTATGGTCAAACATATTGAGGTTTATCCATATATTGGTTTAATGGTACAATCGTCATTATGAATCTTATGTTTCATGGATGTAATGGATGATGTTCCCATGGGATGGGAATGAGCAGTAAGGTGATGAGTTTTTTTTTTGTAATCATTTGTTAGTGGGTTTGACCATGCCATTCATTATGTTTAGTGATGGATAAGGTATAGTCCATGGTGGTTAAGAACATGATCTGGCTATGTGAAGACAAGGTCACTCTTATGGTGGGATTTTTGATGTTGGTTATGGGTAATACAACCATCATATAAATTGGTTATGAGTGAATGAGACCAGTGGTTTGATGGTAAATTTGATATTGGGTCATTAGTGAGTAAATGGATCCAAGTTTATCTAAATTTTATGGAAAATACTAGCATAAATTTTGGATGTAATATTGGATAGAGTTTGAGAATTGGAATTAGAATCAGGAGGGTTTAAATTGGTATGAACATGATTGGATCGGGATTTCATTGGTTCTCATGGTATGGTAGAGCATGAAAAGTAGTTTTTCTTGGTTAAAGATTCTATTATGGGATCACAATGGGAGTCAGGTGGAGACTTCAAATTTCATGTCTGAATGATCATGTGATACCTCCAGTAGTATAGGCATTAGTATTAGGTGTTCTAGGAATACTTTGATGGTTATATCTACGTGTTTTTCAGACAGGTTGTCCAGAAGAGTTTCAGTTTATTGTTTTATGTCTAATTGGATACGGTAGGATGGAAACTCCATCATGAACATTGATCTGGATAGGAAGGGTATGTTTCAAGAGTTGGTAAAACTTTTCAAGAAAAATTTGGTGGTTTCATGTTATGATTGGACACTGGAGACATGTCTATAGTTACTTGAAGAGTGGGAATTGATGGTTAGTACTAGCTTTAGATAGGTGATTTCCATACGTTTGGATGTGGAGAACAAGAAAATTCAATAGGAACATCATTATAATGAGATATGGTGGTTTCATTAGAAAATTATGATGGTAGAAAGTGTCATGTATTAGAATCAATTTTTATGCACTAAATCCTATGGTGGGGATCACTATAGGCTAGATGATCAAATAGTTGAGGGAACATGGTAATCTAGGGATGGATGGTCATAGGTTAGAATTGTCCTAATGTTCTGTGATGAGTTTGAGTAATGGATTATGTTTTATTGGGTTTATCACCTTATTTTGGAATTACACTTTAGAGGTGTATTGAGAGATCAAGGATAGAACATAGTCATTTGGTTATGAATTTTCAACCTGAGTAGTTCATGACCGATGATGGGATTCTCTATGAAACTTCTTAGGGAATGAAATTTATATAGTGGGGATATTTTAATACGTTGTTCTTCTACCAGTTGAAAATTCAATAATGAATTTTAATTTTTGAATTAGTGGAGGTGATGAATTTTGAACTGGGGTTTGGAATTTAATACTGATGGTTGTTACCCCTCAAAAGATGTATATTAGATGTGGAATGGGGATAGAGAGTTAACCTAGGGTGGTATAGTTGTATGGTGGTTGAATCCTATAGCCACTATCCAGCCATTAACTGGCCATCATCTAACTGTTGGGCTATATCAGATCCTGGCTAGCCTATTTGTCTCATCGGATAGCTATTGGACCAGTACTAGCTATCCCTTGGAGATATTTTTGTGAAAAATATACATTACCCACACCCTAAGTTTAAGACAGGGACCCCCTTTTCTCCCCATGTTTTGGTGCATAAAAATTGACTCCTCCCTACCCTCCTCTCATTCTTTCTCCCTTGATTAAGGATGGTTTTGAGTGATTTTTATCGCAATTAATGGTAATCTTCTCCCTCTAACAGTATTTTCTTCTCTTTTTTTCTATGATATTTATTTTTCATTCCTCTTTTTGGGTTTTAATTCTAATTCTACCAAATAATGGTGAAATAGTCCATTTCCTAGGGGGATTTGGTTATACCCCGCAAAATTATCCCATAGAAAAATTCTTCTCATCATCACTCATTTTTTAAATAAAGGTATATTATATTGTGATTTTTCTTATGGATTCTCATTAGAATTAAGTTTAATTACTAATGTAAATAGTGTCAAGTGTTGTTATTTTAGATCTTTTTAGGTTTGAGTTGTGTTGGGAGTGGATGCCACCCAGTTTCATGGTGTTTTAGAAATCACTGGACACTGATGATTTTTTGGGGATTTATTCCATTGTAAAATTAAACAAGTTAATTAGGCATAAATGTTATAAATGATTGATTTGGTTTCTTTTAATTGAGTTAGGTTCTTCATTTAGTGGGACAAGTTCAGTTGGACATGGATGAGCCTAGATGGGATTGGTAAGTAGCTTTCATCCATTGAAAAATAAATTGAAAATATATAGGATGTGGTAGCTGTCCTAAATACATTCCTTATGGAATTATTTCTTCTTATTTATGATGTGTGTGATGTTTGGACCCACCTCTAAGGGAATTTATGTATTTATTTTAAATTAATTGTTTAATTTTAAATTTTTTGGTTGATTATAATTAAATGATTATTTAATTTAAATGTTTTAACTTATGTAAAATGCATAGAATGAAGTTAGTAATGTGCCTAGGTCACCATGGACCTTATGCACAATCATGACACCTCAGCCTCTGATGGATGATTTCTGGACTACGAAGATACCTAGATACATGGACACATCCAAGATGTATTGCATTGAGACAAGAGGTGGGATACCCCAATAGGATAGGTGAGGACCCTTATGTTGTTTTGGGAAAGGTGGACTGAACTGTAACACCCTGCCCCCAAAAGCTGGAATCTCGTGCATTATTTTATTATATTTACATGATTAAAAGGAATAAAATCTCAAAGAACCAATCAATTTACCAGTCTTGGAAAGCCATATTACATACATGATACCCAAAATACACTAGGAAATATAAAATAATAACATTATACATAATAAAATAAAAAAATGCCTCCTTGAATGGTTATTCGATGATTTATTCTTCATAACCTAGGGAAGGGATACATAATAAGAGTGAGATGAAATTCTCAGTAAGGGTATGTAAAGAAGAATAAATAATTAATCAATGAGAATAAAAAAACTACAAGGCAAATAACTGGTATTTCATTCCATTAAAATAAGTAGATACGACAATATTAATGTGGCAAGGTAAGAAACTGAAACATGTTCCATTAATTGATAAATTGAGAAAGAAATGAATCCATATATATGTCGGGGAAAAATATAATGTAGAAATAATGATAATAATTTAATTATCAATAATGTAAATGATTAATTATTGGACACTATTTTTCTTAGGTACATGGAACCCTTACCATAAATACCTTTCAATAGATGGTTTAAAACATACTGGTTACAAACCAATTTGGTTTTTCAACCATATTTCTACTATCTGGACCACACAAGACAGTTTATAACATAATGGTTACAAATGAGAAAGGGTTTTTATAACCTAATTTTTTGTCATGAGAATAATTATTCATCAATTGGCTTTCATTAATAATTCCCCAACCCATAGGGGTTACCTTCAACGTTCCCCAACTCATGTCTTTCATATCCCAGACATTCCTCATATCGAATAAAAAATATAATAAATAAACAATGTGACTTATCATAAAATGTATGTATTGAATAAAATATATTAATTTATAAATAATTTATTAGTGTAGTATAAGTAACAATATGTTTTTTTACATTATTAATGGAAAAATCATTCAATGATCATTACAACATTCTTGAAGAAAATTATCATTTAACACTCCAAAGTGTCTCATACCACTTTGAAAGATTTGAATCATAATCCCTAAGAAATAATGACATGAAATGAAACTTATAATATCATGATAATAAATATATTCCTGGTATAACATGTCAAAAGTTCATTATATACACCATATAAAAGTGAATTGGTGCATAACAACAAATAAGTCCCATTGGAATGTAAATTGTGTCAAAATTTGTTACCTTAACCATAATTTTTTTTGTGGTATTTATCTTCTTAAATATTGGTTTAAAATATTTTAATAACTTATAAAATAACCATGCTCATGTTTATAATATCATATATCATATTCCTATAGTATCGTATTACCCATTTGTCAACAATCTTTCATTAATTTTACTGTTTTTGGTGTTAATTGCCTAGTTTTATCAAGTATGTTTTGACATGTTATTTGGTGTTCCTATTACATAGATAATGATTTAATCATATTTAGAATTTAAAACATGCTGTAATTAACATATATATTCAGTAAATATGTATTTATAATAGTCCACAATATTTGGAGATAAGAAATGAGGTTCACCATTCATGGAGACAGAAGGTCGTATGTACGCATGAACGTTACATTCATTTGTTTATTATGTTAAAAGAATGAAAAATAAATGATAAATAAGTATATTATAATTATATTAAAATATATATGTTATATATTCTACATATTTTTATTAAAACCATCCTTTATACATTCCATGTATAATGTGAACGAGTCACATCACTTTGAGGAGGCGGTAGTCCACACTTCCACAAACGATGTTATCATATTTACAAAAAAAGGAAAGTATAATGGTATGAGTTATAAAATAATTAAATAAGTATAAATATATAATATATATAATATATAAATATATTTTCCATCATAATTTATACCATGATAGGTAGTAAAGGTGAAATGAACAATTGTCATTTCGTGAGGTGGTAGTTTGCCATATATGTAAACAGTATGTCCATTACCCATTGGATGGAAGAGTGTGTAATTTTAGGTCAAAATAGCATAAAAACCAAAATGTATAATTTTTATACTAGTGTTTTATATAATTTTCAAATAAGGATGTTTTAGGGGGTGGAGAAAAGAAATAAAACTAAAGAGCTTGAGGAAGGATGTTACCTCTTAATTAGGTAACTCCTTTTAGTTTGTACCAAATGGTTTCTTTAGATGGATTTATTCCCAAAGGGATTATTATAGATTTTGGGAATTCATTTTGGGAGACAATTTTTGGAGAGTTTTGATGATCCAAAGTGGCTTGATTGGTCTGAGTAAGGGGTAGAGTGCTTTTGTGTTTATAGTGGAGGGGGAGTGGCACTCTTTTAAATACCAAAGGGTATTCATTAATGGGAGGTATAACTTACCCAATGTGTCTAAAAATGGAAAAATAATTTATTAAAGGGGAATAATAATCTATAAAAACCTCCACCACACAAAAAAAAACGTTCATTTTAATAATTTTGTTTCTTAACTTCTAATATTCCCTAATTTTATCATTTTGGTTTTTATTAAAGCATATAGTTTTCAAACCTAAGTAATTTAACCATTAAGAATATAGTGAGATTTATTAAGAAATATATAAACAATTAATTATTAATATGAAATCTAATTTATAAAATAAATATCCAATATTTTTTGGAAATTAATTTTAAAACAAGCACAAGTGACGCGCTAAAACACTACTTAAACATTGACCATATAAACAATGTTTTTTACAGTATATGGGTCAATATGTTAATTATAAAAAATAAATTTTTTACATTAATAGACCATATTTAATATTTATTAACACTTAAAATCACTTAGAATAATATTTTATTTTTATTAATTATAAATCATTTAATAAAATATCATTTATTGTATAATAATAATAATTTCATTTTTAATATTGTTTATTTAATTTTAATTTAAAAATGAAAAAAACATATTTTAATTCAAATATATTACTTTTAAAGATGTTTAACATGATATATTAATCTAAATAAATAATTTAATACAATAATTCAATCAATATACTTCACTTTTAATATTTACAGTTTCATTTATTTTAGATAATTATTAACTATATAATCACTATGCTAGCATTTATTAAGAATTTTAAGTAACGAAATCCTCTTGAAAATTAATGATAAATTATTATGATAACATTAACCCATTTATATTTCAAAATAATATGTATAACCAAAATTATTTTTTTTTTTACATATATCAATGTTTTCTAAATATTAAAGGTAAGGAATGTTCCCTTTTTACCTCTTTCTAAACACAACCTTTTATATAGGGAAATTTTATTTAATAATATTACCATAACCCACAAAATTATAACCAAGAAGATTCTTTGTTGAACTATTAGTATCCAATGACTTTCAAACAAGTTTCAATGTCATTTTATAACTTAAGATTAAGGTTTAGTCCCTTGTTAGGCTTTATTTTACCTTAATCACCATTATTAATTTTAATCACTTTCACTAATACTTTTGGTCAGAACTTTTTTTGATCAGATTATACCACAAATATTATAACTATTAAAAATATCTATGCCAATTTTTTAAAATTAAAATCATATAAGTGGGAAAATTAAGATTAATGTTAATCTCGCAGATGTGGTGAGAAAGCGGGTCTTTAAACTAAAAACGTTCAGAAGTTCAATAAGGTTTCATATCAATTTTTAAAATAAAAATGATTAAAATTAGCTTCATTAGGTTAATATATTTATTATTTTTTTATTTTTACATATAAACCCAATTTAAAATATAATTTAAAAATAATAATTATTTAAACGAAAAAGAAGTTTTTAACTAAAATGGTGTATTTTCACTATTCATAAAAAAGAAACTTCCTAGAAAAAATACTAAAAAATCATACTAAGGTAATATTGATATTATAAATCAAAGAATAATTTTTATTTTGAAAAATAAAATTTATTGAAGTGTCACAATTTCTTTTTTTTAAGGAACACCATTAAAATTTGGTAAAACTCGGTCTTGTTTGCAAGCTAATACTACGTTTTGTATAGCATAAGCCTAAAATGGATTTGTGTATAAATAAAGATATAGAAAGAAATAGTTTTATTATAAAATTAAAACATTATAATTTCTTTTAGTGTTACATTATCCCCACCTTATTTAAATTGAGACCTCTGAATTTAATCTTGATCTCAGTAATCAAGGGAATGATTTTTGAAAATAAACTATTGTGGAAAAAACACATCATAAATACAATTAAAAAACACATTATTAATAAGAGATAAAGGAAAGTAAAATGGTCTTGTAACTAGGTTTCTTAGTAGTAGAACATAGGTGGTAAATGGAAACATGGATACAGATGAAAAATCTAACAATCATGTTTTGATTGATAATGCTAGAGAACATGGTCAAGATAAAGTTAAAAATCACAAGTACATAAATACATGATGATATAAGGGTCCATTCGATTCATCAGAAATTAATGTACAAGGAAAATATTTTTTGTTTCAAGATCATTCTTCTTGGATTTGAGGAATTCATTCACTCTATAATAATATAGGTAAATATACTTACTTGGTGTGATTCTATAAGCACAATATTATACTTTGGTCAAGCCTTGAACTATTTCTACTTCAACTCTTAGAAAAAGATTTGCCTTATGGTGATGTAATATATCAATCTCTAAAAACACATCCAAAGTTAATCTTAAACAATTTCATAAATGGTAAACTTTTTCAAAAGATTATGATTCAGCACTTTATATTGACATTCATTGAATTTAAAAAATATATATTATCATTTGCCTTCAATAAATATGAATTTGATCTTCAATAATCACATACCGAATATGTGAACACTTTCATTATGTATCCTCTTTAAATATGATAATAACTTGAATTATCATAACCCCTTATTGAAAACATGCATTCTTCCTTATTTCTTATAAAAGATACATGTTATTGGATATATTCTTTAAATACAAAAGTGTTTTAAACTCCATCAATGATACCATAGACCACTTCTCAAAAAGTCATTAATCAGTTACAAGGTAGTCATCACTTGTACAAATCAATCATTTATTCCTCATTATCTCAACATTAGGAACATATTAAGGTTTTTTTTATTTCCCTCAATCACGTGTTTTCTAAAAAAATTATCTTTCTACTGAATAAATTTTATGGGTATCATTCATCTTATGATCTTAACTCCTTAACAAAAATGTTATGTAGTACAATCCTCATACATTCCATAATTCTAAGAACCAGTACATCACTAATAAAATATTAAAATGACTTTATTTTTGAATGAGTATATTAATCCTTTCTTATCATCTGTGGTAGTATCATAACTTGATAATTATCTAATAAAATCACTTGTGTTATATTCCTTTGACACTTAAGAAATTGATTTTCATAGTGTCCCATATCCTTTCATTTGAATAATTGTACATTGGAAACATTTTATTACCCTTTCAATCACAAGAATGGTGTCATTTATTTCCATACAAGTAGAAAACTCTCATTCCTTTTAAGTAAGTACCAGTGTATTTCTTTCCACAATTATCACATGTGGGAAATTACTTACTTCCCTTCTTCCCTTCATATATATTTTTATCTACCATCCTATTCTTATCTTTTTTCCCTTCTAAGCCATAGGATATGGATAATTTTTTACCTATCTCATTAGCAAATGATATTATTTCATTATCTGATGATAATACTTGGTAAATTATTTCTTTTCAAAATTTTGGATTAATACCATGAAAGATATGATCCATATTACTCATTACATCACCTGCATTTTTGGAGTTCACAATCCTTTTACTAGGTTCCACATCTAAAAAATGGCATATACTAGATTAAATCATAAAATAATGTATAGTTCAATTACTAGTTAAACACTTAACATAAATTGAAAAAATTATTCATATCTAATTTATAATTGAAAACATGGTTTCTTTGAGGATATTTTTACCTTAAAATCTTTCATATTGGTTTGTAAATAAATTTTAAATTATCCTAAGTGCATCCCCTAGGAGTGTTAAAATAAATTCACAGTAAGTCCCATTATTGTGTACGAGGTTACATCGAGTCTGTCATGGCACACATTGTTAGAGTTGTTACTCCTGGATACATTGGTGCCAGAACCACGTCCACTTGTACAATCCAGATGGGGATTTATTTGTAGGAATGCCCACAGAATGTCTACCTTACCAAAATTATAGGATGTTCCTCTATACATATCCTCAATATCTATCTTAGGGTTTTGTTACTTAATCCATTTTTTTTCTAAATATGGTTTCTAAGGTTACTATTAAACTTTATTTGATACCAATTGTAATGCCCCTAACCCTATAATACAAGATCTAGGGCAGTATTTTTTTTACATTGGCATGATTACACGGAATCAAATCATGAATGACATGTTAGTTTTTTAGTCCTTTAAATTCAGATTACATACATGAAACCCATAATACACTAAGAAATATAAAATAAAAACATGATATATAATAAAATGAAACAAATTACATCCTTGAATTCTTATTCAAATATTTCTTCATCATAACCTAGGGAAAGAAAACATAGTAAGGGTGACCTCAAATGCTCAGTAAGGGTACGTAAAAAAAATAATGAATCAAAGAGAATAGAATAACTTTTAAATTTAAATAACTAATCATAGATTCTATTCATATAACTAGATAAGGTAAAATCAATATGGAAACATAAGAAATTAAAACACCTGTCATTAATTAATAAAATAGGAAAGAAATGAATCTATAGATATGTCGATGCAAAATCTCATGGATAAATAATGATAGTAACTGAATTATCAATAATATAAATTATTAATTATTAGATGACATGTTTACTAGGTACATGGAACCCTTATAATCAATACCTTTCACAATACAATTTAAAACATACTAGTTATGAACCAATTTGGTTTGTTCAGCCTTAAATCTACTGTCATACATTTCACAAGAAAGTTTATAACAAATAGGGTACAAACATGAAGGGTTTTTTCCACCTAATTTTATCCCCTAATAATACTGATACATCAAGAGTATTTCATTAACTAGTCACCAAACCATAGGGCTTACCTTAAACGGCCCCCAACCCAAGTGTTTCATGTCCCAATCATTCCTCATATCAGATAAACAACATAATAGATTAATAATGTGACTTATCATAAAATTTTCATATTGAATAAAATATATGAATTTATCAATAAATATTTAGTTTAGAATTATTAAAAAAAGTGTTTTTAAAATTATTAATGGAAAACCATTGAAAGATCAATAAAATCTTCTTTAGGAAAATAATCATTAAACGCTCCAAAGTGTTTAATACCACATTCAAACAATTGAATCATAATCCCCAAGAAGGAGTAACATTAAATTAAACTTATAATATCATGATAATAAAGTTATTCATGTTATAACATGTCAAAATGGGAGTATATACACTATATAAAAGTAAATTGGTGCATAACAACAAATAAGTCTCAATGGAATGTAAATTGAGACGAAATCTCTTACCTTAACCTTATTTTTGTTGTATGGTCTTTATCATAATGAATAATGGTTTAAAATATGCTACTTACTTATACCATAATAATACTCATATTTATAATATCATATATTTTTTTCCTATAATATCTTATTACCCATTTTTTAATAATCTTTCATTATTTTCACTATTTCAGCAATTAATTTCCTTGTTCTCTCAAGTATGTTTTGACTTGTTATTTTTTGTTCCTATTACATAGATCAATATTTCATGATCTAATAAATTTAAACCATTATTTAATTATCATATATATTTTTTATATATGTGTTTAAAATATTCTACAATATATGGAGATAATAAATGAAGTGCACCGTTCAAGGAGTCGGTAGACCATACGTACGCATGAACGCTACATTAATTTATTTGTTGTATTAAAAGAATGAAAAATAAATGATACGTACTTATATTATAATTCTAGTATAATATCTATGTTATATATTTTACTTAGTTTTATTAAAAAATTCCTTTATATATTCAATGTATAGTGTGAACAAGTCACTTCTCTTTGAGGAGGCAGTAGTCCACACTACCTCAAAAGATGTTATCATTTTTACACAAAATAGAAAGTATAATGGTATGTGTTATAAAATAATTAAATAAGAATAAATACATAATAAATATTATATAAATAATATATAAATATATTTTTCATCATAATATCCACCATTATTGGTGGTAAAGGAAAAATGAACAATCATTGTTTTGTGAGGTGGTAGTTCGTCCTACAAGTAAACAGTATGTTTATTACCTATTAGGTGGAATTTTGTGTAATTTTAGGTACAAAAATTTAGAATAAAAACATACAAGTATATTTAGGATACATTTTTTGTTATATAATCATGGAATAAAAATATTTTTGGGGGTGGGGAATGGAAATAAAACTAAAGAGCATGAAGGAAGATATTACCTCCAAATTGGGTAACTCCTTTTGGTTTGTACCAAAGGGTTTAATTATGTGGATTTATGCCATAATTTATGCTTATAGGTTGAGGTTAGTGATTTTGGGATACTATTTGGTAATATTTTTTAAGATCAAAAGTTTCTTGATATGTGTCAGAAAGGGTAAAGTGATTGCCTTTTTATAGTAGAGGGGGAGTGACAGCTTGTAAATACCGAAAGGTATTCATTAATGGGAGGTATACATTACCTAATGTGTATAAAAAATGGAAAAATAATGTATTAAAGGGTAATAATGGTTTATAAAAACATCCACCATACAGAAATATGTTCATTTTAATAATTTGGTTCCTTAACTTCTAAGATTCCATAATTTAATCATTTTGGTTTTTATTAAAATATCTAGTTTTCTAACCAATTTATTTTAACCATTATGACTAAAATAAAGTTATATTTATTAGGAAATATAGATAAAAATAATTATTAATATTTTATCTAATTTATAAAATAAAAATCCTATGTTTTTTTAGAAATTAAATTTAAAACAAGCGCATGTGACGCGCTAAAACACTACATAAACCTGGACCGTCTTAATTGTGTTTTTACAGTATATGAGTCAATATGATATTTATAAAATATAAATTGGTCTATTAATATACCATATTTAATATTTATTAACACTTAAAAATCACTTTTCATAATATTTTATTTTTATTAAGTTTAATTAATTTAATAAAATATCATTTATTGTAATATAACAATAATGTCAATTGTGACATTATTTATTTAATTTTAGTTTTAAAAAATCAAAACAATATAGTAATTAAAATATATTAATTTTTAAGTTTTTTATTAGGATATATTCATGTAAAAAAATAATTCAAGACAATAATTCAATCAATATACTTCACTTTTATCATTTACATTATCATTTATTTTAGTTAATTATTAACTAAATAATCACTAAGTTGGAGTTTATTAAGAATTTTATGTAACTAAATAATATTTAAAATTTAATGATAAATTATTAATATAAAATTAACCCATTTATTTTTCAAAATTATATCTATAACTGAAAATATGTTGTTTTTTACATATCACAAAGTTTAATAAATGTTAAAGGTAAGGAATGTTCCCTTTTTGTCTCTTTCCTTAATTAAACTTTTATATATGGAACATCCATTTAATAATGTCTAAATAAAGCATAAAATTATAAAAAAATAGGTTATGTGGTCTAACTATTGGAATTCAATGGTTTTTGGATAATTTTCTATGTCATTTCAGCTTTTAAGATTATGGTGTAGTCACTTGTTATGATTATTTTTATCTTAATCACTGTAATTAATTTTAATCACTTTTAATAATATTTTTCATCATAAATTAATTTTATATTATTAGGACACAAATATTATATTTATTACACCATTTTACGTCATTTTTTCAAAATTAAAATCACAAAAATTTGTAAAATTAAGATTAAGACTAATCTCCAAGATGTGGGGAGAAAGTGGGTTTTTAAAGTAAAACATTCAAAAGTTTAATAAGTTTTTATATTAAATTTTGTAATAAAAATAATTCCAATGAACCAAATTGGGTTAAAATATTTATAATTGAACTATTTTGACTTTAAAAACCAATTTAAAATATAATTTTACATTATTAATTATTTAAACAAAAAGGCAGCCTTTAATTAAAATGCAGTATTTCACTATTCATCGAAAAATGAAACATCTTAGAAAAATACCAAATATCACCATAATATAATTGATAAATTATAGATCAAAAAATGAAGTTTTTTTCAAATAAAATTTATAAAAGTTTCAAAATTTATTTT
Organism: Viscum album; assembly: GCA_963277665.1. Lineage (NCBI taxonomy): Eukaryota > Viridiplantae > Streptophyta > Magnoliopsida > Santalales > Viscaceae > Viscum > Viscum album. The sequence continues at coordinate 28,251,176 of OY728132.1, read as the reverse complement.
TTATAAAAGGTGTTCCATTAAAAGGCGGTAAAACTCGGTCTTATGTGCACGCTAATCTCATGTTTTGTATAGAATAAGCTTAATGTGGTGTTGTGTATAAATAAATATTGGAAAAAAATTAATTTTATTATAAAAATAAAACATTTTAATATCTTGGGGTATTGCAAGAACTGAGTCAGATTAAAGATCGGTTGTGTGAGCGAATAGGCCTGGAGTAACCCTGGATATAGAGATTGGCCTTGATCAATCTCTCGATATTGTCACCTATGTGGTGTACTCCTAATCCCCATGAGGCTGTAAGATGATTTTGATAATATCTTGGGATGGTATTCCCTCTAATCATCATGTGTTAACCCTAGATATTATTGTTGATTGAGGATCCGAAGAGGGATGTATCTACTTAAATAGTGACCTATTTACCCCTAGAAGGTTCACCTAGGATAGACCAACCCTGAGAAATTGAATTTAGTATTTGGTAGAGATGTTAGTGGGTGTCACCTTAGAACCTATAACAATCATGTAAGATAGTGGTTCTTGGACAAAACCATTGAGGTATAAAGATCGTGATTGTTATTATTATTATGAGATGCTTAGGACACCCCTAGTATCAGGCCAGTCAATCTTGGTGATAATTTAAATTTATGATTTGGATTCCCAAGATGCATAAGATCTATCAATTTATAATGGTTACATGGATATGTTTCTTACTCAGTTATTTCTTGGGTTTCCTAATAATCGTCTTTGATCCATTAATTATATATGGAGTATAAGGACCCGGCCTTAAACATCACTTATTATTGAATTAAATGAATAATTCACATTGAGGATCTTTTCAGGATTAGAGTTTTAGAGAATTAGGACATAACTATTACATCTCAAAGATTACAAAGTAGACATATCTACTCAGCATCCATTTTTTTCACAAAAGAACACTTGAACAAAAGAATCATGTCTAGTTCCTTGTTTTAGACAGCCTGACATTTCCATAATCCCATCCTTAACCCTATTCAACTTTATGTCCTGTGAAAAACATTTCAAAAAAAACTTGGGATGAGAATAAAAAGCTCAGTAAGGGTTATAACAATACGGAATGAAAACATTAGTCCATGTATACATAAGAATCAATGAAATCATACTTTACTCATAAAACATAAGTAGTTTAACATACCTCGTGAAATCATAGGATTTACAAATAACTCATAGAAATAATAAGACATAAAGGTAACTTGAGGGATTAATAACATTCTTACGTAGGGAGTAATCCTCATGGTTACGTTTGGAATATCCATCATAGTATATTCCCTAAATCTCTTCGGAGAAACCTTAACGTTTAACCCCTTCGCGTTACCCAATGCATTGGAGAGCTATATCGGGCTCACCCGCCCTTAGTTTATCACGGAACCACCCATCTTCATAAAAAATGCCCAAGAACCATAACATAATCATAGAACATAACTTAAGCATAATGGAGAGATAACATTCCCACATTGCAATAACAATATAAAATTTTAAGATAATGAATCCATTCTAAAAACCATTTTCAAAACCATTTAAAACATTTAATAAAGAGATTTTTGAATCAAAGTGTCCCATAACACTTCGAAGTTTTTAACATTTTAAACCATTAATATCCATATAATTAAATCCTTAAAACCATTTTTAAAACATGGATATTAATGAGAAATATTTATAAGAATAAATCATTAAAACATTTAAAACGATATTTTAGTTAAAGGGTTTTTAACAAAATGAGAGACACTTGAATACCATAATTGAGGAATAACATTTAATAAAAACTTTATAATATCATGAGAATAAATGGATTCATGATATAATATTCCAAGGGAAATTATATACACCATTTAAGAGTGAATTGGTGCATAAAAACAATGAAGTCTCAATAAAAATGTAAAATGAGATGAAATCCCTTATAAAGAAGGTATCCTTAAATTAAGGATAAATCAATCTCATAACTATGTGTGACAAATATAAATACACAAAATATAAGTGGATATTAATTTTAAAACAATCAAAGGTCATTCACACATATTTTAAGGATGACATATTCAATAACTACATGTTGAACCCAAAGAAATCGAAATTGGGTTATGAAGTTCTCTTGGTAAAATTCGACAGCCTAACGACGTCACTTTAAAATTCATAAAATTAGTTGATGAGAGAGAAAATGGTATATCATCACATGGACATGAAATTTACATCAATAAGGATTTATAATAACATATCCCAACATAAAAATATGTAAATTAAAATACATAACAAAAGAAGTCTTTTAAAAAGGGGAAGGTGAAAGGTTCCCTTACAGATTTGGGAAACTTTTGAAACATACACCCCAAGAAAGAAGGGTCATACAATGAAGATGTAACTACCAATAAATGAGAGTATATTATACAAATATTAAAATAATGGGCAGTACATACACCACAAAAAAGTAAATAGTGGCCAATGTAGCATGAATCTCACAGGAATAAAAAGTGACATGAAAATCCCCTTATGAAAATTCAGCAGCCTAACGGCGCCACATAAAACTTCCAAAAATGGATTGATGAGATAAAATAGGGTCTCTCATCATATTAACATAAAATTTACAGAAAGAGGAATATAAAAGAACATCCCCCAACATAATAAAGAATAGATTAAAGTAAGTTACAAAAAAGAGTACTTAAAATTAAAGAGAGAGGTAGGATCCCTTACGAAAATTCAACAGCCTAACGACGCCAATCAAAACTTCCAAAATGGATTGATAAGAGAAAATATGGTCTCTCATCATATGAACATAAAAATTACAGTAAGGGTAATATAAAATAACATCCCAATAATAATAAATATGATCTTAAAATGAATGACATAAAAGAGTGTACTTAAAAAGAAGGAGAGGGGTAGGTTCTCTTACCTCAAGTCTGACTTGTCTTGTTCGTTTCTTTATATTCCTGAATAATAAACTTTGGTCAATTTATAATTTCTTAAGGACCTAATTTAAGGATTATTATTCAGTTCATATCACATATTATACTGTTATAATAATTGTTTAATAATGTTAGCTCATATCAGACGTTTTTGTCGATGTTTGGTACATGAGTCAAAAATGAACTTGTTTGAAAATGATTGTCCATGTAGTTATAAGTAAATCATCTCCAGAATAGTATTAATGATTTAAATATCATATATATCCAGTAAATATTCATTTTATACTATTCCTTAATATTTGGAGATAAAAAGAAATGAAATGCACCGTTCATGGAGACGGTAGGCCGTACGTACACATGAACGCTACTTTCATTTCATTGACATATTAATGGAATTAAAAATAATTGAGAGATATATATATTATAATTCCAGTATAATATATATGTTTTATAGGTAACATAAGTTCATTAATTTCATTCTTTATACATTCCATTTATTGCATGAACGAGTCACATCACTTGAGGGTGCGGTAGTCCACACTTCCTCGTATGAAATTATCGCATTTGCACAACATGCAAAACATAAAGGTATGTTTTAAATATAAAACACAAAAGCATATAGAAAACATAAATACCATATATATCATATATAAAATATAATGACATCATAATGGCCACCTTTAAAGGTGTTAAATGAATATTGAACAATCATCGTTTTGTGAGGCAGTAATTCACCATCCACAGAAATAGTATGTTCTTTAACCATTAGACGGATGAGTGTGTAAGTTTAGCTCAAATTATTCTTATAACAAAATCCTAGTATATTTAAGATACTATTTTTGTTACAAAAGAAAGTAATAAAAAGAGTTTAGGGGGTTGGAGAAGCAAAATAAAACATAAGAACACAAGAGAAGACACTACCTTTAAATCGGGTAACTCTTTTTGATTTGAGCTCAAAGGCTTCCTGGGGAAGACTTCTACCCAAAGTGAGGCTTATAAGAGTAAAAGAGGGATGTTTAGAGACAAAATGGGTTGGGTTTTTCCGAGCCAAATTCTAGAGAGTTGTGGGTAAGGTGGTAGAGGTGGGAGTCTTTTATAAGAGGAGAGGAGGGGCACTCTTGGAAAGTCTTGAAAAGTAACATTATTATAAAATGTTTTTCAGATTTTAAAGGTCCCAAACTTATATATTTCGAGGATAAGGTGATAATAGTTATAAATACACACATTCAATAGATTTTTTACAAGTTTATGTCTTAGATTTTACATTATCTTTTCATTTTATTTAAATTGTTAAATAATGATGTAATCACTACATCATCATGGTGTCATAAATAATTTAATTTATTTAATGTCTAAAAATTATAAAAAAAATATAATGATGTAGGAAATATTTTTATATTTCTAATTAATATTTATAGTCAAAAATATGACTTGTATAACCCCATGTAAATTTTTTTTAGTAAAACAACACTTGTTTGTGACATTTTAATTTTAACTTTAAATAAAAAGTTATTAATGTCATTTTCCTACCAAAGTGGATCCATGGGGTCCCCAAGTTGACCCATGGATTTTATTGGTCGGATATGACACATCCAATAAGGGTAGGACATGTTTCAAGGTCATTTCATATTATTAAAACATTATTTTTACCTTAAATTACAATAATTACCTCTAATCGTGATTAAAACTTAAAAGTTACTATTCACCAAAAAATATTTTAATCCCATTGAACTAAACTTTACATACTAAGGACAACCATGTATGTCGTATTTTTAAAATTAAAATCACATAAGTGGTAAAACTTCATTTAAAAGAAAAATCAGTTTTTAAACTACCACTTAGTGGTTTTACTATTCATCAAAAATTGAAGTTTTTCAGAAAAATACCAATAATTCACCCTAAGATATATTTGATATTCCCAATTCCAAAATGATGTCTATTTTACAAAATTCAAAACATATAAGTTACATTAATTTATTTAATAATTAATTCCCGCTGTCAGAACAAATAGCTTGTTTTTATGAAACAATATATATCAAAAGATTGACACTAGTTTAAGTCCAATTTCAAAGTGAAATTAATTCCAATGACCACTATTGGATTAAATGGTAAAAATATATTCTAATTTCACTTTAAAACCAATTCAATAGATAATATAATCATATAAATAAATTATATTAAAAAGAGGTTTTGAATTAAAATACAACATTTTTCACTATTCATTAAAAATGATTTTTTTTGGAAAAATACCAAAAATTTACACAAATTAAATTTTGATTTCCCGATTCTAAAGAAGAATTTTATTTTGTCAAATATAACACATAAAATTTTCAACATGTGGATTTAAAATAGGTTCTCCAATAAAATGCGGTTAATCGACCTTTTAAAGAATATTAGAATGTTTACGCTTAAAGTTGGATTCATTCGCATTTTTAATCCTCTATCATTTATTGTAAAAAGTAAAAATATTTGACAAACATATATAATCATTTTTTAGTTAGTTATGTTCATTCCCGCCATTACAACGGCTAGGTGTTAACTACCATTTAAAATAAAATTATTTTATTATTAGAGTGCAACGTAAGATTTCAAAGGAACTCGTTGTTGTGTATTGGGTAAGCCATCGAGCATAGCATTCCCTTTAAATTAATATTAACATTTTATTCACAAATAGGGATAAATATAAAAATGTCATATATTTTATTTACCTGGGGTGTTACATCCTTTCCCCATTTTTGGAATTGCGTCCTCGCAATTTTAAAATTGGGCTCAGAAACTTCATTGAAAGTCCCAAATCGGAACAAGAGTCGGTAAAACAATCACTTAAAAGAAAGAAAGATAAGTACATAGGTCACCCGAGTTAACCCATACTAAGATTCCATGTAGGAAAACATGGACATGGAGGAGAAAACAAAGGGTCTATGTTCTGATGGAGAGTGATCGAAAACATGTTTAGGAGAAAGTTAACCACAAGAAAATCACAAACATGTGATTGTTAAACGGTATTTGATTCCCTAGTAGGAAAAATTAACAGACAACATTTTTATTTTAAGTTACTGTCCATTGAGGAGTTTATTTATGACCTTAACTAAAACATAAGGAAACATACTTACTTGTCATGTTGACTTTAAACTTTTACTAGATTTCTTACACGAACTCATGTTTTCTCCAAAAGACGAGTATTTAGGATGACTTGTTCACATTAAGAGAGCTATAATAAAATTCTAGAGAATCACCTAATCCAAAAAAGAGAACTATATATTTCCCATGTCTTTAGACCCTTACCAAAACCAAAATTGTTAGAACAATATCAAATAATCCAGAAAAGGATAACCCTTTATAAAAAGAAAATCAATTCTTAATATCCAAAATTTGTCCAACAAAACCCAAAGTTCAATGAGGACCATTTGATAAACAATTTGTCCATAAAATTCATCAAAGTAAACCAAAATAAGATTGAAACCCAAATATTTTAAGGATTTAGTCACATAGTCTTCCAAGGTACAAATTAACACTTATCTCCAAATAACATCAGTTGCTCTAAAAGTCTCATATTGAAAAGTAATTAACCTAATCACATATCCTCCATGATAGGTTAATAATTTACATAGATAACCCAAAATGAACTTATTATAGATTCATAAGATCATCTAACTAAAAATAATTAGTCAAACTAACCAGGGACTTCACATAGTCTAGTGGTAGGCGATAAATACCAGTTTCACTTTGGTTGTGGTTTCGATTCCCACAGCTTCATCCGACACGACGGGTTATCCCACGGTCTGCGTGTTGCCCTATTCCCAAAACTATATAATTCTTATAACATTCTCCAAAAAGCGATAAAATCTTCAAAAATTACGATAACATAATTTAACCTCGAGTTTATCTCATGTCGTTCATATTCCATCATAACATATAGTAACCCATAATTACCTCAAAAGTAAGGATCATATAAACCCTAATGGTTACCTTTATAATTATTACCTGAACTTACACGTTGAGTTGGTTCTCTCGTACATGATGCATTAGAGAACTCAACAAGGTTCAAGTGGTTGATCAAGACTCCTGATAGTTGGTTTATAATAACCACAATATTTCTCATTGAATCCCCCATTTCATCCAGTCTCTTAATCAGAGAACCACCACAGTTTCCTTCAAACCCATTGTCACATTGGTGCTTTCTAGATCCATCCATTTACTAAAACCAAAAATTTCAGGGTGAGTAAATCAACAAAATCATCATGTACTAATGAGGAAGATAAACACTAAGATATACTTACTCATTCACTTTATCTAAAAATTATGACTCTTTCTAGAATCCTAGCCATTATGGTAATGTCACTTATACTTAAAGAATACCATAACTTCTAAAGTTATCTAAACCGACCTCTGATACCAACTATAAGGACCCGACCTTAAACATTACTTATTATTTAATTAAATTAATAACTCACATTGAGGATCTTTTTAGGTTTAGAGTTTTAGAGAATTAGGACATAACTATTAATTCTCAAAGATTACAAAGTAGACACATCTACTCAGCTTCCATTTTTTTCACACAAAAAACTCTTGAACAAAAGAGTCATGCCTAGTTCCTTGTTTTAGATAGCCTGACATTTCCATGATCCCATCCTTGACCCTATTCAACTTTATGTCCTGTGAAAAATATTTCAAAATAAACTTGGGATGAGCATAAAAAGCTCAGTAAGGGTTATAACAATACGGAATGAAAACATTAGTCCCTGTATACATAAGAATCAATGAAATCATACTTTACTCATAAAACATAAGCAATTTAATATACCTCATGAAATCATAGGATTTACGAATAACTCATATAAATCATAAGAAATAAAGGTAACTTGAGGTATTCATAACATTCTTATGTAGGGAGTAACCCTCATGGTTACGTTTGGAATACCCATCACAATATATTCCCTAAATCTCTTCGGAGAAACTTTAACGTTTAACCCCTTCACGTTACCTAATGCATTGGAGAGCTATATCGGGCTCACCCACCATTAGTTTATCACGGAACCACTCGTCTTCAAAAACAATGCCCAAGAACCATAACATAATCATAGCACATAACGTAAGCATAAAGGAGAGATAACATTCCCACATTTCAATAACAATGTAACATTTTAAGATAATAAATCCATTCTAAAAACCATTTAAAACATTTAATAAAGATATTTTTGAATCAAAGTGTCCCATACCACTTTGAATTTTTTAACATTTTAAACCATTAATATCAATATAATTAAATCATAAAAACCATTTTTAAAACATGGATATTAATGAGAAATATTTATAAGAATAAATCATTAAAACATTTCAAATGATATTTTAGTTAAAGGGTTTTTAACAAAATGAGAGACACTTAAATACCATAATTGAGGAATAACATTTAATCAAAACTTTATAATATCATGAGAATAAATGGATTCATGATATAATATTTCAAGGAACAGTATATACACCATATAAGAGTGAATTGGTGTATAACAACACTGAAGTCTCAATAGAAATGTAAAATGAGATGAAATCCCTTATAAAGAAGGTATCCTTAAATTAAGGATAAATCAATCTCATAATTATGTGCGGAAAATATAAATACACCAATGTAAGTGTATATTAAGTGTAAAACAATCAAAGGTCATTAAAACATATTCAAAAGATGACATATTCAATAACTACATGTTGAACCCAAAGAAATCGAAATTGGGTTAAGAAGTTCCCTTGGTAAAATTCGACAGCCTAACGGCGTCACTTTAAAATTCATAAAATTAGTTGATGAGAGAGAAAATGGTATCTAAACACTTGGGAATAAAATTTACATCAATAAGGATCTATAAGAACATATCACAACATAAAAATATGTAAATTAAAAGACATAACAAAAGAAGTATTTTAAAAAGAGAAGGGTGAAAGGTTCCCTTACAGATTTGGGCAACTTTCAAAACGTAAACCCCAAGAAAGAAGGGTCATACAATGAAGATGTAACTACCAATAAATGAGATTATATTATACAAATAGTAAAATAATGGGCAGTACATACACCACACAAAAAGAAATAGTGTCTAATGTAGCATAAATCTAACAGGAATAAAAAGTGACATGAAAATCACCTTATGAAAATTCGGCAGCCTAACGATGCCACATAAAACTTCCAAAAATTGATTGATGAGATAAAATAGGGTCTCTCATAATATTAACAAAAAATTTACAGTAATATTAATATAAAATAACATCCCCCAACATAATAAATAGGAGCTTAAATTAAGTTACATAAAAAGAGTACTTAAAAATAAAGAGAGAGGTAGGATCCCTTACGAAAATTCGGCAGCCTAACAGCGCCAATCAAAAATTTCAAAATGGATTGATGAGAGAAAATAGGGTCTCTCATCATATGAACAAAAAAAGTACAGTAAGATTAATATAAAATAACATCCCAATCATAAGAAAGATGAGCTTAAAAGGAATGACATAAAAGAGTGTACTTAAAAAGAAAGAGAGGGGTAGGTTCCTTTACCTCAAGTATGACTTGTCTTGTTCGTTTCTTTATATTCCTGAATAATAAACTTTCGTCAATTTATAATTCCTTAAGTACCTCCTTTAAGGATTATTATTCAGTTCATATCACATATTATAATGTTATAATAATTGTTTAATAATGTTAGTTCATATCAGACGTTTTTGTCGATGTTTGGTACATGAGTCAAAAATGAACTTGTTTGAATATGATTCTCCATGTAGTTATAATTAAATTATCTCTAGATTAGTATTAATTATTTAAATATCATATATATCCATTAAATATTCATTTTATACTATTCCATAACATTTGGAGATAAAAAGAAATGAAATGCACCGTTCATAGAGACGGTAGGCCGTATGTATGCATGAACGCTACTTTCATTTCATTGACATATTAATGGAATTAAAAATAATTGAGAGATATATATATTATAATTACAGTATAATATATATGTTTTATAGGTCACATAAGTTCATTAATTTCATTCTTTATACATTCAATGTATTTCATGAACGAGTCACATCACTTGAGGGTGCGGTAGTCCACACTTCCTCGTATGAAATTATCTCATTTGCACAACATGCAAAGCATAAAGGAATTTTTTAAATATAAAATACAGAAGCATATGGAAAACAAAAATACCATATATATCATATATAAAATACAGTGACATCATAATGACCACCTTTAAATTTGTTAAAAGAATATTGAACAATCATCGTTTCGTGAGGCAGTAATTCGTCATCCACAGAAACAATATGTTCTTTAACAATTAGACGGATGTGTGTGTAAGTGTAGCTCTAATTATTCTAATAAAAACATCCTATTATATTGAAGATACAGGTTTTGTTACAAAATAAAGGAATAAAAATATTTTAGGGGGTTGGAGAAGAAAAATAAAACATAAGAACACAAGAGAAGACACTACCTTTAAATCGGGTAACTTTTTTTGATTTGAGCTCAAAGGCTTCCTTGGAAAGACTTCTGCGCAACGTGAGGCTTCTAGGAGTAACAGAGGGATGTGGAGAGACAAAATGGGTATGTTTTTGCCGAGCCAAAGGCTTTAGAGATGTGGTTAAGTTGGTATAGGTGGGGGCCTTTTATAAGAGGAGAGGAGGGGCACTCTTGGAAAGTCTTGAAAAGTAACATTATTATAAAATGTTTTTCGGATTTTAAAGGTCCCACAATTATATATTTTGAGGATAAGGTGATAATAGTTCTAAATAAACACATAAAATAGGTTTTTTACTATTTTAGGTCTTATATTTTACATTATCTTTTCATTTTATTTAAATCGTTAAATAATGAGGTAATCATTGCTTCATCATGGTGTCATAAATAATTTAATTTATTTAATGTCTAAAAATTATAGAAAAAATATCATGATGTATGAAATCTTTTTATATTTCTAATTAATATTTATAGTCAAAAATATGACTTGTATAACCCCATGTAAAATTTTTTTTAGTAAAACAACACATGTTTCTGACATTTTAATTTTAACTTTAAATAAAAAGTTATTAATGTCATTTTCCAACCAAAGTGGCTCCATGGGGTCCCCAAGTTAACCCATTGATTTTCTTGGTCTTCCATGACACATCTAATAAGGGTAGGACATGTGTCAAGGTAATTTCATATTATTAAAACATTATTTTTACCTTAAATTATACTAATTACCTCTAATCGCGATTAAAACATAAAAGTTATTATTCACCAAAAAAATATTTTAATCCCATTGAGTCAAATTTTACATCCTAATGACAACCATGTATGTAGGATTTTTAAAATTCAAATCACAGAAGTGGTAAAGCTTCATTTAAACGAAAAATCAGTTTTTAAACTACCACTTAGTGGTTTTACTAGTCATCAAAAATTGAAGTTTTCAGAAAAATACCAAAAATTCACCCTAAGCTATATTTGATATTCCAAATTCAAAAATGATGTCTATTTTAAAAAATTCAAAACATATAAGTCTCATTAATTAATTTAATAATTAATTCCCGCTGTCAGAACAAATAGTGTGTTTTTATGAAACAATATATATCAAAAGATTGACACTAGTTTAAGTCCAATTTCAAAGTGAAATTAATTCCAATGACCACTATTGGATTAAATGGTAAAAATATATTCTAATTTAACTTTAAAACCAATTCAATAGATAATCTAATCATATAAATAAATTAGATTAAAAAGTGGTTTTGAATTAAAATACAACATTTTTCACTATTCATTAAAAATGAACTTTATCGGAAAAATACCAAAAATTTAAACAAAGTAAATTTTGATGTCCCGATTCTAAAGAAGAATTTTATTTTGTCAAATATAACTCATAAAATTTTCAACAAGTGTATTTAAAAGAGGTTTTCCATTAAAAGGCGGTTAATCGACCTTTTAAAGAATATTAGAATGTTTACGCTTAAAGTTGGATTCATTGTCATTTTTAATCCTCTAACAGTTTTTGTAAAAAGTAAAAATATTTGAAAAACATATATAATCATTTTTTAGTTAGTTCTATTCATTCCCTCCATTACAACGGCTAGGTGTTCACTACCATTTAAAATAAAATTATTTTATTATTAGAGTGCAACGTAAGATTTCAAAGGAACGCGTTGTTGTGTATTGGGTAATCCATCGAGCATAGCGTTCCCTTTAAATTAATATTAACATTTTATTCACAAATAGGGATAAATATAAAAATTTCATATTCTTTATTTACCTATGGTGTTACATGGAGTTTATAGAGAAGCCTAGGTTGTCTGGGATCTGGTTGTTGAGCTGTTAATAATGAGATGCTTTTTCATTTCGTCATGAGTAGTTGGGATTCCTGGGTTACACCCCATGATATGACATATATATATATATATATAGTTGTAATTATTTCATGATTTCCTCAAAGACAAACTGACACTGGATGGAGTAGGTATAGTTGACTGAGGTCTTGTACCTAAGGATTGAAGATGGTTTATTTATTATTTATATTCTATCGTTTATTTATATATTTTAGTTGGGCATCTCACAAGAGCATATCACTGCATTTTTTTAATGTAAGGGGCCACATTGGTATATCCAGTTTGGTTTATATACTCACACCCTAAATAGGTCTCCATTTCAAGAGGTTTCCTAAGTACCATTCACTTGGTTGTAGGTTTAGGTTAGTCTAAGGCCCAAAATTACACAATTTATAAGGATATATTATATTTTCATGAGATTGGGATGGGGTTTTTATGGATCCTCATCGTTATTAATTTTATGTGACAATGGCTATTCTATTTTTTGTGTTGTATTTAATTTTTGTATATAATTGTTTTATTTATTTATTTCCCAAATAATCTATTATTTAGTTACTTCTTTTATGATTGTGCACTCTGATATAGGGGATATAGTCTCTCCATAGTACCCATATAGACCATCAATCCAAGCCATTAGCCTCTAGCATACTAGAAAGCAAGCTTGAGGTCATGTGTTGGTCCAATATGGTTATTGTTCATAATTAGATGGGTCATATCATTATAGAAATCATGGTTATTATATCATATCTATGTGAGTTAACATAGAAAAGAAATTAAAACCACAACTGAACTCTATATGATGCATATAATATCTCTATGATACATAGTTACCAATTCTCAGAGTATCTAGTCAAACAATATATTAACAGAGTCATGGTAAATGGATACATTGGTTTCTGGACCAACACTCGGTACCCTAGTCTAAAAATTGAACTAAAAACACCTTAACAACATTTCCTTAAATTCACAAACCAATCCTTATATGAACACAAACTCAAAACTTCATCCCTTTGACTCAATTTACTATGATACAATTATAACATGAAAAACCCCACTTGAACCCCACCTAGTATAGTAGTAATCTAAGTGTTCCATTTGAATCCCACTTATAATAGGCTAGGGGATTTCGACTATCACTAAGAAGGCATAAAATTAATGTGAGGCGGAAACCTATAATAACCTATAATAGTACAAAAATTACCAACTATATAAAAAATAAATATATGAGAAAATTACTATAAAAAATACTCTAAGGGAAAACAAAAAAAAATTGAAATACATATATATATATAGAATAATGTCATTATTTGTAAACTATAGAATATTATGGAAGACATTTCCTCACTATGGGGACTCCTAGAATAACTCTAACAATAACCTTGTATAGAACTATATGATATTTCACATCATATATAATTGATCTATCAAATCCATTACAATAAATTCCACCTCTAAACTTTATATCATATAGATAGATACAACTTGTTTGAACACAAAGACCATGTAGGGGTGAGTTTAAACATACCCAGTAGGATACCCTAAGAGCATAATGTAATGAAACACAAGTCATCTCAATCCTATGACTAAGGGAAATATGAAGAAACCCAAAAGTTTTTGGTATGATCTAAGGATAATAAAATCATTGAGAAGAGAATAAATATAGTCTTTATCATTAAAATCTTAAAAGGATTATATCTAAAAAGTAACATAAGAAACATGGAATATGAGAAGACGCATAATTTTAAAAGTTTTCAACCTAACTATAAGATGTGTCTCAAATCATACCAAGTATTCCTGATATAACACAAGAACTATAACATTTATATATCAAATCACTATAAATATACAAACCTCATAACTTTAATATTAACTAATTGTAACTATATTGGGGGACTCACACCTAGTTGAGGTGTGTAGATCATATAAGGGGGCACTAACATTTATGGAGGACCCACATCTCATCATGTGGTGTATCCATTAGATAATTGGGTTACCTAATCCATATGAAGATGAACCTCACCCCATCACAAAAGGGGTTATCTTAATCCACTATGTCTATAAAGGACCCATGTTGTGGTATCGATGTGCCCCTAGTGAGATTATTGGCCCAATATCTACTCTAAAATTTACACCATATAATTATATCTATAAATATAAGGAACTAAAACTACTCAAAATAGATAGAAAATATCATATTATAATGGAGGTATACACACTATTATGCTCTATGTGAAAAATTCTCAAATGTAAAATTATTTTTTTAGATCATGACACCTAGGTGAGAAGATACATAAAACACTAAAAGAAATTATAGATGACATGTACTAATATTTTCACACTGTGTGATCCTTGGAAAGTGGTTGAATGTGTAATAAGACTATCCATTTTTTGTTTAATTTACTTACTTGACATGTACACTAAGGTATATGGCATGTGGTACTCACTACTGTATACAGGCATGTACTTCTAGTACACCCTGATTCATCTCTCTTGAATGCACAACATGTACACTGGTCCACACTACATGTGGGACCTACCAATTATTCAGACACATGATCTAGTACAATCTAGAGTCATGTTGATTTCTATATATGGTGTGTAACCAATATTCACACTCAATGTGATATTTATAACTTTTTGTAAACCCTAACAACTAAAATTAATACAAAACATGGCATGTGACTCAAAGGTCAACATGTCATGTTATTAAGAATTTCATATCAAGGCACCTCTATTTCTTACAAATCACACCTCTTCCATTGATGTATCCTCCTTAGTAGAATACACCTTCATCATTAACCAAACATTAATCTATTAGGGGTTATACCTTGCTTCTGTCGTCCCTCCACACTAACCATCATTGCTTATGATGCCTTCTAATTGACTCACTATCTAATTCATTGTTTTTTATAAACCTATTCCTAGAACATTATTAAAGATCCTATGTCACACTCTGAAAATCTCTATACCACACTAGAATCATCCACCCATTACTACCTTGTGTTCTCTAGTATTTACCGCATACATCTTCCATAAATCAACTATATTGAGTTCTCTTTGTCAAAAACATCAACCCTTATGATGGTCGGTATTAAGCGTTTCTAAGAAGGGTTGGTGAAAATTAAAGTAAAACATTAAAAGGCCTGTGGATAGTCATTTTTTACTAATAATTTTCTACTAAATGAACATCTATAAAATAAAGTTAATAATATCCATATCTAAGAATACAAATTGAATTATCACAACCCACAAAAAATTACTGAAATATTAAAAATAATAATAAAGGAAGAAATGTCTGATAATCCATTACATAAAAAATTATAATTTATCAACTTAAAGAATGAGGAATAATAATTCTCCCCAAATTATGAATGTTTGAACAGAAATAAATAAATATTGAATTTTCACATTCCTTATCGCATGAAGATAATATACAATTAAACATTCCTATATATTTAATAAATATTCAATATATGGATATTCAATAACATTAATAACATTATTACATAAAAAACCTAATGATATTTGATTATGGTTGGGAGAATCAAGAGCATGAAGAATAAGGTTTGAAGTAATAAAAATTCCAACCTTGTATAAAAATATTTAAGATTCCAAGATCCATTTTTGTATATCACGTAAAGACACATTTGATCTTAAAAATCATATAATTCCTCTATCCATAATTGATGTACCTACCTCTATCAAATCCTAGGTTCCTATATAGATAAATGGGGGCTAACCATGGAGGTAGATATCAAACAAGCATTTATAATCCTTGAAATTGTTGATCAAGTAATAATTTAAGAAATACCTAAAAAGGATTTCTCCATGACCTAATACCATTAATATAAATTATACCTCACTTTAGTGAAACAAACTACCAAAAATTAAATAGAAGTGTAATAATTTTCATTCAATAACATTTTAGAAGATTTCAATTATTTTACACCCATGATAAATATGAATTATCCCTTAAAACTAATCTATCTTGGAATTCTACTAAAACATAACCCAAGGATAAAAACCAGGTTTTAAGATAAATATAAATAGAATAAATAATTTATGGGATCATTACAAAGGTTAAATTTATCATTTTACCACACTATAGGACTCAAGACTTCGAAACTCAAAAATGAGATAAGTACATACCAAAGAAAAATTCAGATCACAAACTCATTTTTAACTAATTAAAGTTTATCATCTATGATAAATGTCTAATTAACCATATCCTTTTTCATATAAAAAAATTTTCATCATAAATTTACTATATAATATGTTTTTCTTGTATAAACCACCCTTATCTATAAAACATTATTTCCACTAAAACCACAACCACACAATCACGATGGGGTTTATCTTTCCATATTAAATAAATTTATACACATAAACAAAGACCTCCAAAGTGAATTATTTCCATCATTTTCCATATATAAATTATAAAATGCTCAATTTGGGTAGAAATTAATTATTAAAAAACTATATCAAATAGTGAAATTATAGTTTATTTGATGAATCAAGAAGAAGAATACAAAATAAAATTCATTGAATACTTAATTAGGTGATTAAAAAAGCTAAGTAATCAATCGAATTCAAAAGTAATTTACGATTATAATTATATCTTATTTACTAAGGTGGGAAAATTTGAGTTTTATATTTCATTTCTTTATCATTTTAGGTGTTAATTATTACTTCATTACTTTATATCTTTTAAAAAATAATTAATGGTTCTGTTAAATAAATTTTCTTTTGTGTTTTATTCTAAGTATTTTATACTTATACTCAACAAGAGTTTTTAATGATCATGGTTTATATTCAATGAAATTATTCAATGGTCACTACTGATACTCAATAAAAAATTTATGTTATGAAAATTAACAATTATCGAAATTTATGAGGATAATATTTTTTTCAAACATACTAAGGATTAACCTTGTTTTTATAACCATTTATTGTATATTAAAATTTATAATCAATTTACCAAATAAAGTGAACCAGACTATATTAGTAGGATAAACTAAAAATAATTAGTTGCACTATATAATACATAGAAGTAATTTTATATCATCTATAAAAGGATTAAATATAGGAAACATGGTGTATTTGATACTAATGGTTGTGTATATATATTAGTGGAAGAATTTAAATGAGTGGGGGTGAATCAATGTTGATATATTTTCAATATTTTACTTTAAATAAACCTATACTAAATTATTAAATTTTTTAACTACTCCTTTCATTTAGATGTATACCTTACCAAATTCATAATATAAATAAATCACAACATTAATATAATATTTTTACTAGGTTAATTAATGATGTATGAGCTAAATCCTTATTATTTATGACAACATCTATTCCAAAATAATTTACTAAATTTTTATTAATAAATATAATGAGTCTTATAGGATGGTATCATCATTAACCATGTGTTTAACAACTTACCCAAAAATAAAATCATCCCTCTTATTTATAGTTATATCTCTCTTAATTTATTTAGTTGTGTAAAGTGTAATGTTAATAAATAAATCCTTTATGATGTTCTATTGATCTTCTTATAGTATCTGAATAATTTCATCTAATATGGAATAAAATGTTTTAATAAATATTTATATTTAAGATAATTATCCTTATTTTTTATCAATGTCATACATGAAACATATTTTGAATAATTACTTCACAAATATGAATCATCCTTAGATTATTTATATCATATTCTTATTTAATATTATTCTTATTGATTTATTAATCTTATCAATTCAATTCCTTTTTAAGAACTTAATAATTACAGATTACCATGTTCTCACTTGATTTATTCTTAATATATATCATAGTTTTCTATAAATTATTATTCTTAATAATATCTCTATATATGTAGAAAAACCCCTCTTATACACCTTTATTCCTAAGGTATTTGGTTTTTTTATTCAATTGGATAATTGTTAAATAAACATCAATTAATTTAGATTTGAATCAAACATGGAAAATTATATTCTATATCTTTATCTTCGATAATAAAACATAAATAAATTGATTTAAGTATCTAAATATCAGGGGATGGTTTTAGCATGTTATAATAAAAACCTTAAGATAATATCCTTTTATTCTAATCAAATATAGAAACTAAATTATCCTTATTTATTTACCTCTTCCAAATCTCTAAATATATTGAGATAATTTCACTTAATGTTGATTTAAATATTAAATTAAATTCTAATGAAATAATTACCTATTTAATCTAAATATCAAGGCTAAATAGAATATAGGTTATCAATTTTAAATAAAAAATAACATATTTTAATACATATCCTTAAATATTGGAATTTAAATTTAAATAAATCTTCAAAATAATATCTTAATATTACATCATTCATTGAATTATATTTTTGACATAAAATAATATCCAAATTTTTTGTTCACAAATATATCTAATATCATTATTAACTAACAAATAAAATTTTTATAGGAATTATTCTATTGAAAAAAAAAATTATTCCACACTTTTTCAAAGATCCATAACTTCTATAGATGTTCTGTTGGCTAATTTAGTCAAGCACATTGTAGAACATTTCTTTTTTATTAATATAATGATTCTCCATGACCACATATTTTTAAATGAAAAAAGATACATTGAAAAAATTATATTCTTATGGATATTGTTTTATGTAATTTACACAAATTACATTTCAATCTCTAACACTTGATACACTCAGCACCTTAATAATTTAGCATGAGAACAAAAATGATTTTTTAAAACTTTATTAAAAAAATAAAACCATTCAAAAAAATCGTTATAAATTTTAAACCATTTAAATATTTCAAAATCATTAAGGGTACTCCTTAATATATTTCTAAACAAAATTCTATAAAAGCTTTCTCAAATTTAATTCATGGTGTCAATTTTCTAAGATCATGAATTGAATGTTTTGTAACTTTTCGGTTCATGTTATTTTTTTAATAAAAATACTATAAAATATTCAAGTTCAAATAAAATATTCAAGAAATATAAATAATATATTATAAAATATGTATATAAAATTTTCTATAAAAACTAATTAAAAATAAAGACACATAGAGAATGTCATATTCTTATCCAAAAAATATTTAATCCTTCCTCGATATTTTTATTTTTATTTTTATTTTTTGATTTTATAATAGGTTTTATGTTATTTTAATTTGATATATCTTAATTAAAAAATTTAATTATTAATATAAATAGGATGGAAAGTGATTTTTATAGCTAGTTTTTAACTTGAAAAAGAATATTTGCTATAGTAAATGATTTTTTATGGGTGTCTATTGAATGTTCTAAATTCTTAATCATTCATAAACATATCTTCATGTCAAGAAATTATCAATATGAAACCCTTATAATATAATATAAAATAATTTAAAACATAAAATTATTTCAATTTTCAATTCAAGATGATATTAGATAAAAAATTCTATGTGATAAAAAATTTCGCACAATATACATTATTTTATTTTTTTTATAGCATTTAATTATATTTTGTTCCTCTCAATACACCTCAAACCATTTAGTACTCTTAAATTATCATCTATATACTCCATAGATCAATTTGTATTTAGATATATAGTGTAAAATCATATGTTACATATTAATATAAATATGTTTTTTTGAATCATAATTATTTTCCTAAACTAATTTAATATACCATTTAACAAGTTTAATGTACTTTAATAACCTTATAAAAATCACTATTAAATCCCTCATAGGTTTATATAATAACCATCCATGCATTACTTATAAATTATTTTGTTTTAACAACTTTTTTTAATCTAGTATATATATTGGAGAGGCCATCTTCTATGCTTCATAACATCATGCACTGAATCTTTAATATATCAAACACCTTGGACTATGTTCAATATATATCTAACTCAATATATTTTAAATCATTCAACCATTTTAATATATTTATATTGGTGTACCAATAAATTTTCTATGTTGGTTCACCATGGTTTACACAAAAAATATTATGTGCATATATATATTTCTTTCACTCTTCATTTGTATACAAAACATCTTATAAACTATAAACCTATGTAAATTTTCTTTAACATTTTTCAATATAATTTATTTAATGTATTTTATAAAATTTTTGATGCTCACTAAAGAGATCATTCATTATAAAAAATAGGCAAAAAAACACAACCATAATAAATTTATAAAAAAAAATATTCATACTATCCCTAAATACATTAAATATTTATATTCTATTATATCTCAAATATAATAGTGTTTCCCCATTCATATTTAAGTGATCATGAATTATAAAATATTAGATCTTACAAATCATGGAAAACTAAATCTCTTATTTTACAATCCATTTGAAAGTTATAAAAGAACAAAATTTAATCCTTTTATAAACCTCCATACCTAATATTATAAATCCTTTGAGAAGTGGACAAGGACTGTAATTTATAGAATTTTTCAATATGGAGAAAACCATGATGTGTCCATCAACAAAATAATATGGTTTTTATTTCTTTATGATAACTTATAGTCTTACAATAATAATTTCTATAACTTCAATAATTGCATATCTTCTTTCCCATTTAAAATAAATAGATATATAAATTATTTTGTGGTATTATTAAAACACTCATTCCAAATGTATCCTCTATCCAAATCCTCAAAAAACATTATAGTAAAATAATTATTAAAACTCTAATTTTCCTCAAGAATATAATTCTATATTATAAAAATGAAAAATAACCATAATAATTTTTAAATATTATATGAAATTAAAGTTAAAAAATCACTAATTATGAGTAAATTTTCAATAATCGCATGAAAATATCTTCTAAACTCATCACTTTTCAAGAAAACCAATCAAACATGTAATCTAATTTTCTTTCTAATTTCAGTTTAAAACTTTTATTAATGTGGGACTTAAGATTATTCATTTATATTAAAAACCACTTTCAATTTTTATTTTCTTTTAATATTGAGAACAAGTCACACACCAATTATTTTTCTTTTATCTTTTTTTCTATATATATTGTGAAGGAAACATTTACCATTCACCCTTAGAAGTAAAACCAAGATTTGAATCTCTATCTCCACCATAAATCACCTATCAAAACAATTTATTATATTTAAAACATTAAAGTAGAATTTTTGTGGTACATAGTTTAATTTATGGTCTTATCTATTTTTTCTTCATATTTCATTTTTTTAAATATGTTTAGCCCAATCACACTCATGTGTTAAAAATCAATAAAAAAGTCATAATTAATTCATTATATATGAGATATACTCAAAATAAATCTCATATAATATATCATCTTCAGTCTAAAATATTAAGAAGAAAAAATCATTTACATAATTTAATCAATCCACCCGAATCATGATTCATTAATCTTATATTTACACGTTATATTTACTTATCCACCTATCATCTTATTCACATAAATTAAATAAAATTTAAAAAAATATTTGATGTTAATATTATTTAATTCTATAATATAAAGATATATCTATGATTTAAAATTGTGGTTATAGGTAAAAAATGTGGTTATAGATCACAAATAGGTTATTGTCATGGTTTGGAAAATTATCATTGTAGGAGATATTGTCATAAGTCTATTGGCCTATTTCCATGCTTCTATAACATATAATCAACATTTTAAAATGGGTTTTATAAGTATATCTATGTCCTTGATTTTATAATTATGTTCATAATTATCCTTAAATATTAAAAAATAGAGATTTTCAAACCCCTGACCAATAGCATATTACAGAGGCATGTCAACTATAATACTATAGAATTATAAATATATAGATATATATATATGTATGTATATATATAATATAAAGGTTTAAATATAATTTATGTATATTATATCTATATATATATATAATTTTAAATATTATATTTCCATTTGATAAAAATATAATAGATTAAATATTATTTTTTATATTCATATGTATATGTATGAATGCATGAATGAATGTTTGTATATGTATACATATGAGAAAATAAATTTATTCATATTATGTAATATAAAAATAATTATTTAAAACTAATTTAAAATGTATATATATATATTATATTTACATATTATAAATAAATTATATAAACTCTTTATAATTTTATTTTATGTGTGTGTTAAAGAGAATGTTCATGAACATGCATGTGAGTGTGTCTATGTGTGTGATCATGTGAATGTGAATGTGAGTGTGTGAGTGTTCATGGAAGAGAGAGAGTGTAGAAACATACATGGGTATTCATGAGTTTGTGCAAGAATTTTTGCATATGTGTGGGTGGGGTGTATGTGTGGTTGTGTTTTTGTGTATGTTTGGGTAAGTGGGTGGGTGCATGTGTGTGTACATAAATATAAAAAATAACTATCAGTATAATGGTATAAGTGTCCTTTTAATATACCATAGGTCAATGATTTAAACCATACTGATACATTATTTTATTAATTTTGATAATCTTCAACTAATTTTAATCAAACTATGGACATATATTAGATATTGACAAGGCTTGGTCAAATTATGGTTATATGGTAGCTAAGTTGATAACTTATAGGCATGGTCTAGTCAAACTGTGGAAGTAGTTTATAAATAAACATGTTTTACTAAAATTATAGCTACAGGTTTAACCTACCACCATGGTTTGGAAAAATGTGTTTATTTCTTATTTACATCCATGTTTTGGTAAAACTTTCGCAAAAAAACATTATCATACTGCAATTTTGTCATAGTTTTATAAATCATCCTAAATATAAAATATTTAAAATTTATAAATGTGGGAATGAAATTTCTATATCAATAATTATTGTTGGAAATATAAGTTTTTTAGAAATTTAAAATAATTTCCTTATTTTATTAAATCTTTTTATGAAATACCTTGATATTTTAAAAATAACACTTTGTTCAATAACAAGTACAACACGCAATATATTGCTTTAACAAACCAGAAAATATTAAGACTAATATAACATAATCCTTAAATTAGCTAGTATGAATCAAAGTAAATGAATAATTATATATATATATATATAATGTTCATAATCAATAAAAATGTATTAAAAATTATTATTAAATAAGAACTCAATTTTTTTATTAAGTCATTTTATTCTTCAAAATATGCTTTCTTAAAGATTGGTTTTTATTAATTTATATGGGAAAATATTATAATTAAATTATAAAATTTAAAAAATATTATTTTATAAAAAATTATCATTTTTTAAAACATCACATCAAAATTATATTAGGGTAAAATTTTTGTATTTTTCTGAAAAGATTAATTTTCTAGTGAATAGTGAAAATATTAATTTTAATTCAAAATTGTATAATTATTTCAAAAATTTAAAAATTTATAATTTTTCTACAATTAATTAAAAATAAAATTAGTTATATTACACTATTGATAATTTAATTAAGTTCACAAGAATCAATTTTATGGTTGAATTTGGTATAAAACATTTTTAAACCTAAAAAGGCATTTTTTGAAAAAAAAAACTATTTCTTGTCACTTTTTTTATTATTATGTTAAAAATATTTCTTGAAACATAAAGAAATTTAATTTTTAAAAATTTATTCTATATTTTTAATCAAGATTTCTTAATTTGGTAAATAAGTCCCTTTTATTATTTAGTCATTATGAATAGTAACAATAATATATTTTTGGTACCACGATAAAGGTAAAATTGGTTAATTGGGTTTAAAAATAATGTTAAATGGCTTGAAATTTATTAAAAAAATTTCCTTTATTTCATTAGATAAGTCTATTTCAATAATTATAATCCAAAATTTGAAAATATGGCCCTTTTTCATTTTATTTTTATTTTGACCTTTGTAATATTTAAGCAAAAGATAAAGTCAAAAATGTCAATTTCTTGATTTTAAAATCAATAATATTTTATGAAAATGAAAAAAAAAATATATATTGTTTTAAATTTTTATTTTAAAGATGAATTATTTTTTATGGTGGTGATTTATTTTTAATTTTTAGGGATGAAATAATTACCCTAATTTTTTGTGCAACGCAGAAATAAAGACTATGAAATTAGTAGAAAAATCTAGAAAATGATTTTGAAAAAACTATAAAATTAATATTTTTTGGGAGATATAAATTTTCCAATAAATTTGAAAGATATATATAGCATATTAGTGATTTTTTTCAGGTTTATATTTTGATTCTAAAGTCCTACTTTATACCTTTTCTCTCATTGGTTTTGGAAATCAAAAAACACTTTCTTAAAACACTATTTTAATAACATTATATTTCCCAATTATTTTAGAATGTTTTTAAAAAATATATATATATTTTATACTAAACATAGGAATATTTCTAATAAAATGAATATAAACATTCATTATTGAATCTAATGCATCATATTGAAGGATCATCTGAAGCATCAGACCAATAAATGTTATGACCAGTGGTTAGACTAATTTCTTGTCTATCATACTTATAATATTCATGATCATCGGACTAACATTGGTAACAATAAACTAGATATAACTTTATTTTTTTTATCGGATTGAAAAATAATAAGGAATTCCATCAGAATTTTTAAAGTTTATAATTATAGTATAGAGATTTTTTCTTATCATAATGAATCCAAAATAGAATTAAAATGGTGCTAAACTAAATGACGCCAGACAATCAAATTATTTTTCATACTAATATTTTATGTTCAAAATATATATAATTATAAGTTTTTATGTGCAATATATCTATGACCATTGTAACTAACTCTAAAATATAACCATTAGATTATTTCCTATAAATAGGATCTCATTTGAAGATCTTAGAGATGATGCATTCATAACCCAAATCATCCTGGTTTTTTTGTGATTAAACATCTCATTCTAAACACTTTTTACTTCCTTAGAGAGTTCAAGATATAAGGAATCTAAGTAAAGACTATAAATTTCTTATAACAATATTCTCATTTCTTATGTGTCTAGTCGTGATAATGATCATGGGATTTTGGGGATTGAAATATTTTAAATGTAATCCCTCAGATCGAGGGATTTTGGGGCTTGGAAGATAGAGACAGTTCAATGTATCGGGGGATTTATTATTTAATAAAGGTATATCTAGATCTTATCATCATATTTATGGATTTTAGGTGATTGGAAGAAAGATCCATACTAATCTTCATGTCGATGTCTTTTCTGGTAATGAAAGAAAGACCTTATAGTAGGTACTAAAATAGTGTATACATTAAGTTGAGGATTTTGATTTCCTTAACTCTTATGGTTAAAGAGTAACCTCTTTTATTAAAGATTGTATTTCATTCTTAATATTATAATTTTTTTTATTTCTTAGTTTAACAAGTTATATTTTCCACTATTCATGTATTTTAGAAAGTTATTTTTATTCTTATATTTCTGACAAACTATTTTATCAATGTGTATGTGATATCGATAAAACAAATCTAATATAATCAAAAAGTATCTTGTTCTGATTCAAATAATTTGTTCATCATACAAAGTATGAGTCGAATAATTTTTTAATTAATATGATTTGTGTTTTGTTTTTAGTTGAAAAAATTAAACTACAATTCACCCCCCCCCCTCTTGAAAATATAATAACTCTTATTATCCAAAAATTGATATTAGAGGAGGTTCTACTATTTTACATTCTGATTTTTTACTTTCATTATCTATCGTAAGTTATTAATTTTTCTTATAAATTGTTTGTTTATAAATATACTTACACTAACAAGTGTTTTTATAAAAATATTATATATTTTCTTAAGATGGAAGGTCTTAATGTTGTCACTTTAGACAATCTAAAACCCAGTCAACTGCCAATTTTTTTTATGGAAATGATTATTTGTACTGGAGATACCGAATGAAAACATTTGCTATCAATACTATAGTTCATAACATTGTAATTCTTACCGGAAATTATAAAATAATTGAGAAGGTAGTTACTACCTTTACAAATCAATAAAATCAAGAATATAAACTGAATTATATAGTATAGAATACTCATTTTTTAATGAATATGAATATATACAGTCAAATTTCATATTGTGAAGTAGTTAATAGTATTTTGAAAAATTAGAGGTCTCTCACTTTGAAACTTTTAAAGTTTTTGTGACTAAAATAGTTGTGATGAGATAATACAATCATGATTTTGATTTTATACATGGTGAATCACTTTCTAAAATGCATCAATAATTTAAGACTATTGTAAATTGCTTACATTCACTTAGAGAGAAGGATTTGATAGATGTAATTTTGGTTGAGAAGATCATTTAAATCATTCCAAATGAAGGGAATCTAAATATATAACCCTAGAAAATACAAGAAAAATTAAAAAAACTTACATTATATGATCTTATTATTACACATATTTAGTATGAAGGAAGATTAAAGAGAGATGCTGAGAAAATAAAAAGGAATAATGGTGTAGTTTCTTTTGAAAATAAATATAATATTCCTACTAAAGTGAAATCACCTGAGAAAATTATGAAATATTCAAAGAAGAAGTATGTTTTTTTTAAATTAGATTCAACTTCTTCACAACATATAGGTAATGAATTTGATAATCTATATAGAAGAAAGAACAAGATCATTGTAAATAAATGTTTTTAGTAAAAAAAGAGTCATAAAGAAAAGAGTGACAATAAAGACTATAAAAGTTAATTTTTATGAAAGAACGAAGATAGGACACATTTGACTAGATTCTTATATTCTCAAAAAGAAGGAAAACATGTAAATAAATTCAGACATAAAAGAAAATAATTATTATAATCATAACAGAAAGAATAGTTGGAAAGATTCTCGAACTTGGAGTGAAAGTGGAGGAGATAGTTCTTCAGAAAAGTATTCATACAATGAATGTTTCAGAAAAAGGAACATTTTTTTATATACAGCAACACTAGAGGTGGAGAGTTTCACAGAAAAGGTAAATACTATAGAATACCTTATGAAGATTACTTTAAATGAAAAATACCCTGATATTAATGAGAAAAATTCAACATCTCTTGATGAAGAATCCTTCTCAGCTAAAGAGGATAAAAAATTACCTATTTTTTAATATGTATCTAGGTTTTCTAAACTTCTTGAAAGATAAAGTTATAAAATTTATAAAATACATGATAATTCCCAAGAAAAAAATTTTGAAAGAAAATTTAGGAATTAGAAATCTTACTATTAAGATATCAGATTTTTATAAATGTCTTAATAAATATAATTTTGAAAAATATATACTTAATAAATATCTTAAAATTTATATTTTCAAAATAATTTAGTTTGAAAATTATTTTTTATAACATAATATGAAAATTTATAATAGTAAAGATAAAAAACTAGTTTTCAAACTAAAATAAGATATTTCTAGTTTTAAAAAACTTTTTTCTAATTTTACATCTGTGAAAGAAAATTTGGAAAAAATGTGTAAACTGATTAGACATCATAATTATATTTTTTTTAATCAATTTTACTAACAAAAAACATATCTTTAGAAATAATTACTCTATTACAAAGAGTGATCCACTTTTCACTAAATTTCAAAGTGGTGGACACTATAATAACAAGTTTTATCTTCAAAAAATTCATTAGTTAGGTTTTCATAAACCATATTTTTCAAAATAAATGATATATTCTCAATAGAGTAATGTTGTAAAATTTTGGTTACCTAAAATTTAACTTTATAATAATATAGATCCCAAAAAGGTTTGGGTTCTGAACCACTAATATTTTTGTTTTCAAGAAAAAAAAGAAAGTACCAACAATAAGAACCTTTGATACATGGATAGTGGTTGTTCCAAACATATTAATAGTAAAATATATTTCTTTAAGAATATCATTAAGATGAAATGTAGAAAACTAAACTTCATAGAAAATTCTAAAGGAGAAATAATTGGTATAAACAACAATATTCTCCATGGAAAACATAAATTTCAAATTTTTTATTTATTGTAAGAATTAATTAGAACCTTATAAGTATAATAAAATTATAGGATGAGGGTTATCTTGTAAACATAATGAATGAAATTTGTATTATTCATAGTTCTAAGGATGAATTTATTCTTTATGTCAATCATCATGATAATGTTTACACATTAAACTTAGAAGACATTATGAGATAAGATATATCTTGCCTTAGTGAAATGGAAGATCAATATTGGTTATGGAAGAGAAGGTTAGGACACTGTAACCATATAATTTTAGATAATTTGAATTAGAAAGTAAATTTTAAGGATCTACTGGAACATAGGTTTGATATATATAATGTTTTTGATACTTTTCAATATGGTAAGTAACATAAGAAATTTTTAATTATATTTGTAAATTCTCGACTTCTAATGCTTTACAGTTAGTGTACATCAACTTGTTAAAGGTTCTGGGAATAGCAGATGTGTGGGATAGGTTGTGCTGAATTTTTTTTTGTCATGATCGATGGTAAATCCAGGTGATGATGAACACTTTAATAAAATAAATTTATCAAGAAAATAGACATGGGATATAACATCTGAACCAAGTTCCAGATTATCACATATTATTTATAATTAATTTAATCAATTAAAGAACTACCTTGTGTGAATTATTTCTTAGTAAATGGATCTAAAAACATATCTACATATTACCATCATTGAGTTATAGGAATAAAAAGAATATTCCCTCTAGTTTGGATCCACAGATGTTCCAAAAATCTCCAAACATCACCGTAGGAATCTTCCTGTGTTAGTGTAGTAGAACCTAATGATAGGATTGTTCACTTTTGATTTCCATGAGAATCACTTCCAAAGTGTTCTACTTTATCTCTCCATACTTTAGAGTGGATTGTGGAGGAATATAGATCTCCATTATTGGGAGAGTTCTTGGAGATTTATATCTCTAGGGCCTGAAAGGATTACCTCTAGTTGTCATTGTACACAACAGAAAATTAATTGGCTCTATTGGAAAAATAATATAATTGGGTAAAAATACTTCTAGGATTTGGAAATAATTATTTTCACAAGTTCCCATTAATATTTATTTAATCCTTTGCAGAACCCCATGTCCAAAATAATAATAATATTATTATTTCCTTGACATGCGCTTAACATGAATATTAAATTAAATATTATTTAATCAAATAATATTATATATATATAATTTATCACCAGACCTAAAAACTAGGTTTAACATTCCCCCATAATATTTATAAAGACTTCAATAATGACTATTTCTTTAACAAATAAATATCACTACATTATTCTCCATTAAATAAATAAATATTATATTCACTAAATTGAAAATAATTATTTATTAAATATTCTATTCACATTATATTCTCTCAAATAACTGGTGATAGAATATATGTGATCAATAAAACATGAATAATTATTAAACCTGGTTTCAAAATAATATTTCTTCAACTTGTTAAATAATAAATAATAATATATTATTTAACTCAGATTCTAGATACACTTATTGTGTGACCCTCTAGGCCTCTTTATCGGTAACATTAGGTGAATTAGCCTAAAGTCTTAGGTTAGAAACTAAAAACACTCCCAGGCACCCATAGAGAAATAAGTTAATACCAAAATTATTTAATACTTCATATAGACACTCACTATGTAATATAATCTCTTTATCCTGATATCACTAATCAAGCAGGTTGCACACTTGTTCCATCAACCTATTTTTTCGATGTCTATTTCATTCACTTTGTAGAAATTGGACTTGCATATTGAACATCATGGACATGGATTTATTAAGGATTTTTCATTTCCATCACAAGGCCTGAGATATAAACTTACATTAAATAATAGAAGTTAAAAATCCTTTCTTGTATTATTTATTAATGTAATATTACTTGTGACACACCAAACGTTTCCTATCTCAATGCGAACATATGTAATATTGGTTTTCATCAAAACAAAAATTACACAACTCATAATACTCATTAATATTAATATTAAATTATAAGGATCAATAAATACATCTATAGATAGAAAAATACAATGACATATGTAAATGTGGATTTCCTACTAGTGGGTCTCGTTCTCATAATATCCTACACTTGATATTACAAAGGGATTACACCATGAGAAGGTTCCTAAAAGTCCTATGAGTCTCCACCCCTGATAGCCTGTATCATTTGTGTCCCTCAAATGATATCATTTTTCTATAAAACATATATTTAAT
Organism: Viscum album; assembly: GCA_963277665.1. Taxonomy (NCBI): domain Eukaryota; kingdom Viridiplantae; phylum Streptophyta; class Magnoliopsida; order Santalales; family Viscaceae; genus Viscum; species Viscum album. The sequence goes on along the minus strand of OY728132.1, from coordinate 28,220,789 downwards.
AATAGTTTCAGAGAACTTATGGGTTCTCATCATAGTGAGGAACTATCATGACCTTTTAGTGTGACAATTACTCTTGGAAAATTATCACATACTATGTTACGTACAACTAAAATTGTTATGTGATAAGATGTTTATTAATATTAAAAACTATGAATATAGGTTATCAAAAATTACATATAATCTTTTTTAGGGAACCAACTACAGCATACTCCCACTTTCACTATATCCAACTGCTAATAACCTTCAGTCCGCTAGCTCTCACATGATACACTTGCTTCTGCTGAGATAGGCCTTTAGTTAAGGGTTCTACCACGTTTTCTTATGTGGCTACTCTAATTACCAAAAATTCACCCCTTTGATAAAAATATCTCAATAGGTGATACTTTCATATTATATGCTTTGTTTATTTGTGTGACCTTGGCTCTTCTTCAAGAGTAATCGTTGTAGTGTTATCAAAATATAGTGTGATAGGTTCTTTACTCTTAAGTACTAAATATAGAAACTGGTGAAAAGGATTCATCATAGTCAATTACATTCTACTTTTTAATCCCTTTAGCAATTATTTTTCTTTATTGGTATTTATTTTACCTTCCATGTCTAATTTTCTCTTCAATTACCATTTTCACCTTATGGGCTTTACAGTAACCGAATCATCGACCAGACACCGAAATTGGTTCTGATACATGGAATCCACTTTAAAATTATGGATTCTTTCCATCTTGTAGATTATGATATCTATAAAGCCTCTTTTTAGGAAATTGGTTCATTATTTTCAACCAATAATGAATCACATACCTTGGTGAATAAAAAACCATATCTCTCAAGTTCACTTACATCTCTTGTGCTCCTACGAAGTACCTTGTGTTTCAAGAACTAGTTCTCCCATAGGGACCTGTGGAATATGTTCCCCTACCAACTATAGTGTATATTGATCATCAACTTCATTGATTTCAATCTTTCTCCCACTATCCATTTTGAGGATGTTCTCCCCCTCAAGAAAGGTTTCTTTTATAGCAATAGTCGCTTACTTGTATGAGGGTTTGTATAGGTATTATCCCTTTATTTCCTTGGGATACCCTATGAAGATACACTTAATTCCCTAGAGTGATAGTTTTTTTCATGATAAGGCCTTAAAATTCCTCTCAAACCCATACATGTGTATGTGACAAAACATTTTTCTTTCCACTCCATAACTAGAAGGTAATTCCATTTTCCACTTTAGTTGGTACTTGGTTTAGTGTGTATATTACAGTTTTCAATGCATATCCCAAAAAAGATAATAGAATATCTACATGACTCATCATCGACCTTACCATTTATAACAAGGTGTGGTTCCTCCTTTAACTAACACCATTACACTAAAGTTTATAAACTAGAGTGAGTTGAGAAATAATCCCAAACTCCTGTAAAAAGTGGATAAAATCTTGGTTAAGATATGCACCACCTCGATCTTGTCAAAGCTTCTTTATCTTCATTATAGGTTTACTATATACTTCATTCATGAATTACTATCATTTTTCAATAGACTCAAACTTATACCAGATCAATTATACATAACCATATCTACTCTAGTCATCAGTAAATGTTATGAGGTAATAATAAACACCTCTAGCTTAAAACATAAATGGTCCACACACATAAGTGTATACCAATCCATGAATATCAGGGACCCTTTCACCCTATCCACCGAATAGAGGTTTGGTCATATTTCATTAAAAACAAGCACGTCATCTTTCAAGTGTTTTTAGCTCATAAGAGTCTAAATAATGATCTTGATAGAGCTTTATCAAACACTTCTTATTTACATGACCAAGATAGTGATACCATAGTTGGGTGTTATATGATTCATCTGCACATAATTCGTTATCAATTTCTAATACTTGTTTTTCATAATTTAAAATATAATGACCTTTATTTAAATGTTTCATATCATAACATCTGTTTTCTTCATAAAATAAACAAATCTCATTTCCAAATTTGAAAATATAACTATCTCCATCCAAGCATGATACATAAATTATGTTCATGGTAATACTTGGTACATAATAAAAATCTTTTAAATCCAAAATAACTCACATTGAAAATAAAATGTGATAGTCACCAATGTCTATAGTATCTATCCTCACACCCTTGGAAGCTCAAAGATCCGCCTCTCCTTTGTAAACCATTCGAAATCTACTTGGTTCCAACATTTGGATATATATGTGAGCACTACAAGCTGTATCTAATACCCAATGTGTAGATATTGAAATATTGTACTTGATAATGAAAAACCTTTAACTTCCCCTTTCTTTCGGGAGCAGTTCTTATTTTAGTGGCCTTTTTTTCTACATGAAAATAGATTTCCTTTTTTTTCTAGACCGACATTTTCATATTCCTCATCACGAATGTATGGTGCTAAGGATCGTTAGACTTGGTTTCATTCTTGGTACACTTTTCCTTGTTCTTAATTTAATTATTCACCATAAGGAAATTGAGTTTTTCATTCCTAATTTCCTTATCCACTTGGAGAATCAAAGTAAGAAGTTTTGAAAGATTCTTCTCATTGTTGATCATATTGTAATTAACAATAAAACTGAAGAAGGTGTTGTGAAGTGATGAAAGTATTAGATCTGTGCACAAATCATCTGAGAATTTAACTCCAATGTTTTCTAAGTGTTCAATGTATCCAATAAAATTGACTAAATGAGGACCAGTTGGAATATACTCTCCAATATTAGTTGTCAAAAATATTTTTATATCTCGTATCTCTCTTGTCGCACCTTCTCTTGAGAGAGATATCGAAGGTGAGACATCATGATCTATGCTTCCATGTCATCTTATTTCTTCAAAATATCATTAATCATTGATGATATAATGAAACACTAAATATTTTTAGTAGCATCCATATATTTCTCATATAGAGACAACTCTTCATACCAAGCATTATTTCCAGGCTCTTTAGGAATTGGTTCTTCTAGCACATAAAATTTCATTTCATAGCGAAGGATAATGTGTAAGAATCTTTGCCACTCTTGGAAATTTGTGTTAATGAAAAGGTTATCCTTCTAAGGTGTGGATCATTGATATGTGTTTGATTTCATTTTTATTTATGTATATATAAGTAATGTTAGCTGATATTTAGTATATTATTTGATAAAATTTAGACAAAAAATAAATATTATATTTAATAATATCCCACTATTTTATCGAAACCCAATAGACCTCACCATTGGCTTCATAATATCATGTTTCTTGGATATTTCAATGGAAAGGATCTATATTCCCATTATCATTACCAAAACATTGGTTGGTCAAGCAACTTGAATAGTTTTAGGTAGGAATTGAAAATGCCAACTGCATTAACTCGTAGTTCCTTGATCTGTTGAGTGGACTCCCCAATCTAAAAACCCTTAAATTATATTTCCTCAACCCTTGACACTTGGTTACATCAAACCCATCTTTTTTATTCAACCCTTGATCTGAACTAAGTTAATTTAACCCAAACATCATGTTATAATTACCCAATAATCAAAATCACCCAATATTTGGCTAGTCAAGCACTTTGAAATATGGTTAGATTTTAACATAATTGGTGGAAGGATATACCAAATTAATATATAATTGAGGGATTTTTTCTTTTATGCATACAATTATAATTATTATCTTTATTACATTATTGATAACATTATGTTTATTTATTTATGTGATTAACCATTTCATAGATAATATTTATGCATAAGACAATTTATTTTAGTTCTATCTTTAATTATTGTTAATTCATTAATTTATATGATTGTGATAAAACATACATAATTATATAACCATGAAACTTGAAAAAAATAAAATAATAAAGTGGTATGATCATGAGATTTTACTAATGGTTAGTTTATCTAGTGCTTGATAAACTAACTAATGGCCTAGGGTAAAAAAACTTTTAACCAAGTAAGGTTCGTATTGCAGCTTTCCACTTATCCATCTATGTGTCTCTTTTGGATTGGTTTCACCTTAGATCCAAACTTGAACTACCCCCACTAGCTTGGGAGCTCCATCCATTACATATGCTTTTACTCACATTCAGGTGAGGGGGAAATGGTTTTCATAAAAGAAACCATGGGCATGCAAGACCTAACATAATAAGTGTAGAGAAGGCACACAATCCACCAATTTAATTTAATAAAAAATTAAATGAAAAAACACATACAAAGGTATGGTCTATACTCATGATCACCTAAATGAATACAATGAATTACTCATTTAATAAAACTAGCATTCAATTGTCAATCATTTTTATTTAAGATAAATCTCACTTGAATCACTTAATTATATTCATTAATTAATTAATTCATTTATCTTAATTCTCATCTGAATTTCCATGAGATTATCATCCATCCTAATTTTAAAAAAAATTATAAATTTATTTAAAATTAACTATATAAAAAATTGTACCTTGGAAGCAACATGGTGAATACCCATCCAAATATACCCAACATGTGCTATACTCATACACTGTTTACTCTTATGATATATGGCATACATGACTTATCACATAATTCCATGAAATATACTATCAACTTAATGATTACATGAATTATGAGATTTTTCTATAATGTGTTATGATTCAATGAACATAGATTAATATCTATAATACAACTCATTCATGATATGAATATATGGAAATTCCACAAAAATTAATTCAACATATATATATATATATATATATTAAAACTCATAACATGGAATTTTCATTCAACTTAATGACCATATGAAACTACATGTTGATAAGGTTTACACATTATAACAAATTAACTTCAATTTTGCATAATATTTTGTAAGGACACAACATAAATAGGTGAGCTACATGTTGTGTATGTCACTCACCATCTATCTAAGGCACATGCCTAGGGACTTATCATATAAATTGTTCCTTGAAAAAATTTGAGTGCATGTTGTGTAAAGAGGATTACACGGCATGTGGTCTTTGAGTTACATGGTCACCAATCAAGTAGGTTGTGTTTGGAAATACATGGCCCACACGTAACTTAAAGGACTACACGTCATGTTTGTGGGTACATGGAATTTACTCTAGTCGATCATGTTCCAGGCTGGCTTGGTCACTGTGTGTTTTAGGAAAATAAATGCATCTCTTATATTCAATGCACAAGGTTTTAATTAATTCTAAATTAATTTCTGATGCTTTAAACACTAGTGCACGATGTCTAACTCCGGTTACACGGTTTGTTATCTTACGTTATCCAGCCAAAATCCTTGGCACCTTCAAATGAGATATTCTATTTTAGTTTATTCATAAAAGTAATTGATTGTATTAGATTTATGATAATTAAAAGAGGAAGAAGAATATATCACTACTTGGATTAAAATAATGATTATAATTGAATTGAAAACTAAATGGAAAATTCATAAATCAATGAAATATCTATAAATAATTATGTGACTAATCTAATACCACTTGATGGTTTTTGGTGTAGTGTAATCATGTGTTGGGTCATTCCCAGCTTTTCCTTTTAACAGGATCGATGATCAATCCAAGATTTACATGATGATGAATTTCGTAATCAACATAATTGAATCAATTAAAAAAGGATATAATTCCAGAACCAAATTCAGGATCATCACATATTATTTATAATTAATTTAATCAATTAAATAATTACCTTTCATGAATTATTTCATCATTGATGTATCTTAAAACAAATCTACATTTTACCATCGTTGCATTGTAGGAATCAAAAGATGATTCCCTCTAGTAGTGATTGTAACGACCAAACCTTTTTAATAATAATTGTTTCCAAAAAATGTGTGTTATATTTTATTACATAAATAATATATCTCATAAATAATGAAGTTAGTGTAATTTAATGTGACCATCAGGTTTTTACCATTATATGATCATTGGTAAATTATGATCATTGTTCAATATTACCATTATAAAATACACTCTTAAAGTTATGATTATTGTTTATAAATAGAATTGATAATGGTTAATTAATGTAGAAAGAAGATTTGATGGCCTCATCCAGTAGATTTGTGCCCTACGAAGCCCATTTTTCAGAACATGGTAGGGAGGTAGTGTATATGGGCTTCACTCTTGACCAATCTCAACCCAAGATTCAACATTATAATCTTGAATGAAATATCTTATGGGAGAGGTTCAAGTTAGTGGATATTACCACTCAGGTAATATTATTCGAGCCCCTCAAAGAATCTATCACAATCACACACCTCACCCTTAGGTCATACGTGGGTGTTATAAGGGGTTATTCTTCAAGTATTTAGTTACTTATCATATAATCCCTTTGTATAAATAAATTTTTTGTTCTATCATTTCCATTTTAAGAATAGTTTTTCATAAAAATTGAGATGGAATTTGATAAATCCATTCTTTTAGGTAAAAATTGTACTTTTAAGAGAGATATAAATTATTGTATTAAACTAAGGTTTTATTAATATTTATTATAATGAAATATTATTATCAAAACACTCTTATTTAATTAAAAATAGTAAATTAATTTTATTTTTTTCAATTGATGAAAATTTTTCTATGTATTTTATTATGAATTTTCTATCCACTGTTATTTTTAATAAATAAGCATTTTCATAGTTAAAAGATAAATTTTTCATATTTAGAGAATTATTATGATAAAATAAATTTAATTTTTTAAATTATAACAATGATATTATATTACATATAATTTAGGAGAATTTTATGAAATACTTTAGTTTTTCATGAATAGTAAAAATACAGTTCGAGTTTTTTGTTATGTTTAATGACATCATAACTATTTAATAATGATGTAATGAGTATTATAAAATACTGGTATAATTTTTGGGATTAATATAATTCAATAGGTGTACCAATTGGCCAATACCATGGAAAAATACCATGGGAAAGCCTATGGTTTGGAAAATACCACTACTGAGGTGTCCAAGGAAATTAATAAAAAAACTCCCTTAATTTTTATATAAATAACCACCTATTTATTTGTTTCCTTTCATTAAAAATTCATAATAAATAAATATATGATAATATTACCTCCAGTTTGGTCCTCCAAATTTTTCCTCAAGCACCCCATGTCATGATCTTTGAGTTTTTGGAGTCACTCTTCATGGTAAGTGAAATCTCAACTTCTCTTTTCCTTTCAAGTTATCTTTTTATGTGTTATGTATTTAAAATTTACATAATATATTCTTCTATCAATATTATTATATCACATTAATTTATTAAGAGTCTATTATTAATGGTAGACCCTTTTCACCTCTCTTTTTAATTTTTTCTAAAACAATTTTTCATACCCGTTATGGTGCCGATTTTACTTCCAAAAATCCCTCTCTTTTTCTCAAGACATTATTTTAGTTTATTTTTTGAATACAAAAACCTATTTATTATACATGGTTATTTAAATATATTTAAAAATTATGTATTTTATTCTATTATTAACATACATTAAACTCTTCTTCCTTTTCCATGGGTTTTAAAAAGGCAAAATGAACTTGTCTTTAAGAACTTCTTAAAAATGTCATAATTTTGATATGAAACCTATTTATTTTAATCTCTATAGGTTATTTATGAAATTTTTTTTATGATATATGTATATCACATTAATTAATACATATAAATGTTTCTCCCTGATATCTCTCTAATTTATTGGGTAATAATTTGATCTTTAGAGATGACAAGTTTTAATACACCTTGGTGAATAAACATGGTAATTTTTATGACACCTCAATGATAAACCATTGTGATATGATTATTAATGACTCAATTAATTTTTTTAGACACATTTTCATTTTATTAATCATATTATTTTTATTATTATATGCCTATATTTCCATTTCTCATTCATTTTTTAAATTCCTCAAATTCTTATTGATATTCCTCAAGATCACAAGTAAATTGTTTCCCTTGTTTTCCCTTAATGGCCCTTATGCTCACCATTTATTTTGATGTATGTCATTAGGTTATAAGATGAAATAAATTTACTTAGTATAATCCTTGAATAATCCTTTAAATTTTAATATAATAATGTTTTATTTTTTCATGTATTATGCACCTTCCTTCCAAGAAACTAAACGTTAAAAGATCCTTTGTTTTTGTATAGTGAAATGAAAAGTTATGTAATAAAAAGGTGGGATTCCATAGTTGGTATAAAAAGTAAAGTTTTGTTATTTTTGGAAATAAGGATTTTAAAACATTTGGAATATCCCTATATAAAATTATTAATATAGTAAAACTTCCTAGTATTTTGGTGAAATATTATGTAAGTGGTTTATGAACAAATAAATCCTTGTCTATATTTGAACAAGTGTAAGTGTCTCTAGAACAGATGTATCTAGGGGTAAACCTCGAAAACACCACTTTGAGATAGACTCAAATGGGAACTAGTGCACGATAATGGGCCTTACTAGACTCCTGGTTTTACACTCCCATGAGATAAATTTGGTTAATCACAATATTTTTATGAACCATTATGAAGGATTTATAGAAAATGTAATTGTTCTTAAAGAATAACATATTTAAGAATTATTTTTTAAGCCAAGAATTTCTTTTTGAATTATAATATTATTAAATTAAACCTGTTTATCACTAAGGTTTTCTTAGTTTATAAAATTGTAATAAATAGGAGAAACTATATAAAAGGTGATCACAACAGACTTGGAGCATAAAACCATTCGATGGAAGATGGAATGGGAACCTTCAAGAGAATGATGAATCAACTGACTCAAGTTATAGGAAATAACTTGAATCAAGTTGAGAGACTAGATTCACCTTTAAGGGAAAAAATTTCTATTGAGCGTTTTATTTGTCACAAACCACAATCTTTTAGTGGATCTACAGACCAATTTTTTTCTGAATAGTGTATAAGCTCTATCAAAAAAAAAATTGTGTGTACTCCATTTTTCAGAACAAGAGGAAGTCACCCTGGTGGTTTACCTGTTAGAGAGAGAATCTGATCAGCAGTGGTAATTGATCAAAACTATGAATCCAAGAGGGGTCATTTAATATATAGATTTGGATGAGTTCAAGAGATCGTTTTTTGAAAAATATTTCCCCCATTCAATGTGAATGAAAATTGAGAAGGAATTCTATGAGTTTAAATAGAAGAAAAATGAATCTTTGGGAAGCTATGAGATGAAATTAAAAATAATTTCCCATTACACATCTAAAATTTTCATAGATCCTAATGGGGAGGTTAATATATTCTTTGGTGGAAAAATACCACATATGGGGAAGAATATTGACAACTAAGACAATGAAAACTATTAAGAGATCATGAGGAGTGTTATGAAAGTTGAACTGTATTTCGGTGAGATGAAGTGGTCTCAAAATTCAAATGAAAATGAGAGATATTTGGAGCTAAACATTAGGAGGATCCTTGACCAATGTGTGGGATGAAATAAATTGAAACTTTCAATGTGAATCAAATGTGGGAAAAAGAAATTGAGGAACTTCCTACTTAGGGATGGGGAGTGTTACAAGTGTGGAAGAGAATGCCATACCACTCGGAATGCTCATAGTGAGGTGAAACCTCAAATTATCAACACAAATTATAAAAGGAATATGGTGAAGGATTTTTATAAAGACAACTTCTTCAAGTTTGGACAGCTTGGCCAATTTTCCAATCACTATCCAAATCTGAGGGTTGTGGAGGAGAATCACCATCATCCTCAACATAGGACTAGGGAGAAAGGTTGTAATTTTTCTATCATGACAGCTATACTTGAAGCTCCAAATAATGTGGTGGTATTTAATCTCATTATTCTCTAATAACTACCAAGTACTTTTTTTATTCTGGTTCTATACATTACTTTATTTTCTCCAAGTTTGCAAATAATTTAGAACCAATACCTGAAATGCTAGAATTAAAACTATTAGTCAGGACTCCTGGAGGGATTATCCAAACATCAAAATTGTATAAAAAATTTATTATTTAATTTAGTTATCATAATATCATCACAAAACTATTATCCATTAGCATTCTATAATTTTACATTATAATATGGATGGACTGGATCTCAAAGTATAATACTAAGATCAAATGAAAAATAAAGGAAATATTAGTAGTCTTGAATAGAAAACTAACAGTTGTTTTCAAAGTAGATGTATTTCAAATTTATCTTTTTTTAGAAACACATCCCATAGCCTTCTTTATGAAATTTATAGGTGAATATGAAGAAGTAAATGAAATTATATGAATAGAGAATGTCCCCATCTTTCAGGAACACATTGATGTATTTCCTGAGGAGTTACCTAGATCTCTCCCAAAAAGAGACATAGAGTTCTCTATTGATCTCATGCATGTATCCAATACAATTTCTAAGACCCTGTATAGAATGGAAAATGTGGATCTAGAGTAATTAAAAAACTCCAAGATCTTTTGTATAAGGGGTTTTTCTGGACAAATGTGACTTCTTGGGGATCACCTATTCTCTTTCTGAAGAATAATTATGGATCGATGCAGTTATGAATTGATTATATATAACTTAATGGGATCACAATGAATAATTAGTACCCTCTTCTAGGAATTGATGATTTATTTGACTAGATTTATGGGTCTCCTTTAGTATCTAATAGTGATCTCTAATCTAGTTATCATCAATTGAGGGTGAAGAAGGAATATTTTCCAAATATCACCTTCCGATCAAGATATGGGAATTCTGAATTTGTTATTATGACCTTTGTATTAACTCATTATCCAGATATTTTTATGGATTTTATGAATATATTATTTAAGGACTACCTTGATAATTTTTTGGTAGTTTTTATTAATGACATTCTGATATAGTTTAAATGTAGAGAGGAGCATGAGGGTCATCTAAGGGTTATATTGAAAACTCTGAAGAATGAGATGTTATTTGGAAATTTCAAAAAAAGTGAATTTTGGTTTTAATAAGTTGATTTCTAGGGGAACGTTGTAACTAATGATAGAATCTCAGTTGACCCTATAAAGATAAAGGTTGTAGAGGAGTGGCATCATCCTACAATAGTAACTAAGTTTCATAGTTTCCTTGGTTTAGCAAGATATTATAGGAGTTTTTGAAAAACTTTTCACAAATTTATAATCCACAAACCTTGTTATCTTTAAAAGGGGTCAAGTTCATCTAGATATAGAAGTGTGAAGGAGGTTTCCCTGAGATTAAGAAGAGATTGGTTACTGCACTTTTATTAACTTTACCCTCTATCAGATAAGGATTCGTTATTTTTAGCGATGCATCTCCAAAAGAGCTTGAGTGCATCCTCATGCAAATTGAAAATGTTATTTCTTATGCATATCGATAGTTTAAGCCTCATGAGAAGGAATATCCTACGCATGATTTAGAGTTTGATTTGTTTTTTTTTTCTCTCTAAAGATATGGTGGCACTATTATTATGGAGAGAAATGTGATATATACACAGACCATCAAAGTTTGAAGTATATTTCCACACAAAAGGAGTTGAATGTGAGATAGAGGATATGGTTGTAACTCATTAATTACTATGATTGTTCAATTCATTATCACCCTAGTAGATAAAACAAAGACACTAATGAATTAAGTACGAAAGTACCACTTGTTCTAAAAATTATGAGGATTCAAGGAGATCCTTTGATTAAAGAACTTGTAAAACTGGACATGGGAATCATAAGGGAATAGACATCATGAACCATATACCAAATTATTTATAAACTTTCATTACTATAGAAGATAAATAAATCTAAAAGGGATTATATGTTATTACAGAAGAAGATAGAGGTTGTGAAGAATGGGATGTTTCTTGAGTTGAATATTAATCAAGAAGGTGTACTAAAATTTCATACAAGTCTATGCCTTCCATATATTCCATAAATAAAGAAGGAGATGATGGATGAAGCTCATAGCTCTACTTTCACTATACATCCTAGAAGTACAAAAATATATAGGGACCTTCGTGATCATTATTGGTGGGATTACATAAAAAGGGAGATTTCCAACTACACTACAATGTGTCTTGTGTGTCAACAAGTGAAGGCCGATTGAAAAAATCCTAAAGGGGTATTACAACCACTACCTATACCAGCATGGAAGTGGGACAATATCACTATGGACTTTATCACTAGTCTCCTGAGAACTTCCAAAGGAAAGAATGTGATATGGATTATAGTAGACCACCTCAGCAAGACTGGCCATTTTATCTGTATTTAGGAAGATATATCTCTTGAAAAACTTTCCATGATATATATGAAAGAATTGGTAAGGTTGTATGGAGTTACACTTTCAATAATTTTAGATCATGGTCCAAGATTCACATCAATGTTCTGTAGAATTCTTGAACATGCTTTGAATACTGAATTAAACAATTGTATGGCATGTCACTCTCAAATTGATAGCCAATTTGAAAAAAATATTTAGACACTTGAGGATATACTGAGAACATGCTCAATATAATTTAAAGGTTTATGGGATCAACATCTTTCATTAGTTGAGTTCTCTTACAATAACATCTTCTATTAAAGTATTCAAATGGAACCCTATGAAGCTTTATATGGGAAGTGATGTAGAAATCCTACTATTTGGGATGATGCTGGTGAGATAAAGCTTATTGGGCTTGACCATGTGTAAAATATTACCCAAAAGGTTCATTCCATCCAACAATACATAAATTTTTCTCAAAGTTGGAATACGATCAATACTAACAACCATTAAAGGGACTTGGTGTTTTTTTATTGGAGACAAATAATTCCTTCTAATTTCACCTTTTAAGAGATTTATGTGGTTTGGGATGAAAGGGAACCTCATCCCCAAGTACATTGGCCCCTATGAAATCCTTGGTTGCAAAGGAGTAGTGGCATATTGGCTTGAAATTACTAAAAATCAATCTCAAGTTCAAGACGTTTTCCATGTATCACACTTGAGGATGTACATGCATGATCCTTCACATGTATTAAATCTAGTGGTGGTATAAATTGAACATGAACTCTCTTATGAGGAGAATCTGATAGAGATCTTGGGCCATATAGATAAGGTTCTTTACAAAAATACCACCCACCTCATTAAAGTGTTATGGAGAAACCAATATATAGGAAGAAACCATGTGGTAACTAGAGAAAAAAATTAGGCAGATGTACCCACATCTCTTCTCAACTGAGAGAATGAGTTGAAAAATCAGGGAAGAAACTTCTTAAGGGGGGTAAAATGTAATGATCAGAACTTTTTAATAATAATTGTTTCCTTAAAATTTATTTTATATTTTTTTATACAAAAAAACTATATCTCATTCATAATAGAGTAAGTATATTTTAATGTGACCATAGGGTTTCAAGTATTATATGAGCATTGGACAATTATGATCGGTGGTCAATATGACAATTGGTCAATATAACTATTGGAAACTATATTCTTAATGTTATGATTATTAGTTATAAATAGAAATGACCATGGTTAATTAATGTAGAAAGAAGAGTCGATGGCCTCATCTAGTAGATTATTTCTTTACAAAGACCATCTGTCAAAACTTGGGAGGGAAGTAGCATCTTTGGGCTTCACTCTTGACCAATCCCATGTCGACCTTCAATATTCTAATCTTGAATGAAATCTCTTATGATAGAAGTTCAAGTTAATGGAGATTACCACTCAGGTGATGTTATCTGAGTCGCCCAAGAATCTATCATTATTGTACACCTCGCTCTTAAGTCATATTCATGTGTTATAAAGGGTTATGTATCAATGAATTATTTACTTATTGTATAATCTCTTTGTATAAATAAATTTTTTTTCCATCCATTCAATTTAAATAATAGTTTTTCTTAAAAATTTGGATGGAATTTGAAAAATCCATTTTTTAAGGTAAAATTTGAAGTTTTATAGAGATAAAAATTATTATACTAAAATAGGTTTTTATTAATTTTTATTATAACTTAATAGTTTTATCAAAACACTATTATTTAAATACAAATGATAAAGTAAATTTTTTCAAGTGTTGAAAATTTTACTATGAATTTTCTATCTACTATTATTTTTAATAAATATGTATTTTTATATTTAAATTTTAAATTTCCCATATTTATTCAATTATTATGATAAAATAAATGTCATTTTTTAAATTATAACATTAATATTAGGTTATTGTGAATTTATGATAATTTTTTAAAATACATTAGTTTTTTGTGCAGAGTAAAAATACAGTTTGAGTTTGTCGGTATGTTTAATGAAATCATAACTATGTAATAATTATGTAATAAGTATTATAAAATTTTAGTCGACTATTTTGGTTTAAAATAATTTAATAGGTGTCCCAGGAGGCTCATACCATTGGAAATCCCATCGTTTTTCAATTACCACTATTGTGGTATCTAAGGAGATTAATAAAAAAACTCCCTCACTTTTCTATAAATACCCACCAATTTATTCATTTCCATTAATTATAAATTCATCCTCCATGAATATCTGAAATTATTACCTTTCAAGGAGTCCTCCCAATGTTTATTAAATCCCCCAAGGCCCCAATCATTGTGTTTTAGAGGTTACTCTTCAAGGTAAGGGAAATCTAAACTTCCCTTTACCTTTAATGTTCTCTTTTTATGTGGTATGTCTTTAAAATTTCCATACAATGTTTTTCTTTATATTTTATTATATAACTTTACTATATTAAGAGTCTTTTATTAATTTAATACCATTTTATAGTCTCTTTTTAATGTTTTCTAAAACCATTTTTTCTTACCTGTTATGTTGTTGATTTTACTTCTCAAAATCTCTCTCTTTTTATCAAGAAATTGTTTTATTTTCTTTTTTGAATACCCAAAACTCTTTATACTCAAGAGGTATTCAAATATATTTAAAAATGATATATCTTATTTTTTTTATTAACATACATGAAACCCTCCTTCCTTTTTTGTGGGTTTTAAAAAGACATAATGAACTTGTCTTTGAGAACTTCTTAAAAAACAACATGATTTTGATATGAAACCCATTTATTTTATTCTCCACGGTTTATTTATGAAATGTTTTATTATGATATATGTGGATAATATTAATTAATACATATTAAGGGTTCACCTTTATATCACTCCAATTCATTGGGTAAATAATTTAATCTCTAGATATGAGAAGTTTTATGATACCTTGGTGAATAACCATGATAATTTTTATGACACCTCGGTGATAATCCTTGGTGCTATGCTTATGAATGACTCAATTAAATATTATAGACACATTTACATGTTATGAATCATTTTTTTATTACGATATTCCTATTTTTTCATTTATCATGCCTTTATGTAATTCCTAGAGTTCTTATTAATATTCCTCAAGATCATAAGTAAATTATTTCCCTCTGATTTACTTTATTAGGCTTTATTATCACCCTTTAGTTTGATGTATTTCCCCAGGTTATGAAATGAAATAAATGTATTTAGGATTAACCTTGAATAATCCTTTCAAGTGTAATTAAAAAATGTTATATGTTTTCATGTATTATGTACCTTTTTTCATGAAACAAAACTTAAAAAGATCCTCTATTTTTTATACAATTGAATGAAAAGTTATGTAATAAACAGGAAGGACACCATAGTGATCCACATAGGTTTCATAAATCTATGAATGTCATCATAGGAATATTTATGTTCTATCATGTTTTATCCTAAATATTTTTTCATATTCTTATGATCTCCACAAAAATCAATTCCAAAACATTCTCCTTTATCACTCTAGACTCGAGAATGGATGGTGGAGGAAGATCGCTCTCTGTTCTTGGGATATTTCTTAGAGAGGTAGCTCTCTAGGGTTTAGAAATAATTATTATAAAAATATACCTTTAATATTTATTTAATACCCTGCAGAACCCCATGTCTAAAATAATAATATTATTATTTTTTCCATGACATGCGCATAACTTGTGAATTAAATTAAGTATTATTTAATAAAATAATATTCTATATATATTATTTCTCACCAGGTCTAAAAACTTCATTCTCCATTCCTCTATAATATTGATCAGGTATTGAATAATGAATTTTTATTTAATAGATTAATATAACTACATTATTATCTAATATATAAATAAATATTAAAATCACTAAATAGAAATTAAATATTATACTAACATTATATTCTCTCGAATAACTGATGACGGAATATACGTGATCAAGAAAAAAATAATTATTATTTAACCAAATGTAAGAATAATATTTATTCAAATTTTTAAATAATAAAAAATATTATATTATTTAACATAGATTCTGGATACACTTAGTGTGTGACCCTCTAGGCCTCTTTCTTAGTGGCATTAGGTGAATTATCCAAAATTCCAAGGTTAGCATCTAGAAACACAACAAAGAACCCGTAGAGAAAAAATTTAATTATTAAAAGACATAATATCTCATATTGACACTAACTATGTAATATAATCCATTTATCATGATATCTCTATTCCAGCAGGTTGCATGCAGGCGCCATCAACCTATTTTCTTGGTGTCTCTTTCTTTGAATTTATGAAAATTGAACTTGCATATTGAACACCATGGCCATTGATTTATTTATGTTCTATCATTTCACTCAAATATATTGAGATATAAACTTTTGTTAAAGAACATAAGGGACAAACCCTTTCTCGTATTATTCATTAATGTGATAGTACTCGTGATGCACCTAACGTATCTTACCTCACCGAGAACATATATCATTACGGTTTTTATCAATTCATCAATGTATACAAATTAGAATACTCATTAATAATAATATTAAAGTGTAAGTATCAATACACACATCCATACATTGGAACATCCAATGACTCATGTAAATATGGATTTTATACTAGCAATTCTTGTTCTCAAAAAATCCTATATTGGATATTACCAAGGGAATACACCATGAGAAGGTGCCTCAAAGTCCTATGAGTCTTCACCCCTGATATCATGTATCATTTTTATCCCACAAATGATATCATATAGATTTATAACATATGTTTAATAATAGTTCCATAGCACTCCCTAGTTCTCGTCATAGCGAGGAACTGCTATGACCTTTTAGTATGACAGCTACTCTTAGGACATTATCATATACTATGTTATGTAAAAGAAAAATCATGATGTGATAAGAAGTTTATTAATATTAAAAAATATGAATTCAATTTATTATGAACTAAAAAATGTTGGTTCTTGGGAACCAACTCTAAAACATATTTGGTCCTACAAAAACTGATATTATTGGAGGGAAATACTTTATATACAATTTATTTTATGATTATACTAGATAAAAAATGATATATTTTCTAGAAAAAAAATCTAAAGCCTTTAGTTATTTTAAAACTTTTGTAGCTAGAGTTAAAAATTAGAAAACCTATCCTTGATAAATATTCATAGTGATCATGGTGGAGAATTACTAAATTTTGATTTTAAAAATTTTTGTAGTAAAGAAAGGTATTATACATAACTTTTTATCACCTAGAACTCCATAGAAAAATGGTGTATCTGAAAGAAGAAATAGTATTCATAAAGATATTAATAGAACCATGATGATTAAATAGTTAGTTGCTAAAAAATTTTGGGTTGAAGTAGTTAGTAATTCTTATTATACTATAAAGAGAGTGTTAATTATACCTTTTATTAATAAAATTCCTTATAAGTTGTGGATTGTAAAAAACCAAAACTTTATTACTTAAAAGTATTCATATATGAAATATTCATCTCAAATAATAAGGATGACTTACATAAATTTTCTCTAAAATCCAATAAAGGAATATTTTTAGGTTATTTCACAATTAGAAAGGCATATAAAGTTTTCAATAAAATTACAAGTATTGTTGGGGAAATAGTACAAGTTAAGTTTGATATAACTAGTCCATTTGACTTTAGAAAAACCCAACCTATATCTTCATATGTTATTTCTAAAACTTATTTTCAACATATGTTAGAACTTTTTTCTGATGAAAAAACAACTGAAGAATATGTTTCTAAATTTATTCCTAGGGAATATTTTCAAAAAAAATTGAAAAATAGAATTTTGAAAATCTAAGAAGTCAGTTGTTTCCTAGGAATTATCCTAGTGATAATATCATTGGTGATTTTGATAAACTAGTTAAAACTATAAGTTCTTAGAGAAATAAAAATGAACATCTAGCATTCTTATTACAATTCGAACCTAAAAATCCTTATGAGGATTTAGGTTATTAGGATTGGATTAATTAAATTTAGATAAACTCAATGATTTTTAATGTAATAATGTTTGGAATTTGGTGAAATATCCTAAAGATACTTCTATAGTTGGAGTAAAATTATACTTTTGTAACAAATGTTATGAAAATTAAATAATAGTTATAAATAAAGCTAGAATTGTTACTAAGGGTTATAACAAACAATAGGGAATAGAATATTAAGAAACTTATGATATGGTAGAAATACTTGAAGCTATTAGTATAATTCAAGCTTATATAGAATTCTTAAATTTCAGACTATTTCAAATGGATTTGAAGTGTGATTTCCCTAATGGATATGTTTAGGAGGAATTTTTTGTAGAATAACCCCTTAGTTTGGAAAATGAAAAACATATAAAAATATTTTTAAACTCATTAAGGTATATATGGACATAAATAATCCCCTTGAGTTAGTATGATAGGTTAAATAGATTTTTATTACAAAAAACTTTTTCTAAGGGAGATATGGATCCAACACTTTTTAAAAAATAAGTTAATAAAAATATTATGAATGTTAAAAATTTATTTTGATGAAATTATATTTTTCTGACCTCAAAAGACTTTAACACGATTCTTTATAGATCTTGTGAAATCTTAGTTTGAAATGAGAATGATTGGTGAGTTAACATATTTTCTAGGTTTTCAAATCTTTCAAAAACAATATGGAACTTTTATATTTCAACATAATTATAAAAAATATATACTTATGAAATTTGGGTATGAAAACATTAAAAGTATTATAACTCCTATCGTAACCTCAAATACTTTATATCTTGATGATGTTAGAAAACTAGTTGATCAAAAAAATAGAGGTACTATTGTATGTTTACTTTTCTTAAAATCTAGTCATCTGAATTTAATGTTTTCAGTATTCTTATGTGTACATCTCATGAAAATAAAAAAGAGTTCCATATTAATGTCGTAAAAAATCTTTCATTACCTTAAGGCAACTATGGATTTAGGCCTATTCTACTCATTTTGAAATGATTTTGCACTAAATTTTGTTTTTGGATTTTGACTTTGGTGGATGTAAAATGTATAGGAAACGTACTTATGGAACATGTCATTTCTTAGGAGAATATTTAGTTTCTTGTCCATGTAAGAAACAACACTTGGTAGAACATTCCATTATGGAATCCAAATATGTGATATATGGAACTTATTTTTTTCATGTTTTTTGGATGCAACACACACTCGCTGACTATGGAATGAGTTTTACTAAAACACAAATTTTCTATGATAACAAAAGTTATATTTATATAAGTAAAAGCCCATCACATCATAATGTGATAAGAACATATATATAATACATCACTTCCTTCAGTATTGTACACTTAAAGAAGTTATTATTTTACAATTACTCAGAACACATAAAAAACAATATGATAGTTTTAATAAACCTCCTAATTCTAATATATTTCAATACATTAAACAAATGCAATAAATTATCAATAAAAAATTATTATTCATATCCACCTATTTTTTAAAAAATATCCTTACATTAATGAACTCATATTTAAAGGGGGAGTACATATGTTATGTTTTTAAAAAACATTTTTTTCAAAACCTTTTAGTATTCTAAATTTTTTAGTTTTCTATTTTTTTCATTTTTCATATTAATAAATATTTCATAGTCAAAAACTATTATAAAATTTTTTGGACTCAATAAATTTTTAAAACAAAATTGGATTCATCATTTTTATAAAACACTCTCGAACCAAAATATGTTATAAAATTATTTCTATGATAAAAACTTTCTAGACTCAAAATTCTTTATAAAATTTCTGAACAATATTTTGTCTATAAATTTTATCATAATCAATTTTAAATACAAAAACAAAAACATGTTACTCTTATAGATATAAATTTCATGCTCCGAAAGGTATTCTTTTTTTAGTTTTTTAACTATTTCATTACATTAATTTATTAATGTTTTTTCTTATTATTTTATTTTTATAAACTATATGTTATTTTCAAGCATAAAAGTTTTTAAATTAGATTATTCAATACTCCAAAGAATATTTATTTAAAAAATAATAAGAGTTTATAATTAACCTTAAAATAATTCTTCAATTAATTCACGATCTTTGGATCAGATAAGGACTATTAATCCGAGCCATTGAAATTTTTTTAATATGAAATAACACCTCTTGTTCCTATATAAGGTTTGGTCACCATTCATCTAATCATGAACCTAAGTTTCAAAAATATGGAAACTATTTAAGAATTTGTGAGGAGATCAGTTTTTAGTAAAAGGGTGATCAAAATTTCCTGGTATGAAAAACAAAATTCTATTATTAAAAAAATCATTATTTTTCATGTTCTGGGGAAAAAATTTATTGAAAACCCAGATAAATATTTTGATAAGAAATATCCTAATATTGTTATAGAATTCTATGATTCAGTAATATTTTATTCAAAATATGATAAGGAATAAATAATTTTTACACTATTTGTTCAAGAATGAAGGATTTATTATGAACAAATTTTTAAGCTTTTAGAAGTACCCTTTAAGGGTGAGGCTAATATTACCTCTCATAAATTAAAAGAAAATATTGGGATCTTTTTTAAATATATGGTAGAAGCATCATTGTTTTCTTATTATGGGAAAGTCATAGAAATTTCATACCTAACATTGGATGCAAGGGTCGTCACATTTTGGATGTAAGGTTATCTCATACCAAGAAAGTGTTAGAGGGATACCCTATAAGTTTCATACATTTTTTTAGATTATCTAATAAATTTAAGATAGATAAATCTTATTAAGTTTTTGTTCATTATAGTAGAATAAATTAATAACCACTCGATAAAATATAATATATTAATGTTTTATTACTTTATAAAAATATCATAGTTAAATTAATGGATGTTTTAAAGATAAATAATCAAGAATATGTGATGAGGAACGAGATTTACCTAATTGGTGAAGAAAAAAATTCAATAATGAACCCTATTCTGGATTCAATGTTGAAACATTTTGTGGATAGAGTAGAAAAATAGTATCTAATGTAGGACCAGTGAAATAGAAAGAAGTTGAGAAAGTAAATAGTAAATTCATATCATATCCTCCAAAAAATTGAAGGAAGTTGAAAACAATGTTAGATGATGAGTTTAAGAAAATCATGGAACATGTGGCTAAAAAAAGGGGGCAATCTAAAATTTGGTCTAGATAAGCCTGATGACTTAGCATTAAAAATTATAAAAGAAGATTATTTTAATAAGGAAGAAAAGAAAAATTAATAGAAAAAAAGTTTTTATGAGGAAAATATTTTTTAAAATTTAATAAAGGGGGTTAAAATAGCTTTAGATAATCCAGTCTTATAGTTTCTCTCTTTTTTATAAAGTAACATGTTCCTATATCTGGTAATATTCCTCACATTGTTCAATAACATCCTGATATTGGTATAGAGTAGGTTGAAAATTATATTTTACCTTCAATAATTCCATTAGTGGGAGAAAAGGGTAATGTAAAATACATAGTTGAATAAGTTATGTTTTTGGTCTCTATAAAAGATCATAAGGTTGTTCATAAGGGAAAGTCACAATCAGTTACAAAAGATGGAAAATGAGAACATAAAACTGTGTGGAATTTGGAAAACGAATTGGGGGAAGAATAACAACAACAAAGGGAAGATGGAGTAGAAGAAAAATAATAATAATAAGAAAAAGAGGAAGAAGAAAATGAAGATGTTAATGAAGAAGAAATTGAGAATGAATAAGAGACAAAGGAAAAAAGAAAAGTAAATTAGATTCATCCATATATTAAACCCCTTTACCTTCCTAATCTGATAAGGATCCATATTTAGAAAATTCATGGGAATAAAAATAAAAATCTAAATATGAAGACATGTCATCTTTAAAAGAATGGGAAGAAGATCAATAATCTCACACAAAAGTATCATACAAGGTTGAATATGATAAGGATGTAGATATTATGAATGTTTTGGATAAATAAAAACCTAATGAAATTAATAATGTAGATATCATATGAATTAGTCTATAAGATCCTTATATATTATCAGATTCATCGAACTCTAAAGCAATAATATCTCAGAAAGGATTTGATTATATTTTCCAAACATTTAAATGGTTATTTAATTCAATAATGTATCTTTCAAACATATAAAAAATATGAAAACTAATTCAGAACATCCAAAATGAAAAATAAAATTCACTAAAACTTTTGAAAGATTCAATTATTCATATTTAGGTGGACATAAAATATTTCAAAGAAAAGACCACGTAAAAAATGACATCTTATAATCAGATGGTGAAATGGTCAAACCAATATGATAATGATCTCAACAACCAGGATGATCATTTTATAGAAGCGAAGAAATTTTATCTTGAAATGGTTGAATCCTTTGAAATGTTACCAACAGATGTCATAGAAAGATTCAAGTTTGTATAAGACTTCATTTACATGGTTGATGATTTTAATGAAGAAGTAAAAGTCTTGAAAGAAAAGGTTCACAACTTAGAGATAGAAAACAAAAGACTTAAGAAATTTGATCATGATTTTTTCCTTATAAAGGAATAAAATAAGAAAATAAATGACGAAGTTGAAAGATTAAGGTCAGAGGTTCATAATTAGAGAGTTATGGTGTACAATATTAGGAAGCTTCAATAATCTATGGCTGAAACTCAGAAGGATTGTGGCAATTTTTACAAGATGAAGGCCATTGTAAAAAAAATTTCAAATAAATAATGAACAATTTTTAACTCATAATGTATTTTGAAACTTTTTTAATGAATGATAAATGTTAATATCTTTTTATCCATAGGTTTTATTTTCTCAAAATATTGTTGGATGTATTTTGTTTCTTTTATATCTTTGATGAATATTTTAATTCACATATAATTTTTTTATTTTTCAATACTTTTATAAACTTTTAAGTGTTTATATACTTTCCTTATTATTTTTGAAAATAAAAAATGAGGATAATTTTTAAGGATATATGTTTAAGGGGTAGTTTTTTAAAAGTATACAAGTCTTTGATATGTTTTGTCACGACCCGTCCTCGGGACCCGTGCCGTGACTACAACAAGCCCAGCTTCCATAGGCCAGGGGCTGACGACTAGCACCAAAGGCGTAAATCCCGGTATAAGGGAAGGCATTGCCTTTATGTAAGAAAACAAACACCACAGAGTATGCAAGAAGAAGTAAACACTAAGTAAACTGAGTACAAAAGAAAGTGCTGGAAAGTAAATGGGCCAGTATACAAACCCAAACTGAAAGTAAAGTACAACTGAAAAGAGAGTACATTAGTAGAAAAGTAAAGCAGCGAGTCTGTATCATCCTCTAGAAATACCACCTGAAGGGTGGGTACAGATAGTCTCCTCTACTCCTCGGCTCTAGCCTTCCGCTCTGAGCACGTCTCATCCAGTGATCCACCTCCAGGTACCGTCTAGCTCCACAAGCTCCTACCTCGATCAGCATTGTCTGTCATCTGCATCCAACACAATGTAGTGCGGGCATAGCCCGTGCAGGGGTGAGTATACGCTACTCAGTAGGGACCCCGAGACCCCCGAAGGTCTCTCAGATTCCACGAAGGATAAACCACAAAGGAAAGTTACAATCACGAAATAACAACCAACTATACTTAGGTATATTCCCATACATATACCTAATCCATCAATTACAGTTTGACTCCAACATCTGAGCCCAAGTTCGATCTAGTCCACACAGGATATCACAACCCAATACACACAGGAAAGCAAGTCAATCATATCAAAGATAATTATTGAAATTCAAGACTCATCTCACACAGGTATACTTCTTCGTAAGATGATAGAGATGATCAGATGTAGCCACTGATTCATCTAAGTTGTCGGACCCACATTGGATACAAGACCAGCTATGTTGTTGGACCCACAAAGGATACAAGACCAGCTACTCTGCCGGACCCACATAGGATACAAGTACAGAGTCAAATACTGCAAGACCCACATAGGATACAAGAACAGTATTCAAGTACTACCAGACCCACATAGTATACAAGAATAGTAGTCATCGTCGTCGAACCCGCGGAGGATTCTATTACGGTCATCGTCACTGCTGAACCCACGGAGGATCCCAATACAGTCGTTATCGTCGTCGCAGTCGCAGCCATCTCTAGAGTTCCCACACACAGCATGCTCGTTTCCAGGAGGGTCCGCTCCACGAGCCAAGGGGGTCGATACATCAACTGACACGAAATCCGGAGTTGATGTATCCCAATGTTCTGTCTCGTCAAAAGGAACTCGACGCGACGGACGGCGCGTCAATCGGATGCCCAGTCTGAGAGTTATTGGCTTTTTCGTCCTAGGGTCCCGGTTGTTTTTTAAGCTATAACCAACCCGACCATACTCCAACTGCATCCAAACCTCAATAATAGTAATCCAAAATAACCGTCTCACTTAGAGGAATCCAAAAAAGTCGATGTCATGTCAATCGGACGTCCGGAGCTCAAGTTATAAGTGTTTACGTTCTGAGGGCCCGGTTGGTTTCGTGTTCGAACCAACCCGGCCATACCCAAAGTTCTCTGAAACCCTGATTTTAATATACCGAAACGATCGTCTCGATCAAAATATTTCTACTCAACTAATGGTGCATCGATCAGAGGTCTGTAGCCCACGTTATGGGCGTTTGAACGGATATGTCTAGAAAACAGGGGGTTCGGGCCTGGTCCGACTCGGCCCGATACCCCTGGGTTGGCACGAACCGGGTCGACCTGACCCGGGTCTGGGTCGGCCTGTTTGGGCGCGGCCTGGGCCGACTGGCGCGGCGTGGCCCGGCCCAGGCGGTGCGGCCCGGCCCGGCGCGGGGGTCCGGCCCAGCGGGGGCGGCCCAGCCCGGCGCGGGTGGTCCGGCCCGGTGCGGGCACCCGCACGCTGAGCGGATGCGAAGGGGGGGGGGGGCGCTGCCCCCCTTGTTTTGAAACAGAGGCCCCCACATGGAGGGGCCCACCCCTGTCTACCGCAGGGGGTTACAACCCCCGGACTTCCCGAACGGACGGCCATGTTGGCCGGCCGGTGTGCCGCCGTGGGCCCCCCGCAGGTCCCACCTTCCAAAGCGTTAGCGGCTGGTGGATCCAGCCACCCTCCTCTACACCACTGCGGCCCTTGTTCGACCCGCGCAGTGTGACGGCGCCACAGCCCTTCACCGCGGCCCGCCCTGGCCTCGGCCCTCCATGGTGCTCTAACGCGGTGTGACGGCTCTGCGCCCCTCTGTCGTGGCCCGACTCCGGCCGCGGCTTCCTTCGGCTTCAACGGCGCAGCACGACGGTGCTGTGCTCCTTCGCTACGGTTTTCCTCATTCCCTCATGGTGTCGTTGCCCCGCGCTGCCTCCATTCCAAACCATGACAGTGATCAACAACAAAGGGGAGGAGGATCGGCCGTGTTTGTGCAGTCCGACCTCCTCCCATTAAAATGATAATAAGCGGCAAAATAATAATGACGAACATCAAAATAATACTTGAACGACGAAACAATCCCTACCTTAATAAATTTCGAGGAAGCTCGCATCGTGGAATACGTCGTCGTGGGTGAGGCTCTATATACATTGATGGAGATCGTTCGTGGAGGAAGAGGCGTCTCCCTTTCTTTGACGTGGAGAGAAGATGGAATGGCGTGTCGGTGTTCTTTGTGTTCTTCAAGGAGGAAGATGAAGTTCTTCAAAGTTTAGAACCCTCCCTCTCTCAACACAACGAATCAACCAAAATAAAATAAGGCCGTTGCCTTATTTTATTACCTTTTCCAAAAATTTAAAATTTTAAAAACCTAAACTCACTTAATTAATTAGTCTTGAAATGTCTATATTAATGGTGAGCTTAGTTGGCATGAATTAATGTGGAAGAGGGTAGCCACAACATTTAATACATGGGAGGTTTAGAGGGGTTAAATAATTTTAAAAGGTGGGGGCTCGTGTGGGCCCGCCTCACTAATATCCTACCAAGAGTTAGGATTTTAGTGGGTCCCACCCCAACTCCCACACATGGGAGTTAACCTCTTATAAGTGAAAAATTGTAACACAACTTATTTCACATAATTATTAATCCACATTTTTTAACAACTCTTAACGAGAAAACGCAACTCTAGAAAAGGTCTTCCTAAGAAATTATTGGAACTGCGGTTTCATCAGTACCCTCATATTTCGATTCCGAGCACTGGTTCAAAAGTTAGAAAAACCCGCTCATTCGTTCACTGAACGTAACCGAGCTAAACTTCAGAAATTGATTCCGGGCACACCGGACCTCGGAATCAGGTACTGTCAGAAACTGTGTACTCATAAAATCCCAATGAATTTAAGAAAAACAATTCCTTGAAATTTACGGGTCTTTACATTACTCCCACCTCAGGTCTTTACATCCCTGTAAAGATACATCACAAACTAGGGAAACAAATGAGGTTACTGAGCACGCATCTGAGCCTCCCGCTCCCAAGTGCTCTCCTGGAGGTTCTCGTACTGCCACCTGATGCACACTAGAGGAATCGACTGCCCATGTTGAACCCGATCATGTCGATCCTCGATCTCCCCTCGGACCTTCGCAAAAGTCTCCCCGTCATCGATTTCCATCTCCCCATGGTCAATGATATGAGTCGGGTCGTGCATGTATCTCCTCAGTTGAGATACGTGGAAGACATCGTGCACCCAGTGCAACTGAGGTGGTAGAGCCAGGCGATAAGCCACCTCGCCTATCCTGCTGAGAACCTGGAATGGTCCTATGAAGTGCGGAGATAACTTTCCACCTTGGCCAAATATCCGTAATCCACATCGAGGTGAGACCCGCAAGAAAATGTGGTCTCCATCCTCAAACTCTAGTGGTCTCCACCTCCTATTAGCATAAGACTTTCGTTGCCTTTGATCTGTCCTCATCTGCTCCTGAATGACATGGACCTTCTCTGTCGTGGCCTGGACCATCTCTGGCCCCACAAATGCTGACTCCCCAGGGTCTGTCCATCACAGAGGTGATCTGCAAGGTCAGTCGTACAATTCCTCGTATGGTGCCATCCCGATGGTGGAGTGGTAGCTTTTTTTATATGCAAACTCCACCAAGGGTGGGTGATCCTCCCATCTGTGACCAAAGTCAAGGACAGATGCACGGAGCATGTCCTCGAGGGTCTGAATGGTCCTCTCCATCTGACCATCCATCTGAGGGTGAAAAGCAGTGCTCAGGCGTAGCTGTGTCCCAAATGCCTCATGTACCCCCTTCCAAAGCCGAGAAGTAAAGAGAGCATCTCGATCGGATATGATAGATGATGTCACACCATGAAGTCGTACGATCTCTTGAACATAGAGGCATCCCATGCTCTCCACTGAGCCCTGCTCTCTGATGGGTAGGAAGTGGGCCGACTTGGTGAGTCGGCCGATGATCACCCAAATGGAGTCATGTCCTATGGAAGTACGTGGAAACCCAGTCACAAAATTCATAGATATCCCATTTCACTTCCACTCTGGGACCTCCAAGGGTTGTACCAATCCTGCTGGTACCTGGTGCTCCGCATTCACCTGCTGGCAGGTGAGGCATCGAGAAAAGAACTCTACCACACCCTTCTTCATACCCGGAAACCAGTGTTGTCATCTGAGATCCTGGTATATCTTCGCCACTCCTAGATGTACCGCTAAAGGGGAAGTGTAAAACTCTCTCAGAACCTCCTCCTGTAATGCAGCTGGTACCATGGTACGTCCTCTAAGAAGGACGACATGCTCTCCTCCTATAGAGAATCCATCAGGTGCCTGTCCTAAGAAAATCTGTGCACGCCGCGTCTCATAGTCAACGTCCCCACGTTGTGCCTCTCTGACCCACAGAAGAAGTGTAGGAGTGACTGTGAGTGACTGAAGAAAGGTTGATCCATCTCTATCCATGAAGGATATCTACAAAGCAGCTAGCTGCTCTGTCTCCTCCCTAAGTAGCTGAATGCCCGTCCTCTTACTGAGAGCATCAGCTACTACGTTCCCCTTCCCAAGAGTATAGACTATCTCAAATTCATAGTCCTAGAGGAACTCGAGCCATCGTCATTGTCTCTGGTTCAGGTCCTTCTGCGAGAATATGTACCTGAGACTCTGGTGGTGAAAATATACTGTAAAGAGGTCTCCCATCAGATAGTGCCGCCACATCCTCAAGGCGAAGACCACTGCTGCTAACTCTAGGTCATGGGTAGCATAGTTCTTCTCATGCTACCTAAACTGTCGTGATCCATAGGTGATCACTACATGCTCCTACATCAGGACACACCCGAGTGTAGTCCCTAATACATCACAGTAGACTACATACCCTACTCCCTTCTCCGGTAGCCTCAAGATAGGTGCACTGGTCAATCTCTGTCTCAGCTTCTGGAAGCTCTGCTGACATTTATTTGACACACGAAGGGTCTCCCCTTCTTCATCAAAGCTGAAAGTGGTGCTGCAACTCTGGAGAAGTTTGGTACAAATCTCTGGTAGTACCCAGCCAAACCTAGGAAACTCCGCACCTCCGTCACGCTCTTGGGTGGCTCCCAAGCTAGTACTTCCTGGATCTTCATAGGATCCGCCGCAACTCCTGCCTCAGAGATGACGTGTCCCAAGAAGTGGACCTCACGTATCCAAAACTGACACTTCGAGAGCTTACCATAAAGCTGGTGATCTTGGAGTGTGTCCAGTACAACCTGCAAGTGGTAGGCGTGCTCCACCTGAGTAGTCGAGTAAATCAATATGTCGTCGATGAAGACCATGACAAATCGATCAAGGTAAGGCTGGAAGATCTTGTTCATGAGACTCATGAAGACTGTTGGAGCATTTTTTTATGCCAAAAGGAATAACCAAGAACTCATAGTGTCCATACCAACACCTGAAAGCCATTTTCTGCACATCCTCATCCCAAACTCTGAGCTGATGATAGCCTGACCTGAGGTCTATCTTCGAGAACCATCATGCTCCCTTGAGATGATCGAAGAGTTCTTCAATCCTCGGAAGAGGATACTTGTTCTTCACAGTAACCTTATTCAGGCGACGGTAATCGACACACAGTCGCAAGCTCCCGTCCGCCTTTTTGGCGAACAAAATCAGGGAAGCCCAGGGTGAAACATTGGGTCGAATGAATCCCTTTCCCTTCAAGTCCTCCAGTTGTACCCATAGCTCTTGAAGATCAGCGGGAGCCATTCGATATGCTGGAGTAGATATAGGGGTTGTCCCGGGGTACAGGTCAATATAGAAGTCTACCTCTCTGTGAGGAGGTAGTCCTGGAACGTCGTCCGGAAAGATGTCCGCATACTGATCCACCACTACAGGAAAACTCAGACTCTGCACGTCCATTGCTCCTAGGATGAGGCTAGCCAACTGATGAGTGATCGGTTGTCCTCTCCTCTGCATGAGTCCATCCTACGCTGCAAAGGCTCCCTTCTCACCGGTGAAGGTGAACCTGCTCCCATCGGTGCGGACACACCACACCTTGCGCCTAATACAGTCGATCTGAGCATGGACTGTAGATAACCAATCCATGCCCAAGATGACGTTGTAAGGCCTCAACGCCGCTACAAGAAGATCCCATCTGAATATATCGCCTTCTAGAGTAAGCTCACACTGCTGGCACCAGTGCGTAATCATCAAGTCTACTCTCATAGGAGTCTCTAGCCGTAAGGATCGAGCCAACAGCTCCGTCAGAATCTCCGAGCTCTGAACAAGGGTAGTGGCAATGAAATAATGACTCACTCCTGTGTCTATAAGAACTGAAGCAAGGGTGGAGTAGACACAGATAGTACCTCGAATCATCTCAGGTGTATCGTGGTCGTAGGCCTCCGCTGCCTGAAGCTGATATTGCCTCTATTCGCCAGCTCCATGTGGTCGGGGTGGACCTCCTGGTGGTGGTGGTGGTAGAGCCTCAAAGCGTCGCCCACCACCTGCTGCTCGACCAGCTCCTCTGCCTCGTCCTCGTTCCCCCTGCGTACCACCACGATTGAACCTCTGCCTCTACCCGGGTGGTCCCTCAACCGTCTGCTGCTCTTATGTATGGTGAGTCGGGCAGTCACGAGCCATGTGGCCCTGCCCGCCGCATGCATAACATTGTCTGCTCCTCGGAAGGCTGGCTTTGTGCCGTGTTCCCCGCACCTCTGATCCAGTATCCTGAGGTCGTCCGCCTGATGGTCTGGTCTGCTTGGACCCCTGTGAAATTCGTCAACTGCCAGCTGCAGAAGACTCTGTTATGTGCCACCCTGCGGTAGGTCTCACTGCTGGTGTAGGTTCAGCAAGAAAGCTCTCCACAAGAAGGGCTTGCTCCAGTACTTCTTCCTACGTCGGAATACTGAGGGAGATCATTGAAGCCCTGATCTCATGCCTTAGTCCTTGCTCGAAGGTACGGGCCCAGAAGAATGGGTCTCGTACCATGTCCGTGGAATAGCGTGAGAGATCTGTAAATATTGTCGAGTATTGGGCTACCGTCATGCTGCCCTGCCGCAGCTGCAATAACTCCTGAATGTGTACCGCACAGAGGGTGGCTGGAATGAACTCCGAGTGAAAGAGGCTCTCAAAGTCCGACCAAAGGATATATTCCTCTTCGTGCACCTGGAGCATCAGGTTTCATCATCTACCTACTACCGTGTGCAGGAGACTCACTGCAAGGATCACCATGAGGTCCGCTGGTGTCCCTACTAACCTAAAAACTCGTACAACAGCCTCCATCCAATCCGCGGCTACCTGAGGGTCCATCTCCCCATGAAACCTGGGCGTTCTCTGACCCTGAAACTCATTTAGTGCACTGATTTGACGTGCACTCTCAGCTGTTGGGTCTGGTGGCATCTGTGGCTCGGCGAGTAGAGGTACCACCGGTGCCTCCGTTGTAATAGGGCCCTACACCGAGGCCTTATCACTCAGTGGTATGTCTTCTCGCAAAAAAGCTCGGAACCCTAGCTGGATGTCGTCATGGGGACATCCTGAAAAGAGACAAGTGCGCACGGTTAATACAGTATACCTGGTGAGATGACAGAAAGTAATCACAAAGAAAACTTTTGAAACACACATGCAATCAATGTTTTCGTGCACTGAGTCAGAAATCAGAAGTCAGGGTCCTGATATGTGGATAAGTCGGCCACTGCACCAACATTGGACTCCCTGGACTGATAACCACACTCAATACCCTTAACACTATTGCTTCACATAGAAGAAAGATCATAGTACTGAGTTCTGCGGTAGAATCGAACTCCTTTGATACCAATTTGTAACGACTCGTCCTCAGGACTCGTGTCGTGACTACCCCAAACCCGCCTTCCATAGGCCAAGGGCTGGCGACTAGCACCAAAGGCATAAATCCTGATATAAGGGAAGGCATTACCTTTATGTAAGAAAACAAACACCACAGAGTATGCAAGCAAAAGTAAACACTAAGTAAACTGAGTACAAAAGAAAGTGCTGGAAAGTAAATGGGCTAGTATACAAGCCCAAACATAAAGTAAAGTACAACTGAAAAGAGAGTACAACATCAGAAAATTAAAGCAGAGAGTCTGAGTCTTCCTTTGGAAATCTCACCTGAAGGGTGGGTACAGATAGTCTCCTCTGCCCCTCAGCTCCAGTTGTCCGCTCCGAGCACGTCTCGTCCAGTGATCCACCTCCAGGTACCGTCCAGCTCTATGAGCTCCTACCTCGATCAGTGTTGTCCGTCATCTGCATCCAACACAACGTAGTGCGGGAATAGCCCATGTAGGGGTGAGTATACGCTACTCAGTATTGACCCTGATACCCCTGAAGGTATCCCAGAATCCACAAAGGATAAACCACAAAGGAATGTTACAATCACTAAGTAACAACCAACTCTACTTAGGTATATGCCCATACATATACCTAAGTCATCAATTCCAGTTCAACTCCAACATCTGAGCCCAAGTTCGATCTGGTCCACAAAGGATAGTACCACCCAATCCACACAGGAAAGCACAACCTAATCCACACAGGAAACCAAGTCAATCATATCAAAGATAATCATTGAAATTCAAAACTCAGATTACACAGTTATACTTCTCCGTAAGACGATAGAGATGATCAGATGTAGCCACTAATTCATCTAAGCTGTCGGACCCACATAGGATACAAGACCAGCTAAGCTGTCGGACCCACAAAGGATACAAGACCAGCTACTCTGCCAGACCCACATAGGATATAAGTACAGAGTCAAATACTGTGGGACCCACATAGGATACAAGAACCGTAGTTAAGTACTGTCGGACCCACATAGGATACAAGAATAGTATTCATCGCTGTCGAACCCACGGAGGATTCCAGTATGGTCATCATCGTTGCCTAACCCATTGAGGATCCCAGTACAGTCGTCATCGTCGTCGCAGTCGCAGCCAGCTCTAGGGTTCCCGCACACAGCATGCTCGTTTCTGGGAGGGTCCACTCCACGAGCCAAGGGAGTTGATACATCAACTGACACGAAGTCCAGAGTTGATGTATCCCAAAGTTCTGTCTAGTCAAAAGGAATTCAACGCGATAGACGGCCCGTCAATCGGACGCCCGGTCTGAGAGTAATTGGCTTTTTCGTCCCAGGGGCTCAGTTTGTTTTTAAGCTATAACCCACCCGACCATACACCAACTACCTCCAAACCTTGAGTGGAGTAATACAAAAGAACCGTATCACTAAGACGAATCAAACAAAGTCTACGACACGTCAATCGGACGTCCGGAGCTCGAGTTATAAGTGTTTCCGTTCCGAGGGCCCGATTGGTTTCGTGTTCGAACCAACCCGTCCATTCTCAAAGTTCTCCGAAACCCTGAGTGTAATAAACCTAAAAGAACGTCTCGATCCAAGTATCGATACTCAACTGACGGTGCGTCGATCGGAGTTCCGTAGACCATGTTATGGGCATTTGAATGGATCTTTCCGAAAACAGGGGGTTCGGGCCCTGTCCGACCTGGCCCGATACCCCTGGGTCAGCCCGAACCGCGTCGACCCGACCCGGGTCTAGGTCCGGCCCGTTGGGGCATGGCCCGGCTCAGTGCGGGGTGGCCTGGACCGGTGCGGGCAGCTCGGCACGGCGTGGGCGGCTCGGCCCAGCGCGGGCGGCCCGGCGCGGGCACCCGCGCGCTGAGCAGATGCGGAAGGGGGGGCGTGATGCCCCCCTCATTTTGAAACGGCGACCCCCACATAGAGGGGCCCGCCCCTGTCTGTCACCGGGGGTTACAACCCTCAGACTTCCCGAACGGTCGGCCATGTTGGTCTGCCGGTGTGCCGCCGCGGGACACCCGCGGGTCCCGCCTTCCAAAGCGCCGGCGGCCGGTGGATCCGGCCTCCCTCATCTACACCGTCGCGGCCTTAGGCCGCGGCCCTTGTCAGACCGGCGCGCCGCGAAGACATCGCGCCCCTCCACCACAGCCCGCCCCGGCCGTGGCCCTCCATGGTACTCCGGCACGGCACGACGGCGACGTGCACATCTGTCGCGGCCCGACTCCAGCCGCGGCTTCCTTCGGCTTCACCGGCGCGGCAAGACGGCGTCGCGCTCCTTCGCCACGATTTTCCTCATTCCTGCGTGGTGCCGTTGCACCGCGCCGCCTCCATTCCAAACCTTGATAGTGATCAACAACAAAGGGGAGGAGGATCGGCCATGTTTGTGCGGTCCGACCTCCTCCCGTTAAATTGATAACAGGAAGCCAAATAATAACGAAGAACGTCAAAATAATACTTGTACGATGAAACAATCCCTACCTTAATGAAGTTTGAGGAAGCTCACGTCATGGAATACGGCGTCGCGGGTGAGGCTCCGTATACGTTGACGGAGATCGTCTGTGGAGGAAGAGGTGTCTCCCTTTCTTTGACGTGGAGAGAAGATGGAACGGCGTGTCGGTGTTCTTTGCATTCTTCAAGGAGGAAGATGAAGTTACTCAAACTGTAGAACCCTCCCTCTCTCAACACAACGAAGAAACCAAAATAAAATAAGGTCTTTGCCTTATTTTATTACCTTTTCCAATAGTTTAAATATTTAAAAACCTAAACTCACTTAATTAATTAGTCTTGAAATGTCTAAATTAATGGTGAGTTTAGTTGGCATGAATTATTGTGGAAGAGGGTAGCCACAACATTTAATACATGAGAGGTTTAGAGGGGCTAAACAATTTGAAAAGGTGGGGGATCATGTGGGCCCCGCCTCACTAATATCCTACCAAGAGTTAAGATTTTATTGGGTCCCACCCCAACTCCCACACATGGGAGTTAACCTCTTATAAGTGAAAAATTGTAACACAACTTATTTCACTTAATTCTTAATCCACATTTTTTAATAACTCTTCACGAGCAAACGAAACTCCAAAAAAGGTATTCTTAAGCAATTACCAGTGTTGCGGTTTCATCGGTGCCCTCAGATTTTGATTCCAAGCACCGGTTCAAAATTTAGAAAAACCCGCTCGTTCGTTCACTGAACGTACCCGAGCTAATCTTCAGAAATTGATTTCGGGCACACCGGGCCTCGGAATCAGGTGCCGTCAGAAACTGCATACTTGTAAAATCCCAAATAATTTATGAAAATAATTTACTTGAAATTTATGGGTGTTTACAAGTTTTATGCTTTGGGGGAGAATCTTTGAGGGATGAGTTTTGAGAGGTTTTGGGAGAGTGTTTTTTTTAAAGAGTACTAAGGGAGCTATTATACAAAGAGGGAGAATTTTAATTAATAATTTCCATCAGATTATTAAAAAATATAAAATTAGTGGGAGTTAATATATGAATTATATCATTGAATATATAAAAACAAATAAAGGGTTGTATGTATTTAAAGTTATTAATTTTTTTAAGTGTTGTGTTTTTTCTTTCTGAAAAGGGGGAAATTGTTGATTTGAGAGTCTTAATTTCTAATTTTCATTTTCTTGTTTTTAGAAATCACACACATTATTAAAACACTATTTTACTAACATTATATTTTCAAATTGTTTTAGTATATTTTTGAATAAATGATTATTTTATATTGAATGTAGAAATAGTTATAATAAAAACGAGTATAAACTTTCATTATTCAATCTGATCCATCATACTGAAGGTGCATCTGATAAATCAAAGAAAATAATGTTCTAACCAATGGTTAGAGTAATTTCATGTCAATCAGACTGAAAAAATTCATAACCATCAGACTGACATTGGTACTGATACATCGGATTGACCTTTATTCAGTTTATCAGATTGATAAATAGTAAGGAAACCCATCATACTATTCAAATTTTTTAATCATAGTATATAGATTTATTTCTATTATATGGAATCCCAACTAAAATAGTAATGGTTCTAAATGAAACAATTTCAAACAATTAAAATATTTTTCATCTTTAACTGTAAATTTCAATATCCAGATCATTATGAGCTTTCAAGTGCAAGTTGTCTAAGTCCATTGCAATCAAATCTGAAATATGACCATGGGGTTATTACCTATAAATAAGATGTAGTTTGAAGAGATAGGATATGATTCCTTCTCAACTCAAATCATTTAAGTTTTTCTCTTCATGAACATCACATTCTAAATGATTTTTAATTTCTTGGAGAGTTGAAGTTATAAGGAATCTGAGTGAGGATTGTAAATTCATTATAAAAATTTGCTTTTGTATTTAAAGTGTTCGATCATGATAATGTTTGAGGATTTCTAAGGATAATAATATGATAAATTTGATTCATCATATTGAGGTATTCAAGGGCTATGAGTAAAGAGACTGATCATTGTATCAAGGTATTTCTTGTTTAAGAAATAAAAAAGATGAATTTGATCATCATATTGAGGGATTATATAGGATTGGAATACAAATCGATGCTGATATTAGTATTGAGGGATTTCCTATTAATTAAAGATAGACCGTATAGTTGGTACTAAAACTATGTATACCATAAGTCATAATTTTTTACTTTCTTAACTCTTAAGATTAAAGAGTAAATTCTTTTTTAAAATCTTCTAACTCATTCTTACTATTATAATATTTTTTACTTCTTATTTTTAACATTTATATTTTCTATTGTGAATATATGTTATAATGTTTGTTTTATAATTATCTTTTTAACAAAATATTTTATCAGTGTGTATGTGATACTGATAAAACAACTTTGATATAATCAGACAATATCTGGTTCCAATTCTAAAACTACGATCATCGGACAATATTTGAGTCTGATCATCTTTTACTTAATAGGATTTGTGTATTATTTCTAGTTTAAATTTTTTAAACTACAATTCACCCTCCTATTATAACTATAGTAACTCTTACGATCCAAAATTATATTTTAATTCCATTAATTTCATGTGTTTCTCAAATTAAAAAATATTTGAATAGTTTTTAAAATGACATTAATAATATTTTATATTAAATATATTTTATTAAATTATTTAAAAATCATAAAAGTATTTAAATAGTATATTTAGGATGATAAATTGTGTAAAAATATCAATCCTTAATCATTTATGATACAATTTTTAACTTATTAATAAAATTATAGCTATTTAATATTAAAACTTCATTACCACAATTAAGATTTGAATTGTTTTACCAAAGGTTTAAACCAACGGATAATGTTTAAAATGATATCTAAACCTATAAAAGTTTAATTTAATATTTATATTAATAAAAAATATACCTTATATTTTAATCCATGACATTTTGGAACCATATGACATGATTTAGACACATATTATTTTATAATATTTCATGTATTTCCAGAAATGTCATTAATGAGGTTTTATAATAAATAATATTTTATAAAATTATTTAAGGTTAATAAAAGTACTACCTTAGTAAAATTTAATTGGATATGGTTTGAAATATAAACCCTCATTCTTTTATGTGTCAATTTTTTTTATTGTAACTTTTATGACCCTAGAAGAGTAAAAAAAATATTTATATCATAGTAATTATCAAAAGGGTTAATAGAGGGTTAAAACTAAGAGATATGGGTGAAATTATTACCAAAAAAAAATTCAAATTTTATTATTTGAGATTACTTAAACTCATCCTCATTTTATATTCAAATTATATCAATTTGGATCCATTTTTACAAGAAAATCAAGTTATATGAATGTAATGCATTATGTAATTTCAAGAGTTTTCCTCTCCTTACTTATAAAAGGAAACCTATTCTCTTTTATTAATCTTACCCATTGAGCCATATGGATCAACAAAACCCAACCCAATTCTCTTATAAACTTACCTATTCACTAATTAGATGTTCTTTCTCCTTAAAAAACATTTTAATGGGTTCTTAATAAAGGATCTGGAAGAGGCCTACTGAAGAAGATGGTATCATCTTACTTGAACTTTATTAAGTTACTTCTTCTTATATATACTATAAATATGTGGTATTAATCATAAAATAATAATTTTAGTATCCTAAATATATTGAAATTTTATTATGATTATGTAACCACTCATATAAACCCTCTATTCCATCAAATGATATGTGAAAGTATTGTCCATGCATATGTGTGAACTTTTGCCCCTATACAGCGATACAATTCATTTTCCAAAACCATATTTCTTGGATGGTATTTATGATGTGTTTAATTTGTATACATGATATTTATAAAATTATTATTATTAAAGAATTATAATATCATGTCTACCTTTTTACCATCCAATCTATTGGTAAACAGTAACGTCGCTCATGCGTATGTGAGTGCTACCACCTACATGAATTGATGTGATTTATTTTTTCAATTATATTTTACTTAAACAGTAATAAATATAAATTTAATTAATTTTTATGATATATAATATATAATAATTATTCTTTAAAGGTTAATTATCATTTACCTTTCTCTCATTCCTTTCATTGAAAAGTGAAAATGGTGTTTATGCGTACATACAACCTATCGTCTTCATGAATGTTGTAATTTATTTTTATATATCTAACTTTTATGGATGATAATAAATATATATATATAATAAATATATTTAATATTTATATCATAAATTTAATCCTTGTTATTATAGAACCATATTCAAATTACCTAGACCAAAGCTACCAAACAGAAATTCTCATGTAAAAAGAAATAGTCAACATCTAGAAACGACTATTTTAATAGGGAATTATTAATAAATGGTTGTTGAAATGTTATAAGTGGATAATATATGATATTATAAGTATGTTAATTACTTTTTATGGAATTATAATAAATTTAAATTTATTATACATGAGTTTTGAGTTCCTATGAATCTAGTCAAACTTGTGGTAAGGGTTGATAGTCACAAATTGTCTTTTTTGAGAAAAATGTTTTTTATACACCAAAAATATTTAATGAGTCATATATAAAGACTATTTACCATATTATGTCATCAATATAATTATAATAAGTACATTTAAGGTTTCATTTTGTGTTATTCCTTTATGGGGATTATGATTCAAAATTTACCAAGTTGTAATGGATTTATGTTTGAATCTCATTTTAATTAAGATTGTTTATGCTTGAATTTACATTATAAAGATTTATATGATAATTCCCTAATAAAACTATTTAATTTTCTTATATTATGGTTATTTCTTGGGAATACATGTTTCCCTTTCATTTTCCTCACTCTAAGTACTAAAGAAATTGAGCTAATATTTTTATGGAAAAACTAATTCATTTCTCTCTTTTGTCAAAAATCATTTTCCTTCCATATCCATATACTCTAAAAATGATTTAAAAAAAAGATTTTAATTTATTATATGATTTTATAAATTCATTTTTACCCATAATTAATTTTTTATAAAATTATTGAAAATTAATCTTCTTGCCATTTTTTAAATGAGGTACTTCTGAATTTTTATCAAAAATGTGAAAGGAATATTTGTTTTAAAATGTAAAACATGTATCTAATTTCACACTATTAGGAATTCTCAATTATTTTAAATTTACATTAATATTTTTAATGTTTATTTTGAAATAAAATTTTTCTCTTTAATATTTGGGAAAAAATTAGATTTAAAAATATGATTTAAAAATAAAAGGGTATTTTTTGAAGAAATATTCTAGTGATATTTTAGAATGAAATTTTCATCTATGATAACATCCTTTGAAGTTACATTGGATTTACCTATAATATGATCCATTTATAAAATATTTATTATTTATATATATGGTTTATCATTATGGTGATGAAATATCGATGAAACCAATTTTATTTTCTATCAGATAAGTTATGATCAGTTTTTTTTCATTTTATAGCATACATATGAATGGATTTATTATTATATGATTGGTGGCCCCATAATTATATATCCCTTCAATGGATTGGGTAATGATTAATTTGTTATTATCTCAAAGGGTACATTGGTTGTTATCCCAATCTTAAAATAGTAGGTACATGGGAGGTTATCCCAAACCCAAAAGAGGGTGCATTGAAGGTTATCCCAAGTCTGAAGCATGTATACATAGGCATTTATACAAATACTGACATGTTATAAATGTATTAGTGGGTATAATTGACACAATATTTCTATTATTATGATCATTTCACACTTATTAAAATCTTTTATTACATGATCTTATGTTAATGTTATGTTCACATGGATAGTATTCTTTGATCACTTTATGATTCATGTCTTATGAACTTCCAAGATTTAAGAAATAGATCATGATTATAATATCATAATTACGAGGTATGATTTTTAAAGGTTAATCTCATGTTATAATACCCTTTATTATCATTTATATATTTATTTTTTACCCTTACTATGCATATTAGCTCACCATTTATTATGTTTTCGTTTCCCAATGATATAATGAAAATTTTTAAGTATGATGTGTCTAAGAGTAGTGCTTGTTATGATAAACTAAGTGGGATAATATGTGGACCAATTTTGTACCAATATTTTTTGAATCCAAGTTTCTAAAGACACTAAACCTTCATAGTTAATGGATCATAATGTCATGTAATGAGTATTAATCTAATAAGATGTAATATTTATGAATAAAAAGTATGAGTCCTTATACTTTACTTTTCATTATCTGTCATTTTATAGACTCTTTTTTTATAAACCAAAAATAAAAAAACTCATTAAATCATAAGGATCATTATATTAAAGATAAAAAAATATAGGTTAATTGATTCATACTCCTAAAAAATCCTAAATAAATTATTAAAATCTCTTTATTAGGAAAATAATTATAATTCTATGTCCCCACTTAAAAAATGTTCTTTAAAAAAACTTATGTTGAAACTTATCTCACAAAATTTAAGGTAATAATATAATGTAAATTAGTTACTTTATGTAGATCAATGAATAGTATAAAATTTTTTCCAACCATATAGATAAGTCAAATTATATTTTTTGAAATTAGCATCACTCTTCCTTGAGGCCTTGTATTATCCACTTTCATTAGTCTAATCCATAATGTCTTAGTAAATTTTGAAAAATCAAAATCCAAATCAATGACTAACTAAATATATTAGTATTTTTTATTTCCTCCTTCTCAGTGAAATATTAAATATCTTTATTATTTTATAGAAATATACTTTCCTTTTTCTCCACTATTTAAGAAATATCTTGTTTATTAAAAATGTAAAAATAATTATATGGTTAAAATGATGAATGTTCTAAAAATTATTTCTTTTTATGATCTTTAAATTCATTTTCCTCATTATATTTATTTTTCATTACTAGATGAATATTAAACGTCACTTGATATCTACTAACACATAATAACAAAACCCTACCTTTAAAGTCATTTAAGTCCCTTCCCATTACATAAAACACTACTCCAATCAAAATAGGTTCTTTATATTATTATATATCAATAAAAATAAAGTCCACTAGGAAATATAATTTGAAGAACCTTTGTGGTGTTATATTTTAACAAAGTTATGTATTTATTGACAACTAGCCTTTCTTGTTCAAGAATATTTTTTATATACAAGAAAATTAATCTATTGGTTGCTAAAAGTTTATCTTTGTTGTAATCCGAGAAATAAAGAATTTTATGATTTAAAAAAATCTGCTAAGTTTGAAATAAGTTTCTGAGTTTGAAAGAAGTTATTGAGTTTGAAAGATGTTTCTAAATGAAGAAGTCATTTTTTACAAAAGATGTTGTTGAAGAGTGAAAAGTCAGAAGTTATAAAGTTTCTCAAACTTTCTAAACAAAATCATATGATGATTTTGTAATAAAAAATTTCTAACAAATCATGAAAACTTTCAGGATAAAATCTTTTGAAGAATTGATGGAAAATTTTGAAAGAATCAAAACAAATTTTCTAAGCATGTTTTTGGAAAAAAATAGTAACCTATTTCCAAATAAAATTAGAATTGAATTATGCACAAATCAAAACCTGTTTTCTGAGTAAATCAGAATCACATTTCTAAGCATGTTTCTGGGAAAACTCATAACCTTTTTCCTGACCAAATCAAAACCTGAATTCTGAACAAATCAAAAAATGGTTTCCTTACAATACAGAACCCGGTTTCTGAGCAATTCACAACCTAATTTCCCATGAATTTTGAACCTGTTTTGTAAAAAAATTGGAACCTGGTTTCTAACTAATTTAGAACCTAATATCATAGCAATTTAGAACCTAATTTCTGAACAATTTGGAACTTGATTTCTGAGAAATTCGGAACCTGATTTCTGAGCATTTTAGAACCTTATTTATAAATAATTAAGAAACAAATATCTGAGAAATTCAGAACCTGATTTCTGAAGAAATTTGAACCACTTTTCTGAGCATGTTTCTAAGAAAATATTAATAACATTTCTATGCATGTTTTAAAGAAAATTTGAACAACATTTCTGAGCATGTTTTGGAGAAAACCGGAACAAAGATCCAGCATTATCGTACTGATAAGGATATGAAGTGTTCAATAAGTAAAGAATAAATTTTATTTTTGCATAAATATCAGGTATATTTAAGTATTTTTTAATAATTCAAAGATTGGACATTAAATGTGATATATTTTTTGAGTTTTTTGAGATTTAAGGAATCCAAAAGGATTTCAAGTTTCTGACTTTTGATTTTTGAGTTACCTATAAATATTTTCTTAGATAATTTGTTCATTTGTAACTTTTACACACACTCAAAAGGAGGATCTCTAGAGAATTCCAAGTGAAAATTTTCCACCAGATTGAAGAATGTTTCTTTGAGTGTTTGAGTAGGGAAAACTGGAATCATCTTTACCATATTGATAAGATCAGACTTAGTTAAATCAGACTTAGGATTTGGACTTATCATTTGGGGATTAGATTCAAAAAAGTTTTTATTATTTTTTTGGATCAATTATTCTATAAGAAAAAATTTTAAACTAATGGGTGTCATAATAATATTTTATATCATGAGATATAAGGTGTCTAATGGGAGTTAGAACAATTTTTGTTCACTTCTTCATTATAGTGTATTTCCATAGACCCATGGCAGTATCTATGGAAAGGATGTAGGTTTTCACATTGAGTTTGAATCTTGTAAATCTTTTGTTTTATACATTATTTACCATTTATTCATGCATAAGTATTTTTTAATGTTTTATAAGGATATAAATCTTAATAGGTTTCAGGGGTTAATTTTATTAATGTTTTTTAAACTTATAAAAAGTGAACATCTCATTCAACCCCCCCCCCCCACCCTCCCCTTATCTGTTGTTATTCGATCCTTGGAACTTCAATTGGTATAAGAGTAAGGTTCCATTGTTTAATACTTATCTTGGATAATGTAAATTCTATTAACAGTATATTAATTCTTATATTCAATGGAAACAAATTATTATGGTTGGGAAATAGTATGACTCGTTATATCTTATCTTTTGGCCTAGAAGTTGTAGATGCTTCTAATATTGTATTTCCAACTATTGATAAAGATTCCCCTCGATAAGATAAATATAGAGTTTGATGCAAAGTATTGAAATTAAATCCTTATTTCCTTATAAGAAAATGTTTATCAGAAGGTGAAGGGTCTCAAAAATTCAAAAAGTATGTGGTACAAGATGGAAAGTGTTTTTGAAGGGAATACTAAATTCAAGGAAGAAAAGATACAAATTTAGCATATTAAGTATAAATACATCAAAATGTGGGATGAAGAAACAATTGATTAATACCTCACATGAGTGAATGAAATTGTTTGCAACATCAGCGGATTATGAGATATCCTAGAAGATTCTAAAATTGTGAAGAAACTTATGAGAAAATTTCCAAATATGTTTGATTCTAAAATTTATTCCTTAGAAGATAAATATGATTTATCTCTTGATGAATTTTATAACTTTTTTTTTCCTATGAAATGAGGAAATCCCCAATTTTTAAGAATAATATGAAATATGAAATGGCTTTTGAAGCTAGGAAAAATATGAAAATCCAAGATATCAAAGAATCACATCCTTGTGAGTCTAAAGATAAATAGGATGATGAGATGAATGAAAAAATCATGTCTCTCATATCCAAGAAGTCCAAAAGAAGAAGAGGAAAGTATAGAGAAAAACTTCC
Source organism: Viscum album (assembly GCA_963277665.1). Taxonomy (NCBI): domain Eukaryota; kingdom Viridiplantae; phylum Streptophyta; class Magnoliopsida; order Santalales; family Viscaceae; genus Viscum; species Viscum album. The sequence goes on along the minus strand of OY728132.1, from coordinate 28,177,293 downwards.
TCTCAAATGTTTTGAGTGTGGTGGAATCAGGAACATTGCTATGGATTTTCCCAAGAAGAAAGTTTAATAATATCGAGATGGTTTTGATAAAAGACCTCAATGGAAGAATTGGAACAAAAATAAAAAAGAAGAGAAGTATTCAAAAAAATCAAGAAGAAGTTTTTCAGATATAAAATTAGTTTTTTGAGTAAGAAGAATGAATTAAACTCAACTAAAAATGATTATTATGATCATGAAACTTCATAAAATTTTGGAACCTTCATTTCAGAAGTTTAGAAAACAAAAGACTTCTCAAAGAGTTAATAAGTTGGTGAAGAATTTTATAGAGAGTATCATCTCAGAACCAAAATTCTTTCATGTCTTGAGAAAAATAAATCCCCCAAGAATGAAATTAGAGTAATAAAGAAAGATCATGATAAAGTTTCTGATGGAAGAAAATATGTCATCAAGAAGGAGGATGAATACATTTTAGATATTTTAAGTTACAAACTATTAAATAATGAATAGGGAAAGGTGATTGAAAAAATTATTAAGAAGATGGAAGTTAAGGATGAAGAGGTTAAAAGTTGAAATAAAAACTTATTGAGTCTGAAAATACCCTGAGCAATATGAATGAAAACATCAAAAAATCTACATAAGTAAAAGATGATACTTTTAAAAATGCTGAGAAGCCTCATTATGAGAATTGGGTGAAATCTTCTCTTGCAAAAAATAATGTTTCATCTGATTCGTCTAACATTTTAGGGTTTGGAAAAAGTATTGGGAAATCTTGGGTGGAGAAATTATATGAGAAACGTATAATCTCTAAAAAATTTTAAAACTCACTCAAAAGAAAATATGGTCCACGTCATGAGTATGTTAGAGCTGAAAGAAGATACCAACCTCAAAAAGTTCATATAGAGAAAGATATTTCATGAATAGAAAATCAAGATTTGAAGGCTATTGTTGGTGCTTCAAAATATATGGGCATTGATCTTAAAATTTTTGTAACAATATATCTCTACCTGGATGAAGGTTTGACCAAAGTGGAAGAAATAGTGAATGAAGAATTAGTAACTTTCCTAACTCACAAAAAGTTGAAAAGATTAATTCTTAGGATTTTAGAAACATACCAAAAAAGAATCAATTTTAATGTCTGGAAAAAATTTGTGGAAGAGGTGATTGGTCTGTTCATCATGATTAAAGATGTATAAAACTCATTCTAGAACAAGTTTCTTATGATAAGAAACAAAATATATCTAAAAAAAGGTTTAGGAAAGAGATTTTGTTGTTGATACAGCTTTAAAATCAAGAAAAAGGAATAAACCATGGATAATAGATAGTGGTTGCTCTTCACAAGTTACCAGCAATATAAAAATTTTAAATCATATAGAAAGTCATGATGGTGGAGCAGTTACTTTTGGTAACGATGGTTCCTTAAAAATTAGAGGAATCGAAATGGAAGATATTGAAGCTAAAAAATTAAAATCCAAGGATGTTCTACTTGTTAATGTGTTAAAACATAACATAATTAGTTTAAATCAACTCTGAAATGATGGAAAAGAAGTAATCATCAGAAAGGATTATTATATCATCAAATGTGTGAAAGATATAAAAGTTATTAAAAAAGGAGAAAGAACTAGTGGGAATATATTCCAAATTTGAGAACACAATAAATCATGTTACTTAAGTGCGGAAGATAAAAAACAATTTGTGGCACTAAAGACTTGGGAAACATGGTTAGAAAAATATGAAAAAATTTCTAAAGTTGATTTCGTTCATAATTTTCCAAAGCTAAAAAGAATAGATGGATATATTTTCATTACTTGTGAGAAAGGAAAGATAACTAAAAAAATTTATAAAATAGTTTAAATTCAATCTATTAGACCACTTGAGCTTATTCATTTTGATCTGTGTGGTTCATTGATACATCAACAAACAAAAGAGATTTGTACTTTATCACTTTAATTTATTATTTCACTTGAATGAAAAACATCATGTTCATGAAGCATAAGTCTGAGGCTATTGAAATATTCAAAATTTTTCTGAAAAGATATTGAGAAATAATTGGGGGTTTATATAAAGAAGTTGAGAACATATAATGGTACCGAATTCACAAAAAATGCTTTTGAAACTTATCTGAGAAATCATGGTATCAAATATCAGTATAGTTCTCCCTATACTTCACAACAAAATAGTGTATCAGAAATGAATAATAGAATCTTGGTGGAAATGGGAAGAAGTATGTTAGCATAATACAAACTTTGAAAATTCTTTCAGAGAGAAGTTGTTAGTACTGATGTACATGTTCCATATAGATGCTTATTGAGACCAAAAACCAACATAACTCCTCATGAAATGTGGTATAAAAAAACACTCATTGAAATACTTCAAAGTATTTTTAAGTCCATGTTTCCTCAAAATAAAAAATATGGATATCATAAAGTTTGATGAGAAATCGGATGATGGAAATTTCATGGGTTATTCCCCAAATAAAAGAAGTTACAAATTCTATAAAAAACATTTACAAAATATGGTGGACTCATATGATGTAAAAGTAATTGAAAACCTAAATTCCTCTACAAAAGTTTTTAATAATACTAAGGAGGATAAATTGGAGAATCCCCACAAAAAATAAATGTAACTTGATGAGTCACATGGTTAAGAAAGTGATACTGGGAAAGAAACTGTGATATTTACTACCTTACGAAATCATGTTGAATCTAAAAACATTATTGGGAATTATAAGGCTCCAGTTCAGAAAGAAGGAAGTTGGTATTTTAACATCAAACTTCACATATTTAAAAATTTTAACTAGAATTAGTTTCAGAGGCTATTCAACATAAATAATGGGTGGATGTTATAAATGAAGTGTTGGATCATATTGAGAAGCATAAAACATGGGAAATTGTTTGAAGTCCCAAAAATAAAAATGTTATTTGAACCAGGTTTACTTATAGAAAGAAAAATATGAATGGAGAAGTTTCATGAAACAAAGTAGGACTTTTTTGTAAAGGATATGCACAAGGGTAAGGTGTGGATTTTGATGAAACATTTACCCTTGTTGCAAGGATAGAAACTATTTGAATGTTTCTTGAAGTTGCTACTCATTATAATTAAAAAATTTATCAAATGGATGTAAATTCATATTTCTTATATGGTGATATTGGGTAAGATATTTACATTGAAAACCCTTGTGGGTTTTTACTTGATGAGGATGAAAAAAAAAGTTTATAAATTGAAGAAAGCTTTGTATGGGTTGAAATAAGCTCAATTTTCTTGGTATTCGAAGCTAGAAAATTGTTTGGGAATGATGAAATTTTCTAAAGGAAAATTTTATAGCAACTTGTTTGTAAAATATTTTGAACTTGGAACATTAATTGTAATTTTTTATTTGGACTATATAATTTTTTATGGGGATGAAGAAAATGTTTGTGAAGAGTTTATTGAGGAGATGAAGCAGAACCTTGAAATGTCAACGTTGGGAGAATAAACTTTCTTAATTGGTTTAAAAGTTCAAAGAAAAAGGAAAAATATATCTCTTATATCAAAAAAAGTATGTCAAGAAATTGTTAAAGAAGTTTGGGATGACTGAATACAAAGAAGTTTCAACTCCTATTTTTTTTAGAATAAAGTTGAGTAGTGATGAATATAGAATAAGTGTGAATCAGAAAGACTTTCAGAAGTTGATAGGAAGTCTTCTTTACCTTACAACTTCATGGAATGATGTTTATTATACTATGAATTTATGTTCAAGGTATCAAATTAATCCAAAATAATCACATATGTTGGTTGAAAATAGAATTTCGAGATATGTCAAAGGAATAACTTCACATGGGTTTTTATACAAAATAAATAATGAGATGAATTTTCTTGGTTGTACTAATGCTGATTGGGTAAGATATTATAATAAAATAAATTCAACCTCAAGAGGAACATTTTTCCTAGTTGAATGTTGTGTGAGTTGGAACAGTAAGAAACAATGTTCAGTAACATTGACCATAACTGAATCTGAATATGTTTTATCCACTCAAGATTGTATTCAAATGTTATGGATGAAATTTCATTTAGAATATTTGAAAGTAAGATTTTCAAAATCATTAAAGATACTTTGTGATAATCAGAGTGTAATTGATATTTATAAGAATCCTAAACAACATTCAAGATCAAAACACATTGCTAAAAAAATTACTTTATAAAAGAAAATGTTTTTGCGGGTTATATTTTTCTAAAATACATTTTAATAATGTATCAAATTGATAATATCTTTACAAAATCAATGTACAAGGAAAGGTTTGTTGAATTGAGGATAAAACTTCATGTTTAGCTGTAACACCCTGAGATTTTATGAAAAATATTCTTTTTAATTTCACTAATGTCTTGTGTTATACGATGCACCAAAAGGAGCTTGCACAACACGCATCCTTGACTTGCCTTGCATTACACGCAATCACGACCTTCCTCGATAGCGTGTGTAGTATGTAATACTGAGTTTCACTAAACAACGATATGCTATTAAAATATTATTAAAACCAGTCGTTATGAATAGTAATAACCACCTTTTAAAATTTTAGAAATTTTAGCTCTCAAAATGGACTTTATTTTTGGATTCGGAGTATCGAATTTAGCCTAAGGTGAAATTTTGGTGATTTTCGGATAACTTTCATATTTTGATGAATAGTGAAAATTACTAAATTATAATTAAAAACAACTTTTTTAATCAAAATAATTAATAGTGATAAATTATTAATTTGAGTTGTTTTAAAGTATGTTTAGAATATATTTTTACAATTTAATACAATGTTGGTCATTGAATGTAATTTCACATTTAAACCAGACATAATCAAGTGTCAATCTTTTGATAGATATTGTTTCTTAAAAACACGCTATTTGTTTTAACAGCGGGATTTAATTATAAAATTAATTAATGCAACTTCTATGTTATGAATTTGGTAAAATAGACTTCATTTTTGAATTCGGAATATGAAATATAGCTTAGGATGAAATTTTGGCATTGTTCTAAAAAACATCAATTTTTGATGAATAGTGAAACTACTAAGTGGTAGTTAAAAAAACTGAATTTTTCATAAAACTTAATTTTACCGCTTCTATGAATGGAATTTCAAAAATCCGAGAGACACGGTTGATGTCAGTAAGTAAAATGTGGTTCAATGAGATGAAAATAATTTTTGGTGAATAGTAACTTTTTACTTTTATTTACCACCGTTAAAAGTAAATAGGGTAATTAAGGGTAAGAATGATATTAATATTACCCTAACACATGTCCTAATTCTATTGGACAAGTGTATCTCGACCAAAAACAACCTTAAGTGTAAATTATTATCATTTAGGCCCACTTGGATTAGATTAGGACATTTATTATTATTTAATTCAAAGAAGAGTTAAAAGAGTTAAAATCAAAGTTTATTTACTAAAACATTTTTTATATAGGGTTGTACATGAGATAAATTCGATTGTAAATATTCATTAGAAAGATAAAAGGATTTCCTACAGAATGGTATTTTATTTGTAATTTTTAGACATCAAATAAGTTAATTTATTTATGACAAAAAGATGATGTAGTAATTATCTTATTTATGAAATATTGACATAATTTATGTTATAAACACAAAAATAAATGTAATTTGAGACTTTTTATGAATTACACTAATTTTATAGGTTACTATGATATATTAGTATTGATTTAATCAACTTGGTTCGAACATATAATTCTGTTATGACTTTCACAAAAATCATATATCAAATAGTGTCAAAATTGACACAAAATAGTTTTTAAATCAAATATTATATTATTAATTGTTATTTTATTCCTAAAAATCTAAGGTTCGGCCAAATTACATAGATAAGGATATATATATTAATAATAAACAATTTGGGGTTCGTTTGGCATGTTATAGTAAGTGTATTAACCATATAGTGAAAGAAAACAAAAAGACACAGTAAAAGTTAAATTATTTAACTTAGATTTAAATCTAATTGATAAGGTTAAAATAATACCCTAAATTTGTCTAAATCCTATTGGTTGATAGGATTTCGACCCATCCCCACTTTATCTTCTAAATAAGACCCTTTGGAACCATTATAAACCTATTTTGACATTAATATAAAATAATATTTTGAGGTATTCTTAAGGTGCCCCTCTCCTCCCTTATAAAAGGACACCTCCTCCCCCTCCTCCTCACACAAATTTGAGCACTCAAGCTCTTCCAACCCCTGCAATTTTCTCCTCTCCACTTCCCTAGAATAATCCTAGAGGTCCTGGTCTTCTTAAAATACCAATCTTGGTTCCCTAAGTGGAGGATTCAAAGTGGTGTTCCAAAGAAGAGGTAATATCCATTACCGATCTTTTCAATTTATTTCTTCTTAAACTTCTTCTTCTTTAGTTGTTTCATTATAAAGTAATAACATAAGTATTAATTACATACTGATATGTTATTATAAATATGAAACAACTCTAATTAACCTTCTATCCATCCTACGGAAAAAGGAAATCACCGCGCGTGCGTACGTACGGAATACCGTCTCCACGCCGTGGTGTAATCTATTTTCCGCCACCACCTTAATTGGATGGGTATAATGGTTTAATGAGTAACTATATATGATTATTATAAATTTATATTGATACTGAAATAGTATACATACACTTCAACACAATTCCACCACCATGGGAATGATATCATCGCTCGTGCGTACGTACGGACTACCGTCTCCACGACGCGATGAGATTCATTCTCCATGTTAACCATTTAAGAATGATTATAAAGTATATATAAGAAATAATAATGAAATATATAAAATTATAAATCTATTGGATTTATGTATATATATATATATATGTATGTCATCTACTTACTTCCATTCAAGACAATAAGGAAAGGAAAACAGCGTTCATGCGTACGTACGGACTACCGTCTCCATGAACGGTGTTTTTCATTTCATTTATCTATCTATTATATATATATATATACTGAATATATATGATATATAAATCATATTTTATATTCTGGAAGTAAGTAAATGATCATATAAGTAATAATAATGTCAAGAACAACAAGTCAAAACACCTACGATAAATGAGACGATTTTACCCAAAACGCTACTTTAACATGAATTTACAAAAGAATGGGTAATATAATGTCATAATTGAACCATATATGATATAATAACAATGAATATGATTCTGTAATAAGTCAATGACATTATTTAAATCATTATACAGGAGGTTTGGACACATACGAAGCAAATCGGACCTAAGGTAAGGGAAATATCACAATCTCATTTTTATCCGAGATTGTTTATACTTTAGTATTTACTGGGGTGTATTTTATCATCCACATACATATTTCCTCAATATGTAATATTATTTCCATCCACCTACAATTTTTTAAATCCAATTTTACCCTTCAGTGAATTTTTAGTAAAAGATATGAAAGGAATCTTTTGTCGTTTTTCGTACGAGGTACTTTTTTGACTTTTCCGACAAAAGTACGAAGAATGTTTTTTTAACTTATACGGCATGAATGGATTTCTAAAAAATTATTTCCAAGAAGCTTACTTTACAATTATTCAAGTTTATTTTTAATCAACTTCTTTTAGTTTAAAATTGTATGACATGTTGAGAAAGGAAAAGTGTTTTTGAAGTAGAAAGGATATTTTCCTCAAGAATGAAGTTCAAGTATTTTATCAAAATTATTTTCCATCTAAGATAATAAAAGGGTTCTGTTTTTATCCCTATTATTACATGGATTTGATTATGTTTTGATGGAAACATTTTTATGAATTCCTTTATCTTATATGAATTGTTTTATGATGTCATGTTGTTTAAGAATTCCATTTTTATTACATGGGTTATGCGATGATGTATGATTTATGATTATGTGGAACACATAAGAAAGGATTCATTATAAGATGGGTGGGACCTATATCTCCCTCGAATGCATTGGGTAAAGATTTTATATTTCATGAGATAGACAGGGCTGGAACGGTAGGTTATACCGGTTCAGTGAAACAGGACTGAAACGAGGGTTACTCGATTCAGAAAGGGACTTTGTCCACTAAGATAGTCTTGGAAATGAGTCTTGACTAACAAGAAATGATTCTCTATGATTATGTGTGAATGCCACAAAGTTTCATGTTTTAAGTTATGATTATTGTGATTACATTTCACTGCCATAATTTACCCCATGTTATGAAATTATGATCTCTTTTGCAGGTTAAGATTTCCAAAAGTTATGTGCTTGTGTGTATGATGTGATTGATATTTCTTTTGTTTACCCTTAATGAGAATTTGAGCTCACCCTTTTATGTTTTCTTTTCCCCAGGATATAAAGAAAGGTTTTAGGTAAAAAAAAGGGGAAGATCTTTATGGGAGATATAGAAGATCATTCACCACGATTTGAAGATTACGTTCCGAGTTTCCAAAGACACTAAACTATTACGATCCTTGTGTGTGTGTTTTTGTTATGTACCAAGTATTCCGCAAAAGTAATGTAATGTCCATGTACGTCAGGATACGGGTCTCTACAGTTGGTATCAGAGGAAAGGTTTAGTCAACCTTTGGAAACTAGGATGCGAGAACTCTAGTGAGATCCCTAGAGATATTTCTAAGGTATGTCTAGGGATGTCTCTAAGGTTAAGTATACGTATAGGTTATAGTCCTAGAATTGCGCTAATGATCTTAGAATTTAACCTAAGATGTTAGATATTGAGGATACTCCCCCTTTATTATGTTGTTTTCCCTAGCATGATTTTTGCCTCTCACACTATTCTTTTTGGGTTTTAGACGATGGCTGGAACCCGAAGGAACCGTGTTGATCAATGCAATGGACAATGCAATGATTGCCCTCCTGAACAAACAAATGTTATGCAAGATGGAGTGAAAAATCTTATTTCTATACTTACACAAGCTATGAATCATTCTGGACTTCCAAATGAGCAGAGAAGGGAACAATATTCTATTGAGTCCTTCATGAGGCAACGTCCACCTTCTTTCAGTGGGACTTCTGATCCACTTGTTGCTGAACAATGGATCAGTACCACTGAAAAGATATTTTCAGTTCTTCAATGTTCTGAACATGATAAAGTCATCTTAGTAGTATATCGTTTGGAAGGTGAAGCTGATCAATGGTGTAATCTTATCAAGAATACGAGGCCAAGAGATGAAATTGAGTCCATGGAATGGGACGAGTTCAAGAACTTGTTTTTCAGTAAGTACTTCCCTCGTATTCTTCGAACAAAGATGGAGAAGGAGTTTCTTGAACTAAAGCAAAAGGATGATGAATCTGTTGGTATATAAGAAGCGAATTATAAAAGACTTGCAAGGTATGCATCTGGCATTATCATCCAACCTGAAAGTAAAGTTGATCGATTTTTCAGTGGCTTAAAACCAAGTCTTCGAAGGGCATTAGCTATACGAGACTTCAGTAGCTATGAAGAAATTGTGCGTTGTGCTATCAAGGTAGAAATGGAAGTTGGTGTTACATATTCATCTCATGGTTTTGACAAGAAACGAAAGATGGAGTTCAAGGAGAAATCTCATAATAATGGTGAAAAGAAGATGAATGTTTCCTTATGCACAAAGTGTGGAAAGAAGCAAGGTGGAGATTGTCTTAAAGGGACTAGAAAATGTTTTAAGTGTGGAAAAGAAGGTCATCGAGCAGCTGAGTGTCGAAGTAATGGAAAAAGGGTTTCTAATGATGTTAATAAAGCAAACACTGCAGAGAACGCACCACCAACACTTCAATGCTTAAAGTGCAAGGAAATGGGGCATTATGCTAATAAATGCCCTAATCCAAGGGTTAGTGATGATCAACATGAGCAACCACTGAAGGCAAAGGACAAAGGGAAGTCACATGCGATCACTATTGGCAATGTTGAATATGACAATGATGTTGTGGAATGATTAAGTGTTTATGTAATGGGATTCCAAAATAATGTTGTATCATGGAGTATTGGAATATTTATGTATTGGTCTAATGTGGTATTCAAAGTGATTGAGATATTTTTGGAAATAAGATGATATGCGCATAATGAAGGGAAAACGAGAAACAAAATGTTTAACGGTATTCATGAGCTCATGATTGATATAAGGACTAAGTGATATCATCGTTTGAGTATATAGAATTTTGAGGATTTTGGTATGTGGAAAGTGTTAACTTTAAACTGCATTCATGTTTTCACAAAGGTATTCAAGAGAATACATGATTAAGGACTTTGAATGTTTGGAATGTGACCAACAAAACATATCTTATGATATATGGGGATCAACGATGGTATTAAATCTCTGGTAATCATTTTCACTATGTTATGAGAGTAGACTGTAGTATTATGGATAAGCCTAAAGATTGGAATGGATTATGTTGGACATAAGTTAGTATTGTTTAAGGATAGAAGTTTTCTCGATATTATTGATGGGATGTTATAGTAATATAGTTTTAGAAAAAGGACAACCTGCAGGACGGGCGACAGCCAATCGCGTCGGACAAGGCTGTGGAAATCGAACCCACAACCGAAGTGCAACTGGCCTTTATCGCCTACCACTGACCTACAGGAAGTCCCTATTTAGTAGAAACTAGTTTTATTAATCAGTATGATATGTGAAGTATAAGTCCATTTTAGGAACCATATGTGATTAATCTCACTATAGATCGACTTATGTATATAATTTTTTTGCTAACCTTTTGTTTGAGACAGATGGAATGACCCGTCATTCTATCACATGATCTGCTAACACTTCACGAATAACAAATTCAACTTCATTTATTTAAGAGATAAAGTGGAAATTGTTCAAGGCATGAACAACAGTGAGATTGTACCAAAATAAAGAAAGTATTTATTCTAATTCAAATTTTCAACTTTAGGGAAATGATCTTGAAAACCAAAAATGTTGTCCTAGTGATCTTATACCTGATGAATCGGATGGTACCTTAGATCGTCACAAATTTATGGATTTGTGATTGTTGGATTTTCCATAGCCATGTTCTCTACTACTCTCCATCAGAACATGATGGTTAGATTTTTCTTCCATATCCATATTTTCACCTATGTGGAAACCCAGTGATTAGTTTATTTGGGTAACCGTTAAGTTTCATACTTTTGTTTTAAAATATTGGTTTTGGTATTCCTTTTTACGATGTGGGTTTCTATTAAAGAAACTTTCGAATAGTAAACCATTTATAACCCTGACGAATTTCGAGGGCGAAATTCATTTTAAGGGGGGTAGAATGTAACACCCCGAGATTTTATGAAAAATATTCTTTTAAATTTCACTAATGTCTTGTGTTGTACGCTGCACAAAAAGGAGCTTGCACAACACGCATCCTTGACTTGCCTTGCATTACACGCAATCACGACCTTCCTCGATAGCATGTGTAGTATGTAATACTGAGTTTCACTAAACAACGATATGCTATTAAAATATTATTAAAACTTGCCGTTATGAATAGTAATAACCACCTTTTAAAATTTTATAAATTTTAGCTCTCAAAATGGACTTTATTTTTGGATTCGGAGTATCGAATTTAGCCTAAGGTGAAATTTTGGTGATTTTCGGATAACTTTCATATTTTGATGAATAGTGAAAATTACCAAATTATAATTAAAAACAACTTTTTTAATCAAAATAATTAATAGTGATAAATTATTAATTTGAGTTGTTTTAAAGTATATTTAGAATATATTTTTACAATTTAATACAATGTTGGTCATTTAATGTAATTTCACATTTAAACCAGACATAATCAAGTGTCAATCTTTTGATAGATATTGTTTCTTAAAAACACGCTATTTGTTTTAACAGCGGGATTTAATTATAAAATTAATTAATGCAACTTCTATGTTATGAATTTGGTAAAATAGACTTCATTTTTGAATTCGGAATATGAAATATAGCTTCGGATGAAATTTTGGCATTGTTCTAAAAAACATCAATTTTTGATGAATAGTGAAACTACTAAGTGGTAGTTAAAAAAATTGATTTTTTCATAAAAATTAATTTTACCGCTTCTGTGAATGGAATTTCAAAAATCCGAGAGACACGGTTGATGTCAGTAAGTAAAATGTGGTTCAATGAGATGAAAATAATTTTTGGTGAATAGTAACTTTTTACTTTTATTTACCACGGTTAAAAGTAAATAGGGTAATTAAGGGTAAGAATGATATTAATATTACCCTAACACATGTCCTAATTCTATTGGACAAGTGTATCTCGACCAAAAACAACCTTAAGTGTAAATTATTATCATTTAGGCCCACTTGGATTAGATTAGGACATTTATTATTATTTAATTCAAAGAAGAGTTAAAAGAGTTAAAATCAATGTTTATTTACTAAAACATTTTTTATATAGGGTTGTACATGAGATAAATTCGATTGTAAATATTCATTATAAAGATAAAAAGATTTCATACAGAATGGTATTTTATTTGTAATTTTTGGACATCAAATAAGTTAATTTATTTATGACACAAAGATGATGCAGTAATTATCTTATTTATGAAATATTGACATAATTGATGTTATAAACACAAAAATAAATGTAATTTGAGACTTTTTATGAATTCCACTAATTTTATAGGTTACTATGATATATTAGTATTGATTTAATCAACTTGGTTCGAACATATAATTCTGTTATGACTTTCACAAAAATCATATATCAAATAGTGTCAAAATTGACACAAAATAGTTTTTAAATAAAATATTATATTATTAATTGTTATTTTATTCCTAAAAATCTAAGGTTCAGCCAAATGACTTAGATAAAGATATATATATTAATAATAAACAATTTGGGGTTCGTTTGGCATGTTATTGTAAGTGTATTAACCATATAGTGAAAGAAAACAAAAAGACACGGTAAAAGTTAAATTATTTAACTTAGAGTTAAATCTAATTGATAAGGTTAAAATAATACCCTAAACTTGTCTAAATCCTATTGGTTGATAGAATTTCGACCCATCCCGACTTTAGCTTTGAAATAAGACCCTTTGGAACCATTATAAACCGATTTTTACATTAATATAAAATAATATTTTGAGGTATTCCTAAGGTGCCCCTCTCCTCCCTTATAAAAGGACACCTCATCCCCCTCCTCCTCACACAAATTTGAGCACTCAAGCTCGGCCAACCCCTGCCATTTTCTCTTCTCCACTTCCCTAGAATAATCCTAGGGGTCCTGGTATTCTTCAAATACCAATCTTAGTTCCCTAAGTGGAGGATTCAAAGAGGTGTTCCAAAGAAGAGGTAATATCCATTACCGATCTTTTCAATTTATTTCTTATTCAACTTCTTCTTCTTTGGTTGTTTCATTATAAAGTAATAACATCAGTATTACTTACATACTGATATGTTATTATAAATATGAAACATCTCTAATTAACCTTCTATCCATCCTACGGAAAAAGTAAATCACCGCGCGTGCGTACGTACGGAATACCGTCTCCACGCCGTGGTGTAATCTATTTTCCGCCACCACCTTAATTGGATGGGTATAATGGTTTAATGAGTAACTATATATGATTATTATAAAGTGATATTGATACTGAAATAGTATACATACACTTCAACACAATTCCACGACCATGGGAATGATATCATCGCTCGTGCGTACGTACGGACTACCGTCTCCACGACGCGATGAGATTCATTCTCCATGTTAACCATTTAAGAATGATTATAAAGTATATATAAGAAATAATAATGAAATATATGACATTATAAATCTACTGGATTTATGTATATATATATATATGTGTGTGTATGTCATCTACTTACTTCCATTCAAGACAATAAGGAAAGGAAAACAGCGTTCATGCGTACGTACGGACTACCGTCTCCATGAACGGTGTTTTTCATTTCATTTATCTATCTATTATATATATATATATACTGAATATATATGATATATAAATCATATTTTATATTCTGGAAGTAAGTAAATCATGATATAAGTAATAATAATGTCAAGAACAACAAGTCAAAACACCTACGATAAATGAGACGATTTTTCCCCAAACGCTACTTTAACATGAATTTACAAAAGAAAGGGTAATATAATGTCATAAGTGAACCATATATGATATGATAACAATTAATATGATTCTGTAATAAGTCAATGACATTATTTAAATCATTATACAGGAGGTTCAGACACATACGAAGCAAATCGGACCTAAGGTAAGGGAAATATCACAATCTCATTTTTATCCGAGATTGTTTATACTTTAGTATTTACTGGGGTGTATTTTATCATCCACATCCATATTTCCTCAATATGTAATATTATTTCCATCCACCTACAATTTTTTAAATCCAATTTTACCCTTCAGTGAGTTTTTAGTAAAAGATATGAAAGGAATCTTTTGTCGTTTTTCGTACCAGGTACTTTTTTGACTTTTCCGACAAAAGTACGAAGAATGTTTTTTTAACTTATACGGCATGAATGGATTTCTAAAAAATTATTTCCAAGAAGCTTCCTTTACAAGTATTCAAGTTTATTTTTAATCAACTTCTTTTAGTTTAAAATTTTATGACATGTTAAGAAAGGAAAAGTGTTTTTGAAGTAGAAAGGATATTTTCCTCAATAATGAAGTTCAAGTATTTTATCAAAATTATTTTCCATCTAAGATAATAAAAGGGTTATGTTTTTATCCCTATTATTACATGGATTTGATTATGTTGTGATGGAAACATTTTTATTAATTCCTTTATCTTATATGAATTGTTTTATGATGTCATGTTGTTTAAGAATCCCATTTTTATTACATGGGTTATGCGATGATGTATGATTTATGATTATGTGGCACACATAAGAAAGGATTCAGTATAAGATGGGTGGGACCTATATCTCCCTCCAATGAATTGGGTAAAGATTTTATATCTCATGAGATAGACAGGGCTGGAACGGTAGGTTATACCGGTTCAGTGAAACAGGACTGAAACGAGGGTTACTCGATTCAGAAAGGGACTTTTTCCACTAAGATAGTCTTGGCAATGAGTATTGACTAACAAGAAATGATTCTCTATGACTATGTGTGAATGCCACAAAGTTTCATGTTTTAAGTTATGATTATTGTGATTACATTTCACTGCCATGATTTACCCCATGTTATGAAATTATGATCTCTTTTGCAGGTTAAGATTTCCAAAAGTTATGTGCTTGTGTATATGATGTGATTGATATTTCTTTTGTTTATCCTTACTGAGCATTTGAGCTCACCCTTTTATGTTTTCTTTTCCCCAGGATATAAATAAAGGTTTTAGGTAAAAAAAAGGGGAAGATATTTATGGGAGATATAGAAGATCTTTCACCACGATTAGAAGATTACGTTCCGAGTTTCCAAAGACACTAAACTATTACGATCCTTGCGTGTGTGTTTTTGTTATGTACCAAGTATTCTGCAAAAGTAATGTAATGTCCATGTACGTCAGGATACGGGTCTCTACATTAGCCTCCTCC
This sequence comes from Viscum album, assembly GCA_963277665.1. NCBI lineage: Eukaryota > Viridiplantae > Streptophyta > Magnoliopsida > Santalales > Viscaceae > Viscum > Viscum album. Next base: position 28,161,836 of record OY728132.1, on the reverse strand, counting down.
CATGTCTTCTTAAACCTCATAAGGAATGACCCCCACCATGATTTGGATTATGTTGACAAAGGGGGAGATAAAGTAACAACTTTCTTCTTTGTGAGAAGTTTTACTTATCTACATTTTTTTGAATTTGAAGTTGTGGTTATCATATAATGGAGGACAGAAAATGAAAAGTGAGAAAATAAAATATTATATTGAGAGAAGAAGAAAATAGAGGGGGATTTAGCTTTACATGACCGAGAGGGGAATTTACTTTTACATGGCTGCAAAATTTTCTTTCCACTAAGGGATGGAATTCCTTCAAAACATTACTTAGTCCAATATTGTGTTTTAAGGACACCCCCTTCTGAGAAAGGATATGTTTTAATAAAAAAAACTTTGCAAAATATGAGTTGTGAAAACATCTGAGAGTTGGAAAACTTTTTAAAGAGGGTTGTCAACAATTACAAAGGGTAAGATTGAAGAACCTTTGTGTTGTTTTATTTTAAATTTTATTTTATTTTTTACAACTTACCTTTCTTATTGATGAATTTTTTTGATTTACATAAACATGAATTTATCGGTTGGTGGATGTTTTTCTTTGTTTTAATCATAGAAATAAAGAAATTTAAGAGTTTGAAACACGTTTCTGAGTTTGAAAGAAGTTTTTGAGTATGAAAGATGTTTCTGAATGAAAAAGTCCTTGTTTTTTTGAATATTTTTTAAAGATAATGTCGTTGAAGAGTGAAAAGTCAAAAGTTAAATAGATTCTTAGACTTTTAAAAAAAATCAGAAAATGTTTTTTTATTAGGAAGTTCTGAAAAATCATGAAAACTTTAATGATAAAATGTTTTCTAGAAATTATTAAGAAGTTTGATAGAATTGGAATCACTTTTCTAATCTTGTTACTAGTAAAAATCATAACCTATTTCTTAAGAAAATTGGAACCTAAATTCTTCAAAAATCAAAACATGTTTTCTGAAGAAATCAGAATCACTTTTCTGAGCATGTTTTTAGGAAAAATAAGAACATGTTTCCTGAGAAAACTAGATCATGAATTCTTCACGAATTGGAACCTGATTTCCAAACAATTTAGAACCTAATTTCTATGAAATTTAGAACCTGATTTATGAGAAATTCAGAACCTTTTTTCTTAAAAATTTGGAACCTACTTCCTAAGAACTTCAGAACCTAATTTCTGATCAATTCAGAACCTGATTTCTAAACAATTCGAAACCTAATTTCAAAGAAATTCATAACCTGATTTTTGAGAAATTCAAAATTTAATTTCTGAGCAATTCAGAACCTTATTTCTAAGCATTTCAAAACATGATTTATGAACAATTAGGGACATGATTTTTGAGTAATTCGGAACCTGATTTATGAACAATTAATAACCTAATTTATAATAAATTTGGAACATGATTTTTGAAGAAATCAGAACCATTTTTATGATCATGTTTCTGATAAAATATAAACAACATTTCTAAGCATATTTCAAAGAAAATCTGAACAATGTTTCTCAGCATGTTTTTGAGAAAACTAGAAGCAAAATCTAACATTATCATACTTAGAAGGATATGAAGTGTTGAAGAAGTAAATACTAAATTTAAATTTTGTGTAAATATCATTGAAATTTAAGTAGATTTAAATAAGTAAAATATTGAATATTAAATGGTAGATATTTACAATGTTTTTATAGATTTAAGGAAGAAGAAAATATTTCAAGTTTCCCACTTTTTATTTTCAAATTTACTATAAATATTTTCTCATATAATTTGTTCCTTTTTAACTTTTACACATGTGAAAAATGTGGAGCTTTGAATAATTCAAAGTGAAAATTTCCCACTAAAACGTAGAAGGTTTTGTTGTGTGTTTGAGGATGGAAAAATTGAAATCATCTTTACCCTACTGAGAAGATCATACTTAGCCAAATCGGGATGAAGATCCAGACTATTCATTTGTGGAGAAGATTAAACAAAGTTTTTATTCTTTTTTTTGTGATCAATGTTTCTATAATAAAACATCATAAACTGATGGGAGTTAGTATAATATTTCCTATCAGGAGATATAAGTTGTCTAATAGGAGTTGGAACAAGTTTTATTCACTTATTCATTATAGTGGATTTCTATAAACCCACATGAGTGGCTATGGTAAGGATGTAGGTTTCCACATTGAGGTTAGAACTTGTAAATCATATGGGCCTTACTTTCTTTACCATTATTGCATGCATAAGTATTTTCTAAGGTATTATAAGGATCTAAATATTAACAGGTTGCAGGTGTTATGTTTTTTAATGTTTTCGAAACATATAAAAAGTGAACAACTTATTCAACCCCCCCCCCCCCTCAGTTGTTATTTGATCCTTGGAACTTCAATATTTATCTATTTTAGCTAAAATAAATTCAATAAAACCTTATGAATATATCATTATTTAATTCCCCAATTAAGAAAACAATTATTTTACACTTCATCTCCACCAAACACAAGTTTTTAAATATTGATTATGACATGATATTCACACTTTAACATGAATCACACAAAAATATTTTAATTTCAAAATATTTTAAATTGAAAGGTATATAATAGCTACCTAAATCTTATTTCTTCTTTGAAAATGTATTTTTTACCATAAATAAACATTCTTCCATGAGAGAAATGGTACTTGTATCCTTTTACTAATTCTTACTTTAAAAAACTCTTTTAATATTTTTATATCAGTGAGGATATTTGTTAATGATTTCAAAAATTTAATGTTAATATGAATTTAATTAAAAATTAATAGAAAAATTTAACTTTTTCTATCTCTTCTTACCTCATTCTCTCTAGGGATAGTGACATAATCATAAAAGATGGTTTAAAACCCTATTTAGCATCCATTTAACTTTTTTACCTTTATACAAAATATGTTCCTCATATTTACACTCTTTTTTGGTATCTTGAATCAGTTATTTTTTATCTTCCTTATTCGAAATTCTTTAACTCCACATGATGATCACCTTAAATTCAGTTTGTGGGTTATTCTTTTTGTTACTAAATAATTTTCTTTGTTTTCATTCAATTAATTGAGTTATAATTTTACCAACTTGAACCTCCAAAATTCTCATTAAGTTAGCATGATTTTTATAACCAAATTATTTATTTTTTAAATAAATATAAGTTCATGTAATATACTTTTCCACCACCTCAATAATACATTTTATTAATAGAGGAAAAGGAAATAGGGGGTACAATTAGGGAGAACAATCAAGGGGTCTGTAAAAGTAGAGACTAAAAGAACCCCCAATAACAATGCCCATCCTACCAGAATGAAGGGAACTAATGATACTAAACTTCATGTGAGGAACCTTATTAGATGACTTTGATGCTATAAAATCATCCAAATGGTTACCTTCATGCCACATGTTAATAAGTTCAATATCATTGGTGATGAGGGCCTTACATTTTTGGATCAGGTACTCAATGTTCCATAGGGTTTCATTGATCCCTTTAAGGGATCCTCAAGTGATCTTTGTATCTATTTAAATTATAGTAAATAAAATATTATTAGAGAGACATAAATCAAGGCTATGCTTAATGGAGTTAGCCTCTACTGTGAGGGAGTCACCATTTCCAAAGAAAGAATTAAATACAAATATCACTGAGCCAATGGTGTCACACACCACAACTCCTCCACCCATCTCCCTATTTATATAATAACCTTTAAAATTAAGTTTTATACCACCTAAGGGGTGAGTCCAGTGAACCAAGTGACCCAACAATGAGAGTTAGATGGAAGTAGTGGAATAATTCGTATCCATGTAGCATTTTAGGGAGGGATCCTCCTACCAATGTTTCATGGGGGTTATATATCCAAAATTATACATTTGATCCTTATCACCAATGTAGTTTCAAATGGAATTGATCTGCTATCTCGATCCTTATTTATTACATCTCATAAACACCAATAGTCATCCACAAGAATGAGAAACCGCTCTGTCTTCTCATGATTTTTTCCTCCCACCCCACTAAACCAGCATTGAAAGAACTCATCCTAAGTCTAAACCCGCATAGATAATTCCATGAAGACACTAAAAGTTTTCCATGCCTTATTCTTCCAATAATGTTAGAAAAATAAATAAATTATGGATTCCTCTTTATGGGTCATATAGCACCAACACTTGGAAGCTAAGGGAACACCTTTCTTCCTAACCTCTTAATCGGTGGGTAATTCATGATTATGAATTCTCCATATCATAAATTTTAGTTTTACCATAATAAATTTTCACCAGAGTTAGCTTTCTCACACATCAATATCTTGAGCATATAGAGTAGTATTTTTGTATTCTTTGTTAGAGAACATACCCGTTGTTGATCCCAAGAAAACAAACTCATCCAAGGCCTCTTCAATCTTGATATCATTAAACAGCTTATTTTGAGAGGGATTCATTATAGAATAGATGAAAGAGAGGTAAAGTTTGTCCTTCTTGAAGTTTATGTCTAGTGTGGGGCACCCCGGAAAGCCCAACACCTATCCATCCCAATTTCAATCCAAAAAATTAATATCTCCATTCCCAATTATCCAACAAGAATGATGTTGAGGCATTGGAATAAGACATTGGATGGAATTTTATTAATAAGAGGAAGGAATCATGGATTCTCTCCCATAGTTTCGATATTTTCCAATAATGAACTTTCTCGATAAAAAAAAGTTGCTTTCAATAACCTCCCAATCCAATTTTCCTTGAATGAAATACATCATATCCATTACATTCCCCATATTGATGTCTCTATTTTCCACTGGTCTAGAAAGATTTTTTCTGCAAGCCCAATGAAATATCCCCTCTCATTGGGAATCCCAAATAAAATATGATAAGAGACTATCAATATCTTTGATAATAGTCTTATGAACCTTGAGAAATGATAGAATATGTATTGTAATAGAGGTTAGAATACAGTTAACAAGAGTGATCCTCCAAAAAAATGACATAAACCTATTTTTACAATTTTTGATTCGGTTAGTGATTTTATCAACGACTCCATCAAAGTGTCTAGTATATATTCTTCTAGTTGATAGATGGGAACCCAATTATATCATAGGAAATTTCCACTATGGATACCAAGTAATGATTCAATTATTTTTCTTCGCCTATACAAGAATGTGGAAATAAATAATACATATTTTTTCCCAGTTAATATTTTTACCACTCTATTTTGAATATTATTCTAGGGTGATATGACATTTCCTAATAGAAGATCGGAGACCATTGATAAAGAAGACCATTTCATTGGTAAATAAAAGGTGAAACACACCATTGAAGTGATTTCTATATTGAAAGGTATGGAGAATGAAAAGATGTATTTTGGAGGTAATGAATTTACTAAGAGAATCCTAGATAATGATGAAGTTAGTAAGACATATTAGAACACATTGTCTTATCCCCCTCAATGATTTTAAAAAGCCACATTATTTTTCCATGAAAAGAGTTTTGAAGCATGGTGAGTTTTAACAATGAAAGAGATGGTTCTTCACCCATTATGAGAAACCCATATATATCATTACCTAGAGAATAAAGTTCCAATCCATCCAATAATATTATTTATCCATATTGGTTTTAATAATAACGTTAGATCCTCTTTTCTTCCTATTAATGTCTATAATTATCTATTGACCGATGCCCATGGATCCTTGAATGGAATAACCTTTGATAAAATCATTTTTTTCTTTAGAGACTCATTTTTTGATATAGAGGGACAATATCCCATTGATGATGGATGATAATACTTTTTAGTGGAAGTATCACATGATAATCAGTCTAAATTGATATATGGAAGAGGTATCTTTCACTTTGGGAATAATAAGCATAGTCATGGAATAAGAAACCTTGGGCAGAGAGCCCCCATGGAAGAAGTCTTTAATTCCTTCCACAAGATCATCCTTCATGGTATCCCTAAAGTTCACATGTAATGTACCTGATAATTCATTTGGTCCTAGAGAACTTTCTTTATTCATTGAATTAATAATGTCACACACTTCTCCCTCCTCTGGGATAGTCACTAAAAGAACATTGTTCGGTGGTGAGACAACACACGGTATGGAGTTGAAAATGTCAGCCAGACCTTTAGGATAAATTTTTTTCATAAACTAGTTATCATTATAGAGAATAGAATTAAACTGAGAAAAAAATATACCACTTATCACCTCTTTGTCACTTGTAAATGTTCCATCTTCTAGTCCAACATTCAGAATACTCCATTGAAGTTTTTCTTTCAACATTTCATGGATGAAAATAGTATTATTGTCTCCTTCCTGGATCCAGGTGTATTTAGATCTTTCACATAGGATCATATCATGTTCAAGAAAAATATCATAGAAATTGTTCTTTTTTAGGGAATGGGGGTAATATAAATCATCATCAAACTTACCTTCCTGATTAGCTTCCACCCACTCAATTTCATCTTTTATGGAGTCCTGATCTTAGGTAACATATTGTAGGGAGTTAACCTAGTAATTTAAATCATTTTTATTTTCCACAACTTATTATGAAAAAGATTAAAAATACATCCTTGAATGGGTTTATTCTATTATTAATGAACAACTATTTGGTAGTTGGGCTGTTGTACCAATAGTATGGAAAATAGAAGATGACAACCGGGGTTCTCTCTAGACTTCTGGTTAATTAGAATGGGATAATGATCTGAAAAAACACAAACCAAATGATTTACTTCATCATTTGTAAATAAAGGTATAAATTGAAGGTTTTCAAGACAATAGTCAAGTATACACCACGTTCTCCTATCATCATGTTGGTTGTTACACCAGGGGTACTTTTCACCCATAAGAAAAAAATCAATGAGTCCATTATGATCCAAGAAGTTTGATAACTCCATTCTATCCCTCTGAGGAAATAGATATCCACCTTTCTTCATATGAGAATCTAGGACAGTATTAACATCACCACTATCCCCAAACAGGATGAACCCTCTGGGTTGAAGGCTTTGAGGTCACTCCAAAGTTTGAACCTTAAAATAGCCTCACACTTAGCATAAAAAAGGTATAAGAGGAAAACCACATCCCTCAAGATGACCTTAACTGTAATTATCTAATCAAATGAAACACGATTATCTATAGAGATGGATTATTTAGAAAAAAAATCTAAATTTAATGATTTTTGGGCTCCCCTCATGCATGAAAAAACTCATTCAAATATTTTCATTAAATTCTAAAATCATTGAGCATCATTGTTTTGGTTCAAGAACCAAAATTATTGAAACATTATTATTGGACACCACATTAGTGAGGAAGTCCATCTTCACCCATTCCCTCAGTCCACGAGTGTTCCATATGATGACTGAGATCAGTGAAATAGAGTGGACATGGTACTAGGCCTAAGAGAAGGAAGCCAATTCGCATGAAAATTGGAACAGACGGACATCAATTTAGAATGAGACTAGGTGAACACTCTACAACAACTCTGCTCTTTATTACACACTTAAACATGATTTATTACATAAACATGAACTTAATACAACCCATAAAATCAAGAGGTATAGTGTCTTCGGGGATTAGAAACATTACAAAATAACTTAGAACAAAAAACACAACATCTTTATTAAAAACATCTTTTACATGACCACAACATTCTTTCATACGTAGCATTTCATGGGATAACCTAAGGACATGCATAAGAAAGGGTGATCTATAAAGATAAATAAGGGAGTAAACAAGGAATAAAATGAAGAATAAAATACATTTTATAAAATAGGCATATCAATGGATCATAATAGAAACATTAACATAAATTCATGATATATCATGATTATCATATTATAGAGATGTGGAAACAAGATTTAACATGATATTAGCATGATCCAAGGCTGGTTGCACATGAAGCATGAGTAAACCCTCATTTAACTTGAATTAGAATGAGTGAAACCTAATTTAACTTTATTTATCATGATTAAACCCTCATTTAACTTGACATATCATGATACTACTCATTACCCAATGCATCGGAGTGCTATCAGGGTGCACCCTTCTTAATTATTTCATTTCATGCATAAGTGTGCCACATAGATCATAAAAAATGGATTCTTTAAACATCATAATTTATTACACAAATAAGAGATGTGGAATACATAAATGTAAGTCCTCAATAAACAATTACATTTTCATAAAGGTGAATACCCTTGATAGAGAAATGGGTATGGTATTTACCTACATGAAGATTTTGGCATGGAAATTTTGGTGTAGATTCAGCAGCATAACGATGTCAAATAGAAATTGTAAAATGGGTTAATGAGAGACAAATGGTTCTATCATAATTTATACAAGAAATGCATACTAATGGATTCATGTAACATAATATCCCAATATATGTAATGGAATTTAGATTCATAATATAAAATAATTGTTTAAATGTAAATGAGGAGAGAGAAATCCCTTACGGAATTTTGGCATTGTAACGGGTGTACATGGGAGGAATTTATGAGAGATAAAGAGGTATCTCGTCATTAAAAAATAATTAGTGAAGTATTGGTGAGGTGAAAAATCATACCCCAACATTTTTACTTGAAAATAAAATGGTATAACAACATAAATAATTTTAGACAAAATGAGAAAGGGGGAAATCCATTACTTGGAAGTATGATCCCAAAGGCTTGGGAGAGGCTTGAGAGAGGATTATTGGGAGATTGGGGCACCTTGAGAAAATTATAGAGATATTAGGGTAGATTTTTGTTGAGCTAAAAATGGTTTTAGGGAAGATTAATGGGAGATTGAGTGGGTTTATATTGGAAAGGATGGAGGATTCTTTATTATTTAGGTTTTGAACACCACACATTAATCTAATCAAAACCACAGACTAACCCATGGTTTTTGCCCATGGTTTTTCTAAAATTTGAGTGGAAAACATTATTTCATAAGTCCAATTTCCTAACATATTAAAATATTGGGGTTTCTTATGTATAGGTGAGTCACACTCTCAATGAAATCATTTTAAAATGTTAAAATGTTTTATAAGTCTTGGAGGGTCCACTAAGTCTTTGTAAAATAAATAAAACAAACCTAAAATCAAATTATTTTAAAGTTAAAACATCTATTGGCCAAACATACTTTTTATATCATTTTATTACATCACTACCTGGTCATTATGATGTCATAAAAAACAGTATATATTTAAACGATACTTAATTTTTACCCAAAAAATCGACTATCTCAAAAAATTATGAAAAAATAATTGTTGAATAATTTAAAAGTTTTAATTACAAAAATAATATTCATTTTATCTAAATAATTTTCTAAATATGTGAATTTTTACTTTTAAAATAAAAACTGACATTTATTGAAAATTCATGGGTTTTGACAAAAACAGCATTCAAACCTTAATAAAAATTACGATTGTATTCATAAAAATTATATGATAATTTATATTTAATAAAAATTACTTTTTTAATAATATTTTATTCAAATAATATTTAATTAAAGAATCCATTAACTCATCAAAATAGATTTTTTAATTGAATATTAACTAAAAAATACTATTTATGCTTTAAAAACTATTTACAAAGTAACAATAATAAAATGAATGTATATTATTTATTATATACAAAAATAGTGTACATAAAAATATTGATAGGGTATTGTTACATAAACCCTTATAACACCCCCATAAGACCTAAGGGTAAGGTGTGCGATGGTGACAGACTCTTGATGAGGCTCAGATAACATTGCTCAGGTGGTAATCTCTATTAACTTCCACTTCTCCCATAGGTGGTTTTGTTAATGCTTAATGTGTTAAAGCTCGGCTTGTGCTTGTTCAAGAGATAAGCCCAGTGATGATACCTCCTTTCTGAGCTCCGAAAAACGGGCTTCATACAGAACAATTCTACTGGATGATGTCATCACATCCGTTGTCTGAGTAAATTGGATTTTTTAAAGCCCTATATTTATACTAATCATGTGATCATTCTTCAACAGTTATATTAGTAACGGTAACAATTCGTAATGGTATTATAAAATCCAAAAAACATAAAACTATGGAAGTTCATATGTCTTCTATAACTATTTTACATAATAAGACATTTAATTAGATTAAGAGTAATTTTCATTAATAAAATTTTGGGTCGTTATAATATTCCCCCATTAAGAAATTTAACCCCCAAAATTTCCTTTTCCCACACTAAAATAGATGAGGGTAACTCTGCTTCATCACTTCCTCTGATTCCCATGTTGCTTCTTCAAACTTTTAGTTTTTCCACAACACCTTGATGAGGGGAATTGTCTTATTTCATAGAACTTTTTATCTATGATATAAGATCTTCATCGGATTCTCTTCATTGGAGAGGTCATTCTCTAATGATACCGCCTATAGATTGAGTAAATTAAAAGGGTCAGGTATGTACTTCCTCAATAAAGTTACATAAAATACATCATGTACTTGAGACATGTTTATTGGGAGTGTCAGACGATAGGCCATTGTTCCAATATGGTCAAGGATCTCAAAAGGGATGATGTACCTTTGACTAAGTTTTCCATTCTTCCAAAATCTCATAACTCTCTTACATGATGATATATGGAGGAATACCATGTCTCCAATATCAAACTCTAGGTCTCATCGATGATTATCAACATAGCTCTTTTGTCGACATTGAGTAGCTTTAATGAGTTGTTGGATGGTCCTAACCTTCTCCACAATTTCTTCAACCATTTATGGAACTAGGACTTTTTCTCCCTAAATTCCTTCCAACATGCCGGTGTTATGCACCTCTTCCCATAAAGGGATTCATAAAGAGACATTTGGATTCTTGATTGGAAACTGTTATTGTAAGAGAACTCAACCAGAGGAAGATGTTGATCCCATACTCCTTTGAAGTCGATTGAGCATGATATCAACATATCCTCAAGTGTTTGCATAGTCCGATCAGATTGGCCATTATTTTGAAGATGATAAGTTATACTGAAGTTTAGCTCAGTATTTAGTGCATGTTGAAGAATCATCCAGAAATTAGAGGTGAATCTTGGATCTCAATCGGATACAATCGATAGTGGTACTCCATACAGCCTTACCACTTCTCTAATGTATATCTGTGCCAATTGATCCAATGAGAAATCCTCTAAAATTTCAATGAAGTGTGAAGTCTTTGTAGGATGATCCACAACAACCCAGATAGCATTGTTTCCTTTGGATTTCTTCGGAACTCCAATGAGAAAGTCAATGGTGATTTTCTCCCATTTTCATGCTGGTATGGGTAATGGTTACATCATCCCATTAGAATTATTCCTCTCATCCTTCACTTGCGGACATACTAGGAACTTTGATGTATACTCAACGATATTATTCTTCATGTTATCCCACCAATAATTATCTCAGATATCTCGATACATCTTTCTGTTTCGGGGGTGAATGGATAAATTTGAACTATGTGCATCATCCAAAAGTTCTCTTTTTAACTCTGGATTTGATGGAATGCATAGTCTTGACCCAAATCTCAAAATTCCTTCTTCATTAACATTGAAATCTGAGGATTTCCCTTTTCTAATGGTTTCTAATTTCTTCTAAATTCTCACATCATCCTTTTAAACATCCTTTAACATTTACAAAAGAGATGGTTGAACAATAATTTGTGAAAGAATTGATGAAGTTCCATTTTTTATGATTCTCATGTCTATATTCATCAAATCTAATAAGATTGGATCCTTTTCAATTCTCATGAATGATAGAATTTCTAGTTCCTTTCTACATAGAGAATCTTCCACCTTGTTCTCTTTCCCATGGTGGTAATTAATTGAGTATTCATAGTCTTTGATCAAATCTAACTATCTTCGTTGGATCATGTTCAACATTTTATATGTGAATATATACTTGAGTCTTTTCTAATCCGTGTATATTTCACACATCTCCCCAAAGAGGTAATTCTGTAAAAAAAAATTAAGTGAAGATTACTGCAGCCAAATCCAGTTCATGTGTTGGATAGTTTTTCTCATGAAAATTCAATTACCTTGAATAATAGGCAATGACTTTGTCATTTTTCATCAATACACATCCCATGAACTTCTTTGAAGCATCATTGAATTCCAAAAAAAATTCTCCACTTGTGGGTAGTGTGAGTACAGGCACAGTGATAAGCCTTTTTTTCAACTCCTTGAAGATGTATTTTCACTCATCACTCCAATAAAACTTTAATCTCTTATGAGTTATCTTTTTAAGAGGGTTATAAAATCTTGAGAAATTTCTCAAAAAAATTGACTATAATATCCAGATAACCCCAGGAAGCTACGGATATTCGTTTCCAATGTTGGCCTCAGTCATCCCTCAATTGTATCTTTCTTGGAGGGATCCACAGATATCTCATTCCTTGTGATGATATGACCAAATAATAATACATCATTTAACCAGAACTCACACTTTCTTTACTTTTAATAGATCTTCTCCTTTCTCAATGCCTTGTGTATAGCGCTTAGATAATTCTCATGCTCCTCTTTGGTTTTGGAGTATATTAAAATATTTTCTATAAAGACTAACACAAAATTTTTGAGGTAATCTCTAAAGACTATATTCATCAACTACATGAATATTGTTGGATCATTTGTGATTCTAAAAGTCATTACTATGAATTCATAGTTCTCATATCTTGTATGAAAAGAAGTCTTGGGGATATCCTCCTTCTTCACCCTTACTTGATAATATCCTGAATGCATATCTACCTTGGATAAGTATTGTGCTCCACATACCTAATAGAAAAATTCTTAAATTTGTGGCATATGATACTTGTTCTTTATCAGGATTTTTTTGATCTAACAATAATCGATGCAAAGGCGCATTGAACCATCCTTCTTCTTGATGAATAGGACTGGTGTACCCCATGGTAAATCACTTGGGTGTATAAACCCTTTATCTGGATTCTCTTATAGTTATTTATTCAGCTCCTCAAGCTCCAAAACATCCATTTTATATGGAGTCTTTGATATTGGTAATTCCCTAGGTATAAGATCAGTTGATAATTCATCATCTCTTCTATGAGGAAGACCAGACAATTCCTTGGGAAACACTTCAGTGAATTCCCTCACAATAGGAATGTCTTCAAGGATGGTTTCTTCCTTTGACACAATAATCCAAGAAAGATACACATTCTCATAAGGAATTAATATCCATGCTTGAGATGATGGTGCTAAATAAGATTCATCCACCTCCTTTCACTTGTACAGAATCAGGGGTCGATTCTCCATATGGAGGGTGATTTTCCTCTCACGGAAATTTCTGTTGGCTCTATATAAGGAAAGTCAATCCATGACATGAATCGCATAAAATTTCACCTCAGGGAGTATGAAAAGGTTCTCCATAAAGTTCAATTCACAAATTATGATAGGTGAGTAGTAATATTCATTGGATTCAACAATTTCCCCATTTTCCGTTCTCACCAACATCTTTACTTCCACGATTTTTGGTGATGCTGGGATTGTTCTACTAAACATTAGAGATATAAAAGAATGTGTAGAACCAGAATCAAAAAGTACGTTCACTATTCTTGAATAAATAACAAGATTAATTACTACCACTTCATTGTCGGGGTTCTCTTTAGCAGTAGTGATAGAAAAATCACTCCCTTGTAGCCTTGGAGGTTTTTGGTTGCCACCGAAAACCCTTGGATTTGGGAACTGGATGGAAAAGTTTCATGGTTCTTTTTAGTTGAAGCAATGAATAGTGTGTTGAGGGTTTAATGGATTGTTCCTCTCTTTTTTCATAGTAGCAAGTTTTTTTTGTAGGTAGTTAATGTCTAGGTGCCCCTCTCTTCCACACCTAAATCATTTCCTTGTCCCCTTCAAGCAATTTTCGGGGTTCTTCTTTCTGCACCTTTGGCAAGTGGGGTGCTAGAATTTCTTAGCACAGTTGGATTTATCTATTGGACCTCCAAAATTAAATTCCACATTATGCTTCTTATCCCCATGATACACCTGATAGTTTCGGATCTCCATTTCAACTTTGAGGGCACATCAAACAATTTCCTCATAGCTCTCGAAGTCACGGATCGCCAGGTCTTTCCTTAGGCTAGGTTTTAGCCCACCAAAGAAGTAGTCAAACTTGTATTTGGGGTAACAAAAAAGTTGGAGGTGTATCGTTCAAGCCTTTTGAATTTTTCCTCATACACTCAAATGGATTCACCGTCTTTTTTCTTGAGGGAAAGGATGTCCCTTTCCATATTAAGTCGGAGGGTGTGTGTAAAATATTTATCGGAAAACATTTTTTGGAAATTCTTCTATTCCAATGCCTCAATCTATTCATTAGGCTTCTTATTTTTTATCAATGTCCACCATTGATCAACTTAACCCTCCATATGATAATCATCCTAAAGAACCTTATCTTGTTCGAAACATTGAACTATAGAGAATATCTTTTCAATGGAGTTGATCCATTTTTTGGAAATTGAGGGATCAGATGATCCGTTAAAAGTAGGAGGACTTTATCTCATGAATCTCTCGATTGGACTTGTTATTTCTTAGTGGGGGTCAAAAATTTCTCTTGAACCATGTTTCTATTCAAAACTTGAGTAACTAAGATACTATCATGACAAATTTTGTGATTCCCTCTCCCATCAGATTGGGAATCTCATTAGAATGGACATCACATTGATCTTCACATTAGTTGTTAGCTCGAGTAATCCTATTACCACCCATTGTCTAGAATAAAAGGAATGTTAGGGGTAACACATAAAGTGGAATCCAATGAAAAAAATGGAAAACTTATAAATTACATTTATTTTCTTAACTTATCTATGTTATCCATGATTTACTTCCCAATATATATTCTTAGGGGAATTTTTTTATTACCTTAATAATGGTTCATACTAAGCTTATAAATTTACAAAATCATATCCTCTAGGAGTGTCGTAACCTAGAGTATAGCAGGGCCCATTCTTGTGCACCAGTTCCCATTCGAGTCTAGATCAAAGCAGTTTTTTTGGGTTTTACCCCTAGATTCATCTATACCAGAGCTTCCTCTACCTGCTCATATCCAGATAAGGAGGTATTTTTTTGATAAACCACTTACTCAATAATCACCAAAATTTAGGGATGTTTTTATTATACTTAGTCTTATACCTAATGATTTTACTAGGGTTTTCTAATCCTAATCCGAAAAATAACTAAACAAATCCTCTGATACCAACTATAATAACCCTTCTCTTTATTACATAATTAAACATTATTTATTACATAAACATGCACTTAATAAAACCCAGAAGATCTAGAGGTCTAGTTTATTTGGGGCTTAGTAACATTACATAACAACTTAGAAGACAAAACACAACATCTTTATTAAAAACTTCTTTTACATGACCACAACATTCCTTCGTACTTAGTATTGTAAGGGATAACCTAAGGACATGCATAAGAAAAGGGTTATCTATAAATCCCAGTAAGGGAGTAAACAAGTCATAACATGACTGATAAAATACATTTTAGGAAATAGGCATATCAATGGATCATAAAAGAAACATGAACATAAAGTCATGATATAGCATGATTATCATATCAGGGAGATGTGGCCACAACATTTAACATGATATTAGCATGATCCAAGGCTCATTGCACATAGATCATAAGTAAACCCTAATTGCACTTGAATTAGCATAATCAAACCATAATTTAACTTTATTTATCATGATTAAAAGCTCATTTAACTTGAAATATCATGATAAAAATATTTATCCAATGCATTGGAGCGCTATCAGGGTGCACCCTTCTTAGTCATTTCATTTCATGCATAAGTGTGCCACATATATCATACAACATGGATTCATTAATCATCATAATTTATTCCACAAATAAAATATGTGAAATTCATAGAATTTTATTCCTCAATAAATGATTACATGTGTATAAAGTTTAATACCTTTAATAGAGAAATGGGTATGGTATTAACTTACACGGTGATTTTGGCATGGAAATTTTGGTGTAACTTCGGTAGCATAACGACGTCAAATATAAATCATAAAATGGGTTGATGAGAGAGAAAGTGATATCCCATCATTTATAAATGAAATGAAGAGTAAAGGAGTCATGTAACATAATATATCAACATATTTAATGGAATTTAGATGCATAATATAAAATAATTGCGTGAATGTAAATGAGGAGATAAAAATACCTTATAAAATTTTGGCATAGTAACGGGTGTACATGGGAGGAATTAATGAGAGATAAAGAGGTATCTAATAATTAAAAACTAAGGGGGGAAGTATGGAGGATGTGAAATATCATACTCCAATGTTAGTAATTGAAAATAAAAGGGTATAACAACATAAAAAAATTTGGACAAAATGAAAAGGAAGAAATCCCATACTTGGAAGTGTGATCCCAAAGGCTTGGGAGAGGCTTGAGAGAGGCTTCTTGGGAGATTGGGGTTCTTTGGGAGGATTATAGAGAAAGGAGTTCATAGATTAGTTGAGCTCCAAATGGATTGAGTGAAGTGTAATGGGAGATTGTGTGGGTTTATAAAGGAAAGGAGAGGAGATTCTTTATTATTTAGGTTTTGGACACCATACATTAAACTAATCAAAAAATCAAGTCAAACCATGGTTTTTCCCTGTGGTTTTTTACAAAGGGGATTAAAAAATATTATATTATAAGGAAAATTTCTGAAATTATTAAAATATTAGGCTTTCTTATGTGGATGTGAGTCACACTCTCAAGGAAATCGTTTTAAAATGTTAAAATGTTTTATAAGTCTTGGAGGGTCCACTAAGGCTTTGTAAAATAAATAAAACAAACCCAAAATTACAATATTTTAAATTTAAAAAATTTATTGGACTAACATCCTTTTTATATTATTTTATTACCTCAAAATTTGGTTATTATTATGTCATAAAACACGTTATATATTTAAATGGAACCTAATTTTTACCCAAAAATTTGACTGTCTTAGAAAATTATTAAAAAATCACTGTTGAATAATTTCGACATCCTAATTCCAAAAATAATATTAATTTTATCTGAATAATTTTCTAAATATTTTAATTTTTACATTTAAAGTTAAAACTGAAATTTATCTAAAATTCATGGGTTTAGACAAAAACTACTTTCAAACCTTAATAAAAATTACAAATGTATTCATAAAAATTATATGATAATTTATATTTAATAAAAATTAATTTAGTAATAATATTTTATTAAAATATTATTTAATAAAAAAATGCATTAATTCATTAAAATATATATCTTAATTGAATATTAACTAAAAAACTATTTGTGCTTTAAAAACTATTTACAAAGTATCAATAATTAAATGAATGTATATTATTTATTCTATAAAAAATGATGTACATAATCAAAGTTCTAGGTCCTTGTTAAATAAACCCTTATAACACCCACTTAATACCTAAGGGTAAGGTGTTCGATGTTTATAGACTCTTGGGGAGGCTCATATAACATCGCTCGGGTGGTAATCTCTGTTAATTTCCACTTCTCCCATAGGGGGGTTCCGTTCAAGCTTAACATGTTGAAGCTGGGCTTGGGATTGGGCAAGAGCGAAGCCAAGTGATTATACCTCCTTTCTGAGCTCTCACAAATGTGCTTCCTACGGAGAAATTCTACAGGATGAGACCATCGCTTATTTTGTTCGAGTAAATTGGATTTGTTAAATCCTTATATTTATACTAATCATGTGATCACTATTCAATGGCTATATTAGTAATAGTAAAAATTCTTAACAATATTTTAAAATCCAATAAAATAAAAACATGTAAGTTCATATGTCTTATATAACCCTTTTACATAATAAGACACTTAATTAGATCAAGAATAATTTTCATTAATAAAAGTTTGGTTCATTACACACTCTGCTGGAAGGAGGAGTATGGATGGGTGGAGTCTTTGAATCATCCAAAAACACTCCAAAATTTTATGAAGAAAACTTCGTGGATGATGATATGTGAGGAAAAATTTTCTAAATAAGAAATAATACATTGAATCTATTTGAAGTTGGAAATAGAGAGCTTGATAAAGAACCAGGTTCCCAACAGTAATAGGAGGAAAGAGCAGGGCCGAAGAAAATCAAGTCTTTCCCTTTGGAGGATGGCTGAACTAGGTGGGGAGGTCTAGATGGAATCTTGAATTCCAAATTCGTATATAAGGGATTTGGAATGCATGCATATTAAAGGGTCAACTATCACCTACTGAGATGAAACGAAGGATAGAGGTAGATCTTCCCATGGCCAATAAGAGGAAGCAATGGACATTAAAGAGATCACTAATGAGGTATAAATTTACTCATTTATATCCACCATGTGTATTCATATTATATGTTTCTATTTATATAATTTATATTTAAAAATATTAATATAAATTTTATTTTAAAATATATATTTTTTATGGTAAATTTCTTCATCAATGAACCACCAATGATAACATCAAAAATAGACCAATTACTTTAAGATAAACAATTATAAAAGGTACTAATTAGAAAGAAAAACTCAAGTCCATAATGATGAAACTTTTTAAAAATTTATCTTAACCTATATCATGATTCATAAATTAAATCAATATAAAATTGATTTAAATTTTTAATATTTACATTGAGATTCATGAAATTTAATGTGGGGGAAATCATGTCAAAAAAATATTTTCATTCCATCCTATATATTAATGGAATGTGTTTTCAAGATTTGAATTCATTTTTTCTTTCATCCCTCAATGAAAATTTAAAAAAGTGTATCCTTACCATATCATATAAAATAATATTGAATTAAAATGTATCAAAAATTATAAAAAATATTTCATAGCATGTATTTGGATTCACGTGTGTTAGAATGGTGAATTGATTGAAATTTTGAATCATGTGTTCAGCCTTTGACATGACTTTAAAATTTTTAAATCATATTACGGAACTCGAATGTTTGATCTCACCCCAAAATTGATGCAAATTCATACTCCATTTAATTTTTTTATCTTTTGTGACCCATTTTCAAACCTTAATTTCCTTTTTTATTTCATTCAACTCCATGCATGGTCACCTCTCTTATTTTCCTTATAAAACTATTTCAATATCAATATTGTATTCAAATAGTTTTCTCCCTAATACAAATATATTTTCCCAAGTAAAAGGTCAATACATTCCTAAATATAAAATATGAAATCAAAGCATAATCAACATGCATATCAAAATAAATAAAAATTAAAAACCAGTTTTGGAAAATAAAAGTCTGGTCCTAATATATTAGATCTATATTCTTTAAAGCTTAGCTCTTTACTAGATAAGAAATACAAATTTTAAAAACTATTTAGATATCCTTAATTTCACATGATCTTATAAATTTATAAATTTATAATATATTATCAAATATTAATTTCATAACTGTAGTAATTGGTTATTCTTGGTTCAATACTAGAGAGAAAAGTGCCCGTTAGAGTACTACATTGATCAAAAAGTTAAAAAATTAATACTGAAGTGATTTTATAATTAAACTAATAAAAAAATAGATTAAATGAATGATTATATGGAATTTAAATTTTAAGTTTGTTATTTCTATTTTTATGATTTTAATATATACAAAATAATATAATGAATACTTGAATTCTAAAAAAATAATGTCCAAGTAAATCTTTATTCCTGGTATTTACTCCTTTATCACTAAACTAATTTATTATAGTTTCACATTGTAAATCAATTAAACAACATAATGAATCAAAACCATTCTTAAGTGTAGATAATCAAAATCCATTCAATTGTTATGAATAAACAATTATAATCTAATTTTCATACTAAATGATAATCTATAAATATATTCACAATAGTCGTGAAAATAAAAGTATGAATTGTATAGAATAAATATTAAACATGAAACACTAGTATTATTAAAAAATATTAAAATATATTAAAATCATTTACACTTTCATTATATCCTAGACATAAGAGATTTTAATCAATTATAATTTAGTGATCGCATATCATAAAATAATAGACCATAATAAGCATGTAGAAAAAAATATCTAACTTTAAAATTCCTTATAAAGGACTAAACTATCCTAAAATGATCCTATAGTATGCCTCTAAGTCATCCTTGATTTATCTTTCTCCATTTTCATCGATCCCTTTCATATTTCCAAGGTTCATAATTTATAAAAAAATAACAACAATAAAATGTGACTTGAAAATCATCAAAACAATACGGTTTTTATGTCTTCATGATATCCTATATTCTTATTATAACCATATATATATTCAATAATTACATATATTTTTACATGTTATATATCTATAGATATATAAATCATGGTGTTGTTATAATTAAAGTTCTCATTTCAAATTTAACTTTGATTAAATCTCCAAAATCTTTATGGATCAAAATGTTCATCTTCTCATTTAAACTGAAATTTAAATATTCATCTACCTCGTATAAATAGAAAAGGTGTTATAGAAAATTGAAATGTCCACTTAAATAATCCTCTATTATCATTGCTTTACTCACAAAGAGAAACGCCTGTAAAGAAATGATTGTTGGTTATATATAGGAGGATACCTTAAGAGGAGGATAAATAAGGGTATATTTATTTTAAATGACCCTACCAATGATCATGTTTCTTGGTAAATAAAAACACGCATCCCCCTATCAAAGAATATTAAAGTGATAAATCAAGTAAAAAGATACACATGTGTTTTTTACTTGGTTTTCCTATACTGGAATACATCCAAGGAGCATATAGTGACAATTTGTCTGACATGACTCGACCCACCAAGGCCCCACATGGGATGAAAGTAAGTATAGAGTTACACCCAAATACTTCCTCTAATAACCCAAGGAATTGGTGACTAGTACTGGGTAGAAATAATATACAAAAATAGTGGTATTGGCCTATATCAACCTATAATAAATACATATCCAATGCATATGATTACTAGAAACACCAGTAGTATATATATAAATAATCAACTAAAATTCATTCAATTCATGTATGATACATCAAGTACAAATACAACACCACGTATAAAAATATCAAGGGAAACATACATCTAATAAGTCTCAAAATCAGGTAGACAAAGTCAACTAGAAATATCCACCTCAATAAGTGAACCCCATGATTGATCCCTAGTTACAATAGTCGCAACCACTATTAATAGAACAACTGTTATTTGTTATGCATCACCAAGAATCATTAGGTGGTAGCTCTAAACAAGAAACACCAACTCCAATTCCACCATGAACATCTCTCAATTTTATTCTATACATATACAAAACATGTATTCATAGGTCCCATGTAGGGTTCAGTATAAACATACCCACCAGGATACCCCAAACCCACCAAGGAAATAAAACCAAACAAGTCAACCCAAATCTCTTGGTATTAGTAATAGTATCTAGGGATAACAAAAAATGATCCAGATATACTCTACAGCTAGAAGTTATAGGAATAAAATTAAGTCTTAATCATTTCAACTCTCATCCTCAAAATAAACATCACACAAACAACTAGGAGTTCTTGGAACACTGAACAGTCAATAATATTTTAAGTATATAGCCTAGCTATATATAGTGTCTCAAGGTAAATCCATTGGGAATCTGAGGAGTCATAAGTCATAGTTGAAGAAGCCCAAACTAACTAGTCCTACCAAAAATCACTACTACAAAAATGGCATATATCAGCGCTAAAAAAGAGCTTTAACAGTGATAAAAAAGCACTGTAAAGATCAGCGCTAATATAGAGGGGTCCCTTTTATCAGTGCTTTTAAAAAGCGCTGATAAAGGTCAAAAAAATTAAAAAAAAAATTAAAAAAAAAATTAAAAATAATAAGGGGCAGTGCTTTTATCAGAGCTTCACACCCCCTTTATCAGTGCTAAGAGGTCTCCCGCATGCTTCCCTTCTCACGCATCCTCATACATGTGCACCCCTTTTGCTTCAACCCGAACTCAAACCTGGGACCTCCCCCCTTTAGCGACTTCACCTTTACCACTATGCAATTTCGTTTTGTTCTCTATTTAATGATATATCTATATATATATAGTTATATTTATTCATATATTGATATAGATTCATATTAATATAAATATATTTGTTCATATATTAGTATATATATATTAATTCGTATATTAATATATTTATAAGAATATTTTTAGTTATAATTTTTTATACGTATATTTATTTGTATATTAATATATACTTATAAGATTAGTTTTAAATACATTTATGAAAAATTATGTTCTTTATGTGTTTTTATAAATAAATAAATACATACATACATACATAGATATATACAACACACAGACACACACTGAGAGACACACACACAAAAACACATATATATTTACGAATAAATACATATATATGTGTTTTTGAAAATCCATAGAATGTACTTATAAAGATTAGTTTTAAATACAGTTATGAAAAAATATGTTTTTGATGTGTGTTTATAAGTAAGTAAATAAATAAATACATACATATATACATATATACAACACACATACACACACATAGACACCCACATACACACAGACACATATATATTTACGAATAAATACATATATATGTGTATTTGAAAAGATATATAATGTTAAAACGACCATAACTTATAATCCAAAAGCTCATTTCAACTCTAAAACCATTCAAATAGAATAAAATTAAACAATATTCAATATGATATTTGGTACATGCCTAATGGACATCCAGATCAGAAGTTATACTTGTTTGAGTGTTAACAAATCGGGGTATGCTGACTAAAAACTCAGTTTTGGAGGCCTTCTGGGCCTTTTTGGGCTCTAAAAATGTGACAGAGGCTTTGTCTAAATCACTAGCGCGTAGAGCTCATTGTAGGCTTCAATTTGATATGTTGTAGAGCTCAAATGGAAACCCGTATCAAAATTTATGGCCATTTGAAGTTTGAGTTACATTTTCAACATATTTTAGATCTTTTATTAATTGTTTTTATTTTTTGTGTCCTCAAATTGTTATTAAATGATTTTTAATCGATAATAATTATAAAATTATTAATTAATAATATTTTTTAAAAATATTTTTAATCCATTTTCAATAAATTTCTTATATTTTAAATGTAATAGTATATTTATACATATATAAAACATATTTAAATATATATATATTATATTTATATCCGAATAAATATAATTATATAAGAATATTTTATTTTTCAAGATTTTTTTTAAATATAAAATTTTTCAGCACTGATAAATCCCCCCTTTATCAGCGCTACTAAAAGAAGCATTGATATAGGGGTAGCACTTCCCTTGCCAGTTTTTGCCGTAGTGAATTATACCATCACTTGAATCTAATATGAGTAGCATGCTTTTATTGACCCATGTCAGGACCCAACCCATTGAGGTTTGACCTGTGACTACCCAAAGCCCACCTCTAATTGTCCAGGGTCTGGCGACCAGCGCCAAGTAGGCATATCCCACAAATGGACGGTATTTTACTAAATTTCTTGTACACACTCACACAACTCCAATACCACACAATGATGAAATGTAAAACTACTGAAATAATGAATGCATAAATCTAAGATCCCACAACAGTTTATGAAATTAAAGTACTGAAAATAGAAAAGGGTCCAAAAATAAGAAGAAAAAAACTGTAAAGAGTCCAACCTTCTCCAAGGGAGGTGACTAAGTCAAGATTATGCTCCTGGTAAATATTTTGTTCTATCAAGCTCCAGATATTCTCCACCCACTCCATGTCCTACCACTCCATGTCCTACCACTCTATGTCCTCCTAAGACAACATCAAAAAAGGTCATTGTCTACAAAAGACACGACACGTGCGGGAAAATACCGTGCACAGGTGAGTATAATGATACTCAGTAGGACACCCTGAAATCACTAACATGAAGCACCAAATATTTTTATCTCAATATAAGATATAATAACTAATGTATAAAAGAAACAAAAGAGAACCTAGATAAACTCATGAGAGAACCATGCCATCAAGAGATCATAACCAACTCTCAGCCATAATATTCTACTCGAAGCAATGCTCGTTCTTTGATAACTCACTCCACGATCCATGATACCATTAGATACACTCAACGAAGAGGTCTGGGTCATTGGTACCTTCTCAATGAAGCTCATTGTTTTTAGGGTTCCATGATACACATACAGGGGGTCATGCCTAGAGCTGTTGTGGGACATAACAATCCGAGTCTAGATCAACCCACTACGTAGGGGATCATAAACAAACAATTACACTATCCCTATCGATATATCCTTCTAGATGGAAGATCAATTCTATACCATTGGATTTTATGATCATTCCACAAACTCTAAATAAGTAAAAAAGTTGGTAGAGGATCACACTCTAGTCTCACAGAGGGACACCACAACTCTATCTGAGACTTGGCCTGTATAGGGAATCACAATCCAGTTATGTAGATGTAATACCACATTGTACCCTCAAGGAAAAGGACCAAAGGGATTAAATCAATCTATAAAGTTCCAAACTAAGAAATTGTAGATCCTCAAGAACTCTTTAAGGGACTACATAGTGTGTCCCCTAGGGTACACAGCATGTCCATCTATCCCAAGTATTGCCCGTGTGGAAGAGCCTCACACGACATGTAGTCTCGATATAAACAGCATGTATAATGACTACATAGTGTGTAGTGACACACAGTTCCCTACTTGTGTCTCATGGTTGTGTATATGTATCGATGTGGTGTCTGTGTACCCGACGGTGTACACCAAACTGGGTTTATGTGGGAGAACATGGTGTTTTTGTGACCATGTACTACAACCCATGTTCATGTACTTCATAAGTACATGTCTAGTCTATAGGGAAGGGTCACATGTTGTGTGATAGGTTTCACACATCGTGTGATCGTTATATTCATATTGAAACCCTATCCACCACTGAAAGGGCCCCACATGTCGTGTAATCTCGGATTACACGTTTTGTGTTATGAGATTCTCTAGAATCCCATATATGTGGTTTCGTTCCTCCTCTAATGATCCATACTTTTGTTTCCAACCTCACCTTGTCAAAAAAATGGAGATATAAGGTCATCCAATCCATTCCATCACCAAACAACATGTTTCTTCAATATATCCACTCACAAATCAGATCAAATTATGTTCTTTTTTTCATGCCTAAGAACGATATTTTGGGAATTGTTCATCATTCAATTCACTGCCAGAACCACCATCTCATCTCTGTCATTTCATTCCAATCCTAGATCTATGATATCAGATCATTGAACCATGAAATGGGTGTATAGTAATTGATTGATCAGGAATGATCTAACCTTGGTCCAATGAATAAAACCCATGGTAAAATTTAGAATTAGGGGAGAAAATCACAATCAATATAGAGTAATCAACCCGATTAATGTTTGTATCAACTTTCATTTGTTTCTATTAGATTGATAAATGAGTTCATAAATAAATTAAACCAAATAACTTCCCCTGATAAAAATTCCAACAAAATAAATCCCATCCTAAAATACGCACGATCTGTGAATCAATTTGTTCATTGATTGATTCACATTTGTCATATAAATTATAAACAGGGGAAAGAAAATCAAAATCACACACACTACCTTGATTTGGATTGGTTTCTGATGAAAAATGAAGTTGGGTTGTGTTCTTTGGTGAGATCCTTCAATATCAATGTGTGACGATCATTGATCCTTGGTCTATCATCATTCATCAGGAAAGATTCTTCATATCTCACTCGAATGACTCTCTAGAGGATTCCAAGGTTATGTCGCTAACACTGGAATTGTGAAATAACAATCTATTTAAAAAATAATAATCTGATGCATTGACACAAATGAATTAAAATAATTTATTTAAATTATTGTACACATTTTACACCCATGCTAAATTTTTCACAAACGACCCACACCTACTAATGTTAATTCATACCTAGGGTAAAACAGATATTCTGAACTCAATGGTGCCCTCAGATTTCTAATTTCCGCACTCAATTAAGAGTTATTCCATTTTTTTAGGAAAACCATGCATGTGAAATTTAATATAATTAATATATTTCAAACATTTATTCTGGGCACACAGGGCCTCAAAATCGCACGTCGTCATAGCTCTTGGTCTCAAAAATAATCCATATAATATTTAAAAATAACACATGGAAAATATGAGACGTTACAACCCAAAACTTTTATCAATGAAATTCCCTTATTATAATTATGTCATATAGTATGATCACATAAAATCACATTAATAACACAATACAAACTTTATAAATTATGAATTAATGAAATAAAAGACATTTCTAGATGTTAAGGAACATATACCAAAGGAATAGTAACTTGACCTTTCGAATATTAACATGACCCTTATGAATAGTGAACCATACAATCGAATAGTAACCTTACCAATGAAATTATAAATAAAATTTATCCATATTATAAGTAAAAATATGATATAATTATATCATTTTATAAGTAAATAAATTTTTGAAAAATTATTTATTAAGTGTTGGTATTTTTGTAAGTCATAAATATTTAATTATAATATTATGACTAATTTAATAATTTAAAAGAAAAATTATTTTTATAAAATATATTCAAAAATTATTATCAGGATTTATTATGATTATAATACAATTTTATGAGACCTTGGTTAATTTTTCAAAGTGATATAAAATCATTTATAATTTTAAAATATGTATTTTTCAACTAAATTGTGATTTTAATAAAAAATTAAATTTATCATATTTAGAAATTTATTTTCATAAAATGGAGTTCATTTTTTAATTATAAACATTGAAAAAAAATTATAGTAAATTTTTGTAATTTTCTTAAAATACTTGATTTTCGTGAATAGTGAAATACGATAATTTTCGATATTTATACACTATAAGTTAAATACATATATTAATTGATTTGTCACGGATGTAAGAACCATAATCTAGGTATGACATTAATTATTTTAGTGTTTTTTATGATAATTTTTAAACTATTCATATTCTTGAGTCAAAATAATAAACTAATGATTAAAATAATGAGAAAACACCCCTCTCCTCTACTATAAATATCACCCCTCACCACCTCTTCTCCTCACACCTCTCAAGCTATTATCCTTTTCTAAATTCATCTCAAATATCCTCCCAATACCCTCCTTAACATCTAGACGCTTTTATTCTTAAAAAAACACCAAAAATAAACCCCTAAGGATGTTCTCAATATGAAGAAATCAAGAGGTAAAACCCTCTTCTTTTTCTTTTAAATTCAATTCAAGATCCTTTATTTTGTTTTTCTCTCCTCACATACCTTCATCCAAATGATATGATAACTACATTAAATTATACATACTGTAATGTTCTTATGATACTATAATAATAAATAATCATCTCTCTTTCCCTCTCCTTTTATACTAAAAATGAAAACATCATCTATGATGTTTAATTTATTACATTCAAGGATGAAAAGGTTTTCAATTTCCATTACTGTCTTAAAGTATGTTCATGAAACTATTTTTATGGTTTAAAAAAATTATAATATATGTATTATATATTATTTAATTTTATGTAATCATTTCTTACACATGATATTAATTTATAAAACAAAATGAGTTTGTTGTGATCGAAAACCACAAAAATAAATGCAAATGGTTATCATTAACTATTTATCCAATGGTTCATCCTCATTCCATAAAACCAAATGATATATAAGAAAAATTTAACCTATGTAATATCATTAATAACATTAAATTTTAATTCTAGATTATTATCCCCACTTTACACGACCATTTGTATATGTATACAAGTAAACCGATCATGAAAACCTCAAAAACTGATACTCCCTAACAATGAAATTGAATCTCTTAACCCATTAAAAAGTCCATAAATTAACTTAATAAAGTTATAATAAATGAAGTACATGTAAAAAAGGTTTCTCACTTATTAATTAATGAGTCTAATTTTATTATCCATGACAGTAAGATCAAGTGAAAAACACCTTCAGACTTAAGGTAATGGATTCTACCTAAACCCCCATTTTTCCTTCGGGTTACTCTTTATCTCTCTTTACCCAAATGTAACTCTTATTTATTTTATTTAATTCATATAAATTATGTTTATAGGTTCCAAAATCATGTATCTAGATCACATCACCCTTATTTGATGGGGAAATACATGTTTTAAAAGGGTTTCCTTCTCAATTCTTTCTAATAAGCAAGCCCGATTCAAGGGAACTTCTTGATTTTTTACCTGTTTTCAAGTGCACCCCATAGTTTTTTTTAAGTCACCATTATTTTTTTCTAGAATCTCTCATTTTATCATAAAAAATAACTTATTTAATTTCTGGTTTTATGAAAACAAATATTCATTTTCAGCATTAAATTCTCTTTAATGTTTTCCTTAATCTGCACAAAAATGCTTCATTTCTAAAGTTCCTTAAACACTCTTTTTATCTGTTTCCACTTAAATTTGACATCACTTATCATTATACAAGCCTATTTAACCTTATTAATTTCCATTTATGTTTTTAATCCGTTATTTCATGTATACATTTATGATATCCTCATTTGTTATGCCTCATGACCTGATTATGATACCCATTTCACTCTGTGGATAACCCTTATGTTTATTCTTTAGGTAGAATAAATATTCATGAACATGATATGATGTGTGAACCTAGATAGATCTCCAATTAATTGGGTGATTTTTAGTATCATGATAAATCATGTTCAATGGTCTTGGTGGTTAGCCTTGAGTCATGCTCTGTGTACAACAGTCTTGGTGGTTAACCTTAATTCATGTTTATTTATGTGAAACAAGCCTCAACTCATGCTTATGTCATGTAGTATGTTGTTTTCACATATCCTATGATACCATGATTACATATGTTATGATTCCTTATGTATATCAATTCCTTTTATGCTATCTTATTATTCCTATTAACCAATGTTCTATGCTATATTCTTATGTTTATTCCCTTACTAGGATTTTTAACTCATCCCTTTGTTCATGTTAAACTCAGGTTATACATCATATATGTAAGGGATAAAAGGTATTTGAGAGCTCATAATGGATTAAAAATTAATAAATGTTTTATTTTGTCCCATGTTTTCATTTTTATGTACCAAGTCTTCGAAAGACACTAGACTTTACAATCCATGGCTTGTAATTTGATAGTTAATTGTGTTTAAAATTATGTAATATTATGTGAAAAGGATAGAGTCACTATATTTGGTATCAAATGAAGGTATAGTTATTTTTAGAGATTAGAAATATATCACTTTAGTAATAACCTTAGGGATAAGACTAATTCTAAGAAAACATCCCTAATAAATATCAAGAAAATACATCTTTGTCTCGATACTACAAGTTGACGTGGTTTTGGAAAAGATATACCTAGGAGTAACAAATCTGATAAGGTGTTCTGGGCCTGACTCTAGGTAACATGTTACTTTAAAATGGTCTTTAATGTACACCTGGTTTGACACTCCAAGGGGATATGATTTGGAAAATTCATAAGATCATTATAAACCACTGTTAAAGGGAAAATACCATAAGAGTATATGTTGGTAAATAAACCTTGGATAACCTAGATTAAAACCTAGGAATCAAAAGTTAGGATATCCTTTTATTTTAAAAGTTTATCCTTTTTATGTTCAAAGTTTCTATTTACATTCTTATTAGCTAAGTATTAGAACCCACTAATTTCACTTTTTTCCTTAGTTAATGGTGGGAAATATAAGAACATGTGACAACATTAAATGTGATGAAAAATGTGATGATTTACCTAATGATATTCAAAATATGATGGGAATGGGTTCTCAAAACATTATGACAGTACTTGCTCAACTGGATCATGTTATGAATAATAACTTGAATCATACAGAACGCCCTCCTCTAAGTAAAGTGCATGTTTCCATCAAATCCTTCATGAAAAAAAAGGCCCCCATGTTTAGTGGATCATTGGATCCCCTACTCACAGAATAGTGTATTAACTCCATTGAAAAGATATTATCTATCCTCCAGTGCTCATAAGAAGATAAAGTCATGTTGGCAGTCTATCATTTTGAAGGGGTAAGTTTATCAGTGGTGGACACATATCAAAAATATGAAGTCTAAGGAGGAAATTGAATCTATGGATTAAGAGGAATTCTAGAAAATGTTTTTCAATAAAAAATTTCACTAAACCCTATATCTCAATATGGAAATAGAATTAATCATACTTAAGAAGATTTAAGATGAGTCTACTGGGGTTTATGAATCAAACATTACAAGTCTTAAAAGATAAAACTCTGACTTTTTCATGAACACTGAAAGCAAGGTGGTTCACTTCTTTAGCGGGCTAAAGCTGAGTCTACAAAAAGTGTTGGTGATTTGAGACTTTGACAATTATGAGGAGATTGTCTGTTGTACCCTCAAGGTTGAAATGGATATCGAACACTCTCAATGGTATCATGTTTCCATGAAAAAAGGTAGAAATGGAGTCAAATATGGGTGGATTGGAAAATAAATCCCATGATATAAAGAAGAATGAATATCCCATGTGTCAAAATTATGGGAAGAAGCATCCTCGTAATTGTCTAAATGGGACCATGTAATGCATTAAATGTGGAAGAATGGGGAATATGGATAAGGACTACCAAAGGGAAATGAAGAATTATACTAATGTGGAATAATAATGGAAGGTTTATATCAACACTCTTCATGTAGTGTAGTGTTTAAAATTCAAAGAATGTGGGTTTTTTTCAAACCAATTCCTCAAGACCAAGGTTGTCATATCCAATTAGCAATAACCTCCAAGTTAAAAAGGAAGGGATTATTTTATCACTACTATTGATGTGGAGCTAGAAAATGATGTGGTGATAGGTATACAATTTATTTATTCTAGAATAGTGAATTTACTATTTGATACTGGTTCTACACATCCTTTTATATATTGAAAGTTTTGTATAACAATTCAAACACCACCTAAAAATATAGAGGTTGAGTTATCTGTGAGAAAAAAACCTGGGAAAATTATTACATCCAAAGTATATCACTCATCTCAAATTAATTGTTATGGTTTAAACCTCCAAGAAAATTTTATTATACTTCTTTTGGTGGAGTTCGATGAAATATTGGACATGGATTGGCTATATTTATACAAATACCACATTAACTATCAGGAAAGGGAAATTTCTCTTCACATCCCAAAGTATCCTCCAATTATATACAAGTGTAAAGAGTAGGATGAATATCCTTTAGAATCATTTTCTCACATGTGTATATTACTACCTTATGATAAATCATATCTATCTCAAATGATTGAGACAAAGGATAGAATCATTCTTAAAGTCATGCACATTGTAAGGGGATACACTAATGTATTATCTAAAGAGTGGTTTGGTCTCCCTCTTGGCCGAGATTTTGAGTTATCAATTGAACATTTTTCTGGATCTCTAGTTATATCAAATACACCTTATATAATGGCCACCGTAGAGATGGAAGAGATGAAGAAGCAGTTATAGGAGAATTTAGACAAGGGTTTTATATGCCTAAGTGGTTCACCATGGGGTGCAATATTCATAATTGTTAAGAAGAAGAAAGGATCAATGTATCTATTCATTTATTATCATGATATCAATAAAATCATGATAAATAACAAGTATTCCCATCCATGGATAGACGAATTGTTCGATCAGCTACATGGGTCCAGTTTTTTCTCTAAGGTGGACCTTCAGTCGAGATATCATCAATTAAAGGTGAGAAAGGAAGATATTACCAGGAAAACCTTTCAAATAAGGTATGAACACTGTAAGTTATATTGATTCCTTTAGGACTCTCTAATTATTCAGTAATTTTTATGGATTTTAGGAATAAATTCTTTAGATATTACCTTGAAAATTTTTAGGTAGTCTTTATCGATGATATTCTGATATACTCCAAGAGAAAAGAGGAACACGAGGAACATTTGAATATTGTATTGAAGACTTTGCGAAGGGAGAAACTATATTCAAAGTATAGTGAATGTGAGTTCTAGATAGATTAAGTATCATTCATGGGGAATGTTATCATCAGTAAAGAAATATTTTTAAACCCTTCCAAGAAAAAGGTAATCGAAGTGTGGCTCGAGGAAACATTTTTAATGGATATCCATAGTTTCCTTGTCCTAGCTGGGTATTATCGATGATTTGTGAAAAATTTATCACATATTTCAAACCCAATAATCAAGCTGACATGAAAGGGAGTGTAGTTTTCCTAGACAAAAGAATGTGAGTAAAGATTTAGGGTGCTCAAAAAGAGGCTTATCACTATGCTAGTACTCACACTTCTGAAAAGTGGATAACTCTTTGTGTTGTACAGCGATGCTTCAAATAAATTCTTAGGTTTTATACTGATATAAAATAATAAATTAATATTCCACACCTAAAGGTAGTTTAAAATTCATTAAAAATTCTATCCTACGCATGATCTTCTATTAGAATCTATTATCATCACATTGAAAATATAATGGAATTATCTCTATGGGGAGAAGTGTGAGATATATAATGATCACAAGAGTCTCAAATATATATTCACATAGAAGAATATTAATATACATCAGTGAATATGGTCAGAGCTCATCAATTATTATGACTGCTCAATCCAATACTATTATGGTAAGGCAAATAAGATAAAGGATTCTCTATGTAGAAAGGATCTTGCATCTTTATCAATGATGATAATTGAGAAGGATCCAATATTATTAGACTTACAAAGGATGGACATGGGAATAATTAAGGGAGGAACATCATCAATCCTTTCTCAAATGATTGCTTAACCATCCCTCATAGAGAAAATAAAAGATTATCAATGAAATGATGTGTAAATTCAGAAAAGGGTGGAAGAAATCAAAAATAGGAAATCCTCTAAGTTAAATATTAATATGGGTAGAGTCATAAGATTTGGGTTATGATTATGTGTATTATCCGATCTAGAGATAAAGAATGATATTTTAAAAGACACACATATCTCTACTTTCTCAATTCACCCAGGGAGTATAAAGATGTATCAAGATCTCTAAGAGAACTATTGGTGGGATAACCTAAAGAAGAAGATTTTTCAGTGTACATCAAAGTGCCTGGTTTGTCAGCAAGGGAAGGCTAAAAGACAAAAGTCTAAAGGGTTAATGCAATCATTACTCATACCAACATGGAAGTGGGAAAACATCACTATGGACTTTGTCACCAAACTTCCAAATACATCTAGAGGGAACAATTCTATATGGGTTATTGTGGATTTTCTTAAAAAGAAATCTTCCTTTATCGCAATTCGAGAGGACTTATCATGGGATCAAATTTCATGGATATATATATCAAAGATGTGGTAAGGTTTAATGGAGTACCACATTTGATTCTATCTAATCAAGATCCAAGAATCACCTCAAAGTTCTGGAAAACAATCCAACATGCTCTAAGAATTGATCTGAACTTTAGTATAGCCTATCATTTTCAAACTAAGGATTAATCTAAGAAAACTATTCAGATTCTAGAAGACATGTTGAGAGTGGGTTTTATGGACTTCAAAGGAGGATGGGACCAATATCTGACTCTAGTTGAGTTATCTTACAACAATAGTTTCCACTCGAGCATCTGAATGGATCCATGTGAATCCCTTTATGGGAAAACATGTATAACTTCAACATGCTGGGATGAGGTCAGTGATCATAAGCTGTCATGACCTAAAATGATTGAAGAAATGGTGGAAAAGGTGAAAACCCTTCAACATCAAATCAAGGTAGCCCAAAGTCAACAAAATATTTATATAGAAAATAATTGAGGAGGCCTTGAGTTTAAAGTTGGAGACATGTTATTCCTATTAATATATCTATGGAATAAGGAAATGAGATTTGGGAATAAAGGAAAGCTATGTCCTAGGTACATCATCCCCTTCGAGATTCTCTATCGTGTAGGAGTGGTGGCCTATCAACTAGAACTTACACCTACCATGTCTAAAGTACATGATATATTACACATATCCATCTTAAATAATTACATACTAGATCCTTCATATGTATTGACTTTATAGGTGGTGCAATTAAATAATGGTCTTTCTTTCGCGGAGAAACCAGTAAAGATCGTGAATCGTAGAGACAGATTTCAACGGAAAAAGACAACTCACCTGGTAAAATTGCTATGGAAGAACCATAAGTATAAAGTGGAAACATTGGAACTGAGGGAAGCGATGAAGGAAATGTACCCACACCTATTTTAAACTTAGAATTTAAAAAAAATTCATAAAGGGGAAGAATGTGACAATCCAAAACTTTTATCAATGAAATTACCTTCTTATAATTATATAATATGATATAATCACATTAAATCACATTAAAAATATAATAAAAACCTTAAAAATGAATAATTAATGAAAAAAATGGAATTTCTAGAAGTTAAGGAACATATTCCAAAAGAATAGTTACTTGACCTTTGGAATAGTAACATGGACCTCATGAATAGTGAACCAGAAAATTGAATAGTAACCTCACCAATGAAATTATAAATAAAATTTATCAATCTTATAAGTGGAAATATGAAATAATTATATCATAGTATAAGTAAATAAATATTTTAAAAATTATTAATTAAGTGTTGGTATTTTTGTAAGTCATAAATATTTAATGAAAATTTTATGACTAATTTAATAAATTAAAAGAAAATTTATTTTCATAAAATGTATTCATAAATTATTATTTTTATGTATTATGATTATAATACAATTTTATGAGACCTTAGTTAATTTTTCAAAGTGATATAAAATCAGTTATAATTTTAAAATCTATATTTTTTAGTAAGTTATTATTTTAATAAAAATTATTTAATTTCTCATATTTAAAATATTATTTTCATAAAATGGAGTTCATTTTTGAAATATACACATTGGAAAATGGTTAGGGTAAATTTTTTGGATTGTTTTAAAATATGTGAATTTTTGTGAATAGTGAAATACGATAATTTGCGGTATTTATACGTTATAAGGTAAATACATTGTTCCTTGAGTCATCACTGATTTAAGAACCATAATATCTAACTTAACTTAATTATTTTAAAAAATATATATATGATAATTATAAAACTATTCATAGTCTTGATCCAAAATAATAAACTAATAATTAAAATAACGAGAAAACACCCCTCTCCTCCACTATACATACCACCAATCATCGCCTCTTCTCCTCACACCTATCAAGCCTTATGCCTTGTAAAAATTATGCTCAAATATTCTCCCAAGATCCTATCCCACATACAAGAGATTTTTTTTCTTAACAAAATACCAAAACCAATCTCTTAATGAGGTTCTCAAGAAGAAGGAATCAAGAGGTAATACCCTCTTCCTTTTCTTTTAATTTCTTTTCAAGTTCCTTTATTTTATTTT
Organism: Viscum album; assembly: GCA_963277665.1. Classification (NCBI taxonomy): domain Eukaryota; kingdom Viridiplantae; phylum Streptophyta; class Magnoliopsida; order Santalales; family Viscaceae; genus Viscum; species Viscum album. The sequence goes on along the minus strand of OY728132.1, from coordinate 28,126,575 downwards.
TCTATCCTGACCTCCCCTAATAAAAATATTATTATAAATACATTACCTAAAATATACTGTAATTTTTTATGATAATGGAGTAATTCATCATCTTCTCTCTTTCCCCTCCTTTTATACTAAAAATGAAAATATCATTCGTGGTGTGTTAATTTATCTCATTCAAGGATGACAAGGTTTTCAATTTCCATTAACATCTTCAAGTATGGTCATGAAACAATTACTATGGTTGATCTAGATTATAATATGTGTATTATATATGATTTAATGTTCTGAAATCATTATTTACACATGATATTAATTTATAAAACAAAATGATTTCATTGTGATCAATAACCAAGAAAAAAACCCAAATGATTATCATTAATTATTTATCTAATGATTTGTATGCATGCCATAAAAACAAATAATATATAAGACCAATTTAACCTATAAAATATAATTAATAACATATAAGTTCAATTATTGATAATTAACCCCACTTTACATGACCTTTTGTACATGTATACAAGTAAACTGATCTTGAAATCCTAGGAAACCAACCCTCCCAAATGATGAAATTGAATCTCTTAACCCATCAAAAAAGACATACATAAACTTAATAAACTTATAATAAAAAAATAATTGTATAAAGAGTTATTTAATTTTTAATTAATTAATTTAATTTGATTATCTGGGACATTAAGATCATGTGAAAACACCTTCAGACTTAAGGTAATGGATTCTACCTGAACCCCCCATTTTTCCTTCGGGTTACCCTTTCTCTCTATTTAACCCAATGAAACTCTTATTTATTTTTATTTAATTCATATAAATTTTATTTATATGTTTTAAAATCATGTATCCAGATCATATCATCCTTATTTTATGGGTAAATATATGTTTTAAAAAAGGTTTCATTCTCAATTCTTCCCGATGAGAAAGCTCAATTCAAGGGAACTTCCTGATTTATTACCCATTTTCAAGTGCACCCCATAATATATTGTAAGCCACACTTATTTTACTAAAATCACTAATTTTATCATAAAAACTATCTTGGTTCATTTCTGGTTTAATGAAAACAAATATTCCTTTTCTGCTTTAAATTCTCTTTAATGTTTCCCTTCAACTGCACTAAAATGTTTCATTTCTAAAGTTTCTTAAACACTATTTTTACATGTTTCTAATTAAATTGGAAACAAATTATCTTTATCCACACCTATTTTATCTTATTAATTTCCATGTATTATTTTAATCCGTTATTTCATGGACACATTTATGATATTCTCATTTTTTATGCCTTGTGACGGGATTATGATACATATTTCTTCACATGGGTAACCCTTATGTTTATTCTTCATGTTGCACAAATATTCATGATCATTTCATAATGGATGAACCCATATAGAACTCCAATACATTGGGTAATGTTTAGTCTCATGATACTTCATGTTCAACGATCTTGGTGGTTATCCTTGACTCGTGCTTCATGTGCAACGGTCTCAGTGGTTAACCCTGACTTGTGCTCCTTCATGTGAAATAAGCCTTGACTCATGCTTATGTCATGTTTTATGTGGTTTTCACATCTCATATGATACCATTATTACATATTTTATTCTTCATTAAGTATATCCATGCCTTTTATGTCATCTTATTATGCCTAATAACCAATTTTCTATGCTTTATATTTATATTTATTCCCTTACTGATATTTTTTAGCTCATCCATTTGTTCAAGTTATCACCAGGTTATCCTATGAATATGTAAAGAAACAAAAAAAATTAGGAGCTCATAATTGATTATAAATAATGAAATGTTTTATTTTGTCTCATATTTTCAGTTTTATGTACCTATTTTTCCAAATGCACTAGACTTTATGGTCCTTGTCTTGTAATTTGATACTTAATTATGTTTAAAATCTTGTAATATTATGTGAAAAGGCTATGGTTGCTATAATTCTCTTTAGTTGATAGATTTTTCACCATATGGTCCATCAATATGTTACCAGAAATTAATCATTTGAATTACCCAAGATAAAAAACCCCCACATATCCTTACAAGAACTATCGTTTGGAACTCATTCCTCATTGGAAAACACCATAGTAAATGGAGTACCAAACCCATTGGAGAACCCACACCATGCCCAAAATCTTAGTAGTGAGGATATTAACTCCAAAATTAGAGGACCCACACCCCACATGTATGTGGGGGAGTATCGACCATATCTATAAATAGGATGTGGGGGACCCTATCCTAGACATAATTACACCAAAAAGGGAATACCCACACCAATTTCACTTTGTAGATCATATTCAGGCATCATCATCCATTAATCAATATTGAATAGAAAACCTACTTGTGTCATCCCATGAATCACCTCTAATTTCAGAGAGAAAGAAACCATATCATTTTATATGTAAAATCCCTCATAATTCATGTAAAACCCCAATATTTCAATATGTATTTCACCTTTAAAAGGATATTATGTTTGATATATTATACTTTATTAAAATATTTTATTATGATGAATGATAAACACCAATACATTATGAGGTTTCATTATGAAACAACATGAAAGAATGTACAAGTAGAGTAAATTGACATATATATATATATTCCACAAACATAAAATCTTTATCCTCATTTGTATCTATAAATACTATGGCCCCAAATGAAAATATACAAAAAATTCAAAGAATTAAGAATATAATAGAAATGATGATAGAGAAGTAAATGAATAAATTTTCATTAAGAATGTAAGGATATATATATATATATTCAAATGTAATGTGATCATTATATATATGGTCATTGGATACTTAACCATTTTATATATATATATAGTCATTACGTATATTTAAAATAAATTTGTTGGAAATGAAGATAAAATTGTTTGAAGGTAAAAGAGATGTTTCCAATAAAATTGTTTTTATGTGTGCAATGTTTTTTACCTTAATAAATTAAATATATCACATTTGATAAATAATTATAATAATATTATAATATTATATATATTAATTTTAATGAATTTTCATTCATTTAATTATGGTTATTAGGAAAGGAATGAGAATAAGGTCATTTTATCCCTCAAAAATACATTTTCTTCAAAAACATGTTTCATTTAATTTTATGTGAAAATATTATAATTAATTTATTCAAATTTTAGAAATATTATTTTTAAAAATTTTATATTTTTATAAAATCATCATATCAAAATTATATTAAGGTGAAATTTAGGGATTTTTCTGAAAATATGGATTTTTTAGTCAATAATGAAAATATTGATTTCATAGAAAACATACATTTATTTTAAAGTATTTATAGAGTCCCAATTTATTTTGAATTATTTTTAAAAAATTATTAATTTATATTTATAAAAAATAATAAAATTTCTTTTATGGAAATTATCATTAATTTTACTTTTGGTATAACAAACATTTTTATACTCAAAATTGAATATTTTTGGAAAATTATTTTTTGTCGCATTTTGAAGGTTTATTTTAAAAGTAATTTTTGAAACTTATAAAAATTGAATTTGAATAAATTTATTTCTTATTTTTAATAATAATTTAAAAACTTATTAATGAGTGAGATTTTACTTTTGTTCATTGTGAATTGTAACTTCGAGAAAAAATGTGTCACAGTGATAAAAGTGTAAATTGGGTTAACCTTGGTTAAAACTAAGTGATAAGGCCAAAAAATCTCATTAATTATTTTTCAGTGAATTTATTTCTAACATTATCAACTTAGTCTCAAAAGAAATTATGGGATACTTTCCATGAAAATAACTTAATAATATTTAAAGCTTCTGAAAAAATCTAATTTTTTCATCTCCCTCACTTATAAAAAGACACCCCCTCTCCTCATTTATCCACCCTCTAAGAGAGTCATAAATCATCCTATACCTTCTGTAATCCTTCATAAAATCCCTAACCACATTCTAGAGGCCCTATTTTTATCATAATACCCACTTTAAAAGACCAAATGTGTAAACTTAAGTAAGTCATCTGATGAAGAGGTAAAGAACTTAACTGGTTATTTTTATTTTATTTATTCTTTTAAATAATTAAAAAATATATTAAAAATTATAATATAATTAAATTATTATATCCCATATAATATGAAATTATTATGTTGATTTCATAACATTTATTCCTTTTTTTCTCCATCAAATATGAAAAGAAACCATCGTTTGTGAGTATGTGCAAACTACCACTTCGCAAATCGATGTAATTCATTTTTCATCACCACCTCTCTAAAATTATAATAATTATGGATTTAATATATATATTAATCATAATATAATTATATTTTAATAAATAAAATGTATCGTCTATTTTCTTATAGTTCTATCTATTGAAAATTGATAACGCCGCTCGTGCATATGTGTAGATTTCTACCTCCATGAAGTGAGGTGATTAGTTATTCATAATCACCTCACATGGATAGTATATATACATGTATTAAAAGAAAAAATATGATATTTATGATATAAACATTATTATATAAGTTAAAAATTGTTACTTTCCTTTTTTCCCTCATTGTTGTTCAAAAATGGAAATGTTACTCATGCATGCGTACGGACTACCGTCGCCATGTTGTAACATAATTAATTTTTCACAACATCATTAAATATTTGGTTACAAAATTATAATTATTTTATAAAAATTATAATTATTTCATTTTATTATTCTATATATTATGGAACAATTACCCCTTTAACCACAGTCTTCCCACCAAAATCATTTTGTAATTATGAACTAAACATCATAAAAACACCTGATGTGGACTTAACTGATTAAGTAATTAAATATTTAAATGAAATAAATGAAAACATATTCTTAATGATAAATTAATAAAACTTTAAAAGGTTATTTAACCATTAAATAATTAATATAATTTCATTATATATTATTTTAAGGATATACATAGAAATTCTGGACTCGATGTTAAGGGTTTCTTAACTCAATTTCCATTCATTAGGTTATACATCTACTTCATTGAAAATGTTATTACTAGATTACATTTGAAATGAAATATGACTATATTATGTTTTATTTAGATTTATTTTTTTGGTTTTAAAATTTTTACACATAATAAATTTTTTGAATAAATTATAACATCAATTATACATTATTTGTAAGGATTATTCATCTCAGTATTTTATATTTGAGACATGTATTATTTTGTTCACCTAATTCATTATATGAGGTTTATATTCTTCATATTGAGATATTATATAATAAATTAATACTTGATCATGATATTTAATGTTACTTTGAATTTATTTATTTTACATGGTATATTTATTAAAATGTTATAAAAGTTACAAGGGTTTTTATGGTCATAATTTCCATTCTTTTACACCTAATTCATGTTATGCTTCATGATTTGTTTTATATGGTGTGATTAATACACCATTAATATTTTTTAACATATTATTTTATATAAATTGTGTGTTTTACATAATCATGTTATGTTTCTTCATTCAAACTTCATTTCAATCATTACCCAAGTTAAAAGGGCTTCTTATCTCAAACTACCTTATTTGAGACATGTTTTGATTGATGAAAATATATTAATTTATTTGGTTTATGTAATATAAACTAAAATATAATACCATTAATCTCTTTATAATCATATTATTTTATGTTCCTTCTTATTTTATTTCATTCAAATAGTTATTCGTTTTAAAAGACCGTAAATGGGTTTTCTTTAAAAATGATGCTTTAAATTTTTTAAATACTTTTAACCAAACTATTCCTCCATGATATATATATTATTTCAATAATTTTCTTTTATAAACTTAAATTATTTAGTAAATTTATTATCTATGGTCTTTGACATTATTTTAAAAGGTTTTAAAAGGACATTTCTTAGCATTTTCTACATTGGAGATTTTTTACTCTCTTTAAAAAAGTTTTAAATGAATTTTTATTTTTAAAATTTATGAAATGAACATATTTACATGCCATAAAGACCATTATTTACTTTGAAGATTAATTCATAATTTTTTATGTTTATTTTCGAAGAAAATTATTTCCATAATATTTTTTGAATTTTTAGTTTTTAAAGGTACTAGATGAAAGGGGTATTTTACCTTGTTTCCAAGAAGCATTTTAAATGTTATTTTAAAGGTGTTTTCATATATGAAAACATACTTTAAGGCTTAATTTTCTTTATTAAAATTATGAAATTATGATAACATCCATCCTATTTATCTAGTTGGATTGTGATTATTTTAATATATTATCATGGAACTCGTTTATTTTTCATGGATTAGTCAGGTTATGAAAGGAATAATGGTAGTTTCTATGATTTTTATAATTAAATGAAATATTAGTGTAATTTATTCATGTTAAAGATCTTGGATATTATTTATTAAGATGGGTGAGCCTGATATAGCTCTCCAATACATTGGGTAATGTTTTTTTCTTTAGAGTATTATGTTTGAAATAATGAAGTAGGTTATTCCATTTATAATGGATATTATAAGGGTTCTTGTATGGGTTATATGAAGATAATGCTTAAATATACCTATATATTTTTTCAATAATTTCTATTATTTTTAATGGATAGTTTTATTAAGGGTTGTTTTCACATCGATCATGGTTATTTACTTATATAACTCTTATCTTATGTTAAATATTTATTCCATGTCTCATGATTTATGATCTATGTTTTGATGGGTATGATTTCTCTTATGTTATATCTATACAGTTTGATTACATCATCATAACCTTGTGATTTTCTTATTCTCACTGATGAAATTTAGTTATTAATGACTATATTTACTCTTAATGAGCATTTGATCGCACTCTTTTTCCCCATGTTTTGAATAATTATGTAAAATAAATTATGGATAGAAAGGTTTTTTATGTGAATAATTTTGTGGGATATATTCAAGACTTATTGTGAAATAAGAAAAGATAGGTATAGTGAGAATAATGATCACTTGAAGACATGTGTATTCTTATGTTAGAGTTTTTACAAATTCTCTAAAACTCTAAACCTAAAATGAACATGGGCATGTTAGTGATATAATTTTTCTATTTGATGTTGTATGTTTTGGATGGAGAAAATTGGGTCATGTTTATCAATATAAAATAAAAAAATATACATATTAATATTCTAACATAAAATCAAGGAATGTGGGTTTGGGGTTGTTGTAATATACTCTCCACATGCCTAAGTTTTAGTTTCGATCAAGGATATATGAAGAGTTATCGATATTGGTAAACTACATGGTGTTCTCTATATGAGTACATGGTGTATGACCCCTCAATAATCATTTGATCAAAAATTTCATCACCAAATGGTGCATAAATATACACTAAATAATATTTTCTTAGTCAATACACAACATGTATGTACAATAGAAAACTGAGAGTGTATTAGAAATTACACATGTTCATTCTTCCTAGGGGTATAAATAATGTCCATGAGTGGAACATAGTGTGTATCTCCCAATCAAGCACTCATCATGTAATGCCTACCAGTTGAGTCATCTAGTCTCTAACTAAACAATGTGACCCATTAGATATATGTTGTGTGGTCTCTGGATAACACATGATTGTATACTGTTGTTGGAGTTGTGTCATGTACCATTGAGGGTACATGAAATATACCATAATTCACATGTAGTGAGATATTTAACTCCATCAATACCCCTAGTTATTGCACCCTGAGGAACAAACATTGTGTATTATTTAAAACTAAACAATGTTTACTTATTTTTGTCTTCCCATAAAAACATATCCACCAGATTTCCTTCCAAAACCAACTAGAATTGACCCTTCCTAAACCAACTAGCCATATGTGATCATCTAGGACCACCATGGGTCCTTATTAACATCCAAACCATATCCGTTAAAATGTTTATGAAAATATGGAATGTAACCATTCCTCCCAATCCTCTATCATGTTTTCTGGAGATTAATCCACCACCACTGCTATGCCGAATTAAAAACTACTAGGGTAGAACAATATCACCACTCCCTTTCATTCATTTCATTCTTAAACCATTGGACTAAGTGAAGTTTAGTATTGATTTTTCACCAAAAAAGGGAGATATAAAGAACAGTGTTTAGAATGAATATCTCCAACCAATTAGTCACCTGAAATAAAACATAATATGTGTGAACCAAGAGGAATTGACAAGGTTAAAATCACCTAAAAATTGAGAAATTCCACAAGGGGTCAAGGGGAAGAACAATGAAATTTACTTTTGTAAAGGGAATATGATGAATAAACACATAAAATAATGAAATATTAATATAATAATAAAAATGATACTGGTGATAAATTATAGGGAGATTCCATAGCAATAGAACATGAATAATGATGAATAAACCAAAGGAAGAATCCCCACCATGGTATAAAATCATTGTCACTTTAACTCTATTTTCACAACCCTGTGATTTTCTTCATCTATTCTAAAAATATAATCTTTTCATTCAATTTGATTCCATCACCACTAAAAATTGCATCACTCTAATCTCCCTCTCTCTAGGGTTTTTCAAATGAAAATAAATGGATAACTCTAGGGATCCAAAATAGTAGTATTAATACTATGGGAACACCTAGGGTTTTATCACATTAAATAAATTAATTAGAAATTTATTTATTTATTTAATCATAAACATCAATAGTCTAAACTCAATAACTCTAAATAAAAAAATTACAATACTCCAAGAATAAAAAAACCATTCCAGATGCAGCTTCAATGACAGTTTCTTCAACCACTTCTTTTTTTGAGAGATAATTCTAAAAATATAAACAACACACATGTGTTAACTAAATAAATATAATATTTTTATTATATCACTATACTGAATCCATAGTGGTTGTATTCCCATGCTACCTCAAAGATTAATCTTGAAATGAAATTTATAAATATTCCAATATTGAAAATAGTGAAAAATAGAGTCCTTATATAATAGAAGATCATTATAAATAAATAATTATTTAATTAATAAATATTAAAAATTCCATTATACTCAATATGCTTGGAAATTCACTAAAACTCATCATGGGGGTAAACATTTCATCTTAATATAAATGAAACCATTAAAAAATTATCTTGTTTACTAAGGTAAATTTATTGTTTTACCCCAATAAAGTTCCTAGGACTATGAAAACTCAAAATTGAGCTAAGTATTGACTAATAAAATTATGGGCTGCCACATCCTCACCACCTTTAAAAATTTTCATCTACAAGAGGGAAAAAAGTAAATTCTAAAGATAAAAAACTCATGAAAAATACCATTTGGAAAAAAACACATCATCAAATATATTACCTTCTTCTATAGTGGCCCAAATTCTATGTGAACATAGTAAAAACTTTCTAATAAAAAAACATCCCCTTTAATCTCTAAAAAAAATTACACCTACCCATATCAAAGAAATAACTAAGAAAAATATTAATCCACCTTAGGAATGTCTTTCCAAGCCTCTACACCTTGAATCTATCCCCATTTTAAATGTTTTCCCATGACATTAATGAAATGAACTATAAAAAAATTACATTTTTATATGAAGGTTTCTTCGACAAGGTCAACTTTAGTGGGAGAACCTTTCTCCTCGTCGTTAAGAGTGTTACAAGTGGTTGTTGTATAAAAGTGAACCATCTCTGTCACAAACCACCATTATCACTTCATAGGGTTTCACATATCCACTAGAAGAGTTGAAAAGTAGCATGCTTCTCTAGACCTATTTCGGGTCCTCTACCATCTCCTACTAGTTAAGCAATAGATCCAATTTCATGAACATGGTAATAAGAGAAAAATGGAATTGTTCTCAAACTTATATACAAACTTTTATATGGATCTTTCATAAACATCTAAATCTTTAACAGTATTTCACAAAATTTCAAAGGTATCATACTTGTGTTTTCATCTCTTATTCATGAAGGATACTGATAAGTACAACAGACATAACACCAACCTTATCCAACTACTCAACTTCACATCACTTCCCATCATATGGCCCAATTTTCCAAAATCTAAAGCAAAATGGTATATCTATTTAGATTACCCTTCTCTATCTGCTCTAGACCCCATGATAACTCATTCTCAATCAACCAAAATCCATAACCTCTCAAGAAACATCCTCTTACACCACATTGAAAGGATTTTTAAGTGATGTATACAGCCATAGAGATATATTCATAATTCCATACTGAGGAATATATAGTGGTCTCCACTTATAATTCCCTTAATGATATTCAAGATAAGAATCTGGAGAAAAAAACTATCCACTTGGGGAAAGTGGATGAAGTGCTTTCCAACTTCAGGGAAACCATGCAAATTAATATCCTATGAACATAATGTTTCATAATGCCACTAATTAAACTTCACCACCATGATACCTCCCATAGAAAGAAAATGTGTGGGGGAACCACCATTAAATGAATGAAAGAAACATCTCCCTCTCCAAAATTGAAACAATTTCCTAGAGGATTTCTACTAACACACGTACACAATCACCTGAACAAAAATCCTTCAATAACAAGTCCTAACTAACTTTCCATTATTGAGCCATTGTGATCTCATCAGTCACCATGAATTAACCTCTATAAATGAAAAATATTTCAATATGATTCCGAGTATCACACTATAAAATTTTAATACTGATATGAAACTCTCATGGTAATTCTAGATAAATTCTTAAATGCCTAATAGGCTCCACCTCGAATCATCTCATTAAGAGTTTTATCCATATTCTATGAAACTCCATATGGTTTTTTTCATCCTCACACTCAGTTGTCCTTAAACACCATATCAAAAATGAAATCTAGTGCATACACTAACTCTTATTAAGGGACAACCATGTATTTTCCTTCAAAATCATTCATATATTTCTACACCTTCATTGGAGATAGAACCCACCAAATCTACTCAAACACCAAAAACTCATGATACCATCAAAGGGGAAATAAATTTTCATGGAGGTGGGTACCACCACACCTCTTATCTATATCAAGGGATCTCTAAAAATATTTATTTCTCTGACAAGGATAAACTCAATTCACCATAAGGGATAAATTAATGGTGTTCACCATTAGTGGAAGTTCCCTAGCTGAAAATCATTTGGTTAGAGGGGATTCCTCCAGATTATCTAACTCTTGAACATACTGTTCAGGATAAATATATCATGCATGAACCAAAAAATATATTGTTCTATGAATAACAGACATTATTTATACTCTTATCAATTCCTTGTATCACTCAACCATGTCCATCCATTGACTAAATCATTCTATAACTATCACTATTAGTACTTGAATTTGAATAGGTGCTAACCACTGGTGGAAATTATGGGAGAGGACCGAAACATCATTCATATATAATATGTATTCCCATTTATGACAACAATTTAGCCATCTTCAGGTGAAAATGTAACATGTTCCCATATGTGGGGTGTATCTATGCTAAAAATTCCCTATCTAACAATGCTCACTCACTTTTCTCTAACATGGATGGAGTTATTATAAAGCACAACCACTGATCATAATATATTCCCCTAGAATATCAACCCAAACCACTAAGCATGAAAAATACCACAACAAACCATGACATAAAAAAACTTAATAAACCCCATGACCTTGACGTGTACCTGAATACATTCACACCAACCTTGAGAAAATTGAACATTATCTAATAAACTTCCATGCACTAAAAGGTATAAATCTCTATCCATAGTAGATTAGTCCATTAATGAGTTTAATGAAGAGAAATTACACCCTCTAATAGATCATGGTGATTCATAGGGGGTAAAAGTAAGAATATACATTTATTTAATGCATTTCCAAACCAGATAGAAACATGAGTCTCAGACTCTAGTTAATCCCATTATCACTTGTGGATTAGGATAACCTAAATAATTAAAGTGCACACACCATATCCAATCATTTGTAGTTTCATCCCACTCAAAAGAAACTACCATTCACTCCATAAAAAGCATACACTAATGAAAATGGAGAGACAAGTTTCCTCAAATCACAATACAAGGATATCTATCAACCAGTTTTTTGAAACAATGCATCATCTCTCACTCACTAGAGGTGGAAAGGTCCAACTTTAGGCATGATATCATCATTACACTTTATCAATGCCTAATTTGTATATCAATGAGTAACACCATTCATTTGATATAATGGAACTATAAGGATTAGATCATATCTGGATGAGGTTGACATAAGAGAGACAAGGAAAATCATAACCGACCACTATATGATTCATATACCAGTCTTCGTTATTCCCTAAAATTAATGTATCAGGGTTGAAGGTTGAATATTGAGTTATCAAGGTATTAGAGAAAAGATAATTCAGTCAAAACATAAACACTAGTCTCCCTAGTCATATAACTAAAGTCAATACCCCCTTAACACCATTTCACTGAGTTCCCAAACCATACCATACATGAATACTAGCTTCCAACCCCATCTGGGGGATATACCCACTCTAATACATATTTGATATGACCTAACCCATCGAGGCCCCTCCCATTCTTTCATTAATCCATGAGTTCCACCCAAATCCCATCTTAAATAGGCCAAGGGCTGGTGACTAGCACTGGGTAGGCACAACACACGACATGGAAGGCCATAACCTATATAAACACAAAATAAACACATCTATTACATAAAATATTACTAAAAACACCAAAAAGATATATATATATATATATATATAATAAATTGAACTATATAAAATGCATTAATGAGAGATCAAGTATAAATACAACATCTTATAAACAAATATCAAGGTAAACATTATGAAACCCCATATTTTAATACACATTAATTCATGATTTGTTACATAATAAAAAAATTAATACAATCCTAGAAGATAATGAGGCCTAATGTATTTTGGAAATTGTGTATGTATCACATTAAATTGAAACATGGGTATAAAATCATTATTTAAAAACTCCACAACACGCCCTTAATATTAATTTATTTATAATGTTACACGGGATAACCTGGGGATGTGCATAAGAAATGGGTGAGCTATAAATCCAAAATAGGAAATAATCAATTAATAATAAGAATAAATTAATGCATATGAGTTAATAGGAATATCAATATTACATAAAAGGTGTGATAGTCATAATCATGAAAAATGATGCATGATATAATATGATAACATCAAGGAAATATAGGAATGTGTAAAAAACATAAAACATGACATTATAAATATAATTCAAGGATAATTTTTAATAGATCATAACATAATTTTCTTATAATAACTTTGAATTCACCATACATGGTATATAATGGGATAAAAAACATTATCTAATGCATTAGAGAGCTTTATAATTTTGATCCCACCAGTCACATTCATATCATGTACATGCATAAGTGTTAAATATATATCATACAAAATAAGAATGTTTTTCACAAATTTTAATCCCATGATTAAGGAGTGTGGATTAAAAACATGAAACTCAAAAATAAATTATGGATATGTACATCTAGGTGGATACCTTTGAGTATAAATGGGGATGGGTATTCACTAATCAAATGTTTGGCATGGAAAATCATAGGATAATTTTGGCCGCATAATGGGGGTACATAAAGATTCGTGAAAGGTCTTATTGAGAGTGTAAGGGTTATATAATCACTTCTAAATAATAATGAAAGTAATAGGTATTTTTAAAAAAATATCCCAAAATGAAAATTTGTAAATAAATAGCCATAATAAAAATAACTTTCTTGAATAACGATGTGAAGGAGAGGATCCCTTACCTTGAGAATGTGATTTCAAAATATTAGGAAGATATTTTAAAGATATTAGGGGAACCTTTGGAGGGATATAGAGAGGAAATGATAGATTAAATTACCAATAAAAAAATTAGTGAAGATTAATGGGATTTTGAGTGGTTTTTATAGGAAAAGAGAGGATAATTCTTTATTAGTTTCTAAACTTCGGTTTTGAAATCTATATGTCAAAGTAGTCAAAACCACAAAAATAAAAATGGTTTTTTACCATTATTTATACCAAAAAGAAGTTTTTTTCAATATTTTATATGTCCTGGAACCTAAATTGTTAAAATAATACCCTTGGTGATGTGGAAGTGAGTCATGTTTATAAATAATTGATTTTAAAACATTAAAATATAACATCGATTTTGTAAGATTAATTAAGTGCTTATAAAATTAATAAAATAACTTCAAAGACTAATTAATTAAAATTAGAAACACATTTTGGGTTGTGGATACTCTTTATTGTATTTATTAAATCTCTTTTTTTCTTTTATTATTTCATAATACACACCGTATATTTATACCATATTTAATTTTTACCCAAAAATTTGACTATCTCTAAAAATTAGAAAAAATTAACCATTGGCTAATTTTGACTTTATGATTTCAAAAATAATATTTATTTTATCAAAATAATTCTATAAATATGAAATTTTAACCTTCTAAATAAAAAATCTCTACTTATTGAAAAATATTGATTTTGGGACAATAAAAATTTTCTGACCCTTATAAAAATGACATTCTAGTTCATATGATTATATTTTTGTTTATATTTAATTAAATATTATTTAATAAAAATATTTTATTAAAAGAAAATTTATTTCAAAATTTATCAATTTCATAAAAAATAGTGTGTTGATTGAAACTATGTATTTCCCAAAAATACAATTTGAGTTTCATCATATCAAAATCTAATTTTTAACAAACTCGTTATTTAATCATTTATAAAGTAATAATAAAAAGGGTTAAATATTATTATTATTTTAAAAAATAAAAATATGAAAATCCATATTATAGGCTCCAGATATGTAACCCCTTATTACACAATTTATGCCCTAAGGGTAAGATGTGAAATAGTGAAAGTTTTTTGGGTTGGTTTGGTGAACATAGTTTGGGTTGTGATCTCGATAAGCTTTAACTTATCCTGTAAAATATTTCTCTCATGATTTAGTTATTAAATATCAATTTGGGCTTGCTCAAGGGAAAATCCTAGTGATTCCATCTCCCATGTAAGCTCAAATAAATGGTCTTCTTAGGGTATGACCTTTCTAGTAGAGGTTTTTTCTGCTTTCAATAGTGTAAATTATAATTTATCATAACACTAAATATAGTAATCTTAATAGTCACTATACAAAAGAAATATAATCAATCTTTATAATGCTTAAAGGTGTTTTAAAACCAATTAACTATAAAAATACAAAATAACCAAGTAGTTCATTTGTTTTATATAAGGAATTTATTCATTTTAAAAGGTATTTTTATTTATAAAACATTGAGTTATTTCATTCTTACCCCCTTTATAAATTTCACCCTCAAAATTTCATTTCATACACTAAAATAGATGAGGTTACTTTTGTTTGTTCACCTCTTCTGAATCCCAAAATTACTTACTCATACATGTGGTCCACCATAGCACATTTATTATGAGAGTTGTCTTGTTTTGTAGAACATTGTCTCTGTGATCTAAGATCTTCACTTGCTGCTCCTCATATGGAAGATCAATCTCCAATGGTACCACCTCTATATTTAGAACATGTGAGGTGCATATATATACTTCCTCAAGAGGGATAAATATAACATATCATGTACTTTAGATAGTTTAGGTGGTAGTTCTATTCTATTAGTCATAGCTCTAATGAAATCAGGGATCTCAAAGGGGCTAATGTATATTGGACTAAGCTTTCCCTTATTTCCAAACCTCATGAATTTCTTCCATAGTGATATATGAAGGAACACTTTATCTCTGACCACAAACTCTAGGTATCATCAATGATTGTCTACATATATTTTCTGTCAATTTTTTTTAGATTTCATTTATAATTGAATAGTATGAACCTTATTTTCCATCTCTTTGAAAAGATCAAGTCATGTCATCTTCCTCTCTCCAACTAAATTTCAACATGTCAGAGTCTAACTACTATTCCCATAAAGATCCTTATAAGTTGCCATTTTAATTCTAGAATGGTAACTATTATTATATGAGATCCTCATTTGGTAAAGTTTTTGATTCAAAAATCCTTTTAAACCCATTTAATATGTTATCAAAATATCCTTCATAGTCTGAATGGTTATCTTAGACTCACTATCCATCTGAGGGTGAGAATCAGTACTGAAACTCAACACTATATCTATCATTTGTTTAATTATTCTCTATAACCTCAAGGTAAACCTCATATATTGATTAGATAATGTGTAGAATGGAACTCCATAGAGTCTTACCACATCTCTTATATATATCTTGCTAATTTGGTAATGTGGGAAAATTTTCTTAATAGTAAAAAATGCACAAACTTTGTAAGGCGACTGACTACCACCGAGATGGAACTATTTATTTTATGTTTTCTAGGGATTCCTACGATGAAATCCATGGTCATGTTTTTATATTTTCATATTGTTATGGGAAATAGCTTCATCATACCCTTAGAATTCCATCATTCATCCTTTACTTATTATTATACCAAACATCGAGATACAAATTCTAAAATCTCTCTCTTAATATAATCCCAAAAGAAGTTTTGATTTAGATATTTATACATACTATTACTTACTAGATGAATATATAAATATGAGATATGTGAATCATCTAGAAGATCCATCTTAGTTCTGGTTTTGATAACACTCATATCCAGATTCCAAACCTTATAAATCCATCTTTAGAAAAGTTGAACTCTAAAATATTTGTTACCTTTTTTTGTAGAACCACGTCATCTTTCAAAGTATCTATGATCCTCTAAAAAATATGTGGTTGATAAGTTATTGGAGAAAGGTATTATGCATATCCTTTTATGATTCCCATGTTCATCCATATCTTATCAAAAAAATATTGGATCCCTTGTAATCCTCATTGTGGATATGGTTTTGGGATCCTTTTTACTCAGAGCATATTCCACTTTGTTCACCTTCCCAGTATGATAATGTATTGAACAATAATAATCCTTTATCTAATCTAACCACCTATATTAGTGGATATTGAGATCCTTTTTCATGAATATTTACTTAAGGGTTTTATGATTAGTATATATGCCACACTTCTCCCCGTAGAGGTAATGTCGCAAAATATTAAATGTAAATATCATTG
The DNA here is from genome assembly GCA_963277665.1 of Viscum album. Lineage (NCBI taxonomy): Eukaryota > Viridiplantae > Streptophyta > Magnoliopsida > Santalales > Viscaceae > Viscum > Viscum album. The sequence goes on along the minus strand of OY728132.1, from coordinate 28,109,533 downwards.
TATACAATTCTATATCATGGGTTGGATTGCTATTCTAATAGATATTTAATTGGAAAGGGAAATATTCTATAGCTTTTTCATCTTTCATGAGTACACAACCCAATGCCTTTTTGGATGCATCACTGTAGATCAAAAATCCTTCACAGTAGTGAGTAATGTGAGTATATTTGTAGTGATTAACCTCTACTTAAATTCTTTAAAGATCAATTTTCATTCATTAATCTAGAAAAAATTGACTCACATTTGAGTTTTCTTGGTAAATATGATTGAAAATCATAATAATTTTCTCACAAATCGATGATGGTTCCCATGAAATCCAAGGAAAATATAGAATTTTGACACTAATGTTGGTCTGGGTCATCCTTCAATTGTCTCATTTTTAAGGATCCATGTATATACTATAAGGACCCGCACTTATTTCATACATAATAATGAATTTAATCAAGAAAACACTTCATTTTACATTGAGTATCTTTTCAAGTTTAGAGCTTTACAGAATTAAGACAAAACATTCATAACATTACACATTGTTACATAGTAGATACCATAAAATCAGTTTCCATTTTCCTCAGAATATAAAACATTAAAACAAAAAAAAGACTCCTAGACAATTCTTCAACATTTAACATGTCTTCCTTCCTTTTATTACTCATTATTAACCTGTGAAAAATCATTTAAAAACTTGGGATGAGCACAAAAGCTCAGTAAGGTATGAAAAAGAAGGAAAATCACATTAGTCTATGAATACACATGACGTATGAAAATTTTTTCAAAAGACATGCTTTCCACCCATAAAACCTTAATTAGCGTAACATGAGATTTACACAAGATCCACCCAAACCTAATTATAATCATATAGGTATATTGGGGAATTACTTGCATAATCTTGTAACCATCTTGGCTACCTTAAAATTTGTAACCCTCACGGCTACCTTACTTTGTATAACCATCACAGTTACACTTGGAGTAACCATACGGCCGACCTCCAACTTACTCATACCCAATGCATTGGAGGTAAATATAGTTCCCACCCTTCATCATAAAAAATTCCCAATAACCAAAACATAATCATACAACATAAATAATAGCATAAAAACATTGCCTTTGAATCTTATAAAACAGAATTTTAAAAGAGGATTTTAGAAGAAAAGTCCCTTATAAACATCATATACTTGAAGTGAGGCTTAATAGAGTGGATTTAATATGTATATAATCTGTAAATACACATAGTGAAACATAATATAAACAAAAACCATCACACAAACAATTTAAATAGAACATAAATTATAAAGTAGAATGTTAACCCAAAGAATGGAAATCGGGTTAAGAATTCCCTTACCTTAGGCTTGTCTTACTTCAAAATTGTTTAAACCTCATGTATAATGGTTAAAAGAGTGTTATTAGTATTTTACAGAAACATTTTCATGTTTATAACATCTTATATGGTCATTTCATAACCTCATTTCACCCCTTAATTGTTAGTATTTTGTTGCTTGCATTATTTTGGGTGAGTTCGTTTGTGATTTTCACGATCAGTTCATGATGAATCGTTCTTGTTGATTGGAAGTGAAACTCCAGAATTGGAATGGATTAGTATTTAAATATTTCCAATACCATAAATTATACCATTTATCACTTTGATACTTTATATGATGATGATTAATAAGTTAAAACATTAATTATGTTTGTTTAGATCATTTAAGTGGTTCTTTGATAATTACAACTTCATTTAGTCTTATAAATTTGAATCATGAGTACAAAAGAATTCCAGAACCATATATTATTCATAAAACATATCTTATAACCTGGTTCAACCATATAAATGGTTTCACAACCAGACTTGAAAGAATTAATGGAAATTGAAAATACATCGTCCACGATATCGGTAATTCGACACAAATGGACAATGTTTTTTTTTATTCTTTAAATAAGTGAGAGAGGAGAGGAATAATGATTTGTAATTTTCCATAAACATGAAAACATCCAGAATATACATTATTCTGGAGATTTCATGCCTCTTGGATATTAGGGGGTGAAGAAAGAAGATAAAGGAATCATGAAATGAAGAAAACATGAGAAATTTCTTACAAAAATTCGGCAGCCTAACGGCATCTCTTAAAATTTTATAAAAACAAGATTGATGATAGGAATGGAATATCTCATCATCATACAAAATTTGGACAGTAAGGGGAAATATTTAATGAAATATCCCAACAAAAGACAAATGGAAAGGAAGAGAATAACATAAAATGGAAGAAAAGAATGAAAATGAAAGAGGATGTTTACCTCTTGATCTCTTCTCCTTGAGATCCTCCTTAAGGGCTTTGGTCTTGGTCTTTTGGTGAGACCAGCAGCTCTAGGACGTGGGGAAGAAGATTGGGGATGGAATTTGGTAGAAATTAGACAATGCTCAAGGCTTGAGAGGTGTGGGAGGAAGAGGGGAGTGAGGGTGATATTTATAGTAGAGGAGGGGAGGTTTTTTTAGATTATTTTAATCATTATTATAATATTTTTATCAAGACTATGAATAATCTCAAAACAAGTGGCCCTAAATAGTGATAATATCATTTGATTTCGAAGAAAGTGGCCTTGAATCACTTATGATGTCATAAATAGTGCATATTTACTAATAAATTGATTATACGGTATTTTTTCGTATTTCACTATTCAATGAAAATTCAAGAGTTTCAGAAAAATACCAAAAATTTTCCCCTACCATTATTCAACGTGTAGAATTCAAAAGTGAAATCCATTTTTCAAAAATAATTTTCTAAATATTATTAATTTAATTTTTAAATAAGGTCACAGTTAATTCGAAAAATAACAATATTGAAGTGCAATTAGTTTTATGTGACATTGGAAAATTAATTAAGATCCCATTATCCTATTGCCATGGGAAAATAAAATATTATTATTATTTACTATTCATGAGGTCATATTACTATTCATAAGGGCATGTTACAATTCACCAAAAAAACAAGTTTGTTCCATCAGACTCTAAATAACATACTGAACACAATTGTAGATGAGAGTTTCTTGAAATTCAAAACATAGAAAAAATAAAATTATGTTTAAAGGATACTTATAAATATATACCTTAAACAAAATTTCAAGCATTTTCAATTTATTTTTAGAAAACCTTGGGATGTTACATTATCCCCACCTTCTTGAAATTGCGTCCTCGCAATTTTATTTACTTATTAAACAACTGAGGGTATTTTTTCCTCATAGCATTTTCAGACTCCCATGTTGCTTCTTCAACCATGTGGTTTCTCCGCAAAACCTTTACCTGGTGGATTACCTTATTCCGCAATACCTGTTCTCTTCGATCAAGAATCTGAACCGGTTTTTCTTCATAAGAAAGGTTCTCTGCCAGCTGAACTGCTTCCGTCCTCAAGATATGTGATGAATCTGGAACATACTTTCTCAGCATTGAAACATGAAAAACATTGTGTACCTGAAATAATCTCGGAGGCAAAGCTACGCGGTATGCAACTGTTCCAACTTTATCCAAGATTTCAAAAGGACCGATGAACCGTGGACTTAGTTTCCCTTTCTTACCGAAACGCATCACACTTTTCCAAGGAGATATTTTAAGGAAAACATGGTCACCTACCTTGAAAGAGAAGTCTTTCCTTCTGTTATCTGCATAACTTTTCTGCCTGCTCTGAGCTGTCCTCATGTGTTGCTGGATCATCCTCACTTTCTCAGTCACTTCTTCTACTAATTCTGGCCCCATCAACTTTCTTTCACCGACATCATCTCAAAATGCAGGAGTCCGACACCGCTTTCCATACAAGGCCTCAAAAGGTGCCATCTGAATACTGGAATGGAAACTGTCATTATAAGAAAAATCAACTAGTGAAAGATGCTGATCCCAACTTCCCTGATAGTCCATTGAACAAGATCGAAGCATATCCTCCAAAGTTTGAATCATTCGTTCTGACTGCCCATCTGATTGAGGATGAAAAGTTGTACTGAAATTCAACTCTGTGCCCAAAGACTTCTGAAGTCCCTTCCAAAATTTAGAAGTGAACCTGGGATCTCGGTCAGACACAATGGAAAGAGGAACTCCATGTAACCTGACAATCTCTTTGAGGTACAATCAAGAAAGTTGATCTAATGTCATTGTATCTCGAATAGAAAGAAAATGAGCAGACTTTGTTATCCGATCAACAATAACCCATATCGCATTGTTACCTCGAGAAGTCTTTGGTAGTCCCACCACAAAATCCATGGATATATTCTCCCATTTCCATTCTGGCACTGGAAAAGGCTGAAGCATCCCCTTCGGTAACTGTCACTCTTCTTTAACCTGCTGACATGTCAAACATTTCATTGTAAAATCAGCAATATCTCTTTTCATCCCATTCCACCAGTAATACTCCTGAAGGTCTCTGTACATCTTAGTACTTCCAGGATGAACAGAAAATGGAGAACTATGAGCTTCACACAACAATTATTTCTTCAGCTGGGAATCACAAGGCACACAAAACCTTTTTCCAAACCTTAAAACACAATCTTTATCAAGATTAAATTCTGGAAACTTACCCATTTTAACCAATTCTACCTTTTTCTGTAGATCACGGTCTTCCCTCTGCGCTTTCATAATTCTGTCTGACAATGAAGACTGCACAGAAACCTGAAACAAAACAGATATATTCCCTGCACCAACAACTTCTAAGCCAAAATTTATCAAATCATTAATCAAGGGATCACGTTCCAAACGTATCATGGTTAATGATGCATGATTTTTCCGATTTAAGGCATCCACTACTTTGTTTTCTTTTCCAGGATGGTAATTAATCGTGCAGTCATAATCCTTTATCAGTTCTAGCCATCTTCTCTGCCTCATGTTTAATTCCTTCTGAGTGAATATATACTTAAGACTTTTATGGTCAGTATATATTTGGCATTTGGTTCTGTATAGATGATGCCTCCATATTTTCAAAGCAAAAACCAGAACTGCCAATTCCAAATCATGTGTGGGATAATTCAGCTCATGAGGTTTAAGTTGTCTCGAAGCATAGGCAATTACCTGATAATTCTACATCAAAACACAACCAAGTCCCTTCAAAGAAGCATCACTATAGATGAAAAACTCACCATTCCGGGAAGGTAAGGCCAAAACTGGAGCATTCACCAATCTCTTCTTTAGTTCCTGAAAACAAACATCACATTCCTCTGTCCAAACAAATTTAACCCCTTTCCATGTTAAATTAGTTATTGGGCTAGATAACAGTGCAAAGTTCTTAACAAAGCTTCGGTAATAACTTTATAAGCCCAGAAAACTACGAATCTCTGTAACATTTATGGGTCTTGTCCATTCATCAACTACTTTTGTTTTGGCAGGATCAACTATTATTCCATCCTTATTTACAATGTTCCCAAGAAAAGAAATCCGTTGCAACCAAAAATCACACTTGCTGAATTTTCCATATAGTTTCTTTTCTTTTAAAGTTTGTAAAACAACCCTTAGATGTTTTTCAAGCTCCTCTTTACTTTTAAAAAAAACCAGAATGTCATCAATAAATACAACCACAAACTTATCCAAGAACTCATGAAATACTCTATTCATAAGATTCATGAATACAGTAGGTTCATTAGTTAACCCAAATGGCATAACAACAAATTCATAATGCCCATATCTAGTACTAAAGGCTGTTTTTGGGATGTCATCCTCCTTCACCTTCAGCTGATGGTATCCGGATCTCAAGTCAATCTTGGAAAAGTACTGAGCTCCCTGGAGCTGATCAAACAAGTCATCAATATGAGGCAAAGGATACTTGTTTTTAACAGTTATGTTATTTAAATCTCTATAATCAATGCAAAGTCTCATGGAACCATCTTTCTTTTTAACAAACAAAACAGGGGCTCCCCATGGTGAAGTACTGGGACGAATGAAGCCTTTGACAAGAAAATCCTGCAACTGATTTTTCAATTCAAGAAGTTCTATTGGAGCCATACGATATAGGGGTTTTGAAATTGGCTTAGCTTCAGGAACTAAGTCAATTGTGAATTCGACTTCTCGTTTAGGTATGACACTGGGTAACTCCTTAGGAAAAACATCAAGGTATTCATTTACCACTGGCACGTCATTAATTTGAATAGTTACCTTGTTTTCAACAATATGAGCCAGATAACTTTCATTTCCATCTTTCAGTAGTTTCTCAGCTTCTTGATATGTTATCAATTTTATGGGTTCATTCTTGTATACAAACTAAAACTCTTTCTGAAAAACAACTTCTTTAGCTCTACAGTCAATCTTAGCATGATAATCAGAAAGCCAGTCCATCCCCAGAATAACATCAAACTCGACTAAGGGTAAAACAACAAGGTTTTCAGGTAAAGTCTTTCCACATACCACAATAGAAATATTCTTATAATTCCTATTTGCTATAACATTTCTCCCTGGTGTTTTAAAAACAAGTTTGGGTATCATTTGTTGTGGTGATATTTCCAATTTACTAGAAAATTTCTCAGAGATGAAGGAATGTGTAGACCCCGTATCAAACAAAACTTTAGCAAAATCTGAGTGAACAAACAAAGTACCTGATACAACTTCATTGGATGGCCCAACATCTGCTGACGTAGTAGCAAAGGATCTCACTACACCTTTATGCTTGTAGTCTGGCTTCTTTGCATCATTTGGATCCCTCTTTGGACAGGCATTTGCATAGTGACCCATCTCACCACATTTAAAACACTTTACAGTTTGCTTATCAGGATTAGTCTTTGGAGAATTTTCATTGCAATATCGGGCCATATGTCCAAACTTACCACATTTAAAACACTTCCCAGTTTTGATAAGACATTCCCCAGGGTGCTTCTTGCCACACTTTTCACAAACTGGAAACTGTATTTTCTTACCATCAGATTTCATTGGTTTATTCTTACCCATTTCTTTCCAATTGGACCTCTTCTTCTCTTTGTTTCCAAATTGCATGTGATCGTCAGCAAACTCCATCTCTACCCTCTCGGCACATCGGACAAGTTTCTCGTAACTTTTGAATTCACGGGAGGCCAACACCCTTCGATACCTTGGCTTTAATCCTGAGTAAAAGTGGTTGATTTTGCTATCGAGATCCAGAATAAGATTTGGAGCATACCTCGCCAGTCGGGTGAAGTTCGCCTCATACATAGCCACTGAATCTTCCTCCTTTTGTTTCAATTCAAGGAATTGTTTCTCCATTATAAGTCGCACCACCTTAGGAAAATATTTTTCAAGAAAAATACTTTTAAATTCATCCCACACTAAGGCATCAAAATCCTCTCTACCCCTGATATTCCTTACCATTGACCACCACTGATCAGCTTCCCCTTCAAAACGATAAATGGCAAGACTTACCTTTTGATTGTCCGAACATCCCATAACATCAAATATCTTTTCAAGGGATTTAATCCATCCTTCTGCTGCCACTGGGTCAGAAGATCCATTGAATGCAGGAGGATGTTGTCTCATAAAATGTTCCACCACTGTCATGTTCCGTTGGGGTACCTCTATTTGTCCTCTTGCATAAATTCCACCACCATTTATTTTCTGCGTTAGCTGATCCATTACTGTAACAAACTACTCGGTTCCAATCCCTACTATTCCGGGCTGTTGATCAGGAAGGATGTCATTCTGTCGGTGCCTATCCTCTTCAGCATCCATGTTCCTTCTACGGACAACCATTCTAAACAAACATTTCTTAGATGAAGCAACATGGTAATCTTTAAATTCTATAACAAATTAAACATAGATTGAAAATTATTTATGGTATTCTATTAGCATCACCTTAACCCCTAAAGTTATCTAAACCATCCTTTGATACCAACTATAAGGACCCGCACTTATTTCATACATAATCTTGAATTTAATCAATAAAACACTTCATTTTACATTGAGGATCTTTTCAAGTTTAGAGCTTTAGAGAATTAAGACAAAAAATTCAAAACATTACACATTGTTACACAGTGGATACCATAAAATCAGTTTCCATTTTCCTCAGAATATAAAACATTAAAACATAAAACAAGACTCCTTGAAAATTCTTCAACATTTAACATGTCTTCCTTCCTTGTATTACTCATCATTAACCTGTGAAAAATCATTTAAAAACTTGGGATGAGCACAAAAGCTCAGTAAGGTATGAAAAAGAAGGAAAAATCACATTAGTCCATGAATACGCATGACGTATGAAATTTTTTTCAAAAGACATGCTTTCCACCCATAAAACCTTACTTAATGTAACATGAGATTTACACAAGATCCAAACAAACATAATTATAATCATAGAGGTATATTGGGGCATTACTTTCATAATCTTGAAACCATCTTGGCTACCTTAAAATTTGTAACCCTCGCGGCTACCTTACTTTGTATAACCATCACAGTTACACTTGGAGTAACCATACAGCCGACCTCCAACTTACTCATACCCAATGCATTGGAGGGAAATATAGGTCCCACCCTTCATCATAAACAATTCCCAATAACCAAAACATAATCATACAACATAAATAATAGCATAAAAACATTGCCTTTGAATCTTATAAAACAGAATTTTAAAAGAGGATTTTAGAAGAAAAGTCCCTTATAAACATCATATACTTGAAGTGAGGCTTAATAGAGTGGATGTAATATGTATATACTCTGTAAATACACATAGTGAAACATAATATAAACAAAACCCATCACACAAACAAATTAAATAGCACATAAATTATAATGTAGAATGTTAACCCAAAGAATGGAAATCGGGTTAAGAATTCCCTTACCTTAGGCTTGTCTTACTTCAAAATTGTTTAAACCTCCTGTATAATGGTTAAAAGAGTGTTATTAGTATTTTATAGAAACATATTCATGTTTATAACATCTTATATGGTCATTTCATAACCTCATTTCACCCCTTAATTGTTAGTATTTTGTTGCTTGCATTATTTTGGGTGAGTTCTTTTGTGATTTTCACGATCGGTTCATGATGAATCGTTCTTGTTGATTGGAAGTGAAACTCCAGAATTGGAATGGATTAGTATTTACATATTTCCAATACCATAAATTATACCATTTATCACTTTGATTCTTTATATGATGATGATTAATAAGTTAAAACATTAATTATGTTTGTTTAGATCATTTAAGTGGTTCTTTGATAATTACAACTTCATTTAGTCTTATAAATTTGAATCATGAGTAAAAAAGAATTCCAGAACCTTATATTAGTCATAAAACATATCTTATAACCTGGTTCAACCATATAAACGGTTTCACAACCAGACTTGAAAGAATTAATGGAAATTGAAAATACATCGTCCACGATATCGGTAATTCGACACAAATGGACAATGTTTTTTTTATTCTTTAAATAAGTGAGAGAGGAGAGGAATAATGATTTTTAATTTTCCATAAACATGAAAAAATCCAGAATATACATGATTCTGGAGATTTCATGCCTCTTGGATATTAGGGGGTGAAGAAAGAAGAGAAAGGAATCATGAAATGAAGAAAACATGAGAAATTTCTTACAAAAATTCGGCAGCCTAACAGCGTCTCTTAAAATTTTATAAAAACAAGATTGATGAGAGGAATGGAATATCTCATCATCATACAAACTTTGGACAGTAAGGGGAAATATTTAAAGAAATATCCCAACAAAAGACAAAGGGAAAGGAAGAGAATAACATAAAATGGAAGAAAAGAATAAAAATGAAAGAGGATGTTTACCTCTTGATCTCTTCTCCTTGAGATCCTCCTTAAGGGCTTTGGTCTTGGTCTTTTGGTGAGACCAGCAGCTCTAGGACGTGGGAAAGAATATTGGGGAGGGAATTTGGCAGAAATTAGACAATTCTCAAGGCTTGAGAGGTGTGGGAGGAAGAGGGGAGTGAGGGTGATATTTATAGTGGAGGAGGGGAGGTTTTTTTAGGTTATTTTAATCATTATTATAATATTTTTATCAATACTATGAATAATCTCAAAAAAAGTGGCCCTAAATAGTGATAATATCATGTGATTTCGAAGAAAGTGGCCTTGCATCACTTATGATGTCATAAATAGTGCATATTTACTAATAAATTGATTATACGGTATTTTATCGTATTTCACTATTCACTGAAAATTCTAGAGTTTCAGAAAAATACCAAAAATTTACCCCTACCATTTTTCGACGTGTAGAATTCAAAAGTGAAATCCATTTTTCAAAAATAATTTTCTAAATATTATTAATTTAATTTTTAAATAAGGTCACAGTTAATTCGAAAAATAACAATATTGAAGTGCAATTAGTTTTATGTGACATTGGAAAATTAATTAAGATCCCATTATCCTATTGCCATGGGAAAATAAAATAATATTATTATTTACTATTCATGAGGTCATATTACTATTCATAAGGGCATGTTACTATTCACCAAAAAAACAAGTTTGTTCCATCAGAATCTAAATAACATACTGAACAGAATTGTAGATAACAGTTTCTTGAAATTCAAAACATAGAAGAAATAAAATTATGTTTAAAGGATACTTATAAATATATACCTTAAACAAAATTTCAAGCATTTTCAATTTATTTTTAGAAAACCTTGGGATGTTACATTATCCCCACATTCTTGAAATTGCGTCCTCTCAATTTTATTTACTTATTAAACAACTGAGGGTATTTTTCCCTCATAGCATTTTCAGACTCCCATGTTGCTTCTTCAACCATGTGGTTTCTCCACAAAACCTTTACCTGGTGGATTACCTTATTCCGCAATACCTGTTCTCTTCGATCAAGAATCTGAACCGGTTTTTCTTCATAATAAAGGTTCTCTGCCAGCTGAACTGCTTCCGGCCTCAAGATATGTAGATCAAATATCCAACTTAAAGAAGTACTGGCCTTTCCATAGATGATAAAACAAGTCATAAATCTATGGTAGAGGGTACCTATTCTTCGTCATTATTTTTTTTAGTTCACGGTAATCAATGTAGAGGTGCATTGACATATCCTTCTACTTGAAAAAGAGGACTAGTGCACCCTATGATGAAGCACTTGAGCATATAAATCTGTTATCCGAATTCTCTGGAGTTGCTTCTTCTGCTCCTCAAGTTCAACAATGGTTATTCTATATGGAGTCTTATATATTGGAAAAGATTTAGTTATATTTTCAATTAAGAACTCAACCTTGTGGCTTGGTGAAAGACCAAAAAATTATTTAGAAATACATCAACATATTATCTTACAATGGTAATGTCATCAAGGATTATCTTTTCCTTATTCTCAATAATTTGAGTAAGATATGATTACTCATAATGAAATAATATCCATGATTGAGATAATTATATTAAAGTATATTTATTCTACTCCTTGTACTTGTATAGAAAGAGTGATTGATGATGTAGTGGTTGAATTCCTTATCTCAATAATTTATGATTTCTCTATATAATTAAAGCTATTCTATACCTAAAATATCATCAAATTACACTAAAGGGAGTATCACAAGTTTATATGGGAATTTAATCCCACAAATATGGATATAGGATTATTTATATACCTGGTATGCAATAATTACCCAATTAACTATCTTCATCAATAAATTTACTTCCATGTATTATAGTGGTGTTTTAATAGTTATACTAAACTTTCATGACATTAAATAATGCATAGAATAAAAACAAAATAGTACATTATCTATTCTTAAATGAATAACTAGTATACCTATCACCATGTCATTGTTAGGATCCACCTAATGAATTGTTTTTTAATAAGCATTAACTTTTTATATAGGCCTTAGATTTTTTCATATTTGGTTATTTTCAAAACCCCTTAAATTAGTGTATTGGTATGTATGGTGTCTTTTTTTCTTACATTTGAATCATTGGAAAATAGGATGTGGTTTCACAAGAGCATTACTTTCTTCTATTACATTGGTGGGTTTCTCTAGATTAATTTTTCTAGTTGGGTGCCCTTCCTTTCAACACCTAAATCATTTACTTGTCCCTTTCATTTAATTTATAGGATACTCCTTCCCAAAATTTTAACAAGTTTGACATTGGAATTTATTTCGACCATGAGTTTTCTTCATCATACCACCAGGATTAAAATCTATTCTCCATTCTTTATATCCTAACCCATGATACCAATTATATCCACCAATATTCATAAAAAATTGGGATAACATCAAAAAAATTCATCATTTATGAGAAAATCTTGAATTTCTAAATATTTTTATGGACTCGTATTAGCCCACCAAAGAATTTTTCAAATTTACTTTAAGGGGATTTGAAAAATCCTGAGGTGTATCATGCAAGAACTGTGAAGATTTCTTTATATTTCTTAATGGATTCATCATCCTTTTTCTTAATGCTAAGGAAATACCTATCCAGTTTATATCTGAGAGTGGGAAAAATATTTATCGAAAAACAGTTTTCGGAATTCCTTACACTCCATCACTTCTATATCCTCCTCAGGATTTTTATTTTTGACAAGAATCCACCATTGATCAACTTATCCTTCTATATGATAAATAGATAGCATGACCTTCTCTCTCTAAGAGAATTATAGGATGGATAATATCTATTCAATAAAGTTTATCCATTTTTTCATGATTAAAGGATCAGAAGATCCATAGAAATTTTGAAGCCTTCATTGCATGAATGTCTCAATTGTAACTTTCCCTTTATTAGTGGAATTCAAGAATTCATCTTGATTCATGCTTATGTTTAAAACCTGAGTCATTTGAGAAATTATTTTCATGAAGTTACCAACTATTTATCCCATCAATTTGAGAATCTCATTTGGGAAGTCATCGCATTGCCTCTCACATTGGTTATTGGTTCAATTTCTCCTATTTCCATCCATTGACTAAAATAAAGGGAAAATTAAGGATGATAATTTTTTAAAATACTAAACACATAAAAGAAAAACTATGAACATTTAAGGGATAACTCATAAATGACATATATTTCTTGACCTATAAATTTCTCGGTTTCAATCTAAGTTATCCATGATCTATTTCTTAACATAAAATATTATAGTCATTTTTTCCCTTCATAATGGTTCATAAAAAGCTTGTGAATTTACCAAAAAATATCCCCTTAGACTTTCAAACTAGGTGTGTAGAAAGTCTCATTTCCATGCACTATGTGACGATCAAGTCAAGACCAATGCACCCTTTTCTAGGTTATTGCCCCCAGTTAAAACTATTTCATAGCCATATTCAATTAAAGTAGGAATACAGTGATATATTTTCTTGGAAACCACTTACCCTATACTTTACCTAAATTTAGTGATGTTTTACTATGTTTTATATTATCCTTATGGTTTTCAATAGGTTTTTCTAATCCTGATCCCAAAAATAACTAGAGTTTTCCCTGATACAAACTATGAAAACCCATATTTTAATAAAAAATTAATTCATGATTTATTACATAAGAACACACTTAATATAATCCTATAAGATCGTAAGTCTTAGTTTATTTGGGAAATTATGAATATAGAACATTAAATTGAAACATGGGGAAAATTATTATTCAAAAACTCTACAATAAGCCCTAAATATTCACTAATCTTTTAATACTAGATGGGATATCTTGGGTACATACATAAGAAAAGGGTGAACTATAAATCTTAGTAAGGGAATAATAAAATCATAACACAATAAAATAATACATATGAGTTAAGATACATATAAAGATAATATAAAATGGGTAATAATCATAATATTGAACAATGAGACATGATATAACATGATAATATTAAGGAAACATAAGAATGTGGCAATAATATATAACATGAAATCATAAAAATAAGTCAAGGATAACCACTAAGACATTATAACATAATGTTATTAGGATAATGTATCATACACCATACATGGTAATTCATTAGATAAAAAAACATTACCCAATGCATTGGGGGACTATATAATTTTGGTCTCACCCGCCACATACATATCATGTAAATGCATAAGTGTGAAACATAGATCATACAATATAAGAATGAATTTCATCACTTTTAATCCCACAATTATGAAGTGTGGGATATATAAATGAAATTAACCAATAAATTAATTATATTTAAATCTAGTTTAATACATTTTATTAGAAATTGTGATGGGTATTAACTACACTAACATTTTTCATGGAAAATCATAGATAATTTCGACAGCATAATAGAAGTACATAAAGATTATTTTAAGTGTTTAATGAGATTGTAAGTGGTATTTCAGCACTTGGAAATCGTAAGGATGATAATAGGTATGTTTAAAAACATTTCCCAACATGGAAATTCTAAAATAAAAAGGGTACAATAAAAATTAGGTCCATGAATAAAGTAGAGAAGGAGAGGATCACTTACCTTGATAGGGAGCTTTTAAAATCTTAGGAGGAGCTTCTTAAGAGATTGGGGGAACCTTGGGAGGGATCTATAAAAGTAATTTAAGGATAAATTCATGACAAAAGATTTTTTAATTAAGTGTAATGGGATTTTAGGTGGGTTTTAATAAAAATGGTGAGGAGATTTCTTTATTAATTTCTAAATATTGGTTTCAGGATATATATGATAAATTAGTCAAAACCAAAAACTTTTCCATGGTTTTTTATGATAGTTTCCACAAAAGAGTAGTGGATTTCTAAATTTTATAAATATAAGAATTGAAAACAATGAAATAATACCCTTATGGATGTGGAAGTTAATCATGTTTAAAAATAATAGATTTTAAAGCCTTCAAATATAATATTGGTATCAGATGATTCATTAAGGGTTTATAAAATTAATAAAATAACTTAAAATGAATTATTTTAAAGGGTGACCATAAATTGTATCATTTATACTCGTTATAGTATTAATTAAATCACTTTTGGGATTTTTTGATGTCATAATACACACCACATATTTATATTTTGTCTAATTTTTTCCTAAAAATTTGAATGTCTTCAAAAATTATAAAAAAAATCTCCATTGGATAATTTAGTGTGATGATTTAAAAAAATAATATTTATTTTATCCAAAAAATCTATAAATATTAAAAATTACTCTTTTAAATCAAAATTCCCCATTTATTGAAAAATACAATTTTTTGCAACGATAACAGTTTTCAGACCCTTATAAAAATTATATTTGAATTTATTCAGTTATATTATCACTTATACTTACTTAAATATTATTTTATAATAAAATTTCATTAAAATAAAATTTATTTCAAAAATTATTTAATTCTTATATTGTTTTTTCTTAACTAAAACTATATATTTTCCCAAAATATAATTCTAGTTTTACCGTATCAAAATATAGTTTTTATCAAACTCCTTATTTAATCATTTATAATGTAATAATAAGAAGGGATAAATATTATCATTATTTTTAAAAAATAATAATATAAAAATTCGTAATATTAAGTTCTAGATATATAACCCTTTATTACACCAGTGTACACCTTAAGGGTAAGGTGTGCGATGGTGACACTTTCTTAGGGTGGTTCGACGAACATGGTTTGGGTCATGATCTTGATAAGCATGAACTTATACCATAAATGATTTTACTCATGATTTATTTGTTGAATATATTCTTGGTCTTAGTAAAGGGAAAATATGATTGATGTTATCTCCCTTGGATGCTCTGATAAATGGGATTCATATCGTATAATCTTACTCGTTGAGGCCATTTATTATTCCATATATATTAATTAGACTTCATCAAAGCCCATAATATACTAATCTTAATGGTCATTATACAATGTCTATATTATCAACAGTTAGGATGCTTAATGGTCTTTTAAATCCTATATACTATAACTATCCAAAATAACCAAATTATTTCATGTGTTTTATCTAAGGTATTATTCATTTGAAATAGGAATTTCATTTATAAATATTCATGTCATTAAAAACATACACTTGGTAACTCTAAGAATCAGTTAGACATAATACACTGTAAATATCTCCCTCAATGGGTGAACTTCTGAATCAATCTCTAGTTACAACTATCAAATAGAACTTCCATACTCTGTCATACATCACCAATCATTATAAATAGTTAGATCCAAACAAGTGACACTATCTATAATTCCACCTTGACTTTCTCCCAACTATCATATACACAAACAAAACATGTGTGTTCACAGGGCTCGTGTGGGGGTGAGTATAAACAAACCAAGTATGCCTTAACCCAAAAAAAATACAACCCAGCATATGACAACCCTTAACTTTATTACACATTAATTAATGATTTATTACATAATAATACACATAATATAACCCAAAATATAGATAATTATAGTTTATTTGGTTAATTATGTACATTACATGACAACTTAAAATAAAGGGTACATAAACATTATTGAAAACTTCCTTAACATTCTAATAACATTCTGTTGTACTTAAAATTTCATGGGATGACCTAGGGGAATACATAAGAAATCGGTGAGCTATAAATCCCAATAACGGAATAAAAAAATCATAGCATAAATAAATTATTACAGTTAGACAATAAGAATTTCAATGGGGTATAAAAGGGGTGAGAATCATAAACATAAAAAAGAGGCATGATATATCATGATAACATAAAGGAAACATGGGAAAGTAGAAAAAACCAAGACATAATAACATAATGTGATTATAATAACCTCTTTTGCACCAAATATGGTTTTTCGTGAGACTAAAACATTACCCAATGCATTGGAGTACTATTTGGGTTCACCCATCATAATCATATCATGTACATGCATAAGTGTCCCACATCAATCATATAACATAATAAAATATTTCATCACATTTAATCCCATGATTAAAGATTATGGATTACATACATTGGAGTCCCCAATAATTTAATTATAGGTACTACTAGGATAATACCCTTGAGTGAAAATAGGTACAGGTATAAACCACATAAATGTTTGGCATGAAAAATTAGAGTGTCACTTCAGCAGCATAATGACAATACTTAAAGATTCATGAAATGGTTTAATGAGAGAAAAAAGTGTCTCTCATCCCTTGGAATTCAAATGGAAATTTTTATAGATATGTAAATAAATAATCCAACATGAAACATTTTGAATTAATAGGCATAATATGAGGAGGGTTATTGAATAAAAACTTGGCATGTAAAAATCATAGGATCATTTAAATAGCATGATAAGGGAACATTATGAATCATGGAAGGGGTTAATGAGAGTGAAATGGGGAACTCATCACTTGGAAATAATAAGCTAAGTAAAAATGATGTGGAAAATTATATCACATCAATATTAATTAGTAGACTAATTTTATTACATAAATAAGGTACTTGAATAAAGAGGAGAAAGAGAGGATTCTTTACCTTGAGAGGATGATTCCAACAGATTGGGAAGTGACTCTTGAGAGAATTGGGTCACTTTGGGAGGAATATAGAGAGATTACGGAATAATAAGTATGTTCTAAAAGGTTTTTTAATGAAGATGAATGGGATAATTGGTGGATTTATATAGGAAAAGTGAGGGGAGTTCTTTATTATTTCTCAAACGTAGGTTTTTGACTCTATATAATAAAGTAATAAAAACCACAAAACTTATCATGGTTTTTCCCATGGTTTCTACCAAATAGGATTGATTTTATTTATTTTATAATTCCAAGGTAAAAACTTTTAAAAAAAAATAATACCCATGGTGATGTATAAGTGAATCATTTTTATAAGGAATTGATTTTAAAACCTTAAAATATAATATAGGTTTTGGTGGATTCATAATGGATTTATAAAATTACACAAATAACCAAAAAATCAGATAATTTTAAATTTTAAACATATATCTGTTCGTGGATAACTTTTATAGAATGTATTACATCACTTTTGGGTCATAATTATGTCATAATGCACATCATGTTTAATTTTTACCAGAAAATTCAACTATCTTAGAAAATTTTAAAAAAATAACCATTGGATAATTTCAACATGTTGATTAAGAAAATAATATTTATTTTATCAAAATAATTTTCTAAATAAGTGAATTTTTAATTTTAAAACAAAAATCAATATTTATTGAGAAATTCTAGGTTTTTTAACAATTACATTTTTTGAACCCTTATAAAAATTACATTTGAATTCATAAAAATCATATTATAATTTATATTTAATAAAAAATATTTAATTTTATTATCCTATTAAAATATAATTTAATTTTAAAATTCATAAATTTATCAAAAAAATATCTTATTTTATATTTTATGTTACACAAAAAATACAATTTATGTTTTGTCGTATCAAAATCAAAATCATTTAAAAATTAATAATATTAAGTAAATATATTCATTATTCTATGAAATATACATATTCATATTATTAGGGTCTTGATACATATCCCTCTGTTATACTAGTAAATTTTATATGGGTAAGGTGTGCTATGGTAATATTTTAATGAGGTGGTTCGCCTTACATGGTTTGAACCATGACCTCGATGGGCTTGAAATTCTCCTGTAAATCATTTATATCATGCTTTAGTTGGTTGTTCTAGGCATGTTCATGTTAAATAGAAAATCCTAGTGATGTTATCTCCCTTGAAAGCTCCAATAAATGAGATTTATAGGGTACAACCCTACTGGTCGATGTCATTGCTTCTTTTGTCTGTGTCAATTGGATTTTTCACAGCCCTATATTTATAATAATAATATGATCATCATTAGGTGGATATATTATCAATTTTTATGATTCTTATTGATATTTTAAATATTATAGGATATAATAAAACCAAATATGTGCATTTATTTTCTATAACCATAATGGGTTAGTTAATTCAATCACAAAGGGGATTTTGTTTATAAACATTGGATTCATCATAATATTCCACCCTTCAAAAATTCCAACCTTGAAATTTTCATTTCACACACTAAAAAAATGAGGTTATTTATATTTCATCACCTCCTTTGGTTCCCACATTATTTATTCAGACTTTTGGTTTCTCCATATCACTTTGACTGGGTGCATTGTCATATTTCGAAGAACTTTATCTCTATGATCTAAGATCTTCACCAGATGAACTTCATACAAAAGGTCATTCTCCAATGTTACTATCTCTAGATTAATCACATGTAATAGATATGGTATCTACTTCCTCAATAGGGATGTATGTAACATATCATATAATTTATATATGTTAGTTGGGAGTGATATTTGATAGGCCACCACTCTGATGTGATCAATGATCTCAAAGGGACCGATGTATCTTGGACTAATATTTCCATTATTCAAAAATCTCATGAATTTATTCCATAGAGATATGTAGAGGAAACCCTTATCTCTAACCTCAAACTATGTGTCTTGTTGACGATTGTCATCATAGATCTTTTGTTGACTGTGAGTAGCCCTAATGTTTTGCTAAATGGTATTGAAATTTTCCACCATTTCTTCAGCTATTTCAGAACCCTGTAGTTTGTGTTCACTAACTTCATCCCATCATATAAGTGTTCTACATAGATTCCCATAAAGGTCTATATAGGGTTCTATTTGGTTGCATGATTGGAAACTATTATTTATGAGAAATCGAACATAGGAAGATGTTGATCCCATAATCCTTTTAAGTCCATTGAGCATGATCTCAATATGTCCTATAGTGCTTGGATAGTCCTCATAAATTTACAATCAGTTTGAGGGTGATAATTCATTCTAAAGTTCAACTCAGCATTCAGAGCATGTTATAGACTCTTCAAGAACATGGAGCTAAATCTTGGATCTCAATTAGATACAATCGATAGTGGTGTTCTACATAGCCTCGCCACTTATATAATGTATATCCTTGAAAGTTAATTGAGTGGTAATTCCTATAATATTACAATGAAGTGATTAGTCTATGAAAGAGGATCCACCACAACCTATATATCATTATTTATACTTGTTGTATTTAGAAGACCCATGATAAATTCCATGATTATTTTCTTCCATTTCCATGTAGGTATGAGTAATGGTTGTGGCATCCCCTAATTTTTTTCTATCAACCTTAACTTGATGAAATAAAAGACACTTTTATGTATACTCTATGATATCCTCATTCATATTGTCCCAAAAATAGTTCACTCAGAGATCTCGATACATATTTATGCTCCCTGGATGGGTGGAGAAGGTCAATCTATGTGAATCATCCAACAAATCCATCTTTAACCTGGGATTTAATTGTATACATAGTCATTACCCATATCTTACAACTCATTCTTTATTAATTTTTAAATATGAGGATTTTATTTTTCTTATAGCTTCCACCTTCTTTTGAATTTCAACATCATATCTTGGATCATCATTTATCTTCTGTATAAGGGATGGTTAAGTAATTATTTGTTGAAGGATTGATGATGTTCCTTCCTTTATGACTCTTATGTCCATCCTTTTCAAGTATAATAAAATCCGATCCATCTTAATTATCATTAATGATAAAAAATTTAAAACCTTTCTGCTTAGAAAATTTTCCACTTTATTAGCATTTTGAGGATGGTAGTGTATTGAGAAGACATAGTTCTTAATCAGATCTAACCATCTTCACTACTACATATTCAACTCTTTATGTGTGAATATATACTTTAGAATCTTATTAACCATATATATTTCATACTTCTACCGAAATATATAATACCATAAAATTTTCAATGAATATATTACTGCATCCAACTCTAGATCATGTGTTTGGTAGTTTTGTTCATGAACTATCAATTTCCTTGAGGAATAGGCTACCACTTTGACATTCCACATTATTACACATCCAAAGCCCTTCTTCAAAGCATCATTGTATACCACGAAAAGTGACCCAATTGTGGGTAACATAAGTATAGGTTCAGTGATAAGAATCTGTTTTTAACTCCTTAAATCTATCTTCATATTCATAATTCTAAAAAAATTGAATCCCTTTTGAGTTATCTTGGTTTGAGGGTTTGATAATCATGATAAATTTATAAAAAATTGTCAATAATACCTAGTTAGTACAA
Source organism: Viscum album (assembly GCA_963277665.1). Taxonomy (NCBI): domain Eukaryota; kingdom Viridiplantae; phylum Streptophyta; class Magnoliopsida; order Santalales; family Viscaceae; genus Viscum; species Viscum album. The sequence goes on along the minus strand of OY728132.1, from coordinate 28,088,637 downwards.
GGAAACTATGGATATATGTCACATATGTTGGACTCATCCATCCTTAAATTTATACTATCTTTTAAGGGTCTATAAATATTCCATTACTTGTGATAATATTACCTAATAATGAGATTTCCTTCAACTAGAACTCACATTTTCTATACTTTTCATAAATCTTCTCATTTAATATAGTCTTTGAAATAGTTCTCAAATTCTACCCATGATCCTCTTTGCTTTTAGTGTATATAATAATATCTTTTATAAAGACTGCTATAAATTTTTCAATGTAATATCTAAAGACTCTATTAAATAAGTATATTAATATTTATGGATAATTAGTGAGTTTGAATTGAATAACTATGAGCTCATATTGCCCATAACTTGTACATAAATCATTCTTGGGGATATCCACCTTTTTAACTCTTACGTGATAATACCCCAATCAAAGATCCACCTTAGAGAAGTATTGGGATCTATATAGAAGATTGAACAAGTTATCAATATTTGGTAGAGGATAATTTTACTTTATCATGATCTTGTTGAGCTCATGATAATCAATGTAAAGGTTCATCAACCCATCCTTCTTCTTGGTGAAGAGGACAGGTTCACCCCAAAATTAATAACTTAGGTGTATGAACCCTTTATACATATTCTATTATAGTTGTTTCTTCAGTTATTTAAGTTCCACAACAACTATTCTATATAGAGTCTTAGATATTGGCAAAGCCCCAAGTATAATCTCGATTGAAAATTATAATAGAGTCGATTACCTAGAACCAAATTATGTAAACTTTATGAAAACCTATATTCATAGTTTTTATTATTAATAAACTCCTTATCATATCATGATTTTTCTTATATGTAACATAAGATGTGAAAATGTTCTAATAGTAGTTGTTTCACTAAAAGGTCATAGTAGTTCCTCACTGTGATGATAACCCATAAGTTCCACAATAGTATTATTAAATATGTGTTCTATAGATGGATGAAATCATTTTATGGACACAAAATATTATGACTATTATGTGTGGAGGCTTATAGAACTTTGAAAATTTTTCTCATGGTGTACTCCCTTGGTAATATCCAATGTAGGATATTGTGAGAACAAGAACCGCCAGTAAGAAATACACATTTATTTATGTCATGGGATATTTCTATCTGCGGATGTGTGTATTTATACTTATACATTATAATTATTATTAATTATTATTATAATTCATGCACTTTTATATATTTATGAAAACCACAATGACATATGTTCATGATGAGGTAGGATACTTTGGGTGTTTCATTAGTAATATTGCTTTAATAAATAATGTGAGAAACGATTTTTCACTTTTTTTTCTTTAATGGAAGTTGATATCCCTGGCCTTTTTAGGGAAATTATATAGCCTAAATAAATATAAGGCAATATTGTTCTATAAGAAAGTTTTATTTCCAAAAAAAGATATCGACATCAAGCACATAGGTTGATGGAAATTGTGTGAAACCTGCTTGATTAGAGATATCATGATAAAGGAATTACATTTCATAGTAAGCATCCATATAAGGTATTATGTCATTGCGGCATTAACTTATTTCTCTATGGGTGAATTGACATGTTTCTAGATTATAACCTTTTACTTTAGATTGTTTCTTCTAATTCCACTAAGAAATAGGCCTAGAGGGCCATACACTAAGTGTATTCAAAATCTTGTTTAAATAATATAGACTTATTTATTATTTAACAAGTTGAATAAGTATTATCCCCACATGTGATTTTATAATTATTCATTTTTTATTGATAGTATATATTATGTCTCCAATTATTCTATAGAATATTATAAGAGATGGATATTTAATATTTATTTATTTACTATTTAGTTAATGTAATATTTATTTTATTATTGGTGAATAAAGTATAGATATTATTTATTAAATAAATAGTCATTATTCAAGGATTGATAAATTTTATGGAGGAATGATGGACTTATTTTAATGGTCTGATGATAAATAATATATATTGAATATTATTGGAATAAATAATGATTAATTTTAATTCACAAGTTAAGCGCATGTCGAGAAATATTATTATTATTGTTGTTGTTATTATTATTATTATTATTATTATCATCATCATCATCATAAACATGGGTTTCTTCATGGATTAAATAAATATTAAAGGTCGCTTGTAAAATTATTCACTTCTAACCCTAGTGAAATATAAACCCAATTATGTTACTTTTCAATATAACCAATTCATTTTTTATTTTGAATAATAAATCTGGAGAATCCTATCAAATCCCTAGAGATCTCCCCTATCTAAGAAATACTTCAAGAACTAAGATAGATCTTCCTCCACCTTCCACTCTCGAGTAAATAGAGATCAATAAGAATCATTTGAAAGTGATTCTTGTTGAAATCAAAGGATAATGATGCAAGTGATATGATCTGTCATGCTAGCACTTGAAGATTCCTACGGTGATGTTTGGAGATTTGTGGAACATGTGTGGATCATCTCCATAGGGACTCTACTATGGATTCCTACAATTCAATGATGGTATGACATAGATTTGTTATTAGATCTATCAATGAAGAAATAATTTCTTGAAAGGTAATTCTTAATTTTTTTAATTAATTATAAATAATATGTGATGATCCTACACTATGGTTCTAGTATTTTATCCACTTTATATATTATTTTATTCAATTATATTGATCACAACATTTATCATCATGTAAATATGGGATTGATCATCAATCTTGACAAAATGAAATGTTTGTCATGACCCGTCACACGCTTCCACTAGGCCCAAAACCAAAAAGTGGAATCATATTGGTAACATAATTATTTATAATTATTTAATGATTGTTTATTTATTTTCACATTTTTCATTTAGATTTAAATTTAAGTTTAATCATTCTTTCATCCTAATTTTGATATATACTTCTTCTATATTGTTTATCGTAAATATAACCGAATAAATTAATTTTATTAAAAAAATAAATTCCAAGAAATCATCTGGAGGTGTCAAGGAATATCGCCAGATAACACAAGAATACACATTGTGTAACTAGGAGGTACAGACCATGTACTAGTGTTTAATACACTGAGAGTTAATTCAGAAATAATTCAATTCATGTGCATTTATTACGCATGGTGCATTTAATTATACACCATGTGTTGATCGGTACATCCTGACACATGGTTAGTCAGAGTACACACATTGTAATAGATGTACAGGGTGTGTAGTCCTTTAGTCACAGATATGTTGTGTATCTTCTTACATGGCCTACCTTAACTGGTGAGTGTGTAACTCAAAGACCTCACATTGTTTATCCCATGCACACAATTTGTACTCCAATTTTTTTCATGGAACGGTTAAACATTAGGTCCCTAGGCATGTACCATAGATATATGCTGAGAAATCATACACTTAGTGTATCTATAATGTATGTGTCATGTACTTTTACCAAATTACATAAAATTAAAATTAATTTATTATACTTTGTAAAACATATCATCATGTACTTGAATATGGTCATTAAGTTGATAGGACATGCCATGTGATAGGTTTTAATATATATATATATATATATCTATGTGTGTGTGTGTGTGTTTCATTTATTTCTCTTTAATTTTTAGATCTATATATCATGTATAAGTCATATTACAGTTATTACTCTATGTGCATTGAAACATTCCATGTGATATAAAAATCATGTAATATGTGTAATTATTAAATTGATAGTACACATCATGAAAGTATGTGATAAGTAATGTATACCATGTGTCTTAAGAGTAAATATTATTTGAGTATAATACATTTTGGGTAGTTTGGATGGGTACTCACTATGTTTCCTCCAAGGTAAATTTATGTACATCGTTAATTTTAAATAAATTTAATTAATTTGTTTAAAATTGTGATGGATGATAATATCAAAGAAATTTGGATGAGAATTAAGATAAAATAATTGATTAATTAAAGAAGATAATTAATTGATTAAATCGTGATTTATCTTAAATAAGAATGATTATAATTGAATGATAATTTTATTAAATTCATAATTTATTGAATGAATATGGATGATCATGAGCCTAAACTAGGCCATTGTGTGTGATTGGTTTTATTTAATTTATTATTAAATTAAATCATTGGTCTATGTTCCATATATCCTCTTACTATATAAGGGTATGTGTCCCCATGGTTTCTTTTGTATAATTGATGGAAATCCCAAGCTAGTGGAGGCGGTTCATATTTGGAGCCGAGGTAAAACCAATCCATGAGAGATACATATGTAGACAAGTGGAAAGATATAACATGAACATTAATTGGTTCAAGGTGTTATTCCCCTAGGTCGATGGTTAGTTTATCATCCTCTAGATAAACTATCCATTATTGAAATATCATGATCATACCACTTTATTATTTTATTTTTGTCAAGTTTCATGGTTATTTCATTATATATGTTTTCTCATGATCACATGAATTAATAAATTAACAAAAAATGAAATATAAATCTAAAATAAATTATACTATGCATAAATATTATCTAATACATGGTTAATAACATAATGAAATCCACTTATTATTAAAAATAATGTAAAAACATAATAATTGTAAATTTACACATAAAAGATAAAATACCTCAGTTATAAATTTTAAGTTTGTACAGTCCTCCACCACTTAAGTTAAAATAAAACCATAGTTCAGAGTACTTGACCAGTCAAAGTTTAGATGCTTTCAATTATAGTGGAATTATGAACTGAATATTTGGGTTTACATAACTTAGTTCACATCAAAGTTTAACTCTCAAATTAGAACTTAGAGTAACTAAGATGAAAGGGTTGGGGAAATAAAATTTAAGTATTTCAAGATTAGGTATTCCATGAAACATATCAGGTAACTATGAGTTAATGTAGTTAAAATTTGGAATTCCTACCTAAAAACCTTAAAATTTCGTGACCAACTAAAGTTGGGGTAATTAGAAGGGTAATATGGATCCTTTCCACTTAATTTCCAAGAAAAATGATATTTCAAAGCCAATGGTTAGGGATATTGGGTTTCAATAAAAAAGTGTGAGATTAATAACTATAATATTCATTTATTTGTCTAAATTTATCAGATGAAGTAATAAATATTTTCTCATATTTTTTTATAAAAAAACAATTAAAATTAATTCAAACATATCATTGTGATCCATACATTAAAAGGATAACCTTATCACCAATACAAATTTCAGAGAGTTTCAAAGGTTCTTACATGTTGTCCTACACTATGAAATAAAATTTTATGTTTTGGAAGAACTTATTCTTGATATTCTTGGTAATAAGGCTACTGATGAATAGTTAACTCTATATGAGAAACATTGGAATGATTCAACATATATTAGGTATTTCATGCTATCATCCCTGACCAATGAGATTTTTAATCAATATGATGACATAGATGTGTATATCATGATGTCTCGCCTTTAGGGTATTTATCAAGATAAGGTGAGACAAGAGAGATATAATATCATTAATGATCTATTTAAAACTAATCTTGGAGATTTTATGATAGTTATGCCTCATGTGGTCAATCTTATTGGCTACATTGATTACTTAGACGTCTTAGGGATTAAATTTGCAGATGAGTTGTTCATAGATCTCATACTATCTTCATTACTGAAGAACGTCCCTAGTTTTATTGTTAATTGTAACATCAAAAATAATGAGAAGAGTCTTTCTGAACTTCTTACTCTGATTATCTAATAGGATAAGTACATGTGGCATGATAAAACCACAATCATTATGATGAATAATAAAAGAGGGAACTGTAACATCCCAAGTAATTAATGAATAATAGATATTTTTATCTATGTCTATTAATGAATTAGATAGTGTTTTAGAGGCTTAGAATGAAAATAAATACAATCTTATGCATGGAATACACTAATATTCTTAAAAGATTGTTTTACTGCCTTTTGATGGAAAACCCTTTTTAAATAAAACTTTTGGCAATTTAATAATATATATTGGTCAAAATAAACATATTTATTATGATTGGGTCATTGAAATTTACATTGGATAAATTTTTGGTATTTTTCTGACAATGTTCATTTTTTTAATGAATAGTGAAAAATACTGCATTTTACATCAAAACTACTTTTTAATTTAATTTAATTATATGGTTAGATTATATTTTTAATTGGTCTTAAAGTTTAATCTGAATATATTTTTACCATTTAATCCAATTGTGGTCATTAGGATTAATTTCACTATGAAATTGGTCATAAACTAATGCCAAACTTTTCATAGATATTGTTTCAAAAAAACCCGCTATTTGTTTTGACAACGGGAATTATTTTTAAATCAATTATTGCAATTTATGTGTTTGTAATTTGGTAAAATGGATTACATATTTGGAATCAGAAGGTCCAAATTATGTAATCAAGACTCTTTTGTTTTTTGACATTATGAATAGTAACGACGGTAATTATCTTTAATTATCTTGATTAATGAGTAATCGGGTAGTTAAGGATAATAAAATGATATCATAATAATACAAAAAAACCACAACATGTGTCCTAAGGCTACTAGTTGTATCATGGCCGACCATGGGATTCCTTGTGCCAAACTTGGGGGCCCCATGAAATCACTTTTGGGAGAAAGTGACTTTTTATCTTTTTATTTTTAAAGAATGTTAAATGTGACAAAGAATGTATCACCTAAGTAACATATATTTAATTTTGTATACATAAATTATCTTTTGGAATATAAATATTAATTAGAAAGATAAAAATATTTCCTACATCATGATATTTTTTTTATAATTTTTAGACATTAAATTTATTAAATTATTTATGACATCATGATGATGCAGCGATTACCTCATTAATAAATGATTTAAATAAAATGGAAATATAATGTAAAATCTAAGACCTAAACATGTTCAAAACCTATTGGATGGGTTTATTTCGAACCCTTATCACCTTATCCTCGAATTATATCAATGTGGGACCTTTTGAATCCGAAAATAACTTTCAAATAAAGTAACATTTCTTTGCTTTCCAAGAGTGCACCTCCTCTCCTCTTATAAAAGGCCCCCACCTCTACCTCCTTACCCACACTCCAAAAGCCTTTGGATCGGCCAACCTCTGCCCATTTTGTCTCTACAAATCCCTATCTTACTCCTTGAAGCCTCACTTTGGTCATAAGTCTTCCCAAGGAAGCCTTTGAGCTCAAACCAGAGGGAGTTACCCGATTTTAAGGTAATGTCTTCACTTGAGTCCTTTTGTTTTATTTTTCTTCTCCAACCCCCTAAACTCTTTTTATTCATTTATTTTGTAACAACTCTAGTATATTAATTATACTAGGATGTTGTTATAAGAAGGATTAGAGCTACACATACACACACCTACATCTAATGGTTAAAGAACATACTATTTTCGTGGATGGTGAATTTATGCCTCCCGAAACGATGATTGTTCAACATTCTTTTAACACCTTAAAAGGTGGCCATTAAGATGTCACTATATTTATATATGATATATAATATGTTTATGTTTTCCTTAAGCTTCTGTATTTTTCATTTTGGGCATACCTTTATGGTTTCCATTTTGGGTAAACGTGATATCTTCATTTAAGGAAGTGCAGACTACCGCCCCCTCAAAGTGATTTGATTCGTTAAATACCATATGTGGGACGTATAAAGGATGGAAATATGATATTATATATGATATTATACTAGAATTATAATATACCTTTATATCATTATGATTCCATTCTATAAAATATGAAATAGAAATGAAAGTAGCGTTCATGCGTACGTACGGCTTACCGTCTCCATGAACGGTGCATTTCATTTCTTACCTCTAAATGATTATGTAATATTATAAATGCATGTATATACTGGATATATGTGATATATATTATATATACATCATGATTATAATTCTGGATATAATTGATACATGAACAACTTGTAATTATAAAGGGTTTATTTTTTACTCAAGTACCAATGATCGTTAAAACGACCGTTATTAACTTAAATAATTACATAGTGTTCATGACATGTAAATAAGTGATATAAAAGGAATAATGAACTTGAAAAAGGTTCTTAAACAAGTAAAAATTAACTCAAGTTTATTATTCAAGAGATTAAAGAACGACCGAGTCAAGTCGGACCCGAGGTATGGGACTTCGTCTCAATCTCCTTTCATTGAGGCATATTTTGTTTTATACACAACCTTCTTTTATACGGTGTATAAACCCCTTTTACTTTTACATTTATCCAAAAGGAATATTTTTTATAAGAAGCGTTTTACTAAACGACAAAAGGGAATGTTTTCGTCGTACGTATGCGGCGACAACGACTTCTCCGCCGCCGTGACCATTATTTGGGTTTCGACTTCCTCTATAAGACATACCTTCTTTTTAAAAGAAAAATAAATACCATGTTTTACTTTTCTTTTATTTTGGTATTCAAAATGGTTTTCATAATGTTTTTATATCAATGTGTTGTATTGATATCTTGTGATTGAAAGGTGGGAATGTTGTGTTTCCTTTATGCATGTTTTATGTGATACGATTATGTTGAGGTTCTTGGGCATTATTATGAAGACGGGTGGTTCCGTGATAAACTAAGGGTGGGTGAGCCCGATATAATTCTCCAATGCATTGGGTAACGCGAATGAGTGAAACGTTAAGGTTTCTCCGAAGAGATTTAGGGAATATACTGTGATGGGTATTCCAAACGTAACTAAGAGGGTTACTCCCGATGTAAGAATGTTATGAATGCCTCAAGTTACCTTTATGTCTTATGATTTCTATGATTTATTCATGATTTGATGAGGTATGTTAAAGTGCCTATGTTTTATGGGTAAAGTATTATTTCATTCTTATTTATATATGAACTCATGTTTCCTTTCCATATTTTTATATCCCTTACTGAGCTTTTTATGCTCATCCCAAGTTTTTTTGAAATGTTTTTCACTGGTCAAGGGAAAGGTACATTATATGATGATAGTGTCAAGGAAGTGTCAAGAAAGAATCCATGTTTTATTTTAAATATTTTTCTGTTGATGGGAAAAGATGAATACTTTCTTTATGTAACCACTTTGTTTAAATGTGGAATGTAATGAAAGTTTTATGATCTAATTCTCTAAAACTCTAAACCTGAAAAGATCCTCAATATGTAATCTTGTATTAACTCAAGATTAAGTATGGTTTAAGGCCAGGGCCTTATAGTTGGTATCAGAGGTCGGTTTAGATAACTTTAGGAGTTAGAATTATATTAAATGATTATCCAAAAATATTTTTTTTGAAATGATATAGCATTTCAAGATTACCATGTTGCTTTATCTAAGACATGTTTGTTCAGAATGGTTTTCCACACAGGAAACAGGGAAGCAGTGCTAGGAAGGCATACAGAAGGAAATAACCTTCCGAATCAGCATCCTGAGATGGTCGGAATTGGAACTGAACAGTTTGTTGCAGTAATGGCGCAGTTGACTCAAGCGATAAATGGTGGTGGTATCCATGCACGAGATCAGCCAGATCAACCGCATAGGAACATGTCAGTGGTGGAACATTTCATGAGGCAACATCCCCCATCATTTAGAGGATCATTTGACCATGTGTTAGCTAAAGGGTGGATTAAAGCACTGGAGAATATTTTCGATGTCATGGGGTGTTCAGACAATCAAAAGGTTAGTCTTGCTATTTACCGTTTGGAGGGTGAGGCAGATCAGTGGTGGTCTATGGTTAAAAATATCAGGGACACCGATGAGATTGATGCTCTTGAATGGGATGAATTCAAAGGTATGTTTCTTGAGAAGTATTTTCCTAAGACTATTCAACTTAGGATGGAAAATCAATTCTTGGAATTGAGGCAAGAGGAAGACTCGGTGGCCGCCTATGAAGAAAGGTTCACTCGATTGGCAAGGTATGCTCCAAATTTTATCTGAAACCTTGATAGTAAAATCAATCATTTTTAATTAAGATTAAAGCCAAAATATCTAAGGGCATTAGCTTCTCATGAATTTAAAAGTTATGAAAAGCTTGTTCGATGTGCTGAGAAGGTGGAAATGGAGTTTTCCAATGATCAAGTGTTATATAACAACCAGCAGAAGAAGAGACCAATGTGGCAGGATAAAGGGAAGAATTCTTCAAAAAATTCTGATGGTAAGAAATCTAAGTTTCTAGTTTGTGATAAATGTGGAAAAAGGCATGCTGGGGAATGTCTTCTGAATTCTGGAAAGTGCTACCAATGTGGTAAGATGGTACATAAGGCTCGTGATTGCACTGAAAAGGATCAAGGTGAAGGTAAGACCAAATTTGATTTACAGTTAGTGAAATTTTTTAAGTGCAATGAGATGGGTCACTATGCAAACGAGTGTCCGACAAAGAGCTTGAGTGATGGGAAGCAGTTATACTACAAGCAGAAAGGGGTGGTGAAATCCTTTGCAACTACTTCAGCAGATGTCGGGCCATCAAATGAAGTTGTATCAGGTACTTTGTTTGTTTTTTCAGATTATGCCAGTGTGTTGTTTGATTCGGGTTCTACACATTCTTTCATCTCTAAAACCTTTTCTAGTAAAATGGGAATACCATCTCAAGAAATGACTCTTGAAATTTTAGTAAAAACACCTGAGGGAAATGTTGAGGCAAAAAGAATTTATAAGAATCTTCCTATCCTTATCTGTGGAAAGAACCTACTTGAAAACCTTATTGTTCTACCTCTAGTAGAGTTTGATGTTATCCTGGGTATGGATTGGCTCTCTATTTACCATGCTAAGATTGACTGTAGAGCTAAAGAAGTTTCTTTTCAGAAAGACTTTCAGTTTGTGTACAAGAATGAACCCTTACTGTTGATAACTTATCAAGAGGCCAAGAAACTTGTAAAATATGGAAATGAATGTTACCTTGCACACATTGTTGAAAACAAGGGAACTGTTCAGATTAATGATGTGCCAGTGGTAAATGAGTATCCTGATGTTTTTTCTGATGAGTTTCCTGGAATAATACCAGATCGGTAAGTTGAGTTTACTGTTGACTTAGTTCCTGATGCTAAGCCAATTTCAAAACCCCCTTATCGAATGGCTCAAATTGAACTTTTAGAGTTGAAGGAGCAATTGCAAGATTTATTAGAGAAAGGTTTCATTCGACCTAGCACATCACCATGGGGTGCTCCTGTTTTATTTGTTAAAAATAAAGATGGTTCAATGAGACTTTTCATTGATTATAGAGCCTTGAATAACATCACTATTAAGAACAAATATCCTTTGCCTCATATCGATGATTTGTTTGATCAGCTCCAGGGAGCTCAGTTTTTTTCAAAGATTGACCTGATAACGGGGTACCATCAGCTGAAGGTAAAGGAAGCAGATGTTCCGAAGACCGCGTTCCATACAAGATATGGCCATTATGAATTTGTATTAATGTATTTTGGGCTAACCAATGCACCTTCTGTATTCATGGACTTAATGAATATAATTTTCCATGAGTTCTTGGATAAGTTTGTGGTGGTTTTAATTGATGATATTTTGGTGTTTTCTAAAAGTAAAGAGGATCATGAAAGACATTTAAGGGTTATATTTCAAACCTTAAAAGAAAAGAAACTGTGTGGAAAATTCATCAAGTGTGAGGTTGCAACAAATTTCATTCCTTGGTCTCATTGTTTCTAAAGATGGGATAACTGTTTATCCTGAAAAAACAAAAGTTGTGGAAGACTGGCCAAGACCCACAAATGTAACTGAGATTCGTAGATTCCTTGGTTTGGCAGGCTATTAATGAAGGTTTGTTAGAAATTTTTCATGGTTATCTAGTCCAATGACTAAGCTAACTCGGAAGGGTGTCAAGTTTATCTGGACAAAAGAATGTGATGATTGTTTTTAGGAATTGAAAAGAAGATTGGTGAATGCTCCAGTTTTGGCACTACCTTCCAGGAATGGTGAGTTTGTTATATATAGTGATGCTTCATTGAAATGACTTGGTTGCGTCCTAATGCAGAATGATCAGGTAATTGCTTATGCTTCACGACAGTTGAAAACTCGTGAGGTAAATTACCCTACACATGATTTGGAATTAGCTGCTGTTGTTTTTGCTTTAAAAATTTGGAGACATCATTTGTATGGAGTAAAGTGTGAAATATATACTGATCACAAAAGTTTAAAGTATATATTCACTCAGAAAGAGTTAAACATGATACAGATGAGATGGCTGGAATTAATCAAGGATTATGATTATACAATTCATTACCATTTGGGAAAATCAAATAAAGTGGTTGATGCTTTGAGTCGAAAAAGTAATGCTTCATTAGCAATGTTGCGTTTGGAATGTGATCCTTTGGTTAAGGATTTGATGAACTTTGGAATAGAATTTTTTGGTGCAGGAAGTTCTTCTGTTTTGTTTCAGGTATCAGTGAGATCATCTCTATCAGATAGAATCAAGCAAGCACAGAAGCAAGACAGTGAGTTGCAGAAAAAGGTAGAGCTGGTTCAGAAAGGTAAGTTTCCTAAATTTAAGATTGATAATGATTGTGTTTTGAGATTTGGGAAGAGATTGTGTGTGCCTTGTGATTCACAGTTGAAGAGAGAGTTGTTATGTGAAGCTTATAGTTCTCTGTTTTCAGTTCATCCTAGCAGTACTAAGATGTACAGAGATCTGCGGGAGTATTACTGATGGGATGGAATGAAAAGAGATATTGCTGATTTTACTGTGAAGTGTTTGACATGTCAACAGGTTAAAGCAGAGTGGCAGTTACCGAAAGGGATGCTTCATCCTTTACCAGTTCCAGAGTGGAAATGGGAGAATATATCCATGGATTTTGTAGTGGGATTACCGAAGACATCTTGAGGTAATAATGCAATCTGGGTTATTGTTGATTGCTTGAATAAATCTGCTCATTTCCTTACTATACGAGATACTTTTTCCCTAGATCAACTTTCCCATTTGTATCTTAAATAGATAGTTAGGTTACATGGAGTTCCCCTCTCTATTGTATCTGATCGTGATCCCAGGTTCACTTCTAACTTTTGGAAAGGCCTTCAGAAGTCGTTGGTTACTGAATTAAATTTTAGTGCCGCTTTTCATCCTCAATCATATGGGAAGTCGGAACGAACAATTCAGACCTTGGAGGATATGCTACGAGCTTATTTGATGGATTATCAGGGAAGTTGGGACCAACATCTTTCTTTGGTTGAATTTTCATATAATAACAGTTTTCATTCCAGTATACAGATGGCACTATTTGAGGCGTTATATGGGAAGCAGTGTCGAACTCCAGCTTTCTGGGATGAAGTGGGTGAAAGGAAGTTGATGGGACCAGAATTGGTAGAAGAGTTGGCAAAAAAAGTTCAGCTGATACAAAAACACATGAGAATAGCTCATAGTAGGTAGAAGATTTATGCGGACAACAGGAGGAAGGATCTCTCTTTTGAGGTAGGTGATCATGTTTTTCTCAAAGTATCACCATGGAAAAGTGTGATGCGATTTGGTAAGAAAGGAAAGCTGAGTCCAAGGTTCATTGAACTATATAAAATTTTGGGGAGAGTTGGATCAGTTGCATACCGGGTGGCTTTACCTCTGAGTTTATCTCAGGTACACAATGTTTTTCACGTTTCGATGTTGAGAAAGTATATGCCAGATCCATCTCATGTTTTGAGTCCAGAGGTAGTTCAGCTGGAAGAGAACCTATCTTATGAGGAAAAACCGGTCCATATTCTTGACCACAGGGAGCAAGTGTTACGGAATAAGGTGATTAATTAGGTAAAGGTTTTTTGGAAAAACCACATGATGGAAGAGGCAACATGGGAATCTGAAAATGCAATGAGGGATAAGTACCCCCATTTATTTGATAAGTAAATAAATTGCAGGGATGAAATTTTATAAAGGGGGGAAGGATGTAACATCCCAAGTAAGTAATTAATAATAAATATTTTTATCTATGTCTATTAATGAATTAGATAGTGTTTTAGAGGCTTAAAATGAAAATAAATACAATCTTATGCATGGAATACACTAATATTCTCAAAAGATTGTTTTACTGCCTTTTGATGGAAAACCCTTTTTAAATCAAACTTTTGACAATTTTATAATCTATATTGGTCAAAATAAACATATTTATTATGATTGGTACATTGAAATTTACATTGGATAAATTTTTGTTATTTTTCTGACAATGTTCATTTTTTAATGAATAGTGAAAAATACTACATTTTACATCAAAACTGCTTTTTCATTTAATTTAATTTTATGGTTAGATTATATTTTTAATTGGTCTTAAAGTGTAATCTGAATATATTTTTACCATTTAATCCAATGGTGGTCATTAGGATTAATTTCACTATGAAATTGGTCATAAACTAATGCCAAACTTTTCATAGATATTGTTTCAAAAAAACCCGCTATTTGTTTTGACAACGGGAATTATTTTTAAATCAATTATTTCAATTTATGTGTTTGGAATTTGGTAAAATTGATTACTTATTTGTAATCAGAAGGTCCAAATTATGTAATCAAGACTCTTTTGTTTTTGGACATTATGAATAGTAACGATGGTAATTATCTTTAATTATCTTGATTAATGAGTAATCGGGTAGTTAAGGATAATAAAATGATATCATAATAATACAAAAAGACCACAACATGTGTCCTAAGGCTACTGGTTGTTTCATGGCCGACCATGGGATGCCTTGTGCCAAACTTGGGGGCCCCATGAAAGCACTTTTGTGAGAAAGTGACTTTTTATCTTTTTATTTTTAAAGAATGTTAAATGTGACAAAGAATGTATCACCTAAGTAAAATATTTTTAATTTTGTCTAAATAAATTATCTTTTAGACTATAAATATTCATTAGAAATATAAAAAGATTTCCTAAATCATGATATTTTTTTATAATTTTTAGACCTTAAATTTATTAAATTATTTATGACATCATGATGATGCAGCGATTACCTCATTAATAAAGGATTTAAATAAAATGGAAAGATAATGTAAAATATAAGACCTAAAAATGTCCAAAACCTATTGGATATGTGAATTTATAACCCTTATCACCTTAGCCTCTAATTATATCAATGTGGGACCTTTTGAATCTGAAAATCATTTTCAAATAAAGTAACATTTCTTTACTTTCCAAGAGTGCCCCTCCTCTCCTCTTATAAAAGGACCCCACCTCTACCTCCTTACCCACACTCTCAAAGCCTTTGTCTCGGCCAACCCCTGACAATTTTGTCTCTCCACATCCCTCTCTTACTCCTTGAAGCCTCACTTTGGGCAGAAGTCTTCCCAAGGAAGCCTTTGAGCTCAAACCAAAGGGAGTTACCCGATTTTAAGGTAATGTCTTCACTTGAGTCCTTTTGTTTTATTTTGCTTCTCCAACCACATAAACTCTTTTTATTCATTTATTTTGTAACAACTACAGTATCTTAAATATACTAGGATGTTTTTATAAGAAGTATTATAGCTACACATACACACACCTACATCTAATCGTTAAATAACATACTGTTTCCGTGGATGGTGAATTTATGCCTCCCGAAACGATGATTGTTCAACATTATTTTAACACATTCAAAGGTGGCCATTAAGATTTCACTATATTTATATATGATATATAATATGTTTATGTTTTCCTTAAGCTTCTCTATTTTTCATTTTGGGCATACCTTTATGGTTTCCATTATGGGTAAACGCGATATCTTCATTTAAGGAAGTGCGGACTACCGCCCCCTCAAAGTGATTTGATTTGTTAAATACCATATGTGGGACGTATAAAGGATGGAACTATGATATTATATATTATATTATACTGGAATTATAATATACCTTTATATCATTGTGATTACATTCTATAAAATACGAAATAGAAATGAAATTAGCGTTTATGCGTACGTATGGGTTACCGTCTCCATGAACGGTGCATTTCATTTCTTACCTCTAAATGGTTATGTAATATTATAAATGCATGTATATACTGGATATATGTGATAAATATGATATATACATCATGATTATAATTCTGGATATAATTGATACATGAACAACTTGTAATTATAAAGGGTTTATTTTTTACTCAAGTACCAATGATCGTTAAAACAACCATTATTAACTTAAATAATTACATAGTGTTCATGACATGGAAATAAGTGATATAAAAGGAATAATGAACTTAAAAAAGGTTATTAAACAAGTATAAATTAACTCAATTTTATTATTCAGGAGATTAAAGAACGACCGAGTCAAGTCAGACCTGAGGTTGGGACTTCGTCTCAATCTCTTTTCATTGAGGCATATTTTGTTTTATACACAACCTTATTTTATATGGTGTATAAACACCTTTGACTTTTACGTTTATCCAAAAGGAATCTTTTTTTTATGAAGCGTTTTACTAAACGACAAAAGAGAATGTTTTTGTCGTACGTATGCGGCGACAACGACTTCTCCTCCGCCGTGACCATTATTTGGGTTTCGGCTTCCTCTACAAGCCATACCTTATTTTTAAAAGAAAAATAAATACCATGTTTTACTTTTCTTTTATTTTAGTATTGAAAATGGTTTTCATAATTTTTTTATATCAATGTGTTGTATTTATATCTTGTGATTGAAAGGTGGGAATGTTATGTTTCCTTTATGCATGTTTTATGTGATACGATTATGTTGAGGTTCTTGGGAATTATTATGAAGACGGGTGGTTCCGTGATAAACTAAGGGCGGGTGAGCCCGATATAGCTCTCCAATGCATTGGGTAATGCGAAGGAGTGAAACGTTAAGGTTTCTCCAAAGAGATTTAGGGAATATACTGTGATGGGTATTCCAAACGTAACCAAGAGGGTTACTCCCGACGTAAGAATGTTATGAATGCCTCAAGTTACCTTTATGTCTTATGATTTCTATGATTTATTCATGATTTGATGAGGTATGTTAAAGTGCCTATGTTTTATGGGAAAAGTATGATTTCATTATTATTTATATATGAACTAATGTTTCATTTCCATATTTTTATATCCCTTACTGAGATTTTTATGCTCATCCTAAGTTTTTTTGAAATGTTTTTCACAAGTCAAGGGAAAGGTACATGATATGATGATAGTGTCAAGGAAGTGTCAAGAAAGAATCCATGTTTTATTTTAAATATGTTTCTGTTGATGGGGAAAAAATGAATACTTTCTTTATGTAACCACTTTGTTTAAATGTGGAATTTAATGCAAGTTTTATGATCTAATTCTCTAAAAATCTAAACCTGAAAAGATCCTCAATGTGTAATCTTGTATTAACTCAAGATTAAGTAAGGTTTAAGGTCGGGGCCTTATAAGAACAATGAAAAGGGGACAAAGAATCATAAAAAATCTAAATCTCCCAAGCAACATCCTTCCAAGAAGAGGAAGATCCAAATTCAAGGAAAAGAAAATGAAGAATTATGTTTTTCATGTGGTAAGCAAGGCCACTAGAAGAAGAACTGCACCTAGAAGTTATGGGAAGATAAAGTTGCATTCATTATCGAGTTTAATTTTTCAATATCTACACATTGGGAATTAGAAATAGCTTGTAGTGATCAAATCTATATCCAAATTTAGGAACCAAGTACATTTTGAAAGATGAATAGAGAAGAGGTATATTTTAGAGTTTCTAATCATGTGAGTTTGGCTGATTTAGCCATTAGTGACTACCACCTTTCATTGAAAATGATAATGGTATTGGATTTAAAGGATTATTATTATGTACCAACTATTAAAAAGAACATAATTTATGTATGATTTCTAGATGTAGATTATTTTTTTTAATTATGAAATAATATTTTTTTCTTCTACAAATACAATATATTTTACGGTATGGATCATTTAAATAATGGTATTTATGTATTAAATTACAAAAACCAAGTATTGGAAATAGATAACGAATAATGTTCACATGACTCATATAACACACAGATATGGCATCATCACCTTAGTCAAATAAATGATAAGCATTTGAAAAAAATCTCTCAAGATAGTTATATAGACTCTTCTGATCTAAAACCACTTGAAAGATATCATGCTTTTTTATAAGGAAAAAAGACCAAACTTCCATTAGATGGAGATGGTAAAAGGTCCACATAGATTTTTTGGATTGGTACACACATATGTGTGAGGACCATTTTCCGATGAAGCAAGATCTGGAAATTCTCACTTCATAACTTTTACTAATGACTTGAGTAGATATGGTTATGTATACTTGATGAGGTATAAGTCCGAGTCCTTAGATAAATTCAAATAATTAAAGAATTAATTAGAGAATCATCTTGGAAATAAAATAATGAAGTTTTGATCATATCGTGGTGGTGAATATATTAACCAAGAGTTTATCGACTTTTTACGGGAGTTTGGGATTTTATATCAAATCACTCCACCATATACACCACAATGGAATGGTGTTAGTGAAAGAAGGAATCATACCTTGTTAGACATGGTAAGTTTGATGATGAGTTATATAGATATTATATTATCCCTTTATGGATATTCATTACAAACTGTGACAAATAAATTAAAAGGAGTACTAACTAAAGCAGAAAATGGAAATCCCTTTGAGTGGTGGAGTGGAAAGAAACTTGTTTTTTTATATACAAGTTTATGGGGTTGTGAAGTGTTTTTTAAGGCCTTATTAGATAACAAAATAGAACCCCGGGGAAAAAATTTATCTTTATTAGACATCCTAAGTAAAAAAATGGATACTACCTATACAACCCCTCAAATAAGAAAGTGATTATCACTAGACAAGCCATTTTTCTTAAGAGGGATCGTGTGCTAAAAATGATATTGGGAAAAATATTGACTTTAATGAAGTTAATTACAAAAATTCATTAGAGTTGGTAGAGGAACATATTCCATAGATCCCCATTGCATAAGTAGTTCCTAAAACACAAGTATCGTGTAGGATCACAAGAGAGGTAAGAGAACTAAAGAGATGTGGTTTTATAGTCACTGAATATGGTGACTAATTATTGGTTGAAAATGATGAAACTATATTCAAAAAAGAATTAGTGGTGGGCTCAACATATGTAAGATGGATTGAATCAATTAATTATAAAATGGATTCCATATATCAAAACCAATTTCGGGTTTTGGTTGATGTTCCAATTTATATAAAGCCCATAGGGTGAAAATGGGTATTCAAGATAAAAATAGACATAAAATGTAAATTAAATTTCTATAAAGAAAGGATAGTGGATATAGGGTTTAAAAGAATCAAAGAATTGACTACCATAAAAAAAATTCCCAAGTTTCCATGTTTAAGACCATTAGAATTATACTTACTATAGCAGTTTGCCATGAAAATGAAATTTGTTATATGGACTTCAAAACTAATTTCTTTAATGGTAACCTTTAGTAAGATTCATATATGAAACAACCTGAATGGTTTGTGACTCTTGGTGATTCTAAAAAGATTTTCAAGTTGCATAGATCCATTTATGGATAAAAGAAAACATCTGGGTCATGGAATATTTGATTCTATGAAGCTATAAAAGAATTTGGTTTCATTAAGAATGAATAAAATACAAGTGTTTACAAGTGGTTTAGTGGGAATGCATTAATTATCTTAGTAGTATATGTTGATGACATATTACTTATTATAAACAACATAATATTCTTAAAATCTATAAAGGCCAAGTTAAACAAGTGTTTATCCGTTAAAGACTTAGGTGGAGTATCATATATTCTAGGGATCAAGACTATTCATATGGAAAATCTTCTCTTTATTACACATAGATTCATGATTTATTACATAAAAGTAAAAATAATA
The DNA here is from genome assembly GCA_963277665.1 of Viscum album. Lineage (NCBI taxonomy): Eukaryota > Viridiplantae > Streptophyta > Magnoliopsida > Santalales > Viscaceae > Viscum > Viscum album. The sequence continues at coordinate 28,068,911 of OY728132.1, read as the reverse complement.
CAACTCAGAAGATCAATAAGTCTAGTATATTTGGTAATTAGATACATTACATAACAACTTAAAATGGGTAATACATTTCCATTATTGAAATCATCCTTAATATGATCATGATATTCCTTGATACTTAAACCTGCATGGGATAACCTGGGGACATATATAATAAAGGGGTGAGTTATAAAGCCCATTATGGGAATAAACATGTTATAACATGAAGAATGTAATACATGTTAGAAAATATGAATATAAATGAGATGTAAAATGGGTGGGAATCAAAAAAATGAATAATGAGGTATGATATAGCATGATAATCATAAATTCTACATGGTAAATGTGGAAACAACTTAAAATATTGCATCATAAACATAGGTAGAAGATAACTATTAATAAATCATGATGGAAAAATTACCATGATGGGTTAGTTTCACTCCCTAATCACTTTCATGAAATCTTATGATACTAAAACATTACCAATTCATTTGAGTGATATAAAATTCTGGTTCTACCTGTCACTTTTATTTCATTCTCATTCTTAAATGTGCCACAAATATCCTACAGCATGGATTAATTCATCATAATATTTTATTATATGATAAAATAGTGTAGAATACATACTTTTAATTCCCCTATTAATGAATTATAAGTGAATAAAGGTGAACACCCTTGATAGGAAATAGGTATGGGCATTCACTACACAATTGTTTGGCATGGAAAATCACGGTGAAATTTTGGCAGCATAACAAGGCTATATAAATGTTCATGGGAGGGTCTAATAATAGTGAAATGGGTAATCCAAAATTTATAAATAAAATTCATAGTAAGAGGGATATATAATAATATATCCCAACATTATAAAATAAATATAAAATACATAATATAAAGAAGATATTTGAATAAAGAGGAGAAGGATAGGATCCCTTACCTTGAGTGTGTGACTAAAAATGATTGGTAGGTGCTTCTTAAGATATTGGGGCAACTTTGGAGGACTATAGAGATCTAAGGGATGATTAAGGACGTGATATAATGATTTTTAGTGAAGATAAATAAGAGATTAGATGGGTTTATATAGGAAAAGAGATGGGAGATTGTTATTATTTCTCAAACTTAGGTTTTGAAATATATGTAATAAAATAACCAAATACAAAAACCTTCCCAGGGTTTTTTACCATGTTATCTACCAAAAAAGGTTGGTTTAAATTATTTTATAAGGAAAATTGATGAAATTATTAAAATAATACCCTTTTTGATGTAGGAGTGAGTCAGACTCTTAAAGAAATGATTTTAAAACATTAAAATATATTATTGGTTGTGGAGGATTGATAGAGATCATATTTTCATATTTCTACATATCTTTTTAAATTATTTAATCCCTTACAATTAACCAATTTGATCTTATTTGCATCATTTTATGTTTCTTGGTGAGTTTTAAGCTTAAATGTGAAAAGTGGTTAATTCTGGACATTAAACAGTTTTATGTTACCTCTTTATTTCGAGAATAACTCCTAAAATTTTCATCCAATTTACATGATTACTTTTTTTAGGATGACATGATATATGGAATACAAATAAGTATTCAAGCCCCAAATCCAATTCGAACTTCAAGAGTCCAAAACAAATCGGTCAATGTGAATAATTATTATTGTCGGTAGAATGGACATTAAATAATTCGATGATCCATATCTCTGGATAACGACCACAAAATGGGGTGATTCACACTGGGTCATAAATCCAACTCAATTATGGATTTTCATATTAAATTTCATTCATAAATAATTTCATATAGGCCACTGTTCAACCAGTCAATGTATGGTTGGTGGAATAGTCATTCGCAGCTAGAAAAAGTCAGGTCTACTAATTCGACCATACCTCATTCTACATGGCTCACAATGCCTTGAAACATCGTGGGTAGATGGAAAACTCAATTACTAACCTCATATAAGAAGGTACATCAGCCTGATTTTATGATATAGTTGGATAACCGAAGCTGAACTTATGGAGGATAGAATCTGAGGAGAAAATTATGTTCCTTATATTCACTCTTTTCTTCTTATTTTTGTAATGCCTTCATCTTTTTCACTCCTCTAAATTAACCTTAATATGTTCAGTTAAACATATTATTTTATTGGGGATGGAAGGTTTTATATTTTTAATGATTTGAGTTCTTACATTTGATTTAATAAAAACACTCTCTCTTCTGCAATGTTGTTTTCAAATTCTAAAAACAGTATTTATTATCTTATGCGATCGTATTCGATTTTATATTCTGTTTTTATTATTTATTTGATAAATTATCATTTTTTTATATCCATTATGTTCTGGTCTTTATTCAATAGAATAATTTTGGGGCTTAGTGGTGAAGTACTTAACGATCACTAGTACGTGTGGGAGGGGTGGTGAATATTCATGATTATTTAGGATAAACAGTACCTGATTGGGAATTTCCTAAGATAATTGGGGGTATTCACTATAACTCTATCACACAAAGGAATAAGTGTATACCAAACTAGAATTTTGTTAAACCATTTGACCAAGGAAGTGAGTTGAAGTAATTATTGAATCTCACTAAATCAACTTAGCAAAAGTGGATTGAATAAAATGGAACAAGGATAGTATTTCAATTATAAAACTAACCCCGACTTGATCACCCGTCCCATTAAATAGTTTATAAATCACTTTAATTTCATATTTTTCTTCAATCTCTTCCTTAATTTCTTCTTTTTTTTTGTTTCCCTCTTTGATTTCAAAACCAAAAAATTTCAAAAACACTTAACATTTTCTCTAATTAGAAAGTGACAAACTATTTTGTGTGAACTCCTCATCGGGAGACAACCTCGGTTAACCATTATACTATATTTTAACTTAGTAAATAATTGTTTTTGTCACACCCCATGATAGGAACATGTCAAAACTTGGCGTCGTTGCTGGGGAGGCAGTGCCTCAAAACACAAAAACTAAAAAAAATCTTTCTTGAATGACCCATAGTTCAAATAACCCTTTAATTAAATTTGATCCTGAAATTGATCATACAATAACCCAACTGAGAAAACAAAATTTTTAAATATAGTTTAAATAAATATACCTCACTGATTCAAGTGATACTTTCAGTGATCACTCTGAACCTACAATAATTGCTAATAATCCCAACCAAACTTTGCGTGATCTTTGCATACCTCAATTTGCTAATCAAAATAACCAACTCATTATCCCTAACATAGAAAATGATTTTGAACTATGCATTAATATGATTCAAGTGCTACCAAAATTTTATAGTCTTGAAGGTGAAGACCCAAATCGACACATCCAAGAGTTTTCCTATGTCTGCTCCAGCTTCAAACCCTGAGGAGTTGCAGAAGAGTAAGTAAAGTAGAGGGAATTCCCCTTCTCACTTGAGGGAGCATAAAAATAATGGATGTAAAATCTCCAACCAGGGGATATAAATGATTTTAAAGATATCAAAAGAAGCTTCTTGAAGATATTCTTCCCTATATCTAGGAGAACGACAATTAAAAAAGATATTTATGTCATACATCAATCGACTGAAGATACTCTCTATGAATACTGGGAACATTTCAAGAAACTTTGTGCAAGCTGCCCACACCAAGAAATGGAAGAGAACCAATTTCTTGTGTTCTTATACCAAGGATTACTCAAAAATGATCGCAATTTACTAGATTCCTCATCTGGATGAGACTTGATCGACAAGTAACCAGTATATGTCAGAGTCCTGATTGAGAATATTACGCAAGACTCACTACAATTCGGAACTAGTGGTAGGAGCATTAGAGGCATCTATTAGGTAAGAACTTATGATTCATCCTCATCCTTACTTGAAGCAACACTTAAGGAAATTACTAGTGTGATGAGACAACTTGCTGTGAACAAAGTGAAGGAACATGAAGGTACGAATTAGGTTTGTGGTTTATGCTCTTCTAGTTATCATTACACTTATCAATGTCCAGAAGTGCAGGGAACGGAAAATGGTGCAGCTGCCTATCAAGAAAATAAAATCCAATAAAATCAACCACATAAATCCCAACAAGTATATGGATTCTGATATAACTAGGATAGTCCTCCATTTCTAAATCAATACCAAAATCAACCTCCATTTCAGCAGCAGCAGTACCAAAATCCTCCACCATTCCAGCAACACTATAAACAACCATACCAGCAGAAACCATATGAAAAACCTTCAAAAAGTTCTCATAGGAATCACCATGAAATAGAGATTTAAGATCTAAAGAAGACAGTGAAAAGTTTAGATAATACATTTGACAACCTTATGGATATTCTAACCAAAAAATCAAGGAAAACTCCTAGTAAAAACAGTTCCAAATACCAAGGAAGCATGAGCGTCTTTACAACACAAAGTGTAAAATAAATAATGTTTCCTGAGAAAAGTGAGGATGATGATTCTAAGAATCCTACTGAATCACAACACATCCATCTAAAAGATAAATACCAGAACAACAAAGGATAAAGAATCAGGTTTAGAAAGGAAAGTCCAGAAACACCTTTGCAAAAACAACAAAGGGAGAGAAAGGATATCCAAGCACCATTCCCATCTGTATTAGTTGATTTGAGGAAGGTTGAAGAAAATATACTTCAAAAAGAAATTTAGGAAACTTTTTAGAAAGTTGAGATCAATATCCCACTACTAAATGCAATCAAACAAATCCATAAGTATGTAGAATTTTTGAAGGACTTTTGCACAAAAAGAAGGAGTTTGGATGGGAATGATAGAATCATCTTAGGAAGAAGTGTCTCAGCACTGATCAAACCAATGATACCAAAAAATGTCAAGATCTAGTTACATTCTCTATTCCATGCACTATTGTTTCTTTAAATTTTAATGACACGCTATGTGATCTAAGAGCTTCAATAAATGTTATGCCTCACTCGGTATTTTCATCCTTTCAGATCGGATAACTAAAACCAACTAGAGTGGTGGTCCAATTAGCAAACAAATCCACCATTTTCCCAGTTATAGTTATAGAACATGTACTCATTAGAGTAAGTGGATTGATATTTCTAGCAGACTTTTATGTCCTTACCATGGAAGAAGACAGAGCTTCAATCCAATCTCCCATCATCCCGGGTAGACCCTTCTTGAGAACAGTAAGAACTATCATCAATGTCCATGAGAGAACACTCACAATGTAACTTGGAGATAGTACAGTGTACTTCAACATTCATGATGCAATGAAACATCCTTCCAGTAATCACTCACTTTATGTGATCTCCCACGAAGAAGGTATATAACCAATTGAAGATTCAGGTATGCTTCTTGACTTCTTATAATTAGGAGAAAATTTTATATTTGAAAATTCCAATTCCCTTGAACCTAAAAATCCTAAACCCATGTTAGAGAATGAGTTAAAATATAACTTTTCTAATGACTTATTAAAAGAAAATGAGATGATACTAGAGATTCCAGTCTTAGGAATTGGATACCTTAATTCAATGTCATCCCTTGAACAACCCCCATGTCTATAACTTAATCCATTTCCACGTGATTTGAAGTATTCTTACCTAATGGAAGGATAGAAATTTCCAGTAATAATTGCAAATAACATATATCATTCATAAGAGGAAACTCTAATTGACATACTCAAAAGAAATGTCCAAGTTGTAGGATAGAGTTTAGGTGATATACCCAGAATCAATCTCAAGGTCTGCTCTCATAGAATATTTTTAGAAAGTGATTCCTAACTAGTTAGACAACCTCAGAGAAGACATAACCCCACAATCATGGTAGTTGTTAAGAAAGAGATAGAGAAATTTCTAGTAGCTGACATCATTTTACCAATATCATATTTTCAATGGTTCCGCCCCATTCATGTAGTCCAAAATAAAATTGTCCTAACAACTGTCAAAAATGAAAGAAATGAATTGATCCCCATGTGAGTAAAAAATATATTGAGAGTGTGTATAGATTACAGGAAGCTAAATCAAGTCACCCAAAAGGCTACTTCCCCATTCCATTCACTGATCAAATTCTAAAAAGGTTAGCTGGAAAAACCCATTATTGTTTTTTAAATGGATTCTCAAGATACTTTGAGGTACCAATCGCACTAGAAGACTAGGAGAAGACAAACTTCACCTATCCATTTGGTACATTCTCCTACAAAATGATACCTTTTGTGCTATGCAATGCCCCAGGTACATTTCAATGATGTATGGTGAGTATTTTATTATATCATATTGAGGACTTCTTTGAGGTATTTATTGATGATTTCATAGTTTTCGGTAATTCATTTGATCATTGTATAGAAAATTTAGAAAAAGTTTTGAAAAAATGCATTAAAAAGAATCTTGTCTTAAATTTTGAAAAATGTCATTTCATGGTTGAAAAGGTAATAGTGTTGGGGCACATAATTTCACAAAAAGGGATAGAGGTTGACAAATCGAAATTTGAAGTAATAAATTCTTTTCCATGTCCATCTTGTTTAAAACATGTTAGATCCTTTTTAGAACATGATGGATTTTACAGAAGGTTCATCAAAGATTTTAATAATATTTCTCTCCCTCTCTCAAGATTACTACTAAAAGAAGATGACTTTAATATTGATTATGCATGCAGAAATTCATTTGATGAACTAAAGAAAAGGTTGATTACACCTTCAATAATACAACCACCCAACTGGGAATACCCATTTGTGTTTCTTTGTGATGCATCTAACCAAATAGTGTGAGCTTCTCTATCATAAAGAATTGAAAAAAAAACCTCAAGTCATATACTATGCATCAATGACCTTGGATTACACACAAATCAATTACACAACCACTAAGAAGAAGTTCCTTATAGTTTTCTTTACACTAGATAAATTCTGATTATATATTCTTGGAACTAAATTTGTAGTTTTTTATGATCATGTGGCACTTAGGTACTTAATGAAAAAGTCATATGTAAATCCAAGTCTAGTGAGATGGATGCTACACTTACAAGAGTTCAATTTAGAAATTAAAGATAAAAAAGGGAACTAAAAATTAGGTTTCATATCATCTAAGTCGACTACCCCACACCGCTGAAGGAGAAATTCCAAACCAGAACCCACTTAATGATGAAATTCCCGGAGAAAAACTCTACATCATCAACAGTGAAGTTCCATGGTAGGAAAATATGGCCAATTATCTAGTAACATCTCAAGTCCCGTCTCATTTAAATTCACAACAAATTCAAAAGATTAAATCTGAATCTAGATATTAAATCTAGGATGATCCATTTCTTTGGAAGATTTACAATGACCAAGTAATAAGAAGATGTTTACCTAAAAGTGAAATTAATTGTGTCTTTGAGTTTTTTCACACATTATCTTGTGGATTCCACTTTGGACCTCAAAGGACGGCAATAAAGGTTTTAGAATATGGACTTTATTAGCCCATCCTTTTTAAATATGCTCATGAATTTTGTAAAAGATGTGAAAAATGTCAGTTTTCTGGAAATATTTCAAATAGAAAAGAAATGCCCTAAAAACCACTTGATTTTTTTAAAAAAATTTAAGTTTGGGGAATAGATTTTATGGGACCTTTCCCAATGTCATTTGGAAATTATTATATCTTTCTTTTCATTGATTATTTTTCCAAATGGGTGGAAGAAAAATCCACCAAGACTGACGATGCTAATGTTGTTTGTGATTTTGTCAAGACTAACATATAATGTAGGTTTGGAGTGCCCAAAAAAATCATTAGTGATCAAGGGACTCACTTTTTTAATAGGAGAATGGAGGCATTGCTGAAGAAATATGGGGTGCATCATAAAACATCAACTCCCTATCATCCAAAGACTAATGGTCAAGCTGGAGTGTCCAATAGGTAAATAAAAGGAATTTTAGAAAAGATTGTTAATCCAAATAGGAAGGATTGGATCCAAAGGTTGTAAGACACGTTATGGGCTTATAGGACAACCTAAAAGACCCCGATTGGAATGAGTCCATATAGATTGATTTATGGGAAAAGCTTCCACCTACCTGTGGAATTGGAACATAAAGAATACTGGGTTGTGAGGAAGATAAATTTAGATCTTGAAAGTGCTGGGAAGGAGAGAAGATTATAGTTTTAGGATATGGAAGAAATTAGAAGGGGATATTTTGAAAACTATAGGATTTATAAAGAGAGTACAAGAGTGGATCATGACAAGTTGATCCAAACAAAAAACTTTCATCATGGAGATATGGTGCTATTATTCAACTCAAGACTCAAGTTGATGCCAGGTAAACTTCCTTCTAGTTGGGAAGGTCCATTTTTAGTTACTTGTGTATATCATTTTAGTACTATGTAGATTTTTAAGGATGGAGAGTGGAAGCCATTCACTATTAATGGTCATCAGTTGAAGAAATTCTTTGGGACCATACCATTAGATCTAGTTGAGGAGATCACACTCCTCAAAGCCATTGACCAATAAATCCATCAGGCCATACCTCTTCTTACCACTTTTTTGATTTCTATGATTCCATTTAAAATATAATTACATATTCAATCTAATTTAATGCATATAAGACACTTCATCATTTAAGTGTGGGTGGGGGAACATTTATAGTTTAGTAATTTCAATTGTGTGTTTTTCAAATTTTTGTGTGTTTTTGAAAATTTTGAGCTTAAATTATTATCATCACATTTTTTAAAACCCATGTCAATATGTGAAACAATTTATCCCATGAAACTGAGCTTAAATGAATGTTTATAATGACTTTGTTTCAAGTTCAAATATTTAGAAATTTCATGAAAAGTACTATGATTTTTTTAATCCCATGCCACAATTAACTATCATTATATTTGAAATAACTTTCCTATGAGGATTATAAACCTATTTTCATATTCTTTTTATTCACCTCACTTGTTGATAAAACCATAACATGATTGATTTAACCAAAATTTGATTTATTTCTGTCAAAACTTAAGGGTTTGAGGTACATGTTTTTTAAATGATTGAGGCATTTCTTTGGTATTAAAGACCCTATTTAATAAGAATAATTTTTATAATGGCCCAAATTTTACATTTAATCCTTGTAGACTATATAATCCATGAACATCCTGTTAGGTTAGCCACATTACAATCCAATTTTCCCTATCCAACCTACTCTTGAAGTGAAATTTTATAATCTAGTTGAACTTAAGTGTGTGGGGAGGTTGACTTGTATTATGATACCTCATTTGGTGATACTTTGGGTGGAAAATAAAACATTGAAGAGATTTTATTGTTGATGAAAAAACATTCTGTTGAAATGTGTTCCTTATCTAGAGCTTTCATGTAAAATAAGTTTTGCCTTTCTGGAGATTCCAATGAAAAAAATGAAATTTGTGCCTATCTGGAGTTTCAAGAAAAATAATGTTTGAGATGACTGATAATTTTGTTGCTGAAATGATTAATGGTGTGTAATTTTACTGATTTTTCATGCTAATGGAGCTGATTTACTACTAAGGAGAGTGAGGAGGAGACCGTACTTAAGTAAAAATTAGAATAATGCAATTTTTCTTCAAAAATATCCATGCACTCTGTATTCATCCTTAGAATTTTTCACATCTAAATACTACCATCCTAAATCCATAGAACAGCCTTTACAAGTCCTCATGATAAAAATATTTCCTTGACTCACATTGGGTGGATATGTAGGAATTTATCAATCCTATGGTGACCCTTGCATGAGTATTGGATGATAAAGACATTATTGAAAATTGATATTTGTGTAATGAGAGAAAATTAATGTTAGGTAAGTGTTTTATGTGAATGGGAAGATAAATTAAGAGGAAATATATTGAATGATATAAAATTAAGAACTTTAAATAATCATTTTTTTAGGAGGCAAGAATATATTTTATTTCATGGAAATTAAATTGTTGGATCTCAAGGATATGTGTTTTAAACTTTTCTTTGATTTTATATTGATGTTTACTTGTCTAGGATTCCAAGTGCTAAGTGTGTGGGGATTGATAGAACTCATATTTTCATATTTGTACATATTTTTTAAATTATTTAATCCCTTAAAATTAACCAATTTTCTCTTCTTTGGATCATTTTATGTTTCTTGGTGAGTTTTAAGCTTAAATGTGAAAAGTGGTTAATTCTAGACATTAAACAGTTTTATGTTACCTCTGTATTCAGAGCATAACTCCTAAAAATTGTATCCAATTCATGTGATTATTTTTTTTAGGATGAAATGATATGTGGAATACAAATAAGTCTTCAGGACCAAAATCCAATTCTAACTCCAAGAGGCCAAAACAAATCGGTCAATGTGAACAATTATTCTGTTTGGCAGAATGGACATTAATTCATTTAATGATCCATATCTCGGGATACTGAACCCCAAATGGGGTGCTTCTAGCTTGGTCATAAATCCAACTCGAATATGAAGTTTCATATTAAATTTCATGCATAAAATATTTCATATAGTCTGCCCTTAAATCGTTCAAAATATGGTTGGTGGAATAGTGATTGCCGGCTAGAAAAAGTCAGGTCTACTAATTCAGCCATAACTCATTCCACATGGCTCAAAATACCTTTACACTTCATGGGTAGATGGAAAAATACATTCCTCACCTTATATAAGAAGGAACCATGGCTTTATTCGTTGATATGGTGGGAAAACCGAAGATGAACTTCTGGAGGACAAAATCTGGAGGTGAAAAATATGTTCCTTATTTTCACTCTTTTCTTCTTATTTTTGTAATGCCTTCATCTTCCCAATTACTATAAATTAACCTTACCATGGTGGGGTAAACATATGAGGTGATTGGGGAGGTAAGTTTTTATATTTTTAATTCTTTTAGTTCTTACATTTTATTGAATAAAAACACTATCTCTTCTGCGAAGTTGTTTTCAAATTCTAAAAACAGTATTTATTATCTTATGCGATAATATTCAATTTTATATTATGATGTTATTATTGCGTTGATAAATGATAATTTTTCTCCCTCTATTAGGTTCTGGTCTATATTATATAGAATAAGATCGGGGCTTAGTGGTGAAGTACTTGGTGATCTCTAGTACATGTGGGAGGGGTGGTGAATATTCACGATTATTTAGGATAAATAGTACCTGATTGGGAATTGCCTAAGATAATTTGGGGTATTCACTAAAACTCTATCTCACAAAGGAATAAGTGTATACCAAACTATAATTTTGGTAAACCATTTAACCAAGTAATTGAGTTGAATTAATTATGGAATCACACTTAAATCAACTTAGCATAAGAGGATTGAATAAAATGGAACAAGGATAGTATTGTAATTATAAAACCAACCCAGACTTGATCACCCATCTCATAAAATAGTTTTTAAATAACTTTCATTCCATATTTGTCTTGAATTTCTTCCTTAATATCTTATTTTGTTTTGGTTCTCTCTTTGATTTCAAAACAAAACAATTTCAAAAACACTTAAATTTTCTCTAATTAGAAAGTGACAAACAATTTTGTGTGCACTCCTCATCGGGAGACAACCTATTTTAATCATTATACTATATTTTAACTTAGTAAATAATTTTTTTTCCACACCACACGACAAGAACGTGTCAAGGATTTATAAAGGATTTATAAAATTAATAAAATAATATTAAAATCACATTATTTTAAATGGAAAACATATATTTGGTTGTAGATTTCATTTATAGTATTTATTACATCACTTTTGGGTCATTATATTTTCATAATACACATTGTATATTTATATGATATTTAATTTTTACCCAAAAATTTGAATCTCTCAGAAAATTATGAAAAATTAAATATTGGATAATTTTGATAATATGATTCTAGAAATAATATTAATTTTATACAAATAATTTTCTAAATATTTGTATTTTCACTTTTAAAATAAGAATTTACATTTATTGAGAAATGATGGGTTTTTTAAAATAATAGTTTTTGAACACTTATATAAATTACATGTGACTTCAAAAATAATTTATTATAATTTATATTTAATAAAACTTATTTACTTTAAAAATAAATTAATTCATCAAAATATGAATCTTAATTGAAATTTAACACTACTTAAAAATAAAATTAGTGTTTTGTTATATAAAAATCAAAATCATTTATAATGTAATGATAAGAAGTAAATATAAACATTATTATATTGAAAATAGAATATAAATTTTTATATTATTATAGTGTTGATACATATCCATTTAATAAACCAGAAAACACTCTAAGGGTAAGGTGCGTGATGGTGATATTTTAATGGGGTTATTTAGCATACATGGTTTAGGTCATGATCTTGATGAGATTGAACTTCTGATGTAAATGGTTTCACTCATGCTTAAGTTGTTGGATCTGAACTTGTTATTGGTCAAGGGAAAATATAAGTGATTTTATCTCCCTTGGAATCTCTAAAAAATGAGATTCGTAGGGTGTTCTTCTACTAGTTGAATCCATTAATTTTTTTGTCTTTTTCAATTGAATTTATCAAAAAAAATATTTATAATAATCATAAGATAACTATTCAACATCTATATTCTCAATGGTAAAGATGATTAAAGGTATTTTAAATTTCATAGGATATAATAAAACCAAAAAAAATCATGTGTTTTATATAACCATAATACATAAAAATACATTTAATTAAATCATAAGGGAAATTTTATTTACAAAAATTTTGGGTCGTTACAATCTTCCCCCCTTCAGTTATTTCTCCCTCAAAATTTTCATTTCCCATACTAAAATGGATGAGGGTAATTTTTTTTCATCACCTCTTATAGTTTCATGTCCCTTATTCAAATTTATTTCTTATCCACATCACTTTCACCAAGTGACTTGCCTTATTTTATGGAACTTTGTCTCTACGATCTCATATCTTCATAGGTTTCTCCTCATATGAATGGTAATTCTCTAATGGTACCACCTCTGGATTGAGTACATGTCAGGGGTATAATATGTACTTCCATAATAGGGATACATGGAATATATCATTTACTTGAGATAGGATAGTTGGGTGTGTTGTTTGATAGGCCACCACCCTAATGCAATAAAGGATCTCAAAGGGAAAAATTTATCTTGGACTAAGTTTTCCCTTCTTCCAAAATATCATGACTTTATTACATAGAGATATTTAAAGGAATAGCATGTCTCCAACCTCAAACTCTAGGTCTCATAAATTATTGTCAGCATAGCTCTTTTTTCGACTTGGATCATCCTTATTGGGCTCCGGAATAGTATTAACTTTTTTCATCATTTACTCGACCATTTCAGGACCTAATAGTTTTCATTTCTCAACTTCATCCCAACATGCAAGTGTTTTTTACCTCTTCCCACAAAGAGCCTCATATGGGGACATTTAGATTCTTGAGTGGAAACTATTATTGTACAAGAACTTGAATATAGTATTATGTTTGTCTCATCCTCATTTTAAGTCAATATAATATGCTCTCAATATATCTTTGAGTGTATGGATAGTCCGCTCATATTGATAATTAGTTTGAGGGTGATAATCCCTGCTAAAGTTAAACTCAATATTTAATGTAGGTTGGGGAATCTTACAGAACATGGAGGTAAATATTGGATCTCAATTAGGTAGAATCTATAGTGGTGTTAAATTAAACCTCACCACTTATCTAATGTATATCCTTTCAAGTTGATCGAGTGATAATTCTTCTCAGATCGCAATGAAGTGTGTAATCTTTGTAAGACAATCCACCATAACCCATATAGCATTATTTACACTTTATTTCCTTGGAAGACCAATGAAAAAGCGTATGGTGATGTTTTCCCATTTCCATATTGGTGTGGGTAATGGTTTCATTATCCCTTTGTATTTTTTCCTTTTATCCTAAACTTGTTGACATAAAAGACATCTTGATGTATATTCTATGATATGATTATTAATATTGTCCCACCAATAGTGCTCTCAAAGATCTTGATACATCTTTGTGCTTCCTAGATGGATAGATATGGTTGAGCTATGTGAATCATCCAACATCTTCTTCTTTAACTCAGGATTTGATGGTACACATAATCTTGACCCAAATCTTACAACTCCTTCTTAATTAAAATTAAACTATGAGGATTTGCCTTTTTTATAGCTTCTACTTTCTTAATAATTCCCACATCATCTCTTTGAGCATCCTTTATCTTTAATATAAGGGATGGTTGAGCAATCATTTGTGATAGGATTTATTATGTTCCTTCCATTATGATTCATATTACCATCCTTTTTAAATCTATGAAGATCATATCATTATCAGTTATCAACAATGATAAAATTGATGGATCCTATCTACTTAAAGCATCTTCAACTTTATTCTCTTTCCCTAGATTATAGTGTATTGAGTAGTCATAGTCCTTGATCATCTCTAACCATTTCCATTGGAACATTTTCAGATCTTTATATATGAATATATACTTGAGGCTTGTGTAATCCTTATATATTTCACACTTCTCTACAAAGAGATAATGCTGCCATAATTTCAATGCAATGATCACTACAGCCAACTCTAGATCATGTTTTGGGTAGCTTTTTTCATGAACCTTCAATTTCCTTAAAGCATAGACTATCAGTTTTTCATTATGCATTAACACGCAGCCCAAGCCCTTCTTTGAAGCATCACTGAATACCATGAAAAGTTCTCCACTTTTGGATAGTGTGAGTATAGGTACAGTGATAATCCTATATTTCAACTCCATAAATATCTCTTCACATTCATTATTCCAAACAAACATGAATCCCTTCTATGTTATCTTGGTTATAGGTTTTTAAAATCATAATAAATTTCTAACATATCGATGATAGTACCCATCCAATCCAAAGAAATTATGGATATCTTTCATATATGTTTGATTTGTCTATCCTTAAATTGCTTCTATCTTTTAAGGGACCACAAATATCCCACTAATTGTAATAATATGACCATATAATGAGACTTACTTTAACCAAAAGTCACATTTTTTGTACTTGGCATAAAGCTTATCATTTCATAAGGTCTTTAGAATAGTGATCAGATTCTCCCCATACTCCTACTTTCTTTTGAAGTATATTAGAATATTTCCAATAATGACTACCAAAAATTTGTAGAGATAATCTATAAATAATCTATTCATCAATTACATTAATATTTATAAAATAATAATTAGTCCTAATGGAATTACTATGAACCAACAATGCTCGTACCTTTTATGAAAAGTAGTCTTGAGGATATCCTCTTTATTCAGCCTAACTGGGTAATACCCCAACCACAGACCCACCATGGAGAAGTATTTTTCTCCATATATATGGTTGAATAAGTCACCAATCCATGTAATAGGATAATTATTATTTATCTTGGTCTTATTTATCTCACAATAATCAATGCAATGGCACATTGACCCATCCTTCTTCTTGATGAAGAGGATTGGTGCACCCCATGGTGAAGTACTTGGGTGTATGAAACCTTTATCTAGATTCTCCTATATTTGTTTCCTAAACTCATCAAGTTCTACAACATCCATTTTATATGGAGTCTTGGATAATGGTAACACCCCATGTATAAGCTTGATTGAAAATTCAACCTCTCATCTAGGAGGAAGACCAGGAAATTCTTTAGGAAACACCTAAGCATATTCCCTTGCAATGGGTATGTCATCAAGGATGATTATTTCCTTAGACTAAATCATTTGATATAGATATTCTTTCTCATAGTTAAATAATATCCATGCATGAAATTTTGGTTCTAAAGAATATCCATCCATCTCCTTGCATTTTTATAGAATTAGAGGATGATTCATTATATAGAGAGTGATTTCCTTCTCACATAAATTTATGCTGGCTCTATTTAGGGATATCCAATCCATACTAATAATTACATAAAATTACACAAAATGAATTATCACAAGGTTATTTTAGAAGTTCATGCCACAAATTTTGATAGTCTAGGAGTTATATACTTGGGATAAAATAATTTCCTCATTTCTCATTTTCATTGATAACTCTACTTTCATGATTTGTGGTAGTGTTTGAATAGTTATTTTAAACTTTCATGATATTAAGGAATGCACATAAATATAATAAAAAGTACATTTTATATTATTTAATTAATATATAGTGTACCTATCACCATTTAATTTTCATGATCAACCTCAATGGTTGTGATAGAATAATATTTCCCTTTCTTCCTTAGAGGTTGTTGGTTGCCTTAGAAAACCCTTGGCTTAGTGAATTTTTTTAGAAAGTGCCATGGTTCCTTGTAGTTGAAATAATGAACAATTCATTGAGGAATGATAAGATAATTCCTTTACTCCATCACATTAGTGGGTTCTTTATATCGATAATATCTAGCTAAGTTTCCTTCATTCCCACACCTAAATCATTTCTTCATTCTCCTTAGGAAATTTCGGGGTGCTTATTTCCACACTATTGATAAATGGGATGTTGAAATTTCTTAGTACCATTATATTTATCTATAGGAATTCCATAATTAAACTCCAATTTCCATTTCTTATCCCTGTGATACCCTTGAGATTCACTAATCTCCATTTTGACTTTAAAATAACATCATACAATTTTATCATAGTTATCAAAGTATCAGGTCACCAGGGCTTTTCAAATATTAGGTTTTATCCCAACAAATAAGTGGTCAAATTTTTATTCAAATGTAACAACAAAGCCATAGGCATATCATGAAAGTGTTGTGAATTTTTCCTCAAATACTCTAATAGATTAACCATATTTTTTTCTTTAGGTAAAATAAATACCTTTCTTTTTTAATTCAGATATTATGAGGAAATATTTATCAAAAAATATTTTTTGTAATTCCTTCAACCCCATCGGTTCAATCTCTTCTTTAGGGTTTGTTTTGTTGATCAATATCGATCACTACATAGCTTATCCCTCTATACAATAAATATACAATAGAATATTATCTTTCTTAAACCATTTAATTATAGAGAAGATCTTCTCAATGGATTTGATTCATTATTTCATGATTAAGGGATCAAATTATCCATTGAAATTCAAAGGCCTTTTTTTAATAAATGTCTCAATTGAAGCTTGAAATTTATTATGGGGTTTTGGGACTCCTCCTGATATAGGTTTCTATTCAGAACCTAAGTCATCTAAGAGAGTATCATCGCCAATTTCTCTAGTCTTGCTCCTATTGGTTTGGGCATCTCATATGGCCAATCATCACATTTTCCTTTACATTGGTTGTTTACCTGATTCCTCCTATTTTTGGCCATTGGCTAGAATAAATGAAAAAATTTGGGATGATTATATTTAAACTATTAAATGCATAAATGGAAATCCAATGACATTAAAGTGATAACTTGTAAATGACATTTATTTCTTAACTTATGAATTTCTAGGATTTAATATGTGTTATTCGTGATCTATTTTATAACATATACTCTTATGGTATTTTTTCCCTTAATGATGGTTCATAATGAGCTTTTGAATTTACCAAATAATATCCCATGAAAGTGTCAAACCAGGTGTGAAACAAGGCCCATTTTTATTCACCATTTCTTAGTCGAGCCTAGCTCAACACGGTGTTTTTTAGTTTTACCCCTATGTACATCTGTACCAAATTCACATCCACTTGTAATATCTAGACAGGAATATATTTTCTTGATAAACCACTTACTCTATTATTAAAAAAATTATATATGTTTTCTTATACATAGTCTTATCCCTAATTCTTTCTTTAGAGTGTTATAATTTTAATCCCAAAAATAACTAAACTTTTCCTTTGATACTAGCTATGATAATCTTAATCTTTTATTACAAATAGAATCAAGATTTATTACATAAAATTAAAAATAATACAACCCATAATATTGATAAGTATAGTGTATTTTCAAATTATGTACATTACATAACTTAAAATAGGTAATACATCACCATTATTAAAAACTTCTTTAAAATTATCATAATATTCCTTCGTACTTAAAACTACATGGGATAATGTGGGGACATAAATAAGAAAGGGGTGAGCTATTAATACCAATAAGGGGATAAAAATTGAATAAAATGATGAAATTAATACATGTTAAAAAATATTAATATCAATGAGACATAAAATGAGTGAGAATAATAAACATGAATAATGAGTCAAGATATAACATGATAATCATAAAGGAAACATGGGAAATGGGGAAACAACATAAAACATTGGATCATAAACATAGGTCAAGGATAACTTCCAAGTAATAATGATGTATAAAAATCCCATGATGGATTGGTTTCAATCCATAATCCCTTGAATTATTCTCGTGATACTAAAACATTACCCAATGTATTGGAGCTCTATATAATTTAGGGTGCACCTGTCACTTTAATTACATTACCATGCTTAAGTGTTCCATATATATCATACAATATGGATTAATTCTTCATCATATTTTATTCCATAATAAAGGAGTGTAGAATACATAAATTTAATTCCCCAATAAAATAATTATAAGTGCATAAAGGTGAACTCCCTTAATATGAAATGGGTATGGGTATCCACTACACAATTATTTGGCATGGAAAATCACGGTGAGATTTCAACAGCACAACGGGGGCATATGAATGTTTATGGGATGTATTAATAAGATTGAATAGGGTATATCATAATTTATACATAAAATGTATAGTAATGGGATATTTATTAATGTATCTCAACATTAGGAAATGAAGATAAAAGATATAAGATAAATAATATACTTGAATAAAGGGGAGAAGGAGAGAATCCCTTACCATGAGAGTGTGAATCCAAATGCTTGGGAGGTTCTTCTTGAGATATTGGGGACACCTTAGGAAGACTATAGATAGGGGGAGTAATTACATGATCCAAGGATTTTTAGTGAAGATAAATGGGATATTGGGTTGGTTTATATAAGAAAAGATGGGGGAGTTATTTATTATTTCCCAAACTTAGGTTTTGGACTATATATAATAAAATAACCAAAACCAAAAACCTTAACAGGTATTTTCCCATGGTTTCTACAAAATAGGGGTTTCTTAATTATTTTATAAGTAAAAAATATGAAATAATTAAATTAATAACCTTGGTGATGTGGAAGTTAGTCTTACTCTTAAAGAAATGATTTTAAATCCTTAAAATATATTATAGATTTTGGAGGATTCATAAAGGATTTATAAAATTAATAAAATAAACTTAAAATAGAATTATTTTAAATTAAAAATTTATATTTTGTTGTTTATACCTTTTATAGTAATTATTACATCACTTTTGGGTCATTATGATGTCATAATACACAATATATATTTATAAGGTACTTAATTTTTACATGAAAATTCCACTATCTCAAAAAAATATGATAAATTCCCCATTGGATAATTTTGATATTATGATTCAAAAAATAATATTCATTTTAAAAAAATAATTTTCTAAATATTTGAATTTTCACTTCTATAAAATGAATCAACATTTGTTAAGAAATGCTATCTTTTTGACAATAATAGTTTTTGAACCCTTATAAAAATTACATTTGACTTCATAAAAATTATATGATAATTTATATTTAATAAAAATTATTTAATAATAATATTTTATTAAAATAATATTTATTTTAAAAATACATTAATTTATCAAAATATGTTTCTTTATTGAAATTTAATACTAATTAAAAATATAATGTGTGTTTTATTATATAAAAATAAAAATAATTTATAATGTAACAATAAGAAGTAAATATAAACATTATTATATTGAAAATAAAATATATATTTTCATATTATTATTTTCTTTATACATATACCTTTAATACACCATCAAAATCCTTTAGGGTAAGGTTTTCAATGGTGAGATTTTCATGGGGTGGTTTAGAGCACATGGTTTCGGATGTGATCGCGATGAGTTTGAACTTCTCACTTAAACAGTTATGATCCTGCTTAAGTTACTGGATATCAGATTGGGATTCATCAAGTTAAAATCATAATAATGTTATCTCTCTCATATGCTCAAATAAATGGGCTTCGTAGGGTATGATACTACTGGTTGCAGCCATTACTTCCTTTTTCTATGTCGATTAGATTTATCAAAACCCTATATTTATAATAATCATAAGATCATTGTTTATAAATGATATTATCAATGTTAAATATTATTTATGGTATTTTAAATATGATATGATATAATAAAACCAAATAATTTCATGTGTTTTCTATAACTATAATACATAATAAGAAATTTAATTAAATCAGAATGCGAATTTTATTTATAAAAGTTTGTGTTGTTACAATTAATGATAGATCCAAGAGGCTGCTAGGAATATTCCAAACTAAATACATTGACCAGATACTAAATATCTTTAGTATGGAATAATCCAAGAGGAAATTAGTTCGAGTGTCACATGGTATACATGTTTCTAAAAAAAATTCCCTCAGACAAAATAGGATAAAGAGAGACTGAATAAAATCGCATAGACTTCTATGATAGGATCAATCATGTATCTCATGTCATGTAATGTACTTGATGTTTTCTATGCATTTAGAATGGTAGGAAGATATCAATAAAATCTAGGATAATGGAATTGGTCTTCTGTTAAGGTTATCCTTAAGTATCTGAGAAGAACTAAGGATATGATCCTAGTGTATGGAGGAAATGAGGAGATAGCCATCAGGTGTTACACTGATACTAGTTTTTAAATAGATTTTAATGATCTGAATTCACAATTGAGATATATTTTTTTCTCAATAGATAAGTTATGAGATAAAATATTTCAAAGAAGCCAATTTTCATTGATTCTATAGTGGAGTCTGAGTATATAGCATCTTATGATGTATCCATGGAATCCATTTGGATATAAAACTTTATCCAGAAGCATGAAGTGGTACCATGAATCAAATAACCTATCACATTGTATTATGATAATACTATTATGGTGAATCTTGAAAAAGACCCAAGGTCACACCAACAGACAAATCACATATTATGGAAGTATCTCTTCTTGAGGTATTTTCATCATAGGGGTGAAGTTGTTGTAAGAAAAGTTCTCATACAAAAAAACATGGAAAACTCCTTGATTAAAGGCCTATCTCAAAAGAAGGATGAGCATCATGTGAGATCTAGTAAACTAAAGGTTATTAGAAGTTGTCTCTAGTGCAAGTGGGGGTGTTGGGAAAAATCCCTCAAAGTAACATTGTAGTGTTTTTGGGTTGATTATGTTTGTTGAAAAAGTTGGTTTCTAATCACCATTATGGAGTTCAAAATATATTTTTTATAGGGTATTTTGACAAAGATCCCAAATAAAGTAATGGATACTCTAGAGGCGGTACATAAAATTGTGTGTACAAGGTGTCTCAGTTTCCTAGTGTTAGCTAAATTTTTTGGGTCCAAAATATAGAAAATACCCAATATCAAATAAGTTGTATTTGTAGGACATAATTTTTATATTAATGGTAAATGTGTGAGTTTCTAAAAGACTACTATTTTCCAAGTTTGGTTTCATGATGATTGTAGATTCATGAAGATGATGAGCTTTGTGAAGGCAGATGGTGTCACAAAGGTTTTATGATTAACAAATGTGTTATAGAAAGAGAGTAAATATCCATGACTATTAGAAGCTTTTTGAATGGAAAATTTCCCTGTTTATTCACAAAGATAAAGTGGTTTTTGAAAAATAATGGAGAGCTTCACAAAAAATGTAGTGGCGAGTTTGAAAGATTTTTGAAAGGGTACCATCACCTATAAATAGGACTCTAGCCCTTTATTTGAAGAAAATAAAGCCTTAATGAACATCCAAAGGAACTGAATTCATGAAGGTTATTTTCAAAGGTTGTTCTTGAGAAAAATTTTACAAATAAAGGATGTTCGTGAAAGTTTTTTAAGCTAATTGAAGGTTGTAAGCATCATGAATGTATTGAGCTTTGGTAAGGATAAGTGAGCTTTTCAAAATTAAGAAATCTTCACAACTTCATGAAAGTAAGGATATTTGTGAAGTTTAAGTGAGATTCATAAAAGGAGGAGTCTTTTCATAGGATATCTCAGCTTCAAAAAAGTAGTGCACTTTTAAAAAGTTTTGGGGTATGTGAAAGTAGATTATTATTATAAATAATTGGGCAGTTTCTATAAGGTTTTGTGATCTTCAATAAACCAGTGATCTTCATGAACATTTTGAGAAGGGATTGACTAGTAAATCTATGGAAAATTAGTATTCATCAAGTGGATTAAAGTGGAACTTAATGATTCTCCAAGTGAAGTGTAAAACCTATTGATTCATGTGATTAAATAAGAATCTTTCGAAGGAGAAGTGATCACACTTAATTTGAGAGAGTAATGAGATTTCAAATTGTGATTGGTTGTAAACCAAGATAGATAGTGATTCCACTCTGATCCTTGTATTGGTAGTTAGTTTTAGTTTATTTTGTATATAGGAATGTTGCCTTTGTATTCTCCTTAGATGTATCCTAGTATAGGTGAACCAAGTAAAATTTTTGTGTCTCGTGCATGATTTCATTTCTTCTCATACATTGTAATGGGAATGGGAGATAAGATTGTCTTGTTTAATAGTGAAAAAATATCCGAAGGGGAATAAGTTTTAATATTTCATAGCCTCATTCACCCCCCCCCCCCCCTCAGGGTATTTAACCTAGTTGGTATGACAGTTCATATCAAATGTAGGTTAATATCAGTGTTTCTATCTTAATTTTTTTAATAGAGGTTGTCAATCATAATGTTTTTTAGATATTTGATAGAAACAATTTTTAATTATGGATGAATTGGATGAAACAATACTTTGGATATTTAGGAATAGATATCTTTATAGTAGCGATGCATGGTGTTTCAGACGATGTGGATAGTGGTACTTTATCAAAAGATGGCTGAAGTAAATTAGATGATGACGCTAAAGGAATCAGTGCTTTAGGGGTAGCCTTATCCAATAAAATATATATAAAGGTTATTTTATGTAGGTATTCACGTACTATGTGGGAGAAGTTTCCAAATATTTATGAGGGTGACTCAAAATTCATATAAGAAAAAATTAATCTTCTATGGAATAAGTATGAGGATTCGAGAATGCACCTTAACGAGTCTATAGATTCATCATTTGACTTGGTGAATGTTATTGTGGAAGATATGCATGGTATCAGATAAATTATTGAGTATGTAAATATTGTTAAGTGTATCTTCAGAATAATTTTACCTTGATTCAATCTGAAAGTTTCTATATTGGAAGATAAATAACCAAAGGATATGACATTGGATACCTTGCACGGTACTCTTGTTGAATACTAGATGAGAAATGGTGATAATGAGTCTATGAAAAAAGGTAATTCTCATGAAGTGGAATTTAAGGCCATGAATAAGATCATTATTTAAGATGGGAAGGAATAATAAGATATAGATAAATTCATGGTATTCCTTTCATGAAATTTATAAATAGTAAAATGGAATTTCAAAGGGAAACTTCCAATTGCATTCTTGCGATGTGGAAATGTTGGAAAAATTGTATCAAGGTTCCATAAGATGTTTTAAGATGATTGTGAGGATGAAGTCGAAATTCCCATGAAGAATAATACATATTTTGTGAAAGGAAATGATATTTTTAAGAGAAATTTCTTCAAAAATAAAAATATTATTTTTTAAGAAAACGGTAGTTCAATATAATCTAAGGTTTAAAAGATAGATAACTACAAGGATCATAGAGAAAATGATATGGTATAAGTTATAGGTAGATCACAAAAAAGGGAACAAAGAAAAAAAATATTAAGAAGAATTTGAAGGAATATTTGATCTCCAGTCTAAGTTTTAAGCTTATCTTGAGGAGATAGATGTTTAGAGAGACAAAATGAAGAAAGAAAATATAGTGGTTAATGATTCCAAACATTATATGCAGTAAAAATAAGATAATAAGTCTGAGATGAATGAAGAAACTAAAAAAATTATGTCTTCAATGCCATATAAAGTATAAAATGTTGTTGAGTATAACCTCAAAATTAAATAATATAAAATATAAATTGATGGTTTGAATAACACAAAAAAAATATCAAATCAAACATATTGGAGAACATGAAGAGAAAATTTTCGGTCTGCGATGAAAATTTGAGGATTAGGAAATACTATTGACTCTTGGTATAACATTTGGAAAGAAGATCACTCAGATGATAGAAAATATGGAAGTGAAGCAAAGAGGTATAGAAGTACATAAGTAAAAAATCCTATCTAAATGATAAGTATAGTATAGGGCTTCGTCGTAAATAGAAATATGTGGTGATTAATGTCATACCGTAAAAACCCACTCTATGTTTGAAAATTTATTTAAGTACAAATTATAATCAAAAGACTCATAGAACCCAAGGAAGAATCAATCCTACAATGATGTACTAGAATACACCTCATATCAAATGTTATTTCTGTGAAAATATGGTACATTCTCAAAATGTGTGTTCCATTTTCAAAATGTGTCAAAGGGAAGAAGAGAAGAAAAGATGAACACATAAAATTCAATATTCCAAGAGTTATTTTGATATTCACTATTTTAGTTGTGGAGGATTTAAACAAATGTATATATATTTCTCATCGACAATGTTGAGGATGGTGTTAAAGAAGACCCAAAGTGGTCTTAATTAGTATCCTAAAGAAACATAAAATGATATGAAAGTTCAAAATCAATTTATATCTTTTTAAGATAAATTTGGTCCATCATACTTAGAGGAAGATAAATATTATCAATCCATAAGTGGTATGGATTCAAATATGTTAATCCAAAAGAAAATTGTTGAGCAGGAACTGGTTTTAGAGATTACCCTTAAAGCATCAGATCATTTTGGTGTATAGACCCTTGATAGTAGATGCACATCTCATATGGAGGTAAATAAAGATCTTGTTATAGGTATCAAATATTAAAAGGATGGAATTGTAAAATTTGGAAATGATGAAGTCCTAAAGATTATTGGATCTAGAAAAGAAAATTTTGGATGCAAAGAAATGAGGAATGTTGATGTCTTGGTTGTCAAAGGGCTCAGTCACAACTTGATTAGTTTTAGTAAACTATGTAACTTAGGGAATATTATAAGAATTACTAAGAATATGTGTATCATTAAAGTAAGATATGGTGAATTTGTTTAACAAGGAAAAATAACTAAGTTAAATATATCCCTTATGAGTAGAGAAGAAGATGTGTGATTTATATCCAAAGAGTAAGAAAACATGTTGTGGCATAAATAGCTTGGCCATCTATTCCATCCTTCCCTGGAAGATCTAGTCAAATTTGATGCATCTCAAGATCTCCCTAAGATATCATGTGATCATACTCACATATGTAATGATTTCAATAAATTATGATTATTATAAATATATATAAATAAAATGAACAAAATTCAACTAGAGTAGATGAATTGGTGCATATAGATGTGTGTGGACCTATCTCCCTAATATATATTGATATAAAGAGGCATTATGTTCTTTCCATTGATTATTTTTGTATAATGACATGAGTATTTGTCGTTCCCCATAAGTCTAATGAGTTTAGTTTCATAAAATAACATCGGAGGGGATCTAAAAGGATGATTGGATAGAATATTATGGTGTTTCATATTGATAATGGTATGAAATTCATAAACAAACAAGTGGAATGTTTTCATGAGAAACACATGGATAAGGTATCAAGTTTCAGCAGTGAGAACTCCTCAAAAAATAGAGTTTTTGAGAGGAGAAATCAAATCATAATCAATATAGAAAGAACAATACATATTGAAGAGGACCTACTAGATAAATTCTGGAAGGAAGAAGGACATCAGTCAACATATCAAATAGTTCTCTATTATGTCTGAAGGAAGAAAAGACTCTGTATGAGATGTGGTTTGAAAAAAATACAACTTCTAAATACTTTAGAATCTTTGGAAGTAAGTTTTTTATTCTCAATAAGGAGAAAAATAGGAAATTTTAATCTCATGAAGATGAGGGGAAATTCTTTATCTATTCAAGAAAAATAAAATCATTTAAAGGATTCAACAAGAGGCTAGAAAAAGTAGTTGAAAGTAATGATGTCACTATAGTAGATAATAAACAGAATCTTTAATAACACAATGAGAAATTCATTGATGAAAGTGATGAAAAGGTAAGAACCTTAGGGGTAAGTTAAAGTGAAAAATTATGATTCAGAAGATGATACTGATAATGAGAAATAATAATTCAAATCTATATATGCATGAAGGCTAAAGATTCATTCTAAAATTTACAGAAAAAATATCATTGTTGATTAGGAATCTCCAGTTCAAACAATGGAATAAAGACTTTACAGCAGGAATCCTTCCTATCTCGAGTGAATCCTAAATGTTTTGAAGAATAAAATATATATGAGGCATGGTTTCAAGATATGAATTAAGAGTTTGACCAAATTTAGAATAATCAGAAATGGGATATTGTTTTGAGACCAATGGATAAGAATTTCATTAGGACTAAATGGGTATTTCGCAATAATCTGAATGAATATGGAATATTGATTTGAAACAAAACATTATTTGTATAAAAAGTGTACTCCATGATAGAGGGTATCTATTTTGATGATACATTTTCATGTGTTTCAAGGATATAGACAATTATATTATTCTTTACCATAGTAGTGTAAAAAAAAGTTTATGGTTTTCCATATAGAAGTCAAGTCAACATTTCTAAATGGGATTCTAGAAGAAGAAATGTATATTGAGTAAAAATATGGATTTATAATTAATTAACATGAGAATAGATTTTTTTTTGTTGAGTATGGCTTGGTATGGGTTGAAGCAAGCACTGAGAGCTTGGTATTAAATACTTGATCTATTTCTGAAAAATATCAGTTTTCTACATGGTGGAGTTGATGACAACCTATATTTCAACAATGAAAGTAATCAAAGGATGACGGTTTTGGTATATGTCAATGACATAATATTTTGTGGATCATATGAAACTTAGTGCAGAGAGTTTTTAAAATTCATGAATAGTGATTTTGAAATTTCAATGATTGGTGAACTGAAATTTTTTCTTGGTTTATAAGTGACACAAGGAAGGAAAGGCATATTCATTTCACAATATAAATATTATAAGGAGGTCTTGAGAAGATTTTTATTAGATAATTCCAAGTAAAGAAATAATTATGTGGATACCCAGATGAAAATATCATTTTATAATGAAGGAAATGTGGATAATGTCATAGAATACAGGAAAATCATTAGTATTCAAATATACTTGATAGTGATAAGACCAGATATTGTTTTTGTGAAATTACATGTAGAAATGTGTCAAATAAATCCCATATAAATCCACTTACTTTCAAAAAAAATTAATACTGCAATATATCAAAGGTGCGTTAGATTTTGGTTTGATATATAATGAAAAATATCAGTAAGATTTATTGGGTTATACATATGAAGATTGGGCTAGATCAGCAGATGATATAAAATCATTATCTGGTGATTCATTCTATCTTGTTGGATTTTGTTTTTCTTAGATAATTAAGAAATAGTATTTGATTTATTTAATCAATGTATAATTTAAATATATTTTGGATACTCAATATTTCATGCAATTATGTGGATGAAGTAGAGCTTGATGGTATGGGAGTTGAAGTGAAGTCTCTGATCAGAATATATTTAGATAATTCATGTTTTATAAATCCTATCAAAAATAAATTCCATCACTCATATATGAATCATATTAAATCAAGTATCATTTTATCAAGTAGAAGGTGGATCATGGACTTTTGATGTTGGAGTATGTTCCTATAGAACTAGAGGTTGTGGAATTTCTGACGAAGTGTTTACCCGGAGAAGTGTTTGATTGGAATTAACTGAATATTGGAGTTTATTTGACTCCAAAAACTTGAAAAAGTGTTTATGTGTGACCCCATATCCCCTAGGTATGATGTGTTTCCCCTAATGTGTTGATGTGTGTTCTTGATAATGTTTCAGATACAAAGCAGTGACCTTTGGGTTTATTAATAAAGGGGGAGAAAATATTTTGATGAAGAAAGGGGAGAAGCTAATAGGGGGAGAAATAAAATAAGAGGATTGTTAAATTTGACGATAACAAAGATGATTGATCAAATGTTATATATCATTAAATATGAAGGTTGTGATGAAATTAGTTTATTGGTTTGCAAATTAAGTGATTTGTTGATGAAGATTGCATGCTTATCTTTTTTCTCATGCTGATAATGGATCATGTGTGATTAGAGTGTATGTTGAGTAAATATTTGATCACTATATGAATTTCAAGAATATAATTTTGGTATAATATGAAAGAATATTTAATGATGTATCAAACTATGAAGAGTCTTCAATAAACCAAAAGGGTGAGATTGTTGGGAAAAAATCCCTCAAATTAACATTTTAGTGTTTTTGGTTGATTTTGTTTATTAATAAATTTTGTTTTTATGGACCATTGTGGAGTTCCATATATATTTTTTATAGGTTATTTTTAAAAATAGCCTAGACAAAGGAATGGATGATCTGGAGGTGGTATAGAAAATTTCATGGACAAGGTGAAGCTATTTTCCAATGTTTTCCAAATTTTTGGGGTCCAAAATTTTAAGAATTATCCAAGAATCACATAATTTGGATTTTTATGACTAAATTTTCATATAAATGGTAAATTCATGAGGTTTTTGAATATTGGGTTTCACAATGGTTGGTTTTCTCAAAGATTGGAGTTTTGTAAAGATGTTGAGATTCATGAAGGAAGTTGGTGTTGTGAAGGTTTGATTTTTTGCGAATGCGTGATGAAAAGATGGTAAATCTTCATGGCTATGAGAAGCTTCACAAATGGAAAATTTCCTTAGTTATTTTCAATGATAGGTTGGTTCACAAAAAATAATGTAGAGCTTCATGAAATGGTGGTGGCGAGGTTGAGAACTTTGCGAAAGGGTAGAATCACCTACAGATAGGCTTATACCCCCTAATTTGAAGTAGAGTAAGCCTTAACAAAAATAAAAAGGCTTTGAATTCATAAAGGTGATTCGTGAAGTTTCTTCTTGAGAATTTTTTTTTAATAAATAAATTTCTTGAAGTCTATATAAGCTAACCAAAATTTGTAATCATCACGGAAGTATTAAGCTTTGCGAAGTCTAAGTGGGCTTTGTGAAAGTAAGTAGCTTTACAACTTTGTAAAAGTATGAAGATTCATGAAGGATAAGTTAGATTCAAAAAATATATAATATTTGTGAAGGATATATGAGATTTTAGAATATATATATCTTTGAAAAAGTTTTGGGGTACGTGAAAGAAAATATTCTTGTAAATAATTGCGAATTTTCTCAAAGGTTATGTAAGCTTCGTAAAGGAAGTGAGAATCATAAAAGTGTGGATAAGGGATTACCCAGTAAATCTATGGTAAAGTGGTATTCATAAAGTGGGTGAAATTGGAACTTAATTATACACCAATTGAGGTGTAAAAGATATTGATTCAAGTGATCAAATAAGAATCTTCTAAAGGATCAGTGTACACACTTCGGTTAAGAGAGCAGTAGCTTTCAAATTGTAATTAGTTTTAAACTAGTATGGACTGTGAAATCGTACATGAGACACAGTATTCATGAAACTCATGATAAAGGAATTGTATTATAAAGTAAGTTTTTGTATGATCTATTATGTCATTGGGAATTAAATTCTTTCTCTATGGGTTCCTTAGAATTTTTCTAGACAGTCACCTTGGACATTAGGTTGTTTCACCAAATTCTACAGATAAAGAGTCCTAGAGGGTCACACACTAAGTGTATTTAGAATCACATTTAAATAATATATTTTTATTTATTATTTAAAAGTTGAATAAATATTATTCCCATATGTGGTTTAATAATTATTCATGTTTTCTTGATCTCATATATTCCTTCACTAGTTATTTGAGAGAATATTATGTGAGTGGAATATTTAATAAATATTTATTTCTTATTTAGTGAATATAATATTTATTTATTTATTGGAGGATAATGCAGTGATATTTATTTATTAAACAAATACTCATTATTCAAGTCTCGATAAATATTATGGAGGAATGGTGGATGGAGTTTAATGGTACGGTGAGAAATAATATATTTTGATAATTATTTTAATAAATAATATTTAATTTTAATTCACAAGTTAAGCTCATGTCAATAAATAATAATAATAATATATTAATAATTATTATAGACATGGGGTTCGTTAGGAATTAAATAAATATTAAAATGAACTTGTGAATTATTTATTTCAAACCATAGTGGAATATAATCCCAACTATATTATTTCTCAATAGAGACAATTCATTTTTTTATGAGAGAAATGTCTGTAGAATCCTCTCAAATCCCTAGATATCTTCTTTATCCAATAACAATCTCAATAACGGAGAGCAATCTTCCTCCACATTCCGCTCTCAAGTCAAGAGAGATCAAGAAGAATCCTTTGTAAGTGATTCTTATGGAGATCAGAGGAGAATGACGCAAGCAATAGAATCTTCCATGCTAGAACCTAGATATTTCTATGGTGACTTTCAAATATTTTTAGAACACATGTATATCACCTCTAGTGGGAAGCTTTTCTTGATTCCAACAATGAAACAATGGTACAGTGTAAATCTTTTTTTAGATCCATCAACAAAGAAATAATTTCATGCAAGTTAAATCATAAATGCTTAAATTAATTATAAATAGTATATGATGATATTATGATATGGTTCTATAATTTTATCAATTGTTTACACTCTTTGATCAAATTCCATTGATCACAAAATTCATCATCTTGTAAATCATGGATTGATCATCGATATTAAAAAAATGTTGGGAGAAAACCATTGCACACTTTCACTATGCCTGGAACCTATAAATTCAACCTCCTAGCTAGGAGGAAAATTAGGAAATTCTTTGGGAAACACATTAGTGTATTCCCTCACAATAGGCATGTCTTCAAGGATGATATTTTCCTTAGACTCAACCTTTTGATCTAGGTACTCTTACTCATTGAAAAATAATATCCATTCTTAAGAATTTGTTGTTAAATAAGATTTATCCCTTTTCTTTCACTTGTATAGAATCAGAGGAAGATTCATGATACGAAGATTGATTTCATTATTGTGGAAATTTATGTTAGATGTCACGACCTGTCCTCGGGACCCGTGTCGTGACTACCCCAATCCAGCCTTCCATAGGCCAGGGGCTGACGACTAGAACCAAAGGCGTAAATTCCGACAATAGGGGAAGGAATTTCCTTTATTAAGTAAACAAACACCACAGAGTATGCAAGCATAAGTAAACACTAAGTAAACTGAGTACAAAGGTAAGTGCTGGAAAGTAAATGGGACAGAATACAAACCCAACTAAAAGTAAAGTACAACTGAAAAGAGAGTAAAACGGCAGAAAAGTAAATCAGCAACACCAAGACGTCTTCTGGAAATCCCACCTAAAGGGTGGGTACCGATAGTCACCTCTGCTCCTCGACTCCAGCCATCCTCTCTGTGTCGTCCCGTCCAGTGATCCACCTCCAGGTACCGTCCAGCTTCATGATCTCCTACCTCGATCAGCACTGTCCGTCATCTTCATCCAACACAAAGTAGTGCAGGCATATCTCATGTAGGGGTGAGTATACGCTACTCAGTAGGGACCCCGATACCCCTGAAGGTCTCCCAGAATCCACGAAGGATAAACCACAAAAGAAAGATTATAATCATGATGTAACAACCAACACTACTTAGGTATATGCCCATACATATACCTAAGTCATCAATTCCAGTTCAGCTCCAACATCTGAGCCCATGTTCAATATAGTCACACAGGATAGCACAATCAAATCCACAAAGGATAACACAACTCAATCCACACAGGATAGAAAAACAATCATATCGAAGATAATGATTGAAAGTCAAGACTCGGCTCACATAGGTATACTTTTTTGTAAGACGATAGAGATGATCAGATGTATCCAATAATTCATCTAAGTTGTCGAACCCACATAGGATACAAGACTAGCTAAGCTGTCGGACCCACAAAGGATATAAGACCAGCTACTCTACTGGACCCACGTAGGATAAAAGTACAGAGTCAAACACTGCCGGACCCACATAGGATACAAGAATAGTATTCAAGTACTACCGGACCCACATAGGATACAAGTACAGTAGTCATCGTCGTCGAACCCATGGTGGATTTCAGTACAGTCGTCGTCGCTGCCGAACCCACGGAGGATCCCAGTATAGTCGTCATCGTCGTCGCAGTCGCAGCCAGCTCTAGGGTTCCCGCACACAGCATGCTCAATTCCGAAAGGGTCCGCTCCACGAGCCAAGGGGTTCGATACATCAACTGACATGTAGTATGGAGTTGATGTATCCCAAAGTTCCATCTCATCAATAGGAACTCAACGCGACAAACAGCGCGTCAATCGGACGGTCGGTCTGAGAGTTATTGGCTTTTTCATTCTAGGGGGCCAATTGGTTTTTAAGTCAAAACCAACCCAAACGTACTCCAACTATATCCAAACCTCTATAGGACTAATCCAAAAGAACCATCTCACTAAGAGGAATCCAACAAAGTCGACGGCACATCAATCGTATGTCCGGAGCTCAAGTTATAAGCGTTGTCGCTCCAAGGGCCCGGTTGGTTTCGTGTTCGAACCAACCCAGATGTACCCAAAGTTCTCTGAAACCTTGAGTGTAATATACTGAAATGATCTTCTCAATCCAAGTATCTCTACGTAACTGACGGTGTGTCAATCGGAGGTCTGTATCCCAAGTTATGGGTGTTTGAACGGATCTGTCCAAAAACAGGGGGTTCGAGCCCGGTCCGACCCGGCCCGATACCCCTGGGTCGGCCCGAACCGGGTCGACCCAACCCAGGTCCAGGTCCGACCCCCTTGGGTGCGGCCCAGCCCAGTGGGCGCGGCATGGCTCAGCGGGCACGGCCCGGCCTAGCGCGGGCGGCCCGGCCTAGTGCGTGCGGCCTAGCCCAGCGTGGGCGGCTCGGCCCAGCGCGGGTGGCCCGGCCCAGCGAGGCCGTCCTGGCCTAGCGCGAGCGGCCCGGCTCGGCTGGGCGCTCGGTCCGTGACCGAGCAGTGCGTAAGGGGGGGCGCTCCGCCCCCTCGATTGAAATGGAGGCCCCCCACGTGGAGGAGGCCCGCCTTGTCTGCCGCCGGGGGTTACGACCCCTGGACTTCCTGAACGGTCGGCCATGTTGGTCGGTCGGTGCCTCCGTGGGACCCCAGTGGTACCGTCTTCCTAGAGCGCCGGTGTCCGGTGGATCTGACCGCCCTCCCATGTACCATCGCGGCCTAAGGTCATGGCCCTTGTCCGACCGGCGCGGCGCGACGGCACCGCGCCCCTTCACCGCGTGTTATTCCTCATTCCCATGCGGTGTCGTTGCACCGCGCCTCCTTGGTTCCAAACCACAACGGTGAACATCAACAAAGGGGAGGAGTATTGGTCGTGTTTGTGTGGTCCGACCTCCTCCCGTTAATTTGATAACATGTGGAAAATTATTGAATGATGAACACCAAATTAATCACGAACATAAAACAAACCCCTGCCTCAATAACAAGTTGACAATCGGTGAGCATTGCGGAAAACGACGTCGCGGGGTGAGGCTCCATACACGTTGATGGAGATCGTCTGAGGAGGAAGCGGTGTGTCAGCGTTCATTGCATTCTTCAAAGAGGAAGATGAAGTTATTCGATGGTAGAACTCTCCCTCTCTCAACACAATGAAGCAACCCCCAAAAATAAAATAAGGCTTTAGCCTTATTTTATTACTTTTGCCAACACTTTTAAAATTCAAAAGATGAAATAACTTAACTTAATTAATCTTAAGTTGTCATAATAAATGGAGAGACAAGTTGGCACCATTAATGTGAAAGAGAATTTAAAGGAAATTGAAGTGGTGGGGCTCGTGTGGGCCCCACCTCACTCTTTAATCCTCTCATGATGAGTTGGGTTTTTAGTGGGTCCCACCCCAACTTCCTCTCATGGATGTTAACCACAAAGTAAAGAATTAAAAATAAATTTGTAAAACAATTTTATTTTTATTCCTCATATTTGTAACATCTCCTCCAGAGAAAACGCACCTTCGAAAAAGGTGTTCCTAAGCAATTACTGGTGCTGTGATTTCATCGGTTCCCTCGGATTTCGATTCTGAGCACCAATTCAAAAGTTAAGAAAACCCGCTCGTTCGTTCACTAAACGTACCCGAGCTAAACTTTGGAAAATGATTCCGGGCACACCAGGCCTCAGAATCAGGTGCCGTTAGAAACTGCGTACTCGTAAAATCCCAAAGATATTAAGAAAAAAAATTCCTTGAAATTTACGGGTCTTTACATTGGATCTATATAGGGAAAGTCAATCCATACCCATAATTGCATTAAATTCCACTAAAGTGAGTATCATAAAGTTTTCTGGAAAGTTCAGCGCAAAAAAATTGATAGCGGAGGAGTTATATAATTTGGATGCAATAATTTCCCCATTTTCCATTTTCACTGACAAATCTACTTTATTCTTTGTTGTGGTGTTTGAATCATTATAATAAACATTTTTAATAAGAAATAATATATAGAACCATAATTTAAAAGTATGTTTTATATTCTTGAATGAATAATTACTATACATGTCGCCACTACATTTTTAGGATCCACCTCAATGGTTGTGATGGTATATTTTCTCCCTTTCTACCTTGGAGGTAATTGGCGTTGATTGTCTCTAAAAACCCTTGGCTAATGGAAGTTGATCCCAATGTTTCCTTGTTCTTTACAGTTGAAACATTAGACAATAGGATGAGGGTTGACTGGAGAATTCATTTATTTCGTTGCATTGGTGGGTTACTCCCATTTGTATTCACTAGATAGGTTCCCTTCCTTTTCAAACCTCAAACATTTCCTCATCCCCTTTAGAGAATTTCTGAGGTGATTCTTCCCACACTTTTGAAAAGTGGGATGTTGAAATTTATTACTACCATTATA
Organism: Viscum album; assembly: GCA_963277665.1. NCBI lineage: Eukaryota > Viridiplantae > Streptophyta > Magnoliopsida > Santalales > Viscaceae > Viscum > Viscum album. The sequence continues at coordinate 28,034,118 of OY728132.1, read as the reverse complement.
TTTCTTGATGATATTTCCAAAATTAAACTCCACTTTTTTCTTCTTTACCCCATGAATCTCTTGAGATTATATAATCTCCATTTGGATGTTTAGGGAAAATAGTACAATTTCTTCATAGTTTTAAAAAGTCTCAAATCATAAGTTCTTTATATATATATATATATACTTGGTCTTATCCCACCAAAGAAGTGGTAAACTTTATATTCAAGGGTAGTGACAAAGTCGAAGAAATATCATGCATGTCTTGTGAATTTTTCCTCATATTCGATGTTGGATTTATCATCTATTTTATTTAGGGTAATTAAATCCATTTCTATTTTAAGTCAGATAGTATGAGGAAAATATTTTCCAAAAAAATATTTTCTGGAATTCCTTCTACCCCATCACTTTGATCTCTTCCTCAGGCTTCGTATTCTTAATCAATTTCCACCACTGATCAGTTTCTCCCTCCATATGATAAAAATCCAGTATAAACTTCCCTTTATTGGAACATTGAAGGATATAGAATATCTTCTCAATGGATTTGATCCATTTTTCCATGATTAATGGATTGGATTATCCATTGAAAGTCAAAGGCCTTTTTTACATAAAGGTATTAGTTGAAGCAAGTTCTTTATTAGGGGGATTTGGGTATTCCTATTGATTTAGGTTTCTATTCAAAACCCTGGTCAATTGAGAGAGTGTTGTCACAAATTTTGTGATACTCTTCCCCATCAAGTTGGGAATCTTGTTTGGGAAGTCATCACATTTCCCTCCACATTAGTTTTTTACTCGGTTCCTCTTATTTTCTTACAATGGATAGAATAAAGGAAAAATTACGGATAATTATTATTAAAATATTAAAAACATAAATGATAATCCAATAACATTAAAGGGATAAATTATAAATGAAATTTATTCCTTAAATTATGAATTTCTAGGCTTCAATCTAAGTTATCTATGATCTATTTCTTAATATAGAATATTATAAGAATTTATGTTCCTTTAATAATGGTTTGTAATGAGATTGTGAATTTACCAAATAATATCACCTAGGAGTTTCAAAATAGGTGTGGATCAAGGCATGTTGTCTTTTACTAGTTCTTGATCGAGTATAGCTCAAAATAGTGTTTGTGGGTGGTACCCCTAGGTATATTTATGCCAGAGCCACATCCACTTATAGTGTCTAGATAAAAATTTATTTTCTTGGAAACCACTTACTCTATAGATTAAAAAAATTAGGGATGTGTTCTTATGTTTAGTTTTATCCCTAAATCTTTTTCTAGAGTTTGCTTATCCTAATACCAAAATAACTAAACTTCTCTATAATACCAACTATGAAAACCTTTGTCTTTATTAAACATTAATTCATGATTTATTGCATAATAATACAAATAAAAAATCCATAAGATTAAGAAGTATTGTGTATTTGGGTAATTAGGTACATTATATAACAACTTAAAATAGGGGATACTTGGCATTATTGAAAACTTCCTTGACATGATCATAATATTTCATCTTACTAAAACCTGTATGGGATAACCTGTGGATGTACATAAGAAAGATGTTTACTATAAAGACCATTAAGTTAATAAAAAATCATAACATGGATAAATTATTACATCTTAGAAAATATAAATTTCAATGGGATATAAATATGGTGATAATCATAAACATAAAAAGATAGGAAAGATATAGCATGATAACATAAAGGTAACATGGGAAAGTGGAAACAAATTTAAACATGACATCATAATCATATGTCAAGGTTAAAAACCAATAAATAATAACATAATTTGTTTAGGATAGACTCCTATTCACCATACATGGTGTCTTATGATACTAAAACATTCCCCAATTCATTATATCACTATATGGGTGCACACATCATAATAATATCATGCACATACATAAGTTTGCCACATATATCATATAACATATGATAATATTTCATAAAATTTAATCCCATGATTAAGTATTGTGGGATAAATACATGGGATTCCCAAATAAATTAAGTATAGGTACAAAAATTTGAAAAACCTTGAGTGTAAATGGGTATGGGTATACACCACATAAATGTTCGGTATTGAAAATCACAGGGACATTTCAGCAGCATAACGACAATACTTCAAGATTCATAAAATGGTTTAATGAGAGAGAAAGAGGTATCTCATCATTTGGAATTAGAAATTATAGTATGAGTTATATTTAATAACATAATACAACATGAATATTTTATAATTAATAGGCATAATATGAGGAGGATTCTTGAATAAAAACTTGGCATGGAAAAATCATAAGATAATTTCAACAACATAATGGGGGTGCACTATGAATCAGGTAATAGATTAATGAAAGTGAAAGGGGCCTCTCATAACTTTTAAATCATAAGGTAATAAATACATATGTGTAAAATAATATCCCATCAATATAAATTGTAAAAAATGTTATTACATAAATAAGGTGTTTAAATAAAGAGAAGAAAGAGATTATCCCTTACCATGAGAGGATGATTCCAAAAGCATCAGAGGATATTCTTAATAGATTTAGGGGACCTTGGGAGAAATATATATATAAGAGGGAATATTAAATATTTTCTCCCATATTTTTGAGTGAAGATTAATGGGAGAATTTGTGTGTTTATATAGAAAAATAGAGGGGGGTTCTTTATTATTTCCCAGACTTAGGTTTTGGACTCCATATAATAAAGTAATAAAAACCAAAATACTTCCCATGGTTTTTCACATGGTTTCTACCAAAGAGTATTGGTTTTATTTATTTTATAATTTAAAGGGAAAAAATTAATAAAACATTACTTTTGGTGATGTGGAAGTGAGTCATGTTTATAAATAATATATTTTAAAACCTTAAAATATAATAAAGGTTTTGGAGGATTCATAAAGGATTTATAAAATTATGAAAATAACCTAAAATCACATTATTTGAAAGTTGAAACCCAAATTTTGTCATTTATACATTTTATAGAATTTATTACATCACTTTTGGGTCATCATGATGTCATAATACACATCGTACATTTATACCATATTTAATTTTAATCTGAAATTTTGACTTTCTGAGAAAATTATGAAAAATTAACTATTGGATAATTTTGATATTCTGATTCCAAAAATAATATTTATTTTATCAAAATAATTTTCTAAAAATTTCAATTTTTTACTTTTAAAACAATAATAGACATTTATTAATAAATGATGGGTTTTTTTACAACAACGGTTTTCAAACCCTTATAAAAATTACATCTGACTTCATAAAAATTATATTATCATTTATATTTAATAAAAATTATTCAATTGTATTATTTTTTTAAATATAATTTATTTTTAAATTCATGAATTAATGAAATAGGAATTTCATAATTTAAATTACATATTACACAAAAATACAATTTGTGTTTTATCATATCAAAATAAAAATAAATTACAAAGTAATGATAATAATAAGTAAATATATTCATTATTATATAGAATATAAATATTAATATTATTAAGTTTTTGATACATATACCTTTATTACACTAACAAGAACCCTAAGGGTAAGTTTTACTATGGTGTGTTCTTCATGGGGTGGCTCGACGTACATGGTTGGGTCATGATCTCGACGAGAATGAACTTCTCCTATAAAAGGTTTATCTCATGGTTTAGTTATTGGATATAGAATTGGTCTTAGTAAAGGGGAAAAATAGTGGTTCTAAATCCCTTATAATCTCTTATAAATGAGATTCATAAGGTACAATCCTGTGGGTTGATGTCATTTCTTCTTTAGTCTGTGTCTATTGGATTGATCATAGCCCAATATTTATACAAACTATATGATCACTATTCAGTGGATATATTATTGATGTTTATGATGATTAATGGTATTTTAAATATTATAAGATATAATAAAACCAAATAAGTGCATGTGTTTTCTATAACCATAATAGGGAATTTAATTCAATCATAAAGGGAATTTTATTTATAAATGTCCGGGTTGTTACACAACAAGTCATCTGAAATCTCCCAATATGGGTGAGTGTAACTAGGGATAAAAAAATAAGGATATAGATATACTCTACAACTATAATTATAAATAATGTAAATAAGTGTCAATTATTTTAGCTCCAAACCTTTAAATCCACATCTCATGAAAAACTAGGAGTTCTCATAACACCAAATAGATTACAAAGATTGAAGTCGATATCCCATATATATATATCATCTCAATAAAACCCCATAGGGTTTTTCAAGAGTCATAGGTATTGAATAATAACAAACTACCCATCCTTTAAAACTAGCATACCATTTCTAGAATTTGAGATGAGGATCTTTCCTATCATTGAAGCATGCTCTTCAGTTGAGGGTGTTCACACCCTATGGTCTATCCATTTTGTACATCTGATAAAGCATATAAATTATCCAAGATAAAAAAACTAAATATCCTCACACAAAATATAGTGGAGGACCCACACCTTTATAGAAGACTCTTCAATTGAGGTAGTACCAACCCCATTGGAGGAACTACACCCCACCCGAGTTCTTAAATGGTGGAGTAATGACTTTTTGGATCAAAGATACATTACCCAATTGTGTGTGGGGGAGAATTAACCATATATGTACATAGGTTGTGGGGGAACCACACCCTAAAATTATCACACTACCTGGGGCATACCAATCCCAGGGTCACTCTGAAGATCAAAACAGAACCTTTTTGTTGGATAATCAATAAATAAGAGAACAACCTACTCATTTCATTTTATGTATTACCTATGATGTCATAGGGAATCCCATCATTGATTTATATATAGAAAAATAATCAATATATACTATTGAATTTACCAAATATAAGTCTCTAACCCATTGAGACTAGTAAAGTACATGACATGTAACCCATAAACAGTCAACTAGTCATGCACTACCTCACAACATGGGGTTTAAAGATTAACTACATGGCATGCCACACTCAGTACATGGAATGTATTTCAATCCAGAGACATGGTGTAAATCTATAATTACATAATTTAGTTCTGAAAAAGGGTAAATTTCATTTCAATGAGTGGTACAAATAATTTTTCTCTCAATTGATCACTCAATGTGTAATGCCTATCGGTCAAGTCATTTATTCTCAAACTGTACGACATGATCAATTGGATACATGGCATGTTACCCATGGATAACACCTAGTTGTGTACTATTACTAAATTCGTTTCATGTACCATTGAGGGTATATGGTATGTACTATAATTCAAAAAAAATTGTGATATTTAAATGCATCTAAAACCATATCCATTACACCTAAAGGGATAAATATTATGTGTTCTTCCAAACTACATGTTCTGTAGTTGGTTTTATCTACCAAAAATTATAGATCAGACATATTTTTTACCACTTCCACTCGAAATCATATCCTCTCATACCAACACACCATATTTCATCATCTAATACCCTTAGGGTCCCTTCCTAACATCCAAACCATTATTATTATATATTTTCTATAAATTTAGATTCAAACTGCCACTCTCGATCCTCTACTCCACTATATAGGGGTTATCCCAACACCACTACCAAGGTATATCAACAATACCTAATTTCATACATCATATCCTCTCCATTACATTCATTATATGGTCAAACCACCATTCCAAGAGAAGTTCAGTGGAGATCTATTAACAAATAAATGGGGTAAATGAATAATGGTGGCCAATCTGAATACAATCCACCGGATAAATCACCTGAAACATAGTGTAATATGAATAAACAAAGATGAATTATCATGGGTAAAATCACTCAAAAAATTAAAGAGTAATGTTGAAATGGATTAAGTGTAGAAAACTTAAACAGGCGTTACATGAAGGGTTTCCAAATAACAACCATGGCAAAAACAATTTCATCATAATATAATAATCAAGAATATATAATTAATTGATTATTAATAGATTCCACATCAATAAAACCTAAAGAACAAGGTATAAATCCAAGTAATAAGCCCCACCTAGATGGATAATTTTTGTCACATCAACTCCATAATCATATCTAAATGATCTAATCTTTCATCACTACAGATCCAATCTCATCCTTTGAGCTAATTCCATCACCACCAAAAATAATATCCCTCTTATCTTCATCTCTATAGGGTTTTTATAATTATGAGATAATATTATCCCTGGTAAGGCAACATATTAGGATTAATATAGGTGTTTCATCTAGGTTTTAATTAAATTAAATACATTAATTAGATATTAATTAATGAATTTAATCATTCAAATATGATGTTCCAAACTCAAGAAAACAAAAATGAACTAAAACTAAACCACTACTCGGATAAAACCCCCTTTTAAAAACAACCATGACTTCAGTTTCTCCAAATAATGATTCATTCGTGAGATAATTCCAAACTTTCAACAACACAGTCATGCTAACTAAAAATATTATATTATTTTTATTATATCATTATTACATATCTACATAGCTCATATATCCACATAGGCTCATTTTTTAATTTTGAAATGTAATATAGAAAATATTCCCATGCTTCAAAAATTAAAAATAAGGGTCATTACATCACCACTGATATCACAAGAAAAATATTTATTTAATTAATTAATATTAAAAATCTCATCAAACTCAACATGATTAGAAATTCACCATAACTAAACATGGGGATATACATCACATCTTGAGATCAATAGCAATATCAAGAAATTTTTCTGAGGTTGTTTCATAGGATAAATTTACATTTTTACCCTTGGGAGGCTCCTGTGACTCTAAAAATAAAAAATTTTAAAAATTCTTGAATGAGAAAAATGTTGGTCACTATAGTGTCAATGTACTAAAATCACTAAGTGCAGTGTTTATTACAATTTAGAGTATCTATACTGACTCTCTAGGTTTACAACCCTAAAAATTTAAGAACTTGCTCCTCTACTCACTTAAAAATAACACAATTCTTCTCTAAGTATCTTCTTGATCTTCCATGAACGAGAAATGTAGGTCACACCAACAATTCGATAGAAATCCACTCATTCTACATCCATGTAATGAATCTCCAAAACTTTTTGTGACAAGAATTATAATTCATATTTCTTCCTTCTCTATTTTCTAGAAATTCTATACTATTATTATCCTTTTCCCTTTATTTTGTAATCCATGAAAACCATACTCTCTTTTTATATAGAGATATATCTCATATCATATTATAATCTCTCTCTTTCCCCTATTTTTTATATTAAATTTTATTGATTAAGATAATAAAATATATTCAAAAATTTCATTTTAATTTAAGTCAACTTCCTCAAATTTTAATCTCAAAAAATATATAAAACATAGGAATTTTTAATTCTTAGAAACATGACTTACTTTACACCATTATAGTGTGGTTATCATCATTTCAGTGTAATGCCTCCTTTATCTTATAATCATGGATCAGTGGAAAATGGCCGGTCAAAGAGAAGTTGTCTGAGGAAATGTTGCGGAAGAAAAATATGTACCTTGAGATGATGCGCAAATACGAATCTTCTGAATGGGAGTCAGCTGATCCTGGTGATGAGTTATCTGATGATGGGGAGAAGGATGCATATGGTTTTGATGTTATGTAGCGTTTTATTTTCTTCTGACTTTACTTGCACTTTTCTTTTAATAAATTTGCGGGACCAGGCTTATGCCTGGTTCAGACTTTCCTGGTATATTTGACCAAATTTTCATGATGAAATATTCATCTTCAAAGTATAACATGTTTATTATTATACATCACAAAAATTTCATGTTCTTTATGTTAGATCATACACCTTTACTTTATTATGTTTCCTTCTATATTACTGTATGAATCACTGCCTGTGATCTTTCTATCATCAGGTATTGTAGAACCAAATTTACATAGGTTCTCCATTAAAGTTTGTACTCTACCTATGATCCTAAGGTTAATCATATTAATCTCTATTGACTAATGGATTCTTTACTTATGGATAAAACCTTCATTCATCTATATAACCACCTGCTCATATGTGAAACACATTATGGCAGGACACCATGTGTTATGGAGTGATTTACATTATATATATAGAAATTACTTATCTTATTCCAAAAACTGACAACATTCATGTTAAAAAATATATATAATTCATTGAATCATTTTAGAATACTCATTATTTATTTTTCAAGAATCGTTTCAAAAAAATCAAGAGGATTTTTTTCGAAAAAAATCTCCCTTTGGGTTTATTGACATTACTTCTTCACGTCTCTAACTTAAACCTTCAACATCAATCACTAATAACCAAATTAGTCATCTACCATTTGATATTATATCATTGATTCATAAATCATCAACTCTAATATCACTTAATTCAATATCTATGTGAGAAACAAGATTTAAATGAAAATTTATTTATGAAAACACTTCATTCATCTCCATGAATTTTGACACCACTTGTTTTCATAACATAAAAAACCATCCTCTAGACACATATTTTTATATTATCATGATTACAAATGATAATCCTTTTTAATAAAAAAATTACCTATATAATTATTCATTTACCCTCACATAATAAAAAATTCTCAAAAAAATATTTCCCTTCTGTATAACAATAGAAAAACTCACCATTTGTTAATGAAGATATAATTATATAAAAACTATATATTTGAAGATATTCCATGCTTATATCTACCCCTAACTTTGAAATCCTCCCCCAAAGAACAATTCCAAAGAACACTTCTCTAGAGGGTCACAAGAGAGAAATAGTAAGAATAACCAATCAAACCATGAGGAAAACCCACATTTCCATGAACCATGTATTGAATATATGACTTGTTGAGTATATAAGTGGAAAAAAACACGTTAGTATAGTGGGGGTTCTTTAAATAAATCATCTAATAGAATAGATATATTTGAACTACAATATTGAACTTATTATTCTCAAAACCATCCTTCAAAAGTGACTTTCTCATGATATTCATAACTTGTTTCTATATAGACACATACTCCAACTTCACCAACCATTTAACAACCTTCTCATTGATGATGTAATATTTTATCTTGATGTGATTTTTCCTTTAGTTATAGACCTTATTTTTTCTCATATTAAAAACACTTGAGTTATCAAAATTTATTTCAATCAGATATGTGATAACATATTTTGGCTATAAATAATATTATATAAATGAGTAATTAGGATGAACACATGGATGATTTGTTAGTATACTAATATACTTAGGTGTGATGAATGATAAAATAAATTTAATTCGGGGTTTGTGTGTATAAATATTTGATAAATTAAAATATATTTTTAGTTTTTTTATTTATATTCATGTGAGGGTATAATGTTATAGGTGGTGAGAAATGTAAAAAAACAACAAATAGAATTGATTCAATTTTAAAAGAGTGTAATAATTCAGTATAGAGATCAATTATATGAAGCATGATAATTAGATTACTAATAAAAGTTAATTTAATATAGAGAACCATGATTCTCATACATATATATTATATCTTTTTAGATGAATATTCAATACATTACAAAAAAACATTCTAGGGGACCATAATAGTTTAGTGCCTTTGGATACTAGGTACACAATATTATAATTTGGTGAAAGATATTTAATGTATATGAAAAAGATAAACCCATTTATTACTCTTCATAGACATACCCTACTTAAAACCTTTCTTAATTACTTGGGGAGAGTAAACATAGGAAAGGGTGAGATCAGATGCTCAGTAAGGGTAAATAAGAGAGATATGTGAGTATAACATGAACATAAGGTTGTGACAACATGGGCATAACATTTTAAAAACATACCCTGCATATCAAAGATCATAATATTGAGTTATGTAATAATTATTAGAAGTTCATAAGACATGAATAATAAGAAAATAAAATAGCATTATCTATGATAGAATAAAAATGGTATAAGACATAGATATGTGGCATACACATAATCATATAAAATCATTTCCTTAGTAGTTACGGCTCATTTATAAAACATATCAAGGAACCCCATGGGTGGCTACACATCCTGGACAAGGCACGCTATCATTCTTAGTGTATGATATTTACTTATAGTGGAATGGATTTACTAACCAAACCAACATAATAGTCATGGTTAACTCCCAAGACTATCATAGCGGACAAAGTCTCTTACTAAACTAAGTTTAATTTTCAATCTAGTCATGTATATATCATGAGATATAAATATTTACCAAATTAATTGGAGGGAGATATAGGTCCCACCCATATTTGGTTATAATGTTACCATCATCCTTGGTTATAATATAACCATCTTTCTTGGTTATAACATAACCACCACCACATAATGAAAATCACACAAATGTGTTCCATAAGATCATAAAAAATTCATCATATCTAAACCCATGAAATGAAATGGGTTACAGAAACATTTCATCATAACCTGTTGAAAATAAATAGGTTTTATAATTATTTCTTCATTTCATCAAAGAATAACCCACGAAAAAAATAAGTGGGTTTCATAATAATTTTATCATGGTATAACCCATGGAATAGAAATGGGTTTATTAAACATCTTATCATGATAAACATAAATCATTCATAGAAATAATAAAAATGGAATACTTGTATCATATCCTCAATAAAGTATACGTAACATCAAAGTATTTAATCTTATAAGGAAAATGATTTTGAAAGATTACTTGGGATATTTCTTGAGAAAAATATCTTTTCCACTTGGAAAAACACTTTTTAAAAATTAAAACATTTTAAAATTAATTTTATTTGAAAAAAACCATTTAAAATAATACAAGAATCTATAAAAATAATTTTAAATAATTCTGGAGGAAAATATCCACTATAATTTGAAAAATGATTTTTAAAACATAAAACATTTTGAAAATCCATTTCATTTAAAATAACCTTGAAAATTTATAATGGAATCATTAAAAAAATTAAAACATTTCTTGACAAAATTAAAATTTCCAATTTTAAAACACTTTTTAAAATATAAAACATTTTGAAAATATTTTTATAAAACATGGTTTTGGAAGAAAAAGGGTTTTCGACCGAAAGGAAAATTTTCTAAAAAAATATTCTTTTTTTATTTGAACTCTTGACTACATAAAGATAAAAATAAATGTAAAACAATTATTCTCATGAAATAAATATTGGGGAAAACATTCATGAGTTTCTTGAGATATAGATTATAAGATTTCATTTTTGTAAGAATAATCATAAATAATCCTAATAAATTATGAGATTGTAACATGAAAGCCTTACCACTTTGGTAACTTTGCATTGTAATCCCCATGAAAGGATAATATTAAGTGAAACTATAAATATCATGAGAGTAAATAAATTCATGATATTAAATGTCCAAGGGGATATATATACACCTCATAAAAGAAGATATGTGCATAAAATGTCATAAGTTTCAAATAAAAAAAATTGTTACAAAAATCCCCTACCACTATAGTATTATTTTGAATCGTAATCCCAAAAAAATAACATAAAATTAAACATTAAATATCATGAAAAGAATGATATTAATGATATAACATGTCAAATAGTAAGTACATACCCCATAAAAAATAAACAAGTGGTGAATTTGAATAATCCTACCATAAATAAAAGAGATACTAGAAATCCCTTACCATAAGTTGTGATTTTCTTCATACATGTTCAAACCACCTTACGTCTTGAATTATTTCTTACATATCAAACCTCCTCTTCTTTGGGTGTCCTCCTTAGGTTTTCAAAAAAATCTATCCTATGATAGATTTTAGTCCAAAATAAGGCTTCCGATATGAGAGTGGAAAATTTGGGAAGTTATTTGTGTATGGTTTGGTCGATCCAAATGGCTTGAGTGGTGTTAATAAGTTAGGGTAGTGAGTTTCCTTTTATAATTGAGTAGGAGTGTCATTTTGGTAAATACTCAAAATTATTCACTATTAGGAGGTCAATATTACCCCATATGCCTCCAAAATAGATCAATAATGGAGTGGGGTATGATTTTATTAATACATACCTCCACCAAAAAAAATAAACACATATTTTAATATGTTATTCCTTAATCTTTATGTTTACTTAATTTTACCATTTTAGTTTTTAATATGGTAACATGTATCTTTTTATTTAATTAGGTAATTAAACCTTCGAGACTAAAATTAAAATAAAATATATAAGATAATTTATACCTTTTGATTATAAATATGAAATCCAGTTTATTAAATAAAGTTTAATGTTTTTTTAAAATTAATTTTAACACAAATGCATGTAATGCACAAAACCCAATTTTAACCTCAATTGTGATAATTAATTTTAATTTTTTTCAATAATCATTATGGAAAATAATTAATTATACCTTATAATATAATATAAATTATTATTATTATAAATATGAAATCCATTTTTTCAAATTCCATTCACAAAAGTGACATTATTTAATTTAAAATTAATTCAATAGAGGTGTCATGAAAGCAGGTTTTCAAAGAGAAAATGTTTAAAAGTTTACAAATTTTTTATATAAAAATTAAATATGAATATGATTATAATTCTTAAATTTGATAAATAGATATATAAGTGATATAATTTTACTTTAGAAAATTAAAATATAATTTAACTATATTAATAATTTAAAAAAACGTGGTTTTCAATTAAAATTCATCATTTTTAACTACTCATCAAAAAATTAAAATTTTCAAAAAAATAATAAAAAGTTAATCTAATATAATTTTGATAGTATTATTTAAAAACTGAATATTATTTTTTAAAATAAATTCTATAAAATTGATTAAAATTAATTTTAATATAAGTGCACCAAATGTGATAGAACTACTTTTTAGAAAATATAGTTTTAAATCAAAAATTGGATTTATTATTATCTCTTATCTAGAAAAATAATAATTTGAATGCAAAGAATTTTATTGGATATATAATATATAAATTTTATTAAAAAAAATCAAAAAAGTTATTTATTTAATTTATTGAGGTAAAACATTTTTTTTTCATAAAAATAGTTTTTCAGAAAATGATTTCATTCATTATAAAAATGTTTTTATTTTAATATATAATTAATTGTTCACCAAATAATTCATTATATATATATGATTAATCTATATATTTTTATAATTTAGTTAATTCTATTCATACCCTCCATTCCAACTACATGGTGATAACTATCATATTAAATAATAATATTTTAATATCATGTCACATTTCAATTAAACTCAGTGTTGCATGTAACACAGGATAAACTCAGTGTTGAATGTTACACAAGCCAAATTCAATGTTTCATGTAACACAAGAGAAAATAAATGTCGCATGTAAGAAAAAATCTCAAAAAGATTAAATTCATTTGAAAAAATTATTTCCAAAAATATCAGGGTGTTACATTATACCCCCTTAAAATGAATTTCACCCTTGAAATTAATCTTGGTAATCAAAGGTCTAAAATTTGAAAATTACTTCATAGAAACCCACATAATAAAATGGGTTGATAAAACATCCTCTCAAAAAATAGAAATAGATGTGAAAAATCCATATGGAATAACACATACTAGGTTTACAAATAGGATAACATAGGTGTAAAGTGAAAACATGGACATAGAAGTGAAAAATAACACCCAAATACTGATAGATACTGATAAAAAATGGTCAGGATAAAGTTAATGATAAAAAATATATAAACCTAAGATACATGAAAACGTTTATTGATATCATAAAAAATTATGATAAAAATACAAACTTTTATTTCAAGGTCCTTTTACTAATTTTGGGGAATTCCTTTTCCCATCTTGGATGAGAACATATAAAAATTTCCTTACTTGATATATTTTTATTTCATAAGAACAATTTCATCCTCTAGTTTTTCCTTGATCAACTTCCACATCATCTCTTACTCCCATAAATAAAGGTGATTTTTTTATGCCTAAATTACTAATGTATCATAAGATCCATAAATATAATGACAAGTCATTATGCATATATTTAGTTATCATCACAAAATATAGTTATCACATATTATGCATAAATATTCATATGTTTAAGTAATAAATTAATCTCTAGAACTTCATCTGAAGTTCAACATAAACCATTCTATAAATTTTTAACCTTATAACCCTTCAAAAATTTAGAATTTACAAATATGGTCACTTAATTTTCTAAATTCAACTTAACATTAATCTTATATATATTATTATTAGTCTAAATAGTCACATGACAAATATGTGAATATCTTGGTCATATATTCTCTTAAAGATTTTTAATAACCAAAATTACCATAAAATATCAATAAAACCATGCATGCTTCCTCATTCCTTAAATAAATCCATAAATTATTGAATATAATTCATAAATCCAATAATTTTGTAAACTCCATCAATGATAACATAAACCACTTTGTCAGCAAATCCTTTATCAGTTATGTGGTCATCAATATAATTCAATTTACATTATCCACATCAATCATATCTTTATACAAACTAAACACTATTTTCTCATCCTTAGGAACATGTTAAGGGTTATATTCCCTTAATAATAAAATATAACCATTCCATTAAATCACTTTTCTAGGTTATCATCAATATTCAACATATTCTTTAAAATCCGTAAAGAAAAAATTATACTAAACAATCCTTATATATTTCATAATTCAAGAATTCCAATATACAAACACTTCAATTATTCCACCTCGTACTTAAGAAATTAAATAGGATTCATAATTTTATTCCTTAATATCTATTTCCTACAATAATAAATATGATTCTTTTCTTAGCATTCATAAACCTCAATTTAAGTATGTTTCACATTTTTAACATATAAAATACTATTATAATATCCTATACCTTTTATATGTCATTTTTATTCTCCTCATCATCAATAGAAAAATAATTACTTATACAACCATGTTGATTCTTTACATGATCTTTCCCCTTAGGACATAAATTTTCATAATTCCTATAATTTCCACATTTAATAAATTTACACATTGATAATACATTAGGGAGACCAATATTACCATCCATTTAATTAACATAAATTTTAAATTTTCCTCAATAATCGCTTACTTTATGTCATTCTCTCCACACATAAAACATTTTCACATTCCTTTGATACATTCCCTGGATTGTTTCTTTCCACATTATTGATATATAAGAAATTAAATATTCTTTCCTCCATGGTCTCCATTACCCAAACTCTCAATGAACTCTATTTTTCTATTCTTTGGTGATTCCAATAGTTGGTTAAGGTACATGTTGTTAATCATATATCATGATAACAGATTAGGAATAATCACAATATCATTCACTCCAGTTATCATCCTATTTGGATTCTAATAAATAAATTGTCCATCACATTCAATGTAAAACCAGTTTCTTCTAGTTCTGTCCATTGAATAAAACCAAGAATCATAGTGCAAGAAACACTAATCATAGTGTAAAACTACATAATCATGAAAAATCTCTTATAGTATTTCTAAATAATGACACCTTATTTAAATCTATGATACATTAGGTTTAGCATAGGCCATCCATGATCATTATCTATTTAAATCCATTTTGATAGTTTATAAATAGTTTTTGGATTTCCAAACCATATCCCTTGGTAGTATCAAATAATTTTTTAAACAAGGCCTATTGTCATGCACCATGTGATAATTGAGTCCGGATCAATGCACCCTTTTCAGAGTTATTAACCCTATGAAAAAAAAAATCAAAACCACATCCACCGAAAGTATCTAAAAAGAGATATAATTACTTGAAAATCAATTTTTATATCCTTTACAAAAAAGACAAGACATTTTTCTATACTTTGACTCATCCTTAGAATTATCCTTAAATTCATCCCTAGAAATATCATTATAAATATAACTAGGGATCTCACTAAAGTTTTCTCATACTAGTTTCCAAAGGATTACTAAACCTCCCTTTGATACCAACTATAGTGACTCAGGCTTCTCATACATAGATATTAAATATTTTTAGAATAATATCCAATAAATTACACAAACACATGCCTGAGGACTATAATAGTTTAGTTTAATTAGAAAATATAAACAAAATATTCTAATTTGGTGAAAGATATTTAATGTCTCTAAAAAAGATCATCCATTTTAGTACACGTTATAAACATACCCTACTTGAAACCTTTCTTCATACCCTTGGGATAGGAAACATAATAAAGGGTGAGATTAGATGCTTGGTAAGGGTAAAAAAGTGATATACGTGAGAATAACATGAACATTACGGTATGAAAACATTATTATAACATTTTAAAATCATACAATGCATACCAAATAATATAATATTGAGTCATGGAATAAATATTGGTAGTTAATAAGACATGAATCATATGGGAAACGAATAATAAGATCTATGATATCATAACATTGGGATAATACATAGATATGCGGCATACACATAATCATAGAAAATAATTTCCTTAGTATTCAAGGCTAATTTAAAAATAATATCAAGGAACTCCATGGGAAGCTACACCTCCTTGGTGGGACACGACACCATCCCCAATTTAATCCCTTTCCTCATAGTGGAAATGTTTCACTCTCTAAATAATCATAGTATTCAAGGTTTACTCTCAAAACCATCAAAGCAGAAAAAGTCTCTTACTGAACCGATTACACTCATCATTCCATTCCTATATATCTAATGAGATATAAATATTTACCCAATACATTGGATGGAGATATAAATCCTACCTATATTTGGTTATAATGTAACCAAAATCCTTGGTTATATCATAACCACCATCCTTGGTTATAACATAACCATCATCCTTGGTTATAACGTAACCACCATCACATAATGAAAATCATACATATGTGTTCCCCAATATCATAATAAATTTTTCATATCATAACACTTGAAATAAAATGGGTTTCATAAACATTTTATAAAAACTTTTGTAAAATAAATAGGTTTCATAATCATTTCAGCATTTCATCAAACCATAACCAGTGGAAAAAGTAGTGGGTTTCATAATCATTTTATCTTAGTATAACCCATAGAATAAAAATGGGTTTCATATATATATTTCCAAAATAAAAATAAACCATTAAAAGAAATAATAATAATGTTATTTTTGGATTATATCCCTAATAAATCATAATTAGCATCAAATAAATTTATCTTATATAGAAAATTATTTTGAAAGATTACTTGGAAAATTTCTTCAGAAAAATATCTTTTCCACTTAAAAAACTCTTTTTAACACTTAAAACATTTTCAAAGTTATTTTCATTGAAAATAATATTTTAAACTTATACAGAAATCTTTAAAAAATCATTTAAAATATTTCTTGAGGAAAATATTCTTTCTTCTTTGAAAAAAAAATTTACACATAAAACATTTTAAAAATCATTTTCTTTAAAAATAAACATGAAAAATTATAATGGATGCTTTAAAAATAATTTAAAACATTTCTTGAGGAAAATATCCTTTCCCCTTTGAAAACACTTTTTAAATAATAAAACATTTTTAAAACATTTTTAAAAAACATGGTTTTGGGAGGAAAAGGGTTTTTAACCAAAAGAATGATTTTTCTTAAAAACATTCTTTTTAGAACTCTTGAGTACAAAAATGGGAAAATTAATGGAAAACATGTATTCTCATGAAATTTCATTGTAGAATAAAATTATTGAGTTTATTGAGATATAGATCATTATATTTCATCATTTTAAGCATAATCATAAACAATCCCAATAAATGATGAGATTGTAACATAAAATCCTTCCTACTTCGGTAACTTTGAATCATAATCCCCATGAAATTATAATAATAAATAAAACCAAAAATATCATGAGAATAATTAAATTCATAATATTTCATGTCAAATAGGTTGTATATACACCTCATAAATGAAGATAGGTGAATAACATGACATAAGTCTCAAAGAAGGAAAACTAAGATAAAAATTCTTTACCTCTTTAGTAATCTTTTTAATTGTAATCCCCAATAAACCATAACATCAAATGAAATATTAAATATAATGAAAATAAAGATATTAATGATATAACATATCAAATGGGTAGTACATGCACCACAAAAAATAAATAAGTGGTGAATTTGAATATGATTCCTTGAATAAAAGAGTGACTAGAAATACCATACCTTAAGTCTTGAATTTCTTCATACAAGTTCAAACATTTTTAATTCCTGAATTCCTTCATACTCTTTAAAACCTCATATTTTTAGGGAATCCACCTTTGGTTTTCCCCAAATCCTTCATAGGATGGATTTATACCTAAATTAAGGCTTCTAGGATGATAAGATATAAGTTTGGAAGTTATTTGGGTAAGAATTGGTTAATCCAAATGTCTTGTGAAGTGTGAATAGGTTAAGGGGGTGAGTGCATTTTTATAATTGAGTTGGATTTTTGTTTCTGTAAATACCCAAAAGTATTACCTATTGGGAGGTCACTCATACCTCATATGACTAAAAAATAGATCAATAATGGATTGGAGGTATGTTATGTTCTATACGCACCTCCACCAAAAAAATAAATACATTTTTTATCATGTTTTTTATTTAGTCTTTAAGTTTACTCAATTTTACCCTTATAGTTTTTACCATGGTAACTTTTATCTTATTATTTACCTAGATAATTTATCCTATAAGAATAAAGGTAAAATGATCTATATTAGATAATTTATACCTAATAATTATACAAATGATATCATATTTATTAAATAGAATCCTATGTGTGTGTAAGATTAATTTTAATACGAACATATGTAATGTGCAAAACACCTTTTCAACATTAATCATAGCAATTAATTTTAACTATTTTCACTAATAATTATGGTTAAAAATTATTTTGGACTTATTATATAATATAAATTTTGATTATTAAAAATATTTAATCTATTTTTTAAAATTCCATTCATATAATTGAAATAATTTAATTTAAAATTAATCATCCAAACATGATGAGGAAGAGGGTTTTCAAGTAGAAATGATCAAAAGTTTATAAAGTTTTAATATCAAAATACAACATTAAAATGATTATAATGACATAAATTGAATTAATAGATATATAATTTAAATAATTTTACTTTAAAAAAAATTAAAATATAATTTATATTTATAAATAATTTAAATGAAAAAAAAAAGTTTTCAATTAAAATTTAGTATTTTTTAATATTCATAAAAAAATGAAACATTTTAGAAAAAAAATACCCTAAACTAATTTATATATAATGATTTAAAAAATTAATATTATTTTCTAAAATAAATTTTATAAAATTGGTAAATAATAATTTTAATATAATTGTGCTAATAGAGACAAAACATCTTTTTTGAAAATATAGTTTTAAGTCTAAAAATTGATGTTTTTATATATTATCTAGAAAACACATAAGATGGATGTTAAAAACATTATTGAATATATAATATATAAATTTCATTAAAATCATTCACCAAAATTGATTCATTTAATTTATTCAGCTAAAATGTGTTTATGTGCATAAAAATAGTTTTAATGAAAATGATTTCTTTCATTTTAAAAAACTATTTATTTTAATATCTAATTATTTGGTTATTAAAAATTTCATTGTATATACATGCATAAAACATATATTTTCATAATTTATTTAATCTTATTCATACCCTCCATTCAAACTACTATTTGATAACTATCATATTAAATAAAAATATTTTAATAGTACTCCATGTTTTGTTTAAACTCGTTGTTGCGTGTAACATAATCTAAACTTGATATTTAGTGTTACACAAGCCAAACTTAGTTTTTCATGTAACACAGGATCAACTAAGTGTTTCATGTAACTCAAAATCCCAAAAATATTAAATTTATTTAAAAGTATATATTTTACAAAATCTTAGGGTTTTACAACCTACCCCTCCCCCCCAAATGAATTTCACCCCCAAATTTCATCTCAGTCATCAAAGGATTAACATTTGAAAATTAATTTATAGAAACCCACATCATAAAAAATAGTTAACAAAAAATCATCTTGAAAAAGATAAATGAATGTGGAAAAGTCATCTAGAATAATGCATACTAGGTTTCCAAATAGGAGAATATAGGTGGTAAGTGAAAACATTGACATAGAAGATAAAAATAACACCCAAATACTTAGATAGATTGATAAAAAAACATAGTCAGGATAAATTTAACAATCACAAATCCATAAACCTAAGAGACATGAAAAAGTACATTGATGTCAAAAAAATGATGATAGTAAGACAACATTTTATTTCAAGGCCTTTTTTCTAATTTTGGGGAATTCCATTTTTTTCAACTATACTGAGAACATGTGAAAATGTATTTTCATTGTATATTTTTCTTTCATAGGACCCATTTCATCCTTTGGTTTTTCCTTGATCAAATTACACTTCGTGTCTACTCCCATAAATGAAGGTGAATTTTTTATTCCTTAAGTACTAATAGATCATAAGATCCATAAATAGAATGATAAGTAATTCCACCTATCTTTAGTTATCATCACAATAAAATAGTTGATACAGGTTAAGAATAAATATTCATATAGTGAATCAATGAATTAATATCTAAAACTTCAATCGAATTTCAACATAAACCATTCCATAAATGTTTAACCTTACAACCCTTCCAAAATTCATAATTTGAAAATAAGGTCACTTATCTCTCAAACTTAAATTAACATTAGTCCTCCAAATATCATTAAGAATATCTTAATATTCACAAACCAAATATGCCAATACCTTGGTCATATATTCTCTTGAATCTTGGTAATAACCAAAATTACCATAAAATCTAAATGAAAAAATGTATGCTTCCTCATTCCTAAAATAAATCCATAGATTATTGAACATATCCTATATATCCAATAATTTTTTAAAATCCATCCATGATAACATAAACCACTTTATAAATAAATCCTTTATCAGTTGTGAGGTCAAAAATACTGTCCAATTTACTTCATCTATATCAATCATTTATTTATCCAAAATAAACACCATTTTATAATCCTCAGGAACATGTTAAGGGTTATATTCCCATAATCATAAAATATAAACTAACCATTAAATCACTTTTCTATGTCCTCAGTACCATTTAGAATATTATTTCAAATCCTTAAATAAAAACTTATACTGAAAAAATCCTTATATTTTTCAAAATTATTTAATTTAAATACATAAAAAATTAAATTATCCCACCTCATACTTAATAAATTAACTAGGCATCATCATATTATTCCTTAATACTTATTTATTAAAATATTAAATATGAATAATTTTTTAACTTTTATAAACCTCAATTTAATCATGTTTATCACATTTAGCACAAACAATACTATTAAAATTTCCCATACCTTTTATATTTCATTTTTAGTCTCCTCATCATTAATAGAGAAACCATTACTCATAAAACCTTGCTGATTTTGTTCATGAGCTTTCCCCTTAGGACCTTGATTTGCATAATGCCCAAACTGTCCATGTTTAAAATAATTAATTATTGATAATACCTTAGAGAGACCAATAATCTCATCCATTTCATTAACATAACCTTTCATTTTTTCATGTAAATAACTTAATTTTTATCCTTCTTATCCACACATAATCATGAGAAATATTAATCACAGTGTGAGAAATACTAATCAGAGTGGAAAACCACGTAATCAAGAAAAATCACTTATAGGATGTCTAAATCATTAAACCTTATTTTAACTATATGACACCTTAATATTAACTTAGGTCATACATGATAATCTTCTATTTAAATCATTCATTATGGTTCATAAAGAGTTTTTGGATTTCCAAAGTATATCCCCTGAGAGTGTAAAACCAAGCATGTAGAAAAGCCCCTTTTCATATTCCAGGTGATGATTGAGTCCATCTCAATGCTCCCTTTTCAGAGTTATTACCCATAGGTTCCTTGGTGTGAAGACACATCCACTTTTAGTATCCAGATAGGGATTTAATTTCTTATAAATATCTTTCTCTATCCTTTACAAAAAATCCAGGACATTTTCCTTTAATTTAACTCATCCTTATAATTATCCTTAAAGACACTCCTATAAAGATCCTTATAAATATCATTATGGATATTACTAAAGTTTTCTCATCATAATTTATAAATGTTAACTAAACATACCTTTGATATCAACTATAGAAACCTAGGATTCTCATACATAGATATTATATCTTTTTATATAAATATTCAATACATTACATAAACATGTGCCTGGGGACCATAATAGTTTCATGCATTTGGAGACTAGGTACATAATATTATAATTTGGAAAAATATGTTCAATGTATCCAAAAAAGATCATCCCATTTAGTAATATTCATAGACATACACTAATTAAAACCTATTTTCATAACCTGGGGAAAGAAAACATAAGAAATAGTGAGCTTAAATTTTTAGTAAGGGTAAACAATAGAGATATTTGAGTATAACATGAAAATAAGTGTATAAAAATATGAGTATAAATTTTTAAAACCGTACCCTTATTATTAAATACCACAATATTGAGTCATGGAATAAATATTGGAAGTTCATAAGACATGAATCATAAGTAAATCAAATAACATGAGCCATGCAAGCTTAAAATTAGCATAAGATATAGATATGGGGCATACACATAATCATAGAAACTAATTTCCTTAGAGTTCAAGGATCATTTACAAAACATATCAAGAAACTCCATGGTAAGATACACTTCCTAGGCGGGACACACCACCATCCCCATTAGTAGCCCTTTCCTCATAGTGGAATGGGTTCACTCTCCAAACAATCATAGTAGTCAAAATTCACTCCCAAGACCATCATAGTGGACAAACTCCCTTACTGGATCGAGTTCACTCACCTTTCCAGTCCTATATATATCTTGAGATATAAATTTTTACCCAATGCATTAGAGGTAGATATAGTTCCCACATGTCATTGGTTATAATGTAACCACCATCCTTGGTTATAACATAACCACCATCCTTGGTAATAATGTAACCACCATACTAGGTTATAATGTAACCACCATCACATAATGAAAATCATACATATGTGTGTCATAATATTATAAAATATTCTGCATATTAGAACATATGAAATAAAAAAAATTAAACATTTCATCATAACTTGTAGAAAAGAAAAACGTTTAATAATCATTTCATCATAACTTGTGGGAAAAAATAGGTTTAATAATCATTTCATCATTTCATCAACTCATAACTTGTGGAAAAATAATTGGTTTCATAATCATTTTACCATGGTATAACCCATGGAAGAGAAATGGATTTCATAAAAATATTTTTATCATAAAAATAAACCATTTAGTGAAAAAATAAGAATTGTACCCTTGGATAATATCCCTAGTAAATAATAAGTATCATCAAATGATGTCACCTTATATGGAAAATGATTTTTAAAGATTATTTAGGACATTTATTGAGGAAAATAACTTTTCCACTTAGAAAATAAATTTTTAACATACATTTTCAAAATAATTTTCTTTAAAAATAAACTTTTAAACTTATACAGGAAGCTTTGAAAATTATTTTAAAACATTTCTTGATGAAAATATCCATTATGATTTTAAAAACACTTTTTAAAACAGAAAACATTTTAAAAAACATTTTCTTTAAAAATAACTTTTAAAACTTATAAAGGAAGCTTTAAAAATAATTTAAAACATTTATTTAGGAAAATATCCTTTCAACGTTGAAAAAAAATTTAAAACATAAATCATTTTAAAATTTGTTTTAGAAAACATGGTTTTGGAATAAAATGGATTTTCAACTGAAAGGGTGATTTTTCTTAAAAATATTCATTTTTGAACTCTTGAGTACATAAAGAGTAAAGTGACGGGAAAATACGTATTCTTATGATATAACCATAGGATAATAAAATTCATGAGTTTCTTGATATATAGATCATAATATTTCATCATTGAATTCATGATCATAAACAAGACTAATAAATGATGATATTGTAACATAAAACCCTTACCGCATTGGTAACTTTTAATCACAATCCCTATGAAAGGATAACATTAAATGAAACAAAAAATATCATGAGAATAAATAAATTCATGATATTTAATGTAAAAGGGACTATATATACACCTAATTAAATAAGATAGGCTTATAACATAACATAAGTATCAAAGAAATAAAATTGAGACAAAAAATACCTTACCACTTTAGTAATATTTTGAATCATTATCCCAAATAAATCATAACATTAAATATCATAAAAAGAAATATATTCATGATATAAAATGTCAGAGGGGAGTACATGAATCAAAAAAAAAGAAATTATTGGTGAATTTTTATATGTCTCCCAAAAATGAATGATAGACTAGAAATATCTTATCTTAAGTCATTAATTTCTTTATGTGCTTTAAAAATTCCTTAAGTCTTGAATTCCTTTATATGTGTTCAAGCCTTCTCTTCTTTGGGTATCCTCCTTAGGTTTTCCCCAAAAGCCTTCCTAAGATGCATTTATATCTAAACTAAGGCTTCCAGGTTTATAGGAGGAAATTTAGGAAGTGATTTTGGTAGGGGTTGGTCAATATAATGGCTCTATATGTGTGAATAAGTGATGGTAGTGAGTTCCCATTTATAATTGAGGAGGAGTGGAATTTTTGTAAATACTAAAAAATATTCACTATTGGGAGGTCACTCTTACCTTATATGCCTCGAAAATAAATCAATAATATAGTAGAGTGATTATTTTTTAGAGACACACCTCCACCTCACAAAATAATCAAATTTTTTATCATGTTATTTCTTAGTCTTTAAGTTTACTCAAATTTACCTTTTTAGTTTTTACCACAATAACTGGTATCATTTTATTTACCTAGGTAATATATCATTTAAGACTAAAAATAAAATGTGATATATTATATAATTTATAATTAATTATTCTAAATATTAAATCTAATTTATTAAATAATATCTTATCTATGTGTAAAATTATTTTTAATACAAATGCATGTAATGCGCAAAGCCCTGTTTAAACCTTAATCGCAGTAATTAATTTTAACTATCTTCACTAATAATTATCGACCAAAATTAATTTGACCTTATTAGGTAATATAAATTATTATTATTCCAAATATTTAATCCATTTCTCAAAATTCCATTCAAAAAATGGAAGAATTTAATTTAAAATTAATCCTGTTGAAGTGATGAGAAATCGGGTTTTCAAAGAGAAATTGTTCAAAACATTATAAAATTTTCCTATTAAATTCAATATGAAAATGAATCTAATTATCTAAATTGGACTAATAGATATATAATTGATATACATTTACTTTAAAATTAATTTAAAAAATAAATTAACTTTATAAATATTTTTTTAAAAATGCAGTTTTCAATTACAATTCGATATTTTTCACTATTCATAAAAAAACGAAACTTTTTAGAAAAATCCCAAAAATTTTCCCACTTATAATTTTGGTATTCCAATTTCATAAATTAGGTTTATTTTTTAAAATAAATTTTACAAATTTGGTAAAAATTAATTTTTATATAAGTGCACAAAAGGCAATATAATTGCTTTTTAGAAAATACAGTTTTATGTATAAAATTAAATTTATTCTTATCTCTTGTATAGAAAACACATAAGTTGAATTTTAAATATTTTATTGAATATATAATATATAAATTTTATTATAATCATTCACTAAAAGTGATTCATTTAATTTATTGAGTTAAAACACATTTATGTGCATAAGAACAGTTTTTCAGAAAATGATTTCCTTCATTTTAAAAAATTTTTATTTTTATTTATAATTATCTATTCACAAAATAATTAATTATATATACATGTGCAATCCATATATTTTCATAATTTAGTTAATCTTATTTTTACCCTCAATTCCAACTATTATGTGATAACTATCATATTAAATAATAGTATTTTAATAGTATGTCGTATTTCTTTTAAACTCGGTGTTGCATGTAACACAAGATAAACTCGCTATTGTGTGTAACATAATATAAACTAAGTCTTGTGTGTAATTCAATCTAAACTCATTATTGAATGCAATGAAAAATCTCAAAAAATAAAATTCATTTTAAAAAATATATATTTCACAACATCTCAGGGTGTTACATTTACAACATCATAATCTTCCTAAATTTTACACTCATGGTAGCTCGAGACTTACTAATGAACTCAGGATTATTTTTAAGGTTTGTCTAAAATTTTATAAGAAGTGATTAGAGTAAATTTTCTATGATTTTTTCCCACAAAATCCATAATACTCTCATCCATCAGGCTTTCATTATAATTACTTAATTTCATATAACACGGCTCACCTCTCATTATTTAACCCTCTCACAAAGATCATATAATCAGAGGCCAATAAATTAGAATCATTAATAAAAATTTATAAACAATTCAAATTCTATGTTCCAAAATACATATAGAATAATAAATAATCACAACCCCCTCATTACTGATTTTAAATTACTATCCAATCATATTATAGATAATTAAAATCATAGGAATAATGAAAATATAACCCATAAATAAAGATCAATATTCTTTCTTTATTTTCAACGGATTCCCTCTGTATCCTTGATACATAGATGGAGTTATAGGTAGGTCTAATATGGTGGATGAGAATGGAAATAGATATAGAATTTGAAAGGGTAAAACCTCCCTTATAAAATGGGTGAATTTCAATTTATATAGAAGTGGATATATAGAAAGGTTTAGGATTAATGGATTCTAGATAATGGATAATTAAGTAGTTTATGGTATATATCAAGATAAATGGGTTTGACTATGAAAAAATGTGTAACAGGATGGGAAACTGGTATAAGGGGATGATTTGTATAACATCTATGATCAATCTATTCTTCCTTGTAAACTATTCTAGAATATTTTAAATTCTATTATGCTTTGAGAGTGGGGGTGTTATTCATCATAAAACTTCTAATTTAAATATCTCCCTCCACCTATAGACTTCAAATGACATACCCAATTTAAGAAAACAACATGAATGATACTATTCCTCTTCTATTGGATGTGCTCCATGTGTTCTCATGATTAAATTCATGGATTTAGATATTAGTTTGATCATCCCCCTTGAATTTTTTTTCATCTGGTACTTTATAATTTCACTAAAATTTTTTCTAGAGTCACTTTTAACTTGAGATTTCATTAGAAATAGTTAATGTGTCATTAGATTATGAGTATCCATTTTCTAACCCTGAGGTAGTGTATAGGCCTTAGTTTACATTAGGCTACTCTTATGTTTATGACTTAATTTCCACTTTATTTATACGTGGGAATCCTTTTAATTATCATGAAGCATTATACCCTGAGCATCTATTATTAAAGAGTAATATTTTATTGGATCAGGACATGTTGTTTGGAGAATGTGATGATACATTTTCTTAAAGGAGATAATTGAGATATTATAATATAGCTAGAATATGGTATGGTATATTCTTAGATAGGTTGATTTTATTCTTATAGAACATGTTTCTGAACTGGATTACTCTTGTATAGATCATTTATTACTCCTATATTTCATAATTCCTCTTTTTTTCTTACACAACACATTACTTTTTTAATATACTCTTACAAAGTGTATGTGATCTGAATTATTTTTACATATAGGGAATCTTATTCTTATGAAACAATAATCTCTCCATTTTAATGACTTAAAAAAAGATTTATCATTTCTATATCACAAATATGAGTTCAAAAAATTTAATGAATTTCAAATTTTAATTGTTTAAAAGGAAAAAATATGGTAAAATTTTTAATTATTCAAAAATAAAACAAAAAACACTAAATAAAAATATATATATTTAAATTAACACTAAAAAAAGAAAAATATATATACAATATTATTAAAAAATAATGAAAAAAAATGCATAACCACATTCCCCTATACTTGAGCCATACTTACAATCAAGTAAATTCTCTCAACAATAATCTCACCAAGAATTAATTTTATCTCAAGTTTAATCCTAAATTCATTTAATTTTAATTTACATGGACTTATTTGAATCTAAATGTGGACATGAAGCACTAATTCAAATCTGCATCACTCAATATCATCATCTCATTTCACAATTTCACTAAATAAATGATTCATCACTATGAACCAACCACATAATCTTCTTTTTCTCTTATTTAAAGTAGTTAAATAATCATCTTACCATTTATTTATCTTAATAACTTGATATATTTTTCCTATTTTTTAGCCATGAGTTATAAAATGCACTTATTCATTAAGTGTAATCAATAATAAACTAAACCATCCCTTATAGTGGTAATCCCCAAAGAATAATTTTAATAGTTAGGGTTTGAAAAAAGGGAAATAGAATTTGGATCTCATGTATCAATTTACTATTATTTTATAAATTTTAATTTTTCACTCCCACACCCATGTTTCAATCCATTTCATGAAAATACATTTTGGATTCCATTTTCTCACACTAATCTAATTTTAATGTCTTTTCCCTTATAATAGGCATCCCCTACACACTTTCTTTTGAATTTTAAACAATTAATTGACATGAATAGAGATTCATAAAATAATTTCAACAATGATTTCATAATTATAGAAATAAAAATGAGGAAAATTAAAAAACTCTCCCTGAATTATAGATTCTTATTTGGTAGTGTGTGTGTCCCTTTTTCTCAAAATTCTTCTCCCATTACTTCCAAATAAGCTCCTATAAAATATCAAGTAATAACTTTGTGTGGTATAATTTTATTTAAATAAAAGAAACCATGTTTAGATAAAATAAAGAAAATAAGATTTTAAGCATGTTTTTCCTCCCAAGTGTTTCATGTTTTATAGTCTTATCATAGATCTTAATTTTTATGATCATTTATAATCCCAGGGATGTTTTTTATTATTCAATATAAATCTAGTTGGTTCTTAAATGAATTATTTATCTTGAATTAATAGTTTTTCCTTAACTAACATAACTTCCTTGAATTAGAATTCATGTGTTTCCACTTTAATATTATACCCTTATTCTTCAATACACTCATCTCTAACTTTAATATATTTACTTTATATCAGTTAAATGAATAATTCTACATGTTTTCCAATATAATTTATGGTAATTTCAATTTGATAACAATGCTCAGTCATTCATTTACTTTTAACCTATTTAAGGGTATATGTATCTAATTTGGCTTCCTTCTCATAGGGTTTCAATTTCTAAAACTTCACCAATGTTATATCTTCTTTTATGGTTTGAATTAAGTTTTTAGAACCATTATATACTCTATTTTTCACTATTAAATTTATTTTAGGTGATGGATCAAGTGTTAAAAAAAATTATATCTATTTATTAAATATTTCAACCTCTTTCGAATTTATTTTTCCTTCATTCTTGGGTTGTATCTCTTCTATAATTAAAAATTTTTCAACTTATTTCTCCAAATTATAAAATTATATATGTTTATTCCTCATTTTTTTAAAATATACCTTTCATTAATTATATAATTTCATTATGTTTTTCTTTCAAAAACCTATCATAAATTACTATCTATGGTTTAACCACCTAATTTTTTTTCAGTGATAGATTTCTCTATCCCCTGAATTAAAATGGGTTCTTCCACACCTACAAACTCATAATCAACTTCCCTTGGGATTCCTTTATAATATTATATATTTTTATTATCAGTTATATCTATGAAACTCTTCAAATATTTTAATTCATCTTTTGTAATCATTATTTCTTAATCTCCATCACTGTATCTCCTTGTAAGAAAGTTCATTTGAGTTTAAAATTCATGGATCCATACTTGGGTTTATTTAAGAAACTTTTCATTTCAGTAATCAATCATTAATAAGTTGGTTTTAGTCTCTTGGATGTGATCCTTGGTTTCTTATATGAATCTTTCATTCCTATATTCATTTCTTGGTTACTTTAATTGATTACTCTCGAGGTGATCAAGTATCATCTTTATTCCATGGTATTTATCAGCTAAGGTATGAGGATTATTATTATTATTATAAAAATTAGGCTATAAAGATATACTTGAAACAAAAAAAATATCTTGATTGATATTCTCTATATTACTCCATGCAATGATGATATTATCCCTTCAACCTAGTTTTAATACTTATTTAATTCCATAAATTATAGTTTTTTGGAAATGAGTTTGATCCTTAAAAAATATTTCTGAATTTCCCCTCTAACCATAATTATATGGGATTGAAACTGATTCACTCTTACATATATAATTTTCTAATCATTTTATGTTTTTTTCTTCAGTTTAGTAGTGGGTATTTTCTACTATAATTCTATAATTATGAAACCAAATTGAGTAATGAACATGTACTCAATTTTCATAAAATTATACCGGCTTCTTGTGGGATCTTGAAATTAATTTTTATAACTGATCATGTATATGAGAAATTATTGGTTTCAATTTATTTTTGGAATTGTAATCATGGAAAATCACTCTCTATATTCTTATTTCCCTCTCAAAATAATTCAAATCCAATTTGTTGAAAATTTTATTGAGTTCCATGGTTTATTTGTTTCTATAACAACCACCAATATATATGCCCACCAATATTTTTATATCATGTTTTAATCCATTATAGATGAGTTTTATGAGTAATGTGGATTGGATTTAATGAGTTGGGCATTGTTTTACATACCCCTTAAACCTCGCCCAATGTTTATGAAAGTGATCCTTTTTCCCGAATTAGAGTTGGCGATTATATTTCTCATTGACATAGTATTTTCCATTACTTTTATATACCATAATATTCTATTCACCTCTAAAATGTGGTTTTATTTGGGTTTTCTTTTGTACTATTTGACTTTACAAGTGGAAAATAAAATTTCAAGTCATTTTGTTATCAATTATAGTAATCTCTTAATGATTTTACTACACTCCATCACATCAAATTCATTGAAATCTAGTCCCTTTATAATTTTATCTTGGAATCAACATGTGTTTTTATTGAAGGGTTTCTAACAATCTAAAAATAATTATTCAATATAGTGTAATACATTTCAATCCTTATAACTAATATCACCATGATTTACAACACTAAAATCATGTATATATACATAAAATGAAAAACATGTATAACTTTTACTATAATCATCCAAACTTCCAACTTCAATCATAATGGTTGATGAAGATCAATAAGAAAATTTCAAAAGGATCCTTCACTTCGTCTTGTATCTATGGATTTATCTAATAACACAATTCTTGGATAAGATCCTCCTTACATCCATGATATGCTATTATATCTCAATATTTAAGGAAAGAGAAGGAATAAAGCTTAAGAGAGAGTGAAAGAATCATTAAGAGGATTGATTGAGCTAAAATCCACCATCATAAAGGAATAATACCTCCTTATATAATCCTTAAGACAATATAAATCCTTATTAAGCATTTAATTATACATTAAATAATTTATTAGTATTTATTCAGCCATTCATGCATTTGTCATACAAATCTGGGATAATTCCCTCATTCTTTTTATCTTAATAAATGTAACATTAATGATATCCTTATGTGGGTAACTCATGAGAATTAATATTTAGCATTAAAATCCTTTAATAAATCATATATTAATTAAATAAATTGATTCATCCATATCATGAGATCACTATAATGTTTAATATAATTAGATTAGGAGGATACATGACAAATCGTGCCTTATGATATCCTTAACCCAAGTTATATGATATACATTATCATTTTACATGTCATAACTTATGAAATTAACATATTATATAATAATATATATACAAAACTTTCACATGGTTTACATTGGATTTAAATCATTTCACCATCAATATCACACTTGCACTAAATCACCCAAATCTTTGTGTCATTTCACCTTATATTGTATCATATACAATAACTTGTGAAACCATATTAAAAAATTGATATATTCCAAAACAAATTGGATAAGTTATCATTAATTTCACATTTTATCATATCATATAAAACACCTTGTGAATATATATCCAAATATTCTTTTGGATTAAATCTAAAATACTTTTAGAGAAACTCTATGAGTTTCTTAAAACTCATTCCATATCCAGTCAAACACAAATTGTAACCCCATGTGACATTGTATTATTAAAAACATATATTAATTACAAAATACATAAATTTAATTAAAGATAATCCTCTTGTAAAGCATCATTTCTACTCAAGTTAAAAAGGGATTTGTCATGATCTCTATTGAGTAACCAAATGAAATGAATTAAGTCAATCCTATATACTTACTCATTTGTTTTCAATTCTTTATGTATAGATTGAAAAAGTAGATGAATTCATCACATGGAATTCATATGATAGATAATAATATTACATTACCCTTACCTTATAGATAATCATATCACATGTATTATCAAGATATGGTTGTACGCCCCTTCAGTATATCTCAATCAAGGGCCCATATGTCATACCTGTTATATGAGAGGATAAATATTATTTTATTGAAGCCTCACCTGATGACATAATCAATAACATGCACAACCACCCACGATTAGATAGACTCGTGATTTATGTAATAAATTTATCAAATTTTACAAGTTCTCATGCTAGGTATATTTATAACCACAAGTATTTGGGAAATACGAATATAAAACATGCACTCATAGTATACCAAATACATAATGTATAGAATTATATGTGGAATACTTGATGGTTTATCTAATGAAAAAAATCATTTTATACCTCATGAACATATTTCATATCTCTATATAAAATATTACCAATGTTAACCATAGAATTTTATCAACACCTATAATACTCCATCATAAAAATTAGTTAGGGATAAGTCTAAGTTATACTTTTAGATACCAATTATTAGTTAATTTCATGCAATATATAAAGCTTATATGAATGAAGAG
Source organism: Viscum album (assembly GCA_963277665.1). Lineage (NCBI taxonomy): Eukaryota > Viridiplantae > Streptophyta > Magnoliopsida > Santalales > Viscaceae > Viscum > Viscum album. The sequence continues at coordinate 28,001,337 of OY728132.1, read as the reverse complement.
TAAAGTAGATATTTACTATTATAAAACATGATATATTTCATATTCTTAAAATCTTATAATAATACTAAAAAACAATACAAAGAATATATCTAATCATATCACATATGATATACCATCAGAGAGTTCTTACATTTGCTTCAGTTTTAAGGTTTTATTAAAATCATTACATCACTATATAATTCCTACCACATATCTAAGTGGTTATCTAATAAAACCCTCCCACTAAAATCCTTTATTAAGTAACATATATGAATAAATCCAATTTGAATAATGCTGATATTTAAGAATCAAATTTCTAATATTAAACACTTTGAACATTGTATTTAAACTCATTTACTTCACAACATATAGCTCTACAATTTAAATAACTTATATTTTTTATATAGAACACTTTTTAAGTTCATAATAATCATTATTCTTGGAACCATTTACATTATTTTTTTATTAAGATAATTTATATAAATAAGTATAATTATTTACATTATTTCTTTACTAAATTATACTAAGATTATTTATGATATAAAGTGACATTCATATTAAATATTTATTTGTATAATATTTCATTTATTATATTTAAATTTCTATATATTCAACCATTTTCCCACTAGAATCTTTAAAACTATATTCTTTTTAGAATATCATGCTAATATACACCAATACATTTGTGCAAGGAATTAACACTTATTTCTAATTAGAGGAAATATTTAACAAATAAACTATTACCTACCTATTATATATGGTAATCTATGTGTTTGAAGATTTGTTTTGAAAAAATATATATACCATTTAAAATATTACACTAATGGGTGGTGGGATCATATCCCTCATATTTTAACAAATATCTTGAATAAACTCTTTATACTATATAAGACTCCTTCTATCCTTAACTTATTTTAAAAAAAAAATGAATTTTATGAATCATAAAATATGTGTATTAATACCATCATCTTATGTTGTTCCTAACAATACTTTGTTAAGAAAAAAAATATCTCTTATCAAAGAATATAAAAAATATACCTATATGAATCCTTTATTTATATCCATTTTAACTTTATATATATTCATTTACATTCAAATACATTATTTAAAAATTGTTTACTTTATTTTTTTAATGGATACTATAGGATTCATCAATTATTTTTATATCATTAACTCTTGTATATTTATAAGGTTTATAAATATACATTTGGTATCATATATCCTTACAAATCGAAGAATTAATTTCAAAAACATTAATAATTAACATGGACATTCCAGGAAGTTTCTCAAATTAATTTGGGTATTTTGATTGATTCCATCGCATATATAACCATTTATCCTACTTCCTATCTCCTATTAGGTTTAAATGACCTTTTACTGTCTATTCATAGAAACGTTGTTGGTGTTTCCAGCTATATTTTCTTCTTCTAGTTTGATCTTTTACCTATTTGTACTATCAATACAGTACCAAAACCTGGTATCCTCATTCCAATTAAACTATCATAAACACTTTAATAATTTGAAGTAATATTTTATTAAATAAACTCTAATTACTAAAACATTTCCAATGATTATAACATAATGAATTCATAGTCAGGATAAGCCATAAAGTCAACCTTCAATATCTTTAAGTAATTAAATATCTAATCACATTGAATATATGAGTAGTTATTGATATTGATTTATTCATCTTATATATAATGTTTTTGAAATCCAAAATTTAATTAATCTATGATTTGATGAATAATCTACATCCATTTATTGAATAACATCAATTTTTGGTTTATTGGGAATTGGTTTATTTAGCATATAAAATTTTCTTATTTCTTAAGAGTTATTATTAAGTGATGTACTAGTATAATAATTTTATTAAATTATTCTCATACTTTATCTATATTGATATAAAAGTCAAATTATATTGTGACAATTCCATTTATATAAAAAAGGATTTTATCAGTTGGGTATCAAGTTTTATTATCATTTAATAAGGAATTTTATTAAAAGTGATCCCACTAAAATGATGAGACCTTTTAAGATTTAAATTATATCCATTAATAGGAAAAGATCCAAATTTCACTAATATTTGGTTCATATTTTCATTTCCCCCGCTACTTGGATATACGGATAGATAATTATATCAATCATATAAAATATGATTCCTGGATAGTTGAGTAGACAACTCCTTACCTAATCCATCATATGGATAAACTAAACTTTGTTCCTATAGTAAAAAAATACTATTAGGGTATCCTAGCTGATTTTAAAACAAAGAGAATTACAAAAATAGGAACTGATTCCTATTAGGGTCACACATTACTTACTTTACTTACATAATAAAATCCAGTGGCACCCATCTTTAGCATCACTTACACAGTTGGATGATCGAGTTCATGAGAAGTGTTCACTTTAAAAGATATATAACACTTAGTATTTTTTGAATGGGATTTAATATAAACATATTATCTCATGTATTCTCTTTATTTATGAATAATACTAATTATTTATTTTGAATATTCATTCCTTATACAAAATTAATATGTTCAAAATATATTTATGTGTTACCCTTTACACAACTCATAACTTGTGTTATTAACCCAAATTAAAAAAGATGATTATATTCACACATATTCAGATACATAATATTAATTAGGTACATGAATAATTTTCATTAAAATTATTATAATCATATAAAATCAACAATCCCCACAAGAGTAATCTTGGAGTGATAGATAGTCGACCCTCACTTTTCTTAATAAGCCATAAGCCTCCAGGGTAATGAGAAATCCGACCTAAAATCCCTCTACCCAAGGTTACATTACTCAATATAGAATTAAATTAATTCATGATTAAAATATATAATATGAAAAAACGATAATAAACCTTTAACTTCAAGCTCATATAATTCAAATTCATGGTAGAAGAGTGTAACACCCAAGCTTCAATTATAGTAAGTAACATTTTCATTTTGAAAAAACTATAACATACTTTATATTGATTTATTAAAGAATGTGATTAGACCCAAATTACAAAATTTTATAATTTGAATTTTATTAAATTAATTTCATTTTTCAATTAATCATGTCAAAATTATCTTAGATATAATTTTTTATATTTTTCCAAAATAGTTTATCTTTGGGTGAATAGTAAAAAATGCCAATTTTACAAATACTGTCACTTAAATAACATTATTGGGATATAATAATTACTTTAAAGTTTATAAAAAAAATATATACTAAATATATATTTTATAAGTAATTTAATTCATTTAAAATATAATTTTTAACTTAATAAATCAATGTTTGACATTTTCAAAATATAAGTGGTGTTTATATTCCTATAAAAAATATTTTTGGTTTTAATATTTTAACAAAGTATTCAAAAGGTTCCTTTAACTTTTTTTTTGGTTTTAAAGTAAACTAAGCCCCATTTTATTTAACATAATTTAATTAACTCCATTTAAATTATTATTATACTTGATTTTGGTGTAAAATCTTTTTTTTAAAACATGCATTTTTTCATAAATGGTTTTAATTTTATTTGGTGAAATTATATTAAAATTAATTTATTACACTTATAGGAATTTAATATTATAATATGTATTAAATAATTGGAATTATCATAATTAATATTAGCTCCATTATGGGTAAAATTAGTTAAAAGGGTAAAAATAATGGGATAAACATTCAAGATAACAAAAAATACTTGATTAAATCTCATTGGTTGGTTTAAACTTAAACTCCTTATATTTGAATATATGATAATTTTGAGATAATTAAATTGATTATTATATATATTATATAATAAATTTTTAAGTGTTTACATGTTTTTCAACCACCTCACTTATAAAAGGGCACCTACTCTTCTCTATTTTCCACACTTATTAAAACACTTATCTCATCTAACCCCTACCCAAATACCTTCCCAAATTATTTTTCTTAACATATAGGTCCTGGTATCACCAAAATAACAATTTAAAATGGATTAATTTTAATCTAAAGGATATTACCTAAGTAAGTGGTATATATTCTTACTGAGTTATTTCATGTTTTTTTATTTTTAAACCTTCTCCAAATATTAAATAACCATCTTAACATAATTACATCAGTATATTTTCTATACTGATATGTTTTTACATTAATGGTATATTTATTTTCTATTTTTTTTCTATCATATAGAAAATTAAAACATCACACGTTCATATATACAAACTACCATATCTACTCAGAAGTGTAATTTCTTTCATCATCAATTTATTTGGATAGTTATAAAGATTTAATTAATGAATATATATAATATTTATGATATGATTATGATTATATAAATTTATGTTATTATCTACCTTTTCACCTTTCCATCTATTGGAAAATGATAACATCATTCATGTAGACTACCACCTCCATGAAGTGATGTAATTCATTTTTCTATTACCACCTTGTATGACTAATTCTAAAACTATATATAATTAATAAAGATTATATTCATGAAATTATTAACATTATGGAGATGAATGAAACATTTCATAACATCTTTAACCACATTAAATATATCAGATTAATTTTCTATAAATTGATATAACAACCTTAAGTGGTCAGGAAAAAGTTTCTTAATCAAATATTTAATAAATTTAAAATGATTATTTAGGAGGATATAATGTGTCTCACAAAGTAAGAATCTATTATAAGAGTTTTTTTCTTAATTACGCTATATTGAGACATATTTTATATTATAAAACTAATTTATTTTATATAACACATATACTTCACCTTTGATATATTATATCATGAATTAATATTTATTCATGTAATTTAAAGTTTTAATTCAATTGTTATCTTTTAAGGGGCTTGGATTCAAAAGTTATTAAAGTTGTTAAGGTTTATTTTACAATCCCACTATTATTTGTATTATTCATGTTTAAACTTGAATTTTTTTAATTATATTATCTTTATTTCTTAAATCCCATATATTTTCTACTCCTATAGTTATTTATAGGCATTCTATGTTTTATTACAATTCTTCAACTCTTTGGTACTCAAAATAATTGAAGGGTTTTTTATAGGAAAAATTGACCTTATTTATCTTTTTCTGTTGGGAATCTTTTTCTTATATGTCCATATTATTAAAAAAATAGAATTTCTTATCTAATTTTAAATGATTGGTAAAAATATTTTTCAACTTCCTTTTACTTTCTTTACAAATATTTAAAAATAATATTTTTATAGTTTTCTGTAAAACTAATTTTTGGGTCTTTACAAAAGTATGCAAATAATTTTCTTTTCTAATGTATATGGTGTTAATAAAATTTATCCCCTACATGATTGTTATTTTCTATTTATGTTTCTCTATGATTTTTTATCATTTTTCAAAGAGAGTAATTTTCCATTATCCTGTTAATTTTTAGTTTTATATTATAAGAAAAATTCATTGTTTTCTAAATAGTTGAAACGAATTTTGGAAATTATTTATAAATTTATTTTTATAATAAGTTATAAATTATTAATATAATTTTATTATAAATTTTTCACTTCCATTTTGATCGTTATTTCTTAAAATACTTTCCCTTATTTTAAACATTCATTTCTAATGGAATTTTGGTATTTAATCATCTTTTATTGATTTATAGAACATACCTTATTTTATGATCTTTCACTTTCTTATGATCAAGTTCTATATCACTCTCCATTATTCATTATACATTTTTATTATTCTTAATGTCTATATTTTTAGTATCATAGTTATGTTTGGTATCATTTATACTTCTTAGATATTTTCTTAACCATATACGATTTTAATATATGGTTATTGTTGAAGGAATCTTATTAAGAAATTTTTCATTTACCAGGGAAATATTGATGTTATATATTATTGATTCAATATATTTATTTATTAATTAATAAGAAATATTTATTATGTGTTATATTATTGATTCAATATATAATTAATTCATTGGATATATGTAAGTAATGGGTGGGGACCATTTATGGATAACCCCTTAATGCATCGAGAACTCTCATTAGAAAAAAAAATTATCCAAATGAGTTGGGTATTTTTTGTATATCTACCCATTCCTTGGAATGTCTTGACATAAGGACCTCATGGTATAATTTATGATGTATTAGCCTAAAGTACTAATAATAATATCATGAAGTCCAATGTTATTCATTTCCTTCATTACATTTCCAGTTATTATTATCCATGTGATTTTAATGCTGATATTTTCCATGGATATATTTTGAATCTCAATTTATTGATTAAATAGAATATGTATTGATTAATCACTCTGAAATATTTTTTATGCCTTATCTACCCATTATATATTTTTTTATGCCTTCCCTTCTTGAGGATATAATATGACCCTTTATTTGTTTTTCTTTCCCCAAGATATAAAGTGGAAATATTTGAATGGTTTTCAAGGAAGAATGAAATTTTTTCATGATATATTTTATTTTTATAATGTAATATAGAAATAATGTATGTATCTAGTCTCCCAAGACTACAAAACTGATCAGTCCTTCATTTATAAATCCCTTTTTTATTTCACCAATTCAATAAAGTAAACACTAGATCTAGGTTACTAGTAGGGTTGTTATAGTTGGTATTCAAGGAATTTTAGTTGGATCCTTGGGAACCAGATTTTAGAAGAAAATATCTAGAATGAGAATTAAGATAAACCCCAAGAATGGTAATTAACATTTAGGTATTTTTATGTTATGGATTAAGATTCATTATTGTATGAGTTAATTGTGTGTTTTCCATTATTTAGATATAGTGCCTAAAGGAAGGAATGGAAATCATATCAACACCTATAATCAATGTAGATATTTTCTTTATGAGAAAGTAAATATAGTGGGTATTGGATAAGAGTATATCATGCCCATATTAGGGTAACTTACCTAGGTTATAACAAGTAATATTTCCTGTATGGAGGAACCTATTTTTCCATAATGAAATTCACCTATGTTGGATCACTTTATGTGACATAAGACAAAATCCTTTAATGGTAATACCAATCCATTAGTAGATGCTAAATGGATCATGTCCCTTGAAAAGATATTCTTGGATTTTTTAAGTAATTAAAGGGAACAGTTTATTTCGGTATTAAATTTTATAAAGGTGTATGTTGATCAATGGTGGTCATTAATCTAGAATACTAAAGGAGATAATGAAATATAAAGTATGGAATAGATAAATTTTAAAGTGTTATTACCTTCTATAGAGAAAAGAGATGAAATGGATATTAATTTCCTTAACCTAGAGAAAAAGTAAGAGGAAAGTGTTTCTAAATATTAGGCTAGATTCATAAGAATAAAAAGGTATGCAATGAACTTAATACATAGTCCAAAAAGTAGGTTTGAGCATTTCTTTTATGGGATTACGATACACCTTAGAAGGGCATGGGTCACCTAAATGTTTTCATTATATGATAATATAGTATCATTTGCTTTCAATATAGAGAAATAATTCTCTATATCTTATATACATAACATAAAATCAAGAAAAAATAGGTCAGCTAGCACTGAGGAATAAGAAATGAATCGATAAAGAAAAAAGGAAATATAGAAATTTCACAATGTGATAATTGTGGAAAGAAACATCAAGGTAAATGATTAATGGGAATGAAATTTTATTACAAATGTGGATATGAGGGTAATCTAGCTCATGAATTCAAGGGAAATGAAGAAACCACTATTATATAGTACTTCAAATATTGGGAGATGGGGAATTATTCAAACCAATTCCCTAAGTGTCAGGAGAACCTACCATAGTAGAGGCTAAGAGGAGAAGGATAATCTTATACGATTACTACATATTGAGTTGAAGTCCCTAATGATGTGATGGTAGATATTTTGATCATAAAATCAATATTAGATAATACTTTTTGATTCTATATATTCACACTCTTTTATATCTTTTATATTTTCCAAGAACATTAAATCATTCCCTATAATCTTAATAATGGATTTGTCGGTCAAGAAACATAGTGGAAATGTTATCACAATAAGTATATGTTAGATATTCCTAAGTATGATGCATATGCATACCCTATTTTCAAACTTGGTTATTATAACTATGGTTAACCTTGATATAATCTTTGGTATGTGTTGGATTTCAAATTATAATGTGAAATTTTATTTCTAATATAAGGATATTATGATTAATAAAGGAGATATAAAATAACTTATCTTTATTGGGGATACTTAGTCATATTAATCATGTATATATCTACATATATTTTCTCACCTTAATGAAATTATATCAGATAAAAAGTAGACGTGACTTATGGATGGTAAAGGTAACTTTTGAATATATGAAGTGCATATTTTGCAAGAATACATTGATGTGTTTCCTGAAGAGTTAGATGGAAATCCACTCGATCGTGAAGTTTAGTATTCTACTAAACTCATCACAAATGAAAAAACTATATATAAGACTCCCTATATAATGGATAAATACGAATTAGTAGAACTAATGAAACAACTGTAGAAGTTATGTAATATAGGATTTATTCTCCCTAGTGTTTCACCTTGGGGAGACCCTATTATTTTTGTTAATAACAAGGATGGGTCTATGAGGTTTTGAATAGATTATAGGGAAATAAATTACATTACAATAAATAAAAAGTAAATTTTTCCTTGAATTTAATACTTATTTAATCAAATTAAAGGAGATAGATATTTTTCAAAGATTGATCTTTATTCTGTGGATTATCAATTGTGAGTAAGGAAGAAATTTATTCCAAATATGCTATTTTTTATAAGGTATGAAAATTGTGAGTTTAAAATAATGACATTTGTATTTAATAATTCAACATTTGTTTATATGGATCCAATTAATAGAGTATTCAAATAATATATTGATAATTTTTTATGGTATTTATCAATGATATCTTGGAATACTCAAAAAGATATGAATATCATAAAATCTATTTTATAATCATTATTTAAACTCTAATATGAAATGATTTATATGTTAAATTTAGTAAGTGTGAATTATAGAATTAGTAAGTTTATTTTATTGGCTATATTGTCTCTATGGGTGTAATATTAGTTAATCCATTAATGACAAAGGTAGTTAAAAAAATTCCTACACTAACAAATATAACTGAGATATGTAGCTTCCTTGAATTAACAGGTTACAATCAATGATTTATTGAAAAAATTTCCCAATTAGAAAACCAATTAACTAAGTTGATGTATAAAGGGGTTAATTTTACATAGTCAAAATAATACAAACAATGTTTTAAATAACTATAGAGTTTATTAATAAATGCATTGATATTTACATTACCATTATTAATGTATGGTTTTTTGATATATAGTGATTCATTGAAGAAATGACTCATATGCGTCCTTATATATATGGAAAATTTTGTTTCATATGAATAAATACTATTAAGAATGCATTAACATAATTATACAACACATGATCTTGAGTTATCAAACATAATAATTTCCTTGAAGATATAGAGTTATTATTTATAGGGTGAAATATGTGAGATATATACGGATAAAAAAAGTTTGAAATATATAATTTCACAAAATATTCAACATGAGAAAAATGATATGGATAAATATACTAAAGGATTATAATTTATAAATACACTACCATGATAAGAAGGAAAATAAGGTGTTCAATGCATTCAGTAAGAAATATCATGGAGTTATGACTAAAATAAGGATTGATAAAGATCTTATATTACTAGACATAGTAAAGTTTTATATGGTAATCATTATAGAATGGGAAACATTAATAATTTTGTAAATTATTTACAAACCATATTTACTATATAAGATTAAAAAGTCTTAACTTAATTATAAGAATTTACAAATTAAAATGAATGTCATGAGTGATGGGAAATTGGATGACTTTGTTTACGAAGATGGTGTACTAAAATTCATAAAGAGGATATGTGTTCCAAAAATACCTAAGAAAAATAGGTAATTACTTAATGGATCATATATATTAAATTTATTTACACCCTGGTAGCACTAATATGTATAGGGATTTAAAATAATAATTTTGGTCGCATAATATGAAGTGGGAAATTGATGACTATGTGTCATGATGTTGGGTTCTTCAATAGGTAAATTAAGGGAGATAACATTCTAAAGGATTCATAAAACCAATACCAATTTATATATTCAAATGGGATTATATTACTATTTACATTTAATGGGTTAAAGAATGTAGCACATCATATTCAATTATAGTAAGTAAGCTTTCCATTTCAAAGAAACGATAACATAATGCACATAGCTTTATTTGATAATATGATAGAAATTTAATTCCCAAATTTTATAATTTTAATTTTATAAAATTAATTTCATTTTTAAATTCCTAATATAAAAATTATCTTAGGGTTATTTATGAAATTTTTCATAAATAGTTTATTTTTGAGTGAATACTGAAAAATACTGATTTTACAAATACTGTATATTTTATGAAATTATAAAAATATAAAACTGACTTAAAATTTTTTTAAAAAAACTATAAAACAAATACATATTCAATAAGTATTATATTTAATTTTAAAATATAATTTTCAACATATATATATAGGTTTAACATTTTGATAATCTAAGTAATGTTTTTATTCAAATAGAAATTATTTTTGGTTCTTCTCTTTTAATCAAGCATTCATAATGTTAATTTATGTTTTGGTTTTAATTTAAAAGTAAAATAATTAAAATTTTATTTAAAATAATAAAATTAAATCCATTTAAATCACTATTATACATTATTTTTCTATAAAATATGTTTTATGCTTAAAACATGCATTTTTTAATATAGTTTCATTAAATTTTTTTAACTTATTTTAAAATTAATTTCTGCCAATTCATAGAATTTAATATTGTAAATTTGATTACATATTTTGAATCAAAATAATTATTAATATTTAATGAGTTCAACTTAATTTTTGGTTATAATGAGTAGTAAATATAGTAAAAATTTATCACCTCAATTAAGGGTAAAATGTTTTAAAAGGGTTAAAATTAAGGGACATAGCTTTATGATAATATAAAAAACTTTCTTAAATCTCATTTTTTTAGTTATATTTAGACCTTATCCTCATTATATTTGAATCTATGATAATTTCTTCCACTTTACTTATGTAATACATATATTATATAATAAAATTTCAAATATTTACAAGTTTTCCAACCACCTCGCTTATAAAAGGGAACCACCAATAATCTATTATAAAAACTTTTTGAGACACATAGATCAACCAATACCTAACCAAATACCTTCCCAATATTATTTTTATTTACCTAGAGTTTCTAGAATCACTAAAATTACACTTTAAGAAGGTTTGTAGTGTAAGCCAAAGGAAATTACCAAAGGAAGAGGTATATGTTCTTATTGATATTTTTCAAGTTCTACTCTTTTTGAACCTAATCTCAATATTTAAAACCCATATTAACATAATTAAATATTTATAATTACTATACTGATATTTTTTATATTAATAGTACATCTATTTTATATCTCATTTCAATCCTATGAAAAATGAAAACATTTCTTGTATATATGTAAGGAATGTCGTCTCCACATAATGGTGTAATTAATTTTTCATCACTATATTATTTGGATGGTTATATATATGTAATTAATTAATATATAAGTTATTTATTATATAATTATGATTCTTTAAATATAATATATCATTTATCTTGTTACCCTTTCATCTATTGGAAAAAATAATGTCACTCGTACTTACATGTGGACTACCACCTCCATGAACCAATGTAATTCATTTTTCAATTACCACTTTCAATGGATAATTATAAAATTGTATATAATGAATTAAAATTATATTCATGAAATTATTAACATTTTATAGATGAAGTAACAATTTAATAATAACTTTATCCATCATCAAATATAAGAATTTTTATTAACCTGGTCAAGGATCTTGAAGGATTAAAGAGGTTTGAAGTAGTGTAATCTGAGGGAATCCACCCTTATAAGATCACACTAAAGGGGAAGTAAACCCATTATAGTGAAAGAATTAAATGATTCATTCTGTATGTAATGTGATTCTAGTAATTCAACAGCTTTATTCCCTTCTATCCATGTATGGAGAAGATCTATCTCATTGTCCAAGAGTATCTTTCATCTGAGGATGTGATAAATAATGGACCATGGGGTAGAGGATAGGTCTTTTATGGAGTTTAGGATAATAGAAGATTTAGAATTGACTAAGGTTATCTCAATACCTTCATAGTGGCATATCTCAATCCCATTAAGTGTGGAGTTAGCTTCAAGGAGTAGGGAGTTTCCAAACCCATAAAAGGAACTAAAAGTAATAACAACCGATCTCCTAAGGTCACAAACAATCCCCCCCCCCCTCCTATATGAGACTATGATTGCAGGACCCATCAACATTGATTTTAAGTACACTGATGGGGGGTTCCACCAAATCCAGTAACCTAAGGGGAGAGGTTTTATAGTATAATTGTAGTATCCCCGAATTTACATAATCTTTCTCGAGGAGGGGTGAGATCTCATCACTACAAGACACTATTTAGGTCTTCTTCCATGATTTTGGACTTTAACACCAAGGATATCCTCATTCTAGAAGATCCTTTGAGTCAGGTCTTGTTCCCCATGTTCTAAATGTACCAACAACCATCCACCAAGTGAATCTCACTTTCCTTATTCTAATGAGTGTTGCTTCCCATGCAATGGAATAAATCCTAGGGAAAATTGTTACTCAAAAACTCATGTATGGTGTGGATGGTGAACTCATTGAAGGATATCCCAACATACTTTTCCCACTCTACCTCAAATAAAATGTTTGAATTAATTTCATTACTAGGGTTATAGTATTATAAACACATAAAGTCAAAATTGATCCCCTTATTCTTGATCTCTTCATCCGTAGGTGAGATATGGTTCTGTAGTCACCAAATGAGGAAGCTATACTTCAAAGGTATGTCCTTAAACTATATAGTTCCACCCCATTCTTCATGTACCTAGTTTGTATGCAGAAGATGATGGTAATACATGGATGATAAGACCCTTAAAAAGGATCCTGTGAAAATGAATTTTTTCTAGTCTTTTATCATCTTTATATTATTGATGATATTTTATTGATGTTATTTGAGTATGTAATGGATGAAATTAGGATGAAATATCTCCTACTTGAATTAAAGATAAAGATTTGGGAAACTTGTGAAGTTGAGTGTTTCTCCCACTAAGTTGTGATTCCAAAAGTTAATCTTTCCCCACTTGATGATACAGCATGAGTGAAGATGAAGGTTGGAGATGTGGCTTTGGAGAGTGCACCATGAACTAGATACCCTCCCTATCAACTAGTTTAATTCACTCTCATACTTATTTATAATTAATCTAACCCATTGGGACTTTCCTTACAAAATATTCTATGTGAGTTTTTCTTGTAGGCAATGCATGGTGCCTAAGATGTTACTTTGGTTAACCCCTACTTCTTTAATCATCTATGTAATCCTAGCCCATGAAGCCAAATGGAATCTTCCATTACCATGAACATCCCATATAAATAAATACATTTTATTTCTTGTTTTTTTGGGGACTTTTTTTTAACCTTAAATAAAGACAACACATTCATAGGGATATAGGTGAGAACACAATTGTTAAGGGTGATTTTTCTACAAAAGGATAGGAAATTGTTCTGCCAGTTGTTGATGTGTTTTTAGATATTATCAAAAATCCCATAAAAATGATGAATTTTTAATCTAATGGGATATATTGGAGCTACTAGTTAACCTATAGGGAAGCTCCTTCTGTAAACCCCCAGATTGGATTCAATAGTCTTAGCTCGCCTCTCTACACATGAATTCAAAATAAAAACATTACTATTATCTTGATTAATGATCTAACTGCTCCATTTTTAGTATTCCTTTATAATTTTATTGAATCCATATATGGATATGCAACTGTCATTGATAGAGAATATCATGCCATCCACAAATAGAAGATGGGAAACTTTGTTGAAATGTAAACTACATCGGAAGGGTAGAATGCTCCCATTATGCATGCTTTTGTTGATGTATCTAGAGAGGGAATCCTAAAACATAATAAAAACATTGGGAATAGAAAGTCACCCTTTATTAAACCTCAATTTTACTTAAAGAAACTAAAATTATTACTCATAAAATACATAGATAACCAAGGGGAGATGTACCATCTGAATACTAGTTCGATCACCCTGGAAAAGAAGCCCATAAAATCCATCACCTTTAAGATAAAACCCCACTCCATCCTATCATATTATTTATCCATTTAAACATTAATTATATTGTTATATCATGGTGTTTTATTATTGATTTCTCCATTCATATATTGAATAATACCTATGGTACACTGAGTGCAGTGGACTTTAAAGAATCTATGCTACTCATCATAAACTTAGTTTTAGAGATTTATGGAGGGCCTCTTGTTTATAGAACTTACAATTAATTTATAGGTTAAATTATATATACTAATGGGTATGTATTTCTTCAGTGATGATGAATATTTCACCATCAGGATGAAGATAGAGCTAGTAGCACAAGCCACTTGAAGAATTACACCTTCATATAAGTAGTTTTGGATAGCCTCCACGATCTTGGTTTTAACAAAGTATCAGGATTCAATATATCCTGGAAAGCTTTTGGGGATTGGGGATCTATCAGAGTTTAGGGATTAGAGGGATTCTTATATTTTTATTTATTCTAGAATGATTCTAGAATAAGATTTATTTTGATTCTTCACCGCATGGGTAATCAAACCAAATAGATATGGGTCACCCTTTGGGAAGCCATCCAACATTAAAGGATTATAACTAACAAGTAAATATTTAAAGTGAGATTCGACTATACAACCCACCACCATAGAAACATTTATGAATGATCCATATTACATATGAATGTTTAGGATTTTATTCTTATTCCTTTCCTTAATTCAATCTTGGAATTATGTGGTATTCTTATCCTCTTATTTAAGCCACATATCCTTGGATGTTTCCTACACAATTATTTATTATTCTAAGATCATCTTTGTTAAATGGTATTTTTTACACACAAGAACATTAAATATCTTGTCATCCCACCCATATTATAGTATTATCTTAGCTCGATTGATATCTTCATTAATGAAGTACATCTATTAAAATTGTGAGGTTTTATTGGAATTATAGGCTTGAGGATCCCCCTTCAATCATCTAAGTTTATTATGCAGTCTAACCCATATATTTTCTTGCAAGGGTTTATACTAGTACATACACACCATATGGTGATAATTAGGATCAGATGCTTACCTCTTAGAAAATAAGAAGTTCATGCTACCATCTCTTCTAGATGATTGGGTGATGAGAAGAGGGGAATGATCAGAAATAGATAAAACAAGGTGTTTGGACCTTACATTAGGGTAGGTGGGTATGGATTTATGGTTGGAAAACCAACGGTTGAGATAACACCGAAAATGATTATGCCCCTTTTGATTATTTCAATAGGTGAATTTTTATCTAGATAAACCCATGTCTATGAACCCATTACTGGAAGCGAAGGAGGAAAAATATTGTCTAGACTTCATGGGGTATATCCCTCCACCTTTCTTCTATAATACATCTATCATAGGGTTAAAGTCACCTCCAAAGATCTGGGGATTGTTCCCTAAACTAAATGACCCATGTTCATGCCACAATGCTTCTCTTGAAACCATGTAAAACTTTTTATAAATGAAATATATTAAACAAATATGGGAACCAAATTTAACCTTAGTAGTGATTTTTTGGGTTGAGGCTTCAATATTCTGCACCAAGATTCTATTTTTTTTTTAAAACCTAATTGTGTTGATTAGAGGAATCACCATGCATGAAATATCACAAATCCATTCTATGATCAAAGTATAAAAAATTTTAAAGTTGTTTCTTAGGTTCCAACACCGCTATAAGGGAGAGTTTATTATTGAGGAGCTTATTAGAAAAAAAATTCACACAAGCTCCCATGCTGCACACATTCCAATTGATGAAGGAGATCGTCATATAAGGATATTCTTGGAATTAGTTCCCAACAATAGGGGCTTACATACTTGATATAAATATAGAACAACCTCTCATTTGGATAGAGATCTTGTAAAACACCATTGGAAAAGGAAGTAGGATCATTGATATCTAAAACAGAAGAAACCATATCTAAATGAGCTGGCATGGGGTCTAATAACACACTAAAACCATTTTAAATAGGTATAGGTGGAAAAATAAAAGGTATTGGGTGAAATGGTTGGTTCTTGAAGAGGAAACCCAGGAAGGAGTTATTGGTAACCATGTTCAAATAATTAAAGCAATTTTGGAGAAATTGACTAAACAAACTTAAGTGGTCAACATAAAAAAGAACTATTCAATGAATGGATGTAAATTAAATGTAAAATATACTTAAAATGGAATTTATATATGAAAATTTTCTTAATAAAGTATTTAATAAATTTAAATTGATTATTGAGGAGGATATAATGTGTTCATCCAAGCTGTAATCCAAGGTAAGGGTTTTTCATCTAAATTCAACTCCATTGAGACATATTTTATATTATGCACCTAATTTATTTTATATGTTGTATATATTATCCCTCTAATATGTTATATCATTACTTACTCATTATTCATGGATTTTAAAGTTTCAATTTAAGTGTTCTCTTATAAGGGGAATTGATTCAAAAATTATTAATGTCGTAAAGGATTATTTTACAATCTCACTCATATTCGAATTATTCATGTTTAAAATTATGTTGAAATAATTATTTGATCTTTCTTTATTAAACCCCATATATTTTATTCACCTCTATTTATTCATAGGTTTTCCATGTTTTCATCCAAATTTTTCTCCCTTTGGTACCTTAAAGAACCAAATAATTGTTTATAAGAAAATTTTACCATATATCTCTTTTTCGGTTAGGAATCATTGTCTTCCATATCCATATTCTTTAAACTATCTTATAGAAATTTTTATCTACTTTTAAATTATTAGTAAAATTATTTTTATAATTCCTTTTATATCTTTTACAAATTTTTAAAATAAATATTTTTAGATTTTTCTTAACGAGTCATTTTTTATTTTTCTAAAAGTGTGAAAGGAATTTTATTTTTAAATTTATAAGACATGAATGGATTTTACCACCTCTATGATATTTATTTGATATTTAATTTCCTATATAAGTTTATATTATTTTTCAATAAAATTAATTTACTATTATCCTATAAATTTTTAGTTCTTATATTAAAATAAAAAAAAATATTTTCTAAAATATTTAAAAGAATTTTTTAAATGATTTATAACTTTTTTTCTACAAAAAAGTTATAAAATATTTATGGAACATTATTTTAAATGTTTTAATTATATTTTCCTCTATATTTATCAAAATAATTTCTTTTATTTAAAACCATCATTTTTGATAAATTAATGTTATTTTATAATCCTTTATCAATTTATAGATTGTACCTTTTTTCGTGATCAAGTTCTCTATCACTCTCCATTTTTCATTAGAAATTATTTTTCTCCTTCATGTCCGAATTTTTAGTATCATGGATATATTCAATATTATTTATACTAATTCTATATTTTATTAACCATAAATCATTTCAATATATGGTGTTAGTTGAAGGAATCTTTTTAATAAATTTATTTCATTTATAAAGGAAATATTAATGTTTTGTATTCTTGATTCAATAAAGATAATTATTATTGAATAAGGAATATTTATTATATATTATATCATTGATTATATATATGAGGAATGCATTTTAGATATATAATTTATAGGTGTGGCATAATTATAGATAGTTTCATTGTGCATAAATATGTCTCATAATAAAAAATAGTTGTCCAAGTTAGTTGGTTATTTGGTTTATATGTCAGGACTCCGACCCCAGTAGCCCTTATTTGGTTCCTACTTTAATAATTTTGCATAAGATATAAATAATTTCATCCAAAAGGACCAAATAGTTTAGTATTCTTGGTAAACTAGATATATACATGATTCTCATATTACATTTGAATATAAAAATTATAGCATTTTTTTAGAATATAGTTATTCCCTCTATCATATCCTTAAATATCAATCATAGTACGATTATTAGGTTCCTGGAAAAGGAAAAAAAATAGGGATGAGCTCAAATGATCCATAGGGGTTAAGTATAGTGGAAGATATCATGAATCAATAAGAATAATCAAAATGGAAAGATAAATTACTGAAGATGCATTCCATTGAAATAACTTGACCGTGATGGTAAGCTAAGGATGAATCAATATAGTAATGTAAATAACTAAAAACACATTCCATTTAATCAATAACTAATAACAAAATTCATCCATAGATAATACCATAGTGAAAATATCATGAATAATAATAACTAAATTATTAATAAAGGAAATTATTAATTATTAGACATCATTTATGAGGCACATGAAAACCTATACTGTCAAGATATATCTTCCAAACCATTTAAAACTTCTTGGTAAAAACCCATCTGATACCTCTATCATCAAGACCCTTCATAAGATGGTTTAAAACTATAGTTAGAAACTAATTTAATTTTTCCAACTGATTTGTATCATAAGACCTATCAATCCATCAAGGGGCTATATAAAGTTTGGGATCCAGCTTTCACTATATATCTAAATCATTCCTCATATATAAAATAATCGATTTAATTTATGAACAATATGCCTTATTAAAAAATATATCTATATTGAGTAATGGATATAGATTTATCAATATTTCCCCAGTCAATCAAATAATTATAAAAGTAAAACACAATATCTAGAAATGATATATCGTTTAATAAATTTAATGTACATTGGAAATTGAATAATTCAAGAGAAATTTAATGAATATAAAAATGAATCAATAAAGTGAATATCAATACTTTCCTCGGTCAAAATGATCATAAACCATCCAAAGGAAGAATAAGGATGGTATCAACAAAATATATACCCATTGGAGTAATAATAAGGGGATGTTCTCATTGATTAATAGAAATACCATAAAAAATATCTTTAAAAACATTATTAAGTAAAATATCATTTTTAGTTTGAAAATTTCTTTTTTATATAACATAAACATTTTTAAAATAATTTTCTTTAAAAATTACTTTCAAAAAACATTATATTTAAAAATATCCTTATAAACTTGAAAAGGAATATTCAAAGAAATGATAGTTATGATGGAGTTTGATTCAGTACATTCCATATGAGTTAAAAATAACATTATATTCACACTATAAAAAAATAAGAAAGATCCTTTTTTGGAAAACTATAAGAAGATTCCTTTCACATTTTTAGTGAAATACAAACAGGAATTATTTTGAAAAAGATGTAATATTGAATTGAAAACAAATTAACGTAAAATGGTTAAAATTACTTTAATAAATAATTTTTAAAATTTTAAATTAATTATTTAAAATATTTTTAGAAAACATGGTTTTGGAAAAAAAATAGATTCCAGATCGAAGAGAGAAATGATGTCGTATTTTCTTAAAAAATATCAATTAATTTAAAAAATAAAGATTGTAAAAGTTGTAATATTACTTGAAAATATTATTAATAACCAAATATAATAAAATAAAAAAATATTAAGAAACTATTAAATAATTTCCTTTAACTAAAATTTAGGAATAAACAATCTTGATTAGAATGAGATAGTGAAATAAACCTCTATAATGATCATAAAGTAAGAGTAAGAATTAATTAGGGGATTGATTATGTATTTAAACTATACATCTATATAAAACAAGTGGAAATAAATCATAAGGTAATAAAAAGTCATTATATACATAATCTTATAATGACATAATCAATGAATTATATTTTTAACTCAATGAATGTAAATTAAGTTAAGAAACCCTTACCTCATAATTCATTTTGGTTAAAAGTTCTTTAACCACGTGTATTATGGTTTTGAACATATTATTAACTTATAAAAAAACTATATTAATATTTATAATATCATATATTATCCTTTTATAACATCTCATTACCCTTTTATTAATAATATTTCTTTATTTTCATTATTTCATGTGTTAATTGCCTTATTTTCTCATGTGTGTTTCGCCATGAAAGATCTTGTTCTTCCACATATTATATACTTATATAATCTTCATAATAATAATCATGAATAAATTATTATATTTTTACATCAATTATAATTTTAAAACCAATCATGAAATATGGTTATGAAAAAATGAAGTACGTTACAAACATGGAGATGGTAGGTCGTACGTACGCATGAGTAAAGTTTACATTTTTCAATGATCATCATGAAAAGAAGGTAAGTAATATTTTGTTTTTCCAGAATTATAATAAGATCATATATAACATATTATTTATTTAAATATACTTATATATATTTTCCATGTGGTGCGGTGATGAAAAGAGAGTCACATCGCTTCTTGAAGGCGGTAGCCACGCGTACTTGAATGATGTTATCATCTTTAAGTGAGTGAAAAGGTAAGAAATAATATTATATATTTATAATGATAAATATGAAATTAATATAATAATTTTTTAATTTATATCACTTATATTTATTAACTTTAACTTTATTACATTCCATGCAATGTGTTAATGAAAGACAAATCACAACGCATCGTGAGGCGGTAGTCTACCATACACACGAGTGACTTTATCGTATCCCCTACAAAATAAAAATTAAAAAAGATATAAATGATATTAATAATATATAGGTATAAATATTTTATAAATAACATATATGTACTTTATATCCATTATCATACCCAACCGTAAAAGGTGGTAAAATAAGAATGAATGGCTACAGTTAGTGTGGCGGTAGTCCATTGTATACACGAATGATGATTTCATAGCACATTTGATGGAAGTGGAGATGGTTTTAGATCATTAAATTATTATAAAAATATACCAATATATGGAATATACTGATTTTATGATATAATTATGGTTTAATAATAATTTAAGGAGGTGGATAAAGAATGAAGAAACTCATTGAAAAGCATTACCTCTTCTTTAGTTATCCTCTTAAGGATTGCACTAAATCCTTACTAGGTTGGATTTGTACCAAAAATAAGGCATCTAAGATAAGAGGACAACATTTTGAAATTTATTTTTTAATATATTCACAAAAAATAGTTTTTAAGGTGTCAATAAGATAGAAGATAAGGTGGCCTTTTATAAGTGAGGTGAGTGGCACACTTGAATTGTTTTGAAAAGATTCAAGCATACCCGCATTTTTATCATGTCAAGGGCTTCCAAAATGGGATATTATTGAAACTAGAAGAGATAAGGTAGAAATATTTCTATAAAATTGGTGTTTTAAAAGTTTTTGGGTAATTTTTAACCTTTATACTCTTAGTTTAACCCCCAGTAATTTCATTTTTACCATAACTGTGGTGATTAATTTTTAGTGTTTTCACTATTCATCTTGGTCAAAAATTAAGTTCAAATTTTTAGAAATTATAAATTATTTTGACTCTAAAAATGGAATCTATTTTTAAAAATTTAATTCATATAAGTGGAAAATTTTAATTTAGATTTAATCCTGTAAATGTGATGAGAAATAAGGTTATAAAGAGAAAATGTTCAAAATTTTACAAAGATTCTATATCAAAATTAAATATAAAAATGATTATAATAACCTAAATTGGATTAATTGATATAAAATTTAACTAATTTTACTCTAAAAATTATTCAAACTATAATTTTATATTATAAATAATTTAAATGAAATGGTGGTTTTCAATTAAAATTCAGTATTTTTCATTATTCATCAAAAAATGAAATTTTTCAGAAAAATAAAAAAAAACAACCTAAGGTAATTTTGGTATTCAAATTTAAAAAATTAATTTTATTTTTTAAAATAAATTTTCTAAAAGTGGTTAAAATTAATTTTAAATTATGTTCTTAGAGCATGATTAAATCGTCTTTTAGAAAAATGAAATTTTTTTCAAAACATTTCTTTTTCTTTCAAATGATTATTATTTTATTTATAATAAATATTTAACTATAATTTTCATAATTTAGTTATAACTATTTAAAATTTCCAATTTAATGGCTAATTTATAACTATTATTTTAAATAATAATATTTTAATAATATTTCACATTTTTTTAAACTCGGTGTTGTGTGTAACGCAATCTAAACTCATTATTGCATGTAACACAAGCTAAGATTGGTATTTCATGTAATTAAAGCTATTGAAAAAATTTATTTTATTTAAAAAATAAATATATCGTATAGTCTTGGGATGTTATATTCCATTCTATGCTTGGTTTTGTGTGTCATATATGTTATCGAATATGATGTTCATATTTTAAAATTTTGGGGTGTTATAGTATACATACCCATTCATTTAAATTTCTTAGAATATGTTCATAATAGTAATTTTTATGATGTATTAGAATAATTCATTGAAGGTAAGAACATGACATCTAACATTATGCATTTTATTTATTAAAATTTAATAATTATTATTATTATCCATGAGATTGTTATGTTAATATTTTCCATGGATATATTTTGAAGCTCAAGTTATTAATTAAATAGAATATATATTGATTAATCACTATAATCTATTATTTATGGCTTATATACTCATTATGACTTTCGTTGTATGTATTCCCTTACTGAGTATTTAAGATCACCCTTTTTTATTTCCTTTCCCCATAATATGAAGAGGAAGTATTTTAATTATTTTCAATGAATTAAGAAATTTTTCATGTTATATTTAATTTTTCTATTATAATATTCAAATTATGTATGCATTTATTCTACCAATATTACTGAAGTTATTGGTCCTTCATGTTGTGATCCCTTGTATCATATACAAATGTAATAAAGTAAAAAAACTATCTCTCAACTAATGGATTTGGGGTTTTTACAGATAAAAATAAATCAATTATCATACCTTGTATGATATCCTAGTCTAATGTAACACTGAGAGGGTGAGGGTGAATCAGTAATATTTTTTCATGAATTATCATTGTTAATTCAACCACTTTGAATTGTTAAATTCCTAATCCATTCACTTTATTTTCAAGGCTTCTCCATATATGAAAACTTAATAATAGAAATCATAACACATAGGATTTACAAGGTTTGTCCAAAAAATAAAAAACCATATAATGATTGGTTAGTTACTCCTTATTATTGATTCTTATACTATATTCCCAAGTGGTCACAAAACCATAGACCATCCCAATTTGATCAACACAGAGTCTCACTCTGTTCTAACTTCCAAAGTCCCACTAAAAGAAACAAATATCTTCTAAAAAGTATAATTCAATAAATTAAATATCTATATTTTCTCATTGGTTGCTTCAATACCACTTGTAAAAATATCTTATTCCATGAACAAACTCGATCAACATGCCTACTCATGCATTGATTCTCCAAAAACATTGATATTTGATGCGATCAAATCTGTCAACCTTGAACACTCATCCAAAATCATAAAATGATATGGTTCTTCCTTATATCCTTTTAATTATCAGTCTTATAGGTTTATTTTGGGTTGATATATTACTATAATTTATGGTTATTAGTTTTTTCCTTTTATATTCACTCCATTATTTCTCATATTAGATCCCCCTTGGTTCATGCATCTTCCCTAGTAGTGAAATATTATACCATAAAGAGTAGGATTTAAGTCGATACCTTACAAGATTCCAAAAAAATACTAAGAACTGTGATCTTCCAATATTAGAATAAATATATTTAAGAAATATATTGCAATTGTGATGCCCTAATATTTTTAAAATAAATCTATGATTGATATCATATATAACACGCAACACCGAGCTTAAACAAACCACAAAATTTTATTATTTAAATGTTATAGTTATATCCTATCCATTAAATTAGTGGGTATGAATATTATAAAATACATTATTAAATATATTTATAAATTTACTACTCGATAAAAATGTACTTATTAAGTCTTAGGAAATAAGAAATCCATTTTTAGTCAAGTCGTTTTATACTTCAAAAATATGTTTTCTTCAAAATTATATTTTTATTCATTTCTTTAGAGGATGATATAATTAATTTACATCAATTTTATAAATGGTATTTTATAAAAAAAATTATCATTTTTTAAATCATAATATCAAAATTATCTTAGGGTGAAATTTTGGGATTTTTCAGAAAAAGATTGATTTTTCCATTAATAGTTGAAAATAACATTTTTTTTAAAGCTATCATTTATTTTTATTAAAATATAACTTTATGGTTTAAATTGATATTTAATTGATATTATTATATTTTAATTATAATTAATATAATTAATTTCATAGTAATCATCATTATACCTACTTTTGGTATAAGTTCATTTTTTGGCTTAAAACGCATTTTTCTTAAAACTGTTTTTCACTACATTTTTGTGTTTTAATATTAAATTAATTTATTCCAATTATATAAATTTGATATTGGAAAATTTATTCTATATTTATAATCATGTGGTTTATATATTTTAAATTTTTCACTTTTATTTTTAGTTATTATGAATAGTGACCATAATAAATATTTATTACGTCCATAAGGGTAAATCGGGTAATTAGGGTTAAAAATAATATGATAAGAACTAAAAATAACCTTGAAAAATGGATTTAATATATTTTATGATTGGTTTTATACCATAATCATCTAATATTATAATTTAAGGTATTTATTTTTCATTTTTCTTTGAAAATTTCTAATAAAATATTTTATGAAAATATAAAGTCAAAAATTTCACCCTCTATCTTTTAATATCTCTAAAATTTTACAATGGGGGTAAAAATAAATTATGTTAGGTTATAAATAATAATTTTAAATATAAATAATTTTTTATCCTGGTAATTTATTTCTAGTTTTTTGTAATGAAATAATTACCTTAAATTCTTACGAAACACTAACGTGGTGCTTATGCAAGATATATAAATATCAAGTAAATAATATTAAAAACTATAAAAGTAATTTTATTTGGGTTTTTTTAGTATTATATAAATTTTATAGATCAAAATAACTTATTATGTAGGCTTTAATAGATTATATTCTAATTTCATTGCTATCATGTTGGTTTCAAAGTCAAATTAAATGAATAATGTCAAACGTTACATTAATGATATTATATATTAAATAATATTTTATTAAATTATTTAAATATAATAAAAATATTAAAATAGGATAATTAGAATTATAAATTGTCTAAAATTTCATATATTTCCATTTATGGGACAATTTTTTCCTTATTAGTAAAATTATAACCCAACAATATTTAAAAAGTAATTACCATGGTTAAGGTTAAAGTTGGTTAACCAAGGGGTTAAACTTAAATATTATGTTTAAAATAATATATAAAGCTATAAAATTTTGATTGTGTGATTATATTAAGACCACATCCTCATTATCTTATAATCTATATCATTTTCAGACCATTTTATATTATCTAGAAACATATTATATTATAATATTTCATCTATTTCAAAAAATGTCATTAATGATATTTAAAATAAACAATATTTTATTAAATGATTTAAAATTCATAAAAAATATTATATTAATAATATTTAATGGTATATAGTTTAAAATATCAGAAGATTCCATTTATGGTTCACTTTTTCTTTCATAGTAACTATCTTGACCACTAAAGAGTAAATAATAGTGGTAACATGGTAATTGTCAAAAGGGTTAATGGGGATTAAAACTAAAAGATAAGGGTAAAAAACCATAAATTGTCCAAATTTTATTTCATTAGATTATTTATACTCATAAACATACAATTTTATATTTATATCATTATTTTTCCATTTTTCTATGGCAAGTAATTTATATTAAATACATTAAGAAATTCGAAGAGTGTCCCTCCCCCCCCACTTATAAAAGGGCATCTCCTGTCCTCTTTTATTAAAACCTCAAGAACCTTTTGGTTTAGACAATACCAACCAAAATAACTTTGTAAAATCCCTTAATAAATTCTACAGTTCTAATTTTGGACATAATACAAACCTTATAGGGCTTAAGGTGTAAAGAAAAGGAAGTTGTCTAAAGAAGAGGTATAGCTTTTATCTGAATTTTTTAGTTCTATTTCTTATTATAACTTCTTAAAATAGTCTTAAAACATGGTGAAATAATAGAACCAATATATTCCATATAATTATATTTTTTTTATGTTAATTAAATACCCAATATCTATCACTACTTTCATAAAATGGGAAATGAAACTCTCATTCGTGTGTACGACATAGTACCACCTCGCAAATTGATGTAATTTGTTTTCCATCAGTGCCTCACAAAGATGTTAATATTGATTTATTTAATGTTTATATATGATATTAAATAAATATTTATCATTATTTAAATATAATATATCATATAATTTCTTACATTTTCATCCATTGAAAATGATATCGTCGTTCGTGCGTACTTGTGGACTACCACCTCCACAAAGCGATATGATTTTTTTAATCACCACATCTTATTGATGATATATATAGTTTTATTTAAATATATAATATTATATTTATGAAATTATTATAATTATGGAAAGATAAAATAAAACCTACCTTATTTCTTTAATGATCATTGAAAAATATAAATGATATAAATTAGTACGAACAACATATTGTCTCCATGATTGTAACATAGTTCATTTTTCATGACCGTATTTCATAGTCTCTTTTAAAAGTATAATTGATATATAAAAACTGTAATTATTAAATTATTATTATTATTCTGGATAATATATAATAATGACCTCATTGACCATATTCAATCTATCAAAATCTTTTTGGATATATGAGTTAAATATCGTCAAAACATCCAACATGAACTTAAATGATTAAGTAATTGTATATAAAATGGTAAAAAATAAAATAAAATTTATAATAAATTTGAAAAAGGTTATTAATAAATTAAATAATTAATATAAAGTTATTATTCAAGAATATAAATAGTGTACATGATGATCCATACATGAGGTAATGGACACTTTACTTTAAAAACCTCGTTTTAAATGGTTTATAGATTTGTTTTCTAAATATTTTTCCTCCATTGCCATATTATTAAAAATAATTTTTATGGATGTATTTATATGGAAATAAATTAATTATAAATTAAATTCTATGCCACTTTTTACTTTCTTCCAAAGTTTTTCAAAAGGAATATTTTTACGAATTTTATAGAGAACAATTTGACAAAAAGGAAAACTAATATTTTATTTTAACATATACGACATCAACAGTTTTTCCCTCCACCATAAAAATTATTTAGTGTTTGGATTAATTTAAAATATTTAATGTTTTATTAAAATAAAAACCCTCATTCTCTTTATTCTGGGTATTTTTTAAA
This sequence comes from Viscum album, assembly GCA_963277665.1. Lineage (NCBI taxonomy): Eukaryota > Viridiplantae > Streptophyta > Magnoliopsida > Santalales > Viscaceae > Viscum > Viscum album. The sequence continues at coordinate 27,974,044 of OY728132.1, read as the reverse complement.
ATGGTTTTAAATAAAATAGATATTTTAACATCCAAAATTATTTTCTTATAGGTGAAAAAAATATTTTTATGAGTATAATAATGGAAATTAAATCATTAATGTGTTATGATTATTTTATGGTTATTTGGAATTATTTATTATTAAGATTGGTTATTTTATAAACCAATTATGATTGGTTCCATTATAAACCATGGATGGTTAGTTCGATTATAAACCAAGGATGAGTGGTTATGTTATAAACTAAGGATCAATGGGTCTGTTATAACCCCAATTAATTGAGTAATGATCAGGATATAATTTGACCATGTAGGTTATTAAATTTGTAATATTTATTAAAAAATGAATTTTCAAATTTACCTATATGGTTTATTTATGTTTTTTATGGGTTTCTAAAGAAATATTATAATTTCACAAGGAAAGATAATGATCTTATGTTTAAAGGAAAGTATATGCTACTTTGTAAGTGTAAAAATTATAACTTTTTAAAAAATAATCATGAGTTTTCCATGATTTCAAGGAAATATTCATGAATTTTATTTTGATTTAAGATTTATAAAAATATATTATGAAAATATTTGGGTATAGAAGTTGATTTATTAAGTGATATAATGTATATTTTGAGAAAATATTTATTTTGAAAAGGTAAATTTTTTATGATTATTCCTAGACTAACAGGTTTATTTATTTCTTTTTAATATACCTTAATGATCTTTTTTTGCTTGTACCACATTTTAAAAAAAATTAATAGGTTTTTAATTATGATTATGGATAAGTATGAGGTTAAGATGAAAATTGTGAAGATATTTCATAAAATTAAAACTTATTTTGTCTTAGAATTTTTTATTATGGGAAAAATAGACACTAATCATAAGTTTCCACCTTATTATGTAACATTAATTTATATAATGGTGATGAACTAATTCTCTAAAACTATATACGAAAAATATTCTCAAAATATAAGAGAGTGAATTCTTGACTTAAAACTCAAGATTACATAATGTTTAAGGTTGGTTCCTTACAGTTGGTATCAAAATAAATATTTAGATAAATTTGAAGATTATAATGTTTTCATGTGAGTTTAACTTAAGAGTTATGGATACCGTCATGGTTTTATAAGTTTAAGTTTTATTATAAGTTTAATGGAGTATACACCCCCTTTGAGGTTTTAAGTGATGGGATTATAAGATGATTAGTGATATTTTGGGAGACATTTTATTGCATTGAGGTATATGTAAACCTTTGGTTTAATGTGAAGGGTTATTTTAGAATAAAGATATTACATTTTGTGGGGATATAAGATGAAAGGTAAGAGATAACCTTTGAGGTTAAAAAATTATTTAATATCGAAGTTATTAAGGTCATTTTTGAGGATTTTCATCATATTTTTGGGAAAATTTGTTTCATTTTATAAATAACCAGGGGATTGATAATTGATTTCAAGATTAAGTGATGAGTGTTAACACTATAATTTTAGGGAATATTTTATGATTATGTTAAATATAATATTATTAGATAATATGGGATTTTATTTAAGGGATAATGGTTGAATTATATTTTAGAAGTATATATGATTTTAATATATCTTTATAGTGATTCAGATAATTTATAGAAATGATTCAGATATTTGAGAGATTATATGATTAGGTAATGTAAATTTTTTGGGTGTATGGTTTTATGAGTGACTAAAGTTTATTGAAGATAAATGTTAAATTAATATCATAAGAATATGTGATCAAATCCTTTTGATTTTTGGGTTTTGAACTTGGTCGGGAATATTTTTAAGAATTTTAAGGTTGGTTATATATTAAATTATCTATGTTGGTATTTGGTTGTTATTTTTTTGTATTTAGTGAATAATTTTTAATTTCATTTTATGGAGGTTTATTCATTTTGGTAATTATCTTACCTTGTATTAACCATTTGATTTTAGTTAATGTATTAATATAGGATGAATAGCTTGTTGTTAATTTGTGGAATTATCTGATCCAATAGAATTTGATTTTATTACTTCAATCATGAGAAATTAATATTTAATACTCACTATTTGTAATCAATTATGAGATAGAGATAGAAACTGACTAAAACACATGACCAAAGGAAAAAATATTAATTTATATATTTTGAAGTATGTATATTTTTTTATTTTCTTAGTCTAAATGGTAAAGGAATTCCTTAACTCTAAGAAAATAATCTTGAAAAAAATATCACATTACCTTTATTTTTTACAAATCAATGGTCTTTTTCATATCTCTTTTGTATATGGTTTTTTAGTCGTTAACTTTATCTTGATCATTCACTTTATAGTGATTGATGTTCCTCTTAACTCTTCATCATTATTTAGAATTAATTTTTCATCAATGTATATATTTTAACTTCTCACTAATATTCTCCTATTTTTAAACATAGTTATGTATTATTTTATAAGGCCTATATATTTATCATTCCCTCTTTTTAGAAAGAATTTTTATCAACCCTTTTTACGATGTGGGATTTAAACAAAGGAATTTTCAAATGTCACTACCTTGATTACCTAGATCATGTTTAAATTGTAAGGATGAAATTTATTAAATGGGGGTATAATCTAACATCTCAATATTTTTAAAAAAATATATGTTCAACAGTCGAGAAAATATGCAACACCAATCTTAAACAAATCATGAAATATTATTATTTAAATGTTATAGTTATAAAATATCTTTTAATTGGATGGGTATGAATAGAATTAAATGAATTATGAAATATATATATATATTTATTACTCAATACAAATATACTAATTAATTATTAGGAAATAAGTACTCAATTTTTAATAAATTTATTTTACAAAAATACATTTTCTTCAAAAAAATTATTTATTTTTATGAGTGGATAACATAATTAATTTACGCCACTTTTAGAAATTTTATTTTATAAATATGATATATTTTTAAATAATCATATAAAAATATTCTTATGTTTAAATTTTGGGATTTTTTTGAAAATATTGATTTTTTTAAAACTATCATTTATTTTCATTAAAAATTAGTTTTATGGTTTAAATTTTATATTAAATTAATATAATTATCCTTTTATTATAAATAATATATTTAATTTCATAGGAATAATAATTATACCTGATTTTGGTATGAGGTCATTTTTTGGATTAAAAACGTGTTTTTCTAAAAATTATTTTTCTTTGTATACTGTGTTTTAATATTAAATTATTTTCTTACAATTAAAGAAATTTAATCTCAAAAAATATATTCCATATTTTAAATCATGAGTTTTATATTTTTTAAATAGTTTTCTTTTAGTTTTATTCATTATGAATAGTAACCGTAATAAATATTCATTACCATAGTAAGGGTAAATCAGGTAATTAGGGTTAAAAATAATATAATAAAGACTAAAAATAAAATTAACACTTGAATTTAATATTTTATATGAGTTTGGTTTTACCAAAATCATAAAATATTTAAATTAATGCCAAATTTTTTCCATTTTTCTTTGAAAATGACTAATATATTATTTTAAGAAAATAGAATGTAAAAAATGTCGTCATCTTTCTTTTAATATCTATAAAAGTGTATATCAAGGATAAAAACAACCAATGTTTGTTTATAAATATCAATTTTAAATATTAATGAATTTATTTTTTCATTTTAATTTATTTATAATTTATTGTGATGAAATAATTACCTTAAATGCTTATGCAATACTGACGGAGTGTATATGCAAGCAGTAGAAAAATCAAATAAATAATTTTAAAAACTATAAAAGTAATATTATTTGTTTGATTTTTATTATTAAATGAATTTTATATATCATAATAAAATATTATTTAGGTTTTAATTTATTATATTCTAATTTCATTTTATTATTATTGTTTTCAAAGTCAAATTAAATGAATAGTGTCAAAAATGACATTAATGATATTTTATGTTAAATAATATTTTTTAAAATTATTAAAAAACTATAAAAATATTTAAAGAGTAAAATTAGGATGAGATATGGTCTAAAATTTTATACCTTATCCATTTATGATCCAATTTTCACCTTATAAGTAAAATTATACCCCAATAATATTGAAAAAGTCATTACCATGGTTAAGGTTAAAATTGGTTAACTAAGGGGTTAAACTAAAAGATAAGGTTTAAAATAATATATAATCTAATATAAATTTTATTGAATGATTATATCTAGATAATATAATTATTATAATTCAATAGATATAATTTTGGAACCATTTTACATGAGTTAGACACATATTATATTTTAATATTTCATATATTTCAAAAAAATGTCATTAATAATATTTTAAAATAAACAATCATTTTTAAATGATTTAAATTTTATAAAAAATTATCATAATCCAATTTAATTGTATATGGTTTAAAATATTAACCATGTTCTATTTATGGGCCACGTTTACTTTTATAGTAACTTTATTGACCTCTAAAGAGTAAAAAACATTGGTATCACGGTAATTGTCAAAAGGGTTAATTGGGGGTTAAAAATAAAAGATAAGGGTAAAAAATAATTAAAACTTATAAAAATATTATGATACTATTTTGGCTAATAATAATCATATATTATAAATATATTATTTTGGATCCATTTTTTCATAAAAAATAATTTATATTAATTTGATACTTTAAGAAATTCTAGGAGTGCCCCTCTCCTCACTTATAAAAGGGAACCTCCTCTCATATTTTATTAACAATAAAATAACATTTTGGTTCGACTAATACCTTACCAAATCCATTAATAACATCACTTAAAATATTATAAAGGTATTATTTTGGTATAATACCAACCATAGAGGGATTAAAGATCAAAGCAAAGGTGGTTTCCCAAAGAAGAGGTATAACATTTAACCGAATGTTTTTGTTTTATTTATTATTATACCCCATAAAAATATTCATCAAACATGGTGAAATAATAAAAACATTATATTCCAAATAATTATATGGTTTTATTTAAATTTTAAACCCTATATTCTTCTATTATTCCATAAAATGCAAAACAAAATTGTTATTCATATGTACAGTGGACTACCCGCCTCACGAACTGATGTAATTCATTTTCCATCATTGCCTATCGCAAATGTTTATAATTATGGATTTAATTATTATATATGATATTAATTAAATATTTATCATCAATTAAATATAATATATCATCAAATTTATTACCTTTCCATCTATTTAAAAATGATAATGTTGTTCATGGGTACGTGTGGACTACCACCTCCAAGAAGCGATGTGATTCATTTTCCATCAACACATCATATGAATGATATATATAAGTTCATTTAAAGATATAATATTATATTTATGATATAATTATAATAATTTAAATATAAAATAACATGTAATTTATTTCCATCTGGATCATTGAAAAAAGGAAATGTTACGCATGCGTACGAACGACCTACCATCTTCATGATTCTAACGTAGTTCATTTTTCATAACCATATTTAATATTTGGGATTAAAATTTTAATTTATGTATAAAAATTATAATTATTTTATTATTATTATTCTCTATAGAATAATGAACTCATTGACCATAGTTAACCTACCAAATTCATTTTGGGCATATGAGATGAATATCATCAAAACGTCCGATATGAACTTAAATGATTAAGTAATTGTATATAAAATTGGAAAAATTAAATAAAAGGAATAATAAATTAAAAAAATAATAATAAATTTAATAATTAACATAATTTTATTATTAAAATGTATAAATAACATATGTGATGTGTTTGACTCGAGGTAAGGGACACTTTACTTTAAAAACCTTGTTTTAAATGTTTTAAAGATTTATTTTCTAAATATTTTTCTTCCATTGACATATTATTAAAATTAATTTTTATGTATGTATTTATATAGAAATATATAAATTATATATTAAATTTTATCTCATTTTTTACTTTATTTCAATTATTTTCAAAAGGAATATTTTTATATTTTTTGTACATAGAATTTTGAAAAAAAGAACAAAATAAATATGTATTTTAGAATATACAGAATCAATGGTTTTTTTTGCATATGTGTCCATTATTTTGTGTTTTGATTCCTTTATAATATTTCATATTTTATTCAAATAAAAAAACACCTTCCATTTTTTCTATTTATTTTCATAAATGGCTTTAAATGGATTAGATATTTCAATATCAGAAAATTTTTATTATGGGTGAAAATAATATTTTCTTAAGTATGATAATGGAAATTATAGATGTGTAATGATTATGTTATAGTTCTTGTTTATTATTTATTATAAGGTTTGGTTCCTTTATAAATTGAGTATAGGTGGTTCCATTATAACCCAAGTATATATTATTCCATTATAAATCAATAATGGGTGGTTATGTTATAAACCAAGTATAAGTGAGCCTGTTATAGCCCTCTAATGGATTGGGTAATGATCAAGATAGAAGTTAACCATGTGGGTTTTTCTGTTTTTAATTGTGATATGAAAGTGATGAATCAAGTTGCCTCAATTATTTATCTATTCTTTTTATGTATTTTTTAAAAAATATTATGATTTCACAAGGTAAGCTAATGAGGTTATGTTTAAAGGAAAGGGTATGCAGCTTCTTAAGGGTAAAAAGCATAAGTTTGTGAAAACATTTCATGAGTTTTTTATTATTTTAAAGAAACCTTTATGGGTTTTATTTTTACTTAAATATTTCTAATGAAATGTTTTATGAAAATATTTTGTCAAATAAGTTGATTTATTGAGTAATAAATAATTAATTTTGAGCACAAACTTTATTTTGAAAAATAAAAAAAATGAGTGTTCACATACTGAAAAGTTTCCTTATTTATTTCCATGTACCTTAATGATATTTTTATGCTCATCCCGCATTTTAAAGTGTTTTTAATAGGTTTTCAAGGATGAGTACAGACAAATATGTGGTCAAGATGAAAATAGTGAAGATATTTCATGAAAATAAAAAAATATTTTATCAGAAAAGTTTTGTATTGTGGGGAAATTGATATTAAGTGTAAGTTCCCACCTTATGATGTAAAATTTATTTATATAATGATGATGAACTAATTCTAAGAAACACTAAATCTAAAATATCCTGAAAATACAAGAGAGAATTCTTAACTTAAAACTCAAGACCATTGTAATGTTTATGTTCGGGTCCTTATAGATTTTTTCCCTCAAATTGAGACTAATTTTTCCTTATAGGATGTGATATTCTTATCCTATTATTCACCACTATTATTTTGGAATATATCCTCTTTTATTTCTTCAAGTTTAAATAAAATTTATACTTTTTTAACCATGCACTTTATAACAACTTGTTCCTTTAGTAAGCCGTAATTATGATTTTAATATCCAAGCTTCCAGTTTCTTACATTTCTGATACCTTTTAGGTTTATAATTTTATATAATTAGGAAAAATATTACATAACATAATGTACATTTCCACATAATGTGTATCTTTTCCACAAACATAGGTTCTTAGGTTTACACTCTTGTTTTATTCAAGACACTTTTTATTTATTCAAAATGTGTCACCATTGACATTGATATAATCCCTAAAAAACCATAAGATATGTGAAAGACATTTAATAAATTATTTTAAGAAAAATAAATCTTGGTGAGGGATATACAAAATAAATGAAACTTTTTAGTCCCTTTGAAAATTCATGTAAACCCATAAGAAATTTTTCCTCTTTTCATAATAAATATTGTGCTCAAAATAATCATTACTTAATGTTAAAATCAAATTCAAATACCAATGTTTTCATAAAAAAAATTAATAACTTATAAAGTAACGAATAATAATCATTAAAGTTACTTTTTAAAACATGATAACTCATAAAAAAATATTTCACCCTTAAAAGATCATAAACATTCCTTTAAATACTGGGTTTATTTTCATACCTTGTAAAATAAATATATTTCCTTTAAATACCATATAAATAATTAAAAATATATATATGAAAATTGGGATATTATCCTTACAATCATCCATATAAGAACCCTTAAAAAGTAATAACCATCAGGGTTAATTCCAACATATCTCTTATGTGTAACATATTTCCTGTTAACTCCATCAACATTACCTAATACAGTGGATATCTATATCAGGATCACATGTTATCATATAAAATTTAATAGAACCATATAATGTAAAAAACAATCTTGAATTTAAATCATAAAATATCATAAAATACTATTTTTAATACATATTTAGAAACACTTTAGGACTTTATGTAAAAATAAGTATATAAATATTTTATTTTTAAAAAATATTAAAACAAAAATTTCTTAGAAGAATAGGAAATATGATTTTATTTGTAAAACCATGAAAAATTATATAGTAATCATGATAATTAATAATATATCTAATTTAAATAAAATGAATCCATGTGGTAAACATTAAAATCTATTCATTTCACTTTGGTAAAAAGAATCAAAGTGATCTGTATTGAAATTATTCAAAAATATTCCTTTTAATAATTTGTAAAAAAAGTCAAATTTATTAGAAAATAACTTTATAAAACATTTAAGTGTATATAAAACATCCATAAAATAATTTTAAGAACATTTACATGGAGTAAAAAGAGTTTAAAAAATTTAAAACTATGTTTTAAACAAAAAACCCTTACCTCATCAATTGACTCACCACGTACATCCTTTACTTTCCTAAATAATAAAATTTTATTAATTTTCAACTTTATTAAGAAAATTTTTCATATTTACTCCATTATTATAATCCCTTTTATTTTATTTATTACCAATTCTTGTATAGTTACTAAATTGGTTAAGTTCGTGATGGATATTTTGGGTTCATTCAGTTTATAACCTCGAGATAATATCAGTATGTGGAATGTGGTCAAAGGGTTCATGGTCTCATTATCTAAAGAGTATTAAAAATGTTAAAATTATAATTTTTATACATTCAATGTACTTTTATGACCATCCACATGGTTCAGTCATGAAAACTGAAACACATTGTTTCATAGAGATGGTATTCCATACGTAATCATGAATGATGTTTTCATTTTTATACTAGGTGGAAAAGAAATAAAGTGGATAATATTTTTATTTTATAGAATAATAAATATGTTGAAAATGTAATATTTATTCATTAGTTTCACCCTAATGACCAATCATATATGTTTTAAATGAAAAAAAATTCATCGCTTCATATAGGTAGTAGTCCACACATACACATGAGCGACATTATCATTTTACAATAGACAGAAAGGGGAAGAAGGTAAGAAATATATTATATTTATAAAATAATAATAATTTTATAAATATATTATATATTTATTAATTATATATCTATAACTATGTATGTGATTCAGTGATGTAAAAAATAGATCACCATGTGGAGGTGGTAGTCCACATGTACACACGAGTGATAATTTCATTTACCATAAGATATAAAAGGTGATGAAAAAGGATTGTACCATAAACATAATAAAACTTTAGTATATTTCAGATACTAATTTCATTATATAAATATGTTTATGATATGTTTTAATGAGGTAGAAGAATAAATAAACATGAATGAACTCTGTTGAGAGTTATACCTCTTATTTGAGAAACCTCCATTAGCATACACATTAAGCCATCTAGGTTGCTATTTTAGAGATAAAATAAACCTTTGATATGGGAAGTATAGTTTTTAAGGTGTTTTGGTTGGTATTTTATGACTTAGAGTTCTCAAAGTTTTTGAATAAGGGGGGATATAAAGTTCCCTTTATATGTTAGAAGAGTGAAAAGCTTGTAATTATTATTAACTTTTAAATATTATAAATGTATTACTCATGGTAAATTGGATCTAAATAAATTAAATTTATAATATAAGGTGATAATGGTATAAATAATATCATAAAATAATAATTAAGATGATAATTTGTGACCTTATCACTCATTTTTTACCTTAATTAACCATCTTTACCTCTTATCGGGGTGATAATAATTTTCCATGGTTATTATTCATTATGACCAAAAATGAAATTGAAATAATTAATAAACTTGAACCTAATCATTCCAAATATTAATTATATTTTTCAATATTCAATTTTTATAATTGGGAAAAAATAATTTTAATATAATAATGCAAAACGCAACAAAAAATGGTTTTTTTAAATACATTTTTAGGCCTAAAAATGAATTTATACCAAAATCAGGTATGATTATGATTAATATGAAATTAATTGGATTATGTTTTCTAAAATAGAACTAATTTTACTTTAAAAGCAATCCAAAATAGAATGGGAGTTATTAAATACTTTAAAATAAATGATAGTTTTTTTTTAAAAAGTATATTTTATTATTTACCCACAAATAAATATTTTTAGAAAAATTATGAAAAAATCACCCTAAGATAATTTTTATATGATTATATTAAAAATTAATTTAATTTTATCAAATATAAATTCTAAATTTCTAGAAAATAATTCTAATACCCACACACAAAATGTAAAAAAACACTTTTAGAAAAAATGTATTTTCACAGCATAAAATTATTTTACTCACATTAGTTGCCTAGTAATAATAATTAAATGGTTTTTAGTTTACCTTATTGAATATTTAATAAATATAATTCATCAAAATAAATTATTAGTAGTGATTATTTTAATTTATTAAGATAAATAATACATTATGCACTTAAAAATAGTTTTCTAAAAAATAATTCTATTTACCATAAAATGATTTTATCTTAATTTTTAATGAATTTATGAATGATTATTCATTAGTTTAAAGGTATGAAAAATAATTTTTCAATAAACTTAATACTCTAAAATATAAACTTATCTTTTAAAAATATATATAAATATAAATAAAACTTATCTTTATAGAAAAATGATTCTTAAACTTTAATTATTATTAATGTTGTATGATTTAATTATTATAATTTATAATTTTTTACATAATTCCTATTAAGTAATCAATAAAAAATTAAAAAAATTGTACATGTATTTTATAATTTATTTACACATTTTCATAACCATAAATTCATTGACTATGTTATAACATACATATTTAAATAATAAGTTTGTGGTTCATTTAATATCAGTGTTACATGTGGTATATTCTATCAAACATAGAATTCATTTAAAGTAATATACATTATAAGATTTAGAGGTGTTACAGTATACCCCATAATTCCTATGAAGTAATATACATTATTTTTAAAGTAATATACATTATTATTATTTAATGTAATATACATTATTATTAACCTTTTATGATTTAATTATTATAATTTATAAATTTGTACATAATTCCTATGAAGTAATAAATAAATTATTTATAAAATTGTACATATATTTTATAATTTATTTACACATTTTCGTAACCATAAATCCAATGACTATGTTATAACATACATATTTAAATAATAATTTTGTGGTTCATTTAATATCAGTGTTACATGTGGTATATTCTATTAAACATTGAATTCATTTAAACTAATGTAAATTATAAAATTTAGAGGTGTTACAGTATACCCCATAATTCCTATGAAGTAATATACATTATTATTAAAGTAATATACATTATTATTATTTAAAGTAATATACATTATTATTAACCTTTTATGATTTAATTATTATAATTTATAAATTTGTACATAATTTCTATAAAGTAATCAATAAATTATTAAAAAAATTGTACATATATTTAATAATTTATTTACACATTTTCATAACCATAAATCCAATGACTATGTTATAACATACATATTTAAATAATATGTTTGTGGTTTATTTAATATCATTGTTACATTTGGTATATTCTATCAAACATATAATTCATTTAAATTAATATACATTATAAAATTTAGAGGTGTTACAGTATACCCCATAAATAAATTACATCCTCCCAATTTTAACTCATGTCTAATAAAAAAATTAAAACATTTTTATAATATATTCCAAGGAGTGGAAGATAAATATAAATAAGTGGAAATAAAAACATTATAATACACATTTATAACATTTTATTTTTATATGAACTTTAATGTCAGTTATAAGACTATGAAACTTATCATTTCCTAAATATTTCTTAAACCATGCATTTACCATTTTGATACTCGTACTTGTAAAGGAGTTCATAAAATTATACTTTAACAGTTGTGGGTTATTTTCCACATAATACTAAATATATTTATATTCTTATTTCTTGAGTTGAAGAATTGTTTAACTATCTATATAGAAAATATAAGGAAATATACTTACTTAGTTTATCTTCATAATTTCATCACTAAATTGTGTTTTTATCCATTTTCCACATTTTTTTTATCTCATATTCTAAATGACATATAACCATAATTAATTTTTCATGCCTAAAGCACTAAAATTAGATTTCAATAGATCATAATATCCAAAAAAATAAAAAATTATTCTTCTTGTCTCTAGAAATTTACCAAAACCAAAACGGTTTTCACAGGTTATGATAATACCCAAAATAAATAATCCTTTATATGAATAAATACTACATTAGTCTTTAAATTCTAAACAAAAATAGAAAATTTTCAAAATAAAACATTCTATAAATAACATTCCTTAAAACTCTTTAAAATTTGCTAGACCAAAATATGAGAACCAAAGATAAGAAATATTTGATCTCATGTTCCTATAAAAACATTTATCCTTAAATAGTATCAATTACTTATAAAGTCACACATAAAAAATTTATTTCCCTAGTCATATATTTTTCAAAATATAATAATATTTTCCATAAATTAGTTGAATCATAAAAAACCCATAATAAAATATTTTATGATTCCAAAAGTTAACTCAATATTTATTCCTCAATGTCAATAATCATATTAAACTTAATTTTTTTTCTTTATCATGCCAATTTTATCCATAAAATAATAAATTTATTCCTAAATAACCTTTATAGTGAATCATATGATAAAATTAAGTGTTATATATACCATAATCTTGTATTAAATCCCAATAAATGTCTCCCAAAATATCATTAATAAACTTTTATTGCAATCACATAAGACCTAAAAATGGTATCTATACTTTTGAACTCATGATAACTCTTAATGTTTATCAATCCTTAAATAAAATACCATTACATAATGACTCTCGAAACCCTATATGTAACACTTCAATCATTCAACTTCCTTTATAAACCTTTAACCAATATTTTCTATCTTATTACTTAACACTTCTTTCCTATAATCATAAATTTGAATCAAGTCTCAAGATTTAATCAATCTCAATATAATTATGTTTCATAATTTAAACATAATAAAAACTATAAAAATATAGCATACCATTGAAATATATATATCTCCATTTTTTTCAATCCTGATTTCAAAGGCTGATTTCCTTAGTTCTACTAGGTTGAGTCCGAGCATTTTTAGAATGCCTCAAAACCCTAAAAAGTTTCTTCACTTATTTTATCCATGCAAAATTGTTACATATTTATTTAAATTCATTTTAAAATATGTTGAAATTTTTAAATAATCCTATGTTTTGAATATATATTTTTGAGACATTGTCCCAAATTTTTTTACCAAAATAATTTAAGATATGGATTTTTATGAGTTTTAGGAATAAGGGTTAGTGTTTATAATAATAATAAAAATTTATATATCAATATAAATACATAATCTGATCAAAGTTCACCCTTCTTTATATTTTAATAGAGGGTTATAATTCTTTTCTCTAAGTCATCCATTATGCAAACTTGATAAAGTATCCTCTGGTATTTTCTAAGACATCTATGATGGGATAGCTGTTTTTTCCAAAATATTGTCGTACATATCCCAAGGTCCCTCATGTATAATGGATTATTGGGATATGTTGTAAATTTTTTTATAGGTAAGTTGAATAATAGATAAGGTTTCTAAATAAAAAAATCTATACTTATCAATTATTATTAAAAATGAATTCTCTAGAAGATAAATGGGGTTTGTGTTTGTCTTACACCCATCCATATTGAAGAATAACTTTATCCTAATGAAGGAAATTTGTAATTCAATAAAAAATAATTTTTAATGGAAAAAATCATAGTAAATAAGTGAATAAATCTGATTATTTTTTCATATTAATATCATGATCTTATACATCCCATCCTTATACTAGGTTAATTTTGATTCATCGTAGGTTTAACCAGGTTTACCTTAAGTTTGGTTCTATTTTAATCATTAACATAATCCTAAAAAATAATCATATTCTTCCTTAACATACATACCCTTAATTTTATAAAAAAATTCTAACTTATGATCCCAAACCAATATATTAACTTATGAATATTTCTATAAAATAACATCTTGACCTCTAAATTTATCTAAACCCTTTCTCTGATACCAACTACAACAACTTGTGCCTTTAAAACCCATAATTATGAGTTTAATCTCATGGTTATAACTTTATTATAATTCTAATATTTTTAGGTTTATAATTTTGTAGATTTAGGAAAACCATTACATAACACAGTATAAATTTCCATCATCATCATCATCATCGTCGTCATTTTTATTTATTTTAAAGTAATGTACAAAAGAACAAGAAACAAAACACAATAAGAGGCAATGGCCAAAGATTATAGGGGTCAGAATTAGTGAAGCTTGAGAGAATCCCCTATCAATAAGTTATTCCCATAAGGGGGTAGGTAATATATTCTTGAGAATAAAGTAATGCTATTCCCTTGACCCACCATAGAGGCAATATAATCTTCCACCTTGTTACCCTCTTAAGAAGTGTGTAGGATATTCATGTGATTGTGAATATGGATTCTGAACCTTATAATAATATAATGTATAGACCAAGGAGTGATGCCTAACCAAAGAAGAGAATCATAAATAGTTGAGGAGTCAATTTCCACCACTGATAAGATAATCCCCATGTGACTGTATAGGAGGAGACCTATAAACATATCCATTGATTCTACCTAGAGGGAATGTCCAAAGACAAATTTGAAAAAATAATCCAAGATGTTTGGTACTATTATGTCACAAAACACACCTCCTCCTCAAATTTATTGCATTCAACATGAGCTATCGGTGCAGAGTTTGTTTCCCAGGGGGGAGGTATTCCAAAGAACCTAGTGACCTTGAGAGACTCTAGGTTGAGGATGGTTGGGATAGTTTCCAACTAGGAGTGGTCTGAGGGTGGGGGAACCTTCCCAGTTCTTTATAATCTTGATCATGTCCACAAGAATGTTTTTGGTATGAATGGAAACTGGATTCCTAAATAAAGTATCCCCTTTAAAGTGTGTCAAATTTCATCCCTTCCAAATACACTAGCACCTTGTAGACATAATCATGGATCTATACTTCTTCTTAGGACTCGTAGAACCCTCAACCTAGAACCAGTGATCAATAAAAGAAAGAATAGATAACTATAGGGAGGAAAAACCTATAAAATAACCAAAGGAGCTCCATACCATTTGAGCCCAATCACCTTTGAAAAAGAGGTGATCCGAAGTCTCCTCATAACAGTTCCTACAACACAAGCATCCAGAGACCAACTTGACTCATATACATTTAATGTTCTCATAAGTAGATAAAGATTGGTTTCTTATTCTCCAAAAAATAAAATTGTATTTTTCCAGGATCTCCTTACACCAAAGGACCTCCCCCCAATTATCCTCATTCCCTACAACATTCATCACCCTATGATAATCATTTTTAGAAAATACATCCATTGAAAATATTTTTAGAAAAAAATTGGTTTTAATGTTTACACACATTGTTTATTTGTGAAAATTTTTCTTCATTTAGGAAATGTAACCATTGACGTTACTATAATTCATACACATCCTGAAACCCTATGAAAAACATTTGAAAACCTTGGATGAGAAAAATAAAGAATAGTAAGAGATATAAAAATAAATTAAACATGTTAGTATTTTTGAAAACTCATGTAAACCCATAAATAAATTTTCATATTTACATAATAAAATTTGAGCTCAAAATAATCATTACTCACACATGAAATAAACTTTAAATCATAATGTTTTTATAAATAATTTTCAAATTGAAGTTCCCGGGTTAAATTGGAAAGCACTAAGAGGGGATGAATCAACGGTTCTAGTATTTTAAAAATTATTCTTATGGAATTAAACCCATATGATAGGTTAATGCTGTGATTTACTATCTTGAGTCACTTCTTCACCAGTATGTACAAATAATAAATATTAATAGTATATATGAGATTTTATAGGGTTCATCCTTTATGTGAGAGCCTACTTATTTTCATGTTCAACCTTTGGTTGGGAACAAATTATTTATCACTATAATTTTTAGTGATTACAAATCCCTATGAGTGTCACATAATGTTTGAGAATTTTATATCAACATATCTCTATGGGTAGGTTTCATACACTTCCCACCATAATATACATAGTGTTATTTAAATTAGAACTGCCAGTAGATTAGAATTTCTTCTCAACCCTTATGTTTGAATCTAGTTTTCAGATAATCAATAGTTGATTCAACACCAAAGGATGGATCTTCTTCAAGAAATAATTTGACTTCCAAATGATAATTTTTCAATAATATCATATCAATATTCCACTCACTTTTTAGAATAATCATCTCATGAATGAGGGAATTCATGAATGGTATAACCTTCATCCTTCTCTATATATGGAAAATAAATATTTTTTAGTAAAGATATAGTTTCCCAAACCATGTAGATCTATCTTCTTCATCCTATATCACTTTGATATTGAAAAGTGTCAGAGTATCTCACAAAATTCAAAACAACTTAATTTATCATTTTCATGGAAAAAATATACACAAACCATGTGTAATAATATACCCAGTAAATTTATATAATAATTCATTATTAAAAATCATCCTAATTCAAGGGACTTGAGTTATCATTCATTCTACATTTATAAACACTACTAGAAATTTGGGCTATATTCATGGTTCATTGAATTGTGGCTGGTATTGGCGTGGCAACAGGGTTCTCCCTATATCCACAGTTTTAAACTGTGGTAATAGGGTTCACCCTTTTGCCACACCAATAGTAGCCACGGTTCAATAAACCGCGGCTATAGCTTTAGCCACGGTTTAAAAATGTGGATATATCCCTACCCATTTGATAAAAAAAATCCACCCCCCCCCCCAGGGACAGACCCCCCTGCACCCCTGGACAGACCCTGTGCACCCCTGGATAGACCCCCTTACACCCCTATAGAACCCCCTTGCACCCCCTCCCCCCGGGACAGACCCCCCCCCCCCTACACCCCTGGACAGACCTCATGCACCCCTGGACAGACCCCCTTGCACCCCTACAGAACCCCCTTTCACCCCCCCCCCATGTGCACCCCTGGACAGACCCCCTTGTGCACCCCTAGACAGACCCCCCTTTTACCCCTAGACAGACCCCCTACCCCCCCCCCCACACCCATGACAGACCCTCCATGCACCCCTGGACAGACCCCCTTGAACCCTGGATAGACCCCCCCTTGCACCCCTACAGAACCCCCTAGCAGCACTGGATCGACCCCAATTGCACCCCTGGACAGACCCCCATGCCCCCCCTGCACCCAGGACAGACCCCCCTGCACCCCTGGACAGACCCCCCTGTGCACCCCTATACAGACCCCCTTGCACCCCTGGACAGACCCCCCCCCCCTACTGGACCCCCCTTGCACCACCCCTGCTGGACCCCCCCCCCCCCCCCCCACACACACACCCCCCTTACACCCCCCCCCCCCCAATCCCCTTGCAAACCCCCACTGCAAACCCCTTCCGCCCCTGCTGGACCCCCTTGCACCACCCCTGCTGGACACCCCCCCTGGACAGCACCCCCCCCCCCCCCCGAACAGTAGGCCCCCTACACATACCTTGCACCCCACGGTCCCCTTTCACCCCACTGCACACCCCTTTCCACCTGATGGACACCCCCCCACCCACCCACCTTGCATCCCCCTATATAGACACCCCCTTGCACCCCCCCCCCCCACACACACACACATCCCTTGCACCACCCCCCCCCCCGGTCCCCATGCACACCCTGACTGCACACCCCTTGCCCCCTACTGGACCCCCCTTGCACCACCCCTGCTGGACACCAACCCACCTTGCACCCCAATGGATAGACCCCCCCCCCCCCCCCCCGCACCCCTCCCCCCACACACACACATCCCTTGCACCCCCCAGTACCCATGCACACCTCGAATGCACACCCCTTACCCCCCTGCTGGACCCCCCTTGCACAACCCCTGCTGAACACCCCCTGAATAGTATCCCCCCTGGATAGTAGCCCCCTGGACAGCATCCCCCACCCAACACATCCATTACACCCCCCCCCCCAATCCCCTTGCACCCCCATTGCACACCCCCACTACACACCCCTTGCCCCCTGCTGGATACCCCCCCCCCACCCCACCCCACCCACCCACCCACCTTACACCCCCTAAAAAAACACACACCCCCCCCCCCCACCTTGCACCCCCCCCCCACACACACACATCCCTTGCACACCCCCACTACACAGACCTTTCCCCCCTGTTGGATGCCCTTGCACCACCCCTGTTCCACCCCCCCTGGATAGCACCCCCCTACACATCCCTTACACCCCCCGGACCCCTTGCACACCCCTTGCCCCCCTACTGGACCCCCCTTGAACCACCCCTGCTGGACCCCCCCCCCCCCCAAATAGTACCCCTCCCAACACATCCCTTGCACCCCCCCCCCCACACACACACACCCCTTGCACCCCCCCCCCCCCGGTCCCCTTGCACACCCCTTTCCCCCTACTGGACCCCCTTGCACCACCCCTGTTGGACACCCCCCCTACACATCCCTTGCCCCCCCCCCCGCACACACACACACATCCCTTACACCCCTGGTCCCCTTTCCCACCCCTTTCCCACCTATTAGACCCCCCTTGTACCACCCCTACTGGACACCCCCCCCCCCTACACACACACACACACATCCCTTGCACCCCCTGGTCTCCTTGCCCCCTGGATAGCATCCCCCCCCCCCCCCACACACACACACATCCCTTGAACCCCCCCCCCCCAGTCCCCTTGCACACCCCCACTGCACACCCCTTTCCCCCCTGCTGGATCCCCCTTGCACCACCCCTACTGGACCCCCCGGTCCCCTTGCCCCCTGGAAAGCAGCCCCCCCCCCCCCCACACACACACACACACACATCCCTTGCACCCCCCCCCCCACAGTCCCCTTGCACACCCCCACTGCACACCCCTTGCCCCCTGGTGGACCCCCCTTGCACCCCCTGGACAGCACCCCCCCCCCCCCGGACAGCAGCCCCCCCACACACACACACATCCCTTGCACCCCTCGGTCCCCTTGCACACCCCCACTGTACAGCCCTTGCACCCCCCTGCTGCAGCATCCCCCCCCCCAACACATCCCTTTCACCCCCCCAGTCCCCTTACCCTCCCCCCCCACACACACACATCCCTTGCACCCCCCGAGCCCCTTGCACACCCCCACTGCACACCCCCCTTTCCCCCCCTGCTGGACCCCCCCCCAGAAAACAGCCCCCCCCCCCCCGGTCCCATTGCACACCCCCACTGCACACCCCTTGCACCCCTGCTGGACACCCCCCCCAGACAGCAGCCCCCCCCCCGGACAGCACCACCCACCGCCCTGGACAGCAGCCCCCCCCCCCCGGCACACCCATGCACCCTCCCCCCTACATAGCCCCACTTGCAACCCCCCCCCCCTATACCCTTAAACACACCCCCTACTAGACCCCCCTTGCACAGCCCCCCTTGCACCCCCCTTAAACATCCCTTGCACCCCCCCCCTTGTATACCCATGTCCCCTTGCACACACAACATGTGTGTTCAGGTGCGAAATCAGGGTTTGTACACCTATACATGCTGAGTTATGTGGTTCTAAAAACACAGTATGTGTCCCCTAGGTATATGCCATTTAATATTACAAAGAAATTCATTCAATAATTATTAGTATAAATTGATTCTAAATATATAAACAATACAATAAATAATAAAAAAATATTTAGTTTTATTTGGTCCCTTTAGAGCCTATGTGTATGGAAAGAACACCTCCCAAAAGGAACCCATTTTATTATGCTCAAACAAAATGTTACAAGTAACAAACCATTAGTATGAACAATAAGAAAACAGAAATGATAAAAATATTCTATTTTCAACTCATACATTCACGTATTTCGACTTACACTTATGTTTGAGGGGTATTGGCGTGTACCCATAGAAGAAAATAAAACCCTCTTAATATCTCAAAACCTCAAGTAGCTCCAGCAACAAAAAATAGTGTTGGATAAATAATTAATACAAGCAATTGGTTGCATTATCTTAGCCACCAGGTGAAAGTTTTTTACAAATTCAGAACCCATACACTAATAATGCAAGTTTGCACCAACAAAGTACCAGGTAATGAAAATTTGACTTAATGAATGAACTAAAAATACATGAAGGTCACCATTGCTATCCACATCAAATTCCACTTGCTTAACTGTATCAACCATAAGAGGTCATCCAAGAAATTTTCATCTTGATTTTAAATTTTCCAGAGTATGTGTTATGGGATATATCACATGTCATTAATTTCAATAGTCATTTAGGAAAATGCCAGATTCAAAGCAGAATGATCAAAAGATCAAAGAAATTAGCAGAAGTTTTCTCCAAAAACTTGAACAGCTTAATTATTTCATCCTTCCAAATTGTACTTGAGATGTTTTAAGAAATATCTCTAACGACCATTAATAAATCAGACATAGAAGATAATAATAGGCATACTCTTTGAATGATGTTTTTCTGTAAAATTTGTTGCAATGATGGAAGAACTGGTATATAACTGTAACACCCAGGCTTTTCAGACCTACTAACCCTCTACAAGTTGGGTTGAAGAAGCAGTTCTTGGGACCCTAAATTATAGGTGAAAACGGGAATGGTTACAAAGTCATTTCTTAAAAGATAAATTATTATGCTAGAAGCAAACATAATGATATGTGCTCTATAAATGGACACTACTATGTCAATAGAATTAAATTCCAAGATAAGCTATCGATAAATTCATATTTTCTACATGAGAGTAAAAAACTCTGGTTATACGGTTGGATAACAATCTTCAAATGATCAATGTCTGTAAAAAAACATTAAGGGATTGGCTGACCCTACATGTCAAATCGACTTTAAGTTTCTAAAAATAAATCAAAAGTGTTGAACAATCAGGTTGGACCTTGAACCAAAGCCATTTATATATTCGATTTATTAATCTCACGTTGATTTTCTACTATGGTGGAATTTTAAAAACACCATTCTCACTGTCTCGAGCCTAGATATCCAATAAACCTATCCCGTCAGGCTTCATGCCAACTTTGGCCACCAAACCTTGATTTTTAGTCTCCTAGGCCCCAGCCCAGCCCAGCCCAGTGACCACTTCCTCCTCACCCCACTCCTGTATCTGTGTAACCTCTTCCAGGAATGGCCCTTCCCCTAACCTTTGCACCAGCCCCCCTAACCCCCCCACCCCTGCACTAGCCCCCCTAATCCCCCCTGCACCACCCCTCCCCCACAACTATCGACTACCCCCCCTCCCCCCACCTCCCCCTGTACTAGCCTCCCCCCTAAACCAGTCCCCTCCCCCACAACCATCCCCTAACCCCCCCCCCCACCCCCTAACCTGAACTAGCCCCCCCCCCCCACCCCTTCACCATCCCCCCTAACCCCCCTACACCACCCCACCCTTCCCCTGTACTATCCTCCCCCCCAAACTAGTTCCCCCCCCCAAAACTAGTTCCCTCCCTCCCCCCTACACCACCCCCAGCCTCCTAGCCTGCACCAGCCCCCCAACCCCCCTAGCCTGCACCAGCACCCCTGCACCACCCCCACCCCATCCCATGTACTGGCCTCCCCCCAAACTAGCCCCCTCCCCCCGCCAAACTAGTCCCCTCCTCAACAACCATCTCCTAACCCCCCCCCCCCCCCCCCCGCACCACCCCCCAGCCCCCATATCCTGTATCATCCACCCTAAAAGTTTCAAAACAATAGTTCAACACAGGTATTATTCTGTAAATAGAAGATATAATTATGAATACTTGAATAATACCAATCCTGAAATGTATTACAATAAAATGAAATCTATACATATTGATTCAAAAATATAAACTCGGAAGAATAATACATTACATGGAATAGATTCATGTAAAAAATATAGCATCTTAACATGCTGAACAGAAACTGAAATAACCATTTTTATTAACACCAAATCAAAAATAACAATTATTATGAGAAAACCAGATCAAATATAAGTGATTTCCAACAACACCAATCAATATAAAGTAGTAAAGAAATCATAAAAAGAACACTAATATTTTTATGTCCTTCACAGAATTGGAAAGAAAGAATCACCATAACTAGGTTTCTCGAAACATAGTAGAAGAAAAGATGTGAAACTCATGGACCCTCAGTGGTGTTGTAGTTCCCCTTCTTCACCTCTTTTTCATCATCAGTAACTTATCATTTTCCATCAAACCTATTTTAGTTTTAACAACATATCAATTAAAAAGCTGAACTTGTACAGGCCGATAATCAGAAGTTGAAATTCCCCTTTTGAAGCCAGTAATGAAAACCATATACCACAGGCTGCACAACACCCATTTTAAGCTCACTATTTTTGATAGGTAAATATTCAATGAAAAATGAATTAACTACAATAGTTAAAAAATTAATGAGTTGGTTTTCCAACCCATACCCTGGGAAAAAAATTGAAGGTTCAAGATACAGTGAAAACATGAGGTGCAATGAGAATGCACCATCAAGTAATTGAAAGAGGATATAAACATGACTTATTATAAAACTTTATATAATGAGGAAAAGGAGTCACCATATGATCCCAAAAGCACAGCAAAACTCCATACATAAAATCATGTTGCAACATCCACTTTTTCTGCTCTTCCATAATTAGAAGTTTTTCACTTCATCAACAAAAAGTATTCATATTCCTCTCAGACCAACCTAAAAATAAAGTAAATAAGCATTGTCCATCCCTCTATAAAATTTAATCAAATGCAGATTCAACTAAGCATGATTATATGAAACAGAAATTGAAATCATTCTATCAGATAGGCATTAACAGATAGTCTTCAATAAGAATGTACTTAAACAAAAGCATGATTCCAAAAGGATGATCAAAGTGCAGCATGAAAAACACCAGGGATTTCTAATTCAATAGGTAGATCTGGTTAAGAACTCAAAACATGATTTCCACTAATTTTCAACTCCAATCTGGAAATTTAATACAATAGAAAATTAAAAATACTACATTTTATGGTGAAAAGAGATAGGGAACCAAAACATGAATACCACTAATTTGCAACTCCAATATGGAAATGTTATACAATAGAAAATTAAAAATACTACATTTTATGGTGAAAAGAGATAGGGAACCACAAGTGAATGGAAGGATATAATCATTCATTCTCCTCACACCTATACTAATATAACACTATTAATTTTAAAATAATGAAATAATGAAGGATTGGAACCACAAGTGCATGGAAGAAATAAAATAAAAGTGAAAAATGATGAATATAATGAAGGGTGGCCTTATATAATTATCTCATTAATTATATAACAGTCTCTTATAAAATAAATTTACCCCCTAATTAATACCCTTGAATGACCCAAGATCTCAATCTATTCACTCTCTCTTTGGTGTGTTAGGTTGGGTAGTGAAAAAATGATTTTCAATACACTACTTTCACCTACCCATGGTAATTGAGAATTATTAATCACTCCTTTCTCACCCCTCACTCCCCTACATCATATTACAAGTGAATGAAAATTGTGGTAGTATTATGTGTAAACTAAATTAACAGATAAACCCATGATAAAATTTAAAGGCGCATGGATAATAATATACTACTGATATGGAAACAATTTGATTTCATGAAAATCACACTAGAGAAATGAAAATACAAATTCATTTAAATCCATGGATTTTGATGGGGGGATGTCTCCTCAACCACACCATAGTAGTCTAAATATTATCACCATATAAAATAATTAACAAATCAAAAACCATTATGACATATTATAATGTTGTTTGAGATCAATCTATTTATAAGTTGGAATGAGGTTATTTATATAATGGCCACATCAAGTCGGTATTCCACCTATTATTTCAGTGTTGATAGATCAATCTCATTATTCATTGGATGGGTTACATGTGTCTATCTTTGAGGGTTGTTATGTCTTTATCTAAACTATTGAATCTCCTATATTTTCGTGACACTCTCCCATAAATAATACAATAATATTTAGGAAAATCTTTCCAAGATGTCAATTTTAACTCTTTTGAATATAAAAAATCACTCTTTTCCAGATTTTAACACCCAACAATAATTTCCCCATGTTCCTCTCGTTGAATTTAAACATTCCCTAACCAATTCACTCATTATCCATCTTTGATTTTTCAATTTCTAAAATTGGTTATTCAGTTTTTTCCTATGATTTTGAAGACTTTAATGGTTTAGGAATCAATGTCTTGGGTTTTAAAATAGTTTTTCCACTCCTAGGAATAGTCACAACTTTGAGTTGTTCATGAGAGGTTTGTGTGGTACAAGATTCTTCTAAGCTATTGAGAAATGGTAAACCTGATTGGGAATGGGTTCCATAGCCATTTCAATGTTTTATATATCTAATCTCAATTATGAAAATTGATAATTCATTTTTGATATTTTAAAAAAAAAATTCTAATAATTTGTATGGAAAATATTGGATTCAATGTAGACACAAGGATGGATACTATGCCACTAGTGTACAACAAAATGTGACTCCTAAGACCCATAAACAAGGATATCAGTAGTTTAAAACATCTTCCAACACATATAAAAAAATTTGTTTTTCATGATGAAAGGAAGTGTTCTGAATAAAAATACCCTCATAAGTATCAAACATCAGAAGAAGTTCCTCAATGGTCATAGAAGAAGATGAAATGCTATCAGAAGGAAAATGTATCTAATGTTTCTTTTAATGATATATACATTCCCAATTTTTGGTTTTTGGATAGAAGATGTACCTCACACAAGAATTGAAATAAAAATCTTATTACAGATATCAAATATGATAATGGTGTATTGGTTCTGTTTTCCAATGATGAATAAATCATGATCCAAAAACTACTTTTTAAAATAAATCAAAGAGTTATGAAAAGGTACAAACCAAGTTCATAAAAGAATCAAACAAAGGGGAAGACAAAAAACTCTCACCTGGAATTATGTCGGCCTGTAATGGTGAAGATCAGAAGCATTTTTTATTACCAGATTTTTCCTCTCCCTTGGAAGTGATATGAGACATTCGAACAGAGTAACCTCTTATTCATAATTCACCTTTGAACCTAGAAAGTCTCACACTATGTTCCTTTCATGACAAGCATGAAGAACCTCCAGGTTATTTTTCATAAAAAAAATTCTTTTTCATATGGTGTATTCAGTATTACATGGTGTGAGACTGCATCTAAGAAGGGAATTGAAGACCATTAGAGAATCAATCTCAATTGCATGAAGAGTGATATGCTTCTACCTACAAATAGTGAGACCATTGAACAGAGAATTAGCCTTGGATTGTAGTGAATCACGAGTTCCTAAATTAATTGACAATGCCAAAATAACTAATCCCTAAGGATTCTTGTTGACACCCCCATCCCTCCCCCTCTCATGTAACCCAAAATACAATAACCATATGTGTTTATCTTTAAACCCAAACTGTGCAGAAGTCATTTGATCCATCTGCTCATATTTGCACTGCCTTCACTAATGGGGCTATGAGTGACTTTGATAAATGGTCTCATATAAGGGGAAGTGGTGTTATCCTTACCTAATCATATCATATTGATCAAAATGATATTTTTGTAGACATATATGCATGTTTTGCGACCTTTGTTTTTGTTGAAAGCATTAGGTATGAGGGCACCACGGTGGCAGAGGTTGTCGGGGAGGAGGGTGCCATAGTGAGAGAGGTCTTTGGGGAGGAGGGTGCCACTGTGAGACAGGTATTTGGGGAGGTTATATGGGTGTCAAATATAAAATAAATGGTCTTAAATAATAAAATCATAACATATAACCAAACTCTCCAATTTTATTAGTTAAATACACAAGATCATTTGAAGTCCCTAAGAAAAATTCAGTAACAATTATGAAGGGAGAAACCTGAGGAGATATAAATTTGGCCTAGTTCTCCTAAAAAATGTAATTATTATAAAATGGAATAAAATATGAGACACACACCACAAAGAAATAAATCTTCAAGAAGCACAATATCCACCAAAAACCTAGAAAACTCATAGTCATCCAAGAAACTAATCTAAAACTCTACAAAGAGAACATAATTCAAAAGAACACCATATTCACGAGATGAGAACCATCATAAGGATTTTACAAAATAAATAGAAGAAATAGAACAACACAAGGCTTAGTAAAAAAAATATAGGCTTTAGATGTTTTTTCACTACACCCAACAGGTAAACTAGGACCTTCTACCCTGAACATCACCCCATAGTGAACTAACAAACAAAAATGATCACTGATAAGTTCATAACTTCTCTAAGTCTGTATTGGTCCTAGTTAGTGAAGCATTGGACCAATGGTATCTCATATTCAAACCATTATGAAACCAAACTTGAAAAATCTAGTTTACAAATGTACACCCACACCTAAACATAAAGAAACATAAATCAAAAGATACCACACTGAACCTAAATTCACTACAATCCACAAAATAAATCTAATAAACTTAAAACACACCTCATAAAAATACAAAAAAACACTAATAACCCAAAACCAATTTAAACCCAATATTTCCCTTTATGATAATTCAACTTAAAAAACTTATGAATATGGGAAAAATCTACCCGCCAAAGAAAATATCTTGGATATTTCATGCAAGAGGACTTATAATTACATGGAACTCCATAGAAAAAGAACACAATATGTCTCTCCTTAATCTTTTGAAAAGACAAACCCTAATTATTCTAACCTTCTAGATTGGGATGTGGGGATACAGATGCAGGAAGGGGGAGGTGGAGAGACGGAGAGGCAGGGAGGCTAAAAGGCAGAGACAGATGTAGTGACCGAGTGAGGTGAGGAGGAGGTGGGGATGTGAATATGGGAAGGGGAGGCTCGGAAGAGGCCAGAAGGTGGAGGAGGCAGAGAGGAGGAGCGGGAGACTGTGATGGGAAGCAGAATGGGTTTATGTGGATGTTGATTTGTTTAATAAAATTAATATATAAACTAGATGGAGGGGTTTCATTACAAAACCATGAATTGTTTATCAAACGAAACAGTTATCTTAACACTTATTCAAGAATTGAAATTTAATATAAACAAGCAGAATTAAGAAGTCAGCTAAATGAAATTTAAAACATTCTTGAATTAAAGAGTCTGGGAGAAGGACCCTACCTCAAAGGAGCCCAGCCACCCACACTCAGCGCTTGACGCTTTTATCAATAACAACTCTAAGTTTCTCCATCCATCCTCAAGATATATGCACTTTTTCATATACATAAGGACGTACTAACCCCTATGTATGTGTCTGCATGGCCTGAACATGCACAAGAGGATCTGTATATATATACTCACATGCATAATCCCATTATCACTCACACACGTGTGCATTTTCCATATATATAAATAATCACACCTATCCCCTTATATGTAATCGTACTACCATG
This sequence comes from Viscum album, assembly GCA_963277665.1. Classification (NCBI taxonomy): domain Eukaryota; kingdom Viridiplantae; phylum Streptophyta; class Magnoliopsida; order Santalales; family Viscaceae; genus Viscum; species Viscum album. Next base: position 27,946,405 of record OY728132.1, on the reverse strand, counting down.
GGTGGAGATACATATAACAGGAAAACTTATTATATATATGCTTACCTATGCATATGCGGTGAGTTTCTTTTGACAAGAAGCTTGAATCCACCTCAACGAGATCCAAAAAACACTACAAAAATATAGGAAACCCAAAAATCACAAAAGCCCTATTTAAAATTAGGACAAAGAATAAAAATGGAAGAAACCTTACCCAAATCTGATGTCGAACTCATTGCCTTTGATGGTGGTGGATAGAACTGGCATCATCATAAGAAACCACCTGTAAGGAAATAATGGGAAAAGAAGTGAGATATAAAGACTTATTAAATATATGTGATTGGTGTGTCAAGTGTACATGATAAATGATACATGACTCCAAACCAACATGATCACAAGGATAATATTAATGATTACAAAAAACATAATATAATCCAAATGATCAAGAGAATTAGCAATATAAAGGGAACCTACCTCAAACAATAATCCATAAATCGATCTCAAGCTTGTATCAACCACCAATGATCCTTCTATCCCCTATATCATCCATGAATACATATGAATCAAATAAGAAAACATTTTAAAATTATAACTGCAATCGGTATAATTGATGTTAAACTCACCGGGTAATATACTACACTCAGGCAACAAGACAAGTGTGGGGTCCACTCTAGACACCCACCCAAACCTAAGAAACACAAAAAAATCAAATTTATCAACCCAAAACAACTTAAAATTTCATCAAACTTCATGAAAAAACCATAAATAAATCCACTGAGTAGTACACCTAAACTCAAATTACATGTAATAATGAGATTTCAATATTTCTAAGCCTCCTCTATATATTGTACATGAAATATCCATCATATATAAGTGATCCCATCATGGGTTTAAACAATAATACATCCACATTTTTAATTAAACTTGTGGCTATAAACTAAGATATATCCACAGACCTATCTTTGTTTTTGTTCGTTTTAGTGGTATAGGGAGATATGAGTTGTCCTTCATTGATTAAGGCAGTGAGTTGTCTTTCATCATGGAAATGATACCTATGGGATCATGGGTGATTAGGTAATTTTAGTATACACCTAACGGATCATCTAAAATGATGGGAGTATGTCTTTTAGTTTGAAGGTTGGAAAATGGAAATAATATAAGGCTCACCCCCACCCCAATCTTCACCCCCCCCCCACCTGCAACCCCACTGTACACCACCCCCACTTGCACCCCCCCCCCCCACCTACACCCCCACTCCCCCCACCTAAACTCAAATGACATGTAATAATGATATCTCAAGATTTATAAGTCTCCTTTATATGCCTCACATGAAATCTCTATCATATAGAAGTGATCCCACCATGTGTTTAAACAACAATACAACCAAGATTTTAATTAAACTTATGGCTATAAACTAAGTTATAGCCACAAACCTATATTTAGTTTGGTTTATTTTAGTGTTATAGGGAGATATGAGTTGTCTTTCTTTGATTAAGGTAGTGAGTTGTCTTTCATCATGGAAATGATACCTATGGGATCATGGGTGATTAGGTATTTTTTAGTATACACCTAACAGATCATCCAAAATGTTGGGAGTATGTCTTTTAGTTTAAAGGTTGGAAGGTGGAAATAATATAAGACTCACCCCCCCACACCCAACCTGCACCCCACTACCCCCTTCACCCCCCCCCCCCACCTGCAACCCCACTGCACACCCCCCACCTACACCCCCCCCCCCACTTGCACCCCCACTCCCCCCCCCCCACCTACACACCCACTTCCCCCAACACCCCATTAATAAGGATAGATAGACTTTCACTTTTAAGAATAGTGTTAATTAAGTAGATGAAGGAACTATAAAAACCATACCTTCTATGAATTTCAAAAATAAAAACCCATTTTATGGTATCAAAAGACTTTGAGATATCAATATTTAGTTAAATGTTCCCATTCCTACCTTTGTTATTCATAATGTAGATGAATTTTGAGGAAGTGAATAGGTAATTTTGGATTCTTCTTCCAGTTATAAATACAAATTGATTTGATTATATGATGCCTCAAGAAATATATCATAGCCTCAAAGTAATGACTTTTCTAAAAAAAATTGAATTGCGTTCCCAATGGAGATAGGATTGAAGTCTTTAATATCCTCTACATTATCCTTTTTTTTAATAAAAGTAATGAAATTATAATTGATTCAATAAGGTATATAAGCATGATTAAATAATTATCTCATAGAATTATGTAAATAAACATGCACAATAACCAAGTAAACCATAAAAAATTTGTTTGTGAACCCATCGGGCCTGAACACACTCTCAAATAAGAAGAAGAGTGAAGTATTTACCTTCTTATCATCACAATATTTAGTTAAAGACTTGATTTGATTATTATCAACAACACAAGTAATTTTATCCATCATCTGGAAGGTAAAATCTTCTCCTTTCTTTGAGAACAGTCTTCCAAAATAATCAACCATAACATTAGAAAATTGATTTTATGAGTTTTATAAAGACCCATCGATTCTATGGGTAGTGAATCCTATTCTAATTCACTTTTCCTTGTGTATATAATGAAAAAATATAGTTTTTATATCTCCCTCCTATATCCATATTATATTATACTAGTTTTAGACTTTCCTTTCTTTCAGAAATGGGTTTTCATAAAGTTGAGATAGGGTTTTAATCTCATCGTTTGAAGGATCATTCTGATTATAATTAATATTATGAAATTATAGTAAGGATTTCTTAGGATCTTTGATATCATTACCCATATTATAGAAATATACCTTGTTCCAGAAAAGAATCATCCTTTTAACATTCTTCAAATTTTTTTCCATAATTTGAATAGGGATTCCATAAATTTCCTTGTTCCAAGTAATGATGATAATCTCCCTAAAACTAGGCAAAAAATGTCTGGCATTGTTGAATTCAAATGGAAGGGGAGATGATGTCAATTTATTTGTGAAAATATCCACCATAAAAGGATTGTGATCATAGTGATATTTTTGGGAGATCCAGACCCGATACATTAATAACATAATTATTTTCATCAATATAAACAAAATATCTATCCAATTTTCTAGCTTTTAATACATTGATGGTGTGTCTAAAATAGGTTTAGTAACCACCCACAATTGTAACTTCAACTATACTATATTTATCAAACTAGAATGAAAATTAATAATCTTCCATCATATTGATGTGTGGACCAGTTTTTTCCTCGCGCCTTAGAATAGTGTTAAAACCCCTCAGAATCACCCAACTATATGAACACTAAGAAATTACCCCTTCAAGATTATCCAAAATATCTATTGTTTTCATGTAAGTGTTATAGGAATAAACAAAATACAGGAATATTACAATTCCTTGGATACCAATATCAACTAAAAAGTCTTGCTGATTTTCTGTACATGAATGTAGGTTGATACTATCATACGTTAAAATACAGAGATTCTTAGAGTCATTCTCACTTTCTTTTTGTGATACATAGGATTATCCAAGGGAGGACCATTTAAAGTAACTCCATTTTTCAAACTCTATATTAGGTTTAGCTAAACTAATCATCATGGGTTTTTTGGCCGTAATAAAGTATTTTAGGGATGTGATTGTGTGAGAGTTCCCAAGACCTTAAAAATTACAAAAGATAATCTTCATTTATGAAGGGATTTCATAGCTCTTGTTTTGAAAAACGCAAGGAAACAAGAGAAATAAAATAAATTTCAAAACCTATTATCAATGCCTAGAATCAATTGAGCAAGATGAGTCGGCTTGGCCTGGGAACTCCTGTTCAAAATTTCCCCTAAACTCTGAAGCTCGGCATTTAAATCCCTTTCAAATTTCCTGCAAATTTTACATATTTATGAAAAACTAAGCGTGCAGGAAAGGAAAAAACTAAAATTATAATAAACTTACAATATATAATCTATGACCATTCGATCTCTGGAGGAATGGCGAGGGAGGAGGAACGGAGAGGGAGAAGGAGTATTCACCGGGGGAGAGGGTTGAGGGTGGGAGGAGAAAGTCGAGCGCAATGGTGGGGAGGACGCCTTGAAACACTGATGGCCAGGAAGTGTAGAAGTGATGTTGGGGAGGAGTGCACAGAGAGTAGGTCCAGGTCGAGGGTTTGAGGAGTCACAGAGAGTGGGGAGGAGGAACTCGCAGATCGGGGGAGGAGAGGAGGAGAGCAACATGGAGAGCGTCGTGGAGAGTATCATGGAGAGCATCATAGAGAGCATCATGGAGAGCATCGCAGACAGTGGAGAGGAGGATCTCGTAGATTGGGAGAGGAGAGGAGATCGTCACGGACTGGGGAGGAGGATCCCAATAGTAAAAAAACATTGCTATGGATTTTTTAAAATTGTGTCTATAAATTATGATATAGCCACAGTTTTAATAGAACTATGGGTATAAACTAACCTATAACCACGGACTTATAAAACTGTGGCTATAGGTCCATGAATATAGCCCTGTTTTCTAGCAGTGAAATATGATGGGTTCCTTATAATTTTCCCTTAGTATTAAACATGTACATGGATTCTTTATATTCATGAATTTTCATATGCATGATTATTAAATGCATCACATTTCACTCAATATGATAAATTAGTTGAATATACCATCTAGTTATCCAAATGCTTATTAGCACATCCCTTATCATGTGAATTATTATCATGTGGTTTTCTTCTACAATATCATTATGCGACATGACTCCTCATTTGTTCATGCACAAAAATTATCATGCATGCATAGTATCTTCTCTTAGGTAAAATTATATATGTACTATTCGCTCATCAGGTTTATGCATTGATGTATGAATGACATGTAAAGTGACTTATATTATTCATTTCATCAGTAGTATGAAGGCTCAATGACCTTGGATACTCTTTTTTCATCTCATTTGAAATCTTAAAATTAAGGTTTAAAATAATGAATCATTTCTTCCCATGGTTAATCAACCAAGGAGCAGTCAATTATCATACTCATGTTAGTTCTAGATATCATGTGACCACCTTCATGTGGTAGGTTGGATTAATTCATGTGGTCTCTTTCAATCATTATGTGATTGATTCATCTACCATATGGTCACTCAGTGTTCTTGAGGTATCTCCAAGATTGCTTATATGGTTGGTTGGAAACTAATCATGTAGTAGGCTCTATTACTCATGTGTTCACTTAACCAACCATGAAGAACTCATAGAATATTTGGATCCTTCATGAGGTAAATTCATTTTTCATGAGAATATTATGTAGCTTGGTGTTTGTACATGTGGTAGGTACATTTACTATGGGACAACCCTTCATGCGGTAGGTTCATTTCATGTGGAAACTCATGCCTCCATAGTTAGTCCATTGACTATACTATTCATAGTAAGGTAGGTTTCACAAACATTCTTGCAATCCCATGGAGGAATACAACATGAGAGTGATCGGATGGATTAGATTTATTAGATTATAATGTTTTCATTTTGTGTATAAAATTTGAACATGGTAATAGATATTATAATTCTCTATTCCCATAATGGAATTTTTTTTCCCAGGAACTTTTTAATAACACTAAATGTTTTGAAAATCGCTTGTCCATAAAACCAGGGTTGGATTCCAGACACACTATACACAATTTTCTCTCTCCACCACTAGCACATGTTTTTAACCATATGAAAATATAAAAATTATTAAATATTTTAATTGGTTTATAATAAATAAATTTTCTTCAATAAATGGAACTTCAATCTCCCCCATAGGATTTTTTATCAACCCATAAAACCCTTTCTCAATATTATTTCTCATTAAAGATACACCAAATCACAAAATTTCTAAAAAAACATCATAATACCACACCATAGGTTAAATTAGTGTTTTTTGAGAGAACTCCATATCTTGGTTGCAATAAAAAATTTATCCAAGTGAAAAAATATCTCCCCCTAAATCAAATAACCCACTTCTCCTAAAACTCCACCATTTTTTAATAAAAACAATCACTAGATAGAATTGGTAAGGAAATAAATGAAAATATATTTTTACCTCATCTCAAACTTTTACAACATAATCCATGGATTATTTGTTGTAACCCCCAAAGCTAATTAATGATGTGGGAGGGGCTAAACACCCATGTTCAGCCTTATTGTCTCAAATTTGTCCTTAAGGACAACCTTGGTGAAGATATATATCAATTAATCTTAGGATGAAATAACTTCCAAATTTATATCTCCATTTTACACTATATTCTTGATGAAGTGAAATCTAATGTCAATATTATTGGACCTTGAGTATTGCATAGTATTTTTAGAAAGTTCATTATTACTCTGATTATCACTATGAATTTTGAGAGTATTTTTGAATTTCGCCCTTAAATCATCTAATTTTTCCTTCATACAAGTAATTTTAGTATAGGTACTTATTGTAGAAACATATTATACTTATATAGTACTCAGTGTGACTAAGTCTGTTTCTTGTAGTGACAACTCATACAACTATCTCCCAAGAGGAAAATTTCCCTTGAGGTGGATCTTCTATCATTACAGTCACCTTCCAAATCCATACATGTAAACCCATATAAATTCAAGTTGTTTTTCTTATTGTAAATTATTCCATATCTCATAGAATTTTGATATATTTAATAACCCTTTTTGAAATCATAATATGTGACTCCTTTGGGTCGCTCTGATATCTAGCATAGAGACTCATTGTATAAGCAATATTTTTTCTGGATATTGTGAGATAAAGTATGATACCAAATAGTATTTTGAACTCTATTTTATTAAAACTATTAATATCAAAATACTTATATAATTTCAGTCCCACTTGAATGGGTTTAGATATTGGATTTGAATCCTCTATTTATAACTTATTCAATTAATCTTTAGAATACTTCTTCTAGTATAGGAAAATAAGATTTTATTTTTGCATCACTTGTAATCCCCAGAAGTATATTAGATTACTAAGAATAGATATATTAAATTATTTCTTCATTTTATTTTTAAATACTTGACATGTATTCTCATAATCACCTGAATATATGATATCATTACCATACACAATATAATAAGTGTACATGTCTTCATATCATTTATATATCATTTTTTCATTTTTCATTTAATTAATTTTAACTCCTTTAAATAGTTTTCCAGCCTAGAATACCAGGACCTTGGATCATGTTTTAATTTATATGGATATTTATTCTATTTTGACAATTTTATACCATCATTATAAAGTAAAAAACCATCAGTCTAATCAATATAAACCACTTTTTAAATTTCACCATTTAGAAAGGTATATTTAACATCTATTTAAAAAAAATTATACTGCCTATAAACCATCACAATAAGGAACATCATTATACCTTCCAATCATACAACTAGTGAAAAATATTAATCAAAATATACTCCTTCAACTTAATATTATCCTTTTAATACTAGTTTGGATTTGTTCCTAAAAGTTATTACCTGGTCATTTAAATTGTTCTTAAAAAATCACTTAGTCCCAATGAAATTTTTATCATCAGGTCTTGGAATAATATCCCATATAGAATTCTTTTAAATCTTATATAGCTATTCATTAATGCCTAAATATATTACTCATGTTCAAAATAACCTTTCATGGAATGTGGTTTAACATGATACAAGAGTGAAGTCATGTTTTCAAACCTTGGTCTCCTTTTAGTTGATTGTTTTTTAGGCTCATTATAACTTATATTTATTCTATTCTACATAGTTCTATATAATTATCCAATGATATTCTCTATCCCCACATGTTTATTTTTCCTTTGAAACTTTATTTTTATTCACAACAAACTCTTCTTCATCACTATTTTTATATGATTCGTCATATGTTTCTCTTAATTCGGATTCAACCTATTTTTCACTATTATGTCTATGAATTTTCTCATTTTATCCATAACTTTATTTAAAACCTACTATAAATGGAACACTACTTATGAGTTGTTTTTCAATAATCTTGATATCATAATAATTAATAATCTTGTGAATTATATTTTTCTAGCATCTATAGCATTTCCCATTAGATATATACCTAAGAAAGATACATTCCTTAGATTTCTCATCAAATTTACCTACACATGAGTATTTAATGTAGATGATTCAAGGACTACCAAATACTATGAAGTAACTCGCTATTGAATTTTTTTTGTACCATATCTCATGTGATGTTTTATGTGAGTTCTATCTTATAAAACTTCAATTTTGAACATGTAAAACAATGTACACAACTTTTCTCCAAAATAATATTGATCTTTAAAACTCTGCAAGAATAGTTCTCCTAATCCCCACAATAGTTTTAATCATTATCTTAGCAACCCCATTTTTTTATGCTTGTAAGTAGTGTTTTATTGATTTTTTATCCCATACTTACTGAGGTGAAACTCGAATTCACTACTAGTATACTCTTTCCCATTATCATTTCTCAACTTCTTGATTTGAATGTCAAGTTCTCTTTTAAAATATTTTTTATAAATCTTGGGAATATTCACTACCTATGACTTGAGATTCAAAAAAAATTATTATTTTATATTAATCAATCCATATAATAAATTAAAAGTCACCTTTTAAATATTTTTATATCATGGGTCCATACAAATTTGAGTCTAATATCTCCAAAGGTCTTGTTGATTGTGTATCCACTCTTTTGTGTCTCTCTTTAAACATTTTTTATCTTTGAAAGGCTATGAAAACCTAATATATATCCTGACTCAATTTAGTAAAATATCTCAAAAAAAATCTTTAATGATTTTATTAATATTATTTTGACCAAAGTGGACAAGTATTATCTTCCAAAGATAATTTTCCACCCTATAAGTGAGATAATAAAAAACATTGGGATCTCCAATATGAAATAAATTTCCACTAGTCCTTTCTCCTATTGTGATGATTCTACCATTATCAACTCTTTTAATTAGACAATTTTTATTATTTAATATCACCTCATTAACCTCATTACATAATTTACTTACACTAAAACGTTTTTTCTTAATCCATTGAATAAATAAAACCTTTTTTGAATTTAGTTTCTTAGGTTCAATGACAACTGAACTAACTCCCTTTATTTTTAAACTACTTTCATTTCCAAGAGTCACTGCACCACCATCATTTTATTTAATGAATTTCAAGATCTTGGTATCTCTTTTCATGTGTAATGAGTAGCCATTATCAAGTGTCCATGGATTTTCCCTCTTACTATATTTTAAATAAACCTTAATAATAAAATATTTTTCTATTTGATTTATATTTTATTCTCTATTTTATTTTGAAATATATTGTAGTTTACCTTTAATCATATTCATACACTCTTCGGTATATTGACCTGGTTGGACACACTTTCCACAACTTTCTTTAAGATACTCAGATATGTTTTTAGAAAGCACACCTACCGGTCTTCCAAATTTATGTTACTTCAAACCAGATCTATTGATCCTATTTTTAGAATAACTTCCCATAAACTTAGGATCACTTTGATTCCATGGAGATGACATATTATACCAAAAACTATATTCTTTATGGACACATGATCCACAACACCAGAAATAACCCATAAATTAAGATCTTCCATAAAAATTATGAATCTATCTTGGAAAATTTTCTCACTATTTTAGTATAATATCATAATTATTTTATAAATATTTTTAATAGTATTGATTATCTATAACACTCTTCATCACCATGATTATAGAAGACTTATTTTGGGGATTTATCTCAATCCATATTTTTTTAGAAATGCTTATGAGTCATGCACTATTAGACTATATAGATTTAAAATTTTCAGATTTAATAGATGCATATTTGATCTGAAATAATGAATAGGACTTCTCAATGTTTTTTGATAACTCAACCCTAACTTCACCAGCTTTTTCAAAGTCAAACTTCACATTTCCAAGATACTTTTTAGCTTTAAGGCACCTTGATTTTTCTTAACTGGTTTTTTCTTCTTGAGGAGATAGCTTCTTCTCAGATTATTTTATAATTATTTCTTACTTAGTAACTTTAACTTCATAAATTTTAATCTCCTCAATGTACTCACACCCTTTATTTTTGAAAATAATATTCAAATTTCCTTAGTGTATTAATTTCCTTCTTGAAATTTTTACATTCCTTTTTGAGTCGATAATTCCTTTCAAGACATACTTCATGTTTTGTCTTCGATATGTAAATTATGTAAGATTTATCTCCTTCATAATCTCAACCAATAGAACTATCTTCTTTTTTTCAACATGTTATATAAAATTAGTTTTTCTAGTAAATTACTTTTCTAAATCATCAATTAGATAAGATTTGACTTCCTCCTCTTAACTTAGAATGATTCTCTTTTTCCTAATGAATTTTTTCTTTTTTCATATCATTATATTTACTATAGATTTTATAAGATTTAACATTTGATATACATTGTGATTTTTCTTCTTATTAATCATAATATTACTCCATGAACTTCTCATTCTTAGGAAAATCTGTAGCAAAATTTATAATTCCTTGATATCTAAAACACTTAAGTGTAATCTTTCCTTTATATTTTCATTTACCCTATTTAACATTTTTAAATATGAGAACCATGATTTTCTTATGATTCTAATCACTCTCATCATCTTTATCTAAATAAATTAGGTTCTCAAATAGTTTTTCCTCCTTGATATTCAGTTTTTTTAAAGATTTGTAATCCATTTATTCTTCTTTATTCTTCTTTAAAACTGGCACTTTTTTCATCACATAATACAGGATGGTGTTGTAAAATTCATCAAGAGATATTTTATGAATTTATTCTAAAGATGATATATTTGGTTAAAATATATCTATAAATTTTCTAATTTATTTTTTGACCACATTTAAATCATCTATATTATTTCATAATCCTCTGATATGACTAACTATCTCATTCACTATAGTAAAATAGTCATCATTATTATCATCTTCACCCATTTTTATGTATTCAAATTTATGCCTCCATATTTTTAAATTATCTTATTTTATCTTAATTTTTTCATCATACATGTTCTTGATCTTATCCCATATTTCATTGTATATTTGTATCCTCATCACCATGTTATACGCATTTTCAAAGAAGGATGATAATATTGCATTTCTTTTTTTCCATCAATCTCAAGATTCCTCTTGTTCACAAATGTTACAACACCATATATTTTAATAGGTGGATAACCCACAATGAAATCATCACTTAATTCAAGTCCCTATGACAACATAAATAGTAAAATTCAATTTTTTCACCCATGAAATTTCTTTCCAAAAAATAATTGAACACCTCTGTAATTCAAAAAATTATAATTTTCCATGATGTATGTTAGATGAGTAGAATCTTAGGGGAACCTGGTTGTTTATAATTCTACCTAAAGTTCCTAAGTCAAATATGAAACCATTTAGAGGGGGTTTTAATTATAGGTTCTAGTTTTCAAAAAATTATTCTTATGGAAATAAACCTCTATGATAGGTTAATGTCATGATTTACTCTCTTGAGTCACTTCCTCACCAGTATACATAAATAATAAATAGTATCAGCACACAAGAACTTTTACAAGGTTCAGAATTGATGTGATAACCTAATCTTTACCATGATTAACCTTTAGTTGGGCCACTGATTATTTTATCATTTTAATTTGTAGTAATTAAAAATTTCTACATTTGGTACACAAGGTCTTAGTAGGTTTTATCCACTTCTCTATGAGGGTTGGTTTCATCCACTCCTAACAATAATTTGGATGGAGTAATTTAGACTGAAACCACCAGTAGATAGGAATTTATTCTCATACCTTTGGTTTGAATCTTATATTTAGATAATTAATGGATGCTTTAGCACAAAAGGATATGTTTTCTTTATGAAATAATTTGACTTCCAAATAGTAATGACGAAACATAAGAATATTTATCATCCACTCAATATTTCTGAATAATAATATCATGCATGAGGGAATGCATGCATGGTATAACCTTTTTCCTTTCATCATCAAACACACAAATATTTCTTAGTAAATTTATAATTGCCTTGACTGTATAGATCGATCTTATTTAGCCTATCTTTCTTTGATACAACAAAGTATTAGTGTCTCTCACAATATTCTCAAACAACCTAATTTCTCATTTTCATGGAATAAATATTCACAAAATGTGTGTAATAATATTCCTTGCAAACCTGGATAATAATTCCTCATTAAAAATAAATCAAAAACAAAATTTAAATATTCATTTAACTCTAAGAGACTCAGGTAATCTTCCACATGGAATTTATAAATATTGTGACTTCCTTGTAATTTTACCTCAACATTAAACCTGTAATAGGATTATTTATATTCATTCATGTTTATATGAATGATTATTCAATGTATCTCATTTCTCTCAAGATAATAAATTCATGTAATTCCTCATCTAGTTATAAAAATACTCTTTAACTCATCTCCAATCATGTTAATTATTCTCACATGGTTTTATTCTATAATATCATAATACAAAATACCTCCTCATTTTTTCATGAATTCATCAAATATTCTATTAAGTTCAATTATTTCACACATTTCACTCATTAGGTTCATTAATTAATGTATGCATTAAATTTTAATAAACCTTCATTATTCCTTACATCAAGAGTATAAAGGATCAATAACCTTGGATACTCTATTTTTTATCTCATTTGAAATCTCCAGCATAAGGTTAAATATAATGAAACCTTTCTTCTCATGGTTAATCAACTAAAATGTGGATAATAATTATACTCATGGTAGTTCCAACTTCCATGTGTCCTTCTTTATATGGTAGGTTGGATTAAATATTGCGGTAACTTGTGATCATTACATAGTGGATCCATTGACTATACGATCAATAAGTGTTCTTGAAATAACTCTAATATTTTTCATATGGTTGGTTGGAAACTCAATGTGTGGTAGGTTTTATTACTCATATAGTTTTTTGACCGACCATGTAGAACTCATGGTATCTTTAGATCCTTTATGTGGTAGCTTCATATTTTTTTAGAATCTCACTATAGTTTGGTTTTTCTATTTGTGTTGGGACCATTTATCATAAAGAAAACCCTTCATGATGTAGGTTCTGTTCACATTGAATCTCATGCCTCCATGTTCTGTCTATCGACCATGTTTTTATTTTTATGGTAGGTTTTACAAACATTCTCATAATCCTAAGGAAAAAATACAATGTGGGAGTGATCGTACAGCTTAGATCCCTTTCATTGGATGGTTTTCAATCTATGTGTAACATTTAAATGTGGTAATATTGACTACACCTATTCGATCTAACGTTAAACTTATGTCTGTCAAAGATCCACCTAATAACACTAAACATGCTCCAAACCACTCAACTATGACACCAGAACTGTCTCCCAGACACACTACACACACGTCTCATGGGCCATGCCTCCCTATGTTGACCCATCAGCAATCCTACATGCTTATGTGTTCACCCTCATACTTATACATTCCATGCATGCTACCATACCTACCTTGTGTAGGATTAATCCACTATTCTTAGTCTTCGAAAATTCCCACATTGGGTTGGTTATGGTTGAACCCAGTGCCCACCTAATCAGTGGATGAACTTGGGTCCCAGGGTGAGCTATAAGCTGGCCTAATTTTTTAGTAAACTCCCAAGTAAAACAAAGTAAATCACTTAGTAAAATATGAAGTTTAATTTTGGAAACTAAACCTTCTCAAATATCCTACATGCAATTTTTTCATGTTTTTCTTCACTGTTGTAGACGGTGTTCACTCTCCGCTACTTTCATTTGTTTTTAACCATATGAACATATCAACAATCATCATATATATATCTCATAAATGGTTGAAAAAAAATAATTCTTCAACAAAGGTAAATTTAATAAGAAATCATAAATGAAAAATCATAATCATGGAATTTATTTATGAAAACATGAAAACTCATGAAAAAAAACCTTTCACCTTTAAAATATTATAGAATTTTATTTAAATCATGAGTTTATTTTCTTAAATTATGAAATAAAAATATTTATTTTGCATCTGATAGAAATAGTTGAAAAAACATGTTTGTATCTTTGGAAATTTTAAGTATAATTACCTTTACAATAACCCTTACAATAGAATAACCATCAAAGTTATTTCTAACATATCTCTTAGGAGTAATTTATTTCCCATCAACTTCATCATCATTACCTAATGCATTGGAGAGATATATCGGGCTCACTCATTACTGTATAAAATTTAGAAGTACCATATCATGATAAAAAACACATAAAATAATAAATTTCCATCATAAAATATAAAAAATTATTTTATTTAATACATATATAGAAACACTTTCAGGATTCAGGTAAAATTAAGGATAAAAACTATTTTTCTTTGAAAACTCTAATAATGAAAATATCTCATACGAATATGAAATATGATTTTCATTGAAAACCCATGAAACCTTATAGTTTAAGATTTATGAAAAATAATAGCTATGGTGTAACATCCCATTACCGATATGATAGGTATGAATTTATACTTGTCATATTTTTTCCTTTTTGTTCACTGGGTAGGGTTGAGAAGGAGTTAGGAGGATACTTATAATGGTGAAGTTAGAGTTTTGTTGGACTCTCAACCTTAGTTGGGTGTTCTTTAGGCTTCATGAGGGGTATACACCATGTAACTAGGTTACACACCATGTAATGGTTTATATAGGCATATCGTGAAAGGTTACATGACATTAAGAGACTTTACATGTTGTGAGTTATTTAATTATCAGTTTTTAATTCGAAGTGATGAATTTCTTGGAGGTTATGGAAATTAACTATTTCAAAACATATAATGGGGTTACACATCGTGTAATACCCTGACTATAGTTTTTAAATAGGAAGAATGGATGAGATCCTATTTTCTCCTATACTCCATTTTCTTTTCTCTCAACCTAAATCCTTCCCCAAGCAATCATGGAGCTCTCAAAATCTTCTGGATCTATTTGTTCAGTATTCGATCATTATTGCACTTGTAGTGTGATTCCTATGTAAGATTTTTCCCTTATTCTTCATCTTTATCTCTTTCTACTCCTTTGGTATTTCAATAGATCATCTTGAAATTTATGTATTTGTGCTCTGTGATGTTGGATCTTGTATCTAGGTTGAGTTTTGAGGTATTCTTCACCTCCATTCTCATTAGCGGGTTTCATTGTGAGTGTGAGTTTTGGGAAAAATGTAGGTAGTTCTGTCTATTTTGTCCAAATTTATTAACTTATAATTGCTTTATTTTTTATAATTATTGATTTAAATGAAATTGATCAAAATTTATTTCAATTGATTTAATAAAACCCGATTCTAGTGAATTAGAATATTTAGAATGGTTTTGGCATGAAGATTTGGAAAACCCCCAATTCCATTGAATTGGGGTGTGTTTATAGGAATTGGTTAATTTAAATTGTTTAATTTAAATTTCATATTTTATGGAAACTATTTCTAATAAATTTTTGAATTTAATTTTGTTAATTAATTGGTAAATTTATGGAATTGGTTTTGATTTGATTTCAAACTTTAGAAAATGGATTAAAAAGTTTTGATAGAAACCCAATGGTTTTATCTTGTTTAAAAAGGAATGGTTTTTATTAAAAAAAATTAAATGGAAAATTGGAATTTGAAATGGTGGAATGGGATTTAATTGTATTTTAAGTAGTCTTAAAATAAATTTCTCATAATTGATTGTGTAAGAGAACATGAAATCCCTAGGTAGTTTGTGATTTATTTGGACACACTCTATGATTATACAATGTTCTAAAGCATAAATGCAGTAGGTCACATCCCTGATGGGATGGTAATGATTATCCTTTGGATAGTGTTTGAGGGATGTGTGTATACACATATTGTCATGATCACTGAGAGAGTGTATAGTCCTATAGCTTTAAACTTTCGTATCTATTTGGAAGATAACCATGTTGCTCACTTGCTTTATATTTGAGATATTATTCCAACATTGTTAAACTACATTACATGCCTTTAAAATTTATATAAACTATTTTATATAAAATATTTATTTAATCCATTATTTTTGAAATATTCCATCACTGGTAAAGCCTTTTCTTAAAGTATTTTCCATCATTTTAAATGTATAGCATGATTTTTTAAAATATTATTTAAAATTCAAAACCTATTTATTTTAAAATTGAAAATATTTCTTTTGTTAATCTATTATTTTCATCTATTATGAAATCTATGGTGAGGTCTTACTGGGATTTTTACCTCACACCCTCCTTGTGCCTTCGGGTGTTTATATATTATCTCCTTCCATGTTCGAGCAGGGGGAAAGGATGTCTTGTAGGTGGATCTATATATTGAACCATGGACTTGGTGAGACATGTCCTTAGGGAATTTGGTTGTTCATCCATGTTTTGGTAATTAGGTTGTAGTACTTTGGGAATTAATACCTTGTTGACTTCTGGTAAATTACTCCCAGTGGAGTTTCTTTTTTATTCATATTGACTTTCTTGTCTTACTTCCATTAAGTTTTGTGGAAAATTCATTCCCACTTTCATGTTATATAATTATAGGTACTAGTCACCGACACATGGGGATCGAGAATGACCTTCAAGCTATGTTAGGACTGGCTTGGTTATTTGGTTACTAGGGTACCCATGCTAGTTCATGACAAAGTGGTATCCTAGGAAGGTTTGTTGAGTTTCTTGTCTTGAATTCAGTATGCATTGTGAAATATTTTTGGGACTTAGGAGGTATTTGTGATTGAGTGTTTGTCCATCTATCACTACAATGAACCTTAAGTCACTAGTGGTGGTTATAGAAATATGCCTTGTATATTAGTTTTAGTCTTTTCCGTGATTTTATTTGGATAGAGTGAAATCCAAATCTTATCATTCAATATGTTGGGATTTATTTCCCTTGTTTCTCCATTTTAGAATTAACCTGATGTATTCCTTATTGTCTGTTGATGTTGTGTAGCATCATGCCTCCGAGAATATGTATAAATCAGATCTTTAAGGATGGTGATATTGAACCATAGTGAGTGAATCCTCTAGTGGACTCGAATCTAGTTGAGGTGACAGTGCGCACTATCCAAACTTTAGGACAGACACCACCTCCAGTTCCCATTCAGGATATAGATATAGAATCTTAGGGGGATGTTATTCAGAATCATTCACAAAAGTTTCGTCACTAGAAGCCTTCGGTTTTCACAGGTTCCAATGATCCTCAACATGCTGATAAATGGTTGGGTAGGATATAACATATGTTTAAGTTCTTGGAGACACTGGACGTGATCAAGGTAAAGTGTACCACCTTCATGCTCGAAGGACCAAGAAGAAGATGGTGGGACATGATGGTGATGGAAAAGAAACATGAGGTATTAGAGTGGAAATAATTCAAGGTTCTTTTCACTGACCAATTCTATCCAAATTCAATAGTTTAGGACAAGGTTTTGGAGTTTTTCAAGCTTGAGCGGGCTAATAGAACCATGAATGAGTATTCAAATAACTTTTATGAACTCATGTAGTTTGTTCTTGAGATTGTATCTAATGAGAGTATGAAGGCTTGAAGGTTTTAGTTGGGACTTTGATCAGATATTTTTTCTTAGTTTTTCTTACTGAAAATGACCAATTATGATGATGTGATAGATAGGGAGATAAAGGTTGAGATGGACCTGGCTGGAAAGTCAGGATTGATGGGAGTTCCTTTTTCTCTTAGTGTCAATGTGAGTTACTTTAAGGGTAAGATAAATCATGGTGATTATCATGGTATTTATTGATGTAAGGTTCATTCTAGACCTCCTATAGCACTAGGAGGAAATCCTTTGACTTTTTATCAATGTGTAAATCGAATAAAATCTAAGAAGGTTTGCACTGAGACATCTAAGAATTGTAGCTCCTATAGACGTTAAAGATAGTTATAGAGATTCTTATATATCTTTTATACTCCTTATAGTGGGACAGGATCTCAGCTCCTCCAAAAACTTTATGGAAATCATATGCTTCATTTATAAAAGATTTACAACCATAGGAATCTGTAATGAAGTTACTTCGTGCAGTGGAAGAGTCTACAAAGTAATCAAACACAAGTCCAGTGACTGTGAGAGGTACCATTACTATATCTTCATCATTAGTGTCTACTCTATTTAATACTGGTTCATATCATTCATTTATTTCAAACTGTATTATTAACCATCTAAATCTTCCTATGGAGATTTTATCTTGTGCAATGGATATTACTACACCCCTTGGAATGAAGAGAGAGTAGGGTATCTGTAGTCCCACTTGTTTATTCTCTCTATTAGATGTCAAGATGGCTTAGAGTTCTTTGGTCCTCGACATAAAATCAATTAATTTCATTTTTTGAATAGATTGGATAATTACTAATAAATATTAGATTGATTTTTATCTTCGATGGGTCTACCTTAATACTCTCAGTGGTGTGTCTCTTGTCTTTGAAGGAGAATGGGATCCAAGGCCGATCAGGGACATACCTTTTTATCCAATGTTGGGGAAGATAATATTAGTGTTTTCTTTTGATCTAGAGTGGGAATATTTGAGTGGTGATCTCCCTCTGGTTTTCATTGAGTTTCCAGACGTGTTTCATCCTAATTTCTTTTGGTTTCCATAGATAAGAGAGGTCATGTTTTCCATTGACTTAATGATTAGTACTCAACTGGTTTCTATTCCCTCTTACCTCATAGATCCATCTAAAATTAAAGATCTTAATTCTTGGTTGGAAAATATTCTTGAGAAATACTTTATACTCCTGAGTGTGTCACCTTGGACGGCACTGGTTCTCTTCGCTAAGAAATCTGATTGTTCTATTCTCTTATGTTTTGATTACCAAAATCTCAATCAATTTAAGTTAAAGAAAAAATATTTATTTTCATGTATTGATGATTTTTTGATCAGGTGAAAGGGGTGAAGTGGTTTTCAAATATCAACATTCGATCTGGTTACCATTAGTTAAGGATAAAAGAATCTGACATTCATAAAAATGCCTTTCAAAGCAGGTATGTCCATTATGAGTACCTTTTTATACCCTTTATTTTAATAAATTATCCTGGAGTGTTCATGGATTTTATGAATAGTATTTTCCATAAGTATAAGGATACCTTTTTTTAGTCTTTGTGTATGACATCCTCATTTACTCCATGTCCGAGGAGGATCATGTACATCATCTGAGAACAATTTTGAGTCTGCTGATAAATCACCAACTTTATTCCAAGATTTTGAAATGTGATTTCTATATTTGGGAAGTGAAATTATTGGGATATGTGGTGTCGGAACAAGTAATATCAGTTGATCCTGAGAAGGTGAATGTTGTTATGACTTTGGAGTAACCACAAAATATCTTCAAGATTCAGAGATTCTTTGGATTATCCAGATATTATCATCAGTTCATGAAGGACTTATCAAAGTTGACTTCTCCAATGTTTGCTCTAACTCAAAATGAAGTGAAGTATTCTTGGAATAATAATTATCATAGTTATTTTGTGTTGTTGAAACATCTTTTAACTATTGTTCCGGTGTTAACTCTTCTAGAGGCCAAGAAGGGCTATGTAGTATTTTGTGATGAAATAGGTTCAGGATTGGGTTATCTTCTTATGAAATGTAATCATGTCATTGCCTATATATCTTGTAAAATTAGGACACATGAGAAGAATTATCCTACCCATGACCTTGAACTTGCAGTTTTAATGCATGTACTTAAGAGTTGGCTGCATTAACTTTACAAATAATGGTTTACAGTGTATTCATACCACTAGATCTTGAGTTATATCTTCACTCAAAAATATTTGAACCTATATTAGAGGCAGGTAGAGTAATTGTAATATTTTGACTTTGAAATTTCCTATACCCTGGGGAAATGGATTGTAGTTACAAATTCTTTGAGTAGAAAAATTCTGACCCAGGTAGTGAAAGAATATTTGAAAGAATGGAATACGATAGCTCTTAATGCACAGTTACATATTGGAGTTGAAGAATTAGAGGTTAAATTTTCTTTATACAATGTCTAGTTTAAATCTGATCTTCTCAAGATTATAATTCAAGATAAACATATTTATGATAAATTTAATAGCATTAGAGACTCTCTTTATAGTGGGGGGACAGTTTCCCAGTGGTCATTCTCTAAATAAGGTGTTTTGTGTTATCAGAATCAATTTGTTGTACCATTAGTGGCAAGGACGGTTATGATAATGGATTATAATACTTCCCAATGAACTGTGTACCCAGGAACCACTAAGATGTTCTATGATAAGCAGTGGTAGTTTTGGTGTCTAGGTATGAGATGGGGCATTGTTGAGTTTGTTTCCCACATTTATACATGCCAACAAGTTAAGGCCGAGCATTAGAAACCTTCAAGTTTACTTTATCCACTTTCAATCCCTACTTGGAAGTGGTATAAAATCTTTATAGACTTTTTGTTTGGGTTTCATCATACCTAGAGAAATAAGAATGTGGTATGGGTTTTGATCGATATGTTAAACAAGTCATCTCACATCATACCCATTTGTGATACAACCAAATTTGAGGAGTTTGGAAACATCTACGTGAATAAGATTTTCTATTTTCATGGAGTTGTATCTATTATAGTTTCTAATAGGGATCCTTAGTTCACCTATCGATTTTGGATAGGCCTTTAGAAGGAAATGGTATCTCAGTTCCATTTTATCACAGCCTACCATCCACAGTTAGATAGTCGGATAGAAAGAGCTATACATATTCTTGAGGATATGCTCCTTGTGTGGGTTCTCAACTTTGGTGGGGATTGGGATTATCATTTGGGACTGTTTGAGTTTTTTTATAACAATAGTTACCAGTCTGCAATCATAATGGATCCTTTTGAGGCCTTGTATGGTTGGCCTTATAAATCTTTGTTGTTTTGGTTGGAGATTGGTGAAAGTTACTTGGTTAGACCATGTTTAGTTCATGATATGACAATAAATATTCAGTTAAATCATCAGTTTGGTGAACTAAAGCCCACTGAAATAGTCATTTAGTTAGCAAATCGGATTACAGCACACCCTTCTGGTGTGTTAGAGGATGTTCTTGTAAGGGTTTAAAATTTAATTTTTCCTACTGATTTTTTTTTTTGAATAAAATAGAAGATGATAGGATGAATGGAAATGCCCCAATTATATTGGATGGACCATTATTAAAACCACCAAAACCAAAATTAATGTTCATAATGGAACATTATCTATGGATTTTGGTGTTGACATAGTCCATTTCAACATTCTTGATTCCATGAATCACCCCTTAGAAGAACATTCCTCTCTCTCTATTAATTCAATTGATGTAATCCATTCCCCTGGAAACACCTATTATCATTCCCCCGATACCCTTTCTGATTTTTCATCCTTGATTGAAATTCTTGGTAATGAATCATGCATTGATTATTGTAGTGGTCTAGAAAAGTGTCATGCATGTTTATTAATTGATAATTTCTTGAACACTGAGGATCCAATGACCATAAATGATACTGTTAATCTTGTAAAATCTCATTCCTTATCTGAGGATGATACCATTGAGCAGTTAGATGATATTATTAACCTCTCACTTTTATACACACTCCCATCAATCCAAAATCCACCAAAATTGAAACTAAAAAAACTGCATCAAGATTTAAAATATTCATATCTTGAGAATGGAAACAAGATTTACATCCTCATTTCTAGTTCACTCCCTCCTAAGCATGAATTTTGACTGCTTGAACTTTTGAGGGAGTATAAACAAGCTTTGAGATGGACACTTTCTGAAATTCCTGGTATTATCCCATCAATTTGTACACATCATGTATTTTTAAATGACGAGGCTAAACCAGTGAGGCCGGCACAACGTCGACTGAACCCAAACCTCTTAGAAGTTGTGAAAATGGAGAAAACAAAATTATTAGCTTCTGGAATCATTTCCCCCATCTATAACATCCAATGGGTCAGTCTCGTTCAAGTAGTTCCTAAAAAACTGGTCTTACAGTAATTAAAAATTAAAATAATGAATTGGTTCTAACTCATGTGCAGAATAGTTGGCGTGTCTATATATACTATCACCGACTAAATCAACACATTAAGAAGGATCATTTCCCATTTCCATTCATTGATCAAATGCTAGAGAGGTTAGCGGGTAAGTACCACTACTACTTCTTTGATGGGTATTCTAGATATTTTAAGATCTATATTTCCCCTAAGGACCAGGAAAAGGAAACCATCACTTGCCCCTTTGGAACATTTTAATATATAAGGATGCCATTTGGTATGTTCAATGATATGAGTTCTTTCCAGCGATGCATGGTTAGTATTTTTTGGAATTACCTATAGAATTTCATGAAAGTATTCATGGATGATTTCACTATTTATGGCTCCTCTTTTGATAAATGTTTGAGAAGTATTGATTTAATATTACATCACTTTATTGAAAATAATATCATATTAAATTATGAGAAATTCCATTTCATGGTGTGACAAGGTATAGTTTTGGGACATGTCATTTCTAGGGATGGTATCTAAGTGGATAAATCAAAAGTGGATGTCATTTCTTCCCTACCATTCCCCAAAAATGTACGGGATGTGTGGTATTTCCTAGTTCATTCTAGATTTTACCATTGTTTCATTCCTGATTTTAGTAAAATTGCACTCCCCCTCTACCAATTACTCCAAAAAGAAAAAGAATTTTTCTTTTATAAAGAATGTGAGGAATCTTTTAATAAGTTAAAATTTAGTCTCACCTCACCCCCAGTAATCCAACCACCTTAGTGTAATTTACCATTTTAGATCATGTGTGACACCTCTAACTAGGTATTTGGGGTAGTCTTATCACAATGGGTTGATCAAGATCTACATTTCATTGCATATACCTCACATACTTTGGAACCTGTCCAAACAAACTACACCACAATAGAAAAATAATTCCTTTCCATTGTGTTTGCCTTGGAAAAATTCTGGTCATACCTTTTGGGGTCCAAATTCATTGTGTTCTCAGACCATGTATCCCTCTGGTATCTCCTTAAGAAACCAGAATCCAAACCACGTCTCATTCGCTAGATGCTCCACCTTCAGGAATTAAATTTATAAATTAGAGATTAAAAGGAGCAGAGAATGTGGTGGATGACTATATCAGTAGGATCTACTCATCCTTGGACCTTGTCTCATCCCCCTATCTTCCTATAAATGATATGTTTCCTGATGAGAAATTGTACCGAGTGCAATATGTTATTCCTTGGTATGATGAAATTGTGAATTATTTGGTAGCATCTTGCATTCGTACTGATTTCAACAAAAACCAGGTCAACCATCTAAAACATGAGCCTCGTTGGTACATTTGGGATAACCCCTACCTTTGGCGCAATTATAGTGATCAAGTCCTTTGGCATTGTATACCAGATAGCGAGATTCAGTCCGTCCTTAGGTTCTACCACACTCTTGCTTGTGGGGGACACATTGGTCCCCAATGGACTGCTCGCAAGGTCCTCGATTGTAGTCTCTTTTGGCCCACATTGTTTCAGGATGCCCATGAATTATGTAAATCTTTTCCTCGATGTCAAATAATAGGGAATGTATATAAAATAAATAAGATTTCACAAAAACCCTTACTCTTCCATGACATTTTCGATGTTTGGGAATTGAATTTATAGGACCATTCCCCAATTAATTTGGTAACCTATACATTCTATTGGAAGTGGATTATCTTTCAAAATGGGTAGAGTCGTGAACTACAAGGACTGATGATTCTAAGGCAATTGTGGAATTTTTTAGAACCCAAATTTTCTATAGGTTTGTCTTACCTCGGTTCATCATCAGTGACCAGGGTTCTCATTTCTATAATCGAACAATGCAATCTATTTTTCATTAGTATGGGGTCGGGCATCGAGTGTCTACTGCTTATCACTCACAGAACAATGGTCAAGTAGAGATATCAAATAGAGAAGTCAAACATATTCTTGAGAAAATGGTCCAACCCAATATAAAATATTGGAGTCTTAGACTCGATGATTCATTATGGGCTTATCGTACTGCTTTCAAAACCCTCATTAGAATGTCACCATATTGGCTAGTGTTTGGAAAGAGTTATCACCTCCCTGTTGAGATTGAGCACCGGGCCTACTGGGCCATCAAACAATGCAATTCTAATCTTTCTGGTGTAGGTTCTCAAAAAAAGTTGCAGATTCAGGAGCTAGAGGAAATGAGAATAGATGCATATGATAACTTTAGGATTTATATGGAGAGAACCAAGTCTTCCCATGATTGTATCATCCTTCATCGTCAATTACACATTGGGCAGAAGGTCCTCCTCTACAATTCAAGGCTAAAGTTGCATCCAGGTAATCTTTGTTCCCATTGTTTTGTTCTATACATTGTTACTAGTGTATCTCCATTTGTTGTTGTTTAGGTTGAAAATGAATAAACTAATAAAACCTTCTCTATCAATGGGCAGCAGCTAAAGCAATTCCACAAAGAACTTCTGAAGTCCCCAATAGAGGAACTCCATGTTCAATAAGAAACATACCAATAACACCCACCAGGTTTTATCCTTCCTACCACATTCTATTTTATTATAGTGAGTACATTGCACACTCTAGGTGTGGGGAGGATGGGCTCATTCTTGGGTTAGTTAGGAATTTGCATCATTTTTTCCTTTCTTCTCTTTTTCACCTTCTTTATGGTATTTTCACTTTTCCTCATCTTGTTCAGTTCATTAGGATTTTCATCATCATTCTTCTTTATTCTCTTTTTTTCCTTCTTTATTGTATTTGTACTCACCCCCCCCCCCACTTATTGTCACCAAATCATGGGAATTACTGAAAATTCATGTTGAAATTTTTGATTCCATGTTGATTTAACATTTGATGAAAACCTGACACTATTATGGAATGAATGTTTGTATGAATTTAACATCAGGGAGCGTTTTTTAGTGAATTGTTTTTTTGACAATGATATAAATAGTTTTATCTCTGTGAAACCTTTAAGATGATTGATGCCCCTTATGTGAGTAGTTTTTGGGGAAATTGTTTCACTAATATCTCCACAAATTTTTTCACCAAAATACAAATTGTGAATATTTCTTACTTAATAGAAGTTAAATATATGTTAGGTTAATATTTTTTAGATTAAAATTATATTTCTATATGTTCGTTCCTTATTCGATCTATTTCATTACTGTACCAAATTGACCTATATGTGTGTACCTGATATTCAACAATCATACGCCCTAAAAAATTCAAAAAAAATTGGTTGTGTCTTGGGCAGGTCAAAAACCACTCCTCCTCAACCTTTGATCAGGTCAAAAACCACTCCTCCTCAACCTTTGTTCTTGTTATAACTATTATAATTAGTGTCGTGAGGATATCAAACAAGAGTTGATAGATGAGTGTGAGATTTGTTACAAATACATCTTCTGAAAAAAAATGAGGGGAGTGATGAAATGTGAAACATATGGGGATATCTAAGTCGGGAGATTATGGTTTGACTTCTGGGAATGATTAAGTGAGTGGGTATTGAAATATTATTACAAAGGATGTAGGGCAGGTTCAGTGGACAAAATCATTTAAGCTGAAAAATGTTAAAATAACTTATATTTATTGGATAGAAAGTGGAAAGAGTGGTATGGAATGGTTTTTACACACACACATGGAGAGTTAGTGTCATGGTTGAATTTTGAATTCCTTTCTCAATTTAGAATCATTAATATCTTTGAATTTAACTATGATATGATTTATGAGACATCTTTTTCCATTTTCACTAGGAAGAACTCCTTGGTGTAGTTTGTGCATTGATCACATTACTTTAATAAATTAAAATTTAATAAAATGTTAAATATTCATGATGTTAGTAATATATACATACATAATTTTTGAAAATGTAACTTTTCCCAAGAGTGAAAATGTTTAGGTGTGGGGGTGTGATCGCATCGCGATTCACTATTTCATTTTCACCCTTACACCACTATTTTAAACTAAATTTGTATTGTAAATTCCAAATATAATAACAAATTTAACTTCATTTTAGATTCAATCATTTTGTGTTTATCACTGTTAAAAGGTAAATTATACTTGTTTTGATATTTTTATTGAATCTAGAGATGATTGGAGGCCCAAAAGATCATCTAGAAGAAAAATGGTCCAAACTGCATGGCATCTCATGGACATATGTCCACTGTTTTGATCAGTATGAGAATTTCATGCATCAAAATGGGATGAAACTTTGTGTTCCTATAAAAAACATCATGTTATAAAAATCGTATCAAGTAACACAATCCCAATTAGGACATATGTTGGCCTATCCAAACCATTATTTATAGGGGATAGAATCTTCCTAAATTCAAAAGTTTGGTTCGGTATTTTGACCATATCTCTAATAAAGTTTTCTAATGGAAACCAAATTTGATAGGGATACATTAAAGAGGTCTTCTAAAAACTCTTATATTTTGTTAAATTCATGATATTTCTTTACACTATTCCAAAATAGAGACACAAGTGGTATCTCAAAAAATTGGGTGCTCAAAACCATGTCCCGTTTTGGCTATAAAAAGGCACCATGGGCACCTCATTTACAAGTTCGTCCAAGGAGTGAAAGGCTAATAGTTTGGAGTTTCATAGGATTCATATCCTCATCCTAGAAGTTCTAGAGGTCCCTATCCTAATATAGGTATCAACAATGAAGAAGGAGTTCCACCTGAGCTTCCTCCTCCTCCTGATGTTGAGCTAAATGGTGGGCATTCGTTGTGAGGGAGCTACACACATGTCAAGGGAGTTTAGACACATATATTAGCTACTGGTTTGGAGTAATTTTTTTGTTTAAAAATTTCATTCCATGTACCTTACATGATTTAATATTTGAATGCTTGTTTTGATACATGTGGATGTTATGCTCTTAATTTCTAACTGATCGGTGTGAGTTTCTAAGTGCGTGACTTGTGTTTTTCTGATTGGACAGCACAAGAATCCTTTTCATACCCACCTTATTGAGATTTCAATCTGTTTTGGAATATATTATTCCATTTATAAGTGATGGAACTTTACAATACGATTTTTACGTTAAGGTTTGGTTCTTTAAGCATTGAAATAAAATCTTAGGAATTAATTGGGATTCCAATTAATTTAAACCAAATAATTAATCCAAAACTAAATGAATATCTATAAACAATGAACTTTAAATGTGTGTATTGAAATCAAAATAAACTTTTTTATCTCATATTTTCCAAAATCCATTTGGTTTCTCAACTTTTAAGATTTCAATTAAGTCATTTCATCCTAAAACTATTTTCAAAACCACCCCCCAATTTTAGTACTTATTATTAAAAACACGCACTCTAAACCCAAAAACGTTCCTTGAGAGATGACCTAGGGTTTTCCATAGACTATAAATAAACCTTAAAATCATAATAAATTTGACTTTTCACAACAGCACGGTCATTCACTTTGGTAAAAAGTTTCAAAAGTGACTCATATAAAAAAAATTAAAATGATTCATTTTAATAATTTTTAAATAAATTCAAAGGTAGTATAAAATAAATTTATAAAAAAATTTAAGTATAGATAATATATATATATGTATATAATTATTTTAATTACATGTACATAGAGGATAAATATTTTAAAAAATTTGAAACTATGTTTTAAAGAAAAATCCTATAACTCATCTCTCAACTCGCCACGTATGTCCTTCACTTTCAAGAATAATAAAATTATATTAATTTATACTTGATTGAGAAACGTTTTTATTTTTATTATCTTATAATAATCCATTTTATTTTATTTATTATGATGTCTTATATAGTTACTAAATCAGTTAATATTATATTGGACGTTCTGGGGTCATTTAGTTTATAACTTCAAAACAACATTTTTGAATTAATATGGTCAAATGGGTCATAGTTATATAATCTAAATAATCTTAAACATGTTTAAAAAAATTTATAAATTCAATTTATTTTTATAAAAATTCATGTAATATAGTTGTGAAAAATGAATATATCATTTCATGGAGAATGTATTTTGTACGTACACAAAAACTAACTTTTCATTTTTCTACTAGGTGGAAAAGAAATAAATTAGATAATTTTTTACCATTATAGAATTAAAAATATTTTATACATTTCATATTTATTAATTATTTATATCTTTATTAACATCTATGTAAGGTGTAAATGAAAAACAAATCACATCACTTTGTAGAGGTGGCATTCCAGACATACACACGAGCGGCGTTATCATTTTGTAATATATAGAAATGGATAAAAGGTAATAAATATGTTATATTTAAAGAATAATAATAATTTAATGAAAATATTTTATATTTATTGGTTGTATCTTTATAATTAGTTTTGTGATGTGGGGATGGAAAAAAATACATAGTTTTGTAGTGGTGGTAATCCACATCTACGTACGAATAATTTTTTCATTTACCATAGGATGGGAAAGGATATGAAAAAGGGTCGTACCATAAACATAATAATATTTCAGTATTTTGGAGATATTTAAGTCACTATTTTATCTTTTTTATGATAGTTTTTAAGTAGGTATAAGAATAAATAATCATGAAAGAACTTTTTTAAGATCCATACCTATTCTACAGAAAAACTCCTTTGGCTTACAATTTAAGCCTTTTAGGTTAGTATTTTAGAGAGAAAAAAAACTCTAGGATGTTTATAGGAGATTTGGTATGGTATTTGGGTATGTATTTTATGACTCATAATGCTCAAATGTTTTGAATAAGGTATGAGAGGATGTTCCCTTTTGTAATTAAGGGGATTGGTACTCCTAAAAATTTTCTTAACTATTAAATATTA
The DNA here is from genome assembly GCA_963277665.1 of Viscum album. Taxonomy (NCBI): domain Eukaryota; kingdom Viridiplantae; phylum Streptophyta; class Magnoliopsida; order Santalales; family Viscaceae; genus Viscum; species Viscum album. Next base: position 27,917,694 of record OY728132.1, on the reverse strand, counting down.
AATCATGGTCAAGTGGCACTAAATCAATAAAATTTCAAATATAAGGTGATAAGTGTCAAAATAATATCATCCAATAGTAATTAATATAATATTTTGTGACTTTATCACTTATTTTTTACCTTGATTAACTCGTTTTACCCTTTTACCATGGTGATAACAACTTACCATGGTTACTATTCATTACAACGAAAAATGAAATTGATATAATTGCTGAATTTTGACCTCCTGATTCAAAATATGGAATCGATTTCTCAATATTCAATTTTTATAAGCAGGATAAATTAACTTTAAAATAATAACATAAAATTCAATTAAAATATATTTTTAATGTGTTTTTAAGCTTAAATATAAATTTATATGAAAATAAAGTATAATAAAAATTCTTATGGAATAAATTTGCTTATTTTTATTCAAATGGTTCTAATTTTACTTTAAAATAAATCCAAAATTCATTGGTAATTTTTTAAATACTCTAAATGAAATGATAGTTTTTTATAAAAATTTATATTTTTCATTATTCACCCAAAAATCAATATTTTTAGAAAAATCCAAAACAAATAACCCTAAATGAGTTTTTATATGATGATAATAAACATGAAGTTAATTTTATAAAATAAAATTTCTAAAATTGGTATAAAATAATTCTAATATCCTTTCCCAAAATGCATAAAAACCATTTTAAAAAATATATTTTTGAAGCATAAAATGATTTTCATCACATTTCTTTCCTAGTAATAAACATTATATGATTGTTAATTTATATGATAGAATATATTATCAATAAATTTCAAAAAAATAATTTATTATTAGTGAATAATTTATTTTATTAATATAATAAATACATTACTCACTTAAAAATAGTTTTTTTTTAAATATCTTTTTTCCATAAAATGATTTTATCTTCACTTATAACAAATTAACACTCAATTTATGAATTATTATTCATTGGTTTACATTTATAAACCATATTTTTTAAATAAATTTATTACTCTTAGAATAAAAAAGTTATCATTTAAATGAAACATATAAAATAAAAAATAAAACTTTCTTATATATAAAAATGACCATTTTGAAATTGGATTTTATTAACCTTATATAGTTTAATTCTTATAATTCAGAAATGAGTACTTAATTCCAAGAAATTAATAAATAAATTAGGAAAAATTATATATATGCTTCATAATTTATTTAATCCAATTCATACCCACAAATCCAATAACTTTGTTATAATTTACATATTTAAATAATAATGTTGAGGTTCGTTTAAGCTTAGTGTTGCATGAGGTACATTCTATTGGATATATTATTAATTTAAATTAATATAAATTCTAAAATATCTAGGTGTTAAACACTATTAGGAATAAAAAGTATATTTTAATGTTTATTAGGACTAGATTTTACCTGACCATCAAACCCCCTTCTTTATCCTTGAGAAGATTCATCTTCCATCTCAATTTCTTCAGTGAACTCTTCTCGGATTTTATTTAACTCATTTTGTGCTAAAAGGTCATTAGTTTTGTTTTAAATAATTTTGTTATTTCAATAAATTATGAATTAATTTGGATTCTCACAAAAACTTTAATTCAATTTCTAATTTTGTTTCTTTGAGTGTATTTTGGGATCCTATTTTTTCTATATTTAAGTTATTTTTTCACATGGGAAGTTATTTTCTAAGGTGATTTATAAGGACCCGGCCCTATTACATTACATAATCATGAATTTTCGTCAAACACTCACTTAATTTAATATTTAGGATCTTTTCAAGTTTAGAGTTTTATATAATTGGGATATAATACATACATTACATTCAACATTCATATAGAGTAGATACCACAAAAACAATATCCATTTGATTCAAAATATAAATCTTTTCAAATAAAACATGTTTTCTTTGAAAAATATTTATGACATTAAAATTGGATTCCTTATAAATATTACACATCCTTATAACCTATGAAAAATAATTTAAAAACTTGGGATGAGCAGAAAAATCTTAGTAAGGGATATAAAAATAAGGAAAGAACACATTAGTCCATGAATACCTGTAACATATGAAATTATTTTCAAAAAGACGTACTTGAAACCCATATAAACTTACCTTGAGAAACTTGGGATTTAGATGATATTTACACAAAACATATAGAACATAAATAGAACCATAAACATATCTTGGGGAATTACTTAAATAATCTTGTAACCCTCTCAGCTACCTTATAATTTGTAACCCTCACGGCTACCTTACAATTTGTGTAACCATTGCAGTTACACTTGGAGTAACCATATGGTTGACCTCGAACTTATAAATACCCAATGAATTTGAGGGGGATATAGTTACCACAATTTATTATAATCAATTCCCAATAACCACAACATAATCACACAACATGAATAATTTCATAAAAACATTTCTTTTGAATTTTGTAAAACATAACTTTAAAAGAGGATTTTAAAAGAAAAATCTATTACAAAAATCATATATTTGAAGTGAGACTTAATAGAGTGGATGTAATATGTATATACACTGTAAATACACATAATTAAACAAAATATAAACAAAATTAATCACAAAAACAATTTTTATACCATATAAATAATGAAGTAGAAGGTTAACCCAAAGAATGGAAATCGGGTTAAGAATTCCCTTACCTCGGGTTTGTCTTAATTCAAACTCATTTAAACCTCATTTATAATGATTAAAAGAGTGTTATTAATATCTTACAAAAAAATATTCATGTTTATAATACCTTATATGATCATTTCATTACATTATTTCTCCCTTTAATTGTTAGTATTTTGTTCCTTCTAATGTTTTGGGTGTGTTCTTCACATGATTTCCAAGATCGGTTCATGATGGGTATTCTTGTCGATTGGAAGTGAAAATACATAATTGGAATGGAATGGTATTTAAATATTTCTAGAACCATAAATTATACCATTTTGAATTTTGAATTTTTACATGAATATTATTCATAATTTAAAACATTATTGATATTTTTTTAGGTCATTTTGGTGATTCTTCGATCATAAATAACTCATTTTGTTTTATAAATTAATAACATGTGTACAAAATGATTCCAGAAACTTATATAAGATATAATAAATGCATTATAATCTGGTTCAACCATAAAAATAGTTTCATGACCAGTCTTGAAGGAAGTAAAATAAATTGAAATCACATCATCCATGATGTTGGTAAATCGACACATCACAGACGGTGCTTTAATTTCTTGAATAAGTGGGAGAGGAGAGTAAGAATAATAGTGATTCTTCCATAAACTTTATTAAATCCAGAATATGTAAGGTATTGGATCATTCATTCCTCTTGGATAAGGGGAGGTTAGTAAATAATAATAATAGAAAAGAAAATGAAAAGAAAATAAAGAAAACAAAAGAGGATGTTTACCTCTTGATCTCTTCTCCTTGAGATCCTTCTTAAGGCCTTTGGTTTTGGCCTTTTGGTGAGACTAGTAGATATGTGACATAGGGAAGAGCCTTGGGATGGTTATTAGGTGGAACTTAGGTAAGTCTCAAGGCTTGAGAGGTGTGGGAAGAAGAGGATAATGAGGGTGGTATTTATAGTAGAGGAGAGAAGGTATTTTACATTATTTTAATCATTATTATAACATTTTTGCTCAAGACTATGAATAGTCTTAATTAATGTGACCCCAAATAGTAATAATAGCATGTTAGTTCGAAAAAATTGGGATTAAATCACTTATGATGTCATAAATAGTGCATTTAATTGATAATTTGAATATACGGTATTTTACGGTATTTAACTATTCATCAAAAATTCAAGAATTTCAGAAAAATCCCAAAAATTTACCCTAACCATTTTTCGACTTGTAGAATTCAAAAATGAACTCTATTTTTTAAAAATAATTTTCTAAATATTATTAATTTAATTTTTAAACAAAATCATAATTTATTCAAAAATAATAATTTTAAATATATAACTCGTTTTTTTAACACCTTGAAAAATTAATCAAGTTGACATTATCTTAAAGACTTAAGAAAATAAAATAATAATACAATTTACTATTCATTAAGGTCATATTACTATTCATAAGGGTATGTTACTATTCACCAAAAAAACAAGTTGGTCATATAAAACTCTAAATAACTTACTAATCATAATTATAGATGGATGTTTTTGAAATTAAAAACATATAAGTGTAAAAATTTTGTTTAAAGAATAGTTATAAATATTTAATTAAAAAAATCATGCATTTGGATTTATTATTAAAACCTTGGGGTGTTACATTATCCCTACCTTCTGTAAATTGCATCCTCACAATTTTATTTACTTATTAAACAAGTGAGGGTACCTTTCCCTCATAGCATTTTCAGACTCCCATGTTGTTTCTTCAACCATGTGGTTTCTCCATAAAACCATTACCTGGTGGATTACCTTATTCCATAATACTTTTTCCGTTTGATCAATAATTTGAATTGGTTTCTCTTCATAAGAAAGGTTCTCTTACAACTGACCTACTTCTAGGCTCAAAACATGAGATGAATCTGGCACATACTTTCTCAAAATCAAAGCATGCAAAACATTGTGTACCTATGATAAAATTGGATTAAATGGTACTCAGTAGGTTACTATTCCAAATTTGTCTAGGATTTCATAAGGTTAAATGAACCATGGACTTAGCTTTCCTTTCTTACCAAAATGCATAACACTTTTCAATGGTGAGATTCTATGAAAAACATGATCACCTACCTCAAAATAAAAGTCTTTCCTTCTATTGTCTATATAACTTTTCTGCCTACTCTGAGCTTCCTCATGTGTTACTAGATCATATTCACTTTCTCAGCCACTTCCTCTACTAATTCTGGTCCCATCAACTTCCTTTCCCCGACTTCATCCAAAAAATCTGGATTTCTACACAACTTCCCATACAATGCCTCGAAAGGTGCCATATGTATACCAAAATGAAAACTTTTATTATAAGAAAACTCAACTAAAGAAATATGTTGATCTCAACTTCCCTGGTAGTCCATTGAACAAGCTCGAATCATTTTCTCCAAAGTCTGAATCATTCATTCTGACTTCCCATCTGATTGAGGATGAAAATTTATATTGAAATTTAATTTTAGGCCCAAAGATATCTGAAGGACCTTCCAAAAATTATAAGGGAACCTAGGATCCCGGTCATATTCAATGGAAAGAGGAACTCCATGTAACCTGACAATCTCTAAGAGTTACAATCGAGAATGTTGATCCAAATACATTGTATCCTGAATAGAAAAAAAATTAAGATTTTTTCAATCGATCAACAACAACCCAAATCACATTGTTACCTTGATAAGTATTAGGTAGTCCCACCACAAAGTCCATGGATACATTCTCTCATTTCCACTATAGCACTACAAAATTCTGAAGCATTACCTTCAGTAACTATCACTCTTTTTTAACCTATTGACATGTTAAACATTTCATGGTAAAATCAGAAATATCTCTTTTCATTCCATCCCATCAATAATACTCTTGAAGGTCTCTGAACATCTTATTATTTCTATGATGAACTAAAAATGGAAAACTATGACCTTCACATAACAAATATTTCTTCAACTGGGAATCAAAAATCACACACAAACTTTTTCCAAATCTTAAACCATAATCTTTATCAAGGTTAAATTCTGGAAACTTACTCATTTTAACCAATTCTACCTTTTTCTATAGCTCATGGTATTCCTCATGTTCTTGCTTAATTCTTTCTGATAACAATGACTACACTGAAACCTGAAACAAAACATATGTATTTTCTGAACCAACAACTTTTATGCCAAAATTCATCAAATCATTAATCAAGGGATCATGTTCCAAATGTAACATGGTTAATGATGCATGATTTTTTTGACTCAAGGCATCTGCCACTTTGTTTGCTTTCCCTAGATGTTAATTGATTGTGCAATCATAATCCTTTATCAGTTAAAGCCATCTTCTTTGCTTCATGTTTAATTATTTCTGAGTGAGTATATAATTCAGAATTTTATGGCCAGTATATATTTGAATTTTGGATCCGTATAAATTATGCCTATAAATTTTCAAAGAAAAAACCACAGCTACCAATTCCAAATCATGTGTGGGATAATTTAACTCATGAGTTTTTAGTTTTCTTAAATCATAAGCAATTACCTGGTCATTCTGCATCATAACACAACCAAGTCCCTTCAATGAAGCATCATTGTAGATAATAAACTTTTCATTTTAGGATGGAAAGACCAAAACCAGAGGATTAACCAATCTCTTCTCCAGTTCCTGAAAACAAACATCACATTCTTCTGTCCAAATAAATTTAACCCCTTTTCACATTAACTTAGTTAGCGGTCTAGATAATCGTGCAAAGTTTTTAACAACCCGTCTGTAATAACTTTCTAATCCAATAAAACTATGAATCTCTGTAAAATTTGTAGTTCTTGGCCATTCATCAACCACTTTTGTTTTGGTAGGATCAACTTTTATTCCATCCTTATTTACAATGTTCCCAAGAAAAGAAATATGTTGCAACCAAAAATCACACTTTCTAAATTTTCCATATAGTATCTTTTCCTTTAAGGTTTTTAAAACATCCCTTAGATGTTTTTCATGCTCCTATTTATTCTTATAAAATACCATAATTTCATCAATAAACACAATCACAAACTTATCCAAGAAATCCTAAAATATTCTATTCATAATATTCATGAATACAGAATGTGCATTAGTTAACCCAAATGTCATAACAAAAAAATCATAATTCCCATATCTAGTACAAAAAGATTTTTTAGGGATGTCATCCTCCTTCACCTTCAGCTGATTGTATCCAGATCTCAAGACAATCTTGGAAAAGTACTGAGCTACCAGAAGATGATCAAACAATTCATCGATATGAGGAAAAGGATACTTGTTTTTAAAAGTGATGTTATTCAAAGAACTATAATCAATGAAAAGTCTCATGGAACCATATTTCTTTTTAACGAAAAAAACAGAAGCACCCCATGGTGAAGTTCTAGGATGAATGAATCCTTTATCAAGCAAATCCTACAATCGATTTTTCAATTCAAGAAGTTCCATTTGAGACATTCAATATGGGGGTTTTGAAATTATCTTAGAATTAGAAACTATGTCAATTTTGAATTCTACTTTCTGATTAGGTATGAAACCAGGTAAATCATCTAGAAAAACATCAAGGTATTCATTTACCACTTGCACATCATTAATCTAAAAAGTTCCCTTTTTCAGTAACATGAGCAATATAACTTTCATTTCCATATTTCAACAGTTTCTCAGCTTCATGATATGTTATCAATTTTATGGGCTCATTCTTGTATAGAAACTAAAAAACTTTCTAAAAAACAACTTATTTATCTCTACAGTCAATCTTAGCATGAAAAACAGAAATCCAATCCATTTCCAGAATGACATCAAACTCTACTAAGGGAAGAAAAAAAAATTTGAAGGTAATGTCTTTCCACATTCCACAATAGAAAGATTCTTATAATTCCTCTTTTCTATAATATTTCCCCTATTGTTTTAACAATAAGTTTTGGTCTCATTTTTTGAGGTGATATTTCTAATTTACCAGAAAATTCCTTATAAATAAGTGAATGTGTAGACTCCATATCAAAAAAAACTTTATCAAAATATGAGTAAACAAATAAGGTACCTGATAAAACTTCATTAGATGGCCTGGTATCTACTGACGTAGTTGAAAAGAATCTAACTACACCTTTCTACTTATAGTTCGGCTTCTTTTCATCATTCAGATCTCTCTTTGGGTGGGAATTTGCATAATGACCCATCTCTCCATATTTAAAACACTTAATAGTTTACTTATTATGATTAGTCTTAGGATCATTTTCATTAAAATCCCAAACCATATATCTAAACTTACCACATTAAAAACACTTCCCAGTTTAGTTAAGGCATTCCCTATGGTTCTTTTTCCACACTTTCCAAAAATTAGAAACTATAATTTCTTACCATTAGATTTATTTGGTTGATTCTTAATCATCACTTTCCATATGTACCTCTTATTATCCTTATTTTCAAAGTGCATGTGATCATTATAAAACTCCATCTCTACCCTCTCAGCACATCAGACAAGTTTATCATAATTTTTGAATTCAAAGGAGGCTAATTCCCTTCAATACCTTGGCTTTAATCCTGAGTAAAAGTGGTTGGTTTTTCTATCAAGATTCAGAATAATATTTAGAGAATACCTTGCTAGTCGGGTGAAGTTTTCTTCATACATGACCACTGAGTCTTTCTCCTTCTTCTTCAATTCAAGGAATTTCTTCTCCTTCTTAAGTTATACCACCTTAAGAAAATATTTTTCAAGGAAAAGAATTCTAAATCCATCCCACTCTAAGGCATAAACATCCTCTTTATCCCTAATATTATTGATCGTTGACCACCACTGATTAACTTCACCTTCAAAATGATAAATGGAAAAACTTATCTTTTGATTGTCTGAATAACCCATTACATGGAATATCTTTTCAAGGACCTTAATCCATCCTTTAGCCATTATTGGGTCAGAAGATCTATTGAAAGCAGGAGAGTGTTGTATCATAAAATTTTTCACTATTGTCATGTTAAGTTGTGGTACCTCTAGTTGTTCTCTTTCATGGATTTCACCAACATTTATTTCTTGTGTCAGCAGATCCATTACTGTTACAAATTATTTGGTTCCAATCCCTACCATTCCGGGTTACAGATTCGGAAGGATATCATTCTTTTAGTGCCTCTACTCTTTAGCTTCCCTATTTATTCTACGGAAAACCATTCTAAACAAACATATCTTAGTCAAATAAACATGGTAATATTTAAATTATATATCATTTCAAATTAATCATAGATTAAAAATTATTTATGGTATTATATTAAAATCAACCTAAACCCTATATTTATCTAAACCATTCTTTGATACCAACTATAAGGACCCAACCTTATTACATTACATAATCATGAATTTTAGTCAAAAACTAATTTCATTTAATATTAAGGATCTTTTAAAGTTTATAGTTTTAGAGAATTATGATATAATATATACATTACATTCCATATTCATATATATCTTATACCACAAAAACAGTATCCATTTATTTCAAAATATAAAGATTTTCAAATAAAACATGTTTTATTTGACAAATAATTGTGACATTTAACATGGATTAATTCTATGTATTACACATCCTTATAACCTATGAAAATAATTTAAAAACTTGGGATGAGAACAAAAATATTAGTATTTGATATAAAAATAGGGAAAGAACACATTATTCCATGAATACTTGTAACGTATGAAATCATTTTCAAAAAGACATACTTGTTCCCCATATAAACTTACCTTGTGAAACTTGGGATTTTCATGATATTTCCAAAAAAACATATATAACATAAATAGAACTATAAAGGTGTCTTGGGGCTTTACTTACATAATCGTGTAACCCTCTCATCTACCTTATAATTTGTAACCCTCACGGCTACCTTACAATTTGTGTAAGCATCACTGTTACACTTGGAGTAACCATACGGATGACCTCAAACTTACACATAATCAATGAATTGGAGGGATATATATGTCCCAAACTTCATCATAATCAATGTCCAAGAAACATATAATAATCATTCAACATGAATAATTGCATAAAAATATTTCTTTTGAATTTGTAAAACAGAACCTTAAAATATGATTTTAAAAGAAAAAACCCTTACAAAAATAATCTATTTGAAGTGAGAATTAATAGAGTGGATGGAATGTGTATATAAATTTTAAATACAAATAATTTAACATAATATAACCAAAATTCATCACATAAAAAATTTTAATACCATATAAATAATGAAGTAGAAGGTTAACCCAAATAATGGAAATTGGGTTAAGAATTCCCTTACCTCGGGTTTGTCTTACTTAAAACTCATTTAAAACTCTTGTATAATGGTTAAAAGAGTGTTATTAATATCTTAAAGAAACATATTAATTTCTATAATACCTTATATGATCATTTCATTATATCATTTTTCCCTTTAATTGTTAGTATTTTGTTCCTTCCATTGTTTTGGGTGCGTTCTTTACATGATTTCCATGATCGGTTCATGATGGGTATTCTTATCGATTGGAAGTAAAAATCCAAAATTATAATGGAATGGTATTTAAATATTTCTAGAACCATAAATTATACCATTTATCATTTTGAATTATTACATGAGGATGATTCATAAGTTTAAACATTATTGATATTTGTTTAGGTCATTTTGGCAATTATTCGATCGTAAAGAACTCATTTTGTTTTATAAATTAATAACATGTGTAAAAAAATGATTACAAAAGATTATATAAGATATAATATATAAATTATAATCTGTTTCAACCATAAAAATGGTTTCATTACCAGTATTGAAGGAAGTAAAAGAAATTGAAATAACATCATCCATGATGTCAGTAAATCGACACATCACGGACGGTGTTTTAATTTCTTGAATAAGTGGGAGAGGAGAATAAGTATAATGGTGAGTCTTCCATAAACATGATGAAATAAATAATATTTAAGGTACTGTATAATTCATTCCTCTTGTATAAGGGGGTGTGAGGAAAGAAAATGAAAAGAAAAGAAAGAAAACAAAAGAGGATGTTTACCTCTTGATCTCTTTTCCTAGAGATCCTTCTTATGGCCTTTGGTTTTAGCCTTTTGGTAAGACCAGAAGCTCTAGGACGTGGGGAATAGCCTTGGGAGGAGTATTGGGTAGAACTTAGGTAAGGATCAAGATTTGAGAGGTGTGGTAGGAAGAGGAGAATGAGGGTGGTATTTATAGTGGAGGAGATGAGGTATTTTACATTATTATAATCATTATTATAATATTTTTCTCAAGATTATGAATAGTCTTAATTAATGTGAATCCAAATAGTAATAATGTAATTTCAGTTCTAAAAAAGTGGGATTAAATCACTTATGAATTCATAAATAGTGTATTTAACTAATAATTTGAATATGCGGTATTTTACCATATTTCACTATTCATCAAAAATTCAAGAATTTCAAAAAAACCCAAAAAATTTACCCTAACCATTTTTCGACATGTATAATTCAAAAATTAAATACATTTTTTGAAAATAATTTTTTAAATAATATTAAATTAATTTTTAAATAAAATTTTAATTTATTTAAAAATATAACTCATTTTTTTAACACCTTGAAAAATTAATCAAGTTGAAATTATCTTAAAGCCTTAAGAAAATAAAATAATAATATAATCTACTATTCATTATGGTCATATTACTATTCATATTACAATTCATAAGGGTATGTTACTATTCACCAAAAAACAAGTTGGTTCTATTAGACTCCAAATAACTTACTGATCACAATTTTAGATGACTGTTTTTTGAAATTCAAAACATTGAAGTGGAAAAATTATATTTAAAGTATAGTTATAAATATTTACTTGAAACAAAATTTCATGCATTTAAATTTATTTTTAAAACCTTTCGGTGTTACGTGATTATTCTCAAATTTAAAGAAAGTTTTCCATGTAAATTTACTCTATGCATTCAGAAGACGTACTCCATTTGGGAAAAAAGCTAAAATAATTTAACTTCTACATAAATAGTATGATTATATTTTGTTGAAGTAATTATACTCTATGTGGATACTTATCAAGTATACATCAGTGTTTATCAACTCTACACATACAGTTTTGTACTCTATGTAGTCTAGATGTTAAAGTAAATGTAATTTACATTAGATCAAGTGTAATCTACCTTGATACTCTACATGGGTATAAATATCAACTCTACGTGAGTTTTATTTTAAACTCTACATAACTTTGATTTTATAATTTTGATAAAGATAATGCACACTATGTTAGTTGGATATATTCTTCATGGATAAGAAAATAACCCTATGTGGGTTGAGTGTTGGAATTTTTGAAAAGGAAATGAACTCAATGTCGATTTTAGAAATTGTATGTTGAAACTCTATATCACAACTCTAAATCAAGTAATTTTTGAAATTTTTAGATAAATGAACTCTACATTAGTTATAAACTCTTCATTTAAAGTGAACTCTACACCAACCCAGTACTTTTAAATACTTGAATTTTGGATTTATCTGAGATTTTTAATATGAATATATCTGAGGAAGTTTACTTGTAAACCTTTTGAAATATATTTTAGTTTATTTTTAAAGGATTTTTATCTACGAATTAAATGCTGGAAAAGGATATAGATGGTAATAAAATTGTAGTAAGTTTTAATCAACTTCAACTAAATTTTTAAAAAATTTGGGTTTCGATGAGACTTTTTCAGATCAATTGTATATAGATGTTTTCAATATAAGATATTTATCCTCATTTTAGACCATTCGAAATATAGAGGTGAAACGGTTTATAATTTATCTCTTATAGAAAAAATAAAAAACCTTACCAATTTGTATTTGTGAATCTAAAATCTTTTTCTTAATATCCTATGAACTTTATTCTTCTAAAATTTCAAATGTTATTTTATTTTTACAAAGAAGATGAAAAAATTACTAATGCTACGATTTGAATTTTTAATTATATTCTCCTATTCTAAGAACCATTTTGAGCTACACTGCGAAAACATACATGTTCATATATAAGTTGGTTTTCATCATTTAATATATGATTTCTACTAAAGTGATGTGCTTCATTTGTTTCCTCATAAACTATCGATTGTGGATTCATCCATATTCTACAGTAGGATATTTTCCTCTTATCTTTTATATATCTTATGATCACACTTCTTTCATAAAGTGTTGTGTTAAAACTATGAATAATTATTTTATCAATGGTCATGTAAAATATTTTTTTATGATATGTTATTGTTTCTTTCACTCAACTGTTGAGGTGCCTTGGAAAATGACTTGTATATTGGAAATTACTAAGCTCACATCAAGTGTTAGTGGAGTGGAATAGGGGATGTTCTAGTTTCACCAAACCACTATAAATCTATGTTTCCTACTCTCTATATTTCAACTAATTATCTAATTAAATTAAAGGATGGTTTTTACCTTTTTAATGGAGTGACTAAAATAAGGATTTAAATCTGTTAATACTATTAGAGTACACAATTCACCCCCCCCCCCATTTTCTTTGTCTATTTATATCTAGGGAAACAATTGTAATTTGGTAGTTCTCTTAAAAAAATCTTTTGGCCCTAAAAATATATAGATAAAATATATTTAGAAAAATATTTGTTCTATAATGGAAGTTACTAAATAATGAAGGTCAATGATAAGAGCTATGTATTTTAATTGTAAAAATTATGGCTATTGGAAAGCAATAATGACTATTTATCTCAAGAATATTGGTTTTAAAGTTTATTTGAAAGTTATGGAACCCTATAAAATTATTGAAGGAGAACCTGAGAAGTGGGATGATACTTAAGAATCTAAGTATGATATAAATTCTAGATCCATGAATATAATGATCTATAGATCAATACATGATGTGTTCAACCAAGTATCACAATTTCTAGTTGTGCATGAAATACGGGGAACAATTTTTTTTCTTATGAAGGTACAAATAATGTAAGACAATTAAGGTACACTAATACTAATCTTAAATTTTTACATTTAGAATTTTTTAATGAGAGGTTATTTCTAAAATTAATGGAATAATAACTGAAATTAAAAATGATGGTGTTGATATGAAAAGTTAAATTCCTAAAACAGATCATGCATTGAAATTTCTTAGAGTCTTTATCCCATGCTCTGGTCTCAAGTTCCTTTGCTTCTCTCCAATTCGGACCTGGAGTAGAGGTAACATTGAGGATTTGGGGATGTGTGGTTATGTATCCTTTGTTCCTAGAACGAGTCCTTCGATGACGGATACTTTCAGTGTTAGAATTGGCTTCACTCATGATGATGTTTCTAGTCTATCGGATTTGTTCAGTGTTTCGAAGGGAGATGTTTGTTTTTGGTTTTGGTAGCAGTTTTTGCTGATATACAATGGTGATGAGATATCTTTGGTGGAATTGTGATGTGTTTTGCTTCTATGTGCTGGTGGTTTGGTTTACGGTGGTGACAGTGAACTCCGACAGATGGCGAACTCTGGTGATTTGGGGCGGTGTGAGGTTTGTGATGATGATGGTGGTGTCAGAACAGTGACGACATTAGTGGTGATCATGAAAAAAGATAGTGATGTGTCTGTGGCGGTGTTTTTAATTTTGAAATTTGTATTTTTCTACTTTCATTTCGGTCTCTTCTACGTTGTGGCCTTTTAAAAAATCAATAAAAATATGTTCAGATGGAATGGAATTTTGACTAAAATTAGACAGTCAACACTAGTTAAAAACTTAAAAATGAAGAATTTTATAAGAACCCTCAAGATGTATGAAGCTAAAATAAGAGAAGAGGAAAATGACCATAGAATGATTAAAAAGGAAAATTATTTACTTAAATTTTCCACTTAAAATATAAGAATAATAAGGCTAAAGAAGGTGTATCTGATGCATGAAATGATAGTGAATCAAGTGGATAAAATTTTTGTGATGATATTTCTCAGTAAAAAATTATAAAAAAAATATAGAAAAAGAATATATTTTAATATATATAGAAATAAATTCAAGTAATCTGAATGGAACATAAAAGAATCTAGGTGTTATGAATGTAAAAATCTAGGGAATATAAAGCTAGATTTCCCTTAACTCAAATAAAGGAAGAAATCTAAAAATAAAAATAAAATAATTTATAGAAAATATGATTATAAGATAAAATTAAATAATGTAATGAATTCCACTTAGAGTGTATTATAAAATACTGAAAGTGCTTCATTTTTTTATTTTTAAGTTAAACAATCAAATAAAAAATAAAATATGTGTTTTATGGCTCAAAGATATGAGGTACAATATTTTTATTACCCTATTTTAGAATCGAATTATAAATATTATTCTATGTTTGAAGATAAATATGATTATTTAAATAAAAATAATAAAAACTTTAAAAATATTATGATTTTGTCTTAAGTGAAAAGAAAAGTGCTTTAAAATAAATATATACTTTTTCAAAATATAGTCTAGAATTGATGACAAACCTAGATAAATCTATTTCAAGTTGTGTTGTACATGATAATAAAATTAAAGAATTAATGACTAGATATTAATATCATAAAAAATCAAGTAATTTTAATCATGGATTGGATTACTTAAATAAAATCCTGGGAAATAATAAATCTAATAAGGGAATATTTTGAATTGGATGCAGTGGTGAAAACCTTATGTTATATAGAAACTATTTAGTTCCTAGTTTAAGGAATAGATATATAGATAATATTAATTTCTTTTACTATGGAATTAATTGTCACTATTATAAAAAATATATTGAGAAACTCTCAATTTTTTGGTTTAAATAAATTCTATATTATAACAAAGTTACATGAAAATAGTTATGAAATCTCTGGAAGACAGATCTAGTATCCCAGGTCTTTACTTGCTAACACAACTGAACCTAAGAGCATTTGGGTACCAAAATTTTTTCTTGTTTGATGTTCTTGTAGGTTAAAATCCTTAGGTATGGTAATTATAAATGGTATATGGATGATGGTTGTTTAAGATATATGATTAGATGATTTTAAAACTTTCATTCTTTATCAAATATTGATAGATAATATGTCACATTTCGTGAAAATACCAAAGAAAATATTATTGGGAATGGATCTATTTGATATCCTGATTCTATTTTTATTAATAAAGTTCTATATTTTCAATAATTGAATCACAATATAATAATTATTTCTCAAATTTTTTATGAAGGTTTTTCTATTGATTTTTTTAATAATTTGAGTTCTATTTTTAATGATAAAATGCTTATGTTTAGAGAACATAGAAACAAAAATGTTTATATAGTATATCTTAATTCTTTTTTGTAAAAAATGTAAACTATTTAATTACTGAAATAAGTAAATCTTGGATATGGAACAAAATACCTGGACACTGTAATATTTATTCTTTATTGTAATTATCTAAGAAAAATCTACTTTAATATTTATCCCACCTTAAATTGGATGTGAAAATATTATATGATGCATGTAAAATGGAAAATCAACACAAATTATCTTTCAAATAATTAAATAAAGATTTCAAATCTATAACTTTAGAACTTATCCAATTGGATTTATTTGAACCATCTAGAGTTTCAATCCTCGATGTAAAATATTTTGCTTTTCTTTTTTTATGGTTTTTTTATATATACATGGTATTAATTTTTAAAGCATAAAAGTGACTATTATAATATTTTTATAAGTTTTTTCAAACTTTTTAAAAATTAAAAATATGTTAAAATAATTTCTTTAGGAATTGATCATGGTGGTGAGTTTTAAAATCATGAATTTAATTCATTTTTTCTCAAATAATGATATTAAACATACTTTTTGAGCACCTATATCCCCAAGACATAATGAAATAGTTGAAATAAGAAATAATAATTTTTATGAAATTTTTAAGATTGTGTTAAATTAATATATAATGAATACTTACTTTTGGGTTTATGGTGTTAATATTACATGTTATATCATTAATATAATTATAATAAGGCATGATTAAAGAAAAAAAAATTATTAGCTTTGGAATAATAGAAAACTTAAAGTTGGATACTTCAAAGTATTTGGATATATGGTGTATATAATAAACACTAAGTATAATCTTTGTAAGTTTGATATAAAGGATGAAGAAGAAATATTTATTATTTAGTATACTACTTATAAAGACTATATAGTTTTTAATAAAAAAACAAGGATAGTTGAATAATATTTTCATATTATGTTTGATGAAAGTTATCCTTTTGATCAAAAAATATATCAATATGATAATGTAATTTATTATTTAGAAAATTTAAGACTTGATTATTCTTTTGACCCTAAAAATTATGAGGATATAAAACATGATCATTATTAATCCAATATTTAATATATTGAAACAAATGAACCAAAAATTGTGTTGCTTATACATCCTATAACTTTAAATGGTCATCCCTTAAAATTGTTATAGGAAATATTGATGAGGGAGTTAGAACTAGAAGTAGTGCTAGTAATATTTCTGAATTCTTCAAATTTTTATCCTAGATTGAACCTAAATCTATTGAATAATCCTTCAGTGATGAGTGTTAGGCAGTGTTTATGCAATAATATTTAAACCAATTCAAGAGTAATAAGGTTTGAGAAGTAGTTTATTGGACCTGTAATTATCTAATCATTAAAAATAAATGGGTATTTAGAAATAAATATGATAATCATGGTGTAATTATTAGGAATAAATCTAGTTTTCTATCTAAAGGTTATAATTATAAAAAAATAATAGATAATTAAGAAACTTTTTCACTTATTTTTAGATTAAAATCTATTAGAATTATGTTTTCATATACAATTTATATGAATTTTAAATTATACCAAATGGATGTGAAATATATATTTTTAAATGGTTTTATTAGGTTTTAAGTCTATGTTTTAAAACCAAAAGGTTTTGAAGATCATAAATTTCTAAAAAAAATTCTTAAACTTACTAAAGATCTTTATGGTCTTAAATAAGCACCCCGAGCTTGGTATGATAAGCTAAGATATTTTTATTTATCAAATGATTTTTCAGGTTTGGAAGACCCTATACTCTTTAAGAAAATTTCATCCCCTTTTATTCTTTTATTTTAAATTTATATGGATAATGTAATTTTTGGTTAAACAAATCAAAATCTTTGTAAATGTTTTTTAAAACTCATGCAAAAGGAATTTGAAATGAGTATGATGGGTGATTTTAATTTATTTCTTAGCTTTCAAACTTTTTTAAAAATACTTTGGGGATATTTTGAATCAAATTAAAAATATAATAGACTTACTTAAAAGGTAAGGTCTTAAAAATAGTAATTTACATTCTAATCTCATGGTTATAATGTAAAATATGATTTGGATAGAGTTGGAAAGCCAGTTGACAACAAGTTATATAGAGAAATCATTAGAAGTTTAATGTATCTTATTGCTAGTAGACTAATAATTATGCTTGTTATATGTTTATATACTATATTTCAAGATAATCTAAAATAGTCTCATTCTAAATCTACTAAAATAATTTTAATGCATTTGAAAGGTTTTATTTATTTATCATTACATTTTCCAAACTTTATTGGCTTTGATTTAATTTCATATTTAGGTTCAGTCTATGGTGGTTTTATATTATACAAAAAAAGTGATTATGGAACCTTCCACTTTTTTAAAAAATACTTGATTTCTTGGTCAATTCAAAAAGAGTCATTATATTTCCCTATTAATTGATGAGGTAGAATACAATGTTGTTGGTAGTTGTTGTACATAGGTGTTGTGGATGAAATAAACTCTAATGGTTTTTGGATTTAATTTTGATCATATATTAATAAAATGTGATAATAATAGTGCTATCAATGTTTCAAGAAATATAATAAACCATTATAACACTAAAAATATTGATATTAGACATCATTTATTGTGATATCACACTAAAAAAGATGATATCTCATTAGAATTTGTTGATTCTAATTATCAATTGACTGGTATTTTTACAAAACCTATTTATTTTACTATATTTTATTTTACCAAGAGTGAACTAGGATTATATGAATTTAAATAAGATTATTTTTTATTTTATCAAGTTATTATACACTAATACAATTTCATTTATATTTTTAAATTTTTTTATTAAGTTTTATAATTAATTTGATATGTTTTTGTGATTATTCTATTTAATTTTTTTGTTTCAAAATTGTGGGTTATTATGTTCTCTAATTAAGGGTATTTATAGTATTTACTATTTTCAATTCTTTTAAATATTATTTAAATCATTCATATAACTATTATTTTGTGTGTTTTTGTCACTTGAAATTCCTCATTATTTCATAATTAATTCATTAGCTCATAAACCAATTTGATTGACATTCCTTAAAAATATTTGGATCCCAATCCTAATAACCTACCTAAAATCTTTGAAATCTAATATTTCCAAACCTTTAACCCAAAATGGTGAAAAATTAAGAGGTTTGATTAAGGTGAACTAAATAGTTTGAATAAATTAAATCCTTTAAATCTTGATCATCAAGTCTTGCAAGGTAAATTAGATGATTTTTCTTGTCTGTTTGAGATGAATCTTCTTCTAAATAAAAAAAATTTGAGTTTTCAAGGTTGGGATTTTTTTTTCAATGATAAGAACACATTTTTAGTCTTATAAGATGTAATAATATAGTTTTATGAAAATGAAAAGTTTCTTTTTTGGTAGAATGAAGAAAAAGTTTTCTCAAAGAAAATGACAATGAGTTATTGGTTTCATCATTCAAGATAGATAAGGTGTTTTATTTCCCTCATAAAGGACCTTTAACTTTTTAGAGATAATACTTTCAAGTCTAAATATATTATGTCATTTCTATTTTGTATTCATGAGTTTATAAAGATATTAGTAAAATATATTGATACAGGTCAAATAATTCATATTAAATTCATTCGAATAAGAATTGTTCAAATAATTGGTCAATTAGAAAATATATTTTCCTAGACATGTATTTGATATATATTATGTTGAGTGAGAATATAATCTTTATAGGTATATTATAAAGTATATTCATCATTTTCTCTAGAAATAAATAAGGATTAGTTTTTATCCCTATAGAAGGTTTCTTACTCTTCTATTTCAAAATAAAGGATTCGACTTGATTGAGGTGGATTCAACCAAGTTTTATCACAATAGTATTCTTTCTGTCAGAGTTATATGAAAGTTTTGTTTTATTGGAGTAGCATTTAGGGGGCTCTAATAGTTGTTGGTAGTGTGGATGAGGATCTTATAGTTGGTAAGTGTTCTAAGAAATCTTCTCCCACTAATGGGTATATTAGAAGAGTTCAAGATAATGATATTGGTGTAGCTTCACAACATGTTTAAGAACTTAATATTGGTATACTAGACCTTGAATACTCTGGAAGTGGGGAATCTGTAGTGTTTTTGTCTATAATAACTAATCATGTTTTAGATGAAAATATTTCTACTCCTATTATAAAAGCTCTTTCTAAAGAAAAAGGAGTTATTGGAGAAGATATTATTATTGAAGGTTATTATATTGAGGTTGTTATTACTAGATAAGCTATTGTTGAAAGTCCAAGTCTTGTTCTTGTTGCTACTATTTTTGAAGTAATTAAAATAAGACAAATAAAGGTTAAAGAAGAGGAATCTAGGAAAAGGAATTTCAAGTATAATAACCTTATAAGGATGTATATAATCTTTTTCTTAACATTTAACCTGTACATGAGGAATATAATAATATTGATTGTGAAGAATCCCCTTTGGATATGAAACCAAGATGAAGAAGTCAATTTAGTATTAAAGAGAGGCCCAATAAATATCAAGCTAAAGAATATATTATTTCAAATGACATAGTTTCTGATTCTAAGGATTGTATGGAGTATTTTTTAACCATTATACTTGTTCTATTTACATTCATAAAGATATAAATTACTAATTTGAAATTAGAATTGAAGAAATTCATATAAGAGAAGAAAAGAGTGAGATAATTCACCATTTATAAATAATATTTTGATTCTATAAATAATGAGTTGTTTCTAAATCTATTATTAAAAAATTAAAAGGGGAAATGTTGTCAAAATCATATTCTAACATTTTAAGGAAGATAATGATAGGCTAATATGAGTTTATCAAAGGGATAAAACATACTCACATAGAAGTTTCATCTACTATCTTAAAAGAATTTTAAGTTGTTAAGGGATAGCTTGGAAATGTTTTTATAGATTCAAATTCATTGGAATCTAAAGTTTAAGTTTTACATTATGAAATTTTTCATCTCATCACTTTTTTAGAGTTGAGAAATAAATTTTTTTCTAGATTCTAAAATATCACTCAATTCAGTAAAGGTAACTTGAGAAGCTTACTCAGAATGTGGATGACATAATTTTTTCTGTAAAAAATATTTTCTATCTTTTGAGGATAAATTAAAGGGAAATATTTTTAATTCTTCTCAACTTATCAAAAATATTAAGGCTTGTAAAGGGCCTATCAATAAAACTTTCACTTGTTATTTTATAAGATTAAATAAACTCAAGATTTTTTTAGGATACTTATGAGTCTGAATTTGGTTTTGTAGAATCTATACAAGTCACGCATATTTGTTAGAAAAAAATAGATAATGGGAAATAGATCATGGTTTACAAGGAAAATCCTTCTTGAATTTTATTCTAATGCATCTCAATTAGTTTTGTGCTAAGAAGTATCTCAAGCTGTCAAAATTTTATTTTACCAACTTATCTAACGAACTTCCTTACCCACACCAAAACCTAAAGCTCAACCTCCATCCTTTAATTTACACAAAGATCATTATTATGAGCCAAATGACTGATTATATTTATTTTATTTGGATTATTTTTATGTATTTATGATTACTAGATTTCATTATCTAACATATGTTTTCATATTTAATATAAGTTGTGATCATATACTTATTCATTTTAGTCTATATTTCTATAGTTTTATACTTTAGTGTACTATAATAATTGTGTTATATCATTTTTTTAATCTTTCTTTTTGATTTCATAAAAAGATAGATAATATTGAGGAAAGAAAAAAAATATTCAAATTAGAATAAAATTTATTCACTGGGGAGGAAAATATTAAGGAATATTCTTTAAAAAGGGAAGAATGATTAATTAATTAAAATAAATTCAATGAAATTTAATTTTTATATGTTACCATATGTTGTGTAACTTTATCTTAGATTTCAAATTGTTAAAATTATTACTTAATTTGTAAATCCATTTTATATTTAAATTAGTGCTTTTTTCTTTATCTATAAAATTTCATATTTTATTGTTTTATGGGTTTTGTGAACATCAAAATTGGGAGATTTTTGGATATACATATGTCTTTTCAATAAATTATAAAATTATTTTGATGACCATAAAAACTTCTATTTGTATTTATATGATTGTTGCTTTATGTGTATTTCAGGATCATATTTAGTTCTTATTTATGCTATTTTTTCACATGATAAGTTGTTTGGATGAGTTGATTATTCTTGGTTTTACAGAAAATTTTCCAAGTAAATATACTCTATAAAGCTATAACATATACTCTATGCAGTCGTAATATGTACTCTACATATCCAGAATATGTACTCTACATGGGAAAGAAAATTCAGGGAAATAAATCAACATAAACTTGATGATGATATTTTTACAATGTAATTGTACTCTATGTGGATACTTATAAACTCTACATAATTTCTTCTCAACTGTACACGGATAGTTTTGTACTTTACATGGATTAAATTCTGGAACATTGGAAAATATGCATACTTTATGTCAGATCTGGTGTATTATACATCAGTTCTCTGTGTGGTTCTAGATATAAATTATATGTGAATATTATTATGAACTCTATGTGACCTATAAGTAAGAATTTTTATAAAGTAAATGTAATCTTTATTGGTACTCTACATTAGTTAGATATTTTTTATATGAATAAGAAATAAACCTTATGTGGGTTGAGTGTTAGAATTTTGGAAAAGGAATATAATTCTATGTAAATACAAGAAGATCTACATCACATCTCTAAATTGGTTACTTTTTGAGATATTTCATAGAAATGAACACTATTCAGTTATGAACTTTACATCAAAGGTGAACTATATATAAATCCATCACTTTTCAATATTTAAAATTTGAATTTTCTGAAGATATTTGTTATGGATATTTTAAAGGAATTTTATCAATATAAATTTTAAAATATATTTTAAGGTTTTTTTTAAAGGATTTTTAGCTATTAATTAACTAGTTAGAAAGGTTAGTGAAGATAAAAAATATTTACCAAGTTTAAATCAAGTTAAACTGAAGGTTTTGAAATGTTGAGTTTCAAGGAGCCTTTTGTAGATTAATTGAACATAGATATTTTTGAGAGAATATATTTATACTCATATTTGACCTCTTGAAATACTAAGGTGAGAAAGTTGTGAATTAATATATTATGGTTAAAATAAAAAATCTTGTAAAACTGTATATATGATTGTTCACTCTTTTTCTCAATATTATATGGACTTTATTCTTCTACAATTTCAAGTGTTCTTTTATTTTTATAAATAAAAATAAAACATTTCTTCTTCTACTATGAAAATTCTTTCATATCTATTTTCATTCAAAGAAAATTTTAGATCTATACTTTAGATACATTAATTTTCATAAACATGTTATTTTTTATTATATATCAGTTGATTTCTACTATAGTCATGCACTTCATTTATTTCTTCATAAACTATCAATTGTTTCTCCAGTTGTGTACTTCAACTGGATATTTTTTATTTTATATATTCTATATCTTAAGTGTACACTTCTTGTAATAAGTGTGGTGTTAAAACTATGAATAAGACTTTTATTGAAGGCCCTATAAAATACTTTTTTTATAATAAGTTACAGTTGCTTTCACTCAAATGTTGAGGCCCTATGGAAAAGGAATTGTATAGTCAAAATCACCAATATCACATTAAGCATTAGTGGAGTGGACTAGGTAATGTTATAGTTTCTATAAACCACTATATATATTTATTTTCTACTCATTATATTTTTGATGCTAATATTATTAAATGATAGTTTCTTCCTTTTCAAGAGGGGAATTAAAATGAGTGTTAAAATCGGTTAAGATTTTTAGAGGACACAATTCACCCTCCCCCCTCTTGTATTTTTTTATAGTTACATTTGGGATAATAGGTTTTTTTCTATAACATATCTTCATCCTTCTGGTCTAGATTCTCCCCATGATCACTTTACATATTCTCAAGATCATCTACATTTAACCTATTATTCTTACTCTCATCAACAAAAACTATTTATTTCCTATCATACTCTTACTTTTTAGAAGCTAAATTCTTATTTTTCTTTGGAAATTTTATTTTCTCCTTCTTGATTTGTGTAATCTACTCAATATAATATTCCAACTCACCTTTTAGTTTCTATTCTAACTCTATCCTTTGTTCCTAATTATCACTACTAGAGCGAAATGATTTATCTACATGATCCAAGAAATTAACCTCATCATCTGATGAACTACATGAGTTAACTTGTTCCTTATTTCTCATTAGGATTCTTCTTTTATTAATAGACTACTTATTCTTATTTTACCTTTATTATTCTTCCACCTCCTCATCTGTTCAACCTTTATTCTTAGGAAATTTTTTGTAAAATGACCAATTCCATTATAGTTGTAGTGATTTGGTGGTTTCTTTCTATTTACTTTACACTTTCCCTTATTGAAACTTTTTAAGAGAAGGGTAACAATTTTTTTGAATTCACCATCATCCACATCATCATTTGAATCACTTGGTTATATACCTTATTCTTATTTGACTTTTCCTTTTCTCATGGCCTCAAAATATGTCTCATCTTTTTTTCTTCTTGAAAGTTAGATCCTTTATCATTTCATATGTTATGAGAATATTATAGAGTTCATCTAAATATATATCCTCCCTATATTCTAAATGTGACACAATGGTATCAAATTAATCTGGAAAGTTTCTCATCTTCTTTTTGAATATGGTAGAATATTTTAGCTTCTCTTCAAACCAAAAATTACTCCTTATAATATCATTTAACATTTTGAAGTTTTAATTAATACTTTAATCATCAAACCATATTTATATCCTAAAATATACTCCTCCATACTTGTAGTTTGTCTTCCTTGACCTTAATAATACCTTCATAACTACATCTAAATTTTTCCTAGATATCCTTGGCAGTTTAAAGTCCCATAACTTTTTTATATACCATTTTTTTAGAGAGACATAAGAATGGAATTTTTATGTTTTTTCATAAACCTTCATATTTTTTTTATTAGCTTGATCTATAGAAACACCCACAAAAATATGTGTAAATCCCATAATTTTTGCATCTATTACTTCTAGGTTAAGTGATAGGAGGTGGGGAAACATCATATTTCTCCGATTTTGATAGTTCTTTCCATATAATATAAGAACATCCTGACTATTCATATAATTATAATTCTCCATACTCAGTTCCTTATTGGATATAATATAGGGAACCTATACTTTGATACAACTTTTAATACCCAGGTCGGATGGACCACTGAGAGGAGGTGAATTAGTGGTCTTCTTTTATGAATTATCCTCATTAATTCTACCACTTTAAATTATTAATGTCTTTATCTACTCAATGTATTTTTATAACTAGACCACATGTGTAGAAGTAATAAGATAATCACAACACACATGATTTATAAGTTTTGAACTAAAAATTCAACTACTTTTCATGATTGATAGTCCCCTAAATCATAGATTCTTCTACTATATATGCAACTTGTTATAATACCACAGACCTTCCTAGTCTGATCAACATAGAGCCCCATTGTAATCTAGTTTTTAAAGTCCCATTAGAATAAATAACTCTCTTATATAAAGTATGATACAAACAAAGAAAGATATCCTTCTGCTCCTTGGTCACTTCTGCACTACTTTTAAAATGATCTTCCTCCATGAACAATCTAGATTAATAGGTCTTCTCATGTTCAGATTCTCCATGAGCTTTGACATATGATGATGTTATTGGATCTTACAACCTCAAACAATTAGTCTAGATATTCACATGATATTTTTCTTCCTTAAATCTATAAAATTCTTGAGTATGTGGGTCTCTTCCTCCTTGAATGGATCCCAGCTTCAAAATCCTTATTTCATTAATATATTGATGTATCAAAGATCTTGGTGCTTTATAATTCTCAAAAATTATCATCAAAAAACACCTTTCTCTATCCCTTAAATATTATTCTATATTCATATAATAATCTCCTGAATATTATTTTCCATATTCTAAATATAGAAACTCCTAAAATCTTAGTTTGCAGGAGATATTCATATTAAAATTTGGAAGATATTTTTTTCAGTGTGAATTCTTATCTAAATACCTAGTCAATAATTTCTTTTAAATCTTCATAAGACTCAAGATTTATTATTCTATATGTGATGTAAAATATTACAACTTTAATTCCTCAAAAAAATTTCTTCTTTGAATTCCTCTAAATCTCTATCCAAGTTTGTATGCATCCATGCATTATGTTGTGGTAACTTCCTCTACAATGTGGAACTCATCTTAGTCCTTCGTCTTGAAATAGCTTCAACATGATTCATAATCTCAATTATAATAATAATACACTAGTTTAATTGTGATGTTCAATTCTATTAAGATCAACTTGAACGTATCGCCTAAATTAATTCACCAGAATAAATAATTCTCTAATTCTCAACATTTTAATTCTTCATAGTTTATCATTCTTCAGCCTCTAAAAATTCACAAAGTCTTGAACCCTACTTAGTATTTGAACACTATGTCAGGTGAAATTTATATTAGTAGGCATTTTCTGATTTCCTAACTACATAATCTATACACAAAGATGTATACTCTATATCATAACCCTACATCAAGAAATTTTTCAAAACTTCACACGCATCAACTCTATGTTAACCAAAAAACAACTATATATCATCTGTAGGGAAATATATATCAGTGAATTTTCTATATTTCTATAAGTTTCAAATATAAATTGATGATATTAACTCTACATCACTAGTGGTCAAATCTAAATCATCACTTTTACTCTATATTGGCTACATCAACTCTGCATCGAGCATTGTACTCTATATCGAGGTCCAAACTTAGCTAAATTTTGGCTTCATAGTAGGATTTCCAAAACATTCAAAATTAATCTATAACCTATTTTAAATCATTCCCAACTATATCCAACACTTTAAACCCACTTGAAACCCATTTTAGATCATTTCCATTCATTCATAAACACTTATCCTTGACAATGAGATCATTTTATCAATTATCACATATAAATTGATGTTTTTCCTTGAATCTGTCCAAGTGTATTAAATCTGTCCACATAAGAACTCCAAGATATAAACTCAAAAAAAATTCTTCTGCCTTTTCTATATACAATGGTATCAGCTGACTCATTACATCAAGCACATATTGACTTCTTCTTCCAAATTTCATCAACCACACAAATTAATAGCAAATAAAATCTTATTTATGAGCACTTCATCTAAGATGTAACTCATTATATGCAGGTTTGAGAATTTATAGAATAAATTTAAAACTTTATACTGAAGAATATAACACAATTAATAATATAATAATTATATTTTTCAATAATGTAGATAATAAACTCAATAAATGAATAATTCATATATTTTAACATAATATAAATAATTTATGAATAATTAATTTATAAACAAATTATAAAAACTTTATAATTAAACCATGAATTTTGGATGTTCCGTAATTAAATAAGTATAAACACTTTATATTTATTCACAAAATAAACTCATTCCAATTAATATTTATATGAAATTTTACATAAACATATCGTATCTTAAATATAAACATTATATATATGAACTATTCATATACTATATAAACATTCAAGATATCACACATTTGATATTATTTAAACCTTGATCATATCAATTTTCAAAACTCATTTTTACATGGTTTAAATAATTTTTCAAATAATAAAGTTAAATTTGAACATTGAAAATTAATTATTATAAACAATTCATAATATAATATAAACTCTTTTACATTTAGCCTTATTTTTGTAATTTATAAAAACTTTATAAATTAAATTTATAATTTTCATATAAAAAATTTATATACAAATTATAATACATGTCATATAATTGTAAAAGTATTTAATATTAATATTTAATATTATGGATATTTATTTATTAAATGTTTCATAGACATTTAATAATAAATTAAAAATATTTTATAATTTCTTAATTTCTTAACATTTTATAAATTAAATAAATATCCTAAAATATATTTTTTCATAATATATAAGAAATTTATAAATTATATAATTCAATTCATAATTAAAAATAAGAAAAATAAAATTTAAATGTATATCATTTTTTATAATATACACTATGTCATAAATGGTGATCTGCTTCATCATTTATTGTATTTTATGATAAATAATTCGCAGTTATAATACAACCCTCTAGGGTGTGATTTTTTATTCAGGTGTGTTGACACTGGTCCTAGATCTAAGTCACCTTTTAATTGTTTTATTCAGCTTGCATACTTTGAATTTTTTTTTTCCGGATCACATTGATTTTTATCCCTGGATCATCTATTCCTTAGAATTGTTCTTTATTTCTACAATACAATCTACTCCAAGGGTAGCTACTCAAAATCTTCAAGTGGGGTTTATTATCTATGAGAGTGATGTTTTTTACATTATAGGAACCTTTTGAAGAGTGGGAACAATGCTTTGGTGGAAGTGTGGAGGGTGTTGTCAAATGTGTTCTAAGTTAGGTGTTATGGTCCTATTATTGATGTTGGTCCGTGTTCATTTTGTCATTGCAATGGAATTGGATCTCATGGAATTATGGTTTTAGATTTTAGTCGTGTCTCAATAATGTTTTGGTTATCAAATATAGTTAATTTATTCTTTTCTAATAATATTGAAACATTATAATTTTGGTGTATACCTTTTGGTTAGTGTGGTTCTCCATCAATAATGGTTTCATTTATGTTTGTTGGTCAATGATTCACTAAATAGGGGTTTATTGTTGGGTTCTAGTAGCGATGAGGTGTTAGCATAGAGTGACAGTGATGATCTAAGTAATGGTAGGAGAAATGACCTTGGCTATCGCATTAGTGTGAGGCTTGAAGAATCCTTAGGAACCCCACCTAAATTCTAATATTAGTTTAAAATTTAAGTTTTATTGTTTTATAGGTTACTCGAGGGGGCGATTGGAATTCAGGTGGCTTATTTATGATGTTTGTGATGTTTTTTGGTTTTTATATTTTTTGTTGGTGTGTTAGGTTCCCACTCAACCATAATGATATTTTTTCAAAAATAAAAAATATATATAATTTGGATGAAAATGATAAACCCATATCATGAAATCATTGTATCATACAATATAATATAACAAAAACTAACTCATAGTTTAAATTAGCTTTAGGGTATATCCTCATCATTAATTGCCCTGAAATTATTTATTCCAAATATTTTCAGTGCCTCCTTGTAATATTTAGAATATTAAATAATTTTGTTATTCTTTTTTTATATCACTAATAAACCAAGAAAAATGTTAACTCACTAATCACTAACATATTGAACTCAAGCCTAATAAATTATGAAAACTACTTTCATTTTGGTTTTCTTGATTCTCTAACTATTATTATATAAACATAAATAATCACCATCATCCTTATTTTTAATGTAGAGAATATGATCAACTCTGCCATTTTTGAATCCATGATTTCTTAAGTGTTGATCAATCCTAGAATACCAGGATTTTGGTGTTTACTTTAGCTTGTATAACACCTTATTTAATCAAACAAAATTATTCATGTATTCATGAATAAGAAAACCATTTGATTATTTGATTTACACTTCCTCCTCATGGAATACATTAAGGAATAATGATTTTATGTCTATCTAGAACATCTTGAATATCTTTTTCTCTACTATAGTCAAGAATAATATAATTGTCTCTAACCATGCCATAGGAGAAAATTTCTCTTCCACATCAATTCCTTCAATCTTTGAATATCTCTTATACACCACTCATGCCTTATTCCAAATCACCATTCCTTATTCATTGAGTTTTTTATTTAAATCTCATTTGGTTTTAATAACAGTTTTATCTTTTGGACTCAAAAAAAATTCCCAAGTTTGATTTATCTCAATTTTCTCAAGCCCTTCATGTATTTCCATGACCTAAATATCATCTTTAGTGGACTCTTTAAAACTCATGGGCTTTACTTGAGATAGGAATGATGTTTTTTATAGGTACATCATTATTCTTATTTTTACTGAATATTCCCATCCACCAATGATGTTCACTTTATTTATCTCAATCCTACTTCTTGACTTTCTTATAGTTTTTTATCTTGTTTCATCAACCTCATCATAAATTTCTTCTTTAGAATCATCTACATTCCCTTGATCCTCACTATTTTACTCACTTATACATCACTTTCCTCTAGAATTTTCTCACATTTTTATTGAAATGTTTCTCATTTTCCACCATAGTAACCTCTTGTATTTCGATAGTTTTTCTAAACCATTTATTAAAACACTTGTACACCTTACTTTTAGATGAGTGGAAAAGAAAAATCCCTTAGCATCCATGAGATTCAAAATTATTTTTGTTTTTATCATTATTGAGAATAAATCAATTACTTATAATGAATTTAAAGTACTTAGATAAATGATTATTCCTATACAGCATATCATAATGAGTCTCTTCTTTAAATGAACATGATAAAGCCATTCATGGTCAGGTTCGTTTCAACACCAACAATGATTTTTCTCAAATTGTTTCTATGATTTAGAAATCCAATTAATTTTATTCTGCATACTGCAACAATTCAATGGAAGACTTCCTGATGTTGTAGCAGATCAAATTTCATGGTAACTACCCTCTTCCTCACTGCACCTTTGAGGTTTTTTGGTATCCACCTTTCATAGGTTGTAAAAAGTGGAATTTGGATGGGGATTTAAAGGGTAATACTGGAAAATTAGGCTATGGGAATATGTTTAGGAACTCTTTTGGTGATGTTATTGATCTTAATTATGGATATTGTGGAATATAAATAGCCCTTGAAGCTGAGATTTATGGTCTTATCAATACTATCAAGATTTACAAGAAAAGGAACTGGGAAAATATTTGGTTTTAAAGTGACTCCACAACCATTGTTCAAGTTGTCAAAACTGGGCAGATGCATCTCTCTTGGAAGATGACTACGAGCTAGTCCAATTGCCTTGATCATCTATTTACTATGAGCTACATCATTACACATATTTATCAATAATCTAATACCCTTGTGGATGCGTTGGATAAAAAGGGAGCAAATGAGGAGGTTTATTTTTTTACTAACTTCCTTACCAATGATCTATTGTCATTGTTGCAAAAGTACAAATGTAAAGTCCCTACTTTTAGACTGATGTAATCTTTTCTTTTTGTTTAATGTAAGAGCTCTAGAGCTCACTTTTCTCAAAAAAATGGTAATATAGAGAAAATTAAAAATCACTTCATTCTGAAAACTTATTTACTAGGTATTTCTAAATGATCATCATTCAATCCATGATGATAATGTTGTGGTTCCTCCTCTTTAATACCCTTTTTTTAAACATTACCTTCAAAACGTATTTCCTTACCCCATGATTTTCAGGATATTCTTTCACTTGGATCATTATAAATTCTATGTCATTGTTAGTGTATAATTTAAAATTTTTCTATCCAACCATCTTCTATTCAAATATCTTATGACATGTAATGAAACTAAACACTTTAGATTTATTAGTGATCATTATCAATCATTCCATCCTATTAAAACCGTCCATGAATAAATAATATCACATCTTTCCATCAATGTATTTTAGTGATTTCGGTCTATATACATCAACATGCACCAACTCGAGTAGCCTCATTGACTTCTTGTCCTTTGGTTTATAACTTGTTTGAATGATATTTACCTATTGATAGGTATCATGAATGTGAGTATGATCATGTGAAAATATAAGGATATCTCAAGCTCCTTTATTTTTCACAAAATCATTCAATGATTTTGGGATCAAGTGGATAATACTTTTATGCCATAACTTGTTTTCTCTTCCTTGTATATAAAAAACATATATTCTTCTATACTAATGAGCTAGAGATTTCCATTCATGAACATACCTTGCATCATAATTATGAAAAAAAATTCTTTGATAATTCAAGTATTTTTAGTGGAGTTTATGTCATTCCATGCATCATAAAATTGAAAAATAAATTAGCATGTTGTGACAAAGGTCTTCGATTACTAAGGCATTTGTGCACCTCAAGTATTTGTCTCTAATTTTACCTTTCCAAGAGAAAATGATCTTCAAGCCTTTATTCTTTCAAAATCAAATGATGCCTTCCTTTTAATAATTAATTCTCATGACATGGTCCTTTTTACTATCATATAAGAAGTATACTGACTTTCAAAGTTCCACACACTAGCTCGATATTTTTTTTTAAAGAAATTACTGCTATATTTTCCTTCTCATCCTTTTTCTTTTTGATCCATGACTGTTGTTTCACCTCCTTTAGTAGTGAATATACTTTTTCCTCCTTCGTATTTGATGGAAAATACTCCTCTTACAAGGTTGGAAATTGATTTTTAGTTTTCATCCAGCTTGATGATGCATTTGGCTACTGAGAATCTCCTCATTGGGTCTCCTTTGGAACATTATTTTGTATTATTTATGAGTGATACATGGATTTTTATCTATAACCTTTACACAAAAAATAGTAATCATTGAAAAAATATCAGTTATATGAGTTTCTTATCCTCTAAATCCATTTATTTTATACCATATAGTGCCTCTTGGCTATGGTTTTGGTCTAAGATGAGAGATGGTCAAATAGTAAAAAAGGGGGATAAATTGAAATTTAAAAAATTTATAAATTATTACCAGATTTTTATAATTATATAGAAAAAAAAATACTAGAACAAAGTATTTTTATAGTATTCTGGATTAAAGTGATCCTACATTTACCCTTCACTCCTCTCAAATTCAGAGATAAATGAAAACCAACAAAACTTAAATCTCAGACTTTTTTAGGGATTCACAACCATTTATAAATTCCTTTTTAATCCTTAGAGGATTAACTCAATACTAACCATTTTCACACTTGTAATCTTAACCCAATATTACCATTTGAACATCTAGAGGCACCACCTAAAACCTACCTTTTTAAGTAGAGGTATGACCAACCTTTCCTTTTAACTCAACCATGGTACAACTGAATACTCTACCTTTTACTGGTTATAACACAACCTGATGTACCTTTTTCAGTGATGTTATAACCCAAAAATCATATCTTTTAAAGGTTATTATAACCCAATACAATTATGCACACAAAAAATAGATAGTAATAAGTATCACTAAATAAACCCATTTAAACAGTGAAGTTTTAAATATCTAGGTAGAAGGGATCACTTCAGTAGAAAATTATTTTAGTGATGATGTCTATAAAAAATGATCTCATATTGTATAGGAATATTTAAACACTTCTCTATGGATCTTGTATCCTCAAAAGTTACTTGATTGATACTTTTCACCGTTTCTATTAAACTATATTTATAGAGTATCTCTTTTGAAGTGCCCAACGGATCATGCAGTCACACTGAGATGGAGGGTGAATCAGGTATGACTTGTTTTACTTAATTATTTTCTTATCTTTTACCCCTTAAAATCTCTGTCACGTGTTAAGATGAGTGAATCCTATATTAAATTCATAAAGTAAATGAAACACAACACAGAATATTTTTACAAGGCTCGGTACTAAAACTTACTCTTTATTGCAACCGATTATACCCCTTGATTATAGATTCTTCACTATATATAGGTGATTATAAGAAATTAAATTCTCATTATCATTAACATTGAGTCCCATAGTGTTCCACTCTAGAGTTCCACTAGATATCACAAGTACCCACCTACACTAGCAACTATTGATTCCCACCATAAGATCTCTATACTATATCCCATGGTGTTACTAGTATCCCATCATCCTACTCTAGAGTCCCAATAGAGACTTTTCTACTTCAAAGTCCCACTGATGACATCCACTAATCTTGAGTCACACAAGATATGATCCTATAATATAAATATATTTTTTGGATTCAGACTGTATTTTACCTTCCTATAGATAATGTCTTTCTCCACAAACAAACTGGATCACCAGATCTTCTCATGTATAATCTTCATGAACTTTGAAAACTGATAAAAATTTGAATGCTCTTGCTCACTATTCACTAATCTTTAAATGATATGAACTTATCTTATCCCACTGACTACTTGGGTGTATGACTTCTAAAACAATTCTTGACTTCACTCTCAAATCAATGCACAATATCCATGAAAATTATATCGCATGTTCATTTCACAATCTTCATGCATGTATAATACAATTAATGGTATACAAAGTATCCATGAACATTAAATACTCTTTCATTTTTATACATAGTGATATTTCTCTTACACTTCATTTTTATTTCACTATACTGTCCTTGTGAAACTGATATCACGTGTGTTTCTCACTTATTCTTTACATAGCTCACTTCTCAACAATGCCTTCATTATTTTCTTCCTTCTTGATAAATCAAGTATGTATACTATTTTCCTCAACCCTAAGCATATATAACATCACATGCATAAAACTCAATCATTCACAAAACCCTAGACAATCTTTGTTTACTATGTCCAGTATTAGTTTGTGTAACTTCAAGCACATCACGAAACTTGGAATCTAATGGAGATCAAAGTTTCTTTACATATCAAAGTGGGGGTATTTTACTCAAGAACTGGTTCATGGAATCTATCACTATTCATGTGATCCTGAAGGTTAATGCACAGTGCAACAACATAGAACCTTCTCATGAATATAGAGTGATTTTCATGTCACTTTTTCAGTCTGTATCTCTCAAAAATCTCTCTCAGATATGTGTTTAGCTCATATACAACAAATGAGTAGGTTGGGGTATTTATATAAAACTTCATTGGATTAACTCCACCTCTTTAACCTTATATACACACATCCTTTATTCTATGAACATCATCTCATATCATGCTTTGTGATTTTGAGAAACATCATCATTGAAGAATCATATTTTCTACGTACTATATCTCTTTAGTTTGAACTTCATTTAAACATGAAAATGAAGTTTCATGTTGATTTGGTCATATTCAAATTTCCCTCATATTCAAATTTCCCTGATAATCAAATTCTACTCAAATTCATGGATATATCTTTGAACATTGTGATGTGTAAATCCCGATGAGTAGAAGCTTCTCTGATGAAGGTAGAAATTAGATGATGATAGCATCGCTAATCAAACATCTCAGGATGATCGCATCAGACAGCCTCAATATATCCATATCTTATAATAAAAAATCTACAGTAACCAAATTATGCTCAACCCATATCAGTTTTCACCTCATTATTGAAGTGCTTAATAAGCTAACATGTTCCACTATGCCAGCAGATGCTAGTATGGGGTTTTCTCTTGACTACCCGTTTTCATCAACCTATGTCGTCTCCTCCTCTACTATTATTCTGCCCCACATGGTGGTTCCACTATTCTCCCATGTGCCTCTCTTTGGGCTATCTATGCACATTCACACCCACTACCAACATGCTAGCTGGATAGGGATTGATTGTCCACCTAATCAGTGGTTTCGGTCCCCCTTACACCCATACTAGTGGTTTTAATAGGTCCAAATATATTTAAATGAATGAGATCAAGATATCTTATGGTGCTTATATATTTGATATATTTGAAATTTCTTCTACATTATATACCTTTCATACATGAATCACATACATAGGTGTTGCCTTTTTTGAATTCAATTAACTGCAAAACTATTTTGTGTTTGGATAGTAATACATAAACCTAAAATTACAATTTCCTAATCACCTATTCCACATAAATTTGTTATATTGAAAAAAAACATTTAACATTTTGATCATCAATTTCAGTAAAATTAAATATTTAAATGTTGACTTTCTAATTTCATAAAACAAAATAGACTTATCATTATAAAAAATACACATATCATTTTAGGATTTAACAAACATACCATCATCATATAGATTTGAAATTATTATTAAATTATACCTTAAACCTTCAACATATAATAATTTTAAAATAATAACAAAATTTAAAATTTTAACTTCTCTAAAACTTTTTACTTTACTTTTTAAATTATCACCAAAATTACCATTACCTACATCACATTTATTAAAAGATAGAAAATTTGAAGCATCGCCTATCATGTGTCTTGATAAACCACTATCTATGTACCAAATATCCTTTTTAATGCTTCCAAAAAATAATTCCAATACAAACAAATTTAATATAATTTTGGTGCCTATACAAAATTAGGTCGAATTTGGTTAGAGAAAGAATTATTGGGAACCCAAAATAATTTCAAACACTTTTTTATAAGTAATATAGAAGATAAATATTTAGAAATAAAATCTTTTTTATGCCTAAGATATCTTAGAAATATTAAGGAATTCCCATTTTCATAATGACCCTCCATTTAATATCTAAAACATATAGCAGTAGATGTACTTCCAATAGAACTCTTAACAAAGAGAATCTTATACATTTTGGGTAAGAGATTATCATAGCTAAGACTAGATTTTTTTTCATTGTATTCAATCTCATCATTTTATCATAGCTTTTCTATAGTGAAAAAAAGTGGGTAGATTTTGTTTTAAACTTTCAATTTTAGATTTGAGCCTTTCATTCTCATCAAGAAAAGTATTGAGATTTATTTATTTATCTTCATTGTTCCTTTATATGAAAAAAATATTCTTTTAATTTTCTTTCTTTAATTTTTCATTTTTAACAATTATATGTTTTTATTCAATTTGAGAATATTTTAAATTTGTATGAGAATATTCCAAAGCATAATTAAGTTCATCAACATTTTCTTCATTGCAATCTAAAGTAGTTTTAATAATTTTTTCATTTTCAACAAGGAATTACTTGTGTTTACCCTTATGATTTTTATATAAACTAGTGATATTTTCAATTTAATGATTAGTTCTATCATTCTGTTTAAGAAATTTATTAATAGTAGGTTCAGAATTAGATTCATAAGATAAAAATATGAATTTCTTACTTATCAAACTGAAGATATGAGAAAAAAATTTACTGATTCCTTTTCAGAGAAAGATTCGTTAATTGAATTTGAATCTGATGTTTAACTCCAACCAACTAACATATCCTTATTCTCATTTTTTATTTCTTTTTCTCTCTTTTTCTTTCTTTAATCTAGGGTAATCAAGCTTGATGTTCCCTTTTATCATGAACTCATAACAAATAGTTTATTCATCATCAACATTTTCTTTTCTCTTCTCCTTATAATCATATTTGGGATAATCCTTTTGGAATATCCTTGAATAACTTTTCATTCTTCTTACCTTAGCAACATGATCAGGTTCATTCCTTTCATTATTTTACAATTTAGGATTTAAATAATAAATAGTAACATTTGATTTAAAATCAATTCCTTTCTTCTTTGAATTTTCTTATTTGACTATATTATTAAGCTCTAACTCATATTTCAATAAATAACTAATAAGTTCATCAAGTGTATATTCTTTGAAGTTTTTTTCTTTCATCAATAGAAATTTTCTTAGCATGCCACTTTTTAGGTAATTATCTAAGTAATATTTCAATAAGAACTTGATTGTCTATAGTTTCTTCCAAAGAACCTATACCATTTACAATGATAGTAAATCTAAGAAACATTTTATTTATAGTTTCATATTCACCCATTTAAAATTATTGATATTCAACCCTTAAAATACTTAAATTAGTTCTAATAATATTATCTAATCCAATATGTATAACTTGAATAATTCTCTAAATTTCATGTGTATTTTTATAGTTGTTGTATGACTATAAAAATCTATATTGATTACACAATATAAAATGTTCATCACCTTATAATTTAACACATAAAATACCACATCATTACCAGCTAATGATTCAAGATCAAACTCAATAAATTTGTATGTTTTTACCATGATGCTCCAATGATAAATACTAAGTTGTTTTAGGAAGGCTTCCATCTGAGATTGCTAGTATCCATAGTTAGTGTCATCAAATTGAGGTGTTATTTAAGGAATCCAACCATTATTCTAACTTTTTCCTACCATCTCAAATAGATCTTTTCCCCTTGATAGTTATACCAGAAAATGGTTTGAAAAAAATAATTTATATAAAAGATTTATGGGTCAAGGTGTAATGCTAATTGTTGGTTCGAGATGAGAGATGTACAAATGGTCAAGAATACTGTGAATTGACCTTTTTAAAAAATATATAAATTATTATTAAAGTTTAATAGTTATGCAGCAGAAATAAAATAAATACCGGCACAAAATATTTTTATAGTAGTTTGGATCAAAGTGATCTTGTGTCTAATATTCACTCCTCTCAAACATAGAGAGAAATCATACCCAATAAAAATAGAATCTTTGAATTTTGACGAGGAGTCACAACCCTTTACAACTTTCCTTTTAATCCTTGTAGGATCAACCCAAGACTATCCTTTTGGACACCTGGTAGCTTAACCCAATACTGCACATGGAGGCATAACCCAGAACCTACCTTTTGAAGTGGAGGTAGAAACAACCTTGACTTTTAACTGAACTAAGTCACAACTGAATCCCCTTCATTTTACTGGTTATGGAACAACCCGATGTACCTTTTTTGGGGGAGATATAACCCAATAGTCCTACCTTTTAAACGGTAGTGTAACCCAGTAAAATTATTCATACGAAAAATAGATAGAAAGAAGTAGAACTACAAAAAAGTGTAAATAGTGAAGTTTTAAATGTCGAAGAAGCAAGGATCACTTCAACAGTAAAGGTGTTTCATGATGAAGTCCAACAAAAATGATCGCAAAGTGTATATACAAGTTTCATAACTTCTCAACATTTCTTGTGTCCTCAGTAGTTCCTCAATCGATACTTGCACTAGTTCTTTAAAAATCTAGTTATCAAGTCTCTCTTCATGAATAAAAACTTTAAATAATAATAATTTCATGCATAGTCATTATTTTTGTTGTTGGATCCCTAAATGAATGACAGTGCATGCCCTACGAGTCATGGTTGTTGGCTATACGGGTGTCATGACGTGATATATGGGTGTCACGTTGTGACACCTATTTCCCTATCCTGCATTGGATACTGGAGTGGTATTGGTCATGGTATATAATCTCCAACCATACCCCTCCCTATCACAAGTCCTTTTTAGAGGGGATGGGAAGTGAGCCACTCTGGTAGGCAGTGAGACCTGATAAAGAACAAATTCGTGAGGGAGTGACCTAAAGTGGGCAATACTATGATAGAGGGTCCTACATCCCCAATATAGATCCTAAAATTATTATCAGATGAAGTAGGTATCCTTTGATTTTTAAGTAAATTACTAAGGGGGTGATTGTTGGAGTCCCAAATAAATGATAGTGTGTGCCCTACGGGTCATGGTTACTGGTTGTAGGGGTGTCATGACATGACATATGGGTGTCACATCATGACACATATTTCCTTGTCCCGCATCGGAGACTAGAGGGGTGTTGGGTATGGTATATAATCCACAGCCATCCCCCTCTCCATCACAAGGCTTTTTCAAAGGGAGATGGGCGGTGAGCCACTTTGGTGGGCAGTGAGCTCTACTGAAGAAAAAATCCATGAGGAAGTGACCCAAAGCAGACAATAGTTTGATGGAGGGTCCTGGAGCCCCAATATAGTTCCGACATTTGTTCATCATTTCCTATGAATCTATAATTTTCTTTGTCAACAATAATGAACTACTTCAATGTCGTTTGAACTTTTGATAAACTGCATATCTCAAAATAGTTGTACAACAAAACTCATTAGAACATTTAGTACAAAAGTTAATATTCCATAATAATCAATTTAATATTCCTTGAAATACTCTTATAAAACATGAGAGACAAACTCTTCATATTCAAAATATTTCAAATTTGAAACTCATGTTTTCTCAAGATTGTAGTGTAAATGTTTAACCCGCACGATGATCATTTAATTCTATATAAAACACCCTCAAATAATTTTTCCTAGCATCAAAATAATTAATATATAATTATGGAAAAATTAAATCAAATAAAATAATTAAAAAATATATACAGTAAATCAAAATTCAAAAAATTAAGTAAAACATAGCCTATTTTTGTATTTTGAAAAACAAACTATTAATATCATATAACTTTCATATTTTCGTAAGTCTTTGAAATTTCATAAGACTTGAAATTTTATAAGAATTTTGAAGATATCATAAGATATTTGAGATATTGTAATACATTTCAAGATTTTATAATACATTTCAATATTTATTAAGGCATTTAAGATTTAATAATACATTTTAACATTTTAGTATGACTTCAGCTAAGATCACATGACTTTATACTTTTTCAAAATTTAAAATCATATGACTT
Source organism: Viscum album (assembly GCA_963277665.1). Taxonomy (NCBI): domain Eukaryota; kingdom Viridiplantae; phylum Streptophyta; class Magnoliopsida; order Santalales; family Viscaceae; genus Viscum; species Viscum album. Next base: position 27,877,639 of record OY728132.1, on the reverse strand, counting down.
TACTACAAAACTTATGAAATCCAAAAAACCATATGACTTTTAAAGTTACTTCATATAAATTTGAATGTTACTTTATATGATTTCTATCGAAAACATTTTATTTCTTTCTAAAAATCATGTGACATAAATACTTAGACAGATTTTCCAAAAATATAGAATATAAAGATTTTAGCCCAATTTCAGTAGAATATTCATAATGAAGAAATTTAAGAAAGAATAAAAACTGATAAAAAATGTAAGGATAAGATAAATCATTTTTCTCAAAAATAAATTCTTCTAGAAATATTGAAAGCTTTAGTAACACATATAAACAAGATAAGACTCAATAATACCATGAGAAGTTATAATTACTCAATTTATTCATGACATTTTCAAAACACTAAGACTTATAAAATACTCATATTAGAGGGAATAAATCAAATTAAGTTTTTTAATTATCAAAACATCAAGAGTGGATCAAGGAGACACTAACATATGGAAGAAACATATTGTGTATACCCCATATTTCCATAACAATTACACCTTATTTGTGGTGTTTTCTTGTGTGTGTTCACTACTCCATTGTTTAACTTTTGGGTATATTGAGTGTCACCCAAAAAAACCACCCTCTAAGGCATGTTCTTGTGTCTTAGTATCGACCATCACCACCCTTTACCTACTCCATTACATGAATAATCTAACTTCTCAATGCCATTCCAAGAGTCAAGAGTCTCTCCTATTCTTCAATCTTTCACTGCATCTTGATTACTTCACCTTTGAGCTCTTTGATCTATTTTACTTGATCATTCACAAAATCGGTTAGGCCTTCTCTTCAATTGTGATTTTGAACTCAACCTCTATCTCCAAGTTTTTTAAATTTCCAAATTTTAGTTATTCAATCTCCCCCTTCATCTTGGATTTATCCTCTTTATACTATTGTGTATAAAGTTTGGAACCACGAACCATGCTATTGGATTTTTTCATTTTGGACCTCAAAATGTTGATTTATTCAAGGGTAGGCTCCAACTTTACCTTAAATCCTATGAGTCCTTCAAATTCAACATATTCACAATCACTCTCCTTTATTTATGGTTTGTCTATGATAACCATAAGACTTCTTCACCAGGGTCTCTGTAATCCTCTATTTCTCCCACCTCTGACTCTTTTGAGGTAACATCCTCTTGTGAAATAATTCTCTTTTTTGAAGAATTTTGATTGTGTACTCCTCTTACCTTTCAGATCTTTCAAAGATTTCATCAAATGAACTTAAAATTCTTCATCATCTTGACACTTCTTGGGACACATTGCAGTGAGTTTCTCAACCTTTCCACGTTGAAAGAAAGTGAGTGGAAGGTTACTTTTAATTTTTTTCCCCCTTTTCATGTTTGAGGAAAGGAAAGAGTTTACTTCATCAACTTCCTTCTCTTTAGGTGCATCCTACATTGAGAGATCCTCCAATACCTCAAATACCAGTTCCTAGGAATCCTCCTTTGTTATTTACTCATTGTCATTGTTTCACAACTCATAGGAAATGGGAGTGTTGTGAAGATTTTCTAATGTAATCTATTTTTGATCCTTGCCCTCAAGCACTGAGACCTTTATATTAAATTGAGGTGGAAATCTTCTCAAGATTTTCTTCAAGATCTTGATATCATCAAGGGTTTCTCTGAGACCATGCATGTCTACCACAATCACATTCACCCGATCAAAGAATGCATCGATGGGTTCATTCACATTTATTCTCAAATCCTCATACTTGTTCCAAGGAAACTATAATTTAGCTTCAGGTACCTTCGAGTCACCTTCATAGACATTAAGAAACTTTTCCCACATAGCGTGTAAGGTTTTACATGACATCATCTTTGATTAAATTGTGTTGGAAAGGGCTCCCTCCCCCCAACACATTGATTCCCTTGGTGTCAACATCCATCACCTTCCAGTATTTTTCTAATAAATCTTTATTTTCCATGTATGGTGGTCATGTAAACATCGATGCCCAATGATCGGAAAGAGTGTTTCATCCAATTCATCCTTAATTGAAATTTTTTCTATCGAATACTGGTATACCTTTGTGGTTGATGATTGTTTCCATGGATTCCATAGAGAGAATACTCCTTCAATTGAACCTTCCACTCTAATAACACTTATTATCCCCACATAAGAAGATACCCTGAAAGAGGAAGTGAAATCAGGGTATGTTGATTTTAAAAGACACTTCCAACAATCTTATTCCACAGTTAACAAAAACACTCATATTTCGCTCAATAAATATGGAGGCGATAAAGGAAGTAAAGAGATACACATGTGATTTCTAATTAGTTCTCCTACATTGGGCTATGTCCAAGGAGTGTACAATGACGATGTATAAAATTTACTAAGCATGCAACTTGCTATAATCCAGAGCGGTCTCACTAACCCTCTAGGTTTACAATCCGCATAATGTTGACAACTCACTATTCTCCTTTCTTAACAAAATGCATTGCTCCTCCAAGTGTCGCATCGATCTTCCATGGACCAAAAAAGTGGGTTACACCAATGGTGGTGTCACAATTTACTCCTCATCATCCATATGATTAATCTCCATGAATTTCTGAGATAGAACTTGGAATGCCTCCTTCTTCCTTCTCTCCTTCTTTCAAGCAATTCTATGGAATTCCTCGCCTTCACTCTTTATTTTTCAATGCATGAACTTCCTCTATTTATAGATAAAGATATCGCTTTTATCATAAGAGAATCTCTATCTTTCCCTTGTTTTAAATATTCAAATTTTCTTGATTAATATTGGAAAAATCATCCAAAACGGTCATTTGAATTCGAGTTAGCTTCTTTAATTCAAATCTCATAAAATACCTAAAAGATAGAAACATTGAATTCTAGGAAATTTATTTGACTTGACACCATTACAATGTGACTGTCATCATCACGACGTAATGTCTCCTTCCTTCGAGAATCATAGTTTAGGCTCCTATTTTTGCAGCATGCTTATTTTTTAGGAAATAGCTTTGACCAACTTTTCATGGTGCAAACGTCCTATTCATTGTGTAACATCCTTCTTTTAGTAGAACACCAAAATTTCATGGTTTTATGTTACAATGCAAAACTTTATATCACAATGAAACCTTATATGTTGCAGCGTGACTCACTGCCTATGATCCTTCTAACTTCAGACACAGCATAGCACCAAATCTTCACGGGGTCCCCACTGTGGTGTGACCTCTGCCCACGAAGCCACTGTTTAATCATATGTAGCTCCATGGTAGCATGGCTTCTTTCCTCAAGGAACAAACCTTCATTCAACCATAGAACCACTTACTCATATGTAAAACACATTGTAGCATGACACCATGTGTTGTAGTGTGATTTCCATCTTGCAGTTAGAATTTCTTTAGCTTCTTCTGAACACCTTCAACCTTTTTTTAAACAGATTGAAGTGTGAGATGGTCTGAACACCTTCAACCTTTATGATATAAATTCTTCATAATTCTTTGAACCTTTTTGGAATATTATTTGTCTAATTTGCCAACAAACACAACCCAAAAATGCTTCAAGATGATTTGTGCTAACAATGACATTTTATGCCTTGAAATGGTTCAAATGTGCTCAGCACATTGTTTCAATCATCAAACCATGGTCATTTTCATCATATCTACGATCAATATTCCTAGATGAAAGGACTTCATTAAATAAAATCATTGGTTATAGAAAATGTTTTTATCCACTTTGTGTACATCTCTTTTGCAAAATGATTAGTGAACTGCATCCTTTAACATCTTAAAATGACATTTCCTTGCAACTATTTTGTGTGACATGTTTTGTACTCATAAACCACCCTTCCATGAACAAAACACCTTCCAACAAAACCACAACCACACCACCACGGCATAGTTTTTCTTTCCATCTTCAATCTTCTTTTAAATTTCTTCAAAAACCACCAAATTGGCTTGTTTCTAACATTTGTCCTATATAAAGAATAAAATACACAATTTAGGTAGAAATTAAGTATTTAAAAAATTAAAATCAAACTTTAAAATGCATGTATATTTGAGATATCAAGATGGGAGGTTTAAAATGAACTTCATTCAATATTTCAAGAGGTGACTAAATAAAACAATTCGAATGATCAATTAAATTCATAAGGAATTCATGTTAAGACTTGCAGCTTCATCAAGTAGGCAAGCTACTTTGAATTTTATATTTTTTTCAATTATCAATTTTCTTTTATGTTATTTGATATTTTTTAAAAATAAAAAAGTTTTCATTTAATTATATTTTCTTTAAAGTTTGATTTGAAGTGTTTACTGCTTAATACATAGCAATAGATTTTTTATGGTCACTAGTTAAAATCATTGAAAAGATGGAGTGGTCAGTACTAGTAATCAATAAAATGTTTATGAAAATAAAAAAGTTGTGAGGATAAGAATTTCATCTAAAATTTCGAGGATAGAATATGTTCTTGATGCTGAGTCAAAATGACACTTTTGCACCCTTTGTTTTGAAAATTACAAAACACTTCATACTAAATTCATGTTAACTTGAAGTTTAAGTTTAAGTTTTGTTTGTGTGGATTTTAACTTTCGATTCATGAAGTTCTGAGAAGCTGAATTTGGTCCATTAAGTTCCAAAGCTTTGTGAAGTCACGTTGCACTACATCAAGCAGAAGATAGACTCAAGCTTTTGTGTTTGTTATAATCATACCTGAAAAACTCAAAGAAGTTTGTTACAACAAATTCTATAAATTGAGATCGAGCTTCGAGGAACGAAGGTTACATTACAGACGTTGAATTGCATTACATCGAGTTGTACACTACCTTAGGGTTGTGAGCTTTTGTTTGTAATCCTTTTCAATGTGTTTAAACAAATCTGTGTGTGAGGTGCTTATTGTAAAAGCTCTAAGTCTGTTGTAGTAATAGTTGATTCCAATCCTTCGAGATCTGCAAGATTTCGAGGCTAGGAATCTATATCTTTCAAACGTTGTGTTTGACGAAGTCCAGGGTGAGGACTTACAATCGATCTGGTTGGTCGAAGAAGAGTTTGAGGATATAGTTGTTTGATGTCAACGTTTTGTCGAGGAAGTTCTCAGATGTAGAACTTAAATATTCCGATTGGGTTGATTGACAAAGTTCCAAGCTCAAAACTTGTATCCATTGGATCTGGATACTGATCCTCCTATCAGATTTCCATCCAGAACTCTATGCATTGTATTTTTAATCAACCTTGCTCTTAATTTTCAATTGAATTGTTCATCTCAGTTAAGTTTATAACTTCCGAGTAATTTAATTTTTGCAGCATGTTTGTTTGTTGTACACTGATTTGTCCAGAGTTTGTAACTTCTGAACAGTTAATGTTATTAAATGGGAGAAAAGTGTACATTTGCTTTCAACTTCAATTCACCCACTTTGAAAGGTGTCATGTATTACAAAGTAAAATTCCGGATCAATTGATCAAAGAAAACAAACATACCTATTTTTTTTTGAAACCAAGGAAATATATTATTGATCAATCGAATCAGACGAGCACATCCAATCAGAAAAATGATCAACCCAACAATGGTTACTCCAAGACTTCCCAAAACTCGCCAACCGATGGACTTCACAATTACCCCCACGCGAGATAAAGGAAAAGTTGCATGATGAGAAGGAATCAGTGGCACATGAGCCTCAGCCCGGTTGGTGAGGACTCCTTAAGTGCATCCAGGCGACCCGGGATCAAATCCAGGCGGAGGCATAATTTTTCGGGGAGGGGGGGCTGTAGCAGTACTGTAGCGGAACTGTAGCGCGAACTGTAGCAGGTACTGTTTGGCACTGTAGCAGCTGGAAATATTTCCCCGTTTGGGCCTTCGGGCCACCGATTTGGTCTCCGAGTCCTTTAAGGCCTTCGGGTCACCCAGGTCTTCTGGTCAGTAAGGCATTCGGGCCACCTCAAAGCTTTTGGAACACCTTAAGGCCTTCAGGCCACCTTAAGTGCAGATGTAAACCAGACAACCTACAAGGAGCAAGTTCTAAAAGGAGGATGAGCAATGGGCTTTCACCACTGCAGAAGCTAAACAGATTGCAAGAATGAGAGGGTATGACACATGTCATCGGGACAAGCCTGTGCATGCACGGGAAAGTCTAGCCGAACAGTCATGCGAAGGTGAAGAGCCGATTCCACGATGAAGATGATGGAGAGGAGCAGTTCGAAGTAGTTAGTTTGGGTTGTATGTAATATTTGAAGCCTACAGGCAATGAATTTCTCTAAGACCTACTAGCCATGTAATACTTACGCCTACGGGTCTTGTAAGGGTTTCATCTCACCCCTTGAAAGGTGTATTATCAAAATCAATAAAAAATGAAGGTCTTTGGGCCATTAGAGAAGGAATCAGTGATAGACCAATTTTTTTTTTAAAATAAGCCCAAAAATCTTCGAATATGTGCTTTCAATCAATCTAAACAAACAAATCAAAATACATACTTTTATTTATAAAAAAATTTAAAACTTTAATTAGATTTGACCTTCTGTCAATTTTATAAAAAAATGAATTAAAAAAGATCATAAGAATTGATTAGATCGACAATATGCTAAATAGTACACGAGGGCACAAATTTTTTACATCCCATATGTACACAGCAGTGGGAAATGATCATTACTGACCCTATTCATCTCTATGATGAAACTGCCCTCACAAACTCCAGCCCAAACGCGCCATTCCATGCAACTTCAGAGCCCCAGCCAAGTCCAAACTCTGCACCCCCACTGAAACACATCATCCCAAAGGGCCAGCAGGGAAACCGCCAAGCATGCCATGTGGCTGAAGATATGTCACACTTTCATGAAAACCTTCTTCTGGACGAGGAGATGATGCCATGGATGCTGAGGAGTTCACGGAGGAGGGCATCCATGAGAGGTCCCCGACACGGTGACATGTGATCCCCCCACTGTCATCGTAGGCCACGAGATAGAAATCTGGGCTGTGCCCATCAAATGTACCCTGCACCAAAAAGAATTGCAGAGCATCAAATGCACCCACCCACATATGTAAAAGTTGCAATTGCAACCAAAAGTCCAGTCCACTGCCAAAGAAGGAATCAAGAGAATCAAACAGATGGATCCCAAAGGGGTGTGATCTCAATTACACTCCTACTGATCCATATGAGTACAAGGGCCTGCTTACTTAAAGAACTCAGCACAACTGGTGCTGTTTAACACCACCTAAGAGAAGGCATTGTTTTTCGAGACAAGCTCAGGCACGGATTCCGGACATGATATGATTGTTATGACTAGTTGTGACACCCAATACCATGTTCTGCATCACTATAGAGCTGATGGGAAAAGTCAGTGAACCAAAAAGCTGTCATCTTGATTTAATAAGGCAGCAGAGATAAATTCAGTATCAAGCAAGAAGTATGGGTAGGAAAATTAAATGACAGGAAAAAGCCTATGGCAACTTGCGAACAACTCCTGAGGAAATGATCGAAAAAGATTAACCTTGGTATAACTAGAATCAAAAGATGCACGTACTTCCAGCAATGAAATTACCGAATAAAAGAAACAGACATACAAACAAGCCTACCTTCCATAGCCCCTGCAAGGGCCGCGAGGATGTGGGGGAATAGTTAACAATCTTAACGAAGTGTTCTGGTTCCCACTTCCTCCTCCCTTGCATTTCCTTCTCCCTCTTTCTCTGCCTTCTCTCCCCTCCGGGACTAGTTCTGTTTGCGAAGTACTGATAAATCTCCGACATCAACCGGTCTGGAAAGCTCTGAGGCGACCCATCCTGGCTAACGGAACCATCCTCTCCAAGGCGAGGCCCGATCTTTCTCGGCGGAGATGAAAATGAACACCCAGAACCTTGATTCTCTTCTACGACCACATGAGACTCGTTCATGAAGTTGACATTCACGGGTACCAAGTCACTCCCGGAAAACCCTAAATGATAGGATACCAGAAGATCCGCAGATAAATCGATTCTACATCCGGGATGAAGGAAATTCACAATTTCACCCTGCGCCGACAGACCCATCCATAAGAAAGGAGCTTTGATGACCTCATACATGCCGGATTTTGACGGAGAAACCCTATAGCCGGCGATGAACGAAGGGCCCCATTCGAAGAGCACAAGCGGCGGCAAAACAGCGCCGCCTACAGGTCTCCCCAGGCCACTCCTGCGCCAGAATCCTATCAAATTGTCCCACTCGTCAAGGATTTTGTAGAGAATCCTGTAGGGGATTTTTCCACCACCCCATTTTCTGACCCCTGTAACAGACCCCCACCTCCGGTCGCACATCGCGTACCAGAGCCTGCTGTCGCAGCGACAGAGGCGCATGTAGCGCTTCGAGGCGCAGGCGAAAATGGAAACATCGGAGGGCTTGAGAAAGGACAGGATACATACCTGAACGTCCTCCGGGAAATCAGAAAATGGCAATGGATCGAGATGCGCGGGTGGTTGAGCCTCGAGAACGGGGTTCTTATCCTCGAGGCTCGTCATCTCCCGACGGGTTTTGGACCGCCAATCTAGGGTTTCGGGGGCTGCTTCGGGCGGGAAGGATGAAACAGGTGACGAACAAGGACGCAAGGAGCTTCGGTTGGCTTGGCTGGGGAGATCGGCAATCGATGGCTGGTAAACTAGAACTTCCAGATACGTGTGCCCGTAGCAAAGCCATTCTCTGCTTCGAGAAACTGTTTGGTCCTCGCGTTTACGTAAGTTTTGCAAATTGGTCCTCCATATATATATATATTGATGTCAAAACAAAAAATGAATCGAACGTAGAATAAAAATAATCAAAAAAGAAATAAAAGTATTTTCTTAATAATTTTTGTCTCTTATATCATTAAATCTCCAAGGGGGTTGCAGTGCCCTTTTAATAAGTAGTGCAAGTGGTTAGGTAGATGGATAGCTCACTCCTAAAGGCTACAACCGCTGAATTTGGCAACCCAGCACTCAATTTTTTTTTAAAACTCGAATTTGCTTTTCATATACTTCTGATATAAACAACTTGACAAGTAAAGTAGATCCGAGGTAGTATGCATACACCTCACATGCTTCACTATTACACATAGTGAGATTTCTCTTACACTTTCTCTTTCTTTCACTATACGTTCCTCATGCAAATGATATCACATGTGCTGCTCAGTTCTTTGTAACTCACTACTCAACAATACATTCACCGTTTCTTCCTTCGCGAGAACTCAAGTACATATACTGTTTCACTCAACCTTAAAACATGCATAACATCACATGCATGTAGCTCAATCATTGGCGAAACCCTAGATAATCTTTGTTTACTGTGTCCAATATTAGTTTGCACAACTTCAAGCACATCACAAAGCTCAGAAGCTTGCGGAACTCAATGATTCTCCACGTAGCACAGTGGGAGTATTTTACTCAAGCACTAGCTCACATAATCCATTATTCTTCATGCGATCGTGAATGCTAATGCACTTCACGACGACATGGAACCTTCTTGCAAATACATAGTGCTTTCGGGTCTCTGTTTCAGTCTCTCTCTCTCAAAAATCTCTCTCAGATATGCATTCGGCCCATACACAAAAAATGAGTAGGTCAAGGTATTTATAGACAACATCACTGACTCAACTCCACCGCCTCAACCTTGTACGCACATGACCTTTCTTCTACGCACACTGCCTCAACCCGCGCTTCGCGACTACGAGAAACACCATCTTTGAAAATTCATGTGTTTCTACACAATGTATCTCCTGGGGTTGAACTTTGTTTAAACATGCAAACGAAGTTTCATATTGATTCGATCGTATTCGAATTTCACAGATGATCAAATGCCGCTCGATTGCATGACTGCATCTTTGGACGCTGCGACATGCAGATCTCGGTGAGCAAAAGCTTCTCTGATGAAGGTAGGAAGTAGATGATGATAACGACGCTGATCGAACGATTCAAGATGACCACATCAGATGATCACATCAGATGATCTCGATATATCTATATATTTTAATGATATAGCTAAAATAACCGAACAATGCTCATCCTACATCGGTTTTGACCTCGAACTAGAAGAGCTTAATAAGTAAACACGTTCCACTATGCCAAAAGATGCGAGTATGGGGTCCGCTCCTGACTACCCGCTGACATAGACCCGTGTTGGCTTCTCCTCCGCTATCGTGCCACCCCACATGGTGGTTCCTCCATGCTCCCATGAACCTCTCCATGGGCGCTCTATAAACATGCACACCCCCTGCTGACATGCTGGATGGATAGGGGTTGACTTCCCACCTAAGTAATGGTTAGGGTCCCTTTCGGCTGACCAGTGTGGTTGACTACTTTTTAATATAAAGGCCAATCAATTAGAGTTATCCAAAATGCTCAATTCCACGTGACATAGAAAATATTTTCAATTATTTTAATTTTAATTTCAATGTTTTTTATCCCACCAAAGTTTTATTTTAAGGTCAATTGTTACATTTTATGGTTTTAGAAGCATTTTGAGCTTAATTGAAAAAATGACCTAATTTTGGATTTTAACTATTTTAATTTATTTATATATTTTGGCCATAAAATTTCATAAAATAATTTAATTTATGAAATTCATTTTTTTAGGCTTAAATACATCTTGGTATTCATATCCTTATTTTGGACTCAAAGCTAAATCCATCATTTGAAGCCCCAAAATAAGCTCACAAGTCAGGCCTCAAAATATGTTCACATATCTAGATATTTTTTTAAAAAAATGTGCCTATATATCGAGGATGGATATCCCAATGAAGCTTAAATTAGACATGGTTAAATAAAACATATGGGGAAATAATTTTCATAATTATAGCCCCACTTGATTCTGCTGATAGAAATGCCACAAATTCATAAGAAATTGAATTTTGGAAATACAAAGATTCTGCCAGTTCAGAATTTTTTTTGGAGTAAATGGGATGTAATTCTCTCCACAAGTATCCAATGAACCTGAAAATTCGTGGGTAAAAAGAGGAGACATTAGGTGGAAGTGAGTGAGCAATGAAGAGGAAGTGAGTGAGCAAGTGTTGTGGCTAAATGCTTCAAAAGAGGAGGCAGCTAAATTGATGGGGAGGACGTTAAAAACGACACTTACTGAGGAGCAATATGCTTGGGTGGACAAGCAGGACCTTATCCTTGTCGGGGGATTTAACAAAGGGAAGATTAATCGAGGAGTATATTCAAACTTGGGATCAGATGGCTTCGGAGCTGGAAACGTTGTGGTTAGAGTCTCCAAACATTCAGGTATCCTCTTTATCTTGGATATTGTTCAGGGAAACACAGTCTAGTAAGCTCAAACTATCCTTTAATGTTTTTAGTTAATTGTCGTTTTTTTTTTCGGATTTTAGGAGATCTTGTCCAGGGTTTCAGGACCCAGTTGGTGGGTTTGGTGTGCTTTTTGGTTGTCGTTCACCTGGAATTTTGATAGGACCGACTCAGATGGGCTAGAGCACGCTGCTATCTCCTCTGCAGGTCATTTGGGATTTGGTTGACTGAGAGGGATGGATTTGCCATCGGGAGGGACCATGCTTGCATGGGATCGCTGAGTGGTCTTTCATTAGAGATGGCGGTTGCTACTTATGCTTGGAAGAGGCAGATTCTGTTTTTTCTGCTTGGGGTTGTTTGGTGTTTTGTTGAACTTTATGGTTTCCCACTTTTACCGCAAAAGTGTTTTTCATAATAAGAAAAATATTTTTCCAGTCATTCATATTTTCCAAATTTTGTCATTAAACTGGTCAACCATGCACAAATCTTTGGAATAAAATTTTGGAGCCAAAATTTCACCTCTTTTGTATATAAAAATGTATCGCATCTCCTTTTCAAAGCATTGAAAATTTTAGTTTTTGATTTTTTTGGTTTTTTAGTTTCGTTTATGGTATAATAATATTATGAATTTTTAATATATATTATTATTATTCTTCCTATCATTCTCTTATTTTTATATTTTTTTTGTTTCCACTTCGTTCTCTTCTCACTATGATCTCTAATACTTATGACCATGAGTAACTAACCCGAGGAAGTTCCAGGGGGATAAATCCAGTGTTGAAACAAATTAATTGTACATTCATGTCCATTGCTTCTTATTATGTTAGATTTAAGTCAATGAGGATCTTAGTGTGCAAGGCGCCTTTGTGTCTTCACTTTCCACCTGAGTCTTAATTTTCTATTCTGCAATATTCTCTCTCGATCAAGGAGGTGGATGTGTGGTCTCTCAATGATCGTTGAGTGCACCATATATTCAAAACATATTTAGGAGAGGATTTCCATGCATACTATGAATCATGTTCGTTAAGTTTATTTGTAACTAATAAAGCAATGACGAAGGTTCACCCTAGGTGTTCTCTAGGGATGATCTCCTTTCTGTCAAACATCATTTTGTCTGCATTCATTTTTCCAACATTAAATTATATATATATATATATCAATATTTCTTGTTTATTTCAAACTCATACTCTTTAAATTATTTAGTTTTATATTAGTTAAAATATAAATAGTGACAACATAAATTTGGTGTTGTGTGAGTTGCCTCCTCGAGACCGACCCTGGGTGTGCACTATATTGCATGCTTAGGTAAATAAAATATTGACTAGAGATTCATGAAAAATCCTATCCCTTCAATTTGTAACCATTTCTAAGGAGGAAAAACACATTCACACATATTTTTTCAAATAAAAAACCATAAAAAAATATTTTTCCATGATGTTTTCAAATTATTACTTTTTCAATTCATGGAACAATTACTCACAAGTGAAGAAAGAAGAAAAAAATTATACCGAGGAGGCCCTTCAATGAAGGGATGACGAACTTATGATAATTGTTAAGTAGAAGAAAAGAGGCATAGAGACAAGCCTCTCACCTTAAGATTTTATGGGTATGGTCGATGAACTCCAAACTAACTTGCAAAGATTCGAGGACAAGAAGTAAGGTCCACTAGTTTTCACCAATTTTACTGAATACGTCAAAGAGGTTGAGGACCAACTCAAGAACCATCAACAACTCGACTATTTTAAGAACTAGATCCAAGCAAAACATGATGAGCTAGAGTGGATTCATGTTGTGAAAGATTTTCCTACTAAGCTACATGTGGGAGATCAATAAGATCTGGATGAATTATGGAAAAATTATGTAGTATAACTTGATCTCCATAATCCCTAAAAAGTAGAAGAGTCAGTGCCATTGCATGTCACTCAAGCCATATAAGAAAAGGAAGCCATCAAAATGGTATAATTTGAAGAAAATACGGAGGATTCTAACTACCTACCTCCACTTTCCACTATCCAACTCTAAGATGCACTCACCATTGAGGCAATGATTGAATTAGAACCAAGTTAGGGGGATGATCTTTCTTTGAAACCTTTCTTTTTTGATTTTATTCAATCTGATTTGAGTATCACTCCTTATTTCTTTGAATTTTCAGATTTTTGGTCAATTATTACCATGCCTTAAATAAATATGAAGAAATTGGATTTGCACCTATTGTGGAACACATGGAGCTCCCTAACTTTATTAAACATGAATTTGAGGAAGCCCATAAAAAAATCCAAGTAGTTGAACCTGAGGAAATCATGACAGAGGATATTCATATTCAAAGGGAGATATTTCTTATTAAAAATTCAAATTCAAATTTTGTTTAAATAAAAATACCTACTTACTTTACCTTTGATTATTCAATTCATACAGCCCCTATTGAGCCAAAAACTAGACAAGGAAGAGGAGGTTTCACAAGTATCAACTAAGAAGGAGGATGATTTGTACTTCATCATACCCCCTCCATGGAAGATATACCTAATTGTGAAGGGTATGGATTTGGTATACTCTATCCATGGATCATTCCTCACTGCCAAAAAAGAAGAAAAAGCTGAGAAAATCCACATGTAGTGGTTCAAGTCCAAGAAGATCCACCGACCATCAAATTATGGACAACAACTAGTACTGTCCTCTAGAGGTAGTAAAAATTCAGGCCCCACTTGTGGAATCAAACCAAGATTTATAATTCTACCTGATTTCTAGGAATTTAAATTTAAATTTATTTTTTAGTATTATTCCAGCATGAAACCCACTACCTCTTATCTTTTTGAGCTTAAATGAAATGATCCTTATGCTTAATTAAGTAATTCTATTTTGTAAGACCATGATGACATGAGGCACCCCCAAAAGTAGAGTGTTGGTCAGAGTAGAGTACTCAAGAGGGGGGTGAATTGAGTATCTATTAAAATTTATGTTTGAAAAGTATTCTTAAAAGTTTTCTCAATAAAAATAAATACAGCTCAATTAATTAAAGTAATACGGTTATGAAAGTTTGACTGTTTAAATAACTTCTCAAAAGATTGATTAATTCTCAGTAATCATAATATCAGTTATTAACATTACTTTTGAAGCTATTTTAATAAGGGAAAACAATTATAACTTCTTTCCAAGATTAACTATCAAAGTAAATTTATTGATTTCTGAATTATATAGTAAAACAGAGAAAACTAAATCAAACAACACAGTGGATATAAAACAAGTGGTTCAGTCTCAAGCCGAGACCTAATCCACTCCACTTGGTAATCACCTTCCACCAAGTAGTTTATATTAATAAACTAGATCCACACCCTGGATCAGGGTAAACAATAGTGCACAGGACTGTCTAGGTCACATGACCTATTCCACAGTTCTTCATGGGTATAAACTACCATGTTACATAGGGAACTCTTCCACACTTATCCATGAGAGTAAGCAAGTGTAAAAAGATATGAGAGTAAGGTTATATTGTATCCTCTAGTTTAATACAGGAGACAGTGTGTGTTTATATACAGATACACACACACTGCTTGAAAGCTAAAAACGATACACAACAGAGAAAAAATGATGAGATAAGGTTAGAAGTGCTCTGAGTGTTATTCTATGTAGCTCTGGACTTCTAAGATTAAGCATATGTCAGAATCGATTCCTTTTGTAAGAAATAGAGTATTGCAATTATGGTGCTCCGGTTTCCAGTTAGATCTAGCTCGTGTTCTTCACAGAGTTGGTATTGTGAAGATGTGCTTGAATATGATCTATGGTATTTCAGATTTTTGGATTCTTGAATGCTTTGCGTGTTCTTCAGATGTATTGAGTTGCATGTGTCAGTTCTTTTCTTCAAGAATGATCCCGTTTCTTTGTTATCTCACACACTTTGTTTCTGGGCCACACTTCTCTTTTTATTCTTGGAGTGCATGTGTTAGAGTCGACAGGATGCATGTATTCTTTACCTCGTACCTCGTACTATCAGGTGACATGTCTACAAAGAAATATTAATTATGTTAGTGCATTTAAAAGACTCAAATATGACCATTAGAGATTAAATTGAAAACAACAAAACAGATTAAATAACGGTGTCACAGTGTGTCTGAAACAGTGTCACTTGGAAACAGTGTCTCCACGAAACAGTGTCTCCATGAAACAATATCTTCATGAAATGGTGTATCCTTCTTTGCCTTTGAGTAGCGAGACAATTGTAATGACATGGTAGTATAGAGATTAGGAACTAGTAACAAAGATGCAGTGTTAGGATCACAGTGTCTGGTCACAGTGTCTGGGTCACGTTGTCTGGTTCACGGTGTCTGGGTCCTTTTCTAGAGTAACATAATCGGTGGTAGACTCATGGTTTCTCAGACTTAGCCTAATATCTGTATATAGACTTAAATAGTGATATTCATAGAATGGATTAGACTTAATCATTTATCAAGGAAATCCATTATATCATAAATTAAAAAATAGTTTACAATAATCAAACATATCACTTAAGATCTTGGATAGGTTTATTTAAAGCACAAAGAAACCGACCATCTGTACACATGATTTGAGAAACATTAAACAGGATTAGTAATCTTTATAGAATGTATAGGATTTGTGATCATTAAAACATGATTAACACATGATGCGCCCAACAATATCCCCCTTTTTGATGATCACAAATCATGTAAGTGAGATATCTGTTCATAGTGAACGTGTTTCTCCCTTAGTGTGCAAGTCTCTCCCCCTTTTGGGATTATCAAAAAGAGTAAAAAATTAAATAAGAGAGGAGAAAATAAAAGTTCATAGTGCATTAGATGGATAAAAAAATGTCATTACAAATAGTAGGCAACAAAAATAAAACAATTTCCCTATCAAAAGTTACTAGTCACTTTTCTTCAGCACTAGTTGTCTTCTCTTTTCCCTTGGCAGCAAAATCACTAGAAGCCACAGGAGTTGATGGACAAGTAGAAGAAGGAATTTAACCAACTAAAAAAGAAGGTAGAGGGAGACATTCAAAAATAAAAGAGGCTAAGGTAGGTACAGTGAAAGACTGAGGCAACTGTTGGTCAAGGATAACAGGTCTGATCTAACTCAGAGCCTGAGAGACAAACATAGAAATAGAGGCAAGGGCAGAGGATGAGAAGGTAGGTAAACTAGGTCTCAAGGTTGCAACTACAGGAGACACAATAGCAGTGCTATGCACATGAAGATAAGGCCTAAAAAGATTAATGAAGTCAGTAATAATCTCACCACCATACTGCATCACTTTCTCAAAGTCATATTTGTTTTCTATGAACTTGTCCAAAAAAGGAGTGAAATCCTTCAGCTTCTGAACTTGAGTTTTGAAAGCTTGAGTGATAGGAGAAATTTTCAGATTCTCTATAAGGTACTTGAAATGGTTTGTAGTATCATGATTAGAGAAAATACTATTGAATTAGAAGTCCACCTTCTTAATAATTTATTCTTGAGAATCATTGGAAATCTTGGAATGAATTCTCACCAAATCAAGAACTCTATCACTATTCTTGACAAAACCAGATAGAGACTCTTTGTAAAAACCACTAAGAATAGACTGAAGTTCTTCTTTAACAACTGTTCTAAGCATATCACTATCCAAGGAGGGTTGAGAAGACTATCTAGAGGCACTAGAAGCAGTAATAGATGAAGTAAGGGACTTTAGTTGATTTAGAACTTTCTGGAGACAACCCTTATACTAATTAGTCAACTTGTTAAGACCAATAAAAAGCCCACACATCTCTTGAACTATTTTTTTGTTTGTTTCAACCACCTTGTTAGCTAAGGAAGTTAGATTAGGTTGAATCAAGGATGCTACTTCCTATGGAATCTGACTACCAACTTCCTCAACAGGATGAGCAACAGGTTCTAGTCTTGAGTTCAGTACTCTCTGCATATCTTCAACCATAGCTCTAAGAGACTTAACTTCACCAATTAACTATTTTTTTGACAACTATAACCTCTTGAATCTCATGAATCATGTTTGGCTGACTCTGCCATATAATCTTTTCTAACAGCAGGGAAACATCTCTTTCACTCAAGTTTTTCACAGGATCAGGTTGAGTATTCATGATCTTTTCAACCCCAGCCAATAGGGTAGATCCAAATGCTTTCAAATCATCCTTACTCACCAAGGTTGAAGGTTCTTGTGAAGGTTTGGAAATAGGAGTTGAGACAGGCTTGGGTTCCTTGGCAGAGATAACTTCGGGAGAAGATTCCAGTTTCAATTAAAACATAGTAGATAGATCAATACCTTAATTGAGACTTCCTGGGAATCATTCAAATCAAAATAGATAGGGATTTTATACCATGTATCCATAGAGCTTTGATTAATTGGATTTGGCACTTCAACACTTTCTAGATTAGGGTGCTGCTCCCCCTCAACATGTGCATCTTTTTTAGGACTAAGAGATTTAGTTCTTTGATCTACTTCTAGGTTTTACCCCCAATTTCCTCATCCATTTCTTTTCTTGCCAACTGAAAGGCTTTCTCTATTCTCTCCTCAGTAGATGGGATAACCTCAAGTACAACTTGTTCTTTCAAATGTTCCTCATAATCAACTTCTTTATCTGGAGAAATATCTTCTTCTAGATGATCTTCTAGAATATCCTTTTCACTTACATTAGAAAAAGATTATTCTTTAGAGGTGGGTTCTTCTTCTATATCAACAATTTCTTCAAGAACATTTATTTCCTTCTCAATTAAGTCTTGGAGAACATGTTCACTGTCTTTCTCATCCAGGACAGTTTCCCCTATTGGTACAACAACCTCTTCTTCTTCTTCCACATCAAAATAGTCTACGATTTCATTTGGTTCCAAACCAAGATAAAAAACATCCGTAGGTCTTGAAGAATGCTCAACCGGGTTAAACTTTTCATAGACCCTCTCATTATCTTCCACCTATGCTTTTCTACATGGATTCCAAATTATTTTCATTCTCTTGACTGTAACTTTTGAAATAAAAAATTCATAGTTCTTAATGACTTCTTCATATGGTCCAACCAACCATTTTTCATGAATTATAGCTGAGATTAATCTTGAGTAGAATAGGGAGGTTGACTTAGAGGTTGTCTTTATCAACTCACACATATGGAGTATAACATACTTTAATAGATTGACCTTGTGTCCATTCTTCATAAGATGTATCAAAAATAAATTTTGATACTTGAGTGTAGAAAAATCACCTTTTTTGGGGCTAATCAGATTCTGAACAAACTTAAACAAAAGTTTGTTTTCACTATCTAGCTTATCAGTTATGGCTCTTCACTTTGTTTCATTCCTAGTTAAGCTTCTAAAAGATTATTCTAAAATAAATAACTCACTTGGAGGGGAAGTAACTCTCAGGTAGTCCTCAAAAATACCATCATGAGGTATCCTTAAGCATACATCCCATAACCTCAATGAAAAGGTGCATCTTTGGCCATTGATCTAGTTTCTCACAACAAAATCATCTTCCTTATCAAAAGATAATTGAACGAACTGATAAAATTGTGAAACTAGCTTCAGTTAAATTGGTTTATCCTCCTTTGTGAACCAATCTAGCCACCCTTACTCTTTTATCACTTTCAATACCAAAGACTTACTTGACAGAATCTACTTAGGGCAGATTTCTTTTTCAGGTACCACTATTTTGTCTACCAAATTCGGATTTAGAAGACCTTCAGGAGCTAACTTCGATGATATTTTCATATTACTATTAGATCTTCACTTATCAGGAGTTGATGACGATGGGAATTTCATTTTGGGCATTCAATGAAGGTTCTAGAGAGAGAGAGAGAGGTTGAAGGAGGGGTTATGGTTTGAGAGAAGAGAGATCAGGTGAAGAGAGGAGTGAAACTTCTTTCATTTATATCATTTAGGGATACCAAGTGTCGCAAAATCAAAATTGCAGGAAAGTAAAATAACACAATAATTAATTACCATGATATAAGTTATAATATGTAAATAAAACAATAAAGATACTTTACAGTGAGACCAAAATTGGCTTTCACGGTGAGCCAATAACTGGCTTTCACGGTGAGACCATAACTATGTGATTTCTAAACTGTGCTACCGTATTGTTTGAGATAGTAAGTGCCAGATATTAATCAAGAGATAGTAACTGTGAGACTGTAAACATGAAACAAAAACTTTTTAGATAGTAAAACTATAAAACTATTTAGAGTTAGACAGTAATCTTAAGATAGTGACTTGTGAAATTGTAAACTATCAAACAGTAAGTTGTGAAACAATATACTTATTAATTAAGATTTATCATTACCAATTAATGTATGATTTGATATATTCTTTCAGAATTTAATGGTTTGGTGAATATATTAGTGATATGATATTCAGTTATAATGAATTCCAAAGTGATATCACATTTTTTATAATGATCTCTCAAAAAGTGATGTCTTACATCAATATGTTTTGTCCTAGAGTGTGGAACATGATTTTTTGAGATGTTAATAACACTTATATTGTCACAATTTATAGTTACATGTCTGAATTGATATCCATAATCTTATAATGTGTGTTTTATCTACAAAATTTGTGCACAATAACTACCAACAGCCACGTATTCAACTTCTACAATAGATAATGCAACAGGGTTTTGTTTCTTACTACACCATGATACTAGTGACTTGCCTAAAAAGTGACATGTTCCAGAGGTTATTTTTCTATCTAAATTACAACCACCGAATTCAGCATCAGAATAACTAACTAACTCAAATGATTTTCCTCTAGGATAGAACGGTCCTAGATTGGGTGTATGATTGAGGTATTTGAAAATTATCTTAAATACATTTAAATGAGATTCCTTAGGGTTGGATTGAAAATGATCACACATAAATACACTAAACATAATGTCAGGTCGACTAGTAGTTAAGTAGAGTAAGCTTCCAATCATTCCTCTATAATTGGTTTGATCAACAGATTTTCCATCTTCATCAAGATCCAACTTACCAGTAGTACTCATTGGAGTGTAACTAGTTTTAGTGTTATCCGAGACAAAACATTTTAGAAGATATCTATTATATTTGATTTTATTTAATATAATACCATCATTATTTTGAAATATTTGAAATCTAAGAAAGAATTTGAGTTCACCCATTAAATTCATTTTAAATTCATTTTTTATTATTTTAGAAAACTCAACACATAAAGAATTTATTGAAGATCCAAATATGATATCATCTATATAAATTTTAACTACTAAAACATAATTGTAAATTCATTTTATAAAGAGGGTAAGATAAGCTATACCTTTTGTAAAACCTTTTGAAATAAGAAAAGTACTTAATCTATCATACCAAGCTCTTGGAGCTTGTTTTAAACCATATAAATCTTTTGATAATTTAAAAATATGATTTAGAAAATGAGGATTTGTAAAAACATGGGGTTTCTCACTAAATACATCCATAGCTATATACCCATTTAGGAATGAACTCTTAACATATATTTGATATAGTTTGAAATTCAGATGTGAAACATAAGTAAGCAGAATTCTGATGGCTTTAAGTCTAGATACTGGTGCAAAGGTCTCTTCATAGTCAATTCCTTCTTCTTGACTATAGCCTTGTGCAACCAATATAGCCTTGTTTCTAACTATATTACCAGATTAATCTAACTTATTTCTAAACACTCACTTAGTGCCTATGGTAAATGTGTCTTTAGGTTTGTCAACAAGTTTCCAAACTTTGTTCCTTTCAAACTGATTAAGCTCTTCTTGCATAGCCATCACCCAAAATTCATCATTGATAGCATCATTAATGTTTTTAGGTTCAAGTTGTGATAAGAAGACTTTATGTTCAACATGATTTCTAAGAGAATCTTTAGTTTGAGTTTCTTTATCTAAATATCTTACAACAGCATCTAAAGGATGATTTTTAAGGGTTATAACAGTTCTAGAAAAATAAGGACTAGTAATTTCAGGTTTATCAATAAGTTTAGGTTCATTATGAATTGAATCTGAAGAATTTCAAGAATTGGAAGTTTTCACAGATTCCTTTACAGGATGGTTAGAGGATTTAGCATTGATGTACAAATTTGACATATCATCCTCCGGGTTCTCTAATGTGGTCTTAGGCTCATGTGGATCTGTTTCATCAAACTTAGAATGGAAAGATTCTTCCACACATTTAGTTATTTTATTAAACACTCTACAGTCTTTACTAGAGATTGAATATCCTAGAAAGATTCCTTCATCACTCTTGGATGAAATTTTTTCAATATTGTCCTTAATATTAAGGATATATACTTTGCAACCAAAAACTTTGAAGTAGCTTACTTTGGGTTTTCTATTATTCCATAACTCATATGAAGTTCTTTTAAGAATATGTCTAATCAATACTCTATTAATAATATAACATGCTGTATTTACAACTTCAACCCAAAAATAAATAGGTAAGTCATATTCACTAAGCATGGTTTTAGTAATCTCTTGCAAGTTTATATTTATTATTTCTATAAATCCATTTTGTTGAGGTGTTCTAGGGGCAGAGAAATTATGATTATAACCATTTTGTGAGCAAAAGGATTCAAACTCTTGATTTTCAAACTCACAGCCATGATCACTTCTTAATTATTTAATTTTAAGTCCACTATAATTTTCTACAGTTTTGGAATATTTGGTAAAGTGAGAGTAGGCTTCACTCTTGTGAGACAAGAAGAAAGTCTAAGTATATCTAGAAAAGTTATCTACAAGAACATAAACAAAGTTCTTCCCATTTACAATAAAAACTCAAGATGGTCCAAACAAATCCATGCGAACCAGTTCGAGAGGTTGAGAAGTTGACACTTATTTCTTTGGTTTAAAGGAAATTTTGTGTTGCTTTCCCTTTTGACAGGGATTACACACTTTATCATTTGGAAACTCAAGTTTGGGTAGATATTTGACTAAAATTTTTCTAGTTAGCTTTCTAAGGGAGTGAATATTATAGTGTCCTAGTCTCCTATGCCAAATACAAGACTCTTTGTAAAATACACTTAAGCATGAAGCATTTTGAGAGACTAAAGAATCTAAGTTAACAAAGTATACATTTTCATTTCTCAATAGAGAAAACACAAATTAATTTTTAGAATTAAAAACATTGTGGGCATCATTTTCAAATTAAACATGAAATCCATCATCACATAGTTATGAAATACTAAGAAGATTATATTTCAATCCATCAACAAAAACTACTTTGGAAATTAAAACTGAGTTAGAGTTACCGATTTGGCCAAGGCTAATAATTTTTCCTTTGGCATTGTCACCAAAGGTGACATGTCCACCATCAATTTTTATTAAGTTCTTGAAGCATTAATAGTCCCTTGTCATATGTCTTGAACACCCACTGTCCAAGTACCATAAGATTTTACAGGATATCTTTAAGCAACTTTCCTACAAAATAGTCAAATAAAAATAGATTTTGGTACCCATATTTTTTTGGGTCCAGTGATATTAGTGACTAGTTCTTTAGGAACCCACATCTGCTTCATAGGTTTCCTATAAGCATTAGTAAAGTGCTTGAAAAATAAACTCTATCTGGTCCAAAAAAACTTGAAACAGTAGAGATTGTATCATAACTTAAATTAGCAGGATGCTTTCCAAAACTAGAAGTGAAGTTGTATGTCCTAGACTTAGAAACGAAATTAGTTCTTCCAAAATTTCTTCTACCAGGTTAATAGCCAATACCAATAATATATTTATGAGTAATCTATTTACCTAGAATTTGTACCAAAGTATCTTTAACATTAATAAACCTTTCAATATCCTTTTTCAATTTCTCATTAGATAGATTTAATTCATTGTTTTCCTTGAGTAATTGAGCATTTTTCTCTCTTTTTAAAGTAAGTTCAGTTTTAATAGTTGAGGTAAGAGCATGTTGTTTCTTCAAAGATTTGTATTTATCTTTTAGTTCATTACATGTATCTTCAAGCATATTAAAGTATTCAAACATTTCTTCATTAGACATATTTTCAGAGTCACTCTCATCTCCAGAATAATATAAATTATGTACAAAATATTCTGGTGTTACCTCAGATGTGTTTGTCATAAAACACATATTGGCTTTGCTGGCCTGTTCATCATGTGAAAATTCTAAGTCACTTAAATTGTCCTCAGAAGCACTCCATGATGATTTTATTTACTTTTTATACTTTCTATATTTGTCCTCATATTTCTTTTTGTACTTAATCTTGGGACAGTCAGCCTTTATATGTCCCTTTCACTTACATTCATAGCATACTATCTCATCAGACTTGTCACTTTGTTTCCAATCTTTCTTCCAACTTCCTTTTTGATCATATCTTCCCTTGAAGTTAGGATTTCTAAAAAAATTGTTCTTCTTTTAAAATCTATTAAACCTTATAGATAATTGAGAGATCTCCTCATCATTGTCAGGTGATGATTGTTCACTACTGGAACTTTCTAGAGAGACTTCCAATTTCCTTTCTTTGTGTTTAGAGGTTGTGGTCTTAAATGCAACAAATCTTCTTTTAGGTTCATCCTCCTCTTCCTTGTTGACTTTAATCTCATCTTCATACATCATTAGTTTCCTAATAAGTTCCTTTACAGGTAACTTTCTGATGTCGCATGATTCTCTAATAGAGACAAAGGTTCCTCTCCATCTATTAGGTAGGCATCTGAGAATCCTCATGATTTGTTCTTTGACAGTGACTTCTCTTCCAAGAGAAATCATTGTATTGACAATTTCATTGAACCTGAGGTACATGTCAGATATAGGCTCATCGGGTTTCATTTTAAAGTTATAATATTTAATAGTGTAAGTATTAAGTCTCATTTCTTTCACACTAGAAGTTCCTTCATGTGAAATAGACAAAGTATCAAAAATTTCATGGAAAGTTTTATATAAATAAATTCTGTTGAATTCCTCATCATCTAAAGAGAAATATAGAGAATTAATAGCTTTTCAATTGTTATTGTAGGCCGTCTTGGATGAGACATCACAATTGATTCTATCAGTATAAGGAATATTATATTCATCTATAATTGAAGACCAAATTTCAAAACCCATACTTTATAAATGCATTTTCATTTTGATTTTCCATTGGGCATAATTGGTTCTATTAAAGAATGGTGGTCTGTTTGTTGTAGTACCTTCCAATCTATTATCCATAATAAATAAATACTTTGAAAGAGCTAGAAATTTAGAATTAATAGAAATTTAAAGATCTTTAAAGTTCAATTAAAATCACAGTTGAATAGGTTCAAAAACAAAGTCTTAACAAGAATAACAAACTCCTTTAATAACAAATGTTAGTTAGAATAGAATACTCAAGAGGGGGTTGAATTGAGTATCTATTCAAATTTCTATTTGAAAATTATTCTTAAAAGTTTCTTCAATAAAAATAAATATAACCCAATTAATCAAAGTAATACAGTTATGAAAGTTTGGCTATTTAGATAACTTCTTAAAAGATTGATTAATTCTCGGTAATCTTAATATTAGTTATTAAAATTACTTTTAAAGCTATTATAATAAAGAAAAACAATTATAAATTCTTTCCAAGATTAAATATCAAAGTAAATTTAGTGATTTCTGAATTATACAGTAAAATAGTAAAAACTAAATCAAACAACATAGAGAATATAAAACAAGTGGTTCAGTCTCAAGCTGAGACCTAATCCACTCTACATGGTGATCACCTACCACCAAGAAGTTTATATTAATAAACTTGATCCACACCTTGGATTGGGGTAAAAAACAGTGCACAGGACTATCTAGGTCACATGACCTCTTCCATAGTTCTTCGTGGGTTTAAACTACCAGGTCACACAGGGACCTCTTACACACTTATTTGTGGGAGTAAATAATTGTAAAAATATATGAGAGGAAGGATATCTTGTATCCTCCAATTTAATGAAGGAGACAATGTGTTTTTTATATAGATACACACACACTGCTCAAAATATAAAAATGATACACAACAGAGCAAAAAAGACGAGATAAGGTTAGAAGTGCTCTGAGTGTTATTCTATGAAGCTCTAGACTTCTAGGATGAAACAGATGTTAGAATCGAGTCCTCTTGTAAGAAACAGAGCATCGCAAGTCTGGTGCTCCAGTTTCTAGTTAGATCTGACTTGTGTACCTCTTGGAGTTTTTATTTCAAAGATGTTCTTGACTCTTATCTATGGTATTATATATTTTTGGATTCGTGAATGCTTCTTGAGTTCTTCACATGTATTGAGGTGCATGCATCGGTTCTTTTCTTCAAGAATGTCTGTGTTTCTTCATTATTGTACACAATTTGTTTCTGGGCCACACTTCTCTTTTTATTCTTGGAGTGCATGTGTTGGAGCTGACATGATGCATGTATTCTACACCTCATACCTCATACTATTAGGTGACATGTCTACAAAGAAATATTAATTATGTCAGTGTATTTAAAAGTCTCAAATATTACCATTAGAGATTAAATTGAAAATGAAAAAATATATTAAAGAACGGCGTCACAGTGTGTTTGAAATGGTATCACTTGGAAACAATGTCTCTATTAAATGGTGTCTCCATGAAATGGTATCTCCATGAAACAATGTCTCTTTATTTGCCTTTGGGCGGTGAGACAGTTGTAATGACATGGTTGTATAGATATCAGGAACCAGTAGCATGGATTCAGTGTTAGGATCATGGTGTCTGGTCACGGTGTTTGGGTCACGGTGTCTGGTTCACGGTGCCTGCGTCCTTTTCTAGAAAAACATAACCGGTGGCAGACTCATGGTTTCTCAAACTTAGCCAAATATCTGTATACAGACTTAAACAGTGATATTCATAGAATGGATTAGACTTAATCATTTATCAAGGAAATCCAATATATCATAAATTAAAAAATAGTTTACAATAATCAAACATAGCACTTAAGATATTGGATAGGTTTATTTAAAGCATAAAGAAACCAACCATCTGTACACATGATTTGAGACAGATTAAACAGGATTAGCAATCTTTACAGAATGTATAGGATTTTTGATAATTAAAACATGATTAACACATGAGGAGTCTAACATAGAGTAAAGTGGAATATGATTCATGGGAAAGTAAGTTCACTTTTAGTGTTTATCTTTTAAACTCTCTACATTTTTGTCCAATAATATGTTTTGAGATTTAAACTAAAAATTACATACCTGCATTTGAATTTATTCTTTACTTGAATTATCTAGGAGACATGAATTTCATAGGAACTCGATGAATGAAATTTACCTAACATTTTTCATGCTTTGAATTTCTGAAATTTACGTGAATTTATTTTTTATTATTAGTCATGATAATGAGTGATTGTCTAATATCAGATGTCCCATTACTGAGAGGATTTCTAAACCATATACTTACTATTTATTCTTGAGAATATTTCTTGATTAGTCCCGGGACATGTCACTTGCTAGAAATTTCATTTGAATTTGTCAAAGATATGATTGTAAAAAAACTAAATAAACTTTGTGATGTTTCGTTTTAACAAAGTTTTTTGTATTTTTTGAAAACTAACCTTTTTGTATAAGAATGTTTTTGTTATTTAGGATCAGACCCAATCCATCATAATGAGTTTCATAAGAAAGATTAAAGTTGTTAAATGTTTCTGAATCCAAATAAAAATAAAGATTAAAGTTTTATCCTTGAGGATTTTTTTTCCAAACATAGGTTTCTAGAATCATGTTATTGGAATGAGAAACACTGGATTTAGAAGTGGTCAAAAAATTTAAGTTGTTGATCAGACGCACCATCAGTCTCAGGTCCATTGGTATGAATTTCAAGATCCATAAGACATGATGTTTGTTAAAAAGATAGAAGTTGTCAGGTGAATAAGTCATAATGTTGATGAAGAGTTTTGAAATAAGATAGTTAAGTTAGGAGTTAGAAAGTTTTTTCATACTTTCTAACCTAAAATCAGACGATGCATTGTTGTCCATTAAGTTATCACAAATCATGAAAACTATCATTATAAAATATTTTGAAGAAATCAAGGAATTGTGAAGATTGTATTGGTTCCAGGAATCAAGTAAAAAATTTTAGATACAGAAGTACCAGACATAGAAGTTTTCAATACGTCTAAATGAGTTATAGCTAATAAGGTTTGATGTTTTTCAAATTTACAAAGTAGATTTTCCATCATAAATAAATTTCCATTGTAATGATAATTCCATCGTAATGGGAATTCCATCATTATGAGAAATTCATCATAATGGGAATTCCATAATTATGAGGATTCTATCAGACTGACCCTAAGAAGGAAAGATAATCAGACTAACTCTTATAAGTAAAGATAATTATACTGACTCTAAGGAGGAAAGTCAATCAAAATGACTCTGAGAAATAAATTCAATCAAACTGACTCTAAGAAGGAAATTTAGTTCATCATAATGAGTTGAGGAAGTTCATTATAATTATATAAAGATATTCATATCATAATTATCATAGGAATAAAGTAATATCATAGAGAGATAAATAAGTTTCATCATAATGAAGTTGAGGAAGTTAATTGGACTGAAGAAAAGTTAGTTTTTTTGAGAAGACAGATCTCGAAGAAATATTGATAAGGTTTGAAGAAGTCAAAATTGATGATTAAATATAAGTGATTTTTGGAGTTTTGAAATTTGAGTACGTGGGAAAATGTTTTCAGTTTCCCACATTTTCTATTCCAAGGTGCCTATAAATAGAAGCATGGTTCATTTGTTATGCGCAACTTTTTCACAAGATCAGAAAAGATTCAGAGCTGAGGAATTTGAGTAAGTTTTAATTCTGAATAGATATCTCATTAGAAGATCATAAATTTATTGTTTGGTTTACTATACTAAGAAACATTGTATTGGGAAGATTTTATTGATTTAATCAGATTGAGGAAGATAAAATTGAGTATTTGAGTAGGTTTTGAGTAATGAAGATTGTAAATGATTTCATCATACTAAATTCATCAAACTAATTCCATCAGACCCAACCTTATCGGACCAAGAGAATCAGACCCAGCTATATTTGACTAAGGATTCTAGATAGAGTTTTTGTTGATAAGTTTGAATAAAGTCTTTATTCCTTTTTTAGATCAATTGTTTTATAAGACTTTTTTAAACTGATGGAAGTCAATGTAATATTTCTTTTCAGAATATAAAAGGTGTCTAATAGGAGTTGACACAAGTTATATTCACTTATTCATAATAGTGAATTTCCATAGACCCATGGGAGTGGCTATGGAAAGGATGTGGGTTATCATAGTGAGGCTGAACCTTGTAAATATTGCATGATTTACTTTATTTCCTACTTTTTCATGAATTAGTATTTAATAAAATTTGATAAAGAAATTAATCTTAACAAGTTTTAGGTGTTAAGTTTCTAAAAGTATTGAAACCCATGAAAAGAGAAAAACTGATTCAACCCCCCCTTCTCAGTTTTTATTCGATCCTTTAAAACTTAAATTGGTATTAGAGGGAAGATTCCCTTGTTGAATCTTTATCAGGGATAATATAAATTCTATTAATACTAGATTAATTTCTACATTTTATGATAAAAATTATCATGGATGAAAAAAATTGAATGATTCCATATCTTCTATCTCTTGTCTTGGAAGTTGTTAATGCTCTACTATTGGTTTTCCACTTATTGAGAAAGACGCTCCCATAATGTTTCTTGATAAGAGAAATATAGAATTTGATGGAAAGTCTAGAAATGATATCCTTATGTCCTTATCATAAAATATTTATATGAAGGTGATGGGTCTCAAAACTTCAAAGAGTGTGTGGGACAAGCTGGAAAGTATTTTGGAAGGGAATACTAAAGTGAAGGAAGAAAAGCTACAAATTTGGTGTAGTAAGTATGAAGACATAAGAATAAGAGATGAAGAAACTATTGATGAATAATTCACTAGAGTAAATGAAATTGTTTTCAAAATCAAAGGATTCAGAGATGTCCTTGAAGATTCTACAATTGTGAAGAAACTTATAAGAAACTTTTCAGACAGATTTGATTCTAAAATTTTCTCTTTTGAAGATAACGATGATTTATCTCTTGATGAATTACATAACTTTCTTATTACTTATGAAATGAGAAAATTTATAATGTTAAAAAATAATATGAAATATGAAATGGATTTTGAATCTATGAGAAAAATGAAAATTAAAGATGTTGAAAATGCTGATCCTTGTGACTCCAAAGAAAAATAGGATGATGAGTTGAATGAAAAAATCATATCTCTTATATCCAAGAACTATCTAAGAGGAAGAGGAAATCATGGAGTTAAAATTAATCTCAAATTTTTTGAGTGTGGTGGGATTATACAAATTTCTATGAATTTTCCCAAGAAGAAAGTTGGAGAATATCAAGGTCATTCGAATGAAAAAACTCAATGGAAGAAGTGAAATTTTTTTTCTAAAAAATAAAATTCATCCAACAAATATAAGAATAAGTTCACTAGAGATAAAAGGATTATATTGAGTAATAAAGATAAATAAGACACAACTATAAACAAATACTTGGAATATGAAAGTTAAAAAATGTTCAGAACTTTCATTCTAAAAGTTGAGAAAGTTGAAGACTCCTCAAATAATGAATAAGAAGGAGGTGAAGAATCTTACGGAGAGTATTAGCCGAAAAAAATTTCTTTCATGTATTGAGAAAAAAAAATCTCTCAAGAAATAAATAAGAATAATAAAGAAATAATATGAAGAAGTTGTTGAAGGAAGAAAATATATCATCAAGCATGAGGAAGAATACATTCAGGAGATCTCGAGTTACAAATTAAGAATCTTTGAATAGGGAAAGATAAGATCTCATTAAGAAATTGGAAGCTAAGGAAGAAGAAGTAACTAATTTTCAATATAAACTTCTTGAGTAAAAAATTACCCTAAGGAATATAAATGAAAACTTTAATAAAGATTCAAAATTAAAAGTTGAGACTTTTAATATTGATAAGATAGCTCAAATCAAGAATCCGGTGAAATCCTCACTGACCAAAAATAAATTTTTATCTCATTTTTATAACATTTCAGGTGATAATAAATATGTTGGGAATGATTGAGTTGATAAGGGATATGAGAAAACTATCACATCTACAAATGTTAAAAACTCCTTCAGTATTAAATATGATCTACACTCAGAGTTTGTTAAAATAGAAAGAAGTTATCAACCTCAAAAAGGTTTCTATAGAGAAATATCCCACTTTAATAGAAAATAAAGATTTGATGGTTACTACTATTGCTATGGAATATATGGGAATATGGATTATAATTATTTTCACAACTTATCTCTACTCATAGGAAGGTTTTATAAGAGTGGAAGAAGTAATTAAAGGATAATGAGTAACTTTCCTTACCCAAAGGAAGTTAGAAAAGAAAAAATTAAAGATGTTAGAAACGTTCCAATAAAAAATCAATTTGTATATCTGGAAGAAGTTTGTGGAAGATATGATCTGGATGGTCATCATGCTAAGATATATATGACACATATTTTGGAACAAGTTTCTTATGGTAGAAAATAAAAGAAATATGGAAATAAGAAATTTGAATAAAGGGATTTTTTATCGATACACCTTTAAAAGTAAGTAAAAAGAAAAAACCATGAATACTTGATAGTGGTTGTTCTTTACACATAAAAGGTGATATAAAAATCTTGAAACACATTTAAAGTCATGATTAAGGAGTAGTTACCTTTGGTAATGATAGTTCTTTAAAAATATGAGGAATCAGAATAGCTGAGATTGAAGTAGAACAGATGAAATCTAAGAAAGTTTTATTTGTTTATGAGATAAACCATAACTTACTTAGTGTAATTAAACTATTTTATGATGAAAAATAATTGATTTATATAAATTATTCTTATATCATCAAAAGAGTGAAATATGGAAAATTTATCACTAAAGGATAAATAACTAGTGGTAATCTATTTCAAATTAGAGAATATAATAACTCCTGTTACTTGAGAGATGGAGATAAAAAAAAATTGGGAACTAAAGACTTGCCCATCCTGGGTAGAAAAGCATGAACACACTTTCTAAAGTTGATGCTACCCATTATTTTCCATAATTAAAAATAATAGATGAATATGTTTGTGTTACTTGTCATAAAGGGAAGATGACTAAAAAAAGTCATAAGATATTTGAGATTTAGTCTACTAGACCTCTTGAACTTATTCATTCCGATTTATGTGGGTTGATGAGACATAAATTGACAAAAGGAGATTTATACTTTATCATTTTTGTTGATGATTTAACTTGGATAAAACAAATCATGTTTATGAAATATAAGTTAGAGGTTATGGAAATGTTTAGGTTATTTCATAAAAGAAGTTGAGAAAGAAATTAGGGTTTATATAAAGAAGTTGAGAACAAATAATGGTATTGAATTCAAAAACAAAACTTCTGAAACTTATATAAGAAATCATGGTATCAAACATAAGTATAGTTCTCCCTACAATCCATAATAAAATGGAGTAGCATAAAGAAAGAATAGAAGTTTGGTAGAAATAAAAAGAATAATGTTAGTAGAATATAAAATTTTAAAGTTCTATTGGAGAGAAGATATTATTAATATTATAAATATTCAGAACATATGTTTGTTGAGACTAGAAACCAACATGACTTCTTATGAAATGTGGTATAACAAAAAAAATTCATTGAGATACTTCAAGGTTTTTATAAGTCCATGTTTACTTAAAATAAAAAATTTGGATCTGGGAAAGTTTAATGAGAAAGTCGGGGAAGGAACTTTTATGGGTTATTCACCCAATAGAAGAAGCTACAAATGTTGGAGAAAATGTTTAAAAAAGTTGGTGGACTCAAATTATTCGAAAGTAATTGAAAATAAAAATTCCTTAACAAAAGTTGTTGAGAGTGATGAGGAGGATAAATTGGAGATTTTCAACGATAGTGAAATTAAGTCAAAATATCCTTATCAAGGTTCAAAAGAATCATGTGATGAGGAAAGTTCAGTTGGAAGATAAAATTTGAAATTTCTTACCTTAAAAAAACATGTTGATTCTGAAAACATTGTTGGGAATCAAAAGGTTCTAGTTCATACCAAAAAGAAGTTGAGACTAGAAAACCAGACTTCACTTATCTCAAAAGTTGAACTGAAATTAGTTTCAGAAGCTATTAAACATAAATAATGGGTGGATGTTATGAATTAAGAGTTAGATCATATTTAGAAAAATGAAACATGATAACTTTTCCCATGACCGGTAAATAAAAATGTTAACAGAATGAAGTCATTTTACAGAAAAAAGTTGAATAAACATGGAGAAATTTCAATAAATTAAGGTAGTATTGTTTGTAAAGTATATACACAAGTGGAAGATGTGTATTTTGAAGAAACTTTTTCCATAGTTTCAAGATTATAAACCATTATAATGTTTATTTTAGTGGACACACATCAGAATTACAAAGTGTATCAGATGGATGTAAATTCATCTTTCTCAAATAGTGAGATTAAGGAAGAAGTTTACACTAAACAACTTTGTGATTTTCAACTTGATAATGATGAAAACAAGGTTTTTAGATTTAATAAATCCTTGTATGGTTTTAAATAATCCCCACATTCCTATTATTCAAAACTTGAAAATTGTTTGAAAATATTGAATTTTTCTAAAGGAAAAGTTAATAGAAACTTATATGTAAAATATTTTGACTCTGGAACTCTAATTGTAATTGTTTATATAAATGATATAATTTTTTATAGGGAGTAAGAATTTTTTTGTAAAGAATTTTATGAGGAAATGAAGAAGAATTTTAAAATTTCAATGTTGGGAGAATTAACTTTCTTCCTTGGATTACAAGTTTAATAAAACGAAAAATACATTTTATTATCTCAAGAAAAGTATGATAAGGAATTGTTAAGGAATTTTGGGTAAGTAGAATCCAAATAAATTTATACCCCTATCTTAGTGAGGACAAAGTTGAGTAAAGATTAATCCATAAAAAGTGTGAACCAAAAAGGATTTTAGAAGCTAATAGGAAGTCTACTTTACCTTACAGCCTCAAGGCCTGATATTTTTTATATTGTGACATTGTGTGCTAGGTATCAAATTAATCCAAAAAAATCACACATTTTGGAAGAAAATAGAATTATGATATATATCAAAGGAACTAATTCACATGGATTATTATACAAAAAAAATTATGAGATGAATTTTCATGGTTATACTGATGTTGATTGGGCTAGAGATTGTAATGATATAAAATCAACCTCAGGAGGAACATTTTTCTTGGGTTAATGTTGTGTAAGATGACATAGTAAGAAAAAAAGTTCAGTAAATTTAAGCAGAGTGGAATCATAATATTTTTTCATCTACTCAGGATTCTAATCATATGTTTTAGATGAAAGTTCAGTTGGAATATTTGAAAGTAAAAGTTTCTAAACCATTGAAGATACTTTGTGATAATAAAAGTGAAATTGAACTTTATAAAAATATTTTCCAATATTAAAGATCAAAAAACATTGACAAGATGTTTCAATTTATAAAAGAAAAAGTTGATTTTGGAGATGTTTTGTTGGAATATATCTCAATGAAGTATCAAATTGCTGATATATTCACAAAGACAATACCAAAAGAAAGTTTTGTTGAGTTGAGGATGAAACTTCATGTTCAAACTCCTCTAATGACTTCCCAGACCTCATAAAGAAGTACCCCAATATGATTTGGATTATATTTACTAAGGGTGAGATAAAGTAATAAATTTGTTTTTACTTATCTTTATTTTATGAATCTGAATCTATGGTTATCATAAAATGGGAGAGAGAAAAAGAAAATTGAGAAAAAATAAAAAGTGAGGAAAGTTTATATTAACAGGGATGTATAATTTTCTTGACATCGAGGGATAAAATTAATTGAAAAATATCACTTTATCTAATAGTGTGGTGTCAGGACACTCTCTTTTGAGAAATTATGTGTTTTGGTAAAAGTCAAAAAACTTGAGTTGTTTACAAAAGTTGAGTTGTGGAAAATTTATGAGAATTGGAAAAGTTATTAACGAGGGTTGTAAACAAATCCAAAGGTGGATATTGAAGAAATTTTTTATTTTTTTGTTTTAATAAAGTTTTTTGTATTTATTTACAACTAAAATTTTTGTATAAGAATGTTTTTGTTATTTAGGATCGAACCAAGTCCATCATAATGAGTTTTCTCAAGAAATATAAAAGTTTCTGAATGTTGATGAATCCAAACAAAAAGGGAGAGAAAAATTTTATCCTTAAGAAATTTTTTTTTGGACATAGGTTTCCAGAATCAGGTTATCAGACCGAGCAACACCAGATGTTGAAGTGGTCAAAAATATGAAGTTGTTGACCAGATGCACCATTAGTATAAAGTCTATTAGCATGAAGTTCAATATCCACCAGACATGGTGTTTGTTAGAAATTCATAATTTTTTGAGTGAATAAGTAATAATATTACTGAAGAGTTTTGAAAGAAGATAGTGAAGTCACGAGTTAGAATTTTTTTTATACTTTCTAACCTCAAATCGGACTATGATTTTCTAGTCATGAAGTTCTCAAAAATCATGAAACCTATCATGATAAAATATTTTTAATTAATGGAGGAATTGTAGGGATTTTATAGGTTCCAGGAATCTATACAAAGTTTTCATAGGATCTATAAGTACTAGATATAGAAGTTTTCAAGAAGTTTGAATGAGTTATAGTTTCTAAGGTTTGAAGTATTTTAAAGTTGTAGAGGGAAGTTACCATCGTAAATAAATTTCCATCGTAATGAGAATTCCATCTTAATGAGAATCAAATCATTATTAGAAATCCATTATAATAAGAAATCTATCATTATGAGGATTCCATCAGACTGACTCTAAGAAGGAAAGATAATTAGACTAACTCTGAGAAGGAAAGATAATCAGACTGACTCTGAGGAGGAAAGTTAATCAGACTAAATCTTAGGAGAAAATCCAATCAGACTGACTTTGAGAAGGAAATTCAGTTCATCATAATGAGTTGAGGAAGTTCATAATAAATAGATAAAGATATTCATATCGTAATGAGCAGAGGAAGAAAGTCATATCATTATGAGCTGAAGAAGTTTTATCATAATGAATATGTGGAAGTTTTTCAAACTGAATAAAAGTTAGTTTGTTTGAGAAGATAGATCTCAGATAAATCTTGAGAAGGTTTGAATATTTCAAAGTTGATTTTTAAATATGAGTGATTTTAGGAGTTTTGAGATTTGAGTAATCGAGAAAAGTTTTTAAGTTTCCCCCCTTTTCTATTATAAGGTGCATATAAATAGAAGCAGAGTTCATTTTCTCTGTGTAACTTTTCATAAGAGCAGAAAAGGCAGAGCACTTGGGAATTTGAGTGAGTGTGACTTCTGGATATATATATAATTAGAATATCATACATTTTTTGTTTTGTTATCTGGACTGAGAAACATCATGTTGATAAGATTGTATTGATTCTATCAGACTGAGGAAGATCAGACTGGGTATTTGAGCAGAGTTCAAGTAATGAAGATTGTGAATGGGTTGATCATACTAAATTCATCAGACTAATTCCATCAGACCCAACATCATTGGACTAAGAGAATCAAACCCATACACACTAGACTGAGGATTCCAGATATAGATTTTGTGGATTAGTTTGAATAAAGTCTTTATTTTTTGTTTTGGATCAATTATTTTATAATAAAACATTGTAAAATGGTGGGATTTAGTATAATATTTCCTATCAGGAGATAAAAGGTGTCTAATGAGAGTTATAAAAAGTTGTATTCACTTATTCATAATAGTGAATTTCCATAGACACATGGGAGTGGCTATGGAAAATATATAGGTTCTCACACTAAGGATGAACCTTGTAAATATTTTGTGCTTTAATTGATTTTATACGCTTTCATGCATGAGTATTTACTAAAATATGATAAAGAAATCAATCTTAATAGGTTGCAGGGGTTAAGTTTATAAAATTATTGAAAATCATTAAAAGAGAAAAACTAATTCAACCCCATTATTAGTTGTTATTCAATCCTTTTTAACATCAAAACACCTTTCAAATGACTGAGGAATATTTTTAAAATCCATTTTCTGTAAATACCACCTTTACATTAATATTTTTTAATCCCATAGAGACCATGAATGACCTTGTTAGGAATGATCCATGTTTTAAGCCATTATTTTTACACCCCTACCCTCATCTTTGTATTTTCATGATATTTTAAAATTGAAATATGGGGGTTAAGGGAGTCATGAAGAAATTTATGATTTACATTGTAAAGAAGAAGTGTGGGGGTGCTACCATGGGTAATAAAAGAGGTCATTTCATTCATACATTGTACTTTAACTAGTTTAAACCTCTTAAAAAAATGAAAAATAGGAATGTGTTGTGACTTGGAAGAATAAAAAATCACCATTAAAAGACCAATATTTTTTTATAATATGTGGTTAGGTGGTGGATGTGAGGTTTATTCTAAGCATAAACTTCTAAAAAGAAAAAAATTGAAAAAGTTTTTTGAAAAAAAATTATAAAAGTAGAAAGGGAAAAAAATTCAAGAGGGTACACAAATCATTCATTATAATCTTATTTTGGTCATGAACTTACTTTGAGTTTTGGGGGAAGTTGGAGTTGTTACTTTGAAATAGAGAATTTCATTAAACTTTCAATTTTTATATCAAGATTTACACTTTAAGAGATAAAAGTCATCTTTGATCCATAATTTTTAAACATCAATTCCTACCAACCTTAAGCCTCAGAGTCATTAAAACCTTAAAGTAAAGTCCTCAAAATTTTATGTGTCTTTTGTCTTTATAAAGTGTATAATGGATAAGGATCATGCTATCATGATATGAGCAAATATCTAATTGAATTAATATCATGAGTGATAAGTGAAAATATTAAAAAGTGAGGTAAATCATGATTTGTCATGATTAATAATAATTAATTAAGGAGCTTGAATGAATGAAAGAATAAGTTCCACCATTTTCAAAACAGATAAAGTAACATACTTGAATTGATTGTTTCTTTATAAAATGGAAAATTGAATTTATAATTTATATGAAATTTTAAAATTTTATTTGACTTTGAGGAATGTTTAATTTTATTACCTTTAAATTTTAATAATGATAATATTAGTGTCCCCTGATTTTTAATGTTGAGATTTTATTCTTGAGGAAATTAATGGTTTAAGTGTGGGGGAATTAATAGAGGAAATATTTTAAATTATTTTAATTTTAATTTCAATGTTTTTAATCCCACCAAAGTGTTATTTTAAGGTCACTTTTTACATTTTATGCTTTTAGAATCATTTTTATCTCAATTGAAAAAATGGACTAATTTTGGATTTTAACTATTTTAATTTATTTATGTATTTTAGTCATTATACACTAATTTAATTTATGAAATTAATTTTTTAGGCTTAAATAAATTTTGGGATTCGTTTCCATATTCTATAATCAAAGATAAATCCATCCTTTGAAGGTCGGAAATAAGCTCACAAGTTAGGACTCAAAATATCTTCATAGACCTGGATATTTTTTAAATATGAGCCTATATCTTGCAAATAGATAGCCCAATAGAGATTAAATTCGACATGGGTAAATAAAACATATAGGGGAAAACATTCATAACCATGGACCCACTTGATTCTGCCTATAAGAAATCCATAAATTCATGGGAAATCAGATTTTAGAAATAAAAAGAATTTGCTTGTCTAGAATAAAATTTTGGAGTAAATGGGATGTAACTCTCTCCACACTTATCCAATGAAGCTGAAAATTTGTGGGTAAATACAGGATAAATTTTGGAATAATTTTGAATAAGGAATAATTCCAAAATTTGGTCATTAAATTGGTAAACCATGTGAAAATATTCCAAATAAAATTTCAGATCCAAAATTTAACCTCTTTTTCCTATAAAAATGTTTCTCATATCCTATTCAAAGAATTAACAACTTTAGTTGGCCATTTTTGATTTTGTAGATTATTTTATGCTATAATAGTATTATTATTTTTTAATATATATTAGTATTCTTATTCCTATAATTCTCTTATTTTTATCTTTTTTTTGTGTTTCCACCTCGTTCTCTTCTCATTGTGATCTCTAATACTCATGATCATGAGTAATTAACCCGAGGATGTTTCAGGGGGAGTAATCCAGTGTTGAACCAAATTTTTTTCATATTCATGTTATTGTGTCTTATTCCATTAGAGTTAGTTCAAGGGGGATATTAGTGGGTAAGGAACCATTGTGTTTCCATTTTACACATGAGGCTTAACTTTCTCTACTACAATATTTTCCCTTGATCGAGGAGGTGGATGTGTGGTCTCTCAGTGATTGTTGAGTTAACCATGTATTCAAAACATGGTTATGATAGGATGTTCATGCATACGATGGATCATGTTTATTAAGTTGATTTTTGTAATATTCTATATCATCTTTTTAGGTATGGATCTTGATTTTGGGTGTTTTTGAGAAAAAGGGGAGAATTTGGAAATTTTATAAGTACAAAACGTGTACTTAAGAGTACACGCCATGTACCTAGTTAAAGCATGCAACCACGTCTTGGGTGTATAACGGCCAAGACATGGTCATGTGGGGTGATGTGACAGACCACTAATGTCGGGGGATGGTTGAGGCAAATACACAACATGTTTATTAACAATACACACCTTATACTTTTTATTTTATTTGATTAATCCGACCGGGGTCATATCTAATCCCCATAAACATATTCTTCTGGATGTTCCTCACAAAGGAGTGTTCTAAATCACCGATTATTCTCTGAGCCACTGATCCATCATCCGTTCTCCAAATCAAACATCATTGGTTGAGTTGGAATCCCATTGGTGAGTTATTTCTTCTTCTTAAACCTCTCCTCCTGATTCCTCTTCTTTTGTGAGTTATTCAAGGTTGAACGTTTTTGATATTTTTGTAGATATACAATGTTCTAGACCAATTCAAGGGCCGATGTTTGAGAGTGTTATTCATAAAATGTTGAGGTAGGTGGTTTGTTTCCTTTCACAGTCTGTCTTTGAGTTTTATATGCCAACGTGCCAATTACCCATGTCTCGGGTATTTTGGTTTAAGGGAATTAAAACCTATTTTATATACCTTATAAATATTGTTAGATTAAGGGTTTGTTGATGTGTTGTTATGTAAAATTTAATGTTTAAGGAACACTCTATGGGTGCGTTTCCCTTTTTGAATGTTTAGGGTCGTTTGGTCTAGGTTGCCTATGAGGCAGACCTTGTTTCTTTGCCTTGTTTGATAGGATGGAACTGATTTCCTTTTCTAATTGTTAAATTCTTGTGATATGCATTGGAATTGTTTAGCCATATAGTATTTGAGATTAATTTTGGATGCTTGATATCATATATGCATGATTGAATTACACAGGGTTGTGAGAACCTAGTGTAGTTAGACCATAGGAGGAATTGACGTTGAGTGCTTCCTTAGAGTGTCTGTTATATTTCACACTATGAGACCAAAAGGGGGATTGATGGTGAGTGATACCTCAGAGTGTATATATTTTATGTTATGAGACCATAGGGGGAATTGACATTGAGTGCTTCCTCAAAGAGTCTGTATTTATTTCTTGAAAGACCATAGGGGGAATTGATGGTGAGTACTTCCTCAGAGTGTCTTTTCCTTTTTATTATATTACTTGGCCAGAGGGGTTAGACTGTGTGAGCTACCCAGAGGGTTAATATACATATTGAATGTTTGTGATGATTCTTCCAAGCCAAAGAAAAATCTTGGATTCTATCCTGTTAGGTAGTCTTATGAGATACCTGTTTGTGCTACTTGATTAAATAATGATCATTAAATACTAATGAATATAAATGGAAACTTTAGGATTTGGTTAATTTTGTGTACTCCTAGTTTCCTTGCTGCATTTCCATCATTACCTACTATATACAATCACTGACAGTTAGGCATAGATCTTATGGTGGTTGCCTGCTAGGATTCTTCTCACACACTATTTGGGTCATGCTTTTGGACCCAAACAGATTATATTGATGCAAGTGTAGATAAGGGAAAGAACCCTTTGTCATTAGGTACTTGATTGTTGTGAAGATGGAGAGCATGGAACCAAGCTGAGATTTGCGATGTTTTTGGAGTTTATTTATTTTATTTTTCACTTGGTTTTAGTACTATATTTCCAGCATTGTGACTTGTTTAGCTATTTTCCTAGACATATGTGACATGCATAATTTATATATGTGCTATAGCTGTTTATTTACTTTTAGTCTTCTAATGTTTACTTGTTGTATGGTATTATTGCTTCTACTACTGTTTATTGTTTTTTATTTTGCTGTGCATACTCTGCTAATGAGGGCATCGTTTCTCTACTATCACACCCAATGTCCTCACTGCTAGTTGGTAGCCTCTGGCATTTGGGGAAATGATCTTGAGGCCATGTAACCAACCGGGTACAGGGCACCTGGGTGGCACCTAGAACCGAGACATTACAAAGTGGTATCAGAGGAATTATTTCTTCTTTGACTTACTGTTTGGATCCTATAGACAAGGATAAGAAGAAATAGGTAGTTGGTAATAAGCTATTCCTGGGAGTGGCTAACCTATGAATAGGGAAAATCCAAGTTACCTCAAATATTACAATTTTTTATGGTTTTGCAGTTGTTACTATTGATTTGATTTTACTGTTGGGTGATACACATGTTTTGTGATGTTATGATTTATATCATTGTGGTTCTATTTCTTTTGTAACTCGATGATATGAGGGTATGCCATCTGATGCATCATATAGGCACTTGCTAAAGATCACATGTCATACATTTTGTCATTTCATTTAGGATACATTACTGATTGCATGTTGTTGTAATTGATGTTGTGCTAGATATGCATGCTTTTGTGATAGATGAAGTGACAAAATACCTGCTAATTTGACAGGGTATTGGTAAATGTAAAGTTTCATTTTAATGGGCGCCAAAATTTGGCCCCTGAGGTGTTATAGGCCCTCATGGATCAGAATTTGGTGGATCATGTTATTGATTTCACTGTTATACTTTGTGATATACTTGAATATGATGTCAAGATTTGATTCTCAAGGAGTATGAGGCCCCACAAATCGGAATTTGGAATTTTAAGGCTTGTTCTAGTGTTTTTATGGGGTTCTGAAGTAGTTTCTGAGGCTTACTGTCTGGAAAAACCCAGAATACATGACATGTGATGATGAATACACACCATGTATCCTTATGTTTGGGAAGAAAATGTTTTTCTTAAATGCACGCCGTGTACTGTATGTACACATCGTGTAGTCTTTAACTATGTGACTGACTATGTGGGCAGAGACACGAGGTTGGGAAATGTTTGGTAGAACACACCATGTACTGAGAGTACACATCGTGTTATAGAGACCATGTATTCGGCCGTGTGACTAACGACACGGGTGGATAAAAACTCAGGTTGTACACGTCATGTTTCATTCTTACATGTCATGTAGATTCGACCGTGTCTCCGACCGTGTGACCAACAACACGAGTGGTTTGATCTTAAGTGGTACATATTGTGTGTATGGTGAACATGTCGTATAGTGTTACCCAAGAGAGAACCGTGTAGTTTATACATGTCGTAGAACTTGGGTAGGAGAGAAAATTCAAGTACACGTCATGTCTTGAGGAAGAAAACGTAGTGTGTAGGTGTGTTTCATGGCCAATTTTGGAAGAGGTACACTCCATGTTAAAAGCTTAAGGAGACATGCTGTGTAGGGGTCATACACGCCGTGTATCCATGTTTTGAAAAACCTGAATGTTTTCCTTATCCTATTACTTTCATGAAATTCTAAGTTTCAGTCCTTGATAATCTTAAACTAAGGTGTGCGCTTGACCTTGAAGATTCATTCCACCGAGATTTCCTCCGGTTGTACGCCAGATATAGGGAAATGATTAGACACCAGAAATGGTAGATCAGGGACTACTAGCAGACCCTCCCTTCGTGCCCGTCTTAGCACTAGCGGTTATACTAGACACAGGTGCTAATTCATAGTTCCGAGAAGCCTTCATGAGGATAATTCAGACCTTCCAGAGAGCACCACATCCTTCCCCATATATGGAAGAGTTGACACGAGTTTTTTCAGAAGTAACATCCTCCCACTTTCTTAGGGGATGGAGGACCTCAGGCTGTAGAGTCATAGTTAGAATCCATGTTTTCTATATTCAATCATCTCGAGACACCTCCAGAGAGGAGGGTGAATCTCACTATGTACATGCTTCAGGATTCCTCCAAAAGATGGTGGGATGTGATATCACAGGCGGGACGCCAGTGGGTTATGGCTTGGGATGAGTTCTAGCAGACTTTATAAGACTAATTATACCCAGAGAACTTGAGGGCCAACTGAGCCCAAGAGTTCATGAGTTTGGATCAGGGTACATTCTCATTCATGGAGTATTCTTCTCCCTTCACAGAGCTGCAGTGATTTACACTCATTCTAGGGGATGATGAGCTATTTCTGTTGAGGAAGTTTGAGGATGGTCTCAAGAATGACATCTAATCTCAGGTGAACATATTTAGGTTGACTTCCATATCTTTTATAGTCAACCAGGTGTGGATCACCAAGTGCAACCTGAGGTATTCTAGAGCTATGGGCCAGGGCAGTTCAACATCTAGAGTTGGTACCCTTCTGACTAATAGTAGGAAGCACCGTAGGAAGTCTACATGAGGAGATCCAAGTAGGCA
The DNA here is from genome assembly GCA_963277665.1 of Viscum album. Taxonomy (NCBI): domain Eukaryota; kingdom Viridiplantae; phylum Streptophyta; class Magnoliopsida; order Santalales; family Viscaceae; genus Viscum; species Viscum album. The sequence goes on along the minus strand of OY728132.1, from coordinate 27,834,836 downwards.
GGATTTTCTTTCAGGTAGCTAGGTGGTGTTCTACCAATGTGGGAAGGGAGGAAATAAGAAGCCTCAGAGCCCTAGAGACCCAGTCAAGTGCCGATCTTGTAGAAAGATGGGACATCTTTAGATTTTATGCAATGCCCTCCTTCCAGCAGCTAGTGAGGGAGGATCTATTTCAACTTCTCGTACCAAAGATGGACCACTGGTACCACATCAGAATGGGGGTTGGAGTTCTTCAGGACGTTCAGGATGAGGTGGTGGTCATGGATGCAGTGGTCAGACATAGGGTTTTCGATAGACATAGGGTGGATCAACTCAGGGATATCAGACAACTTCACAGGGCCGTGGCGCAGGTCAAGGTTTTGCGCTGGAGTATATCCAATAGAAGCAGGATCTTGAACCCTCTACATTTAGAGGTATGATTTGGGTTTCCTCGGTTTTAGCCTCTTCTCTTTTCGATACAAGGGATTCCCATAGCTTTATATATGTTCCTGTTGTGGAGAGACTTGGGCTATGTATCTTTAATTCTGCTAATATCATGATACTAGACACTCCGTTGGGGAATAGAATGGATAGTGTACATCAGTGCAAGGAGTTCCCTCTTGAGGTTAGTAGGTGTCACTTCTTATGGTACCTTTATGTATTAGAGATGACAGGATATGACGTCATTCTCAGAATGGACTGGTTAGTTTCCTTCTATGTAGTTGCTGATTTCTATCACCGTAGGGTGAGTTTCACGTCATTAAAGGGCAGATTGTTTCTATATAAGGGTGAATGAGATGTATAGGCGAGAAGAGCAAGACTCGAGCATCATGGGTTGGGAGGAGTTATAGCCCATATTTCTAGTTTATATCTGGATAACCAGGGGACTTCACAGATGGAATTTCCTCCAGTGGTGGATCATTTCAAGGATGTATTTCCAGAAAAATTTTCAGGTTTTCCACTAGAGAGAGATGTATAATTTTCTATTGAGATTGTTCTAGGAGTGGCACTGGTGTCCATTACTCCTTATAAGATGGCTACACCAGAGTTATAGGAGCTGAAGAAGCAGTTAGAGTAGTTACAAGCAAAGGGTTTCATCTGACCCAGTACTTCTCCTTGGGGTTCTCCTATCCTATTTGTGAATAAGGAAGACGATACCCTCATACTTTGTGTGGATTATCAGAAGATGAACCAATTGACGGTCAAGAACCAATATCCCTTACCAAGGATTCATGATCTCTTTGATCAGCTTCGAGGAGCCTGAGTGTTCTTGAAGATTGACTTGAGATCCAGTTATCATCAGTAGCATGTTAGACCATTATATATGCCTATTACAACCTTTCAGAGCATATATGGTCTATACGAGTATGTGGTTATGCCATTCAGTCTCACTAATATGATTGCAGTTTTTATGGCACCGATGAACCGAGTGTTCCATCCATACTTGGACTCTTTTGTGGTGGTTTTCGTGGATGATATCTTGGTGTACTATCACACTCGATAAGACCATGCTATCCATCTTGAGATCATTTTGAGTACACTGAGAGAGCATCAGTTATATGCTAAGCTCTCAAAATTATACTTTTAGATGGACAAGATTAACTTCTTGGGTCATGTTATCTCAAAGATAGGAATATCAGTAGATCTAGAGAAAGTGGGTGCATTAGTTTCTTGGGAGAAGCTGAAGAAGGTCTTTGAGGTATAGAGTTTTCTGGGGCTATCTTCTTATTACAAATGTTTTATATAGGACTTTTCATGCTTATCAGTGCCACTGAAGGGCATGACTAAGAAGGGTGTGAAGTACTCATGGTCATATTCTTGTGAGTCAGTCTTTCAGGAGCTGAAAGGGAGGTTGAATTCATCACTGATACTCATTTTTCTAGAGCCAGGCAAGAGTTATACTGCCTACTGTGATGCATCAGGTATCGGGTGGGGAGCAGTGCTTATGCAGGGGGAAGGAGTCGTTGTGTACGGGTCTCGGCAGTTGAGGCCACATGAGAGTAATTACCTGACACAAGATCTTAAGTTATCTACAACTATACATGCTTTATACTATTGGAGACATTACCATTTAGGAGATAATTTTGTGGTTTACACTTACCATAAAAGTCTCAAGTATATCTTTACTCAACACAATCTAAATTTGAGACAACGAAGGTGGGTTGAGTACCTTTAGTATTTTGACTTTGATCTTGCCTACATGCCTAGGAAAGTCAATGCAGTGGCTGATGAAGGACCCCAAAACATCCTGAGAGGGGAGGGGTGAGTCAGGGTGTCAAATTTTTCTTCTTAAAGTTGTGGATCTTGTTCCCATATTGGTAGGAACATGTTAAATCTATCATTCAAGTGAAATCAAGGAGATGACGGAAAAATTTTACTTGGTTCACCGCAAAAGGCTACGTCCAAGGAGCATACGTCGATAGTGTGTCCATCATACCTAAATCCACTAATATTAAAAGTTGTAGAGTATAAAAGTTTGGTTGCAGTCACTTTGTTCTAGGCACACTACCCTTACAAAAGTTTAGGGATGGCTCACTACTTCCCTCGAAACATTTCCGTACACTCCCACTAGCTCACTTCTATGAGAGAGGTCAAACTCAGTTTATTGACTTGAAGGTCACATTAATAGATTGACATTGAATATTTTTTCTCTACCCAACATGAGACATTTCTTGCATCAAATACTCAATTAGATGCTCACTGAAAGCCCCGAACACTCAATAATGATACTCAAAACAACCCTTCGCAAAGCTCAACCCTTCATGGAGCTCACTACCTCACAGATCACAAAACTTCACGAAGCTCACTATCTCATGAAGAAACATACTTCGCAAATCTCACTGAGCCAATACAGAACCCCTTGTATTCAAAAATCCCACCTGACTTAGAAGTATTGGCATCGTTCAAGACTTTGAAAGTCTCTTTGTGAAGCTCAAGCTCATATAGAAAAACCTGCTTCGCAGAGCACCCCTTGCTTTGCAAAGTCAAAGAAATCCTGGTTTTCTATCTCAAAAATCATCTGGAATGAAGAGTGGTGGCCTCTTATTTATAGGCATGGTCAAACATGGAGCTCCACTTCTCAAGGTGTGAAAACCAGATCGGCCAAAATTTTCTTCGCAATGCTTCCTCCATCTCGCAAAGCTTTTATAAAGTTTATGGTTTGCAGAGCTCATCGTAACCATAGAGATCTCCATAAAAAATCCTTCGCACCACTGAAAATAACCACCTCAAAGCTCATTTCCTTCCCTGTTCATGATGCTCGTTGTAACTGCAAAGAAACACCATCTCAGATTGTGAAGCTCAATTTCTTTGAAATCCTCATGCTAGTCTTCGTGAAATACATGCCTTTTACATAAAAAAGAAATGTTGATTCTAAAAGAATACCTTTTGCGAAGCTTAGAAATCAAACTCTCATAATCGCAGAGCACACCATCTCAATTCTTCTAGTCTCTGTGAAATCCAATTCATGAAGCCTATCTTCTTGAAACTCCTGCCTTTTCCATATTTTCATAAGGCCTTCAAGAAGAACCAATTTTTTACGATTCTTTCTATTCTCCAAATTTTGGACCACAAAAATTTGGCAAACGATGGGAAATAATGTCGCCTTCAAAACTGCTTACTGCTTGAACTGTAAGATCCCTTTACCTGAAAAACCTAGATCATCCATTAGAGGATTGAAAACAAACACAAACCATGCTCCGTTTACAGCAAAGAGTAGCCTTGGTTCCAACAATCCCCCCCTTTGGGTTTGTTATAAATATCTAGATAAATTCACTATTATGCCATCTATGATCAAAACATGAACCTTAAAGAAATAAATCAGACATCACTCTAAGTATACATGAGTAGTGCTCAATGTATACAACAAGAGAGAAGACATAAATTGAGTTCTCATTCTTATCTTTTCTCCCCTATAGTTGCATTTCTGGCTGTTTCTATTCTCCATCTTTCTTGTATCCAGAAAAAAACAGAGCACTCTACATTCTCCATTGAATTTATCCATTCTCCCCCATTGTCAATAAACATAATTAACTAACTATTGATATGAAGAGATCAAGAACATGCCCCCTTGGATCATATCTCCCCCATAAACCTACATCACTTCCACAAAAAGATTAACATAATTAAAGTAATTAGGGAGAGGGGATTCTCGTAACCTCCTTATACACTGGGAGGTTGATGAACACTGAGGTTCAACTGATGTTTCTCAAACATAGCCACGGATAGTGGTTTGGTCATAATTTTATCCACTTGCTCATCAGTTCTCACACAGTCCATTGTGATCATGCCTTGTTCAATTTTTTCCTTGATAAAGTGATATCTGAACTCAATATGTTTCATATAAGAATGCTGAACATGATTATTAGTAAGATCAATTTCACTCTTGTTATCATAGTAAATCACAATTGGTTATTTCACATCATCACCTATGTCAGTCAGTTGCTGCTTCATCCAAAGAAACTGAGTACACGCCTTTGTAGTAGATATATATTCAGCTTCAATAGTACTAAGAGAAGTACTTTCCTATTTCTTTCCTAACCATCTCACACATTTCTTCCCAATATATATTGTTCCACCACTGGTAGAATTTCTATCCATAACATCTCCAGCCTAGTCAGCATTAGAAAATGCTGACAGTTCACTCTCTCTTCCTGCAGCAAAATATAATCCATAATTATGAGTACCTTGAATGTACCTCATGTTTTTTTTCACTGCCCCCATATGTTCTTCCTTAAGGTTACTTTGAAAGTGGTCCATAAGGAAAGTTTCAAAGACAATATCTGGCTATGTCACCATCAGGTACAGGAGGCTTCCAATGATTCTTCTGTACATGGTGGGATCCACAGAAGTCTCTTCCTCATGCTTCCTGAACTTTGTTCCAACTGCAATCAGAGTTTCCATTGGTTTGGAATCTTGCATATTGAATTTCTTCAACAGATATCTTGCATACTTTTCCAGAGAGATGAAAGTGTAATACTTCTTCTGAATCACCTACAACCCTAAAAAGTATGTGAGTTCACCAATCATAGACATTTCAAATTCTGATTTCATGTGATTGGAAAATTCATCCCTTGATCTCTACCTGCTTCCGCCAAAAATAATATCATCCACGTATACCAATACCATGAAATGATCCTTTTGATAATTTTTTACATAGATATTGTGAACAACTCCTCCTCTTTTAAATTCAATTTTTCTCAGATAAGAGTCCAAATGAGAGTACCACACCCTTGGTTCCAGTTTCAGGCCATAAAGAGCTTTCTTTAATTTTCAAACCTTCAGTTCATCATTGCCAAGAAAGAACCCCATGGGTTGTTCGATGTATATTTCTTCTTCCAAAACTCAATTTAATAATGTTGTCTTGAAATACATTTGATAAAATTTATAACCTCTCTGGATTTCCATGGAAAGAAATAAACTGATTTAGTCCAGTCTTGTTATTAGAGAAAATGTCTCTTCAACATCAATGCCTTCAATTTGTTAGTATCCTTTACACACTAAGCTCACCTTGTTTCTGACCACATTTCCATGTTCTTAAAACTTTTTCTTGAAGATCCACTTCATACCAATCACATTGTGACCTTCAGGTCTTTAGTTTAGGTCCCAAGTTTGATTCTTTTCAATCTGATCCAACTCTTCATTCATGGCTTTCACCCATGATTCATCCATTGCAGCTTCTTCAAACGAGGATGGTTCCACAACTAATAGAAATGCAGATTGTGTATTATTACTCATTATCCTCATCTATATGGGTGATGTCCAATCCCAAATAATGTTGTATTGATCAATATATTCTCTTTGATTTTTCCTTTGAGATTAAATTGAATTTTCTCTATCCATGGTTTCCTCTTTAGATTCTTCTTATGATTCAACATCATGATGTGTCTCCTGATATTTTTGTACACCTTCCTCCATTTCTGTATTTGCATTTGTTCCATGTTCACTTACTTCCTCATATTCTATCACATCAGCATATGAATTCCTCAAAGCATTTTCCGTTTTCTCTTAAATGATCTTAACATCAATTCTTTCCAAAATCCTTCCCAAGTGCTTGTTGAAACACATGTAGGATTTTCTGTTCATTGAGTATCCAAGGAAAATTCCTTCATCTGCATTGTCACTATACTTTCCTTGATTCCCTTCTTTGTTTCTAATGAAACATTTACTTCCAAAAACATGAAAGTATTTCAAGGAGGGCTTCCTTCCATGCCACAATTCATATGGTGTCTTTGTCTCACCCATATAAAGCCCTGTATAATTTTGAATATACAATAAATCTTGAATGACCTCTTTCCAGTAATGTGGAGGATTATGACTCTCAATAAACATAGTTCTTTCCTTGTTGTTCACCTATCGATTCCTGTGCTCAACAACTCTATTTTGCTATGGATTTTTCCCATCAGCTACCTCATTTTGTATCCCATAGTTCTCCAGGTAATTTTCAAATTCAATTGACATGTATTCCCTTCTATTTTTAGATCACAACACTTTTATTGTTCATATAGTACCATTCTCAGTGATTTGATGATATGTTTTCATTCATTCAAGCACTTTTCATTTCCTATGTATAACTATTACACATTCCATTCTATTGTAATAATCTATGAAAAGTACGAAGTACATTTCTCCATGAGTTCTGGTAACATTTATTGGGCCACATACGTTTGTATGAATGAGATCAAGAAGATGAGATACCCTCTTTTTCTTTGGACAATATGAAATGCAGAACAACTTCCCCAAAATACAAGAATCACAAGACTTTTCATGTTCACGCTTTAGGGTGGGAATATCTATGAAGATATTCAAATTTGATATCTTCTCCATGTTTTGTTGATTGATGTGCCCCAGTCTCCGATGCCACAGATTATTTTCTTCTTTAACAGTCATGTAGAAAATGTTTTCTTTACTATCAACCTGATACATGTTGCCTTCTATTATGCATCCTTTCATAAGAGGATTTCCTATCTTCCCTTGATAGTGCAACCTTTCCGATTGAAAGTAACTATAAGTCCTAAGTCACAAAGTTGAATCACACTTAGGATATTGTGACATAGAACATCCACATATAGAACTTCAGTCTTCTTTAGATCTCTGTTATCCAGTTTAGTACAGCCACTGCATTTGATCTTCAAAGGACCATCATTACCAAAACTAACTATTCCATCGAACTTTTTCTTAATATTCATTAATAGGTCTGCATTTCCCATCATATGGGATGAGAATCCACTATCAAGAATCCATGTGCTACTATTCTTGGTATCCTTGAGAGTGACTTCAACAAGATTGGATTTCTCAATCTTCTTCTTTTCCTTCCATGAAATGTAAGCTGGAGTGAAGGATGAATATGGATTTTCAAATATAATTTTACTTTGCAAACGTTCATCATAATCACACTCTTCTTCTAGAGGAGAAAACCTATTTGAAGGAGAAACACCATTTGGTTGATGAGTGTTGACTTGTCTCTAAGCTCTGTAGAAATTGTTTATATCATTTATTTTCATGCAATACATCGCTTTGTGGCCAAAGTTAAAGCAATTAAAATAATATCCATTTAACCCATTTCTTCTATAAGAGGTTGGATATGAATTCATTTTTCACTGTTGACCTCGTAGATCTCCCCCATTCAAGTAACTCATTGACTCTTCAAAGTATGTCATGGTAGGACCCAAATATCCACAGAACTGACATTTTATGAGAAGAAAAGTATTTTCACTTTGATTCTTTTTCATGTACCATTCCTTTGAATAAGATTTTGATTTCTGATTATTTCTGAAATCTTGTGAATATTTTTCAGTTCTCCATCTAGTTTGGCTTAAGACTTTCTTTATTTGGACTTCAGGTCACTTTGCAACATGTCCAACTTCCAACTTTCCTTTATTTCAGCTCATCTTATTCCTAGTATTTAATGATTCAACATCAAAGCCAATTCCACTATTACCCATGCATGCGGGTCTTTGATCTTTCAAAATATTTTCAACTCCATCAGAACCAAGCTTATCTCTCACTAGTAATTTGGCATCTGAAAACCTTCCAAATTGTATTTTCTTCTTCACCTCTTTTGAATTTGATTGATTTTCAAGCTTACCCCTAAGAGTAACAAATTCTTCATTAAGACCCTCAATAGTCTTGGATATCTCTTCCATTATAGAGGTAAGATCATTGATGACCATTGCCTTTTCTTTAATTCTGAGCTTTAGTTCCACAACATATTCTGTGCTTTCAATGATTTAAGACTGAAATTTTGTAAATTCTTCCAGTCGTTCAATTTCTGCTTCAAGTTGATCTACGTAGTTAGATGATTATTCCAAAACTACTCTCCATTTTTTTTTCATATGTTACATTGATTATCAGGCTTATGAGGAGCATCCCTCAATTATAGTTTAGGATCAACATCAGTGGTAAACTAATTATCTATATCTTTGTTACATGATGATTCTGACTTTTCTATGATAGCCATCATGGAAGCATGTTTCTCAGATTTAAATTCAAGTTCTTATTCCTCAAAGAATTCATTATCACTGTCATCATCTTCATCATAGAGAAAAATCTTACTCTATAGTTTCTTTCCATACTTGAAGTTTCCCTTTTGATAAAACCCTTTATTAGGATTTTTAGAGGTTCCATATTCACTTTCATTATCATCAAACTTCATTGATCACTAAGAAGCAATGTGCCCAACTCTTCCACAACGAAAACATGAAAAATGTGGCTTCCCTTAAATTATTGATTTTCCTCTTTTGAATTTCTTGGCAAAGAGAGAGAGAGAGAAACCCACCTTCATCATCGGCATCATTAATGAAGTCTCTTGAAATATAGAGTTTTTATATGGATTTAAATTCCATCTCCTTGCTAACATGCCTTGTCACATCCTCTAGTTTCACTCTCATTTCATACGCATTCAAACTACTTAGAAGACCATCCAAATAAATCTTGTACAAATCTATTTCTTCAAGGGTAGACACTTTGGGATTGTAGAGTAGTGGAAGCCTTCTCAAAATTTTCTTCACAATGTCGATGTCTTTAATTTCTTCTCCAAGTCCTCGAATTGATCCTAAACTTCAGTAATTCAATTGAATAAGGAATCTTCATTTTCATCTGGATTCATTTTCAGATCATCAAACTTGTTGTGCATAACTTGTAGTTTTTCCTCCTTTACTTTGATGTATCCTTCATAAATATTCTATATCTTTTCCCACATAGACTTAGCTTAAGTACAACTCATCAATTTTAGATAAATATGATCAAAAAGTGTTGTAATAAGAGCATTCTATGCTTTGGCGTTAGCATCAAGCATATTTCTATCCATATTTGTCATTGAAAGCCCTATAAGATCTGTGACTTGTATTCATTGAATAGTAGAAAATAATATTTCCATTCCAAGAGATATTAAATGAGATCTCATCCTGTTTTTCCATATCTTAAAGTTGCTTCCATAGAATAGGGGGACTCCCCTAACGTTTACTGAATTCTCCATGACAAAAAAATAGCTTCAACACCAGTAACCTCCCTTTGATACCACTTGAAGGACCCCAAAACAACATGAGAGGGGAGGGGTGAATTAGGGTTTCAAATTTTTCTTCTTAAAGTTATGGATCTTGTTCCCACATTGGTAGGAACTTGTTAAATCTATCAATCAAGTGAAATCAAGGAGACAACACAACAATTTTACTTGATTCACCGCAAAGGGCTACGCCCAAGGAGCATATGCCGACAATGTGTCGGTCGTATCTAAATCCACTAATCTTCACAAGTTGTGGAGTAAAAAATTTTGGTCACATTCACTCTATTCCAGGCACACTTACCTTAAAAAAGTTAATGTATGGCTCACTTATTCCATTATAACACTTCTGTACACTCCCCCTAGCTCACTACTATGAGAGAGGTCAAACTCAATTTATCGACTTGAAGGTCGCTTCAATATATTGGCATTGAAGATTTTGTCTCTTTCCAGCATGAGACACTACTTGCATCAAATACCTGAGTATATTCTCACTGAAATCCCTAACCACTCAACACTGATACTCAAAACAACCCTTCGCAAATCTCAACCCTTCGCGGAGCTCACTACCTCACAGAGCACAACCCTTTGTGGAGCTCACTATCTCGTGGAGCAATCTACTTTGCGAAGATCACTTAGCCAACGAAAACCACCCTGTCTTCATGAATATCACTTGAATTATAAGTATTGTCATAGTTCAAGACTTTGAAAGTCTCTTTGTTAATATCAAGTTCATATAGAACAACTTTCTTCACGGAGCACCCCTTGCTTCACGAAGTTAAAGAAATCCTAGTTTTTCTCTCTAAAAAATCATCCATAACGAAGAGGGGTGGCCTCTTATTTATAGGAACAGTCAAACATGGAGCTTCAATTCTCATGGTTCAAAAACTGGATCAGCCAAAATCATCTTCGTAGTGCTTCCTCTATCTCGCAAAGCTCTGCTGAAGTTTCCGGTTCATAGAGCTCGTCATAACCGCAGAGCTCTCCCTCAAAAAGCCTTCACACCACCACAAAGCACCACCACAAAGATCCTTTACTTCGTTGTTCGCGATGCTCATTGTAAACACAAAGAAACACCATCTCAAATCACAAATATCTAATTATTCGAAATCCTCATGCCAGTCTTCATGAAATCCATGCCTTTTCCATAAAAAAGAAATGTTGATTCTAGAAGAATACCTTTCGTGAAGCTTAGAGATCAAACTCTTGTAATCATAGAGCATACCATCTCAATTCTTCCAGTCTCTACAAAATCCACTTCATGAATCCTATATTTTCAAAACTCCTACCTTTTCTATATTTTTATAAGGTTTCAAGATGAACCACTTTTCACGATGCTTTCCATTCTCCAAATTTTGGACCCAAAAAATCTGGAAAACACTGGGAAACAACGCCACCTTCAAAACTGCTTACTACTTGAACTGTAAGATCCCTTTCCCTAAAAAAACCCTAATCATCCATTATAGGATTGAAAAAAAAACACAAACCATGATCCATTTCCAGAAAAGTGAATCCTTGGATCCAATAGCTGATGTATTGATTAGAAGGACTCATATACAGGTAGTTCAGGAGGCCAGTAGTGAGTGGAAGCTTATGGATTTATTCTATGAGACATATTTGGAGGTGTATAAAAGATATGGGCATAATTTTCTTTCTTATGTAGCTATTACCTCTACTCTTATGGATCGAGTTCGAATGAGGAAGCTATCAGATCCTGAAGGCCTAGTCCTACGAGAGAGTGTGTTAGGAGTGAACCCTGCTCTTAGGTGGACCGTTGGCGAGGATGGGGTCTTGTGCTTTCATGGATGAATATTGGTGTCAACATACATACATGAGGAGATAATGTGAGACTTTCATACTTCATCTTGGGAAGTTCATCCTGATGTCACTAAGATGTATTGTGATTTGCATTGTCAGTATTGGTGGCCAGGTATAAAGAGGGACATAACTGGTTTTGTTATGAAATGTTCCACCTGCCAGCAGGTGAAGGCGGATCACCAGTGACTATCCGGGATTTTACAATAGTTACCCATTCTTGAGTGGAAGTGGAATGATGTCGTGATGAATTTTGTGACAGGGTTACCAAGATTTTCTTGAGGGAATGATGCGGTTTGGGTTGTTATTGACAGACTCACAAAGGTTGCACACTTCTTACCGATCAAGGAGACCTTCAGTGTTGATGAGCTTAGAAGGTTGTACATCCAAGATATTGTACGATTTCATGGGGTTCCATGCTCCATAATTTCATATAGGGATGCCCTATTCACTTAAAGTTTCTATAAAGGGCTACATAGGGCTTTGGGTACACAGGTACTTTTGAGTACAACTTACAATCCCAAACAGATGGCCAGTCCGAGCGCATGATTCATGTGTTGGAGGAAATGCTTCGATCATGTGTCCTAGATTTTGGGGGATCTTGGGAGAGACACATAAACCTAGTGGAGTTTTCCTATAATAATAGTTTTCAGGTGATGATTCAGATGGAACCTTATGAGGCTTTGTAAGGTAGGCCATACTATTCACCCTTATGTTGGTTGGAGGCAGGATAGGTAGTTATGATGGGACCTCATCTTGTCCAAGAGACCACTGAGTAGGTGGAGTTGATTTAGAATCGGATGGATACTACACAATCTCGCCAAAAATATTATTCTGATCAACGGAGATGACCTCTGGAGTTAGAGGTTAGCGATCAGGTTTTCTTGCATGTCACACTGAGGTTGGGACACATAAGGATTAAGAGACAGGGGAAGATTTCACCAAGATATGTCAGCCCATTTGAGATTTTGGATAGAGTCGAGCTAGTTTCCTATCGGTTACAGTTACCTTAGAGGTACCGGGATATGCATAATGTCTTCCCCGTTTCTCAGCTATGGCGTTACTTATCAGACTTGTCTCATGTTTTTCAACCCAAGGAGGTTGAGTTGGAGGTGGATGCATAATTTGAGGAGCATCCTACCTGGATTGTTGATCACAACGTGAAGGTTCTCCATGGTCAGTCTATTCCTCTGGTATGGATGTTGTGGAAACACGGCCGAGTGCTGGACGAGACTTGGGAGAGAGAGACCGATGTGTGATCGTAGTGGCCAGAGCTGTTAAAGGATTCTTCTTTGACACCTTTTTAAAGAAATTTTGGGATGAATTTATTTAAGGGGGAAGTTTGTATGAACCAGGATCTTCTTTTCAGGTATGGATCTTGATTTATGGTGTTTTTGAGAAAAAGGGGAGAATTTGGATATTTTATAAGTACACGCCATGCACTTAGGAGTACACGCCGTGTGCCCAATTACCATGTGCAGCCGGATCTTGGGCATGTAACAGAAAAGACATGGCCATGTGGGGTGATGTAGAAAGCCGTTAATGTCATAGGTTGGTTGAGGAAAATACACAGCGTGTTCATTAACAGTACATGCTGTGTAATTTTTGTTTTATTTGATTAATTGAACCGAGGTTGCATCTAATCCCCAGAAACATATTTTTCTGGATGTGCCTTGTGAATGAGTGTTTGGAATTGACGATTATTCTCCAAGACACTGATCCATCATCTATTCTCCGAATCAAACACCATCAGTTGCATTGGAATACCATCGATGACTACTTCCTTCTTCTTGAACCTCTCCTCCTGATTCCTCTTCTTTTGTGAGTTACTCAAGGTTGAACTTTTTTTGATGTTTTTGTAGATCTAAAATGTTCTAGGCCGATTTAAGGGATGATGTTTGAGAGTGTTATTCATAAAATATTGATTTGGGTGGTTTGTTTCCTTTCATAGTTTGTCTTTTATTTTTATATGCCAAAGTGCCGATTACCCATGTGTCGGGTATTTTGGGTTAAGGGACTTAAACACTATTTTATCTAATTTAGAAGGCTTGTTGGATTAAGGGTTTATTGATGTAATATTACATGAAATTTCATGTTTAAGTAACAACCCATGGATGCATTTCCCTGTTTAAATGTTTAGGGTCGTTTGGTCTAGGTTTCCTATGAGGCATACCTTGTTTACTTACCTTGTTTGATAGGATGGAACTGATTTCCTTTTCTGATTATTAAATTCTTGTGATATATGCATTGGAATTGTTTATCCATGTAGTATTTGAGATTAATTTGGGATTCTTGATATCATATATGCATGATTGAATTGCACATGGCTGTGAGAACCTGGTGTAGTTAGACCACAGGGGGAATTGACATTGAGTGCTTCCTCAGAGTGTCTGTTATATTTCACGCTACGAGACCACAAGGGGGATTAATGGAGATTTCTCCCTCAGAGTGTCTATATTTTATGTTACGAGACCACAAAGGTAATTGACGTTGAGTGATTCCCCAAAGATCCTGTAGTTATTTCTGGAAAGACCATAGGGGTAATTGACGATGAGTGCTTCCTCAGAGCATCTTTGCATTTTATTGCATTACTTGGCCAGAGGGGTTAGACTATGTGAGCTACCCATAGGGTTAATATACATATTTAATGTTTGTGATGTGTCTAGCAAGAAAAGGCACAAGCTTGGATTATGTCCTGTTAGGTAGTCTTCTAAGATACCTATTTGTGATACTTGATTAAATGATGATCATTAAATTCTAATGAATATAAATGGAAACTTTAATATTTGGTTACTTTTGTGTACTCCTAGTTTCTTTGTTTCATTTCCATCCTTACCTAATATATATGATCATTGAAAGTTAGGAGTAGATCTTGTGGTGGTTGCCTACTAAGATTCATCTCACACCCTGTTTGGGTCATACTTTTGGACTCAAACAGATTATATAGTTGTAGGTGTAGATAAGGGCAAGCACCCTTCATCATCAGATACTTGATTGCTATAGAGATAGAGATAATGGGACTAAGATGAGGCTTACGATGATGCTAGAGTTTATTTTTTTTCCTTTTCACTTGGGTTTAGTATTGTATTTCCAGCATTTTGATTTGTTTGGCTATTTTTCTAGACATGTGTGACATGCATCATTTATATATGTACTCCAGTTGTTTATTTACTTTTAGTATTTCATTGTTTACTTGTTTTATAGTATTATTACTTTTTCTACTATTTATTGTTTGTTATTCCACTGTGCATAATTTGCCAATGTGGGCATATTTTCCCCACTATCACACCGAAGGCCCTCACTGCAAGTCGACAGCCTCTAGCATTCGGGGAAATGCTCTTGAGGCCATGTGATCAATCAGGTACGAGGAACCATTGAGCGACACCCAGAATCGGGACATTACAATTTGGAACTAATAAAGAGATGACGAAGGTTCACTCTCGGTGTTCTCCTAGGAGTATCTCCTTTCTTCCAAACATCATTTTGTCTGTATTCATTTTTACCACATTTTATTATATATATATACACAAAACTATTTCATTCATCTATAAAACTCATCCTCTTTAAATTATTTAGTTTTATATTAGTTAAAATATACATAGTGATAATAAAAATTTAGTGTTGTGTGAGTTTCCACCTCAAGACCAACCCTAGGTGTTCACAATATTTCATGCTTAGGTAAATAAAATATTGATATGGGATTCACAAAAATACTCACGCTTTACCATGCCATAATACTCACCAAAAATCAACTCAAAAATATTCATGCAATTACTATCTTTTTGCATGGAAACCTTCAAATCCACTTATTCTAAATGTTGTACACAATGTGTCCTCATTGACATAAGGCTTTGAAATTAAGAACATCACATCAATCATCACATTTAAAAATCATTGAATTTTTTATCTTCACAACCTATTAACAAAAATTTTAACTTCAACACAGTCTTAATAAACCATTTGGGTTCTTCAACTTCATTCACAACAACTTTCAAAAATTATAATATAATATATAGTCATTTTTTTCGTCATTTCCCATGTAGACACAATTTTCTATCTCAATAATTATAAACTACTCCAGAGTTTTTCAAACTTTTGATAAACTAAATATCTCAAAATAGTTGTAGAATAAAACTTATAAGAATATATAATACAACATTTAATATTCCATAATAAAAAATTTAAGAATATTTGGAATACTCCTATAAAACATGTAAGACTAACTCTTCATATTCAAAATATTTCAAATTTGAAACACATATTTTTCCAAGATTTCAATGTGAATGTTTAACCCATGTGATGATCATTTAATTCTGAATAAAATATTCTCAAATAATTTTAACTACTATTGAAATAATTAATATTTAATTATGGAAAATTAAATCAAAGAAAACAAGTAAGAAAAATATATAGTAAATTGAAAATCAAAAGAATAAGAACAAAAAGAATATTTTTGTATTCTAAAAAACAAACTGTTAATATCATATGACCTTATTATTTTTAAAAGTCTTTGAAATTTCATAAGACTTTTGGAACTTGATAAGACTTTGGAAGACATCATAAGATATTTGAGATATTATAATACATTTCAATATTTCATAATAAATTTCAGGATTTCGTAAAACATTTTAATATTTCTTAATACATTTCAAGATTTTGTAATACATTTAAAGATTTAGTAAGTCATTTAATATTTTATAAAACATTTCAGGATTTTGGAATGAATTTAGATAATATTCCATGACTTTATACCTTGTTAAAATTTTATATTGCACAAATTAACTATAGAACATATGACTTTCAAAAAATCGTATGACTTTTAAAGTTACTTCGTATGAATTTTAAAGTTACCATGTATGAATTTTATTATAAATGTATGACATTATTTTGAAAACCGTATGACTTCAAGACTTATGTAGATTTTACAAAAATATAGAATACATGAATTTTATCCCAGTTTCAATAGAATATTTAGAATAAAGAAATTTAAGATATAATAACATCTAATAAACAATATAAATATAAGTAAAATCATTTTTATTTAAAATCATTTTTTTTTAAAATAGTGAAAGTTTTAATAAAATCTATAAATAAGATAGGAATTGATAATACTATGAGAAATTATAATTACTCAATTTATTCATGATATTATCAAAACATTATTAATTGTAAAATACTCATATTAGAGGGAATGAAATAAATTAAGTTTTTTAATTATAAAAATATCAATAGTGGATCAAGGATCCACTAATAATCTCCCGTTTTTGATAATTACAAAACCAAATATAGTTTAAAAAATTCTCACCCTTTTGAAATTATAAAAAAGACTATGTTTCAATATAAATTTTTCTCTTTGTAGTTGTGGAAACAATGTTATAATCCCCATAAGTTCAATAATCATTATTGGGAATCTCAGGAACCGACCCATGTCAAACTCAATCCAAAACTACCTCAATACCACCTCCATAGGCCTGGGGGTAGCGGCTAGCGTCGAAGTAACAACAAACACTGGGAGATCTTTTCCTAAGTACCTATACACAAAAACACAACTAACACAATGAAAAAGTGCATAAGGAAATTGGTAAAAATGATACACTGTATTAAGTAAACCAAACATGCATGGGTTTATAAACAATACAAGTATGGTAATATAAACTGAAAGGAAACGGGAAAAAATACATGCCTGACCAAAAAAGTGTCCCAACCTGACAGAAATTGGAAAAGCAAAATAGATGAGAGAGACCCACTCCTGGATACAAGCTATGACCACCATACATGGTCCAAGCACCTCGTATCCCTAATATCCTATGAATTCATGATCAATATATTAGTTGTATGCATAAGGCACAATATGTGAGAGCATATCCCATGTAAGGGTGAGTATAAAAATACCTAGTAAGATGCCCTGAAAGCTGAAGGGAGAGAAATAAGAGATACATTGAATATGAAAGCAGTAGATAGAACAAGGTACAATAAAAGAGTACAACTCAACCCCAAACCAAGAGAGTAAGAAACATGATATATATATATATATATATATATATATTATCATTCAAAAGAAAACCAAACAAGAGAGTAAGGGGATCTCTATTTCATAGCCTAGCTAAAAAGAGAGAGTTTCTAACAGTTCTAGGAGTATCCATCAATGATTCCTAGAATCCCACACATATTCTTCAAACACAAAAGTCAGAGGGGCTTAATCACCACACCTTGACACTATCCTCTTTGCATGGCACTGATTCTCCCACACAGTTTTAGGTTGTGCCACTAGAATACATCTTGGTGGGGAAAGTGTTACTCTTTCTCATGAGTCCAAAGGTACGTCAAAACACATCTCATAACTTATCCGTAAAGCTATATAATGCGAACTCAAAGCAGAGGACTTGCGCCCTAGTGCATTAGGGGGTTACCACTCTAATAGTAGTCGCAGAAGACCCGCTCCCTAGTGCATTAGGGGGTTCCACTCTAATAGTAGTCGTAGAGGACGTACGCCCTAGTGCATCATGGGGTTCCACTCTAATGGTTGAGGAATCACATCTTGATATCACAAGGGGGTTACACTCTAGGTCATCAAGGACCCACAACCTACCTGGTAGGGGGTTCCACTCAGAAGTAATTTTAGAGGACCTACACCCATGTTGATGGGGGGGGGGTTCCACTCTTATATCATCAAGGACCCGTGCCCGAGTGTGTTGGGGGGTTCCACTCAGAAATATCTGATATCCTTGCCTGAACACTACTATCGTCAAACACCACCCAAATAAGCGTCATTCTTGGAACACCACACATCGTAACTCCAAAATAACATTAGAGATCACCATCATGCTCTACGTGAAAAAACACTTAGGGTAGGCTATTTACTTGCCCAAATCGGGTAACTGGTGAGAAAAGCATTTTTCACCGCAACATGCCCAAAAGGGGCCTTGTGGGGCCTACTTATCGATATCAAACATTAAATTCTCAAAATATCCTCAAAAGGTTTTTCTATAAAAGTGGACCATGTTTCCATAGATGACACATCAATTGGGAGCTCTGTTTAGGAGTTATGACTGTTTGAAGCTACTGCCCGAAGAGTTGCTCGCAGGCCTGCTCGAACCTACAGGCTGACCAGCCATGGACCAAATTCCACGATCGACTGCCTATGGTGTGGGTTTCCATATAACAACCAACCATTTTGTTCAACTACCATGTTCAACATTCTGGGACCGAACGCAGTCACTACACCTGTGGCATCTCAGGTTGCGGTGGCTCCACGATCGACCACTCAAGACCGACCGCGATCACTTGCCCCATGGTATCTTGAGCTGTTGTGGCCTCATGGTAGACCAAGGCGGTTGACCATGGACATGCTTTTCCCTAGTCACCCCATGTCGGACATGGATTTGACCTGGGTCCTACTCTGTCTAGCCCACCTGGACCACCTCAGCCCGGCCCATCTAGCCTGCATTGGCCAGGACTGTCTAGCCCACCTTAGCCCATCCCTCCTAGCCTGCCTAGGACTAGCCCATCCATCCTTAGTCGTAAAAATTAAACGCACCCGCCTTCCATCAACGTGGCCACCTATCAAGTTTCACAACTTCCTACCATCGCTCGGGTCGCACCCTGCGGTTCCACCGCTATCCCGTGGCTTGCCGCATGCGGTCACTGCCATGCGTCATTGCCGGAACCACCTCACTGATGGTCCCTTACACGAACCACCATTCCTCCAAAAATTTCCCAAAATTTGAGATGAACACAAATCTATAATTCTTAGACTGATATTTACACATATCTAAGCCCCACTTGATGATCCATTGTTGTTTTGACATGTCGAAAAATTAATGACGAAGAACACATGAAGAATAGGGGAAAGAAGATAGATTGATCAATGGTTGTGTTAATTTCTCCATCGAAATTGATGTTAAAGTATAAAAAATGATAAAGAATCAATTATAATTCAAGAATTGAAATCGGGGATGTGGAATTCAAAGGAAAGAATCCTACCTTGATTTGGATCCATTCGTCGTCAATGAACACATTCACCAACGAACATTGTGATCTATTGAAGCTTCATCGTGGAATCACCAAAGGCATGAGAGGAGGAGATCTTGCCATCGGTGGTGGGAGGATTATAATGTAAACCTAATAAAGAAATACTAATCACATATTTATAACAATTAATTTGGTTAAGGGTATCCGCTTAACCACACCCGCTAACTGTCGCGGGATCCGAACATCCCCTACTTTCTCACTTTAGGTTGCGCTTTGGTAAAACACCACATTATGAACTCAAAGGAGGTCTCAAATTTCTAATATGAGTCCCCATTCAAAATTTATTTGAAACAACATCAGAAATAAAATAAAATAATTTAATTATTTTATTTACGGTTATGTCCTCGATGACTTTTTCTACAAAATACCCATGCTGACAAAAGTTATGTATCACTTAGGGTAAATTACATGTTTTGAACTCAACTATGGACTCATATTTTTGATCCAAGCTTCCATTTGATATTTATCATTTTTCCTTCACATGAATAATATAAAATATACTTAATATTTTTATAAAATTAATTTCGGGCACATTGGGTCTCCGAATCGCACACCGTATCAACACCTAACTCTAGAAATATATTTAGAAATATTTGAAAGTCTTATAAGAAAAAAACTGATTCTCTACATAATTCCATTCTTCAAGATTTTCATCCCCATAAAAATAAAACTAAGAAAACAACTCAGGGTACTGAGTCAGCATTTGGATCTCCCACTCCCATAAACTCTCCTTCATGTTTTTATGATGCTAAGCACACAAACCAAAGGGATGGTCCATCCATGTAAGGTCCTATCCTGTTGATTCTCGATCACCATTGGGTGCTATGAAAAGGTGGATCCATATTCAATGTTTAACTCACCCAAATTAATGACTTGTGTAAGATCATGCACATATCTCCTCAGTTGTGACACATGGAAGACATCGTGTACCTGCTCCAGTTGTGGGGGTAGGGCAAGGTGGTAGGCAACCTCACCAACCCTCCACAAGATCTTGAAAGGCCCGATGAATCTTAGGTATCACTTTCTTCCTCAGCCAAACCTTATCATTCCGTGTTGTGGGGAGACTCTCAAGAAGATGTGGTCTCCCTGGTCGAACTCCAAGGGCCTACGATGGTGATCTTTGTAGGATTTCTTTCTACTCTGGGCCGTCTTCATCCATTTAAGTATGAACTTTAATTTCTTCATCATCACCTGCACAAACTCTGAGCCCATGAGGGATGAATCCCCTACCTACATCCATCATAAATGTGACATGATAGGTCTCCTATATAGGGTCTCAGAAGGTGTCATACCAATAGTAGAGTGGTAGCTGTTGTTGTACGCAAAATCTACCAAATAAAGGTGATCCTACTAACTTTAACTGAAATCCAACATGCAAAACCTAATCATATCCTCCATCACCTGGATAGTGCACTCAATCTACCCATCGATCTGAGGGTGGAAGGTTGTACTCATCAGTAGCTAGGTCCTGAATGCCTCCAGCAGGCCTCTCCACAATCATGATGTAAACCACGCATCGCGATCAGAGACTATTGTTGAGGGTACCCCATGAAGGAAAATGATATCCTGTACGTACAATTGCCCCAAATTCTCCACTGAACTCTGCTCCTTGATAGAAAAGAAGCATGAAGACTTCATCAGTCAGTCTACTATCACCCTGATGGAGTCATGACCTTTTGTTGTGCATGGAATCTCTATGACTAAGACCATGGATATTCCATCCCATTTCTACTCCAAAATCTCAAGAGGATATAACAAACCCACTAGAACCTGGTGCTCAGACTTCACCTACTGATAGGTGAGGCATCATGAGATAAAATCAACTACAGTTTATCTCATGTTAGACCACCAAAACTGCCACTGAAGATCCCTGTACATCTTCCCCACAATGGGATGTATAACTAAGGGAGAAGTGCTGAACTCCTGCATCCCCTCCTGTCATATCATGACTAGAATCACTATTTTCCCCTGGAATAAGATCTCGTGATTACCTCCTTCAGAATATCCATCTGGTGCGTCACCTGTGGATATCTGATTACATAGAACTTTGCAGTTTATGCCTCCTAGTTGGGACTCTTTCACATGATCAAGGAGAAACAGAGTCAACACCATTTAATGTATAAAAATTGTACCCTCATGCCCAACCAAGGTCGGTTGCAAGGAATATAACTACTATGAAGCTTTCCACACTAGGATAGCTTGAGACTTCATACTAAGGGAATCTTCTAAAATGTTTTCCTTTCCTAGATTATAGAGTATCTCGAAGTCATAGTCCTTAAAGAACTCTAACTAGCATCGCTACCTCAAATTCAGTTCTCTCTCGGTGAAGATGTACCTGAGTCTCTGGTGGTAAGAGTAAACCACCAAGCACTATCCCAAAAGGTAGTGGATATATATCCATAGGGATAAGACTACCGCTACTAGATCTAATTCACGAGTTTCATAGTTCTGCTCATGGGGTATCAACTGCCTTGACCCATATGCAATGACTTCCCACCGCTGCATTAACACACAATTGAGCCCAGCTCCCGAAGCATCACAATACACTAAAAAATCAACACCTTCCTCTAGTAGTCTCAAAATTGGAGCACTCATCAGCCTCTACCTCAACTCATCAATGTAATTCTAGAAATTATCATACCAGGTAAATGGATATCCCTTCCATGTTAGAGAATTTAAAGGGGCTACGTTCCTAGAGAAGTCTGCCACAAATCTCTTATAGTACTCTGCCAAACCAATAAAGCTTCACACCTATAACACATTCTTGGGTGGATCCCAAGAAATCACTACTTTGATATTTTCTGTATCAAAGACTAAAACTTTTTCATAAATGACATGCCCCAAAAAGTGGACCTCATGTATCCAAAACTAGAACTTAGAGAGCTTTCCATAAAGTTGGTGCTCTCAAAGTAAATTAAGAACCACCCTTAAGTTCTCTACGTGATCTTACTATGACACAGAGTAGATGAGTACGTCATTGATTAAGACAACAAAAAACTAGTCCAAGTAAGGATAGAAGATTTGGTTCATCAAATCCATAAAAATGGAGGGGGATTTTTTCACACCAAAGGGAATCACTAGAAACTTTTAGTTCCCATAGCAACATCAAAAATCCAAATTTAGAATATCAGCCTCATACACTTGTAGCTGGTTATATCCAGACCTAATATCGATCTTGGAGAACCTTATCACACCTTGAAACTGGTAAAATAGGCGTTGATCCTTGGAAATGGGTAGTTTTTCTTTATCATGGCCTGTTTCAGATGATGATGATTCATGAAAAGTTGTAAGCTCTCATCTACCTTCTTCATGAACAGAACTAGAGCTACCTAGGGGAACACACTGGGTCTGATGAAACCTTTCTCGTGAAGGCCTTTTAACTATAACCGTATCTACTAGATCTTTGTGGGTTCTATCTAATATGTCTTAGAATATATTGGGGCAGTCCCTGGTTGCAATTCAATGTAAAAATACAACTCCTGCATCAAAGGTAGTCCTAAAATGTATTCGGGGAAAACATCTATATAATCCTCCACAACTATAGTAATCTAGATTCCTGAAGACTCTTCTATACTAAGGGGTACACTAGATAATTGATGGGTGATAGGATATAACCTCCTGCTCATAGCACCTTCCTACCCTTCTATGAGGTATCTTTCACTAAAAAAGGAGAACCACATCCCATAAGCGTGTAGGCATCTGACTAGTCTGTAGTGACACTTGATCTGGGATCAAACCATGGAAAGCTAATAAATTCCCAAGATTATGTCATAGGGTTCCATCGTGATGACCAAAAGGTCCACGTGAACTTATATCCTCCAAGTGATAGCTCTCACTAATGACAGATGAAAGACACAGTAGAATCTCTCCATGTAGGAACCTCAAGACAAATATACTATGCTAGTGCTTCTACTTAGATCTCTAACTCCCATTCCAGGATTAATAAGACAAAATAATGACTGAAACTTGTGTCTACTAATATTTAATCAAGATTATAATAAACATAGATCGTACCTCAAATCATCTTGTGTGTTGTGGGATTACAGACATCCATAACATCCAGCTGTCCAAGGCCCTGACTGCTAGCTCCCTGAGACTGATGTGGGCTTCCTAGTGGTGGTGGTGGGAGGAAATCATAGTGTCATCTCCCACATAAATCTCCTCCTCCTACTCCTCTACTAGCAACACATCCTTAGGGTCCACCCTATCCCCGTATGGGGGATCCCTGATCATGACGTTGTCTCTACCATGATGGTCCATATGCTATTTTCCTGGGATTCTCATCACATCTGGTTGAGTAGTCCCATGACATGTGACCTTTACTGTCACAAGTATAACACCAACCCTCCCTAGGTTGTCCTGGTTCTCTAAATTTCCCCAGTTCCACCTGACCAAGTTCCTGTGTCTGATCATGGGGAGGCCTCCTGCATCAAGATCCTGTCAACTGACGTCTTCTAGTTTCCACAGACATCTCAGCTATATATCATCCACTGCCAATCCTAGCTAACTATTTCCCTCTAACAGAAATCTATCTATCAAAATTTTTCAATTCTAGTACCCCGATATAGGTGGCGATGCACAAGGGTACTATACCGACACATATCTCTCTATGAAGTCCCTACTCAAACATCTATGACCGGAAGTATCCATTGATGATCATGTTTAGAGAGTACCAATTAAGGTTTGTGAACCAATCCAAGTACTTATCCACTGTAATCCCTCTCTGATGAAGCTCTAAAATCTCTAGAATCCAAGCGGAGTGTAAGGAGGGGTATTACTCCTCACGGAACAACTACTATGAGTCATCCCATGAGAGTGATGACTCATCGTGCGTCTGAGTAACCAAGCTCCACCAACTTCCAACCACTCCATGGAAAATACTGGTACCAAATCCACCATTTGATATTTCAGGGTCCGAAAAAGCCTAAAGAGTCGGACCAATAACTCAGCCAATCCTCTGTTTACTGAGGATCTAGCTTGTCATGGAATCTCAGTGGTCTATAATGCTGGAACTCACTGAGTGTGCTTAGCCTACGCACATACTCATCCACCTCTACTGGGAATATTATCCAATCAACAGGTGGAGGTTCTGCTACTTATCCACTTGGAGAAAGGGGATTTCAAGATGGACCCTAAACTAAGGCCTCGTTGCTCATAGGGTCATCATTACAAACCAGAGATGGTATCCTAGATATCTATCACCATAGAGGCATCCTGAAAGTTATCAAGGAGTATCAAACTTAAATGAGTATATATATATATATATCAACAATTTTGGAGAAAAATACCTCAAGGAATCCTATCAGTGTTTTTGGGTATGATTGTGTTTGTTGACAAATCCATATGACTATGAATGAGTATGGTTAGTGTTTACCGAAGTAGGGGTTTAAGGAGGTTCAGTTTCCCAGTGTTTTCCAAAATTTTGGGCATCAAAATCGAGAGTTTGTTTTTGGAAAAGAAAGATTTTCCATGTAGGAGTAAATAGTTCACAGACCATGAAAGATAGTTTGCAACTTCAAAATGTGGTATGCGAAACATCTTTGGAAAATCGGTAAAGGAAGGATTCCGTATAGCAGTGCTATGCGGACCGCAAATCCTGGTACGTGGACCACATAGGGAAAATGGTTTGTGGGGAGTCTTGTGGTTCACATAAGGCAAATGTTTTGTGAAAGGTTTGTGGTATGACAGATGTTTCTTCGTCCACGGAAGTGAGGTAGTGATTTATGGAACTATGATAGGATTCGTTCGCAGAAGAGATCGACCGCTATAGAGGAGCATATGTATTACACAAACCACAGAGGAAAAAATGATTTTTGGGAGAAGCAGTCCACACTGAAGGTTGTACTACATCGAATGTTTGGGTAAAATGGATTAGTGATATTTTTAGATCTATTTTCCTATATATAGAGTGCTAATCCCATCATTACTTAGATCTATTTTCATTAGAAAAAAATATTTCTGTAGAAGAATTCGTCTAAGTCCAGAAGAGTTTTAGAAGGAACAATTCTGTGAAGTGAATTGGTTCACAAGGGAGTATTCTATGAAGGGTGAAGCAATTTGTGGGAATAGTATGAGAAAGTGTTTTTGTGGGGCTCTTCAGCTCACAAAGGAAAGTGGTCTACAAAGGAGAAACAATCCACAAGGAATAAGTGGTTCGCAGAGGTGGTTCATGAAGGCGGTATGTAGAGGTGGTATGTGGATGTGGTATGTGGAAGAGGTGGTCCAAAAATCCTATGTACTACATGGTGTAGCATAGTTTGTGGAGGAAGAAAGTGGTTCATTAAGGGACTTGAATAGTTCACGAAAGTAATTTCTGCAAACTAACAGTTCATAGAAAAGTGGAATTCATCTATGGGTGAAAAAGTGACTTTAAAAGAGCATCTACCTATAGTTTAGGATGCATGATTTCATGAAAATGAAGGGACCTACAAGTTTATAATCTGTGAGTGGATCCCTTCTAAGAGTAGCGAGCAAAGGAAGAGGAAGACGATGATCCTTTCCACCAGTAGTGATCTAGAGAAAGAGATATAGGGAGTGACCCTTGGGAATGAAGTGAGAAAAATCTAAATATTCTAAAGGTTGTTCACCTGGGTATACGAGTGATCTAGCTCGAACCTTGTAATTTGATAGTGAGCCTTAGTAAATTTGGTACAATTGATACATAGTCATTATATTCTCCTTGGTCGTAGCCTAGTGAGGGTGAACCAAGTAAAAATAACTGTGTCTCATTCATTATTTCATTTCTATTAACATATTTATATGGGAATAAAAGAGAAGAGTGTTTTTTTTAAGGATGAAACAAGATTTGAAGGGGAATTTTTTTTAATCTGTCATACCCTGATTCACTCCCGCTCCCTGGGTATTAAACCTAATTGGGCTAACAAACTATAATGGGGAGTTGACTCAAGAAGGAAATTAAAAGACTCAATACTATATGATGCATGTACCATTGATCCCTGTAAAAACATATCTCATTATGTTGAGTCGACAAGTGGGTCATTGGGGTCCTGGTGAATGGATATGTTGGCTTCCTGCACTATCACTAGACTCCCTGTATTGAGATCCACTCTCGAGATACTTCTACATTATTTCCCTAAACCCATCCAATCCATTTTAAGGTGGAAATGTTCAAACAATATCACAAGAAATGAAATTTCTTTGATACCTATTTTTCATGACCTGACCCATGCTGGACTCAAGCTGTAACTGCCCCGAACCCACCTCCATTGGCCAGGGGGTGGTGAAAAGTTCCAAAGTCACAACAAACTCAGGAGGCCTTTTTCTAAGTACTTATACACACACACATAACCAACTTAATGAAAAAGTGTAGTGGGAAAGGTATAAAAGATTCTACATTACTCTAAGTAAATAAAACATGCATGGAATTATAAAAAGTATAAGTATAGAAATGTAAACTAAAAGGAAAAGGGAAAAAATACATGCCCAACCAGAAAAGTATCCCAACCTGATAGAAACTAGAAAAGAAAAATAGCTAAGAGATCCCCTCTCTTGGATATAAGATACGACCACCGTACATGTTATAAGAACCCCATATCCCTAAACTCATCTGAAGTCATGATCAACCTGTACATCGTCTACACAAGGCATGATACATGCAGGCATAACCCATGTAGAGGTGAGTATTAAAATACCCAGTAGAAAGCCCTAAAAGATAAATGGGTATCAGTAAGAGATACACTGAATATGAAATAATTAGATAGAACAAGGTAGAGTGAAATAGTGCAGATCAACCCCAAACCAAGAGAATAAGAAACATGATATATATTCTCATTCAAAAGAAACCCAAACGAGAGAGTAAGGGGATCTCCATATCACAACCTATCTCAAAAAGGAGAGTCACCAATAGTTCTAGGAGTATCCATCAATGAAGCCCAATATCCCACACGTCTGCTCTGAACACACAAGCCAGAGGGGCTCAATCACCACACCTTGACACTATCCAATTTGGGCAACACCGACTCACCCGCATAGTTTTAGGTCGCATCATAAGAATGTGTCTCATTGGAGAAAGAGTAACTCTTTCTCGTGAGTCCAAAGGTACATAAAACCATGTCTCACTGTTGATCTGTAAAGCTGGATGATGAAAACTTGAAGTAGAGGACCCTCACCCTAGGGAATCAGGGGGTACCACTCTAATAGTAGTCGTAGATGACCCGTTCCCTAGTGCATCAGGGGGGTTTCACTCTAATAGTAGTCGTAGAGGACCTGTTATCTAGTGCATTGGGGGTTCCACTCTAATGGTCGAAGACCCACACATTGGTATCAAAAGAGGGTTCTACTCTAGGTCATCTAGGACCCACCCCTACCTGGTAGGGGGTTCCACTCAGAAGTAACTGTATAGGACCTGTTCCCATTCTGATGGGGGTTCCACTTTGATATCGTCAAGGACCCACACCCTAGTGCGTCAGGGGGGTTCCACTCAGAAATATATGATATCTTTTCCTGAACATTGATGTCATTGAACACTGCCTAAATTAGTGTCATTTTTGTAACACCACACATTGTAACTCTAAAGCTGCATTAGAGGTCACCATCATGCTCTATGCAGAAAAAAATCATGCAGGGTAGGCTATTTACTTTCCCGAATTGGGTAACCAATGAAAAGAGATTTTTTTACTACAACATTATTGAAACAAGTATTGTGGGGACCACATATCGATCTTGAAATTTAAATTCCCAAACTAGACTCAAAAGTCCATCGTGAAAATAGGATCATGTTTCCACAGAAAGCACATCAATTGGATGGTCCATTTTTGAGTTATGACTGTTTGAAACTACCACCTGAAGAGTTTCCTACAAGCTTTCCCAAACCCGTGGGCCAAACGAACATAGACTGACCACCATGGTAGTGGTTGACTATGGCAGTCGACTGCCCAGGACCAACTACGGTTACTACACTTTTGGAATCTTGGGATGACGTGGCTTTACGGTCGACCGCCCGTGGCCGACCGCAGTCATTGGCCCAGTGACAGCTCGAGCCGCCACACCCTAGAAGCGGAACACAACCACACTTCACCTTGGTTTCCCTAGGTTGGACCTGAATCCGACTTGGGTCTGCCTCGATCCAGCCCACCTGGCCCACCTCGGCCTAGCCTGTCTGGCCCTCCTCAACCCGGCCTGTCTGGCCTACCTCGTCCCAACCTACCCGTCCGCGGTCACACCTTATCAATGCGGCCACCCACTACATTTCATGGATTCCTACCATCAACGTGGCTGGAAACCATGTTTTTCAGCTGCCTGTAGCTGCTCAGTCCATACCTTGTAGCTCTGCTACTATCTCGCAGCCCGCCACACATGGTCATTGCCGCACGTTTCTGCTGGCGCCGCCTCGCTGGTGGTCCCTTTTTTTGGACCACCATGCCCCCACCAATTGCCAAAAAATTGAGAATAACATAGATTTGGAATACTTGGACCGAGATCTACACATATCTAATCCCCACTCGATGATCCATTATTGTTTCAACGTTTCAAAAAGTTAATGATGAAGAAAATGCGAAGAACGGAGGAAATAAGATATATCGATCAATGTTCGTGTTAGTTTGGACATCAACGTTGATGTTAAAGAAGTGAAAATGAAAAAAATCAATTATAATTCAAGAATTGAAATCAGGGATGTGGAATTCAAAGGAAACAATCCTACCTTTATTTGGACCCATTCATTGTCGATGAACACGTCCGTCAATGATAGTTGAGATCCATCAAAGCTTCACCATCTAATCACCAAAGGGAGGAGAGAAGGAGAGATTGTTGTCAGTGGTGGTAGGATTATGAGGAAAAACTAATCAAGAAGCCATAATCATCTATTTATAATAGGTAATTAGGTCAAGGGTATCCTCTTAACTACACTCACCAACAGTTGTGGGATCCGAACATCCCGTGCCCTCTCACTTTAGGTTGCGCTTAGGTAAACCACAAAATTATGAACTCAATAGTAGTATTAGATTTTGAATATGAGTCTCCATTCAAAAGTTATTCAAAAGAATGTATGAAATAAAATAAAATAATTTTATTATTTTATTTATGGTTATGTTCTCAGTGAATTTTTCTACAGAAGACCCATGCTGGAAAAAGTTATGTCTCACCTAGGTTAAATGCCATGTTCTGGACTCAACTGTGGCCTCAGATTTTTGATTCGAGATTCCTTTTGAGAGTTTTCCCACTTCCTTTGTGTGAATAGTATAAAATATACATAATATTATTATTAAATTAATTATGGGAACACCGAGACTCAGAATCTCATGTTGTATCAACTCTTAGCTCTAGAAATATATATAGAAATATTTCAAAGTATTACAAGGAAAAAACTGAGTCTCTATAGGGAAATAAACTAATTCTTATAAATTTAGCATTGAAACAAAATTAAGAAAATCTCCCACCTAAGTAATGAATTTAACACAAATAAATTAATATAGTAAAGTAAGAAGATAGAGAATAGAGATAATAATTTCCTACCTTAATTTTATCTCCCACATATCCTTTATAAGAAGAGAATATTCAATAAAATGTATGCAAATTTTAAAATTTTGTGTGTATATTTTTTTAAAAAAATGAATAAAATAGTGATAAATCTTGTTAAAATGAGTTCTAATGTTAAGAAAAACTTTCAAAAACAAGTAGACAATAAAAAGAAGCCATTATAAAACTTAAAATATGAAAATAGTGAGAAAATTTGTATAAAAGTCCATTACTATTAAGCTAAAATAGATTTTAAACTTGAAATATATCCCATACAGATTTTATTTTTATAATTTCATATTCACAATATATGAGTGAATAAAATTAAACCTTCATCATACCAAGTTCAAGCTTGTTCTTCTCAAACTTAGAAAAATA
Source organism: Viscum album (assembly GCA_963277665.1). NCBI lineage: Eukaryota > Viridiplantae > Streptophyta > Magnoliopsida > Santalales > Viscaceae > Viscum > Viscum album. The sequence continues at coordinate 27,804,661 of OY728132.1, read as the reverse complement.
TAGAGGCTTAATAAAGATATCGAAAACCTAATTTTATGTAGAAATAAATTCCAGGATACTATTTATTTTTTGAATATGATCTCTTAGAAAAGGAAATCTGACATCAATATATTTAATTTTAGAGTGTTTCAGAGGGTTTTTAAAAATATAAATATCAGAGGTATTATCATAATAAATAGGTATCTTATCCAAGATGAATAAAAAATCATTTAATGGTTTCTTAATCCATAAATATTGTGAACAATAAGATGTGATAACTATGTATTCACTTTCAGTAGTTGAAAGAGAAACAATTTTTTTACTCCATGAAATTAAACATTTTCCAAGAAAATAAAACATAACGAATGTGATTTTTCTATCTAGCTTGCATCTAGAAAAATTAAAATCAGAATAGACAATAAAATAAAAATAAGTTTTAATAGGTTAAAATAAATAAAGATTTTAAGATTCATTAATATATTTTATGATACTTTTGACAGCCTATAAGAGACTTTCTTTAGGAAAACTTTGAAATATAGAATACATGGAAATTGAAAGCATCAAATAAATCATTAAATTGGTTAAATATAATAATATACCAATCATAATTATAATAGATTTAACATCAACATATTTTTATAGATTTATTAAAATATAATTTACAAGTAGTACTCATAGGGGCATTCATGCCTTTACAAGAGTCTAATCCAAATATTTTTAACTGACTTCTTAATATACTTAAATTAATTTGAAAATATACTATCATTTCATTGAAATATTTTAATTTCAAAAATAATTTTAATTCTCCCATCAGACTCCTATAAAATTCAGAAGTTATTAAATATAAAAATTCATTACATATATTTTCACATAAAGGTACAAAAATAATATCATCAATATAAAATAATACAAAAAATACTATTAGAACTTTTCTTAATGAATAAAGTAAGATCAACATTTCATTTCTCAATTTTTTTGATAACCTCTCATACCAAACTCTGGGATTTTATTTTAAACCATATAAAGCTTTTTAAATTTCAAACACATGATTAGGAGCTTTTAATTTTCAAAAATAGGGGTATATAACATATAATTCTTCAAAAAATATAACCATTTTGAAAGGAAATATTGACATTCATATGAAATAATTTGAATTCATGAAAAACAACATAAGATAAAAATATTCTAAATATTTCTAATCTAGTAAAATGTGAAAAAGATTCTTCAAAATCAATACCTTCTCTGTCAAAATATTCTTAATAAACCAATCTAGATTTATTTTTGAAAATATTTCCAAATTCATCAATTTTTTTCTAAAAGTCCATTTAGTTCCAATAATATGGGAATTATTAGGTAAATCAACCAACATCTAAAAAATATTTAGAGTAAATTAATTTAAATTATCTTGGATAGCCAAAATCCAATTAAAATTATTTAAATATTCTTTAATATCTTTAGGTATAAAATCAAAAATGAAAGCATGATAAACACAAATATTCATAGTAAATCTCATAGTTTGAAGATTTGATTCAACATTTATGATCACTTTATTTATAGGATGATCTCTATGTGTCTTCCAAGATATTTCATGAATAGGTTCAAATTGAGAAGAGATATGCTCCCACTTAACATGTGCATATTTATCTTGAGGTTCTTCCTATTCAAAATTAATTTTTCTAAAATCATCTTCAAGTTGATCAATATCATTATACCCTTAATTCAAGGATTTTTAATCAAAATTAACATGAATATATTTTAAAAAAACATAGTTATTTTATTATAAATTATATATTCTTTACTATTATTTGAATATCCTAAGAAAATATCTCCATCACTTTTTGAATCAAACTTATATAAAGCATCCATGGTATTTAAGATAAACACATTATAACCCAATAATATAAAATATTTAATTTTAGATTTTCTTACCTTTCAAAGTTCATATGGAGTTTTCTTTAGAATAGGCCTAAGAATAACTCTATTAGAAATATAAAAATTTGTATTTACAGATTCTGTGCAAAAAATATTTCGAATTATTAAACTCATTTAACGTGGTTCTATCCTTTTTTTAAGTTCCCTATTTTTCATTTCAATAATACCATTTTGTTGAGGTGTCATAAGAGATGAAAAATTATTAAATCCATATTTTGGGATTCCCCACCATGATCACTTATAATTGATTTTATTAAGTTTCCTCTCTTATATCCAGCCAATTTATAATAAGAAATAAACTTATATAAAGTTTCAGATTTAAGTGAAAGAAAATAAACCCATGTGTATCTAGTAAAATCATCAAAAATAACAAGATAATATTTCCTTCCACCCATAATAGTGGTTTTAATAGGTACAAATATATCTAAATGAATGATCTAAAGAGGTATTACAATGGTTACATCTTTTATAGATTTGAAACAACTTCTTTGTTGTATATTATTCATACATGAATCACATACATAGGGATGTCTTCTTTGAATTTGGATAATTGTTTTATTTCTTGATAGATAATAAATAAACCTAAAATTAGAATTTACTAATTAAATATTCCACATAAATTTACCACATTGAAAAAATTTAAACATTTAACATTTTGATCATTATGTTTTGAAATATTAATTACATAAATGTTGAATTTATGGTCTACATAAAACAACATATATTTATATTTATAAAAAATTCACTTATCATTATGGAATTTAACAAACATACCATCATAATATAGGTGTGAAATTATTATTAAATTATGATTTAAACCTTCAACATTTAATACTTTTGAAATAATAACAAAATTTGAAATTTCAAATTCTCAAAAACTTTTTACTTTACTTTTTGAATTATCATTGAAAGTAGAATCACCTCTATCACATCTATTAAAAGATATAAAATTTGAATAATAACCTATCATGTGCCTTTATAAACCACTATCCATGTACCAAATATCCTTTTTGATGCTTCCAAAACATAATTACGACACAAACATATTTAAGACAATTTTGGTGCCCATACAAACTTGGGTCTAATTGGGTTAGAGAAAGAATTATAAGGAACCCAAAATAATTTCAAAAATTTATTTATAGGTAATATAGAAGATAAATATTTAGAAATAAATTATTTGGTATATATAAGAGATTTTGGAAATATCAAGGAATTCCCATATTCATAATGACCCTTCATTTGATATCAAAAACATATAACAGTTGATGTACTTCCATTAAAACTCTTAACAAAGAAAGTAATATACATTTTGGGTAAGATATTATCATATTCAATACTAGTTTTTATGTTCATTGTATTCAAGATCATTATTTTATCATAGATTTCACTTCTGTGAAAAAAAGTGAGCAGATTTTGTTTTAAACTTTCAATTTTTGATTTAAGCCTTTCATTTTCATCAAGAAAAACATTGAGATTTATTTATTTAGATTCATTGTTCCTTAATATTAAATCAATATTAATTTCATTTTCTTTCTTTAATTTTTTATTTTTATAAAGTTCAGTTTCTAATTCAATGTGAGGATATATTAATTTTTTTTGAGAATATTACAAAGCATTTTTAAGTTCATTAACATTTTCTTCATTGAAATCTAAATTACTTTTATGAAGTTTTTTATTTTCAGAAATAAATTACTTATGTCCACCCTTACAATTTTTATATAAAAAAGTAATATTTTCAATTTTATGATTAATTATATCATTATCTTTAATAAATTCATCAATTGTAGGTTCAGAATTATATCTAGAAGAAGAATAATTGGAATTTATTACTTATCAAACTAAAATAATGAGAAAACAATTTACAGATTCATTTTAAAAATAATATTCATCACTTGAATCTAAATATAATGTTTAACTCCAATCAAATATCAGAGCCTTATTATACTTTTTGTATTTATTTATATTATAATTTCTTTCTTTAATCTTGGGTAACCAGGCTTGAGGTGCCCCTTTTTATTACACTCATAACAAATACTTTCTACATCATCAATATTTCCTTTTCTCTTCTCCTTGTAATCATATTTGGGACAATACTTTTAGAACCTCCTTGAATAACCTTTCATTCTTCTTTCCATAGAAATATGTGCAACTTAATTTCGATCATTATTTTACAATTCATAATTTGAAGAATATATAGTAACATTTGATTTAAAAGAAATTACTTAATTTCTTCTTTGTATTTTATTCTTTAATTATATTTTAAGATCCAATTCATATTTTATTAAAGAACCAATAAGTTCATCAAGTGTATATTATTTGAAGTTTTTTTTCATCATTATCCACATTCTTAGCATTCCACTTTTTAGTTAATTCTCTAAGCACTCTTTCAATAAGTACTAGATTATCTAGAGTTTCTCCTAAAGAACTAATACCATTTATAATGCTAGTAAATCTATGAAACATTTGATTTATAGATTCGTATTCATCCATTTTAAATTATTTATATTCAACCCTTAACATACTTGCCTTAGTTCTAATAATAATATCTGATCCAATATGTATAACTTGTAGAATTTTTCAAATTTCATGTGTAGTTTTTCATGAGGATGTATGAATATGAACATTTCTATTGATTACACAATATAGAATGCTCATAAACTTAAAATTTAACATATAAATTACTGCATCATTACTAGATAATGTTTTAGGATCAACCTCAAAAATTTTGTAAGGTTTTACCATGATGATCCAATGATAAATACTAAGATTTTTTTAGGAAGGGTCCCATATAAGATTTCATGTATCCATAGTTAGTGCCATCAAAATGAGGCGTTCTTTAATGAATCCAACCATAATTCAAACTTGTTCCTTCCATATCAAATAGATATTTTCTCCTTGATAGTTATTCCAGAAAATGGGTATCAAAAAACAATATATATATATATATATACAATATCTATGGGTTAAGGTCCAACACTAATTATTGGTCCGAGAGGAGATATGACCAAATGGGAAAGAATATGGTCAATTTACCTTTTTAATAAATATAAATTATTATAAGAGTTTAATAATTATGAATAAAATAAAATAAAATATTGACACAATTTATAGTAGTTCAAATCAAAGTGATCTTAAATTTACAATTCACTACTCTCAAACACAGAGAAAAATAATACCCACTAAAAATGGAATCATTGACTTTTGATGGAGAGTCATAACCCTTTAAGTTTTGTAATCCCTATAGGATCAACCCAAGAATAACCTTTTAGATACCTAGTAACATAACCTAATACCACATTTTTCCCACCTAGAGGCACAACCTAGAACCTAACTTTTGAAGTGGAGATAGAACCAACCTTTCCTTTTAACCAGACTAAGTCATAACTGAATCCCCTGCATTTTAATAGTTATGGGACAACCCAAAACACATTTTTCTGGGTTGATTTAACAAAAAAGTCCTACCTTTTAAATGTTAGTATAACCCAATACAATTATGCATATAGAAAATAAATAGAAAGAAGTAGAACTACAAAAACCAGTGTGAACAGTGAAGTTATGAATGCCAAATAATCAAGGATGAATTCAACAATAAAGGTGTTTCATGATGAAGTACATAAAAAATGACCACATAGTGTATATGAAAGTTACAAAACTTATCAACATTTATTATATCCTTGGTAGTTCTTTGATTGATACTTGAACTAGTTCTATCAAACTCTTTTTATAAATTATCTCTTCTTTCATAAAAATTTCAAAATAATAGTAACATGTATAGTTGTTACTGTTGTTTTAATCCCAAATGAATGATAGTGCATGCTCTATGGGTCATAGTTTCTCGAATTAGGGGTGTCACGACAAGACATATAGGTGTCACACCATGAAACCTATTTCTTTATCTCACATAAGATAATGTATGGGTGTTGGGAATGGTATATAAGACCCAACTATCCCCCTCCACATCATAAGGCCTTTTTAGAGGAGGGTGGGTAGTGATCCACACTAGTGGGTAGTGAGCCCTACTGAAGATCAATTCTATAATGGAGTGACCCAAATATGGAAATATTATAATGGAGGGTCCTACATCCCCAATGAAGACCCTAAAATTAGTATCACAGGAGGTAGGAAACCTCTAATTTGTAGGGAAATCACTAAGGGGGAGATTGTTGGAGTCCCAAATGAATGACATTGCAAGCCCTATGGGTAACGATTGCTGGCTGCAGGGGTGTCATGACGTGATATATGGGTGTCATTCTGTGGCACCTATTTTCATATCCCACATAAGAGACTAGAGGGGTGTTGGTAATGGTATATAATCCCCAACCACCCCCTTCCCGTCATAGGGTTTTTTAGAGGGGGACGATCAGTGAGCCACTCTAGTGAGGAGTGAGACCTACTGAAGAAAAAATACATGAGGGAGTGACCCAAAATGGAAAATATTGTGATGGAGGGTCATGAATCCCCAATGTAGATTCGATATTTGGTCACCATTTCCCATGAATCCATGATTTTCTCTCTCAATAATAAAAAACTACTTCAAGGTTGTTCAAAATTTTGATAAACTGCATTTCTCAAAATAGTTGTACCGTAAAACTCATTATAACATTTTCTAAAAAAAGTTAATATTCCATAATAACCAATTTAAAATTATTTGGAACAATCTCATAAATCATGCGAGACAAACTCTTCATATTAAAAATATTTCAAATTTGAAACTCACATTTTTTGAAGATTATTGTGTGAATATTTAACCCAAATGATGATCATTTAATTCTATATAAAATATCCTAAAATAATTTTTCCTATCACATAAATAAGTAATATATAATTATGGAATAATTAAATCAAAGAAAACAAGTAAAACAAATATGAATTAAATCAAAAATCAAAAGAATAAGTAAAACATATCCTATTTTTTTATTTTGAAAAACAAACTATTAATATCATATGACTTTTATATTTTCATAAGTCTTTAAAATTTTATAAGAATTTAAATTTGGTAAGAATTTTTAGGATATCATAATATATTTGAGATATCTCAAGTCATTTCAAGATTTCAAAATACATTTCAAGATTTCTTAAGGAATTTAAGATTTCATAAGACATTTCAATATTTCGATATGACTTCAACTAAGATCTTATGACTTTATGATTTTCAAAATTTCAAATAGCATGTATTTACTAAAAAATGTTTGACTTTAAAAAAACGTATGAATTTTAAAGTTACGTCATATAAATTGAAATGTTAATTTATATGATTTCTATTCAAAATGTATGATTTCATTATGAAAATCATATGTCATCAATACTTAGATATATTTTACAAAAATATAGAATATAAGGAATTTATCCCAATTTAAATATAATATATATAATGAATATATTTAAGAAATAATTATAAATAATAAACAATATAAGGAAAAGATAAATTATTTTTCAAAAAAATCAGTTCTTCTAGAAATAGTGCAATCTTTAATAACACCTATAAACAAGATAAGACTCAATAATACCATGAGAAATTATAATTACTCAATTTATTCATGATATTATAAAAAAATAAGACTTTTAAAATACTTATATTAAAAAAGTTTCATTTGTAGTTTGAAAATTCAATAATTAATTAAAGATATAAGCTATTTAAATTATGCAATAAGAGTTGTAATGTAAAACACAATTGACAGAGCATTTAATGAATGTTTGTTAAACATTGAGACTATTAGAGCCCCATTCATTTAATGAAGAAGTGATAAAAAAGAGCATTAAACTTTATTGTAACCCACTCATTGATGTTTAAATCTCTGTAAGATAAATTTCTCACTCTCTTATTCTAAGAACATTGAGAGGTGTTATCACTTCTTGGAAATGAGGGAGATCCTATTATTATGAAACAAGATTCTATAGTTGGTGGATCCACTTGTATACAAGATAATTTTAGTTATTTATAATGGATTTTCATCTACCATTATTGCAGGAAGAAGTATTTACAATACAATTTGTTTTTCATTTTTAGTCATTGGGTAATTTCTCTTAGTCTTTTTTATGAAGATATTAAACTTGTGTTTTGTTATTTTTCTATGATTGAGTCATATTAGAAGTTTAAAAAACTCATCAGTGATGTTAGAGAAACTCATTTTAGATTTTATATATTTTAAGAAAATATTGAATTTAAATTATGAAAGAGAATTTCGCATAATATGATATAGGATATCATATTATATGACAAGATATCATAGGTTTCAACACAAAGAGAACACATTCTGCAATATAACATGGTAGACTACGTATTGTTGGATCAATCAATATTATGATACATTTGGTTATGTTGTAGTTTATGATACGTGTTAAACATGGGTCATAAAAAACATAATGTCATACCACTTTTGATGTATGCCTATATCATAAGGTGTGATATAATACAAATCCTCAATTAACCTTATATTAAAGAATATGATATGGTGATATCATAGGGTGTGGTATCATATCAATGATAGTGGTATGCATAGTGAGGGTGATATAATATCCAACTATAGTATATGATGGTGTAATGATTGAAGCTATACATTATGACATAATGTAACATACTATCTTGAATACCTGACCATTATATCAAAACCAACATACTATAAACTTAATTCATGTTCTATATAACGACCCCTAAATTTTGAGGTACAATTTAGAGCTTGTTGTTGGATTTTTATGAATTGATAATTGTTAATTCGAGACATTCTTGGGTTATGTTAGGTGTTGGTGGAATTTTGGAGAGGGGTAGTGGGGAAATATTGCCGAAATGTGTAGTAAGAGTGAATTAGGTACGCCGTGTATTATATAGGGGTGTTGCGGCCCCCCCTAACCCCATCAGTCAACCAATGGGGGTTGGTCGAGTGGTTGGTGGAGCATCATGTACTTGGTACATGAAAACTAGGTACCTAGTGGTCCACATGATTGTTTTTAGGTACTTTTCTATAATTTTATTCCACAACACCTTTTAACACTCATTCTTCTCTTCCCAAACCCTAACATGAATAAAGATCCATTTTCATATTTTTGTTGACTTTATCAAGATCTATAATACTATCTTATTTCCTATTTGAAGTTTCATTAGTTTTGGTGGTCCTATCTCAGTGAGTCTAGCTACATACAAGCCCTCAATGTTGGTTTATCTTACTAATCTTATTTAATATCATTAAATACCTAATTTCAAGGTTTTATATCATGTTTTGGGATTTTGATGTATTGTTATTGAGTTGGGTGGTGCAGATGAGAGAGTATGCTATCTAATGATTGAGGTAGGATGCCCATACTATTTTTTAGTGTTTGTTAGTGATTACATGGGATTTAATTATTACAAGTGCATGTGTATTCTTGAAATTGTTCTTCCTTGAGTATCAAAGTGACAAGGTGGGTCCAAATAGATAGAATTGACTGCATGAGGGAAATATATGGGCATTTTAGTGTAAGAAGGACCTAACCATAGGCTCAATAAAGAAATAGTACAGGGGTTTTCACCTTATTTAACTAGTCATAATTACCTTAGCACATCGCAGTATCAGGAGGCTTGTAGCTCGGTTTGTGTGTCTGTGTTACAACCTCCTTAAATCAGTAAGGGGTGAAAGATATGAATGGATAGTATGAGGGGTTTAAGAAAAATGAAGTTGAGGAAATTCTAATGGGATAAATCCTTATGGGATATTATTTTTATGATGTATTTTCATGAGTAGCTCTACCAAAGTTATTTTTTTTGTTGGGTATGGTAACCCTCATACCTATTATGATTGTGTTGGGATAGGGTACATCCATGGGACCTCACCTTGAGTAATAGTGTTACAGTAGGGGATTCAATATGAGACCTCATCCTGTGTGATATGGTGTTGGTAATGGATTTTTTATATGAAAGAGATATATATTCCCTAAAGTATTATATATATATGTGATATATATATATATATATATATATATTATGGCTTGTATGATTTTTTTATTTTCATGAATAGTGGGATATATATATAAATATTAATTTCCTATATTGGTAGTATTGGATGGATAGATGATCAATCCTTCACCTTGGATATCATTAAAAGACACATTTCATAAGATAAACATATGGCTATTAAATGAATTCATGAATATGATACATGAATCAGTCAAGGAATTAATACATGTGTTATAAATGAATGAATTAATACATACACAACCCAGGAGAATACTTGGGTTCTATATAAACTCTACTACCATATTATGGTGTAGAGGGTGTGAATTTTATATCCTCATTCTTTTCCAACACTCATTGACCCATTGATATCTTTTAACTTTCTCCTTTGCATGTAGAGGTACTAACATACCATGGAGAAAAGGTGAATCTCATCCTAATGTCAGTTGATTCAATTTAGGCTGTGGATACCTAGGGAGGTGGGATGAATTTTTTTTCTAATTTGGTGATATCTCTCAAAACCATGTGATGGAGTTTGAATATGTTGTAGTGGAGTATTTCTTGTAAGGTATTCCAGATTTGCAGAATTTATTCATTTCAGTATTTTAGATAGTTTCTTATTATCTTGCATAAATATCCTCAAATTTGGTTTCTAATTGATTCTACCATGTCAAATAAGTGTTATTATATTCATTAAAGACTAAATAGTGGTATCATAGGGATCCATTCTTATTAAAACCTATGTTTAAATGAATAATAAAACCAAAACAAGCATCATTTTCAGGTTTTTTGAAAATAAATAAAAGGGTTTACCCTTACATAGACAGGTTATGTAAAGCTAACCAGGTCTTTAACCTTACATATTTGAGATGAGTAAGGGTAACGAAGTCATCACCCTTATGTAGATAAATTGAATAAGGGTAACCATGGTGATACTTATATGTGAGTGGTCACTTAAAGGTAACCCGTGACTTACCTTTAGTAAAGGGGTTCACATAAGGTTCAACATGATTCACCCCTATGAAAAAAGTGTTTTATGTAAGCGTTATCTAGACTTAACCTTAAATGGAGTGGTATACATAAGAGTAATCCCTTATACCACAAATGGGCAAGCTCCCAATTCCCTTTGTTTCATAAGCGTTGTGCAATATTTTAAATTATACATAAAGCTATGAATTTTTGTAACGGTATACATAAAGTTAATTAATTATTTTAAAGTCTTACACAATGTTCTTAAGTAGGTTACATATACTTTAGGTCTCTAGAATTTGATTAATTATATACAGAGGGTTTGCGTAAGGGTAGAATGAGCATATCCTTATGCAGAATATGGATTCTATGTAAGGGTAAACCAATTTTTTTAAAAATGTTTTTAAATTATTAAATGGTTTTAATATTATATAAATTTTTTATAAATCATTATAAAAGTTATTTCAAGGATATTAAATTTATAAAGTGTTTATAAAATAACTAATTAATTATAAACTATTTATAATTAATTAAATAATTTTTTATGAAACTTTTATTTTTCCAAAATATTAAAGGGTATTTGAAATACCTTTTAAGAAATTATATTACATGACTTATAATCTAGAAATAAAAGTGTTAATTTATAATTTATAAGTGATAATTTATAATGTTTAATAAACTATGAAATAAGGCCATATTATAAAATTTTTATATTTAAATTATGAATTGTTCAAAAATAAGAAGGGTTCATTATTTGAATATTATTTAAGCCTTATCAAAAATGTTTTTATGATTGGTATGTTCAATGTTTAAATAACAATTATGTATAAGATATTTAGATCATGTAAAATGTTTACATAATAAAAATTGAATGGTAAATTGTTTATAATTCATATAATACTATATATTTAAAATTGAAATGAAATATAATTATTAATATGAAAGAGTTCATATTTGAATGAATATAAAATGTTTATATTCAAAAATATTGAATGTCAATAATGTTAGATCTAAAATTATAAAATGGTTATAATTATATTTTCTTTATGAATTGTTCATAAATGGTTATATTATGTTTAAATATGTGAATTGTTCATTTATTTAAAAGTTATTCACTATTTTATTCATAGTTATAAATTGTCTATATTATGAATGTATTTATTCAAAAATTTATATAATTAATTGATTTTAGGATATAGAGACATGTATTAAATTCTAGGAATGTATCTATAATGAATTTATTTTTTTCATAAACCTTGACCTTGGTTTTTAATTGAAGTTATTAGATTTAATTTAGTTGTAGAATATATTTTTTACATATCATGATTTATAGTTATGATGTATTTTATTCCCTCTTGAGTAAAGTGTCCCTGGGTAGAGGGACTTGGAATCAAACTACCCACCTAATTGGAGGCTTATGCCATGTCTATGCTGATAAATGGTGTTGGATATATTTTACTTCATGATTAATCATATGAATAATTCTATGCCTTTACATGAAGTGTTAATGTATTAAATTCATATGATGCATTCAGATATGTATGAATATACTTGACTTTTAATTTTTGGGGTGAGTAAAACAAACTTGTGGGTTGTGTAAATAGTTTCACATCAATATGGTTTGAACATATTGATTTATTGGAGAGAATATGATTCCAAACTAAATTAATAAAATCATACATACATAAAAGGGAATAACTTGAGATAATATGATGAGATAAAAACACCTTCAAATACTATGTGTGATATTACTTCCAAATAGGAACTTTTCAAGATCTTGATCATCCAACAGGGTAGGTTATGGAAAAGTTGGGTGACCTGGATTGTCTTGTGCATGGAAAGAAAGGATAGGTAACATAGAAACATTCTTGTTTAGGTCATGAAAAATCTAGGTTCTCTTGGATTGTATTTTTTATCTTGTTTTTGGCATTTTCTTTGGGTTACACTAGTTGAGAGGCTCTAATAGTATTAGGTTATCAGAGGAATAGAGTTGAGTTTATCCATATGATGGATTAGAAAATGAGTTATCCACTCGACTATCTAAGAGTCATATATGATATGATTGGGATGATTCCTTACCGAAATAAATAAGTGGTGATAGAAATTCCAAAGCAAAATAATTACTTAGTGAAATATGTATCTTGGCTGACTAATGGTTATAATGAATTTTCAAAAAGGGGTCATTATTTTTGTGGGATACCATTCCTTATTAAATGGATAATAATTCATGATACTCATATTATAAATGTTTTTTTGTAGATAATATCATCATCATAGTTGAGATAATCTTTTTTATCAATCCCTAATAAGGATAATATTAATACAAGCTAATCCTTAGACTGGTAACTTAAGAAAATATCTTAAATAAGATTAATGATTTAAGAAAATTTCTTAAGGAAATATATATGTGTTAGAATAGTTTATTCCTTAGTAAAAAAGTGTTGAAATTATTCAATAAGTGAATCTATATGCTTTTGGAAGCATAAAGTGATTCATTTAAGGTTTCAAAGACATTATAAGTCAATAATTTATGTAATTTTAGTCTTTTATACTCAATATTATTTGGCATATCAAATGATATTCAATATGATTGAATATGTTGATAAATCTATGAGACTAAAGGTTTCCTTAAAACTTTATTAGTTATATAAATCAATTATATTATTCTTATAGTTATATGATATCCACTATATTTCTTACAAATTTTTGAATATATATAATGGTAAAAAATAATTAATGTTTGGAGTTTGAAGGTTTTGTTTCAAGTAATAGAGTAAAGGAGTTTCTGCATTGATAACTTGGATGTTTCAAGCTTGGATAATTTTTTTACCAGATGTCTATTTTTTCTCATTTAGCTCTTGATAAGATCATATAAACAATAATTGTTTAAAAAATATGAGATGGATGTTTTTAATACACATGGTTTATGTTTTTTTTTAATTTTATAACACACTTTAAGGGGAGACTAAAAATGGTTTGTTCTGGTTAGAGAATTTATCCAATTGTTATCTATGGAAATGTTATAAAAATATTATTTAATTAAAAGAAAATTTATCCAATATTCTCAAAGTCTTGGGAATATATATAAACTAGGTATATGATTTATAGGTTATAAAATACTATATAAAAAATATAATTAGGTAAAATTTCAAACTAGAAGATGAAAATTTGGTTGAAAAGTTCAATAATGTTTCTTCAAGATGCTACTCAAGGTCATTGAAACCTAGGGCTGTTAGAAAGTAATATTAATAAATCAACATGATTGGATTATCTAAGATTTAATAGAAAGAGTTTGTAAAACTCTATAGAATGTTCATATTAGGTATGGATGTTAAACAAATTAATTTTTAAAGGTATGTGATACCGAATACATATTTTAATAAAGCATTCATTTCAAATAAAAATGTTCCAAACACATATAATATCATATATGATATAATTTATTTATTTAATATTCTTACTGAAAAAAATAAATGTTATTTATTAACACAAAAGGGTTTTTGTATCTTAGAAATATATTTTTAATATAATATAATGTCTAAGATCTTAGTGAGAGTATTTTTGGAATTAAATAAGTTCAAAGTTAACAAATAAAGAATCACACCAATATTAATATCCTAAGAGAGTTAGGATGTATTAGTAAATAATAATGTAATTAGTTATATTATTCTAAGGAAATTTTTTGATGGAATAAGTTTAAAAGGATGATAATTATGCACTTATAAAGAGTTCTGAGTAGACAACAGAAGATGACATCATAACATTTAATTTTTTGAAGCTAAGAAGTTTGAATATGTTCATGAAATTGAATAGTTAAGAATATGATTCCTAAGTCTCACCATTATTCAAACCGGATTAATTTATATATGTTTATCACTAAATAATTTAGTGAGTGAGTTTTATCAGATGGTCAAATAGATATGTGACATGGATTACATATGATGTAATTTGTTAAAAAAACCTATAAAGTGTAACAAACATAAGGGTAATCAGACAGTTTATCATATATGATATGATAAATAGGTTCTTATGTTGGTTTTGTTAAATATTATTAAAGAGTTTAATAATATTACAATGCATCATATTAAATGAATCATCCATTTTATCATCACGTTGGCTACATGAATGTATATACCGATATACATTTTGTAAAGTGCAATGATAATTGAACTTTCAAAGTATGAATTTGAGTTTATCCCTAAATAATGCCCATCATGGATTATTATAGGTTATGATGAAATTATAAGGTTAACATGAGCAGGATTATTGTATAGATATTCATAATATGATAATGATGCATAAAATAGAGAATAATAATCTTTGTGTACTCTAGATGACCTACTAAGTTTACCACATGGAGTTTTATAAAAATTTATTTGGTATACTAGGGGTGTATGGATAATATTTGATTCCCCACTAATAGGGGTTGTTGAGATACCTAACATGATAACCTTTATACTTTTATACCCTAATTACACAAGTCTAAATATTGACTTAACTAATACGAGGGTGGTTGGGTATGTTGTTAATCGAGTAATTATTTTGAGCTTAACCAAGATGATATTTTTACTCTTATATAACGAGTATGACATAGGGGCCTCGATTGAGATAGACAATAAGAGTGTGCAGACACTTTTAGATATTATATATCTATTTTGATAAGGGACATGTGATGTGTTTATCCATAAGGATGAATGACATGTGATATATTCATCGATCAGATCAATCTGCACACAAAGATTTGAAAAAAAATGAGTTGGCTATATGTTATTGACATGATTTGTGTCCCATGGTCACTTGATGTCTTGGAAAAAGGTAAAATATGAGAATTCATGTTTGCATATAATACAGACAGGTGGTCATAGGTATAGAGATACATATGTTTGATGGAGATCACACCAAATACTCTTATATCTTTAGTAGAATTGATTATTTTTTAGAGGCCTCTATTTTCTTACATATATGGATTGAGATATTTATAGTTATCATCAAGGATATAAAGGCCCATGAGTTCACACTTTGTGGTTGGTTGAATGAGGATTGATTTTGACTCATAGAGCTACTCTAAAAGTGTTCTGGATGGGTATTTACAAGGTATTACATATGATATAATACAAGGTGAAGTTAATGATGGCTTTCCAAAAGTGTTTCAGAAGATATCCAAAATGATTTTTGGATATGGTTTCACAAGTTATTGTATACAATATAATAAAAGGTGAAATAACACAAAGTTTTATAGGATTTAGTTTAAGTAGGAGATTGAAAGATATATAAATTCCCTAAATCCTTATATATATATATATATTATTTTTTGCATGAATTTTTTTATTTTCATGCATAATGTTATATATATATTATAATTCTTACATTAGTAGTATTGTATGGACAACTGATCATTCCCACACCTTTTCTATCATTATAATATACGTTTTATAAGATGAAATGTATGAGAGTTAAATTAATTCATGTATATGATGCAATAATTATCCAAGGAATTAATAAATGTGTTATAAATGAATGAATTAATGCATACACTGCCCATGAGAATCCTCAGGTTCAATATAAACCTTACTTCCATATGATGGTGTAGTGGGTATGGATTTTAGATCCTCATGTTTAGCTGATACTCCCTAAACTTATTCTCTATTTAATCTTTCTCCTTTTCATATATAGGTACTATCATACTGTGGAGAAAAGGAAAATCACATTTTAACATTAGATGATTCATTCTATCCCATGAATACCTACAAAGGTGGGATTATTTTTTACACTTTGGTGATCTATCCCAAACCCATGTGATGGATTTTTAAGATGATGTAGTGTATTATTCAATGTAATGTATGCCATATTTACATTATTTTTTCATTTTAATATTTTTCACAATTTAATATTATCTTTCATGGAGATCCCTAGATTTAGTTTATAATTTCTACCACAATGCCTAATAAGTGTTATTAGATTAATAAAAAACCTAATAGTGTAAGAACTCTACTTGAGTGATACAATGTTGGTATGAGATTTGGTATGAGGCATATCTTTATGTGATAGGGTGCTGGTATGGGGCTTGTTTACGCAACCTCACCCTAACTAAAAGGGTGTTAGTGTGGTGTTTAGTTGTGTACCTTACCTTGAGTGATAGGGTATCACTGGACTTGTGTGGGAGGTTGGCAATATGCTAGGTATGTGGTTCTAAGTGACTCTTCCTTTTAATATGGGCTTAAACAGGTATAGTTGAGGTTCATGGTATCCTAGTTAACACATGATGACTAGACATGGATATATACTTGTTTTTTATTTATTTTCTATCATTGAATCCACTCATATATATTTTCTACACTTATGATAAGGATGTGTTGGTGGTATCTTACTAAGTTATACACTCACACGTTTCACAAACACTCCAATGAAAATGTAGATTTTTTAGGTATTTATGTAAGGGGAAAGACTCTATATCAATTGATTGAGGAAGTGGACTTGGATGAAATAGAGGTGATATGGAACATACTATATAATGGACCATACTTTTAATACCTAGATACTACATATTTTTAGATGAATATTCATTACATAACATAAAAATTCCATTCCAGAACTGTATAGGTCTAGTGTCTTTGGAAACTTGGAATCATAAAAATATGGTTCATAAAATATCTACATCGCCTCCCTCTTATTTCCTTCATAACTAGAACCATTTTTGATATATCATAATTAATACCTTTATTTATATCCTAGATAATGAAACATAATAAAGGGTGATCTCAGATGCTCGTTAAGGGTAAAAAAGGGAGATAATAATGATTTCATAAGAATAACATGAGAATAAGAACAAGAACACAATATTTGAAAATTATAATCCTTATATAAAAGATCATAATATTGAATGATGGAATAAATCACAGAAGTTTCTAAGACATGAATCATAAGGGAATCAAAGAAAATGATCCATGAGAACATAATATTGGCATAAGACATGGAATTTGTGGCATGCACATAAGTATAGAAAATCATTTTCTTATTAGTCAAGTCTCATTTACAAGACCATTATAGAGGACAAAGTCCTATACCGAACTAGGTTCACTCCCCATTTCAACACTGTCTTACTAAATCAAGTTTAATCCCCATTCCATACCTATCTTACTGAACTAGGTTCATTCCCTATTCTAGTCATGTCTTACTGAACCAGGTTTATTTCCCATTCTAATCTTGTTTATCTAATGAGATTAAAATATTTACCCAATTAGTTGTAGGGAGATATAGGCCCCACTTGTTACATAATTAAAATGATATATATGTGTGCCACAAGAACATAAATCATTCTTCATATCAAAACCCATAAAAATAAATGGTCTTTTTAAACATTTTATCATTGCATAACCCATGGAATAGTAATAGGATTCATAAACATTATTCCATCATAAACATGAACCATATAGAGAAATAATAAGGAATGGTATCCTTGGATCATATCCCCAGTAAATATTAATTAACACCAAATAATGTTGTCTTAGATGGAAAATTATTTTGAAATATCGCTTGAAATAATTCTTGAGGAAAATATCCTTTCCATTTTGAAAACTTTTTTTTGAAAGTCAATGAAATTATAAAGTAAAAAATTTTATTTGAAAAGAACCATGTATGATTGTATAGGAAGCTAAAAATCATTAAGGAATCATAATGGTGGGAAAATACACTTATGTTGTATAATTTAAAAACCATTCTTTCCATATTTTTGTCATAAAAGTCACAAAGTACCTTGTTTTTAAAATGACAAAAATATTCCTTTAAAACCATTTTATAATAAGTTAAAACATTGGTAAAAATTATTTTTAAAAATATTAAAAAAACTTTTTGGGAAATTTTTTTGAAACATAGACATGGAAGAGAAATATTCCCCAATAGAGACTTAAATGTAAACAATCTCAAATAATGATGATATTGTGACATAAAATCTCACCTCAAGTATTTACTTTATTTATTAATGTTCAAAACTCATGTATAAAAAATATGGATTTATTAAAAATTTACACCATAGAATTAATTATATCATACCATGTATTATTTATTTATAACATCTTATCACCCCTTTATTAATAATTTGTTATTAAAATCACTATTTTGGGTGATAACTGTTTAGTTTTCCAAGCATGTTTCGATTTGGAAGACTTGGTTCTTATAGTTTGATCTCATTTTCATCATTTAAATATTTTTTAATCATGGTATAAAAATCATACAAATAATTATATACATATTTATAATCATTCATAGAAAGTAGCAATTTAAAAATTAATTACACCGTTCGTGGAGATGGTATGCCGTATATACACATGAACATTGTTTTCATTTTTTGATTTATAAAATGAAAGAAAGGTAATTTATGATTTATATTTCAAGAATAATTATTATATCATATACATAATATATATTCTTTAAACCCATCGTAATACCCATCCATAAAAAAATGGTGATGAAAAATGAATTGTATCTCTACGTGGAGATGGTAAGCCTTACGTATGCATGAGTGATACTTTCACTTCTTATTTGATGGGTAAGAGGGTGTATAATGGTGTTTTCATAATTATAATAACATTTCAGCATATTTAGGGTACTAAATTTATTAATTTATGATAAAAATCATATATTTATAGGAGGTAAGGAAGATTATAAAAATAAAGTGATCAATTAGAGCGATTGCCTCTTCTTCAAAACGTCTCCTTTGGATCTCCTCTAATGGGATATAGGGTTAGTTTTTTGAGAATACGAGAAAATATATAAGGTGAATAAGGAAGTTTATAATATAAATTGGTAGGGTATTATCGATCTAGAAGGCTCAAAGTGATGAAAATAAGTGAGGGAGGATGTTCCATTTTATAATTAAGGTGAGGGGCACTTTTGGAATTTCCCAAAATATTAAATTATAATAAATTCACTTTCTATCCAAATACCTCCAAATAAGAATTTATTTAAATATAATATAATATAAGGTTGTAATATCATAAAAAATATATTTTATACAAGTTTTTGTATTATTTTAAACATTATCATTTTTATTAACCCTTCATTAACTTATTTTAATTTTAACAATGAAAACAAATTTTTTAATATTAAAAGGTTGTAATTTTTACTTATATGGTGTAAATATTTCCATAAATGGTAAATTTATGAAATTTTAAACCATATAATAATCAATTGTATTTTTTAAATTTTTTAAGATTTTTAAATAATCCAATAAAATTTTAATCCAATAAAATATACTTATTGTCAATTTTGATATTATTCACTACTTTGACTTTTAAAAACATCAAGAGAACATGTAAATTTTTTAAATTTTTCTTTATATATCTAACATGTAAAGTTCATATAAAAAATTTGTTTATTACCATAAATACCACAAATTATTTTACTTTTAGTATTTTTAATATCATTTATTTTATTTTTCTCTTAATTAAATAATTACTGCATCAGTATTGTGTAAGAATTTAGGGTAATTATATAATTTATAAAAATTATAAATAAGTTACCATGATGAAGATAAATATTTTATATTTCCAAATAATATTTATAGTGAGCCTATATTATAGTTAATCCTATATTAAAAATATTATACTTATTAAAAATCAGAGTGTGACATTTTGTCACTTTCTTTGATTTTAATAACATCTAATTCCTTTTCATGGAAAAGTGTCCATTAAATTACTAAATTTAAAAATTTATGTGTTATTTTTAGAATTAAATTCATCCAATAATAAATAATATGAAGAGGTATGGGCTTATCACCTATTTTTAATCTAGATTAACCCGTTTTACCCTTTCTTGAGGTGATAAATGTTACCATTATTACTATTCATATTGGCTAAAAAATAAAAGTGAACTATATAATAAATTTTTACCCAATGATTTGAAATATAGAATAAAATTTTCAAAATTCAAAATAAAGAAGTATCAAAATTTAATTTAAAATAAAACCATCAAAACATAACGAAAAACTGTTTTTTAGGAAAATTTCTTTTTTAAATATAAAATACTTTTATACTGAATTCAAGTATAAAGTACAATTAAAAAACCATAATTATATTATTTGAAAAAAATAACTAATTATAATTTAAAAATAATATAAAAAAAATCTTACCTTGTAAAATCTTTAAAATAAAATACAAATTTCAATAAAATTCAGTTTTTTTACTATTCCTTGAAAAATAAATGTTTTCAGAAAATTATCAAAAATTAATTTTAAGATAATTCTGAAACGATTATTTAAAAAATGAAATTATTTTTTAAAATAAATTTTATATAACTTTTATAGATTAATATTAACTCATAAAAATAAGAAAAACTAATTTTTTAAGAAAACATATTTTTAAAGAATAGAATGACTTTACTAGAAATTGTGCGACATTTACTAAGAACTTACCGATGCATTCAAATTTAGTTTTTTCCTTTATATTTATTTCATAAATTAGTTAATTTTATTTATTTCCTCCAATTTATTTTCTAGGTTATAACAACCATATAATGTTACGTGGTTCGTTTAAACTCACTATTGCATGCAACACAAGCTATCAAAGAAATAAAATCATTTAAAGAGAAATAATTCATATAAATATTGAGGTGTTAAATTTTACCCACATTAAAATGATTTTTCCCTAGAAATTCATCACTTAGATAAAAATAGATGAGGATAGCTCTACCTCATCACATCCACAGGTTCCACTTAGCTTCCTCAAATTGGTGGTTTCTCCAAAAAACTTTAACAAGTTGAGTGATCTTATTTCGTAGAAATTTTTCTATATGATCTAGAATCTCTACAAGTTGTTCTTCATAAGAAATATCTTTCTCCAATGGTATGAACTATGTGTTTAATACATGTTAAGGATTATGTATGTACTTTCTCAGGAAATATTTATGGAACACATCATGAACTTGAGAGAGATTCAGTGGAAGCACCAAATGATAAGCTACCATCCTGATATGATCAAAAATTTAAAAAGGATTGATATACTTAGAGATTAACTTTACCTTATTTCCAAAACTCACCACTATCTTATAGGGAGATATTTTTAGAAATACCTTTTCACCACCTTCAAACTCTAGGTCTTTCCATTGATTGTCAATATACATTTTTTGTTAACTTTGAGATTATGTTATGTGATGTTGAATGGATCTAAAATTCTCTACCATTTACTAAAATAGATTATATACCAATAAATTTCATTCCCCACCTTCATTCTATCATGTTATAGTTCTGTACTTATCACCATAGAGTGATTTATAAGGATCCATCTAAATACTAGAGTGAAAACTATTACCGTAAGAAAATTCTACCAATGAAAGGTGTTTATCCCAACCTCCTTTGAAATTTATAGAGAAAGATCTCAAAATTTCTTCTAAAGTTTTAATGGTTCTATTAGGATGAATATCTATCTAAGGATAATAATAAGTACTAATCCTTAACCCCTAATCCATATTCTACTAAAGACTTTTCTAGAATATCAAGGTAAACCTTAGATCCTGACCAGATACAATGGAAGGTGGTACTCTATGAAATCTTACCACTTCCTTAATAAATATTTTGGAAAGTTGATTAAGATAGAATATTATTTGATAGCAATAAAGTGTACCAAATTCATAAGAAATTCTACTATAAACAATATAACATTATTCCATTTATATTTTCTAGAGAGTCTGATGATAAAATCCATGGTGGTGTTTTTCCATTTCCATTATGGTATGGGTAATGGTTGTAACATATCCTTATAATTTTTTCTCTTAGATTTAACTTGATGACATATCAAGAATTGGGAATCATACTATGCAATATATCTTTTCACTCTATCCCACTAGAAATACTCTTTCAAGTCTCTATACATCTTTGTACTTCTAGGATGAATATAGAATGATGAACTATGAGCATTATCAAATAGTTAATTCTTTAAATATGGTATGGGAGGGACACAAACATGGTTCCTGAACCTTATTATTACATCATAATCAAAATTGAACCTAGGAATATTTCTCACCTTATTTTATAGCTCTATATCTCCCTTTTGTGCATCCTTAATCTTCACTTGTATAGACAGTTTAACATTAATTTGAGAAATAAAAGATTTATTCCCTTCATTCATGATTTATAAATCCATTGGAAATTTATAAATATTGATTTTTTTGATCCTCATCATTGATAAGATAGAATAATCCTTTTGGCTCAAAGCGTCTTCCACCTTGTTCACTTTCCCAGGGTGGTAATGTATTGAGAAGTTGTAATCTTTAATCAACTCCAACAATCTTCTTTAGTGCATATTAAACTACTTCTATGTGAATATATAATTTAAATTTTTTTGATTGATATATATATATATATATATCAAAGTTTTATCTATAAATATAATTCCATCATATATTTAATGAAAATATTACCGCAGATAACTCCAAGTCATGAGTTGGGTAACTTTTCTCATGAAACTTAAATTTTTGTGAAGAATAATCTATAACCATGTAATTTTTAATGAGAATGCATCCCAATACCTTCTTAGATGCATCACTATATATTACTTACCCTTATACACTATAAGGTAATTTAATCATAGGGGTGATGACTAACTTTCCCTTTAGTTCCTTAAAATTTTCTTCACATTTATTCATCAAAAGGAACTTAAAACCTTTCCAAGTTAACTTCCTAAGTTAATTGGAAACCAGAGATAAATTCTCCATAAATCACTGATAATATCCATCCAAACCAAGTAAACTTCCGACCTCAGTCACTACTGTTGGTCTAGGCCAATATTAAATAACTCCCATATTTGATGGATCCATAACTATACCCTATATTGAGATTATATGACCCAAAAAATGAAACTTTCTAAATCCAAAATCCACACTTGGTAAATTTTTTATAAACATTATCCTTTCTCAGCATCTTCAGTACAATCCTCAAGTTATCTTCATGTTCATCCATACTATTTTAATATACAAGAATATTTTCTATAAATAATACCACAAACTAATCAAGATAGTCTCTAAATACTGTATTCAATAAATCAATGAATATAATAGGAAAATTTGTAAAACCAAAAGGCATTACTATAAATTCATAGTTTCCATACCATGTATGAAATACAGTCTTGGGTATGTCTTCTTTATCAACCCTTAATTGATGATATTTAAAATTAAGATAAATATTGAGAAATTATTGAGCTCATTGTAGTTGATCAAATAAGTCATCAATATGGGGAAAAAGAAACTTTTTTATAGTAATCATGTTAAGTTATCAATAAATTAATACAAAGTCTCATTGATCCATATTTATTCTTAACAAAAAATAGGTTCACCCTAAGGTGATGCAATAATGTATTTAAATACCTTATCAATATTCACATAGAGTTTCTTATTCAATTACTTTAACTCAATTGGGGTCATTCTATAAGGAGTCTTTGAAATAGGCATAACACAAGGCATGAGTTCTATTGAAAAATCAACATCAAGATTTAGTAGAAGACCTAGAAATTAATCAAGAAAGACTTTAAAAAAATCATGTACAATAGGTGTATCCTTAATGTTGAGTTTCTCCCCAATTATCTGAGATATATAACCTTCATTTATGGAACTAAGACCCTAAAAATGGAATTAATTTCCATTGTAATTTTATATTAATACTTGCATCGATAGATGATCATAGGTTCATTTGGAATATGAAATGTAACTTACCTTCCTTAGAAATTGATTTGATATCCATATATAGAAAGACAATATATGGAAAAAGTCACATAAAATTAAAATAAAGGAATGATCACAAGATTTAAAGGAAGCGATTTTACACAAAATTCAAATGGAGAAGAATTATAAACTTGAGATGCGACCATTGTTACATTAGGGGTTTACATAGCTAACTAAAAATCTAATTATTGAGTTGATATGATGACACCCTTAGAAAATTATTTAGAAACAAAAGAGTGGGTGGATCCAGAATAAAATAATATATTAGATATTTTAGAGTGGATGATAAGTGTACCTTTCACCACTTCAATCTCATACTCCACATCACCAAAATTGATCACATGATATTTCCATTTTTCTTTTTCCTTAAGAGGTTGATGAAGTCGATCATCATTATTTAACCTCAAATTTGTAAATTGGTTAGAATAATTCCCATTTTACTTACACTTGAAGAATTGAAGTTCAAGGGGTTAATTCTATACAACCTTATATCTATTCACATCATTAGCTAATTTTTTCACATCACTTCAGTAGTCAATTTACTGATAACCTGCTTTCCCACACTTAAAAAATTTACTAATTCCCTTAAGAAAATTTCCTCCATGTTTCTTTCCACAGTTTGATAATAAAGTAAAGATAATATTATTTTCTCCATGGTTTTTAGATTTTTCTTTGAACTCCATCTTTCTTTTATTGTCAAAACCATGAGATTGATATGTAACTTTAGCCTCTATTTCTAACTTGATGGAACATCAGATGATTTATTCATAGTTATTGAAGTCTCTTATGGCTAAATCACTTTTAAGAATTGGTTTTAATCGACCAAAAAATCAATCAACCTTACTTTTAGGTTTGATGATAATTCCAGAAGCATACCTTGTAAGAATTGTAAAATTTTCTTCATAGGTTCCAACATATTCATCATCCTTTTGATTTAACTCAAGTAATTATTTCCCCATTTTCATAAAAATAATATGAGGAAGGTACTTATTAAAAAATAAGTTCTTGAACTCATACCATTTTATAGAGTAAATTTCATCCAGTTTCCTCATATTCTTAATAAGAGTCCACCATTGAGCTGCTTCACCTTCCAAACGATAGACAAAAAAAAAATGAATTTCACATGTTCTAAACAATAGAGAATAGAAAATATATTTTCAGTGGTACTGATCCATTTCTTAGCCACTAGTTGACCATAATAACCACTGAAAGAAGGCGGACACTGCCTCATGAAGGACTCAACGGAATTTTATTTCATCATTTTATCATTTGGAATTATTTTATGATTTATATCTTGAGAAATTGGTGCGAGCATAAAAACAAGATTTATAATTCCTTCTCCCATAACATTATATTACTTTGGAGAATAATAATTGAATTTCCCATCGTATTTAGAATTAACGCGGTTCCTTTGGTTTCCATCCATTAACTAAAACCGAAAAGAATAGTGTGATTAACACTAATCACAGTATGAAGATTACATAATCAAGGTAAATTACATATAAAATTTCAATCTATGACATCTTAGGTTTAATCCTAGGTTATTCATGATTGTTACCAAAACTTTAGGATTGAAATATATACTTAGAATTATCCTTAGGGTTTATACTAAGGTTTTATCATCTTAGTTTTCAAAGGTTAACTAAACCTTGATTTGATACCAACTATAATAGCACATAATTTTCATACATATAAATTACATCATTTTAGATTAATATTCATTACATAACATAAAAAAACCATGCTAAAACTGTATAGGTCTAGTGTATTTGGAAACGTGGAATCATAAAAAACTAGTTCATAAAATATCTACATTATCTACATCTAATTTCATTCATAACTAGAAACCTTTTTTACATATTATAATTAATACCTTTATTCCTATCCTTGGAAAATAAATATAAGAAATCGTGAGATCAAATGATCAATAAGGGTAAATAAGTGAGATAAAACTAATTTCATAAGAATAATATGATCATAAGAACATGAGCACAAAATTTGAAAATTATACCCTGGATATAAAAGATCATAATCTTGAATGATGGAAAAAATTGTCATGACCCCCTCCCCACAATGTGTACCCCTCCTAGGCCGACGATGTGAGAAGGGAGATAATGACCCAGAGTCGTACCTCCAGTAGGTCCCAGGTTGGTGACTAACACTGAGGGTATAGAAAACACACAGATGGGAGGCATTACCCTCTAAGAGAACACATGTGAAAGAGAGAGATAAGAGAGCCACCAACCAAATCCAACTCAGACTAAAATATAAAAGAAATATCATGTAAAAATATGTAATGTCATGAAACCTACTACAACTGAAAGGGGAAAAACTGAAAATACCCAAAATAAAGTAAAAACAACAGCAACCAC
This sequence comes from Viscum album, assembly GCA_963277665.1. NCBI lineage: Eukaryota > Viridiplantae > Streptophyta > Magnoliopsida > Santalales > Viscaceae > Viscum > Viscum album. The sequence goes on along the minus strand of OY728132.1, from coordinate 27,777,778 downwards.
AAGCCCGAATATCTCCTCCAACCCCAAGCGAGTAGAAACCAGCTTGATCTCCAACCTTCTCTAAGTGACCTGAAAAATAGTTTATATATACATAGGGTGAGTATAATAGGATACTCAGTAGGATCCTCCCCAAATCCTCTCATGCAAAAGTAAAGAAAGCATGCTAAAGAACAACGAACAATAAGTGAAACTGACTCATCCCCTAAATAGGTATACTAAGTTCCCAGCCTCACCATGGATATTCCCACCATGTAACACATACAAGAGTATATAATATAATAAATAATATCAAGGGTACCCCGCTATTACTTCCCCAGTAGTTTTCCGCTTTGCCCCAATGTCGCACATTCTAAGCATCTCTCTCCAATAAGGCTTGCCCGCAGACACATGGGAGAAGCATGACAACATGCACCTCATGAAAAAACCACCACATCCACATAATCAAAGTAACTAGGTAGTTTTTGGGATCCACCACAGATCATATAACGTGTATCATATGTATAGTATTAAACCTCAAGCCATTATAGCCCATAAATTGAGTAAGGATCCTCAAGCCATCATAGCCTATACATGTTACACCTATAGTAGTCCATATGAAACTATATCTAGAATATATGTGCGTGAATAACCACAAGCCATTATATCCCTCTACACACATATATGGGGAAAACTAACCGTTGTGACTACCATCACAATTAACTACCAAGATAAGAGAGTGGGGTCAAAGGGGTTAGTCAGCCATTCATCCTCCCACCGGAATGTTGGGGAAAACACCCCCCAGGGCTCAGAATCCCCAGGGTGTCAGTTGTCCTTACCGACAGAGTGGAGTAGCGTATAGAAACACAAAAATTATAAGATATATATAACTCACAACCACACTATGGGAATAACCTAGTCTTGGACTCAACTGTAGCTAACATCTCTCGGACTCCCAGATACCACTTATAAGACTTGGTATCCTATAAGTACAAAAACATTTAAAGATATTTATTACATTACTTCATTCCATTTTTATCATTTTCACTTTACGTTAATTAATTATTTAAACACTGATTAACCATTATCAATTTCCACAATATATTTCATTAGCATCACACCCAAAGTCCACTGTCCCTTTAAATTGTAACTTCACCATTGCATCCCAGCAAGCTCCAACCCCATGGGTTAACATCATTTATTAAATTATTTATTTAAAACATTACTTTCTCATAATCACAGGTATTCTAGAAATTCATTCTATGCTACTAAACATAAGGGGATCAACCTGGTGAGTAGATGAACTACCTGTCAAGTCTTTGCTGTCTATAGCAAGAGCATAGACCCATCCTTCCTTGAGAAGCTAAACATGGAAAGCACGTGGCATACCCTTTATGTATTTGCTCCTTTTAGAAGAAGGGTAAGAAAAAACAATTTTCTTGAGCAGTGGGTAAAGTAAAGAAGATAAACAACCAATAAGAAAATCAAGAATCCAAACATTCATATCCTACTAATTTCGTTATCCCCGGTGTCCTCCCCGACACCCACATGCATAAAATGATTCATCTCGCCACTATAGGTGTCAAATGATGCCACAACTAGTAGGCCTCAATGTCCTACATATCACAACAACCATCCAAGATCACATTACAACACAAGCAGTATGAAAACAAACATCATATCAATTGGGCTCTTGGACCTTAAACAAGTAAGAGGGTAACTCAGAACCCTACAAGGAATTATCTTTTATCAAACAACTATTTCTTGAGTCCAACTTGGATTAACCGATTTAATATTTTTAGGTTCCAAATTAGAGAAAACTAACCAGTAAGCTATCACAAATAATTAAACATGATTACTGTACCAATTTGATTAACATAAAATTACAACAAAAAGAACTAGATTCATTTACATGCCTCTTTATCATTATCCAAACAATTATCAATTAATTCCTGCTTTACGTTATTTACCAATTTCCATCAAGAATGAAAGGATAAACAAAGCAAGCATAGAAATCACACTATTTAGAAAAACAAGAGGAAATAACATACGATCGATATCAATTTATTTATCTGGTTGAAATATTTATTATGTCAATTCCATTGTGATCCAGTGGGATAAAACATGATAGCTATACATTTTCATGTAAAATAAAAGATAAGCAATGAATCCCCTACCTCAAACAGTTCTTGATGAGCCACACAACAGGTTACGATCTCCTCCCCCCATGAAAACTGTATCCACCTGAGGATGTAGAGACACCACCACACTGGTCAACACCCATGAAAATTCCATTAAGAACAAGGATATAAAATTCCATAAAACGGAGATGGGAAACAGAAAGAGATGATCCCAAAAGAATGACGATAGAATATACCTTATATCGAAGATCTATCGATACTGCTTGGTTGCACCAAAAATAGAGGAGAAATGATCCAAGGATTAAGGTTCAATCACACTGCTCCTAGGGGAAGAAGGAAAGGATCAAGAGTCTCACACCAAGTAACAAGAAGGTATAACAATGGAGGAAGATATATCATACCTTTAGAAGATTTAATGGAGTAGTGGTTTAAGATATGCTGGATTTTCCATTAAAATTTGATCGCATTAAACCAAACGGTTTAACCATAAAAAAACATCTCGATCCTTAGGAGAAATTAATATAGGATTTATAACCTTTGAATCAGCCTTAGAGTCCTTAAAATGAGGCAATAAATTCATTTTACATCAAAGGAAACGTAAAAGGGGAGAAACTGTAGGAAGCTGGAAACACTATATACAAACTCGAATTTTGGCAAAGGAAATAGAGGTTACCGATAGAACCTCACCGTTTTGGAAACACTGTTCATGAACTCAAAATTTGGAAAAGGAAATAGAGGTTACTGATGGAACCTCACCATTCTAGAAACACTGTTCATGAATTCAAAATTTGGCAAAGGGAATAGAGGTTACCGATGGAACCTCACCATTCTGGAAACACTGTTCACGAACTCAAAATTTGGCAAAGGAAAGAGGTCACTATTGGAACTTCACTGTTGTACTGTTAACCTAAGGCCACTGATGACACTGTTCACATAAGGTAACCGATGACAATGTTCACAAAAGGTTACTGACGATACTTTTCACATAAGGTCACTGTTACACTGTTCACATATGGTTACTAGTGACACTGTTCACATAAGGTCACCGATGTCACTATTCAAATAAGGTCACTGTTTCACTGTTAACATAAGGTTACCGATGACACTATTCACATAAAGTTACTGACGACCCTTTTCATAGAAGGTTACCGTTTCACTGTTCACATAAGGCTATCGATGAAACTATTCACCGATGGAACTGTTTACAGAATTAGAAATTTGGAAAAGTGTTGGGGATATGTCACCTTGACCTCCTGTAACACCTCAAACACCAGATTTCAGTAAAGGAATGGACCTGAGAGGTCTGGGCCATTACATCAGATACCTCTCAAAACATTATGGTCCTCAAGAATTCAAAACCAACCTAAAGGAAACAAAAAAGAGGTCCGAACAACCACCTATCAAGATACCTCTCAAAAGAGAGAAATCCAAAAGAAGAACCAAATAAATCCATCTTATAAACACGAATGGTTTATAACCACAAAGGGGACATCATTACATGAAAAGAGTCCAACATCAAACAACTCTGGGTACTGAGCACATATCTATGGCTCACGTTCCTAGGTATTCTTCCCCATGCCACCGTGTTGCCACAAGACATGAACCAAGGGGATAGAATGCCCGTGAAACACCTTCTCTTTATGGTATTGGATCTCCACAGGTCACTCCTCAAAGTTTTCATCACCATCAACATCAATCTCTCCCCAATCGATGATGTGAGAGTCATCATGAAGATAACGACGAAGCTGTGATACATGAAAAACATTGTGTATCCGGCTCATCTGCGGGGGAAGTGATACTCAATACACTACAACTTCAACATGAGATAACACCTTGAAAGGCCCAAAAAACAGGGGAGAAAGCTTACTCCCATGACAAAACCTTCACTGCCCATGATGGGGAGTCACCTTCAGAAACACATGATACCCAAAATCAAACTCTAAGGGTCTCTTAATTTGATCGACATATGATTTTTGATGATCATGCACTGTCTTCATCCTCTCACGAATCACCTGAACAATCTCTGTTGTATTCTGCACTAGTTTCGGTCTGAGAATTGTTGACTCTCCGACCCCAGTCCAGCTCAACGGAGAATGGAATGGCCGACCATACAAGGCTTCAAACAGTACTATACTTATAGTGGAGTGAAAACTATTATTGTAAGATAACTCTACCAAGGGTAAGTGCCTCATCCACAAACCTCCAAAATCCAAGACACAAGAGCATAACATGTCTTCAAGAGTCTGGATGGTTCTCTCTATCTGACCGTCCGTTTGAGGATGAAAAGAAGTGCTAAGGCATATCTGAGAACCAAAATCATGCTGGAGACCTCTCCACACCCTAGAGCTGAAACAAGGATCTCAATCAGAAATGATCTTCCTTGGGACTCCATGAAGTATCACCACATCCTCCATATACTACCTCTATAAAACTTCCACTGAGATTGACTCCTTGATTGCTATGAAGTGGGATGATTTTTTAAATGGTCCACTACCACCAAAATAGCATCATTTCCTCCCGGAGCTCGAGGTAAAATAGTAAAAAAGTTTATTGAGATGTCCTCCCACTTCTACTGAGGAATGTCTAATGGATGGAGCAGACCACCAGGAACACGATGTTCAGCCTTCACCTTCTGGCAGACCAAACATCGAGACACAAACTCCGAAACCGCATGCTTCAGTCCAGGCCACTAAAAATGGCTCCTCGAGGCTTGGTACATCTTTTTTATACCAGGATGCACTGTTAAAGGAGAAATATGGAACTCTCTGAGAACCGTTTTTCAGATCGTCAAAGGAACAAATATCCTTACATGATACAACACTCGGCGTTGTTCATCCTTAGACCAACCATCAAGGGCCTCACCACAAATAACTCGGTCTCTATAGACCTCCACCTCTAGATCCCCTAACTGGGACTCTTGCACCTTCTGCACTAGATATGACTGCACAGTCATCTGAAAAAGAAAAAATCTACCCCCAACTTCTCCCATATCAAGATATAATGCTGACAGTTCTTCCTTTACTCTCTAGAAATCACTAGATTCATGCACTGCATCACCACGTGACTTCCTACTCAGCGCATCAGCTACAACATTCCCCTTTCTAGGAGTATATGATATTTTGAAGTTATATTCCTATAAGAACTCCATCCACTAACGCTGTCGTATGTTCAAGTCATGCTGGGAGAAAACATACCTCATGCTCTTATGATCGGTGAAAACCACAAAGCGCTCTCCAATGAGGTAATGTCTCCAAAACTTTAGGGAAAACACCACAACTGCCAACTCAAGATCATGGGTGGCATAGTTACGTTCATGAAGATGCAAATATTGATACCAATAAGAAACAAATAATCTTTGCTGTATCAGAACACAACCTAACCCCAGATACGAAGCATTAAAAAAATCATCAAACTGAACTCCCTCATCTAGAAGACAGAGAACTGGAACACTTACTAATTTCTTTTTTAGATACTTAAAAGTTTCCTGACACTGATCAGTCTATATGAACACATGATTCTTCCTGGTCAAAGCTGTTAGAGGAGTCGCAACTCAAGAGAAATTTTCCACAAATCTCTTGTAGTAGCCTACGAGACCAAGGAAACTTCGCACCTCTAACACTCTCTTGGGGGCAGCCCAAGACACAAATTCTTCTATATTCGATGGATCCATAGATACTCCCTTCTGGGAAAAAACTTTCCCCAATAAACGGACTTCTCGAGCCCAAAACTCACACTTCAACAACTTACCAAACAAATGATCAGTTGATTGAATAAATAATCAATATGCGGAAGAGGATAGTGATTCTTCACTATCACTTTGTTTAAGCGACGGTAATCGACACACAAACACAAACTGTTGTCATCCTTCTTCACGAACAAAACTGGTGCACCCCACGATGACACACTTGGCCGAACAGAACAACACTGCAACATACCATCGAGCTGTATACGTAGCTCTCATAACTCAAAAGGGGCCATCCTCTATAGATACATAGAGATAAAAGATGCTCCTGGTTGTAGCTTAATCCCAAACTCGATCTCACGTTAAGGGGGTAATGGTAAAACCTATTCTGGAAAGACATCAAGGTACTCTTCTAAAACCCTAGGAAATTCCACCTAATGAACCACTGAAGAACTCAACATCCAATCATCTATCATGTATGATATGGATAGAACACACCTCTGACCCATCTGAGGGTCTCGCTCGCTAATGAAAACCACTTGCTCTCCATCCACATTGAAGAACACAACCTTCCTCCTAAAGAAATCCACGATAGCCTGCACTGAATGCAACCAATCCACGTTGAGGATGACATCATATGGATGTATTTTTAAACATAGAAAATCTCTCTAAGAGCGGTGCTTCCCCAACACTAGCTCACGGTCTCTACATACTTCAAACAAGTTATCTCGACCTCCAGATGGCATAGTAAATGCCAAGGGCACTAGAAGCCTCTCTACCTCAGCCCCAAAGAATAAATAAGGGTAGGTGATATAAAGGAGTGTGTTTCTCTTGAATCAAACAAGGCATAAACCATGGTAGAAAATAAGAGAAGGTTACATCGAATGACGTCCGACTCACCTGGTGCTGGAAACGCTAAAGCATAAAGCTGACCACGACCTCCTCCATGACCTCTCTGACCTTGATGAAAACCACCACCATGGATGCGCTCTGTTATATGAGGATAGGGAGCATCAAAGGGATTTTCTCTACCTGCCCCATCTACCCTCTGTTGATCTAAAGCTGGTGCAACCCACTACTGCTGCCTCGACTGGAACTACCTCAATGGAGGAACTTGGAGAGGAAAACCTAGTGCATGATGATTACTCTGAAAGGTCGGGAAATATTTCTACTGATGAACTCGACCACCACAAGAAAAACTAGTTCCTGATCCCTTTTCATAGGCCTGAGATCTGATGCCTCTAGAGAAACAAGATGCGGAAGGATGAGACCTACCCCCGGCTGAACAGAAACTCTTCTACCCAGAAAATCGGGAACCTCGGACCACAACTATACTTTGTGAGGAATCATGACGAATCCCCTCTTACGATGATCCAGTTTGGTCCAATGTCCTCTCGACAACCTCTTCCCTTGCCAGCACCTCAAGATATGTCTTCAGCATAAATGGGGAGACCTGGCGCTGGATATCTGGATGCAAAGCCTCCTTGAAATCCCTTTCCTTGACCTCATCATCTGGAAATAGGTCTGAAGAATATCATAAAAGGTTTATGAAATGGATTCCAAACTCTATCACACTATAAATCCCCTATCAAAGGGTAAGAAGATCTTGGAAACTGGATGCCTTCACGGTCGAAGAAAGAAACTCGACTCTAAACTTATCTCGGAACTCCTCCCATGAGATCGATGACTCCTCACGATCCCCGAGGAAGAAGAACCACCACTTCCTCGCTGCTCCATGCAACATCATCATAACCAAGGACAACCACTGCTTCTTATAAGCATGGATCGAATTGAAGCCTATCTCAACCTCCTCCAACCAGTCTTCCATGACTGCATCTGAAATGGATCCCTCATACTTTTTTAGACTTTGGAGCTGAAACTATCAAAGTGTCCTCTAAGTGTCTTTGTCGTCAACCTCTACTCGGTGGTGATCTGCTTCTAGAACCTACTGGATGTCTTCTATACCTTCCTGATGAGGACATTGACCTGAATCAATACCTGCAAAATATCAAATAGTTAGAACTCCTAAACTCGGAATATGGAAGAATCATCATTAATTAATTAATTGTTTTCTTTTATTCATTTTAGGTTAACCTATCCCAAGGTCTACCCATTCAAACATAGGCACAAAGAAGAAAGATTCATGATCGTTTTCTAATTATCTACCCTACAACTAGTATCACCTCATTTAGTAGCCATTGTAAACTTAAAGGTCCGTACATTAGATCATAGGGGGAACTAAATGCCTATGTCTCAGTCAGTCTCTAGTGTTTACATCACTTGCTAAACTTGACTGACATTGTTGTCCTACCAACCCATGCAACCTCACATGTACCTAACTCCAAACTCCATCCTATCCCTCAACCAGGCCTCTGATACCACTTTGTCATGACCCCCTCCCCACAAAGTTTACCCCTCTTGGGCCGAAAATGTGAGAAGGGAGATAATGACCCCCGAGTCCCACCTCTAGTAGGCCCCGGGTTGGCGACTAGCACCAAGGGTATAGTAAACACACAGATGGGAGGCATTACCCTCTAAGAGAACACATGCAGAATAGAGAGATAAGATAGACACCGACCAACTACAACTCAGACTGAAATATAAAAGAAATCCCAAGTAAAAATATGTAATGTCATGCAACCTACTATAACTGAAAGAGGAAAAACTACAAATACCCAAAAGAAAGTAAAAACAGTAGGAACCACAAGCCCGAACAACTCCTGAAACCCTAATCTAGTAGAAACCATATTGATATCCAACCTTCTCCAAGTGACCTGAAAAATAGTTTATTTATACATAGGGTGAGTATAACAGTATACTTAGTAGGATCCTCCTTGAAGGCTCTTGTGAAAAAGTAAAGAATGCATGATAAAGCACAGTGAACAACAAGTGAAATTAACTTCTCACCTAAACAGGTATACTAAGTTCCTAACCTCACCATGACTACTCTCACCAAGTAATGCATACAAGAGTACATAATATAATAAAGAATATCAAGTGTACCCCACTACTACTTCCCCACTAGTTTGCCACTTTTCCCCAATGTCGCACGTCCTAAGAATCTATCTCCAAAAAGGCTTTCCCGCAGACACCTGGGCGAAGCCCCACAACATGCACCATGTGCAACAAAACCACCATGTCCACACAAGAAAAGTAACAGGGTAGTTTCTGGGAGCCACCATAGCTCGCATAATGTGTATCATACATCGGGTATTAAACCTCAAGCCATTATAAGCCATACACCAAGTAAGGATCCTCAAGCCATCATAGCCTATACACATTACACCTATAGTAGTCCATAGGAAACTATATCCAAAATATATGTGTGTGAATAACCACAAGCCATTACAGCCCTCTGCACACATATATGGGAAAAATTAACCGTTGTGTGTACCGGTACAAGTAACTACCAAGAGAAGAGAGTGGGGCCAAAGGGGGTAGTCAACCATCCATACTCCTACCAAAATATTGCGGAAAACACCCCCTAGGGCTCAGAATCCCCGGGGTGTCAGTTTCCTTAACTGAAAGGGTGGAGTAGCATTTAGAAACACAAAAAGTACAGAATATACTATATCGCAAAACCACACTATGGGAATAACCTAGTATTGGACTCAACTGCAGCTAACATCTCTCAGACTCCCTGCTGCCACTTCTAAGACTATGTATCCTATAATCACACAACCATTTAAAGAGCTATATTACATTACTTCATTGCCTTTTTATCAGTTTCACTTTACGCTAATTAATTATTTAAACACTGATTAATAATTATCAATTTCCACATTATATTTCATTAGCATCACACCCAAATTCCACTGTCCCTTTAAATTGTAACTTTACCATTGCATCCCAGAAAGCTCCAACCCCATGAGTTAACATCATTTATTCAATTATTTATTAATAAGATTACTTTCCCATAATCCCAGGCATTCTAGAAAAACATTATATGCTACTAAACACATGAGGCTCAACCCGGTGAGTAGATGAACTACCCATCAAGTCTTTGCGGCCTATAGCAAGAGCATAGAACTATCCTCCCTTGAGAAGATAAACACGGAAAGTACGTGGAATACCCCGTGTGTGTTTTCCCCTTTCGGAAGAAGGGTAAAAAAAACTAGCTGCCTTGAGCAGTGGGGAAAGTAAAGAAGATAAACAACCAATAAGGAAAAAAAAAGAATCTAAACATTCACATCCAACTCATTTCATTATCCCCGGTGTCCTCCCCCACACCCACAAGCATAAACCGATGTATCTCACCACTCTAGGTGTCAACTGCTGCCACAACTAGTAGGCCTCCATACCCCACATATCACAATAGCCATCCAGGATCAAATCACAACACAAGAAGGATGAAAACAAACATCATATCAATTGGGCTCTTGGCCCTTAAACGAGCAATATGGTAACTCAGAACCCTATAAAGAATTATATTTTATCTAAAAAACATTTCTTTAATCCACCTTGGATTAACTGATTTAATATTTGTAGGTTCCAAATTCGAGAATCCTAACCAATAAGCTATCAAAAATAATTAAACATTCTTACTAAACCTATTTTATTAACATCAAATTACAACAAGAAGAACTAGATTCATTTACATGCCTCTTTATCTTTAGCCAAACAATTATCAATTAATTCCAGATTTACGTTCTTTACCAATTTCCATAAAGAACAAAAGGATAAACAAAGAAAGCATAGAAATCACACTATCTAGAAAAACAAGAGGAAATAACATATGATAAATATCAATTTATTTATCCAGTTAAAATATTTATTATGTCAATTCCATTGTGATATAGTGGGATAAAACATGACAGCTATACATTTTCATGTAAAAGAAAATAGAAGCAATGAATCCCCTACCTCAAACAGTTCTTGACGATCCACACAACGGGTTACGATCTCCTCCCCCGTGACAACTGTATCCACCCGAGGATACAGAGACACCACCACACTGGTCAACACCCAAGAAAAGTCAATTAGGAACAAAGATATAGCATTCCATAAAGGGATAGGGGAAACAGAAAGGTATGAACCCAAAAGGATGATGATAGAACATACCTTATATCATAGATCGATCGATACTACTTGGTTTCCCAAAAAAAATAAGGAAACTGATCCAATGACTAAGGTTCGATCACACCGCTCCTAAGGGAAGAAGGAAAGGATCAAGTGTCTCGCACCAGGGAACAAGAAGGTAGAACAAGGGAAGAAGATATATCATCCCTTTAGAAGATTTAATGGCGTAGTGGTTTAAGATATGCTAGATTTTCCATTAAAAGTGTATCGCATTAAACCACGCGGTTTGACGATAAAAAACATCCCGATCCTTAGAAGAAATTAATATAGGAGTTATGACCTTTGAATAGGCCTTAGAGTCCTTAAAATGAGGCTTTAAATGCATTTTACATCAAAGGAAACATCAAAGGGGTGAAACTGTAGGAAACTGGAAACACTGTTCACGAACTCGAAATTTGGAAAAGGAAATAGAGGTTACCGATAGAACCTCATTATTTTAGAAACACTGTTCATGAACTCAAAATTTGGAAAAGGAAATAAAGATTACCGATGAAACCTCACCATTCTGGAAACACTGTTCATGAACTAAAAATTTGGAAAAGGAAATAGAGGTTACCGATGGAACCTCACCATTCTAGAAACACTGTTCACAAACTCAAAATTTGGCAAACAAAATAGAGGTTACTGATGGAACCCCGCCGTTCTAGAAACTCTGTTCACGAACTCAAAATTTGGAAAAGGAAAGAGGTCATCGTTGGAACCTCACCGTTGCACTGTTCACCTAAAGCCACTGATGACACTGTTCACATAAGGTTACCAATGACACTGTTCACATAAGGTCATTGTTACACTGTTCACATAAGGTTACCGATGACACTGTTCACATATGGTCACCGATGTCACTGTTCAAATAAGGTAACCATTGCACTGTTCACATAAGGTTACTGATTACACTATTCACATAAGGTTACCGATGACACTTTTCACATAAGGTTACCATTGCACTATTCACATAAGGCTACCGATACAACTGTTCACCAATGGAACTGTTCACAGCATTAGAAATTTGGAAAAGTGTTGGGGATATGTCATATTGACCTCCCGTAACACCTCAAACGCCAGATTTCAGTAAAGGAATAGACCTGAGAGGTCTGATCCATTACACAAATCATGGAAGTTTATAAGACATGAATCATAAGTAATTCAAAGAACATGATCCATGAGATCATAATATTAGAATATGCCATGGAATTTGCGGCATACATATAAGTATAGAAAATCATTTCCTTATTAGTGAAGGCTCACTTCCAAGACCATCATTGTAGAAAAATTACTATATTGAACTAAGTTCAGTCCCCATTCTTGACCTATCTTACTGAACAAGGTTCAATCCCTGTTCCAGCTCTGTCTTACTGAACTGGGTTTGTTCCCCATTCTAGTCTTGTCTTACTAAAGTGGGATCATTACCCATTTTAGTTGTGTCTATATCATGTGATATAAATATTTAACCAATGTATTGGAAGGAGATATAGGTCCCAAATATCACATAATTAAGACCATACATATGTGTTCTAAAATAACATAAACCATTCTTCATATTAGAACCCATGAAAAGAAATGTGTTTTATAAACATTTCATCATTTCACAACCAATGGAAAAGTAACAGGATTCATAAAAATCATTCCATAATGAAATTAAACCATCTTGAGAAATAATAATGATGGTATCCTTGAATTATATCCCCATTAAATAATAATTAACATCAAATAATGTCATATTATATGAAAAATTATTTTTTAAGATCAAATGAAATAACTCTTGAGGAAAATATCCTTTACATTCTGATTTTTTTTGAAAATCCAAACAATTAAAAAGGAAAAAATTTTATTTTATTATAAACTTATAATATTTTATATAAATCTTCAAATAATTAGGGAATCATTATGGTAGGAAATACCTCTTATGCCGTATAAGTTAAAAAACATTATTTCTGCATTTTTGTTATAAAATTCACAAAGTAAGTTGTTTATAAAATGAAAAAAGATTCATTTGAAACCAATTTTTAAAAAGATAAAACATTTTTAAACATGATTTTAAAAAATATTAAAAAACCTTTTTGAGAAAATTTTTAGAAAACATGGACATGGAAGAGAAATATCCCCTAACGGAGACTTAAATGCGAACAATCCCAAATAATGATGAGGTTATGACACAAACATTTAACTCAAGTCTTTCCTTTATTTTTTCACTTTCAAATATAATATATAATAAATGAATATTTATTATAAATTTAATCCATAACCTTAATTATATTATAACATTTATTTATTTATTTATAATATCTTATAACCCATTTATTAATAATGTGTTATTAAAATCACTATTCTGGGTGATAACTGCTTCATTTTCTTAGCATGTTTCAGTTCAATAGTATTGGTCCTTATACTTTGATCTTGGTATCATAATTTACAAATTTTTAATCATGTTTTAAAAATAATATATACTAATTATATAAATATTTATAATATTTCATAGAAACTATAAATAGAAAAATTAATTACACTGTTCATGGAGACAGTAGGCCATATGTACGCTTGAATGTGGTTTTAATTTTTCGATTTATGGAATGAAAGAAAGGTAAATAATAATTCATATTTAAAGAATAATTATTATATAAAATATATCATATATATTCTTTAAACCCATCATAATATCCATCCATAAAATATAGTGATGAAAAATGAATTATATCGCTACTTGGAGGTGGTAAGCAGTACATACACATGAACGATATTTTCACTTCTTGTTTGATAAGAAAGAGGGTGTTTAATAGTGTTTTAATAATTATAATAAAATTTCATAATATTTATGATAATTAAGTTAATATTTTATTATAAACATAATAAATTTATAGGAGTTAATGAAGAGTATAAAAATAAAGTGATCAGTTAAAGCGATTACCTCTTTTTCGAAAAGTCTCCTTTGGATCTCCTCTAATGGGATCTAAGGTTAGTATTTTGAGAATACTAGAACCTCTAGAAGGTGATTAGGTAATTTGATAAGATAAATTGAAAATTTATGGTTGAGAAAGAAGCCTGAAAGTGATGCAAATAAGTGAGGGAGGAGGTTCCCTTTTATAATTGAGGTGAGTGGGAATTTCTCAAAAGATTAAATTATAATAAATTATTTTTCTATCGAAATACCCCAAAATAGATCTGGATTCAAAGATAAGATAATATAAGGTTGTGATATAATAAATTAATATATTTTAGACAAGTTTTTTTTATTATTTTAAATCTTATAATTTTGATTAATCCTTAGTTAGCTTATTTTAATTTTAACTATGATAACAATTTTTTTAATATTTAAAGGTATTAATTTTTACTTATATGGTGTATATTGGTCCATAAAAGATAAATTTATGAAATTTTAGACCATATAATAATAAATTTAATTTATTAAAGTTTTTTATGTTTTTAAATAACTTATTAAAATATTAATCCCATAAAATATCCTTATTATCAATTTTGATACTATTCACTATTTTGACTTTTAAAAACATCAAGAAAACATGTAAAATTTAATTTTTTTATTATATAATTAACATTTAAATCACATATAGGTAATTCATGTATTATATTAAATATATCAAATTATTTTACTTTTAATATTTTTAATATCATTTATTTGATTTTTTTATCAATTAAATAATTACTGCATCAATGTTGTGTATGAATTTAGGGTAATTATTTAATTTGTAAAATTTATAAATAAACTACCATGATGAATATAAATATTTTATATTTCTAAATAATATTTATAATGGATCATATCTTCTAGTTAAATCTATATTAAAAATATTATAATTATTAAAAATAAGAGTGTGACATTTTGTCATTTTCTTTGATTTTAATATTATCTATGCCATTTTCCTAGAAAAGTGTCCATTAAATAACTCAATTTGAAACCTTATGTGTTAAGGGTTGAATTATATTCATCTAATAAGAAATAGGATGAAAAGGTATGGCTTTCTCACTTATTTCTAATCTAGATTAACCCGTTTTACCCTTTACTACAATGATGAATTTTACCATAATTACTATTAATATTTACCAGAAATAAAAGTTAAATTTTTACTAAATTTGGACCCCATGATTCTAAATATTTAATTAATTTTTAAAAATTCAAAACATATAGGTTTCATAATTTAATTTAAAATAAAACCAGAAAAATGCAATGAAAAACCTATTTTTCAGAAAGATGCGCTTTTTAAATATAAAATAATTTTATACTAAATTCAAGTATAAAATACAATTAAAAAATATATTTGTATTATTTTAAAAAAATAAACTAATTAAAATTTAAAACTAATCCAAATTCTTCTACCTTGTCAAAACTTTAAAAGAAATTACAATTTTCAATAAAAATAAGTATTTTTTTACCATTCCTTAAAAAATAAACATTTTTAGAAAATTATAAAAAATTAATTTTAAGATAATATTGAAATTATGAATTTAAAAATGTAATTAATTTTTTTAAACAAATTTTATATAACTTTTATAAATTAATATTCACTTATAAAAAGAAGAAAAACTTATTTTCAAAGAAAACATATTTTTGAAGAATAAAACAACTTTACTAAAAATTGTGTGAAATTTCATAAGAACTTACCAATACATTCATATTAAGTTGGTAATTTATATTTATTTCATAAATTGGTTATTCATATTAATTCCCTCTAATTTAACAACTAGGTTATAACAGACATATAATGCTACATGATTTTTTTAAACTCACTATTGTATGTAACGTAAGCTATCAAAGAAATTAAATCATTTAAAGAGAAATATATGATATAAATATTAGGGTGTTACATAATCTGGGATCATTTTTTTTCCAATTAATTTGTTTTATTTTATTCTTTAATTTGTTTCAGGTATTGATCCACTGGTTGTGGGGATTATATTTTAACTGGATGTATGATTTACACTGTCGATTTTAATATTATATGTGATATTTTTTATATGGTTGCATTATTTTTGTGATTCCCTACTACTTATTCATTGATTATTACAACTTCCGCTATTTATATTATTGATGGTTATCTGATATCAAGGGAATAGTTCATCCAATTTATGGTTTAGGTCCTTGCCACTATTCAACAACCACTTGTGTATAAGGAGATGCACATGAGGCCATGTACCCATCCAGCTTTGAATCATTAAATTGGATTGGGGAATTAAAAAATGGTATCATAGACTTATTTTATAGTTTTATTTATTTAGGGGCCAGTATATGGGTGATAATTTTTTTGTGTATTAGGTAGGAAGTTATTCTTGTGTCAGGCTAACATTTGTTTAGGGGACACTCAAGTTACCATGGTAGTGGGATTTTTTACTAGTTATGATACTATGGTTTCATGTTATTCTTTATGTTTTTTTATGATTTATGATTTTTTGGTTTTTATCTTTCCCTCGGTAGAAAGGGTGCGTTATTTCATGCATCATGATTTGACACATAGGTTTACATGTCATGCTCCAACTTGTTTATGATTATTAAAGGCTAAAATTAATTAAATGTCATCAATAATATATTTATTCTTTTTCCAAATACATTATTGGTGGAATATAATTAATTAAACTTGAGGATTTTATGATTATTATTATATATATTTATGAATAACGTATAAGTATAGGATATTTAAACATCATCATGGGTAAGTAGTGGGTTGAGATGTCCAATATATTATGGATATACCCTTAGGGTGTGCCTCCTAATATGACTGTGTATGAATGCATCTGGTTATGCTTAAATTCTATTAAGATTTAATCTTTAAAAGGTGTTATAAGTATATGTTTTGTAATTTCAAAAAAATCATGCCTCAATTAATTCCCATGGTACCAACCATGGAAAGGGTTAAGGATCTACCTAAGGATTAAAATTTTCCTATAATACTTCCAAATGTCTAGGATAGAGAAACTAAGTAGAGGATAGTCCAGTAGTTTAGGAAATAGAGTCGATCCAATTAGGGGTGTGCTAAATAGTATTAGTTGGAAGTGGAAGTGGATATTAGGTGTAATTATCCCTGACCTAGATCATATAAATATCACAGAGTTAGGTGGATCCATGTGACCTCAGGCACATATTCTCCAATTCTATAGATTGCTGATCAATTGTGAGGGTTTTAAATTGATCATGAGGAGACTATAGACTCTAATATATGTCTATAAACCATAACTATTTACATAATATGATATCAAGATCATAGTATAAAAAATATCTTATGCTATATAAAATTACTATATATAATGTCAATAAATTTACACATAAAAATAACCATGATCACCTATGGGTCGATCATATACAAACTTGTAAAAAATTAAAAAAGAACTTCCCAAAACGACATTGAGGATCCACAAGGTCTAGAAACAAGATTCATCAATGTCTTATTAGTGCATCCATTCAACCTTCATCTAGTTACCCACTAGACATATGGACCTTTCCATTTCCTATATCATAAGATATAAATTTTTCACTCATCCAGGAAAGCCCAATCAAAGTGTGAGTATGAAATCAGTAGTACACCACCAATGAAATACCTAGATAATATCTAGAAATATATGGGTGTATGTGAAGTGAAATATATAATATCCTACATAATAAAAACATACCACTCCCTCCATTTTTCTCAATCCATGGATGATCACCCTACCTTCTTTGCCTAATGTCAGAGTAGGATGATACACCTATTGTTTGAAAACATTCAATGGTGATCAAGGATCTCCAAAAAATTCCACTCAACCGAGCCAAAAAATTTAAATATACCATAAGGACCATATTAAAAATATAGAGACCAAACTCCATATACCACATCCATCTCATTATCCCCAATGAAATCCACACCTATGGTGAGTGTCTCATCCAAACTGGTGATCACAACCACCCATCAATCCCATGTACACACCTATAACATATCTATAATTTTGTTTAATGATCAACATCATCACCTCAAGCCTCTCATCTATATAGGGTATTAATAATTATCTAGTGTTCAAAACTATCATATGGGACCCTATGTGAGAACACCACCTTAAAATCCTTATCCCAAATGGTTAGCGACATCACCAACATCCTATAACCATATATTATCAAAAAAATAAAATAACCACCATTAGCAGTGGTAAAAACCAAACTATTTCATTTTGAAAAATTATATTTCCCAATATTAACATAGGTCACACCCATCAAATTCCCAAGGAATCAAATCAATCAACACACCTCATGAACCATCAATCAAAAACACATGGAACATTACCAAGAAATCCCCCAGTCCATTGAACTTCACACAACATTCCCATAGTGTATCTTCACCCATAACTATATGAAACTACACTAGATTACCCCTATGTCTCTTTCCAAGACATTTATATACTATAAATGGTCCCATTCCTTGTCTCTCACATGACCCT
Source organism: Viscum album (assembly GCA_963277665.1). Classification (NCBI taxonomy): domain Eukaryota; kingdom Viridiplantae; phylum Streptophyta; class Magnoliopsida; order Santalales; family Viscaceae; genus Viscum; species Viscum album. The sequence continues at coordinate 27,759,490 of OY728132.1, read as the reverse complement.
ACCCATGATCACAAATCACATGACGCATAAACTCATATAAATAATAGAAATATCTAGGGACTACCTACCTGGTATTTGAAGGATCCTATAAATTGAATTCCATATCATAATTTGTCTCAAGGAGGATGAAATTTAGATTCTAAAGAAAAATACCTAGAATGAAAATTTTCATTGGAAACCATCACAACCATTATAAAATCAGAAACAAATTAAAGTGTGTATCAAGCCCTACCCATTGTGAAACCCTATGATAGATGGAAGATATCACAAAAAATGAGATCCTAATTAGGAAGAAAGGGGGATGATATAGATAATAAGATGTTTGGCTAGCACTAGATAAACGAGTCTCCCCTCATTTAATGTTTTAAAATTATCTCAATTTAATTAATATTTTTAAATTTTTTTCCCAATAACCCCCTTGTATTGTAACCACCCCGTTCATGGTGTAATGACTTACCTAGGGCCACATTATGGCATGAACATTTAGGTCATAGTCAAATGTATCTTCCTAAATAAAAACTAGAAAATAAAAACATTGGTTCTTGACTTCCATCAACACCTCCAACACCCAAAACCAATAAAATACAAATGATTCAACTAATATTATACCTGTATTACCTCACAAACAACCCAGGCTATTACAATATGTCACCATAACATTAATCATACCTAATCTATCTTAGGATATAATTTCAATATAACACTCTAAAATATGCTCACAATATAATACTCATACCCCAATAATCCACTCAAATTCACCTAAAAAATACTTGAATGATGTCGAACACAACTTTAAATTCTTAAACACTATAACCCACTATCATATATTGTAAAATTCTGACTATGGGTGATCCCCACTATATGAATTTCATAATACCCAAATCTCTAGCTACTGAACATACTGATGGAGCCTCAACATATACAAACATGTCCCACATTCAATCAGACCCTCTTTGGACCTTCATCTCTAACCCCACAACTGTTAGATATTAAAAATACTTATTTTCCAAACTATCACCATCTAACACTCATTGGGTATTTTTGGATCTACCGACTCATCAAGGCCACTAACAACCTAGCACTAACACAACACCTTAACATTATCTAGTTTTGTTTCATACCCATCACCCATGGTGACTCCAATATTCCCCTTAGAAAGACATATTTCACATAAAATCATCCATGGAACACTCCCCATCATAGGCATTCTCACACACATAATTTATAACTCCAATTACCTATATACCACTATCAACCAAACTCTAATATTCACAAACCCCATTAACTACCATGAAACACACACAATATAGCCTGTGATGAATTAATATCTCTTATTTCCTAACCTCCTATAGTCAGGAGACCTCCAACCCATAAGACAAATCACGTTAAATAAACCTCAAATATTTTCATCCCTGAACTATGATTAGATCAAATCACCTATAACCAAGACATCCTCCATCATAATACACAAAATAATACCACATTTCTATCCACTTTTGGGATCCATCATCCTTAAGAAGTCCAATATCATGAAATCTAGTCTCTAGGTATAATACCCATGCATACATATGATCCATGTAACCATCATCAAGTGATAACAACTACTAAGAAAAAAAAATTTCAAGTTGAGTTGAATTCCACTAATAAGTTATATAATAAAATACCATATAAGTTATTATTGACACTTTAAACAACTTAAACTATTTCTATTAATAAAATACTAATCACAACAAGCACACACATGTCATGTGAATCCTATATGCCTAGAATAATGCAGGAATAACATATCTTTCCTCTTGAGGTCATGATTTTAATACCAAAAACCAATAACATAAAGTAACATGTTTATTCCAAGCCAAATAACTCAATAGTGACCATGAAAAACAAGAAAAAAAATCCAAGATCCCCCAATAACTTGGACTTCAACCCGTACTTGTGTTTCCATGCACACACTAAGACATATTAACTAACTCTTGATACATCCCAATATATCCATCTACCGTATCCTAAATAATGAAATAACAACACACTCTGATAGTCATTTTTAATGCTCACTAACCTAAATCACCTGAATGGATCTGAGGTGGGTGGTACTGAGTGACCTTAGGTTCACCTCCACATATGTCAGAGGCTAAAGAATAAATATAATGGTCTAAAGGTGACCATGGGGAGACTATACCCTATAATATAAGTCCATAAATAATAGTGTAATCAATATTAATAACTATATAATCCTTTATCTGGTTCACCTATGCTATGAAAAAATCTGGTGCTACATACCTCAAGCATGCCTCCCCTTATGCCAAAGGTTATCGACCAATGATTAGGTTTTATGTAAAGTGTGTGGAGACTATATGCTCTTTAGTAAAGTTATCCATAACTCGTAGAAGAAGTAATATGATAAATATAAACATATAAATAAAATTAGAATAAATAAGGAAATCCAAAATAAATTACAAATATAGTAATAAAAATACCAATACTATAACAAAATGGGAAGCTAGTATGTAATATAGTCATAAAATATAAACAAGATATCCCATTGGCAGATTACATATCATGAGTCTCAAAAGTTAGTAAAAGATCAGAGATGATTATAAAACTTCTCCCAAGTCCAAGACCAGTCCCATATTCCATCTCCTATTATTCTTCATGGATCATCCATCAACTACAGGGCCCTTCCCCTACCCAGATTATGAAACATAAAGTATGACCAAGTACCCAATAACCTAAGTAGGGTGTGAGTAAAACTATGCAAGACACCACCAATGGTAGACCTAAAAATGCTAGTTAATATGGTTTATGATCACAGGGTTATGATAAAATAATAATTAAACAATAACAAATATAAAAATATTTAACACCCTAGAATACTCAAATAGCCACCTGAGGTTCGACCGTACTTACTTTATCCAATTATAGGGTGTTTCCAAACATATTAAAATAAATATTAAGTTTTATTGGGTAATACATTCTACTTACTATAAGGAATCAAATAAAAGAATATTGACCACTATATAATAATATAAGGCTATGGGGAAATTTGAAACCTACCTATACGATATCATCCTTATAAAATCTCGATCCAATCTCAAATTAGTTTAAGATTGATGGAAAAATGGCTTGTGGCTACATGGATCTCAACCAAATGGGATTTCAATTAGAACATCACAAAAAATAATAATGTGTAGAAGTAAGATCTATCTATATGGTCTCACCCATAAGTATATCGACCATGGAATATCAATATTAGATGAATAATATAGGTATCCCTTGTTTATAAGGTCTCACCCCATAGACATCTCAACCATGGAATAGTGGCATCTAATAAAGGGGAGAATAAAACCCTAATGAAGTCAATGATTACCAATAGGGAAAATGGACCAGGTCCAAAATGATCTTAGCCCTCAATCATCTTGATCCAAATCCAAAAAATAAAAGGAAAATGGGGAAAAATATTTTTGACCTATAGTGTTATTAGGTCAAAAGAATCTTGATCCAATGAAAAATATCTAAAAGATCATAGGGGAAGTGGCCTGGGTCTATATCAATCTCAACTCTCAGTTTTCTCAACCCCTCTTAATAAACCTGTTAATTTTTATGATACAACATGATTAAATAAATAATATAAGTCTAGGAATAACATCTATACCTCTATAAAAATTATTTAGGTTAGTTTTCACTGGACTTATCATGAACCTACCCTATTGCTAACCCCTCTTTTTCCAAAAATAAATATAAGTGTGACCCTATAAGATTTCCTACAATAGACCATGAGTTAGTGACCAGTTCTGAGATTATAAAACATGAAAATAGGAGGCATTACCCTCACAATCACAGTAATAAATAAAAACACTAATCAACTCCATAATATAAATAGAAAAAACAATATCCAATAATGAATGTAATTTCATACAAAATAAAATCCCCAAAAATGAAATATCATAAGAAAAATCCTATGACAGTGAGTCTAATAACAACTCCAAGCGTTGAGTTAGTAAGGCCCACATCGAGCACCAAATTACTCTTGGAAACCTAAAAATAGAATTATATATAGGGATTAGAATATATGTATACTTAGTATGATCCTCCTTAATACCCTTTATAATTGTGGAATAATAATAATAATGCCTCAGAAAATAGACAACATAACCCACACGTACCTATATTAAGTCAACTACCACCCAACCTCACCAAGGTTCACTCACCCAATAATGAAACCAGGTATAATAATATAATATCAAAATAATATATCAAGAAGGTACCCCATAACCACTTACCCATTAGTTTTTTACTTGCACACCCCAACAACATATGTCCCAGTTCTCCCATCCCTTCCAATTCCATGCCATCACACATCACATCTCATATCAAAACCACATACTATATACATATAGCTACATCATCATCATCATCATCATTACATATCAACTATGATATACCACATGACATCCATATATCAAAACCTTATACTATATCATCATCATATTAGGGTATTGAAAACATAAAATACATCAACCTCATACCCTCCTCTTACCATGAACAACCCCCACCATGTATCATAATCATAACCACATAACAAAGTCAACTGATATAATATATAATAAAACCTTTATCCATTACACCCTATATACATATACATGGAATGATCCATCACAACCCATACTACACATGGAAGGTAGATAGGGGAAGAGAGAGTATTTATCGATATGGTCGCTCGCTAACTTGGATGTTGGGGAAAACACCAATAAACAAAAACAATTGGGCATCATAAAGGTTATTTGACTTAGGTGGGGTGTGTAAGAAATCACAAGGTAAATAATATATATTACAGACACTCACAAGATTATATCAAAGGTTCACCCAAAAAATTCACTAATAATACCTAAAAAAAATATAGCACTGCCATCGTCATATACTCGTACCCGCTTCCATCGCTATACCACAACCTAACCTACCCTTCACACATGAAATGAATAAAAAATTCATGATTCCCATTTAATCATACTATTACCCATTTATATATTTTCCATTTATTATCCAAATTAAATTCATTATGATATTCATTTCTATATTTAATGTTAAAAAATTCATTAACCATCACGCATTTTTATCTTAGCCAACAACCACTCATTTCAATCATCAATAATTCTAAAACATCCCACCATTTATTAAATTCTATCCCACTTCCCACTTTCATTTTATTTATTACCAACTATATTCCATAGCATTAGGAATATATAACACAACCCACAACTACCAACTAATCACTACAACATCCACAACATGATCTAATTCCATTGAACACCATACAAACCCAACTGATAACCACAAAAATCATTCACCTATTTTAACACAAATAACAAAAATCCATCCAATACAAAAAAATGAAATGTAACTACTCTAATTTTTATAAAAACAACCTCACCACACAAACACCTCACTCACAACAAAAAAACCAACCACCCAGACTATACTAATCACAATAATATAACAAAACATACCAGTAACAAACAACAACCAATTTTATCAATAAAATGATTCAATAAATTCCCTCTTAAATTATGCTTTATATTAATTCAGCATCTCCTATATAAGAAATATCAACATAATTATATATTTCATATAACCAATTTATTACTATATTTAAGTGATTAAACTTTTATGAAATGTGATCTAATTATTCCAATAACACAAAATAAATTCTATGTTATAGAAAAATCTTTCTAGGATCATCAAATATTCTAATAACATAAATTAACATAAATATTATGTTATATTCCCTTTCCACCTCCAATTTCATTAGTACAGTTATTATATTTCTTAGGTTAATTCACCATATCCACATAATGAATAAATTAACAAAATCTAAACATAACTTAAATAATACAATAATTTCATGATTTAGATAATATATCTCACAAATAGTCACACAACCCTAGGATTGAATATTTTAGTTTCGTGGATATTTTCTACATAAAAATATTATTTTATAACACTTTCAAACATTAATCCATAATCATGCTCCTCTAGACCCTTTTCTAGACATCTCACATGATATAATCATCTTATTAACCCATATATTAAAAACATAAGAAAGGGGTGATCTCAAAAACCTAATAAGAAAAAAAATATCATAATTTATCAGATCATAAACATTAAGAAGAACATTAGGAAGAAGATAAATATATTATTAAATTATCATATACCATATATGATAATCATAAAATAATTTAGTTTAATAAAATATCATAAAAATATCATTAATGAAACATAAAAGTTATTACATGGATCAAAATGAATCACGACATAAAGGAGTGGAATACATTAAAATAAGGAATAATCATGAAAACATGGAATTTCATGAAAATAAAAATAATCTTGTAAATATGGAATAACTTTATAAACAATGTGGTATTGTGACACAACCATAAGCATAGGAAAACCATTTTTAGAAAAAAATTTATGCCCATTCTTATGTAAAAAAACTCATTATGTAAATTCCTGACTATCTAATGAGATATAAACTTAAAAAAATGATTTACAGGGTTATATAGGACTCCATATATCATTATCCATACATATTCATTCCACCTAAAATCAACCATAATTATATCTTGAAGAACCCATGGAAGAAAAAATGGGTTTCTTAAACTTTTAAAAAACATCACACAAAATGAACTTAAGAAACCACATGGTATCAAAAATCCAATTTTCAAAACTTAATAATATCATAATAACATATAAGGGGTGATTAAAATACCAATTAATGAGAGATAAACCTTATATTAAAAATAGAAGTAAAAATAAAAAATATTTCACAAAATATTTTAAACATTGTTATAAAAGATAATTTGAATATTACTTTAAAAAAATTTGAGAAGGAAAGAGAAGAATTATAAAAACCTTATTATAAAGAGTACCAAATAAAATATTCTTTAAAATAAACCAAAAATAAATCAAATAAATTTGGAGTGGTAAATAATGAAATAAATTCCTTTATTAATCAATTTAGGACATTTAAAAAAACCACATTGAAGAACCATTGAAATAATTTCATTTCATGAAAGGTTTATGGGAAAATTTGAAGCATTTAAAATATGATAAATACTTTTATTTACTTAGATAAAACACTTTTAATATTAAAAAAGAAGTAAATGAAATATAAGATTCATTTTTAAAAATGAGAGTTGTTCTTTCCAATGATATACTTTTATTTTGGGAAATGTTTTATCAAAGAAGTGGTTATTGATGATGAGAAGTAATTTACCTATTGGAAAAGAGAAAATACCATATAAAATAGGAGAATGATAAAATCAAATAAATATTAAAAAATTATATTCAATAAAGAAAGAATAAAACCCAATGAATCAGAAATTGATTCGTTGAAACCCTTGCCTTAAATTCCATCTTAGTTAATTTCACCTTAACCTAATGTATAATCGATACACTGATTTTATCATGAAAATTTTTAAACAAATTATAATGAATTTTTATTGTTATAAATCAATATCACTAGGTAATTAATTGTTTATTTTAGAAGTGGTAAATTTTATTTTGAAGGATTAATATGGAAAAAAATGAATAAAAGTGTCGCATTCTGGAAGTTTGAAATTATGAAATTCTGGAGGATTCACTAAGTGTTTAAAAAATTTCTAGGTAAAAAAATGGACAAAAAAATCTAGACATAAACCCATTGTCTACAAGACACATAGCCATCCCAAAGGGATGACTGACCAAGATATCCCATAGGGAGGGCCTGCTAGTGTGATAGTAGGACTGTGCAGGTCGTGCACTAAGGCATGGGCATAATTTAGGATAAGGACTGGGTGGGCCATTTGTGTAGGAATGACCCATGTAAGTGTGTGGGTGAGTGATCAATAACTAACCCACACATCCATGGCATTATAAGACATGAAATCTACAATTTTACATATATACAAGAGGATCGACAATGAGAATATCTAATGTAGGATAAAATTTTTCCATGCGCTGTTCATTTCTTGCAAAAATTCCACCATTCTGATTTAGACACATGAATCTCCTCTTAGACACTCACCTCTACTACTTGACACTACCTTCCACTGCTCTATACCACCTGAATCCATCTAAAACTCACCCAATACACCATGTCAACCATTGGGAAAGGTCTATCTTCAGTTTAGAAGCACTAATGAGGCTTGGGATCACCATGGATCACCTTATAAACCTTGGGTGACCACCATGGAACCCATTTAAAAATGTGAAAAGGACCTGCATTATATAAAGGAATCCTATATAGCCATTGTGAAGGCTGGATGAAAGAAGTAATACAACTTTATTACCACCATCACTGCACTGAAATATCTCTAAGGAGGGTTTGACTCACCAAGGAGATACGCGGTGAGCATCAACTACATTGTAATTCTTATCAAAATGAATATGTGATCCATGGAGTAAAATAACTACACGAACCTATGGTAATAGAAACAAATACATGGATATAAATAGGTACATACATAAAATGGCTACATGGATGTGGATGAAAATGTATATGTAGAGAATAATGTAAAACAAATATGTGAACCATGATTAAATCAGATATGTGAAAATCCACCAAGATCAGCAACATGAACCATGGTATAGAAAAAATACCTGAATTAAATAGAATTTAAAGCTATTTAAAAAAACTAAAAATCCACATGGAAGATTATTTTATTTAAAAAAGAGGCAAGGACAACTATGAATAAGATTTAACCGAAGCTGAAGATATGATAATTTTGGGATAGAAGGCCCTAATATTTCTCTTGGATGCCACTAGACCATTTTCTTCCCACACCGTGGTGCATCATTCAATGAAATTTAGAAATCATGACATCTATAGATTATTATGATATACACCTTGGGTATTATAAATAATTAATAAGAAAAATGGAAAATTTTTATCTCTTTCACATTTAAGGAGTTCAAATCTCTCCTAAAAATGTGAAGAAATTATTGACCACTATGAATGAAAAGTAGATATGAATGGAAGAGAGAGAAAGATATATTTTATGGATAAATAAATTTTGAAAAAGAGATATTAGATATGCATGTGGATTTTATTTTCTTATTAATTTAAGGGACATGCTACTATGAAAATATAGTTGACACTTAGAGACTATTAGATGAATTGAAGGATTTCCATCTGCTGCAACTCTGGATTTTTCTACCATAGTTTTTTCTTTGTTTTTTCAAAATAATTTATACCCCTCAAACATAAATTATTTATTCTTTAATTTAGGTTTTGAAGCCTTGGGTGATTGGGTGAAGGGGAGGTTACCCAATTATAATTATTGAGTCTAGGAACTTTTATTGAGTTTATTGATATATTTTATCTGTTAAATGGTTTTTAGTATTTAATTTTAGAATTGTTTTGAATGTGATTGTGCATATGATTGATTCTGAATTTTAATTATTTCCTTGGTTAAGAAATATTTTCTCTCTCTATTTTATTTTAAATCATATTTATTTATTGGTTTAGATTCAAGTAGATAGTGTTTAGTGATTACTAAAAACATGAGAAAGAAATTAGAAATAAAATTTGGATACTTGGGAATTTCAATACCTGATTAGGTATTTCTTTGGAAATTAAAAGAAGAATCATTGTGTATTTCTCACATTGGAAAGAGGATTATCTAAAATAAAGAAATTTTGAGTATAACTCTCATTATCATCATACATGAACAAGGGTAAAAATGGGGAAGTGATTGTGGAACCATTTATTTAATCAATTAAGAAATATTAAAGATTTATTTTGATAATTCCATGACAAAATTACAAAAGTGAAGCTAAAACTAAACCCAAATAACTTATTTCTCAAATTTATTCTTCTTAAAAGTCTTTTTTCTTTCTTTGATAGTCTTAGAAAATTTTTTCTTTTTAATACTCTTACACCATGAAAACTATATTAGAGAACCTTTACCTGGAGATGAATTTTTTTAATAATACTACTACATACCTTAGGGGAAATTAAATAGATTTTTAAAACCCCATGACAATTTTTTGGAAAAAATTTATGCCATTTTTGGAGAGTGAGTTCTAATATTAAATAAAATTTCATGATTAGGAACTCCAATAATGAATTCTATAATTTTGATACTAATAGAGAGAAATTTTATAATTAGGCTTAGGAATATTAATCTTGAGAATAAATTTGAACAAATAAATCTTGTTTTCTTGAGTGAAACTTCAAGTGTTTAATTCGATCAACCAAATATGGTAATAAACCCATAACAAACTCAAAGGGAACTTTATTCCCCATAATTTAAAATTCAATAAAACCAGTTAGCTATGCATTCTCAACAAAATGATTTTGAATTATGTATAAATATGATTTTAGTTTTACCTAAGTTTCATGTAATTATAGGAGAATATCCAAACTATAACATTCAAGAATTTGGCTTTATATTTTCAATCTTTAAGCTAAGAGGAGTAGCTGATGATCAAGTCAAGTGGAGGGAATTCCCCTTTTCACTTGAGGGAGTCACCAAGGAGTGGTTGTATATCCTAAAATATAGAGATATTCATGAATGGGATGATCACCAAATAAGTTTTATGTAATGATTCTTCATAACCTCCTAAATCATAGTAATATAGAAGGATATCTACACTATTCAATAAGAAACTGAAGAAACAATTTATGAGTACTAGGATATATTCAAGAAATTATGTGCCAGATTCCTTCATTAATCATTGTAGAAACACAACTTTATATTATTTTTCTACAATTAATACTAGAAAATGAGAGTAACCTCTTGGATTCATCATCTATAAGATCTTTGAATGAAAAATCACAAAAAGAAGTTTGGAGCCTCATTGAAAAGATAACATAAAATTCAAAACAGTTTGAAACAAGAAGAACATATACAATATGTATTCATGAGGAAATTAATTCAAACTCATCATCTTTAATTGATAGAAAACTTGAATAATTAACAAGAATAGTGAAACAAATGGTTATAAAGAAGGTAAATGAACCAAAGCCCTCACCTAAGGTATATTGATTTTGTTCACCACCCCATCATTTTACTAATCAATGTGTTGTGATATAGGGTATTTCGAGTTGTGAAACAACATTCTAAACAAGAAAATTTCAATAAAATTATTTATGGAATGAAATTTCACAAGCCCAAAAAGGATTAAGAAATCAATAGAACTAGGTTCTATCCCCCCTTTCCAGCTACTACTCAAATCAAACCCCTTTTCAAAAAAAATTTCAAAACCCACCTCATTTCTAACAACTTCATAATAAATTATAACAACATAAATCTTATTAACCACCTAATTTTCAAAAAAGTCCTATAGATAGCCCTTTTCTAGTGAACCACCCACCAGATGGAGATAAGGAATGAATATTGAGGAGTTAAAAAATATAGGGAAGTATTTTTCAAGTAAGTTTGAGAGTATAATGGACATGTTTTAAAAAAACCAATGAAAAATTATAGCCTAAACCATCCTGAATATTATGGAGAGTTTAATTATTATTATCACAAGAAGTGGTAAGAAGATTCTACCACCTAAACCTAGGGAATTTCAAGACAAACATGAAGGAATAAATTTTTATTTTTTTGGATAAACTATTGAATAACAACCCACTGAACCAAAATAAGAAGAAAAAAAGGAAGTAGAAGTGATCACAAGATTTAGAAAGTAAATAACTAAAACAAATTTACAAAGTAAATAAAGGGAGAAAAAATATATCCCCCTTCCATTCCCTTTTATATTTACTGAGTCTCAGAAAATAAAAGAAGATAAACTTTAGAGATAGATAAAAGAAACATTTAAAATGTTTGAAATTAACATACCTTTCTGAGAATCCTTCTAATATATTACCAATTATTCCAAATTTCTTAAGTAAATTTTCACCAAAAGAAATAGGCTTGATGGGAATGAAATAATAATCCTATGAAAGATTGTCTTATCCATGATCACACCACTATTTCCTAAAAGGTGTCAAGATCCATGGAAGTTTCCTATTCCTAACATTATTGGTTCTTTAAAATTTTCTAATGCTTTGTGTGATCTTGGTTCCTCTATAAATGTCATGTCTCATTCTCTTTTTTCATCTTTAAAAACAGGTAAATTGAAGCCCAAAAGAGTGGTTTCCCAACTAGAAAAAATCAAATATTTTTCTAGCAAGAGTTTTAGATGATGTGCTAGTGGGATTGAAAAGACTAATTTTTCAAGTAGACTTTTATATACTCACCATGGAGGAATATAAATCACTAGGCCATTCATCAATCATATTGGGAATATCATTCCTAAATATGGCCAATAATATCATCAGTGTTCATGAAGGATCCCTCACCATAGATAATGTATATGGAATGGTATACTTCAATGTTCTTGAATCCAAGAAGAACCCTTCGAACAATAATTCCTTAGTTTCAATCACTCATGAATAAGGAATTGATCCCATTTAAGATTCAGGTATGATCTATGAATTCTTATCCTTAAGAGGTAACTTTTATTTTCAAAACACCAAGAAAAAAGTGAATACTAAAAAATCTATAAATTATATTTGAAATTTCAAGATGAAAGATTCTTTGATTTATTTGATAATTTATTTTAGGAGGATGACATGATTCCATTTACACAAGAAATTCAAGATTTTGAAGTAGAGAATTTAAATTCAATCTCATATCTTGACCAACCCTTGAATCTGGAATTAAAACCTCTCCCATAGGATTTTAAGTATGTGTATGAAATAAGAAAATTTTCTTATAATTAGAGCTAATATATTTTCCAAAACTCATGAATGAACCTCAGTTGACCTTTTTATAAGAAATATCCAAGCTATAGAGTGAATCCTATGAGACATTAACCCAAAAATTTTCTCACATGGAATATTATTAGAGGGGGATTCCAAACCTATTAGGAAACCACAAAGGTGGATAAATCCCACCATTATAAAGGTAGTAAAAAAAAGATAGAGAAGTTAATAGAAACTAACATCATTTAACCAATCTCTTATTTATAGTGGGTCAGCCCAATCCATGTTGTCTTAAAGAAAATTGGTCTGACTATTGTCAAGAATGACCAAAATGAACTGATTCCCATGATATATAAAAATATTTTGAGAGTGTGTATGTATTATATAAATCTGAATCATGTTACTTGAAAATACCACTTTCCCATCCTATTCATAGATCAAATTCTAGAAATTTTAGTATAGAAAACTTATTATTACTTTTTAGATGGTTTTTAGGATACTTTTAGATACCAATTTGTCCAAAAGCAAAAGAGAAGATGAAATCCACTTTTCCTTTTGGAACCTTTTCTTAAAAAATGACACCTTTAGGGATTTTAAATGCCCTATGTACATTTCATATATTCATGGTAATCATATTATTAAATCACATTGAGGACTTCCTAGAGGTATTCTTAGATGAATTTATAGTTTCTGGTGATTCTTTTGATCGTTTCTTAGGGAGTCTAGATATTTTTTTTGAAAATGTACATTGAGAAAAATATTATTTTAAACTTTGAAAAATGCAATTTCATGGTTGATAAAATAATATTGTTAGGGAACAAAATTTTAAAAAATAAATTGAGGTGGATAAATCAAAGGTTTAAGTAATAAATTATTTTCCATATCCCACTTGTTTAAAATATATTAGATCATTATTAGGTCATGTGGGATTATATATAAGATTCATCAAGGATTTCAATAGGAATTATATTAATATTTTAATATTTCTTATAAAATAAGTTAAATTTTATTTTAGTAATGATTTTAGGAAGGAATTTGATGATCTGAATCAAAGATTGATCAACCCACTGATAATGAAACACCCAAATTGGGAGCAACCATTTAAACTGCTTTATGATGCATCAAACCAAGTAGTGGGAGCGTCACTCTCAAAAATAATTCAAGGAACATAAAAATTCATAAATTATTCCCCAAGAACCTTGGATTCAACTTAGCTCAATCACACAACCACTAAAAAATATTTCCTTTCTATTGTTTTTTGAATTAGATAAATTCAGATCTTATTTACATATAACTAAAGTAGTTGTCTTTTCTGATCATGAATCACTTAGTTATTTAATTAAGAAGGATGATGCTAAGAAAAGGTTAGTAATATGGATACTAATATTTCAATAGTTAAACCTAGAGATCAAGGAAAATAAGGGATTTTAAAATTAAGTGGAAAATAACCTTATCATACTTTCCAACACTACTGAAATAGAAATTCTAGATCTGAACCCACTCAATGATCACATACCAAGAGAAAAACTCTATATCATGGAAGTTTAAGTACCTTGGTATGCTGACATAGTAAATTATTTGGTCACATATTAGGTACAATATCACATTAATTCTCATAAAAAGCACAAACTCAAGTCCGAATCTAGATTCCATATTTGGGATGATCCATTTCCATGGAAAGTTTGTAATGATCATGACCTAAGAAGGTTCTTACCATTAAGAAAAATAAAACCTGTATTTTAATTTTTTCACACACACACCTATGGAGGCCATTTTAGACCTCAAATAATGGAAAAAAGTCTTTTAATCTAGAATATATTGTCTGAACTTTTTGAAATATGCTGATGGATATTATATGAAGTGTAAAAAATGTTATTTTTCTAGAAATATTTCAAAAAGAAAAGAGAGGATTCAAAACCCGATATTTTTTATGAAATATTTTAAGTGCATATAATTGATTTTATGGGAATCTTTACCATTTATTTTGGGAATTGTTAAATTCTAATTACTATTTATTATGTCTTGAAATGGGTAAAATCCAAGGACACTAAGAGTGATGATGCCAAAGTTCTGTGTGATATTGTCAGGTAAAATATCTTTTGTTGTTTTGGAGTGATAAGATCCATCATCAATGACCAAGGGACTCATTTTTTCAATATAATAACAAAGGATTTGATTAAGAAATATGGGGTGCATCACAATGCATATACACCCTACCATCCTCAAACAAATGGCTAGGATGAAGTGTCTAATTGAGAGATTAAAGGTATTTTGAAGGAAATGGTTAAACCCAACTACAAGGATTTGAGCCAAAGGATTTAATACACCTTATGGGAATAGAATATATCCCACAAGACACCCATAGGTATGATCCCCTATAGGTTTTTTTATGGGAAAGGTTTTGATCTACCAGTGGAGTTGGAAAACCAATCCTATTGGGATGTAAAAAAGGTGAATTTTAATTTTTTGAGTGCTGGAAAATATAGAAAACTTTAGTTACAATATATTTAAGAAATTATAAGTGATTATTTTGACAATTATAGAATTTATAAAGCAAGAACCTAAGTGGAACATGACTAACTAATTCATAAAAATACATTTCAACTAGGAGATAAAGTTCTACTCTATAATTCTAGATTGAAGTAAATTATAGGTAATCTTTATTCTAGGTTTTAAGTAAATTTTATTTCTACTCATGTCTATCCAATTTTTTCCATTCATATCAATAAATAAGAATAAGGAAACCCATTTACTATCAATGGGAAAAGGATGAAAAAGTTCCATGCAAATATACCTTAAGAACTGGTGGAGGAGCTCAAACTTCTCTAACCCATCTACTGATTACTTATCATTAGTTTAGGTTGAGATAATGACGTTAAATAAATTAACTTATGGGAGGAAACCTGAGTTTTAATGTTTTCATTGGATTTATGAGTTTAAGACGTAGTCACTTCTACCTTCACCCTTTTGATCTTTAAAATTTTTTTTAAAACTTTTATGAGTTTTATTATTTCTTTAGGTCCGTCATGGAAGAAAGATAATAGAAAAACAAGAATTAAGGGAAGTGAAAAGGGATCTTCATGAGTAAATGGGAGTTCATTATTACATTATTTGTCTTATTAACTCCCTGTATTTTTATGAAATTATATTTTGAACTGAAATTTCTAGCAGATCTGTTAAACTAAAATTTGTATGACATACTTGTTTATTTCTTAAATTAAATTATCTAAGATAGATTAGTTTATTAGCGACCATATGATTCCATGTTTTTTATTTAAAATAATAATTTGATTTAATGATTAAGATAGATAATTTAATAATTAGAGTGAAACATGGATTTTAATTTGATGAATCATAATTTGAGGGAATTTTTTGATTCTTGTAGCTAAAATTTACCTCCAATTTTTCATACTTTGAATTTATAAAAATCATTTATATTGATTTTTTATTATTATTCATTACATGAGTTATTTTACCAAATTTAATGTTCTATTCCAGAGAGGATTTCTTGACCCATTTCTTTTTATACTATCTTAATCATATTTATTGAGTGATATTCAGACATGTAACTTGCTAGAAATTTAATTAGAAATTTTCAAAACTATGACTATAGAAAACACATTTAACATGATTGATTCATTTTTTATAATCCCTTATCCTTGATGTCACCTTTTACATTTATCCTTATCTATCTTATAGAGACCATGGATAACCTTGTTAGGAATGAGACACATTTTAATCCATTTATATCCATTTATACCATCCTCTTAGTATTTTATATAATATGTTAAATTTTAAGTATGGGGGTGAGGGATGTAAATGTGGGCGGATGATATAAATTGTAAGGGAAAAGTGTAGGGGTTATTTTTTTTGGAATTGAGGAAGGATTACGATTCATTCATTATACTTTTATTATTTACACTTCTTGAAAAAAATATAATAAGAATAATTTGTTGTGACTTGGGAAAATCCTAAATCACCATTACTAGACCTATTATTTTTATCATATGTGGTTAAGTGATGGATGCGAGGTTTTTACCAAGCATAGATCTTGAAAATGTAAAAAAATATGAAACAGTAGTTTGAAAATGAAAAAATGTTAAAAAAGAAGATTAAATTCAAGAAGGTGTGAGTCATTTATTATTATTATATTAATCATAAACATACTTTGAGTCTTTTGAAGTAGGAATTTTTATTTTAAGGGGATAATACCATTGATATTTTACTTTTCATATCATGATTTATTCTTTACAGATAGACCTCCTCTTTTGAGCCTTAATGTTTTTAACATTAATACCCGACAACCTTAAATCTCATATTCATTAGAGCCTTAATTAAAATCACCTCTTGATTTTACATGACTTTTTTATTTACAAATTAGAGAAATTATTTACTCTGATATATTATGGAAAGGTGCATGTATTCATGATATTGGAATAAATTTACTTAAATTTAAATCATGAGTGATGATAGAAAATAATTCAGAGTGATTTAGACCATGACCTTTCATTCTTGATAATAATGAATTGATAAACTTGAATATATGAAAAGATAAGTTCCACCATTTTCAAAATGTAGAAAGTAAAATAATTCGATTGATTAATCTTTTGTAAAATGTGAAGATGAATTGATATTTATTATGGAAATTGAACATTTAGTTTGACATTATCAATCATTTGGTTTTTATTTATTTGATATTTGAACATTGGTGTTGAAATTAAATGCTTGATGATAATCATATCTCAAGTTTGTGAGTATTTGATTCACTCATTTTATCATGTTTTTTTAAACAATTTCTAATTATTTTTTATGGTTCTTAATCAATATCCCCATTTAATTTATTGTTTATTTTAAATATGGGAAATTTTCATTTGAAGGAATAATATGAATACAAATGAATAAAAGTATTAAATTATGGTATTTTGAATTTATGACATTCTGCAGGATTTCACTATGCATTATAGAAGTTTGAAATTATGAAATTCTTGAGGATTCACTAAGTGTTTGAACATTTTCATGTAAAAAAATGGCCAGTTTAAGCTAACCCTCAACCCATAGGCTGCAAGACACATATCCGACCCAAGTTTCCAGCCATCCAAGTGAACTCATTGGGAGGGAATTCTCATGTATAAGGATGACTGTGTAGTCTACAGACCAGATCATAGGCATAGTTTGGTCCAAGGACCACGTAGGCTGTGTGTATAGGCATAACCCATGTAAGTGCGGGGGTGTGTGAGCAGGAATTGAACCCTCACAAATATGGTGTTATGAGACACAGAAGCCACGTGTTAACATATATAAAAGTATCTCAACAATATGAATATATTATGTGGGACAAAATTTATATGGGCTCTATTAATTACTAACCAAAACACTGCTATTTTTCTTTAGATACACAACTCTCTTCTTAGACACTCTCCCCCAAAGCTCAACTCTATCTAACATTGCGTGATATTGGCAGTTGTTTCTAGAAACTCACTAGATATTCCATGGATGCCACTAGGTAAGATCAAGCTAAAGATTAGGAGCACCACCAAGGATTGATATCACTATGGATCACCTAAGAAACCTCAGGTGACCACCATAGAGCCCATTTGAAAATGGGAAAAGGCCCAACATTATATTAAGGAATCCTATTTGACCACTGTAAAGTATGGATGGAAGAATAATTTATCCTACATCATTTCCACCATTACTAAACTGAAATATCTATAATGAGGGTTCAAATCACTAAGGAGATTAATGGAAAACATTATTTATGTTTTAATTCTCAGTGTAATGGATACATGTTCCATAGAGGAAAACAATTAAGTGAACCTATGGGAATTGAAATGGATAAGAGGAGAGAAATAGGTATGTAGATAAAAAATCCACATGTATGTGGATGATAAAATACTACATAGATAATAATTCAAACTAGATAATATATCCATAATGAAAATGTCTAAATGAAACTCAACCAAGATCATCTACGTGAACCATGCTGCGAAATGAATATGTGAATTAAATGGAATTTGAAAGTACTATGGAACATTGAAAATACAAATGGTTAAGTATTTTATTTAAAAAATATGTGAAGAAATATATGAATTGCATTTAACTAAATCTAAATATACAAGAATTTGGGGAGAGAAAACCCAAATATTTCTCTTGGATATCACTAGACCATTATTTTCCCACATTGTGGTTCACCATGCAATGAAATTTAGAAATACCAATATCTTCACCTTATTATGAGATAAACCCTAGGTCTTTTGAATATTTAATAATAAAAATGGAAAATTGGTATATCTTCCAAGTTCAAGGAGTTTATATCACTCCTAAAAACATGGAGAAATCATTGGCCACTATGGATTAAAAGTAGATATATATAGAAGAGAGAGAGAGAAAGATATCTTGGATGGATAATTAAATTTTGAAAATTAGATACTAGAAATCCCAAATATTTTATTTTTATAATAATTTAAGGGACATACTACTATGAAAAAAGAGTTCTCACTTGGAGTCTATTGGATGGATTGAAGGAGTTCCACCTACTGTAACTCTGGACTTTTCTGCCACATTTTTTTTCTGTTTTTTTAATTCTAAAATGATTTATACCCCTTAAACATCCAATATTTATTATTTAATGGAGTGATACAATAATTGAGTGATTGGGTGAATGAGAGGTTACCTAATTTTAATGATTGATTAAAATAAATTTTATTGAATTTATGGATATATTTTCTCTGTTAAATGGTTTTTAGTATTTAGTTTTAGAACTTTATTTGAATGTGATTGTGTATATGATTAATTATGATTTTTTATTATTTTATTAGTTAAAAAATATTTTCTACCTCTGTTTAATTTTAAATCATATTGATTTATTCATTCAGAATCAATTGGAACGTGTTTAGTGATTACTAAACATGTGAGGAAGAAACAATAATCTAATTTGGATACTTTGGAACTTCAATACCTAATTTACTATTTCCTAGTTAATTCAAAGATGGATCATTGTGGGTTTCACACATTGGAAGGATTATTATAAAAAAATAAGGAAATTATGAGTGTAAATCTCATTATCATAAACCATGAACAAGGTTGAAAATAAGGAAGTTATTGTGGAACCATTCATTTAACCAATTAAAAAATATTGGATATTTATTTTGAAAAGTACATGACACCATTACAAAAGGGAATATAAACCTAAAACCCAGTAAATTATTTATTATAATGATTCTTCTTAAAATTATTTTTTCTTTATTTTATAGTATTATAAAACTTTTCATACTTAACACTCTTGCACCATGTCAACTAGATTAGACCACTTCTCCCTGGACATGACTTTGATTATTACTATTACTACAATATCCCTCAAGAGAAATTAAATAGATTTTCCCACACCCCACAATAGGCGTGAATCGATAAAAACATAAATATATTAATAACATATTTAAGAAATTAATTAATATACATAAAATTTTATAAAATTCATTTATAATTATTCTCTATATGTATATTATTTTGTTATTATCAATTTTCAATACCAGGTGTTAATAATCTCGACTGTTTTGAACTAGGTTCACAAAAGGAGTGTCAATATTCATTCTTCTTACAAATTTTTTCATTTAAAAACCATTAAAAGTACTATAATTTATGTTTTATAGAGGCCTATAATTTTATAATTCCATCATATTTTAGTCATGTTTTATGAAGATGAAACCAGTGTTGAACCAATTTCCGGTTATTTATTGATATCGATGGATTTTACAATAATAATCATTAATTTTTTTGGTTATTCATAATGAACCATATTAATAATATATATTACTTATATATATATATATATCATATATAATAATCAAATATAAACTAAAACCATCCATTAAGTTGGTAGTGAAAAACGAAGCACATTTATTCACTAAGGCAATAGTCCAAACACACACAATTCAAATTTTCATTTATCTTGATGGAAAGGGGAAATGTGGTTAATTATTGTTACATAATTTTAAAAACATAAACTTATACTAATTATATTTATGTTATCAATTTAATATGGTGAAATTCAATTTTATTTAGAATATTTTCATATAAAGAAATAGAAATGAGGGAGGAGCGTTTAAAAATTTATACATCACAACTTGGTTTATCACCTTTATGAAGGGGGTTAAAACTTTTAGGTATGGTATTTTGAGAATAAAAAAACCAATTTAATGCATATATTAATGTTAAGTATGGTTTTGGGTAGTGTTTTGGATGAACTATGTGGGTTTTATCATGGGAGGAAGTGGGGAGAGTAGTGACCCTTTTATAAGAGAAAAGAGATTACATTTTTGTAAATAATAAAAAAAATTCAACAATGAGAAGTCAATATCAAGAAAAGTGAATCCAAAATTGTGTAATAATGGAGAGGAGAAGTTATAATATCTATAAAATCCACAACCAAACATCCCCATACATTTTTTAAGCATGTCTTAGGTCATTTATGCTTAAATTTTTTACTCTAACCATTTTAGCTTTTACCATAGTAACTAGCTTCCGCCTAAGTAATTTATCATCTATACCTAAAAATAAAATGATAATTTTTAAATAACATGAACTTAATGATTCTAAATTTTAAACAAATTTAATAAATTAAATTTTTAAAAGTGTTAAAAATTAAGTTCAAAATAATAAATGTATAATGTATTAAAAACAATTAATTTAAAAATACAACTTAAGTTATAAAATATAAATTATGGGTTTATAAAGTAAAAATATTTTTTTTAAATTATAAATAAAATTATAAAGTAAATATTTGGTATTATAAATTTTTTTCACATATTTATAATTCTTACTTATATATTAATAATGTCATAAAATTCATGTTATTTGTAAAAACAATATTTTACACTATTCACCTAAACATCAATCTTTTTAGGAAAACCAAAAAAAAAACATCTTAAGATAATATTGCCATGATAAATTCCCAAAAATGAAGTTATTTTTTTTTTTCAATTTCACACCCTAAAATTTATAATTTTTATTTTTAATTAAAAACCTATAATATAGTGAAAAATGTAATATAAAAAACAACTAATGGAATATTAACTATTCGTTTCCCTAATAAATTACAAATTAATCTACTATTAATCATTTATTCATATAAAAATATATTATAATATAAAAGAATTCAATTTTTGAAATTTTTTTATTAGTTTCACTAGATGAGTTGATATTTAAAGTGAACTTTATATATATATATATATATATATTCCAAAATTCAGTTACCACTATTTATACCTGCTAATTTTATAGATACCTTAAGATACTCTATATTTGTTTGGTTTTGGTGTTTCAAGTTTAGAAATATATCAAAAATATTATTTATTTAAGGTGGAATATTTTACAAAAACTTGAGTCATTACATTCTACACCCCTTAAAAAGAATTTCGTCCTTGAAATTTTATTACATGGAGGAAAAAAAGTTAGGGTACTTTTCTCTCATCACATACCTGGATTTTCATGGGACCTCCTAAAATTTATGATTTTTCCTTATATATTTGACTATATAGGTGGTATTTTTTTTCTCAAAACATTATCTCTTTGATCCAATATTTCCACAGTTTGTTCTTCATATGAAAGGCCATGTTCTAGTTATACAGCTTTCAATCTTATTACATGTGATAGTTCTAATATGTACTTCCACAAAAAAGATACGTGTAAAACATTTTTCATTTTATTGAGGTGTGTAGGGAGTTATAAGAGATAATATACAACCCCAAAATGATTAATGATCTCAAAGGGACTAATGTATCAAGGTCTTAACTTTCCTTTATTCCCAAATCTCATAACCCGATTCCATGGAGATATTGGAAGTAAAACCTTATCACCAACTTCAAACAAAATATCTCATCAATCATTATCTACATAACTCTTATGTAAAATTTATTTCAATTTCATGTTTCTATAAATGGTTTGAAAATTTTCCATAATTTCTTATACATGGTCAAGAACAATCATCTTACCCTCTCTAACTCAATCCTAGAATGTTGGAGTCCTATATATCTTTCCATAAAGATCCACATATAGTGTCATCTAAATTATAGAATAGAAACTATTGTTATATAATAACTATAATAAGGGGATGTGTTGATCCCAAAAATCCATGGAAATCCATTAAAAAATTTTCAATATATTCTCTAGAGTTTTAATTATTCACCCAGACTAACCACATTTTTGAGGATGATAAACAATGATAAAACTCATATTTGTCTCCAATTATTTCTAAAGACTTGTCTATAAATATTAGGTAAACCAAATACCTCGATTAGATACAATGTGTAACGCCCCGACCCCAGTTAACTAGAGTCGGTGCATTATTACATAATATTGGAATGATCAAAAAAGATCAAGTCTCAAAAGACTGATTAGTTTTGTAGCCTTGGAATAACTAGATACATTCATAAAGTTTACATAACATCATAAAGTGAAAACTACTACAATAAAATCTTTTCTTCATAATCCACACTCATATCCCCTCATACTATCCCTAAAGGTCATTCATAAATTACTTCTTCACATCCTGGGAAAAATAAAACATTGAAATGGGTGAGCTTAGATGCTCAGTAAGGATAACAATATAGCGGAAACTTTCATAAATAAGCATAAACATTTAAGGAAATTTATAACTAAAACAAAATCCTTGAACTTCAGCATAATATGGAAAAGATAAAATGAAATAATTCCATTTACTTATTCACATGGATATTCTACTAGTTGAATAATCACATGCAATATCAATAACCACTTTCATAATGATGGAATACATAATGCCAGACTATCATAACCACATAGTCAAGGCCTCATGACAAGAATACAAATAAGATTTTGTCAAGGCCTTGTGCCAAGAAACTAATTTGTATCATGAGACCTACCGATGCATCGAGGATCTATAGTAGGCTCTACCCGTCACTTATTAAGTCCAATGCATTCCTCATATGAACAGGTTTAAACATAACAAAAACATTCGTATTAAAACTAGCATACGAAATGTAAATACTTTCTCCATAAACCATGAATGGTATAAAAATAACACATCCATAGTTAAACATATCACAAAACCTTCAATACAATATATAAGTTTTGTATCATAATAAATAAACTTCAAATAAGCTTAAAATCTATCAAAGGATGTTGACATAGATGAAATCAAAACTATTTGAGAGAAATGTATCTTTTTTTGAAATCATTTAAAAGTCACATAATTATAAAATAAAAAATTTACTTTTAAAATATTCTTATAAGATTGTAAGGGAAGCTTCGACGATTTTATAATGGTGGAAAATAGCCGCACTCACCGTATAAGTTAAAAAAGACATTCTTACCTTAATTCTGTCAAAAAGGTTAAAAATGACCTTGTTTGGAAAATGACAGAAAGATTCCTTTATAAACTTCTTATAAAAATTAAACAAGGGTATAAATGAATTTATCCCATAGTCTTTAAAATAGTAATAATAATTTGAAATACATTTTTAAGAAACATGGATGTGGATGATAAAGAGGTCCCAGTAGATAATCACGTATAAACAACCTCAGATAATGAAAAAATTGTGAAATAAACCCTTACCTTGTACTTTTACTTATTTGATGGTCTGTTAACCACCTTTATAATAATTAAAAAATTGTTATTAAGTTATACAAGAACCATATACATAATTATGATATCATACATGATCTTCTATTAATGCTTTGTTAATAATATTTTAGTATTATCGTCGTTTCAGGTGTTAACTTAATCGTTTTCTTTTATATGTTTTGTTACATAAGGCATGTTTGTTATGGATAGGTTGTATATTATTCATATCCAGAATTATATCAAGTTCTTAAACATTATTTTTAATCATCAAATTAGAATTAGACTTGAATGGATACGATGGGGAATGAATCTCATCGCGTTCGTGGAGACGGTAGTCCGTACGTACGCACGAGCGACAATATCATCCTTTTGATATTAAAATAACATATAATTGGATGTTATGTCATATATACAGAATCATTATCATGTTATATTTATTATTTACATGAATTACACATCATTATTATACCCATCCAAATGATAATTTATTGAATAACAATTACACCATGACGTGGAGACGGTAAGCCGTACGTACGGACGTATGGTGACATGTCATTCAAAGGATGGATAGAATACTGAATATGGTTGTAACATATTTATAATAAAATCAAAGTATATATAAGATACTGGAGTTATTATTTTATAATGGGAATAACAAATAAAGAAGAAGTTGAAGAAGAAAGGAACTTGAAAAAAGGTGGTGAAATCATTACCTCTTCTTCGGGTTCTTCCTTTTTATTTGATCAAAAGGGTTCCTTAGGTTAGATTTTTGATCAAAATAAGGCCTCTAGGTTATATTGAGGGAAGTTGAGAGAGTATTTGGGTAGGGTTTGACCGAGCCAAGATGCTTTGAATGTGTGAATTAGTGATAAGGGGGAGTTCCCTTTTATAAGAGGGGTGAGGGGAACCTTTGGAAAAGCTAGAAATATTATTTTATAATAAAATCATATTCTGTTTCTAATGGCTCCAAAGTGGATTATTTAAATTTTAAGGTGGGGATGGGTCGAAAACCACTCAACCAATATGTTTTAGATAGGTTTGGGTCACTATATTAACCTTATCTTTTAGTTTTAACTCTTAGTTAATTAGTTTGACATTTACCATGTCACTTTGTATTTTTATATTATATAGATAATAAACTTATTATATACATCCAAGAGACCCCCAAATGGTCCATTAATGATACACCTATCATGATACAAGTCTTTTTTACGAACCTTAGATTTTTAGGAATAGAATATAAATTAATAATATAATATTTGTTTTAAATACTCTTTTATGTCAATTTTGACACTATTGGGTATTTTGTTTTTGATAATTTCATAACAGCATTATTACTTTGAAAACAATTTATATAACCAATAATAATATGTAATATTAACCTAGAAAATTATTGGAATTCATAAAAAGTCTCAAATTACATTTATTTTTATATTTATAATATCAATTATTTTAATATTTTATTAATTAGGTAATTACCGCATCACCATTGTGTCATAAATAAATTAAATTATTTAATGTCTAAAAATTATAAATAAAATACTATTATGTAGGAAATATTTTTAGATTTATAATTAATATTTACAATCGAATTTATCTTATGTATAAACCTATATTAATTTTTTTTAGTTGTTAAACTTTGATTTTAACTCTTTTAACTCTTCTTTGAATTAAATAATAATTAATGTCCTAATCTAATCCAAGTGGACCTAAATGATAATATTTTATTCCTAATATTGTTTTTGGTCGAGATACACCTGTCCAATAGAATTAGGACATGTGTTAGGGTAATATTAATATCATTTTTACCCTTAATTACCCTATCTACTTTTAACCGTGGTAAATAAAAGTAAAAAGTTACTATTCACCAAAAATTATTTTCATCTCATTGAACTAAATTTTACTCCATGATATTAACCGTGTCTCTCGGATTTTTGAAATTCCACTCACAAAAGCAGTAAAATTAAGTTTTATGTGAATTTCCAAATTCTCCAAGGAGGTGGGTAAAAGACGGTGAAAGGTTCAATAAATTATATATATATATATATAATTATTCTAAAATAACTCCAATAAATTACATTGAACTTATATAGATATTATGTATCTATTTTGACATTAATTAAATTTAAATAAAATAAATAATTATTTAAATAAAAATTCATTTTTAAACTATAACTCAGTGTTTTTTCACTATTCATCAAAAATTGAAAGTTTTCAGAAAAATACCAAAATTTTACCCTAGGATAATTTCGATATTACTAATCCAAAAATGAAGTCCATTTTGAAAGATAAAATTTATTAAATTTCAAAAATTGGGTATTACTATTCATAACAGCTAGTTTGATTGGTTATGGTGTGTGTGTTAGAACTCGAAGTTGCGTACAACACACGCTACTATATTATTCAAAGGGAAGCGTACCATGGAAGATTGGGGTGTTACATTCTCCCCTACTTAAAATAATTTCATCCTCGAAATTTTTAGAATACTACCACATGAAAAGACTCTGGTGGTTCTTCATCATAAGTTCCTCGGGTTCCCACATTGCCTCTTCCATCTTATGGTTTCTCCACAAAACTTTTACCAGACGAGTCATCCGGTTTCTCAGTACTTGTTCTCTTGTATCAAGAATCCTGACGGGCTCTTCGCAATAAGACAGATCGGGTTCCATTTATAATTCCTCATAGGTGAGTACATGCGTTGGGTCAGGCATGTATTTCCTTAACAGTGATACGTGGAACACATTGTGAACTTTGGAGAGACTTGGCGGCATTGCCAAACAGTAAGCTACATCCCCAATTCATTCTAGAATTTCGAAAGGTCCGATGTAACTGGGAATCAATTTACCCTTCTTAACGAAACGTATAACTCCCTTCCATGGAGATACCTTCAAGAAAACATGATCTCCTACGTGAAATTACAAATCCTTCCTTCGGTTATCGTCATAGCTCTTCTGCCTACTTTGAGATGCTTTGATGTGGTTTTGGATTAGCTTTACCTTTTCCATTGTTTCCTCCACCAGTTCTGGGCCTACAAGTTTTCTTTCACCAATGTCATCCCAACAGGTTGGTGTGCGACATCTCTTTCCGTATAACGCTTCATATGGTACCATCTAAATACTCGAATGGAAGCTATTGTTATAGGAAAATTCTACCAGAGGTAAATATTGATCCCACATACCCTGAAATTCAAGTGAGCAGGATCTCAACATGTCTTCTAAGGTTTGAATAGTCCGTTCTGATTTTCCATCTGTTTGAGGGTGGTAGGCAGTGCTCAAATGAAGTTCAGTATCCAAGGCCTTCTAAAGACTCTTCCATAATCTTGAAGTAAAACGGAGATCACAATCAGAAACAATCGATAGGGGTACTCCATGAAGTCTCACAACTTCATTAATATATAGTCTTGCTAGGCGTTCAAGTGGTAAATCTTCCCTTATAGCAAGAAAATGTGCTTACTTGGTAATACTATCAACAATGACCCATCTTGCATTGTTACTTCTAGGAGTCTTTTGTAGCCCCATGATGAAGTCCATCGTAATATTATCCCATTTCCACTCAGGTATAGGAAGAGGTTGCAATACTTCACTAGGCTGTTACCTTCCATCTTTCACTTGTTCACAAACCATACATCTTGACACAAAATCAGCAATCTCCCTCTTCATGTTGTCCCACCAAAAATGTTCCTTAAAATATCTATATATTTTGGTGCTCCCCGGGTGTATAGAGAAATTGGAACTATGAGCATCGTCCAGCAATTCCCTTTTTAGATCAGGTATATCAGGAACACAAAGTCTCTTCCCAAATTTCAAAATTCCATCTTCATACACAAAGTCTCTCAATCTCCCATCATTCACAGCTTTAATCTTCTTTTGAAATTCTTCATCATCAGTCTGAGAACTCTTAATCCTTACTAGTAAAGATATTTTGGAAACCATTTGAAAAAGCATTGATGTTTCACCTTCCATGGTTATTCCCATGTCCATCTTCACTAGATCCATGAAAATTAGATCCCTTTCAATTCTCATATTGTTCAAAACTCCATGATATTTTCTGATCAAAGCATCTGCCACCTTGTTTGCCTTCCCCGGGTGGTAGTGTATCGTGAAATCATAATCCTTGAGTAATTCAAGCCATCTCCTTTGCCTCATGTTGAGTTATTTTTGTGAGAAAATATACTTCAAACTCTTGTGATCAGTATAAATATCACATTTTTCACCATAGAGATAATGTCTCCATATCTTCAAAGAAAATATTACAGCAGCTAAATCAAGATCATGAGTAGGATAGTTTTTCTATACTACTAGAAATAAGACTTTTCCCAACACTTTCATACCAACAGTTCAAAGAAACCATTGGTATAGGTAGTCTTTCCCAACGGTTTCATCAAACCGTTGGGAAAGATAATTTAAAAGTCTCTTTTCCCCAACGGTTTGATGAAACCATTGGGAAAGAGTTTCTTTTCCCAATGGTTTGATGAAACCATTGGGAAATATTGGTAAAAACATCCCTTTTCCCAACGGTTCCATTAAAACGTTGGGAAATATTGACTTTCCCCAACAGTTTTTAAAAACCGTTGGGAAAAAAATGCCCCAAATTAGACAGAAGCCTCCCTACGATTCCAGAACCATTCCGCTGATCTCCAGAAGCTCTCCAGAAGCGATTCCTTCGTAGAAACCATTGAGAAGCCCCACCTTTTCCATCGGATCAACTACTGACAGGTTACACTCCTTCCATCTTTTATTAAGGATATAGTTCCTCCCCTTATCAATCATATCCTTCTATTCTCAAGGATTTGGTTATTCCCAATTTTTAGGGTTTTGGAAAAATTTTATGATTCACTAATCCACGAATTTTGTACTCAAATAACTACATAGGTGTATGTCTAATTAATGTTTTCATTACACATTTACATTTATAATGGCATGGTGTCTATTGTGTTCTAATCTTAATTATTCATAGTTTTTTTTAATCTCAATGCTTCAAATATTACATCTTCATGTATATAAACTCATAAGAAATTGTTTGTAATATTTATTGATATCATTTCATGAAATCACTCCTTTCATTAAGATCATGTCAAACATGAAGATCTTGTTCATCTTAATTTTTTTACACTATGTGTATTACATAACAAGTATGTATCATGTTTTTATCAAAATCTATAAATATATAAAATGAAACTGCCCCTCAGACAGCCCCCCGGACAGCCCCCCACCCTCCTCCCTGGACCCCAGACAGCCCCCCCAGACACCCCCAGACATCCCCCGAATAGCCCTCGGATAGCACCCGGACAGCCCCCTGGATAGCCCCCCGAACAGCCCCCCACCCTCCTCCCTTGACCCCAGAGAGCCCCCCAGACACCCCCCGGACAACCCCCCCACCCTCCTCCCTGGACCCCAAAGAGCCCCCCAGACACCCCCCCCGGACAGCCCCCCACCCTCCTCCCTGGACCCTAGACAGCCCCCCAAACAGCCCCCAGACATCCCCCAGACAGCCCCCGAATAGCCCCCGAACAGCCCCCCGGACACCCCCCGGACACCCCCCGGACAGCCCCCCCACGCTCCTCCCTGGACCCCGGACAGGCCCCTGGACACCCCCCAAACAACCCCCCGGACACCCCCCGGACATCCCCCCAACCTTCTCCTTGGTACCCGGACAACCCCCCAGACATGCCCCCAGATAGCCCCGGCTAGCCCCCCGGACACCCCTCGGGACCACTCAAACTGTGTCTCTTTTGTTCAAAATGGACTAAATTTTAAGTGAAATCAACAACTGACATACGGGAAACTGACCAAATGCCTTTGGATTCTGTTGAAACTTTAGGAAAATGATCCATGAGTCATATGGGACGTGTAGGAGTCAACCTCGTCTCAATACGAGGCGCTGTGTGGCCGACACCACCCAAACTGTCTCTCTTTTGTTTAAAATGGATAATATTTTATGTACATACGCCAAACCGACCAAACGCCTACAAATTCTATTGAAACTTTAGGAAAATGATCCATGGGTCATATGTGACATGCACGAGCCAACCATGCCACAAACTGAGCCGCGATGTGGCCGGGACCACTCAAATTGTCTCTCTTGTGTTTAAAATGGACTAAATTGTAAGTGAAATAAAAAACTGACATACGGGAAACTAACCAAATGCCTTTTTATTCTATTGACACTTTAGGAAAAAGATCCATGAGTCATATGTGACGTGTACGAGTAAACCCCGTCTCAATCCGAGGCATCGTGGGGTCGGGACCACCCAAACTGCCTCTCTTTTGTTCCAAATGGACAATATTTTATGTACATACGCAAAACCGATCAAACAGATTCTGATTGTGTTGAAACATTAGGAAAATGATCCATGGAACATATGTGACGTGTACGAGTAAAACCTGCCTCAATCTGAGGCCCGGTGTGGCTGACACCACTCAAAGTGCCTCTTTTTTTTAAATGTACTTAATTTTAAGTGAAAACAACAACTGTCATACGGAAAACTAACCAAAAACCTAAGGATTCTGTTGAAACATTAGTAAAACGATCCATGGGTCATATGTGATGTTTATGAGTCAACCCCGCCTCAATCCGAGCCGCGGTGTGGCTGGAACCACTAAAACTGTCTCTCTTTTGTTGAAAATGGACTAAATTGTAAGTGAAATCAATAACTGTCATACGGGAAACTGACCAAATGCCTTCCGATTCTATTTACACTTTAGGAAAAAGATCCATGGGTCATATGTGATATGTACGAGTCAATCTCGCCTCAATCCGAGGTGCGGTGTGGCCGAAACCACCCAAACTGTCTCTCTTATGTTAAAAATGGACAATATTTTATGTACATACACCAAACTGATCAAACGGATTCTGATTGTGTTGAAACATTAGGACAACGATCCATTGCTCATTTGTGACGTGTACGAGTCAAACCTGCCTCAATCCGAGGCCCGGTGTGGCTGACACTACTCAAAGTGTCTCTCTTTTGTTTAAAATGGACTTAATTTTAAGTGAAAACAACAACTGACATACGCCAAACCAACCAAACACCTTCTGATTCTATTGAAACTTTAGGAAAACAATCCATGGGTCATATTTGACCTATATGAGTCAAGTTCGCCTCCATTCGAGCCGCGGTGTGGCCCTGACCACTCAAACTGTCTCTCTTTTGTTCAAAATGGACTAAATTGTAAGTTATATCAACAACTGACATACGGTAAATGAACCAAACGCCTTCGGATTCTATTGAAACTTTAGGAAAACGATTTATGGGTCATATGTGATGTGTAAGAGTCAATACCACCTCAATCCAAGGCACGGTGTGGGTGACACCACCCAAACTATCTCTATTATGTTAAAAATGGACAATATTTTACGTACATATGCTAAACCGATCAAACAGATTCTGATTGTATTGAAACTTTAGGACAATGATCCATGGATCATATGTGATGTGTATGAGTAAACCCCACCTAAATCCTAGGCCCGGTGTGGCCGACAGCACTCAAAGTGCCTCTCTTTTGTTTAAAAGGGACTTCATTTTAAGTGAAAACAACAACTCACATAAGCCAAACTGACCAAACGCCTTCGGATTCTGTTGAAACTTTAGGAAAATGATCCACGGGACATATGTGACATGTACGAGTCAACCCTGCCTAAATCCGAGCCGCGATGTTTCTAGGACCACTCAAACTGTCTCTCTTTTGTTGAAAATGGACATAATTTTAAGTGAAAACAACAACTGACATACGCCAAACCAACCAAACGACTTCTAATTATGTTAAAACTTTAGGAAAACTATCCATGTCTCATATGTGATGTGTACGAGTCAACCCCACCTCAATCCGAGCCGTGGTGTGACTAGGACCACTCAAACTGTCTCTCTTTTGTTCAAAATGGACTAAATTGTAAGTGAAATCAACAACTGACATACTAGAAACCAACCAAACGCCTTCGGATTCTATTGAAACTTTAGTAAAATGATCCATGGGTCATATGTGATGTGTAATATTCAACCACGCCTCAATCCGAGATGCCGTGTGGCCGGGACCACCCAAACTTCCTCTCTTTTGTTCAAAATGGACAATATTTTACGTACATGCGCCAAACTGATCAAACGGATTCTGATTGTTTTGAAACTTTATGAAAATAATCCATGGATCATATGTAACATGTAAGAGTAAACCCCACCTCAATCCGAGGCCCGTTGTGGCCGACACCACTCAAAGTGCCTCTATTTTGTTTAAAATGGACTTAATTTTAAGTGAAAACAACAACTGACATACGCCAAACCAACCAAACGCCTACGTATTCTGTTGAAACTTTAGGACAACGATCCATGGGTCATATGTGATGTGTATGAGTTAACCCCGCCTCAATCTGAGGCACTGTGGGGCCGAGATCACCCAAATTGCCTCTCTTTTGTTCCAAATGGACATTATTTTATGTACATACGCCAAACCCATCAAACAGATTCTAATTGTGTTGAAACATTAGTACAATGATCCATGGATCATATGTGACATGTACGAGTCAACCCCGCCTCAATCTGAGGCCCGGTGTGGCTAACACCACTCAAAGTGCCTCTTTTTTTTAAATGTACTTAATTTTAAGTGAAAACAAAAACTGTCATACGGAAAACTAACCAAAAACCTAAGGATTATGTTGAAACATTAGTAAAACGATCCATGGGTCATATGTGATGTTTATGAGTCAACCCCGCCTCAATCCGAGCCGCGGTGTGGCTGGAACCACTAAAACTGTCTCTCTTTTGTTGAAAATGGACTAAATTGTAAGTGAAATCAATAACTGTCATACGAGAAACTGACCAAATGCCTTCCGATTCTATTTACACTTTAGGAAAAAGATACATGGGTCATATGTGATATGTACGAGTCAATCTCGCCTCAATCCGAGGTGCGGTGTGGCCGAAACCACCCAAACTGTCTCTCTTATGTTAAAAATGGACAATATTTTATGTACATACACCAAACTGATCAAACGGATTCTGATTGTGTTGAAACATTAGGACAACGATCCATTGCTCATATGTGACGTGTACGAGTCAAACCTGCCTCAATCCGAGGCCCGGTGTGGCTGACACTACTCAAAGTGTCTCTCTTTTGTTTAAAATGGACTTAATTTTAAGTAAAAACAACAACTGACATACGCCAAACCAACCAAACGCCTTCAGATTCTATTTAAACTTTAGGAAAACGATCCATGGTTCATATTTGACATGTACGAGTCAAATCCTCCTCAATATGAGCCGCGGTGTGGCTAGGACCACTCAAAATGTCTCTCTTTTGTTCAAAATGGACTAAATTGTAAGTGATATCAACAACTGACATACGGGAAACGGACCAAATGCCTTCGGATTCTGTTGAAACTTTAGGAAAACGATCCATGGGTCATATGTGACGTGTAAAAGTCAACCCTGTCTCAATTCGAGTCACCGTGGGGCCGGGACCACCCAAACTGCCTCTCTTTTGTTCAAAATAGACAATATTTTACGTACATACGCCAAACCGATCAAACGGATTGTGATTATGATGAAACTTTAGGACAATGATTCATGGATCATATGTGACGTGTACCAGTCAACCCCACCTCAATCCGAGGCCCGGTGTGGCACTTATGGAGTCACAAGTGATGAGACTCCTAAGAAAATACCTTTTCACCATATATTAGAAAAGTGGTTGTCATATGAAGATTGAAATGGGTGTAAATAATATTTGAGTTATTGAAACTCTTATTCAACTATACTGGATGATTGTTGTCATATGAAGATTCAAATGGGGAATTTTTCACCATGTCTCTAATCAAAGCGATGGTGTTATTTTTTGTTGTTTTAAGTTTTTAACTGTTTTAAGTGCTGTTTTTATGCAGGTGTATGCACTAGAGGGGCTACTGGAGGGGCTGCTATGCAAAAATTCTGGAAATAAACAATACCAATAGTTTACAACCGTTGGTATAATTTGAGAAAGAATTATACCAATGGTTCAATAAACCGTTAGTAAAACAACTATCCCAATGGTTACAAACTGTTGGTATAGTATTTTTTATTGAACATATGCCAACGGTTTCATTGAAACTGTTGAAAAAAAAAACAATACCAACGGTTGTAAACCGTTGGTATAATATCAAAATAATAGAATTCCCAACGGTTCTAAACCATTGGGTAAACCTATACCAACGGTTCAACAGGAACCGTTGGCAAATCAATACATAGAGTGGGCTATTCCAACTGTTTAGTTCAAACCGTTGGTATAGATCTTTCCCCATGCCTTACTTCCCTACGGTTTGGACAACCGTTGGTATAGAATATACCAATGGTTTTCCAGCCTATACCAACGGTTTAGAACCATTGGTATATCCTCCATTTCCAGTAGTGCTCATGAATTTTTAGCTATCGTGATGCATAGGCAATAACCCTATCATTCTGCATAAGGACACAACCAAGTCCTTTCTTCGATGCATCACTATAAATAACGAACCCATCATTCCCCGATGGTAGAGTCAATATAGGAGCATTGAATAATCTTCTATTCAGTTCTTCAAAACATTCTTCACACTATTTTGTCCAAACAAATTTAACCCCCTTATGTGTGAGCTTTGTTAATGGGTTAGCCAATCGGGAAAAATTATGGACGAAACGTCGATAATAAACTGCTAAACCAATAAAACTGCGTACCTCAGTTATACTCGTAGGTGATGTCCATTCTTGGATTGCCTTGGTCTTAGAAGGATCAACAGAGATTCCATATTTAGAGACAATATGGCCAAGAAAAGAAATATCCTGAATCCAGAATTCACACTTGCTAAACTTCCCATATAATTCATGTATTCTCAGAGTCTTTAGGATAATGCGCAAGTGATTTTCATAATCTTCGTAGGTTTTGGAGTATACCAAGATATCATCAATAAATACCACCACAAAACCATCGATATATTCCTTGAAAAATCTATTCATTAGATTCATGAATATAGAGGGTGCATTAGTCAGCCCAAAAGGCATTACCGTAAACTCGTAATGCCCATACCTTGTTCGAAATACTGTCTTCGGAATGTCTTATTTCTTCACACACAACTGATGGTATCCAGATCGAAGGTCAATCTTTGAAAAGTATTGAGCTCCATGCAGTTGGTCAAATAAATCATCAATGCGAGGTAGGGGATACTTGTTCTTTATTGTTATAGCATTGATCTCCCTGTAGTCGATACATAACCTCATAGATCCATATTTCTTTTTAACAAAAAGAACAGGGGATCCTCATGGAGAAACACTAGGATGAATAAATCCCTTATTACTCAATTCCTCTAGTTGTTTCTTTAGTTAAACTAATTCTACACTGGCCATTCTATAAGGGGTCTTCGATATAGGCCTTGATCCGGGAATTAAATCAATGGAAAACTCAACTTCTCATTCTGGAGGATGTCCAGGTAAATATTTTGGAAACACATAGATATATTCTTTCACAATAGGTACATCCTCTATTTGGAAATTCCTTTCCTCACCCACAGTCATTTCATTATCTTCCTCCACAATAATTGAATTTAGTTGAGCTACTGGAGGTGGATCTAGATTAGAATTAGGTGGTGACGATTCTGCTCTAAAGATAAGGTGTTCCTTATCATCATCATCAAAAATCGTAACCTACTTATTCTTACAATAAATATTCGAATAATGGTCTAAAATCCAATCTATACTGAGGATTATATCAAACTCAATAATAGTTATGACGATGAGATTAGCGGATAAAGAACATTTATGTGCTCTAATGGGGACTGATTCACAAAACTTTATTGCAATGATACTTCCCTTAAGAGTTTTAACTGACAACTCCTTTGTTAAATCAAATTGTAAATATCTAATTTTCTTAGAAAACTGGGAAGAAATGAAACAATGCGATGATCCAGAATCAAATAATGCATTTTCTAAACTTGAGGAAACCATTAAATTACCTGCCACCACGTCTTTCGGAGCTTCTACCTCAGCAGTAGTGATAACATAAGCTTGGCCTTGATCCATTGACCTTTTCTGAGGTAAGTTCCCCTGAATCTTAGGAAAATCATTAGAATAATGTCCCATCTATCTGTAGCTGTATCATTGAACATCAGTAGCTTCTTTCTTCCCCTTGCAATCACGAGCTTGGTGGCCTTTTTCACCACACTTGTAACAGAATCCCATTCCTTTTAAGCAAGTACCGGGGTGTTTCTTCCCACATTTACTGCAGGATGGAGATTC
The DNA here is from genome assembly GCA_963277665.1 of Viscum album. Classification (NCBI taxonomy): domain Eukaryota; kingdom Viridiplantae; phylum Streptophyta; class Magnoliopsida; order Santalales; family Viscaceae; genus Viscum; species Viscum album. The sequence goes on along the minus strand of OY728132.1, from coordinate 27,722,929 downwards.
AACTTTTCCCTTCTTCCCCTTATTTCCATTCCCAGATTAATCAACATATCTCTTCTTCTCTTTCTTTGCTGTAAAGTCATAAAACTTAGATAATTCCTTTTCTATCTTGATAGCACATGAGACAATATCTTCGTACGACGAGAAGGATTGTGACACTAATGCTCGACGAAGAAATGGTTTTAACCCATCAAAGAAATGATCAATCTTACTTCTTGGGTTACATATATAATCTCTAGAATACCTTGCTAACCTTGTAAAGTTATTCTCATACGTTGCGACATTCTCATCATCCTTTTGTCTCAGACTCAGAAATTGCCTTTCAATATCTGCTCGATGGTCATGAGGAAAGTATTTTTCTAAGAAAAGCTCTTTGAACTCCCTCTATTCCATATTTTATACTTCATTATCTTCCTTCGTTTTTTGAATCAATGACCACCATTGATCAGCATCTCCAGTGAGGCGATACACTACCATGATAGATTTTTCCCTTTCACTACTCCCCAAATCCAGAAATATTTTCTCTAGGGAACTTATCCATTGCTCAGCTACTAATGGATTTTTACTCCCACTGAATGTTGGTGGTTGCTGTCTCATGAAGCGATCTAACATTAATCCTCCACGTTGTGGATCAGGGTGCTCCATACGGGTAAGGTTATTATTCATAACCTGAGTGAGTTGTCCCAGTATGGTGATTAGTTGATCAACACCAGTTGCATCACCAGCTCCACTATAATTATCGTGAGCAGGAGGGAAATCCCTACATGGAGTGCATGCATTGATATGGTTTCCATTTCTTCCACTAGGTTCCATTTCTAAAAAATGGCATAAACTAGATCAGTTTATGAATCAAAATACATAATTCCATACTTGTAAAACACTTAACATAAATTGAACTATTTATGGATATAATCCATAATCGTTAAAATGTTTTCTTTGAGGAAGTATATAATCATAAACACTTCATAATTTTTTGTAAATAAAATGAGAATTATCCTAATTATATCCCCTGGGAGTGTCGTAACCAAGAGTGCATCAAGGCCCATTGTCGTGCACCAGTTCCCATTCGAGTCTAGATCAAAGCGGTGTTTTCAAGTTTTACCCCTAGGTACATCTGTGCCAGAGTCGCCTCTACAAGCTCATATCCAGATAGGGATGTATTTCTTGGAAAACTCACAAAATTTCTACAATACCAAAATTCTAGGAAGTTCTTCTATACTAATCCTCAAAGTCCATCTTAGATCTATGTGCTCTAATCAGATATTATCTAAATCTAGCTTCCAAGGTTTGTACTAAACTTCCTCTGATACCAACTGTAACGCCCTGACCCCAGTTAACCAGAGTTGATGAATTATTACATAATATTGGCATGATCACAAAAGATCAAATCTCGAAAGACCGATTATTTTAGTATCCTTAGAATAACTAGATACATTCATAAAGTTTACATTACATCATAAAGTGAAAACTACTACAATAACATCTTGTCTTTATAATCCACACTCATATCCCCTCATACTATCCCTGCAGGTCTTTCATAAATTACTTCTTCACATCCTGGGAAAAATAAAACATTGAAAGGGGTGAGCTCAGATGCTCAGTAAGGATAACAATATAGCGGAAACTTTCATAAATAAGCATAAACATTTAAGGCAATGTATAACTAAAACAAAAGATTTTTAAACTTGAACTTCAACATAATATGGAAAAGATAAAATGAAATAATGTGATTTACTTATTCACATGGATATTCTACTAGTCGAATAATCACATGAAATATCAATAACCACTTTCATAATGATGGAATGCATAATGCCAGACTATCATAACCACATAGTCAAGGCCTCGTGCCAAGACTACAAATAAGATTTTGTCAAGACCTTGTGCCAAGACACTATTTTGTCTCATGAGACCTACCGATACATCGAGGAGATATAGCGGGCTCCACCTATCACTTATTAAGTCCAATGCATTCCTCATATGAACAGTTTTAAACATAACATAAACATTCGTATTAAAACTAGCATACGAATTGTAAATACTTTCTCCATAAACCATGAATGGTATAAAAATAACACATCCACAATAAAACATATCACAAAACCTTCAATACAATATGGAAGTTTTGTATCATAATAAATAAACTTCAAATAATCTTAAAATCCATCAAAGGATGTTGACATAGATGAAATCAAAACTATTTGAGAGAAATGTCTCTTTTTTTTTGAAATCATTTAAAAGTCACATAATTATAAAATAAAAAATTTACTTTGAAAATATTCTTATAAAATTGTAAGGGAAGATTCTATGATTTTATAATGGCGAAAAATATCCGCACTCACCGTATAAGTAAAAAAAGACATTCTTACCTTAATTCTGTCGAAAAGGTTAAAAAGGACCTTGTTTGAAAACGACAAAAAGATTCCTTTATAAAATTCTTATAAAAATTCAACAAGGGTATAAATGAATTTATCCCATAGTCTTTAAAATATTAAGAATAATTTGAAATACATTTTTAAGAAACATGGATGTGGATGATAAAGAGGTCCCACTAGATAATCACGTATAAACAACCTCGGATAATGAAGAGATTGTGAAATAAAAACTTACCTTGTACTTTTCCTTAGTCGATGGTATGTTAAACTCCTATATAATAATTAAAAAATTGTTATTAAGTTATACAAGAACCATATACATAATTATGATATCATATATGATCTTCTATTAATGCTTTGTTAATAATATTTTAGTATTATCATCGTTTCGGGTGTTAACTTAATCGTTTTCTTTTATATGTTTTGTTACATAAGGCATGTTTTTTATGGATAGGTTGTATATTATTCATATCCAGAATGATATAAAGTCCTTAAAAATTATTTTTAATCATCAAATGAGAATTATACTTGAATGGATACGATGGGGAATGAATCTTATCGTGTTCATGGAGACTGTAGTCCGTACGTACGCATGAGTGACAATATCATCCTTTTGATATTAATATAATATATAATTGGATGTTATATCATATATAAAGAATCATTATCATGTTATATTTTTTATTTACATGAATTACACATCATTATTATACCCATCCAAATAATAATTTATTGAATAACAATTACACCACGACGTGGAGACGGTAAGCCGTACGTACGCACATATGGTGACATGTCATTCAAAGGATGGATAGAATACTAAATATGGTTGTACCATATTTATAATAACATCACAGTATATATAAGATACTGGATTTATTATTTTATAATGGTAATAACAAAGAAAGAAGAAGTTGAAGAAGAAAGGAACTTGAAAAAGGGTGGTGAAGCCTTGGAAAGTTAATGATCTTATAGAAAGGATTGCTGCAATTTGGGGATTTGCTGATTGGAAAATGATGGCAATGGGTCGTGGATTCTACCATATTGTTTTTCCTTCTTATGATCTCAAGAGGCGTGCTTGAAGTCTTGGATCTGTCTCTCTGAAGCCTGGTTTCCTTCGAATTCATAAATGGGACAGAAACTTTGACCCGAGTTCTGTCAAGAATACCTTTTCATAATTATGGATACAGACCTGAAATCGGAATTGGTTATACTTGCACCCCCAAATTCTTTGGGATATTTCTTCATCTGTCGGAAATCCAATCAGGCTGGACAAGCAAACTGATAACCCCTCTTTTGGTCATTTTGCAAGAATTCAGGTAGAGGTTGACATGTATGCCTCTCCTGTGGAAGAAGTGATGCTGACCACCAAAGATGATAGTATTACTCTTGGGATTTTTTATTATAGGAAGCCCAAGTTTTTCTCGAATTGTCATTTTTTGGACATGTGGAATCAGATTGTAACAGACATAAAGTTTGTAGCTTCTGTAAAATCAGAGGGCATGAGGACTCAACTTTCAGGAGATATAAAGAAAAAACATTGGTTCTGACCCCCCTATCAAAGGAGACTCAAACAAGCAGTGTGTTGGAGAACCTAATTTGGGGCGATCAATTCAAAACATTGTGGGGAATTACAAAGAGCCTGCTACTATACATGATCTGGATCCAATGTCAGAATCCTCTACGAGAGATGGAAATCTCATTCTTGAGTAGACTTTTGTGAAGTCCACTGATGATGATCTTGTTCAATCTTCTGCTAAAGATCCATGTGAATTATCTGATTCTGTTTTGGCTGGGCTTGTAGGTCAAAATGAATCTGCTCCATTAGAGCCTGCTGCTGGAGCTGTGGTTGTTGATGTTGATTGTTCTGATAATCCCGATAATGCCTCAAGGGATGACCCTCTCCCTTCCAGTGGCGATTCCCTTTCTCATACTGATGCTGGAATCTCTGCTCCTAGTTTGGCTGGGCCTGTAGGTCAATCTAATCAGAATGAATTTGTTTCATTGGAGCCTACTGCTGAAGATGTGGTTAATAATGTTGATTATTATGATAATCCTTCTAATGCCTTAAGGGATGACCCTCTCCCTTCCTGTGGTGATTCCCTTGTTCATATTGATATTGATCAGACTTCTGGATTGCATTCTGGAGATTTCCTTCAGGTCCATCCGGATAAGGTTGCGAGGAGAAGACTCCCTGGCAGTTTACTTGCCCTTGTTGATTCTTTGAACAAGTTTTATTTTCTCAGCCCTAAGTCATGTGAGGATGATGATGATTCTTCTGCTCAGAAGCATGATTCAGAGACTCCTCCTCTTGATAATTTGTGTACTAATAAATCTATCAAAGTTCTGAAGTCAGGTGAAGATGGGCCTTGCACAAGGCTCCACTCTAAGAAATGAAGATTCTGTTTTGGAATTGCCAAGGGATTGGGAATTCTCCCACGGTCAAGTAACTTAGGCATCTCATTTTGACCAATAAACCTTTCTTAATTGGTATTGCTGAGCCACAAATGAAATATGAGAATTGGGTCTCTTTTAGATGGTCCTCTTTGGGTTACTCCTTTGTTTCCAATAATAAAGTGGGGGACAGTGCTGAATCTTTATGGGTTATGAAACACAATAGTGTTTCCGTTGAATCTTTTGTGAATGATATGCATTATGTAACTTTATCTTGCGGTATTAATTCTCTCACTCTCTCGGTTACCTTTATTAATGCCTTCAACCTTTAAACTAAGAGGAGATATCTGTGGGATAATATTGTTGATATCTCTAACGGTATGAATCATAGTTGGATTTTAATTGGTGATTTCAATGCTGTCTTAACACCTGAGGAAAAAACTGGGGAGAATTTCTGCCACATTTCAATTGCTGAATTTGCCTCCTGTATTGATAAATGTAGTCTGATTCAAGTCCATGTGTCTGGAGCTGATTTTACTTGGAGCAGGTACACCATCAATGGATGACAGGAAAGTAAGTTGGATAGATTCTTTGTACAAGTGGATAATGGAAATAGTGCAATTGATGTGTCAGGAGTCACGTTACGAAGGATACATTATAATCATAATCCTATTTTGGATGAGGTCTGTGATAGCAGAGTGAGGACAGCTCCGATCCCCTTCAAATTTAATAATGCTTGGCTGGTTATTCTGGGTTTCAGGGAGATTGTCTTAGATGTTTGGAATTCTACTTTCATGGGAATTCCTTCTCATATTTTTTCTTGTAAGTTAAAATAATTCAAGAGAAGATTAAGGAAATGGAGTAAATCTTCTTTCTCCTCCCTTAGTAATGATATCAAAGAAGCTGAAATTTTCTTGCTCAATTATCAGAGAAATAATAGCTTACATGATGTTCCCTCCCTGGAGGAGATACAAGCTGCTTCAAATTTGGATAATCTCTTGACTCTTAAAGAAATATTAGATCAGAATTAGTTTAATCTGAGATGGTTAAAGGAGGGAGATAGGAATTCCAAGTTGTTTCACTGCATGAACAAAGAAAAGAGAGCTTGGAGGAACCTTAATGCCATTACCATTGATGGGAGTATGCTATCTAAAAAAATGAGATTGCCCAAGCTGCTATTAACTACTTTGAGAAGCTGTATTCAGACACTGGAGTTGATAACTCTGAAAAAATAATTAATTTTTTTGAACCCTCTACCACTGATTTTTAGAATAATAAGCTCACTGAGACTCCTACTATTAAGGAGATCTATGATTCTCTTCTATCTTTAAACATTGACAATATTGCTGGTCCTGATGGATTTACCAATAAGTTTTTTATGTTCTAATGGGATATTGTCAACCTTGACATTACAAATGTAGTGAGGGACTTTTATAGGTCCTCTTTTATGCTGTTTGGGATGAACTATAATTTTATTGCTTTAATTCCCAAGAAAGATTGTGCTCTTGACATTAAAGACTTTCGACCAGTGTCTATTGGGAACACCATACCCAAGATTATCAGTAATATTATGACTCATAGGTTGGGTGAAATTTCCAAGGGACTTGTTTCCAATAATCAGTTTGGGTTTGTACCTGGACGGAACATTCAAAATTTTCTTTTCACTGCTTCTGAATGTGTTAATTCCATGAAGAAGAGGAAAAAAGTTTGTGATATGGATTTGAAGATTGATATATCTAAAGCTTTTGATACTATCTGATGGAGTTTTATTTTCAATATTCTTCAAATGCATAGATTTTCGCAGAAATTTATTAGTCTTGTTGCCTCAATCTTGGGAAGTGTAATGGATCCCCCAGAGGCTTCTTTCACTGCTCAAGAGGAGTAAGGTTGGGGGATCCTTTATCTGGTCTGCTTTTTTCCATTGCAGAGGACTACTTGAGTTGGTCTCTCAATGACCTTGCTAATTTTGGTTGGTTCCAGAAGATTAATATTGGTAGGAATCTTCTTGCTCCCTCTCACTTTCTTTATGATGATGATATCTTAGTGTTTGAACAGACTGAGAAAGGAACCATCTCCTGTATCAAGGTAATTTTTTCACATTATGAGGAGGTTTCGGGTCAAGTTATTAGCTGGAACAAGTCATCAGTGATGTTTGGGGACGACACTAGTATTTCAAAACAGAAAAGAATCTCTTTGAAGCTTGACATGAAGAGGGGATCTCTACCCTTTATTTATCTTGGGGTGCCTCTATTTTGGGGAATAATAAAGCGTTTCTATCTTAAAAATATTGCTCTGAAAATTGTCAATCAATTAGAGAACTAGAAATGTAAGAATATGTCTCAGGCTGGACGAATCTGCTTGGTTAACTCAGTGATCACCTCAATGCTTGTCTATTCATTCTCTCTTTATAGATGGACAAGGCTGCTTGTCAAAGAGCTGACTGGTAAGATTAGAAATTTTATTTGGACTGGATCAATTAATGAGAGAAAGTTAATCACAGTGGCCTGGAAAGATTGTATTAAACCGATTCAAATGGGGGGAAAGTGTGTGAAAGATCCAATGTTATTTAATGAAACTTTGCTCAAGAAATTTTTGTGGAACCTTCTCTCTAGATCTAATCCTTCTGTAGAGTTCCTGTATTCCAGGTTTGTGAATAAGCTTCAACGTGGTTATGGTTATTACATGACTTCCTCAGTATGGCCTGCCGTCAAGCGGGCCTATGTTGGCCTCATGGAAAACTCAAAATGGGTGGTTTGTGATCAATCACAACTGAATTGCTGGACAACCCCTTGGTTGTCCCGGACCATTTGTGAAGACTTTGATGTCCCTTCATCTCTGGTGAGCAGTGCTATTACTGATATTCGTGGTCACCTGGCTATTAATGATTTACTTCCTGTCCATCTCTATCTTCAAATCTCCCGGTATATATTCATCGATTATGATACTCTGATCTGGATGCCCAGCTTTAATGGGATATTTTCTACTAAAGAGTGTTACCGTCTTTTTTGTGGACCTTCCCTGAATCCACCCTCATGGATTAAGGGTGTCCAGAATGGAATTATTCCTCCTGCCTCATCCATTCTTCTATGGAAAATTTTTAAGCAGCACATCCCTCTTCAAAATTTGCTGCAGCGCGCTGGACAACAGTTGGACCCTGCTTTCCCCCTTTGACTGGAATCAGATGAGAGTCATCATCACCTATTTATTTCATGTAAATTTGCATGAAGATTGTGGCATTATCTGCAGAATATTTTTTTGCTGCTTCAATATGCAGACCGTGGATGAGCTTCTTCAGTCCATTTGTCAAAAATACTGAAGTGAACAAACATATTTCCTTCAACTGGCTACTTCTGTGAGTGTATTTTCCTTTATTTGGAAGACACAAAATGACCTGATCTTCAACAATATAAATCCCTCCTTCCGCAATGGTGTTCTGTTTTTACACCGCGCCATTCAGACTGCCTCTCTTTTACAAAAAGGATCTATGGATAACAATGTTGATGACCTTGTGCTTTTGAGATCGCTTGGTGTGAATGGAAGGTCCAGAAATACACTAATGGTGAATTATGTCTGTTGGATACCACCCATATTTGGAGGGCTCAAAGTTGATGTTGACGGAGTAGCCACGGGTGCTCCTGGTCCTGCTGGCTGTGGTGGTGTTTTTCGAACCTCCCGAGGGTTTGTTAAAGGTTGCTTCTTTTATTTTATTGGAAATGGACTTGCAATTGAAGCTGAGCTTTGGGATATGATTAAACCAATCAAATATGCTCTGCATTTTCACTGGCATCAATTATGGTTGGAATCCGACTCATCTATTGCTATTCAAATACTTAGAGAACTCTCCTGAAATGTACCATGGAAGATTCTACCGGCTTGGATTGAATGTCTTAGGATGGTGGAGATGATTTCCCTTGACGTCACACATTTTTATTGTGAAGCTAATCGGGTTGCTGATGCTCTTTCTAAGAGAAAAATTTTGGAGGTCAGTTCTATTTGGTCATGTTTCCTGCCTGACTTTTGTAGTGCTTATGTTCAGGCTGATCTTAGCGGTGAGGTCTATTCTCGCTTTTGTTGAAATGTTCCGTGACTCTGTCTTGATGTATTTTTTGATTTTATTTAATATATTCTCCTAGGATCAGGTTTTTCCTGTCTCATAACTTTTTGGGTATTAACCGTGTCTCTATAATTTTCTAAATTCCACTCACATAAGCGGTAAAATTAAGTTTTATGTGAATATCTAAATTCTCCTAGGAGGTGGGTAAAAGACGGTGAAAAGTTCAATAAAATTTTTATATATCTAAAATTATTCTAAAATAACTCCAAGGAATTACATTGAAATTATATAGGAATTATGTATCTATTTTGACCTTAATTAAATTTAAATAAAATAAATAATTATTTAAATAAAAATTCGGTTTTAAACTATAACTCAGTGTTTTTTCACTATTCATCAAAAATTGAAAGTTTTCAGAAAAATACCAAAATTTCACCCTAGGCTAATTTTGATATTCCAAATCTAAAAATTAAGTCCATTTTGAAAGAAAAAATTTATAAAATTTAAAAAAGTGGGTATTACTATTCATAACGGCTAGTTTGATTGGTTGTGGTGTGTGTGTTAGAACTCGAAGTTGCATATAACACACACTATTGTATTATTAAAAGGGAAGCGTACCATGGAATCTTGGGGTGTTACACAATGGATAGTAGTAATATTATCCGCCTCACAATTTCCCTTATTTATATCTTGTTATTTTATTCAAAGGATAAATCTTCTTTTATGAAAATAAAACATGCTAATTTTGTATGGTGATAAACTACAATCCAAATAGAATTATAGACATTATACATTTTTTAGGGTACCATAATTAAGTACATGGTGATGTTTTCTCATTTCCATACTAGTATGGGTAATGGTTTCAATATACCCTTTACTTCTATTGTTCTACCTTAAATTTATGTCAAACCAAGCATCAAGAAACGTATTATGCAATTTCTCTCTTCATGCAATCCCACCTAAAGTTTTGTTTTAGTTATATATACATCTTTATACTTATTTGATGAATAGAAAAGGATGATTTATATGAATTATACAAAAGTTAATTCTTTAATTCCAATTATGATAAGACACATTTTTAGGCCCTAAACCTTAATTACTCTATCTTTATTAAAGATAAACTCTAATATATTTTCTACCTTTTTCTGTAGCTCAACACCATCTTTTAAGGCTTATTTTTTCTTTAAATGAATGGAAGTTTGATTAGTTATTTATTTAAGATAGGATTTATCTCATAACATTACAAATTCAATAACAATACTCTATAAATTCATGAGTATTATGTATTTTTCAATCCTCATCATGGATAAAGTAGTATGGTATTTCCTGATCAAAGAATCAGCCACCTTATTTACCTTTCCCAGGTGGTAATGTATTGATAAGTCATAATATTTCTTCAATTTTAACCATATCCTTTGGTTAATATTCATTTCCTTCTATGTGAGTATATATTTCAATATCTTATAATCAATATATATATATCACACTTTATCAATATTTAATTAAAATATCAGTGTTTCCATCTCTAAGTCATGTATCGGGTAATTTTACTCACGAGTCTTTAATTTCTGTGAGGCATAAGAAATTACCTTATAAATATTCATGAGGAAACAAACCAAGACCCTTTTTGAAGAATCAATGTATATTAAAAACCCTTTCTCACTATAGGGTATTATAAGTATAGGATAAGTGATCAATCTATTTTTTAGTTCCTTGAAAACTTATTCACATTATTCTATCCAAAGTAACTTCACTCCCTTCCATGTTAACTTGCTTAATAAATTTGATAGACATGAGAAATTTCTTAAAAACTATCATCAATATCCTTCTAACCTATAAAAATATGGATTTTGGTTACTGTGGTTGGTCTGGGCCATTTATCAATAACTTCCATATTTTATGGATCTAATGATATTCCCTTTCCCATGTTTATTTGATCCAATAATGATACTTCCTATATCCAAAATTCATAGTTTATAAATTTAGAATATAGTTTCTCATTTCTTAATTCCTTTAACAAAATCCAAAAATTATATTCATGATCTTCCTTTCTCTTTAAATATACAATAATATCATCTATAAATACAACAAAAATTGATCAAGGTAATATATAAAGAATTTATTCATTAGATCCATAATGATAACAGTATAATTAATAAGTCCAAAGGTCATCACTATAAATTCATAGTGTCTATACCTAGTATGAAAATATGTCTAAGAAATCTCCTCCCTTTTAACCCTTAACTGATGATATCCATATCTAAGGACAATATTTAAAAATTATCAAGCTCCTTTGATTTGATTGAATAGATCTTAGATATGGGGTAGTGGATAATCGTTCTTGATCATAATTTTATTAAGCCTCATGATAGTAAATGCAAATATAGATTGATCCATCCTTATTTTTGACAAAGAGGACTGGTTCTCCCCACTGTGAAGCACCAGGGTAGATAAAACCCTTGTAAAAATTCTTTATCAAATACTTCTTTAACTTATTTAATTCAATGTGATCTATTATATATTGAATATTTGAGATAGGAATAGATCTAGGTACAATTTAGATTGAAATATCAACCTCATACTCTAGGGTAAGACCAAGTAGTTCATCATGAAATACATCATTAAATTACCATACAATAAGAATATCATAAATATTGACTTTGTCCCTAGTCATTTGAGTCAAGAGTCCCTCTTTTTTGGGTATCATAATCCATGTTATATAATTTTGTTCTATAGGGAGTTCATAATCATCTTTGTGTTAATACTTGATAATAATATGATTTAAGATATAAAATGAGATTTCTATTTCTCGATAGTTGATATGTTCTCTATACAGATAGAAAAAATACATTTCTAATATTACATAAAATTTTACCATGTGAAATATAACTTGATTCAATGGGATTATCTTACCAAGAGGTCACCATACCAGTACTAGTCTCACACAATCATGCTTAAATGTGGAGTTTTAATGGGATCTAGTGCATTAATGCTCATGTGATCTCATTGACTATTAACATGGTTCTTTAAGGTTAACACTATTACCTTGACTAAAGGAAAACTTGGAATGAGTATACTTAAATTAATGAATATATATAAAAGGAAAATCAAAACATATAAGGAGGATTTCATAACTAAATTGCATACATTAGGCTATGAATATCTTGGCTTCAATCTAGGTTATCAATGGTTATTTTTCTAACTAAACTAGTTATATATATTTAAATCCTTCTTAATGGTTCATAAAGAGCATGTTATTAACCAAAGTATATCCCCAAGGAGTGTCAAACCAGCTGTGTAGTTAAGCCTCATTATCATGTATCAGGTTTTGTTCAAGTTAATACCCAATCCAACATTTTTAGGTTTATTAACCCTAGGTAAACTTGTACAAGATCTTGCATCCTATTATAATATCTATTTAGGGATGCAATTTCTATGGAAACCACACAATATATACTTTACTAAAAATTCAGGATATTATACTACACTTATATTTAATCTTTAGACTTATTCCTATGGTTTTCACTAAAGTTATCTAAAATAATCCCAAAAATAACTAAACCTTCACTCAGATACCAACTTAAGTGGCCCAAGATAAACATAACATAAATAACACATTAATTTCATTATTTACATAATACCTCCAATGTCCCGAATCCCTTCATTTTTTATTGATTTCGATAATCCACCTTTCTAGGGGTGAGGTGGAACCCTTACAAGGCCCATAGGCGTAAGCATTACATGGACCATAGGCCTTAGAGGAATCATTGCCCATAGGCTTAAAACATTACATAAAACCTAGACTAACTACTTGGAACTGCTCCTCCCTAGCATCTTCATCGTGAAATTAGCTCTCCGCCTTCGCATGACTGTTCAGCTAGGCTTTACTGTGCATTCAAAGGCTTTTCCCAATAGCAGGTTCCATACCCTCTCATTCTTGTAATCCATTTAGCTTCAACTATGGTTCCATACATCTCACTAATATTTACACATCATGAGGATAAAAAAGTTTAATATATTGGAGATTAGATATATAAACATATTATTTTACAAAACCTAAAAACACTATTCTATAATCATGCTCCTATATACCCTTTTCTATAAGTCTCATATGAAATAATCATATTCATAACATGGGCATTGGAAATATAAGAAAGGGGAGAGATCAAATGCTCAGTAAGGGAAAAAATATCATAATGTATCATATCATAATCATGAAGGATAACATGAGGAAGTGGATAAATATATTATTAAAAGACTATAAGACCTTAAATGGTAATCATAAAACATGTGACAACAACAAAATATCATAAAAATATTATCAAATAAGTATAAAATTTATTACATGGATAAAAATAAATCATGAAATAAAAGAGATAAATACTTTAAAAATAAGTCATAATCATGAAAACATGGAATTTAATGGAAGTGAATATCATCTTATAAATTTTACATAACTTAATAATGAACTTGGAAATGTGACACAAATATAAGTATATGACAAAAATTTATTAGAAAACCCATGATTCCCACACTAATGTGAACAAACTCATTATGTCCACACCTAACTATCTCATGAGATATAAACTTAAACAAATTAATTTTAGGGTGATATAGGACCTCACCTTTCATCACCCATACATATGTGTTCCACTTAAAATAAAAAATAATCATATATTAACGAACCCATAGAAAAAGAATGGGTTTATTAAATTTTTCAAAAACATCACATAACATAAAATCCTGAAATCATAAAATATCAAAATTATCATTTTCCAAATTTTAATCATATCATTATAACATATATAGGGTGAAAAAAACATCACTTCATGAGAGATAAAAATTTGAGGAAAAATAGAATTGAAAATTAAAAGGTTTTAACAAAATATTTTAAAAATTATTATAAAAGACGAAGTGAAAATTACTTTTAGAAAAAAACTTTGGAGAAGGAAAGAGAAGACTTTTAAAGACATTATTATAAATATCTCTCAATAAAATATCCTTGAAAATAAATAAAAAATCAATCTAATAAATCCAAAGAAGTAAATAATGAAATGAATTCCTTTATTAAGCCCTTTTTCTATTAGAAAAACACATCAGAGAAAAATTAAAAGAATTTCATTTTATAAAATGAATAAAGGGAAATTTGAAGAATATAAAAGATAGTACATAATTTTATTTCCTTAAAGAGAATAATTTTGATAGAAAAAACATAGACATGTAAGATAATATAAATTGGTAATAATGAGAGTTATTTTTACCAATATTATACTTTTATTTTATAAAATATTTTATCGAAGAAGTGGCTATTGATGATGAGAAGTAATTTACCAAGAAAAAAAATGAAATATCATATAAATAGGGTAATGGTATGATTAAATAAATATTTTAAAATTATATTCGAGTAAGGAATACTATGACCTAGTAAATTAGAAATTGAGTCGATAAAACCTATACCTTGGATTCCCACTTAGTTGATCACACCCTAAAATACTATATAAAAACATAACTATCTTAATAACCTATTTTAGAAACTTATTCATATACATAAAAATTTATAAAATTCATTTATAATTAATCTCTATATGTATATTAGTTAGTTATTATATATTTACAGTATCGGGTGTTAATAATCAAGACTGTTTTGAACTAGGGTTATAAAAAACTATCAAAATTACTTTTTATTCTAAATTTATCTATTTCAAAAATCATTAAAGGTAATTTAATTTAGTTTTTATTAATAATTTTAATGTTATAATTCCATAACATGGGTGTTTTAGTCACCTTTTATAAAGACAGAATCAGTGTTGAACTAGTTTTGGGTTATTTATCAATATATAGGGATTACCTTATAATGATCATTATTTTTTTTGTTTTATCCATAAATAACCATATTTATGATATATATTACTAATATATATATATCATATATACTCATAAAATATAAAATAATACCATCCATGAAGTTGGTAGTAAAAAACAAAACACATTTATTTGTGGAGGCGACAATCCACACACAAGCTCAATTCACATTTTCATTTTACTTAATGGAAAAGGGAAACATGATTATTAATTATAACATTATTAAAATAACATAAAGATATACTAGTGATACTGATTTTATCATTTTAATATTTTTTAATTGAATTTTATTGAGATGAATTTCACAAAAAGAAATAGAAAATAGGGAGTGGTGGTTAGAAATTTATACCTCATGACTTGGTTTATCTCCTTTACAAAGGGAGTTAAACATTTGAGGGATGAAATTTTAGAGAACCAGAACCTATTTAATTTTATATGAATTTTTAGTAGACTTTTTTATATATTTTGATCCAAAATAATTGAGTTTTAGTATGAGGGGAAGTAAGGATTGGAGTGCCACTTTTATAAGTGAAATGAGATGACATTTTTGTAAATACCCAAAAATTATCAATAATGTGAAGTCAATATTAGAAAAGTGGATCCAAAATTCTAAAATAATGGTGATTATAAGTGATAAGGTTAATTAATACCTCAACCATGCATTATAACGCACCTTTTAAACATGTATGTGGTCATTTACTCTTATATATATATTTTTTACTTTTACCATTTTAGTTTTTATCATAGTAACTAGTTTTACCTATGTAATTTATCCTATATATTTAAAAAATGGTCCCTTTCAAATAATTTTTACCTAATTATTAAATTTTTTAACTCCATTTAATAATATTAATTTTTTAAAAGTGATAAAAATTAATTTTTAGATAATAAATGTACAATGTATTAATAATATTTTTTTGAAAAATACAACTTAAGTTTTAAATTTTAAAATACAAGTTTATAAATTTAAAACAAAATTTTTAAGATTATAAATACACTTATAAAACGTGCATTTGTACTTAGAAATCTTTTTTCATTAATATTCAATTCTCACTTATATACTAGTAATGTCATAAAATTCACTTAATTTGTAAAAATGTCATTTTGAACCATTCACCAAAAAATAATTTTTTTTATAAAAATACTAAAAATATATTTTATGATAATATTACCATGATAAATAAAAAAATGAATTTAATTTTTTCAAATTCACACGATGAAATTTATAATTTATATTTTTAATTAAAATCATAAAATATAGATAAAAACTATTTTATAGGAAAATGATTTTTGGTATATTAATTATTATTTTTCCTTTAAATTACTAATTAATCTAGTGTTAATAATTTTTTCATATCAAAATCTATTATACTTAAAAAGAATTAAATTTTAGAAAAAATATTTTATTAGTTTCAATAGTTGATTCGATATTTAAAGTGAACTTTATTTTTTATATATATTTATATATGATTTATAATTTCCTTTGCACTATTTATACCTATCAATTCTATGGATACCTTCAAATGATATATATATGTTTTAGTTTATGTGTTTTGTGTAGATAAAGATATAAAATCAAGTATTTATTTAAGGAGTAATATTTTACTAAAACTAAGGTTGTTACAGTGAAAAAAAGAAGCATGATTATTCCAAAGTTGAACATATTTGAAAATAAGAAGTCTTAAATCCCCAACCTCAATCAGGGTATCAACAATTTGTTGTGAAAGAATAGGGTGAGGGAGATAGTATGAAAACCAATAACCAATAAATAAAAACTATATAACCTATAACACAAAAACCTCTAGTAAAAACCTTATCCAAGGACAAAAAAACCAAATCCATATACTTCCAAAACCTCTCCTAGAATAAGGATAATTTTAAATTAATAATGAAAGAATAAGGATCACCTTGAATCAAAAGGAGACCGATCTCCTAAAGTTATGGAAAAAAATGATCCAAAGGAACTCATAGTTTTATAAGGATATATCTTTTATCATTCAAAATTTTAGAGAATCAAAAAAAAGATTGAACCTATTGAAGGGGCACCTGAGATTTTAAAATTCAGATGCATGAATCAGACTTCCATTATCCCAATGTTTTCCTTTATTTTTAAAACTCAGTCAAATATCTATTAAATTCAAGGAAGGACACATTTCCTTGAATATCATCGCACTGTGAAATCTAAATTCATAGAAATCATAGTGTAGATCTTGTAGTGGAAAATGATATTTTTAGTACACAATATAATTTTCAATTCCCATGGATTATGATTTATAATACCCTTATCAATTGTAAAATATGATTTATCCCAAGTCAAAAATAATAATGTTCATTTTTATTACAAAGGTAAGTTACTCTTATGAATGGAGGAAATTAATTTTATGTATGGGGAAATGAATCTTACGTATCTAATGTTTACTTTTACACATAGAATAAATGAATCCTATGTATGAGTAAATGAATCTTACACATAAAAATTTTACTTTTATACATGAAGATTTTAATTTTATATATCACAATGAAGTATCTTAATTATTGAAAATTATTAATGTATGGAGATTTATTATTATATTTAACGGTCATTCCTATAATAAGGGGTGATACATAAAGGTATTTTTCCTGAGAAAAGATAATATGTAAGGGTAATTTATAAGAGAAAGGAAATACATAAAGGTTATTTTACCAAAAGTAAATATGTTAAGGTCTTTTCTATGATAATTAGAATATGAAAGGGTAAAAAGTGTGAAACATTAAGGTCACTTAAAATCCCCTTATCAAATGTTAGGGTTACTATATAATTAGCCAAATATCATATCGGTAAACTAAACTATAGAACCCTCTTTCCAACAAAAGTTTTGTCTTAAAACAATACCTCCCTTTCTCCAACCTTCTACTGAAAACCAAATGATGTAAGGTAATAATTAGAGAAGGTTTGGGCCATTACATTAGATGCCTCTCAAATTATTTTCATCCTCAAGAATCAAAACCAAACCTAAAATGGAAACAATAACCATCAAAACCAAAACCTTGGGATATACCTCTAAAAAAACAACATCATCATAGAAGAAAAACATAGCACATGAAATAAATAATCTCATACAAATTATAAAAAAAATCAAACATCACATCATCAAAGAAAAAAAGGTTCATGACATCTCTATATAATTAGTGTATATATGAACATGTAATTCCCACATACATTCCTTTAATCCAATAGGCCTCTAAAAAACACCAACCAAGGGAATAATGAACCCATATAACACCTTCTATTGAAAATCCTAAATCTCAACCAACCACTTCACTAATGTAATGTTATCCAATATATCTAAATCCATAAAAAAAAGAAATAATAGTTATTGTGAAGATATCTATGAATCTAAAACACATAGAAACATCATGGACTTTTTTAATCATGGGGGAGTCACTAACTGATATTGCACCTCACTGATGCACCCCAAAACCTCAAAAAGACTAATAATCAAGGGATAAAATTACTCCCTCAACTAAACCTTCACTTAACACAATGAGGGTAAATACTCTAGAACACATGGTCTATATCCCCAATATCTAGGGGTATTCTCCTATGATTAGTATAATACTTTCACTGGTTTAGTGTTTCCTTGATACAATCATGAATTTCTAACACCTTCTTGGTCATTTTTTGTACCATATCTTACCTAAGAATCATTATTGACCCGAAACCGGTCTATTACAATGGATACCCACATGAACACCTATAAGAAACCTTGAATGGAGCCATGAAAATAGAATATTGATAACCATTATTATATGTAAACTCAACCAATGGTAGGAATTCACCCATGATTTAAAAAAATCCAAAAAACATGCTAACAACATATTCTATAGAATTTGGATGCTTCACTTTGTCTAACCATCCATCCATTGATTGAATATAATGTTAAAGAATAACTAAGATCTAAAATCATGTTGGAGACCCCCCCAAAACTTATGAGGTAAAATTAGGATCTCGATTAGATATGATGTTCCTCAGTACCTCATAAAGCTTCCCTATCCCATCCACATACCACCTCACCAAAACATCCACAACAATCGATTCCTTGATCATAAAGAAATTATTTTACTTTATCAATCAGTCCACAACAACACAAATGATGTCATATCCACATTGATCTTGACGAAAACCAATGATTAAATTCATCAAGATATCCCCCCACTTCTACTAAGGAATATCCAATGGATGTAATATATTTCTAGAAACATGATGCACTACCTTCACCTACGAATAGACCAAACATTGTGTCATGAACTCTACTATGGACCAATTCATCCCCAATAAGTAGTATTGAATATTCAAGGCTTGATACATGTTAGATATACTAGGATACATAGCCAAGGGTGATATATGGAACTCATGAAGAACCTAATTTTTCATCATTGATATTATAAATATACACCCTAAAAAAATAACTGATGTCCATCATCCTCTAAACATACCTTAGGAGAATCATCATAGAAAACACTATCTTTTAATGCCTCTACCTTTGAGTCTCCCCACCAAGAATCCTCTGCGTACTAAAAAAAGGATTCTTGCACTATCCTTGGTATAAAAAACCTCTTCAAATATCCTCAACCATAACAGTATGCACCATTTCAAGATCTTATATCATTAACTAAGATTATATAGACTCCCAAACACCATATCCTTATGAATTTTTACTCAGTAAATGAGAAACTACATTTTATTTCTCTAGTTTATAAGAGATATTAAAGTCATAGTCCTATAAGAACTCTATCTACCTCCACTAAAGTCGAGTCAAATCCTAGTGTGATAAGATTTATCTCAATATTCTATGATATGTTTAGAACATAAAGCATTCATCAAACATGGAATTATAATAAAAAAATTCAGAGAAAAACTATTTTTACTAACTCAAGGTTATGAGAGGAATAATTATGATCTTTAGAATGTAACATCATAGAATCATATGAGATCATTTCCCTCTATTGTAACATCCCCCCAATAAAATATGACACGTGTTACAAAAAACATTGATCAAATTTCCTCCTCTGAAATCTAAAGAATATGATCACTTATCAACTTCTTCTTTAAGTATTCAAAAGACACACAACACTAATTAATACATATAAGGTAATAGATATTCCTTATTAAAGATATTAATGGGAATTTAATATAATAAAAATAATATATTAACCACCGATAATATCCCTTGAGACCAAGGAAAATATAGATCTATATAACATTTTTGGTAGTTGTGTAAGAAACAACCACCTAAATATTTGAAGGATCAACATCTACTCCCCATCATGACACCACATTCCAGAGAAAATACACCTCAAGCATCCAAAATAGGCACTGGGATATGTTATTATAGAGAATATGGTTCCAAATTAATTATAAAATAACCCTAATATAATTAGCATGATTCTACACTATCTTTGAGTATATGTAACTTTTTTTGATGAACACTACAATTAACTGATCAAGGATGCCATGAAACATAGATTTCATGATTCCCATGAAAAATCATAGGGTATTTGTGACACCAAATAGCTTAACTATATACTCTAAGTGTCCATTAAGACACCTGAACATAGTCTTTGGGACATCCTACTCTTTTAACCTTATCTAATGATACAAAAACTACAATTCAATCATAAAAAATTAGCTAGATCTATTAAAATAATTAAAAAAAATCATCTATCCTTGGAAGGGGATAATAATTATAATAATAATGGAGAATTATATTTTTTATGTTCTAAATCAATATCTCCGAAGGAGAAATACTATATGATAGGCTAACCATGATGTTTAGACAAAATCATTATAATCTCCAAAAGAAATTTTTTTGATTGGATGTTCTCATCTTATGATGGATCAATGATATAGAAACAATGTCAAATATTAAAATGTATGGGTATATGTTTTTATGAAACTATAAGTTTATAGTTGGAGTGTCCAATGATACAGAAAATAAACAATTATCATGGAAAATTATGGGGTCACCATGATAGTCAAGGGATTATGAAACTTACTAACTAACTATTCTCCACTCTGAGAGTGAGGTCAGATCACTTGTACAGGTGTTAAACCATAACCAATATTTAGTGATCTAATTGTTTGACTTGTTAATCGAGATTTTAATCCATGTAACTTATGATTATCATGGAATATTCTACAGTGTTCTCTCATAGATATAGGATGAAAATTCCAATCCATGTAATCCTTACATGTCCTCCTTCCTTGCTTCTTTGATTGAATGTTTTTTGTGTGAGCTATGAGTTTGTTTGGAGTGTGTGGAAGGATGAATTAGTGTAGTGATTTAAAGTGATTGTTTTATTCTTATGTTTCGATAAACCATAATTTTGAGATTACTTCCAATCAAGGATGATCTAGAGGTTCATTTTTCTATTGTTTAGAGATTACAATGGATAACTTATAGAAGATATGGTATTTCTACTTTTATAAGAATATTATTTCAACAAGTGGTATCATAGATAGGTTCTCATCTCACTCAAAAAATCTTCAACATCTATTTAGGTAACTCTTAATATCTTATATGGTGTTATTTTTTGATTTTAGTGGGGTTTACTATCATTAGAGTAATGCCATTGGAATATGGTAAGGTATGAGTAGACAAGTATGATATCACACCATTTTAATTTTAGAGAATAAAGATAAAGTAATATACCATTAAAAAATACATGGAGTTTCAATTGATGAGAGTCAAGTTAGAGAAAATAGAGAAAAAAAGTGGGAAACATTGGACTAGAAAGCGATTTGGTTGGTCCTCATTCCACTAGATCAAAATGTATCCTTTAATATCCAAGAATTCAAAACAATAGTTGAGTTAATTAAGGTGTTGACATAAATGTATGAAAATAATAACACACTTAAAAATGTATTGATGATGAAAATATTGTTGAGAATGAGGCTATTAGATGGTATATATGTGGTAGATCACATGAATGATTTCAATATGATTCAATGTTATATCGAATTAGTTAATGTGATGTTCAAAAGTGATGTTTGGGATCTTTTACAGCTATAATCACTACCAGAGTCATGTAAATCGATGGTAATGATAGTAATAAATTCTTAGGGGAAATATTTCTTGGTTTTTGAGGATATCAAGATCTTGATCCTAAATAAAGAAGAGGAGTGTGATTCAAGAACCTTCCAAAATCATGCTAAATCCTGAATAAAGTAGGTACTCACCTTAATTAAGAATTTAGTCAATATCATATGATAAAACAATATAAAAGAGTTAAGATATTTTTTTTTGTACCAACCTCATATATTAGAATTTTGGGAAGAGAGGAAATTTTTTAAAGAATTCAAAATATCAATAGAAAAATTATGGAGTGTTTTCTTTAATAAGTTAATGTTTTATAGATTTAGCTGAGGGTGGTAAAAACTTATTACTCAATGTCAACATTTTGGTGTGGTCATGGGTGATTGACTCTAGAGCATCATTTCACTCAATGGTAGAGTTTTAATACATGTTCAATTATATATCTGGAATATTTGACGGAATAAAGTTGGAAGATGATGAAGCTATATAATTAATGGGGAAAGGTGATGTTGAAATCAAAATAAAGAATAAATTATTCTTGAAACTAAAATAAGTGAGGCACATCCAATGGATACATAAGAAATTAATTTATCTAGGGTAGCTTGATGACGAAGGATATGGAACAAGCTTCACCAATGGAGTTTAAGAGGTTACATGAGTTTACATGGTGGTAGCATAAAGAGTAAAGGATGAGACTTTTTAGTTTACTTGAAGATTAGATAGAGCTATAATTTCTAGAGTAACAACTTTCAAAAATCAAGAGTTATGGAATTACATGAATGAACATTTCAATGAAAAAATGTAAAGGTTCTAAAAATAAAAGGCATGTTGAAGTTTTATCACACCAAACTATGACGTTTTGAGAGTTATGTGATTTGGAAATAGAATAGGGCATTATTCAACTTGAATGGTTAGCATTCTAAATCCCAAAATATAGAACTTTTTTATTTGAATGTTTGGTGGAAAACCCCTTTCTAGTATCATTATGGTTCTCTTTATTTCAAAAATTTTATTGATTATATAACAAGTAAAGTAGGTATTTTCTTTATTAAACACAAGTCCTAATTATTTAGTGTTTTTGTTCAATATAAGGACATAGTTGAGAGGGAAACTAGTTAAATTATAAAGTGCATTAGATATAAAAATGGTTGTGAGTACAATCAAAAAAATGTCTGGAACTTCTGTTAGATGTATAGGATTAAGTTGGAGAATACTATACCAAATAAAACATAGTAGGATGGTTTGGTAGAATGAATGAACAAGATGTTAATAGATATTGAGAACAAGATTTTTTTGAGTTGTTAAAGAAGCTAGTTTTTAGAAAGAAGGTTTGATAATAGTGTTTTATTTTTTTTCTAGTACATAAATCACCTAAAAAAGATGAGACTTATTTATAAAGTTTTCATATAGGTGTTCCAGATAGATAAATATGAGGCTAGAAGACAGAGGTAATCAAATAGAGGCTAGAAGACAGAGGTGATTAGATAAATTCTAGTGAAAAATATGATCAGATAGAGTCTAGTGGACTGAGAAAATCAAATAGAGAATAATAACATTACCATATCGAGTTTTTCAAACAAAAAAAACCAGGTGTTGATTTTATGTTCTTAAAAGTACAAAAAATCATGATTACTAAAGCATCATATGGTTTAACATGATTTTTTCATGAAGTTTCTAGAATTAATTTAGATGAATGATATAATTAGAATTTTTCTCATCATATATAGTTTTCCGAGAAACATCATTTGAAACAAGTTTTCTCAACAAAGTCATTAGATAGAGGTTTTATAAATGAAGGTTCATTAGATAAAGGTTTCCAGATTAAGCTTTGTCATTCATAGGTTTCTAGATAAATGTTCATCAAACAAAGGCTTCTAGAAGAATATTTATTAGATAAATATATATTAAAAGATCCAAATAGAGGAAATATGTAAATATTACTAGATAAAAAAATATAGAGCTCTTTTAAAGAACCATATAGAGGGGAATTGGATATAGAGGACCCTTATGATGTTATACTAAACAAATCATTACTAGATGGAGGAGTTTCTATGAATCTATACTAGATGAATATTTTAGGATCTTTAATTTTTTTTTGTAAATTCATACATTTTATAGATTCTAAATTGGACATTCAATGTTACAATAATTTTTTGGATACAATGTGAAGATTATAAATTTGTACTTGTCCATTGATTTTTGGATAAATTATGGATATATAAAGGAGAGTAGGATCACTATGATTTGGTTGTTTATAATGTGCTAGTTTTTGAAAAGTTTATGTGATGATTGAGAATATTAAGAGATATTTTTATAGATGTAGCATACATATAGGTACTAGAGAGAGGGATACTAGATCGAGAGGTATCAGACAAATAGATACCACAAAAAGAGGTACCAAACATAGATGAATATGAAAAATAGGTATAAAAAAGTGGTATTAGAAAAAGAGGTATCAGATAGATTGGTATTAGATAGAGGGGCATCATATAGATTATTACCATATGGAGTAGTTCTAGAAGAATAGTATTGGACATACATGTTCAAGAAAGTGGATTGAAAGATATTGTGCAAGCAATAAAGGAATAGAAACTTTCCAAAAGGAAAGTGTAAAAATTCAATTATCATAATGATGATATTTTGAGGATTATTGTTGAAGGTTCATTTAATTGTTGAAAAATAATTATATTAGATTATCTATATAATATGCACATACAATATTAAAGGATTGTAGTGTTATTAATGTGATGGATATACACTACTTTTTATAAACCAAAAAAGATTTTTTTCTAGTGGATGTGTGGAATTAAATTATTTACAAACCATTGTAAGGAATAACCACTTTTATTGAGTAGTAAACCATTAAATTCTTATGTTCCTATGGGTGTGATTGTGTGTTGTTTCTTAGTGGAGTCAATTATCTCTAATCAGAGGTGAATGATGTTTTTAAAGAAGAAAAGATTAAACAGGAAGACCACTAATTCACCCCCTTCTCAGTGGTCATGTAGATCCTAATGGTTCCTTTCAATTAATATCATAGCCAATATTTTCTTTATTGACTTTTGGATTTTTGAAGAAGCATAAGAGTACCTTATATTTTTAGAACTCTATTAATAGTAAGGGGATTGATAACTTTTATGGAAAGAACTATCATATCTGGAAAGGTAGAATATTACACTAACTTTTATCCATTTTATATGACATTCTTGAAGCTACTACAAATGGTTTCACTCCTCATACTAAGGGTTATCCTATAATAGCAGAATACAAAAAATGAATATGTAGAATAATGGGAAATCTAGAAATTATATACTTTCCACTCTCTTTGAAAGTCAATTTTTAGAGTTAAAGGAATTATAATAACTAAATAAATATGAGAAAATTTGAAAAATATCTATTAAGGAAATATAAAAGTGAAGAAGGCCATGTTATAGATCAGGATAATGAATTATGAAGATCTTAAAATAGGATATGATGAATATTTTGGTGATTTCTTTATAATGTCCAATGACATTATGAGCACCAAAATATGTATTGGTGGGAAATTGGATGTTTTAACTATTATTGAAAATATTTTAAGAATTATTCCCAATAAATTTTACTCAATGGTATCATAATCATAAGATATATATCTTAAAACTCTCTCTATATATAATTTTCACAACATTCCCATCACATATAAAATGAGAAGTTAAAAGGCTATTAAGAAAAAAGAAAAGGTTGATAAAGAAATAACTTTGAAATCTACTAAGCATGGAAAGTATAAGAAAGTTTCTAAGGAAGAATTCAGTGACTCTGACACTGAAGTTGAATTGAGTAAAAAGTTCTACTAATTCAGGTACTTTTTTCCTAGATAATTTAAAATAGGAATGGAGAAGTATAATATAACATTACCGTTGATGTGATTTAATTATGTATCCATTAAACATTTCACAAAAAAATATCCAAGGTTAAATAATGTTAAAGATAGTGATGAAGAATATAGAAATTCAAGAAATTATTTGAAGAATAAAATAGAAAAATTAAATCCTTGTTTGAAAGGAAAGGATAATAAGTTCTCTAAATATAAAAAGAGAACTTTTTATCAAAATTTTATAAAGATGATGATAGTGAAATGGAAGCTAAAAATTCCAGTGATCATGGTGCTGAGAAGTATCTTATTGAAAAAGATAATGATGTGAGTTTTAATAGATATTAAAGCATTAAATTTGAATAAGAAAAAGAGGAAACTGAAAATAAGTATATGCTCAAAAGTGAATTAAAATCATGTCTTTCAAAAATTATTATACTTGAGAAAGTGAACAAAAAGTTAAGGAAATAATATCAATTAGAAAACAATCAAGAATCAACACTTGGAGAAAAATCTAGGTTGTTAAAACAGATCATCGATCTGAAGAAATTTTTTGATTAAGTGAATAATATAAAAAAATTTAGGTGGAAATTGAAGGTGAAGTTTAAAGAAATTGATCACGTGAAATAGAAACTGATTGAAAATAAATAAGGAATATCAATCTAATAGAATTAAAATTAAGAAGTTGTAGAATGTTCTAAGAAAGGTGAAGCTTAGGTGGACCAAAAAAATATATTCAAAAATGTTGATCACAATGATGAGAGTGTTGATAAGAATGCTCAAAAGAAGAACCAAGTCAATAGAACCATATATGTAGCTTAAACGAGCAAACTCCAAAAATATGGAATCATTGAGAAATCAAAATTTGAATTGAAATATTCTTTAATTGGACATGATATTAAGGATAATAAGAATTGAAATTTGAAAAAGTAGATATTAGGAGTCTACCAAAATTTTTGTTCCCAACAAAGAACTAAGGTTGATGGTCAGAAAGATGATGGGATAAAAATACATAATTATGAACAACATGTTGGTTACAATAGAGAATATGATTTCTATTGATATTACTTGTACTATTGAGGCTATGGGCATAAAAAAAGCGTTGGTTCAATCATCAATACTATAGCGAATCTTGAAGGAACTAGAAAAAGAGGTTTATGGGTAGTTAACCCACTTAAATAATACAACCTAAAAAATATATTTTTTAAAATTGGAAATCGAATTAAATCACAAAAAACTATTGGTGAAATATTTGATCAGCCTGAAAATCTTGCTAAAGGATGTCTTGTAATGCAGCTTGCTCAATTTTTTTTAGAAAAAATATCAAAATAATCATATGAAGTGAAGGTCTTAGTTGTTAAAACTACTCTCAAAGGCACAAAAATGAGAATGACCTTGGATATTGGATAATGGATGTTCTTAATATATGACCAGAGATTTGAAATTGTTAATTTTTTTTGAATAATATAAAAATTGGATAGTATTATTTGTAATTAACAAGTTGCATTGAATCAAAGGCATTGGATTTTTTATCATTGGAAAAGAAAAATTAAAATCTATAGGTGCCTTATTTATTGATGGATAGAGACACAATTTGTTGACTATTTAATTTTTTTATGGATTAAAACACAATAGTCTTCAGAAGATATAACTTTTTTATTAAATGGATTAAATATGAGAAATTTTTAATAAGAGGACAATGAACCAAGGGAAATATATTTCAAGTTAGATTTGAACAAAGTTCATTATATCTAAGTACTATAGAATAAAATTAGTTTTGGAATAAAAATATTGGACATATGTGATATAGGAATATAAACAGGATTAAGAAGAGAGGAAGTATTCATGATGTTATAGATATGATAATAAGAAGATATTGGTGTTGTTTAATATGATGGAAAGGAAATATTCTAAACTCAATACATAATAATGTTGGGATACATTCAAATCATCCCTTGAATATTATTCATTATAACATAAATGAGGCAATGAGAAAATAATCGAAAAATAAAGATAAGTATTTTCTTTTCTTTAATGATTATGTTACTCATATTACATATATTATTATTTTGAGTCAAAAATTAAAGGCACTCAATATTTTTAAAAATTTTAGGAGATGTCTTGGAAAGGAATATAGATATTATATGAAGAATATTTGAATAGATAATGGTGTTTAATAAAAAAATGGAAATTTTAAACATTATCTTTAAAAACATGAAATTCTTCATGAACATAGTACACATACACACTATACTAGAATGGTTTTGATGAAAAATAGAATAAAAGTTTGGTTGAGATGTCTCAATCCATGATGATTGAACATGATACTTCTCTGTTCTTTTGAAGTTATGTTATTGGATAAATAGTTCACATTTAGAATCATTATTTTTAAAGGTCAAACTCTGATATGACTCTATATGAGATGTATTACAAAGAAACCCCAAGATTGAAATAATTAAGGGTGTTTGGTATCCCTTACATTATCAATGTTAATGCTAATAATCTTGTGAAGTTTGATCAAAGAGTTATTGATGATATCATCCTTGGATAACCTCATAATAGTAGAGGATACATGTGTTATAATAAGAAAAATAGAATAATTTTTGACTATTTAGATGTAAAATATATTGAATATTCTTGAATAAAAATTTCACAGTCAGCTGTAGGTATAAGAGGATGTGAAGATGAAGCTGTTTTAGGTAAAAAACATGATAAAGTTTCTTATAGAGGTAATGGTAAATAAACAATACAGGGTGAAGATATTGATTCATCCATTTAAAATGATAAGGTAAAATTATTCTTAAATCATCCAAGGTTGAGGAAGAAATTGGAGGATCAAAATATCATTAGAGATTAAGGGAAACATGTTTAAACCAAAGGAACATTAAGTAATGTTTCACATACTTCTTTATTTTCATAGATAGTACCAAGAGATGTTGAAGAATATTTTGAGAATCAAGATAGTATTTCTACCATTAATGAAGAATTGGATCAGATTGAGAAAAATGAGACATGAAATATTGTACCCAACCCTAAATATAAGAATAAAATTGTAAAAAAGTGGATTTTTTCAAAAAAAGATGAGTGAAAGAGGTTAAGTGGTAAGAAACTGGGTAATATTGGTTTGTAAGGGTTACTCATAGGTTAAAATAATTTATTTTGATGTGACATTTTCCTTAATTTCAATACTTGAAACTATTAAAATATTTTTTACTATTGCTGAACAAAGAAGATATAAAATATTTAAAATATATGTCAAGTATTCTTTTCTGAATCGAGATATAGAAGAAGGAGTCTATATTTAGAAATCAATTGGTTTCTTACTAGTAAAAGAAGTAAACTATTTTTTTAAATTAAATAAGGATTTATATGGGCTATAGAAATCCCTAATAGCCTAGTATTCCAAGATTGGTTCATTTTTAAGGAATTGTAACTTCAACAAGGGAAGAGTGGATAATAAAATATACATAAAATAAAATCAATATGTTTATGGGAAGGATCACATTTTATTATTATAAGAAAAGTATACCAAGTAATTACTCAAAAAATATTTTTCATGGATAATTAAAAATCTATTTCCACACCAATCACACTAGGAACAAACATTTCTAAGGATGAAGTTTGGGGAATATTGATGCTAAATAATTTAGGAAATTGATTGAAAGAATATTATACTTAATATCCTCTAGAATAAAATTAGTTTATGCTATTACCATGTGCGATAGATTTAAAAGTGCACCAAAATTGACATATTTTTTGGTTGGAAAAATAATTTTAAGATATATTAAGGTAACTAAAAATTATGGGATAAAGTATGAAAATATGGGAAAGTTGGATCTATTTGGCTATATATATTAGTATTGGGAAAGTTGTGTCGATGATAGAAAATATCCATCTGGTAGAGTTTTATTTCTTGGGTAAATATGTGTAAATTTAAATAAAAAGAACCAAATTTAAATAAATCTATAGAAGATTAATATATATTTTCCTCTAAATATATAACAAAATTAATGTGTATGATGACATACCACAAAATCAATTTTTAATTTTATTCAAAAAATATTTTGAGGAAAAAGTGGGAAACTAAGAAAGCCCAAAAAGAAAGATCATTTAAAATATAAGTAAATCACATAATAATTAAAAATAATAATGTGATTGTTAGAATCACTTACCCATAATAGCTCCCATTGGAGTGCATTAGTCTTCGTAAATGGATTAAGCTGAATTAAGTCTCCAAAGTGAGTGGCTATCTTATCCAAAGTCAATATGTACTCCTCTATGGTTATTTTATGTTTATTGAAGCCCAGTTCCAAAATAAAATATTGTTGATTTATCCATTACCTTTGGTCCATGCTAATATCAATTTGAACCTATCTTTATAATATTCTTTCACATCCTCCCTTGGGGCGTTAATTTTGATGGCATTGTCATGAATTTCCACCTTAGAATGAAGGATTAGATACAAGTAATTCTCTTAATCTCAATTTTCCTTTTCCAACACACCCCTATCCCCTTGATTCTTAATTTATCCATTCTTTTCTTTTATCTTTCCACTTCTTAGACTCAAACCCTACATGAACTTTTGATCTTGAGTCCTTTTGTTCACTTTACCTTCCCTTGGCCCTTATATATGATATTGTTTTCATTGGATTCAATAGCTGGGACTAGTCTTTTATCCCCTTAGTTTTCTTTCCTTTAACACAATGTTTCCCCCACATCTCATTGTCTCGTTGGTCCCTTATTCTTCCTTGGGTTCTGAATTCCTCTAACTTTCTTTCTACTCTCTCCCTCTTCTTCTTTTTGGATATTTTTTTTCAAGTGGAGTGAAAAATATAACAATATAAATCTATCCATTTATATGTTCTTTTAATTTCAAATGAAATCATATATTTAGGGAGTGTTTTTAAAAGGGAAAACATGCGATGTTAGTATGCGTGAACTATTTTAATAATTTATTGAATTGGATATAGGAACTTTTTGAATTTTGGTTTCTTTTGTGATGATGATTTTTTGAGTTTAGGAAGATGTTTGAAATGATATTTAATCACTTATTTATAGGTTAAATGATAGTTTTTTTCAATTATTCTTTTTTCCTAGACCGAGTTCACTCACATATTATAGGAATTGTTATATAGTGGTCCATTACTTTGGTTTTATAGATTTATTGATTTATGTTCCTTGGTTTATAATAAAATACAAAGTGGGACATTTTAAGACTAAGATTCTTTGAGTTTTTATATAAGTTGACCTGTGTAAGAAGGTTTTCTTATGGAGTTATCATTTATTCTAAGTATATATTTCACCTGACAAAGTCAATCATTCCTTATAATGTTTCTAGAAAGGGTGTTCTAGATATAGAAATAAGATACTAGTATATAGATCTAATCAGATAGTGACTAGCATAATGAGGTGATCATATTGAGTCTAGTAAAAAAATGTGATCGAATGGAGTTGAATAGATATAGGTGATCAGATAGAGACTAATGACTTTACTAGATTGAGTTTTTCAAACAAACAAAATTAGGTGTTGTTTTTCTATTTTTTAAATTTCCAAAAAGCATGATTAATAAATTTTCTCAAGGTTCAATTTGAGTTTTTCAAGAAGTTTCTAGAATTGGTTTAATAGAATTATATAATTAAGAAAAATTTAATCAGACAGAGGTTTCAAAGTGAAATCACTAGACATAGGTTTTTTAATTAATTCAATAGGAAGTGGTTTTATAAATTAAGGTTCATTGGATAGAGGTTTTTGGATTAATGTTCATCAAATAGAGGTTTATAGATGAAGGTTCATTAGACATTGGTTTCTAGATGAATCATTATTAGAAAAAGATGCTTTAAAAGCTTTGAATATAATAAACATGTAAAGATTACCTGACATAAAAATATATATATCTTATAAATAAGAACTAGACTAAGGGGAATCAGAATAAGAAGAAAATTATGAAGTTATACCAGGTAGATAATTACCAGATAGAGGAGTTCTAATGAAGATGTACCCAATGAATATTTGAGGATATTTACAAAGTTTTTATAAAGTCATATATTTTGATGACATTGAGTTATACATTCAAAACCCAAATAATCATGAAATAAAGATTGTGATTATGTCTATGATTTTATAAATCTTTGAAGATAGTTTTTGCTAATATTTGAGGAAATTTATCATGAATATTTTTGGATAAAAATTATTCATAGGTTTGGAGGTAGTAAACTAAAGAAATACTCAAGTAGGATATTCAAATTTAGAGTAGGAAATTTAAATTTAAAGTTCATTCACTTCCCTTTATTTTCAGAGAAACGATGGCTAAATAAAGGGGGATAAATAGTGCAGTGAATTGGTTGTCGCTACTATGCTAGTTATCGAAGAAGTGAGGTGTTGATTGAGAATATTGATAGATCCTTTTACCAAATCATCAGACATAGAGGTACCTAACATCGGGGTACCAAACTGAGAGGTAATGGAAGAACATGTACCAAAAATAGGGGTACCAAATAGAGAGGTATCTAATGAAGATATACTATATAGAGTGATATTGAACAAAGAGGTATCAAATAGACATGTAGTGAATAAAGGGGTATCATACAGAGTGAAACATGATAGATAAGTTCTAGATGATCTGGAATAGATAGAGAAGTTTCAAACAAAGTCTTGTAATATGAAATGAAGGAAATATAAGAATAATAACTTATAAAATGGAAATTTAAAAGAATTTATGTAGTATAATGATGAGGTGTTGAATTCTATTGGTGAATATTCATTTTATTATTTCAAAAATTATTCAATAATATTATCTATGAAATAAGAACATGAATTGTTAAAGGAATATGGTGTTATAAAAGTAATGAATATACCCAGCTTACTATAAAACAAAAATCATCATTTTTTAATATATGTTTGGTCTTTGATTATTTCCAAACTATTCTAAGGACTAACTATTCTTATTGAGTAGTGAACCTTTTAAATTCTTATGTTCCTATATGTATGACTGTGTATAATTTTTTAGTGAATTCAATTTTATGTAAATTAAGGTGAATTTTTTTTAAAGAAGAATAAATTAAAAAGGAAAACGACCAATTATTCCCTCTCATTGGTCACATAGATCTAGAGGGGTCCTTTAAATTGAGAAGGAATGGAGCATGCATTTTCACGTAGGAAATCCTAAGGTAATTTTGGAAGAGGTAATAAACACAATAACATATATTAATAACATAATACCATAATATATATTGGTACAAGAACTTATAGAATAGATATTTTCTAGAAAACAGTTGGATGTTAGCCACCATAAAATTTACAAAAGCCTCACCAACATCCATGTCAATGCCAAGGATGAGAAAAATCTTGAGTCAAATTCATTAAAATGTTTCTTTATGGGGAATGGTGATGAAATGTTTTGATTTTTGATATTGAATGATGATAAATGAAATATAATTAGGATTCAAGACTTTAACTTTGATGAGAATGTTCTTTGGAAGGGATGGAACTTGGATGAATCAAAAGAGAGGATAAAGGAATCAATTGACCATATCTATCTTGAGTAGAACATAGATACCAGATGGAAAAAAGTTCCAAAGAGTTTAGAAGGAAACCATGGAAGTCTATAAGTGATAAAAAAGGCCTACCTAAAATCTCTTAGACAATTTATGTATGAGGTAAAGCTACAAAATTTGGACCATTGGAAGATAGAACTCAGGAAGATAAAGCCTCAAAAATTAAAAATCCAAAAAGAGAAAATCCACAAGTTCAATTGTGATAGTACTCCAGGGTTATGTGGCATGTCCAAAGGTTTGAGGTCGATATGAAATTTCTATATATAATGGATGGAGGTGAAATAAAACCCAAAAATAAGGGGTGACTCTTAGTGACTTTGAAGAGTGGTAGTCAATGATAGTAAAATAAATGTCTTTATTAGAATAAAATGGAAAATGAGAGATGACTAATTTACCGTTGGAGAAATATTACTTGAGAATAAATGGGTTTTCTATTTGAAGGTGGAAAATGATGGAAGGAAGTGATATAAGACATGGTTGAAGGGATTCCAATGGATTGAGAGGATAGATTTCTCTAAAAAATTATCATCATTTTTTAAACATGCTTCCATTCATATGATATAGAGATTGGTAGATTATGATAATATACAACTAGATAAAATGGATGTAATGATAACCTTTATTCATGGTGAATTATCAAAAAGATATTTACATGAAGAAACCATGATATTAACTTGACCAAACACTACATTCATAGTGGGAATGGTGATCCGTTTCATGTAAAATATAGGAAGGGAACACCGGGAGGTTGTGAAGTTGATAATCTGATACTTGATGTGATCATAAGATATAATATAGTTCTTTGGGACATATAATCTATTTAAAGGTTATGTTGACAAAAACATTAGTGGGGATTTAGACATTAAGAATAACACCATGGGTTTTTGTTCACCTACGAAGGAACGATAGTTAGCTGGATTTCATGGATGACTCTATTTATTACTTTTTCCATAATAGAGGCTAAGTATATGGTAGAAACATAAGTGGGAAAAGAAACTAATATAGTTGATGAAATTACTATAATAACTTGAGGTATTTTATGAGGGTAAAATATTGTTATGTGATATTCAGAGTGTAATTCAATTGTATTTGAATATGATGTTCCATGAAAGAAAAAAACACAAAGACCTAAAATATCACATTATCTAGAATTTACTAGAGGAAAAGATTTTGGATTTGTAAGAGATAGCCATAATACAAAATCAGAATGAAATATTCATGAAGTTCTTGATCCAAGAATTTCTAAGGAAATATTTTGGCTTAGTGAGACTTGGGTGATTTCATGGTGTTAGAGAGAACTGATTGTTTCTATTTGTGGAAGAAGGATGCCTGCTAAAACTTCACTAAAGTGTAAGAGGTCTAAAAATAGTTCCTTGAAGAATTCCTTAAGTGTGAGATTATTAGGAATAGTGATGTCTATTTTTAAGTGCTGAATCAAACTATTAAAAGAAAAAATACTAGAATATAGGCTAACCTATATGTTTAGACAGTGGTAGTAGAAACTCTAAATGGAAATAGGAAGATCATAAGTTATCATCTTATGATGGATGGATGATTTGGTAGTAAATTGGAATCTTTTGACAGATGGAGGCAAGTGTTCAGGTAACTAGAAGTTAGTGGTTAGAGTAGTGAATACTATATGAGATCATTAGACACCACATGAAAAGGTGAGATACCCATGAATGTTATAGGTATATGCAATCGGTTGACTAGCTGCGCCCTATTATAATCATGTTGTGGGATGAATTATTCAAGTATCGAATCATTATTTGTGTTTATTTATTTTATTGAGTGACTTGTTAGTCAAGATCACAATCCTTATAACTTCTTATTATAATAGAATGTATAGAAATGTTCTCCCATGAATGTAGGATATAAAGTCCAAAACATGTAATATTTACATATCTTTTTTTCTTATTTATTTTCTTCAATGGTTTTCTGTGAGATGAAAGTTTATTTAGAGTACGTGTGATGATTATTTGGTGTGGTGATTTGGGGAGATATTTTTCTATCGAAATTCTAGTACACTAAGTTTGGTAGAGTCCTTTCAATCAAGGAAGTTTTATAAGTCAAATTTTTTATTACATGGAGATTCCAGTGGATAACTTCTAGAAGGTTAGCGTTCTTTGGTACTAGTAGTCCATGACACAATAGGTTCTTGACTATTACATGATTCAATCACTAGTAGTTTACACACAACCTCAGACTACCCTTCACATTCTTCATAAACATTACTAAAGAACCATATAATGACACACTAGGATAAATGAAACCATTTTGAATTAATTCATAAATATGAATTCTCAAAATCTCATAACTTATAAGGTTCCATATAGTAAGGATCCATTTAAATTAGAGAGGTATGGGGATGAAACTCTATCCCAAACTTAATATCATGTTAAGGAGGTAATGTAAAATCCATTTTGGGGAAAACATATGAAAAATCTTCAACAACTCTAGGAAACCCCATAATTTGTACCTCTATAAAAACCAAATAAAACTTCTCAAGTTGAGGAAAAAGTGTATCCAAATTTCTATGGCCCATAAGATATTCCCACTCACTAATAAACACCACACATTAGCCTTTAACATCATAGAATGTGACCCCCATCCAAAAGAAATTAATGACCTCATGAATAAAAAACAACTAATAAATTATAAGGATTCCATCATATTATTTAATCCAAAACAAGAATAAATCCTTTAATGACTAATGATTCCACATGATCTAGTCACATACATAACATAAATCAAACAAACTAGACTAACCTCTAATTGGTGATGTCAACACTAAGAGCATTGGAAGCATCCCCACATTGAGTCCCAAGGAATGGACCAAGGTGGGTGAAACAAATGAGTGTGGAGGTCCAAAATCAAAAAGAGTTAAATCTAAGGTAGATGATAAATAAATGGTTATTCATATGGTCTCTGGAAATTTTGGCCACAACATCTCCATGGAGTGAAACTGACCACACCCAACTCCTTTAACCTACTAGAAATACTAATGACTATCCCTGTAGTCACACTCATACCTATATCTCTAATGATGAGGAACATAATGGGGATATCCTATACATTCAATATCTTAATTTGGATAAACAAAATCCAACTCATCTTTCTACTAATAAGGCCTCAGAAGAAATTGCTATCAAGGATGGAATAGGAACTGGTCACCTACACTGATTTGGCCTCTGAGAATGGTTAAGAACTAAAATCACCAATTACCATGACCCCCACAAGTGAAGCATAGATGAATATAGATCCCGATGGATTATTGGGAACTAATATTACCAAATAAATGTAAGGAAGGCTACATATTCTAATCCCTACTTATTAAAATTTTGATTTCCTTAACATTACGTATCCTTAATCTTTAGATCTTCTCATCAGGAATCTCTGATGACTCCCCTGTCATGATAAATCTAACTATGCATGCATCCTCTGGACCACCTATACTTTCTTATGCATCTCCACATATGCAAGCATCATAAATTAGTAATCCTTATAGAAAATAACTATTATCTATAGACCTAATACCATTTTTTGTCCCTAGGTAGGATGGAAATATGAATACAAGAGGGGGGGGGGGGTGAATTGTAGTTTTAAAATTAGCTTACATTTTTTATCATCCAAAAGTATCAATTTTATTAGTTTTTCAATATGTTGGTTAGATCAAAGACCAGAGTAAAACTGTTTGTGTGGAGAAGAAATAGACGTTATAGAATACAGTAAAATACATTTGGAAAAAGAAAATTTGTATTTCAATAACTACCAATGAAAGTGCTGACAAAATATAAATTTAAACTATTGGTATTATAGTAAATAAAAATATAAGAATAAATATAGTGGAAATTCTTAAATGAACACAATAGATGTTTAAAAAATAAAATACATAGTTTTTTGTTTATAAATTAAATACTCCTTTACATGATATATTAAAACCACACTTTCCAAAGTGTAAGGTGGATATATTAACTAGATCTAAGGTATCTATGACATTAAAAATATCATAAGTTATCCTTTATTTTTAAAATTCATTAGAAGGTATGTCTTCTGATCCCTAGAATCCCCCATACCAAATTTTCTATAGCATCTCTATTCCACACATTAGAAGTTCCAGAGATTTGTCTTTTTAGCTATAGAATCCATCGATGGAGATGATCAAAAATTTGTCTACATTCATATCCTTGAAATACCTTGATAAAAAATACTGGCAAAGAAAAAATTACAATTGAAATACTAAGAGACTTATAAGGATAACCTCATTCAATGATAACTCTTAAATAAAAATACTCAAAAAGAAAAATATTACACTAATCCAAAGTTTTATAAACAAAAATAAATTACAAATATTCAAGATTATAAATAGATTTAAGAATAATCTTTTACTATTTTAATAACTATTATTCTAATGCTCAAGGCATGACTATATTTATAGAAATCATTGTAAAAAACTTCAATGGTCAGATTGTGAAAAAATTAGAGTTAGTTGTACTTTGTTTCTGATGTTTATTCATATCTTCATATCTTCAAAAAGTCCTTTTAACATAATTTATGTAATCAAAATTTTTAACATCAATTTCATTTCAACCATGTTTTTGCATCATAAAATATATTGTTACGATGAGTTCATATGTAAAATATTATATTCTCCACTATAATTACAAATCCTATCAATAAGTTTTGTGTAATATAAGATATATTTATTCATTATTAAACTTTGAGCTTCACCTTATTCACTAAATATCTAAGAAAGTTCTTATATTGGATATGGTGGCTTGAATATTTTGGAAGAAAAAACTTTAAGCTTCATGGGTGACCTTTTGATCTTTTTTTGATAGACTTTCCCATAGATACATTTGTTGAAAAACATTTCAAAAAATATTAGAAAAAAAGATAATAAATTTAGTTCAATTAAAAAATATAAGATTTCAATCCTTATATTCATATTTTATATTTCTACTTTCCAAAAAATTTCCATTTGTTTTATGAATGGCCTAAAAAGATTCCAGTGAAAAAGTTTGGCCAAAACATATACCATACAAGTTATTTTAAGAATTAAATTTATAATTTATTTTGAATTTTTTAAATAAAAATACCCCCTTTATTAGATATTGTAATCTTGGATAAAATTTAAGATAAAGAGTGTAAAAAATTTATATTGAAGATAGAAAAACTTCTTAATGTTATCCTTTTTTTTTTTCTATCAGATGGTGTTCCCCTGATGAGGATCTAGAAAATAGTTCACTTTGAATTTTCTTAATCTTTCATAAATATGTGATGTAATTATAAGAGATTAAATTTATGTAAAATCAATAAATAAAAAACCAATAAAAATGAAAAACAGATAAAAATGAAAACTGATAAAAATGAGAATACCAATAAAAATAAAAAATTGATAAAAATAAAAATCTAATAAAAATTTAAAACTGATAAAAATGAAAAACTAATAAAAATGAAAAAATTATAAAAATGAAAAATTATTAAAATAAAAAAATTATAAAAATGGAAAACTAATAAAAATGAAAAACTGATAAAAATGAAAAAATTGATAACAATATTTCCTCCCCATTTTTTTGAATAGATTTTCAATGTAATGAGATTGGTTGAATATGAATTGAATTAAACATCAGTTTAGGTTGATAATTCCCAACTCTTGTTTAACAAATTTGAATCTATAGGAAGTTAAAGGTTTGGTGAAAATATCAGCTTACTGATTTTTTATTCTGATAAAGTCAAGAATTATATCTCTTTTTTTGTGTGTGATACCTGAGTAAATGGTCAATTACATATATTTTATTTTCTTATGAGTGATGTGATTGGTTATTAGACTAAGAGATAACACTAATATGATCACAAAGTATTGTAGTTCAAGTGAAACTCAAACCAAAATTCATGAGTGTGTGTTGCGTTCAAAAAACTTGGGTACAATGAATTCTAGATACTATATATCCAGCTTCATCAATTGAAAGTTCTATAGAATGTTTCTTATTTCTAGAACATGTAACTAATTCTACACCAAAGAAATGAAATGTTCTAAAAGTAAATTTTCTATCAAACCTATAGCCTCCAAAGTTAACATCTGATTAATTTTTAATAACAGAACCATTTCCAGAAGAATAAAATCAACCAAGTTCTGAGGTTCCTTTAATGTAGTGGGAAATGAACTTAATCAATTTTAAATGATATTACTTTGGATTTTCTTCAAATATATTTCATAAATACACTAAAAACATAATTTCCAATCAACTTAAAATAAAGGCTAGTAATATTCATAGAGACTCTAATTTCTCTATCAGTGTAAAGGTTTCACCGTAATCCATGCCTTCCTCTTAACAATAACCCTTATCAATAATTTTTTCTTTATTTTTAAAAATTTTTCCTCTTTCATCAAATTTATTTATAAAAACCCATTTTAATCTAATTACCATTAGATCATTATATCATTCAACGAAGTTCCAAACTTGATTACTTTCAATTTTATTGGGCTCTTTTTACATAGTTCTTTTCAAAATTTCATCACTTAAAGAATCATCTACCATTTTGTGGATCAAATTATAAACAAAAGAATGACGATCAAATTAATTATTCAAGGAACCTATAATTCTAACTAATTTAATTACATCACAAATAATATTATGAGTAAGATCACTCTGTAAGTTTTATTAGTTTTTTAGTAAATTTGTAATATGATCGTTTATTATTATATTTATATCTTCTATTGAATTAATTTCTGTATATTTAAAATATAATTGTATTACTTCTAGAGGATTTATTATTGGTAGTTTTGAATCAAGTTCTGGTAAACTAATAGGAGTGTTTTCCAAAAATCATATGGAGTGTGTAATTATAGAGGTTCTATAAAAATAAAATGACCAGATTCAAAAAATTTCACATGAATTGCTTCTTAAAAAACATTAGTTATTTTATTAAAAACTCTATAAGCCTTAATAGTTATATAATAACCAGTAAATTTTTTCATCAGATTTAGGATAAAATTTATGTAATTAATCTTTATTATTTTGGATGAATACTTTA
The DNA here is from genome assembly GCA_963277665.1 of Viscum album. Lineage (NCBI taxonomy): Eukaryota > Viridiplantae > Streptophyta > Magnoliopsida > Santalales > Viscaceae > Viscum > Viscum album. The sequence goes on along the minus strand of OY728132.1, from coordinate 27,682,729 downwards.
CACCAAAATACTATAAAGTAATAAAGTTTGAATTTATTTTTTTCCACAACTCTTAAAGAGTATTATTAAAAATGGTCTAAGTAAAAATTTATTTACATTATTTCAAGTAGTATCCACAAACTCAACATGAAAATGTATAGCTATAGAATACTAACCTTGAAAAGTTCTAGAAAATTCCTGAATAATTCTATTTATTCATTCAACTAAACCATTTTTTTGTGGTTTTATTTGTGCTGAAAAATTACAAGTAATACCTTTTTTCTACAAAAAGTTTGAAATCCAAATTTTAAAAACTCACCACCATGATATATTTGGATAATAATCAAAGGAAGGTTTTTTTTTCATTTTTAACAAAAGTATGAAAAATATTCAAAATGATTAAAAGATATTTATTTTCTTGTGAGAAAATAAATCCAAGTAAATCTAGTGTAATCATCAACTAATACATACACAAGTGTTTGACCTTAAAACTTCTAGTTTTTTTAGGGCCAAATAAATCCATGTGCACTAAATATAAATCTTATAAAGTTGAGACTTCACTTCAATATTTAAAACTAGACTTATGTTTCTTACAAAATTTAATAGGATCACAAACTCTGGTTGAATTATATTTAAGTTCTAGCATATCCATAACATTTCCTTTCCTAGAAAGCTTATTTAAAGTATAGAAATTACAATTTATTAATATTATATTCCATAACCAAGATAAATCTTTAGTTTCACTTAATTAAGGAATATTTTGATGACTTAAGTCTTTTAGGTCAAGAGTGTATAAATTCTCATTCCTATTGGTTGAATGAATAAAAATTCATTTTTAACTATGGAAAATACATTTATTATCCCTAAATTTTATAAGATAACCCTTATCAAATTATTTAATAATACTGATAACGTTTTTATTAACACCTAAATAATATAAAATGTTAGAAATTAATGAATTTTTAAGAAAATAAACTTCCCTAATCCTGATGATTTCACCCTATTCATTTTCTCCAAATGCGAATCTTATTTTATTTATCTTTTTCAAATTTTGGAAGTTTGAATTATATCCTATCATGTTTTGAGAACAACCACTATCCATTTACCATTTAGTTTGGTTACTGGTTTTTAGATTATTTTTTTGAAAAAGATAAATTTTTTTTTCGGTACACAAACATTCTTGGGTCCAATTATGTTTGGAAAAAAATTTAGGAACCCACATTTATCAAATTTTCTATGTTGTATAGATACTTGTTCTTATAAACTAAAATATTTATGAAAACCAAAAATATTGAACTTATTTTAAATATAAATATTTATTATAGTGAACTCTTATTTGAAATTTAGAACAAAAGGTGCACATTTAGGTAACAATAGTTTGATTTAAAATGTTATTTTTAGAGGTAAAACCATCTCCATTATAAGTTCTTGGGGGTCTTATTTTTTATACATTTTATCAATTTTTTTTACAAAATGTAAAACATGATAATTTTTTTTTTCAATATAAAAAATTTAGATTCTAATAATATAAATTATAATCATTAGGTTTTTTATCAAAATAATTTATATTTGAATACTTTTTATAATCTAATTCCGTTGAAAGATTTATAATTTTGGTAGTTACTTTTGAAATTATTTTATTGGATTTAATAAATTCTTGTTACATAAAGTCATAAACACTCTTTATATTATTATTTACTTTTTTCTATAAGAGTTACATATCTAGACATTTCAACTATAGTATCTAAATTTTACTCATCATATGATGTATTAACCTTTTCATTATCTAATGGATTATAATTTTCATCATCCAAGGAAGTTGAATGATTATATTTAGAGTTATACGAAAATTTAGAATAAGTAGTTAAGTTAGTCAATGATTTATCACTTAACTTATCCATATATAACTTCTCATTATATGTAATATTTTAATATAAGCCAACTATTTTATGATTATCATTTTCAATTTATTTTGACGAACTATTAGAAGACATGTCACCTTTAATGTAACTCTATGTGTCCAAATATTTCATGCTCTTTTTCTATTTTATTTTAGAATATATTAGTATATTTCTACCTTTATTCATCATTTTAGGGACATCTAGTCTAATATAGCCATACTTATTACATTTATAGAAAATTACATATGACAATTCCTTCTTATCATAGCTTTCTTTCCTTTAATTCTAATGAGTATTCCTAAAACCTATATTACTGACAATTTTATTCATTCTCCTTAAAATTTTAGCATGTTCAGTATGACTATTGTTTGAGATGATTTTATTTGAATGCTTTCAATTATTAATTGAAACATGATATTTAGAACCATTAGTATATTTCTAAATTTATTCATCATTTTAGGGACATCTAGTCTAATATATCCATACTTATTACATTTATAGAAAATTACATATGACAATTCCTTCTTATCATAGCTTTCTTTCCTTTCATTCTAATGAGTATTCTTGAAACCTATATTACTGAAAATTTTATTCATTCTTCTTAAAATTTTAGCATGTTCAGTATGACTATTGTTTGAGATGATTTGATTTGAATGTGTGCAATTATTAATTGAAACATGATATTTAGAACCATTAGTATAGGTATTATAAGTACCATAATTAAAATTACCTAAATATGAATCAAACACTAAATTTTTATTCTTCTATTTCACAAAATCTATTTTGAGTATACTTTCATATTATTTTAAAGTACTAATTAAGTTATACAAACTTAAATTAGTCAAGTGTTTTGTGTCAATGATAGTTGTCCTCTTTGATTCCCATTAGTAAAAAATTAGGTCAATAATATTTTGAATAATATGATCTTATAATAACTATTTTTCACCCAAAATATTGAAACTATTTTTTATATTCATAAAATATTGATAAATTTGAGTTACTATTTCACCAGGTTGAAAATCAAAGGCTTAATAATATGATCTCAGCATAGTTCCGCATGATTCTAAAACCATGGAGGTCCCAAAATGTGTAATTTCAAGGTTCTTCTAAATTCCATTTTCTATTTTACAAGAAGATATATGACTATAAAAATACATTTTATAGAGTAAAAAAAGTATTTTGAACATTATTATTTACCTAATATTCAATATTTTTGTTATATTAAAAATGTACAATTTCATTTCCAGAACATTTTAGTTTCCAGTCATCTTGATAAAAATTTCAACTCTAGTATTAATAATATAATACTTAATTTTTTAATGCATGTAATCATAAAATTCTTCATCAAATATAGGTGGATTATTCATAATTAAATTTTCAAGTGTTTCCACTGAAAAAATTCCATCAAAAAAATATATTTCCTCAGCCAACTCAGTTAGTGTAAGGAAACTAAAATGAAAATTCAAGAAACTAAAAGAAATTTATAATCAAGTACACACTTTCTTTGATACCAAATATTATCCTAATATAGGATGAAAATATTAATACAAAAGGGTGGTGAATTGTAGTTTTATAAGTAACTTAAAATTTTCATCCCCACAAGTATTAAGTTAATCAGTTTTTTGAAACACCGATCATATCAAATATTAGAGTTAAATAGTGTGTGAATTAAAAAAATTAACTATATAGAATATAGTAAATAACACCAAAAAGGTAATTATAATTTTAAAAACTACCTATGAAAGTGTTTATATAGTGGAAATTTAAACTATTAGTATTATAGTAACTACTAATATAAGAATAAACACAATGGAAATTCAGAAATGAATATAGTGGATGTTTAAAAAACAAAACAAAGAGTATTATGTTACAAACTAATAACACATTTAAAGGATATATTCAAACAAAAATTTTGAAATAAAGTTTAATATGGATATATAGAACATATCTAAGGTATTTATGACTTTATAATTGTCATAATTTATCCAAAATATTTAAAATATATTGAATGATCTTTCTTCCTATCTCTGGAACCCCTTGAAAAAAACTGTCAGTATCATCTCTCTTCCACACACCAGAAGTTTTGGAGCTTTGTATTTCTACAAACATAATACCTTGATCCAAATTATTTGAAATTTATTTGTTTTCCTATCCCCAAAATCCCTTGATAAACCAAGATTAATAAAAAAAGATTTAAATAGAAATACTAAGAATATTATAATCACACAATAATTTCTCTTAACTAAAAACACTAAGAAAGAAAATTATTACACTTATTAGAAGCACTATATGAAATAAGAAATTGAAAATATTTAAGATGAAAAAAAATTTTAGAATGATATTTTACTAATATAACATTCTTTATTCTATTACTTGATGTAAAAGTATATTTATATATATAATTGTAACAAACTCAAGTGGTTCAATTCTTTAAATCTTGGAGTCATTTGAAATAGTATAAAAAAACTTATCTATCTATTAATGAACTTAGTATGTTAACTCATATATTGATCAGTTAATCATCACTGATATATTTCTCATAAATCTTATGTTTTATATCTTTCATGAATATTTAAAATACCATATTTTCACGGTGCTTTATTAATTTCTATGGTATTTTAGTTACTAATATTTCATTCTAGATAGTCATAATAACTTAAAAAACACAAGTTATATTTACTAAAGAAACAAGTGACTAATTTACTCAAAAACTCTTTCACGCCCTATCCCCACTAGGAAACCCTCCTTAGATGATAGTGAAAAAAATGGGGCCACCAAATCCTTCTTATAATTGTCCATAGTTTGGTGACTAACACTAACAGTATAAAATATAAAAATGGGAGGAGTTACCCTTACAATACAAGTAACAAAGTAAACCACCTATAAAATTCATAATATAAAGAGAAAAACCAAAAACCAATAATTTATATAATGTTATATAAAATAAAATATTAAAAATGGAATACCATAAGAAAAAACCTACAATAATGACTCCAATAATTGCTTTAAGATTCGAGTTAGTAAGGTCCAGTTAGATCACAAAGTCCATTCAGAGAACCTGAAAAATAGATTTTTATACAAATGTGGGAATACTTATAGCATCCCGCCTCTTTATCACATAAACTTTCATTACATTTTACAAAACCGAGGATCTTTAAGGTTTAGTGTCTTGGAAACTAGGAACTTTAAACATGAAAACATAAAACATTATTCTAAAACACTTGAAAGGCTTCTCCTCATGTTCATCCTAGGTTCATTACTACATCACATAAACTGGGAGCATACATCAAAAGAAAGGGTGAGCAAAAAGCCCAGTAAGGAAAACAAGAGAAACATTTTACATGTGAACTTGAGATACTTCAATAAGGTCATGAAAAAGAACTTTAAGGCATGAGAATGAAATAAAGAGGAATATCATAATAAAAATAACATTTTTCATAACTTGAAAATGTGGCTACATCATTTAACATAGACAATCATGAACATATCACCAAGGTCCATCCCCAAGGTGTCATTTGAAAATTACCAAGGTTATTCACCAAGGTATCGTGAAAATTGTAATCTCTAGTGGTTACATCATTACCCAATGCATTGGAGCGCTATCAGGGAGCACCCTTAAATTTTCCTTTATTATCATGTGAGCCACATATATCATCATCAAACATTTCATAAATAACCCATATAGCATAAAATAAATGGGTTTCATTTCATAATCACAACGTTTTAAAAACTGCTTTAAAGACATGATCTTTACGTCACTTTAAAACCCACAGAAAAGGAAGGTGGGTCTCATGTATGTAAATCCCAGAATTTAAAATAGAACATTTTGGTATATATGTGAATACCCCTTTAGAAGAAAGAGCTTTGAGTATTCACTTAATAATATAAAAGAACTTTAGAAAAAGAGAGAGACATTTTGAGACGGAAATTCTGCAGCATAATGTCTATGTTACGAGGTTTTAGAAGACATTAAAAAGAGAGATAAAATGGTTAAAACATTCATAAATGACCCATAAAATAGTATATGGACAGAATAAGAAGGATACATGATCATGGTAATGAAATTTTAAGGAAATACCATTTGAAATGAAAAACATGGAAGGAAGACAAAAATTAGATTTCTCTTATGAAAGTTCGGCAGCCTAACGACGTTACTTAAACTTCAACAAAAATGATTTGAAAAGATCAAATAGGGTCTCTCATCATGTGAAAATAAGAGTTCAGTATGATAGATATAGAGATAATTCCCCAACATAACAAAAAGGAACTTGAAAGAATTGACATTAAAGTAGAACTTCAAAACGAGAAGGGTGAAGAACCACTTAAAAATTCGGCAGCCTAACGGCGCCACTTAAAACGTCAAAATACTGAATTGAAGAGATAAAATGGGGTCTCTCATCATATGAACATAATAGTCCAGTATGATAGATATAGATATCATACCCCAACATAACAAAAAGGAACTTGAAATAATTGACATGAAAGTAGAACTTCAAAACGAGAAGGGTGAAGAACCACTTAAAAATTCGGCAGCCTAACGGCGCCACTTAAAACTTCAAAATACTGAATTGAAGCGATCAAATGGGGTCTCTCATCATATGATCATAAAAGATCAGTATGATAAATTTAGAAATCATACCCCAACATAATAAAAAGGAACTTGAAATACTTTACATGAAAATAGATCTTGAAAAATGAGAAGGGAGAAAGAATCCGTTACAAAAATTTCGGCAGCCTAACAACGCCACTTAAAACTTCATAAAACGAAATAATGAGAGCAAGAGGGGATATATCATTATATGAACATGAAAAGGGCAGTAAGAGGAGTATAAAAGAACATCCTCCAACATAATAACATGGAGAATAAAAGGAATGACATAAAAGAGATTACTTGAAATGAAAGAGAGAGGTCAGATCCCTTACCTTAAAACATAACTCTTAAAACTCAAAGGTTGGGACCTTGAGGGCTTAGAGACACCATGGGAGGACTCCTTGGGAGGTAATGAGACCAGAACTTAGTTGGGGGAGAGTGGGGAGTCGAATGGATGAGAGGATGGCTTGGTATTTATAGGGAAAGTGAGGGGACAAGGCATTAATGGCAAAGGGACACCTCATTAGTGGTTTTGGCAAAACCATGGGCTTACCCATGGTATTTTCCCATGGTATTGGACACTTGGGACACCTCATACCTTATCTCACTATTCATAATTCGAACATATTGATTACAAACTTAATACATCATTTAATGATGTCATTAAACACCCGTAACTTAGAAACTGTATTTTCACTATTCATCGAAATTTCAACTTTCTCAGAATAATCCCAAAATTTCACCTTAACCAAATATCAACGCTCTGATTACAAATAAGAACTCCATTTTATAAAAATAATTTTCTAAATATTTTTAATTTAATAAAAACACTATTCACCGAAAATTCAATTTTTTCAGAAAAAACCCCAAAAATTACCATAGCATAATATCGGTGCTCTGAGTTCAAAAATGAAATCCGTTTTATAAAAATAATTATCTAAATGTTTTTAATTAAATTTTTAATTAAAAAACACTATTCACCCGAAAAAACTAATACTTGAATAATAATTTATGAAACCATTATTTAACCATTTTATTGAATCACATTACTTAATCAAGGTGCCAAGATTATATTAATACTTTCTTTAAGTGAGATTACTAATCCATTTGGACACATTACTAATCCTAATCATAAAATCACTATTCATAATTTACTATTCATCAAAAATTAAGTTGATCTTATTAGACTCTAAATTTTGTACTGAACATAATTGTAGAAGACCATTTTTCAAAAATCATTACACATTTTTAATTATTTAAGGTTTAAACAACCATTTTTAAAATATCCTCTTTCTAAAATTCATCAAAAATATGCATACTATATTTATCCGGTCATTTGAAAATTCATAAACTTCATCATAAGAAGAAATCCCAATTTTTATTTAAAACAAAGGATTACACAAGGCAGTTACGGTCTCCTTATATAGCCCCTTATCACACCAGCATAGGACCTAAGTGTAAGGTGTGCTAAGGTGAGAGAATCCGAGGGAGGCTCGGCCAACATCGCACGAGTAGTAATTTCTGTCAGTTTGAACTTCTCGCGAAGGCGATCCCATTCTAGCTTTATACGATGAAGTTCAGCTTGGGTTTGGTGCAGAGCAAAGCCCAGTGGTGCTACCTCCTTCCCAAGTTCTTTTAGATGGGCTTAGATTGGTCCAAGACTACTGGGTGAGGCCATCGAATCTTCTTTCTATATTAACTAACCAATATTACTTGTATTTAGAGACAATAATCAAAACGTTTAGTTTCCAGTGGTCATATTGACCAATGGTCATATAAAAGTCAAAAACCAATAGTATCATTTTAATTATACTCATGTTATCAAATGAAACATTTTTGTTGAGTATAAAAATAAAATAACACATAAAATTAGGAAACAAGATTTATTCAAAATTTCGGGTTGTTACAATCTTCCCCCCTTAAGAAATCGCGTCCTCGAAATTTTTTTAAAATTAGGTTTTGAAATTTCATTGAAAGTCCCACATCGGAAAAGGAGTCAGTAAAACTATTACTTTAAAAGAAAGAAAGGGAAGTACGAAGGTCACCCGAGTTAGCCCACGCTAGGATTCCATGTAGGAAAACATGGACATGGAGGAGAAAACAAAGGGTCAAGTTCTGAGGGAGAGTGACATAGAACATGATTAGGAGAAAGTTAACCATAAGAAAATCCCAAACTTATGATGTGTGTAAACGATATTTGATTACCTAGTAGGAAACGTAAACCAAAAACTTTTTTGTTTTACGTCCCTTTTCATAATTTTGAGGAATTCATTTACAACATAGAAGAAAAACATAAGGAAATATATCTACCTTCATGTAGAGTTTCACCCTTTAATAAGTTTCTACCAAAACTAATCTTTTCTCCCAAACGATGAGCATTCAAAACTACTTGGTCTCATCAAAACACAAGAATCATCTTCTAGAGAATCACATAATCCACAAAAGATTAACTATCTATTTCTTCTATCTTTAAACATTATCTCAAAAACAGAAAGGGTAAGGTTAAAGAACTCTTCAAAAAGGAAGAATCCCATAGGAATGGAAACTAATTTTAAATCTTCAATGTTCCATGGTAATACCCAAAGTTCATCATAGACCATCCCATAAATAACGGTCCTTAAAATTCCTCAAAATAAACCAAACTAAGATTGAAATCCAAATACAAGAAGGATTTGATAACATAGTCTTCCAAAATAAACTTCATTGTTCATCTCCAAACAACATCAACCACTCCTAACATCTTATAACAAAATTATCTAAACTAAACATATTTTACCCAAGATAGGTTAATCATTCCCATAAGAAACCTAAATTACTATAAGTCCATCATAAATTCATCGATTCTTCAAAATATAAGTCAACCTTACTCCTCAATGAAAATACCGTAGTAATCTATTTACCTCGATCATATAGGGTCCCTAAAATAGTGAACGTATTCCAAAATAATAATCATCCTTTAATCCCCTAATCACCTCTGTCATATTAATACGACAATCATCTCATTTCCTATCACATTGGTTTTTGGGACATGTTCTTCCATTTCCTGCCATTAACTAAAAAAAGAAACTATAATTAGGGGCTTATTTACTTAGCTAATAATCATGAAAAGGAAACTTTAAGCATAAAAGGATAAACATGTAGAATAAAAGTATATCCTAACTTGTGATCCTCTAGGTTCCAATCTAGGTTATCCATGATCATATATTCTTATGTGAATCTTTATTTTGTTTTATCCTTGTTCCTTTAATAATGGTTCATATTAAGCTTATGAATTTACCAAAGCATATCCCCCAGGAGTGTCGTAACCAAGAGTGCAGCAAGTCCCGTTGTCGTGTACCAGTTCCCGTTCGAGTCTAGCTCAAAGCGGTGTTTTCAGATTTTACCCCTATGTACATCTGTGCCAGAGCCACCTCTACCTGCTCATATCCAGACAGGGATGTATTTTCTTGGAAACCCCTTACTCAATACTCACCAAAATACCCGGAAGATTTCCAATATTTAAACTTTTCTATAGGGTTCTTCCTAGATTTTTCATATCCTAATTTCCACAAATAACTAAACCATCCTTTGATACCAACTATAGCATCCCGCCTCTTTATCACATAAACATTCATTACATTTTACAAAACTGAGGATCTTTAAGGTTTAGTGTCTTGGAAACTAGGAAATTTAAACATGAAAACATAAAACATTATTCTAAAACACTTGAAAGGCTTCTCCTCATGTTAATCCTAGGTTCATTACTACATCACATAACCTGGGAGCATACATCAAAAGAAAGGGTGAGCAAAAAGCCCAGTAAGGAAAACAAGAGAAACATTTTACATGTGAACTTGAGATACTTCAATAAGGTCATGAAAAAGAACTTTAAGGCATGAGAATGAAATAAAGAGGCATATCATAATAAAAATAACATTTTTCATAACTTGAAAATGTGGCTACATCATTTAACATAGACAATCATGAACATATCACCAAGGTCCATCCCCAAGGTGTCATTTGAAAATTACCAAGGTTATTCACCAAGGTATCGTGAAAATTGTAATCTCTAGTGGTTACATCATTACCCAATGCATTGGAGCACTATCAGGGCGCACCCTTAAATTTGAATTTATTATCATGTGAGCCACATATATCATCATCAAACATTTCATAAATAACCCATATAGCATAAAATAAATGGGTTTCATTTCATAATCACAACGTTTTAAAAACTGCTTTAAAGATATGATCTTTACGTCACTTTAAAACCCACAGAAAAGGAAGGTGGGTCTCATGTATGTAAATCCCAGAATTTAAAATAGAACATTTTGGTATATATGTGAATACCCCTTTAGAAGAAATATCTTTGAGTATTCACTTAATAATATAAAAGAACTTTAGAAAAAGAGAGAGACATTTTGAGACGGAAATTCTACAGCATAATGGCTATGTTACGAGGTTTTAGAAGACATTAAAAAGAGAGATAAAATGGTTCAAACATTCATAAATGACCCATAAAATAGTATATGGACAGAATAAGAAGGATACATGATCATGGTAATAAAATTTTAAGGAAATACCATTTGAAATGAAAAAATGGAAGGAAGACAAAAATTAGATTTCTCTTATGAAAGTTCGGCAGCCTAACGACGTTACTTAAACTTCAACAAAAATGATTTGAAAAGATCAAATAGGGTCTCTCATCATGTGAACATAAGAGTTCAGTATGATAGATATAGAGATAATTCCCCAACATAACAAAAAGGAACTTGAAATAATTGACATTAAAGTAGAACTTCAAAACGAGAAGGGTGAAGAACCACTTAAAAATTCGGCAGCCTAACGGCGCCACTTAAAACTTCAAAATACTGAATTGAAGAGATCAAATGGGGTCTCTCATCATATGAACATAAGAGTCCAGTATGATAGATATAGAGAACATACCCCAAAATAAAAAAAGGAACTTGAAATAATTGACATGAAAGTAGAACTTCAAAACGAGAAGGGTGAAGAACCACTTAAAAATTCGGCAGCCTAACGGCGCCACTTAAAACTTAAAAATACTGAATTGAAGTGATCAAATGGGGTATCTAATCACATGATCATAAAATATCAGTATGATAAATTTAGAAATAATACCCCAACATAATAAAAAGGAATTTGAAATACTTTACATGAAAATAGATCTTGAAAAATGAGAAGGGAGAAAGAATCCGTTACAAAAATTTCGGCAGCCTAACAACGCCACTTAAAACTTCATAAAACGAAATAATGAGAGCAAGAGGGGATCTATCATTATATGAACATGAAAATGGCAGTAAGAGGAGTATAAAAGAACATCCTCCAACATAAGAACATGGAGCATAAAAGGAATGACATAAAAGAGATTACTTGAAATGAAAGAGAGAGGTCGGATCCCTTACCTTAAAACATAACTCTTAAAACTCAAAGGTTGGGACCTTGAGGGCTTTGGGACACCATGGGAGGACTCTTTGGGAGGTAATGAGACCAGAACTTCGTTGGGGGAGAGTGGGGAGTCGAATGGATGAGAGGATGGCTTGGTATTTTTAGGGAAAGTGAGGGGACAAGGCATTAATGGCAAAGGGACACCTCATTAGTGGTTTTGGCAAAACCATGGGCTTGCCCATGGTATTTTCCCATGGTATTGGCCACTTGGGACACCTCATACCTTATCTCACTATTCATAATTCGAACATATTGATTACAAACTTAATACATCATTTAATGATGTCATTAAACACCCGTAACTTAAAAACTGTATTTTCACTATTCATCGAAAATTCAACTTTCTCAGAATAATCCCAAAATTTCACCTTAACCAAATATCAACGCTCTGATTAAAAATATGAACTCCATTTTATAAAAATAATTTTCTAAATATTTTTAATTTAATAAAAACACTATTCACCGAAAATTCATTTTTTTCAGAAAAAACCCCAAAAATTACCATAGCATAATATCGGTGCTCTGAGTTCAAAAATGAAATCCGTTTTATAAAAATAATTATCTAAATATTTTTAATTAAATTTTTAATTAAAAAACACTATTCACCCGAAAAAACTAATACTTGAATAATAATTTATGAAACCGTTATTTAACCATTTTATTGAATCACATTACTTAATCAAGGTGCCGAGATTATATTAATACTTTCTTTAAGTGAGATTACTAATCCATTTGGACACATTACTAATCCTAATCATAAAATCACTATTCATAATTTACTATTCATCAAAAATTAAGTTGATCTTATTAGACTCTAAATTTCGTACTGAACATAATTGTAGAAGACCATTTTTTGAAAATCATTACACATTTTTAATTATTTAAGGTTTACACAACCATTTTTAAAATATTCTTTTTCTAAAATTCATAAAAAATATGCATACTATATTTATCCGGTCATTTGAAAATTCATAAACTTCATCATAAGAAGAAATCACAATTTTTATTTAAAACAAAGGATTACACAAGGTAGTTACGGTCTCCTTATATAGCCCCTTATCACACCAGCATAGGACCTAAGTGTAAGGTGTGCTAAGGTGAGAGAATCCGAGGGAGGCTCGGCCAACATCGCACGAGTAGTAATTTCTGTCAGTTTGAACTTCTCACGAAAGAGATCCCGTTCTAGCTTTTTACGATGAAGTTCAGCTTGGGTTTGGTCCAGAGCAAAGCCCAATGGTGCTACCTCCTTCCCAAGTTCTGTTAGATGGGCTTCGATTGGTCCAAGACTACTGGGTGAGGCCATCGAATCTTCTTTCTATATTAATTAACCAATATTACTTGTATTTAGAGACAATAATCAAAACGTTTAGTTTCCAGTGGTCATATTGACCATTGGTCATATAACAGTCAAAAACCAATAGTATCGTTTTAATTATACTCATGTTATCAAATGAAACATTTTTTTTGAGTATAAAAATAAAATAACACATAAAATTAGGAAACAAGATTTATTCAAAATTTCGGGTTGTTACAATCTTCCCCCCTTAAGAAATCGCGTCCTCGCAATTTTTTTAAAATTAGGTTTTGAAATTTCATTGAAAGTCCCACATCGGAAAAAGAGTCAGTAAAACTATTACTTTAAAAGAAAGAAAGGGAAGTACGAAGGTCACCCGAGTTAGCCCACGCTAGGATTCCATGTAGGAAAACATAGACATGGAGGAGAAAACAAAGGGTCAAGTTCTGAGGGAGAGTGACAGAGAACATGATTAGGAGAAAGTTAACCATAAGAAAATCCCAAACTTATGATGTGTGTAAACGATATTTGATTACCTAGTAGGAAACGTAAACCAACAACGTTTTTGTTTTACGTTCCTTTTCATAATTTTGAGGAATTCATTTACAACATAAAACAAAAACATAAGGAAATATATCTACCTTCATGTAGAGTTTCACCCTTTAATAAGTTTCTACCAAAACTAATCTTTTCTCCCAAACTATGAGCATTCAAAACTACTTGGTCTCATCAAAACACAAGAATCATCTTCTAGAGAATCACATAATCCACAAAAGATTAACTATCTATTTCTTCTATCTTTAAACATTATCTCAAAAACAGAAAGGGTAAGGTTAAAGAACTCATCAAAAAGGAAGAATCCCATAGGAATGGAAACTAATTTTAAATATTCAATGTTCCATGGTAATACCCAAAGTTCATCATAGACCATCCCATAAATAACGGTCCTTAAAATTCCTCAAAATAAACCAAACTAAGATTGAAACCCAAATACAAGAAGGATTTGATAACATAGTCTTCCAAAATAAACTTCATTGTTTATCTCCAAACAACATCAACCACTCCTAACATCTTATAACAAAATTATCTAAACTAAACATATTTTACCCAAGATAGGTTAATCATTCCCATAAGTAACCTAAATTACTATAAGTCCACCATAAATTCATCGATTCTTCAAAATATAAGTCAACCTTACTCCTCAATGAAAATATCGTAGTAATCTATTTACCTCGATCATATAGGGTCCCTAAAATAGTGAACGTATTCCAAAATAATAATCATCCTTTAATCCCCTAATCACCTCTGTCATATTAATACGACAATCGTCTCATTTCCTATCACATTGGTTTTTGGGACATGTTCTTCCATTTCCCGCCATTAACTAAAAAAAGAAACTATAATTAGGGGATTATTTACTTAGCTAATAATCATGAAAAGGAAAATTTAAGCATTAAAGGATAAACATGTAGAATAAAAGTATATCCTAACTTGTGATCCCCTAGGTTCCAATCTAGGTTATCCATGATCATATATTCTTATGTGAATCTTTATTTTGTTTTATCCTTGTTCCTTTAATAATGGTTCATACTAAGCTTATGAATTTACCAAAGCATATCCCCCGGGAGAGTCGTAACCAAGAGTGCAGCAAGGCCCGTTGTCATGTTCCAGTTCCCGTTCGAGTCTAGCTCAAAGTGGTGTTTTCAGGTTTTACCCCTATGTACATCTGTGCCAGAGCCACCTCTACCTGCTCATATCCAGACAGGGATGTATTTGCTTGGAAACCCCTTACTCAATACTCACCAAAATACTAGGAAGATTTCCAATATTTAAACTTTTCTATAGGGTTCTTCCTAGATTTTTCATATCCTAATTTCCACAAATAACTAAACCATCCTTTGATACCAACTATAGCATCCCGCCTCTTTATCACATAAAATTTCATTACGTTTTACAAAACCGAGGATCTTTAAGGTTTAGTGTCTTGGAAACTAGGAACTTTAAACATGAAAACATAAAACATTCTTCTAAAACACTTGAATGGATTATCCTCATGTTCATCCTAGGTTCATTACTGCATCACATAACCTGGGAGCATACATCAAAAGAAAGGGTGAGCAAAAATCCCAGTAAGGAAAACAAGAGAAACATTTTACATGTGAACTTGAGATACTTCAATAAGGTCATGAAAAAGAACTTTAAGGCATGAGAATGAAATAAAGAGGCATATCATAATATAAATAACATTTTTCATAACTTGAAAATGTGGCTACGTCATTTAACATAGACAATCATGAACATATCACCAAGGTCCATCCCCAAGGTGTCATTTGAAAATTACCAAGGTTATTCACCAAGGTATCGTGAAAATTGTAATCTCTAGTGGTTACATCATTACCCAATGCATTGGAGCGCTATCAGGGCGCACCCTTAAATTTGCCTTTATTATCATGTGAGGAACATATATCATCATCAAAAATTTCATAAATAACCCATATAGCATAAAATAAATGGGTTTCATTTCATAATCACAATGTTTTAAAAACTGCTTTAAAGACATGATCTTTACGTCACTTTAAAACCCACAGAAAAGGAAGGTGGGTATTGTAACAGCCCAAGATTTTATAAAAAATATTCTTTTTAATTTTATTAATGTCTTGTCTTGTACGCTACACCAAAAGGAGCTTGCACAACACGCATCCTTGACTTGCCTTGCATTACACGCAATCGCGACCTTCCTCGATAGCGTGTGTAGTACGCAATAACGAGTTTCACTAAACAACGACATGCTATTAAAATGTTTTTAAAACTAGCCGTTATGAATAGTAATAACCACTTTTTAAAATTTTATAAATTTTATTTTTCAAAATGGACTTCATTTTTGGACTCAGAATATCGAAATTAGCCTAGGGTGAAATTTTGGTATTTTTCTGAAAACTTTCAATTTTTGATGAATAGTGAAACCACTAAGTGGTAGGTTAAAAACTGAATTTTGCATAAAACTTAATTTTACCGCTTCTGTGAATGGAATTTCAAAAATCCGAGAGACACAGTTAATATCAAGGACTAAAATGTGGTTCAATGAGATGAAAATAATTTTTTGGTGAATAGTAACTTTTTACTATTTTTACCGCGGTTAATAGTAAATAGGGTAACTAAGGGTAAATATGATATCAATATTACCCTAACACATGTCCTAATTCTATTGGACAAGTGTAATTCGACCAAAAACAAACTTAGGAATAAAATATGACCATTTAGGCCCACTTGGATTAGATTAGGACATTTATTATTAATTTATTTAAAGAAGGGTTAAAATAGTTAAAATCAAAGTTTAATAAGTAAATCATTTTTAATATGGGGTTATACATAAGATAAATTCGACTATAAATATTCATTAGAAAGATAAAAAGATTTCCTATATAATGATATTTTATTTATAATTTTTAGACTTTAAATAAATTAATTTATTTATGACACAACGATGATGCAGTAATTACCCTTTTAAGGAAATATTAACATAATTGATGTTATAAATACTCAAATGAATGTAATTTGAGACTTTTTATGAATTAAACTAATTTTCTAGGTTACTATGATATATTAGTGTTGATTTAATCAACTTGGTTCGAACATATAATTCTGTTATGACTTTCACAAAAATCATATATCAAATAGTGTCAAAATTGACAAAAAATAGTTTTTAAATCAAATATTATATTATTAATTGTTATTTTATTCCTAAAAATCTAAGGTTCGGCCAAATGACTTATATAAGGATATATATATTAATAATAAACAATTTGGGGTTCGTTTGGCATGTTATAGTAAGTGTATTAACCATATAGTGAAAGAAAACAAAAAGACACGGTAAAAGTTAAATTATTTAACTTAGAGTTAAATCTAATTGATAAGGTTAAAATAATACCCTAAACTTGTCTAAATATTATTGTTTGATAGGATTTCGACCCATCCCCACTTTAGCTTCGAAATAAGACCCTTTTTAACCATTATAAACCGATTTTGACTTTAATATAAAATAATATTTTGAGATATTCCTAAGGTGCCCCTCTCCTCCCTTATAAAAGGACACCTCCTCCCCCTCCTCCTCACACCAATTTGAGCACTCAAGCTCGGCCAACCCCTGCCAAAATCTCTTCTCCACTTCCCTAGAAACATCCTAGAGGTTCTGGTCTTCCTCAAAGACCAATTTTAGTTCCCTAAGAGGAGGTCTCCAAAAGGCGCTTCAAAGAAGAGGTAATTACCGTTACCAATTCTTTCATCTTTATTTCTTCTTCCACTTCTTCTTCTTAGGTTGTTTCATTATGAAGTAATAACATCAGTATCACTCATATACTGATATGTTATTATAAGTATGAAACAACCCTATTTCACCATCTATCTATCCTATGGAAAAAGAAATCACCGCGCGTGCGTACGTACGGAATACCGTCTCCACGCCGTGGTGTAATCTATTTTCCACCACCACCTTACATGGATGGGTATAATGGTGTAAAGAATAACTATACATAGTTATTAAAACATAATATTGATTCTGATATATTGTATAATCCACTCCAATTCAATTCAATATTTATGGAAATGATATCATCGCTCGTGCGTACGTACGGACTACCGTCTCCACGACGCGATGAGATTCATTCTCCATGTTAACCATTTAAGAATGATTATAAAGTATATATAAGAAATAATAATGAAATATATGACATTATAAATCTACTGGATTTATGTATATATATATACATATTTATGTCATCTACTTACTTCCATTTCAAGACAATAAGGAAAGGAAAACAGCGTTCATGCGTACGTAAGGACTACCGTCTCCATGAACGGTGTTTTTCATTTTATTTATCTACCTATTATATATATATATATACTGAATATATATGATATATAAATCATATTTTATATTCTGGAAGTAAGTAAATCATGATATAAGTAATAATGATGTCAAGAACAACAAGTCAAAACACCTACGATAAATGAAACGATTTTACCCAAAACGCTTCTTTAACATGGAATTTACAAAAGAACGGGTAATATAATGTCATAATTGAACCATATATGATATCATAACAATGAATATGATTCTATAATAAGTCAATAACATGATTTAAATCATTATACAGGAGGTTTGGACACTTACAAAGCAAGTCGGACCTAAGGTAAGGGAAATATCACAATCTCATTTTTATCCGAGATTGTTTATTCGTAAGTATTTACTGGGGTGTATTTTATCATCCACATCCATGTTTAATCAATATTTAATATTATTTCCATCCACCTACAATTGTTTAAATCCATTTTTACCCTTCGGTGGGTTTTTAGTAAAAGAAATGAAAGGAATCTTTTGTCGTTTTTCGTACGAGGTACTTTTTGACTTTTCCGGCAAAAGTACGAAGAATGTTTTTTTTAACTTATACGGCATGAATGGATTATTAAAAAATTATTTCCAAGAAGCTTCCTTTACAAGTTTTCAAGTTTATTTTTAATCAACTTCTTTTATTTTAAATTTGTATGACATGTTATGAAAGGAAAAATGTTTTTGAAGAAGAAAGGATATTTTCCTCAAGAATGGAGTTCAAGTGTTTTATCAGAATTATTTTTCATCTAAGATAATAAAGGGTTCTGTTTTTATCCCTATTATTGAATTTATTTGTTCATGTTGTGATGGAATTATTTTTACGAATTCCTTTATCTTATATGAATTGATTTATGATGTCATGATGTTTCAAGAATCCCATTTTTGTTACATGTGTTATGCGATGATGTATGTTTTATGATTATGTGGCACACATAAGAAATGATTCATTATAAGATGGGTGGGACCTATATCTCCCTCCAATGCATTGGGTAAAGATTTTATATCTCATGAGATAGACATGGCTGGAACGGAAGGTTATTTCGGTTCAGTGATACAGGACTGAAACGAGGAGTGAACTCGGTTCAGAAAGGGACTTTGTCCACTAAGATAGTTTTGGTAATGAGTCATGACTAACAAGAAATGATTTTCCATGATTATGTGTGCATGCCACAAAGTTTCAAGTTTTATGTTATGATTATGGGGATCTCATTTTCACTTCTATGATTTATCCCATGTTATGATATTATGAGCTCTTTTGCAGGTTAAGATTTCCAAAAGCTATGTTCTTATGTATATGATGTGATTGATATTTCTTTTGTTTACTCTTACTGAGCATTTGAGCTCACCCTTTTATGTTTTCTTTTCCCCAGGATATAAAGAAAGGTTTTTAGGTAAAAAAAGGGAAGATCTTTATGGGAGATATTGAAGATCTTTCCCCACGATTAGAAGATTACGTTCCGAGTTTCCAAAGACACTAAACTATTACGATCCTTGTGTGTGTGTTTTTGTTATGTACTAAGTATTCCGAAAAAGTAATGTAATGTCAATGTACGTCAAGATACGGGTCTCTACAGTTGGTATCAGAGGAAAGGTTTAGTCAACCTTTGGAAACTAGGATGCGAAAACGTTAGTGAGATCCCTAGAGATATTTCTAAGGTATGTCTAGGGATGTCTCTAAGGTTAAGTATACGTATAGGTTATAGTCCTAGAATTTCTCTAACGATCTTAGAATTTAACCTAAGATGTTAGATATTGAGGGTACTACCCCTTTATTATGTTGTTTTCCCTACACTATTCTTTTGGGGTTTTAGACGATGGCTGGAACCCGAAGGAACCGTGTTGATCAATGCAATGGACAATGCAATGATTGTCCCCCTGAGCAACCAAACGATATGGGAGCTGGAATGAAAAATCTTGTAGCCATGCTCACACAACTTTATCAAGCTATGAATCATGCAGGACTTCCAAACGAGCAAAGGAAGGAGCAACATTCTGTTGAATCCTTCATGAGGCAGCGTCCGCCTTCTTTCAGTGGGTCTACTGATCCATTAGTTGCTGAACAATGGATTAGTACTACTGAAAAGATATTTTCAGTTCTTCAATGTTCTGAACATGATAAAGTCATCTTAGCAGTATATCGTTTGGAAGGTGAAGCTGATCAATGGTGGAATCTTATCAAGAATACGAGGCAAAGAGATGAAATTGATTCCATGGAATGGGACGAGTTCAAGAACTTGTTTTTCAGTAAGTACTTCTCTCGTATTCTTCGAACGAAGATGGAGAAGGAGTTTCTTGAACTAAAGCAAAAGGATGATGAATCTGTTGGTATATATGAAGCGAATTTTACAAGACTTGCAAGGTATGCATCTGGCATTATCATCCAACCTGAAAGTAAAGTTGATCGATTTTTCAGTGGCTTAAAACCAAGTCTTCGAAGGGCATTAGCTATAAGAGACTTCAGTAGCTATGAAGAAATTGTGCGTTGTGCTATCAAGGTAGAAATGGAAGTTGGTGTTACATATCCATCTCATGGTTTTGACAAGAAACGAAAGATGGAGTTCAAGGAGAAATCTCAGAATAATGGTGAAAAGAAGATGAATGTTTCCTTATGCACAAAGTGTGGAAAGAAGCATGGTGGAGATTGTCTTAAAGGGACTAGAAAATGTTTTAAGTGTGGAAAAGAAGGTCATCGAGTAGCTGAGTATCGAAGTAATGGAAAAAGGGATTCTAATGAAGTGAATAAAGCAAACACTGTAGAGAACGCACAACCAACACTTCAATGCTTCAAGTGCAAGGAGATGGGACATTATGCCAATAAATGCCCTAATCCAAGGGTTAGTGATGATCGACATGAGCAACCGCTTAAGGCAAAGGACAAAGGGAAGTCACATGCGATCACTATTGGCAATGTTGAATATGACAACGATGTGGTGGAATGATTAAGTTTTTATGTAATGGGATTCCAAAATAATGTTGTATCATGGAATATTGGAATATTTATGTATTGTTCTAATGTGGTATTCAAAGTGATTGAGATATTATGCGCATAATGAAGGGAAAACGAGAAAATGAAATGTTTAACAGTATTCATGAGCTCATGATTGATATAAGGACTAAGTGATATCATGGTTTGAGTATATAGAATTTTGAGGATTTTGGTATGTCGAAAGTGTTAACTTTTAACTGCATTCAAGTTTTCACTAAGGTTCAATGGGTATTCAAGATAGTACAAGATTAAGGCCTTTGAATGTTTGGAATGTGTCCAACAAGATATATCTTATGATATATGGGGATCAACGATGGTATTAAATCTCTGGTAATCGTTTTCACTATGTTATGAGAATGGACTGCAGTATTATGGATAGGACTAAAGATTGGAATGGATTATGTTGGACATAAGTTAGTATTGTTTAAGGATAGAAGTTTTTTCGATATTATGGGATGTTATAGTAATATAGTTTTAGAAAAAGGACAACCTGCAGGACGGGCAACATCCCATCGCTTCGGACAAGGCTGTGGGAATCGAACCCACAACTGAAGTGCGACTGGCCTTTATCGCCTACCACTGGCCTACAGGAAGTCCCTGTTTAGTAGAAACTAGTTTTATTATATTAAGCAGTATGATATATGAAGTATAAGTCCATTTTAGGAACTATATATGATTAATCTCACTATAGATCAACTTATGTATATAATTTTTGCTAACCTTTTGTTTGAGACAGATGGAATGACCCGTCATTCTATCACATGATCTGCTAACACTTCACGAATAACAAATTCAACTTCATTTAATTAAGAGATGAAGTGGAAATTGTTCTAGGCACGAAAAATAGTGAGATTGTACCAAAATAAAGAAAGTATTTATTCCATTTCAAATTTTCAACTTTAGGGAAATGATCTTGAAAACCAAAAATGTTGTCCTAGCGATCTTATACCTGATGAATCGGATGGTACCTTAGATCGTCACAAATTTATGGATTTGTGATTATTGGATTTTCCATAGCCATGGTCTCTACCACTCTCCATCAGAACATGATGGTTAGATTTCTCTTCCATATCCATATTTTCACCTATGTGGAAACCCAATGATTAGTTTATTTGGGTAACCGTTACGTTTCATACTTTTGTTTTTAAAGATTGGTTTTGATATTCCTTTTTACGATGTGGGTTTCTATTAAAGAAACTTTCAAATAGTAAACCATTTATAACCCCGACGAATTTCGAGGGTGAAATTCATTTTAAGGGGGGTAGAATGTAACAGCCCAAGATTTTATAAAAAATATTCTTTTTAATTTTATTAATGTCTTGTGTTGTACGCTACATCAAAAGGATCTTGCACAACACGCATCCTTGACTTGCCTTGCATTACACGCAATCGCGACCTTCCTCGATAGCGTGTGTAGTACGCAATAACGAGTTTCACTAAACAGCGACATGCTATTAAAATGTTATTAAAACTAGTCGTTATGAATAGTAATAACCACTTTTTAAAATTTTATAAATTTTATTTTTCAAAATGGACTTCATTTTTGGACTCAGAATATCGAAATTAGCCTAGGGTGAAATTTTGGTATTTTTCTGAAAACTTTCAATTTTTGATGAATAGTGAAACCACTAAGTGGTAGGTTAAAAACTGAATTTTGCATAAAACTTAATTTTACCGCTTCTGTGAATGGAATTTCAAAAATCCGAGAGACACGGTTAATATCAAGGACTAAAATGTGGTTCAATGAGATGAAAATAATTTTTTGGTGAATAGTAACTTTTTACTATTTTTACCGCGGTTAATAGTAAATAGGGTAACTAAGGGTAAATATGATATCAATATTACCCTAACACACGTCCTAATTCTATTGGACAAGTGTAATTCGACCAAAAACAAACTTAGGAATAAAATATGACCATTTAGGCCCACTTGGATTAGATTAGGACATTTATTATTAATTTATTTAAAGAAGGGTTAAAATAGTTAAAATCAAAGTTTAATAAGTAAATCATTTTTAATATGGGGTTATACATAAGATAAATTCGACTATAAATATTCATTAGAAAGCTAAAAATATTTCCTATATAATGATATTTTATTTATAATTTTTAGACTTTAAATAAATTAATTTATTTATGACACAACGATGATGCAGTAATTACCCTTTTAAGGAAATATTAACATAATTGATGTTATAAATACTCAAATGAATGTAATTTGAGACTTTTTATTAATTACACTAATTTTCTAGGTTACTATAATATATTAGTGTTGATTTAATCAACTTTGTTCGAACATATAATTCTTTTATGACTTTCAAAAAAATCATATATCAAATAGTTTCAAAATTGACACAAAATAGTTTTTAAATCAAATATTATATTATTAATTGTTATTTTATTCCTAAAAATCTAAGGTTCGGCCAAATGACTTATATAAGGATATATATATTAATAATAAACAATTTGGGGTTCGTTTGGCATGTTATAGTAAGTGTATTAACCATATAGTGAAAGAAAACAAAAAGACACGGTAAAAGTTAAATTATTTAACTTAGAGTTAAATCTAATTGATAAGGTTAAAATAATACCCTAAACTTGTCTAAATATTATTGGTTGATAGGATTTCGACCCATCCCCACTTTAGCTTCGAAATAAGACCCTTTTGAACCATTATAAACCGATTTGGACTTTAATATAAAATAATATTTTGAGATATTCCTAAGGTGCCCCTCTCCTCCCTTATAAAAGGACACCTCCTCCCCCTCCTCCTCACACCAATTTGAGCACTCAAGCTCGGCCAACCCCTGCCAAAATCTCTTCTCCACTTCCCTAGAAACATCCTAGAGGTTCTGGTCTTCCTCAAAGACCAATTTTAGTTCCCTAAGAAGAGGTCTCCAAAAGGCGCTTCAAAGAAGAGGTAATTACCGTTACCAATTCTTTCATCTTTATTTCTTCTTCCACTTCTTCTTCTTAGGTTGTTTCATTATGAAGTAATAACATCAGTATCACTCATATACTGATATGTTATTATAAGTATGAAAAAACCCTATTTCACCATCTATCTATCCTATGGAAAAAGAAATCACCGCGCGTGCGTACGTACGGAATACCGTCTCCACGCCGTGGTGTAATCTATTTTCCACCACCACCTTACATGGATGGGTATAATGGTGTAAAGAATAACTATACATAGTTATTAAAACATAATATTGATTCTGATATATTGTATAATCCACTCCAATTCAATTCAATATTTATGGAAATGATATCATCGCTCGTGCGTACGTACGGACTACCGTCTCCACGACGCGATGAGATTCATTCTCCATGTTAACCATTTAAGAATGATTATAAAGTATATATAAGAAATAATAATGAAATATATGACATTATAAAGCTACTGGATTTATGTATATATATACATATTTATGTCATCTACTTACTTCCATTTCAAGACAATAAGGGAAGGAAAACAGCGTTCATGCGTACGTAAGGACTACCGTCTCCATGAACGGTGTTTTTCATTTTATTTATCTACCTATTATATATATATATATACTGAATATATATGATATATAAATCATATTTTATATTCTGGAAGTAAGTAAATCATGATATAAGTAATAATGATGTCAAGAACAACAAGTCAAAACACCTACGATAAATGAAACGATTTTACCCAAAACGCTTCTTTAACATGGAATTTACAAAAGAACGGGTAATATAATGTCATAAGTGAACCATATATGATATCATAACAATGAATATGATTCTATAATAAGTCAATAACATGATTTAAATCATTATACAGGAGGTTTGGACACTTACAAAGCAAGTCGGACCTAAGGTAAGGGAAATATCACAATCTCATTTTTATCCGAGATTGTTTATTCGTAAGTATTTACTGGGGTGTATTTTATCATCCACATCCATGTTTACTCAATATGTAATATTATTTCCATCCACCTACAATTGTTTAAATCCATTTTTACCCTTCGGTGGGTTTTTAGTAAAAGAAATGAAAGGAATCTTTTGTCGTTTTTCGTACGAGGTACTTTTTGACTTTTCCGGCAAAAGTACGAAGAATGTTTTTTTTAACTTATACGGCATGAATGGATTTTTAAAACATTATTTCCAAGAAGCTTCCTTTACAATTTTTCAAGTTTATTTTTAATCAACTTCTTTTATTTTAAATTTGTATGACATGTTATGAAAGGAAAAATGTTTTTGAAGAAGAAAGGATATTTTCCTCAAGAATGGAGTTCAAGTGTTTTATCAGAATTATTTTTCATCTAAGATAATAAAGGGTTCTGTTTTTATCCCTATTATTAAATTGATTTGTTCATGTTGTGATGGAATTATTTTTATGAATTCCTTTATCTTATATGAATTGATTTATGATGTCATGATGTTTCAAGAATCCCATTTTTGTTACATGTGTTATGCGATGATGTATGTTTTATGATTATGTGGCACACATAAGAAATGATTCATTATAAGATGGGTGGGACCTATATCTCCCTCCAATGCATTGGGTAAAGATTTTATATCTCATGAGATAGACATGGCTGGAACGGAAGGTTATTTCGGTTCAGTGATACAGGACTGAAACGAGGAGTGAACTCGGTTCAGAAAGGGACTTTGTCCACTAAGATAGTCTTGGAAATGAGTCATGACTAACAAGAAATGATTTTCCATGATTATGTGTGCATGCCACAAAGTTTAAAGTTTTATGTTATGATTATGGGGATCTCATTTTCACTTCTATGATTTATCCCATGTTATGATATTATGAGCTCTTTTGCAGGTTAAGATTTCCAAAAGCTATGTTCTTATGTATATGATGTGATTGATATTTCTTTTGTTTACCCTTACTGAGAATTTGAGCTCACCCTTTTATGTTTTCTTTTCCACAGGATATAAAGAAAGGTTTTTAGGTAAAAAAAAAGGGAAGATATTTATGGGAGATATTTAAGATATTTCCCCACAATTAGAAGATTACGTTCGGAGTTTCCAAAGACACTAAACTATTACGATCCTTGTGTGTGTGTTTTTGTTATGTACTAAGTATTCCGCAAAAGTAATGTAATGTCAATGTACGTCAAGATACGGGTCTCTACAGGTATCATGTATGTAAATCCCAGAATTTAAAATAGAACATTTTGGTATATATGTGAATACCCCTTTAGAAGAAAGAGCTTTGAGTATTCACTTAATAATATAA
This sequence comes from Viscum album, assembly GCA_963277665.1. NCBI lineage: Eukaryota > Viridiplantae > Streptophyta > Magnoliopsida > Santalales > Viscaceae > Viscum > Viscum album. The sequence continues at coordinate 27,656,416 of OY728132.1, read as the reverse complement.
AAGAACTTTAGAAAAATAGAGAGACATTTTGAGACGGAAATTCTGCAGCATAATGGCTATGTTACGAGGTTTTAGAAGACATTAAAAAGAGAGATAAAATGGTTCAAACATTCATAAATGACCCATAAAATAGTATATGGACAGAATAAGAAGGATACATGATCATGGTAATCAAATTTTAAGGACATACCATTTGAAATGAAAAACATGGAAGGAAGACAAAAATTAGATTTCTCTTATGAAAGTTCGGCAGCCTAACGACGTTACTTAAACTTCAACAAAAATGATTTGAAAAGATCAAATAGGGTCTCTCATCATGTGAACATAAAAGTTCAGTATGATAGATATAGAGATAATGCCCCAACATAACAAAAAGGAACTTGAAAGAATTGACAATAAAGTAGAACTTCAAAACGAGAAGGGTGAAGAACCACTTAAAAATTTGGCAGCCTAACGACGCCATTTAAAACTTCAAAATACTGAATTGAAGAGATCAAATGGGGTCTCTCATCATATGAACATAAGATTCCAGTATGATAGATATAGATATCATACCCCAACATAACAAAAAGGAACTTGAAATAATTGACATGAAAGTAGAACTTCAAAACGAGAAGGGTGAAGAACCACTTAAAAATTAGGCAGCCTAATGGCGCCACTTAAAACTTCAAAATACTGAATTGAAGCGATCAAATGGGGTCTCTCATCATATGATCATAAAATATCAGTATGTTAAATTTAGAGATCATACCCCAACATAATAAAAAGGAACTTGAAATACTTTACATGAAAATAGATCTTGAAAAATGAGAAGGGAGAAAGAATCCGTTACAAAAGTTTCGGCAGCCTAACAGCGCCACTTAAAACTTCATAAAACGAAATAATGAGAGAAAGAGGGGATCTCTCATTATATGAACATGAAAAGGGCAGTAAGAGGATTATAAAAGAACATCCTCCAACATAAGAACATGGAGCATAAAAGGAATGTCATAAAAGAGATTACTTGAAATGAAAGAGAGAGGTCAGATCCCTTACCTTAAAACATAACTCTTAAAACTCAATGGTTGGGACCTTGAGGGCTTGGGGACACCATGGGAGGACTCCTTGGGAGGTAATGAGACCAGAACTTCGTTGGGGGAGAGTGGGGAGTCGAATGGATGAGAGGATGGCTTGGTATTTATAGGGAAAGTGAGGGGACAAGGCATTAATGGCAAAGGGACACCTCATTAGTGGTTTTGGCAAAACCATGGGCTTGCCCATGGTATTTTCCCATGGTATTGGCCACTTGGGACACCTCATACCTTATATCACTATTCATAATTCGAACATATTGATTACAAACTTAATACATCATTTAATGATGTCATTAAACACCCGTAACTTAAAAACTGTATTTTCACTATTCATCGAAAATTCAACTTTCTCAGAATAATCCCAAAATTTCACCTTAACCAAATATCAAAGCTCTGATTACAAATATGAACTCCATTTTATAAAAATAATTTTCTAAATATTTTTAATTTAATAAAACACTATTCACCGAAAATTCATTTTTTTCAGAAAAAACCCCAAAAATTACCATAGCATAATATCGGTGCTATGAGTTCAAAAAATGAAATCCGTTTTATAAAAATAATTATCTAAATATTTTTAATTAAATTTTTAATTAAAAAACACTATTCACCCGAAAAAACTAATACTTGAATAATAATTTATGAAACCGTTATTTAACCATTTTATTGAATCACATTACTTAATCAAGGTGCCTAGATTATATTAATACTTTCTTTAAGTGAGATTACTAATCCATTTGGACACATTACTAATCCTAATCATAAAATCACTGTTCATAATTTACTATTCATCAAAAATTAAGTTGATCTTATTAGACTCTAAATTTCGTACTGAACATAATTGTAGAAGACCATTTTTCGAAAATCATTACACATTTTTAATTATTTAAGGTTTACACAACCATTTTTAAAATATCCTTTTTGTAAAATTCATCAAAAATATGCATACTATATTTATCCGGTCATTTGAAAATTCATAAACTTCATCATAAGAAGAAATCCCAATTTTTATTTAAAACAAAGGATTACACAAGGCAGTTACAGTCTCCTTATATAGCCCCTTATCACACCAGCATAGGACCTAAGTGTAAGGTGTGCTAAGGTGAGAGAATCCGAGGGAGGCTCGGCCAACATCGCACGAGTAGTAATTTCTGTCAGTTTGAACTTCTCGCGAAGGCGATCCCGTTCTAGCTTTATATGATGAAGTTCAGCTTGGGTTTGGTCCAGAGCAAAGCCCAGTGGTGCTACCTCCTTCCTAAGTTCTGTTAGATGGGCTTCGATTGGTCCAAGACTACTGGGTGAGGCCATCAAATCTTCTTTCTATATTAATTAACCAATATTACTTGTATTTAGAGACAATAATCAAAACGTTTAGTTTCCAATGGTCATATTGACCAATGGTCATATAACAGTCAAAAACCAATAGTATCATTTTAATTATACTCATGTTATCAAATGAAACATTTTTGTTGAGTATAAAAATAAAATAACACATAAAATTAGGAAACAAGATTTTTTCAAAATTTCGGGTTGTTACAATACTTGTTAAATAAGTTGGATCCTTTTCAATACCTCTTCTATAATTTGGAATAAACATACTAATTTATTATTAAATAAACAACCAAACCAACATGAACCTACAAAAGGTCAACAATAACCTAACCTCACCTAGGATCACTCACCCAATAACATAACAAAGTATAATAACATAATATTGAAATAATCTATCAAGAAGGTACCTCACAACCACTCCCCCACTAGTTTTTCACTCTCATATCCTAAAAACATATTTCTAAGTTCTCTCATATCTTTCAAAGCCATGCCATCACACATAACATATCATATCACAACCGCATACCACATGACACATACCACAACCACATCATCATCATCATTACATATCCACTACCATATAAAATACTGCATCCACATATCATAGCCTTATACTATATCCTTGTCACAGTAGGTTATCCTGAACATGAAGGACATCAACCTTATGACCTCCTCATACCATGCATAATCCACACCATGCATCATCATCACAACTGCATAACCAAGTAAAATAACATATTACATACTAAAACATTAATATATTAAAACCATAATGAATATACCGACCATGTGACATCACAACCCATAATGCTCCTAGATGAGAGAGTGGAGAAGTGGGAGTAATCTACCATATATTCCCTCATTAACCTGGATATTAGGGAAACCACATAGAATCAAAAAATTTGGTAATTAGTAAGATTATCCAACATTGGTGGGGTGTGTAAGAAATCATAAGTTAAATAATATATATATTATAGTAAGTCACAATACCAACCTGAATGTTTACAAAAAAAACACTACTAATACCTAAATACCACATTAAAATTTCCACATACTATTAATTCCTATCATCACCATACCGCAACTCATCCCACTCTTCACACAATATAATCATAACACATTCATGATTTTAAATTTAATCATATCATTACCCATTTACAAATTTACTATTTACCATCCAAATTACATTCAATATTCTAATAATTTCTATATTTAATGATAAACCATTCATTAACTATCTCCCACATTTATCTTATCCAACAAACTTTCATTTCAATCATCTTAATTTTTAAACATCCTACCCTTTATTAAATTCCATCCCACAAATCATTTAAATTTTATTTATTTACCATTATATTCCATACCACCGTGCATCTATAACACAACCCTAAAACTACTAACCAACATCAAAATAATAACCATAAAAGACAACAACACCAGTAGCTATACAAACCCAACTGATAACCACAACACTCATTCGCCTATTTCTACATTATTCACATAAATATATCCTCCAAAAAATATAAAATCACCCCTCTAACTCCCACCAATGCATCCTCACCACATCAATACCCCATTTCTACTAATAATAATCCACACCAAAACCACAATAATCATAATAATATAACCAAATAAACTAGAAATAAACAACACCCAATTTAATTAATAAAATGTTTCAATAATTTCCCTCTTAAATCATGCCTTATATATATATATATATATTTATTCAACATATCTTATATGAGCATCATCACCCTAATTTCAAAATTCACACAATCAATTCGTTAGCATCTTTATGTAAATAACATTTCATAAAAGGTGATATGATTAATCCTATAATAGTAAGTAATGTTTATATAAAATAAAAATAATTCAATTACCCTCAAATATCACAATAACATAAATTAACATAAATTTCATTAGTTCTAATATTTCCACATTCAATTTCATTATTATACTTATTATATTTATTAGGTTAATTCACATTACCGACCTTGTGAAAATATATTCACGAAAATTCTAAAATTTCACAATAAATTAATAGAATAAGTATAAAATCCCCTACTTAAACTATGGACTTAACAATTCACCGTGCAAGAATAAGTCAAGGGAGATGAAAAATAATTGAAGAACCAATGAGAAAAAAAACCTAGATTATAACAAACTCTATAAAAACTATAATCCAAATACAAAAAACCAAATCCATATACTACTATAACCTATCCCAAAATAAGGATAAGAGGAACCAAGAATAAAATAAGAGGAATCACCTTGAATCATATAGAGAATGATCTCCTGAAGCTATAGAAAAAAAACATATTGAAAGGAAATCATAGGTTTCCCAAGACATATATCTATTTATCCATAATTTAAAAAAATAAAAAAAAGATTGAACCAAATGGCTTTTCAACCTAGATTTAAAAAATTAGATTCATGAATCACATTATGATTCTCCTAGTATTTTACTTTCTTTTTAAAACTTAGTCAACTCTCTAAAATTTTACGAAATCTACAACACTTTGACTATTATAACCCTAAAAAATCTGAATTCCTAGAAAAATGGTATAGATTTTATAGTTTCAAAATTTATTTTTATTACAAAACAGAATTTTTAATTCCCATGGATTATGATTGATAATACCCTTATCAATTATAAAATATGATCCAGGATAAGATAAAAATTATAATTTTTACCTCTACAACAAAGGGAAACTACTCTTATTCATAGAGAAAATTAAGTTTACATATGGGGAAAATAATCTTACATATCCAAGGTTTACTTTTTTCCATTGAATAAATGACTATTATGTATAGGTAAACGGAGATTAAGAATCAAAATATTACTTTTATGCATGAATATTTTAATTGGTAAGGTATGGAGTCGTAATACGATACATAAGGGTTATTCCTATAATAATGGGTGATACATAAATGTCGTTTCCATGATAAAGGAAGTATGTAAGGGTAATTTATATGAAAAAGGAATTACATAAAGGTCATTTTTATGATTAAGGAAATACATAATGGTCATATTTGTGAAAAAATAATACATAAGGGTAAAAAGTGTGATATATATATGTAAATTCCAATCACCTATTTATGTAAGGGTTACTCTAGAAATATACAAAAATTGATTAGATACACCAAAATGTAGAAATCCCTCTTACATCTAAAATTTATCTTAAAAAAACACCTCCCTTCCTCAAACATTCTACCAATAACCAAAATATTTAAAGTAATAACCTTATATAGTTCAGGTTATTACAGGCTAACCCTATCTTTATAATTCAAACCCATAGACCAGACCCCTCAGGTAAACCCCTATGAAGTGGGAGACACTCACCCCTTATATGTTACAAAAATAAAAGGTGATTATTATATCCTAAAAGCTCACATTGAGGTTAACCCAAGGTGACCCATAGGATATAAAGGTAACCCCATAATCAATATAGGCTAAAGGAACTTAACTAGGTCCATTATACTAGAATATAACTTGAGTAAACCATTATTGTATTATGAGTATAAGGCCTATCATACTTTAAATCAAGTATGCGACCACATGTGTCCATGGAATCAAGTCATAATAACTAGAGGATTCTTCTTGCCCCTAAAAATAGTTACCCTACTCATATAGGTTAAGGAAATATAGCTTAGATTAATTTTAGATCAATCACCCAAGGGTGATGATACCAAATATAACATGACACAAGAAAATATGCATAAACCATATGAAATGGTTAGAGACCACATACATGAGACAAATAGGTCCCCACTCATTGAATATCCTAAAATCATTCTTCCTTAAACAAAATTAATTAGAATAATTGAAAAAAAACCTAAATTAAGCATAACCATTGATATATGATAAAACAATAAGGAATGCTAAGAGGAAATAAAATAGTATTGGTAACCTTACCAATGGAACTCACCTATATAAGATACAACAAAGATCCTAGCTCAAATGAATAATATCCATGCTTAGAGAGGAAATAACGAAGAATGAGATAGGGGAGAGGGGGTGTGAATTTCCATAGTTCAAACTAAGGGAAAAATACCCATTTAAAAACATTTTGACTAATTTAAAATCAATTAATTAAAATGAAAAAATTCTAGGAGCCCCACCAAAACTTTGATAGTCACCCACCAGAACTCTGGTTGGTTATCTAATGGAAAAATTCCATTATAACTCTGGTGGCTTCCCACTAAGGTTATATTAGGGAATATTCTCATAAGATGATCCCTACACCATAGTATCAACTTCTCAAAAAATGACCTTGAGCCTCATTGACCCCATATAAAACTAAAATATTTCCAAATACACATGTTTTGACCAAAATTAAATAAAAAACTTGCCTAAAAATTTCATAGTGTGTTACAACCTATCCACAATAGGATAAATAATCTCTGAGATACATCACCAAGAATTATTGAGCCTCATTGGTGAACAAATCCAATAACTAATCCCGCATATCAAATTACCTTTCCTATGTTTCTTCTCGAATATGTTTGTAATACCACTACACAGATACAATAGGGACCATCTTCCCACAAAGAGTCTTCCCACTATGATCCAATATCTATACCAACCCTACCTTGAACAACACATCCTACTCAATCTTGAACTCATTGATGATGATCACTTGAGAAGGTTTATAATGGTATTTAATAAGCTTAGATACATTGGATACATCATTCATAATATCATAAATCTAATGAATCCAGAACTGACAAGCCACAATATCGAACCAATTGACAACCTCGAACAACCCCACATACCTAGATGAAAACTTACCCAACCTATGAATACAATAGTTACCCAATCATGGTGTCACTCCTAAGAAAACCCGACCACCTACCATGAACTAAAGAGGATAAAAATTTAGTTCGATATATGATCTTATTCTACTCTAAGCATTTGAAAACTACTTCTTAATCTTCTTAATATATTGTGATGTCTCTAACACAAGACTCAACCTAATAACTACTAACTTCTCATCCTCTATCTAATTCATAGGTGATCAATATACTCTTCCATATAAATACTCAAATTATTCCATTTGAATCTATGTATGATAACTATTATTATAGGAAAAATTGACTAAGGTGAGATGAATCTCTCATGAAATACCGAAATCCATCACACACACTTTCAGCATGTCATCCAAAATCTAGGTAGTATGCTCATACTTCCCATTGGTTTAAGGATGGTAAATAGTGATCAAGTGAAATTTTATATCCATAGATTTATGTAGAATATTCTAGAATAATGGTGTAAAATGAGCACCATGGACTGAGATAATACACCAAGGAACCCTGTGAAGACATATAATGTCACAAACTTTCAACTTTCCCAACTCATCGATGAATAAAGTCTCCAAGATAGGTATAAAATGTTGGATCTTCATTAACTAGTCCACAATAACCCATACCACATCACTACCTTGGGGGTGTCTTCAACAACCACATCATAAAATCTATAGCCACATGATCCCACTACTACTCATGAATGGGTAGTGACTAGAGAATTATTATGTGTTATTGGTACTCGAACTTCACCCACTCATAGGTAAAGTATCTTGAAATGAATGTCACTATATACCTATTCATCCAGTGCCACTGGTAATATATATGAATATCATGGTACATCATAGTAGTACCTAGGTGAACAAATAATCTAAATGTGTGTGAATCCTATATTAACTCCTCACACATTATCACAGGGACTACAACATAACATTAGACATAAAGATCCTCATCATAATAAATGAGAAAATTAGGTGGTAAATCCCCACCATATATACTTTTCCTCATCACAAAGAATTATAGGTCAAATAATTGATTATCATATACTTTGTCAAGTAGTTATGATGAAAAACTCAGAGATGCTAGGGTCACTTTTCCCCGATACTCCATAATTTCAAGGTGCATGTCATTGAATAATCACATTATCAACCACTTTTTACTAGCCACTTTAATGACTTTCAATGGAGTCTTACTAATTAGTACATCAAAAATTAAATTCCCCATACTAGGGGTATGAACCATATCAAAGTGAAAATATAAAAGATAATAGACCAACCTCCTCTATAAAAGGTTCAGGTCAAACTATGATAAGATATGCCTAAGGTTCTTTTGGTTCATATATATAATGAACTCCTCATCATAAATATAGTGATGACAACATATCAAAGAGTAAACTACAACAAAAAACTATAGATAATGAGTCATATAATTCTAATCATGAAGCCTCAAATTTCAATATCCATAACAAATAATATTCCCATATTTCATCATAATAGATCCTAGAAAAATCCTTGATTCATTAAAATATAGGGTGTACTCCTTACCCAACTAAGGTAAGGTCAAAACTGGCACATATGTCATCTTGTAATTCAACTCAATGAAGGATCTATTAAAAGTATTATACCACTAAAACATTTCACCATTTTTGGTTAGGGATATCATTAATGCTTTCAAATTAGAGAATCCCTAATTTAATCTCCTATAATAACCTTACAAACCCATAAAGTTGAAAATTTAAAATATGTACATAATCCACTCTAAATAAATTACAACCTCAACCTTCCCAGGTTCCACTAATATTATAGCCTCTTATATATCATGCCTCAAGAAGAAAACCTCACTAATCTAGAATTTACACTTTTAAATCTTAGTATAAAGTTGATTCCATCTCAGTGCCCTTATAATGATCTCCACATGCTGAGCATGGTCCTCCCATGTATGGGACTACACAAAATATCATCAATTAATACCACCATAAAAATTTAAATATTGATGAAATACACAATAAAATAGGACTATAAATATGATTGATGCATTATTAAATCTAAATTATATAAAAAATTACTCATACAATCCATAACTACTCCCAAAATTAGTACAATGAATATCAGAAAGTTTCACACATAGCTACTGATAAACTGACCTGAATTTAATCTTGAAAATATACATGGATCCTCTAAACTAAATAAATAGGTCATTCATAAAAAAAATATTATATCATTTCATAACTGTCAACTGGTTCAACCTATAATAACAAACATATAATTTCAATGATCTATATACCTTCTTAGAAAACAAAATAGGATCACTCCAAGTGGAATTTCTTAGGGGAATAAAACATTTCACCTAAAAGTCCTTTAACTCATCCCTCAAATCTCAAAGATATATAAGTTCTATATTGTAAGGATTAATGAATAAGGTCTCTATACATAGAATAAGATGAATTGTATACTCAACCTCTCTCTTGGTTATAAAACCTAATAATTCCTAAGGAAATACATCCTAGAACTAGTATAAGGGAAATCCCACTCACCACCATGGGTATAACTATCACAATCAATAGACATGAAAGATACCCATTAGGGATAGCACTTGACGTGCACTCAATACTGAGATAAACCAATCCATTATATCACATCATAAAATGAACTCTAAAATTAAGAAATATTATATAATTTTTACCAAATTATCATAAGGGAACACTTAAAACAATGAATAATACCCTCATATTTTTGGTACCAGGGTGCGTAGAGGAAGACGACATGCTAGGGATTTTAAAATTTTCATCACCAGAGTGACAAAACTTATTTGTTTCTAATGATCTGAGCCTTGATATGGTTTGATGATCTTGTATAGTTTAATAAGAGCACATAAATATAAAAGAGAGAGCACCTCATTCCAATTTTAAGCACACACATATTTCACAAGTCACTAATGATCATTTCTAGAAGGATCTGATGTTGAATCCCTATATATCATCCACACACAATTCTAAAATCTTCACATATTCCATTCATCAAAATTTTGGTGCTATAATGAAACTTTGATGATCTCTTCAATGCTACACTGATCACCGTGATCACCTGCCTTCGATCCACAAAGACATTCTTGGATCATTCTATAGGATTGAGTGATCACCTCTCTTGGAGTTAGGAGGAGAGATAAAATCTTGATTCCTAAATAATGAATAGTGTGTTGGCTTGAGCTTATCTCCACTTATATAGTGAATGTTCAATTACCCAGTTAGGGTTCCCCATCCCCCATATTTTCTAAAATTCACTAAATAAGTAATAAATAATAAATTATGATGAACTAACCATGTCATAAATATTATTTATATTTTATCACATACTTGTAATATATATTAAATATATTACATGATAAACTTGAGCCATTAACTTGATTTTTAATTCCTGATAATATTAAATAAACCTGGAATATTAAAATAATATTCATTCATATACTATTAATCCTTGCATTTACTTACACACTTATAAATAACTTTAATAAATAAATTCAACCCAATTTTTATTTACATGAATAATAATGAATTTATTTATTAATTAGTGATCAATAAAACATGGACAATAGTCGGACCCTGTGGTGGGGCCCACATTTTTATATATTCATATTACTTAGAATAGTGCTGATTCTCGAATATTCTATTATGTTTGACACTCTAGAACCTTATCTCAATAGTAGTGAATAATATTAAAAGACTAAGAGTAGAGTCTAGTAACCCATCTAGGACCTTAAAGAGACAAGGAATAGTTAGAGGAATGAAAACCAATATATGAACACATATTATGTAATATAATATCTTTGTCAAGTGATATATCTTAAAGTAGGATGTACACTTATGTCATCATCCTTTCTTACTTTATTAATTGTTGATCTAACTAGAAATACTTACCTTTGACTACCATGGTCCTAAATTTATGATGGTACTAATATCCAAGTAAACATGTCCAAAGATATCACTTCCTCAAATTCGAAGCAAGAAATTCTATCTTGATCATTAAACCAATGCCATACCACCAATCATACACCCAACACAAACTACATTTCCATGACTTCATTATCAAGGTTTTCACCTTTCATCAAAGTATAAAATAAAATGACACACATTGATAATGATATAAATTTATGAGATCAATACAAATGTATATAGATAGGAACAACCAATGACACCCCAAACATATAGTGTTCCTATTGGGGGGGGGCTGTCCTTAGGATATCAACTACTAGAGATCACCAAATGTAAACTTCATGATAATAAGTCTAAATTATTATGATCCCTTAAAACCTTATAGTCACACATCATCTATGTCCTATCAATATAATTAATCTAGACTATAGGAAACAAATTTGAGATTACTATCATGGTATCTATAGGTTATCATTATAACCTCGAAACTGCTATAACCCTTTGATATGACATGTAATCCGAGAAAATTACCATAAATATTGTGGATTTAGAAGTATCTACACTACTACTATAAGAAAAATACAAGTATATATCAAACTATATGCATGTAGTGGTAATAAAAGTACACCACTAGTTGGGTCTAGGTCACCCACTTTAAAAACTCCCAATTTCACTAGAGACAACTACTAATAAGTCTCAATCCACTAGTTCTCACACGAGAATCATTCTTCTATTGGGAAATGGATTTAGTCCATGGGTCTTGCTCATTGTTCTTTCTGACTAATCTACTTATCACGAACCAAGTTGGGTCACCATCTGACCTGACACTCAACCTAGTCTATTGCATAACCTCAAGGGAATTCTTGATCCCTATGGGCTGATAACTAGTGCTGGGAATCAAAGTAAAACAATTGGGAACAGTTTGAACCCTAAATAAAATATAGATAACTAAACATAAACTGAACAAAATAGATAAACAATATCAGTGAAAAAAATAAATTTTTACAGCTAAACATACCTCCAAGTGACCTTGTGGGTCACCACCAAACACAAAAACATGCTCACTGCAAGAGTGATCCAAAATTAGAACCTAAAATTAAAAATATAAAGTAGGAATGAGCACCAATATGCTCAGTAGGAATACCAAAGAACAACAACACCCTTTTCCCTTACCTTTTAAAAGAAACCCAATCATTATAGTTTGAAAATATAACATAATAAAATAATGTTTTTTATTCTTTCCAAATTCAAATCACAAATTTAAATTTCTAGAAAAAAAAGTTTCTATTCCACTACATTTTCAAAATTGTTCCAAAGCATGAATTAACATTTCAAAATGAAAAGAAATCAATTTTTTATTAAAATATGGTTTTCACAAAAGAGATGACAATCATGAAACAGCTGAAATGAAAATCACATGACAAACACCATGGAAAATACCTAATCATCTAGTGTTAGTTGGGGACCTAGGATCCTCATACCTTAGTGAAACGTGGATTTGAAACCATGACCATTAGCATTCTCATGCATGAGCCAGTAGTAGGGGACACCCTTATAACCTAGTGGTATCCAATCATTACAATAATTTAGTTAGTGTTGTAATCATCAATCCTATTAGACGAAACTGGGAAAAACCACTTCCATATCATCTTGTGTACTAGTCCTAGTATTCCCACCTAGGTACCTAGGGTTACCCATGTTCTATATTTCATATGGTGTTGAGGTTTTATCAAGAAAACATGTATGAAAAAAATCACTTTCTTTATCCCAAAACCCATTCAACATCCCACAACCAATCACCCTACTTAAGTGCATTCCCTTTTTAAACCACACAACATTTCACAAGCCTCTACACTAGGCACATATCACAAATCACACATTAACACTTGCATCACATTTCTCAAACTAGGAGGATTTCCTCAACATGGGGTTTCCAATTTTTCAAACCATTCTCAATACACCAAATGGGACCCATTAATTTACAAAGAACATTATCAATTTGAAAACTCTGTTGCTCAACATATTTAAGTTACAAAATATTATTAAAAATCTAATTGCACAACCAAGGAACCACACATTTAAAATAAATCTAGAAAAAATTCTTAAAACAAATCAAACCCTTTAAGAAAGGCAAATTACCAATTAACCTCAAATTCATACCAACACCCATGCATTTTTTCAAAATAACCAAAACATGAAATTTCCCCCTTTTAAAATAACACACTAACCCATGTTCATTAAAGTTATCTTGCAAAACTATTATAAAAATTCCAAATACCCTTGAAAATACTTCACACTCTCAAAACCATTCAGGATTCCACTTTTAATGATTTAACATTTAAAAACAATTGAGAATTAAAAATGAAATTGATTTTACAAATAGGGTTAAGAGCATATAACAACAAGAAAAGAACACATTGTAAACTTAGATAAATTAAGAAAAAAAATGAATAACTATTAACAATGATCACAACTATATATAATAACTCATATATATACTACATAAATATAAAATATATTTTTAAAACAATAAACCAATTATGGAATTCAAATTAAAGGTCTAGGAATAGGAAACGTACCTCAGGGTGGAACCGAACCAAAATTTAAGCTCTTGGTGCTTTATAACTAGAATATGATGCTCACCCACTAATAATTTGTACTTTCACATACATATAAGGACACCTAGACACTATGCACACACCCACATGGCCATGAACATGTGCAAGGGGATCCTCACATATATGCTTATTTGTATCTACTAGTCTCCACTCACTTACTCATGCATCTTTCATATATATACATAGGAAAACCTTTACCCATACATTTATTTCACTACTATGGGTGAGTTTACAAGTAATGGGGGAACCTATACACACACACACACACACACATATATATATATACTTACCTATGCATACGCATGAGAGTCTCCTTAGACCCGACAACTCAAAACCACATAGAAGTGAACAACACACCTTAATTAAAATACCAGGATTCCGTAAACATTATAATACCCAAAATTAGAGGGTGTGAATCAAGGAAGAAAGTGTAAACCCTCACCTCAGATGATGAAAACAAACAAAATCAAAGAAAACCACCTCACATTCGATAGTAGTTGCTGAAACCTGCAAGAACACACCTTAGAAGATGACTCACACAACCCTAAATCAAGAGAAAACCAGAATCAAGTCAACCCCAAAAACCTAGGTTTAGAAAAACCTTACCGGGCAATAGATACGCCAAACCAAAGCCAAAAAAGGAGAGGATAAGAGATTAAGAGACATACCTTAAAGGATCGTACAAAGATTTGATGGAAATTTGGTGAAAAATAAAGGAGAGGGGGATATAGAGAACAGTCTCCTGTGCAAGAGGGGGGAACCTATTGGGGGTTGAATGAAGGAGAGAGAGGTGCTAGTAGGGTGTCTCATCAGAGGGAGAGGGAGGTATTCCAAAAGGTGAGGGAGGTGCACTACTGGAGAAGGGAGGGAGGCTACTAGAAATCCTCAGTCAACTGGGGGAGTGCGAGTGAGACATGAATGGGGGGGGGGTGGCATCGCATAGGGGGAGATGGGTGAGGGAGGAAAAAAAACCATAAAATAATAATAATAGTAACATGAGTAATAATAATAATAATAATAAACTTAATAATAAGAATAATGATATAATTATTATTATCATTATTATTATTTTTAAATCATTTTCTTTTTTATTTTATTTTATTTCATTTTGTTTTTAATTTTATAAATTTTAAACTTAAAAAAGACTCAAATATAAATAAAATAATTGTGAATGCAAGGTGCCGGGTCGGGGTGTGATACTACTGACTGTGACTTCACCCCTATGAGTAAAATCCATGAAGAGATGAAACTTCCAAAGTATATGAATTTTCCTCTCACATGACTTGGGATCTTTGGAAATTACCACTACCATAGTGTTATAATAATAAAATGGAACAACATCTCTAATTCTTGGAATAACACCAATGTATAAGACAAATATACATATCCAAACTGCTTTCTTTTCTGCATTGGAAGTCACTATATACTCAGACAATGTTACAAAATCAGTGACCACAAGTTTCTTCGAGCTTCTCTATCTCACTGCACCACCATTCAGGCAAAAGATATATCATGGATATGATTTCATATCATCATGATTATTTTGGAAACTAGAATCAATGTATCTTCTCACTAATTTTTCCTCATCTCTTCTATACACTAGGAACATATCCTTTGTACAAATCAAGTACATTAGGATAGTTTTGAAAACTATCCAATGCAGATCTCCTTGATTAGCATGAAATATTTATACCATGGTTAAAGAAAAGACAACATCAAACATAGTATATATCATGGAATACATTATATATCCCATTTTCAATGAATAAGGGACTCTAATAATTCCTTAAATATACTCCTATGTTTGTGTACACATTTTCTTGGAGAGATTGATACCATGTGACATGGGAAAAAAACCCTCTCTTGGATTGTTCCATACTATAACTTTTAAGTACCTGGTCAATATATATACTTTGACATAGCCCAAGTACCCTCTGAGATCTATCTCGATATATCATGATCTCAAGAATGTAGGCTGATTCACCCAATAATTTCATGGAGAAGCATTAATTTAACCAAGTATTAACTGACTATAAGACTTATACTTCATTTCCCATAATTAACATTTCATAGAAAAATAATACTAGAAAAGTGATGGAATTCTTGTTAACCTTTTTATAGACAAAAGGATCACTTTCATTTTTGACAAAACTAAATTATCTTATGGACTCAAAAAAACAAACATTCCATGATCATGAGGCTTTCTTTAACCCATAAATGGATCTCCACATATTACATACTTTATTGGCATTCTATGACTTAAAAAACCCTTTGGGTTGAGTCATATATACATCTTCAACCAAAATCTCATTTAGAAAGGCAGATTTGATGTCCATTTTCCAAATATCATAATCATGGAAGGTTGCTATTGCATGAAATTTTAGTATTGTTACTGGTTATAAGGTTTTTTCATAGTCAATTTCTTGATGTTAACTGAAACCCTTCACTACCAGTCTTTCCTTATAGTTGTTGACCTTACCATCCATGTCCAACTTTTTCTTGAATACCCATTTTCACCCAATGGTTTTTACATCATATGGAGGGTATACACAAATTCAAACATGATTTTGGTACATGGACTCCATCTCAAAATGCATATAATATTTATATTTGGAAGCTGCCTTTCCTTATACTAATTCCATATTGTTTAGAGGTTCATCATACTCAAGGAGTAGTGTTTCACCTAACTTAGTGAAAAGAAAACCATAATGCTCTAGTTATCTAACCTCTCGGGTTGACCTATATAGTACTTGTTCCTCAAGAACTACTTCATATCCCACTGTCTCTTATATAGATTATTATCGTATCAACTCTTGTGCATCTAGATCATCAACTTCATCGAATTAAATCTTTCTTTAACAATTTATAATGTAATTATGTCCCTTTTATAGAAATATGGATTGTATTTCCATAATAACTTTTCTATAAGAAGGGTTATATAGGTAATATCCTTTGGTTTATTTAGTATAACCTATAAATATTCACTTCATGATCATAGATACTATTTTTTCACTAGGTATAGTATTAAAAAAATCCTCACATCCCATACACATAAGTGTGATATATTGGGTTTCTTTCCACCAAAAAACTCATATGAAATCCTATATGCAAATTTAGTTGGAACTTAATTAATGTTATATGATTTTGTTTTCAAAGCGTATCCCCATAAAGATAATGGAAGATTTTTTTACCTCATCATTAATCTAACCATGTTAAGAATGGTCATATTCCTCCTTTCACTAACACCATTACATTGTGGTGTATAAGTAGGAGTGATTTGGGATACTATCTCACACTTATTAAAGTTATCAATGAAATTTTGGTTAAGATACTCTTCACCTCCTCTGAGCGGAGTGTCTTAAAATTTTACCAAGCTGGTTTTCTATTTTATGTTGAGATTCCTTAGAAATATTAAAGGAATATGACTTATACAAAATTAAGTATATATATCCATACCTACTATAGTCATCAGTAAAAGTAATGAAATACCAAAACCCACCCCTTTTTTCTACTAGAAATGGACCACATTCATCAATATTATAGTAATTTAGTGGCTCTAACTTCCCTCCCTAGAGAAGGGTGATTTAGCCATTTTACTTCTAAAAAATCATGACATACATCCAAGGGATTTAACTCAACTGATTCTAAATATAATACTTGATGTAATTACTATAATTTCTTCTCATTTACATGAACTATCCTGAATTTGAATAAGTGGGTGTTATATGATTCATTATCACTGTGTTTTTATTGATTTTCATTACTGAGTTTTTGAGTTCGAGTACATATAAACCATTGTTAAGATGTTACATACCATAACAGATTATGTCCTTATAAAAGATACTATATTTATTTAAAAACATGAAATAAAATCCCATAGTGTCCAAAATTGAAACTAAGATTATGTTTCTAGTTACTGATTGTACATAATAACAATTATTCAATACAAGAACCAAACTGTTAGGACAAGTCACATGAGAATATACCACTAATAATAATTCTATAATCACATAATTTTCAGCCTAGAGGTCCACTTCTCCTTTAGAAATCTTCTTAAATCTATTGGGTTCTGGTATATAAATACATATGTGTGATCCACATGCTATATCTAATATCTAACTTATAGATAATGAAATATTTCATTCAATGACAAAAATAACTGAAGTAGATACATCACTTTTCTTATTCTTACCATCTTTTCAATTATTCTAATAGTATCCTTTCTTGACACATATAAAGAAGACAACCTTATTCTCATTTCCCTTCCTTCGTATCCTTTTCCTTTTAGAAGGATAGTGCACTGATGTCTTTGGTCTGGACTTGGACTTATACCCCTTATCATTTCCCTTACTCCTCTTGTCAACCATAAGGACCAAAGAATTTATATTATTCATATCCTTATCATTATGGAGAAATAAGGAAAAAATATAAATGAGAGACTTTTTCATGTTATTCATATTTTAATTAACAATTTAAGTAAAAAATCTTGATGGTAAAGAGGCAAGAATGATATCTGTTGCTATTTCTTGGTTCAACTTAAACCCAAGGGATTTAATCCTCTCAATGTACCCAATCATATCAAGTACATGGGGTTATAATCGATTCCATTAAGCTATAATGTACCTGTATAAGGCACTGGATATCTCATATATTTCTTTTCTAGTTCTCTCCTGATATAATTCTTGGAGATGAGTCAACATCTTGTTGGCAACTTCATCCTCATGCATTTTCTAAAACTGAATGAACATAGATGACAACATGATGCACTATACATCTAGTGAATCATGTACATACCATTTACATTTTTATTTATCCGCCTTTATTTCTCCATGATTAGGGTCAATAGTAAGTGATTAATCCAACACATAACACTTCCTCACTTAGCATAGTACTATGCACAATTGCCCGTACCACACTTGAAAGTTATGGATGATTTGGATTTTTTTATTTATCTAATATGGATCACAGTGATAATATTATAGTGGTGTTGGTGATTTAAATTTTTTGGATCAACAAAAAATAAATTTTAGTGGTAAATACTTTATCATGATTACCTTTTATATATTTTTATTAATTAATTATTAAATCATTAAATGTATCTAATTATTTTATCAAACCTCAATATTCCTCACAATTAGATTGAAAATAATTTCTTGATTGAGTATTATAGTGGAAAGAATCCTTGAAACCTCTCATCATATTCAATAATATTTTGTTACACCACTACTTGGAGAGTTTCTAGGTAGGCACTAGACCATCCAACTACATTAACTAATGGCTCCTTGAACTGTTGAGTAAATTCCCAACTTATCGGAATCATAACCTTGATTACCTCAATGGTTTTCCTATAAAGTGATAGCATGCTAGATTTAGCTACTTCTTTTCTACCAATTTTAGTCAAGTTGACCCACTACTCTCATAATAACTCCCTAGTAGTAGGAGACACCCTTAACTTTTGATGACAAGCACCCCAAACATCCGATTTTTTTCTTCAAATTTTAAAAATGAATGGCATTAGAACTTAATATATATTTTATGTATTTTCTTATTACATGAAGAATTTAATCCATTTCTATTAAATATGTTCAAACTATATTGTCACACTCACAAATGAACATTTATTAATAAAAAAACATACAACACATTTTTATGCATTTTTCTTGTTTATTATTTTATGTGATCTCATAGTAAACATGCGCTTTCACAAAATAACAAACAATGCATAAAAGAAATTATTCTATCTGACTGGTCTTGAGAATCTAATTATGATTGATCCACTTTAAAATAATGGATCAATATTTACTTAAGGGGTTTCATACACAAGTCGAGTCTTGACTCATATCACAACTCACCCCCAATCTAGTGAATTTTCTTCTCGTTTAGAGTACCACTTCATCTTGAAAAGGTCTGCATCTTAAAATGGCACCGTCTAATGTAAAAATATTCTCACGCAAAGGTTAAGGGGTATAGGGAAGAAAAATACAATAGATAATGTGGAAACACATGCCTTTATATATATTAAATTAAAATACGATGCAAAAACCATCATTTAATAACCTACTTATTACAATCTTCACACACACGTAATAGGTAATTAAATAAAAGATCAAAAAATGCGTAGGCTTGGTCAATTTTTTTAAGACCAGTCAATATATTAAATCAACGCACATTAAAAATTAAATTTTAATAAAATTAAAATTATAAGGGTGTTTAAATAAATTAAATAAATATATATAAATTCCGATAATTTATTTTATTTGGTCCCAGTTTTTAATTTAATTTCAATTCTAATATTACATTAAATTAATTAATTTTATTTAATACTAAAATTAAATTAATCTATTGAAATATTAAAAAATTAACTTATAACAAAAAATTAATCAATTTAATTCAATTTAAAGGTAAAAATTAAATTAATTAAATTAATTAAATTTTGATTATGTTAATTTAACCTAGGCACTAAAAACCCTCCTAGGCCCATTGTGGGCTAGGCCATAGCCCTGTAGGCCTGTTAGGGCCAGACAAACATCATACATCGGTTTTCTAGGCTAGAAAAGTCTAACCATACCTCTTTCGAGTCAGGAAGACCCACCTTGACCCATTACATGGAAAATTGGGTTTGGATAAACCCATGTAACCTGGGGAAAGAGGTAACTCATAATGATAGATGTAGTTGGATTGACTTCGGACAAAGGTAGTGAGGTTATCTTGTTCTGATGGTAGTGGGGTGAGGTAGGACACATGATAACCATACTATAGAGTGGCATGGGTGGCTAGTATCTGGTGTTCTGGCCTTAATCAGCAGTAACACGAGTGACTAGAGCTTGTAGTGGATAGAGATAGGTCTGACCTTGATCAGAAACATCACAAACAACTAAGGTATAGATAATATTACACCAACGAGATCTGGGATGGCCTGAATCTAGGTGACACTGGGATCCCACAATGGTGATGGTGGTGGATGGACCTCTTAGAGGTGGTCCGGGTTAGTGATGGTGGTACGGTCTGCTAATATAGGTGACGAGGTGCATAAGCATGGCATGGTGAGTGGCAGCTAATGGATGTCATGTGGTGATGAAAGATATCACATAAGGATGAATGACCATTCTTCTTGAACGAGAGATAAAGAGTGTTCCAACTTCAACCTTCATGGAAGGAGATGGATACAATGGACTAGGGTTCCTACTAGCCAGATCACTTGAACAAAAGAGGGAAGAGGGAGATAGGGCCATGGTCTTGGAATAAAATAATGACGAGACCCATGATTCATGGTATCCTTTACCCTTTTTGCGTGTTTTTTAATTATCCAAGCCTCCTGGTCCCATGTTTGGAAAAAACTCAATTGTTTTTTTGTTTTAGATTTTTTTATAGAAATTAAAAAATCATGTGGAATTTTTAGTCTCTATTCGATGGAAATCTGGCTACTGAATTCCAGACAAATCATGACCAGAATAAAACAATGTCGATATGACCAATTTTCTTGATTCATAAACAATTAATATGTATATGAAATATGTTCTTTATATATTTTAATATCCGATAACCATCAAGTCACTCCATAATTGTTTTTTTCATATGTTCATAACATGGAAATCTGAGATTATATTTTCACATAGTTGGATTCATTGGGACCAATTTATAGCCCTATACTTAAAAATTATGGAAAAAATAATTTTATTGGATAAGATAATATATGAAATCCCTATGATACCAATTGTAGGTACTAGGGAACGTCGCATAAGCCAGTGGGATAGGGATTTTAAAATTTTCATCACCAGAGTCACAAAACTTCATCATCTCCAATGATACGAGCAACAATATGGTCCAAGGATGTTACATAATTTAATTGGAGAATAAAAAAATAAAAATGAAAGACTGAGTACCTCTCTATTTTTTAGCATGCATGTATTTTACAAATCTTCTATGAATGTTGCTTGAAGGATTCAATGTTGAATCCCTCTATATCATCTATAAACTCTTCTCGAATTTGTTGCTATTCCATTTTTCAGATTCTGGGTGCTACTGCGGAACTCTGACGATCTCTTCAATGCTGCGGTGATCACCATGATCACCTACCTTTGATCCGCAAAGGCATTCTCACATCGTTCGCTCAGATTGAGAGATTATCTTTCTAGAAGTTGGTAAGAGATATATTCTCTCAATTTTGGACTAATGAATAGGGCATTGGAATGTGATTCTCGGTATTTATATAGTGAATGTTCATATACTTAGTTAGGGTTCTCCAACCCCAATATTTTTTAACGTCCACTAAATAAGTAATAAATAATAAATTATGGAGAACCAACTATATCAAAAATATTTTTTATATTTTATTTCATACTAATTATATATATTAAATATATTACATCATAAAACAAAGTCATTAACCTGAATTTTAATTCCCAATAATATTAAATGAACTTGGAATATTAAAATAATATTCATTTATATAATATCAATCCTTTTATTTACTTAAAAACTTATAAATAATTTTATTAAATAAATCCAACCCAATTATTATTTACATGAATAATAATGAATTTATTTATTTATTGGCGATCGATAAAATTTGGACAACACTCAGTCCCCATGTTGGGGCCCACCATGACCTATATTCCTATTCACCAGAATAGGGAAGATTATCTAATATGATATTGTGTGCGACCCTTTAGGCCATTGTCTTAATAATAGTGAATAGTATTCATAGAAAAATATCAAACTCTAGAAACCCATCAAGACCCCTAAAATGACAAGGAATAGTCATAGTAACAACAACCAACCTATGAACAAACACTGTGTAATATAATATATTTTTCATGTGATATATCATAAAGTAGGACACACACATGTGTCATCATCCTTTATTTCTTTATTAATTTTTGATCTAACCGAACAAAATTACCTTTGACTACCATGGACATGGATTGATGAAGGCACTACTATCCTAAGAAAACTAGCTAGATATATCACTTCCTTAACTTATAAGTGATAAATTCTATCTTGATCATTCAAAAAATTCCATACCACCAATGATGCACCCAACAAAAAATACCTCTCCATGACTTCAATGTCATGATTTTAACATTGCATAGATCAAGCGGAACACATTGAATATAATCTCAAGTCAGGAGACTAATACACATGTCCATAGATAAGAACAACCAATGACACACAAAACATGTGATGTTCTATTTGGCAGGTATATCATCATAATATCAACTACTAGAGATCACCAAGTGTGAACTTCAGAAGAAGAAGTCTAATTCTTATGAGACTCCAACACCTGATAGTCACACATCATTCATGTCCAGTCTGTATAATGTATATGAACCATATGACATAAATTTAATATTATTGTCATGGTATCTCTAGGTTATCATTATATCATGGGAATTACTATAACCCTATGATATGAAATGTAATCCAAGGACATTACCATAAACATAGAGGATACAGAAGTATCAACACTATTATAGTAAGAAAAACAAATGTATATATAAAACTGTATACATGTAGTGGTAATAAAAGTATATCAAATGTTAGGTCTAGGGAACAGAATTTCAATACATATCTCATCCCGAAGGGTGTATAGAAAGACATCATTCCATATATATATTAAATAGTAAACCCTAAATCACTATGGTACTAAGAATATATAAAAAAATGTGATGCACCTGTATCAAATAAATTTAAAGAAAAGGTAGATTTCACTATGATCATACCCTGAATGGTTGAAGTTACTTTGGTATGGTCTATAAGTTCTAGTTTAATAACATTTAATTGGACTAACCTCAAGCCTCTACCATAGAACCCATATCCCTGGTTGCCCTGATGAGCTCCACTATACTACCTCTAATGGAATTGAGAACTATGACCCGATTTGTACCTTGATCTATTGGAATAACTCTAGATACTACCTTGTGGTGTTGCATTGTGTCCCAATACACATTCTTGAGCTATGAATCACCAAGACTATTTTATTACTAAGAGAAACTTATTAAAAAATATTATATATGCCCCATATACCCATAATAGTGACATCCCATAGGTTCTTTCTGAAACTCTAGTCATGTATACCCTATATATATGTATATATATATATATATAACATGCAAGAGGAACTGTTACACATTTAGAAGAAGATAATCCATGACCCTGGCTATCCTTTATATCCTCACTCTGGTGAGAATCATCAAAATTCCCCTTTTTTCTACCTAAAGATCCACTCCCAGACTCAATATAAGAACCTAACTACCCTAATAGTCTATCCTCAATTAGGTTCAACTTGGTAATAAGGGACCAATTCATAGACTTATATAAATACATAAGTTATAAAATATCCACCTGAGAGTGTATTGAATGTCTAAATCCATTCTCAAAATGACTAACCTTGGAAATCTCATCTCTCTCCAACAAAGTTTAAAAATATAGATTCATATTAAAATGAGTAATATAATCCATCACTAACATGCTAACATGATTCAGATTCCAAAATACCAATCTATTTTATCTCTCAACATATTTGTAAATAAATGATCAATTAAACATGCTAAAATTACTTCTAGGATAGTTCCACATACTGATCTTCCTAGATAAGGATATCCCACTATTTCTTTGTTGGTATTTGAAGTATATTCACTGCATGCTTGGACTGCCTCTCAAGGGGTGTATCTAGATGATTAAATATATATAGACTCAATCCAAATCTCAACAGCCTGAGTTCTACCCTATCTAGTAAATATAGGTGAATTTTGTAATTGAAACTCCCCAATTAGATCATACATAAAAGGTTCACCTCTCATAGTTCCACACCACAAACTAAATAACACCAAAAAGACTCTCATGAAGTTTTTAATCAAGGGGAGGTGATCACACCGCAATTCACTATTTAATTTTCACCCTTACACTATAGTTTTTAACTGAATTTTTATAGTAAATTTCAAATATAACAAAAATTTCACTTCATATTTGATTAAATTGTTTTTTTATCACTGTTAAAAAATGAAATGTTAATTTTTTTGATAATTTCATTGAAGGTGGAGGTGATCTGGAGGGCCCATGATGAAGTCCAAGAAAAATGAGCCAAGCTGTATGGGATCTAAGCACACTAGTTTACTATACCACATAATGTTACTTAACGATGCATCCAAATGGGCTTTAATTTTCTAGGATTGTCCAAATTTCATTTTTCTACATTTCATATGAAAGAACCCAAGCCTTATTTGGCCATATGGTGGCCCAAACAACCTGATCTATCTAGCACACCAAATCTACACAAAGTCAAAAGTGGTGTGATGTGATATGTCCATATCATGGGATCTAGTTGTCCAAATGGTTCCAAACTTTTGGTGAAGATATTCAAGAGGCATGGAAACATGTTTCTAGTTTTTGTAAAAAGTGAGATTCTACTTTATAGTAGTCTAAAAACATGAGACAAGTGGTTTTACACAATCTGTGTGCCCAAAACCACCTTCCACTTTCCCTATAAAATGGAAGCTTGGGCTCCTCATTTGGAAGTTCGACCAGAAGGACAAGATCTACCAATTTGGAGACCCCAAGGAGTCCTATCCTCATCTAAGAATCTCTGTAGGCCCCTATCCTCATTGGGGGATCATGGGTGAAGGCGAAGTTCCACCCGGGCCTCCTCCTCTCGATGGAGAGCTAAACAGTGGATGATCATTTCGAGGGAGATACACATAATTGGGAGGGAGTTCTAGAACTTGTTCTTCCACTGGTTTTCTATAATTTATGTGATAAATTTTTTACTTATGTTTAAACTTGATGTGCTTATCCTATTTATGCATTTATTTTGTTATAATTAATTGAAACACTTTTTATATCAACACTAATTTGGTTGAGATTTCAAGTGGGAATCTTGTATTATTCCAATTGGACAAGATAAGAATAATATTTATCTAACACATACAAAATATTTCAGTATGTTTTGTTAGACTTTATTTTCTATGTTTGATACCCAAACCTTTACAAAATGATTGTTGTGTTGAGGGGTGGTTCTTTGAGCATCATTTTACGAGGTAAGAGGAATGTTGAGATCTTGACAACCCTCAACCAAAGGGTTCCATTAAACCATGTGTATTTTTCATAATGAAGAACTCATCAAGATGTGTAGTGAACTTTAAATTATCTTCTTATCTCATAATTCTAAAACAAAACCTTTATTTATCAACTATTAAACTATTTAAATCAATTCATTTTCTTAAAACTCTTTTCAAAACCACCCCCTCTTTTGTTCCTTATAATTAAAAATTCACACTATAAACCACCAATTCTCATTGAGATATGACCTAGGGTCTTATCTATACTATAAATCAACCTTAAAATCATAATCAAATTGACGTGTCATGACAACGTGGTCAGGAGGTATGGGAAGAATTGGGGGATCCATCTCAATAACCAATGGGGAATACTCAACCCCACCCACCTAGTGCTTAATAGGTGGTCATAATGGATGAATCTATCTATAATTCCAAATGCATAACTTAGAATTGAATATAAAAAAAGATCAAATATAACAAATAAGGTAATAATTAATAGGTTGATCATCTCATTATAATATACACATTCCCTAGTATACTTGGCGTTCCAAATAACCTTGGTCACTCTCTCTGAACCCATTTAACCATCAATTTAATAATATAACAATGAAATCATCATTTAGATAAGTAGAATGCTTCCATTGAGTTAAATAGAAAAGAATATAAGTTGTTTCTAAAACTTTAAATAACCAAACCTCATATCAATATCAAGGCGATCAATCATAGAAAAACACATGAATATAATATGAATCCTAAGTGCCAGAGATAATACAAGAACACATTCTCTCTTTCCTCCCGAGGAAAAGAGTAAAAAACAATAAACTATTATTCAACATCACAAGGAATAATAATTTTAAAAAGTATAAAAAATGTAAAAGTAAAAAAAATAACCATAATCACATCCCTAGAAATATGTACTTTCTTGATACATGTGTCAATTATTCCCAAGTATAAGGTTCATCTAAGAATCCAACCATATCCTATCTCATATATACCACATTCCAAATAGTAAGAAAAAAAAGGAAATCATTGATTTGATGCCTCTTTATAATGTCACTATGATAAAAAAAGTGACATATACCTCAAGTTAACCTCCTCATACACTAGAGGCTTCTATATATTGGTGATATCCTGTGTATAGAGTGGGGAGAGTATATCCTATTTTATATAGTTTTCCATAAATCAAAGTGAAAATAATATGATAATTATTATCAAATAAATAAAATCTAAATAAATAAGGATATCAAAACCAAATTCCAAATACAGAAACAATATCACCCATTCTATAAAAAAATTAGAAGTAATTATTTCATATAGTTATCTAGATATAAAAAAGATCTCCCATGGGAAATTGTATAATAGATGTCTCAAAAGTAAGTAAATGACAAAAGATAATAATAAAATTGGTCCCGAGTCCAATATTGGTTTGATTTTTATCTCATATCACACCACAAAACTCTTACATAAAATTTAGAACCCTTTCACCTACTTATACCATGAACCATAAGATTTTCTCGAGTACCAGGGTGCCTAATTTGGGTGTCATTAAAATTCAGTAAGACACCACCAATGATTCCCCTAAAAAACTAGTAAATATGGTTCCTACTCATAGTGATATGCCAAAATAATAATAATAAAATAATAAATATAATCAAAGTCATAAACTCATGTGATCAACTAGCCACATGGAGTGCAACCATACCTACTTCATCCAGTAATGGGGTGTCTTTGAATATGTCACAAAAATCTTAAGGCTGATGGGGTAATACACTTCCATACATGTAAATTCTCAACTAAAAGTATCTCAACCACCTTAGAATAATTCTAACATGACATAACCCACTAGGGTCCCACCCAATCCACTAGTATATCGATTGTTCCACCCCAATCCCACCAAAAATATGTTAGGGGATAAAGACAAGTTGAAACAAGGCATAACACAAATAAGAGGCCTTATTCTATATCAAATTTAAAGAGATACATATATCCAATTCATAAAATAATCAGAAACCTCAATAATACACACACACACACACACAAACATAGATATATATATATATATAAATAAATATATGAACTGTATACAATGAATTCATAAAACATCATATGATAAGTACAACGCTACATAGGAAAACACCAAGGGTGAAATCATATGAATACCATAACATAATTGGGTAAAATAGACTCTAGAAAAGGGAAAACACCTTATCATTGTAGGATCTATAAGATCAAAATCCATTTATAGTATCAACCACCACCATCATGAATAAAAAATATCTACCAAGAACCATCAATCGCAAACTCCAAATAATCCACACTAGATCCACATCCACATAATCTTTCTTCAAAATGTGCATCATCTACAAAAGCAAAACACATGTGAAAAAAATACCATATATATTTATGTACATATATACTCAGTAAGACAACCTAAAAATCAAATAGGATAAACACACAAAGAATTCAGATCAAACTTTGAAATAGAAGAGTAAGTGAAAATAATACAAGTATCTAGATATGATCTACAACTAGAAGTATAAGGGACATAAAGGAGTACGGAGAATCTCAGATCTATTACATAAAGGATTTTATCTCATAAGAAACCAGGGAAGCTTAGTGTACCAAATATCTCACCAAGTTAGATGTTTACAACCTAATTTAAATTCATAACTCAGTATAAACCAAGGAGCAACTAAGGTTTCATAGGTCTCAAAAAATCCAAACTTCTAAAACTTTATAAATTTAACATTAACACAAGACACTATAATGGGGGGACCACTTCTTTCTGAAGTATGTGTATTAGTTGAGGGAGTAAAACAAATTATTTTCTACAATTACAGTTTCACCACTATAGAAAAATAATAGGGAACCCACACCATATCCAATAATAGTTTCTGGTTAAGGGAGTACTGAACCCTATTTTCTAAAAATAACCAAAAAATCAATACCCATTTCACATCACAAAATGTAGCAGGGAACCCACACCTTTCAAAAGTAAGAATTAACTAAGGGAGTTCCAACCCCTAATGGAGGACGTGCACCTTTTCATACAAGGATATCAAATGAAAGTGTACCTAACTCTATAAATAGAAAAAAAATCACTCTAATGATTGATGAAACATTAATCAGAGGAGTTCTATACCCTATCGAATTTGTGGGGGACTATTTTATTGTTTGGTTTAAGGGAGTACCAAATCCATGCTCAAAATTTAGAGGATTCATTCCCTTAAGAAGTGGAGGACTACCAAAATTTGAAACACTCTATGGGACTCACAACCTTTTTTCAATGGGAAAGTAAGGGAGTAATGAACCTCAGGTAATGCTTTTCTCATCATGCCAAAACCCCAATGTGGTCCCTATGGGGGTAAATTCTAAATCTACCTATCTCTCCTCAAAAATGGTCTTAGAGAAAAATGAACAATCCCATTATGATCTATGTAAAATAATTATTAAGATAGGATATTCATTTTCTCAAAACTGACACATGGTGAAGAAGTCTAAAAAAATACCACATAGGTGAATATTAGGACATTTGGTGGCCCCTAGGTGTGTACATGAACCCCATGAATACCAATTCATAAAATCTTGTGAAAACTATGCATTCCATGTTGTACTGGATGACTTGGGTCTGATGAATCTGACCCACCATGCATGCTTAGACCATAGGCTAGGATGATTTCCACCCTAGTTCAATAGAAAATATAGCCCTCCTAGGTTATGAGGACTGTTGGGGATTATGTAGCCAGGCCCAAAAAATTCTCAGCTCAAAGGATGAGTTGGTGGGATGAGTTCCACTTGTAGGATCACACCGTGGTGTCCTGAGTAGGCTGACAACTCCCAATGACACCAGTTGTCAACATAACCAACAACTTCCTCGAACGACAAAAACAGACCACAAACACACCCCTTCAACATGATAAAAACACATTCCATTTTCACGTTCCTTTTATTGGTTCCATCATCATCTAGATTCATCATGATGAATGTGTGACACACATGAAAAAAATTAGGTTAAAATAAATCTACCCTAGAGGGTAGTGACATAGAGAATGGGTAAATTAAGCAATGATATAAAAAAATAATCTATTTTATTATAATAATTATATAATAATTCACCATCAATAAATCATCATTCATCATGTATAATTCTATAATAATTGTTAGGGATAATTTTTTGACTAGAAAAAGTCCTTAGTGTGGGTTTCTAATCCAAAAGGGATATCTGATAAAATTTGACTTGAAATTTCCAGAATATGGTTCAATAGAATTAATCCAACATGAATCATTAATAAAGAGTAAAAATTAAAAATAATTATCTCTACCTTGAATTTGGATCAATCATTGGTGAAGATCATGCCGATATCATATTTTTGTGTTGATTCCTCGATGAATGCATCTGCCAACTCCTGAATATTAGGATCTACCAAGAAATTCTCTCCCTAAAAATTAGGTTTATGTACAAATCCTAATTATAGACCATAATGATATTTAAATAGAGTATAATTATGGTTTCATAGATAAAATATCATTATTTAAAATATTATTTAACATATAAAACCCTCTACAAACTTTCCCAGGGCCCTGGGTGTGAGCTGAAAATATGTTTTCACTAGGGTAAACCTATAATTTAATATTAAAGGTCATGCCAAATTACCTATCTAATTATCAATTCAGATGATATAATTAATTTATTTAAAGAACATGTGTTTGAGCTATAAATAATATATTATTTCTAATATATTATTTTCTAGCCTGTGTGATGCTCAAAACTCTAAAATTGTTCAAAAATTAAATTCAAAAATATTTTAAAGGTATAAAATGAAAAAATAAAAGTTTCTAGTATAAATATATTAAAAACAATCATTTTACCTCCTGATAGGTTCTAGGGTGCTGAAACTCAAAATTTATCAAAGTTTAAATTATGGAAATCCAGGTTGCTACATCCTCCCAACCTTTAAATTTTTTTATCCCCTATAAGGAAACAACTAAAGATAATAAATCGGGTAATTATAAAGTAATATTTTGTGGAAATAAAATACACCCTCACACACACACACCCCATATTTGTAGACTCAAGCTCTGAGTGAACTCCATACACCACCTCCCAAGAAGGTAATATTCTCTTTCATCGCTCAAGATATTTATTGAGCTCATCTCTATGTAGATACTTAATAGAAACATAATAAAACTTTATGAGAGTCATAAAATTCCTGTTCACACAATTTTCTTCTATATTTAAAGATTTTGAGGCCTAAAAATTATTGAAATAACACTCCCAATACTTTCAAGGACTAAGAACCCAAAAAATGATTTGATATGAATAATTTTTTTAAAGGAAGATAACCACAAAGAAACAAGGATTCCTCTATAATAACAACCCATCATCGCATAGAATGAATTTTTTTCAAAGCATCTATGTTTCTTAAAGAAATCCCACTTATTCAAATCATGTAATATCATTTTCAATGATTATTTAGACTCCTATATGAACCAAAAAATCAATACATCTATATTTTTAGAGTTTGGGTGGAATTATATGTGACCACATAGTAATTGGGCATCATTTTTGATGGATAGGTTAACGCCTATGTGGAACACAAATAATTTAATCTACAAAACCTTAATTTTTGTATTCCCTTAGTTTTCTGAGGAAATACACACTCATACGCAACCGTGTAACATATAAAATTTCATTTTCAATAGATGAACGATGATTTTGTGCCATTCAATTACTTCTACATAGAACCCTAATCTAGGAAAATAGTTTACTCAACATTGCCTATAAATACCCGACTCCTTCCCCAACTAGACAGATCCAGATAATGAGGTTGGAAGTTATGAAATTATTCCCATAAAGGCTTTTCCAATTTGGACGTAGCATCAAGGTGATCTGTTTTGGGTAAAATTAATTGAAACTAAAAAATAGGACATTATGAATCATCCCACAAAGAGTATCCTTCATGAAGTACATTTTTTTTGGTGTTCCTTCATGAAGTGATTTTGTAAAATTAGTTCATGGAGGGTTCTTTGTAGATGATGCTTCATGAGTGTGCTTCATGAATAAACCTTACTTGAAACCCTTCATAGAATACATCCACTTCGTGTATCACTTGTTCCTATGAAAAGTGGGTGGGTTTAGCACTGTTCATTACCCTATCTCTCATTAAATATTCCTGAAAAGTATTTAGAACTATTATGGATATTTTAAAAAAATAAAAAAAATGAACAAATGGATACATCCTATGTTATATCCTTAGGATCACCCACTAAAAACATACCTAATGTAATGAAATCAGTGGCCTCTCTTACTAAAAATTGAGACCCTTAAAATGGTTATATTATCGGTGAATATCTTTCAAGGGAAGAATATGAATAATCCCCAATATTTCCTTCAGTTTTCTCCCTATCACAACAAAACATGTCTTAAAAAAAGTGTAAAATTGCAATATTACCATATGTGATGACTATAATATGCCCAATGTAGTGACCATGGAATGGCTCATATCTTGAGCCTGAGCATCTATACCAGGGTGACCAGAGTTTCTTCCCTCTGTACTTTAGTGTCTTCCATAACATGACCCCAAATTTTCTCAATAAAATACATAAAACCCTATGCTTACCCAATGCGAAAATCATATGATGTATTGTGTTATGATCATGAGATGCCTTGAATCATAAGCCTAAGAATTCATACAAAGGTATCCACAATGTGTATTCCCCATTCAAATATCATTATTCATCCCTTATAATGTTTTTGATCTTCTACTATCCCTTTTTTTATCATAACGATCATCACTCACAAGGTCTTGGATATTTGAGTTGATCATTCCATTATCAAAGTCAAGATACCTTTGGTATAGGCCTCCACCTTAGGTGTATGTCCTAGAATATCTTTAAAAGTAAATCCTTATATTCATAAGCCCCACTTGATCCTATTATATTACATATTTCATGAAACAAATTTCCCTACATCCTAATTTTAAAATGTGTCTCAAACGTCCTTGTCACATGATGTAAAACTCTACAACAACATCCTTACTTCTTGGAAAAGAAATTAATGGTACAATATTATCACAAGATCTAAAACTATATCACTTGAACAACATGGTCTATGATTCTTGTTAAATAGGATATATAGGATTCATCCTTGAGGTTTAAACTTGACATCGTATTTCCTTCATGTCTATCATCTTGGGGCCATATTCCTCAAAAAATATTCTATGGCCTTTCTCTTTGGGATATATTCATGTGATTCTAGATGTCTATAATTATTAATTTATATTCCCTTAAAGACCCATATTCACATCTATTAGGGCCATATTTCCTATGGATCATCCTATTTTGGGCCATATTCCTGATAAAATCATGCCCCCACTTGGAGGGCCATATTTCCAATGGTACTTATCATACCATTCCCATGAGGCCATATTCTCTATGAAACTCATTTTCATTAGGCCAAATACCCTTTTAGGTCAACCATAGAAGGGCCTATCATGAATAAATACCACACCAATCATTATCAGTCACCTTCCACCTATAAGTCCTCACTACATGATGTTAAACTACATGGTTTGGTTCTCTCCACATAACCTTAAAAGGTACGACATATCCCATTAAGTGGTATATAACCATGTGATTTGTGATTAATTTCACAAGGATACATAGTAAGACCTTTAATGGGACCAATCCCAATACCACAAACACCGAACGTCTCACTGGGTGATGATAAATCCTAGAGCTCCCAATTATATGGCTTAAAACCAATGTATCACTAATTATAAAAATAAATATAATGAAACTACGATACACACAAAGGGACATGTTAATGGATAGGGTATGATACATACATATATTCACATCAATGGAGAACTTTTTATCTATAGATATGTTCACTTTGATGCATGCTAATAACTAACCACTAGCATAGGGGTAACCGATCACGTGTTGGGATTTTAAAAGGATTCACGAACATGAAATAAATGTATAAAAGAGTCAAGGATTAGGAAATAATTGCACCCAATTTTTTTTGACGAGCCCAACATACCATCCTCTTGACCAATTAATATTCTAAAGAGCCATTAGTGAGAAACCCCAGTGACCACCTACCATTAGAAATAAAGTCAGCATCAACATTAAACATCACGTATTAGAAGCATTTGGATGTTTACAGTTCCCCAAACAAACCATTTTGAGAACAATAAAATAGTAAACCTAACATGAATATTTCAATAATAAAAACAATTTATTTCCCCACATGTTGGTCCATTTTTTATTCTATTAAAAGAAAAATAGTGAATCCGATGTTAAAAATTTAACTATAAAAGGGATCGATTAAACAAGATTTATTACTTGTGATGCTGCATTGATAGGTTTCCTTATTTGTGTTTTTTCCCTTCTAGGACTTTCAACACCAAAAATCTCTTCAATACAAATACATGGAATCACCATGATTACAGGAATATGCCTCATCTACTTCTAAAACTATGTCCCCATCGAACAGGAAGGAATTGTTTCCAATATAACATCTCCAATGTGAGGTGACAAAAACATTGATCCAGTAGTACCATATGAATGGTTCCATTCCTACATTATAGGTTATGTGTGAATCCCTCCTTAACATGAATCCTCACCAGCTTTTTGATCAATGATAGGCTGTTAAGGGGTAGGTGGTTCCCATTTCCACCTTGAATCATTTTGAGTTCCTCTCCCTGGAACAAAGAAAAAAATACATCCCTAATATTAGAGAGATGTAACAAGAGGTAAACTATGGACTTAGTTTATATAATGATTTACCCAAGAGAGTTCCTTCTAACCATAGTAATCACTAGTGTTGTGAAGTTTCAATCTCTCTATAATCCACTCAGGATTCCACCTAGTAAGTCCCTACTCTGACCATTAAGACTCGAGAATCTTAGAGATCCTAGTATGGTGGGTATCCACTAATAATAGATAGAAGAACTATATTCTCACCTTCAATTAAGATGTAAACTAACATACTCTATAATATACAAGATATCTAACCCATATCTGTATTTTCACCTAACAAGTACGTTATCATACTTTGGAAGCATTAGTGGAATAATACCAGCATATCCTATTAGCAACTAGGGGATCAAAAATTATCCCCCCATATATATAATAATCACATCTATCTATCTCAACAACAACTATAGGATATGAGTTTTCATATATTCCCTCTACGACCAATGAACATGCCCAAATCCCTATTGATACTATAGAACCCCATTAGTACATCCTAGAGAAAATAAATGGGTATAATTCTATCCTTGACCACATACTAAAGCATTGTCGACATATCTTGGAATAGGTAGCAGAAGACAGTAATTTCCATATTATAGAAACCACCAAGGAGTAGAGACATATTCCTACTTCCATTCAAAATGATTGTCAGTATATCCCTATGGGGAATGAAAAATAGGATCAAGACTATATTCCTGTTCCAAGTTGAGTGCACCAGAACATCTCAATGACCACTTAAGGGTAAGATAATATCCCATAATAATATATAATGTTAACACAATATATCTTGGTAGTTACCTAAAATCAATCATATGATTCAGATCCCCATCAATACAAATATGGTTTTCAGCATACCTAGATGAAAACTGAAAGAAAGGACCATATTTCTGACTGTTTTAAAGGAACCCATCAACAAGACAATATTCCAGACCATTATCAAGAAGAATATAAAAATATTATAATATAAACATGAAATTATCATAGTAAGACCTCCACATATGATGTTTTTTGTGAACAACAGATGATTTTAGCTTCTCAACATAAAGCATCCAATAATAAGTCTCGTTGAGGGAAACCCAAAGAACATGATTAGGTCCATATCCACTCCCTGATCAATGATAATGTTCTTGAGACCCTCAATAATATTTAAATAGTATCCTAATAATTTAATGACTCATCATAAATAATATGAATCAAATTTTGTTACAGAGATCATCCCCATGGTATTTCCATTAGCAGCTCTGTAATTCCTCCCAAAAGTGTTCTCCATGAAATTAATACCCATGGAAATATCAAGATTACTCATTGGTACTATCATCATGATTATATATATAAAAATATTCCTCATATATGGAAGATAAATTTACAAGAAGGTCTACCCTTTTCCATATCAAGTATTATCTACCCTGAAGGTCTTTCCTAGGGAATACATTGTGTAAACCCACCCTATGGATGGATAATTATCCATAATAGTAGTTCTCATTATAATGAAATTCATTGTGAAGTTACTCCCCAAAACTAAATACCATTTAAAAAAACATCCTCCCCTTTTAGAGTCCCTATAAGAAATCTCTCATATTAAGAGGTATTTAGGTGATTATGACTAGCACCAAACACACTATCTCTAAAAAGTGATATTCTTTATCAATTAGAAAATATCATGAGGCAGAGTTCATCATCTATACCATCCTCAAATCACTTATTTTTAGATATATTGAAAAATATTCATCATAATACTACTCCCCATAGTATGAAAATAGGGAAATAACAACTCTATTTAGGACTGGTTGAGGAATTTTTCATCGAAGATGAAGAAAACAACATGGTTATAAGGAAATAACTGGTTGATGAGAAATATACCAGCTATGTTCTGGCCTTTAGACACTTATCAGTATAACATCATGATGAATTTTATAGAGAAATGTTTACATTATCTTTAGGTGAATCTATAGATAACTCACCATCATTTTAAGGTGAAGAATCTATCTTATGGTAAATATTCCATCCATGTTAAGATCAAGGGAAAACTAAATTTCCATAACAACTTGTCTGAAATATTAATAAAACAACATACCATGTTAGAAAGAAAATACAGATATCTTTAATGATCACAACTTAGCACTATGAATACCCTAGAATATGTAATTTCTAATGCTCCATTAAATGTACATAAAATAGGAAATGGTGATTAGAAAGTGTTACATTTAACCTCACTCACTAACCAATATATTTTTTAATAATAACATTATGAAACATTATTACATTATTCCCAAACTTGAAACATGTTATTCGACCTATCCAGTAGGGTTCTATCATGTCTAAATCTAAACAATGACTAACGCAATGAGAGAGTGATGTCAACAAACTTCTATATCAGGTATCTAAAAAGGTTTAGTAATCCTCTCTCTTGATAAAAGATAGATCTCATGAGAAAATACTACCTATGAGAGCGAGAATATAAAATTTAGAGCATGCACTACATCTAGATCATACTTAGACTAAATCCTGCAAGATCAAGAGGGAACTAGAAATGATTACCTAGATAGCCATGTGGGAGAAACACCACCCCCACAAGGTAGGGGAAAATTTTACCACAAATATCACCCATAGTCATAAAATCCATACTGGGCTCAAAATCATATGGTAGTGGATCCAGATTAACCCCATACCATATGATTGAGGGAATTTTTACCTCATCCTCCTCCTCCCATGGATGTCAGTATTTTCCATACTGAGAGGAACATCATAGGAAGAGTCCTCATAGTTTCTTTCATCCCATGAACTATCTTTATCTTTGGGAATGTATTTAGCAAGGAATTCTTGGTGATCCTTCAGGATCACCCTCTAAAAGTCAGTCTTAGAGGAGAAATGGAAGGAGAAGGAAAAGCCTTGTAGGAGTCGTAAGATAAAGCAACCCCTTAATAAAAAACATTAAGTAGGATTGGGATTCATCTCTCAATTTTTTTTGGAAGGTGACCAATCCATTTATACTTCTTATTACAACATGATATCAATAGCAGATTACGCATTAGTATACTTCAATAACACTGGTCCTGTAGATGATTTAAAGCCTAAAGCCAGTATAGAATAATATGAGGAGTAATTTTTTGTTTAGAATATGATCCACACTAAAAAGGTTTAAGAATGTGTGTGTACCTGAAACCATAGGTAGGGTCAAAATTAAGAAGTTCCCCTAAATGATTAGTTAGTGTCTCCTCAGTGATCTTTGACAAAATAAAATGGAAATAAAGTGGTCATATACCATCCACCACTAAAATAAGTTATACCTCATATGATATAATAATGACTCACTCAATATTAAGTAGAGTTAAAATATTTAAAGATAATAAATAAATAATTAATCATGATAAAAATTTCTATTGGGTATACCCTCCAAGAAGAGACTCGTTTTTCTCTTTCAACAAATCTCTCTCAATAAGGAGAGCCTACCATTACAATGGGAGAAGAATACAGTCACCTGACCAATTTGGAGTCTAAAAAACTAGTTTATCTAGACCTAATGGTTGAGGAATATTATGATTTCCATTTATTAGAGAGGAAAATAGATCCATATCTAGTGAGTATCCCAGGTTGACTCATACTGGTTAGTATTGGTTCTGGGCATAGCGCAAGAGTTCATTGGTGGGAGATATATTAAAATTTATTTTAATAGTCATTTCCTGAAACCAAGTGTAATGGCCCGGACCCCCTGGCCATTACATTACAAAAATATGGCTCCAACAAAAAAGTGGCACCATAAGGGTGAAACCGTGATAGTGGAACTGTAAGGGTGACATTGTGATGTGGCACCATGTCCTCACCCAGCCCTCCATTTTCTTTTTCTAGTCCTGCTCCCGCAACATAATTTTTTGACGTAAATTAATTCTTTTACTTTTTTTAAAGCCATTTAAATCCCATAATTAATTCCTAAAAATTTCGAGAAACCTCCCCAATGTGGGGTATTAAATAACACCATAATATCATCATGTGTAACTGCCCACCCGCGTAGGAAACCATGATCCAACTTTCTAGGCATTCAAAATTTCATATCCCGTAACAGTAAGATCTCCTCTTTATATCTCCCGCTAGAGTTTCTTTTTCTTATTCTTCTCGTCTGGATTTATTTCTACTTCCTGGTGCGCATGGAGTAACTCTCTTCCCATGTCTTGTGGTGCACCTCTTCTGGAGCTTTCTGCACCTCTTAGAGTCCATGAAATTCCTCCCCTACAAGCCGCTCATTCCCTGTTCTTGGCACATGGAGAAAAACTTCGATCCTTGATCAACCAGTTAGGGATTTTACTTCGTCTCTCCTTTATGTGTATCATGTGGTGTGGGTAATATTCTTTTTCCATGGGAGTGGGTAAAACCAAACCTTAAAGAAGATAAAAAATGGACTTTAAAGAATGAAGGGAAGGGGTGTGAACAATGTGCAACTGTTATGTTTTTCTCATCTTCCTTGATGCTTATGTTGTGAACTGTTGGGATATGCTCACTAAAAATCATGACCATTGGTGGTATTTACTTGTGCACTAATGAAACCTTTCCTTCTGTTATGGTTAAATGACTATAACTTGGAAATTGGTTAATCACGTAAACTCGGTGGATTAAATGGATACCCAGTAAACATAAAGCTCTATGTGGTCACCCCGACTAACCAACAGAAAGAAGAAAATAATGAATGATGTGCTTGAAACTAGAAGTTTCCCACTCTTTTTCGGTAGTAGGTGTG
This sequence comes from Viscum album, assembly GCA_963277665.1. Lineage (NCBI taxonomy): Eukaryota > Viridiplantae > Streptophyta > Magnoliopsida > Santalales > Viscaceae > Viscum > Viscum album. The sequence continues at coordinate 27,617,117 of OY728132.1, read as the reverse complement.
TTGTTCTGTTTGATTGCCTATGGGGTGATGTGGGTGAGGATGGGATCCTCTTGGTTATGATTCTGAAACTGTGTGGTTGCTCTGATTGTGATACGAATTGGGGGTGGAATCCTATACTATTGTCATATTGTTGGTTCATGGTTTTGGGGATGTGGGGATGTATCTCAAGGCTTGGTTTGGTTCTAGTACTTTTAGGGATCTCACATATTTTTTTGTTGTTGTGACTTCACAAGAGAACCGGGTGTGAATGCTTAAATTGCTGTTTGACTGTTTCTCTTTTCCTGGCTTGTGGTTATGCCTGTTAGTTTCCCTGTAGTACAGAATTAACTTAAATGGGATCACTTGAACATGAATCTAATAATGGGTTAAACGGGGAATTGGTTTTGGGAATTAGTCGTGACTTGGCCGTGAGTGCTGTGGCTTCTTTTATGAATGAATAGTAACAAGGGTGTTATGCATGGGTTGTCTTTGGGAACCCTAGGTTGGGATGAGTGCTTTTTAACTATACATATATCTGTATTTTTTATATTTTCTTATTCTCACCCCACCCATATTGAGCCCTTAGTGCCGAACACCCCCATTCCATGGGGGATGATGTTTTTCCCAACACTCCTCTGAGTAGCTGGTTATTAGCTCATTTTTTGCTCCCTTTCCCGAAAATCCCAAGACTCTTCAGGCAGGATATGATGGCCTGAGGTCCATTATAGCCCAAGATTCTTCGGGCAGGGAAGTTGTGGTGGTTGGCCCAGGTTTGTGCAGGCAGGTTGTTCCCAAGAATCTTCGGGATGAGGCCTAGGTGTCTTCGGGCGTGGCAGTAGTTGTTCTGGTCCAGGTGTTTGCGGGCATGGTTACACGTGGTGGTTGTGGAATAGGTGTTTGCGGGAAGGATTTGGTTGTGGCCTAAGTATTTGCGGGCAGGATGTGTGGTTGTGGCCTGGGTGTGTGCGGGCGGGTGTGGCAGTGTGACTGCGATGAGAATGGAGGGTTTGGTTCGATGCGTAGTATGTCTTCAATAACCAGTGGGAAAGTGGAGAGGTGTACCCAAATGTCGATTTTCTATTACTATACATTACTTGACATGCGTTATTTGGAGAGTGTACCTTGGTGAGGCTCGAGTGGATAGTTTACCTTGCTAGATGTTTTGGTTATCTCCTTTTCTCAGAGGGAATTAGAATGCCTCTCCACTTGTGCACGAGAGTCTTTGGTTTTCCCAACTGAGTATACTTGTATGCTCACCCTACGTATATAAACTGCTTTTAGGTTTCCAGGAGGACTTCAAGGATCATGTGGGACCGTACTAGCTTTGACCTTGGGGCATTTTCTGTTGTCTTTTTCCATTTTATTGGTACCTTACCTTTAGAGTTATTATGGCTTGTATCTTTTACTTTTGAACATGCATATGGGAATGGTTTACTTTCGGCTTTACCTTTATTTTCATCTTTGGTGTTGTTAGAGTTTTTATCTTATCTCCCGATCCTATAAAAATAAAAGGGTAATGCTTTACATCTTGTGTGTGATTCTATACCCTTGGTGCTGGTCACCACTCCGGGACCTATCGAAGGTGGTTCTTGGTGGTCATTATCTCTCCTTAAACTTAAAGAAGGAAGGGTCTGGCAATTTGCTATCCTTTCCCTCCTTTTGGGTGAAGGTGTGTTGTGATAGAATGGTATCAGATGAGGTTAAGATATAGGATGGAGTCTGGAGTTAGGCACAGTGAGGATTTCATGGGATGGTAGGGAAACAATGTTGGGTGATCTTGGTGCGTGAAATAGGCCAGGGAAGACCGGCTAGGACACGAGATTTTAGGGGCCCCCGTGATCCGATGCCAGGACTCTGGACCTACCGAACAACCAAGTGAGGATACACTGCTTATAGGGTAGAGACCCTAAGGAAGGTACATGCATCATAATGAATTGTGTTCTTGTGTTTCATGGTTATTTTGGGAATTTAAAACGAACAAAAAGTCTAAGAAAAATTGAATCTACTACACTACTCGGGCTTAGGCGTTCCTTGTTTACCTTGCATCTATGACACCTGGGAGACGACCACAAGTGGTGAGGATGATCGAGGCCCTGGAGGTTGTTTTGGATAATCAATAAAGGGCTAACCGAGAGGAGGAGGACGATCAGTGGTAGAGGACTCTTCGTGCCTTTCAGCGGTAGACCCTTGAGAAGTACCAGGGTAGCGTCTCAGATATGGAGACGAAGAGTTGGATCAAGGAGATAGTGATAACTTTCGGCTTGATTCAGGATCCAACAGAGTACTGGGTTCCTCTGGCCGTCAGCCATATGTAGTGAGCGGCGCGTCAGTGGTGAACGCTTTACCTTGGGGAGAAGAGGGAGGCTGAGGTGTCTTGGATTGATTTCGAGAAGGAGTTCAGGGAGGAATTTCTCTCTTCCACGATGAAGACTGAGAAGAGGCAGGAACTACTCTCCCTCCAGCAGGAAAACATGTCAGTAAGAGAGTTGTGGATCAAGTTCAAGGATCTACTCCACTTTTCTCTAGACCTCTTTCCAGATGAGGAGTCTTGGGCGAGGCGTTTGGAGGAGGAACTTCAACCTTCTCTTCAGTATGCTGTTACTCCCTTCACCTTACCGACCTACTTAGAGGTCCAGAAGAAATATGAAGTGGTGGAGAGGATGCACACGCTGGGAGGTGTATCATGAGTGGGGATCCAGTTGGGCTCGTTGAAGGGGAAGGTCGTCAACAGTAGGCCTCCAGCATCAGGACCCTCTAGGTTTTGACCAACAGGAAGCAGGCCTCAGTAGTTCCAGTTCTGATCCCCCGGTCCTCGCCCTTTACTTTCAGGCCCAGGACCAAGGTACTTCATCTATGGGAACTATGAGAACCTTCATAATCAGTTCCCGGATAGAGTGCAGCACAGTGGGGGTGGGCCAGTGCATCACCCGCCCCAACCACAATAGTTTCCTGCTAGGCTCATTCAGCAACAGTAGGGACAGCGAGCTCCCGCTCCTCCAAGGGCGGACGTCGCTGGAGGAGGCCGACCTCAGGGTGCTCCTCAGGGACCTCAACCGGGGCGTGGTCGGGGAGGTGACTGACATCCGAGAGGCAGAGGAGCTAGGCATGGGCAGTTGCATGCCACAGAGGCAGCAGTTCCAGTAGGGCCAAAAGTCGTTCGAGGCACGATCAGCTTGTTTAGTACCCTTGCCTATGTTTTGTTTGATACACAAGCTTCACAATCCTTTGTTACACCCAGTCTAGCCCATGCCCTAGGATTAGACGTTGAGAGACTTTCAGCGCCCCTGGTGCTGATCACACCAGTCAGAGGTCAGGCCTACTTGTCTTATGTTTTCCAAGGGTGTAAAATGAAGATAAGGCCACATCAGTCTATCATGGATCTTCTACTGTTGCAGATACATCCATATGATGTCATCCTAGGAATTGACTGGATGTTCTATATATGTGCCACCGTTGACTTCTTCTGAGGAAGGGTCATGTTTTCAGATTTGGGCGGTCAACGTGTAAGTTTCATCAGAGAGCGGGGTTGCCAGAAAAGTAGCAGGCGAGAAGAACCCCTCCTTTCCTTGTTAGCTGAACTAGCAGTGGAGTTGGTGGATGTAGAGATGGTGGAAGTCCCATGGATTGTCAGTGAGTTCATAGATTTTTTCCCTGAAGAGGTGGCGACTCTACCCCTTGACATGATGCTGAGTTTGGGATAGACTTACAACCTGGTACCCTTCCGATTTCGATGGATCCTTCTAGATGACACCTTCTGAGTTGTGGATTCAGATTGATGATCTGATGAAGAAGGGTTTTGTTCGACCAAGTGCATCACCATGGGGTTCTTCAGTCTTGTATGAAAAGAAGGCGAATGGTGGTCTCAGGCTATGCATAGATTGCAGGAGACTAAATCAGGTAACGGTCAGGAATTGCTACCCTCTTCCGAGGATAGACAATCTCTTTGACCAGTTGAAGGGGGAAGGATGGTTCTCCAAGATAGACCTACGGTCAGGATATCACCAGTTGAGGGTGAAGGAGGGCGACATCTCTAAGACTTCCGTCAGGTGCATATACAAGCATTTTGAGTTTGTAGTCATGATGTTCAACGTTATAAACACTCCAGATGTGTTTATGGGACTCATGAAATCCATATTACAGGAATAGATGGATCAGTTCATAGTCGTGTTCATTAATGACATCCTGATCTACTCAAGATCAAAGGAGGATCACAATGAGCACCTGAGGACGGTTTTAGAAGTCCTCCGACAGCACCAGCTCTATAGGAAGTTGTCCAAGTGCAAGTTCTGGATGCGAGAGGTGCAGTTCCTTGGCCACGTAGTGTCTGAGCATGGGATAGCAGTGGACCCATCGAAGGTCGAGGCAGTTGTTTCTTGGGAAGCACCCTAGAGCGTGACAGAAGTCCGTAGTTTCCTAGGTCTGTCATGTTACTATCGGAGGTTCGTGCCCATATTTTCCCAAATTTCAGTACCTTTGACAGCCTTGACCAAAAGGACCAGGCTTTCGTGTGGAATGGGCAGTGTGAAGCAGCCTTCAGCTATCTGAAAGAGAAGTTGGTGAGTGCCCCAGTGCTGAGATTTCCAGAAGAAGGGGTAGCATATGAGGTGTTCTGGGTTGCTTCAGGACAAGGCCTCAGGTGTGTGCTGATGCAACAACAAGGGGTGATATATTATGGGTCTAGATAGTTACATCCCCATGATCATAACTATGCCACACATGATCTGGATCTTGCAGTGGCCGTGTTCACACTAAAGTTGTGGCGGCATTACCTCATCGGGTAGTGCTTCGTGGTCTTCACCGATCAAAAAAGCTTGAAGTATATATTCTCCCAGTGGGACCTGAACTCACGACAGTGTAGGTGGGTGGAGTTCCTTCAGGACTACAACTTCGAGATTTCCTACACCTTAGGAAAGGGAAATGTGATGGCCGATGCCTTGGGTAGGAAGTCGCAGAAGGATGCAGTTTGAGAGTCGGCAGATGCTTAGATGGTGATGGAGGAGTTAGCTGCCCTGCACCTAGATGCGCGGATGGATGGTGGTATAGGTTACCTATATCAGATGACAGTGAAATCTTCTCTACTACGGCGGGTAGAGGAGTCTCAGTGGGGAGACGTAGAGAGTGAAGTGATGTGTGACCAGGTTAACCAAGGTGATGCTATGGAGGGGCGGACGGAGGATGGTTAGAATCGAGTGCTTTTCTGAGAAAATATATTTGTTCCAGAGGCGATGCATGAGAGAGTTCTTAGTGAGTTCCACAACTCTCCCCTAGAAGTGCACCTGGGAGTTTCCAAGATGTACCGGGTTTTTAAGGGTCAGTTCTGGTGGCCCGGGGTAAAGCGAGCGGTGGAAGAGTTTGTGGCCAGATGCCTAGTGTGTCAGCAGGTGAAGGCTGACCACCGTGTTCGAGGTGGTTTGCTGCAGCCTTTGGATTCCCCCAAGTGGAAATGGGATGGAATCTCGTTGGATTTCATCATGAGACTACCCAAGGTTCAAGGAGGCTACGATGCTATCTGGGTAGTGGTGGACCGATTGATGAAATCAGCTCACTTTTTGGCGATCAAGGAGTCGAGTGCAGTGGATGCCTTATCACAGAGGTACGTGAATGAGGTGGTGAAATTGCATGGAGTTCCAAGGTCCATAGTCTGAAATAGGGATGCAGGGTTTACCTCGTGAGTCTGGAGGGGATTGCAGCATACTTTTGGCACCCAGCTAAGTCTTAAAACTAATTTCCATCCCCAGATAAATGGACAGACAGAGCACACCATCCAGACATTGGAGGATATGCTACGAGCATGTATTCTGGATTTTGGGGGATCGTGGGTGCGACACTTGCCTCTGGTAGAGTTTTCCTACAATAATAGCTATCACTCTACCATTAGAATGGCTCCATTAAAAGCCTTGTATGGAAGGCCATGTCGCTCACCTGTGTGCTGGATCGAGGTTGGGGAAACATGTGTTCTTGGCCCGGAAGTGGTACAGAGAACAACAGAGAAGGTTCATCTTATACGGGAGAGGATGAAGGTAGCTCAGGACCGGCAGAAGTCATATGCCGATAATAGGAGGAGACCCTTGGAGTTTGAGGTCAGGGACCACTTATTCTTGAAGGTCTTCCCTCGGCATGGACAACTGAGGTTCGAAAGGGAGAGTAAGCTTTCTACAAGGTTCATCAGACCTTTCAAAGTGTTGCAGAGGGTTGGAGAAGTGGCTTATCAGCTAGCACTACCACCGCCGCTATAGCATCCCTCCTTTTTATCACATAAACTTTCATTACATTTTAAAAAACCGAGGATCTTTAAGGTTTAGTGTCTTGGAAACCAGGAACATAAAACATGAAAACATAAAACATTCTTCTTAATCACTTGAAAGGATTCTCCTCATGTTAATCCTAGGTTCATTACTGCATCTCATAACCTGGGGACATACATCAAAAGAAAGGGTGAGCAGAAGGCCCAGTAAGGGAAACAAGAGAAACATTTTACATGTGAACTTGAGATACTTCAATAAGGTCATGAAAAGAACTTTAAGGCATGAGAAAGAAATCATGAGATATATCATAATAAAAATAACATTTTTCATAACTTAAAGATGTGGCTACAACATTTAATATTGACAATCATGAACATATCACCAAGGTCCATCCCCAAGGTGTCATTTGAAAATTACCAAGGTTATTCACCAAGATATCGTGAAAATTGTAATCTCTAGTGGTTACATCATTACCCAATGCATTGGAGCGCTATTAGGGCACACCATTAAATTTTCCTTTATTATCATGTGAGCCACATATATCATCATTAAACCTTTCATAAATAACCCATATAGCATAAAATAAATGGGTTTCATTTCATAATCATAACGTTTTAAAAACTGCTTTAAAGACATGATCTTTACGTCACTTTAAACCCATGAAAAGGGAAAGAGGGTTTCATGTATGTAAATCCCAGAATTTAAAATAGAACATCTTGGTATATATGTGAATACCCATATAGAAGGTAGAGCTTTGAGTATTCACTTAATAAAATAAAATATCTTTAGAAAAAAGAGAGAGACATTTTGAGACGAAAATTCTGCAGCATAACGGCTATGTTACAAGGTTTTTAGAAAACATTGAAAAGAGAGGGGACATGGGTCAAACATTCATAAATGACCCATAAAACAGTAGAGGGACAGAATATAAGGAATTTAAGAACATGGTAATGAAATTTGAAAATATACCATATGAAATGAAGAACATGAAAGGAAGACAAAAATAAGATTTCTCTTATGAAAATTCGGCAGCCTAACAGCGTTACATAAACTTAAACAAAAAATGAATTGATGAGATTAAATAGGGTCTCTAATCATATGAATATAAAAGATCAGTATGATATATATAGAGATAATACCCCAACATAATAAAAAGTAACTTGTAAGACTTGACATGGAATTAGAACTTCAAAACGAGAAGGGTGAAGAACCACTTAATAATTCGGCAGCCTAACGGCGCCACTTAAAACTTCAAAATACTGAATTCAAGAGATCAAATGGGTTCTCTCATCATATGGTCATAAAATATCAGTACGATAGATATAGATATCATACCCCAACATAACAAAAGGAACTTGAAAGAATTGACATGAAAGTAGAACTTCAAAACGAGAAGGGTGAAGAACCACTAAACAATTCGGCAGCCTAACGGCACCACTTAAAACTTCATAAAACGAAATAATGAGAGTAATAGGGGATCTCTAATTATGTGAACATGAAAAGGGCAGTAAGAGGAGTATAAAAGAATACCCTTTAAGATAAGAACATGGAGCATAAAAGAAATTACATAAAAGAGATTTCTTGAAAAGAAAGAGAGAGATCGGATCCCTTACCTTAAAACGTAACTCTTAAAACTCAAAGGTTTGGACCTTGAGGGCTTGGGGGAACCTTGGAAGGAATACTTGGGAGGTAAGGAGACCAGAACTTCGTTGAGGATGGTTTTGGAGTCGAATGGATGGGAGGAGGGCTTGGTATTTATAGGGAAAGTGAGGGGACAAGGCATTAATGGCCAAGGGACACCTCACATGTGCTTTTCTCAAAACCATGTGCTCTCCCATGAAATTTCCCATTAAGTTAGGACACATGGGGCCCCCAATACAAATATCCATCACCTTAAGTCGGCCAACCCTTAAAATATCTCATGACATCACCATGACACAGTTATGATGTCATTAAACATACCGAAACCCTAAAACTATATTTTTACTATTCACTGAAAATTCAACTTTCTCAGAAAAATCCCAAAATTTCACATTAACCAAATATCAATGCTCTGATTTCAAAAATGAACTCCATTTTATGAAAAACAATTTTCTAAATATTTTTAATTATAATTTTTATTAAATACACTATTCACCGAAAATTCATTTTTTTCAGAAAAAACCCCAAAAATTACCTTAACATAATATCAATGCTCTGAGTTCAAAAATGAAATCCATTTTATAAAAATAATTTTCTAAATATTTTCAATTTAATTTTTAATTAAAAAACACTATTCACCTGAAAAAACTAATACTTGAATAGTAATTTATGAAACCATTATTTAACCATTTTATTGAATCACATTACTTAATCAAGGTGCCTAGATTATTTTAAAACTTTCTTTAAGTGAGATTACTAATCCATTTGGTCATATTACTAATCCTAATCATAAAATCACTATTCATAATTTACTATTCATCAAAAATCAAGTTGATCTTATTAGACTCTAAATTTCGTACTGAACATAATTATAGAAGACCATTTTTCTAAAATCATTACACATTTTTAATTATTTAAGGTTTACATATACATTTTTTTAAAATATCCTTTCTCTAAAATTGACCAAAAATATGCATACTATATTTATCTGGACATTTGAAAATTCATAAACTTTATAAGAAGAAATCCCAATTTTTATTTAAAACAAAGGATTACAGAAGGAAATTATGGTCTCCTTACATAGCCCCTTATGACACCAGTATAGGACCTAAGTGTAAGGTGTGCTAAGGTGAGAGAATCCGAGGGAGGCTCGGCCAACATCGCACAAGTAGTAATTTCTATCAGTTTGAACTTCTCGCGAAGGCGATCCCGTTCTAGCTTCACACGATGAAGTTCGGCTTGGGTTTGGTCCAGAGCAAAGCCCAGTGGTGCTACCTTCTTCCCAAGTTCTGTTAAATGGGCTTCGATCAGTCCAAGACTACTGGGTGAGGTCATCGAATCTTCTTTCTATATTAATTAACCAAGATTACTTGTATTTAGAGACAATAATCAAAACATTTTGTTCACAACGGTCATATTGACCAATGGTCATATAACAGTCAAAATCCAATGGCCTCATTTTAATTATAATCTTGTTTATCAAATAAAACAATTTTGTTGAGTATAAAAATAAAATAACACATGAAATTAGGAAACAAGATTTATTCAAAATTTCGGGTCGTTACAATCTTCCCCCTTAAAAAATTGCGTCCTCGCAATTTTTAAAATTGGGTTTTGAAATTTCATTGAAAGTCCCACATCGGAAAAAGATTCAGAAACACTATTACTTTAAAAGAAAGAAAAGGAAGTACAAAGGCCACCCAAGTTTACTCATACTAGGATTCCATGTAGGAAACATGGACATGGAGGAGAAAACAAAGGGTCACATTCTAAACGAGAGTGATAGAAAATATGATTAGGAGAAAGTTAACCATAAGAAAATCCCAAACTTATGATGTGTGTAAACAATCTTTGATTACCAAGTAGGAAACTTAAACCAACCACGTTTTTTTTACGCTCCTTTTCATAATTTTGAGGAATTCATTTACAAAATAGAACAAAAACATAAGGAAATATATCTACCTTCATGTAGAGTTTCACACTTTAATAAGTTTCTACCAAACTAATATTTTCTCCAAATGATGAGCATTAAAAACTACTTGGTCTCATCAAAACACAAGAATCATCTTCTAGAGAATCACATAATCCACAAAAGATTAACTATTTATTTCTTCTATCTTTAAACATTATCCCAAAAACCGAAAGGGTAAGGTAAAACAACTCTTCAAAAAGAAATAATCCCATTGGAATGGAAACTACTTTTAAATCTTCAAAGTTCCATGGTACTACCCAAAGTTCATCATAGACCATTCCATAAATAATGGTCCTTAAAATTCCTTAAAATAAACTAAACTAAGATTGAAACCCAAATACAAGAAGGATTTGATAACATAGTCTTCCAAAATAAACTTCATTGTTCATCTCCAAACAACATCAACCACTCCTAACATCTTATAACAAAAGTAGCTAACCTAAACAAATTTTACCCAAGATAGTTTAATCATTCCCATAAGTAACCTAAATTACTATAAGTCCACCTTAAATTCATCGATTCTTCAAAATATAAGTCTACCTTACTCATCATTGAAAATACCGTAGTAATCTATTTACCTCGATCATATAGGGTCCCCAAAATAGTGAACGTATTCCAAAATAATAATCATCCTTTAATCCCCTAATCATCTCTGTCATATTAATACGGAAATCATCGCATTTCCTATCACATTGGTTCCTGGGACATGTTCTTCCATTTCCCTCCATTAACTAAGAAAAGAAACTATAATTAGGGGCTTAAATACTTAGCTAATAATCATGAAAAGGAAACTTTAAGCATAAAAGGATAAACATGTAGAATAAAAGTATATCCTAACTTGTGATCCCCTAGGTTCCAAACTAGATTATCCATGATCATACATTCTATTGTGAATCTTTATTCTGTTTTATCCTTGTTCCTTTAATAATGGTTCATACTAAGCTTATGAATTTACCAAAGCATATCCCCCGGGAGTGTCGTAACCAAGAGTGCAGCAAGGCCCGTTGTCGTGTACCGGTTCCCATTTGAGTCTAGCTCAAAGTGGTGTTTTCAGGTTTTACCCCTATGTACATCTGTGCCAGAGCCACCTCTACCTGCTTGTATCCAGACAGGGATGTATTTTCTTGGCAACCCATTACTCAATACTCACCAAAATACCAGGAATATTTCCTATATATAAACTTTTCTATAGGCTTCTTCCTAAAGTTTTCATATCCTAATTTCCACAAATAACTAAACCATCCTTTGATACCAACTATAGCATCCCGCATTTTTATCACATAAACTTTCATTACATTTTACAAAACCGAGGATCTTTAAGGTTTAGTGTCTTGGAAACCAGGAACTTAAAACATGAAAACATAAAAACATAAAACATTCTTCTTAAACACTTGAAAGGCTTCTCCTAATGTTCATCCTAGGTTCATTACTGCATCTCATAACCTAGGGAAATACATCAAAAGAAAGGGTGAGCAGAAGGCCCAGTAAGGGAAACAAGAGAAACATTTTACATGTGAACTTGAGATACTTCAATAAGGTCATGAAAAGAACTTTAAGGCATGAGAAAGAAATCATGAGATATATCATAATAAAAATAACATTTTTCATAACTTAAAGATGGGGCTACAACATTTAATATTGAAAATCATGAACATATCACCAAGGTCCATCCCCAAGGTGTCATTTGAAAATTACCAAGGTTATTCACCAAGATATCGTGAAAATTGTAATCTCTAGTGGCTACATCATTACCCAATGCATTGGAGCGCTATCAGGGAGCACCCTTAAATTTTCTTTTATTATCATGTGAGCCACATATATCATCATTAAACATTTCATAAATAACCCATATAGCATAAAATAAATGGGTTTCATTTCATAATCATAATGTTTTAAAAACTGCTTTAAAGACATGATCTTTACGTCACTTTAAACCCACGAAAAGGGAAAGAGGGTTTCATGTATGTAAATCACAGAATTTAAAATATAACATCTTGGTATATATGTGAATACCCATATAGAAGGTATATCTTTGAGTATTCACTTAATAAAATTAAATATCTTTAGAAAAAAGAGAGATACATTTTTAGACAAAAATTATGCAGCATAATGTCTATGTTACAAGGTTTTTAGAAAACATTGAAAAGAGAGGGGACATGGGTCAAACATTCATAAATGACCCATAAAATAGTAGAGGGACAGAATATAAGGTATTTAAGAACATGGTAATGAAATTTGAAAATATACCATATGAAATGAAGAACATGAAAGGAAGACAAAAATAAGATTTCTCTTATGAAAATTCGGCAGCCTAACAGCGTTACATAAACTTCAACAAAAAATGAATTGATGAGATAAAATAGGATCTCTAATCATATGAACATAAAATATCAGTATGATAGATATATAGATCATACCCCAATATAATAAAAAGTAACTTGCAAGACTTGACATGGAATTAGAACTTCAAAACGAGAAGGGTGAAGAACCACTTAAAAATTCGGCAGCCTAACAGCTCCACTTAAAACTTCAAAATACTAAATTCAAGAGATCAAATGGGTTCTCTCATCATATGGTCATAAAAGATCAGTACTATAGATATAGAGATCATACCCCAACATAACAAAAGGAACTTGAAAGAATTGACATGAAAGTCGAACTTCAAAACGAGAAGGGTGAAGAACCACTAAACAATTCGGCAGCCTAACGACACCACTTAAAACTTCATAAAACGAAATAATGAGAGTAATAGGGGATCTCTCATTATGTGAACATGAAAAGGGCAGTAAGAGGAGTATAAAAGAATACCCTTTAAGATAAGAACATGGAGCATAAAAGAAATTTCATAAAAGAGATTTCTTGAAAAGAAAGAGAGAGATCGGATCCCTTACCTTAAAACGTAACTCTTAAAACTCAAAGGTTTGGACCTTGAGGGCTTGGGGGAACCTTGGAAGGAATCCTTGGGAGGTAAGGAGACCAGAACTTCGTTGAGTATGGTTTTGGAGTCGAATGGATGGGAGGAGGGCTTGGTATTTATAGGGAAAGTGAGGGGACAAGGCATTAATGGCCAAGGGACACCTCACATGTGCTTTTCTCAAAACCATGTGCTCTCCCATGATATTTCCCATTAAGTTAGGCCACATGGGGACCCCAATACAAATATCCATCACCTTAGGTCGGAAAACCCTTAAAATATCTCATGACATCACCATGACACAATTATGATGTCATTAAACATACCGAAACCCTAAAACTATATTTTTACTATTCACTGAAAATTCAACTTTCTCAGAAAAATCCCAAAATTTCACATTAACCAAATATCAATGCTCTGATTTCAAAAATGAAATCCATTTTATGAAAAACAATTTTCTAAATATTTTTAATTTTAATTTTAAATAAATACACTATTCACCGAAAATTCATTTTTTTCAGAAAAAACCCCAAAAATTACCTTAACATAATATAGATGCTCTGAGTTCAAAAATGAAATCCATTTTATAAAAATAATTTTCTAAATATTTTTAATTTAATTTTTAATTAAAAAACACTATTCACCCGAAAAAACAAATACTTGAATAATAATTTATGAAACCGTTATTTAACCATTTTATTGAATCACATTACTTAATCAAGGTTCCTAGATTATTTTAAAACTTTCTTTAAGTGAGATTACTAATCCATTTGGTCATATTACTAATCCTAATCATAAAATCACTATTCATAATTTACTATTCATCAAAAATCAAGTTGATCTTATTAGACTCTAAATTTCGTACTGAACATAATTATAGAAGACCATTTTTTGAAAATCATTACACATTTTTAATTATTTAAGGTTTACATATACATTTTTTTAAAATATCCTTTCTCTAAAATTGACCAAAAATATGCATAATATATTTATCTGGACATTTGAAAATTAATAAACTTTATAATAAGAAATCCCAATTTTTATTTAAAAGAAAGGATTACACAAGGAAGTTATGGTCTCCTTACATAGCCCCTTATCACACCAGCATAGGACCTAAGTGTAAGGTGTGCTAAGGTGAGAGAATCCGAGGGAGGCTCGGCCAACATCACACAAGTAGTAATTTCTATCAGTTTGAACTTCTCACGAAGGCGATCCCGTTCTAGCTTCACAGGAAGAAGTTCGGCTTGGGTTTGGTCCAGAGCAAAGCCCAGTGGTGCTACCTTCTTCCCAAGTTCTGCTAAATGGGCTTCGATCAGTCCAAGACTACTGGGTGAGGTCATCGAATCTTCTTTCTATATTAATTAACCAAGATTACTTGTATTTAGAGACAATAATCAAAACATTTTGTTCACAGCGGTCATATTGACCAATGGTCATATAACAGTCAAAACCCAATGGTCTCATTTTAATTATAATCATGTTTATCAAATAAAACATTTTTGTTGAGTATAAAAATAAAATAACACATGAAATTAGGAAACAAGATTTATTCAAAATTTCGGGTCGTTACAGCCGCTGCTGAGAATACATGACATCTTCCATGTGTCCTAACTCTGACAGTATCTACATGAAATTTCACACGTCCTCGACTGGGGGAAGTTGGATATCTAGGATGACGCGACTTTTGTGGAAAGACCAGTGAGGATTGAGAATCGTGAGGAGAAGGTGCTCCATGGACAGACCATTCCTCTGGTTCGTGTGTTGTGAAGGCATGGTGGGCTTGAGGAAAGTACCTGGGAACATGAGACACAGATGTGCATCCAATACCCAGAGTTGTTTTAAGTTTTGTTCTGTTTCGTCCTGTAATTGTCGTGATGTAGTTGTGACCTTGTTAGTTTATGAGATGTTTTGTTTCCCTACCTGGGGAGTGTTGTGAAATGTCCTGACTGTGGAGAAGGGAGGACCCGATCCCTAATCAAGACACATTAAGGTGGATGCGATTAAACCCATGCGGGTGAGTCAGTGCCGCCCAAAGCAGATAGTATCTTGACATGGAGGAAGAAACTCCCTAACCCATATGACTGGACATCTTGACCCCATTTAATGTTTCATGGTTACTTGAGGGAGAGGTGTTTTTAGATGTCGATGAGGTTCACTCTTGAGAGGTATCTTTCAAGGTGGTTGTTCTGAACCCTCTCCTTTCTTCAGGTCTGGTTTTAATTCTCGAGGGCGAGAATAGTTTGAGGGGTATCTGATGTAATGGCCCGTACCCCCTGGCCATTACTTTTCCAAAATACGGCTCCACCAAAATAGTGGCACTGGTCACAGTGACACCGTAAGGGTGACACTGTGATGGTGGAACCGTTTCCTCACCCAACCCTTCGTTTTCTTTTTCTAGTTCCGCTCTCGCAACATAATTTTTTGACGTAAATTAATTATTTTACTTTTTTTAAAGCCATTTAAATCCCATAATTAATTCTTAAAAATCCTGAGAAACCTCCCCAATGAGGGTTATTAAATAAAACCTTAATATCATCTTGTGTAACTGCCCACACACGTAGGAAACCACGATTCGACTTTCCAGGCATTCAAAATTCCATATCCCGTAACAGTAGGATCTTATCTTTATATCTCCCGCTAGAGTTTCTTTTTTTTCTTCTTCTTATTCTCGGATGGATTTCTTTCTTCTTCCTAGTGCACCTGGAGTCCCTCTCTTCCCGTGGCTTGTGGTGTGCCTCTACTGGAGCTTTCTACACCTCTTGGAGTCCACAAAATTCCTCCTGTGCAAGACACACATTCCCTGTTCTTGGCGCGTGGAGAAAAAATTTGATCCTTGATCAACCAAGTAGGTATTTTCCTTTGTCTCTCCTTTCTATGTATCATGTGGGGTGGGTACGCTGCTGTTTCTGTGGGAGTGGGTGAAACCAAACATTAATGAAGATAAGAAACGGACTTTAAAGAATGAAGGGAAGGGGTGTGAACGATGTGCAACTATTCTATTTTTCTCCTCTTACTTGATGATTATGTTGTGAACTGTTGGGCTATGGTCACTGAAAATCATGGTCGTTGGTGGTATTTCCTTGAGAACTAATGAACCCTTGCCTTCTATGATGATTAAATGACTGTAACTTGGAAATTGATTAATCATGTAAACTCGGTGGATTAAATGGATACCCAGTAAACATAAAGCCCTGTGTGGTCACCCCTACTAACCAATAGAAAGAAGAAAATAATGAATGATGTGATTGAACCTGGAAGTTTCCCACTCTATTTTGGTAGTAGGTGTGTTGTTCTGTTTGATTGCCTATGAGGTGATGTGGGTGAGGATGGGATCCTATTGGTTGTGATTCTGAAACTGTGTGGTTGCTCTGCTTATGATACAAATTGGGGGTAGAATCCTCTACTGTTGGAATATCATTGGTTCATGGTTTTGGGGATGTGGGGATGTATATCGAGGCTTGGTTTGGTTCCATTACTTTGAGGGATCTCACTTATTCCTTTGTTGTTGTGACTTCACAAGAGAACCGGGTGTGAATGATTAAATTGTTGTTTGACTATTTCTCTTTTCCTAGCTTGTGGTTATGTCTGTTAGTTGCCCAGTAGTGCAGAATTAACTTAAATGGGATCACTTGAACATGAAGCTATGAATGGGTTAAACGGGGAATTGGTTTTGGGAATGAGTCGTGACTTGGCCGTGAGTGCTGTGGAATCTTTTATGAATGAATAGCAACAAGGGTGTTATGCTTGGGTTTGCTTTGGGAACCCTAGGTTGGGATGAGTGCTTGTTAACTATACATATATCTGTTGTTTTTATGTTTTATTATTCGCGCCCCACCCAAGTTGAGAACTTAGTTCCGAACACCCCCCTTCTATGGGGGAGGGTGTTTTTCACAACACTCCTCTGAGTGGCTAGTTATTAGATTCTTTTTTGCTCCCTTTTTCGAATAGACCAAGACTCTTCGGGCAGGATGTGATGGCCTGAGGTCCATTATAGCCCAAGATTCTTCGGGTAGGGTAGTTGTGGTGGTTGGCCCAGGTGTGTACGAGCAGGTTGTTCCCAAGAATATTCCGGATGAGGCCCAGGTGTCTTCAGGCGTGGCAGTAGTTGTTCTGGCCCAGGTGTTTGCAGGCGTGGTTATGCATAGTGGTTGTGGCCCAGGTGTTTGCGGGTGGGATGTGGTTGTGGCCCAGGTGTTTGCGGGCGAGATGTGTGGTTGTGGCCCAAGTGTGTGCAGGCGGGTGAGGCGGTGGGACTGCGATGAGAATGTCGGGATTGGTTCGATGCATAGGATGTCTTCAATAACCCGTGGGAAAGTGGCGCGGGGTACCCAAATGTCGATGTGCTATTACAATACATTACTTGACTTTAGTTATTTGGGGAGTGTACCTTGGTGAGGCTCGGGTGGATATTTTACCTTATTAGATGTTTTGGTTATCTCCTTTTCTCATAGGGTATTAGAATACCTCTCCACTTCTGCATGAGAGTCTTTAGTTTTCCCTAATGATTATACTTGTATGCTCACCATACGCATATAAAATGATTTCAGGTTTCCAGGGGGACTTCAGGGATCATATAGGACCGTACTAGCTCGGACCTTGGGGTAGTTGCTGTTGTCGTTTTCCTTTTTCTTGGTAGTTTACCTTTGGAGTTCTTTTGTCTTGTATCTTTTACTTTTGAACATGAATATGGGAATGGTTTACTTTCAGCTTTACCTTTATTTTCAGCTTTGGTGTTTTTAGAGTTGTGATCTTATCTTCCGATCCTATAAAAATAAAAAGGGTAATGCCTTTATTCTTGTGTGTGATTCTATACCCTTGGTGCTGGTCGCCACTCCGGGACCTATCGAAGGTGGGTCTTGGGGGTCATTATCTCTCCTTTAACTTAAAGAAGGGTCTGGCAATTTGCTGTCCCTTACCTCCTTTTGGGAGAAGGCGGGTCGTGACACAAAGAGTGATGATCTTGCACATCAAATTTATAATTAATTTATTTAATATTTGATGAAATAAAAACCTATTCTTAGGAACATTATTCATTAATGATTTTTGATCATTCAAAAGGCCCTTCCAGATTTCCTTCATTGCACTTGTGAGGATCTAAGGGTATAATTCCTATAGCGGTGATCCACACATGCTTCAATGGTCTCCGAGAAATGCCACTTGTTCTATGGGTGCTAGTGTTGGAGTTGGTGGCCTAGAACCAACTACTTTATACTTTATTAATTAATAAATACCTTATCACATCTTGATTATTATTCTGCATGAAAATTCATGTGATAATGTCCTAAGGATAGCTATTTAATTAAAGGGTCATAGCAGATCCCTGCTATGATGAGAACCCAGAAGTTCCATAACACTGTTCTTGAATATATATTCTATGATCGGATGATGTTATTTGAGGGACACAAATAATATAGTCCATTAGGGGTGAGGACTCATAAAAATTTGAGGCACCTTCTCATGGTATGCACCCTGGGTAATATCTAGGAGGATATTATGAGAATGATACCCACCAGTAAGAAATCCACATTTCATAGTGTCATTGGATGTTCCTATCTACAGACATGTGTATTGGTCCTTAGACTTTATGATTATTATTAATGGTTATTAAAACTCTCACACTTAGATATATTGAATAAAACTGTGATAATACACTTTTCTTAGTGAGGTAGGATAAGTTGGGTGCGTCACGAGTGATACTGCATTAATAGATAATGTGGGAAAGGATTTGTACCTTCTATTCTATAATGGAAGTAGATATCTCAGGCCCATTTATGGAATTGATATAGCCTAAATAAATCCATGGCCATGGTGAGGAACGAGTAAGTTCAAATCTGAAAAGTCAAAGAAGGAATAATCGAGCACATGGGTTGATGGCAGTAACATGAAACCCGCTTGATTTGAGATATCAAGACAAATGGATTACATTACACAATAAGCATTCATAGGAGGTGACATATCCTTGTGGCATTAACTTCTTTCTCTATGGGTGCCTTGGCATGTTGCTAGATGCTAAGCTTGGACTTTAGGCAGGCTCTGCTTAATTCTATTGAGAAAGAGGCCTAGAGGGTCACACACTAAGTGTGTCCAATTATCTTAGTTAAATATTAATTTAACAAGTTGAATATAGATTATTCCTGATTATGATTTAATAATTATTCAAGGATGTCTGATTGAATTTATTTTGACACTAGTTATTTGAGATAATATATTGTGGGTGAAATAATATATTCATTAGTGAGTAATTCAATGATATTTATTTGAGAAATAAATAGACATTATTCAAGGTTTAATAAATGTAGTGGAGGAAATAAAGAGAATGGAAAAACCAAAGTACACACCATGTATATATTAATATACATGCTGTGTATTCTGAGAATTTGTGAGAAATAATATTATTTATTTAATTAAATAATATTAGGTGTAATTCACTGGGCGCATGTCAAGTAATAATAATAGTTAACTATTATTATTAGACATGGGGTATTACTATGAATTAAATGAAATGAATAAATGATTTCGGGTAATTAATTCATTTCATTATTCTATGAAATTAAAATCCCAATTATATAATTTTCATTAGCTTAGAATTTTTTTGTGGTTGTGCACAATGGATTTGGAAAAGCTCTCAAGCCAAGAGAGAATTCTTTTTTCCACCAAGAACTCTCCCAAGATATGTGAGAGAGATCCTCCTCCACCGGATCAAGGTGATCAAAGGCGGACAACGCAAGCAAAGGCTCTTCCACGATAGCACCCGGAGATCCCTTTGACAATGTCTAGAGATATGTGGAGCACGTTTGGATCACCGCTAGAAGAATACTACACTTGGATTCAACAACGCAATGACAGATCACATCAGATCGTGATCAGAAACATCAATGGAGAGATAATTCCATCAAGTTAATTCTCATATTTTAATTAAATTAATTATAACCAAAATATGATGATCCTCTATATGGCTTTGGGACTCCCCTATTTTATTTCATTCTTCATTCTATTCTGAGGATTCAACATGTTATTATCATGATAGATCTCATATTAAATGTCGTTAATAGAAAAAATCAAGTTGGGTACACCTACCAACATGCTTCAGATATGCCCAGAACCTACAAGTGGCATCAAAGTGGTCATATCGTTGATTATATTTATTTATATTTCCATTGGTAATTTACGTATTTAATAATTTAGTTGTTTCAATTCAAGTTAATCATTATTAAAATATAAATCTTGAGATATGTTCCTCCTCACTCATTTCTCGTTCACCTTATAAAAATAACTTTTCTTTTAATTTTTGATTAAAATAAAACAGGGGATCTCATCTGAAGGTGTCAAACATTCCTGACCATACAACACAAGAATACACGGTGTTTATTCTGCAGTACACACCATATTGTCTCAGTTCAGTGCATCAGACTGGTCTGCCAAATCAGGCCATCTATTGAAGTATTTCTAAGTCTTAAATGACACCATGTGTTGACCAAGAACATGTGGCACACAGTTTCTGGATTACATGCCGTGTGGTTTACTGAACACGGCGTGTAGTCCCTTAAGGTTAGGGTTGGACCATGTACCCCGTACATGGATTACCCAGCTAGAAACCATATAACACAGATACTACATGGTGTGTGTCCCATTGAACATGCTGGGTACTCTAAAGATTTCCGAATTACATCTACATTCCATGTCCCCAGGCATGTACTTCGGATGGAAGGTGAACAAAAGTACACACCGTGTAGTCAGAACTACATGCCACGTACTCATCCAAATTACATAGATTTATTAAAATTTATTATTACATTATACAAACCCTTGAGAAGTGTACCACAGTGCAGGTGTAAAGCTGAGGCACAACACGTGATAGGTGTTTTATATATATGTGTTTAATTTAACATCTACATAATGTTCATTTCTACTCATTGGGTATTTATGAACGAGAATTCACTGGGTTTCCTTCAAGGTACAAGTTACATATAAAGCTAATTTTAAATGAATTTATTTATTTAAAATTATGATGGATGAGAATCTCAAGAAAATTACAAAAATGGTTTAAGATAAAAGGATTGATTAATTAAATATAATTAATTAATTTGAGCATGATTTATCTTAAACAAGAATGATTAAAGAATTGAATTATAGTTTTGTTTATGCGTAAATATCGTTTCATGTGTGGATGATCATGAGATAGACCAAGACCTTTGTATGTGAATGGTTTCTTTTTATTTATTTATTTAAATTAAATTTGTTGGCTTGCGATCCTTCTCCTCATTAATATGTAGGACCTTCTCATATGACAACCCTGCTTTTATTACAAACTTAAACATGATTTATTACATAAAAATTCACTTGATACAACAAAGAAGATCGAGAGGAATAGTGTATTTGGGGATTAGGATCATTTCATAAAAACTTGAAACATGAAATACAACATCTTTATTTAAAACTTCCTTTACATGACCACTACATTCCCTCGTACTTTTCATTGCATGGGATAAACTAAGGACATGTATAAGAAAAGGGTGAGATATAAAGCCCAGTAAGGGAATACACATGGAATAAAATGAGGAGTACAATAAATGTTAGAAATTAGGCATATCAATAGAGCACAAGAGAAACATGAACATAAATTCATGATAAAGCATAATAATCATAACATGGAAATGTGGCAACAACACTTAACATGGAATTAGCATGAGCCAATGCTCATTGCACATGAAGCATGAGTAAACCCTCATTGCACATGAAGCACGAGTAATACCTCGTTGCACAAGAATTATCATGATTCAACACTCATTTCACATGACGTATCATGATACTATACTTTACCCAATACATTGGAGTGCTATAAGGGCGCACCCTTCTTAAAGATTTCTTTTCACGCATAAGTGTGCCACATGAATCATAAAACATGGATTCATAAAACATAATAATTTATTCCATGATAAAGGAATGTGGAATTCATACATGAACTTATAATCAATATTTAAATGTGCATAAAGGTGAATACCCTTGATGGAGAAATGGGCATGGTATTCACTATACAATGGCACTGGCTTAGAAAATCGGTGTGATTTCGGCAGCGTAACGACGTGACATAAGAATTCATAAAAATGGTTGATGAGAGAGAAAGGGGTTCCTCATCATATTTAAATGTAATGTACAGTAAGGAGGTCATATATATACATGTCCCAACAATTTTAATGGAATTTAGATTCATGATACAAAAGTATTTCTTGAATGTAAATGAGGAGAGAGAAGTTCCTTTCGAAATTTCGGCATAGTAACCGGTGTACATGGGAGGAATATAATGAGAGAGAAAGGGGTCTACCATCATTAAAACATAAATAGGGAAATATAAGGGAGGTGAAAAACCATACCCCAACATTCATAATTGAAATTAAATGGGAAAACAACTTAAATAAAATTGGACAAAAATGAGAAAGGAAGAAAAAACCCTTACTTGGAAGTGTGCTTCCAAAGGCTAGAGAGAGGCTTGTGAGAGGATTCTTGGGAGCTTGAGGGAACCTTGGGATGATTCTAGACAGGTTAGGTCAAAGGTTTGACGAAATAAAAAGGCTTTTATTGAAGAGGAAGTGAGATATTGGGTGAGTTTATACAGGAAAGGTGAGGGAATTCTTTATTATTTAGGTTTGGGACCCCTTATATTAAATTAATCCAAACCACAAACCATACCATGGTTTTTACAATGGTTTTTGGAAAAGGGAAGAGGAAAACAATATTTTATAAGTCCAAAGTCCAAACTTCTTAAAATAATAGGGTTTCTTATGTGGAGGTGGGTCACACTCCCATGGAAAACAATTTAAAAAGATAAGGTGTTTAATAAGTCTTAAGGGTTCCATTAATGATTTGAAAAGTAAGTCAAACAAACCGAAAATCACATTATTTTAATGGTAAAACACATATTGTCTGAACATAAAGATTATAGTATTTTATTACATCACTATTGGGTCATTATGATGTCATAAAACACATTATATATTTAAATGGTATTTAATTTTTACCCAAAAATTTGACTGTCTCCGAAAATTATGAAAAATTCACCGTTAGATAATTTCGACATCCTGATTCCAGAAATAACATTTATTTTATCTAAATAATTTTCTAAATATGTTAATTTTCACTTTTAAAATAAAATCCGACTTTTATCGAAAATTCACGGGTTCTGACAGAAATGGATTTCAAACCTTAATAAAAATTATAATTACATTCATAAAATTATAATATAATTTATATTTAATAAAAATTAATTTAATAATAATAATAATATTTTATTAAAATATTATTTAATTCAAAAATACCTTAATTTAATAAAATATAATTCTTAATTAAATAATAACTAAAAACACTATTTGTTCTTTAAAAACTATTTACAATGTATCAAAAATGACAAGGAGGTATATTCATTATTATATAAAAAAATACTATACATTAACATAGTACTAGAGATTTGTTACATAACCCCTTAAGATAGTCGCATAATACCTAAGGGTAAGGTGTGCGATGGTGACAGACTCTTGGGGTGGCTCGGATAACATTGCTCGAGTGGTAATATCTATCAACTTCCACTTTACCTGTAGACGGTCCCGTTCGAGCTTGACATGATGAAGCTCATCTTGGGCTTGGTCAAGAGAGAATCCCAAGGATGCCAACTCTTTTCCAAGCTCCAACAAATGGGCCTGGTATGGAGCAATTCTACTTGATGAGGCCATCGCTTCTTTTGACTGAGTAAATTGGATTTGTTAAAGCCCTATATTTATACTAATTATGTGATCACTGTTCAATGGCTATATTAGCAACGGTCAAAATTTTTAATATAAAACCAAATAAGTTGACATTTTATATAAACATAAAGAGACATTTAATTAGATCAAGAGGGATTTCCATTAATGAAACTTTGGGTTGTTACAATATTCCCCCCTTAAGAAATTTCGCCCTCGAAATTTCCTTTTCCCACACTAAAACAGACGTGGGTAACTCAGCTTCATCATTTCCTCCGATTCCCAAGTCTCTTCTTCAAACTTATGGTTTCGCCACAACTCCTTGATGAGGGGAATTGTCTTATTTTGTAGAAATTTTTCTCTACGATCTAAGATCTTCACTGGTTGCTCCTCATAAGAAAGATCATCCTCCAACTGTACCACGTTAGAAGAGAGTACATGTGGAGGGTCAAGTATGTACTTCCTTAAGAGGGATACATGAAAGACATCATATACTTTGGCCATTGTAGGTGGAAGTGATAGTCGATAGGCCACAACCTCGAAATGATCAAGAATCTCGAAGGGGCCGATGTACCTTGGACTCAACTTCCCTTTCTTTCCAAACCTCATGACCTTATTCCACAGAGATATGCACAGAAAAAACATGTCTCCAACTTTAAACTCAAGGTCTCATCGACAATTATCTACATAACTCTTCTGTCGACTCTGGGCTGCCTTGATATGCTGCTGAATGGTTTTCACCTTCTCCACCCTTTCCTTGACCATTTCTAGTCCAAGCAGATTACGTTCACCGACCTCATCCCAACACACCGATGTTCTGCACCTTTTCCTATAAAGGGATTCATATGGTGCCATTTGGATGCTCTAGTGGAAACTGTTATTATAATAGAACTCAACCAGAGGAATATGTTGATCCCATACTCCTTTAAAGTCCATTGATCACGCTCTCAACATGTACTCAAGTGTTTGGATAGTCCGCTCGGATTGGCCATCAGTTTGAGGATGATAGGCCGTACTAAAGTTCAGTTCAATATTAAGATAATGTTGAAGACTCTTCCAAAACATAGAGGTAAATCTTGGATCTCGGTCAGACACAATAGATAGTGGTACTCCATGAAACCTTACCACTTTCCTGATATATATCCGTGCCAGTTGATCCAATGAGAAATCCTCCAGAATAGAAATGAAGTGTGTAGTCTTTGTAAGACGATCCACAACAACCCAGATTGCATTGTTGCCTTTGGATATCCTCGAAAGTCCGGTGACAAAGTCTATAGTGATCTTATCCCATTTCCATTCTGTTATGGGCAATAGTTGCATCATCCCCTTAGACTTATGCCTCTTTACCTTCACTTGCTGGCACACCAGGCACTTTGATGTATATTCAGCGATCTCATTTTTCATATTATCCCACCAAAAGTTTTCTCAGAGATCTCGATACATCTTTTTGCTCCCTGGGTGAATAGAGAAATTTGAACTATGTGTATCATCCAAAAGTTCCTTCTTCAGCTCCGGAATCGATGGAACACATATTATTTTCCCAAATTGCACAATTCCTTCTTCATTAAGATTAAAATCCAAGGATTTCCCTTTTTTGATAGCTTACACTTTTTCATGAATTCCCATATCATCCTTTTGAGTATCCTTTAACCTTTCCAAAAGAGACAGTTGAGAAATAATTTGTGAAAGGATTGGTGATGTTACCTTCTTTATGATTCCCATGTCCATCTTCATCAAGTCTAAGAAGATTGGATCCTTCTCAATTCTCATCATTGATAGAATCACTGGGTCCTTTCTACTTAGGGCATCTGCCACCTTGTTCGCTTTCCCAGTGTGGTAATGTATTGAACAATCATAATCCTTGATGAGCTCTATCCATCTTCTCTGGTGCATATTAAGCTCTTTCTGTGTGAATATATATATTTAATACTCTTATGGTCAGTATATATCTCATAGTTCTCCCCATAGAGATAATGCCGCCATATTTTCAAGGCAAAGATCACCGCTCCCAACTCCAAATCATGTGTTGGATAGTTTCGCTCATGGATTTTCAATTGCCTTGAGGCATAGGATATCACTTTATCATTCTTCATCAGCACACAACCTAATCCCTTCTTCGAAGCATCACTAAATACCACAAAAAATTTCCCTACTTGTGGGTAAAGTGAGAACGGGTGTAGTGATAAGCCTCCTTTTCAACTCCTTGAAGTTTTCTTCACATTCATCACTCTAAGAAAACTTTACTCCCATTCAAGTTAGCTTGGTAAGAGGGTTGGAAAATTGTGAGAAATTTCTCACAAATAGTTGATAATATCCAGCTAACCTCAAGAAGCTACGGATATCCGTTACCGATGTTGGCCTCGTCCATCCCTCAATTTCATTAGTTTTGGAGGGATCCACAGATATCCCAATGCTTGTGATGATATGGCCCAAGAATTAGTCCTACTTCAACCAGAACTCACACTTGTTGTACTTTTCATAAAGCTTCTCCTTGTGCAAAGTCTCTAGTACAGTTCTTAAATTCTCCTCATGATCCTCCTTGGTTTTGGAGTATATTAGAATATAATCTATAAATACTACCACAAATTTGTCTAGGTAATCTCTAAAGACTCTATTCATCAAGTCCATGAAGAGTTCTGGAGCATTGGTGAGTCCGAAAGGCATTACTTTGAATTCATAGTGCCCATATCTTGTACGAAAAGTAGTCTTGGGGACATCTTCCTTCTTCACCCTTACTTGATAATATCC
Organism: Viscum album; assembly: GCA_963277665.1. Taxonomy (NCBI): domain Eukaryota; kingdom Viridiplantae; phylum Streptophyta; class Magnoliopsida; order Santalales; family Viscaceae; genus Viscum; species Viscum album. Next base: position 27,590,885 of record OY728132.1, on the reverse strand, counting down.
CGACCGCAAATATACCTTGGATAAGTATTGTGCTCCACGCAGCTGATTAAATAAGTCATCGATCCGTGGAAGAGGATACTTGTTCTTTATCATGATTTTGTTAAGTTCATGATAATCGATGCAAAGCCTCATTGACCCATCCTTCTTCTTGACAAAGAGGACTAGTGCACCCCATGGTGAAGCACTTGGGCGTATAAACCATTTATCTAGATTCTCCTGTAGTTGTTTCTTCAGCTCTTCAACCTCCATGAAAACCATTCTATATGGAGTCTTGGTTATTGGTAGCGCCCCTGGTATAAGTTCAATTAAGAATTCAACATATCTTCTAGGAGGAAGACTAGGCAGTTCCTTGGGAAACACTTTAGTGAATTACCTCACAATAGGCATTTCCTCAAGGATGGTTTCTTCCTTGGACTCAATCATTTGAGCCAGATATGTGTTCTCATAGGGAAGTAATACCCATGCTTGAGATGATGGATCTACAGAAGATTCATCTTCCTCCTTACACTTGTAATGAATCGGGGGTCGATTCTCCATATGGAGTGTGATTTCCCTCTCCCGACAATTTATGTTGGCTCTATATAAGGAAAGCCAATCCATGCCAAGAATTGCATCAAATTCCACCAGAGGGAGTATGGCAAGGTTTTTCGGGAAAATAAATCCAGAGATTATAACAGGGGAGGACTTATATTCATGGGATGCAATGATTGCCCCATTTTCCGTACTCACCGATATCTTCACTTACATGATTTTTGGTGGTGCTGGGATTGTTGTACTAAACTTTTTAGATATAAAAGAATGCGTAGAACCTAAATCAAAAAGTACGTTCTCTATTATTGAATGAATAACTAGCGTACCTATCACCACTTCGTTGTCGGGGTTCACTTCGGCAGAAGTGATGGCAAAAGCTCTTCCTTGCTGCCTTGGAGGTTGTTGGTTGCCTCCGAAAACCCTTGGATTAGGGCACTGATTTGAAAAATTCCCCAGTTCTTTGCATTTGTAGCATTGAAAAATGCGTTGAGGTTCGAACGGAGTGTTCCTCTCCTCGGTCGCAGCCGTGGGCCTTTCTTGCCGACAGTTTACAGCTAGGTGTCCTTCTCTTCGACACCTAAAGCATTTCCTCATCCCCTTGAGACAATTTCCAGGGTGTTTCTTTCCGCAGTTTTGGCAAGTGGGGTGCTAGATCTTCTTAGCACCATTGGATTTATCTATTGGACCACCAGTATTGAATTCCACCTTACGCTTCTTATCCCCATGATACCCCTATGATTCTCCGATCTCCATTTCTAACTTGAGGGAACATCGGACAATTTCCTCATAGCTGTCGAAGTCACGGATCGCCAATGCTTTCCGCAGGCTAGGCTTCAGCCCACCAAAGAAGTGGTCAACTTTTCATTCAGGGGTAATGACAAATCCGGAAGCGTATCGTGCAAGCCTTGTGAAGTTTTCCTCGTACGCTTGAACAGATTCTTCATCTTTTTTGCTTGAGGTAAAGGAAGTCCCTTTCCATCTTAAGCTGGAGGGTGTGCGGAAAATATTTATCGAAAAACATCTTCCAGAAATACTTCCATTCCAATGCCTCTACCTCCTCCTTAGGCTTCGTATTTTTGATCAAAGTCCACCATTGACCAGCTTCACCCTCTATACAATAAGCCGCAAGGAGAACCTTCTCTTGTTCAGAACATTGAAGGATGGAGAAGATCTTTTCAATGGAGTTGATCCATTGTTTAGCGATCCTGGGATCAGATGATCCACTAAAAGTAGGAGGAATTTATCTCATGAATATCTAGATAGCAACTTTTTCTTTCTTAGGGGGGGTTGACCGTTCCTCTTGAACCGTGTTTCTATTAAAAACTTGAGTTAGATGAGAGAGAAGTGTGACAAAGTTCGCGATTCCTACTCTCATTGGATTGGTAATCTCATTAGTACAATCATCACACCAATCTTCACATCGGTTGTTAGCCCGAGTCCTCCTATTACCGACCATTGGATGGAATAAAAGGAAAGTTAGGGGGTAATACATAAAGGGTAATCCAAAGAAAAAAGTTTATGAATTATAAATAAACTTTTAATTCCTTAACTCACGAGTCTATAGGCTTTAATCTAGGTTTTTCATGATCTACTTTCTAACATATATTCTTAGGGGTATTTTTTTAATTCCCTTAATAAGGGTTCATACTAAGCTTGTGAATTTATCAAAACATATCCGCCGGGAGTGTCGTAACCAAGAGTGCAGCAAGGCCCGTTGTCGTGCATCAGTTCTCGTTCGAGTCTAGCTCAAAGCGGTGTTTTCAGGTTTTACCCCTAGGATACATATGTGCCAAAGCCGCCTCTACTTGATCATATCCAGACAGGGATGTATTTTCTTAATAAACCACTTACTCAGTACTTACCAAAACTTAGGGATGATTTTATTATGCTTAGTCTTGTCTTTAAGGCTTTACTAGGGTTTTCTAATCCTAATCCCAAAAATAACTAAACCTATCCTTTGATACCAACTATGACAACCCTGCTTTTATTAAAAACTTAAACATGATTTATTACATAAAACTTCACTTGATACAACAAAGAATATCTAGAGGTTTAGTGTATTTGGGGCTTAGGATCATTACAAAAAAACTTGAAACATGAAATAAAACATCTTTATTTAAAACTTCCTTTACATGACCATTACATTCCCTCGTACTTAGCATTGCATGGGATAACCTGATGACATGCATAAGAAAAGGGTGAGCTATAAATCTCAGTAAGGGAATACACATGGAATAACATGAGGGGTATAATGCATGTTAGAAATTAGGAATATCAATAGAGCACAATAGAAACATGAACATAAAGGCATGATAAAGCATAATAATCATAACATGGAAATGTGGAAACAACACTTAACATGGAATTAGCATGATCCAAGGCTCATTTCACATGGATCATGAGTAAACCCTCATTGCACATGAAGCACGAGTAAACCCTCGTTTCACTTGAATTATCATGAGTCAAAACTCATTGCACCTGACGTATCATGATACTATAATTTACCCAATGAATTGGAGCGCTATAAGGGCGCACCCTTTTTAAACATTTCTTTTTACGCATAAGCGTGCCACATGGATCATAAAACCTGGATTCATAAAACATAATCATTTATTCCATGATAAAGGAATGTGGAATTCATACATGAAACCTTATAATCAATAAGTAAATGTGCAAAAAGGTGAATACCCTTAATGGAGAAATGGACATGGTATTCACTACACAATGACATTGGCTTAGAAAATCGGTGCGATTTCAGCAGTGTAACGACGTGACATAAGAATTCATAAAAATGATTGATGAGAGAGAAAGTGGTTCCTCATAATATTTACATGTAATGTACAGTAAGGATGTCATATATATACTTGTCCCAACAATTGTAATGGAATTTAGATTCATGATACAAAAGTATTTCTTGAATGTAAATGAGGAGAGAGAAGTTCCTTTCGAAATTTCGACATAGTAACGGGTGTACATGGGAGGCATATAATGAGAGAGAAATGGGTCTCCCAAAATTCAAACATAAATAGGGAAGTATGAGGGAGGTGTGAAACCATACCCCAACATTCATAATTTAAATTAAATGGGCAAAACAACTTAAAGAAAATTAGACAAAAATGAGAAAGGAAGAAAAAACCCTTACTTGGAAGTGTGCTTCCAAAGGCTAGAGAGAGGCTTGTGAGAGGATTATTGGGAGATTGGGGAACCTTGAGAGGATTCTAGAGAGGGTATGGAAGAGGTTGGACGAAATAAAAATGCTTTGAGTGAGGAGTAAGTGGGATCTTGGGTGGGTTTATATAGGAAAGGTGAGGGAATTCTTTATTATTTAGGTTTGGGACCCCTTATATTAAATTAATCCAAACCACAAACCATCCCATGGGTTTTCCCATGGTTTTTGGAAAAGGGAAGATGAAAACAATATTTTATAAGGCCAAAGTCCTAACTTCTTAAAATAATAGGGTTTATTATGTGGAGGTGAGTCACACTCCCATGGAAAACAATTTAAAAAGACAAGGTGTTTAATAAGTCTTGAGGGGTCCATTAATGCTTTGAAAAGTAAGTCAAACAAACCCAAAATCACATTATTTTAATGGTAAAACACATATTGGCCGAACATAAAGATTATAGTATTTTATTACATCACTATTGGGTCATTATGATGTCATAAAACACATTATATATTCAAACGGTATTTAATTTTTACCCAAAAAGTCGACTGTCTCAGAAAATTATGAAAAATTAACCATTGGATAATTTCAACGTCTTGATTCCAGAAATAACATTTATTTTATCTAAATAATTTTCTAAATATGTTAATTTTAACTTTTAAAATAAAAACTGACATTTATCGAAAATTCACGGGTTTTGACTGAAATGGATTTCAAACCTTAATAAAAATTATAATTGCATTCATAAAATTATAAGATAATTTATATTTAATAAAAATTAATTTAATAATAATAATAATATTTTATTAAAATATTATTTAATTCAAAAATCCCTTAATTTAATATGATATAATTCTTAATTAAATAATAACTAAAAACATTATTTGTACTTTAAAAACTATTTACAATGTATCAAAAATGACAAGGAGGTATATTCATTATTATATACAAAAATAATATACATGAACATAGTACTAGATATTTTTTACATAACCCCTTAAGACAGCCGCATATGACCTAAGGGTAAGGTGTGCGATGGTGAAAGACTCTTGGGGTGGCTCAGATAACATTGCTCGAGTGGTAATCTCTACCAACTTCCACTTTTCCCGTAGATAGTCCCGTTAGAGCTTGACATGATGAAGCTCAGCTTGGGATTGGTCAAGAGTGAAGCCCAAGGGTTCCACCTCTTTTCTAAGCTCCAACAAATGGGCTTCGTATGGAGAAATTCTACTGGATGAGGCCATCGCTTCTTTTGTCTGAGTAAATTGGATTTGTTAAAGCCCTATATTTATACTAATCATGTGATCAATGTTCAAAAACTATATTATAAATGGTAAAAATTCTTAACATAAACCCAAAAAAGTTGACATTTTATATAAATATAAAGAGACATTTAATTAGATTAAGAGGGATTTCCATTAATGAAACTTTGGGTCATTACAGCACACCCAAGGTTTCTTTTATCTAAAACCCCATTTTACCCCTCACCTACATGTGAGATAAAAGTATATGCAATGGATGGATCTCCCAAGTTGGTGGAGGAGGCTCAAGTTAGGATCCAAGGTGAAACCAATCCAAGGAGATACAAAGGTGAACATGTGGAAAGCTGTAAACACGAACCCAAAAGGTTCAAGGTGTTTCTCCCCTAGGTCTTGGGTTAGTTTATCAACTGCTAGATAAAATAAACAATAGAAAAAGCTCATGATCACACCATTTATTTTATTTATATTAGTTTCATGGTTTATTTATTGTGAGTGTGTTTTCACGATCACATAATTAATGAATTAAACAATCATGTAATATGGAACTAAAATAAGACCGGCTTATGCATAAATATTATCTTATACATGGTTAATCACTTAATTATATACCACTGAACTTTAAAAATCATGTAATCAAAGATAATAAAATGGAAATTTATGTATAAAGGTAAAATTACTCAAATAAAATATCAAGTCAGTATAGCCTTCCATAATCTTGGTTATAATTGAACCAAAGTTCAAAGTGCATGGCCAACCCTAGTTGGGGTGATTTCAATTATCGGGGAATTCTAATTCAAGTTTTTGTGTTTAATTGACTTGGTTTTCATTAAGGGTTGACTGCCACAGTATTAATTGGTGTGACCAAGAGGAAAAGGTTAAGGAAATCCAAAATAAAAGGGTTTCAAGATTGGGGAGTCCACTCAGCGGATCAAGGAGCTGCGAGTTAATATAGTTGGCATTTGAAATGCCTACCTGAAACCCTTCAAGTTTCTTGACCAACACTAGTTGGGGTAATGTGAAGGGAAATATGGATCCTTTCCACTAGAATATTAAGGAAATAGAATATTCCAAAGCCAATGGTGAGGGATATTGGATTTTGATAAAATAGTGGGAGACTAATAAGTATTAATTAATTTATTTGTCTTAGTTTTATCATGATAAATTACTAAACCTTTTCTCATCTTAATTTTTTAAAACGAAAAGAAAAATGACTTCAAACATATCATTGTGAACCATACTCGAGAAGGAAAAACTTCTCACCGACACCAATTTCCAAGAATGGCAGAGGCATTTACACGTCATCCTTTTCCATGAGAGGAAATAGTATGTGCTAGAAGAGCCTGTTCAAGTTGCACTTAGAAAAGAGGCCAATGATGAGGAAATATATCTCTATATGAAACATATGGATAATTTCACATATTTCCAATATTTCATGTTATCGTCCATGTATAATGAGCTCTTAAAGCAAAATTAAAACATGGATGTGTATAGAATGATGCCTCACATTAAGGATCTATACCAAGAGAAGGCGAGACATGAGAGATATGAGATCTCCAACACTTTGTTTACAACTAAGCTTGTAGAGTCTGCGCCAGCTGGGCCTCATGTAGTCAAGCTTATTGGCTACATTGAATGCATGAATATCTTAGGGATTATGTTCCTGGATGAGTTGCGTACAGATCTCATCCTATTATCACTGCCCAAGACCTTCTCTATCTCTATTGTCAACTATAACATGATAAATAATAAGAAGAGTCTATCAGAACTTCTGACCTTGATTCTCCAGGTAGATAAGGACACAGGGAATGACAAACCCATAGTCCTTATGGTGAATGAGAAAAGGAAGTACAAGGAAAAAGGTCCAAGGATTGATAAAAAATATGAATCCCCTAAGCACAATCCCTCTAAGAAGGGGAAGATCCGGAGGCAGGGAAAGGAATGGGAGGCTGTATGTTTTGCATGTGGAAAACAAGTCCACTGGAAGAAGAACTACACCCAGAAGTGTGGGGACGCTAAATGTGCATTCGTTATCGAGTGTAATCATTCCATTTCTATATATTGGGTATTAGATACACCTTTTGGGGATCACATATGTATTAAAATACAAGAACCAAGTATATTTAGACAGATTTCCAGAGGAGAGGTGTATCTTTGAGCTTCCAATGTTGTGAGGATGGCTGCATTTCCCATTGGAGATTACTACCTCTCATTGCCAACAGGGATGATTTTGGTTTTACAAAACTGTTATTAGGTTCCTAGTGTTTTCAAAAACATAATTCATGTATCATGTTTGGATATAGATGGATTTATTTTCAAGTTTGGAAATAAGGGTTGTATATTTTCTAAGAACAACGTATGTTATGGTATGGAACATTTAAATAATGGTTTGAATGTATTAAATTATGAAAAAAAGTGTTGAAAATCGATAATGAAACAAAATCACATGACTCAGACATCACCCAGTTGTGGGATCACCGTCTTGGTCATGTAAATGAGAAGCACTTGATGAAGCTCTGCCAAGATGGTTATTTAGACTCTACTGAGCTAAAACCACTTGATAGATTTCATGCTTGTTTACAAGGTAAAATGACCAAGCCGCCTTTCAGTGAACAGGGTGAGAGGGCCATAGAGCTTCTAGGATTAGTGAACATGGATGTGTGTGGACCATTTATAGTAGAAGCTACAAGTGGATATTATTAGTTCATTACTTTTACTAATGATATGAGTAGACATGGATATGTCTAATTAATTAGGTATAAGTTATAAGCCTTATATAAATTTAAGGAATTCAATAATGAAGTATATAATCTTCTTGGTAATAAGATAAAGAAACTTCGATCAGATCGAGGTGGAGAATATCTGAACAAAGAGTTCATCGATATTCTACGGGAGTCTGGGATTCTATCACATCTCACTCCTCCTTATACAACATAGTGGAATGGTGTTAGTGAATGGAGGAACCACACCTTGTTAGACATGGTGAGGTCAATGATGAGTCATACAGATCTTCTTTTATCCTTTTGGGGATATGAATTACAAACTACAACATACACATTAAACTGAGTACCAACTAATGCAGAAACTAGAATTCCCTCCAAGTTATGGAATGGAAAAAAACCCATTTTTTCACACACACATGTATAGGTATGTTGGAAATTTTTTAAGGCCTTCTCAAGAAACAAACCAGCACCCTAGGGCACGAGGTGTATCTTTATAGGATATCCCAAGGAAATGAAAGGATATTACCTACATAACCCTTTAATCAAGAATGTGACTATCACCACACAACCCATCTTTCTTGAGAAGGAGAACATCCTCAAAAAGGATAGTGGGATCAATATTGAATTCGATGAAGTTGATACTCAAGATACACATGAGTTGGTATAGGAACAAGTTTCACAGGTCCCAATGGAAGAGGTTTCAAAAATAGAAGTACTATGTAGGAGCTCAAGAGAGGTAAGTGAACCAAAGAGATTTGGTTTCCTAGTCACCGAGGACGGAGAATCATTATTGTTAGACAATGATGAACATCTCTCTGACAAGGTAGCAGTATAAAGATCAGAAGCTGCAAGATGGATAGAATCTATAAACTCTAAGATGGATTCCATGTATCAGAACCAATTCTGGGTTCTAGTCGATGAGATAGTTGATGTAAATCCTGTTGAATGCAAATGGGTATTCAAGAGAAAACTAGACATGGAAGGTCAAGTTATCACCTATAAAGCAAGGCTAGTGGCTAAAGGATTCCACCAATGTCAAGGAATTGACTATGATGAAACCCTTTCTCTATTTTCCATGTTTAAATCCATAAGAATCATACTTTCTATAGCAGCTTACCATGAGTAAAAGATTTAGAAAATGGATGTAAAAACAACATTCCTTAATAAGAACCTTTAGAAAGATGTCTATATGACACAACTAGAAGGGTTTGTGACACCAGGTGAAGCCAAATGCGTTTGAAAGTTACAGAAATCCATTTATGGATGAAAGAAAGCATCAGGGTCATGGAACACTCGATTTGATGAAGGCATAAAGGAATCTGGTTTCATTAAGAACAAATGTGAGCCATGTGTTTATAAGCAGTTTAATGGGAATGCAGTCATTATCCTAGTAGTATATGTTGATGGAATATTGCTTATTGGAAATTATGTACCGGTATTGCAGTCAATTAAGGAATGGTTGAACAAGTGTTTCTCTATGAAGGACTTGGGTGAAGCAACCTACATTCTAGGGATCAAGATCATTCGTGAGAGATCCACGAGGCTTCTTGGACTATGTTAGTGTAAATACATTGACCAGATACTAAATATATTTAGTATGAAATAATATAATAGTGGATTGGTTCCAGAGTCACATGGACTATATCTTTTTAAGAAAATGTGTCCTCAGACACAACAAGAGAAAGATAGAATGAGTAAGATACCATACGCTTTGGCTATAGGATCCATCATGTATTCCATGTTATGTACTAGTCTTGATGTTGCATATGCACTGAGCATGGTAGGAAGATATCAAGAAGATCTAAGAGAACAACATTGGACTACTGTTAAGACTATTCTTAAGTATCTGAGAAGAACTAAGGATATGTTCCTAGTCTATGGAGGATATGAGGATCTTGTCATCGGAGGGTATGCTGATGCTGGTTTTTAGACAAATCAGAATGATCTGAGGTCGCAATCTAGATATGTTTTCTATCTCAATGGAGGAGCTGTGAGATGCAAGAGTTCAAAGAAACTAGTTGTCGTCGATTCTACAACGGAGTCCAAATATATAGCGGCTTCTAAGTCTACCAAGGAAGCTGTCTGGATTCAGAAATTTGTCTAGGATCTTGATGTGGTGCCTAGTAGTAAAGATCCTATCACATTGTATTGTGATAATACTACAACGGTGGATCTTTTAAAAGAACCAAGGTCACATAAATGAACAAATAATATACTCCGAAAGTATCACCTCTTGAGGGATTTCTATCAAAGGGGTGAAGTTGTAGTGAGCAGAGTGTCCATAGAAGAGAATGTGGTAGACCTCATGACTAAAGGCCTATCTTAGTAGAAGCATGAATATCATGTGAGAGCTAGTGGGTTAAAAGTTGTTAGTAGTTGGATCTAGTCCAAGTGTGAGTATGTTGGAGTTGGTGGCCTTGATCCAACTACTTTGTACTTTATTCATTAATAAATACCTTATAATATCTTGATTGTTCTTCTATGTGACGATTCATGTGATAATTTCCTAAGGATAACTATTGCATTAAAGGGTCATAGAAGATCCCAAGTATGATGAGAACTTGGAAGTTCCATAACACTATTCTTGAATACATGTTCTACGGATGGATGATGTTATTTGAGGGACACAAATAATACAGGACATTATGGGTGAGGACTCATAAAACTTTGAGGAACCTTCTCATGGTGTGCTCCCTTAGTAATACCCAGGAGGATATTATGAGTATGAGACCTGCTAGTAAAAAATCCACATTTCATAGTGTCATTGGATGATCCTATCTGTGGATGTGAGTATTGGTCATTAGGCTTTATGATTATTATTAATTTATATTACAACTCATACACTTATATGTATTGACGAAAACTATAATGACACATTGTTTGCAGTGAGGTAAGATACGTTGGGTGCATCATGAGTGATACTGCATTAATAGACAACGCGAGAAAGGATTTTTCCCTTATGTTCCTTAATGGAAGTAGATATCTTAGGGCCTTTGATGGAATTGATATAGCCTAAATAAATCCATGGCCATAGTTAGGAATGAGCAAGTTAAAATTCGGAAAGTTAAAGAAAGAATAATCGAGCACATGAGTTGATGGAACTAGCATGCAACCCGCTTGATTCGAGATATCAAGACAAAGGGATTACATTACACGGTAAGAATTAGTAGGAGGTGACATGTCATTGAAACATTAACTTCATTCTGTATGGGTGCCTTGGAGTTTTTCTAGATGCTAACCTTGGACTTTAGGCAGGCTTCACCTAGTTCCATTGAGAAAGAGGCCTAGAGGGTCACACACTAAGTGTGTCCATGTATCTCAATTAAATATTTATTTAACAACTTGAATAAATATTATTCCCAATTGTGGTTTAATAATTATTCAAGGATGTATGATCACATTAATTTCAACACTAGTTATTCGAGAGAATATATTTTTGGTGAAATAATATATTTATTAGTGAGTAATGAAGTGATATTTATTTGAAAAATAAATAGAAATTATTCAAGGTCTAATATATGTGGTGGACGAAATAAAGATAATGAAAAAACTAAAGTACATGCCTTGTATATATTAATATACATGCCTTATATTCTGGGAATTTATGAGAAATAATATTATTTATTTAATTAAATAATATTAGGTGTAATTCGTTGGGCGCATGTCAAGTAATAATAATAGTCAACTGTTATTATTAGACATGGGGTATTACTAAGAATTAAATGAAATGAATAAATGATTTTGGGTAATTAATTCATTTCATTATTCTATGTAATTAAAATTCTAATTATATAATTATCATTAGCCTAGCCATTTTTTTGTGGTTGTGCACAATGAATTTGGAAAATCTCTCAAGCCAAGATAGAATTCTTTTTTTCCACTAAGAACACTCTCAATCTATGAGAGATAGATCCTCCTCCACCAAATCAAGGTGATCTAAGGCGGACATCGCAAGCAAATGCTCTTCCACACTTGCAGCCGAAGATCCCTTCGGCGACATCCAGAGATACATATAGAATGCGTGGTTCACCGCTTGAGGAATCCTACACATGGACTCTACGACACAATGACAGATCACATCAGATTGTGATTGGAAACATCAATGGAGAGATAATTCCATCAAGGTAATTCTCATATTTTAATTAAATTAATTATAACCAACATATAATGATCTTCTATATAGTTCCGAGACTCCACTATTTTCTTTCATTCATAATTCTATTCTAAAGATTTGGCGTTTTATTATTATGATGGATCTCAGATTAAACATTGTTAACAACAAAAATTAAAGTTGGGTACACCTACCAATGTGCTTCTACTGTGCCCAGAACCTATAACTAGCATGATGAATTGAATGTATAACATTTTTCATTTTTGATCACTCTTTCTTCGATAATGAATAAATTATCTCTTGGGTTTCTCATTATTGAGAGTGAGAGAGGATGATGAGTTGAGAGAGAATTCATTGTGCGCAACAATTCTATATTCCCAAACATGGAAGTGGTTTCAAATAAATTACATAATAGATGTAACTATATATTTATAGAGCTGGGATTTAGGTTAAAAAATGTAATTGCATAATAGCCATTAAATATAATTATAACCATTAATGAGATACCATGTAACATAATAATAATAATAATAGTATTATTATTTTTGAGTATGCTAATTTTTGAAAAACGGATAAATAATATTTACCGACTCGTAAATAATTATTTTTTCACCAGACACAGTCTTGGTCCGTTCGAGCTTCGCATGTATTTATTGAACACCCGAATAAATATTTTATTCTCTTAAATAAATATTTTATTCAAAAACTAGTAAAAAAATATTTATTAAATATTCAATAAAATAAAAAATAAATATTAATCACAATATGGTGAATAAATATTTATTTAATTTATGCGATCATTATAACTTATATAAAATTATTCCTCAATCTTGAGAATAATATTTATTACATTAATTAAATTCAAATAGAATTTAATCTAGACCACCAGAAACACTTAGTGTGTGACCCTCTGGATTATTTCTCATTGGCATTAGGTGGGATTTTCTAAAGACAAGGATTATTGTCTAGAAACAGGTCAATTCACCCAAGAGAAATAACTTAAAGTTTCAATAATGACAATAACATATGAAAACTCACCGTGTAATATAATCCATTTGTCACATAATCTCATCAAGAATATTTTATGAAAGTTTCATCAACCTATATGCTTGATACATAATTCTTTGACTATATGAAATAAACTCATCGTTACACAATGGCCATAGAATATTGGGAGATAATTATATTTAAATCAAAAATCTGAGATATCAAATTTCATAAATATGGATGGGAGAAATTATTTCTTGACTTATCCATTAATAACATGTCATTCTTGATGAACACAACATACCCCACTTTCTTCCAACATATGACATGACTGTTTTCATCAGAAAATATAAGTACATGAGTCGTGACATTCATTAATGATAATCTTAAAGTCTAAGGACCATTACACACACTCGAAGATAGTAATATCCGATGAAACCAAAACATGTGGAATTATTACTGGCAGGTTTATTCTAATAATCTCTCATCTTGGATATTACCAAATGTGAACTTCATGAGAAGAAGTATCATTTTCTTATGAGTACTCTCATTTGATATTCTATATACTATGTATCCCGTCACAGTATGTTATCAAACTGCAAAACTATATTAATAATATTTTCATAGCACTTAAAGGTTATCATCATAGTGAGGAACTACTATGAACTTATCAATTTGACAAATAATCTAGGACATTATTACATTATGCTCATGCATAACAATGAAAAATATTTAAAAATATGTTTAATTTAATATTTAATACATCAAATATTCATGAAATCAATGTAAAAATAGTTGGTTATGGGACACAAACTCTAACAAACTCCCACTTGGACTAGAGCCAACTACCTATGACTTTTAGTCCTCTATACCTCACATGATAATTATGTTTTTGTTAAGTTAAGTATTTAGTCAAGGGGTTATCCATGTTGTCTTATATGGAAATATTACTCATTGAAACTTCAAATCTTTAAGAAAAATACCTCAAGAGATCATACTTCTGAAGTATGTGCTTCATCTGCTGATGTGACCTTGGCTTTCTTATGAGATCCACCGCTGTAGTATTATCACAATATAGTGTGATGGGATCTTTAATGCTAGGTAACAAATCATTCTCTTAGAAGAAATTACACATCTAAACTACTTATTTAGCTACCTCAGAAGCTGTAATATACTAAAATCTACCATATAATCTACGAACACAACCTTCTTTGAGCTCTTCCAGCTCATAACATCTCCATTTCAAGTGAAGATTCATCCCATTTGTGACTTAATGTCATCTTGATCAGTCTAGAAACTAGCATATGCATATCCTATAATGGCTAGTTCCTCATCTCCTCTATAAACCAGGAACGTATCCTTAGTATGCCTTAGATACTTAAGGACAATCTTGAATACCATCCAATGGAGGTCACATGGATCAACATGATATCTGACTACCATACTTAATGCATAGGAAAAATCTAGACCAGTATATAGAATAACATACATGACTGACCCAATCGCTAGCGTGTATGTAATCCTTTCCATTGTATTCCTTCCACATGGGTCTGATGAAACATTTTCTTAGAAAGATGAATGCCATGTGATGCGGGCAATAATCCCTTATTGGATTGTTCCATATTGACTATATTTTGTATCTTTTCAATATATGTACTTTGACTTATTCCAATCAACCTCTTGGATATATCACGATGGGTTTTGATCCCAAGAATATATGATGCCTCACCCAAGTCTTTCATGGAAAATCATTTATTCAACCACACCTTAAAATAATGTAATACTATTATTTTATTTCCAATAAGGAATATGTTATCAACATATACTATTAAGAAAATAGTTGCACTCCCACTAAACTATTTTTAGACACAAGTCTCACATTCATTCTTTATAAAACAAAATTCTGTTATGGATTTATCAAAATGAATTTTCTATGAATTGGATGATTTAATTAATCCATAAATAGATTTTTTTAAAATTCCATATCTTATTAGAATCCTTTAGAGTCAGAAACCATTAAGGTCGTTTCATGTAGACATATTCTTAAAGGTTATAGTTAAGGAAGGCTATTTTGACATCCATTTTTTAAATCTTATAGTCATGGTAAGCCACAATGGAAAGTATAATTCTGATGTATTTTAGTATTTCAACTAGTGAAAAGGTTTCATTGTAGTCAATAACTTGATGTCGTTTAAACCCCTTTGCAACTAGTCACGCCTTATAGGTATTAACTTGTCCTTATATGTCCAGTTTCTTCTTAAATACCCATTTTCATCCAACAATATTTACATCCACTGGAGGATCTACCAAAATACAAAATTGGTTTTGGTTCATGGAATCCATTTAAGAATTAATGGATTCTTTCTACTTGGAAACATTGGTGCCACTTAATGCTTCCTTATAGGTTAGAGGATCATTACTATCAACTAATAATGAGTTATCATCCTCAATAACTAGAAAACCATACTGTTCTGGTTCTATAACCTCTCTTGTACTCCTACATAGTTCTTGTGTCTCTAGAATAGTTTCTTCTTCTATAGGGATTTGTGGAATCTGATCCTATACCAACTTTTGTATTCCTTGAGCCTCGACTTCATCAAAGTGTATCTCACTCCCACTATCTCTTTTGGAGATGTTCTCCCTCTAAAGGAATATGGAATTTCTTTCTACAATAACCCTTTTTTATGAGGGTTTTTATAGGTAATAGCCCCTTGTTTCCTTGGGATATCCTATAAAGGTAAACTTTGTGCCTCAAGGTGAAGATTTGTTACCTAAAGAGGCATTAACAAATGCTTCACTTCCCCACACATGTAAATTTGATAACATGGTTTTTCTTCAACTCCAAAATTTATATGGAATACCATTTATTGATTTAGTTGGTACTTGGTTTAGTATGTATGACACTATTTGAAACACATCTCCCTAAAATGATAATGGAAGACTTGAATGACTCATCATTGATCTCACCATGTCGAACAAGGTGTGGTTCCTCTTTTCACATACAGCATTCCACTAAGGCTTGTAAGGATGAGTGATTTGGGATACGATCCCAAACTACCATAAGTAATCAATTAAGTATTGATTAAGATATTTTCCACCATGTTCGGAGCGGATTTTCTTAATCTTTCTACTAATATTGTTCCCAACTTCATTCTTGTATTACTTAAATTTATCAAAAGAATCCGACTTATACCTCATTCAGTAAATATATCCATATATACTAAAATAATCAGTAAAAGTTATGAAGTATGAGTACCCACCCCTTGATTCAAAAGGAAATGGTCCACAAATATCGGTACGAACTAATTCAAGAAGCTTTTTATCTATTTCCCCTTTCCCACTAAATGGGGCTTTGGTCATTTTTCCTTGCAAACATGCGTGACATACAACAAGTGGTTTTAGTTCTAAAGAATCGAAATATCCATCTTGATGTAATTTTTTCATGTTTTTTTCATTTGCATAACCTAGTGGGTGAGGCCAAATCTTGGTGTGTTATGAGTTATGTAAAGTAAATTTGTTATTAATTTCCATTACTTGGTTCATGTAATCGAACATTTAAATACCATTATGTAAATGTGCCTTACCATAAAAAAATGTTATCCTTTAAAAATAAGTAACATTAATTTAAAAATTTGAAAATGAATCTATTTGTATCTAGTATATATATAGAAATAACGTTTTTGGTAACTGAACGCACATAATAAAAACCCTATAAAACAAAGATCATTCTAGTTGTCAATGTGAGGTGGTAGTCCCTAATAGCTACAACAATAGGTTTATCTCTATTGGATACTCGTAGATCTAACTCCCCTTAGTCAATTTTTCTAAATCTACTTGTTTTATATATTTGAATATATATGTGATCACCACAAGATTTTTCTAATACCCAATTTTTAGAAATAGATAAATTGAACTTGATAACAAAAGAACATAAAGCTTCCCCTTGCTTATTTAGCCAGGTGCATTTTTTCTTCCAGTGGCCCTTATTACCACATGAGAAATAGACAATATCCTATTCCCTTGCTTCCCCTTTGATATTATTCTTCTTGGAAGGGAGTGAAGAAGCTTTGGGATTAAATCTATTTTATTTCCATTTCTATTTTTTTACCATAAGGACAAAAGGATTTTCTTGCTTCATATATTTATTAAATTTGTTGTACTCCTCATGTATTAATCATGTTTTAATGATCAAAAATCCTATTTAGTCTATAAACATTGTTAACTCTATGAAATATACATCATATCAAAAGCACAGTTTCTTATTATAATCTATCCAAAGCTCTTAAGTGATATATACTAGTTTGGTTAATGTATACAATATGTTGATCTATTTTATAATGACTGGTTTGAAAAATGTTTGAGTTTAATCTGTTCCATAAATATCACCGCTTAAGTTTGAATATAGATATTTTACTAAGTCTGAGACATGATGACGTCCAAACACCATGACATCCAGACACCATGACATTCAGACACTGTGAGAAAGACACCGTGAACAAGACACCATGAACCAGACACCGTGGAAAAGACACCGTGAACCAGACACCATGAACTAGACACCGTGAACAAGACACTGTGAAAAAGACACTGTGAACAAGACATCGTGAACAAGACACAGTGAAAAAGACACCATAAACAAGACACCATGAACCAGACACAGTGAACCAGACACCGTTAACAAGACACCGTGAACGAGGCACCGTTTCCATGACATACTGTGACACTATTTCTTAATATGTTTTGTCATCTTTCAATTTAATTTCTAAAGGTAATATTTGATGATTTTAAATGCACTGACTTAATTAATATTTCTTTATAGACATGTCATCTGATAGTACAAGGTATGAGGTGAAGAATACATGCAACATGTCAAATCAAACACATGCCCTCCAAGATAAAATAGTAATTCCTAGAAATACAGAAGTGAGGCATGATAATAAAAATTGAAACAAGCTTATGGATAGGAGCATGAAAAAAGAATACACTTAGAAAATTCTTGAAGAAATAATTGTCTCATGCAACTCAACACGGCTGGAGAACAAACGAAGCTAAATTGAATCCCAGAATCGTGAAAATCTTCACACTATCAAACATCACAAAGAACACAAGCCGAATCTATCTAACTTGTGACACTTTGTTTTCCATACAAGGACTTGATTTTTTCATCTACTTCCTCTCAGAAGTCTAGAGCTGCAAAGACTAACATTTAGAGCATTTCAAAACCTATTTCAATATTTCTACTCTGTTGTGTATCTTTTTACTATCTTTTGAGTAGTGTGTGTATCTGTATAACAACACACTTTGTCTCCTACATTAAACTAAAGGATACAAGTTATCCTTACTCAAAAATATTTTTACACTTGTGTATACCCACGAATAAGTGTGGAAGAGGTCCCTGTGTGGCCTAGTAGTTTGTACCCACAAATAATTGTGGAAGAGGTCCCTGCGTGACCTGGAAAATCCTTTGTACTGTTATTTAACCCCAATATAGGGTTGGATCATGTTTATTTATATAAACTACTTGGTGTCAGGTGATCACCAAGTGGAGTGGATTAGGTCTCATCTTGAGACTGAACCACTTGTTTCATATCCTCTATGATGCTTAATTTAGTCTTCTCTGTTTTACTACTTTACTATATAACTCATATATCTCTAAATTCACTTTGATAGTTACTCTTGAAAAGAAGTTATAACTATCTTATCTTAGTATAATATATTCAAAATTAATTTTAATAACTGACATTAATATTACTGATAATTAATCAATCTTCTAAGAAGTTATTTAAACAGTCAAACTTTTATAACAGTATAACCATGATTAACTGAGCTGTATTTAACCTTTTCGGGAAACCTTTTTAAGAATATTTTTTAACCAGAAATTTTTATAGTTACTCAATTCACCCCTAACCTCTTGAGTAATCTACTCCGACCAACATTTGGTATCAGAGGTTTTTTATTAAGACTTTGTTTAACCTTATTCAACTGTGATTGTAGTTGTACTTTGAAGATCTGTAAATTTCTGTTAATTCTAAATTTCTAACTTTCTAAAAGTATTTCTGTATTATGGATAATATATTGGAAGGTGCTGCAACCAACAGACCACCATTCTTTAATGGAACCAACTATGCTCAATGGAAAATTAAAATGAAAAGACATTTAGAGAGTATGGGTTTTAAAATTTGGTCTTCCATTATAGATGAATACAAGATTCTTGCTACTGATAGAATCACATGGGAAGAAATTTTCAAGGCTTCCTATAATAACAATTGAAAAGCTATGAATGCTTTATAATACTCCTTAGGAGATGAATAATTCAAAATAATTTATTCTTGTAAAACTGCCCATGAAATTTAGGATACCCTGTCTGTGTCACATGAAGGAACATCTAGTGTAAAAAAATGAGGCTTAATACTTATACTATTAAATATGAAAACTTTAAAATGAAACCAGATGAGGCTATCTCTGACATGTATCTTAAGTTCAATGAGATTGTCAACACAGTAATTTCTCTTGGAAGAGAAGTCACTTTCAAGGAACAGATCATGAGAAATCTTAGATGTCTGCTTGACAGATGAAGAGGAACCTCTGTCTCTATTAGAGAATCATGTGAAATTAGAAATCTACCTATAAAATAACTCATTGGAAAACTGATGATGTATGAAGAAGATATGAAAGTCAACAAGGAAGAGGAGGATGAACCAAAAAGTAAATCTATTGCATTTAAAACCACCACCTCTAAACACAAAGACAAAGGGAAATTGGAACCTTATGTAGAAAGTTCCAATAGTGAACAATCATCAATTGACAGTGATGAGGAGATGACTCAATTTTCCAGAAGATTCAAGAAATTTTACAATAAGAAGAACTTTTTTCGAAAGCCTAACTTCAAGGGAAAATATGACCAAAAAGGAAGTTGGAAGAATGATTGTAAATGAAGTGACAAGACTGATGAAATTTTATGCTATGAATGTAAGCGCAAAGGAAATATCAAGTCTGACTATCCAAAGCTCAATTACATAATGAGATATAAGGATAAGGAAAGGAAGTTTAAAAAGGCCATGAAGGCAACCTGGAGTGCTTCTAAGGACAATTTAAGAAACTCCGAAACATCACATGATGAATAGGAAAATAAAGACAATATGTGTTTTATGAAAAACACATCTGAGGTAACACTGGACTCTCCTATACATAATTCATACTATTATGAAGATGAGAGTGACTATAAAAATATGTCTAGTAAATAAATTTTTGAATACTATAACATGCTTGAAGAAACATGCAATGAACTAAAATACAAATATAAATCATTGAAGAAACAATATTCTCTTACTGTGACTATTAAATCTGAACACACAACTGAAAAAGAGAAAAATGCTCAACTTCTCAAAGAGAACAACGAATTAAAAATGTATAATGAGAAATTGAATAATGACCTATAAAATTTTACCAATGGAAAAAATACCCTTACTCAAATGATAGGAAAACAAATTGCCCCTGAATACAACACTGGAATTGGTTATAAACTTGGAAAAAGAAATATTGGCAGAACAAATTTTGTTTCTAAATCTAGGACATATAATTTTACTCCTAGTTCTGGACACAAATCAACTAATTCAATTTATGATACACTTTCTATTGTTTCAAGTTTTTCTGAAATGAATAGAGTTTCTTTTTTAAATACTTTATATAATGCTTATATTAAACCTATGAGGTAGATGTGGGTTCCTAAAGAACTTATTACTAATATTACTATACCCAAACAAGTATGGGTACCAAAATCTTTTTTTACTTAATCATTTTGTAGGAAAGCTGGTTAAAGAGTTCCTATAAAAGCTTATAGTACTTGGATAATAGATGTTCAAGACACATGATAGGAGACTACTCATGCTTCAAGAACCTAATAAAAATAGATGGATGACATGTCACATTTGGTGAAAATTCCAAAGGAAATATTATTGGCCTCAGTCAAATCGGTAACTCTAACTCCGTTTTAATTTCTAAAGTACTATTTGTTGATGGATTAAAATATAATATCCTTAGTATCTCACAATTATGTGATGATGGATTTCATGTTAGATTTGAAAATGATGCTTGTAATGTATTTAATTCTAAAAATGAATTAGTATTTTCTGCATTACGAAATGAAAATGTTTACTCTTTTAACTTAGATTCCTTAGCTTCTCAAAATGCTTCATACTTAAGTGTATTTCATAAAGAGTCTTAGATATGTCATAAGAGACTAGGACACTGTAATATTCACTCCCTTATAAATCTAACTAGAAAAAACTTAGTTAAAGAATTACCCAAAATTGAGTTTCCAGATGACAAAGTGTGTAATCCCTTTAAAAAGGGAAAACAACACAAAATTTCCTTCAACCCAAAGAAAGTAGTCTTAACTTCTCAACCTCTCGAACTGGTTCACATGGATTTGTTTGGACCATCTATAGTTTTAAGTTTAAATGGGAAGAACTATGTTTATGTTCTTTTAGATGAATTTTATAGATATAATTGGATCTTCTTTATGGCTAAAAAAAGTGAATCCTGCTCTTATTTGACTAAATATGCCAAGTCTGTGGAAAATTTTAGTGGACTTAGAATTAAATCCTTAAGAAGTGATCATGGATGTGATTTTGAAAATCAAGAGATTTAATCCTTTTTCTCACAAAATGGTTATAGTCACAATTTCTCTACCCCTAGAACACCTCAATAAAATGGAGTTATAGAAAGAAGAAATTGAACCCTGCAAGAGATTTCTTGATAAATGCTTAGTGAATATGACCTACTTATTTATTTTTGGGATAGAGCTATCAATACAACATGCTGCATAATTAATTGAGTGTTGATCAGAACTATTCTTAAAAGAACTCCTTATGAGTTATGGAGCAATCGAAAACCCAAGGTTAACTACTTTTAAGTTTTTGGTTGCAAGGTCTATATTCTGAAAACAAAGGACAACCTTGACAAATTTTCATCCAAGAGTGATGGAGGTATCTTTTTAGGATATTCCATGTCCAGTAAAGCCTATATAGTGTTCAATAAAAGAACTAAATGTGTGTAAGAATCTATCCATGTCAAATTTTATGAAATAGATCCATGTGAGCCTAAAACCATTCTAGAGGACCTGGAGGATGATGTATCAAATATAAAATTAATCCAAAATCCTCAAACCATTCTGTGAAAGAATCTGTGAAAACTTCCAATTCTGGAAATTCCTTAGACTCAAGTCACAATGAACTTGAACCTATTGATGAACATAAAAACACTAGTCCCTCATTTTTTAGAGCTGTTAGAACTCTTAAGAACCATCCTTAAGATTCTATTGTTGGAGACCTAGATAAAGGAACTCAAACTAGAGCTTCTCTTAGAAATCAGGTTGAACATCAAGTCTTCTTATCACTACTTAAGCCTAAAAACATTAATGATGCTATCAATGATGAATTTTGGGTGATGGATATGTAAGAAGTACTTAATCATTTTGAAAGGAACAAAGTTTGGAAACTTGTTGAAAGAACTAAGGACACATTCACCATAGGAACTAAATGGGTGTTTAGAAATAAGGTAGATGAAGCTGGTAACATAGTTAGAAATAAGGCTAGATTGGATGCACAAGACTATAGTCAAGAAGAAGGAATTGACTATGAGGATACCTTTCCACCAGTATCTAGACTTGAAGCCATCAAAATTCTGCTTGCTTATGCTGCACATCTTAATTTCAAACTATATCAAATGGATGTTAAGAGTGTATTCTTAAATGGGTATATAGCTGAGGATGTATTTGTTGAACAACCCCTAGTTTTAAAAACCCCCATTTTCCAAATCATATTTTTAAATTATCAAAATCTTTATATGGTTTAAAACATGCTCCAAGAGCTTGTGATGATTGGTTGAGTACTTTTCTTATTTCCAAAGGTTTTACAAAAGGAATAGCTGATCCTAACCTGTTTATAAAACGAATTTCTAATGATGTTTTAGTTTTTCAAATCTATGTAGATGACATTATCTTTGGATCTTCAAGAAATTCTTTATGTGTTGATTTTTCTAAAATTATGCAAAATTAATTTGAAATAAGTTTAATGGGTGAAATATACTTCTTTCTTGGATTTCAAATCTTTCAAGATAATGATGGTACTATTTTGACTAAAAGTAAATATACTAGAGATCTTCTAAAATGTTTTGGATTGGATAACACTAAAAGTAGTGACACTCTCATGAGTACCACTTGTAAGTTTGATCTTGATGAAGATGGAAAATCTGTTGATCAAACCACTTATAGAGGAATGATTGGAAGTTTACTCTACTTAACTGCTAATCGAACTGACATTAGGTTTAGTGTGTGTATGTGTGCTCATTTTCAAGAAAATCCTAAGGAATCTCATTTAAATTTTGTAAAGATAATTTTCAAATACCTCAAGCATACAACCAACCTAGGACTATTCTATCCTAGAGGAAAATCATTTGAATCAGTTAGTTATTCTGATGCTGACTTTGGTGGCTGTAAGTTAGATAGAAAAATCACCTCTAGAACATGTCCCTTTTTAGGAAATTCACTAGTATAATGGTGTAGTAAGAAACAAAATTATATTAGATTATCTACTACTGAAGATGAATATATATCTACTGGTAGTTATTGTGCACAAATCTTTTGGATGAAACACACATTACTAGATTATGGATATCAATTTAGGCATGTACCTATAAATTGTGACAACACAAGTGCTATTAACATCTCAAATAATCATGTTTCACATTCTAGGACAAAGCATATTGATGTAAGACATCACTTTTTGAGAGATCACTAACAAAAAGGTGATAGCACTTTAGAATTCATTGGTATTGAGTATCATCTTGCTGATATATTTACCAAACCATTAAATTATGAAAGAATAGACTATATCATACCTGAATTAGGCATGATAACTCTTAAGTAAATGTCTTACTGTTTTATATATTACTGTTGCATATCTTACTGTTTCATGTTTACGGTCTCACAGTTAGAATTCTGTGATTACTATCTAACAGTCACTGTCTCACCATAAGGATTGGTCACTGTCTTACCGTAAGGTTCAGTCACTGTCTCACCATAAGGTACAGTCACTGTCTCACCGTAAAATTCAGTCACTGTCTCACTGTAAGGATCAGTCACAGTCTCACCATAAATACCTGATATGGTCTCACCATAAATATTCTTTATGATTTTTTACTTACAAAGTAAAAAAAATCATATCATGGTAATTATTCATTTCACATTTTTATTTTCCCACACTTTTACTTTTGCGACGTTTTTTATTCCTAAATGATAAAATAAAGGAAGTGCCACTTATCCTTCACTCGAGCTTTCTTATAATCACTCAATTTGTAACCGTTCCTCAACCATTCAAACTTTCTCTCTCTAGAACCTTCAGTGAATGCCTAGGATGAAACGCCCTTCATCGTCGACTCCTGAGAAATGTAGCTCAAAGAGGAAGGAGATCACACCCAAGCTAGCACTCGAAGGTCCTCTAAATCCAAATATTGTAAACTGAGTAGTGGAACCTAAGAAAGAGATATGCCCTAAGTGGATTCTGTCAAGTAAGTCTTTAGTTTTGAAAGTTATAAAAGAGAAAGGATCGTTAGAATGGTTTTCAGAGGTAGATAGACCTATCTACCCTAATATAGTGGCTCAATTTTATTAATATGTTCAATTCTCCTTTGATTCTGAAGATGGTTATGCTGTGAGAAGATGGATAAATAGACAGAAATGCTCATTCTATTTAAGGTTATGGGAGGCATTCCTTAGGATACCCGATGAAGGTATTTGTGAGGACTATCAAAGAGGACCTCCACCTTATAGTAAATTATTCATTTTGGAAGATGCTTTGAAAATCTTAACTGGAAATGGCACCAAGAGGAGAGCCATTTCTGCTGAACTAGATGGAGAATATAGAATTATGTTTAAGTTTATATAGAACCTAATTATCCACAGAAAATATGATTTTTCTGTACTAAAATATCTTGATGTGTTTCTGATTCATCTTATAAGAAATGGGCATAAGATCAACCTTGGTAAGTATGTCATACACCATATGTGTGAGCTGATCAAAACCATATCCAAGTCAAACTCCCTATTTTATTCTTGGATTATCTCAGCCATGCTTCATGCCAAAGGTGTGGTTGGACCTAATGAAGAAGTTATCAAGGATTGTGAGTTATGCCTTTCAAAGGTCATTATCATGAGGATGAAAATCAATTGGAATCCTTGGAAAAAGGCATGGGTGGAAGACAATGATCGGATTTAAGAAAAGTTCAATCCAGGGGAACATCCCTCAAGACCAAAATATATTTTTGATCCAAGTTTGGAACTAGATGAAGTTTTTGAGTATTCTAAATAATAATAAGAAGAAGAAGATGATGTTCCTCCTAGGGAAACTATTTCTGATAAGGGAGAAAGTACTCCTGTCCCTCATGAAGTAAGTGAAGAGGAAGTTCCTGCTTCTAAAGATGTTGGTAATCTGGAAGATCAAAGAGAATTTTAAATAGAATATTTTGTATAAGAAACTAAATAGAATGTTATGGGAGATATTTTAGAAGAAGAATTACATTTTATGCAAGAAGCTGATCTTGAAGAACTCCCAATGGAAAAATCTATTTCTGAAGTCATTCCTTCAGCCGAGGAAAGGCTGGAGCTACCTTTTTAGCTAGCTATACCGGAAATGAGAGAGGAACTAAGAGATGAATTCATGGAAATAGATCAATCCCCTAAGACTCTTTGTCCTGAGAAGGATACAACTATTGAGGGGGAGCAACCCCAAAATCTAGAATCTATTGAAGTACCAAACTCGATTGATCCAAGCCCTGTAGACACTTGGTATAAATTCCCCAGCTTTTAGGACATGGATGACTCCAAGGAAGTTTCTGTAAAAGTCCTTTACCTTTCCACTATGTTCCAATTAAAATCTGTCTCAATTATTTCCCCTGAAAAAGAACTTGAGCCTGTATCAGTCTCTATATCTGAACCTCCACCAGAACAACCATATTTGGTAAGTAAAGATGATCTGAATGAATTTTGAGCTACCCTTTCGGCTGGAGTTGAAAAACTTTTGAATATCCAACCGGCTCCTATAAAAAATCAAAATGAGAGAGATGCCTCACTGTTGTTGGAAAAAGTTAATTGGACGATTCAACCCAAAATGCTTCATGAGATTTAGGAAGTCAGAGTTGAAAAAAGACTGATTAGTGATGAAGTGAAGACTCTAAGAGGTATGAATGAATACATGTAGAAAGTGGTGAATTAGAAATCAGATATTTATTCTCATCCTATGGAGCCTATTGTTCCTCAAACCCCACAAAATTTTGTCTCTCATATTCAACCTCATTTAGCTTCCTTAGCTGAAAAGGTCACAAAAAGAAACAACCGGATTGTAAGAGAGATGCGAGTGCTTGTTGGTAATCTAAACAAGATCACTAATGAGTATACGTGGTGCCTTCAAAAAGTGATAAATCAACTGAAATCTCTCACATAATCTTTCAATGATTCTAAGGCATTTGGAAAATCATCTCAATCTTTTTAGACATTTACCTGCTCAGAAAAAAGGTCAAAGAAGAACTTCAGACTGTGCTTAGTGGTTTCAATAAAGATTCTATATCTGAAGTTATCAAGAACAGTGACAAAGTTCCTGATCTGGTCCAAATCCATTCAAAAATTTCAAATGATGCTCAGCAAGAAATTTCCAAGAAAGTGGATTTCTACTTCAACCAATTATTCTCCAAGACTAACATAACAAATAATTTCAAATATATTGTAGAAAATATAAGGATTCATCCTGTTACTCAAGCTTTCAAGACTAAAGTCCAAAATCTCACAAAGTTCACTTGTCTGTTGGATAAGTTTATGGAAAACAAGGATGACTTTGAGAAAGCTATGCAGTATAGTGGAGAGATCATTAAGGATTTTATTAAGATTCTGAGGCCCTATCTTCAAGTACAGATTACAACCATTGTTGCTCCTACAGCTGCCCCTCTAAGACTTAGTTTTCCTATATTCACCTCTTCCCTAGCCTCCAATTCTATTTCTGTCAGTCAGGAACTGAGTTAGATCAGTCATGTGATCCTTGATCAATAATTGCCTTTCTCTTCTACTGCACCTACTCTGGCTCCCTCTGTCTTTGAAGGTCTTCATATACCTTCTTTATCAATTAGCTCACTCCCTTCTTTTACCTCAACCTTGGCTCCTATGGATTCCCCTTCTAATGATACTACTAAGGGAAAAGAGAAGACCAGCCAGTGATGAAGGACAATGATTACTCTCTTTTGATAGGAATCTTGTTACTTTTGTTCTACTTTTTGTAATCCCCTATTTTTCTCTAATACATTATGCACTTTTCTTGTCTCTTTTGTCTTTATTTTTCTTCCTACTTTTTGATAATCCCAAAAGGGGGAGAAATATGGGAGAAATATAAGAGAAGAGAACACTCACTTGATATATGTTATATACACATTCAAACTATGTTGTGAGAACAAATATACACTCTAAATATCCATGGTTTGTGATCATCAAAAAGGGGGAGATTGTTGTAATCCTCATGTATTAATCGTGTTTTTATGATAAAAAATCCTATTCAGTCTATAAACCTTGTTAACTATATGAAATATATATCATATCAAATGCACATTTTCTTAGTAAAAGCTATCCAAAGATCTTAAGTGATATACACTAGTTTGATTACTGTATACTATCTATTGAAATATTTTATAATGACTTTTATGACAAATGTTTGAGTTTAATCCATTCCATAAATATCACTGCTTAAGTCTGAATACAGATATTTTCCTATGTCTGAGACACCATGAAATCCAAAAACCATGAAATCCATACACCGTGACATCCAGACACCGTGAACAAGACACCGTGAACAAGACACCGTGAACCAGACACCGTGAACAAGACACTGTGAACAAGACACCGTGAACCACACACCATGAACAAGATACCATGAACAAGACACCATGAACCAGACACCGTGAACAAGACACTATGGAAATGACACTATGAACAAGACACTATGAACCAGACACTGTGAACAAGACATTGTGAACAAGACACTGTGAATGAGACACCATGAACGAGACACCGTGAACTAGACATCATGAACGAGACACCGTTTCTATGACATATTGTGACACCATTTCTTAATATGTTTTTTCGTCTTTAAATTTAATTTCTAATGGTTATATTTAAAGATTTTAAATGCACTAACTTAATTAATATTTCTTTATAGAAATTTCATCTGACAGTAAGAGGTACGAGGTGAAGAATACATGCAACATGTTGGCTCAAACAAATTCACTCCAAGATAAAAAAGTAATGCCCATAAACAAATAATTGTGTCATGATGCTAAAAAGAGAAACAAGATGATGGGAAAGAGAACGAAAATAGAATACACTTAGAAAATTATTGAAGAAATAATTGTCTCATGAAACTCAACGAGGCCGGAGAACACATGAAGCTAAATTGAATCCCAGAATCGAGAACATCTTCGTACTATCAAACATCACGAAGAAAAAAATCCAGATCTGTCTAACTTGTGACACTCTGTTTTCCATATGAGGACTTGATTTCTAAATACACTTCATCTTAGAAGTCCAGAGCTGCAAAGATTAACATTCAGAGCATTTCTAAACATATTTCAATATTTCTGCTCTATTGTGTATCTTTTTACTATCTTTCGAGTAGTGTGTGTATCTGTATAAAAACACACTCTGTATCCTACATTAAACTAAATGATACAAGATATACTCACTCAAAAATCTTTTTACACTTGTGTATATCCACAAATAAGTGTGGAAGAGGTCCCTGTGTGGCCTGGTTGTTTGTACGCACGAATAACTGTGGAAGAGGTCCCTACGTGACCTGGACAGTCCTGTGTACTTTTGTCTACCCCAATCCAGGGTGTAGATCACGTTTATTTATATAAACTTCTTAGTGGAAGGTGATCACCAAGTTGAGTGGATTAGGTCTCGGCTTGGTACTGAACCACTTATTTCATATCTGTTGTGCTGCTTAATTTAGTCTTCTCTATTTTACTACTTTACTGTATAACTCAGATATCTCTAAATTCACTATGATAATTACTCTTGGAAAGAAGTAATAACTGTCTTGTATTAGTTGAATAGCTTAAAATGTAATTTCAATAACTGACATTAAGATTATTGAGAATTAATCAATCTTATAAGAAGTTATTTAAATAGACAAACTCTTATAACAATATAACCTTGATTAACTGGGCTATATTTAAAATTATGGGGAAACCTTTTTAAGAATACTTTTTAACCATAAATTTTTATAGTTACTCAATTCACCTTCCCCTCTTGAGTAATCTACTCTGACCAACAAACTTGGTGAAGGAGGATAAGAGGATCTAATAAGGAGTTCTCAATGTTGTCCATATTAAAATTCACAGCAAAATGGAGAATCTCTGAGGGAGTGATGCCAGAATGAGATCGTTGCCTAGTTTTTCAAGGATTTTAAACCCTAGAACCTCTAGAAGCTCAATGCATCAAATGATATTTACTATGTGAGTCCCATATAGGGAACCCTCTCCAGGATTACTCTGAAATAATTCCTTGTAAATCTCAAACCATTCTTATCTATCTCTCTCCTAGTAAAGACTACAAAGGTGCCCAATCATGCTATAAACATCTATGTTTTTGTGAGACTCTATGAGTTCACTAGATACAGATGAAAGAATTAAACATTGAACATCAACCATGTTGTTCATTTGTATTTTATAGACTATGAAATCTTCATCACTCACCTCTTGAGTAGGTGGATAAAGCATTGAGAATTCTAGAACATAATATTTCCATTCATGGTGTAGAACAACTCAAAGGCATCTAAAATGCTCCTGGAAGTTACTACCAATGAGGAGATTTTATTTATCCAATATTTATCATAGGTACAGTGATATTTTCATTTTATTCTACAATTAAAAGTTTATATTATTAGTACTTTTCTTGATTTACAATTTAATGAGAAATAATTAATTGATTTTTTAAATCTCCAACTATTCTATCAAGTCACAATATCCCCTACCATTGTACTTGGAATATCTAAATTCAATGAAATTATAGTGGAAAGGTTCCATATTACCCTTTTCATAACCCCAAAAGGGGTAGTCAATTTATTTTGAAGGTATTTAGGTAGGAATGACTTTTCTAATTACGGGCCTGCATCTCCTTGATCCGTTGAGTGGATTTTCCAATCTAGAAATCATGACATGGATTTTCTCAACACTTGCCTTTAAATTACACCAAGTATAGCAAGGGATACGCCTCTTGATGTAAAATGGGTAATTCAACCCGAAACTTTCGTAAGAACTCCCCTTATAAAAGTAAGTGTCCCAAAAATGGTTAGTCAAACACATAGTTTTGTTGATTTTTGTTCCAAATCAATTAATGCAAAGCTTAGTCTAACTAAATATTAGATTTAGGTATTTTATTTTATTATGAATAATTTTTTTATCTTTTTTATCTTTTACATGTCTTGTTAATAATTAAGTGGATGTTTATGTAATTACTTAACCATGTTTGGATAAAAAATTTACTCACAATCAATTTTATTTAAATTATATATTTTCATATTAATTCATTCATTTATGTGATCTTGGTCTTGCATCAATAAATATAATTTTAATTAATTAAACATAAAATAAATAAATAATTAAATGAACTGATCATGATATTATGTAATGGTTTATTTAATGAGAGAACATTAAATTAACCTATGGCATATAAGAAATAACTCCTTATACTGAACTTGGAATGAGCTATAACATTCCAGGTGTCCACCTATGTATCACTGAGTTGGCATCATTATGGTTCCATATTGAACCGTCCCCATACACCTTGGGATGCTCCATTAATTACAAATATTTATTACTCACACACAGGTGAGGGGAACCAAATGATTGTTTGTGGAGAATTACATAAATATCCTTAGACACATAGGTCCTACATAATAATGGAGGGAGGTATGAATCACAAGACATATTTTAATTTAATATTAAATAATTTAAAAACCATGAAATAAATTTAATTAAATAAATGCCAACACAAACATAGTTTTTTGTCAAGCTCATGATTGGTCACACATGCAATGAATACACAAAAGTAAATGGCTATATTTCATTTATTTGTTCTTTTATTATTTAAGATAAATGTGATTACATTAATTAATTAATTAACTCCCATTCATCTTAATGATAATCCAATCTTATTTGGAGACACCCATCATTAATGGAATTTAGGAAAAAAAATGATATAACGAATAATTAAATATTAATTATAATAAATTAATTAATCATTTTAAAATTATTTAAAAACATTATTAAATTTTCAAACACATAATAGTGTTTTAATCAATAAAATAAGGTTTTAATGCTGTATTTTTAAATTTAATGTTATTTTAATTTTGTCCATTAATGGGAGACTACACTACGTGTACATGAAGCTACACCCCATATACCTTGATTGCTATATATCCAAGTCACATGATTGGGGATTTAGTGTGTGAACTAGGAAGACTACATGATGTGTACATGACACTTACACACCCTGTATCTAATTACCATGTGCCAGGTTGGCCTGATCAACCCATGGTGTGCAATAAAAGCATCACATGTAATTAATTACTTGGCTCATCTAGATACATTGCACATGGATATACAATGTGTGCTCCGGATACACACAGTGTAACCTAGTTTTATCAGCCAATGATTTGGGACTTCCCAATGGAATCTCTGGTCATTCTTCATTTGTTATTAATCCTTTAAGAAAGTGAAACACTAAACAAACATGATTAATATATTGATAACTTGTTAATTCAAATCAGATTAAAGAATGAATAACATGAAATAAAATCTAACCACAATTGTGCATAGATAAGTAGTCAAATAGATAATTATAAATTTAAATGTGACCACTATGATACCACTTTTTGGTTTTGGGTGAAATAGAAGCATGCGTTGGTGGGTGATATATTAAAATTTCTTTTAATAATAATTTCTCAAAACCAAGAGCGAGGATCTTTCATGTAAAATTAATAATTAATTTATTTAATATTTGAAGAAATAAATACCTGGGATTAGGAAATTTCTTCATTGATGATTATTGATTATCTGAAAAGGACCTTCTAGATTGAATTCATTACTCTTATGAGGATCCAAGGGAAGAATTCCTCTAGTGATGATCCACACATTCTTCAATAGTCTCCGAGCAGTGGCACTCATTCTCCGGGTGTAAGCGCGACGAATCGAATTACTTGCATTGTTTGTTCTTGATCAATCGTTCTTTATTATTAAAGAAATTATCTCTTAGGTTTCTCATTATTAAGAGGGAGAGAGGAGGAGGAGTCAATAGAGAATTAATTGTGTGAAACAATTATCTATTCCCAAACATGGAATTGGATTCAAATTAATTACACAGTAGTCGTAGTCATCAATTTATAGAGCTGGGATTTTAGTTACAAAATTTAATTGCATAACACCCATTAAATATAATTACAACCATTAATGAAATCCCATGCCACATAATAATAATATTAGTATTTTTATTTTATGGTGTGCCAAATTGCGCAAAATGGATAAATAATATTTACACATTCATAAATAATTATTTCATCACTGGATACGGTCTTGGTTCATTCAAACTTCTCTTATATTTATTGAAATCTTGAATAAATATTTTATTCTCTTAAATAAATATTTTATTCAAAAACTAGTAAATAAATATTAAATAAAATAAATAAATATATTTTATTCTTAATTTCATGAATAAATATTTATTTAATTAATGTGATCATTATAACTGAAATTAAATTATTCCTCAGTCTTGAGATTAATATTTATTCCATTAATTAAATTCAAATAGAATTTAATCAAGACCACAAAAAATACATAGTGTGTAACCCTCTAGGATTCTATCTTATTGGAATTAGGTGGGCTTTATTATAGTCTAATATTACTATATTGAAATGGTTCAAGGCACCCAAGAGATATGACTTAAAGTCATAATGATGATAACCACATATGAATTATCATTTTGTAATATAATCCATTTTTCACATAATCTCATCAAGTAGGTTGCATGATAGTGCCATCAACCTATATTCTTGATACATAATTCTTTGACTATTTGAAATAAACTCATCGTTTCACCATGACCATGAAATTTAGGGATATGTTTATATTTCAATGAAAGGATTGAGATATCAAATTCCATAAATATAGAAGGTACAAATCATTTTTTGACTTATTCATTAATAACCTGTAATTTGTGACACACCCAATATACCCTACTTCCTGCCAACATATGGCATGATGGTTTTTGTCTGCAAATCTAAGTGCATGAGTCATGAAATGAATTATTGAAAATATTAAATTCTAAGGACTATTACACATGATTGAAGATAAGAATATCTAATGACACCAAAACATACATAATTACTACTGGAGGGTTTGTTCTCATAATCTTTTGTCTTAGAGATTACCAAGTGTGAACTTCATGAGAAGAAGTCTCATATTCTTACAAGTAATCACACTTTATGGTCTATATACTATGTGTCCCATCATAGTATGTTATCTAAATGTAGAACTATATTAAGAATATATTCATATCACTTCAAGGTTCTCATCATAGTAGAGAACAACTATGACCTTATCAATGTGAAAAATAATCTAGGAGATTATTACATTATAGTCATGAATAACAATTAAAAATATGTAAAAATATGTTTAATTTAATATTTAATTCATCAAATATTCATATAATCAAAGTAAAAACAGTTGGTTCTAGGATATCAACTCTAAAAGTTATTAGTGGATGAGGCAAGAAAGACAACCATATTAGGCTCTACCCTTCACCATTCATACTCAAATGTCTAAAAAATTAGCTATTCCACCTAATATTATTTAATCCAGTGAATCAATAAAATATTTAATAGAGGATATTTAATGTAAATGTGAAATAATGTTATAAAATAGAAATCCTTAACTTGAGTTGTAGTATGCGACTCTTCCACCATGCTTTTTAAAGAATCCAATTTTCCTAATATTTAATGGAATTAGAGACCTGGAGAAACTCCTAAATAATTATGTATCTCAATTTTCTCCCATGATAGATAACCTTGAGTATAAAGTGGTAGTTCATCCAATATTTTTCAAATAGTTTATAGATAGGCTATCTTTTTTCAAGTAAAGAAATCTTCCGCCCAGATCAATCATTAGATTGGAATACCTCCACCAAAAATTCCATTACCAATTTAAATCTATAATTAGAAAAAATACATTACTCAATATCTAATATTTTAAACAACATGATAATTAGGAATTTTAAAACTTTATTTTTAGGTGGAAGGGTCTGACCTACTCCTTAAAATTGAAAACCCCCCAAGAAGAGTTGATGGGTAACTGGATAGAAAATATTCATGATGAGTTGAAAACACCATTGATTACAGTAAAGTACCTAGGTGGAATATGTGAGTTTTTCATTATTGAAAAATGGTTTGAAGAATATATTTGAAATTCCAAAACCTTGTCTAAAACAATACCTGTAGGTTAGGGGAATAATACTGAGAAGGTGGAAACTTCAATTGTAATTCTTAATCTAAATATAAAACTAGATTCAATACCCAATCCCATACAATATCACATGTTAACTTTTTTTGAATAGGAACAAAAAAACATCCTCATCAGAAAGGAAAAAAGAGTAGATATACCCATAATATGAAGACCAAAAGAATAAAGTGTATTCTTTCTGAAATGAGAAAGTCATAAGTTATGTTGTCACAATTATGGAGAAAAATTTTCTAAAGATTCTAAATCTTAAGAATCCTAAACAAGTTAGCCTTAGTGACCACCAAATTTATTTCATTTTCTATAAAATTGGGACATACCATCCATGAGTGCCTTGTTATTAAATAAATCCTCTAAAAGATACTAAATCCTGGATAAATGAAATTAGGTAAGTCACGAACACAAGTGGTTTTTATTTTCAACATCCCATTAGAAGAAGAAGAAAAATGGTAGGAAATAAAAAAAATTTCATATATGTATGATGATTGGATGACTAGAAAAATGGTAAACTAAACCCATTATATCCTTAGGGTAGAACCAATTCTATAATTTATGACCAAGATTCCCTCTCTAAAGTCAAATTCAACTTCCTTAACATCATAGTCTACTAATATTTGGTCATATACTAATCGGTGAAACTGGTATGGAATGAGTAAGGTGTAGGAAGATGAACCCATATGATATTGCAAGATGGTTTAAACCAGACTAATCTTTATGAATATGGAATTGTTAAGACAAGTATCATCCCACCAAACAAAATCCTTATCAAACAAAGTGTCTCTTTACCACTCTATCAATGTGATTCACTTGATAAATCCATGATATGATGAATAATATTAATATGAACCTAATTTTCCTCATCATAATTGAGAAATAGAGGGAATAGGGCACTAAGGATAATGTGGTTTAAGAATATTTGGTTGATATGGATCTCATCATTCATGAAATATCCCAACTAAAACCATATATGTTGTATAAAACTAATGAAAGGAACTTTAACTGGCACATTAGGAGCACCGATCTACCTCTCAGTCAACCAGGGATCAATCAAATCCAATTATATTGGATGACCAGTAGGTAAATAGAAATTCCCTTAGTAAAAAATAGAACATGATAAGGACTACTCATTCCAAATAATAGATTGAGAAAAAATACCCAAATTCTAATCATGAAAAGAAGTTCCTAGTGTTGGTGATTTCATATCCCAAACCACAAATAAAAGAGTAGCCTCAAGGTGGGTATCATAGAACTCCTAATCAGAAATATGTCATCTTGAAAAATATTTATATCTTTTGAGACAAGATATCAATCTTGGATGACCTTCATCTAACAAATAAGCTATGTGGATAACTTTTATAGACCCTTTTAACCCAAAAAGAGTTTAAAACTAAGGTTAGTGATGCTAAAGTGTATCATACATAGATTGATCTTACTAACTTCCATATATTTTTCCTCTATATGGATCAATACAAGGAGACTATCATATAAGGAAAAATCATACCATTGTACATTTTTATAAAAATATACAACATTGATGTATCTCAATCTCTCATTAATAATGAATCCAAAATCAATCTCATTATGGTCAGGATTCTTTGATGGTTGGGTCACATTGAAGATGATTTATCTCCCTCAATAATGAATATTTATGGATACATAAACAAAAGAAAAATCATAATGGATGAATTAAGCTAAGGGAATAGTTCGAGGTCCTCATCTATAACTCTAAATTCATGGTTTTTTTACAGGACACAACTTTAATATCCTATTAATAAGACCTTGATTACATATAGATATAATGGAACCCTCTTTATAATATCAATGTATCAAATAATAGATTTATGTACAAGCTAGAATATAGTATAGTGATAAGTAATCTTTTGAGTCCAATGCGTCTTATTACATCGATGAAAAATTCTACCAAAGAGAATGAACACAGTCCATGATCAATAATGTCATTCAATTCTCCATTTCCAATGGTCTAAAAATGGATATGGTAAACTATTTCAATGAGATCGATTAAGAATATGTATTTCCCATCAACCAAATTAGGGTAATAAATCTAGAATTGGGCATATCATCCTTTGTATTCATGGTACCAATCACATCATCCAAACTAAATACAGAGAATAAGGATATAATTCCCATGATGAAAGAAATAGGAGAGATAAAAATGTTGCCTCTTCTTGTTCAAGATCCTATATGATCCATGTATCACTACCTGGATTAGAATATTCCATTAGCTCTAAAAATCCCCCTTTTATCACCCACTTTTGCTGAGATTGAGGCAGAGGAGGAAGAAGAAGAGGATCTCAAAGACACCACTACAACATTTGAGGAAAGAATATCTGCCACCATTGATGAACTTAGACAATTAAATTTGGGTACAAAAGAAGATATGTGGACCAAATTAATCTGTTCTACCATTTATTCCAAATAAAAAAAGACGTACATTTATTTATTGAAGCATAATTAATATGTATTCACATTGAATTATACATAAATTTATAACCTTAAACCTAATATGTCCACCCATCATCTAAACTTACCATAAGACCACTATTGTTATAATAAGGTATCCAAAATAATGAAACAATATCATGCTACTAACATTTAATCCAAAGTTTATAATATTATAAAAATATATTTCATTCAATAGGTTCAGTGAATAAAATAGATTCCCAATATCATCCTAGTCAAGAAGAATATCAGATAGATCAATATTTTCATTGATTTATGGGATCTCAACCAGTATTTCTTGAAAGACGATTTCCAGTGATGGGTCTCACTGGCGATCTGGTTTAGTGGCATTGGGGGTTGGATCTGGGTTTCATGATTTTGGCCTCGGCGGCGAGGGCTGGTGGTTGATCGCAGGTGATTCAGACGTCTTTGTGGTGATGCTGGGGGCATGGCTCGAGGCAGTTCACTGATCAAGACACCTCGGTCATCGTGTTTATGATGATGGGTTTGGTTTTTGATTTTGAAATTTGAATCTACTATTGTGATTTTATTTCTAGTTGGCAGGTTCCATGACACCATTTAATGTTGGATCAGTGTTTATGTTGGATTAGTGTCTGTATGGTTATCGGTAATACATAAACTGGCTTTGAGAAAATGAAAAAAATGGATTGCAGGTAGGACTAAATTCAGATGGCCCCTAAATATGAAGAGTCCACTACTTTTAGGGAACCTCAATGAGTTCATTGCTATTGAGTGATTCCCTTCATCTTGAAAAACATTGGAACCACATATCAATGTTCCATGCACTAAATTTTCAATCCCTTTCTATGGAATACCAAGGAATTTTTTTTTCAATGATTTTTTGGTCAAATACCAATAATTATATGAAAAAATTTCTAACCTCTACATAATATTTAACAAACTACAATATCACAATATAAAAATAAATAACTTGAAATGTTACATTTGGGTTACCTCGAGAAAGTTTCTTAGCATTATGGTGTACCACCATGGTATTGAAGTAAAACCTAAGAAAACCAAGTTGATCCTCAACATGCCACATCCTTGAAACCTCAAATAGTTGATAGGGTTTCAAGGATTACTTTTCTATATCATACACTTCATAGATAACCTCAAAGGAAAATTCCTACCCTTCACCAAGCTGATAAAGAAGGAAGTCA
The DNA here is from genome assembly GCA_963277665.1 of Viscum album. Classification (NCBI taxonomy): domain Eukaryota; kingdom Viridiplantae; phylum Streptophyta; class Magnoliopsida; order Santalales; family Viscaceae; genus Viscum; species Viscum album. The sequence continues at coordinate 27,552,860 of OY728132.1, read as the reverse complement.
CTTGTCAGTGGGATAGAAATTATCAATAATCCCTTGAAAATCTCAAAACATTTATCTTAATACCACTAATATTCATGCCAATTTTTAAAATAAATCCACCCAATCCCTATGTGATAACCTTAGAGTGATCGATCAAGGACTTTCATATGTAGAAAAATAAAATAGGGAATGAAAATAGTCTCTAATATCTCAGAAGAACCATAATGGATATAGAGACTTGATATTATTATATAAAAAAAATTCCTTACATTTAACTTCATGGTTTAGAAATTTAGACACTACATGTAGCACCATGAATTCCAATTAGTCTCTCGTATTGATCTATGTAATCACATAAATAGTTTTCTAATGTTAACTGGATGTCTAGCATGGTGAATAGTCATCTTGTAGTAGTTTGGAATCTGGTTTATAAAAAAAGTTGTATTCAAATGGAAAGAACTAGAGAATTTACTCATGTACATACTTAAAAAGAAAACACACCAATAGATATATAACTAAATGATAAATAAGTATTCTCTATCCAAGATACTGTCTTGATATGGGAGATTTACTTCAAAAACACCTTTAAAATCCTGATAGTAAAAATTTTGAAAAAAAAAACTCAATAGTGTTGTCTAGGGAATCATCCTCACTTATTCAGCCAAGGTAGTTTTTAACTATTATTTTTTGTTGTTAGAAGGATACACCAACAATGAGGTGGAATTGCAGGCTCTCATTGTGGGACTGGAATTGTAGATCTCAGTGGCATGCCTAAATATAAAAAGAAACTCATAATTGGCGATTAAGAAAATCAATAGAAAATATACCATCAAAAAGGAAGAATTTATTCCTTTTCTTGATTATGTGGGAGGATTAATGGTAGAACTCCCATAAAAGAAAACACTATCTCAAATTATACATTCAAAAAATGTCCATGAGGATGCTCTGTATAATATAGCCATGAACCTGAAAGATCAATACTAGGATTAGAAATTCATCAATGATGCACATTGCAGGGTGGTGTCTCCATTCACCAGTAGTGACATAGAAGAGATCAATGAGATCAAAATTTCCACTAAGAAAGGTGAGCCCATATAATTTGAAAGTGATACCTAAATTTGACTGAAGTTCTCCATATTTCACAACTTCTAAAATATAATTTTCATTAGACTGAGTAAAAAAGGAATAAATTTAATATTTGGTAGTCATCTTCACCCTTTATGGAAACCTAAATTTTAAAAAATTTATCTATAAAAAAGGATTTTATGGAATCATCCTTTGAATAATTAAATGATGAGTGACTCTCACAATTATGAAAAAAGTTAGTGTAGGTGTTTGTGGTTCTCATAAGTTAATAACCAATATCTCCTATCAAATCAGGAGTCTTAAATATTTCTGATTTCCAATGAAACAAGATTTCATGGATTTTAATAAGAGATTTCATGCCTACCATATACATACCAACTTCATTAATCAATCCCCAGAGTTATTACATACCACTCACTATTCATATCCATTTTCTATCTGGGGATTAGATTTCAGGGGTCCATATCCCCCCAAAATAGCCAAATAGTTTAAGTATATCCTTACTACCACTGATTTATTTTCTAAGTGGGTTGAAAAAATATCCCTCAAGGAATTCAGGAAAAAGGATATCATTAAATTTTTGAAGATAAAAACCAATAAAATATTTGGTGTCCCCCTCAGAGTACTAATAAAAAAGACACCAATTTATTCTATTTCGAGTTGAAAAGGTTATATTATCACTACAATATTTAGTCTAATCACTCATTTGACTATGATGAAATAAAAAATGGGTAGATAGAGGCTTTCAACATGAACCTATCTAATATACTTCATAAAATGGTTGAAAAGACAAATAATCTCATCTAGAAAAACTATTTCATGATTTGTGGACCTATCACAACATAAACCTCACTAATATAAAATAGACCCAATATTAGATTATAAAAGGGAAAAAAGTAGTACTACTCATTGAGGTCAAACTACTCTGAATCCTCATTTCCATATGAAAGTAGCTATCAAAGGAAGATAAATCCTATAAGTTGTTGGATGAGTTGGCACTAATAGATGATAAAATATTTCACACACTACACATTATGGAAGTCCATTAGAACCTGGTTTCAAGAGCCTCCTATAAAAAATGCTTGCATCTATTCATTCCTCCATGGAGAGATGGTATTGGTTCAAAGAACTCCAATGATACATAAGAATAAAACTCCAAATCTTGGATAAAATGGTAAGGACCATATTCCATACACAAGGTCAACTCTAATGGTGGTTATTCACTGATCACTATGGATAAAGAGTGTATCACCCAATCCACTAATGCAATATTCCTCAAGAAATTATTTTTATAATTTTCACATCACTTCATAATTCATGGAAGAAAGAATTTAAAATGCATAACACTCACATCCTAGTCGCATGATGTAAAACCACATGAAAACATCCTCATCATGTGATGTAAAACTTATTTTCATTAAATCCTTGTTGCATGATGTTAAACTAAATGACACACTACCTAAAATATAGTATTTATTGGAGGTTTAAAATACCGTTAATTTTTTTCATGATGGTCTTTGAAAACCATTGCAAAAAGTGGAACTGTGAAAAATTTCATTGTGGTTTTTAAAAAGCATTGTGAAAAGATTAAGGGAACTACCATAAAACTGGGCAAGACCAGCGCCAGCCTTTATCAGCACTAACGAAAAAGTGCTGATGAGGGGGGGGGGGTATGTTTATTAGCGCTGCAAAAAGCACTGATAAAGGGTACCTTTATCATCACTAAAAAAGCACTAATAAAAGTACCCATTTATTAGTTTTTTTTAGCGCTGATAAAGGTACCCCTTTTAACATCTCTTTTTTTAGCGCTGTTAAAGGGTACCCCTTTATTAGTGCTTTTTTAGTAGCGCTGATAAAGGGGGGTCTTTATCAACGCTTTTTTTAAAAGCTCTGATAAAGGGTCTACTTACAATTTTTTTTAATAAATAATTTGCTAATTATTATGGAGTCATAGTCATTTAATAACAATTTGAAGACTAAAAAAATAAAAAAATTTAAAAAAGATCCAAAATATGTTGAAAACGCAACTCGAACTTCAAACAACCATAATTTTTTATCTGGGTGTCTGTTGAGCTGTACATCATATCAAATCAAAGCCTGTGACGAGCTCTACGTGCTAGTGATTGAGGAATAGCCTTTGTCACATTTTTTGAGGCCAAAAAAGACCCAGAAGACCTCCAAAACTGAGTTTTTAGTTGGGATACCGTGATTTTTTAACATTTTGTTGATTTTCAGCCTCATTTAAGGGGGTATTATTGGATTTTTTTTGGTGGGGACTGATTTTATTCCAAGGAATTACATTCATATTGATATCATGTTCTTCAAATTTTATCGTTTTTTATAATGAACTACTATTTATAATCAAATATATAACAATATATATATATATTTATATATTCACACATAAAAATTTAATTATAAATATAAAAAATAAAATATATTTACATATAAAATATATTAGGTTTATCTAAATAATAACTAATAGCCATTTTATTTAAAATAAAAATATATGAATATTTATATACCTATATATTAATCTAACTATATTTATATATATATGTTAATATAACTACATATATATATTCATATAACTATAAATATATATATATTAATATCACTATAAATATATATATTAATATAACTATATATATATATTAATATAACTATATATATATTAATATAAATATATATTACTATACGAGTAACTATAACTATATATATATATATAGATATCATGAAATGGAAAACAAATCAAAATAGAGGAGTGGTAAGGGCTTAAGCGTGCAGGGGGAGGTCTTGAGTTCAAAACCTGGTGGAGGCAGGGGCGCGTGCATGGGGGTGGATTTGGGGGGATAGCACTGATAAAGGGTGGAGGGGCTACGTACGGGAGCTGGAGGGGCTGGAAAGCACTGTTAAAAGGAGGGCTCAAGCGCTATTAAAGCCCGCCGATTAGAATGATTTTTTTAATTTTTTTAATTTTTTTTTTAATTTTTTTACTTTTATCAGCGCTAAAAAAAGCGCTGATAAAAGAGGTATTTTAACAGAACTAAAAAGAAAAGAGCTGATAAAGGACCCTTTTATCAGCAATTATTTTTTACGCTGATAAAAGACCCCTTTTATCAGCTCTTTTTTTTAGCACTAATAAAAGGGGTCTTTATCAGTGCTTTTTGGAGCGCTGATAAAGGGACCCCCCTTTATCTTTTTCAGCATTAACAACGCTTTTCTAGCACTATTAAAGACCATTTTTAGCACTCATAAAAGGGGTATTTGTAGTAGTGGGGGTTGTTTCGAAAACCTCTTTGAAATTTTTAGCGGTGGTTTTTTTAATTCTTAATTTTTTTTTTATTTTTTTTACATTTGTCAATTTTTTAATATTTTAATATTATTAATTTTTCATATTATTATTTATTATTTATTCTATATTATTTATTACATATTAATTTGTCATGTATTATTTGTTTTTATTTATTATTTATATTATTAATTAATTATTCAGTATTTATTTACTTGTTTTGTATTTATCATTTATTTACTTATTTATTTATCCTTTCAAGCATGCATATGTCATGCATGAAATGAATAAAGTCATTATATATATATATATGTTGGGTTGGATTTGAGCCCCTCACCTCTTGGTTATTCTGTAAATACTTCACTACTCTAACAAGCATTCATGTGGTGAGTAAACAAAATTTAATATACTAATATATATAGATAAAAATAAATAACAACCTGTATACACAAATAATAATATTAAGGAATCAATAATAATAATAATAATAAATAATAATAATTAATAGTAAATAATAAATAATAAATAAATAATAATAATAATAATATATAACAAATAAATATCAAATAAATAAATAAATAATAAGTAAATAAATAAATTAGTAAATAAATAATAAGTAATAAGTAATAAATAATAAATACTAAAAAATAAATTAATAATAAATAATAAAATAAATATATAATAAATAAGTAATAAAAAAATAAAAAATAAAAAATAAAAAATAAAAAATAAAAAATAAAAAATAAAAAATCAATGAATATATCAGAAATAAGAAATTTAGAAATAAAAAATAAAAAATAAGAAATAAAAAATAAGAATTAAGAAATAATAAATAAGAAATAAGAAATAAGAAATAATAAATAAGAAATAAGAAATAAGGAATAAGAAATAAGAAGTAGTAAATAATAAATAATAAATAGTAAATAGTAAATAAATAATTATAATTTCATATAAATTTATTTAAATACACTTATATATATATAAATGTGTATAAATACAAGCACAAAGACACACACACACACCAACCAAAATAATACATATAAATATATATACCAACATCATTTATATATAAATATACATAAATGGATATAAATATATATAAATATAGACTAATATGCATAAATACATATAAATATCTATGCATAGATGCAATTATACATAATTTATAAATAAATATTGATAAATATATATAAATTATAAATATATATACATAAATGTATAGAAATAAATACAAATATATATATATATATATAATATAAATCACCAAAAGAGGGAAAACCACAATAATTACAACACTGTAAAATCATTATGAATATAAATCAATGGAATAAAATCATAGATGACCCAATATGAATATGAAAACACTCTTAAATGAAGCTAAAATGATAGTAAATGTTAAAAAATCATGGCATACAAATAAAAAACGTTGTATTGGAGGCTTTCCAAACCTTTTTTGAACCCAAAAAAAATAATGACCCACCCCACCAGTCAGCAAGGCATAAATCTCTTCATAGGATTTGATTTGATGTATAGAAGAGTCAAAAAGGACACGTGGAAATTTTTTTTATGTCCATTTGAATTTGAATTTGAATTTCAACTTCTATTAAAATAGTAATAAATTTTATTCTCTTACTTATGATAAAATTATTATCCAATGTTGTTATAGTTAATTTCAAAATCTTCAATTTGATTGGTTATAAAGATGAAACAGACATCCAAATCAAAAGGTATTTTCATTTTATGTTGAAATTTGATTTTTTAATTTATTTTTAGTGGTATTTTCTTAAAATACAACTAATAAAAGAAATAAAAAAAAACTATTTTTTAAATGTTTATCTTTTGTTTTTTTAAAAATCACTACAAATTTTAATTTTTCTTATAGTGAAATTTCATTCCAGCATAATGGACTTAAAATATATATGCACATAGGTCTATTATATAAGAAATTAAATTTCATGGAATTATTGATGGGTTTATTTTTATTGACTAGTACTAGAGAAAAAACCCCTTTCCTCATGCGAGAGTTAGATCCGTGTGGGAACACTAATGCATGTTGTATACCCAACTTATTACTAGTATTAAGGATGGTGTGCCTGATAGGGATAATATTTTCCTCATTTTATATATTAATTTCAATTATTTAAACCCTCAAAATTTATCAATTTGAGCTTATATAGATTAATTTTGGATTTATGGTGTGTTTTGAGCAAAAATGTAATAATTGGTTAAATTTGGAATTTTGACACAATTTTATCACAAAGGTAATTTGGGAATAACTTTTAAAATATTAATCCAATTTAAGTGATTAAATTTTTTATAATTATTTTTTAAAATTTTATTCAAATTTTTATACAGGACCTAGAGCCGATTCTACCATCTTGAGGCCCGAAAAAAATGAGTAAAGTTAAAAAGTCGTTCGGGAAGACATGGTGGACCCCATCTCTACAACAGAAACACAACTCGGTCTACACACCTACAATTGAGGTGATTATACCTCGAATTTAACAAGGAATTATAGAAACTTTAGTCTAATAGATTTCATAGATGATATCATAAAGGTTTCAATTGAATGAAATACTTTGAAGGAAGCTTCCTAGAACCTTCATCCATAGAAAGTCATAATCAATAATAATTCCATAAATTCATCTTATAGTGTCTAATTAATATGAAATAATTAGGTAACATAGTAAATTCAATTTCCAATATCCTATAATAAGGGACCTTGGGCTCATTAAAAAAGATATTATTCCAAATAGGAATATACATTCTGGGAATAGATTCTGATCAAAATTTTCTTTCTCTTTTATTTTCTCTATTTTCTCATTCATAGTTTTGTAATGTCTTCTTATTGACAATTCATCCCTATTACCATTACCATAGTGGGGTAATCATTTTAGTGATTTATTGTAACACCCCGAGCTTCCACGATACGCTTCTCATTCAATAATGCAAAAGCTTGCATTGTACGCAACTTCAAGTTCTAAAACACTGCGACTAATCAAAGTAGCCATTATGAATAGTAATAAACAATTTTTAAAATTATAGAAATTTTATATTTCAAAATGGACTTCATTTTTGGATTCAGAATATCGAAATTAGCCTATGTTGAATTTTTGGTATTTTTCTGAGAACTTCTAATTTTTATGAATAGTGAAAAATACTTTAAAACAACTTTTTTAATCAAAATAATTTATTGTGATAAATTATACTATTTATTGGTTTTAAGGTATAATTAGAATATATTTTTACCATTTTATCCAATGGTGGTCATTATAATTAATTTAACATTGAAATTGGACATAAACAATTGCCAATCTTTTGATATAAATTGTTTCTTAAAAACACGCTATTTGTCGTAACAGCGGGAATTAATTATAAAATTAATTAATGCAACTTATATGTTTGGAATTTTGTAAAATAGACATCATTTTTGAATTCGGAATATCAATTATAGCTTAGGGTGAAATTTTGGCCTTGTTCTGAAAAACTTCAATTTTTGATGAATAGTGAAACCACTAAGTGGTAGTTAAATAACTGATTTTTCGTTTAAATAAAATATTACCACTTCTGTGATTTGATTTTCAAAAATACGACATACATGGTTGTCATTAAGAAGTAAAATGCGGTTCAATGAGATTAAAATAATTTTTTGGTGAATAGTAACTTTTAAGTTCTTAATCGCGATTAGAGGTAATTAGTGTAGTTTAAGGTACAAATAATGTTTTAATAATATGAGATGAGCATGACACTTGTCCTACTCCTATTGGATGAGTCATGGCCGACCCAGACAACCCATTGGTCAACTTGGGGACCCCATGGAGCCACTTTAGTTGGAAAATGACATTAGTATATATTTATTTAATGTTAAAATTAAATTGACACAAACATGAGTTATTTTACTAAAATAGTTTTTAAGTGGGGTTACAAAAGTCCAAATTTTGACTATAAATATTCATTAGAAAGCTAAAAATATTTCCTACATCATAGTATTTTTTTTATAATTTTTAGACATTAAATAAATTAAATTATTTATGACATCATTATGATGCAGCGATGACCTCATTATTTAATGATTTAAATAAAATGAGAAGATAATGAAAAATCCAAGGCTTACACTTGTCCAAAGCCTATTGGATGAGGATATTTCGAAACCTTATCACCTTAGCCTCTAATTATATAAGTTTGGGACCTTTAGAATCCGAAAATCATTGTGAAATAATATAACATTTCAATCTTTCCAAAAGTGCCCCTCCTCTCCACTTATAAAAGGCCCCCACCTCTCCCACCTCATTTACACTTTCAAACCATTTGGCTCGGCCAAACTCTGCCCAAATACTCTCCCAAATTCCCCCTCTTACTCCTAGAAGTCTTACTTTGGGCAGAACGCTTCCCAAGGAAGCCTTTGGCTCAAATCAAAAAGAGTTACCCGATTTTGAGGTAATGTCTTCTCTAATGTTGTTTTGTTTTATTTTTCTTCTCCAACCCCCTAAACTCTTTTTATTCATTTCTTTTGTAACAAAAACAGTATCCTCAATATACTAGGATTTTGTTATAAGAAGGATTTGATCTACACTTACACACACCTACATCTAATGGTTAAAGAACATACGGTTTCTGTGGATGGAGAATTTCTGCCTCACGAAACGATGATTGTTCAACACTCATATAACACCTCCAAAGGTGGACATTAAGATGTCACTATTTTTATATATGATATATAATATGTTTATTTTTTACTTATGCTTATGTATTTCTCATTTATGTCATACTTTATGATTTCCATTATGGGTAAAACACGATAATTTCATTTTAGGAAGTGCGGACTACCGCCCCCTCAAAGTGATTTGAATCGTTAATGCCATATGTGGGATGTATAAAGGATGGAGTAAATGGTATTATACACTATATTATACTGGAATTATATTATACATTTATATCATTATTATTTCATTCCATTAAATATGAAATTGAAATGAAAGTAGCGTTCATGCGTACGTACGGCTTACCGTCTCCATGAACGGTGCATTTCATTTGTTACCTCTAAATGTTACATATATGAGATATATATGAAATCTAAATCATGAATATAATTCTGGAGATAATGGATATTCTACCACATAAACAACTTGTAATTATAAGAATTTTATTGTTGACTCAAGTACCAAAGATCGACAAAACGACCGTTATTAACTTAAATAATTACATAATGTTCATATCATTGTAATAAGTGATATAAAAAGGATAATGAAATTGAAAATGGTTCTTAATAAGGTATATATTAACTCTAGTTTATTATTCAGGAGGTTAAAGAATGGTTGAGTCAAGTCAGACACGAGGTAAGGGAATTTCTTAACCCAATATCCTTTCTTTGGGTTAATCTCCTACTTTCAAATTATGTCATGATATTATTATGTCCTATTTTGTATTTTTACTTTATTTATGTGTACCTATAGTGAATACACATAATAGATCTATTTTATTTTAAAAATGATCTATTTAAGGATTTCGTCTCAATCCCCTTTCATTGAGGCATATTTGGTTTTATACACAAATTTCTTTTATACGGTGTATAAACCCCTTTGACTTTTACGTTTATTCAAAAGGAAATCTTTTTTATACGAAGCGATTTGCTAAACGACAAAAGGGAATGTTTTTCTTTCCGTACTTATGCGGTGACAACGACTTCTCCGCCGCCGTGACCATTATTTGAGTTTCGGCTTCCTCTACAAGCCATCATTTTTTTAATGAAAAATAAATACAAAGTTTTAACTTTCTTTTATTTTGGTATTGAAAATGGTTTTGAAAGAATTTTTATTATATCAATGTGTTGTATTGATATCTTGTGATTGAAATGTGGAAATGTTATGTTTCCTTTATGCATGTTTTATGTGATACGATTATGTTATGGTTTATGATATGTTTAAACCTATTCATATGAGGAATGCATTGGACTTAATAAGTGACGGGTGGAGCCCGCTATAGCTCCTCGATGCATCGGCAGGTCTCATGAGACAAACTAGTATCTTGGCACGAGGCCTTGACAAAATATTATTTGTGGTCTTGGCACGAGGCCTTGACTACGTTGTTATGATAGTCTGGCATTATGCATTCCATCATTATGAAAGTGGTTACTGATATTGCATGTGATTATTCGACCAGTAGAATATCCATGTGAAGAAGTAAATGGCATTATCTCATTTTACTTTTTCCATATTATGTTGAAGTTCATGTTTAAAAGGATTTTGTTTTAGTTATACATTGCCTTAAATGTTAATGTTTATTTATGAAAGCTTCCGCTATATTGTTAACCTTACTGAGCATCTGAGCTCACCCCTTTCAATGTTTTAATATTTTTCCAGGATGTGAAGAAGTATTTTATGAATGACCTACAGGGGTAGTCAGAAAGGGATATGATTGTGGACTATGAAGACCATGTTATTGTAGTTTGTTTACTTTTTGATGTAATGAAAGACTTATGAATGTATCTAGTGTTTCCAAGGCTACTAAACTAATCGGTCTTTCGAGACTTGATCTTTTGTGATCATGCCAATGTTACGAACTAATGCACCAACTCTGGGTAGCTGGGGTCGGGGCGTTACAGTTGGTATCAGAGGCAGTTTAGTACTAACCTTGGAAGCTAGATTTAGATAAACTCTGATTAGAGAACATAGCCCAAAGATAGACTTTGAGGATTATTATAGAAGAACTTCCTAGAATTTTGTTATTGTAGAGATTTTGTGAGTTTTCCGAGCAATACATCCTTGTCTGGATACGAGTAGGTAGAGGCGGCTCTGGCACAGATGTACCTAGGGGTAAAACCCGAAAACACCGCTTTGAGCTAGACTCGAACGAGAACTGGTTCACGACAACGGGCCTTGCTGTACTCTTGGTTACGAAACTCCCGGGGGATATGCTTAGGATAATTCTCATTTTCTTTACAAACCACTATGAAGGGTTATGAGTATATACTTCCTCAAAGGAAACATTTCTTTTTATGATTATGGATTATATCCATAAATAGTTCAATTTATGTAAAGTATTTTACAAATATGGAATTATGTGTTTTATTTCATAAACTAATCTAGTTTATGCAATTGTTTAGAAATGGCGCTTAGTGGAAGAAATGGAAACCGTATCAATGCACGCACTCCATGTAGGGATTTCCCTCCTGCTCAAGATAATTATAGTGGGGCTGGTGATGCAACTGGTGCCGATCAGCTAATCACCATACTGGGACAACTTACTCAGGTTATGAATAATAACCTTACTCGTATGGAGCACCCTGATCCGCAACGTGGAGGATCAATGCTAGACCGTTTCATGAGGCAACAACCACCAACCTTCAATGGGGGTACAAATCCGTTAGTATCTGAGCAATGGATAAACTCCTTAGAGAAAATATTCCATGCCTTGGGGAGTAGCGAAAGGGAGAAGGTTGTCATGGCAGTTTACCGCCTCACTGGAGATGCCGATCAGTGGTGGTCTCTGATTCAAAACACAAAGGAAGATGATGACGTATCGAATATGGAATGGAGGGAGTTCAAAGATCTGTTTTTAGAAAAAATATTTTCCTCGTGACCATCGAGCAGATATGGAAAGGAAATTTCTGAGTTTGAGGCAGAAGGAGGATGAGAATGTCGCAAAGTATGAGGCTAACTTTACAAGGTTAGCGAGGCATTCTGCTGATTATATACGTAACCCAAGGAGTAATATTGATCGTTTCTTTGATGGGTTAAAACCATTTCTCCGTCGAGATTTAGTATCACAATCCTTCTCATCATACGAAGATATTGTCTCGTGTGCTATCAAGACAGAAAAGGAATTCTCTAAGTCTTATGACAACAAAGTAAAGCAAGAGAAGAAGAGAACGGTGGAACAAGAGACAGATAAAGGGAAAAAGGGAAAGAAGGATTTTCCATTATGTGATAATTGTGGGAAGAATCACCCTGGTACTTGCCTAAAAGGAATGGGAGTTTGTTATAAATGTGGAGAAAAGGGTCACCAGGCTCGTGATTGCAAGGGAAAGAAAGAGGCTGTCAAAGTTGAATGCTACAATTGTAGGGAAACAGGGCATTATGCAAATGAATGTCCTAAGCGTCAGGGAAACTTACCTCAGAAAAGGCCAAGGGATCAAGGCCAATCTTACGCTGTGACTACAGTTGAAGCGGAATAATTAATGTATTGGTGCTTTTGGACTCAAGGATTATATTCTGGTTATAAGAATAATGTGATATATATATATATGGATTGTACTGCAGTACTTGTTGATTTCAGTAAGGTTTTAATATGATTAAGGTAATCATATTTTTAGTATGTGACAATAAGAGAAACTTTTCTTTGTTTGGGGAATCTGATGTTACAATTGATTTTGGAATTAAGAGACCTTTTAGAGAAAGTCTGGACAGAGGTATTTTGGATAACTATAAAGGTTGGAGTGGATTAAGTTGATCTTTGGATAGTATTGTTTAAGGTTAAAACATTTATGAAGATTATTTTTGGAATAGTATAGTACTATATTTTTAGGAAAAGGACAACCTGCAGGGTGGGGAATAACCCGTCGCGTCGGACAAAGCTGCAGGAATCGTACCCACAACCATAGTGCGACAAGCCTTTATTTCCTACCACTAGCCTACAGGAAGTCCCTGGTTATTACAAAATAGTTTTACTAGTCTAAATGGTATGTGTTAACATTTTGAACCTTATACAATTAGGATAAATAGAATATTTTTGAGTTCAATTACCATTTGGAGTAAAAGTTGGGTTTGTGGTAAAAATTTATTAAAGAATGAAAGTATACATAACAAGTATGTATATTCCCTTACATTCTTAGTAAATCTCCTAAATAAACTCCTCAACATTATAAAAGGTAACTTAAAACAAAAATGTTGTCGGTTAACTTTTCCAACTGGGTATTCAATGACCGTTTAACCAATCACAAGTTTGTGATTTTCTTGTGGTTAAACTTTCTCCTAATCCTGTTTTCTATAACTCTCCATCAGACCTTGATGGTTTGTTTCTCCTCCATATCCATATTTTCATATAATCCTAGAATGGGCTATATCGGGTGACCTTTGTACTTATCCTGCTTTCTTTTAATGTTATATATTTATTAACCTTATTTCCGATGTGGGTTTTCCTCAAAGGTATTTTCTCTTTTCAACCTTTTATTTTCAAAGAAAAATTTCAAATTGCGAGGACTCAATTTATTTAAGGAGGGGAGAATGTAACTCCCCGAGCTTCCACGATACGCTTCTCATTCAATAATGCAAAAGCTTGCATTGTACGCAACTTCGAGTTCTAAAACACTGCGACTAATAAAAGTAGCCGTTATGAATAGTAATAACCACTTTTTAAAATTATAGAAATTTTATATTTCAAAATGGACTTCATTTTTGGATTCGGAATATCGAAATTATCCTATGTTGAATTTTTGGTATTTTTCTGAGAACTTCTAATTTTTATGAATAGTGAAAAATACTTTAAAACAACTTTTTTAATCAAAACAATTTATTGTGATAAATTATACTATTTAGTGGTTTTAAGGTATAATTAGAATATATTTTTACCATTTTATCCAATGGTGGTCATTAGAATTAATTTAACATTGAAATTGGACATAAACCATTTCCAATCTTTTGATATAAATTGTCTCTTAAAAACACGCTATTTGTCGTAACAACGGGAATTAATTATAAAATTAATTAATGCAACTTATATGTTTGGAATTTTTTAAAATAGGCATCATTTTTGAATTCGGAATATCAATTATAGCTTAGGGTGAAATTTTGGCCTTGTTCTGAAAAACTTCAATTTTTGATGAATAGTGAAACCACTAAGTGGTAGTTAAATAACTGATTTTTTCGTTTAAATGAAATATTACCACTTTTGTGATTTGATTTTCAAAAATCCGACATACATGGTTGTCATTAATAAGTAAAATGTGGTTCAATGAGATTAAAATAATTTTTTTGTGAATAGTAACTTTTAAGTTTTTAATCGCGATTAGAGGTAATTAGTGTAGTTTAAGGTACAAATAATGTTTTAATAAAATGAGATGAGCATGAAACTTGTCCTACTCCTATTGGATGAGTCATGGCAGACCAAGACAACCCATGGGTCAACTTGGGGACCCCATGGAACCACTTTAGTTGGAAAATGACATTAGTATATATTTATTTAATGTTAAAATTAAATTGACACAAACATGAGTTATTTTACTAAAACAGTTTTTAAGTGGGGTTACACAAGTCCAAATTTTGACTATAAATATTCATTAGAAATCTAAAAATATTTCCTACATCATAGTATTTTTTTTTATAATTTTTAGACATTAAATAAATTAAATTATTTATGACATCATTATGATGCAGCGATGACCTCATTATTTAACGATTTAAATAAAATGAGAAGATAATGAAAAATCCAAGGCTTACACTTGTCCAAAGCCTGTTGGATGAGGAGATTTCGAAACCTTATAACCTTATCCTCGAATTATATAAGTGTGGGACCTTTAGAATCCGAAAATCATTGTGAAATAATATAATATTTCAATCTTTCCAAAAGTGCCCCTCCTCTCCACTTATAAAAGGCCCCCACCTCTCCCACCTCATTTACACTTTCAAGCCATTTGGCTCGTCCAACCTCTGCCCAAATACTCTCCCAACTTCCCCCTCTTACTCCTAGAAGCCTTAATTTGGGCCGAACTCTTCCCAAGGAAGCCTTTGGCTCAAATCAAAAAGAGTTACCTCATTTTGAGGTAATGTCTTCTCTAATGTTGTTTTGTTTTATTTTTCTTATACAACCCCCTAAACTCTTTTTATTCATTTCTTTTGTAACAACACCAGTATCCTAAATATACTAGGATTTTGTTATAAGAAGGATTCGAGCTACACTTACACACACCTACATCTAATGGTTAAAGAACATACGGTTTCTGTGGATGGCGAATTTCTGCCTCACGAAACGATGATTGTTCAACACTCATATAACACCTCCAAAGGTGGCCATTAAGATGTCACTATTTTTATATATGATATATAATATGTTTCTGTTTTACTTATGCTTATGTATTTCTCATTTATGGCATACTTTATGATTTCCATTATGGGTAAAACGCGATAATTTCATTTTAGGAAGTGCGGACTACCACCCCCTCAAAGTGATTTGAATCATTAATGCCATATGTGGGATGTATAAAGGATGGAGTAAATGGTATTATACACTATATTATACTGTAATTATATTATACATTTATATAATTATGATTTCGTTCCATTAAATATGAAATTGAAATGAAAGTAGCATTCATGCGTACGTACGGCTTACCGTCTCCATGAACGGTGCATTTCATTTCTTACCTCTAAATGTTACGTATATGAGATATATATGACATCTAAATCATGAATATAATTCTGGAGATAATGGATATTCTACCACATAAACAACTTGTAATTATAAGAATTTTATTGTTGACTCAAGTACCAAAGATCGACAAAACGACCGTTATTAACTTAAATAATTACATAATGTTCATATCATTGTAATAAGTGATATAAAAAGGATAATGAAATTGAAAATGGTTCTTAATAAGGTATATATTAACTCTAGTTTATTATTCAGGAGGTTAAAGAACGGTTGAGTCAAGTCAGACACGAGGTAAGAGAATTTCTTAACCCAATATCCTTTCTTTGGGTTAATCTCCTACCTTCAAATTATGTCATGATATTATTATGTCCTATTTTGTATATTTACTTTCTTTATGTGTACCTATAGTGAATACACATAATAGATCTATTTTATTTTAAAAATGATCTATTTAAGGATTTCGTCTCAATCCCCTTTCATTGAGGCATATTTGGTTTTATACACAACTTTCTTTTATACGGTGTATAAACCCCTTTGACTTTTACGTTTATTCAAAAGGAAATCTTTTTTATACGAAGTGATTTGCTAAACGACAAAAGGGAATGTTTTTCTTTCCGTACTTATGCGGTGACAACGACTTCTCCGCCGCCATGACCATTATTTGAGTTTTGGCTTCTTCTACAAGCCATCATTTTTTTAATTAAAAATAAATACAAAGTTTTAACTTTCTTTTATTTTGGTATTGAAAATGGTTTTGAAAGCATTTTTATTATATCAATGTGTTGTATTGATATCTTGTGATTGAAATGTGGAAATGTTATGTTTCCTTTATGCATGTTTTATGTGATAAGATTATGTTATGGTTTATGATATGTTTAAACCTATTCATATGAGGAATGCATTGGACTTAATAAGTGACGGGTGGAGCCCGCTATAGCTCCTCGATGCATCGGCAGGTCTCATGAGACAAACTAGTGTCTTGGCACGAGGCCTTGACAAAATCTTATTTGTGGTCTTGGCACGAGGCCTTGACTACGTTGTTATGATAGTCTGGCATTATGCATTCCATCATTATGAAAGTGGTTATTGATATTGCATGTGATTATTCGACCAGTAGAATATCCATGTGAAGAAGTAAATGGCATTATCTCATTTTACTTTTGCCATATTATGTTGAAGTTCAAGTTTAAAAGGCTTTTGTTTTAGTTATACATTGCCTTAAATGTTAATGTTTATTTATGAAAGTTTCCGCTATATTGTTAACCTTACTGAGCATCTGAGCTCACCCCTTTCAATGTTTTAATATTTTTCCAGGATGTGAAGAAGTATTTTATGAATGACCTACAGGGGTAGTCATAAAGGGATATGATTGTGGACTATGAAGACCATGTTATTGTAGTTTGTTTAATTTTTGATGTAATGAAAGACTTATGAATGTATCTAGTGTTTCCAAGGCTACTAAACTAATCGGCCTTTCGAGACTTGATCTTTTGTGATCATGACAATGTTACGAACTAATGCACCGACTCTGGGTAGCTGGGGTCGGGGCGTTACAGTTGGTATCAGAGGCAGTTTAGTACTAACCTTGGAAGCTAGAATTAGATAAACTCTGATTAGAGAACGTAGCCCAAAGATAGACTTTGAGGATTAGTATAGAAGAGCTTCCTAGAATTTTGTTATTGTAGAGATTTTGTGAGTTTTCCGAGCAATACATCCTTTTCTGGATACGAGCAGGTAGAGGTGGCTCTGGCACAGATGTACCTAGGGGTAAAACCCGAAAACACCGCTTTGAGCTATACTCGAACGGGAACTGGTGCACGACAACGGGCCTTGCTGTACTCTTGGTTACGAAACACCCGGGGGATATGCTTAGGATAATTCTCATTTTCTTTACAAACCACTATGAAGGGTTATGAGTATATACTTCTTCAAAGGAAACATTTCTTTTTATGATTATGGATTATATCCATAAATAGTTCAATTTATGTAAAGTATTTTACAAATATGGAATTATGTATTTTATTTCATAAACTAATCTAGTTTATGCAATTGTTTAGAAATGGCGCTTAGTGGAAGAAATGGAAACCGTATTAATGCACGCACTCCATGTAGGGATTGCCCTCCTGCTCAAGATAATTATAGTGGGGCTGGTGATGCAACTGGTGCCGATCAGCTAATCACCATACTGGGACAACTTACTCAGGTTATGAATAATAACCTTACTCGTATGGAGCACCCTGATCCGCAACGTGGAGGATCAATGCTAGACCGTTTCATGAGGCAACAACCACCAACCTTCAATGGGGGTACAAATCCGTTAGTAGCTGAGCAATGGATAAACTCCTTAGAGAAAATATTCCATGCCTTGGGGAGTAGCGAAAGGGAGAAGGTTGTCATGGCAGTTTACCGCCTCACTAGAGATGCCGATCAGTGGTGGTCGCTGATTCAAAACACAAAGGAAGATGATGACGTATCGAATATGGAATGGAGGGAGTTCAAAGATCTGTTTTTAGAAAAAATATTTTCCTCGTGACCATCGAGCAGATATGGAAAGGCAATTTCTGAGTTTGAGGCAGAAGGAGGATGAGAATGTCGCAAAGTATGAGGCTAACTTTACAAGGTTAGCGAGGAATGCTGCCAATTATATACGTAACCCAAGGAGTAAGATTGTTCGTTTCTTTGATGGGTTAAAACCATTTCTCCATCGAGCTTTAGTATCACAATCCTTCTCATCATACGAAGATATTGTCTCGTGTGCTATCAAGACAGAAAAGGAATTCTCTAAGTCTTATGACAACAAAGTAAAGCAAGAGAAGAAGAGAACGGTGGAACAAGAGACAGATAAAGGGAAAAAGGGAAAGAAGGATTTTCCATTATGTGATAATTGTGGGAAGAATCACCCTTGTACTTTCCTAAAAGGAATGGGAGTTTGTTATAAATGTGGAGAAAAGGGTCACCAGGCTCGTGATTGCAAGGGAAAGAAAGAGGCTGTCAAAGTTGAATGCTACAATTTTAGGGAAACAGGGCATTATGAAAATGAATGTCCTAAGCGTCAGGGAAACTTATCTCAGAAAAGGCCAAGGGATCAAGGCCAATCTCATGCTGTGACTACAGTTGAAGCGGAATAATTAATGTATTGGTGCTTTTGGACTCAAGGATTATATTCTGGTTATAAGAATAATGTGATATATATATATAGATTGTACTGCAGTACTTGTTGATTTCAGTAAGGTTTTAATATGATTAAGGTAATCATATTTTTAGTATGTGACAATAAGAGAAACTTTTCTTTGTTTGGGGAATCTGATGTTACAATTGATTTTGGAATTAAGAGACCTTTTAGAGAAAGTCTGGACAGAGGTATTTTGGATAACTATAAAGGTTGGAGTGGATTAAGTTGATCTTTGGATAGTATTGTTTAAGGTTAAAACATTTATGAAGATTATTTTTGGAATAGTATAGTACTATATTTTTAGGAAAAGGACAACCTGCAGGGTGGGGAATAACCCGTCGCGTCGGACAAAGCTGCAGGAATCGTACCCACAACCATAGTGCGACAAGCCTTTATTTCCTAACACTAGCCTACAGGAAGTCCCTGGTTATTACAAAATAGTTTTACTAATCTAAATGGTATGTGTTAACATTTTGAACCTTATAAAATTAGGATAAATAGAATATTTTTGTGTTCCGTTACCATTTGGAGTAAAAGTTGGGTTTGTGGTAAAAATTTATTAACGAATGAAAGTATACATAACAAGTATGTATATTCCCTTACGTTCTTAGTAAATCTCCTAAATAAATTCCTCAACATTATTAAAGGTAACTTAAAACAAAAATGTTGTCGGTTAACTTTTCCAACTAGGGATTCAATGACCGTTTAACCCATCACAAGTTTGTAATTTTCTTGTGGTTAAACTTTCTCCTAATCCTGTTTTCTATAACTCTCCATCAGACCTTGATGGTTTGTTTCTCCTCCATATCCATATTTTCATATAATCCTAGAATGAGCTATATCGGGTGACCTTTGTACTTATCCTGCTTTCTTTTAATGTTATATATTTATTAACCTTATTTCCGATGTGGGTTTTCCTCAAAGGTATTTTCTCTTTTCAACCTTTTATTTTCAAAGAAAAATTTCAAATTGCGAGGACGCAATTTATTTAAGGAGGGGAGAATGTAACACCCCGAGCTTCCACGATACGCTTCTCATTCAATAATGCAAAAGCTTGCATTGTACGCAACTTCGAGTTCTAAAACACTGCGACTAATCAAAGTAGCCGTTATGAATAGTAATAACCACTTTTTAAAATTATAGAAATTTTATATTTCAAAATGGACTTCATTTTTGGATTCGGAATATCGAAATTAGCCTATGTTGAATTTTTGGTATTTTTCTGAGAACTTCTAATTTTTATGAATAGTGAAAAATACTTTAAAACAACTTTTTTAATCAAAATAATTTATTGTGATAAATTATACTATTTAGTGGTTTTAAGGTATAATTAGAATATATTTTTACCATTTTATCCAATGGTGGTAATTAGAATTAATTTAACATTGAAATTGGACATAAACAATTGCCAATCTTTTGATATAAATTGTTTCTTAAAAACACGCTATTTGTCGTAACAACGGGAATTAATTATAAAATTAATTAATGCAACTTATATGTTTGGAATTTTGTAAAATAGACATCATTTTTGAATTCAGAATATCAATTATAGCTTAGGGTGAAATTTTGGCCTTGTTCTGAAAAACTTCAATTTTTGATGAATAGTGAAACCACTAAGTGGTAGTTAAATAACTGATTTTTCGTTTAAATGAAATATTACCACTTCTGTGATTTGATTTTCAAAAATCCGACATACATGGTTGTCATTAATAAGTAAAATGTGGTTCAATGAGATTAAAATAATTTTTTGGTGAATGGTAACTTTTAAGTTCTTAATCGCGATTAGAGGTAATTAGTGTAGTTTAAGGTACAAATAATGTTTTAATAATATGAGATGAGCATGACACTTGTCCTACTCCTATTGGATGAGTCATGGCCGACCAAGACAACCCATGGGTCAACTTGGGGACCCCATGGAGCCACTTTAGTTGGAAAATGACATTAGTATATATTTATTTAATGTTAAAATTAAATTGACACAAACATGAGTTATTTTACTAAAATAGTTTTTAAGTGGGGTTAAACAAGTCCAAATTTTGACTATAAATATTCATTAGAAAGATAAAAAGATTTCATACATCATAGTATTTGTTTTATAATTTTTAGACATTAGATAAGTTAAATTATTTATGACATCATTATGATGCAGCGATGACCTCATTATTTAACGATTTAAATAAAATGAGAAGATAATGCAAACTCCAAGGATTACACTTGTCCAAAGCCTATTGGATGAGGAGATTTCGAAACCTTATCAACTTATACTAGAATTATATAAGTGTGAGACCTTTAGAATCCGAAAATCATTGTGAAATAATATAACATTTCAGTCTTTCCAAAAGTGCCCCTCCTCTCCACTTATAAAAGGCCCCCACCTCTCCCACCTCATTTACACTTTCAAGCCATTTGGCTCGGACAAACTCTGCCCAAATACTCTCCCAACTTACCCCTATTACTCCTAGAAGCCTTACTTTGGGCAGAACTCTTCCCAAGGAAGCCTTTGGCTCAAATCAAAAAGAGTTACCCGATTTTGAGGTAATGTCTTCTCTAATGTTGATTTGTTTTATTTTTCTTCTCCAACCCCCTAAACTCTTTTTATTCATTTCTTTTGTAACAACACCATTATCCTCAATATACTAGGATGTTGTTATAAGAAGGATTTGAGATACACTTACACACACGTACATCTAATGGTTAAAGAACATACAGTTTCTGTGGATGGCGAATTTCTGCCTCACGAAACGATGATTGTTCAACACTCATATAACACCTCCAAAGGTGGCCATTAAGATGTCACTATTTTTATATATGATATATAATATTTTTATGTTTTACTTATGCTTCTGTATTTCTCATTTATGGCATACTTTATGATTTCCATTATGGGTAAAACGTGATAATTTCATTTTAGGAAGTGCGGACTACCGCCCCCTCAAAGTGATTTGAATCGTTAATGCCATATGTGGGATGTATAAAGGATGGAGTAAATGGTATTATACACTATATTATACTGGAATTATATTATACATTTATATCATTATGATTTCGTTCCATTAAATATGAAATTGAAATGAAAGTAGCGTTCATGCGTACGTATGGCTTACCATCTCCATGAACGGTGAATTTCATTTCTTACCTCTAAATGTTACGTATATGAGATATATATGACATCTAAATCATGAATATAATTCTGGAGATAATTTATATTCTACCACATAAACAACTTGTAATTATAAGAATTTTATTGTTGACTCAAGTACCAAAGATCGACAAAACGACCGTTATTAACTTAAATAATTACATAATGTTCATATCATTGTAATAAGTGATATAAAAAGGATAATGAAATTGAAAATGGTTCTTAATAAGGTATATATTAACTCTAGTTTATTATTCAGGAGGTTAAAGAACGGTTGATTCAAGTCAGACACGAGGTAAGGGAATTTCTTAACCCAATATCCTTTCTTTGGGTTAATCTCCTACTTTCAAATTATGTCATGATATTATTATGTCCTATTTTGTATATTTACTTTCTTTATGTGTACCTATAGTGAATACACATAATAGATCTATTTTATTTTAAAAATGATCTATTTAAGGATTTCGTCTCAATCCCCTTTCATTGAGGCATATTTGGTTTTATACACAACTTTCTTTTATACGGTGTATAAACCCCTTTGACTTTTACGTTTATTCAAAAGGAAATCTTTTTTATACGAAGCGATTTGCTAAACGACAAAAGGGAATGTTTTTCTTTCCGTACTTATGCGGTGACAACGACTTCTCCGCCGCCGTGACCATTATTTGAGTTTCGGCTTCCTCTACAAGCCATCATTTTTTTAATGAAAAATAAATACAAAGTTTTAACTTTCTTTTATTTTGGTATTGAAAATGGTTTTGAAAGCATTTTTATTATATCAATGTGTTGTATTGATATCTTGTGATTGAAATGTGGAAATGTTATGTTTCCTTTATGCATGTTTTATGTGATACGATTATGTTATGGTTTATGATATGTTTAAACCTATTCATATGAGGAATGCATTGGACTTAATAAGTGACGGGTGGAGCCCGCTATAGCTCCTCGATGCATCGGCAGGTCTCATGAGTCAAACTAGTGTCTTGGCACAAGGCCTTGACATATGATAGTCTGGCATTATGCATTCCATCATTATGAAAGTGGTTATTGATATTGCATGTGATTATTCGACCAGTAGAATATCCATGTGAAGAAGTAAATGGCATTATCTCATTTTACTTTTGGAATATTATGTTGAAGTTCAAGTTTAAAAGGCTTTTGTTTTAGTTATACATTGCCTTAAATGTTAATGTTTATTTATGAAAGCTTCCGCTATATTGTTAACCTTACTGAGCATTTTAGCTCACCCCTTTCAATGTTTTAATATTTTTCCAGGATGTGAAGAAGTATTTTATGAATGACCTACAGGGGTAGTCAGAAAGGGATATGATTGTGGACTATGAAGACCATGTTATTGTAGTTTGTTTACTTTTTGATGTAATGAAAGACTTATGAATGTATCTAGTGTTTCCAAGGCTACTAAACTAATCGGTCTTTCGAAACTTGATCTTTTGTGATCATGCCAATGTTACGAACTAATGCACCGACTCTGGGTAGCTGGGGTCGGGGCGTTACATTTATTAAGGGTTTTTTTTCTATTTTTTTAATGATTGAGTTCATTCACTTTATTGAATAAAAATTCCATCTCTCTTCTGCAACACTATTTTCAGTTTCATATAGTGGTTTTTATTATCAAGTGCGATTGTATTTGATTTTTTGATTCCATTATTGATTTTTTGATTTGGTCAATGATCATTATCTCCCTACACTATGTTTGGGTTTACATATGGTGGAATAGACTAATAATTAGTGATGACGTACTCGATGATCATTTGTACGTGTAAAAGGGGTAGTGAATGTTTTTGATTGTTTGGGATAAACAAGACCTGATCGGGTATTGCACAATTCAATTAGGATATTTACCAAAAATCTATTGAATATTATAGAAGATTATAACAAACTAATCTTATTAAGGTATTCTCTCACCATCACCATTCAAGTAAAGGAGTGAGAGGAAACAATCATGGAATATCACTTTAAACAACTTAACAAAAAAAATTTGAATAAAATAGAACAAGGATAACATTGTAATTAGAAAACTAAAATTGAACTAATAAACCTTCTCATATAATAGTTTTCAATATCTTATTTTTTCAATTAGTTTTCAATAATTTTCTTAATAAATTTCTTTTTCCTCTCATTCCAAAATCAAGTCCATTCAAAAACCACCCCATTTCCCCCTCTAATTAAAAGAGAAAAACTATTTTGTGTGAACTTCTCTACGGGAGACTTCCTAAGGTTAATCACTAGACTAGACTTAGGTAATATAAAAAAATTGGTTTTACATGCCCCACAACAGGCATGTGTCAAAGTTGGATCCGTTTCCTTGGACACTGCATAACACTTAGAAGCTTAACTCAACATTGTACTGCCAATAAGTTTGGCTGTACCTCTCCTCTATATTTTCTTGTTTACTGTGATTAAAATTTTATAATCTACTTACATGTTAAATCCATTTTAATACACTAAGGACACTGCATTAATTAAGTGCGGGGGAGGTAACCTTTGTAGTTTATGATTTTCATTTGTTGTTTGATTTACTATTTTTAAAGAAAAGTGTGTTAAATATTATTTTTCAATTTTTTGGTGTTTTCCAAACTTTTGAGCTGAAATGATTTTCATTTCCATTTTTGAAACCCATATAAATGAGTAAACTAATATATTCCATGAAAATGATCTTAAATTAATGATGAAAATGAATTTGTTTTAAGTTTAAATCTTTGGAAATTTCATAAAAAGTACGATGATTTTTGAATCTCATACTACATCTCACAGTATTTATTTTTTAAATTACTTACCTGGGAGGCTTCAAAACCATTTTTTTCATATTCTTTACATTCATCTCATTTCTTGAGAGAACCAAAACATGCTTTCTTTAAATATAATTTCATTTATTACTATCAAAACATGAGGTTTTAAGGTACTTTTGTTTTAAATTATTGTGGTATTTATTTTGTTTAAAGTCCTATTTTTAAGAAAATACTTTTCATTTTGGACTACCTTATACATTTAATCCTTGTAGCCCTTATAAACCCTGAAAAAACTATTAGGTTAGCCACATTACTAGAAAAATTTCCCTATCCAACCTACTCTTGAAGTGAAGTTCCATGATCTAGTTGAACTTAAGAATAATGGAAGCTGTATTGAGATGTGATACCTCATTTGGTGATACTGTGGGTGGAAGATTAAATGTTGAAGAGCTAACGTTTCTTCTAAACAATTCACTCTATTAAAAGTTTTTCCTATTTGTAGATATCAAGAAAAAATTTGTTTGAGAAGATTGATTTTTTTGACGGTGAGATTAAGAGTGGCATGAAATTTCCCTGAGTTTTAATAATGATGGAGTGAATTTTCTACAAATGGGAAGAAAATTAGACCATACTTGAGTGAAAATTATAATCGTGCAATTTTGCTTCAAAAATATCCAAAACTTCCTCATTCGGACTTAAAATTTTTAACATCTAAATCATACCAAAAAAATACATAGAAAAAATATGAAAAGTTCTCTTGATAAACACATTTCCTTGACTCACATTAGGTGGAGAGTTAAAAATTTATCAAGCCTATGGTGAATCTTGCATTTGTTTGGATGAGAAAAGCCTTGTTGAAAATAAAAATTTGTGAGATGAGAGAAAATTCATATGAGGTTGGTGTATTGTGAACATGGGATGAGAAAATAAGTGGAAATATATTAAATTATATAAATGTATAACTTTAAATAATTGTATTTTATGAGGAATTATATATTTGTTTTTATTATTGTGGAATTGGTGGATCTCGTTGGTATGTGTTTTGAATTTACTTGGTTTGATTTTGATGCTTACTTTTCAAGGAATCAAAGTGATAAGTGTGGGGGAATTGACAGAACTAATATTTTTCTCATTTTATATATTAATTTCAATTATTTAAACTATCAAAATTTATCCATTTGATCTTATATGGATCAATTTTGGATTTATGATTTTTTTGACAAAAAAGAAAAAATTAGTTAAATCTGGAATTTTGACAAAATTTTATCACAAAGGTATTTTGGGAATAAAAATTAGAATATTAATCCAATTTGAGTGACTATCTTTATAGTATTCCTTTTTAATTGTTATTCAAATTTGTTTTTAGGACTAAGATCCAATTCAACCATCTTACGAACATAAAAAATTAGTAAAGTTTAAAAGTTGTTTGCGAGGACATCATAGACCCCACCTCTGTAATAGATGCACAACTTTGTCTACACATCTCTAATTTTGATGATTTAACATTTAATGGAACTAGGAATCATGTAATAATTATTAAATTAAATTTTATGGAGTTTTAAGATCATAAATGTGTAATTTTAATGAAATAAATATAGGGAAGCTTTCTAGAACCTTTATCTAAAAAATATATTGGTCAATAATAATTTCATAACATTATATAAGGGATTCTAATTAATGCGGAATTTATTGGTAATATAGAAAATTTAATTTACAACATATGATAACATTGGAAATTGGGATAATTTGAAAATATATTATTCCAAATAGGATCATACATTCAGAGAACAAATTCTTCTCAAAAACGTTTCTTCTTTTCTCTCTTTTCTCATTCAGAGTTTTGTAGTGTATTCTTCTTCCCCATTAATATCAATTACCATTACCTTGGTGGGGTAAAAATTTGATTTATTAGGTAATTTTTTGTTTTCTATATTTAATTATTGAGTTCATTCACTTTATTGAATAAAAATTCTATATCTCTTCTGCAATGTTGTTTTCAATTTCATATAGCAGTTTTTATTATTAAGTGAGATTGTATTTGATTTTTGATTTTTGATTGATTTTTTCTTTATTCAATGATCATTATCTCACTACAATAGGGTTTTATTTATATACTATGTAATAGACCAAGCCATAGTGGTGAATTACTCGACAATCGTTAGTATGTGTCAAAGGGGTAGTAAATGTTTTTGATTGTTTGGGATAAACAAGATCCGATCAGGTGTTGCACAAGTCAATTAAGGACATTTAATACAACCGTATTATACATTAAAGAATATTATAACAAAATGATATCTTGGTAATTTATTCTATCACTATCACCATTTGACCAAAGTAGTGAGAGGAAACAACCATGGAATCTTACTTTAAACAACTTAGTAGAAAATGTTTGAATAAAATAGAACAAAGATAACATTTAAATTTGAAAACCAAACCAAAACTAATCACCCTTATCATATCATAGTTTTCAATAACTTGTTTTTAAATTTTTTTTCAATAATTTTTTTAATTAATTCATTTTTTTTTCTTATTCCAAAATCAAATCAATTCAAAATCCACCCCATTTTTACCTCTAATTAAAATTGAAAAACTGTTTTGTGTGCACTACTCTTCAGGAGACTTCCTTGGGTTAATCAATAGATAAAACTTATGGAATATAGAAAAATTGTTTTCCATTACCCATGATACGAATGTATTAGTTTCCCTTTTCATTATTGTTGGATGATGTTAAACTGGACAAAATATTCCTTACAACATGACATGAAACTACATATCACTCACCATCGTAGTCCCATGATGTAAAACTGCATAATAATATTCATATAACCGAAATGTTAAGTCACCTCATGCATGTTGAATATATCACTAATTGGTGCTACAATTTGGTTCATGTAATGTTCTAGTTCCCACTTTTTTCACTCACTGATAATGAATCATGCGAGGTTAGAGATCCCAATTGATTTCTCCATTTAGTATGTCTGAGAAACACCACACCCCGTGATGGGAAATGATTAAGTCTATCATGAAAGACCCTAATCCACTTAGAGATAACTAATTTTCATGGATTACATCTCCTACCTACAATCCATATATATTTAAGGATTCTTAGAACATAGCCTAATTATGGCCAAGAATATAAATGCCTCTTCCCCTATGCAATAGTCTGATCTGTATAAAGAGTCATCTCTCATAGAACTATGTGATTCTTGATTTTCATTCCTCAAGATACATAGTGATTCCTGGATCTCTTATCCTATACCAATATATAAAATAAAAATACCTTTACCTATATATGAGATTTTAATTTCATATAGATAACAATATATGGCTTGATTCCCATTTTAATGGCATACATAGTGATTCCCAAAATCCCTAAATTAGGTCCAACCATGAATTTTTTTATAAAATTCCCCTACCCTTATGTAATAAATTGATATGAATAAGGGATATTTTATTAGAGCTATACAAGGCTTTATTACCACCTTCGTTGGGATATATAGTGATTCTAGGATCATTTATTTTAGGCACAGCTGTAAATTCCACCAATAAGAATTCATTCTTTTAAATATTATTCTCTTATACTTGATCCATATCAATACATATATAACTCATTAGAAATAAATATGGAATGATTTCCAATTCTTATAGGGTATGTAGTGATATCAGAATCTCCTATCCTAGTCCCAATTATTAATTTGAACATGTATAATTCCCCCTTTCAACTTGATGTATTTGCCACTCTTATTACACTAAAAAAGAATTTAATTAAGGTGAAAATCATTTTATATTCATTTTCATATGAGTTTAATCTATGTATAAAAATTCTCAGTTCTGATTCCTTTATCCAATGTATGAACATGATATTTATAGAGACCCCAACATAGATTCCTCTTGGAAATCTATGACAAGAACTGTTTTCCCTATAGTTAAAAAAATCACTATAAAGGAAGTATTTTATAAATACATGTGTCTTGATACCTATTTCCATGGGATAAATAGTGACCCTAGGATCTACTATCCTAGGTATAAATACAAATTCCTTTCAAACCCATAATTTTATTGATCTATGCCTCAATTTTTTAACCTATTATTCAATATTCAAGTGAAATTATCATGTTTTGGAACTTGAGCCAATATAAAACTATAAATGTATTGTTTTATATCCATAGAACTACATTATGATAAAATTTATCAATATATTATAAATTTATTAACATGTGAACCAAATGCATGTAAGGATTTTTGACATGGGAATTTCTCCACCAATAATTACTAGGATAAAATGCCCCTTCTTGAGATTGTGTCTTAGTATTTAGGGATTTACCATATGGTTACATCAGTGAACTTATCCTATATATACATCATATTAATATCTTGATAATGGATAAAGAACTCCTTGGAATTTGAATTCTCTCTAATATTTTAAAATGAACCCTTTTCTACAAATGAGCTAGACCTATACAGGTAAACCCTTCATAATGGATACTTGTGATTTGATTCCTATAATACCATGATGAATTATGATGTCTAGACTATATATTACATACATATAATTAACCTATAATATATTTTTACTCTTTTTGATGAGATTATAATAACCCTTTCCTAGAAATATCATGTCCAAAATTCCACAAACACAATTTGTGAACATATCATTTTAATGAACCACACTTCATTCTTTGAGTAACTCAGATCACCATAGTATTTTTATCCAATGATAATGAGAGTATCCGACCCCAAAAGGACACTTCCTATTGAATATGCATATATTACACTGATATGGATCTAAATATGTGCCCTGGATATGGAAAGTCAACCAGAGGCATCTGTGTCCCAAGGGGATATTCCTTTAATATCTATAAACTTGTTTGACAATACTAAAGAAACCATCATTCGAATCCCTTGCATAACTTTACATATAACCACTTCTGATGTGAGAAACTCATGTAATAATTTTCAATATTAGCACCCCATGTTCAAAAGGTGTTGGGATATTCTTGGACCCATTGAGATTATAATTCCCATAAATATTTTATGAGCATTAGTACCTTAAACTACTGACAAAATATTAGATTTTAAATGACACTGGGAACTAATTTTATTAGGTTAACCTTTCTTAAGTTCCTATATAGATCATTTTTTGTCAAATAAATAAGACATTAAACCGCATTAATCATTTTTCCAATCACTATGACCTTCAACTGAGTGCACCCTTAATGGGATAATCTATACCGTCATTTGGTTCTCTATTCACCTTGGGGTTTCCTTTTGTTTTCTATATATGTCTAGGCCAAAATTCCTTAATTTTTTATACTTTCATGACCTAAAATTTTATTGGAAAATAAATAAAAAACTTATAGGGCTCCTTGTATGACCTTAGAAAAAGTCATGTTGTGCTTGCTGGACCCACCAGTTTTGGAAAAATTCTAAGTCATCTCATGTGAAATATCACTACCAAAAATATGTGTTCCATACACAATAGTTTAAATTTTAGGGCGCTTGAACCCTTCTTAAATATTGATTTTCACCATAAATCTACTTCATGGACCAAGTTTTTAAAAACTCAAAAATCATTATGGCTAGAGGTGACAAGTGTATTCAACTATTATAGACTCTTTTATTTGACTATTAATTATATTAACCTAATATGGATTTGTATATGTGACCTCAATATGACCCATCAACCAGAGGCATCTGTGACCTAAAGGGAAGATTATTTAATCCCTATACGCCCTTCCACCATCGTAGTAGAATCCACTTTTCAAATATGGTTTGTGGTCATTCCCATCATATTTGTCCCATTTTATTACCCCTAATTCAATATACTTGAATTTCTATTTATATAAATTACAATACAATTATTCAATTGGATTCCATATCCTCAATGATATATATTCAAGTATCAAACTGGTTTTAGGTTGGAATTTTAACATATCACCCTTGAACTTTTAAGTAGTCCTTGTTGTGGGACCTTAAAGTGCATGACACAATAACCCAAGATTCATGAATATAAACTAAATACCCCATTTTCTTCCAAAAAAAATCACTAGATCATATATACCTCCTAAGATCACCCAATAAATATCTGGAACACTCTCTAAGGATTCAAGTTCACCATCATTGATAGTGATGGTCACAATAATCGTGTTTGTGGTCCTGAGATCACATAATCAACCACTGAAAAAATATTATAGAATTTCATTCCACTTTTATTGATAATGGTGCTCCCCATGATTTGGTATGTGCTTCTAAGATCACATAATTAATATCTATAACACTCTTATAGAAGGAACGTTCATTGTAATTGATAGTGATGGTCACTTTGATTAGGTTAGGGCTTTTGTGTTTTCATAATAAATCTCTGTAACACTGTCATAGAATGAATGTTAACAATAATTTCCAATGATGGTCAATATAATTGGGTTAGTGCATTTGATATCACATAATAAGGATTTGGAAAAATATTAGAGAGTTAAAGTTCACATTATTTATAAGTGGTGGTCACTCTGATGAGGTTTCATAAACTAAAACTATCTGCACTTATTCATTAGGATTCCCATATCAGTACCACTAGGCTTCACAAAGTCACATCCATTATACCCTACTCATGTCAATTAATGTTACCCTCACTAATTTTTGTCAAATATATATGAACTTAAACTAAAAATTAGGTCAAATCTATAATATGTTAAACTACATAAAAATTTAGAGAAATCTATAAGACCTTAAACTAAAGTAAAATGTGATCAAAGTTGTTTTACCTTAAACACTAGCTATGATTTCTTCATATTCATGACCTTAAATTTATTAAGTAAAATAAATAGAACATACTAGTGTAAAAAATCATAAAGGTAATTTTGTGAAAAAATTTGTGTCTTTAATCACTAGAGATGTGCCTCACTTGTTTTAGGAAAAATTGAGTGATTAACGTAAAAGACACAAAACTTGTAAGGTCTAAAACCCATAAAAGGTGGTGTAAGAAAAAACTAAGTCTCACCTTGCTAAGTATTTCCTATAAAAGTATTATAAAAAAATTATGGAAATAAATTAATAGACCAAAATTATATAGGCCCAATATTTGTCTCTATAAGAAGTAAAAGTTATGCTCACTAGGGCCATTTTCTTAGGAAATATTTAGAGTATTTCTTTAATCCTAACATATCAGTTTAGATAGTTTTATAAAATCTTAGAAAAGTGTGATTATAAGGTATTTGATCCCTCTTGAACATTGGATCCCTCATTCTAGTATTTTACCTTGTAACCCTCATTACATTGAGTCAAATCATTCATCCAAATAGAGATACTCGAGTTTTATAGTTATGGTAGTTATACCTATACCCATATGTGAGCCACACCTAGGAGGAAATTTTTTCAGAGGTTATGAATAATTTTTTATACTTCTAATTAAAATTTTAAATGTATTACTATTATCTTTATCTTTATTTTTATATATTTTTAAGGTTATTATAAAATAATAATTAGAGAAAAATAAAATTTAAGAATTAATTGTGATTGATATTTTTTTTCATTTATTGATGAAAAATATGATCGAGTGGAGCATCCATATATTGGAATATCCATCATAAATATTAATATGGTATAATTATAATTCATGCTCAGTAGAATACCAATTATGAATATTTATTTTTTCAGAGTCATATAAAAATTGGCATAGTATAGAAAATGTTGTAGTGTCTGCCTCTTTCATATACTATAGTGAATGTGATCTTGTAGAAACATGCAGTCCCAAATTTTCCCCATACACAACCATTCACTATTCCTAATTAGTTTCTCTAGCAGTATCATCCAATTCCTGATGGTTTTGATCTAATTATTAATGAATTTGATTTGATTCTTGAAAAAATTTCTCTACTAAGGCTTCTTTCCCTATAACTTGACCATGCCTCTTTGATTCCACTATAGCATGATCAGAGGATTCATTAAGCATGATATTCCTAGGTATAAAAAATGGGCTATAGGTTCCATAGATATAATTCTTGATTGGGATATTCTCACTTGTTCTCATGCTATAACCACTTCTTTCACCATGTCATGAATGTGTTGGAAATCAAACCGGTCATACCCAATTAAAAAGAACAAACATGATATCATGGGATGTTTTAATGGAAAATTTATTTTTGGGATTTTGAGAGATCAATTTCCATATACCTATCCAAATAGTTTTCTAAGCGATGCATAAACTATCGAGAGTCTCTTGATCAACCAAAAAATGTCTCTCAGAAGGGAGGATATATTCAGGGACAAGATCTCTCAAACATGACCTAGCCTCAACACCTCATGGATAAGCTGAACCTATAACAAGAAGTGATCATATATTCTTTACTATATTATATTTCAGAATAACAGTATCTTAATTCCCAAAATTCAGTGATTTTATTCTTGAAATAGACACCCAGGTTATGTTACTGTCAAACAAGGAAATAAGTGAGATGGTGATAGAGATAAACACTTACCTCAATCTTTTGGTGTATTAACCTCTATGGCCATTATTTCCTCATTAGTAAGTGTCACTAGAGGGTCCCTTATGGAAACTATTGCACCTTTCATCAGGAATCTATATCTATCTCCATGGGAACAACTTCTATTATAGGTTAACCACATCATTTTTCAGAGTAGCATGCCCATACAGTATCTCTAATCCAGGAACACCGTGATTACCACTATTTAAATATTCACATTGAGGCTAAAAATAATAATTATAGTTACAAATAAAATCAAAAATTACAAGGGAACTAACCTTATTACATGGATGCATGTATTGAGTTATAATAAATGGTTGGATATTTTACTAGATCCATGGCCTCTAATAGGTAATCTATTAATTGTTTAATCATATGGATGATGACCAGAAAACCAGGATTCATGGAAAAGTTTGATTATCCATAGGCTCTAGTCACCTTCTTTCCATAGATTGTCCCCGATTGCAGAATAGGGGTAATATTCCCTTGAGAAGTCAGCACTCCCACATCTGAATCCCTTATAAGGTCATCCTACAGCATTGGCACAGTAAGAATGGGAACTAGAAGAATTGGACCCAACCTCTCTTATGATCCATTTTTTACCTCTATTATAAGTACAAATTTTGGAGTTATGAAGACTAATTATTCTCATGGAACTGGAATCTTTGAGTTTGGGGCTCCCATAGCATCATCTTATAGAATATAATATATAGAAGGGATAAATGTAAATGTTTTTTCCCTTAGTTGGGATAAATAGACTCTCAGATCCCTCAAACTCTTTGGTAGATGTTTCTTTTGAATTTACTTGAGGTATGCATATTTGAGTAGTTGGTAACCTCATATGTGTGGAGCTTGAGCCAAAATCTACAAAATTGGTATGTTAACAAATTTTAAAGAGTATTATAAAGATATGCAAGTAAGTATAATTCTTACATTTTGACCCTTAATGGATACACATCACCAGGGTCCTCACCTGTCCCTGTCTACAAATATATCATGAAGGCAATTTTTAGTAAGGAATAATTGGTGATGGTAGTAGAGAAAACACTCCATAAGGGTTAGCTATCACTTCCCATATATTATCAATTATTTAAGGGGAACCAACATCTTTAAGTCATTGTTTTGAGGGAGTGCCTGGATTGAACACCATTCTCTAACCAAAATATTAGATAGCATACAGGTGTGTTCATTCTCTCAGTCTCCTATAAAGAAAATAAAAAATAAAAAATGGGGAATTAGTTGACCAATCACAATGATATAATATTATTTTGAAGAGGAGAGTTATCTTACCTCCCTAGGGGAGGTTCTCTCCCCTTCATCAGTCACTTCTTCCCAGGTAGTCAAAATATCATGGAATCGATCTGTATAAATGGTCCCACCCCTGAGGGAATCGATCCCGACTTCAATATCTTCAAGATAGTTTTTCACCTTCTCAGGATGATCTATTCATGAAATGTGGGTTGGGGTAGTCACATGCCCAATTGTTTTAGTAAAATCTCCTCCTTCTAGACAATTACCCAAAAATATTCCATAAACCATGTGGTCGTCTAAGAATCCTATTGTTTCTATGAAATGGAGAACAATTCATTTATTTAATATTTTTAGTTCCACTATTTTCTAATTTAATTTTATAGTATGTTTGTTTTGAAAATTATAACTTGAAATATTTTAATTGAGAATAATTTTTTAAAAATGGTATATATTTTTCATTAATATTCATTATATAAATTATAAAATTATTTTTGTTTGTTAATTTGTAATTTAAAATAAATATTGTTTATATATTTTTTAAAATATATAAATTATGGATTATTAAATTTTTATTAAAAAATAAGTTTCTATTTTTTAAAATATTTATTTATGAATTTTTTAATTATATTACCATGATTATTATTACCTACATGTGCATGAGGAGTTCCACTTTATCCAAAACTCCCATGAAACTGAATGAATATCATCCAAACTCATAGTCATGTCTAGATTTGAATATAATGATTGATATGAAAAGCTAAATCATGAAGATCTCATCATGTATTTACACTGTTCATCATTTATAGATGAGGCTTTGATCATCACACACATGATCTTTGAACCCGATTTTTATTCTCTTTAAACTTATGTGTGTGAGGATTTCTGTTATTCTCTACTTCAAATGTGATGTTATCCAAATTTGGTATATGAAGGAGGATATTCATACAGTGACATTGATCCCAGTACTTGATGATGTCCCTTTTCACCTATACACCAAGCTTGCACGAGCTTATGCCATATATCTCTAGTATATATCACCTCACATGCATACAATGTACTTATTCATTTGAAGTGAATCCAAAACCATGGATAATTTTTTCAACTGTTAGTTTTGAACTCAATCTGTGACCAAAAGTTTTGTGTGAAACCATGATAAAAGGTGAGATAATGAGTTTTGAAGTCTGAATGATTTTCTAAGATTGTGTTTGTGGATTGAGACCACACAGTATGATAATGTCCAGTTTATCTTATTGATTATAACATGTCTAAAAATAGTTTTTTTAGAATTTTAAGGTTTATTTATGATACACCATTTCTAGTATCTTGAATTATTCAAGGTTTATTTTTATTTTCTTTATTAATTTATCTATATAAATATTCATATTAATTATTTAATTTATATCAAAAATATTTTTGAAAAGTTTCATTCAAATAAAAATAATGTTTTATTTTATTTCATATGATCTTTCCAAGTTACATCTTTGATTGATTAAATTAGAGATGTTTTGGATAAGTGATTTTTTTGAACTATTATTAAAAAGTTTTCTTTGAATTTATTTAAACATTATTAAATAAATATTATATATATAATTATAGAAACTCATTTATCTCTAAAAGATATCTATTTTGATAATTTTGGAATTATTATTATTATTTTGAATTATTTTACCCATGGAAAGTGTTTGTTAGTATTTGTAGTTTTCTATTTTAATGGTGGTTGGGTAGGATGGAATATCATTTATAACATTTATTAAAATCTATTTTTTCCTCAAGAATAGATATGTAAATTTTTGATGTGCTTTAAAATTTGTAAATTCATGTATGATATCTATTTCATCATCTAGATGATCTATCAAGTCTTTAACTACCTCATCTTATACTAATACTAACCTGATGATAATATTGGATGCAATAATCAAAAACCAGTAACAATTCTTATCTTTTTCATATTCTATCTATTTCATCTAGGTTACATATGTCTATAACACTACTTCTTATCTCTCACACATTTTCTTACACTTTTTTTAATGATTTGACATTAAAATTCATTCTTTATCTCTTTAGGTTGTGACTCCTAGATTTTAATTTTAGTACAATTCAGTTTGTGACTCTTGTAGTCTAAATTCAATTTTGTAATTGGTTTGAGACACCCCATATAAAACTCAGTGTTTCAGTGTGGTTGTCCCTTTACTTTGTTGAAAAAGTTTTTTATATTCAAGTTAGTATTCCCCTTAAAAAATTAGTATAATTCACAAAGTCTATCATGCAGAGTAGAGAGGTATAAGTGTAGAATCTGTCTAATTTGAACTGAACCACTATAAAAATTTCTTGTTTTCTTTATTTTTATGATCTGATACTAATTAATTATGTTAATTAACTTTGATAATAATTTTATCTATTTAATTTTTTTAATATAGTTTATTAACCCCCTAAACCATATTCCATCACCTTATTCAACCCCTAAACATCAAGAGGAATAGATGGAGGGGGGGCTACCCTACTGATAGATGTAGGTTCCCTTTTGCTGTAGGAAAAGAATAAACTAATATAATTTTATGACTGGGTATTTGAGAAATTAGTGTTTTTCTTAGGGATAATCACTTGAGATTCCTTAATGTCTCTACTTCTACTAGAAGTTATTCCTCTTCATCTTATTCTTTTATTGATGGAGGAACCTTGATTTGAGGCACTAGTTTGGATAAATTCACACTTGGGTAGGCACTAATACAACATTCGACATATGAATTTATAAGACACACCATAACTTCGGTAGGTGGAAGGACCACTTGGATGCCTATATCCTCTTGGGTAAACATATCAAAATTTAACATGTGACCAACATATGTTTTTTGGTCCATGCACTATTTAGAGAAGTGATGCATCTCTTTTGTATGCATAATAATTTCTGTCTAAATCTACAAGGTAAATACCCCTCACATATCTTCTCTTCATCAATCATGGTAGCCAAAACAACTTTTCAAAGGGACATGAGATACCCCCATTCTTCATGGGTGTTAGTTGCATTGTATGTTATGACACCATTCATAGTTTTGTAAGGATTAATTGTAATGTGATCATGTTGATTTAGTTTGATCTCCACACCATTCTTTTATAACTTTAATGGATAGAATTCACTAATACACTAAAGATATGGCATAATGTGATATTTTAGGATATCATGGACATTTATAAACTCAAAATATGACAAATGTTCTGAAGTACATCCCAAATGTACCTAAAATAGACCTAAAATCCTAATGGTGATTTTCCATGATGATGTTTCTAAAAAGATGATACAAATTTTCTAAAATTAGAGCATCTAGATTAGTTAATTCTTGTGTTTCAAAATGTGTCTCTATTAAAATTTTTGAAACTCCGACTCTTATGTGAGAATAATGTAAAATTATGAGATATCCATATAAGAACACTCCCAAATATACTTCCAACAATATATGTTGATTGAAACAAAGGGGTAACTTACCAACCCCACTCTTAATATTTTACCTCTTTTAGGGTTGGATAGTATGCATATGAATTTCCATGGGTCTGGTGATTCGGTAAAGTCATTATACTCATAACCTCTAGTTCAATATTATTTAGTATGAAGAACTTTTGTGCTCAATCATGTAAGAGAATATCAAGCTTAGGTCAAATTTATTCACCCTCCAATATATTTTGTGACAGCACGAAAAGTTTCTTCACATGTAGAGGCATCTATACCATGTCCTCTCAAGTTGATTTAGGGGGAATAAACTCATCATAAATTTACCCCATGATAGTTGAACCGAAAATAATTTGTACATCCAAGATACTAATGCCAAATTATCCATATATTAGATGAAACATGTTGGTATCTAAGCTCCAACTTCTAAGAAAGTCTGAGAGGATGTCCTTACTATGATGAAAGAATGTCTTGGAATCTAAGATATTTTTATAAAGTCCCTAAACTTTGAGATCTCATTTGAATTCCTCACATCTCTTCCAAATATAAAATGGTCATCCCCATTAAATTTTGATTGTACCTTTGGGGAAAAGATCCCAACTCAGAGTCCATCCCTACTTATGATTTTTTATAGCCCTCTTGAAGATTGACCTATAGCTATGAATATCTGGATTTATTTTTCACCATTCATAATCTAGAATAAATAGAGTATGAACATAAATTTCTTTTTGGAATCATCAACATATCTGATATAATATGATTTCATTGAGATGTTTGATTAGGAATTATTTCAATGGTAGTATATCCAAGCGACTGATTGATTTTTTTGAAGAGGTGCAAGAACATGGAATCAATTAACATCCAAAAACTATATATTAATATCATATATGATACTGAATAATCTTGGATTCTATCTCCCATAAGCACTGATAGAATTTATTTTTCAGCTTGTATGTTCTATCAATCAATGGAATCTACATGTTCAATCATAGTAGTTCTTCTCTCCACAAAATCCTGAAGAAGTTTATTTTTTCTTAAGTCATTATCTTTTTATTTTTGTAGAAAATAATATTTTTTTTGAGAACATAGGGTTTTTTATAGATAAAAAAGGATAAAGTCTCAAATCTTACATAACACTATATTAACCACATAACATTATGCGAGCCACATAACATTGTTATATAGAGGTATTAACTTTAAATAAGACAATGTTTTGAAAATTATATCTTTGCGAATGGGGATGAGATAGTTTATGGGAAGAATCACTCACAAAGAAAAACTACTATGTTAGGTGAATCTCAATTTGATAACTAAAATACCACCACAGAGAACTCTTCAAGAAACAATATAAAATGAAGAACCAGTGAACTATTTATATAAAGGTGTATCTATATCCCAGTAGACCAAAAAGTGAATCATGGACCATCCTCTCTTCCTCAAAATAAGATCTTCTTTATGAAAACCAGACCCCATTATGGGGGGGGGGGGATTTTTGAGGCCCATAAAGTACCAAAATAACACTCCCAATACTTATAAGGATAAAGAATCCAAAACATGGTCAAAGTTTAATAAAAAATTGGTAAAGGATAATTAACTATGAAGAAGTAAGGATTTACTACAAAGAAGAAAGAATTCATCACATAACATGGATCCTTTATGAATAATCCATGCTTCAAAAAGTGTGCTTTCCTATTTAAAGTAAGAACTCATCATTTATGGTGGTGAGGTAGAATACATTGCAAACTGTAAAGAATAGATTCATCATTTTTGAAGCTGAGGAATAACACTATGTGGATATATAACAATTGATAATTGTTTGTAGTTGAGGTGTGGACTTCTATTTGTACAGGGAATAATTTCTTTTATGCACCCTTGTTTTTAGATGTCCTTATTTTACAATGTAAATTTGAATCCTGATATGACCATGTAGAGAAACCCAATTTGTTTATGGAATAAGAATAGATATTTTGTGATTTTAATTTACTACCACAAAACATCCCACTTTAGGAAAATAATTTACTCAACATGACCTATAAATACTCCCACTCTTTACCTAAATAGTCACACATGGAGACCAAGGGTGAAAGGTATGAAATTATTCTTGGGAAGGATTTTCCAATTTTAAAGAATCATCAAGGTGATTAGTTATAGGTAAAATTAAAATAAAATAACACACAAGAATCTATGAAGCATCCTCTGATGTATCTCGTTTACAAATAACCTCTTCCATGGAGGTCTTTTTCAATGTGTCTCTACAAACTTTGTTTAGGAAGGGTTCTCTATGGATAGTTCTAGTGATGGGTTCTTTGCAAAACAACCTCATGTGAAACCCTTTATGGGTCGTATCCATATTATGTACAACTCACTTTTATGAAAAATGGGTGGGTTTATAGGTTTTCATTACACTTTATCATATTCTCTTATCCCAAAAAGGATTTTGGCCTCTTATCGATATTTGAAAAAGTAATCAAAAATGAAAAAAATAGATTTCTCATATATCATATCCTTAAGATCACCCAAAAAGGACGTACCTACACAAATGACCTCAGTGACCTCTCTTCCTAAAACAATAGGCCCTTAAAAGGGTCATTTTCTTAGTGAAATATCTTTCAAGGGATAAATAGGTTGAAACCCAAATATTTCATTCAGTTATTCCCCTGTCATGACACCAAAATTCCTCAAAATAATATGTAAAAATGAAATATTACATGTGATAATGATATGATTCCCCATATAATAAGAACATGACAACTCGTATCATGATTTCTAGAATCTATAAAAGGGTGTCCTTAGTTTAATACCTTTCATGGCACCAAATTACTTAGTATAAGATATAAAACTATAAGTTTATCAAATGTGACAAGCATATGATGACCCATATGACAAACACATGATGCCTCGTATCATGATCTTGGGCATCTATACCTGAGAGGTATCCGTGAATCAATCCCATTCAAATATACTTGTGCACCCTCATTAAATATATATGATATTCTTTTACCACTTGTATCATAACAAGAATGACTCACATGGGATTAGAGATCTGACTTTATCTTTCAAATAACATAATCAAGATACCCCCTCATATTGGCATCCTATTTAAGTCTAATACTTAGAACATATTTCAGTGGGAATCCTAATATAAATAATCCCTACTCAATCCTATACTATCACATGTTTTGTGACACATTTGTCCTTACAGAATGATGTTAAAAAAAATGAAATATTTCCTAGTCACATGATGTAAAACTACATGAAAACACCCATTCAACATGTAGTAAAATATAATGGTATGGGAATATCACACAACCTTAAATTTTGTAAATCAAACTACATGGGATTTGATTCCTATTAAACATGATGCATAAGGTTCCTCATTGAGTTTCAAACCACAACATCATAAACCATTTATGTCTATCCTCATAGGGCCATATTACTTAAGAAATATTAATATCCTTCCCCATTAGGACATATTATTATGAGTTCAGATGTTCATACTTTTTGAGACATATTCTATATGAGACCCATATTCATACCTATTAGGATTATATTACCTATGGATCATCCAATTGACATGGTATATTCATGAAAAAATCGTGTCCCCTCTTAGAGGGCTATATTCTTTCTAAATCTTGTCATATTGTCCTTGTTAGACCCTATTTACTATGAAACTCTTTCTCATTAGGTCATATTATCTTTATGGTCAACCAAATATAGGATACTCATGAGTAATACCAACACCAAGAATTGTGATAAAACTCTCCATTGTATGTATTAACCACATGATGTTAAACTATATGGTTTAGTCTTGGTCACATGGCCTTAAAGGTATGATATGTCTTGTTTAGTAGCACTGAAGTATATGGGTTCTGATTCATTTCACAAGGAAATATAAAAATCCATTTCATGGGCTAGATCCCAACATCAAAAACAATAAAAATCTCACATGGTGTTGATAAATTCCAAAGTTCCCAACTATATGTCTTAAAACAAAAGCATCAATAATTAAAAAAATAAATATGGGGTACATCTGATATAAAAAAAGGGTTACATTATTGGATAGGGTATGATATATATATATATATATGTGTGTGTGTGTGTGTGTGTGTGTTAATGTTAATAGAGAACCTATAATCTATATATTGATTCATCTCAATGCATGATAATAAACATGTACTGCTACATGGAAAATCAGTCCCATGCTAGGATTTGTGAAGTATTCACAAAAATGAATTAAATTTATAAGAGATTTATGAAGTAGGAAATAATTCCTCCTAAAAGGATGCAATAATCTCACCTACCATCCTCTCGACTAATTCATATTCTAAAGCATCGCTAGTTATAAATCCTAGTGACCACATGAATTTGGATATTAGTTCCACATTAATGATA
Organism: Viscum album; assembly: GCA_963277665.1. Classification (NCBI taxonomy): domain Eukaryota; kingdom Viridiplantae; phylum Streptophyta; class Magnoliopsida; order Santalales; family Viscaceae; genus Viscum; species Viscum album. Next base: position 27,510,513 of record OY728132.1, on the reverse strand, counting down.
AATGTTATAGATCAGAAGCCTTTAGACATTTTTGGTTCCCTAAAGAAACCCTATCGATAACCAAAATAAATAATAGGGTGAAAGAAAAACAGTAAACCACTAACATACTCCATGAAATAATTTATCACTAAGGTTACCTTTATTATGAGTGATTGTTTATGCACATTTAAATAGAATTACTAATGTTTATTTTATGATAATATCCCATCTACACTACACCCGACATTAAGTGATCTAAACATATTTCACACGAAAACTAAGTTAGCTGCTGAGTAATATATTCCTATATATATAATTTGTTTCCTATCATATCTCACCAGCAAGGCACGCGCACCAATATCACCAAATCATGTTATAAAGGCACCATGATCTATCTTACTTAATATATTCACAACATTCTTGGGAACTCTAAATCTATATCTCAACAACCAATATGTTTTCATACACTATTTATAATAACCGACTTTCACTATTATAAATCCTTTGATAAATCTATAGATGAGCATGATGGGTTTCAAAGGTAAAAATAACACTTGTTTATGGAAAAAATGTGATAAGAAACTAATAATTCAAGAGCATCATGCATGAAACATGAATACCATGCTGTATAAAATGAATAACATTGTTGCACATACCTCACACTGATTAGCTTCTCATGCTATTGTCATCAACTGAAATGATTGATTAAGAACACTATAAGGTAGACAAACAACATCCCTCCACCCTAGTGTATCCATGTGTTTAAATTTAATATCCCATCATATGGGTATGATCATACTTCTCCCCATAATATAATGTAATATCACATATAAAATGATGAAGGAAGAAGATATATTGGGAAAGGGAGAATCAGTAAGAGGAATAAAAGAGAATCTCACAAAAAACCATGCACTTCAAATTACTTATATGTACCTAGGGGACACTACCTGAGCATTATTAATATAGTCATATGTTACATAATTCTTGAGTACATGCATGTTGTTATAATAGTTTTTAACATATCAATTTAATGCATTTATCATAAAAATGTAACATCAAAACTCACTTTATTTAATGATAAATCACATGAAAACATCATGTTATCACTATAACATGAATAATGATATGAAACTTAAGGTATTATACTATTATATGTCTATATTATAATAAATTATATTCCCATTCATGGAATAATTCTTTGGATATTTTTATATAAAAAATTCCTATAACATACCTTATGATATAAGATAATATGTATCACATATAAATTAAGCTTTAAGTCATATCTCCATATATATCCTATTTACACTAAATCCACATAGACTTAGTGAAATTTAACCTTATATTATATAATATACAATAAATTGTGAAATCATATCCAAAACTCCTTTTAGATATCTTCCAAAACTCATGAGGAAATCTATCATTAACTTCACTTTGCATCATATAATATGAAATACCTTGTGAATAATCATCCAAAACTCTTCTGGATAAACTCTAATTTTTTAGATATGCATTATGAGTTAAAATTAATCCCTATTAAATCAAACATAAAGTGTAACCCCACATACCTGATAGGTTTTAGGGGATTATCTTATGATCCTTGGAAGCAAAAGATAAACCCAAAACACAACCTGAACTATCTTCAAGGAATTACTATTCTAAGAATATTTAAAAAAGAGTGTACCTGAAATGCATGAAAAATATCCTTAATTTATTTCTCTAATGGACTTTTCTTGATAATGATCACCAATGAAATTGAAAAAAAATCCTCTTTCCTTACAGGGGATTACACCGACCATTAGATCCTAGAATGTTTTTAAGGATCTCTATACTCTGAAGGGGTGATACAAATTTCACAATGAAGGATATATAGAGCTCCAAGAAGAAGGGATCTATGACATGATTTCATATAATTCGTTTTATTCTCACAAAAATAGAATAATGATATCGTCCTTATATATGAATCCTTGACACATTTTATTTAATGATATGTGTTGGCCATATGTAAGGTATCTGGTATTATCTTGTGTGTTACTCTCATTTTTGGGAAATTCTATTAGACTCCTTTATTGTAATTAAAATACATATTTAATCCATTCATAAAGGATTTTTAACTAATAAAAATTTATTGGGGGGGGGAGTGGTAGGTTCATGTATCCCATACATGAAAATCATATGCCTTAACTCAATAATGTTGACTTATATTAAATATCAACATATTATAGGCTTATTATATTTATCTTATGGATATAATTTTAAGTGAACATCCAAAAATATCCCCATTTCACATAAAAATACAATAATGGATTTATGAAAAACTTCACAACTCTTTGTTAATTCATCAAAACTCTTTTGGATATGTGTAATTCCCCCAACCCCAGTAGTCCAGAGTCGGTAGTTAATTTATTACATTGAAACTAGATACAAGGTATCACATCATGAAGGACAAAATAGTTTAGTAGTCTTAGTAAAATAGATACATAGTTTAATTTCACATATATTTGAAAACATTAAATACACAAAGTGATTTATTTGAGAACACCATTATACCTCATAGCATATCCTTGCTTGTAAATCAAAAAATACTTCCCGGTATATTGGAAATAATTAAACAAAATAAAGGGGAGAGTTCATATGCTTAGTAAGGGTAAAAATATAATGGAATCCATCATTAAAAAAATACACATAATCAATATAGAAAGTTAAATAACTGAATCAAATGCTATTTAATCAACAAACAAATCATAATATGAAATAAATAAATGCTAGTCAAATAAATCCATATAAATAATCACATAATCTTGATGCTTATCCATGGATATTATAACTAATGAAATAATCACATAGAAATATATGATATCAAAAAAAGTAAATTCATAATGTCAGAAATTTTAAATACACTGTCAATAACTTTTACAAGTCAATTTAAATCTATGGGTAGAAACCCATCTAATTTGGCCTACTAATTTATCTCATAAGACCTATTGATGCATCAAGGGGCTATCTATAAATGGTCCCCACCTATCACTTACTATGTATAATGCATTACTATTATAAAAGGGGTGAATCATAATCAACATAAAATACATATTAAAAGACAAACATACAAAATTTTAATACTTACCTCAATCAAATAAACATAATCATAAACCATCCAGAGTCATATGGTGAATAGTAATAAAATTGTACATCCTCATTAAAACTGATCATAAACCATCAAAAGAAAAAATAAAAATGATATTAATACAACATATCCTTAATGTATCATAAGTAGAATAATGTGTTGAATTCTTCGATGAATATAAATACCATAAAAATTTCAATAAAATCATTCTTGAGGAAAATAACTTTTTCCCATTGAAGATATCTTTTTAAAACAAAAGTTTACAAAAAAAATGTAAAATAATTTTATTTAAAAATAACATTAGAAAACTTATAAAAAAGGATTTAATGCCTATAGTGGTCATGAGGGTGAAAAATTTCATTCACACCATACATGTTAAAACAAATATTCCTTCCACATTTTTGGTAAAAGCCAAACTGGCCTTATTTTGAAAACTACCTTAAGATTTATATAATTTTTTTTGAAAAGCAAATTTAGGAATTTTTTTAATAAATAATTTTTAAACAGTTAAAAATTATTTTGAACACTTTTTATAAAACATGAATTTTGATGAAAATGGATTTTCAACATAAGGGAAAAAAGATGGATTTTCTTGAAAACATTTTATCAATAATTCTAAGTAACAAAGAGTAAAAAATGGAAATATTACTTGAAAAATTCCATTAATAAATATAGGATAATAAAATATATTTATTTTAATATAGAAAGAACAAATAATTCCCCCATGGGAGACTTAAACAAAAACAATATGCAATTATGACGAGACTGTGAAATAAACCCTTAACACATTGGTAACTTTTGAATCATAATCCCCACGAAATAAATAAATAAAAATGAAACATTAAATACCATGAATTAAAAAATATTAATGATATAACATATAAAAATTTGTAGTATATATAACACATAATGGAAAAGTGGTGAATATGGAGTATGTCTCATAAAAGTAAAAGTAAGACGAGAAACTGTTACCTTATGTTTGAATCCATTCATTTTTGTCTGATAATAATGTATAATAAAATATAGGTTGATTATAAATCTATTATTGAACCATATAAATATTTATCATATAATATATGATCCTATTATAACATTTTACCACCCTTTTTAATAATATTTCATTATTTCCATTTCTTCGTGTGTTAATTACCTTATTTTCCCATGCATGTTTTTTCATGAAAGTTTTGGTTATTTTAAATAGGATATAGTTTCATCATCACCATAATGATATAAATTTTATAATAATAACATTTATTTATTATATATGTCCTTATAACCATTCTTTAAAATTTTACATGTAAAATGAATCGCATCACTTCATGGAGATGATAGACCGTACTTATGCATGAACGATGATATCATTCCCTTAAAGTGTGAAAGGGTAAGAAATTTTATGATATATTTATTTTAAAGAATATATATCAGGTATTACATATCACATATATTCATTAAATTTTTCCATATTACATTCCAAGTTAATCATAACTAAAAAATGAATCACATCGCTTCACGAGGTGATAGTCTTCCATACACATAAGCGACGTTATCATATTCTAAATAGAATAGACATTAAGAAGGTATATGTGATATTATAACTCTAGGAGTAAAATTATATCATATATATATATATTAAATATAGAATTATATCCAACTGTGAGAAGTGTTTATGGAAAACAAGTTACATCAGTATGCGAGGCAGTAGTCTTCCGTACACACGATTGATGATTTAATATCTCATTTGACGGAGGTGGAGATGGGTAAATATTATTTAATCAATATATTAAAATATTAGTATATGGTGTATAATAGTTTTATTATATTTTAAGTTTTAATTCATAATTTATGGTTGTAAAATAAGAAAGAAAAATAATGAGCTTAGTGAATACAATTACCTTCCCTTAGAGAAACCTTCTTTTGATATCATCTTAAGGACCATAGGGTTGGTATTTTTGGAATAAAATAATCTCTATAGTGTGGATAATGTTTTTTAGGTATTGTTTAAGGTTTTTGTTGATCCAAATGTCTTTATAGGTATGAAAAAGTGAGAGGAGTGAGTTCCCTTCTATAGTTTAGGAGTAGTGGCAATTTTGTAAATACCAAAAACTATTCAACAATGAGAGTTTACTCTCACCCCAAGTTTCTAAAAAATTTATATTTAAATGTTTTTATATATTATATGGTTTATAAACATCTCTAAAATTCAAAAAACACATGTTTTAAACCTGTTTTTTCATTAACATATATGTTTCCTAACTTTTACCGTTTAAGTTTTTAACTATAGTAACTATCCATTTTAACCAAGGTATTTTATCCTTTATACCTAAAATAAAATAATAATAGTTATATAATTCATAATAAATTATTTTAAATATGAAATCCAATTGATCAAATAAAAATCGTATGTGTGTTGAAAATTAATTTTAACAAAAATTCATGTAATGTACAAAAAAACCATACAACCTTAACCATGATAAGAATGTTTTTAATATTTAGGGGTAAATATAGTTACTATAAAAGAAAAATTGGTCCTTGTGTGGACCATATTTTATATTTTTAAAAATTTACAAATCACTTGGTAGAATATAGGTTTTTTATAATTTTAAGTCACTTAATAAAATATCATTTATTATAAAATAACATTAATGTCAATTTTGACATTATTCATTTAATTTGAATTTAAAAAAATATCAATAAAATTATGGAATTAAAATTTATTAATTATAAATTGTATAAAATGATATATTTATCTAAAAAAATTAATGGAACACAATAATTCATTCAATTTATTCAACATTTAATATTTTTATATCATTTATTTTATTTTTTTATTAATTCAATAATTAATCGGTTTCTATTTATTTATAATTTAAATTAATTATATGCTTACTAATAATTAAATATAAATTAACCACATAAATTTTATTTCATTATTCTCAAAATGACCATCTACATTTTTCGACGTCTTGTTTTTATCCCACATTAAGCTCATTTTAACCATAACCGTGATGATTAATTTTTACTATTTTCACTATTAATTTTGGATAAAAATTACATTGAACTTATTATATAATATAAATTTTTATTTTTATAAATATGGAATCCAATTTTACAAATTAAATTTATATAACTGGTAGAATTGAATTTAAATTTAAATTGTTGACGCGACGAAAGAGCAGTTTTCTATAGATAAAATTCACATAAGTATAGAATGTTTTAATTTAAAAATTAAATTTTTTTGATTATAATGGAACAAATCAGATTAATTTTAATATAGTTGAACAAATTTAACTTTAAAACAAATTTAAAATAAAATTTCTCTTTTTAAATAATTTAAATGAAATTGTAGTTTTCAATAAAAATTTGTATTTTCACTATTCATCAAAAAATTAATCTTGTTAGGAAATTATAGAAAATTCATCCATAGATAAATGTGAAATTTAGATATAAAAATTTAATTTTATCTTGTAAAATAATTTTTTCAAAGGTTTTAAAAATTATTTTGAAATTATGTTGGAAAAGCATGATAAATAATTTTTTTAAATACAAATTTTCAGAAACCACTTCTTTTTCATTCATATGATTATTATTTTATTTGTAATTAATAGACAAAAATTTAATTTATTTTATACATGTTTAAAAAATATAATTTCCATATTTTAGTTATTCCTATTCATACCCACTAACTTAACAACTCGGTTATAATTATTGTGTTAAAATAATAATGTTTTAATAGAGTATTGTGTTTCATTTAAAATCATCATTTCATGCATTGAAATCTTTCAAAGATATTGGATTTATTTAAAAATAAATATATTATAAAGTCTCTAGGTGTTACATTCTATTTTATGTTTTGTGTTATGTGTCATACATGCTATCAAATATGATGTTCATCTTTTAAAATCTCACGGTTTTATGATATGGTTTTATAAACACATCTTCATTTTGGAACAAAGGTTTTTTTAAAACTTATTCTTTATTCAAAGGCCTAACCAGGTTACCCTAAAAGCCTTATTTTAATTTATAATAAATATGAAATCCCTATTTCATATATTTAATCAAATATCATTCTCTAGTAAAGTGTCAATACTATTCAAGCTACTAAGGGGTATTATGTGATCTCCAACATACATACTCATATCTTAATAGAAACATAAACACAAAAGTATTTATAATATAAATCATATATAAAACAATATAATCCGTTTTTATGACATCAAGTGTCCACTATACATGGATCACATTAATCTAGTATAGGGAAACTCAACTTTTCTTAATTATCTAAAAAACACTAACCAAGTGGGTGAATACATCACATGTCATTAATCTTACAGATTATTATATCACATGATCCTCATATATGTATTTGAACAAATCATATGAGACCCAATTAATCATTTCCATGAATTTCCTTATTTTTATTCAATCAAGGTCTAAATATCTTTACTCATCATACATGCATACAAATCCCATCTCAGTTGTTCTCAAAATAATGACATGATTGACAATATACACAACCACCCCGGATTAGCTAAGTAAATTTTTGACTTAAATAAGTAAGGTATCAAATTATGAAGGTTTTCATGCGAGGTATCATTCAAAACTTAGGTAAGAAGGATTGCTAATATGTATACACCCCTAAGTATATCCGTGACTGTATGATATTCCATGAGAAATAATTTGGTTGGTCAATACAAATAATATATATCTACTTATTAACTCATGAATCCATCATTCATATCACATACATAACCATTTATTATGAGTAAAATATTACATTCCTTTAGATATTAACATATCATCACAACCCATTATACTTCGTGATGATCATTATAGATGATATCTCGAAGTTATAATTTTAGGGGATATTATCATTTAACCATTCATATTAAAATAATTTCAGTATATGTTAATTAATGATAAGTAGAGATTACCTTTATTATAATGACATGATACATTTATAACAATTTTAACCAATATTTTATGTGTCTAATACCCAAATATTCTATATGACCCTCATGTGTTTTGCTACAATAAAGGTTTTGTCAATGGATTTACTACATTATCGTTTTTAGACACCAAGTAAATATTTACAACATCGCTATCAATAAAATCTTGTATGATATGATATTTTAATTGGATATTTTTGTTCCTTAGGTGAGACTGGGGTTCTTTATACTAATAAATAACTCCATTATTTTCATAAAAAATCTCTATTTATCCCATGATTCTATGAACCACTCCTAGTTCAGTAATGAAGTTCTTGATCTAAATATATTCCTTTGCTATATCCAATAAAATGATATACTTTACCTATGTTGTTGAGTCCACTATGGTAATTTTTTGGAACTCTTCCAACTTATATCCCCACTATTTATGGAAAAAACTAAACCATATTGAGATTTCATGTCATCATTTTCAGATTGGTAACTATAATTTGTTTAATCCTTTATATAGATATTATCCTCTCCACCAATGACCATGAAAATATCTTTAGTCCTTATCAAGTACATAAGGATGTTATTTACATCAATCTAGAAAGTCTTGATAGAATTATATTGGTATATACTAGTTACTCCAAGAAAATTTATGAAATTAGGTCGACAAGAAAACATGAAATACATTATATATCATATAGTGAACACGTATGGATTTTTATCCATCCTTTATAACTCTTTAGAAGGATCTTGAATCTTCATATGATTTATGATATAATGTAATGGTAATGGACCTTTATTAGAGTTCTATACGATAAAATGATTTATCACTTTACCAATATATATATATTTTGACTCAATGTATGAATCCTTTTAGACATGTCTCTATAGATATTCATACCTAGTATGTAGGATACTTCACCTATTTATTTCAAAGAGAAACATTTACCCCTCCATATCTTCATAGAGTGAAGTGTAAATATATTATTTCTGATAAAGAGTATTCCATTTATATATAATATAAAAAATACAACTATTCTCCCACTAATACACTTATATAAACATGAATCATGCATATTATTTATGAAACCAAACTCTTTAATCTCATAGTCAAACCATATATCCGAACTCAATGAATCTGTCCTCAGTCCATAAATGTACCTTTGCAACTTTAATACCTTAACAGACTCATTTAGAACTTCAATAACTTTGAGCTATATCATATACAAGACCCAGAATAAATTCATATTAAATAAATTAGTTTTTATATCCATATGATATATATCATAATTATAATTTTCTTCCATGGATATAAAAAATTGATTAGACTTTATCACTACAAATAGTGAATAGTTTTCCTTATAGCTAAAACTATGAGTTGGTTTTTGACCCTTTCCAACATAACATGATTTATAGGTATCAAATATACCATCCATTCTAGTTTTTATGAAAAAAATACTTACACACTATAACATATATATATTACCCCTTTAGGTTCACCCACCAAGTTCCAAAATTGGTTAATGTATATGGATTCTATTTCAGATTCCTTGGATTTTAACAATTTCTTGAAATCAAAACTGTCAAGGGATACTTTTTAGAAAGTTGATTCATATATTTTTAACATTAATTACATATCATTTTCCATGATAAATACACATCTCTTGGGTTCTTGATGAATCCTACTATACCTTAAAGGTTCCTGTGTAAATTAACCAGCTAAACCTCTATCTCAGGAACACATCCTATTTATTTGTCTTAAACTTCTAAAATTAAAATTTCAACGTTATGATTCATTGAATTATATATTATTTCTCATGGATTTTATGAAATCAAGACACAAAAACTACGAGATCAGCAGGACTATAGAATCAATTCCCCTTAGTTTCCATGGAATAACCAACAAGAAATTATTTTTCAAATTTCAGGCTAATTTCATCAAAAATCCAGAAAATGTACATATTCTTTAAAACCCCAGATATTTATAAAATAAATATTGGTATTCTTGAAAATCCATATATCATATAGTGTCTTAATGAATTATTTAAATAGAACACCATTTAGTAAAAATGAAATAATTTCTAGAGCATAACCCCAGAATTAAATAAGATGGTCACACATATTCATCATAGATTGATCCATGTACAAGAAGGTATGATTCCTTTTTATTTTACACACCATTCCATTATAGTGTTCTAGAAGGAATTATTTGAGGAACAATACCATAATATCTCATATGATCAGTGAATTATTGGATCAATTTTTCACCACCTGAATATGATTAAAGAATCTTAATACTTTTTCTTAGTTGATTCTGTACTTCACTATGAAAACCTTTGAAATTTTCAAAAGTTTAATAACCATGTTTCATTAGAAACAAATAACTATAATGACTAAATTAATTGGTAAAAGTAATGAAGTAACTAAAACAACCTATTTCTTATGTATTTATTACTCAATATACATCACTATGTATGAGATCTAGCAATCTACCATCCCTTTCATCATTTCTACTAAAATTTCTGATGGTCATTTTTATTAATAAATATGACTCTAAATTATGAAATGATATATAGCAGAATATGTCAAAAAATTAAACTCTATAGAGTCTTTGAATGAACTTATTATTTATATTTCCATGGTGACAATTCCAATGGTAGGTGGGATTATAATCAACCCTGTAACTCCCCAAGATTTTGTGAATTTTTTTCAAATGAATTAAATTTTTTCAATATTTAGTGTTACATGAAATTTTTTTTCCTGATTAATAGACAAGTAAAAATAATTTTAGATTACATTATACAAAACACATTTTTTTATTGTGCTACACACAATACTGAGATTAGATTTTGTTACATGCAATAGCAATTTTAAACAAAACATGACATATTATTGAAATATTATTATATGATAGTTATCACCTAGATATTGAAATAAAAACTAAAAAACCTATCTTTATCAAAGATATAAATATATTTTATCAGTGCTATAAAATCACTGACTATATGAGTGAGATTAAAAGCCCTGGTCTTTTATAATCACTGAAAATGAACTAACAAAGGGGTCCTTTATCAGCACTAAAAAAGCACCGATACAAGAACCATTTATCAAAAAATAAATTTTGCATCACTAAAGGAACCATTTATCAATGCTTTAATTTAGCATAACTGAAGTCCTTATATATCAACATGTATAAAAGCAATAATAAAGGGTCGTTTATTAATTCTTATAGACATGATGATAAAATATAACTTTATTAGTACTTCTATGAGTGCTGATAATGTAGACCTTTATCATCACTTTTAAAAGTGTTGATAAATATAGCCTTTATGAGTGCTTTTAAAAGCACTGATAAAGGTCCATACTATAGTATTATATAATAGCACACTGCATCACTACTATAGTGAGCTGTAATAACATAATACAACTCCAAAAACACACTAAATATAAAAAAACAAGTCCTAATACATGATTTAAATGAAATTAAATTTAGAAGAAAAACTCAAGAAAAGAACACTATATTATAGACATTTCAAACATGGGTTTATACAATTACATAAATAAAAAATATTACATACATTATAAAACATAAATGTTCCTTTATCTATTAATATTGAACTGACACAAGCTATTTCCGAACAAACAACCGCTGCTCGAGCAGAAGAACACAACTATATAAGAAAAAAAATTCTTATGTTAGTAAAAATATGAAGAAATAAATTAACAATGAGTGTTAATTTTAATAAAAATGATGTCAATTCTATATAAAAATATTCACTTGGAGTCATACTGGCCACACTGTTCATTGGATTGAGGTGATACTGATTCCTACACATCATAAATGAATTATGGAGAGTTTTCCTAAAGTATCAAAACAACCTAAATTCATTTACTCAATTTTCAGTATGTCACTTCTTATTTTTATTAAAAGTAATATCAATTTTAAATAAAACATTGACTTGAAGTTAAATTGGTCACACTGTGCATTATATTGAGGTGAGACTGATTCACGAACATCTCAAATCAACTATGGATCATTTTCATAAAGTCTCAAAATAATCTGATTGTGTTTTTTTAGTTTTTAGTAGGTTAGTTTGATTTTTTACTAAAATTGATTTTAATTTTAAATCAATACACACTTAGTTTCATATTAGTCATACCATGCATCAGATTGAGGTGTGAATGATTCATACACATTCCAAATTAATTATGGATTGTTTTCCTAAACTATCAAAACAATATAAATGTGTTTGTTCAGTTTTGTGTATGTCACTTGTATTTTTTATTAAAATTTCATTTTAAAATTGAAACACACTTTGACTCATAAGGACCACATCATGTATTGATTTTATGTGAGAATATTTCCTACATGTCACAAATGATTTATGAATCGATCCCCTAAATTATAAATAAAATAAAAGTATGTTTTCTGGGTTTTCAGTGAGTGAAACTTTTTAAAGTCAAATATATATTTTGAACTGATAATATACATATTGAATTAACTATATTTTTACTAAATTAATGTCAATTTAAAATATAAAGAACTACTTGGGGTCATACCAGTCACATAGTGTACCAAATTGAGGTGAAACTGATTCCTACATGTACCAAAGTATCAAAATAATTCTAACTGTCAATGCTACTATGATTTCTATTGACTTTGTTGGTCGAACTGCCTACAATGCATGAACAACTTTGAACAAACCACATAAACTCGAACAAAAGTATCCACCTGTATAAGAAAATAATTATTATGAGTAATATTAAGAAGAAATAAATTAAACATAAATATAAAATAATAAATTAGATCTATGGAAAATGATTTTACTTTGAAAATATAAATATTAACTCTATGATTTAGCATTGGATGAAAGTTAAAGGAAAGTGATAAATTTCAATAGTATAGGGGTGAAAGGTTTTGAGGGAGAATAATTCTATGGAATTTGTTGTACAGAAAGGGATGAAATATGGACAGAGCACCCCAAATCAAATAAAATAATCCACCTGTATAAGAAAACAATTAATATATGAGTAATACTAAAAAGAAATAAATTAAAAATAAATATGAAATAATACTTTAATTACATGTACAATGATTTTACTATACAAACAACAATATTACCTCTATAATTGAGAAAAGGAAACACTGTTTCTCTTCTTGAAAAGGGAGAAAAGAAAACATAAAATAAATTGATAAATAAAAAATTGAAGGGTTGAAATGGTTTTGAGGGAGAAAAAGTATGAAAGTTGTACATACCACCCCAAATAGAACAAAAGAATCCACTTGTTTAAGAAAACAATTATTATGTGAGTAATAAAAAAATAAATAAACTAAACATAAATATGAAATAATATATTAATTCTATGGAAAATTATTTTACTATAAAAACATCAAGATTACCTCTATAATTGAGCATAGGTAGCGTTGTTTCTTTTCCTACAAAGGTAGTGGAGAGAACTTGAAAGAAACGGATAAATGAAAAACTATAGGGGTGGAAAGGTTTTGAGGGAGAAGAATCATGAATGTTAGATAGATCACCCAACTTGAAAAAAATAATCCACCAGTATAAGAAAACAATTATTATATGAGTAATACTATAAAGAAATAAAGTAACCATAAATATTAAACAATACAGTAATTATAGGGATAATTATTTTACTGTGAAAGCATCAAAATTAAATTTGTAATTGGACAGAGGCAGTTTTGTTTCTCTTCCTTCAAAGGTAGTGGAGAGAACTTTAACAAAATTGATAAATACAACACTACAAAGGGTGAAAAGGTTTTGGGGGAGAAGAAGAATGAAAGTTGGACATATCACCCCAACTTAAATAAAATAATACACCTGTATAAAAAATGTTTATTATGTGAGTAATACTAAAAAGAAACAAATTAAACATAAATATGAAATAATATATTAATTCTATGGACAATGATTTTACTATGAAAACATAAAGATTACCTCTGGGATTGATTAGAGACAACTTTGCTTCTCTTCCTACAAATGCATGAAACATGGACAAAAGTATTCTAAAATAAACAAACTCTACAAGGAATAATGAAAATTAAATCAAAGTTTTATTATATATTTTTTTTGATAAAATAGAGAAAGTATACCGGAACATTACCTTTATATATTACAAAGTGTTCCCTTTATTATAGTTTTTTCTTCTATCATGTGTGGAAGACATTTTATGCATGAGTAGTCAAACATTTAATTTAGATTATGTTAATGCAGTAGAGAACAAATAATATTATGAGGAAAAAAAATAATATATTAAAAATCACTTTTAACTTATCATTGAACCCTCTTATTTTTTTAATGTTTTCATAGATTTGGATCTTCTATTGAGAATCCAAATCCCATATTTTTGGTCCCCTATAACATACATGTAATTTTCTACATTGGGACTGACATGAACTGATTGTGATTTCTCAATGAAAGTGTAATCCTTGATTGAATTTTTATTTGACTCAAGATTTGTTTTAGTCGCTAGTAGGAAAATTGACCAATTCTGGGTTGTTGTATTAGAGACATAAAATACATTAATTGATTGTGATGACATTATAAAAAAATCATATTTTCCCCTTGCACACTGAAATTCACCTTCACAAAAGTTCATTTCATCAACTTTCACTCCATTAATATTTTAAACCCATTTAAAATTGAAAAGAGACACTTGAAATGTTATATAATACAACTCGTATATCTATTTGATAATTTAAAATTATGACATATTTTCATAAATTGGATTTATATACTTGGAACTATATATTTTCATCACTTTATCCACAAGTGTAACACCATTTTTTTTCATCATACTAAAGTCATTGTGTTATTTTGTATAGAACTTATAACCATAGACTACAAAGCTATTGTAAGATATAACATTTTATTTCAGTCCTATGGCTATCCATTGAAGTCATTCGACAATCAAATTTAGTGTTTTAGATAACTTCTAATAAATTTTATCTCTGAACCATCCTATAAACTATTTATTATATGTAATTGATATCCATCCTTTATCCCTTGATGGATTCAAATATCTATGAATTTCTCTGTGGGCTTCAATTTATGGATTAACTTCTTTAATATTATGTAATATGTAAATATGTGCTTGATCCTGCTCTATTAAGGTAATTTTAACAAGATCTCTTCTAGAAATCCCTTCACCCATAAGGCGTACACTGTGACAAGACTTTGGGAGACTGATGCTTTAAAAATCTGATAGGTAATCTGTAGAGGATTAAATGGATTATTCAACAATATATCATTCTGCACTGCAACCTTATATCTGACTTTGATTCTTGATATACCCTTTCAAAATCTTCATACACCGTTCAATGGGTTAAATCCATCTATAATGGATATGACCATATAGTTGAACCTCTATGACTAAGTGAACCATCAGGAGGACCATTATATCAAAGAATGATGGTGGGAAGAACATATCTAATTCACATAATATAACTACAATATCCTTATTCATGATGGGAAACTTCGTCAGGTCTACAAATATATTACATATGTATTTGAAAAAGTAGTAGAGTTTGGTTAATGTATGTCATACATTTTGAGGTAGAATTAAATGAAAATAAATAGGCATTAAATCTTATATCTAAATAAAAAAATCATGTGATTTTGGTCCTTATTACCTCAAATTGGTCATTGACATGACATTCTTGATATTTTTTTAATACCACTGTGGAAGTTTTACACTAGTAAGGAAAAGTAAAATTTTTACTTTTTGTTATCTAGATAGAGTGTAAGCTACTAGAGGAATAAAATTCCACCTTTTACCCTTCACTGGTGCCAACTCTTTTCTTATCCCCATTTCAATAAATTCCAACCTATCCTTGATTCCATCTTTCATTTTTCTAATAATATTTAGTAATGTTCCAATAACTCTATAAAATATTTTTTTTACATACATGAAATCAATAAAATGTCTCACATACAAATAATTCCAATATATAAATTCAAAAAAACTAATCTCTTCTTCCAACCTAATTTTGTAATCTTTTTCAAAAATAGTTTATAGAAAATAGTGTCAATCTTTTTTACTTTTTTGTACAATTGATCACCCATTTCTAGAGAAAATGTTTTACCTTGTCCGATATTCCCATCAAATTTTATCATCTAGGATAAATATTTATGTCGTTGAGGTAAAAATCTCTGATTTCCTAAAAACATAGTCTTCGAGTAATGTTTAAACCAAACCGAGTAAGTGATTTTTTCAAAAATGGGGCACCTCAACATTCCTTTAATGCTATGTCTAGATAAATATACTTAAGCAGGGAAGTCATTTATTATTCCATTCAACATGACCCTAAATGTGAATTATTAAATTTTATGAGCATCATGCATTGTAACAACTGTTTCCCACATCAATTTCAGATCATAGATGAATAGATCCAAATCGACATCAATATCACTAATGAGTTCCTTTGGTCTAGATATAATAATGGAAAACATAATGTATTTGTGATTCATGAATAACCATGGTAGAAAATTATAATTTACCAATACGAAGGGCCATGTATTGTGAGTACTAATATGTACAGAAAAATGATTTATTCCATCTATAGATAACACAAGATGAAAGTTTCTCGGATCATCTCCAAACTCAAGAAACTTGTAATCAATTTTATTACAATTATGATAATTTTTAGGAATACATAGGTTACTATATTTAATTATTGTATCTGTATGTCATGTTAATTGTCTCATATTTTCCTAACATCCATATTTTCTTCTAAACCATGGAATTATAGTATAGTACCATACAAATTTTTAAGGACTCGATTCATTTTTCTTGTGTCGATCTGTGCCACACTTAGGAAATTTTATTAGTGATTCATGGTCTTTGAGAAACAATATGAAATCATTTGGAAAAGAATTTATTTTTTTAGATATCATTTCCATTGAACATAACATTATTTTAGCATCATATGTTTGACATGGTAGTTCATTTTCTTATGGTAGCATATCTTTCAGAAGACCAAGTAAATATGTAAAGTTGGTGTCACTCCATCTACTATTAGCTTTCAAATTATATAACTTCAATACAACTGACAATGTTGTGTATTTAGTACAACTGATATAAAATAGTTTCTTGGAACAATTATTTATCTTCTCAAGAAACATTGGATAATAAAAAAAGTCTTCTTCAATTTCCATTTTCATTTCTTCAATGTGATATCCATCATTTTTTATTAAGGTACACATATAAAATGATTCATAAACCATAGTATCATCCCAATCGATGTCAACATTAAGTTTTCTACATGTTTAGTACAATATTTATAGATTTGATCTATTATATGAAAAATCAAATGTTCTTCTTGCTCTTATAGAATATTTTTTCTTGAATAACAATAAGTTAAACACAAACAGAGGAATTTATAAGGGTCATTTGTATGCTCTCTTGAAAACTTGATGAACTCTTTAACTCCATATTTATATTTTATTATCAAACAATTAGAATGAATACATTTTCTGTTTATATCCATCCTATTGTGTTCATAAAATATTAATTTTATACAATATATAAATAAATACACATAAGATATTCATTATAAAAAGTGAAATTTATAGATAATTATAATTAGGGAAACTCAACATTTGATTGTTTCATATAAATTTATTATGTTGAAGAAAATGGGTAATTGAATTTAAGTAAAGAATTACCCCACATAAAATATTTCTTAAATAACCTAAACCAATGAAAATATAATATAGATAATTAAAGAGTAATAAGAAACTAAAATATGATAAACAAGAATAATAAACTCTCATTCAATCAAATAGAAGATATAAAAATTTATTGGAACAAGTTTTGTAAAACCTAAGGAATTATTACATTTAAAAATAATGGTATATAAATATTTGAAAACATCTTAAGACTCTTGGTATATCATATAAAGACACTGACCCATCCCAAGGAAATTCGAGGTACTTCAAATGGATGTAAAATTAGAATTTTCTAATAGATTATTCAAATAGAAATTTTACATAAAAAAACATATAGTTTTCTCATTCTTTAATACGATAACAATGTTTGTAAATTGAAAAAGGTGATGTATGAATTGAAATAAGAAGTAAGAGGTTGGTATTCAAGGTTAGATGAATTATTAAAGAAACTCTAGTTTTAAAATGAGGAATTGATTATAATCATCACATAACAAATAATTTTATGGATAGATTTAAAGTTTTTATCAATGTGGATAACATAATATTTAAGTGTCTAAGAGATAAATGATCAAAATAATTTTCGATATTAACAATGATTGATGTTTAAATATTTATGATTAGTGAGTTTAAATATTCCTTAGTTTATAGGCGACCCATGAAATTCATGGGATATTTATTTTCCAATCCAATTATGTGAGGGAAGTGTTTTATAGGTTTCATAAGGAATATTGAATACCCTTGTTGAAACCCATTAAAAATTGAATAAAAATATCAAATGTTGTAGATCTAATGTCAATCTATATCATGGAGTGTGAAAGATTCATTATATTCCAACTTTTTTGATAGTAAAAAGGTTTTAAATACTATTTTTCTACATGTCATATAGCTATTTATAAAAGTTATTCAATGGAAATCCACTTTTTATTAGTTAAATAAATACTCAAAAGGGGAAAAAATTCTTGAAAATCAACATTTCCAAAAAAGAAATTATAATGTCTTATAATGGTATATAGGTCTCCAAAAATTGGTATAAATAGAAAGGGGTAATCTTGAAAGGAAATTTTTTTATAAATTATTGAGAAAAGGAGAGTAGGATGATGTTGAAAAATTATAATTTAGTTTGAAAATAGTACATAACATCAAGGTATAATATTTAATATATTATTATTAAAAGGATTTATAAATAATGTCGGATTAATCTTAAGAGGGAGAAAAATAAAATAGTTTTTGTAAGATTGTAGATACATAGGAAGTTGGATTATTAAGAAAAGGTAAAACACATTTTACAATAGATATAGTTTCCAAAACAAACCAAAGACAACCATACATCAAACACTTGAGCTGGCCCATGATAGTGTCCAAGGGACATTCTTGATCACCCTTGGGCTAGAAATAAGCACTGGGACATGAAAAATAACAGTGGTAATGATTTGGACCAAGAAATAAATAAAACCAATAGAAAAAAATTTAAAGAAAAACTGCCATGATGCATCCATACATTGGATTCCCACATCAACCCAAATAAATAGAAAAAAGAAAATACGAATCAATATAATTTAAAAGAAATACCTTAACCAACCTTCAACTCCCTCACACACAAAATCCCCAGTTTCAATTTTTCAAAATTCACATGTATGGAATACCATTGATAAAATAAATAATGAAAAATATGTATGATAGATTTAGGAGATCAATTAGGGAAATTTAAACAAAATAAAACAACCAACTAAACTTCATGTGACTCTATGTGTCACCAACCCAAACACCAAATACTCTCCATGAGTGATTTAGAGTTGAATCAAAATTGGAAAATGAGAAAATCAAAAGGCCTACCTCACTAGGTTGAAGAAAATTCGAAACCCTAACTTCAATCGAACACTGACAGTGAGACACGATGTTTGAGATGTTGTTGAGTTGTGTGATCGATGTTTGATTCACCATGGAGAAGTGACAATAGTGTGTGGTTTCTTTAGAAAGCTTCTAATATTGCGACGAGTTTTCAATTTTTAGGGGTTTTAATTAGATTAGGACACTTTATCAAAAAATTACCAATAGGCACTGACAAAATCAATCTTTATCAGCATTAAAATTATAGCACTGATAATTGTTAATTTTATTAGTGATTTTTTTAGCACCGATAAAGCCTCATCTTTATCAGCGTGAAAAAGCACTGATAAATATACTTTTATTAGAGCTTATTACTTAAGTGCTGATAAAGGATTTATAATTATAATTATATATAATTTTTTTAAATATTTAAATATACATAATATATATATATATATAAATATAAATGTAGAAAATATATTCCCATTTAAATATATTAATTATAATTTTATAATTATTTATTTATAATTTAAGAAATAATTTAAAAAAAAATTTATATCATTATATAAATTTATATAATTATACACACACATATATATTTAATAAATATATATAAATATAGTAGATATATTCATTATTTAACTAAATTTATTATAAATTTAATAGTTATTAAAATATTTATCATTATATATTTATAATTATATAAATAATTTTAAAAAAAATATTTATTTATAATTTTATAATTGTATAAATAGAGTAAATGTAAATTTATAAATATATTTATTTATAAATATTTTTTACAAATATATTTTTAACATTATTAATGAATATCTAATTTTAATTTCATGCATTTATGTTAAAAATAAGTGAAATTGAATAAATTAATAATAAGTACACTTTAACATTATTGAAAAAATGTATAAGTTTTATGTGCGTGAATTGTATATAAAAATGTATTAATTACGTATACGTGAAATCAATATAACATAGATTTTATCTATATTAAATTGAAAAATTAAACGACATTCAATTATAGGTCGAGTACTATACAATTAATCAATATTTTTAATTCATATTAATTTTGAATTATAAAAAATTATTCTATAAATTTATGACTATTTAATGTAAAATGTATAAATATTTTGTAATATATAAATCAAATTTATATACATTAATCTATATCTATATATTTAATATATACAATTTAATAACTTTAATTATCATAATTATATAATTAATAAAATGTTAAATATTTAATAATGTATAATCAATATATTTATTTTAATAAATAATTATTTAACAAATAAAATTTTTAATTTTTTTTAATAAACTAATTTTTTATTTTTATGTAATTTAATTGTTTCATTTTAGTTATTCAGACCTTTATTAGCACTAAAAAGTGCTAATGAAATAAATATTTATCAGTATTAAAAATAAAGTACTGATAAAAGGAACATTTATCAACACTAAAAATAAAGCGTTGATAAAAGATATCCTTTATCAGTTCTAGAAATAAAGTGTTGATAAATGTTCCCTTTATCAGTGCAAAAAAAGTGTTAATAAAAGGTTAAATTTATCAACAATTTTTATAGTGCGAATAAATACACCATTTATCTGTGTTTTTTTCTAGCATTGATAAATACCAGTGCTATAAAATATAGGTTTTGTTATATTTAATGGAGTGTATGGATAGGATTAGCTAAATTATGAAAATATGTTTTAAAATTTTCTATATAATTAAATCTTTGGTGATCAATTAATTAGAAATGAAAATAAAACCCTTTTGAATACAAAAGGAAATATATTTCTGAAAAACTATTTTTATGCGCACAAGTGTGTTTTATAATAATAGATTAAACAAATTAATATTTTTGAATTATATTCATTAAATTTATATATTATATATTCAATCTAATATTTAAAATTTATCATATTTTTTTCTAGAAAAGAGATAAGAAAAAATAAAATTTTATGCTTATCAACTTAATTTTGCAAAAAATCAGTTTTCCACCTTTTTATGGAGCAATTTTTTTAAAAATAAATATTGTCACTTTTAGAGAATTAATTTTTTAAAATAAAAATTATTTTTGAAATATATATATCACAATTATTATAGTGAGAATGTTTTATATTTTTCTGAAAAGTTTCATTTTATTGATGAATAGTAAAAAACATTGAATTGTAATTGAAAAATTCATTTTATTTTAATTTATTTAGAATTTTATATTTTATTTTAATATATTTTTAAAGTATAATAAGTTCAATTATAAATTTTTTAATCCAATTTATGTAACTAGAATAAATTTTATATTGAAATTTAATATAAAAAATTTGCAAACTTTTGATCATTATCACTTTAAAAACCCGCTTTCTCATCACATCCACAAGATCAATTTTAATATATTTTTTTCCACTTATGTGAATGGAATTTGGAAAAATTAATTATATATTGGGAATCATAATAATATATAATATATAATTTGGTGAACTTAATTTTTGACCGCGATTAAGGTAAAAATGGATTTATCAACGGGTTAAACTAGAATAATAAGAGTGAAAATAACCTAAAATATCATCTAAATTTTATTTTATGAGTTTATTTATAACTTTTAGATTAAATTTTATAAATTATGTAAATTAATTTCTTTTTTTTATTTTTAATATGGCCCATATAATAAGTTTATTATAGAAAAAGATAGAAAAGATACCTTTATTCATTTTAATATCTATAATGCTTTGGGATGTGGAAAAAATTGGTATGTTTATACATATTATTTTGAATTATAAATGAGATATTTTTATTACTAAAATTTATTTTTAACTTTTAGGGATGAATTTGTTTCTTAAAATTCTTAAGAAACTACAACATGATAATTATTTAGTTAAAAAATAAAATAAAATAACAAATACTAAAAGTAATAAAAGTGAAGTAAATAGAATGGATTAATTTTTTACATTATTTTTATAGATTAATATATCATTTTACACATGTTTAAACATAATATAATTTAATTACATTATTTTATTGATATTTGTAATTTAAATTAAATAAATAATGTCAAAATTGACACTAAGGCCATTTTATAATAAATTATATTTTATTAATTGATTTAAAATTACTAAAAACAATATATTCTGTAATGGTATTTTTAATATTAATAAATATAAACTATTCCCCAATAATGAAATAATTTATCTTTTATAATCACTATATTGACAATTAAAAGTATAAACTCGGTTAGCTTGATTAAGGTTAGAGCGGTGTTTTTGTGAATTACATGTGCTTGTTTTTAAATTAATTTACAAAAAAATAGGATTTATGTTTTATAAATTATATATCATATTTATAATCATTATTTGAAAATTATATAATATTTTTAACTCTAATTTATTCATAAAGGATAAATTACCAAGGTTACAAAACTAGTTGTCATAGTGAAAAACTAAAATGGTAAAAATAGGGAAACATAGAAGATAAGGAATTAAACATTTATAACATGTGTATAAATGTGTGGGGGAGGTGTTTATAGACCATATAATCCCTTAAGACCTTAAATTATCAGTTTTGGGTCTACTTTAGCTAATTTTGACCTCACAATAGTGAATACTTTTTAGTATTTACAAGAATGCCACTCCCCCTCAACTATAAAAGGGAACTCACTCCCCTCACTTATTAACACCTCCAAATACATTTAGATTGACCAAGATCTGAAAAAATAAATTTCTAACTTGCCTACCCTAATCCTAGAAGCCTTAGTTTGGGAATAAATTCAACCAAGAAAGGCTTTACTACAATCCTATGGAGGATACCCTAAGAAGAGGTAATAATATTCAAATGAGTGTTTTATTTTATATCTTCTTCCACCTTATAAAATTCTTATTACACCATTATTATATAATTAAAATAGTATCTTATATATACTAATATGTTTTTATGTTAATGTTACTACCTATAATCACACAAACTTCTATCAAATGGGTTACTAAATTATCATTCATGTGTGTGGTGAACTACTGCCTCGCGAACCGATGTCATTCGTTTTTCCATTACCAAATTTTACAGTTGGGAATAATTATGGATTTATAGTTTATATATTATATATATTATATTTATGATTTTATTATGATTCATTAATTATTATATCATGCATATCATCATGCTTTCCATTTTGTGGGAATACGATAACATTGCTCATGTGTACGACAGACTACTACCATGTGAAGCGATCTGATTCATTCACACTTTACATGGAATGTATTAAGGATGCGTTTAATAAACATATTTGATATATATGACATAATAATTATATTATAATGATAATATATATATATATATATATTGTTTACTTTTTATTCTTTCAATACGACATGAAAATGGAAACAACATTCATATGTACATATGACATACCGTCTCCATGAACAGTGCATTCCATTTCATATCACAAAGTTTTATGTAGTACTAAAAATAAATATATACTAAATATATCTGATATTTATATCATGTTTACATTCTGGATATGATGAAACAAAGATCAAATTAAGAAGGCCAAAAATGAAAAATCAAAACATATACGAAAAACAAAGCAGTTATTACCTAAAACACAACTTTAACATGAAATTGTTAATAAACAGGTAATAAAAGGTCATAATAAAACCATATATGGTATGAAAAATATGAATACAATTTTTTAATAGATTTATAATAAATTTATATTTATTATATAGGAGGATAAATATAATAACCATACTATTTATGTCACATTAATACATGATTTATTAAATAAGATTACACTTAATAAAACCAAGAAGATTGATAAGTCTATTGTATTTGGGAATTAATCATGTTACATAAAAACTTAAAATGGGTAATACATCATCTTTATTGAAAACTTTCTTAACATGATCATAATATACCATTCAACTTAAAACTAAATGAGATAACCTAGGGATATACATAAGAAAGGGGTGAGCTATAAATCCCTGTAAGGGAATAAGCATGGAATAACGTAAATAGAATAATACATACTAGACATTAGAAATATAAAAAATTATCATGAATCATAAACATGAACAATGATACTTGATATAGCATGATAATCATAAAGGCAACATGGGAAGTGTGGAAACAAATTAAAACATTGCATCATAAACATATCTCAAAGATAACTACCAAGAAATCATGATGGAAAAAGTACCATGAAGGAATCAGGTTCACTTACTATCCCAATAGGATGTCTCATGAGACTAAACATTACCCAACGCATTGGAGTGCTATATAATTTTAGGCGCACCTGTCACTTTCATTTCATTTTCATGCTTAAGTGTGCAACATTGATCATACAACATGGATTCATTCATCATAATATTTTATTAAAAAATTAATCAACATGGAATACATATATTTAAGTCCCAATTAAAATAATTATAAGTTTATTATGGTGAACACCATTGATAAGAAATGGGTATGGTATTCACAACACAATTTTTTTGGCATGGAAAATCACGGTGAAATTTTTCTAATTTAACGACGTCACTTAAAAATTCATTAAAATGGGTTTATGAGAGAGAAATGGGTATCTCATCATTTTTAAATAATACAAGAAGTAATAGGGAAATTTAAATACATATAATATCATTAAGAATTGTAAATATAAGGCAGAAGATAATAAATAAATTTTAATAAAGAGGATAATGAGAGGGTCCCTTACCGGAGTGTGTGACTCTAAATGCTTTGGAAAAGCTTCTTGAGAGCTTTTAGGCACCTTAGGAGGATAATGAAGAGGGTAGGTAATAGTTTGCATGTTATAAAATTATTTGTAGTTAATATAAATGGGAGACTCGGTGAGTTTTTATAGGAAAAGAGTGGGGATATCTTTATTATTTCTCAAACCTAGGTTTTGGACTCTATATTTTAAAATAACCAAAACAAAAACCCTTCCCATAGTTTTTCTCATGATTTCTACCAAATGGGAGTGGTATTCAAAATTTTATAAGGTAAATGTCCTTTTTTAATAAAATAATACCCTTTCTTATATGGAAGTGAGACATACTATTAAAGAAATGAATTTAAAACCATAAAATATATTAATGGGGTTGGAGGATCCATGAAGGCTTTATAAAATTAATAAAATAAACATAAACTAAAATTATTTTATAGGGAAAATATATATTTTGTTTTGAATACCCTTTATAGTATTTATTACATCACTTTTGGGTCATTATTATGTTATAATACACGCCGTAAATTTATATGGTATTTAATTTTTATGTGTAAATTTGGATGTCTCAGAAAATTAAGAAAAACTCACCGTTGAATAATTTAAACATTATGATTTAAAAAAAACTAATTTTATAAAAATAATTTTCTAAATAAAAATATTTTTACTTTTTAAAATTGAATTGATATTTACTGAGAAATGTTGGGTTTTTTTGACAATAACGGTTTTTTGAACCCTTATTAAAATTACATTTGAATTCATAAAAATTATATGATAAATTATATTTAATAAAAATTATTTAATAATAATATTTCATTAAAATATTATTTATTTCAAAAATCCATTAATTCATCAAAATAAATTCCTTAGTTGAATTTGAATATTAATAAAAAAATACTATTTTTGTATTATTGTATCAAAATAAAAACCATTTATATAGTGAAAATAATAAGATGAAAATATATTCAATAATATTTATACTCATACTACTAGGGTTTTTATAAATATCCCTTTAATACTCTAGAAAATTTCTTAAGGGTATGGTGTATGACAGTGATACTTTTATGGGGTTATTCTGCATACATGGTTTGGGCTGTGATCTCGATGAGCTTGAAATTCTTATTGTAAACGGTTTCACTCTTGTTTAAGTTATTGGATCCCATCTTGGTCTTGGTCATGAAAAAATCCTAGAGATGTTGTCTCCCTTAGAATCTTTGATATATAGACTTCATAGGGTATGATCCTACTTGTTAAGGCCATCACTTCCTTTTTCTATGTCAATTAGATTTGTTAAAACCATTTATTTATACTAATCATATGATCACTTTTCAATGGATATATTATCAATGGTAATGATGCTTAAAGGCCTTTTACATATGATAATGTATAATAAAACAAAATAAGTGCATGTTTTTTCTATAACAATATTATATAATAAAATATTTAATTAAATCACAATGGTAATTTTATTTTTAACATTTTGGGTCGTTACAATCTTCTCCCCTTCCAAAATTCCAGCAATAAAATTTTCATTTCTCTCAATAAAATAGATAAGGGTAACATTGTTTCATCACTTCATTCGATTCCCATGTCGTTTCCTGAAAATTTTGGTTTATCCACAGTAGTTTGACCTGGTGAATTGTCTAATTTCACAGAACTTTGTCTCTATGATCTAAGATATTCACTGATTTCTATTTATAGGAAAGGTCATTTTCTAACGGTACCACCTATGGATTGAGTACATGTGAGGGGTCTGATATGTAATTCCAGAAAAGGGATACATGGAATACATCCTATAGTTGAGATAAGTTAGGTGGAAGTGCTAGTCTATAGGCCACCACTTCGATGCGATAAAGGATCTCAAAGGGGACAATGTTTCTTGGAATAAGATTTCCCTTCTTACCAAATCTCTTGAATTTATTCCATGGAGATATGATAAGGAATACCATGTCTATAATATCAAACTCTAGATGACATTGACTATTGTCATCAAAGCTCTTTTTTCAACTCAGATCAGCCTTGATGCGCTGCTGAATGGTCTTATCCTTTTCCACTATTTCCTTGACCATTTCAGGACCAAACAGTTTGCATTCCCCAACCTCATCCAAATATACAGGTGTTCTACACCTATTTCTACAAAGGAAAATGATATTTCTTGAGAACTTGACCATAAGAATATGTTGATTCCATCCTCCTTTGAAGTTAATTGAGAATGATCTCAACATATCCTAAAGTGTCTGGATAGTACGCTCTTATTGGATATTAGTTTGAGGGTGATAATACATGCTGAAGTTCAAATAAATATTCAGAGTGTGTTAGAGACTCTTCCATAACTTTGAGGAAAATCTAGGGCCTCAATTGAATACAATTGATAGTGGTATTCCATTAAACCTCACCACTTCTATAATTTATATCCTTGCAAGTTGATTGAGTGGGAAGTCCTCTCGAATTGCAACGAAGTCATAAGTCTACATAAGATGATCAACCAAAACCCATAGATAATTATTTACTCTAGATTTATTTATAATACTAGTGAAATATTATATGGTGATGTTTACCATTTCCATACAAGTATGGGTAATAGTCGCAACATCCCCTTATATTTTTTCCTTTCTGCCTCCACCTAGTGACATACATGAAAACTTGATGTATATTACATGATCTTACATGATATATTTTTTCATATTTTCCCACCAATAATGTTCTCATATATTTTGATAGTAATTTGTGCTTATAGTATGGATAGAGAAGGATCAACCATGTGAATAATCTAATAACTCATTCTTTAACTCATTATTTTATAATACACATAGTCTTGAACCAAATCTCACAACTCCCTCTTCATTAACATTGATCTAAGAGGATTAATTTTTTTTTATTGTTTCCACTTTCTTATGAATTTCCACATAATATCTTTGATAATCCTTTAACTTCTCCATAAGGTATGGTTGAATGATCATTTGTAGAATGATTAATTATTTTCATTCCTTTATGATTCCCATGTCCATACTTTCCAAAACTAAGAAGACTGGATCCCTCTAAATTCTCATTAATGATAGAATTTTTAGATCATTTATTATTAGAGAATCTACCACTATATTCACTTTTCTTGGATGATAGTGAATTGAACATTCATATTCCTTGATCATCTCTAACCATTTTCATTGGTACATATCGAGCTCTTTCTATAAGAATATATACATAAGGCTTTTGTGATCCGTATATATTTCCCACTTCTCCCCAAAGAGATAATGCCTCCATATTTTCAAAGAAAAGATCACTACAGCCAACTCTAGATCATTCTTTGGGTAGTTATGTTCATTAAGTTACAACTTTATTGAATCATAGGCTATGAATTTTTCATTTTTCATTAACACATATCCCAAACCCTTCTTTGATGCATCACCAAATACTATGAAATATTCTAAACTTGTGGGTAGTGTGAGCCTATGGGTAGTTTTATTCCATCTCTTCAACTCCTTTAATATATATTCACATTAATAATTATAGGAAAACTTGACTCTTTTTTGAGTTATCATGGTTTGAGGGTTTGAAAATTGTGAGAAATTTCTTACTAATCGACGATAGTACCCTACAAATCTAATGAAACTATGGATTTCTGTCATAGATATTGGCTTCAACCATCCTTTAGTAGATTATATCTTTTTGAGGGTCTATATATATCTCATTTATTATAATGATATTCCCTAATAATGAAACTTCCTTCAACCATAACACACATTTGCGGTACTTGACATAAATATTATGCTTTTATAATATCTTTTTCAAAATACTCATATATTCCTAATGCTACTCATTTATTCTATAGTATATTAGAATACCATCTATAAATACCACTAAATATTTGTCAAGGTGATCTATAAAGAATCTATTCTTCAATTCCACGAATATTTTGTGAGAATTACTGATTCCTAATGGCATTACTATGAACATATAGTGCCTGTACCTTGTATGAAAAAAGTCTTGGGGATATCCTCCTTCTTCACCCTAACATGGTAATATCCTGATTGCATATCCACCTTGGAGAAGTATTGTTACTCATGTAGATAATCGAACAAGTCATAAATTTTTGCAAGAGTATACTTGTTCTTTATCATGATCTTGTTGAGCTCACTAAAATCAATACAAAGGTGCATTAACCCATCCATCTTCATAATAAAGAGGACTGGTGAACCCCAAGGTGAATCACTTGGGTGTATAAACCATTTTTCTAGATTATCTTGTAGTTTTTTCTTTATCTACTAATGTTCCACAACATCCATTCTATACCGAGTCTTGGATAAAGGAATAACCCTTTTATAATCTTGATTGAAATTTAAACCTCTCATCTAGGAGGAAGACCATAAAATTACTTGGGGAACAGATCATTGTATTCCCTAACAATGGGGATTTATTCAAGTAATATTATTTCCTTAGAATCAATCATTTGAGAAATATATGATCTATCATAGAGAAATAATATCCATACATAAGATGTTAGTGCTAAATAAGATTCATCACCATCCTTACACTAGTATAGAATCAGGGGTCAATTCATGATATAGATAATGATTTTATTTTCATGAAATTTTTTGTAGGATATATATAGGGAAATCCAATCGATACTTATAATTTCATTAAATTCCAAAAAATGGAGTATGACAATGTTCTCTAGTAATTTCATCACACAAATTTTAACATGAGAGGAGTTATATACTCAGGATGCAATAATTTACCCACTTTCTGTTTTCACTAACATCTCTACTTCCATACTTTGTGGTGTCATTTGAATAATTATACTAAAAATTCAATATATAAATGAATTCATATAAATTTAATAAAAAATTATTTTCTATATTCTTTAATAAATAACTAGCGTACCAATCACACTCCATTGTCAGGATCCACCTTATAATTTTTGATGGAAAAAGCTATCCCAAGCTACCTTGTAGGCTGTTGGTTGTCTCTAAAAACACTTGTCTTAGTTTATTTGTTTCCATAGTGTCCTAGTTACTTATAGTTGAAGTAATGAACAATTCATTTAGGGTTGAAAGGATCATTAATTTACCCCATCACATTAGTGGGTTTATCATTTTGGAAATCATTGGCTAAGTTATCTTCCTCCCCGCACCTAAATAATTTCCTAACCCCCCTTAGGCAGTTTCCAGGGTTCTTCTTTCCACACCGTTGACAACCAATATATTGAAATTTATTGGAACTATTAGATTTCTCTATAAGACCACTAGAATTAAACTCTACTTTCAAGTTCTTATCCCCATTATACCCTTGGGATTCACTGATTTCCATTTATACTTTGAGGGAACATTAGATAATTTCATTAAAGCTATCAAAGTATTATATCACCATGGATTTTTATAGACTAGGTTTTATCCCACCAAAGAAGCAGCCATCCTTGTATTAAGTGGTAATGACAAAGATGAAGTTGTATCATTCATGTATTTTGAAGTTTATCTCATATTCTATAATATATTTATCTTTTTTTTCTTGAGGGTAAATAAATCTCTATCCATTTTAAGTCGAAGAGTGTGAGGAAAATATTTATCGATTTTTTTTCAGGATTTCCATCCACCCCATTACATCAATATCTTTATCAGGATTAAAATTCTTGATCAATGTCCACCACTAATCAGATTATCTATCCATATGGTAACTATCTAGTAGAACCATACCTTTTTCAAAACATTAAAGGATAGAGAAGATATTCTCAATGGAGCTGATCCATTGTTCCGCAATTATGGGATAAAATGATCCATTGAAAGTCAGAGTCCATTATCACATAAGTCCCTCAATTACAACATTTTATTTATTAGGTGGTTTTGGTTTCTCCTATTTATCTATGTTTTTATTCATTACCTGAGTCATATGAGAGAGTATTATCACAAAGTTTGTGGTTATCGCTACCATCCATCTGGGAATCTAATTGGTGCAATCATTACATTGCTCGACACATTTATTGTTGACCAGACTCCTAGTTATGATCAGTGTCTATAATAAAGGGAAAATCAAAGATGATTAATTTTAAACTATTAAACACATAAATTGTAATCCAATGATATTAAATAGATTACTTATAAATTACTTGTATTTAATTAACTTATGAATTTATAGGCTTCAATCTATGTTATCTATGATATATTTTGTAAAATATATTCTTATGGGTGTTTTTTGTTCCGATAATAATGTTTGATAATGATATTATGAATTTACCAAAGAAAATACCTTGGGAGTGTCAAAACAGGTGTGAAACAAGGCCCGTTATTGTGCACTAGTTCCCAATCGAGTCTAGCTCGACAAGATGTTTTTGGGTTTTACACATACGTATATCTATGCTAGAGCCACATCCACTTATACTATCCAGACATGGATTTATTTTCTTGATAAACCATTTACTCTATACTTATGAAAATGTTGGGATGTTTTTATTATACTTAGTCTTGTCCCTAAGTATTTCTCTATAATTTTCTAATCATAATCCTAAAAATAACTAAAATTATCCTTTAATACCAAATATAATAACCTTTCTCTTTAATTCAAATTAATACATTATTTATTATACAGGATTACACTGAATAAAACCCAAAATATTGATATGTCTAGTATCTTTGGGAATTAGGTACAATACATAATAACTTAAAATGGGGAATACATGAAAACATCTTTAACATGATCATAATGTTCCATCAAACTTAAAACTGCATGGGATAACTTGGGGATATACACAAGAAAGGGGAGATCTATAAAGATTATTAAGGGAATAAAAATGGAATAACATGAAGAGAATAATATATAGACAATAGGAATATCAAAAAGGATAAATAATTATGATCATGAACAATGATACATGATATATCATGATAATCATAAAGGTGACAAGGGAAATATGGCAAGAACTTGCAACACTACATCATAAACATAGGTCAAAGATAACTACCAAGAAATAATTATGGAAAAATTCCCATAAATGAATAAAGTTTAATCCTTTTCCCAACATGAAATCTCATGAAATTAAACATCGTCGAATGCATTGGAGTGCTATATATTTCTGGGCGCACCCGTCACTTTCATTTTATTCTCATGCTTAAGTGTTCCATATAGATCATACAATATGGAATCATTACTGATCATATTTTATTACAATATAATGTAGTGTGGAATAAATACATATATGTACCAATTAAAATAAATATAATTTCATAAAGGTTTAAACAATTTCTAGTAAATGGGTATGGTATTCACTACACAATTGTTTTAGCATGGAAAATCACAATGAAATTCAGGCAGCGTAACAACGTCACTTAAAAAGTCATAAAAATAAATTGATGAGAGTTAAATTAGTCCATAATCAATTGGAAATAATATTTGAAGTAACAGGGACATGGAAATACAGATCCGTACATTATAAATTATAAATATAAGGAATAAGATAATAATGAAACTTTAACAAAGAGGAGAGTGAGAGGATCCCTTACTTAATTGTGTGACTCAAAATGGTTAGGAGGAGACTCTTGATAGATTGGGGGAACCTTGGGAGGAATATATAGAATAAATCTTAGAGTAAGAAAATTCTATAAGGTTTTTTATTTAAGATAAATGGGAGAATGGGTCGGTTTATATAGGAATATAGTGGAGATTTATTTATTATTTCTTAAACATAGGGTTTGGACTCTATATAATAAAATAACCAAAACTAAAAGCCTTTCAATTTTTCACTTGATTTATAAAAAATGGGAGAGGTTTTAATTACTTTATATGGTAAATGATTGATCTTATTAAAGTATTACCCTTACTTATATAGAGTCAAGTCATACTCTTAAAGAAACGATTTTAAAACTTTAAAATATATGAATGGTTTTTGAGGATTTACAAAAGGATTTTTAAAATTTATAAAAATAATATAAAACAAATTATTTTAAATGGAAACATATATTTGGTCTTTTATATCATTTATGTCATTTATTAACTCACTTTTGGGTCATTATGATGTCATAATACAGATCGTATATTTATACGGTTTTTAATTTTAACATTAAAATTTGACTGTCTCAAAAAATTATGTAAATTTAACCATTGGATAAATTTGACATTATGATTCCAAAAAGATATCCATTTTATCATAATGATTTTTTAAATATGTGAATTTTCACTTTTAAAATAGAATTAAAATTTATTTAAAAATGCTGGGTTTTTTGACGATAACATTTTTTTGAACCCTAATAAAAATTACATTTGAATTCATAAAAATTATATGATAATTTATATATGATAATTTTTTTATTTTAATATTTTTTAAAAATATTATTTATTTCAAAAATCCATTAGTTCATCAAAAATAAATTCCTTAATTGTATTTTAATATTAAAAAAAAAATACTATTTGTGTTTTATTGTATCAAAATAAAAATTATTTATAAAGTAACAATAATCGGATGAAAATATATTCAATAATATACATAATCATACTACTAGGGTATTGATAAATATACCTTTAATACATCAGAAATTTACCAAAGGTTAAGGTGTGCGATGATGAGACTTTAATGTGGTGGTTCTTCATATATGGTTTGTGATGTGATGTCGAAGAGACTGAACTTCTCTCGTAAACGGTTTCACGCATGTTTATGTTGTTGGATATCAGCTTGGTATTGGTAAAGTGAAAATACTAGATATGTTATCTCCCTCAAAATCTCTAATAAATGTGATTAATAGAGTATTATCCTATTGGTTGAGGCCATCATGTCTTTTTTTTGTGTAAATTTGATTTGTTAAACCCTTTATTTATACTAATCATATGATCACTGTTCAATGGATATATTATCAATGGAAATGATTCTTATAGTCCTTTTACATCTGATAGGATAAAATAAAACCAAATAAGTGCATGTTTTATTTATAACCATATTACGTAATAATAAATTTAATTAAATCACAAGTGTAATTTTATTTATAATAGTTTGAGATGTTACATTAAATGAGAATGAAGGAAGTCAAGACTAAAGGTAAATAGATTTCTAGTATCACTTTTATTTCTGAGAGACTTATTCCATATTCAACACTCTTTTCTTTTATATAGTGTGTATACTTACCTATGACATGATATAACATTAATATACCTCAATTCATAATAATTAATGTTTCTATTGATGTTATTATTTCATGGGGATTATTATTCAAAAGTTACTCAAGCAGTAAGGGATTTTTTTCAGAATTTTCCTTCATTGAGACTTATGTTATGCACCTATATTCTTTTACATGGTGTATATATAGACCCTTTTGACATTTAATTTCATTAATTTAGTTATATGATGATATTTTAATTTTAATTTTAATTTAATTCTTTCACGATTCTTACAATTTAATGTTACCAAAGTGGTAGTGATAGTTTGTTAAAATCTCATTGTTTATTAGGATTATTTATAGTTATGTTTTAGATGATAAAATATTATAATATATATCTCAATAAACCCTTGAATTTTCTTCTTATATGGTTATACATGATATTTTCAAGTAATATTATCATTTTCCCACTCTTTGGTACTTATGATAAATGATAAAATGTTTTTAAGAAAATCTGAATTTATTTCTCTCCTCAGTCTAAAATATTTTTTCTTCTAGATACATGTTTTCTAAAAATGTTTTCAAAAATTTTATATTATTAACATTATATTTTTAATACATTTTTACCAATGTTTTGAACTTTATAAAATTTTTAAAGGAATATTCAAGTCATTTTCCATGACAATTCCCATTTAGATTTTTACCAAAAATGGGAAAGGAATATTTGTTTTTAACAAGAATTACATGAAAAATATTTATTACTGTCAATACCACTCAAAAATTTCAATATTACCTTAAAATGTTTTAAGTATATTTTCATATAAAATGTTTCCCTTATCATTTGGGAAATTTTTATATTTTAAATAAATGATTTAAAAAGGAAATGATTTTGATTTTTTAAAAGTTCTTTTCTAATTAGAAAGTAAATTTTCCTAAATTAATATTTTAAATGATTTTAAAAGACTAATTTATATGTTTTCAAGGATATTTTTAAATAGAAGTATTTTTAAAATTTCTTATGTGACTTTTCAAAGAAATTTTATTTTCTTTAAGAAATGATTAAAACGATCAATGAAAATTATTTTCCATCTAAGATGAAATTCGTTGATATAACCTATTCCATACGTGGGATATGATACAAGGATACCATTATTATTATTTCTCATAATGGATATGTTTATTATCATTTTTTATAAATCACAATTATATTAAATGGGTTATATCGTAATAAAATTTTTATGAAACTCATTCCTCTTCTAAGGGTTATATCATGATAAAATGCTCATGAAACTAGCTTATTTTTGTGGGTTATTATATGATGAAATGATTATGAAAATTATATATTTTCCATAGGTTATGATATGATGAAATTTTTATGATACCTATTTCATTTCATGGGTTATGATATGATGAATTTTTATGATCTTGTGGTACACATAAATATTTTTTTTCATTATGATATGGGTGAGACTTATATATCCCACCAATGCATTGGGAAACAGTAAATTCTATATGAGATCAGAGGGTACATGGGTGGTCATACAAAGCATAAAAAGTGGGGTACATGGATGGTCATACCAAGCCTATAAAGGTGGGTACATGGGTGTTCATCCCAATCTCGAAGTAGGTACATTAGTGGTTAGACCAAGCCTAACATGTTATGAACGCCTTGGTGGGTTGCCTTGACATAATATTTTCTATGCTTATGTGTATTACATAAATATATGCTTTATGCCAAAATTATGCTCCCATGTATTATGTTCCTGATTTCTTTATGATTTATTTCTTATTAACTATAAATATTTATACCATGACTCATGTTTATGATATATAATAGGTTGGGTATGAACGTTGTAAGTTATCAGAATTTTCATGTTCCCTTATTCTTATCTTATATTTTTATATGATCAAAGATTGATATCTATTATGTTTACCCTTACTGAGCATATGAGCTCACCCTTTCTTATGTTTCCTTTCCCTAGGTTATGAATAAATGTTTTATGTAGGGTATGTTTATTAAGAGTACTAAATGGGTATATCTTTTTAGGAAACATTGAAGATATTTCACCATATTAGAAGATTATGTTTCTATGTTTCCAACGGCACTAAACTATTATGGTCCTTCAGTGTTTTTTTGTAATGTAATGAATATTTATAAGAAAATTGTAATATAAATGTATAATAATCCCAAATTTTAATATATGGAATCAAATTAATGTTTTAGTTAAACTTTAGAAACTAGGATGAGAAAAAAATTTATGAGATCCCTAAGGATACATCTAAGGATACTTATAGGGTTATATCTAAGGATGAGTCTAAGGATGAGCCCATGTTTAGGAAAATTTCATGGAATTTTTGTAAAGGATCAAGAGACTGGTTTCAAATAAATTACTTCCCATTCAGAAAAATTTATATAGTGGTAAATTTTTTGAAAACACGATATTGAGCTATACTCGATTAGGAACTAGTGTATGACATTAAAACTTTCTACACACATTTTTCTAACACTCTTAGAGGATATTTTTTGGATATTAAAAAACTCTTCACAAACCATAATTTAGTATTTAAATAGATAATGACTATAAATAACCTAGGATAAACCTACGGTGTCATATATTAAAAAAAGTGTTATAATTTAGAAATCATATTAATTATTTTTCAT
Source organism: Viscum album (assembly GCA_963277665.1). Lineage (NCBI taxonomy): Eukaryota > Viridiplantae > Streptophyta > Magnoliopsida > Santalales > Viscaceae > Viscum > Viscum album. The sequence goes on along the minus strand of OY728132.1, from coordinate 27,473,501 downwards.
GATTATGTTTTTTCCACTATGATTAGTTTTTCTAACACTATTATTTAAAGTATTAGTAAATGGAAGGACTCAAGGAACCGAGTTAACATTGATTATGATAGGCAATTTACTATTGAGCATCCAAATGGGATGAATATTGAAGTGAAAGATATTATTCCCAATCAGTCATTATAGAACATGATTAACAATATGTATAATAACCAACTATCATACGCACCAAAGAAAAAAAGGTTTGATTCCATTGAGAGTTTGGGTAATTGAGACTATAGAAGAAATAAGATTTAGTTTCTAATATGTCCAAAATGTGTAGAGTATCATTAAGAAAATTATTATAATTGAACTGGGAGGTGCTTTAAATAACAAAGGGTTTTTCATAAATCCCAAGAATTTAGAAATGGGATTTCTGGGATAGTTAATTAAATATATGTGAAGAGGATACCAACTAATGAACCACTTATGCTATAGTGTTTCAAGTGTAAGGAGTTAGTGTATTATGTGAATCAACATCCTAAAGGGAAAGCTCATGAAGAGAATATGAAAGGTTTTATGAGTATTAGTTTTTTATTTGATGATGAAGAGACTATAAATGATATATTAAAGTAAAGAGGTATTAAAGAATAAGATAATTAATCTTAGTTAATAGTTTGATAAGTAAGTGGTATGATTGAAGTATTTCTGTATTGGGATTCAATAATTATGATATCTATAAGGATTGTTCAGTATTGGTTTTTCATTAATTATTTGAAATAATATGTTGAATGATTATGATGAAAAAAAATTTATTTAATGGAAGGTTTATATTTTATAGAAAACACATTATTAAGGGAATTTAACACTTAATATGTTCTTAATGTTTAGAAAATAATGTTTAGTTAGAATAAATAGATGTTGTATAAGAATAAAGTATATTGGATAATACTGATTACCTTGGCATATATTACTGATTTATGGAAAAACTGTTTTATTCTATCATGTATGGAGTTTATATAATTTTTGTATTTATAGAATATATCTAATAATCTATATTTTATGTAAGGTTGAAGAAGCATGTATGTATTCAATATGTTTTTGTGGAAATTATGGTTATTAACATGATTCAAGATAATATATTATGAAGGTATTCACAAGGTTGGTATGTGAAAATAAAGATATACTTTATTATATATGGGGTATCAATGTTATGAATATTTTTAGAAATTTAGTGACTTTATTTCAATGTTCTATATTTTTATATTTCAGAAGGGTCAAAAGGGTTATCCATTTATGAAATTAATTATGTTGAACTTGAATGAGGTTTTAGAGATTAATTTATTCTTTCACCATATGTATATTTATGCATATAGGATAACCTATGCTATCCATTTTGTTTGGATGATGACTAAATATATAAAAAATGACTTATCATTCTATTTATGGATTTTATGATCCATTAGTGATTCATGTCCAAAAAATTTACCTTAATTTATCATAGTAATAGATGAAGTGTAAATTGATCATGGAATAACCCAAGGGTGGTATTTTTAATATGAAATGGTATAAAATAAATTAAGTATACCTCCTTTTGAAAATTATTCAACTTTAGGATAAGTATCTCGAAATAAAGTGTTACCCTATTATTATCATTTTGATGATATCAATGACCTTTTCATGCATATTTGGGTTATGGTTTTGTTGTTGTTAAATTTCTCTAATTCACCCACTTTCCTGTGATCAATTATGTTTATAATTCTCTATAATCATTTATTCTTTTCTTTCATGTCCAAATATTCACTTCCCACCTATGTTCTCAAATGTGGAAACCTAGTTATTATTTACTTTGGGTAACCATTATGTTTCCTACTTTCCTATTTTAAAGGAAAATTTATTATTAATTTTTACAATGTGGGCTTATGTGGAGAAATTTTACAATTTTAAACCTTTTATTAACAAGAATAATTTCAGTGGTGAAATTTATTTTAATGGGGTATAATGTAATACCCTGAGATTTTGGGTTTTTTTTCAAATAAATTTAATATTTTCAATATTTAGTGTTACACACAAAATTTTTTTTGGATCAATTTACAATTAACACTAATTTTATCTTACATTACATGAAAAACTAATTTTGAATTGTGTTACACAAAATACCGGGTTTATCTTTCATAATACGCAACACTGAGTTTAAACAAAACATGACATATTATTAAAATATCATCATATGATAGTTATCACCTAGCTGCTAGAATGTATGGTATGAATATAATTAACTAAATTATAAATATATTATTTACACATGTCCATAAAATCATGTATTTTGTGACCAATTAATTAGAAATTAAAATAAAAACATTTTTAAATTAAAAGGATTTTTTTATGAAAAACGTTTTTATGTGCAGAATGGTGTTTTAAACCAATTGATTAAACAAATCACTCATAGTAAATTATAGTAATGAAATTTATATATTATATATTAAATTTAATTTTATATATTAATCTAATTTATTTTATAGACAAGACATAGAAAAAAAATCAAATTTTATGCTTAAAATCTATATTGTTCTAAAAATCAGTTTGGTCACCTTTTGTGGTGAATTTTTTTTTAAAATATATTTGTCCTATTTTATAAAATCAATTTTAAAAAATTAAATTAATTTTTTAAATAATAATTTCAAAATTATTATTGGGTGATGTTTTGGGATTTTTCATGAAAGTTTTATTTTTTTATAAATAGTAAAATATACTTAATTTTAATTGTAAACCACATTTTATTTTAATTTATTTATAATGTTATATTTTATTTTAATTTATTTTTAAAGTGTAATTAGGTAAATTACACATATTATTAATCAAATTTAGTAAAATTTAGTCAATTTTATATTGAAATAGAATATAAAAACTTTTTAAATCATTTTCCCTTTAAAAACCCGCTTTCTCGTCATGTCTGTGAGAATAATATTATTTTTTTCCACTTAGTTTATATAATTTTTAAAAATGGATCCCATATTTTTAATCATAAAAATTCATAGTTTCAAATAAGGTCAAATTAATTTTTGACCATAATGAAAAGTAAAAATAGAAAAAATTATTTGACACGGTTATGGTAAAAATGGATTTCCTTGGGGTTAAAATAGAATGATAAGAAGAAAAATGACATAAAATATTATCTAAATTTTATTTAATGAGTTTATTTATAACTTTAAAATCATTTTTTTGAAATATGGTAATTCATTTCCACTTTAATTTTAATATGACCTATATAATAAGTTAAGTAAAGAAAAATACAAAAAAGAGACCTTTCTTCATTTTAATATCTATAATTATTTGGGATATGAAAAAAAACATTAGTTAGGTTATAAATATTATTTTTAAATATAAATGAGTTTTTTTATTATCATAATTAATATTTAATTTTAAAATACGAATTAGTTACTTAAAATGCTTAAAAATGCCAATATAATAATAATTTAGTTAATAAAGAAAATAAAATAACTGATACAAAAAAGTGAAGTGAATTGAATAAATAATTATGTTCCATTATTTATTATATTAATAAATAATTTTAATTACATTTGAAAATAATATATTCTAATTCTATGATTGCCTTGATATTTTTTAAATTTAAATTAATGAAATAATGTCAAAATTGATATTAATTTCATTTTACAATACATTTTATTTTATTAATTGATTTAAAATTTATAAAAACCCTATGTTTTTAATTTTTTTTAAATATCAATAAATATCAATTATGGTCCAAAAGTGAAACAATATTTCTATTCAAATTACTATATAGGTCATTAAATAGTAGAATCTCAGTTAGCGTTATTAAGGTTAGATTAGTGTTTTTTAGAGTTAAATGCGCTTGTATAAAAATTAATTTCCAACACACATAAGTTTTATATTTTATAAATTATATATAATATTTATAATCATTAGGTTAATATTATCAAATAATTATCACTCTGATTTTTTTATAAAAGATAAATTACCATTTTTATAAAACTAGTTACCGTAGTGAGAAATCAAAATGGTAAAAATAGGGAAACTTAGAATATAAGGAAAAAAATGTTTAAAACATGTGTATAAATGTGTTTTGGATGTTTTTATAAATCATATAATCCTTAAAAACTTTTAATTTATAATTTTGGATCCACTTTATGTAATTTTAACCTCCCAATATGGAATACTTTTGAGTATTTACAAGAATGTCATTCCTCCTCAACTATAAAAGGGAACTCACTCCCCTTACTTATTGAAATCTTTAAAGCCATTTATCTCAACGAAGATATGTTAAAATCAATTAAAACTTCCATACCATATTATTTGAAACCTTATGTTTGGCATAAATAAAAAAAATTCTTTAGAGAAATCATAAGGAGGATACTCTAAGAAATGGTAACGATCTTCAAATGAGTGTTTTATTTTATATATTTTTCCACCATATCCAATTATTATTTTTACCTAATTATATAATAAAAAAATATATTAAATTTTCCTAAATGTTTTTATGTTAATGTTATGAACTACAACCACACACACCTCTATTAAATGGGTTTCAAAATCATCGTTTGTATATACAATAAACTACCACTTTACGAACTAATGTTGTTCCTTTTTCTATTACCCCCTTTCAAGGATATAGATAATGAAGGATTTATAGTTTATATATGATATATATGATATTTATAATGTTATTATGATTTGAATTTTTTTTATCACACATAACTTCATACTTTCTATTTTATGGGAATATGATAACGTCGCTCGTGTGTACGGTGGAGTACCGTCTCGTGAAGCGATGTGATTCATTAAAGCTTTACATGGAATGTATTAAAAATGATTTTAATAAAAATATGTGATATATATGATATAAAAATTATACTATAATTAAAATATATTTATATATATATCATTTCATTTTCTTTCTATATATAGGATAAGAAAATGGAAACATCATTCAAGTGTATGTTTGACCTACCATCCCTATGCACAGTATATTCCATTTTCAATCCCCAAATTTTATGGATTACAATAAATAGATATATAATTAATATAAATGATATATATTTTATATTTTAAATTTTTTAGGATGAAACCATTATCGAAGTAAGAGGACAAAAAATGACAAGTCTAAATATATACGAAAATCAAAGTAATTATTACCAGAAACATAAATTTACCATGAAATTATTAATAAATGGATAATAAAAGGTTAGAAAAAAATATTATATGGTATTATATATATTAATATGGTTATATAATAAATTTTTAATAAATTAATATTTATTATATATTATTTTTAATGAGGATAAAAAAGTTAAGACTTAAGGTAAGGGGATTTCTAGTCTCACTTTTATTTTTGAGAGACTTATTCCATATTCACCACTCATTTATATTATGTGCTATATATAATTACCTATAAAATTATATATCATGAATATAACTCACTAAATGGTATTTAATGTTTCTATTTATGTTAATATTTCACAAGTATTATGATTTAAAAGTTACTTATACAGTAAGGGATTTTTTGTCTCAATTTTATTTCTTTGAGACATATGTTATTTTATGAACCTATATTCTTTTATAAGGGGTATATACAGACCCTTTGAATTTTAATACAATGAATTTATTTATCATCATGATATTTTATGTTTAATTTAATGTTGTTACTTTATCGGTCTTATGAATCAAGACTCCCAAATTGGTAATGATTTTATGTTACAATCTCATCATTTATCTGGACTATTTATGATTATGTTTTTTATGATAAAATATTATGATCCATAAATGAATATAAAAATTAATTTTGTTCTAATATGTTTATAAATTATATTTTCAATTAATATTGCCATTTTATATATCTTTTTTACTTAATATAAATTATATTTCTTTTAAGAAAATTTGACTTCAATTATATCTTCGTTCAGAAATTAATTTTATTTCAAAGCCCTGTTTTATAAAAATATTTTAAAATATTTTATATTATTATACTAATATTATTTAATACATTTTTACCCATGTTTAAATTTTACAAAAACATTTTTAAAGGAAAATTTATACTTTTTTCTAAGACAATCCCTATTTGTCTTTTATAAAAAAATGTGAAAATAATCTTTCATTTTAATAACAATGACATGAATAATATTTCTTACTATCATAGAAACTCAATTATTTCAAGTTTCCCTTAAAATATTTCCAATATATTTTCAAATAAAATTTTCCATTATAATTTTGAATATTTTTATATTTTAAATAAATGATTTCAAAAGGAAATTATTTTTTAAATTTTGTATGTTTTTAAAAATTATTTTCAAAGTGGAAATGATATTTTCCTAAAGAAAAATTTTAAATTATTTTTAAATCCTATTTTATAAGTTTTAAAGGTTATTTAAAAAAATTATTTTTGAAAATTTTTATGTGAATTTTCAAGGATGGTTATTTTCCTTATAAATGTTCCAAACGATTAATTAAAATTATTTTGAATCTATGATGACATCCGTTGATGTTACATATGCCCTACATGGGATATAATACAAGGATACTATTATTATTCTTTCATATAATTGTTATTTTTATGATAACAAGTTATTTCTGGAACCCATTTATATTCAATGGGTTATAACATGATAAAAAGTTTATGAAACCCATTTCTCTTACAAGGGTTATACCATGATAAAATGCTTATGAAACCCACTTATTTTCATGGGTTATGATATGATGAAATTATTATGAAATCTACCTCATTTACAAAGGTTATGATATGATAAATTTTTTATTATACTAATTTTATTTCATGGGTTATGATATTATGATTTTTTATGTTCTTGTGGTACACATAAATATGGTTTTCATTATGATATGGATGAGACCTATATCTTACTCTAATTCATTGGGTAAAGATAAATTCTCTACAAGATGAGAGGGTACATGGGTGGTTATACCAAGCCTAAAAAGGAGGGTACAAGGGTGGTTATTCCAAGCCCATAAAGGAGTGTACACTGGTGGTTAACCCAATCCTGAAGTAGGTACAAGGGTCGCCAACCCAATCCTAACATATTATGAAAGTCTTGGTGGAATCCTTGACATTATATTTTATATAATTAGGTGTATACCATAAATATATATCTTATTCCAACATTTTTCTATAATGTCTTATGTTCTTGATTACCTTATGATTCATGTATTATGAACTACTAATCATTCTGGCATGACTCATGTTCATTATCTATAACAGTTTTGTTATAAAAATTGTAATTTATGATCAATTTCATGTTCTATTATTCTCATCTTATGATTTCATATAATCAGATATTGATATATCTTATGTTTACCCTAACTAATCATCTGAGATCACCCTTTATTATGTTTCATTTCCATAGTTTATGAAGAAAGTTTTTATATCAGGTTTGTTTATAAAGATTAAAAAATGGGAAGGTATTTTTTTTGAAACATTCAATATCTTTCACCATATTAGAAGATTTTATTTCCATGTTTCCAAAGGAAATAAACTATCATGGTCCTCAGATGTATGTTTCTGTAATGTAATGAATGTTCAAAAAAAATCCATGTATGATAATACATGGTCACTATAAACCTCAAACTTATTATTATGAATATTATAGATAAGATTATCCATATATAGAATATTTAAACCATTTATTATATTTTTGATTCCATAAGATAATTCAATCTTATATATCGGAAATTTTTTGTTCTTAATAGTGAATGAAAATCCCATCATGTACAAACAAGATACAAAAATAAAATTTCTATTTATGGATGAAACATAATAATAGTTATCTAATTATAAGACCAATGCAATTTTTAGAATTAGGTAATAAATACTAAAATATACTGGAGAAAATATTTCTCCATTATTGACATGAAGTTAGATTCTACCTTCATCAATTACCTCCTATTTTTGAGTTTGTGTTTATTAGCACAAATGTGTGATGCATACTCAGTGTCAAATATCTAATATTCAGTGTTGGTGGAATTGATTTATATAATATTTTTACTTAGATTCTATAAATTCATCCCTATAAAAACACTTATGAACCCCATATACCAATCATAATTATTTTAATGGTCATTTATATAAGTTATATCAATATTTTTATCATTAAGTTTTCTAAAATTTATAAAAAATACGAATTAGTGGGTGAGTATGATGTATTATATCTTTTCAGTAATGAATTTTAAAGAATTTTCTCCCACTAAAAGCGATTACCCCACACATCATATCCATTTAGTGATCCAAGATCTTTATTTACTAAGCAATGAGTCTAGTTTTTCATTCCAATGATTACTTAGTTATTTAGGTGAGGAAAAAACCCAATCATAAAAAATATGATTCTTGGATAGCTTTGTGAATAACTCCTTATCCTAGTACATCATATTAATTTACTCAACTCGTTTCCTTTTCTATCTTAACTCTTAGGGATCCAAGCTAAGTGTAAACTAAATAAAACACCAAGACCAAAATAATAAATATTCTCCATGATTTGGTAAAACCTACCCAAGGATAATCTCATGTCATTAATTATTTCTTTCCATACACAAGATAATCTTAGGGCACCTTGATTTGGAGGAACCTACCTAGTTGAATGATCAAGGTATTTAAAATTGACACTTTGTAAGGAATCTAACACTTAGTATTTAAGGGGGTTTCTTTTTAAAATCTCTCCAAATTAATATACATCAAATGAATGATAAATTTAAAACTATTTAATATTGTTTACGCAATATTAATGTGTAACTCTTTATAAAATCCAATTTTTTAATCACCCAAATATATAATCCTCACATATTTATAAATATCAATATAAATCTAATTCATAAGGTACATGAACTCTCCATGTAATGTTTTAGAATTAAATTATATTGAAAATATCTACATGAGTATGTCTAGAGCCACATATTACCAACCCCAACCTTTTAAGAATAAGGCATAAGCCTCCAAGTTAGTGGGAAGTCTGACCAAAAGTTACTCTACTCGGGGATACTTTATTCAAGAGAGAATATAACTAATAATTATTCAAAAAAAAAATTATTCACAAACCATTACCAACAACTAAACTAAATATATGGTAAATGAAAAATAAATTTTATGGAGTCATAAAATGGATATAATACATTTCTCTATCTTCTAGAAGTAATTTATCACATACAATTTTCATATATAATATTCAAATTTCATAATTTTTTTACTAATCATGAATAATGAAAGAATTAAAAAATAAATAAAAACTTTATTTATTTTATGAAACATGAGATAAAAATATCATTTTTAAATTTATTTTAGACTTGAAAACAACATTTTACGAAGTAAAACACTTATCATTTATAACGAAAATATAAACTATAAGTTAAGAATATTAATATTTTCTAATATCTGATCATAATGGATTTTATCTATGATATTTCACAAATGATATAGTTTTTTTAAAGTCACTATGGTGACATGACAAGGACACTAATTCTATGAATAAGATATATGCTTTCCCCAAATATTAGAATCACACATTTGATTCTTCAAGAATAAGGCCCCGATACTACTGATGGATTTTTGTGGACCATCTTAATATCCATGGAAGTAGAGGAAAAAAAACCAATATTCAAGGAATCAACATGCTTTGAATATCAAAAAATAGATCATACCTAAAAAACATTGAACAAGAACTTTTATTTCTTACTTTGATGGAGTTTAACTAAATATGATCATCAAAGTAGAAAACAAAATAATCTTAGCTCTAATGGGTTTACATCAACCCTTGGACCTTATAACATTTATTTATGATCTATGCATTATAAATGTGATCTAGTACATTCACAAAAAGTTATATATAGTTAACCAAAAAGAATAGAGCAATGATAGCCTTGAATGAAATTCATGTTATCATCACTAAAATAGGAGAAGAATCAAAACCTTATATAGTCATCCTTAGTGAATTTCATTTAATGAGATTCTCTGTTTATATCCAACGCATCACATATCATCACATGTGTTAATATGATTTTGTGAAAATCTTATAAACTATTTCAATGTAATTAAAATCCATATTTAATATATTCATAATGTATTTTTAACTAAAAAAAATAACGGAGGGACATAACCTGTTTATACATCCGATGCATAAAAATTATAACCCTTAAATAAAAAAACATTTGACACCATTCGATATCAATGTATCATAGTATTATTATATCCATATTTTGGATATGGTCTTATATACACATAAAACACTTCCTTTATGGAATTAACCCTAAATATGAATCTCCAGATCTATAAATGTAATAAAAGAGAAAACTATCATAAATTATCAATGTTAATAAATCTGTAATAAGGTCTGGTGTGATCTATATCATACTTATGTATCTATATAACTATAGTGACCCACACTTTTCATACATAGATTTTACATAATATTAGATGAATATTCATTAAATATCATAACTATCCATTCCAGAATCATGTAAGTCTAGTATCTTTAGAAACTTGGATACACAAACAACTGTTTATAAGATTCTCCCATTAAGTTATTCATTACTACCACCCTTTTTAAACATTCCTAAAAATTTTCTTCAAAACTATGGGAAAGGAAACATATAAATAGGTTATATAAGATTCCTAGTAAGGATAAAAAAGGGATATATAAATGATCATATAAGAATAATATAAACATAAGGGTATGAGAACATGATATTAATATTTTAATTTCATTCCCTATATATCATAATCATAAACATGAGTCATGGAATAAAACATGGATCTTCATAATACATGAATAATTAAGTAATCAAATAAAAAAAATCCATGAGAGTATAACATTGGTGTAAGGCATAGAATTTTATAACACACATAAGTGTAGAAAATAATTTCCTTCCTAGTTAAGGTTAACTTCTAGTATTATCACTGTGTATTGGGTTCACTCCCCAAACCATCGTAGTAGTCAAGGATATTTATCAATAATATCATAGTGGATTGGGTTAAATACCTAAAACATATAAGTAGTCATGGTTTACTCCAAAGACTATCACAGTGGACATAGTACCATTCTAAAATGGGCTCAATCCACATTCTACTCTTATTTATCTCATGAGATATCAATATTTACTGAATGCATTAGAGGTAAATATAGGTCCCACTGCTAAAATAATTAAAATCATACATATGTGAGTCATAAGATCATGAAATATTCATCATATCATCACAAATGAAAATAAATTGGGTTGATAAACATTTAATCAAAGAAAAACCAATGGAAAAGAAATAGGCTTCATAAAAGTTCCATATTTTATCATAGCATAAACCAAGGAAAAGGAATATATTTCAAAAAAATTAATTTATCATAAACATAAAACATCCATATAAATAATAAGTATGGTATCCTTCGATGATATCCCCATTAAAACAAAATTTAGATCAAAGTTTTTTGTCTTTTATGAATAGAAATACCATTAAAAAATAATTAAACATTCTTGAGAAAAATATTCTTTCAATTTTGATATCAGTATATTAAAATATAATTTTTGGAAATATCATGTAAATTTATTTCAAAATAAAAATGAAAAAATTTAATGTAAACTTCAAATCATTGAGTGTTTAGGACAACAAAAAAATCTGTTCAAGTTATATTTGTAAAATAACATTCTTTTCATACTTTTGTAAACATTAAAAAAGTACCTCATTCGGAAAACAATAAAAATATAGTTTTTAAAATAATTTTTTAAAAATTAAGACATGAAAAAATATTAATTTAAAAATTAATAGAATAATATTGAAAACCTTATTTAATTTTTTTTATAAAACATGCACATGGAAGAGAAAATATTTTTCAACCGAAGAGGAAAAATAAAGTTGGTTTTCTTTAAAAAAATATTTTCAGTATCTTGAGATTTAAGTTGAGTAAAATGAAATTAAAACATTCATTTTTGAGAAATAAATAGAGGACAAGAAAATTCATGAGTTTATTAAGAGATATATCACATGATTTCATCATCATAATCTTAATCATAAACAATCCTTATAAACAATGAGATTGTGACAAAAAACCCTATTGCCTTGGTAACTTTTGAATTTTAATACACATGAAATAAATAAAATTATATGGATATTTAAATATATATAAAATTCATAATATTAATAATAAAATATATTCAAGTTAAATATATACACCACAAAAAATAAATAAGTGGATAATATGGCATGTGTCCCATAGAAATAAATTTGAGATAAAAATACTTTACCTTAAGTCCGAACTCCTTCATATGCTTTTGAAAATCCTATATAATAAATATTTATCTATTATAAATATATTCCAGAACTATAATATATATATATATATATCATCCTGTATATTATTTATTCAGAACCTTTTATCACCTATTTTTTAATAATTGTTTATTAAAATCATCGTTCTAGGTGATATCTGCTTCGTTTTTCATGAATGTTTTTGGTTTGGTTTTTTTGGTCATTGTATTTTTATCATAGAAAAATAATTAAAATAATGTAAATAATGATATAAATATCATATATATTCATTATATACATGTTTATATTCATTAATAAAATATATTTATTGAAAAATGAATTACACCATTCATGGAGATGGTTGGCCTTATGCAGGCACGAACACTATTTTAATTTTTTAATGGATATAAAGAAAGATATTTTAATGATAAATAACCTTTAAAAAATAGTTATTATATCATATATATCATATATATTCATTAAATCCATGTTTATTACAGTCCAAGTAAAACGTAAATGAAAAATAAATCACATTGGTTTGTGGATGTGGTAGTCCACATGTACACCTGAGCGACCTTAACATTTCCCAAAAGATTAGAAATTAAAAATTTATATTTGATATTATCATTAAATAATTATAATTATTTTATAAGTATCATATTTAAACATTAAACCCATCAAAATTACGATCCAAAAAATATGGTGATAAGAAATGAATTGTATCGCTACTTGGATATGGTAAGCCATACATACACAATAACAATACTTTCTCATTTCATTTGATGAAAATAGGGTGAATAAATGTGGTTTAATAATCATAATAAAATTTCAGAATATTTATTATATTTAATTTATTATTTTAATAATATTATAATTGATTTAGAGGAGGAAAAATAATAATTAAAAAGAAGGTGATTGTTTAAGGCAATTATATCTCCATTGAAAGAACTCATTTAGATATTCTATTAATGATTATTGTGTCGGAATTTTTAGAATAATAGGTCCTATATAATGTGTATTATTAATTTTATAATGGATTTTGGTAGGGTTTATTTGATCTAGAAGGCCCAAAAGGTGTGAATATGTGAGGGGAAGAGGTGCCCTTTTATAATTGCTGCAAGTGGTACTTTGGGAATTTTTAAAAGATTAAAATATAAAAATGTTATCATCAATCCAAAATCAATCCAAAAAGGAAAGGATTAAAATATAATATATAAATTTTTTGAAATAATATGAAACAATAAAATTTATATATGTTTAAGTGGTATTTTAAACCTTATCTTTTAGTTAAACCCCATAGTTAACCCATTTTATCATTAACCGTGGTAACATCTTTTTCACTCTTAAAGAGTTATAATTTTACTTATAATGTAAATATTAAACAAAAAATGGAAAAATTATAAAATATTAGACTATATATTGTCATAAATTGTCTCTTTAAATATTTTTTATAATTTTTAAATAATTTAATACACTATTATTTTGATAAAATATCATTAATGTCAATTTTGACACTATTCATTTGATTTGAACTAAAATACATAAAGACAAGTTTGGAATTAAAATATAATCATTTAAAAAATATTAATATTTCATATTCATATATAAAATCTAATAAACACTATAAATAATTCAAAATTTATTAATTTTAATATTTTTAAAATCATTTATTATATATTTTTATTAATTGAAGAAATATTGCGTCAGCATTGCATAAGAGTTTAAGGTAATTATATAATTACTAAAAATTTAGAAATAAAATTACATAATGAAAATAATATCATTATTCTCAAAATAGATATTTTTATTCATTCATAACTTTATTTTGTCTCTATGTGGACACATAAGAAATATTTAAAACAAAGAGAGTGACACTTTGTAACTTTCTTTGCTTTAAATATTATATAGGTCATTTCCATGGATAAGTTTCCATTAAAAAACTAAAATTTTAGAATAAGTCAAAATGAATCGAATTAAATTCATATAATAACAATTATTATGAAACATTATGTCTTTATGAATTAGTTTTAACCAAGATTTACCTGTTTTCCCTTTACCGAGGTGATAAATATTACCACAATTACTATTAAAATTGACAAAAAATAAAAAGAACATATGTTTAAAAATTTAACCTAATTATTCCAAATATATAATAAATATTATAAAATTAAATTTCTAAAAGTGGCAGAAATTGATTTTAAAATAACTACGCAACACGTGACGAAAACCTTTTTTAGAAAAATATATTTTTAATAATAAAATTTGGTTTATTATTATCCCATGATTATAAAAATATTAAATGAATGTTAAAACATTTTATTTAATATGTAATATATAAATATATTTATTTAAAATCATTCAATAATAGTAATTATTTTAATTTATTAAGATAAAAATACATTATCCGCATAAAAATATTTTTTTCAGAAAAAATATCTCTTTTACTTTCAAATGATTATTATTTTCATTTATAATTAATTGGTAACCAAAGAATTAATTGTATATATATGTACCCATAAATTTATTTTAATGTAGTTATCACTATTCATACTTCCCAATCTAATGTCTAGATAATTAATTAAATAATAATATTTTAATATTATATAATAGTTCATTTAAACTCAATGTTGCGTATAACACATTCTATTAAAAAATTAAAATCACTTCAAGTAAAATAAATTCTTAAAATATCACAATGCTAGATTATACCCCCCATTAAAATGAAATTATCTCTCTAAATTAATCATTTTGACATAAAAAATGGGGATATATCTATTTCATTACATCCTCTGGTTCCCAAGAATCTTTTAAATTTTTTGATTTCTCCAGAGAAATTTTACAAGGTCATTAGTATTATTTCATATCACTTTATCTATGTGATCCAATAACTATACTAGTTTTTATTCATAAGAAATATCATGTCCATAGGTATGAAATATGTGTTCAGAACATGTGATGGGCCAGGTGTGTGCTTCCTCAGGAGAGATACATAGAACACATTGTGAACTTGAGAGAGGTTTAGTGGAAGTACCAAGAGATAAGTGACCATACCTATTCAGTAAAAAATATAAAAAGGTCCAATATACCTAGGGCCCTTCATTCCTTTGTTCCTAAATCCCATAAATTTCTTCCATGGAGAAATTTATAGAAACACATTCACATGAACTTCAAATTCTTGATCACAACAACAATTGCCAACATAAATTGTGTATTGACTCTAATATACCTTGATGTGTTCTTAAATGTCCCTAATAATATCTGTAATTTCTTATATTAGCCCAGGTCCCAATAGCTATATTTCTCTAATATCATCCCAACATATTGGAGTTGTACACCATTTTCTATAGAGGGATTCATAAGGATCCATATAAATGCTCAAGTGAAAGATATTTTCGTAAGAAAACTCAACTGGAGGAAGGTGTTGAACCCAATCAAATTTAAAATCCATAGAAAATGATTTAAACATATCCTATATGGTTTTAATGGTTTTATTTGACTGAAAATATGTCTAAGGAAGATATGGTGTACTTAAAATCAACAATGTATCCAAAGCCTACTAATGATTTCTCTAGAACATCAAACAAAACCTCATATCTCATTCAAATATAATAGAATGTGGTACTCCCTGCAAACTTACCATTTATTTACTATTTATCCTAGAAATATGATCCATATTGAAGTATTATTTGATGGTAATGAAGTGTGATAACTTTTTAAGGTGATTGAATATAACCTAAATAAAATTATTCCCTTTAGATGTTTTGAGTAGTTTTCTGAAGAAATTCATGGTGATGTTTTCTAATTTCTATTATGGTATGGGTAATGGTTGTAACATATCCTTTAAATTTTGTTTATTATACCTAATATTCTTATAAACCAAGCACCAAGATACATACTCAAAAATATCTCCCTTCATGTTATCCCACTAGGAATACTATTTTAGATATCTATACATCTTTGTACTTACAGGATGGATAGATAATGATGAATTATAAGACTCATCCAATATAAAATTATTCAAATATTTTATTAACGAGGCACATAAATGGTTCCTGAAACTTATCATTCCCTCAAAACCATGGTTAAAATTAGGAAAATTTTTCACCTTTTTATGTAGTCCAACATCATTCTTCTACACCTCTTTATTTTTCACATAGATTGATGGTTGAACAAACATTTGAGAAAGATAATATTTATCCCCTTCCTTAAATATTTCTAGATCAATCCATTAAAATTCGTGAAATATAGGATCTTTTATTATCCTTATCATAGATAAGCTAGCATGATCCCCTTTACTCATATTATTTTCACCCTGTTCACTATCCTGGGGTGGTAATGTATTGAGTAGTCATAATCTTTAATCAGTTACAACCATCTTTTCTTGTTTATATTCAACTCTTTCTATGTTAATATATATA
Source organism: Viscum album (assembly GCA_963277665.1). NCBI lineage: Eukaryota > Viridiplantae > Streptophyta > Magnoliopsida > Santalales > Viscaceae > Viscum > Viscum album. The sequence goes on along the minus strand of OY728132.1, from coordinate 27,456,848 downwards.
TTTTAAACTTTTATGATCAATATATATATCACAACTTTCTCTATAAAGATAATGTCACTATATCTTTATTGTAAAAATCAACACAACTAACTCCAAATCATGAGTTGGGTTGTTTTTATCTTTAACCTTCAATTATCATGAGGCATAAACTATCATTATATCATTATTCATGAGAATAAATCCCAATACATCCATAGATTCATAACTATAGATTAAAAAACCTTATTCACTATAAGGTAAGGTAAGTAAATGTGCATTAACTAACTTTATATTTAGTTCCTTGATTTTTTTTCACATTCATCTATCTAAATGAACTAAAACCCCTTCCAAGATAACTTGGTGAGTGGATTAAAAATAAATGATAAATTCTCCAAAAATTACTGATAATATCTATTTAAACTAAGAAAACTATAGATTTCATTCACAATAGTTGTTCTAGGCCAACGTTCAATAACTTATATCTTTAAAGGATCTACTGATATGCTCTTACTTGATATTATATGAACGAAGAAGGAAACTTTTCATAGCCAGAATTCATACATGGAATTTTTTTCATAATGATTATCCTTGTTTATGGTCTTCATAACAATACTCAAATGATCTTAATACACTTACTTAACCATTGATTATATAATAATATCATATATAAATACCACAAAAAAATATTCAAGCTAATCACTGAAGACTATATCAATTAAATATATTAATATAAAATTGGAATTAGTAGAAAAAATGGAATCACTATAAATTCATAGTGACCATACCTTGTAGATAATGTCATCTTAAGTATATCCTCTTTATTAACCCTCAATTGATGATATCCAGAATGAATATCAACCGTGGAAAAATATTGAACTCCATGTAGTTGATCAAACAAGTCATCAATATGGGGTAGATGATAGTTTTTCATTATAGTGATCTTGTTAAGGTCTCAATAATAAATACAAAGTTACATTTATCCATATTTCATTTTTATTAAAAGAACCGATGTACCCCATAGTGACACATTTGGCTATGTGAATCACATATCAAGATTTTCTTGGAGTTTCTACTTCAGTTACTATAATGCAATCATGTCCATCCAATATATATTCTTTGAAATAGGATTAGAACCAGGTATGAGTTACATAGAGAAATCAACTTCTCAATTTGGTGGAAGATAAGAAAATTATTCTAGAAATACTTTAAAAAACTCCCACAAAATAGGAATATATTTGATGTTGAGTTTCTCTCCATACATCTAAGATAAAACCCATTTTGAATAGGAATTGAGACCCATAAATTGATGCAATTTCAATTAGAAGTTCATATTTATCATCACACTGATAGACGATCATAGGTTAGTTTGGAATATCAAATGTAAGTTCTTGTCCTAGTAATTGATATAGGATTTATATAATTTAATATAATCTATTACTAAAATAACATTAAATTCCACTAGAGTAAGAATAAAAATATTTTCAGAAATCACATTCCTAGAAACTTCTATCAAATAAGAATCATAAAATTTATATTCTACCATCACACCAATAGGATTTTTCACTGATAACTCAGCTTCTAATCATTGAAGATATAAATCAATATTCCTCCAGAATTTTCTTAATATAAAATAATTCATATAACTAATCTCAAAAAGGGTACTTCAATATTTGAGCATACCTATTACCAGATCAACATAATCATTATATCTCTAATACCACATTAAAAAAATGGTTTGTCTGAACATCATGATCATTGATTAAAGTTAACAATCATGAAAAAAATTTATTGGATGTCTAAATAATGAAAAATTATTTTCATTATATGAAACCTTAGGTTTAACCCAGGAAATTCATGGTCATTACCAAAACATTAGGATGATATCCTACACTTAGACTTATCCCAAGAGTTTCTACTAATTTTTTCTAATCTCAATATCCTAATATCAACTAAAAACTACTATAATACCAATTATAGTGACCCATATTTCATACATATATTTAAATATTATTCTATGAATATTCATTACATATCATAACAACCCACACCCAAATCTTATAGGACTAATATCTTTAGAAGCATGGACACATAAATAAGTGATTTATAAGAGTCTCCCATTATGTTCTTCAAAGATAGAACCCTCTTAGAAATATCATTCCTAAAAACATTAATTTTAACATTAGAAAAGGAAACATAATAAAGGATGATCTTATATACTTGGTAAGGGTAAAAAAGTGAGATATCAATGATCACATAAGCATAACATGAGAATAAGGGTATGATAATATATTATTAACATTTTAAATCCATACCTTGTATATCGTAGATCATAAAATTGAGTCCTGAAATAATTATTGGTAGTTTATAAGACATTAATAATAATGGAATCAAAGAACATGATCCATTAGAGCATAACATCACTGTAAGACATGAAATTGAAGCATACAAAAAATCATATAAAATAATTTTATTCGTAGTCAAGGATTTTATTTTAGGTCTTTCATAGTGGATAGGATGCATTCCCGAAATCATTATTGTATTCATATTTCACTACCAATACTATCATAGTAGATTGTGCTCACTCAGAAAACTATCTTAGTAGTAGAGGTTCACTCCCAAGATAAATATAGTGGATATATTTCCTAACTAAACTAGATTCACTTCCCATTCTAGACCTATTTATCTCTTGAGATATCAATCTTAACCCACTAAATTGGAGAAAGATATAGGTACCACCAATAAAATAAAGAAAATCATACATATTTGTTCCAAAAGATAGTAAAACATTAATCATATCGCAACCCATTAAAATAAATTGGTTTTATGAATATTTTATCATATCATAACCCATGGAATAGAAATGGGTTTCATAAACATTCCATAATTACATCATAGCATAACATATGAAAAAATAATGAATTTTATACACATATATTCAGTATAAACATAAACCATCCAATGAAATAATAATTATGTTATCCATGGATAATATCCCTATGAGAGAATATGTAAAATAAAGAGTTTTTGTCTTTAAAGAATAAAAATACCATTAAACGAACATTAAACATTATTAAGGAAAATATCCTATCTATTTTTAAATCACTTCTTTAAAATATAAAACTTTATCTAAAATTTTGGATTCTTTTGAAAATAAACTTGAAAACATGTAAATAAATCTTTAAATCATTGAGTAGTCTTGATGACATGAAATTCTGTTCATTCTGTATAAGTAAAATAACATTACTTTCATACTTTTGTAAAATGTTAAAAAGTACCTCATTAGAAAAATGATAAAAATATTCCTTTGATTTTTTTATAAAGTAGAACATCGATAAAAAATTATTTAAACAATCATTAAATAATTTTAAAAACCTTCCTATAAACATTTTTAGAAAACATCCATATAGAAGAAAAAATATTTTTCGACCAAAAAGAGAAATAAATTCTATTTTCTTAAAAAACATATATTAGGTATCATGAGTACTTAAGGTGAGGAAAATCAATGGAAACCATTTATTTTGATAAAATAACCAGAGGAGAATAAAATTAATTAGTTTATTGAGAGATATATTACCAGATTTTATCATCGGAAATGTAATCACAAACAATCTTGATAAACAATGAGATTATAACATAAAACCCTTTCTGATTTTTTAACTTTCGAATCATAAGCCCAGTGAAATATAGAAACTGAGATGGATATTTAAATACCCATAAGTTTTATAATATGAATCATAAAAAAATTACTGTTTAGTATATAAACCATACAAAATATGTAAGTGTTGAATATGACATGTGTTTTATAGAAATAAAAGTGAGATGAAAATCCATTACATTAGGTTTGAATTCCTTTATAGGAATTGGACCCTCTTGTATAATAAATATATATTTATTATAATTATATTAAATAACCATAATAATTTAAATAATACCATATATTATTTTTTTACCTTTTATCACTTGTTTTTTAATAATTATTTATTAAAATCACAATTCCATGTGATATCTTCTTCATCTTTCATGTATGTTTTGGTTCGGTAATTTTGATGCTTGTATTTTTATCATGGTTAAATCATATAAATAATATTAATAATTATATTAATATTATATATATTCATTATATAAATGTTTATATTCATTCATTAAAGATATAGATATTAAAAATAATTACATCATTCTTGGAGATGGTAGGCTATATATATGTATGAATGTTGTTTTAATTTTTAATGGATTTAATTAAAGAAAGGTAAATAATAAATAAAATTTTATAATAATAATAATTTAATATATTTAATATATATTCATTAAATCCATCTTTATTACTATCCATTTAAAATGAAAATGAAAAATGAATCACATTGCGTTGTGGTGGTGGTTGTCCAAACATACGCACGAGCGATGTAATCCTTTCCCAAAGGATTGGAAGGTAAGAAGGTAGATTTGATATTATCATTAAAAAAGTATAATTGTGTTATAATTATCATATATAAACATTAAAACCATAAAAATAACTATCCATAAAATTTGGTGATGAGTAATGAATTGTATCGCTACGTGGAGACAGTAAGCCGTATGTACACGTAAGCGATACTTTCACTTTCCATTTGATAGAAAGAGGGTAAATAAATGTGGTTTCATAATCATAATAAAATTATATTATATTTAGGATACTTATTTTTTTTGAATATTATAACATATTTTGTGGATTTAAAATAATAATTAAAAAGAAAGTGATCGGTTACGGCGTTTACCTCACCTTTGAATAAACTCCTTTAGATTTCCTCTTAAGGAATCTAGGGTTTGTATTTTTGGTATAAAAAAACATCTTTAATTTTTGTAATGAATTTTGGAAGGTATTTTATTAGTTATGGTCAAGATATATGGCTTATAAGGCATGAATAAGTGAGGGGAGAAGGTTCCCTTCTATAATTTAGGTGACAGGCACTTTTCAATTTTCTAAAAAGATTAAAATATAACAAAGTCATTATCAAGACCAAATTCCTCCATAAGAATAGGTATTCGAAGATAATATTGGATGAAGTTAAAATAAAATAATCCAATATAATTTTTATATGTTTATGTGGTATTTTAAACCTTATATTTTTGTTTAACCCATTAGTTAACCCATTTTAACATTAACCATGATAACGTCTTTTTCACTTTTAAAGAGTTATATTTTTACATATAATGTAACTATTAAATTATAAATGGATAAATGATGAAATTTTATACTATATATTTTCTTAATTTTCCTATTTAATGTTTTTTATTATTTATTAGTAATTTAATAAAATATTATTTTGGCAAAATATCATTAATATTAATTTTGACACTATTCATTTAATTTGACTTAAAAGACATAAAAAATGGTTTTAATTAGAATATAATACATTAAAACAACAATAACATGTCATATTAATCTATAAAATTCATGGAACACTATAAATAATTAAAAATAAATTACTTTATATATTTTTAAAATCTTTTATTATTTGTTTTATTAATTGAAGAAATACTGCATTAGTGTTGCATAAGAATTTAGGGTAATTATATAATTATTAAAAATTATAAATAAATCCAAATAATTAAAATAATATCACTATTCTCAAAATATACATTTATATTCTTTCATAACATAATTTTTTTTCTACGTGGGAACATAAGAAAAATTTAAAACTAAGTGAGTGACACTTTGCAACTTTCCTTGATTTATATATTTTATAAGTAATTTTCATAGAAAAGTGTCCATTAAACAAATTAATTTCTACCTAAGTTGATAATGGTCAAATTATATTAATTTGATAAGAATTAATTTGAAAAATTAATTCATTATCACTTAGTTTTAACCTAGATTAACCCTATTTTCCCTTTATAATGGTGTTAAATTTTACCACAGTTACTATTAGTATTGAAAAAAATGAGGGAACTATTTAATAAATTTTTCAATATTGATTCAAAATATATAATCTATTTTATCAAAATTAATTTTAAAAATTCTAAAAAATTATTTTTAAAATAAGTGTGCAACACGCGATGAAAAAATATTTATAGAAAATACATTTTAATCATAAAAATTGATTTTTTATCCCTTTCATAGAAAAAAATTAAATCACTCTTATAAAATTAGATTGAATATATAGTATATAAATTTCAATAAAATCATTAAACAATAGTGATTATTTTAATTTATTAGGATAAAAATACATTGTGCGCATATGAATAGTTTTTCAAAAAAATCTCTTTAACTTTTAAATGATTTTTAGTTTTATTTATAATTAATTGATAACTAAAGAATTTATCTTAAAAATATATAACCATAAATTTTTCAATATTTAGTTAGTCCTATTTAGACCCTCCAATCCAATATCTATGTGATAAAATTAACTAATAAAATTTTAATATTATGTCATGGTTTGTTTAAACTCAATGTTACGTTTAACACAAACTATCAAAGAAATCAAATTATTTAAAGAGAAATATATTCTTAAAATAGTGATATGTTATAATACCTATTTTCAAAAACCATATTATATGAAATCATACATTCTGATATGATCCCTTTATCCAAGATATCGAGTGACCATGGGAGATGAGGTATGTTTATCCCATATAGCTCAATCACATGTTACAGATTCTTTAATTATAGATTGACCAGGTGGATGAATATATCTCATTTTATTCACCTTATAGATCCTTACATCACATTAACCTTACAATAATATAAAATGACATCATATGTATTATCTAGTTACGACCATACAATTCCACAACCTATCTCAATTGAGGGTCTATATTCCATACTCATCATATGAGAGGGAAAATTACATCATGTTCATTCTATAAATAATATCATGATAGACAACATACCTAACCAAACTTGATTATATAATCCACAAGGTTGGTATAATACAAGTATAAAAGTAAGAAGGTTATCATTCTAGGTACAACTCCAACCTTAGGGGGTACTTCTAATATGATCCATTCACCCTAAGTATACCAAATATAAAGTGTATGACACTCTATTTGGTATACTTTATGGGTAATATCATGAAAAAACATGTTTTATGCCATATAAGAATATTCTATATCATTATACAAGAATATTATTCATGAAAACCTTAACATTTCTTCATAACATATAATACCGCATGAAAAGTATTTTTTTAGATAACTCAAAGTCATACATTGAGAGTTAAATTATCATTTCACATTATAATATTTATATAAATATATACATATATATAGACAACATGAAAGAATGGTAAAGTGAAGATTTATTTATTTTTGATAAAATTAAATTTTTTTAATCTATAAAACACATTATGAATTCTTAATAAAACCATACATAAGTTCCTTTGTAACATATATTATATGAGATACTACTAAATCAACCTTATGTTTTCTACACATTAATAAGTTTTTTTAAAATCATTATATCTCTATGAAATTTTTAATAAATCTCTATGTTACTATATGATAAAACCTTCCAACTAAACTCTCTAGTGAGTGACTTATTTAAAGTAAAAAAGTTTGAATAGTGTTGATATTTAAGAATCATTTTCCCAATATTTAACTCCTTGACTCATTTAAAATTACTAATAACACAATATCAATTGTTATGATGTTAATAAATTCCATTTATACTTATAACTCTTTCTAATTTCATCATCATAATTATATCTTAGATCCGTTTCCATTAAAAATTTTCCTAGAAATATTTTTTACTTAATGTAACTCTTTACATTAATTACTAATCCAGTACATCCTAATATTATTTAGAATAAAGTGATATTTACTTTGTATTTTGACTGGAAGAATATTTTGTTTTTTAAATTTTAAATTCTCTATGTCTAAATATACCCCTTAGAATTTTAGACACAATATTAACTTTATAATATCATGATAAGATTCAAGAAATTATTTTGTGTTTAATAAATAACTCTTATTTCCATTATTATGAATATTTAACAATTAAACTATTATTTCCATATCATATATGAAATTTTATGTGTTTGAAGAAATTTTATATAAATAAAATATTATTCTTTAAAATATTCCACCGATGATAGTGGAATCTAAATTTTTTATATTTTAAAAAACTATTGGATACACATTTTGATCTTGAATAAAACATTTTACCCTTATATTCCTTTTAAAAAATGATATATAATTCAAAAAATCATAAAATATGTGTATTTAATCCATTATCTCATATTTTTTAGAAAAAAACTTTACTAACAAAAAAAATAAGTTATCATATAAGAGAAATGAGATAACCATACACAATCTTTACTTAGATTCATCTGAGCATGATATATTCATTTACATTCAAATATTTGATATATAAAATCTCTTATTAATCATTTAAGATAGAAATAGAATCTTCATAAATTCTTCCCTTTATTTTAACCTCTATTCAATATAAATTACCCTTCAAAACCAAATAATTAATTTTTATAACACTAATATATAACATGGACATTCCAAGGAGTTTCAAAAAACCCTATTGTAATTATAAATAATTCTATCCCATGGAATCATTACTCATACTTCCTAACAACTATAGATTTTAATAACCTTGACTGGATACTTGTAGAAACATTTTTGGACCTACCAACTTACTTTTCTTATTCTAATTTGATATTTTACCCACTAATAGTATCTACACAACACCAAAACCATAACATCACATGTCTTAGTTAGTCTACCCTGAATACATTGATAATATTGAGTAAACTTTTCTTGAAATCATTCAAATTGTTTGAATAATTTGATAAATTATAATATAATAAATCTTATAACCAGAACAAGCCTTAGATTATATCTTCAGTATCACCTAATTATTGGAATACTTAATCATATTGAGTATATAAGAGAAGTATAGATTTCTGTAGTCCATTTGGGGTCTAATTCCTTTGAAACCTTAAGTGAATAATTCTATTCTTCCCATAAGAATCTAGATCACTCTATTAAAAAATTTTAGTAGTTGATAATTCAATAAAGTTTTTATCCAAAACATATATTTTCTATTATACAATAACTTTTATTAAGTCACCAGTCTTAGGAGTTACATACATTAATATTTTAATATTAAATAATTAATATTACAGTTATGTTTGATGATGATGATGCTATGATCTAAAATAGAATATTTTATCATATGAGTATAATGTTTTACAAAAATTTAATATGATTTTTTAAATGTGGTCCTTCTAAAATGTTGATATCTTTTAAATTAATTATATCCATTAGTGTTTTGTGACCCATATTTATCATTACTTACACCATTTATCATATAAAGAATCTATGACTATATCTAGTTGATTTTTTTTTTCAATTATACGATAATTGATATTTGATAACTGATTGGATAAATCTTTATTGAAATCCATAATATGGATTCACTCAACTTGATTATTCTATTATCCTAATGGTTAGAGTTTTCTAAAGAAGTGTAACCCAAATAAAGCACAAATAGCAAGGAACATAATGGTTAAGGTCACCTTATTAGTTTTTTACCTCTCTCAAGATAATATAAGGAACCTAGATTTGTCCTGGCCTACTGAATAAGATGATCAAGGTTTTGAAAAGTTCCATTTAGTAGAAATATAACCCATAAAATTTTAATGTGAATTTAATCTCAATATCTTACCTCTATTATTCCATTTATTTATGTATTCATATAATGATTTAGTTTGGATTCCCATTCCTTCCACCAAATCAATATGTTCAAACCATATTCATGCGTAAAAACTCATAGTTTGTGTTACCAAATCAAATTAAAATCTAACTATATCTATATATATATCCAAACTCATCCTACTTATAATTTATAAGAAACCATTTCCTGTAAATTTTTGTAATTATATGAAATTAATAATCGCCATATGTCTAAGCCTAAATTCATAGATAGTCAACCCACAATTTTTTAGATAAGGCACAACCCTCTAAGCCAGTTAGAAGTCCAAACCAATGACCTTATACCAAGGGATATTTAACTCAAAATAGTATTTCATTATACTAAAACTATAACACCTATTTTTTATAAACATTATCAACTACTTAATTTAAATTCATGACTCAATAGAAGCTAAATTCAAGGTAGAAGAAAACTAAATCCATTATCACACATAACATGTAACTCCATAGATGAATGTATAATAGTATCTATAAGTAGTTTATATAATTTTAAACTAAATCACACATATAAAAATTCATAACATAACACTTAAAAATATCAATAAATAAAGGAATGACTTTTAATTAAATGATCAATTCTAGTATTTAAACATATGATATAAATTTATTAATATTTCATAAATAAAGATAAAAATAAACACTTTATAAGTTATCTAAACATTATATACATTACATAATCCTTAATATAAACACTATATATTCTTTTCAAAAAATTAACTCTATTATTTTATTCATTATATGAAATTTTACTTTAAATATATGATATTAATAAATTATAAACTTTTTTATATTCCAATTTCTATTATGTAAAATATTTAAATAATATAAATATCACATATTTAACTTTTTTTTAAATCTTTATTAAATAAATAACACAAACTCATTTTGATGTGGTTTAAATAATTCCCCATATGTGGCTTTAATTTCAATAATTAAAATTAATTAGTTATGAACAATTCATAATTATAAATATAAATACTTTTATATTTAGACATATTTTGTAATGTATAAACATTTTGTAGATTGACCTTATAATTTGAAAATAAACACTTTATTTATAAATTAAAATTAATTTCATATAATTATTAAAAGGTATTTCAATATTAATATCTACTATTTTATAGATATTTATTTATGAAATTTAAAAACATTTATTAATAAGTTATATCCTTTTCCAAATTAATTATTTTATTAACAACATTATAAATAATTGAATATAAAAAAATACATTTTATTATAATTTATAACCTATTTATATATTATAAAAATTAATTCTTAATTGAATTTTAATGAATTTTTTCCTTAGTATATCACTTTTAATGTGATAAACATATCGTATGAGAGGATTTGAGTGTACTATGTAAGGTGATCCTAATAGAAAAAACAATCTTGGATTACAATATACATTTATATAAGAAAAATGTGGTTCTAAATGATCTATGTTTGATTAAAAATTCACACATGATATTAACCCATGAAAGAATAAGACAATCATTGCACAGAAATCAACTAGTGATCACGTATCATTTAAAGAAATTCTACCTAGAATTAACTCAACGTAGGTGGTCTCACAAGATATTAAATTAATGACATGTATAAGATTAGTCGATCATGTAAGTACCTATGTAGGGTAAATGAATGAGACTCACGTAGAATTTTCACCAAGTTATTCTTTAGTGTGATATTTGATAGTCCAACATAAGAGTAATCTAGCACTACTATGTAAGGATGATAATCCACTATAATAGCTCATGTTAGATTAATCTTGAGAATTGTGTGACGATAAATCACTTTATATTCACTTCACACGACACATTTTATATATAATATTGAGTATGTTAAATCACATTTATGGTGTCTAAATATTATTAATAAAAATAGGCATATCATATGTAACTAAATCACCCCAACACCTTTCAATCACTTTTGATGATACAAACTACATCATTAATGATGATTCAGTGCTATGGTCACTTTAATAGTGATTGAAACTTAATTTTAAGCATGATTTCAAGATCTAAATACCAGGACATATATTTGATAGTTCTGATGAAATTCAAAGGTAAAAATAACCCTCATTTATAACAATGAATGTGATAATAAACCCATAATCTAGGAATTCCATGCATGAAATGTGAATATTTTACATTATAAAATGAAGAAAACTGTTATTCATACCATAAACTAATGAGTTATTACTCCCTATATCATCATCTCACATGCTTGATGAAGGACACTAAGAGGTATTCAAATTAAATCCCTCCTCTGTAGTTTATCCATGGACTGAAACCAAATCACCCATCATATTGATAGGAGGCAGCAAGAGTATCAAACCACAAACCATTCCCTTTGACTTATTTATTTAGGCATTAGGGAAACTACCTAAGACCTACACATATTATTATGTATTACATAATGCATGAGTAAATTCATGTGGTTATAATAGATTATAAACTATCATAAGAATTCATTTATCATAAAAATGCTTCTTTTTAAATCCATGTATTTAATAAAATATCACATGATAATAGTATGTTATCACTATGACATACATTTTGATATACACCTCATTGTATTTCATTTTTAATTATCTATATCATAATAAATGACATTCCCATACATGGAACCCGCCATTGGGTATTATCATATACAACATCTCTATAAAAAACCTTATAATATAGGATAATATGTATTATAAACATATAATTATTTAGAAAAAATATCCATCAGGGCACATCTAGAAACATCACTATCCTCCCTCAAATATCAGCATCAAACTACCACTTATTGGGTGGATGAATCCACCTCAATCTGAAGATAACGGTCCTAACTGATTAGAAGAACTTTATTTGTTGGATACAAACCCTTGGATAACACCATCCAAAACTGGAGATACCCAAAACCACAACCTTAAAATAAAAAATCTTCCTCTACTTTACAACAAGAGTTGTCATGCAATGGGAACATCCACAAGTATCTGTAAGACATACACCACTAAATTCCATGCTCCATTGGTGTGATGCCCACATAGGATTCCCATTATTATATTCAATATGAACACTATTTCAAAACCACTATCTATATATGGAAGCAGAAAACATTATCCCTCTTTTATGAAAACCCTTCAAGTACATAACCCAATAACATTTCATCCTACAAGACTACTAAATCAAGATCCCCACTATAACCTCTATCATATAAAAATCGAGTGTGGGGACCCCAGTGTCAATTGAAGATGAGAAATATCTCCCTCTCCCAATAAGAATCAACCACTTTGTTACTAGATTCACACGTTCCACATCTATCAACCGAAAAAATTCCCTCCAAGGGTGTTATCCACTACCATTGTTGTTCCACTATGATCTCATCAACCATTATGACTTCAACATCAAAAAGACCAACCGTGACTCTATGAATCCAAAACTCCCACTAAATGAGTTTATTGTGTCATTGGTATTATCATAATAAGAATAGTTAAATTCCTTAAATGACTAATAACATCATCCATGAACCATCATAAGGAATGGTTTGGTCCATAAATTCTATGAAAAAAATAACGGTGTTCATCATAATACCCAAAAACACTTAAAGACCATATATATAATGAATTTTTATGCTCACACCATTCTATTATTGAGTTATATTCATGAGTCAATCTACGGAAGCATTCAAAAATTCCTCCACCTTTATATAAAGTGAATCATTAATGACAACCATAACATGTACAAACATGTTTATTGCCTAATGGGTATCTGAATATAACTTCTTAAGGGTTGGATCTAATATCCACACTTGAGGGGATCTAACTCACTATGGAAGGAAGACTATTACTTATTAACCTAATCACCCAAACACCTTGAAATACTAGTAATGTGAAAGTGATATTGTGTATCACATCTCCCATAAAGGAATATCATTAATGACCTCTTTCTCTCCTAAGGATAAACTCACTCCTCTGGAAGTAGTGAGTGAATGATGATTTCAATAAGTGAAAATTATCTACCCTATAAGGTTTGGATCGAGTCTCTATAATAATATATAATTTCTAAAATATAATGTATGAATAATTACTCATACCCATATCCACCAATATGATGGTTTGTGATGGGAGTACATGTTTCATACCCTAAAACATACTAAATGTTATCCGAACATAGTTATCCCCTGTGCATGTCATCCCATATATCTAACTGTTAGAACTCCATGATTGATTGAAACTAATCAAAGGTGATGATGATGTTAGAGTATCAAAGCATCTTAGATCTATATATTCTATTTCACCACCTATTTATCGATTAAAACTAACTCTATATAGGATACTTTTTTTATAACAATAGATTCTTTGATACCAATGTTTCTTTAAATATGGAGGTCTATCAACAACATCACTCTAGTTATCCTTAGGTGAAACATTGACATGATCATATAACCTGAGTGCATCTATGATAAGAAAAATTAACCACCAATTCTCTCCTAGGAGACTTCATCATGGGTGGTGTAGTACGATAGAACAATACTAACCTAAATTATCTTTATCAATGCTCAAACCAAACTATTGATCTTGAAAAATTCCATTAGAAAAAAAAATTGGGTGAAATCTCATGAGTTTTTGAGGGCCTTATAATATACATAGAGATGGTTGGGATACACTATAAAGGGGCTAACATCTTTTAATAAAACTTCATCCTAAATAAGGTCTTAAACTAAAACAATGGTAGATTAGTCCCATCATGAGTTTTAGAAAAACATTATCCTCTAATGGATAAATATTCCATGTGGGGTGCTCAATGAAAGAATACCCATCAATACAGTGAGTGACCAAACCAAAAGGGAACATGATTCTCATAATCCAACAAATCCACAATTTCTTGAGGGCTATAATATCTTGACAAAACCATGATACCCCTATCAGTAGAACACACATAGCGCATTCTCTTATAGGTAGTCTCGTCCAACTCTATGGGAACTACCATTATTTTTACATGATGATATTAACTAAGAACAAGGGGGAGGGGAAATACCCTAGATAATGGGGCAAAGATATCTCTCAACCGTGTCTATAAAACAAAACCTTATTTTACATTGACTAATTTCAAGAGGCCAATATATAAATAAAGGTTCACCATGGCCTAAACTCTAAATACAAGTTGATTATATATGGGTATAACTATTTATTTAATAATATGAAACCATAAGGATTAGATCATATCTGGATCACTTAAAATGGAAAGGACATTAAAGAGCACAATTTAATGGCACATGATGCATGTTCCATCCTAACTATACCCCTAAATATATTTATTATAGATATTAATAAAATAATAGGTTATTAATGACTTGTAGAATGAATATGTTGGTTTCCACACCTATATTAGTATCCTTAGTTTTCTACCCAATATCATGACCCCTTTAAATTTCAATACTAAATTCCCAAACCAATCCTCATATGACTACTAAATCAAAACATTGTTCTTAGGGGATAACCACTCTGATACCAATCTAACAAGACCCTATCCACTAAGGTTTAACTCAGGCCAGTATACCCTATTCCCACCTAAAATAGGCTAGGAACTAGAAAAAAATATCAATAAGGTTACATGGGAGGAGTTATCCTATATCAATCTATAATTGAAATTTATTTAGAATGTATAAAACACCCAAAAACACTATATATATAAAAAACATAAATGCATAAAATTAATGCGTGGGACATAATTTGTTAAGTATAATTCCATATAATGAACTACTAAAGGAGAAAACATATGCAAAATAGATGTTTATTGGGTATAAAAAACTCTATCCATAGGAAAACACCTCCTTGTTATAAGAGGTATGGGATAAAACTATATCTACAATATTCACTAACACCATCATGAACTACCATGCTTCAACCAACACTATAAAACTCTAGCTCTGAATACACCACCCCCACTCCACATCCACCTAGATAATATTTGAACTTTTTTTCCATCTTTATACACACAAAACATGTATGTAAAAAGCTTGTGTAGGGGTGAGTATAAAAATAATTAGTATAACAACTCAAAATATATAAATGAAAACAAAAAAAATATAATATCAAACCCTAAAATAGGAGAGTAATTGGAAAAAAAATGCAAGAATATATATATGATTTAAAAATAAAAGTCCAAGGTATATTAAGGAGTCCCAAGAATCTCAACTATATTCTCCAATGGATCATATATCTTAGAAAACAAGGGATAAATAGAGTACTAAAAATCTCACCAAGTCATATGATAACAACCCTACTGTAAGTAAGTACTTGAATGAAACCAAGGACTTTTAGAGGTCGTATTAGGATTAATATATCATAACTGATCAATCTCTCTAAATCACAAATTTACATTGGAATCCAAAAAAGGTACTCACTCCTTACTATATTGAGTGAACCATTTGAAGGAGTAACACACCTTACTTACCATAAACCCTATGTCACCATTATATAATAATTGTTGTTCAAGGGAGCAATGAACCCTATTTTATAAAAATACCTATTAAATCCATACGCACCTCATCTCACCTAACATATTATGGGACTCATGAATCAAAAAAAGTTAGTATCATTCAAGGGAGTTTCAAAAACATAATGGAGTATTAAATATTAAATATATACACACATAAAATTAGGGAGTACTTGACTCTATAAATAGAGGACATGTTCCCTAATGATTCATCAAACATAGATCAGGAGAGTAACAGACTCTATTGAATCTATGGAGGACTTGTGAATTTTTGGGTGAAAGGGTGTAATACATCCACACTCAAAAATTATAGGACTCATGGACCAAGTTAGTGGGAGATTATTGAAGTCTAAAACCCTATGGTGGGCCCATTCTCTATTTTCGATGTGAAATTAGGAGTCCCAAACATTAGTTCACGATCCACTAATCCTGTAAAAACCCATACATCTTCCTTATAGAGATAAATTCTGATTTTTTCAATATCACCATTAAAATTTCCCCAGATGAATAACAAAATAGTTATATCTTGTTTTTTATTGAAAAAATTATTAGGAAATGAAATACATTTTCTCAAAATTTCTACACAGTGAAGGAGTCCTAAAAAATTCCATATAAGCAAAGAATAAGAAATTTAGTGGCCCCTGGAAATTCTAGTAGTGAGTGAATATAAACCACAAAAAGATTAGTGTAAGGTCACATAGAACCCATGAAAAAAATGGTGGGATGGATGCCTTAGTTTGGGTGGACCCAACCCAATGTACTTTCCCAACCTGTTGGTTGATTTTCTTGGAATCTCTGGTTAGATCTTGAGATTGCCGATGGGGTTGTGACAGTAATTGGTCCCACAAAGTTTGGAACATTAATTGGGATAAACTTTGTGACCACAAAAACCTGACATTTATTTCAAAACATAGTCTAGTGGGATGAGACCACAGGTGAGGTTTTTCCATGATAGCCAGAGTGAGCCACCACCTCCCCGTGATGCCAGTCACCAATACAGTTAGCCTCTACTTCAAACTATAGATTCCATAATACCTGGGTATCCCATTATATTATGGAGTCCCATTAGATAATTCCCCTTCACCATTTCATAGCTTATTTCTATGACTACCTCTATTTTATCTGTACCACTTTATACTTGATTTTCCATGATGAACATAAAACACACATGAATACAATTTTATGAAAATAAAAATATTCTAGAGGATCTGAACATGAGGAACAATAAAATAAAATTTCAAAATAAATAACTCATTTTATTCAAATAATCCAAATAAAATTCAACACCAATCCACCATCCTACATCACACATAAATTAGTAACATGAGTTAGGGGAAAAATTTATAACCTAAAAATAAAATTGTATAGGTTTCCATTACAAAAGGGTAATCTAGTAAAAATTTGACATGAAATTTAAAGAATGGGGTTCAATATAATTAATTAATTGTTAATAATCATGAATGAGGAAATAATTCAAAATAGAAAGACCTACCTCATGTTTATATTTACCACTGCAAAAGATTGTGCTAGCACCAGATTCTGGTGTTGATTCCTCAATGAACGCATATATCAAATCCCAAATATATGGATGTACCTCGATCTCTATTATCTATAATTAGGATTTATGTAAAACCCCTAATTAAAGGCTATAAATATATTTAAATATACATGAATTAGGGTTTTTAGATAAAATTTAATTAATTACATTTTTATTTAATAAATTACACCCATGTGACCTATCCTGGGGGCCCCAGGTGTAAAATGAAATTATGTCACCCAAAGGGTAAACCTATTATTTTGGAATCAAAAATAGTTTCAGAATACACACCCTATAATTTATTTAGGATATATAACCCATTAATTTCAAAAACATGCGTGGAGCCTAAAAATAATATATTGTTTTTATTATATTATTCTCTTTCCCACTTAAGGATTAAAATTATGAAATTTCTCTATGACTAAAATAAAAAAAAGTATAGTAAAATTATAATTGTTTAGAATGAAAAATTTCGGATCACTATTAAATATTCTAAAAAATTCACCATTCCCCCTAGAGAGGCACTAAGACTTTAAAACTCAGAATTTAGCTAAGTCTTGATCTAGAAAAATCGGAGTCACTATAAACCCAAGGATGAGGGGGAAGGTAGAACCTCCTTATATGATCTTAACGCAAAGGAATATAAATCCCAACTGAAATTAGTGTAACATAAAAATAAAGAAAACCCATTCATATAGAGATCTCAATCCATAGTATTTCGATCACAACATCACAAAAAATAATAAAAGGGAGAAGAGAATCATATCTATATGGTATCATCCTACCAGCATATTGATTTTGATGTAAAAATTTTAGACGGAAGAGAAAGGTGGAAATTCTCTATAAAGTATCACCCCATGGATATCTCAACCTTGGTATGGCAGTAACAAATAATGACGAGGAGCAGATCTTGATCCAGTTAATGATAAACAACATGAAAGAAACCTTTGTATTTAATTATTTGGACCCATATATTTCATACAGTGATATCACATCATAATTTATGAATATTAATTACTTAACATAATAATCCATTCCATAATCTTATAGGTCTAGTATATTTATAAAATTGGACACATAAACAACTTGTTCATAAGATTCCCCTATTTAGTTCTTAATAACTAACACCCTTCTTAGACATGTCATTTCTATAACCATTATTCATAACATGGGGAAATGAAACACAAGAAAGGGTTAACTCAATTGTTTTGTAAGTGTAAACAAAGGAGATATCAATGATCAAATAATCATAATATGTGAATATGGGTGTGGGAATATGATCGTAACATTAGAAATTGATACCTTATATACCATACATCTTAATATTGAGTCATGGAATAAATCTTGGTAGTTTATAACACATGAATCATAAGGTAATCAAAGAACATGATCTATGAGACAATAACATTGGAAAAAGACATAAGTTTTGTGGAATACATACAAACTTATAAAATCATTTTCTTAGTAGTCAATGATTATTACCAAGACTATCAGAGTTGAATGGATTCACTCCCAAAACCATAGTAATAGTCAAGGTTTACTCTTAATACTATCATGTGGATAAATCCCTATACTAAAATGGGTTCAATCCGCATCCTTCTCCTATTAATCTCATGATATATCAATATTTTCACAAATAATTAGAGATATATATAGGTTCCATACATCATATAATTAAAATAATATATATGTGTTCTAAAAGATCATAAAAATTTCATCATATCAGAACCCATGAAAATAAATAGGTTTTATAAATAGTTCATTATAGCATAACCCATGGAAAAGAAACGAGTTTCATTAACATTTCATCACTTCATCATAATCTAACCCATGGAAAAGGAACAATTTTCAAAAAAATCATATCATAATAAAGAAAAAATATCAGGATAAAGAATAATAATGGTATCCTTTTATCATAATTATGGTAATGTATAAGTGAAATCATGGTTTTTTATTTGATTAATAGAAATACAATTAAAATATTATTAAAACCTTCTTGGGAAAAATAACCTTTCCATTTTGAAATCACTTCATTACAATATAAAAATTTACAAAATATTATAGAAAACACATTATTTTAAAATAACTATGGAAACTTATAAATGAATATTAAAATTACTAATTAGTAATAAGGGATATAAATTCTAATCATGCTGTATATGTTAAAAAACATTAATTTTACACTTTTTAAAAAAAAATAAAAAAGTAACTTTTTTTGGAAAATAAAAAGAATATTCCTTTTGAAGAATTTTTTAAAAAGTAAAACATGGGTAAAAATGACATTAAAAAACCATATGTGAATAGTAAAAAACTTCTTTGATTTTTTTGTAAGATATGGGTATAGAAGAAAAATATTTTTTAATGAAACAAAGAATCAAAGTCGATTTTCCTTACAAAAATACTTTTTGTTTTCTAAGAACTTAAAGTTATGAAAATGAAAGGAAAAAATATTTTTTGAAGAAATATGTAGAGGATAAAAAAATTCCTGAGTTTATTTATAAGTATATCATAATATTTCATCCTTGAAAACATGATCATAAAAAATCCTGATAAACAATGTTATTGTAACATAAAACCATTTCAACATTGGTGAATTTTGAATAAAAAGTTCCATGAGAGAAATAATCTTATATGGATATGTATATCCCTTGATTTTTATGAAAATAATCATAAAAATACATTTTTGGGTAGTATATACACAAAAAAATAAAAATAAACAAGTGGTGTATAAGGCATGTGTCCCATAGATTTCAAAGTGAGGCCAAAATATGTTACCTTAGGTCGAACTTACATCATATGTGTTGAAATCACCTGTATAATAAATATATATTTATTATAAATATATTATATAATCATTATAATATATATAATATCATATATTATTTACATATAACCTATTATCACCCCTTGTTAACACTTTATTAAAATCACTATTCTAGGTGATATCTACTTCATTTGTCATATATGTTCTAGTTCGGCAGTTTTAGTGATTGTATTTTGATCATGGTTATATATTATACTTAATTTTAATAAATATATAATTTTAATATATATTATTTATATACATATTTAGTGTAATTCATAAAATATAGAGATCGAAAAATGAATTACACCGTTCAAGGAGATGGAAGGCCATATATACGCATGAACTTTATTTCCATTTTTTGACAGAAAAAATAAATAAAAATAATAAATAACCTTTAAATATTAATTATTATATCATATATACAACATATATTCAATAAATCCATCCTTATTACCATATAATTAAAAAAATGAAAAAAATAAACACATCACTTCATGGAGGTGGTAGTCTACGCCTACACACTGCCGACATTGCCATTTTCCACAGTATTGAAGGTAAGAAGTTAGATATGATATTTTTATTCTAGAAGTATAATTAAGTCATAATTATCATATAGTAACATTAAACCAATCATGTTGAATGGAGTTTTATCAACAAAGTGTTAACAGTTATGGGTTTTTCTCCTTGGAACTCTTATTTAATTTTTCACTACTTTTGGGTGGTAGTATCTCTTATATGTAAGACCTATGGGTTATTTAAATATACCCATGATCTAAGGTAGGGGTACACTTTATCTCCAAGTTTATTCATCATTGTTCTAGATGTTCTCTATAGGATTATTCATAGAAGCATGAGTAATGGTGTTATTCTTCCATATCAGTGTAGGATGGGTTCTCCTTCGATATCTCATATCATGTTTTCTGATGATACTATTATTTTTATGAATGTATTGAGTAGATCACTTCAAGGTTTGAATAAATTTTTGTATGATTATTGTCTTTGTAATGGAAAAGTGATTAATAAAAATAAAATATTCTTCTAGGTTCCCAGTTGTTGAAACTTAAGTTGTCTGTCCACCATTGGCTATATTGTGGATATGGAGAAAGGTGCCTTTCCAATGGATTATTTTGGGGATCATCTATCTTCAAGAAGACATCAAATTCATGATTTTTATAACTTGATTACTAGGATTAGGGTTCAGGTTATTAACTAGAAGAATTAGTATCTCTCATTTAAAGGAATAATAATATTGATCAATAGTGTGATTGTGGCCCTCCTATTCATTATCTATCTTATGTTAAAGTTCCAAAGGGGGTGATCAAAAGTATTGATAGAATCATTTCTAATTTTATATGGGATATTGAGGCTAAGGGTAAGAGTAATTGGGTCTCATGGGAGAGGATAGATCGACATGTGCTGGATGGTGGAGTCAATGTCTGCAGTATTGATGTTACTCTTATGTGTATTCATGAAAAATTAGTATGGGTAATTCTGGATTTTTGTAATTAATGGGGAAGAAAAATGCATGGTAATTCCGTGGGTGATATGGTTTCATTGGATAAACATGACTGTCCATTCTAGATTGATATTAGTTCCATTACTAATTTCCTTAGACCTTATTCACGCTAGCTAGTTGGAAAGGGTGATATTATGTTCTAGCATCACAACTGGAGTGGAAAGATTATTGGTTATCCAAGTTGTCCTGCTACGTTTATGTAATTTAAGGAAACCTTTCAATTCCCTACTTTTACTAATGTAGTTTTGGATAGGGATCAACATGATATTTTCAATCTTACTGTGTTATCTTCATGTCCAGATCGATGAATATTTACTCCTTCTTCTTTGGGATCCATTACATCTAGAGACTACCATAGGATTATTACTATCCATAATTCAATGGATATATGGAATAATACTCTTTGGATTTAGAGTATTTATACAAAATATAATTTTTTAACTTGGAGAATTCGGAATGGAGTAGTATGTATAGATGATAATGTGAAACAGTGTGGAATTTTTCTCATTTCCAGATGTTTTTGCTGCAAAAATCACAAAGAAGAGAGTTCGGAACATCTTTTCTTTGATAGTGAATGAGAAAAAGAAGTTTGGGATTATTTTGGTGAATTCATAGCATTCTATTCTCCGGCTATGTTGGAGATTTCCTTCCTTGATCGTTGGTTTTATGGATCATGTGTGAGGGGTATTGAAATAAAAACACGTACATTGTTATTACATGTGGGATGCTTGTGCTTGTGGCAGGAAATAAATAAGAGTATCTTTGAGGGTTTGGTTTCAAATGGTCGAGTGATTATATACCAGATTAAAAAACTGCTAATTGATAATGTAAGGACTATTGGTAATTGGAAAGAGGATCCATATTTACATAGATTTATTCCTAATACTCATCTATTTTCTCAGGGGTATAATTTTCAATCAGGTATATGGGTGTGTTGGCGACCTCCATCAAGGGGTTTGAAATTAAATAGTGACGATTCGTGTGTTTTTTGGTTTGATCTGTGGAGGTGGTATTGTCCATGATAGTTTCGGATCAATCATTATGGGCTTCCCTATTAGATTGGGTCAAGGTAATTCTCTTTATTCTGAGGCAATGACTATGAAAACTAGTTTAAGCATATATAAGCAAATGAATTTGGAGATCTCTAAAGTAGAAATAGATTCTATGAATTTATATAATGTGATCCTAGATAGAGGTATGATTCCTTGGTCTATCTCTTATATAATTAGAAAATGAAAGAGCATAATTGGTTTTGATATCAGAGTTTCTCAAACATGGAGAGAAAGAAATATGTCTGCAGATTACCTAGCTTTGATGGATTATCTGGGTCTGGAAAATTTGTGCTTTCATGATTTCATTATCTTGAAGATGAAAGGTGTTAATATCATTAGTGTAGATGCTCTTGGTCTCCAATATTTTAGGCCCCCTTGATTTATTTTCTTCTATTGGTCTGTCTATGCAGACATGTTCTATGTTGTACTCTATTTTTATTGAATAAAAAATTACATGATTGATTTATTGGTGATGAGAAATGAATTGTATATCTATGTGGAGATGGTAAGCCATACGTACACACGAGCGATATTTTTAGTGCCCATTTGATGGAAATGGGGTGAATAAATGTGGTTTTATAGTAATAATCACATTTAAGTATATTTATTATAATTAATTTATTAATAATAAAATATATTTAGACAAGGAAAAATAATAATTAAAAAGAAAGTGATCAATTTAGGAGACAACCTCTTCTTTGAAATATTTCCTTTATATCTCCTTTTAATAACTCTAGGGTTGGTATTTTGAGAAGAAGAAAACCTCTATAATATGTATATGGAGTTTATATGAGAACTTTGTAGAGTTTGGTTTATCTATAAGGCTTAATGTGGTGTGAAGAAGAGAAATGTGGGTTCCCTTTTATAATTTAGGGGAAGGTCACTCTTGGAATTTCTTAAAAAATAAAATAAAATTTAAATAATTTTTTATGTTAAAACGAATCATAATTGATGTTATTCAAAAATAATATTAGTATGAATATAAATACTCTCATCCAATAAAATTTAGACAAATTGGGGTCACATTTTTACACTTATCTTTTAGTTCTAACTCAATGTTAACCCTTTTGACAATTACTGTAATGTTAAAATTTTCTACACTTTAAGGGATAATAATGTTACTATAAAATGAAAAAAATAAATGAACCATATTTTATGTTTGAAATAATATTCCATTAATTTAGAAATATATAGTATTTTTATTAATTTTATATCATTTAATAAAATACTGTTTATTATAAAATGTAATTAATGTTATTTTTGACACTATTCATTTAATTAAAATTTAAATACAACAATACGTAGAGGGAAATAGAATATATTGATTTCAAACCTCCTTGATATGTTATATAGATCATTAAAACTCATGGTACACATTACCTCAATCAAATTTTATCACTTTTAACATTTCTAAAATAATTTATTTTATTTTTTATTAAATGGAGAAATACTAAATCAGTGTTGCATAAGTAATTAAGGTCTTTATATAATTACTAAAAATTATAAATAAATTTCTATATTTATAATAATTTCATTAATATCAATATAGAAACTTATATTCATTCAAAACTTACTTTTTTCCTTATGTGGACACATAAAATATATAAAATACCAAGAGATTGAAATTTCATAACTTTTTTTGATTTATATATTATATAGTTAATTTTCATGAAAAACTGTAAATTAAACTAATAAATTTACAATATAATGTGATAAGGGTCTAATTTCCTACAAATAATAAGAACTAGGATGAAAATTTATGTCCATAATACATAGTTTTAACCTATATTAACTCAATTTTTCTATTACCGAGTTGATAAATTTTACCACGATAACTATTCATTTTGACAAAAAATAAAACATGAGTATTTAAAAAATTTAACCTAATGAATCTAAAAATCTTAATAATTTATTATATTTCAATATCTATAAATTTCTTAAATTAATTTTAAATTAATTGTAAAAAATAGAACAAAAACTATTTTTTTTGAAAAATACATTTTGAGCATAAAAATATAGTTATTATTATCCTATGCATAAAAAATATTATATGAAGTATAAAATTTTTATTGAATATATAATATATATATTTTATTAAAATCACTCACCTACAGTGATTAATTTAATTAATTAGGATAAAAATACACCACACACATAAAAATATTTTTTTTTTCAGAAAATTATTTCCTATGTTTTCAAATAATTTATTATTTTCATTTATAATTAATTAATAACTAATGAATTAATTTTATTAATGCGTAAAACATAAATTTTCATAATTTAGTTAGTCCTATTCATACCCACCGATCCAACAACTTGGTGATTAAAATATTTTAATAGTATATCACGACTCGTCTACACTCGTTGTTGTGTGTAACACAAGCTATCAAAGAAATACAATTTATTTTTTAAAAATATTTCATAAAAATATAAGGGTTTGACATTATTCCCATCATAAAATGAATTTCCCATCAAAAAAATTTCACTCTGATACAAAAAAATTGGGAAATATTTGTTTCTTTACATTCTCTAGTTCCCTTGTAGCATATTCGTATTTTTAATCTCTCTACAGAACTTTCACTAGGTGAGTAGTCTTGTTCTATAAAACCTTATCTATATGATTCAAAATATCCATTAGTTTTTTTTTCATAAGAAAGATCATTCTCCAATAATAAAACCTCTAATTTCAGTATATGTTATGAATCAGGTACGTACTTATTCAAGAAAGATATATGGAACACATCACGAACTTGACAGAGGTTCAGTAGAAGAACTAATTGATAAAATATCATCCCAATAAGATCAATAATTTCAAAAGGACTAATAAACCTTGGGATTAACATACCCTTCTTTACAAATATCATCACCCAATTCCATGGATATATTTGTAGGAATATATTGTCACCAACTTCAAACTTTTGATCTTTTGGAAAAATTTCAGCATAAATATTTTGTATATAATGAGCTTATCTTATGTACTGTTGAATGTATCTTACATATTATACCATTTCCTCATATATATTAGGTCCCAATTTATTTCTTTCTCTAACTTTATTCCAGCATGTTGGAGTTCGACACTTCCTACCATAAAGGGCTTCATAACGATCTTTCTAAAAGCTGGAGTGAAAGCTATTCTTATAAAAAAATCCCACTTAAAAAAGGTGTTGATACCAACCACATTTAAAATCCATATATAAATATATCAACTTGTCTTATAGTGTTTCAATGGTAATCTCAAACTAATCATCTATTTGTGGATGATAAATAGTACTAAAACTTAACTCTTTATCCAGATCTTATTGAATTCTTCCCTATAACATCAAGGTAAACCGTAGATTCCAATAATATACAATTGATAGTGGTACACCATGTAATATTACCACTTATTAAATTTATGAGATATTATGTTGATCAAGAGTTAAATCTTATCTAATGGAAATTAAGTGTGCTGAATTCATTGGGCAATCGACTACAACCCATATAATATTATTCCCTTAAGATGTTTTGGGGAGTCTGATGGACAAATGGGCTTCGTATGGTGAAAGTCTACTAGATGAGGCCTTTGCTTCCATTTTCTGAGTAAATTGGATTTGTTAAAGCCCTATTTTTATACTAATCATGTGATCTCTATTCAATGGCTATATTAGTAACAGTCACAATTCTTGATGGAATCTTAAAATCCAAAAAATAAAACAAAATAATTACATATGTTATATAACCATTTCTCATAATAATACATTTAATTTGATAGATATGAATTTCCATCAATAAAGGTTAGGGCCATTATACTCCTGAGTAATAAAACATAAAATAAGTAAGGCTTTATTTTCAAATACAAAGGATTATTTCTAGGAAAACTCCAACCATGTATGTTTGGGGGATTTTTTACCACCACCTCCTCCCTTGAGATAATAAAATCCTTAGAGGTTCCACTATAAACTAGTTTCCAATCCAATACTTCCCTAACCTTTTTGGGTTGGGATCATTTTTACCACTTCCTCACAAAGATTCGATCTTTTCTAGGCTAGATGGTGACCTTTGAATGTCATAACCCCATATACTCCAAATTTTTGATGAAACAATAGTACCATTTAGGGATCTCTAGGTGAGGATAGCCATGGAATCCCTCAAGATCTGTAACACCCTGATATTTTATGAGAAGTATATTTTTTTATGTCTTATGTTATACGCAACATCAAATGAATCTTTCATGACACACAACACTAGCTTGGCTTGCATTACACGCAATCGCGACCTTCCTCGTTAGCGTGTGTAGTACGCAATACTGAGTTCCACTAAACAATGATATATTATTATAATATTATAAACTAGCCTTTATGAATAGTATTAACTGAATTTTAAATTTTATAACATTATTATTCATCTTACATATTTTCTAGAACATGTTATGAGAACAAAATAATTTTTTTATGTAAAATAAGTATTTTTCAAAAAATGCAGTTTTGTCGCCTTTTGATGGCCCACCCACTTTAAATCTAGTTTTTTACATGTTTATAAGTTTAATTTGACAAAATAAAATTCTTCTTTGGAATCAGGATATAAAAATTTACTATGGATAAATTTTTCATATTATTTTGGTAACTTTCATATTTTGATGAATAGTAAAAACACGCTGTATTTTAATTAAAAACAACTTTTTTCATTGCAATAATTTATATGGTTAAGTTATAATATTGAATGGTTTTAAAGAATAAATAGAATATATTTTTATCATTTAATATAATGTATGTCATTAGCATTAATTTTACATTGAATTCATAGGTAAAAACATTTCAATCTTTGGCAATGTTTTTACTTTTAAAACCCATTTGCTTTACAACAGGATTAATTTTAAATTAATTAATGCAACTTATGTATTTTGAATTTTTAAAAATGGATTCCATATTTGGATTCCGTGGGTCCAAATTATGTTAATAGGTTACTTTTATTTTTTTGAGATTATGAATAGTAACTACGGTAATTTTTATTTACTGCATTTAAAGGTAAATCGGGTAATTAAGGGTAAATATAAGATTATAAAATTACCCTAACACTTTCCAAAATCCTATTGTATGAATAAAAGTCGAACCATATCACCTAAGGGTCGGACTAGATTCATTTCATGGACTTTTGACCATGAAATAATATAATTATTATTAAAACCAAAGAAAGTGACAACATGTCACTCTCTTTAGTCTTATAAGTATAATAATTTTAATTTATTGATAAACTTCATGAAACTTTGAAAATGAATAGTCATCAGAAATCTAATAAAATTATCTACATCATATGAATTTAATTATAATTTTTAGGGATTAAATAATTATCATTAATTATGACACAATAGTGATGTTGAAATTATTTTATTGATTGAAATATCAAATAAATGATATTGAAAGTATTAAAATAAATATTATATGAATTATTTAATGTGCTCCACTAATTTTATAGATACAAATGACATGTTATGAATCTATTAAATATTTTAGTTCCAACATATCTTCTATATATATTTTATTTAAACTCAAATAAATTAATAGTGTCAAAATTGACACTATTGTTAATTTATAGAAATTACATATTATAAAATTGTTTAAAAATCACAAATTTTTTTAAAAATTGTAAATTAAAAAATATATGGTCTAAAATTTAATAAAGTATAAAATTATGGACAATTAAAAACATATAAGTAATTATATATAATGATTTAAAATTTATAATATTATTACCACAAATAAAATTAAATTGATTATATAAGGATAAATCATGTTGATAATTTTTAAAATAAATTCCCAACATGTCTAAACTTTATTGGATGATGATATTACAACCCTATATCATCTAATATTCAGATTTGAGTCATTTTTGGAGGATTTTTAAGTGGGGTTGGAATTTATTATAAATTAATATTTCTTATAATTCCAAAGGTGCCCCTCTCCTCCCTTATAAAAGGGCACCACCTCCCTCTCCTCCTCACACCACTTTGAGAATTAAGGCTCATAAAAACCCTACCAATTTATCTTCTCCACTTCCCTAGAAACATCTTATAGGTCCTGGTCTTCTTAAAATACCATCTTTAGTGCCCTAAGAGGAGGTTAAGAAGAGGCGCTTCAAAGAAGAGGTAATGTCCGTTACCGATTCTTTCAACTTTATTTCTTCTTCTTCTTATTATTCTTATTTAGTTGTTTCATTATGAATTAATAACATCAGTATCACTCATATACTGATATGTTATTATAAGTATGAAACAACCCTATTTCACCATCTATCCATCCTATGGAAAACGAAATCACCGCGCGTGCGTACGTACGGAATACCGTCTCCACACCGTGGTGTAATCTATTTTCCACCACCACCTTACTTGGATGGGTATAATGGTGTAAATAATAACTATATATGATTATTTTAAAGTGATATTGATTCTGAAATAGTATACATACACTTAAATACAATTCCATGATCATGGGAACGATATCATCGCTCATGCGTACGTACGGCCTACCGTCTCCACGAAGTGATGTGACTCGTTCTACATGATATTCATTGAATAATGATTACATGAATGCATTGAATGAATAAATATGATATATATTACACTAATACCATTATGGAAATGAGGTATCTATAAACTAAATAAGAATAAGAATTTATTCGACAAAACATGCATAAGAACAAATAAACACCCAAATAACAAGTAACAATGAAATATTACTAATAATAAGATAAGAATATGACCACATATGATATCATAACAATGAGTACAATAATGAAATAAGTCAATAACATTATTTAAATCATTATACAAGAGGTTCGGACACGTACGAAGAAAATCGGACCTAAGGTAAGGGAAAATCACACAATCTCATTTTTATCCGAGATTGTTTATACTTCTGAATTTACTGGGGAATATTTATCATCCACATACATGTTTCCTCAATATGTAATATTATTTCCATCCACCTAAAATTGTTTAAATCCAATTTTACCCATTGTTGAGTTTTTAGTAAAAGATATGAAATGAATCTTTTGTCATTTTTAGTACGAGGTACTTTTTGACTTTTCCCGCCAAAGTACGAGAAGAATGTTTTTTTAACTTATACGGAATGGATGGATTTTTAGAACATTATTTTCATGAAGATTCCTTAAAAAATTTTCAAGTTTATTTTTAATCAACTTCTTTTAGTTTAAAATTATATGACATGTTAAGAAAGGAAAATGTTTTTGAAGTAGAAAGGATATTTTCTTCAAGAATGGAGTTCAAGTGTTTTATCAAAATTATTTTCCATCTAAGATAATATAGGGTTATGTTTCTATCCCTATTTTTATATTGATTTGATTATGTTATGATGGAATATATTTTATGATGTCCTTTTTCTTATGTGGATTATGTTATGATGACATGATGTTTAAGAATCCCATTTTTATTACATGGGTTATGCTATGATGTATGATTTATGATTTTGTGGAACACATAAGAATGGTTTCATTATGAGATGGGTGGGACCTATATCTCTCTCCAATGCATTGGGTAAAGATTTATAGCTCATGAGATAGACATGTCTGGAACAACAGGTTAATTCAGTTCAGTGAAACAGGACTGAAATGAGGAGTGAACTCGGTTCAGAAATGGACTTTGTCCGCTAAGATAGTCTTGGAAATGAATCTTGACTACTAAGAAATGATTCTCTATGATTATGTGTGTATGACACAAAGTTTCATGTTTTATGTTATGATTATTGGGATTACATTTCACTACTATTATTTATCCCATGTTATGAAATTATGATCTCTTTTGCAGGTTAAGATTTCCAAAATGTTATGTTCTTATGAATATGATGTGATTGATATTTCTTTTGTTTACCCTTAATGAGCATTTGAGATCACCCTTTTGTATGTTTTATTTCCCCAGGTCAGGAAGAATGTTATTAAGTAGGATATGCCAAAAGGGACTCTGGATATGATGAAATAAATTGGAGACAATGTAGATGCTTTATGAACAAGTTGTTTATGTTTCCCGGTTTCTAAAGACACTATACCTATACGGTCCTTTAATGGTTTTGTTATATGTTGTAATAAGTATGATTCAATTATGAAGTAATAAAAATGTATGTAAGGTATGGGTCGTTATAGTTGGTATTAGAGGAAAGGTATAGTCAACCTTTAGAAACTAGGATGTGAAATCCTTAGTAAGATCCCTAAGGATAAGTCCAAGAATAGAACACAAACTTAGTGTTTTAGAAATGGACATGAATAACCTATGATATAACATTAAGTGTAAAATTTTATTCCTGATTATTTGGTTTTCCTATTATAATAAGAATTTCTCTCACTATTCTTCTTGGTTTTAGTCAATGGCTATAACCTGAAGGAACCGTGTTAATTCTGAATGTGACGGGCAATGCAATGATTGTCCCCCCTGAGCAACCAAACGTTATGGGAGATGGAATGAAAAATCTTGTAGCCATGCTCACACTACATTCTCAAGCTATGAATCATGCAGGACTTCCAAACGAGGAAAATAAGGAGCAACATTCTGTTGAATCCTTCATGAGGCAGCGTCCACCCTCATTCAGCGGGTCTACTGATCCATTAGTTGCTGAACAATGGATCAGTACTACTGAAAAGATATTTTCAGTTCTTCAATGTTCTGAACATGACAAATTCATCTTAGTAGTGTATCGTTTGGAAGGTGATGCTGATCAATGGTGGAATCTTATCAAGAATACGAGACAAAGATATGAAATTGAGTCCATGGAATGGGACAAGTTTAAGAAATTATTTTTCAATAAGTATGTCCCTCGTATTCTTCGAAAAAAGATGGAGAAAGAGTTTCTTGAATTGAAGAAAAAGGATGATGAATTTGTTGGTACCTACGAAGCAAATTTTACAAGACTTTCAAGGTATGCTTCTGGGATTATTATCCAACCTGAGAGTAAGATCGATCGATTCTTTAGTGGCTTAAAACCAAGTCTTCAAAGGGCGTTGGTCATAAGAGACTTCAATAGATACGAGGAAATTTTTCGATGTGCTCTCAATGTTGAGATGGAGATTGGAGTAACCCATCAGTCATATGGGTTTGATAACAAGAGGAAAATGGAATTCAAAGGAAAATATAAAGAGCACACTGAAAAGAAAATGAGTTTTCCCTTATTCTCAAAGTGTGGAAAGAAACATGTAGGGAGTTGTCTTAAAGGGATAAGTAAATGTTTCAAATGTGGAAAAGAAGGTCATCGGGCATTTGAATTCCGCAATGATGAGAAGAAGATGTTTAGTGATGCGAAAAAAGAAAAGGCTACACAGGGTGCACCTCCTACACTTCAATGTTACAAGTGCAAGGAAATGAGTCATTATTCCAGTCAATGCCCTAATCCAAGGTTTGTTAATGATGATTGAAATCAACAAACTCTTAAGGCTAAATACAAAGTAATGTCACATGCAATTTCTATCAGCTATGTAGAGTATGATAAAAAAGTGGTGAAAGGTACACTTACCATCCACTCTAAAGTAGAAAATGTTTTATTTGATTCTGGATCCACCCACACTTTTATTTATGAAGAATTTTCTAAGGGTATCTCCATATTACCTCAACAATTAGATGTTGAGTTAGCTGTGACAAACCCTAATGGCACAACAGTCGCATCAAAAGTTTACAATTATTCTACGATTGAAGTTTGTGGGAAGGTGCTTCCTATAAATCTTGTGATTCTTCCTATAGTGGAATTTTATGTGATTCTTGGCATGGATTGGATTTCTTTATATGGAGCTCATATCAATTGCCAAAGAAGGGAAGTCACATTTCATATTCAAGATCAATCTATGATCATCTATCAATGCAAGGATTAACATAACCTTCCAGGGGGGATCTCTTCCATCTTATGGGTCTTGATTCCACTAAATGAGGGTTATTTATCTCAAATGGTTGGTGAGAAACTCATGATTAATAATATTCCCATTTTACGGGAGTTTGATGAGGTCTTTCTGGAGGAATTGCTGGTTCTTCTATGAAATTGTGAAGTTAAGTTTTCAACAGAACTCGTACCGGGTTCTTTTCAAATACACCTTATAGAATGGACGCAATTGAGTTGCAGGAATTGAAGAAGAAACTCCAAGAGAATATTGATAAGGGATTCATATGCCCTAGTGCGTCACCTTGGGGATCACCTGTTCTGTTTTTTAAGAAGAAAGATGGATCAATGAGACTCTGCATTGGTTATCGAGAACATAACAAGATCACTATCAAGAAAAAATATCATCTCCCACACATTGATGATTTATTTGACCAACCACGTGGAGCTCAATACTTTTCCAAGATTGATCTTCGTTCAGGGTATCATCAATTAAGGGTCAAAAGGGTGGATATACCAAAGACGACTTTCTGTACAAGGTATGGACACTATGAATTTATAGTGATGCCATTTGGTCTTACTAATGCCCATGCTATCTTCATGGATCTAATGAATAGAGTCTTTAGAGACTATCTTGATCAGTTTGTGGCGGTCTTTATAGACGATATTCTTGTCTATTCTGTAACGACCCAGACCCGACCAGCCACCCGAACAGTGCCGAACGGGTTGGGTGTCACTAACTTAGGCGCACCTCCCCTGAACGCCAAAGGCTACCGACTAGCAACGAGGGTCTGTCAGGTATAGTGGAGAGGCTATACCCACTTGGAGGATTAT
Source organism: Viscum album (assembly GCA_963277665.1). NCBI lineage: Eukaryota > Viridiplantae > Streptophyta > Magnoliopsida > Santalales > Viscaceae > Viscum > Viscum album. Next base: position 27,423,098 of record OY728132.1, on the reverse strand, counting down.
AATAAGGGTACTGGTCCAAGTATAACAGTAAAGATTTAGCAGAAATAAATGACTTAGCAGACTCGAACCAGACCCACAGAGAAGAAGCATAACAATATCAATAAACCAGCGGAAGAAACATAGAAACAACAGCAATGGAAAGTAAATAGAACAACATGCTGAAGAATACAAGCACCTACTACTGTAGACAAACAAGGAATGCATCGATATATAAGTCAATGACGCCAATGGCTAACCAACACTAGCTAAAAAATAAATTAAGAATGCTGATACAAAAGGGAACCTAAACAAAGTAACTCCAGCAAGGCACAACCTCATGGTCCATGCCAGTCTCCATGACAACAGCACTAAAGTCCAGCTCCTAAGGCTGACCCTTTACCTGCACGTAATTTCATAAAGTCTACATGTGTCCCGAAGGGCCCGTGTAGGGTGTGAGACAAGTCTAAGTAGGATACCACCCAAGGGTGCGTACCTAATATAAGTGTTTAGACAGAAATGATTATATAAGAAGAAGTAAACAGTGCAATGCCAAAAGTAAACACAAACTCCACTGGTGCTTAGAAGCCACCAGGAAGTGTCACCTGCTTCGGCTAGCACCGGAATCCCTAGTCTGTATCTCGGCACCTCGTGCCACCTCACACCATGTGTCTCAAGTACCGACATCCCGAAAGCACGTCCAACCAACATAACCCAGTTCAGAGGTCCCAACATCCCATATCACAACATTCGGAGGTACAAAGATACCTGTCCTCAAAAGATAACTGGAGGGACATCGATGTCTGCCCTCAAATCACGGCGAGCCTCTGCCCCCAACCTGACCACCTCAAAGCTGTCTCCCGAAGGCTCCTCACCTTCCACATGGCTTCCTATATCAAACATCCCCAAACCAAATATACCTTACCGCATCTACCGGGGGCCTCTACCCAGCGAGTGGCCCTACCACCACATCTCAGAGTTCATCTGTGTGCACACTACTCAAAAGTACCCGGTGAGCGGTAATCACCTCAATATGTTCCCAAGCCACAACACCTCTAACACCTCATGTCCCTGCGAATCTGTCACTCAAATATGATGGCCTCACTATCCATGTAACCCGAGCCAAGCCCATCCTGGCAGTCCGACTACCTCAACTGACGTCCATGACGCCCAATCCCCTGGTAGCAACCACCCAAAGTAACTGGAAAGGCCCGAACCTGTGATCCTCATCACTCAACAACATATATCCGGGCCATTACCAACAATCAAGCAGCCCAACACAAGCAAGACACACATTGTAAAAACATACTTGAAAGCATATCTTTTAATAGACAACTACTAAACGGTCAAAATGCACTAACTAGTACAAACCTGAACCAGCACCTAAGGTCATAACACCTTACACAAGTTATCATCATGCTCTAAAAAAGTAAAATCAGAATTTTAATCCAACAACATCAACAGAAGTCAAAAATCAGCAGTTAATATTGGTCCAAAACACACGCATTCCAGCACCCCCGACCAAATTGCCCCAAACGAGACATGGCATCTCACCCGGCCTTGCTCTAGCCCAACAAGGATTAGGGATTACCCAGATGCATTCCACAATGCAGATAAACTATTAAAAATAAATAAATACGGGTTCCGCTCAATACCCACATTGCACCCAAAGGTCGCAACCCCAATTTGTCTACGAAAACACAAAATAAGGTATTTACCACCAACCTCGTACTCGTACGATGACACTCCTTTGATACCAGGCCCTGAATCAGTCTGAATTGAAGTAGATCTGCATTTCCTTCAAATCTGGCAATTCTGTTCGGATGAAATCTACAGAGGAACAGGTGAGGGATCAAAGATAAAGAAGGGTGCTTGGGATTAGCCTTTCCGATGCGGTCCCACTGCCATGGATGGATCGAAGAACGAAGGTCGCATGATGATTCTGGAAGGGTTTTTATTTTTCAGAGGTTCTCGGACGAACCATCATCCAAAAGGGAAGAAGAAGGGAAATCTGGGAATGAGACGCGACGATGGCCCGATCGCTCAAATAAAAATAAAATTACACGACATGTATTTCCAAAGTACACATCGTGTATATGTGTTTCCGTACTCCGTCTTAAGTGAAGTCCAACACACAGCTTGGACATTGTACATGGTCAACACACGGCTAGGGACCGGACCGCTACACAGAACAAAGGTACACAACGTGTCAAGGAAAAATACATGCCATGTAGATGGAAATTTACACCTGGGCACCACACGATAGGTACTTGGCCTCACACGGGTAAGGGATACACGACGTGTCTTATAAATACACGTCGTGTAGTAAGAAACTTCTACACAGTCTTCACACGACATGTACTTGGATATCACACAGCCGGTCACCCGGGTACTCATACATGGCGTGTACTTAAAGTACAGGTTGTGTAGTCTGGAAATTTCCAGAAACTGCCCAGATTTTCCAGACTTCTCAAAAACCAGCCAAAAAGTTTAAACAGTGTCGGAATTTGACCCGTTTCTAAAAACCTGGGTTCTTACATACTCCCCACCTTAACGTAGATCGTCTCCGAGCTACCAACCAAAACCAGAAGATGACACCGAACATTCCCATCCCGGTTAAACAACCCGGACTACCCCAGTCTAAAGGTTCTGGCTAAAATCCTAAAGGGGCTCCCCACCTTAGGAATTGCCTACTCGGTCTCAACCCGAAAAAATCTCAAAGAAAATCAAATAAACAAGCAAGGCCCAAAAACCTATTTCTCGGACCCATGGTCCTCCCATGATGCATCATCACCCCTGAACCTCCTTGGTGATCACTTGTCGCTTCCGACACCCAATGTTACCCTCACCACATCGGTGTCCGTCTCCCTGAGGTGCTGCATCTAATAGATGCTCAAATCAAACCTGGTTCCATGTACCTCAAGTAACCCATATCCATGATGCCCTGATGCCCACGACACATTAAGTAACCTGCATCCCTGATGCTTATAATTCTACACATCTAAAATATATCTAAATAAAATATATAACGCATCTGATATGACAACAATCCCACTAAAGAGCATCTAGTCAGTCCACAAGTATCATGTGCAACTTGTGCACTCAACCAAACATGCCTCAAGAAGACATGCCAAAAGAAATCAGAGAACTCATGGCCACACCCGCGGTGTACCTGCCACCGTCATCGGATCTCCAGCCTGCTCAGTCCCTGGCAGCTCAATAGCGTGCACCTGGCCTGAAGCACAGCTACCCGACACCTGACCTCCCTACGATGCTGTTCTAGTCACCGGCCACTGACCCCTCAGCTGGGCCCCGCTATCCATGTCACTTCCCCCGCATGTAGCTAAACCTTGACTACCCTCTCCTGGTACCGAACCTGAACCAGATCCTGACGCCATAGTCTGTCCTGGTCCCTGCCTGCCGGCTGTCTGAGAAGGCTGCCTGCAAAACCTCTCGAGATGCCCGACCTATCCACATGCCCGACACTCCTTTGGGGGCCAATCGCACTGAACCCAAACATGTCCCGACTTTCCACACTGAAATAAAACTACCGTTGAACTACCACGAGGTGGTCTATCTGAGTCATTGGCTTGCCCTCCCTACTGGAACCTGTCTCGGCCTCGCTTCTTATTATCCGAACCGTCACCTGGGGTTGTCACCCTGCCAAAGCGAGACTTCTCTCTCTCATTGCCCTCTTCTATAAGAACTTGGTTCACTAACTCGGAGAAGGAAAACAACCTAAAGATGTTTACCTGAACCCGAATGGCATGTCTTAAGCCGTCCTCGAAGCGCCTCACCCTAGCTGCATCATCGCTCACCATACCAGGTGCAAAAGGAGATAACTCTATGAAGGTAGATGCGTAGTCCATGATGAACATATCTCCCTGATGAAGACTCAAGAACTCTCGAGCTCTCTCTTCCCTCAGTGTCTCTGGATAGAAGTGCTCGAAAACCTATCCTCGAAGTCCTTCCAAGCCAGTCCCTCGTGCCTACGAGCCTGAACCTGCACGTCCCACCAACGCTTCGCCGGTTATCTCAGCATGTATGTCGCCAGCTTGACCCTCTACCCTAGAGGCATCTCGAGCTGCTCGAATATCATGTGCATACTCTCTATCCAGTTATCAGCCTCCTGTGGAACACCCTCACCCTCAAAAAGTAGTGGGTGCTACGACTGGAACTCCCGTGTCAGATATGCCATAGAAGGCTCTGTACCCTGCGCACCTCTGTCAATCCCCTGCAAGATGTGTACTAGGCTAGCTCGGAGCTACTCGTCACGCCACGGTCCGAATGCTACCAAACTCGGCTACTGCCCTGCCTGCAATAGATCCTGAACCTGATCCAGTCCCTTAGCCTGTACCTGCAGCTCATGCTCTGCCTACACCGGATTCTGAACTTGATCCTGCGGTACCGTATCCTCTCCTGCCTGACGCTCCATTGTGTCATGAAGGAGTAACCCGCTGAATACCATAAATGGCCAGACAACTCACATATATATATAACAATATATTCTACGCAGATAAGGAAAGTATTAAAAGGTAGTGCATAAAAACTACCCTTACTCCCCCTCATCGCAACCCATGCCCTCGGCATCCTGACCTCACGGTCTCCTTACCCGCCCTCAACAGAGCCAAGTATCTATAGTACCTCGGGCTGTGCCTATCTTGATAACCAATATTGCCTCAATCCCGACGACCAAGTATCCCAATCCTGACAGTTACACTTCCTCAACCATAGTACCTGCCTGCTCTCATAAGAGACAGAATCATATGTCCTGCACATGCAATTCTACAAAAATACAAAGCACGACATACACATTGCAATAAACAAGCAATTCTATCAGGAGTTTTTCCTATTCACATTTTAGAGCATACATAGCATGGCAATTGATTTTATTCACATGGTATTGTCACTTCACAAAGCATACATGTAGTTATGAAATTGAAATACCCTAAAATGTGCCTATCAAATTCCAAACAAACAAGCCTTGTTGTAACGGCCAAGGTTTTCATATCATAATCCATAACATCGCACAAAAAGTGAGCCACCGAGGTGGAAATAATATCAACTATAATTTGAGCAAAAATCAAACAACAATTCCCCCCGGCACTCAATCCATCCCTCGTACATAGGGCTACAGGCACCCAATCACAAATTCAAAAATCAAGTTCCAACAACAACCTATCTTCAGTCTACCATATCCCAAATAGTAAAACCAGAAAAAGTAAAAAGAGAAGTCTCAAACTCATTAGTAGCCAGAAAACACTGCTACTAAATCCCTATCAAGAACTCCTCTGAAACCACTTTGTAATGACCTGGACCCGTCCAGCAACCCGAACAGTACCGAACGGGTTGGGTGTCACTACCTTAGGTGCACCTCCCCTGAACGCCAAAGGATGCCGACTATCAGTGAGGGTCTATTAGGTACAGTGGGGAGGCAATACCCTCTCGGAGGATTATAATAAGGGTACTGGTCCAAGTATAACAGTAAAGATGCAGCGAAAATAAATGACTCAGCAGACTCGAACCAGACCCGTAGAGCGGAAGCATAAAAATATCAATAAACCAGTGGAAGCAATATAGAAACAACAACAACATAAAGTAAACAGAACAACATGCTGAAGAATACAAGCAGCTACTACTGTAGACAAACAAGGCATGCATCCATATAGAAGTTAATGGCGCCAATGGCTAACCTATAGTACCTACAAAATAAAGTAAGCATGATGATACAAAGGGGAAACTAAAAAAAGTAACTCCAGCAAGGCATTACCTCAAGGTCTATGCCAGTCTCCATGCCAACAGCACTAAAGTCCATCTCCTGAGGCTGACCCTTTACATGAACGCAATTTCATAAAGTCTACACGCATCCCGAAGGGCCCATGTAGGGTGTGAGACAAGTCTCAGTATGATACCACCCAAGGGTGCATACCTAATATAAGTGTTTAAGAAGACATGCTTAAATAAGAAGAAGTAAACAGTGCAATGCCAAAAGTAAACAAAAACTCCACTGGTGCTCAGCAGCCACCAGGAAGTGTCACCTGCTTTAGTTAGCGCCGGAATCCCTGGCCTGTAGCTCGGCACCTCGTGCCACCTAACACCATGTGTCTCTAGAACCGATGTCCCAAAGGCATTCCCAACCAACGTAACCTAGCTCAGAAGCTCCAACTTCCCATAGCACAACATCTGGAGGTACAGTGATACCAGTCCTCAAAAGATAACCGGAGGGATAGCGATGTCTGTCCTAAAATCACGGCGAGCCTCTGCCCCCAACCTGACCGCCTCAAAGCTATCTCTCGAAGGCTCCTCACTTTCAATGTGGCTTCCTATAGAAAGAACCCCCAAACCAAATATACCTAACCGCATCTACCGAGGGCCTCTACCTAGCGAGTGGCTGTACCACCTCATCTCGGAGTCTATCTGTGTGCACACTACTCAAAAGTACCTGGTTAGTGGTAATCACCTCAATATGTTCCCAATCCACAACACCTATGACACCTCGTGTCCCTACAAACCTGTCGCTCAAATCTGATGGCCTCTCCATCCAAGTAACTCGGGCCAATCCCATCCTAACAGTCCGGCTGCCTCAACTGACGTCCATGACGCCCAATCCCGTGGTAACAACCACCCAATGTAACCCAAGCCAAAGCCCCCAACCTATGATCCTCATCACTCAAACACATATATCTGGGCCGTGCCCAAAAATAAAGTAGTCCAACACAAGCAATCCACACATTGTAAAAACATACTTGAAAGCATAACTTTTAACAGAAAACTACTAAACAATCAAAATGCACTAACTTTTACTAACCCGAACCAGTACCTAAGGTCTTAACACCTTACACAAGTTATCATCATGATTTCACAAATTAAATTCATCATTTTAATCCAATAGCATCAACATCAGTCAAAACTCAGCAGTTAATATTGGTCCAAAACACATGCATTCCAGCACCCCTGGACGAATTGCCCCAAACGAGCCATAACCTCTCACCCGGCCTTGATCTAGACCAACAAGGATTAGGGATTAGCCAGAGGCATTCCAAAATGCAGATAAACTAAAAAAAATAAATAAATAATGGTTCCTCTCAATACCCACGTTGCGCCCGAAGGTCGCAACCCCAATTTTTCTACAAAAACACAAAAGAAGGTATGCACCACCTACCTCGTACTCATACGATGACACTTCTTTGATACCAGGCCCTAAATCTGTCTGAATTGCGGTAGATCTACATTTCAATCAAATCTGGAAATTCCGTTCAGACAAAATCTGCAGAGGAACAGGTGAGGGATCAAAGACGAAGAAGGGTGCGCGAGGTTAGTCTTTCAGATGTGGTCCCGCTGCCACCGACGGATCGAAGAACGGAGGTCGCATGATGATTTTGGAAGGGTTTGTGTTTTTCGGAGGTTCTCGGACGAAAAATCCATACAAAAGGGAAGAATAAGGGAAATCTGGGAATGAGACGCGACGACAGCCCGATCGCTCAAATAAAAATAAAAGTCCACTGTGTGTATTTCCAACGTACACGCCCTATATATGTGTTTCCGTACTCCGACTTAAGTGGAGTCCAACACATGGCCTGGATCGTGTACACGGTCAACACAGGGCTAGGGACCCGGCCGCTACATAGAAAAAAGGTACACGGTGTGTCAAGGAAAACTACACGCCATGTAGATGGAAATTCACACCTGGGCACCACACGACAGGTACTTGGCCTCACACGGGTAAAGGATACACGACGTGTCGTATAAATACACGCCATGTAGTAAGAAACTTCTACACGGTCTTCACACGACATGTACTCGAAGAGCACATGGCCGGTCACTCAGGTACTCATACACGGTGTGTACTTAATGTACACAACGTGTAGTCTGGAAATTTCCAAAAACTTCCCAGATTTTCCAGACTTCTCAAAAACCAGCCAAAAAGTTTAAACAGGGTTGGAATTTGACCCGTTTCTAAAAACCCGGGTTCTTACATATTCAAAGAGAAAGGAAGAACATGAATATCAATTGAGAATTGTATTAAAGACCCTAAGAAAGGATAAGCTTTATTCCAAATTTACCAAGTGTGAATTTTGGCTTAAAAAAGTTGCATTTTTGGGTCACATTATCTCAAAAGAGGGGATATCTGTGGATCCACAAAAAATAGAGGTCATTGAAAGATGGTCGAGACCAACAACAATAACTAATATCTGAAGTTTTCTTGGTTTGGCTGGATATTATCGACGTTTTGTGAAAGATTTTTCACGATTATCTAATCCACTCACCAGGTTGACTCGAAAGGGAGTTAAGTTCGTTTGGACAGAGGAGTGTGAAGATAATTTCAAGTAGTTAAAAAGAAGGTTATCCAGTGCACCTGTGCTCACACTGCCTTGTAGTAGAGAACGGTTTGTGATCTATAGTGATGCATCCAATAAGGGATTGGGGTGTGTTCTCATGAAAAAAGATATGGTGATAGCTTATGCCTCACAACAGTTGAAAATCCATGAGAAAAATTACCGAACTCATGATTTGGAGTTAGCTACGTTAATCGTTGCATTAAAAATATGGAGGCATTATCTTTATGGTGAATGATGTGATATTTATACTGATCATAAAAGATTAAAATATATTTTCAATCAAAAGGAGCTGAATATGCATCAAAGAAGATGTTTGTAGATGATTAAGGATTATGACTGCTCAATTCATTATCACCCTGGGAAAGCAAACAAGGTGCCAGATGCATTAAGTCGACAAGACCATGCTAGCTTATCCATGATGAGGATCACAAAAGATCCAATATTTATGGATTTACAAAGGATGGATCTTGGAATTATAATGGGAGGGGAAAAATCATATCTTTCTCAAATGAATGTTCAACCATATATACATGTGAAGATTAAAGAGGCACATAAAGAAGATGTAGAGTTACAAAAGAAGGTGAGAAATGTTCCTGAATTCAACCTTGATTGTGATGGGATAATAAGGTTCAGGAATTGGGTTTTTATTCCTCCCATCCCAGAATTAAAGAAGGAGCTGCTGGATGAGGCTCATAGTTCTTCATTCTCTATTCATCCTGGAAGCACGAAGATTTATAGGGATCTGAAAGTGTACTTCTGGTGGGATGGCATGAAAAGAGATATTGCTGAATATGTCTCTCAATGCTTGTGTTGAGCCCTCTAGAAGATTGTTGATTTCATATCTATGATTGATGTTTTAATAATCACAAATCATCACATATCATTAATGCTTAATCTGGTTTGATTTCTCATAAACTTAATTACAATTTGTTAATGAATCTGTTATCATGTTTTTGTCTATGCTTATTGACTTACAAAGTATTTTGGAAGTCTTCTGGATTCAACAGACAACGGTCGCACCGATCCAATATCAACAGACATCGGAAGAACCGATCCAATATCAAAGGACAACGGTCACACCGATCCAATATCAACAGACATCGGAAGCACCGATCCAATATCAAAGGACAACGGTCGCACCGATTCAATATCAACAGACATCGGAAGCACCGATTCTATATCAAAGGGCAACGGTCGCACCGATCCGATGCTGATCAAACTGACTCACCGATCAGATGACAGACTGATGCTGATCAAAATGACTCACCGATCAGATGACAGACTGATGCTGATCAAAATGACTCACCGATCAGATGACAGACCGATACTGATCAAACTGACTCACCGATCAGATGACAAACCGATGCTGATCAAATGACTCACCAATGCAAAATGACTCACCGATGCTGATCTATCTGAGTCACCGATCATTACTCACTAATGCTGATGACCTACCGATCAATTGATTCTTCAATAGTCATAAACAACTGTTTTAATTTCTTTATCTTTATCTTTATTTTATCTAACCAACGGTCATATTAGGTATATTTTAATGCTCTGTCAATTAATTAATAAAGGTTGTCGGATGTCAGGAAACCGTACCTCGTACCTACGGAAAGGAAACTTTTTCTGTCTTCTGAAGCACGTGACATAAATACGAGAAGAAGAATCTGCTGAAGAACTGAGTGGACGGAAGAACACAATAAGAATATAGAGGAAAGAAAGAAGAGGAAGAACCAAGAAGAACAGAACCTCATACACAATCAAGCCTACTCAAGAAGAGTTCTGTGCATACAAAATAACATTGAAGAACTTCATCGACTACATCTCACTACCTTTGAACCTGAAGCATACGACACTCTTCTTCTCAAACAAAAACGAGAAGAGGACTCAGAATAAATTCTGACCAAATACAAAAGAGTCCAGAACTACACTGAAATCACCAGAGCCATTTCTAAACTCTACATCTATGCTCTGTGATACATTTGTTTTACATTTCGAGCAGTGTGTGTTATCTGCTATATTAAACACACACACTGACTCCTGTACTTTCACTGGAGGATCTGTAAATCCTCAACAAACCTTTTTACACTTCATTTCCCACTGGGGATAGTGGTAGAGGTCGTGAGAGACCTGGACAGCTCCAAGCCGTTGTTTGTTTCCCCACGCAGAACTGTGGTAGAGGTCTTGTGACCTGGACAGTGTGTTCACTATTGTTAACCCCGATCCAGGGTGTGGATCATTTTTATATAAACTTTTGAGAGGACTAAGTCTCGGCTTGAGACTGAACCTCTTGGTTAATTATCTGTGTTTGTAGCTACATACTATATCCATACTACATATTTATTTCATATTCCACTGCTATTACTTTGAAATATAATTTTTCTTCAAAGCTACTTTGATAGTTAAACTCGAAAGTGTTTATATATATTATAAACCAGTAAGTTAGTTTCAAAAGTTAATTTAATCATAAGATTAAGTTAACTGAGAACTAATCAATCTTTGAGAAACTAATTGAACCTTTATAATCTGTATAAATTCACTATAGTTTAATCTGTTTTTTGAAATAGGGGGATTTTAATGAACATTGTTTTTAACAGAAAATTTTAATTGGAACTCAATTCACCCCCCTCTTGAGTATCCACTCCGACCAACATTTGGCATCAGAGGTTGGAAAATATTTTCTAAAGTACCCTGGTTTTCAACTGTGATTTTAGTTGTATTTTAAAGTTCTTAAAATTTCTGTTAGTTCTAAATTTTTTTCTCTTTAAAATTCTTTTTGTGATATCATGGATAATAGGCTTGAGGGCGCTGCTACTAACTGGCCACCTTTCTTTAATGGAAACAACTATGCTCAGTGGAAACTTAAAATGAAAATTCATTTAGAAAGCATGAGTTTTGATATTTGGACTGCTATTGAATCTGAATACAAAATTCCCACTACTGATAGATATACTTGGGATGAACCTACAAATACTGCTTACAATAATAATTGTAAAGCTATGAATGCCTTGGACTGTGCTCTAGGAGATGATGAATTTAATAGAATTTCTGCATGTAAAACTGCATATGGAATTTGGGATACCTTAGCTGTTTTTCATGAAGGAACGACTAATGTTAAGGAGATGAGATTGAATACCTATACTATTAAGTATGATAATTTTAAGATGAAGCCAGATGAACCCATTTCTGATATGTATCCCAGGTTCAATGAAATTGTCAACACAATGACTTCTCTGGGAAAGGATGTTCCAGCAAAGGAACAAATCATGATAATTTTGAGATGTCTACCTGAAAGATGGAGAGGAACCTCTATCTCCATTAGAGAATCGTGTGACATTGGAGAACTGCCTGTCAAGGAACTAATTGGTAAGTTGATGATGTATGAAGAAGAACTCAAGGTAAACAAATAAGAAGATGATTAACCTAAAAGGAAGTCTATTTCCTTCAAGACTACAACCTCAATGAATAAGGATAAGGAAAAGCCTCAAGATATCAATGAAAGTTAAAGCAGTGAGGAAAGTGAGAATGATTCTGACAGTGATGCTGAGATGGCTCACATTGCTAGAAGATTTAAGAAATTCTATAGGAAGAAGAAGTTTTTCAGAAAGTCAAACTACAAAGGCAAGTATGATAACAAAGGACACTAGAAAAAGGATTGGAAGAAGTCTGATAAATCAGATGAATTTTTCTGTTATGAATGCAAAAGAAAAGGACACATAAAAGCAGACTGTCCAAAGCTGAAATACAGAAAGAAGTATGAATACAAGGATAATAAGTACAAGAAATCCATGAAGGATACTTGGAGTGCTTCAGAAGACAGCACAAGTGAAGCTGAATCTTCAGACTCTGAAAGGAATCGAGCCAACATGTGTTTCATGACAAACACTTCTGAGGTAACATCAGAAACTCCTGCTTCAAATTCATATTATTCTAGAGATGATTCTGAATGTGATAACATGTCTAAATCTGAACTGTTTGAATACTGTGATATGATTGAAGAAACCTGTAATGAGCTTAAAGATAAATATAAAGGTTTAAAGAAACAGTATGCTTTAAGTGTTAAGCATAAATCTGATCTGGATGTAGAAGTAGAAAAGAATGCTCAGTTGCTTAAAGAGAATACTGAACTAAAATTGTCTAATGATCAAATCAGAAAATACTTAGAGAAGTTCACAAATGGCAAGAATACTCTAACAAAAATGCTAGGAAAGCAGGTTGCACCTAGATATACTACTGGTATAGGATACCAACCTGGACAAAGAAAAGTTTCCAAAACTAGATTCATTCCTAGATCTGGATAGAAGATAGTTAATTCTGGAACTTCATATGCCTCAACCAGTTATATTCATAGTTATGGATCTAATAAGGTTTATCTTTTAAATAATGTTAATTCTACAAATTATATGAGACCCATTAGACAAATATGGATACCTAAAGTATCATTGGATAACATGTCTGGACCCAAGAAGATCTGGGTACCAAAATCATCTTCCATCTAAATCTTTTTTGTAGGAGACCTGCTTGAAGAGCTGTCACAAGAAGATATGGTACTTAGATAGTGGATGTTCAAGACATATGTCAGGAGACTTTTCATGTTTCAAAAGCTTAGTAAAAGTTGATGGAGGCTTTGTCACTTTTGGTGATAATTCAAAAGGAAAAATCATCGGCTTAGGCCAGATTGGTAACACTGATTCAATCTTTGTTTCTAAAGTTTTATTTGTCGATGGACTTAAATATAACTTGTTAAGCATTTCTCAGTTGTGTGATGATGGTTTTTATGTGAAATTTAAAAATGATTCTTGCAATGTTTTTAACTCAAAAAATGTTTTAGTATTTTCTGCTTTAAGAAATGAAAATGTTTATGCTGTTGATTTAGATTCTTTAGCTAAGCAGAATATTTCTTGTTTAAATGCTTTTCATAAAGAGTCTTGGATTTGGAACAGAAGATTAGGACACTGCAATGTATACTCTCTTAGAAAACTTTCTACGAAGAACTTAGTTAGAGACTTACCGAAACTTGAATTTCCAGCAGACAAAGTTTGTAATCCCTGTCAAAAAGGAAAGCAACATAAAGTTTCTTTTAAATCAAAGAAAGAAGTGTAAACTTCTCAACCTCTTGAGTTGGTTCACATGGATTTATTTGGACCTTATAGAGTTTCTAGTTTGAATGGGAAGCACTATGTCCATGTTCTTGTAGATGACTTTTCTAGATATACTTGGGTATATTTTCTAGCTCACAAAAGTGAAGCTTGTTCTTACTTTGTTAAATACTCAAAGCTTGTAGAAAATATTAGTGGACTCAAGATTAAGACCCTGAGAAGTGATCATGGTCATGAGTTTGATTCTTACTGCTCACACAATGGCTATAGTCACAATTTCTCTGCCCCTAGGACACCCCAACAAAATGGTGTAGTAGAGAGAAGGAATAGAACCCTGCACGAAATAGCTAGAACTATGCTCAATGAATATGAACTGCCTATTTATTTTTGGGCTGAAGTTGTAAATATAGCTTGTTATGTCATTAATAGAGTCTTGATCAGACCAGTTCTTAAGAGGACCCCTTATAAGTTGTGGAACCATAGGAAACCTAAGGTTAACTACTTCATAGTTTTTGGCTGCAAAGTCTTCATTCTCAATACTAAAGACAATCTTGACAAATTTTCCTCCAAGAGTGATGAAGGAATTTTCCTAGGTTACTCTATCTCTAGTAAAGACTATAGAGTTTTCAATAAAAGAACCAAATGTGTGGATGAATCTGTTCACATCAAATTTGATGAAACTGATCCACATGAACCTAAAATATCTCTTGAAGATGATCTCTCTGGGTTGAATCTCAATGATAAAGACAATGGACCTATAGTTAAAACATCCAGCTCTGGAAATTCTCCAGAACCTGCTTATGTTGAACCTCAATCTGTAGATGAATCTGAAATCTCTAGCCCTATCTTTTCAAGACCATCTAGGACTCTAAAGAACCATCCTTTAGATACTGTTGTAGGAAATCTAGATAGAGGAACACAGACTAGAGCTTCTATAAGAAATCGGGTTGAACATCAAGATTTTATTTCACAGTTAGAACCTAAAAATATCAATGATGCTATCAATGATGAATTTTGGGTAATGGCTATGCAATAAGAACTAAATCAATTTGAAAGAAACAAAGTCTGGAAATTAGTAGAAAGATCTAAGGACATTTTGACCATAGGCACAAAATGGGTGTTTAGAAACAAAGTTGATGAATCTGGAAACATCATTAGAAATAAAGCTAGGCTAGTTGCACAAGGTTACAATCAAGAAGAAGGAATTGACTATGAGGAAACCTTTGCACCTGTAGCTAGATTAGAGGCTATTAGGATCTTACTTGCCTATGCATCACATCTGAATTTCAAGCTATATCAAATGGATGTCAAAAGTGCATTTCTAAATGGTTTTATTGTTGAAGATGTTTTTGTAGAACAACCACCTGGTTTTTTAAATCCTCATTTTCCAAATCATGTTTTTAAACTTTCTAAAGCTTTATATGGTTTAAAACAAGCTCCAAGAGCTTGGTATGAATGGCTTTCAAACTTTCTTATCTCAAAAGGATTTACAAAAGGAGTAGCTGATCCCACACTTTTTATAAAAAGGATTTCAAAAGATGTATTAATAGTACAAATCTATGTTGATGATATTATTTTTGGATCTTCTAAAAATTCCTTATGTACTGATTTTTCAAAGATTATGCAAAATGAATTTGAAATGAGCTTAATGGGAGAGCTTAAGTATTTTCTTGGTTTTCAAATTTTTCAAACTAAAGATGGAATTATTTTAAATCAGAGTAAATATACAAAGGATATTTTAAAACGTTTTGGATTGGATAGTATTAAGGAAAGTGATACACCTATGAGTACTACCTGTAAATTGGATACAGATGAAGCTGGGAGACCAGTGGATCAAACCAATTACAGAGGTATGATTGGGAGCTTACTTTATCTTACTGCTAGTCGACCAGACATTATGTTCAGTGTATGTATGTGTGCTAGATTTCAAGCTAATCCTAAATAATCACACTTACTGGCTGTTAAAAGGATTTTTAAGTATCTTAAGTATACTGTAAATTTAGGTTTGTTTTTTCCAAAAGGACAATCATTTAACCTAACTAGCTATTCAGATGATGACTTTGCTGGATGTAAGTTAGATAGGAAGAGCACATCTGGAACATGTCATTTTCTTGGAAAATCCCTAGTATCATGGTGTAGTAAGAAACAGAATTCAGTTGCATTGTCTACTGCCGAGGCAGAATACATAGCTGCTGGTAGTTGCTGTGCACAAATTCTGTGGATGAAACACACTTTATTGGATTATGGATTTGATCTTAAACATGTTTCAATTAACTGTGATAATACTAGTGCAATCAATATATCTAAGAACCCTGTGTCTCACTCTAGAACTAAGCACATTGATGTCAGACATCACTTTCTAAGAGATCATTATCAAAAAGGTGATATTTCTTTAAAATTTATTAGTTCTGAACATCAATTAGCTGATATCTTCACAAAGCCTTTATGCTATGAAAGAATGAAATTTATTAAACAAGAGTTGTGTATGATCGATCTGTGAAACTGATCTGTGAAACTGATCTGTGAAACTGATCTGTGAAACCGATCTGTGAAACGGATCTGTGAAACCGATCTGTGAAACCGATATGTGAAACCGATCTGTGAAACTGATCTGTGAAACTGATCTGTGAAACCGATCTGTGAAACCGATCTGTGAAACCGATCTGTGAAACTGATCTGTGCAACCGATCTGTCATGCCAATCTTTTTTTATTATATTATAATTAATTAGTAAATTTCTTTTATACGTTTTATGGGAACCCTAAATGATAAAATAAATGATACACGGCTATTTATATGCCCTAAACCTTTGACCTTTCATTTCCCGCCGAACCTTTCAACCTCTCTTCCCCTCTACTTCGAACCTTCGAACTCCTGCCTTCCCAAAATCCTCGAATGGCTAAGCAAAAGAGACCGAGAAAAGGACCGGATAGCCCTGTACCTTCAAAGCGTGCTCGAGGCGAGTCGAGTAGTACCTCTCAACGATTAGTAAATCCGAACCTGGAAACTCGGATTGCTGCTGTAGAAAAAGAAGTCAGCTCTGCGTGGCTTTTGTCAAGTAAGTCACTATTGCTGCAAGTTCTTGAATCGCAAGGATGGATAGACTGGTTTTCTGACAACTCTCGAATAGACTTCCCGAAGCTGGTACATGAGTTCTATATGAATCTGGAAATCACTTTAGATGGTGTGGAGGCTACCAGGATGTCGTCTGTGGTAAAAGGAAAGAAAATATCCTTCTCATCTAAGCAGTGGGCTGAGTGCTTGAATGTACCTCATGAAGGTCGGTATGAGGATTATACTGGGAATATTCCCCCAACATCTGATTACTTATCTTACGAATTAACTCTAGAGCTTCTGACTGGAAACAGAGAGTCACGGAGAATCACAGCTTCAGAATTAGATGGTGAATGTAGACTTCTTTTCAAGTTTATTCAGCACCAACTTTGCCCTAGGAGAGGAGATTTTGCTGCTGTAAAGTACCAGGATGTGTTCCTGATGTTTCTTCTGAAAACACATGAGAAGATCAATTTGTGTAGATATGTGATGGTGCACATAGCTGGAATGGTAAAACCATCAAAGAAAGCCACTGCCCTGTTTTATTCAAAGATGATATCTACCATGCTCAATAATCTAGAATGTATTGATAAAGATGATGAAGTTGATGAAACAGATCATACCTTCTGTCTCAACAAAGAGATCTGCAAGAGGATGAAAATCAATTGGAATCCATGGAAGAAGTGCTGGGTTGAAGATGAAGATAAATTGTATGAATCCTACAATCCCATAGATCATGGCAAGAGGCCAAAGGATTTGAGAGACCCTAGCTTGAAACCAGATGAGGAACCAGTTTATTCTGATGATGATGAGCAAGAAGAAGGAAAGGATGAAGCCACCGAAGCCCAAGAACAAGAAGAATCTACGACTGAGGAAGGAAGTATGTCATCTCCTGATGATAGGAGTGATCCTGACACTGCTAGTCCAAAGAGAAGAATAGAATTTGGACCTGCTAGTCCACCCTTAGCCCTACCAGAATCAGAACCTATTCTTGGAGATGAAGAAGATTCTGATACTGAAGAATATCACAGTGAAGCTTCTGAGAAGAGTGATGATGGACATGCTGATGATGCTGAGGCTGCTGTTGATGGTGATAACAGACCAGTGGATGGTCTTTCTGAAGATCAAATAGAATCACCTCAGTCAGAACAAGAAATACATATCAGTGGCAAGGTTGATTCACCAAAAAATCAGTGGAACATCAAGATATGAGAAACCAAAATACACCCTGTGTGCTGCTGTTTGGGATGACTACCCTGGTTATGCTGTGTTGGGCTAAGATTATTCTGAAGAAGAAGAAGAAATGCCAGAATCTTCTGCAGTTGTGAAGAGGAACCTCCCAAGAGAAGATAGGTCTGTTCCTGCTGTTGATCCTACAAATGTTAATTTACCTGGTTCTGGAATCTCTCAAGATGATCTTAATAAGTTTAAGATTGAATTGCTAACCGCTGTGAGAGCCACAGTTAGAGAAAAAATTTCTAATGCTCTTACTCAAGTGTATTTACAAGTTTCTGAAAATTCATTGGAAGCTTTCTCACAAAGAGTATCGAATGCTTTGAAGCCAGACCTGGCCAATACTGGTGAACTTATTGGCAGGCACATAGCCTTTCTGAATCAGACTATGAAGGATCTTCACACCGGCTTGGTATCTCTATCCAGAGAATTCTAATCAACCATCTCTGGTATGATGGATGTTTTGAGAAATTTGATTGAACATCTCAACAAGTCTGACCTGAGGAAGTTGAAAGCTGAGTTAACTCACATAGTTGGCCAAGCCAGTACAGGCAAGGTAACCAAGATCACTACCCGTGAGCTAGAAGCTCTAAGAGAAGTTGTGCATGATGAGTTAGCTGCTGTTAGACAAATTCTTGATTTAGAATCATTCAGGAAGATGAAAGAGCTCTGTGATAACAGTCATAGGATGGCATCAGTGTATTCAGCAGATGCTAAGAAAGCTCTGCAAGAGATCAAAGAGAAAGTTGATAATTACTTTTCCAAGATTTATACAAAGCATGAGATGGCTGCAAACTTCAAGGTGTTGGCAGAGAATCTGAAATTACCTCCAGTCACTCAGGCCTTCAAAACTCAAGTTCATCAGTTGCAAGATTTTACCCCTTCCTTGGCCCAGTTCATGGAGAATAAAGATGATTTTGAAAAAGCTATGAAGTATGGGGCATAAGTCATTCAGGACTTCATTCATCTTTTGAAGCCCTATTTGAATGCACAGGCCACTGCAATAGTACTTCCTACTTCTGAACCTCTCAGTGACTCTGATGTAGCTCCAAATCAGCTATCTGTTGCTCAATCTCTATCTCAGTTAAGACCAGTCCCTCAACAAGATTCTCATCCAGCTCCTGTTTCTCAACAACAACTCTCTGTGGCACCTGCTCCTACACCTGCCCGAGTTGTCCTACCACCACTTCAGATTTGCCAAGTCCAGCCTGCCTCCATGCCTTCAAACTTACCCACTATTGATCCCAAAGACAAAGGCAAAGCCCCTTTGTATCCCAACAAATAGTTTTGTATTGTTTTTGATAGGGTGAACAATGTGATTCTTGTAATATTCTGTACTTTATCACTTTTTTTTCTCTTTTCCTCTCTACTCTATGCTGACTGCTCTTACTTTCACTTTCACTTATATTTTTTCCCTCCTTTTTGATTATCCCAAAGGGGGAGAAGAAAAATAATGATACATGGGAGAAGAAAACAAATGATATATGGGAGAAGAGAGATATATGGGGGAGAAAAGATGTATATATCTCAGGGGGAGAAATCTGTATAATATATATGGGAAATTTAAATTAAGGGGGAGATTTATATATCTCTTTATATTTATTCTCTTTATGGTTTAATTCTCATTATGTTTTTATTAATGATATATCATATTATTTATATTTTATGATAAAGATTTGTGATTATCAAAAAGGGGGAGATTGTTGAGCCCTCTGGAAGATTGTTGATTTCATATCTATGATTGATGTTTTAATAATCACAAATCATCACATATCATTAATGCTTAATCTGGTTTTATTTCTCATAAACTTAATTACAATTTGTTAATGAATCTGTTATCATGTTTTTGTCTATGCTTATTGACTTACAAAGTATTTTGGAAGTCTTCTGGATTCAACAGACAACGGTCGCACCGATCCAATATCAACAGACATCGGAAGCACCGATCCAATATCAAAGGACAACGGTCGCACCGATCCAATATCAACAGACATCGGAAGCACCGATCCAATATCAAAGGATAACGGTCGCACCGATTCAATATCAACAGACATCGGAAGCACCGATTCTATATCAAAGGGCAATGGTCGCACCGATCCGATGCTGATCAAACTGACTCACCGATCAGATGACAGACTGATGCTGATCAAAATGACTCACTGATCAGATGACAGACCGATGCTGATCAAAATGAGTCACCGATCAGATGACAGACCGATACTGATCAAACTGACTCACCGATTAGATGACAAACCGATGCTGATCAAATGACTCACCGATGCAAAATGACTCACCGATGCAAATGACTCACCGATGCTGATCTATCTGAGTCACCGATCATTACTCACTAATGCTGATGACCTACCGATCAATTGATACTTCAATAGTCATAAAAAACTGTTTGAATTTCTTTATCCTTATCTTTATTTTATCTAACCAACGATCATATTAGGTATATTTTAATGCTCTGTCAATTAATTAATAAAGGTTGTCGGATGTCAGGAAACCTTACCTCGTACCTGCGGAAAGGAAACTTTTTCTGTCTTCCGAAGCACGTGACATAAATACAAGAAGAAGACTCTGCTGAAGAATTGAGTGGAAGGAAGAACACAAGAAGAATATAGAGGAAAGAAAGAAGAGGAAGAACCAAGCAGAACAGAACCTCATACACAATCAAGCCTACTCAAGAAGAGTTCTGTGCATACAAAAGAACATTGAAGAACTTCATCGACTACATCTCACTGCCTTTGAACCTGAAGCATACGACACTCTTATTCTCAAATAAAAACGAGAAGAGGACTCAGAATAAATTCTGCCCAAATACAAAAGAGTTCAGAACTACACTAAAATCACCAGATCCATTTCTAAACTCTACATCTCTGCTCTGTGATACATTTGTTTTACATTTCGAGCAGTGTGTGTTATCTGCTGTATTAAACACACACACTGACTCCTGTACTTTCACTGGAGGATCTGTAAATCCTCAGAAAACCTTTTTACACTTCATTTCCCACTGTGGATAGTGGTAGAGGCCGTGAGAGACCTGGACAGCTCCAAGATGTTGTTTTTTCCCCACACAGAACTGTGGTAGAGGTCTTGTGACCTGGACAGTGTGTTCACTGTTGTTAACCCCGATCTAGGGTGTGGATAATTTTTATATAAACTTTTGGGAGGACTAAGTCTCGGCTTGAGACTGAACCTCTTGGTTAATTCTCTGTGTGTGTAGCTACATACTATATCTATACTACATATTTATTTCATATTCCGCTGCTATTACTTTGAAATATAATTTGTCTTCAAAGCTACTTTGATAGTTAAACTCGCAAGTGTTTATATATATTATAAACCAGTAAGTTAGTTTCAAAAGTTAATTTAATCATAAGATTAAGTTAACTGAGAACTAATCAATCTTTGAGAAACTAATTGAGCCTTTATAATATGTATAAATTCACTACAGTTTAATCTTTTTTTGAAATAGGGGGATTTTAATGAACCTTTTTTTAACAGAAAATTTTAATTGGAACTCAATTCACCCCCCTCTTGAGTATCCACTCCGACCAACAACTTGGTTTGTCAGAAAGTTAAAGCTGAGAGATAGAAGTCTAAGGGGATGTTACAACCATTACCCATACCTGAATAGAAATGGGAAAACATAACTATGGACTTTGTCACCAGACTTCCTAAAACATCCAAAGGCAATAATACTATCTGGGTCATAGTTGACCGTCTTACAAAGTCAGCACACTTCATTGCTATTAGAGAAGATTTTTCTCTAGATCAACTTTCCAGGATATATGTAAAAGAAGTGGTAAGATTGCATGGAGTAACACTTTCCATTATATCTGATCAGGATCCAAGGTTTACCTCAAGGTTTTAGTGAAGTCTTCATCATACTCTAGATACAGAGTTGAGTTTCAGCACAACTTATCATCCTCAGACAGACGACCAGTCTGAGAGGACAATTCAAACTCTAGAATATATGTTGAGATCTTGCTCTATGGATTTCAAAGGAGGATGGGATCAATAACTAACTTTGGTGGAATTTTCTTATAATAATAGCTTTCACTCCAGTATTCAGATGGATCCTTATAAAGCTCTCTATGGAAAGAAATTCCGAACTCCAACTTGCTGGGATGAAGTTGGGGAAAGAAATATATTAGGACCTGATATTGTTGATGAGATGGAAGAAAAGGTCCGATCTATTCAAAAAAGATAAGAGCATCTCAGAGTCAACAAAAAAGTTATGCCGATAACCGAAGAAAAGACCGAGAGTTTGAAGTGGGTGATAAAGTGTTCTTACGAATATCTCCTTGGAAGAGAGTGATGAGATTTGGAAAAAAGGGAAAGCTAAGCCCTAGGTATATCGGTCCTTTCGAAATACTAGATCATGTTGGGAAGGTAGCTTACCGATTGGTGCTTCCACTGAATCTCTCCCAAGTTCATGATGTGTTCCATGTATCTCTCCCGAGAAAGTACATACCCGATCCTTTACATGTACTCCTCTCAGAAGTTGTACCGCTGGAGCAAGATCTTTCTTATGAAGAATAGCCGATAAAGATTCTGGATCATAGTGAAGAAGTTCTACAGAACAAGACCACTCGCTTGGTGATAGTTTTATGGAGGAACCACCAATTAGAAGAAGCTACATTGGAGCTTGAG
This sequence comes from Viscum album, assembly GCA_963277665.1. NCBI lineage: Eukaryota > Viridiplantae > Streptophyta > Magnoliopsida > Santalales > Viscaceae > Viscum > Viscum album. The sequence continues at coordinate 27,400,736 of OY728132.1, read as the reverse complement.
GATATGATGAAGGAGAGGTATCCTCATCTGTTTGTTACAAAGTGACGAATTTCGAGGGCGAAATTCATTTTTAAGGGGGGTAGAATGTAACACCCTGATATTTTATCAGAAGTATATATTTTTTATGTATTATGTTATACGCAACATCAAAGGAATCTTTCACAGCATACAACACTTTTCTTGTCTTTCGTTACACGCAATCACGACCTTTCTCGATAGCATGTGTAGTACGCAATACCAAGTTCCACTAAACAACGATATATTATTATAATATTATAAACTAGCCGTTATGAATAGTTTTAACTGAATTTTAAATTTTATAACATTATTATTCATCTTACATATTTTCTAGAACATGTTATGAGAACAAAAAAAATTTTTCGGGTAAAATAAGTATTTTAAAAAAAATGCAGTTTTGTCGCCTTTTGATGGTGCACCCACTTTAAATCTAGTTTCTGACATGTTTATAAGTTCAATTTGACAAAATAAAATTCTTCTTTGGAATCAGGATATAAAAATTTACTTTGGATAAAACTTTCATATTATTTTGGTAACTTTCATATTTTGATGAATAGTAAAAACACGCTATATTTTAATTAAAAACAACTTTTTTCATCGCAATAATTTATATGGTTAAATTGTAATATTGAATGGTTTTAAAGTATAAATAGAATAAATTTTTACCATTTAATATAATTTATGTCATTAGCATTAATTTTACATTGAATTCAAAGGTAAAAACATTTCAATCTTTGGCAATGTTTTAACTTTTAAAACCCGTTTGCTTAACAACAAGATTAATTTTAAATTAATTATTGCAACTTATGTGTTTTGAATTTTGAAAAATGTATTCCATATTTGTATTCAGTGGGTCTAAATTATTTTAATAGGTTACTTTTATTTTTTTGAGATTCTGAATAGTAACTACGATAATTTTTATTTATTCTAGTTAAAGGTAAATCAGGTAATTAAGGGAAAACATAAGATTATAAAATTATACTAACACTTTCCAAAATCCTATTGGATGAATAAAAGTCAACCCATATCACCTAAGGGTAATAATAGATTCATTTCATGAACTTTTGACCATGAAATAATATAATTATTATTAAAACCAAAGAAAGTGACAACATGTCACTCTCTTAAATATTATAAGTATAGTAATTTTAATTTAGTGATAAACTTCATGAAACATTGAACATGAATAGTCTCCAGAAATATAATAAATTTATCTACATCATATGAATTTATTTATAATTTTTAGGGATTAAATAATTATCATTAATTATGACACAATAGTGATCCTGAAATTATTTTATTGATTGAAATATCAAATAAATGACATTAAAAGTATTAAAATAAATATTATATGAACTATTTAATGTGATCCACTAATTTTCTAGATAAAAATTACATGTTATGAATCTATTAAATATTTTATTTCGAACATATCTTATGTATATATTTTATTTAAACTCAAATAAATGAATAGTGTCAAAATTGACACTATTGTTAATTTATAGAAATTACATACTATAAAATTGTTTAAAAATCCCAAAAATATTTAAAAATTGTAAATTAAAATATATATGGTCGAAAACGTAATAATGTATAAAATTATGGACAATTCACAACATATAAGTAATTATTTATAATGATTTAAAATTTAGAATATTATTACCGCAAATAAAATTAAATAGATTATATAAGGATAAATCATGTTGATAATTTTAAAATAAATTCCCAACATGTAAAAATTTTATTGTATGATGATACTACAACCCTATCTCATCTACGATTCGAATTTGAGTCATTTTTGGAGGTTTTTAAGTGGGGTTGGAATTTATTATAAATTAATATTTCTTATAATTCCAAAGGTGCCCCTCTCCTCCCTTATAAAAGGGAACCTCCTCCATCTTCTCCTCACCCCACTTTGAGCATTCAATATCTGCCAAACACTGCCAATTTCTCTTCTACAATTCCCTATAAACATCCTAGAGGTCTTGATCTTCTTCAAAGACCATCTTTAGTGCCCTAAGAGGAGGTTAAGAAGAGGCGCTTCAAAGAAGAGGTAATGTCCGTTACCGATTCTTTCGACTTTAGATCTTATTATTCTTCTTATTCTTTAGTTATTTTATTATTAAGTAATAACATCAGTATCACTCATATACTGATATGTTATTATAAGTATGAAAAAACCCTATTTCACCATTTATCCATCCTACGAAAAATGAAATCACCGTGTGTGCATACGTACAGAATACCATCTCCACGCCGTGGTGTAATCTATTTTCCACCACCACCTTACTTGGATGGGTATAATGGTGTAAATAATAACTATATATTATTATTTTAAAGTGATATTTATTCTGAAATAGTATACATACACTTCAATACAATTCCACTATCATGGGAACGATATCATCACTCGTGCGTACGTACGACCTACCGTCTCCAAGATGTGATGCGACTCATTCTACATGATATTCATTGAATAATGATTACATAAATGAATTGAATGAATAAATATGATATATATTACACTAATACCATTCTGGAAATTAGGTATCTATAACCTAAAAGAAGAATAAGAATTTATTCGACAAAACACGCATAAGAACAAAAAGCAATAAACAGCCGAATAACAAGTAACAATGAAATATTACTAATAAGAAGCTAAGAATATGACCACATATTATATCATAACAATGAGTACGATTATGGAATAAGTCAATAACATTATTTAAATCATTATACAGGAAGTTCAGACACCTACTAAGCAAATCGGACCTATGGTAAGGGAAAATCTCACAATCTCATTTTTATCCGAGATTGTTTATACTTCCGAATTTACTGGGGAATATTTATCATACACATCCATGTTTCCTCAATATGTAATATTATTTCCATACACATACAATTTTTTAAATCCAATTTAACCCATTGGTGAGTTTTTAGTAAAAGATATGAAAGGAATCTTTTGTCGTTTTTAGTACGAGGTACTTTTTGACTTTTCCGGCCAAAGTACGAGAAGAATGTTTTTTTAACTTACATGGCATGAATGGATTTTTAGAACATTATTTCCATGAATATTATTTTAAAAGTTTTCATGTTTATTTTTAATCAACTTCTTTTAGTTTAAAATTATATGACATGTTAACAAAGGAAAATGTTTTTGAAGTAGAAAGGATATTTTCCTCAAGAATGGAGTTCAAGTGTTTTATCAAAATTATTTTCCATCAAAGATAATATAGGGTTCTGTTTATATACCTATTTTTAAATTGATTTGATTATGTTATGATGTAATATATTTTATGATGTATTTTTTCTTATGTGGATTATTTTATGATGACATGATGTTTAAGAATCCCATTTTTATTACATGGGTTATGCTATGATGTATGATTTATGATTTTGTGGCACACATAATACTGGTTTCATTATGAGTGGGTGGGACCTATATCTCCCTCCAATGAATTAGGTAATCATTTATTTATCATGATATAGACATGGATGGAACGGAAGGTTAATCCGGTTCAGTGAAACAGGACAGAAATGAGGAGTGAACTCGGTTCAGAAATGGACATTGTCTGCTAAGATAGTCTTGGCAATGAGTCTTTACTACTATGAAATGATTCTATATGATTATGTGTGTATGAAAAAAAATTTCATGTTTTATGTTATGATTATTGGGATTAAATTTTACTACTATTATTTATCCCATGTTATGAAATTATGATCTCTTTTTCAGGTTAAGATTTCCAAAATGTTATGTTCTTATGAATATGATGTGATTGATATTTATTTTGTTTACCCTTACTGAGTATTTGAGCTCACCCTTTTGTATGTTTTCTTTCCCCAGGTCAGGAAGAAATTTATTAAGTAGGATATGCAAAAAGTCACTCTAGATATGATGAAATAAATGGAAGACAATGTAGATGCTTTATGAACTAGTTGTTTATATTTTCTCGGTTTCTAAAGACACTATACCTATACGGTCCTTTCATGGTTTCGTAATATGTTGTAATAAGTATGGTTAAATTATGAAGTAATAACAATGTATGTAAATTATGGGTCGTTATAAGATCACCATTCATATGTTGATGTATGGGGAACATTTTACAAATAACATCAAACCCCATAGGGGTCGAAAAGAAAATTGGTCCAATATGAGAGAGGATCCAGAGGAGGAACTTGATTTTACCTTCATAAAAGACAATGGGAATGAGGATTCAATATATGAATCAAATGATGATAAAGTTATTCCAACTACTAGGTATGTGTTAGTGAATTTTATAACTGTCAATATAGAAAAAAAAACAAGACATGTATGCTGATGGATGATATGAGGAAACAATTCTCTAAGATATGGTTCTCATCGAAACACATGTGAATGGAATGTACAGAAAAAATAAAAGGTAGAACCCAGGCATGTAACCTCTGAATGAGATTTTTCCACTACCTCTACACTATTCTACTAGGGATAATGAATAAATGCATATTTGTAGTGAAATCACCACCCCAAGAGGTAAAATTTATCTCTTTTGAAGTAAAATTGGCACATCAAGAGACTGATACTGACTATCTTAATCTAATAATTAATGAATTACTGAAAGGAAATATTACGACTGATTACATTCTTCAATTGGAAGTAAATTTTTCTCTTATCACTCAATAGGAAAGGATTATCTTGCCCAAAATAGTATTTTTTGAGCACCAAGTTGTCTATGGGTCCATGAAACAGGTGTAATTGATCTTGATGATCAAGTAAGACTATGTTTTACTCCTATATGATGGAAGAATACGCAATTTTATGAAAGTCACATAGGCCCATATCAACTCAAGAGTTAATGAATGATGTATGTGGGGGTGGATTCGCCAACATAAAAGGTCCAGTTTGGGACATTCTTTATATTAAGGGGTGGGGGGGGGGGGTGAATCAGTGTTGGGGACATTTCAATCCATTTACAACTTTTTATCCATTTACCACTTGACCTGTTAGGATCTTGATTCTCCTATTCTCCTTTTCCTGTCACATGAAAATATATAAAAGCAAGTAAATATGATGAAAGATATTTTTTCAAGGTTCACTACTCAATAAGAGTATCTAGTCCTTGGAATGGTATGGAAATGATCCAACCACACAACCACTAGAAAGTAATCCTTTTAATGTTGTCACTGTAAGTTGGAAATTCTATTTCACTTGGAATTTACTATAGTCAATTGAGAGGTCCTATTTTATACCACATAGAGGGATATTTATACTACCTCCCAAGATAGTCTTCTACTTATTGATAAGGTTCTTTGTAAAACTAATAAATTATTCTAGATTTTTTGGATACTTTTGGATGTCATATTGCTATTTTAATATTCCATAAACATATTATTCTTCACTTGGTTACCAACATAGTAGTGGGAACACACCCTTCCTCTTCTCCACAACAAAACAATAAAATATTCACTTCTTAGTCATCCGACCTCAATCACAATAATATTAAAATGGTTTGGACCGATAATCACAGAAAAATTTCATACCCAAATGATAATCAATTGATATATATTATCCAGATAATATTTCAACTTCAATGAAAAACTCATGACATTGAATCAACTTATTCTATTTTGAATAGAATCACAAACTTATATTATGATTATTAAGTCAATGAATATCAACTCAACACAACATCATCATAATTATTCTAACCCGAATAATAAAAAATTTATAGATGAGAACACTCTATTGACACACAATGATATGAAAGGGTGTTGTAATGTCGTATTCTCAATTTCTCCAATACACAATATCAATAATGATAATTGTATCAGTTCTCAATAATTTTTGGGGCACCAAATATTTATGAAATTTAATTTCATAATACTTTCAATTTTATTTTATGAAGGAATGAATTTTCATAAAAAGAGAAATTATTTTAATTAGTTCAAAGTAACACCATTCATGTGTTGGATGGAAATCAAATCGAAACTCCTTGTGAAAATTATTATTTTCTATTATTATCAATACCTTTTTTTTCATGGTTAAACATATATCTCCATCATGAAAGAATTATTATTTTATTTTTAACATGAATGAAATTGGAAAGTTATTGGTTTATCCGTTATAATTCATGCACAACTTCACTGGTTATTCCACCCTCCTTTACTTCAAACAAACCAATATATATAAACACTCATTTTTTATGTTCACTTTATACTAGCTCTGCCTTTTCACAAATCAAAATATATTTGTGTAATCTTATGTAGGGTTTACCAGATAAAGAATATCACATGGGTTATGCCTTCAATAAGTTCCCAATGCCTACTTCCTTCATTTAAGATTGTATATGAGGCTACCTTATTCTTGGTGAAAAAATAGTGCATGTAAATCAATATAAAATTGTATTCATATAAATACAAATAAGTAGTATTTCTTCTTTTCATAAATTAGTGAGAGTGTATCACTTAGCACAATATCTTAGAACTGATCTTCTTCATGTAGCATGACGAGGGTGAATAAACACATTTCGTGTGTCTATGGATCTTCTTTACACAATGCATAGTTAGTTTTTCTTTTATGGAATAGATTCATGGAACACCCCACTTCATGATGCAATTGTAGCTTTAAGATCTCTTCTACCCTTTAAGAACAAGTGGGGTTCATGGATACTCTATTTTCTTTGAAAATAAGATCTCTTAGAATATTAAATGAAGAACTAAACCTCGTCTCAGTGCATTCATTTAATCACCAAATCAAAACCCCAAAAATCATTCTATAATAATCATCCATTTGAATGTATAATGGACTCAACCTTTGAAATCATCAAACTTTTGGGTTCAAATGATTCCAAAAATAGTGGTGTCTTTTCTTTGTGATATCACCATAATTCAAATATCAAATTCATATATGATGAGACCTTTTATATTTTTGGGGAATAAATCACATCCATGCAATTATAAATGCATGAAAATAATCTTCCTAACTCATAATGTTCGTCCCTAGTGATCAAATTCTCAGACCTCCTTATGAAACTTCAAGTTTAGTTCGACAAAAAAATATCAATATTAATCATGAAAATAAAGATTCAAGATTTTTTCAATGATGTTATTCTAATCATTTTGACCTTAAAATTATCATTGTAGCCTTAGGTTTGGCTAATAGTGGTTTGACCTTATTCTCCGGTGAAACTAGTTGTACCCTCTAATGGTGGGAGGAGGAACACAATGATGCTTTTCAAAAAATGATCTGATTAATTAAATCCATGAGAACATGAGATCATATGAATCATATTTAATAAATTTGGTGGTTAGTGTTATATGACTATGTTTTAAAATGTGTGAATAGTGAAAGCTACCCCTCTGTTCCACATTGAACTCTGCATGCGCTTCACATTACTTTATAAACCAAAGTATGTCATAAGTTTCTCAAGTCGACACTGGGGTTGACATTCAAATAAAACTACACACACCTTACACTACATGAACTACAATACTTGTGGTCCATTGGCTTCAATATAGTCTTTGGGTCGAACCAATGCACGACTTTGTTTGTTCTCTCCACATGCCTTATACATAGGCCCACATGCACTTCATGGGTACTATGCCTTACCTCTACCACCATGGATGACTGGACCAATTGAGGTATTCCCATGTGGTTAACCCTTCCAGTTCCAAAAATTGGTAAAGGATATCCTTGGATAGATATCTAATGTGTGGCTTAATTATTAAGTAAATCCAACAAAAAGATACTTCTTATTCACTTTTCTTCCATAATACTCACTACAAAAATGAAAAACCTTCTTCATTATAACCCGTATTCACTTCATATCATTTTTCATTAACTTCATTTAAGTATTTATGAAAATAAATAATTATATATTATCCAAGTAATCTCTTCATTTTTCTCATTCAACAATGATATATTTCATGACTGTCTTCAATGGATCTCACTCATATTCCTTTTTCATTGTTGTAAACAGTGTGTAATGTCAAAAAACTAAGTGGGACAGGTCTTTTAAACTTTATACCAATTCCATAATTATCAAAGTTACTAGGAGAATTACTCAAGCATGAAATCCTTGTTAGTTAATGAATCTTTAACATTTCTCCAAGCATCACCTTTAAAACTCAAATTCCTCAAACCAATAGACTTGATAACTTCATCCAATATACATTAACTTTGTAACATCTTCATCATATTGACATCAATGAATAATTCCTATTTCATTAACCACCAATAAAAACCAATGATAATCATTGAAAAAAATATAACTCTTACATAAAGTGGGATATTCAAAACCTTCTCCCAACACCCATGTTAATGGTTTGAGTCAAACAACATTTCAACCATAATTTTCTAGTTCTATTGAGACCCTCTATAGTCTAATGAAAACTCTTAAAGGACAAAATTCCCTAGTGCAGATCAAGAAGAAACTATACCTTTAATGGATGGACTCTACTCCCCATCCAAAAAAATGTGGGAATCCTATCTTCCTACCTGAAATGTCATAAGATATTTATAGAAACACCTAAAACATTTTGGGTCCTGATGTGGGCCCATTATGGAACCACCCAATCAGCAGGAGTCAAAAAAACATAGGTGAATTTTACAAGACCCAGTATGACCAATATTAATTAGTTATAGTATCTTTCTAGATAGATCAATTATAGTATAGGGTGACCTTCCTCAAAAACATCTTCACTAAGTTTTCTATATTATATGAATGATAATGATCATTAAAATCCCAAATTGAAAGAAACATCTTATCTCCATATATAATGGCCTAGCATACTCACTCAACATCAATTACTAGAGATGTGAACAAAGAATATGTATAAAGAGTTGTATACATCATTGATAACCTTGAAATATGATATTAGGTTCTAAGAGTTTGTAGATATAAAAACACATTGAGGATCCTATTAGATGAACCAATCCTAAATAATATCCTGTGGCTGCTTCCTAGAGAAGAAGGTCGTGTAAAGTAAAAGTTTCTACTGTTATGATTTATTCAAAATTGGATTCTACTGAGGAACCATGACATGATCAATATTTTCAGAAACCACAAATTGAGAGATACTAATTGAAAACCCACCCGCATCTGGAGGTATGCAATGATAAATTCCACCAGTGATATAAGGATATAAGAAATACAACATATTATTTTAAAAAAGATTAGTTTCCTTGATACATCATCATGAATATGGAAAATAATCTCCTCAAGCAGTATACATCAATTACACCTAATGAATTTGGACATAGTGTTTTCCCTAATTGTTTCCCTTTTCACTAGATATTGGGACAAAATGTCCAAGACTTCTTTTACTTTAAGGATATCCTCTATAAAATAGTTTATTATTGACATGTGACCTTAGGAAAACCTATAAAATAGGTGAAATATGTGTCTACTATCTAGTTGGAGGAAGAATAAGACTAGAAAGAAGTTCCAATCTAATGTGAATGAATGTTCAATAATTGTATAACCCAAAAGATAGTCGATCACACTCATGCTATTCTTAGGGAATAATTCATCCAATCAATTTTGGCCCTATATCCCACTATATCATTCAAAAAGACACCATCGAAGACATCATCTGGAGTTAGGAATGATTAGTGGATGTAGAATATAGGGAAGGCAGAGGAGGTGGAACTTACTCCCAAATAGGATGAGCCTCTCATAAGTTTCTTTCCCCCCATTATTCAGTGTATGGGTGCTTCCATACTAAATAGAATACTACTCAAATGAAGAACTAAATGTTGGATTTGTTAATAGTATTCATTTAACATACTCTCTTTTTGATGAAGAATATACTTATTAACTAGATTTCCTTGTATATACCTAGGGGAAAAGTAAAAGGACTTATCATCTAAGGGAACTAAGGAGAAAACAATTGTGACTGAGCTCAACATTCTGTCCATGTCTCCATTAGAGCTATATACATGAAAAAAACCTATGTGAAATCACTTCATTGAGCTCAATAGGATAATAGATATACCCTTGAATCCTTTAGAGATCATCCTTATCTAATTCTATTAGATTATTAGTTGGAAGGTGTATAATTGTATAAACAAACCAGACATGTGGGTTGAACAGATTTACCTAACCCATTAGAAATAAGAATTCCCTTATGATTTGGCTAGGTTAATGGGCCATCAATGCCAAATGCTTCGACCCCAAAGCCTTAGGATAAAGAGAAAACCAAAATTGGGAAGCATCGACCTATGGTGTATAAGTATGAAATATTAATATAGTTGGATTCTATTATAGAAAATATTTCAATCCTAAATTATCTTCACCTATTAGATGATCTCAAAGAGGCACTTCTTGAGGCTCTTTAGAGTCCCCCTGAATTTGAGACCATGTATTTTGTAGCTAAAGTGTATCGTGCAGAGACCACCTTAGGGGAATTACAATTGATCATCTCTTTTAAAATTAATGACTAATATTCTAAAATTTAGAGATATATCATACCTATGTATGTCTTAGGAAATCATGAAAATTTCAATATTCATCGGGACCTCATTGACAATGAATCTAAGATTAATCTTATCCTAGTCTAGACACTATAATGCTTGGGTTATGGTGAGGATTACATGTCCCCTTTGAATTTAACCATTCAATGTTATTACAAAAGAAAAAAATCCCCTTAGAATGATCAAACAAAAATTCTAATTTAGATATCTAGTATCTATCTTCGAGTTCCTAGTAATCCAATAAGATACAACATTAAATATTATATTAGGAAGACATTATATTCAATACCATGAAACAATATCATCATAGTATCACCAATTCCTAAAATACCCTTTCAATGGTAAGGTTAGAGTTTTATGTTGTGATGACACCCATTTGAATCTTGTGAAACCCATTATATTGAAGAAGGATTCTATTATAGTGAGTGAAAGTAGATGATGATGAAAGGTGAAATATAGGTATCAACTCCTAATGGGTTGGGAACTACCCCATAAAACCCTTGGAACATTCTAGGTGATTATTAGGTATTTCCCTTAAATATTATAAAATAAACAATCCTAGATCTAGGGAGCCACCAAAGTTCAAAGGATTCACTGGTCTTTATCAATGAAATTACAGATGCGTTAGGAGATATAATCCTATACAATGGTAATTAGGTTGTTTATAGGGATAATGAAACCAATGGAGATAGTTCCTTTGTGAAATATTCTATCTCTTTAGAACTCTTGAATATTTTTTCATTTTTTTAGGAATAGGATATACCCTTGCATTATTGGTAAAAAAAATTTACTTATAGTATATCCTCATTCTTAGGATGTTGGTTCCTCTCTACCCCTGGTGATAGTGGATAAGGAGGTAATATCCAAAAAATATATAAAAATGATTCTCATAAAACAATAATTCTCAAACTCAAAGACACCTCCCCATCATTTATAGAGGATAAAAGTAACCTTTCATTACTTCCCAGTTTATAAAACATCTCTTCATCACCCATTTATAGTGACATTAATATAGGGAATGAAAATGAGGATTTCTTTAGAGATTCCCTTATAGGATTTGAAGAGAAAATCTCAAGATTTATTGATAACTTTAGACAAGTAAATCTGGGTATAGAATAGGTCTTGAATCCTATAGAGATCAATTTATCCATATATATTGAAGAAAATTAAACATATACTTTCTTTTTTTAAGTATAACCATTATGTGTTCAACTAGAATTATAAATAGATTTATGGACTTGATTTCTATGTGACCACCCATCCTTTGGGCCTCCCAGATGATTATTATGGTTTCAATCAGTCATCCAAGAGAATACATTCTTCTCATGCTGCTAATTTCCAAGATGATGTTGATATTATTATTACAGAAAAATTCATTTGGGAAGTTCAATAACCAGAAAGGATTACCAAAATCAACCACATTAATAAAAATAATTGTCATATCAGGTACTTTTTAAAGTCCAATGATCTTATCCAACACTACCCAAAGGATTTCTTCCCACTCACAATTATAGAACTCATTATTTGTGCTACCATAGGCTTTGAATCACTTTACTTCATGGATGGGTACTCATGGTATACTTAGATCAAGATGGTACATGAGGATGATGAAGTTACTAATTTAAAATCACCCCATGGAATGTTATTCTATTAGGATATAATCTTCATTTTAAAAAATATGGACACTATGTATTATTATGAAATCGATTTCATCCACAAGATTTTACTGGAAAAAATCATCAAATGATATGTCGATGATCTTGTGGTAAAATCTCAAAAAATACAATAATTTTTTTACCAACCTTTAAATAGTGTTTGTAAAACTATATTATCACAACATTAAGATGAACCCACTAAGTTTTTTTTGGGACATTAGGAAAAGACCTTGGCTTCATCATATTCCACCATGGAATCATGGTTGAAATTGAGAAGACTAGTGAGATACTCACAATACCACAACCTAAAAGCACAATGAGTTGATAGGGATTCAGAGATTCCTTACCTATATTAGTAATTTCATAGATAATATTTATAGAATATTCCCCCACTGCAAAGAGTTGATGAAGAAGGGAGTCAGTAACAGATGTGATGAATATTGTTAATATTCTTCTAAAAATATCAAGAAATATTTACAACATTCAACCGTCCGAATGCCACCAATAGAAGGGAAGCAACTTATTCAATATGTTTCTTCCTTGGAGCAATCACTAGGTTATTTCCTAACATAGAAAAATTATGTAGGGAAAGAAAATAACATATAAAATCTTAATAGGATAATTCTAGATAATGAGACTTGATATACCAACATCGATAAAAACTACCTCACCTTGATTTTTATATTTCAAAAGTTGAGGAATTACATTAAACCTTATGAGGTCTTCATATTCTCTCATAGTGATCCGCTCAAGTACATTATTAACCCTTCGATGTTGACTGCGAGTCTGGATCAATGGATGGTTATCCTAAAATAGTTCAACATTTAGTTTGATTCAAAAAAGATGATCAAAGGGAAAGTGCTCTGTAATTTTTTTTATATAAAAAATGACTTAGAGATAACACTAGTGGATATATATCTTACCATGGAAAAGTTTTCCTATATCAATGAAACTCCCAAGAAATGTGATATGTACTTTGATAGTGCCTCTTAAATTATAATAAGAAAAATAATAGAAATCATGAAGATCAAAAAAGTTAGTACGAGGATTGTCTTTGTCTCCCCATACAAGGCACTCATACCCTATTCTTTTAGCTATCTCAAGAATACACAAACAATGAAGAAAAATAAAAATATATCATCCAAGTCTTGGAGTTGGCCTTGTAACTACAAGTGGACCACTTGAATGATATATGTGACTCAGAGTGGGTTATTAAGAAGATTAATGGTTAATATGCTATTAAAATTGATAGGTTATCTCCCCTACTTGGTTATGTAAGGGAACTGATGATAGTATTCACCTTAGATCCCATGAGAAATCATGTACCTCACTCACAAAATGTTGGTGCTGATTCTCTGACTAAGGGAGCCATGACCCTTTCCAATCCTGATTAAGATGAAATAGTTTTCTATATACCACAATCCAAAGTGGTTTCATAAGTAACAGTCTATGACATAGAAAAAATAAATGAAACCAATAATACCCTAGAGCATGATGAGATAATATCCTTATCAATTGATATCACTACTAGATGTATGTGCCCCATAATGAACTATATTCTATGTGGAATCCTCTAATCAGATTGATCTAAGAAATAATAGATCTGAAAAGATGTATAAAAATTCATTCTCTTAATGGGTTGAATGAATATAAGGTCCTCTATAAGGAAATATTTTATGGGTCCCTCCTCATATGCATTAAAGGAGGAGAAACTGTCATAATTATATAGGATGTTCATGTATTATCCTATGATTCCCATCAGTATAGGGCCAAGATCTCCCAAAAAATCATAATAATTGGTTATTGATACCCAACAATGATAAAAAATGCATGGAGTTATCTAGAAAGATCCATACATTTCAAATACATTCCAAATTCATCCATTAACCACCAATTTTTTTGCATATAAATAAACACTCTTTACCATTTTATATATGGGGAATGAATGTTATGGGTCCATTTCCCCAAGATATCTCTAGAAATTCAAGTATGTATATGATCCCACCGACTTTTTATCTAAATGTAAAAAGAATATACCCCTAAAATAATTAATTATAAATTCCACCATAAACTTCATAAACATTAACATCATTATTATATTTTGTGTCCTTTATAAAATAATGATGGACAATGTCACCAAATTTTGTTCTTTTGAGTTGAAAACATTGTTACACGAGTATAACATTAATTACAACCACTCATACCACTTTAATGTAGTGAGAAATGGATAAAAAAAGGAATTAAATAAAATATTTACAAATATACAACATAATATGGTTGATAAAGATAAGAAATACCATCAAGATAAGATTCTAAGTGAATTGTGGGATTACTGCACCGTAACTCATACTTCCAAACAAGTGACCTCGTATTCTTATGTCTATGGAGCAGATCTAGTGCTAAAAATTGAAGTTAAATTTACCTCAATACACATTTAAATATTAAAATATCTCTCAGAATATGAATAGTTTTAGAAAAAGGAGGATGATTTGCAATGACTTGATGAGAAAAAGGTTACACACACTACACAACTTGAAAGTTCATTACAACTAGGTTACATGAGATTTCAACAAAAATGTTTAAATTCATTCATTCATACCAATAGAGATTTTATTGGTTCTTAGAAAATTGATAATAATAGGGGAGAATCCTATGATGCTAGAATAAATTATTAAAGACCTTACATTATTTATATGGTCTACACCAACCAATACTATTCCTTGACCATGATAGATAGAAAAAGCATTAGACCCCTATCAAGGTAAGGTTTTTGAATAAGTATTTTTTATTCATCTCCAATGGCTTACAATATTCCTAGATACATGATGTTGAAAATTATATAATTTATCCTTGTAACATGAATTTAAATTTCATGTCATAAAATCAAAGCTGCATGTTGTTAAACTACATGGTGGAGGTCCACATTGGTTGACCTTAAATGATAGCGCACACGAGTACAAGAATTATTACCCTAAAAAAATTCCAAGGAAAGTAAATCTTATATGACATTAAAATTATTAGAGCGGAACACATTATGTGGAATTTCTCACTAGTATGATATACTAATCAATGTAAGAGTTCTTGGTTCATGGCCTATTCCTTGTATTATCCTACAAAAAAATAGAGATCTCATTTCCTCTGTATATGATCTAGATCTATATGGGGGTTGGGGGATTTATTTTAAAGAAATATGAGTGGTTTGATTCTTTTCCCTATGAGATACTTTTTATGATAATATATAGTATTATGGGTCCACAGGAAAAAAATCCCCTTTATTTGTGTAGGATCTTGATCTGTACAATAGTTCATTCAAATTCCATGTATATATTGGTAGACCACGATTCCATGGTCTGCCAGAACAATGAATATCAAAATTAATCTTACCTTATATATGAGATCTATATTTGTGAGGAATTTATATATAATAAATATGTTTGGATTGATTATTATCACTTATAGATTTGCAGTGACACCAGAATCTCCTACCTTGATCAAATCCATAAATATCATTAATCAATAACGCCCCCTATATTTTAGACTAATCAATATAGAGGATACACTATATAATAACTAAGTTTGTCTTGATTCGCCTTATTATAGGATACATAGTGACATCTAGTTCCCCTATCATAGTCCCAACCATAAATCCAAAATAACTCTCTCACTCACTTTAGTGCATTGGGAATTTCTAGTAATATATTATCTTCTCATTGGAATTTCACTAAGGTGAGACCTAATTTTTTTATCACATGCATATGAACTTGATCCATACAAAGATGTTTGAAGAACTACATTTGTCTTGATAACTACTACTTTAGGATACATGGGGACACCAATGATCCTTTCTTAGGACCAACCAAAAGTTCACCACTATCAATAAATTTTTTGATAATTATGTTAATCCCTATAATTTTAATCTATAAATACCTAGACCCCAGTATCCTAGAGCCAGATCCTTATGTTATTATAATGGTATAGATACAAGAAATCCCATCACCAAGGATTTATTGGTTTAGTAGTTTAAAATAACTAGATACACACATGATTACCTTATTAAATTGTTAATTAAATATAAAACATAAAAAATGAAAATAAAAATCTTCCTTGAAACTTTTACATAGATTACATATTCATGTATTGGGGAAGGAAAAAGAATAAAAGGTTGATCTAAAATTCTCAGTAAGGGTTACATATTGTATAAACATGAATCGATAATACGTAAATCGTAATAAATAAGGCATAATCAAAGTTTCAAGGTAAATAAAAAAAACAAATTCCATTTAATCAATAAACTGAGAATAAAATGCATCCATAGATTTTATCATAGTAAAAATATCATCAATAGTAATGATTAAAATATTAATTAAGGATATGATTAATTATTGGATGTAATCTATGTATCAAATAAACCACTACCATAAATACCTTTCACATGATGATTTAAGTATTTTGGTAGAAATTCATGTGATTCTTCTCGGAAAAAAACATAAAAGGTTTTCTGGCAACTATTTTGTCTCATGAGAGCTGTCGATGCATCAAGGGGATATATAATGCAAAAAACCACCCTTCACTTCATGTAAAAAGAATTATTAATACATAAATTTAATTTATGAACAATATTACTTATCAAAATATCTTTATTAAGTATAGGATACAAATTTATCAATATTTACCCCATTAAAATAATATTCAAAGTAAACTCCATATGTAAAAATGGTATACAGACATGGGAATAATCATATACATGATTCAAGAAATATGGATATTTTATTAAATATTAAATGAATTATTATCATAAATAAAATGAACAATACACAAACTTAATAAGTGATGAATATGACATATGTTCCCCATAAATTAAAGTGAGATGAAAAACACTTACCACTTGTAATAAATCAATTTGTATTCCCCATAATCAATCAATTTGTATGCCCTATAAAATTAGTAATATTAAAATGAAAAATTTAATACTATGAATATAAAGTAATTCATGATATGGTAAATAAATGGTCAGTATACATACACTACAAACAAGAAATAATATATGTATGTGGAATATCTCATAGAAATAAAAGTCAGATGAGAAACCCTTTACCTTATGTAAGAAAGCATTATGCACCTATACTTAATGTCCTGGATAATAAAATTATATTAATTAATTAATTAATAAAGAACCTATTAAACATATATTTTATTTATTATAATTTTACTAAGTTCATTTATTCCTATTATGAGGAGTTATAATATTTAATTTTGTTGTTATGAGAGCATTTGTTTCATGGTTTTATGGTTGGTTCCCTAGTGTATAATTATGGGAGTTCTTATCAAATGGAAGAAAAACTATAGAATTAGAATGTAATGATGTTAATATAATTACATGATTTTAAATGGTCCTCATATATCATTTATTCATTTGGTTTGAGGACTGTTTATTAGATAAAATGTTAATGAAACATGATTAGTTTTTTGGTAGTTTCTACAACCACCAGGAAACAATATTGTTTTGTTTAATATTATCTTAATATACTGGTTCCTTAACATTAAATATGTTTTAATACACATTTTTGAATATTTTTAATCATAAAAATGGCTTTATGACTAGTCTTGTAGGTGGTAATGAAAAACCAAAACTTGTCATCCCCGAATGTGGTGAATCGAATCCTCACAAATGATGTTTTTATTTTTAGAATTAAAATATTAGGATAAGATATTTGAGGGGGAATATTACATTAATAAAATAAAATTCTAGTATATATATCATAAAAATGTTACCATGTCACTTTTTATAGAGGTGTTGAGGAGAGGATAAGAAAAAAAAAAGAAATTAAAAGAGAAATAAGGAGGATTTTACCTCTTGAATATCGTCTCATTGGGAACCTCCTCAAGAAACTTGGATTTGGTATTTTTCTAAGAAAAAAAACTATTAGATGTTGGTAATAGGATTATTACAGAATTTGGGAATAATTTTGACAAACTTAATGGTTGAGAATGTGTTAGGAGAACGGGTGGTGAGGGGTGGTATTTATAGTGGGAGGAGTGGGGTGTTTTTGATTATTTTATAAATTTGTTTATTATTTTTTGATTAATACTATAAATAGTGTTGATTCATGTGACTAAGTACAGTAAATAGTTTGTGTGAGTTTTAAATTATGGGTTCTTACATCAGAAATGAGACAAAAATTCATGTATTTGACTTAAAATGTTAAATACTGTAAATTACTGTATTTCACTATTCACCAAAACTCAACTATTTCAGAAAATCACGAAACATCACCCTAACAATTTTTGGACATTTATATTTCAAAAATAGACACCATTTTATGAAAATAATTTTCTAAATATAATAAATTTAATTTCTAACTGAAATAATCATTTATTCGATAAATAACAATTTTAATATTATAACCAATTTTACAACACATTGAAAAATTAATTATGGTCACATAAAACTATATTATAATTATAATACAACAAAATATTAATTTATGAATATATTTTTTTAAATTAAATTTTATCTTTAATCATTATATTAATTATAAAATTGTAAATAAATATATATGTTTCACAAAAATACCAACACATAATTTATAACTTTTAAAAAATTATATATATATTCCTTGATATAAATATATCAAATTTTCTTTTATAGGATACCTAAATTTTACTTATACTTTCATAGATGAGGTTATTATTTTAATGGCTACATTATTATTCCAAAATTCATGTTAATATTTAACAGTATATCATGGTTCTTTTATGCTCGATGTTGCGTGCAACACTAGATATTGAATAAATTGAATTTATTTAAGAAGATACATACCATAAAATATTAGGTTGTTATATTATTACCATCATAAAAAATCTCATCCTTGAAAATTTTCATGAATATTTCTTTCTAAATAGATGAGGGTGGTTCTTCTTCAAAACATCCTTAGGTTTCTACATTGCTTCTTCCATTTTATGATTTCTCCAAAAAGGCTTTACCAGTTAATTCATATGATTTATCAATACTTGATATCAAGTGTAAATAATATCAATATGCTATTATAATTATGAAAAATTAGCTTCCATTTATATTTCATCATAGTTGAGTATATGTGTTGGGTCTGGCATGTACTTAAAAATCATATATGAAATGCATCATGAATTTAGGAGAGACATGATGGAATTGATATTCAGTAATCTACAAATATAATTATTTCTAGAGTTTCTAATGTTCAAATGTACATGGGGATTATTTTCCCTTTCTTATCAAACCTTATGACACCCTTCCATTGAGATACTTTCAGAAAGACATGATCTCCTACTTGAAATTCTAAATCCTTTATCTGGTTGTCACGATAAATCTTTTGACTACATTGAGTTGGTTTAATATTTTCCTAAATAGTATTTACCTTTGTATTTTTTTATTTAATAGATTATGGGCCTATAGGTTTCCTTTAACCAACTTGATCCCAATAAGTTGGTGTACGACATATCTTTCCATATATTTCTTTCCAATAGAATAATAGAATGGAAACTGTTACTATAGGAAAACTCTACAAAAGGTAAATAATGATACTACATGCCTTAAAATTTATGTGATAATGAACATAATATATCTTACAATATTTTAATCTTCATTTTACACTATTCTTTAGTTTTAGGATGTTAAGCGGTGCTCAAACGAAGCTCAATATCTAGATCCCTCTTAAGACTCATCCAAAATTTTGATATAAAAAGGGGAAATCGATTAGGAAAAATAGATAGAGGTGTACCATGATTTCATAAAAATTAATTAATATAGATTTATTCTATGATCTCAGGAGTTAAACATTCTCCTATAGTAAGAAAATGTGCTTATTTTGTATGAAGATCAACCATAACCCATATCACATCATTCCTTCTAGGCGTAATTGGTAGTCCTATTTCAAAGTCCATCATAATGTAAACCCACATCCTCATAAGAATATATATAGGATTCATGAGTCCCATAAGATGATATATCTCATCCTAAATTTGTGAAAAAACTAGTCATCTTGAAACATAGTCAGCAATTTCCATATTCATATTATTCCACAAAAAATATTCTTTCAGATCTCTATACATCTTGGTACTACCAGGGTCTATAAAGATGTATTAGCTATGAACATCAAATAATAGTTCCCTTTTAAGCTGAGGTATTTATATAACAGATATCCTATTTCCAAATTTATTAATTCTATCCTCATACTCGATGTCTTCCAATCTTCCATCCTTAATTGATTTAATTGTCTTTTTGAAAATTCTCATAATCCGATTGACAAATTTTTATCTTATTTAGTAAAGATGGTTTATCAATCATGTGAAAAAATGAGTGATGTTTCTCCTTCCATAAAAATTTCCATATCTATATTTACTAAATCCATGAACTTTATATCTCTATCAATCCTCATCTTAGTCATAACTCCATGATATTTTCTACTCAATACATCAACTACCTTATTTGTTTTTCCTAGTTGGTAGTGTATTGAGAAATCAAAATCATTAAGTAACTCAAGCCATCTTATTTTCCTCATGTTGAGTTTTCTCTATATAGATATGTATTTTAAACTCTCGTAAGTTATATATATCTCACATCTTTCACCATAGATATAGTGTCTCCATATCTTCAGAGAAAAGATTTTGGTTTCTAACTCAATATGACATGTTGAATAATTTTGTTCATGAACATTCAATTGAATTTATTTACATGTAATAACTTAATCATTTTTCATTAGGACACAACCCAATACTTTCTTCGATGAATCATTATATATCAAAAACCCATTATTTCTTAATGGCAGAATAAAAATAGGGGCATTGAATAATCTTCTCTTTAATTCTTTAAAGAATTTTGCACATTTCTTTTTCGTTATGAACTTCAACCCTTTACTTTTAGTCTTGGTTCAAGGGTTCTCCAATTAGAAAAAATTCTGAATAAAAATCTGATATTAACCTTATATAACAAAAAAACTACACACCTAGGTTATGTTTGTTGCTGTAATCCATTTTCATAATGCCTTTATCTTCACAGGATCAATTGTGATTCCATCCATAGAGATAATATGATCAAGAAAAGAAATTTCTTAAATCCAGAATTACACTTGTTAAATTTACCATATAATTCATTTCTTATAAGGGTCTCAAGAATTATCTACAAGTTATTTTTATGGTCATCATATGTTTTATAATATACTATATTATAAAGAATGAATACCACAAAAAAATCAACAAGTTATTCCTTGAATAATTTGTTAGTCAGAGTTATAAAAATAATGGGTACATTAATCATCCAAAATGGAATTAATATAATCTTTTAATGTATAAAACTCATATAAAAATATACCTTTATAATTTTTTCATCTTTACTCACAATTGATGACACCCTGAATAAGGTCAATATTCGAAAAATATCGAGCTCTATGAATTTGATCAGAAAGCAATTGATGCAAGGAAAAGGATACTTATTCTTTATTATAACAACATTGATTTATCTATAGTCAATTCAAAGCCTCATGTATATTTTATTATTCGTAACAATGATCATAGGGGCTTCCCAAGCATAAACACTAGGGATAATAAATCTTTTACTTCTCAACTCTTCTAGTTGTTTATTTAGATCCACTAATTTCATAGTGGCCATTATATAAGAATTATTTGATATTGGTCTTGTATTATGGATTAAATAAATATTAAATTAAACATCATGCTATGGGGGGTTCCATGTGATTCCTTATGAATTACATCAATGTATTCTTGTAAAATTAGTACATACTCAATTTGAAGATTACTTTCCTCATCCCTAGATATTCTATTCAATTCCTCCCTAAGAAATTCATTAAGTAGATCTAATATGGTTAGTTCTTGATAATACTTGGATTATTTTGTTTCTATTAAAAATATAAGGAATTATACATCATCCTCAGAAATTTTCATTTCCTTCTTCTTGTAATAATTTTTTGCTTTATATTTTGAAATCCATTCCATAGTGAGGATTATATCAAATTCAACCATAAGTATGATGATAAGGTCAAAAAATAAATCACATTTATATGTTAAAATGGAGATTTCAAAACACATATTTGATACTCCATTAAATTATCTTTATTCTTCATTACTTGAGTAATATTTTCTAACTTGGTCCTAATATGCTTAGCTCCAACACTAACCATGTTGACTTGCTTAGTGGGGAAATCACTTAATTTTCTTTAGGTATTTATTACCTTTATTAGATTAGGTATAATCTCCAAATAATTTCTCAAACTGAGTTAGATCATAGTCATCATGAGTATTTATCCAAAAATTAACTATAAGTAATTATTATAATTCTCTATTTATTTAACATCTAGTACCCAAGGTTTCTACTAAACCTCCTTTGATACCAATGGTAAATAACAAGACCCTAACATCCTGAAGTCAAATAATTACTTTATTATAATGGCATAGATACAATAGATCAAATCACCAATAATTGATAAATTTATTAGTCTTGAAGAACAAGATACATTCATGCTCCCCTTATTACATTGGTAATTAAATATAGAACATAATAAAGAAAAATAAACCATTTCCTCGACACTTATTCAAAGATTTCATATTCATAATCCGGGGAAGGGAAAAAATAAAAGTGTGAGCTAAAATTTTCAGAAAGGTTTACATACATTAGAAACATGAATCAATAATTAGTGAAGGATAATCAATATGGAATAATAAAAATGGTAATGTATATAAATGAAAAACACTTTCCATTTAATCAATAAACTTTGAATGAGAATTCATCCATAGATTTTCTCACAATGAAAATATTCTGGATAGAAACGAATAAAATATTAATAAAGGAAATTATTTATTATTGGTCATCATGTATCTGGAAAATGAACCACTACCGTTAAGACCTTTCACAAAATGGATTATGTTTGTGGGTAGAAAATCATTTGATTCTTCTAAGAAAAAAACTTGAAGGGTTTGTTGCCAACTATTTTGTCTCATGATACTTTTCAATGCATCAAAGGGATATATAATACTGTTCCCCATACATCACTAAAATTTCAAAAGATTTTTTCATAGATACATTTAATTCATTAATAATATGCATTATCAAAATATCTATATTGAGTAGAGGATACAGAATTGTCAATATTTTCGGAGTTAAAACAACAATCAAGTATACATCGTATGTAAAAATGGTATATGGAGAATAAAATAATCATATACATGATACAAGAAATATGAATATTTAATTTAATATTAAAATAATGATGATCATTAATAAAAGGGATAGTAAAAAAAGGTAATAAGTGATGAATATGGCATATGTCCCACATAAATTAAAGTGAGATGAAAAACCCTTAAAAATTGTAATCAATAGAATCGTATTACCCATAAAATTAATAATTATCAAATGAAAAATTTAATACCATGAAGATAAATATATTAATGATATGGTATAAAAATGGTTAGTATACATACATCACACAAAATATATAATTTGTGAATAAGAAATATCCCAAATAAATAAAAGTGAGATGAGAAACCATATACCTTATGTTTGTAAGCATTCTTCAATTATAATTAATGTTCAGGATAATAAAATTATATTCATTAATTAATTTGTAAAAAAAATATTAAAAAAATATTTGATATATTAAAATTTTATTAAGTTCATTTATGGTCATTCTGATGAGTTGTAATGTTTAATTTCGTTGTTCTGGGAGCGTTCTTTTAATGGTTTTATGGTCAGTTCCCTTGTGTATAATTATGCGAGTTCTCGTAAAATATATGAAAAACTATATAATTGGAATGAAATTATATTAATATAAATCCATGAATTTAAATGGTACTCATATGTAATTTTTTATATTGTATGAGTATGATTATTTAGATAAAACTTTAATGAAAAATGATTTGATTATTTTGGTGGCTTTTTCGACCATCACAATCTAGTATCATTTTGTCTAATATTATGTATATATACTGGTTATAGGTCATTAAATAGGTTTTAATAAAAATATTATAATATTTTCTGACAATATAAATGGTTTTACGATCATCCTTGATGGTGGTAATAAAACAAATATCATCCATTAATGCGGTTAATCGACACCTCACATACGATGTTTTCATTTTTAGAATGAGAAGGTGGGGAGAAAATATTTAATTATGAATATTAAATTAAAATAATAAAATTATAGTATATATATATAAATCATAAATTATTTACCATTACACTTTTTATAGGTGATTTGAGTAGAGGATAAGAAAACAAAAGAAATGAAAATAAAAAGAAGGGGGATTTTACCTCTCAAACATCGTCTCCCTAGGAACCTCTTTAAGACACATGGATTTGGTATTTTTTTAAGATAAGTAGGTATTAGAAATGGTTAATAGTATTCGGAAGTGATTTGGGTATAATTTATAAAATATTCAAGTCTTAGAAGGTGTGAGGATAAGTGGTGGTGAGGGGTGATATTTAGAGTGGGAGGGGAGGGGTGTTTTTGATTAATTTATTCATTTGTTTATTATTTAGGATAAATACTATCAACAATGTTGATTCTTGTTACTAAGTTCAAGGAATAGTTCATGTTAGTTCAAACTAATGTATTATTAAATCATCAGTGACTCAAAAATTCATGTATTTTTCTTAAAATGTTAAATTTTGTAAATTACCATTTTCACTATTCATAAAAAATCAACTATTTCTGAAAAATACAAAAAAATCACCATAACCATTTTTCGATGTGTAGATTTATAAAATATCCTCCATTTTATGAAAATAATTTTCTAAATACGATCAATTTAATTTTTAATTAAAATCATCATTTATTCAAAAAATACTAATTTAAATATTATAATTTCTTTTACGTAACTTTGATGAATTAATTATTGTCTGATAAAATTATCCTATCATTATAATACAAAAAAATATTAATTTATGAGTATAATATATTAAAAGAATTTTTCTTTTAAATAATTATATTAATTATAAAATTGTAAATAAATATTTACGTTTCACAAAAATACCAACAATTAATTCATAATTTTTAAAACATTTATTTTCTTATTTGATTATATAAATATATAATATTTTTATTTTTGAAATACCTTAATTTTATTTATAATTTTAAAGGATATGATATTATTCTAATTTCCACATTTTAATTCCAATGTTCATGTTACTATTTAATAGTATATCATTGTATGCTTAAGGTCGGTGTTGCATGAAATGTAAGCTATCAAATAAATTGATTTTATTTAAGAAGATACATAACATAAAATATTTGGGTGTTATATAATCCATAGTGGGTTTTCTTTCCTAATGCATGAAAATTTACCTCTCTTACATATGAGGCTCATCTATACAGGATCCTTTGGAATACTCTTCCATATCCATGATCTTATGCCTATAAAAGATCCAATTTTCCCTATATATGAGCTTGATTTATGCAAGGATGTTTCAAATAATACATATATATATTTATTCCTATTAGATTAGAATAAATTTTTATTCTATGATCCCCTATCATTAACCCATCCACAACTATCTAAAAAGAGAACTCTCCTTGAATTTATTATGTACCGCTACTCTAATAAGGAGTTCAAAATTTTCCCTTACAAAAGAATATATCTTAAGAAGAAGAATCCTTACAAGAAAAATTTATGGATCAATAGAGATATCCTTCCCAACATATAATATATATTCACATACAGACCCATAATATATATTCATTCCCTTGAAATATGATCATGAGAATTCCCCTACACTGTATAAGATCTTGATATACATAAGTGTTCTTTCTCCATCATAGGGGGATCCAATGGTTATGGCTATTATAGCTGACCCTGGTATCATGTCTCACCTAAAAAATGATATATTATTTCCCATCATGATGTAAGAGTTTGATTTTCTTAGGGAAAAGTCTGTATAAGAACTACATTTACCTAGATTTTTCCTCTTATAGGATACATTATAATGCTAGGACATTTAATTTTAGGGCCAACATTGAAGTTTCATATTTCTCAACCTTTCCCTCCCATATAAGAGATAAATCCATGTGTAGTTTTTTTAGGAAATCAGAATAAAATTTCCCCATACTCCCCCATTAAGAGATCTTATTTGGTCATGATGATCTCCCAGTTAGCTTTTGTTTCTCACATTGAGAATGACTCACTTGATTTTATAGTTCTTGAAAAAATTAATTTAGACATCATGATTAAGATTCAACCCATTTAAATTTAGTAATACAAATATTTGTCATGTGGTATTAAACCACAAAAAAATATGGTCCACCCTAAATAAACTAATATTTCTCAGTGTGATTTATATCATATGCCCTAACTTTTTTACACAAGATTTAGATCTATATAGAAGAACACACAATTTGGAATATACTCTTGGATGAAAATTACCATTATTATCCACATAATTTTCTAGTATTCAGGCCCCACACATTAATGTTTTTTATACTCTGGTTTTTTTTCCTTGTTCATATATATGATGGGCCCAAGGTGGTTGATATCTGATACTTCATCACTTATAGACCAGACAATAAGGCCAGTTTTTTTGGTTTCACACACGTGTCAAGTTAGTGTAAAGTTTCCAATACACATGTACCTAAAACATGACATTAAATTGTGTGGTGTGAGTCCTTTTCATAGTAAATTAAACTGTGTGACACCCAATCCATTTTCTCATGATTCAAAATTGTATGACACCCAATTAATTATCACATGATGATAAAATACATGAAACCAAAGTCCTTTAAAATATAATTCATTCTAATAGAAACACAATTATTTTTTCTAAGATGTTAGATTTCATATATTGTCAACTATTTTCACTACTTTCTAAAGAACCATACTATTTTTGACCATGGATAACCAATTTTTTGTACACCTCCAAATTCTTTTTTGAACCCCCTTTCCATAAGTCACACTTTATTTTTTATGTTCTATAGATTGATATAAAAAATTCATAGGTTTCAGTAATTAGTGTATTTATATTTAGGGGACACCACTTCTTGGATATGCATACATTCCCCAACTAGGCTCTTGGATATGTTACTCTAATCTAGCCTGCCAACTGGAGGTTTTTCCATTCTGGGAAAAGTGTCCGCTGATCCTTGTATACCCTAAAAACATCATAGTGTAACCCATTATTTTAAATATATTAAGTGAAATCCCTTAAGTTATAGTCACATATCATCAATTATAATCCATATAACTTGAGGAACAATTTATAGCTTCATCATTCTTTATTCGAAAGGGTGTTATAGTATTCTTGGATCTAGAATCCAAATTGGGATATTGTGTCACATTCCACTTCATTTCCTTAGTATGAATATATGAATAGATAATAATATCACTCCCCATGGGATAATATATAATATCATTGGGCTCTGTTTTCATCCCAAGATTCTCTTATACCTTACCATGTATATTGTATCACCATTTAATTTTTCATGGTTGAATACTTTAAAATGTATGCCCCCCATAGGTCCATTACTCAAGAATTTAAATTTCATAGCATTCCTGGTAGATGATGTGTCATTTTCTTTGGCATACACTAAGGAAAACACCCAATTTACAAATATAAGAATCAAACCTGTGTAAGTATCCCATGTTATAAAACCTTATGTAGCATAATTCATTTCATTTAAAGATAAAATGTGATATCAGGGTCTCTCTCTATATAAGCATCAAACATGTGAATGGATACACAAATATATGAACTACATGTAGCTTAATTTCTATCATTTCATGATATGTAATGATTAGGAGTCTTATATCCTAGGCCTAGCTACAATCTTGTACAAGTATCATGACCTTAAACTATGTGCACCTTTGGTCAATGTTATATAACATTAAACTCTAGCTCGCAATGGACCAAAATGTAAGATCATTAATTGTAAAACAAAAGAGACATAAAGGTTTATTTGATTGAAAAATTGTAAAATATATCCTAATAAAAAGTTAAGACATCACTCATTAAAACCATTAGGGTTTATAAAAAAGTTAGGGAATAAATAAAAGACATAAAGTTTTTAGGGTCCGCCTTATGGTTGTAGTAAAAGTCGATCTCCACTATTTGAATGCTTTTATTCAAGCATAAGTTAGAGTAATGATGTATCAAATATATTCACTTCAATTTCATTTTCAATATAAGGAGATGTGATCTTTAGTGTAGTAGAACCCACCGTGAAAAACCCTTCTTTCATAAAAAAACTATATTCATCAAGTTCATTATTTTGAAAAACACTTCCATGGCTATCAAAATGAGTGTATTCAACTACAAAGGATGAGTCAGATTGACTATGAATATATTCCCCAATTTGGATCCTGTATATATGCCCCCAATATATCCTTCCAACTAGAAGAATCTTTGTCTAAAGGTTAAGGTCCACTAATCCTTATATGCCTATGAACCATTATAGCATAACCTGGAATTTGATTGTGGTCAGTGGTCATCCCTAACATAAATTCCTGACCACATCATCATTAACTCAGGATCCTTGAGTTATGATTTTCCTAATTCATAATTAATTCATTTAAGTGGATTTACTATCCTTGATGTTATGGATTTTTGAATAATACCCATTTTCAATGAAAATATGTGACACCCCATTATTAAACCTTTTTTTATCCTCATCACATGACACAAAACTTCATGGGATAATTTTATGAGATTCAAAATAATAAACTAAATGCTTATTTTTAGGTATAATTAATTCTTAGCAACAAGACATTCATCCATGACGGTTTTTTTATTTCCCTTTCCATACAGATTGTGTTACTTCATGTGGTAAAATTTATATAACCTTAAAATACAATAATATATAGTCGAAACTATATGAAATTAAACTATATAAATATGTTTTGGGAGATATCCAAAATTAAACATCAACACTATGGTATGAATTCCATGAAATTAAATAGACAACATAAATAGATACAAGGTTCACTAGGTTGAAAACCCTTAAAGGGAAACCTAGGTAAAAGATAATCTTTCTCTCATTATACATTCAAATCATATGATCCAAAAAAATATTCATTCAAAATAATGGAAAATACATAAAAAAATTTAGGTTGAAAACTTATAAAGGGTGACCTGAGAAAAATACAAGTCCCTACACACTAATATTTCCCTCATAATAAGTTGAGGAAAAAACTAAGGCATTAAAATAAAAGACCCAATCTTTTGGGGACCATAATAAGATCCAAAAAATAATGATATGATTTTTAAGTCCCTTGAACCAGGTAAAATATAAAGCATCTCATCATCCCAAATGAAACGAACTTGTGTACCTGCATGACATTTATAAATACATGACTTCAAGGAACACTTACCCTCTTGAACATTAGAATATTCATTAAAAATCTTCCCATGATGATTCATATCTTTTTGAGTCAAATAAATAATCCAAATAAACCAAATCTAGTATACTGTGCTGGTATTTCTTCCTATATCCATCCATGATTCACTCTTAGGAAGAAATAATGCAAATATGCTAACTATGGTGTTCAATGATTGTATTTTTGACTATAGAACTTCATGAGCGACACCTAAGAGGAAACCCCATAGGATCAAGTGATTTATGAATCATGATTCAATTTGTTCATTCATGTTAAATATTTGGGTGGATTTAAGTTATCATGATAATACCATTTGAATGTTTCCCAATTTGAAGACAAATTCAATAGGAAATAAAATAAATTTGGAAAATTATTAAGTGGAAAATATGATTTATTCATTTATAAACAATAATGGAGGAATCTCTACAACATGGAGCCTCTCCCTATGTTACAAGAACGGGGATATGAGTGTCATAAGATACAATCTATAGAATCATAAAGTTTTTCAATGGAATTATATCATTTCTTTAGTTGAGACTTTAGTTTATATATCCTAAATATTTTATCCTTAATATAAGGAAGCATCACTCAAAACATTTCAGTGTAATCCAAAATCACCTTTTATACTTCCTTGAATGACCATTGGTTATCCTAGATTTCTTTAGCTGTAATGTTGATATTTTATTAAAGATAGACCGAATTTTATATAAGGTGTTCAACTAAAGTTTTTTCTTCCATAATGCGATGTTTCCTTCATTCTAGTCATTACTACAGACTAAGAGGCTTCCAAAATTATCCCATCGTTGCGACTCACAACAACTACAGATGACACCTTCATAGAAAGTACTAATAATATCTCTTACTAATGATATTAGGTTTAAATGATTTATTTTATTTCATCATGGATGACTCAGTTATTAAACCCACCTTTTCTTAGTATTATAAAGAGGATACCATGTCTGGGTAGCCTCACTGGTAGTTTATTAAGAGGGGTTTAATAAATAAGCATCTGTAAGATTTTACACATGAATATATGGGTGATTAGATGTGAATTGAGTGCCTCCTAGATAGAAATGGAATAAATTTATGATGGTAGATCATATTCTGGCATCAGATCAAGTAGTGATGGTTTAAATTTTACATTCCCTAGTAATTCTAGTATACATGTAGTTTATTCTCCCACAACAATCACTTTTAATGAAATTGGGATTTTTCACCCTATATTCCTTCATCACAGGGAAAATATGACCATATAAAATATGCAAGGCTCTTAAGTCAAATTAAAATTCAATACAATGATATTGATGAATATGAATCCTCTCCATTGGATGAAGGAACTCGAGCCACATCAACCACCATTGCTTTGATAATGGTAATAATGGGAGTGTCTTCCACAAAATAATACCCTTTAGTGAAACCACTAGTCTAGGAGAAATATCTTGTTTTCAAATTCTAGTAATGTCATCAAGTATTACAATAGGAAAAAATATCATTCAAAATGATATAAATCAGTGTTTAAATATCAGTGTAACATACTTTACAACAAATTAACACCAAAATTAGAAATCTGTGTATGAGAAGATATAACTAGATTTATGATCTCCATTTTGAAATCCTATAGACTATAAGGCATAAGGAAAATGGATAATGATTCCTGATTTTAATCCATCTCAGGAGCCACCTGAGTTTTACCTTCTAGCACTCTGTCAAGTGTTATTCCCACAAGGATCCCTACTGAAGGAGTTGGGAAAATCGAATCTCAAGGGGGAGGTACCTCATACTCAAGAATCCCTAAGGCATCATACAATGGACTTTGATCCAAATAATTGATGGACCAGGATTAAAAAACCCATATTAGTCTCATGTTCACATGTAAAATAATTATTTCATCTGTATATGATCTTTTCTATGATTTATTTTGGGGCTTGATAGTTGTTGTACCAGTAGGGGTCCGTCTGATGACAAAATTTTATAAAAGTGACGATATTGTGCTATAATCACCCTAGTCAGGCCCAAGATGAATCAACTAGTTTGAATTGAGATAAAAAAATGACTAAACAAAGTGAATGGATAGTTATAGTCATTTGTCTAAACTATATCTATATGAGTTTCCAACTCACATGCCTAATTCAGCTTCTCAATCCCTTATTGGGAGAGCTCCATGGGTAGGGTCACTGGTGGTGGAACTAAATATATCCCAAAACTGATAACCAATGCTTTAATGGTTATGATGTTTTTGTATATCCATATTATATAATTCAAGAATCTATATCAACATCGACACCAATTTTCATGTCCCCAAATTATTACATAAGATAATTTATAGTTAATCATTCTTCTCTGGTACCTTGAAAAATAATTATGGAACTTGTAAATAAATACAATAATGAATCACATAGAAAGTAAAGTCCAACATTTTCCATACCTCTTATAGGTAACTTGGGATTACTTATTATTTAGTTGAGCCTACCTATGGTCTCATCATCATTAAAATCTTCTTTAAATAATGAACATTTACTTTAATATAGTGGATGGTGGCATCAATGCAATAAATATTTTTTTATTTTTATGAAAGGTCATCATATGAGATATTATTATGAGAATATATAAATATATTAATTTATACTTATTCTATATCTATTTTTAATATATTATAATAAATCCTTAGTAGATAGTCCATGTCTCCATGAGTCCCACTCCACCCATTTTTTGGGTTGGTTTCATCAGTGAACATAAGAATCTGGGGAGTTACCCCTATATTAAAGATAACCCTACTTGTTAAGGTATGATTTTCTATATGGCTCACTTGATTTATCAGCACACGATTCATACACTTACTTGGAAAAAGATATAGGGGATTCCCTATAGAGAGTCCTTCATTGGGCCTCTCAATCGCGGTAGGCATGTCCATTATTAGAGGCCTACCCATTGATATTGACAACTACACTACTACTAGATCCTTTCCTTTTTCTTTATTCTTATCCATTGATAGCCCTATTGGTTAAATCGGGAGCCTATAAATCAAACAAATAGGGTAGGATGTGTCCAATATTATATATAGTTGGATATTATCTAGATATCAACATCAAAGGGTGGTGGGTTGACTTGAACACCTGTCTATTACTATGGAAGCTTCAGTTATTATTGGAAGGAAACCATGAGATTACTCTCTTCTCACACACTACAGGGAGGAGAAGGAAATAACTTTGAACACAATAAAATTTCTAAATAAAACTCTAAGGATAGTATCTATCATATATTAGATCCCTATAAAACTTTAAAGCTAGTATACTATCTTGTAGTGATATCAAGTATTACCTTTCTTCAAGGGTATTGGTGGAATTGTTTGTAATAGTTATTTTCATACTAGGGTACTGGGTTATGGAAAAAATTTCTTTATAGTTCAACATGGATTTTATATCCTTTTACTTAAACTCTTATGTCCGGACCCCAACCAAATAGAAAATATAGGATTGAAACTATGTAATTCGAATCTCTTGGTTGATAAGGAATTTATAGCCTTTTACGTGACCTGAAATCCAACCCCAAATAATTTTTAAGGGGCCTAAAATCCTGGGGGAGGGGGGATTTTTCCCGTAGTCATGTCTAAGAAGGATGTATATCTTTTCTTATATTGGCACTTCTATGTAAAACTCTCTTCTTGTGGCTAGAGGTTTTTCCATCATAAAGTCGCAACTCTTACTATAACCTTTGATTCCTTTTTTTTGGAGAATATTTCCCCTAATTAATATTATAAGGAATTCCAAAATATGGGTGAGTTAGTGGAATCTAGGAATAAATTCCCAACCCTAGGTTATATACTTCCCTTCCTTCCATATTAGATAATATGCACCATGAATAACATGAGAGTCATGGGATGAACCAATGGTCTCTTGACCAATAATATAAATAATCATTCTTTCCCACACATTAATGGATATATTGATCTTTTAGTGGAGACCTTTCTTTATAATGACTTTTACTATCTTGAAAAACTCTTTTTCCAATGGAGGAGTGCATTCTATGATATCCCATATAGAAGGGGGAGAGAAAAATACATTATATATAATCCTAAAATTAGATCTTCACTGATCATCCACATATACTCAAGGATTATCCCAACCTCTCCATGTATCATGTGGAAGGTGTTCATGTTTAGAGTCAAGTGAATGAATAGTTCTGGGAGGATATTTTTTTTTCAATGAAATAAATACTATTTAATTAAAAATATCTTTTATAAAAAAATATTTTAGAGATCCTTCTCGAATTATATATAGCTCTATCCCACATAGAAGTGTTTTTCATAGTCTATCCAAAATGAAATGCTAGAACATAACTCTTAATTGGATATCCAGCCCAAATTATGACCATTCATTGACCTATTTATTATTGATGTATAATTGTGAATATAAAAACCCATACATTTAATACATATATATCTCAACTTTTTAGATGAATATTTATCACATAATGTGATGATCCATGATAAAATATTATAGGTATAGTGTCTTTGGAAACTTGTACATATAAAAAATTGGTTCATAAAAGATCTACATCATCTCCAATTATGTTCTTCATAACTAGAAACCTTCTAAGACATATCATACATTTTACTTTTCATTATAACGAGAGGAAAGGAAAAATAAAAAAAGGGTGAGCTCATATGCTTAATAAGGGTAAATAGGGGAGATATCAATGATCACATGAGCTTAACATGAATATAAGGGAATGAGAATATGATCAAAACATTTGAAAATAAAACATTCATATCATAACACATACAATTTATTCATGGAATAAATCTTATAAGTTCATAAGATACAAATCATAAAGGATTAAAAGAACATGATACATGATAACATAACATTGGTATAATATATAATATTGTTTCATATACATAATCAATGAAAATCATTTCTTTAGTAGTCAATGATCATTTCCAAGACTATCATAGTGGAACAAGTTTACTCCCAAAACCATTGTAGCAGTGAAGGTTCACCCCCAAGACTATTATTGTGGAAAAAGTCCCTTATTGAACTAGTTTCAATCCAAATTCCATTCCCATTTTCTTCTTGAAATATCCATCCCTACCCAATTCATTGGAGGGAGATATAGGTCCAACCCATATTTGGTAATAACATGACCATTTCCCTTGGTTATAACTTAACCACCATCATTGCCTATAATATACCAACCATTCTTGGTTACAATGTAACCACTACCACATAATTAAAACCATACATATGTGTTCCATAAGATAAAAAACCATTCATCATATGATCATATGATAACCACCCTAATAAAAACATGTTTTATGAATATTTCATCAATTCACTATAGTATAAGCAATGAAAAATAAATGGATTTCATAAATATCTTCTAAAAAAATTTTACCATCTATATAAATATTAAGAATGGTATTAATGGATCATATTACAAGTAAATAATAATTATCCTTAAAGGTTGTTATTATTTATGAAAATTGCATTAAAATATAACTGAAATACTTCTTTAAGAAAATAGTATTTCAATTTTTAAAATCAATTTTAATATAAAAATATCTCCAAAATATTACAGAAAAAATATTATTTTAAAATAAAATTGTAAAAGTCTAAATAAACATTAAAAACATTGTGCAGTAATGATGGTATGTTTTTTTTCATGTTGTATAAGTTATAAAAAACATTTATTTGACATTGTTAGTAAAAAGTAAAAAAGTAACTTGTTCTGAAAATGAAAAGAAGAAATTTTTTAAACTATTTTAAAAAATAAAAAAACTTAAAAAAATTATTTAAAAAATCATAGGATAAAAACAACATTTTTTTGTAAATAATTATTAGGAAACATGGATATATAAGAAAAATTATTTTCAACCGAATTGATAAATAAAAACGATTTTCCTTGAAATATTTTATGTTTCTTGAGAGTTTAAGGCATGGCGAAGAAAAAAAAATGTGTATTTTCAATAAATAAAAAAATTAAAATAAAATTCATGATTTTCCTAATAGGTAGATCATAAGATTTAATAATTGTAAACTTAATCATTAACAATCTTAATACATAATGAGATTGTAACATAAAACCCTTACCATATTGGTAAATTTTGAATCATAATTCCCATGAAGGAAATAACCTTATATAGATATTTAAATCAATCTAATTTTCATAATAAATCTTGGAAAATATAATCATGGGCTGTATATACACAACACAAAAGAAACAAGTGGTGTATAAGGCATGTGTCCCATAAAAAATAAAAGTGAAATGAAAATTTGTTACCATAGGTCAAACATCATTTGTATTCATTGGAAAGTCTTGTATAATAAATATATATTTATTTCAAATATATTACACAGCCATATTTATATATATAATACCATATATTATTTACTTTTAACCTTTATCCCCCTTTTACTAAAGCTTCTTTATTAAAATCACTATTCCAAGTGTTATCTGCTTTATTTCTCATGTATGTTGTAGTTTAGTAGTCCTGGTCCTTGTATTTTTATTATGGTTCCATAACCTAAAAAATTATAATCACTATATAAATATCAAATATATTCATTTTATACATGTTTAGAGTCATTCATAATAGATATGTATAGAAAAAGGAATTACATAGTTCATATAGACGGTAGGCTGTACATATGCATGAACAAAGTTTTCATTTTTATTTTTAGCGCGTTGAATGAAAGAAATGTAATTAAAAACTCAAATTTTCACAATCATTATTATATAATATATATATTTTATATATTCAATAAATCTATCCTTATTACATTCTAAGTAAAAGAGAAATGAAATATGAATCACATCTCTTCGTAGAGGTGGTGGTCCACACAAACACGCGATCAACATTGTCATTTTCCAATGGTTTAGAAGGTAAGAAGGTAGGTAAGATATAATCTTTATAAAAGTATAAATATTTAATAATTATCATATATTAATATTAAACCCATCATAATACCCATCCATAATATTTGGTGATGATAAATTATTGTATCAATGTGTAGAGATGCTAAGATGTAAGTATGCCCGAGCAATATTTTCACTTCGCATTTGATGGGAAAAAGGTGAATAAAGGTGGTTTCATAATAAAAATAACATTTAGATATATTTAGGATACTGAAGTTATTATTTTCTGTATAATATAACTGATTTAGAGGAGGTAAAATAATATTCAAAAGGAAAGTGATCAATTAAGGTGACTAGATCTTTTTTGAAATAACTTCTTTAGATATCATCTTAAGGGAAATAGGGTTGGTGTTTTGGGAAGAAACTAATCACTATAATGTGGATAGGGGAGTGGAGAAAATAATTTTGTAGAGGTTTGTATAGATATAAAGCTAAATGTTGTGTGAATAAGATAAAGGAGGGCTGCCCATTCATAATTGGGGTGAGGGGCACTATTGGAATTACATAAAATATTAAAATATATTAATGTCGTTATCATGTATAATGTTTCAAAATAGACTATAAATGGGAAATTTATGACATTTTAGACCAAATATTATGAAAAATTTCCACTTTTAATATATATATTTTAGAACAGGTTGATGGTCAAATCCCCTTTATTGTACATAAAATAAGAAACCCCTTTTGAGAACTGGGTAAAGAAGGAACTCCTAACATAACAAAAGGGAACATATTACTTTAAGAAACATGACCCGAAGATCTTAAAAAATTATATAATGATTTAAGAGAATAAAATTTCAAGATAATAACTATAAAAAGCCTCATCTACCCCCACCATACAATGCAATTGAGGAATCAGTCGATGATGATGTGTTTCCCTCCCTGCCAAAAACGTTTACTATGTTGGATCAACACTACTTAGTAGAGCACGCATCCAATCCACACTAATATATTGGGGGAAGACCAGATGGTAAGTTATAACATACTTATATCTATTTTAAGACTCAAAACCAATAGTTTAGTAAGTAATACACCACTATCAACCCAACACAACACAAAATGAGAATGATAACTCAGTGCAATAAGTCGATGGAAGGGTGCCCATCAATCCATTATGTTATAAGGGCTGATAGAAGAATGATGGATGTCAGAACACTCATCCTTCCTTAAAGGTATCCGACATAAAGAAACCTTCCAAATTCTATACCAAAAACCTAATTTAATAAGACAAAACCAAATACTTACAAATATATGTGCATCCCAACAAACCAACAGTACCAAAAACTAGTGAAGATTCCAAATAAAACATGCCTGAGAAACCAAACAACATAGAAGGAAATTACGATACAACTATTTGTCACCATCACTAAAACTAGTATTCCCCAATGGCTCCAAACTCCTCAAATTGAACAACCTTCTCGAACCAGCACCACAAAACCACTTGTTGATGGTGGTAGATGAGTACACACAGACCAACATCTTTTCACCTGTGATGACCATTACGCTATATCTAGGGAAAGATAGACCAGGTGTCTCATGCCACATTATCCCCACTAAAGTACAATAATGATGATCTATGTCATATGTAAAGAGATATTTTCTTGTATATTTCTATAATACACTGCATACTCCTCTTGAAAAAGTAACGACGACCAGACCTCCCAAGCATTTGATGCCAACACTGATGCCGAATGTTGATATCAGTGTTGATCAAAACCAAAAATCATAGATATACCACCACTATGATTAGTCCCACTATAGGGATTGGACTAATTCCATAGTGGACATCTTACCATGTGGTCTTGAACTAGGTCTTTGTAAGGAGGGCGACAATGAGAAAAAGATCCAAGAAGTCCAGTATGAAGTGATAAAAAAAATATAGTTCACCAAACTAAAGAAAAGAATATAATTTGAATATAATTATTTAAAAGTACACTAATATGTCATATTAATATAAAAAAATCATTTAAAAATAGAACTCACTCAAATTATAATAATTATAATATTTTTAAAATTATTTTATATTTTTTTATTAATTAGATAAATATTGCATTAGTGTTGTATAAGAATTTAGGGTAATTAATTAATTATTAAAAATTATAAATAAATAATAATCATAATTATAAATTAATTTTACACTAAATTACTATTAATATTCATTCATAACTAGTTTTTTCCCTCATGTGAACCCAAATTATATATTCAAACTAATAGAGCAACATTTTTTAACATTCTTTTCTTTAAATTTTATATACGTAATTTTTATGGATGGATGTCCATTAAAAAAATAAATTTTGTGTCTATGGTTATTAGGGTAGAATTAAATTCATACAATAATAATTTTGATGAATCATTATGGCCTTATCACTTATTTTAACACTGATTAACTAGATTATCGTTTATTGAGATGATAAATTTTACCACGGTAACATTTCATACTGACCAAAAATAAAAGGGTCATATTTAAAAAAATTTAACCTCATAATTAGAAATATGTAATTAATTTTATCAAATTATATTTTTATAATTGGAAGAAATTTAATTTTATATAAGTGAACAACACGAGACAAAAATCGAATTAAAAAAAATACATTTTAAGCATAAAACATGATTTATTCTTATCCCATGCCAAAAAAATATTAGATCAATGTTAAAAAATTTATTTGAGGGTATAATATATAGAAATATTTTAATATAATTCTCTATTATTGGTTAATTTAATATATTATTATAAAAATACATTACGTGCATAAAATTGTTTTTCACAGAAATGCCTTTTACCTTTAAAAATGTATTTATACTAAATTAATATTTAAAATTTATTCCAATGAACATAGTATTTATTAAAATAAATTTAAAAAAATAATTTTAATTTGAAACAATTTTAAAATAAAATGGAAATTTTTGTCATTATTGAAACAAAAATACTATTTTCAATAAAAATTAGTGTTTTTTACTATTCACTAGAAAATCAATATTTTTATAAAAATATGAGTAATTCACCCGAAGATAATTTTGATATGATAATTTAAAAAATTTATTTATCTTTATGATATAATTTTTTTAAGTGTTTAAATAATTAAATAAAAAAATTTCTCAAAAAATTTAATAAAAATCATTTTGAAGAAACACTATTTTTTAATCATAATACAACTTTGAGAAAAATTGAATGTTTATTTCCCAATCATTAATGAATACTTTTATATTGAGTATGATTTTATTATATCTCATAAAGTAATTAATCGTATTCATGCTATCCAATTTAATGGTTCAGTTATAATTGATTTATAATAATAATTTAATATTATATCATGATTTGTTTCAAGTCAATGTTTTGTATAACACAAGATATCAAAATAATTAAATTTATTTGAAAAAAATATTTTTTAAAATCCCAGTGTGTTAAAATATCCCCCCCTTAAACTGAAATTTTCCCTCAAAATTTATCACTCAAATAAAAAAATTAGGATATAATTATTTCATTACATCCTCATGTTCCCATATAGTTTCTTATAATTTGTTATTTATCCGAAGAACTTTCACTAATTGAGTATTCCTGTTTTGTAGCACTTTGTCACTATGATCCAAGATATCTACCGATTGTTCCTCAAGAGAAATATCTTGTTCCAATGTTATGACCTCTAACACCCTAATACCTAATAATATTTTCATTTTTAAATAAATAATTTTTTTTCTAGTTTTCTTTATAAAAAAACCATGTTAAGATTATGCTACACACAACAATGAGTTGGATTACATTACACGCAAGACCATGTCTTACCATACCACAATATATTATTAAAATATTATTATTTAACATAATAAGATATAAAAGAGAAATTAATTTGGTGGATATGAATATTATATAGAAAATTATTAAAATTTATCGGTTAATTAATTAGTTACAAATTAATTAAAAATGAATATAGGAACCAATTGAATACATAGGAAATGTTTTTATAAATAAATATTTTTATGCTCACAAAGACATTTTATCCTAATAAAATAAATTAATTACAATTAGTGAATGATATTAATTTAATATATATTCAATAAAATATTTTTAAATTTATCTAATAGATTTAATAGTATATAATAAAAACAAACTCAATTTTACGCTTAAAAACCCATATTGTTTTGAAGGCAGTTTTACAACCTTTTAATAGAAAACATATTTAAAATCCAATTTTTGAAAATTTTATATAACTTATTTGATAAAATAAACTTATTATTTTAAAGTGGAATATGAGAATTTACATTTGCTGATTTTTCATTTTTCCGATAAGTTTCATGTTTTGATGAATAGTGATAAAATATTGCATTTTAATTGATAAATTTTTTTTGTCTAAATAATTTATAGTGTTAAATTATTTTCTTAATTAGTTTCAAAGAATAATTATATCACATTTTGAAAATTAAATATAATGTATTTCATTGAAAAAAAATTTCACATTGAAGAAGGATATACAAATATTTCAATCTTTTGAACTATTTCACTTAAAAAACCCATTTTTCTTTCCCTCAATGGAATTAATTTTAAATTAATTTTAACTAATTATGTATTTTTAATTTTTAAAAATATATTCCCTTTTTTGAATCAAAAGGTTTAAATTTATTAATAAGGCCCCTTTTATTTTTGGACAAAATATGAATAGTAAAATTTGGTAATTTTTATTACCATGGTTAAGGGTAAATCAGGTAATTAATGATTAAAATAATACTATAAAATTATGATAAAACCTTTCATTATTTTATTAGATCAGTAAGGGATGACCAAAATAATCAATGGAAATTTTTTCAGCTCTTGGATCCACTTGGATTACATTAATCCATTTATAGTATTTTATTTAAAGAAAAAAAAATTGTTGTCATAATTTAGATTTTAATAAGTTAAATATTTTTAATGTGGGCTTACATAGGGGATCTATTTAACGATACATAGTCATCAGAAATATTAAATGTTTATAATCATTATGATAATTTATTTATAATTTTTAGGTAAGATATAATTTAATGAAAGGCTTTCACAATGATGATGCACTAATTGTTTAGTTAATGGACATATCAAATAAATATAATTTTATTTAATTATTATTCTCTAAGAATTTTTTAGATGAAATATAATTATTATGGATGCATAATTTTTTGGTTTCAATTTTTCTTATGTATTGATATTTTTTTAAGAGGAAAGAAATGTACAATGTCAAAATTGACATTAATGATGTTTTAAAATAAATAATGTTTTATTAAAAGATATAAAATTCATAAAAATATAAACATCAGAAAATTGATTTTTATAGTGTCTAAAATTTAATCCATGACTCATTTATGGTTCTTTTTACATCTTATAGTGGCAAAAATAACCCTTAAAGAGTAAAATGTCAAGTTGTCACTGTAAGAGTTACATGGTTTAGCTAAGGGTTAAAGTCAAATGATAAGGGTAATAATGTGACCTTAACTTGTATAAATTTTATTTTTTGATTGTATTTATACCCATAATCAGATTTTATACTAAATTAATGACTTTATATCAATTGGGATTTAAAAGTTAAATCATAATAATTTAATATTTTGAGGGTTTCGAAAAGTATCCCTTACCTCAATTATAAAAGGGAACCTCCTCCCTCACTTCCTCACACAACATTGAGACTTCTAGATCATACAAAACTGAACCAAATAATCTACCTAATTCACACCTCATCATATAAGTCTTAATTTTGGATAAAATACAACCAAGGAATTCCTTTGGTATAAACCAAAAGGAGTTACCCTAAAACAAGGTAACATTATTCAATGATCATTTGTGTTTTATTTGTTTCACAAACCATTCAATTATGATTATTACATGATTATATAATAGCACTAAAATCCTAAATATACTTATATGTTGTTATATATAGGTTTTTACCTACACCTAAACACATTTCCATCAAATGGGTATTGAACATACCATTCGTTTACAAAGAACTACCACCTCATGAAAAGATGTCGTTCGTTTTTTCCATTACCACCTCTCACGGTTAGGAATTATGAGGGAAACACTATTTTTATAATATATATATATATATATTATTTCAATTGTATTCATACTTACTGAATTTTTTTATAACAAAAACTTTCATGATTTCAATTTTTTGTAAATACGACAACAACATTTGTGGAAGTATGGACTACCGCCTCCTCAAAAATACGGATTCGTTCATACTATACATGAAACATATAAAGGATTGTTTTAAAAACAATATGTGAAATATGAGTCAAAAATATGATATTGTAATTATAATACACACACACACATATATATATAATTTACTTTTAATTCTTTTAACACGACAATGAAATAGAAGTAGCATTTATGCGTATATACGACCAACTATCTCAATGAATAATGCATCTAATTTCCGATCTCAAAATTTTATGGATTATTATAAATAAATATATAATAAATATATATGATATTTAAATCATGATTTAAATTAAATATATTATGGTATAATGATATAAATAATAGGTACAACAGGTAACAAGTCAAAACATACTTGAAAAATAAGGTAATTAACACCCAAAATAGTGAAAATAATGAAAGATTTCTAACAAATGGGTAATAAGATATTATAAGAATATAATATATGATATTATAAGTATGATTATTATTCATTTATAATATAATAAATTTCTTAAAACCATTATGTATGATATTAAAGAAAATTCACACAAAAGGAAATACAATGTAAGGGATCTTTATCTCACATTTATTTCTGTGGGACACTTGCCTTAAACACTTTTTGTTTCTTTTGTGTGGTGTATATAACACCAATGAATGTATTTTATGAGTATTATTCTGAATATTATGGTATATTTATATCTAAATATTTTTCTTTCTTTCATGGGTATCTGATCCCACTGATTATAAATTGGTAAGGCATTATTTCATAATCTCATAGTTATTCAGGATTGTTCGTGTTTAAGACTTCACTAAGAAATAATTCACTTATATGTTAGTGTTTTCTAAAAATGATTTCAGAAATAT
The DNA here is from genome assembly GCA_963277665.1 of Viscum album. Lineage (NCBI taxonomy): Eukaryota > Viridiplantae > Streptophyta > Magnoliopsida > Santalales > Viscaceae > Viscum > Viscum album. The sequence continues at coordinate 27,357,319 of OY728132.1, read as the reverse complement.
TATTTACTATTATCCAATGTTTTTTAAAAAATTAATTTTTACCCTTTTTAATTTTTTAAAAAATTATTTAAAAGTAATCTTTATGTCATTTTCCAAAATTTTGTACTTTATGATTTTTCTTACAAAAGTAAGAGGAATGTTTTTAACTTATACTATATGAGATAAATTTCCCTCCATCATAAAACCCTAATATTTTTAATATTTTCCGATAATTTTATAATAATATTTCTAGAGAAAATATTTTATTTTATAAATTCATGGCTTTTAAATAAATGATTATAAAGTGGTAAGAGATTTCATCTCAATTTACATTCCATTATGACTTATTTGTTATTATGAAACTAGTTTCTTTTATATGGTTTATATACTAACCTTTCGGATGTTATATCATGAATATTCTAACTCTAATGATATTATAATTTTCATTTAATGTTATTACTTCATGGGGGTTATGTTTCAAATGTTTCAAAGTGATATGAGACACTATGGAAGTTTTAAAAATTATTTTCCTCATGAATGTTTTTAATGATCTTTAAATTGTATTTCCATTAATCAATGTAAAAAATAATTGTTTTTATTTATCCTAAACTAATGATTTATTGATAAATAAGTGTTATTTATTAAATATGGATTTTTTATGGTAAGTCACATTGTTTATTAATTAAATTGATTATTTGATATATGAGGAATGATTTGGACAGACAAGACACAGGTTGGGGACCGATTAATGAAATAATTATTGGTTTGGGACAAGTTAATGCAAGAACTAAGGGTTGGATATCATTTAAAGTAATCCCTATGATCTATTAGTAGTCTCATGAAATGAAATTAGTAGGAAAAAAATCATTCATGTTTGTTTCTAAGAAGAATATGAATATTTCTACGTATACACTTAAACCAACTTGTGAATGGTCTTGATGGTAGTGTTTCATGTTCCATATACATGAAATCTAATAATTAATAATTTATTTTATTGATAATTTAGTTATTATTATTATTCATGAGATTTGTTTCTTTGGAATATATATGGATGCATTTCATTCTCAGTTTTTTGATTAAATAACATGTCTTTCAGTTATCTACTATGCTATATCGGGTATGCCTTATATAGTAATTTAAATGGAGTGTTTTATATATTATTTACCTTTGAATATTTATTATTCCTTATCCACTTATTTTAATGGAATTTTTTCATAGTTATTTACATTTCTATATTTTTTATTCGGTTCTTTCCCATTTTATTGACTATATGGAATGTGTGTTCAGTTATTACCTTTTCATATTGATTATTATCATTTCTTAATTATTTAATCCAATGTGCTTACCCTTACTGAGCATTTTATATCTCACTTAACACGTTTCATTCCCCAAAAATCTAGGAAGTTTACTACTAATTATATTCAAGGATGTGCTAATTTGGAATAAAGTCAATATCAAAAAAATTATGTTAAAATTAGTGTATTCATTTGTAACACAAGAACGATGTATATACATAGTTTACCAAGACAACTAATATTTTAAGTCCTTTGGAATTTGATTCCTTATAATCATGACTATGTAATAGTAGTTGACCCCAGAGCCAGGTTTACTTGGTTCATGTCACTACAGTTGGTATCATTGAATGTTTAGTAGAAATATTAAGAACTATATTTTGAAAAACATACATTAAGGAACACAACCCATTGGTTTAGTATGTGTGAAAAATTTATTTAATGAATAATTCATTTACATTTTATGGAAATATGTTTAAAGGTAAGGATAACCATTAGGGTTTATATAATATTTGAATTTAATTTAATTATGGGTGTTTATATTATTGGGAATACAAAATGAAATATATAAGATATCCTTTGTGGTTAAAACAATCCTTTAATGTTGAATATATTTAGGTTATTTTTTGAGGATGCTTATCAAATTTTTGGATAATATTAATATGGTTTTTGAAAAAGGAAAACCTATATTCTAGGTAACAACCCATCATGTTTGGAAAATCCGAAGGGTTTGAACCCACAACCGAAGGGAGATAAGGGTGTATCACCAACGAATAGCTTAAGTGATGTCCTAGTTAGAATGGAATTTATTTTAGATAAACTATATAAGGTATAAGGGTTATTTTTATTTTATGGAAATTTTTTTATCAAATATATCACCTTGGGATTAGAAAATTATTTGGTGATTATGTGATTATTATTATTTCAGAAGACATAAATTATTCTAGGAACCCTATATGATCAAGAAAAATAGAATACAATGATATTTTATTTGAGATATAAAAGTTGAATTATATTTTGGAATAACATATGATTTTATTATGGACATATATAGATTCAGGTAATTTATGGAAACAATTAGAATATATTAGAGATTATGTGATTTAGGCAATTGAATATTTGGTATAAGAGATTAAGGGTGATTAATGTTATTTGTAATACTATATGATCAAATACTTATGATTTTATGGTTTCAATCTTAGTATAGAATATTTTGTAGGATGAATAGTTATTTTATAAATGATCTGTGTTGTATTTTGGGTACTAATGTTGAATTTTGGAGATTAAATTTTTTTTTTCATCATATAAAGGCTTATTATTTTTGCGGTATTATCTTATCTTGTCCTAACCATTTTGGTTTTGGTTAATGTATAAATAGAGGAAGAATATATATTTATACTTTTTTTGATCCATTGAAATTGATTTGATTAATTCAAGCATGTAAAAAATTCATCTTAAATACTCATTTTTGAGAGGAAAATATGGGTTTGTTGGGGGAAATTTATTATAGTATGAAACTATACTTTTAAAGTAGCATGTTTTCTTAAGTTCATAGTCTAAGAAGTAAATGAATACCTTAACTCTAGGATAATTATTTTAGATAAAAACTTTTTATTTTTTTCTTTCTGATAAATCAATATCTTTAATCCATTAAAAATTTACGATCTAGGGATGGTAGAATTTCTGATGACTATGTTCTATATCATTCTCAATGAGAACATGATAGTAAGATTTATCTTCTAAATATATGTTTTCAATAATATTATCCTTTTTGAAATACTAGTTTTGTGGTGACCTTTACATTCTATTTTCCGTGCTATTAAGAGGATTTATTATTAATTTGATTTATAATGTGGGCTTTTCAACAATTTTTTATTTTTAAATATCAAACAGTATACTAGAGAGATCATGTTTAAATTGAGAGGAAACAATATACTAAGATGGGGGGGGATGTAACACCCCAAGACTTGTTAATATTTTCATTTTTGATTAAGTTTAATTTTTTTTTCTTGATTTATTTATATAAAATAACATGTTAAGCTTACAATACACACAATAATGATTTGTCTTGTGTTACAAGCAAGGCCATGTTTTACCAAAAAACAATATATTATTAAAATATTATTACTTAATATAATCTTATATAACCTTGAAATTAATTTGGTAGTTATGAATAATAAAATATAACTAATAAAAATATATGGTTGAATTAATTAGTTAAAATTAGTTAGAAATGAATATAGAAACCAACTGAATATATTGGAAATGTTTTAATAGTGAAATGCTTTTATGCTCAAAAATCATTTTTTTACAAATAAATTAAAATAATTTCAAATAGTGAAGACATTAATTTAATATATATTCAATAAAATATTTTTTAAATTCATACTATATATTTAATAGGCAAAAGATAATAACAATCCCAATTTTATGCATAAAACCTATTTTTTTAAAGGAAGTTTTACTACTTTTTATCGAAGAACCTATTTTAAATCCAATTTCTGACACTATTATATATTTTTTTTGAAAAAATAAACATATTATTTTAAATCGGAAAATAATAATTTACCTTTGATGATATTGTTTTCTGATTATTTTCATGTTTTGATGAATAGTGACAAAATATTGCATTTTAATAGAAAAGAGATTTTTCACCAAAATATTTTTTTTGTTAAATTAAATTATTAATTATGTTTAATGAATAATTAGATCCAAATTTTATCATTTACTCTAATTTTGGTAATTTTAATCAATTTCACATTGAATAAGGATATAAAAACATTTTAATCTTTTGAATGATTTCACTTTAAAAACCCATTTTCTAATTCCATCAAAGAGATTAATTTTTAATAAATTTTAACCACATTGGCATTTTGAATTTTAAAAATGGATTCCATATTTGGAATCATAATGTTAAAATTTAGTAATGAGGCATCTATTATTTTTGAAAAAATTAGGAATAATAAACTTTGTTAATTTTTATTACCATAGTTAAGGGTAAATTTGGTAATTAAGTGTCAAAATAATGTTATAAAATTTCCCTCTCACAAGTTATGATTTCATTAGATGAGTTATTATTGGCCAAAATCATTGTTGGGATTATTTTGTGAGCTATTAGATCTAATTGGATCACTTTAATCCGTTAACAGTATTTTATTCAAAGAAATTTCAATTTTGTCATACATTTGTTTTCAATAAGTTAAATATTATTAATATGTGATTATATAGGTGATATATTCCACTATAAATATTCATTATATATATAAAATGTTTATATTTATTATATTTTTTTTTAAATTTTTTGGTAAGATATAATTAAATTAATGTCTTGCACAATGATGATGCATTAATTGTTTAATTAATCGACATGTCAAATAAATGTTATTAAAAATATTGAAATAAATATAATTTGATATAATTAATGCCCACCAAAAATTTTATAGATGACCTAGATATATTAGGGATGTATTAAATATTTTTTTCTAATTTATCTTATTTATTAATATTTTTTTAAAAAAAGTAAAGAAATGAATAGTGTCAAAATTGACATTAATGATGTTTTAAAATAGATAATATCTAATTAAATGATATAAAATTAATAAAAATATAAAATTAGGAAAAATTATTGGGATAATGTTTAAAATTTGATCCCTGACTCATTTATTGTTCTTTTGGAATCTTATTGTAAATAAATTAACCCTTAAAGAGTAAAAATACAAGTTGTCACAGTAAGATATAAATGGTTTATCTAAGGGTTAAAACCAAAAGATAAGGGTAATAATGTGACCTTAAATTTTCTAAAAATTATTTGTTGATAAATTTTTTACCCATTATAAACTTATATACTACATAACTAAAATTTGATCCATTTTTATTTAAAAATAAATTTATATTAATTTAATATTTTGGGAGTTTCCAAATGTGCCAGTTAGCTCAATTATAAAAGGGAACCTTTTCTCTCACATCCTAACACCACATTGAGCCTTCTAGCTTGTCCAAAACCTGAAAAAATAATATAGAATATTTTATCCACTAATACTAGAAGTCTACCAATTATAATAAATCCAACCAAGGACGTATTTTTGTATAATACAAATAGAGTTACCTAAAAATGGGGGGATATTCTTCAATGATCTCTTTCATTTTATTTATTTCTCAGACTCAATTATTTGAATTACATGCTTATAAAATAAAAAAATCATCAATATACTAATTTTTTGTTATGTTAATGGTTATACCTATACCTACACACACTTCCTTCAAATGGGTAACAAACTTACTATTCATGTACGACAAACTAAAACCCCACAAAATGATGTCATTAATTTGTCCATTACAACCTATCGTAGTTGCGAATTATGATGGAAAACTATTTTTAGATGATATATATATATGATATTTATATTTTCTTCATACTTCTTGAATGTTTATACAACAAAAACCTTCATGATTTCCATTTTGTGTAAATACGGTAACATCGTTTGTGGAAGTGTGGACTACCACCTCCTTAGTTCATTGATTAAATGGAAAGTGTTTCTGTTATCGACCATTCCTTATTAGTTATACCTTATTCAGTTTTTTAAATGAAATGTGTTCTCAGTTATTTACCTTTTTATATTGATTATTCATTATCTAGTTATTTTAATGGCATGTGTTTACAATTATTTACATTTTTATATTGTTTATTAACTCATCTACCAATTTATTGAGTATATGGAATTTGTGTTTAGGCATTACCTTTACATGTTGATTATTCTCATTGATTTATTATTTCTTTCATTTTACTTAATCTTACTGATAATTTAATCTCACCCTTATTATATTTTATTCCCTAGGAATTTAAGAAGTGTATTAATAAAGATATATAAGAATATGTTAATTGGGAATAAATTCATCCTTAAGAGAAAAAAAATTACAGTTAGTGTATTCATTTGTAATAAAAGAATCATGTAGGTATCTGGTTTACCAAGACCACAAACCTTTTTAGTACATTGGGATTTGATTCATTGTAATCATGCCAATGTAATGGTAATAGAATCTCACTCTAGGCTTACTAGGATCGGGTCACAACATTACCTATGAGTTTAACACATGTAATGGATCAGTTATATACTTTCTCAATAAAAATACATGTAACACATTGTAAACTTGAGATAAGTATGGTAGAAGTGCCTAGATATAAGCCACCATCTCTACTCGATCTAGAATATTAAAAGGGACAATATACATAGGGATTAACTCTCACTTATTTCTAAATATCATTACCTTATTCAATAGATAAACTCAGAAAAAAAACATTCTCACCAATTAAAAATTAAAGGTCACATTGAAAATTTTCTACACAATATTTCTATTGAATCAGAGTTACCTTAACTTGGTACTGAGTGAATATGAATTTTTATAAAATTTTCTTAGCTATCTCAAATCCCAATAGTTATTTTTATCTAATATCATCCTTTGGTTATGATTTTATGAAATTCACTTCATCACTTACTCCATGAAATAAGTATTTATGATTTTTTATGTATGAAGCATTGAAATTAACTTTTAATGAGTAACAAGATCCAAAAGTCATTCCTTCCTCCTCTAAATATTTACCAAAAATAAATGTATATAAATAGTTACCCAATAACATACAAGGTAAAAATTAATCCATTCGATAAATAATTAATCGTAAGGTTCCTTCAAAATATAACTGACAGAAATTAAAACCAAAATATTGGAATGATTTGACCTTATATCCTTCCATGATCAAATTAATGATCATTTGGAAATAATTTTTATCACTGATAAAGTCTCATAGAAAAATTTCTATACCCTAACTATTTCTCAAAATTAAGTCACAATAAAATCATATATGCTTCCAAAACATAAATCACCTTTTATTCTTTAAATAATATTATTTATTAACAAAAAATACTTCCATTGGAAATGTGGGTTCATAGTTTCACCAATAAATGATTATAAGTTGATTCAAAATATCAAATGTGATTTATCTATTCCAAAATCTATATATAAAAAGATAATCAATTCTTATAATCACATAAAATATCACTAAAGTATGAACAATAATATTTTCTTAGGTTATATTCATGCAAACTTCAACATAAAATCCACAATCCTAGAGTAGAGGATAAAAATGAAATAATTATCATAATTTAATTAATCTGTTGTGACTATATAAGATTTCCCCTTTGTTACTTTTACTTTAATGGTTTTTATGTCATATTATCCTCATTATCTCTTGGATTAGGGCATTGATTCACACAATTCCCTAAAACTCATTGTATTTGTAGCACTAAAGTGTAAGTGGTGAATTATATGGATACTTTTATCTATTCACATCATTATCTAACTTCTTCACAACACTTAGACAATAGATTAACTAATAAAATTCTTTTCCACACTCGAAACATTTAACAGTTTCTTTAAGAAAATTTCCTTCATTATTCATTCAACACTTTGAGCATAAAGGATAGGTCAAATTATTCTCATTTTATTTTTTATAATTTTATTATGAATTAAATATTTCAATTATTATCAAAACCATGATATTTATGGATAACTATAATCTATATTTCCACCTTGAAAGCATATCATTCGATTTCTTCATAGCTACTAAAGTCCCTTTTTGATAATGCCCTTCAGAGACTTAGTTTAACCCAACTGATGAATCGATCAACCATACATTCATGTTAGATTATAATAATATAATTTTACCTCACAAGTCTTTCAAAATTTACCTCATAGGTACCCAAAAATTCAACATCCTTCCACTTTATCTCAAAAAATTATTTCCCCAATTTTATATGAATAATATAACGAAATGAATTATTAAAAAATAGGCCCTTAAACTAATCCAACTCCATGGATTAAATTTTTTCTTCTATATTAATATTCTTGATAAGAGTCCATGATTGATCCCCTTCTCCTTCCAAATGATAGAAATTAAAAATGAATTTTTTATCTTTAGAACAATAGAGAATAGAAAATATATTTTCAGTGGTACTGATCTATTTATTATAAACTAGTGGATTAGTGGAATCAATAAAATATGGTTCAAGTTTACTCAGGAAGGACTCAATAGAAAAGTGTTCCTTTCTATTATAATTTGTATGTCTAGCATGATTCATATCTAGAGAAAGGTGTGTGAGTAGAGAAATTATTTTTTATCCTAACTTCCATAAAAATTTAGTTTCTATAGAGGAAAATCATTGAATTTTTCATCACATTCATCATTATTACATCAGTTTAGAGCCATCAAATTAAACCAAAAGGCATTGTGTGAGAAATAATAATCATAGTGTAAAATGAAATAATCACGAAATATAACTTATAGGATGTCTAAATTGAAAAATATTCTTATATGAAACCTTATTTATAACCTAGGTCATTCATTATCACTACCAAAACATTATAATTTTATCATATAATTAGACCTATCCCAAGGGTTCCCAATAAATTTGTCTCATACTTGTTTCTAATGGTTAACTGAACCGTTCTATGATACCAATTATAATGGACCATAATTTTCATACATAAATATCAATTATTTTGAGATGAATATTCATTACAAAATATATCAATCCATGAAATAATAATATATATATATTTCATTTTTAAACATGGATATATAAACAAATTGTTTATAAAATAGCTACATCATCTCCCACAAATTTCTTCATAACTAGAACCATTCTTAAACATATCATACTTTTCACTTTTCATCATAACCTGGGGAAAGGGAAAATTAAAAAGGGTGTGATTAGATTCTCAATACGGTTAAAAAAGTAATATATCAATTATAACTTTAGAGTGACATGGACATAAGTGTATTAGAACATGATCCTAACATTTTAAATTCATATGATGTATATCATAGATCATAATATTCATTCATAGAATAAATATTTGAAGTTCAAAAGACATGAATTGTAAAGGATTCAAATAAAATGAGAAATGAGAGTATAAAGTTGGTATAATACATATATTTTTGGAATATACATAATCATATAAAATCATTTCCTTAGTAGTTATGGTTCATTACCGAGACTGTAATAGTAGAATTGGTTCACTCCCCAATCCATTATAGTAGTCATGATTCACTCCCAAGACAATCATAGTGGAAACATCCCATTACTGAAATGGGATCATTCACCATTATAATACATCTTTATCTCATGAGATATCAATCATTACCCAATGCATTTAAGGGAAATATAGGTTTTACCCATCTTTGGATATAATGTGACTACCATACTTTGTTACAACATAACCACTATCTTTTTTTATAACATAACCAATATCCATTATTATATAAAAACCATCATCCTTGGTTATAATTTAACCACCATCACATAATTAAAACCATACACATGTGTGCCAAAATATCATAAAACATTTATCATACAATCACATCATAACACGTAGAATGAAAAAATGTTTCATAAGCATGCCATCAATTTAATATAGCAAAACCCATGTAAAACAAATGGGTTTCATAAAAATCTCATCAATATGAAAATTAACCTTATAGTGAATGAATAAAAATGGTATCAATGGATCATATCCCCAATTAATCACAATCAACCTCTAAGGATGTTATTATATATAGAAATTTTGTTAAACATCAATTAAATATATTTCTTGAGGAAAATTACATTTCAATCTTAGAAATAAATTTATAAATAAAAAAATTCAAAAATATTATCGAACACACTTTATTTGAAAAGAAACTACTAAAAAAGTTAAGTGAGAATCAAAACAATGGTTTTTCGTAATGGTTGTGAATTATTTTCATTCGGTATGAGTTATAAGAAAATATCTCTTTCACATTTTTGGTAAAATGTCAAAAAGAACCTTGTTTAGAAAAAGACAAGAATATAAATTTTTAAGAAAATTTAAAAATTAAAACATGGGTAAAATGACATTAAAAATATATAGTATAGTAATAAAAAATTTCATTAATTTTTTATAGAAAACGTGGATATGAAATAAAAATAATTTTTGACTAAATAGGGAAATAAAGATTATTTTCCGTAAAAACATATTTTCATTTTCATGAGAAATTAAGGTGAGTAAAATTAATTTAAAAAATTTATTTTTAAAAAATAACCATATTATAATAAAATTCATGAGTTTATTTATATTTAGATCATAGGATTTCAACATCGAAAACTTAATCATAAAAAATCCTGATAAACAATGAGATTGTAACATAAAACCTTTACCACTTTGGTAACTTTTGAATCAGAAGGAAAATTAAATAAAAAAATAGATGAATATTTAAATATTCAAATTTTTCATAAGAATCATCATAAAAGACATTAATGTTTAGTGTATACACCCCATAAATAAATAATCAGTGTTTATGGCATGTATCCCATAGAAATAAAAGTGTGACAAAAATCCCTTACCTTTGGTAGAAATTTATTCATACACATTGGAACCCCCGTATAATAATTATATATTCATTATAAATATATTACATAACCATAATAATATATATCATAACCTATATTATATACTTATAAAATTTTATCATCCGTTGGTTGACACTTCTTTATTAAAATCGTTGTTTTGGGTGATATCTGGTTCAGTAGTTTTAGTCCTTGTATTTTCATCATGGTTACATATTATATATAATTTTAATAATGATATAAATATATTATATGTCATTATATACATGTTTATATTCACTCATAAAAGATATATTTTGAGAAATGAATTACACATTCATGGAGATAGTAGGTCGATGGTTGTTTTTTTAAACGGATGTAATTAAAGAAAGGTATATAAAAAATAAACAGTCAAGAATAATTATTATATCATATATGTTCATTAAATCCATCCTTATTACCATACAAGTAAATATGATATGAAAAATGAATCACATCACTTTTCAGAGGTGATAGTCCACATGTACACATGATTGGAGTTATCGTTTTCCAATGGTTTAGAAGGTTAGAAGGTAGGTATAATTTGTCATTAAAGAAGTATAATAGTTTCATAAGAATAATATATGAACAATAAATGAATAATAATTCCCATACAAAAAATATGGTGAGGATAAATGAATTGTTTCACTATGTGGAGACAGTAATCCATATGTAAGCCCGAGCGATATTTTAGCTTCCCATTTGATGGGAAGGGGGTGAATAAAAGTGTTTTAATAATCATAATAAAATTTTAGTATTTTTAAAACTCTATATTTATTATTTTATTAATAATATAATAAATTTATAAGAGGTATACTAATAATTTTTAAAAGTTACTGATTAAGGTAATTGCCTCCTCTTTGAAATAACTCTTATTGATCTCCTCTTAAGGGCTCTAGGGTTGGTCTTTTGGATTGGCTAACACACATATAATGTGGATTTGAGAGTTTATAAGATAATTTGGTATATTTTGTTTGATCTAGAAGGTTCAAAGTGGCATGAAGAATTGAAAGGATGGGTGGCCTTTTATAATTCATGGGAGGTGCACTCTTGGAATTTCTTATAAGATTAAAATATATTAAAGTCATTCTCAAGGAGTTAAAATGAAATATAAGTGTGAAATGGATGAAATTTTATACCATATATTATCAAAATTGTCAAATTTTAATATTTTTATGATTTTCATGTAATTAAATAAAATATTACTTTCATAATATATGATTATTTCCAATTTTGACACTATTCATTTAATTTGGCTTAAAAGATATATATAAGGTTTGAATTTGAATATAATTATTTTACATAACACTAATAATTCATATATATAGAAAACATTATTAAAAATTTTAACTAACTCACAATATATTACCTTTAATCTTTTTAATATTTTTTACATTTTTGATTAATTGGATAATTACTATATTAGTTTTTAATAAGAATTTAATGTAATTATATAATCACTAAGAATTATAATAAATTATAATAATGACTATAATTTAATTTTTCATAAAATTACTATTAATATTCATTCCTAACTATTTTTTTTTAATTTTTTGAACTCATAAGTGATATTTAAAACAAAGAGAGTGACATTTAGTAACTTTTTTTCTTTTAATATTATATAGGTCATAATGATGGAAAAGTGTCCATTAAACAACAATATTTTGAGCCTAAGATTTTGTTTTTTAAATTAAATTCTTAAAATAAGAATTAGTATGAAAAATTATGGTATTATTTCTTATTTTAACCTATATAAACCTGATGTACCCATTACTGGGGTGATAAATTTTATAACAGTTATAATTAATATTGAAAAAAATGTAAAATAGAAAAATTACTAAAAATTAACACCATTATTTAAAATATGGAATCAATTTTATCAATTTAAATTTCTATAATTTGATGAAAATAATTTTAAAATAAGTGCGCAATACGCGATGGAAACTGCTTTTTAGATAAATACATTATAAGAATAAAAACGAATTAATTATTATCCCATTACTAGAAAAAAATTAGATGAATTTTAATACATTTTATTAAGTATATAATATATTAATTTAATTAATATAATTAACTAATATTCATTAATCTAATTTATTATGATAAACATTCATTTTTTCTAAAAAATAGTTTTTTTGGGAGAATGCCTTTTTACCTATAACAAATGTTTTTATAATAAATTAAGACATAAAATTGATTCCAATGAACATAATTGGATTTATTAAAATATAATAAAACTAATTCTACATTGAAACCTTATTAAAAATATGAACTTTGTACATTCTGGAAGAAAAAATATAGTTTAATAAAAATTAGCGTTTCATACTATTCACTAGAAAATCAACCTTTTTAGAAAAATCAATATAATTCACCCAAATATAATTTTGATATGATGATTTAAAAAATTTATTTAGTTTTCTGAAATAATATATTTTAATTTTTATAAAATTTAATATAATATTTTCTCAGAAAAAAAAGTAAAAATAATTTGGAATTAAATATATTTTTAAGCATAATATAACTTTGTTAAAAATTAAATTCTTATTTTCTAATAATTAATCAATAAATTTATATTTATTTATATTTTATTATATATACCATATATTATTTAATCCTATTTATACCTTCCAATTTAATTTCTTGGTTATAATATTCACATTATAATATTTTAATTATATATCATAATTTATTGAATTTCTGTGTTCCATGTAACAAAAGCTATCAAAGAAATTAACTTTATTAGAAAAAAATATTTCAGAAAATCTCATGTTGTTACATTATATCCCAATTAAAATGAATTTATCCCTAAAAATCCATCAATCTAATATAAAAACACATGATATATTTGATTCATTACATCTTCAAGTTCCTAGGCCGCTTATTTGAATTTTTAATTTCTTTAAAAAACTTTCGCCTGGTGTGTAGTATTGTTCCGTAAAAATTTATCTTTACAATCCATGATTTATTCTTATTTTTCATTATAAGAAATATCACATTCTAGTTTTAATACCTCTAAGTTTATAACTTTTAATGGATTATGTATATACTTCCTAAAGATAGATATATGGAACAAATCAAGAACTTGAGAGATGTACGGTAAATGATCCAAGTAACAATCTATCTTCCCAAATTAATAAATAATATAAAAAGAGTCAATATAAAAAGGTTTTAGATTTACATTAATTCCAAATCTCATAAACTTATTCCATGGAGAACTCCTTAGAAAAACATTATCACTAACTTAAAATTCTAGGTCACAATGATGATTGCCAATATATCATTTATGCAGACTCTAAGAATCCGTAATGTGATGATAAATGAATCCTACTTTCTCTATTATTTCCTTAACTATTTTATATCCCAATTTATTTATTTATATAATATCATTTATTGGTTATTATTTGATTAATTTACACTCAATATCTTACTATATTAAATGAATATTCAAGATTATATTTTTATTCCAAAAATACTAAAATTAAATTTTAAAGAATCATATGATCCATAAGTCAGTCATTATACTTCTAAGTATTTACCAAAACTAATATTTCTATCATAAGTATTCCAATAACTTCCAAGGTTCAACTTAATCCATTCTATAAATAGTAAAGATTAAGGATCTTTCAAAATAAGATCGAATAAGATTAAGTCCCAAATATTTGAATGATTTGATCACATATCCTTCGATGATAAAGTTAATGATCATGTTGAAAAAAATTTAATCACTCATAAAGCTTCATACAAAATTTTATATACCCTAAAAATTTTCCAATATGAAGTCACAATAAAAACATATATTCTTAAAAAAAGATAATTCACCTTTTATTACCTAAATGGGATCCAATTGTAACAAAAAAAAACATTGGAAGTCTGGGATCATTCATAATATAAAATGTGATTTCATTATTCTAGACCATTTATAGACAGATATAATAAATGCTCAAAATCACATTAAATTTCAATAAATTATAAAAAATAATATTTAAATAGGGAGTATTCATACAAAATTCAACATGAAATCCCCAACCCTGGAGTGGAGGATAAATGTTCCCTAATTATCTTAATTCACTTAAACTATTGTGATGTTATAATATTTACCCTTTTTCCTATGACATTAAAGGTTTTTGTGTCTTATTATCTTTATTATCCATCATATTAGGGAATTTTTAACACCCCGACCCCAGTTACCCAGAGTTGGTTCATTATCACATAACATTTGCATGATCATAAAAAATAAAGTCTCGAAAGACCGAATAGTTTAGAAGCCTTGGAATCACTAGATACATTCATAAAGTTTACATTATATTATAAAGTGAAAATCTACAAAAACATCTTGTCTCCATAGACCACACTAATATCCCATCATACTATCCCTACAGGTCATTCATAAAATACTTCTTCACATCCAGGGAAAAATAAAACATTGAAAGGGGTGAGCTTAGATGCCCAGTAAGGATAACAGTAGAGCGAAAACTTTCATAAATAAGCATAAACATTTAAGGCAATGTATAACTAAAACAAAATCCTTTTAAAATTTAACTTCAGCATAATATGGTAGAAATAAAATGAAATAATTCCATTTACTTATTCACATAGATATTATACTAATAGAATAATCACAAGCAATATCAATAACCACTTTTATAATGATGGAATGCATAATGCCCGACTATCATAACCACATAGTCAAGTCCTTGTACCAAGACTACAAATAATATTTTTTCAAGGACTTGTTTCAAGACACTAGGTTTTCTCATGAGACCTACCGATCCATCGAGGAGCTATAGAGGGCTCTACCCCTCACTTACTAAGTCCAATTCATTCCTCATATGAACATATTTAAACAAAACATAAACATTCGTATTAAAACTAGCATACGTAATGTCAATAATTTATCCATAAACCATGACTGGTATAAAAATAACAAATCCATAGTCAAACATATCAAAAAACCTTCAATACAATATGGAAGTTTTGTATCATAATAAATCAACTTCAAATAAGCTTAAAATCCATAAAAGGATGTTGACATAGATGAAATCAAAACTATTTGAGAGAAATATCTCTTTTTTTGAAATCATTTAAAAGTAACATAATTATAAAATAAAAAATTTACTTGGAAAATATCCTTATAATCTTGTAAGGGAAGTTTCAATGATTTTATAACAGTGGAAAATATCCGGACCCGCCATATAAGTTAAAAGAGACATTCTTACCTTAATTTTGTCGAAAAGGTTAAAAAGGACCTTATTTGGAAAATGACAGAAACATTCCTTTATAAACATCTTATAAAAATCCAAAAAAGGGTATATATTACTTTAACCCATAGTCTATAAAATAGTAATAATGTTTTTAAATACATTTTTAAGAAACATAGATGTGGATGATAAAGAGGTGACAGTAGATAATTACGTATAAACAACCTCGGATAATGAAGAGATTGTGAAATAAAACCTTACCTTGTAATTTTACTTGGTTGAGGGTAGGTTAACCTCCAGTATAATGGTGAAATAATTTTTATTAAATTATTCAATAATCATATACATTAATATGATATCATATATGATCTTTTAACATTGCTTTGTTAATAACATCTTAGTATTATCGTTGTTTCGGGTGTTCACTTACTCATTTTATTTTATATTTTTTGATAAATAATCTATGATTTTTATTCATAGGTTGTGTCTTATTTATATCCAAAATGATATCAAGTCCTTAAACATTATTTTTAATCATCAAATTAAAATTTCTCTTGAATTGATATGATGGGGAATGAATATCATCACGTTCATGGAGATGGTAATTCGTACGTACTCATGAGTGACAATATCATTGTTTTCATATTATAATAATATATAATTGGATGGTGTATCATATATAATGAATCATTATCACGTTATATTTATTATTTACATTAATTAAACATCATTATTATACCCATCCAAATAATAATGAATTTAATAACAATTACACCACGACGTGGAGACAGAAAGCCGTACGTACGCACGTATGGTGACATGTCATTAAAAGGATGGATAGAATAATAAATATGGTTATACCATATTTATAATAACGTCACAGTATATAGAAGATAATAGAGTTATTATTTTAGAATGGAAATAACAAAGAAAGATAAATTGGAATAAGAAAGGAAGTTGAAAGAGGGTGGTGAAATCATTATCTCTTCTTCGGGTTCTTCCTTTTGATTTGATCAAAAGGGCTCCTTAGGTTGGGTTTCTGACTAAAATAAGGAATCTAGGATGAAGTGAGGGAAGTTGAGAGGATATTTGGGTATGGGTTGGCCGAACCAAAAGGATTTTATGGTATTAATTTGAGAGAAGGGGGAGTGCCCTTTTATAAGAGGGGTGAGGGGAACCTTAGAAAAAACATAAAATATTATTTTATAATAAATTCATATTCGGTTTATAATGGCTAAAAAGTTACTTATTTAAAGGATAAGGTCGGTATGGGTCTAAATCCTTTCAAAACATAGATTTTAGATAGTTTGTGTCAATATATTAACCTTATTATTTATATTTAACTTTTAGTTAAATAGTTTAACATATACCATGTCTCTTTGTGTTTTTATATTATATGGTTAATAAACATACTATAACATGCCAATAGAACACCAAGTGGTTCATTATTAATATATAAAACCTTATCTAAGTCATTTGGATGAAACTTAGATTTTTAGGAATAGAATATCAATTAATAATATAATATTTTTTAAATACTCCTTTATGTCAATTTTGACACAATTTAATAATTGATTTTTGTTAAAGTTTTAACAACTTTATTAATTATAACTAAATTCATTTAATAACTCATAACAAGTCATATTAACCTAGAAAATTAGTGGAATTCATAAAAAGTCTCAAATTACATTTATTTGGATATTTATAATATCAATTATTTTAATATTTCATTAATTAGGTAATTACCGCATCACCATTGTGTCAGAAATAAATTAAATTATTTAATGTCTAAAAATTATAAATAAAATACCATTATGTAGGACATATTTTTATATTCCTAATTAATGTTTATAATCGAATTTATCTTTTGTATAACCCTACATTAAAAATGTTTTAGTTATTAAACATTGATTTTAACTCTTTTAACTCTTCTTTGAATTAAATAATAATAAATGTCCTAATCTAATCTATGTGGACCAAAGAGGTTCATATTTTATTCCTAAGGTTTTTCTTGGTCGAATTATACTTAGCCAATATAATTAGGACATGTGTTAGGGTAATAATAATATCATTTTTACCATTAATTACCCTATCACATTTAACTGTGGTAAATAAAAGTAAAAAGTTACTATTCACCAAAAATTATTTTTATCTTATTGAACCAAATTTTACTCCTTGATATTAACTATGTCTCTTGGATTTTTTAAATTCTACTCACAGAAGCGGTAAAATTATGTTTTATGTGAATTTGCAAATTTTTCTAGGAGATGGGTAAAAGACGGTGAAAAGTTCAATAAACGATTTATATATCTAAAATTATTATAAAATGACTCTAATGAATTACATTGAACTTATATAGGTATTATGTATCTATTTTGACCTAAAATAAAAATAAAATAAATAATTATAAAAATTCGGTTTTAAATTATAACTCGGTGTTTTTTCACTATTCATAAAAAATTGATTGTTTTCAGAAAAATACCAAAAATTCACCCTAGGTTAATTTAAATATTCCGAATCCAAAAATGAAGTCCATTATGAAATATTAAGTTTATAAAATTTCAAAAAATGTGCATTACTAATCATAACAGCTAGTTTGATTGGTTGTGGTGTGTTAGAACTCAAAGTTGCGTACAACACACGCTATTGTATTATTCAAAGAGAAGCGTACCGTGGAAGCTTGGGGTGTTACCTTCTACCCTCCTTAAAATAATTTCATCATCGAAATTTCTAGAATATTACAGCATAAAAAGACTCGGGTGGTTCTTCATCATAAGTTCCTGGGTTTTCCACGTTGCCTCTTCCATCTTATGGTTTCTCCATAGAACTTTTACCAGACGAGTTGTCCGGTTTCTCGACACTTGTTCTCTAGTATCAAGAATCCTGATGGGTTCTTCACAATAAGACAGATCAGGTTCTAGTTCTACTTCTTCATAGGTGAGTACATGTGTTTGGTCAGGCAAGTATTTTCGAAACAGTGATACATGAAACACATCGTGAACTTGGGAGAGATTTGGCGGCGTTTCCAAACGGTAAGCTACAACCCCAATTCATTCTAGAATTTCGAAAGGTCCAATGTTCCTGAGACTCAATTTAAATTTCTTACCTAAACGTATAACTCCCTTCCATGGAAATACCTTCAAGAAAACATGATCTCCTATATGAAATTCAAAACCTTCCTTTGGTTATCGACATTGCTCTTCTGCCTACTTTGAGCTGCTTTGATGTGGTTTTGGATTACGTTTACCTTTTCCATCGTTTCCTCCACCAGTTCTGGGCCTACAAGTTTTCTTTCACCAACGTCATCCCAACAGGTGGGTGTGCGACATCTCTTTCTGTATAACGCTTCATATGGTTCCATCCGAATAATTTAATGGAAGTTATTGTTATAGGAAAATTCCACCAGAGGTAAATATTGATCCCACATACCCTGAAAGTCAAGTGTGCATGATATCAACATGTCTTCTAAGGTTTGAATAGTTTGTTTTGATTGTCCATCAGTTTGGGGGTGGTAAGTTGTAACATACTAAGTAAATAAATAATATTAAATTCTAAGGTTTATCAATATTTGTGAATAAAATGTTAATATTACTTTAAAGGGAATGCTATGCCCGACGGTGTACCCAATACGCAACAACGAGTTTCTTTGAAATCTTACGTTGCACAATAATAATATAATAATATTATAATAGTTAATGCCTAGCCATTGTAATGGAGGGAATGAACATAAATAACTAAAAAATGATTACATCTGTTTGTTAAATTTTTTTTACATTTATCAAATAAATGTTAGAGGATTAGAATCCAAATGAATCCAATTTTAAGAATAAATACTTTAATATTTTTAAAAGATTGTTTTACCGCATTTTGATGGAGAACCTTTTTTAAATATAACTTTTGACAATTTTATAAGCTCTATTTTTCAAAATAAACTTATTCTTTATGATTGGGACATTGAAATTTACTTTGGATAAATTTTTGGTATGTTTCTCACAATGTTCATTTTTAATGAATATTGAAAAAATATTGCATTTTACATCAAAACTGATTTTTCATCTAATTTAAATATATGGTTAGATTATATTTTTAATTTGTTTTAAAGCTTAATTAGAATATATTTTTACAATTTAATTCAATGATGTTCATTATAATTAATTTCACTTTGAAAATGGACATAAACAAGTACCAAACTTTTCATAGATATTGTTTCCAAAAAACCCGCTATTTGTTTTGACAGCGGGAATTAACTATATGATTTATTAATGAAACATATATGTTTTGAATTTGTTAAAATGGAAATCATCTCTGAATTTGAAATATCAAATATATCTTCGGGTTAATTTTTGGTATTTTTCTGAAAAACTTCAATTTTTGATGAATAGTGAAACCACTAAGTGGTGGTTAAAGAAACTGATTTTTCATTTAAATGAAACTTTACCACTTTTGGGATTTTATTTTCAAAAATCCAATATACATGGTTGTCATTAGGAAGTGAAATGTGGTTAAATGAGATTAAAATAATTTTTTGGAGAATAGTAACTTATATGTTTTATTAATCACGATTAAAGGTAATTAGTGTAATTTAAGGAAAAGATAATGTTATAATAATATGAAATGACCGTGACACATGTCCTACCCTTATTGGATGAGTCATGGCCGAACAATACAATCCATGGGTCAACATGGGACCCCATGGAGCCACTTGTATTGGAAAATGACGTTAATAACTTTTTATTTAAAGTAAAATTAAAATGTCACAAACATGAATTGTTTTACTAAAATAATTTTTACATGGGGTTATACATGTAATATTTTTGACTATAAATATTAATTAGAAAGATAAAAAGATTTACTACATCCTGATATTTTTTTTATAATTTTTAGACATTAAATAAATTAAATTATTTATGACATCATGGTGATGCAACGATTACCTCATTAATGAACGATTTAAATAAAATGAAAAGATAATGTACAATCTGAGACATACACTTTGAAAAAACCTATTGGATGAGTATATTTCAAACCCTTATCACCTTATCCTCTAAATATATCAATGTGGGACCTTTAAAACCCTAAAATCTTTTTAAAATAAAGTAACATTTCTTGACTTTCCATGAGTGCCCCTCCTCTCCTCTTAAAAAGGCCCCCACCTCTCCCTCCTTACCCACACCTCTCAAGACTTTGGATCGGCCAAATACTGCCCATTTCATCTCTCCACATTCCCTTCTTCATTATTGAATCATCACCTTTGTCATAATACTCTTCAATAAACCCTTTTGGTTCAAACCAAGAGGAGTTACCTGATTTAAAGGTAATGTCTTCACTTGCGTTCTTTTGGTTTATTTTTCTTCTACAAACCCCTACAATATTTTTATTCATTTCTTTTGTAACAAAAACAGTATCTTAAACATACTAGGATGTTGTTATGTGAAGGATTCGAGCTACACTTACACACATCTCCGTCTAATGGTTAAAGAATATACTGTTTCTGTGGATGGTGAATCACTGCCTCACGAAACGATGATTGTTCAATATTATCTTAACACCTTTCATGGTGGCCATTATGATGTCACTGTATTTGATATATGATATATATGGTATTTATGTTTTTCATATTCTTATGTATTTTATATTTAAAACATACCTTTATGCTTTGCATGTTGTGCAAATGCGATAATTTCGTACGAGGAAGTGTGGACTACCGCCCCCTCAAGTGATGTGACTCGTTCATGAAATACATGGAATGTATAAAGAATGAAATTAATGAACATATGTGAACTATAACACATATATATTAAACTTTAATTATAATATATACATCTCTGAATTATTTTTAATTCCATTAATATGTCAAAGAAATGAAAGTAGCATTCATGCGTACGTACGACTTACTGTCTGCATGAACGGTGCATTTCATTTCTTTTTATCTCCAACTATTATGGAATAGTATCAAATAAATATTTATGGGATATATATGATATTTAAATCATTAATAATATTCTGGAGATTATTTACTTATAACTACATGGACAATCATTTTCAAACAAGTTCATTTTTGACTCATGTACCAAACATCGAGAAAAACGTCTTATATGAACTCACATTATTAACCAATTATTATAACATTATAATATGTGATATGAACTGAATAATAATATTCAAAGAAATACCTTAAGAAATTATAAATTGACCAAAGTTTATTATTCAGGAATATAAAGATACGAACAAGACAAGTCGGACTTGAGGTAAGGGATCCTACCCCTCTCTTTCTTTTTAAGTACTCTCTTTTATATCATTTCTTTTAAGATCCTATTTCTTAGTTTGGGGATGTTCTTTTATATACCTATTACTGTAATTTTTATGTTCATATGATGAGATACCCTATTTTATTTCCTCAATCCATTTTTTTTATGTTTTATGTTGTGGTGTTAGGGTGCCGAGTTTTCGTAAGTGGTTTTTCATCTCACTTTTATTCCCGTGAGATTTATGCTACATTTTCCACGATTTCCTTTGAGTGGTATATGTAATTCCCATTATTCTACTCTTTGGGTAATATACTTTTGTTTATGAGTATTTATATCAATGTTGTATAGTCCTTTCATGGGGTGTGCGTTTCTAAATTTACCCAAATTGGTAAGGGAACCTTTCACCCTCCTCTTTTAATAGACTTATTTTGTTATGTCCTTTAGTTTATATCTTTTTATGTTGGGATATGATCTCATATAACCTCATTGATGTAAATTTTATGTCCAAGTGATGATATATCATTTTCTCTCTCATCAACTAATTTTATGAATTTTAAAGTAACGCCGTTAGGCTGTCAAATTTTACCAGTGGAAGTTCTTAACCCAATTTCAATTTCTTTAGGTTCAACTTGTAGTTATTGAATATGTCATCCTATGAATATATGGGAATTAACTCTGGTTGTTTTACAGTTAATATCCACTTATATTGGTTGTATTTATATTTTTCACACATAATTATGAGATTGATTTATCCTTAATTTAAGGATACCTTCTTTATAAGGGATTTCATCTCATTTTACATTTCTATTGAGACTTCATTGTTGTTACGCACCAATTCACTCTTATATGGTGTATATACTGTACTTTGGAAAAATATATCATGAATCCCTTTATTCTCATGATATTATAAAGTTCTGATTAAATTTTATTCCTCAATTATTATATTCAAGTGTCTCTCATTTTGTTAAAAACACTTTAACTAAAATATCGTTTTAAATGTTTTAATGATTTATTATTATAAATATTTCTCATTAATATCTATGTTTTCAAAATGGTTTTAAGGATTTATTTATATGGATATTAATGGAAAAAAAATGTTAAAAGCTTCAAAGTGGTATGAGACACTTTGATTCAAAAATCTCTTTATTAAATGTTTTAAATGGTTTTGAAAATGGTTTTTAGAATAGATTCATTATTTCAATATCTTAAAATGTTATATTGTTATTACAATGTGGGAATGTTATGTTTCCTTTACGCATGTTTTATGTCATACGATTATGTTATGGTTCTTGGGCATTGTTTATGAAGACGGGTGGTTCTGTGATAAACTAAGGGTGGGTGATCCCTATATAGCTCTCCAATGCATTGGGTAACACGATGGAGTTAAATGTTAAGGTTTCTATGAAGAGATTTAGAGAATATACTATGATGGGTATTCCAAACGTAACCATGAGGGTTACTACCTACGTAAGAATGTTATGGATGCCTCAAGTTACCTTTATGCCTTATGATTTCTATTGAGTTATGCATAAATCTTATGCTTTCATGAGGTATGTTAAATTGCTTATGTTTTATGAGTAAGGTATGATTTCATTGATTCTTATGTATACATGGACTGATGTTTTATTTTCGTACTGTTATAACCCTTACTGAGATTTTTATGCTCATCCCATGTTTTTGAAATGTTTTCACATGACATAAAGTTGAATAGGGTCAAGGATGGGATCAAGGAAATGTCAGGCTGTCTAAAACAAGGAACTAGACATGACAATTTTGTTCAAGAGTTTTTATTTTTGTGAAAAAAATGGAAGCTTAGTAGATGTGTCTACATTGTAATCTTTGAGATGTAATATTTATGTCCTAATTCACTAAAACTCTAAACCTGAAAAGATCCTCAATGTGAATTATTCATTTAATTCAATAATAAGTAATGTTTAAGGCCATGTCCTTACAGTTGGTATCATAGGGAGGTTTAGATAACTTTAGAGGTTAGAGTGTTAAGTGACAAGTTGTGTATAACCACAATGGTTATTATATTAGATAGATTCATTGTTATTTTTGAAGGTTAAAATGAGTTTTAGATAACATGGATAATTATATCTTAGTGTTTATATTCCTCTTTAGTATATAATGATTTTGTTGATATAATCACACTGACATTTCTGGTTTTAGTAAATGGATGGATCTAGCAGACACTAAAGTGACAATGGGTTTGAAGGAAGCTGTGGTGGTTTTCTGATTAAGAGACTGGATGAAATGGGGAATTCAATGAGAAATCTCGTGGTTATTATAAACCAACTATCAGGAGTCATGATCAACCACTTGAACCATGGTGAGTTGTCTAATGCATCATGTAAGAGAGAACCAAATCGACATGGATGTTCAGGTAATAATTATAAAGGTAACCATTAGAGTTTATATGATCCTTACTTTTGAGGTAATTATGGGTTACTATACGTTATAATGGAATATGAATGACATGAGATAAACTTGAGGTTAAATTATATTATGGTTATTTTTGAAGATTTTATCTCTTTTTGCGAAATGTTTTAGGAATTATATAGTTTAGAAAAAAGGACAACACGCAGACCGTGTGACAACCCATCACGTCGGACAATGCTATGGGAATCGAACCCACAACCAAAGTTCGACTGGTATTTATCGCCTACCACTGGACTACGTGAAGTCCCCAGTTAGTTTGACTAATTCTTTTTAGTTAGATGATCTTATGAATCTAGAATAAGTTGATTTTGGGTTATCTATGGAAATTATTAACCTATCATGGAGGATATGTGATTAGGTTAATTACTTTTCAGTATGAGATTTTAAGAGTAACTGATGTTATTTGGAGATAAATGTTAAGGTTTATCTTGGAAGACTATGTGATTAAATCCTTCAGAGATTTGGGTTTCAGTCTTAGTTTTGATTACTTTGAAGAATTTTTTGGATAGATGTTTATTGAATGGTCTTTGTTGAAATTTGGGTATTGTTTGACAAATTTCGGAGATTAAGAATAGATTTTTTTTATAAAGGATTATCCTTTATGGGTATTATCTAATCTCATACTAACCTTTTTTAGTTTTAGTTTTGGTTAAGGTTTAAAGACATGGGAAGTATATAGTTCTCTTTTGTGGATTAGGTGATTCTCTAGAAGTTGATTATAGCTCTCTTAATGTGAACAAGTCATCCTAAATACTCGTCTTTTGAAGAAAATATGAGTTCGAGTAAGAAATCTAGAAAACTTTGAAAGTCGACATGACAAGTCATTATGTTTCCTTATGATTTAGTTAATCTCAAAAATAAATTCCTCAATGAAAAGTAACTTAAAACAAAAATGTTGTCTGTTAAATTTTCCTACTGGGGAATCGAATACCATTTATCCCATCACAAGTTTGTGATTTTCTTGTGATAAACTTTCTCCTAGACATGTTTACTATCACTCTCCATCAGAACATGACCATTTTTTTCTCCTCCATATCCATATTTTACTACTTGGAATCCTTGTATGGGCTAACTCAGGTGACCTTTGTACTTCTCTCCCTTTCTTTTAAAGGGATAGTTTTACTGACTCTTGTTCCGATGTGGGACTTTCAATGAAGTTTTCAAGACCAATTTTGAAATTGTGAGGACGCAATTCACAAAAGGGGGGAAGGATGTAACATCCCAGGTAAATAAATAATATTACATTCTAAGGTTTATCAATATTCATGAATAAAATGTTAATATTACTTTAATGGGAATGCTATGCTCGATGGCATACCCAATACGCAACAACGAGTTTCTTTTAAATCTTACATTGCACACTAATAATATAATAATATTATAATAGTTAACGCCTAGCCGTTGTAATGGAGGGAATGAACAGAAATAACTAAAAAATGACTACATATGTTTGTTAAATATTTTTACATTTATACAATAAATGTTAGAGGCTTAAAATCCAAATGAATCCAATTTTAAGAATAAATACTCTAATATTTTTAAAAGATTGTTTTACCGCCATTTAATGGCGAACCTTTTTTATATCTAACTTTTGACAATTTTATAAGCTATATTTGTCAAAATAAAAATATTAT
This sequence comes from Viscum album, assembly GCA_963277665.1. Taxonomy (NCBI): domain Eukaryota; kingdom Viridiplantae; phylum Streptophyta; class Magnoliopsida; order Santalales; family Viscaceae; genus Viscum; species Viscum album. The sequence goes on along the minus strand of OY728132.1, from coordinate 27,331,089 downwards.
TTATGATTGGGACATTGAAATTTACTTTGGATAAATTTTTGGTATGTTTCTGACAATGTTCATTTTTAATGAATAGTTAACAAATGTTGCATTTTACATCAAAACTGCTTTTTTATCTAATTTAAATATATGGTGAGATTATCTTTTTAATTGGTTTTAAAGTTTAATTAGAATATATTTTTACAATTTAATTCAATGGTGGTCATTAGAATTAATTTCACTTTGAAAATGGACTTAAACAAGTGCCAAACGTTTCATAGATATTGCTTCCAAAAAACCCACTATTTGTTTTGACAACGGGAATTAACTATATGATTTATTAATGAAACTTATATGTTTTTAATTTGGTAAAATGTACATCATCTCTGAATTTGAAATATCAAATATATCTTATGGTTAATTTTTGGTATTTTTCTAAAAAACATCAATTTTTGATGAATAGTGAAACCACTAAGTGGTAGTTAAAGAAACTGATTTTTCATTTAAATGAAACTTTACAACTTCTGTGATTTGATTTTCAAAAATCCAACATACATGGTTATAATTAGGAATTGAAATGTGGTTCAATGAGATTAAAATAATTTTTTGGTGAATAGTAACTTTTAAGTTTTATTAATCACAATTAAAGGTAATTAGTGTAATTTAAGTTAAAGATAATGTTATAATAATATGAAATGACATTGACACATGTCCTACCCTAATTGGATGAGTCATGGACGACCACGAAAATCCATGGGTCAACATGGGGACCCTATGGAGTCACATTGATTGGAAAATGACATTAATAACTTTTTATTTAAAGTTAAAATTAAAATGTCACAAACATGAATTGTTTTACTAAAATTTTTTTACATGGGGTTATACAAGTAATATTTTTGACTATAAATATTAATTAGAAATATAAAAATATTTCCTACATCATGATATTTTTTTTATAATTTTTAGACATTTAATAAATTAATTTATTTATGACATCATGATGATGCAACGATTACCTCATTAATGAACGATTTAAATAAAATGAAAAGATAATGTACAATCTGAAACTTACACATGGAAAAAAACTATTTTATGAGTATATTTAGAACCCTTACCACCTTATCCTCGATATATTTCAATGTGGGACCTTTAAAACCCGAAACTCTCTTTAAAATAAAGTAACATTTCTTGACATTCCATGAGTGCCCCTCCTCTCCTCTTATAAAAGGCCCCCACCTCTACCTCCTTACCCACACCTCTCAAGCCTTTGGATCGTCTAAATCATGCCCATTTCATCTATCCAAATCCCTCTCTTCATCATTGAAGCCTCATCTTTGTCAAAATTCTCTTCAAGAAACCCTTTTGGTTAAAACTAAGAGGAGTTACCCGATTTAAAGGTAATGTCTTCACTTGTACGTTCTTTTGTTTTATTTTGCTTCTACAAACCCCTATACTCTTTTTATTAATTTCTTTTGTAACAACACCAGTATCTTAAATATAATAGGATTTTGTTATGTGAAGGATTCGAGCTACACTTACACACACCTCTATCTAATGGTTAAAGAACATACTGTTTCTGTGGATGGTGAATCACTGCCTCACGAAACGATGATTGTTCAATATTCTCTTAACACCATTCATGGTGGCCATTATGATGTCACTATTTTTTATATATGATATATATGGTATTTATGTTTTCCATATGCTTATTTATTTTATATTTAAAACATACCTTTATGCTTTTCATGTTGTGAAAATGCGATAATTTCATAGGAGGAAGTGTGGACTACCGCCCCTCAAGTGATGTGACTCGTTCATGAAATACATGGAAGGTATAATGAATGAAATTAATGAACATATATGACCTATGAAACATATATATTATACTGGAATTATAATTTATATATCTATCAATTATTTTTAATTCCATTAGTATGTCAAAGAAATGAAAGTAGCGTTCATGCGTACGTACGACCTACCGTCTCAATGAACGGTGCATTTCATTTATTTTTATCTCCAAATGTTATGGAATAGTATAAAATGAATATTTAATAGATATATATGATATTTAAACCATTAATACTATTTTGGATATGATTTACTTATAACTACATGGACAATCATTTTCAAACAAGTTCATTTTTGACTCATGTACCAAACATCGACAAAAACGTCAGATATGAACTCACATTATTAACCAATTATTATAACATTATAATATGTGATATGAACTAAATAATAATATTCAATGGAGTAACTTAAGAAATTATAAATTGACCAATGTTTATTATTCAGGAATATAAAGATATGAACAAGACAAGTCGGACTTGAGGTAAGGGATCCTACCTCTCTCTTTCTTTTTAAGTACTCTCTTTTATGTTGTTTCTTTTAAGATCCTTTTTCATAGTTGGGGGATGTTATTTTATATACCTATTACTGTAATTTATATGTCCATATGATCAAAGACCCTATTTGATTTCTTCAATCCATTTTTTGATGTTTTATGTCGTGCTATTAGGCTGCCGAGTTTTCGTAAGCGATTTTTCATCTCACTTTTATTCCCATGAGATTTATGCTAAATTTGCCACGATTTCCTTTGAGTGGTATATGTACTGCCCATTATTCAACTCTTTGGGTAATATAATTTTGTTTATGAGTATTTACATCAATGTTTTATAGTCCTTTCATGGGGTGTACATTTCGAAAGTTACACAAATTGGTAAGGGAATCTTTCACCCTCCTCTTTTAATAGACTTATTTGGTTATGTCTTTTAGTTTACATCTTTTTATGTTGGGATATGTTCTTATATATCCTTATTGATGTAAATTTTATGTCCAAGTGATGAGATATCATTTTCTATCTCATCAACTAATTTTATGAATTTTAAAGTAACGCCGTTAGGATGTCGAATTTTACCAAGGGAACTTCTTAACCCAATTTCGATTTCTTTGGATTCAACTTGTAGTTGTTGAATATGTCATCCTATGAATATGTGGGAATAAAATCTGGTTTTTTATAGTTAATATCCCCTTATATTGTGTGTATTTATATTTTTCACACATAATTATGGGATTTATTTATCCTTAATTTTAGGATACCTTCTTTATAAGGGATTTCATCTCATTTTACATTTCTATTGAGACTTCATTGTTGTAATGAACCAATTCACTCTTATATGGTGTATATACTATCCTTTGTAATAATATATCATGAATCCCTTTATTCTCATGATATTATAAATTTCTGATTAAATGTTATTCCTCAATTATTATATTTAAGTGTCTCTCATTTTGTTAAAAACAATTTAACTAAAATATCATTTTAAATGTTTTAATGATTTATTATTATAAATAATTCTCATTAATATCCATATTTTAAAAATGGTTTTAAGGATTTATTTATATGGATATTAATGTTAAAAAATGTTAAAATCTTCAAAGTGGTATGAGACACTTTGATTCAAAAATATCTTTATTAAATGTTTTAAATGGTTTTGAAAATGGTTTTTAGAATGGATTCATTATTTAAATATCATAAAATGTTATATTGTTATTGAAATGTGGGAATGTTATGTTTACTTTATGCATGTTTTATGTCATATGATTATGTTATGGTTCTTGGGAATTGTTTATGAATATGGGTGGTTCCGTGAATAACTAAGGGCGGGTGAGCCCAATATAGCTCTCCAATGCATTGGGTAACACGAAGGAGTTAAACGTTAAGGTTTCTCTGAAGAGATTTTGGTAATATACTTTGATGGGTATTCCAAACGTAACCATGAGGGTTACTCCCTACGTAATAATGTTATGAATGCCTCAAGTTACTTTTATGAGTTATGATTTATATTGAGTTATGCATAAATATTATGATTTCATGAGGTATGTTAAATTGATTATGTTTTATGAGTAAAGTATTATTTCATTGATTCTTATGTATACATGGACTGATGTTTTATTTTCATACTATTATAACCCTTACTGATCTTTTTATGATCATCCCAATTTTTTGAAATGTTTTCACCAGACATAAAGTTGAATAGGGTCAAGGATGGGATCAAGGTAATGTCAGGATGTCTAAAACAAGGAAGTAGACATGACTCTATTGTTCAAGAGTTTTTATTTTTGTGAAAAAATGGAAGCTGAGTAGATGTGTCTACATTGTAATCTTTGAGATGTAATAGTTATGTCCTAATTCTCTAAAACTCTAAACCTGAAAAGATCCCCAATGTGAATTATTCTTTTAATTCAATAATAAGAAATGTTTAAGGCCGGCTCCTTAAAAAAGTAGCGCTCAAACGAAGTTCAGTATCCAGGTCTTTCTGAAGACTTTTCCAGAATCTTGAAGTAAAACGTGGATCATGATCATAAACAATCGATAGTGGTACTCCATGAAGTCTTACAACTTCATTAATATATAGTCTTGCTAATCATTCAAGTGGTAAATCTTCTTTTATCATAACAAAGTGTACTGACTTGGTAATACGATCAACAATGACCCATATCACATCATTACTTTGAGGATTCTTTGGTAGTCCCATGAAAAAGTCCATCGTAATATTATCCCATTTCAACTCAGTTATTGGAAGAGGTTGCATGACTTCTCCAGGGTGTTTCCTTCCAGCTTTCACTTTTTCAAAAAACATTCATCATGACACAAAATAAACAATTTATCTCTTCATGTTGTCCCAAAAAAATGTTCCTTAAAATCTATATACATTTTGGTGCTCCCAGGGTGTATATAGAAATTAGATCTATGAGCATCGTCGAACAATTCCCTTTTTATATCAGGTATGTCGGGAACACAAATCCTCTTGAAAAATTTCAAAACTCCTTCTTCATACACAAAGTCACTCAATATCCCATCATTCACAGATTTAATCTTCTTTTTAAACTCTTCATGATTGGTCTGAGAACTCTTTATCCTTTCTAATAAAGATGGTTTGGCAACCATTTGAAAAAATATTGAGGTTTCACCTTCCATGGTTATTCCCATATCCAACTTTACTAGATCTATGAAAATTGGATCCCTTTCAACTCTCATTTTGTTTAAAACTCAATGGAGTTAGTAAAATAAATCATCAATGCGAGGTAGGGGATACTTTTTATTTATTGTTATATAATTGATTTCCCTGTAGTCGATACATAACCTCAGAGATCCATCTTTCTTCTTAATAAAAAGGACAGGGTCTCCCCATGGAGAAACAATAGGGTGAATAAATCCCTTATTAATCAATTCCTCTAGTTGTTTCTTTAGTTAAACTAATTCCACAGTGGCCATTCTATAAGGGGTCTTTGATATGGTCCTTGAACCAGAAATTAAATCAATAGAAAACTCAATTTCTCATTCTGGAGGATGTCCAGGTAAATATTCTGAAAACACATCTACATATCCTTTCACAATAGGTACATCCTCTATTTGAAAATTCATTTCCTCACCCACAGTTATTTTATTCTCTTCTTCCCCGATAATTGAATTTAGTTGAGCTACTAGGGGTGGATCTAGATAAGAATTGGGTGGTGACGATTCTGCTCTAGAGATATGGTGTTCTTTATCATCATCATCAAGAATCGTAACCTCCATCTTCTTATAATAAATCTTCACATCATGGTTCTAAAGCCAATCCGTACTGAGGATTATATCAAATTTAATCATGGTTATGGCAATGAGATCAGCAGATAAAGAACATTTATGGGCTCTAATGGGGACTGATTCACAAAACTTTGTTGCAATGATACTTCCCTTATGAGTTTTGACTGACAACTCCCTTGTTAAATCAAATTGTAAATGTATAATTTTCTTAGAAAACTGGGAAGATAAGAAACAATGCGATGATCTAGAATAAAATAAAGCATTTGATAAACTTGAGGAAACCATTAAATTACCTTTTACCACGTCTTTCAGAGCTTTTACCTCAGCAGTAGTGATAACATAAGTTTAGCCTTGATACCTTGGACTTTTCTGAGGTATGTTCCCCTAATGATTAGAACAATCATTTGCATAATGTCCCATCTCCCCTCAATTGTAGATTTGAACATCGGTAGCTTATTTCTTCCCCTTATAATAACGAGCTTGGGGGCCTTTTTCACCACACTTGTAACAGACTCACATTCCCTTCAAGAAAGTAACTAGGTGTTTCCTCCAACATTTACGACAGGATATATATTCAACTTTTCCCTTATTCCCCTTATTTCCATTCCCATAGTTATTAGCAGATCTCTTCTTCTCTTTATTTTCTTTAAAGTCATAAGACTTAGAGAATTCCTTTTCTGTCTTAATAGCACATGATACAATATCTTCGTATGATAAGAAGTATTTTGAGACTAATGCTCCATGTATAAATGATTTTAACCAATCAAATAAATGATAAATCTTACTCCTTGGGTTACGTATATAATCTGTTGCATACCTCGCCAACCTTGTAAAGTTAGACTCATACTTTGCGACATTCTCATCCTCCTTTTGTCTCAGACTTAGAAATTTACATTCCATATCTGATCGATGGTCACGAGGAAAGTATTTTTCTATGAAAATCCCTTTTACTCCCTCCATTCCATATTTGATACTTCATCATCCTCCTTTGTGTTTTGAATCATTGAACACTATTGGTCAGCATCTCTAGTGAGGCGGTAAACTGCCATGATAACTTTTTCCCTTTCACTACTCCCCAAGGCATGAGATATTTTCTATAAAGAATTGATCCATTGATCAGCTACTAATGGATTTTTACTCCCATTGAATGTTGGTGGATGTTTCCTCATGAAGAGTTCTAACATTTATCCTCTATGCTATGGATCTGGGTGCTCCATACGTGTAAGGTTATTATTCATAACCTGAGTGAGTTGTCCCATTATGGTGATAAGATGATCAGCACCAGTTGTATCACCAGCTCCACTATAATTATCTTGAGCAGTATGGAAATCCCTAAATAGAGTGAGTTCATAGATACAGTTTCCATTTCTTTTACTAGGTGCCATTTCTAAACAATAGAATACATTATATTAGTTTATGAATCACAATACATAAATCCAAACTTGTGAAACACTTAACATAAATTGAACAGTTTATGGATATAATCCATAATCATAAAAAAATGTTTTCTTTGAGGAAGTATATACTCATAAACCCTCCATAATGGTTTGTAATGAAAATGAGAATTATCCTAAGCATATACCCCAGGAGTGTCGTAACCAGGAGTGCAGCAAGGCCAGTTGTCGTGCACTAGTTGCTGTTTGAGTCTAGCTCAAAGTGGTGTTTTCAGTTTTTAACCCTAGGTACATCTGTGCCAGAGCCGCCTCTACCTGCTTGTATCCAGACAGAGATGTATTTCTATGAAAACTCACAAAATCTCTATAATACTAAAATACTAGGAAGTTCTTCTATACTAATAATCAAATTTCACCTTAGGTCTATGTTCTCTAATATGAGTTTATCTAAATCTAGCTTCCAAGTTTTGTTCTAAACTTCCTCTAATACCAACTATAACGCCCCGAACCCAGTTACCCAGAGTTGGTGCATTATTACATAACATTGGAATGATCATAAAAGATCAAATCTCGAAAGACCGATTAGTTTAGTATCCTTTGAATCACTAGATACATTCATAAAGTTCACATTTACATCATAAAGTGAAAAACTAAAAAAACATCTTGTATCCATAGACCACACTCATATCCCCTCATACTATCCCTATAAGTCATTCATAAAATAATTTTTTCACATCTTGGGAAAAATAAAACATAGAAAGGGGTGTGCTCAGATGCTCAGTAAAGATAACAATATAGCGGAAACTTTCATAAATAAGCATAAACATTTAAGGCTATGTATAACTAAAACAAAATCCTTTTAAACTTGAACTTCAGAATAATACAGAGGAAATAAAATGAAATAATTCCATTGACTTATTCACATGGACATTATATTAATTGAATAATCACATGCAATATCAATGACCACTTTCATAATAATGGAATGCATAATACCAGACTATCATAACCACATAGTCAAGGCCTTGTGCCAAGACTACAAATAATATTTTTTCAAGGCCTTGTGCCAAGACACTAATTTGTCTCATGATACCTACCGATGCATCGATGAGCTATAGAGGGCTCCACCCATCACTTACTTAGTCTAATGCATTCCTCATATGAGCAGGTTTAAACATAAATAAACATTCGTATTAAAACTAGCATACTTAATGTCAATAATTTAACCATAAACCATGAATGACATAAAAATAACACATCCCCAGTCAGAAATATCACAAAACCTTCAATACAATATGGCTGCTTTGTATCGTAATAAATCATCCTCAAATAAGCATAAAATCCATCAAAGGATGTTGACATAGATGAAATCAAAACTATTTGAGAGAAATACCTCTTTTTTGAAATCATTTAAAAGTCTCATAATTAGAAAATAAAACATTTACTTTGAAAATATCCTTTTAATCTTGTAAGGTATGCTTCGACTATTTTATAATAGCGTAAAATAGCCGCACCCGCCGTATAATTAAAAAAATACATTCTTACCTTAATTTTGTCGAAAAGGTTAAAAAGGACATTGTTTGTAAAATGACGGAAAGATTCCTTTATAAACATTTTATAAAAAGTAAAACAAGGGTATAAATGACTTTAACCAATATTCTATAAAATATTAACAATGTTTTGAAATACGTTTTGAAGAAACATGGATGTGGATGATAAAGAGGTCCTAGTAGATAATTACGTATAAACAACCTCGGATAATGAAGAGATTGTGAAATAAACCCTTAACTTGTAATTTTCCTTGGTCGAGGGTAGGTTAACCTCCTGTATAATGGTAGAATAATTGTTATTAAATTATAAAATAATCATATTCATTAATATTATATCATATATGATCTTTTAACATTGCTTTGTTAATAATATCTTAGTATTATCATTGTTTCGGGTGTTCACTTACTCGTTTTCTTTTATATGTTTTATTAAATAAGCCATGCTTGATATCCATAGGTTGTATCTTATTCATATCCAAAATGATATCAAGTCCTAAAACAGTTTTTTAATCATGAAATGAAAATTAATCTTGATTTGATATGATGGGGAATGAATCTCATCACGTTCGTAGAGACAGTAATCTATACCTACGAACGAGCGACAATATCATTCTTTTGATATTAAAATAATATATAATTGGATGGTGTATCATATATACAGAATAATTATCATGCTATATTTATTATTTACATGAATTACACATCATTATTATACCCATCCAAATAATAATGTATTGAATAACAATTACACCACGACGTGGAGACGGTAAGCCGTGCGTACACACGTATGGTGAAATGTCATTCAAAGGATTGATAGAATACTAAATATGGTTGTACCATATTTATAATAACATCATAGTATATATAAGATACCGGAGTTATTATTTTAGAATGGAAATAACAAAGAAAGAAGAAGCGGAAGAAGAAAGGAACTTGAAAGAGGGTGGTGAAATCGTTACCTCATTTTCGGGTTCTTCCTTTTGATTTTATCAAAAGGGATCCTTAGGTTAGATTTCTGACTAATGGATGGCCTCTAGGATGAACTGAGGGAAGTTTAGAGGATATTTTTATAGGGTTTTGTCTAACCAAAAGGATTTGAAGGTATGAATTTGAGAGAAGGGGGAGTGCTATTTTATAATAGGGGTGAAGGGAACCTTAAAGAAAAACATTAAATATTATTTTATAATAAATTCATATTCGGTTTATAATGGATAAAAAATTACTTACTTAGAGGATAAGGTGGGTATGGGTATAAATAATTTCAACCAATCTATTTTAGACATGTTTGGGTCACTATATTAACCTTATCATTTATATTTAACTCTTAGTTAAATAGTTTAACATTTACCATGTATCTTTGTATTTTTATATTATATGGTTAATAAACTTACTAAAACAAGACAAGATAACCCCAAGTGGTTAATTATTAATATATATAACCTTATCTAAGTAATTTGGATGAGACTTAGTTTTTTAGTAAAAGAATATCAATTAATAATATAATATTTGTTTTAAATACTCCTTTATGTCAATTTTGACACTTCAATAATTGATTTTTTTTAATGTTATAAAAACTTTATTAATTCGAAATAAATTCATTTAATAAATAATAACATGTCACATTAACCTTGAAAATTAGTGGAATTCATAAAAAGTCTCAAATTATATTTATTTGGATATTTATAATATCAATTATTTTAATATTTCATTAATTAGGTAATTATGGCATCACAATTGTGTCATAAATAAATTAAATTATTTAATGTCTGAAAATTATAAATAAAATACCATTATGTAGGCAATATTTTTAGATTCCTAATTAATATTTATAATCCAATTTATATTTTTTATAAATCTATATTAAAAATGTTTTATTTATTAAACATTGATTTTAACTCTTTTAACTCTTCTTTGAATTAAATAATAATAAATGTCCTAATCTAATCCAAGTTGACAAAAGAGGTTCATATTTTATCACAAAGGTTGTTTCTGGTCGAATTATACTTATCCAATAGAATTAGGACATGTGTTAGGGTAATAATAATATCAATTTTACCCTTAATTACCATATTCACATTTAACCGTCGTAAATAAAAGTAAAAAGTTACTATTCACCAAAATTATTTTTATCTTATTTAACCACATTTTTCTCCTTGATATTAACCATGTCTCTAGGATTTTTGAAATTACACTCACAGAAGCGGTAAAATTATGTTTTATTTGAATTTGAAAATTAATCTAGGAGATGGGTAAAAGACAGCGAAATGTTCAATAAAATTTTTATATATCTAAAATTATTATAAACTGACTCCAATGAATTACATTGAATTTATATAGGTATTATTTATCTATTTTGACATAAAATAAAAATAAAATAAATAATTATAAAAATTTTGTTTTAAACTATAACCTAGTGTTTTTAACTATTCATCAAGAATAGAATGTTTTCAGAAAATACCAAAAATTCACCCTTGGCTAATTTTAATATCTTGAATCCAAAAATGAAGTCCATTATGAAAGATAAAATTTATAAAATTTCAAAAAGTGTGTATTACTATTCACAATGGCTAGTTTGATTGGTTGTGGTGTGTTTGAACTCGAAGTTGCGTACAACACATGTTATTGTATTATTCAAAGAGAAGTGTACCGTTGAAGCTTGGGGTGTTACATTCTCCCGTCCTTCAAATAATTTCATCCTCAAAATTTCTAGAATATTACTGCATAAAAAAACTCAGGTGGTTCTTCATCATAAGTTCCTCGGGTTCCACGTTTCCTCTTCCATCTTATGGTTTCTCTATAGAACTTTTAGCAGACGAGTCGTCCTGTTTCTCAACACTTGTTCTCTGGTATCAAGAATCATGATGGGCTCTTCGCAATAAGATAGATCAGGTTCCAGTTCTACTTCCTCATAGGTGAGTAAATACATTGGGTCAGGCATGTATTTTCTCAACAGTGATACGTGAAACACATCGTGAACTTGGGAGAGATTTGGCGGCATTGCCAAATGGTAAGCTACAACCCCAATTCGTTCTAGAATTTTGAAAGGTCCGATGTACCCGGGACTCAATTTACCTTTCTTACCGAAATGTATAACTCCCTTCCATGAAGATACCTTCAAGAAAACATGATCTCCTATCTGAAATTCCAAATCCTTCCTTCGGTTATCGAAAGAGATCTTCTGCCTACTTTGAGCTGCTTTGACGTGGTTTTGGATTACCTTTACCTTTTCCATCGTTTCCTCCACCAGTTTTGGGCCTAAAAGTATTCTTTCACCAACGTCATCCTTACAGGTTGGTGTGCGACATCTCGTTCCATATAACACTTCATATGGTGTCATCCGAATACTTGAATGGAAGCTATTGTAATAACAAATTACCACCAGATGTAAATATTGATCCCACATACCCTGGAAGTCAAGTGAGCATGATATCAATATGTCTTATAAGGTTTTAATAGTCCGTTCTGATTGTCCATCAATTTGGGGGTGGTAAACAGTTCTCAAACAAAGTTCAGTATCCAGGGCTTTCTGAAGACTTTTCCAGAATCCTGAAGTAAAATGTGGATCACGAACAGAAACAATCGATAGTGGTACTCCATGAAGTCTTACAACTTCATTAATATATAGTCTTTCTAATCATTCAAGTGGTAAATCTTCTCTTATAGCAATAAAATGTGCTAACATGGTAAGATGATCAACAATGAACCATATCGCATCATTCCTTCTAGGAGTCTTTGGTAGTTCCATGAAAAAGTCCATCGTGATATTATCCCATTTCTACTTAGGTATGGGAAGAGGTTACATGACTTCTCCAGGATATTTCCTTCCAGATTTCACTTGTTGAGAAACCATACATATTTACAAAAAATCATCAATTTCCCTCTTCATGTTGTCCCACCAAAAATGTTCCTTCAAATCTCTATACATTTTGGTGCTCCCAGGATGTATAGAGAAATTAGAACTATGAGCATCGTCCAACAATTCCCTTTTTTATCAGGTATATCGGGAACACAAAGTCTCTTCCCAAATTTTAAAATTTCTTCTTCACACACAAAGTCACTCAATCTCCCAACATTCACAACATTAATCTTCTTTTTAATCTCTTCATTATTGGTCTAAAAACTCTTTATCCTTTCTAGTAAATATGGTTTTGAACCCATTTGAAAAATTATTGAGGTTTCACCTTCCATGGTTATTACCATATCGAACTTTACTAGATCCATGAAAATTTGATCCCTTTCAACGCTCATTTTTTTCAAAACTCCATGCAGTTGGTCAAATAAATCATCAATGCGAGGTAGGGGATACTTGTTCTCCATTGTTATAGCATTTATTTCCCTTTAGTCGATACATAACCTCATAGATCCATCATTCTTCTTAACAAAAAGGATAGGGTATCCCCATGGAGAAACACTAGGGAGAATAAATACCTTATTACTCAATTCCTCTAGTTGTTTCTTCAGTTCAACTAATTTCACAGTGGACATTCTATAAGGGGTCTTCGATATGGGCCTTGAAACAGGAATTAAATTAATGGAAAACTCAATTTCTCATCTTGGAGGATGTCTAGGTAAATCTTCTGGAAACAAATCAACATAATATTTCACAATAGGTACATCCTCTATTTGAAAATTCCTTTCCTCACCCACAGTTATTTCATTCTCTTCTTCCTTGATAATTGAATTTAGTTGAGCTACTGGGGGTGGATCTAGATAATAATTGGGTGGTGAAGATTCTGCTATAATGATATGGTGTTCTTTATCTTCATCATCAAAAATCATAACCTCCTCCTTCTTATAATAAATCTTCACATCATGGTCTGAAAGCCAATCCATACTGAGGATTATATCAAATTCAATTCTGGGTATGACGATGAGATCAGCAGATAAAGAACATTTATGTGCTCTAATGGTGACTGATTCAAAAATCTTTGTTGTAATGATACTTCCCATAAGAGTTTTGACTGACAACACCCTTGTTAAGTCAAATTGGAAATATCAAATTTTCTTAGAAAACTAGGAAGATATGAAATAATGCGATGATCCAAAATCAAATAAAGCATTTTTTAAACATGGGTAAACCATTAAATTATCTTCCACCACATCTTTCGGAGCTTCTACCTCAGCAGTAGTGATAGCATATGTTTGGCCTTAATCCCTTGGCCTTTTCTGAGGTATGTTCCACTGACACTTAGGACATTCATTTTCATAATGTCCCATCTCCCTACAATTGTAGCATTGATCATCGGTAGCTTCTTTCTTCCCCTTGCAATCACGATCTTGGTGGAATTTTTCACCACACTTGTAACAGACTCTGATTCCCTTCAAGAAAGTACCAGGGTGTTTCTTCCCACATTTACTACATGATGGATATTCAAATTTTCCCTTCTTCTCATTATTTCCATTCCCAGAGTAATCAGCAGATCACTTCTTCTCTTTCTTTTCTTTAAAATATAAGACATAGAGAATTCCATTTATATATTTACAGCACAAGAGACAATATCTTCGTACGATGAGAAGGATTGTGAGACTAATGCTCCAAGGAGAAATGGTTTTAACCCATAAAATAAACGATCAATATTACTCCTTGGGTTATGTATATAATCTTCTGCAAGCTTCACTAACCTTGTAAAGTTAGCCTCATACTTTGCAATATTCTCATCCTCCTTTTTTCTCAGACAAAGAAATTGCCTTTCCATATCTGCTCGATGGTTACGAGGAATGTATTCTTCTATGAAAAGCTCTTATAACTCCCTACATTCCATATTTGATACTTCATCACCCTTTTCTGTGTTTTTAATCAATTACCACCATTAGTCAGCATCTCCAGTGAGGCGGTAAACTGTCATGATAACTTTTTCCCTTTCACTGCTCCCCAAGGCATGGAATATTTTATCTAAGGAATTTATCCATTTATTAGCTACTAATGGATTTTTGATCCCATTAAATATTGGCGGTTGTTGCCTCATGAAGCGATCTAACATTTATCCTCCACATTATGGATATGGGTTCTCCATAAGTGTAAGGTTATTATTCAAAACCTGAGTGAGTTATCCCAGTATGTTGATAAGATGATCACCACCGGTTGTATCACCAGCTCCACTATAATTATCTTGAGCAAGAGTAAAATCCCTACATGGAGTGCGTGCATTGATACATTTTCCATTTCTTCCACTAGGCACCATTTCTAAACAATGGCATACACTAGATTAGTTTAAAAATCACAATACATAAATCCAAACTTTTAAAACACTTAACATAAATTGATCATTTTACGGATATAATCCATAATCATAAAAAAATTATTTTTTTGAGGAAGTATGTACTCATAAACCCTTCATAATTGTTTGTAAAGAAAATGAGAATTATCCTAAGCCCCAGGAGTGTCATAACCAATAGTGAAGCAAGGGCCGTTGTTGTGCACCAGTTCCCATTTGAGTCTAGCTCAAAGCTGTGTTTTCGGGTTTAAGCCCTAGGTACATCTGTGCCCGAGTTGCCTCTACTTGATCGTATCCAGACATGGATGTATTTCTTTGAAAACTCACAAAATCTCTACAATAACAATTTTCTAAGAGGTTCTTATATAATAATCCTCAATGTCCATCTTAGGTCTATGTGCTCTAATCAGAGTTTATCTAAATATAGCTTCCAAGGTTTGTACTAAACTTCCTCTGATACCAAATATTACGCCCTGAACCTAGTTACCCAGTGTTGGTGCATTATTACATAACATTGGCATGATCATAAAAGATCAAGTCTCAAAAGACCAATTAGTTTAGTAGCCTTGGCATCATTAGATACATTCATAAAGTTTACATTACATCATAAAGTGAAAAACTACAACAACATCTTGTATCCATAGACCACACTAATATCCCCTCATACTATCTGTACAGGTCATTCATAAAATACTTTTTTCACATCCTGGGATAAATAAAACATAGAAAGGGGTGAGCTCAGATGCCCAGTAAGGATAACAATATAGTCGAAACTTTCATAAATAAGCATGAACAATTAAGGAAATGTATAAATAAAACAAAATCCTTTTAAACTTAAACTTCAGCATAATATGGAAGAAATAAAATGAAATAATTCCATTTACTTATTCACATGGATATTCTACTAATTGAATAATCACATGCAATATCAATTTCCACTTTCATAATGATGGAATGAATAATGCCAGACTATCATAACCACGTAGTCAAGGATTTGTGACAAGACTACAAATAAGATTTTGTCAAGGCCTTAGGCCAAGACACTAGTTTGTCTCATTATACCTACTTATGCATAGAGGATCTATAGCAGGCTCCACCCATCACTTACTATGTCCAATGCATTCCTTATATGAACAAGTTTAAGCATAACATAAACATTCGTATTAAAACTAGAATACATAATGTCAATAATTCATCCATAAACCATGAATGGTATAAAAATATCACATCCATAGTCAAACAAATCACAAAACCTTCAATATAATATGGAAGTTTTGTATCATAATAAATCAGCATCAAATAATCTTAAAATCCATCAAATATGTTGACATAGATGAAATCAAAAATATTTGAGAGAAATAACTCTTTTTTTGAAATAATTTAAAAGTCACATAACTATAAAATAAAACATTTACTTTGAAAATATCCTCATAATATTTTAATGTAATCTTCATCAATTTTATAACAGCGAAAAATAGCCTCACCTGCCGTATAAGTTAAAAAAGACATTCTTACCTTAATTTTGTCGAAAAGGTTAAAAAAGACCTTATTTGGAAAATGACGGAAGGATTCCTTTATAAAAATCTTATTAAAAGTCAAAAAAGAGTATAAATTACTTTAACCCATAGTCTATAAAATATTAAGAATGTTTTGAAATAAATTTTTAAGAAACATGGATGTGGATGATAAAGAGTTCCCAGTAGACAATTACGTATAAACAACCTCGGATAATGAACAGATTGTGAAATAATCCCTTACCTTGTAATTTTGCTTGGTCGAGGGTAGGTTAACCTCATGTATAATGGGGAAACAATTTTTATTAAATTATACAATAATCATATACATTAATATGATATCATATATGAACTTTTAATAATGATTTGTTAATAATATCTTAGTATTATCATCGTTTCAGGTGTTCACTTACTCGATTTCTTTTATATGTTTTGTTAAATAAGCCATGATTTTTATCCATAGGTTGTATCTTAATCATATCCATAATTAAATCAAGTCCTTAAACATTATTTTTAATCATAAAATGAAAGTTAGTCTTGATTTGATACGATGGGGAATGAATCTCATAGTGTTCTTGGAGACGGTAATCTGTACGTACGCACGAGCGACGATATCATTCTTTTGATATTAAAATAATATATATTTTGATAATGTAACATATATACAGAATAATTATCATGTTATATTTATTATTTACATGAATTACAAATCATTATTATACCCAACCAAATAATAATATATTTAATAACAATTACACCACGACGTGGAGACGGGAAGCCGTACGTACACACGTATGGTGACATGTCATTCAAAGGATGGATACAATACTGAATATTGTTGTAAAATATTTATAATAACATCATAGTATATAGAAGATACTGGAGTTATTACTTTATAATGGAAATAACAAAGAAAGAAGAAGTGGAAGAAGAAAGGAACGTGAAAGAGGGTGGTGAAATCATTACATCTTATTCGGGTTCTTCCTTTTGATTTGATCCAAATGGCTCCTTAAGATGGATTTATGACTAAATAAAGGAATATAGGATGAATTTAGGGAAGTTTATAGGATATTTGGGAAGGGTTTGGTCAAACCAAAAGGCTTTTAAGGTGTGAATTTGAGAGAAGGGGGAGTTCCCTTTTATAAGAGGGGCGAGGGGCACCTTAGAAAAAACGTATAATATTATTTTATAATAAATTCATATTTAGCTTATAATGGATCCAAGGTGACTTATTTAGAGGATATGGTGGGGATGGGTCTAAATCCTTTAAACCAATATATTTTAGACAAGTTCGGGTCACTATATTAACCTTATCATTTATATTTAACTCTTAGTTAAATAGTTTAACATTTACCTTGTCTCTTTATATTTTTATATTATATGGTAAATAAACTTACTATAACAAGCCAAGAGAACCCCAAGTGGTTAATTATTAATATATATAACCTTATCTCAGTCATTTGGACGAACCTTAGATTTTTAGGAATATAATATCAATTAATAATATAATATTTGTTTTAAATACTCCTTTATGTCAATTTTGACACTATTTAATAATTTATTTTTGTTAAAGTTATAAAAACTTTATTAATTCGAACTGAATTCATTTTATCAATCCTAACATGTCATATTAACCTTGAAAATTAGTGTAATTCATAAAAAGTCTCAAATTACATTTATTTGGATATTTATAATATCAATTATTTAAATATTTCATTAATTAGTTAATTACTGCATCACCATTGTGTCATAAATAAATTAAATTATTTAATGTCTAAAGATTATAAATAAAATACCATTATGTAGGAAATATTTTTAGCTTCCTATTTAATATTTATATTCTAATTTATCTTTTGTATAACCCTATATTAAAAATGTTTTAGTTATTAAACATTGATTTTAACTCTTTTAACTGTTTTCTGAATTATATAATAATAAACATTCTTATCTAATCCAAGTGGACCAAAGAGGTTCATATTTTATTCCTAAGGTTTTTTTGGTCTAATTATACTTATCCAATAGAATTAATACATGTGTTAGGGTAATAATAATATTTTTTATCCTTAATTACCCTATTCACATTTAACCGTGGTAAGTAAAAGTAAAAGTTACTATTCAACAAAAATTAATTTATCCCATTGAACCAAATTTTTCTCCTTGATATTAACTGTGTCTCTAGGATTTTTGAAATTCCACTCACAGAAGTGGTAAAATTATGTTTTATTTGAATTTGCAAATTCTTCTAAGAGATGGGTAAAAGACAGTGAAAAGTTCAATAAAATTTGTATATATCTAAAATTATTATAAACTGACTCCAATGAATTACATTGAACTTATATAGGTATTTTTCATCTATTTTGACATAAAATAAAAATAAAATAAATAATTATAAAAATTCAATTTTAAACTATTACTCAGTGTTTTTTCACTATTCATCCAAAATTGAATGTTTTCAGAAAAATACCAAAAATTCACCCTAGGCTAATTTTAATATTCCGAATCCAATAATGAAGTCCATTTTGAAAGATAAAATTTATAAAATTTAGAAAATTGGGTATTTCTATTCATAATGGCTAGTTTGATTGGTTGTGGTGTGTTAGAACTCGAAGTTGCGTACAACACATGCTATTGTATTATTCAAAGAGAAGTGTACCGTGGAAGCTTGGGGTGTTATGGAATTGATTTGAATAATGCCCATAATCCATACATTTATATATTTTAAGTGTGAGCGGTTCATTATGTAGTGATTTTTCTCTATTCACATCATTTATTTACTTCTTCCTATATCTTTGGAATTAGATTTCCCGATGACGTTCATTTCCACACTGGAAATATTTACCAATTTCTTTAAGATAATTTATTCATTATTTCTATCCACACATAGAATATTAAAGACGGATCTTATTTTTTATCCATGGATCTTAGAATTTACTTTGAGTTCCATATTTATTTTATTAATTAAAATATGACATTGATGGGTAACTCCAATATTTATCAACACCTTGATAGAACATCCAATTATTTCTTCATAGATTTTGAAGTCCCTTATGAAAGAAAAACGTTTAGAGTCATGGTTATAATCCAATGATGAGTCTATTAAACTTACATTTTGGATGGATTATAATACCATAATCACAACTCAGAAGTATTATAAAATTTACCTCATAGGTTCCAATAGATTCATCATACTTTTTCATTAGCTCAAGAAATTACTTATCCATCATTGTATGAATAATATGATTAAAGTACTTATTGAAATAAATATCTTAAAATCAGCCCACTACATTGAATAAATTACTTAATTTTTCCACATATTATTGATAAAATTCCACCATTGATATTATTTTCCTTACAAATAATAGATAGCCCAAATGTTTTCTTCATATTATGAACACTAGAGAGTACAAAATATATTTTCAATAGTACTAATACATTTCTTCGAAACAAGTGGATCAGTAGAGCCACTAAAATATGGTTGATGTTTCCTCAAGATTGACTCAATATAACATTGTTTCTTCCTTTTTTCATTTGGATGCTTAGAATGATCCATATATTAAGAAAGTTGTGTGGGTATCACAATGAGATTTTTCATCCCATTAGCCATAACATTTGGTTTATCATGAGGATAATCAATGAAATGTCTATCATATTCATCATTAACATGATTCCTTAGATTTCTAGCCAATATCTAAAACTAAAATTCATAGTGTTAGAAATAATAATCAAAATTATAATCCACATAAACATGAAAAATCACTTATAGGATGTCTAAATAATGAATATTATTCTATGAAACCTTAGGTTAAATATATTTCATTCATGATTATTAACAAAACTTTTGGATATTATCCAATATATATAATTCTTCCCAGGGTTCTCACTAAATTAATTTAATCCCAGTTTCCAAAGGTTAACTAAACCTTATCTTTTACGAACTATAAAAACCCATACCTTTCATATATATATATATATCACATATTTTTTATGAGTATTCATTATATAACATAAAAATCCAATCTAAAATTTTATAGGTCTAGTGCCTTTGGAAAATTGTACATATAAAAAACCTTATCATAAAATATCTACATTTTATCCCACTAAGTTCTTCATAACTATCACCTTTTCCTAGAGTTTTCATACCTAAAAATTTGCTTTTATAACATAAGGAAAGGAATCATAAAAAAGGTTGTTCTCTGCTTCTTCATAATTTAAATAATGGATATATCAATTATCACTTGATCATAACATGAAAATGAGGGCATGATAACTTGATCATAACATTAAAAATCATACCTTGAATATCATTGATCATAATATTGGGTCATCAATAAATCTTGGTAGTTCATAAGACATGAATAATAAAGGAATCAAAGAACATGAGCCATGTGAGTGTAATATTTGTATAGAAGAAAATTTTGTGGTATATAAATAATAAAATAAAATAATCTTATTAGTAGTCAATGCTCATTGCCAAGACAATAATGGTGGAATTTGTTCACTCCCCAAACCATCGTAGTAGTCATGGTTCACTCTGAAGACTATCATAGTGGACAAAGTAACTTACTTAAATAGGTTCACTACCCATTCTATTTCAATTTATCTTACAAGATATCAATATTTACCCAATTAATTGGTGGGAGATATAGGTCTCACCCACCCTTGGTTATCACGTGACCACCATCCTTGGTTAGAATGTAACCATTTTCCTTAGTTAGAATGAAACCGTTGTACTTGGTTATAATGTTTCCACCATCCTTATTTATAATGTAACCACCTTCACATAATTAAAGGTACACATATATTTATCATATGATCATTAAAAATTTAACATATCATCATATAATAACCTGTGAAAAGGAAACGAGTTTCATAAATGTTTCATTAATTAACTATAACATAACACATGGAAAAAAAATATGTTTCATAAACATCTCATTAGCATAAAAATTTACCATCCCACAAAATAGTAAGAATTGTATAAATTAATCATAAACATAGTAAAGAATAATTAACATAAATGGATGTTATCACATTTGAAAATTTCATTATAATATCACATAAATATTTCTTGAGAAAAATAACATTTCCATTTTTAAAATCACATTTAAAATAAGAATATTTCCAAAATATTATTGAAACAATTTTATTTGAAAATAACATTGGATAATTTTAATTTAATATTCAAAACATTTTATTGTTAGGTTTTAAGGAAATTCTATTCATACTGTATAATTTATAAGAAAACATTCCTTTTTAATTTTAGGGAAAAAGTCAAATAAGACATTATTCATAAAATGAAAAGAAGACATATTTTGATCCATTATGTAAAAAGTAAAACATGGGTAAAAATAAAATTAAAAAATCATATTATAATAGAAAAAACCTTCTTTTATGATTTTTTAGAAATCATGGATATGGAATAAAAATTAGTTTCGACCGAAGAAACAAATACAGATGATTTTAATTAAAAAAATATATTCAGTTTTTTGAGAACCTAAAGTGAAGAAAATTAAATGAAAACAAGTATTTTTAATAAAAAAATAGTAGAATAAAATCTCTAGGTTTATTGATCGATAGATAATAATATTACTTCATCCTAAACTTAATCATAAAAAATCCCGATAAACAAAGAGATTGTAACATAAAACTCTTACCACCTTGGTTACTTTTGAATCACAAGTCCCATGAAAGAAATATAAATATATAGATATGTAAATAATTATAATTTTAATAATAAGTATAATAAAATACATTCATATATATTATATAAACTAAAAAAATAAATAAGTGGTGTCTAAGGCTTTTCCCATAGAAATAATAGTGAGATGAAAATCACTTACCTTTGGTCTGCCTTTCTTCGTACATGTTAGAACCTCCAATATAATAAATATAATATTATTATACTAATATAATAAAACCATAATAATACATATAATACCATATATGATCTACTTATAACATTTTATCCCCCATTTTTTTAGCATTTCTTTATTAAAATAACTATTCTAGGAGATATCTACTCTGCTTTTCATGATTATTCTAGTTCAATAGTATTGTTCCTTGTATTTTGATCATGAATATATAATATAAATAATTATAATCATGATATAAATATCATATATATTAATTATATACATTTTTCATATTCATTTATAAAAAAACATATATAACAATGAATTACACCGTTCTTAGAGATAGCAGGTCGTACATACGCATGAACAATGTTTTTATTTTTTTCAACGGATAGAATAAAAGAAAGATAAATAATAAATAACCAATAGAAAAATAATTATTATACCACATATATCATATATATTTATTAAATCCATCTTTATTACCACATAAGTAAAATTGAATTGAAAAATTGATGACATTTCTTTATGGAGGTGGTAGTCCACACGAACGTATGATTGACATTAATGTTTTCCAATAGGTTGAAAGATAAAAAGGTAGGTATGATATTATTAATCCAAAAATATAATTATTTAATAATTATAATATATAAAAATTAAACACATAATAATAACCATCCATAAATGATGGTGATGAGAAATGTATTTTATTGCTACGTGTAGGCGGTAAGTTATATGTACGCATGAGAGATATTTTCACATCCCATTTAATGGAAAAAAGGTGAATAAAGGTGGATTAAAAATCATAATAAAATTTAAGTATATTTAAGATATATATTTTATTATTTTATGAATAATATAATGGATTTATATACAGTAAAATAATAATATAAAATAGTGATCAATTAAGGAGATTACCTATTATTTGAAAAAATAAATTAGATCTCCTATGAAGGGCTCTCGATTTGGAATTTTGGGAAGGCCAGAATCTCTATATTGTAAATAGGTGATTTTATAAGAGGACATGGAAGAGGGTTTTCAAGATAGAATATTCAATGTGGTGTGAAGAAGATAAAATAAGGGTTCCCTTTTATAATGGGAGGGGAGGGGTATTCTTGAAATTTCTTTAAATATAAAAAAACATTGAACACATTATCCAACCAAATGGTTACAAAAGGCTTATAAATTGGAAATGGATGAAATATGTGACCATATATTATCCCAATTTTCTAGTTTTCATAATTTTTTGATTTTTATGTAATTTATAAAATATTATTTTCATTAAATTTCATTATTTCTTATTTAAACACTATTCATTTAATTTTACTTAAAAGAAATGAATAAATGGTTTGAAATAGAATATAATTATTTAAAATAAAGTTAATATACAATATTTTACAAAATGATTCATGGAAAAAATTAAATCACTCAAATTATATAAATTTTTATATTTTTAGAATTATATTATATATATATTTTTATTAATGTGATAAATACCGCATGAGTGTTGCGTAGAAATTTAAGGTAATTATCGAATTCCTAAAAATAAGAAATAAATTACCACCATCTAATTTAATTTTTCACAATATTATTATTATTATTCCATTATAATGAGTTTTTTTCCCTTTTGTTAACACATAAGAGATATTTAAATCTAAGAGAGTGACATTTTTTAACTATCTTTTCTCAAAATATTATTTAGGTCATTTTGATTAAAAAATTATCCATTAAACAACAATATTTTGATATGAAGGTGATAAGGGTGAATCTAAATTATTTCAATAATAATTAGGATGATATATTATGGCCTTATCACTTATTTTTAACTTAGATTAACCTGATTTACCGTTTGCTGAGTTGATATATTTTACCCTCATTACTATTCATATTGAAAAAAATAAAAGGTAATTATCTACAAAAATAGAAACACATGATATAAAAATATGGAATAAATTTTATCAATGTCAATTTATAAAGGTGTAATAATATAATTTTAAAATAAGCACACAACATGTGATGAAACCACTTTTTTGAAAAATACAATCCAATTTATTGTTATCCCATGCCTAGAAAAATTCTAGATGAATGTTAAAAAATTTTATTGAGTATATTATATATAAATTTAATTAAAATAATTCACCAATAGTTTTCAATTTAATTTATTAAGATAAAAATACAATGTGTGCATAAAAATAGTTTTTAGGAAAATTCCTTTAGACCTTTAAAAAATGTGTTTATACAAAATAAAGATATAAAATAGATTACAAAGAACTTAATTGGAATTATTAAAATATAATGAAACTAATTTTACATTGAAACAATTTTAAAAACAAATGAAACTCTTTACATGATTGAATTTTTTTTAATAAAAATCAATTTTTTCACTATTAATTGGAAAATCCATGTTTTCAAAAAAATACTAGAAATACAAGCTAAGATAATTTTGATATGATTATTTAAAAAAATATTTAATTGTATGAAATCCAATTTTTTAATGTTTCAAAAATTAAATATATTATTTTATCAAATAATGAAATAAAAATCCATTTGAAGAAAATCTATTTTTAAGGATAAGATATCATTTTTAAAAATTGAATAATTATTTATTATGTATTAATCAATAAATTTATATTGATTAATATATATATATATATATATCATATTGTAGTTAATTTTATTCATACTCTCAAGTTTAATAGATATGTTATAGTAGTCACATAATAAAATTTAAATTATATATTTTGGCTTGTTTAAACTCAGTGTTACATGTAATGCAAGACATCAATGAAATTCAATTTAATTGAAAAAAATATTTCATAAAATATTGGGGTGTTATAGTTTCAATCATCATCTAGATCATTTCCTCCACCTTCTAATGGAATGGTGTCATACCCCAAAACATATCCTTTAGACCCCTCATTTATAAAAAAATCTTACTTTAAACAAATGTTCACCTAAGGAAATTTATTATGATTGATGATCTAGTTAATTAAAAACTTTTCAACCCATGATGTAAGGATAGTAATATATTCTGGTATACCAAACATATATATTGGTAGAATTTTCGAGATCAGATTGGATCACAGAGAAAATCCATCAGATCTAAAAACACCATGTGATGTAGAGTAAAACACTAGTGCAAAGGGTTGGTAATAATTTTGTGAATCTTATTCCTCTTTGAAATAGAAGCTTTAGATACTTGTTATGGAGTCATTTACATTGAAATATGATGAAGTAGGGGTCAAAATGAATGATTTTTTGATTTATATTTAAATAAAGTGTTCAATACTTTAGAAAGCATGATCCTGTAAGATCACCGTAAAAACACATGGTGGACCACAATGACTACAAAGTTGACCATGCAGAGCATGAGCTTAACTATGTGGGTGGAATCGACTCATGCAGGCCACATTGGTGGATATATATCCAATGAGGTCTCTAAAGAATCCAAAAATTTTACTATATAGAAAGGAACCTCATGCGGTGCTCACTGAGTGTGTAAGGGATATAAAGATTACTTTGAAGATGTGAGTTCTCTAAGAGAATTATAGAGATGTTTGTGAGATCTTATTCAAGTGAATTGTGAATAATAAACGGCCTTATACGAACTAGTTATATAAGTTTATAATGAAATATACCTCATGGAAACAAAATGGGATTTTATACTTCCTTGGATTCGAGTACTTATTATATCGATTGGACCCAATTATGACTGGGAAATTTATTAACACCCAAAAAATAAAAATCACCAAAAGAGTTTGGACTAAAATAATAAAATGATAGTGTTTTAAATATTTTGAAAAGACTTTTAAAATAATATAAAATGTTTCTAAGGGAATCATGGGCTCTTAAATAATTATTGTGGTTGGTCCAAGAAGACAATGATATTTCCTAGACCTACATATTTTCCAACCACACAATGATAGAGTTTCATTCAAGGATGCTTCACGTCATCCCTTTATACTTATGTGGAGAAACCAATCAATGATGGAGTATATTCTATAAACATTGAGTATAGTCTATATCCCATTTCACAGTCCAACTGTATAGTGAATGGATTGAAAAGTTAACATTTTATGTGGTCCTTCTAGGTATTTCAACTCTTCTTAGCCAATGGTATTCATATACACCTCATCCAGGTCATCACTAACTTTTTATTTCCACAAATTTGAAATTATATTACTTTATTTTAGGTAATTCTTAACCATTATTTTGATATTACATTGTTTGGATCTTGTTCTGGATCATTTATGGAGTTTTTTTGTTTGGATAATTTTGGAGTTCCATGGAGTTATACATAGTTAAAACATGGTAATGAAAAACTATGGTGAAACACCCTACAAATTATATTTCCTTGGATAGTGGGGGTTTTCTCAGTTGGAGCATGATTTTTCTAACAGTGTGACCAAACCGTTCACCCTTTCCAGAATCCCAATGAGGGTTCATGGTTAGGCACATATTTAGTACTAACCATGAATCCTGATTAGGAAACCATGTGAATGGGTTCTAATCCACAAAAATTTTTTAATTAAAATTTAAAGATTTCTTTTTAAAACCCCAAAACACATCAAATTAAACCTTAACCTGGTTCTTTATCTTTTTAAGGCTCTCAAGATAAAATTTAGGATTCTACAACCACTTTTCACTCAGATCAATGTGATAATGGGTGTGTTTGATAACTCTCCAATAAGTGTAAAATCTTTTATTTGGAAATACCATTTCTTTTCTTATCTCCTTCATTGAGATTGAGTGATCCTCATGTTGTTGGTAGATCTAAAACCTAAATTGATAGATCTTGATTTGAGGTATTACTAGTTGATCTTCCTCACCTTCTAGTCTCCATTGGTGATTCCAATTTTGGGTGATTGATCATTTATTCATGTAACCTAATGGTAGGTTGTCCTTTAAGGATTTTCACTAAAATTGAAACTTTATTTTCTTACTTGAATTGGAATTTATTTTATATTATTTTATAAACCTTGATTTTTATGATTTTATGATTGATTTTAAAGGAATGGTATTTAAGAATTAAAATCCCGAATCATGATGGCTTGATTATTTATTTAAGTTTCATGATATTTATGAATTATAACCTATTTTTAAATCTTTTGAAAATATGTTGTGATATTTAAGAAAGAATTTTTGAATTGATTTTATGTTGATCTTTGAGAAAAATTCTTTGAATGAAATATTGATTTTGAAAGGCATGAACTTGATGAAAACCTATGATTTGGTTTTTAAATTTAAAAGGGCAGTTGAAACTTGATTTGGGCATTTGAAATATGAATTAATTTGAAATGAATAAATTACCTATTAATGAATTATTGATTGAAATAACATGTGAGCCCGGGTAGTTAGTGGATTATTGTGATAAGAACACTAGGACTCTAACTCTCTAACAATTGAATAAAGATAAAAAATAAAACTATTTTTTTACATGAAATCCCTATTGGGGTTTTTATTGATTGTATAGATGTCATGACCATTACAGACATGTGCACACAAAATGTTTTTATCCATGATGAATGAATAAGTAGTGTGAGTATCCTAGAGTTTGTATAAAAATGAAACTCTAAGATTATGACCATGCTGCTTGGTTTTGAGTTGATTATTACATGCTAGTGATTTAGAACTATTTAATTAATTCCCTGGATTTATAAAATTTATCATTAAATTATTTTTTTAGATATATCTACCATCATCCTCATTAGAAAACATATTTTATAGATAAATTGGAAAATTATTTTTCATGATATTCCATTAATTAAGTTAGACCATAAATGGTTTATTTGTGTTGGAAACATTGATGGAAATCTTGGTGAGACCCTACTAGGATGTTTATCTCACACAGTACCCTTAAAATCATGTTTTTATAGATTATATTGTGCTATTTATGGGAAAAGGGAATGATCTACTTGGAAGTGGTGGGTGTGATTGATTTAGGGGACCCTATAGTGATTGTGTGGATTCATAGATCTATGATCCACTTATTAAATGGGAATTGTAAGGGGTTTTCTTAAGGAATGTTATATCATTTATTGGATGATGTATTATTTTGGAATCTTTATTTGACTACTTTCGGTAATTTTTTTACTTTGAATAGTGTTTGACATACAAATTGTGTATTATATTCTATTCCACTGTTCTATCTTGGTTATTTTCTTTCAATGTTTCAAAACCATTCTATTTAAGTTATTATTGATTCCAGGTGTTATTCATCAACCCATGGGGATTGGGAATTCCCTTCAAGATTTTTCAATGCCGAATCAGGTATTAGTGTACCATGGTGGATAGGTTAGTTCATAAATTTTTTGTATTAGAGTAGTTTGACTATCTTTCCTTTAGGTAGGTATTCATTTCGGGATTTATAGGTATGAAAAAGATAAGATTGATGGATCTTAAGGTGAATTTATGAGTAAGATCCTTTCTAGATCTTAGTATAGCATGCCTTGAGTCACCATAGGTGTTTGGGAAAGGTATGACTGATGAATAATTTTTCCGAATTGTAGTCTTTTCCCTAAATTTGATCTGTGTATATTGAAATCCATAAATTTTTAATTCTATTGTTGGAATTGATATTAATGTATCTATTGAATGCGTTGATGACCTGAGTGCACTTTCTAATGTTTTTGTGTTTTCCATTGATATTGTGTAGTAACATGCCACCAAGAAGACATTTGAAAATACATTAGGTGGGATTTGTCGATAAACCAAAAAAAGTGAATCCTCAAGTTGATTAGGATATTTCTGAGATGGTAGTGCATGTTTTAGAGGCTCTATGATAGGTAACCATACTCATTCCTTTTTAGGATACAGTAGTGTGACCTCAATAGAATGAAACTGAAGATTGTTCCTTAGAGTTTCATCAAAATAAATCACCATCTTTACATGGATAAAATGATTCTGAATGGAAGAGGATTAGTTTGAAAATATTTAACTTCATTTTTAGTTCATGGAAATTCAAGATTCTATAGAGGTAAAATGTTATAGCTTCAAGCTTGGAGGGCCTCAAAGGAGGTGGTCAAATTCAATGGTTATAGTGAAGAAACATGATTAATTAGAGTCGAAAAAATTTAGATACCTGTTTAATGAACATTTCTATCCATATTCAATGTTTTTGGAGAATTATATGGAGTTTAAAAGCCTCCAGAAAGGTGATAGAACCACGAATCAGTGTGAAAACTACATAACTAACTTGTTTAGATTTCTCATGAGGTAGTGAGGAATGAAAAGATAAAGGGTTGGGGGTTCATGTTGGGTATTTAATAAGATATTTTCTCTCAAGTTTTTAGTTTGAATCTAACCTCTTATGATTATGTGTTAGATATATCTTTGATGGCTTATCTTGAATATGTTGGTAAATAAGGGTTGATGGGAGTCCCTCCTACTCCTAGTGGTAGTTATATTTGTTACTTCAATGGAAAGAGTAAGTGTGATGAGTTTCATAGTGGATAATTATATCATTAATCATATATTACTCATTCAGGGTCATGTAGAGGCTAATTTAATTTTTTCAAATGTGGAATGGTCAATAATTTGAAGCAGGTTTGCACAGAGGAACTAGAGATATGTGCTTCATGTATTCATTCAAGCCACCTAAAGAAGTTATTTCATGTCATTTTTTCATCGTGTAGTGTTAGAGTATCATCTCTAACTAATGGTATTACATTTAAATTAGATTTATAAGAAATAAGTGGTTCCATCCATATGCACAAAGAATTAAGATTCTTCATGGAGTGGACAAGTCTCTAGAGGAAGATGATGTCTGTCCAACAGTATTGCGAAGTAGAATCACTATATATTTATCATTAGTGACTAATTTTTGTAAAACTAGTTCATCTCATTAATTTGTATCAAATTAATTTTTTAATCTCATAAACCATCATATGAAGATAATATTTTATGAGAGGGATATTTATATTCCACTAGGAATAAAGAGAGATAACGATATCTGATTCCCCTATAATGAATTCTCTTTATCAGAGATTGAACTTGTTTGGGATTTAATGGTTCTTAACATAAATACTTTAGATATATTTATTAGGATGGATTGGATGATTTACCCTAAATAATAGATTTACTGTTATCTCTGGTTGTTCACCTTTACTACCCTTGATGGGGTGTACCATTTTTTCAATAGAGAATGGGACTTGAGATTGAGTAGAGCTAGACCACCTCTTTCTAAGTTGGTTACAATGATTTATGGGTTTTTTATTGATCTAGATCAATAATAATTGATTAGTGATTTTCCTCTTGTGGTCATTGAGTTTCCCAAGATGTTTCTATTTAAATTTTCTAGATTTCCACTGATAAGGGAGGAAGAGTTCTTTATTGACTTGGTATTAGGTACCCATCCCATCAATATCTCTTCTTACTATATATTACCTACTGAACTGAAAGAGATAATGACATTGTTGGATGATTTTTTGGATAAATTATTCATTCATATGACTATTTCCCCTTAGGCAGTGCCCTTGGTTTTTATAAATAAATCTAATGAGACACTTTTCCTTTGTGTCGATTACTGAGAACTAAATCAAGTTATGATAAATAATAAGTATATTTTGACTATTATTAAATACTTGTATGATCATTTGAAAATGGGGAAGTTTTTCTCAAAGATTTATATTTATTATGGTTATATCTAATAAAGAATAAAAGAATCAGACATCTCAAAGACCAACTTCAAGAGTAGATATGACCATTATGATAACATTGTTAAACCTTTGGATCTGACTGATACTCCTTTAGTTTTTATAGCACAGATTAGCATGATATTCCATGATTATATCAATTCCTTTAATATGTTTTTTTCTGATAAAATCATTGTTTACTCTAAAATTAAAGAGGATTATGTGAATCACCTAAGATAAATTTTGGAAATTTTTAGAGATCATTAATTTTATGCGAATCTGTCAAAATGTAATTTATGGATTTGAGAAGTGATTTTATTGGGACACATTTTCATAGAACATGGTATTTCAGTTGATACTGATAAGGTGAAGGATGTTATGATATTGAAATAATCATGAAATGTTTTTGATATTTGTAGCTTCTTGGGCATAACGGGTTATTACCACCAATACTTGAAAGATTTCTCAATGTTGGACTCTCTGATGAACACTCTCTCATAGAAAGAAGTAATGTTTATATTAGATTTGATGTTTAGGGATTATTTTTTTTATTTTAATAATATATTTATAACTTACCCAATTTGGACTCTTCGAATACCTATGCAAGGCTATGTGGGTCTTTGTGACTCAACAATTTTAGTTCTGGGATGTATTTTTATACAGGATGATTATGCGATAGAATATAATTCCTAAAAGCTTAGGAAACACAAAAAGAACTATCCTACTCATAATATCTAACTCACAAATGTGACTCAAGATCTACATAGTTGGATACATTAAATTTATTAATAACGTTTTTCCATTTATTCTAATCAGAAAAATATTGAGTTTCATCTTCACTAAAATATATTTGAATCTAGAATAGAGGCATTGTGTGAAGTACCTTCCAATTTTTGATTTCCACATTTCCTTGCCTCTAGAAATGGTAATTTCATTACTGATGGATTGAGAAGGAAGCTTCCAAACTAGGATATGAATGAACTGACAGATTTTTAGAAATGTATGGCTCTCTTTTCTCATATGTATTTTCAAGTTCAAGTGGACAAGTGTGATATTTTTAGGGTAGGAATTCAGTTGAACACCTCTCTTCTCAAGATGATTACTAAGGATTAGAAACTCAATGACGAGTTTCATGGAACTCGGTTGTATCTTTATAGTGGGTACACCATTAGATATTGGTTTTTCAATTATGAGGGTATTCTATGCATCCAAAACTAGTACATCATAACATTTCTCATGATAAAATCTGTTATGAGGGATTTCTATATATCATGGTAGGTGATACAACCTGGAACCTTGAAGATGTACTATGATATGAGGCAATGATTTTGTTAGCTAGGTATTAGATGATATATCACTAATTTTTTTTATCATTATTGTACATGTCAGTAGTTCAAGGTTGAGATACATAACCCTTTAGGTTTGGTTCATCCCTTTCTAGTTATGACTTTGAAGTGGGATGAGATTTCAATGGATTCCATGGTTGGTTTTCCTCATAACCCTTGATGGAAGAATTCAATATGGGAAGTGACTGATCAGATGACCAAATTGGATCGTGTTATCCCTATTCAT
Organism: Viscum album; assembly: GCA_963277665.1. Taxonomy (NCBI): domain Eukaryota; kingdom Viridiplantae; phylum Streptophyta; class Magnoliopsida; order Santalales; family Viscaceae; genus Viscum; species Viscum album. The sequence continues at coordinate 27,298,790 of OY728132.1, read as the reverse complement.
GATACAACCAATGTTGGGGACTTGGGATTTCTATATGTGAAAGAGACCATTAGATTACATGAAGTCCCATATGCTATATTTTTGGATAGGTATCCCCATTTCACTTCTCACTTTTGGAGAGACCTACAAGAGGTGATGGGATCCTAGGTTAGATCGAGAATAGAATATGATCTACATATGGATGGCCAAGAAAAAGGAGCTATACAGATCTCAGAAGACATACTTCATTCTTGTGTTATTGACTTCAGTGGAACTTAGGATAACCACTTTTGACTAATTGAGTTTTCTTATAAAAAAATTTACTATTTAGCTATCATAATGTTTTTTATATGTACTATTTGACTAACTATGTAAATATATAGTATATTTTTTTGGATATTGGTGAATATTATTAGGTTGGGTCTATTTTGATCAAAGATAGAATGGGAAAACTTATGTTGATTTGTTATAAAATGATGACGCAATATAAACATTATAAATATTATTCTAATGTTTATAGAAACCCATTACGGTTTTTAGTGGGTGACAAGGTGTTTTTTAGAGTTTCACCTCATCTAGGTCACTAGTGTCTTGGAAAATAGTGAAATATGTCACCAATTTATGTGCGATCATTTGATATTTTAGAGGAGTTTGGAAAGGTGTATTACTAGTTTTCATTTCAACCTCATTTTTCATTTATTCACAATGTGTTTGTATCATATCTTAGAGAATGTAACATTGACCCATATCTTGTAATGACCTAGAAATATCTTTATGTTTAACATGATTAATCCATGATCGAGAAGTTGGTTTGGATTATTGATTTTGATAAAAAGGTTATTCATTTAGTTAAATACCTTTGGTTTATTTTATTTGGTAACATGATTCAGATTCTCATGAGGCTGGAGAGCATGAGGCACTAGTGAAGGAGAAGTGGCCTCATCTCTTTGACATAAATTCCTCTTGATATGATGTATTAGGACATAATGTTTCTATATTGGGGAGATTATAACATTTCATTACCAGATTTTAAATAATTATTGATCAATGTTTTTATCATTAATTTTTAGAGTATTTTTTGGGGGTCATTTTTGATGTTTTTTGGTGAATTTTTGAATTCCATGGGGTAGTGTATAGTTATCACATGGTTAGTATAATTGTGTGGCCAAAACATGAACCCTTTCTAGATACCCAATGAAGGAATGTGTTCAGGCTCATGGTTAGTACTATTTATGTGACCCAACCAGGAATTCATGTCATTGTGATTTTAATCACTATAAATTTTTAATTAAAATCTTGAGACCCCCATTTAAAACCCTAAGCACCTTATATTCGACTTTAATTATATCTTTTAATATTTAGAGGATATCAAGTGAGGATTTTAGCTTCTCCAACCCTTATCCTCTTTGGTCATGGTGAAGTTAGATGTGTTTAAAATCAATACGATAAGTGAAATCTGTTTTATTTGGAATTTCCATTTCTTCTCTCCTCTCCTTCATTAATAGTGATGGATCCTAATATTGTTGGTGGATATAAATCCTAACTTTATGGATCTTGATTATAGGGATTCATCTTTCATCTTCCTTGTATTCAATTATCTTTTAGAAGTCCCCATTGCAGGTGATTGACCATTTGATTGTGTAACCTAAAGTTACATGGTTTCATAAGAATTTTAGCAATAATTTAAAACTACTTTTCTTAATTGAATTGAAATTTATTTTCATTTTTTTCTAAACCTTTAAATATGATTATTTGATGATTTATTTCAAAATAATGATATTAATGAATTGAAACCTTTAATTATGATGATATGATGATTGATTTCAAAAGAATATGATTTATGAAATAAACCCTTTCTAAGGATTTACAAAAATGATGTGATTTTGAGAAAAGATGGATATAAATTATTTGATATTGATATTTGAAAAAATGTTTCTGAAAGAAATATTGATTTTGAATAAAATAGATTTAATGAAAATGTCTGATTTGGTTTTTAAATTAAAGTGGAATATTTAATCATGAATTAGAAATTCAAATTGTGAAATGATTTGAAGTGAATCAATTGATCATGAATAGATGAAGGAATTAATGAAATAACATTTGTTCTTGGGTAGTTAGTGGGTTATTGAGACAAGAATGTTGTGAATCTAAATTCTTAACATTGTATTGATGACGAATAATCAATCTAAAACAAATTTAGAATGATTTTTTCAATGGGGGTGTTGATTGACTATCCCGAGGGCCTGCTTTTTATGGGAATGCACTCACACACATTTTAATGCATAAATATTTATTGAGTAGTGTGAGGATCCTAGAGCACCAAACTAATGCACCTCATGTATTAGGAACACATGGCTTGGTTTGGACTTTATTATTACACACCAGTTATTTTAGAAATATTTTATTCATTCCCTTAATTTACAATAACTTCCATGAAATACTATTTTTGATATATATTACATCTTCATGATTTGAAAACATATTTTATTGATAAATGTGACAATGATTTTCCATTACATCACTCTATTTAAATTAAAGCATAAATCGATTATTTTTATTGAAACATTTTTGGAATGACAAATGAGATCCTACTGGGATGATTAGCGCACACCATACCTTTAACATTAAGAGTTTGTTTATTTTGTTTTCCCAGGTCTAGGAAAAGGGAAAGAGATACTAAGTGGTGGTGGGTATTCTTGATTCACATGACCTTGGAGTGATGATAGTGACCAGTGGAGCTATGGTCCAATTTTTATATGGGGATTGGGAGACTATTCTTGATGGATGTTATGTAATTTATTTGATGATGTACTGTTTTGGGATCTTTATCTGATTAATTGAAGTAATTTTCTCTTTAATGTGTATTTGAAAGGCTGACTATATATTATTTACTCTTCTGTTATTATATTGTGGTTGATTTTTTAATATTGAAAAAAAATTCTCTCTGACATCCTGTTGATTGCAGGTGGTGGTTTCCAACCCCTAGAGATCGAGAATGTCCTTTAGTCTATGTTAGTGTTTAATTAGTGATCAGTGTACAGGGGAAACTAGGACAGTTTGTGGAAATAAATACCCATTTCCTCTAAAAAAATATACACACATATAAATAATAAAGACCATAAAATTTACACAAAGTCTGTAGAGAGAAAGTGAAACAAGTTATACCATTTAATCCTCTTTCAATGTATATGGAAATGAAGAGGAGAAGAGAAATTATTCCATATAACAAAAAATACCAAGAGGATAGGATTATGGTAACCTAACCTATGATTCCAAGAATATAGTAGTCAACCACACAAGACTGATCTCGTCATATAAAAGAAATTACAACCACATGGATCCCAGATGACCATGTGGAAGGTACAACTACCATTCTGGATTAAGTTGATGTTGTAGAATGAAGTTGAGCTACACATGAGTTGGATAACTAGGTAAACCATAAGGATCAACCACAAAATTCCAAACCAACCATGAGGTGGGCGAGGATGACCTTGTGGTGACCTAGTTGACCCATTAAAAAGTATTCAATGAGGAACACCAAGAAATAACCTCATCACAAGATCCATTTTAGAAAGGGGTTAATCTTATTTAGGAAACATTACTACCTCCATAATTCTTATAAGGATGAGTCATTTCATAAGAACTCCATGGATATCATTCACTAAGGTCAAAAATGTGAGATTGATAACTTGAAGCCTCCTCCAAAGCCACATTATACACACAACCAATGCATTCCAACCTTTTTTCATTCCATCAATCATAGATTCCATTAATAAGTATAGGATCTGAGTTATCATCCTAGATATACAAAACCCCAAGGGTGACAAAAATTAGGGACTCCCTTGATAATAAGTGTCTTTATCGGGAAGACACCTGAGTTATTTTCCCCATGCTCATGTTGTAAAACCTATCCAACCAAGGTCCAAGTCTAATCTTCTTGGTTTCTTGGTAGATTATTGGGGTTACTAATTGCACCAGAAGACAGAGACAATGTAATACCTACATATATCAATCCTATCTCTTAACTAGAAGTGGGCCTCCAAAATTCTGTCCTCACCCATAAATAATATGGTAGATGTGAGGATGTTCTTCCTCTTAGGTGTATGTCTTGATCAAATACCAGATCAATCATGGATTTCTTCTCTATTCAATGAGCCTTTTTAGAAATGACATACATTTTTGAGTAATCCCCTTATAATTCTTATAGAATACCATACTTATCTTACTTATATTTCCTACTCTACTTAGAAATATGTAGGAATTTGGGAGGATGCATTTACACTTTGGGGTAAAACCCAATATAGGTCCTATTAGTCGTCCTATAAACATTTCAGGAATTATTATACAGAGAAGACCTAGTGTACTTGCCCCATTTAAAACTAATTCTGAACTCTCATATAATGTGATTGATCTTTTATGATCTCTTATTTATCACAATGATCATGAATCAGGATGAATTTGAGATCCAAGTTGACCATTCCATTAATAGAATTAAAAGGGCTTATTATGGATCATCTTTAGGTATAATCCCCAACTCTCAATGCCTTTACACAATCCACTTCTTAGGTTATGAATTATAGTGCATCCCCATAGTCATAAGTCTCACTCAATATTCTATTGTACCATATTTCATGACTAGAAATCCTAGTAACATGACATAAAACTACATGACAATGCCCTTAACACGTGATTATAAACTAAAATATATGGTCCTACCACATGACCTTAAACTCTACATTTCAAACTACGTGGGATTTGTTTCTTATTTTAATATGATATCTAGGACACCTATTTGAGGTTCAAACCCAACACAATCAAATATCCATTTCTATTTTCATGTTTTTATATTCATTATGATATCAATAACATTTTTCCTTTCCTGAACAAACTCCCGTGAGGCCATAAGACCCTTATCTAGGGTATTATCCCCTATATAACTTTACCTATTGGTATATATTACCAATAACATCATACACACATCATGTAAGGTTATATTCCCTATAAACCAAAAATTTTCTTCCTTGAGGCCATATTCCATGGGAAATTTCTTCATTAGGCCCAAATTAAAATATCCCCTTCTTAGAGAAAAATTTACCATATAGTCGTCCAAAAAGATACATCATTTAGAAATAATTTTAATGGAACTATATTCTACTTAGTGTTCCATATTTCCTCTAGTTGAGCAAACCCATCATTAATGGGATATATACCAGGCAAGGTAAGTTAGAAATGGATGATCATATGTAAGTGCCATACCAAAAATTTCTAGGAATATTTCACCTCATCTTACTTACCTCTAAACATTAAAATACATGTCCTGGTCGTTGTGATACTACCAAAGAAGGTACAATGTGTATGTCATTGAAATTCTAAAAGAATAACATTTTATTCAATACTGTATGGGAAACAAAACACCTAGCTTAGAAGAGAATATAACATCATAATAAATTAAAATAGTTTTCTTTTATAATAAATATAAATCCTTTGATAGATTAAGATACACATAACAATGATTTTAGTTGATATATTTCATTAAATAGAAGATCATGTTTTACCGAACAACAATTTACTATTAATATTATTATTTAATATGATAGTCATCGCTTTGAAGTTGGAATTAATAGAATGAATAGGATTAAAAAACTTATGAAAATATATAATTTTTATATTTTTATTAGTTATATATTGATTAGAAATAAAATGATAATCATATAAATGAAAAATAAATGTCTTCTGAAAAACTATATTTTTCTAAAGGATGGTCCAGTCGTTCGTTACACACAACATTGAAAATTAATTTTTAGCACTTACAGAAAATTAATTTGAAAAAATAAACTTAATTTTTTAAATCATAATATAATTATTATATTGGGGTTAATTTTTTGAATTTTTAATAGAGAATTCATTTTTCAATGAATAGTGAAAATACTAGATATTAATTGAAAAAGACCATTTCATTTAAAAAATTGATAGTATTATATAATATTTTTAATTGATTTTATACTAAAATTAGTTCAATTTTATGTCACATAATCGAATTTAAGCCGTTTTAATCATTTTAATATTGAATTTATATATAAAAACATTGTAAATGTTTTGAACATTTTCACTTTAATTATTGTCTTTATCATCACATCTGTGAGTTCAATATTAAATTATATTTTACCACTAATGTGTATTTAATTAAATAATATGGGTTAAATATTTTAAATAATAATAATTTATAATTTATAATAATCTCAACATAATTTTTGATCAAAATTAATAGTTAAGGCAGTAAAAATTAATTTCCATGCTTTAGGTAAAAACAAATTTACCAGAGATTTAAATTCGAATGATAAGAGTCAAAATGACCTAAAGTATTATATTAATTTAATTTAATGAGTATAATTATAAATTTTACTTTAAATTATCTTAAATTTAGAAATTAATTTACCATTTCTTTTAAATATGACATATATAAAAATTTAAGTAAAGAAAAAGAAAAAAAGATACTTTTCTTACTTTTAATATCTATAAAGCATTGAGAAAGGTAAAAAAATCATATGATCATTTATAAATACTATTTTTAAATATAAAATAGTATATGTTACATTGTAATTTATTTTATTTTTTAGATGAAATAATTACATTAAATGAATATGAAACAAGAATGTAGGGATTATTTAGTTAATAATTTAATTAAATAAATAATACTAAAAATATAAAAAGTGAAGTAAATTGAATGTATTATTTTGTTACAATATTTTTTAGATGAATATATCATGTTACGATTGTATGACAAAAATATATTTTAATTCAATCATTTTATTGATATTTTATAATTCAATTTAAATGAATAATGTCAAAACTGACATTATTGTTATTTTACGACAAATTATATTTTATTAAATGGTTTAAAATAAATAAAAACCCTATTATAAAAAAATTATTTTTAAATGTTAATAAATATCAAATATGTTCTCTTAATGTACCATTTTTTATTTTATAATGAATATATTGTCCCCTAAATATTAAAAACTCTATTAGGCTAGTTATAGTTAATGTAGTGTTTTTTCCAGTTACATGCGTTAGTGTTAGAATTAATTTTCAACACACATATAATTTTTATTTTATAAATTATATATCATAATTATAATAATTTTTTCAAAAGTTTCTAATAATTTTCAGTTTAATTTGTAATAAAAGATAAATTAATAGTAACCATAGTATAAACCCCAAATGGTAAAAATAAGGAAACATAGAAGTTAAGGTAAAAAATATATAAAATAAGAGTTTTATTGGGTGTTTGTTGTTTTTATATTCCATATAATACTTAAAAACCATTATTTATAATTTTTTATAGACTTGATGTACGATTGGCCACCCAATAGCAAATTGTTTTGGCTATTTACAAGAATGCTAATTCTCCCAATCCATAAAAGGGAACTCACTCCACTCCTTTATTCAATCCAATAAATAAATTTAAATCATAAAGAACATGCCGAAAAATCTTCAAAACTCCCCCCATCAGATCATAGAAGCCTTTATTTTGGTATAAAGCTAACCTTGGAAGGCTTAGGTGCAAAACCAAGGAGGATAGTTGAATAAGAGGCACTGATCTTCAATAAGAATCATTATTTATTCTTTTCTACACCTCCTAAAATTCTTATTAACCCATGATAATATAATAAACCTAGTATATTAGGTATATAGGTACTTTTTTTATAATAATTTCATGACCTATATCACACCCTTCTTCTATCAAATGGGTTATGAAATTGTTGTTCGTGTGTACGATGGTCTATCTCCTCACAAAATGATAACATTCCTTTTTTCCATTACCAACTCTCAAGGTTGGGTATGATGATGGATAAAAAAAATTAATATGATATTTATAACATTATTATTCTTATAGATTAATTTTATAATATATACCCTTTTACCTTCCATTTTGTATGGGATATGATAACGTCGCTCGTGTGTATGAAAGACTACCGCCTCATGAAGTGATGTGATCTATCTTTAACTAAAACATAACATGGATGGTTATAAAGATAATAGTTAATTAATATATGTTCTACACATGAAATAATTTTTATTTTAATGAAATATTAACCATTCTATAACTATATTATACACCACTATTTTCTTACCTTTTCACTAAATGAAGGATTATAATGTCATTCATGTATGTGTGGACAACTATCTTCAGGAAACGACGTGACTCTCTTTTCATCACCACAACACATTTATGATATATATGTATATTTAAAGAAATAATATCATATATTAGATATTATGATCATTCTTGAAATATAATATATTTCTTAACTTATTTCTATAATGATTAATCAAAAAATGGAAATGTTATTCATGCGTACGTATGACCTACCGTACACATGATCGTAACATGCCTCATTTCTCAAAACCATACCTAATTATTGATTTTAAGAGTTTAATTGATGAATAAATTTGATAAATATGTCATAGTTATTATTTGGTAGATTAATAAACAACATAAAATAAAAAATAAATACAACTTTCATGAAAAAACATAAATAAAAAAACAGGGCAATTAACTGTTGAAACATGGAAAATAATGAAAATTTATTAATGAATGGAGGATAAGATTTCGAAAAAGGATCATATATGACATTATAAAAATTAATATGGTTCTTTAATAACTTAATAAAAATGTTAAAACCTTTGTACATGACTTTAATGCACGTACAACCAAATGTAAGTGCAAGTTTTGGGGTTTCATCTCAATTTACATTCCATTGAAACTTATTTGTTATTATGCACAAATTCACTTTTATATGGTGTAAATATAGAAACATTAACTTTTAATATCATAAATAAATAATTATAAATTCTATTTTATGTTTCCATTTTAATTATTTCATCTAAGTGGAATTTACTAGGAAATTAACAAATAATAAGAGTTATTGTGGAATCTCACTTTCTTTTGTGATTGTCTACTTTATATTGAAATAATCACTTTATTGTAACTATATTTCGTTGGAAATTAAATTAATATTTAATATATATTATTTTGTGATTTATATTATTATTTCCTAAACTATATACCATTTTTGCAAATGTTTTTACATTGAATTTTATTTGATTAACTCGGGAAATATTGATAAATTCATGCCATTAACTTATTAAAGACATTTGATAAGGATAATTGTTTATGAGTTAAAGCAATTATTCTATATATGAGGAATAAATTTTAAATTTAATAAATATGTTGTTGAATGGTTAATTAAATCTACTTGATGCATCATTAGTCTCGTGAGATAAAATCAATTGGAAAACCCCTATGCTTTTTTAATCGGTATGTTTTAAAATGTCTTATAAAAGGTCTTGAAAGTAGTATGTTATAAACTGTATTATGAAAGGACAGAGGGTAACAGAATCATTTTCCTGGGAAATATTATGTCATATAATTAAGAATTCCATTCATTAAGAGTTCAATTATTGTTATCCAAAATATTTTTCACTATTATATTATATTTGGAAGATTTTTATTTTTAGTTCATTGATTGAATAACAAATGTTTTTAGTTATTTAACATTACATATTGATTTTTCGTTATCTATTTATTTAAATGGAATTAATTTTTAGATATTTACCTTGATATAATGATTATTATTTGTTGATTAATGATATATTCCACTGTACTTAAACCTCACTGAGAATTTTATCTCACCCTTATTTGGTCCCCTTTCCCAAGTATTCTATGAATAATACGTTTTTATATGAAATGATATGATTGATATAATATTTTCATCCTAAAGAAAAAATTATGTTATAATTTTTGTATTCAATTGTAATTCAAGACTCAAGTATGTGTCTAGTTTACCAACACTTCTAAACCATTCAGTCCTTCAAGATTCCATTCCATATATCTTATTCAAATGTAATAGATCAAACACAAATTTCGGGATACTAGGTTGGGGTTTCAATTGTTGGTATTATATAAAGTTTATTAGAATCCTTGTTTAATATATTTAGAAAAAAATATAATATGGAACATAACACTTGGAAAAAATTTGAGGATAAGTATATAAGAACATCCTAATGTTTTGGAAAGTTATAGATTACATGTTTTTTCATAGAAATACATCATTATATGGATACTACATGTGGACGTGGTTCTAGAAAAAATGTACCTAGGTGTAATAATTGCAAAAGGTGAATTGGGATTGACTATATCATCACGTGGTGCATGAAAATGATCCTTAATACGTACCTAGTTTAATAATCATAGGGGACACACAGAGGATAATTCACATTTTCATTACAAAAAATTATGATGTATTTGAATAGATAATGATAATTAATGACCTAGCTTAAACCTGAAGTGTATTAGATTGAAAATAAGGTGTGTTATTGAACATTTGAAATTAATTTATGTTTACAAAAGAAGTTCATAAAATAATTTTTTTTGTTAAAAAATTAATAGTATGATAGAAGGAAATAAATATCATCCTAGGGATCCATTTTTAGTTCGTTTTTTTATTGTGGAGAGCCTATGAATTATCTGAATAAAAGAAATATTCTAAATATTAAACCATATAATAATTAAGTACAGTTTTTGAAATAAAATATAAGAAGTATTTTTGTATTTAGATTTAATAATTAATATTTATAGGTATTTCTACTGTTGATTTTTCGGTATTAGAATCATGAAATGTATAAGGATTGTGTTATATTTTAAAAGTATATATTTATTAATTAACTTATGAGTTATGGATACCACCATGGTTTATGAGTTTAAGTTTGATAATAATTTCAAATTCTTAAATAGACCTTTTTAAAATTTGGGTGGTAGAAATATAACATGATGAAAAATATTTTTGAAGAAATTTATAACAATACCACCCATTGGTTTCATATATGTTTTAGTGGAAAAAATAATTGAGGAATATTCCCATTAAATTTTATAAACATAAGTAGAAATTTATTTATATCCTTTAGGGTTAATATGATAATTAATGACACTGCATTCATAATTAAATAAGTTTATTATAATTTGTGTAAAAAATAAATTGTATTAAAAACCATAGTAATCATGTTATTTAATGATTAATATAATTTCAAGGATTTACATAATACTTTTTGAAACAATTATAAGAATTATATTAATATTCTTTATAGAAAAAGGACAAACCATATATTGGGTGAAATCCCAAATCATTTAGAAAGGCAGTGGGGCTTGAACACATGATCGAAGGATAATATGGGTTTCATGCCCACCAGTAGCCTATGTAATGTCCTGGTTAATATGTCACTGTTTTTAATTGAAATTTTTTACAAATAAATATTAATAATGAACCTGTGGTGTTACTTTTTAGGTTTATAGATTAATTTATTATATTTTATAAGTTGTGCGAATGATATTGGATTTGGAAACTAGATAGAGATTGATGGAAAGACTTGTCCCTCTTTTATGGATCTTATGATCTGTTAAGAGATGATTTTTTTACTTCAGGCATAAAAATTGATATTTTGGATATTAATTTATTAAATTAAGGGATTAATTATAACTTTAATGAAGCTAACCCAAATGATTAAAATTTTCATGTTAATTAGAAACATATCAAGTAAGTATATTTTATTATATTCTTAGATAGTAAAGTAATTCCTCAAAATTAGTAAAATGATCCTGAAACCAATATTTTATCCAATTACATTCATATTTGATGAATGATATGGAAATTTAGATCATAATAGATTTATGGATCGGAGTCCCTTAATTTACCATTGACCATTAAATTTCATAGGTTCATTGGTCTCAATTATTCTCTAAAATTATTTATTATTTTATTGCATGTCAATATTCTCATTTCCCACCTATGTTCTCATACATGGAAATCTAGTTATGTTTTTTCCACATGAACATAATATTTTCATTTCCCTCTTATTAAGAGGATGTTTTAATAAAAATTTTATGATTTGGTGTTTCACGAATATAATTTTCAATTAAAAAACCCATGATTACCAAGATCAAGTATAAATTATGAGGATAAAATTTATGAATAGGGATATTCAATGCCATTTCTTAGTTGGGGAATGTGTATCTCCCTTGGTTGGCGGATCCACTATACGGATAAATAGGGGGAATTAATTGATACCCACGTTTAACATATGATCCTCAACTTGGTTCGTGAGGACTCAGTAGGTGCATCCAAGAGACTCGAGATCAAATCTGGGTGGAGGCGTATTTCTGGGTACAGTAGCAACACTGTAGCAGGTACGGTTTCGTACTATAGCAGCTAAAACTATTCATCCAATTGGGTCTTTGGGCCACCTGTTTGGGCCTCGGGTTCTGAAAGGATTTCGAGCCAACCAAGGCCTTTAGGACAGTTGATTCTCAAGGCCTTTGGGCCACCTTAAGGCCTTAGGTCCACCCCAAGGCCTTTGGACAACTTGATTTTAGATGTACAAGTTTGATTATAAGGAACAAGGCTTCAGATGAGGATTCAGAGCAGGCGCATCCACTAGAGCAGAGCTAACTGAATTTGGAAGAATGAGATGGTATGACTTTGCCATCGTTACCAGGCCTGTGCAGCTTAGCATATGATAGTTAGCCGACCAGACCTATAATGGTGGAGTGCTGATATCATGACATATGCTGGGGAAGAGCAGTTCCAAGTTGTCTTGTCTGGGTGATTCCCTCTAAGACCTACGGGTCATGTAATTGTCTCTAAGCCTTCGGGCCTTGTAAGGGTTCCACATAACCCCTTGAAAGGTGGATTATCAAAAAAAAAAAATTAAGGCCTTCAGGCCATTCCGACCAATTTCTTCAATATCTTAAAATACACACAACAACGAGTTACTTTGATAGCTTGTGTTACACACCAGAGCGTTTTACTGTAAAATAATATAGTATTAAAATTTTTATTTAATATGATAGTTATCACCAGATATTGGAATTATGGGAAGGTATGGGAATAAATAACTTATGAAAATATATATTTTTCACATGATTATTAGTTACATATTAATTATTAATAAAATAATAATCATTTAAAAGAAAAGAAATGTTTTCTGAACAACTCTATTTTTCTAAATGATGGTTTAGACACAATTTGAAGACAAAATTTATGATTAATTTTTAAAACTTTTAGAAAAATAATTTGAAAAAATATAATCCTTTTTTTTAACTATAATATAAAAATAATCTAGGGGTAAACTTTTGTATTTTTATGAAAGGTTCCATTTTTTGATGAATACTGAAAAATATTAGATTTTAACTGAAAATTTCCTTTTTTTAAAATAATTTATATTGTAAAATTATAATTTTAATTGGTTTTAAACTAAAATTATTTAAATTTTATATAAATAAATCCAATTTAAGTCATTCGAAAAAATTTAATATTGAATTTATATCTAATTGTTTTTTAAACTTTTGAACTTTTTCACTTTAAAAACTTGTTTTCTTGTCACATATAAATAATTAATTTAAAATTTAAAATTTAAAATTTTCCAATTATATAAATTGGAAACAAAAATAATGGATTAAATATTTGGAATCATAATAATTTATAATGTCTACAAAATTTCATATTTATTTTTTTCCATAGTGAATAGTGAATGAATTAAAAATTGTTTACCACAACTTAGGTAAAAATGAATTTCTCAGGGAGTTAACATAGAATGATATGAGTAAAAAGACATAAAATATTATATTAAGTTTATTTAATTATTATATTTCTAAAATTTCCATCGAAGTCTCTAATATATGAAAATTACATGCCACTTTCATTTGAATATGAAGTATATAATAAGTAAAGAAAAGAAAAAGTCAAAAAGGGAAATTTTCTTACATTTAATATCTATAAAGCATTAGAACATGCAAAATAAATCATATTTTGGGTTATAGTTACAATTTTAAAATATAAATTAATTTTTCTTATCATGAATATTTTTTTAATCTTTTTGAGATTAAATAATTACTTTAAATTCTTAAGAAATGCTAATGCATAGATTATTTTGTTAATAATTTATTTAAATAAATGATACTAAAAATATTAAAAGTGAATTAAATTGAATGAATTACTATTTTCCATTACTTTTTAGATGAATATATCATTTTATATAGGTTATTAAAAAATATATTCAAATTCCATCATTGTATTGATGTTTTTTAAATTCAATTTAAATTAATAATGTCAAAATTGATATTAATGTTATTTTATGATAAAATATATTTTATTAATCAAATTAAAATTACAAAAAAATTAATATTAATCCAAGTGATTTTTAAATTTTAATAAATATAAATTATATTCCATTGATGCACCAATTTATCTTTTTATAATGAATGTATGGAACCTTAAATAGTAAAACCTATGTTAGCATGTGAAAGGTTAAAGTAGTGTTTCTACACATTAGAAGCACCTATGTAAGAATTAATTTTCAACACACATAGGATTTTTATTTTATAAATTATATATCATATTTTGAATCATATTGTAATTTTTTTAATAATTTCCACTTTAATTTTCTCTTAAATGATAAATGAACTTTGTTAGAAAAGTAGTTACCAAAGTGAAAACAAAAAATGGTAAAAATAAAAAAACATAAAAGTTAAGTAATAGTGTTTAAAAAAAGTGTTTTATTGTTAGGTGGTGGTGTTTATTGACCATACCATCCCTAATGACCTTTAATTATAATTTTTTACCCACCTAAGGTAATATTAAACTCCCAATAGTGAATACTTTTGGGTATTTACAAGAATTCCAGTCCTCCCCATCTATAAAGGTAACTCACTCCCCAAACTTATTCACACATATACATCCATTTTGATCATCCAAACACTATAAAAATCACATTTAAAATTCCCTCATATCATCCAAGAACCCTTAGTTTTGTCACAAATTTAACCAATAAGGATTTAGTGCAAACCCAATGAGGATACCTGAAGAAGGGTTAACGGTCATCAACGAGAATCTTTTTTATTCCTTTCACCACCTCCCTAAATTATTATTACCTCAGGATAAAATAATAAACTCATTTTATTACATATAAGGTATTTTTTTATAATAATTTCACTACCAATATGTCACCCCTATTCTATCAAATGGGTTATGAAATCATTGTTCGTGTGTACCAAAGACTACCACCTCACGAACTAATGTCGTTCAGTTTTGAATTACCACATCTCAAGATTAGGTATGATGATGGATATAAAAAATTGATATGATATTTATAAAATTATTATTCCTCTAGATTAATTAAATATTATATACCCTTTTTATATTCCATTCTATATGGGACACTATAAAGACTCTCGTGTGTACGGAGGACTACCGCCTCACGGAGTGATATGATTCACCTTTCACTTACACGTAACATGGAATGTGATAAGGATAAAATATTATTAATATATGTGATATAAAAGACATAATTATGTTTTTAATGACATATTTATCATTTTGGAATGAAAATATATATCATTTTTTTAGTACCTTTTCACTAAATGAAAAATGATAACATCATCCATGATTGTGTGGACTACTGCCTTCACAAAACAATGTGACACTATTTTCATCACCACACCACATGGATGATATATACATATATATTTATATAAATAATATGGTATTTATTAAATACTATCATTATACAAGGTTAATATTTTTCTGACCTTTTTTCCATAATGATCAATGAAAAATGGAAGTGTTACTCATGCTTATGTACATTCTACTGTCTCCATGATCATTACATGCTTCATTTCTCATAACCATCCTCCATGATTGGTTTTAAGATGAAAATTGATGAATAAATATGATAATTACTTTTTTATTATTATTCTGGATATTATGAAGCTATATAATATACATAAGAACCAAAATTTTTGTGAAAAAACACGAATAAGAAAACAAGGCAATTTATACCCAAAACATGGGAAATAATGAAACGTTATTAATGAATGAGTGATAAAATGTCATAAAATGATCATATTTGATATTATAAATATTAACTTGGTTCTTTTATAGGTTAATAATTTTTTTTAAAAACTATACATGATTTTAACACATGTTTAACCAAAAGTAATCATATGGTAAGAGATTTTGTCTCCATTTACATTCCATAGAGGCTTATTTGTTCTTACACAACAATTCACTTTTATATTCTGTATATAATACCCCTTTGAAATGTAATATCATGAATAATTAATTCTTCATGGTATTTTATGTTTCAATATTAATTATATATTTTAAGGGGATTTTACTTCAAAATTACCAAATGGTAAGTGTTATTGTGAAATCTCTCTTTCTTTTGTTATTGTTTATTTCTCTTGAAATAATCACTTTCTTATAACCATTTTTCATTGGAAATTAAATTTACCTTAAATATACATTTTATTGTGTGATGTATATGATTATTTACAAACAAATTTTTACCTTTAATGTTATTTTATTAATATGGTAAATATTATCAAACTAGTATCCTTTACTCAATACAAACAGTTGATAAGGAACATTGTTTAAGAATTAAATTGATTGTTTGATATATGAAGAATAATTTGGACATGAAATAAATAAGTTGGAGACCTGTTAATTAATTAACCTTGATGCATCAGTAGTCTCATGAGAAAAAATTAGTTTAAAAAACAATATGTGTTTATAACCAATAAGATTTTAGCTGTCTTATAAAAGGACTTGAAAATAGTCTATTTTGGACCATCTTGTGAAAGGCCTTAATAGTAGAGGAACAATGATACTAGGAAACATTAAATCATATAATTAATAATTTCTTTCAGTAAGAGTTTAGTTATTATTATCCAAGATATTTTCATTATGACATTATCTTTATATGCTTTTCATTTTCAGTTCATTGATAAAATGAAATGTGTTTTCAACTATTTACCTTTTTATATTGGTTTTGAATTATCCAATTATTTAAATGGAATATTTTTTCAGTTATTTAACTTTTCATATTTATTATTCTTTATTGATTCATGATATCTACCACTGTACTTAACCTTGTCCGAGCATTTGAGATCACCGTTATTTTTTCCTTTCCTAGGGATTCTATGAAGTGTACTAAGTTTGAGATGCAAGGATATGTTAGAGATTATAATTTCAACCTCAGAAAAATATGCTGTAATTTGTGAATTCAATTAAAATTCATGAATCAAGTATATATCTAGTTTTCAAATACTACTAAACTATTTATTCTATCAGGATGAAATTCCTTGTATCATATGCTAATTTAATAAAGAAGGCACTAGCTATAGGCTTCTTGGATCAGAGATGCTAATTTTTTTTCCTATTATGTGACATCAAAATATATGGTTTCTAATTATATTTGAAAGGACATGTTTTAATCCCTTCTCATGGTAATGTTACCATATATATAGAAACTATCACCTCCATGGATAATAATAAATTTCAGAGTTCCTAACTATATGTCTTTAAAATATAACACCCCAAACATATGTATCGATAAGTAATAATAAAAATATGGAGAACCTATAATATTTACATACATTTATATCGATGAATGGTATCAATATATCATTAATATAGTAGAAAATAATCCCCATATAAGGAACTTGGGAAGTATTCACTAATATGACTTAAATCATTAAGAGAGCCCAAAGTAGTTAATAATTCCCCCTTAAATGGCGTGATGATCCCAAAATTCTATCTTATTAACCAATGTGCCTCGAAATGTGTCACTGATGATAACCCTCATGATGAAATACCTTTTAAAAGCATTTATTTAGTGGCATCCATTTCCATAGACGTGGAACCCATTGGTTTTTTTAATTTTGTGAACAAACCCCATTGGAAACCATCCTAAACAAGAATAATAATGAAACATAAATATTGTAAAACCATGATCATCCACTAAAAATTAAGTATTGGAATATTCTTTCTTGGGTGAAACAAATACCTTGTTATAGGATTTAAAATCCATTTTACTAATTTATAATTTTAAATAATGTTTATATATCCCGGTTGGTAAATTTTAAAGTAGTTAGAAAAATATAAAACACCATTCGAATATTCCCCTTAGTTGTTTGAATTAAATATGGGGTAAGAATGATATTTATGGTTGTTGGATTTAATTTTTTTGTTATAGTTTATATGGATATGATTGAGGAGTGTTTTATATTTTCCTTAACCCCCTAGATATTCCCATGATGAAAAATTATTCTTTATTTATGATTCTTATAATTTTATTCTTCATTGTAGTACAATCGTGATTACCTTTAATGTTTATTTATTTATTATATAGAGTCTATTAAAATTTAATCTTATGACTTATTTATGCACCCATTTTTGTTTTAAAATAACTAGCAGAATTTCAAAAAAAAGGTACTTGTTTAAGATCCCTATATGGATTTTTCAGAGAACATATCAAATGTGTTGCCCCTATTTTCTAAATTTCTTAAAATGATTCATTTAATAAAATTTAAAATTCCATTTCATTAAAGTCATTATTTAAATTTAAGAGAAATACTTTAAATATATTAAAATTATTGTATTGTGATAATTGGTTTTATGCATTTAGAAATGAAAAATATATCTTCTAGATATATTTCAATCTAGCTTAAAAAATTTTCTATAACTAAAGGTTAAGTAAGTAGAAAGGAAGGTGGTTCCATACTATGAATTTTTATTCTAAAACTTATATTATATATCTTTTATAGGTTCAATATCATCTCTTGATCACACATAGAGTATTTATTATTTATGTATTGGATAGTGACCTATGTTCACATAGATGCTAGATTTTGTTTATTTTATTCTTATTTTCATATCGCATTTACCAAATCATTGAATCCTATATTTTTTTTTCTTTCCGTAATTGGTGTTTTATTTTATATTTAATGAAAATGATTCTATGTGAAGGGGCTATTATGTGTGATGGAATTGGAGGTGAGTTGGGGGTTTATTGTTTTTTATTATGTTACCTCTTTTATATTATATATATTTATTTTCTTTTGGTGCATGAACCTTCAACATACCGAGGATTCATTATTGAATTCCGTAAGTAAATATTATGTTTATTAATTTCATTTCCAATAGTAATAATTTCCATTGTGTTTACTTTTACTATCGATACTAGTTCCTAACCTGAGGGGATCGCGAATTTCCCCACCCTAGGCCTTTTCATAGGCTGACTTGAGTGTTCAATAAAAGGACGAATTGGGATAATTTTTGATAGTATGTATGAAATCATTACATGAAAAAATGGGTTCCCAAGATAATTTCTGGAATGAGGCACCCACATTACGAAACCATACTAATGTACTCAAGGCCCTCCAACTAATTCCAATAAACCAATTAGATCAATTATAATTGTAAATAAGGATATGAAAAATAACCGAGAGACCAAACTCTGAAAACCATGCACGAATCATCAACCCTAACAAAATCCACAAATATAATGAGCATATCAACTGAACTAGTGATCACAATAACCTATAAATATCATGTAAACACCTATTAAATATTCATACATATATAATATAACCAGTATTATCATCATAGGACTTTGATCAATGAAGTATTCTATAAATAACATAGTTGTCAACACCACCCTCTTGGTCATTCTATGTGCACCCAACCTCAACTGCCTCACCCATAATGCTGACTAGAATTAATAACATCATACTACCACATATACTTATAAAACCTCATTCATAAACATGATAATGGTTAATACCACATTGTTTCATTAAAGTGAAAATTTTTACATGTAGCCATTTTGGTCAAACCCATCACTTTCTCACAGAACTCTATTATGAAGAACACCCTATAAACTGTCTCCCAACAACACATGAAACATTATAAGAAATCCCCTAATATATAAACAATCATGAAATATAGCCAAGGCATAGATCACCCCATATCAGCATAAAACCACACCAGATCTCACCATGTGGACTTCCCTTTACTTACATTGACCACAATGAATAGAATTATTAATCGTCAACGTGACACACTGATGCCTAAAGATCACTATTAAGAAACTTATATAAGTAGGGGAAATGTCTAGGAACTACCTAACTAGTATAATAAAGAACATAAATGTTAAATTCCATTGCTTGATTTAACCCGATGAGGGATAAAGCTGGATTTAAAAGAAAAATCTACAAAATAAAGAGTTTAGTAGTAAATTATTACAGTTTTGAAAAAAATAGAAAAAAATGATAATGAATATCATACCTCACCCATTTTGTCCCTATATTATTTATGGATAAAAGAAAATCTAACAACTATATTAGATCCCACTTAGGAAGAAAAGGTAAAGATAGATAGAAGGACACATGTGACTGACCTTGGATAAATAAGGCAACAAAAATTTATTTTTTTAACATTATATAAATTTAATTAATATTTTTTTAAATACTTATGACCCTCTTGTGGCATGACCACCTTGGTTACTTGGTAATTTCACAGCCAAGTACACATTGTGGAATAGAACTTTAGGCCAAGGAATAAAAAATATTCCAAAAAATGGAATAGAAAACCCAAAACTCCTTTCCCAGGCTCACATTGTGTCCTAACCCGACCCATCATTATGAAATATCATTAATATTTAGGGATTCATGGTGAAATACATATGGATACTACATGACTATAACCCCTTGATATTTTCCCTTCATGACATAACACATGGGTTGTGGAATGAGTAATCACCTCCAAAAAAATTTATTCATATTGATTATATCATCACACTAAAACTCCATATATTGTTACGTAACCATTGGTAGATAATAAAAACTTCATCCTAAGACCCAAAAAACATAAAACACTTGATTATATAATCGGATGACACCTTAGACACAAAAATATAATAAAATACAAATTTTTATTCTATTATTAGACGCATATTACCTTCCTCAACACCCCACACAGTTACATCAGGGTGGAGCTACTATGGTATACTTATCAAGGGATTTACAGATGTCGCATCCACACGAATTCAATGGTTTGGGATTTACTCATGATAAATAGAAATAAATAATTCTTCTTGAGGGTATCTTTGATCTATTTGAGATACACAATGATCCCTATGTGATGATTGAATCCTTTATGATTTAGGGGCCTATAAGTAGAAGGTGGGTGTCTTTGTTCTATATAGTAGGTGTGAGGTCCTATCTTGTGTTGAATTATAGTAAATATTCATCAAGGATTTATTCCCCAATTCCTTTAATATTGACTGGTTTAAGGTGTTTATAGATCCAAATCAGGTGACATTATTACTGAGGAATTATACCACCCATTTTTATAAGTTGTTGGAGTTTTCTTCCTTGTTCTCTATAAACAATGCCTAAAAACCCCCACATGTTTGGGCTTAAAATTCAGCCCAATTTGATATTCATAGTGAGTATTCTCAAAGTGGTGTCATATTTTTATATAGTTTTCAAGGCTCTAACAATTAGAAATATCCTATTAAAGGAGAATATAGATGGCTACCTTCCTTTTCTTGGTAGTTATAGTGGTGGAAATTAATGTGGTTCCAATGGTTACACTTATAGTGGAATTTATATGATATATAATGAGAAACACTATTGTAATGATAGGTAGTAGATATGGGGTGGATGTTTATTAAATCCTTCCATAGTAGGAGCTCCTTTTGTGTGATATTAGTGTGGGTGGTTGGGAAATTTCTATAACATATATCATAACACTATGAAGATTTTATATTAAAATATAAGGATAGTGAACCAATATTATTTATATATGAGGATGATTATATACAGTTTAGGCTAATGTTTAGGGAATTCACTAGATTACCAATCATGGTAAGGGGGACTAAAACATATTTATAGTTTAAACTCAACTAAGTGGTCAGTGAAAGGGGTTGGTCAAGAATCATATGGAAGTAGTTGTAGGCTCCCCAAGAAATAATTCCTTAGGATAATTTGTTATTTCCGATCTAGGGACACAAATTGTTGGTTGGAAGCATAAATGAATTATACTTGGTTCCAAATAACAAGGTATAGGGTTATTATTATAAGAGAGGCATGGTTTTGGTTTCATATATTCTATATGTTTCTTTATTTGATACAAGATCAACTCATTCCTTTACATCCACTCATGTGGGGTTTATCTTGGGGTTAGATGTCGAGTTCTATTCAAGTATGTTGGCTCTAGATACACCTATTAGTTAAAAACTGGATCATATTTAGATATTAATAGGGTGTTCTATAGTTTGTGGGGGCTATGAAAAATTATGGCATTTATTCATCTAGTATGTGGAATGTTTTGATGTTATGATTAGGATATATTGGTTAGTACACTTGCAGGATCTCATTGACTTCTATCAAAGGTGGTTTTTATTCTCTTTCCTTATTTGGAATGAGTATACATTCATTGGTGAATAAAGTGTCATGGTAGGTATATATGGATTAGTCTTTAGTCATTTGGGGGCATTATAGTGCAAATGGCTAGGATAGTCCTTATAGAATATTTTTATGAGGTTCCATCTACCTTCCATCCAACATTTTAACATTTTTAAGATGCATTTTTTGTTGATTTCATTAGTTCACCACCTGATAGGTAGATATATTTGATGATAAAACTCATACATTGTATGGATATTATATCAATATCTTTTATCATATGTCCCGAATCAAGTTGATAGAGATTAAGGTGAAGATCAAGGATCATTAAGAGACGGGTTTCATCAATCAAAGGACCTATATTTAGAGTGATAATTTTTTCTATAATAAGGAAAAAATTGTTGTTATGAATGAATTACTAATAGAAAAATAAATTTATTAAAAATAATAGATATATATTACCACTAATATATGATCTATTTTACTGGTTTAGGTTATCCTAATGATTCATCAATATTGGTCTATATTTAAGATATCACTAGTTGTGGGTTAGGTTAGAGGATAAAACAAATATAATTTTTCTATTTTGTTATGGTAAATATGAGTAGATTCTGATGAAATTTAGTATTATGAATGTACTGATGGTGTGTATGTTCTTATGAACTAAATTTTTTATCCATTCATGGGCTTATTCATTTTAATTTTACTTGATGGAATTCTAGTATATCCATGGACCTAGTAGTTTCATGTTGAGAAGCTCAAAATTATATTGAGGACACTTAGAGTGTATCAACATTACAAAAATATGTAAAAGAATAATTTATGGATTAAAGAGACAAATTTCATTGGGAATTTTATATCTAATATGAGAATTTCTGTTGACCTTGATATGGTACAGGCAGTGATATATTAGGGTTAGAGGAGGAATGTGTTTGAGTTCAAAAGTTTCTTTATCCTAGTTGGGTAATATAAATAGTTAATTAAAAATTTATCTCGCATTGAAGTACCTATTATGGGACTAAAAAAGATAAGGGATAAATTAAATTGGTATCACTAGTATGTACTAATATTTTATAAGTTGAAATAAAGGGTTAAATCTACTCTGATTTTGATTCTTCTAGACCGAGGGAAGCAGTTTTTAATGTCTATATGGTTGGTCTTGGAGGTGTATTGATGTTAATGGATTGGTTGGGTTCTTATGGGTCTCCTTATATATAACCCCACTAGTGGAACTACACATCACATAATCTATATTTTCCTATTATATTGGATTCTCTAATGTTTTGGACACTTCATTTATCAGGTAATATATTTTCGATCTAAACAAAACATAATTTTTTTAGTAGATCTTATATCTATGAGACTTGGGTCTTTGATAGATTAATTAAATGAAATACCTATAAATTTTTAAATTTGAAATATTTTATGTCTTAATGAAGATTAATTACATATAATATGCTTCGAGTATGGGAAGCCAAGAGTAGGTGGTGTAAGATTTTAACAGAGAGTGGGTGTTGATGTCTTTTTTCAAGGAGTGTTAATAAGATATGAAATTGAGGAATGTAACTATGAAGTTTACCCCATAGACATTACTCAATAACTATTAGATCAAATTAAGTACAAAAAAGTCCAATTTTAATTTTATAATGATTTGGGAATGACTTATGGGGTAGTTATTATATGGTGATAAGATAAGGATGAGTTATTGTATGTCCATGATAAGGTGGTGGTTCGTACTTTTATGAGGTAGTAATTAATGATATATGCCCACACCTCTTAATGGACCTTTCACATGAGGCTGATGAAGATATAGAAAAAGATCTAAACACTAATTTTAGTGGACTTGTATGAATTGTGGCATCACAAGTAATGTGGCTTAATGTTTCACCTGCTAGATGTTAAAGGAAGAACATTAGTTTTCGAGTGAGTTACCTCAACTACTCCAATTTCCCACTTAGAAGTGGGATGAGGTGACCATAGATTTTTTTTACTAATATTCTGAGGAAATAAATGGGTCATTATATAGTGTGTATGGGAGTGTATTGATTAAATAAGGATGATCACATTCTACCTATTAGATATACCAAGTATGTGGATGAGATGGGTAAGCTCTATTTGTGGGAGATCATATGTCTTCATCCTATATTTATGTGAGTTGTAACACATCGAGATGATTGTTTCATTTCAAGGTTCTAGTAGAGCCTGTATAAGATACAATTTTTTAGTTGAAACTAATTATGGTTTATTACCCATAGATAGATGTTCATTTTGACATGATGATCTATATACCCAAGGATATTATTAGGGAATATGTGTTAAAATTTAGTTGATCATGGGATGACTATCTAGCCTTGTTAGAGTTTTCATTCAGTAAAACTTCTAGGATTTTGTATGGATGGATCATTATGATAATTTAAGTAGACTCCCATGCTTATCACCCTTGTATTAATTAAAATAAGGTGAGTTAGTGATCATTATGATAATTTTTGTGTAGGAGACCACTAAGCAGGTATAGTAGACCGTGAAGTGGTATCTTAACAATAAATGTAGGAAGAACATTTATACCCACTGGTGGTGATGAACCCATGATTTTTACATGGGTGATCTGGTATTTTTATTTGTATCACCTCAATATGGGAATTGATTTTGAGAGAATAACGAAAGTGTACACCATGTTTTATTGATCGATTCAAAATTATAGAGTAGACCAAGAGTGAAGCTTACTAGTTTTATATTCCTTAATGATATTAATAAATTCACGATATGATTCATGCATTATAGTTCAATAACTATTACTTAAACCCCACACACGTTATTTACACTAATGATTTCAAGTTAGAGGTCTGCATATCAGTTGACTAATGATTAGTTAGTATAATGGAATAGAGTGAGATTGTGTTTTAAGGGAAGAAAATACCTCTTTTACATGTCTTTTAGTAGCATGAGAGTGTCTAGGATGAGATCTGAGAGAAATATTTGGATACTTTATCCATGTGGCCCGAGATATTGGATTAAGATCCCATATCATGCTACTTGATGATGGGAATCCCTTAATGGGGAGTTTGTAAAAACATTTAATTTTTATAAAAAATAAAGAACTCATTGATTTATTATCATAATTTCTTGGGACGATTTGAGATTTTATATAGTGGATTCAGGGGTCGGTGAAATTTTTGAGAGGGGTA
Source organism: Viscum album (assembly GCA_963277665.1). NCBI lineage: Eukaryota > Viridiplantae > Streptophyta > Magnoliopsida > Santalales > Viscaceae > Viscum > Viscum album. The sequence goes on along the minus strand of OY728132.1, from coordinate 27,273,320 downwards.
TCAAGGAAACTCTATTAAAATATGTAGTATAAGTGAACTGAGTTTTATGTGTCTTACAAGTGGGACTTTCAATTCTTGGAGCCCCACCGGCTAAATAGCATGGGTTGGCTAGGTGGTCATAGGAGAACCAAACACTAAATATAAGCATACAAAATACCCAGTGGGGTTCCTATGATTTTTAGTATATTTTCTATAATTTCATCCCAAATTACTCTTTAAACTTCCTTATTCTCTTACACAGACCTAGCATGAGTTACACTTTATTTTTGGATCTCTATTAACTTCATAAAACTCTCTTATACTCCAATATTCCCTATTTAATGTTTCATTGATTGCAGTGGTACTCTATCATTGATACTAGATCTTTCTAATAAGGTGATGTTAGTTTCTTCCACTACATATTCTTCAGTATTGTTAAATACATAATTTTAAAAGTTTATGTCAGGTTTTGGGATTTTAGTGATTTTGGATTGAATAAATTTTCTTGGTTTAGTTATTTTTATCTAAAAGGATTTAGTTAGGAATTATTTCCCATGTTTAGGTGTTTTTATGTGATTTCATGGGCTGTTATGATTGTGGGTGTGTGCGTATTCTTCAAAATGTTTTTCCATAGATATCAAAATGACTAGGTGGTTCTATATAGATAGAAATGGATATGGAATTACTAATGGGAACATGGCCTGAAATAATATAAGAGAATTAAGAGAATAGTCTCTGTAATGTTTGTTCAAGGATCTCAATGATATTTGTAAATCCATTTCATATTGGGAGGTCCATATGAGGCCATGTAACAATCTGGATTAGACCTATTGAACAGGGATGGGGAATTATATTCCCAATAACCATAGGCTATAACATATTTAAGGATAATCACACAAGATCCAAATGGAATAATATATACATATTAATATATAAATAAAAAATTACATTGAGTAATTAAACAAAACATATATAACAATATAAACCAAATAAATAATTATATAAAATTGGGAGATAATACTATAAAAATCATACAATAATAAAATGAAAAGTAAAAATATATCTATGTAACACAGTAATTTATTAATATGTAACCACCTCAATAGTTTCAAACATGATCCATAGTTAAATAATAAATAATGAAATCATTGTTCATATCTAAAATAAAAATCAAGATAAGATAAGGTTTCATACCCCAAGGTGTGTATATAAGGTTGGATAAGAAGTCCAGTATGATACCACCACGAATATTTGAAATTTATCTTAAAAAGAAAATCTCTAAATGATAGTTTGAAATATAATTTGAAAATAACTTTTATGTATTTTCATAATAAAAGGAAAAATAACTTTTTAAACTTTTCTTTCCAAGATTTTTTTATTTATTTAAAACTTAGTCATGAAACCACTAAACATGAATTTGAGGAGATCACAAAAACACATTACATGAAATAAATAATAGAGTACATTGAATCTTAATATAAATTAAATCACATCATATAAAAAATTATAACAAAAAATAAATGAAGGGATGGGATAATTACCTTGAATATATATAGACATCCTTTCAAGTCACTAAGTGGAACTATTTTCTAGCCTATGATGTGATTATATAGACACAAACCCTTATTTATCCCCATTTTACTTACTTGAATACAATCCCATTGATCAAATATAATCTAAAATTGGGTGACACACAGCAGATCATAATCATAAATTGTGCAACACTCATCCATGATTTCACACATAGTTAACCAAGGATCCCATGTAAACCAAAATAATCTCAAACATAGTGAAACCAATAAAGTGAATCCACATACAATATCTCATTTCATACCGAAAACAACATTGACGAAAAATCCCTCTTTCTAATACCATATCAAAATAATAAATATAACTTAAAATAATAATTATACTAATAACATCAAGGGGATTATATGAAAAAGATATTCAACAAACCATAATAATAAAAATAATTCCAATCATATGTTTCTAAATTATATCGTAACTGAAAACCATGAAAATTATTTTATAATTGTCAAACATGTATCCAACACCACTTATAAATTTAATTGAAACCAAAAAAATGTAAGATACACTCCATCAAACTCTTTTTTTATATAATATATATTTCTTTTGAAAACTAACACTTGAATTCCATTTAATTAACTCTTATAAATATCAAATTTTTAACAATAAATCCCTTATAAATTGATTTAAAATATAATAAAACTCAAAGATTTTTTTTAAAACACCTATAATCATAAAACTATATGAGCTGAATTTTACTTAGAGACTCCATAAAAAATAATTTAACATAACGTATATTTTCAAAAAAATCCATGATTGTTTAGGAATCCATTGTAAATAATTTTTTTCTGTATTATATAAAAAAAATTAATTTAGATGGATTAAGCATCGAGAGAATGTAAAATAAATAGAAATAGAGAAATATACTTACCTATATGTTTATGAAAACACAATGAATGTTCCAAATAAAGATGAATTTGGGTTAGATTTTTTTGCACAATTGATATATCAACACTCACTTGAAATTCATGGGTATTTCCTTGACATGGAAAAACCCAAAATCATTCATGAACGATATGTTAAGGAAAATAACAATAGAGGGAATGATAATGAAAAAGAGAGAAAGAAGATCATAAGGAACCATACCCCTAGTAGTCATGGGAAGACTAAGATAAAGAATCCAAAATAAGTAAGGGGAAGTGAGAGAAGCCTCTCCTCTGCACATATTGACTAAAATAGGGGGAAGGGATAAAAACCTTATATCAATGAAAATTAGTAACAATATCTGAATTAATTTACTATAAAATTATTCTAATAAATACATTTCTCATATAATTCTAAATAATTATCAATTATCATTTTTTAAAACACACATTATTTCAAAATCAAATTATTGCTATAATAATAACAAGGTATAATAATAATTCATGAAAAAAATAATAAAATTTTAGATTCACATGAATTTTTATAAAATATAAATAATTTTTTAAAACAGTTTATATGAGTTATATAATAAAAATTAATATACAATAACATCATTATAAAATTCCAAATATTAACTACTTAGAATCCTGAGATCCAATACATGAAAACATAATTTTTTGATGAACTATGTGGAATTAATAGTTATCATGGTTCGTTTTAAAAGCTATGAAGTAACTATTAACCTCCCACTATATAAACAATATTACAGTATATGGTTACAATTTATAGTTTTCTGAAACCATACATACACCATGTACAACAATTGTTTTTCAAAAGTTCATATTTTTTCTTTCAATTTTATTTAATAAAATCCATTGAAAAAAGTATGGTGTCATGAATCCCTTAATTATAACCCTTTTACTCTAGAGACCCCCCTTATGTGTTAATTTCTTAAAATATAATTTTATTTTAATAATGAAATATTATCATTTTAATGAAATTTATAACATAATAATGATAATTTTATATTAAAAAAGACAAGTTAAATAAAAATACCAGATTTAATATCCACTTCTTATGTGGGAACACCCTATAATAAGGAATTATCAAACATCCATCAACTCAACTAATTAGATAAATCATCCAACATCCTTATTATTTTAGAAATAATAAAAATATAAAATGTGAAAACATATTTTTTTTAAAACACACATGTACTTTGATGAATTTACCTTGTTATACAATAAAATTCATTTATAAAAATCCTTTGAATTTAGAAATCCCATAACTAAAATAAAAACAAAATTTTAATAAAAAATAATATGAAAAATTAAATCCAAGGAGACATTTTATTTCCATAATTTTTATAGTACAGAAGGAAAATTAGAAACCATGAAATCAAACTTAATTTTAGATATCATATAGATAACTTTTGAAAAAGAAAATTATGACTATTGGGTAACACAAATAGTATACACCATATAGATTTTTTAAGCTTCAGTTTTATATGTTATAGAGACCAAATGATTTTTAAAATAAAAAGTTATGGATGATGGAAGTTGAGTTCTTATTTTCATCACACGTTAAGATATCTGGGGATGTATAATGACTATAATCAAATCATATAACAGTTTATATGGTTAAAGTAATACCAAATAATTATTTTTGACACAAATAATAATGCATGGTTATTTTTCAATATTACCTTACAATATACTATCCATGAGTTAGGTTCATGAAAATGTTTTGACATGCATGGTTATTTTTTATTGCTTACAAATCTTTGAACAAACCATGAATTTTCCTCTAGAATGAGATTTATACTTTTCCAAGAATTGTACTCTAACCAAGAAACCTTTCTAAAAACCATTAATTTAATAAAAATGATTGATTGATGCCCATTTTTTATAATTATGTCTCTAAACCATCCAAATACACTTCAAATAAAAAACCAATATATTAGATATTTGAATTAACTTTCAGAGACACGTTTCAATTAATTTTACACTATAATTCACTTTTTTGTTTAGAAAATATTTTATTCTTCAAGGAAATACAATGACTTGATATAAAAAATTCACAATCCACATCCAAAATTTTTGAAAATAATTTCTAATATTTCTAAGTAGAAATATTAAAAATTATTGAATAAATAATTACATGATTTTAATCCACATGAATCCTGAAACAATTTTCTACCTTTAGTTATCATGAAATCTATCCAAAATAAGAACCTTTTAAAATAATAAAATATTTTAGAGACATACAACCATCAGGGATTCACATTAACTAATGGAAATAAATATCCAAATCCAAAAATGTATATTAGAAATGGATCCATTAAACAAATATTTATTCATACAACCAAATAAAACACACATCATCAAACCCACTCGAAACATAAAGGATTTAAAAACCAATTAATTATAAAAAATGTATTTTTGAAAATAATTGCACTACCAAACATGGCATTTCACATCCATGGGTCAAGGGTGATAAAATATCATTTAACTAAAAAATTTTAAAATTAAAGATATATTTTTTACAATTTTATCTCAAAGACCATTTTTATTTCAAAACCTTTCCAAAATAAATAAATTTCCATTTTTCAATCCTTGAAAATATTTAATAACATAAAAATTCCAAAAAATTCACAAATATGAAATATTAGGTAAAATCCACTTACATAAATATAAATAAAATGAGTTAATTTGGAACACAAAAACAATGATTTATTTTGGAAAACTACTTTGTTCTATTTAATGAATCAATTGAGACTCAAATTAAAGAACTCAAAAAATAATCCAACTAAATTTAATTCTTTTTAAAAATAATCACCACATTTATAATCCATAAATTATGAATTATGCATCTATTTATTGGAATAAAAAAATATTTTAGACACTACCCAATTCACAAGACATTTCAGGTGGTATGGAGAAGATGAATGCCACAACCTAACCTAAGAAGACTCCCTCCCACACCATAGGGTTGGGATCGTCATTACCATGGGAATGCATGATTTTAAACATCCTAAGGATCCTGAAAATTTGTTAGGTTAAGTGGGGGGAAGATTTAACCGTTGAAATTCTCGAAATAAAGGGTGACACACTGGTGTTCTTGAGGAATTGATCATGCTAGCCTAGAGGTCTTAGGGGAGACCTACATTTTTAATTCCTTGGGTTTTGGTGTAAGTTATAGGGAATCAATTTAACAGTTGACTTAGGGGAGGGAATGGATCTGAATTCTACATGGATGGAAGGAAATTGTATTAAAAAATTAAATATCCTAAGGATACCCCATTCTTCCCATAATTTTTACTATGTGAGATAGGATATTGAAAAGGGGATTTTCTTCAGGAGAATTTTCCTTCACAAGTGAGGGGTGTCCCATTTATTGGTAAATACTCTGACTCAATGATTCATATATAAGGGGATAATTTTCCATTATGTTATGTGGTAGGAATATTCAGGGAAAACTATGTTTTTCTCATTTTGTCTTCTCCCCTATCTTGATGGTTTTCCTCTATCTCTGTTCACCCCAGTTTTAGAGATAACATCTAATATTTGAAGTTGTTTTTCAAATAACCACTTTCTTATATTTTATGTCCATATATAATACATACGGTTATATTACATTCAATAATTTATTCATTATCTATAAATTATTTTTAATTTTTAAGGATGTGAGATAATCGCCTTGTACCGTAAATGATTCTCATTTGTGTGAAACATGAAATTTCATTCTCGATCTAGAAATAAATTTCATTTATGGGGGGGGGGACATCTCACCACAAAAAGTATAATTATTTATAGGGGTGAGAAATGACCACCTCTCCCAACAAATGAAAATCCTTTGTGGGGGTCACAAAGGGAAGTGAAAGTCTCCACATAACATATTTTCTACATGGAAAAAAGTAGGTTGCTTTATAGTTTTAAATAATTTAAAAAACTGATTCTACTTTCTATATGGATAGTCTTGTTGCTAACTCCCAATTTATCTTTGATTGTCTACAAAATTTTATTCAGGCCCAAAAAATTCCCCTAATCTGAATGGATTCAGATCAATATAAAAAAGATTCAATTACAAGGAATAACATGACCCACTTGAATACTTCACAGTACACATGTGCTTTTATATGAGGTTACAAAACTATATAAAGGTGTTTGAAAAACTCATTTTTAACATAGTAGGGATTGGTGGTTTATAGATGGATTTGAAATTACACCATATGATTATCTCCTCTTGGGTATGGACGGTTTGATTACCATAACCTACAGGACAAGGTGAAAGAGGTGAAATCCACTCAAGAGAGGGAGAGAGTGTACTCTAGTTTTAACTTGTAACTATGAAATTCATTGACCATTTTTCTATGATTAAGAATATTAGTATTGATGAGGCCTCTAAACAAGTAGAGATTTCCACAAGGTTTTAAGATTGAGTTTTAGAATAGAGATCCTTAGTGGAAAGATCCATCAATAGTCAAATAATGTTTTCTAAGAGTTGGATTGGATCAATCAAGAATTTGCCATTGTTGAAGAAGTGGTTGATGAGAAGTAGTCTATAGTGAAATAGATATAAATGGTAGGATTATATGCCACTAATTTGGTTTATAAAATGAGATTTCAACATTTTCTCAGCTATTCTGAGATATATAATATTCTGATGAATTAATGATTCAACTTAATGAATACACTATTAAAGCTCTGTAATAGGAGATATTTATTTATATTAGGTGACACTGAGTTCTTTATGTTATACATTTGTCATTTTTTTGATGAAGTGAATGGAAAAATATTGGTTCTTAGTTTTTTTATTTCATCTAAAATTGTAATATCGTCCCGTGATAACATGAAATGCATTTAAATGGTAACAAAAAGATATCATAGATCATCTAACTAACAAATGAAAATATCATCTATATTTATGAATACATAAGTTGAAATAAAGTATGTTTTATTCAAGTTTGGGACATTTATAAGTATATTTATAACTACTATAATCATAGTACTGGAGTTTTTCTTTTAGAATTAATGATCTCATGTGATGATTTTTTGAGTTTCCTTAACATATTAAAACTCAAATGTCACGAATGAATAGAATAATTTCTCTAGATCTTGTCTATGTAATGGGACCAAGTGGTAATAACATCATTATTTCTGGATCCTTAGGATGGAACCTGTAAACTTTTCACCTTTTCTATTTTACACAATTTTTTTTCTATGAGATCATGCAATGTAAATTTATTAAGAGTGATGATTTGACCCTCTTCAAAATTACATTTTTGGGTTCTCATTACGATTTTTTATATGTTTCTTTGGGAAGATTAAGGTTATAAAAGTTTGAAAAAGGGTTTCAAATAGTTTAATTTCATGGTTATTGGACCATTGAGGCTAATGATTAAGGTTATTTTCCTTTGGCAATAAATTAAAGAATTATTCATCCTAAAATTGGAAGAAAAAATTGATAAAGAATGTTCTAACATAGTATGAATTGTGGGGGAAAGAAACATTATAAATCCTGACCATTGGGCCCTCATATTTGAGATAATTATATGGGATATGTATGTGAGTATTAGTTATGGAATATATTCAAAAGGAAAAATCTATTGTGATTATGTTAGGGCTTATTCATACAAGAGGACATTCTAACATGGATGACGATGACTATGGTAGGTAGTCCACATTAGTGGGACATATTACGAGGATCCACAATATGAATATTATGCATAGTGAAAATAATGTTGTCATATATAGTTGGGTGCTTTTTTCACCAATAACCCAGGAAGGTTTTTGAGGATCCGAGTTTCTAAAAACTAGGATGTGTGGTTTATGAAAATAGGATGTTTAAAAATCATTATGGAATCATTTAGACTTGATTATTCCATGACTAGGTGTTTTTAATATCATTGAGATTATGATCTCAAATTTCATGTGGTTCTCATAGGGATTTCCTGGCATAGATCTTTCTCATTAGTGAAGGAAAAAAGAAATTTATTTTGTATCATGAATGTGTGAGGATATTAGATCTGGAAAACTCTATGTACCTCATCAAAGAGAGAATAAAAAAAATATAATTTTAATAATTTTTTTACATAATTTTGGATCATCTGTAAAGAAGAACAATCTATATGATAGAGGCTACTATAAGTAGTTTAAGTTTATATATGATAGACTAAACATTCAATGACACTATCTATGGTGTAGTATGATTTTATAGATTACATTAGTCATATAAAATATCTATTATCATTATAATATTGATCAATGTTAGAAACAACATATAATTGGAGGGTTCTGAAAATTATGCTACAATGAAAATAAAGGGTATTTTTTGTTGTGAAAACTATGATTTATAATTTCATGGGGGGGGGGGATATTGTCCTTTCATGAAAATTAATCATATTATGGATGTGAAGGGATGATTTTTAAACTTTGATCTTGTGCCTCTTAGACCTCGGACAGTGACATGGGAATGAAACATGATGAATAGTCACAGTACTATGTTCATATAGTGTTTTCTATTACGATGCCATCAAGGAATAAAAAGATAAAATGACTTTATCTTAAGGATAAAGATACATTTGGTTTATAGGCCACATGGGTGTACATATTATGCATTACAATACTAGGTATAAAATGTATAGTCAAAACAAAGTTGTCCTTTGGAGTTGGATGCTTTTATCTATGATATCCATGGAAATATTTTATAGATCTATGTTTTCTAATACATAGAGTATGATTCATGAAACAGAGTATCCAAGAAGTATGATGGGAGAATTTAGACAATAATTTTACTAGGATTCAGAATTATATACATAAATATAATTCATATATAGGGAAGTATGAATTTTTTTTGACCTGGAGTTTGTAAATTAGGGAACTTGTGTTGGATTCTCGTCTCTTGATCACTATTACATGTAAGAGAGAGAGGAAATATTTGTGTCATTTTTGGGCCTAGAATGAAAGATTAAAGACCACTATGTATATTTTTGGAACATGAATCAAGGAAAAAATAGTTTTGAGAATGAAATTCCCCACACTGGTTAAGTTATTATGTGAAGAGAGGAAATTTTTATACATGGTGGATATTCCAGCATAGAGGATTTGGGGGTCCCTACATATATTGTAGGAGTAGGAACAAATAAACACATAGTTCTGAGAATGAATATCCCCACACTGATGGAGTTTTTGTGTGAGGAGAGGTCATTTTTATCATGTGGTGTCCATGATAGGATATAGTATTTGGGTTTCACTACATATCATGAAGAATTAGGAACCGAGAAACACATAGTTCTTGAAAATAATGTTGGTGGGGTGGTATGATACTAGCACCAATAATAGGGTTCTGCAAAAGTGAGTGACAAATTATTATTTAGTTTTATGTCATGTAATAGGGATGTGATCCATAAAGTTTAACATCTTTTGGTGAGGATGTTGGATATATATTTTAACATCATATGGAGAGGATGAGGCATTATAAAATTTATTAACTAAAGACATATAAATTTTCAATCATTTTGACATCATGAGACTATGATGAATGGTTGTTACAATTTAAGGTCATGCAGATTTCATTGATGATGTTCCATTTATGTTTTTACATACAGGACCAGTTGTTCCTTTTAAAGTCATTCGATATGAACCATTGGTAAGGGAAAGGATTCCAGAAGAGTTTACATGGTGTTAGTGAGTTTTAAACCTAGAAATAATATAGAGACATGTAGGATTCGTGTTACACAAACATGTTTGGAACAAGTTATCTTAAATTTATTATCACGATTCTTAGACCGCAAGGTGGATGGGTATGTATCAACCATGGTGGAGGCCCTTACTAAGATTCTTAAGACCCATTGAGATATAAAAATTGTGAGTAAGTTGTAATGGGGGGGGATTCATTTTTCCCATAAATTTGAGTAAATGAAAGATGGATCGTGATGAGACTAGAACTAGAATTGAAGGCCCTTTAATTCATGAGCCATAATAAAACATAGTTGTATTCCATACAAAAGGGATGTCAACTATACAGTTTAATTTCATCTAGATGGTACACTACCCTATAGTTTAGTGTCATTAAACATAGAAAAAGTTCATTGCTTTTACGTTCTTTTGATACAGACTATTTATTTCCATTGTATGTTTTGGGTATTGCAAGAAGAACCATTATAGCTGATCAAGAAAATTATTTCTTAGAAAATTTCACATTGGAAGGGGTAATGATACACTCAACATCTATGGTAATCAATAAATAATCCCCATTAGAGTAGAAATTGTGGATGAAAAAGGTCCCTTATATCCTAGTTTTTAGTTTTTAGGTTTCTTCCATGGAATCATCTTGGTCATGAGCACCCAAACTAGTTCTCCTTAGAGAAATGAATGGTGGAAAATTTTCATTTTAATATCTCATGGTATCTGATTTTGATGAACCATTAAATAATAAAGGGTTCATAGTGTTTTCCAATTGATTTGTACAGATTATTATAATTTCTTTTGATGTTTGTATTCTCTGGATAGCTGATTGAAAATCACAATGTAGAGTGAGGGAAACTGGACATAGATGGGTATTACTACTTCTTTCCCATATACAAGTGAATATTGGGTTTCCTGTCTACCATTTTGGGTCATAGTACGATAGGTATATAAGGAATTCATAATATTTTCAGGATAAGATTTCCTGTCTTTGTCTACTATTTTATGAAGTATGTTTGATATTTTTTTAAATCCCCTACCAGTCTATTCATTGTTGCATGATAGTGGAAAAATGATTAGACTTAATGCTGTACTCGTGGAACAATATTTTTAATTCAGAATAATAATAATTGGTGTCATTGTTCATCAATATTATGTGTGGAATACTATATCTTTTTATAATATTAGACTTTATGAAAATAATAACGTTCTTTTTACCAAATTCATTTAGGGGTGTTTCAATATACCATTTGGAAAAGAAGTCAGCATCAATAGGGATTTAACTAAACTTCTTGACTGTAGATGGAGGTTAAATCCCCATGAAATCCATCCACTATAGAAAATGACATAGATTATTTGGAAGTGTGCAATAACTATGGGGGTAGATGAATAATATTAGTATGTATCTGGAATTAATGAAACATTTTGGTTAATTTTGTGGAATCATATATCATTTAATTCGATAAATAATAACACATAATGATTTTATGATAATGTTTGATCCTTGCATGATGGGTACCACATGTGAATGTGTGGATTTCTTTTATAATGATAATGGTTTCCTCTCCATAAATGCAGCTTAGGAGGACTCCATTGAATCTTTATTTTTGAGAGATATTCTGATGACTGGGGATATCATAAATTTAATGCCCCTAACCCTAGTATCCCAAAGACAATGACTTACTTTATGACACTTTTATATATAAAATATTTAAATCTCAAAGGTCCACACCATTTACTAGTTTGGGAAATCCATATTACATACATGATAGCCATATTACATTGGGAAACAAAAATAAAGCATAAAAATGTAAATTCTCAGCATCCTTTAAAATAATTCCACGAATATATATTTATATCTTAGGGAGAGGTAAAAAATAAGGGTGAGATCCAATGATTGATAAGTGTTATGTACAAATGAATCTATAATGAATCACTATTGATTAATCAATATTTCAATGTAAATAACTGAACACAAATTCTATTTAAATATTAGAATAATTCATAAAAATATGATAAGGTAGTTCACTTAAAACAATGTCTATTTAATAAATAGAATGAAAATTTAATGCATCCAAAGATCTTATTATATTGAAAATCCTATGGAAAATAATAATTGAATAATGAATGAAGAAAATTCTAAATTTATTAGAAAATATTTTCCCAGGCACATGAAACCTTTACCATTAAGATCTATTCTCAAGACATATTAAAACTAATCTAATTTGGTTGTCTGATTCTTCTCATTTAACTAATAATGTATTAAGGGGATATCATTAATTGCTAACCAACATTTTATTCAGGCCCAAATAATTATTCAATTATCAAATAATCTATTTAAAAAAATTCTTTACCATCAAATATCCTTACATAGTAAAGAATATAAATTTATCAACATTTCCTCAATTAATCAAATAACTATAAAAGTAAACACCATATTTAAAAATGGTAATGGTTTAGGAAATAATAATATCCATCACAAAAATATGGATATTTAAGATAAATTTAATTTATAATAAAAATTATTACAAGGAAGTGATTTCTTGAAGAGAAAGTTAGCAATCATAAAATAAGGTGAGATTGAAAAGATAACTTTTACCACTTGGTAATTTTCAATTCAAAACCCCTTGGATGAGATAATTAAAACTAAAAGTCAAAATAACATGAATAATGAGTGAATCAGGATATTAGATAAAAACAGATCAATATATACACCACATTAAAGTGAATTTGTGCATAATAAAAAATTAGTCTCAATGGAATGTAAAGTGAGATGAAATCCCTTACTACATTAGCAACATTTGAATTGAGAGGCCCATGAATGAATATTATCAATTAAAACTTTAAATACCATTAAATTAGGAAAATTAAGGATGTAACATGTTATATGGTAGTATATAGACCACCCATAACAAAAAAGTGGTGAATATGGTGTAAGTCTCACAGAAATAAAAGTGATACTAGAAATCCCCTTACCTTAAATTCCCTTTTGGTTAAACCCCCTTAAACTACATGTATAATTGTTTTAAAAATTTATTAACATTATCTAGAACCATATTAATAATTAACATATCATATATTTTTCTTTTATAATATCTTATTATCCATTCATTCATAATCTATCATTATTTTCAATGTTTTGTGTGTTAATTGCCTTGTTTATCGAGTATGATTTGATTTGTTATTTTTTTAACTTTTACTTAGATAATTATTTAATCATATAAAGTATATAAATAATTATTTAATTATAATATATATATATATATATGAATATTAATCTATAAAATTTGATGACATGAAATGGAATACAACGTTCATGGAGATTGTTGGTCATACATATGCATGAACATTGTTTCCATTTTTTTGTTGTATTGAAAGAAAAAAAGTAAATTATATATATATATATATATATATTATCCACCTAGTATAATTATTATGTTATATATATAACATATTATTGATAAAATTATACATAATAAATTCCATGTAAAGTATGAATGAATCACATCACTATGAGGAATCAATAGTCCACAAGTCCACACATCCACAAACGATGTTATCATTTTCCAAAAAACGGAAATCATGATGTTATGTGTTAAATAATAATTAATGAAGCACAAATACAATATAAATATCAAATATTTCATATATAAATTATAAATCCATCATTATTACCGACCTTAAATGGTGGTAATGGAAGAACAAATGAAATCATTTCACAAGGCAGTAATCCGCTGTACACACGAACAATGATTGCATATCCAATTTGATAGAAGTGTGTGTGTAAGTTATAAATTTAATATAAAAACATATCAATGTATTTAGGATACTATGTTTAATATATAATCAATGGATAATAATAATTTAAGGGGATGATAAATATATAAAACAAAAGTTCTCATTTAAGAACGTTATCTTTTCTCTGAGAAACACTTTTTCATTTATACTAAATCCCTCCTTGGATGGATTTATTACCAATTTTAGGATTCAAGAATAAGGGGAGGGAATTTAGGATGTGATTTGGGAATGTTTTAGTCAAAAAAAGGAACGATAGGTGTGATAAGTGAGGGGGTGGGTTCCATTTTATAGTGGAGGATGAGGGACATTCTTATAAATAGTAAAAGGTAAAAAAATATTGAGAGGAATCTTTGACATAATTTTCCTCCAATAATGAAAAATTTATATAAAATTGATAATATTTTCTAATTATTTCCATAAAATTTGTTTTTGAAAACTCTATTGTTCATTTTTCCCAAAAAGATTATATTTCAACCACTAAGTAAACTCATTTTCACCTTAATTGTTGTAATAAATTTTAACTGTATCCACGTATATTTTTGATCAAAAAATAAGCTAATATTACAAGAAATTATAAATTATAATGATGAAAAATAAGTAATCCATTTTTCTAAATTCAAATTATGGAATTAGAAGGAATTAATTTAAAATAATTTCAATAGATGGGATGAGAGAGCGGGGTTCTAAAGTGAATATGTTCAAAAGAATGAAAATTTTTTATATCCAATTTAAATGTGAAATTGATTTAAATTACCTAAATTGGATTAGTTTATGTATAATTTATCTATTTTTACTTTAAACCCATCTCATAATCCAATTTAAACTTATAAATTACTTAGATTAATAGTCATTCTTCAAATAAAATTCAATATTTTTCACTATTTATCAAAAAATAAAACTTCTCAGAAATATACCAAACATTTACCCTAAGATAATTCTTAAATTAAAATTTTAAAAAATATATTTAATTTCCCAAATAAAGTTTTTCATATTTTTGAAATTTAGTTTTAAAAAAATTCTTCCACTAAAAGTAGATGAAACTATCTTTTAGAAAGTCATAGCCTTTTATGCTTAAAATTGGATTTGTTCTTATATTAACCTTGTAAAATTATCAGATTAATTGAAAAAAATATGATTTAATATATAATATATCATTTTCATTAATATCATTCAATAATGGTGTTTAATTTAATTTATTAAGATAAAACTCCTTTGGGGTCATAAAAATAGTTTTTTCATATAAAAACATCCTTTATATTGAATTGGTTTTATATTTGTATTTCTAATTCCATGGTCACTAAATTTTTCAATATATAAAAATGTGTAAAACATATTTACATAATTTATTTAATCTTATTCAGTCCCACCATTCCAACGGCTAGGTGATAACTATAATACTATTTTAATAATAATATGAATAGTATTCGATAAATCTCAGTCTTGTGTGCAAAAGAAGACATACAGAAAAGTGATTTTTTGGTGTCATACTATATAACTCAATATTATGTGAATTAAAAGATATAAAATAGATTTAATTTATTTAAAATATTAAATATATTATAAAGTCTTAGAATGCTATATCACTTTCAACCCTTGTTGTTGTGTTTCATTAACACTATCAAATACAATTATCTTACTGTAGAATTTTGAGGTGTTATAATAATTTTTAAAGATGCCTACTCATCATTAGATTTTCTATTTTCTAGATCTATTCAAAAGAATAACTCCTTTTGGGGGTAGTCCAATATGGGAATAATCCAACCATTTTTAGGATTATGTAGTTCAGGGATGGAATTGATCTCAATGATCATTTTCATGTTGTTACCAATGAATAATGACATCATACAGTAGTAGAAAATGATACTGACCGTTTTATCTCATTCTAGATCTACCAGGGTTATTACCAATTTTTTTAATATATCTTCTTGATAATTATGTTAGTGAGGGGAAATAATTAACTGTGGATATAAATATAATTTTTCCATCAACCATCGCACATAGTCAAATAGGGAAATAAGAACTTCCTTCTAGATGGAATAATCATCATTGACTTGAATGATCAAAAAATCTAAATTTCGTTTGACCTTTAGGTGGTATATTCATATTTTAGTAATAGTTAAAAACCTGTGATACAAGATTGATATTCTATCCCATTATTTATGAATCCTTTTAATAATGTCAACAAATACGGTAGAACTAACTTTTCTAGGGAGATAAGAATCACTCAAAAACCAACTTCGTTGTGTTTTGGGACTTCCATTATCATTAATTCTGGGATTCCATATACGCCACTAAAAAACATCCCCAATGTCTAAGGAAAATCTTGAAAAGATTATATGTCTTCATCAAGAAATTATTTTTCAATGGAATTGTATCTACAGAGGGATATTCTATAATAAAATATTCTAGAGCCTACTATTTTATTGTATTTTTTAGTATGATCCTAATTTTAAATTACTGTAGGATGAAAAACCACCATACCAAGAATCTAGTAAACATAATACCATTGGGGATATAATTGAGAGGATAACTATGAGAGAATAAGTGAACTTCATGATGATGGAGGTAGTTCTTTAGTGTCTGAACTGAAAAGATTAATAAAAGGAAACTCTTATCAATATGTGAATATCAAGTCCCAGTATTGAGCATAGTTCTGATAAGATAATAGATTATGTTGTTATTTCTAGTTACATTATATTATGTGAGGAAATCACCTAGTGATCGATATAGGGTTTTATCATAAAAAATTAGTGGATTTTATTCGATAGATAGAATTATCATTGAAAAAATTAAAATATATTTCCTCAAATTGTTAGAGGATTCCTAGGAATCATTAATCCACTGATAGTGACTCCCTTTTCCATTAACTTGGTTATGTGTAAACATTTACCCACAATATTCACTATTAAGCATCTAATTTAGGTAGGGAATACTTAACATATTGTCAAACCATTGAGATTTAGATGGGGTGACATATTTAGGATGACTTTAGTGATATCAAGATCAACATTGACTCCACAGTCATGTACTATAAATCCAAAATATTTCTTTGAGTTACACAAAAATAACATATCAAGTGGATCAGTTTAAGATATTTTTCTATAGCATGTTGAAAATGATATAAATATAGGTAACATGATTAAGGCATTGTTGAGATTTCACCACTAAATTTTAATGTAACATTCGACAAACATTCCCATGAAGGGAAAGAAAATATAGGGCATGGAACATTAATATGCGGTGAAAACATTATTTTGGCAATATAGAATCATCTAATTATAGTATAACACTTGGGGAGACCTAAAAAATGGGCTTATTCATCTTCAGGATCCATGCATATTTGGTTATATCATGAGTATCCATCCATGAAGGAGAGTGATTGAAAAGTAACAATTGCATTGATCAGATGTTTTGTAATCGGATCTTGGAAGTAATGTTTTGGAAAATGCTAATTTTTAATGTAGAATGATATCTTTCCCAAGTGGAAAAGTATCATTTATTGAATAAAAATAAAAATCATAAATGTGAGAGTGAATATGTTTTAGAATAATCATGATAAAAAAAGATAAAAACTCATTGAAAAGATTATCGCACCATGTAAACATCAGGGAATTAATCTCCTCATTAGAAATTAAATCAACGAAGTGGTTTTATTCATGGAAGATATATTTAATGATATATTTCATAGATGAATGACCATCCATTCAGTTTCTCCATCTAATTGTTACATTCCATGAAAGATAAATAGTTCCATTTCTAAAGGCTTAAACGTTGGTGTTGGAGTCACATTCAATCCACAAGTTGATGTAACCACATTTATTTTCTCGATCCAACACATTAATAATACTGATAATTTTAGCATTAAGGGATGTGGTGAATCCATAAAGTCCAAAAAGGTATCCCATAATTTCACCGTGAAGATTTCTAAAAATCACTCCCATAACTAGAAATACCCATATTTCTCCTCAAAGCACCATCCATAATGAATTTGATCTAGCCTAGAATTAGAGGCACCAAAATGGATTTTAATTTTTTAGGAGGATGTTATTTACCTAAAATAACAAGACACTTTATCAGGGTAAGATCATTAATTGAGTTATCACAAAATCCAATTTAAATATTATTTTAATGTTCTAAAGAAGAAAAAATATTATCCAATAATGAATACATATTGATAGTATATCCTATATTAACCCATTTATTTGGGAAAGTCAAAATAGTATAGATGGCCACCAAACTCGCCACTATAAATAGGTTAACAAGCTACTATAAAAGTGGAAGATTTATTTAGTCTAGCTGATGATTCCATATACATTTTCATTTATGAATTTCAATTTCAAAACAATTCATAATGGATTCCATAGGAAAAAAGCAGTAACAGAACATAAGAAATGATGGTCAATTACCTCCTTAATATAGAAACATTAGGCACATATAAAATAATGGGTAATTCCAAGACCCTATAGAAAAACATTAGTAGGATGTTTATAACACATGAATCTCTTTGAAATAGATAACCTAGATGTTAGAAAAAAATTTATTATTCTAGATTTATCCCAGATGTTTTTATACCCATATAAAACCTCACGATAGAATGAATATGAAGATATCCTCACATTAGAAGTAGGTTCTCATGCAATAATATCATCTCCATTTATGAAATTACAATTCAAGACCAATTCCTTTATACCAATCAAAATAATATCCAATGAAGTATCCGATTGTTTTTTGATCGATAAATTACTGTCAAAAGAAGTACCAGGAGAGTAAAGAGTGTAGAGATGATGCATACCAGTCTATTTATCTAACAAAAAATTTAACGAATAACTGATATTGGCCAGTGAGTGTGAATTGACCCAAATGGTGGAGAAATTATTCTTAAGGGTATGTAAAATAGAATAATTCAAATAATTTAAACTATAAATTCTATTCTTTTTTAAAAATATGGATCACATAAAATAAAAGGACTATGTCTCCTTATTGATAAGTCTTCACATGAAATTATCTTGCATTGATTCATTGAATTTAGAGATATTATTTATTCCAATCCCACCTTGATCAATTGGTTTACAAGTAATAATCACAAGTTTCTACTATATAATGATTCCAATATTGGTCATGTTTTTAATATAGATGTTCATACTCTTAATGAGGGTAGATATCCATCTAAAAACCATAAATGTTTTAATAAAATTTGTGACAATCACTACTATGAAAACACTGAAACTTATTCCATTAAGAGAGCATTTCCTTCTCAGGAAGAAAAATAATTTCTAACACAAATTATAAATTGAGAAAAATACCCAACATGTTGTTTTCCACAAAACATAGGGAAAACTATACATTTAAAATAATCATACCTTCCCTATTTCATATCTCCCTACTTATAATGAATTTTCTAGCTATAGTTACTTTTTTCTAAATTAAATGAATGGCTTATTCCAACTGATCTTCTACCTCGACACTCTCTCATAATTATGGACAGAATATTTCATGTTATTTATGTTTATTTTGTCCCCTTGAGTGAAAAGGATTATGTAACTAGAATTAAATAAATGTGTGGGGTCATCTAGACCTCTGGAAACTATAATGATTTTAGATTATTCTCATTTTACATGTTAATCCACTACTGGAAACATGATCTTTCCCAACACTTCTATACCAACGGTTTGTAAAAACCGTTGGTATAGCTACCATTTCCCAACGGTTCACCAAAACCGTTGGGAAAGGGCCTAAAAAACACACCCTTTCCCAACGGTTTTGGTGAACCATTGGGAAAGAGTGACCTTTCCCAACGGTTCACCAAAACCCTTGGGAAATGGTGTGTTTTTGAGGCCCTTTCCCAACGGTTATTGAGAACCGTTGGGAAAGAGTGACCTTTCCCAACGGTTCACCAAAACCGCTGGGAAAGGGTGTGTTTTGAGCCCCTTTCCCAATGGTTTTGGTGAACCGTTGGGAAAGGGCCTAAAAAAAACCAACCTTCGACCAACTAAAGTACACCCAACCAGAACCTATCCCAACGGTTTTGAAAACCGTTGGGATAGGTTCTTTAATTTTTTTCCAGATCCACTAACCGAGAACATTATATAAATCAAAATTTTAAATAATTATGATAATATATATATATATATTTATGAAATTATGTTTACAAAAGTGATGTTAGCTTAGTGGTTAAGTCGTTCGATTATAAACGAGGGGTCCTGGGATCAAATCCCAGTGGATGTTTTATTTTTGGAATTTATATACCAACGGTTCCATTACCGTTGGTATCGATTTCATATTACCCATACCAACGGTTTTGGAAACCGTTGGTATAGGTCTATACCAATGGTTTTAGGAAAACCGTTGGTATAGACCTATCCCAACAGCTTACTTGGCTACGGTTCTCTAAACCGTTGGTATAGGCTATACCAACGGTTTGGAGGCCTATACCAACGGTTCCAAACCGTTGGTAAAGGTTAGTTTTCCAATAGTGATCAAGAGCCTACAAAATAAAACTTTAGTAATAGAAAAACGATTTTCAAAAGAGGATCACCTTAACTAACACCTATATTACAAGTGATATATCCCTAAGGGGATCCATTAAAAATCACTTAAATATTTGATGAACTGTGTAGAGTTTTCATCCAGTCTATAAAGATATCAGTGAAGCCAAAATTTCTTAAATCCTTGAAAATGAATTCCTAGTACTAGGTGTTAAAGGCTTTTTTAAACATAAATATATAGAATGATATTACCCTATATGGTGTATTTAATGAAATTATTAAAAAAATTAGAGAAAGTAATAATAAAATCAGAAATAATTGTACATTTTATGAAACCAATCTTGTTTTAAGAAACAATTTTTTGGAAATACCATAGAGACTATTATAAATAATTGTGATAATAATTTTATTAATAAAATTGAATATTTCAACATGTATGAATAAATAGCCCTTATTTAAAGTATCTACATTGGGAATGTGAGTAATAATTGATGAATTGATGCATACGTCAACTGAACACCCATGAAAAAATTACTAAAAATCATGAAAATTTAACAATTAATTATCTCACAATATATTTGTAAGAAGGAATTTATAAACCCATCTATAGAAGGAGTTGTTCTATATTTTAATCCAAAAAATCATCCTCAATCTCAATATTAAGAGGAATAAAATTGAGATTTAAATTTTATCATCATTAAAAAGTATATTAATGATACCTTCCATGAGATCAATAGTAATAATGGTTCCATCAAAGGGGTTCTTGTAAAAATAAACACCATGAACATGTAAATACTCTCTTTTATCAAGAGAATCCCATTGTTATTATCAATAGACATTACTATATTGATCTTCTTAAATATTTGAAGAGAGTAAAAAAATTTATCATTTTGATCACCCTCCCTAAGCCATTTGACTTTAAAATCCTATATATTCATTAAATCTTTGTAGTTTAAAAGAATATTGATATCAAGAATAATATTATTTTATTTCTCAACGTATAGAGAAAAATCCCCACAAGAATCACTTCCTTGAACAATTTGAATCATTAATTCATGCTGAATAATATTTCCCTCTATGTGGATAAATTTATCAAGACTCTAAATTTTTAATCTTATCTTAAGAACTTTGATGTTAATCACAAAATAAAAATAATCCTCTTAGTAGCTTAAGAAGTTCCATGGGTCATGAACTACTTTATATATTCAGTGTGTAGTTCCCAGGAATTTTTAAATCTAAATGAAAAAGGTGTTTTAGTATCTATGGTGATATGAATAACTAAAATGTGATGATGATTTAAGTTTAATATAGAATGGATGATGCATGAAATGAAAGTAAAAAAACCAAGTCCACATCATTAACAAAAGTTCTGTATAATCAATTGGAAACCACTATATTTAGATGCTTCTTGTAATAAGTATATTTAGCACTAACTAATTTGAATTCATGCCGACTATTGTTATCAATAAAATACCTAAAATCTCTAGTTGAAATATAATAATTAGACATGCCTAATCTCTCATCTTGGTTTAGAATGGCATTGAAGTGTCCAAGAAGAGTCCAATAGCCACTCATTCTACTTCCTAGGATTGGAAATCCATCCAAAAATCACTTCATTCTTAATAACCACTATAAGCATAAATGAGATAAAAAAATTGTGCTATTCCCATACAATTAAAACATAGAGTGATAATTTTCTATATATAACTGAAAAAATAGACTCCATCATGTCTCAAGTGGGAAGAAGACCAAAGTCTTTTGATATCGTTACTAGATTTATTAGCACTTACCAGTTGTTAACCTAATTTTTCAAGATTCAGAAAATCATTAGAATAATTAAATATGAGATCAGAGAGACCTAGAAGATAAGTATTTTATTTATTGTGAAAAATACAAAGAGAATTAACTATTTCATTATTTACCAATCCATAACAATAGAAAAATATAATCCTCATTTAAACTTATGTTTGGATATAGATCCCCTATTTTTCGTACAATTAGAATGATTGTTCCTAGATGATACCTTTATTACAAAATTTGTTTAACATCCTCACTTAGACTGATAACTAGTTCCTTGAAAAGATTTTCAATATTTATGGGGCCTATTACCTTTACATTACCTAAATAATTAATAACAAGAAGACAATGGCCTTATATGCTTCCCTCTAATTTGAAAAATAATTTGGTATTATATTTTTAAATTCCACCTAAATGTAATTATTCTAGAACTAGTACACCAATAGAGGTTTCAATTGTTTCAGAAGAAGCATACATTTTCTGAAAAATTTCAAAAAAAATTGAGTCATTAATAGTTTGAGAAGGATTAGTTCATTGTCACATCTGATTTAAATATACAATGAGAGTGAGAATTTATATTGATATTCACTCTAATTGGATTCAATAGTTGTAATTATGAGAAATCATCCAATATTTCTACATCCTTTACAGGAGAAGTTAAATAAGTATTTATAAGAATAAAAGGGGATTATCCACTGAAACATATGGTAGCCTCATCCAATATAGTTTTTATTGAAATCATGATATAACCTTTAGAAAGGTTAGATGTCTTTTGGTAATTTTTATCAGATGATGTAGATTATAAAACATCTATCTTCCAAATACTGGATATTTTAAAATTGAAAAGATCCACCACTATTTTCTAAGAAGTGGTGAATGAATTATCAACAAAATCAGGAAACATCTTAAGTTTTTCACCAGTTATAGTGGAATTTTGAGATTGAGGAAGATCAATCCTAATGGAATAAATTTAAAAACCCCCCATGAAAATCAAAATTGAATCAGAAATTGACTCTATAGGGACCCACAATATAATATTTTTATTATTCATTAGATATGAATTATGTATATCCACTTCCAAGAAATGGAATAGAATCATTAAACTTTTATTTTTTTCTGTAAATCCTATTGGTATGAATTGTTTCCAATCTAAATGACAACATAGGGAAATGAGACTCTCTATTTGTACATAAATAAGACACTATAAGAGTATCAAGAGTGGGAACATAAAGGATAATATATTCCTAGATATATGAATTATTTTAAGTTTTCTTATAATGAATATGTGCAACATAATCCTATTTTCTAAAGACACTGTTGAAATACTCATATTGAATATATTCAAGGAAGATCATGATTTATTGGAAAATTTCAGGAAAATATCATTATTCCTATCTATTCATGATGCCATTATCATCCATCTTTCTACTAAGAGGCTCATTAACATTTTTCATTTTTGAGGAATGGCTAGCATGTTCACCATATTAGTCAATAGAGGACATGGAAGAGAATTTTTGGATAGAACATCCAACTAATTTTCTTTCTCATCCTTATAAACAAGAGTAACCCAATTGTTTCTCCTTATGTTATTGAATTAAAAAGAATTGGATCCCTTCTTAACCAATTTTCATGGATCATTTACTCTAGAAGGCTCAACCTTTTTAATGAAAATTGCCTTTCCTTTTTTTCTAAAATATTTCTAGGAATTGGAATCATTTGATATATTCACTTGTTTCTAGATCACTTTGTAATGGGAAAAAAAGTTCTCTTATATTCTAAACAAATCACAAATGGTTTTATTATACTCATACTCACTTTAACTTCAATGTTATGATTATTAACAATGAATTTATAACATTTGTAAGCTTTGAATCAAAATTAGCATCAAACATGACCCTAGAATTAGGGCCATGATATCCATTTAGAGTGTGTTGGTCCAATTTCATTATGATTACAATCCAAGAGGAAATGTCACTATGGATGATTGGATTCTAATAAATGTAGTTAAGTCTTCATATCATGACCCATATTTGTTCTAAACAATTACATTGAGTAAAAGGATTGAAGTTTATATCCCATTATGAATCTTTGAAGATACTTGGATTCATATTAACATTTCAAATGTGCCTCACCAAATTAAGATCCCCTTTGCTCTGCTTATAATGTACTAGAAACCTCATCCAATGGGAATAATCTTCCAAGAATTTACACCTAAGAATTATGAAAATCAAGCTTTATGATCAGAAATGGCATGTGGTTTATATCTTTTTAAATACCCAACGATCCCAAGAATATATAACACACATAAATAAAGATGTTGTTAGAAGGATTCTGGATCAATTATGATTGAGAAATCAAAATCCATTATTTCATGAAAATAAAAGGTCTAAGAATACTATCCTTATATAGATCAATACCATGAAGTACCTAAACGAATTAGATACCTTGGAATTTTGTTTCTCAAAAATCATCATTTGTGTGTAGGTTTTCCAAAACATACTTCTTGTTTGAAGAAGGTTCACAAATCACTTCCTTGATGGATCACTCTATGTAAGGATTGAATGAATACATGAGAAGACAATGAAATGATAATATTGGAAATGATTCATTTCCAAAATTCAATTGAATGTATAAAGATTCACCAAAATTATCTTTCCCTGTGAAAATATGATCCTCCATCATTTTTGACAATGTTTGTACATATCCCTAAAATCGAAGAAAAAATGACATTTCCATTCTTATTTTTGAATAGGGAAATATTGGTGAGACACATAGGATATTTTTCATCTCTAATGATGTTGTGTTTGATGAACTTTCTAACTTTGTCTTCAACATTGGAAGCTTGAGTTGGATGCATTCTTCTAGATTTTTTCTTGTAACTATGATGATCTTCTTGAAATCCCAAGTAGTGGGTGGCTACATCGGGGTCAAGGTTTTATATTTCTATGAAATTATAAGAGAAAAAATATCATATCTTATTTATAATGTAATTATATATATCTTGTTCATCAGGGTATAAGGCTACACTTACCATTTTAGGTCTTGGATACTCTATCATGCCTAGATTTATATTTTTAATTTCATCAGTAGTTATAGAAAAACCTTCCTCAAAGGATGGATGGGTTTCTTTAAAGTCCAATTATTCATATTCCTCTTCAACTATACCAACCTTAGTAGGGATGATTAGTTAATAGGATCTTCCAAAGTCATAAGAAAAATTAACATTATGACTTCAGGAGGATAAATCTGAGGTATCCTTATTCTCTATCTATGATACAAGATAAACTTATGATTTTATTAATGACATAGTATTAGCTTAAATCATTATGAATAAAATTTAGTAAATTTTCACCTAGGATTTCACTACCATTTTTAGGACTAAATAAATCACAAGCATTACCAATTACATATGTTATAACTAAGATCATGAGGGTTGATGATTATATAATCACATATAAATTTATATTTTTGACCTATTTTATTGGGAAAAAATATTCATTATAAATCTATCTAAATGTGTTAGATGGTGTAATTTCTTGACCATTTGTTTTAGTATCCTAAGAAACATCATCAATATGGGATTTCTAACTTCTCTCTAATAAAAACATGCATTATTGTATTACGATTAACAATATTTGAATAGGTATTTATCACAATTTATTTTCCTAATAAATCCATTAATGAACTATTTTATACATTTATGGTTTAATAGGGAGACTTATATATGTTAATGAAACCAATGTGTCCTAGGAAAGAAATTGAAATCTCTGTCTTTTTAAATAACCAAGAATTTAGAATCAGATAGAAGGCCCCAAAACTATGTTCTGAGATTGATTCATCCTAGGATATTTTCTCCATTTTTTCATAATCCTGAAGTGTCAATGTTTAAGGGGAAAAGTTAGATTCACTTTTAAAAAATGAATGGAGAATTATGATTGTAATGCTATTGATACCTGAGTTGTTATAGATTAAGTATCATTGAATGTTAAGATAATAAAACATACCAGATACATGAAATAGTCTGATGTGTCCATATATGATAATAACTCCATCATATTCTTTGAAGGATATAACTGCATTAAACTCCACAATATTGGAATGTACGTGAAAAATTAGGCATTAATAACATCATCCTTGAACTCATTGGGGGGGGGGGGTATTAAAGATTATATGAGTGCTTCTCAATGGTCATTAAATAAAATGAGAGAATATAGGACATAGAGCTTACCATACACCATGGACAATTTGTTCTAGATGTCATATTTTTTTAGCCAAAGGTCTTTTCATCTCGACGTGAGAATGAATCTTAGTAGACGCTATATGAGATAAAAATTTTGAGCTAGGTGGGATTGACCTCTGAAATGTAGTTGGGGAGACATCTTTCACCAGTGGATTAGGTTGACTTGGTCTACCCACCCATATGGGTTGATTGTATAGTTTCACACCCTTTATCTAGTATTTCAAAATAATTATATCTAAATATTTTCAAGAAAACATGGGGGTATTTTCATTCCATTTTTAGGGTCACTAAAGGGGTTTCCAAATTACTCCAGTAGTATAAATTTCTCTAGTAGTGATATAGATAACATATTGATTTCAACCATGACTGCATCATCCCCAAATACCATAACTCTTTTGGACATTGTATTATGTCCCCAAATCATCCATAGGTAACTCATATTCATAACCATACTCATCTCCAAATAATAGGTCGTTTAAATGAATAAAAATATTGGAACTGAAGATTAATTATTTATTTAATGGGGATTTTGTTTGGTGGGGTGGTTCCCATGGTACCATTTAATAGAATGGTTCTTTCCCCCTTATAAATGGAGGTGTGAAGTTTAAGAGTGTTCAGACTAAATTTTGAATCATTATAGTTTCATGTTCCCATTCATATATGTTTTCTATTACTCTATTTCTTGGAGCATTAGCTCTTCGAGGATTGTGGTGCCGATGAAGTTAGTCATGTTGTAAAGTAAGAAACGAGGGTCAACAACTAGTTAGTTTATCTATACCATGAGGATATATAGAGCTTGATCGAGTATCATTATAGTTATACAATTATTTAAATTATATAAATTATTTTAGGTAACCTATTTCAATTAACCTTCAACTTATGGAGTGGTAATAGAAACATATGTCACATGTGTTAGTGGATTGCCTACATTTTTCTATACGAAATCATCCATATTTTATATAATTTTATTAAAAACAATGAAATCTTGGATGTTGTGACCCAATTTTTAGGTAATGGTAAAATAATTTGGGTAGTTATTGAGGCCAACCTGATTAGGCCTTCTGTGCTCTGACATCTTTAACAAGGTGTTCTCCATATCTTCTATAATGTTTTTTGGATACTTTTCATCTTGGAAGGAGTAAATATTTATATTCAAGTCCTCAAATTAAATACGATTGTACTCGCTTATTTCATGATACACTTTTTTTGTTTTAGATGGGTTTCCATGTGATAAGGTGTAGGTTTTAGGGACATAGTCAGCATAGAAGATGACTTGAAAGTGATAATCAATGTTTCCACTTTACCAATTCTCTTCTCCAAAACTATTAGCATCGATCAAGACCTACATTTTTTTCAACAAATTCAATCCCCAACCTCCATGTGACTATGGAAATTTACAAAAAACCACTTGGATACTTCAATAGGATGAGTGCTGTTTGAATCTAATCATCAAGTTTCTATATATAAAGCCTCAAAAATTATTCTTGAGGAAGCGATAAGTTTAGAGTGTAATTAAAATCCATCCATCTTGAAATTACATTTGAGACACTCTAATTATCCCAATATTTTCAATTCTATAGGCTAAGGATCATTGTGTTCAATAGGATTGAGATAAATTTATAAAAAAACCGTTAATAGAGATCTTCCAATTTTTTTGATCGAACTGGAATGAAAAATAATATAGAAGATCAAGTCTCGAAAGACCGATTAGTTTAGTAGCCTTGGAATCACTAGATATAATCATAAAGTTTACATTACATCATAAAGTGAAAAAATACAACAGCATCTTGTCTCCATAGGCCACACTCCTATCCCCTCATACTATCCATGCAGGTCATTCATAAAATACTTCTTCACATCTTGGAAAAAATAAAACATAGAAATTTGTGAGCTTAGTTGCCCAGTAAGGATACCAATAGAGAAAAAACTTTCATAAATAAGCATAAATATTTAAGGCAATGTATAACTAAAAAAAATCCTTTTAAACTTGAACTTTAGCATAATATGTAAAAAATAAAATGAAATAATGTCACTTAATTATTCACATGGATATTCTACTAATCGAATAATCACATGAAATATCAATAACCACTTTCATAATGATGGAATGCATAATGCCAGACTATCATGACCACATAGTCAAGGCCCTGTGCCAAGACTACAAATAATATTTTGTCAAGGCCTTGTGCCAAGACACTAGATTTTCTCATGAGACCTACTGATTCATCGAGGAGCTATAGCGGGCTCCACCTGTCACTTACTAAGTCCAATTCATTCCTCATATTAAGAGGTTTAAACATAACATAAACATTCAGATTAAAACTAGCATACGTAATGTCAATACTTTATCCATAAACCATGAATGGTATATAAATAAAAAATACATAGTCAAACATATCACAAAACCTTCAATACAATATGGAAGTTTTGTATCATAATAAATCAACTTCAAATAAGCTTAAAATCCATCAAAGGATGTTGACACAGATGAAATCAAAACTATTTGAGAGAAATATCTCTTTTTTTTTAAATCATTTAAAAGTCACATAATTATAAAATAGAACATTTACTTTTAAAATATCCTTATAACCTTTTAATGGAATCATCCATGATTTTATAATAGAGGCAAATAGTATCATCCTTTTTATAAGTTAAAAAAGACATTCTTGCCTTAATTTTGCCGAAAAGGTTAAAAATGACATTATTTGGAAAACGTTGGAAAGATTCCTTAATAAAAATCTTATAAAAATTCCAAAAAGGGTATAAATTACTTTAAACCATAGTCTATAAAATAGTAAGAATGTTTTGAAATACCAATTTAAGAAACATGGATGTAGATGAGAAAGAGGTCCCAGTACATAATTACAGATAAACAACCTCGGATAATGAATAGATTGTGAAATAAACCCTTAACTTGTAATTTCCCTGGGTTGAGGGTAGGTTAACCTGCTTTATAATGGAGAAATAATTGCTATTAAATTATAAAAAAATCTTATACATTAATATGATATCATATATGATCTTTTAACAATGACTTGTTAATAATATCTTAGTATTATCGTTGTTTCGGGTGTTCACTTACTCATTTTATTTTATATGTTTTGTTACATAAACCATTATTTTTATCCATAGTTTGTATCTTATTCATATCCAGAATGATATAAAGTCCTTAAAAATTATTTTTAATCATCAAATGAAAATTAGTCTTGATTTGATAGGATGGGGAATGAATCTCATCGCGTTCGTGGAGACGGTAATCCGTACTTACGCATGAGCGAGAATATCATTCTCTTGATATTAAAATAATATATAATTGGATGTTGTATCATATATAAGGAATAATTATCATGTTATATTTATTATTTACATGAATTAAAAATCATTATTATACCCATCCAAATAATAATGTATTGAATAACAATTATACCACAATGTGGAGACGGTAAGTCGTACGTACGCATGTATGGTGACATGTCATTAAAAGGATGGATAGAATACAGAATATGGTTATACCATATTTATAATAACATCACAATATATATAAGATATGGGAGTTATTATTTTAGAATGTAAATATCAAAGAAAGATGAAGTGGAATAAGAAAGGAACTTGAAAGAAGGTGGTGAAATCATTACCTCTTCTTCAGGTTCTTCCTTTTGAATTGATCAAAAGGGCTCTTTAGGATGGATTTATGACTAAAGGAAGGCCTCTAGATTTAATTGATGGAATTTTAGAGGATATATGGATAGGGGTTGGCTGACTAAAATGCATTGAAGGTATGAATTTGAGAGAAGCGGGAGTTCTCTTTTATAAGAGGGGTGAGGGGAACCTTAGAAAAAACATAAAATATTATTTTATAATAAATTCATATTCAGTTTATAATGGCTCCAATGTGACTTATTTAGAGGATAAGGAGAGGATGGGTCGAAATCATTTAAACCAATATATTTTAGATAGGTTTGGGTTACTATATTAACCATATCATTTATATTTAACTCTTATTTAAATAGTTTAACATTAACAATGTCCCTTTTTATTTTTATATTATGCAGTTAATAAACTTTCTATAACAAGCAAAGAGAACCCCAAGTGGTTCATTATTAATACATATAACCTTATCTATGAAATTTGGAAAAACCATATATTTTCAGGAATAGAATGTGAATTAAAAATATTATATTTGTTTTAAAAACCCCTTTATGTCAATTTTGACACTATTTAATAATTGATTTTTGTTAAAGTTCGAAAAACATTATTAATTCTACATAAATTCATTTAATCATTCCTAACATGTCATATTAGCCTATAAAATTAGTGGAATTCATAAAAAGTCTCAAATTACTTTTATTTGTATATTTATAATATCAATTATTTTGATATTTCATTAATTAGGTAATTACTGCAGCACAATTGTGTCATAAATAAATTAAATTATTTAATGTCTAAAAATTATAAATAAAATACTATTATGTAGGAAAGCTTTTTATCTTCATAATTAATATTTATAATTGAATTTATCTTTTGTATAACCCTGTATTAAAAATGTTTTAGTTATTAAACATTGATTTTAACTCTTTTAACTCTTTTTTGAATTAAATAATAATAATTGTCCTAATCTAATAAAAGTGGACCAAAGAGGTTCATATTTTATTACTAAGGTTGTTTTAGGTCTAATTATACTTATCCAATAGAATTAGGACATGTGATAGGCTCATAATAATATCATTTTTACCCTTAATTACCCTATTCACATTTAACCACGGTAAATAAAAGTAAAAAGATACTATTCACCAAAAATTATTTTTATCTTATTGTACCACATTTTACTCCTTGATATTAACTGTGTCTCTCAGATTTTCAAAATTCCACTCACAGAAGTGGTAAAATTAAGTTTAATGTGAATTTGAAAATTCTTCTAGGAGATGGGTAAAAGACAGTGAAAAGTTCAATAAAATTTTTATATATCTAAAATTATTATAAACTGACTCAAATGAATTATGTAAAGTCCCGAACCCAGTTAACCAGAGTCAGTGTATTATTACATAATATTGGCATGATCACAAAAGATCAAGTCTTGAAAGACCGATTAGTTTAGTAGCCTTGGAATAACTAGATACATTCATAAAGTTTACACTACATAATAAAGTGAAAACTACTACAACAACATCTTGTATTTACAATCCACACTCATATTCCCTCATACTATCCCTGTAGGTCATTCATAAGTTACTTATTCACATCCTGTGAAAAATAAAACATTGAAAGGGGTGAGCTCAGATGCTCAGTAAGGATAACAATACAGCGGAAACTTTCATAAATAAGCATAAACATTTAAGGAAATGTATAACTAAAAAAAAGCCTTTTAAACTTGAACTTTAGAAAAATATGGAAAAGATAAAATGAAATAATTCCATTTGCTTATTCACATGGATATTCTACTACTCGAATAATCACATGCAATATCCATAACCACTTTCATAATGATGAAATGCATAATGCCAGACTATCATAACCACATAGTCAAGGCCTCGTACCAAGACTATAAATAATAATTTTTCAAGGCCTTGTTCCAAGACACTAGTTCATCTCATGAGACCTACCAATTAATCAAGGAGCTATAGCGGGCTCCACCCGTCACTTATTAAGTCAAATGCATTCCTTATATGAATAGGTTTAAACATAACATAAACATTCGTATTAAAACTAGCATATGAAATGTAAATACTTTCTCCATAAACCATTAATGGTATAATAATAAAACATCCATAGTCAAACATATCACAAAACCATCAATAAAATATGGAAGTTTGTATCATAATAAATAAACTTCAAATAAGCTTAAAATCCATCAAAGTATGTTGACATAGATGAAATCAAAACTATTTGAGAGAAATATCTCTTTTTTTGTAATCATTTAAAAGTCACATAATTATAAAATAAAAAATTTACTTTGAAAATATTCTTATAAGCTTGTAAGGGATTCTTCGACTATTTTATAATGGTAGAAAATATCTGCACCCACCGTATAAGTTAAAAAATACATTCTTACCATAATTCTGTAGAAAAGGATAAAAATGACCTTGTTTGGAAAACGACAGAAAGATTCCTTTATAAAATTTTATAAAAATTAAACAAGGGTATAAATGACTTTATCCCATAGTCTTTAAAATAGTAAGAATAATTTGAAATACTTTTTTAAGAAACATGGATTTGGATGATAAAGATGTCCCAGTAGATAATCACGTATAAACAACCTCAGATAATGAAGAGATTGTGAAATAAACCTTTACCTTGTACTTTTCCTTAGTCGATGGTATGTTATCCTCCTGTATAATAATTAAAACATTTTTATTAAGTTATTATAGAAACATATACATAATTATGATATCATATATTATCTTCTATTAATTATTTGTTAATAATATTTTAGTATTATCGTCGTTTAGGGTGTTAACTGAATTGTTTTATTTTATATGTTTTATTACATAAGGAATGTTTTTTATGGATAGGTTTTATATTATTCATATCCATAATGATATCAAGTCCTTTAACATTATTTTTAATCATCATATGAGAATTAAACTTGAATGGATACGATGGGGAATGCATCTCATCGCGTTCGTAGAGACAGTAGTCCGTACGTATGCACGAGCGACAATATCATCCTTCTGATATTAAAATAATATATAATTGGATGTTATATCATATATAAAGAATAATTCTCATGTTATATTTTTTATTTACATGAATTACACATCATTATTATACCCATCCAAATAATAATTTATTGAATAACAATTACTCCACGACGTGGAGATGGTAAGCCGTACATACGCACGTATGGTGACATGTCATTCAAAGGATGGATAGAATACTGAACATGGTTGTAAAATATTTATAATAACATCACAGTATATATATGATACTAGAGTTATTATTTTATAATGGGAATAAAAAAGAAATAATAAGTTGAAGAAGAAATGAACTTGAAAAATGGTGGTGCAATCATTACCTCTTCTTCGGGTTCTTCCTTTTGATTTGATCAAATGGACTCCTTAGGTTGGCTTTATGATCAAAATAAGGCCTCTAGGTTGTAGTGAGGGAAGTTTAGAGAGTATTTGGGAAGGGGTTTGCTGATCCAAGAGGCATTGAATGTGTGAATTATTGAGAAGGTGGAGTGCCCTTTTATAAAAGGTGTGAGGGGCACCTTTGGAAAAGCTAGAAATATTAATTTATAATAAATTCATATTTGGTGTCTAATGGATTAAAAGTGGAATATTTAAATTTTAAGGTAGGGATGGGTCGAGAACCCTCAACCAATAGGTTATAGACAGGTTTGGGTCACTATATTAACCTTACCTTTTAGTTTTAACTCTTAGTTAATTTGTTTGACATTTACCATGTCACTTTGTATTTTTATATTATATAGTTAATAAACATACTATATACATCCAAGTGACCCCAAGTGGTCCATTAATGATAAAACTATAATTATTCAAGTATTTAGGCTGAACCTTAGATTTTTATGAATAGAATATAAATTAATAATTTAATATTTGTTTTAAAAACTCTTTTATGTCAATTTTGACATTTTTGGGTATTTTGTTTTTGATAATTTAATAACAGAATTATTAATTAGAAAAATAATTATATAACCAATAATAATATGTCATATTAACCTAGAAAATTAGTGGAATTCATAAAAAGTCTCAAATTACATTTATTTTGAAATTAAAATATCAATTATTTTAATATTTCATTAATTAAGTAATTACTGCATCACCATTGTGTCATAAATAAATTACATTATTTAATGTCTAATAAATAAATAAAATACCATTATGTAGGAAATATTTTTAGATTTCTAATGAATATTTACAATCAAATTTATCTTATGTATAACCCTATATTAAAAATGTATTAGTTATTAAACTTTGATTTTAACTCTTTCAATTCTTCTTTGAATTAAATAATAATTAATGTCCTAATCTAATCCAAGTGGAAATAAATGATAATATTTTATTCCTAAGATTGTTTTTGGTCGAGATAAACTTGTCCAATAGAATTAAGACATGTGTTAGGGTAATATTTATATCATTTTTACCCTTAATTACCCCATTTATTTTTAACCGTGGTAAATTAAAGTAAAAAGTTACTATTCAACAAAAATTATTTTCATCTCATTGAACCAAATTTTACCCCTTAATATTAACCGTGTATCTCGGATTTTTGAGATTATAGTCACAGAATTGGTAAAATTATGTTTTATGTGAATTTCCAAATTTCCTAGAAGGTGGGTAAAAGACGGTGAAAAGTTCAATAAAATTTTTATATATCTAAAATTATTCTAAACTAACTCCAATGAATTACATTGAGATTATATAATTATTATGTATATATTTTGAACATAATTAAATTTAAATAAAATAAATAATTATTTAAATAAAAATTCATTTTTAAACTATAATTCAGCATTTTTTTCACTATTCATCAAAAATTGAAAGTTTTCAGAAAAATACCAAAATTTCACCCTAGGATAATTTCGATATTCGAAATCCAAAAATGAAGTCCATCTTGAAAGATAAAATTTATAAAATTTCAAAAAGTTGGTATTACTATTCATAACGGCTAGTTTTATTGGTTGTGGTGTGTGTGTTAGAACTCCAAGTTGCGTACAACACACGCTATTGTATTATTCAAAGGGAAGCATACCGTGGAAGCTTGGGGTGTTACATTATCCCCTAATTCAAATAATTTAATCCTCTAAATTTCTAGAATACTACCGCATGAAAATACTTGTGTGGTTCTTCATCATAAGTTCCTCGGGTTCCCACATTGCCTCTTCCATCTTATGGTTTCTCCACAAAACTTTTACCAGACGAGTCGTCCGGTTTCTTAGTGCTTGTTCTCCCGTATCAAGAATCCTGACGGGCTCTTCGCAATAAGACAGATCGGGTTCCAATTCTAATTCCTCATAGATGAGTACATGCGTTGCGCCAGGCATGTATTTCCTCAACAGTGATACTGGAACACATCGTGAACTTTGAGAGACTTGGTGGCATTGCCAAACGGTAAGCTACAACCCCAATTCGTTCTAGAATTTCGAAAAGTCCGATGTACTTGGGACTCAATTTACCCTTTTTACTAAAACGTATAACTCCCTTCCATGTAGAAACCTTCAAGAAAACATTATCTCCTACCTGAAATTCCAAATCCTTCCTCCAGTTATCGGCATAGCTCTTCTGCCTACTTTGAGCTGCTTTGATGTGGTTTTGGATTACCTTTACCTTTACCATTGTTTCCTCCACCAGTTCGGGGCCTACAAGTTTTCTTTCACCAACGTCATCACAACAGGTTGGTGTGCAACATCTCTTTCCATATAACTCTTTATATGGTTCCATCTGAATTCTCGAATGGAAGCTATTGTTATAGGAAAATTCAACCAGAGGTAAATATTGATCCCACATACCCTGAAAGTCAATTGAGCAGGATCTCAACATGTCTTCTATGCTTTGAATAGTCTGTTCTGATTGTCCATCTGTTTGAGGGTGGTAGGCAGTGCTCAAATGAAGTTCAGTATCCAAGTCCATTTAAATACTCTTCTAGAATCTTGAAGTAAAATGGGGATCATGATATGAAAAAATCGATAGGGGTACTCCATGAAGTCTCACAACTTCATTAATATATAGTCTTTCTAGCCGTTCAGGTGGTAAATCTTCCCTTATATCAAGAAAAAGTGCTGACTCAGTAAGACGATCAACAATGAACCATATTACATTGTTCCTTCTAGAAGTATTTCGTAGCCCCATGACGAAGTCCATCGTAATATTATCCTATTTCCACTTAGGTATGGGAAGAGGTTTCAATACTCCACCAAGATGTTTCCTTCCAGCTTTCACTTATTGACAAACCATACATCTTGACACAAAATCAGCAATCCCCCTCTTCATGTTATCCCACCAAAATTTTTTCTTCAAATCTCTATACATTTTGGTGCTCCCAGGGCGTATAGAGAAATTGGAACTATGAGCATCGTCCAAAAATTCTCTTTTTAGATCAGGTATATCAGGAAGACAAAGTCTCTTCCCAAATTTCAAAATTCCATCTTTATACACAATGTCTCTCAATCTCCCATCATTCACAGCTTTAATCTTCTTTTTAAATTATTCATCATGAGTATGAGAACTCTTAGTCCTTTCAAGTAAATATGGTTTGGAAACTATTTGAAAAAGCATTGATGGTTCACCTTCCATGGTTATTCCCATGTACATCTTCACAAGATCCATGAAAAATGGATCCCTTTCAATTCTCATATTGTTCAAAACTCCATGATCATTTCTGCTCAAAGCATCTGCCACCACATCTTTCAGAGCTTCTACCTCAGCAGTAGTGATAACATAAGATTGGCCTTGATCCGTTGGCCTTTTCTAAGGTAAGTTCCCCTAACGCTTAGGACATTCATTGGCATAATTTCCCATCTCTTTGCAGTTGTAGCATTGAGCATCAGTAGCTTCTTTATTCCTCTTGCAATCACGAGCTTGGTGGCCTTTTTCACCACACTTGTAACAGACTCCCATTGATTTTAAGCAAGTAACATGGTGTTTCTTCCCACATTTACTGTAGGATGGATATTCAACTTTTCCCTTCTTCCCATTATTTCCATTCTCATATTGATCAGTAGATCTCTTCTTATCTTTCTTTGCTTTAAAGTCATAAGACTTAGAGAATTCCCTTTCTGTCTTGATAGCACATGAGACAATATCTTCGTACGATGAGAAGGATTGTGACACTAATGGTCGACGAATAAATTGTTTAACCCATCAAATAAATGATCAATATTACTTCTTGGGTTACGTA
The DNA here is from genome assembly GCA_963277665.1 of Viscum album. Lineage (NCBI taxonomy): Eukaryota > Viridiplantae > Streptophyta > Magnoliopsida > Santalales > Viscaceae > Viscum > Viscum album. Next base: position 27,236,025 of record OY728132.1, on the reverse strand, counting down.
TATAATCTCCAGCACACCTTGCTAACCTTGTAAAGACATCCTCATACTTTGTGACATTTTCATCCTCCTTTTGTTTCAGTCTCAGAAATTTCCTTTCCATATCTGCTCGATGGTCACGAGGAAAGTATTTTTCTAAGAAAATATCTTTAAACTCCCTCCATTCCATATTTGATACTTCATCATCTTCCTTCGTGATTTGAATCAATGACCACCATTGATCAACATCTCTAGTGAGGCGATAAATTTCTATGACAACTTTTTCCCTTTCACTACTCCCCAAAGCCTGAAATATTTTCTCTAGGGAACTTATCCATTGCTCAAATACTAATGGATTTGTACTCCCATTGAATGTTGATGGTTTCTGCCTCATGAAGTGATCTAACATTGATCCTCCACGCCGTGATTCAGGGTGCTCCATACGGGTAAGGTTATTATTCATAACCTGAGTGAGTTGTCCCAGTATGGTGATTAGTTGATCAGCACCAGTTGCATCACCAAATCCACTATAATTATATTGAGCAGGAGGGAAATCCCTATATGGAGTGCGTGCAATGATACAATTTCCATTTCTTCCACTAAGCTCCATTTCTAAACAATGGCATAAACTAGATCAGTTTATGAATCAAAATACATAATTCTATACTTGTAAAACACTTAAAATAAATTAAACTTTTTATGGATATAATCAATAATCATAAAAATGTTTTCTTTGAGGAAGTATATACTCATAAACCCTTCATAATGGTTTATAAAGAAAATGATAATTATCCTAAGCACATCCCCCCGAAGTGTCATAACCATGAGTGCAGCAAGGCCCGTTGTCGTGTACCAGTTCCTGTTCGAGTCTACCTCAAAGCGGTGTTTTCGGGTTTTACCCCTAGGTACATATCTGCCAGAGCCGCCCCTACCTCCTCGTATCCAGAGAAGGATTTATTTCGTGGAAAACTCACAAAATTTCTACTATACCAAAATTCTAGGAAGTTATTCAATACTAATCCTCAAAGTCCATCTTAGATTTATGTGTTCTAATCAGAGTTTATCTAAATCTAGCTTCCAATGTTTGTACTAAACATCCTCTGATACCAACTATAATGCACCAACCCTAGTTAACTAGAGTCGGTGAATTATTACATAATATTGGCATGATCACAAAATATCAAGTCTCGAAAGACCGATTAGTTAAACAGCCTTAGAATAACTAGATACATTCATAAAGTTTAAATTACATCATAATGTGAAAACTACTACAACAACATATTTTATTCACAATACACACTCATATCCCCTCATACAATCCTTGCAGGTCATTCATAAATTACTTGTTCACATCCTAGGAAAAATAAAACATTGAAAGGGGTGAGCTCAGATGATTAGTAAGGATAACAATATAGCGGAAACTTTCATAAATAAGCATAAACATTTAAGGCAATGTATAACTAAAACAAAAGCCTTTTAAACATGAACTTAATAATAATATGGAAAATATAAAATGAAATAATGGCATTTACTTATTCACATGGATATTCTACTAGTCGAATAATGACGTGCAATATCAATAACCACTTTCATAATGATGGAATGCATAATGCCAGACTATCATCATCACATTGTCAAGGCCTCATGTGAAGACTACAATTAGGATTGTGTAAAGGCCTTGTTCCAAGACACTAGTTTGTATCATGAGACCTACCGATGCATCGAGGATCTATATCAAGCTCCACCTGTCACTTATTAAGTCCAATGAATTCTTCATATGAATAGGTTTAAACATAACATAAAAATTCGTATTAAAACTAGCATACGAAATGTAAATACTTTGTCTATAAACCATAAATGGTATAAAAATAACACATCCATAGTCAAAAATATCACAAAACCTTAAATACAATATGGAAGTTTTGTATCATAATAAATAAACTTCAAATAAGTTTAAAATCCATCCAAGGATGTTGACATAGATGAAATCAAAACTATTTGAGAGAAATGTCTATTTTTTTTTGAAATCATTTAAAAGTCACATAATTATAAAATAAAAAATTTACTTTGAAAATATTCTTATAAGATTTTAAGGTAAGCTTCAATGATTTTATAATGGAGGAAAATAGCCACACCCACCGTATAAGTTAAAAAAGACATTCTTACCTTAATTCTATCGTAAAGGTTAAAAAGGACCTTATTTGGAAAAAGACAGAAAGATTCCTTTATAAACTTCTTATAAAAATTAAAAAAGGGTATAAATGACTTTATCCCATAGTAATTAAAATAGTAAGAATAATTTGAAATACATTTTTAAGAAACATGGATGTGGATGATAAAGAGGTCACGGTAGATAATCACGTATAAACAACCTCGGATAATGAAGATATTGTGAAATAAACCCTTAACTTGTACTTTTCCTTAGTATATGGTATGTTAAACTCATGTATAATAATTAAAACATTGTTATTAAGTTATAAAAGAACCATATACAAAATTATGATATCATATATGATCTTCTATTAAGGCTTTGTTTATAATATTTTAGTATTATCGTCGTTTTGGGTGTTATCTTAATCATTTTATTTTATATGTTTTGTTACATAAGGCATGTTTGTTATGGATAGGTTGTATATTATTAATATCAATAATTATATCAAGTCCTTAAACATTATTTTTAATCATCAAATGAGAATTATACTTGAATAGATATGATGGGGAATGAATCTCATCATCTTCGTGGAGACGATAGTCCGTAAGTACGCACGAGCGACAATATCATCCTTTTGATAGTAAAATAATAAATAATTGGATGTTATATCATATATACAGAACCATTATCATGTTATATTTATTATTTACATGAATTAAACATCGTTATTATACCCATCCAAAAAATAATTTATTGAATTACAATTACACCACGACGTGGAGATGGTAAGCCGTACGTACACACGTATGGTGACATGTCATTCAAAGGATGGATAGAATACTGAATATGGTTGTACCATATTTATAATAAGATCAAATTATATATAAGATACTGGAGTTATTATTTTACAATGGGAATAACAAAGAAATAAGAAGTTGAAGAAGAAAGGAACTTGAAAAAGGGTGGTGAAATCATTACTTCTTCTTCGGGTTCTTCCTTTTGATTTGATCAAAATGGATTCGTCGGTTGGATTTATGATCCTACTAAGGCCTCTAGGTTGTAGTGAGGGATGTTGAGAGAGTATTTGGGCAGGGTTTGGCCGATAAAAGATGCTTTGAATGTTTGAATTATTGAGAAGGGGGAGTACCCTTTTATAAGAGGGGTGAAGGGCATCTTTGGAAAAGCTAGAAATATTATTTTAAAATAAATTCATATTCAGTTTATAATGGCTCCAAAGTTGATTATTTAATTGTTCAGGCAGTGATGGGTCGAAAAACACTCAACCAATAGGTTTTAGGCAGGTTTTGGTCACTATATTAGCCTTATATTTTAGTTTTAACTCTTAGTTAATTAGTTTGACATTTACCATGTCACTTTTTATTTTTATATTATAGAGTTAATAAACATACTATATACATCCAAGTGACCAAAAACTGGTCCATTAATGATACACCTATCATTATACAGGTCTTTTGGATAATCCTTATATTTTTACGAATAGAATATAAATTAATAATATAATTTTTTTAAAAAAAAACTCTTTTATGTCAATTTTGACACTATTGGGTATTTTGTTTTTGATAATTTCATAACAAAATTATTACTTCGAAAAAATTCATATAACCAATAATAATATGTCATATTAACCTATAAAATTAGTGGAATTCATAAAAAGTCTCAAATTACATTTATTTTGATATTTATAATATCAATTATTTTAATATTTCTTTATTTAGGTAATTACTGCATCACTATTATGTCATAAATAAATTAAATTATTTAATGTCTAAAAATTATAAATAAAATACCACTATGTATGAAATACTTTTAGCTTTCTAATGAATATTTAAAATTGAATTTATCTTATGTATAGCCATATATTAAAAATGTTTTATTTATTAAACTTTGATTTTGACTCTTTTAAGTCTTCTTTGAATTAAATAATATTAATGTCCTAATCTAATCCAAGTGGACCTAAATGATAATATTTTATTCCTAAGATTGTTTTTGGTCTAGATAAACTTGTCCAATAGAATTAGGACATGTGTTAGGGTAATATTAATATCATTTTTACCCTTAATTACCCTATTTACTTTTAACCGGGGTAAATTAAAGTAAAAGTTACTATTCACCAAAAATTATTTTCATCTCATTGAACCACATTTTACTCCTCAATATTAACCGCGTCTCTTTAATTTTTGAAATTCCTCTCACAGAAGTGGTAAAATTATGTTTTATGCAAATTTCCAAATTCTCATAGGAGATGGGTAAAAGATGGTGAAAAGTTCAATAAAATTTTTATATATCTAAAATTATTTTAACTAACTCCAATGAATTACATTAAACATATATAGGTATTATGTATCTATTTTTACCTTAATTAAATTTAAATAAAATAATTAATTATTTAAATAAAAATTCGGTTTTTAACTATAACTTAGTGTTTTTTCACTATTCATCAAAAATTGAAAGTTTCAGAAAAATACCAAAATTTCACCCTAGGGTAATTTCGATATTACGAATCCCAAAATGAAGTCCATTTTGAAAGATAAAATTTATAAAATTTCAAAAAGTTGGTATTACTATTCATAACGGATAGTTTGATTGGTTGTGGTGTGTGTGTTAGAACTCGAAGTTGCGTACAACACACGCTACTGTGTTATTCAAAGGGAAGCGTACCGTGGAAGCTTGGGGTGTTACAAATTACATTGAACTTATATAGGTATTATGTATATATTTTGATCTAAAATAAAAATAAAATAAATAATTATAAAAATTCGGTTTTAAACTATAACACAGTGTTTTTTCACTATTCATCAAAAATTGAATGTTTTTAGAAAAATACCAAAAATTCACCCTAGGCTAATTTTAATATTCTTAATCCAAAAGTGAAGTCCATTTTCAATGATAAAATTTATAAAATTTCAAAATGTGGGTATTACTATTCATAACGACTAGTTTGATTGGTTGTGGTGTGTTAGAACTCGAAGTTTCATACAACACACACTATTTTATTATTCAAAGAGAAGCGTATCGTGGATGCTTGGGGTGTTACATTCTCCCCTGCTTCAAATAATTTTGTCCTCGAAATTTTAAGAACATTACTACATAAAAAGACTCGGGTGGTTCTTCATCATAAGTTCCTCAGGTTCCCACGTTTCCTCTTCCATCTTATGGTTTCTCCATAGAACTTTTACCATACGAGTCGTCCAGTTTCACAACACTTGTTCTTTGATATCATGAATCCTGACGGGCTCTTCGCAATAAGATATATCGGGTTCCAGTTCTACTTCCTCATAGGTGAGTACATGCATTGGTTCAGACATGTATTTTCTCAACAGTGATACGTGAAACACATCAGGAACTTGGGAGAGATTTGGCGGTATTTCCAAATAGTAATCTACATCCACAATTTGTTTTAGAATTTACAAAGGTCTGAGATACTTGGGACTCAATTTACCTTTCTTATTGAAACGTATAACTCCCTTCCTTGGAGATACCTTCAATAAAACATGATCTCCTATCTGAAATTCCAAATCCTTCCTTCGGTTATCGGTATATCTCTTCTGCCTACTTTAAGCTGCTTTGATGTGGTTTTGTATTACCTTTACCTTTTCCATCATTTCCTCCACCAGTTCTAGGCCTACAAGTTATCTTTCACCAATGTCATCCCAATTTGTTGGTGTGCGACATCTCTTTCCATAAAACGCTTCATATGGTGCCATCAGAATACTTTAATGGAAGCTATTGTTATAAGAAAATTCCACCAGAGAGAAATATTGATCCCACATACCCTAAAAGTCAAGTGACCATGATCTCAACATGTTTTATAAGGTTTGAATAGTCCATTCTAATTTTCCATCAGTTTGGGGGTGGTAAGAATTGCTCAAATGAAGTTCAGTATCAAGGGATTTCTGAATAATTTCCAGAATCATGAAGTAAAACATGGATCGCAATCAGAAACAATCGATAGTGGTACTCCATGAAGTCTTACAACTTCATTAATATATAGTATTTCTAATATTTCAAGTGGTAAATCTTCTCTTATAGAAAGATAATGTGCTGACTTGGTAAGATGATCAACAATGACCCATATTGCATCGTTCCTTCTAGGTGTCTTTGGTAGTCCCATGACAAAGTCCATCGTGATGTTTTCCCATTTCCACTAAAGTATGGGAAGAGGTTTCATGACTCCTCCAGGTTGTTGCCTTCTAGCTTTCACTTGTTAAAAAACCATACATCTTGACAAAAAATCAGCAATTTCCCACTTCATGTTGTCCCACCAAAAATGTTCCTTCAAATCTCTATACATTTTGGTGCTCCCAGGTTGTATTGAGAAATTAGAACTATGAGCATCGTCCAACAATTCCCTTTTTGGATCAGGTATATCGGGAACATAAAGTCTCTTCCCAAATTTTAAAATTTCTTCTTTATAAACAACATCACTCAATCTCCCATTATTCATAGCTTTAATATTCTTTTTAAACTTTTCATCATTGGTCACAGAACTCTTTATCCTTTATAGTAAAGATGGTTTTGCAACCATTTGAAAAATTATTGAGGTTTTTCCTTCCATGGTTATTCCCATATCCAACTTTACTAGATCCATGAAAATTGGATCCCTTTAACCTCTCATTTTGTTCAAAACTCCAGGATCCTTTCTGCCCAAAGCATCTGCCTCCTTATTTTCCTTCCTCGGGTGGTATTGTATCATGCAATAATAATCCTTGAGTAGTTCAAGCCATCTATTTTGCCTCATGTTGAGTTATTTTTGTGACAAAATATACTTCAAACCTTTGTGATCGGTATATATCTCACATTTTTCACCATAGAGATAATGTATCTATATCCTCAAAGAAAATATTATAGCAGATAACTCAAGATCATGAGTAGGATAGTTTTTATCATGAATGATCTTTTCTTCAGTTATTTAAAAGATTATTCACACTCTTTTGTCCAAACAAATTTATTCTCTTTACGTGTGAGCTTCGTTAATGGGTTAGCCAATTTGGAAAAATTCTGGATGAAATGCCGATAATAACCTGCTAAACTAATAAAATTGCATACCTTAGTTATACTCATCGGTGCTGGCCATTGTTGGATTGCCTTGGTATTAGAATGATCAACATAGATTCCATACTTAGAGGAAATAGGCCAAGAAAAGAGATATCCTGAAGCTAGAATTCACAGTTTCTAAACATCCCATATAATTCATGTCTTCTATGAGTCTTCAGGATAATGCACAAGTGATTTTCATGATATTCATAGCTTTTGAAGTATTCCAAGATATCATCAATAAATACCACCAAAAAATCATCGAGATATTCCATGAAAACTCTATTAATTAGATCCATGAATACGGAGGGTGCATTAGTTAGCCCAAAAGGAATTACTATAAATTCGTAATGCTCGTACCTGGTTTGAAATGCAGTCTTCAGAATGTCTTACTTTATCACACACAACTGATGGTATCCAGATCGAAGGTCAATCTTTGAAAAGTATTGAGCTCCATTCAGTTGGTCAAATAAATCATCTATGCGAGGTATGAGATACTTGTTCTTTATTGTTATAACATTGATTTTCCTGTAATCGATGCATAACCTCATAGATCCATCTTTCTTATTAACAAAATGGACAGGGGATTCCCATTAAGAAATACTAGGGGGAATAAATCCCTTATTACTCAATTCCTCTAGTTGTTTCTTTAGTTCAACTAATTCCACAGTGGCCATTCTATAAGGGGTCTTCGATATGGACCTTGAACCAGGAATTAAATCAAAGGAAAACTCAAATTCTCGTTCTGGAGGATGTATAGGTAAATCTTCTGGAAACACATCTACATATTCTTTCACAATAGGTACATCCTCTATTTGAAAATTCCTTTCCTCACCCACAGTTATTTCATTCTATTCTTCCCTGATAATTGAAATTAGTTGATCTACTGGGGGTAGATCTAGATAAGAATTGGGTGGTGAGGATTCTGGTCTAAATATAAGGTGTTCTTTTTCATCATCATAAAAAATCGTAACCTCCTTCTTCTTGTAATAAATCTTCACATCATGGTCTGAAAGCCAATCTATAGTGAGGATTATATCAAATTCAATCATGGGTATGATGATGAGATTTGCAGATAAAGAACATTTATGTGCTCTAATGGGGATTGATTCAGAAAACATTATTTCAATGATACTTCTCTTAGGAGTTTTGACTGAAAAATCCCTTGTTAAATTCAATTGAAAATATCTAATTTTCTTAGAAAACAAAGAAGATATGAAATAATGCAACGATCCAGAATCAAAAAAAGCATTTTCTAAACTTGAGGAAACCATTAAATTACCTGCTACCACATCTTTCAGAGATTCTACCTCAGCACTAGTGATAGCATAATCTTGTCCTTGATCCCTTGGACTTTTCTGAGGTATGTTCCCCTGATGCTTAGGACATTCATTTTCATAATGTCCCATATCTCTACAATTGTAGCATTGGACATTGGTAGATTCTTTCTTCCCCTTGAAATCATGATCTTGGTGGCCTTTTCACCTCACTTTTAATAGAATCTCATTCCCTTCAAGCAAGTACCAGGGTGTTTCTTCTGACATTTACTAAAGGATGGATATTCAACTTTTACCTTATTCCCCTTATTTCCATTCCCAGAGTGATGATCAGATCTCTTCTTCTGTTTCTTTGCTTTATGGTCATAAGACTTAGAGAGTTACTTTTCTATCTTGATAGCACATGAGACAATATCTTCGTACGATGATAAGGATTGTGAGACTAATCCTCGATCGAGAAATGGTTTTAACCCATCAAAGAAATGATCAATATTAATCATTGGGTTACGTATATAATCTGCTACATGCCTCACTAACCTTGTAAAGTTAGCCTCATACTTTGCGACATTCTCATCCTCATTTTGTCTCAGACTCATAAATTGCCTTTCCATATCTGCTCGATGGTCACGAGGAAAGTATTTTTCTAAGAAAATCTCTTTGAACTCACTCCATTCCATATTTGATACTTCGTCGTCCTCTTTTGTGTTTTGAATCAATGACCACCATTGGTCAGCATCTCCAGTGAGGTGGTAAACTATCATGATAACTTTTTTCCTTTTCACTACTCCCCAAGGCATGAAATATTTTCTCTATGGAATTTATCCATTTCTTAGCTACTAATGTATTTGTACAACTATTGAATGTTGGTGGTTGTTTCCTCATGAAGCGATCTAACATTGATCCTCCACACTGTGGATCTTGGTGCTTCATACATGTAAGGTTATTATTCATAACCTGAGTGAGTTGTCCCAGTATGGTGATAAGATGATCAGCACCAGTTGTATCACTAGATCCACTATAATAATCTTGATTAGGAGGGAAATCCCTAAATATAGTTCATGCATTGATACAGTTTCCATTTCATCCACTAGACGCCATTTATAAACAATTTCATACACTAGATTAGTTTATGAATCACAATACACAAATCCAAAATTGTAAAACAGTTAACATAAATTGAAAAGTATATGGATATAATCCATAATCATAAAAAAATGGTTTCTTTGAGGAATTATATACTCATAAACCGTTCATAATGTTTTGTAAAAAAATGAGAATTATCCAAAGCATATCCCTCAGGAGTGTTCTAACCAAGAGTGCATCAAGGCCTGTTGTCATGCACCAGTTCCCATTCGAGTCTAACTCAAAGAGGTGTTTTTGGGTTTTACCCCAAGGTAAATCTATGCCAGAGCCACCTCTACCTACTTGTATCCAGATATGGTTGATTTTCTCATAAAACTCACAAAATCTCTACAATACCAAAATTCTAGGAAGTTCTTATATACTAATCCTCAAAGTCCATCTTAGGTATATGTGCTCTAATTAGAGTTTATCTAAATCTGGCTTCCAAGGTTTGTACAAATCTTCCTCTGATACCAACGGTAGCACCCCAAACCTAGTTACCCAGAGTTAGTGCATTATTACTTACCATTTTTAGGATCATAAAAGGTTAAGTCTCGAAAGACAAATTAGTTTAGTAGCCTTTGAATCACTAGATACATTCATAAAGTTTACATTACACCATAAAGTGAAAAACTAAAAAACATATTTTCTCCATAGACTACACTCATATCCCATCATACTATCCCTATAGGTATTCATAAAATACTCTTTCACACCCTGGGAGAAATAAAACAAAGAAAGGGGTGAGCTCAAATGCCCAGTAAGGATAACAATATAGCGGAAACATTCATAAATAAGCATAAACATTTAAGGCAATGTATAACAAAAAAAAAGCCTTTTAAAATGAACTTTAGAATAATATGGAATAAATAAAATGTAATAATTCCATTTACATATTCACAAGTATATTATACTAATCTAATAATCACATTCAATATCAATAACCACTTTTATAATGATGGAATGCTTAATGCCAGACTATCAAAATCACATAGTCAAGGCCTTATGCCAAGACTACAAATAAGATTTTGTCAATACCTTGTTCCAAGACACTAGTTTGTCTCATGAGATCTACTGATGCATCAAGGAGCTATAGTGGTCTCCACCCGTCACTTACTAAGTCCAATGCATTCCTCATATGAGCAGGTTTAAACATAACATAAACATTCATATTAAAACTAGCATACGTAATGTCAATACTTTATCCATAAACCATGAATGGTATAAAAATAACACATACATAGTAAAACATATCACAAAACCTTCAATGCAATAAAGAAGTTTTTTTATCATAATAAATCAACTTCAAATAAGCTTAAAATCCATCAAAGGATGTTGACATAGATGAAATCAAAACTATTTGAGAGAAATATCTCTTTTTTTGAAATCATTTAAAAGTCACATAATTATAAAATAAAACATTTAATTTTAAAATATCCTTATAATCTTGTAATGGAAGCTTTGATGATTTTATAACAGTGGAAAATAGCCACATCTGCCATATAAGTTAAAAAATACATTCTTACCATAATTTTGTCAAAAAGGTTAAAAAGGACCTTATTTGGAAAATGACGAAAAGATTCCTTTATAAACATATTATAAAAAGTCAAATAATGGTATAAATAAATTTAACCCATAGTATTTAAAATATTAAGAATGTTCTGAAATACATTTTTAAGAAACATGGATGTAGATGACAAAGAGGTCCCAGTAGATAATTACGTATAAACAACCTCAGATAATGAAGAGATTGTGAAATAAACCCTTACCTTGTAATTTTCCTTGGTCAAGGGTAGGTTAAACTCTTGTATAATGGTGAAATAGTTGTTATTAAATTATACAATAATCATATACATTAATATGATATCATATATGATCTTTTAACATTGCTTTGTTAATAATATCTTAGTATTACTATCGTTTTGGGTGTTCACTTACTCATTTTATTTTATATGTTTTGTTAAATATGCCACAATTTTTATTCATATGTTGTATCTAATTAACATCCAGAATGATATAAAGTCATTAAACATTATTTTTAATCATCATATGAAAATTATTTTTGATTTGATATGATGGGGAATGAATCTCATCGCGTTCGTGGGGACGATAATCCATATGCACACACGAGCGACAATATCATTCTTTTGATATTAAAATAATATATAATTGGATGGTGTATCATATATACAGAATAATTATCATGTTATATTTTTTATTTACATGAATTACACATCATTATTATACCCATCCAAATAATAATGTATTGAATAACAATTACACCACGACGTGGAGACGGTAAGCCATACGTACGAATGTATGGTGACATGTCATTCAAAGGATGGTTAGAATACTGAATATGGTTGTACCATATTTATAATAACATCAAAATATATATAATATGCTGGATTTATTATTTTATAATGGAAATAACAAAGAAAGAAGAAGTGGAAGAAGAAAGGAACTTGAAAGAGGGTGGTGAAATCATTACCTCTTCTTTGGGTTTTTCCTTTTGATTTTATCCAAAGGCCCCCATAGGATGGATTTATGACTAAATTATGGATTCTAGGATGAATTTAGGGAATTTTAGAGGATATTTGGGTAGGGGTAGGCCGAACCAAAAGGCTTTTAAGTTATGAATTTGAGAGAATGGGGAGTTTCATTTTATAAGAGGGGTGAGGGGAACCTTAGAAAAAACTTAAAATAATAATTTATAATAAATTCATATTCGGTTTATAATGGCTCCAAAGTGACTTATTTTGAAGCTAAGTTGGGGATGGGTCGAACTCATTTCAACCAATAGATTTTAGACAAGTTTGGGTCACTATATTAACCTTATCATCTATATTTAACTCTTAGATAAATAGTTTAACATTTACCACGTCTCTTTGTATTTTTATATTATATGGTTAATAAACATACTATAATAAGCCAAGAGAACCCCAAGTGGTTCATTATTAATATATATTACCTTATCTATGTCATTTGGCCAAGCCATATATTTTTAGGAATATAATATCAACTAATAATATAATATCTGTTTTAAATTCTCCTTTTTGTCAATTTTGACAGTATTCAATAATTGATTTTTGTTAAAGTTCTAAAAACATTATTAATTCAAACTAAATTCATTTAATCAATAATAAAATGTATTATTAACCTATAAAATTAGTGTAATTCATAAAAAGTCTAAAATTACATTTATTTGGATACTTATAATATAAATTATTTTAATATTTTATTAATTAGGTAATTTATGCATCACCATTGTGTCATAAATAAATTATATTATTTAATGTCTAAAAATTATAAATAAAATACAATTATGTAGAAAATCATTTTATATTTCGAATTAATATTTATAATCTAATTTATCTCTTTTATAACCCTATATTAAAATGTTTTAGTTATTAAACATTGATTTTAACACTTTTAACTATTCTTTGAATTAAATAATAGTAAATGTCCTAATATAATCCAAGTGGACCAAAGAGGTTCATATTTTATTTCAATGGTTGTTTTTGGTCGAATTATATTTAACCAATAGAATTATGACATGTGTTAAGGTAATAATAATATCATTTTTACCCTTAATTATCCTATTCACATTTAACCGTGGTAAATAAAAGTAAAAAGTTACTATTCACCAATAATTATTTTTATCTTATTGAACCTCATTTTACTCCTTGATATTAACCATGTCTCTCGGATTTTCGAAATTCCACTCATAGAAGTGATGAAATTATGTTTTATATGAATTTGCAAATTCTTCTAGGAGATGGGTAAAAGACGGTGAAAAGTTCAATAAAATTTTTATATATCTAAAATTATTATAAACTGCCTCCAATGAATTACATTGAACTTATATAGGTATTATGTATATATTTTGACCTGAAACAAAAATAAAATAAATAATTATAAAAATTCAGTTTTAAACTATGACTCAGTGTTTTTTCACTATTCATAAAAAATTGAATGTTTTCAGAAAAATACCAAAAATTCACCTTAGTGTAATTTTAATATTATGAATCCAAAAATGAAGTCCATTTTTAAAGATAAAATTTATAAAATTTCAAAAAGTGTGTATTACTATTCATAACGGCTAGTTTGATTGGTTGTGGTGTGTTAGAACTCAAAGTTGCATATAATACATGCTATTGTATTATTCAAAGAGAAGCGTACCATGGAAGGTTGGGGTGTTAAATCTTTACATCTGTTAGAGGGACTAATTTTTATAGTTTGTGGAGGGGATATCTTAGATATAAATTATACATAAAAAGAAGGTAGTGAGAGAGAAATATTAAATTCCTTAAGGATATCTCACTTTGTGAACTGTTCTTACTAAGTGGTATGAGATATCACAAAGGGGGAACTTTTGAAAAGAGGTGTTCCTACACCAAAATTATCCTTCATGAGTGATGGGATATCCCCTTTTCAGTTGAATCCTATTAACTAATTACCCTTTTATAGGGGGTTATTTTTTACTTTGATATATTTTATAGGAATATTACCTTAAGAACTATAATTTTTACACACAATATTCTCTTGGAACTTGTTGGTTTTCAAATCTCCTTGTTTACCCTTGGTTCAGAGAAAATCTTATATACTTATGGGTGGTGTGAAAATAACCTCTTTCAAAAAATGGGAAAATATATAGAATGTCTGTACCTATTTGGAAAATATGGGATACATTGTGTTCAAATGATCTTCATTTGTAGGGGGAATTAATTAATTGGCTCATGCTATAAATTATTTTCATTTGCACAGGTCATGGAATAACTACCTCATATCATAAACTATTTTCTTTTTGGGGGTTTGAGAAATGACTGCATCTCCTTAGAAATTATTATAATTTATGGGGGATTTGAAATGAATTCCTCAAACCATATATGAATTTATTTTTTGTGGGCTTGCTAAAAGAATCAGCGGTCTCCACATAACATTAGTGTTACACTGAAAAAATATAGTTTCTTTATAGTTTTATACACTTTACCAAACTAATTAAACCTTTTATTCAATAGATATTATTGCTAACTACTATGTTATCTCTGGTTATTTTCAAATGTTTCTTAAAAACCAATAGAAACAAATGAAAAATATATGAATGTTCAAATTAGAACTAGAAACTCATAAAACCTAATATATAAAATATAACGATTTATAAACCTCACAAGTTTATAAAATGAATCACTAAAAACATTACAATTTAGTGAAAACCAAAATAAATTATTCATTATTTTTTATATGACTTATTTGATGAATTATAAATCGATTTAATATTCCTTCCATTTTATAAAATCATTAATCAAATAGACAAGCTTACAATAAAATCACAATGGATAAACTAAATATTTAATAATTAAAATATACCCAACAAAATACCATTGAAAAAATGTTTTAAATGAATACAATTCCATAAAGTCATGTTCTACATAAAATTCATGAATTTCAAAAGGTGGAAAGAATCAATTAAAACTGTATTTATTTAAAAATAATTTATTTTATATAATTAGAAATACAATAACACAAATCCTTAATTTCAAATTTTATTTCAAAACTACATGTCCATTTTGAAAATTTTATATTAAAATAAAAAGAATTAATTTTATACCAAAAAATGTTAAAACACCTTTTTTAATCACATTCCATTTTAAAATCCCATTAATCCCATGTAAATTCATTCTTTATAGCTGATAAATAATACACATTCCTAAAAAATATAATATATATATTTTTTGAAAAAATCATACATTGAGACATATATATTTCTACTAATAAGTTTATTCAATAAATAAATTAATTAAGTAATCAATCATAAACCTAATAGAATTAGAAGTAAAATATTATCAAGAGATTTCAAATATTATTTCAATCAATTAGATCACAAATAATAAAAATTCATTAAAATTTTGAACATTTATATCTTGAATCCCATAAATTTGAAACGATTAACAATTCTTAATATTCAAAATAATAACTATCTATATTGAATATATATCCCTAAGACACGTCATTTTAAAAAATATAATAAAATACCACCCTTTTAAGGTTTTTAGACACTTCTAAATAATATATTTTTTTAGCAACATGATTTTATTCCATAAATGTGTACATAAGGTTTATTCATTTATTACATCTCAATTTATGATGATCCTACATGTATATTCAACCGAACTGACTACTTTCACTCAAATACCATTTTGTAATATATAAGACTTAATACTTGAACACTATACCTAAATTGATATCCCAAAAAATGTAATACATGTTTCTAATCACTACATGATAGAAAATGTTCCAAGGGAATCACACATGTACAAAATTGAATGATTTACGAGTTAGAATCTATAAATTATAAACAAAGATAACAAAGTTATATCACTATGTAAAAAGTATATAAAAAATGAAATAAATAAATAATCATATGTAAAAATGAGATAAAACTCTAAGAAATATTATAAAACTAGAATCTAATGTTTCAAAATCTATATATGAAAAATTAATTCTTTTAATTGTTTCCACTAACATAGTCTCAAATATAATCCATAGTCCAAAAATAAAGAATTAAATTATTAGTCTTAATTTCTAATCAAATCAACATAATATGGGGCTACATATATATCAAGGTGTGTATATAAGGTGTGATTATAAACATTGTAGTATGCCCCCATGAATGTATGTATCTACTCTTATAGGTAAAGTTTAAAATTATTGTTTAAAATAAATTCAAAATATACCTTTGTAAAATTTACATAATACAGGAAAAATCACATTTTTTTCTACTATTTTGAATATTATTTTCTTCATTATTCAAAACATTACCATTAAACAAGTGAACATGAATCCAATTAAATCACATAAACACGTGAAATGAAATAAATAAAAAATAATATAATTTTTTAAAAAGTTAATAACATAAAATAATAAAGTAAAATAGTAAATAAACCATGACATGTGATGAAATACTTAAGTCAATTGGGAAAAACTAAGACCAAACATAGTGGAACCTCTTTAGGGAATAAAATAAAAAACATATATAAATAGAACCAAAATCAATCCTATTGTTCTTTCTAGTTAGAAATAATCTATCTAGGTAAATAACTAAATAAATGGGAAATAGTGAGAGTGTAATCATAAATAGTTTATCAATAATCCATGATTTCCCATATAGATATCCAAGGTTCCCATATAAACCTAACTGATCTCAAACATAAGGTATCCATCCACATTTATAAACATATAATTTCACATGTCACATCCCAAGAACCCTACACAAAGAAATCCCTTTATCTATTCCACATAATAATTTTTAATATAAACCAATCTAACTATCTTACAAATAATATAAAGTGGCTTACATAAAAGTAAGGGTTT
Source organism: Viscum album (assembly GCA_963277665.1). Classification (NCBI taxonomy): domain Eukaryota; kingdom Viridiplantae; phylum Streptophyta; class Magnoliopsida; order Santalales; family Viscaceae; genus Viscum; species Viscum album. Next base: position 27,219,069 of record OY728132.1, on the reverse strand, counting down.
ATAAACCATAATAATATAAAAATTCAAAAAAGGCCATTCTAAATCAAATAACATTGTAAAACCATGAAATATACTTCCTAATAATCAAATATATAACCATAATTAATTATAAATTAATTTTAAAGAAAATAAGTCAGAAAGAAATTTCTTTAAACCCCACTTATTCATAATTTATATAGCCTTTGAAAACTAACACTTGATTCCTATAAAAACATCTTGTTTAAAAATTAAAATTTATTCCAAACATACCATATAAATCTATTTGGAATAAAATAAACGTAAAATAAAATTTATCAAACAATTTAGGTGTATATAAATATATGATCCTAATTTTATATAAATATTATGTAAAACTTACATAGAAATAACATAAATATGGTAAACAAGTATTGAAAATATATTTGGGAACCATTAACGATTAATTATATCCACATTTTATAGTCAATAAATACATTTAAAAATATCATACACCAAAATAATTTCAAATAAAGGGAATTATATAATTAAAACTACATGATTATCGATAAAACCATGATTGCTATTCTAAACAAGGATTAATGAAAGTTATAAAATTCAATTTTATCTATAGTATTTCAACAATATTGTAAAATTTGAGGATATTTCCACGATATTACAAAACCCCAAATATCTCCTGAAGTATAGTTTAAGTTAAAAAGTGTTGTGGGGGGATAAAAGGAGTAGAAGGATAGAGAAAGAATATTTAAGGGAAATATATTGTGAGTTTTAGTGGAAAGCTCAAGATGAAAAATCTATATGAAAAATGGTGTAAGTTATATAACCCTGATCTTTACAAATGTTGGACAAAATGGGAGAGAAATAAGAGCCTTGAATTATGTCAAATAAAAATAATAATAAGAATTTAATAATAATTATTATTATAACAAAATCATTCACTAGAAACATCCTCTAATAATTATACTTTATATATAATTATAATACTTTATCAATTAATGTTTTATAACCCCCAACTAATTTCAAAATAAAATTCTCTCTAAAAAAATAAAAACATAGTATAATAATTCAAAAAATTAAAAAAAATTTAAATTCCAATGCATTTTATAAAAATATAATCCAATTTTAATAAGAAATTATAACAATTTTATGACCACAATAAATCTTCAGAAAAACATTATAACATTTTTGAAACCAATAATGAAGACTCTCACATGGTCAGATCATGAAAATATGATTTCGGGTCAACTATGAGGATTTCACCGTTACCTAATAGAGTTTCCAAATCTATGCACTAATTGTGAATTACCCATGGTCTAATCATTACTATATTACATATTTATCATGGTTGGTTTTCCCAAACCATGCACATACCGTTCCGAACCCAAAATTTTCAATAATTTAAAATTTTCAATATTTATTTTTAAAAATTATTATTAAATTAACATTTTTTCAAAAATAAATAAGTGGGGTGTCACAATTTCATCAACCAAAAACCCTTTCCACATAAAAATAACCCTTTATGTGTTACTTTTGAAACCGTAATTTTATTTGGATAAAAAAATTACTATTATTAAAACATTTATAACATAGCAATGGTAATTTTATATTATGAAAGAAAACGTAATTAAAAAATAAAAATTTTACTATCCAACTACTTTCTGATTAATTCCCACTATAAGAAATTAGCATATAACCATATACTCTATTCAATGGACCAATCAACTAGATTTCCTTTTTTTTTTCATGAACCATAAAAATATAAAATTTGAAAATCATTTTTTTTCAAAAAATAGACATGAATTATGATAAATTCACTTTTCTACAAGTTAAAACTCATTTAAAAAACTCTCTTGAATTTATATACCTTAGTAGTAACATAAAAATCCACGCTTAAATGAAAAAAAATAAGCAAAAATAAATCCAAGTCCACTTTTTACTACATCAAAATTTCCACCGAACATGGAAAATTTTCTACGTTGACTTAAAACTCATTTTTAAAGGTATTAAAAACAAATTTTAACTATGAAAAACTTTTTACACTATAATTCTAGTAGAATAAATTATATAACTCTTTGAAATCTTTAATTTTATAGGCTAATAATCTAAAACAAACACCTGAATCAAATTTTATACATGTTTAAAATTGAATTATTATTTTAAATATACTTTAGAAAATTTGGGAATGTTTAATGACTATTAACCAAGAAATGAAAATTTATTCGAGTCAAAATAGGGTAAAATATGGGTTTTTGATACTTCACACAATTTATGGTGAATGTGGATGGTTACCAAGCCACATATCAACCAAGCGACATGTTTTGGAAAATGTATGTCTTAGAATGGATATAATAAATAGTTTTAAAATCCATTCACCAACCATGAAATTTTCCTTGGAAATGAGGCATAGTTTTCTAAAAGTATGATTTGACTATGATAAATTTCCATAGAACCATGAATTTAAGAAAAACACCCCATTGACTCTCAATTTTCATTATTTCTAACTTGAAACAACCGTAGACTCATTGGATACAAAAATACATCGATTAAATATGTAAATTAAATTTTAAAATCAATTTTTAGTGAGTTTGAACCATTAATTTCCTTAGTTTATTAGAAAATATCATTAATTTTATTGTAATTAAATAAATTCATCTAAAAAAATTAAAATTCCCTACCCAAATTTATAAAAAAATTCCTAGTATTTTTATTTTGGTGTATTACACATGGTTCAAACATGAATTAGTTTTTTTGTTCCATGTCCATCTCAAATAAACTTATTTCAAAAACTTTCATTAAATCAGTCTAAAATATTCACTTTTTAATAGTATACAATTCTCTAAACACATCTTGACATCATGTTTTCACAATAAAAAATATAAATAAATCACAAAATCCAAAAAAATTTATAGGTCAAGATGTTATCACCTCAATAAATTTATATAAACCTAAAATATAAATAAAATCAACATAATAACTCAAAATTTGAAGTATTTAAAAAACTAGTCAATATAAAAAAATTATTTTTTGAAAATACATACACTTCAAAACAAGATATTATTCATACATAGATCAAGTGTGAAAAAATATCCTTTACCTAAATGACTTTGAAAATAAAAAATGTATACATAATAATTATAGCTGAAAATATTCATATTTGAAATCCATTACAAAATCAATGAGTCAATTTTAAACTTCCAAAAAATAGATTATTTTGGAAAACATATCTATTTTATTTCAAAAAGAAATATCAACTCTATCCAAACTACATAAAAAATGAAGACTTTTAAAACATGAATCAACCATTCAAAAAAATCCAATCAAAATAAATAACTAACACATTCAAATGAAAATACCTTAGTGAAAAGAACATGACACAATTCTATAAAAAATATGCCTCCACACAATTTTTCTAAAATTATAATGCCTACATTAAAAATTATAATATTAACCTTAAAAAATCACTTGTAAACACTCAAGATGAAGGCAATCATCATCAGAATATCTTCAAATGGAATTAATTTTTAAAAAATTCTTTTTAAAATACTCAACTTGAATTATAAATGTCCAATAAAAAAAGTACAACATCTTCAATTTTTATCCTTTTTTATGAAACAAAATATTTTACTAAATTATATACTTTTATTTAAAAGGTTCCATAATTAAAATATAAATTCTTTATATTATTAATTAAATTTATAAAAATCACATTATAATAGTATTTACTAAATAGTTTTATTTTAAAAAATATGGTTTCTTCAATAGATAAACCTATATAAATACCCATTAATTTAATAAACCATATATCCATTAATACATATACTATAACCCAATAAATAATCAGGATTTACATAATAAATACCACTAAAAATTATTATCACAAAACAAACTTGAACACACAATTTTAATAAAAGTGACTTTAAAAATATACAAAAAATGATTATTCATTAAATGTTATAATAATCACCAACAACAAACCATAAAACCAAATAAATTAAATAATACTATATATAAAACAAAATAATACAAAAAAGGAACTGGTAACCCCTTCCCAATTTCATTGTCATAAAAAATAAGTCATATATCATTAGTAATAAGGCTTATTCAATGATTTTAAAATTGATGTAAGATTGGTTTCATTTTATAAAATCCTAATAAAAATATATAATATAACTAAAACAATCAAAATTTATGAACTATTTATCCATTAATAAAAATATACGAAATTAAATACCTTTAAAATAGTAAAATTTATAAATTAAAACCATCCCATAAAGTCAAGGCATATATGAACTTATAGGATTAAAAAAGTGGAAAAAATAATTTAAAATACTTTCAGTATCTAAAAAATTTTAAATGATTTTTATTAACACATTTATAAATAAAATTACATAAAACATCATTTTAAGATTATATTTTAAAAAATTAATTCCATTTTGAAATATTTATTATAAAATTTAAAATATATTTTTTGTATCATAAAATTTAAAAACACCATTTTCAATTTTCATTCCTTTTCAAATACTAATAATCCAATTCAAATCCGTTATGTATAGTTTCTAAATAATAAATCATTATAAAAAATTGACTTTTTTAATTTTCCAAAACAAAATTACATTGATATCATTCATTCCACTTAATAAATCAAGAAAACTAATACATAAATTAGATAATTATAAGTAAAAACATCTATAGATGCACAAAAAAAATTTTCATTAAATTATATCACCATTAATAACCATTAATTTAAGCATGAACTTTTTATAATAGGTATCTATTCAATTTAAAATAATTAATTATTAATCCAATTCAAAATAATAGTTTTCATTCTTGAAAATAAATTATCAACAAGCCTCACCACATTAAAAGAGAGGAAAAGAAAACACATTAAATGATATCACAATTGAAATAATGGAAATGATTTACTTTATATAATATATAACAAATAAATGAAGACAAGAAAGGAATATAATTAATACAAATAGACAAAAATAGACATATAAAGAATATTATAGAATGGTGATAGGATACTATAAAAAATTGTATACAAAAAATAAAAAATATAATAATTTCTATATCAAACACAAAATCATTTGTATTTCACCACCTCTATAATTACACACCCAATCCACTATCCACTATTAAAAAACATAATCGTGGGTCAAGCTTAGATGAAAAATCAAGAGGAGAAAAGGCTATATACACCTTGAGGTGTGTTTGTAGGGAGAGACTAACAAGACAACAAGATACAACCATGAATATATATAATTAATCATATAATTTATGATCAAAATTATATTCTGAAAAAATTATTTTTTTTAATTTTCATAATAAGGAAAAAATCACATTTTTACAATTTCTTCTTAAAAAATTTAGATTTAATTATTAAAAAATATATACATGAAAGAATGAAACATTAATAAAATGAGAGAAAATGAAAACACAACATGAAATAAATCATATCCTGATGTAAATCATAATATAAAGTAAATAATATAAGATAATAAATCACAACATTAAATAAATCATGACATGGTATAATAACCATGAGTCTTTTGGGTCAACCTTGGACTTCACTAATGAGAACTATATATTTTCCTACAATATGATCCTATAGACACATATCAGAACATAACTCCATCATCCTTGCATGGTGGAAATCCTATAGCAAGGGAATAAACTAAACTAGGGGGAATCTTATCGATTAACTATAATAGTTTTATAACCCTTTAGTTGAAAATTTAAATATCTGTATAAAAATAATAATATATAAAAACAATTCATGAAAAATACATAAAATTTTATCTTCACATTATTTTTATAAAAATGTAATCTAAATTTGGAAAACAAGTTCTATAAATTATATAATCAAAATTAATATTGATAAAATCATTATAATATACCATAAAGTGATTTAACCTTAAAAAACAAAAATTAACTTTTATGACCACATAATCTTTTTATAAAAATAACAAAAAATATGCCACTGACATGTAACACTCATACATTTACCATGCTAAAAACCATTAACTAGGTTCATTCCTTTCGAATTATTTTAATAAACCTGAAAACAATAATATTTATTTGAAAAATTTTTGTTCTCATATTCAATTTTTTTTGTCACGACCCATCCTCGGGACTCGTGACATGACTACCCCAAGCCTGACTCCCATAGGCCAGGGGATGGCGACTAGCACCAAGGCGTAAATCCTGACAAAAAGGGGAAGGTATTGCCTTTATAAAGTAAACAAACACCACGAAGTAAGCAAGCAGAAGTATACACTAAGTAAAACTGGGTACAATAGTAAGTGCGGAAAGTAAATGGGCCAGAATACAAACCAAAACTGAAAGTAAAGTACAACTAGAAAGAAAGAACATCAATTGAAAGTAAAGCAGCAACGTCTAGCTGTCCACTGGAAGTCCCACCTGAATGGTGGGAACAGATAACCTCCTCATCTCCTCGGGTCCAACCGTCTGCTCCGTGTACGTCCTGCCCAGTGGTCCACCTCCACATACCGACTTGCTCCACAAGCCTCATCCATGATCATCGATGTCCATCATCTGTATCCAACACAATGTAGTGAGAGAATAACCCATGCAGGGGTGAGTATACGCTACACAGTAGGGACCCCAAGACCCCCAAAGGTCTCCCAGAATCCACAAAGGATAATCCACAAAGGAAAGATACAATCAAGAAGTAACATCCAACACTACTTAGGCATATTCCCATACATATACCTAAGTCATCAATTCCAGTTCGGCTCCAACATCCAAGCCCAAGTTCGATCACGTCCACACAGGATAGTACAACCCAATCCACACATGAAAACACAACACAATCCACATAAGAAATCAAGCCAATCATATCAAAGATAATGATTTGAAAGTCAAGACTTAGCTCACACAAGTATATTTCTTCATAAGGTGATAGAGATGATCAGATGTTGCCACTGATTCATCTAAGATGGGACCCACGTAGGATACAAAAACCAGCTACTCTGCCGGACCCACGTAGGATACAAGAACAGAGTCAACCACTTCCGGACCCATGTAGGATACACGCACAGTAGTACTACCAGACCCACTTAGGATACAAGAAAAGTAGTCATTTCCGTCGAACCCATGGAGGATTTCAGTACGGTCTTCATCGCTGCCGAACCCACGGAGGATTTCAGTGCAGTCTTCATCGTCATCGAACCCATAGAGGATTTCAGTACGGTCTTCATCGCTGCCGAACCCACAGAGGATTTCAGTGCAGTATTCATCGCCGTTGAACCCATGAAGGATTTCAGTACGGTCTTCATCGCAACCGAACCCACAGAAGATTTCAGTTTAGTCTTCATCGCACTCAAACCCACGGAGGATTTCAGTACGGTCTTCCTCACTGCCGAACCCATGAAGGATTTCAGTGAAGCCATCTTCGTCGTCGCAATCGTAGCCAGCTCTAGGGTTCCCGCACACATCATGTTCGATTCCGGGAGGGTCCACTCCAGGAGCCAAGGGGGTTGATACATCAACTGACACGTAGTCCGGAGTTGATGTATCCCAAAGTTCCGTCTCGACAAGATGATCTCAACGTGATAGACGGTGCGTCAATCGGAGGCCTGGTCTGAGAGTTATTGACTTTTTTATTACAGGGGTCGAGTTGGTTTTTAAGTCAAAACCAAACCTACTGCACTCCAACTGTGTCCAAACCTAGAGCGGTGTAAACCCAAAGATCGGTCTCACTAAGAATAATCCAACAAAGTCGACGACACGTCAATCAGACGTCCGGAGCATAAGTTATAAGCGTTTCCGCTCTGAGGGCCCAGTTGGTTTCGTGTTCGAACCAACCCAGCCATACCCAAAGTTCTCGGAAACCTTGAGTTTAATATACCAAAACGACCGTCTCGTTCCAAGGATCTCTACGCAACTGACGGTGTGTCGATCAGAGGTCCGTAGCCCATGTTATGGGCAAAAGACCAAAAGTTGTCCGAAAGTGGGAGGTCTGGGCCCGATCCGGCCTGGCCCAACCCCCTGGGTCAGCCCGAATCGGGTCGACCCGACTAGGGACTGGGCCAGACCCATTAGGTCATGGCCTGGCCCGGTGGGCACGGCCTGACCCAGCTAGGCGCGGCCCGGTCCGGTCCGCGCAGCCCGGCCCGGCTCGGCCGGGTGGCACACTGGCTCGGCTAGCGGCCGAGCATGGGGGGATGTGGTCCCCCCTCCCTTCGTGCTCCGTGGATGCGGTGGGTGCCACGTCCTCCTCCGGATCCCGCGCGGCCGCGTGATCCCGGTCACCTACCGCCACGGAATCATCCGCGGCGGTTCCTCCTGACGGCGCGCCGGGACGCCGCCGCCGCGCCGGCGACCCGTGCTGCCGGTGAAGTCCGCGGGCCACCGGAGCCGCTCCGGTTGTCGGTTCCTGCTCTCGTCTATGCCTGGGGTCGTCTCGGGACCCGTAGAATACTACGACAACCTCCAATCGCTCAACGGTCCCATTTCATCATCACCCAACGTTCCGTGCATCAAGAACAGAGAAACGGTGGGTTCGGACTAGTTTGTTTGTCCGCACCCACCGCGTTTGTGTATCAAACGAATTCCAACAATTAAAAAACATGTCTAGGATATAAACCACATAAATTAAATTAAACCAAAACCCCTTACCTCGAAGAAGTTATCGAACAAGGATCATCGTGGGAAAAGGCGTCGCGGAAGACGGCGTCACAGAAGAGGTTCGTCGGCATCGCGGTACACGGCGTCGAGTCGTCGATCTCCGAGGAACTTGCATTCTTCGTTGTCTTTCGTCGGAGGCTGACGTTCTTCGTCATTCTTCACATTCTTTAACGAGGAAGAACGTTCTTCAAGACTAGAGTAATTTCTCCCCAAATCTTCTTGCACAACACATCAACAATAGTAAAATAAGGGTTTGCCTTATTTTATTACTCATTCCATCCCTTTATGAAATTCAAAATTAAACCACGATTTAATTAACGTGCGTTGACCAATTAAAGAGGCGTTTAAAAATCCAATTAAACGCGAGAGTTGACTTGGCATTTAAAAAGGGGGTGTGGGTGTGTTACACAAAAATTAATAGGGGTTTGCCAACATAATGGGAGGTTTGAGGAAGTTGAATAGGTGGGGATCATGTGGGGCCCACCTCACTAATATCCTATCAAGAGGGGTTAGGATTTAGTGGGTCCCACCTTAACTTCCGTACGTAGGTTTAAACTACTTAGAATAAAAATAAAATTTGTAGCACAATATTTTATTTTATTCTTTAGTTAACCCATTTATTTAATAACATCACCCGAGAAAACACATCTCCGGAAAAGGTGTTCCTAAAAAATTACCGGCGCTGTGGTTTCATTGGTGCCCTCAGATTTTGGTTCCGAGCACCGGGTAAAAATTTAGGAAAACCCACTCGTTCGTTCACTGAACGTACCTGAGCTAAACTTTGGAAATTGATTCCGGGCACACCGGGCCTCGGAATCAGGTGCCGTCACAAACTACGTTCTTGTAAAATCTCAAAGAAAATTAAGAAAAAATTTCCCTTGAATTTTACGCTTCTATAAATTACTACCACCTCAGGTGTTTACATCCCCATAAAGATACATCATAAACTAGGGAAACAAATGAGGGTACTGAGCACGCATCTGAGCATCCCGCTCCCAAGTGATCTCCTGGAGGTTCTCGTACTGCCATCTGATGTACACTAGAGGAATCGAATGCCCATGTAGGACCTTCTCCTGTCGATCCTCGATCTCCACCGGGACCTCCACAAAAGTCACCCGATCATCAATGTCCAGCTCCCCATGGTCGATGATATGCGTCGTGTTGTGCATGGATCTCCTCAGCTGAGATATGTGGAAGACGTCATGCACATGGTGCAACTGAGGTGGTAGAGCCAGGAGGTATGCCACCTCGCCTATCCTGCTGAGAAACTAGAATGGTCCGATGAAGTGCGGAGACAACTTGCCGCATCTGCCAAATCTCTGTAATCCACATCGAGGTGAGACTTGAAAGATGATGTGGTCACCATCCTTGAACTCTAGTGGTCTCCATCTCCTGTCAGTATAAGACTTCTGTCAGCTCTGAGCTGTCCTCATCCAAACCTGGATTACCTGGACCTTCTCTTTGGTGGCCTGGACCATCTCTGGTCCCACAAGTGCTGACTCCCCAAGGTCTGTCCAGCACATAGGTGATATGCAACATCGGCCATAAAATTCCTCATATGGTGCCATCCCGATGGTGGAGTGGTATTTGTTGTTGTACGTGAACTCCACCAAGGGTAGGTAGTCCTCCCAACTATGAACAAAGTCAAGGACACATGCACGAAGCATGTCCTCAAGAGTCTGAATGGTCCTATCAGTCTGACCATCCGTATAAGGGTGAAAGGCGGTGCTCAGAATTAGCTGCGTCCCGAATGCCTTCTACAACCCCTTGAAAAGCCGAAAAGTAAAGCGAGCATCTCGATCGGAGATGATAGATGATGGCACACCATGATGATGTACAATGTCCTGAATGTAGAGATGTCCAAATCTCTCTACTGATCCCTACTCTCTGATGGGTAAGAAGTGGGCCGACTTGGTGATTCAGTCAACAATAACCAAATGGAGTCGTGACCTCTGGAAGTACGTGGAAGTCTAGTCACGAAATCCATAGATATCCCGTCCCAATTCCACTGTGGGACCTCCAAGGGCTGTACCCAGCCTGCTGGTACCTAGTTCTCTGCCTTCACCTGCTGACAGGTGAGGCATCAAGAAACGAACTCAGCTATAGCCTTCTTCATACCCAACCACCAGTGCTGTCGTCTGAGATCATGGTATATCTTCGCCACTCCTGTATGTACTGCTAAGGGGAAGTGAGAAACTCCCTAAGTACCTCCTCCTTTAAAGTAGCCAGTACCATGGTACATCCTATGAAAAGGACGATGTGCTCTCCTCCCATAGAGAATCCATCAGGTGCCTATCCTGAGGATATCTGTGCATGCCGCATCTCATAGTCAACGTCCCCACGCTGTGCCTCTCTGATCCGCTGATGAAGTGGAGGAGTGACTGTGAGTGACCGAAGAAAGGCTGCTCCATCTCTATCCACGAAGGATATCTGCAAAGAAGCTAGCTGCTCCGTCGCCTCCCCGAGTGGCTGAATGCCCGTCCTCCTACTGAGAGAATCAGTTACTATGTTCCCCTTCCCAGGAGTATAGAATATCTCAAAGTCATAGTCCTAGAGGAAATCGAGCCATCGCCGCGGTCTCAGATTTAGGTCCTTCTACGAGAAGACGTCCCTGAGACTCTGGTGGTCAGAGTAGACTGTGAAGCGCTCGCCCATCAGATAGTGTCGCCACATCTTCAGAGTGAAAACCACTGCTATTAACTCCTTGTCATGGGTAATGTAGTTCTTCTCAGGCTTCCTCAACTGTCGTGATCCATAGGCAATCACTACCCGCTCCTTCATCAGGACACATCCGAGTCCGGTCCCTAATTCATCACAGTAGACTACGTACCGTACTACCTCCTATGATAGCCTCAAGATAGGTGCATTGGTCAATCTCTGTCTCAGCTCCTAGAAGGTCTGCAGACACCTGTCTGACCACACGAAGGGTTTCCCCTTCTTCGTCAAAGCTGAGAGTGGTTCCGCAACTCTGGAAAAGTCTGGCACAAATCTCTAGTAGTACCCAGCTAGACCCAAGAAACTCTGCACCTCCGTCACGCTCCTGGGTGGCTCCCAAGCTAGCACTGCCTTGATCTTCGCAGGATCCAACGCAACTCCCGCCTCAGAGATGAAATGTCCCAAGAAGTGGACCTCACGTAACCATAACTGACACTTCGAGAGCATACCATAAATCTCGTGCTCTCGGAGTGTGTCCAGTACAACCTGCAAGTGGTAGGCATGCTCCTCCACAGTGGTCGATTATATCAATATATCGTCAATGAAGACCACGAAAAATCGATCGAGGTATGGCTGAAAGATCTGGTTCATGAGACTCATGAAGACCGATGAAGCATTGGTTATACCGATTGGCATAAACAAGAACTCATAGTGGCCATACCGACATCTGAAGGCCGTCTTCTGCACATCCACGTCTCAAACACTGAGCTAATGATAGCCTGACCTGAGGTCTATCTTCGAGAACCACCATGCTCCCCTGATCTGATCGAAGAGGTTGTCTATCCTCAGTAGTGGATACTTGTTCCTCAGGGTTACCTGGTTCAGGTGACGATAGTCGACACACAGTCGCAAGCTCCCGTTCGCCTTCTTGGCGAACAAAATCGGGGTAGCCCAGGGTGAAACACTCGGTCAGATGAATCCCATTCCCTACAAGTCCTACAGCTATACCCGTATCTCTCAAAGCTCGGTGGGATCCATCCGATATGCTAGAGTGGATATCGGGGCTGTCTTGAGGTACATGTCAATATAAAAGTCTACCTCTCTGCAAGGAGGTAGTCTTGGAATGTCGTCAGGGAAAATGTCAGCATACTGATCCACCACTATAGGGAAACTTGGAATCTGCACGTTAACTGCTCCTAGGATGAGGCTAGCCAACTGATGAGTGATCGACTGTCCTATCCTCTGCGTGAGTCCATCCTGCGCTGCTAAGGATCCCTTCTTGCCGGTGAAGGTGAACCTGCTCCCATCGGTGCGAACACATCGCACCTTGCGCCTAATATAGTCGATCTGAGCATGGACTGTAGATAACCAATCCATGCCCACGATGATGTCGTACGACCTCGACGCCGCTACAAGAAGATCCCAGCCGATGCTCTCGCTTCCTAGTGTAAGCTCACACTGCCGGTACCAGTGCGTAATCGTCGAGTCTGCTTCCGTAGGAGTCTCTAGCCGTAAGGATCGAGCCAATGGATCCGTCAGAATCTCCGAGCTCTGAACAAGGGCAAAAACAATAAAAGAATGACTCGCTTTTGTGTCTATTAGAACTGCATAAAGGGTAGAGTAGAAATAGATAGTACCTCGAATCATCTCTGGCGCGCCGTGGTCATAGGCCTCTGCTGCCTAAAGCTGAACCTGTCTCTGCCCACCAGCTCCCTATGGTCGGGGTGGACCTCATGGTGGTGGTGGTGGTAAAGCCTCAAAGCGTCGCCCACCACTTGCTGCTCGGCCAACTCCCCTGCCTCGTCCTCCTGATCTATACGGACCACCACGTTCAACCCTATGCCTCTACTTGGGTGGCCCCACAACCATCTGCTGCTCCTCGGCATGGCGGGTCGGGCTGTCATGAGCCAAGTGGCACTGCCCGCCGCATGCGTAGCACTGTCTGCTCCTCGGAAGGCTGGCTCTGCTTTGTGTGCCCCACACCTATGAGCCAGTGTCCTGAGGTCATCCGCCTGAAGGTATGGTCCTCCTGGACCCCTGTGACGTCCGTCGAATGCTAGCTGTAGATGACTCTGCTACGTGCCGCCCTACGGTAGGTCTCGCTGCTGGTGTAGGCTCAGCAAGAAAGATATCTTTGAGAAGAGCTCGCTCCAGTACTCCTGCCTATGTCAGAATGCTGAGGGAGATCATCGATGCCCTGATCTCATGCCTCAGTCCCTACTCAATGTTCTGGGCCCGAAAGAATGGGTCTCGTACCATGTCCATCGAATAGAGTGAGAGATCAGTAAATCTCACCGAGTACTAGGAAACGGTCAGGCTGCCCTTCCGCAGCTAGAGTAGCTCCTGGATGTGCACCGCATGAAGGGTGGATGGGACGAACTCCGAGTGGATGAGGCTCTGAAAGTTCGTCCAGAGGAGAGATGCCTCGTTGTGCACCTGAAGCATCAAGATCTGCCATCTGCCTGCTGCCGCGTGCAGGAGGCTCGCTGCAAGGATCACCATGAGGTCAGCTGGTGTCCCTAATAACCAGAAAACTCCCACAACAGCCTCCTACCAATCCTCGGCTGCCTAAGCATCCGTATCCCCATGGAACATGGGCGGTCTCTGACGCTGGAACTCGTGCAGTGCACTAAGGAGACGTGCACTTTCAACGGCTAGGGCTGGTGGCATCGGTGGCTCGGTGGGTAGTGGTACCGCTGGTGCCTCCGCTAAAAAAGGGCCTTGCAGAGAGGCCTCATCGCTCGGTTGGCTTTCGTCTCGCACAAAGATCTGACCCTAGCTGGCTACCATCATGGGGCCATCATGAGAAGAAACATGTGCGCCACGGTCAAACAATATACCTGGTGAGCTGACACAAATTAATCAAAAAGAAAACCTTTGAAACACACATGCAATCGATGTTTTCGTGCATTGAGTCGGAAATCAGAAGTCAGGGTCCTGGTGTACGGATACGTCGGCCGCCGCACCAACACTGGACTCCCTGGACTGATAACCACACTCCAAACACTTAAAACTATTGCTTCACATAGAAGAAAGATTAGAGTCCTGAGTTCTGCAGTAGAACCAAACTCTTTTGATACCAATTTGTCACGACCCGTCCTCGGGACCCGTGTCGTGACTACCCCAAGCCCTCCTCCCATAGGCCAGGGGCTGGCGACTAGAACCAAGGCGTAAATCCCGAAAAAAAGGAGAAGGCATTGCCTTTATAAAGTAAAAAAACACCACAGAGTAAGAAAGCAGAAGTATACACTAAGTAAAACTGGGTACAATAGTAAGTGCGGAAAGTAAATGGGTAAGAATACAAACCCAAACTGAAAGTAAAGTACAACTGGAAAGAAAGTGAAACAACTAAAAGTAAAGAAGCAACGTCGAGCCATCCACAAGAAGTCCCACTTTAAGGGTAGGTACAAATAGCCTCCTCAAATCCTCGGGTCTAACCGTCCGCTCCGTGTACGTCCCGCCCAGTGGTCCACCTCTAGGTACCGACTTTCTCCACAAGCCTCAACCACGATCAGCGCTGTCCGTCGTCTGCATCCAACACAACGTAGTGCGGGCATAACCCGTGCAGGGGTGAGTATAAGCTACTCAGTAGGGACCCCGAAACCCCCGAAGGTCTCCCAGAATCCACAAAGGATAATCCAAAAATGAAATATACAATCATGAAGTAACATCAAACACTACTTAGGTAAATGCCCATACATATATCTAAGTCATCAATTCCAGTTCGGCTCCAACATCCGAGCCCAAGTTCGATCACGTCCACACAGGATAGTACAACCCAATCCACATAGGAAAACACAACACAACCCACATAGGAAAGCAAGTCAATCATATCAAATATAATGATTTGAATGTCAAGATTCAGCTCACACAGGTATACTTCTTCGTAAGGTGATAGAGATGATCAGATGTAGTCACTGATTATTCTAAGTTGGGACCCACGTAGGATACAAAAACCAGCTACTCTGCCAGACCCACGTAGGATACAAGAACAGAGCCAAACACTGCCGAACCCACGCAGGATACACGAACAATAGTACTGCCAGACCCACTTAGGATACAAGAACAGTAGTCATCACCGTCGAACCCACGAAGGATTTCAGTACGGTCTTCATCGCTGCCAAACCCACGGAGGATTTCAGTGCAGTCTTCATCGCCGGTGAACCCACATAGGATTTCAGTACGGTCTTCATCGCTGCCGAACCCATGGAGGATTTCAGTGTTGTCTTCATCGCCGTCGAACCCACGGAGGATTTCAGTACGGTCTTCATTGCTGCCGAACCCACGGAGGATTTCAGTGCAGCCATCTTTGTCGTCGCAATCGCAGCCAGATCTAGGGTTCCCACACATAGCATGCTCGATTCCGGGAGGGTCTTCTCCACAAGCCAAGGGGGTCGATACATCAAATGACACGTAGTCTAGAGTTGATGTATCCCAATGTTCCGTCTCGACAAGAGGAACCCAACGTGATAGATGGCGCGTCAATGAGATGCCTGGTCTGAGAGTTATTGACCTTTTCGTTCCAGGGGCCTGGTGGGTTTTTAAGTCAAAACCAACCCGACCACACTCCAACTGCATCCAAACCTCGAGCGGTGTAAACCCAAAGTTCCTTCTCACTAAGAGGAATCCAAAAAAGTCGACAGCACGTCAATCGGACGTCCAGAGATTAAGTTATAAGCGTTTCCACTCCAAGGGCCCGGTTGGTTTTGTGTTCGAACCAACCCGACCATACCCTAATTTCTCTAAAACCTTGACTGTAATATACCCAAACGACCGTCTCATTCCAAGGATCTCTATGCAACTGACGGTACTTCAATCGGAGGTCCGTGGACTATGTTATGGGCAAACGACCGAAAGTGGGGGGTCTGGGCCCGATCCGACCCGGCCCAACCCCCCTAGGTCGGCCCGAACCAGGTCGACCCGACCCGGGTCCGATTCCAGCCTAGTGGGCACGGTCCGACCTAGCTGGGCGCGGCCCGGTCCAGTCCGCGCATCCCAGCCCGGCCCGGCCGGGTGGCACGCTGGCTCGGCCAGTGGCCGAGCATGGGGGGATGCGGTCCCCCCTCCCTTCGTGCTCCGTGGACGCGGCGGGTGCCGCGTCCTTTTACGGATCCCGCACAGCCGTGGGATCCCGGTCGCCTGCCGCCGTGGATGAGGCCACGAAATTTCCTCCTAGCGGCGCGATTGGACGCCGCCGCGCCGGCGACCCGCGCCGCCGGTGAAGTCCGCGGGACACCGGAGCCGCTCCGGTAGTCCGTTCTTGCTCCCGTCTTCGCCTGGGGACATCTCGGGACCTGTAGATTACTACGAAGGCCTCCAATAAATGGTCCCGTTTCATCGTCACCCAACATTCTGCGCATCAATAACAGAGAAACGATGGGTTCAGACTTTTCATTGGTCCACACCCACCGCGTTAGTGGTTCAAACGACTTCCAACAATTAAAACACATGTCAAGGATATAAACCACATAAATTAAATTAAACCAAAACCCCCTACCATGAAGAAGTTGTCGAACAAGGATTGTCGCGGGAAAAGACTTCGCGGAAGACAGCATCGCGGAAGAGGTTCACCAGCATCGCGGTACACGGCGTCGCGTCGTCGATCTCCGAGGAACTTGCGTTCTTCGTCGTCTTCTATCGGAGGCCGACGTTCTTCGTCATTATTCACGTTCTTCAATGAGGAAGAACGTTTTTCAAGACTAGAGTAATTTCTCCCCAAATATTCTTTCACAACACATCAACAATAATAAAATAAGGCTTTGCCTTATTTTATTACTCATGCCACCCCTTTTTGAAATTCGAAATTAAACCACGATTTAATTAACGTGCGTTGACCAATTAAAGAGGCGTTAAATAATCCAATTAAATGCGAGAGATGACTTGACATTTAAAAAGGGGGTGAGGGTGTGTTACACAAAAATTAATGGGGGTTTTCCAACTTAATGCGAGGTTTGAGGAAGTTGAATAGGTGGGGCTCGTGTGGGGCCCACCTCACTAATATCCTATAAAGAGGGGTTAGGATTTAGTGGGTCCCACCTCAAATTCCATACATAGTTTTAATCTACTTAGAAGAAAAATAAAATTTGTAGCATAATATTTGATTTTATTATTTAGTTAACCCATTTATTTAATAACCTCACCCGAGCAAACACAGCTCCGGAAAAAGTGTTCCTGTGAAATTACCGGCACTGCGGTTTCATTAGTGCCCTCAGATTTTGGTTCCGAGCACCGGTTCAAAAGTTAGGAAAACCCGCTCGTTCATTCACTGAACATACCCGAGCTAAACATCAGAAATTGATTTCAGGCACACCGGGCCTCAGAATCAGGTGCCGTCAGAATCTGCGTTCTTGTAAAATCCCAAAGAAAATTAAGAAAAACTTTTCCTTGAATTTTACGGGTCTTTACATTTTTACTTTATTTTTTTTAATATCTTGAGAAATAAATTCAATTATCAATATCTAAATTTTAATAACAAATAATTCAGTGATTTTTTCACACTAGAATGCTCACAGGACCAAATAAATTGATCCCACTTTCTCCTATTCTATAATTTATTCAAACTTGTGAATCAACATGATACAATTTTTTTATGACCCTATAAAGCCTTATCATGATAACTGTAAGTTATAGTCATAGAACAAGAGTGATATCTAGTAATAAATTATGGAATCTAAAGAGAAAAGGGTAATTAGTACGTATGAAAACCTCCTACAAACACTTATTATGTAATATTATTTATTAGTCTTGGTTATTTAATAAACAAGGATGCATAATTTGTGTCATCATATTTTAATGATTTATTTGTGTTCATTTTATAGTAATGGATGAACTTTTATTCATATAGAATAGACATGGATTTAATTGAGATACTACCATCCTAGATAATTGGTTAGAAATATATTATTCATACACTTGGAAGTGAAAATCCCATTTTGATCATTAAATCAATTCCCTACCCCAATAACATATCTGAAAAAATAAAACTCAATAAAAAATAAAATATAATTGTGTTTTTCATTCATAATAGTACATGATTGAATATTCATATTTATAATGATCACATGTCATGGGTCCAATTCACATGCAGGTTGATTGGAACATCCAATGACATTGAAAGCATAAGGTGTTCATTTTGGAAGGTTAGTCTTCAAGATCTCTTATACTTCAAATGACAAAACACAAACTTCATAACAAGAATCATAAATGGTTATGAGTCCCTAAAAACTTATAGTAAAACCTTATCTCTATCAAATAATTTTTATCCTCATGAAATAACCTAGGAAACCCCTAGACTAGGAACCTAATTCAGATCACGACATCCATGAGGAATGTTTTCAATCACCCTAATGTGGTGAAAATCCCCAAGAGAATCTAAAGAGTACCAATGGGAATAATTTCTCTAAAATAATGAACACAATTAAAGGGTTAACCACCTAGAAACCTGACATGAAATTTATTTAAATTGGAAGGGAACATAATTGAATCACGAGATACAATATATAACAATGATAAGAAAGATCTAAATAGAATAAATATCACACAGAACAATAAAAATAAAACATTGGGAAATAAACAACATTAGGACACATCATCTAGAAACCAAACAAGATGAATAAATAAACAATGTAGAGTAAGAGTAGAAATATAGAAAGGATGATATATCAAAGACCTCAAAATAAAATAAAACAAAAAATCCTCACCTAATAGATCCATGCACCAAGAAAATAAAATTCACTGGAATCCATCCCAAAACGTTACTAGAATCATTTGATAATTCACTATATCTTAGAAAAACATGAGATAAATGTAATGATAATAGGAGTGATCTATATTTCCTAGTGGGTATCAACTGATCAATCTAGGTATACTCTTTAAAGATAAATATATTTCATTCTATTTTGAAAATAGATATTCAAAGAAATATTTCAATATATTTTCAAAACAATTAACATGATATTGTTTTTCAAAAACCATTTTCCTTTTTAATAGAAAATAATCACTTTTTAGAATGTATTTTTACAAAATATTAATAAATATAAAGGTAATATGATAAAATAAAAACATTTGTAAATAAATGAGATGATAGAGTATGATATAAGAGACCAATTTTAAAAAAAATATTGTTGTAAGGAAAAAGTGATTATGAAAAACGAAAAATAGATATAATGGGAAAATAGTAGAGACTTGGACAAGCTATGAAAATTCCATATAACTACTGATACAAAATATAATGTCATAAAAAGTGACCCACCCTAACACTCGACATTACCCTCATAGGTCTGACCATGGGACAGAATCCCACACCTATAGTAAAATATATCTCAGGGACACTATCCAAATCTTGATGGTGAACTAATGTAACAATTTTCCTTAGGATTCCCACAATGCAACCCCTAGTTTTCCATGACATGTAATGTGGACAAAAGTTTAATCAATAATATATATAAATATTTATAATATAATGAACTGAATTCACACCCTCACCTCTAATTCCCTCATAATAAATCAAACACTTTTCATCAAGAATATTTATACAATAAATAATACCCATAATTTGGAACAACCACAGACATAACATGAAAACATTCATTTTTTTATAAAATAAAGTACCTTGTTTTAAGGGTTATTATTTTTATAAATCCTTTTTGGAAGTTCCAATCAAGAATCATGATAATTTCTTATAAAACTAATTCCTAAAGAATGATTCTAAAGCCAAAACATCCCTTATCATATCTTAATTAATTTAAAATATATATCTATGCATTTATTCTAATACATAATAAGCAATAATTTCCAAAATAAGACTTATATTTAGAAAAAAAAGGAAATATCATTAATATTTGATTAAAACGATATTGGAACAACTTCCATTTTAAAAAAATCCACTAATTATACTTACCATACATTTTAAACCTATAAAACATGCATTTAAAAAATAAAAAATAAATGTTCTATAATTAAAGATTCATTTAGAGGACCACCTTCCTTGAATCTAGTTTCCATTAAAAATTATGACTTGTGTGTAACTATATCATTCCACAAGATCACTATAAGACAAAGAGGAAAAAAATACAAGTAAAACCTTATTAAAATTGAGTTCCTGATAACCATATGAGACCAAACCAAGATAATGTTAGAAGGGATGAGTGAAAATAGGGGAAAAGGGAGAAATGAAGAGTATAAGAAGAGATTACCTTATAAATCCTAATATAAACACATATTAAATCTATGGTATAAAGACTTGTAAGGAGAAGGTTCAAAGGGGAGGGATATTGGAATGAATGAGGTCAAATTGAGGGAGATGGGGCGTGATTTGTGCTAAAAATGCATGTGAAAATAGAAAGGAATAATTTTGCTAAAAAAATAACAAAGAATAATTTTTTAATGAATTTAGAAAATGCACATAGTATGATGACACAGTTTTCAAAATAATGTATCAACCGTGTAACCTACACTAACAACCTAGAGTTCTATGTATATAAAGGACACACAATTAGAAAGATTGTGCGATAACCATGAAATTTGGATCTTTTTAAAAAACCCATCATGTCATATTGTAGCTATATGGTTAGTATTAACCATATCCCTAAATAGAGTGACATTCACAACTTCTCTATAAAATCCAAAATATAATGGAAAAACCACTATGGAAAAGATAAAAAGTTAGTGGAATCAATAATAAAATAAAATAATATAGGTAATTGGGTGTTGGGTGTGATATAACTCCCCAACATAATGTTTTATTCCCCGAGAAAACACTACATGGATTTTCAGATCACGATTAAGGATTGAGTTTTGGATTCCCTAATGATGAAATGACTTAAGAAATAAAAACAACAAGACTAAAGAAACCATCATTAAAAATAATATTGATAATGAAAAGAAAATTAACCATCCCAAGAATACCCAAAAATAACATAAAAGTGACCACAAAACATAGAGGACTGACACACTGAACACTGCAAAACTAGAGAACCAATGACCTTTAAAAGGGAAATACTATCTATCTCACACAAAATATCAAAAAAAACAAAGATCACCCTGATCAAAAAATAACCTAAAAAAATAAAAGTATTATGGATTGATTCATTTTTTGGGAGCATCCACAAAATGATCTATGATATAATAGTTGAAAAACAACTAAAAAAGGGCCAGGTTGAGAGAGAGTGAAACGACTATCCAAACAACCATAAGACACAACTCCTAAAAGAGAAATAAAAAAAACACTCAGTGGGTTTGGGAAGAAATTATTATATGGTTTTCTCCCACCAATAATAATAATTCCCATTGAACCCCAACTATTAAAATAGAAAATGACTTACAAAGATTTAATAAACATAAAAAATACAATAAAGATTGACCAATACCAATATAACTATTCCAAAACATCAAAATTTTAGAATATATATGAAATAAAAGAAAACATATGTACTCAAGTAAGAAGAGAAGGGGGTCATGAAATTGGATTCAACGCACCTCAAAAATAAAATTTATAAACAACCACAAGACATTTCAATTTAAAAAAGGTTTCTAAAGGTCTAAAAATATCATCATATAAGACATTTCACTTTGAGAGGAAAATAAGAAGCAATATATATTGAGGAATATTTAATAGAAAAAGGTAGAGAACAATAAAGATAAGCTGATATAGACACTATTTCTCCATCATGTTTAGTGAGTTGAACATAAGGATCCCAATAGGAAGTGGAACTAGATTCACTATTTATAAAAAGATAACACTCAGAAGAATATTTTTTAGTGACCCATATGGCCATGGGTATGATAAATTTTAGGTAATATAAGAAAATAAATACTTTTTTAATTTATCTTCACACACTGGTAATAAATAAAAAACATTCTCCCAGAGGAGCCTGATATAAAAAACAAGATGGTCTCTTGATGCCATTACAAAACTACTCTGACATGATTTTATTCCCAATTCCTTTACTATATATTTCTAAAACTCTCCTAGGTACCATTGAAACATAAAATAAATCTATAATTCCTTTTAATATAGCTTTCAATCCCATAGTCTGTTTCACTACATATTCATTAGTGTTAAGGCCATGAGAAGACACCATGGAAAGAAGATCTGGTCATATACCCCTTTTGAAATACTGAGCCTTTATGTATTCATATAGGGCCAGTTCATGATGGTATGGAACAAAAATAAGGAATCAATTGTCATATTCCAAAACCAATATATCTCTATTTCTATGTCCCCATAACCCCATAACCTTTGATACTTTAACTACATCAGGGAGGATTGTTATATGAACAACACCTTATGTAAAATCGTAACCCTAGTATTCCAAATTCAGTGGGTAATTTTATAAATTGACACTTAATATAAGGAATCACATCCCTAAGAATCAAATAGTTTATCATCCTTGGTAAACAAGACACATACTTGACTCCCACAATACATTTAAAAACATAAAATACAATACATAGTGTATGTAAATATTCTACATCTTTGAACACATTCCAAGATTCCTACTTTATATCCCGAAGAAAGGGAAAACAATAATCATGAAATTAGATGCTAAATAAGGGTTATGAATATACAAATATACCTTGAGTAAATACTGAATAATCAATATAGAAAATTAAATAATATAAAAAACATTCCATTTAATCAATAACTTGAGCACAATGAATTATACAACTTAAAAAATGATGATTAAATATTTCTATATATCTAATTTAAAAAATAGACTAAATACATGGATACCATAACATCTTAAATAATCACATAGATATCTATAACCTATTTCATAATTATATAAAACATAATTGTGGATATCGTACACATATCGTTGAGGCCTCATGCAAATATATCTTACATAAATGGATAAGGCATTAGCCAAATAACCAAACTGGTTTGTCTCGTGATACCTATTGATGAATCGAGGGGCTGTAGTGGTTCCAAAACATTACATACTATGTCTAATGAATTAATCATATGAAATTTGAGAAAAAAAATCAATACATAATGAATATATATATTCATATTGAAAATCTAGCATATGAAATGTTAATATTCCCCCAGTAAAATTGATCATAAACCATATAGAAAAATAATAATGATTGTATAATTACAACATATCCCTAGTGGAGTATTACTATAATACAAGGTTATTTTCATTTATGAATAAAAATTATATAAAAAACATTAAAACATTCTTGAAGAAAATATTATTTTAATTTTATAATATACTTTTAAAACTGAAAAAACTCTAGAATTTCAGGACAAATATTTTATTTGAATATAACCTTGAAAAAATTGAAAGTAATCTATAAAACATTGATTTGTTAGGATAGTGGTAAATTCCATTCATGTTGTATAAGTTAAAAAAATACTTTCAAACTTTTGTAAGAAAAATAAAAAAGTACCTTATTCAGAAAATGACATCAAAGTTTCTTCTAAACCATTTTTTAAAATTAAAACATAGGTAAAAATTTCATTAATAAATAATTTTATAATAGTAAATATTTTCTTTAAAACGTTTTAAATAAAATATACATATTAAAAAAAGATTCTTGACTATGTAGAAAAACATATTTGGGTGTAAGTAAAATAGATGATTTTTGTATCTGGAGAAATTAAACAGTATAAAATTAAAGGAAAAAATTATAATAATAAAAACTAACCAATGGATAATAAAATATATTAGTTTTAATATTGAATGATCAAATAGTTCACCCAAAATAAACTTTAATATAAACAATGCAACTAAATGATGAGATTATAATATAAACCTGTACTAATTTGTTAACTTTCGAATTAGAACCCACATGAAATAAATTACTTCAAATTAAAAATTAAATAACATGATTCTAAATATTTTAATTATATAACATTTCAAATGGGAAGTAAATACACAACATATTATAATATAGGTGTAAAACAAGACATACATCTAGAAGAAGATAATTTGATATAAAATACGAGTACCTCAAGTCTGAATTCCTTTATATGTATTAAAACCTCCATTATACTATATAATGATATATTATAAATATATTATAGAATAATATAATATATATCATAAAATTTGTGATATAATTTTAAAATTTTATCACATTATTATTAGTAATTTTTATTAATTTCATTGTTCTGGGTGATAACTACTTCATCTTCCATACATGCTATGGTTCACTAGCTTTGGTAATTATACTTTGATCATGGTTTAATCTCCTCCAAAATATTGATAATGATATAAATATAATTTATTTTCATTATAAATGTATTTATATTCATCCATATACATTATATATTAAAAATTAATTACATCATTCATGGAGACAGTAGACCACACTTATGGAGGAATGATGTATTCATTTTTTGATAGATGGAACAATATAATAGTAAATAATAAGTCTCATTAAAAAAATAATTACATATATATATATATATATCATATATATTAAATATATATATCCTTATTATAATCCATGTAAATAGAAAATGATAAATGATTCACCTCACTTAATGGAGGCAGTAGTCCACACTTATGCACGAGCGACATTATCATTTTTTCCAATAGATTAGAGAGTAATGAGGGTTATATGATATTATAATTTAATAATTATAGTTATTTAATAAATATAAAATAATCTCGTTACTTTTATATTTATATCCATCGATGTAAATAGGTAATAACGAATGAAATACACCGTAATGTTGAGATGGTAAACTGTACATATGTAGGAGCGATGTTTCTAATTTTCATTGGATAGAAAAGAGGTGAAAAACTATTTTACAATATTTATAATAAAATCTAAATATATTTATGATATTTGAGTTATTAATTTATATTGTTCCCTACACATTAATAACAAATATTATAATATATAATATTTTTAGAGTCTGTGAAGATAATTTTCTCTTCTTCGATAGACTTTATTTTGATATCCTCCTAAGGGACCAATGGATTAAATTTTGGAAGGTAAATAAACTCTTGAAATTATATAAGGATGTTGAGAAGATAATTATTTAGGGTTTTGTTAGTATTTCTTTCACAACGTAGTGTGGATAAAATCAATAAGGGGCGTCTTTTTAAAAGGAAGAGGAGGGGAATTCTTCGAATTTATTAATGTGTTTAATTAATATAATTTTTTTTATTTCCAAATGGAACCAAATTGATATAATTATAACTTAATATGTGTATAAGTTTAAATAATATCATCCAATAACATTTTTCATGTTTTTTGGTTATTTTTCACCATTATTATTTAGTTTTAACACACAATAACCATTTTTCACAATTACCACATTATTAATGTTTTCTACAGTTTTAAGGGTCAAGAATATTACAACTAAAGTAAAAAAGAACTATAAATGGGTAATTGTTAATTTTTTGAACCATATCAAATTAATTTTGAAAAAATACTACTTTTATGAATTTTAAATCATTTAATAAAATATTATTTATTATAAAATATTATTAATGTTATTTTTGACACAATTCATTTAATATGACATTAAATAAATCAAAATAAAGGTTGAATTAGAATATAATCTTTTAAAATGTCATTAAGATTTTATATTGGTTTATAAAATTTATGGTACACATTGACTAATAAAAAATATAACACTTTTAATATTTCTAAAATCATTTATTATATTTTTGTATTGATTGAATAATTACTATGTATGTGTTTCTTAAGCATTTAATGTAATTATTTCATAATTGAAGGCTAAAAATAAATTACAATATTAAAAAAGTATTTATATTTAAAATTAATATTTATAACTGAACTTTACCTCTATTTATCATTATATTTAAAATTTATAGAAAATAAAACGATGATAATGATATTTTTTAATTTTCTTCAAATAAAACATTATAACTATTAAAATCAAAACCAAATGGAATAAAAAACTCACATATTCTAATAATGGATGAGTATGAATAAAATAGTTTCATATAAATTAAATTAACACAAGTTTTAGTTTGATTTTCTATTTCTTATCATTTTATTTTTAACCTTAATTACCTGATTTACCCATACTCTCGTGACAATTGTTTAATATGGTTACTATTAAAAATAAAAAAATAATAGGGAACTATTTAAAAGTTTTGTACATTATGATTAAAAATATATAAATCATTTTCTTGATTTAATTTATATTAGTGGATGAAATTTAATTGTAATCAAATGTCAAAACACAACGAAAAATAGTTTTTTCCAAAAAACAACTTTTTTATGCATAAATATATTTCATATAAAATTAAATCATAAAATTGATCCCAAAAAACATAATTGGATTATTAATAAAAGAATATAAGTAATTTTTATTTTAAATCATTTAAAAAAATGAATCTTAGTAAATTCTTGAAAAAACACAATTTTTAATAAAAATTATCATTTTCATTATTCATCAAGTAACAATATTTTCAAAAAATATGAAACTTTTGCCAAAAGTAATTTTAATATTTTTATTTTCAAAATAATTTTAATTTAAAAAAAAATAAAATTTATAAAATTTCTAAAAATTAGTTAAAATAGTTTCATGAAAAATTCCATAAAAATCATTTTTGAATGAAATGCATTTCTAAAGAACCAATTAATATTATTGAATATTGGGTTATTATTTCCAAATAATTAATCATTTAATTTTTATTTACAAGGTACTATATATATATTTCATTATTTTTCAACACTATTCATAAAATCCAATTCAATTTCTATGTTATAATGGTCATATTTACATAATAATATTTTGTGGTTTGTTTAGACTCAGTGTTATATGTTTTATATGATATCAAACAGAGTATTATTTTAAAATATTGAGGTATTATATTCTAACCCATTAAATAAATTACGTCCTCCATATTTTAAATTATTCTCACTAATATAGGGTTTTACATTTGAAAATTATTTTTAAAAAACCAACATAAAAAATATGGGTAATAAAAAATCTTCATAAAAAGAGGGAAATAAAAACTGACAGTCAGCAAAAAATAGGTTTCCAAATAGGATAAAATTAGCGGGAAGTAAAAACATAGATACGTAAGAGAAAAATAATTACAAAGGACAAATAAAGAGTGATATAAAACTTGGTTTGTAGAAATTTAGTGACCTAAAAACCATAAATCTGTGATGTAAGAAAAAAAAATTGATTCATCATAAATGATCATAATTAGATAGTGTTTTTATTTAAATATAATTTTCCTAAAGATGAGGATTTTTTTACATTCTATACTAATAAAATAAAGAAATATGAATACATGAAAAGAATAATTTCATCCTTTAATCAATTTCTCCCACAATATCATTTTTTTCTCTAAACAATGAGTATTAAATATGAATCTTTTATGCCCAAAACAGTAAAATAAACTTCTAATGGATCACATAGTCCACAAAAGGATAACTAGATAGTATTCATATCTTTCTACATTAAGTAAATAGAATATGGTTAAAACTATATATGATAATACCCAAAATGTACAATTCTTTATATGAATATGTAATACATTTTACTTAAAAATAAAAACCAAATGTTTGATATAGATTATTCCATAAATAAATAACACTCTATCCTAAATAACCTCAATAATATAGACATTAAATAAAGTTTAAAATTCAATGGTTATCTCATAAAAATTTTCATACATCTTCAAAACATTAATATTATTTTTCACAAATAATCCATTATGTTAAACCTAAATGTTAAATATACCTCAACCCAAGAAAATGTCTACTAAAATATCTGTCATCACCTGAAAAAACTAAAAACTCAAAAATATTTGATACTATAATATTATTACAAATATCAAAATAATATTTTTCAATAAAATCATTTATGTAATTTATTTCATAATAACCAATATATCATGTAGGATAATGGTAGGTTCTAAAAACATGGGACCCTTCAGTTATGGGTTCAATCCCCATAGCCATGCTAGAAGCAATGGTTGTCATATGGTCTATGAGTTTTCCTTTTTCTAAAACTATTTCAATATAATTTTTTTTATAAATTTCAAAAAAATATGTTGAGGATCTTAAAAATTAACATTAATGATCAAATAATTTTTTTATTAAAATGGTTTTCTATACAACTTATTTTTTCCAGAAAATAAAATAATTTTAATTGAATATTATCATCTTAACATCAATGGTCATATTAACCCTAAAAATTATAAAAAACATTAAAATCATATCCAAAATATATAAAAGAATTATTCCTAAAATAACCTTCTCATTAAAAAATATATAATACCCAAGTGTTATAATCCAATAAACCTCTCCCAAAATATCATTAATAATATTAAATTCACATCATGTAAAGCATGAAAATTTTTATCCTTGCCTTTTAATTTATGATAAACCATTGATATTTTATCCCTAGAAACATTAGGTTAATCCCAACATCAAAAACATTATAATTGATATAAGTCCCTTAATAACGTGTTTTCTAAAAATATAACCTTTTCACTAAATCAAATTTCTATGTTCTGAATACCATTCAGCATATGTTTTCAAATCATTAAAGAAAAAATACTACCAAGCAATCCTTTGATGATTTATGATTATTATATCCATAATATCATTGGCACTATTCTTCTAAAATATAATTCATAAATCCCGATACATCAATAATTAAATCCATCCATATCAACGATTAACATAGTATATATACGTCATTGTTCCAGGAGTAAAGCCTTAAGTTAAGAAATTGAGTTAAATAATGAACATATTCCACACATATAAGACAAAAAACTATAAAGGGTTTTATATGATGTAATTTATTCACTTCCATAATACTCTTTATTTTTTTTGAAAATTCATTTTTTATACCCTTACTTTCTATATATAATATTTTTTACAATTCTATTGATAAATTATCCAATGTTTCTTATTCCAAATTTTTTACTTGATGAAAATTATTCCAATTATATTTCATGGTCTCCACTACTTGTACACTCAATGAAAACTGTCATTATCTTATTTTGTGAGTAAGAGAGTTGGTTAAGATACAAGTTGGAAATATCTTATTGCAGTAACTGATTATTCATTATAATAACATCTTTTACTATAGTTATCATCCCATATGACTTCTCATAATCAAAACATTTTCTAATATATTAAACATTAACATGGTTAGTTATAGTACCATCTATTTGCTAAAAGTAAAATTAATATCACTAGAAATAATAATAATAGTGGAGAATCCTGAAATATCATTCATAAGATGTCTAAATCATGAAACATACTTTTTACTCTTTGACACCTTATGTTTAACCTAGCCATATTTATTTATTATCTATTTAAATCCAACACAATGGCTTATGTTGAAAATATGGGTAAACCCAATCATATCCCCCAAATGTATCAAATCAAGTTCATAGTAAGGGAACACACACAATGCACTAGAATGATGGTTGAGATACTCTCAACTAACTCTATTTGTGGTTATTACCCCTAGAAACATCTATGATAAAACCACATCCACTTATAGTATATAAACATGGATGTTTTAAAATGAAAACCATATAATATTTAACTTACAAAAAACTATATAATATTATTCTATAATTTTATATATACTCAAAGTCCATGATAGGGTTCTATTCTATAATCTCTGTTTTCCCGAATAAATTTACCAAGGTTTCATTTAAAATTTCTCTCATACTAACTATAAAGATAGAAACCCTAGTAGCCCAGACGCAAGGGTTACTTTTTTATATTGAAACTAGAAACAAGGAATCTCATCCTGAAGTACAGAATAATTTAGTATTCTTGGAAAACTAGATATATTATTAACTCTCACATTACATTCGAAAACATAAAATCCATAAAATCCATAAAATACTAAAAGTTAATATTTTTCATCCATGAAATCAATCAAATAATCCTTAATATCTGGGGGAAATGAAAAAAATAAGGGCGATCTATTATGCTCTATAATGGGTACATAAATTTGATTATATCATGATTAAATAAGGCATAATCAATATGCTATGGTAAATAACTGACTATACATGCCACATAACAAATAACTTGAGCATAAACAATAATATAGAATAAAAAGTGACGTTCAATTAATTTCATATAAATAATATAAAAAATGAAACTGAATACATAGATATCATAAGAACTTAAATAATCACATGGATAAAAATCTATAGTTTCAAAATGATTGAATGCATAATACCAGACATCTGACACATACTGTTATGGCATAATGCAAAGTTATATTATATAAATGGGTAAGGCCTTAGTTAAATACCCAAAATAGTTTGTCTCATGAGACCTATTAGTGCATAGAGGGGATATATAGAGTCCATAAAATCACTTACATTGTCTAATTTATTCATCATATGAAAAGGGATAATAACAATTCAAAATCATAATCAGTATAAAAAACATTATTGAAAAATTATCATATGAAATTTTAATATTTCACTAGTCAAGCTTGTTATAAAATAAAAAGACAAATAATAATGATTGTCTAATTACAACATATCCTTAATGGATTATAAGTATTATAAAGGTCTTTCTTAACCAATTAATATAAATTCTCCAAAATATCATTAAAACATTCTTGGGGGAAAATACACTTTTTATTTTGAAATCCACTTTTAAAAACTAAAATAGTTCCATAATATTAAGGAGAATATTTTATTTGAAAATAAGTTTTAAAAATTCTAAAGGAAACACCAAATCAATGAGTTTTCATGGTGGTGGGAAATTTCATTTATGTTGTATAGGTTAATAAAATTCCATTTACACTTTTTTATGAAAATAAAAAAATAGATCACTTAGAAAATGATAAGAAGGTTAATTTTAATCCATTTTGTAAAATTAAAACATGAGTAAAAATGTGTTTAATAAATATTTTTTGAAAATTAAAAATATTTTTTAAATCATTTCTAATAAAATATGATATGGGATAAAATATTCCTGATTGAGTAGTAAAAAATTTGGGTTTCCTTAAAAATACAATTTCTGTATCTTAGTATTTAAAGAGTAAAAAATAAAAGAAAACTTGTAATTTAAGTAAATTAATATGGGAGAAATAAAATATTTTTTTATTTAAGATATAAATATACAATAATTTCCCTACTAGTGACTTTATAATAAACAATCTTGAATAATAAAGATATTTTGAAAAAAATCCTTACTAGTGTGGTAAATTTTTAATCAAAAACCTTATAAAGGAAATAAATTCAAATAAAAAATTAAATACCATGAAATTAAATATATTCATAATATAAAATATCAATTTGGTGGAATATACTCCTTATAAATGAAAATATATGTAATATATAATATATTTCCCAAATAAGATAATTTGAGATGATGAACCCTTACCTAAAGTCTGACTTTAGTCATATGTGTTTGAACTACTTATATAATAAATAAAGATTAATTTTGAAAATATTACTAAACCATAATAGCATATATCATACCATATATGATATAATTATTACATTTTATCACCCATTTAATAATAATTCATTATTAAAGTCACTATTCCTAGTGATAACTACATCGTCTTCCATATATGTTTTAGTTTGGTAGTTTTTTTAATTATAAATTTATTATGTTTTAACAATATCGTGAATGTTAATAATTATCTAAATATCATATATAATATTTATATAAATACTTATAGTCATATAAAAATTTTATAGATAAAAAAATGAATTATATTGTTCATGGATATGGTAGACCATACGTACACATGAACAACGTTTTCATTTTTTGACTGACAGAATGAAAGAACGGTAAATAATAATTTACTATTACAGAATAATAATTATATATATATATATATATCATATATATTCATTTAATTTATCCTTATTACAATCCATGTAAATGGGAAATGAAAAATGTATCACATCGCACTTTAGAGGTGGTAGTCCTCATGTACACAGAAAAGATGTTACCGTTTTCTAATGGATTAGAAGGTAAGAAGGTATATATGATATTATAATTTAGAAATAATATTTATTCCATTAATTTACTATAAATTAATTAGTTTTATAGTTATAGCCATCATATTAAGTTGTGGTGAAAAACAATTTCCACACTTCATGGATACGGTACGTCATACATACACATGCTCGATATTTTCACTTTTCATAGGATAAATTGGTGATTAAAATTGTTATTAACTTATAATAATGAAATCTAATTATATTTATGTTACTGAATTTTTTTATTTTAGTATGAGTAAAACAAATTAAGAGGATGTTGAATAAGAAATAAATATGAAAGAGTCAGTTGATAGAATTAACTCATCTTTGGTAGACTTCTTTTTAATCTTCTCTTAAGGAACCTACATTGGTATTTTTGAATGTAAATAACATATATAAATTGGATAAAGATTTTTAGAGAATAATATTTTTTGGGTTTTTTATATAGGTTTCTCAAAGTGGTGTGAATTAAATAGATAAGGGGTATCCTTTTATAAGTGACAAGAGGGGCATTCTTAGAATTTCTTAAAGGATTAAACTTATTTAAATTATTATTAAGTCCAAATTAATAAAAATTTATATAATTAAAAAATAAGATAAGGAAACTTTTCAATCCTATCATAAAAGAAATTTGGACATGTTTTGGTTATGTTTTCACCATTATCCTTCAGGTTTAACCCCACATTAACACTTTTGATAATTACCACAAAATAAACATTTTATACCAATTAATGGTCAAGAATATTACTATAAATAAAAAAGGACCCATAAATAGACCATGCCCGATTTTTTCAACCATATCCAATTCATTTGGAGGAACCTAATATTTTAATGTGTTTTAAATTAGTTAATGAAATATTATTTGTTATAAAATATTATTAATGTCATTTTTGGCACTATTAATTTATTACATTAATAAATAAATCAAGGGAAATATCAAATTAAAATAGAATCCTTTCAAAATTACCTAAAACAACATATCTATCTAAAAATTTAGTTGGACACATTAACTTATTCAAGTTATATCACTTTTAATATTGTTAAATCCATTTATTTTACTTTTCTATTAATTGAATAAATACTTTTTTGGTGTTGCGTAATAATGTAAGGTAATTATTTCATATCTAAAAATTATAAATAAATTACCATGATAAAAAATAACTTATATTTAAAATAATTATTTATAATGGAACATATATTATATTTATCCTTTTGTTAAAAATTTAATGATAATAATAAAAAAGAGAATAAATTTTTTACCTTTAAAAAAAATAATATAAAGGTAAAAATCCCAGAAAAATGGGAAAAACTCATATATTATAATATTGGATTAATATTGAAAATATAGGTTCATACAAATAATTTAATTCATGTGTTAGGGTCATTTTCAATCCCTTATCATTCTTTTTTTACTATAATTATTCGATTCACTCCTACCTTGGTGATAATTATTCACTATGGTTACTATTCTTAATGAATAAAAATAAAATGGAAATATTTAAAAAATTTAGACCTCCAAATTCCAAATATGGAATCCATTTTCCAAATTTAATTTCTATAATTATAATTAAATAATCTATAATCAAAACACAAAATACAATTAAATACTATTTTTCGATAGATACAGTTTTTGAATAAAATGTCTTTATGCCAATTTAAAACTTAAATTGATTATAATAAACATAATAATATTATCAATAATATAATACAATTAATTTAAACTTAAAATAATTTTAAATAAAAAAGGAAATTTGTAAATGATTGAAATAAAAATAAATTTTTAATATAAATTCATATTTTTTCACTATTCACTGGGATGTTATACTTTTCAGAAAAATAAAAAATATGAACCTAAGGTAATTTTGAAATGTTTATTTCAAAATTTTATAATTTTTATAAAATATAATTTATATAATTTCTAGAAATTAATTATAATATTTTCTTACAAAATTGATTACAATTGTTTTTGAAGAAAATACATTTTAGAAGCCTAAAATAACTTTATAAAAAATTGGGTACCTATTTTCTGAGAATTAATCAATGAATTTTTTTTATTTGGTCCTTTATATACATTTATTAATTTTTAAAATGTTATTGATAGATTCCAATTCAAAAAATTTATTATAATGGTCATATTTAAATAAGAATATTTTGTGGTTCATTTAGGATTGGGTTTCCCTATCACATACACTATCAATTGTATTATTCTTTTTAAAATATAAGGGTGTTTCATTTACCACCATCTAATAAAATTTTCCCTCAAAATTTGAACATATTATCAGTATTTAAGGGTTTGAAATTTAAAAATTCTTTTTTGAAAACTGGCATCGTAAAAAGGGTTAATAAAACATACTCTTAAAAAGAGGGAATGATAAATATGAAGGTCATACAAAACTAGGATTATGATTATAAGAAAATTGGTGTGAATTATAAAGATCAATATAGAGGTGAAAACTAATTCCTATGGACTAATAATGAGTGATGAAGATCATGGTTAAGTTAATGTTAACAACTACAAAACCATAAATATGTGATGGGTGAAAATACATTTGATTCATCAGAAATGATCTTAATTGGATTATTTTTTCGCTTCATGTTCATTTTTCCAAAGTTGAGAATTTCATATCATGTAGACTAATAACATAAGTAAATATAGTTATTTGACTAGTAATATTTCATCATTTAATTAATTTCAACCACAATATCATTTTTTCTTCCAATGATGAATATTCAAGATGAAAGTTTTATTACCAATGACCTAAAATCCTATTCTAATGGATCAAAAAATCCGAAAATGGATAACAAGATACTCCCCTTGTTTCTATACATTAATCAGAACAGAAATGGTTACCACAATGTAATATTATACTCAAAATATATAATCCACCATATTAATAAATAATATATTTTACTCTAAATTAAAACCAAATTTTGGACATAGATTATTCTATAAATAAATAACCCCATTTAATTAACAATTGTAGTAACCATAAAATTAAATAAATCTTAGCCGAAAAGGATATTTAATTATCTTAAAATTACATATTAAAAAATATAATAATTTTTTTCACAAATAATCTTTTACGTTAAACCTAATATATATATATTTATCTCAACCTAAGAAAAATTCTCTCAAAATAACTTTAATTAGTTAAAAATACAAAAAATACAAAAATCTCTTATCCTATAATGTTATTCCAAATATAAACTTAATCATTATCCATCAAATTATTTATGATTAAAAAATTTCATACAAACTATGGTATCATGTTGTCCTATGGTAGGTACTACACCAATGTCACCCTTTAGTTATGGGATCAAGCCCTACAACCTTTCCATATGTGAAGGGTTATCACCTATCCATTGGGTTACACTTTTTATAAATATATATTAATATAATTCATATATAGTTTAAAAAAATATGATTAACATCCTAAAAAATAATATTAATTATCAAATAAATTTTTAACTACTAAGGTTTTCTTTACAAATTATTTTTTACACAAAATAAAATAATCTTAATTGATTATTATTATTTTCTAATTAAATATAATATTAACCCTAAAGGTTATTAGTAACTTTAAACTCCCGTACAAAAAATAAAAAATAATTATTCCTCAAATAATCTTATCACTAAAATATATACTAAAACAAAGTTTTATATTCAAAAAAATTTCTCAGAAAATATACTTAATCATATTAAACCCACATCACATAAAAACTCAAAAATAGTTTCTATGACTTTAAAATTATGATTAAACATATAACTATCGACCTAAGACACTTTATTTTTATCCCAAAATCAAACACATATTAAGGTTTACTATTCCCTTAATCATGGGTTTTCCAAAAAATATAACATTATCACTAAATTAATGTTCTAGGTTATTTTTAACATTCAACATATATATTCAAAATTTCACAAAAAAACTACTATGGAAGAACCCTTATATGTTTTCTGATTCATATATTTAGAATTTCATAGATATAATTCTTCTATAATAAAATTAAAAATTAATAATACATAAAAAAATTCAATCATTCCACTTAAATGATTGACCTAGAATATGTCATTCCTTGGTCTAAGATATTACCATTGGATTATGGGATTGACTTAGATAAATCTTGAATTACCCAAACATAAGAAAATAAAATAAAAGTGATTAGGATTTAGTTTTTCCCCTCTGCCATACTCTTTGTTTTTCCTTAAAAATTTATTGATTTATTCCATTGTTTTCAACAAATTAAACATTTTACCATTCCATTGTAACATTATCCAAGGTTTCCATTTCTATATTTCTAACATAATTTTTTTTCCTTTTTTCTTCCATGGTATCCTCTACTATTTATCTTAGAGAACTCAATCCTTCTCTTCTTCTATGAGTTTGAGATTTGGTTATGATTAAAATTGTTAATCATATATCATGATAACTGATTGAGCATAAAAATAGTATATTTTACTCCAGTACTCACCCCATATAGTTTATCATAATCACTATATTTTTCATTACATTCAATGTTAAAATGGTTCCTTCTAGTACCATCCATTAAATGAAAGAAAAAACACAGTATAATTAATAATAATTATAATGGGAAGTCTGGAAATATCATTCATAGGATTTCAAAATCATGACACTTACTTTTTACTCTATTACACCTTAGGTTTAACCTATGACATACTTGGTTATTATCTCTTCAAATAATTCATAATTAGTCATAATAAAAATGTGAGTTAACCTAAACTTATCCCCTGGAAGAGTCAAACTAGGTGCATAGTAATACTACACTTATCATGCAACATAATGATTGTTGATATATACTCGAACAACTCTTATTAGGTTTATTAACCCTCGATATACTTTTACTAAAACTACATACAGTTGTAATATCCAAAAATAGAGGTGATTCTATGAAAAAAATGTAATATCTACCTTAAAAAAAACATTATAATATATTCTAAAATTAGGAATATCCTTAAATTTGAATAGAGGGTTATGTTCCATAATATATATTTTCCTAAATCTAGTTCCCAGTGATTCCACTAAACTTTCTATGATAATAATAGTAAATAACCCAACTATAATAGTCATGATTTATTGGTTAAATCATTACATTTTTACTAGATACAAGAAAACATATCCTGAAATACTAAATTTTTAGTAGTCTTGGTAAACTATATGCACACTGGACTCTCAAATTACATTCGAAAACATAAAATACATAATATAGATAAGTAATTATTATTCGTCCTTGAAATCATTCAAAGATTCCATATTTATATATTGTGGAAAGGAAACAAAATAATGGATATCTCAGATACTTAGTAAAGGTAATGTACAAAAGAAGCTATGATGAGTTAATAAGGCATACTAAATATGGAAAGATAAATAACTAAAAAAATATTCAATTTAATCAATAACTCGGGCACAAATAATAGTTCTAAATAAAAATGATGATCAAATAATTCTTTATAAATAATATAATAAGGGAATAAATCATTGGGTATCATAAAATAGAAATTACCACATGGATACAAATGACTATTTTCATAATGATATAATTCATAATGCTCGACATTGTACACACACCATTAAGTCTTCTTGCCAAGAAATCTTATATAAATGGGTAGTGGATTGGCCAAATACCCATAATAGTTTGTATAATTAGACCTAATAATGCAATGTAGGGATACACATGGTCTTTTTGTCACTTAATATGTCTGATGCATTCATTATATGAAAGGGTAGAATAAAAATTCAATACAAAATCAACATAAACATTCATATAAAAAATTGCATATGAAATATTATTGATTCCCAAGTAAATCTGATCATAAATAACTAAGAGAAAAAAACAAAATTTTTATCTTTATGACATATCCCTAGTGAACTACAATTAGAATAAAGGTTAATTTTAATTTATTTATAAAAATTCCTCAAATATTTAATTAAAAAATTCTTGATATAAATATCATTTTTTGAAATTAATTTTTAATAACTAAAACCTTTCTATGATATTTGGAAAAATAGTTTATTTGGAAATAAATGTATAATACTATAAAGTAAGATTTAATTCAATAAGTGTTCATAATGATGTGAAATTATGTTCATTCCATATATGTTTA
Organism: Viscum album; assembly: GCA_963277665.1. Lineage (NCBI taxonomy): Eukaryota > Viridiplantae > Streptophyta > Magnoliopsida > Santalales > Viscaceae > Viscum > Viscum album. The sequence goes on along the minus strand of OY728132.1, from coordinate 27,180,726 downwards.
AAAACACCCCTTTCACACTTTTTTAAGAAAAAGTCAAAAAGTACCTCATTCAGAAAATGACCGGAAGGTTTATTTTAAATTATTTTGTAAAAGTAAAACATGTGTAAAATTTTATTTAATAAATAATTATAGTATTGTAAAAATATTTTTTAAATTTTTTTAAAGATAATATGTATATTGAGAAAAAGAATCTCGACCAAGTAGAAAAACAAAGTTGGTTTCCCTTAAAAACATGATTTTGGAATCATGAGTACCTAAGAGTTTATAAATTTAATGTAAAATTATCATTTAAATAAATAACCATAGTATAATAAAAAATATTGGGTTTATGATATAAATATAAAATATTTCCCCCAATAGACACTTCTAATAATCCCAAATAATGAAGAGATTTTGAAATAATTCATCACCACATTGGTAACTTTTGAATCATAACCAAAATGATAGAAAAAAATTAAAAGGAATAATTAAATAACCTTAATATAAATATATTTATGATATAAATTGTAAAAGTATTAGTTCACTAACTCAATAAAATAAATAGGTGTAAAACATAACATATATACCAATGAAGATAATTTGAGATGAATAACCCTTACCTTAGGTCCGACTTCCTTCCTATTTGTTCCTCCCTTCTGTATAAAATTTTTATATTTATTATAAATATGTTATTGAAATATACACATATATATCATTCCACAAATGATTTACATATAACCTTTTATCAGATTTTTGTTTATAATTATTTATTAAAAACACTCTTCTTGGAGATAAGTACTTCATCTTCAATGTATGTTTCGATTTGGTTGTTTTGGACCTTATAATTTGATCATGGTTTCATCATATATATAATTTTAATAACGAAATAAATATCATATATATATATATATAATATGTATTTAAAGTCAACCTCAAAAGGTATAGATAGTATAATGAATTACACCAGTTATGGAGATGGTAGGCCATATGTATGCATTGAAATGGTTTCTATTTTTCAACGGAAGGAATAAAATAATGGAAAAGAATAATTAACATTCCTCGAATAATTATTATAGATGTATCATATATATACATTAAATATATTCTTATTTCCATGCATGAAAATTTTAAATGAAAACCAATCACATTGATTCATGGAGGTGGTAGTTCACATATACGCACGAGTGACTTTATCATTTTCTAACGGATTGGAAGGTAAGAATTTATATATGATATTACAATTTTTGATGAATATTTATGTTACAAAAACCATAAAATTTTATTATTTCACTATTTATAACAATACTAGAAAAGTGGTGATGAAAAATTAATTACACCACTACATAGAGACTAGATGTCGTACATACGTAGGATCTAAGTTGCCACTTTTCATAGGATGTAAAAGTGAAGGACATTTTTTGTTTCATAATCATAATAACATATCATTATATTTATTCTACTAGAATTATTATTTTATTATTTTTAAAACACATTATGTTGAAGTAGATGATGAAATAAATTTGGAAGATTTGGTAAAGATAATTACCTCTTTGTTGGTAGAATCCCTTTTGATCTCCTCTTAAGGGACCGATGATTGATATTTTGGTTGGGAAAGAACCTACAGAACATGTATATGGATGGTTAAAAGTTATTTATTTGTTATTTTATGATCTTGGTTACTCAATGTGGGGAGAATAAATGAGAGAATTGGTGTCCTTTTATAGGCGATTAGAGTGGCATTCTTGGAATTTCTTAATGAGTTAAATTAAAATAAATTATTATTTTTAGTATAAATGGATTCAAATTGATATAATTAAAATATAAGAATATTATTAGAACAAATCCTATCCTAAAATAAAATTTGGAAATATTTTGGTTAGGTTTTCACCCTTATAATTTATTTTTAATCCCTCATTAATCCTTTTGACAATTACCACAATATTAACATTTTTTATCATTTAATGGTCTTGAATGTTACTATAAAAGGGAAAAATTACCATAAATGTACCTTGGTTTATTTTTTCAACCATAATAAAAAATAATTTGTTATAACATAATAATATTATGAAATTTAAATAACTTAATAAAATATTATTTATTATAAAATATTTTTAATGTCATTTTGACTCTATTCATTTAACATCACATTAAATACATTAAGAAAAAGCGTGAATTAGAATATAATCCTTTAAAACTATTATAAAATCTCACATAGATCTATAAAATTCCTGGGATATATTAACTCATGAAAATTATATGAGTGTTTTTATTTTTAAAATAATTAATAATATTTTTAAATTAATTGAATAAATACAGTTTTAGTGTCACATTATAGTTCTAAAATAAAATTTTTAAGATTGAATTTCAATAATTGGTCTTAATTAATATAAAATATAAATAAAAACACAACAAAAAATAGTTTTTTTTTGAAAAATGGGTTTTTATGTAAAAAATTGATTTACACCAAATTAAATAAAAAAATTGATTCCAAAAAACATGATTGGATTCTTACTAACATTGAAGAGAATATTTTACTTTAAAAATATTATAAAAAGATGTATGTTTTTCATTTTTTGAAAAAAAATAAATTTTCAATAAAACCTAATTTTTTCACTCTTTATTGTAAATCAATATTTAAAAAAATAATAATGATTAAGCATATGGTAATTTTGACATGTTCAATTTAAAAATAACATTATATTTATAAAATAAAATTTATAAATATTTTAAAATTCAATAATTATACTTTCTTTTAAAAAGTGATAAAAATCATTTTTGAAGAAGACACATTTCTGAAGCATCAAATAAATTTATTGAATATTGGGTAATTATTTCATATGAATTAATATATGATTTTTTACTTATTTTTCCATTTTTATATATTTCACAATTTTGTTAATAATATTCATTACCACTAATTCAATGACTATTTTACAACCTTCATATTCGAATAATAATAGTTTTTGGTTCGTATAGTCTTAGTTTTTCATGCCACTTTTGATATTGAATGTAATTTTCAATAAATATCATATTTTTACACCTTGAATATTTCCCTGAAAAGATCCCAATGTCTCTTTATCTAGATAGTGTAATTCCACCAATTCCAACTTGGGACTTCTATTATGAAGGTAGTGAACTTTAGCTTATATGGTTTGGGGAGGTTAAATTGAATAAAGATCACCCCAATTCTCTTCAACCATTCTTTAACATGTTTAGAATTTAAATTACTATGTAAATCAGTAAGATTTAAAATTTGGAAATCTAATGAAATCTCAAGGACAATATTGAGGGGGAATACTGCAATGATCCATGATTGGATTTGGCAGAAAAATTGACTTTAACAGGTCTTAATCTACCAAAATGTTTTCTTGAAGCACTACACACCCAACAACCTCTTGTGAATACATTACGACTTGATAGGCTTGTAATATTAAAAAAATCACAAAATAAAATCAAACACATCATTAATTAAAATTTTAAATACTCAAATACATATCAATATATTAGTCTCAAAATATTGGTACAATCAACTCTCAAATCACATAATGACTCAGAACCAAATATAACAAAAAGGAAATATCAAAAAATAAAATAGAACACTAAACCAACACCCATCCATCCTAATTTCTAAAACACACAAAAACTTATAATCATTATTAGAAAATATCTTTAATCATTTATTTTAAAAAAAATTCAAAGTTAAAACATCAATCATACTTTAAAACCTTTTATCATATTTTTACAAAATCCATTCTTAAAAATTTAAAATTTGAAAACCTTTTACAAAAGAATAAGGATTTCATTTCTTATATGATTTCAAAAAACACTATTAAAATATATCAAAAAATTTGAAACAAATTTTTTAATCGAATTAAAACATTTATAAAACCCCATTTTACTTTAAACTCAAAAAATTAAAAAATAAATAGTATTTTAAATTTTCTAATTTTTTGCGAATCAACCCATGGTTTTTATTTAGGAAAATTAAACTAAAATGAAACAAATGTCATTAATGCTCTATTATAAACAACCAAAACCATTCTAAACCAATAGTATGGATAAAATTAAGAAACTCATAATAGAAGGAATAAAATTTTAAAAAATATTGTAAGGAGCCAGCCTTTAAACATTACATAATATTTAAATAAGTTAATAATTCATATTGAGGATATTTTTAGGATTAGAGATCTAGAGAATTAGGTCATAAATTATACATAACATCTTGAATATTACAAGTAGACACTTCTAATAACTATATATTATATTCATAATACAAAAAACTCTTTAAAAAAGACATGTTTAGTTCTAGGATTTAAATAGAATGACTTTTCATTGATCCCATAGTTGACCCTATTCATCTTTAAGTCAAGTGAAAAACATTTAAAAGATGGGATGAGTATAAAAATCTCAGTAAGGGATACATAATAAAATAAAACTCTTTTTTTTCAAAACAACATGTAAACCATGAATACATTATCATAAAGTAATACTTTTCACCTTAAAGAAGTAGAAAAAACAAATAATTTAATACAAGCTCAATTTTTACCCTTATTTTGTTACCAAAATATTTTCATAAAACCCATAGAAAGAAACATATAACATATAAAGGTAACTTGGGACATAAACATTCTTAAATGGAATAACCATACTATCGACTTGCATACAAATCACTAAATGGAATAGCCATACAACCGACTTCCATACCCAATGCACTGGAGGTTATAAAGTAACCACCCATCCTTAGTTTATCATGGAACCACCCCTAATTTGGTTTATCATTTAAGCACTAGTCAAATGTCCAAATACCATTATATAATCATAAAATATAAAATATTAAAAATATCAACATTTCATTATCAATAAAAAGAAATAATTTCAAGATATTGAAATAATAAATCTGTTTAAAAAACTATTTTCAATACAAAATTACGTAAAAAGTGTATATGGTATTTATTTTATTTTTAAAAAATATTAAATAAAATTAATGAAACCAAATATAAAATAGTACTCGCAGCAGCAAAAAGGTCATTCACACTGCATACGTTAAAAACATTCATTTTTTCATTTAGTAAAATTATTCATAGAAAAAATATTCATTTTGAATAAAATTAAAATTAAATGAGTTTTATTATAAATAGTATAAAATAAGGAGATGCATATTATCAAAATATGCCTTAATTAAAGGAGATTGAGACAAAGCCCCTTACCTCGTGTTTGACTCGACTAGTTCGTTCTTTAATATCTTGAAAAATAAAATTAAGTTAATTTATACATGATTTATAGACTTTTTCAATTTTATAATCCCTTTTATATAATTTATCACCATACTATAAAAATCATATAATTATTCAAGTCTATATTGGTTGTTTTGTCATTGTACGGTACTTGAGTAAAAAATAAACTTGTTATATTTACAAGTTGTCCATGAGGTCAAAATTACATTATCTCCAGAATGATATTCATGATTTAGATATAATATATATAATACATATCCATTATTTATGTATTTACCATAGTCCAAAACATTTGGAGATAAGAAATGAAATGTACCATGCACGGAGATGGTAAGTCTTACGTACACATGAACGCTACATTCATTTATTTGTCATATTAATGAAATGAAAACTAAATGATACATAGGTATATTATAATTATAGTATAATATAATTTCTTATAAATTTTAAAAAAGTTCATTAATTTCACCCTTATTACATTCAATGTATGGATTGAACAAGTCATATCACTTTGAAGGGGAAGTAGTCCACACTTCCTCAAATGAAATTATCATATTTATACAACATGAAAAGCAGAAAGGTGTTTTCTAAATGATAATTACAAAAGAATAGAGATAAAATAAATATCATATATATGATACATAAGTATAGTTCCCTCATAATATTCACCATGAGATTCTATAGGATATAATTGAACAATCATCCTTTCGTGAGGCAATAGTTCATCGTCCACAGAAACAGTATGTTCTAAATCCATTAGATGGAGGTGTGTGTGAGTGTAGGTAGAATAATTCTCATAAAAACATTCCACTATATTTAATATACATTTTTTAAAAAAATAATGGAATAAATATAGTTTATGGGGTTGGAGAAGAAAAAAAATAAAAGAAGCTTAAGAGAAGACATTACCTCAAATCGGGCAACTCCTTTTGATTTAAGCTAAAATTCCTTATCGAATTTATTTATTCCCGGGGTAAGGATTCTAAGAAGAATATAGGGATGTTGGGAAATTATTTTTTCAGATTTTTTACGAGACAAGGGGGCTTGAGAGGTGTGAGTAAGTGTTTGGGGTGGTGCCCTTTTATAAGAGGAAGGGGGAGCACTTTAGGAATGTCTTGAAATATTATTTTATTATAAACTGAATTTCAATTTCGAAAGCTCCCAAACTAATTATATTCAAAGATAAGGTGATTATTGTTATAAATCATCTAAAAAAAGGTTTTATACAACTGTTTTTTTCAAATTTAACCTTATCATTTAGCTTTAACCCTTAGTTAACTAATTTGACTCTCACCATGTCTTCTTGTATACTAATTATATATGTTTAATATATTTACAATAAAATGTAAATAGGACCAAAAGTTTCTCATTAATTACATTTTAAAACTTATATAATTAATTTTCCCAAATATTAGATATTTATTACTATTAAATCATTTTATAAAAAAGTATTTTTTTAAAATACTCATTAATGTCAATTTATATACTATTCATATCATGACTTGTAAAAAAATTTAAACCAACTTTAATATTTCAATGAAACATAATTAATTAAAAGATAACAAGTAATAATCATCCCCAAAATTCTTGTATGTCATAAAAGTCTTAAAAATAAATTTATTTTAATATTTATAATCTCATTTATTAAAATCTTTAATTAGTAAGGTAATCACTACATCACCACTGTGTCACAAATAAATTTATTTATTTAATGTCTAAAAATCATTAAAAAAATACAACGATGTAGAATATATTTTTATCATTATAATTACTCTTTATAGTCTAAAAATATTTTATATAACCCTATATAAAAATGGTTTTACTAAAAGATATATATTTATGTTACATTTTCATTATCTTTAAATTAATTTATATTAAATGCCACTTTCACTTACAAGTGGATCCATGGGGTCCCCAAAATAGACCCAAAGATGAAAATGGTTGTAAATGGATCATATAATAGGGTTAAGGCATGTGTTTGGGCAATTTAATATTATTAAAATCTTATTGTTTACCCTTATTTGCAAGATTTATCCTTTAACCATGGTAAATAAAATATTTACTTAAGATAATATTAAAAATGTATAAAAATAAAAGGTAACAATTTAAAAAATTTGGACAACTTGATTCCAAATATAGAACCCATTTTTTCAAATTCAAAATACAGAAGTTACAAAAAATAATCTAAAATTAATTCTCGTTGTCAAAACCAAAAAGCGTGTTTTAAAGAATTTAAAACCACCAATGGATTGACATGTGTTTATGTCTAATTACAAATTAAAATTACTTAAGATGAACAAAATTTGATTAAATTATAAATATATAATCCTATCACACTTAAAAAAAATTTAATGTACAATATAACTATATAAACAATTCAGATTAAAAGATAGTTTTGACTTAAAATGCAGTATTTTCACTATTCATTAAAAAATGACCTTTATCCGAAAAATATGAAAATTTTACCCAAAGTAAATTTTGATGTCCCAACTCTAATGAAGTGGTTTATTTTTTCAAATGGATCATTTAAAATTGAAAAAAATTATATTTAAATAGGGTTCTCCATCAAAAGGCGGTAAAAAGACTTTTTTAAAAATATTAGAGTTTTTCATGCTTAAAAATGGTATCTTTCTTAATTTAATCCTCTAAAAATTAGTGGATAAAAGTAAAGAAATTGAACGAACATGTGTAATAATATTATAGTTAGTTATATTCAATCCAGCCAATACAATGAATTTGTGTTAACTACAATTTTAAATAATAATAATATTATATTATTTTTCGGTATAACTCAATGTTGTGTCCACTGTATGATTTCAAAGAAACCCGTTGTTGTGTGTTGAGTATGCTATCATGAATAACATAAAATTTATTGTAAAATTTATATTTAATTAACAAATATTAATAAATATGAAAATGTCATATTTTCTATTTACCTGGGTGTTACCATCCTTCCTTTTTTGGGAATTGTGTTCTCACAATTTTAAAATTGGGCTCTAAAACATCCTTAAAAGTACCAAATTGGAAAAAGAGTCATCAAAAATATACCTTTAAATAAATGGTAGAGATGTATAAAGTCACCCAAGATAACACATACTAAGATTCCCTGTAAGAAAAAATGGATATGGAAGAGAAACTAACCATCATGTTCTGATGGACAGTGATAGAAAAATGATCAGGAGAAAGTTAACAATTTGAAAACCATAAACATGTGATGGGTTAAATGCTATTTTATTTATAGTTGGAAAATTAAATGAACTATGTTTTGGTTTTAAGGTCATTTTCATAAAGTTGTGTAATTTAAATATGATATTGACAAAGAACACAAGGAAACATACTTATATGAAAAATCCTTTAATAAATTTCTTCCACAAACTAATCCTTTATCCAAAAAATGAGTATTCAAGATGACATGGTCACATCAGAAGCACTTGAATCAACTTCTTTTTTTTAAAAGGTAATTCTTTGGTCAAGGACCAAAGCACAAAATTATTATTAAAAAATCAAGAAAGTTACAAGAGTCTGAAATAGGGGAATTTTTTTACATTCTCTATTAAAGAGCTCAAATAAATCAGCAGGAAGGGAGTCCATCCAAGTCATTCGCTGGTGAACTCCTTTGTTGGCAGGAGCATCAGCTACGGAGTTTGCTTCACGGTTGGTGTGGGTGGCGATATAATCAATCTCGTGGAGCGAGTTAAGGCAGTTAATCAAACAAGAAGTATGCTTCCAGGCCAAATGAATGCTGCCATTCTAGATGGCATGAATGATGGTGGATGAATCACTCTCAATCGATAATTTCCTCCGACCTCTTTGAAGAGAAAAATCAATAGCATGGATGACACCCAAAAGTTCCTCCTCCAGCGATGACGAGTGGCCACATCCAATGAAGAAACACCCCTGACACTGGCCAACAGAGTCTCTGAAAATAGCACCGCAACTGACAGGACCTGGATTTCCTTTAGAAGCACCATCAACATTAACTTTGATCCATCCCTATATTGGAGCCTGACAGAAAACCTCAATGGTGCGTTTTGTCTTTGGATAATTGCCAGAAACTCGGAGACAACGAAGGATCTCAAAATCCCCAACTGAGTTGTTGCAGCAATCTTTTTGTATAAAAGAAGCTTCCTGGATCACCACAAGGATCTGAGATTTTCTTGCATTAAGGTTAAAAGAAAGATTATTATGAATAAAGTCATTTCTAATGTACCAGATCTCGTGAATGAGCTCTACCACTACCGCCAGCCAGATGTTGTTGATCTGCAAAGAAAGTTCAGATCTAGTGCAGTTTTTAAGAAACACAAATATAGAATCAGAAAAAGACCATCTGTAATTGAATAGATCAAAAGCAAAATTCCATAAGGTAGAGGCTATCACACAAGATAGGAAAATATGATCTGCATCCTCCCTGTGTTGGTTACAAAGGCGACATTTAGAACAAAGTTGGATACCAAAATTTTGGAGAATAGTATCAGTGGGTAATCTTTTATGGGAAATACGCCAAATGAGGGTGATCCTGGAGGGTTTAATCCAAGGTTTATTAAACTTGATCACCCATATATAACTTGATTCAAAGTGATAAAAATTCTACTTATAAAAGCTTTTGGAGTCTAGAATACCATTAGGGGAAATTTCCCAAACCAGGAAGTCACCATCAGGGGAAAAGGAATGATTATCAATGATCTCCATAATATTATCCGGGAGATCCTGACGATGAAATTGAAGAACATCTTTTATAGATTTATTAGAGTCCACAAGAATGTGACTTGAAGGTAACAATGTTATCAAGGGGTTATCATACCATTTACTACACCAAAAGTTAATAGAAGAGTTAACACTAACCATCCATCTCGATTTCTCCATGATCTTATGATAAGAGTCCCTGATAGATGGCCAGATGGAAGAATTGATGAAATTAAGATTCACTTTTAAGATCTTAGAAAGAAATCTGTGATACAAATAGTTAGTGGCTTTAGAAGAGGTATTAATAATATGCCAAGTGAGATGAGCCTGGAGAGCGTCATTGAAAAGATTTAAATTTTTTATGCCAATCCCACCTTTGTCAATAGGTCTACAACAAGAATTCCAAGGAATTCTGACAAGATTCCTTTCAAGAATACTTCCATTCCAGATGAAAATTTTAATATAAGAATTAATTTTCTTAAAAATGCCAGTAGGCCATTTATAAATCATGAGAGAGTAGACTATTTTTGATACAATGGTTGACTTAACCAAGCAAATTACTCCAGCCATAGAGAGAGATTTCCCTTTCCAATTAGAATGTTGTTTTGTAATCTGATCAATAACATTATCAAAATAACTAGATTTGGGTCTCCCCCAGAAGATAGGAACTCCTAAATAGGTGAAAGGAATCAGACCCTCTTTAATACCCAAATAATTGGTAATACTTTTTTTCCTACCGACAGGAAAATTCTTAGCAAAGAAAATGAAAGATTTATTCCAAGAGATCACTTGGGCAGAGACCTCCTCATAATGAGCAATGGATTTCATAAGAGTCTAAATATTCTTTTGATCCCCTTTTATAAATAGGATAATGTCATCTTCATATAGAAGGTGAGTGAGGGCGTTAAGATTTCTAGCAACCTGTATAGGTTTAAGTTTTCTTTCATCAACCAAAATACTGAGTAGTCTACTAAGATAATCCTCAACAATGACAAAAAGGATAGCAGAAAGAGGGTCACCCTGTCGAACACCTTTAGAACAGTTAAAAAACCCTTTAAGAGTTCCATTAATAAGGATATAGATATAAGCAGAAAAAATAAGGTCCTAATTCTTTCAATGAAAAGATCCTGAAATCCAAAGCTTTTTTGCACTTTAAAGATAAAATTCCAATCAATAGTGTCAAAATCTTTTTTAATATCCAGTTTGATAGCCACACATCCTCCTCTATTACTTTTATTTAAACTGTTAAAGAATTCATAGGCAAGAAAAATACAATCTTGAATGGATCTTCCTTTGATAAATCCAAATTGGTTCCAAGAAACAATTTTATGGCAAATAAAAGCAAGTCTATTTGCAATGATTTTGGTTATGATTTTGAAAATCGTGTTGATAAGAGAAATCTGTCAGAATTGGTGGATCTCAGAGGAATTCTTAACCTTAGGAATTAAAGTTAAGAATTGAGAATTGATTCCTTGCGGGAGTAGACCACGAGTGAAAAATCTTTTAACTAGGTTACAAACATCCATGTGGATTATGTCCCAATGTTTTTGGAAAAAACCATCGTTAAACCCATCTGGACTAGGAGCACTATCGGGATTAAGGCCAAAAACAGTGTCTTTAATTTCATGATCAAGAGGAGTGCTCAAAAGCAAGTCCCTGTCCCTATCATCCACCAATAGAGGAATAATATCAGGTTTAAGATCAGTGTTTAAACCTGGTCCATTAAAAAGATTGTAATAGTAAGAGGTAACATGATCTGCGATGGCCTCCTCAGAATCAGTGATCACACCATAAATAGTATGTTTAGAAATAGGACAATTAGTCTTTCTAATTCTGTGAAGGCAATTGTAGAATTTGGTATTACGATATCCATCAGTGAGCCATTTGGTCCTGAACATATGTTTTCGAATGTTATCTTTGAAAGTAAGCAAGGAGTTAAGTTTGATGGAGATATTCACTTTCAATTGAGGATCCAAGATGATGTCAGAGTTGGTGTTTTGAGTTTGAAAACAACTAAGCTCTTTCTCATGTAAGGAGATATCCAAATCAATTTGAGAAATTGAAGATTTGCACCAGCCTTTGAGGGCCTGTTTGAGAGTTTTCAACTTATATAAACAGGCAAAAGAATCTTGTTGAAGTTTCATAGAATTCTAGATGTTGTGAATGCAAGAAACACAATCAGGATTCGAAGACCAAGCATTATTAAATTTAAAAGGAAAGACATATTTCTTGTCTTTTATGATAAGGCAAACAAGAATAGGATGATGATCAGAGTTAATCCTAGGGAGAGTAACACTAGATATATTATCCCAGTTATCTAGAGTCTTCATGTTAACAAAGGCTCTATCAAGCTTACTAGAAACCTTTTTATTATGTTGGTTTCTGTACCAAGTAAATTTATCCCCAGAAAGAGTGATTTCAAAAAGATTACAGTCTTCAATAGCCGCTCTGAATTCCCTGGAGGATATAGAAAGGTGGGAAGGTCCAATTTTTTCATAGGGGCTAAGAATGGCATTGAAATTGCCCATGACAACCCAAAGAGATTGAATAAATTTATCCAAATCAAGAATATAATTCCATAAGTCTCTTCTATCTTGATATCTATTCTTGGCATAAACCAGAGTACAAAAAATATGACGATCATCCCATGAAAAATCATAGGTAAAAAGTTGATCAGAAGATTTAAAAATGTTGACATTTTTTAAAGAGGTATGGAAAAAAATCCACATAGAATCAGAGTGAGAATCTCTTTTGCAGGAGCCTAGGAAATTGTAGTTGAGAGAACCAAACCTCAATAAATTCATTTTGAAAGTGACTTTCGGTTCAGAAATAGAAAAAAGCAGAGCCTTGTGAGTGTTTAAGAACCTCCTAAGAGTGATGTAGGTGTCTTTATTAGCCACACCTTGACAGTTCCAATATAGTAAATTCATTACTAATTAGGTTTTGGGTCAGAACCCTTCTTATTTTTTGATTTCCCAGCACCTTTCATCCCTTACGATCTAGTGACCATTGGGGAGGATGAGGGATTTTGTTTGGTATCCTGTTTGGACTCCTGGTTTTTAGAGTTTCTTATCTATGAAATTATTTAACTATAAAGAATAAGTCACACTATCTAGGGACTTCACATAGGCTAGTGGTAGGCGATGCACCATTGTCACCCTTTGGTCATGGGTTCGATTCCCATGGCCATGCCGAATGCGATGGGATTTCACCCATCATACGTGTTGTCATTTTTAAAAAACCATATCATTTGTATAATATTCTAAAAAATAATATAATTTCATCCCAAATAACCATAACCTATTTTATCCTCAAAGGTTATCTAATACCGTTCATTTTTCATCCCAAAACCCAAATACGATTTATCACCTAAAAAAAGATCTTATGAACACCTAATGTTATCCATTATGTCCATAAAAGAAAAGATATTTTTTCTTGGATAAAAGTTTTTCATATCAAACATCAAGGTTACATAAAATATAAAAAGTCTTCCAAAGTAATCCCATCATCAAAGTACCTAAATAGTTTTAAGCATTTCATCATCCTAAAATATACCATAACTCTTGAATCACATATATGTAGACTTCTTACTCAATCATCATTATTAATGATCCATGAACCATTATTTTTCAACTTATTTTGTAATAAATCTTTCTTACAAACTAAATTAGGAACCATATCCGAAAATTCAATAATGTCAAAACATCAGCTAGGAAATAATCTATAACTTTCATAGGTCATTTTCAGTTTACTCATCTCAAATTGGAATGGTATTAGTCATTGGTTAACATATATTTCTATCGTACTACTTATCCCATTCTTGAACCTTTTTCATAAGACATCTATTTGTATAATTACCATGCACACCACATTTAAAACATTCAATTGACCCCTCAGAAATAACTTCTTTCCCTATCCTAGATTAAACTGGATGCTTTTTTTCCATGGTAGGTTATTGATTTATGACCTTTATTAACACATCTAAAACATCTTCCCACCCCTTTGAAGTATTTTATTAGGTATTTAATTTCACATCCATGAAACATAGATTTTTGAATATACATAAATTTATGATTATTACATGAACTTTAATTGGGATTTCTTTCTAACATATATGATTACATAGAAAAATATCCAAGGTTCAAGTGGTAAATCATGACTCTAGATAGGTGGTTAAGAATAACCACAAGAGTTCTCATTGCAGCTCCCATTTCATTCGGTTTCTCATTATAAGTACTGTCACAATTTTTTTTCACAACCATTATTACTTTGGTGCCTACTAAATCCAGGAATTTACTAAAAAAAAGGTTAGTGTGAGTATATCTGTAAATTCATCATATAATGTCTTATGAGGAGGGTAAACACTAATATATTCTTATTCATGTTATCTTAAACTCATTCAATTTATCTAAAATAACGATGACTCTTTCTAATACACTAACCATTATAGTTATGTCACTTATTCTTAAATAAAACCCTAACTTCTAGAGTTATGTAAACCAACCTCTGATACCAACTATAAGGACTCAACCTTAAAACATTACATAATCATGAATTAAGTTAATAATTAACATTGATGTTTTTTTCAGGTTTATAGCTTTAGATAATTAGGTCATGACATATACATAACAACTTGAATATTACAATAAGACACTTCTACTCGCTAGCTATTATTTTCAGAATAAAAAAACTATTTTAAAAAATGTTTATTCCCATTATTTAAACAACATGACTTTTCCATGACCCCATCCTTGACCCTATTCATCTTTATGTCCTATGAAAAACATTTAAAAACCGGGGATGAGCATAAGATGCTTAGTAAGGGATATATAGAAAATGAGAACTATTATTTTTTCAAAACAACATGTAAAACATGAATATTTTACCATAAAATAATACTTTTCACCTTAAAGAAGTCGCAAAAACACTTCCTTGAATATAATCTCGTTTCTTACCCTTCTTTTGTAATAAAAATATTACCAAAATCCCATAGAGAGAAATATATAGCCTATAAAGGAATCTTCTGACATAATCATACATAAATGGAATAACCATATGGTTTACTTCCATAAATATCACGAAATGGAAAAGAAATATGAACGAATTCCATACCCAAAGCATTGAAATTTATAACGTAACCAACCATCCTTGGTTTATACTAGAGCCACCCATCATTTTTTTATCACATAACCACCCTTCAAATTTCCAAGTACCATTATATTATCATAACACATAAAATATTGCAAATATCAAAATTTCACTAATAACATTTCATTTGCAATAACAAGAATTTTTATCAAGATATTGAAATAATAAATCTATTTTAGAAACCATTTTCAATACCAAATTACTTAAAAAGGGTTTATTGTATTTATTTTCATTTAAAAAACATTACGCATTGTTAAGGATGCCAAATATAAAATAATACTTGTGCCGAAAGAAAAGTCATTGTCACCACATACATTAAAAACATTCCTTTTGTTGTTTAGTAAAACTCTTCGTATAAAAAATATTCCCTTGGAATTAAATTAAAATTCAAAGGGTCTTATTATACACTGCATAAAAAAGGAGGTGTATATTATTTAAATATGTCTAAATGAAATGATATTGAGACAAAGTCCCTTACCTCATATCCAACTTGACTCGTTCATTATTTAATTTAATGAATTATAAACTTAAGTTAATTTATAATTGATTCAAAACCTTTTTCAATTTTATTATTCCTTTTATATCACTAATCATATTGCTATAAAAATCCTTTAATTATTGAAGTTTATATCGGTCATTTTGTCAACGTTTAGTACATGAGTCAAAATTGAACATGTTATAATTATAAGTTGTCCATGAGGTAAAAATTCCATTATCTATAAATTATATTCATGATATATTTATCATATAAATCCATTATTTATGTATTCATCATAGTCCATAACATTTGAAGATAAAAAATGAAATGTATCGTTCATTGAGACGGTAAGCGTACATACACATGAACACTACTTTAATTTATTTGTCATATTAATGAAATGAAAACTAAATGATACATAGGTATATTATAATTCTATTATAATATAATTTTTTATATATGTTACAAAATTTCATTAATTTCATCCTTCATACATTCCATGTATGGAATAAATGAGTCTTAGCACTTTGAGGGGGCGGTAGTCCGCACTTCCTCGAATTAAAATTATCTTATTTATACAAAATGAAAAGAAAAAATGTATAATATAAATAAGAATTATAGAAGAATAGAGACAAAATAAATTTAATATATATCATATATAATTACACTTCCATCATAATGGTCACCATGAGAGGATTTAGAAGATATTTGAACAATCATCATTTCGTGGGGAAGTAGTTGGCCGTCCACAGAAATAGTATGTTCTAAATCCATTAGATGGTGGTGTGTGTGATTATAGGTATAATAATTTTCATAAAATCTTCCTAGTATATTGAATATACTGGTGTTGTTATAAAATAATGGAATAAATATAGTTTATTGGGTTGGATAAGAAAAATAAATGGATGAAGCTTGAGAGAAGACATTACCTCAAATCAGTTAACTCCTTTTGATTTATGCTAAAAGGCCTTCTTGAATGGAATGATGACTTGGGATAGGGTTCTAGGAAGAAGAGATGAATATTGGGAGATTATT
The DNA here is from genome assembly GCA_963277665.1 of Viscum album. NCBI lineage: Eukaryota > Viridiplantae > Streptophyta > Magnoliopsida > Santalales > Viscaceae > Viscum > Viscum album. The sequence goes on along the minus strand of OY728132.1, from coordinate 27,164,169 downwards.
TGGGTAGATTTTGGATGATTCAAGTGGGCTTGAAAGGTGTGAGTAAGGGTTAGGGTTGGTGCCCTTTTATAAGAGGAAGGAGGGGCACTTTATGAATTTCTTGAAAGATTATTTTATTAGAAACTGAATTTCGATTTCAAAAGGTCCCAAAATAATTTAATTTCAATATAAGGATATTATTGTTCTAAATAATTTCAAACAATTAGGTATAGACTAGTTTTGGTTTCAAATTTACTCTAATCATTTAACTTTAACCCTTAGTTAACTATTTTGACTCTTACCATGTCTTCTTGTATATTAACTCTATATGGTTAATATAGTTACTATAAGATTGAAAACTGATCTCAAGTGGTTCATTAATTTCATTTTCAACCATATCTGAGTAATTTTCTAGAATATTATATTTTAAGGACTATTAAATCATTTAATAAAAAAGTATTTGTTTTAATAACTCATTTGTGTCAATTTATATACTATTCATATCATGAATTTTAATAAAAATCCAAACCAACTTGATTATTTCGAAACAAAATCATTAATTAAAAGGAAAAAAGTCAAAATAAACCCCAAAATTCGTGTATGGCATAAAATGTTTAAAAATATATTTATTTTAATATTTAATATCTCATTTATTTAAATCTTTCATTAATAAGGTAATCACTACATCACCATTGTGTCATAAATAAATTTATTTATTTGATGTCTAAAAATTATAAATAAAATAAATTTATATAGGAAATATTCTTATCTTTATAATGAATATTTATAGTAAAAATGATAACTTATATAACAGCTTGTAATTTTTTAACTAAAAGATATATGTCTCTCTTACATTTTCCTTAACATTAAAATAATTTTGATAAAATGTCATTTTCACTTACCAGTGGCTCCATGGGGTCCCAAAATAGAACCAAGGATTCAAATGGTCGAAAATTTATCATACAATAGGGTTATGGTAGGTGTTAGTTTAATTTAATGTTATTATAATATTATCTTTTACCCTTATTTACCAGATTTAACCTTTAACGATGTTAAATAAAATATTTACTGAAGTTACTATTTATAATGTCTAAAAATAAAATTTAGCTATTTAATAAAATTCAAACTCCTAATTAAAAATATTTAATCAATTTTTAAAAATTAAAAACATATATTTTTCATAAATTAATTTAAAATTAATTTTCTTTGATAAAACCAAAAAGCATGATTTTAAGAAGTAAAAACTACCAAAAGATTGACCTGTGTTTATGTCCAATTTCAAAGTGAAGTTAATTATAATGAAAAAAATTGGATTAAATGATATAAATATAATAAAATTAAACTTTAAAAAAATTTAAATGTACAATATAACTATGTAAATAAATTAGATTAAAGGACTGTTTGGACTTAAATTGTAGTATTTTTCACTATTCATTAAAAAATGAACTTTATTAGAAAAATACCAAAATTATACCCTCTGTAAATTTTTATTTCCCAATTCTAAATAATAGATTTATTTTTTCAAATATAGCATATAAAAGTGATAAAAAAAATTAGATTTTAAAAGGGTTCTCCATCAAAAGGCGGTAAAACAAATTTTTTTAAAAATATTAGAGTTTTTCATGGTTAAAATTGGATTCATTTTTATTTTAAGCCAATAAAATTTATTGGATAAAAAAACATTTAAAAAACATGTTTAATAATATTTTAGTTAGTTCTGTTCATTTCCACTAATTCAATGTCTAGGCTTTAACTACCATTTAAAATAATAATTATATTATATAATTTTTTTGTATAACTCAAGGTTGTGTGCAACGTAAGATTTCAAAGAAAACCATTGTTGCATGTTTAGTAAAATATCAGAAATAACATAAAACTTAAAGTAAAATTAATATTTAATTCAAAAATATTAATAAATATGATAATTTTATATTCTTTACTTACGTTGTATAATACAAATATAGAAGAAATAATTACACCGCATAATTTTGTTTCACAGCTGGCAATAACATTCACTAACCATTCGAAGCTGATAGGAATACAACAATAGATATTTTCGTGGTTAATGAATGATTTTAAAAAACATTCCTAATAATCATGCACCCCCTAAATTCCCCAAAACCTGAGCTCCATCCCTAGTAACTCAACTCTCATCTAAAATAAGTGTTAATCAACCACCTACCCAAGATAAATAACTTGAATTATTAAGAGCCTACATCCAATCTATAGACATGAAGAATTATCAAGGATGACCCAATAACCTAGGCCTTAAAAACATCATAATTATCTAATACCATTTTTCCTGATCCTACCTGGGCCACCCATGGAATGGAAACCTTATTCGACCTAAGACATCTTTTAGGTTTTTTCCTGATCAACATGTTGTGGATTAAAGTGCCAATGAAATAAAAAGAAGACACATTTGAATGATTTGTCTAGATGAAATAATATAATAAAAGGGGTTCCCACCATAAAACCCAACATTAATATTCTATAAATTGGATGGATATGTCATTAAATAATTAGATACAACATATAATAGAAACCAAATAGATCAAAAAATAATATGTATCATGAATTACAAGAATTAAACCTAGGAAAAGAATAAACCCATGGTTACATCATATGGACACCAAAATTGTTGACTAGAGAATATGTTAAATAATATATATAGAAATCCATACATGTAGTGCCATGAAATAAATCAAAATAAAATTAATTAAAAAATAAATTCATCAATCATATCCATGCTCTAAGTGAATCATGATCAATTCCTTCCATCCCTAAACTGATATGGAACCCAAGGGTCACCCACTACACCTTGGAGAATCCTATAAAAGATAAAATGATGATAAACATGAGATATATATCCAAATAGGTTTTCAAATTCCGATCCAATCATACCCATTAAAGATAATTATATATCATGTTTGATTTAAATTATATATGAAAAGTATGTTTTCTATTTCATTGAAAAATAAGTAACATTTAAATATTTTTCAATACTATTTTCCCCTTTAACATGATACAAACACTTTTTATAAATATATAATTATTAAACCTTTTTAATGAGAAGGGGAATGCGATAAAATAAGAGCTGTTTTGAGTAAGGGAGAAGGGAGATTATAATATAAGAGATGAATTTAAAAAAACCAATCATTAAAGAAAAAATTAATTATAACACACATAAAAAATATCATATAAACATAGAATATACCGGGACAATCTAGGACAAGGATATATAACTAATAAACAAGACTACAACTAAATAATAAAGAACATTACATAATAGTCGACATTATCACAATTGATATAACTAAGGGTTATAATACCATAAGTAGAATAGAATCTATATCAGGCACACTAGCCATAGCATGGTCATGAACTACAGTTGAAATTGTCTCTATTCATCCAAATTAGCTACAACTTTTTTCCCAAGACATGTAAATTTTAGGTGAGTTTAATCAATAATACAAAGAAACATTTATAATATAAAGAATAACATGTAACACCCTCACCACTGATTCCCTTGCAAGAAACAATTTCATTTCCATCAAGAATATTTATAAAAAACACAATCCCCTTCATTAGGTATTACATTATCCAAAACATTAAAAAATTTATTTTTTTAAATAGAAAGGGGTGTGATTCAATGTTTTTAAAAAAAAATCATTTTTGAAAGTTTCAATTGAGCCTCATGAGGTGTTCTTAAAACACCAAGTCGTACGACATTATTATAAAGCTAATACATCCATAATAATTTCATAATTTATTTCATAAATCCAATTATTTATTTATTGAAACTCATAGAAAGAAATAATTTCGAAAATAAGCCTTATATTTTGAAAAAGAAGAATAAAACATAATACATATTTAATGAAAACCAAAGATAAACAACCGCTATTTAACAAAACATAATAACTATATGTACTTTCATTTCTAAAACAAGTAAAACTTTCATTTAAATATCAAGAAATCATAGTTCATTACGTAAATAGAAAAATGGGTTCAACTAAATTTAATCTAGTCATCCAGATAAATAACCACTTGAATTTACCTTATTCAAGCCATGAGAACCCTAGAATACATTGATGGGTACCAAATAATAAGGAAACCATTATCAAAATTGAGTTCAAGATAATCATTAGTCACTAGGATAAGCTAGTCTTAGATGAAAAGAGATAAAATAGAGGAAAGGAAGAAAGAAAATAATGAATAAGGTATTAACATAGAGATAACAACATAAAAATTGAAGAAAAGGTAGGAGAAATCATTATATGGGGAATAAACCAATGGGTAAGAATTCTAAAAAATGTGTGGTTGAATGGAGGGATAAGGGATTCAGTTTGGATTAAAAACGAGTGAGGGGAAAAGAGTAAAAATCCATTTTTAAAGAATCTTGGAACTGTGCATTTTTTTTGTTTGGTTAGGAAAACTATGAACCAAATGTGTACCCTCTATAGGGAACCAAAACTACTACACACAAATAGGAAACATAATTAGCAAATAGTGTGTCAACAATGAAATTTTGATCTGATTAAAAATATAGGCCTCTCTCATGGTTGTGGAATGGTTAGTACTAACCTTACACCAAAAACTAGTTGACATGAACTACTCCTCCAAAACACTATTATTTCCAAAAAACCAACTCAATACAAAAGAGAAACAAATAATAATAAAAAATTAAATAAAATAATTAATTAAATATGGCCCAGGGTGTGATATTTATGAATCTAGATCATAATTCATATATTTAATGTTACTATTATAATATGTTTAGGTTCTTATTCTATCTAGGAATTTTGATACCCTTTTGATATGATATGTAATATAAGGACATTACCATGTAAAATGTGTACATGGAATTATTAAAACTTTCTTGGTAAGAATAAATCATGAATAACAAAAAATTTATACATGATATAATAATCAAATAGTTTTACATAGGTTCAGTATAGGGAACCCAATCCCCCAATACTCAGACTTGTACTAGAGTCAACTTGATAAAAATCAACCCATTAGCTCTCACATGATAATTTTTAATCCACACATGCACAACTCTATACACTAGGAATAATATATATGATATTTTGGATACTATTCTTTCTATGAAATCATCTCTTTAAAAGAGGTAAATATTATAATTATATACACTGTGAACTCTTATAGACATGACACCTTGGTTATTATACCAACTCAATAGTATTATCAAAATCCATAGTATTATGATAATGAAACACTTACAGGGTTCAACTCTAAAATAAGGAATAAATTTTCTTTTTACATTTATTCTTTAATTGAATCATAAGCCTCAACATACTCATATTATATTTATATGGATACAACTAGGTACAATGAACTTTTATTTCTCATTTAACTAGACTAACTTAAATACTAGGCTAAATTGATCTATTTGAAGTCATGATTTTTTATCCCTTTGATTACTATATCTCATTCCTATCCAAGTACTATGAACATATCCGATATGCATTCTCAAGTGCTACTAGATATTTATAACTACCACAAAGTGAAACTCTTATGAATCTATTTAATAAATTATCATCATTATTTTATACATTAGATATATTAAACTGAGATCATATCATATAATATTATATGGAATCCATTGCTAAATCTCATCGAGTTCTATTCATCATCTTAATCTCCCGTTAAAGGTGAAACACATCATCTTAGAGAAATTTATAAAAAGTGATCTAGGTAGTAATTTCCTCTTCAATAAATCCATCATGTTTTTTCAGTAGTATATTAATTTTTTCTTTAACTATATCTAGAAAACCCATAGAACATTCTTAGTAGACTATGTTTCCTAGAAATTATGTTACTACTTTGAGTCATTTTAATATAATTATTTCTAACCATGTCTTAAATAATTATATCACTAATATATATTTTTGATATTTAATTGATATATTTCACATATAAAACTACTATACTCCCTCTAACATCTTGTAAACGCATGGGAAAAAATATTCTCAATATTTAACAACAATGTTTATCCATAAATTGATCTTAAAATCTTTTTAAATTATATTGGATACTTTTAATGTAATAGTTAATTATTATTTTATCTAATATAGACTTTTAATGTAATAAAAAATTCTTATTTTATCTAATAATTACTTCTAATGTAATAGTGAATTATTATTTTAAATTATATTGGATACTTTTAATGTAATAGTGAATTCTTATTTTCAGGTGTGTGAAACCTTGGTTGGTGCATCTTAATCACCCTCCCATCATGGTATATTTTCTATGTCGCGACCCTATATATTCGTGTCTTGATCCATGATTTACAACATTTTAATAGTGAAAAAAATCACCGAGGTATGTCGGGTAATATTGAGTGTTCAATTACATTCAAAGTAAGAGACTGATTTTGTATTGTGTTCATTAGGGTTGTTATTTGAACCCGTGGCCACATTGGGCCATTTTTTGATTGAGACCATGGCAAGGTCTGATTTCCTTTTTCATACATTCTTCCTATCTTGGTCTATAAATTGTTACTTTTTGGGAGTTTTTGGTCATGATTTCCTAATGGGAAACAAACAACAGAGGTTTCTCTTATGGTGGTAAGAATATGTGGGATGTCGATCATTGATTTCTCTATATAAATATAGATAAGACCAATTCCATTAGTGGTGATTATGATGATAAAAACTTCCCCATCCCTATAGGATGGGGGTTATTTGGGACCTTAATTGAAATTTATTGGTATTGTTTATAAGGATCCAATGACTCAATTTTCTGATTTGATGATTCCCATGACATATGTGATGATATAAATTCCCCCATCCCAATGGGGTGTGGGTGACCTGAAATCACCGCTAATTCTTCCAGGACCCTCTAAGGAGTTGATGAACCTAGATATGGGGATTGAGATATAAATTCCCCCATTCAAGTGGGCTGAGATCCACTCAAATATGCCATGTATATTTCTGGAATCCTCTCTAGAATTGATTGTTTAAGAGTGGAGGTGATGATAGATATTATCCTAGTTTAGGGGGTCATGTCCTCTCTTATACAGCTGCAATGGTAGCTACTATCTTTTCCCATTTGATGTTACACATCTGTACTATCATTGGTTGTGGGTGTGATGGAATCCCATGATGAGAACTATTCTTCATGTGATTTTGTCTGTGTGATTTCATCTTCAGTTTCTATGTCTTAAATTCATTATCATTGGTTTGATGGTCCTAGTGTAAAATCCTATTGGCTACCCTATCCCTCTATTCATGAATTCTCTACAACATTGGAGCAAGAGTTTTCTATTATAGTGACCAACTGGCCTGAGTGTTACTGGGACCCCTAATTTTTCTAGAGGCTATAACAATATAGGATATAGAATATGATGAGTTCTATTGTTCTTGGGGTGACTAAAAGTGTAATGCTCTTTACTTCTCCATAATGGCATACAGATACATGACATGGATTCATAGATCAGCTGTTGAAGTTTCATGATGTAATGACGATAATCATGTTTTAGTTTTCAAATGTGATTTTATGGTTTTGGATCCCAATCCATGGAGATAGTGTCCATGACTAGATACTGAAAAAGTATATTTAATTTCTAAAGGTGAAACTCATATCTTCGAAAAGAGGGATGTCAAAACTCCATTCACTGATGAGTACCCACATATTCTGATATAGATAAGGCATGCCATCATTTTCTAACTAATCTAGGATACCACAGTCAGAAGTAGTGAGGGGCTATAACATGATGGATAGGTTGATTATAGGTAACTCTCTCTATATTTCAATTTTCGAATCCTGCTCATCAAATCTACGCACCCCCATATAATCAAACCCTAGAAGATGGATTTGATGGTAACCTGCCGACAAGAGTGAATTGATATTATTATTTAATGTGTAATTGTATATTATTGACCCTAATATTTTGATCACCTCTCTATAATAAGGTGTTTTATTTTGGTACACCTCTCAATATGAAGGTGTCTAGGCAAGGGAAGGATTTATTTATCATTGGGAGATATTTTCGTGGGGAGGTTAACCATGGTGGATGTTAGGTGTATATTCTCTATAATCCATATCTATACTACAATGAGGGGAACTATCATGGAAATGAATTTATTCTTCTTCCACTTAGATGGAAGAGTCGATGGACCCTTGTGGTATTGAGATTGTTTCCTTAATGACCTAAAGGAAACTAACACAAAGAATATTAGGAATATGGGCCATTATCTGTGTCATGGTCAGAATATTCCAACCTACCTTTTAGAATTGGTCAGGGATATGAACCTTCTATATAACGATTTATATAACATTTATATAACCATATGACGATGTGGAAGTATTAACCTACTGTTGAGAAGCTTCTGAAATATGCCAATGAGTTGTCTAATTATTATTTGGAATGGGACAAATTCATGAGTAATGTTCCATTCTCACATTGTGTTCCTCAGTCAATATGAGAGTATGATAATGATTTTGATCCATCTGGATATGCCACTGGGAATTCTTAGTATCAGTATGGGCCTTTACTAAATCTTGTGTCAGTCTCACATGGTGAGTCCCGATTGGAATAGGAATATAGGCCTGGTCTAAATATGAATTCCCCGCTGAAATTTTATGATAGTCATCTAGAATGGATGAAGAGATATGAGCCTACTCCTATATTTCTTTGGATTAATGTAGGTACAGTCATTCATCGATGGATGTAGGAATATGCTCCCAATATCTATGATCTATTGTAAAATGCCAGTAAAATTCACTGATAGCAATACAAGATTGTCCTAAGGATTATTCCATTCTTATTTGGTTATACCTGGATATAATAGAGATATTTCCCCAATCATGAGCCTTGGGATTATGACACTAGACTTCATTGATAAGAATCTAAGTCTAAAAATGGGTTTCCCCTCTCACATGGTGAGCCATTACTAGAATAGGAATATAAGCCTGATCCTGGGCCTTTGGAATATGTCACCATACATATTTTATAGGAATATTCCCTTATCCTGAGTAATTTGACACTCTCACTAGGTGGTCTCTAGTTTGAATAAGAGTATGAGCCCGGTTTGATGCATTGTGCATTATTAGAGTTTTCAAATAATTCTCTTGGATATGAGAAAGAATGTGTGCTTACTCCAGTATAACAACTTGTTCGTGATGATAAGAGTCTTGAGTTTCCCTAGCTATAGGGATAAGAGTATTCACCTGTCCCTTTAACTACTAATTTTATGAAATATAACATCTGAGTTCTTCAGATATTCCTAAAATATATTTTCATTTTAGCAAAGTGTGTCTAGGGATATTGGCCTTCATAGTTTCTATCTCCATTATACACTATCATATGTCTTCAATTTTAGTAGGGATATGCACCCACTTTTTTCATCCTTTTCCCATCAGAATATGCTGATGGAATTCATTCATGGGGGTTGGGATATGTTTCTTCACCATGAATGCTTTGTGAATATTCCCACAAACTTGTTTCTAGTGAGCAGGAATACGTGCTTTCTCAATAGCTCCAGCCAAAATATGCCAACATGAATCATTAACAGAAGCAGGGATATGAGAAATTTTCTGGGTTTCCAATGACATCCTCCTCTGATGAGCCTGTCTTATTTCCCATTTATGGGTATCAGAGGTGGAAGTGTGTTGGGTGGTACCCTTAACATGTGATGGGTGGGTACCACTGGGATGGTGTTGGTGACAATAGTGGATAGTTTCCCTCTATGGTGTCACCTGAACTGAAAGGGAGCCATATTTGGCTCCCTAATCCACCTTTATCAGAGAATAATGGTGGTAGTTGTCAAACTCTAGGGATAAGCTCATGAAGTGGTTAGTTGTAGTGACAAGGGCTACTAGCTTAGTGTCCAGTTTTCTTCGATGATGTAAACATAACTGTTTATGTGCTTGGAGAACCTCATGGGTATCTTTTATGGTCAATATTGTACTAAAAAATGGTACTCGAGGACCATCATGTTTTCCACCTAACATTTTATTTATTTAGATAGAGAGATCCTTATCCGACCCATGGGGGTTGTAACCCGAGATGATTTACTAGAGAAAAAAACTAGATGATGAAGAAATTTTCCTAAATGAGGATGATGAGATCCTAATCTATTGTTGTGTAGATGACAAAGAAAAAGGTTATCGATTTGTGAAATATTATAGGAATAATATTATCAATCATATATTCATGGTTATCACAATTTTTAATTTATTTTTGATTCATCCATTCTTTTCACTTGGAATTATGAAAGTGAGGATGGAGTTATTTTATGTGAACTTTGGTTACAAAGGATCAACTATAAGATCATGTTGGTCTTATTTGTTTGGTTTTATAGTGTATTAAAAACAAATTGTACTAACACATTATTATTCAATCATCCTATAATTTGAGATATTCACATCAGGAATGTCATTTTTTTGCATATGGGGTGAAAAAAAATGGTTCAACATATTTTAACTCAACCATTTTTCTACTAGATAGTTTCATGTCGGGTTCAATATTTTTGTTTCATCGAGATTCGAGGCACAATTGGAAACCCTCTTTAAATTGGATTATTTTGACTCGACGGTTGACTATGGGGGGTGTTTGTGCTGTACATAATGATAAACATTAGATTACTATTATCACTCTTACCCAAAGCACCCAATGGTTCCCTTATCCATAGATAGGTACATACATGGTTTCCAAAGGTAGGAGATGATCCAGGTTGTTTGGCCAAATGAATCTTGGGGATTCAAATTGTTCAAGAGGATGGGAGGTAGGGCACATCACAACCTTTTTGGGGAGAATAATTGCATTCTCTGGGGATTTATTATAGATTTATGATATGTTCATGAATCTCTTCTTAATCCCAATATAGGACAGGTTACCCTAAAAAAGATCATGGGTTAATTCTCTTTCATGTGAAAAATACTGGGGTCTCTTTAGTAAATCCATCGGTATGTATCCTAGTTTATTCATCATTTTTCTCAAATGGGTTGTTTTTCTTGGTAGAAACCATATAACAAATATATTTGGAATGTTTTACCACTCAAGGATGTGGTTAATATTCTTGAGGATGGGATTAATCCATTATGAGAAACCCTATGTATCTTGGTTATTATAAGAATACAAACATACATAGTTTTTTGGACCCTTTCTGTTTAACTTCATGTATAAAGGACTTATAAAGGTTCTTTAGGACACCAGGTGTTCAATCTTGAGTCCTGGAAGGATGTCCTACATATACCGATTTTTTCTAGAATCAATATTATCATAGATAATTATTTTATGGATTATAAATTAAAGGTGGACTTGTCATTATAGAGACTTTAGTGTAGATGAAATTATTATTATATTTCCTTAATCCCACACAAGGTATTCTCGGTGTGAGAAATAGGGGATATAAAATGATTATTTTTTTCACATGATATTAGAATTACATGATGGGATTACCCTGAGAGGATTTATTATAGATATTGGACTAAAGAAGATATCCTACATATCATGGTTATGAAAGGAATCAGATTCATAATATTTTAGTTTATTTCTCAGTCCATTGATGGATGAGGTAGAGTGATCAACCTATGGCAATGATTGGGTTCTGATTGTTGAAATGAAATCTCCATAAGGCATACATAAAAATGGATTTTTATTTGAAATTATGTCTTACAAAGGCATTCTACATATCCTAGTTATTGACAGAATCAAAGTGCTTCTAGTTCAATTTTTCTGTTGGGACTGGTCCTAATGTAGATTCCCTTATGTTGAGGAAAATGTGTTAGGAAACTTGTTGGGGCTTACATACATATGTTTCCCTAGATATTGGAGACTAACGATTTAAATGATATGACTTTTGAAACTCTTTAATCGCACATGATCTATTCTCAATGTGAGAAACAAGGGACAACAAATGATCAATTTCCTTTTATGGAAGGTTAGAGGCTTACATATTGGTATATACCTTGAGATGTTTGGTGTAGAGATTAGGCCTCATGGAGATGTCCTATGTATCCTGTTTATGGTAGGAATCAAAGTTATCTAGTTCAGTTAATAGAGACTTACACTCTGAGGATTCCCAATTAATATGGCATTCTTTCCAACCTAATATGTGATAATTTTCCACCCATCATGATATATAGGAGAGTATCATCCTGTAATGTCGAAATGAAACTAAATTATCTTGTTGGTATTTCTAAAGAACTTTATGTTACATAGGTTTTACATATAAAGGTTTTTGTATGATCAAAGATAACTTATCTAGAGAACATTATAAGAACCATATGATTTTTCTTGGAAGCCATTGTATGACTCTGATAGAATGTTTAGATGGTGTCAAATGATCCAACTAACATTCCCAGGTTTCATTCACAAGATCTAGTTGACACATATGGAGGGTGGTGCAAGAGTTAATAAAACATTTAACAGAGGGCATCTCAGGTATTGGATAAAACTCCTATAGGGCATCACATGTCTTGGTTGGAGCTCTTGGAGGGTATCACAAGACTTGGTCAACATGTATGGATGGAATCACGAGTCTTGGATGACTTTCTTAGAGGGTATCACAAGAGATGATTGACATTCCCAAATTCTAATGGGAGACTCGGCTGACACGAGTGGGTGCCATTATGCGAGTCAAGATATGTATTTGAAGGAAATCATAAGGATTTAACGATGAGCCTAGAAGAATTTGTGAGACTATTGTGGAGTTTTTAGGGGGACCCTGTGTCTTACATTGATATTCCTAGAATATTTCACATGAGAAAAATAGAATGATGAATGAGTGTCATGAGATCTAAAAGAGTTGTCCTGGTGTTGTCAGGTTTCTTGGATGGTTCACGTGAAGTGCATGATGTTCAGCAGACTTGTTTTCCACTTAAGTATTCATCCATTAATCTTTGTTCTAGCCCTTATATTGAGAATGGATTATATTAATGTAGTGTCATATTATTTTGAGTCTTGTGTGATCTGCAAGATGTGTGGTATGTTCTTCACACATCTTTATAGAAGTCCTTCATGTGATCCATGAATGATGACACAAAGTGATTTATGCATAGTGCATGATCATTTCAGTTATTCACTCAAATATTACCTGATGGAAGACTATCCATTAATGAAATAAGATGCTCCAAGAAATATTCTATAGTACTTTGGTGTGCTAATAAACCTAGAAGTGAATAAATCCATCCAATTCTTTGAGGTTAGAGTGGGATATTTATAGGCATTACTACCCTAACTGTGTACCTCTATGTGCTATGTATATCACACGAGTCTAGGATGGAGTTGATAAAGGGATTTCGTGTCATGAATCATTGTCATGGATCACTTTGGGGTTATCACATATCATCCGATGACAGTAGATCTATTCTGAAAACACCCCTTTTATCAGATTATTTCTTATTGATGGGGTCTTTATTGATCAGGTGGGCATGCTATGGGACTTCCATATTGTCATATAGACATGTAGAAGGGCCTTTTGTGAGATCAAAATTCCTATTAGAAGGTATTCACCTATATTCAATTAAATTTTCTAGAATTTTTAGTGAGAAAAATATGACTTTATAGTGCGCCTTCACGAGATCAGGCCAAAAGATCAAGGGGTATCATGAAGTCGTGTTGTAGGTAACCTTAGCATGTAAAAATATTTTTAAAACTATGAGAGAATAATACCTCCTCCCTTCTTCAATTTCATCGTGATGATGCAAATAATGACTAATAAAAGTCCTACGAATATGGGAGATCACATGATGGAAAAATCTACCTGTTATTACTTAAGGAAAAAGGGGGAGATTAGTGTTTCCTAGACATACTCGAGGCGGTTTTCATATCAAGGCCAACAAGATGAAGGGATTTCATTAGATTAGGCAACCATATAACCAAAGTCTCATGGTGCCTTGAAATTATCTAGGGGTGTGTCACATAACCTTAAGTAACCATGAGTGGTATCCACCTCCCCTCCTCTTATTTCCTTTGTTTTATTTTATAAATGTCATGCAGTGATGCAAGATTACATGAGTAATGTCAATTAAAATTACACTACCTCTTGATGATGCATCGCATGACCATTAACGTTCCTTTGGATATGTGTGATCACGTCATAGAAATATATGTATATTTTTTTCTTAAGGAGATATTGGGGGAGCATGATGTTTCATGGAAATACCCAATGCACTTTGCACATCGATTCGGACAAGACAGAGTGATTTCATGAGATGAGGAGACCATTCCATTTGAGTCTTATGGTGCATTGAGGGTCTCTAGGGGCATACATTATGATTCTGAATGACCAAAAGTGTTCTCCTCCCCCACCATTTTATTTTCATTATTTTATTTTATAAATTATTGGTGGGTCTCCCATGTTTATTTCAATGTTTTCATAGATAACCATCCCACTCATTGTTCATGCGTCACATGAACATTACAACTTCTAGGGACCTCCACCTTCTAGAAATAATTCCTCTAATTTTCTATGTATTTTCATATTGGGTTGTAAGGAACTCACCACTGACAGCCGGTGTCACCGTGAAAAGCTTATCATGTTGCCAGTACAAGACCGCCAGATGTCCGAGGTTCATTCGTGAAAGCATAAGGACTTGTTAAGATGTGATTTGTATGGCCTTATATAGACTAACCACTATACCTATTTCAATTATGTGACCCCATTATGGTCACAAAATAATAAGTCTCATGGAGTATTATGTGATCTATGAGATTTTTCCACTTTCTCCTTTGACTTTTTGGGGAAAATAATACCCATATTCAGGTATTCCTTTCTAAATTTTGTTGATGCTCATTTGGTGGGTCTCAACAGAGATAATGTAAACTATGAAAATTCATTCAAATTATCTTGATAAGTTAGGGAAATGATCCATAAGTCTTTTTAAATATGTCGGAATTAGATGAACCTTAATAAGATGCATGGTGTGGCTGGTATGGCTCCAAGTACATCTTTTTATTTAAAATATGTAGTAATTTTTCTAAAAAATATAAATAAAATAAGAAAAACCAATAAAAAACATTCATATTCATTTGATACATTAGGAAAATGATCCATATGTCATTTTTTGATGTATAACAATTAGTCATACTAATATATGATCCAAGATGTGGCCGATATGACCCAAAGGGTCCATTATCTGTTGAAAATCGACATATTATTTAAAAAATTGTCACTCACTAAAAACCGCATGAGTGCACTTGGATTATATTGATAATTTAATAAAATTATTCATAAGTCATTTTTTATTTGTAGAAATTAGTCACATGTCAAACTAAAAGACGATGTGACCGGTATGAATTAAAGTGCATGTTTCCAGTTTAAAATGACATTTTAGTAAAATACACAAGTCACCTACTTAAAACTGATAAAACAAATATTTATTGTTTTTATACATTAGGAAAATAATTCATATTTAATTTGGAATGTGTAGGAATCATCTAAACCTCTATCTGATGGATGGTGTGAGTGGTACGATTCCATGTGTTTATTTTCAATATATGAGTGTCATTTTAGTTTAAAACCCACATCACAACACCAATACACAAAAAATTATCCTAGATAGTTTGTTCTTCATTATATACTATATTAGTTAATTTATTTATTTATCATTTTTATATTATAATTATTTTGTTAATTTTTATAGTTATAATTTTGGAAGACGCACAAGAAATGTTACGATGAGCAAGAAACAACTACAACTCAATCCGATACACAATGTTCTTGGTATGAATCAATGTTTAGTTTAGAATTAACACTTTCAATTTAATTAATTTAATTATATAATAACTAACATAAGAATTTTTTTCATACATATTTTCATTCTTTTTATTGAGTAATTGTGGGGTTTTCTTTCATACATGTGCATTCTTTTCCTTTATAATAGTGTTTTTCATGTATATGGTTTGTAATTTTTTTTTCATTTTAAATTCTGTATTATTATATAATTTTAATAATTTCTGGTTCTATTTATAGTTCTATAGTGTGCAGTTACATCAGACTACTGTATACCCTATTTTTAGTGGTGCAGTGTGTAGTTACAACCAACTTCAGTATGCACCATTATTAGTGCTTCTAAAAGCGATGATAAAGGATCCCTCTATCTGAACTTTTATTTAGTGCTTATTAAATACCCTATTATCATCAATGATAAATGACCGTTTATTAGTTCTAATAAAGTGTCCCTTTATGAGAACTAAATAAAAGCGTTGATAAATGGTGTGTTTTCAGTGCTTCTACCAGTGCTGATAAAAGACTCGGGATTTGAAACGTGCTCACATAATCAATGTTTCTTTAATGCTGATAAATGAATTTTTAGCACTATTAAAGGAATTTTTTTAGTAGTGTGTATGTCCTCCCCTTAATAAACTAACTCTTTTCTGCTATTTTTAGAAATAAGTATATCTCTGGATTTTAAAAAATAGTTATCATAATAGTTGTGTACCTTTCTCTCACTTTGAAAATAGAATCCAATGTAAAGTGTGGAATGATAATCAATCATCATGATAGACGGAAATATAGGAAATTAATATTTTTTCTTAAGTACTCAAATATTTCATTTGGGTTGATGTTAGAGAAAATATTTTAAACACATTATATTATAGAAATATATACCAACCTCATATATACTTTGGAATCCTATTATTTGATGAAATGATACACGATTTCAATGTGTTTAGATCTAGAGTACTATACTAGATTTTTATATATGTCAATTTCAATTGGGATATCATAGGAACTTCTTAGTCGATTCTCATAAAATATAACAATATATCTTTTCTTTTAATAATCTATGTGCATGCATTTGCAGTAGAAACATAATCATCTATCGTATGGATCTTTGTTAAAAATCATTTTTTTCATGTCATGTAAAACAAATTTCTCTAAAAAAGAATGTATCACTTAATATTAATTTATTACAATTAAAATATCTAATAGAATGAGTATTAGTGAATCCTATAAACAAATTTTGTCTATTTATTATTTACACTAGACTATAAGTAAAAGTTACTTTTATATGTTGGAGATTCACTCATCATTGAACTTGTGTGATATCTTTTGATCACTTTGATATATAGTACAAAATTTTTCTGTTTAGAAAATATTTTTTTCTTGATATTATATGATAAATAATGCTTCTAATCATCCTAATAATATAATTTCGATTCACAATTTCTTGTGTTTCATTCATTTCATAGTTTCACATTAACTGTCGTAGGAGTTGATACTTCTTTAGAATCACCCAAGATAATTTTTTTCAATTATTCTACAGCATATATATGCTCAAAAAATAAAATATATTTTTATTTCTACAAAAATTTTAATCCTAGAAATAAACCCATACCTCCAATTATTAAAATATAAAAATTTATCATTATTTATTTGAATAACTTTCCAAGATCAAACTTTATGTCACCTAGAAAAATATTCCATCAACATTAAAAATTATAGTTTTATCACTGGTGGTCTAAATTCATTTTTTACATGTTCTATAAATGATAATATGTATAACTAATGTATTTTGTTAAAGGGATATTATTTATCTTTGGGATTTATCAAATGTGGATGATACTTTTATTTTCATAACATAAGGATTATTTTAGAAACTTCATCTGAGCAAGTGTTTGAATAAATGAACAGTTGAATTTTTTATATTAATGATGAAATTATAATGGTTTTTTTGGATTTAGAATAATTTATGTTGAATTGGTTTTTTAATAAAGTCTCATGAGAATCAATTATTACTTTTTAAAAGGATATTTTAAATGAAAACCCCATCAAACATTCCACTTTATATTATGAAAAACAATTGTTTTTTGTTAAGGATGAGGGAGTAATCGATGAAGGGTACTATGTTTTGTATATATATTATTGATGGAAGTAGTAATTTTTCATTTAGGAGAGTTATCAGTGGGGGTGTTTCTTATTGTACATTAAATTAAAAATATTTTCAGACATTACTGATTTAACTCACCACCACTTTACATGTCCTGGGAAACTAGGGGTAGCAAGGTGGGAAACCTAGAGACAGTTTCCTTTGTAGTTTATGACCATGCATTGGACAGTAAACATAAGATACATTTCATTATTTTTAAGGGATTTTTCCCCTTATTAAGACCAGTGGGGGTACTTTCTAGTGTTATGGTGGTTTATTTATTATCAATGTAAGTCTTGTTTAGTAGTTTTAAAACCTTATCCTAAATTTTCATAGTAGCTCCTCAGTTCACATGATAACTATTTTTGTGTGATATAACGTTTTTTTGTATTTAATTTTTAAATTGGTCTATTGAATTATAATTTTGTTCCTCTTTTATTTTAAAATGTTAATTTTTATCACATATCTCTTCTCATTTAAATATTTTGGTAATGATACATTCATAAAAATTTATTATATCATGTTTGAAAAAAATTGTTTTTTGAAAACATTTGAACTTTACTTATTTTGGAAAAAATGGAAAACATAATTTTTATATCAATTTTAAAACAAGAATTAAATATATAAATATTTATAGTGTATTATTTAATCCACATATACCATCCTACTAGGATATATAGATTAGACCTATCATCATTACATGTTTTGTAGGTTTAGTTGAGATATAGTGGATGATCCTTGTGTTCTAGATTGGGTTTGGGATGGTATTTAATGAAGATTATTCACTTGTAATATATGGTGATAATATTTAGGGACTTGTTCATTTATTTTATATCTTTGATGTATCAACCTTTCCAAATTTCTGCATGTGCATTGTACTATATTTCATATGAATCCTAGTTTGGTTTCTAAATGATTTTGGTTTGTATTGTTTATTTTCCTAGGTTATATTGTTAGCATGGGAGATGTTTATTCTATTTGTATCATTTTTTGTTTACATATATGTTATATCTAATTATTTGATTTTGTGACCATCTAATGTCTAGAATCTTCACATTTGGTTTATGTGTGACAACCCCTTCTATTATATACTTTCCTAAAAAAATCACTCCAATTGGTCCTATTTGGAATCCCTTGTCACTTTTCACCACCTTATGGTGATTTATAACATGGTTTCGGGATGTCAGGTGCTATATTAGGTTCTTATTGTATAGGATTCCCATGTTGGTTGATAAAAAAATTTCATGTGAGATCTAGGTTCTTATAACGGCCTATGTTCTTGATTCATCCTTGATAAATTGTGATGTTCAGTATATTAGAGTCTGGATCATCAGAATTCATGTGATTGGTAATAGGTAAGTTCTTGATAAAAACCAATCTGGGATGAAACGCGAGTTTCAAGGGAGTTTTGAGCTGTTTATATCTTGAATTCGAGATATATTCTCAATTATTTTTGAGGGTTTTGATCTTTATTAGAGTATTTATATTTAATTTTGTGAATTTATGAGTTATTTTGGAACCTCCAACAGTTGGAGTGGAATTTTAGAGAAATTCATGGGGTTCATGGTTAATGGGAATGGTTAATAGAATCATACAATGACCATTTATATAACTCTAGAAGGATTCTAGTGAGAATATCGTGATTGGTGCATGGTCTTCCATATCGGGCATCCAAACCATGCCCAATTATTGTTTTTATAGTTTTTTTTATTTTCATTGCATATGGTTTTGGTTGATTTTTATACATATTATTTTTAGGATGATTTTGGATGTTTATTAAGAACTATAAATTATATTTGGTTAATTTAAATATTATTTTTTAAAAAAATGAAAACTGTGGGTTATTTTGGAAAATGAAATTGAATATAGATTTTTCCAATGTTTTTCAAATTTAAAGTGAAATAAAGGTTTAGAAATGATTTAATTTTATAAATAAACGTTTTTTTGAATTAGTTTATATATTTTAAATATAATTTTTGGAAATATTATAAATTCATTCGTACCTATGATTTTGAAAATGTTTATTAATTTGGAAATGTTTTAAGAAAGAATTCTGTAAACCTTTAATGAATTTTTAAAAATAATAATTAATGTTTCTACATGGAAAATCTTTTTGAAATTAATTAATATCGTTATTTTCTTAGAAATAATATAAATTTTAAATTGTTTTAAAAATTAGGATGGAAGGGTATTGGTTTGGTGTTCCTTTTTTTGGGATTTTCACTTTTTCTATATATTTTTTTGAAGAATTCTATGATTTGATAGTTTATTTGATTGATTTTTGAGAATAATTTATTTATTTATGTTTAGGTTTTTGAAATTATAATATATGATGTGTTAGATTTTACTTTTTTTATGTTTTTAGAGAATTCCCCATAAAGGCTAGATTTATTCACTAGAGGGAGTAATGGGTGGATTTCCATAAGGAATATTTTTAGCAGATCAATTCCTTTCTAAGTAAGTTATTCCACATGATCTCGTCATGGAGAAAATTATTCTTTCCCTTAAAGAATAACATCATAATTTCATTAGTGGGATCCAATGTGTAAATCCACCTCATTTAAGTAGAAAACCTAATTCTCAATAGGTGGAGGAATAGTTATAGATAATTAATGAGATCTTCATGCATCTTGAGATCCCCATACATCTTAATATCTTTTTTATAACATTATGATATAAGTCCCATTCTAGTATTCAATTATGTTTAATATATGAAAAAATCCATGTAGGGACCATTCCTAAAAAAGTTTCATGGTGTTGTTCATCCAACAGTCTTCCATTATGAGGTAAAAGCACCAAAGGTGATAGAATTATATGGCCTCCAATAGGGTGATAGATTATTGTAGAAATATTCCAATGGATTAACTAATTTAGTGACATTGCATCATTATCTAGACTATGATGAATACCTAAAGTGTTAGTTTTTCAGAACCAATATTAGAAAAATATTCTGTTAGTGGTGTATTATATTGAAAACAACAATAATAAATATGTAGTCAATCTTGATATATGGTTTAATGCTTTCATTGTAATAATTTCAGAAGTATTGGATGTTTCACTAGTCACTAGAGTATCTAAGGAAGCTATAATGAATATATGGTAAAAAATAAAGTCAATTTCGTTGGGTAGAAACATCAATAGACCATAGGTCTTTAAAAAAATTTACTCAACAAAGATCATGTTTTTTATATAGTAATATTTTGGGAATACAGGGTAAAAAATACTTGTTTTATAGAAGACCCAAAAACCTATTATTCATATATCTATATGGGATACCTATAATAAATCCAACAGAGAATTTTCTCATAAAAAATTGTGATTCCAAATCTAGTTCCTTCGATGACCGTTGAGCTCAAACCACAGATCATTTTTGTTAAAAAATGTATACCAAAGGTTTTCCATTTCTTATATGATTTTCACATTGAATATTCTTATATATATATATATATATATTTATAGTTTTATTCCAGTTGTGAAATTACTTGTATGATAAGGTCTGTATACCTATGGGAATACATTTTAATAGAAATTTATCAGCCCTGTTTCGGAATTTTTGTTGCAATGTTTGGTGAATCCTTTTACCTGATCCCCTCCAATTCCATTTTAATTCCTTTTGTGTTGTTGGAGTATCTAGGTATTCCTAAATTTTGATGTTGAGGAACTACAGTTTTTTGTGTTGTCTTTCTTTATTGGATTTATTATGTTTGTTGATGATTTGTATTTCCTCTTAAATTTTATCAATACAGGTTTGAATAAAATTATTAATATGGTGGGCATACAATGAAATAATAATTTATTCCCACACCTCATGAGTGTTCCTCCCAATTTCTATTTTGGGAGATATGTCTTATAGTTTCTATGATTTTTTTGGTCAACTGGTATCAACATTAATTTTAATTTGGATTGATTTAGACCAGGGATTACGTTGTGGATGCTCCAAAAAATTATGAATGATCCAAAATATGTATTTTTTTGTGTTTTTGTAAGCATGATCCATGTTTTTGGGATCTTTTGTGAAAGATAGTTAGTCCTACTCTTTTATTGTTCATTGCTTGTCTAGTTGTATAACCTTAGGCGTGTCAGTTTTATATCTCTTAGTGAAATTTTTTATGTTAGATTATGGTAAATATATGATAACTAATTTCCTTTTGGGGACCATATTGGTTCTTCAGGGATGATTTCCTTTATCCTTTGGTTAATTTTTCTTGAATCATTCCTTAATTATGAAATCCAAACCTAAAGTCTTAATCATGATCAACCAATCCTTATAGTGTTTTATATGGGGAGCAAGCATTATGGTGGGAAGTTCTATCATGCCCAACCATGATTTAATCTATTATATTATTTATGTTTTTAGTCCTCTTGGGTTTTCTCTATTTCGTAGTGGGTTATTCTAGAAATTTCGGTGTCTTTAGAGTAGTAGTTCAAATCACAAGTTTCAAGAACTAGATTAGTATTAACCATGCAATAAACATGTGATGTTCATGTAATTTTTAATTAGTCCAAATAGCATTGTTGGCCCACAATTTATACAATTATAATTCCTTCCCATCCATGGGACTCTAGGTTTCTAGAAGAGGGTCCATTAATAGTTTACTGTTTTTCCAATTGTGTGACAAAACTACCTATAGTGCCCAAATACATATATAAATGGGTTTTTACTCATTCATCTCACCCATTTAAACCAAAATTAAACCCCATCAGTTTCCATTCACCATCATACAATTTATGATCCCTACCACTTCTTACCTTATCTTTATAATGTTTTCCCAAGGTTTTCTTCATGTTTTATGTCCAGATCTCCAAGTTAATATCTTATTCTTCTCTTCCTTTCTTCCAATTATTCATTTTAGTTTTTTCCTTCAAGCACTAACTTAGTCTAATGACATTATGTTGCCTTAAAATTGAATTTAATTAGGATTTGCTTGTAAATTTGTTTCCTATTGGTCCTATAGTGTTTTTGTGGACTAATTAGGTAGATTCATGACCAGGTTTGTAATGAAAACTTTATCCGAGGTAGGTGATCCATTGCATATCTCATTAATTATAGAATTGTGGTTTATTTTGGTCTAAATCATTGTTTTATGTGTTATCAAAAAGAAAATACGTATAAAAAATCTATTTTGTTAAATTGAGGTTATTACACTTTGGTTTTCATTAAGTTCACATGATATTTCCTTCATTTTTCATAACATAATTCTTATTTAGGAAATTCCATCTCACTACTGACTAAAAATCATTATTTTTTATTTTAAACTAGAAATGCCTGTACATCAAGGTGTCTAGAAATAGTGGAGTCCTAAAGAATCTCCCTTAACAAAAAAGAATAAAATCATCTAAAAAATAACCCCACCACTTAATAAATAGTACAATTATTATAAGGTATTATTTTTCTAGTTAGCACATCCACTGTGATGTGAATTTCTCTTCAATTGTTATACACATAAATTCTCTAATTGATAAACATTATACATCAACTAATAATGAATGTTAAACCCAAACGATATTTATTTGTACCCTGAAGGAATCCCACATGAAAGGCATAATTTGACTCAACTTCATAATTTAGGATGTTGTGCCTCCAGAAAATCAGTATACCGAGAAGAAGGGCCCTTTATTCTGCTTCAATTGAGGACCCTACTCCAAAAAATGAACTAAACCCCATAAGAACCAAGCCTCATGAGTCTCTTTCTAGTCAGCCACCACGCAACTTCCCTTACATGTAGTGGCTTCCCACATTCAATTTCAACCCTAATATGGGATATTTACATTATATCCATTTCCCCTGTTTTCTATCCATGTCGTCCCTCCAAGAAAGGAGCCATGAGATAAGCATTCAGAAAGTAGTAGCTAAATATCCCCTTGTAATAAGGACATTGAGTTCAACCACCATTATTTTCACATAAACCTTAAAAAATAAGTGATAAAATCTAATTCCCTTGATTAGAAATTTTATAATGGATTTTAAAAAAACCCATTTATATAAGATCCATTATGTTATGAATAATTAATGTTTAAATGTTATGGATGAGATAGTTTTCAGTTAAACGAATTATGTTTTTTATAAATATTGTTGATGAAAAGGGGTTATTTATCATTAGTGAATCATAGGTGAGGATGAATTTTTTTTCTTTATATAATAAATATTTTTATGTATTATTGATTTAACTCACCTAAAAATTACATGTTAGGGGAATACATGGGTAGTTTGGTGGAAATCCTAGTGACACATACTATACTAGTTAAAAAATTCACCCGGTATAGAGGCGTTGAGAAAAATTTTATTCTTCTTATGGGATTGTAACCCTTGGATAGAATAATGAGGTTAATACCAAGTGTTTGGATAGGTTGTTTTTATCTCTCTTCATTCTTGTTTAATAGTTTTATATGATTTTCCAATATAATCCAAGTAGGTCATTTTTTTACAAGATACCTATTTTGTGTGTATTATAATCTACTTTTTACTTGAGTTTTTTAAAAAATTGGCATTAATTTCATACTATCCAATATACCTTGTTTAGAATGTTTTTAATTATATCAAATTTCACTTTTCATTAAAAAGGATTTGTAAAAACCACATCCTAAAAAGTTTTTGTCTTATATTAGAATGTAAAATGGGCTTGAAGAACATTATCACACTTACTATATTTTAAATAAATAGAAACCTGACTTTCTGTATCTATTTTTAAACAAGCATGAAAAAAATTTATCTTTAATGAGAATGCTTGGATCGGTGGGTGGTGACCAACCAAGATATATAGCTCACTCCTATCATTATTATATGTTTTTCAGGTATCTATGAGTTATAATGAAAGATCTTGGGTTTCCATCTTAGGTTTAGGATAGTTTCTAGTGAACATGATTCTCTTAGAGAACGATGATTATAGTGGAATAATTTTTCTTTTATTTTATTTTTATGTCTTGGATGTATTAACCTTCCAAAATTTCTTCTCACACACTATACCTTGTTTATTAGTCATCCTATTTGGTTTCGGGTTGATTTTGTGTTATGTTGTTCCATTTCCTAGGTTATATTTTTATTATGTGAGAGGATTTTTTTTTTTACCCATTTGGTTTTAATTATATGTTTTTTCTTATAATTTGATGACATGTCTATGCAACATAAAAAATTGTCACTCTATGTTTTCATGTGGTAACCCCTTGAATTATGTTTAATCTTAAGGAAAAATTATTCCCATTGGTCCTATTTGGATTCCCATAGAGCTTGTATACCCCTTGGGGTGATTGGGAACATGGATCAATGATATTGTGAGCTAACTCAGGTGCCTGATCTAAGGGATGACCAGGTTGGTTCATGAGAATTAAACTAATTAAACACAGATAAAATTTATCTATGTACTATTGGGAACTGATAATCAGTGAATATTATTCTTAAAAAGATCATAATTGGGGGTTCTGATTATAACAGATCATTAGGACATAAATTCCAAAAAGGATATCTCATGTTTTAAAGTCATTGGATGTTCAAATTAACTAGACAGTGAATTTCTCTCTCATTCAGATATCATCATCAATGAGAATATTCAATCATACAATTTCATATATGAAAAAATATTTATATTTTATATTTGTGGTGTGGTAGGTTTTTAGTTGAATTATTGGTGGAAAGTTTTTGATTATATGATCAAAATAGGAATTTTAACTTCCAAGTATATGAAGAAGATATCCTAGGCCATATGAATAATATGGCCATATATTTACTAAATCTGAGTCCATTATCTATGAATTAAAGTCCATCTTATATAGTCCAAAAAATATTAATAAATTAATAAAAATGATGACAAAAAATATACATCCTTATTTATAAAATATCCAAAATCAAAGAAACTATATTTCATAATTATAGTTTAGAGGAGGTTTTCATACCTATGATATTTAATAATCTCCTTAGGAAAAATGATTTATTACTAGATAAGAATCTTGGTCTATGATTAGAACTTACTTATTTCAATATAAGGGTCGATATGGTCACACACAAAGAGTATCTAGTATATCCACCAGTTTGGATGAATTATAGTTTAAGAAAAGCGGTCCTTATATATATGGTCCCATGAACATCCAAGTGTGAAAGATCAAAAGTAAACAAATAAATAACAAAAATCATATGGAAATCATGTTTAGAAAATGATAATTGAATTTATTTATCATGGTATTCAATTTTATTTAATTATATAAATTGAGTATCATAAAATTAATTTTTCAAATGTATTTTATATTTTGGGGATAATTAAATTAATATAGGTGAATAAAACCATGTTAATAGATTTTATTTTATCACAAGACATTATATAATGTTTAATTTTAGTGGTTTATTGTTTTTAATATATATGATAAGTTTATATAGTCATAAAGTGTATTTTGGGCTGACATCAAAGATAAATATCTTTATGGAATGTTATAATGGTGTTATCGATTCTCATTATTTATTAGATTATTTTTAGAATCATTCTCCAATTTTTTTACATTTTTATAATATTTATGGGTTTAAAAAATGTTATGAATTTTTATTGAATTATTTTTAACAATATAATTATTATAGAGAGAATTCAATTTTTAAATAAAGGGTTATAATGCTATTATTGATCATATATTAGTGTCCCCATAGTTTTATTATGTCATAACTAGAGAATTTTAACCCAAAAATGATGATGAGGGTATGTTAGGGCCTGTTTTGAAGGATCATATTATAAAATGATATATGGTTTACCTTAGAAAGTCCTAGGTTTTCCCAAAAGACTCATGGTCATTATCCAATGCCATGAATTAGATCATGATGTTATTTATTATGTGATATGATCTACGTCCGATTATGATTTACATTATGGAATGATTTATTTCATGTTGTGTGTTCATTTTATCTCATTGGAATAATTTTTACTTATTTAATGGATATAGTGTTTAAAATGATTTTTTGAAAAGAAAACAAAATAATCTGATTTTAATTACTTATTATGACAATTTAATATAGTTTTTTTCTAAATTTATTTAAAACTAGAATTTTTAACTTTTATTATAAGTTTAATTCTATAGAGACATGGTCATATCTTACTATGTTGTCAACCACCCCTATATACCCACACATTATGGTGTATATTGACTTTCATTCTCTGGATTTTTATTCACCTTTGCCTAATAATTCTATTATTTAAGAGTGGACCATGGATTATGTGTGTTATCATTTTCATGTATAAATATAATGTAATTCTCAAGTAACATTGATATTAATAGACATTTAATTTTTGTTATATATAATTTTTAAGGTAATATCTCAACATTGAATGTTATTATCTATTCATTTTATTTTGTTTTTTCTGTTTTGTTTAATAATAAACCATTATTATTTTCATTTATTGATTACAAATTATATAGGGTAAATATTTTCCTTTAGTTATTGTTTGATACCCTTCATTTTTTTACCTTTTCTTCTATTATTCTATGGTGAGGTGCCTTGATCTTTTATTTTTAAGAAATAAGACAATTATTTTGACTTTCATGAGTAAGTAATTATTTTAAATTGATTTGATACATCCAAATAACATTCAATTTATATTGAATGTTTATTGTGGGTGTCCTAAATCATTAAAACAATATTTTTTCTCTCTATATATGTTTTTTAAATCTAATTATCTGATTTATACGATTAATTTCGTGATTGAATGAGTGATGTGTAAGAATAAACATATCCATATCAATGTAAGGTCGTTCTGGAAAATTAGTATAGCGACCCAGCCTTTTCATACATTAATATTACATCATTTCAAGGATAAACAACATAATAGTATTACACATGGAGGATCCAGAGGTTTAGTGTCTTGGGAAAACTAGGACCATACATAACAAATACAATATCAACCATAAACATTTATTTAATTTCTTTTTCTATAGCTTCTTAGTAGCACTTGTCCTCTCCTTAGTACATGTAGCCACCTGTGGATATACATCAAAAGGGGTGAGATAGAATCCCATTAAGAGGATAGAAAAGAACAATACATCATGGGGTGAGCATAATCATGACATATGAAAATGATCATGAACATGAGGGGAGCATAAACAATAAACTTGAAATGTGGCAATGCATAAAAATGAAACATCATGTCTTAGTGGTTTACTACGACACATACTTGTGAACAAATATAGCATCATGTTCACACATCATTTCACATTTACTCATGAGATTCATCACTTTACCCAATGCATTGGAGCGCTGTATAATTCCGGGTGCACCCGTCACATTTAAACATTCATATTGCGCTATATAATTCCGGGCGCACCCGTTACATAATAACATTATCATTATCATGATTTCCAAATAGAACACATATCAAACATGTACATAAATAACCCATGGAACGGAATGGGTTTCATCTCTTAATAACACATTCATAAGATTTGGGTTCCTAAAAAAAGAGGGAACAACATACTTGATACAAGAACCATCAACCTTGAATGAGAGGTAAAAGGTTAGATCTTGAAAGAAGAGTTATTTTGGAAAACATTTTGTTGGACATAAAAACCAGTGAAAAACATGTATATCCCATAAAAGTAAAGGAAATTATGAACAAATGATATTTGAGGAGTAACCATATCAAAATGGAGTGAAAGAGGGAGAACCCGAAGGAAGAAAATTGGGTTCGAGATTTCCCCTTACATTGTACTCGAATGTCTCCTTCTCTTTAATGTCCTGTATAATGACATTATATTAATTAATTAGAAATTCCAGAACCTTTTATACATTAATATGGTTCATTCTGGTTTCATTATTTCATATTATGTTCCTTTGGATGACTTATAGAGTTTAAAAACATTGTTCGGGGATGTTCGTTTTTACGGTTTTCTTGAGCGGTCCACTTGTATTCTTAAATTGATGTTTGGGTAGATCATGGGTAAACATCCAGAACTGATATTACATGTTATTAATGATATTACAGAAGATTTAATGATTTTATAATGAGTTATATTAGATCCATGTGGACGAATCATTAGATAAGAATTAAATGAAGATTATTTGGGTTAATTTGAGCGGTTTTTGGATCACAACGAACTCGTTTTAACTTTTAACATTGTAATATGGAAATAGGTTGTTTCCAGAACTTAAAATAGAACATAATACATATAAAATATTCTGGTTCAACGATAAAAATGGTTTCAAGACCAGATTGAAGGTAGAAATGGAAGAAGAGAGCATATTGTTTTTGAAGGTGATAAATTATCGCCACATGAACAACGTTCTCTTTAATAAAATAAATGGAAGAGGGAAAGGGTGATATAATATAACATTAGAATCATAGTATTATAGTATATATATAATACTGGATTTACAGAACAATTTGGATGAAGATAGGTAGGGAGAGATCAAGAAAGGCACTTGAAATTGAAAGGAAATTAAAGGAGAAGAGAGAGAGAGAAATTACCTTTAGAATCCTCCTCTTGAGATCCTCTTTAAGGAAGCTAGGCTTAGTATTTTGATGAGACCAGCAGCTTTTGGACGTGGGGGATGAGCTAGGGAAGGTGTTTGGGCAGAATTTAGAGAAGGCTTGGAGCTTGAGAGGTGTGAGGAAAAGAGGGAGTGAAGGGTGTCTTTTATAGTGGAGGGGAGAGAGGTTTCCTTAATATAAAATTGATTAGTTTATTAATTTCACCAAAGACAAGGAATAGTGAGTCTCGGATGACCAATAATAGTAATTTTATAATGTAATCCCAAACCAAGTGGGCTTAAATCAGCAGAACATCATCAATGACTCAATTAATACATTACTTTGCTTTTATTGTGAATTATCGGATTCCACTATTCATCAAAAATTCAAGTATCTCAGAAAATTCCAAAAAATTTACGCCAACCATTTTTCGACTTGTAGAATCCAAAAATGAAGTCCATTTTCAAAAATAATTTTCTAAATATTATTAATTAGATATTTAATTAAAATCATAATTTACATAAAAAATAGTTTTTAAAATTAAAACTGATTTTGTAGCTCTTTCAAAAATTACGTAGGGTCTTATAAAATTATCTAAGAACTATTATAAATTGATTAAATAATTTATGAATACATTACAGGAAAATAAATATTCTTTTAAATTAATTAATTAATTATAATTAATTATTTATGACTTATAAAATACCAAAAAAGTTTACTAAGGTCAAATTGTCACTTTCTAAGATGTTCAAATTTTATTTTATTTTTCATAGGTAATGTTACTCTTATTTTCTATTCATAAGGGTCATATTACTATTCATAAAGGTAGGTTACTATTCATAAGGGTATGCTACTATTCACCAAAAATTATTTTTGTTTCATTAGACTCCAAAAATCATCTTGAACACAACCGTGTATGTCGGATTTTTAAAATTCCAATCATAGGGGTGACAAAATTATATTTAAAGGTCACTTATCACTTAGTAGTTCATTATTTTGTGTTTTTATGACATAAGTATAAGAAAGGTAATTTTCCATTGAAATAATTTGGGTCGTTACATTCTTCACCCCTTTAGAAATTTCGCCCCCAAAATTTTACTTTACACAAATAGGTGTGGGTACTTTTCCTTCATTTCCTCTTCTGGTTCCCAAGTTGCTTCCTCAAACTTATGGTTCCTCCACAACACTTTGACAAGGCGGGTTGTCTTGTTGTGTATAATCTTATCACTTCGGTCCAAAAATTTTACCGGCTGGTCCTCATATGAGAGTTCATCATCCAGCTGTACCACCTCTGAGTTTAGTACATGTGAGGGGTCTGGTATGTACTTCCTTAGTAGTGATACATGAAACACATCATGAACTTGAGCCATATTCCATGGAAGTGCCAGACGATAGGCCACGGCTCCTATAGGATCAAGGATCTCAAAGGGGCCAATTTACCTTGGGCTTAGCTTCCCTTTCTTCCCAAATCTCATGACTCTCTTCCATGGAGATATTTGAAGGAAGACTTTTTCTCCAATGTCGAACTCCAAGTCCCTTCGACGATTTTCAGCATAGCTCTTTTGCCAACTTTGAGCAGCTATGATGTGTTTCTGGATGACTTGAACCTTCTCAGTCATCTCCTGCACAAGATCGGGTCCAAGTAGCTTTCTTTCTCCAACTTCATCCCAACAGGTTGGAGTTCTACATCGCTTCACATAAAGAGCTTCATACAGATCCATCTGAATACTCGAGTGGAATCTATTGTTGTATGAGAACTCAACCAATGGAAGGTGCTGATCCCATCCACCTTTTAATTCTAGAGAGAATTCTCTTAGCATATCTTCGAGCGTTTGAATAGTACTTTCAGACTGGCCATCGGTTTGGGGGTGATAGGTCATGCTGAAATTTAATTCAGTACTCAAAGCATGTTGAAGGCTCCTCCAAGATTTAGATGTGAACCTTGGATCACGGTCAGAGACAATCTAGAGTTGAACACCGTGCAATCTCACTACTTCCTTCACATATATCCTTGCAAGCTGTTCAAGTGAGAGGTCTTCCCGAATAGCGATAAAATGGGCAGTCTTGGTGAGTCGATCAACCACAACCCATATCGCATTATTTCCTCTTGACGTTTTTTGGAGACCCGTGACAAAGTCCGTAGTAACATTTTCCCATTTCCACATGGGTATAGGTAATGGCTGCATCATACCTTTGGACTTTTTCCGCTTAGCTTTAACTTGATGACATACCAAGCACCTTGATATGTATTCCGCAATCTCCTTCTTCATGTTATCCCACCAGAAGTGTTCTCGGAGATCACGATACATCTTGGTACTTCCAGGATGAATAGAGAAAGTTGAACTATGTGCATTATCCAATAGCTCCTTATTTATCCCGGGTGATGAATTCAAACAAAGCCGCGTTCCAAACCAAATCACACCATCATCGTCGATATGGAACTCTTGCAGCTTCCCTTCCTTTACTGCATTCACCCTCTTTTGTATCTCCACATCATCCCTTTGTGCTTCCTTATTCTTCTGTTGGATGGATGGTTGTGCAATCATTTGGGCAAGGTAGGATGTATCCCCTTCCCTTACGATTCCCCAACCCATCATTTGCATATCCAAGAAGATAGGGTCTTTCTCAATCCTCAACATGGATGGAGTAGCAGGTTCTTTCCTGCTTAGAGTATCAGCTACCTTGTTCGCCTTTCCAGGATGATAGTGAATAGACCAATCGTAATCCTTTATTAGCTCTAACCATCTCCTTTGATGCATGTTGAGCTCCTTTTGTGTGAATATATACTTTAGGATCTTGTGGTTGGTGTATATGTCACACTTCTCACCATAAAGGTAGTGCCGCCAGATTTTCAAGGCAAAAATCACGGCTGCCAGCTCTAGATCATGTGTCGGGTAGTTCTGCTCATGGATCTTCAACTGTCGTGAGGCGTAGGCTATCACATTATCATTTTTCATGAGTACACAACCCAAGCATTTCTTTGAAGCATTTCTGTATATCATAAAACCTTCTCTACTTTTCGTTAGTGTGAGTACATGTGCAGTGATCAGCCTTCTCTTTAGCTCCTTGAAGCTTCCCTCACATTCATCCATCCAGACATACTTTACCCCTTTCCTTGTTAACTTAGTTAGCGGGCTTGACAATCGTGAGAAGTTTATCACAAAACGTCGATAGTACCCAGCTAATCCAAGAAAACTACGGATTTCTGTGATACTAGAGGGCCTGGGCCATTCCTCAATCACCTTTGTCTTTGAAGGGTCCACAGAAAGTCCCTCGCTTGTGATCACATGTCCCAAGAACGTGACTTGATTCATCCAAAAGTCACACTTGATGAACTTGGCGTACAACTTCTCTTTTCTCAATGTCGCCAACACAAGTCTTAGATGTTCTTCATGTTCGTCCTTGCTCTTGGACTAGATGAGAATATCATCGATAAAAACTACCACAAATTTGTCGAGGTAATGTCTAAAGACTATATTCATCAAATCCATGATGATTACAGGTGCATTAGTAAGTCTGAAGGGCATCACCAAAAACTCATATTGCCCATATCTTGTACAGAAGGCGGTCATCTGAATATCTTCCTTCTTCACCTTTACTTGATGATATCCAGAATGAAGATCCACCTTTGAGAAGTATTGAGCTCATCTTAACTAGTCAAACAAGTTATCAATCCTTGGTAGAGGATACTTGTTCTTTATGGTGATCTTGTTGAGTTCCCGATAATCGATACACAGCCGCATGGTACCATCCTTCTTCTTCACAAAAAGCACTGGCGCACCCCAAGGTGATGCTCTAGGGCGTATGAACCCTTTGTCCAGATGCTCTTGCAGCTGATTCTTTAACTCTTCCAGTTCGATAGGAGACATCCTATAGGGGCACTTCGAGATAGCAGTAGCTCTGGGTATGAGTTCAATTGAGAACTCCACCTCACGATCCGGGAGAATTCCGGGTAACTCTTCGGGAAATACATCACCGTATTCCCACACGATGGGTATTTCTTCAAGGATGGCACTTTCCTTCGACTCAACCATTTGGGCGAGGTATGCTTCTTCATAGGGAATCATCACCCACACCATTGAAGGATTTATTAAAGGATATTCATGATCTTCCTTGCATTTCTGAAGAGCATGGGATGGTTCGGAATATGAAAATATATTTCCTTTTCCCGACAGTTGATATGCGCTCTATACAAAGAGAGCCAATCCATTCCCATTATAGCATCGAATTCCACTAGGGAAGTATTACGAGATTTGCCTGAAGAATCTTCCCATATACATCAACATGAGAAGAATCAAACACTTGGGTTGCAATGATTGCACCACTTGGTGTTTTTACAGATATCTCAACTTCAAGGTTTTGGGGCTTCGATTCTATAGTTCTAGCAAACTTGAAAGATATAAAGGAATGCGTAGAACCAGAATCAAATAAGACTTTTGAAATTTTTGAGTGAATAGGTAGTGTACCTTGTACGACTTTATTATCATGTTCCACCTCCACAGTAGTGATGGAATAAGCCTTCCCTTGTTCCTTTGGCTTTGGTGGTTGTTGGCATTGATTACCCTCGAGAGATCGAGGTTTAGTGCACTGGTTTGAATAGTGCCCTAGCTCCCTAAAGTTGTAGCATTGAACCACGAGTGGTTCTCTCCATTCATCGGCTAAATTATCCTTCCTTTTCATGTCTTTTCGACACTCGTGAGCTTGGTGTACTTCCTTCCCACACATAAAGCATTTCTCTATACCTTTGAGGCAGTTCCCATGGTGCAACTTCCCAAATTTTTGGCATGTGGTTCATTGTGTTTTCTTCCCATCTTTATCACTAGATCCACCAGCTTGAAACTCCATCTTTATTTTCTTATCACCATCTCCATGGGACCATTCTCCAAACTCCATCTACACGTTGAGAGCACACCGAACAACTTCTTCATAACTCCCAAAGTCTTGAACTGCAAGAGCCTTTCGAAGATTTGATTTTAATCCACTAAAGAATCTATCAATTTTGCTATCATTTTTGATAACAAAACCCGAAGCATACCTTGTGAGCCTTGTAAAATTTGCTTTATAGGTTGTGACATATTCTACTTCTTTTTGCTTGAGCTCTATGAATTCTCTCTCCATCTTCGTACGAAGAGTTCGTGGGAAGTACTTACTAAGAAACATTATCTTAAAGTCTTCCCATTCCATCTCTTCAATTTCCTCCCTTGGCTTGGTGTTCTTAATCAAATCCCACCATTGATCAGCTTCTCCATCTAGACAATAAATGGCTAGAGTCACCTTCTCCATCTCGGAACAGTGAAGAACAGAAAAGATCTTCTCCATGGAGTTGACCCACTATTCTGCAACTAGTGGATCAGAAGATCCACAAAACGTCGGTGGTCGTTGCCGCATAAAACATTCGATAGCTAGTTGCCCCCCCTTTGGTGAAGGAGGACGTTCCCCATTATTATGGTTATTATTCATAATCCGAGATAATTGGGTAAGCATCGCAATGATTTTTTGAACTCCACCTCCAAAATCATTGGGGATGTCGTTTGGGCAATCGTTGCATTGGCCCTCGCAAGAGTTGTTGGCCTGATTTCTCCTGGTTCCCACCATTTTCTAAAATAGAAAAGGTTAGAACAAAACATAAGTAACAATTCATGAATAACTTATCCATTTAAACAATTATACCAAAAACATAACATATGGGATCCCTAAGTAAATATCCTTGTGTGCATACTTGTACTTAGTCTCATGTTGTAGGTTTTCTCTAGGGTTAACTAATCCTAATCCCCAAATTAACTACACCTTTCCTCTGATACCAACTATAGCGACCCGACCTTTTATTACATTACTATTACATCATTTCAAAGATAAACAACATAATAGTATTACAAATGGAGGTTGCAGAGGTTTAGTGTCTTGGGAAAACTAGGACCATACATAACAAATACAACATCAACCATAAACATTTATTTAATTTCTTCTTCTATAGCTTCTTAGTAGCACTTTTCCTCTCCTTAGTACATTTAGCCACCTGAGGATATACATCAAAAGGGGTGAGCTAGAATCCCAGTAAGAGGATAGATAAGAACAATACATCATGGGGTGAGCATAATCATGACATAGGAAAATGGTCATGAACATGAGGGGAGCATAACCAATAAACATGAAATGTGGCAATGCATAAAAATAAAACATCATGTCTTAGTGGTTTACTACCACA
Source organism: Viscum album (assembly GCA_963277665.1). Lineage (NCBI taxonomy): Eukaryota > Viridiplantae > Streptophyta > Magnoliopsida > Santalales > Viscaceae > Viscum > Viscum album. Next base: position 27,128,706 of record OY728132.1, on the reverse strand, counting down.
CATACTTGTGAAAAAATCTTGCATCATGTTCACACATCATTTCACATTTACTCATGAGATTCATCACTTTAACCAATGCATTGGAGCGCTGTATAATTTCGGCCACACCCGTCACATTTAAACATTCATATTACACTATATAATTCCGGGCGCACCCGTCACATCATAACATTATCATTATCATGCTTTCCTCATAGAACACATACAAAACATGTACATAAATAACCCATGGAACGGAATGGGTTTCATCTCTTAATAACACATTCATAAGCTTTGGGTTCCCAAAAGAAAGAGGGAACAACATACTAGATACAAGAACCATCAACCTTGAATGAGAGGTAAAAGGTGAGATCTTGAAAGAAGAGATATTTTGGAAAACATTTTGTTGGACATAAAAACCAGTGAAAAACATGTATATCCCAGAAAGGTAAAGGAAATGATGAACAAATGATCTTTGAGGAGTAACCATATCAAAATGGAGTGAAAGAGGGAGAACCCGAAGGAAGAAAATTGGGTTCGAGATTTCCCCTTACCTTGTACTTGAATGCCTCCTTCTCTTTAATGTCCTGTATAATGACATTATATTCATTAATTAGAAATTCCAGAACCTTTTGTACATTAATAGGGTTCATTCTGGTTTCATTCTTTCATATTATGTTCCTTTGGATGACTTATAGAGTTTAAAAACGTTGTTTGGGGATGTTCGTTTTTATGGTTTTCCTGAGCGGCCCACTTGTATTCTTAAATTGATGTTTGGGTAGATCATGGGTAAACATCCAGAACTGATATTACAGGTTATTAATGATATTACAGAAGCTTTAATGATTTTATAATGAGTTACATTAGATCCATGTGGACGAATCATTAGATAAGAATTAAATGAAGATTATTTGGGTAAATTTGAGCTTTTTTTGGATCCCAATGAACTCGTTTTAACTTTTCACATAGTAATATGGCCATAGGTTATTTACAGAACTTTAAATAGAACATAATACATATAAAATATTCTTGTTCAACCATAAAAATGGTTTCATGACCAGATTGAAGGTAGAAATGGAAGAAGAGAGCATGTTGTTTTTGAAGGTGATAAATTATCACCACATGAACAACGTTCTCTTTAATAAAATAAATGGAAGAGGGAAAGGGTGATATAATATAACATTAGAATCATAGTATTATAGTATATATATAATACTGGATTTACAGAACAATTTGGATGAAGATAGGTAGGGAGAGATCAAGAAAGGTACTTGAACTTGAAAGGAAATTAAAGGAGAAGAGAGAGAGAAATTACCTTTAGAATCCTCCTCTTGAGATCCTCTTTAAGGAAGAAAGGATTGGCCTTTTGATGAGACCAGAAGCTTTTTGACGTGGGGGATGAGCTAGGGAAGGTGTTTGGGAAGAATTTAGAGAAGGCTTGGAGCTTGAGAGGTGTGAGGAATAGAGGGAGTGAAGGGTGCCTTTTATAGTGGAGGGGAGAGGGGTTTCCTTAATATAAAATTGATTAGTTTATTAATTTCACCAAAGACAAGGAATAGTGAGTCTTGGATGACCAATAATAGTAGTTTTATAATGTAATCCCGAACCAAGTGGGCTTACATCAGCAGAACAACATCAATGACTCAATTAATACATTATTTAGCTTTTATTGTGAATTATTGGATTCCACTATTCATAAAAAATTCAAGTATCTCAGAAAATTCCCAAAAATTTACCCCAACCATTTTTGACATGTAGAATCCAGAAATGAAGTCCATTTTTCAAAAAAAAATTCTAAATATTATTAATTTATTATTTAATTAAAATCACAATTTACTTAAAAAAACAGTTTTTAAAATTAAAACTGATTTTGTAGCTCTTTCAAAAATTACGTAGGGTCTTATAAAATTATCTAAAAACTATTAGACATTGATTCAATAATTTATGAATACATTACAGGAAAATAAATATTCTTTTAAATTAATTAATTAATTATAATTATTTATTTATGACTTATAAAATACCAAAAACGTTTACTAAGGTCAAATTGTCACTTTCTAAGATGTCTAAATTTTATTTTATTATTCATAGGTAATGTTACTCTTATTTTCTATTCATAAGGGTCATATTACTATTCATAAGGGTAGGTTACTATTCACCAAATGTTATTTTTGTTTCATTAGACTCAAAAAACCATCTTGAACACAACCGTGTATGTCAGATTTTTAAAATTCCAACCATAGGGGTGAAAAAATTATATTTAAAGGTCAGTTATCACTTAGTAGTTCATTATTTTGTGTTTTTATGATGTATGTATAAGAAGGGAATTTCCCATTGAAATAATTTGGGTCGTTACAATTAGTATATCCAATATTTTTTTTAAACATTTATTTTTTAACAACTCCAAAAAATGTTTTTTTCTTTTCTATTATTGTCATTTAAAATTGGAATATAATTTATAAATTGTGTCTTAAAATTTTGTGGCATAAAATATATGATTTTTGTTCTATAATAAATAATTAAATATGGAAATAAATTTTTCAAATCTGATCTTAAAATGAGTGATTATGTTTTTTTATATATAAATGTGATAATAAATATCATTTAAATGTTTTTTTATAAAAAAATATTTTTAATTATTTTTCCCCATTTAAAAATCATGGGTGTTTATGTACGAGTTTACTTAACAGGTTGATTTTAATTTATTACATTTACTATTTTAAAGGTATTTCACTAGGTATATATTTATTTATGGGTATATAATTAAAGAATTTTTATTGTTTTATTTAGATTAAATATTTTCCTTAGGATCTTGTAAAATGTAAAAAAAATAATCCCACAATTGAAAAATCATCAAATATGTAGCATAACTATTGATATATGACTTATTTTGATTACAACTAAATTGAAAAGGGGTTACTAGTTACATTTATAGATTCTTAATTTTATATATTTTCTTATTTGATTAATTTGGTTATATGAGTTGTTATTGGTTCTATTTATAACATTCATGGATTCATTATTTGATTTTTCCTTTTATAAGGTCACTTTTTTAAATATATATGTGTGTTTTTATAAGGACTCAACCTTAAGTATTACTTAATCTATATATTTCAACTAGATTTCACTTGTTTACATTCCCCATGATCTTTTTAGTTTATATTTTTATAATGTTATAACATAAGTCATACATATCAACAAACAAGAATACATAGAGGCTACCACTAAAACAATATCCACTTCTCCCAAAACATAAATTTTTTAACAAAAGATATCAACATGATTTAATTTAAAAATATCCATAACATTTAACTTGTCTTCTTAATTTATTTTACACATCCTTGTAACCTATTAAAATCATTTAAAAAAAATTTATGATCATAAAATGATGATTAATGGATATAAAAAGAAGGAAAGAAACCATTATCCCATGAATACTTATAAACAGAAGAACTCATTTTCCCAAACACATACTTTTCACCCATAAAGTTTCATATAATTAGTGAAACATGTGATCCATATAAACTATATAAAAAATATATAGATCATAAAGGTATCTTGGGTAATTAATTACATAATTTTATAACCTTCATGGAAACCTTAATTTTTGTAACCCACATGGCTACTATACAATGTAACCGACATGGCTACCTTATGGTGTAAACATGACAGTTACACTTGGAGTAACCAAACAACCAACCTCCAACTTACACATGACCAATTCATTATATGGAGATATAGGTTCCAAATTTTATTATATCCAATTCCCAAGAACCATAACATAATCATAAAATATGAATAATTCCATAAAAACATTTCTTTTGAATTTTGTAAATTAGAATTTTAAAAGAGGATGTTTTTAAGGAAAGTCCATTAAAAATATAATATAATCGAAGTGATAATTAATATAATGAAATTATTTTGTGTATAAAATGTAAATAAACATAATAATTCATAATAAAAACAAAATTAATTATACAAATAATGATAGTTGCGAATAATTAAAGAAGTAAGTGGTTGTCTTAAAGAATGAAAACAAGGTTTAGAATTCCCTTACCTTGGGTTTGTCTTAATTAAAACTTGTTTAGACCTACTATATAATGGTAAAAATAGTGTTATTAATATTTTCAAAAAAATATTTACGTTTATGACACCGTATATGATCATTCTACCCATTAGTAAATAAAATTTTGTTCTTTCCATTGTTTCAGGTGCGTTCTTTACATGATTTAGAAGGTCTGTTCATAATGGATTTCCTTGTCTAATAAAAGAAAAACTCTAGAAGTGGAATGAAATATTATTAATATGTTTCCAAAATATTAAATTATACTATAAATAATTTTTTATATGTTATGAGGATGAATAATTAGATAAATCATTAGTGATATACAGTTATACAATTTTAGTGGTTCTTTGATAACCATGAACTACTTATATTATATAAAAACATATTATGTATATATGTAAACTAAAGAACATGAAACAAGATATATCGTTCACTTTATAAAAAATTTCAACCATTAATATGGTTTTATAACCTATTTTGAAGGAATTAATAGAAATTGAAAATACATAAATTATGATTTTTTAAAATCAGTACATCGTAGATGATGTTATTATTTTTAGAATAAGACTAGGGGAATAGAAGAAGTAAATTGAAGAGTTTTTTAAAAAAAATCATAACATAAAGAAAACATAATATTATATAGATTCCATTCCTCTTGGATATGGGGAGGGTAGGAAATTATAATAAAAGAATATAATTGAAAAGAAAACACAAGAAAATAAAAGAGTTTTTTTACCTATTGATCTCTTCTCGTTGAGATCCCCCTTAAGGCCTTTGGTTTTGGGAATTTGGTGAGACCAGTTAGTATTAGACATGGGTAAGATCCTTGGGAATAGGATTTGGCCGAATTTATACAATGACCAAAGTTTGAGAGTTGTGAGAGGAATATGGGGGGGTGATATTTATAGTGGAAGATAGGAGGGGTTTTCCAATATTTTTATCATTAGATTAATATTTTTGCTACCGAATATGAATATCCTTGATTCATTTGAACCAAAAGAGTAATTAGTACATGTGAGTTCAATCCAATGGAAATTTACATCATCCATGACTCACAAATTAGGTAGAAATTAATTTATTTATCATTTTTCATAAACAATCGAATTTAACTATACACAAATAATCAAGCATTTCAGAAAAATCCCAAAAATCCCCCCAACCATTTATCAAGGTGTAAAAGTAAAAATTGAAACCCATTTTATGAAAATATTTTTATAATTATGATAAAATTAATTTTTAAATAAAATCATACTTTATTTGAAAAATAAAAATTTTAAAACAATAACTCCATTTATATCACAATGAAAAATTAATCATGATCATATAATATTATAACATTAAGAAAATTAAATAATAATATGGATTAAAATTCATAAGGGTTATATTAATATTCTTATGGGTATGTTAATATTCACTAAAAAAACAAGTCGGTTCTATCAGACTCCAAATAACATACTGATCACAACTATAGATGTCTATTCTTTGAAATTCAAATAATAGATGTGGTAAAATTATGTTTAATGGAGAGTTTATAAATATCTTCTTAAAAAAAGTTTCATTATATAGAGACTCAGTGTTTCATTCATTTAAATTTATTTTTAAAACATTGGGGTGTTATATTCTCCACACCTTTTGGAAAAATGCCTCCACACAATTTAATCGACATATTAAAAAAGTTAAGGGTACCTTTACCTCATAGAATATTCATATTACCAAGTTTCCTTTTCAACCATATGGTTTCTCCACAAAAAATTTACCTAGTGAATTAAATTATTCTATATCACTTTTTCTCTTCAATAGACATTTTGAACAGCTTTGTTTTCATAAGAAAGGCTCTCTTCCAACTAAAATACTTCTAGGCTCAAAACATGAGATTAATCTGGCATATACTTTATCGAAATCGAAACATGAAAAACATTTTGTACCTACGATAAACATAGAAGGAAATTTACTCGGTAGGTGATTGGTCTAACTTTATCTAGGATTTAGTGAGTTCCAATGAACTGTGGGAACAACTTTCCCTTCTTACAAAAACGAATAACAGTTTTCCATGGTGATATTGTATAAAAAACAAGATCACCATCCTTGAAAGAATATTCTTTCCTCCTATTATTTGTATAAATTTTCTGCCTTTTCCAAGCATTCCTCATGTGTTGCTGGACCATCTTCACATTCTCATCTACTTCATCTACTTATTCTTGTCCCATCAACATCCTTTCCTCGACTTCATCCAAACAATTTGGAGTTCAATACCTCTTACCATATAATGCATCAAAAGGTTCCATATGTATAAAAGAATAACAATTATTATTACAGGAAAATTTTAACTAAATAAATATGTTGATCCGAACATTCACAGAAATCCATTGAACAAACTCAAATAATATCCTCTAAAGACTGAATCATCTGTTTTGACTGCCAATCTGATTAAGGGTGAAAATTTGATCTCTAATTTAATTCTATTCCCAAAGACTTTTGAAGGCCTTTCCAAAAGTTATATGTGAACCTAGTATCAAAATCAGATAAAATTGAAAAATAATCTCTATTTAACCTGACAATATCTTTTAGATATAGTTGAGAAATCGGTTCCAAAGAAATAGTATCTTGAATGGGAATAAAATATGAAGATTTAGTCGGCTGATCAACAAGAACCCCAATCACATTAGTACCTAGAGTGGTATTTGGTAGCCTCACCACAATGCTTGTGGATATATTCTACCATTTTCACATGGGCACTAGAAAAGGATCAAGCATCCCCTTTGGGTTTTGTTACTCCGATATAACCTATTGACATGTCAAACATTTCATGGTAAAACATGCAATGTCCCTTTTCATTACATCTCACCAGAAGTACTTCCAAAGGTCTCTTTGTATCATTTTTTTTCATGTATTAACTAAAAATTGAGAACTAATTGCTTTACATGATAACTCTTTCTTTAGTTAAGAATCACAAAGAACTCACAATATTTTTCCAAATCTCAATACACAATTTCTATCAATGTTAAATTCTAGAAACATACCCATTTTAACCAGTTCTACCTTTTTATGCAACTCACCATCTTCCTTTTATTCTTTCTTAATCCTATCTAACAAATATGAATGCACGAAATCCTAAAAAAATAGGTTATTTTCTGGCACTAATAACTTATAAGGGAAAATACATCAAATAATTAATCAAGGGGTTGTGTTCAATTCATAACATGGTAAATAATGCTTGATGTTTGGACTTAAGGAATTAACCACTTTGTTTTCTTTTCCCGGATGGTAATTGATCTAGAAATCATAATCTTTTATCAATTAAAGTCATATTCTATGCATCATGTTTGATTTCTTGTTAGTGAATATATACTTCAAAATTTTATGGTCAGTATATATTTCACATTTGGATCTATATAAATGATGCCTCCAAATTTTCCAAGAAAAACCTATATATACTAATTCCAAATCATTTGTGGGATAATTTAACTCAAGATGTTTTATTTTTCTATATTTATTTGAAATTACCTAATCATTATACATCATAACACAACAATGTCCATTTAATAATGCATCAATGTAGATGAAACACTTATAATTTCTAGAATATTAGTCCAAAACTAGTAAATCCACCATCATCTTCTTCAGTTCTTGAAGAAAAATATCACATTATCCAATCCAAAAAAATTTAAACCATTTTCGTGTCAACTTAGTTAGTGGGATAAATAATCATGCAATGTTTTTAACAAACTTCCTGTATTAACCTACTACTCTAAAAAAACTATAAATCTCTGTAGATTTTGTAGGTCTTTTCCAGTCATCAACCACTTTTGTTTTGGCATTATCAACTATTATTCAATCCTTATTTACAATATTTCCATGAAATGAAATCTATTTCAACCAAAATTCACACATTCAAAATTTTCTATATAGTTTATTTTCTTTTAAGGTTTTCAAAACAACCATAAGATATTTTTGATACTCTTATTTTTGTTTAGAATATAAAATAATTTCATCAATAAACACAACCAAAGAACTCATGATATTTTCTATTCATAAATCCATGAAAACATGAGGTGAATTAGTTATCCCACACTGTATGACAAAAAATTCTTAATTCCCATAACTAGTACAGATCATAGTATTTAGGATGTCTGCTTCTTGTACTTTCAACTAATGGTACCCTAACCTCAGGTCAACCTTTGAAAAATACTATGCTCCATAGAAATGATCAAAAAAATCATCTATATGTGGAAATGGATACTTGTTTTTAATAGGGATTTTATTGAATGCTCTATAATCATAGTAAATTCTCATTAAACCATTTTTATTTTTGGAAAATAAAACTATGGCTCCCCATGGTGAAGTTCTATGATTAATAAAGCCTTTATCAAGATACTCCTGAAACTTATTTTTCAATTCTAGAAATTCTATTTGATCCATTAAATATGGGGGTTTTGAAAATGTCTTAACATTAGGAACTAATTCAATTGTGAATTTTAATTCTAGATCAGGTATAAAACTGGGAAACTAATTAGAAAAAACATCAAAAAATTCATTTTCCACTTGCACATCAATAATTTGAATAGTTCCCTTATTTTGCAACTAAATGAGTGAGATAAATTTCATTTCCATCATTAAAATGTTTCTTAGATTATGGATATGATATATATTGTATGGGTTCATTATTGTATACAAAATGAGACTCTTTCAAAAAACAATTTCTCTAGATCCACAATCAATCTTAACATGATAAATAGAAAGCCAATCCATACCTAGAATCGCATCAAACTCTACTAAGGGAAAAACCATGATTTTAGGTAAATACTTTCCAATTATTATAATTGAAAGAACCTTATAATTTCACTTTCCTCTAAAATTTACACCTTGGGATTTAACAATAAGTTCATGTCTCATTTATTGAGAGATATTTCTAATTTACCAGGACATTTCATAGAAATGAAGAAATTTGATGACCCTGTATCAAAAAAAAAACATTAGAAAAATCTGAGTAAACAAAAAATGTACCTAATAAATATTTATTTCATGGACCTAAGTCTATGGAAATAGTCACAAATCGTCTCACTAAACCTTTCTTATTATATTCTAGCTTCTTTGCATCATTAAAATATCTCTTTGGGAAAGAATATTCATAATAAACCATCTCACTACATTTATAAAAACATAATAGTTTTCTTAGTAGGATTAGTTTTATGGTAATTTTGATTAAAATCTTGGGCTATATGTCCAAACGCACCACATAAAATAACTTCCTAGTTTTGGTATGTCATTCCTAGAGTTATTTTCACTACACTTATCACAAACTAGAAACTAAACTTTATTACCATCGCATTTCTTTGATTGATTCTTATCCATTGATTTGCATTTATACCTCTTCATCAATTGTTTTTCAAGGTACAAATAGACCTAAAAAACTACATTTATTCCCCTTCACACATCAGATAATATTCTCATATGTTTTGAACTCACAGGAAGCCAATGCCCTACGATATCTTGGCTTTAATCATGAGTAAAAGTGGTTGATTTTTCTATCAAGATCCTGAATAAGATATAGAGTGCACATTACCAATTGAGTTAATTTATCTTCATACATGGCCAATGAATCTTCCTACCTTCACCTCAATTCAAGGAATTACTTCTCCATCCAAAGTCAAACAACATTAGAAAAATATTTTTCCAAGAAAAGACCTTTAAATTCATCCCACTCCGAAGGAATCAATCTTCTATCTTTCCCTGATATTCTTGACCATTAACCATGTCTGATCAGCTTCACCTTCAAAATGATAAATTGAAAGACTAAAAATTGGAATATATGAACATCCCATAACATTAAATATATTTTAAAGGGATTTAATCCATCTTTTAGCTGTTACCGGGTCATGAGATCCACTGAAAGGAAGAGGGTGTTGCCTCATTAAATGATACGCTATCATCATGTTCCTTGGAGGTAGCTCGAGTTGTTTTCTATCAGTGATGGCACCACCATTTATTTATAGTTTCACCTAAGACATTACTATCACAAACTTCTTTGTTCCAATTACCACAATTCTCAGTTGCAGATTCAAAATGATATCAGCCTATCAGTTCGATCCAACTTCAGCTTTCCTATTCCTTCTATGGGAAAGTAGTTTAATAGACATATCTTATATTAAAAAACATGTTAATCATTATATGATATATCATTTCAACATACAATTTTGGTAAAAAGTAATTATCATATTCTGTTAACATCATCCTAACCCTTAAAGTTATCTAAATTGTGTTATGATACTAACTATAAGGACCCTTCCTTAAACATTACCTAATATAGAAACTTCAAATATATTTAAATTATTTACATTAAAAAATAAATATTTGGTTTATAATTTTAGAAATGTATGACATAACTTATTCATATCAAACCAAATGCATACAAAGTGCAAACCACTAAAACAATCTCTTCTTCTTCCGAAACATAAATTTTTTAACACAAAACAACAACATGATTTCATTAAAAAATATTTATAACATTTAACTTGACTTATTTATTTCAATTACACATAAATATAACCTATTAAAATCATTGAAAAAAATTTTATGAGCATATGTATCCTTGTAAGTGATATAAAAATAATTAAAGAAAGCATTATCCCTTTAATACTTATAAACACATGAAATCATTTTCACAAACACATACTTCTCATCCATAAAGAATCATATACTAAATTAGTGAATCTTGTGATTTACATAAATAATTTAAAATATAAAAAGATAATAAGAGAATATTTATAAATTACTTAATTAATTTTTTAATTCTCACAACCACCTTATGATTTGTAACCCTCACAACTACCATACAATGTAACCCTCATGGGTACATTAAGGTGTAACCATCATAGTTACACATGGATTAGCCATATGGATGAACTAAAACATTCAAATACCCAATGCATTGGAGGGAGATATAACTCCCACCCTTCATCATAAAAAATTAACAAGAACAAAAACATAATCATTATACATGAATAATTTCATAAAAATGTTGCTTTTGAATTTCATAAAATAGAATTATAAAAGAGTATTTATGTAAGAAAGTCCCTAAAAAATATCATATAATCTTTGTGTGAATTAATATAATGAAAGGATTATCTATATACATTTTAAAACCACATTATAAATAATAATATAAAAAATTCATTAAACAAATAATCTCGATAGCATATAATTAATTAAGTTGAAGGTTAACCCAAAGAATGGAAACGAGGTTAAGAATTCCCTTACCTTAGGTTTTTATTAATTGAAACTTATTGAAAACTCATGTATAATTGTTAAAAAGAGTTATTAATATTTAAAATAAACGTATTGATTTTTATAACACCATATATGATCATTCCACCCATTAATTAATAATATTTTTTTATTTCATTGTTTTGAGTGCGTTCTTTACATGATTTCCATGGTCTGTTTCTTAAAGGATTTCCTTTTTGAATGTAAGAAAAACTCCAGATGTGGAATCAAATAGTATTAATATGTTTCCATAATATTAAATGATTCTATAAATCATTTTGTTTATATGCTCTGAGGATGAATAATTAGATAAATCATTAGTGTTATCCGTTTAGATCATTTTGGTGGTTCTTTGATAACCATGAACTAGTTTCATTATATAAGATAATATTGTGTGTATATGATGAATAAATAACATGAAAGAGGATATATAATAAACATTAATAACTACTTAAACCATTAAAATGGATTTTTAACTATTTTGGAATGAATAAATGGATATTGAAAACACATAGTCCAAGATTTTCGTAAATCGATACATCACAGACCGTGTTTTTTTAAAATAAGAGGGGGAGGAGAAGAAGTAAATTGATGATTTTTTCTATAAAAATGATAAAATGATAAAATATATAATATTATGAAGTTTTAATTACTATTTAATATGTGGAAGGTTAGAGAGTATAATAAAAAATATAACTGAAAAGAAAACAAAAGAAAACAAAAAAGGATTTTTACCTCTTGATCTATTCTCCTTGAGATCCTCTTTAAGGCCTTTTGTTTTGGACTTTTGGTAAAACCATAAGGTCTAAAACGTGTTAAAGAGACTAAGGAAGGGGATTTTGTATAATTTAGACAATTCTAAAATCTTTAGAGGTATGAGAGAAAGAGGGGTTGAGGGCGATATTTATAGTGGAGGAGAGGGGGGTTCATTATTTTAATTGTTAATTTAATATTTTTTCTCATGACTAGTCTTGATTAATGTGATACAAAATATAAATAATTACATTTGAGTCCAACACAATGGCCATATAAATCATCCATGACTCATTCATGATTTAAAAATTCAATTATTTATCATTTTTCTTAAATTATCGAATTTAACTATTCCAAAAAAAATCGAGTATTTTAGAAAAATCCCAAATATTTACCCTAAACATTTTAAACCTGTAGAATTAAAAAATGACTCCATTTTTGAAAATTATTTTCTAAATATTATTAATTTAGTTTTTAAATAAAATCGTAATTTATTTGAAAAATAAAAAATTTTAAACTATAACTCAATTTATATCTACTTGAAAAATTAATCACGACATCCTTATCATATAAACATAAGAAAATATAATAATAGTATGACTTAAAATTCATAAGGGCCATATTACTATTTATATAAATATTTATAAGGGTATGTTACTATTCACCAAAAAAACATGTTAGTTCTATCCGACTCCAAATAACTTACTGATCACAATCGTAGAGATCAGTTTTTTGAAATTCAAAACATAGAAGTAGAAAAATTATGTTCAATGGCTAGTTTATAAATATCTCCTTAAAAAAGTTTCATTATGTATATGATCAATGTTTCATGCATTTAAATTTATTTTTAAATGCATGGGATATTATAGTTTTCCTATGTGATAAGTCTTTTGTGAGGTATTTTATTATATAGACAATAAATTTAGGTTGGGTTATGTTATATATATAAATGGATTTATATATTTTTCAAATAATGGGTATTTATATGGTGTTTTATATTGAAGCAACAAGATGTTTTGAAATAAAATGATTTATTATATCCTCTTATAATTTGGTTTCCCTAAATTTAATGAATATTCTAAATAATTTATATTTATATTTTTAAACATATTTTAAAAAAGATTAGTATAATTTAGTATAATAGTTTATTTTATAACATGGATAAAAATTGAATAATGTTTAATTTGTTTGAATAATAATGTATAAATCTAGATGAGTATTTTAAAAGAAATTATTTTTAATAAATCCCATTAAAAATATTATGAGGATTATTTAAATCATCTTGAATGTTTACAAGTAATATCTTTGGGGAATATTACAAAATATTTTATATGATTTAGAATCATATAATAAGAGTAAATAGAAATTCTTTTTATGGAATTATGTAATGTTTTTTTCACTAAGGCATATTGATTTGATGATGATGAATATTTCATTAGAATGAATATTTATGATTATTCGGTTAATGTTTTAAAAGGGTGTATTTTTTGTTTAGTTTGGATTGAGTTAAAATTAGTATTTGAAATTGAACTAAAAGGTTTTTCAAAATAAACTTTTATATATATTTTCTATATTGAATTATTTATTTTAGTATGGTTTGGATATAAAATTTATTTTTATCTCCAATAGTTAAGAATTATTCTTTGATTTTAAAAGTGGTTTTGGTAAAATATATTTCATCAAATATGACCAATGGAGGAATAAGTCCACGTTTATATGTTTATTTATTTTTAAAAATTTATCATATTATGATGAATAGGTTTTGAATAATATTATATTTAGTGATTATATGATGATTTTTGGTTTATTTGGTTTTAAAAAAATATGATTTGTATTCTAAATATATTATATATAAAGGTGTTTGTATTTTGAGATTTATTTCCATTGTTTATAGTGAACCCTTGATGTTAGGATGTGTTTGGATTATTAGATATTATTACAAATTACTTATATTTTATAGATTTATTGAAAATTTACGGTCACAAGTTGGTCGGAGATTCACATTGATCCAAATTATGTAATTCATTTTTTTCACCAAGAGTAACATGACAAAATATGTACAGTAAGAATTTTCATTATAAATATTTGAGGTAAATTTTTAACTTGACATATTAATTTATTTTATTCCCATAAATTTATGATATTTCTGAATAAAACAAGTGAATGAATGGGTCAAAATCATTGAAAAGTCTTTTTGGAATCTAATTTACATATATAATCGATGTGTTTTTGTGTCTAAAGACTTTTTGGAAGGTTTATGTATGAGATTATGAAAAATGAGTTTCAACCAGTTGTGTTTTTAGAAAATTCATGTTTTTATGAAAAAGTTTCAATATAAAATAATGGTTTAAAAAAAATTCATCTATTTATAATGTATATTTCATGTCTAGTTAATACATTAGAAAACCACGAGTTATATGAATGTGCATCCAAACATTTTTCAGAACTCACTGCATGGTTGATACATGTCTTGGTAAACATCCACATTAACTATGCATTATGTCATGTGTATAAAACATATATTTATATATATGATTTAAATATAGGTAATTTGAAATGATTTTTTATAGTCATTAAAAATTAGAAAATATTCTAAGAGAAGTTTAAAAATAATAATTCATCTTCAAACAGTTATAAAATTTTATTCGGGTGTTCATTTAAGAATTGTGACCCATAAGAAAAATAATAAAAATCAATGTATCGTAAAATAAATATTTGGTAATGAATCTTTTCATAGTTAAGATATGTTTTAATACCTCCGGAAATGATCTCGAAGTCAAGGTACATAACTGTCCATGTTCGATGAAAATTTTATTGAAATGTAATGTGGCCTTGGTTTTAGTTTTTAATACATATGTTTCATTAAAACATGTAATTTTAATGTTACTAATTGAATTTATAAATTTAATAGAGTCTTATAAATGAGATTTAACTTTTATAAATGTAATTTTTTTTAAAATACAGGTGTATTTTTGAACTAAATAGATGTTCAAAATTTTATAATTAGTTAGTTCTAAAAAATAAAGGAAAATTGGTTGACTTATCAATTGAATTGAGTTGATGGGTTTATGATAATTACTTATACTAGGGAGTAACAATAAAATAATGTGATGGTAATGGTGTATTTTTTAAATAAATATTCTTTAATAATATAAAAAATATTTTTATATTATAATTTTTTTGGAAATGATAATTGGTTCTATATTCAAATAAAATTTAGATTTCAAATATAACCCACAAATAGGGATTTTAGGTGAAAAATTATTTTCTGGGGAGAATTCTGACATTACAAATTTTTCTTTTTTTAATAATTATTATTAAAATAATAATTTTTTGTAATAAAAATAATATGAAATGGAAACAATAATAAATTATATGTCATGAAATGTTTGTAAAATTTATGGGAAAACCATGTGTGTTAACGATATAATGTAATAATGTTTAGACAATGGGTAACATAGAATTAGTGTATAATTTTTGAATCCATACATGAGGACAAAGAATTCCATATATTTGACATGAAATGTGGTTTTCAATGACCTGATCTCTCGAGACTCATTACGATTGATTTATAGAATATAAAAAAAAATTTAATGGATATTTATTTAGGATATATAATTTACTGAATTTATTTTAAAAAATTGGTTTCTATTTTAATATAATGGATTTTAATTTAAGATTTTATACATTTATTTGAGTTATTATTATATATATATATATTTGGTATATATAGAATTTTATTTTGGAATAAATTGAGCATTATAAAACTATTATTGACAATGGATTAGAATTATATATGAAATTTCATTATTAGTGTATGATTCATGTAAATGAGTTTAAACATTACTATTAACAATAATAATAATAATATTATTATTATTATATTTTTTTCATATTTTTTCTTTTATATAAGCGGGTGATCATCATTCTCACTGATTTTAGAAAACATGTGTTAAAGCGATGGTTCTATCACTTATCCCATGTTCCTCTGTCTTATTCAACTTGAAAATTTCATTAGAGCTCAAGGGATAGTTACCTAAATTCTTCATTCTTGCCTTTTCTTATCCTTCTGGTATCCCTATAACATTTTTACTTAACATAGAATTCATGAAATACATTTTTATTTATTTTATATAATTGATAAATCCTTAAATTTCTTATGGAGTTTTACATATTAAGGATCAATTTTACTTTGATAACCCTAATTTATCCATCTTTCTCATATGAATCTTGCGTTTGTTGACATTTAGAAAGGTTTATTTATATAATTATATTTATTCGGCTTTATATTTATTTGGATATTTTTAAATGGGTTTATTGACTATAAAATGTTTCTATAATTTATTTATTATTGTTTCTTAAAGGGTATTCAATAGTTATTTACCATTTTTATGTTATTTCAATGATTTTTTTATAGAATATGTCTATAAAATTAATCTCATATATTATTATATATATAAAGTGTTTTAAAAATTTAATTTAAGGTTTATTATATTCGAAATACATATATATGGGATATTTTGAATAAAGTATGAATATAAAAAATGAAACTTTAATAGGATTCAAGTGTTAATTTTAAAAGCATCTATATATTACGGATAATGTGTGTTTAAAGAAATGTTTTTGTGTCTTATTTTCATTAAAATAACTTCAAATAAAATTTGGAAAACTTGTTAGATGATTAGGATTTAATTTTAATGGTTTTAAATTATCTTATATTTTATAAATTCATGTTTTCAATTGTTGATATTATTTTAGTTTATTGAAAATCACTTTTATGAATTTTTTTTGATGTTATTATCATAAATGATAGATTATGTTATATTTATAATTTTGATATGGAATTGATAAAGCATTTGTTTCATGATGACTGTTTTGAATGTGACATGAAACATTGTATTTTCATGCACTTGATTGGTTTTCTTATATTTGAGACCAGTTGGGTTCATTTGGGAGCCTTGGATAAATACCTGTAAAATCAAGGATTAGGGAACAAATATTTATGATTATTCTCTATCAAGTGGACCGAGTTTATTTATTACACTATCTAGGTTATTGATGATTATAAATTCCAATAAAAGTATATTGTAGTATTTGTGTATATGGTTTTATTGGGGTCTAGAAAAAAATATAACTTAGTGAGGTATTAGGTCATATTAATAGAATTAAGGATGTTACACTATGTAATGATTTATTTAATATTTTTAATTCATTATATGATTTTATTTACTCTATGTTATGATTTAAATTATTTTTGTGATTTATGTCATGTAGTTAGTTTATGTGATTTCCTTAGATGCATGTTTACTTGTTTTAGGGTTATGTTTTTAATATATAAAGAATCAATATTGAAAATAAAATACATAAATGTTATTTTTTTCATTATATGTTATGTTAATAAATTAATTTTCAAATATAATTTAAAAAAGATTTTTTGAATTTTCTTATAAGTGAAAATGAATATATTTATAAGGGTATTCTACTAGGTTTTTGCTAAAACCCAACCTACAAACTTTTCTTTTTATGTAGCCTAATCATTTCTTGACATGATTAGAAAGAAAGAATAGTAATTATATTGTTTAGTTTTAGAACATGGGTTATATTCTAGAATATGTAGGTAGTAACATTTGAAAGTGTTCATGAATCACATATGTTTCAAAATTTCATTTTAGTTGTCACATGTTTTGTTGGGAATTGTATCATTTTTATATGATTAGTAATATTTTTATTTTTTAACAAAATTTCACTTAATTATATTACTTTATTAGCATTGTTTATTTTTTATAAATTATAATTTTCAAATAATTCCCTCAAATTCTCATGTCATACACTTGGAAATTGTACTAACCTCTGGTGATTAGAACCATTATTGAGGTTTTTTTACTATCAATTGATGCATAGTGGATATGTATTTGAGAAGGTTTATTAAAAAAATTGAATTACAATGAATGTATGAAGTTAGGTTGGATTTAGAGACTGGATCTTCAGAACATGAGAAGTATCATATGACTAAACCATATCTATCCATTTATGGAATAAATTCATGTTACTTGGGAAACACAATATTAAGTACTGTTTTCAATTGTTAAATTCATAGTTTTTCCTTATATTATTTTATAGTGATGTACTTTGGGAATGTATATTTAATACATGAAGTTATTATTTTAAATTACATGAATTATGATTTTTTTCAATTTATTGGATTCTTCTTATAAATAATCAATGTTTTAATGATTGTTTTTTTTGTTTTTTGTCTAATTTATTGAAACAATATTTGATTTATAATGATATGTTTTTTCTTATAATTCCATTTTTTACATGATTTATTTCATTATTATATGATTAATTATAGTGATGTATAAGGATAAATATATATGTATCAATGTATGATCATATTAAAAAAAATATAGAAAACTTATTTTTTATGAATATGTAATATTTAACAACTCTAAATAATGTATTTCCATGATATTTTTGAGATTTCAAAAGGGAATGTTATTTTTAAATTTCACTTTAAAATTTTACGGTATAAAAGCCATTATTTTTATTTTATTATGAAAATTTCAAAATTGAACTAAATATTTGAAATCCAATTGAAAAAAGTTATTACTTTAGAGTATTTCTAATTATGTTAATATAAATGATTTAAATATTAAGAGTGTTTAAAATTATTTTTTCTTATTTTCTGAATTCAATAATATTATGTATATCTTGAATTTATGGAATAGTTTTCATTTTAAAATTTCATTGTGTAAAAGGTATTTCATTGGGTATATTTTAATTGAGGGATATAGAGTTTATCAATTATGTTTTTAGTAAGCATATCTATTTTAGTTATGATGTTTTAAAATGGAATGGAGATTAAATAGATTAAATTTTAAGAAATAAGTATCATAACAAATCATTAATTTCTTATCATTGTTATGACCTAATTTGAAAGGTTTTATTAGTTCATTTTATGAATTTATAGGTCTTATATATTTTATTATTTGATGTATTTAGTTCAATGATTTATTGGTTATTAGTATAAAATCCATATATTCATCATTGTGTTTTTCATAATTTCAATGCCTATTTAAAAAAATAAGTTTGTCATTCTTTATTTATTATACTTTTAAGTATTATTTCCTTTTAAAATAATTATTTTTGGTTTGGTTGTGTTATCTATATCAATTTATTTATAGTTTATTCAAATTATGGGTATTCACATATGGTAATATTTAAAAAAACAATATATTTTAAAATAAAAAATTTTGGTTAATCCTCTAATATTTTGGTTCCTCCAAATTCAATTAATATTTTAAATAATTTAAAATTTTATTTTGGAACATGTTTAAAAAATTGTTTTATATAACTTTTTGATTTATTTATTTCGATGATAAAGTTATTTATGAGTACATAGTTTGATAAGTCATGTATAATTTAATTTAGGTATTTCATAATTTTTTTTAATTAATTTTATTTGAACATATTATAATAACATATAACTTATTTATTAATGTTTAAAAGTTTTTTAATAAGGGGTTGTTTAAAATTTTTCAATTATGTATTAGATTTTTAGAATTATTTCAAAAGTGAGTACAAGTTGGTTTTAGGGGAATATAATGTTTTTTCACTAAGTCATTGTTATTTGAATGTGTTAAATATTTATTTTGAATAAAATTTGGTTTTTCTTTGGTTCATTATTTTAATGGAAATATTTTTTGAATATTTTGGATTGATTCATGATTAATTTTTGAAATTGAAAAAAGCATTTTTCTAAAACAAATAATTGTTTTTATGGTTCAAATTAACTCATTATGTTTATAAATATGTATGTGAATTTACCTAAGCTTTCATAATTTTCTAGTGTTTGGATGGTTTTTTGTAGTATTTTTTAGGGTTTTTAAAAAATGAGTTTTATGATATTGGTAAGGTTTTGAAATATAAATTATTTTTGAGATCGAATGTTGAAGAATACTTTTAATATTTTCAATGTGTTTTAGGTAAATTATATTTGATCACACTTGGCCCCTGGAGGTATAAATCCTTGTTTCAATGTTCAATTATTTTCAAAAATTGTTTTTTATAATTGATTAGTTTTTATCTCTTCTATTTTTTGAGCGAATATGATTATGTGTGGTCTATTGAGTTTTATGAATAATTATACAGGTGATGAATGTCTTACATATAATCATTTTTTTGTATTTTTGAATTTATTTCCTTTAGTTAATGTTAATACATGATGTTTTTATCTATTTGAATAGTTGTTTTCATTTGAATAGTATTTAATTTGGATCAATTTCATTATAATTTAAGGGAAGAAGTTGATTTAGAAATAACATGGATTAAAAAGTTTAATGAATGTATGATACATGTGTCATATTCATATGTAGGCATATCAGGAATCATTTTGATATGGTTTCAATGTAAATTTTAATATTTTCTTTTTTTTCTATGGTATGACAATGAAATTTATAATAATTTATAAATAATTTATGCAATAAATTTATCATGAATGTTTATAAACATTTTTTTAGTAATTTTAAATTATTTTACTATATTTGTTAAAACATTCCAATGTTTTATTAAAATGAGAGGAATTAAAAATAATGAATCAAAATAAATTTAAGTGGATGAGAAATTTTTATTTAGAAGTCTGGAATTTAATTATAAAATTAAGTTTAAAACTGTAATAATAACTTTACACTTTTATAGGAGAAAAAAAATATCGAGATCCCTCATATCCGTCAACTATATGATATTGAATCCACTTAGCGAGCAACAAATGGATAAAAGGACAAAAAATACCATTAGGTGAGCCTAAAGAGGTGGGTAAAGAGTAAGATGCATGGGGAGGATCCCCTGTAGTGTGTCGAAAAATGCCTACACAGGCCCATGTGTTTTTTAAAATTTCCATGTTGGTGTGTTCATAGTGTGTGTGAGAACATACCCCCCAACTTAGTATTTTGAGTTGAGCATCACATAAAGTATAATATATGATAGTGGCCATCAATGCTTATTTTTGATTTTGGATTTATCCTTGTAGTGAAACTATTCATTGTTAATAGAAAATTGTTATTTCACATCTGGTGTTTGACCCCAACCGTCACACACAACTCACCAATACCACTACTCAACACCACCATCTCCCACCTAAATGTCACTAGATAAATCCATGATAGCTACCATAAAAAAAGTGTCTCAATCCCAACTGACAGGAAGAATCATGGGACCACCATAAATCCACTCTAAGACCTTTAATGAACTCATTAAATACCTTCATGAAGGATAATGAAAGAGTTTATGTAATAAGATTTTACTCCAGCCACTTTGAAAGCCGTTTGACATTGAGGAGGATTCCAATGCCACTACTGTACCCATTGTGCCATGGATTTTCCACTAAAAGAATATAAACCATTTAACTATTTAGTATTAAATCCATGAATAAAGAAAGGATACCCTATAGTGTTACCATGGAGTAATAACCAATGGTAGTACTGTTAAGAACCAACTGTATTCCATGATGATGTGGGAAGAATAGAAAAAGGTTCATTGAAAACTATTGGTAGGAAATTATGTGATACAATGATCTATACACTACCACTGTACTATGGGTTTTCTGGGAAGAATGGGTATGAAAACATGAATAATAACTACTACCGGTCGATCAACATTCGCTGAATGAAAGAGTGGAGCTATTGTCCGGTCAAGCTACTAGATGATCTACAACCACTGCTACCATACTGATCTTCTTTCAGAGGTGCTTTCATCATTGTTATACAATTCAAGCACACTATTTTCATTCAAGATACCATTTTTGGTAGTATAATGGTACTAAATTCTCCAACAATAGATACTTCCCCTATTATGGATGGTGGGAGATTCCACTATACATCATATTCCATTGATGTGAAAGTTATATCATTGAGATGTGGAACCTTTGATGCTATCACCATCATTTTTCCCTAGGATCTTCAGATAGAAGAAGTTGAATGAAAGAATTCTTCACTTAAGAGGGTGTCTAGATGCATGATAAGGAGGATCTACCAACTATTAACATACTACATTCATTAATTATATCATAATAATCTTCCATTGAGGAATATTAGATAATGCTATCATAATACTTGTAGAAGATTCCCAATTGTCGATTCTTATTCTGTAAGACTGGCGGTAAATTACCAATGGTAGATGATTATACTATCATTAAGGAATAATAGGTGGATTTTTTTATAACAACCAATATATCATGATATTTAATGAATATAATATTAAAAATATATATCAAAAGTGGACCGAGATACGAAGGATATTAGAACAAGAGTGATAGAAGGGAATAATTCCTTTATAAATATAGGTATTCCTTCCATTTAAATGGGATTAATGGATTAAAGACTAGTAGAATAACAACTACTGATTATTGCTCTATTTTATACTTCATTTATTTATCTTCTTTATTTTCTACCAAGATATCTACCCCTCATAACACCATTACATAATCCTTAATGGAGAGGTAGAATCCTTGAGTATTTGGGTGAAGGCGAGGTGACCAGAATTGTAATTTTTGATTCTAAAATATTTTATTGAAATCTTAGATTTCTATTATCTATTAAATGGTTTTTAATATATAATTATTGAAATTAATTTGAATGTTATTGTGTTTACGATTAATTATAATTATAATTATTTTATTTGTCAAGAAATATTTTTTACCACAATTTCATTTTAATAATATTAATTGATTGTTTTAGAATCAAGTGGAGAGTGTTTAGTGATTACTTTACATATGATGAATAAATAGTGATATAATTTTGAAACATGGGGATCTCAACACCTTATTAGGTATTTTCTAGGGTTTTACAAACAAGATCATATTTATTTCAAACATTTGAAGGTTTATTTTATAATAAAGTAAATTGTGGGGATTATTTTTCAATTTATATCAAATTTTATCATGGGTGAAAAAGGGGAAGTGATTATGGAACAAATAATTTTTTCAAATAACAAATATTCGGAGTATATTATGAAAATACCATGATAGAATTACATTAGGTAAATAAAAACCAAATCATAGACACTTATCATTCATCTAATTTTTAAAATATCCATATTCTTTGTCTAATAGTCCTAGTGATATTATTAATTACTTCGGGACCATGAAAACATGATTAGAGAACTTATCATCAGAGATAACTTTGTTTTACTGCTTCCACTAAAAATCTTATAGAATTAAAATGTCTTTTTTCACACCCCATGGCTGGGGAGGGTAAAAACATGGAAACGTTCCTAGGGATGTTAATCTAACCTAACAATCTCATGACTAGGACCTCCAATGAGGAACTATTCCATTTTTTCCCTAATATATAAAGGTCCATTCATACTATTCTTATGAATCTAAATTTGAAAAACATAATTGAAGAAAAAAATTTGGAGGACTCAAGTAAAACTTCATTTGAGCAATCAGAACCTACCATAATGGAGATTAAACAAAAAAACCATAAGGGAGTTGTGTGAACCACAATTTTCCCATCAATAAAACTAAATAACTATGAATTCTCAAAAAATTACATTGCTTTGT
Organism: Viscum album; assembly: GCA_963277665.1. Taxonomy (NCBI): domain Eukaryota; kingdom Viridiplantae; phylum Streptophyta; class Magnoliopsida; order Santalales; family Viscaceae; genus Viscum; species Viscum album. The sequence goes on along the minus strand of OY728132.1, from coordinate 27,105,085 downwards.
GAGTCAATATGATTCATGTACTACACAAATTTCATGTCCTTGTATAATAACATTCCAACCGAAAATTTCAAGAGTTTGGATTCGTATGATCCAGATTCAAACTGAGATAATGATTCCATGGGGGATTCCTCCTTTTCTTCACACTTGTATAGAATTAGATGATTATTTTTAATATATAGGGTAATTTCATTCTCAAGGTCATTTATATTGGCTATATATAAAAAATTCCAATTCATACCAATATTTACATTTTATTATGTTGTAGGTGGTATCACTAGTTTTTATAGTAAATTCATCCCAAAAATATGTATAGGGGAGAAGTTATATAATTAGGTTGAAATAATTTACCCATTTTTCATTTTCACTGATAAACCAACTTCTATGTTTTTAGGCAGTGTTTGAATAGGTATACTAATCTTTCATTATATGAAATAATGCATAGAACTATTGTCACAAAGGAAATTTTGATGTTCATGAATGGATTAGAAACCTACATTTCATGATTTTATTCTAGTTATAATCATTTTCAACCTATTAAACAGATAAAATGAAAAATATAAAAATTTAAGGGGAAACTTATAAATGACATGTGTTCATTAACCTACAAATTTTAGGGTGAAACTCTATATTCTCCATGATATATATTTTAACACATACATTTATGGGATTTTTCATTTTAAATGGGTCTTAATGAGAATATGGATTTAATAAATAATTTTCCTCTAGAGTTTCAAATATGGTGTCTAGTAAGGCCCCTTTATCATGAACCAGGCGATGATCGGTTTGATACCCAATGTGACCTTTTCTAGATTATTACCCCTAGGTGTAACTATACCAAGGCTACATCCACCGGCAATTTTGTGAGGGTGATTTTTTTCCTAGAAACTGCATAATCTATACATTAGAAGAATTTATGGATGTCTTCCTGTGTTTAGTCTTATCCTGATGAATTAAACTAGGGTTTTATAATCCCAATCCCCAAAATTAACTACAACATGACCAGATACAAACTATAACAACCCACACCATTTATAAACATTGATTCATGATTTATTACATAAATAAATGTATAATACAATCATACTAGACCGAAAGGCCTAGTTTATTTGGTTAATTAGATACATAACATAATTAATTAAAGCAGGAAGACATTACTTAAACACACCACAACATTTCCTGATGTTCCTTGACTTCCTAGTATTGGTTGGGATAACATGACGATGTCCATAAGAACCATGTGAGATATAAATCATAGTAAGTGAATAATAAAATATTAACCTGATGAAAGTAACCAATTAGAGTCAAGATTCTATGAAGGTGACATAAAAGGGTGAGAATTATAATCATGAACATAGAAGAATGATAAAATATGATAACATAAATGACACATAAGAATGTAGAAAAAAATGAAATTATAGTCTTATATTAAAGATAAATGATGAGACATAATTACCTGGTGTTATTAGGATAAAATATCATTTACTATACTTATTATATCATGTGATAAAAACATTACTCATTTAATTGGATTAATATATATTTTTATTCCCACCCATCATATTCATACCAGGTCCATGAATTTATATTCCACATAGATCATACAATATAAGAATATCTATCATCACCTTTAATCCCATGATTAATGAGTCTACATTACATAAATGGGAATCAAAAATAAATTAAGGATACTAAAATCTTGGTGAATACCATGGGTGTAAATGAGGATGGGTATTCACAACAGAAAAAATTGCCATGGAAAATCATGGGTTAGTTTCGGCATGATAATTAATGTATATAAATATTCATGGAAAAGTTTAATGATATTGAAAGGTGGATTCTCATTTCAAGGGAATCATTGGTAAAGTAAATGGATGTTAAAAATCACACTAGAATATGAAAAATGGAAATAATAATAGCTTAGTATATAGAAAGTACATGAAAAAAAGGAAGAGAAGAGGATCCCTTAACTTGAGAGGGAGCTTCTAAAATGTTGGGAGGAGATTCTTAAGATCATTGGAATGCGTTGGAATTTATTTATAGTGGTATAATAATAGTAAATTATTGATAAATGGGTTTTGAGTGAAGATGATTGAATGTTTGGGTGGGTGTTAATATAAAAAGAGAGGGCAATTCTTTATTAATTTCTAAGAATATGTTTTCAACTTCATATGAAAAAATAAAAAAATCCAAAAACATTACATGTGTTTCCCATGGTTTCTTTCAAATAGGATTGGTTTTAAATTTTTTTAAGGATATGAACTAAATATATTTATATAATACAATTGGTGATGTGGAAGTGAGTCATAATCATTAAGATATGATTTTAAAATCATAAAATAAAATATTGGTTTTAGAGGATTCATTAAAGGTTTGAAAAATTTATAAAGTAAAATTAAAAACAAAAAATTAAAAAGATTTAACCTGATTTTGGTCATTTGTTACTTTTATTTAATCTATTATTTCAATTTATGGCTATTTTGATGTAATAATAAAGACTGTATATTTATACAATTTTTAATTTTTATGAAAAAATTTTCCTGCCTCATAAGATTATGAAAAATTCACCATTGACTAATTTCAAAATGATCACTTCAAAAGCGATATTTATTTTTCCCAAATAATTTCCATAATATTATACCATTCACATTTAAAAAAATCTATATTTACAGAAAAATACTAGCTTTTATAAGACTAACACCGTTCTAACCCTTATAAATATAATGTTGGAATTCATTGAATTATGTTATCATTTATATTAAAATATATATTATTTAATAATAAATTTATATTAATATAACATTTATTTAATATCTTATTGAATTTATCAAAATATTGGTTTAAGTGAATATATATATTTTTCAAAAAATAAATTTTAGTTTATTCCTATCAAAATCAAATTTTTATAACTCTTTATATAATCTTGAATAGTGTAATAAAAAATGAGATAAGTTTAATCATTATTTTATTTAAAAAAAATTCAAATTAAAATTTATAGGGTATGGATATATAGAAACTTACTACACTAGCATATTCCACGAGGGCAAAGTGTTTGGTGGTGGTGCTTCTATGGGGGGCTTCACTCAAGCAATTGTTTTTGAATCCAGGATATGGATTGGTCAAGGAAAAAAATACCAATGATGTCATCACCTAGGAAAGGTCCCAAAAAAATGGGCCTTATAGGGTATGATCCTAAGGGATGCGACCATCGCATTTTCTATCTATGTCAATTAGGATTTGTCAAAAAATTTAATATATACTAATATTAATGGTCACTATATATAGACTTAATTAATAGTGGTAAATATTCTTAACAATCACAAAAATATTACATGCTATATTTTTTAATGTTCTAAAATAACGAAAGTGTCACATGTTCCTTCTAAAATTTCATTACTTAATACAGAATTAATTCATTCAAAAAAAGGAGATTCAATTTTTTAAAAGTATGTTTTGTTACACAATAATTATTTATTTTCAGAGGATGGATCTTGAAATCATGATAGATGAGGTTAAATATTATCTTTCATAGACGAAGTTTCATACATCTATTCAAGTGAAGATTAATGTGGAAAAAGTTATATGTGGAGTTGTGAATGATGGTATAGATTGTTCCTTATTTCAACCTTGACGATGATGGAATGATCAGGTTCATGAAAAAATTATATATCTCCTCAATAACCCAATTTAAGGTGTTTCTAGATGAATTTCATGGTATATAATTTTTTATTTATCATTTAAGTATGATTATTTATAATGTTATTAAATAAAGTTTAAAGTGGTCTAACATAATGTGTGACATTTTAGAGTTTCTAACTCAATTCATTATTTTATAAAAAGTTAAGGTTGAGAGATTAAAGTATATGTGGATGTTTAAACCATTAATCATTATTGAGATAAAATGGGAAACAATCACCAGGGATTACATCATTGGTCTCCACATTAAATCATAAGGGGAAGTGCTATTTGAAATATAGTTTGTCACCATACAAAATCAGCACATTTTATTACTATTAGAGATGATTATCCCTTGATCAACTCACCATGTTATACATTGAGTATGTGATAGGGATTACTAGAGTACTACTCTCAATAATATCTTATATGTATTCTAGATTTACCTAAAATTTCTAGAAAATAAGTTAGAATCCTTTGAATATATAAGAGTGATTTAGGGCTGCATGTCATCCTTAGATAGATGGTCAGTTCAAAGGACCATTCAAACCTTAGAAGATATGTATAAATCGTAATTTTTAGATTTAAAAGGATGCTTGGATCAACACCTTTGTCTAATTAATTTTTCTGAAAAATATATTTCACTTGATCATTTAGTCTCTCCTTTGGAATTCCTCTATCAAAATAAGATTCGAACTACGATATGTTTTTATAATTTTGTGGAGAAGAAGATATTACTTCCAAATCTATATGATGAAATAATAGGAAATGATAGCGCCATTACTAAACTCATCAGGGAAGATCATAGTAAATAGTTACGTTATGATAACAACTGTCAATGAAATCTAGAGTTCAATAATGGTGATAAGGTATATCATTGAATATCTCCTTCGGAGAACGTTATGATATTTTGAAATATGGGAAATCTACACCCCATTATATCAGTCCTTTTGATATTTTTGATCACATTGGGATGGAGAATTATCTCTTTGGTATTATTTAAAACAAATTAAATGTTAATGATGTATTACATGAATCTATTATGATAGTGTACATACCAGATCCTTCACATATAGTAAACTCAAAGGTCATTCCAATAGATAAAGTTTATTTTATGTGATGTAACCGATAGAAATTTTAGACCAAAGAGATAAAGTTATATTTAACAAGACTATTAACCAGGTTAAGGTTCTCTTGAGGAATCATAAATTTGAAGAATCTATGTGGGATCATGGGGATGTAACAAGATAGAGGCATCCTTATTTTTTTGTATGTCAGTAAGATAATTTATATGGTAAAATTATTATAATTGGTTATAATGTAACATCTCAATATTTTAGAATATATATCTCTTTAATAATTTTTTTTTAAAATATTGTGAGACATTAAGGCATGAAATTATGTAAATAACTATCATATATTTTAAAATTATTTAAATTATATGGTATTTAAATGAAATATAATTGTTGAAAATAATTTCTACTTCACATAGGAAATAGGATTTATCATCAGAATCTATTTTAAGAAATTTATTCTTGATCATTTTTTATCATACATGTTTTATTCAAAAATTAATCCATATTATAAAGCTTATTAATAATTAGTTTTTACCCATGTATAAAATTAAGTCATTCGTTATCACTTGGTTAGAAATAAAATTTTATTCAATGTTAAAAACAGTTGTTTGTCTAAAAACAACTTTTATGCATGTAATGTGTTTTTTCATGATAAATTTACTAATATATATTAATGAATTATTTTACATAAATTATTATATAATATTTTCAATAAAATATTTTATCATTAATTCAATTGTTTTTATTGTTAATTTAAATGGATAAAATTTATTTTTATGGCTAAAAAATCATTTATCATATAATAGTTTTGGTTGTGTATTTCATATTTAATTAGAAATTAAAATTTCCACTAATAAAAATTAAATTTTATAAAATTAATTCCATATTTATTTCCATAATTTAATAATTTTCGAATTATAAAACCCTTTTTCATAATAAATCGTAAATATGGGAAATATTACGGACCCTGGTTATGGTTAAAAGAGTTTAATGAGAGGGTTAAACTAAAATATGTTGTTTAAAATATATTATAAACTTGTATAAAATTGATTGGTTGAAGATATTATAAGATAAATATATATTATATTAAAATAAATGTCTACTTGGTGCCACATTAACATGAAATTGATAATATTATATTTTTATTTTTTAAGTATTTACTAGAGTTCTACCCACTCACCTTTAAAATGAAACCTCATATCTTTACTTATTCACACAATTTGATCCCTATATCATATCCTTTACCTTCAAAAATACCTTCCTAAGATTCTTCCTAATGTCATATGGTTTGTATTATTCCAAAAATACTATCCATTAAATGAAAAAGGTGTAATACAAATTATGTTTTCTAAAGAAGAAGTAATTGTATTTACTGATTTTTATTAAGTTTATTTCTTTCTAAACCTCATATAAATATTCTATATCCATATTCACATGATGAAATAAATATATTTACTATAGAAAAATGTTTTTATTTTAATTTTATAAAATTTTTCTACTTTCTTTCCATCTTATGATAAATGGAAATGTTGTTCATGTGTGCCTATGTACTACCACATCTACGAAGCGATGTTGTTTATTTCATGTCTTCCATACATTAATGGAAATAATGTCATATTTAAGGAATATAAATGATATAAATGATATTATTACTATTATAGAAATATTTATTATTATTTATTACATTTCCATTCATTTTTTAAATGATAACATTACTCTTGCATATTTATGAACTACGATCACCACGAAGTGATGCAATTCATTTTTCATTTCCACATTATTGGAATGGTTATAATAGTGTATATTATGAATAAATATTATTATTATTATATGATTATGATTATTTACATAAATATACCTTGACCAAGGTGTAAGGTTTAGAACTTTTCAACTAAAGCAAGCCTTGAAAATAGATAAGTTTTTACCTGAATATTGCTTTTAATGAAGATTTTTTTACTAATGATAATGGGAAATTATAATAGAATGACCTATTATAAGATAATTATGAATAAATTATTTTTATACTGTAATATTAAATATAAATTTATTATATATAGACATAAGAGAATGTACAATGAATGTTAACACATGATGCAAGGGTTTATGTTTTAATATCATTTTTAATCGGCATTATTTAAGATAGAATCTCATTTATGGGAATTATATACTCTCGATATCTTAAATCTCGTATATTTTATTATAATCTAGTAAATTTAATGTTTTTCATATTTTCTTTTCATTCACTTGTCTTTGGTATATAAATTCATTAAGAATGTTTTATTTAACAAAAATAAAACTTATTTATTTATTGGCCTAATAATTTTTTCTTCCATGTTCATATTCTTCAAAATGTTTTAAATAATTTTCTTTTCTATTAAAATTATTATTTAAGGACATTTTAAACCATATTATAATTTATTTTCTATTTTTAAATGAATATTCTCATTGTTTCGCAAAATATTTAATTTTAGACTTTTTACCTATTATGTTTATGGAATAATTGTTTTATCATTTACTGAATGAGAATATTTTACCACTATCATAACTATTCTTTTATTTCAATATTAATTTCAATTTTTTATTTATTTTCACATAAAATCCAATTCAATTTTCTATGATTTTAAATTTATAATTTTATCAAAATAAAATGAAATCTTTGTCATGATTTTAAATAAAAGATCAAATTTTTTTTTAAATATATCCTTCATCTATGTGAACAGCCTTTGATTTTAGTTATTCTTAAATATGGATATGATATAATTATACCATCCAAATTATTTCTCTATATGGATTATGATTGTGTGATGTTGAAATTTTTATGAAAGCCAATTTTTTCCACCAGTTATTTTATGACGAATTGGTGATTTGTTTGATATTACAGTAAAATATGTTTGGTTTTAATAATGTGTTGTTTGGGTCAATTAACTTCCTCCAATTAATTGGGTAATTATTGATATATAATTAGATGATATGTAATCTAATTTTGAGTGAACCCAATTTAGTAAGGGACTCTATACACCTTGATCGTCTTAGGACTGAACCTTTTCTAAGGAAATTATGGAATTGGATGTGAACCCAATCCACTATGGGAATTTTTTCTAATATGATTATCTTAGAAGTAAAACATGACTAATGAAATTATTTTCAAGACTTATTATTGTGGAAAAATTCCTATGACATGATCATATTCATAAGATACATTATCATTGCTCTATATTGATTAATAATGATTTCTCACACTTACAAATCATATATTTTGAAATAATATAGTTTTATGGAATGAAAAGTGATTTATGGTCTATGATTGATTAGGTATGAACTTCAAATGTTATGATCATTATATTATAATTTAATTATAATCTTATTATTATATATGATTCTTGATTTATATCTCCCATGTTTACCCCTATTGATCATATAATGTAACCTTTTCTAATCATTAAATTATCTCCATGTTATGAAAAATGGTATGAATTAAGAAATGTATAATAGGGGTACAATGAGATAAAAAAACTATACAATAAGTTGAATATATTTTATGTAAATTTTGATTATGTATCATGTAATCAATGAAACTAAACCTTCAAGGTTCAAGGGTGTGTATTATTATAAAATGTATTGAATATTCTTTAGAATGATGAAATACATATTTATATAATATTTATGTATCCAAAATTTTCAATCAATATTTTGTTCGAGTATATATTGGGTGTGTTTCTTTATCACATGAAACATTTAATATTGTACATTGATTTAGAATCGAAATTTATCAATTTCATTGACATTAACACCCTGAAATTTAGGGAATCTATGTAATTATATTTGACAAGGATTTATATTTTAAAGTGAAGGGTTTTTTTCAAAATGTTTTTTATTATTGAGTTTTAATTTTTAATGGTTAATAAATATTTATTGTATAAATATTGATGTTTTTTGTAAAAATTTAATTTTATATGTTGTTTCAATTTGAAATGAGCCCATATAGATTTTTTTTCAAATTCTTTGTGATTTACATGTATTGTGTGAATCATGATGAATTAATTTTAAGACGTTTTCTAGTTTGAAGCTAAGAAAATTTTCATTTCCCTGAAATGTATGAAAAAGTGTTTAACTTTATAATGAATTTAATATCTGTTATAAAACCCGTGATAGGTTTTCTAGTGTATAGGTACATCTATGATATTTTTAGGAAGGTAATTCTTATAACTTACCATAATATTATAAATATTTTTTTTTATTTTTTAAAAATGAAAATATATTTTTGTTGATAATTTTTATTGATATTTGTATTATGTGAAAAAGATACTTTTTAAAAATATAAAATTATTTAATATGGTTTTATATTATGTATGTAATAATGTTTTGGGTTTCATAGGGTGTTTTGAATTGAAGTAGGATTTAATCAAAAAATTTAATTTTTGATTTATTTGGTTATAATCTGGTGTAAATTAAACTTTAAAAATATTATTAGTGATTTTAAAATTGATATATTTGGTAATAAAATTTGAAATGTTTATTGAATTTTTCTGCATGTTTTTTGAAAATTCCATCTATTCAAATTATGATTTATTAAGTTGTATGAATGTTTTGAAATGTAATTCTTAAAATATAAAGTGATTTTGAAAATATTTTCTCTATTTTAAAAGAAAATGGGGATTCATCTAAGTAGTTATGGGATTAAAATTAGTTTTTTTGAAATGGGTTTGTCTTTGTGATTTTTAATTTTGAGTTTTTCTTTCATATAAGATGGAACTATTTGATGTGGTCCATTAGACCTAAATTGAAGAGATTCATGTTTTATGTTATTTGGAGTATAACTCCTAGAATATACTTAATGAAAGTTGAAGATTATATTCTTAGAGATGATCTTATAGTTAATTTATCATTTTACATAAGAATGTTCACTTTTTTTCCAACTCTTCAAAAATTTTAAATTTGGTGGTGGAGTCGGAGTCCCCATTAATTTATAATTTTATATTTTTTGAATAACTATTAATTTTCATTCCATGATTATTATAATTTTATTGAGGTGGTAGGGTGGTTACAAAAGGATGTTAGAACCTTAGATATTATGGAAACCCCTGAATATTCAAGGATAAAAACTATTTTTGGTTTTCATAATTAGATGATCTGAGTATAGTTGAAATTCATTGTTCTAACTCACATATAACATAGCATGTCTTTAGAACCCTTTTAGATAATGGTTATTCAATGGTTTTATTCCAATAATTCATCGGTGTAAGAAACAACTGACATTCTAGGGCCTCTTTAGGGTATGTTTTTGGTGGAGGAGTCAATCTAGAGTTTATCAGAGTTTGTATTATTTATTCTTGATAGTGTTAATAGTATTATTTTAAATATTTTATTCTTTGATGGTGGTCATCACCAGAACATTGGTTTTTGGTATCTAGACCAAACCAGTCATCTATAAATATGTAATTATAATGTTTGGTGTGGTGGTTTGAGATTATAATAAAGTAACACTAAGTTAGAAAATATATTAATATGTTGATTTCTTTATCTATTTCAATGGGTGGGGATTTATAAATTTTTTTTTGTTCCTGGTATAGATGTTTTTTTTTGTTTTTTGGTTTATGTATACAGTGGATGTTATTAAAGAGGATAGATTCTGAGAGATTATTCATGGTAGAGCCTGTGATGTTTGATCTATTTCTTGACCCATGTATATTGCACAAGAAAATTACAATGGAACAATTTTTGAGAATAATCCTTCTATTTCATCTTGGATGGAATATATCAATAATCCTAAACATGTGATCATTATATTTTCACTTAGGTTTATTTATTTCCATCGAGAATTTTTTTTAAAGGTAATAACGATTGATTCTCAATAAGGAAAACCTCCTTTTAAGAAATTATATTCGTTTATTCATTTCAAGGGACACCATTAAAAATGATTAAAACATTTATTCTACCATTATATGTTAATTTTAATTGGTAGGGTAACTTAGTTATTTAATCATAGTGACATGTTTGTGCCTTCTTCTAGGAAAAAGGGATTATACTTCCATAATATTAGAGATGAGAGTATTAATGAGTATTTCAATTTCCAAATGAATTTGGTTTTTTAATATATTTATTGTTATTTTTACTAAGAAAGTCAACTGAACCCATGAATTCACCTTTTGAACATGTACCCTTGATTTTATTGGGGTATATAAAAATCATCTTGTGTTTGGTTTCACCTTATCCATGGACGATCATCAATTATGTATATTGATAACTCCTCTAAAATATTTTCTACTCTACTTCTCAATATCCCTAAGAGTTTTAAAATATTGGGTGAGTACTTCTAGGTAAGACTATGTGTCATTTTGAAATGATTTATGAATCATAGTTAATTTGGGATGTATTTAGAAATCATAAAACCACAAATTCTTATACTATAATTTGTATTATTCAATTTTTTGGGGTTTATGATTAATGATTGAAAAATCATCCAATGCATTTTTAATTGGGACCCATTTTCAAATGTGTTTTGAGTTGGTTGATACATTATTTTCACGAAGAAATTTTTTTATGTTGATCCTTGGGAAAAAGAATATGATACTTCTATTGAAGACTGATCTAGTTAAATATCTGCGATTTTGGCATTGACGGTTTTTTATAATGTTTTTTAATAATCAGTGTATGGGGTATATGGATAGAATGGTTTCTTGTGTTGTGAATGTTTGAAACAATTGTGATAATAGGGATCATTCATCATCTTATATAGTAGAATTAAGGGATTTCTGTGGGTAAGAAGTACCCTGATGGAGTGAACTCTGACTGCTAGAAGGGCACTACAAGTAAATTATTTGAGTTTTTTCATTATTATTCCATTTAATTTAGAATTTTTGGGAATTGTGTGTTGAAACTTTAGATTTTAGGGATATATTTCCTGAGCGTAATTTTAGAAAAAGGTTTTTACTAGCCATAAAATTATCCATAAAAGTGGGGTATAAGGGCTTATGATACTATTTCCGTGTTCAAAACATGATTTCTTGAATACTGTGGTAGTCCTTAGTGAACCCTGAAACAAGATCATACAAGAAGGGGTAACCCACATAGTTTTGCTAACCGTGTGGAAAAACTGTGTGGACTATTTTATGCCCAAAAAATTTCTAATTGACTACATTTCATTTTTTTAATGTTAATTCCATTTCATACATCCTTATATTCATTCATGAAAGAATCCCATATATATAAATGGATATTCTACCCCCTTTCACTAATAATTTAGTTCCTTCTTTCATTATAATTTTCTTCATAGATTTTCATGATTTTTTTTAAATTATCTTACCTTCCCCTCCAAAACCATTAATATTATTTCTTCTTTGGGTTTTGGAACACTAGTTGGCCAGGGGGTCCATACATAATGTTTGGGTGATTAATTAATTAATTGTTTTGGTCATTTAGGGTCATATCAATCCCCTATACTTGATTCTTGGAATTTCTCATTATGGTGATGAGTTTAACTCTAATTTTTAGGTATATATCTCTAATAAATGGTAATTTTCATACCTATAACTTTTATTCATGAATTAATATTGTTTATTTTTAATTAATTATGTTAATTGGGTATTTTTATGGTGATTGTGTGAAATTTTTATTCGATTCTTGGAAAACATGGTTTTAAATAGTGTTATCAAGTGTATTTTAAAAAAAATGGGATTTGTTTTCATTAAAAGAGTGTGATCAAAATATTCAATGAGAGATTTATTTCAAAATTGTGTGAAAGAAGGTTTTGGTTTTGAATTCATTATATAAAAATTTTCAATGGAGAATTAACACCAAATGATTTAAAATGATGTATTTTGATAGTCGCTTACATTATCTTGATTCTTTTTTTGATTATGCTTCTATTGAAGAAGATGATTAGATTTTTATTGATTTTAGGTAGGATAGTGGTTTCACATGGGTGAAATTACATAGATGGGAGAGTGGATTTGTTTTAACATAAATTTAGGAAAGATTATTTCTAGTTTTTATTTCTAGTAACCTCATGATTAATAGGACATATTACTTTATTAGGATAACATGATCTGTTTAGGGTTTCATGAGTGAGTCGTAGTTCCTTTCAGAATGATAGGATGGATCATCCCCATTTTTCATTTATTTTGATTATGATGATGTGTTGATGGTTTTTGGTTGATATGTATAACTTCATATTACCCTTTTAATAACCATTATAATGTTTATAATTTTATTACCTTTAATTTAATAATGATTTATTTTAATGATTTATTTAGTAAAAATGGATTATTTTAAAGACAATAATGGATTTGATAATTAAAAAATATAAAAATGGATTTCAATTATTGTTTTCAAAATTGGTCTATATATTTTGAAAGGTATGGTCATTATGTAGATTCATTATATTATCATACTGGGTCATGAATCACACCTTACACATACCTTTGGGTGTACAATGACTTGTTTGGTAGGATAAAAGTATATTAAGGAGTGTCATGTTTATGGAGACTCCTCTTGTTTCCCATTTTCCTTCCTTAGTAAGCTTTTAGTAGTGATCAATTTTCACTTTGAGTTTGGGATCATATGGAGTATTTCAGGAACCTCAGTGATTTTGGGTTATTCGTATCAGGAATAGTGGTCTTTACTATATTATGGAATGCCTTGTATTTTATATGCTTCTTATCTCTAAATTTACATTTATTAATGTGATATTGGTTATTATTTTGGTTATACTTAAATTATATTGATTATGTGTTATAGTTCATCACTTTCTTATGTTATTATAGGTTTAAATTAATATATATTTTGAAATAATTAGTTTGATGGAGTGGATGATAAACTTATAAAAGTTTCGTACTATATTCTTGGTGGAATCCATATGATTTTTTTTTTGAGGGTGAAACCATTCCAAATTATTACATTTGGATTGGCTAGTTCTTTTCCCCCAACCATAGATATCGAGAACACCTTTGAGATTTGTGGTGGAGCAGTCTAGGTGATGTGTTATGTCAATATGATCTAGTTTATTACACATGATCTTATATTTAATCACATATTTTATAGCATAAACACTAGTAAGAGAATCTAGATGAGCCTTATGAAGCTTTTAGGGTTTTACATGATGGAAACTACTAGAGTATTTATGATAGGATTTTATTTGTGCTTTCTAGTAGCCAAAATAATTACTATCAATGAATTGTTGTGTTGGTGGAACCCAACCATCATTTTAACTGAATCTTTACCTCAAAAATAATTTTTTTTAGAATGTTATGGATACTATATAGTAATATATATATAAATATATATTAAAAAACTAACAATTTTTGAAGGAACTTATCTAATACCAGTTTTTTATCTAGTAGGTGAGATGGATTTATCATCATGATGGGGGTTATTTGACTTATTTTTTAATTTAAAAAAATATATAAATGGTAAGATAAGAATAAATTATAAAATAAAAAAATAAAATTAGTATTCTTATACTATTTTGGATCAATTTGATCACATTTCTAATCTTCATACTCTGAACATAAGAGTATAAAACCCACTATAATGTGAATTGAGTTTTAATTTCGATTCAAATCCCTTTATAATGAATTTATCAACTTTGAGTCACAACCTAGATTTCCATTACATTTTCTCTCTAGAGGCATAATCCTATAATATGGATTTTTCTCCCTAGGGGTACAACACTACTTTACTATTGTAAAGGGTATAATAACCCAACAATACTACTTATTAATGAAAAATCATAAATAAATATTAAGTTACATTGGAAAAAAAGGAAGATCCAATACTTTAAAAACTAGTTAAAATAATAATTTTTGGAATATTCTGGAAGACATTATTTTATCTCCTTACAAATATAGAAACACTTGACTGGGTTTGGAAGAAAACAATGGATCAATAAGAGTAGAAGGTTTAGATTTAAAAAAGACAACATTATTAAAAATACCCTATATTTTAACTAGTTATTTCAAACTCTTTTTATATAGTTTATTTATGAAAAAATATACAAAAATAATTATCACATATAAAAAATAATTAATAATCTAGTTGTTTTAGTTCTGCATTCTCAAAAGAATAGTTGCGCATTTGAAATCAATGAACTACTTTAGTGTTGTTCAATATTTATTTACCAAATAATGTTTGACATGTTTACTCTATATAATGTATAAGTGATTAAAAATTAACCACCTTGATAATTTATCCTGAATATTTATAAGGAAAACACATTTAAATATATAGTAAATTTTTTATGTAATTGTTGTAATAAAATTGATGAAATTGAAACTAAAATTAGAAAAACATTGTTGAAAAAGTATCATTCTAAGACATAAGAAATTATTTTTTGATAGGGATCTACATCTCATGAGACAGAAATTATGTATTACATAGTATTTCATAAGATGTAAAATATTTTAATAAGAAATATATATCCACAAGATAGGTTTTTCAAAATATATTGTGTACACATAAGAATTTTTTTTCTCAAATTACATTGAACCTATAAGAAATATATTTCATTAGATAAATTGAATGTGTAATAAATATATTTAAAAATATACAATAAAATATTATGAAAAGAACTTCATTATGTACAATGAAATAATAAGATACAAAATAATATTTCAAGATATACTTCTTTATATGAAATTTAAAATCATGTAAGATATATAAATTTTTCTGATAGCCCTGTAAGATATGATTTTATTATAATATACATTAATAATTATATATTTTTTAAGTCACTTCATTATAATTTAAATACAATGTGTGATAAATTTTATCATTAGTGTCATTGTATGTCTATTTTTAGTATAAGAGTCACCATATGAGCCATTTATATTTAATTCTCACAAATAAAAACAATTAAATATAATAAGAGAAAGAAGACAACATTATAACTATTCTTTCATTTTATAATAATCATATGTAGTGTGTAAAACTCTTTCATCCCATGAAAATAGATTTTAAAATTCAAAAATCTAACATCTTACTATAGAAGAATTTTTGTCCATCTATATGACTTAATAATGAGTTAAAATTTAAATCTAAAAGATTTTAAAAACCAACACAATGTTCTCTAAATAATAAAATTAATAAGTATATAAATAAATATATGAAATTAAAAAAACAAAAAAACAAAAAATAACCACAATAAAGTCAATTTTTGATGTAGGAATATAATTCTCCAAGAAATTGTAATTATCCATATATAGAAATATCAAATTATGAGTCATAACGTAACTAAGACTGATGTTTATTTTCCCCTAATACCAGTTCTTAATAAACACTCTTAATGCAAATGATTAATGAAAATATAAAAATAAGAAAAATATAAAACAATTAAAATAATTACGAATAATGAAAAATGTTCTGAACTACAAGTCACCCAAGGTATAAATTAGAAAAATACATATTTTTTTTTCCAAATTTTAGGTTTGAAGAAGTAATATAAAAAGATAACAATGATATTATCAAAAATTAAATTAAGTGGAAAAGATCCACTAAAATGTCATTAACTTAGGTACTGTAAAACCATTATGGGTGAACAAAGTATGTTCTTTTGTTTAAAAAAGTTAGAAATTCTTGAAGGAATTTGAATTTCATTTATGGATAGGTCCAAATTTTGATCAAGACATAATTTTGAAATCTAATTGATAGAATGTCTCAATAGGGTTTTTTGAGATAAAGAAATATTATTGAAAGCTTCCCAAAGTATTAGATGAGTTTGGAGGCTCCATTATATATTTCAAAAGTTTCGGAAACTTCATCAAAGGTTATATGGTTTGGTGCACACAATATATGAGAAACTGGGAAATACCTTGATGATCAAGATGTTTTAAATTCATTTCAAGCTACACATAGCTGAGTTTCATGGTTAGAGAACATTTTTTGGATAATCGTTAAAGGAATAATGGGTGTCCAAGTGAGGATGAAAAGATATTAGGTCATAGACCACATCCCCCATACGATTCAGGACAACCTGTTCACCCTTTTATAGAGTGGACAAGTGGGGTGTGCATTTTTGACACATTATGTGGGAATATGTGCATCCAAACAAAGAGAGTGGGTTGGCCTTGGATAGACTTAAATACATAGTTTTTTAGATGTTTGTAAAACAATGTGGCCAATTAGAGAGGCTACCCAAATTCTCAATTAAATATTTTTTCACCATTTTTTCTCCAAGATTTTATGTTACCAATCCCTTTTATCCCCTTGAATGGACAAACTAGATGTTGTCTCTCCCCCCTTACTGCCATTATAAAGCATCTCCAATGAGGTGTTTTGGATGTGTTTCTTTGGTATTGAAACTATTATTCAACCTTTGATGTCCTCCATTTTTGTTCTTCTTATTACTCTCTAATTTTGGAGTTCTATAGTTTAGCTATTGTTGACGACTCCACCAGAGAATTATGGAATCATACATTTCTTATGGTGATTTTTGTTGGATTGTCTATAACAGATCCTAAATTGATTCCACATGTCATTGTGTGGATTTTCATTGGGGGTATGTATCCTAGTGAAATTTATTACGTTTCTACTAATGAATTTATTTATTTATGGGATGAAATGGTATCAACTCTTAGAGATTTTCTGGGATTGGTGTCAGGAGACCATTGTGGACCTTACGTTGTAGTGTCTTGATGGATTGAAAATACTCAATTTTTCCTGATGAGTTTTATGGAATTACTAAACATTGGGGTTCGATTGATTGATTAATTATTTTGTTATAATTAATTATATGTAGTTTCTTGGAGTGATATTATGCATTGAGTGGTGATAATGAACTTTTTTTGGTGCCATGGGGTATGGAAGATTCTTTGTTACACCTTGAAAAGGCCTCTGTGATTTTGATAAGTTTTGGAAGGAATCTTTGATGAGGTAGGTAGTCTAAGAGGTTTACCCATATTCATGTTAATTTATTTTCATGTGTATGTGGTATTTTCCTTAAAATCCCATGTGTTTTGTTTTTTTCCATGGATTATGTAATTCGGGTTTGGGTGTTAGAATAATACCATAGACCTTCCTCTAATCCCATTGGATCCATGAGTGTTTGTATGAACAAGACTTGAGTCATTCATGGAGTGTACCATTTCAAGAAAATAGTAATGTTGAGTTATAAATGGATTGTTGGAAAAGATACTATGTGATAAGATTTTATGAAAATTCCAATGACGCTTTTGAGGTGGTTTAAATCTATGCATTTGGTGCTGACATGGTTGTGGGTACTAATGGTGGAAAGATAGTTTTTTTGAGATGAGTATGGTTAGTAAATGTGGTTTTAACCTCAACATGGTTTCTAAAAGTAAGTTTTTATATGAATTTAAATTATTTATTTGAAATGGGTTTGTAATGATGTCTTCAGTGAAAAATGTCTTGATGACTTTTAAAATGGTTTTGATAGAAAATGAAGGTTATAGACCTTGTTTGGATTTTCAAATAGAAATTACCATGTTTTAAAGGGTTTTATTCCATGTGTTTCACAAGGATGTTTCTTTTTTTATGACTATAATCAAAAGTTAGATCTTATTTGAGCCATATATTGATTAAAGGTTTTGATGGAATGATGATAAATGTTTTGAATAATAATGAAAATATAAATAGTTAAAATGGGTATTAATATTTTTCAAATGGTTTATTGAAAAGTAAACAAATATTTATTGGGTAAATGATGAAAATTTTTAATTATGTATTTGGTTTTATATGATGAATGTAACAGATTATGGGAATTCTAAATTAAATGGAAATAATTAATAATGGAATGATTGAGGATGGACAAACATGATGTGATGATTCCTAATTAGATTTATGGACTGATGATCAATGTTTTAGAACAAGTGAAAAATGGTTTGGGATGATTTAATCATGCCCCACACCCCTGTTTTGTGTAGAAAAGACTAAGAATCCAGACACCCATGTGCAACATAGTTTTTGGAGGATGGACTGATTCTTCTAACTCCAGGGGTTTGGATAGGATATTCCATATCTATGTTGGGATGGTCATACATGGAGTTCCATTTCCTAGTTGGGTAGATGGAATGATTCTCCTCATTTTGTACCCAGGATCCTTGTTTTCCCACAAGTGACCCTTGTGATATTCAGGTCAAAAAATCATATTTTCCAGGACAGGTTGAGAAATAAGGTAACCCGTGAAATAATGAATAAACATGATTTATTTAAATATAGTTAAATAATGAAACCTATTTTATTTACCTTTTGTCAATGGTTATTCCTTCTCCTGTATCCAATTTTGTATTGACTAGTATTTTTCTTTAGAAACCATTGGTGGTGGCATACTGAGTTTTACTCTCTCACATTTTTCTGGTCTCCATCATACTTGGATACATGATAAAATATCACATGTTTATTTCCAGTACAAGTTTGGGAGGTGGCCTGTGTTGAGTATCATTGTTTGAGAAGTATTTCTTGATCTCTATCATATGTATAGATGGATTTAGCGCATTGATGTTTGTTGAGAATTAAATATTTTGGTATGTTAAGTAACCATCCCTGTAAAAGGTTGGTTGTATCTATTTAATGTTCAATCGGCCTTTTATTACATTTCATTTTATTATAACATGTTTCAAATTCTTTTTATTTATTTTTCCATTTACTTTGATTTGTATAAATTTTGGTAATTTAATTTTATTTTTACACTATGATATTAGGGTTTAGTCTCCACATAGTCCTTTTTAAACCCCTGATGCTAGTCACCAGCCTCTGGAATATGAGGAGGTGCACTTGAGGTTGTGTGGCAGTCTAGCTTGGGGCATTGGTTTTAGTGGCACCAATACCCATAAAATTAAAAAGTGTTATTATAGTAGGTTTAAATTCCTATTATTTTACTCTTTAAGGTTTTGTAGGTTGCATATATAGGTATTTTTGGAGGTTCATATGGATACCGATTTGGTGTTTCGCGAACATCTATTCAGGTTGGAAGCCTAGGTTACTAGGTGTTTGGATTAATGTTCTATATTTTTGATGTTACAGTTTTACACAATTTTGACTACATGTAGTGCATATTTTTTTATGATTTAATGACTTATGATGGATTTATGGTTATTAGACCAATATAAATAGTCCTAAGATTTAGTTTTTAGTTAGGACCTATAATGTCACAAGGCATCCATGCATCATTTTGGGAACGTAAGATCCACATATTATAGGCATGATACTATGAGACTTTATGTATTTCCCTCTTATGGATGGTTATGTAGATCTATATTGAGATTCCTAATGACATGGATGCTTGAGTGGTCCTCATTAATGGTTGGTGTTGTGACCTAGGTGGATTAGAATGGTATATTTGTATGACTATTGGACCTCATGTTTGTGGTTTTGGTTTGTGATTGGAATTACGCATGTGTCCTATATGGAGGGGTTTGACATGAAGTTCCTCAGAGAGGACAAAAAACCTAGTTATGGGTAGTTGTTTTGTATATGAAATTGGTGTGAGACCTTAGAGGAGGGTGTTTTTACTTGTCATCTTCCTGCAATGATTATATGGTAGCATTCTTGATGCTCATTTTCTAGGGGCTTCAATAAGTTTGTGTAGACCAAGGTAGTTGGACCTAGTGACACGTCGTGAGAATTTACTGGTGGGGATATGTGGGAGAGCCATGTTAACTTCATGAAATGACTCCAGTTTACAAATTGAGTGATGTGTGGAATTTTTTATGACCCATTATAGGGGTATCCCAAGTTGTAAATTCCCTTAGATGTGTGAGGGATAGTTAGAGGTTTTTTACTTTGACCGTACTGTTTGATGGCTGTAACCTAGTGTGATTTTTTTGGAATGAAGTGTCATTTTATTAAGAAAGAGAACATGTGTGCTATTGTATCAGGCTTATGGATGGTTCCATGAATGGTAAGATCATTTGGGTTTCTAGCAAGGGTGGTGATTGTGAACATGAGTTATGCCTAGTGTTTGTGAGTTGGATTCGGAACACACGAGGTTCTCAAGTGTATGTGATTTTAGGTATTTTGGATCTCTTTGGGTGGTGATCATACATGTGAGGTAGAAATATTGTGGTTGTAGTGGAAGAAATAAGTATATTTTTGTTTTCCATGATATGAAAGTAAATTTAGTGATGGATATTTAGTAGTGCATATAGTTTCATAAGGAAGGAATAGTGAGATGACTGATCTAGTTAACATTGGATGAATTTTCAGAAATGTGTTGAGAGCATACACAAACATAATAGAAGTTTTGAATGACACAAATGTATTCAGAGGTCATGAAAGTAGTTTTATCTAAGTGATTTGACCTTGGATTTGTGAAGTACTGGTGTTCCTATGTTGGGTGAGATGGGAATTCATGGTAGGCATGGATAGTGGATAAGCGTTGGGATCCAAGGTTTTTAAAATATTTACTCATTAGAGTTGAAAGTAGGTTTAGTGGTGGGGTCCCAAAAATGTTTGTTTGATCAATATGAATTAACATGATCTTTTGGGAATGGGCACATGGATACATGTTTTTTACTTTTGTTTGTGGATCATAAGTTACAACAGCATATGATCAATGACCTTGGGTTATGAAGGAATCTATGAGAAGGTTGATTATTGAAGTGGGTGTGAAAAGAAACTTGGGGGTAGGGAGGCATGAGGACTTTGAATTAGTTTTTATATCCCTATAACAGGAGGTGATAATGAGAGTGGAATGTTTATGGTGTTATTGGTTGATTAAATATTAGCTTACTCTTAGATAATTATGACCACACACAATATATTAACAATGTTCTGGGAACACTAAGAGAGAAATGTCTATACTCCAAGATACTTAAATATATTTTTTGGTTTGATGAGGGTTCTCCTTGGAGTTTCAATTATTACACAATTTAATTTAATCCTTATGGTGTGATGTGAACCACCAACCATTGGTTAGTGAGGTCCTTGTGATATAATGTATATTAGGAAAATATTTTCGATTCCAACCTCAAAATTTGGGAAAGGGAGATAATTGATGTTTTGTTTTCTTACACTAGTGAGAGTGAGACACTAACCTCCAATTAATGTGATCGTATTGAAAATAACATGGTCCATTTTGGTTGGATTTTCTTTAGTGGGGTGATGCCAACAATGATCTTATGGTGGAGAGTAACATGTTAGTCATAGAGATACAACCATCATGTTGGAAGGGTTGTTGTTGTGTATAACTGGTTGTGGGTCGGTCAGAGTGTTATTATTATTCTATTGAAAAACCATTGAGTAGTGATATTCATTTTAATCTTGATTGTGAGTATGAAATAAGTGTTGGTAGATGAACTAACCGAGTGTTGGCCTTAAAATATAGTTGGTTTTTGAAAATGAATAATGTACAAACTCCATTGGGAATTTTTGGTTAGTTTTAGAATTCCTATGTGTGTAAGAGAATCCTGATCATGTGAGAGAGAAACATATCAATAGTTAGAGATTATAGATTTTGGGATCATTTTTTTGAGGATTGTCTGTCCAAGGTTAGTGTATCATGTGGGTGGAAATGGTTTTAACCTACATATAGTGTACCGATTATGGAATGATGGGTGTGATTCTAGTATGAGTTGAACTTTTGTGGAAAATATGGTATGTTTTTAGTCCATGCATGGATGACAGGTCTATATCCACATCAATTAGTTTTTTATTATGAGGATCAGTGTTGATGATGATTGGAATTCTCATGGGTTTTGGGGCATGGTATGTTGAGAACCTTGTCCGGTGCATAATGGGTGTGCTAGTTCAAGTTCCATAAGAATTTCCTAATGTTAAGAGTGTAAGTATTGGATGTTTGTGGTTATAAGTTGTAGCGTATATTGGGGAGCACCATATATTAAAAAATGGTCAAATGATATTGTAATCAATATTCATGATGCTAGTTTTCGAATAAGATCCATCACAGTGTTTTGGTTTTTCTATGACCATTAGATTGGGGTTTTAGCTGATCGAGGGCTTGGAGTTGGATGTTGTGATTTGGCAGTGTTTCAAGATATTAAAATATGAATTAGGATATTGGATATAATCTAGTGTAGAACATAGTTCATTTGGTGCAAATGGATGCCCAAAATTACTACATAGGGATGATAAGTATTATGGTGTGGAGGTTGTGAGATCCCACATTTGGTAAACTTGGAAATTACAAAAGAAAGTTGAATATCGTTTACTGGAAACATTTTTTATTTTAAGAATCAAAATCAAAATCTGATAGATTGAATGTAACAAGAGGGTGTTTCGATATAAATATTGATTCTTAGAAGGTTTCATGGGTATTTGGATAAATTTTGGAACTTCAGGTTCTGTTTCAGGAATTTTTGAGACTTTTTACTAGTTTGTGCTGTTTGATGTGCATGGTTTAGGAGAAACCATGAGACGCTTTGATACTGAGGACATTTTGAGTTCATTTGTAACAACACACTGTTTAGTTCCATGGTTATATATAAGTTTTCAGGAAATAATGTGAGGAAAAATGGGAAACCATGAGAGTATGATGAGGGCCTAGGGCATTGAGAATGACCTTTTCACATTTAAGGACAAATCAAATAGCCTACTGTAGATAGGACAATTGGGGTTCACATAGTTGAAACACAATTTGGCCAAACATGCATCCAAACAATTCTAGTGGGTTTTATATGGATATATCCAACCTTATAATTGGTCCACGATACCAAAAACCTTCCAGTTAAACCATGTGGCTACCTAGAATCTAATTTATAAGGTGTTTTTAGCATTTCCCTTCCTAGGTTTTAAGTAACCCCTCATTTTTTTCTCTCTCACTTGCATGAGAAACTAGAGGGGGGATCTCTTTACTTCTTCAAGTGTCACAAATGAGGTGTTTTGGTGGTTATTCTTTGGTATTAGATGTATGATTTGACCTCTGCTGGCCTCCTTTCTCCTTCTTCTTACTATTCTCTAACTTTTGAGTTCTTTGGTTTTTGAATTGTAGATTATTCTAGCTGAGCATGGTGGATCATCCTTTTATTATGGTAATTTTGGTTATCCTGGATAGATTAGATCATGGGATGGAATTCACAGATTATTTCATGGTGTCTCATTGATCAATGTGTTCATTGTGAATTTTCATAGGGTTTTCCAGATTAATTAATTCATTTAAGTGACAAATGGGGGTTCCTCTTAGATATTTTTTCGTCATTCATTTTAGGAGTCTATTTTTGACCTTACATGGACGTTTTTTTGGAGTTTTTATAAGAGTGGATTGACTAGGTGAGTTTTTTAGAATTATGTCATGTTGGGGGATCAATTTCATAATTACGTATTTTTTATACATAATTATTTATTATTTCATGGTGTGATATTACGTCTTGGGTTGTGTTAATAAGCTCAGTTGGGTTCCATGGGTTTTAAAAGTTTCATGTATGGTCATTGACTAGGAATATTTTGTTTGGAAATGTTTTCGAATGATTCATTGATGAGTTAGGTGGTATAATAGCTATACCCATAGTCTTGTTAATTTATTTTCATGTGATTGTGGTGTGTGAATTAAAATACCATGCATTTTGTGTATGTTTCCTTAGCTTATGTAGTTTGGATTTGGGCCTTATATTAATACTTCAAACCTTTAACATGTCCCATTGAATCCATTGGTGTTTATAGTATTGAACCTTTGGCAACCCATGGGGTGTGTCATTTCCTAAAAATAGTAAAGTGGATTTGTAATTTGATTATTTGTAATAAATTAATTTTTAATGATTTTATGAAAATGCCTATGATTATTTTTAAATGGTTTAAATATCAATATTGGATATTGAACCATTTTTTAGTTCCAAATGGTAATGATGTGTTTTGAGATGATTCATGTCTTTAAATGAGGTGTTAAACACCAAGTGGATTATAAAAAAGGGGTTATAAATGGATTTAAAATAGTGATTTGAAATGGGTGTGTGGTGAACACTTTAGTGAAAAAGTTATTGATGGATATTAAAATGGTTTTTAGAACAAATGATGTTCTTTGTCCTTGTTTATATTTTCAAATAGAAATATCCCTTTTTTAAAGGGGTTCCTTCCAAGTGTTTGAAAAGGATACTTTTTTACAGCTTTATGACACGTAAAAGGGTTGGATTTTATTTTATCCATGTTTTTATTAAAAGGTATATTGAGACCTTGATAAAAGTTGTAATTAATAATTTAAATGGAAATACATTAAATTTGTGTGTTTGTTTGTCAAATGTTTTAAATAAAATTCAATGAATATATATTTGGGTAAATGGTAAAATGATTTAGTTATGAATTTGGTTTTATATGATGAAAGTAATGAACCTTGTGAATTTGTAATTACATGGTATTATTAATAATAACATGATAAGGGATGGCCGGACATGACGCGATGATCCTTGGATGGATTTAGGGGCTGATGATCCATGTTTTTTGATTGGTGACAAATGGGTTGGGATGATGGAATGATTCTCCACCCCCTAGTTTTGGGTGCACAAGAATGATGATCCAAGTACCCAGATGCAACATATTTTTTATAGGATAGATTGATTCTCTGGACTACAAGGGAATAGAAATGGCATTCTATAATAATTTAGGGGTGGTCAGACACAAAATTCTGAGTTCCCATGGGATACTTAGGGGGATGTTTGTTGTTTTCTTACTTGTGACATATTGGTGAGGATGAATGTACATGGATTACTCGATCTGAGTTGAATACATGGATTGTGGCACCATGTTTTCCAACTTGTGGCCTCTATGATATATGTATCAGAGAAACATCTTGGATGAGGTAGTTGGGATTGAATTGGTTAACCCTTTAATCAAAGAAAAAAATTTATATATTTAAACATTTTTAAATAAAAATAAAACATTTTTTCTCCAGGGTGTAAAATTATTACTTTTCTAGCATACCCTATTGTAATAACTGGTATTTTTCTTTAGACACTATGGTTGGTGGCCTACTATGTTTTTGTTACATAGTTCTCTAGCCTCCACTACCCTAGGGTACATAAGAATGTCTCATAAGTTTATTACTGGGAATGGATTTGGAGGAGATATGTTTTGAGTAGCATTGGTCGAGCATGATATCTTGAGTGGTATCAAATGACTGGATGATTATGGCTTAGTGATTTCGTAGAGACCTTTTATAGTTTCTTTTTATTTTGGAATGTTATGTAACAGGCCTAGTCGGTGGTTTTTTTGTTTGACATTGATGTATATGATTTTTTGGAAATTCAATTTATTACAACATGTTTTTTTCAGTTAATTTAGTATTTCACCATACTTTGATGTGTATGTTTTTTTTATTTTGTTCTATTTGTGAACTCCGGTATGCTGGATGTATAGTATCCTCCCAGTTCACTTTATAACCCCTCTACTAGCTAGAGGCCTTGGGTGTATGAGGAGGCACTCTTAGGGTCATGTTTCAGTCTGTGTTGGGGAACTAGTTTTAGTGGCACCAGGTCCATGCCGTTACAAAAAGTAATTTAGTTGATGAGTTTTAAATAACGTAAATAGATATAAATTTTATTATTTTTATAAAAATATTATATTATAACCAAAAACCTTTTATATTTTTAATTTTAAGGGTAAATTATATTATATAAAGGGTAATATTTGTAATAAAACCTGAAGATTTGGATTCTGATACTCTTATAATTGTCTTTGAGTTTACAAATTTAAAGATAGTATGTTTTAATGGGGTGGAGTCTTCCAAAAGAGGCTGACTCTATGAGAAGTGGAATAGGGGTGGGGGTGTAATGGAATTTATCCATTATTTTATGGTGGTTTGTTATGGTCTTGGTCATATCCCCAATATTTCTCCTCTCTGGTGATGCTCAATTGACCCATTCATTTTCTTTGGTTTCATTGATGGATCAGGTTCCTATAGTGATGAATTTTAAAAAGTATCAAGTTAAACTAATCCTCTTGGAAGCGGATTGGTAGGTTTTAGGGGACTTTTTGGTTTCAAATTATGAGCGGTTATTTTGACTATTGTTGTAGATCATATAATGTGCCTCAATTGTTGGGTATGTGGCTGGTATTGAGGATTTATTAGTATAAGGTTCAAAGAGATTGCGGTATAAGGAACGAAGATGGAATGAATTTATGGTGACTGTATCACACTGGAAAAAATTTACTTGATATTTTAGAGTATAACTCAATTATAGGTCCTTGATATTAGTTCAATTTTTGGAATACTTGTTGGAATTTAAGGTATTTTAGGTTTCATCTAGGGAAATGTACATCTGTTCCCACATTTCCCTTAATAATTCATTTTTATGAAAACTAAAAAAATTTGATTTATTAGGGAGAATTTTTGATAGAACGTGGCCCTAGGAATGTGGATGGTGGAGTATAATGAGGTATTTTGATAGAGCATTAGAAAAGGAAAAAGTTTTATAAGAGGGGATATGTGGAAATTCAATCATTATATACATTAATATTACATCATTTTAGATAAATATTCCATACATCACATAATAATAAACAAATAATAACTATAAAGTCTTAGAATCTTTAGATACTAGATACATAATTAACTTATTTGAAGATATATCTTCAACATCTTCCCTAAATTTCATTTCACATAGAACCCTTATTTTTAAAAAACAACTTAAAAACATTCTTCATTACCTATGGTAATGAAAACCTAATAAATAGTGACATTAGATACACATGTAAGGGTAAATATATGGGATATCAATCAATGACTATTGGTGAGGAAAATTTAAGAAAATTTTTATGGGAATATGATCATATAATATTAAATTCATACCCAATTAATAAAATATCATTAATCATGAATCAAAAATTAAGTCTTTTTTTATAACCAAATATTTTATTCAAAAGAGTTTGCAATCCTTAGTAATAAATAATGATCCATTAGAATATATTATAATCATATGACATAAATTTTTGGCTTACAAATAAGCATATAAAATCATTTCTGTAGTCAACTTTCACATACAAGACTGTCATATTTGAAATGTTTTTATGGTTTATTAAGTTCACTCCTAATTAAATAATTTCATTCATCAAGTTTCATTCCCTATATTAATAAAGTATATATATTCCCTTAATGAATTAGTTTAACTCCACATTCTAGTCAATGTTATCTCATGAGATATCAAACATTACCCAGTGAATTGGAGGAATATATAATTATTATCCCACCCATCACACAATGAAAACCATAAAAAATAATTCCAAAAGATCAATAAAATATTCATTTTTCATCATATCATAACATGTTTATAAGAAACAAGTTTTATTAATAGATCTTGACCATATAATAATATTTATAGTGAACTGAAGTGTATGATATCATAAAAACATTACTTATTTCATCATATCTTAATTAACATTTTGAAATGTAACAGGTTTTATAGAATCGTCAATAGAACATCATTGTTACAAGACATCTTAATAAAATAATTCTATGGTATCATAATAAATATCCCCCTTGAAGTATAAAAATCCTTATAGGATTTTGATATAGATAAAAAAACATTTAAAAAAGAATTTTAGAATTTCTTTAAAAATAAGAAAAATATTATTTTTTATGTATATTTAGAAACTAAATATTTATATTATATTAAGAAAAATATGTTATTTAAAATTAATCAAGGATGATTTTAAAGGAATCATTAAGGAAAATAGTAGTAATAATGGTACAAAATGATGTATGTTTTATATAGGTAAAAAGAGAACATCATTTGTACACTTTTGTCAAAATTTAGATGTGATTCATAAAAAAACAATTTTAAAGATTCATTTTAATCATTTTTAATGAATGTATTTATTAGTAAAAATTATTTCTATAAAACACATATTTATGGATTCAAATTTTCATAAAACATTTTTATGAACATAGACATAGTAGAAAATGTTCATCTAACAAAGATGAAATAAGGGATAATTTTCTTAAAATCTTTTTATGGATCCTTTTAAGTACCAAATATAGGATAATGAAATGATAAAATGAAAAACATAGAATTAATGATATGATAAGAAAATATATAGTGTTTAAAATATATATATCATATAATTTCCCTAAATGGAAATTTAATAATGACAATCCCAAAATGAAATGACATTATAATATTAACACTGTCTATTTTGGAAACATTTGAATAATAGAACACTTAAAAATGACTTCTAATGAAACATTAAATATAAGGAATATAAATATACTCATGATATAACATGTTCAATGGTTATTATATACACTCTATAAACACTAATAGGCTCATAACATGAACCATGTCTCAGAGAAACAATATTTGGATGAATAACCCTTACCTCAATTTTTTCCATACACCATACATATTAAAATACCATGTATAATAAATTTTTATTTCCTATAAAACTATCCTTGAACGGTATTCATATATAATCTACTATATATCATTCATTAACATCTTTTGTGCATATTTAACTTTCAATAGTACCTTAAGTATTATTGGATGGGTGCTTTTAGAAAGACAAGAACCACGAGTTTGTAGATAATAAAACAAGTAGATTATTTGGTTAGTCATTTTTTGAGATAAATTGATTAATCAGTGTGGAAAAAATAGGGGAGTAGGTTCCCTTTTATAAGTTAATGGAGTTTCACACAACTAATTATAATTTTTTAAAATATATTAAACTATATATCATTGGTAAGTGGCTTGAAATTTTCTCAATTTAAATTACGGGATGATAGAGGGTCAGAATTCATTCAACCAATATGATTTAGACAATTTTTATGCCATTTTATCCCTTATCTATTTAGTTTAACGCCACATTAACCCGTTTAGCCACTATCACGGTAACTAGATTTTTACCGTGGTTACTATTAATTCTGACCAAAAATTAATTTAAACTTATAAAATAATATTAATTATGATGATGAAATATAAGTAATTCATTTTACATGATTGAATTCCTATAAGTGGATGAAATTAATTTTGATATCCATGCAAAAAATTCATAAAAATATCTTTTAGAGAAATGAGTTTTTATTCATAACATTTAATTTAATCCAATTCCTTTCCTAATAAAAAATAATATATGAATATTAAAATATTTTATTGATTTTATTTTCTTCATATTTCATTAAAATAATTAAAAAATTGTTGTAAGTTTAATTTATTAGGATTAAAACACATTACATGCATAAAAATATAAATTTTATAAAAATATCTCTTTTTTACCATGAAATGCTATTATTTTAATTTATAATGAATTGATAGCCAATGAAATAATTTTATAATTGTTTAAGAAATTATTTTTCATATTTTAATAATCTTAATTAATTTTTAAATATAACGTATATCACAAAATCAATTCTCATTAAAAAATATTTCAAATCAGTTTTTTGGCTCACCAATATTTTCTAAGAAATCATTTTCTACCATTATATCTCTTTTAAATATATTATATTGTGCTTCATTTTATAATGTATAAGAATTATTATCATAGGTAAATGGGTGTGTGTTTCAAATACTACCAAACAAAATAATTTTTTTTATTGAAAAGTTATATTCTAGACTCTCTAGGTGTAAGATTCTACCCCCTTATAAGAATTTTGACCTTGAAATTCATTAAATCTAATATAAAAAACAAAGGATACATATACCTCATCACATCCTTAGGTTCCCATGTTCCTTCCTCAAATTTATTGGTATTAGGAAACTAATTTTACTAGGTGAGTGGTCTTGTTTGACAATACTCTCTCTCTTCAATCTTGAACCTCCACCATTTACTCCTTACAAGAGAGATCATCCTCCAATGGTATGACCTATTATTTTAGTAAATATGAAAAAAGGTATGTACACTCTCTATATAGATAAATGGAAATGATCTTATACCTTATATAGGTTTGGTAAAAGTTCCAAGAGATAAGATACCACCAATTATTACCATGACATGACTAATAATTAATTTTTTTATTATCATAAATCCCATTTTAAGGGATGAGGGGGAACCAAAAAAGACTTAAAAGAATTTAGACATCAAACCATTTCCCAATTATACAAAAGACAAAATATGGATCAATTCTATAATGTATGTCCCATCCCCCACATCAAAAATATTAACTCCAGTTTCCACGTTTCTGACACTACTCGACAAGCTATCCCGTACAGAGATGCATGGGCCTGGTACCAATGGCTAAGGCCACATCCTCTCAAACATCAAAATTTGAATGGAAAGGTTATACTGAAAAATATATTCACTAAACATCCTCTTGAAGAACCCCTGAAGAAATTATGGAATCATAGACCCTTGAACTGCAGACCGTAGGACACACAAAAAATCACACCACAACAGATTCACACACGAAAACAAAAGATTTACAGTAAGAAGTAGATTCACCCAAAACCAAACACAAAGTGAAAGATCAAATCCCACAACACAAAAACATCCCCCCAAAACCATAATTGACATTGAAAGAAGTTCCACAACAAACAAACCCCATCCAAAAAAAATTCATCACTACCATGAATCTCACCCGTGGATACAACAAATCCATCTAAAGCACTCACAGTCGATCCAAAAACATGGATGAAAACTCAGACTGTAGTTGACTGGATCTCAAACTAAGACCTTAACCAATATTCCATAGATACAAATGAGCCCACTGAATATCGAAAACCCTCGATGCCACATAATCCACCCATGATGCTTCCAGATAAACCCATGAACCCTTGAAATGAACGAACCCGAACCTACGATGCTGCTAAAGCCTTGATCTTTAACCAAGAAATCCCCACATCAAGAGGAAAACACCATGAAATATTCATGAAGAGTTGGGGAATGGATCCAAAACCGACTGAGAATGTGGTAGGATGACAGCAATGGGGAAACCCTAGAACAATGGTGCCACTTATGGGCTCATCCCACAATGATATGATCTTAAATTTCAAAGGTCCTGATATCCATGGATCAAATTTACCTTCATTTTGAATCTCATAACCTTATTAGAATTAAATATTTATAGGAATACCTTTTAACTAGCATTGAAATATAAATATTTACAATTTTTTTGGTATAATTATTTTGTCGACTATGAGAGGAATCAATGTGATGTAGAATAGATATAAACTTCTATTATATTTCCTCTGCTACATTAGGTCTCAATGGAATTATTTATCGAACTTAATCCCATAACATTAATGTTATATACTAACTACCATATAGAGCATTATAATGAGTCATATGAATTATTCAATGGAATATATTGATGTATGGAAGTTTTAGTAGAGTTAGGCATTGATCTGAACCTATATTGAAATCCATAAAACAATATCTCAATATATATAATAGCGTTTGAATGGTCCTCTTATGCTGGCCATCTATACGAGGATGACAATAAGTGCTAAAGTTCAACTCAATATTGAATTCTTACGAAAGACTAATCTATAATATTGAGGTAAACCTCAGATCCTAATTAAATACAACATAATTTGGTAATCTATGAATTCTTATCACTTTATTAGTTTTTAACCCAATATTCTGATCAAGAGATAAATATTCTGTAATTGCAATGAAATTTTATGACTTCATATGGGGACTAACTACATCACAAATAGAATTATGACCTTTAAATGATTTGGGGGGGGGGGTCTGAAAATGAAATCCGTAGTGATAGTTTTCCATTTTCCATATATTTTTAGTAATGGTTGTAGAATATCCTTGGAATTATTTCTCTCTACTATAACTTACTAAAATACTTGGCATTGAGATACAAAATCTATAATAATAATTTTTTAAAATTATAGTAATAGAAATTATATTCAATATTTATATACATATATGTACTTATAGAATGTATAAACAATGATGGAGTATTAGATTCATCCTATATCTCCTTCTCTGGTAAAGCTGGGTCAAAAAAATAGTTCCCTAACATTATCATTCCATCAAAATCATTATTGAACATAATATAGTTCCTCATCTCATTCTATAGTTCCTCATCAATCTTATGTAACTCTTTAATCCTATCATAGATGGGTGGTAGAATAGTTATCTAATAAATATAAAATAACTTCCTTTTCTTCATTATTTCAAGATTTATCTTGTAGAAATATATAAGTATTGGATCAATTTTAATATTTACTAGGGATAATCTAGTATGGTACATCGGACTCCGAGAATTAGTCACATTGACACCGACATGTCCTTGTAGATATTAATTATTTGTATTTTATCTTATATTGGGTATTTTAAGATTATGATAGTTTATTCGGCAAAATTTCTGTGTTTTTAGGAAATTTTGGGTGCATAATTATTTCCCCACATGGTTATGAGAAACCATACAGTTCCCATGCGAGGGATTCTTTCCTGGTGATTGATCCATGTTTCAAGGTTATTGTACACTTTATCAAATCATTAAAATACCCCCCAAACCATAAAATAATTTTGGCCTAGGTAGATACCCGTTGATAGTTGGTACATGGTTTTGATAAACCTAGGTCTTCCCTAGGTGTTATAATTTTAGGAATTTTCCAAAATTTCATTGCTAAATTAAAATGTTTTTTATCACAATTCTCCCCTATATGCATCATGTAGCCCATTGGGTGACAATGTGGATTTCAAACCTCGTTCTTAATCCTTGAATATAAATTTGGGATTTCCATGTGGTTTTGAGGTAATTATTCTTATTTTTTTCACATCATCATTTTTTTCCCTTTCACCTTAGATTTGGATTCTCTTATGAACCCTAGAACAATTTTGGGTGATTTTTGGGATCAAGGTGGATTTAATGTTGCTATTTTTGGTGTTTTAGGTTTGTAGACACCATCTCTATACCTATTGGTGTGTTATACATTTAAGGAAACTAGTTTTAAAGGGTTAAAATTCTATTACCACATCTTTAAGGTCATTTTTTCTATAAAATTGTCTCATTGTAGAATTAAATGGGTGATTGTGAATTCTAAATACATTTTTATAAAAATAATGAATAGATATGATATCCATGTGACGTTTTAAATGCATTTAATTATTATTTTATAATTGTACAAAGGGTTTCAATTTTAAATTACATTTTCTCATGTTTTTAATGGAATTTTCATTATGATATGATTTTGTGAAATTATTTTATGGCTCCATGAATTGGATTTAAGTATGCATGTTGGATTTTATTCTAGTTTTGGTTTTAAATGAGTGAAAATTATGTTTTAAAGAGTAAATTGGTTTAATGTGATGTGTTAAACTCAACATTATTTATAAACAGATTTATTTAATCTATTTCAATTTTTCATTTGAAATATGTGTGTGTTTTACCTGGGGTGGAGATAAATTAACATATTTTTAATGTTTATTTGATTTAAATGGTAAGGCCTTTATCCTTGTTTTGGTTTTCAATGTGTAAAACCATGTTTATAATAGTGTCAATGAATTTTTTTAATAATGGTGTTTGATTTACATCATTTTATATAATGATCATAAAGTGGTGTTTTATGAAATGTAAAAATAATTTGGTTTTTTGATCCATGTTTTGTAAAAAGGGATAGGTTTTCAAATTAAATTTAAATGGTTAATGAGAAATAGAACCGATGAATTCCCCTTGGATTATTTATGCCTTGTGTGGGTTATTGGAAATTATTTTATGTTTTTTAATTCTTCTTGTGTTATGTTTTTTGATTATTTAATGGGTGCATGGGCGATAAGAGGGAATATTCATTGTGAGGGTGTTGGGGGTGAGGGATATTCATTTTTTATAACTTGTATAATAATCTTGGCTTTCTTATTATGTCTTATACAATACTTTATTGGTCATGGTAACCTAGATACTTAGTGGGATATGAAATTCTATTTAACTTGATGGTTCACATGACTCTTATGGCCATTCAGTCATTCTAGGAACTAGGTCAAAGATAGGGATCATCATAATAATGATTGTGTGGGAATGGTTGATGTATTCGGGGTTTTATTTCAGTATATTTTGGAGTCTAGTCTATGAGTGGGGAAAATTCATAAATAATTAGACACATTTCAATTTAAGGATATAGGGTATTTCCCATGAAACATTCTATTCCTGGATCGATTATTAATCTACGAGACGTTGTTAGGGAACTTGATTGTATCACTTCCCTTTCTTATATTGTCATGGAATCCATATCTTGCATATGTTTGTTATATTCGATGTGGTGTATGGAGTATGTATTATTATGTTTGATCCTGGTGTGTTGGGTTATTTCTGTTATAAAATAAATATTCAAATATGATTGAAAAAATTGTTTAGAATTTAAATATTAAATATTTGGGTTTCAAAGAGGATTTAAAAATTGGTGTTTTTATTTAAAGTTTTTTTCTGGTTAAATATTTACCAAGGGCCTTATAAAAATTAAATAAAACAAATGGGGTGTTTTAAAAAATACTAATGA
Organism: Viscum album; assembly: GCA_963277665.1. Lineage (NCBI taxonomy): Eukaryota > Viridiplantae > Streptophyta > Magnoliopsida > Santalales > Viscaceae > Viscum > Viscum album. The sequence continues at coordinate 27,070,059 of OY728132.1, read as the reverse complement.
GTGTGGGGTTTTGAAATGGATTGGGCTAGTAGAATTGTTTGAACTGTGTATCATTCTAGTTTAGGAAAACCATGTGGAGGATTTGAAAAGTGAATATGTAAATCTGTTTTTTCATATGTTATATTCTAACAGAATAATTTTTAGATAATTTTCGTACTATAATTTATAAATTTATTATTCAAATTAATTTTATTGTCTTAGTAGGTTGTGTTGACTTTCTGTGGTTTTAGGATCAAGCCTATATTTTCTAGGTTCTAGGTATTAAGTTGGATTTGATTTTATTTCCTTGAGGCTGATGTGAAATTAGTTGGGTTGTGGTAAGAAATAGAAGGTTGTATAGAGGTGGTTTTCAGATCGTCTCGAGTTGGTTTATAGTAGTTTTATTTTTTGTTAGTTTTTTAAATTTTATTCTATAATGTATCATTTTATTTATAGATGAATTTAATTTCTATGAATATTGGTTGGATTAGTGTATTTGGTTATAACATGTATGGAATGTTTATTTATTTTGGATTCTTATATGGTAAATGTTCCCCTATATTTTTATATTTTATTTAGGGGACAATTTTCACAAAGGAATTCCTATGATTCATAGGATTTATTATTCAGGCTATGGGGTCCAATATTTTCTTACAGGCATTGTGGAAAATTGATTCAGGTGTCAATTAGATTACACCTCATATGGATTATATATAAAATTGTATCATAGATTTTTTTTTCATTGCTGATATACTAAGATTCATGAGTATCCCTTTTATATTTTTAAATTTCCTGGTAGAAATGAGACTATGTTTTTTAAGAAACATAGTTGTAAGTGTAAGGATTTTAACACAACATGTTTTTCTAAAAATAAATAAGAAGTTCATGGAACTTTGTTTAAATTAGATATTTATAACTATCCTTTAAAAATAATTTTTCCTCTACTATGTTTTGAATTTTAAGAAACTGCTATCTACAATTGTGTTCAGTATGTTATTTGGAGTCTGATGAAACTAACTATTTTATTTGTAAATAGTAACAAACCCTTATGAATAGTAATATGACCCTAATGAATAGTAATTTTTCTTGTTATTTTATTTTATTAAGGCTTTAAGATAATAACAGCTTGGTTAATTATTCATCGTGAAATAGAAGTAGTTATAGAATTAGAATTGTTAAATTATTAATTAAGTATGATTTTAATTAAAAATTAAATAAAAAATATTTAGAAAATTATTTTCGAAAAATGGACTTCATTTTTGAATTCTACACGTCAAAAAATGGTCAGGGTAATTTTTTGGGATTTTTCTGAAATTCTTTAATTTTCGATGAATAGTAAAATACGATAAAATACCGTATAATCAAATTATCAGTAAAATTCACTATTTATAAAATAATTATTGATTAAAGGAAACTTGGTTCAAACTAAAATTCCATTATTACTATTTGAGGTCACATGAACTAAGACTCTTTATAATATTGAGCAAGAACATTATAATATTGATAAAAATAATGAAAAACACCCCCTCTCCTTCACTATAAATACCACCCTCACTCCCCTCTTCTTCCCACACCTCTCAAGCCTGGAAAAATTCCTATGTTCTACTCAATACTTTTCCCAAGTGTCTTCCTTATGTTCTATATATTCTAGTCTCACCAAAAGACCAAAATCGAAGCCCGAAAGAAGGATATCAAGGACAAGAGATCAAGAGGTAAACATCCTATTTTATTTTCTTTCTTTTATTTCATTTTATGTTATTCTATTACTTTCATTTGTCTTATGATGGGATATATAATTCCATATTCCCCCTTACTGTCCATATTATGTAATAGTTATGAGATATCAGTATCTCTCATCATATTATTTTTATGAAATTTTAAGAGACGTCGTTAGGCTGCCGAATTTTCATGATAAATTTCTCAAGTTTTCTTTTATTTCAAGATTCCTTTATTTTATTATTCTTTCCTCACCCCATATTAAATAAGAGGAAATAATGATCCATAATCATGTATATTATGGATGTTCTCATGTTCACAGAAAATTCAACATCATTATTCTTCTTCTCTCCCACTTATTCAAGGAATAAAAACATTGTCCGTGATGTGTCGAATTACCGACATCGTGGATAATGTGATTTCAATTTACCTTAATTATTTCATATCTGTTATTGAATCCATTTTTATGGTTCTAGAAGGTTATAATATATTTATTATTTCTCTTCAATGGTTTTGGAATTATTTTTTACTCATGGTTTAATTTATAAGACCAAATGAGGTTGTTATTATCAAAGAACAACTAAAATGATCTAAACAAACATCATTAATGTTTTAACTTATGTGTCATCCTCATATAAAACATCAAATTCTTAAATGGTACACATTTTGGTTCTAGAAATATTTAAATACCTTTCCATTCCAATTATGGATTTTCTCTTCCAATCAACAAGAACATCCATCATGAACCCATCATGGAAATCATGTAAAGAAGTCACCCAAAAATAGTGCAAGGAGAAAAATTGAAATAATTATAGGGTGAAATAATGTGATGAAATTATCATATAAGATGTTATAAACATGAAAATATTTCTCTAAAATACTAATCACACTCTTTTATCCATTATACATGTAGTTAAAACAAGTATAAAGTAAGATAAACTTTAGGTAAGAGAATTCTTAACCCGGTTTCCATTCTCTGGGTTATCCTTCAAATTCATTATTTATGTGCTATTTAAATTGTTTGTGTGATGGGTTATGTTTATATTATGTATTATTATGTTAATTTACATTATATATTTATACTAAATCCACTCTATTAATCCAGTCTTCAATTTAATGTAATTTATAAGAGGCATTCCTTTTTAATAACACCTTTAAAAATTCGGTTTTATGAAATTCAAAAGAAATGTTTTTATGGAATTATTCATGCTGAATGATTATGTTATGGTTCTTTGGAATTATTTATGATGAATTCTGGGACATATATCTCCCTCCAATGCATTTCTTATGTTTATGTTGGAGGTCGGCCGTATGTTTACTCCATGTTTAAATGCAATGGTTACACAAATTGTAAGGTAGTCGTGAGGGGTACAAATTATAAGGTAGTTGTGAGGGTTACAATACTATGTAAGTAATTCCCCAAGACACCTTTATGATTATATTTATGTTATAATGTTTTGTGTGGATCTTGGGTAAATCTCATGTTACACTAAGTAAGTATATGTAGGTGACAAGCATGTATTTTTAAAATTCTTTCATACGTTACGAGTATTCATGGACTAATGTGCTCTTTATTTATTTTACATCCCTTACTGAGCTTTCGTGATCATCCCAAGTTTTTAAATGATTTTCACATGTTAATGTATGATTAAGACAAATAAATAATCCATCATAAATGATTAATAATGGTCAAAGAATCATGTTTTAAGTTTTAATGGTTTATATTTTAGAAAAAATAGAGACTGTTTTTATGGTATCCAATCTGTAATAATTTGAAATGTAATGAATGTGTTATGTCTCAATTCTCTAAAGCTATAAACATGAAAAGATTCAAAATTTAAAGGAAGTGTATTATTGAATAAATTCATGATTATGTATGTTATAAGGTCAGGTCCTTATAGGAATAGTCTATATTTATCTTTCTCATAAAAAACCCGATGTTTCCAAAGGATGTTGGGTTTCGAATCAAGAAATAGATTTTTTAGATATTTTTATGGATGTTGATGTTGATTGATTTTTTAAACCATAGTTTTATGTTAGTGAAGTTGGTGTTTGTTCCTTGGTTTTAGGGTAAAAATGTTAGAGAACATAAGTTTTATGGTTAGCTCTCCGGACTTGGGAAACAATGAAGTACCCATCTGGTTCATTATCCTTATATCATGGGGTTTGTTCGGTGGTTGGTGAACTTTTTTCTGAACCATGAGTCCAAACCTCTTACAAAACTGTTTCTTCCTAGTTCTATTGTTCATTTACTCTTATAATTTTTTTATTTCTCATTTTTTTATTCTCCCATGTTGGGGATTTATTGAGGAGTGTTTTATTCCATTTTTATATGTGGTTCTTGTAAGCCTTTCTGGAATGGTTGTGTGGTTAATTGAGTTCACTTGAACATAATGAATTGTTTAAAAAAATTAATGGACATTTTGATATAATTATTTTCAAAACATAATTTTATGAACCACGAATATGAGGAAATTTCATTTTTTCCTAATTTTTTTATAAACGAGTTATTTTCCTTATGGTGTTTTGAAAACCAGATGATTCAAAATTTATTCTTTTCATATTCCAAAATGTAATTTATTTAAAAATCGTTTATATATATTTTTATTATTTTAAAAAGGGGATTTTTTATAAATTTATTTAGAAAATATTCTAAAATGGAATGTAAGTTTTGATGAGAATTATTCAGACACTTGGATTTCAGAGTGAGATAGAATTTTGAATGGAATTATTTTAACATGCCTTGTTTAGGTGATGTGTGTCCCATATGGAATTTTTTATTTTAATTGAGTGGGTTTGATTGATTTTCAAGAATACAAATTTGTGGAGTTATTTTTTTTAAAATTTCATGGTGAAGGATTGAAATTTCCAAAAGAAAATGATATTTTCCTGGTATGAATATTTTGTGTCTTTCTTAGTGGATTTTTATTCTTGGATTTTATCCTTAGTGTATGATGGGATCATTTAGTTAATTTTTAGGAATGGATTTATATTGATCTTTTATAGTGTTGTTTTTGTTTATCCCTTGGAATGGTTGAAATGGGTTCTTCAATTCGATATCCCACTGTAACTCCAAGTGGAGTAGTGGTCATGGAGACTATTTGAGCTTAGTACTCATTTTAGATTTCATGAATCTATATCATCATTCATTATATGGTCATCAAGGTTCATTTTAAGTGGTGTGGTGTATAAAAGAAATTAAAAATATCTTTTATTATTTTGGTACACTAGATGATTAATGTGTAAGAGTTATTGAGAGATTTATTTTGAGTTTAAGCCAATCATGGTGGGACTCTATTGTTCCTTCTCAACTGCATGAAGGTTTGTTTTTCATGTTTTTTTGGATGGTGTTTATAAAATGGTTCATACACCTGGTTGTGAATAGGGAGAGAGAAGTTGATATACAGAGCCTTCATCCACCTAATCAGTTAGTGATAGAGTATGAAGATAAATTTTAATAGTTGGTAATATTTTTATTGAGGAAATTCATTAATGGAATTGATAATGATTGTTTCTTTGGAGGTGGTATTCAAATAGATATTGGTCTATCTATAATTGTGTTTGTCCTAAAATATTATAACAACATTTTGACGAATTAAATTTGACTGTAATATTAATAATCAAGAAAAAAATAGTGGGTGATTCCTTGGTTCTATCTATTAGGTAGAAGAATAACCTGTTAGGTGAGGAACAAAAGTAGTATGATCCAAATCTATATGATAAGGGTATTTCTAATTAGAAGAAGAGATCTCTCCTATGAATTCAGTGTGAGGGTTCATTGAATTATAATTACTCCAATTTTAATCTTCCATGTTTTTTACTCCATTGTGACAATTTGGGTTATCTTTAGAAGTTTTAAAGGATGGTTTTTAAGAGGCCTTGGGTTTAATATATTTGTAGATTTATTATTTTGGGTCCTATCCTTTTATGGTTGTAATTCAAGTTGATAATTTGGTGATTTAGTTGTTTCTATGAAATATTATGGATTATTTTTTTTATATTATTCTTTTTGATGGTTTTTTGTGTATTTTCTTGTATTGAAAGATTATTTTTTAGAATAAACCTCATGAGTGGATTTTGTGGTTGGTTGTGAGTGTCGTTTGGTAGTGCTATGACTTTTGGGCGAACATTCTTTTAATGTTTTATGTTGTGCCAGTTTTTTGTAATGATCCTTTGAGTATATTATTATTTATATATGAGAATGTTATAAGGTTCACTATTTCGAAACAAGGGGGAGTGGTCCACCAATTTATTGTGTATGCTAGTTAGTTTTTGGCTTGTTTGGTTTTAGATGCACCATTTTAGGGTGGTACAATTTTGAACCTAGGTTATCCACATGTGTTGTGACCCATAGTGGGATATTGTGTCAGTATTTTAAGGTTATTGTGGTGTTTCATTATTTATTTGTTTTCGAAGTGATTTTGGGTTTGATATTGATTTTAAATCAATATTTATCAATTGTTTCAATGTTGTGTATCTCAGTAGTTTTCTTTAGTGCCACTTTATTATAGAAATTAATAATTGCAGGGAAGCCATGTTATGTTTCCATTGATTTTAGGACTTATAACTTGAGGTTTATGTTTAAAATATATTTTGGGAACTTTTAATATCTTTTAATTGATTAGTTTGATTGTTTTGGAGGATCTTTGTTATTTTCATTGAGATTGAATCATGTTGAGAGGTTCTTATGGTTAGGTGCTGTTCAGATATTTCGATTTCTCTCAAATTTTTCTTGACCGTAGAAATTTTGTAGGGGGAAAGTATAATGGTTGAGAGAATTGAAAAAAAAGACATGTCACTGTATAAATTATTTTTATATATTTTATATTACCATGAATTGTTCTATGTTTTAGTAGTTTTTGGTCATGAATTTTGTGTTTTTAAGCTTTTTAGGGGTAGCATGGCTTACCCACATGGTTTCGAAAACCAAATGGTCCCCATGGGAAAGAGCATGTCATGGTGATAGAGCCATTTTTCCTGGCTTCTATAGGGGTTTAAATCCATATAGAGCTACCTAGAAACCATACAGTCATTTTGGCCCAATTAGATACCATCTGCCTGTTTGAAAACACTTATGGGTTTCCAAGGTTCTAAAATTTAATAATTTCATAAAATTTCATTCTTGAATTAAAAGTTTTTTACCCCTATTATATGACGTATGAATCCTCTAACCCCTTGGGATCCAAGGAAGAATTTTAACCTTTATCCTTATTGATTCTTAGTCTTCCATTAGTGATTTATAAGAGTTTATGAGGTAATTATATCTCTTTTTTTGTATTATTCTCTTTTTTCCATGTTTCCTCTTATACTAGGATTCTCACATTAACTCTAGAACCAATGTTGATGATTTTAGGGTTCCATGTGGATATAATATCATGCGTTTTGGGGTCTAGGGTTTATATATTTCATTTATACCCCTAGTGGTGTGATCATAATTGAGGGCGATACATTATGATGGGTTTTATATTTTTTACCACCACATTATAATTTTCATTTATATGAAATTGGTTTAATTATTAATTCACAGAGTTCACATGAAATCCAAAAACTATATTATTCAAATTATGAATATATGTGTTATCCATTTAGTTTTTATAACTTTTATTATTATTTATTTAGTTTAACATACATGGTATCTCTTTTGAATTCCATGTTTTCATTTTTTAAATTTAATCTATATTATTCTAATATTTTTTGAAATAACTTACATCCTCCTTGATATGGTTTTCATGATGCATGTTGGATTTAAACCTTGTATTGGGAACATTGAGTAAAAACTATATTTTAAATTGGAAATTGAATTAATGTATTGTGTTGAACTCAACCTGATTTACTCATGTAATTATATAATTTATTTCAAACATTGGTTTGAAATGTGTGAGTGGTTTACGCTCGGTAGAAATGACTTAATGGATCATTAAATTGTATTCAATGTAAATGGTTTTCCATTGGTATTATATTTTATTTTAAAGGGTAATACCCAAGTTTTTAATGGTGCAGTTGAAATTCATTAGAAATGATGTATGATTTTAATAATTTCATAAGTCATTCCAAATTGATTATTTTATAAAATTGGAAAATGTCTTGGAATTTTAAGATAGGTTTTATGAAAAAGGATTAGTTAGATCCCTAGTTTTAAAAAGTTGATGTGAATGAAAATCCTTATGTACCCCTTGTATTATTTACCCCATGTGTAGGTTTTTGAACACTATTCTATGTTGTTCCCCCTATGTGTGGTAATTTTTTAATTTATGATGCGATTGGATTGGATATATATGGGGCTATTCAATTTTAGCGTTTTTTGGTTGAGAGTTAGTCATTTCATGTTCATTTCATGTTTATATTGTATTTTATGTTCTTTTTCCTCACTACATATTTATCACATGATCCTAGGTACAATATAAGAGATCTAATTCTATTACTCTAGTTAGTTAAAACATCACATGTCTCACTCCAGTCATGCTAGGATCTAAGGCTATTAGAAGATTTCTTATCAATGATACCTACATGGGATAGTTGGATTACATGTTGTATGGATTTTAGTATACCCTGATAACTTTAGCACATAAGGTTAAAATTCCAAAAATATTTGTTGACTCTCAGGATAAGGATCAAGGGTAGAGTCTATGACACTTTAAATTGATGATCATTTGATGATGTATAATACTTTGAACTAGTGATTGATTACAACACCCCACAATTATATTATCGGGGAATTTTTCTTTATTATTTTGTATATGGCTTTTGATATATAATGAATGCGTTTTTAGGTTTTACCTATGTATCATTCGTTATTTCCATCATAAAATGAGTTTTAAAAGACTTTCAGAAAACCATTTTTGAATTTAAAGACTCTTTTGTGGGTTTCAAATGTGGACTTAAAAATGGGTGTTCTTATTTATACAAGGATGTGGTCGTTTTAATGATTACCATGTGATTTTTTTTAATTAAAAAAAATGTTTTGTTTAGATAAATATTAATGGGGTTGTGATTTTAAAATGACATGGGTTGGTGGAAATTCTTTAAAATATTATCTTTTAGTAAAAGAAAAATGGGTGAACATTTTGAAAATTTATTAGAATTTATTTTGATTACTATAATTTAAATTTAAAGTGCCTGCAATATTTTATATTTTCATACTATAATTTTTATATTGTATTATGAAATAAATTTCATTGTATTTATTCATCTTGGTGAACAACTGATATTTTAATAGCATGCCTATTTTTTGGAACCTAGTTTTTATCCAGATACTTGTTTCATTTCATGAGGAGGACGTGGGGTGAGTTGGGTGGTGGTGAGAAACATGAGCTTGCATGGAGAAGGATTTGGTCCCAACTCAAGTTAGTTTGTAGTAGTTTTATTTTTAATTAATTATTATATATTATTCCATGACATAACATTATATTTATGAACGATTCTTATATTCATTCAAATGGGTAGGATTAGTGTGGTAGGATTTGAATTTCTTGAAATATTTATTTATTTTAGGTTACTGTATGTTAATGTTTTGGGATATTTTTATCTATAATTTAGGTGAAATCATTTCCAGATGGATTCTTATGATTCAAAGACACTATTTTCAATCCCATGGGGATTAGGAATGCCCTTTGGACCTTGTGAAAAATTGATTCAGATGTCCTGTAGATAGAATCCTAGATTGGATCACTATAGACATGTTTTTCACCTTCCTGTGGTGGTAATATAGTGGGAGTTAAGAGTATTTAAGGCACCCAACCATCCCTTTGGTGCATATTCATCTCTTTTAGTCTGAATGCATACATAATTTTTTTAAATAATTAGTATACAAATCAATACTTTAACTATAAATATAATACCTTTATATCATCAATACAAATTGTTTTACTACCATTTCTAAATCATGATTCAAGATATTTTCCACCTATATTTTTCATTATAATGTGGAATACAATATCACCATTTCATTATTGATGACACCACATTTTATTTCATTCATTTATATATTACAATGGACCACAAGACCATATCCATTACAGGGTAATGTATTCACAAGTGTAATGAACAAGCCTTTTCTTTAATTTATTGAATGTTTCTTCATATTCATATATCCAAAGAAACTTGTATTAATATCAAATAGACAACACTAATGGATTATATATCCATGTGAAATTTATCACAAAATTTTAATAGTATCTAGACAACATAATAAACTATAGATATCAATATCTATTATTGTTCTGTTCCATTTCTCAATAAAAATTGTCTTTGAAAGATCCATCGATATAACCTCACTTGAGAATATAAGTCCCAAGAATAAAACATTTTATATCAAAAAAATTTAGTTTTTAAATTTGATATGCAACATATCCTTACATAGGTCTTAAACATAATCCCCCAAATGATCTTTATGTTTTTACATACTATTTTAATATATTAGAATATCATTAATAAATAAAATCAAAAATTGATCACGATAATCGCAAATTTTTTTACTCAGTAAGTCCATAAATATATCAAAAAATAAGATAAACGATTAAAATATATTTATATCCTTATAATTTGTAAAATAGTTAATCGATATGGAGTATACGATACTTATTCTTAATTTTTATCTTACCAAGTTACAATAAATAATTCCAAGATGCACTGATCCTTATTTCTTCATAAGAAAAATAATAGGTTCTCCCCATGGTGATGAACTAGAGAATATAAATCCTTTATCAATATTATCTTGATGTCTCTTCATCAATTATGGAAACTCAATCAGTTACATTATATATAGTGTCTTTGAAATATGTGTATTTCCATGTATGAGTTATATTATAAAATCAATTTTACGATTAAGTAAAAGTCTATGAATTTTTTCAAGAAATGAAAAAGAATATTCCAAAAAATAGGAATATATTTACTGTTGATTTTCTCCCAAAACATTTATGATGAGAATCCTTTTTCAGTTGGTAGTATGGTCTCAAAAATGGATGTAATTCCCATTAGATATTCAAGTTCATCCTCAAACCTATATACATTGAAAAGTTGATTTGGTATATCAAATGTTTTTTCTTTATTCTAGAATTTTATAAGGGATCTATATATAGAGACTCTCAACACTCACAATCCCATAAAATTCCACCAAATGAAAAATTAAAGGATTTTTATAGGGAAACTTTTGACGAAATACATCTTGAAATACCTTACTATAGAGTGGAAAATCAGTCTTCCATAAATATCATAACCAACTTTAGTTGTTAACGTAGAATAATACCATCCATTATCTTGGGGTTATCCCATAGATTAGCGTATTGAATCTGAAAATTCTTAAGTTATTCACATATATGACATTGAAATATTAGTGATATAATTTGATGTACATTATTTACCATGTTTTATATCATCATTTTCTTACTAATTAGTTACTCTATGATCTTATTTTCCACACACAAAATCACATTCCCTTTTTACATTTCAATGACTGTTTCATCAAACATTCATATCATGTGGGAAATTGAATATTCTTTCCACCATAGTCTTCATAAACTGAACTCCCAAGAAAATCCATTTTTCTCTTATTAGGTTTGTTAGGAAACACTTCTAGGTTGGGGATGTTAATAATATATTCAGCTAGCTAGGTAGATATAACAACTATATTTCTCACTCCGTCTCTATCAAAATTAGTTTCCTATTATAACAACCACCACATTATCCATAACACCCATTGATTACAATGTTAATCCTTATTTGAAACATTTACTATAACCAAAAAACATATCATGAGTATCAAACAACATTAAATAAATTGATAAATCATATGATTATGAAAATAATTCTTATGATGTCCAAAATTATGACACATTCTTTTAAACGCCGACACTTTATGTTTATCTCATATCAATATGGAATATCATCTATTCCAATAGATTTTATATTTTCATCGATAAAAATGGTTCTTAATTTAATTATAAATTAACCAAAGAATATATATTGAGACTGTTAGACTATGTATGCAGTTATGACACTTTTTCATGCACTAGATGAAGATCAAGTTAATAACTAACTATATTTTTTTGGGTTTTCACCCTTAGGTGAATCTGTGCTAATTAATAAATAAATATTTTAGTATCCATAGAGGGATTTAATTGATAATAAACCAAAAAATATCTAATTTACCAAAACATTAGTATTTTATCCAATATATAATCTTCTCCCTAGTGTTGTCACTAAAATTTCATAATCCAAATCCGAAAAATAACTAAACCCGACTATAATACCAATGAAGGTGACCCAAAAATTTATTATATAAATATTATGTTATTAAAGATTAATATTCAATACATATCATAATAATAAAATCTCCAAAACCATAATGGATTAGTGTATTTAGTCAATAGACACCCAATAAATGTATTTCCTAAAAGATTCTCAATACATTCCCAAAATTATTTCTCTTGTATCACTCTTATAAGACATAACATACTTAAAATAATTATTCATAACCAAGGGAAATAAAATCATAATAAAAGATTAGATCATATATCAATAAAGGAATACAAAATAAATATCATTAAATAATAATAAGTGATCATAAGACAAGTATAATATTGTGAAAAAATGATCATAAGTTATGAAAGTCATTCCCAATCATTCAAATAACATTAATCATGAATCATTTTATAAGTATTTTTCATAACCAAAGGTATAATTCATAAGAGTGAGAAATTGTTAATAATAAATCATGATCCATGAGAATATGTCCTAATCACAAGACATAATTTTTTTTCAAACTCAGAAGTAAATAAAATAATTTATTTATTAAAGGTTAACTTCCAAGACAATCATAGTTAACAAAGTTTCATAATGGAGTGGGTTTACTCCCGATTCTATTATTAAATTATCCAAATATTACACCCAAGACTATTAGAATATACATAATACCTTACTACTCGAGTTTTACACCCAATAAAATTTGTACGATCTCATGAGATATCTATATTTAACCAATTCATTATAGGGATATATAATTCTTAGTCCCTCAACTAAATTAATTAAAACCATAGACAAGTGTTCCATAAGATCAAAAAAACATTCATCATTTCTTTATATAACAACCAAAGGATTGATAATGGTATTCATAAACATTTTTTCATCATATTATCACAATATATCAAGATAAATTAGGTAGATGGTATTACAAAAAAATCTTTATTTCCTCATACTCTAATTAACCCAGGGGAAAAACGAGTTTCACAGATTAAACCTCAAAAACTCTTAATCATTATCCATAAAAAAAAATTATGACATTGTATCACAATAAAAATATCGCAAATGAATCACAACTAAGATTAATTAATGTTTATATAGATGAAAAATACATTTAAAATAGAAATATATCATTTCCATGAAATTAAAGAAATTATCCTTTTTTGGTATCTTTAGAAGATAAAATTCGAAAAATATTTATAAAATTATTTTATATGAAAAAAACCGATGAAAAATATAATATTATATTCTATGAAAATAATGGTCATGATGGTAGTAAAATTATTTCTTATCATATACATCAAAATAAAAAATTATTTTTAGGCTCTTGTAAAAAGTAAAAATTGTATCATATATAAAACATTGAAAATGATTTCATTTAATAACATTTAAATAAATACTATGGTATAAAAAATAATCTTTCTAATTTATTTTATAGTTAAAAACTTCTGTAAAATATTCTTAATCACAAGGAAATTGAAGAAAATGTTCATCAACCAAAGTGGAAATAAGGTCATATTTAAATAAAAACATTTTATTGATCTTTTAAAGTACTGTAGAGAGGATAAAAATTGGAAGACATAAGAAAACAAAATATTATATTAGGAGAGAATAATATATGAGGTATAAAAGATATTAATCATATAATTATTCTTAGTGTAAATTTGAAATAAGAAATATCAAAATGAAATGGGATTGTAACATTAACCCTTGTAGCTTTAATTTCTTTTGAAATATTGACCCCTTGAAAGAAATAACATCAAATGAGACATTAAATACCATTGTTATGAATTTATTCATGATATAATATTTCAAAGGGGAATTATATACCCTATATAAACAATAATTGTTCCATAACATGAATGATGTCTTGTAGAAAAAATATGGAGATAAAGAACCACTACCTCATGTACTGTATTTATTCAAATGCATTCAAAAATAATATATAATAATTTTTTTTATTAATCTATTTAATACAAATATTCATACATAAACCAGTATATATCATTACTTTAAAATTTCTTATTATCCATATATAGTAAATTCATCATTAAAATCTATATTCAGTAAAAACTGGTCTACATTCAATTAATGTTTTGGTTTGATAGTTTTGGTACTTGACCTTTGACAGAGTTTCATCTTATAAAAAATAATAATCATATAATAATTTTAATGTTTATTAATTATATAAACAATTATAACCACCATATATGGTAGTGATGAGAAATAAATTACATCATTTTGTGAAGATGATAGTCTATACGTTCGCATGTGTGATATTTCTTCTTTTTTGATGAAAAAAATAAAGACAAATAAAAATAATACAACATTCATTAATGATAATTATATCATAAATATAATTTAAATTAATTAAATATATCATCATTACAATCCATTTAATTTGGAAATTAGAAAAGAATCACACTACTTTGTGGAGGGGCAGTCCACACATACACACGTAAAATGCAATAATTTTCCAATGAATGGGAATGTGATAGAAAATGGATATAATACTAATATAAAACATATTATTAGATTAAATATACTGATCTAATACTATGAAGATGGTTATAGAACATTTTTAGTATGTTCATCAAAAAAACATGAAATATATTAGTAATAACATATACCTCTTCTTGGGGTATCCTCCCTTGAAAAACACCTTATGGATTATTGGATGGGTCTTTTCGAAAAAAAACTCATTGATGTGTATAATAATGCAGGGATAAATATTTCTTTATCTTAGTTATGCTATTGTTCTCAAATGGTGTGTAAAAGATAGGATAGGATGTGCCATTTTATAAGTGAGGGGAGTGTCACAATTGTAAATATTTAAATTTATAAAATATAACAAAGCTATTCTCATTTGTAATTAGATAAAAATTGGATCTATGTGTAATATTGTATGATATAAGGTTCAAATAAATTTGACCAATAGTATTTATAGAATTTTTTAGGACATATGAACACTTTTCTCTTTAGATTAACCCCTACTTAACCCATTTAACCTTTATCGTGGTAATAAGTTTTGTAACATGGTTAGTATTCATTCTAAAAAGTTAGGTTTAATTTATAATATAATACTAATTATAAAAATTCTGAAATTGGATTACATTTTAAATTATTAAATTATTATAATAATTAAAATTTACTTTTAACATTATGTCACGACCCATCCCCCGGGGCCCATGCCGTGACTACCCCAAGCCCACCTTCGATAGGCAAGGGGCTGATGACTAGCACCAAAGGCGTAAATCCCTAAACTGGGAAGCCATTGCCTTTAAAACGTTATAAATCACACAACTGAGTGCGAGATAAAGAAAAACGCTAAGTAAAACTATATACAAAAGAGTACTGAAAGTAGTGGGGCCGGAATACACGCCCAATAGGAAAGTACATGTACAACCGAAAAAGAAGTACAATAGAAGAAGAGAAAAATAGCTGTTGGGTCGTCCTATGGGATTCCTACCTGAAGGGTAGGTATAGATAGCCTCCACAGCACTCCACGCCTGTCGGTCTCCTCCATGTACTGACACGTCGTATGGCATACCTCTGGGTACCATCCAGTCCTGGTACTCATAGCCTCAGTCAGTGTTGTCCATCTTCTGCAACCAACACAACGAGGTGCGGGCACAGCCCATGCTGGGGTGAGTATAACAATACTCAATAGGGACCCCGAGACCCTCAAGGTCTCACAAAAACCAACTAGGATAAACCAAAAAGTATTAAATCAACAGATAACCCCAAATATGTATATGCCCATTCATATAACTAAGTTATCAAGTAATCCATCTCTATCCTGAGGAAAAAACACAAAAGTTACTCACTCAGATCTACAAGGATTTTTATTCACATTATCGAAACCACGACTACAAGAGAACTCATCATCTTCCGAGTACAGTGGGCCTTCCGCGACACCAAGGCGCTTCCCACTAACCTTGGACTGCTGAGGTACTCCTCCTGTCGAGTGATGTTGGTCTGCAGCGTCACCAAGGGGCTCCCCACCGTGGGTCTGCCACGTCACTAAGGCACTCCACCTTGGAGCCTGACGAGGTACTCCTCCTGTCGAGTACCATGGGTCTGTCATGACACTAAGGCTATCCCCACTGTTGGTCAGCTGCGACACCAAGGTGCTTCCCACTGGGCTAGTCGAGTCACTCCGAGTCGAAACGATCCGCAGTTGTTAGGTCTCAGCCAGCTACTAGGTCTGCGCACTCTACTCGCTCGTCACCAGAATGATCCACTCCATGAGCAAGTGGTCGAAACTCTAACTATCATGAATCCCCACGAAGAAGTATCTTAAAGGAGTACCACGTCATAGGGGTCTCAATTCAACAGATGGCGCCTAAATTGGACGCCCGGTCAGTGAGTTATTAACATTTTAGTCCCGGGGCCCGGTTCGATTCGTGCACGATCCAACCTGACCAAAACTCAACTATACCCTGAAATTCAGTGGGGTATATTCAAAGGTAGAGTCATGCCCCAAGATAACCATTTCCACTGATAGTTCATCAAATGGATGTCTAGGGCCAAATATATGGCCAAAGAAAGTAAAGGGTCAGTAGTGGACCTAGGTCCGGTCTGACCCCATATGAGCCGACCTAGTCTGGGTCAACCTAATCAGACCTGTTGGGTCCTGCCCGACCCATTTGGTGGGCTATCCTGTTAGGTTTGTCCAGGCCCACTGGGCTCATCCCAGCAGGCCGCGTGGGCGATTTGGCTCAGGCTCGGGGCTGGTGTGACCCGTAGCGTTGTGAGGGTGCAGCTCATCATCTCGGCTCAGATGGCTGAGACCAATTCGACTAGTTCCACGAGGGGTGCGACTCGGGAAGCACGGGGTGTGCGGGCCCACGTGGTTCGTCTGGGTGTACGGGAGGCAGCCGGGTGGGCCGGCGGGCGGCCGGGCAGGCTGAGAGGCGCGGCGGGGAGGCGGCCGGGCAGGCTAGCTCGGCGTAGTTCGGGCTGACATGGGTCGATGGGGTTTTGGCCTGTGTGCATAGAAGGACGATGGTGGCTGGGAGCTGGCGCGACCCTAGTCAACAGGCGGTTCTATTAGGCCCGGGGTGGCAGAGCCTATCCTATTAGAGCGTCGCGAGGGCGGCTCAGTTCTCGGAGGCTGAGGGTAGTGTGGTCGTTTCCTTCGAAATTCCGTCACCTCATTGCTTTATCTCCATGATGTATATTTTTATAAAAAATATCGATGGAGGGGGTCGGGCCATGTTTGTTTGGCCGCAACCCTCCGTGGTTTGGGTGATAACAAGCGGATCCCAAGTATAAAGCACAAAAACACCCGTTCTTCGTTTTGAGAGAAAGGAATAAAATGAGACCAAATCATACTTAAATAAAAAACTAAACCCCTACCTTTGTTCGTTGATTGCCGAAGAAGTCACAGGAAGAAGACGGAGGTGATCTTCATTCATTACGTCTTCCACACACATCCAATTCTGAGCTGTGTTGGCTCATTGACGACATTGCGGAGGGAGGTCAGTTGACGACGTCCCACATCGGTAGGTGTCTGAGAATGATGTTCGAAGAAGATCATTGCCGATGTTCTTCATTCTTTGTTGGATGCTTTCTCCCAATATCTCCTCTTCCAAAAGCTTCCACCAAATTTCAAATTCCAAGCCAAAAATGATATGGTTTCCCCAATTTAATTGTTGGCACAATATTAAAATTGTGGAAATTAATTACATAGGTTGGCGTAATAAGGATGGATTGTTGGAAACATTAATGTTAGAGTAGTCGAGAGGCTCTCCCTCATTAAAGAGGGATAGTTGAGAGGTTTTCATCTCCTCCCATTAATAGGGGGTTTAGTTCCATGTGGTCCTCATGTCGTACCCTCTCACGGGAGGTTATGTTCGGGTGGGCCCCACCACCATAACCTCTCATGGGAGGTTAAGGTGTGGTGGTACCACCTCTAACTTCCATGAGGTAGTTTTAACCAACAAACACCCATATGGTGGCTCATATAAAAATAAAGTGAAGCTCACTTTATTTATAATTTTCCACAAAAACCCAAAAACTAAATTTTATTCTCGACACACTGCCATTGAAGTGAAAGTCTCCGTAAGCGAATACTGGTGATGTGAGTTCAACGGTGTCCTCAAATTTCAATTCTGAGCAGCGGTTCAAATGTTATAAAAACATGCTCATAAGTTTGCTGAATGAACCTGAAAAAAACTTCAGAAATTGATTCTGGCCACACTGAGCCTCGAAATCATTCTTCGTCAATTTTTGTAGACTCGTAAAATTCCCATAAATTTATGAAAAAAAATTACATGGAATTTATAGGTCATTACATTCTCACCACCTCAGGGATTTACATCCTCATAAGCTATAACTCGTACTAAGAGAACAAGTGGGGGTACTAATCACGCATCTGAGCCTCCCTCTCCCATGTGCTCTCTTAGAGGTTCCCGTGCTACCAGTGAACACACACTAGATGTATTGACCGTCCACGTAGGACCTGATCCTGTCGATCCTCAATCTCTTATGGAACCTCTATTAAAGTCACCCCATCATTGATGTCCAACTCTCCATGGTCGAGGATGTGGGATGGGTCGTACACGTATCTCCTCTGCTGAAATATGTGAAAAACTTCATTCACCCTGTGAAACTTAGATGGAAGAGGTAAGCGGTAAGCCACCTTGATAATTCTGCTAAGGACTAGAAAAGGTCTGATGAACCTCAGATAGAACTTTCCTCCTTGTCCAAATATTTATAGACCTCATCGAGGTGAGACTCGTAGAAATATGTGGTCACCATCCTCTAATTCTGAAGGTCTTCGTCTCCTATCATCATATGAATTCGGTCTGCTCTCTTCTGTCTTCATCCTCTCTTAGATGATCTGCACCTTCTCTATGGTATCCCATACCATCTCTGGTCCCACTAGTGCTGACTCACCAGGTCCAGTCCAGCACATAGGTGATCTGTAAGGACGTCCGTATAACACCTCAAAAGGTGAAATCCCTATGGTGGAGTCATAGCTGTTGTTGCATGAAAACTATACTAATGGTAATTGATCCTCCCAGCTACGACTGAAGTCGATGACACAAGCACCCACAATGTCCTCGAGGTTCTGAATGGTCCTCTCAGTCTGCCCATCCGTCTGAGGATGGAAGGTGGTGCTTAGATGAATCTACATCCCGAGAGCCTCCTCCAACCCCTTCCATATCCGAGAAGTAAACCGTGCATCACGATCGGAGAAAATAGATGAAGGTACTCCATGTAGCAGCACAATCTCATGTACATAGAGGCATCACAAGATCTATACTGAACTCTGCTCTCTGATATGTATGAAGTGGGCCGACTTGGTGAGTCTCTCAACGACCACCCAAATTGAGTCATGACCCCTGGAAGTACATGGAATTCTTGTCATGAAGTCCATTTATATCCCATCCCACTTCCAATTTGGGACCTCTAAAGGCTGAACCAAGCCCACTGGTACCTGTTGCTCCGCCTTCACTTACTGACAGGTGAGACATCAAGAGAAAAACGCCGCTATGGCCTTCTTCATACCTGGGCATCAATGCTGTCATCGAAGGCCCTGGGACATCTTCAAAACTCCTAGATGTACCAATAAAGGGGATTCATGGAACTCCCTCAACACTTTCTCCTTAAGTGACATTGGTACCATAGTACGTCCTCTAGAGAGGATGACCTGATCCCCACCTTACTAAAATCCATCAGGTGTCTTCCCTGTAGATATCTAAGAACGTCATGTCTCGTAGTCAGGATCACCATTTTGTGCCTCCCTAACTCTCTTAAGAAGTGGGGGAGTGACTTTAACGGGCTGAAGGAAATATGCTCCATCTCCATCCACAAAGGATATCATCAAAGTGGCCAGCTGCTTCATCGCCTCACCTAGCGGCTGTATACCAGATCTATTGCTGAGTGCATCTTCTATAATGTTCCCCTTTCTAGGTTTATAGACTATCTAGAAGTCATAATCGTAGAGGAACTCAAACCATCACTGGTGTCTCAGGTTCAGGTCCTTTTGAGTGAAGATTTACCAGAGACTCTTATGATCATAGTACAAGGTAAAACGTTCGCCCATCACATAGTGTCACCACATATTCAAGGTTAAGATCACTACTGCTAACTCCAGGTGATGGGGAGATTAGTTCTGCTCATGTTGTCTTAGCATCTGAGAACCATGCATGATCACTACTCGCTCCTGCATTAGGACACACCCGAGTCCGATCCCTGATGCGTCGTAGTAGACTATGTACCCTATGACTTCCTCTGGAAGCCTCAAGATGGGGGAACTAGTCAGCCTTTGCCTCAGCTCCTGAAATCTCTACTGGTATCTCTCCGACCACATGAAGGGTTTTCCCCTTCTTCTTCAAGGCCGATAGTGGTGCTGCAACTCTGGAGAAGTCTGGAACGAACCTGCGGTAGTAACCATCCAAATCTAGGAAACTTCGTACCTCGGTCACACTCCTGGGTGGCTCCCAAGAAAGTACCGCCTCAATCATCGATGAATCCACTGCAACTCTAGCCCCCAATATGACGCGTCCCAAGAAGTTAACCTCTCAGATCTAAAACTGACACTTTGAGAGCTTACCATAAAGATGGTTCTCTTAGAGTGTGTCTAGTACTACCTGCAAATGGTAGGCGTGCTCCTTCTCAATAGTCAAGTAGATCAGAATGTCGTCGATGAAGACAATGACAAAGTGATCGAGGTATGGCTAGATGATTCTGTTCATGAGTCCCATGAACACTGCTGGTGCATTGGTTACACCGAATGGCATAACCGAGAGATCGTAGTGGTCGTACTAATATCTAAAGTTCATCTTCTGCACATCCTCATCTAAAACATTGAGCTGGTGATAGCCTGATCTCAGATCTATCTTCGAGAACCACAGGCTCCCTTAAGCTGATCAAAGAGGTCATCAATCCTCGGGAGTGGGTACTTATTCTTCAAAATCACTAGGTTTAGGCGATAGTAGTCAACACAAATCCTCAAGCTTCCATCCACCTTCTTCGTGAATAGAATCAGGGCTTCCCAGGGAGAAAAACTAGGTCTGATGAATCGCTTCTCCTTCAAGTCTTCTAGCTGTACCCACAGCTCGAGAAGCTCCCCGAGAGACATCTGATACGCTGGTATAGATATCGGTTCCCTCGCGGTGTACATGTCAATATAGAAGTCCACCTCTCTGCGAGGAGGTCGTCTTGGGAAATCATTAGGGAAAACATATGTGTACTAGTCCCCCACTACAGGATAAGTGAAACTCTCCACATCTACTACTCCATGGGTAAGCCAAGAAAACTAATGAGTGATCAGATGCAACATCCTCTGAGTAAGTCTTTCCTATGTTTCAAAGAATCTTTTCTCACTGGTGAAGGTAAACCTATTCCCATCCATGTAGACACACAACAATTTGTGCCTAATACAGTCAATCTAAGAATGGACTATAGATAACCAGTCCATACCCAAGATGACGTCGTAAGGCCTCGACGCCGCTACTAAAAGATTCCAGCTGAAGATCTCGCCTCCTAGAGTATGCTCACACTACCGGCACCAGTGAGTAATTGTCCAGTCTACTCCCGTAAAAGTCTCTATCCATAAGGATCGAGCAAACGGCTCCTTCAGAATATCCGAGCTCCGAACGAGGATAATGAAAATGAAAGAGTGACTGACACCAGTGTCTATAACAACTGCAGCTGTGGTGGAGTAGACACAGATCATACCTTGAATCATATCTAGAGCGCCCTGATCGTAGGAATCAGTATCCTAAATCTGAGCTCCCCCTTGTCCACTTGCTCCCTGTAGTTGGGGTGGACCTTCTGGTGGTGGTGGCGGTAACATATCGAAACTTCATCCCCTGCCAGCTGTACGGACAGCTCCTCTACCATGTCCACCTGTTCCCTACGAACCGCCTCGATCGAATATTTTCCTCTCCATGGATGGTCCTTCAAATATTTTCTAATCATCCGAACAATGGATCAGACAGTCACGAGCCTTGTGACCCTGGCCGCCACTTGAGAAACACTACCCACTCCTAGCATGGATGTCTCTGCTCCGGGTTCCCTGCACAACCGATCCTGAGTCATGCGGTCATCCACATGTAGGTATAGTCCTTTTGGACCTCTACCACATCTATCTACTTCCATCTATATAAGAATCCACTGTGTGTTGAATAGTGTTGGGTCTCGCTACTGGAGACTACTCAGCAAGGAAAATCTCCACTAAGAGGGCTCGCTCCAACACCCCTCCCTCCGTCAGGATGCCGAGGGAGATCATCGAAGCCCTGATCTCTCACCTAAGCCCCTGTTCGAATGTATAGGCCCTGAAGAATGGGTCTCGTACCATATTTGTAGAGTAGCATGAAAGGTATGTGAAACTTTCTGAGTACTGAGCTACAGTCCTACTTCCCTGCTGCAGATGAAGTAACTCCTATATGTGCACTACGCGAAGAGTCGCTGGGACAAACACCACCCGAAATGGGCTCTCGAAGTCTACACAGAGAAGAGTCATCTCGTTGTGAACCTGGATCATTGAGCTCCACCATATGCCTGTAGAAGTATAGAAGCAAGAATCACCATCAAGTCGGCTGGTGTCCCTACTTGTCTGAAAACTCTCACCACAACCTCCAGCCAATACTAATCCACATGTGGGTCCATATCTCCCCTGAACTTGGGTGGACTATGGTGCTGGAACTTGTGCAACACGCTCAAGCAGCGTGCATCATCTACTGTTGGGGATGGGGGCATCAGTGGCCGAACAGGTAGTGGTAATGCTGGTGCCTCCGCTGTGATAGGGCCATGCACCGAGGCCTCATCTCTCAGTGGGCTATCTGTGCATAAAACTCTCGGGACTCTACCTGGTCGTCCACATGGAGGCATCATAAAATAATCAAATGTGACATGATCAAAGAATAAACCTATTGAGCTGACCTGGTTGAGTTGACTTAAAGAAATTTTTTGAAAATACACACGCAATTCTTGTTTTTGTGCACTGAGTCAGAAATGGGTAGTCAGGGTCCTGGTGTATATATTTGTTGGCCTCCACACCTACAATAGACTCTCTGAACACAAATCCATAGTCAATACCATTAACACTATTAATTCATAGAAAATAATGATCAGTGTATTATGTTCTATGGTAGAACCGACCCCTTTGATACCAATTTGTCACGACCCATCCCCTGGGGCCCCTGCCATGACTACCCCATGCCCGACTTCCATAGTCCAAGGTCCGGTGACTAGAACCAAAATAATTAATCCCTAAAATGGGAAGGAATTTTCTTTAAAACTTGAAAACACACACAACAGAGTTTGAGTTGGAAGCCAAACACTATGTAAAACTGTAAACAAAAGAGTGTCGAAAGTAGAGGGCCCAAAATACAAGCCCAACAGAAAAGTACAAGAACAACTGAAAAACAAGTACAATAGAAGAAGAGTAAAACAACTTATGGGTCATCCTCTGGGATTCCAGTCTAAAGGGTAGGTACAGATAGCCTCCATAACACTCCACGCCTGTCGGTCTCCTCCATGTACCGACACGTAGTATGGTCTATCTCTAGGTTCCATCCAATCCTGGTACTCTCATCCTCCGTCAGCGTTGTCTGCCATCTGCAACCAACACAACGAGGTGCATGTATAGCCCATGCAAGGGTGAGTATAACGATACTCAGTAGGGGTCCTGAGACCCTCAAGGTCTAACAAAAAATGACAAGGATAAAAAAAGTATTAAATCAGCAGATAACCCCACATAGGTATTTGCTCGTACATATACCTATGTTATTAAGTAATCCATCTCAATCATGAGGTAAACACAAAAGTTACTGACTCAGCTCAACCAGGATTTTTATTCACATTATCGAAACCACGACTGCTAGAGAACTCCTCCTTTTTTGAGTATATTGGGCCTATCGTGACACCAAGGTGCTTCATACTAACCTTGTACTGCTGAGGTACTCATCTTGTCAAGTACCGTGGGTCTGCTGCGTCACCAAGGAGCTCCCCACCATGGTTCTACCACGTCACCAAGGCGCTCCCCCACATAGCCTGCTGAGGTACTTCTCCTCTCGAGTACCGTGGGTCTGCCACAACACCAAGGTGCCCCCCACTGCGGGCCTTCCGCGACACCAAGGCGATTCCCACAGGGCTATTCGAGTCACTCCGAGTCGAAATAGTCAGCATTTGTCAGGTCTCAGCCAGCTACGTGGTCTCCGCACTCTGCTCACTCATCACTAGAAGGATCCTCTCAACGAGCTACTGGTCGATACTCCAACTGTCACGAATTCCCACAAAGAAGTATTTAAAAGGCATGCCATGTCATATGGGTCTCAACTCAATAGGCAACGCATCAATTGGATGCTCGTTCTGCGAGTTATTAACCTTTTTGCCCTGGGGGCCGGTTGGATTCGTGTACGATCCAACCTGACTGTAACTCAACTATACCCTGAACTTTAGTGGGGTATAATAACTGGTAGCTTCACATTCCAAGATTACTATCAATGCTGACAGTTCATCAAATGGATGTCAAGTGCCAAAGACATGGCCAAAAAAAGTAAAGGGTTGGTAGTGGAGCCAGGTCCGGTCCGACCCGGTCCGACCCAGTCAGGGCCGACCCAGTCTAGGTCGACCTAGTTAGACATGTTGGGTCTGGCCCGACCCGTTGGGCGGGCCAACCTGTTAGGTTTTTCTCAGCCCATTGGGCCTAGCCCATTAGGCCACTTCAGTGATTCAGCTGAGGCTCGGGGTCTTTTCAGCCAGGAGTACTGCGAGGGTGCGGCTCAGAATCTCAGCCCGGATGAAAGAGACTGTTTCAGCCAGTGCAGCGGGGGGCGCGACTCAGGAAGCACATGGTGCGCAGGCTATGTGGGGCACATGGGCCGTCAGGTGGCCGGTCACCGCACTACCAGGCTGGCGGGTGGCTGGGCAGGGCGCCAGGTGGGCTAGTGGCTGGCCGGCCAGGCTCGACGGCGTAGCTGGGGGGCGGCTAGGTAGGCTGTCTCGACATGGTTCGGGCTGGCGGGGTTTCGGTTGGTGCACAGTAAAGGCCGGCGACATCTAGAAGCTAGCGCAGCTTGGGCCGGTGGGGGGTGCAGTTCGTCCCGGGGTGGGTGAGCCGATCCGGTTAGAGAACCGCGAGGATGAAACAGTTTCTTAGAGGCTGCGGATAGTGTGGCCATTTCCTTCATCATTCTGTCACCTCATTTCTTCATCGCCATGCTGTAGATTATCATAAACAAGATCGTCATAGGGGGTCGAGCCATGTTAGTTTGGCCCGCACCCTCCGCGGTTCGGGTGATAACAAGCGGCTCACAAGTATGAAACGCAACAACCCTCGCTCTTCATTTTTTGAGAAAGTAAGAAATGGGAACAAATCATACTTTAATAAAAAATTAAACCCCTACCTTTGTTTTTTGATCGCCGATGAAGTAACGGGAAGGAGAGGAAGGTGATCGTCATTCATTGCATCCACTGCACACTTCCAATTCCAAGATGCATCGGCTCATTGATGACGATGCAGAGGGAGGTCATTTGGAAACATCCCACGTCGGTTGGTGTCTGGGGAAGAAGCTTTATGAATATAGTAACTGACATTCTTCGTTCTTCATTGGAAGCTTTCTCCCAAGCTCTCGTCTTCCCAAAGCTTCCACCAAATTGAAAATGCCAACCCAAAAGTGATATGATTTTTCCAAATTAATTGTTGGCACAATATTCAAATTAGGGAAATTAATTACGTAGGATGGCGTAATAAGGATAGAGCATTGGCAACATTAAAGTTAGAGGAGTCAAGAGTCTATCCCTCATTAACGACGGAGAGTTAAGATGTTTTCCTCCCCTCCCATTAATAGGGGGTTTAGTCCCAAGTGGTCCCCAAATCATAAACTCTCGTGGGAGGTTATGTTCGGGTGGGATCCACCACCATAACCTCTCATGGGAGATTAAGGTATGGTGGTCCCACCTCCAATTTCTATGAGGAGGTTTTAACCAAAAAACACCCACATGGCGGCTCAAATAAAAATAATGTGAAGCTCACTTTATTTATTATTTTCCTTGAAAACCCAAAAACAAACTTTTATTCTCGACCCACTACTATCGAAGTGAAAGTCCTCTTAAGCGAATACCGGTGTTGCGAGTTCAAAAGTTTCCTCAGATTTCAATTCCAAGCACCGGTTCAAAAGTTATAAAAACCCACTCGTATGTTTACTGAACTTACCCAAACAAAACTTCCAAAATTGATTTCGGGAACATCAGGCCTCGGAATCAAGCGCCATCAATTTTTGAGGACTCTTAAAATTTATATGTATTTAAGAAAAAATATTTCCATGTAATTTCCAGGTCATTAGATTATACTTAAAAACACACGTAAAAACAGTTTTTAGAGAAATGAATTTTTAAGAATATAATTGAATTCAATCCACTTATTTTGATGTCAAAAAACCTTTGATGATTGTAAAAATGATGTACTAAAAATATAATCTAAAAATTTCATGAAAATAATTCATAACTAGTTATTAATATAATTTATTTAAATAAAAAACATTACATGCATAAGTTTTTTTTCAAAAAAACATCTACTTTTTACATTCAAAAGATTTTATTTTCATTTATTTATGATTGATAACCATTGAATTAATTTTATACATGATAATGGTTGTAGTATTACTGTATATACCATTAAGGGCATGACTGTCATTGAATAAAATATCATGGATTTTATTATTTATAGTCAAGAGTGTGAATTTTGTTGATTCATAAGATTTTTATTAATATTTGGCTAAAAATATATGTTTTGTTGATATCTAAAAACACCAAAAATTTAATGGAATCTAGGTTAAATTTTATGAAAAATATAAAATCAAATATCACTTTTTATTTTAATAAAATAGAACCTATGATTTTGAATATTTTTATAGGATAGAAAATTGATTTTATTATTTTCTAATGCACTATTTTACACTTTATAAAAAATTTATGCCCTGAAAAATATTTTATAAATTTATAATTCATAGTTATATAAGAATTTTTTCATAAAACATACAATATATATTGTAAATTATATATATTTTTTACAATTCATCAAAAAATTGTCTATTTTTATAAAAAATATAAAAAATATTTCCTATGAAAATATTGATATTCATTTTCTAAAAATGAGATAAATTATATTAATATAAATATAAATATTATGATGCTTTAATATTTAAATTTTAATATAAAAATTAATATTAATCAAATTATGTTTAAACTCTCCTTACTAAATTGTACTCTTATTTGTGCTTTATGTTACATAATTTGATATATATTTTTATAAGGATTTAATATTTGTAAATAATTAATTTAATAATTGAATATATCGATTTTTATGAATTTTACTATTTTCAATGACTATTTTACTATTTATATGATGAAATATTATTATAATAGTCATTTACTATTCTAATTTTTAGATCATTATTATAATTCATAAGAATACCAATTATTTTATTTTTTATTCGTTCTACAAATTTTCAATATTTTTTTATATTTAATTTTAAAAATTATAATCATATTTGTAATGATTTTTTATTTATTTTGAGAGTGTTATAATGAAATTATATATTTCTCTAAAACTTCACCCCAATGTATTTTGAAATTATAAATATATTGTTCATTTATTATCCTTTTCTAATGACATGATTTCTTATTTTATAAAGTACATTAATACCTCATAAATATATTGTTGTTGACGTATTTAAATGATGTTTTATTCTACCATGTACTCTATATGATTATTAATATACATTATATATAAATATAATAATATATATTTTGAGAAGGAAATTTATAATAATTGAAAATTCAATGTCATTATAGAGTCAAACTTTCTATATACACTGATCCCCCTCTCATTGTTGGAGCTCCACAACATAGGTGTATAAAAATAAATTATTTTAAAATAACTAAACCAACCTTAAAACTATAATTTAATTTCATAAACAGAAAAAAAAAACATTTCATTCCATTAAAAATACAATTTAATTATTTCTCTTCTAAGCTTCATTAAATTTATTACATTATATTTTTTAAAGGTTTTATTGTTTATGAAATATATTCATTAAATAATATATCCTGATATGGTTTTTAAAAAATATGTTTGGGATATAATTTATCTTTTTATAAATAAGAATATTTTATTATCAATATTTCATGGTTCACACTAATAGTCAATAACTTATTCATTCTATTCGAGAATAAATATCACTCTCTGAACTAATGTAACTTCACACCTATGATTCTAAGAATGGTTCTCTTTATATTTAATGTCTCAATATTATCTTCATGATATTCCTGTGATTCAATAATTTCTACCTCAGATTCAAGGAATTTATCATGTAATGTAATAAGTTCTTTTCTTTCTCTCTCATTTTATCTTACTTTTCTCGTTATAAAAATCTCTTTAGATTATAGTTTCCTATAATTTCTTCCTTTATATCATCTATTGTACTACATAAGTTGAGTGATAATCATAATATATTTTAAAATAAATTTTTTAAAACCATTTAATGCATCATTAATTCTACTATCATTATTCATACTTTCTCTGAAAAAAAATTTCAAAAAAATCTCAAGTATGTAAAATATTTAAGGAACTCTGATGATATAATATAAAGTGGATTAATATATAATTTTTAGATAATATATATCTATTTAAAAAATTATAGGGACACAAATGAGAATAATACTTATATTTACAAAATTTAACCTCCAGTATTGATTAAATCGGTACTAGGAGTTTTATGTTAAAGGATTTCATATTCCCATTATGAATCTAATTTAGCCATTACATAATTTTTATTTTAGAGAGGATTTACCAATCGCTAACTTTTTATTTCATCATTTTAATAATTTTAATATTATAATATATTCATAAAGAAAAATTAAAAAGTTATTAATCTACCATTAAGGAATTATTTAATAAAATCATGATTAACCTTTATAAAAAATAAATTAATCCCCATAGATTAATTAAAACAGACAATCCGAATGTTTATATTCATGGAATTTTGATCACTAAAATTTATTCAAGGTAAAATATACTCTTTCTATGCCTTTTTTATTTCTTTATTAAGTTATAAAGATACCTTACACTATTAAAATATTAATGGTTTGGGATATCAGATAGTCTCTCATGATATTTACATGAAATTCTCATTATAGGACCCCATAGACGATCTGAAATGATTGTTCAATAATTTTAGGATTTGTGAACTATAAATTTGGGAGATTTCATATTCAATGAAATTATCATCATAGACATGATATCTTATGACATTGTCATTATAAATTATTTGATAATTATTGTACAATAGTACATATATGATTCCTATAATAAATTCATATACATTGAACCCTCTAATGATAGTTTCATTTTCATGGATATATTTTTTGCTTTGAAAAGGTTGAGATCCATGAACATATAAATTAACTACTATCATATCAGATAGATTTTATTGAAATATAAATTATAATGGTGTGGGTAAAATAATTTTTCATAAAGTCATATATTTATATACTTCTATTTTAAGGAATTTATTTTTTATGAACATATATACTTTACTTATTTTATTTCGACATACTTCATGATATGGTGCCAAAATCTATGGCCCCTTATGATATAATGTTTGGATGTAAATATAAAATTAAATTAATTTATGGAAAATAAATTTATAATAAGTAGTGTTCACTCAAGGGTTAATTGGTTGTGTTAATTTAAAATATGGATGAGGGTCTTTATATGTGGAAATATAATAGATAATGGAATCCAAATATTATGAAAAACCTGATTCATCTTTTTTATATTGAAGATATATTTTATTAACTCAGAAGAAGAAATTATTTTACTAAAAAATAAATGATGCCTAGTAAGCATTATTTAGTGATTCATAATGAGAATACAATAATGTGATAATTTTTATATTTTAATGGTATCTTTGAATTTGTAGTGATACCATTCCTTATGAAAAATAAACATCAATATTCATTTGTTATATTTACTACAGCATCAATTTATATGTCAACTAACTTTTCATTTGCATCATCATGTACATCTTGATTTATTTTAATAAAACGAACAAAAATTTTGACCACCTTTATATTATTATAAATATATTTTTAGAAAATAAGATTTATGGGATGTCATTAAAATGACATTTTAGGATATGAAAATTTTATTTATTATGGAATGTAATCATTATGTGTGGTATAGTGACATATCCTTTTTTGATAAAGGTATTGTTTTCATGGGAGATAACCAAGAACTTTTTATTTTTGATGGAGAATAATTAGGTAAATGATAGTAGAAATAACCCCCCCCCCAAAAAAAAATCATAAAAGATCCATCCATATTGAATTTAAATTAAATTCTCATAATATAAATAACAAAAATAATTTATTTATTGAAACATTTATCATAACATGTGAATGAGGGATATACCTATGTTATAACTAATAGACCCAATCCATCAATTGTATAAAAAAAATAAGATTATTCCACAATAACTATTTATGGTAATATTTCTCCATTACTGCATGACATAATAATACATCATATTAATTCTGAATGATAAATGGAATGAATGTTAATTATGGATAAAATTTTGTTATATTCTAATTTCTCTCAATTTAGCCTCTTAATATAAGCTGGAATGTATTATCCCAGTAATAATACAATAATACAAAAATAAAAATACCATAAAAAATAAAATGTTATAATTTCATTTCACTAAAATATATTCAATTAATTTTTTTACCTAATTAAAACATTCATTAGGCTCCAAAAAATATCATTAAATAATTGTGTCCAAATATTTGACAGTTTTTACATGAAATATTCAAGGTGAAAATATTTTATATTACATATAACATGTACATAAAAAATAAAAATAAACATTTATCACTCCTCATGCAAGAAACATAACATATGGCCATATTTTATCTCAAATTGATGTAAAATAATAATAAAAACTACATTATTCACCTTTAGAGAATAATATATCTTCATTTCTAATTTTAACTAATTTATACTTGACTTTTAATCATTTCTCATAACATCACACATTGTGTACCAATTATTGATATCATAAACAAAATAGTCTTTAGATATCCTAACTAATTTTTGAGAATCTAGTATAAATATCACAGTTTTTATATAACAAAAGAAATCCATATTCACATAATGTTTACATGCCACCTATCACTCCTTTGAAGCATTGAATAAAATTATAAATTCATTATCTATAATTGTAAGTAGAGATAATATAGAAAAAATGTATTGTTTATTATCTAGCTATAAATGAATATGGTATAATGTCCATCAAGAACTTTCTTCTCTATTCTTATGCCCATATGATATATATTACACATATTTCATAATCTTATATTACATTTATAGTGGGCATAAAATTTACCAAAAGTATTTATACACTATCTATATCATATAGGTTAAACTATATATTTTCAAATCATTGTGTATATTTCTAAAACTAAGGATGTATACAAGTTATGTTAATAACCCATATATATGTACACATCACTTGCCAAACAACTTTATAGATAAGTATATCTCATGTAATATATCTTGGTCTAGATAAAAACATAATTTCATTCCCAAAATAGGTCTTAGAAGTATACCTATCATAAAGGATTACAAAACCCATATTGGTTATGAAAAATCTACTATGTGACCAAAAAATATCTGACCATCATTGATTATCTTAGAATCAAGGATGACATAACAATGGTATAAAAGTGTAATGATTCACATGAAAAGTATTTTTTTAACCTTGGGTAATGGATATTACTGTGAAACATGACCCTCAATTACATCAAATAGATTGTGTATGGAACTATATTTGGTGTAATCGTGTGGGATATGCACATTTTAAGTATTATATGTGAATTTAGTGTCTCATATAATCCTATACTCATGGTAATATTCAAAAGTTATCACAACCCATAAATCTCCATGAACACAATCAGTTTGGGATAATAAATAAAATATTTTATTATTGCTAAATTATAATTATACTCACATATAATATATTCAACCAATATAAATGAATGATAACAAAGTTTTTCATTTTTAAAACCTGATATATTTTTATATTTTTATACACTTTAATAATATACTAACAAAAACATATATAATATTCGATATTACTACATCATTTTACATAAAGTACTTAATGACCTCATGTTAATTATATTATTTGTTTCTTATAGTTTTTATAATTCTTAAAACATGTAATGGTCTTTGTGATGATGAAGTTAAATTTTTGTTAACATATTTCAAAATAGATTTAGAGCTTCCAGAGTGATTTACTATGTATGATTTATTTGTTTTATAAGTTTTCTATAGTGATTTTATCATTATTCCCTATGAAATATTTTTGTTTTACATTGTAATTTTCAATGTATTATTTTTAAATTTAGGAATGGTTGGTTAGTCAAATTGATAATTGTCATATAATCTTTTCTATGTGAGATTGTTAAGGGGTGTAAATGTGTAAAATGACATGTTTTATTATGTATGTATGTAATTGAAGGAATTTTCATGTTTATATTTGGTACGATTATGTATTAAAATAGTTTCCAATGAGATTTATGTTATTATTTTGGAAATTGAGGTAAAATGTTTATAAGAAGCTATATAATTTGAAATGACTCATTCCATAGTGTATTAACTCTTTGATAGCCACTAATTTTTAGGTTAGGGGCGATTCCGGATTATAGATCAGTTAAATAAACATGAATATAAACCGTTTTTGTTATGGTAGGGTAAATTACATGGTTAGTTTACGGTCAAACATCCAAATAGAGAGTGTAAATTTTTAAAAATGTAAATCAAAAAACGATGATTCACCTTCTAATTTGTGAATCTTAGTCCATGATAGTTTATGGGATAGTTTAGGATGATTAATGTGTGTTTGATTAGAATGAATAAAAAAAGTGGAAATCATGAATTATTTTAAGTTGGTGATCAATATCAGGTTTATTATAATTATTGTTATTAATAATTTGATAATAATATTATTAATATTATAAACATTTTTATTAATTATAATATTATTATTATGGATATTAGTAATACTATTTTTCGGGTTTGGTGTGTGTATATGAGAGAGTCTGTGTGTATTTAAAAGATAATTTCATTATTTTTATATTGTGCTGAGAAATGCGTAGATATTGAATTCCAACCCAAATGATTCAAAATCGTCAAGAAAAATATTATTCAACCATAAAGATCTTTTTTAATTTGAGACATTGTAATAATATAATTCCAACTAATGATAATCTTACTGCTATTGGGATTTATATTCCATAAATATATTTTTCCTATTTGAAGTAAATGACACTCGTACCCATTTATTCTTTGGTTTAATGTTTGTAATGTTTTTTTGGAACTAAATATTTATCCTTTTTTCTTATAAATTCAACTAATGAAAATTATCATACTTATTTTATAATTTAATTTATGAACATGAATATTAGTGAATTTATTATTAGTCTTTGTATTGTTGTTGCATCCTTAGATTTATCATCTGTCCATATCTAGATGAACAATATGAAATATGATGGTAGTGGGATACCATATATGTTTATCTTAATTAATATCCTAATTTATATTTAATATGTATCTAGGATCCCGAATATATTCATGTGTAACTATTAAGAGGACCTCATCAAAACCACATATCTTGGGGAGAATCCTATTCCTTGAATACATCTTTATCTTTAATACCTTAGTTATATCCCTCTAACTTTATCATAATTTAAAGGGAAAATTTATAGTCCTTCTATTTTTTCTATATGTAATATAGGATATGGTGGTTTTTTAGAACATAAAAGTGTTGCATTAATTGTTTTTTTGTCATAATATTAGTAACAATATTTTACATGAGGTAAAATTTTCTTTCTGATATTTATTGTGAGATATTTGAATCAGTTTCTCTAGTTGAGTCCTTGAATTTAAAATTTCTCAATGAAATAATTCAGAACTTTAAACAGTCTTTGGAAAAATGTTTCTTCATAACTCTACCTATATTGGATTCAATTTTTTTATATTTTTGAATAACTCCAAATTAATGACACACACATCTATTGAGAGATAAATATGACTGTTAATGGGAATTAAAATAACATTGTTGAAGATAATGGTTTGTATTGGCTTCTTAAATTTATCTATGAATTTATGAAATTTTATTTTTCATATTTATAATAGTATATTTATATAAACATATATGTCTCATTTATAACACTCTAATTTTCATAATAATATTTCATGGGAATGGTCCATTAAATCATGACTATAATATACATTGATTAATATTATTATTATCATTACAATTAAATTAATTATTATTTTTACTGTTATTATTGATGGTGTTTTATTATTATTAGTTGAATAATAACGAAATGGTCTTGGGAAATACCATGGGAAATTGGTGCTTATGAAAAATTATCTGGGGACTCATACTTCTCTATATTTCTTCGTTCCCACTAAAATATTCACTGAGGGAGCAGTAATGATTAAAATAATGTTTTCAGGAGAAACAGGTTTGTAGGAGAATAAAAAGGAAATATTTTTAATTTTATTAAATGTTCCCATCTATTTCATTGCTTGTGGGTAATAATAGTTATTTTTTATCCATTTAAGTACAATTTTTAGAGATTGATTTGAACTATCCCAACCTATATATATTAATACCCAACTATAAACTTTACTTAATATTGAGTTAAGTTAGGAATTTTAGTTTCATTCATAATAATGATCATTTCATGTTTTTAGTTTTAGTGATCTGGGGAATAAATCATACTTAAAATACCACAAAAGACAAAGTGGAAACTTCTGAATATTATCCATTTTTCGATAAACTAAAACAACTAAAATAAAGAATGATATCTTATTGTAATACTCTCCACAACACTCAAAATGACTTCTTCTGATCCCATGCAAATCATTAAAACTGTTAAATAAAATTTAAAAGGTGGGATGAGAATAAAATTCACAGAAAGGGATATAAAAAAAAGGAAACCATTAGTCCATTAAAAACATTAAAAGTCATGAAAAACCATTTCTTGAAAATATACATTTAATTAAAAAATGGTAATGTAAATTTTTAATGAATATAATTTATTTTACCTTATAAAAACAAATTATTTACATGAAAAATCATTAGAAAAAATATAAAATTCATGTTGGTACCTTGGGAAACCATCCAATTAAACCCTTACAAAAGCCTTATTGATTATAATAACCATAAAAAAACTTATATTTTAATTCTCTATAGAATATAATCAATAACTAATGCATTGAAACACTATTTGGGTGCACCCATAATTTAAAATATAACAAGCTCACTGAGTGATTTTTGGGATAACTGGTCATTTATAATTTCCAAGAAACACAAAAGAAAATAAATCATTTAATAAATTTAAAAGATATTTTAAAATTGTATGAGAATCACTTTTAGATAATAAAATAGCATTTTTTTATATAAAGTTCAATTTTAATACAAAATACACCGTTCTTTTGAAAACCCATTTTCAATACCAAAATACCAAAAAAAAATTACTTAAGTGTCTTAATTTATGAAAACATGAAATATTTCAAAGGAAAAAAAACTAAAATAATGTCCATGGTGGTAGGAAATTAATTTTCACCATGTATTTTTAAAATATAACATTCCTTCTATCATCTGAAAAAAACATTCCATATAAAACTTGTAAAAAAGATCCATTATAAAAAATAAAAATAAAATTAAATATAGACATAAAATTTATTTTATAACCTTTTTATTTCCATATAAATAAATATGTAAAATACTATCCAGAATATGGACATGGAGAAAATATTTTAAAATTGAATCATTAGGCATTAATGGTATCCCATAACACTTTTGACATTTAAATCATAATCATCATGAAATATTATCATTAAAAAACATTAAATTCCATGAAAATTTATAAAATATGGATACATAATGTCAAATGGTAAATATATACCTCTTTTAAAAGAATAAATCTACATATCATCAAGACATTCTTCAAATTAAGGTGATTCAGGAAAAGTCACTTACCTTGAGACTAAATTGTCATGTTAGTCTTTATCTTACTGATTAATAATCCGATGTTAATTATTCAATTTTTTAAAAACCATTTTCAATTTTATAATTACTTTTATTTAATGTATTACAATGTTTTAAAAAACTACTTTAATAATTTTTTATGTCGGATGTTTTGACCATATTAAGTTTATATGTCAAAAATGACTTTTGTCGGCAAATATGGTCATTGGGGTCATTATATATAAATATAAAAAATAATTATGAAATAATTGTCATAATTATAAATAAATTATAATTTTACAACCAATAATTAATGTTTTTTATGAAAAATGAACCAACATTACAATCATAGGGATGGTAGGATGTACGTATACATTAGTAACGTTCCCATTTTTCAACGATAAATATCAAAATTAAGTAAGTAATACTTTCATTTCTAGAATAATGATTATATAATTATGCCAATTTATTTAATTATATATAGTTATATATATAATTAGTGTAATGTAAATGAAATCACATCATGTCGAGGAGGAAATAGTCTACACCACCATAAATGACGTTATAACTTTTTCAGTGTTTGAAAAGGTGTTAAAGAAAATTATATATTGTATTGATAGAAAGTTAATTATTTCATGAATATCATATAAATGTTATGTACATAAAATATTTTTAATTAAACCCAACTATAATTCATTCCATGTAGTGTGTGAATGTATCACATTGATTTGAGAAGGTGGTAGTCCACACATCCACAAATGATCTGATCATATTTACTAAAAATAGAAAACATTAAGTTTTGTGGATATATAAATTCCATAAGTATTAATAAATTATAAATATCATTTATTTATCATATAAAAATATAGTGTCCATCATAATTCCAAACCCTGAGAGGTTTAAAAAAAATGACATCATTACATGGGCCGATAGTTCGTTTTACACAAACAATAATTTTGTTACCCATTTCATGGAATCATGTTTAGGTGTAGTTAAAAACCATAACATAAAAAAATATCATAATATTTATGATAATTCTGTAATTATATTATTATATAATAATAATAAATTAATGATTGGAGAACTAAATAAATAATAAATGCATATTAAATAACGTTACTAATTGTTTTGGGTAACTCTTTTTAGTTTGCAAGAAATGACATCTTGGTTGGATTTATACCCAAGGTGAGACATATAGATTGAGTTTATAGATTTTTGGTGATAATTTGGATATTTTTTGGATGAGATAATGGGTCTATGTGATTTGATGAAATGTGAAGGGTGAGTTCCTTTTTATAATGGAGGGGGAGATGCAATTATGTAAATTTTTGAAAAGGGAATTCCACCAATGTTTTTCCCATGTAATGTGAATCCAATAATGGTAACATTATAAAACAGTTACGATATTGTGAAAATATGAACACAAAATTGATTTTGAACAGTTTTATAGGTCATTTTGGATGTTAATATTAAGCTTTAGTCTCTTGGTAAACTAATTTTCCTCTTAATCCCTATATTAAATTTTAATGAATTTTACTAATATTTCTTATAAAAATTTTTTTGACCTTATTATAAATTATAATTTATTATGATTATAAATATGGAAACCATTTTTCCATATTCCAGTCACATATATAGAAGAAATTAATTTAAATTTAATCATGTAAATGGGACAATGAAGTGGATTTTTGAAGGAAAAACATTCAAACGTTTTTATGTTTTTATATGTAAATTCAATGTGACATTACTTCCAATGTTATAAATTTCTTTAATTGATATAATTTTTTTCGAATTATACTTTAAAATAAAATAAAAACATCACTTAACAATATAAATAAATTAAATTAAAAAGCTATTTTGAATTTTTATTCAATATTATTCATTATTCATCAAAATGTGAATGATCTTAGAAAAATAAAAAAATCACAAACACAAAGTAAATTTTTATATTAATATTCCAAATATGATTTTTATTTTTATAAATAAAAATTATAAAAGTTTAAAAATATTTATTTAACATGGGATCTCTATTTAACGGCGGTAAAACTATATTTAAAATATTTAATGACTTTTATGCATAAAATTGGATTTATTATTAATTTAAGCTAATGATATTTTTTAGATGGATGTAAGAAAATTTAATGTAAATGTTTAATATTAATATAGTTATTTTAATCCACATTATCCAATATAACAGCAATGCGATAACTACCACTTAAAATAATATTATTAACAGTATTATTATTATTCGATATAACTCAATGTTGCGTGTGACACATGATTTAGAAGAAAATCATTGTTACATGTCAGGTACACCATCAATCATAGCATGAAATAGATGGTAAAATTACTATCTAATTCAATAATATTTGTAAATATGAAAGTTACGTATTCTATAAGTACATGGGATGTTAAATTCATCCCTATTATGAAATTAGAATCATTGTAACTTTATTCAGCTATCAAATAAGTGGGGATATGCTTCAATTATATAATTTTTAGATTCCCATCTTTTCTCTTTAACCATATGTTTTAAAAAAAATCATTAACCTAATGAATAACCTTATTTTGAAACACTTTCTCTCCATGGTCACGAACTTGAGTAGGTAGTTCCAAATAAGAAAGATTCTCTTTCAGCTAATGTACTTCAGGACCCAACACCTGAGATGAATATGATATATAATTCGTAAAAATTGGAAGATGAAATAAGTTGGGTACCTTGGATAAACACAGAGGTAAACCCACTCAGAAGGAAACTGATCCAACATTATCCAAAATTATATATGGTCCTATAAATAGTGGAAGCAACTTCCCCTACTTACCAAAACGCAACACACTTTTCCATGGAGATACTTTTAAAAAGGCCTGATCACATACCTTTAAAAATATATCGTTCTGCATGTAATCTACATGAAACTTCTACATACTCCAAGAATCTATCATATGTCACTGAATAACCTGTACTTTCTCCACCATTCCCTCTACCAAATCTAGAACTATCAACTTCTTTCTCCTTTGTCATCAGAAAAACCTAGTGTTTGACACCGCTTTCCATGTAATTCCTCAAATGGTTCCACATATATATTTGAATAAAAATTTATTATAATAAAACATAACTAAGGAAATATTTCCATCCTAAATTTCCTAGTAATTCATCAAGCATGAACAAAGCATATCTTCTATGGTATAAATTATACACTAAGACTATCCCTCAAATTGGGTAATAAATGTGGTACTAATGTTTAATTCATTACCCAATGACTTTTGAAGTCCATTAAAAAAATTCTATGATAACCAAGGATCATGGTTTGATATAATCGATAGAGGAACTCCATGTAATATGATAATAACTTTTAGATATATTCTAGAAATATACACTAAAGACATCATATCTCTAATGGGAAGAATATTTTTAGAGTTAATTTATAGATAAAAAATAAAAAAAATCACATTATTACCTAGATAAGTCTTTGGAAATTATACCATGAGATCAAATAATATATTTTCCCATTTCCACTTTGGTACTCACAATGGTTGAATCACCCACTATGGTAATTGTATCTCTCATTTAACCTATTGAAAATTCAAACACTTCACTATAATTTCAGTAATATCTCTTTTCATTCTATCCCTCAAGTAGTACTCTCGAAGGTCTCTATAAATATTAGTGATTCCCAAATGAATTGATAATAGAGAACTATGATCATCATTCAATATACCTTTTATATATTGTGAATCCAAATTTGCTGAAAATATTTTATCAAATCATAAAATTCCTTCTTCATTATTATTAAAACCATGAAACATAGCAATATTCATAGTTGATACATTTTCTTTCAAATATTGATCAACCTTATAAGCCCTCTTAATTCTGGCTGATAATAACTGCTACACTAAAACCCTAAAAACATAGGATGTGTATGAATCCACTACTTCTAAGCCTAAATTCATCAAATAATTACCAAAGGGCCACATTTCAAAGTTAACATAGTTAATGTAGCATTAATTTTTTGAATAAAAGAATTATCTTCCTTGTTTTCTTTTCCAGGATGATAATGAATTGCTCAATCCTAATCCATGATTAGTTCCATCCATCTTATTTATCTCATATTAAATTACATTTCAAATGAATATATAAATCAATCATATATGATTAGTATATATTTCACACATTACTCAATTAAAAGACACCTCTAAATTTCTAATGAAATGAAATCATTAACTAATTCCAAATGAAATATAAGGTAATTCATCTCATAAGGTTTCAAATTACATGGGGCGTAAGTAATTAAAAGATCATTATGCATTCTGACACTACCATGTTCCTTCATTGAAGCATCATTATAGATAATCAATTCACTATTTATTGAAGGCAAGGCAAAAATAAGAGAATTCACCAACCTTATTTTCTATTCATAAGAACAATCATTACATGAATTTTTACAAATTAACTTTACTCCATTTTGAGTTGATATAGCTAGTTTTTTGGATAACTGAGCAATGTTTTCAACAAAATACCAATAGTAAACCACTAATATAATAAAACTATAAATCTCAATGATATTGGTGGGTAATATCCATTCTTCAACAAATTTAATTTTAGTAGGGTCAATTGTTATTCTATCATTAGAAATAATATTTCCATTGAAGTAAATTTGTTTCAACAAAAATTCACTCTTACTAGACACTACATATAATTTATTTTCCTTTATGTTTTTCAAAACAATCCTTATATTTCTTTCATGTTCCTCTTGAATTTTATAAAATACATAAATTCAATCAATAACCATTACCCCAAACTTATCTGAAAACTCATGAAAAATTCTATTCATAAGATCGACGAATACAACATGTGCATTAGATAACCCAAATGACATAACTGAAAATTCACGGAGGTAATATCCAGTTCTAAACAAAGTCTTTTGAATTTCTACTTCCTTCTCATTCAATTGATGGTACCCCATCCTCTAGTTAACCTTAGAAAGATATAGTACTCCCTAGAGTTAAACAAACTAATCATCAAAATGTGGAAAAAGATATTATTTTAACAGTGATTTTATTCAAGGATCAATAACAAATGAAAATTATCATTGATCCTCCATTCATTGAAACAAATAAGTTAATAGAACCCAATAATGATGTTCTAGGTCATATTAAACCCTTATATAATAACTCATTCAATTTTTTTCAGTAATTAATGTTTCACTAGAAACATTTGATAAGGGGGTTTAGAAATAGGATTATCAATTTGTACTAATTTAATAGTAAAATCAGCCTATTGATCTAGAATAAAACTAGGAAAATTGTCCACAAAAACAACCATGTATTCATTTAATAATAGAAAATAATTTATTGGTATAGTTAGTTTTTTTCAATAATATTATCTAGGTAATTTTAATTTCCATCTCTAATAAATTTCTCATCTTCATGGTAATTTATCAAAGGTATGAAATCATTGAATACAAAATTCCTATCACTTCAATATATCTTAGCATGATAAACTAAAAGCTAACCCATATGAGTAATGATATCAAACTATACTATGAATAGTTTGACATGATTTTTAAAAAATACCATCCCACTGATGACATCAAGAAGATTTATGTAAATATTCGTTTCATTAATACATACACTCATATTTCTCACCAATCTTTTTTCATACTTTTATTAGGTGATATTCCAAATTTTCATGAAAATTTATCAAAAATAAAAGAATGTGAAGATCCTGAGTGAAACAGGGTATTAGAATAATTCAAAAACCATGTAACGAACCTATAAGAACTTGTTTTGATGTCTTGACATCAACTATAATAGTAACAAAATAACTCTCCACACCTTTCAGTTTTCGAACATGAATATTTCTATCATGTGAAACAAAATTTGGACTTGAATTAGCGTAATGACCCCTCTCATTTAAGATTAAACATCTTACCATTTAATGGTTATCAATTACAACATTATTTTACTTATTATGATTTATTTCATTGCATTCTCAAGCCATCTAGATAAACATTTAAATTTTTTATCACTTCCCTGCCGTCATAGTACATTCTATTGGGTGCTTTTTACCACACTTACTACAAGATCAGAACATCATTTTCTTAGGTACAGATTTATTTTTTACATGTTCCCCATTACCTTCCATCATGAATTATTCTTATCTTAATCATCATGAGGTAAATAAGAGTCATAATACTCCATCTCAACCTCTTCATAATAATAATAAAATTTCACATAGATTTTAAAATCTCATGTAGAGAAAACTCTTCATAGACATAGTTTCAATCAGAAGTACAATTGATTAATTTTTCTATCTGTGTCGTAATTTAAAATCTGGAACATACCTGGATAACCTTGATAAGTTTCCTTTATATGATGATATGTAATATTAAATTTATTCATCAATTTTATAATTTTTTTTTTCATATTTCAAATCAAAAAACTTATAGAAATATTTTTCAAGGTAAAGATCCATGAGGGTTTCCCATTCCATGGAATGATGATCATAATTATATTTAGTATTATTAACAAAATACCACTATATTTCATCTTCATTATAAAAATGATAAATGAAAGGGTTAACTTTTAATGTTCCAAACATCCCATGACATCAAATATATTTTCTAGAGAATTGATATATCCTTTGGCTACCACTAGGTAAGATGATCCATTAAATGATGGGAGATGATGCATTATGAAACAATCCCAAAAATACACGATACTTCAAGGAAGATCAGGTTCCTCTCTATCATGGATATTACTACTTTTCTCGCCTGAGTCATCTGAGCCACTACTATAGCAACCATTCTATTATGATTCTGACCATCTTAGGATACTCATTTGTATGCATATATTTCTCCTAGTTCCT
The DNA here is from genome assembly GCA_963277665.1 of Viscum album. Lineage (NCBI taxonomy): Eukaryota > Viridiplantae > Streptophyta > Magnoliopsida > Santalales > Viscaceae > Viscum > Viscum album. Next base: position 27,027,192 of record OY728132.1, on the reverse strand, counting down.
TCCCGCTATCACTAACATATTTACTCTATAGAAAATCATTCTAAATATATATATTTCATATAAAGAAAAATGGTAATCTTAAAATTCTTGGACATATTAACATAACCATATGGTAAAATTGTTTATGTTCGTGTTATTAAAACTATCATAACCTCCAATTTTATCTAAACTGGCCTTTGAAACCATATATAAGACATAGACCTTAAACATTCATAATATTGAGTTAATTCAAGAATTTGACTTTCTTTAACATTCAAGATCATTTCAAGATAAAGAGTTTTAGAGAATTAATCCATTACTCATACCTAACAAAACCATAAAAGATAAAGTGAACACTTTTAAATAGTATCCAATTTTTTTTACAAACAATAACATTTAAAATAATGCATTATCGCTTTAATGAAAACTCTATATGAATTTCAACACAACTTCTCCAAATCCCTTATCAACAAAAAAACTATTAAAAGCACAGAAAAACATGTGATGAATAAAAAACATCCGTTAGGGATATAAAAATAAGGAAACTGTTAGTTCATTAATAAATATTAAAACTTACGAAAAACGTTTTCTTGAAACAAAATATTTTACTTAAAAATATAAATATCATTTTTTAATAAGTACAATTTAATATATCTTTTGAAATTAAATTATTTCCATGAAAAATCATAACCAAACATAGAAAATTAATTTTGTTACATTGGGAAATCATCACGTTGAACCCTTACAGAACCCATATAGAACCCTTAAATATTGGAATAACTATATAGAAAACTTCCAATATAATTTTCTAGATAATATAATCATTACCCAATGCATTTGAGAGATTTATGGGTTTACCCGTCGTTTAATCTATAATGGGATTACATAATAATATATGGGAACACCAATCATTTATAATATATAAGAACCACAACACAAAATAAAAAATTACATCATTTAAAAAAATTAATGTCATATGAAAATAATTGTGAGATATTAAAATACCATTTTATTCCAGAAATCCAATTTTCAATACAAAATACAACATTCTTTTGAAAAACAATTTCCAATAACAAAATTCCACAAAATATGAAATATGGTTTTTCATTTAAGAAAACATGAGATCTTCAAAAGAAATCCATAATAAAATAATGGCCATGGTGGCAGAAAAGTCATGATCACTGCGTTCCTTAAGAATAAAACATTCCTTTTTTCATTTAAAAAAGAGTTCCATATAAAAAATATAAAATTACTCATTTTTGATTTTTTTAATTAAATTTATAATAAAAAAAATTGTTCTTTATAAATGTTTTATATCCATATAAATAAATAAGTAAAATAATATCAAGAATATTGACATGGAGAAAAGAATTCAAAACTGAATCTTTAAACATTCAAAGTGTCCCATACAAATTTTAACATTTTAATAATAATTCACATAAGAGATTAAAATTTAAAAAAACATTATATAACATGAGAAGTGATAACATATTTATATATTATTTCTAAGGTGTTTTATATACACCTTAAAAATAATAATGGGGCATATCATCAAGAAATTCCTCAATGAATGAGATTTAGACAAACTCCCTTACATTGGGTCAAACTTATCATGTGTGTATTTATATTCATATATAATAAACATATTTTAATTATTTACATGATTCAAGATTTCTTTAATATTTAAAATTAATTTTATTTCACTTATTATAATTTTTTAACCAACTACTTAAATAATTAATTTTACCTAGGGTGATTTGACCATATTTGGTTTATGTGCCAAAAATGACATTTGTAGGTCAAATATGGTCAATGGGTGTATCATATAAAAATTTAAAAATATTAATAATGATATAATTATCATATTTATACATCAATTATATGTTTAAAACTAATCCTGAAAGATGGTTATGAAAATGAACCAATATTACAATCAGGTAGATGGTAGGCCATATGTACACCTGAGTAATGTTCCAATATGACAATGATCTTTTTGTAATTAAGTTAAATAACATTTAACATTAAATAATGATAATTATAAACTAGATAAAATAATATTTAATAATATCTACTTATATATATAATTTTGGTGGTGTAAAATTAATCACATTGCATCAAGGAGGTGGTAGTCCACACGTCCACGAACGACGTTATCACTTTCCTAGTGTGTGAAAAGGATTAAAGAAAATAAGATTTTTTTTAAAAAGGTAATAAAGTAATTTATATCATATGGTTGTTATTAATATCACATATTTTTAATTAAACCCACACATAATATATTCCACGTTGTTTGTGAATGTACCACATCACATTGAAGAGGTGGTAGTCCCCATATCCATAAATGACGTAATCTTATTTAAAAAAAATTAAATCATTAATATTTGTGTATATATCAATAAATAAATTAATAATAAATCATTAATATAATATAAATATCATATAAAAATATTTTCTTCATCATAATTCCCGACCATGAGACTTGGTGAAGGGAAAACATATGACATCAATACATAAAGAAATAGTTCTCATTAATGAATTATAATTCCGTTACCCATTTTATGGAAGTATGTGTAGGTGTAGGTAAAAGCCTTAAAATATTAACATCTTAGTTTATTTAGTATTGTGATGTTATTTTATAAGCATTCAATAATAATCAATGAAAGGATGGAGAATGAAATAAAACATAAATGTATATTGAATAATGTTACCTCTTTTTTCAGGTAAATCCTTTTGGATTGCAGCAAAGTACTTCTTATTTGATTTAAATACATGGTGTTTCCTCTAGGGTGATGGGAGTGAATTTTGGATATTATTTTATCAGGTTTCAGATATTAAAATGTTCATTATATGTGTTAAGAAACATGATGGATGAGTGTGTTTTTTAGTGGAGGGGGAGTGAAATTCTTATAAATTTTTGATATTGGAATTCAACCCCTCTTTCACTGTGGTAAAGTGGATTCAATAATGGTTAAAATTCGATTAAATATAATAAATTTTATAAATTTTATCATCTAATGGTTTTTTGAAAAATTTCTTTGACATTTTGTCTCAAAGGATTAAGGTTCAGTCCCTTGTCATGCAAATTTTCCACTTAATCATTGTAATTTATTTTAATTACTTTAACTGATATTATTAATAAAAATATATTTTGACCTTATATGAAATTATAAATTATAATTATATTAAATATGAAATTTATTTTTACAAATAACAGTCTAATAAGTGGCAGAAATTAATTTAAACTTAATCTGATAGACAGGATGACAAAATAGGTTTTTTAAAGTAAAAATATTAACAATTTCACTATGTTTTTATATATAAATTTATGGTGATTTTTAAAATGAAATTAATTATATTAAATGATATAAAATTTATCTATTTATACATTATGACAACATGAAAACATAATTTAACTGTATAAATAAATTAGTTGAAAAAACAATTTTGATCTAAAATTTACTATTATTAACGATTCATCAAAATTTGAAACTTATCTAAAAAATAAAAAAATATACCGAAAGTAAATTTTTATATTTATATTTCTAAAATGTAGTGTATTTTTTCATATTAAATTTTTTAAAAAATTAGATTTAATTTAGATTCTCCATTAAATGGTGGTAAACCATCCTCTTAAAATATAGAGATGTTTATGCTTAAAATTGGATTTATTCTTATTTTAAACATATAAAATTTATTTAATGAATGAAAAATAATAATAAATGTAAGTAAACATAATATATTTAGTTCTATCCACACCATCTAATATATAGTCTTGGTGATAACTACCACATAAAATAGTAATATTAATAATTTTATTATTCTTTGGTATAATTAATCTTGCGTGCAATGCATGATTTTGAAAAAAAAAAGAATTGGTGTGTTTTGAGTGTTCAATCATTAATATAATTCATTTTATGGTAAAATTACTATCTAATTAAAAATGTAAATAATTAGGGAAAATTATAAATCTATAATTACTGGAGATTTTACAATTGGGACTGCTCTAGAGCTAGAGGTAAGTTGAGTGTGCATGTAGCCCCCCGATTTCTGGTAAGTAACCATTTATTAATGATTTTAAGAACATAATGTAAATGGGTGACTATTGGAAGAGTTTTTAGAACATTAATAATGTTTTTGGGGATAAAGGGATGGCACATGGGCTGCGTACGGTTTGTCCAAACCGTGCGACAACATTGGAGAAACTATACTCTTTGAAAATGGATTGGCTATTTTGAGGCAGTGTATTCAACATGATTTAAACATGGTTATGGAGACCATTTGAGGATACCGTGAGAAGGGCCATCCTTAAGAAAGTTGTTAAAGGATGGTTAGAACATCGTTTTCCTAACTGTGCAACTAAACCATGTGTAGGGTCAAAGATAGATCCTAAAAAGTGAATCTAATGTATTTTTATCTTTATGTGTCTATTTTTTCCGAATATATGTACTTAGATCATGATTTTACTTACCCAATGATCAAGGAATGTTCTCCTGTCGACCCGAATTTTATCTAAAGGATTCACTTGTTGATTTTAAGGTGTTTTATTGTAGTAATTGTTCTCTCTTCATCATTCTTTTCATTTTAATTAGAACTACATCACCTATATTCTTGGTTCTTTAGATCGACACCTAATGTGGGTAGATATAAGGTTTTTGATGCTAGATTAGTGTATATTTTCCCTTGGTTGTGGGAGGGTAAGATATATAAGGTGAGTTCATGAAGATTTAACATATTTTCATTGGAGTTCTTCAACCATTTATCAATTTTTCCAAAAATTATTGAGGTATGTGGATTCACTGTCAAATCCTATTCATAGAATTGACTATCATTATTTAAAATTCATAATTTTGTGTGATGTTGATTTTGAATTTTTTGGGTAATGATTGTTGGAAATCCTCTTGAGTGACGGTTTTTTGAAACATGGGATTTGGGTGATCGTTCAAAAGTGATTTGATTCTTGGTTTTAAAATGTTGATTTTAAATTGAGTATTTTTAAAGAATTGTGGTATGTTTATTCATAACAAAACTAATAAAAGGAATTAATTTAATGGAAGGAAATGGGTATGGTTTATTTGAATTAGTTTGTTAAATGGTTTTAATTAATGGAATGGTTTTATTGAAAAGGATGAAATGGTTTTTTGGCATTATTTTCTGGAATAATGGTTGTGTGTGTTCATATAAATTATTTACTAATAAGGGAAAGGTTTCTACCCCATCATTAGTGGGATGGGTAATTTTTAGGTCTCTCACCCATAAAAATGGTTCACTAGGTGAAGACTTAGTGAAAGGATGACTCCCCACTCGTGAGTATAGGAGGGTCTAGTTTACACACATGTTTTAATGTGTGGATAAGTTCAATGGAATGGTTATAAAAAAATGTATATATGAGAAATGTATTCAAACCATTGGTTGGCAGTTTTCATGAAAAATTTGGTTTCTTGGAAAATTGGGTGACATATCCCTTGTTTATATTTTGTTATAAACTATTTTTAGACATTGTTTATCTTTTATTAATAAGTATTTTGAGAATCTTTCCATATAAATTTTTTTATATAAATTTTTCTAGCATTTATATCCAGGTGGAATGAGTATATAATTCATTGGAAAAAATTTACTAAGTATTAGTACTCACCCCAACTTTGGAACATTGGGTTTTTGTATATTTCATCTACCAAAGCATGGGAAAAGATAAAGTGTCACATATATTTAGCACTACTTTGTGATACATGGGATTTTTGGTGATTCTAGAGCATGAAACTTGTAGAGAATTTAATCTTTTCGTCATCAGGGAGTTTAATTAGTCATCATTCACTATTTTCTTTGATGATAGTTTGACTTATGTTATAGTACAATTTTTGGGTTTTAATTTAAAATTATTTTTTGAATTGTCATTGTTTTTATCATGCATCATATAGTGGTTTGTTTTTTTGGTTTTATTTGATTAGTTTATTTATTTTTAATGGTTAGATCATTGCCCTAATTTATTGAAACCCTTCGGCATTTATTTCTATCTGGTGGCATCTTAGGGATGTTGTTTAAGGCCAAGTATCATCCTTCCACCTTCCCAAGCCAATTAGAAAGGGTGATATGTTACTAATGGTATCAGATTTTTTCAGCCCAAAATAATTTTTGTCATAAATGGTATCAACTTTTTCATTTCCTTGGGGAACAAGTATTCATCTGTTTGGAGTTGAATTTAATCTTTATCAATTCATGGGGTTCTGATCGTCAAAATGAGTAGGATTGTTGGGACTTGAAATGTAGAGAATAAAAATAAATAGCTTACCTTTTATGATGAACTTCAAGTTACCTAGGAGTTGGGTACATAAGTTTATTGCAGACACATATAGGATATTGGAATCTCAATTTCATGAGTTTAACCAATTAGACGATCATTAAATGCATTATAGGAATGAATTCCCACTATAATTTCGTATTTCATTTGAGTAATAATATAATATTTGATGCATTGTGTTGATTTTTGAAAAATTTTGCATTAAATTTCATATGAAAGATATTGAAACGAGAATAGTTGGTGAGTTTGGAAAATGGTTTGATTTTAAAAAGAAATTAATTTTTTTCAAAGATAGTTTAATGTGGAAAAGGATGATTTTGGAAAACTATGTTGTGATAGCTTGTGTGATAGAATTTTAAATTCTAATAATTCAGTTTCTATAGAGAGAGAGTTATGGTGTTTTTTGTTTTCATAGAATTTGGATTACAGTTGGGGTTGTCAAAAACAACTAGAAGATGCTATAAAACATGTGGTTGCACCTAAGAAATAGGTGAACCAAAAACTGTTATAGAGTACCGTCCAAGTGTTTCAGGCTATGGACATAAGAAACTGGAGAAATGAGCAAAGACAAGTGGATCATTCTATCCAGTTCCAGAATCAAGATCCACGCATCTTGATGGGTGATTTAGAACTTGAAAAGGCAGTGGTGTGGATGAACAAGATGAATCATATCTTTGATTTAATAAGCACTACCATAGAGATAAAAGTAAATATAGAAATGTATATGCTCATGGATCATTCCTGACATTGGTGGGATCTAGTAGCGCAGGATTGAGTAGATCAAGGTCTTAGTTGGGATGATTTTGAGGAAATTTTCAGTAAATAATTATATCCTCAGACATTTAAGATTTAAAAGATGACATACTTTTTCATCATGAAGAAGGAAAATATCTCTATCAAAGAGTATACATCAAAATTCATGAATTTAGAGGACTTTTCACCTGTGGTTTAAGATAGTTCACCCTTGAAAGTACACATCATTGAATCAGGATTAAGGTTGTAGATTCTTTTATGGATAGTTTTGTTCTATATTGTGAACTTTAAAGAGATGGTGAGTAGAGAGATAGTGGATGAATGAGACATCTCAAGAGCAATGTGATTAGGAAATATCATGATACATATAGGAAATGGTGGGAACACTAATTTTGGGAGAAAGTGGAAGAGGGAAACCTACTTCCATGGTGGGAGTGGAAATCAAAATCAAATAGTTGGATCAGTAAAAATTCCTCCATGAACAAAGAGCCAAGTGAAATGTTTTCAATGTGGTTTATTTGACCACATGAAAAGACGGTGTATAAAACCAACTGGATCATTCCAAAAATAAAACCAGTTGAGGAATCTATATCACTATTATCACAATGCCCAAAGGTAACATTCTTGAGACACTTATCATATGTCGCAATCATTATATGATTCTATAGGGATAGTATAGAAGAATCAATCATCAGTAGAACAGAGCTATCCATGGTTATTCAAGGAATACCATGACTCCAAAGCAATGAAAATATCACCAAGGAACTAATGAAAAAAGTGCAGTGATGCAGCAATTATATGGAGCTAATAAAGTGATTGCAGATGATCGTGTTAGACCATATATGATTATTGGTAAAATTATATTTAATTTTACCCTTATGTAAGTGTTGTTTGAGACTAGTGCATCACATTAATTTACTTATTCTCATGTTATTTATTTCTTAAGTTTAGAACTATATATGGTGGATTCTATGATAAAAAATCAAAATTTTCTTGGATAAATAGAATGTTGAGCCTTTCTGTGTAGAGAATATTCTATAATTGATGATGGAGATGAACTGATGTGGGACTTCTCAGTGTTTGATATGGCTGTCAATGATGTAATTCTGACTATGGATTAGTTGACAATGATTAAGGCACACATAGACTATTATAGAAAAATAGTTAGTTTCCTGACTGTGTAAGGAACATGGAATCTCTTCATTAGAGAAAGGGTTGTAAAGACAGGTGAAACAGATTTGTTGGAACCAGTAGTGGGAATGATATCTTATCTGTTAGTGGTGAAAACTTTGGAATCTATCGACGAGATTGAGGGTAACAGTTTTTTAGTAGTCATGGATTTATTTCTATTTGTTTTTCCTAATAACATATATAGGTTACCACCTATAATGAAGGTAGTGTTTATGATTTATCTCCTTCCTATAACCAGTCCTATTTTTATTTCCTCTTATAAGATTCCACCAAAATAATTAAGGGAGATGAAAGTGTAGTTGGAAGATCTGGAGAGCAAGGGATTCATTTGACCAAGTGCATCTCTATGGGAAGTAATCCTCTTGTTCATGAAGAAATCATAGATAACTTTTCATCTAGGAATAGATTATCATAAGATTAACCTAGTTACGATCAAGAATTGGTATACACTTCCATGTATTGTGGAACCTTTTGACTCGTTCAAGGTAGATCAGTTCTTATCTAAAATTTAATTGTGATAATGATATATCCAATTACGAGATCGAAAGAATTATATTCGATAAACAACATTTTGAAAAAAAAATATGGAATTTTTTAATGCCTTTAGGTGTTACAAATGTAACAATTGTGTTTAGGGCATTCATGAAATTGATATTTCTTAGATATAATGATTCTCTTGTTATGGTGTTTGTGGATGATATATTGGTGTATTCACAGACAATGGATAAGCTTGAGAAAAAAAAGGTGATAGAATCTGGATTATTGATAGATCATCACGTTTCTTCCATACTATCTAAGTATCATTTTGGATATGTAATTTCCTAAAGAGGTGTTTCAATGGATTTTGAGAATATAGATATTGTTATCTCTTGGAAACCATCGTTGAACATATTTAAAATGTAGATATTTCTTGGTATAGCTGGTTATTACAAATTCTTTTTGTGTGACTTCGCACAACTGGATTCACTATGATAGCTTTGAAAAAGAAATAAATCCAATTTAAATGGACTGGAAAATGTGAGGAATCCTTCCAAGAGTTAAAATTTCATCATACATCATCACCTATCTTTATTTTTCGAAAATTAGGATAGGGGTATGTAGTGTATTGTTATTCTTCAAGATTGGGGTTGGGATGCGTGCTTATGAAAAGAGACCATTTTTGTTTATGTCTCAAGCAAATTAAGGGTTCATGAGAATAATTACCCAACACATGATTTGGAATTAGTTTTAGTAGTCTATTATAGGAAGACATTGTGTCATTACCTCTTTGGTGAGAAAGTTATTGTGTTCACGGGTCATAAGAGCTTGAAATATATTTTCTCAGAAAGATATTTGAATCTATGGAAAAGTAGATGGATGGAGTATCTTCATATTTTTGACTTTTAGTTGTTGTATATAATGAGTGAAGGAAATTCAGTGTCCGATGAAATAAGTAGAAAGTCATATGCTCTGTTGAAAAATCAATCTTAATAAGAGTGGTATTTATTGTCATTCATAGCTGATATGCATGAGGGATGTGAATACCATGGAAATGTAGTAGTATTCTTCTCAGTTTTCGTAGTTCCAAATTTCATGAAGATATTAAATAATGCAAAAAAATCCAATGATGAATGTGTTTAAATGTGTTAAAAACTCAATGGGGGGGGGAGACAATTGAGAGATAGAGGATGGATTATAGTTTAGTGTTGTGGTTCAACAATTATATGGTTGTACCAATGAATTGTTAGGAACAACTTATTCATTCTTAACACCATTCAAAATGGGAAATTCATCTAGTAGTATAGAAGATGTATATGGATTTTAAAGAATTTTTCTGGTGGAACAATATAAATAAGAGGCTGGCTAAGTTTGTTATAATGTTCTTAAATTTTCAACAAGTTATGGTAGAGAAATAGTTACCAATAGGTATGTGGAAATCATTACCTATACTAATGTAGAAATGGGAGAAAATAGTGATGGATTTTTTAATCGGTCTCCCAAGATGAGTTCAGATTCGTGATAACATATGGGTGATAGTGGATCGACTCACCTTGTCAGCTCTTTTCATCCTTATTCAAGAAACTCATACGATGGAGGATATGTCCAAAATATATATTCAAGAAGTGGTAAAGAGACCTGGAATAACAGATTCGATAGAATCAGATACGGATCTAAGGATCACATAACATTTCTCAAAATCCTTACTGAAATACCTTGGGACTCAGTAGACTACGAGGACAGCGTTTAAGCATCAGAAGGATGGGTAATCCCAAAGTATGATTCAAATGTTGGAAGACAAGTTTCTAGTTTGTGTAATTGATTTTGGTGGCTCATGGGAAGAGAATGTTCTATTGTTAGAGTTCTCATATAATAACATTTATTAGAAAGTGATACATATAGATCATTTTGAGGCATTGTATGGGTGTCCTTGTCATTATCCACTATATTTGGTGAAAATAGGTGAGACCTCTGTAGATGGATCGAGCCTTGTCCTGGAAATAATGGAGAACATTTAGTTGATCAGAAATTGAATGGAGATGGCTCAATGTTTTTTTAAATTGTATATAGATCATCATCAGTGGATTTCTCATTTGCAGTGATTGATAATTTCTTCTTAAGGATTTCTCCACAGATTGGTCATAAACGTTTTGGGAAGCATGTCATGTTATATCCTTGATACATAGGAAATTTTGATATATTGGAACATGTTAGAGAGGTGGAATATCAGTTTTCATTGTCACCATTGTTTATTGTGGTTCATAATGTGTTCAATGTATCACATTTGAAAAACTATCAACCTATGCCTTACCATGTGATCATATGGGATCATGTTGACTTAGGGATGTATGATTCGTTGGGACATATCCCAGTGCAGATTGTGGATAAGAAGGAAAAAATATTTCATGAAAAAATCATCTATTTTTATGGGATTTGTAGAAACATGGCCAAATTTAGGAAGCGACATAGGGGAACAAGAGGGAAATTAAAGATAAATGGCTGAAACTATTTCAAGACACCGATGGTTTTATACTTTCTACGGATTGAGAGACTAATTATGGGGAGAATGTAGCACCCCATTTTCTAGAAATTAAAACTTTATTTATTATTTGGAGTATATAAATTATATGGGAGATGTTTGGATGATTTCACAAAACATTAAATGTGTTTTGGGGTTAAAGGGAAGGCACACTGGTGGCTCCTAGTTTGTCTATACTATGAAATAGACAAGGAGAAACCATGAGTTTTGAAAATGGATTGGATCATTTGAGGCAGTGGATTAAGTACAGTTAGCACATGGTTATGGAGACCATGTGGGGATACCATGTGAAGGGTCATCCTTAAGGTAGATACTAAAACATGGTTACCACATAGTTATCCTAACCGTCCAACTAGACCAAGTTCATGGTCAATGTTAGATCCTTAAAAGGAAGATCTAACATGTTTTTCTCATTTATGTGTTTTTCCCATCTATGTAGCCCTAACTTTGGATTTTTCTTCCCTAAAGGTCAAATATGGTTCTCCCTTTAATCTAGAGGTGATCTAAAGGCTTCACTTGGTGATTCAAAGCATTTCATTATGATAAGTGTTCCTTCTTCAATGTTGTTGATGTTTTTCAGAGATGTTCTTCGACCCACTTCTCATTTTCATAGATCTATGATATATGTGGTTAGATATAAGTTTTTTAGTTCCAAATAATTTTAGATTTTTCCTATGTTGTTATAGGGTAATAGATCTAAAGTGGGTTCGTGGGGATTTAACTTGGGTTTGTGGGAATTCTTCATATGTTTATTATTTTCTCTAAAACTGATGATGGAGGTGGATTTAGTCTCGACAGTTATCACTATAACTTAATGGATTAATTTTAAATTGATAGGTTTTTGTGAAATTCATTGTAAATTAACTGTGTAATGATTTTTGAAAACCCTCTTAAGTGATGGTTGGTTGAAACATGGGAATTGAGTGTTCTTACAAAAGTGATTTGGTTGTTTATTTTAAAATTAAAATTTTAAAAGGAATTTTTTTCTAGAATTTTGGTAAGTGGATTCATCAAAAATATTTCAACAAAAGGGGATAATTTGATGAAATTAAATGGGGATGGTTGATTTGAATTATTTTGTTTAATGGTTTTTTATAAAACCAAAAAGGATGAAATGGTTGTTTTGGCATTATAATTTTGAATAATGGTTGGGTGTGTTTATGGGAATTTAGGATGGATATGGGTAAGGAGTCTCCCCTATCATTAGTGGGATGGATAAGGGTCAAGGATCTCCCCTATTAATATGGTTCACTGGGAAACAAATTAGTGAAATGATGACTCACCAGTCGTGAGAATAGGGAGATCTAAGTTACATGCATGTTTGGATATGTCGATATGTGGAATGGAATGGTTAATCAAAAAAGGATATTGAGAAATGGATTCAATGAATTGGTTGTTTTTTCATGAAAAAATATATTTTTCTAGAAAATTTGATGACATGTCAATTGTTTATATTTGGTTATAAATTGTTTTTATTAGAATTTTATCTTTTGTTATAAACTATTTTGGGAATTATTTCATATTAAATATTATATATAAATGGTTATAACCATTATATCCTAGTTATGTGATTAGGGAAGTCATTGGGTAAAAGCTACTGATAATTATTACCCACCCATTCTTCGGAAGATTGGTACTTTTGTCGATGTCATTTATAGGGACATGGGAAAAGGTAATGTATCAAACATCTTTAGCTCTACTTCATGATACTTGTAATTTTTGGTGATATTGGATCATGAATCTTATAGAGCATGGAGTGTTGTGGTTATCTTGAATTTTTATTATCCATATTTCTTATATTTACGTTGATTTTTTATAGCCTCCATTGAAGTACACTTTTGTGGGTTTTGATAAAAAATAATTCGTTGAGTTGTAGTTGTTTTTATCATGCATTAAATAGTGGTTTGTTTGGTTTGGTTTTATTGGATTCATTATTTTATTCTAAAAGGGTAAATCACCGCCCCAATATATTGAAACCCTTTAGAATTTATTACTAACCTTTTCCATCATGGGGGTGTATCTTATGGCCATGTAACATCCTTACTCCTTATCAAGACAATGAGAAGGGGCTAGACGTTACATTGACATAAAAATCCTATATCCAATATAATAGGGGTTGGTTACATGCACCATTAATTATTATAAAACATGATAGGAAATATTCAATATAAATCAATTGGTAGATATTTATCTCTAGAAAAAATTATACCAGTAACCACTCTAGATAAATTTGAATTTATGAGAAATATAACAAATTCATATGTGAGACATCAACTATCTAATCGAATCCATATAATAAAATCCTAAAATAAATTATTTAGAAAATAAAAATTCACAAAAAAATGATGGATATATGATAATGGAAAAAAATCATCACTATAATAAAAATTTAGATTAGATCATCAATAACAACCACAAATGTTAGTAGTACTATAGTAGGCACTATAATGGGGTACTATTTGATACTGTATTAGTCGGAATAATTCATCCATCTCAGCCTCTACACCACCGATTTGGTCCTTGGGTCCTGGTGGGATTTCGAGCCACCCAAGCCATTCAGGAAATTTTTTTCTCAAGGCCTCTGGGCTAACTTAAGGCCTTAGGGACACCCCAAGGCCTTCAGGCAACTTGAATACAAATGTACTAGTCAGAAAACATGGGAAAATGCTTCATATAAGGATTTAGGGAAAGTGCATTCACTAGAGAAAAGCTAATTGGAATTGGAAGAATGAGAGGGTATGGATTTTCCATCGGTACAGGGAATGTGCAGCTCTGGATAGGATAACTAGACGACCATCCCTATGAAGGTTGAGTGATAATATCATGACATATTTTTAGGAGGATCAATTCCATGATGTCTGGTATGGGTGATTCCCTGTAAGACCTATGGGTCATGTAATTGTATTTAAGGCTTCAGGTCTTAAAGGGGTTCCACCTCACCCCTTGAAATGTGGATTTTCAAAATAAAAAAAATAAAGGACTTCAGGCCATTTTGATGTGGGTATAAATATTCATTATATGATCCCCCCCCAAAAAGTTATACAAAATAACAGTGTTGGTCAGAGTAGATAACTCAAAAGGGGGGTGAATTGAGTATCTATAAAATTTCTATTCCAAAATTTTTCCAAAATGGTTTCACAGTAAAAATAAATAAATCCCAATTAATCATGGCTATACAGTTATGAATGTTTGAGTGCTCAAATATCTTCTCAAAAGATTGATTAATTCTCATAAATGTCAATATATGTTATTTATATTACTTTTCAAGATATTCTAATAAGGAAAAACAATTATGACTTCTATCCAAGATTAATAATGAATGTTAATATATTGATTTATTAATTATAATGTAAAATAGAGAAAACTAAATTAAAATGAATAGAGAATATAAAAAAAGTCGTTCAATCTCAAGCTGAGACCTAATCCACTCCACTTGGTGATCACCTGCCACTAAACAATATATATTAATAAACTTAATCTACACCCTGGATTGGGGGAAAAAAATAGTACACATGACTGTCCATTTCACATGACCTCTTCCACGGTTCTTTATGGGTAAAAACTACCATGTCACATATGGACATCTTCCACTATTATCTTTTGGAGTAAACAAGTTTCAAAAGATATGAGAGGAAAGATATATTTGTATCATTCAGTTTAGTGAAGGAGATAGTGTTGGTTTTAATACAGACATAGTCACACACTACTAGAAAGATAAAATAAATCATAATAGAGAAAAAATATGAGATAAGGGTACAAGTTCTCTAAGTGTTATTTTATGAATCTCTAGACTTCTAGGATGAAGCAGATGCAAGAATTGAGTGCTCTTGTGAAAAAATAGATTATCACAAATATGGTGATCTGGTTTCAGTTAGTTATGGATCATGTTCTTCATGGTATTGAGAAGAGGTTCTTCAGTATGATCTATGGTATCTGTGCTTTTGGATTCGTGAATGATTTGTATGATCTTCATATGTATTGTGTTGCATGTTTTGGTTCATTTCTCAAGAATTCTCATGCTACTTCACTCTCTCACTTCTTAGTTTTGGAGCCACACTTTTTTTACTATAACAGTACTTGTGTTGGAACCTACAGGATGCTTGTATTCTGCACCTCATACCTCGTATTATCAGGTAACATGTCTACAAAGAAACATTAATTAAGTCAGTGCATTTAAGAGACTCAAAATTCGACCATTAGAAATCAAATTGAAAACAAAAAAACAGATTAATGAACTTTTTCAGAGTCTTTTTGGAAACAGTGTCACATGGAAATGGTGTCTCCATGAAATGGTGCCTCTTTCGTTGCCTTTGAGCGGTTAGATAGTTTTGAGGGCATAGTTTTATAGATATCAGGAACTAGTAGCACAATTGAAGTGTATGGATCATGGTGTCTATTCCCTTACAAACTTGAAACAGTGTCTTAACAAGGAACAAGTGTTAGAGACTTCCACAGATCTGAAACTAGTTACAGTTTCTTGTCATGGTGTCTAGTTCACGTTGTCTAGTTCATGGTGTCTGGTAACGGTATCTGGTTCATTGTGTCTTGTTCACAGTGTCTGGTTCACGGTGTCTGGTCACAGTGTTTGGTTCAGGGTATCTGGTTCACAGTGTCTGGATCACTATGTCTGGTCCCAGTGTCTGGTCACATTACCAGAAAACCAGAACAAGTGTCAGAATCATGGTTTCTAATACTTATCCAAATAGTTATATATATACTTAACCAATGATATTCATAGAATGGATTAGACATAATCATTAATCATTGAAATAAATTACAACACAAATTGAAATATATTTAACACTAATAAAAAATGATTTATAGTAATTAAGATATTGGATATGTTTTTCTAAAGCATAAATAGACCAACAATCATTACACATGATTTGAGACAAATTAAATGGGATAAACAATTTTTACAGGATGTACATAATTCATGATCATTAAAACATGATTGAGATAAGAGGATTCCAACAAAAAGGTCATTTCAAAAAAGTAAAATATTAGAGTAACTAAATAAGGAAACCTGATATGATTTTTAGAAAGAAAATGCAGTGACATAAGAAATTTCAGTTAATAGTATTTAAATTCTATAAAGTATTGAATCTCATATTAAATAAAAAAATGTTTAGAATATAGAATGAATTAAAAATAGAAATGAAAAAATATCAGTAGTACATCATATCTTGAATGGAACTTGGTATTCCTAAAATTCCATAATATATTAAACATATTAGTTACCAATATAACATAACTTCCGGGTGTCCACTTCATAACCGTAATGGGGGACCCACCCCTTTTTGAGGTATGCACATTAGTCAAGAGTGTTCAAACATTATATATGTCTTTATCATCATTGATGAAAATTCATAAATCATGGAAGTAAATAATCTATTGATGGATGACCCACTACTAATATTTTGGGGGACTACATTCATATAAAAGGGATCCAAACCTTGTCGATGTTAATGGATTATAATTCACATTCAAAAAATGGGGGACATGTAAATCCCTAAGACCTTCAATCCCAAATCCAGTGATAAAAACATAAAAATTACATTTTTGCCTTTGATACCGTTACATGTGACCCCCTTTTTCCATCCAAAAATAACAACATTAAATGAAAATATTGGATCCCCTATATACCAAATTAAATATTAGGTTTAGAGTTTTAGATAACAATGAAAAACTCATAATGCTTAGGTTCACAAATATATGGTTCATAAAGATCAACCTCATGTCCTACTATAACCTTATTTTTATATTCCATATTAAGACTTCTACATCTCCAAAAAATTTATATCATATAAAACCTGCCTACACACAAATCATTTATCATCCTTCTCCATAACCTGGGAGAAATAAAACTTATTAATTGTGAGAAAAAATTCTCACTAAGGGTATACATAATCATTAAATATAGAATTTCATTTTTGAGAGTGTTATGAGAATAATCATATGATTATATAATAATAGTGCATAATTATAAAATAATGGAATTCATACCCATCATGCCCTAGATCATTAATAATGAAACATGCCTTAATTATTAAACAAAGGCATAAGACAATGGTATAAATAATCAGGAGAAAATCTTGTCAATAATGGTCAAAGAATAATTAAAAACCTATATATACTCACTCATATGAATTATGAAATAAATTTCAATAATCATAAAGACATTATCTTACCTTGAAAAATTGTAATATTTCCATAAAATCCCATAGTAAGAATATATAAAACATATAGGAAACCTGAAGAATATTTTCATATCAATCTTACATAGGGAATAACCATAACTATTATACATGGTGTAAACATAATTTTTATATTTGGAGTTACTATAAGAGATAAACATTAATTACCCATCACAATTATACTTGAAAAAATCAGCACACTATTTTCCCAAAATCAATTAGGAGAAAAATAAATGGTTAGCTCTATCTCATTACCCAAATAATTGGATATCTATAATTGGAAATCCCAAATATGGTTTTAATATATCCACCCATCATGATAACCAATTCCCAAGAACCATAACATAATTAATGTACATATAGATTTTATTTCATCACAAAACACTTTGAAACATCTATTATTACTTTTATAAGTTGATTAACCTATTAAAATGAAATCAGATTCAGGTAAATATCTTTTAAACAATCATAATAAATATAGATAGGGAATGAGGTAAGTATCATTATAAAATATCCCTAGTGGAGCATAAGTAATATCATGTTTTTTTGGAATTTATGAATGGAAATATGATTAAAATATCCTGAGAATAAATCTTGAAGAAAAAAAATTCACATTGAAATTCAAATAAAAAAACTTTCCTAAAATATTGTAAAAATAAATTTCTCTGAAAATAACCATAGAAAATTATAAAGGAATATTAAAAAATCAATAGGCATGGTGGTTTGAAAATTTATTCACATTTTAAATGTTAAAAATAAACATTCATCCAAATTTTTGTAAAGGGAGTCCAAAGTGACCCATTAAAAAAGACCAGAAATTTTCTATCAAAATCATATAATAAAATGAAAAATATCATGTAAAATATATTTACCAAAATAATTTATATTTAGAATATAATTCTTTTATTAATTTTTAGAAAACATGTATTTGGAATAGAAATATTCGCAATTTGAAAGAAGATACAATATTGGTACCACTTACAAACTAATTTCATAATGTTTATTTAATAAATAATAGAGGAAAAGAAAATTAAATATTAAAAATAATTCATAATATGAGGAGAATAAGGTTTATTATTATCTTCAAAAAATAAGATCATATTATTTCCCATATAGAACCTTTAACATAAATAATACCAGAAGGAATGGAGATTGTAACATAAAACCTTTTCCACTTTGGTAACTTTTCAATCATAATTCTTATGAAAGAAAAATTACCTATGAATGTTTAAATATCTTAAATATAAGGATATTTATGACATAAAATTCCAATGAGTTAGTTTATACACCTCCTGAAATAAGGTAGGTGTACATCAAAAACGTTTGTCCCAATGGAAGATAATTTGAGATAAATTACTATTATAGTGATTGTGTCATCAAATTAGGAATTAATCGATCAAGATATTATTTGTAAATATATATGTCCAAAAAAATGGAAATAAAAAATTTAAATATGTCAATTCACATATAATCATGGAATCAAAATTTCATTGAATAATAGTTATTACTCTATGAAGGGTAATTTTGTTAAGAAACCCTTTACCACTATGTAATTTTCAAGTCAAATCCTATTGGATAAAATAATTCATGTTAGAACATCAAATAGAATGAAAAATGAAACATAATTTATATAACATCTAAAAGTAATTATATACACAATATAAAATAAATTTGGTGTATAGAATTGGAATATTCCCAAAGGAAGGTAAATTGAGATGAAATCTTTTACCTCGAGTCAAAACTTCCAATATATGTCTTCTAACCCTCGTATAAAAAATCAAATCAATTATTTTATTTCTTAAGAATTTTTTATAGGTTCAATAACTTATCCAAAAACCAGTCATCACAATTTATTAATGACATAGTAATTTTATTAATCAGTTAAGTCCATGTCCGGTACTTTGAGAATGTTCAGTCCATAATTTGAAAACATATTTGGTGAGTTCACTATTTAAAAAGGGTAACTATTATATCCTCTATAGAATAATAATAATTAAATACTAATATTTTTTATACATCAATTATACCTTTTAATCCAATAATGATATATATTTATTAAGAATGAAATATATCACAATCATGAAGATGACATGCCATACGTACACATAAGAAACATTTCCATTTTTAGCAATCATTATAGAAACAAGGAAAGTATTATTTTATCATTATATAATTATAAATATATCATAAATACCTGATTATTTATTTTAATACATTTATATATTTCATCCATATGTCATGGTGATTAAAACCACTCACGTCACTTTGTGGAGGTGGTAGTCCACACGTATGTATGAGAGCCTTTATCAATTTATTATAAATGGATAGGTTTGAAAAAAGTTATTTAATAATATTTATATAATGAAATTATTTTCATAAATAAAATAGTTTTCCATAAAATAGATCATTATAACCATATGTGATAAGAGGTCATGGAAAATGACATACATCAGTTCGTGAGGCGGTTGTGTAACAACCCAAGTATTTATAGAAAAATACTTCTTCTTATATATTGATATTTATTTATCAGATATTATTTTTAATTTAAACATAAAACTTTTTTTGATAGCAAACCTGAGACAGAACAATGGGTTTCTTTGAAATATTACGTTTCACATAACACTAATTTATACCAAAAAATAATACAACAATATTATTATTAATTTAAAAAGTAGTTAACGCCTATCTATTGTATTGGAGGGATTGAAAAAAATTAACTATTTTATGATTTTATATTTTTTTTAAAAGTTCTTACATATATCAAAATAATTTTATAGGCTTAAAATGAGAATAAATCAAATTTTAAGCCCAAAATACTCTAATATTTTTAAAAAGTCCAATTACTGCCATTTGACGGAGATCCTTTTATAAAAATAGTTTTTATAACTTATATATGGTTTATTTGAAAAATTAAACTTCTTATATAGAATAAATATATAAAAATTTTATTTGGTTAAATTTTTGGTAATTTTTTGATAAAGTTCATTCTTAATGAATAGTGAAAAATACCTCATTTTAAGTCAAAACTGCCTTTTCATCATATTTTTTATGTAGTTAGATTATATTTTTTATTGGTTTTATAGTTTAATTATATTAATTTTTTTCTATTTAATATAATTTTAACAATTGGATGAAATTTTACATAAAAATTGGTCATAAACACATGTCAATCTTTTGATAGTTTTTATTTCTTAAAAACCCACTTTCTAGTTTTGACAACAAGAAATATTTTTAAATTAAATAATGCAACTTCTATGTTAAAAATTTAGAAAAATTTATTCCATATTTAGAATCAGAATGTCCAAATGTTGTAAATTGTTAAATTATATTTTGGGACATTATAAAAAGTAATTTCAATAATTATTTTCATTTACCATAGTTAATGCGTAAATCAGGTAAATTAGTGTAAAAAATATTGTTATAACAATATAAAACTACAATAGCAAATGTAATGATTCTATTTTATGAGATATTTACAACATTGGGACTCCTTGGATCAATTTTGGTACCCCATGGAGCCACATGGGTGTTATAATGACAAGTTATAGGAATTAATTTAAATTAAAGAGAAATATAACATAAACATGTATCTTTTACTAAAAGTATTTTAATATAGTGTTATATTAATGATATATTGGAAAATAAATTGTAAATAGAAATATAAAAAGATTTTCTATGTTATGGTAGTTTATTTATAATTTTTAGACAATAAATAAATAATTTTGTTTATAACACAATGATGATGTAATGATTACCTAATTAATGAAAGATTCAAACAAATGATATTATAAATAATAAAATAAATATAATTTGGAAATTTTTATGCTATCCAATTATTTTTTAGATTATTATGACATATTATATTTTACATAATTCCATTTTTTTCAAAGGAATCATTTTTTATGACCATAAAAAAATTTATTATTTAATAGTGTCAAAATTGAACTAAATGAGTTTTTAAAACAAATATTATTTTATTAAATTATATAAAATTCCAAAATACCTAATATTAGTTAAATTATATATTTAATGTGAAAGTTTTTATTACTTATAAACCTGTGGTTCTATTGGCATTTTATAAAAACTATAGTGACTATATATTCTTAAAATACAAGAAGAAATGGTAAGAGTTATTGTTTTTATCTAAGGGTTATAGCTAAAAGATAACGTTAATGTTGTAATAAAAACATTTATGAAACCTTTTTTGAGTTTCTTTAGTCCCAAAACCATCTTATATTTGAAATAAATGAGTTTGGGACCATTTAAAACAGATAATAAATTTATAATAAAATAATGTTTTAAGACATTCCAAAAGTGCCCCTCCTCCCTCTTATAAAAGGCCACCATATATACCCACTTAATAACTCCTATAATTACCCTTTTATTCTACAAATTTTAATTAAATAATCTACCAACATCTCTACTTTACACATATAATCCATATCTTTGGAATAATGTAATACAAGAATTCCTTTTGACTCAAATCAAAAGGAGTTACAAGTTTTAGAGGTAGCATTTCTCTAATGTTTTTCCTTTATTTTCTATCTTAACTCCCTATGATATTCATTATAAATTATTATATAAAAACAGTATCTTAAATATACTAGGATATTTTTATGATAAGTATTATAACTACACTTCAAAACATTCATCTAATGGATAAGAACGTACTATTTCTATGTACAACGAACTATGGCCTAATAAAACGATGACTGTTCAATTTTCTTTAACCACATTTCATGGTGGCCAGTATGATGACACTATATTTATATATGATATATATTATATTTATATTTCCTCTATTATTTTTTATTTTTATTGACAATATATATTTATGCATTCCATGATGTGTAAATACGATAATATAATTTGATGAAATGTGGACTACTACCCCCTCAAAGTGATATGACTCATTAATTCTATACATGGAACATATAAAATAAGGTTTTATTAAAAATATGATTCATAAATTAAATAAATATAATACTATTATTATGATATATTTTATATCATTTTATTATTATTCTTTTAATATCACAATGAAATTAATGTAGCATTCATGCGTACATACGACCAATCATTTCCATAAATGGTGCATTTCATTTCATATCTCTAAATATTTTGGATATTACAAATACATATAAACCAAATTTATATAATATATAAATCATTAATAATTTTATTAAGATGATGAAATTTTGACCACATGGACAGTTTACATCAAAACAAGTTCATTTTAACTCAAGTACCAAACATCAACAAAACATATGATATGAACCTAAATAATTAACAAATTTCTACAACATGGTAATAAGTTACATAAAATTTACAATAAAATTTAAAAAGGTTATAATGTTGTTATAAATTAACCTATGTTTATTATTCATGAAATTAAATATATAATGAGACAAGTTGGACTCAAGGTAAGGGAACTTCTTAACCCAATTTCCTTTCATTGGGAAAATCTTTTACTTCTTAGTTACGTTATGCTATGATTATGTGAGAAATTAATTTTGATATCCTATCTCTTATTATACATGATTTATGTGTATTTATAGCCAAAATCTATCCATTTTATTAAAAAATTATATTTGTATGGGAATTTCTAAAATCAATTTCCACTAATTGGGTTTTACATATACTTTGTTGATTATATTATGGAAATATTATGTGTGAAATCAATGTTTATTTATTAATTTTATATTTTAAATATAAATTTATCTGGATATAAGGTTTCTACACATAATCACCACATTAATAATTGGTTATGGAAATTCTAAGAACATTGTATGTGAAATTGTTACTCAATCTAATTTCATTGAGTTAAATATCCATTTCATTGATTTTGTTTTTCCATGAATATGTGTTAATTACCAATGATTATTTTACACTAAATATCCAATTATATTTGTGGTATTTATATTTTTCATACATAATTATTCCATTGATTTATACTTAATCAAAGGATGTAATGACCTAGAGTTTTGGGGTCTACTACATGGTAAAAATATGATGTTTGGGGTATTTTGGGAAGTCTAGAAGGCCATCCTAGATTCTCGGTGAAGCATAAGACTCATAATGGTGGCCTCAGCCTACCGCTAGCCTCAGACTACCGGTAGCCTCAACTTACCTATAGCTCGGCCTACCGGTGGCCTTGGCCTACCGGTCACCTCGGCCTACCGGTAGCGTCGGCCTACCGGTAGCGTCGGCCTACCGGTAGTTCAGCCTACTGGTAGCTCGGCCTACCAGTAGCCTCAGCCTACCGGGAGCTCGGCCTACCGGTAGCGTCAGCCTACTGGTAGCGTCGCCTACCGGTAGCCCGACCTACTGGTGGCCTCGGCCTACCCGTAGCCCCGGCCTACCGGTTGCCTCGGCCAACTAGTAGCTTGGTCTATCGGTAGACTTAGCCAACCCGTGACCTCTCCACGGGTTTTCTAGTAGCGCCTCCTTTTTGTGCAGATTGGGTTGTAAACCTTGTTTTGACCCTTTAAGCCTATTTTAAAGCCAATTAATGGAATTTAATTAAATTATTGGTGAGGTGTGCATCTGTTTTAACCTCCTCGAAGGGTGGTGACCTTTTAAGTTACGTTTTGGGTGGCCTAGCCGCGTGGTCAACCCATGATCCCGCTTCTTCTGTGGTTTCATGTTTTTCTCTATATCTTAACCATCCCGGGGATGTTGTATCTCATCCTTTATAACCTAAAGTATTCTTTTATCCCTAGTTTTATTTTTCTCTATCACCATGTGCTCGAAATACCCATCCTCCAGACGAGTTGTACCCCCGCGAGGTTTTCCTTGATCGTGTTCCGTGGAGTTCCTGCTACTCCTGATTTCCAGTTTTCACGCGAGGGATTAAGCTCTATCCTTGATCAATCAAGTAGGTATTTTCCCCTTCGTCTCTCCTTTGTGTGCATCATGCGGGTTGGGTATGCTTTTGTCTCTGTGGAAATTGATGAAACAAACTTAATGAAGAAAATGAACAGACCTCTAAAGAAGGAAAGGGGGGGTGTGATCGATGTTCTGTTGTACACATTTATGTTGATATGTGTTGTGAATTATACAGGCCGATGCTCGCTGATAATCATGGTCGTTGGTGGTATTTCTATGTGCACTAATGAACCTAGGTGCCCGTAGATGTTTAAATAAACGTAACATTGAATTGGTTAATTATGTATACTCGATCAAATAAATTGAAAGCACCAGGATAAACCCTTTTCTGTGAGAACTCTAGTTAAAGCCCAGTGGAATTGAAACCATGTAGTGTGTTAAATATTTTAAATCTAAAAATACATGCAAGGACCTGCCTTGTGTTGGTGTTAGTGGTTTGGTTGTTTTCTTCCACGAGCATAGATTGCTGGGGTGATATGGGTGGGTATGGGATCCCCTGTTGTTATACTTTCACTGGTTGTGAATCTGAGATTGTGTGGTTGCTCTACTATGACACGAATTTGGGTGAGTTATTCTGTTGTTGAGAAACCATTGGATCCTGTATTTTGAGGATATGGATCTGTGTCTCGGGTTTTTTTCTTCCAGTACCTCAAAGCATATCACTTGATCCCTAGTTGTTGTGACCTTACAAAAGAACCGGGTGTTACTGCTTAAATTTTTTACGACAGTTTTCATTACTACTTTAATTGTTGTTTCATCTATGGTTGTGCCTGTTAGTTTCCCAGTAGTGAAGGGATTAACTCACTCTGAAATGTTACGAAATGATACTTGAATAGGGAAACTGGGAACTGTTTGTTGTGCATCTATTTTCTGAGGCTGCAGTGCTTGGGCACTTGCTTGTATCTGTTGAGGAGCCATAGGTTGGGCTGTGTGATGGTATATATATATATGGAACTATATGTTTTGTTTTTAGTCACACCTCATCCATGTTGGTCACTTAGTTTTGGACACCCCATTTCATGGGGAAGGGTGTTTCCCCATAGTTACTTTATATCATGCTCCCTCTTCCCTCAACTGTGATGGCTGGAGGTGACCTTACACCCCAGATTTTTTGGGTAGGTTTCTACTGGTGTGTTATTAGCCCAAGGCTATTCGGGTAGGATTGTTTTCCCAAGTGTCTTCAGGATGAGGCCCAGGTGTGTGCATGCAGGGATGGATGGTTGTGAGGCCCAGGTGTGTGCGCACAGGGATGTATGGTTGTGAGGCCCAGGTGTGTGCGGGCAGGAAGAGCGTGGTAGCGTCTAGACGTTTTCTGTCAGGGATGAGGAGCTAGCTAGTGGAGGAAATAGTGGTGCGGGGTACCCAAATGCTTTTTTACTTTACTATTATCTTACTGCTTCTATTATTTGGTGAGCATGGCCAGTGAGGTGGGATGGATAGATTCCTTGATAGATGATGTTTCCTATGATTCTCACAAGAATTTAGGACATCTCCCCACTTAAGCATGAGAGCTTCAGGTTTTCCTACTGAGTATACATTGTATGATCACACTACATTTACTTTCAAGTTTCCAGGAGGGCTTCAGAGGTCATGCGGGACATTACTAGTATGGAAGTTGGAGTTGATGTTGGTCGCTGTTGGATTCTGCTTAGCCTTTTTCCTTTCCTGTTGGGTATTGTACGAGTCCTTGTACTTTGTTCAGTTTTATTATTGAAACATGAATCTAGTTTGGTTTTTACCTTGAGTTTTTTATACTTGGTGGTGTTTGGTGTTGACTCATTCTTTCTCCCAATCTTTGTAAAAAAGGGTAATTCCTCCCATATTGTGAAAATGTTATACCCATAGTCCTAGTCGCCACTCCGGGGCCTACTGGAGGCAGGAATCGGGGGTCATTATCTCTCCTTCAACTTAAAGAAGGGCTTGGAAATATGTTGTCCCTTCCCTCCTTTCGGTGAAGGCGGGTCGTGACAGAATGGTATCAGAGTCAAGGTTGAGGGATAGGATGGATTCTGCTGTTAGGAACAATGGGGATTGCATGGGATGTTAGGGAAATAATGTTAGGTGATCTTGGTTTGTGAAATAGACCAGGGGGGACCGGCTAGGACACGAGATTTTAGGGACCCTCGTGATCCGATTCAAGGACTCTGAGCCTATCAAATGACCTAGTGAGACTACATTTATTACAGGGTAGAGACCCTAGGTAAGGTACATGCTTCATACTGATTGTGTTTTCTTAATTGATTTGGGGTACCTTGGGGAAAAATTTAATAATAATAATAATAAGTCCCTTGATACTCAGGCTTAGTAATTCTTTGTTTAACTTGCAGTTATGACACCCAGACATTATCCATGAGTGACTCGGGTAGTTGAGGCCCAGCGGATCAAGGCAATTGACCAGCAGAGGGTTGACCGAGATGAGGAGGACGACTTGTGGTAGAGGAATTTGTGCTCCTTCCAGTGAAAAACCCTCGAGAAGTACGAGGGCAGCGTTTTGGACTCAGTAATGGAGGGATGGCTCGACGAGCTAGCCACCACCTTCTCTTTGATCCATGCTCTGAGGGAGTACTGGGTTTCGTTGGCCGTCAGTTAGCTGAGAGGAGCAGTGCGTCAGTGGTGGAAGATTTTCTTGGTAGAGAAGACAGAGGCAGAGGTTTCATGGGCCAGTTTCGAGAAGGAATTTCAGGAGGATTTCCTCTCCTCTACGGAAAAGGCTATGAAGAGAGAGGAGTTTATCTCCCTTCAACAGGGAAGCATGTTAGTGAGGGTGCTGGGGATCAAGTTCAATGATCTCTTGCACTTTTCCCTCAATCTCTTTCTGGATGAGGAGTCTTGGGAAAGACAGTTAGAGGAGGCACTCCATCCTTCTCTTCAGTACGCTGTCACTCCCTTCACTCTTTTGACATACCTAGTAGTACAGAAGAAGGCTGAGATAGTATAGAGGATGAACTCAAAGGGAGGCACACCACGAGAAGGGAACCAGCTGAGTTCATCAATGGAGAAGGCAGTCAGCAGCAAGTCTCCAGCGATAGGTCCTTTCAGGTTTCAACAAGCGGGGTTTAGGCCTCATCAGTTCCAGTCCCGAGCTTCTAATCATCACCCCTTTTCCACAGGCCCATGACCAAAGTGTTTCTCTTGCAGAGTTTTTGGGCACGTCAAGAGTAGGTGTTCATCTGGAGCTCCACATGGTGGAGGTGGGCAGTTTTAGCACCCACCTCAGCAGCATCTGTTGCCGGTGAGGCCTTTATAGCAGCAGCAGCAGGCCCCTGACCCTCCGAGGGACGACCTTGTGGGAGGAGACCCACACCAAGATACTCCTCAGGGACCTCGACAAGGGAGTGGTCGGGGAGGTGGTTGATAGATGTGAGGTAGAGGAACTGGGAGTGGACAATTGCACACCGAAGAGTTGGCAGCTCTAGCAAGAACATAGGTCATTCAAAGTATGATCAGTTTATTTAACACTCTTGTTTCTGCCTTGTTTGATTCAGGATCTTCACAATCCTTTGTTACGCCCGAATTAGCCCATACCATGGGTCTGGATGCCGAGAGACTCTTTATGCCCCTAGTGTTGAGAACACCAGTTGGGGGTCAGACCAGCATATCTTAATTTTTCCGGGGATGTAGACTGATGTTGGGACCGCATCAGTCCAGTGGAGACCTTCTTTCATTGCAGGTGCAGTAATACAATGTCATTCTGTGCAACGACTAGTTATTCTCTGTGCATGCCATCATCGACTGCTATTGGAGAAGGATTGAATTCTCCAACGAGGATGGATGGCATGTGGATTTTTTTGGTGAGCAGAGTTATCAGATGGGGAGTCGACACAGGGAGCCACTCCTTTCTATGCTGGTCGGGGTGTCAGTGGAGTCGGTGGACGTAGGAATTATGGATGTTCCAAAGGTCATGAGAGAATTCCCGGATGTCTTTCCCGATGAGGTTGGGACTCTACACCCTCAATGCGACGTTGAGTGTGGGATAGACTTACATCCTGGTGCTCACTCGATCTCGATGGCTCCTTATCGGATGGCACCTTCCGAGTTGCGGGAGCTGCAGATTCAGACTGAAGATATGATAGAGAATGGCTTTGTTTCACCTAGTGTGCATCAGTGGGGTGATCTAGTTTTGTTCATAAAGAAGGAATATGGTAGTCTACGACTGTGCATAGACTACCAGAGGTTGAATCAGGTGACAGTCAAGAATCAATACACCCTCCTAAGGATAGACGACCTTTTCAACCAGCTAAGAGGAGCAGGTTGGTTCTCTAAGATCGATCTGTAGTTTGGATACCACCATTTGAGAGAGAAAGAAGGTGATATCCCAAAGATGGATTTCAGATGCAGATATCGCCACTTTGAGTTTGTGTTCATGTCGTTTGGCGTTATGAACGCACCAGATATGTTCATGACCCTCATGAACTATGTCTTCTGAGAGTTTTCGGACCAGTTCGTTGTGGTGTTCATCGAAGATATCCTTATCTACTAAAGATCATAGGAAGAGAATGTTGAGCATCGTAGGGCAGTTTTGGGAGTCCATCGACACCACCATCATTATGGGCACCCAATAATGTGGTGGAAGTTCATAGTTTCCTGGGTTTGGAAGGCTATTACCAAAGGTTTGTGCCTGACTTCTCTCAATTTGTTTCTCCGTTGATAGCTTTGACTAGGATGTACCAGGCCTTCGTGTGGAGCGACCAGTGCCAGACAACTTTTGGATACCTAAAGGAGAAGCTATTTAGTTCTCCAGTACTCAAATTACCAGAGGAAGGGGTGCTGTTTGAAGTGTTCTATGATTCTTCTGGCCATGGGTTGGGATGTGTACTGATTCAGCAAAGAGGATTTATCTCTTATGGGTCTAGGAAGTTACAGCCTCATGAACATAACTATGCTTCCCACGATCTGGAGCATGCGGCCTTAGTGTTCGCATTAAATTTGTGGTGGCATTATCTCATCAGTGAGCTCTTTGTTCTCTTCTCAGATCACAATATCGTGCGTTATGTCTTTTCCCAGTGGGATCTGAACTGGTGTCAGCGATGATTGGTTGAGTTCCTCCAAGATTACGACTTTGAGATCTCTTATACTGAGGTCAAGGGAAATTTTCTGGCTGATGCCCAGAGAATGAAATCATAGAAGGAATTAGTTCGGGAATTTGAAGATGCTTGTAGAGCGACGAAGGAGTTAAAGGTCTTGCATTTGGATGAAAGGGTGGAAGGTGGAAGAGGCTATCTGTTTCAGATGACTGTAGTTTCCTCTTTAGTGGTGAAGGTGGAAGAGTCCCAGTGGGGGGACTCGGAGGTGGAAGTGATGCGAGATCGTGTTTATTAGGTAAATTCTTATGAGGGATGGTCGGAGGATGGTCAGCATCAGATGATTTTCCGTGGAAGGATTTTTGTTCCGAAGATGATGCGTAAAGGTGTTCTCTGTGAGTTCCATGTATCAGCTTTAGCGGTACAAACTGGGGTCTCAAAGATGTACCAAGGCCTGTGAGGACAGTTTTTGTGGCCTGGGGTAAAGCAGGTTGTGGCTGAGTTTGTGGCTAAGTGCCTAGTGTCTCAGCAGGTAAAGGCTAAACACCGTTTTCCTGTAGGGTTGTTACAGTATTAAGATGTTCCCGAGTGGATGTGGGATGACATCTCAATGGACATCGTTATAGGGATACCCAAGGCTCAGGGAGGATATGATTCCATTTGGGTAGTGGTGGATTGGTTGACAAAATCAGTACACTTCTTGGAGATTAAGGAGTCATGCACGGTGAGAACCTTATCCTAGAGGTATGTCGATGAGGTGGTGCAGTTGCATGGGATTCCGAGATCTATTGTCCTTGATCGAGACACGCGGTTTACCTCATGAGTTTGGAGGGTATTACAACACGTCTTTGGCACTGAGCTACGTCTTAGCACTACTTTACACCCTCGGAAAGATGGAAAAATAGAACGAAATATCTAGACGTTGGAAGACATGCTATGGGCATGTGTTGTAGATTTTGGGGGATCATGGGTACGACACTTGACTTTGGTGGAGTTTTCTTATAACAATAGCTTCCACTCCACTATTGGCATGACACCATTTGAGGCCTTTTATAGAAGGCTGTGTCGTTCACCCAATTGCTAGACAGAGATTGGGGAAGCAACTGTTCTTGGGCCATAAGTGGTGCAGGTCACTACTGAGAAGGTTCAGCTCGTGCGTGAGAGGATGAAGACAGCCCAAGACTGGAAGAAGTCTTATACTGATTGTAGGAGGAGGCCCTTGGAGTTCGAGGTTGGAAATCATGTGTTCTTGATGGATTCCCCTCGATGATGGAAACGAAGTTTTGGGAAGGGGATTAAGCTCTCCCCTAAGTTTATCGGACCTTTCATGGTGTTGGGACGAGTTGGTGAGGCCGCGTATCAGCTGGAGTTTCCACCTTAGTTGGAGAAAGTTCACAACGTCTTTCACGTCTCCCAGATTCTTCGATATCTACACGACGACTCCCATATCATTGTTTAGGGAGAATTAGATGTCGAAAACGATGCAAACTTCCTAGAAAAACCGATGAAGATCAAGGATCATAAAGTGAAAGTGCTTCACGGACAAAACATCCCCTTGGTTCTTGTGTTGTGGAGGAATGGTGGCCTGGAGTAGAGCACTAGGAAGCGGGAGGCCCAGTTACGCGTTCAGTACCCAAAGCTGTTTTGAATTCCCTATTGTTGTTGTTGTTCTGACTTTTTTCATGATGTGTCACCTTGTGCTTTAATATTTGAAATTCTTATTCTTCTTGTTTTGACACCGAATGTGTGATTATGTGAAAATCCTGACTACTAATCAAGGCACATTAATGTGGGTGTGATTAAACCCATGCGGGCGAGTCAGTGCCACCCAAAGTGGATAATATCCTGACATGTAGGAAGGGATTCCCTGACTCAAGTGTTGGACAGTGTGATCCTTGTGCTTGATGTGAATGTTTGTGGTTGATAACTCTTGGGGGATTATTCCAGGATGTAGGGGGGTTTCAATAACAGCTTTCAAACAACTCAGGGGTTTTCCCCTGATATGTATCTTTAGAGGGTAGTTGTTTGGACCCCTGTTTACTCTTTTCTAGTTTTTTCTTATATTCTCTGGGATGAGAATAGTTTGAGAAGTGTCTGATGTAATGGAAAGAGGTTTTAGGGTCCATTACTTGGTGAAAACATGATGTTTGGGGTGTTCTGGGTGGTCTGGAAGGCCATCCTATCTTCTCAGGGAATCTTAAGACTCCTAACAGTGGCCTCGGCCTACCGGTAGCCTCGGCCTACGGGTGGCCTCGGCCTACCGGTCGCCTCGGCCTAATGGTAGCATCAGCCTACCAGTAGCCCCAGCCTACCGATAGCCTCAGCCAACTGGTATCTTGGTCCACCAGTAGACATATCCTACATGTGACATCTCCACGGGTTTTCCAGTAGCGCCTCCGTTTTGCGCGAATTGGGTTGTAAACCATGTTTTGACACTTTAAGCCTGTTTTAAAGCCCATTAATGGTATTTAATTTAATTATTGGTGAGGTGTGCATCTGTTTTATCCACCCTGAAGGGAGGGGACATTTTAAGATATGTGTGGGGTGGTCCAGCCGCGTGGTTAACCCATGATCCCGCTTCTTCCGCAGTTTCGAGTTTTTCTCCATATCTTAACCATCTCGGGGATGCTGTATCTCAGCCTTTATAACCAAAAGGCTCCTCTTCTCCCTGGGTTTATTTTTCTCTATCACCCTGCACTCAGAATACCCATCCCCCGAATGAGTTTTACCCCCATGAGGTTTTCCTTTATCGCATTCCACAGAGTTCCTGCTACTCTTGATTTCTAGTTTTCATGCGAGGTCTTAATGTCGATCCTTGATCAATCTAGTAGGGATTTTCTCCCTAGTCTCTCCTTTCTGTGTATCATACGGGGTGGTTATGCTTTTGTCACTATGGAAATTGACGAAACCTACTTAATGAAGAAAATGAACAGACCTGTAAAGAAGGAAGGGGGGGTGTGATCGATGTTCTGCTATACTCTTTTATGTTGATATGTTTTCTGAATTATACGGGCCTATGCTCACTAAAACTCATGGTCGTTGGTGGTATTTCTCTGTGCACTAATGAACCTGGGTTCCCCTGGATTTTTAAATAAAAGTAACATAGAATTGGTTAATTATGTATACTTGGTTAAATAAATTGAAAGCAGCAGGATCAACCCTTTTCTTTGATAACTCCGGTTAAAACCCAGTCGAATTGAAACCATGGAGTGTGTTAAATCTTTTAAATCTGAAAATACCTGCAAGGTCCTGGCTTGTGTTGGTCATAGTGGTTTGGTTGTTTTCTTTCACGAGATTAGATTGCTGGGGTGATATGGGTGGGGATGGGATCCCTTGTTGTTATACTTTCACAGGATGTGAATCTGAGACTTTGTGGTTGCTCTGCTGTGACATGAATTTGGGTGGGATCCTCTGTTGTTGAGAAATCGTTGGCTCCTGGATTTTAGGGACATGGGGCTGTGTCTCAGGGTTGTTTTATTTCCAGTACTTCATGGGATCTCACTTGATCCCTATTTATTGTGACATTACAAGAGAACCGGGTGTGAATGCTTAAATTTTTCCCAATAGTTTTCCGTACTGATTTAATTTTCGTTTCATCTGTGGTTGTTCCTGTTAGTTTCCCAGTAGTGAAGGGATTAACTCACTCTAAACTTTTATAAAATGATAGTTGAATATGGAAACTGGGAATTTTTTATTGTGTGCCTATTTTCCAAGGCCACAGTGCTTAGTCACTTTCTTGTATCTGTTGAGGAGCCATTGGTTGGGCTGCGTGATGGTATATATATATGTAACTATATGTTTTGTGTTTAGTCTCACACCACCAATGTTGGGCACTTAGTGTCGGACACCCCATTTCTTGGGGAAGGGTGTTTCCCCCTAGTTACTCTCCCTCCTGCTCCCTCTTCCCTCAGTTGTGATGGCTGGAGGCGACATTACACCCAAGGTTTTTCCGGTAGGTTTTGACTGGTGTGTTGTTAGCCTAGGACTCATCGAGTAGATTTGTTTTCCCAGATGTCTTCCGGATGAGGCCCAGGTGTGTGCGAGCATGGATAGATGGTTGTGAGGCCCAGGTGTGTGTGGGCATGGATGTATGGTTGTGAGGCCCAGGTGTGTGCGGGCAGGAAGAGCTTGGTAGCATCAGGACATTTTCCGTCAGGGATGAGCAGCTTGCTAGTGTGGGATATAGTGGTGCGGGGTACCCAAATGATTTGTTCTTTACTTTTATCTTACTGCTTGTGTAATTTGGTGAGTGTGGCCAGTGAGGTGGGATGGATAGATTCCTTGATATATGATGTTTCTTCTGATTCTCACAAGACATTAGGAGGTCTCCCCACTTGTACATGAGAGATTTAGGTTTTCTTACTGAGTATAATTTGTATGATCACCCTACATTTACTTTCAGGTTTCCAAGAGGGGTTCAGAGGCCGTGTGAGACCTTACTATTCTAGACGTTGGAGTTACTGTTGGTCGCTATTGGATTCTGCTTAGCCTTTTCCATTCCTGTTTGGTATTTTATGAGTCCTTGTACTTTGTTCAATTTAATTATTAAAACATGCATTTAGTTTGGTTTTTTCCTTGAGTTTTCTATACATGGTGGTGTTTTGTGTTGACCCATTCTTTCTCCCAATCTTGGTTAAAAAAAGGGTAATTCCTCATATATTGTGAAAATGTTATACCCATGGTGCTAGTCACCACTCCGGGTCCTACTGGAGGCAGTAATCGGGGGTCATTATATCTCCTTCAACTTAAAGAAGGAAGGGCATGGAAATCTGCTGTCCCTTCCCTCTTTTCGGTGAATGCGGGTCGCGACAAAGGATATGATCTTTGTAATCGATTCTATCTCAATTTAAATGCCATTGAGACTTATTTATTGTTATACATTAATTAACTTTTTATGGTGTATATACTACCTCTTAACATATTGTATCATAAATATATTTATTCTCATGATATTATATGTTTTTTAATGTTATTATTAAATTATGTATATTCATATATTTTTTCATGTTGTTAGGGAATCATTAAAAAAAGCTTTTTTAAATGTTTTAAATATTTATTCTTCTAAATCATTCTCATTAATGTCCATGTTTTAAAAATGCTTTTAAGGATTTATTTTTAGGGGAATTATTGTTTTACTATTTTAATTCCATTAAAATTTCCCATGTTGTATGGAACACTTTGATTTTTAAAATACATTTATTAAATTTTTTAAAGGGTTTTGGAAATGGATTGAATATTTCAATATAGTGAATTAATTTTTTCATGATTGATGATTTAAGTGTTTATAATTTCAATAATCTATGTGTTATGATTATATAATGGTACTTGGATAATTTATGGGGGGTTATATGATAATTTAATCATAGGTGGATCCATGATAAACTTAGGGTTGGTGATCTTGTGATAGATCTCAAATAAATTGGGTAACATGAAATAGTTAAACATTTAGGTTTATACTAAGTGATTTCGGGAATATACTGTGATGGGTATTCGAAAAATATCATTTAAGGTTACTCCCTATGTAGCTGTGAAAGTAACAATATAAGTATGATATAGATAAAATAAGTTACCTTTATGTTTTTTTTAATAAATTATTGTAGGAATCTTATTATTACATAATATATGAAAAGTAGTTTATGTTTTATGTTTGGAAAGAATGATTTAGTGAAAATGTTTTCATGGGTTTTAATTATTCATGGACTAATGGTTTAAGTCCTTATTTTATATTCCTTACTGAGATATTTATCCACATCCCATGTTTTTGAAAAAAAAAACATCATTGGGTATAAGGAATGATAAGGTAAAGAAAGAATTCCAGAATATTTTTATCTGGAAAATAATTCTTATTTTCTTTAAGGAGTTTTATTTCTATGCAAAAATCAGATAGAGTATAAGTATCTACTTTGAAATTTTTGAGATGTAATGTAATATTTGTGGCCTAATTCTATAAAACACTAAACCTGAAATGGTCCTCATTGTGAATAAATGTACATCCTTAATAATATATCAATATTATTTTTGGTTTTAGGCTGGCTCCTTATAGTTCGTATCCGAAGAATGGTTTAGACAACTTTAGGGATTATGAGTTTTGGATAACCACATTGTCAGTCTCTATGTCCATTTTTTCAATTAATTCCTTGTTTTATAACATCATAATATCACGGAAAGTAAGTTATAAATTGAAGGAGGAGGATATCAATTAACATTACTATCTCTTTATGATGACTTTATTCTAATAATTATTCCAAATTCATGGTCCGTTGATTGTGAAAATGTTTCTAACATAAAACTCACTTACAAGAAATTGTTGGAAATATCAAATACATCTACTATACCTCGATACCATCGTGGATCATAGGTTGTTTTTAATCAAATCCAATTTTATAAATATTATAATAT
The DNA here is from genome assembly GCA_963277665.1 of Viscum album. Taxonomy (NCBI): domain Eukaryota; kingdom Viridiplantae; phylum Streptophyta; class Magnoliopsida; order Santalales; family Viscaceae; genus Viscum; species Viscum album. The sequence goes on along the minus strand of OY728132.1, from coordinate 26,991,453 downwards.
TTTCAAGAAAGGAAAATATTATAAAGGCATTTTCAATTATATTACCATTTCATAAGATTTTGAAGCATATTATGATTTTGAAAAGGGTGATAAAGAATGAGACCTTTGCACAACCTATTTATATTTTCTTGTAAAAATTAGATTCCCAAAACATAATTATGGTATTTTAAAATGATCGTTGATTGAAATTTTAAACTCAATATCGGTCTGAATATTTTATAAAAGTCATGTTTTATCATATAAATTGAAATTACATGTTATAGATGATTCTTTTCTGAAATTATTTTTCTATGAACACCCATATGACCCATGTTTTTCAAGGTGTAATTGTATAAATGATGAAACTGATTTTGAAGGAACTAAAAATCATTATTACAATGCATTAAAACTATATCTATGTGAACAAGAAGACTATGAAACAAGGTGGACACCATGATCAAGATACAATGTTATTTCTTTAGTAATAGTTTTTTTGCAATATGGAGGAGAAATAAAAATAATTTAAATATCTATAAGACATCAGGAATTAATATGTCGAGGTATTTATGAGTTGGGATAAAAATGAGATGTATAATACAACCATTGGGGTTAAAAATATATTGGTTTATTTTTGAGTTTTATAAAAAGGGAAAACCCGCAAGATGGTTGACAACCTATCACATCCAGCAAGACCATAAGAATTGAACACACAACCTAAGGGTGACTTGTGTGCATCACATACTACTGGACTAAGTGAAGTCCCAAGTTATTATGACTTATTATTTTTAGTTAAATTATTTTATAGATCAAGAATAAGTTCATTTTGGGAACTTTTGTTTTATAAAATGAATATGGTTATTATAAAAAAAAGATTTGTTGATTATGTGATAAATGTTATTTTGGATGATGTTCACTCTTTTGGGAACACTATATACCTACAGAAAATAGAATACAATGGGATTTAATTTGAGGAGTAATGGTTGGATTTTATTTTGAAAGAATCCATCATTTGATTGTGTACATATAGAGATTGTTTTATTTTGGAAATGATTAAACTATCATAAAGAACATGTGACTAGGTTAATTAATGTTAAGTATGATATCTTAAGAGTATTCGATGTTTTTTAGATATAAATGTAACAATTTATTGTAGAAGAATTTGGATCAAATCCTTCCATATTTTGGGTATCAATTAATTTTGGATTATTTTAAGGAATTTTAAAGACAATTTTTAATTTAATAGTATTTGTTGAACTTTGGGTATTGTTTGTTTAATTTCTAGATATTAATAGTAGTGTTTCTTTTTATAACGGGTTAATATTTTGGGGGAATTATCAAATCTTTTTCAAATCGTTTTGGGTTTGGATAATTTATAAAGAAAAGGTAACTATATGATTAATATTTTTTATATTATATAACTATCTAGATGATGCTTCTAGAACTTCAGGTGTGACCAGGTCATATTTAAAACTCATTGATTGGAGAAAAGAATACTTTTGGTAGATATTTATTAAATGATGAAACTATACATGATAAGTAAGTGTGTTTTCTTATGTTGTTATTCTAAGTAGAAATATAATTATTCAAAATTATGAGGACCATAAAACTAAAATATTTTCCATTTAAATTTCCCACAATAAAATCAAAGACTGTTTAACCCATCACAAGTTTGTGGTTTTCATCTGGTTAACATTCTCATGATCTTGTTTTCTATTACTCTCCATTAGAAAAAGATGGTTAGTTTTTCATATTTATCAATGTTTTCCTATATGGGATCCTATTATGTGTTCTCTCTAGTGAACTTTTTTACTTATATTTCTTTATTTTAAAGTGATAGTCTTATTGACTCGTTTTCCGATGTGAGATTATCCATAGTGTTTCCAAAACCAGTATTAATATTGTGAGGAAGCAATTTCTAAAAGGGGAATGATGTAGTGACCTAGGTATTTATAGAACATTAATTTTTCACATTTATTAATACTTATTAATAAGATACCAATTTCATGTTAATGTGTAAAATTTTTCTGAGAGCATACCCAAAACACGATAATGGGTTTCTTAGAAATCTTACATTGCAGACAACACAGAGTTATACTAAAAAATAATACAAAAATAATATTATTATTTTAAATGGTAGATAATTCAAGGCCATTGTATTGAAGGGAAAGAATAAAATTAACTATATTATTATTTAAAATATTTATTAAATGTTTTTACATTTATCTATTGAATTTAATGGCTTAAAATGAGAATGAATCAATTTTTAAAAACAAAATAATCTAATATTTTTAAAAGGTCACTTTTCCTCATTTTAATATAGAAACCTTTTTAATAATAGTTTTTTCACTTTTATATTTTCTATTTTTCCAGATAATTATCTTATATATAATTGGGACATTAAAATTTTATTTGGTTAATTTTTTTGGCAATTTTCTAATAATGTTTATTTTTAATGAAATGTGAAAAATACTGATTTTCAAGTCAAAACCACATTTTCATTTAATTTATCTATTTAATTAGATTATATATTTATTGGTTTTAAAGTAAAATTGTATTGTGTTTTTGTCATTTTTTTCAATTTAGTGCATTTTATGTAATTTTACATTTAAACTGGACATAAACACATGTTAATATTTTGATAGTTTTTGCTTCTCAAAAACCAACTTTCTGGTTTTTACATTGTGAAATAATATTTTATTAATTACATAAACATATTTATTTTGAATTTAGAAAATTTAATTCCATATTTGGAATTAGAATGTTCAAATTTTGAAAATATGTATCTTTTATTTTTGAATATTATGAATAATATCTTTTGTAATAAATTTCATTTACCACAGTAAAAGGGATATCAGGTAAATTAGAGTAAAAAATAATATTATAATAATATCTAACTACCCTAATATGTTCCATAATCCTATTTGATGAGATATGTCGGACCATGGGCATCCATGGGTCGATTTTATGACCCTATGGAGCCACTTGGGTGTGATAATGACATGTTATAAGAATTAATTTAAAGTAAAGAGAAATATAACATAAACATATATCTTTTATAAGGAGAATTTTAATATAGGGTTATATAATTGATAAATTTGATTATAAATATTAATTATCAATCTATCAATTCTTCCAAGATCATGGAATTTTATTTATAATTTATAGACATTAAATAAATAATTTTATTTATGACACAATGATGATGATGTGATTACCTAATTAATGAACCAATCAAATAAATGACATTATAATTTATAAAATAAATATAATTTGAAAATTTTTATTACATAAACTAATTTTATAGAATATTGTGACTTACTAGATTTTTGGTAATTCTTTTGGTTCAAAAAAATCAAGTTTTTTTTACTTTAACTAAAATAAATTACCAAATAGTGTCAAAATTGACACAAATGAGTTTTTAAAATAAATACTATTTTATTAAATGATATAATAGTATTAAAAAACTAATATTCGTCCAACTGACTAATATGATGTTACAAATTCCATTAATGATACATTTGTGGTTCTATTGGCATTTTATAGTAACTATAATAACCATAAATTATTAAAATATAAGAAGACATGGAAAGAGTTAGTGTTTTTAATAAAAGATTAAAGCTAAAATATAAGGTTAATTATGTGGCCTAATCTTTTCTAAAATCTATTGGTTGATAATATTGTGACCCAAAGTCATCTTCTCTTTGATGTAAATGATTTTGGGACCATTTCAAACCAATTTTTTTTTATAATAAAATAATATTTCAAGACATTCCTAAATTGCCCCTCCCCCCTTTTATAAATGGACACCAACTTTACCCACTTACTGAAACCTCTCAAGGACCACGTGTAATCCAAATTCTTCTCAAAAAATATAAAAAATCCCTAACTTCATCATAGAATCCATAACGTTGAAATATGGAATTTCAATAAAGCCTTTTGGCTCAAATCAAAAGGAGTTACCCATTATTGAGGTAGCGTCTTCTCTAAAGTTAGTTTCCCATATTTTACTTTTAACTACCTATAATAGGATGATGTTTTGAGAAGTATTTTAGCTACATTATCACACACCTCTAGATTATGAATACAAACATATTGTTTCTGTGTACGATGAACTACTACCTCACAAAATAGTGATTATTCAATTTTCTCATACCACCTTTTATAGCGGCCATTATGAAGGACGTCTATTTATATATGATATATATTATATTTATATTTCCTATATGATTATTTAATTTTTATTTATGCCATAACTTTATTCTAACCATGATGTGTAAATAGGATAATTTAATTTGAGGAAGTGTGGACTACCGTCCCCTCAAAGTGATATGACTCCTTCATGCTATACATCGAATGTATGATGGATAATTTTATTAAACCTATGAGACATAAATTAAAAAAATATAGTAATATTATTATGAAATTAATTTATATCATTTTACTATTATTATTTTTATATGATAAAAAAATTAAAGTGTCGTTCATGCATATGTACAAACTACTATCCCCATGAACTGTGCATTTCATTTATTATCTATAAATATTATGGATATTATATATCCAAATATAATCGATATATATGATATTTAAATCATTAATAATATTATGGAGATATTGGAATTTTGACCACATGGACTATTTACATTAAAAGTAGTTCATTTTTACCCATGTATCAAATATCGACAAAACAACTGATATGAACTAAAATAAATAACTAATTTATATAACATTGTAATAAGTGATATGAAATGAATAATTAAATTATAAAAGGATATACAGTAATTATAAATTAACCTAATTTTATTATTCAAGAAATTAATGAATGAATGAGACATGCTGGACTCAAGGATATGGAACTTCTTAACCCAATTTCTATTCTTTAGGTTAATCTTTTACTTATTTGTTATGTCATGCTATGATTATGTGAGAAATTAACTTTGAAATATTATCTTTTATTTAAAAATGATCAATGTGTATTTATATTGATTGCACATAATCGATAAATTTTATAAAAAAAATATCTTTGTAAGTGAATTTCAAAACACAATTTCTACACATTGGTGTTTACGCATACTTCATTGATTTTATAATGCCCAGATTATGTGTGAAATAAATATTTATTTATTTATGTTATAATTTACACATCCCTTTGCGTGGATATACTATTTATATACATAATCACCTAATTAATAAATTATTTCATCAATTATATGTACTTTTTAAGTGAAATATTAACTCAATCTCATTTTATTGAGTTAAATATAAATGTAATTGATTTTGATTTTCTAAGAATATGGGTGAATGAACTCTGATTGTTTTATAGTAAATATCCACTTATATTGGGGGTATATATATTTTTCACACATAATAATTCCATTGATATATTTTTAATCTAAGTATATTATCTTTGTAAGGGATTTTGTCTCAATTTACATTCCACTGAGACTTATTTGTTGTTATGAACCAATTCACTTTTATAGTGTATACACTATTCATAGACATATTATATCATGAATCAATTTATTCTCATGATTTTATATGTTTTGTTTAATTTTATCCTTTAATTAGTTTTATCCATGTATTTTCTCAAGTTGCAAGGGATTATTTTGCAAAAACCTCATTTTAAATGTTTTAAATATATTATTCTTTTAAATATTTCTCATTAATGTCCATGTTTCCAAAATATTTTTAAGGATTTATTTATATGGAAATTATTTTTTTAAAACGTTAATTCCTTTAAAATTTTCAAATTTGTTTTGGAAACTTGGATTCAAAAATCTCTTTATTAAATGTTTTAAATAGTTTTGGAAATGGATTGAATATTTCAATGTCTCGAATTGATATCTTGTTATTTATGAGTGAAATATAGATAATTTTATTCTTTTATGTGTTATGATTATGTAATGGTACTTGGAAATTTTATGGGTGGTTATATTATAAACCAAATATAGGTGGTTATATGATAAACCTAGTGCGGGTGAACCTATGATACCCTTCCAATGCATTGGGTAACGTGATGGATGTTAACATTAAGGTTTCTAATAAAATATTTAGGGAATATACTATGATGGTTATTCCAAATATAATCATAAAGGTTACTCAATATGTAGATGTGAAAGCTACAATGTAAGTTTGATATGGGTGTCAGAAGTTAACTTTATGTTTTTTCATTTCTTTGATGTTTTGTAGGAATATTATGATTACATAATGTAATTTAGTAGTTTATTTTTTATGGGTTGAAAGCATGATTTTGTGAAAATGTTTTCATGGGTTTGAAATATTGATGGGATAATAGTTTTATTACATATTTTATATTCCTTAGTGATATTTTTATGCTTATACCACGTTTTGAAAATGTTTTTCATATGGTATTTGGAAGGATAAGTGAATGGAAGAATTCAAGAGTATTTTTATCAAAAAAATAATAATTATTTTTTATTTAAGAATCTTTATTATTGTGAAAAAATTTGATATAGTAGAAGTGTATATTTTTTAATTTTTGAGATTTAATGTAATAGTTAATTCCTAATTCCTTAAATCACAAAACCACAAAATCTCCTCAATGTGAAAGAAAGTAAATTTTTGATCAAAACTCAAGATTATATAAGGTTTAAGGATGGGGCCTTATTGGTAGTATTCCGTACACTTGACAGATGGATTCCTTTCATATTTTATGGAGGATAAAGATGGATGTATGTTTAAAAATTAACATAATAACATCTCAGTATTTGGGATATAATTATATTATTATATAACCATTATTAAAGAAGATTTTTTGAGGTGGAATAATAAATTAATAAAATGATATATTTAGAACTATAAACATATTTAGAGAACCACATTTGAATAAAACCTAAATCCCTCTAAGGAAAGTATTATGTCCAAAATAAATCCTCTAGAATCAATAGAGGGATGTTAGGATTTAATTTTAGTTTGTATTGGATAAAAACATATTCTTGAGTTGTGAATAATGTTTAATAATTGGTTCTCTTATATAAAATATAAGAGGGAAACTCATAGAATTTTTTAAAATATTAAATTGATATAAATTAATTTTGTTTTCCAAATTGATAAAAATTGACAATATTAGAATATATGTTTTTTATGAGTATAAATAATCTCCAAAATCAAATTATTTCATATTTTTTACTATGATTTTACCATTATCATTTGTTTTTATCACCCCGTTAACCCTTTTCACACTTACCATGATAATAAGATTTTTACTCCTTATGGTTCATGACAGTTAATATAAATGGATGAAAGGACCATAAGTGAAACATGGTGTATATTTAAAAACATAACAACATAAATTTATAAAATATAATATCTTTGGTGAATTTAAATAATTCAATAAATTATTTTTTATAATAAAATAACATGAATGTGAATTTTGAAGCAGTTCATAGAATTTGTGTTTCAAAACTACAAGAACGTATAGAATTAAAATTAAATAGAAATACAACTATAATATATAATGTTTGCCTTTAAAAATTATATAAGATAAAAACTCACACAAAAAATATTCGTTTTATTTTTTTCATAATCATTTTGTTGATATTTTATAACTTGCACATGCAATGTGTAATTATTTCATAAGTATTTATAGAATTTATTTATTTACTAAAAATTACAAAATAATTTCCATGATGAAGATAAATAATTTAGATTTGAAATTAATTTTTATAACCAAACTAAATGACTTTTTATCAGAATGTTAAAAATATTATAGTTATTAAAAGATATAGTGTGACATTTTTATATTTATATTCATTTAAATATAATAAAGGAAAAATCATGTCCAAATTTGAAAATGCTATATTAATTATTTTTTGATTCATATGGAAGGAAAATAATCTTACAATAAAAATTATTCATGTGTTAGGGTCGTTTTTAGTCCTTATCAAATTATTTTTTAACATAAGATTCATGATTTACCCATTATCGTGGTAATAGTATTACTAAAGTTACTGTTTATAATGTCAAAAATACAAGGGACCTATTTAAAAATATTATAACCATTGATAAAAATATAATCTTTTTTTATGATATAATTTTTTGATATATTAGAAATAAATTTTAATAGAAATGTATAAAACATAAGGGAAAATTGTATTTAGAAAAATGTGATTTTCATCCAAAAAATATACTTATAAAAAAATATATTATAATTATGATTCAAATGAATTTTTTTAGATTATATATATTTAATTAATTCTTATCTTAATATAATATTAGATTGAAATCATAATTATATGTTTTATTTAATATAAATGGATGTATTTTAAAAGAATTATTTTCCAATATTCACTGAAAAATAAATCTTTTGAGAAAAATAAAATACATTCACCCAATGATAATTCTGATATGATGATTTCAAAAATCTTTTAATTTTCTTATCAAATAAAATTTATAAATGTTGAATAAAATTATTATAATTATTTTCTCACAAGTTCAAAAATTATAATTTTGAAGAAGGTACATTTTGATGAATAAAACGAATTTACTAAAAATTGATTTCCTAAATTCTAATTATTAACTATTAAATATTTATTTATTAGAAATATTATGTATATATTATAATTTATTTAATATTATTCATACCTAAAAACTTAACAATGATGTTATAATGTCGATATTAAAATAATAATATTTCATTGTTCATTTTGTCTTGTTGTTCCATATTTTGTATATTATCAAACATAATATTTATTTTAAAATATCGGTACATTACCTTACCCAATTTAATAAATTTCTTCCTCAAAATTTGTAACTTTTATATCAGTAATCAATGTTTTTAAATTTTAAAATACCTTTGATGAAATCACACATCATAAAAAGCATTAATAAACCTTACTCTTGAAAATAGGGAAAAGGAAATACAAAGGCTAACTAGAATAAAATATATTAGGTATCCAAATAAGATAAAATTAGAGGGAAGTGAGAATATGGAAATAGAAGAAACAAAAACATACAAATTGTTATGGGGAGTGATGGAGAACATTGTTTATAAGAATGTGAACGATATTGAGAAAGTTAATGACCACATAACTATAAATTTGCAATGGATGAAAAGAACATAGATTTATAAAAAATCTTGGTAATAGGATATAATTTTGTTTCAAGATAAAGTTCCCTAATTTTTTTCAAATTACATTAACACACAAGCTAAAATCATATGTAAATATTCTTATATGATAATTAAAATATAATCATTTAATCAATTTCCAACATAATTTAATCTTTTTATCCAAACAATGAGTATTCATGATGTGTTTTCCATAAATGAAGTACTAGAGTAAACTTATAAAACATCCCAAAAACACACAAGAAGGTAATAATTTATTCTTTCTATATTTAGTATTTTATTAGTTAGAATGAGATATGATAATTTTTCAAAATAGTAAACCTCAATATGAATAAATAAAACATTAATATCCAAAATTCATCTATAATAACAAATGTTAGAAATAAATCATTATATAATTAATTATCCTTAACATTTTTCAAAAATATTCCTGGCCAACATTGAAACCCAAAATAAGAAGGATTGGGTCTCATATTCTTCTATAATAAATTTAACATTTATATATAAATAAAATTATTCACTCATAATTTTTATTCCAAAAAATAAATATTCCCAAAACATAAAATCTCCAATATATTCTAATCACTTCCATTTATAACATAATTCCCCATAAATCCACATTAATGTTAAACGTTATTCTAAATGTTAACTCAAACTTGGCTAAAAAATAATACGTCTTATTAAATATAAGGGTTATGTGTACCACATCAAAATATAATATCTCCCAAAATATTATTTTCATCATAAAATTAAATCACTTAAAACATAAAAATGGGTGTCCAAAACATTGAAAAAATAATAAATCATAATATTATAAACCCATGGTATTATTAAAAACTAATAATACAATATATCATTAAAATATCATAATAACCAATGTTTTTTAAACCCTCATTTGATACCAAATGTAAATGACCAAGACGTGAACTATTGGATCCAATTCTAAAAAAATAAATGTTACAATTATGATTTTGATACTGATAAATATGACCCCATTTTTTCCGTCCATACCTTAATAAATATAAAGGAAATATTAGATAACATACCAACCTAATGAAATTATAGTTTTATATTTTTATAGAATTAGGAGAAGCTCCTAACAACATTGATTCAAAAACATATTGTTTATAACCATCAATATAATCTACCACAGTACCATGATTTTCATATTTCATTTTATGTTTTCAAAATCTCTCATAAAATTCTTCAAATATAAATTATTCTAAAAAAAATTATTTATCATTATTATTCATTATGTGGGGAATATGAAACATAATAATTGTGAACTAAAATGATCATTAATTGTATACATTATATTCAACAATTGAATGTAATCAGAGATAGCGAGTTGAGAATAATAGTATGATAACATACTCATAGTGAATGTAAATAACATAAGGTAATTCATACCCATTACAACCTATATCATCGATCATGAACCCTTGAATAATGATTACACAAAGGAAAGAGTCATTGGAATTAATAATCACAATACATGGGATGTCAATATTGATCAAATGAATCACTGAAAACTCATAAATTTTCACCAATGGGAAGTATCAAATACTTTTTCAAATACATAGAGTCATTATATTACCTTAAGAAATCAAAATATTTATAAAAAATCTCCTAGAAAGCATAGTTAAAACAAGTTGGTAACTTGGGGAATCATTTTCACATCAACATTATATATTGAATAACCATCACTATTATGCATGGAGTTACCATCACAGTTACACCCAACGTAACTATTATAGATACAATTTAAAAAAACATCATAGTTATAATTGTAATAAGAATAAAAGTATATTCCTATAATATCATAATAGAAACCAAATAAGTTTACTCTATACCATTGACCATTGAATTGCAGAGCTATAATGGTCTCACCTAATATTAGTTTATAAAAAAACCACAATTCATAATAAATATTTCATATCAACTATAACATAAATAAATTTCATAGAGCATTCATTTGATTATAAAACTCATAGAAACACCCATCATTCCATTTCTATCTTCACTAACCCACAGAAAGGACACATTCCCCCTGAAGATCACTTTAAAACCATCAAAATACATATAGAGAATGAATTATGATATTATCATTATAAAATTTCCCCAATGGATCATAATGATCATCACAACTTTTATAGTTAAATAATGGAAATACCGTTAAAAGACCATGAAAACATTCTGAAGGAAAATAGTATTTTCACTATGAAAATCACCTTAAGAAACATTAATATCAAATTTTGAAGATCATTTTTATTGAAATAATCTTGGAATACTATAAAGTAATATTCAAAGAAAATAATGGTCATGAATGTGGCATAATATGTTCTGGTTGTAAACATAAAAAATATGCATTATTTTTAAACATTTAGTAATGGGAGTAAAAAGTGACCCATTTGGAAAATTATAAGAAATTTCTTTTTACACCGATTCAAAATAAGTCAAAATTTTTTATAAAATAACTTCTATAAAATAATTTATCATTAGAAATAACCTTTTATTGAATTTTTTGACAACATCAATATGGAAGGAAAGTATTATTGATCTAAAAGAAGATAAAAGAGGAAAATCTCTTAAAAACTAATTTTATGATATTTTTTTAATTAATTAGGGAGGATATGGAAATTAAATATTTAAGCAAAATTCATTAAAATATGAATATAAAATATATTTTTTAATAATAAAAGGAATATTATTTCCCCCAAGGAACTTGAAACTTAAACAATATGGAAAAGAAAAGAGATTTTAACATAATTTAGTTTCCACATTAAAAATATTCAATCATAATAAACATGAAAGAAAAAAATCAGATGAATCCTTAAAAATAATGAAAATAAATATATTCAATATATAACAATTCAATGTGGCATCATATACACCTCATAAAATAATGTAGCATTATTTCATAAATTTATTCCCCAAGGAAAGAAAATTTATGACTAATTAACTATAAAAGATAATATAATATAATTAAGAACTAATAAATGGATATATTATATATAAAAAAATGAATTGAAGAAAAATTGAAAAAAATTATTGATTTATTCACATGTAATCAAGGCAAAAAAAAAACAATTAATAAGAGTCATAACCCAATGAAATGAAATTGAGTGAATAAAACATTTTTCACTTGATAACTTTGTATTCAAATACTTAAGGATAATATATTTAATGATTCAAATTTAAATACCATGAATTTTTATGGAATCATTATATAACATTTAAATTTTATTTTATAAACTATTAAAATAAATTATGTGTATAAAATTAAAATATTTCTCAATGAATGTAAATTGACACAAAGTCCCTTACCTCCAGTCTAGACATGCTATATATATATTTTAAAACCATTATAATAAACCAGTTTAAATTATATGATATATTATTATAATATTAAATTTTTAATCCATTATACTTGAAAAAGATAATTCATTTATCTTATTGAAATTGTTAATTTCTTAATCAATTAATTCCACATCTGTTAGTTTAGCCATGTTCGTTCCATAATTTTAAAACATCCTCGTTGTGTTGACCATAGATAATAGAGATATTTATTCTATCATCTATAAAATAATAATAATTAGAAAATTTTTAATATTTATACATCAATTATAGTATTCAAACCAATCATTATGGGTGGTTATGATAAATTAACTATGTTAAAAACAAGGAGGTGGTAGGTCATACAGACGCATGAGTGATGTCTCCATTTATCAAAGATCATTATGAATAGAAGGTAAGTATTATTGTATCATTTAATAACTATAAATTTGTCATAAATACCATATGATATCTTTAAATATAAATATATGTATCATTCTTGTGATGTGGTGACGAAAAATAAATCACATCCCTTTATGAAGGTGGAAGTCCATACGAACACGCAAATGAGATTATAATTTTTTTAGTGTATTGAATGGAAAGAAAATATTTATTATACTATATTTTGATAATTTTAAATGTTTTATTAATATCATATATTCACATAAAATACATTATTATAACCTTATATGAGAGGAATTGATGGAAAACAAGTTACATCATTTCACGAGGCGGTAGTCCACCGTACACTTCCATGGAGGATTCATATCCCATTTGATGAAGATTAGATATGGATATAGGTTATGCGAGTAAAATAGAAAAATCACATTATATGGTAGATAATTATATTTTTATATCATCATGGTTATGTAATATTTTAAGGATGTGTAAGAAGAAATAAATAAAAAACACTTTATTAACAACTATACATCTTCTTTAGAAAACCACCATTTCTTTGTAGCTGAATCCCTATAAGGTTGATATAATGCCCAAAATAAGAAAAATATAATGTGTAGAGGTATAATTGAAAGGTATTTTGGATGTTATTGGATTATCCAAATGGTTCTTGAGTTTTAAATAAATGTGATGAAGAAGTTTCCATTTATAAGAGAGGGGATGGACACTATTGGAATATATTAAAATATTAAACTAGTATAAATTATTTTTGATATCCAAATGGAAAAAAATTATATTTATAAAATATATGACAAGTATGAGTATAAATAATATCATAAAACTAAAATTTGACATGTTTTTAATATGTTTTTACCCTTATCGTTTGGATTTAACACCCTATTAACCCTTTTCACACTTACCATGACAACAATGTTTTTTACTAGTTGAGGGTCATGATAGTTAATATAAATAGAAAAAATTACCATAAGTAAAATGTGGTTGATATTTAATATATATTCCTAATAAATATAACAATTAAAATATGTTTAATAATAATAGAAAATTTATTAAAATAACATTTATTATAGAATACAAATAATGTAATTTTGTGAAATATTAATTAAATATTACTATTAAAACTTTTAGATAACTATGGAATTTAAATAAAATAAATCCTAACATCTATAATATGTCATATTTATCTATAAAAATCACGGAACTCATGAAATAATCTAATTTTTTCAGAGTTTTTATAATCATTTTGTTAATTTATTTTCTACTTTCACGTTCTCTATAACATTATTGGATAATCTTTTAATTTAATTATTTCTCTAATAAAAATTAAAAAATTACAATTAAGAATATGAATCATTATGATTTAATATGAATATAAATATGTATTATTTTATATGAATTTATATTACTAAATAAATCCTATGTTTATAACCATGTCAAAAACATTATATTTATTAGAAGAAATATTGTGATTTTTTTGGATTTATATTCATTTAAAAATAATAAATGTAAAAATCAAGTTCAAATGGAATAAAAAACCCATATAACCGAATATGAAATTATTATGGACGAAATAGACACATAAAATAAAACTTATTCAAGTTTTTTTAGTACCCCCAGTTTCTGGTATGTAACCATTTCATGATGCTTATAATGGTTACAAAGTTAAGGGTGAAGAATTGGAGAGTTGGGAGAACTTGGAATGATGTTTTGTGGAAAAGGGGAAGTTACATGGGCGGCACACGATTTGTCTAAACCCTGCAGCCAAACCGTGCATAGTAGGTCTTGGAGGCAATAGCTTCCTCACGGCCAGTGCATGGTTTGTCTAACCGTGCGGCCAAACCATGCAAGAAGGGTGGTCGAGGCAGTAGCTAACGCACAATTAGTGCATGGTTTTTCTAACCATGCAAGAAAACTGTGCGTCCACTTAAAAGAGATCCTATAAAAGTGGATCCCACTCATTTTTTCCTCTAAGTGCCTTTTTTAATCTCATAAGTGGCCCAAACTTGCGATTTTTCTTCTACTAATGTCAAAGAGGGTTCTCCCATCATTCCAAAGGTAATCTGAAGGCTTCTCTTGGAGAATCGAAGATGGATTCTTGAGTTATGTGACCGTTATTCTTCGTTATTGGTCGGTTTCTTAGATCTACTTAGTTATACTTCTCATATTCACCCAGTTTCTTATATCTACACCCTTTATGGGTAGATCTAAGTGTATGGATTCCATATATGATGAGATTTGGTCTTGATCTTGCTAGGAGAAGTGATCTAACGTGAGTTTTTGGAGAATCGTCCTGGTTTTCTTGAGCATTCTTCGAACGTTGTGGTTTTCGTCAAAACCTTTGATGTAGGAGGCTTCACTCTCGACTCCTATTTCTAGAATTTATTGTATTAGATTCAAATTGGTTTATTTTAATGGATTTGATTGGGAAAAGCAGAGAAAAAATCTTATTTATTGATGATTTATGGTTTTGATGAGATTATGAAATCTAGGTGAATTGTTGTGCAAAGTGATTTGGATTGTTGAATTTAAAATGTTTATTTTAAATTATCGATTTGCTAAAATTGTATATGGTTTGATGAAAAGTGGGTTTTCAATAAAAATGGTGTTTTATTGAAATGTTTTGAGATTGAAATGACATTGATAGAATTGGTTTTCAATAAATAGGGTGTTTTATTGAAATGGTTTGGAATTGAAATGGTTTGGCATTGAAATGGTTTTAATTGAAATAGTTTTCAATAAAAAGGTATTTTTATTGAAAGGGTGTTTTTGAATTATTGATGGGAAAATGTGGTGTGTGTTCATATTGCATGTACGAGGCTTGGTTGAAATAAGACCTTATGCTCGGTGCCAAACATTTAATGGAACATGGTAACTATTGTATGAGGCTTGGTTGAAATATGACCTTCTGTTCGGTGCCAAAGGTGTAATGAAACATGGGAAACAATTACCTTGTGAAGAATTGGTAGATATACAAAAAACTGCTCATGAGTATGGAACTGTCATAACGTAGCATGCTTGGTTGGTTGTGTGGGTTGTGGAACGGTTGGGTATTGCAAAAATGGATATTGTGAAAATATTTTAAAATGTGTTTGGTTATTTTTTGGGAAAAATAACTTGCTAAAAAATTGGTTTCAATTTCTCTTGGAATGCCTTTGGTTATGAATGGTTTTGTAAACTTGTTTATATTTAGATATAAACTGCTTTTGAGAAAATGTTTTATATAAAATGTTTTTATATAAATGTGGCTAAATCTTTTATCATAGTGGTGTGAGTAGGGAAGTCATTGGGGGAAAACCTATGAGTTTTATACTCACCCTGGATTTGGAACATTGGTGCATTTTCAGATTTTGTATTCTGAGACATAGGTTAAGGTAAGGCATTTTACTGCTAGAGGCTTGTGGTGATGCTTGGGAGATGTTGTGGAGCTTAGAGCTTTTTGAGCGTGGAGTTGTGGTGTCTTTTGTGAGTCTTGAGCTGTTCACCTGCTGAGTACATTGATTCTTAGTTTGGTCTTCCACTGTAGTGTACTTTGATGTAGTTTGGTATAAATGAAGTGTTTATTGGTCTTTCATTTGTTCATACATCATATAATGAATGTTTAGTTAGGCTTGGTTGGTTTATGGGTTATTTTCCTAAAGGGTAAATCATCCCCTAACTTGTATTTGAAACGCTTCGGCATTTATTGCCAGCCTTTGGCGTCTTATTGATGTCTCTTAAGGCCAAGTAATGACCCGCTGAGCTCTCAAGCCAACGAGAATTGGTATGTCTTAAAAATGGCATCAGCTTGTTCAGTCCTTTCCTAACAAGTGCTCATCGATGTTCTTTATCTTGGAGTTGAAATTCATTCTTTTTTATTTCTTGGGTCAAAATCTTAGACAAGAGTAAGATTGTCATAAAATGAAATGTATAACATAAAAGGGCATATGTAACTCATTTATGATGAACTTCAAGTTACTAGGGTGTTGGGTACATAAGTGTTTTTGATACACTTCTAGAATGTTAGGAAATCTCATTGTCATGGGTTTAGCCAATGAGATGAGCATGACATGCATTTTAGATGAATGAATTCTGACTAGGATTTCATATCTCATTGTGAAGAATGATTTGGGATTTTGTGCAAGGTGTGAATTTTTTTAAAAAAAGTATAAATTGTTTTCAAGTGAAATATTTTGAAAATATGGTATTTTTTGTATTTTTAAAATGGGTTGATTTTCAAAAAGCATACTAATTGTTTTCAAAAATGGTTGAACATGGAAAAATATTGTTTTTGGAAAAACAATGTTGTGATAGATGATGTGATAGACTTTGAATCCCAACCCATCAGTTTTTAGAGAGTGAGATTGATAGAGTTTGTTGTTGGTTTAGAAAATGACATAGGGTAGGCGTTGTAAAGACCAACCGGAGGTGGCTGATGAGAATGTCATTTCACCTGAGCCCCATGTGAACCAATAGTTATCATAGAGCATAGTTTTAGCCCTCCAAGTCGTGGGATGTGTAAATTGAGCAGAATAGCAAACACATATTTCTTATGTGTCTCAGTTTTAAGAGCAGGATCCACCCATATTTAGGGGTGATTCGGACCCAGAAACGGCAAAGGTGTGACTGTCCAGAATAAACAGAATTTACAAATTCATGGGGAATTAGGTAGAGTTGAAATTCAATCTAGAAATGTACAATCTAGAGGATCTTGATCTTCAGTGGTGGGTGTTGGTAGTCCAAGCGGGAATGGACCTGGGTATGATGTGGGAAGGCTTTGAGGAATTGTTTAATAAAAAATTCTACCCACATATGCTCAAAATGCAGCGCACAATTGATTTCTTCAGTCTGAAGTCAGATAATATGTCTGTGACAGAGTATGCAGCTATGTTTATGAACTTATTGTGGTTTGCACCTGAGGTGGTGGGTAGCATGTCATTGAAGGAAAGGATATTCGAAGTGGGGTTAAGGTAAGAGATCTGCTCTAAAATAGTAGTGTTGTGTATTGGTGATCACACAGTAATGGTGAATCGAGCATCAATGGCTCAAGAGGATCTGTTTGGAGCTTTGGGATGAGAAAGCATGGTGGTACCCATGGGGAACAGTGGGAGCTTCAGTTTTGAAACTACAAACTCCTCTTAGTGAAAGAAAATGTTAAGCCTTAGTGTGTAGATCATTTTACATAACTTTTGATTGAGCTGAGTTGAAATGGGACTTCTCCATGTTGGATATGGATGTCTGTGATGTAATCCTTGGTATGGATTGGTTGATAATGTTTAAGGATCACATCGACTTTTATAAGAGATCATTTAGTTTCATGACTGAGGATGACATTGACCATCTCTTTAAAGGATAGAGGATAGTAAAGAAAGATGAAAAGATCTTGTTGGCCCCAATGGTGGGAACAATATCTTACCAATTGGAAGTGTTGACTTTGGCATCAATGGAATAAATTGAGGAAAATAGTTTTCCCACTTTTCTGGATCCATTTCCAGATGTCTTTCCCAAAAACATCTCAGGGATTATACCTCTTAGTGAAGTATAGTTTACGATTGATCTCCTTTCGGGGAACAGTCCTATTTACCTTGTCTTTTATTGGATGGGACCAACAGAGTTATATAAAATGAATGTGCATTTAGAGGAGCTAGAAAGCCATGGTTTCATTCCACCAAGTACATCTCTATGAGAATCATCAGTTTTGTTCGTGAAAAAGGCAGATGGAACTCTTCTGTTGTGTGTTGATTATCGTAAGCTTAACCATGTTACAATAAAGAATAGTTATCTACTTCCATGCAATGATTATCTAATCGATCAATTAAGGAGAGGTTAGTGGTTCTTCAAGATTTAATTGTGATCAGGATATCAACAATTGTGAGTTCGGAAGAAGGATATTCCAAAGACAGCTTTTAGAAGTATATATGGCCACTATGAATATGTAGTCATGCCTTTCGGTCTAACGAATGCTCCAGTAGTCTTCATGGATTTGATGATTATGATATTTCAAAGATATCTGGATTCTTTTATTGTGGTGTTTGTGGACGATATTTTGGTCTATTCAAAAACAAGGGTTGATCCTGAGGTGCACCTGGAAATAGTGTTACAAATCTTGAGATATCATCGTTTATTTGAAAACTTATCAATGTGTGATTTTTGGGTATGGGAAGTACGTTTCCTTGGACATGTCATTTATAAGAAAAGAGTTTCTATTGATCCTGAAAACATAGAAGCCATTATCTATTGGAAACCACCAAAGAATGTGTTTGAGATACATAGTTTTCTTGGTCTAGAAGGTTATTACCGATGCTTTTTGCGTGACTTATCATGACTAGCTTCACCAATGAAAACTCTAACTAAGGAGAATGATCCCTTCCAATAGACAGAATAATGTCATAAATCCTTTCAGGAACTGAAATTTCGGCATACATCAGCACCAATCTTGATCTTTCTAGAATCATGATAGGGGTATGTGGTATATTGTGATGCTTCAGGATCAGGGTTGGGTTGTGTTCTAATGCAAAGAGATCATGTGGTTGCTTATGGTTCAAGGCAGTTTAGGGTGCATGAGAATAATTACCCAACACATGATTTGGAGTTAGCTGTAGTCATCCATGCTTTGAAAACATAGAGACATTATCCCTTTGGTGAGAAATTTACTATGTTTACAGATCACAAAATCTTGAAACACATTTCCTCACATTGATATTTGAATCTAAGGCAAAGGAGGAGGATGGAGTATCTCCAAATGTTTGAATTTGA
Organism: Viscum album; assembly: GCA_963277665.1. Classification (NCBI taxonomy): domain Eukaryota; kingdom Viridiplantae; phylum Streptophyta; class Magnoliopsida; order Santalales; family Viscaceae; genus Viscum; species Viscum album. The sequence goes on along the minus strand of OY728132.1, from coordinate 26,971,904 downwards.
CTTGATGTACGCACCGGGAAATGAAAATTCGGTGGCAGATTCATTGAGTACAAATTCCTATTCTCAGTTAGCGAAGGAAGCTTCAGAGGAATGGGAGTTGATGTCGGTCTTAGTCAAAATGCACGTGGAATGTGAAGACCGAGGCGATGTTACTGTTTTCTTTTCATCTATGCTTATTCCGGATTTGGTAAAGATGACCAAATAATCACAAACATCTGATGCAGAATGTCTAGTTGTAAGTTCAAAACACAATAGTGGGGAGACCATTGATAGATTGAAACATGATGGGGGTTCAGTTTTGTGTTTCAAAGATCGGATGATTGTATGCATGGTTTTTCATGAACAAATCCTTCATGCTTACCACCATTCAAGATGGGCTTTACATCTAGGTACACATAAGATGTATAATGTGTTGAAGGCATAGTTTTGGTAGAGCGACATGAAAAGATAGGTGACTGAGATTGTCTCGTGATGCTTAACTTGTTAGTAGGTTAAATTAGAGTATTAGAGACCAAATGGTATGTTACAATATTTACCTTTCCCAGTGTAGAAATGAGATCAAATAGCAATGGATTTATCTATAGGTCTTCCAAGAATGGTCTGGACACACGATGCCAATTGGGTGATAGTGGATTGTCTAACCAAGTCGGCCCATTTCATCCGTATTCGTGAAACCCATGCGGTGGAAGATAATTCAGAAATATATATCTGAGAAGTGGTAAAGAGGAATGGGGTACCAGTGTCTATAGTCACAGATAGAGACCCAAGTTTCACATATTGTTTTTCGAAATCATTACAGGAAGCCCTCAAAACTCAGTTGTCTATGAGCACGACATATCATCCTCATATAGATAGGCAATTTGAGCGGACGATACAAACATTGAAAGATATGTTGTGGGATTTTGTAATGGTTTTTTTGGATCATGGGATGCACATATACCCTTATCGGAGTTCTCATACAATAATATCTATCAAGCCTCAAAACACATGGCTCCGTTTGAAGCATTGTATGGGAATCCTTGTCGTTCTCCACTATGCTAGGTGGAAACTATTGAAACTTCAGTCGTTGGGCTGAGCCATGTCCATGAAACAACGGAGAAGATTCAGTTGATTATAAAGAGGATAGAGATGGCTCAGAGTCATCAGAAATCTTATACAGATCACCGTTGAATACCATTGTTTTTCGTTGTGGGTGATCATGTCTTCTTGAGGATCTCTCCAAGGCTTGGAGATCGTCATTTTGGGAAGCATTGAAAGTTATATCCCAGATATATTTTCCCATTTTAAGATATTGGAATAGGTTGGAGAGGTGGAATATCAGTTGGAATTACCACCACAGTTCAGTTTGGTGCATAATGTCTTCTATGTATCTTAGTTGAAATAGCATCGGCCTTATCCTGACCATATGATCAGATGGGATCACGTTGACCTAGAGCAGGATGCTTCATTGATACATATCTCGGTACAGATTGAGAATATGAAATAAAAAGTCTTCCATGGAAAAATCATCAGTCTAGTGTGGGTTTAATGGTTACATGGTCAGATTCAAGATGAGACTTGGGAATGTGAAATGGAAATGAAAGAGCAGTGGACAGAACTCTTTCAGTTGGGTGAAGGTTTTCTACTTTTTAAGGACATAAAGACCAATGGTGGGGAGAATGTAGTACCTTTGGGTTTTGTTATGTAACACTTTCATGAGGCTTGTAATTGTTATAAAGTCAAGGGTGACTAATGGGAGAGTCGTGATAACTTGGATTGATGTTTTGAGGTGCACGGTTGGTCTAAACCGTCCGTAAAAACTATGCATAGTAGGTCATGGAGGTAGTGGCTTTCGCATAGTCGGCACACCGTTTGTCTAACCATGTGGAAAAACCGTGCGATAAGGGGGTCAAGGTATTAGCTAATGCACAGTTAGGGCACAGGTTGTCTAACTGTGTGAGAAAACCGTGCGACCACTTAAACGAGATCCTATTAAAGTGGATCTCACTCATTTATGCCTCCAAGTGACTCGTTTAAGATTTTAAGTGGCCCAAACTGGATAGTTTTCTTCTCCTAAGGTCAAAGATTGTTTTCCCACTATTCCAGAGTTGATCTGAAGGCTTCTCTTGGAAAATCAAAGCCATATTTTTGAGGTATGTGACCGTTCTTCTTCGTTCTTGATCGGTTTCTTAGATATACTTAGATCAACTTCTCCTCTTCTATCGGTTTCTTATATCTATTCCCATTATGGGTAGATGTAAGTGTTTGGATGCCAAATATGATGATATTTTGTCTTGATATTCCTACGAGAAGTGTTCTAAGGTGGTTTTTTGGAGAATCGACCCGGGTTTCTTGAGCGTTCTTCGACTGTTGTGGTATTCGTCAAATCCTTTGAGGTAGGAGGATTCAATATCAACTCCTCTTGCTATAATTTATTGTCTTAGATTAAAATTGGTTTATTTGAATGGATTTGATTGTGAAAAATAATAGAATAAATCTTCTTTAGAGACGATTTATGGTTTTGATGAGATTGTAAAGTCTTGGTGAATTGTTGTGCAAAGTGATTTGGTTTGTTGAATTTAAAATGTTGATTTAAAATTATGAATTTTCTTAAATTTTAGATGGTTTGATGAAAAGAGGGTATTCAATAAAAAAGGTGTACTATTGAAATGGTTTGAGATTGAAGTGACTTTGATGGAATTGGTTTTCAATAAAAAGGGAGTTTTATGGAAATGGTTTGGAATTGAAATGGTTAGGCATTGAAATGGTTTTAATGGAAATTGTTTTCAATAAAAAGGTGTTTTTATTGAAAGGGTGTTTTGGAATGATTGATGGAAATATGTGGTGTGTATTCATATTGCATGTACGGAGCCTGGTTGAAATAGGACCATGTGCTTGGAGCCAAACATTTAATGGAACATGGTCACTATATGTATGAGTCTTGGTTGAAATATGACCTTGTGCATGTAGCCAAAGGTGTAATGGAACATGGGAAACAATTACCTTGTGAAAACTTGGTAGATCGATGATAAACCGCTCTTAAGTATTGAACTTTCAAAATGTATCATGCATAGTTGGTTTCATGGGTTGTGGAATAATTGGGAATTCCAAAAAGGGATATTGTGAAATGGTTATAAAGCTTGTTTGGTTATTTTTCTAGAAAAACAACTTGCTGCAAAATTGGTTTCAATTTCTCTTGGAATGCCTTTGGTTATGAATGGTTTTGGAAACTTGTTTATTTTTAGTTATAAAATGCTTTTGAGAAATTTTTTTATATGAACTATTTCTTATATAGATGTCAATAACTCTTCTATCCTAGTGGTGTGAGTAGGGATGTCATTGGGGAAAACCCGTAGAGTTTTATACTCACCCCTGATTTGGCACGTTGGTGCTTTTACAGATGTCGTATTCCAAGAAATATGTAAAGGTAAGGCATCTTACTAATAGAGGCTTGCAGTGATGCTTGAAAGATGTTGTGGAGATTGGAGCTTGTGGAGCATGGAGTTGTGGTGTCCTTTCAGAGTCTTTGGATTTTCACCCTCTTTGTACGTTGATACTTAGTTTGGTCTTCTGTTATTGTGTACTTTGATGTAGTTTAGTATAAATGAAGTGTTTATTGGTCTTTCATTTGATCATGCATCATATAGTGAATGTTTGGTTAGGATTGGTTGGTTTATTGGTTATTTTCATAAAGGGTAAATCATCCCCCAACTTGTATTTGAAACCCTTCAACGTTTATTTCTAGCCTTTGGCATCTTGGGGATGTCTCTTAAGGCCTAGTAATGACTCATTTAGCTCTCAAGCTAATGTGAATTGGTGGGTTATTACATTTTAGGTATATTTTTAATTCTTATCGTATTATTTTTAACCTAAATTACTTGATCTTAACTTTATTGTTGTAAAAATATTATTAATGTTATTATTCATAATTTCAAAAAACAAAATGTAATTTTCTAAAAAATTTGGACCAAATGATTCCAAATATGGAATAAAATTATTAGGATTCAATTTCATGAAGATTCAAATAGTAACATTAATATAAATTTACATAACGAAATGAAAATTATTATTTAAGAAAATGAGTTTTTTAATCCCATGAATTTACATATATCAAAATTTGGTATAGTGATGATTCAATGAATTTTATTAGATTTTTTATAATTAATTAATAGTAATTTTACTTTGAGAAAAATTCAAAGCATAATAATAATTTTTAACTAAAAAATGAATGTTTTACAATAACTATTACTTTCGTCTATTAAAATAAAAATCAATATTCTCAAAGAAATAACAAAATTTCATCCAAAGGTAATTTTGATAAAAAAATTTAAAAAATTATTTCATTTTTCTAGACAAAATTTACAAAATTTAATTGAATTAATTATAATTATTTTCACAAAAAAATTAAAAATCATTTTTGAAGGAGACCCATTTTTTAAGAGTAAACTGGATTTACTGAAAATTGAGTTATTATTTCCAAATAAATAATCAATAAATATTTATTTATTTGGTATGCTATAAAACATAGTCTTTATTTTAAAATATCAGGATTCTATAGTAACCATGCCATAAATATATGATGGAGTTTTCAAATCAACACCTCATGTATGTGATCATTTCACTATCATAATCAGTTCTCCATGGGAGTTGTTGATCCCACTTTCATTTGGAATGTCTAACCTGAAACCTTTGATTGCCTCAATGGGGCTACAAATTTTAAACTATCCAAATTCCAAAAAAATGAATTTTGCAATAAAAATTATAAAACTGTAACACTCTGTGTAAAAATCATCTATAATAGAATATTTTTTTATTTTATTCTGACAATCAAGTGAGAATATATAGAAACATAAAAAATAAAGTAGTAAACAATATGTACTATAATAAAAATGGGATGTGGAACTTAGATAGTATCTAAGAATATAGTAATGGAATAATTCCCTTGGGGTAAAACTAAACAACAATTTTTTGTGACGTATAAGACTATTGGGATACAAAGTTATCTGAACATGTTTCTCATAGACTCAAATACAAGTGACTTACATTACATGGAATGTCAACATAATAAAAATTGTGTGTGAGGGTTGATGACTTGTCATAATATTTGGTTGATTTCTAATATATATTAACTAGTCAAACATAGTGTCATCTAAAGACACACACATGTAATGTGTCCCTAGAGAGATAGATAGGTGTGAACTCCATCTCCTCCCTTGTTAGGTAACTTATCCTAACATAAAATATGTATAAAGAATACATATTGTTTGATATATAAAATTCAAAAAACCCCCTTGCATCCAATGTAGTATTAAATATAGAAAATGATACACAATTGGATATTTTTTATATTTATCTCTGAATGAAAACCCTATCACACAACACACTTCTAGAGATTTAATATTCTTTAAAAAATATATTCTATGAGATCAGAAATACTATCTATATAAATCAGAATCTCACATGTCCCATTACACTGTTGTCTCTATCATTATAATTGATGGAAACAACTCCAATAACATAGATATCCAAATAAATCAATTTTTTGCCACTACCTCCCTCCTTTCATGCTCCGAATTCCATCAATCATAGTGAACCATTTTATACCCCACTTCCATATGTCTTCTCTCTATTTTTATTTAGAACTAATGTGACATATCTTTTATGAAACCGCCCCAACTTACCTTGGATGGTTGTATCTTGATGTGTTGAGTGGTGTGCATTACATAAGATGTTTGGGGGTTTTGATTGTATATTTTATTGGACACCAAGATCTTCTAATCATTGATTAATATCTCTGATGATTATCACATCAAATAAATAACCAAGTTTTAGACAAAAATCAAGTAGGAAAGACTACAAGAGATTCGAAAAAAATTTGAATGAAACCTAAATTAAAATGAATATACTTGTATCTCGATGAATAATTTATAATAATTAAAATAATTATCATTTCCTTAATAAACAATTTCCCAATATTTTTATAATAGGAATTGATCTGTGATTGTCATTGTTGACACTGTGATAAACACGATCTCTTAAAAAATGAACCCCAACCCTCCATCTCCTTTAGGATATTATCATTGAAAGAGGTGGAAAAACCTTGAAAGAGGAGCTAAACATGAATATATAAAACATAACCTGGTTATCCGATGAGTAATTTTAATGACCGAAATGGATTGTTTTGGGACCTGAAACTCAAAATCCAAGCATGGGAAATATACTTTTTGTAGGTAAAACATGTCATTCTAGACTAAACTATGCTGTCAAATTTCCATATAGGGAACATTTTAGGAGATATTACCACTAGAACATATTGGGAAAATATTTATTTATTAAATAAAACTAAAATATCAATTTAAACATGACTATATCCTAACATAAAAATAATAATCCCAATGTAAAACACAATGTCTTAACACCAAGAGGATGGTTAGAAACATTGTCAAGATCATTTATCTTGGGTAATTTACTATTCAATCATTTTTAATGGTTTAGATTTCTAAAGATATAGAATGAGAAAATTCTTTCTCATAGGGAAACCTTATTCAGTAAACTCACCCAACAATAAAACAATTTATTCCTCAAAAATGAAAAAAAGAGCTTGTAACCAAGGAGAACATATAATAACTGCATGAAAAATAGTTGTTAACATTCACATGAGTTTAATATATCTGTATAGGTTTAAATTATCTATGAGACTATAACACAAGCCTTGTAGGGGAAATATCCTCTTATATCACAAACAATACACCTTTCTTTCTGAGACTTTCACTACTTCATAGGGATAATTATTGCAATTCAGAAATAACTCTACTTTGTGAAAAGATTAATCATTCATTATATAGATCCTTTAAAAATATCAAACCAAAAAATTTATCATTTCTTTAGTTAAATTAAATTAATAAAAAAGGAAAAATATAATCCAGAAACATCTATTTTTGGATGGATCACTTCCAATGATACCTCTAATGAGAGTGATATTATCCACACATTTAATATGAAACCCTAGCGACTCTAAATATGAACTATTAACTCATATATAATACTTAAAATGGGTACATAAATGAAATAATATCCCCCAATCCTAGAAAACAATTCAGGGTAATTTTATCCTTGTGGTTTTATTAATCTTGCCATCAAATCTCATTATCAAAACACAAACATACATGACTAGAATAATTTTTAATGATAATGTAAGTACCCTAGCTTATTATTTCCTCAAACATCATCATGATGAAAAAATTAACACGTTGGAATCTAGAAAATATCCCCCCTATCAATTCAAAACACTAATTATGGTTCTTATTACTTATTAATGGAATTTTTAATGATAACATCCAGACATAAAAACAGTATCCACAAACAAAGAAATCCTAATAGATTTTTTTTCAGTGACCTATTCCAACAAATTTAAAGTGTAATTTCCCAACTATTAAAATAATCATACATTGTTGGCTCTGGACCCCAGTATAACAACTTTTATAACATTAATGATCCTGACCACAACAGAGGGAAAAAAATCCTCATCATGTGGCTAGATTTTATACAATATTTTGTCTATTTATGGCTTGATTAGACACACACCATCAAGGACCAATGATCTATTGAGGAAATAATTAATCAAAATCACCAATCATGGTATACAATTCATTCATCAATGGGATAATATTATCTAACCATGGAAGAGGATAAAAAATCCCCACCATTGAAGAATATATTAGGTGTATCACTTTATAATATTTGGTTACATAACATCTTGTACTCAATGTACAAATCTAATCCTCTCTCACAAGATAAATGAATATGGATCCTAAAATATCAATAAAATTAAAGTGATGTATCAATCCTATATAGAAACTAACCATTCAAGAAAAAACATAGACACTATCTCTACCATCTAAGAAAATAATTTACTTATCAAGGAATGAATTACCACACTATAATTGTGCTACTTAATTAACAAAAAACATCATAACCTCAAACCTCATTAATGTTAATTATTAATCTTACCTCATAGATGGAATACCATAAAATTTGGCTCTATTTAATCCCAATATCGTACATTATGAATTCATCAAATAGAGGATTTTATCAAAGAAAACCTTGGAAACTACACAAATAATTAGAATACAGCCCCTCTAATTCAGGTCATTTTTTGGAGTCATCAACAAATAATACCAAGAATTATTTTTTTAGTCACATAAAAAATACTGGGATTTTCATCATTCAAAATGGAAATATTAGAAAAAAATATTATCTTTCATGAAAATATATTCATATCTTCAAATTTTCCAATCAACATTCCAAAAGCGGAGGATTGTGTGACCTAATATCAACTTCTATGAAGCACCCAGATCTTTCACACTAGTCAAAATAGGGGCACTCTAATTCTGTAAAATATTCAATTTAATAGGATTTACACTACACAAATAGCATGATGAGCATGATTTAGAAATAAATAACATAATGCAGGTACTAGTTACAGAATATAATTTGATGATGAAATAAATATCTAAATAATGGAAATCCATTAAAACCTCCATTTGAAAAACCTTCTACCATATAATAAACCCAATCCTTAGTATAAAACTTATAGAAGATGACTAAACTTGCAAACTAAAATGAAAATCATTTACATTAAACTAAGGGTTATCCATAATAAAACTTAATAAGGGATCCAATCACCATTGGAGGTTATATTTACCCATCCAACCAATTACATATCCATAGGCAATGATATAAATCCACATGTTCATTAATAGTTAATAAATGATATACAACATAGATAATTTCATAGGATCTTTTGTATATCATGATGATAACCATTGAAGAACCCCTCATTCTATGAATTCAAAATCATATATGGGTGAGATAACTAAAAAAGAACATGGTAGAAAGATCAAAACTGGTATAATATATAATAAATTTAACAAAAATCTTATACCCTATAAACAACGAAATATAGTTAAGGGTAGACTAATATGATACCATATTCATATACAAATGACATGTTGATAATCACACCAATTATGGGGTCCCTGGTGTAGTTAAAAGAATCAAGGAATCATATACATCACTACCATAAATTTCCCAAACAGAACCTCACATAACTTAAAACATTGGATTCTACCAATTATAATCAACTACATAGATAACACTATTACATGATCTAACACATTTAGACCCATCATGGGAATATAGTAAGCTATGTGTACCGCCCTAATACCACCTCGAATAAAATAGGTGTCATCAACAAGAAAAAAGGAGGAATATCACAAATGGGAGGCCTTAACCAATATTAAACCTGTAATAGATATATATCTCTAGAAAGCATGAAAACTAACAACCATTATGGGTATATATAAATAACTAAACTATGTAAAAAAATTATGTATGAGGAAATAACTACCTAATATAATTACACATAGTAAAACACAAAAATTAACTACATAGAAAAGTAAAATAAAATAAGTATGATTAATTCAGGATAAAGAAAAACACCTCATCACTATAAGAATCATTGTAAAGGGATCACCAAAATAACTACCAGTATCTAAAACTACAAAATTTCCCTAACAATTAACCCCATAAAAGATTCAATAAATCTATTTATACCAGAGTCATCTCAAAATTGAGAATCATCTACAAAGAAATAACATGTGTGATAAAATACCCCATATAAGGTATAATAAAAATATTCTTTTTGTGATGACACAAGAACACAATGTAATGATAAAAAATAATTGGTCAAATAAAAACTCTATAATAGAATATGATTCACAACAAGAACCAAATTATGGTTTAACGATATAAAACATAGGAAAACATGGATGTTCCATTCATATCAACTAATCTTCATAAAGGACCAATTATCATATATAATGAAAGGCTCTCAGAATAGTTTCTGTATTTAAAATCACTATGGCAACAACACAAATATATATCATATAACAGCTGAAAATTAGTATGCATGATATATCCTCAGACATGGAACATCTAAACTACTCATCTCTCCTAACTCCACAAATCCAATTAATTACCATATTGGGGTCCAATGATTCATAGAGGTATACATGTCAATAATTTTTTTACCAAATCCTACAGAGGGGTCACACCTCATCAATGGAATTGTATCGACCAAGGGAGAATCAACTCAAATAAATAAAGACACACACCCTATCTCATGGTGGTGTACATACTCATATAGAGGTCCCACACATTACAAATATGAAGGGAGTATAGACCCCATGATAGAATGGAGTAACCATACCACATATTCATTATGGTGTTTACAATAACAAAAAACATATAATGGACCCAAACCATATCTGTATCACGTCTCTAAGGGAGTTATAAACTCTGTGTCCATTCTGAATGCCTCGTCAGAACCCACTCATCACCTATATAGATCTAAGATCATAAAATTTCAGAAAATTTCAAAAAAAATTTATTCATTGAAAAGAATGATTATAACATCCCATTCTCCAATGAAATAACCCAAAACAAACTTTTTTATTTTGACACCAAGATAGAAGATATGAAACATAAAAAATCAATGAGTTGATATCATGTACTCTGATAGACATGGAGTTTGGGGATAAAAAAAGGAATGTATTGTATCTATTTAATCATGTGGGGTTAGACTACATGGTGTGTTCTTAGAGATACACATAAAACATGGGGCCCGAAGTAGGTTGGGTGTGTATAACACTGAAAAAAAAACTATTTTTTCCTAATCATACATATTGTGTAATGCTAAAAACGTGGTTTGTGGGCCTACATGCCTAGTTGGAGTGTATAGTTGAGGATCGATCCATGTTGCAAGTTCATACTTGATGTTTTACCATAAAATTGATGGTGTGTATCCCCTAGGATTTATCCGAACATGTACTCCATCACATCCCAAGTTGGTTAAACTTTCCTAACATATATTTTTTATCAAAACATTACATCATGTGATATTTAATAAATTAGTGAAACCCTATCAAATAATAAAATAACAAACACAACGGGTGTTGAACAGTATCACATAATTAGATATTTAACTATATGAATAAACCCTAGATTTGTAATCTATTTCCACAAATGGTGTGTGATTCAGAAATCTAACCTCTTGAGACTAAAAAACTGTTTGTAGAAACCATATATTCCTATATTTCATATGAATTTCACATTTCTAGCACCAATTTCCTCACCTAAATCTATAATAAAAATACTCATACATTGTTGTAACACCTTTAATTGTAGATACATCCCTACATTAATGAATAATCTACCATTTATCCCTATACACTACTCTATACCTCTTCCTCCTTATGCCAAATCATAGTATTTAGGTAGAATATAAACTAACTAACATTTATGACACCTTTATTCAATCATTTATAACCACTATCCACTATAAAGGTCTATGAATCTTCACCTAAATTAAAGATGGGAGAGGGGGAGAAAGAAAGGAGGATCAAAATCCAGATGTCTGACTACCTCGTGAGCCACCGCCAATCATGACATGTGGAATTATGCCATGCTGAGTGGCATAAGATATGAAAGAGTGGGAAGAATATTCAATTTATATAGGTCTAAATATCTAGTTCATTCATATTCTAAGTAATCACATAGATGATTATAGAAAAAAAGATTAATTCTATGTTAGAAAATAAATATTCCAATAACTACAGAATAAGAATCTAATTAATCTAAATTAAAATATAAGAGCAATAAAAATTTAGATAAAAAGATGAATAAAAAAATAATAATTGATTTATTGAGATATAACGCATAAGAATATTAATAAAAATATATTTTTCATCATTGATCTATGATCATCATTATATTTACTTAGATACACTCAAGATCCTCAATTAGTGAACTCCTCTCATATATGTCATTATGATTTTTATCACTAATATAATGGCCTAAAACTAGATCGAGGAGTTAAAAATGAGTATATATAAAAATGAATGTGATCCAAGATTTTTTTTTCATACTATAAATATCATGTTTCTAAGATTAAATTAAGATAATATGTAACATAATTTTAATATGTGAAACTCCCTATTCCAATCACAACTATTTTTATATAATTTATATTTCTGGATTCTCCTAGGACATACCACTAATTTCACATATGGTATAAAATGTTCTTTTATAAATTAAACAGTAGATATCCATTAGAACTAAATTACCATGTTACATCACTAAAATTTAACCCAAAAGTAATCATTGTGTCTTGATACTAATAGATAAATCAATAAAAAAATTATATCTTTTAGTAGAATGAATTTATCATTTTACCCATTTAATGGTTCATAATTTTGATAAGAAATAACTATGTCTTGAAAAAGGGTGAACCATGGAGACTATAGGAAAGGCCAAGTACATTCATCCAACAATATTTTACATATGTGAAATTATTCAAATAAATTATATGTGTCCTTAACCATTTGTAAGGTTATTTTATTTTTGTGTGTTTTCATGTACAATCTGGTATGAAAGAAAAATACCTTAAACCAACTTGGTACCCATGTCTTTATAAAACATTAATTAAATTCCCAGGGACTATAGGAAAAATATTATTCACCTTTCTATGATATGGTAATTGTAATTCAACTTGATGATGAGATCACCAAGGGTTATTTATTTGAAAATAAGTTAAAATAATTCTACAATCAATGTACTAATGCCTAGAAAATTAGAAAATAAAATTAATTATCTATAATGAATAAAAAATATTATATTCCAATAATGGTATATGATTCTATTAGATCAGTAGTAGTTCCACTTATTGAATCCATGGAATTATTTATGGATTTACATCATGAATAAGTACTTCATGTTATCTAAATTTATAATTTATTTAATGTGGTAGGAGAGGATTGATACACCCATGATACAGTGTGTATATAATTTTTATACAGTCTAGTAATTTAGTTGTATATGGTATTGTTTTAAATGTAAATAGAAAAATATTTAGCATACATACTGTAGGCAATAAAAAAGTTGGTATCAAATAATTGATGGTAAGCTGAGTGATATTTATTTTTTTAAATATGTGTAATATTTTTAATGTTGCCTAATAATGGTGGAATATATTTGGGGTTCCATTATGTTTTTATGTGTAATAATATTGAATCGGTATTTAAAATACTTAGAATAATATAAATAAATTCACATCCTCTGATGGGACCATAGAAATCAATGTATATGTAATGGCTACCCATGCGTTTTCCCAATAATGGGGTCTCCCAATGATGAAAACGGGGATACTTATTTAGAGGTTGTTTATTATTCTATTATTATAATTTATAATGTATTTAGTATTTCTCACTTCCAATATATTATCAATTATATGGATTCTTACAATATATTCAATGTCTAGAGTTATGGTAAGTTTAATGAGTTCGATATTTCTATTGAACAACTGATGTTAATATATGAAATGTTAAATGGTCATTTGAGATTCATGGAAGAATACTGAAATGAAATGGGAAAATAAAATGTTCAAAACTAATTACAAAGGGTAATGTTGTTTCTAATAAAAGAAATTTATGTTATATAATAGTTTGGATTTCTTTAATTACACCTATTTATTTCCCTCATATAATTACGTCACATTTTTATTTTTGTGTATTCCTCAGATGTAAACTAGTTATGATTGAGTATGTCACCTTTAGTCAGTTGTCTCCAGGTGATTCATAATCAATCTTGAGTGGAATGTAATTTGAGGAAGACGAAGAGTATCACATTTATAGTCTATGATTTATTTAAGGTTGTTGAGATAGACTATACTTTCCTTCTCAAATTCATATTTATATTTATATACATTTGATATAGATGATAAATGGATTCTTGATGTAACCCAATGAGTTACCAAGGTGATAACTTAATCTAACCAGGTTAATATATTTCTAGGGAAATAATCCTACATAATGGGGTAATTATTCACTAGATATATGAGCCAATGTGACAATTTTTTTTACCTTATGTTTTAAATAAATATACTTTTTCCCAGTGAAATGGTTGAGGGTTGGATATTTTTTTCATGAACTATTATTCAACTAGTGGGCCACCATAGGCTCTAAAAATGATATATGGTCTATCAAGGTATATAAAAACACATAAAAATAATTTTATACTCGTTTAGACTAAAAGGTTGTAATTTAACTTCATGGTCTTGAGATAGTGGTTATTCCATGTTTCATTTTTTGGTGAGTGGGATATGAAAACTTATAACTAAAGATATTGATGTTTGACATTCTCAAACATTCATGGACATTTCAATATATAGATGAGGTGATGTAAAAATTCAATGTGATATCAAAATAGTTTCCCAATCCATCGTTATATTTGGAATTTAATGAAATATAGTATTTTTGAATTTTCAAAATCATGTATAGTTTGATATCAGGGTGTAATACTAATCCCTTTAGGAACATACTATATTATATTCCATAATCATTATTATATGTTTTCATTATACATCCTTGATGATTTTATTTTACATATCAATTTATCTAATGAAATTTCAACATGAATTCTCAAGAACATCACCACTTTTGTTTAGTCTATTCTGATGGTGATTGCTAAGTCAAATACTCATACCTTCCACTAAAGACTCAATGAATATATTTTTATAATATATTTATAACATATATGGAGATATGAACCTATGGGGTATATGGTACTAGACTAGTATTAGTGAAAAAGGTTTTGAGAGGTGTTAAATTGGATGATAATGAATTACTTAATAAATCCATTAATTATTAAGTTATTTTTTATTAATGAATATATTAGTAACTGTATATCGCTTAGCCTAAGGATTATTCTTATTATATGATACATATTTATAAAATTAATTATTCTTTAGTTTTATTTTTCTTATTATATGATGTTTTACATCCGATAGAGATATCAGTAGGGTTATATTAGGTATTTCCTTTCTTATATTAGTTTTTATTAACATTTTATCTATGATGACATATTCCCTCCTCCACCGATTTAATATCTAATTTCTAGTCGATAAACACTTTAGTATGGGAAGGATTTGTTGATGTCCTCTAGAAATCAAATCAGGGCCAATAAATCTGACATATATCGAGGCAATTACATAATATCTACTATATCACCATGTCCTCTTGTGAAAAATTATCCCCCAAACTATTTAGTGAGATATCATCTATGAAAAAAATAATTGAATTATTATATGTTTCAGATTCTTAAAAATTTTGTTAAATTTTTAAAAGTAATATTCAAATCAATTTTATTTATAAAATAGAAAGTAATGATGTTAAAAAATTCTATTTTTAAGTAAATAAATACTTTTAACAATTCTATTATTTTCACACTAATTTTTTAAATAAAATTAATCCTTTTTTAGATAATTAAATTTTATAGTATCTATAAATGTAAGTCTTTCAATAATTTAATCTTTTACCAATATATTGCAGATATTATCATATATTAATGATAAAAAATGATATTTACATTAAACTAGATAGGAATAATTATTTTTTATACTATAAATATTCAAGTTCAATCATAGCTTTAATATACTCATAGAATTTGAAATTTCATAGAATATATTTAAATTGCAACACTCCTAGATTTTGTGAAATATTTTTATCAGATTAATTTAATATTTCAGTTTAATAGAATTATTTAAAACCCCATTATTATCATGTGTTACATGAAACACTATGTTTATCATGTGTTACACGCAAAACAATGTTTATCTTATGTGACACACAACACTGAGTTTTAACAAAAATCAATATATTATTAATAATATTGTTTAAATGTGACCATTATAACCATGAAGTTAAACATTGATATATGAATAATAAAAAATAATTTTTAAATATTATGTATAATTTTTTTTATATAAATGAATCATATTGGAAAAAAGAGCATTATTTTTTGGTGAAATATTTATAAGTTTCTAAAATACTATTTTCTCAAAATGAGTTAATTTAAATTTATTATAATGCAACATTAAAAACAGATTTTTTTAAAATTAATAAAACTAATTTTACAAAATAATATTAATTTTCTATATTATTATATCAAAATTATCTTAGGTTTATTTTTTGGAATTTATTCTCAACGGATTAATTTTTCGATGAATAGGGATAAATATTGGTTTGTATTGAAAACTGACTTTTAATCTAAAGAATTTATATGGTTACATTATATTTAAAATGGTAGTAAAATTTAAATTACTTAAAATTTTTAATTAGTCTAATTTAGTTATTTGGAATTATTTTCATATTATATTTTTATATAAAAACATTTTAAACTTTTAAAAATTTTATCTTTGGAAAAAATCTTTCTCACTACCTATACATGTTTAATCTTAAATTAAATATTAATAATTATATTAATATAATTTGGAATCATTGATTTAATATTTGGAATCATCACAGTTTATATTATCTAATAATCATCAAATAAATTTTATACATAATGAATAGTTAAAAAATATATATTTAATATATTTGAGGTAAAAATAGTTTAGTTGGGGGTCAAAATAAAATATATATGGGTTAGAGATTACAAAAAAAAATTCCAAAACCAATTGTATTGAAATATTTAAAACTTATATGTTATATTTTTTATAATGGTCTATTTTAGATCCTTTTAGAATGTTTAAAAAAGGTCACACCTTTCTGTTTTAAAAAAATTACATGTGTGACACTCACCAAACTTATAAATGGGTACCCCATCTCCCCTCTTATAAATACTTCAAAAACCTTTTTATCAGACCACTCCATCCAAAATAAATTCACTAATTCCATAATATCATCCTAGAAGCCTTATTTTTTTCATAAATCCAACCTAAGAAGTATTTTGGTGAAAACTCAAGGAAGTTACCTAAAGAATAGGTAATTCTCATTCACTGTAGATTGTTATTTATTTCCTCCTCAATATCCTTAAATTAATTTTAATAAATTATTATATAATAAAAAATCCCATATAATTATATGTTTAATGTTTTTTTCATGACCTACAACCATATCCACTTATATGAAATAGGTTATGAAATAATATTCATGTTTATGGGTGGCCACCACCTCAGAAAAACAATGTCTTTATTTTTTAAATATATAAAATTCAATATAAGATTTAATTAAGTATTAAATGATTATATATTATATTTAAAGAATTACTATTTCACATATACCTTCTTTTATTCAATTTTATGGGAAAATGATGACTTTGCTCATGTGTATGATGGACTAACACCTCGTGAAGCTATGGTAATCCATCACACATTAAATGGATGGAAATAATAGTGGGTTCAATTGAAATATTTTATATATGTGAAAATATATTACTTAACTGTAATATATTATTTAACTTTATTTCTTTCAATCCTTCAAAAAAATGAAAACAATATTCATGCGTACTTACGACCCACCATCTCGATGAACGGTGTATTTCATTTCTTATCTATAAATTTTTTAGACTACTCTATATACATATATAATGAATATATATGATATCTATATCATGTTTAAATTTTTTTAGATTATTTAACAATGATCAACGTATGTGGATGAAAAAAATAACAAATCAAAACACGAACAAAAAATAACATAGTAGTTTCCATTAATATTATTTTAACATAGAATTATTTTTAATTATTTGATAAATTTTCATATGTAAATCATATGTTGTATGATATAGAAACTTATGGTTCTATAATATATTTTTATTAAACCTATATTTATTTTATATGAGTTTGGTATGTGTAAAAATTATTTCAAGACATATGGTAAAGGATTTTTGTCTAATTGTTTACTATTGTGAGACACAAGCCATATTCACATTCTATTTATTATATGTAGTTTATATACTACCCAAGTATGTATTTAATTATTATTATACATAAAAGTAATGTAATTTACATATCCATTTATAAAATCTTTATTTAATGGGGTTTAAGGTTCAAACTTTACCAAAGGGGTAAGGGATAATTTTTTTTTTCTGAATCATCCTTCTTGGAGACATATGTTATGTTACGAACCCATATTATTTTAAAAGGTATATATAAATCCCCTTTTACAGATAATATATTGAATTTATTTATTCTCAGGATATTTTGTGTATATTTATCTTTATTCCATCACAAGGCTTACAATTTTATGTAACTAAAGTGGTAAAAATTTTATGTTACAATCTCTTAGTTTATTAGGATTATTTTGGGTTTAGTTTATGTTGAAACTTTATTATGATACCTATCTCAAGAAACAATGGGTTTTTATATCCTATGGTTATTCAATTAGAATACGTGATTTTATTTATTTTCATCTCTCTATGTAATCAAGAGTTCAAAAAATATATTTAATAAAAATCAACTTTAATTCTTTCTTAAGATGAAAACCCTTTTTCATCAAAGAAAATGTTTTCTAAAAATATTTTTAAAAATAATTTAATAGTATTCAAAAAAATTATTATAGAAATCTTTACCAATTTTTTAATATTTACAATTTTTTTTGGAAATCAATCTTCATGTCATTTTGCAAACAATTCCTATTTTTATTTTACCAAAAATGTGAAAAAATAATTGTTTTAACATGTATGACATGATTGGAATTTACTACCATCATTTAAATTAGGTTCATTGGAGATTATTTTATATGTTTTATAGGTTATTTTCAAAAAATAAATGATTTGAAAAATTATTTATGTTGTAAAAAGAATTTTTATCTTGAAAAGGATATTTTCTTCAAAGAATGATTTAATTTTTTAATGCATCCTATATGTGTTTTAAATGATATTTTAAATGAAGATTATTTTGAAATATTTTTATGTTTTAAACTGTTTTATTAAAATTATAAGGTATATTTTCCTTAAAAAATAATTTATAATATTTTTAAATCATTCATTATCGGTTTTCAAGGATAGATTTGTAGATACTTTTTTTTCAAAAAGTATTATGTTTAAAAATGTGTTTTTCAAAGAAGATAATATATTTTCCTGAAGAAGATATTTAAATTATTTTAATGATTCTTTTATATGTTTTCGAGGTTATTTAAAAAATGATTTTGGAAATATTTTATGTTTTATGATTTTTTTTTCAAATCAGAAATGATATTTTACTCACGAAATGATCTAAATGATTTTTAAGGATTTAATTATATTGTTTCAAACTATTATTTAAAATGGGTTTATGAATATTTATTTTTAAAAATTAATTTTTAAGGAAAATTTATTTCCAAGATGAAATACTTCACATGTATTTTAAAACCATATCTTCTCTAAGATAAAATACTTTGATGTTAATTTTTCTTCAATTAGAATATGATCAAATGGTATTATTTTAATTTTTTCTACCAATGATTTATGTTTATAATGACAATATGTTATGTAAAAATTTTGTCCCAAATGATTTATACCATGACAGAATGATTTTTAATGCTGCTTATTTTCATAGATTTTCTATGATAGAATAATGAAATGATTCTGAAACTTGTTTCCTTTTCCTTGGTTATGAAATGATAAAATTACTATGAAACCTATTTCATATAATGGGTTATTATGTGTTGAATTTTTATTATTGTGGAACATATACATATTATTTTCTTATATGATTATAGGTAGTAATATCTCCCACTAATTTATTGGGTAAGTATTTATATATCATGATATAGATTGGACCAGAATAGGGAGTAAATCTAGCTCAACATGTGACATTTCCATTTATGACGGTCTTTTGATTGAACCCTTAATACTTTAATGGTTCAAGGAGTGAACCCATTCAACTATGATATCCTAGTTAATGAGCCTTGAAAACTATAGAAATGATTTTCTATGATTATGTTTATGACATAATTTAATATAATATGCCAATTTATTATGTCATGGCTCATGATTAGAGATTTAATTATTACTAATGTCTAATGAACTACTAATATTTATTCAATGAGTCAAGATTATGATCATTTATATGAAGGGTATGTTTTTATAATTTTACACTCCTATTATCATACCATTATTCTCATTTTTTCTTATATATCTTTATTGTTTATCCTTACTGAGCATCTGAGCTGACCATTTCTTATGTTTCCTTTCCACATATAGTGATGTAAGGTTTTAAGTAGGATATGTAAAGAAATAATACTCTATGGGATGATATTTATAGGATACTCTACATATATTTCACGAAATAAAAATATTTTCAGTCATTTCTTAAAATGAACATAACCATTATTATACCCAGATATGTTCAGGTATATAGTTATGAATTCTCATCAAAAAAATGTTGTAATATCAATGAATTAAATATTTGAAACACCCCTATCGATTTTGGAGAAATGGTATAGATATAATTTTAGAACTTTGATGGTAATAATTTAGTGACATCCCTGGATATATTTTTATGGATATTTATAGTAATACGTATATGGATAAGTCTATGGATGAGTCAAAATATGAGTAAATGTTTTAGAATTTTGGTAAATTATTTCTCAATTGGTTTTGATGAAATTTAATCCCTTTAATGATACTAAATGTTATTGTGTATTTGCAATAGAGGTACCGAAGGGTAATAAATCCCAATAGCGTGTATTATGTTAGACGATATTATCACCTAGTGCATGAAAATATTCCTTAATTCAATAATACATTGACACTCCCATGGGATCTTATTTACAAATTCACTAAATATTTACAAACAATCATAAATGATTTATTAAGATTATGATTATGATGACATTAGAAAAAATGAACATTTTATATATTTAAAATAAGGATTAATGATTTAGAGAACCTATAACTTTTTTTAATTATTATTTAGTTTACCACTATGAATATTAGTTCTCATACTTTGTTTTATGGTTTTAGTAAATGGTATGAACCAGAAGAAACACAACTAAAATTGAATTTCACAAAAAGCATATTGATTAGAGACCAAATGATATGATGACTAGAGAGAAGGATATTATGATTTATAATAATCCTTTATCATGATATTTGATTAATAACTTTCAGAATAACCAACTCCTAAACTTTAAAAAAAAGATAAGGATAGAGTTCATTGAGATTTTGGGTGGTGGAAGCCATTGAAAGAAAGAATATTATATCTTATTTTATGTTAAGAATATGGAATGAATAGTGAATGTAGTTTTATTAGTTGAAGGGGAAGATGTTTTTATTATTGAAAAGAAGGAAACAAAAAAAGTTATATCTTTAGAAAAATAAAAAATTTGGTTAACACAATGGATGAGAATAATTTCCTCCCTAGGGTATCATTGATGGGTAAATGTTTCTAAGGATGAAGGTTTGAGAATTATTAAAATAGACTTCATAAAAGTAAATATCATGAATATAGTTATAAAAGTTGTATGTGTAATTGTTTTGTTGTGTAATATGAAGAGACTACAAATGACATATGAATTGAAATAAGTGTTAAGGAATAAGATGACAAACCATGATTAATTATGTGTAAAGAATGTGTATTGACTGATATTTTTATGCATTCAGAATTAACGAATTAGATTTTTATAAATGGTATTTTGGTTATTAGAATCATTAAACATAAAAGTATTGTAGAAAATTATTTTATCATTAAGGAATTTCATGAATATGTTAGATGGAACTAATGTCACATAAACATTATTTAATAGAAATGTTCTATTTTTATTATGGTAAAATAACCCATAATATGTTTCTAATTATTATAAAATGATGTTTAATTTGGATAAAGGGACGATTTATATATATAACATAAATATTCTTGTATTGGTTAACATTCAACTAAATAATGATTTGTTGAAAAAAAATTAGGTTGTAATTGATGGAGTTTAAAACATTATATGATTTGTGGAATATATTCAATAATGTATGATTTTTTAAGGAATGAAGAAATATTTAGTTTTTGAAAGAAGGTATGTTTTAATTTATTTTTTTTGTAATTCAAGATATTACCATGTCCATGGAGAATATATGATCAATATACTTATATATTTAGTTTGTGAAATTTATTGTTACTTCATTTTTTTGGGTTATTGATATGTTAATTTTGGAAATTTAGTTACTTTATTTATATTTTCTGTATTTCAATTTTGTCTATACATGGATTGCCTTATAGATAACTATTCATGGAATGGATTAAGTTTAAATTTAGATGTTATTGGATATCTTATGCTGAGAATTCTGTTTTTTTATAATAAATAGATAAAGAAGGAATGAAATATCATTCTTTTATGGATCTTATGATCCACTAGTTCTTCAAGAATAAGAAAAAGAATATTCATTTTTTAAATTTTTATATGAAGAGTAATTTTTTTAAATAACAAAAGAAGGATGGGATTTTTCTTATGAAATGTAATGAAATATATTGAGTATATCATCATGTGAAAATGATCCAACATTATGTAAAAGATCTTGAAATATAATGCTCTAAATTTAACTACATTTCTAATGAATCAAGTGAATTTTCACCTGTAATTGATTTATAAGCTTTTGTTCATTAAATTTCTCTTGACCATGTTCTCTATCACTCTCTATTAGTATTTGGGTGTTATGTTTCACTTTAATGGCCATGTTTTTTTTACTTCCCACTAAAGTTCTCAAACATCGAAAAAATTTATAAGTAATTTATATGACCTTCACACAACCTTTTATCTCATTTTTAGTCTATGTTTTATTCAAAACCTTCCACAAAGGTATTATCAAATTTTATACCCTTATTTACCAAGAATATGTTCAAATGGTGTGGGCGTAATTTTTTTAAGTGGGTAGAATTCAACACACAAATATTTTATTAGTTATATTTTTTTCAAATAAATTTAATATTTTCGATATCATTAATTACATGAATAATTGAATTTATTTTTTATTATACACAACACTAAGTTTATCTGGTGTTATATGTATCACTGAGATCAACCAATATTACAAAGAAAACCGAGTTTTAACAAAGAATGATATATTATTAATAATATCATTTAAACACTACCATTTTAAATTTGACATTAAAAAGAGAGATATAAATGGTAATAAATAATTTTTAATTATTATGTATAAAATTTTCTTATAAATGAAAAAATATTGATAAATAAATTTTATAATTATTTGTGGAGTCATTATATGTTCATAAACTACTATTGTCCCCAAAAAAAGTGATTTTTATTTTTTCCTTTGAACAATAATAAAATGAATTTTAAAAAAAAATTAGAAATTTTATTTGATAAAATAAAATGAATTTTTTAAATTAGAATGTCAAAAATATTTTAGGGTTATTTTTTTGGAATTTTTTGAGAGGTTTAATTGTACAAAAAATTGTTAAAATTTTTAGTTTTTATTGAATATTACATTTCATTTAATGAATTTATTAGGTTCAATATTTTTTTTAAAAATGGGAATAAATATAAAATTTCATAAATGATATATAAATTACTATAATTCATTTCATTTTTATCATTTTTATATAGAATTTTTATTTTCATTTTTTATAATAATTTTAATATTTTCTCTTTGAAAACCACTTTCTCATCCTGTTTTCAGGTTTAAGTTTAAATTAAAATTTTCCAATTATGCGAATGTAAATTAATAAATTTATTATATAATTTTAATTATCATAATTTATATGTTATAAATGATCAACATAATTTTTTAATGTAATTAATAGTAAAATAGAAAAAATGATTTATCACTGTTAAATTAAACATGGGTTTATTGTGGGTTAAAATAGAACAATATGGGTAAAAAATAATTTTTTTACAAAACCCATTATATAGAAAAATTTAGACCTTATATAATCTTTTATTGAGAATGTCCATTTTTTGGAAATTTTGAATATATAAAATGGGTAACGTTTTTCTTTCTAGAAAATTACAAGTGTACCAGTCACCCCATTTATTAAAGGACACATTGTCTCCTCTCTTATTAATCCATAAAAACAATTTTTGTTAGAATTTACCTACCAAAATAATTTCATTAATTCCCTCCTATCATCCAATAATCCTTATTTTTCTCATCCATTTATCCTATAAATTCTTTTGGTGAAATCCCAAAGAGGTTACCCAAAGAATAGGTATCATTATTTAAAGAGTGTTTTATCTTTGTTTCCTACTCCACTTAATTAAATTAATATTAAACCATTATTTTATAAAAAAAATCTTATATTATGAAACGTTAGATGTATTTATGTTATTGAAATTATATATAAACATCTCTAATTACATCAAATGGGTTATGAAATCATAATTCAGGTGTACGGTGGACTACGACCTCATGAATCGATGTCATTCATTTTTTTCAATTACCACCTCTCATGCATATATATAATAATGGATTAAAATAATATATATTATATTTATGATATTTTTTTACTTTTGAATTATTATATCACATATACTTTTTTAATTTCATTTATATGTGAATACAATAATGTCAATCGTGTGTGTGGGGGACTATTTTCTAACGTAATGATGTGATGCATACACACTTTATATGAAAATAAATAATAATTGTTTTATGGAAAATATGTGATATATATGGAATAAATATTATTCTATTATTTTAATATATTATATACCTTTATTATTTTAAATCCTTCAATAAATTGGAAATAAAATTCTTGCATACTTACATCCTACAGTCTTTATGAGAGATCTGTTTCATTTTCTATCTCTAATATATATGGACTAATATACATTCATATATAATGAATACATATGATATTTATATCATGGAAATTTTTTTGGGATTATGTAACCTTTATTGAAGTAATAGGAACCAAATTAAAAATTTAAACATACAAAAAAAATAAATTATTGCTCGAAATGTAACTTAAACATGATTTTTTTAATAAATATCTTATAAATAGTCAATAGTAAACAATTTATGGATATAAATATATTTAATATATTTATATATATAATTTATATTAATTTTAATAAGGTCATTGAATTTGTATGAAGGATGTTGAGACTTAATGTAAGGGATTCTCGTCTCACTATTTACATCTATGAGAGAAATGCAATTTTCACAAAAAAAATTATTTAATATAGTATATATAAATAACATGAATTTATTTTTTATTATTATACTGAAAATTATTTTGATTTACATATCCATGTGAGGATTTCACTTTTATGGGTTTTACTATTCTGACATGACAAAAGAGGTAAGATATTTTTCATTCAATTTTCCTTATTTGAGACATATGTTTTGGTATGGACCTATCTTGTATTATGAGGTGTATATACATTCCTGTTGATTATTTATATCAAGAATTTATATATTCAAATGATATTTTATGTTTCATTTAATTTTACTCCTTCATGGGTCTTTCAGTTCAATGTTACCAAAGTGGTAAATATCTTAGGTTACAATTGCATCATTAAAAATGATTTTTTATGATTATGTTTCTGATGATAAAATATTATTACAAATATCACAAGAAAATGATGAACTTTTTTCTTCTATCAATTTCATTAGAATACATATTTTCCTCAATTAGCCTCTGTTTATATACTTAAGAGTTCGAAGTAACTTTTATAAGAATTTTTTTTATTTCTCTCTTTATTCAAAAATCGTTTTCCTTCCAAAAATATGTTTTCATAAAATGTTTTCAAAAATAATTAAAATTATTTAAAATGAATTTTAAATACAATTTTTATTCAATTTTCTATCTTTAAAAAATAGTTTTAATGTAATTTTAATGTCTTTTTAGAAACAATTCTTATGTTTGTTTTACCGAAATTATTGATGGAATCATTATTCAATGTGTATAAAATGAACATAATTTCTATATTTTAGGAACATTATATTAATTGATGACTCCTTTATATATTTTTGACGTAATTTTTAATGAAACCGATTTTAAAATTTATTTTTATATTAAAATGTCTTTTTTTAGAGGAAGGGATATTTCCCACAAGAAATGATTTAAATTATCTATATATATTCATTTAAATGTTTTCAAGGTTATTTTGAAAGAATTTTTTTTTAGAATTTTTTATTTATTATATTTGTTTTTAAATTTTGAGATAATTCTTTCCTCATTAAATGATTTAAATGATTTCTATATATTCCTTTAAAATTATTCATTTCCATTT
Source organism: Viscum album (assembly GCA_963277665.1). Lineage (NCBI taxonomy): Eukaryota > Viridiplantae > Streptophyta > Magnoliopsida > Santalales > Viscaceae > Viscum > Viscum album. The sequence goes on along the minus strand of OY728132.1, from coordinate 26,945,859 downwards.
TAAATGGATTGGATTTTGATAATATTTTATGTTTAAAAAAGTGTTTTTCAAAGAGGGAATGATATTTTCATCATGAAATTATTTAAATGGTTATTAAGGATTCCTTTTATATGTTTTCAAGATTATTTTCAATGAAAATGATTTTGAATATCATTTTTTTCAATTTGGGAGAGTTATTTTTTTCACGAAATGAGTAAAATGTATTTTACTTCATCCTTTATATATTATAAAATTTTACTTTCAAAGTAAAGGATTTTTAAATTTTTTTAAATTTTTTGTATTTAAAAAGATATTTTTATACAAATGAATTTTCCTCAATAATGAATCATACTTACTTTCAAAATCATTTTTAATCTATGATAACATTATATGGTGCTAATTTTTCTACACCGTAAAATGATACAAGGGTACCATTTTTATTCTTTCCTACAACAGTATTTGTTTATAATGGAAATATATTTAGGAAACCTATTTATCTTCCATAGGATATACCATGATAAAATGAAAACAAATCTTGATTAATTTAATTATTTTTGCTATGATGAAATGATTAATTTATTATAAAACCTATATATTTTCTGCATATTATGATTTAATGAAATTATTATGAACCCCATTTCATTTCAATGGTTATGAGATGATGAATTTTTTATGATCTTGTGGCATAATTACGATTTTCATTATGTGAAGGGTGGGAAAAATATCTCACTCCAATGCATAGGGTATATATTTATATCTCATGCATTATACATGATTGGTATGGGTTTCAAGCCATGTTTAGTAAGGTTATTTTCATATTATGATGCTATTTGGAGTGTAGCATGACTACTTTGATGGTTTGGGGAGTGAAACCATTCCACTATGATAGACTTGTCAGTAATATTTACTTCTATGGAAATTAAGTTATATGTTTATTTTGAGGCCATAATTCTTTGTCTTATATAAAGAACATGATCTCATGGATCTTGTCATTAGATTTTCTTATGATCCATGACTTATGATTTGACAATATTTATTCAATGACATAAGATTATGATGTTTGATATATAGGGTATGGTTTTGAAAATCTATGATCATGTTCTCATACCCTTATGCTCATGATATACTTATGTATCTCCATTTTTTCTCTCCACCGAGAATCTAAGCCCACCATTTATTATGTTTCCTTTCCCAATTAATAATGAAAGGTTTTATGTAGGGTATGTCTAAGAAGAAAAATATATTGGAAACACTTTATGGGATATGTTGAATATTTTTTAAGAAGTAAATCGATTTAATGCCTAGTCTCCAAAGGCACTAAACTATTACGATACTTGGGCCTGTATTTATGTAATTTAATGAATGTTCGTAACTAATTATGTAATATCTACATATGAAAATCATGGGTTTATATATTAATGGAACAAACTCATTGTGAAATGAAAATAAAAAATATTTAATTATATAAAAAATTCTAAAAATAAATTTGACTAGACATATTTCCAACCATATTTTTTTGTTTGGAGAAATATCCCGAACGAAATATAATAATTTATTAAAATACTCCATTTATGAAATTTAACATCGATAAAACACTTTTATAAGTGAAATATTATTTTTTTCCATATATTTAACCAAAAATTATGTCCTAAAATATATAAAAATATTAACCACATGTATATATACAAAAATATTTTATTTGTCGATAATAAAGAAATGAATTATCATATCCAATAATAGTCAAATGACATAATAAAAATATGAATCTTAATTTACAATATCAAGATAAATATAAAATAAATAATTCCTTTAATTTCACTTCTTTGATATTGAAAATATTGTTGTTCTATCACAATGTGAGCTTTTAGTTCCATCCATTTTATTTATAATTTGTTCTATATATATATAAATATATAATGTATCATTGGTATAATATAACATTATCAAAAATAAATAAATATATTTTTACAATAATAAAAAATGATTTAGACTCTATAGAATGATTTTGATTCACATTATCAAATTTTTGAAAATTTAATTTCTAATAAAATTAAATTCAGTAATGATAAAATTTTCTATCATTTTTGATTCCTCCTTTATGTTTAAATTTCCACCTCTGATAAATCCAAATAGAACTAGATCCACCCACCACTTCCAATTAGTATGAGAAGAAAACACTAAATATGATAGGAGTGAAAAATATTTTACAAGTAGGTATCTTTCCCACACGTTATGTAGCCTTTTTAAAAATAGAACTATTTCATGTTAGTTTTAATTGAAAATAAAATTTATATTTTATCCCATTAATACAACTATCATGTTTTTCACTTAAGACCATTTATTTTGAAAACCAGGAATTAATCAATTTTAATATAAATAACCATGCTTCTTTTTTAGGAAAATAAACATGTGATACCAAGAGAAATATCTAAAACTACTTTTATTTGAAATATTCCAATATAAATAGAGACAAAGATGGGAATAAAATTTTTTCCTTATATATATATAAAATAAAAAACAATGAAAAATATAACATAATATCACATTGTGATAAAAATGAAAAATAAATTCATTCACAAGCATTATAGGAACCTTAGATCCCATCGAAAAATAATATACATAGAGAACATATGACAAAAATATATCAATATTGAATAAAAAAACATTCAATACAATTGATATTACCATCACTCAAAAAACATAGGAAAATCCCCCTATGGTAGAGAAAATTCATACTTAGGGGGAACTAGTTAGAGCATGATTTTTTTCTAGTAAATAATGTTCACATATAATTCCTACATTGAAACATGTGTATTCTCTTTGTACATATAAATTGAGTTGTTAAAAAAAATCATACTATATTAAACTTTTTTCAACAAAACATTAAATGTATCCATCAACTTCAAAAATCATTCACAAATTCAACCCTTTTTTAATTTGGATTTAATGAGAAAGACAAAACCTCCTCAAACAATGCAGTTAATACATTCACATTACCAATAAATAAATTTTAAAATAATACATAAAAGAATATTTTAATGGAATATAATTTGTATAACAAAAATTTAAGGTTCCCAGTAGGACTTATTAATAACTTTTGATAAATTAGTTTGTAGCATTCCTTTAAATCTAAAATACAAAATCAAAATCAAATCATTCTATACATTAATCCAATTTATAAAATCTTCAAAACTATAATATAAAAAAAAGAGTGAAATAACACTTTTATATTATTTAAAAAATAATAAATTTCTCATAATTTAAGAAATCATACATTAGAAAGACAATAAAGTATTTTTTCAAACAGTAGCTCTCGAAAAAGTTTAAAACTATAAATCCGAAGGAAAACCCATTTCAAATTAAATTAAATCCAATGATAACCACCTTATTTTCACAAAATTATTAAATATAGTTGTTAAAATTCATAATATATTAATAACCTATATTATAAATTATAATAAATCTTTATTTGTAATTTAATTTCTCACACATGGAGAATATGAAACTCAATCACATTAATTTCATAGTCAAATATTTAATTCATCCTAAATATGATAAAGGAAAATCGAAAAATCCTATCCAAACCATAAAATAAAGAAACCCTTAAATAAATATCAACTAAAGTCTAGCCCTACGTCAACAATACCATTACTAAGAAAGAAAAAGTAGGAATTAAATGAAAATGAAAAAATGAGGAGTGTCAAAAGATATTACCTTCAAGAATAATCCTTAAAACATGAATAAATCTCCTAATTTTCCTATGATAAAAATTTTATTGAAGGGAAGGCATGCCAGAGGTTATATTGACCAAAATGGTTGAATGAGGTGAAACCCCTTAAAGGATTATGTTTGGTGAGGAGAAAATTAAAAATTTCAAAATATTAAAGTTCTTCCCATTAAACATCATGACATTATACATTTATCGTGGAATGATGAAATTTATACCAAGCATGGTTGTGAATGTGAACCCTATTTTTCAATATTATTTCACCTTTAAAAGAAATGTGACATCAATTCCTAATGGAATATCTTGGGGTGATACCCTGTGATGTGGCCAATATTCTATAAAATCTAAAAAACAAAAATAAATATCCAAACTTTTTACCATGTGATTTAACCATGGTAAATTTGAGGGTGTAAAATATATTGAACATATTATTTTTCATGGTATTATTACTTATCATTACATGTTCTTTAGGGAGTTAACTAAAAGAGAGACAATAGACTCCCTCTTCTAAAGGTATCCATAGGTATGTGTTTCAATATGAAATCTTCCTAGCATCATATCTCTTTAACTAAATCGCATGGTAGAAAATTATATAGAAGAATAACTAAAAATAATAAATTATTTATCTATTGTTTATGTTTTTTTTTCATGAAAAGCCTTCAATTTAACCTCTTTATATATATATATATATATCCTTATATTCTACTCAATTAATCATCACATTTCAATTATTAAAAAATTCTACAAAAAATAATATATAACAACAAATTTAAAATAAATTTCATCCAACAAGCCAAATATGAATGATTAGTGTCTTTATAAATCATTATGTTACAATAAATTATCTTCAAATAATAATAATTGGTCATTTGATAATGTAGTTGTGGAATAATTGAAATGATAGTATGTGATATAACATAAAACTCACATATTATAAACAAATATTTTAATATTCTCTCCCCATTATAAAAACAGAAAATATTACCACACATTATCTTATGCTGCATTATGATCATAATTCCTCTCGTGTTATTCCACATTAGTACAAAATATCATTGAAAGGTGTTGAGGGAAATATTTTAGTCTAAGTAGTAATTAAGAATCTAAAAATGAGGTTGTTGAGTGCTGTATTATTCAATATTTAAAATGATTGTGTAGCGTTCAAGTTATATTATGATTCATATAGAGTCAAATTAGGTTGTTTACAAATATAAAGTAAAATATTGATTAATTAGTATTTTTATCATGAGATTATTTTTGATACTTATAATCCTGAACTAATAATTTTTTCCCTAAATATCATGGAGGCATTATCTAATATTAGTGAACATTATGGTGTCCACTAGAAACAAGTCTCTCTTCTATATCTTCTTCTTGATCTTTAGAGACTATAGATGTTGTAGGGACTTCTATTTTTTCCTTTTTATTCTATACCTAGATGATCAATCATCTCTGAAAAGGATTGAAATCACCTTTTTTCCTTGAGTGTTCTCTGGGCTTATTCTTTATTCCCAAGCTCTCGACAGACACGAATAAAAAACATCACTCCAATTTTTCTTATTTTTTAAGCATAGGTCACCACCAATTATTTATATAATATTTATATGAAATTTTCATCAAATATAGTTCCCATGATCTCTATTTACATTTTCAACCTTTTTCACATGTTACTAACACCCATGATCTCACTGATTCATTTTCCTCATTAATAGTTTTCTCCCATTAAATTATAGGAGTGGCCTTCAGTTTTCATTGTTGATCATATTTAATCTTCCCTCTTGACCAAATAAAACTCTTCCATATTCTTATAATAGAACCTCCATTTTCCACAATATCTTTTAAAAATACATATCAAGTAACCCAAAATACACATTTCATCACGCAGATATTAAATATCACATAGAATTACTATTTATGGTAAAAAAACATCACATTCCTATAAGAACATTTCCCATTAAAATTGTAAAAATTTAGCATGAAAAATAGATAACTAACCTCAGTATCCCATATATGGTGCCTAGTTTTTTATATTATCATTATATAAAATGAATCAAATCCCAGAGGACCAAATAGATTATTATTGTAACATCTAATTACCTTCATGAATGGTACTTTGAAATATTTTTCAAGGTTTTCCTTTTCGTTGACTGGGAAAGGATAAAAAGGAATTGGGAGGATACTAATAATGGTAAGGTCTGATATTTTTTAGATTCTTAGAAAAAACATGGTTTTTCAATATTATTCAAGAGATTTACACATTTTTTAATATGGATTCACAACATGTAAATTATAACATACTAATAAATCTAATTGTATCAATAGAAGATAGTATTTTTATCCATTCATCAAAATTTCAATCATATGATGTGTAATTGTGTTACTTTTCTTGTAAAGTCCATATGGTTTTATTTTAATAGCAATCCAAGATATTTTCTATTTTATTCCACCATATTTTTTATTTATCTTGTCCCTAGAGAAATTTCCTAGTGATTTTGGAACCCTTAATCCCTTGAATGTTGTTTTAATCAGTGAATGACTGTCATTGTGGTTCGGGTGTGACTCACTAGGTAACCATTCTCCCTATCTCTTCAATTAAACAACTTTTCTTCCATAGTTTTTGATATATCATATATGTAGTGATGGATATAAAATCCATTTTGTTGGATCTTTTTTCTAGGATTAATTCCTATATCTTCTACACCTTCATTATTATTGTCCGTTTCTATTGCAGGCTTTGTGATTCTCTGAGAAAGGTAAGTGGTTCCATTATGATGTCTTGATTATCCATCAAATTCATGATTTAAATTCATTTTTTAAATGAATTATTTGTACAACATTCAATTGGTTTATTGAAAAGCCAATTCCTTTGAATTGGGGGATTTGAATATAAAGTTATATTTAAAAAAAATTGGGGAAAACACTTAATTTCATTAAATTGGGACATGTTTGAGAAATTAATGGAAAATTGAATGATTTAAAATTTTGAATTTAAATTATGATTTTTTTTTTGAAATTTAATTCAATTTTTTATTTTAGAAAATAGAATAAAATGTGTTTTTATAGAAACCTAGTAGTATTATCTTGAAAAAATTAATGTTTTTATTGAAAATATTTATTTTATTTTTTAAATGAAATATTGGAACTTTTGAAATAGGGGAATCTGTTAAATGGTATTTTAAATAGTTTTAAAATAAATTCCCCATATGAAGTTTTACTATATAACATGAAAGTGTACATAGTTAGTGACTTATTGTGACATCTCTCTTTTGATTATTTACAACTTAAAAAAACAATATGTAGTAAGTCACATCCCCAATGGGATAGTGATGAGTCACCCTTATACATTTTAAGAGTGGTATGTGTATACAAAAATTTTGATGATCAAATTCATGTATAAGAAGATCCTGTATCCTAGAACTGTCATACCATTTGGAAGATAACTATGTTTCTCCCAAGTTTATATATGAGATATAAATGTGTGTCAATGTTTGTAAACTATTTTACTTTCATAAAGAATTTATATAAGCTGTTTGTGAATCTATATGGTTAATGTATTTCCATCTTTTAAATGAAATTTATCAATTGTTTAAATTATAACTTGAACTTCTATACTTGTTTATTTAAACAATAATTCATTAATTGGTTAATTAAATTATAGAATATTTTATGGAATCCTTGGTGAGAACCTACTGTGATTTTTATCTAAATCCCTACATGTGCTATTGGGTGATTTTAGATTATATTATTCCAGGCTCGAATAATGGTAAAGTTCCACTTGGGGTCATAACTATTGATCCTTGGGGCTTATAGAGTTTCATTTATTTGGATGTTGGTTTTTATCTTGTTTTCTGGTACTTTCCTATAGTACAATTAGGTTGTTTCCCTATTTTTATTTTAGTATACTGCTCCCTATAGAGTTATCCCATTTTAGGCATACTGACTTTTTATTTTATTCCACAATTTTTGTGGAAAAAATAATTCCCACTATTGTTTTTTATATTTGTAGGTGCTAGTAGCCAACCCGAGGGGATTGGGAACCCCTTTGTGGTATGTCAGGATTGCATTGGTTATCGGGTTACCAGGGTACTCAAGATGGTTCTTAACAAAGTGTTATTAGATAACTAGGTTGAGCTTCTTTTCGTGATGTTAGTATGAATTTATGTATTCATGTCTGGACATGGGAGGTAGTTTCGATTTAGTGGCTGGATAGATCTTATTACAATGAACCTTATGTCACTAGGCAACCACAGTAGTTCCCATTTAGGGTCACATTGTTGAACCTCATGGATATGTTATGTGGAATCATTTTTTGGAGTTGCATCACCATAATCCACCACTGTTGAAGGGGTCCAATAATCATCTAGAGGATGTGGAATGGATGTGCATGATAGAGCGTTTGTTTTAATTCCTAGAAACCCATGAGGATATTATAGAGAAGTGCCTAACCTTTGCATTATAGGGAATGAGAAGGAGATTAATGGACACAATAGTGACATAAAAGAAGCACGAGGTATTAGAGTGAAAATATTTCATGTCTCTTTTCAATAACACATTCTATCAAGAGTCGATTATTTTTTCCACAGTTTTAGAGTTACTCAAACATGAGATGTCTGAAAAAAAAATTGATAGAATATATGAATTTTTTTATAGAGATAGTGATGTTTTCACCTAATGTAGTATCAAATGAGAAGATGAAGACTCAATTGTTCGATTTAGGACTTTGGGCTGATATCCATTCTCAAATTTTCTTGCAAAAACATCCTTGTTGTACTGATAAACTATATAAAGAATTTATTGTTGAAATGAAATTGGATGGAAAGTTATGGTTGAAAAGAGTTTCTTCTGCTACCATTGGAACTGTGTTTTCCACTAATGGAAAGAGGAAGCTTGATTATTCTCAGGAGATCTCCCAAAATTAGTGTTTTTCAAAATCTCTTGAAATCTCGATTAGAGGCCCGTTTATTTTATAATAGTTTGGGAATCATGGGAATTATAATAGGGTTTTCACTACGTCACCCAAGATATGTGGCTTCTACAGATACTCAGTTCACTTAAATTAGTTATTCCTTATCTTTTCCCTCCACATAATAGTATGGGATCATCATCACCTTCTAATACTACGACATAATTAGATTCTTCAAAGGAAAATTGGTTCTAGCCACAAGTATATAAAAAGAATCCTCTTTATGAAATGGAAAATTCTGTAGAATAAGAGGATGCAGTTCAATGAATGTGAGAGGTAACATCAATATAGCTTCATAATTAATGAAGACATCATTTGATTCTGTTGTATCCATTCATTCATTTCAATATGTATTGTTAATATTCTAAATCTTCGTACAAATATTTTATCAAATGTGATGGTTAATACTACACCCCTTGGAAAAATGGAGAGTATGGTCTATGTAGTCTCTATTGTACATTATCTGTATTAGATGTCGATATTTCTTCGAAATTTCTAGTTCTTTATAGGACACCTCAAGTATTTATATTCATCATGTGTTGGATTATTTCCCATAATGACAAGATTAATTTTTATCTTCACTGGCTCTCCATTATGAAAAACATTGTGTGTGCCGTTACATTCAAGGAGAATAGGGCCTAAGTTCGAGTAGTGAAAGAAATTATTATATTTAGTTGGGTAATGTAATATTGTTTTTTTATTTTTATCTAGAGTGGTTATCTTTGAGTAGTGATCTCCCTCCAGTTTTCCTCGAGTTTTATGATGTGTTTCCTTATGACTTCTTTAGTTTTCCACCAGTTAGAGAGGTAGAGTTTTTTGTCAAATTATTAACTAGTACTCAACAAGTGTTGATGAATTATTACAATAAAAAAACTATAATTAAAGGACCGACTAGAGGAAATTCCTATTACCATGGTCCAAAACTACGTCAATAGGCCCCAAAACCATGGTCGTAGGCTAAGGCCACGGTTTTGGCCAACTGTGGATGCTATCACCATGGTAGTAGGGACCAACCTATTGCCACAGTTTTGAAAACTATGGTAATTGGACATGAACTTTTCCACTGTAGAGGATAAAATATTCACATGGTTTTGACCATGGCTATTGGGATCTATTCCTATGGTTTAAACTGTGGCTATAGCCTCAGAAAACTGTGGTAATAACAAAATTCAAAATTGTGGCTACTGAGTTTTGATCTATGGACCTACCCTTTCCGAATCAATGATTCTCATCACTACACCACAGAATTTTTCATATATATATATATATATATATATTATGATATATATTAAAATAAACCATGGGAATATTCTCAAAACCCTTATGGTAGGTATTGCCGCCAAATTCTTGGTGGTAAGTTTTTTTTCCCGCGGAAGCGCTGGAACCCTATTCCAATGTTTCTTAAGAACTGTGGCTACATGAAATTGAAATTTTTTTCCTATGGACATGGTTTTGAGAATAGTGGATATATGATATAGAATTGTGGATATTGTCTTGTCCTATAGCCATAGTTTTAAAAATTGTTGACATTGGGCACAACGAATTGTCCCAAATCCACGGTTCTTAAAATGTGGCTATATGCTATAGAACCATTGTGATAGACACCTATATCCATGGTTTTAAAACTGTGGATATAGGTTTGTGGAAGTAGCCACTTTTTCTAGTTGTTATAATTAAATATTTAGTTGGATTATCTTCAAGAGAAGGATTTATATGCCTGATGTGTCACCTTGGGAGGTGTCGACTCTCTTCAGTAAGAAAAAAATGGTTTACTTCACCTTTGTGTTGATTACCGAAAAATCAACGAATTCATAGTGAACAACAACTATCCATTTCCAAAGATTGATGATATATTTGATTAGTTTAAAGGGGATAAAGGGTTATCTAAGATTACTCTTTGACATGGTAACAAAAATTTCAGAATAAAAGAATATGAAATTTTTAGAAACTATTTTTAGAGAAGGTATGACCATTATGAGTTTCTTTTCATTGTATTTGGTGTAAATGATGACCTTGAATTTTTATATCTTTAATTAACATGCTATTACCTGAATACCTTTATAGTTTATTTTTAATATTTATGGATAACATCATTGCTTATACTAACATTGATGAGGATCTTGTGAGTCATCTAAGAGAAGTGATGGAATTATTAAGAAATCAATGATTTTTTGTAAATCTATCAAAATATAATTTCTAGATTCAGGAAGTGAAAGTATTTTGATGTGTGGTATCATAACATGGTATTTTAGATGAACATAAAAAGGTAAAGGCTTTTATGACATGTGAATAACAAAAAACATTTTGGAGAATGAGTGCTTCTTATGTATGCTTTGGTATTATCACCGGTTAATTAAGGTCTTCTAATGAACTTTGATTCCCCAAAGAGTGCACTGAAATTTATTGGAGTAATATATTATTTAGATGAATGATGTTAGAATTATTTGATTGAGCTGAAATACCCTCTTTCTATAACTCTAGTGTTGACACTTCCAGAGGCTAGGAAGAGCTATGTGGTCTTTTATAATGTATTGGGTTCATGTTTGGATATATTATAATGTAAGGTGTTTATGTCATTTATTATGGATCTAATTATATTAGTCCACACTAGATCAATTTTATGACACATGATTTTAAACATGAAGCTGCAATGCATGCACTTAAGAGTTGGAGACATGACCTTTATGGAGAAAGGATTGCCATTTTTTAGACCATAATAGCCTGAGTTATATATTATCACAAAAATATTTTATTCTCCACCATTGGAATTAGCTGGAATACTTATTGTCATTCAATTTTGACATCTCTTATACCCTTGGGAATGGGAATGTTGTTTTAGATGATTTGAGACGGAAACTTTTGAATAATTCCTTGAAAGAATCTTCTAATGTGTGGATATTGATGAATATCTTTTCACAGATTCATATTTATGTCTGGGAATTAGGGGCTATGGTTTTTCTGGCTAGCATTCAGTTGACATCCACCCTTCTTGAGATTATTTTTTAGGAGCATAATCTAGATGAAGAGTTCTGTAGCATTAGATAATATTTTTATGATGAGGAGACTTTTTCTAAGTGTTTTTCTCAAAATAGGGAATTCTATGCTACCAAAATCGAATTATTATTCCATTAGTAGTATGATAATGTATAACGGGGGAATTACAAAACACTATATGGGATGTTCACCCAATAACCATTAATATGTTCTTTGAAATGTAGCTTAAATTCTGGTGGCTTGGTATAAGATGGGGCATTGATAAATTTGACTCTCATTTTTATATGTTCCATTACGTCAAGGATGAGAACTAGAACCATTTTGGTTTACTTCAGTAACTTTTAGTCCCTACAAGAAAGTGGGATGAGATGTCAATTTACTATTTGGTTGGGTTTACACATACCCAGATAAAGATCAATTCAATAAGGGTTATTATTGATCAATTGATTAAATCAACTCACTTTATTCCCATTTTCGATACAACCAATGTGGAGGATTTAGTAAATCTCTATACGAAGGAGGTTTTTCATTTAAATGGTGTTCTATATACTATAGTATCAAACATGGATCCTCAGTTCAGTTCATTCTTTTGGATAGGCCTTCAGGAGGAACTTGCATCTCGAGTCTATTAGAGTACGGTGTACCATCATAAACTGGATGGACAGATTGAATCATCCATATATATTGTTGAAATTATGTTCGATTCTAGTTTTTTCCAATTTGGTTTATATTGGGATGATGATTTGGGAATCATTGATATATCTTATAACACTAGTTACCAATATTAAACTAGAATGGATCCTTTTGAGGCCTTGTATTGTTGGGCTGGAAAATATCCATTGTGTTGGTTAGAGAGTTTTGAATGTACTTTAGTTGAACCAGACTAGGTTCAAGAGACAACAAAAAAGATTTAGTTTATTCAACATAGATTTTTTTGTCACATATCTGATATAAGACTTATGTTGATTGTCTTGGTAGGCTGTAGGAATTATCAGTTGATGATTAGGTGCTCTATAAAGTTCACCTCAGTTTGGTCATTGATGGCTGGGGAGGAGAAGGAAAGATGATACACAATTTTTGGGACAATTTGAGGTTTTTTAGTAGGAGGGGAATGTTTATTATCATTTATAACTTTAACCAAAGTTGATGTATATACGTAATGTGCTCCATGTATCTCAACTACTAAATTATATATCTGATCCATAAAATGTTCTTAGCTAGAGTGATTTGGATATTGAACCTGAATAACAGATAACAAAAAAATCAGTTATGATAGGTTATTATGAAACCAAGGTACTTCATCGGAGGGAGACACCTTTGGATCGAGTTATATAGTATCACAATTCTATTTTTATGAGAAATGGGAGTTCAATACTTTGATGAGAGAATAGTGGACTCACCTTTTTGATTTGGAATATTCTTGATAGGCTTTATGGGGGATGAATGTTTTTATGGTGGGGAGATTGTAACATCCAATTATATTCCTATAAGGTATGATTTAAAAACATGATATGGTTTTCCATTTCGGTTGACTGGGTACGGTGAAGTAGGAATTTATCGAATAACTATAATAGTAAAGTTAATGATTTTTTGAATTCTAATATAAAATATTATTTTTCCAAAAACTCTTGAGGATTTATAGGACATTTAATTTGGTTACCTAACCTTTAAATTATAACGTGTCAATACATAATATTTTTTCAAAAAGTGAAAGGTTTTTTAGTGATTTTGGGATTTTTCAATTACATGTGGTGCAATTGAGTTACATATCGTGTAATGTCTTGATGAGTGTCTTTTAATAGGCATCCTAGTAGATTTTTTTCTTAATACTACCCATTTTTTATTTTATTAAATCCAAGATCAATTCCCATGATATTTTGGATACCTCAAACCCTTCTGGGTTCTTTTTATCGATGATTGACCGTCATTATGGATTTAGTGTGACTCTCCATTTAAGTGTTATCCATGTATATTCACCACTTTCTAATTTCTTCCTTGGATTTTGATATATCATTTGGTGATTGATTGATCTGAAATATGTGTTTTAGAATCTTTTTTATAGGTTGAGTTCGTACATCTTTAATTCCATTGTTCTTATTGGTGGGTTCTATTGTGGGCTATGTGTTTCTATGAAAAAGGGAGGTGGTTCTATTATGATGGAAAAATTTGATTATCAATGAGTTTATATCATTAAATTGATTTTTTTTATTTAAAATCAATTACATGATGTTATTTCAATTGGTTTATTGAAAACAAACATCCATAGAATTGTGGGATTGGAATGTGAAGTTGAATTTTGGAATGAAGTTGGGGAAAACCCTCAATTACACTGTATTGTGGTGTGATGGAGAAATTGATGAAAAATCAAGGACTTTAAATTTTTGCATTCAAATTATGAAATTTATTTGTTGAAATTTATTTCAAATATTTATTTTAAAAAAATGGATTGAAATTGGTTTTGATATAAACCAAGTGGTTTTATCTTGGAAAAGGCTTATTTTGATTAAAACCACGCATTTTGGTTTTAAATGAAAAATTGGAACTTATGAAATATGGGAATGGGATGAATGGTATATTAAATATTTTAAAAATAAATTTTCCATCCTTTGTTTTAATACATCACAAGAAAGCCTATGTAGTTAGTGAGTTATTTGGATAGAACACTTTTGACACTTTACCACAGACAAACATCTAGTGTATTAGGTTACATCCCTATTGGGATGGTGACGAGTCACCTTTGAAAATAGTAATAGGGATTTGTGTATACACATACTTCCATGATCACCTTCAAGTGTGTGTGGAACCTTTTTTTGGAAATTATCATACCTTTTGGAAGATGACCATGTTCCATAATTATTTATATATGAGATATAAATGTGTTCCAATTTCTGTAAACGTTTTTACATTCACAAAACATTTATAAAAACTGGTTTACATAAATTTTTAGTGAATCCATTAGTTTAATTTTTTTCCATAATTTGAAATGTAAAGAATGAGTTGTTTTAATTATTCGTTGAAAATCCACAGCAATTTATTTGAACTTGATTGATTTAATTGGTAAACTAAATTTTGGCCTATCTCATAGAATCCTTTGTTAGAACCTATAGGGACTTTAGCTCAGACCCTACCTATGAATTAGGGTGTCTTTTGATTATCTTCTTATTGGTTTGAGTAAGGGTATGGATCCCCTTGGTTTTTATAGCTATTGATCCTTGGGGCATGGAGTGTTTCATCAGCAGGGACATGGGGGTTTATTCTATTTTCTAGTACTTTTTGTAATTATTTTGAGTCATTTCTCTGTTTTAATTATGGTCCACTACTCCCTTCGGAGATTTAACATTGATTATATATTGACTTGTTTTTCTACTTCTGTAATGTATGTCACAAAAATAGTTCCCACAATTTTTTTGAGTGATGTTTGGTGCTAGTTACTGACCTCTGGAGATCATGAATGCCCTTCGGGCCATTTTAAGATAGGTTCCATTATTGGAATACCAGAGAACCTTCCATGGTTTATGAAAATTAGTATTGGTAAACTAGATATGTTATTGAATTCACATTAAATTTTAAAACATAATATCCACAAAATATAATTATTTATAATTCCACTACCCCTTTTAGCTTATGCTTTTATATCAATCAAAAAACACTTCTGAGTATCCTTGATAAAATAAAACAAAATAGAGGGATGAGATTAGAGGCTTAGTAAGTGTAGTTTTTAGCAAGATATATGAAAAAATTAGGCATAATCAATAAGCTATGGTAAATAAATTAAAAAAAGTCCATTTATTCAATAACATGATCATAAAATGAAAGGAATAAATAATGATCAAATAATTCCATATAAATAGTCCCATCACATTGAATCATATCCATGGGTATTCTAACTAATTGAATTTTCATATGAGATAGTAATAAATGAATTAATAATGTTATAATTCATAATTATAGAATTCTAAAACATATAGTTGAGTCATTGTGATAGGAAATCATTTGCAATCAAGTCATTGTTCCAAGATATCTATATATAGGGGTAAGGCCTCATCCAAAACCTAATCTAGTCTGTCTCATTATTCATACTGATGCATGACGATGATATAGAAGGCCCCACCCATTAATTAATATGTATAATTCATTTCTTATATGAATGTGGTGAAAATTAATTCACATAAATATTCATATTTAAACTATAATATGAAATGCAGATACTTTCCCCAATCAATGAAGATACAAAAAAACCACTAAGAGTAAAATGAAAGGTATCAACAATGTACATCCATAGTGAAACTAATAATAAACCATCAAAATAAAGAATAATTATGATATATATAACTTATCACCAGTGGATCATAAGATCAATTATTGTTTTATTTCATTGATGAATTCAATAACAATGAAATTAATTTTTATAAGGAAAATATTCTTTTCAATTCGAGAATTAACTTTCAGGAAAGTTCACAAAACATTTTGAAAAGTAATTTTCTTTGAAAATAAACATTGGTATTTTTTAGAATAATAATTAAAAAATTGAGTGGCCGTGATAGTAGAAATATATATTTATTTCGTACAAGATAAAAAAAGTTTCTTTTCATATTTTGGGTGAAGGTAAAACAGGCATTGTGTTGAAAACAACATAAATATTAAATTGAACTTTTATAAATTAATAAAGTATAAAAAATAATTTAATAATTTATTTTCAAATAGTTAAAAATAATTTTTAATTAAATTTAAAAAACATGGCATTTTATTGAAAAAGGATTTCGATCAAATGTGAGAAATAATGCCATATTTTCAAAAAATATTTTTTCCACCATTTTAAGTACCGAAATGTAGAAGATGGTTCAAGAACATTATAATTTTAATTAATTACTGTAGTAGAATAAAATAGATTCATTTTTTTGAAGAAATATTAAATAATTTTTACATAGTAAGAATTATAGGAAAATAATCTTGAATAATGATGTTATTGTGAAATACACCCTTACCAATTTGGTATCTTCTAAATCAAAATCCCCATATGATAGATAACACTAAATTAGAATTTAAATACCATGAATATTAATATATTTATGATATAACATATGAAAGTATATGTATATAAAAAACATAAAAAAATGAATAAGGGGTGAATATTTTTTATATTTCCTGAAAGTAAAAGTGAGACGAGAAACCCTTACCTTGAGCCCCACTTTTCATGTATGTTAATTATCTTATAAAATAATAAACATAAGTTAATTATTTAATTTTCTTCTTCAAGTTTATTATTATATTTATTATACATATTACCATGTTAAATAGGATTAAATAATCATTTAATTCTATGTCATATGTTTTGATAATATTTGTCTTATGTGTAAAAAATGACATTAGTATGTTAACTCTATTCAAAGAGGACATTATTTATGTATATAAAATATAATAATCATGAAATAATTATTATATTTATACATAAATTATAATTATAGGACGAATAATTATTTATGGTTATGAAACAGAAACTATGTTAAAATTATGGAGATCGTAGGTCACATGTAAGCATGAGTGATGTGTCCATTTTAAAATGATCATTATAGAAACAAGTTAATTACTATTTTATATTTACAAAATGATAATAATATCATAATTAACATATTTTTTAATTAAATATACATACATATAATCTATGTGGTGTAGTGATGAAAATAAACATAGATCGCTATGTGAAGGCTTCAGTCCACATGCTCATGAAAGATGTTATCATCTTTATGTGTGTGAAAACATATGAAAGAAAAACATATATAATCTTCCTAGAATGATAAATATTTCATAAATATAAAATTTATTTCATTATTTCTCCTATATTCATTTACCTTATACATATTACCTTCCATGTGAAATATTATAGAAAGATGAATCACATAACCTCTCAAGACGGTATCCCTCCATACACATGAGTGATATTATTATATTCCCTACCGAATAGATGGTACAAAATTTATATGATATATATTGACAATTTCTGTATTATTTTATCATAAATATTATATATATAAACTTTATATACATCATCATACCCAACCATGAGAGGTGGTAATGGAAAAATGAATGACGTGGGTTCG
The DNA here is from genome assembly GCA_963277665.1 of Viscum album. NCBI lineage: Eukaryota > Viridiplantae > Streptophyta > Magnoliopsida > Santalales > Viscaceae > Viscum > Viscum album. The sequence continues at coordinate 26,928,098 of OY728132.1, read as the reverse complement.
TGGGACTATAATCCAATATACCCACAAATGATAATTTTGTAACTAGTTTGATTGAAGTGGGGGTGTTTTTTTATAATTATGATAAACTAGAAACATCTTAGTATATGTAATATAATTATTTTGTTATATATTAATGGTTATGTAATAATTTATGGAGATTGATGAAGAAATAAAATAAAAAAACTGGTTCAAGAATGCTACCTCTTTATTGGGTAACCTCATTAGGTTTGCACCAAAAGTATTAATAGGTTGGATTTGTTCCAAACAATAAGGCTTCTAGGACAAGGGTATGTAATTTTTGAAGTGATTTAGGTAGGTATTGGTTGAACCAAAATTATTTTATGTAATAAATAAGAGAGGATAGTGGATGACCTTTTATAAGTGAGGTGAGTGGAACACTTGTAATTTTGCATTGAAAAATGGGTACACACATTTTTTTCATATATAACAAGTTTAAAAAAGATAGTATTGTGGGACGTTATACAATATAGGGTAAAATTATGGCTATTAAATAGATTTTATACAAAATTTTAGGTCATTTGAACAATTATATTTTTAGTTTAACCCCTGGTATATCATTTTTTACCTTAACTATGGTAAATAATTATAAATATTTCCAATATTCACTTTGGTAAAAAATAATGTTGAACTTATTATAAAATATAACTTTTTATGATTAAAAAGATGGACTCAATTTTTAAATATTCCCTAAAATAAATTATTAATATTAATTTACATTTAATTCGATATATGTAACACCCCAAGCTTCCACGATACGCTTCTCTTCCAATAATGCAATAACTTGCATTATACGTAAGTTCGAGATTCTAACACACAACGACCAATCAAAGTAGACATTATGAATAGTAATACCCACCTTTTGAAATTATATAAATTTTATATTTCAGAATGGAATTCATTTTTGGATTCGAAATATCGAAATTAGCCTATGTTGTATTTTTGGTATTTTTCCGGGAACTTCCAATTTTCGATTAATAGTGAAAAATACTTAAAAAAATTTTAATCAAAATAATTTTTAGTGATAAGTTATACTATTTAGTGGTTTTAATGTATAATTAGAATATAATTTTACCATTTTATCCAATGGTCATCATTATAAAAAATTTCAATTTGAAATTGGATATAAACAATTATCAATCTTTTGATTGATATTGTTTCTTACAAACACGCTATTTGTTTTGACAATGGGAATTAATTATAAAATTAATTAATGTGACTTATATTTTTGAAATTCTGTAAAATAGACATAATTTTTGAATTCAGAATATCAATTATATCTTAGAGTGAATTTTTGGTATTGTTCTGAGAAACTTCAATTTTTGATGAATAGTGAAACCACTAAGTGGTAGATAAAAAACAAATTTTTCATTAAAATGAAACTTTACCACTTATGTGAATTGAATTTCAAAAATCCGTCATACATGGTTGTCATTAGTATGAAAATTTTGGTTCAATGACATGAAAATAATTTTTGGTGAATAGAAACTTTTAAGTTTTATTAATCACGATTAAAGGTAATTAGTGTAATTTAAGGTAAATATAATGCTAGAATAATAATAAATTACCTTTAAACATGTCCTACCCTTATTGGATGATCATGTCCGACCAAGATAATCCATGGTTCATCTTGGGGATCCCTTGGAGCCACTTGGGTAAGAAAACGACCTTAATAACTTTTTATTTAAATTAAAAATAAAATTGTCACAAACATGTGTTGTTTTACAAAAACAATTATTACATGGGGTTATATGAGTTACATTTTTGACTATAAATATTCATTGTAAATATAAAAAGATTTACTACATCATGGAATTTTTTTCAAAATTTTTATATATTATATATATAAATTTATTTATGACACCATGATAATACAGTGATTACCTCATTAATTAACAATTTAAATAAAATGAAAAGATAATGTAACATCTAAGACTTAAACTTTTACAAATCCTTTTGGATGAGTATATTTATAACCCTTATCATCTTATCCTCTAAATATATAATTTCTGGACCTTTGAAATCCTAAAAGCACTTCATAACAATGTATCATTTCATAACATTCCAAGAGTGCCCCTCCTCTCCTCTTATAAAAGGCCCCCACCTCTACCACCTTATTCACACCATCAAAGCCATTTGGATCGGCCACACTTTACCCAAATACTCTCTCAACATACCTCTCTTACTCTTAGAAGCCTCAATTTTGGCATAAGTCTTCCCAAAGAAGCATTTGGCTCAAATCAAAAAGAGTTACCCGATTTTAAGGTAATGTCTTCTCTTATGTTCTTTTGTTTTATTTTTCATCTCCAACCCCTTAAACTGTTTTTATTCCTTTATTTTGTAACAAAAACAGTATTTTAAATATACTAGGATGTTTTTATGAGAATTATTTGATTTAAACTCACATACACTTTCGTCTAATGGTTAAAGAACATACTGTTTCTGTGGGTGGCGAAATACTGCCTCACGAAACGATGGTTGTTCAATCTCTTTTGTAACACCTATCATGGTGGAAATTAATATATCACTATATTTATATATCATATATAGTATTTTTATGTTTTCCTTATGCTTCTGTATTTTTCAGTTATGCCATACCTTTATGATTTCCATTATGGGTAAACGCGCTAATTTCATTTTAGGAAATGCCGACTACCGCCCCCTCAAAGTGATTTGAATCGTTAATTCCAAATGTGGGTCATATAAAGGATGGAGTAAATGATATTATATATGATATTATAGTGGAATTATAATATACCTTTTTATAATTATTATTTCATTCCATTAAATACGAAATATAAATGAAATTAGCGTTCATGCGTACGCACGGCTTACCGTCTCCATGAACGGTGCATTTCATTTATTACCTATAAATGTTATGTAATATTATAAATGAATGTATATACTGTATATATATGATATATATGATATCAAAATATTGTATATAATTCTTGATATAATTTATATTTCACCACATGAACAACTTTTAATTATAATAAGTTTATTTTTGACTCAAGTACCAAAGATCGACAAAACAACCGTTATTAACTTATATAATTACATAATGTTCCTAACATGGTAATAAGTTATATAAAAGGAATAATGAACTTGAAAAAGGTTCTTAAGAAATTATAAATTTACTCTAGTTTATTATTCAGGATATTAAATAACGACCGAGTCAAGTCGGACATGAGGTAAGGGACTTCGTCTCAATCTCCTTTCATTGAGGCATATTTTGTTTTATACACAACTTTCCTTTATATGGTGTATAAACTCCTTTGACTTTTACTTTTATTCAAAAGGAATCTTTTTATAAGAATCATTTTACTAAATTACAAAAGGAATGTTTTGTCTTACATATGCAGTGACAATGACTTCTCCACCGCCGTGACCATTATTTGAGTTTCGGCTTCCTCTACAAGCCATAACTTTTTTTAAATGAAAAATAAATACCAAGTTTTAATATTCATTTTTTTTGTATTGAAAATGGTTTTTGTAATTTTTTATTATATCAATGTGTTGTGTTCATATCTTGTGATTGAAATGTGAAAATTTTATGTTTCCTTTATGCATGTTTTATGTGATACGATTATGTTATGGTTTATGATATGTTTAAACCTATTCATATGAAGAATTCATTGGACTTAATAAGTGACGGGTGGAGCCCGCTATATATCCTCGAGGCATTGGTAGTTCTCATGAGAAAAACTAGTGTCTTGGAATAAGGCCTTGACAAAATCTTATTATTAGTTTTGGAACAAGGCCTTGACTCTGTGGTTATGATAGTCTGGCATTAAGAATCCCATCATTATGAAAGTGGTTATTGATATTGTATGTGATTATTCGACTAGTAGAATATCCATGTGAATAATTAAATGGCATTATTTCATTTTATTTTTTCCATATTATGATGAAGTTCAAGTTTAAAAGGCTTTTGTTTTAGTTATGCATTGCCTTAAATGTTTATGTTTATTTCTGAATGTTTTCGCTGTATTGTTATCCTTACTGAGCATCTGAGCTCACCCCTTTCTATGTTTTATTTTTCCAGGATATGAAAAAATATTTTATGACTGACCTACAAGGATAGTATTAATGGGATAAGAGTGTGGACTATGGAGACTATGTTATTATGATTTTTAACTTTATGATGTAATGTAATATTTATAAATGTATCTAGTGTTTCCAGGGCTACTAAACTAATCGGTCCTTCAAGAATTGATCTTTTGTGATCATTCCAATGTTACGTAACAATGCACCGACTCTGGGTAACTGGGGTCAGGGCATTATAGTTGGTATAAGAGAATTTTAGAACTAACCTTGGAAGCTAGATTTAGAAAAACTCTGATTAGAGCACATATCCCTAAGATAAACTTTGAGGATTAGTATAGAATAACTTCCTATAATTTTGGTATTATAGAGATTTTGTGAGTTTTCGGAGCAATACATCCCTGTCTGGATACGATTAGGTAGAGGCAGATCTGCCACAGATGTACCTAGGTATAAAACTAGAAAACACCGCTTTGAGCTAGACTCGAATGGGAATTGGTGCACGACAACGGGCCTTGCTGCACTCTTGGTTATGACACTCTCGGGGGATATGCTTAGGATAATTCTCATTTTATTTATAAATAATTATGAAGGTTTTATGAGTATATAGTTCTTAAAAGAAAACATTTTTATGATTTTGGATTATATCCATAAATTGTTAAATTTATGTTAATTGTTTTACAAGTATGGAATTATGTATTTCGATTCATAAACTAATCTAGTTTAAGAAATTGTTTAGAAATGGTGCCTAGTAGAAGTAATGGAAACCGTATCAATGCACGGACTCCATGTAGGGATTTCCCTCATGTTCAAGATAATTATAGTGGAGCTGCTAATACAATTGGTGCTGATCATCTTATCACCATACTGGGACAAGTCACTTAGGTTATGAATAATAACCTTACTTGTATGGAGCACCATGATCCGCAACGTGGAGGATAAATGTTAGATCACTTCATGAGGCAACAACCACCAGCATTCAATGGGAGTAAAAATCCCTTAGTAGGTGAGAAATGGATAAATTCCTTAGAGAAAATATTCCATGCCTTGGGGAGTAGTGAAAGGGAAAAGGTTATCATGGAAGTTTACCACCTCACTGGAGATGTTGGTCAATGGTGGTCATTGATTCAAAACACAAAACAAGATGATGAAGTATCAAGTATAGAATGGAGATATTTTAAAGATATTTTCTTAGAAAAATAATTTCCTCATGACCATCGAGTGGATATGGAAAGACAATTTCTCGGTCTGAGGCAAAAGGAGGAAGAGAATGTTGCAAAGTATGAAGCTAACTTTACAAGGTTAGTGAGGCATGCAACAGATTATATATGTAACCCAATAAGTAATATTGATGGTTTCTTTAATGTGTTAAAACCATTTCTTCATCGAGCATTAGTATCACAATATTTCTCAACGTATGATGATATAGTCTCGTGTGCTATCAATACAGAAAAGGAATTATCTAAATCGTATTACAATAAAGTAAAGTAAGAGAAGAAGAGAACAGTGGAACAAGAGACAGATAAAGGGAAAAAGGAATGAATGATTTTCCATTATGCGATAATTGTGGGAAGAATCACCCCGGTACTTGACTAAAAGGAATGGGAGTTTGTTATAAATGTGGAGAAAAAGGTCACCAGACTCGTGATTTCAAGGGAAAGAAAGAGGCTATCAATGTTGAATGCTACAATTGTAGATAAATGGGGAATTATGCAAATGAATGTCCTAAGCATCAGAGAAACATACCTCAGAAAATGCCAAGGGATTGAGGCCAATCTTATTATGTTACTACAGTTGAAGTGGAATAATTATTGTATTTTTGTTTTTGGACTTGAGAACTATATTATGGTTATAATAATAATGTGATATATATAAGGATTGTACTGTAGTACTTTTTGTTTTCATTAAGGTTTTAATATGATGATGGTAATCATATTTTTAGTATGTGACAATAAGAGAAACCTTTCTTTGTTTGGGGAATCTGATGTTACAATTGATTTTGGAATTTAGATACCTTTTAGAGAAAGTCTAGATAGAGGTATTTAGGATAACTATAAAGGTCGGAATGGATTATGTTTAACTTTGGATATTATTGTTTAAGGTTAAAAAATTTCTTATGATTATTTTTTAAATATTATAATACTATAGTTTTAGGAAAAGGACAACCTGTAGGTTGGGGGATAACATGTTGCATCGGACAAAGCTGCAGGAATAGAACCCACAACCCTAGTGAGACCGACCTTTATTACCTAACACTAGCCTATAAGAAGTCCCTGGTTAATACAAAATAGTTTTCCTAATCTAAATGGTATGTGTTAATATTTAGAACCTTGTAAGAATATGATAAATATAATATTTTTGAGTTATATTACCTATTGAAGTGAAAGATAGGTTTGTGGTAAAAATTTATTAATGAATGAATGTCTATAAGACAAGATAGTATATTTCCTTACATTCTTAGTAAATCTCCTAAATAAATTCCTCAACTTTATGAAAGGAAACATAAAACAAAAACATTGTCAGTTAACTTTTCCAACTGGGGAATCAATTATCGTTTAACCAATCCCAAGTTTGTGATTTACTTATATTTAACTTTCTCTTAATACTGTTTTCTATAACTATCAATCAGAACTAGATGGTTTTTTCTCCACCATATCCATGTTTTCATAGAATCCTAGTATGGGCTATCTCAGGTGACCTTTGTACTTCTCTTTCATTCTTTTAAAGTTATATTTTTATTAACCCTATTTTTGATATGGGTTTTCCAAAAAGGAATCTTCTATTTTCAACCGTTTATTTACAAAGAACATTTTAAAATTGCAAGGATGCAATTTATTCAATGAGGGGAGAATGTAACACCCCAAGATTCTACAGTACGCTTCTCTTTCAATAATGAAATAGCCTGCATTGTACGTAAGTCCAAGATTCTAACACACCGTGACCAATAAAAGTAGCCATTATGAATAGTAATACCCACTTTTTGAAATTATATAAATTCTGTATTTCATAATGGACTTTAATTTTGGATTCAGAATTTCGAAATTAGCATATGTTGAATTTTTTGTTTTTTTCCAAGAACATCCAATTTTGGATGAATAGTGAAAAATACTTAAAAACAACATTTTTAATTAAAATAATTTTTACTGATAAATTATACTATTTAGTTGTTTTAAAGTATAATTAGAATATAATTTTACCATTTTATCCAATGGTGGCCATTAAAATTAATTTCACTTTGAAATTGAACATAAACAATTGTCAATCTTTTGATTGATATTATTTCTTAAAAAACGCTATTTGTTTTGACAATGGGAATTAATTAGAAAATTAATTAATGAAACATATATGTTTTAAATTTTTTAAAATAAACATCATTTTTGATTTCGGAATATCAATTATAGCTTAGGGTGATTTTTTGCTATTGTTCTGAGAAACTTCATTTTTTGATTAATAGTGAAACCACTAAGTGGTATTTCAAAAACAATTTTTTCATTTAAATGAATCCTTAACACATATGTGAATTGAATTTCAAAAATCTAACATAAATTTTTGTAACTATTAAGTAAAATGTGGTTCAATGAGATGATAATAATTTTGGGCGAATAGTAACTTTTAAGTTTTATTAATCGCGATTAAAGGTAATTAGTGTAATTTAAGGAAAATATAATGTTATAATAATATTAAATTATCTTTACACGTGTCCTACCCTTATTGTATGAGTCATGGCCGACCATTAAAATGAATGGGTCAACTTGGGGACCCCATGGAGCCACTTGGGCAAGAAAATGACATTAATTGCTTTTTATTTAAAGTAAAAATAAAATTGTCACAAACATGTGGTGTTTTACTAAAATAATTATTACATGGGGTTATATAAGTTAACATTTCGACTATAAATATTAATTGAAAATCTAAAAAGATTTACTACATCATGGTATTTTTTTTATAATTTTTAGGCATTAAATATATAATTTTATTTATGACACCATGATGATGCAGCGATTACCTCATTAATTAACGATTTAAATAAAATGAAAATATAATGTAAAATCTAAGACTTAAACTTGTCAAAAACCTATTTTATGAGTACATTTAGAACCCTTATCACCTTATCCTTGAAATATATAATTTTGGGGCCTTTGAAATCCGAAAAGCACTTCATAATAGTGTATCATTGCATGACTTTCCAAGAGTGCCCCTCCTCTCCTATTATAAAAGGCCCCCACCTATACCACCTTATTAACACCATCAAAGCCATTTGGCTCGGCCAAACTCTGCCCAAATACTCTCTCAGCTTCCCTCTCTTACTCTTATAAGCCTAACTTTGGGCAGAAGTCTTCACAAAGAAGACATTGGCTCAAATCCAAAAGAGATACCCGATTTTACGGTAATGTCTTCTCTTATGTTCTTTTGTTTTATTTTTCTTCTCAAACCCCTTTAACTATTTTTATTAAATTATTTTGTAACAAAAAAGTATCTTAAATATAATAGGATATTTTTATGAGAATTATTTTATTTACACTTACACACACATTCGTCTAATGGTTAAAGAACATACTATTTCTGTGGGTGGTGAATTACTGCATCACAAAACGATGATTGTTCAATCTATTTTTAACACCTCTCATGGTGTCCATTAAGATGACACTATATTTCTATATGATATATATTATGTTTATGTTTTACTTATGATTCTGTATTTTTCATTTATTTCATACCTCTATGATTTCCATTATGGGTAAACGCGCTAATTTCATTTTAGGAAGTGCAGACTACCACCACCTCAAAATGATTTGAATCGTTAATGCCAAATGTGGGACGTATAAAGGATGGAGTGAATGATATTATATATGATAATATACTAGAATTATAAAATACCTTTATATCATTATTATTTCATTCCATTAAATACGAAATAGAGATGAAAGTAGCGTTCATGCGTACGTATGGCTTACCGTCTCCATGAAAGGTGCATTTCATTTCTTAAATCTAAATGCTATGTAATATTATAAATGCATGTATATACTGGATATATATGATATAGATGATATCTAGATAATTAATATAAATATATATATAATGGATATTTCACCCCATGAACAACTTGTAATTATAAGAAGTTTTTTTTGACTCAAGTACCAAAGATCGACAAAATGATCATTATTAACTTAAATAATTACACAATGTTCATAACATGGTAATAACTATTATAAAAAGTACTAATTTACTTTAAAATGGTTCTCAAGCAAGTAGAAATTAACTTTAGTTTAATATTTAGGAGGTTAAATAATGATCGAGTCAAGTCAGACACGAGGTAAGGGACTTCGCCTCAATCTTCTTTCATTGAGGCATATTTTGTTTTATACACAACTTTCCTTTATACGGTGTATAAACCGCTCTGAATTTTACTTTTATTTAAAAGGAATATTTTTATACAAAGTGTTTTAACTAATTGAAAAAAGGAATGTTTTGTCTTACGTATGTGGCGACAATGAATTCTCCACCGCTGTGACCATTATTTGAGTTTCAGCTTCCTCTACAAGCCATAACATTCATAAAATCAAAAATAAATACCAAGTATAAATTTTAATTTTTTTTGGTATTGAAAATTGTTTTGATAATGTATTTATTACATCAATGTGTTGTATTGATATATTGTGATTGAAATGTGGAAATGTTATGTTTCCTTTATGCATGTTTTATGTGATACAATTATGTTATGGTTTATGATATGTTTAAACCTATTCATATGAGGAATGCATTGGACTTAATAAGTGATGGGTGGTGCCCGATATATATCCTATATGCATCGGTGGGTATCATGAGACAAAATAGTGTCTTGGAATAGGGCCTTCACAAAATCTTTTTTGTAGTCTTGGCACAAGTCCTTGACTATGTGGTTATGATAGTCTGGCATTATGCATTACATCATTATGAAAGTGGTTATTGATATTGCATGTGATTATTCGACTAGCAGAATATCTATGTGAATAAGTAAATGGAATTATTTCATTTTATTTTTGCCATATTATGCTGAAGTTCAAGTATAAAAGGCTTTAGTTTTAGTTATATATTGCCTTAAATGTTTATGTTTATTTTTGAATGTTTCGGTTGTATTATTATCTATACTGTGCATCTGATCTCACCCCTTTCTATGTTTTATTTTCCCAGGATGTGAAGGAATATTTTATTACTGACCTATAGAGATTTTCTGAAGAGGATAGGATTGTAGACTATGGAGACTATGTTATCGTGATTTTTCACTTTATGATGTAATGTAACATTTATGAATGTATCTTGTGTTTCCAAGGCTACTAAAATAATCTGTATTTCGAGACTTGATCTTTTGTGATCATTCCAATGTTATGTAATAATGCACCGACTCTGGTTAACTGGGGTTGGGTCATTACAATAGACCTGATGCGAAATTGGGGTTTTAAGGAAAAAATATTGAAAAAGCTTAAAATGATTTATATAAAAATACAGTATTAAACTGAACCCATTGATCTAAATTAGATTAATATGTATATATATATATAACTAAAAAATATAATTTAAAAATAATTCAATATATAATTATACTTTGAAAATAATTTAAATGAAAAGGCTGTTTTCAATTAGAAATCATTATTTTCACTATTCATAGAAAAATAAAATATTTTAGAAAAATACCAAAAATATACCCTAAGATAGTTTTTATATAATTATTTAAAAACATAATTTAATTTTTTCAAATAAATTTTCTAATATTGTTAAAAATTATTTTTAAAATATGTACCTAATGTGTTACTAAACCGTTATTCAAAAAAAAGTTTGAAAAAACATTTAATTTTTATTTAAATTATTTTTATTATATTCCTAATCAATAGAAAACCATTGAGTTGTTTTATATATGTGTAAAAAATATTCATAATTTAATTATTAAAATTCATAATATCCATTTCAAGACTAGGTTATAATAGTTAGGTTTAAATAATAATATTTCAATTGAGTTTGATGTTTCGTTCAAACATGGAGTTCCTTGTATTGCATGATATTTAAGAGATTGAATTTATTTATAGATAAATATATAGTAAAGTATTGGGGTATTTTATTCTCTTCTATGGAAGGTGATTTTATGTCACATATGATATCAAACATGATGGTTCTATTTTAATATTTAAAGGTGTTACATTCTACTCCATTTAAATAAGTTGTGCACTAGTAATTTAATGATGATTTCTACAATTAAGGTTTCCAAATTTGAAAATACATTTTTTTAAAGAGACTTCATAAAATGTATAAATAAAACATCTACATGATAAAATAGAAATGTATGTGCAATGGTCATTTAAAAAAACACTTAATAGGTTTTCCAATAGAAGAACATAAGTGGGAATTGTAGATCTAAACAAGGAATAAATACATAATTCCCCAATAATTATAGAGAGTTGTATAGACTATTGATCACAAGAATGTGAATGATATTGTAAAAATAAATAAGAACCAAACCTTAAACAAAATTGGATTGAAAATAACATTGATATAATAAATAATTATGTAAACATGATAACATTTTATTTTAATGTTATTTTTCTTAAAGTTAAAGAATATTCATGAGTAGATATACATACTTTATTTCATTAAATTTTATAAGAACAATATCATACTTTGGTTATTCCTTAATAAATTTCCACTCCATATTTTAGTCTAAGAAATGAAATTGAATTCAATATTCTTGAAGAAGTGAAAGATCATGAGATCCATTAAATAATATAAGTTATTCTTCTGATATCGTGTTATCATTTTAAAAAAAATGTTTATCAGGGGTAATAAAAAATCCATAAATCATCAAATTGTGAATTAATATATTATCCTCTAAATTATCTTACAAAGTTCAAAATAAAACATTTTATAAATGATTATTATTTAAAACAATTAATTTTTGAGATTTAATACTTTATAAATTAGGTCACTAAAATTTCAAAACTAACATATCATTAATTCAAAAAAATAACATGAATAATCTCATAATTGTCCAATAAAAAACTTCTGAATACTTTCATCATGTAATCTCTTGAAACATAGTATTAACCTGAATTACTATAAAAACTAATTGAAAAAATGAAATCTTTTTTATTAATTAATTAAAAAATATTATTGGATGTATTTCTTAAATGTAAAAAAATTATAGACACTATCAATGATAGCCTAAACCACATTGTCAAGAAATAATTTATCTGTTCCAAGGTTTGTCGACTCTATCAAGTATACATTATCCATATTAATTATATCTTTTTAAAAAAATCACTATATCAATATCAAGAATATATTAAGATTTATCTTACCCTCAACAATATGTTTTACAAGACGTTTAAATTTCCACTAAATAATTTTTCTGGGTCATCCATACAGCTCATAATACGCTTCTAAATCATTAATTTAAACATCTTGATTTACTATCCGAATTCATTTTATAATTTATATAACTAAGATATCATTTATAAAATACTCAAAATACTTAATTCATGAATCTAAACTCAATCAAATTAAACATTCCACATCATTTGTGGTAATAGTATATGATTAAACATGACCCATTAACTACATTGAGTCATATTCCTTTGATTCCTGGAGAATTCATTTGTGTAGTGCCAAATATCCTAATATTTTATGAATTGATCATTGGAAAAAAAATTATTACCCTTTTCGTTATTTAAATTTTTTAATTCTGCTCTACACCTATAGAAAACACCCATTCACTTGATGAATGCAATAGGGTGTTTCTTTCTACGATTACGATATTTTGAAAAATCCTTATTTCTCATCTTCCCTTTTTCATCATTTTTTTTCTATCATCATCTTCTTCTCTTGAATCCCTTAAAATAAATAATACTTATAGAATTATTTATCAATACTTTTCTCACATTATACTATTTCCTCATATGATAATAATGATTGAGAGACTATTTCCATTCGAAATATTGGATTTTTCTCATTAAAGAAAAAATAATTCTCACTCTTTGGATTAAATGAATTAATGTGGTTCTCATTCCTTCTTCTAGGTTCCATTTTAAATTATAGAATACAGTAGATTGGATAATTTTGTTTTTAAACACTATATATATTCATAATAAAATTGAAATAATTAACATATATTAATAATTTTATTCATAGCTAATCACATAATCATAAACATGGTTTATTTGGGGATATTTTGTTTTCAAAACTTTTATAATGGTTTGTAAATAAAAAGTTAATGATCATATTCTTTTCCCCCATGACTGTTAAACTAGGTGTGTATTAAGACCCATTTTTATGCACCAATATATGATTGGGTGACTACCAATGTTCCATTTTCAATGTTATTACCCCCATGGACATATGTGTCATAACCACGTCAACTATTATTATTTTGATAGGGATTTATTTTCAGGTAAAAACCAAAAAAATCTCCCCCTAACCAAAACATTATTTTTTTATAACTGTCCTTATATTCTTCCATAGGGTAATATTATATAATCTATGTTTTCTTAAATATAGTTTATAAGGTTTGTACTAAACTTTCTCTGATATCAACTGTATCAGCCCAACCCCAGTATCATGGGGGTGATATATACTTTATTATATTCGAATATGATAGAAGGAATCACATCCTAAAGAACTAAATAATTAATAAGTCTTCTTAAAATAGATATATACATGAATTCAAACTACATTTTAAAAAAATTATTCCAAATAAAATTTATTGAGATTATTATTATTCCCCATAGCTTATTATAAAAAATGAATCAAAAAACATTTTTTGGTATCCTGGGGGAAATAAATCATAAAAAAGGAGTGTCATCAAATGCCTAGTAAGGTTAAAAATACAACAAAATATATGTATAAATAATTCATAATAAATGTGTCAAGGTAAATACCTGAATAAAAATACCTTTAGTCAATTACATGAGCATAATATAGAATGAATAAATTGTGATCAAGTAATGACATGCAAATAATCAGATGTGATTGAATCTTAACCGTAGATATTCAATCTAATAGAATAATCACATGACAAATCAATAACTGAATTCATAATGATGGAATTTATAAAAATATATATCTAAATTAACCATTGAGTCCTTGTTATAAAAAATCTAACACCATTGAGACCTTGCACCAATATATCTATAAAAATAGGTAAGGCCCTGACCAAAATTGAATATCATTTTTTTCATGAGACCTACTGATGCATCAATTGGATATATAGATCCCTAATAATCAATTACTATGTGAATTTCACTCCTTATATGAATTTAGTGATCTATAAATCACATAAAAATTATTATTTAAACTATAATACACAATTTAATTACATTACCCAATCAATATATATAATCATAATGAATATATTGTGAAATGATTGAATCAACATAGTATATCCCCAAAAAATTTAATTTTAAACCCTAAAAATGAATAATAAGAATGATATTTAGACACAAATATCCCTAATAGTTCATAAATTCTATTCAGTGTTAGTTTCTAGGATGAATCTATTTACCATTAAAGTGACATTAGAATCATTTTTTAGAAAAACATCATTTTTACAATGCAAATTACCTTCTAAAAAAATTCATAAAAAATTGAAATGAATTTTCCATGAAAATTAACTTTTTAAACATTTTAAATGATCTTTAAAAATTTATTTTTTATCATGTTTAATGATTCCATTAAACTCATACATTATAAAACAAATATTCTTTTCACATTTTCGATAAAATCCAAATGAAATTTTTTTTTAAAAATTATATGATGATTCCATTACTTTTTATTTAACTAACAATAGGTAAAAATGACTTTATAAAATCATTTTTAATATGTTAAATACATATTAGATGTTTTTTTCGAAAAAATCGGTTTTTGATACAAAATTATTTCTAACTGATGTGGGAAATAAAGAAGGATTTTATTAAAATATTTCTCACTCATTTTAAGTACCCAAGAGTGAAAAATGGTAATATTATAGGAAATGGTTCATAAATTACTATATAAGAATAAAATAGATTAATTTTGTGATTTAAATGTCAAATATGTCCCCCAAGGTAGATAAAGAAAATTATATCGAATAATGATGATATTGTAGAATACACCCTTAACACTTCAGTAACTTCTAAATCATATGTCCCACAAGAGAAATTATATAAAATTAAACATTAAATACAATGAATATTATTTTATTGAAAATTTAACATATAAAATGGATGTAATATAAACAACATAAAATAAATAAATGGTGAATATGACACATACATCACAAAAGTAAATGTGAGATGAGAAACACTTATCTTGAGTCTTACTGATCTTGTACATTATTTATATTAAAGATAAAAAAACTTATGTCAATTATTTATTTTAGTAATAACCTTTTCAATTATATTTTCCAATTTATTTACTTAATAACTTCATTATTATTACATAATTAAATAATTTTACATTGGATATTTCGACGATATTTCGATTCTGTGTCAACAATGACTTGGTCGGTTGGTTACAGTCCAAGTGGTCATTGTTTAAACATATAAGGAAGCATAATTTAGAAAAAATAATAATATTCATATATAAATTATAATTTTAAAACCATTAGTGAAATATTTTTATAAAAATGAACTACGTTGCAATTATGGAGATAGAAGATCATATATACGAATGAGTAACATTTCCATTTTTCAATGATCACTATGGAAAAAGTTAATAAATAAATATTCTATAATTTTAATAATATCATAAATAACATATTATACTAATCTTTATAATTTTATATATCATACAAGTGTTGTGGGGATGAAAATAGAGTCATTTAGCTTTATAAAGGCTGTAGTCCACACATATATTAATAATTTTATAATCATTAAGTGAGTGAAAAGGTAAAAATTTATATGATATATATTATTGTCAAATTGATAAATAAATAATTAAAATAATAATTATTTCATTTATATTTCATAAATTCCTTAATTTTATCTGTATCATCCTCTATGTAAATATTTAGTGAAAGAAAAATCACATCTTTTCATGTGGTGGTAATCCGCAATACAAACAAATTATGTAATCATATTCCCTAAGGAATGGAAAGAAAAAGTGATAGATATGATATAACTACTATAGATGTATAAATAAATTATATATATATATATCATATATATATATATTATATCCATAATCATATCCAACCATAATAAGTTATATTGAAAATATGAATTACATTTGTTTGTGAGGTGTTTGTCCTCCGTACACAAAAAAGATTATTTAATAACCCATTTGATGGAAGTGGGGATGGATGTATGTGAAGAATATAAAATAAAAAAATTAATGTATATTTAAGATACATTTTTATTATATAATAATGTTCTAATAATAATTTAAGGTGGTTGAGGATAAAATTAAATGAAAATGTTCATTGAAGAATTTTATCTATTCTTTAGAAACCTCCTTAGCTTTAAAAAAAATCCTTCATAGGATTTAGTTCATCCAAAAAAAGCCTCATAAGATGAGGGTGTGGAATTTTGGAATCTATTTATGCTGTTATTTCCATATAATATGGTTTTAAGGTGTGAAGAATAGTGGAGAGGGCGTGGCTTTTTAAAGGTCAGGTGAGTGGAACACTTGCAATTTTCGAAAAGAAAAACATGTACCCATATTTTTCACAGTCTAAGAAGGTTAAAAATAGATTATTATTGATAAAAATGCAGAATATGGATAAACTATTTCGAGAAAATATAATTCATACAAGTTATACGATTATTTTAAACATTGTCTTTTTAATTTAACGCCCCAAAAAATTAGTTTTTAAACTAACCATGGTAAATATTTTTCAATTTTTTCACTATTGATTTTGGTCAAAAAACATGTTGACCGTATCAAAAAAATTATTTAATGTAAAACCGCATTTGGAATCCGTTTGAAAAAATTCAATTTATTGAATTTGGAAAATTTATTTTAAAATTTTCTCACATGTGCGATGAGAGAGAAGGTTTTCAATGAAAAAATGTTCAAATGATTAAAATGTTTTTTAATAAAAATTAATTATGAAAAAGACTTAAAAGACACAAATTGGATTAGTATATATATTATTTTACCAATTTCATTATAAAATTATTTAAAATATAATTTAAATTTGTAAATAATTCAAATGAGAATGTAGTGTTCAATTAAAATTCAACATTTTTCACTATTCTTTGAAAAATTATGTATTTAAGAAAAAATCCTAAAATTCAACCTAAGATAAGTTGAATATCATGATTTAAAAATTAATTTCATTTAATAAAATAAATTTTCTAAAAGTGTACAAAGGTATTTTAAATTATGTGTCAAATGCGTGACTAAACAATCCATCTGGAAAAGTACAGTTTTTCAAAAAAAGATTCATTTTTTTAAATGATTATTATTTTATTTAAAATCATGTGATAAAATTAATTTTATTTTATACATGTGTAAAAAATAAAACATTACTTATTTATTTTCATTTATACTCGTTATCTTATAGTCTAGGTTATAATGGTCTTATATATAATCATATTTTAATAGAGTACCATGTTTTATTAAAACCTAGTGTTGATTTCATTGAAATGTATCAAAAAGATTTCATATATATATATCATAAAGTATCAGGGGGTTATATTTTCTTCTAATCTTGGTGTTTCATGTCATATACTCTACGAAACATACGGATTATATTTTAAAATATCTGGGTGTTAGAATAATCTGTAAACAAAAATCCAAAAACATAAAATCAACCTTCTTAATCACACACATATTGAATAAAAAACCATTGTGATATTTAGAGCACTCAAGAACAAATCTAAAATATTTGTAATTTAAATATAACTTTTAATTAATATATTATTGTAGTTCCATTATTATTTTATTTCACATAAATATATCCCCATTTGATTTCAAATTTATCTAACTGAATTCTTGAATCATAAATTTTTTAATATTTTTATATCACTGGGAATAATTTCCAATATCATACAATGTATTCTTAAATTTGAGAATTAATAATCTTGATTCCAATTCTTTTATAATCCTTATTTTTAGGAATATCATTTTTTCTTTGACCTTATTTTCCTCATCTTGTGGAGAGATTTAAATAATTATTCAGATCATATATCACATTAATAATATGATATTTTATTCCTTTAAAATTCATACAGGAAATATCCATACCATTTTTTCATTTAGAAATTAATTCAGGAAACTCAATTTTTGATATATATAAATTTGAAATTTCCACTAATTATTGATCACTGTATAGTTTTTTCATCCTATTTACTATGAGAAATTAATCCATATAGTTTATGTTTTCTAGAGTACATAAACATGAATGATTCATACATAGATAATATGATGTTTATGAATATGAGGATGTTACTTATTCCCCCTCATATCATTCTTATGAAGTGATAGATCATTTTGAGACAACACTAAATGATTTATATTTAGAAAGAGAAATGATCATTAGACAAAATATTTCTTTCACAATTTTTACCTCAACTATATTTAATAATCCTTAAGTACCACAAGATGGAATTGGGGCATAGAAAACATTTCACACAATTTATTTCATAACTATAACCATCAATTGTAACCATATAAATATTTAATGAAGTGTTTTATAAGAATGGACTTAATGCCTTTTAAGCTCACTTACACTTGTATGGATTCTCTCATACCATGGGTTATCAAAATCCCCAATCGGCATTCTTTTAAATACATAAAAAATTCCTAATAAATATTATGGAAGCGATATCCTACACATCAAATAATTAATTTAGACAATTTATCCACCTTTCATTAGAAATTTTCACTTACATATATTATGATTAGTTCAATTTAATTTTGTTATTTAATTTCAATCTTATTTCCATGTATTGACCATGGTGGTATAATCAAATTTTTATAAATAATATATGGGAATCTATCACTTAGTATTATGGGGGTGGATACATATTGAATCACCCATTAATCCATTATCATTTTATATATACACATTTATAAAATTCATTAACAAAAAATACAATAAAACACTATAGGGAATATCATTTTTAATCCAAAATTAATCCACATTCCATAAAATTGTGTGTGACACTCTGAGTCATTATATTATTGAAAATGATTGTGAATTCAAAATTCATATATATATATATATATATTGAAAGAGAACACTCAAAAAAATAATTTATATTACTAAATATATATGTTAATATAGTTCAATATTCATACATCATACATATATTCATATGAACATGCCCACTAATTATATATATCTACATAACATGTATAATAATATAATCTATATATTCAAAATATTGAGTATATATATATGAAATGAAGCATATAAATCAATTATATTCAAACTCATATATTCTTTATTCTACTAAAATAGATTCACTAATCCTATTAAATGCATCACATGTCATTTATTAAAGTACACATCACATCTCACTTAAATAAGCATGGAAATGAATTTTTTAAAAATAATTCACTTATTTACTTATATTTCATTCATATAATATAACTATACAAATACTATATTTTTTCGGAAAAATCCACCACATAATTAAAAACACATGAAAAAACCTCTAACTAACTCATCTTCAAGGTGGTAAAGTGAAATATTTAAAAAATTTAAGTCTCACAAGCACAAAATGATGTAAACCCCATATAATTTTGATTAATATAAAAAATAATCCATTAAGTGTGTAAATATATGATATTCGATGTGATATAATTTAGTAATCAATCAATGATAAAAATATATACTTATTTCTCATAGAAGAAAATGTATCTCTACATGTAACCCTAACCATAAGAATCATTACATTTTCTTCAAAACTTATAACTTTACATAAAAACATTATTTATGGATAACTTATAGAATTCCTTTTAGGGGATAATTATTATTCAACACTCATTTAAAAAAATCATCCAACATAAATGAATTATAAAGAATAAATTTCTAATAATTATAAAACCATTACATATTTAATAGTTATGATATTTACATTAGATAAACTATATTTGGGATTTATAAAAAACATAAAACATTTTATAAAATCCCCAACATACCAATCCCCCATGGCTTTAACAATAACATTTTGATTTATTTCGTTAAAAAAATTTACCTGTATTTGAAACATTATCCTCTGTAGCTACATTGGAAATCATTAAATATTAATACTCAATAATTTTTATGATCTCGTGGTATCTAAAAATGATGTGATTGGTCCTTATGTTATATTGGATTACTTAAAATGCATGTTATATTCATTGTTTTCTTAAAATAGGATTATAAGGATTGAGATGTTAGAAGTTTCCCTTATTTTAGTAATTAAATTTTGGATCAATGTAGCTTCCTTTACATCATCTCATATAAAAGTTTATAAAATTTATGTTATATTAATATACATGTTTGTATGGTGAAACACTTCTAGATAATAATACTTCCATTTAATTTAATCATAAATCTATAGAGTTTTTTTGAATCATTTTTATTATATTGGAAGCCAATATTAGTGTAAAACAAAACAATATGAAATTCCCCAACTCAAAATATAATAGATAGGTCCTTAGTCCATCTCATCTTCTTAAGTATATTATTTAATATAACACAGTAAATCTCAAAATGACAAAATCTATATTAAATATTTATACTCAATATATATAAGGCTACAAGTTGAGTACCAAACATGGAATACATGATTAATCCTGTATCCAAACATATTGAATCTCATTCAAATATTTCCTATCAGTTTATTAAGAAATAAATTATTTATAAGTAATAGACCATGTAAAATGAATAATTAATCCATTTGGAGTTCTCAAATCTCATTATCTTTAGTAATTCAATAATACATTTATTTTAACATACTCTAAGAAACACAATATATATATATAATCATAATTTTTTTCTATCCCATTTCACTTATAACTTATATCATGAAATATTTTCCCAACCAATCCACTATGGAATTTAATGTAGCTGATTCATTTCCAATGAGAATTATACCATAAACTTCTTTTTATAGAAATAAAAAAGTGCTCCAAAAAACCATCATATATACAACATATTCATCTATATTATTTATAATATAAAACTCATTAATTAGATCATTGGAATTTATATTATAACTTTAAGATGGTAGAATTAATCCATAAATAGGATGTTACAAAATTGATAACTTAGTAACTTTATTTTTTATCAAAATAATCAGGTTGTGTTATACGCACATCATCAAAGGTATTTTAAATAAGGAATGAATCCTTGAAATCTATATGGTGCCTTTCATAAAACAACAAAATATTCTAGAAATTTATATTTGAATTCAATTTATTATTTCAGTTAGCTAAAATTATTTGTTATAACCAATTACCATAAATTAATTTATAACATATTAAAACTAATAGAGTTATAGGTTGAAATTTGGCAATCCATATATGTTTTTTTAAATGAATGTATAACCTATGGATCTTATCCCTTTAGATATATCAATGAATATCTAATCATGATTAATGTTCATGGAATAAAATTTATTGGTAGTGTCCTATAATTTTTTTTAGAATCATAACTATTTGTAACTAAATTATAGGTTGTAGGTTTATGTTGTAAGAAATCATAATTTTTATAATGTTAAAAAATAAAGACTATCTATAAGGCCCCAAAATACTCTAATTATATATATAAGAATATTTTCATATTATAGTTAGTTCACTTCCAAAATAACTTATAGAACTATTCCACTTTCCATCCTAGGAAAAAATCCATTTTTATGCTCATGGAATTCTTAATGTTTATTTTTCCGGTCATTTAATCTTTAAGAAGTAAAATATCTCTCTATAAATAATTTATATTAAGGCATGGAAACCGTTTTCTCATATATGTATAAATTTATTTAAAACATCCATTATATAAGATATCGTAAATTAGGAACTTTTCTATTTTTTGGAAAAATTTATTTTAATGATAATGTTTTACAAATGAATTAAAACCCAAAAAATTCATGTAATAAAATTTGGAATGGTTCTATGTTTATATCAGCAATGGTGTCTTTACAAATTCATTATATGGATTGTGAATAAGTATGAAATTATATATTTTAAGAAAATAATAATATAAATTTATAGTATATTCATATTGAATCATGAGAAATTGAGCCACGAATAAAAATGTATGATTAATCCTTTCAAATACACTATTCTATTGAGTTTAACCTAGAGAAGTGACCTTTGAAACAATTCCACAATTTCTAATATGATCAGTAAACTCTTCACTTATGTATTTCCCATATCATTCTAATCAAAATATCTAAAAAAATCTTTCCATTTATTATGATCATTAATTATTAACCCCATAATTAATTCAAATGTTTCAAACTTTTTATTAATAAAAATACTTAACCAGTCTAACTATTTTTATTAATTAATGTTTTAAAGTATTTAAAACACATAATTTTTATATATTCACTAGCTCACATGAATCCCTATATATTATTTTGAATTATGCACTAGCTCTTTTATATTTTACATGAAATTTGTTTTTCTATTTTTTTTCTAATAAATAATATTGAATTTTGTAATATGATTCATAATCAAATGACTCTAAAAATCATTGCCTATAGAGTCTTTAGATGAAATTCACATTTATATGTCCATTGATACATTAAAATAAATATACATTATTTTAATTACTCACATTGAAATTATAGTCCTAATTTCTTATGAGAGAACACATTTTATTCATTTATATTGAATAACTCATTCTTAATCATGGAAGAATTTTTTTATCATCCAAACTAGAAACATAAATTAAAATTATATTTATGGAATGAAGATATTAGTGGTTCTTGAAATAAAAAATTAAACTAGGAGGTATATTTAGATCATACATTCCAACATCAAATATAGAAACTATTTCTCTATACCCTATAACTTTATGTCCATTTATCTTAATAACTTCTCTTATATTTTTTAGTCAATGTATATTAGAATAATTATATGATGAAAAACTAGTATCAAATATCAATGAGCCAAAAATTTGAAAAATTATATCAATAGTATTACATTAATAATAATCATTATATTTCTCCATATAATTGATAAAAAAGATCAAATGATAAGACAAATATATAATAAATAAAAAAATAAATCATATGGGTAATTCCATTATAATATTTAATAAAAAAACATATCGAGTATGTATTATAATTTAAAAAATATCCATTATGGAAATATATTGAATATACTCACACAAAAATAATGTCACAATACATCAAAACTATTTTTGGATATGGTTTATTATTCATCGTATTTTTAGTTTGAATTTACGTTCATCAAAAAATATATTAATTTAGGTATAACATCAATTTTTTTATATTCCCAAATTAAAAATTATGTTAACTAAAATGGGGTAAGTGCTCATAAAAACATCTCCCTTAAATTTCATTGATAATATCCCATCGTGGGAGTAGGTTCTTTAACCATAATTAGTAAACAATTTGATAAAATATACTATAGAGAACAATATATGTAAATAAATGTTTATTAAAAGGATAACTAGATCACTTAGACTATCCAATCTTTAATGATTCTTGGGTGATTTCCCACATTACAGATAAATTTTCCTATTATCTATGAAAAGAGAATAGTGTGAAAACATAGACCTAAATTTTTTATATTTTTAAATAAGTAATAAAATTAGAATAATTATTATTAATGGGACAAAACAAGAATGATCTTTTTTACACTATAAATCCCTTTGATCCACCAAATATTAATTCTACATGTTCTTCTCTCAAATACATCCCTTTACTCCAATGTAATATCTATAAATCATTTGGGTAGCTATATCTCTTTAATTTCCAATTGAAACTCTACTTTTATTTAATATTTAACAAACCAAATATGGTGGAATGTACTAAAATATGTTTTTACATGGCCAAATAAGGTTCCAAAAATAATGATATTTTTTTAATCCTCTTAATAGTGAATAATATTATTAATTATGAAACATCATAGATTTGACAGAAACTATAGAAAGGCATCCTTCAGACCCATACATGGTTTTTCCTCTAATGTTATATAATTATTTCTATGAACCAAAATAACCAAAAGAAGTTAATTTTTCATTCAAAAGATTATGAATTAAATAAAACCATAGTATTATTATATATAACATACTGGATATTAACATCAAAATTTTTACTACAACTCCATTTTATTATGATAAATAAAAGTGGTTATTTTGATGAAGCTAAAAAATTCTTGGAAAAATGATAAATGTTTTAGAATATTCATCTATTTTAATATTAATATATTTTTCTTAGTTATAAAAAAAGTGTTTGAACAACACTATGAAATGTTTTTGACATATTTGAGAATTCATATTCATATATGTCAGAACCATTTCATCTTCTGCATCTCACCACAATGTGGCTAAAAAGTTCATATAGATTATCTATTCCTTTATAGAATATTCAACTACATATTATCTAAAATGAAACCATGAAAATGTTTAAAATAAATTAAATATGAAAATTATTCCATTTCATAAAAATTGACATCTCGAGAAACTAATTTATATCATGAGCTCATGTTTAATGTTAGAAAAACACTAAATTACTCAATAAAGTATTGTTTTAGCGAAATATCCAAATCTTGTAGAATGGTTTACTAAATACAATGAATATATTAAAATTTTTATAAATTAAAAATTATATCTCAATAAATATGTTGAAAAAAAAATCAAATAAAGTGCCAGTTTTGATGAATATGTCAATTATTTTAGTTTTTGAGTAAAAAACACTGATATCTCATGATATGATAACATTTTTATTTCCATATCAATAAATCAATAATTTTTTTTCTTTCGTAACATACATTTCTAATTCATGTACGTTATGATATATTAATTAATTATTAATTGATTTTATATACATGTTCAAAATTTTATGTTTGTGTATTCTAATCTTTTTTTGGATAAAAATATTTTTATAACACAACTTGTCTATATTTTTACATCTCTCCAATTAAATTTACACTACTATTGTTTTCAAATGATATGAAATATAAGTCATATGAATATAAAAATCAAAAAAATTAATGACGCATGTATCAACATAAAAGGTTGATTTTAAAATCAAAAATAAAACTATATATGAATATATTACATCAATATTTTTACTAGTTTTGATCACCAATAATTTATTACTTGTTTCCCTCATCTTCCATTTAAGAAAATATTCATATTAGTTTCTTCTCTATGGGGTATTCTTTATAATATTTTACATAACAGTATAATAGACATTTCCATTCATGTTATTTTATAATAAGTAAACATGTCTTGGTTACCACAATTCTATTTTCATAATTCTTAGTTAAGAAAGTATTATTTATTAATATTGATTTAAAAAAATTCAATATTTTTAGTTCATTAACATGATAACTATGTCATACATAATTTTTCTAAAGACTCAAATTTTATTCAAAATAATTATATTTTATTCATTGTTTCACTTTTCAGGGACAATTAATAAGTTAAATCTAAACCCATGAATAAATATAGTATCATTTAATGTTATTTTTTTCAAACTGATTTGATTTCTTGTAATGCATTTAACATTTAGTTATATACTATTCCAAAATGATATATCATCTCCAAAATATTTTTTAATACCTTTTTATTTATTCTTATTATTGTTCATATGTGAAAAGGAACTATTATCCAAAATATAATGCATTTCATATTTCTATTGTTTTTATGAAACCTGAACCAACAACAAATATTATTGGCTACTACCAAAAAAAATGTGAGATTCCATGTTAGTAATTTTCATTAACATTTATCATAGAATTATAAAATAATTATCATCCTTGAGCATTTAATAGTAACTCGAACTACCTATTTCCTTATATGAATCAATTTTATTAGAAATTGTATTTGATTCATAGGTTTTATAATAGATTATTTTTAAAAATTTTATTTTTTATCCTCTTTATATCATTTTATTTTTTAACAGATAGAAAGAAAATTTTATACTAATAAATATATTCCATGTAGCCATACACACCACATCACCAAAATATTTCAACAAATATGAAAATTATCATTCCTTGAAAAAACAATCAAATTTTTTTCTATTCACTAATTCTGATCTCCCATAAATTTATTTGATACAATTATAATTATAAAATATGTTCATTTTATTATATTTTTCCATGATTTTATCATTCATGATCATCTTCATCGACTCAACATTTTTATTGAGGAATTCATTATAGGTACTTCATTTATCATGTTGTGTATCTTATTTTTTAGTTGATGGTATTTCTTTTATCCTCTTTTTAATTACTTGTACAACTATTTACACTTCCTCTTATATCCAAATCATGTATTTTCTATAATTTCAGATATTCTAAAAGTTTCCTGGTTTCTTTACAAAACATAACCACTGATTTTTAAGATTCTCTCCATAATTTTTTTTTAATTCAACTGGGATTGTATAAAGTAAATTTTGAACCTCATATTACATAACCTCAAGTGAGTGTATCCCAACTAACCATTAAATGAACATAGTTTTAATGTAATCAATTATCTTATTTTGTTCAATAAGAATTATGTTGATATCATAAATTATTATCAAGAATTAAAATTATTCCTTAGAATAAAATTTAAAATTTTATGTGTATATAGTTTTCATAAATGATGAATTTTCATTAATATTTTATAAATATTTTTAATGAAAATAATGAGATATATTCTAAAAAACTCATTATTCCTTTCATATTATTAATCATCTTATAGACTATATTCATCTTCACCAGAGGATTCATTTTTGTTCATTGATTATTCCATTATGGATAGAACACATTCATCCTCTGATTATCCCCTTATAATTAATTTTCCTCACCATATGATGAAACTTCTTGATTAGATGAAATATTTTAATTTTTTATTTAAATATAATTTTTACTTATTTTAGATAAATTCCCTATATCATGATTTTTTCCACCATCTTCCTTCTTCCTGATGATATTTTTAGTTGATTCTACCTA
This sequence comes from Viscum album, assembly GCA_963277665.1. Classification (NCBI taxonomy): domain Eukaryota; kingdom Viridiplantae; phylum Streptophyta; class Magnoliopsida; order Santalales; family Viscaceae; genus Viscum; species Viscum album. The sequence goes on along the minus strand of OY728132.1, from coordinate 26,900,960 downwards.
TCCCTATCCAAATTCTAATCTTGTAAATAAGCTATAAATTATCCAATGTTCTTATTATTGGTATATCAAATTTTAATATTATCCATTGAGTTCCATTATTCTCTTCAATATCCATTCTAGTGAAATGAAATATACTCATTGTAACTCATAACTTCCTCATTAATCTAAAATTATTTGTCATGATATTTATTTTGTACATTGATCATGAATAATTTTAACGATTTAAAACAAATCACTATTTCTACACAATTTTTTAAAAAATTAAGGTCCTTTTTCATAATAATATAAATCAATTTATATTTGGTTTTTTAAATTATAAACACATCTAGACTATGGTCATAGAATGAATAAATATTAACCTTAAATATTTCTAGTAGGATTCTCACTAATTTCCACCCATTAGTAGAATCTCCATGTGTCACTTCCAATAAACATATAGCAATAATAAGTTTTTCCTACTATATAACAAATTAATCTCTATATTTATCCTCATCAATCCATATATATTAAAACATATCTTGACATACTTAAACTTGTTACTATCTCAAGTTATTATCTCCTTCCTGAACTATATGATATTAATTTCACATGCCTTCCAAATTTTTGAAACCCATATCCCTTGATTGTAATTTTTGACCGGGTGATGAAGGAATCACATTGTGATCTCTTCCATAAACTCAAATATTTTTTAATCATATAAAGTAAAAAATTATTTACCCCTTGATTGATTAAAACTATTCAATTTGATGTCCTGCACTCCCAACATCATTGAATTAAGCAATGAAACCACACTATATTTCCATATATGAAATTAGTTTCTAATCAACACGATATCACCCTTAGTATCGATATATTTCAAACTATCCACGATAATTATTAAACTGAAGAAAATATAGTAATTATAAAAAACCATTTAAAGGTAATTAGTTGTGATCTTATGATATAATTCTAATTAATGTTTTTGGGTTATACTATGGATCACAATAAGGGGTGAAATAATTCCCACAAAAATATATCAAACCAAAAACATTACTCATATATAAATTAGTGTGATATATTTAGAATAATATATATTTAATAATTATAAAATAAATAATTATGAATAACCAGACATAAACATATGATATTTTGTAACGTTCACCCAATCATTATTGTTGTCCAATCTTATGTGAATGATTTATGATATCTCATTTCACACAAAAGTTTTCATATTTTAATGAATATATAATTGATTTGGAAGATAATATTATTATTCATAAATGTTTCTATATAAAATATAATGAGAAATGAGATTAATAATGAGTGTGATAAATAATGAATGATGTTTTCCCTTATAACATGAGTTCCATTCATCTAAAATTGTATTTTTTAAAATCTACACATTTCTACCAATAATGATCTATAGAATGGTTGGGTGATTTTGCCTAAAAAATTTCAATGTGAATCTCTATTTCTAAATATATTATGAGAAAAAATTATGTTGTGTCTTGAACCACGATGTTCTCATACCTAGTCAACTGTTTATGTAAAAATCATAGTCAGAATATAATGGATCATAAATATTTAATGTTATTTCCTTTAAAATTTCATATATTTGACTAAAAAATGATTTGGTGTCCTTCAAATCATAATGTATTTTTTGTTTCCCTATATAATTTCTTATTCATTGATAATAATCTCTTATATATGGTCATTTTTTATTATGAAATAATAAATAATATCTTGATGTATTTTTATATAAAAAATGATGTAAACTTAACTCAAATACATTCTATGATCATCTATTAGACAAAATAAAGGTACAAAAATAAATTTTATGAAGTATATATTATGTTATTAAATTACCAAATTTTTTTATTCTTGTAAAATGCATTTATTCATAACTAAATATTCATGAACAATATTTAGTACATGGACTATTTTTTATAGTTCAAAAGTTTTTTTATTTAGAAAACATAAATTGTTTGAATCACACTATAATGTATTTTTAATATGGGTTAAAATTCTTATTCATTTCTATTAGAAACATGATGTGCTTAGTGACTCACCGTGAAAGGGTTTCTACATTTGTTGAGATTCTTGGTTCAAATATACACCATTTTACTCAAAATGACCTCAATAAAATCAATTTGAATATTAAAATTAAGAAAAATATAAAAATAATTACAAATATAATGAATTTTCTATTTAAGAAAATATGTATTATTATGATCTTAATGTGAGAGAAAAAAAAATGTTTTTATACAAATCACATTTAATGATTTAAGAAAATAATTGTACATTTATAAAGTCTAATGACATCTGGATTTTATTATCCTTATCCAAATATACCCGAATAATGATTGATGTTGATAATTATATGACCTCAGGTATATCGGTTTATATTAAATATTTTGTTGACAAGTAATAAGGGCATTAAATATATTTGGGGAGCCAATTTATTCAAAATAATGAGTAATTTTTTCCTCATTCTACTAAAAATTTAGCATCAGCCATTTTTATATCGAATATACCTAAAAACTATATACAGTAAACTATAATCATGAAGATTCATCCCATTATATATTATAAAAAAATAAATATTATACCTGATGTAGCATACATTCAAAAATATATTCCATCAGTATATATAAGAATAATATGAGAAAATAAATATATTAGGCCCTTACCTGATACATATATATTACAATTTCAGAAATAAAATAAAAAAACTATATCACAACTCGCAAAACAACCTCATATCATATATATAACAACCCATAAATTTATATATATTTATGTATGAAGTATTTATAAATTTATTATAGTATAAAAGAAAATGACAAAACATTATTTGAATGAATTATATTTATTCAATAAATAATATTCGTAAAAAGCACAATATTACAGTGAGGAAATATAATGACAAAAAAATTTAAATTTTGAAAATATGATAATTTGGATCATCAGGATCTCCTATTATTATCTCACTCCTGAAAAACATTATAAAAATATGTAACAAAATGTTAGTAACGAATAATTATTTTTGAATATGACGAATATCGATCCTTGATAGAAACTGATGTATTAATAGGAAGAAGAAAATAACTATAATTTTCAGGAATTAGGACCACTAAAAATATAGTTTTCTTATTGTTAAAATTAGTTTCTATTAAAGGTAATTGTGAGAACTAATTGATGCACAATGTAGAAACAACGGCCTCAACAAGTAGAATAATGCCTTACATAGCTCATTTTTAATATATTTGGTGGGAGATATCATTAGATGTGTTGGAACATGTCCAATCCCAAGAAGATCATCAATAATTGAGGCATGAGTAGTACCACCTATGGAAAATGATTAGGTTTGTAGAGATCACCACTATATTGATGATAGATGGGCCACCCCTTTAATGTACCACCATCACATAGATTACCCATGGGGAGTATAACATTTAAATAATAGGTTCTATATTGTGGCATTAGAATTATTAAAGTGTCATTTAATTTTTATAAATTAAATAATGGTTTCTTCAATCACACATTCAATATTAATTTATAATATTCAAAATAATATAATATGAATAAGATTAATATGTTTTTAGATACCTATAAAACATAGTTAGATTTTTATAAAATATATAATTTCAATTAAAATTTAGTTTTATGAAAAATTAAATAATTTTAAATATAATATATTTTTGTGAAATATTGTTATAAAAATAATATTTATTGTATTATCAATAATAATATTATATTATATTGTCCCTAGAAATTTTTATAATGGTTTAAAGTGGATTGTGTCATAAAAACTAATATTTTACATAAATGAATATAATTATTTAAATGTTAATGTTTCCACATTTAAAAAATTAATTTGATAAAATAAATAACATTTTTGAAATCATCATGAAAAAATTATGCAATGGTAATTTTTTATTATTATTTTATATAGTTGTTTTTTGGCAAAAGTTAATAAGATATAAATAAATGATAATAATTATTGAATCATAATAATTTGAAAGTGATGTATTATATTCTATAAATGACTTACTAGAACATTAATATTGTTTTACACGAAAATATTATATTTTAATGCGATAATATTATATTTCCAAACCAATAAATAACCTTTCCAAACATAATGGATATTTTTAGGTTTTAGAGGAAATTATTTATAAACCAGACTCAATTAAACATCATGAATTATATAATTTTAAGGATTTTGATTCATAAAAATATAAAATATTAAACATCACTCATAATTTTCAAATACCATTAGAATAAAACATTGTAATGTCAATGGTTTTTAATTTTTTATTTACTAGGTTTCTGATTCCTCTATTTGGAAATTAATAATCAATCCCCCCACTTTTTCTAAAAATACAACCCATTATTCTATTATTCATTACCTCAAATACTTATATCATGAATCTAATAAAAATTTTCTTTTATAATTCCCTCCCATGAAGTTTCTATGGTTATATGGAGATCATATTAATCATTAATAAGCATCATCTCAAGGTAAGTGTTCTCCCCCTCCTCTTTTCCATTCAAACAGTTCCTTTGTATCAAAAATTTTAATTCTTCATTGATTATGATTAATTTTGTAATGAATATTATTTTACTATAAATTTTTTTCCTAAATTACGAGAGAATACCTTCCAGTCTCATTTTCCCTTCACTGCACTTTTTGGTACACTAAATATTCTATCAAAATCATCCCCTAATTTTTCAATCCATACAATTGTGTTCTGAACACCCAATCTGTTTTATTTAAAGGGAATTCACCTTGATATAACAATAATTTATTTGTTAGTTATATCTTTTTATAAACCCAAAATTCCATAGTCATGGTATTTAAATGATAAAATGTGTCCCTGTGTTATATAATCAATGTCGCACAAGTAAATATAGACATATGAATGGTGTTCCCTAATAGAACTTCAATGCATTAATTAATGTTTTCATTTACCTATATAACACATGTTGTACTTACAATTTCATGTAAGTAACCCATTAGTTATGTTTTTTAAGTATGTAAAGTGTTTGTGTGGTGTTTTGGAGGGTTGAAAGAAAATTTGGAATGTTTTTTTGGGATTTTAAAATAGCCCACAATTAGAGTATGGTTAGTATAAACCATGAAACTTTTTTAGGAAACCATGAAATGTAAGAAGTTTGGATCGTTTTCGGCGCACGATTAGGTGCATGGTTTTTCCAAACCATGATGCCACATAGGGGAAACCTTGGTTTTGGTATAAATATATCTTTCAAAACCGGAAAACATTTTTTCTAACTATGGAGAAAGACCTTGTGAAGTGTTTTTGGAGGAAGTGTTTGATGCATGGTTGGTGCATGGCTTTCCTAATAGTTCAATCCAACCATGTAAGATTACTTTAAGTTCCTAAAGAAGTGGGTCTCACATAATTTTTCTTCTAAACAAATTTTTTACTTCTATTTTTAACATGACTTATTGTTTACTCCTCTCAAATGTTGTGGAGACATTACCCTTTGATATGGGATTGATCTGTTGGTAGATCCCGGTGGGTTAAATGTTGTATTGTCTTCTAAGTCTCTGTTTAGGATGGTTTTTTGGATCTACTCTTCTTCCCACTCGTAGAAATTTATATTAAGTCTATACAGAGATGATCTATGATATTTGATGCCAATCATGATGAGATATGGCATTGTTTATGATAGGGAACAAGATCTAAGGCAGGTTTTTTTATAGATTCAACTATGATTTGTAGATGAATTCACACCATTAATCATTATTTCCATAATTTATAAGGTAGGTGTATTTACACTCAACTAATATTATTATAAATCATTTTATTTATTTCAAAATTATTTTTTTCTTGAAATTTATTCTGAAATTATTACTAAATGATTTATGGAAACCGCCTTTAGTTAAAATTTATTGAATTGTGTAAATTGGTTGTTTTGGTGGGATGATAAATTGATAATATGATTTTAAAATGATGATTTTCAAATAGTTGTTTCGTATTGATGTGTGGAAAGTGGTTGGAAAAGTATTTCAATAATAGGATGGTTTATTGAAATGGTTTCACAAAATATGTGTTGGCATGGTTTTTGTCTTAAATGGTTATCCATGAGTTGAGTAGGGTGGATATTAGTCGTCAAGCACCACCATCAATGGGATAGAGTATTAACATTAACTTCCAAAATAAATGGTTAACAAAAATCTCTAGTATGTTTGTGTGTGTGTGGGTTTGTAAAATAGAATGGTTTATGCCAGATAAAATTTAGAAATTGTTAAATGAATTTCATGGTTTCTTTCCATCGAAAAAACTTTTTCATGGAAATTTTTTTTGGTATGAAAACTATTATAAATAGATATGGATTGGATTTGATAAAAACTAATTTTAATTGTATTATATAAATTTTTTATATAAATGTGCTTACATGTAATATCTTTATTGAGTGAGTAGGGAAGACATTTGTGGGAAACCTACTAATTTTTATTTCAAACCCCCTACTGAGGCACTTATGTGAGTTTATAGATATTTTTTATTAGGACACAAGTAAAGGTAAAGTATCAAAATTCCTTAGTGGTGCATCATGATCCTATGGCATGGATTGTGGTTTTGGATCTTGGGGATTTTTTGGAGTTATAGATTTTGTGTCTTTGGATTATTTGAGATTTATGGTTTAGACTTCTGCTTTGGTACTCTAACATAGTTTATAGTTTAACTTAGTGTTATTGTCTTTTGGTATTAAATTGTGTTATATTACATTGTTATCACGAATAATATAGTTGTTGTTTAGTAATGGTATACTTTGTTTTTTTCAAAGGATAAATTGTCCCCCAGCTTGATTAAAGGGCTTAGAATTTATTGATAGCCTTTAGAATCGTGGGAATGTTTCTATGGACTTATATAAATTCATCCTCAATTCATGCCAATGAGGAGGGGCAGGATGTTACAAGAGGTATCAGTATTGTTTGGTCCAAATATCTTAGTGGGATAAGTGGTATTTGTTGTGGATAGTCCAAATATATTCTTTTGATAAGTGGTATCAGTTGGGATCAATCCAATGATCTTTTTGGGACAAGTGTTAACAGTATTTTTCAGTCCGAATATCTTTGTGGGATATGTGGTATTAGTTGTTTGATCCATTTTCACTAGTTGTGTCAGCATTGGAGTTGAAAATAATTTTATTGTATTCTTTTAGTTAGGGTGGTAGAAATGAGTAGTATTGTTGGAATGTGACATGTGGTGCATAAAATTACATAGCTATCCTTTTTATGATGAACATTATGATTCCATGGAATTGGGTACATTTGTGTTTTTGGAGACACTTCTAGGAGTTGTAATCTCATTGTCATTGGTTTATCTAAGGAGAAGAGAATTTCATTCATGGCTATAAATGAATTCCCACTATGAGTTCATATTTAATTATTAGTAATGATTTTTGAATTGGGGAAATATTTTTGATATTTTAAAATTAATGATAAATGTTTTCAAATGTGAGAATTTGAAAATGTCATGGTATATGTATTCAGATAATGGTTTTATTTTCAAAATCAGGGAATAATTTTAAAAAAAGGCCATAAAATGGAAAATTTACAATTTTGGGAAATCCTTATTTTGATGGTTGTGATGTATAATTTCGAGTTGATAGGCCTTCGTTTTTCTGGAGAGTGATACTTATATAATTTTCAGTGTTTATAGGAAATGGAGCCAGGAAGGTTTCAAATAAACCAACTAGAAGAGGATGATTAGAATGTGGTTACACCTATGCCACATGTGAACCAATAGTTAGAGTAGAGTACTTTATATGTCTTTTAGTCTAGGGATAGAGTGAACATAAGGGATGAACCAAGGAAATAGGATCACTATATTCAGTTCCAGAAGAATAATACACCCATATTTCATGGTGACTCAAAACTAGAGAAGGTTGAGGTGTGGATCAAGAGGACAAATCAAATATTTTATTTCCATGACAGACTAGTAGAGTTAGAAGACATTTTGGTAGCCTATATGATAGAGTATCTTTCACAACAATGGTGGGATTTACCAATGTACGATAAATTAAATAAAGAGATTACATGAAAGGGTATTGAATAATTATTAAACAAAGAACTATATCCCAACACATTCAATATTAGAGGAATGCCATAATTTTTCTACTTGAAGTAGGATAATCACTTAGTGACATTGTATGAAGATAAATTGATGTATTTAATCTTCTATTCACATGAAGTTACATGTAGTGAATTCTTGAAGGCATGTATTTTTGAATCATGGATAAGTATATAGATTCAATCAATGATTCTTATTATCTATATAAAAAAGTATAAGGAGATGACGAATTTAGTGATGGTGGTAGAAAGGTACATCTCCTACACATTGGTAGAGGAAACATGTTGATTCCTATGGGATGTGGAGAAAAATATTATATGGGGAATAAGAAAAAGGGGGACACTTATTTATATAGTTTTGGGATGAATTAAAATCAGATGGATAGATTATGAAATCATCCTCCTAAGCACAAGTGAAGGATTGGATATTGTCAATGTGAAAATATGAACCACAAAAAGTGAGATTTTATAAAACCACCTAGATCATTCCATAATTACAATAATATGGTGAATCATCAGCTCTATTGTAACTGTTATCCAAGGTCAGGTGTTCAAGACACTTCCCATGTGTCATATATATCATATTATTTGATAATATGAGTTCCACAAAAAAAATCTCATTTGTATAACCAAGATAACCATCGCGATTATAGAAATACCATGACTCCTCAACATGGAGAAACTCAACAAGGTAACATGGAAAACATTACGTCACATAAATAGTAATATGATGTTCAGTATGTGATTATGGAAGGTCGGTCCCAAAAATCAATCGTGAGAGGTAAATGTTTTTTGAATTATAACATTATTAATTATTTGATTTATATGGGTGAATACCGTTTAATTATTTCTATTAATGATGATGATCTTCTTGGTTAGAATGCTGAGAAGATGAAATATATTTTGGAAATTCAAACTATTCTTGTTTAACTGGAATGATTATATATTGGTGTAAATAATGTTCTATATGTATTGATGGAGAAAATAATATTTCAGACTTCAATGTGGTTGAGATTTATGTCAATGACTTAATCATAGGTATGGATTGGTATAAAATGTTCAAGGATTTGATGATTTCATCAAGCATCTCTTCAGAGGGGACATGAATATAAAGGAAGTTGTAACGGTTTTGTTAGCCCCAGTCATTGAAACAATATCATACCAGTTGTAACCATTGACCAAGGCATCAGTTTATGACATAGGGTATTTTGGTTTTCTAGTAGTGGTGGATCAGTTTTCAAATGTTTTCCCAAAAAACATATCATGGATTCCAAACATAATAGAATTGGAGTGTATAGTTACCCTATATCTGAGGACCAGTCCTATTTCTTTTCCATCACATCATATGGAACCAAAACAACTAATGGAATTGAATCTTTATTTGGGGTAGCTGGAAAGAAAAGGGAGAATACATCCTTACACATATCTATGGGAAATTATATCCTTTTTTGTGAAGAAGTCATATTTATATCTTCAGCTGTGTGAGGATTATCATAAGCTAAACCATGTTAAAATAAAGAATCATTATCCACTTCTATGAAATGATGAACTATTCAATAAATCGATGTGATCTCAGGGGTTATATAATATTGAATTGTTGTCAGGATATCACCAACAATGGGTTTGAAAAGATGATATTCCTAAAATATCTTTCAAAAGTACATATGAACATTATGAGTACATATTTATGAAATTCAGTCTTAAGAATGCACTAGTAGTATTTATGAAATTGATTAATCTTATAATTCAATTGTATCTGGATTATTTTGTGGTGGTTTATCTGGATAATGTATTAGTGTATTCGAGGATAGTGGATGAGCATGAGAAACCCATGGTGATAGTGTTTGAAATTATTTGAGATCGTCTTTGTATTACAAATTATTGAAGTTTGATTTTTGGATACAAGAGGTATATTTACTTTTCCATGTTATATATGAAAACGTTTTTATATAGATCAAAAAAAGATTGATGTTTTTAACTTTTGGAAACTACCAAGGAACATCCTTGCGTTATACAGTTTCCTTGGTTTAGCTAGTTATTATTGTTTCTTTGTTCATGATTTTCATGATTATCTTCACTAATGATAGCTCTGATAAGGAAAAATGATAAATTAAAATGGAATTAAAATTCTTTGAAATAATTTTAATAGATAATCGTTTTCCATTTAAAATCACCAATATTTAATTTTACTGAATGTGGACAAGGGTATGTGGTGAATTGTGATGCTTCAAGATCTAGGTTGGGATGTGTTATCTTGTAGCTATATCATGTTGTTTATTATGGATCATGGAATTTATGGTTTCATGAGAAGAACTACTGAACAAAATATTTGGAATTATCTATTATAGTTCATTGTTTAAAGACTTAGTGTCATTACCACATTCATAAAAAATTTATGATGTTTAAAATTCCTAATAGATTGAAACATATTACTTCAAAAAGGGGTTTGAATCTAAGACAAAGAAGATGGATGTATTATGTCCAAATTTTTTACTTTGACTTGATGTATACACTAGGTAAAGGAAATTATTTGTCTAGTGATTTACGTATGAATTCTTATAGTATGTTGGGAAAAGGGGCTTTATATTTGTAGAAACTAATGTTGGTGATATCTAACATGCAGATGGATTGTGAATATTGAAGTTTTGCAACAATTTTCTTTCCATTTTCATTTGTTCCCAATTTTTTTGAGTTTTTTGAAGTCACAATGAAATTTAATTCATAATTTGTTGAGATGAGGTCTTAACTCATTGGTGGGGAGACCATTAAGGGATGAAATATCTATGGGAATTCAATTTTTTGGTTTAATGGTTTTATGGTCATACCTTTGACTTTTTTGGACAGAATTCATCATTCTTACCACTATTCATGATTGGCTATTCTTCCAAGAAGAGAGAAGATGTATAAGGTGTTGAAAACCAAATTTTAATGGGATGGAATGAAAATAAACATGGTTGAGTATGTTCCGATATGATTAATCTTTTAGTAGGTTATGGTTGATAATCAATGAAAAATGGGTATATTGAATTCATAACCTATCCATGTTTGAAAATGGAAGTAAATAGCCATGGATTTTTAGATAGGCCTCCAAAGAATGGTTTTTAAACACGATTCCATATAGATGATAGTAGATCAAATAACAATGTTGGATCATTTCATTCCCATACATGAGTTTCATTCAATAAAATAATTATCTTAAATCCATACCCGAGAAGTGGTAATGTGAAATGGAATACTAGTATTCATGGTGTAATACAGAGATCTGTAGTTTATGTCTCATTTATAAAAATCTTAATAGTAAGCATATGGAACTCTATTGATAATAAGTTTGATGTATCATCCATCTATTAGAGGAAGATCCAAAAGATTGATATAGAAATTGAAAGACATGTTCTGGGATTATGTAAAAGATTTTGGTGGCTCATGGGAAGATTGTGTTCCATTAGTAGAGTTCTTGTATAACAAAATTTATCAGGACTCAATAAATATGGTTTCTTTTGGTGAAATGTACAAGAATACTTTTCATTATTCACTTTTTTGGGTGAAAATAGGTGATACTTCACTAGTTGGCTCATGCATAATCCAAGACACAATTTAGAAGACTTAGTTGATCATGAAAAGGATTGAGATGGCTCAAAGTTGTCAAAAATCACATGTGGATAATTTTCTATGATCAATTTTTGAGGTGTGTGATCATTTGTTCATGAGATTCTCTCTAAGTCTTGGGAATCGTATTTTTAAGAAACAATTCATGTTATCTCCTCAATATATAATCCATTTTGAGATTCTTGAAAGTGTTGGTGTGGTTTCATGTCAATAATAATTTCCCCATGGTTTAGAAAATTTTATAATGTGTTTCAGATATCTTAGTTGAAAAAAATATATTCCTCATCCTGATAATGTGATTCGATGGGATCACATTGATATAGAACCCCATCCTTTTTGTTCCATGTTTCAGTGTGAGTTGTGGATCGTAAAGTGAAAGTATTTCATGTGAAAATCATCAATCTATTGTATGTATTGTGAAAATATGGTCATATTTAGGAAGAAAAATCTTAACAAGTGAATGAAATGGTTGAGAAATAGCCTGAACTATTTTACGGAAATGGTGGGTTTTTACTTTTGTAGGATGGAAAGGCCAATTGTGGGGAGAATGTCACACCATCAGTTTCAAGTAAGTATCAATATCATAATGATTATTAAGTATGTAAAGTGCTTTAGTGATGTTTATAAGGTTTTAGAGGGATTCTAGATTTTTTTTTTGATTTTCTAGATTTTCAAATTTTGATCACTATTTGTAGAAACCAAAAATCTCCTACATGAAACCATGAAAAGTGAGGTAGTGGGATCCAGTTAGGCACAAGTTTAGGCACACGGAATGGCTATACTGTGTGTCCACATAAGAGAAACCATTCATTTTGGATGGATAACTTTTACACTATTGTCACAAATTTTTTCTAACCATGTGTACCAACCTTGAGAAGGGTGTTTAACGGAACTACATGTTGTACGGTTAGTTCATGGTTTTCCTAACCTTGTGAGACAACTATGTGTGGTTAGTTTTTAGAACCTAAAATTGTGGTCTCACTCTTTTCTTCCACTAAATTACTCTTATCCCCTCTATTTAGAAACTAAATCTTGTTTTCTTATTCATGAAGGTAGAGAAGACATTCCACTTTGATCAAGGAGAAATACGTTGGAAGATCTTAGTGTGTTGAAGGCCATATTTCCTAGTAAGTCTCCATTATTGATGGGTTTTCACCGATATACTCTTCTTCTCTCTATGGAATTCATATTTCTATTTTTTTAGGATAGATCTATGATATTTTATCCCAATAATGATGAGATATGGATATTTTTATGCTAGGTAACAAGATCTTAGGTGGGTTTTTAGAGATTCAACTTGGTTTTTTTGACGAATTTATGCCATTTTTTCCTCCATAGTTTAAAAGGAAGGTGGTTATACTCTCGACTCTTCTTATTAGAACTCTAAGGATTGATTTTAATTTTTTTCATGAAATATATTTTTAAATTTCTTTCTAATACTTGAGGTAAACCCACATTAGTGATGGTTTATTAAATTTTTAAAATTGGGTGTTTTGGTAGAAAGTGAAATTGGTTAAATGATTTTAAAATGATGGGTTTTAAATTGTTGTTTGATTTTGATGTTTTGAAATTGGTTGGAAATGTTTTTTCAATGGAAAGATGGTTTTATTTAATAAATTTTGCATAATTTTTGATATAATTTTTGTTGGTTTAAATGGTTAATGATGAGTTGAATGGGATGGATAATGGTCATGAAGTACCACTATAAATGGGATGGAGTATGGATGTGAAGTTCCCCATCAATGGTAAACACTAATATTGAGTGTGTGTGTGTGTGTGTGTTTGGTTATGTGAAATGGAATGGGTTAATCCAAATGAAATTGAAAAATTTTAAAACGAATAATTTTTTTCTATGGATGAATATTTGGTTTGGGAAACTATTTTACATAGATATGGTTTTCCTTTGATGTAAACTATTTTAATTTCTTTATATGAAATTGTTTTATATAAATGTTCAAACATGTTCTCTCTTAGTGTAATAAGAAGGGAAGTGATATTGGAGAAACCTACATATTTTCCTAATTCACACCCTTCTAGGGAAATTTGGTGCATTTGTAGATAACATTTATTAAGAAATAGGTAAATAGAATGTGTTGGGTTTTTTTAGTGGTGCATTGTGATACATCGGCATGTATTTTGGAGTTTGAGGATGGAGTCTATTGGGACCCACATAGATGGTGTCTTTAGAGACATTTAGATTTGGGGTTATTATTATGCTTTGGTACTCTAATATTTGTAATGGTGTAGTTTGTAATTTTTTCTTTTGGTATTAATTTGGGTTATATTAAATTGTTATCATACTTCATAAATTTTTTTGGTTATGGTATACCTTGTTGCGGTTGTTTTTTTTCAAAGGAAAAATTTTCCACCAACTGGATTGAAGGCCTTAGAATTTATTGTCAGCATTTGGTGTATTGGAGATGTCGCTTAAGGAAAAGTTTTACTTCCACCATGAATCCAGACAATGAGGAGTGAGAGGATTTTACACTATGTGTAGTGCATAATAATTTATCATAATCACATAATGTTATGATATGTTTTTGATTAGGCTCAACATATTTTTATGATTTCATGATTTATATTTTCTACACCTTCATATGATATAATGAATTTCTGATGACATTCTCTTATTCTATGTATCCATTTGAGTATACATGATTTATTACTCTTTATATTTTCTTGATATGTCTTTTTAATGGAATTGATTATTTATCATCATATAATTCTTTTATTACTCATTTACTAGGGTTTATAGATAATTCTTTTTTATGTATACCCCAAGGTTATCCTATATAGTATTAAGAGTTTAATGGAAATTAATAGAACATTATGGAGTTTTAAATAATAAATCTATATTTTACTCTATATTAATCTTTTTATATATAATTTCACATTATATTGGAGCCCTTTATTTCCTAAAACTATACTATATGGATATTTATGTAAAAATACATAAAATATAAAATATTAAAAACTTGTGTTTTTATAATTTATATTCGATAATGGTACAATTATTTTAGTGTAACATGATTGATATTAGTGAAACCCCTAGGGAAATATCCAAATAATGGAAAAATCCAAAATTTTGGGTTATTGAGAGATTATATAGTTTCCTATCAATTACATTAATGTCATGATACTATAAATTGGGTGTGTCAATCATACAAATGAACCTAGGGGTAATCACTATAAAATGGATTGTTGAACAATTCCTCATTATTCACTCAATTAATGATGAGTGGGCCTAATACTACACATCTAGTTAAAAAAACACGGGGAATATGATTTAGGTAAATTTTATGATTTTTGTAAACCATTATGAATATTATATATATAATTTTACATTAGAGACCATAATAGGAAATAAACTGTGATTAACATAAATTAAAAAATAGAGGTCCATATGTTTTGGTATATATTCCATTAATTCTATGATAGATTGTTTTACTTTTCATTTTATCATTTAATCATCTATCTTTATCCCAAAAATTCATTTATTTTAGAAAATGGTGGGAAATAGGAGGAATCCTTTCAACAACATATGTGTTGGAAAATGAAGTGATTGTCTAAATTAAATTCTATATATGATGGGAGTCTGAATCCATAAATTAATAGACGTACTATCACAACTAACTCATGTAATAAATAATAACATTATGCACATTGAACACCCGATTTCCCCTATGAATATGTGATTCACTTTTGAGTCATTTATTTGATAAAGGGATCCTAGTTTTAGTTGATATTTTGATTCCCAAATTATAGATAAATATGTTAACTAAATTTAGAAGATTATATTTTTCTTTAAATTCAATGTTAAAGAGGTTGTAATTATAGATCTTTATTTACCAGATGATGAAAATTATTACTGGTGGACACTGATCAAGAATACAATGGACAAAAGGATATTGAATCCATATAATAGTATGAATCCAAGAGAATATTTTTCTATATATAATTTCCCCATACAATCTATATTAATATTTAGAATCAATTCCATGTACTTGAAAAAACATAGGATGATTCAATTTAATGATATGAGAAAATAATCATAAGTATTTTATAGTATTATAATGTATTAGTCATTAAACCTAAAAGTAAAATAAAAAATTTATTTATTAGGATAATGTAATGTCTGTGAAAATAATTGAAAGTTTTAGAAATTAATATCTAGGGTAAGTTCTCTAATGTTCCCTCAAAATTGAAATGGAAATTGGTGATTCTTAGTGGTCATGTGGGACTAAAGAAAAGTATCATAGAATTTTATTTAAATATCAAAAACCTAAAAATAATACTCACATTAAAAAAATAATCCAATATACTATATTTCATAAGTGTGAGATGAGGAATCCTGGAAAATACGTCAACAGAATAAATGGCGTTTCTAGTATAGAATATAAGGGTATCCAACTAATAAAAATGTGAAAGAGATGATGAATCCCACTAATGTGATAGAGGAAAATAAGGTTTCAATGAATCTTGATCACACAGTCCAATATTTCATGTGTAAGGAACATGCACACTATTCGAATAAATTTCTTATGTGAATGGTGGTCAATGATAATTTTTTATGAAAACCTCCAATACTAATGAAGTAAGGATTTGTATACTATGTTTCTACTATAGAGGTTGATCATTGTGACCAACTGGTAATTGGAATGTCTAGTATTCATTTAATAATATGAAACATATTACTAAATTATGGTTTTATTCATTACATAATACCCTCAAAGTTTAGTAAAATTATTGAAAAACCACCTGAAAACATGGAGGTTGTGTTATGATTGAAAAATAAAAATGGTAAAATTATTGTATCTTAAGAAAATAATTCCTCCTCAATTAATGTTTGTGGGATGAATCTCCCATAAAAACCTATTATACTAAATTCACTAGAATTCAATGTTTTATTTGCATGGATTCACTATTATTATATAGGCCCAACAACCATTTTTTGTGAGAATGAAATAACTATCTATAACCCAAGATTCCCTATGATTCGATATAAGTGAATATTTGAGGATGAATTTCTTTTCAAAAACACATCTAAATCATGGATTATTTTTTTATGGGTATGAATATCTATCTCGTATAATTGATAAAAAATGGGGATCACTATTGAATTATTGGTCATTGTAAGGGAATATCTTGATTTATTCCCAAAAGAGTTTCCTAGACTTCGTCATAATCTATAGGTTGAGTTCTAAATGGAACATATACTTACAGATCATTAAATATCCATGAATCCTTAATATGTCACCAATTAAACTGGAAGCACTAAATAATCAGGTAGAAGATAATTTGGAAAATGGATCTATATGTCCAAGTGCTTCACTATGGGGTGAACCTATCAACTTTGTCAATAATAATGATGGGTCAATTCATATATTATTTGATTAATATGAGTTTCACAATACCAAAATAAAAAATTAGTATCTCCTTTCATGGAATGTTGAATTTTATGATTATCTAAGTAGGGACTGATACTTTCATAAAGTGGACCTTCATTTAGGATATCATCAATTTAAGGTGAACAAGAAGTTTATTCACAAGGTCAACATTCGTACAAGGGAGGAACACATTGATTTTGTAGAAATTCACTTCAGACTCACTAATGCTGCAATAATCTTCATAGAAATAATGATCGGAGTCTTTAGAGATTGTTTTAACAAATTAGTGGTAGCATTTACAGATTATGTTTTTATATAACAAAAAATAACAAAGTAACATGAGGATCATTTCAATACAATATTAAGAAATATTGAAAATGAATAATTATATTCAAATTATAATAAAAGTGCCTTTTTTATGGAGGAAGTATTATTAATTTGGAATTCTATCAAATGAACGGGGATAAATATTGTTCCTTTAATGAATAATGTTGATAGGGAATTTTTTAGGGCAAAATATGTGATCGAAATCTATTGTTTCCACAGATTAACTAATTACCATGAGTTACTTTTGGGAAACATTCCATGAATGTACAAGCCATTAATATAGCTAAATCATAATGGACTGGTGTTTATTATTCGAATAAATTTAAAGAGAGAATCAAGGTGATAAAGAATAGGTTAATCACTACTCATTTACTCACATTTCCAAAAAATAAAGAATAAGTTGGGACTTGTAATGATTCATCAATGGAAGTCTAATGTTGTGGGTCATGAAAAATGAAAATGTGATAATATATGAATGTAAATAGTTGATAGTTGATGAATAAAACAATATTTTAAATGATATAGTGTTGGATGGACTAATATTTACATTTATGATTTGTTATAATATCCTTATGTTGTAAGGTGAAACAAATATATGGATCAAAATAGATTTAAGCATATATGAACAAAAAAATAGATCGACATACACCAATTAAGTGGCTTGAAGATGATTAATGAGTATAACAATTAAACTCATTACCATCATCAGATGGGTAATTGATTGGAAGATTTGTGGGGTATAAAAAATGATACATTACCCTTGATAAGAATTGAGAGGGATCCAATTTTACAAATCATGAAAGGGATAAACATCATAATAATAAAGTAAGGAACATCATCTTACATGTTTCAAATCATTTCAAAAAATCCCTTCTATATAATATTATGCAAGATCAAATAGATGATGTGGATATATAGAATAAGGTGGATTATTTTGGGATAGAGAAATCATAAAAAAATAATATTGATAAAAATATATTTTTTGAGATATGGGATGAGGTAATCCATACTATCAGAGTCTGAGATAAAGGGGTTGTTGAATGATGCTTATTAAAAAATATTCTATATCCAACTGAGGAGTGGAATGATATGTTAAAATATATAAGATCCTTTTTTATGGGAAAGTATAAAATGAGATATTTTGTAATATACATAAAAGTTCCTAGGATGTAAATAAGATCATAAATAAGAAAAAAATTATAAAGGGATTATAAAACCATTACAAATGCCTATGTGGAAATGTGAAAATGTCAGTATGTGTTTTTCATGGGTATTCCATAGAGATCCAAAGGAAACAATTCCATATGGATTATGATGGACCATCTTACAAAACCTTACCATCTCATTTCCATCTAGAGGGACTTCTCACCTAGTCAACTCACAAGGATATACATTAGAGAAGCTGTGAGAGTGTATGCTACACTATTATCAATTGTATTAGATTGAGACCTAAGATTCACCTCAAAATACTAGGAAAATCTATGAAATTAAATTAACATTGAGTCAAAAATAAATGTTTTATGTTGAAAGAATGATTTTATACATATATTTAAGTATATAAAATGGCCAATTTTCATAAATTAATAGATGATGATTTTATATATTTTATTTTCATTATGTTTTGTGGTAGGATAAAAAGTTTGATAAAAAAATGATGAAAATGCATATGAATGGCATGACATGAAACCAGATGTTTAAAAATAAAAAAAAAAATTCTTCAAGGCAAAAGAACAATATAATGGATTTCTAATGTATAATTAGGTTGAAACTAAAAAATATCTATTGGATATCAACATTAAACATCATTAATATCAATTATGACATAAAATATTATGGATCAAATGGTATAAATAAATACCATGAGCAGTCTGACCCCACACATTATTTGTCTAGTATTTCATATACTTGTAGTGAACCTTAAAGAATTCAGAAAAATAGAAATAATCATAAACCTGAATGGAACACATCTTTAAACATTTATATGACATGAAACCATCATCACTGATCCTTAAATATTACTTTTGGATGAAATAAAGGGCAGAAAAAATTATGATCCATTGAGATGATCCATTATGACCCAAAACTCATTAATGAATCATTTATGATTACATGGGGATGTTCCATGAATATAAATAAGAGTCATTGAAGGATTGATAGAGGATTGATCCATGAGGAGATCTGGATAAAATATTTTTTTAGTTGTACTACACCGCTTCTCCTTTTATTTGATTTCTCCATTATAAAATGTTTTCCCTCTCCCGAATCAACTCGACTTCCCCATTGTTAGAGGGGAGTTTCTGGGAGTGATTGGAAATAGGGAGGATTGACATATGTGATTTTCTTATGTCTTTTTGATTCAATTAAATTAAATTATTTCTTATTTTTTGTATCTTATTTCAATTCATAAATTATAATTTTAATTAAAAATTAGGATACATTAGGTTTTGATTCTATTAATTTTAATTTCCTTGGTGGATGATCCATTTCTCCCTCCACCCAATTTATTTCTATATATATTGGAACAAATTATTGTTTGGGGGAGACTTATTGAAAGTCATAAGAACATTCATAAAATTTAATTTTTGGAATTTTGGATTACTAGGTCAATAAATTTCATTGTTAGGGATTACCATAATTATTCAAGAGATCCTGCTACAATGTCACACCCAAAGGAAGTAGGTTAGAAAAACACAAGGTTCTTAAAAGAAATACTCTAATTATAACCATCTATTTGAGGGGAGAGAGGTCTATAATTGGAAATATCTCCAAAGATGCATTCTGAAAATATTTTTCCCATACCCAAGAGCATAACTGTTTTAAAGGATATCTACACTAATACACAATAATATGGAGATACAACTTCTATGTAATGGTAGTTATTCAAAAATATCAGCACTAACTTCCTATATCTAACTATAGGGGAACACAAATTCCATGTTTTCTTCAATCATTTACTACCCAACAGTGATCCCAACCTTCTCGATGTCTCATCTAGTAGATCCCTGAATGATAGGTATCCATAATATTATAGAGTTCTAATGGAGAATATTTTTAGAACTCATAGTAATTAGACAAAAGAGGTACATGTAAAAGGGGAATCGATAAGGTGACCACATCTAATTCAATAAATTTAATCAAAAAAATTGAATCTACTTAACTCACCTGGGTAGTGTGACAAATGGTTGTGAATAATGTATAGGAAAAATGAGGCTCGAGTTAGGTGTTTGGTTTATACTATTCAACTTAGGATCACAATGACCAGTGTCTAGAAGTATTAGGGATAGAAAGTTGTACTAGAGCCCATCATCCTAGGAAATTCCATCTAAATCATCCATGTCAACCCTATAATTGAACTAGATATGACTAGAATGAAGTGAATCCCTACTAAAAAACATATTATAAAAAACCCTCATTTCTAGAAGTAGAAATATATGAATCCACATCCCTTTCAATAACCCATTCAACAACCAAAATTTTATCAGAATACTTTTGATCATCCATCAACAAGTGAACCACTAATTGAGAACCAATAAATATAATCTGATGATGATGGTTTTTACAACATGAAGCATAAATGAGATGTAGCTATCTTAACAACATGAGGCTGACAAATCTAATCATAATGTTGAAGATTCATCCATATAGAAAAACAAAGGAATAGAAACCATGATTAAGAAGGAAAGGCCAAAACACATTTGAAAAACCACAATGGTAGAAAAATGATATCACTAAACCATTAATTTATATATTTGTCTAGTCAGAGATGGGAGAATAAGTGTGAATTCAACATGGAATTAAAAAAACATTCAGAAATCTAGATAAAACTCCCAATACAAGAAGATATTTGATAAATCCTAAAGTATTAAAAAAATTTAAAATAATTATTCCTGAAAAACGGTGGATGCATGGAAATGAGAGAATCATATTGCAGAGATGAATCTCCACACTGATCACAACATCAACACCACAAAAGATGTTATGATCTAGGGACATACTCTATTCCCTATACTATTAGATCATTAAATTTTATGTATGCATTATGTGATCTATGACAATTAATTAATGTTGTTTCTCACTTAGTTTTTTCATCATTAATGATCACATAACTAAATCATACTCATTTCATCGTATAATTATCAAATAGATCCACTATTTTTCTAGTTGGAGTTGTAGACGTTATACTAATAGGAGTAAGAGGATTGATCATTCAAGTATACATTTTTTTTCTTACCATGGAAAAAGATAGTGCATTATCACACTCGTTGATCATCATGGGGAGACTATTCTTGAATATAATAAAGACCATTATCAATGTCCATAAAGGAACACTCAAAATGGAACTTGGTGATAATGTATTACTTTTCAATATTCTTAATGTGATGAAGCATCCTTTTAGATGTCACTCATTTTATTAGATCTCCCATGAAGAAGGTACATAACCAATTGAATATTCATGTAAACATCATGAATTCATAATAGTAGGAGATCATTTTTCAATTAAAAATACCATTACCAAAAAACATGAGAATTCCAATTTAATGTTAGTATAAGAGGTTACTACGGTTTTTTTACTGATTTATTAAGAGAAGAAGACATGTTGTAATAGAACCATGCTTTAGAAGTAGGTTAAATCAACTCAATATCATCCCTAGAACAACCACTATGTCTATAGTTAAAATGAAATCATAGTGATTTAAAAATGTCAACCTTACAAACAAAAGGAAATTACTAGTGATAATTTCCATTAAAATATATCATAACTATGAAAAAACTCTAATTGTCATTCTTAAAAGAAAATCCCATGTCACAGGATGGTGTTTAGGCCATATATGCATTATCAAACCAATGCTCTGCTCTAATATAATACTTTTAGAATGTTATTTTTAAAAGTTATACATGTATAGGTAATGTTTAATACCAAAATTATGAAGGATATACAGAATTAAATAAAAAAAATATTAGTTTCTAACATCATTTACATAATCTCTACCTCACAATGGGTCTTCCCCATCATGTGGTTCCAGTGGGAACTAGGATATCAATTTTCAAGATTGAGAAAATAAATAGATCCTCATGATAATAATAACTAGTTGTGGGGTGTTTATAGATTTCAAAAAGTCTAATCATGTTACTAGAAAAGACCACTACTCTATTATGTTCATAATTTATATTCTAGATGGATTAACTAAAATACTCACTATTGTCTTTAAATGGTATCTCGGGATAACTCTAGGTAAAAATTTCACTAGAAGACAATGAGAAGATGTCCTTCACCTTTCCTTTAGGAAAATGATTCTAAAGGAGGTTGTTTTTTTGGCTATAAAATTCCCCAAGTACATTTCTACAGTATATGGTGATTATTTTTTCATATCGTATTTTCAGATTCCTTGAGTTATTTATAGATTATTTCACTATTTTTGATAATTTTTTTAATCATTTATTAAGAGAATTTATAAAATGTTTCAAAAATGTGCCTAGAGAAAAATAAGATTTTAAACATCAGGAATTGTAAATTTATGGTTGAAAAAGGAATGGTGTTAGGCCACATAATCTCAGAGAACATAATTGGGTTAGATAAGTTAAGATTTTTGTAATAAACTCATTTCCATATCTCACATTCCATAATAATGTTTGGTCAATTTAAGGCCATGCAAGTTTTTAAAAAAATGTTATCAATGATCTTAGTCGTATTTAACTTCTTATATAGAGAATATTTTTAGAATAATAAAATAATAATGTTGAATATGAGGGTATAATAGCATATGATGAGTTGAAACAATGGTTGATTACACTGAAAATATGCGACCAACCAACTCGGACCATCATTTCATGTTTCTCTACTACACATCAAATCCAATGGTGGGAGATTAAATCTAAAAATAATTGAATTTAAGCCTTAAATAATAGCATCTTTATCTAGGGAATTGGATTCCACATAGATAAAGCACATATCTACAAAATATTATTTCCCAGTATTAACATTTTTTGTCGATAATGATAGATAATATCTAATTGGAAACAATGTAATTGTTTTCTCAGATCACAAAGATTTCAAGTGTATAATTAAGGAGGATTATTGTAGTCCAATAATGGTGAACTGGACGCATCCCTTATAAGAGTTCTACTTGGAGATCAAGTAAAAATAGGAACTGAAAATCAATTGGTTGTTCAACTATATCGATTACCCCGCATTGCTAAACTAGAAATTCTAAATAAAAACCCACTCAATAATTTTCTTCTAGGCGACCAACATTAAATCATAGAAGGTGAAATACTATAGTACAAAAAAAGTGTCAATTATTTTGTCATATCTCCAGTACCATCTCATCTAAACTAAAATCCTTAGAAGAAGTCTAAATCTAAATCAATATTTTATATTTTGGAAGACCAATTAATATGGAAAATATATAATGATCAATTCATAAGAGGAATCACTCCATAAAGTGAAATATAATTAGTTTTTGATTTTTTTTCAGAAATTATATTGTGGAGTACACTTTGGATCTCATAGTAAAATAATAAATGTTTTAGAATTCAGAATTTATTATCCCAAATTATTCAATAATGCATATGAATTTTGTAAGAGATGTGGAAAATTATCTTTTTCTTGTAATATATCCAAATTATATGACATTCCTCAAAACATGACTACATTTGGAAATTTATTGAATTATGGGGAATAGAATTCAAGGATCCATTTCCAATGTCATTTAATAATTATTATATTCATTGAGTTTTATATTATGATTCAAAATTGGTGGAAGAAAAAGACACCACGATAGGTGATGTTAAAGTAGATTCTAATTTTTTAGGACAAACATATTACTAATGTTTGGATTAAAATGACAATTCATTAAAGCCCAAGGTACTCATTTCTATGACAATAAAATCATGGAATTAGCCAATACATATGAGTATACATCATAAAACATCAACACCATACCATCCTAAAATGGCCAAACATAAATCTCTAGTTGAGAAATTAAGGTAATTCTGGCAAACCTACTAAACCAAGTAGGAAAGACTAAATATAATGGTTTGATGATACCATATGGTCTTACAGGAAAGCCTAAAACACACTAATTGGGATGAGAGATAGTATAATTATTTATCGAAGGATCTTTCACCTCACTATGGAATTGGGACATAGAGCCTAATGGGCAGTAAGGGAGATGAATTTGGACATTGATAAAGATATGAAAGAGAAGAGATTATAGATTCATGTTCAAGAGGAATTTATGAGTGAAGATTTTTAAAATTTAATGGTCTACAGATTGATATAGAGGACGGTGTATGAAAGAATAATTCATCCAATATCCTTCATCCTTGAAGATTAGGTGTAGTTATAGTAATCCAAACTAAAATTGATTCTAGGTAAACATATTTATATATTGGAAGGCCCCTTTAATGAAATTAAAATAAACCACTTTGGTTACTCTAATATTGAAAAGGAATGAGGAGAAAACCCATTCAATGTAAATGGACATATTCTAATGATGTTTTAATGGACCAAACCTCAAGTACCAATGGTGGAGATCACACCTTTTCAATCAAATTTTCAATTAATACCTACCACGACTCATAATTTCTTTTACCCGTTATTAAATGTAGTAATTTAATATTTAATATACTTTTGTGTAAAATAAATTTAAATTCATTGAACATACTGCATCAATTATGAGTTGGAGAAGAAATCTTATAGTTTATGAATTTTCTAGAAAATTCATTTTTTGAGACAAGCCAACTGTGTTAAACAAAAGCGCTTCTAAGTGGAAAACCACATTTTTTTACTTATTCCACTTTACTCAAATATCATATTTTACAATGAGTAAACAATATTTCACAACAATTTGTTTTTAATCATATTTTTTCAGGTCCATTAGTGAAGTCTACATAAGAATGGGGAAACTGAATAAAATACACATCATGGAATCTACTATAGAACAACACTAAAAGAACTGGGCCTACGTATCTTAACTAAAACATAATATGAAAAGGTATTTTTCATTTAAAATCTTATTTCGGATAATTAACTATATTTTTGATAGAAAATATGTTATTTATATCTTAAAGAAAATTGAAAACCTATTTTTTAGCTTTCATACCTTACATGAATGATCTAGGAGACAAGAATTTCTTAGGAATCCCATGATTCCATTTTTTATATTTTTACATTTATTTGATTGACTGAGTTAAATAGTGAATTGAATAATTAATGTAAAGCGTCTTTATTGAATTAATGAATTTTTATTTTATTGAATTAATTGATTCATGTTAATTAAATTTCTGTTACATTTCACACTTTGAATTTATGAAATTAATTTAGATAGATTTTTATTGTTATAATATGACACGAGTGATTGTTACAAATTACATGTTCTATTATTGAGAGTATTTATAGACCAAATAATTCTTATGTTTATCTTGATCACATTTCTTGAGTGATATGGGGGCATTCCACCTTCTAAACCATGTAACTTTTCAAATCTATGACTGTGAAAAAACACATTAGAAATGATTGAGGGGATTTTTTGTTAATACCATATCCTTAGAGACACCAGGAAATTAATCTTTTTTTATCCCCTAAATTCCATGATTGAATTCACTAGGAATGAGCCACTTAACAAGCTATTATTATACCTTACTATCCTTCTTTATTTATATTCTATTATATTTTAATGACAATGTGATAGATGATGAGTGGGAATAGAAGCTGTTGGAGCCTAAACAAATAGATGGAATGGTTCAAAAGGGAATGTCCATTCATTAAATCATTAGAGTAGCACAGAGTTGATGGAAGAGTAAAACATATAATTTTGGTAAATAACTAGAGTTTTAGGATGTATTTAAAGAGTTCATATATATATCTCCCTATAATTGAGTCTGGAGGGTTATGATGAAATGAAAAATAATACCTATTTATATTGTCCCTTTTGATAATCTTGATCACATTAGTGTTATTGGGATGTATCAGACTTGGTTCACTCAACAATAACTAAACCTGATTGTCCACAGGACCTCATGAACACCTCCACGTTTTCCATTGGTTGTCGACTAGTGGTGAGGGTCTATGGTGGAACTGTTGGGAGAATATATCCTTAATATCAATGGATAGCATAACAGTATAATAATATCAATCAATAGGAGAATCATTAAGATATCTAAATTGAGGAAGTGAAAATATACATCATATAAAGAACCAAGTAATCATGTCCATTAATGTCATGAAAAAAATGATGATCATGGAATGCTTTTATAAAATGAAATATAGGAAGATAGGGAGGTAGGTACACATATATTAAAGAGTACCAAAAGAACCAAAATGAAAAAGACAAAAATCTCTAGATAACATCATTTCCATAGATTAGTATTGTTCTCTCCCACTCCCATGATATAATAAACCTTACATTAATAATTGGGTGCATTCCCCCATCCCTACAATCATCCATGAAATCATTCTGGGTAACAAATGGTGGCCAACATACGATGTGACATAAACTTAGTAGGCCACCAAAAAAGGTTTCCAATGCTATTAATTTAATTCATATATAACCAAAAATGTGTGGGTAATAATAAAACTTTAAATTAAGTTCAGTATATAAATAACCCACATATGTCTAGGTTCCCATAGAATACCCATACTCTACTACCTTCTTCACGATAAGATGAAATGTCTCTAAATAAATAATCAGGCATGTATCAATCATAACAATGTCTCGAGACTTGCATAATATCCAAAGATTCCCTTATTAAACATATCTAATAATGATAGGTATATTAAGGCCATCAGTATTATTGAAGTCTCTAAATGAATCCAAGCATATACTTTATATTGGATGATGTAAAATATTATCATTTCATGTAATAATTCCAATGAACATAGGACCATCAAGGGAATTTTTAATTTTTAATCCAGGTATCACTACAAACATATAATGAACTAAACACTATACAATTCCATAATATGCATTATTCATAGGAATCCTGGTATCACTCTTGGTGTGTTATAATGACAATTCTCATTGAGTCTATCATTGGTAGTCCACTAAATGAGATCAAGTGTCAACCATTGAATATATGATAAAATGACCCCTAATTCTATCCTTATCAGTTCAAAAAATGTATTCCAAGTATCACTCATTCTATATAAGTAGAATTCCCTCTGATTACATCCTTGGTAGACATAATGGGAGGCCAAGTATCCCTCAGGCATGAATAAACCAACTGCCCAGTGAGTCTATCGATAGAATTCATATGAGAACCCATGAGTTACCCTAAGCTACATAACACTCATTCCATTATAATTATATAATTAATTAATTCATAATATTTTGTTCATGTAATTCATAAATTTGAACCAATCTCTCACTCTTTGAGGGACAATAACAATTCTCATGGGCCCATTGTAGAACAAAACAATATATGATCACATTTTTATCTAGATTTTTCATCACATTTATATTCAATTAACACACCATAGAAGGTGTTTTAAATAATATAATAAGATTATAAGTCCCAGTATCACACAACTACTTCCATTTATTTTAATTGAACTATTGTTTTTTTGAAAAACAACTCAAGAATAAGAGAGAATGACTTACAAACATGTAACTAGGGATATATTATTTTATTCCCTCCCTTATTATATTGAATTTATAATTAAATAAATTCATTTAATATCCCTATAGAATGTGAGGAATATCCATACATCAACAGTTATATCAAATTCATAGGTCACCCTTATTTGTTTAATATAATTTAACAACTCACACAATGGGTGGCTCTAATTAGATATTTTTAAGAATTAATTAAACCACAATGAGTCTTATGTATAGTATAAGGAAAATATATACAAATAATTGAATAATCAATCAAATTATTATTCATCTCTTGAAAAATCAAGAATGTGGAATAATAAAATATATATAAACCCCAAGAAATTGAGGGAAAGGTATGAGACTCCCAACATTATCTTCTTACTCAAATAATCATCCATTGTTAACCTATAATATCTAATGGAATGGAAGAAATAATGAAAAGATAAATCCACCCTAAAAATTGGGAATATGAGTTCCCACTAAAATAAATATTTTAGTAGGAAGAAAAATGAAAAAATTCATAAGAAAAATATATCTCAGAGATATTCATCCAATGATACTAACAGTGTAATGATTATTTTAGAAACAGGTGAGAGGATCATATATTTGATTTATGGTATTAAGGGAAAATGTTCATTTTACCCTAAATTTAAATCTCAAATTGTTTTAACCAAAGGTTGGTGAAACCATGCACCAATCGGGTAAGGATCGTTACCTAAGCACCCCATCTTTCATACTCATGGTGCATTGATAGAATAACCATGCACCGACCATACATTTTACCAATGTTAAAAATTTATAGAAACCACACGAGCATGATACCCCTATTTTTTGGTTTCATCAAATTGTGTTGCCCTAGAAAATACACTATTCCATCCTACACTATTAGATCTATCCATTTGGACATGACAACAATATTTCTACTAACTATGTGGCCCAGCTGCCTTATCCAAAATCATGGGCTCCAAGCTCCAAACATGCCTCACACAGCCCCATTTACTCTGTTACCATAAAAAGCACCCATTAGGATATATTTAAACAATATAATGAAAATTCTAATGTTTCTTTACCTCATAGAAAAATATGGGTTCTTACATTCTTCCCTCAATAAATAAATTCTTCCCTGGATTTAACTTCTAAGGGTGGTAAATAATTTAATTATAATTAATTTGGGAACTAGAAATGTATATTGGACTCCCTTTACCAAGTCTTTATTGTACACGGTCATGCTTCCAATTCAACCATACTAGAAGAACTAACTAATATCTGATAACCATCTATCCTTGAGAAAGAATAAAAATAAGATTCTCGTCAATGGATAAAAATACATCTAACTCAACCTAACCTGGCTAATGAATAGGTGAAATATCATAATGATATAAGTGTAGCTGAGATACATTTAAGATGTCGTTCATGGGTTGGTACCAATGTGGAAACTAAAATTGATAGGTTACCAGTCCAACTCTATTCAGAATCTCAAAGGTCAGAACATAATGAGGTGATAGTTTAAATTGTTTCCAAATCTATTTATGCACCAGTCTTAGTGAAAATCAAATGAAAAAGCTGACTTCTCACCTAAAAATATAATGTAATATAGTGAAAATATGTATTAGATTTAATTCTATATAAAGACGTAGACATCAATTTACTAGTAAATATAAAATACACTAATGTATCATGAATAATTTGAGGTCCGAGAAGATCTACCTCTCATACATCTAACAAGATTATGTCTAAATGGAACATCCTAATGTATAAGGATTCTTAATAATCCATCAATAAGGTGTCCTATAATTTCTTATTGTAATAAAACTCAATGAGAGGTAGGTTTACTCCCATGAACCTCTAAAATCAAGGAAGAATTCCCTAGAAATTTCCTCCAACATCTCTACCATATACTAATACTAATTGTGTGTCTATGAGTTATAGGTTGTACTCAATAGTAGTGTAAACCTAGTTCTATTTACAAACCCCTACTATAACCCTGATTTGAAATGATAATAAGTGTCTAATACTATAGAATGTTTTACCCTATGTGGGCATATGATATAACCAATGTAGATCCTCCCAAGATCATCCATTGAAGGAGGCTCCCAAATAAACAGAAAATGGAAAGCCTTTGTAAACCTATATATGATCACCAAAACAATTTCACTACCCTGAGGTTATCTAGGAAATATTGTCATGAATCCATGGTGATGTAGTCCCATTTCCACTTAGGAATTGACTATGGGTGTAAAAGCCTCAAGGTTTTATGGTGTTCTTCCTCCATTTTCTTATAGTTGGAAAAATGTGTAATGAACCCAACAATATCACACTTCATCTCCATCCACAAAAAATTGAAAATGTAGGAAATGATATATCACTGCATGACCGGGATGAATAACCCAAATAGAGGCACGATACTCTTGCATAAACTCTTATTATATGTCTCTGGAAACAATGAATGTCTATTTTTTTACAATATATCATGCTCATCAACGATCCAACTAGGATGTGATTCATCACCTACACTACTCTCCCATTGGACCAAGCCCTCAGAATCTTATAGATGCCTTATCCTTTCAATCAATATAAGTAAATAGGTCACTAATAATGATGCAAGAACAAACTATATATGATGGTACTGAACCTCCATGTTCATCCTAGAAAACATGACCATAAGCTTCCACTCTCTATTGGCCTATATAACAGCCTATTTTTGATTCCTCATTCTTATAAAATCATCAACTATAGTGCCCATTTTTGGTGTATTGGAAATTTTGATGTATATGGACTAAAGGTACTTTAACAACCTTCATTTCTAGAGATTCAAGTCACATTATATAAATATATACTTCGGGATATTTCTATCTGTATACATCAAAATTTATCTCAATATAAGTTGTTCCTCAAATGGAGTTAGGCATGAAATATAGAGGATAACTTTAGATCATGTGTTGGGTAAATCCTCACATGCGACCACAACTAATGAGGCCCATACATTAATAATTGATCCTCCGTCATCAAAAGTTCTCTTATACTGATATATAATGTATCTCAAAAGAATTAATAACTTCTAACTATGTCTTAATAAATCTTGATTGGTGCTAAAGTTAGTCTTCTATTTATCTCATTAAAGGCTCCCACATAAGATTTTGAGCATATATATATATATATCACATCTGTCCAACAAACACTTGTAAGAGGATGTTTTAATCATGATAAGTCCTCTATGAAGTGCCTGTAATAATCATATAGACCCAAGAAACTTTTTATATCAAATATCTTCTTGGGATTCTCCTATGAAGATATCGCTCTCACCTTCTTTGGGATAACTAATTATCCCATATCTAAGATAATATGATCAAATAAATTATTTTTATCCATCCAAAAGTGAAACATTGGGAGCTTAACATTTAAATTATAATCCCTTTGTTATGTAAAGATGATATCAATATTTTTTTAATGGTCATGCATATTTTTAGAGTACACCAAGATATATTCCAGGAATATCACCATAAATGAATCATGATATGGATTGAAAACCTAGTTCATCAGTTTCATGAAAACTACTGGCACATTCATGAGACCAAAAAACATTATAAAATACATATACAAGACATATCAACTATAGAATGTTGTCTGTGATATATTTGACTGTATAATATTTACCTGCTAATAACCATATCAAAGATAAATCTTAGAGTAATCCCTTTCTCCTCAAATCTATTCAGAGGGATCTTCTACAGAATAATGTGGATAGTAGTTCTTAACAGTAAGAATGTTCAACTGATGGTAATACACGTGAATAATGAGGGTTCCAACCACCTTTTTTGTGAAATGGACCAATGAACCCCCATAATGAAGAACTGGGTCATATAAGATCCTTATATTATTAATACTTAGGCTACATATTGAGATAATTCAACTCATTAATAGCCATCTTGTAATGAGGAATGAATATCAGTGGCGCTCCAGGATCTAGTTTGAGGAAAACTCCACTTCTCTTGCGAAACATAGTCCAAAAAATTATAAGAAGAAAAAAACATAAAGTAATCAACCACTTGAAGGAGATAAATATGATATGTTCCCTAATCATCCAATTATAATCATTAAATATAGATTTTTATTCCACTCATTCCATGATGGTCATGTGCAACTCAACTTTCCTAAACATTCCATTCTCCATTGTAAAAAAAATTATTCCCTTTGGCGATTCAAAATTCACTCTTTGATGATAGAAGTCAATATATGTGTGATGGGGAACTATCTAGTCCATTAGGATAATGAATATAAACCCTATCATCTTGAGGATACATAGGTCCCGTACATGGTGACACACATATATCTTCATGGGAACACCCTGAACCATCATACACTCTATGATCATATTTTCAATGAAGTATCAAGTGTCATCATGCCTTAAGAATGAAGAACATTATTCCAAAGGATCTCCACAATAGGTACATATATCTTTCTATGAGAAGAAGTTATATCTAAAAGAGAATATACTAATATATATGTTACTAGAATAGAACCTCTCACTATAGAAGGATAGACACTCTTCTCCAGAGGTATCAATTTCACTTCATATATATATATATGTATCTTGATTTATGATATTGCCTAGATCCCCTATGTAGTTCCACTCTACTAGAACTATAAGTCTAGTCTCTAGATACCCCATCCACGATCACCTCCTTTCCATAATGAGCTTAAAACACTCTAGATTACATCCTAATGAGAATCTACTAACCAATTTACTTAATGTGGAATCAGTATAGACCCTCTCTCTATAGCTAATGGTGGAAAAAATATGTAAATTCAATAAAGATGGCCCATCATGCTATAATATCATCAGTTTATTAGGTCCCTCGTACTCTGAGGACATGTATTTATTAGTCTATCACACTGATGGTACCTCACATAGATACAAAATATATACATTTTCTACTAAAATCACCTTATAGAACCTCTAGATGACATATCATAGTACTGGTCAATGTAGTTCCCGTTCTCATTGATGAACAATCCAGGCCCTCACCACCTTCCTCTCCCAGTTACGAAAAGTGATAACATCATGATTAACTATTCCAGATATGGTAGTAAGATAAAAAAATTCACTGGAGATCAAATTTCATATTTGATACCATCCTTGAATCGACAATCATTCGATAACTCATCACCTAACAGAATATGTGAAATAAGTTGGTCCTTAGTAAAATTGTTATTATAGTCCATGAATGATAATATTCCCTTCTCCAACTACATAATCTCTATGGAACTATTAGACCTTAACATATTGGAATTTAAATAATTATAGAATGCTAACTAGAAATACCTCCAATCCACATCCCAATTTTGATCAGTTTGAGTAATAACATCCAACCATATCTTGGAATAATCTTGTAACATATACATGGAGAGCATAAAACTCATCTAGGGAGGTGTCTCAAGATGCTTAAAATGGACTTTAGGATTTTGTTTTCATCCTATATTCCACCATCCTCTAAAAACATTGGTGAATGCTACTTTTATAACTCACGTGACACCACTTCCATGGTCAGCGTAGGTTATAGGGATCCCTATACAATCTTTATAAGGAGTAGGAACCCATCATGGAACATGGTATCAGTACCCATTTATGGTATCACTATAGGTTCCACAAGATGAACTACAAGAGGTTTAATTGGTGACCCAAGGATCACCACCCTAGATATTGGTCATCACAACCCTTCTAGAGCATGAATCAATGATATAGTGGTGGCACTTCCTTGAAAATGTAAAATTCATGACACAGTGAAATATTAAAAAACATATAAAATCATAGATATAAGAATATGATAGGCTCAATCCTTTCTATATATATATAAGTCACAACCTTCTTCCTGCTCCTAAATCGTGGTTTGGGAAACATACAAATCATAAAAAAAACAAGAGACACTACCTACTGCCCACTGCATTGGTCTGGTCAGGGCCATGTTATTTTCTATAATCCTAGAGTCCTAAAAAACAATGTTTCGATTAAAATATATAGAATAAAACACCCTTTAAGGAAAAATTGGATCCCCTTGTGATGATTTAATTTTAGAATTCATTTTACATAAAATTCATTCACATATATATAACAAAATCCCATTAAAATGTTGAACTATATAGAATACCACATCCAGTTTTTAATGGACCACAATCATTATAAATTTAGTTATAAAATTAATTTAATAATATATGAAAATTTATCATGTCCCTACTTAAATTGTTATCAAAATTTCATAAAGATAGAAATAAAGCACCAAAATATGTTACATGAAATGCATGAAGTAATATAAATGTGGAATGGAATAACACATGAAATATAAATAGTTAAGTGAATATGATGATTCATGATGAAATAATTCCTTGGTATATCATCCAATAGTAAAAAACTGTTAACATATTAAACAAAAAATATAAGGTGTATATATTAATAGTGAAATCAAGGTAGCTGTAATAATCACATTCCTGAATGACATGTCCAATCCCATGTAATTTGGGTTATCACTATACATAGGTTAGCTAACATTATCCTAAAAAATCCTAACATATCATATTTTTCCTTTATACAATTAAAATAATTACTAAAATGAAAAAACTACACTGATACCGCTTTGTGACATCCCAAACATGGTTCAATCCACAGTAGCTGAACCTGGTTGTCCACATGACCTTATTCATGCTTATCCATATAGAAGAGGTTTCTGAGTTGAAACAAGGGTCAATGGTGGAATATTATGGGGATTATATACCCTAAGGATCAGAGTGTAACATAGTAGTATAATTTTAATATTCAATATAGAAAGCACAAATATAACTGAAAAAATGTGTAAACATCTATTATATAATTGTACATGTAATCATATGAATCAATGATATATAAAAAATTATTATCATGAGAATATATTCAAAAACAGAAATATATGATGACAAAGAAGAAGGTACAAAAACATGTATACCAAAAAAACAAAAAAAAAGACGAAAATGACTTTATCAATCTAACATCATTAACTGTATTTTGGTATTTTTCTCCCTCAATTCCACGATATAATAAATAAACTCTTAGAAATCAAGTGATTAAACCTATTCTTAACTATATAAATGAATTTTATCTAGGTTCAAAAAAGAATATGGGGCACGAAGTGTGGTAAAATTAGTAGTCCCCCACCAATGGTTTCTAATTCCATCCAATCGGTGAATATAAAATAAATAGTGTGTAGGTAAAATAAATTTGTTAAGGAAGTCAATTATATAAATAACCAAAATAGGTAGGGATTCTTATGGAACAGCTGTACTATTTTACTAACTTTTAACTAAGCTAGAATGTCTCTAAATAAAAAGTCAAGCCAATATCAATCATACCAAAGTCATGAGAACTAGATCATATCCTAGGATTCCCCCATGAACCATATATAAAACAAATTATGTATAATAAGGACATCAATAATGTATAAGGATCAGATAAAATCCAAGATTGTTCTTTTGATGTAGGAGAGGTGTTATATGATAATTTAATCAAATAATTTAAATGAATTTAAGGCCATATGTGGCATTCAAATTTAGAAACCAATTATCACTCCGAAAATATCATTAACTAAACACCTTTTAATTGGATCCTTGTCATTTCTTATTAGAATCCTGGTATCACTATTGATGTTGTATGAAATCATTTCTCATTAATTTTTTCATTGGAGGTCCACTATGTGAGATCAAGTGTCATCCGTGGTGAATATAATGACATTCCCTCTCATTATATCCATGGAAGACAACAATGGATGTCTGATAATCACTCATGGAGTATAAATAATCAACCCTCAATGTCCTTCCTTGGCAATCCATAAGTGATTTCAAGTATCATTCACACATAAAAAATCCATCTACGATTTGAGTCTACCCATTTCATATATAGGAAAAACCATGTGTAACACGAAGGGGACTAATAACAATTAAACTATAATAATTTAATTTATCAATAAAGAAGAATCTGTTTATGGAATTTCATAAATTTCATCTCATCTATCAATATTTTGAGGAAAAAAGAATGGTCAATGGTGCATTGTCTAACCATACAATATAATTTCTAAATTTTAACCCAATTGGTTATCAAATTTATAATAAATTAACTCAACTCAAAAATTGGATTAAATAATATCATAGAAAATGAAAAAGTAGAAACACACAAATCATTCCATTCATTTTAATATTCCATTTATATTATGAGAAATACCTCATGTTCATGAAAGAAAGAATAACATCCAAGGGCCTAAGGACACATTATTCCATTCCCTCTATTATTAGAATAAATTACAATTCAATTAAATCATTTAACATCCATAAGGAAATGGGTAAAAGGCCACACCTGAATAAGTGAATCAAATACATAGGCCACCCAGGGAGGTTTAATCTCATTTAACAAAACAACTAAGGTGTGTTCAAATTGGGTTCCATAAACATTAATTTAACTTCAATGGGTTTCTTGAGTAGTATAGATCAAACATATCCATTTAATTCAGGAATCAATCCAATTAATAGGTTTGACATAGGAAATCTATCATGCATCAAAACATATTATATATAAACACCATGAATTTTAGGGAAATGAATGTTACAACTGACCTCAACTTGTTAGCAGAACTGTTATCCTTTTTTGGCCTTTAATTCCTGATAAAACAGATGAAATCAATAAAAGAAACAATATCCATAAAAATAGGGCATATGAGCTCACACAAAAATAACTATATTTTAGGAATTCAAATGATTAATGTTAATAGATGAATAAATACCTTACCTATACACATCTAATAAGATTTACTATGTCTCTATTGGAATTCAGAAGTGAGATATATAAAAAATATTCGGTAAAATTTTAAGGAGAAATATCCCACGACCAGCCTCTCAAGTGTGATAAATGAGTGGTGAGAGGATAAAAAATTTCCTTTTAGGTAGTAAAGGGAAAAAAGTAAAATTTCCCAAATTTTATAGGGATAATAGTTGGATAAATCATGAAACAATCATGCATAACTCACTACCTAAGCACCCCATAACACATTATCATGGAACACTATTTGTAAACCCATGCAATTAATGTGCATTAACCTTTATTAAAAACATTTCAGTAGTCTCTTGGGAATGAAAAATATATTTCACTATTTCATAAAACTATACAGCCCTAGAATGCACACTCATCCAACCCTTACATTTAGATCTAACTATACAAAAAAAGTGACAAGATTTCTGCTAATAGTGTAGCCCAGTAGCCTCCTCCATAATCTTAGGATCTGGGATCTGAACAGTCCTGAGAGACCCATGTTTCTTCTATGACTCCACTATACACTCTCATTAGGATTAATTTAAAGAAGAAACTGAAATTAAAATGTCTTATACCTCATTTAAAAAGATGTATTCTTAAAAATGTGGATTATCAACTTCAACTCCCACTAATATTATCTCAATTATATGAATTATTCCACATATCCCTCTTAATAATGTAAGAAAAAGATCCCTCACACTAACTAAATTCAATGGTGGTACAACTGTAAAATGATATTTCTTATGAGGAGAAGACAGTGAATATATGAGACCATAGTGATATTGTTTTACACAACAAAAAAACTCATATTTTCAAATTTCCATGTATGAACAATAAATTAGAATAAGAGACACTATAACCAAAGGATGTTATGAAATTTATGT
This sequence comes from Viscum album, assembly GCA_963277665.1. Taxonomy (NCBI): domain Eukaryota; kingdom Viridiplantae; phylum Streptophyta; class Magnoliopsida; order Santalales; family Viscaceae; genus Viscum; species Viscum album. The sequence goes on along the minus strand of OY728132.1, from coordinate 26,863,251 downwards.
TCCCTAATTTATTTTAACCATAGTGTATAGAATTAAATTTTATGGGTGAAATATTTTATTTGTGGAATGACGTAACAACATAGACATTTATATATAGTTTTTCCCTATCATATTTGTATGTTTGAAATATTTAGTAATTAAATACATTATAAAAAATAATGATAAATATTTAGATCATTTATTTAGATTTTTTAATTTGGTAAAATATTAATCCAAGTAATGTTTTTTATATTATAATCAAAAAATAAATAGAAAAAAGTATGATGACCTGAATACGAGAAATCCTATATTATCTATCTCTAATAATTATATTAATCGTGAAAATCACTGAAAAAAATGAAACAAAATTAAAGGACTCTATTAAAAAAAATTATGTACTGAATATAAATACTCATTAAAAACTAATTTAACATATTAATGAATAAAATATGAGAAATTTATATGAAGTTGAGATGAATTTTCTGTACTGGTAATTATGGTCATTTTACATTATGACCATTATAAATTTATTAATTATAATTTTAGGATTAAAATTAATTTATATTTATTATAATTAAATGAACATGTTAATATAGAAAGGAGAAACAATGACCTTATATAGTTGATTCATTCCTTATATGGAAATTTATTAGAACTTTGTATGAAGGTATGACCATTGGGATTGGAAATATATAATTTAAATTAAAATAAAATTTCATGATAGATTCTTGAATTTTAAATAAAATTTCTTTTCATAAAATTATTTTTAAAAAGTATTATTTATTTAACTATTACTGGTAATATAATTTTTTAACGGGCTAGGTAATTTTAATAGGGTCAAAAATTAACTCTTTAATAAAAGTTATTATTATTAAATAAATAATATTTATTATTCATATGTTAAAATTATAATTTTTGTAAAATTATTTTGATAAAATAGATATAAATTTGGAAATAAAAATTTCAAAATAAACCACTGGTTAATTATACAGATTTTTTTGAAATAGTTTATTTTTTTGAGTAAAAATTAAATAAGGTATAAATAAATTGTATGAATTCTGTCATCATAAGGTTTAATAATATTGATTTATAATATGGACAGAGGTCACGGTCTAGTATTCTATGGTGATTTATGATTTTATGCCAGAAAACATCACTCATCCATGGTGATTCATCTCTTCATTGATCTTTCTGGATAGAGGAGTAAATTTTGACGACGCTCTTGAAATGGTTAAGATAGGAAATTATGGATCATATTGAAAAATAATTGGAATCGTTAGGGAGGTTTAGAAGGAAAAAAATTCCAATATGTGATGGTTGACATGGATGGGATTACCAAAGATCTATGGATCGTAGCGTTAGTGGCCAGGTGGACGACGCACGAAGATCCTCAATTTTGGCCGAATAAATTAAAAATCTATGTCGATCTCTAGATTTGAAGACCGAATTGAGTTGAGTTCACTTATATTAGGATATCAATAGTGCTCAAACACATATTTTTCATATATTAAAGGTTATAAAAAATCCTGGATCTTCAATGGTGGCCATGATGAACGTTGATAATCAATTATATGTGGAATTTGTGACTGAGGAAGATGGTGTGCATCATTCTTCTACACTAGTGGAAGTGATGTCCTCCCAATGTCAATATGAAGTGATGGGGTGAATTGTTTCATCAGTTAATGATGTGGTAAAGGGTAGACCAGGTTCTTTTAATGAGGTAATGAATAGTGATAATCTAAAAAATGTGGTGAAATCCCCAATTGGTAATGTGGAAATTTAATATGACTCCAATAGAAGGAATTTTTATTCTATTAAAGATGTTGTTCAGGAAAGAATTGTGAAAAATGATGACACTACCTAGTTTATTTAAAATAAAGTTGATATTATAAAAAATTTATTATGACTTTTGAGCACTCTAATATTTTGAGGTTTATTATACGTACTGGCGAAAGGATTTTGAAGACCAGGTATTTGGTTTGAAAGATTAATATGTATGGGGTTTTTTGATTGGAAATGAATTCCAACGGTTGAGGACTGTTTCACATAATTTTCCCATCAGAGGATTTGAATCCCAAATAATGGGGGAATGGATCAATTTCTTTAAATCCTAGTGTGGGGTTCTTTTAAGAATGATATTTATGTTTCAATTATTTTTCAATAAAATATACTAGGGTTCAAGTCTAGATATAAATTATTGACATCACATAGACCCTATGGTATCCTAAGATTTTTTTTAATATATCTTATGTTATTGAAATTATAATCAAAATGGATAGGTCCACTAAGGTTGAAAATTTTAGCCATTTTTATAGGGTCCCAATGGAGGTATAATTTTTTTATTGCTTGATTCAGAATATTATCCTTCTATCAGTAGATACTGATATCTCTCTAAAAGTGGGATATGAATGACTATCAAAATTTTTCTTTGACTATCAAATTATTTTTCATGGTAAGCATATTTTTTTTATAAAAATGTGATTTTATATTTTTTTCATTAAAAGGGCTTCATGAGACTACTTGTTGTATGAAATTGAGTTAGAATCTGGGGATGGGTAAAAGGCATGTTAAGGAACCAGACTACTGGGGTAGTGTAAATGGGAATCATGTCAATTTTTTCTATGTTGGTACCTCATGTTATAATACAATCCGAAAGGAAATAGTTTCTGCTTCTATTGGTGTTTAATTGTATCAACATGAAACTACATATAATATTATTTTTTAGGTGGGTAGATATAATTTTATTTTTATAACTAGACAGTATAGAAAGCACACTGGTGAGGAGTGAAAATCTATGTATAAGGATGTCTGTGTTTTGTCAAGGTACTCTTCCTCACAAATAGATGATAATGGAGGTATTGTGAAACCACTGTCTAGGAAATTTTGAGCAGATGTTCTGTAGGTTGATGTGTTGAGGAAATATTATGTACAATAGAGCATGGATTATATATATGAGACTCATAATTTCATCACTTCTTCCGGAGTGTCTGGGAAATGAGGTAATGTCTCAAATGATGGAACTGAAAAGGAGTAGGAGATGGTCTTATTGGTCATCACTCATCTTCGATCCAAAGGCAATATTGATCTTGTTTCTTAAAATCATGATATGATAAATTGCATGGGAATTATGGTCAATAGTGAAGGTTTGTCTTTGATTTTTCAAGGATGAATGATGTGGAAAGATTACTCCAATTTTCCCAAGAATGTGTCTATTAGGCCATCTTCCACGGCATTAAGGATCAAGATCCTTTCAGAGCAAGAAAGTTCCATGTAGAGGATCTGTAAGATCCTCAATCATGGTACTGAATAGTGATATTGGGATACTACTAACGACGGTGGTTATTTTGATTTTGATAATGGGAATAATCTTTCTTTTTTATTCTTATTTTTCTTTTATAGATGTGAGAATTCCCATTGAATGATCTCATCCTTTTTTATGCTTGATTTCCCTCTTTTTTCACCATTAATAAAATAGTGTGGTATTTATCTTCTAGATAGGCCTTTTTTCCAATTATAATATTATAATTGCAATGACCCGCCAATTCTCATTGGCTTGAGAGCTCAACGAGTCATTACTAGGCCTTAATAGACATCCCCGAGGCACCAAAGGCTGGCAATAAATGCCGAAGGGTTTCAAAATACAGGGGGGGCGATTTACCCTTTAACTGAAAACAACCAAAAAACAGAGAAAACTAGATAAACATCTCCAAGAAACCACTATATGATTCATGATTTAAAACCAAAACAAATCAACCATTATTTTCATAAAAAACCAACTAAGTGCAACAACAGAGTACAAAACCAAATCAGAGTAAACAACGGAAATACAACTACAATACTTCAAGACAACAACCCAACTCCATGCTCCACAGGTTCCAAGCTCCAACATCACGAACCAGCCCAAGGGTCATGAAGTAGTGCTATAAACGTGTGGCACTTTACCTTTGCCAACATCCCGGTATATGACATCTGCAAAAGCACCAATGTACCAAAGTAGGGGGTGAGTAATGAAACTCAGTAGGTTTTCCCCAATGACTTCCCAACCCATGCCTCTAGGTTAAAACATTTTAGGAAATTATACAAAACAATTTTTATAAAACAATTACAAAATAGTTCAAAATATAGCAAATTCCATGTCAAATCCATTTTTCCAACAAAAACTATTTTCCAACAAAGCAACTGAGCAAAGTTTCCCAATCATATTCACATTTCCATTTTGGAACTTTCATTCCATTTCACAAATCCACACAACCATCCATTTCACAACCCATGAAATCCACTATGCATGCATCATTATGATAGTTCCATAATCATGAGCAGTCCCTCGTCGATCTACCAAGTCGTCAAAAGGTAATTATTCTCTATGTGCCGTTACACTTTTGGCACCGAGCACAAGGTCATATTTCAACCAATCCTCATAAATGCAATATGAAAACACACAGCCATTATGCCCAAAAACAATACCATTTAAACCATGCTAAAACCATTTCAATAAAACACCCTTTTATTGAAAACCTTTTTCCCATAAACCATTTTCCATATCCCGTAAATCCATATTTTAAAATAACTATTTTAAAACCATGAAACTGAAACACTTTTCACAAACCATTCATTTAATTTCCAAAATTTTATCAAAACCCATAAATCATTTTAAACTATATATTCAAGTTCTATGAAAGTGGAATTGAGAGTGAATCCACCTACCTCAACAAATTGGGCGAAACCAAGCCACGGACAAAGAACGCTCAAGAACACCGGGTCAAAACACCAAAAACCCTCATTAGATCTCTTATCCTAACACAACCAAGACCAAAACCTTTCATATTTGGAATCCAAACCCTTAGATATACCTTGAAAGGGCTTAGATCTAAAAAAACAAGAGAAGAGGATAAGTATATCTATGTAGATCTAAGAAACTGATCAAGAATGATCACATACCTTAAGAATCTGGCATCGATTCGCCAAGAGAAGCCTTCGGATTGCCTCCAGCATGCTTGGGATAAGTCTTCCAACCTTCAAGGGAGAGTAATCTCGAGTTAGGGACACTTATGAGGTTTAATTAAGGTAATTAAAGGAAAAACTGGTTAGATTCACAATTTTATGATCTAACTTTAAGTGACTGCATGGTTAGTCTGCACGGTTTGACAAAACGTGCGCTAACCGTGCGTTAGCTTCTGCCTTGGACCTCCTTCATGAACAACCTCATCTCAGGGTTTACCTTAACCATATGTCGACCATGCAGAAGCCACTGCCTCCCCAGTTAGACACACACGGTTTATCCGCACGGTTTGACAAACTGTGCGCCGCCCGTGCGCCTTCCCCTTTGCTTCAAACATCACTCCAAGATCTCTCGATTCTCCCATACGTCACCAAAAACTTTTTAAATACATGAAATGTATCAAGTAAGGGTTACATACCAGAAACCGGGGGTACTAAATTCTCCCCACAATTTCCCTTTCCTTCCCTGGAAAGTACAAAACCACTTCTTGACTGAAAGAGTTCTGGCCACTAATCCTTCATTTCTTTCTTGCGTTCCTAAGTATCCTCTTGAATTTGACCATGTTTCCACAAACCCCTCACTAGGATGATGTTTTTTCAATGCAAGAAATTATCCTGCCTATCCATAATCCACATCGGGATATGTAATAACGAGGCATCCAGCTCTAGGTTAATGTGATTCCATCTGATCACATGGTCAGGATCAGGCTGATACTTCTTCAACTGAGATACATGGAACACATTATGCACTACACTGAATCGTGGTGGTAATTCCAACCGATACGCCACATCTCCAACCCGTTCCAGTATCTCAAAAGGGCCTATATATTGAGGAGATAATTTTCCCTAATTCCCAAAATGATGTTGTCCATGTCTTGGAGAGATTATCAAAAATATGTGATCACTCACTGCAAACGACAATGGTCTTCAGTGATGATCTGCATAAGATTTATGACGACTTTAAGCCATCTCCATCCTCTTTCTAGTCAACTGAATCTTTTTAGTTGTTTCTTGGACAAGGCTCGGCCCGACTAGTGATGTTTCACCAGTTTCCACCCAGCATAGTATAGAACGACAAGGACGCCCATACAATGCTTCAAATGGAGCCATGCGTATTGAGACTTGATAGCTGTAATTGTATGAGAACTCCACTAATGTTAAATGCTCCTCCCATGAGCCACCAAAATCCATTACACAAGCCAGCAACATGTCTTCTAATGTCTGTATCGTCCTCTCGGATTGCCTATCCGTCTGAGGATTATATGTCGTGCTCATAGTCAACTGAGTCCCAAGGGCTTGTTGTAAGGATTTCCAGAAACGAGATGTGAACCTTGGATCTCTATCTGAGACTATAGACACAGGTACACCATGTCTCTTTAGCACTTCCCGAATATAGATATTTGAAATATATTCCACCATATGGGTTTCACAAATTGGGATGAAATGTGATGACTTGGTTAGACGATCCACTATCACCCAAATGGATTCGTGTTTCCGGACCATTCTTGGAAGACCTATAAAAAAATCCATTACTATCTGCTCCCATTAATATATTGGGATAGGTACAGATTGTAAAATTCCAGATGTTCTTTGATGGTCTTCTTTAACCTGCTGACAAGTTAAGTATCGCGAGACGAATTTAGCCACCTTCCTTTTCATGCCGCACCACCAAAACTGTGCCTTTAGCATCTTATACATATTCTGTGTACCCGGATGTACAACCCATATTGAATGGTGGTAATAATTAAGGTGTTTTTCTTGAAAAACTATAGGTACAACCATCCGATCTTTAAAACACAAAATTGAACCTGCATCCAGTTTCCAGCCATCAATGGTCTCCCCACCATTGAGTTTTGAACTCATTATCAGATATTCTGCATCAGTTGTTTGTGCCTCTTTGACAACTTTTACCAGTTCAGGAACAAGCACAACTGAAAAGAAAACCTCAACATCACCATGGTTTTCACATTCCACATGCATGTCAACTAAGACTGACATCAACTGCCATTCATCTAAAGCTTCTTTTCACCAACTGAGCGTACGAATTTCTACTTAATGCATCAGCCACTGAATTTCCCTTACCCGGTGTATACATCAAGTCAAAATTGAACATTTTAAGGTACTCCATCCCTCTCCTCTGCCTCAGATTCAAATCTCCTTGTGAGAAAATGTGTTTCAGGCTTTTGTGATCTGTAAACACAGTGAACTTCTCACCAAAGAGATAATGACGCCAAGTCGTCAAGGTATGGAAAAAAACAGCTAACTCCAAATCGTGTGTTGGGTAATTCTTCTCATGAACCCTCAACTACCTTGAACTATAAGAAAAAATATGGTGTCCTTTCTTGAGAACACAACCCAACCCTATTCCCGAAGCATCACAATACACCACATACCCCTGTCCGGATTCCGAAAAAATCAAGAAGGGTGCTGATGTAAGGGGAAATTTCAACTCTTGAAAAGATCTAGGAAATCCTTCAGTCTATTGAAATGCTCTATTTTTCTTTTTCAATGTTATCATAGGGGAAGATAGTCTTGATATGTCATGCAAAAAGCGTCGGTAATAACAAGCTAGACTAAGAAAACAATGTATTTCAAAGATAGTCTTCGGCGGTTGCCAAGAAAGAACATCTTATATCCTTTCAGGATCCACTAAAACACCTTTATCCGAAACGACATGGCCTAGAAAACTTACTTCTTGTATCTAGAAATCGCACTTTGACAATTTGACATACAACTGATGGGGCCTCAAGATTTCCAACACTATCGCCAAGTGTTGCTCATGCTCAGCCATTGTTCTTGAATACACCAATATGTCATCCACATACACCACAACAAAAGAATACAGATATGGATGAAATATTCGATTCATCAATCCATGAAGACCGGTGGTGCATTCGTAAGACGAAAAGGCATTACTACATATTCGTAATGGCCATATCAGCTTCTGTTGGTTGTCTTCGGAATATCCTCCTTCCGAACTCGCAACTGGTGATATCTTGACCGTAATTCAATTTTGGAGAACCACTGATCTCCCCTCAATTGTCCAAACAGGTCATCAATGCGTGGAAGTTGATATCTATTCTTTATCATAACTTGGTTAAGTTTATGATAATCCACACATAGCCTCAAAGTTCAATCTTCTTTATTTACAAAAAAACTGGTGCTGCCCATAGAGACACACTTGATCGAATAAAACCTATTCTTTCCATCTCTTTTAACTGCACCTTCAATTCCTTTAACTCCATTGGTTCCATCCTATAAGATGGAAGTGAGAAATTAATGGTCCCCGGAAGGAGATTAATCGTAAAATCCACTTCTCTTACAGGTTGTAACCCTGAGATGTTTTCAGGAAAGACAACAGTAAATTGATTCCCCACAGTTGGAAAACTATTTTCAGTGATCTCTTCCAATGATGACAAAGTCAACACTGCCAATTGGTAAGAGATCTTTCCCACCATTGGTTCCAACAAGCTCATTTCACCTTTCTCCCCTAAAGAGATGGTCGATTCCATCCTCCGTCGTGAAACTAACATTTCTCTCATAACAATATATGTGATCCTTAAATGTTGTCAACCAATCCATACCCAGGATTCTATCATAGGCATCCATCTCCAACATAGAGAATTCCCATTTCAGTTTAGCTCCATCAACTTTTATAACACATGTTCTACACACGAAGGCTTGACACTCTCTTTCACCAAGAGGAGTTTGCAGTTTTAACATAGAAGGAATAATTTCATGATTTAAGTTCATAAAATCCTCAATCTGAGAAGCGAGAAAAGAATGGGATGCACCAGTATCGAACAAAACTTTCATGATGGTAAAATTCCAAAGAATCGTACCTATCACCTTAGACGGTCCAGACTGGTCATCCAAAATCATCTGTTCCGCTCCATACAATTACTTTGTTGCTTCACTTTTCTCCTTATTTCCTTGTAGAGATTGCCCTCCCTGAGGTGTCATGGTATTCCTGGAATAACCATAACTAGATCGGTTCTTCTGGTGAGGCTGATTTTTTTTGTCCTCGCCCTGTCGAAACATAAGATGCTTGTGACGCCTGGGAAGAGTCACACGCACCCGACCTCGGAGCACTGTTACAATATCACTGAAGACGCCCCATCTCTTTGCAATTGTGACATGCTTTTGGTGGTGTTGTACATTCTTGTTTCCTGTGGTCAATCGCACCACATTGAAAACACCCATTTTACATCAAGGGTCATGGAGGAATATTCACTGATCCAACCGTCTGATTCTTAATTGCACTCCCACCTTGGAAGTAGGTGTCCCTCTTCCGTTTGTACCCAGTATTATAGTTCCCACCCATTCCCATTGGTATCATCAAACTTCCTCCTACCATAACTCCTAATATTTCTCTCTCTGCTACTATTTCTCTGTTTACCATCTCCATATAATCCATAATATAGAGCACAACTATCTTCGAACGAGTCTCCTGTCACAACCCTGATTCAAAGATGTGTTCCTTTAGCGACGCACTTGTAGTAACATCCGGTGCAAATCATACTAAATTATTGAATTTAGCTGCATACTCTGTGACATAGAGATTTTCCTGCTTCAGGTTGAAAGATTCAGTTTTCCTCTGGATCATGAACATGTGATGATCGAATTGTTTATAAAACAATTCCTCAAATTCCTCCCAACCCAGGCCTTGATCCACCTTAACGTGCACCCCTAGCTCCCACCACTATTTTTCAAGACCCTACAACATATATGTCGCCAACTTCACTTTTAGTTCAACTGTTGTGCCGATGAAATCGAAGATACGATTCATCCTACTCAGCCACACCTCCACCCTTTCTAGTTTCGAATCACCCCGAAAGATGGGTGAATTCTGCTTCTGGAACTGGACGGAACGGTCTACATGCCTTTCCTGATCCCTCTGATTCCCTGTGTCCACCACCTGAAACACTTGAACGTTACTCTGAACTAGCTCTTGGTTCACACGTGGTTCAGGTGCAACCACATTCTCCACAGCTTCTTCTCTTTTGTTTTTACGACGTCTAATGGGTGCCATTTTCAATACAAAAAATGCACGCCATTAGTCTCACTTCCTTGAAACTAAAGGCTTATAATTTCAATCTCTATTACACCTCTATCACAACATCGATTTCATAACATTTATAATATAGATATTTTCTTTCTTTTGAAAATAAATATATTTTCAAAATACATGAACCATTCTCTTTTCATAGTCTTTCATTTGAAAGGAAGTTCTAAAATTTTTAGAAGTCACGATTTTTCATCAAATCATAATCCATTTGTAAAAATGATGTATGCACACAAAGTGGTAAGTCATTCCTCTAATTCATTTCATGCTCATCTCATTGGATAAACCCATGAAAATGAGATGTGTTGTCCTATAAGTGTCTGCAGAACACTTATGTAATCATCTCCCTTGTAACTTGAAGTTCAGCATAAAAAGGTTATCTACGTCTTTTATGATCTAAATTCCATGTTCCTAAAATCCTACTCCTTTATAAGATGACTACGCAAGGAAAAAAAAGAAGGGATTTCAACTCAAAGACCAAGAACATTGATGACTACCTGTTAGGCAAGGACTGAACAAGCCGATACCATTTGTACCTCAAAGGAAGGACCAGACTGATACCATTTGTAATGACCCACCAATTCTCATTGTCTTGAGATCTCAACGAGTCATTACTAGGCCTTAAGTGACATCCCTGAGGCTCCAAAGGTTGGAAACAAATGCCGAAGGGTTTCAAAATACATGGGGGACGATTTACCCTTTAACTGAAAACAACCAAAAAATAGAGAAAACTAGATAAAAATTTCCAAGTAACCACTACATAATGCGTGATTTAAAACCAAAACCACTGAACCATTATTTTCATAAAAACCCAAATAAGAGCAACAACTATGTACAAAACCAAATCAGAGTAAACAATAGAAAGAAAACTACATGAATTCAAGAGGCATCCCAACTCCATGCTCCCCAAGTTTCAAGCTCAAACATCACGAACCAATCCAAGAGTCACGAAGTAGTGCTATAAACGTGTGACCGTTTACATTTGCCAACATCCCGGTATATGACATCTGCAAAACAACCATCGTGCCAAAATAAGGGGTGAGTAATGAAACTTAGGAGGATTTCCCCAATGACTTCCCAACCCATGCCTCTAAGATAAAACATGCTAGCAAATTATATAAAACAATTTATATAAAACTATTCCAAAACAGTTCACAATATAGAAAATTCCATGTCAAAACTATTTTTCTAACGAAAACCATTTTCCAAAAAAGCAAACACGAAAAGTTTCCCAATAAAATTCACATTTCCATTTTGGCACTTTCATTCCATTTCACAAATCCACACAACCAACCATTTCACAACCCGTGAAATCCACTATACATCTATCGTTATGATAGTTCCATACTCAGGAGCGGTCTCTTGTCGATCTACCAAGTCGTCACAAGGTAATTATTCCCCATGTGCCATTACACTTTTGGCACCGATCACAAGGTCATATTTTAACCAATCCCCATAAATGAAATATGAAAAGACACACCAAGTATGACAAAAAAACACACCATTTTAACCATGCCAAACCCATTTTAATAAAACACCCTTTTATTAAAAACCTTTTTCACACAAACCATTTTCCAAATCCCGAAAATCTATATTTTAAAACACTATTTTAAAATCAAGAAACCAAAAAACTTTTCACAAACCATTCTTTCAATTTCCAAAATTTCATCAAAACCCATAAATCATTTAAAACTAATCCTTCAAGTTCCAAAAAATAGGAATTGGGAGTGAAGCCTCATACCTCAACAAATTGGGCGAAACCAAGCCAGGAACAAAGAACGCTGAAGAACATCGGGTTAAAATTCCAAATACCATCCTTAGATCTCTTCTCTTAACACAACCAAGACCAAAACATGTCATATTTGGAATCCACACCCTTAGATCTACCCAGAACGGGTGTATATCTAAGAAAATAAGAGAGGAGGAGAAGTAGATCTATGTAGATCTAAGAAACCGATCATGAACGATCACATACCTTAAGAATCCGGCTCCAATTCGCCAAGATAAGCCTTCGGAATACCTCCGGAATGCTTGGGAGAAGTCTTCCAACCTTCAAACGAGAGTAATACTGAGTTAGGGCTGCTTAGGAGGTTTAAACAAGGCAATGAAAGGAAAAATGATTTAGATCCAAAATTTTAGGATCTAACTTTATGTGACCGCACGGTTAGTCCGCAATGTTTGACAAACCGTGTGCTAACCGTGTGTTAGATTCTGCCTCGGCCCTCCTTCACGCACGACCACATCGCACGGTTTCCATTAACCATGTGCTGACCATGCAGAACCCACTTCCTCCCCATTCATACACACATGGTTTGGCCGCACGGTTTGACATACCGTGCACCACCCGTGCACCTTCCCCTTTGCTTCAAACATCACTCTAGGATCTCCCGATTCTCCTACACATCACCCAAAACATTTTAAAACCTTGAAAAGTATCAAGTAAGGGTTACATACCAGAAATTGGGGGTACTAAAATAATATAAAATCCTTACAATATTCTCTATAATTATTTTATCAATGAAATTATTTTTTAATAAAAATAATGTATTTCAATGTGATATTATTTTTCTTTCAATACAACAATTATCCTTACAAAACCTAAAGGATATTAATTTATTTATTCTAAAAATAAACATTATGGACATGACTTACTTCCACATCATGAATGATATTATTTTGGGAATATTAGTTCTTAAGATAAAATATATTAAAAACCACTCTTGCATAGAATGTACCATTGGAAAAAACCATGGAATGTCCAATAGTTTTTTATTTTTTAACTAGGTTTCTAAGACTTATATTTTGAAATTAATAAATAATCATCAATATTTAATATATAAATAACCATGTCTTCTGCCATTACACTTCACTGCAAATACTTGATGCATTAAGGTCCTATCATTCCCCCCAAGATCCCTCCAAAGGTTTTTATTTGGTTATAAGGATATTCTCCCATTATTTTGGAGGTAACCACTCCAAGTAAAAGTTATCTCCCTCCTCTTATTTATTCATGCAATAACATTGAAATAAGCCTTTTAATTCTTAATTGATTATGTCACCATGTGATTATGAAATTTCTTACCCAAATAATGAGATACTACCTTCCTCTCTAATTTTATTTATTCAATGATATTTTATATACACCCATTATACTAACAAATATATACGTTGATTTTCCATTCCATTCATTTATATTCTAAATACAAAACTGTATTTTAATTTATGGGTATTAACCTAGACATTACTACCCTTAATTTATTAGAGTCTTCCTTGTATAAAACCCACATTCATAAATCATGGTATTGAAATAATTAAATAACTTCTTATATTATATGATATTTTTGGAATACATAATGATATACATATGAAAGGTTCACCCTAACAGTTCCATAATGCGTTGTGTAATGTTTTTATATCAAAAGAAAAAATGTATAGTGAATCGGCAGTTAGCCTAATCATGCTATGTTATGATTTTTTAGAGGTTTGACATGACTTATGTTTTCAATTACAGGTTTTATATAGTTGTCACATTACTATAATACCATGATTTTATTTTGTCATTTTATCATACCATGCTTCCATGTGAGTATGAATTATTATTTCCGCTTTATGTTATCAAGATGAAACTCTTGAAACACATGTATTATTTATAACCAAACTATAAATTGATTATTCTCTTGCTTGGTATTATATATCACCCCTTTTCTTATGTATTTATCCATGTTATAAAATAAAATATTTAGATATCAATGGAAATAAAGATCATATTATATAGTTCTACATTATTAAGTTGTATATTAATTTATGTTAATTGTTCATTTATCTAATTTACTAGAGACACTAGGCCTCAAAATTTTTATTCATTATATTATATGAATATTTATATTAAAAGTCATGAGATAGAATATATTATAAATATGGGTTTTTATAAAACCAATAATATCTTTGAAAAATTTCTTAATGAGACATACTTTTAGAACCATGTTGATATTTTTACAATAATAAATCATAGTGATTAGTCATATACATCAAAATACATTTCTTGTACATAGTTATGTGGTGAGTCTAATGACCCCCTAGGATTCCCCCATTCACTTGTACCTAGTAAGTGGAATTGATTATGTTCATGCATGTGAAAAAATTAATATTGTATCAATAAACCCACCTAGAAAAATATCATATTCCTGATCATCTAAATACACAAATATAGGTTCCATTAAGGACAATAACAATCACCCATCTTAATAACATTAATTGGTATTATCCAAATTAGGTCATGCCCCACTCACTTGTAACCATGATTCATATACCCTTATATCCAAACATTTTATAATGAATTTTACTGTCATTTTTAAAAATTATATAACCAAGTTGTATTACCTAACATTCATGATTTCTCACACATCAAATTCAAATCAAAGATATAATTCATCTTAGTTTGTTTTTCAAATAACAAAGACTAAAAATATCAAGTGGAAAAGTGAAGATAAAAAAACTAATAAAAAAATGAAATTTTCCCAAACCATCAATAAAAATTTGAAATAAAAATTAAAATAAAATATGTATTAAATTAGGGCCTAAATATTATGTATCAAATATTATAATTACAATGTTAAATTTAACTATCAAAAAAATAATAGGTTTAACAAAATTGTATAGTATTCTTATATCTCCCTTTATGCGCTATCACAACTCATCTATCCACACAAGAGCTTTCATTATGACATATCATATAATATCTATAGTTATATCTCATATATCATAAGTCATTATAGGGGATATATCCCACTATAACACCATATAAAAGTTTCCTTAAATAGTAATCTATTTGATGTGTCTCAACATCAACATCTGTATTTATATTCTCTTTCCATGGACTTAATGTAAGTGGAACCACAATGTAAGAAACTCATATCTATTTCAAATATCTTAAACCCCCCCCCCCTAATAATCTGTTACAAATAAACATAGATCCTATATATCATCATAACACATCTATACATCGATTTAGAATATCACAACTGTTTTGATCACAAATGAAAACTTTGAAATTCAAACAACGCATGAAAAGTATTATGAAAATATATTTATAACCCATTGAGATCAACATCAACTGAAAAGGTTATCCTAGAATTTACATCCCATGGGTTCATATCCTAGTCAACAGGTAGTGAATTTATTTATTTCTTTCATATATTGTTCGTTCCCAATCACTGTATCTCACACTAAAAAAATCAAAATACAACAAGTATTTGACCCACTATCCTTTAATAGCATGTAACTTATACTCAATATGAATTATTAAAAACAATAGGATTATCTCTCTATTGAGAGCCTTGTGTTTTAATTTAATTCATAATGAATTTGACCCTTAATAATGTAATCATTCCCCTCATTATCGATGACAAAGTCCCTCAATACCCATATGTAAATAAATGGTGTGTCATACCATCCCAAGGTCATCCCATAACTAGATCATAACCAATGTGTGGCCACTCAATAAGACTCACTGGGATCCATAGACACAAGTTAATGTATTTTAGGATACTAAAATCCATATACTCAGTAGCAACCAAGGAGTACCAACCATAGTACCACTAGTGAACAAGACTAAAAATCACTAGACACATTAAATAATTATAAAAAACCCATTTTAGAAAAATATATTTATTAAGGGTTTATATTTTTCTTGCTTCATTTTAAAATATAAAATAGAAACCATGTGAATAATTGTTTAAGATATCTTTCATATGAATAATATAGATTTAAAATTAAGCCTTAAACTCTTAAGGTCCAATACACCAAACCATTTATCTGAAAATCATTTATTTAATTTACCTAAAAACACATTTGAACACAAACTATATTAATATGTAAAAATAAATCACCTACCTGGTATACATAAAAATGTCCCGTGGATAAGACCATATAAAGCCTCTTTAAAAATCATTAATTTTTTCTTTAGAAATATCATATCAAATAAAAAATTATTATAAATTTATTCCTCTAAAATTCTGGTTCAAATATTATATTTACATTAATAAATCAACTAAAAGGTTGTCTATTTTCTTCAAAGAAAAATATATTCAATCATCTTCTCACACCATCATTCAATCTACATGGTTGGTTAAAAACAATAATTTGACCATATCAATGCTAAAATAAAAATTTAGAAATCAATATGTCCTTTAGTGACAATTAGAAAAAGTAAATTTTACACCACCTAATAGAGGGATGTTTATCTATATAATCATTATTATAACATTGATAATAGTAAAACTATATTATAAAATAACTGTTTGTTATCCTAAGAATTTAATATGATCAAAAAATTTAATAAGTATTGTTAGCCTACCTCAATTACTAATCCTTTCAATTTTCCTTTATAGAACTGATTACAGTGAACCACATGAGTCTATATATTGTAACTAAACATAAATAAATTAAATAAAATTAATTTAAAAATAAAAATAAAATTATATTTTTAAATTCAATTATTCCAACCACACTATATAAAATGTTTAAATGATATTTAATAATAAAAAAACCACATCTTCTATTCACCCTAGCCTATAACGAGTGAATTATTTAATTTAGAATACCCATAAATTCATCAATTAAATATTAAACAGGTGAATTTCCCAAAAAACCATTGGGGCTTATACCTTAAGTAGAATAATGAGATATAATACGAAATTAAACTTTATTTGATTCATCTAGAATTTAGTAATGAAATTACACTTATTACGAGGTGATTAAACCATGAAATAGTGAAATAGTAAATAATATTCTATGTAAAATAGACAAAAATTAGTGGTAAAAGAATTTAAAAAATTTAAATGTTATAGGAATAACTGACCTCAAAATAACTTGATTAATCAAATTCATAAAATCTTTGTTGAAGGAAAAAACAAGGGGAGAAATCTAAGGAGTGGTACTGTATCTAGCCAAGGATTATCCTCAAAATGTTATTATTATCAATAAAAGGGGAAATTACCAGCCACTATCACTCCGTAAAAGGGGTTATAAGGACTAATAAAGGTTCTTTGGACATCATCTATCTCTTAGTAATTCTATTGGGATCTTGGAGAATATTAATGTTATCATAGTGTCTTGTTTATTGGTCATTCCTATCACCCATCCCTAAAAAACAATAGTGAACTACCGCTAAGGTAGTAGTCTCTTTCATCTATATAAAGTTAATCATATTTTATTTCACCATTGATTAATTCCATCATTATATATTTTCATGAGAATTACTATTTACAATAACTCTATTTCATCATTCTAAATACAAAAAATTGTAAATCACCAGATATATTCAAAAAATTTAAAATTCACATAAAACTCTAGTTCAACTATAGTCCTACATCAATTTGAATTCATAATAAAAACCGATAAAAAATCATTAAAAACACACAAACATAATATTTTTATTCTATGTATATTTTATGTTTTCTATTAAACATAATTATCTATTTATCACAATTTTTAATTCATCCCTGACACACCTTATTCAATCATTTAAATCATATTGTGATTCTATTCTATGACTCAGACTACCAAGAATACTATTCATCAAAATATGTGGTAATATCTAAATAATATTTCTACTAGTTTTTCTATGATTTTCACCTATTTATTGGTTTCATTTTACCTAACCTAAATCTTACTCACTATTACTTCACAATCATGATAACTCAATAATCCTTCTTTTCAATTGATACATTATACTGACGTGGGTGGTCAATGTATCCATTTAAACCAAAACACCATTGGTTATAATATATATACTGGTATTATGATAATTACCACCATAAGGGGTCACTACTAGAATCCAATTCAGTTTAATAATACTCCCTTACATTGGAATCAGTTACCAAAAATAGCTCCCATGCAATAAATAAAATTCCCACATTTTAATACTTGAGTAGTACTTGAAAAACAAATTAACCATCCTAAATAATATAATTCAATTTAATTTATCACAAAAAACATCATTAAAAATTAATTTTAATACACCCAACCCAATAATAGTAAAATCAATAAATAAACATCAACTTAATCACACCATTTTGTTTCCATTATAAAAAACCAAATAAAAATAATATTACACTCACCAAAATCAAAAAAAAAAATCAAATACCACTTTGGTATCCACATTTGTTTCATTTGAAAAATAATATTTAAAATCTCTATAATAATATGAATATTTATTGAAAATAATATCTATTTATAAATACCTATTTTAAAATAAATTGGTGTAAACCTATATCAGTTTTCCTAAAAAATATAAAATGAAAACATTCCTCTGTCATTTCAATCGATTTAGGAAAAAAACAAAACATTTTTTAAACATATTTTGAAATCACACAGTATCTCTTTTATGAAATTTTTTATAATCCAAATTAATTTTAAAAATATATCACATATAAACTATCACTGTTCAAAAACTTTTAAAATAGGTTTTTGCACACCTCATTCCACTATATATTTTCTCCTTTATAAAATTTAAGTTTTTGATGAAAACCTAAATTTGAAAAAAATTCCATAAGGAATACAATAATGACTATAAATAAAATGATTCAATTTTTAAACAACCCATCTAATATATATTAATAAAGTCACTGGTAGTAATCTATTTAATATAACATCAAATTTATTATTCGTTTATTATAATTTTTAATTTAAACTTTCAAGGTAGTTTGATGAAAGTCCATACTATACCAACATGTACAATATGCTAATTATTATTTAATAATGATGAATAAAAAATAAATAAACTATATCCTTGTTTTTTTACATAACCCATATTAATTTGAGGCAATCTCATATTAGAAAAAACAAGGCCTCCTTAAACCTAGAGTGATTATTCTCAATAATGTAAATTTCTAAAAAAAATCTATTTCAACTACATCCATGCTATAACATAATTCGCTTGTTCAACCACTAATGTTCTAAAATAATATATCTAATTCAAACTGAGTCTCTCCAAATTTAACAATAAATTTGATACCATGTTCCAACATCCATAAACCACTTTTTCCAAACTGTTCCCAACCTATTGTGTTATATTACCTTAGGCATGCCACCATGTATGTAAAAGTCCATTAACATTTTAAATTTTTCTGGAATAATTGTGTGTAATATTAAATAAATAAATAACACATTGGTAATACCTATGTCCAAAAAATTAGTATAACCTATCCATATTTTGAACATATACAAAACCCATAGTCATAAAACAAATAATCATACTAGGAATATCATAGTGTAGTCTATATATATAAATTATATACATGAAGAAACAATTATATAACAAGAAAGTAAAACAATATAAACTAAAACAATTTGAATGTAAATCAAAATGTTAGCCACTCATCTGATGAATATATTTTAATTTTCATGAAATTTTCTTCAAATACCCCATTTTTTTGGTTTCATAGGGTGATACATTTTATAATTTTGAGTATGATAGGTTTTATCTTATAAAAAAGAGATTTTTAGTATTTTCTTGAACTCTCTTATAGATTTAATTCATATTCATGAATTTTTTCCAATTATAATACCCATTATCCTTTATTGAATGTGATTTATTGACATTGATTCAATTAAAGGGGTTTAAGGAAAAGATATTATCTTTTATTGCATTTACTCATAATAATTTATTACTCTATTCTTAAATGTAAAATAAAATTGATCTGTAGAATTTATCACCATATATAGAGATAGAAGGAATTATGATATATAGACTAGGACCGTAATAAAGGATTCCCACACATCCCTATATTGGGAATAAAAAAACACATAGTTTAGTGTGTTTAACAGAGAATATCATACATTATATATATATATATATATATATATATATATGTGACAAGTACAAAATTAGTTCCGTAAAATGGTCATGAATACATGGATGGTGGCATTCCTTCTACGGTCTTGAATTTGAGAATATTATGCCATTAAATATAAGGTTATAGAATTGAGACCTATTCTAAAAATTTTAATTTGTTAAAGTATAGAATATTAGGATAATGGTAGCTAGTAATGGATTGGTGTGAGACTTATGAAAGAGAAACCATTTTTGGACTACACTAGTATATAATATAGGTGAAGTATTTGGGGATTCACTATGTTTGAGGCCCATATATCACAATTAATTGGATATAATCAATTATTCTGAGGGGATTAATCCTAGTTGGTATCCTAGGATGGGGAATTCATAGTTTCAATAGTGACATTTTTGTTTATGAGTGATTGAAGTAAAAATAAGCCTTTTTTTGGAAAATTTTGCATGGTTAGACTAGTTTAGTTACATGGATGATATCTTCACATAGAGTAATAGCTGAGGGATTTGAGGGTTTAGAGAAACCATCCTCTTAGGGGATAAAACCTTAGTGGGTTTCTGGAATTAGGGTTTTATAAGCTTTCGGAGTAAAATTGAGATAATTATCCCTAGTTTCTGGTTTAAAAGAGTGGGTAATCTAAAATAACCCTTGAAGGGGTGGGAATAAATCTAGATGGTATAAAATTAACAACCATTATTCATTAATATTATTTCTTTTATAATGTCATAAAAACGGGTCTTCTCATTAAATGACATAGAGGGCTTGGAAAAATGGGTTTTCATGAGTTCTTGATCTATAGAAACACTTGAATGACCTAAATACTCCTAGTTCTCAAAAATTCATCTCAATTTTTATTTCTTAGTCACTTTAGAAAGGTTTTATGAATGTGTGATCATGTATCATAGATATTGATTCCACTCAACATATCATGTATTCTACTTGTTAGCTCTGATTCAGCCTAGTCATATAATGGGGGTGGAGAGTCCTTTTATAAACATCCCCATCCTAGTATACCTTATTTGTGTGATAACTAATACATAAACATGTATTATTTGTGGTGAACACTCAAGGTACATAGTCTTTAAATATGTTTCATGTAGAGATTGAAATTAGGGTGTCCATCGATGATTAGTTAAGGTCTTGTGAATTGGACATTAATATATAACATGTGTGGGATCTTAGTCGGGTGTAAATGTGAACTATTTTTATGGAATTCACATAGAAATAATCAAGAAAAACCTTCAAAATAATTACATAGATTATTTTATAAAAATACCAATATAAAATGACCCTATTTTTTTCTAGATGCCCATTTTTTCTACAAATTATAATTCAATTAAAATTGAACATATTACCTAATTACTCCTAAACTAAACTTATAAAAAATATTTTTGGTAACTAAAATAAATTCTGAATAAATTTATAACATTATCTAAATACTAAGTTAATATACATGGTACATTCGACACAATAGGGTCCAATTACCACACCCTCATATTAAGAAACATTTTTTAGGAATCTTAACTACTCACATTATGTGAAATAAAAATATTAGGAAATAAAAAATAATTTTTCTCTTTATAAGGATATATATTTTAGTCCAAATTTTAATTATGACATTTTTATGAAGATTATATGATTATATTCATGTAAAAGTGAATAAAATACATTTTTATAGAACTGATAAATTCCACCCTAACAATCATATTCACACAAAAATGTTATTAGAAGAAAAAAAATTCAAATGTGTAGATGCGTTGGACACATACATAATGGGATATTAAGAGGTATCTGATTTTATCCTACTCATTTTTTTAAAAAACTGGAAGATACTTGTGTATTTAGAGGATTATTCACAGTTTTATGTTTGTCAAGAAATTTTTATCCGAAATATATTATATCAAATTCCTTCTTTAGTTTGAATTATTATAGTAATTTTCTATATTCAATTTATGGTTCCCATTGAACCTATTATTTTTGTGTTTTCTGGGTTGAAATGAAAACTGAAATATATTCTTTATCTCTAGTTTCTTTTTTGTTCCATAAAAAATCCTATTTTTCCAAATTTTCACACAACTATGAAAATTTTAACTTTATTCTTAAAAATACAATAATAGAGTCAGGGAGTGAGAGAGATTCTACGGGAAATATGGGAACATTTTTCAATTCATTATATCATATTCAAGTACCTGAGGATGACTACAAAGAAGTAGGATTCTAGTGAAAACAATATTTTCATGAGTCTATTTATTTCAATAATAATAATCATAAATAAATGTTTTTGGTACCAAGGGAAGGGTCTCAACACTAAGCGATTTAGGAATAAGATGAGTATATGGAATCAATAAAATTTGAGTCCAAGATAATGATATCAATGAATGAAATTTAATGGGAGAATGATTGACTCAACTCAAGCTATTTGGGACTATGTGGAAGATCAAAACCCAATGAATTTTATAACTAATAGTAGAATCTTGACATAAGGTACATTCATAGATAAAAAATAAATATTTCCTCCAAGAAATATAGGACCAATGGGAGGAAATTGACTCAATGAAATTTATAACAAAAAAGATTATCTATACTACATTTTTTGGTAACTAAGTGTAGAATCTTTATGTAAGGATACTAGGGTACATGAGGAGGATCATGAATGAATATTATTTTAATCCTAGAGAAGGATCAAAACTCATGAAGTATCAAAAGTTAGAGGAGAACACGGAGTCAACGCTATTTCAGACCATGAGGAGGATCTTGAATTAAATAAATTTTCAATCAAAAAGTGAATAAAAATATAGGATTTATTTTGGAACCAATAAGATATTATCAATTCAAGGTATTTTTAACCAGTAAGAGGTTCTTAATTGAATATATTTTTGAACCCATAAGAGGATTTCAACTCAATTCTTTTTTATTAAGATGATAATCTTGATTGAAGAATTTTTTTAGGACTTAGAGGCGGATCATGAATCACGAAATTTTGAACCTATGAGGATCATCTTAACATAAGACATTTTTTGGAACAAAAAAGAGGATCTTTCGTTAGGATTTGTTTACCAAGTAGTGAATCTCAAATCGTGGACTTTTTAACAACTGAGTGGTTAATTTTAACTCATGGAATTTTTTCCTATGTGGGTGACCTAAAAACATAGTATGTTGTCTGAAAGAGGATTATATTGATTCGTGGTTTTTCTAGGAACAAATAGGTGGATCACATCTCACAGATATTTTTCATCTGATAATGTGAACCCATATAATAGAGAGTGTAAGAGTGATATTTACTTAGGAAAAAACATCATAGACATGGTATATCAGAGGATCAAAATATAAATATTAACAATGGAATACATTGATAATAAGGGAAAGGATTACTATATGTAATAAGGAAACACCATCAAACCATTAGAAAATAGTGCAAGGAATTAGGGGAACCTTTCTTTTATGCCTTAAATAATCTATGGGATGTCACTTAGAGACTCAAAAGAAGTTATGTTATTAAATACACTATGGGATTTCCTATAAAATTATTTGATTAAAAAAATTTCTAATTACTTTGAATGGGTTGAATGATTCAGAAAATAATGATAATATAAGGAAATATATGGACATTTCTTTAGGAACATGTATATTCCCTAAGGGGTAACTTAATTAGATATAGGTCATTATTTATTTCACTCAACAATCTAGGGTCTATTTACTTTAGTTGATAAATTAATTAAATATCTCTATAAATGGTTTTTGTTGGTGAAAAATAATATATCAAATATATAAAGTATATTTATAATTAAATTTACAATCAAGAAGATTTTGAGAAATCTAAATTTTACTCTATAGTGAACTAAAAGAATTATTATTAAAAACATTGATATAACATAACATACATAGGGAAGGAGATCAAACAACATAAATGGATTTAAAATATAATCATTGATAAAAGATAATGTGGAAAATATTAATTTTAATTTTCTAAAATAAAGTGTATTTGTTCAAATATTTTACCAGATATGTGTGTATATCAAGCATATCTAGGTTTCTAATGGTCTAAATAAGGATCCAAAATGTTTTGTGTATTTGTTACACACACTATATTTTTTATAAATAATTGTGTTTTAAATACCATGAATATAATGAAATTAATTTTACTCAATCATCCCTTTATAATTTATATACCTTGCATGTTTTTATCATTTTTTACGTTGTTTCGTTTTCCAAATCCATGAATGGAAATTATTAGAAACAAAAAATTGGAATTTTTTCCCAGATATAATTTGAAAGATTATTAAACTCATATGTTTTGATTATTTATTTTTATTAATGTTTATAGTATTTTAAATTGGATCAAAATTATATGGTATAAGTTTAAGGTCATACAACATTGAATAGATTTTTATGCTTAATAAAAATAATCATAACTAACTAGATAAAAATATATAATCAAACATTGTTGTAAAAAAATTAATATTACCCAAAGTAAAAGGCCCATGAATTTTAAGGTCGTACATATTTGACCAATGTGTGTATATTATATTAAGTTCATCAGGATCTTACCAAACATAGGGGGGTATCCTATTTATAATAAGGGCATAAATTACCTAATGTATACTTGAAGACCAATACAGTAGGTGGGTATTAATGAAGAATAAAGATAAAATGGATTTCATGGACAGGAATATGATCATATTTCCTTGTGTAATAATGTATAAATGATAATAGGAACCAAACCACATGTATTTATTAGAGAGAAACATTTATCCAAGTAGGGTATTGGTGGAGAAATATCTTATTTAAATAGTGAACCCTTGCATGAGGATGAATTCTAGTGTAAGGATTGTTGACACACCAAAATCTATGATTTTGGGAATGTGATTATTTTATGAATGAACCTAGGATATAATATTTTCATGTCACTATGTATCCTATGATAATAGAAATAAAATCATACATTTTTATAATAAATTAATGTTTTATCTTAAAGTATGTTCACTTTAGAAATCCAAATGTGAATGGGGATGTAAAACAATAAGAACTCTTATCTAGATAGAGCTCCTATATAAGGGAATTATGTAATGCCACAAAAACGTGTTCTTGTATAATAGTAATATTGAGATTATATTTTGTTATCCATAAAAAGTAATAATATCAATGAAAATATTATCTCACTTTGTTTAAAGGATAAAAATAACTATTATTTTCTAACTATAATTTATTCTTATCGAAAAATTATTTAATAAGAATATTTTAAATAATAACAATAATAATATAACTCATTTTTTTGTTTTCCAAAATGTGAAATATATATATATATATATTTGAATATTCGATTTGAATGAAAATACTATTATAATATTATAATTTTACATGCGGTTATACATGACATTGAAAATTGATATTTTAAAATATTTTAATGACATTATATTTGCACTATTTTGATTATGCAGACAATTATTTGATCTATTATATGAGTTCAAAACTATGTTATAAACACCTGTATTTATATAATGTAAATATTTTTAGATTATAAATTAACATTTTGAATTTTGGTTTATTATTATTATTAAAAAATAATAATTTAACCAATATAATGATTAAACATTCAACGAAAAAATGATTGTTAATTTGAATCATATCATATTAACATTTGTTTTAACAAGTTTCATAATTAGAAATAGTTTGAACAAATTATGATAATTATTTTCATCTATAAATTATTAATTTAATTTATAATAACATTATATTATATATAATAAAAATATAAAAGTAGATATTTTATAAAGGGATAGACAATAATGAATTTTACTTTAAAAAAAGTGTTGGTAAAATAAGTTTAAAATATAAAATGCTTAATTAGACTTTTTAACTTTTAAATATACTAATAATATAATAAAATATTTAATAAATAAATGATTATGATATAATAATTATAATATAAATTGGAAATAAAAAAAATGAGGAATCGCATAGTGGGTTTCAGGGAGTCTGCGTCCGAGTCGCACCGCCAAGAGGGAGAGAGGGTGTGCTGGCTGTTGCGAAAGGTTTCAGCAGACCCTTCTTATGATGTTATTGAGTAGGCCGTGAAAGCGCGAGCTGATGCCGAGGGAGGCTAGGGGTGATGCTCGAGAAGGGTTGATGAGGGCGTCGAGCGGGGTCTAGCATCTTGGGTCGCAGGTGAAATCAGGATGAAGGGAGCGTGTCACACGGGAATCACAAGTTGTGTGGTCGGGGTGACTCACTTCAAACCAGAAAACCAAGATTGAGGTTTTTCTTCATAAATAAGTCAGAGTATTTTGTTTGGGTTCCATCCTAGTTTAATTATATCAAATCTACAATTTTATTAGTTTATTTTATTTTGTTATCTGAATCTTCCATCCTGAGTCATACTCAATCTGTCCACATACCTTTTGTCAATTTTTTTGAACAGTTGATACATTAATTTCTTTTGACTTCCAGTTTAGGATTTGGTTTTAAATTCATGTATGATTTTTGTCGTCCGCAAAAGAACCTTTTGCATCAATTCTTTATTGCTTGGTGTTTGTTATGTGGGTAAACAGTTTTGGTTCGTGAAAGTGTTGTGGGTCACAGTTGTCATTACTATTATTCTTATTATTATTTTTATCCACTGTGTTCATATCTTGCACACCAAGATCACCCGTTTTAGATTTTAGAGGTTTCAAATAGCATGGTTACTCTACTCATATTCGGATGGTCCCAATTATGGATTTAATAATCCAGAAAATCCAAACCTCTGTAAGTTTTTTATTAGTCTCTTGGCTTTGGTCATGAGTATAGAGTATACTGCTTCAGTCCTCATTTTATTTCAGCATCGTAGGTAAGGGTCAATAATTTGTGTCTAACATTTATTTGTTTTAGAATCTTATGTTCTGTAAAGAATTTTCTTATATACCGTCTATTTTATGGTTGTGTAAGGGTTCATTATAATTTTTCTCGAATATTTATTTTCTGATCTTATGACTTCTCAGTATTTTCAATTTCCCTTTTGGTGTCTCATTGAGAGTATATACTTATATATCCTCTTATTTTCATGTTTATAACTTTTTGGTATTTTTAAAGTTCTTATGTGCTAAACCTGGGTCTTTGGGTTTTCGGGTTCTAGTGATATAATGTATGTAAGGGTTATGTTTTAATTAAATTTATATTTTGTAAGGGTTAATTAATTTTATCAATTTTGTTGTCTTTTTTTTACAAAGGTATACGCATATATACTTGTGTATAAATTTTTGTATGAATCTATATATTTCATTATAACATATTATTATCCGAACTAGGTTATGATTTTAATATCTATGTGTTGAAAGTGTTTTATTTTTTTCTTAAACCATGTTGTTATAAAATTTTATACGTGTATATATATATAAGAAACAATATCTATCTATATAACTTGGAATTTTTAAAATTATAATGGTTTAAAATTTTAAGTATTTATCTCCAAATATTATGGTTTTTGAGGGTGTAATTTGATCAAAATAGGATAGTTATATGTGTGTATATACATATATATATGTAAACATATATAACTTATTATATTATGTGTACATAAGTTAAGGGTTATTTTAATTTATAATTATTTTCTGTTATACACATAGTTTATATAACACCCCGAGCCTGCTCTTTCGGACTTGGTGCTTAAAAAAACTGTTGTGTAATTTTTATTAATGTGAATAAACAATTACACAAAACTCTAATGAAGTTAGGATCTTTTTCCGGTCTAGGTTCTGGAAGATTAGACATAACCTTACATTTATCATAGTTAAAAAACAACTTTCAACTATGTTTCTGCATGTGCTACAACAAAGATGACCAACTCTGGATTCCAAGGAATCCCGTGAAAAATAGTTTGAAGACGTAGGATGAGAACAAAAGGTGCCCAGTAAGGTGTTTTGAAAACATTTGAAAAATCTGATTAAAATTATTCCATTGATTATACATTTAGAAAATTCAATTGAAAATACATTCATAATACCACCTTTAAAAAATATGCTTTGAGAAAATAATTATACTTTGAATACATGTTTAAACTAAACCTGTGAGTTTCTTTGGAAAATATTAAGCAAACTTCATGAAAATAAAACTTCATTTTGAGGCAACTTAATTCGTCGAAGGCTGTCTTGGGCCTACCCACTTAGCTAAGGATGGGTTCACTCCCCAATGAACTAAAATTTTTACAACGAACAAGCGCTGATATTTTCCAAAAACATTTAAAGTTTGATTTACACACACACACATATATATATATAGTATTGGTCACTGGGATTTTTTCCTTAAACTTATCAATGCATTAAAACACACATGTATTTATAAATATAAAATAATTAAATAAATACTTCCATTTTTTTATCATCTACAAGTTTGGTCAACACTTCTACCACATGCACTTTACAAGGTATATCCCTGCATTTAATCATTATTTCTGGAATCCTCTTTGTTTCACATATGGATAGTTAATTTAAATTAATTATAACTATTTATGATGTTTTGTGCATAAAATTATTAATAAAACATTATGAATGGGACATTAAATTTCTAATGACATTTATGTAATTTATGAACATGAAAATAAACCTTATGTTTTTAACATGAAATTATAATTTTGCTTTTAGTGCAATGAACGTCTATGATATGCATAAACACATGGCCAAGTATACGTTTAATTGAGACACCCATAATGTCGATAAAAAATGTTGATATGTTATGATGATAAACTAAAAATAGAATTGTAAAAGGATAATTGTTATTTCATCCAGATGCATGTATTCAATAAAACATTAACTTATAAATTCTTATACAATCTTTGAAAATATTTAAATCAAAGTGGGGTTTTGAAGTTAAATAAAAACACACACATATATATAATTGTATAAACAGAAATATATAATAGGATTTAATACAACAAAAAATGTTACCAGAATACATGTTTTAAGGAAAACAGCGTTTTAAATAAAATCACTCTTACATGACTTCATAAAATTAATACAATCATTTGAAAATAAATACCAAATTAATCCTTACATAATCCTACAGATTACATTATGAAACAAAAATATAATTGATAATATATCCCTTTGTTTAAAACTTTAAGAACAACAACATACACAGACTTACGGTTTTAGAAAACCTTAATTGAAATAGATTTGGAAATATATGTATGTCAACCATAATACATATAACTGTATAAAAAAAGATTTGTAAATTAAGAAACAAAACCTAATAATTGGAAATATTCCCTTACCAAGAAAAAAATTATTTGTAGAGAATCCATCTTATCAGCATGGATAATTCCTTGCATCACACACTCAAAGACTATCTATACCTCTCACTTCCTTTTATATTCATAGCACTAAAACACAGAGTAGTGCAAAGTAAAAAAAATTTCCTCCAATATGGATGAATTTAATTCTATATATAGAGGTTATTTTCCTTACAAAATAAATGCAGTTGCTAATGAGTATTATTTTATAAACATAGTTTGATAAGGATTTTGCACGCCAACGCATCAATAAGGATTTTATAAATTGACAGTTTTGAAAATAAAATAGAGTGTATGTCTATATCAAATGAAAAATAGAACATAGATTAAATCGAATGAATGAAAAATAAAAATATGAGATACGGTTTAGGATGAGATTATGACCAAGATTTGTAAAAATGAAATAATTTATACAAAAAAATTCTAGAAAATCTATTCATGAATTATAAAATTCCAAATGTGTGACAAAATACTGATTCGAAAGTAGATATTGATTGTCGAAACACAAACTTCTTTGTTATGCTCGATTCAAAGCCACATATTAAACAATTCAAAATACAATTGTTGAAAAAACCATAACGACAACAAACAATAAAAATTTCAAATAGAAATGATCGAAGATAATCCATATCCTGAACAAATACAGACATTCAGTTCAAGAAATTGGAAACAAACTGAAATTGACAGAAGAAGCAGGTGGATTAATATTAATAAAGATGGAAATTAATACACTGAAAAATAACCTATAAAACATATTCGGAATATATAGCACCTAATTTCAAGATTCCAGGTTTATCCCAAATATATGGACCACAAAAACAAGATAAATGAATGATCAAACCCTAATGATGACTTGAATTTCCTACAACCCTTCTTCAAACTCAGATCAAGATCCAACAGATGAACCCAATAAAAACGCTCAACTCACCTCCTTCAGATTCCATTTCTGATGCAAATATGAAACATCGCTCGCCATTTTTTTCGTGACCAAGATCAAACCTCCAACGACCCCAACTCCTGATCACGCATGTCTAATGACTTCCGGAATCATAAGAGCTTCGACTTCACCCAAAACTATTCCCTTCTCTTCAAGAACCATCAATCCATATTTTCACCTTTTACATTTCATTTTTTTATTTTGAATAGAATAATTATCTTAATATATATATCATTTCATCATATATATATATATAAGATCCAAATTCAGTTTTGTTTTGTTTTCAATTACAATTTTTTTATCATAATTGTTTATTTAAGCCATAATTAAAATAATTTCAAAACATAATTTTATTGTTTTTATATTTAAAACATATATATGATTTTATATGTTAACATAAAATTATTAATTATTTTAAATTTCAAAAATTATTTACTATTTCTATTTTTTAAAGTAATACATGTATTAACATTAACATTATGAATCATAAATTGTAATATGTATATATATATATAATAACTTCCAAAAAAATTGGTCTTAAATAAGTTCATTGTTTTTTTATTTAAAACATTTTATTTACTTAAGTATTTAAAAATAATGATTTCTCAAAAACATCATTTTAATTTGAATAATATTCCAAGCACAATTTGTAGTTATAAAACCAATTCATAAATATATACTATACCGAAAACATTATGGTTCTCTTAAATAAAATATTTTACATCTAATATTAGTTTTGATTATCTTTATTTATCAAATAATATCATGCGAGAATACTATATTTCATTAAAGTGTAATTAATTTGTCGTCATGTTTTTAAAAAGTAATATTTTGGAAAATATTATAATTCAAAGAATCAAATTTTCATTTTCATTAAATGAAATCACATAAAAATATTTCATAACATTATTTATTTAAAATTATATTAATTTAATTAATAACTAAAAATATCTGGGATGTTACAGTGTATATTCATACATACACACATAATTCAATCTATTTCTATTTTATGATATTAAAGATGATTAACAATATGTAAATAATGACTTGATTGTGAATAAAGTTTTGGGTTCAAATGTATTTGTACATTTATTACTCATACACCCATATGGTTTTAATCCACCCAATTTTAATTCTATCAAGTGTTCTTATATCTGGAAACCCGATTTTACACTAAGTATATTATCATATACATTTATTTATATAAATTAATTTATGTGACTCAAACCAAATCTATTTTATGAATTTTAGAAGATGATTTCAAACCCTTAGGTAATGTTTTAGATAAAATAAATATTGAAAGTGTGTAATATCAATATGTTTGATCTTTATAATAGAACAATGTTTATGGAATAAATTTATTTATATTTATATTTTATTTACATAATTGAATTTTTTCCCTCCATTTTTTCCTACTAAAAATAAATTTGGAAGATTATATTCATTTTATTTTTCAAATTTAAATTCATTACAAACATATATATGTGAATGAATATAAGTATACAGACACAAGATTATCCTCACCATATAAATAAATTTAGAAGTATTTGATTATACACTCAACAACTATTTACTTCTAAGTGATGTAAGTTGGTGCGGCATATACATATTATATATATATATATGCATATATGTATTCACCTATAAGTTTTAATCATAATGTAAATTATCTGGGCCTAAAATAAAATTCGTTGGTTATAGTATGTTTTTGATATGTTTAATGAAATATATGCATTACATAAAATAAATGATGTGCTGTAAAACAATTGGCATTATATGTTATGCAATATAAGGCATGGCCACTTAATAAGACATGACCATTTATCCACACATGATTTGTGTACAAATGACTTCTGTCTTAATTCAAATATAGTCATTTTAAAATATAAATGTCCATTTCCATGATCCAAAGATTTCGAAAATTAAGGAACTATCAATTTAAGTGGTAACCCCATCCATTCATAACATGTGTGTTTTAAATCAATACCACATGTGCGAAGAAAATTTACTATATTATGCATGTCGTTGAGAAATTTATTATCCAAATAATAACTGACATATTATAATGTAGTCCAACGTCATTTAAATTTATCAACACATGATTTGAAAATGAATAATACCTATACAAAGATATAAATATGCTATTTAATGCATTAGAAGTTTTTGGAAGCAACTGTAAATTTATTTTTTTATGTTATAAATCAAAATATTTGATATTCATCACATATAGTAATGAATTAAGAATTTAATTATTTAGAGTAGTATGGAAAACCCCAAATAAAAGACACGGAATTATGTATTCAAAGTGGTATGGTACACTTTGTATACATGGTATCATTAAACATACGAGGAATGTATTGGACTTGTATGTTCTAGGTTGGGGACCAGTAAAAGTAAGACCTCCGGGTAGGGGTCTGGTTATAGAGGACCCTTCGAGATGGAGTCCAGTTATAGAGGCTCTCCCCGACGGAGTCTGGTTACAAAGGCTCTCCGGGTTGGGGTTCGGTTACAGATATCCCCCAGGTCTTGGCACGAGGCCTTGACAAAGAAATTACAAGTCCAACATTATAAATTTACTCATTATGTGTATGACAATTAAATAACCAAATGGATATTCGACTAGTATAATATCTATTGATAAGATCATGTACTTATGAGTATCAAAAATGTAAAATCTTATGGAATGACCTATGTTTAACACTCAGTAATTTGGTATTCGATGTATGAAATTGAAGATAATACCTTTATTCAAAACTATGATTATTCATTACTCATAGCTATTTAATTTGTGCTTACATATTCTTATGTCATACTTGTTTATAATTTTTTTTTTCATTACTACTATTAAGCATGCTGATATTCGAATCATGTATTCTTGTAATTCTGTAGTATGTTTTTAATTGAGCAATTTTATGATCCATTACATTTGTTATAGATTTTCTTTAGGAAAAATGTTTTATGGAATTTTTTGAAGAATGTTTTCAAATGTTATATTGGTATATTTTAGAACCATCTTACTAGGCATTCGTATGCTTACCCTACGTTTTTGATTAAAATTTTTAAGGTAACAGATTTTAGTAGAAGAAGCATTTCAAAAGTAGCTGGTTTCCCCGAACCTGAACCGAATAGATCTGCTGTATGGCACCAGCTCCAAGTATTTGAGAGATGGGGCGTGACAGTTGGTTTCAGAGGACTAAGTTCAGATAACTCTGGAAAACTAGAACTGTACAATGGAAACTTACTTATGCAATACTAAGAACGATGTTTTCTTAATTTTCATATAGAAAACTTAAGTGCTAGTCTTTTGTCTCTTCCAAGATATGTATTAGAGACCATAGTGGGAAAATCATGTGTAGAAAACTATGAGACATTTGAAAATATGTGTTTATCATGCAAAACCCTCTACTAAGTATCCAAATCTCCTCATGTACACCAACTTTACCATAGAGTAGGTTTCATTTATTACCTCATGATGAACACTCAATTCCTGTTCTATGTGCGACAAGGGAAATACATCGAGGTTATCTTTAAACGTTTCACCCTAGCTGATAATTTCATTTCTCTTGAGGACATTCAGAAGGCTGCATAGGGGGGAAACCTATGGGCATCATATCTATGTCAGATTTTGACCAACGGTCTCTGTGGTCGAGTTGTGGACTTTGAAGCTCTTGAGAACTAGACTAATATTTTTCATTATCATCATCAAATTCATATCGATGCAACTCAACTTGATACCCAACATGATTCTCTCAATCTGAATTCTAGATGTCCACATGCGGTTGACCCCTGTTTCACACATTGCATCTAGACCAACGAGATAGAAGAATCTTGAACCACTTTGGGGATCTGTTTTTCTGAAAAATAGGGAAATCCCCAACATCGGTGGAATCTATAAGGAATCATCTTAGAGGACATTGAGAAGTCCATTCTAGTGTATTGTGAAAGGGATCAGGAGATTTAATAATTTCGTGAGTTTTACAAATCATGTCTAAATGAATGATGTTTTATTCTTTGTTTTGATATGATTTTATATAATACAATAACTCTATTTAATATAGATTTTCCATACTGAAAAGTTATTTATTTTAAAATTTTCAGATAGAAGATATGAGTTCACAAACCAATATTTTATCGCTACCTACCGAGCTGTTAGAGACTATAATTGTGAAGAAAGTATCTAAAGAGGACCAGACCTATGCCAACTTACATTTGACCCTTAAAAACTACATAAAGTGTTGAGCTACCCAAACATCATCCATATTTACCAAAGAAGAAATCTGGTCTATTACCGTATCGTATTTTCACAATTTTCAGCATATAGGCAAAGAGGAAAGTATCATGAATCCCTTTTTCTATCTTTTTCTTTGGCTGATAACAACCGAGCTGTCTATAAATTTCTAGAAGGTGCTCTGGATGGTGACCATAGAGTGTCCTACCTATTACAGGCCCTAAGATTTAGTATATAAAAAGAACTTTCAACATCCATATTTTAAAGAATGACACAGTTCTGGGGAATTATAGAGATTTAGTTCACTCTGACCATTCCAACCTATACACCTCTCGTGCCTCTTTATGAAAGGATGGTTGCTTTATGCACTGATTCGACCCTAATTTTTCACAGTGTGTCTTGGCCATGTAAATCAAACAGCTGAATACTACCATAGTGATCCACCTGAGGTCGTCAGCACCATACTATTGGTGGTGTTAACAGTAAATGGACTTCGGGAGTGACGTGTGTCTGGTGTTGCTGTAGTTTCTGTACGATCATTTTATAATTGCGATGATGAAATTCTTTGTTGGGGGGATAATTTAATGCCCCAAAAACTTGTTCTCATGTAATAATAATATTGAGGTTTTATTTTGTTATCCGAATAAAGTAAAAACTTCAAAGAAAATATTATCATACTTTCTTTAAAGGATAAAACAACTATTATTTTCATATATAATTTATTCTTATCTTAAAATTATTTTATAAGAATATTTTAAATAATAACCATAATAATATAACTAATTTTTTTGTTTTCTAAAATTTTATATATATATATATATTTGTATATTGGATTTGATTAAAAATATTGTTATAAAATTATAATTTTATATGTGGTTATACATGACATCAAAAATTGTTATTTTGAAATATTTTAATGACATTATTTTTTTTGCTATTTTAATTTTTATGTTTAAAGGTTGGGGTCGAAGCCTCATTTATTATTAAAGAAAATCAAATACCTCTTTAACTGGGTAGAGGGAGACCCATTACATAGCTCGAAGTCCTAGTGGGCATTTATCCAATTACATGGCCCATAGGCCCATATTTTAAGCCCTATGCCCATTCTGGGAATAATACTACTACAGTACCCACGCTGCTACAGTACTGCACAGTACCCTCTTATGCTACAGTACCCAACCCCCGCTACAGTGCTCACCGTTGCAACAGTGCCACCACAACTATAGTACACTATTTTAATTATGCGAACAATTACTTTATATATTATATGAGTTACAAAAATGTTACACACATACACACATAGATATATATATATATATATAATATAATAATTCTTATATTATAAATTATCATTTTGAATTTTTGTATAAAAAATTATAAAAAATAATAATAATTTAACCAATATAATGATTAAACATTCAACCAAAAAATTATTGTTAATTTGAATAATATCATATTAACATTTGTTTTAACAAGTTTCATAATTACAAATAAGTTGTAAATATTATGATATTTATTTTCATTGGTCAATTATTATTTTAATTTATAATAACTTTATAATATATATAATAAAAATATACAAGTGATTTTTTTATAAAGGGATAGATAATAATTACTTTTACTTTAGAAAAAGTATTGATACAATACCTCTAAAATATAAATATATTTATTATACTTTTGACCTTTTAAAGTTATTAATGATATAATATAATATTAAATAAATAAGTGATAAGCATATAATAATAATAAAATAAATTGAAAATAACAAAAAAAATGATGAATCTCATAGTGGGTTTCAGGGAGTCTGTGTCTGAGTCGCGCCGTAAATAGGGAGAGAGGGTGGACAGGTCGTCACGAAGGGTTTCAGCAAGCTCTTAATCCAGGGATCTCGAGCAGGGTCGGCCATCGAGGATCGTGGGCGCAGTTAGGGAGAATGGAGCATGTCGCATGGGGGTCACACGTTGCGAAGCCGGGGTGCCGCGTTTCAAACCAAAAAACCGGGGCTGAGTTCTTTCTTCGTCAACGAGTTCGATCCTCTAATTAGGGTTCCATCCTCAATTGATATTATCAAATATGCTTTAAGATTATTTTATTTTATTTTTTTATCTGAATATTCAATATTGAGTTATACACAATCGATCCGCATACTATTTTTCAATTTCTTTGAATATTTGATACATTAATTACTTCTGACTTCTTGTTTATGATTTGGGTTTAAATTCATGTATGATTGTTTTCATCCATGGAAGATCATGTTGCAGTAATTCTTTATTTTTTGGTCTTTGTTATGTGGGTAAACAGTTTTGGTCCGTGAATGTTTTGTGGGTCATATTTGTTGTTGTTGTTGTTGTTATTATTATTATTATTATTATTATTATTTAGCCACATTGTTCACAGATTGCACACCAAGATCACCTGTTTGAGATTTTAGAGGATCAAAATAGCATGGTTACTCTACTCATTTTCTGATGGCCCTAATTATGGCATTAAAAATCCATCAAATCCAAACATATATAAGTATTGTTAGTTGTATTTTTGTGTTGGTCCTGAGTATGGAGTATACTGCTTCAACCATCGTTTTATTTCAGCACCACAGGTAAGGGTTAAATATTTGTCTCAATCATTTATTTATTTTATGATCATATGTTATGTAAAGAAAATTTATTTATTTACCCTCTATTTTATGGTTGTGTAAGAGTTCATTATGATTTGTCTCGAATATTTATTTTTTGATCTTATAACTTGTAATTATTTTAAAATTTTCTTGTGATGTTTCTTTTAGAGTATATACTTATATATGCTCCTAATGGTATGTTTATAACTTTCCGATAGTGTAAAAGTTCTTCTGTGATGAACCTAGGTCTTCGGGTTTTCGGGTTCATGTGATATAATGAATGTAAGTATTATGTTTTAATTAAATGTAAATTTTGTAAGGGATAATTAATTTGATCACTGGTGTTGTCTATTTTTTTTACAAATGTATACACACATATACTTGT
Organism: Viscum album; assembly: GCA_963277665.1. Taxonomy (NCBI): domain Eukaryota; kingdom Viridiplantae; phylum Streptophyta; class Magnoliopsida; order Santalales; family Viscaceae; genus Viscum; species Viscum album. The sequence goes on along the minus strand of OY728132.1, from coordinate 26,825,932 downwards.
GTATAAATGTTTATATGAAACTATATATTTCATTATAACATATTATTTTCCAAACATGGTTATGATTTCAAAATCTATGTGTTGAAAGGGATTTATTTGTTTTTCTTAAAACATGTAGTTATAAAATGTTATACATGTCTATATATATACATATATAATAAACCATATCTATTTATATAACCTCTAATTTTTAAAATGATAATGGTTTATAATTTTAAGTATTTATCTATAAATCTTATGGTTTTTCAGGGTGTAATTTGATCAAACTACGGTAGTCATATGTCTGTATATACAGACATATAAATATATATGTACACATATATAACGTATTATTTAATATGTGCATATGTTAAGGGTTATTTTAATTTATAATTATTTTCTGTTATACACTTAGTGTATATTCAGACATACACACATAATTCCATTTATTTCTATTTTATGATATTAAAGATGATTTATAATCTTTAAATAATGACTTGAGTGCGAATAATGTTTTGGATTCAAATGTATTGGTATATTTATTACGCATACATCCATATGGTTTTAATCCACCCAGTTTTAATTCAATAAAGAGTTCTTATATCTAGAAACCAGATTATACACTAAGCATATTATCATATACATATATTTATATAAATAAATTTATGTGACTCAAACCAAATCTATTTTTTGAATATTAAATGATGATTTCAAACCCTTAGGTAATGTTTTAGATAAAATAAGTATTCAAAGTGTGTAATATCAAAATGTTTGAGCTTGACAATACAACAATTTGTATGGAATAAATTTATTTATAGAATTAAAATTGTTCTCTACATTTTTTCCTACTGAAAATCAATTAGGAAGATTATATACATGTTATTTTTCAACTTTATATTCATTACAGACATATATATGGGGATGAATATAAGTATTCAGAAACAAGATTATCCTCGCAATATAAATAAATTTATAAGTATATGATTATACACTCAACAACTATTTACTTCTAAGCGATGTAAGTGGGTGAGACATATACATATTATATATATATATACATATGGATATATGTATTCACTTATAAGTTTTAATCATAATTTGAATTAACTTGGCCTAAAATGAAATTCAGTGGTTAAAGTATGTTTTTGATATGTTTAATTAAATATATGCATTATATAAAACAAATGATGTGCTGTAAAACAATTGGACTTATATGCTATGCAACATAAGGCATGGACACTTAATAAGATGTGAGTATTTATCAACACATGCTTTGTGTACAAATAACTTCTGTATTAAATCTAACATAGTCATTTTAAACTATAAATATTTATTTCCACGAACCAAAGATTTCGAAAATTAAGGAACTGTCATTTTATGTTGTAACCCCATCCATTCATAACTTGCGTGTTTTAAATCAATACCACATGTGCAAAGAATGTTTATTATATTATGCATGTCGTTGAGAAATTTATTATCTAAATAATAACTAACATATTATAATGTAGTCCAACATCATTTCCATTTATCAGCACATGAAATGATAATGAATAATACCTATAAAAAGCTATAAACATGCAATGGAATGAATTCGATGTTTTTGGAAGAAACTCTAAAGTTATTAGTTTATGTCATAAATCAAACTATTTGATATTCATCACATATAGTAATGAATTAATAATTTAATTATTTAGAGTGGTATTGGACACCCCAAATAAAAGACATGGAATTATGTATTCATTGTGGTATGGTACACATTGGATACATGGACTTATTAAACATACGAGGAATGTATTGGACTAGTGTGTTCTAGGTTGGGGACCGGTAAATGTAAGACCTCCGGGTTGGGGTATAGTTACAACAGATCCTTTGGGTTGGAGTTTGGTTATAGAGGCTCTCCCTGAAAGAGTCCGGTTACAAAGGCTCTCCGGGATAGGGTTCAGCTACAGTTAGCCCCCAGGTCTTGGAACGAGTCCTTGACATAGAAATTACAAGTCCAACATTATACATTTCCGTATTATGTGTATGATAATTAAATAACCAAATGGATATTCTACTAGTAGAATATCCATGGTTAATATCCATTACTTATGAGTATCAAAAATGTAAAATCTTATGGCATGACATATGTTCAACACTCAGTAATTTAGTATTCAATGTATAAAATTGAAGTTAATACCTTTAAGCGCAACTCTGATTATTCATTACTCTTATCTATTTAATTTGTGCATACATATTCTTATGTAATACTTGTTTATAATTTCTTTTATTCATTACACCTATTAAGCATGTCTATATTTGAATTGTGTATCCTTGCAATTATTTACGAATGGATGATTTCTTTAGGAATATATCCGACCCTAGATGTTCGCAGTGTGTCTGGGCCAAGTAAATCGAACAGCTGGAAACTACCATAGTGATCCACCTGAGGTCGTCAACACCCTACCATTGGTGGTGTTCCTAGTAAAGGGACTTCGAGAGTGATGTGTGTTTGGTGTTGTTGTGGTTTGTGTATGAGCATTTTATAATTACGAGGATGCAATTATTTGTAGGGGATAACGTAATTCCCCAAAAACTTGTTCTCATGTAATTGTAATATTGAGGTTTTATTTTGTTATCCATATAAAGTAAAAACTTTAAAGAAAATATTATCATACTTTGTTTAAAGGATAAAACAACTATTATAGTCATATATAATTTATTCTTATCGAAAAATTATTTAATAAGAATATTTTAAATAATAACTATAATAATAGAACTAATTTTTTTGTTTTCCAAAATGTGATATATATATATATATATGTATATTGGATTTGAATGAAAATACTATTATAAAATTATAATTTTATATGTGGTTATACATGACATCGAAAATTGTTATTTTAAAATACTTTAATGACATTATTTTTGTGCTATTTTAGTTTTTTTGTTTAATGGTTGGGGTCGAAGCCTCATTTATTATTAAAAGAAAAGAAAAGACCTCTTTAACTGGGTAGAGGGAGACCCATTACATAGCTCGAAGGCCCAGTGGTCATTTAGCCCATTACATGGCCCGTAGGCCCATTTTTTTTCCAAGGACCATTCTGTGAATAATAATGCTACAGTACCTACGCTGCTACAGTACAACATAGTACCCGCCACTGCTACTGTAACCTACCCCCACTGTAGTCCTCACCGTTGCTACAGTGCCACCGCTGGTATAATACACTATTTTAATTATGAGAACAATGATTTTATCTATTATATGAGTTCAAATATATGTTATACACAGACACATATATACATATAATGTAATAATTATTATATTATAAATTAATATTTTGAATTTTGGTTTAATAAAATTATAAAAAAATAATAATTTAACCAATATAATGATTAAACATTCAACAAAAAAATTATTTTTAATTTGAATAATATCCGATTAACATTTGTTTTAACAAGTTTCAGAATTAAAACAAATTTGTACAAATTATGATATTTATTTTCATTGGTAAATTATTAATTAAATTTATAATATCATTATAAGTTATATAATAAAAATATTCAAGTGAATGTTTTATAAATGGATCGATAATAATGACTTTTACTTTTAAAAAAGTATTGATAAAATAAGTTTAAAATATAAAAATATTTATTATACTTTTGACATTTTAAAATTATTAATAATATAAAATAAGATTAAATAAATAAATGTTAAGGATATAATAATAATAAAATAAATTGAAAATAATAAAACAAATAAAGAATCCCATAGTGGGTTTCCGGGAGTCCGTGTCTGAGTCACGCCGCAAAGAGGGAGAGAGTGTGGTCGGGTTGTTGTGAAGGGTATCAGCAGGCCCTTCATCCAGGGTTATCGAGCTGGCTGGGCGAGTGCAAGCTGATGCCGAGGGAGGCTTGGTGTGATGCTCGTGCAGGGAAGACAAGGGCGTCGATCGGGGTCTGGCATCGAGGATCGCGGGCGCAGTCAGGGAGAATGGAGCGTGTCACATGAGAGTCACAAGTCGCGCAGCCAAGGTGCCTCGTTTCAAACCAGAAAACCAGGGTTGAGGTCTTTCATCATCAACGAGTCCAAGCCTCTGGTTAGGGTTACATCCTTGATTGATATTATCAAATATGCTTTAAGATTAGTTTATTTGATTTTGTTATCTGAATCTCCCATCTTGAGCCATACACAGTCTATCCGCATACCATTTGTCAATTTTTTGAATAGTTGATACATTAATTTCTCTTGAATTCTTGTTTATGATTTGGTTTTAAATTCATGTATGATTGTTGTCGTCCGCGGAAGACCCTGTTGTAGTAATTCTTTATTGTTTGGTCTTTGTTATGTGGGTAAATAGTTTTGGTCCGTGAATGTTTTGTGGGTCACATTTGTTGTTGTTATTATTATTATTATTATTATTATTATTATTATTATTATTTAGCCACATTGTTCACATCTTGCACACCAGGATCACCCATTTGATATTTTAGAGGTTTTAAATAGCATGGTCACTCTACTCATTTTTGGATGGCCCCAATTATGGTATTAAAAATCCATCACATCCAATCCTGTTTATGTTTTTTTAGTTGTATGTTGGTTTTGGTTCTGAGTATGGAGTATACTGATTCAACCCTCATTTTATTTCAGCACCACAAGTAAGGGTCAGATATTTTTCAAAAACATTTATTTATTTTATGATCTTATGTTATGTAATGAAAATTTATTTATTTACCCTCTATTTTATGGTTGTGTAAGAGTTCATTATGATTTTTCTTGAATATTTATTTTATGATCTTATGACTTGTAATTATTTTAAATTTTCCTTGTGATGTTTCTTATAGGGTATATAATTATATATGCTCATAATGGTATGTTTATAACTTTGCGGTAGTTTAAAAGTTCTTCTGTGCTGAACCTGGGTCTTCGAGTTTTTAGGTTCATGTGATATAATAGATGTAAGGGTTATGTTTTAATTAAATGTAAATATTGTAAGGGATAATTAATTGGATCACTTTTTTTGTCTATTTTTTTTACAAATGTATACACATAAATACTTGTGTATGAATGTTTATATGAAACTATATATTTCATTTTAACATATTATTTCCAAACAATGATATGATTTTAAAATCTATGTGTTGAAAGGGATTTGATTGTTTTTCTTAATCTATTTAGTTATAAAATTTTATACGTGTCTATATATATACATATATAAGAAACCATATCTATTTATATAACCAATAATTTTTTAAATGATAATGGTTTACAATTTTAAGTATTTATCTATAAATATTATGGTTTTTCAAGGTTTAATTTGATCAAACTACGGTAGCCATAAGTCTGTATATACACACATATAAATATATATGTACACATAGATAACGTATTATTTTATGTGTGTATAAGTTAAGGGTTATTTTAATTTATAATTATTTTCTATTATACACTTAGTGTATGTTCGGAAAAACACACATAATTACATATATTTCTATTTTATGATATTAAAGATGATTTACAATCTTTAAATAAAGATATAGGTGCGAATAATATTTCAGGTTCTAATAGATTGGTATATTTATTATGCATACAGCCTTATGGTTTTAATCAATCCAGTTTTAATTCTATAAAGTGTTCTTATATCCTCAAACATGATTATGCACTTAGTATATAATCATATTCATACATTTATATAAAAAATTTAGGTGACTCAAACCAAATATATATTATGAATTTTAGAAGATGATTTTAAACCATTATGTAATGTTTTTGATAATATAAATATTTAATGTGTGTAGCATCAAAATGTATGAGCTTGACAACACAACAATTTGTGAGGAATTAATTTATTTATAGTTATGTTTTATTTACATAATTGAGATTTTTCTCTCAATTTTGTCCTACTGAAAATCTATTAGAAAGATTATATACATTTTATTTTTCAAATTTAAATTCATTACATACATATATAAGTGAATGAATATAATTATGCCGACACAATATTATCCTCGCCATCGAAATAAATTTATAAGTATTTGATTATACACTCAACAAATATTTACTTCTAAGTGATTTATGTGGGTGAAACATATACATATTATATATATATACATATGGATATATGTATGCACCTATAAGTTTTAATCATAATCAGAATTATCATGGCCTAAAATTAAGGAACTATCATTTTATGTGGTAACCCCATCCATTCATTACTTGTGTGTTTTAAATCAATACCACATGTGCAAAGAACATTTAATATATTATGCATGTCATTGAGAAATTTATTATATAAATAATAAATGAAATATTATAATGTAGTCCAACGTCATTTCCATTTATTATCACATTAATTGAGCATGAATAATACCTATCTGAAGTTATAAACTTGCAATGTAATGCAATGGATGTTTTTGGAAGCAACTATAATGTTATTTTTTTATGTGATAAATCAAACTATTTGTTATTATTCACATGTAATAATTAATTATGAATATAATTATTTGGAGTGGTATGGGACACCACAAATAAAAGAAATGGAATTATGTATTCAATGTGGTATGGGACACTTTGGATACCTGGCCTTATTAAACATATTATGAATGCATTGGACTAGTATGTTCTGGGTTGGGGACTGGTAAAAGTAAGCCCTCCGGGTTGGGGTCCGGTTACAGTAGACCCTCTAGGATGGAGTTCAGTTACAAAGGCTCTCCGGGATGGAGTCTGGTTACAAAGGCTCTCTAGGTTGGGGTCCGGTTACATTTATCCCCAAGTCTTGGCACGAGGTCTTGACACATAAATTAATGTTTGGCATTATACATTCCCTCATAATGTGAATTACAATTAATTAACCAAATGTATATTTAACTAGTTGAATATCCATGTTTATGAGCCAGTACTTATGAGTATTAAAAAAGTAAAAGATTATGGCATGACATTTTTTTAGCACTCCGTAATTTAGTATTTGATGTATGAATTTGAAGTTAATACCTCTATACGCAACTCTGATTATTCATTACTCTTATCTTTTTAATTTGTGATTATATATTATTATGTCATTCATGTTTAGAATTTCTTTTATTCATTACTTCTATTAAGAATGCCTATATTCAAATCGTGTATCCTTGTAAATCTATAACACATTTTTAATTGAGAACTTTTATGGTCCGTTACATTTGTTATAACTTTTCTTTAGGAAAAAAGTTTTATAGAATGTTTTGAATAATTTTTTCAAAACTTATATTGGGTTATTTTAAAACCCCTTACTATACATTCGTATGATCACCCTACATTTGTGATAATTTTTCTTTAGGTAATAGCTTTTAGTAGAAGAAGAATTTCGGATGTAGATAGATTCCCAGAACATGAACCGAATCAATCCTCTGTATTGAACTACCTCTGAGTATTCGAGAGCTGGGGCGTGATAGTAGGTATTAGAGGATTTAGTTTAGATAACACTGGAAAACCAGATCTGAACAATGATAAATTACTTAAGAAATACTAAGAATGATTTTTTCTTAATTTTTTTTATGGAAAACCAAAGTGCTAGTCTTTTTCCTCTTCCCACAGAAGTATGAGTGACCATAGTGGGAAACACATGTGTAGAAAACAATGAGACTTTGAAAATATTCGTTTATCATGAAAACCCCTCTACCTAGTATCAAACTCTCCTTATGTACTCCAACTTCACCATGGAGCAGGTTTTGTCTATTATATCATGTTGAACACTCAATCCCCGTTCTATGTACTAAAAGGGAAATACTTCGAGGGTATATTTGAATGTTTCATCATAGCCTATAATTTCTTTTCTCTAGAGGACTTTGAGGAGGCTGCACAGGGGGGCGACCTCTGGGCATCATCTCTATGTTAGATTTTGACCAACGACCTCCGTGTTCGAGTTGTGGACTTTGAAGCCCCTGAGAATGAGACTACTAGTCTGCATTATGGGCATCATGTTGATACCAATGTCTCTCAAATTGGTACCTGACATGATTCTCCCAATGTAAATTCTATATGACCACATGCGGTTGACCACAGTTTCACACGTTGTTTCTTGACCAAGGAGATAGAATAATTTGGAACCACTTTGGGGATCAGTTTTCCTGAAAAATGGGGAAATCATCAACATCGGTGGAATCTATGAGGAATAATCCTAGAGGACATTAGGAAATCCATAATTGTGTATTGTGAAAGGGATAAGGAGATTGCATAATTTCTTGAGTTTTATAAATCATGTCTAAATGAATGATGTTGTATTCTCTGTTTTGATATTATTTTATATAAAAAATTGACTCCGTTTAAAATAGAATTTCCATACTGAAAATTGATTTAATAAAACATTTTCAGATAGAAGATATGTGTTTACAAACCAATATTTTTTTGACTACCTACCGAGTTGTTAGAGACTATAATTGTCAAGACATGCTATGAAGAGGACCCTCCATATCCAAACTTATGTTTGACCCGTTAACAACTACATCAGGTGTCGAAGTTCCCGAAAATCCTCCATATTTACCAAAGAATCCATCTGGTCTATTACCGTAACGAACTTTCACAATTTGAAGCATATAAGAAAAGAGGAAAGTATCAGGAAGCCCTTTTTCTATGTTTTACTTTGGATGATAACTACCGAGCTATCGGTAAATTTCTAGAAGCTTCTTTGGATGGTGACCATCGAGCGACCTACCTATTCCAGGTCCTGAGTTATAGTATGTACAATGGACTTTACGAAGTCAATATTTTCAATAAATACATGTTCCAGGGGACTTATAGATATTTATTTCACTCTGAACTTTCTAACCTCCAAACCTTTCATTCCTCTTTATGGAAGGCATAGTGCTTTAAGCACAGATTCGACCCTACCTATTCGTAGTGTATCTGGGCCAAGGAAATCGAGCACCTGAATAATACCTTAGGGATCCACCTGAGGTCATCTGCACCCTCCCATCGATGGTGTTTCCGATAAAGGGACTTTAGGAGTAATGTGTGTTTGGGGTTGCTGTGGTTTGGCTAGGAGCATTTTAGAATTGTGAGGATGCAATTCTTTGTAGGGGGATAATGTAACTCCACCAAAACAAGTTCATGTGTAATATTAATATTGAGGTTTTATTTTTTTCGAACAAAATAAAAACATCAAAGAAAATATTATCACAATTTTTTTAAAGGATAAAAATAACTATTATTGTCAAACATAATTTATTCTTAACGAAAAATTATTTAATATGAATATTTTAAATAATAACTATAATAATATAACTAATTTGTTTGTTTTCCCAAATGAGAGAGAGAGATATATATATATATATTATTATATATTTTATTTGAATAAATATATTATTATAAAATTACAATTTTATATGCGGTTATACATGACTTTGAAATTTTTTATTTTAAAATATCTTAATGAATTTATTTTTGCAATATTTTAATTAATCAGAAAATTATTTGATCTATTATATGAGTTCAAAAATATGTCATATACACATGTATATATATCTAATGTAATAATTGTAAGATTATAAATTATCATTTTGAATTTAGGTTTAATAAAACTGTTAAAAAATAATAATTTAACCAATATTTTGATTAAACATTCAATAAAAATGATTTTTAATTAGAATCATATCATATTAACATTTATTTTAACATGTTTCAAAATTAAAAATAATTTGTACAAATTATGATAATTATTTTCATATGTCAATTATAAATTTAATTTATAATGACATTATAATATATATAATAAAAATATACAGGTGAATGTTTTATAAAGGGATAGATAATAATGACTTTTACTTTTAAAAATGTATTGATAAAATAAGTTTAAAATATAAATAGCTTTATTAGACTTTTGAACTTTAAATGTTATTAATAATATAATATAAGATTAAATAAATAAATTATAATGATATAACAATAATAATAAATATTAAAAATAACATAAAAAAATGAGGAATCCCATTGTGGGTTTCAGCGAGTCCGTGTCCAAGTCGTGATGTGAAGAGGGAGAGAGGGTGCATGGGCCCTCATGAAGAGTCTCAGCAGGCCCTTCATCCGGGGTTCTCGAGTAGGCTAGGGGAGCGTGAGACGATTCTAAGGGAGGCAAGAAGTGATGCTTGAGCAGGGCTGACGAGGGCGTCAAGCGGGGTCTGGCGTCGGGGTTCGCGGGCGCAATCATGGCGAAGGGAGCGTGTCGCACGAAAGTCACACGTCACGCGGACGAGGTGCCTCGTTTCAAACCAAAAAAATAGGCATTGAGGTTTTTTCTTCGTCAACTAGTCTGAGACTATATTTAGGGTTCTATCCTGGTTTTATTTTATCGAATATGCAATAATATTAGTTTATTTTAATTTGTTATCTGAATTTTTCATCTTCAGTCATGCTCAATCTGTCCGCATACCTTTTGTCAATTTTTTTGAATAGTTAATTCATTTATTTCTTCTGAATTCCTGTTTACGAGTTGGTTTTAAATTCATGTATGATTGTTTTCGTGCACGTAAGACCTTGTTGTTCCAATTCATTTTTTTGTCTTTATTGTTTGGGTAAACAGTTTTAGTCTGTGGAAGTTTTGTGGGTCACCGTTGTTGTTATTATTATTATTATTATTATTATTATTATTATTATTAGCCACTGTGTTCACAGCTTTCACACCAAGATCACCCATTTGAGATTTTAGGGATTTTAAATAGCATTTTTTACTCAACTCAATTTCGGATAGTCCCAAATATGGCTTTAAAAATCCAGCAAATCCAGACTGGTGTATGTTTTTTTAGTTGTCTATTGGTGTTGGTCCTAAGTATAGAGTATACTGCTTCAACCCTCATTTTATTTCAGTACCACAAGTAAGGGTTAAATATGTGCCTTGAAAATTTATTTATTTTACTATCTTATGTTCTGTGAAGAAATTTTATTTATATACCCTATATTTTATAGTTGTGTAAGGGTTCATTATAATTTGTCTCGAATATTTATTTTAAGATCTTATGACTTGTAAGTATTTTAAATTTTCCTTTTCATGTTTCATTGAGAGGACATACTTATATATGCTCCTAATGGTATGTTAAAAACTTTATGGTAGTTTAAAAGTTCTTCTGTGCTGAACCTGGGTCTTCAGATTTTTGAGTTCAGGTGATATAATGGATGTAAGGGTAATGTTTTAATTAAATGTATATTTTATAAAGGTTAATTAATTTGATCCATTTAGTTGTGTATTTTTTCAGAAAGGTATACACATATATACTTGTGTATAAATGTTTATATGAATCTATATATTTAATTATAACATATTATTTTCCGAACTAGGTTATGATTTTAAAATCTATGTGCTGAAAGGGTTTTATTTTTTTCTTAAACCATGTTGTTAAAAAATGTTATAAGTGTCTATACATATGTATATAAAACCCAATCTATCAATATAACCTGGAATTTTTAAAATGATAATTGTTTAAAATTTTAAGTATTTATCTCTAAATCTAATTATTTGTGAGGGAGTAATTTGATCAAATTATGGTAGTTATATGTGTGTGAATATATATATGTACACGGATATAACTTATTATATTATGTGTACATAAGTTAAGGGTTATTTTAATTTATAATTATTTTCTATTATACACTTTGTGTATATTCGGACGTACTCACATAATTCAATCAATTTCTATTTTATGATATTAATGATGATTTAAAATCTATAAATAAAGACTTGGGTGAGAATAAAGTTTCGGGTTCAAATGGATTGGTTTATTTATTACACATAGACCAATATGGTTTTAATCCACCCAGTTTATTTCTATCATGTTTTCTTATATCCGCCATCCTGATTATACACTTATTGTATATTCATATACATATATTTATATAAACAAATTTATGTGACTCAAACCAAATCTATTTAATGAATTTTAGAAGATGATTTAAAACCCTTAAGTGATTTTTTTGAAATAATAAATAATGAAAGTGTGTAATATCAAAATGTTTGAGTATGACAATACAAAAATTTTTAAGGAATAAATTTATTTATAGTTATGTTTTATTTACATAATTTAAATTGTTCTTTCCATTGTTTCCTATTGAAATAAAATAGGAAGATTATATACAGTTTTTGTTTAAAATTTAAATTCATGAAAAAAATATATATGTGCATGAATATAAGTATGCAGACACTATATTATCCCTTCAATACAAATAAATTTATAATTATTTGATTATACACTCAATGACTATTTACTTCTAAGGGATGTAAGTGGGTGCGACATATATATTATATAGATAAATATATATATATACGGATATACGTATGCACCTATAAGTTTTAATCATAATCACAAGTAACTTGGCCTAAAATAAAATTCGGTGGTTAAAGTATGTTTTCGATATGATTAAATGAATATATTCATTACATAAAACAAATGATGTGCTGAAAAACAATTAGCCTTATATGCTATGAAACATAAGGCATGGCCACTTAATAGGACGTGACCATTTATCAGCACATTCTTTGTATACAAATGACTTTTGTCTTAATTAAAACGTAGTCATTTTAAACTATTAATTTTCATTTCCATGAACCAAGGATTTTTAAAATTAAAGAACTATCATTTTATGTGGTAACCCCATACATCCATTACTTTTTTTTAAATCAATACCACATGTGCAATGATCGTTTACTATATTATGCATGTCGTTGAGAAATTTATTATCTATATAATAACTGACATATTATAATTTAGACGAAAGTCATTTCCATTTATCAGCACATGAATTGAGCAAGAATAATACCTATCCAATGTTATAAACATGCAATGTAATGCATTTGAAATTTATGGAACCAGCTGTAAATTTGTTAATTTATTTGATAAATCAAACTATTTTTTATTCATCACATATAGTAATGAATTAAGAATATAATTATTTTCAGTGGTATGGGACACCCCAAATAAGAGACATGGAATTATGTATTCAATGTGGTATAGGGATCTTTCGATACATGGACTTATTAAACATACGAGGAATGTATTAGACTAGTATGTTCTGGGTTGGGGATAGGTAAAAGTAACCCCTTCGGGTTGGGGTCTAGTTACATCAGACCCTCCGGGTTGGAGTCTAATTACAGAGCCTCTTTGGGATGGTTCTGGTTACAAAGGCTCTCTAGTTTGTGGTCTGGTTACAGTTAGCCCCCAGGTCATGGCACGAGGCCTTGACACAGAAATTAAAGTACGAAATTATAGATTCCCTTATTATGTGTATGACAATTAATTAACCAAATGGATATTCGAATAGTATAATATCAATGGTTAATAGACTATAAATATGAGTATTAGAAAAGTAAAAGCATATGGCATTACATTTTTTAGCACTCATTAATTTAGTATTTGATGTATGAAATTTAAGATAATACCTCTATGCGCAACTCATATTATTAATTACTCTTTGTTGTTTAATTTGTACATACATATTTTTATTTCATACATGTTTAGAATTTATTTTATTCATTACTCCTATTAATAATGACAATATTCAAATTGTGTATCCTTGTAATTCTGTAGAACATTTTCAATTGAGCAATATTATGATCCGTTACATGTATTAGAGCTTTTATTTAGGAAAAATGTTTTCTGGAAAGTTTTGAAGAATGTTTTCAAAAGTTATATTGGTTTATTTTAAAACCCATTTTTCGGAATTTGAATTCTCACCCTATGTTTTTATTAAAATAATTCAGGTAACAGCTTTTAGTAGAAGAACCATTTTAGAAGTAGCTATTTTCCATGATAGTTAACCGAATCGATCCCTTGTATGGCACTAACTCCGTGTATTCGAGAGCTGAGGCGTGACAGATTAGGTCATACGGAATGTACCTCTTAATGTAGTTTACGATTCTCTAAAATGGACCACTACTTATTGTTTATGGTTATATTGGGTGACAACTCTTATATTAATATGGTCATGTGGGGTGGAACACTCTAATCCATTTAGGATAATTCCTGATAGAATACTCAGTGTAATTTAGGTTCATATAGGATAGAACAATATGAATAGTTTAGGTTAATCTATAATGGAAAAGACACCATAAAATTTATGATCATGTGGTAGGGTCTTTGTGTAATATTTCTTATGATCTTAATACATAGAAATTCTTTAATTTTGTTTATTTTCATTAAGTAAGGACCGATAAATCTAAAATATTTTTTATAACACTTTTTTTATTTGAGTGACGATGACTCACATACATGTTTCATGAATCTTGGGATTCTAAAAATCTATTAATATTTTGTCTGCATTCATTTAAATCATAACCTTAAAGGAAAAACATTCTATAATTTTGTGTATTGGGAGTTGGTGGTAGGGGATATAATTACGATGATCTGTTAAAATTTCTTCCTCATCCTTCCAGATATCCAAATGCATAAGTAGATTATGATCTTTGTAATTTATTATGTACACAACCACCCACATAGGCCAAATGGAATAAAAATATTTCTTTATAAACATAATAAATGTGTTGCCTATATTTCTTCTAACATGTTGGGTGTTCTTATTTGGAAACTTGTGTGGAAAATGTGTTATTTTGATGTCCCTAAATTCACTATTCATATGAATAATTTATTTCAAAGATATTCATTAATAATGAATAACCCATAGACTATATTACACAATAATAAAAGGTAGAGGTAATAATTAGCATAGTCTTTTAAATTCACTGCTATTGAAGACTTGATCCTAGGATGATTGATCAAATCGTTGTCCATGGAAAGGATAAACCAGCTTATATCATTAAATAGTTGATATAAATATGTTGGTATTTTCATCCCATTATAAATATGATGGTTTCTATGCATATCATATATATGAAAGTAAATATGATCACGTAGATAAATATAATATTTGCGTGGGGTACCTTATCCCTAATCAATTTTCTTGAATAATCTAGTGCCATAGATTATTGGTACATTGATGTTATTACTGATATATAAGAGAATAACAACTTACAGCGAGGAATCTGGGTGGATACTAAGGTTAGGAAATGTCCAGAATGAACCATATATGGGGGGAAAGTGATAAAAAATTTAGACAAATGCAATGGGTAATGGTACATCATTTCATTGTGGAACATTTTAGTTTAAGATGTTCATTTAACTATGGGGATAATTTTTCCAATGATCAAATAGGGTTTTTCTAGAATTAATGGGTTTATGTTGTATAAGATTAGTCATATGGTTCAATTATGACCACTTAAAAAGAATTGTTTCTCCCAATTTTGAATTGTTATCAAATTAATTTGGTGATTCAACACAAAAATACATATAATGGGGAATTATATCTCAAATTAATTTTTCATTATTATTGTGGTCAATTTAATTTTATTACAATGACTATTTTATATTTTCTTCAATTTAGATGGCCTTGATGTGTTTGTGTAGTTGGTTGACAAAATATATTAGGAGACATTTAACTTTCCCAGTGGTATGATGGGTGGATTTTTGTTTTTAAAGAGACCACAAGTACTATATATTTATTTGGATCTATTCACATGAATCATTTTTATATATTATGAAATTAGAGTTGTTTTTCATATATACATCATTCGTAATTGATATATTATTAACTTTTTATTCTTACACATCTAAAGGGGAAACTCCTTTTTCAGTGTTATGTGTAGTATCTCTAATATCATCCATATCACCAACAAAAATGACAATGTATTGATTAACTTATTTAGTATAAGATGGTTACATTTGATTTATTATCCTTTTTTAGAGTTCCCAATTCATGAATATTTGTTAATTCCTCAAACATTGTTTATACCTTATGGATAGAAATTAAATCTCCCATTTCATAAAACCCTTCTTTTAAGGTATAATTATCCTTAACTAGATAACATTGATGGAGGTGAACAAACTGATTCTCATTGGAAGAGGACATCATTTAGTAGGATAGTTCACATCCTCCAAATGATGGGGGAATTAATTCTATAATAATTTCATCCTTTTTAGGAACCTGTATGGTTTAGCCATTTTCAAATTTTATCATTGTGAATTATAGGGTTCCCTGTTTAGAGTTATAGTGTTTATTGGGTTCACCAACTAAAGATTCAATCATTCATTTATTAGGGAATGTTCATGAATTCATAGATTCTATGTTTACATTATGTCAAAAATTTATAGAATCTTATCTTATAAACCATTCCAATAATATATATATTTTTAGGGAGTATCTAACACACATTCCACAAGTTCCATAGGGTTATCTGAAGATTCATTTGATTCAAAAACCACATTGGGAAACATCTCCACATAGAAAAAACCCAATTATATCATGCGGATAAATATATGATGGTAAAGTAACCTATTCATGGGGTAACATACCACTTATTTACAAATATTATTCAACTATATAGTGGAGATCATGTTATTTTCTTAGGAAGAGACGAATTAATCAAAAACATTATAATTTTAGAAGGAATAATTTTTATTCTTTCAATTTTTAAGTCAGGATTCCACAGTTTCATGGATGGAGTTAAAATTTTGGAATGATAAAAATTGATAGATGCTAATTCTACTTTCCCAAAAATTATATCTTTTGACTATGGTTCTATTGAACGTTTTTTCTGGTTACTAAAATGCAATTCTTCAGATGATAGTCTATTTTAGTAAGATGAAAAATTCAACTATAGTACTTTTATGGGATGGTCATAGTTTCTAACACATATTGAATGTTCTTTAAACATATTTCCATTAATTTATTAAGGGATTTTATATTTCCAAGAAGTATATTTGTCCCTTTCATATGGAAATAAACTATATGACCCTATTATCATACTACTATTTTTGTTTAGAGTGGTCATAAATGATTTTTCTCTTAGGGTAAAACTATACTAGGGGAAGAATATTTAACAGTGAACTTCAGAACTAGTAACTAACGAAATATTCATATTTTTAACAAAAAAAATTACGGTACCTATAAATCCTATAATAAACAACTCAGTTGTACTATTTCATTATATTCTATGGTTCCTAAAATTTGACATTAATAGGAATAAAAGTTAGTGTGTTTTTATTTTTGGTCTTATTTTCCAATAAATATTTAAAATTATGGGTTACCATAGTTTTGTATAAGAGGGGATGAGTCCCCCTATGGTCTGACCTACCCACATAGGGTACAATTTCCTCTCTAGATAATTTGGTGGATGCAAGCCTTAATAAAAACTAATAGGGAAGTAATAACATCACACCATTAGAAACATATCTATCATAATGTCCTTATAACCACCATTATAAGAACTGTGGTTATAGGTAACCTACCACCATGGGAATATGTGGCTTGAGGCCATTGTTATATACTAAAATACAATCAATATGTGGACCATTGTGACAAGAAATGATAGAAAAAATCCAATATCTATTATAATCATTACCTATGGTAAAATCCATTTTGGTAAAGTCAATATGGAGTGGGAAAGGCATGAGAACTATGTAGGAATAGTGAGCTAAGCACTTGTGGTCATAGGCCATGTGGATTGTGGTAGTAGTTATTCCCTAAAGTAGTGTGCGAACATGGTCCTTGTTTCCCTAGGACGTACCTCTTATATGTAGTGGTTTATGATAATGGGTGACATGGACCACGGATTTAGGTCCTCCCCATGGTTTTTTATGGCCCTGATACACATGGATTATGGTGGTAAGTATTTCCTATGGTTCCCTATGAACATGGGCTACATGGACTATGTCTGTAAGTACTCACTAATGGACATGTAACTCATCAAGTTTCATTTTTTTAATAGATAATAAATATAATAATAATTATTTTATTGTATTCATATATTTATATATATTTCTTACATGTCTTTTTTTGAATTGACATAGGGATTTCGTGAACAAATGAGAGGTTTACAAGTCAAAAAAATCTTGTGAAATATTTTAAATTTTAAATAATCTATGGATATAGGAACAAGCCACATGTATACAGATATAAAAACAACTAGGGAAAGTTGATATAGGTCTATATCCATGGTCTTTAACCATTTACACAGCTTATAATACTGACAAACTAGTGGTCATATATCCATATCCATGGATTGAGATCATGGTGATCAAGCTCAGGGAAATTTTAATAATGTCAAAAAAAATCATATATGGATAATACATCTTAGTAGATGACTATTCTTTACAAAAAAACTAATATTCATGCCATAATTTTATATGTCTGAAATGTTGGGAAATGTTTACGTAGAAACAACTGGTTTATTAGTGAGCTACATAATCTCTCACTAAGTTCTTCCTAACTAAAAAACCTCTTATACATATCATACATAATACATTTTTTCATAATCTTGGGAATGAAAACATAATAAAGGGTGAGATCAGATGATTTTTAAGGGTAAACAATGGATATATCAATTACCACATAATTATATAATGAGAATTTGAGTATGAGAAAATGAGAATGACATTTTAAATCCATACCCTACAAATCTTAGATCATATACGAGAGTCATTACATAAATCGTAGTAGTTTATATGTCATGAATCATAGAAAAATCAATGATAAAAATCCATGAGAGCTTATGTAACACCGAAATTATTTATGGTATGACCATTCTAAAATTTAATTTCCTTGACACCATTGGTTTCACACAACATTTATCTTAAAAAAACAATGATAATAAATTAATTATAAGTATATTTAAATGACATTTATAACCTATGAATTTAATTTCCTGGAATGAATAATATTATGAAATGAATATATTATATAATTTTTTTACCAGAATGAATTCAATTTTACATATTAAAAGGATATATTTTTTAAAAATTAGTTTTACCACTATATAGTATAGAACATGTTTAAAATGTAATATTGATGCTTATGTGATTTTAATTTCAAAAAATATACCTAAATGGTTGTGATTGGTATGATATTTAGAGTTTGATAGGATCAACTTATTTTTTGTGAATAGTATGTTGACCCGTAAGAATCATAATGTAACCCATATGAATCGCAATATGAAACATATGAATAGTAAATCTGCGAAATGAATAGTAACATCACCCATGAATGTATAAATAAAATTAATGAACTTTATAAATAAAGGTATGATATAATTATATGATTTTATAAGTAAATCAATATTTTAATTTTTTTAAATTATGTTTTGGTATTTTTTATGTAATAAATACTTAATTACAATTTTTTAATTAATAAAATGGTTTACAAAAATATTATTTATAAAAAATGTATTCATAAATTATCATTTTGTTTTCCTATTATTTTAGGTTAATTTTATGAGGTGTTCGTTAATTATTCAAAATGTTATAAAATCAATTATAGATTTAAAGTATTTATTTTCTGATTAAATGATTGTTTTACTTTAAAATTAAAGTTATAATATTTACAAAATTATTTTCATATATTGGAGATCATTTTTTAATACTAAATATTTAAAAAAAATAAGATGAATTTTTGAGATTTTTCTAACACACTTGAATTTTTAGTGAATATAAAATACAACAATTTACGATAATTGGTAAATACATGATTCATTAAGTCATAGGTGACATTTGGATGATGTTGGAACCCTTGGTTAGAACTCACTTGCACTTATTACAGTATTTCGTCACACTAACCAATACTATGTTTAGTATTGATAAATATAATAATGTAATGAATAAAATAATGACAAATCACCCATCTCATCAACTATAAATACCACCCCTCACGACCACTCCTCCACACACCTCTAATCCTTGAATCATGTCAAATTTCTTCCCAATACTCTCCCCAATATTATCCCCAAAATATGGGATATATTAGTCTTAAAAAAGTCTAAAATAAATCCCCTTAAAGAGGATCTCAAGGAGGAGTATTCAAGAGGTAAAATCCACTTACTTTTCCTCTTAGTTTATTTTCTTGTTATTGTCATTTATTTTATATCTCCACACACTCTCTATCCCAAATGGAATGATAAATCTAGAATCATATAAATATTATAATTATATCTTGTTAATAAAATATCCTTACTTAAAATCCAATATATCTCTATCATTAAATTTAAATACCAAATCATCATCTCGGTGGTGCGGATTTACTACCTTCGTGTACGACATATTTCAATTTTTCAATTACCCCTTTAATGGTGGTAATGATACCATTTTTGTCATTAATTCAGACTATAAAATATGTATTAAAACATTTATTATGTTATTTAAATATCATATTTAAATAATACTGAATTAAAAAACAAAATGAGTTCATTATGATCAATAAATGTTGTAATAATGTAAATGATTATCAGTAAATGTATTATCTAATGATTCATCATCATACTAGATTAAAAAATGATATATATATATATATATATTTATATTTATATTTATATTTATACTTTGATATGTTCTTTAATATCATACAAAATCCATTCTAAATTAATATAACAATTCCACATGAACCACTATACTCAAACGCAAGTATATCGATTGTGAAAACCAAGGAAAAAACCAACATGAGAAATAGAATTTTATCTTAAAGCTCATAAAAATCAATTATGTTCTTAATAAAATTATAATAAATAAAATAAATATATAGTAGGTTATTAATTAATTAATTATTTGATTTAATTTTATTGTCTATTATGATAATGTCAATTGGAGAACACATTCAGACATAAGGTAAGGGTTTTCTCACCTCGCTTTTATTTTAGTGAGATATACCTTACTCACCAATAACTATTTTATGTGCTGATTTTATATTTCCCTTTTATGTATCATATCATGAAAATATTTATTTTCATGGAATTAAATGTATCATTTTATTATTATTAAATTTATCAATTGATTTTATTGATTACAAAGTGGAAAGGGATTGAACCCAAACCCATGTTTTCCCTTCATGTTACTCTTTCTTCATCTTTGCACAAATGCAATGCTTATTTATTTTTGTTTATTTATTATATATTATGTTTATATGTTAAAAATTCATATATCTATATCATATAATCCATCTTTTGTGGGGATACACATGTTTTAAAAGGGTTCCCTTCTCTATTCTTCCTGATAAACAATCCTGAATCAAGGGTATGTCCTGATTTCCTTAGTATTTTCAAGTGAACACCAATGTATATTTTAATAAACTATTGTTTTTATAAAGAAAAATCATTTTATCCCAAAAAAATTCTTAATTTATTGTTTTTTGATGAAAAAATTCCTTTCCTCTTTAATTTTTATTAATATTTTTATTAACTTGCACTAAAATGCTTTTTTTCTAATGTTTCTTAAAAATAATTTTTACATGATTTTACATTAGTGGACCATAATTTATACCTAAAATATAATATCCTACCCTTTTATTTTCGAGTATATAAAATTTTAATATGGGGTTTTATGGATCATAAAAATAATTTTCCCCAAGAACACTTCATTCCAAAGTAAAAAAGGGGTTTTGACATCTGACTTTTAATTCTATGTGATATATGATTTGTTAACCACTATTTCCTGGTGTGTGGTGCATATTCTTAAATTTAATTTGTTATATTGTGATTTATATTTTCCTAATTATATTATAAGTTTCATTTAATTTTTAAATAGATTAATATTTAAATCATTCAAGGTGGTATGGGGAGCATTGGAATGTTTAAAGATTATTTTCCTCAAGAATTTCTCAATTATTTTATTATAGTAACGTCATCCTTGAAATGTAAATGTTGTGTGGGATACATTAATTTAATCATATCATTTGATTCAGAACCTAAGGAATGCATTGGACTTAGTATGTGATGGGAAAATCCAACTATAACCCCTTGATGTACTGATAGGTCTCATGAGACCATAAAAATTGATTTTGGATGAGGACATGACCATTTATCTTTTGATGTCTTGGGGAAGGCCTCGACCATACGATTATGTTATATGAAATATTCATTCTCTAATTATGATTTTATTAATTGAGAAATCATGTGATTATTCAACTATTAGAATATCTATGGTGATTTCTCATGGGATTATTTATATGGAAATATTTAATAATCTTTTATTCATGCAATATTATGCTCAAGATTATGTTTTAATGACATGTGTTATTATGACTTACTCTCTATTTTATAGCTTCCACTATATTTCATACCCTTACTTAGAATCTTATATTACCCATTTCATATGTTTCTTTTCCCTAAATATTTGAGAGGTATTTTATGAATGAATTTCAGTGTTAATTTATGAAATCATTGGTGTTAAAATATAGTTTCTATGTTGTTTTAATTTCTATTTTTAATGTAATGTTCATGTATGTAATCTAGTTTCCCAAACTACTAAATGATTATTTAATTCAGTATAAACCATCCTTATAATCATAAAAATTTAATAATGCAAGGCACTAGTTATGGGCCACATGGGTCAGGGTCTTTACTATTGGTATCATATGAATTTTAATAGAAACCATTGAAACTTGATTTTGAAAACATATATTATGGATGATAGACCTAAGATAAAAATTTATGATAAAAATAGATTAAATTCCTATAATTTTTGTAATGTATATATTATGTGGATATTACTAGAAATAAATTCATATCTAGATACTACTAGTGGATGTGGGTTTTCCACATATATACCTAGGGGTAACAACTCGGACAAGATGTTGTGCGCTAGACATGGGGTAACATGGTACATGCCAATATGCCTTACTTCCCACCTAAGAAGACACTCTCGGGGGATATGCTGAGGATAATTTATATTTTATTTATAAACCATTATTATAGATTTACAATTAAAAATTTCTTCAAAGAAAACATTTTTTTGATTATGATATTAGTTATGCATAAAAGTTTAAATTTATGTTATGTATTTCACTAGTTTTGGATTATACACTATTCTTAACAAAATTACAATATAATATAGTGTGTATAATTGTTTATATATGGAACCTCCCTAATGGAATGAGAACCATATCAATTCACATAATCGTAAGAGTATGAATGATCATTTCTTTCATTTTATTATGATATTATTTCCAAGGGAACTAGTTGCTCAAAAATTCTAATCATTTGAGGAGATAGAATCATGTCGTAATAAGAAGGGTAAATAGATTTTTATGAATTATTGATTCATAAAGAAGAATGAGAAGAAGAAGAAAAATAGTAAAAATATATAGAAATAAAATATGGGAAATAAGTATTTTCCCACATGTGATAATTGTGGGTATGAATACCATGGTATATGCTTAAGAGGAAAATGAGTTTTCATCAAATATGAAGAAAAATGCCACCATGCTCATGATTATGTGTAAATGAAAGAGTATTCCATTGTTCAATGCTTCAACTGCTATGAGATGGGGAACTATACAGTTCAATATCCCCCACATCAAAGGTATATAACATAATAGAAGAAAATGGATCAAGTTCAGGAATTTTCTATTACCACGGACGAACACAAATTATTAATGTGCTTATGTTTGGATTAATAAATAATGTTATTAGATTATTCTATCAATAATTCAATAATTATTATAATTATGGAATATATAAAGAGTGTATTGAAGTACTATAAAATTAAGAACTCGAGGAATTATGTTGAATGGTACAAAAAAAATAATTTGGTATCACGTTAAACATTGGATAACACGTTGTTATGGGAATGATAATCCTTAAAATTTTATAGGTGATAAGATAATGTTGTTTTATAAAGAGATGTATGTTATGGATAAGGTAATATGGATAGTAAAAACTACCAAGGTAATGATTATATTATGTTGTATTACGATCATTAGGAATTTTCAACCATTTATGAATGGTTTAAACTGATCTTCTTATGTGGTTTTAGAGGATAAGGTATTATTTCACGACATGATGAAACCTTTGATGTGAGACTATGTGTAAATAAGTTAGCAGAACAAAAAATGGATATTATAGTGTTTATAAAATAGAAATGAATAATAATATTCTTATAAAGAAATATAATTCCTCAAATAACGGAAAATATTCTTAAAAGAAATATTTTTCCTTATTATTATAATTTTTTATTATATCAATTTTCTTTTTGATAATTGTTTTTATGGTTTTGTGATGATTAAATTTATAATACCAATGTCTTCTATAATTCTACCTCATAACATAATGGTTATATTTCTCTTTAATGTCCATGTTTTCACATCCCATTAATAATCTCCTAATCGAAATTATAATTTGGTGGTGGCCACAACATTTACCTTAACCTCTTTTTAAGAGGATATTTTATTAACCCTATTTGGGATGTGGGTTTCCCATAAGGGAATTCTATGTTATGAACCTTTAGCATTCTATGTGAAATTTTCAATTGTGTGGACAATATTTATTAAAGGATGGGAGAGTGTATCACTTCAAGAATTTATTTTATGACCCTTATTAAATTTATTTTATTCGATTACATAGGTTTCACACAACACAAAATGTAAACAAAAAATGGTAAACAATTACATATAATGAATTTAAAATAGAAATTATAACCTTGAAAATAAATTAGTGGGAATAAATACTATTATGAAATTTATATATTGTATCATATATTTTTAAAAGAATGATTTCAATTTTAGATATTAAAGGAATATATTTTTATAAATATAGTTTTAGAGACATATAATTTCGAACATGTTTTAAACATAATGTTTCACCTTTTGTGAATTGGATTTTAAAAAATAGGCATAACTGATTACTATCAGTAAGATATTTATAGTCTTATAAGATCAACATAATTTTATTGTTAATAGTATGTTGAACCTTGGGAATAGTAATGTTACCCATATGAATAGTAATATGACACGTATGAATATTAAATCAGCCAAATAAATTATAACCTCACCAAGGAATGTATAAATAAAATTTATCCATCTTAATAATTAAATAATGGTATAATTATATCATAGTATATGTAAATGAATTTTTAAAAATTTGTTAAATTAAGTCTTGGTATTTGGATAATTCATAAATATTTAATGACAATTTTAGAATTAATAAAACGGTTTAAAATAATATATTTTAATAAAAAAATTATTCATAAATTAACATTTTTTTGTCTCAGGATTTTAGAATAATTTTATTAGACCTTAGTTAATTTTTGAATGTGTTATAAAATCTGTTAAAGATTAAAAAACTATATTTTTTTGAGTAAATGTTACTTTTAATTAAATTATAATGTTCTAATTTTATTTATTTTTTTTAAATGGAGTTAATTTTTTAATTCTACATGACATGAAATGGTAATGGTTATTTTTTTGGATTTTTCTAAAATACTTGAATTTTTGGTAAATAGTAAAACACGACAATTTGTGATAAATGATAAATACTTGATTTAATGATTCATAGGTGATGGTTTCTAATTTAATCACACTTGGATCGAAATCACATTAACTTATTATTTTATTTATAAACAATAATCAACTGTATTTCATGTCATGGGAAAAATAGATAAATAATGTATAAAATAATAGGAAATCACCTCCGTCCTCTACTATAAATACCACCTCTCTCCAACAATAATACTTCCACCTATATTCCTCTATGATTTAGAAATATTTATCAAATAAAGTACTCCATTTATAGAAGCTCTTTGTATTGACAAAAGACCAAAACCAATCATCCCAAGGAGCTTCTCAAGGATTATTAAAGAGGTAAAAGACTCTTCCTTTTCCGTTGAGTTTCCTTTCGTGTTCTTTTGTTTTTTATTTCTCGCCTCACTTCCTCTATAAAAATTAGAATTACAATTCCTATATAATATATATACTAGAATTATACCATTTTAATAGAATATCCTTAATCAAACTCCTTTTCTCTCATTTATATTGAAAACAAAATGATAATCTGGGAGGTGCCGATTTATAACCTTTGTGAAAGATGGATTTACATTCATCAATTTGTCCTTTAAGGATGTAAATAAAACAAAATTTATGGTTATAAAATAATATAATATATGTATTAAATAATTTATTATGTTCTACAATTAATATATTTACATAATAGAAAATTATAAACCAAAATAAGTTCATTATGATCAATAACTGCCGTAATAATGTGAACGATTATCACTCAATGTATTTTCTAATGATTCATCCCCATAAAATATAACAAAATGATATATATTAACATTTAAATTTATGTATGTTCATTAATATCATAAAAATTCAATTATATATAATTATACCAATTCTACATGTACTTTCATTCTCATATAGAATTCCACCGATTCTGAAAACCAAGGAAACAAACACTTCTTAGAATATAATAGTATCTTATAACTCATAACAAAATTCATTAATGATATTAATAAAATTATACTAAATAAAATACATATATATAATATTCTTAATTAGTTTTTAATGGATTTAATTATATTATACAGGCCTTTAAGGCAAGTGTAGTACACATTCGAAGATAAGGTAAGGGTTTTCTCAACACACATTCATTTCCCTGAGATATGCCTTAACCACCCCTAATTATTTTGTGTGGTATATATATACTACCATTTTTTTTATCACACCATGAAACTGTTTTTTATATTATTAAATGTAACATTTAATGACTATTAATTTTGGGCCATATGATTCGATTGATTTAAATGTGGTAACATATTCAACCTGAACCCATGTATTTCCTTCAGGTTACTCTTTCTTCATCATTATTCAAATGAAATTTTTATTTATTTGTTTATATTTCTTATAAATTTAATTTATATGTTCCGAAATAATATATACTAATCATATCATCTTTAATTAATGGGGAAATACTTGTTTTAAAATGGTTCCCTTCTCAATTCTTCTGATAAACATGCCCAATTCAAGGAACTTTTTAAATTCTTACCCCTATTCAATTGCACTACAAAATATCTATGAAGACACTGCTATTTTTATAAAATCCATAATTTTATCATGATGAACTATATTGATTCATTTTTTGTTTTCTTAAAACAAACATGCCTTTTCACTTTAAAATATCTTTAATGTTTTCCATAAACTCCACTAAAATATTTTATTTCAAAAGGTTCTTTAAAACACTTTTTATTTGATTTCACTTTAGTTGGGCTTCATTTATGCATAAAATATAATTTATATACCTTTTATTTTTTTGGGATATAAAATTTTAAAATATTATTTTTTGTAAAATACAAATTATTTTCCAAAAATCACACTTTTTTCCAATGTGAAGAGGGGTTTTTCTCATATCACTTTCACTTATATGAC
The DNA here is from genome assembly GCA_963277665.1 of Viscum album. NCBI lineage: Eukaryota > Viridiplantae > Streptophyta > Magnoliopsida > Santalales > Viscaceae > Viscum > Viscum album. Next base: position 26,798,781 of record OY728132.1, on the reverse strand, counting down.
ATATATGCCTTGTTCACCAGTATTTCCTTTCCTATGGTGTCTATACATCCATTTAGTATTTTATATCATGAATTATATTATATTAATTATTTTTTAAGATTCATTTAATTTTAAAATAGATTAATATTTAAATTTTACAAGGTTGAATGAGACACTTTATAAAGTTTAACGATTTTTTCCTCAAGTTATTCTAAATGATTTTATTAGTAAAATTTCTTCTATGATACATCAAAGTGGTATATGACACTTTGATATAATGAAATAATTATATTTTACATATGATTAATGAATCTGAATTAGTATTTTATGGGTAGAGCCTACAATATCCCCTCGATTCATCGATAGGACTCACGGGACAAAACCTAAATGGATTTTGTTTAAGGCTTCAATGATTTTTTTCAGAAGTCTTGGTCGAGGCCTCAATGATAGTTTTATGATGTATGGAATACGAATTTCTTAATTTTGATATTATTAATTGAAAAATAATGTGATTATTAGATACTAGAATATATATTGTTAATTTTCATGTGATTTTTAAATGACATTAGTTGTTAAACATTTATTCCGACCATATTATGCTCGTTATTACGTTTTAATAACAAGTGTTATTATGCCTTATTGTTAATTTTATATCTTTACCTATATTTATTACCATTATAAAGAAAATAATATCACCCCTTTAATATGTTTGTTTTCTCTCAGGATTCTAAAGGTCTTTTAGGGACGACTTGCATGGTTAATTTAATAGATCATTGGGGTTATCTATGGAGTTTCTATGTTGTTTTCTTTTAAATTTTTAAGGTAAAATTCATGTATGTAATCTAGTTACAAAAATTTACAACTTATTATATCCTTATTTATATAAAATCCTTGTAATAACAACAATATAATAATGTATGTCACCTCCTCTGGCCTATTGGGGTTGGAGACTTTACAGTTGATTTCATAGGATGATTAATATAATCCTAGGAAAATAGATTTAGAAAACCTAGATTCGGGAACATATCCCTATTAAATACTATAAGGATAAGAATATAATAAAATAATATAATTTTGTTATGGTAGATATTATGTGGATATTCCTATAAGTACATCTTTTTCTGGATACTACAAGTGGACATTATTCTAGTACATAAGTACCTATGGGTAACAACTCTGACAAGGTGTCTTGGGATGAACTCGGGGTAACCTGTAACATGAAACTTGGACTTACTACAGCCATTTTTTGAAACTCCAAGGGGATATGATTAAGATAATTCACAAAAAACCATTATAAATTATTTTAATGAAAATATATCCTCAAAGAAACCATTTTTATGATTATGATATTCGCTACACATAAATTCTTCAATTTATGTTAAGTATTTAAAAATTATTGGGATTATACATTATGTTTAATAATGTTATTATCTAATATAATGTATGAAATTGTTCAGGAATTGTGGATAACAAAAGTAATGGTAACCACATCAATGAACATAATTTAAATAGTAAGAATGGTCATTTCTTCAATTGGGTTATGCTAATCTTTCCAAGGGAACTAGTCGCTCAAAAAAATCATCATCTAGGGAGATAGTATCATGTCCTAACAAGAAGTACAAATAGTTTTCTTAGTATTATGGATTTATAAAAAATAAATATAAGAATAGGGATACTATGAAAAAGATAGATTAAGGGAATAAGGGAAATGTGTATTTTTTCACATGCAATAATTATTGAAGGAAACACCTTGGTATATGCTTAAGAGGAAAATGATTTTCATTCAAATATAGAGAAAAATGTCACCATGATCATGATTTTATTGAAATGAAAGATTTTTCCACTGAAAAATTCTTCAACTTCAAATAGATGAGACACTATATAAATCATTCTCCCATGCATCAATGGTATATTCCACTAAAAAAAGATAATGGATCATGGTTAGGATTATGCTACTATGATAGTTGATGAGTAATGATTAATGTTATTATGTTATTATAAAATAATTATTTAATTTTAGTATTGTATAAATGATATACATGTTATAATAATCATAGAACATATATGGATTGTAATGCCTTAATATTTCATTAAGGATGTGAATTCATATATTGAATGGTACCATGAAAAATGATTTGGTAGCATGTTAAACATTGGAGAACACGTGGTTTACATAATGATAAACCTTAAATTGTTCTGGGTGTTTAGATAATGATGATGTATAGGGAGATTATTGATAAGTATATTTTAAATTGGGCAGTACTAACTACTATTGTAATGATTCTAAATTGTTGGATCATTATCTTTTGTAAAGTTTAACCTTTTACGAATGGTTAAAATTGATCATTGTATGAGGTTTTAGAGCTTAATGTATTATTTCACCATATGATGCAACCTATGATATGAGATAAAGTATAGATACATATAAGGAGAAAAATGGATAATATTTTGTTTGTATATTTATACTCATATAGAGTGAAGTAATTCCTCAACTCTAGGTAAATGTTCTAAATTTTTTTTATCTTATTATCATATTTTTTCGATAACAATGAACTTTCTCATTTCAATTTTTTACAATTTAGTGATGATTAAATTTATAATAACCATGTACACTATAATTCACCATCTGAACATGATGGTTATATTTATCAATAATGTACATGTTTTTACTTCCCACTAACGTTATCATACTCGAAAGTATAATTTATTGGTAAACACCTCATTTATCATAAACTATATTAAAGAATATATTTTTAACCGTATTTCAGATGTGTATTTCCTACAAGGGGATTCTAAATTATCAACCTTTAACTTTCTAAGTTCAATTTTTAATTGTGAGGACAAAATTTATTAAAAGAGAGGAGAATGAAACACACCCATTAATTTATGGTATAACCCTTCTAAAATATAATTTCTTTGATAGCATAGTTTTACCGAAACACCAAACCTAAACAAACAATGATAAAAATATCATTATATTAAAATGGCATATATGACCTAGACATTAAATTATTAGGAATGAATAGTATTATGAAATTTTTATATTATATCAAATGTTTTTTGGAGAATGAATTCAATTTTATATATTAATAGGATATATTTTTATAAAAGTAATTTTACCACCTTATAATGGTGAAATAAAGTTTATGCTTATGTGAATTTAATTTAAAAAAAAGACACACTGAGTTGTGATTTGTAAGATATTTATTGTATAATTGGATAAAATGAATTCTTTTGTTGAATACTATGTTGAACCTTATGAAAAGTAATGTTACATTTATAAATAGTAATATAACTCTTACGAATAGTAAATCTTCCAAATTAGTTGTATCCTCACCCATAATGTTATTAATAAAATTTAGGCATCCTTTTAATGAATATATGATATAATTATATAAATTTATAAGTGAATGAGTATTTTAAAAATTGTTAAATTGAGTGTTGTTTTTTTGTAAGTCATAAATATTTAATTACAATTTTATAATTAAAAAATTGTTTTAATAGAAAATTGATGTATATAAATGTATTTATAAAATAAAATTTTGAGGTAATATGATTTTAGGAAAATTTATGAGACCTTAGTAAAATGTTTGAATGTGATATTAAATTAGTTATAGATTTAAAATTAGTATTTTTCAGGTAAACAATTATTTTTATTAAAAATTAATGTTCTCATATTTAGAAAATCAAATTTATAAAATTGATAATTTTTTTAAATTATACATGTTGAAAAACATTTAGGGTTTGTTTTTGTGATATTTCTAAAATACATACACTTCTAAAGAATAGTAAAATATGAAAACTTACGTTAGGTGTTAAATACATGATTTAGTGAGTCATATGTGGTTTTTGGATAATTTAATCACCATAGTTTCGAATTCACATGAACCTATCACTATATATAACCCTAATAATCAATATTAATTTTTTTGAGAAAAATAATAAAATAATGAAAAAAATAATGATAAATCACCATACTTCCCACTATAAATACCACCCCCTACAATCACTTTTGATCACACCTATAATCCTTGAATGTTGTAAAATTTATACCTAATCCTCTCCCCCATCCTCTCACCCATATCTAGAAACTCTTAATATTAATAAAATAAAATGACCAATCCCCTTATGGAGGTTCTCAAGGAGGATCATTCAAGAGGAAAACTCTCATCATTTTCCTTTTAGTTTCGTTTCAAGTTCATTTATTTTATTTTTCTCTCCTCACATCCTCTCTCTGAATTTCATGAAAATTATAGTATCATATATATACTAGAATGATATCATGTTAATGGAATATCCTTACTCAATATTCTTTCTCTCTCTCTCTCTCTCTCTGTCTCTCTCTATTTCTTATTTTAAAAACTAAACCATTATCCAGGAGGTGTGGATTTACATCCTTCATTGATGAAGGATTTCCATTATAAAATTTCTCCTTCAAGGATGGTAATAAAACAATTTTCATGGTTAAAAATAATATTATATATTTATTTAAACATTTTTTTGTTTTTTTGTAAAAAATTTACATAATACTAAATGATAAAACAAAATTAGTTCTTTATGATCAATAACTTCCATAATAATTTAAACGATTATCACAAAATGTCTTATCTAATGATTCATCCTCAGACCATATAATCAAATGATATATATAAAAATTTAATAACCTATATGTTCATTAATATCATAAAAATTCAATTCTTATGAATTATTCTAAATCAACATGAAATTCCATACTCATATATATGAATACCGGTTGTGAAAACCAAGGAAATGAACGCTCCTAAGAAATAAAATTTAATCATATTACTCATAAAAAAGGATATAAATAGAATTAATAAAATTATAATAAATTAAATACATTTATATAATGTTATGAATTATTTAATTAATGGATTTAATTTTATTATCTAGGACATTATGTTTAAGTGTACTACACATTTGTACACATAGTAACTGTTTTCTCAACTAAATTTCAATTTCATGAGATATGCCTTACTCGCTAATAATTCTTCTCTGTGTGGTATGTATACTAACCTTTTATGAATCATATCATGAATCAATTTATTTTCAGGTCATTAAATGTTTCATTTAATGATTATTAATTTTGAGTCATATGATTCGATTGATTACAAAGTGGTAAGGGATTCTACCCGAACCCGCATTTTTTCATCATGTTACTCATTCTCCATATTTTATCATATATAATGACTCATTATATTTTTATATTTTTTATAAATTATGGGTATATGTTCAAAAATCATATAATAAGATCATATAATAATTCCTCGATTGGGATATACATTTTTTTAAAAGGTCCCCTTCTATATTCTTCCTGATAAACAAGCCCGATTCAACGGAACATCCCAATTTCATAACTGTTTTTAGGTGCACTCCAAAATCTGTTTTAATCCACTATTGTTTTTATAAAATCAATAATTTTATCATTAAGAAATATTCTTATTCGTTTATTATTTTATAAAAACAATCATTCCCTTTCCATTTAAAATATAATTTATATTTTTTAAACTACACTAAAATGGTTTATTTACAATGGTTCTTAAAAACACTTTTTACATGATTTAACATAAGTGGAACATAAATTATGCCAAAAATATAATATCCTTATCCTTTATTTCAGAGGATATAATTTTTAAAAAAATATTTTTATGACGAATATTAATTATTTTATTAGACAACACTCTTTTCCAATGTAAAATGTGTTTTTTCTCATCTCACTCTTACTTTAGTTAGATATATGTCTTATTCTATACTATTTCCTTTTGTGTGGTGTATATAATTCCATTTAATATATTATATCATGAATTATATTATTTTATCGATTTTATATGTTTCATTTAATGTTAAAATAGATTAATATTTAATTTTTTCAAGGTGGTATGGGACACTTTGGAATGTTTATATATTATTGTTCCTCAATAATTTCTCAACGATTTTATTATATTAAGTTCATATATGATTCTTCAAAGTGGTATGAGAAAAATTAATTTAATTTTATCATTTTATTTGACATATAAATAAATAATTGGACTTAGTATATGATGGGAGGAGCCCGCTATATGCCCTTCATTCATCGGTATGTCTAATGAGACAAAATAGTAATTGATTTTGGTCAAGGACCAAACCATTTATTTTTTGAAGTCTTGGTTGAGGCATTGATGATAGTTTTATGATGTTAGAAATAATAAATATCTCATTATGATATTATTATTTGGTAAATCATGTGATTTTTTGTCTTCCAGAATATCCATGGTGATGTTTTCTGTGATTATTTAAATTGAATTTTTTATTCAACATTTATTCCTACCATATTATGATCAATATTATGTTTTAATAGAATGTGTAATTATTCCTTATTTTTTATGTTATATATTTATTTTTATTTATTACCCTTACTGAGCATCTGAGATCACCTCATTCATATGTTTCTTTTTTCATAGGATTTTTAGACATATTTTATGAATAACTTGTAGGGATAATTTAAGAGACATTAAGTGTTATCAATGGAGTTTCTATGTTGTTTTCCATTCAATATTTATTGAAAATTTCATGTAGGCCATCTTGTTTCCAAAATTGGTAAACTATTAGTTACTTTGGGATATGACTTCCTTGTAATAATACCAATGTAATAATGTAAGGCAGTGACTCCTAGAAACCTGGGTCGATGACATTACAAACTAACATTGGCATAAAACCTATAATTTTTTCCATTTACATAATATTATAAAATCTAATGTCAATGATTCCCATAATGATATTAATGACATATTAGTCTTCAAAAACCACTTTTACACCTACTTTGTTCATAGGATAACTTATCACATACCCTCTTTTGGGCTTTTGATAGCCTCTCATGTATCCTCTGATCACATTTAAAATTAATCGTTACATAATAAATTAAATGTATATATAATTAAAATCCCACCCATAAAATAATAAAAATCATAGATATGTGTGTAACAAGATGAAAATAAATCATTATATCAGAACATATGAAAATAAATGTGTTTTTAAATGAAATTTAATAGATTAAGCCATGGAAAATAAATTTTATTCATAAAAATTTCATCATTTCAATATAGAATAAACCATGAAAAAAATAATGAGAATCTAAAATACATTGTTTCCATAAAAATAAACTATATAGATAATGATTAATGGTGTTATCACTAGATTTTAACCCTAATAAATATTAGGTAACATCAAAGGATTTCATCTTATAAGAAAAAGGATTTCGAATGATAACATGGATCATTTCTTGAGGAAACTATCTTTTTTTAATTTGAAATCACATATTTAAAATATGAAAATTTAAAAAATATAAAAAAGACATATTCACTTTTAATATAACCTTGGGATATAGTAATGGAATCTTTAAAGCAACGAGTTTTCATAACATAAGAAAATTCAATACATGTTGTACATATTAAATAATGATTCCTTTCACATTTTTGGAAAACAAAAGAATATAATCATATAAAAAATGTCATGAAAATTACTTTTATTTTGTTAAATTAAATTTAAAAAAAATAATTTTAAATATAATTCACGATATTAAAAACAATATTGTAATGATTCTATGAAAAAATGGCCATGTAAATGATATTTATTTTGACCAAAGATATATATAAAGAATTATTTTCCTTAAAAAAATTCATTCAAACTCATGTGATAATAAAGCAAGAAAATGAAAAAACATTACTTTTCATGAAATAACAATATGATATGAAAAATCAAGTGTTTCATATGATATTGATCAAAATATTCTTTCATGATAATCATAATAATAAACAATCCCATTAGACATTGTGATTGTATTATGAAACCCTTTATAATTTAATAAATTTTGAATCGTAAGACCTATGATAGAAATAAACATAGATGTATATTTATATCATAAAATTTTTATGTGAATAATCATAAAATGAATTCATTGGTAGTACATAAAACACACAAAATAAGCTTGTTGTGACTGTGGCATGTGTCCCGTAGAAATAAAAGTGCGACCGAAATTGTTTACCGCATTGGGAACTTCAAAATCATAAGAGTAATTATATAATTACATGAAATGAAACATTAAATTACGTGGAAAAATTTTTATTTATGATATAACATGTGAAATGGGTAGAATATAAACAAAAAAATGAGTGGTCTATATAGAATATAACTTCTAATAATAAAAGAGAGACTAGAAATTACTTACCTCATGTATTGAATATATTTGTAGAAATTAAAACCTCATGTGTAATAAATATATATTTATTATAAATAAATTCAGTAATAATTGTCATATCTACTATAACATATCTTATTTACTTGCAATATTTTACCGCTAGTTTATTAACACATCTTTGAAAAAATAATGTTTTGGGTACTAACTACTTCACTTATTATGTATATTTTTTTCTATATTCAATTCTTTTATATTGATCATGGTTATATCATTTACAAAATTTTGAAAATTAAATAAATATCATATATATTCATTATAAATTTATTTAGATAAATCAATAGAATTTATACCTATAAAATGAATTTCAAAATTCATGGTTATGGTAAGTTGTATATAGACATGATTGTTTTTTCAATTTTCTTGACGGATAGAAAGAATGAAAATAAAATAACATAAAAAACATTAAATATTAGTATTATTTCATATATAACAATTATAATCAATAAATATGTACATATTACCATCCATGTCAAAACAAAATAAAAACGAATCACATCACTTCATGGAGGCGGTAGTCTACATGTAAAAACAAGGGACATTATTACATTCCAAAAAATTGGAAGGTATGAAGAATGATGTTATATTTTAATTATAAGAGTATAAATATTTCATAAATATCATGTATATGTATTAAATCCATAATAATATCCTTCCTTGAGATATTGTGAGGGAAAATTAATTACATTGGTTCGCGAGGCATCAGTCCACCGTACAAATGATGGATGGTTTCATTTCCCATTGGATAGAGAAGAAAATAAATATAGGTTATGACATTAAAATAATAATATATCAGTATATGGGATATAATAATGTTTTTATTTTACCATATTTTAATAATATTTTAAATAGGTGTAATGAGAAATAATATAAACAATGGCTGGTTAAGAATGAATACACTTCTTCAGACAACCACCTTTGGTTTACACAAAAAGTCATATTATCAGAATTTCCTAATAAAAATAAAGAATATTTTATGTGGTTATTGATATAATTAATGTATTGAGGTATTTATTGGTTGAAAATAAAATTGATTTGAGAGAGGATTAAATAGTATATTTTCTTTTTATAAGTGGGGAAGGTAACCTAGTTGGAAACTACAAAGAAATTTCCCAAAATAATCTAAAATGGTAAATCTAATTCCACGAAAAATGATTCGAAATGATTTTATTTTATAGTTTGGGACTTGATAAGGGTAAAATATGTCCAGAAATAATAATTTATAGGGGATTTATTCGAAAAAATACCCTAATCATTTGGTTTAACCCCTCAGTAAACATGTTAAGTCCCAACCAAGAAAATTAATATTTTTTGTTTTAACAATTCGATATTAAAAAAGAATAAACTATGATTATAAAATAAAACTAATTATGATGATTCAAAATATGGAATCCATTTTTTCCAAATTCAATTCATATAATTTTTAGAATTTTATTTAAAATTAATCCCATAGACATGATGAAACAACAGGTTCCAAAGAAAAAGTATTCGTAAGTATAAGTTTTTTTATTTTAAAATTTAACAAAGGATTCATTAGGACATAAAATGGATTAATAATATGATACTTTTAATAATTTTACGTATTTAACCATTTTAAAACCAAATTGGACATTATAATTTATTAAAATGAAAAGGAATATTTTAAGAAAAATCATTATTTTTTAACATCCATCGAAAATTGTCGTTTCAAAAAAATATCAAAAATTCACAATAAATTAATTTGTAATTTTTGATTAAAATCCTGAAAGTAATTTTTTAAAATATGTTTACATAAATATTTAAAAAATAATTTTATTATTTTTTCAAAAAAGTAATTAAAACATTTTTTTCAGAATTTTAAAAGAATATAAAAACATTATTAAAAATTAAGTAATTTTTTATCAATATGTTTTTTATATAAAACCTTTAATAATATTTTTTACAATATATACATTCATATTTACCATAAAAGATTTAATAGATAGGTTATAATATTTTTCTAAAATCATACTATTATTATAATTGTTTGGTTCGTTCAAACATGTTGTTGCATATTACACAATCTATTAAAGAAATTAAAGTAATTTGAATATAAATCATAAAATATCATGGTGTGACATTATGAACCACATAAAATTAAAATTTCCATCAAAATTAATTCATGTTTATACATAAAACTAAAGAAACTTCTTACTTATCATATCTTCGTGTTACAATGCAAATTCTTCTTGTTGGTATTTTCACCAAAAAACAAAGACCAGTTAAATGGGGTTATTTCATAACACTTTATATCTATGATCCAGTATCTCCATATGTTTTTCATCACTGTAATGATCATTATATAGTGGTATAACCTTTTTTAGTATATGTGAAATAGCAGGTATTTAATACATTGGGAGCGACACATGGAAAACATTCTGGACTTGGGAGAGGTTCGGTGGAAGCTCCTAGTGATAAGAAACCATCCCAAATAGATTATTATTTTAGAAATTTAAAATACACCCAAGGATCATATTTTAATTATTTTTGTATCTCATGACATTATTCTATTATAAAATTAAAATAAACCTTCTCACCAACATCACAATCTATGTCACATTAAATATTGTCAACATAAATTTTTGATTGGCTCTTAGTTTCTATAATATTCTACTAAACGGATATATAATTATCTCCCATTTCCTAACCTATCTAAATTCAAAAAATCATTATTTATCTAAATTCATCCAATAATTTTTTATTTCTTTTCTTCTTTACAGATAGGGCTTCATAAAGATCCATCTGAAAACTTGAGTGAATGATATTTTTAAAAGAATGATAGACTAGTGGAAGGTGTTGATCATAAAAACCTTTAAAAAACATAGTAAAATATATTATAATATTCCATAGGGTTTGAATTTTTGTATCAAACTGTCCATATATCTAAGGAATATACTTTGTTTGGAAACTCAATTTTGTGTCATGATATTTCTGAATAACTCACCAAATCCTTAAGGTAGACCTTAGATAACGATCTGATGCAATAGAATGTTTTTCTATATTAAAAAACACAACTTCAGTAATGTATATATTAGTAATATAATCCATAGATGATATTCTATGATAGAAATTAATTGTGATAAATTTGTATGTTGGCCGACTACAACCCTTATAAAATTTCTCCCTTTATATTTTTTGTGAAGTCTAATAATGAAATCAATGGTGGGGTTTCCCCATTTCCATTCTGATTTTGGTTATAATTTTAACCTCCAGTTATAATTTTTTAAATCAACCATAAATTTATGAAATAAAAAATTATTATGATACAAACTCTACAATATCTCTCTTGATGCTATCTCATCGTAAATACATTATTATATCTTTATACATCTTTATAAATCTTTAAAGAATAGATAATAAAGATCTTGAGCCTCCTCCAATAGATACTTATAAAAATCAAGTTGATATGAAATGTATAAATGATTCATAAACCTTATCATCCCATTATTACCATGGTTAAACCTATGAACATTTCTGACCTCATTCTCATTTCTATATCATCCTTATATGCCTCTTTAACATTCAATTATAAATATTATTGAAAACTAATTTGAGAATGATAATATTTATACCCTTATATCAGGTTTTTTACATTAATTGTTTGAAAAGTGGTAAAAATTATATCTTTTTTTATCTTTCCCTTTAATAAGCATTCATGATCTGTTCAATTTAAGGAATCATCCCCCATATTTGCTTCCATAGGTTGTTAATGTATTGAGTGGTCATAATCATGAATAATCACTAACTATCTATTCTAGAGTATGATAAACTCTTTCAATATGAATATATACGTTAACATATTTAAATAATTATATATATAACACCTTTTTCCAAAAAGGTGATTTTTTTATATATTTTATTTAAAAATTACCATGGTTAACTCTAAATCAGAAGTTAGGTAATTTTTTTCATTAACCATTAATTTTTCTAAGGAATAATATAGAAACACACCATTTAAAAATCCCATGGTTATCACAATTATAAAAGATATCTTCCCAAAATCAAATTAAATATTCACATTCGCATCATTTAAATAAATTTAAAATTAACCAAGACATCATGTAGGTCAGTGGTAAGAATTTAACCATTATTTCTATTCAATTGTGGGTTCGAAACCCATGATATTTTTGGATGTCACAACTAGTCATTTTTACCAAATCTATATTAATATAATTCATACAATGTACTAAATAAAATACAAAACATCCTTAATCATCAAATATCATATAACCTGTAAAGGTTAACAATGAATTTAATCTTTTGAAAACATCATACTGACTAAAATAATAAATTATGTTGAACCAAATATTTATCTATAAATTATTTAAATAAAACATCTCAAAAAATTTCCTTAATCACATTACAATCCCATAAATTATAAGTGACAGAGAAATATTTTTCATGATTATTTTAATAGAACTCTTATTTTTTATGCATATCTAATGAAAAATATTTATGGTATTTAATTATTTTCATTTTTCAATGGGTAAATAAAAAAACACTACCACAAAACTGGGAAAGGCATGCGCCTGCCTTTATCAGCGCTAACGGAAAAGCGATGATAAAGGGTCGGACCTTTATCAGCGCTTTTCATTTTAGCGCTGATAAATACATCCTTTATCAGTGCTTTTTACTAGCGCTGATAAAGGCTCACACGGATTTGTTAAAAACCCGCAGGTCCTCTTCCTCCTCCCTGCACCTGGTCAAGCTCTCACGGAAGCCCTCCTCTGCACCACTGTCGCCGCCTCCTCCTCCGCCGCTGTGGCCGCCACCTCCTCCTGCTCCTCCTCCTCCGGCCGCCGCCTCCTCCTTCTCCTCCTCCTCCGGCCGCCGCCTCCTCCTCCGGCCGCCGCCTCCTCCTTCTTCTCCTCCTCCGGCCACCGCCTCCTCCTCCTCCTCTACTCCTCCTCCTCCTCCTCCTAGTCCGCTGCCTCATCCTCCTCCTCCACCAGCACCTCCTCCTCCTCCTCCTCTGCCTACTCTGCTTCCTCCTCCTCCACCGCGGTTTGAGAGGTGCCTCAAGTACTCAGGTGAGTCTCAAAAGATTTATTTTAGTTTTATATGATGTTTTGTGGCGATTTTTCAAATGAAACATGGTTTTGTGTTCATATTTTTTGAGAAAAAGTGTAGAACCTTGAGCATGATGAGGTTTTCAGTCCTCTTTCTAAATCACATAGTTGACTTTCATGGATCTTGAAGGTTAACCATGGGATATCTTAGAGGAAACCATGTGAGGTGGATTTTAGTTAGGGATTAACATACCATTTTTCATGATTTCATACAAAAAATGTGAAATTTTGTAGACTGAGGTAGTTCCAATTTACATAATTAATGCATAGTTTGGTAAACTATGTTGACCAAATATTTGAAGGGGTTTTCTTGTACAGTGCCACCACATTATTAATATATGGTTTGTAAAATTGTGTATAACATTAAAATTATATTTTCATCTTTTTCCCTTTGAAATTCCAATAGGGGAAGCCCCCATTTCTCATCCTCCCTCTTATACAATGCCCAATCGACCCACCCCCTTATTCCTCTTTGATTCCCCTTTCGATGGGGAGTTTTTTAGTGGATTTATTCAACAATTCTAAGTGATTTCACCATCTTCCTTACCATTTTATTCTTTATATTTAGTTTCTATTGATTTTTGATTCATCTAGATTAGGTTTTATGGGTGATTCAACTAGAGCACGGTGGTATCATATTGATTTGATGGGGGTGTTTTCCTACCTCATGTATAAGAGGCATCATGATGGTATCTGCAAGTCACCAATCATTATGAAGGATTTGTGTTTCCATTTGTAGTTTTCATGGATATTGGATCAAATTATATAATGTTGTCTGTGGATTTGGTTCTGATGGTTGGGTATTTTTCCTAAGATGTCACTAAGATCCCACTTCAGATCTTATATGGATTTTTGGTCTTGGTTCTAACATGAAAAGTCCACAAGATGAGTTTCTAGTGAATATAACAAGTTTAAACTGATTTGGATAATTAATTATAAATGTTATAATTTAATATTTTTGGTTTTTTGGAGAGAGGAAGGAGCTATATTGATGAGTTGATCTTGGGGTAGACATTGGACGAGGATTAGCGAGCCTAGGAAAAGTTTTCAACATGGAATTAAAATAGTAGAAACATATAAAATAGGTATATGGTCCTGGTAATTTCTTTATAGATTTATAAATTCCTTAATGGGTGTTATTATAGTGAGTGTGACTTAGAGGCCCTTGTTAGGGGGAACCCGGAGACCTCTTGGAATACATTCTGTGACTTTTATGTATTTTTTCCCATAGGCCACACATGGAACTAGTGATACATCAGAGCCCTTGGCCTTTTTGAATTGAACCTAAAGTGTGTGAACATCCCCCTTGGGGATGTGACTACTTGGGTGGGTATAACTTTGTAAGGTTGTTGATAGGCTGGATGTGTAGAATGACCCAGAACAAACCTATATATTGAAATCGGACATGAGCCATCTCTTGAGACTAATTATAGTATGGAATATTACCATGTAAATATTATGAGGCTATACCATGTAAGACACTGATAAATAATATGATTCTCTCATGCGATGACTATTTCACTACATCATGTGCTTCTGTTGGATGGTGACGTTGCAATGATGGTCTTCATTCTTAACAGCTTATTGATCCAAACTGTTAATGGTTTTCCTTTCTAAACAATGGTTTTAATGTATTAAGGTATATCTCAGGTTTCATTTTAGCCCTTCATTTTAAAATAACAACTGTATAACAGCATTAATAACATAACTCAACTTGATAGAGAAGAAAATTTATAAAGGCATTGGATTCCCTTCGAGCCAGATGGATTAGTGTTGTCCCCATGGATAGTAAAACCCCTTTTGGAGATCATGGAATAGTTGATAATAGGTTGTTTGGATCGTTAATTGCTTCTATATATTTTTCCATATTTTCCTTGGTGTTTTTGGTTTATTCTTCTCTCAATCCCTATTGGTGTAAGTTCTTTTCACCTTGTGTTTGTACTTATACACTTTTTTTTAATTGAGTCCTTTGGGGCATGAATTAGGTGACCAATTCATGTCACCACTTTTATTAAAAAAATGACCTTGAGGTGGTATTTTATTGAAATGGAAAAAATTACATAGTAGTGAGGTCTATGATACTACTAATAGGGATGCCATTGATTTTGAGTAGTGATTATATTTGTTATGAAAAGTGGATGGGTGAGAGATTTCAGTCCTTATTGTGTATTTGGCCTGTTTGGTTGAGTGTCCTGCACTACTGGGGTTAAGTTGTTGGGAACAATTTTATACTAGTATGGATACTACTCAAGTTGTGATAAAGGGATGGAGGTTTTCCAGGTTATTATCATATTCACCAGGGTGAGTTTATATCTAGGGTAATTATCAATGTATACTAGGGTGAAAGACCTCATGATTATTGTTATGGTTGGTATAGTCATCACAATGTTCTCAAATACACTTTGGCACTAGCCAAAGTTGGTATGGATGATAGAGGCTACGAACCTGAGGATCAATGATGATTTATTTATTAATTTATTAGATATTATTTATTTATTCAGAGCATGAAACATGCACATATAACTAAAAATTAGAATTTATGAGACCACATTGGTGGTTCCCTACTGAGTACCCAAGAAATCCTCATGTATTGAAGGTCATGTAGAATTGGGTCCCAGTGTTGCCAGATCGAGTTGGAGTAACTTTGATGGGTTTTAGAGATCTAGATGATGTGAGGCTTGGGGATTGTAGTGGTTCCCAATATATTTTTTATTTTTGTATTTATTTATTCCTTTATTTCATTGAAGTATCTTGTTTTTTATCTAAATTATACTCATATTCCTTCTCCTTTATCCTATATACTTATCCTATGGATTTTAAATAGGATGAATATAAATAAAGAATGGATGAATGTCAATCGGTTGACAAAAGTTTATGAATAAGGCGTGAAATAATTTATCATGTTTGCAAAAGATCATGCATGTGACTCTTCTCAAATCCTTTGTCAGTGTTTATGCTGTTGTTATTCAAAAAAAATTAGTCCAGATGAGTTGGAAGAACACTTGATCTGTCACGGAATAGATCAAAGTTATACATGTTGGAATAAACATGGGGAAATAACGAATGTAGGTAGTGACTGGGGTGACACTGCGTTTTATGGATCATCTGATATGATTACAAACATGAACAATGAAGATGACCGTATGGAGGATGTGATTACAGATGTGAATGATGATGAAGATCGTATTGAGAAAATGACAAGGACCTTCGAAGATGAACTTCGTGATTGCCCAAAATTGTTTGAGAAGTTAAAAATTTGTGCAAAGACGCCATTGTATGCTGGTTGCACTAAATATATAGCATTGTCAGCCGTACTGAAGCTGTATAATTTGAAAGCAGATAACGGGTGGAGTGACGACAGTTTTACGAAACTACTTTCCCTCTTGAATGACATGATCCCAGAAGACAATGTGCTCCCGAGCCGAACATACGATGCCAAACGAATGCTACGCTCTATGGGTATGATCTCTGAAAGAATACACGCCTGCCCGAATGACTATATACTGTTTTTCAAGGACCACAAATCACTTAAAGAATGCCCAAAGTGTGATGCTTCTCGATACAAGAAAGATGAATCTAGTCCTACTAAAGTTGTATGGTACTTTCCAATCATTCCATGGTTTAGATGCCTATATGGAAGTGAGGAGACTGCAGAACAATTAACATGGAATGAAGATACAAGAATTAATGATGGGATACTACGTCACCCGGCAGACTCTCCTCAGTGGAAGAGAATCGATCATGAGTATCCTGAATTTTGAAACGAGTCGAGAAACCTTCATCTTGCGTTATCTACAGATGGAGTGAATCCTTTTTGTTTTCAAAGCAGAAGTCATAGTACATGGCTGGTTATGTTGATAAATTATAACTTACCACCGTGGTTATGCATGAAACGAAAATACATCATGTTATCTATGCTTATATCAGGACCAAAACAACCGGGTAATGATATTGATGTTTATTTAGCTCCATTGATCGATGATTTGAAATTATTGTGGGATTCAGGTGTTACATTGTATGATGCTTACAGAAAGGAAGATTTCACTTTTAGAGTCATGTTGTATGGGACGATAAATGACTTCCCAGCTTATGGAAATTTTTCGGGATATAGCATTAAAGGAACTCAAGGTTGTCCCGTTTGCGAAGAAGGTACACAATCAATTAGGTTGAAACATTCATCGAAAACTGTGTTTCTAGGACATCGCAGATTTATACAGCGACGACATAAGTACTGTTCTTGGAAGACATCATTCGATGGAAGTTCAGAAGAATGTACAACACCGTCTCCACTAACAGGCGATCAATTGTTTGAGAAAGTTAAAAATTTGGACACTAATTTTGGTAAACCAGCTTCGAAAAACCTTACGAAAATCGGTTGGAAAAAGAGATCATTTTTTTGAATTACAATACTGGAATTGTCTGTATGTAAGAAATTTTATTGATGTTATGCATGTAGAAAATAATGTATTTGATAGTGTTATCGGCACGTTGCTGAATACATCTGGCAAAACAAAAGATGGAATTAAGGCTAGGTTGGACATGGTTGAGATGGGAATACGAGAAGAGTTGGCACCAGTAAAGGGTGAAAAATGAACATTTCTTCCTCCTGCTTCTTACACTCTTTCCAGGCAGGAGATATATCAATTTTGTAACATCTTGAATGACGTAAAGGTTCCAGAGGGGTATTCGTCAAATATCAGTAACCTTGTGTCAATGAGCGACTTGAAGTTAAAAGGTCTGAAATCACATGACTGTCATGTTTTGATGAAAAATCTCATTCCAATTGCTTTACATTGAATTTTTCCCAAGAATGTCTACCATACATTAACGAAACTGTGTTTCTTCTTTAAAGTTATATGCAGCAAAGTTATAGACCCGGTTAAATTGCCAGCTATGGAAAAAGAAATTGCCGTCATATTATGTGAATTAGAAATGTTCTTCCCGCCTTCATTTTTTGATATGATGGTTCATTTGATGGTCCACTTGGTGAAAGATATTCGACTATGTGGTCCTGTACATTATAGATGGATGTACCCCATTGAATGGTATATGAAGATTTTGAAAGGGTATGTCAAAAATCGAAGTCGGACAGAGGGTTGTATTGCAGAGCGATATATTGTTGAGGAAGCCATTGAATTCTGTACCGAATACTTGTCTGGTGTGGAAAGCATTGTCTTAACAAAATCTTGTCACACTAGGTAGCTAGAGGGTGAAGGAATTTCAGGAAGAATGGTTGTCACAATCAATATTACAGATCGGGAGCAGGCCGACCTTTCTGTTTTGCATAATAGTTTGGATGTTGACCCATATGTTGAAATCCAAAAAGAAATTATTAGGAAATTGAATCCATCAAGGGCGGAAAAATGGATATCAGATACACATAATCTGTAACACCCCAAGCTTCTACGGTACGCTTCTCTTTGAATAACGTGATAGCGTGTGTTGTACGCAACACCGAGTTCTAACACACCATAACCAATCAAACAAGTCATTATGAATAGTAATACCTACTTTTTGAAATTATATATATTTTATATTATAAAATGGACTTCATTTTTGGATTCAGAATATAGAATTTATCCTAAGGTGAAATTTTGGTACATTTCGGATAACTTTCATATTTTGATGAATAGTGAAAATTACTAAATTTTAATTAAAAAAAACTTTTTTAATCAAAATAATTAATAATGATAAATTATGAATTTTAGTGGTTTTAAAGTATATTTATAATATATTTTTACCATTTAATATAATTTTGGTCATTGGACATAATTTTACAATTAAACTGAACATAAACAAGTGTCAATCTTTTGATAGTTATTATCTCTTAAAAACACGCTTTTTTGTTTTGACAGCGGGAATTAATTTTAAATTAATTTCTGCCACTTCTGTGTTTTGAATTTAGAAAAATGGATTCCATATTTGGAATCAGGATGTTCAAATTGTGTAAATAGGTAACTTTTATTTTTAGTCATTTTGAATAATTACTGCGGTAAATATTTTATTTACCATGGTTAAGGGTAAATCCGGTAAATAAGGGTTAAAAAATAACATTATAATAATACTAAATTACCCTAAAATGTTTCCTAGCCTTATTTTTTGATACATGTTCGACCATAGTCATATTTGGGTCGATTTTGGGACCCCA
This sequence comes from Viscum album, assembly GCA_963277665.1. NCBI lineage: Eukaryota > Viridiplantae > Streptophyta > Magnoliopsida > Santalales > Viscaceae > Viscum > Viscum album. The sequence continues at coordinate 26,779,319 of OY728132.1, read as the reverse complement.
TGATGCCACTTGTAGGTGATAGGGACACTTTATTTTAATTATGTTAAAATGAATACAAAAATGACACAAGCATATATCTTTTAGAAAAACAATTTTTACATAGGGTTATATATGTTGGATTTTAGAATATAAATATTAATTAGAAAGATAAAAAAATTTCCTACATAGTGATGGTTTATTTATAATTTTTAGATATTAAATAATTTAATTTATTTATGACACAGTGATGATAAATTAATTACTATAATAGTGAAAAATTAAAATAATTAATATTATAAATACCCAAATAAATATAATATGAGACTTTTAATGAATTAAAATAATTTTCTAGAATAATATGATATATTAGGATTGATTTAATTGACTTTGTTTGAAGTAATCAATCTGTTACGATTTTCACAAAAATCAAATATTGAATAGTGTCAAAATTGACATAAAAGAGTTCTTAAAATAAGTATTATATTATTAATTGATATTAAATTCCTAAAAATATAAGGATCGGCCAAGAGACTTATATCATTATAGGTTCATCATTAATGGACCACTTGGGGGTCTCTTGGAGGTATATAGTAAGTTTATTAACCATATTATATAAAAATACAAAGAGACATTGTAAAAGTGAAACTAATTAACTTAGAGTTAATACTTAAAGATAAGGTTAATATAAGTACCCAAACCTGTCTAAATTCTAATGGTTGAGTGGTTTTCGACCTATCCCTACCTTAACCTTTTAATAATCAACTTTTGAGCCATTATAAACCGAATATTAATTTATTATAAATTAATATTTCTAGCTTTTCCAAACGTGCCCCTCACCCCTCTTATAAAAGGGCACTCCTCCTTCTCATTTCTTCACACCTTCAGAGCCATTTCGTTCGGCCAAACTCTGCCCAAATACTCTCCCAACTTCCCCCAATACAACCTATATGCCTTAGTTTGATCAGAAAGCCAACCTAAGGAGCCCTTTTGATCAAATCAAAAGGAAGAACCCAAAGAAGAGGTAATGTTTTCACCACCCCTTTTCAAGTTCCTTTCTTCTTCCACTTCTTCTTTCTTTGTTCTTACCATTCTAAAATAATAACTCCAGTATCTCACATATACTGTGATGTTATTATAAATATGGTACAACCATATTTAGTATTCTATCCACCCTTTGAATAACATGTCACCATACGTGCGTACGTACGGCTTACCGTCTCCACGTCGTGGTGTAATTGTTATTCAATATATTATTATTTGGATGGGTATAATAATGATATGTAACTCATGTAAATAATAAATAAAACATGTTAATGATTCTGTATATATGATATAACAACCATTTATATATTATTTTAATATCAAAAGAATGATATTGTCGCTCGTGCGTACGTACGGACTACCGTCTCCACGAACGCGATGAGATTCATTCTCCATCGTATCCATTAAAGTATAATTATCATTTTATGATTTAAAAATGATGTTTAAGGACTTGATAGCATTCTGGATATGAATAATATACAACTTATCCATTACAAACATGGATTATGTAACAAAACATATAAAAGAAAACAAGTAAGTTAACACCCGAAACAACGATAATACTAAGATATTATTATCAAATCAATATTAAAAGATCATATATGATATCATATTAATATATATGATTCTTGTATAATTTAATAACAATTATTTCACCATTATACAGGAGGTTAACCTACCCCAACCAAGGAAAAGTACAAGGTAAGGGTTATTTCACAATCTCTTCATTATCCGAGGTTGTTTATACGTAATAATCTACTGGGATCTCTTTATCATCCACATCCATGTTTCTTAAAAATGTATTTAAAAACATTTTTACTATTTACTAGAATATGAGTTAAAGTCATTTATACCCTTTTTGACTTTTATAAGTGGTTTATAAAGGAATATTTCTGTCATTTTCAAAACAAGGTCCTTTTTAACCTTTTCGACAGAATTAAGGTAAGAATGTTTTTTTTAACTTATACGGCGGGTGAGGCTATTTTCCGCCGTTATAAAATCTTAAAAGATTCCCATACAAGATTATAAGAATATTTTTAAAGAAAATGTTTTATTTTATATGGATCTTAAATGATTTCAAAATAAAAAGAGATATTTCTTTAAAAAGAATTTTGATTTCATCTATGTGAACATCCTTTGATGGATTTTACGCTTATTTAAAGTTGATTTGTTATGATACAAAACTTCCATATAATATTTAAGGTTTTGTGATTTGTTTGACTGTGGATATTCTATTTTTATACCATTCATGGTTTATGGTGAAATTATTGACATTTCGTATGCTAGTTTTAATACGGATGTTTATGTTATGTTTAAACCTTTTCATATGGGAATGCATTGGACTTAATATGTGACGGGTGGAGCCTGCTATAGCTCCTCGATGCATCGGTAGTTCTCATAAGGCAAACTAGTGTCTTGGGACAAGGCCTTGACAAAATATTTTTTCTAGTCTTGGCACGAGGCCTTCGCTATGTGGTTATGATAGTCTGACATTATGCATTCCATCATTATGAAAGTGGTTATTGATTTTGCATGTGATTATTCGATTTGTAGAATATCCATGTGAATAAGTAAATGGAATTATTTCATTTTATTTATGTCATACTATGTTAAAAGTTCAAGATTGAAAGGCTTTTGTTTTAGTAATTCATTGCCTTAAATGTTTATGCTTATTATGAAAGTTTACGCTATATTGTTATCCTTACTGGGCATTTGAGCTCACCCCTTTTCTATGTTTTATTTTTCCCAGGAAGTGAAGAAGTAAATTATGAATGACCTGCAGGGATATTATTTGGGGATATGAGTGTGGATTATGGATACAATATGTTGTTGTAGTAGTTTTTCATTTTATGATGTAATGTAAGACTTATGAATATATCTAGTGTTTCCAAGGCTACTAAACCAATCGGTCTTTCGAGATTTGATCTTTCTTGTGATCATGCCAATGTTATGTAATAATGCACCGACTCTGGGTAACTAGGGTCAGGGTGTTACAGTTGGTATCAAAGGAAGTTTAGTACAAACCTTGGAAGCTAGATTTAGATAAACTATGATTAGAGCACGTAGACCTAAGATGAACTTTGAGGATTAGTATAGAAGAACTTCCGAGAATTTTGGTATTGTAGATATTTTGTGAGTTTTCTGAGCAATACATCCCTGTCTGGATACGAGAAGGTAGAGGCAGCTCTGGCACAGATGTACCTAGGGGTAAAACCCGAAAACACCGCTTTGAGCTATACTCGAACGGGAACTGGTGCACGACAACGGGTCTTGCTGCACTCTTGGTTACGACACTCCCGGGGGATATGCTCAGGATAACTCTCATTTTATTTACAAATCATTTTGAAGGGATTATGAGTATATACTTTCTCAAAGAAAACATTCTTATGATTATGGATTATATCCATAAATAGTTCAATTTATGTTAAGTGTTTTATAAGTATGGGATTATGTATTTTGATTCATAAACTGATCTAGTTTATGCCATTGTTTAGAAATGGCGCCTGGTGGAAGAAATGGAAACCGTATAAATGCACGCACTCCATGTAGGGATTTCCCTCCTGCTCAAGATAGTTATAGTGGAGCTAGTGATGCAACTGGTGCCGATCAGCTAATCACCATACTAGGACAACTTACTCAGGTTATGAATAATAACCTTACCCGTATGGAGCACCCTGATCCGCAGCGTGGAGGATCAATGTTAGATCGATTCATGAGGCAACAACCACCAACGTTCAATGGGAGTACAAATCCCTTAGTAGCTGAGCAATGGATATTTTCCCTAGAGAAAATATTTCAGGCATTGGGGAGCAGTGAAAGGGAAACAGTTATCATGGCAGTTTACCGCCTCACTGGAGATGCTGATCAATGGTGGTCATTGATTCAAAATACTAAGGAAGATGATGAAGTATAAAATATGGAATGGAGGGAGTTCAAAGATCTGTTTTTAGAAAAATACTTTCCTCGCGACCATCGAGCAGATATGGAAAGGCAATTTATAAGTCTGAGACAGAAGGAGGATGAGAATGTCACAAAGTATGAGGCTAACTTTACAAGGTTAGAAAGGTATGCTGGTGATTATATACGTAACCAAAGAAGTAAGATTTATCGTTTCTTTGATGGGTTAAAACCATTTCTCCATCGAGCATTAGTCTCACAATCCTTCTCGTCATACGAATACATTGTTCCATGTGCTATCAAGACCGAAAAGGAATTCTCTAAGTCTTATGACTTTAAAGCAAAGCAAGAGAAGAACAGGCCTGCTGATCAATCTGGAAATGGAAATAAGGGGAAGAAAGGAAAGGTTGAATATCTATCCTGTGGTAAATGTGGGAAGAAACACCCCGGTACATTCTTGAAGGGAATGGGAGTCTGTTACAAGTGTGGTGAAAAAGGCCACCAAGCTCGTGATTGCAATGGGAAGAAGGAAACCACCAACGTTCAGTGCTATAATTGCAGGGAGATGGGACATTATGCAAATGAATGTCCTAAGTGTCAGGAGAACTTACCTCAGAAAAGGCCAAGGGATCAAGGCCAGGCTTATGCTATCACAACTGCTAAGGTAGAAGCACCAAAAGACGTGGTGGCAGGTAATTTAATGGTTTCCTCAAGTTTAGCAAATGCATTATTTGATTCTGGATCATCTCATTGTTTCATATCTTCCCTGTTTGCTAAGAAAATTAGATATTTCCAATTTGATTTAACAAGGGAGTTGTTAGTTAAAACTCCTAAGGGAAGTATCAATGAAATAAAGTTTTGTGAATCAGTCCCCATTAGAGCACATAAATGTTCTTTATCTACTGATCTCATCATCCTTCCTATGATTGAGTTTGATATAATCCTCGGTATGGACTGGATTTCGGACTATGATGTGAAGATTTATTGTAAGAAGAAAGAGGTTACGATTCTTGATGATAATGATAAGGAACACCTTATCTTTAGAGCAGAATCGTCACCACCTAATTCTTATTTAGATCCACCCCCAGTAGCTCAACTTAATTCAATTATTGGGGAGGAAGAGAATGAAATAACAGTCGGTGAGGAAAGTAATGTTCAAATAGAGGATGTACCTATTGTGAAAGAATTTGTAGATGTATTTCCGGAAGATTTACCTGGACATCCTCCAGAACGGGAAGTTGAGTTTTCCATTCCTGGATCAAGGCCTATATCGAAGACCCCTTATAGAATGGCCACTGTAGAGTTAGTCGAACTAAAGAAACAACTAAAGGAGTTTAGTAATAAAGGATTTATTCGCCCTAGTGTTTCCCCATGGGGATCCGCTGTTCTTTTTGTTAAAAAGAAAGATGGATCTATGAGGTTATGTATCGACTACAGGGAGATCAATGCTATAACGATAAAGAACAAGTATCCCCTACCTCGTATTGATGATTTATTTGACCAACTTCATGGAGCTCAATACTTTTCAAAGATTGACCTTTGATCTGGATACCATCAGTTGTGTGTAAAGAAGGAAGACATTCCGAAGACAGCATTTCGAACCAGGTACGGGCATTACAAGTTTACTGTAATGCCTTTTGGATTGACTAATGCACCCTTTGTATTCATGGATATGATGAATAGAGTTTTCAAGGAGTATATCGATGAATTTTTGGTGGTATTTATTGATGATATCTTGGTATACTATAAAAGCTATGAAGATCATGAAAATCACTTGCGCATTATCTTGAAGACTCTGAGAAGACATGAATTATATGGGAAGCTTAGCACGTGTGAATTATGGCTTCAGGAGATTTCTTTTCTTGGCCATATTGTCTCTAAAGATAGAATCTCTGTTGATCCTTCTAAGACCAAGGCAATCCAAGAATGTCCTGCACCTACGAGTATAACTGAGGTACGTAGTTTTATTGGTTAGGTAGGTTATTATCGACGTTTCGTCCAGAATTTTGCCCGATTGGCTAACCCATTAACGAAGCTCACACGTAAAGGGGTTAAATTTGTTTGGAAAAAAGAGTGTGAAGAATGTTTCAAAGAACTGAAGAGAAGATTAGTCAATGCTCCTATGTTGACTCTACCATCGGGGAATGATGGGTTCGTTATTTATAGTGATGCATCGAAGAATGGGCTTGGTTGTGTCCTTATGCAGAATGATAGAGTTATTGCCTATGCATCACGACAGTTGAAAATTCATGAAAAAAACTATCCTACTCATGATCTCGAGTTAGCAGTTGTGATCTTTGCTTTGAAGATATGGAGGCACTACCTCTATGGTGAAAAATGTGAGATTTATACTGATCACAAGAGTTTGAAGTATATTTTCTCACAAAAATAACTCAACATGAGGCAAAGGAGATGTCTTGAATTACTCAAGGATTATGATTGTACGATACACTACCACCCGGGAAAAGCAAACAAGGTGGAAGATGCTTTGAGCAGAAAAGACCATGGAGTTTTGAACAATATGATAATTGAAAGGGATCCAATTTTCATGGATCTAGTGAAGATGGACATGGGAATAACCAGGGAAGGAGAAACATCAATTATTTTTCAAATGGTTTCCAAACCATCTTTACTAGAAAGTATTAATAGTTATCAGGCCAATGATGAAGAATTTCAAAAGAAGATTAAAGCTCTGAATGATGGGAGACTGAGAGACTTTGTGTATGAAGATGGAATTTTGAAATTTGGGAAGAGACTTTGTGTTCCCGATATACCTGATCTAAAAAGGTAATTGCTGGATGATGCTCATAGTTCCAATTTCTTTATACACCTTGGGAGCACCAAAATGTATAGAGATTTGAAGGAACATTTTTGGTGGGACAACATGAAGAGGGAGATCGCTGATTTTGTGTCAAGATGTATGGTTTGTCAACAAGTGAAAGCTGGAAGGCAACAGCCTGGAAGAGTCATGAAACCTCTTCCCATACCGGAGTGGAAATGGGACAATATTATGATGGACTTTGTCATGGGGCTACCAAAGACTCCTAGAAGGAACGATGCAATATGGGTTATTATTGATCGTCTTACCATGTCAGCACATTTTCTTGCTATAAGAGAAGATATACCCCTGGAACGTCTAGCAAGACTATATATTAATGAAGTTGTGAGACTTCATGGAGTACCCCTATCGATTGTTTCTGATCGTGATCCTCGTTTTACTTCAAGATTTTGGAAAAGTCTTCAGAAATCCTTGGATACTGAACTTCATTTGAGCACTTCTTACCATCCTCAGACAGACGGACAATCAGAACAAACTATTCAAACCTTAGAAGAAATGTTGAGATCTTTCTCACTTGACTTTCAGCGTATGTGGGATCAATATTTACCTCTGGTAGAATTTTCCTATAACAATATCTTCCATTCAAGTATTCAGATGGCACCATATGAAGCGTTATACGGAAAGAGATGTTGTACACCAACCTGTTGGGATGATGTTGGTGAAAGAAAACTTGTAGGCCCAGAACTGGTGGAGGAAACGGTGGAAAAGGTGAAGGTAATCTAAAATCACATCAAAGCAGCTCAAAGTAGGCAGAAGAGCTATGCCGATAATCGAAGGAAGGATTCGGAATTTCAAGTCGGTGATCATTTTTTCCTGAAGGTATCTCCATGGAAGGGAGTCATACGTTTTGGTAAGAAAGGTAAATTGAGTCCCAGGTACATCGGACCTTTCGAAATTCTAGAACGAATTGGGGCTGTAGCTTACCGATTGGCAATGCTGCCAAGTCTCTCCAAAGTTCACGATGTGTTCCACGTATCTCTGTTGAGGAAATACATGCCTGACCCAATGCATGTACTCACTTACGAGGAATTAGAACTAGAACCCGATCTGTCTTATTGCGAAGAGCCCGTCAGGATTCTTGATACAAGAGAACAAGTACTGAGAAACCGGACGGCGCGTCTGGTAAAAGTTTTGTGGAGAAACCATAAGATGGAAGAGGCAACGTGAGAACCTGAGGAACTTATGATGAAAAATCACCCGAGTCTTTTCATGTGATAAGTATTCTAGAAATTTCGAGGACGAAATTATTTGAAGGCGGGGAGAATGTAACACCCCAAGCTTCTACGGTACGCTTCTCTTTGAATAATGGGATAGCGTGTGTTGTACGCAACACCGAGTTCTAACACACCATAACCAATCAAACAAGCCATTATGAATAGTAATACCTACTTTTTGAAATTATATAAATTTTATATTTTAAAATGGACTTCATTTTTGGATTCGGAATATCGAATTTAGCCTAAGGTGAAATTTTGGTACATTTTGGATAACTTTCATATTTTGATGAATAGTGAAAATTACTAAATTTTAATTAAAAACAACTTTTTAAATCAAAATAATTAATAGTGATAAATTATGAATTTTAGTGGTTTTAAAATTATATTTAGAATATATTTTTACCATTTAATATAATTTTGGTCATTGGACATAATTTTACAATTAAACCGAACATAAACAAGTGTCAATCTTTTGATAGTTATTATCTCTTAAAAACACGCTTTTTGTTTTGACAGCGGGAATTAATTTTAATTTAATTTCTGCCACTTATGTGTTTTGAATTTAGAAAAATGGATTCCATATTTGGAATCAGGATTTTCAAATTTTGTAAATAGGTAACATTTATTTTTAGACATTTTGAATAATTACTGCGGAAAATATTTTATTTACCATGGTTAAGGGTAAATCTGGTAAATAAGGGTTAAAAAATAATATTATAATAATACTAAATTACCCTAAAACGTGTCCTAGCCTTATTGGTTGATACATGTTCGACCATAGGCATCTTTGGGTCGATTTTGGGACCCCATGGTGCCACTTGTAGGTGATAGGGACACTTTATTTTAATTATGTTAAAATGAATACAAAAATGACACAAGCATATATCGTTTAGAAAAACAACTTTTACATAGGGTTATATATGTTGGATTTTAGATTATAAATATTAATTAGAAATATAAAAAGATTTCCTACATAGTGATAGTTTATTTATAATTTATATATATTAAATAATTTAATTTATTTATGACATAGTGATGATGAATTAATTACTATAATAGTGAAAAAATAAAATAATTGATATTATAAATACCCAAATAAATTTAATATGAAACTTTTAATGAATTAAACTAATTTTCTAGGATAATATGATATATTAGGATTGATTTAATCTACTTTTTTCGAAGTAATAAATCTGTTATGAGTTTCACAAAAATCAAATATTGAATAGTGTCAAAATTGACATAAAAGAGTTCTTAAAACAAATATTATATTATTAATTGATATTAAATTCCTAAAAATCTACGGTTCGGCCAAGAGACTTATATCATGATAGGTTCATCATTAATGGACCACTTTGGGGTCTCTTGGATGTATATAGTAAGTTTATTAACCATATTATATAAAAAGACAAAGAGACATTGTAAAAGTGAAACTAATTAACTTAGAGTTAATACTTAAAGATAAGGTTAATATAAGTACCCAAACCTATCTAAATTCTATTGGTTGAGTTGATTTAGACCTATACCCACCTTAAAATTTGAATAATCAACTTTGGAGCCATTAGAAAGCGAATATAAATTTATTATAAATTAATATTTCTAGCTTTTCCAAAGGTGCCCCTCACCCCTCTTATAAAAGGGAACTCCTCCTTCTCATTTCTTCACACCTGAAAAGCCTTTTGGTTCGGCCAAAATCTTCCCAAATACTCTCCCAACTTCCCCCAATACAACCTAAAGGCCTTAGTTTGATCAGAAAGTCAACCTAAGGAGCCCTTTGGATCAAATCAAAAGGAAGAACCCGAAGAAGAGGTAATGTTTTCACCACCCCTTTTCAAGTTCATTTCTTCTTCCACTTCTTCTTTATTTGTTCTTACCATTCTAAAATAATATCTACAGTATCTCACATATACTGTGATGTTATTATAAATATGGTACAACCATATTCAGTATTCTATCCACCCTTTGAATAACATGTCACCATACGTGCATACGTACGGCTTACCGTCTCCACGTCGTGGTGTAATTGTTATTCAATATATTATTATTTGGATGGGTATAATAATGATATGTAAATCATGTAAATAATAAATAAAACATGTTAATTATTCTGTATATATGATATAACAACCATTTATATATTATTTTAATACCAAAAGAATGATATTGTCGCTCGTGCGTACGTACGGACTACCGTCTCCACGAACGCGATGAGATTCATTCTCCATCGTATCCATTAAAGTATAATTATCATTTGATGATTTAAAAATGATGTTTAAGGACTTGATATCATTCTGGATATGAATAATATACAACCTATCCAATACAAAACTGGCTTACATAACAAAACATATAAAAGAAAACAAGTAAGTTAACACCCGAAATAATGATAATACTAAGATATTATTATCAAACCAATATTAAAAGATCATATATGATATCATATTAATATATATGATTCTTGTATAATTTAATAACAATTATTTCATCATTATACAGGAGGTTAACCTACCCCAACCAAGGAAAAGTACAAGGTAAGGTTTATTTCACAATCTCTTCATTATCCGAGGTTGTTTATGCATAATAATCTACTGGGATCTCTTTATCATCCACATCCATGTTTTTTAAAAATGTATTTCAAAACATTTTTACTATTTACTAGAATATGAGTTAAAGTCATTTATACCCTTTTTGACTTTTATAAGTGGTTTATAAAGTAATCTTTCCATCATTTTTAAAACAAGGTCCTTTTTAACCTTTTCGACAGAATTAAGGTAAGAATGTTTTTTAACTTATACGGCGGGTGCGGCTATTTTCCACCGTTATAAAATCTTCAAAGCTTCCCTTAAAAGATTATAAGAATATTTTCAAAGAAAATGTTTTATTTTATATGGATCTTAAATGATTTCAAAATAAAAAGAGATATTTCTTTAAAAAGAATATTGATTTCATCTATGGCAACATCCTTTGATGGCTTTTACGCTTATTTAAAGTTGATTTGTTATGATACAAAACTTCTATATTATATTGAAGGTTTTGTGATTTGTTTGAATTTGGATGTTCTATTTTTATACCATTCATGGTTTATAGTGAATGTATTGACATTTCGTATGCTAGTTTTAATACGGATGTTTATGTTATGTTTAAACCTTTTCATATGGAAATTCATTGGACTTAATATGTGACGGGTGGAGCCCGCTATAGCTCCTCAATGCATCGGTAGGTCTCATGAGGAAAACTAGTGTCTTGGCACAAGGCCTTGACAAAATCTTATTTGTAGTCTTGGCACGAGGCCTTGGCTATGTGGTTATGATAGTCTGGCATTATGTATTCCATCATTATGAAAGTGGTTATTGATTTTGCATGTGATTATTCGATTAGTAGAATATCCATGTGAATAAGTAAATGGCATTATTTCATTTTATTTATGCCATACTATGTTAAAAGTTCAAGATTGAAAGGCTTTTTTTTAGTAATGCATTGCCTTAAATGTTTATGCTTATTATGAAAGTTTCCGCTATATTGTTATCCTTACTGGGCATTTGAGATCACCCCTTTTCTATGTTTTATTTTTCCCAGGAAGTGAAGAAGTAAATTATGAATGACCTGCAGGGATATTATGTGGGGATATGAGTGTGGATTATGGAGACAATATGTTGTTGTAGTAGTTTTTCATTTTATGATGTAATGTAAGACTTATTAATATATCTAGTGTTTCCAAGGCTACTAAACCAATCGGTCTTTTGAGATTTGATCTTTCTTGTGATCATGCCAATGTTATGTAATAATGAACCGACTTTGGGTAACTAGGGTCAGGGTATTATAGTTGGTATCAAAGGAAGTTTAGTAAAAACCTTGGAAGCTAGATTTAGATAAACTCTGATTAGAGCACGTAGACCTAAGATGAACTTTGAGGATTAGTATAGAAGAACTTCCTAGAATTTTGGTATTGTAGAGATTTTGTGAGTTTTCCGAGAAATACATCCCTGTCTGGCTACGAGCAGGTAGAGGCGGCTCTGGCACAGACGTACCTAGGGGTAAAACCAGAAAACACCGCTTTGAGCTAGACTCGAACGGGAACTGGTGCACGACAACGGACCTTGCTGCACTCTTGGTTACGACACTCCCAGGGGATATGCTTAGGATAACTCTCATTTTATTTACAAATCATTTTCAAGGGATTATGAGTATATACTTCCTCAAAGAAAACATTCTTATGATTATGGATTATATCCATAAATAGTTCAATTTATGTTAAGTGTTTTATAAGTATGGTATTATGTATTTTGATTCATGAACTGATCTAGTTTATGCCATTGTTTAGAAATGGCGCCATGTGGAAGAATTGGAAACCGTATCAATGCACGCACTCCATGTAGGTATTTCCCTCCTTCTCAGGATAATTATAGTGGAGCTGGTGATGCAACTGGTGCCGATCAGCTAATCACCATACTGGGACAACTTACTCAGGTTATGAATAATAACCTTACCCATATGGAGCACCCTGATCCGCAACGTGGAGGATCAATGTTATATCGATTCATGAGGCAACAACCACCAACGTTCAATGGGAGTACAAATCCCTTAGTAGCTGAGAAATGGATATTTTCCATAGAGAAAATATTTCAGGCTTTGGGGAGCAGTGAAAGGGAAAAAGTTATCATGGCAGTTTACCGCCTCACTGGAGATGCTGATCAATGGTGGTCATTGATTCAAAATACGAAGGACGATGATAAAGTATCAAATATGGAATGGAGGGAGTTCAAAGATCTGTTTTTAGAAAAATACTTTCCTCGCGACCATCGAGCAGATATGGAAAGGCAATTTCTAAGTCTAAGACAGAAGGAGGATGAGAATGTCACAAAGTATAAGGCTAACTTTACAAGGTTAGCAAGGTATGATGGTGATTATATACGTAACCAAAGAAGTAAGATTGATCGTTTCTTTGATGGGTTAAAACCATTTATCCGTCGAGCATTAGTCTCACAATCCTTCTCGTCATATGAAGACATTGTTTCATGTGCTATCAAGACCGAAAAGGAATTCTCTAAGTCTTATGACTTTAAAGCAAAGCAAGAGAAGAAGAGGCCTGCTGATCAATCTGGTAATGGAAATAAGGGGAAGAAAGGAAAGGTTGAATATCCATCCTGTGGTAAATGTGGGAAGAAACACCCCGGTACTTGCTTGAAGGGAATGGGAGTCTGTTACAAGTGTGGTGAAAAAGGCCACCAAGCTCGTGATTGCAAAGGGAAGAAGGAAACCACGAACATTCAGTGCTATAACTGCAGGGAGATGGGGCATTATGCAAATGAATGTCCTAAGCGTCAGGAGAACATACCTCAGAAAAGGCCAAGGGATCAAGGCCAGGCTTATGCTATCACAACTGCTAAGGTAGAAGCTCTGAAAGACGTGGTGGCAGGTAATTTAATGGTTTCCTCAAGTTTAGAAAATGCATTATTTGATTCTGGATCATCTCATTGTTTCATATCTTCCCAGTTTGCTAAGAAAATTAGATATTTCCAATTTGATTTAACAATGGAGTTGTTAGTTAAAACTCCTAAGGAAAGTATCATTGCAACAAAGTTTTGCGAATCAGTCCCCATTAGAGCACATAAATTTTTTTTATCTGCTGATCTCATCGTCATACCTATGATTGAGTTTGATATAATCCTCGGTATGGACTGGCTTTCAGACTATGATGCGAAGATTTATTGTAAGAAGAAAGAGGTTATGATTCTTGATGATAATGATAAGGAACACCTTATCTTTACAACAGAATCGTCACCACCTAATTCATAATTAGATCCACCCCCAGTAGCTCACTTAATTCAATTATTGGGGAGGAAGAGAATGAAATAACTGTCGGTGAGGAAAGGAATGTTCAAATAGAGGATGTACCTATTGTGAAAGAATTTGTAGATGTATTTCCGGAAGATTTACCTGGACATCCTCCAGAACGGGAAGTTGAGTTTTCCATTGATTTGATTCCTGGATCAAGGCCTATATCGAAGACCCCTTATAGAATAGCCACTGTAGAGTTAGTCTAACTAAAGAAAAAACTAGAGGAGTTGAGTATTAAAGGATTTATTCGCCCTAGTGTTTCTCCATGGGGTGCCCCTGTTCTTTTTGTTAAAAAGAAAGATTGATCTATGAGGTTATGTATCGACTACAGGGAGATCAATGCTATAACGATAAAGAACAAGTATCCCCTACCTCGTATTGATGATTTATTTGACCAAATGCATGGAGCTCAATACTTTTCAAAGATTATGGATACCATCAGTTGTGTGTAAAGAAGGAAGACATTCCGAAGACAGCATTTCGAACCAGGTACGGGCATTACAAGTTTACTGTAATGCCTTTTGGATTGACTAATGCACCCTCTGTATTCATGGATCTGATGAATAGAGTTTTCAAGGAGTATATCGATGAATTTGTGGTGGTATTTATTGATGATATCTTGGTATACTCTAAAAGCTACGAAGATCATGAAAATCACTTGCGCATTATCTTGAAGACTCTGAGAAGACATGAATTATATGGGAGGTTTAGCAAGTGTGAATTCTGGCTTCAGGAGATTTTTTTTCTTGGCCATATTGTCTCTAAAGATGGAATCTCTGTTGATCCTTCTAAGACCAAGGAAATCCAAGAATGTCCAGCACCTACGAGTATAACTGAGGTACGTAGTTTTATTGGATTGGTAGGTTATTATCGACGTTTCGTCCAGAATTTTGCCCGATTGGCTAACCCATTAACGAAGCTCACATGTAAAGGGGTTAAATTTGTTTGGACAAAAGAGTGTGAAGAATGTTTCGAAGAACTGAAGAGAAGATTATTCAATGCTCCTATATTGACTCTACCATCGGGGAATGATGGGTTCGTTATTTATAGTGATGCATCGAAGAAAGGACTTGGTTGTGTCCTTATGCAGAATGATAGATTTATTGCCTATGCATCATGACAGTTGAAAATTCATGAACAAAACTATCCTACTCATGATCTCGAGTTAGCAGTTGTGATCTTTGCTTTGAAGATATGGAGGCACTACCTCTATGGTGAAAAATGTGAGATTTATACTGATCACAAGAGTTCGAGGTATATTTTCTCATAAAAAGAACTCAACATGAGGCAAAAGAGATGGCTTGAATTACTCAAGGATTATGATTGTACGATACACTACCACCCGGGGAAAGCAAACAAGGTGGAAGATGCTTTGAGCAGAAAAGACCATGGAGTTTTGAACAATATGAGAATTGAAAGGGATCCAATTTTCATGGATCTAGTGAAGATGGACATGGGAATAACCAGGGAAGGCGAAACATCAATTCTTTTTCAAATGGTTGCCAAACCATCATTACTAGAAAGTATTAAGAGTTCTCAGGCCAATGATGAAGAATTTCAAAAGGAGATTAAAGCTGTGAATGATGGGAGACTGAGAGACTTTGTGTATGAAGATGAAATTTTGAAATTTGGGAAGAGACTTTGTGTTCCCGATATACCTGATCTAAAAAAGTAATTGCTGGATGATGCTCATAGTTCCAATTTCTCTATACACCTTGGGAGCACCAAAATGTATAGAGATTTGAAGGAACATTTTTGGTGGGACAACATGAAGAGGGAGATTGCTGATTTTGTGTCAAGATGTATGGTTTGTCAACAAGTGAAAGCTGGAAGGCAACAGCCTGGAGGAGTCATGCAACCTCTTCCCATACCGGAGTGGAAATGGGACAGTATTACGATGGGCTTTGTCATGGGGCTACCAAAGACTCCTGGAAGGAACGATGCAATATGGGTTATTGTTGATCGTCTTACCATGTCAGCACATTTTCTTGCTATAAGAGAAGATATACCCATGGAACGTCTAGCAAGACTATATATTAATGATGTTGTGAGACTTCATGGAGTACCCCAATCGATTGTTTCTGATCGTGATCCCCGTTTTACTTCAAGATTTTGGAAAAGTCTTCAGAAATACTTGGATACTGAACTTCATTTGAGCACTTCTTACCATCCTCAGACAGACGGACAATCAGAACAAACTATTCAAACCTTAGAAGACATGTTGAGATCTTGATCACTTGACTTTCAGGGTATGTGGGATCAATATTTACCTCAGGTAGAATTTTCCTATAACAATAGCTTCCATTCGAGTATTTAGATGGCACCATATGATGTGTTATACGGAAAGAGATGTCGTACACCAACCTGTTGGGATGATGTTAGTGAAAGAAAACTTGTTGGCCCAGAACTGGTGGAGGAAACAGTGGAAAAGGTGAAGGTAATCCAAAATCACATCAAAGTAGCTCAAAGTAGGTAGAAGAGCTATGCCGATAATCGAAGGAAGGATTTGGAATTTCAAGTCGGTGATCATGTTTTCCTAAAGGTATCTCCATGGAAGGGAGTCATACGTTTTGGTAAGAAAGGTAAATTGAGTCCCAGGTACATCGGACCTTTCGAAATTCTAGTACGAATTGGGGCTTTAGCTTACCGATTAGCAATGCCACCAAGTCTCTCCAAAGTTCACGATGTGTTCCATGTATCTCTGTTGAGGAAATACATGCCTGACCCAACGCATGTACTCACTTACGAGGAATTAGAACTGGAACCCGATCTGTCTTATTGCGAAGAGCCCGTCAGGATTCTTGATACAAGAGAACAAGTACTAAGAAACCGGACGGCGCGTCTGGTAAAAGTTTTGTGGAGAAACCATAAGATGGAAGAGGCAACGTGGGAACCCGAGGAACTTATGATGAAGAATCACCCGAGTCTTTTCATGTGATAAGTATTCTAGAAATTTCGAGGATGAAATTATTTGAAAGATGGGAGAATGTAACACCCCAAGCTTCTACGGTACGCTTCTCTTTGAATAATGTGATAGCGTGTGTTGTACGCAACACCAAGTTCTAACACACCATAACCAATCAAACAAGCCATTATGAATAGTAATACATACTTTTTGAAATTATATAAATTTTATATTTTAAAATGGACTTCATTTTTGGATTCGGAATATCGAATTTAGCCTAAGGTGAAATTTTGGTACATTTTGGATAACTTTCATATTTTGATGAATAGTGAAAATTACTAAATTTTAATTAAAAACAACTTTTTTAATAAAAATAATTAATAGTGAAAAATTATGAATTTGAGTGGTTTTAAAGTATATTAAGAATATATTTTTACCATTTAATATAATTTTGGTCATTGGACATAATTTTACAATTAAACCGAACATAAACAAGTGTCAATCTTTTGATAGTTATTATCTCTTAAAAACACGCTTTTTGTTTTGACAGCGGGAATTAATTTTAAATTAATTTCTTCCACTTCTGTGTTTTGAATTTAGAAAAATGGATTCCATATTTGGAATCAGGATTTTTAAATTGTGTAAATAGTTAACTTTTATTTTTAGACATTTTGAATAATTACAGTGGTAAATATTTTATTTACCATGGTTAAGGGTAAATCCGGTAAATAAGGGTTAACAAATAATATTATAATAATTATAAATTACCCTAAAACATGTCCTAGCCTTATTGGTTGATACATGTTCGACCATAGGCATCTTTGGGTCGATTTTGGGACCCCATGGAGCCACTTGTAGGTGATAGGGACACTTTATTTTAATTATGTTAAAATGAATACAAAAATGACACAGGCATATATCTTTTAGCAAAACAATTTTAACATAGGGTTATATATGTTGGATTTGATATTATAAATATTAATTAGAAAGATAAAAAGATTTTATACATAGTGATAGTTTATTTATAATTTTTAGATATTAAATAATTTAATTTATTTATGACATGGTGATGATGAATTAATTACTATAATAGTGAAAAATTAAAATAATTGATATTATAAATACCCAAATAAATATAATATGAAACTTTTAATGAATTAAACTAATTTTATAGGATAATAGTATATATTAGGATTGCTTTAATTGACTTTTTTAGAAGTAATTAATCTGTTATGAGTTTCACAAAAATCAAATATTGAATAGTGTCAAAATTGACATAAAAGAGTTCTTAAAACAAATATTATATTATTAATTGATATTAAATTTCTAAAAATCTATGGTTCGGCCAAGAGACTTATATCATGATAGGTTCATAATTAATGGACCACTTGAGAGTCTCTTGGATGGATATAGTATGTTTATTAACCATATTATATAAAAATACAAAGAGACATTGTAAAAGTGAAACTAATTGACTTAGAGTTAATACTTAATGATAAGGTTAATATAAGTACCCAAACCTGCCTAAATTATATTGGTTGAGTGTTTTGCGACCTATCCCCACCTTAACCTTTGAATAATCAACTTTGGAGCCATTAGAAACAGAATATGAATTTATTATAAATTAATATTTCTAGCTTTTCCAAAGGTGCCCCTCACCCCTCTTATAAAAGGGCACTCCTCCTTCTCATTTCTTCACACCATCAAAGCCTTTTGGTTCGGCCACACTCTGCCCAAATACTCTCCCAACTTCCCCCAATACAACCTAGAGGCCTTATTTTGATCATAAAGCCAACCTAAGGAGCCCTTTTGATCAAATCAAAAGGAAGAACCCGAAGAAGAGGTAATGTTTTCACCACCCCTTTTCAAGTTCCTTTCTTCTTCCACTTCTTCTTTATTTGTTCTTACCATTCTAAAATAATAACTCCAGTATCTCACATATACTGTGATGTTATTATAAATATGTTACAACCATATTCAGTATTCTATCCACCCTTAGAATAACATGTCACCATACGTGCGTACGTACGGCTTACCGTCTCCACGTCGTGGTGTAATTGTTTTTCAATATATTATTATTTGGATGGGTATAATAATGATATGTAACTCATGTAAATAATAAATAAAACATGTTAACGATTCTGTATATATGATATGACAACCATTTATATATTATTTTAATATCAAAAGAATGATATTGTCGCTCGTGCGTACGTACGGACTACCGTCTCCACGAACGCGATGAGATTCATTCTCCATCGTATCCATTAAAGTATAATTATCATTTGATGATTTAAAAATGATGTTTAAGGACTTGATATCATTCTGGATATGAATAATATAAAACCTATCCATTACAAACATGGCTTACGTAACAAAACATATAAAATAAAACAAGTAATTTAACACCCGAAACAACGATAATACTAAGATATTATTATCAAATCAATATTAAAAGATCATATATGATATCATATTAATATATATGATTCGTGTATTATTTAATAACAATTATTTCACCATTATACAGGAGGTTAACCTACCACAACCAAGGAAAAGTACAAGGTAAGGGTTATTTCACAATCTCTTCATTATCCGAGGTTGTTTATACGTAATAATCTACTGGGATCTCTTTATCATCCACATCCATGTTTCTTAAAAATGCATTTCAAAACATTTTTACTATTTACTAGAATATGAGTTAAAGTCATTTATACCCTTTTTGACTTTTATAAGTGGTTTATAAAGGAATCATTCCATCATTTTCAAAACAAGGTCTTTTTTAACCTTTTCGACAGAATTAAGGTAAGAATGTTTTTTTAACTTATACGGCGGGTGCGGCTATTTTCCGCCGTTATAAAATCTTAAAAGCTTCCCATACAAGATTATAAGAATATTTTCAAAGAAAATGTTTTATTTTATATGGATCTTAAATGATTTCAAAATAAAAATAGATATTTCTTTAAAAAGAATTTTGATTTCATCTATGTGAACATCCTTTGATGGATTTTACGCTTATTTAAAGTTGATTTGTTATGATACAAAACTTCCATATTATATTGAAGGTTTTGTGATTTGTTTGACTGTGGATGTTCTATTTTTATACCATTCATGGTTTATGTTGAAAGTATTGACATTTCGTATGATAGTTTTAATACGGATGTTTATGTTATGTTTAAACCTTTTCATATGGGAATGCATTGGACTTAATATGTGACGGGTGGAGCCTGCTATAGCTCCTTGATGCATCGGTAGGTCTCATGAGGCAAACTAGTGTCTTGGCACAAGGCCTTGACAAAATCTTATTTGTAGTCTTGGCACGAGGCCTTCTCTATGTGGTTATGATAGTCTGGCATTATGCATTCCATCATTATGAAAGTGGTTATTGATTTTGCATGTGATTATTCGATTATTATAATATCCATGTGAATAAGTAAATGGCATTATTTCATTTTATTTATGCCATACTAAGTTAAAAGTTCAAGATTGAAAGGCTTTTGTTTTAGTAATGCATTGCCTTAAATGTTTATGCTTATTATGAAAGTTTCCGCTATATTGTTATCCTTACTGGGCATTTGAGCTCACCCATTTTCTATGTTTTATTTTTCCCAGGAAGTGAAGAAGTAAATTATGAATGACCTGCAGGGATATTATGTGGGGATATGAGTGTGGATTATGGAGACAATATGTTTTTGTAGTATTTTTTCATTTTATGATGTAATGTAAGACTTATGAATATATCTAGTGTTTCCAAGGCTACTAAACCAATCGGTCTTTCGAGATTTGATCTTTCTTGTGATCATGCCAATGTTATGTAATAATGCCCTGACTCTGGGTAACTAGGGTCGGGGTGTTACATAATCGACAGTTTATAGGATGGTTTCGAGATCATATTTTTAAGAAGTCAGATGAAAATCCAAAGTCTATTTCGGAACGACTTCGATGGCTAGCCGGAGGACCAAGTGTGTATGCATTATCTTATAATAATTATGTAGTTAATGGTTATAAATTTTATACTAATGAACATGATGAAGACAGTACCATGGAGAATAGTGGGGTTACACTTGTGGCTGAAGCGATGTATGTTTCCAGTGCTAAGGACAGAAATCCAATTTATGCGAATATGTCATACATTGGCATAATCAAACAAATATGGGAGTTGGATTATACGGAATTTCATGTTTCGATATTTCAATGCAAGTGGGTTGATAACAGGAGTGCTGTTAAAATAGATGATTTGGGATTTGTGAAAGTTGATTTCAGTAAGGAAGGGGAGAAAGACGAACCATTTATAATGGCATCACAAGTAGTGCAAGTATTTTATGTTCCCGATCCCGCAAACTGAAACTGGTCAATTGTTCTGTTATCGACCAAAACAGCTGAAGGGTCAGATGAAAATTCAACGGAAGATGATCCTTTCATTGGGATTTCGCAATCATTTTGCAGTGGTCCCAATGTAGACGACGTTTTGTATGTCAGAGGAGACCACAATGAAGGGATGTGGATAGTTGATAGAGGGGTCAAATCCCTTCAGCCTTTTAAAAAAAGGAGTTCAATAGTCAGGTTATTGATTTTTATTGTAATATAGATTGTGTTACATTATGTTATTATCTGGTCGCTACTGCTTTTATGTGATCTAACTTAAATTTTGAACCAGTTCAGCAGATAATGACTTCTTCACCTGCTGATGCACCCAATCCCGAGACACAACACGTCTCTCAACCTGTTGCAGCTGGTCCCATTGCTGAGAGACAACAGGTCTCTCAACCTGTTGCACCTGGTCCCACTGCTGATGTACAATAGGTCTCTCAACCTGTTGCAGCTGGTCTCACTACGGAGAGACAATAGGTCTCTCATCCTGTTGCAGCTGGTCCCACTGTTGACGTACAACAGGTCTCTCAACCTGTTACAGCTGGTGTCAGTGCCGAAGAAAGCGCTTCAGAGAAACATAATGATGATGTAGAAACTGAGGAAATGGTAGGCGATGAAAACCCAGCGACAAAAAAAAACAGGTGTGTCGTAGTTTGACAGTTTTAGCAAAAATCCTTAAGGAAAAATCAAAATGCATCAAATATGAGGTGGGATGGAATAAGCTAGGCCAGCATGTAAACCCCAACAAAGCCATGTTTAGTAGCTAGATTGGAATCGTCACTCGACAACGCGTGTCGATTGACGTAGAGTCGTGGCACCATGTTGTCAGCGGGTTGAAAACATAAATGTGGGAAGAGATTACGGTAACATTACGATATCATCTATTTAATTTATGAAAATAAAATAAAATATTGAAATATTGACTAACCCTTCATCATCTCTTGTAGAGTGCATTTATAGTAGATGTTTCGCACAAAGAATATGTTTTCAGACTAGCAGGAAGGATTCATAGAGGCTTTCGCACCATTTTAACGAAAAATCATCTGAAAGATGCCGAAGCGAAAATCAAGCCGCACCCACCTCCTCTTTATGCACACTTGATATCCCAAGGAACGTGGGATGCGTTTTGCAACCGTCGTGCGAAAAAGAATTTTCAGGTACATTGTGATTGGTTACACATTGTGTAACGTTGCTTGTATTCATCACATTGATTGATAGGTTTTTATTTATGAAATAGAAACTGAGTGCTGAAAATAAAGAACGGGCAGCAAAACCAGCGTACCCCTACCGTAAAGCAAGGTTGGGGTACGCTTCAATTGAAAAACAATTGGTATGTATTTTAAAAGTACTATAATAACTTTATGTGACATAAAACAACACTGTAACCATGTTTCTCTGTTTATAATCAGATTTATGAAGCAAAATCTCAAGTCACTTCCATTCCACACCATGTGCTATGGAAGGAGGCTCGTGTTAATAAAGAGGGGAAACTGATAGATGAAAACGCACAAAAAGTGTGGGAAACATGTGTAAGTATGACATAATATAAACTTGTTTTTCTTTAAATTACTATTACATAATGATGCTTACTTGTTTTTTCATATTTTCTATTTGACATAGTCACAAGAAACAACAACACCCGCACCGGATGCAGACATACTTTCAACGGCCTTGAAACAGCCAGAACAGTATGGCCGTGTCAGAGGTGTGGGTTTTGGGGTGTCACCCAAGACATATTTTAAGAAAAAACACAATAGGATGAACAAACTAAAGAATTGCATGTAATGAGAGATAGAGTATCTAACCTTGAAGAACTAATCCAAACTCAGGGAGAGATGCTAAAGAGTTTGATGAAGGAGAGGCGAAGAGAACAAACAACTCAAGAACAACCCCCGCGAGAAGATCCACCCCTCTCCAGCTTTGAGGCGAGCCATTCCCCTCAAAGACCTGACTTAACAGAGGTAATAAATGTTATAATATTCGTTTTTGTGAGATGTGAATCACATAGACACTGATACCTTTCATTTAATGATATTCTGCAAGGTGAAAATGACTGTGATTTATATCTGTCAACTCCCACCCATCGCCTTGTAGCGAGGGCTACGGTGTACAATATGCAGAATGACACGCTACACTCCAGACCACTTCCAACCGGTCATGTCAATGTGTCGATTAACATAGATCATGAGCCGACCACCGAGCTACCCGTGCCAAATGATGATGACGACATTCATACGGTGGAAAAAGATATTGGAACATTCGTTGCATGGCTGTCGAATCTTGTAAAAAAACACGTCGAGCAAGAGGTATTCATTTCCAGTTCATTTTTCAAGAAGAACCCTTAAAATTAAATTAGAAAATGGTTTAACCGATGAATGTTATTACAGAAGGATAAAATAGAGAAGCTAAAACGAAAGGGCGGCTCCAAGATTGGATCAACCAACCGATCAAAACGATCTACTGGGAGCGCGTTCACCCCACCCGTTCTATATCCACATTTAATATCATTGCAAGCTCATGTGGATATGAAAATGAAATATGGAAAGAATCATACAATTGTTTGTGAAAAAGATATGTATGGAGAGGAAACAATGGATTTTGTTAGTGCAGACGTTGTTTCTGAGATCATCACATACGACTGGCTAGGCGCCTCAGTTATAAATGCATACATGAGGTATGTTTTCTTGATTTGATTTTACAGAAGCTGATATACTTTGATAATTATGGATAAATACATCTCATATTTTTCACACGCATATATATGAAAAACAATTGAAGGGATTTCCCCATGAATACAGATTTGGACTCGTTAGTCCTCACACCATTTCTACACAACGAACAGAAATAGATTCTAATTTTCAGGCTGAATTGATGTCAAATATGCTCAGAACGTTTCAAAGAAGAATTACGACTGACGGGCTCTTTTTAATACCAAAGATGTAAGGGTAAAACTCTTCATTTTAATCATATCAATTATATTTTCATTTCTATCATTACTTATTTCTTTTTTTGTTTTTAGGGAACATTGTATGCTCATTGCAGTCAATTTGGATACTCCAAAGATTTATTTTCTGGATTCACTGCATGGATATCCAACTAACCAACCACACATGATGGCGATTGTCAATTTGTAATACACTAGATCCAACAATTTAGAACTAAATATCTAGTTATATAATTTATATTATCTTTTAATGCGGATTTTGTTATGATAGGGCGGTGTATGAATATCGTCTAAAGGCTGGAATGAATCCAGGGCGTAAGGACGACAATGCCCACAAGATCTACAAATGGAGAAGTATCTAGGTATATATAATTATATTTCACTATCCAAATACATATCAAAACAAATTACTTATTTTTCTTGATGTTTCTGCAGTGTCCGAAACAAACAAATGACAAGGACTGTGGTTATTATGTTTGTAAATTTATGAAAGAGATCGTATTTCATGGACAAACTAGCATCCCTGAAGATGTATTTTTGAAAATAATTACTACTTTATTTAAAATAATTATTAATCCTTTGTGTATTTATATTTTTTCAGTACTACTATGACTGTCGCAAAAACTCCTATTCAGAAGATGATATAAATGTCTTTAAGAACGAATGGGCAGCGTACCTGATCAAAGAATGTAAACAAATAGGACAATGAAGGTGAATTCAAAATACTTATGTTATCTTTATATGGTCATTGATATCTCCCTTTACACTTATTGAGCATCTATGATCTCCCTTTCTTATGTTTCATATCCTTAGATTAGTGAATTCCTACTACTTAGTTTGAAAATGACATAAACTTTGGAAAACAACACCAATGACACACGGAAAACCGAGCAAACACCTTCGGATTGTTTTTATACTTTAGGAAAATGATCCACGAGTCATTTGTGACATGTATGAATCGACCAAACCTCAATCCGACGAACGGTGTGATCGGTATGGCAAAAATTGTCTGATATCAGTTTGAAAATGACATAAACTTTGGAAAACAACACCAATGACATATGCCAAACCAAGCAAACGTCTTCGGATTGTTTTGATACTTTAGGACAACGATCCACGAGTCATTTGTGACGTGTACGAATTGACCGCACCTCAATCCGATGCACGGTGTGACAGGTATGGCTAAAAGTGTCTGATATCAGTTTCAAATTGAGATAAACTTTGGAAAACAACACCAATGACATACGCCAAACCGAGCAAATGAATTCGGATTGTTTTGATACTTTTTTAAAATTATCCACGAGTCATTTTTGACGTGTACGAATCAACCGCACCTCAATCCGACGCACGGTGTGACTGGTATGGATAAAATTGTCTGATATCAGTTTGAAAATGACATAAACTTTGGAAAACAACACCAATGACATAAAACAAACCAAGAAAACTCATTTGGATTGTTTTGATACTTTAGGACAACAATCCACGAGTCATTTTTGACGTGTACGAATTGACTGCACCTCAATCCGACGCACGGTGTGACCGGTATGGCTAAAAGTGTCTGATATCAGTTTCAAATTGAGATAAACATTGGAAAATAACACCAATGACATACACCAAACCGAGCAAACGCGTTCTGATTGTTTTGATACTTTAGGAAAACAATTCAC
The DNA here is from genome assembly GCA_963277665.1 of Viscum album. Lineage (NCBI taxonomy): Eukaryota > Viridiplantae > Streptophyta > Magnoliopsida > Santalales > Viscaceae > Viscum > Viscum album. The sequence continues at coordinate 26,753,620 of OY728132.1, read as the reverse complement.
GAGTCATTTTTTGAAGTGTACGAATCGACCGCACCTCAATCCGACGCATGGTGTGACCGTTATGGCAAAAATTGTCTGATATCAGTTTGAAAATGACATAAACATTGGAAAACAACACCAATGACATACTCCAAACCAAGAAAACGCCTTCTGATTGTTTTGATACTTTAGGAAAATGAACCACAAGTCATTTTTGACGTGTACGAATCGACCGCACCTCAATCCGATGCACGGTGTGACCGGTATGGCTAAAATCGTCTGGTATCAGTTTGAAAATGACATAAACTTTGGAAAACACCACCAATGACATACGCCAAACCGAGAAAAATCCTTCGGATTGTTTTGATACTTTAGGAAAATGATCCACGAGTCATTTGTGACATATACGAATTGATCGTACCTCAATCTGACGCACGGTGTAACCGGTATGGCTAAAAGTGTCTGATATCAGTTTCAAATTGAGATAAACTTTGGAAAACAACACCAATGACATATGCCAAACTGAGCAAACGCATTCAGATTGTTTTGATACTTTAGGACAACGATCCAAGAGTCATTTTTGACATGTAAGAATCGACCTCACCTTAATCTGACGCACGGTGTGACCGATATGGCTAAAATTGTCTGATATTAGTTTGAAAATGACATAAACTTTGGAACATAACAACAATGACATACGCCAAACCGAGAAAACGCCTTCGGATTGTTTTGATACTTTATGAAAACGATCCACGAGTCATTTTTGACGTTTACGAATTGACCACACCTCAACCCGACGCACGGTGTGACCGGTATGGCTAAAAGTGTCTGATATCAGTTTGAAAATGACATATACTTTGGAAAACAACACCAATGACATTTCCAAAACAAGCAAAAGCCTTCGGATTGTTTTGATACTTTAGGAAAACAATCCAAGAGTCATTTTTGACGTGTACGAATCGACCGCACCTCAATCCGACACACGGTGTGACCGGTATGGCTAAAATTGTATGATATCAGTTTGAAAATGACATAATCATTGGAAAACAACACCAATGACATACGCAAAACTGAGCAAACGCCTTCGGATTGTTTTGATACTTTAGGACAACGATCCACGAGTCATTTTTGACGTGTACGAATCGACCGCACCTCAATCTGACACACGGTGTGACTGGTATGGCTAAAAGTGTCTGATATCAGTTTCAAATTTAGATAAACTTTGGAAAACAACAGCAATGACATACGCCAAACAGAGAAAATGCCTTCTGATTGTTTTGATACTTTAGGAAAACGATCCAAGAGTCATTTTTGACATGTACGAATCGACCGCACCTCAATCCGACGCACGGTGTGACCGGTATGGCTAAAAGTGTCTGATATCAGTTTCAAATTGAGATAAACTTTGGAAAACAACACCAATGACATACGCCAAACCGAGCAAACGCGTTCGGATTGTTTTGATACTTTAGGACAACAATCCATGCATCATTTGTAACGTGTACGAATAGACCTCACCTCAATCCGATGCACGGTGTGACCGGTATGGCTAAAATTGTCTGATATCAGTTTGAAAATGACATAAACATTGGAAAACAACACCAATGACATATGGAAAACTGAGAAAACGCCTTCAGATTGTTTTGATACTTTAGGAAAACGATCCACGAGTCATTTTTAACATGTACGAATTGACTGCACCTCAATTCGACGCACGGTGTGACCGGTATGGCTAAAATTGTCTGATATCAGTTTGAAAATGACATAAACTTTGGAAAACAACACCAATGACATATGCCAAACCGAGAAAACACCATCTGATTGTTTTGATACTTTAGGAAAACGATCCACGAGTCATTTGTGACGTGTACGAATCAATCACACCTCAATCCGACGCACGGTGTGACCGTTATGGATAAAAGTGTCAGATATCAGTTTGAAAATGACATAAACTTTGGAAAACAACACCAATGACATACGCCAAACTGAGCAAACGCCTTTGGATTGTATTGATACTTTAGTAAAACGATACACGAGTCATTTGCGACGTGAACAAATCGACCGTACCTCAATCTGACGCATGGTGTGACCGGTGTGGCTAAAATTGTCTGATATCAGTTTGAAAATGACATAAACTTTGGAAAACAACACCAATGACATACGCCAAACTGAGAAAACGCGTTCGTATTGTTTTGATACATTAGTAAAATGATCCACGAGTCATTTTTGATGTGTAAGAATCGACCACACCTTAATCTGATGCACGGTGTAACCGGTATGTCTAAAAGTGTATGATATCAGTTTCAAATTGAGATAAACTTTGGAAAACAACACCAATGACATACGCCAAACTGAGCAAACGCGTTCGGATTGTTTTGATACATCAGGAAAACGATCCACGAGTCATTTGTGACGTGTAACAATCGACCACACCTCAATCCGACCCACGGTGTGACCGATATGGCTAAAATTGTCTGATATCAGTTTGAAAATGACATAAACTTTGGAAAACAACACCAATGACATACGGAAAACTGAGCAAATGCGTTTGGATTGTTTTGATACTTTAGGAAAACGATCCACGAGTCATTTGTGATGTGTACGAATCGACCGCACCTCAATAAGACGCGCGGTGTGACCGGTATGGCTAAAATTGTCTGATATCAGTTTGAAAATGACATAAACTTTGGAAAACAACACCAATGACATACTCCAAACCGAGAGAACGCCTTTGGATTGTTTTGATACTTTAGGAAAACGATCCACAAGTCATTTGTGACGTGTACGAATTGACCGCACCTCAATCCGACACACGGTGTGACCAGTATGGCTAAAAGTGTCTGATATCAGTTTGAAAATGACATAAACTTTGGAAAACAACACCAATGACATACGCCAAACTAAGAAAACGCCTTAGGATTGTTTTGATACTTTAGGAAAACGATCCACGAGTAATTTGTGACTTGTACGAATCGACCACACCTAAATCCGACGAATGGTGTGATCGGTATGGCTAAAATTGTCTGATATCAGTTTGAAAATGACATAAACATTAGAAAACAACACCAATGACATATGCCAAACCGAGAAAACGTGTTCGGATTGTTTTGATACTTTAGGACAACAATCTATGAATCATTTGTGATGTGTACGAATTTATCACACCTCAATCCAATGCATGGTGTGACCGGTAAAGCTTTTCATTAGATAAAGAATCAGTATTTATTAAATGAGATAAATTAATCAAAAACATATTGATTTTACATTATTCCCTTTCATTTTTATGAAAATGAAAAAATTTGAGTTTAAAATTTAATATTTTAGTTTCAAATTTATATATTAATGTATTATTTCATATTATTGTTTTAATTTATTTCATTATTGCATTACTAACATAATATTTGTTTTCTTATATAGGTGAATTTTTTTCCTTGAGTTCGGATGCTTTGTTCGGCAACAAATACCATCGAAAGCGGATCACGGACATCAAAGGATGAAACATTAATGTTTATAACTGTTGTTGAATAATTGTAAATGTAACCATGTAAAACAATTTTTGAAATGTATATAGCAATGCATTTTTTTGTATTCATGATGTTAAGTAAATGTATATACCATTGTCAGTAAAAATATTGGGTGCGGGTGCTACGGTGTGCAGGTGTGCATGTGCTACTTTGTGCAGGTATTCTGGTGTGCAGGTGTGAAGGTACTGTTTTTTATTTGCAGGCACTGGGGCCTTTATCAGCGCTTTTTTAGCGCTGATAAAGGGATCCTGTATCAGCGCTCCGAGAAGCACTGATATAGTTGACCTTTATCAGCACTCCACAACGCGCTGATAAAGGACCCCTTTATCAGCGCTCCGAGAAGCGCTGATATAGGGGACCCCCCCCCCCCATTATCTACGCCAGAATTAACAGCACATTTCTAGCGCTGTTAATGCTGGTTTTTAGCGCTGATAAAGGGGCAAGTTGTTGTAGTGAAATTAGAAGTCGAAAAAATAAATGAATTTAGGGAATCTAAAAATATGTCATTCCCTATTGCGTTATAAAAGGGCATGACACCAGAAACATTATGCTAGATCAAATAAACAATAATGTTTAGGAAAATTCAATGACCAAATCCTGACCTCAAAAATGAAGAACAACATTGATTTGTAGATAATATCTCTGAAAAAATATTTCATATCATGTACATCATTTATGATGTTTAAAACAAAGGAATACAATCCATGAAAAATCCATGATAAGTTTCCCCCACAGATTACACATCGTGAAAACACTATTTCAAACATGAAATATTTCATAAATTACAGGCCAGGCCCCAAAAATTACACATCATGAATTTCATTTTTTTTATTTGAACCTTGAGGAATAACAAACATGAAGTATAATCTTGTCCCCACACATTACACATTCAGAATAATAGACATGATGTGAAACTCTGAAACATACACAAAAAATAGAAATTTATGACAATTCATTATTCTAATTCTAAATTTATTTCCCTCATTAGAGCCATGAATACTTTTACCTATTTAATGATCCATTAATGGAATCTTGAGAATGATTTATGCCTATAAATAGGAGGAAAATTGATATTGAAATGGATCTGTCAGTAAAGAGTGGTTCTAGACAATGGCCTTCAAATTCTTTATTTCATTTCTATTCTTATTTTTTCCATTCTTTATTCTATGATGTCTCCCAACTCCCTAATAAACTATACTACCCCATCACGAGAGGGTTAGTTTATGTCATTGATCATTATGGGGGATTTACAGAACTACATGTTTATGTTTATGAATTTAATTTAATAACCCTTTTCTTTTTCTTCTACACACTTATTTCAATTTATTATTGAGTTTTTAATTATGAATGAATCTGAACTACGATCAGATTTTTCTATTTCAAATACCTTGGTTGATTATCAATATCTCCCTATACCCAATTAGTATTTATATTATATAGAACATATTAGGGTTGTGTGGTGAGTGTTCAAATATCACCAGCACATGTGAGGAATTATGATGCGGAATGTTGTTAGTTAGAGAATAAAAATTTCTAATTGGTAATTGAATTATTTTAGAAAAAGAACTAATTATAAAGAAACAAAAATTGGAAAAAGGGTAGAATGATTGAGACCTGATTAGGAATGAACTTTTTAACACCATCTATCCAAGGGGGAGAGATGAATCTGTAGAGAAATATCTATCTTAAAATCTAGTAGAAGTCTAATTGGTAAAAATTTCAACAATGATATCATAACACTAGGTTTTTTCAAACCCATTCTGGTCACCATATTTCATAATTTATTTTTAATTAATCGGGTAAAAAATTCAGTTAAAATATAATTTTTATCAAACAAACTAAAACATAAATACTTATTTTTTGTGAACTCCCCTTTGATAGATTAAAAAGTTTAAATAATACACTATACATAGTAATGAAAAATTATTTTTCCATACCCCATGACAATATTGTGTTAATAATCTAAAAATGAGTTGCTAATAATTTGAACATATAATACATAATAAACTCATAAACCCCTGGTGGTATCTATAACTCTTATGTTAGTATTACTTGAATACATATATGCTTCTATAATTAACACAATACTTAGAAGAATTATTTTTCTTATAACCAAAATACCTTTTTTAAAACACTTCAATAGAAAAATTATTGAATTAAAAAAACAAATACATTAACCCTTTTAATTTAGTGATTGGTTATAACATATGCCATTTCTTGTTCTTGTGGGAAGCCCTCAATTTAGGTCATTAACAAATATTTTTCCCATTCCCCCATATATAATATGTCTAATTCGTGGGAAATTTATTACTCTATGATCTAAATAACCAAATAGAAAACATTTTCCCCTTATTTTAAGATATTCTCCTAGGTTTCAATTCAAACATACTTGACATGTAGGATACCAAATCTTCCTTCTTTCAGGTCCATTACCACACAAACATTTATAAAATTCAATCTTCATTATATTTTATTCATAATGAATATCACCAAAGTTCATGTTGTTAACAATATATATTGATAGATGATTTGGAATATACAAAATAAATTTCTCTCCATCAATCATCCAAATCAGGTTCTCAAACTCACTAGTTTTTCTATCATATTCAGTGTTAACATGATTCCTCTTATTTCTAGACATTTAATAAAACACCAAAGCATAGTTTGAGTATTAATAATCATAATGGGAAACCAAATAATCACAAAAAATAATTCATGTGATGCATTAATCAGAAAAAAATATATTTTTAATCTATGAAACCATAGGTTTAATCTACGTCAAATATGGTAATAATCTGTTGAAATCTTTCATAACAGTTCCCAAAGTGTTTGTGAATTTTGAAAACATATCCTTAGGAAGTATGAAACTAGGTGTACAGAAAGACCCTTTGTTAGGCAACTAGATATAATCAAGTACAATACCATTTTCCCTTTCTTATTGTTATTACCCCAAGGTAATATTGTTCTTGAGCCACATCTACTTGTAGTATCTTGAAAAATAAGTAATTTAATATAAACCAATCAATATATTAATCCCCAAAATTCTATAATATTTTCCCATACTTAGATATATATTTAGTGTTCTCACTAATGTTTTCACATCATAGTTTTCAGTGGTTGAAACAAGAATAATCTGATACCAATTATAACAACCCATCCATATCATAAATATATATTACATATTATTAAATTAATATTCATTATATAATTAGATGATCCATGCCCGAATCATATATGTCTAGTTTCCTTAGAATCAAGGGCACATAAAACCCTGGTACCTTAGCGATCCATGCCATATCACTCTAAGTTCATCATAACTAGAACCCTTATTAGATAGATCTTACATAATAGCTTTCTTCATAACCTATAGAGGGACAAAATAATAATGGGTTAGATCATATGCTCAGTAAGGGTAAAAATTAAAGATAACAATGATCACATAAGCATAACATGAGAATAAGTGTATGATAACATGATTATAAAATTGGAAAACCATAATTTATATATCAGAGGTCATATAAAATGTTTAATGAAATAAATCATGGCAGTTTATAAGAGATGAATCATAAATTAATGAAACAACATAATCCAAGAGATCATAACATTGTAAATAGTAAAATATTCATGGGATATACATAATCATATAAAATATTATGTCAATGTTACCCAATAAGACATCCATAACATGTTAGTCTTGGTATAACCATATGTGTACCTACTCAAGGCTTGGTGTAACTTAAAATTCATGAATTTTGGGTCATTGGATAACCTATGATATATCCTCTTTCAATATTAGGATAACCTATAATGTACCCCTTAATATCATTGAACATTAATCATTGCCTAATGTATTAGAGGGATATATAATTATGGGAATCCCATCATGTTATAAAAATCATACATATATGTTTCAAAATATTGTAACACATTCATTATATTAGAACCCAAGAAAACAAATGGATTTCATTAATATTTTATCATAGCCTAATCCATGTAAAATAAATATGATTCAAAATCACTTCAACATTTATAATAACATAATTCATGGAAGTGGAAAAGGTTTAAAAAAAATATTTTCATCATAAATAAAAACCATATAGAGTAATTATATGGACGGTGTAATTGGATCACATCCCTAGTAAATATTATTAAACATAAAATTATTTAATTTCTAGATAGAAAATTAATTTTGTAGACCACTTGAAATGTTTTCTGAGGAAAATATAATTTTTAATTTTAAATCACTTATTTAAAATATAAATTTTTTCCAAATATTAAAGAAGATATTTTATTTTAAAATATACTTAGTAATTTTTAAGGAATATTTAAATCATTGAAATTTTATAATGATAGGAAATATCATTCAATCTATAGACTTTAAAATGTAAATTTATTTCATATTTTAGGTAAAATCCAAATGATCATCATTCAAAAAATGGACACAAGATTACTTCAAAAAAAATTTAAAAAATTCAAACATAGGTAAAAAAGAATTTAATAAATATTTGGTTGAAAAAAAACCATATGAATTTTTTTAGAATTCATGGACATGGAAGTGAATGGGGCCTTGCCTAAGAGATAAGAAAATGTTGGTTTGTCACTTAGAAACATTATTTTATAATATTTATTAAATAAAGAAAAAAAATAAAAGGAAAAAAAATTATTTCAAGAAATAAAAAGAAGAGAAAAAGTAAATTGGTTTATTTAGGAATTGATCACAATAATCCATTATCCAAATAATAATAACAATGAATATTGATAAATAATGAGATTATATAATTAAACCTTTACCACATTGGTAAATATTGAAATGAAAGGACCTTGATATAAATAAAATTATACAGACATATATATTCCCGAATTTTCATGTGATTAATCATGAAATATGTTAATGGGTAGTATATATAACACACAAATAAAACTAGTTGTGAATATGTCTTGTGTCCCATTACAATAAAAATGAGATGAAAATCTCATTCCACTTTAGAAACATTGGACACACAAGAACAATTAATGAATAACATTAAATGAAACATTAAATATATCGAATAGAAATAGATTGATGATATAACATTTAAAATGTGTAATATATAAACCACATAAAATAAATTATTAGTCAATATGTCATTTTTCTCCCAAAAATAAAATGGAGACTAGAATTCCCTTCCCTCAACTATTGATTTTTTCGTACATGATAGAACCTCTTATATAATAGAATTATATTTAAAATCAAGTCTTCCTAATCTATGATTATATATATATAATACAATATATTATTTAATTATAAACTTTTATCATTGTATTGTTAATAATTATTTCTTAAAATCATATATTGGTTAATAAATGATTCATTTTTAATGTATGCATTGGTTAGTATTTTTAGTTTTTTATTATTGATAATAATTATATAATATACATAATTTTACCCATGATATAAATATCATATATATTCATTTTATATGTATTTATTGTAATCCATAGAAGTTATCAATATACAATTAATAACATCATTTATATAGACTATAGGTTTTACCTATAGATAATCATTTTTCCCTTATCTAGATAGATGAAATGAAAGCAAGGTAAATTATTGATCATATTTATAAAATATTTTTAATTTAATATATATAATTTATATTCATTAATATATCATAATTACCATCTATTTTAAAATAAATTGAAAAATAAATCACATCACTTTGTGGAGGTTATAGTCTACACGTACGCATGAGAGACATTTTAGTTTTCCAACACATTGGATACTGACAATGTATATGTGATATTATAATTATCGGAGTATAAATATTTTATAAATATCATATAATTATATATAAATACATATATTACATCACATATAATTATAATTATATATTTTTATATATATAATTATATGTGACAAACCAACATATAATTATATGTGATGTAATTATTTAATTATATTATAATACTTTAATATTAATTTAATGGTGTGTAAGAATAAATTAAATAGAATCTATTTGTTAAAAACTATACCACTCCTTCAAATATCCTCCTAGGGCTTTTACCGAAGTCATTCTTAGAAGGGTTTACTAAAAAATGATGTAATATAATAAATGATAAGAGAATTAATAAATTTATATGTTTATGGATTTTATAAAAAAAAATCTTGGTGTTTTGGTATAATAGGATAGGTTATATCCTTTTATATGCGGGGAAACATACCCACTTGGATGCTACTTGGATATTTCCCAATGTAATCCAAAATGATAAATTAATTACAAAGAAAAATGATTCCAAATTACAATATATTATTATTTAAGATAGTATAAAGTTTAATTATGATAACCCAATGTGATTTAACCATATTTGATTGTAATTAATAACTTTATCTTTTAGTTTAACCCATAAGTAAACACATTTAACATTAACAGTGATAATTAATTTATTAATTATACATTATGACCAAAAATTAAGTTGTAATTATTAAAAAATATTAATTAATAAGATTGAAAATATGGAATCAAATTTACCAAAATATTTTCCTAGTAGTGGGAAAATTTTATTTAAAACTAATCCCATTGATATGATAAAAACTTTTTTCTCCAAATAAAACGTTTTCAAAAGTATATAAATTTTCTATATCAAAATTAAACATAAAATTTATTAAAATGGCTTAAATTTGATTAATAATAAAATAATTGAATTAATTTTACATTTAAAACCATATTAAAACAACATTTAACTTTTAAAATTCCTTAAATGAAAAAAAATATTATTAAAAAAATATATGTTGTTCAATAATCCTTGAAAATTGTATCTTTTGAAAAAAAAATCTAAAAATTCACCCAATGAAAATTTTAACATATTTATTTTAAATATTACGTTGAATCTATAAAATAAATTTCTTAAACTTTAAATTACTAATTTGTTTATTTTTCCTCAAAATAAATATATAATATTTTTTATGAGAAATATAATTTTTGAATCATATATTTACTTTAAAAAAAGTAAATACTTTTTATTTTGTATGTTTTATTTATAGAAAACCATTATACTTAATTTTTAAAATATTATAATTCATATTCATATAAAAAATACAATGGATATGATATAATGAATATGTTTAAATCATAATAATAATAGTATATTGTGGTTTGTTAAAACTATGTGTTGTGTGTAACCCAGGAAATCAAAAAAAATCTATTGAAAAATTACCGAATTTCAAGATGTGTCAAAAATTTCAAAGCTTTAATCTCCATGGAAAGAATACTTAGGTTCATATATAAGTTCTATATGCATTGACCTAACAACCATTGTTTTCACTCATGGTAATACTCCTTTTCTCTAAGAGTGTCCAATATATGGACATGTGTTGTCATTGCATGAGCCGATGATTTAACAAAAATAATAACCTAGGATCATACCAAGTGAATGCAATGAGAACTAGAAATATTCTAGCCTAGTATTTAAAAGACTTGGAAATCAATAAGATACAAAAATAAAAAATTAGTTTTCTTTGGTTTTAAATTTATATGGTTTCTTGATTCCACATATATGGGTCAAGAAGCCACAAACTGTAGAGGATAGTTAGATTGAAGAAACATATAATCTTCATCTTATAGTCCAAACATATTGGTTATTTTTCCCCTCATCAGCTCAATATTTTTTACTCAATAATTATTATTCTATCAGTGTACTTGGAAATTCCTTATTCCATTTAAAAATTTCCAATACAATAATGTAATATTTTGGTTATGGATGTAGCTAAACATTTTCTATTATAGAAAGAACTCACTAATATTACAGTTTAAAATTAAATATATGTAGAATATCCTAAATCATGAAATTATATCAGATTTTGGTTATACATTCCATCATTTTTTACTTCTAAGTGATTGGTATTATCTATATATTCATTCTATTAATTCTTCTTTTCATAAGAATAATGTTCTATAGTTCCAGCGGGGCTAGTAAAGACAATATTTTCTAAAGTAAATCCCACAAATAAACCCCAATCATCATCAATAAGAAATAATTATTGGTTAAAACTTTCCTAAATATATCCATAAATTAGTTGATAAATACTAACCCTCTATATTAGTTTTTTTAGGTCTTTATTGAATTTGGACCTCTATATATCCATGATCTTTTATTAAACTAGTATTTTTTGGATGAATTAGAAAACTACTCAAAAAATGTAATTATAAATTCAATTAATATACATATATTTATGTGTCATCACTCCATGACTTTTTTTCCCTTATTACTTTACAAATTTTTTGGATTCTTAACTCGTTGACATTTTTTTGGGTTGAGTTCATGATTAAATTTTGAGTTTTGGATTTTTGGGATTATTTTATTTTCTCTTCAAAATTAGTCTTCACATTTTCAGAGAATGAATTTTAATTCTTTATCAGAAAATAATTTTCAATTCATTTTTTTGCACGCTTGGAAAAGCATTGGTTACACACAGTTTAACATGTGTCATTAGTAAAACTACAAGACATTCTTGATGGGTATGAGAGGTAGTTCAATACTTGTGCATGATTATAGGAAACTACATGGAATGGGATTAAGGGTTTATTTATTTATTATAGAATCAATTTTCATTGTTGGAAAAAAATTTACTAAATTATGTGGGAAACATGTAAAATGGTTCTAATATCTCTATTGGGGTGTTTTATAGTTTGAACATGATTTCCAAACCATATAACCAAACTATGTAATGCTGGGGTGTCATTATAGCAGGGCCTGATGGTTGGTTCAATGTTTGGAAAACCATGTAACATAAACGTGTGGCATTTCTATAATCCCAAAAATTTGAAATTTAAATTCTACTCGTCAAAAAATAAAACCACAACTGAGCCTATTCATCCCCCAATCGACCTTCGAAGATAAAGGGTCTAAAAAACACTTCCCTATTTCTTCTTCTTCTTGATTGTAATCCCCTCCCCTAATCATTGGTATTTTTCATGGTTATTGGCCTCCAATTATTGTATTATCTTCTTTAACACTTGTTTCAGTCATTCTTTCTCTCTTGGTTAAATCAAAGGGTGAGGTGGAAAAAATGTAAGCCTATTTAATTTATTTAAGGGTGTCTTGTTTATCTCAGGGGCCTAGTTCTCCATACATTCAAAGGTTTCATTATATTTGTAGATCATAAAAAGGTATCTCCGTCCATTTCCCATCTGAATCATTACATTTTATGGTTGATATTTTCCAAATAATTTTTTTATTTATATTCATTCTTATGATACCGAAAAAATAATTTTTATGGGTCAATATGTTAGTAAATTGATGAAAAATTATATTTTCAAAGGATTTATATTGTTATGTGTATATATGTTCAACGTATATGTATGATATATGTTTGATAATATAACTTATTCCCTTTCAAATTGATCATGGGTACATTATGTTTTTTTTGACCATATTAGAGTTTTAGTAAATTTGGGTGTGAAGTGAAATTTCATGTTTCTTGGGTTTTGGCCTTTTTATGTATTTGGTTATTATATAAGAAACTCATGTGTTCAATTATGATAATTCCTTTTTGTAATTTATTTAAACCTTTGGAATTCTTATATTGGTACACATATATTATTGTGTGATATGTTCATATCCATACATGTATTGAGAGTAAATAAACATGTGTTCATGAATATAAGTGTTAATTCCATAGAATGTCCTAGTTTCTAAATATCTGTTATATCAAATGAATTCTTATTTTCTAAATTTCTTCTAAATGAGTATTTAAGTGGTGTTATACAAAATATTTTTACAATGGCCCATTGGGAACATTTAAAAGTGAACATGGATGGTTACTTCTTTTGAAGTATATTTGATTGAATGATGTTTATTAAAAAATGGAATTTATATTTCAGGGGACTTTGGAAGGATAGTAAAATTAAATGTTTTGTGGGATGTTATTTTAAATTATCAAAATGATTAATTATAAAAGGTACTGTCAATGTGTTTTCTAAGATATTTAAACCCCAATAGAAGACATCCAAATTAGAGAGGTTCTTCCCGTGGACATTGTAAATGTTGGGAGTTTGTATTAGCTTTCACGTTAGCATGGGTTGGTTACGATTCATGTTAAACAATCATTTTCCCAAACTATTTTACTCTATATTAATTTCATGTGATACTATAAGTAATGCATATGGTCAAGATATGGTTCTTATTTAGAACTAATTAGACTAGTTAGATCTCCTTGGTAGAATAATAGATATGGTTGGTTATTCCACCAGTAAATATACTATTGAATATCCAAGTTGATAAAATAAAATCGATCACATTTGTACAAGGATATATTGTTCAGAACAATGTAATTCTAGGGTAACCACTTTATATATTTAGGATATTACCATGTATATTTAACACTTATTTTCAATTTTATTTTCTGGGAAGTATGTTTTTGTTTATTTTTATATTTACATACTTATATTCACGTTGCTACCAATTTTGATATTATTTTATAGGTATAAAATGTCATTCATGTTTGTGTTATTTTAATAATTTTAATGAACATAATTGGGTTATATTTCACAACTTTTTGTAAGTTTTTAAAACTTTTTATAAAAATATAAACGATTTAAATATTTTTTAAGAAATTGTTTTAATAAGGGGTTTGGATAATATTTGTTTCGTGATTCATAAAAAAGTGATAAAACAAACTTTATGACTTTTTTTTATAAAATCCATGTTTATGGACTCTTTCAGGAAAGTACATGTAAGGATTCTATGATTCATACTTACGGAGATGTCATATGATCACACATTAATTTTTACACTCAATGTTAGTATTATTGACTTATTTTTATGGATAAGATCATTTTTTGGTTTATCCCATGAAGTAATTTGTCCATTTGGGTTGGATAATGACCAATAGTTCATATAGAGATCAGGTTTGTTTCCAGTTTTCTTAGATTTGTTTTCGTATTTTTTTGGATCTTGTTTTCATTCTACAAAAATTTGGTTATTTATGTTCATGAAATTTGTAAAATGGTTAGTCTTGTGTGCTCTATTTTATGTTATGTTTATATTATTTGGGAGAAATAATACCAAAGTATTTATCTTTTGATGTAATCACATTTATTATCACTATATAGAGATTATGTTTACCCTTTTAGCCTTTTCAACAACTATCTATTGTTTCTAATTTTGGGTTTTATTGGGATAGAACTTGAAAAAACAGAATTAAATTATCCCCTTATTATCTAGTATGTCCAGTAAACTAGAGATAAGTTTTTTACGATTTGAGTGGAATGTGAGAAAAGAGTGACATGAACTCTTACTCATCCTAAGCCCCAAGTAAATGTGAATAGTTGAGAGTTATGTGAATAATTTTGTTTTTGGGTTGAATTTTTTGAGGACATGTGTTTTTTGATTGGTTTTATTGTTTTGGGGGAAGACAATGATTGGTAACATGAATCACATAGTGAGCATGCATTGACTTGTGAACTGTGTGGAGACAGAATATAGAATTCAATATACTTCTTGGAGTTGATGCATTCATAGCAGATATTCTATTAACCAATGTTTCCTAGTCATGTTTGACCACTAGTTTCCCAATTATAGAGTTTTTGTTTTGACATTTTTTAATTGGTTTTATTTTTTCCCTATGTTGGTTTCAAATGAAGGAAAATTTTTGTGGTTTGGGAAAAATGGAAGTAGGTTTATTTTCTAATGACAATATGGTGTCCAAGGAGTAGTTTAATTTGTGTTATGGATTTCAAATATTGGAAAAATGAAAATAATTCTCATATTTAAAAATTGTACTAGTGTTTGGAATGATTTTCAAAATTGATTCAAATTATATAAAAAGGTTAGAAGTGAAGTTGTTTGAATTTGAAACTGAAATGGAGGATTTTTAAATGTCTAGATATGGGTCTATTTTAGGTTATTTTTTGGGTAACGGGGTTGGTGTTTTTAGTTGGAGTTCTGAAAATATTTGAAATGAATTATATTTTATTTTAATATAGATTTTATTTTATGTTTTCCTGTTATACATAGTATGCCTCTCAAAATTTTCTCAATGTATTTAAGGATTTTCTTCTAGTTGTTGAATCTTCCCATAATCATAGTGTAGTTGTGGATCTATAATTTTTTCAATCATTTAAAATTTTTTTGGTGGTCATTGTCTGTTAGAATCATTGATGGTTTTTGAGAAATTTTAAAAGCTTTTATAGTCCTTAGAAACACCATAGGCCTTAAGGGTGTGAGTTTTCATTGGTATATTTGATGGACTGATTTTAGATCTATTGGAACAAAAAGTTCCTTAATAATTTCATATTTAGATGACTTTAGAGGGTATAAAAACCACTTACATACATTAGTATATCCCTCTGTATGTCAAAATGATGAAAGTGGTAGTGCTCATGGGTATTCTGTAAGGTTAACCTATGGTGAAGGGATTTCTTGAAAACCTAAAGGAACTGGTTCCCTTTTCCCAAAATGTGGAATTGAGTGATTTATTAAATGATAATCTACTTGTGAAGGGTATTAATTTATAAAAATATAATCACTTTATTATATCTAGTAAACTATCATTTTAAAAGGTGGGGGAATGATGCATTTTTAGTGGAATATTTTCCAGAGGGTATCATATAAAAAAAGATAGTCCATTTTCCTTGGTGCAAGTTAGGGTACCCAATTTAGTGAGGGGGTTAAACTAGAGGAAAAAATCCCTATGAACAATATTATATCGATTTTATCTTCTTAGGATAAGGATCACTCACACTTATTCAATCACCATAGTCATTTTGGTATTTTAATTTTTCTTTCCTTAATGCTACAAAAACATCCAATTGATGTAGTAGGATATGAAATATTTATAGATTCTCTTGGGTTGTACCATAGAAGAATAAAATTAATCCCATGAAAACTATATGATCTTATTATATGTATTATTTGATCTCATTAGGTAACATTTTTATATCAATCCTTTTTCTTCCATTCATATTTCATTTTCTTTTTTTCGTTCTTTCCTGGTCTATTATTAGCCTTGATATGTGTGTTTCTAGAGATGATTAAATATTTTGTGTCTATTTAAAGTTGAATATATCTTATATAATTGTGAATTATGGTTTCACATGGTGTTATTTTTGAATTTCATTAGTAATATCCTCTCCATGTGGGGTGGTATTATATGAGTATCTGACCTTTTTCAACTATCATTGTAATTGGTTTATAAATGATGCATAGATCCAATAAGGATATCTATCATTGTATATTGAGTTAGTAGGTTTGAATAGTGGGATTAAGGAATTCACACTAGAGTTTACGGTTTCATTTTTTTGGGTTTATTTGATGGTCATCGTTTCATTTCTTCTTTCTTTAAGGTTGAGAGTTGAGATTCTATCTCTCACCTGGGTATTGGTGAATTTATGGAGGAAATTTTTTTATGGTGGGGAGAATTTTCCCAAAATAAAATTTTATTTTTCTTCTTATATTTTCTATTTATTCATCCTTGATATTTTTCTGTTTATTGGGTTGATTTCCCAATGAATTTTTATATTTTAGAGTTTTTAGGAACATTTGAACTATACACATGGTTAATGTACGTGGTTTTGGAGGTACTATGTGACTGTCTGATCAAATGATCATTTTGGTTCATTTTATTCTTCCATAAATTCTATCACATTGTATTTACATAATATATTTCACACTATTTTGGGCCAATGATAAAATATTTGTTTTTCTTGTGGTGTTATAATGTCATAGAATGACTTGCACATAGTTAAAGGAAACTGTGTGGAATGAATGAGATGATTTCTACATTCTTGATATAAAGGGTTTTCATACATAGAACATGGTTTACCAAATTATTTTTCCTAACCACTTTATGGTTATTTTATATTTATATTTCGGTTCAAAGTTGGAATATGGTTTCAAACGCTTGACTGCAAATCTTGCAATGCTATTTTTCTCTCGATTAGGGTACACATAGTTGACACATGGTTTAATAAACAATGTGATTTCACCTTTTCAATTTCCAAAAATCCTTACAATATGAAATTCCTAATCTATTCTATAAAAAATAATATTCCAAATTAGATTCTCCCCCCCAAACATGACTTTTCCACATGAAGGGGCTCCAAAATCCATCCCCTTACTACTCATTCTTGTATTGAAGAAATTTCTTCATTATTTGGTATGTTTTCATGGATTATAATCCATTTTCATCATTAATTGTCTTTTTATAATGTTTAAACCAGCATTTTTTATCTCTATTCTAAACTCTATGGTGAGGGTTGGCTAATGGGATTCAATTTCATTGATGTTATTGCATGAAGTTTTTATCTTAGGCCTAGTTTTCCCCATTTCCAAAGGATTCATTATGTTTTCACAACATTGATGTAGGCTTATCCATAAATTTCCTTCCTAAAATGTGATATGTTATGATTCATCTTTTCTAGATCAATTTAAATATTAAACATCATCATTTGGATCCCTAAAAATGAATTATTACAACTTTCTATATCATATGTTTGATGAAAATGTGGTATTTAAAAATATATCTATGGTTATGCCTCTATTTGATGGATATATATTTATTCTAGATGATTAAAAAAAATTCTATGTGGAATTAAATATTTATCTTGGGTGATTAAAGTGTTTTTGGACTATTTAAGTGTTCGAAAAATTTGTTGGAATGTGATATTGTTTTTTTCATGGGTTTTAAGAACTGTATAGATTTAGTGATTATGTTAGAAATGATTGTATTCCATTATGATTATTCCTTGTGTATATTTAGTTGAATATTTGGAATTTATATTATTTTAATATATATACTAGTCTCATATATTTATATATATATATATATATCTTCATAGGGATTAGATATAGATGTATCCATACATATACATAGAAATTCTATAAAAATTTCTCATTTTTTAATATTGGTTCTTCTTAAATTATTTTGTGGTTTAAAAATGTCATCCAAAATAGGTTTTAAGTGGTTACCTCTTATATATTTAATTAAATGATTATTTGTAATTTTGAAATGTTTACTTTTTATGGTCATTTTGGATTTAGATGTTTCTTTGAGAAAAAGTTATTTTTTTTAAAAATGGTAGATGGTTTTGATGTCCTATGTATTAGATTTTAACATTGAATATTTAATGTAAATTGATCATAAAATCTCATAATGTTTACACCTAGGTGGAACTTTCATATTATTTTATACAAGATAGACACCCCTATGGAACACTTCCACCATAATGAGGGTCCAGGAATAAATAGTGTTATAGTCGAGATGTTCTCTAGGCATGAACGCTAAAAAGAGTTGGTGATACTTGAAGTAAGATTTAAATTGAATACTTAAAATTTTCCCTATACTATATTCATGGGTTACAACATGATAGATCATTATTTTATTAATAGTTTATAATTATTCCAAAATAGAAGGAATTTATTCCCATGATAGATAGTGACCATGGTGGCTTGTACCGCCAATAAGGCTAGTGAAGAGTATTTTGGTTTGGGATATACAATGTATCATATCGATATTTTTTCATATGGTTCTTATCTTAGTACATCTAGGGATCCAATAAATTTATTTTTAATATTCCCATGAATATGTACATTTTATGTTCCATTATTGTTTTTTGGAACATTATTATATGGTTTTAATTACATTTTCATATTTATATTTGTGATGCTTTCTCTTTGGCTATCATTCTTTTGATATACCTTTTAATTAGTGTTTGTAATTTTTCTGACATACATATTCACTTACATGGATTTTATTTATCCTCCAGTAATAATTTTGCAAATCTAGTTTTTTAAATGAAATGTGATTGTGGAATTTTTGGAAAATGTTTTTAAATAGGGGTTTGGATAAGAGTTTTGTATTGATTTAAAATACATTGATAAAACCCACATTCTATTTAGTTTTCTAAAAATTATTTTATGATATATAACAATAAATAACATGTATATATTCAGTGGTTCTTACCTACTAATTTGTTTAATGTTCACACCCTACATGTTTAACTCGACGTTAGTAGACCCAATTTGTTTTGTTGGTTCTTGTTCTTTTTTGAGTTATCTAGTTGAGTGAGAAGGTCACTATGAGTGTATGTGTATCAAGATGTCAAATGTAGATTGTTTCAATTTATGGTTTGTTTTTAGTTTTTATTATTTTTTATCTTTTATCGAGGTATTATTTATGTTTTCCTAGAGCTATTTTTTGAATGTTCAAGGATACCTATACCATTGTTAGTATTGTGCGATATGTTTTCTATAATGTGTATATTCTTTGGGAGAAAACATCGTCAATAATTTGTCATGTGATGACTCAAATATTTTCATCACCCCATGAGGATCAGGTATTCCCTTACTTATATGTCACAAACAAGCTCTTATGTCTTTTTCAGGGATAACTTGATAAGGTTTGAGACTTATAAGACCCTAAAGAAGTTAAAAAAAAGCATTGTTTTTTTGGATTTCCTTGGCCTTAAGAAAGTAAAATTTTTTATAGGAGGTGTGTCACAAACTAAATTATATTTTTTATTAATTTATGATACCATTAATGATTTTAGGAGTAAAAATATCATCTAAGCTATGCTCTGGGACCACTAAGGTTTCATCCCTATAACTACAAATCTTCTTTCCACTCAGGATTTTATTATATGTATTCCTAGATACAAGTAATTTTTATGTTGCATTGGGACATTGGAATATATCATAGAGGATGGTTTTGTAGTTTGAGATCATAACCAACCAAGGAGAACTCTATGTCTGTCTCCATGATTATTTTTTACTATTAATATAATGGAATCTATGACTAATACTAGAAAAAATAAATCTAATTTCACATGATTATGAATTAAAATAGAGAGATCCTCTATGGTTACTCTACATAAAAAAAGAAGGATTAGTTATTTAGGTAAAACATTATCATCCTAAATATGTTTGTAGATTTCATATATGGGTGACCACACATTTTCCTTGAGATACCAATGAAACTTTATTTAATGTTTTAGGGGTGATAGAAATATAAGAGACATAAAAAAACTTAATTATAATTAGATTGATTTCCCCTAGTGGAATTCCATTTTTGGATGTCTGAATATTTCTGATTCGGTTGAGATATTGCTTATTGACAAATTGGAGAATCTGTTCCACACAATGGTGGAAACAATCAAGATTACTGGTATCCCCTATTAGTGGCATCATGCTAGTAATATGGATATAGGGTATATCCATCTCAATAACTTCTAGTTATAAATGATTGAATTTTATCCCTATGAGGAGAGTCCGTCTAACTGGATTATTTTCTAAATGAGTGAAACATACTCCCTATAAAATTTCCATTATATATAATTAATGGGTGGAAACAAATCCCTACAAACTACCATATGTGGTTTACAAATTTTTTATTATGTCACCATGAAATTGACCCTATAATATTTTATTAACAATATTTCATCTTATATACTGGGTAGGCCATGATGTACATAGGTTCCTTGTATATGATTATTTTTTGAAATGGTAGTATCATAATTATGCATTGGTGCTACCAATTATTGTTTTATAGTAAACTTGGACACCATATGCTTACACCCATGATGTTTATAGAGATTGATTCAATAGGATCCATTAGCTAAGGATTTTATTTACATTATTTCTAATAATACAAAAAAAAAATACCCATAAATGTTTTATAAATAATAATTCGAGTTCAAATAATTTCCTCCAAGTAAAATATTTCAAATTTAATTTGAAATTTTTTAAATCTATATAATCTTCAGAAGTCTTATTTGGATAATTTTCTCAAGGTGATACTTTTTATAATTAAGAGGAAGGGATGTTTTTTCATCTCACTAAGGAAATTTTTATCTAATCAAGGTATCTCTTTATGTTTCATGTCATATTCATGAAATCCTTTCTAGAAACAACACTAGATAACCATTATATAAAGTTATCAATGGATACTAATTCATAAAAAAACTATATAAGGGAATTATATTGTCTCATATTTAATCCAAATCATTAGTTACTCAATAGTGTAAATTAATATGGTAAGGAACAATGGAATTTATCTCCATAAAAACAGGTGAAAAATATTATGATATAGGAATCTTCCCCATAATAGGGGCTTCCAATATATCATTGTAAACGGAATAAAAACATATGAGGTTTGGAGTTTTTTAACGATTAAAATCAGATATTTTTATGGTCATGTAGAAATGAACAATGTGGTACCATTTAATTTAATCAATCCATGATTAAAGAATTTTATTTTTTGTTTATTCATCTATAACCATTTTTTCTTATTGTTTAAGGCCAAACAAATAGAACCAAATCTATGAAGTTTATTTTCCTGCATAGTCCAAAACATTATGGAATAGTAAATTGAAATGGTTTAGTGTGTAACTTACAATTGTTCATCCATTTTTTGCATACTCAAGAAAATTTTTTAGGTTTAGGAATATTAAAAAACACCATAATGTAGTACCATTGATCACAAGTAATTAGATGAACTTGGTGATGCAGTGGAGCTTATACCTAGCATGAAACCTAAGAAGATGATATCTCAATATCTTAGGTGAATGTTGAGCCCATGTATGAGGGATGGGGAAATATAATTTTTAGGATAGGACCCTAGAGAAATAGTTCCACAATGCTCAAATTGGAAACATGGATGGAATGAGAATTTGTTTCCCATATAGGTAACTTGGGTGAGGGTTGAACCAATAGTATTCCATTTATGATATATGGGTTAGGAAAAACCATCTTCATAGTGGTAAAACAGATGTATGTTTGTTTTTAGAAGTTTTAGAGACCACTAGGGGTGAAATTATGGAAATTTTATTAAGTATTTTTCTTGGTGTGTGGAAACCAAAATGGTCCCTTGATGGCTAAGAGTAACTCCAAACCAAAGGTGGCCAGGAGAGAAAGGAAATCTATGATTAAAATTAGAGGATGAAAAAGAAATAGATAGAAGTCAACTTTGTACCATCATGATTAATTATTATTTATATGAGTATCCTATGAAGTGATCCTTCACCAATGCCTAAATGAATGGATAGTAGATTTTTTATTTCACTACGGTTTGAGGATTCGATGACCTAAGATTTCCCAAATACCCTTAGTTTCAATTATATGTTCTTAGTTTTTTATTTTAAAATAACTTAAGTGGTGGTTCGGAAAGCATGGGCATATATTAATGGGTTTCCTTTTCTCAGGTTCTCTAGGTTTCTATTTAGTTGATAATGGTGGGTTTGGTGTCAAAATGGGGTCTACAAGTTCTTTAATTAAAAGCCCTACCTCGGTGGGAAACATTTTGTAGTAACCATTTCGATCATCCTTGTTTTTGTAGACAACTAATTTAGATGAAAAGTCTTGATATGATGTGCATAAAGGTTGAAATTAATTTATGAACAAATTTTTTAATGTTGGGATACATTTGGGGATTCAGTATATTTTATACATTATACTTCAATAGACCATTCATGAAAAATATGGTATGGTGTATTCATGGCCTTAATTTGAGCTAAATATGAACAAAATTTTGGGAAAATTTATTCTCACAAGTCCAACATAAAATGAATATAACTTGTTATCCATGATTCCATTTTGTCTCTATGAGCTATCAAATATTATCTAATAGAATTATTTACCCCAGACTTCCACTATACAGCCAATTTTTTAGAGAAAATACATAAAAAATCCTTAAAGGTTTCATAATATTTGGATGCAATATATTATATATTCAAGATAACATGTTCTCCCAACCATTGCAATAGATTGGGAATCATTTTTAAATAATAACTAACCATATATTATAATAAATTGAGTAACTCATGAAGATCTTATTTACATATTCTTCTTGAATGGAGATACTGTTTTTCCAAAAATATAAAAATGTCATTTGTATGAGGATAACAACATGAATTTTATAAGAGATTTTTTAAAACACTGCTTTTTGGTAACTACAATTCTAATTATCAACATGAAATAATAAGGCCATAA
Organism: Viscum album; assembly: GCA_963277665.1. Taxonomy (NCBI): domain Eukaryota; kingdom Viridiplantae; phylum Streptophyta; class Magnoliopsida; order Santalales; family Viscaceae; genus Viscum; species Viscum album. The sequence continues at coordinate 26,730,155 of OY728132.1, read as the reverse complement.
ACCAAACTGAATAATTTTGTATGTCCAAATGATTTTCATCTATATAACACAACTCATACAAAGATATGAATTTAGATTCACAATGAAACCAAAAGATATAAATATATTGGGTAACCCATTTATATATAATCCCATGGTTTTAACATAAGTAAAGGTCAAGTTCAATTTCCCTATAATATTCCTTGGAATTCCATATCCCTCTATGTTCTAGTTATAAAGTGGATTGATGTAAATGTTTATGGACAGTATCACTCAACACACCCAAAAAAACAAAACCCATGTATACTCATGAAAATATATACATGTGCCCAATTATTGAAAAGAAGACACATTCACCTTAAGGATAAATACAAGTACAACCTAACATATATTAGGATTTTCACACCCATAAAAAATAACTTATATACCATAAAATCTCAATACGTTACATCAAAAATTTACTTTCATCTCCATAAATGTCTTCACCATGATGTCCCACCTGAAATCTATAATGAATCAATAATTATAAACCCAATTATATAATTTATCATCTCACTATTAGTGAAATAATTAGCACATTAAATATATTGGGTAATGATAATATTATTAGAAAACCAAGAACATGGAAACAAATAATTCATAATCCTCATATAAATTTACAAATGAGAATTAAAATGAAAAGGGAATATAAAGGGGCTCACAAATAATATATAAAATAACAAAAATATAAGGGTAATAAAAGAAGAGAACAAATAATGGGTCTCATATACATTTAATTGCAACCACATATCACATTCAATTCCCTATAGCATCTCTTTGGTCTCCACTAAATCTAGCTACAATAATACCCATAGAGAACCTCTAGAATTTTCGCATATATTGTATGTTGTTAGAGAGGTTATATCTAATTACATGATGGTATAACAGTATGTATATAAATTAATATTTAATATAATATCTATATATTATTATCCACAAGTGTATTCCATGCCCATTCCCATTACATATGAGAAACTATGAGTGAATCTAGTAATAATTTTAATAAGAATGTATTGAATCAACTTATGAATTTACCATTATCTACCCTTTATCCAAATATATTATTAAACCACATCCCCATACCCATGAGGATGATCATAACATGAATGTTTTTAAAACCATACCAGAAAAATAAATTAGTTTATAAAACCTCATAAAAAATATAAACACCTTCCTCAAGATCAATCTCAAAACACAAGGTCATCTTGGATTCCACTTCCTGTGGATTACTTTCATTATCAATATATCTATTATACACATATATTTGCATCATATGATATGTTCCTAGTTCCTTTATCGTAAAATATTAAAATTCAAATACACAGTTATGTGGAACCCTTATTATACAATAATAAAATCTCATTCCCCATCAAGGATCATTAAACCCATGGAGACTATCTCCTGAGTCATGAAAATTGCCTCAAATCAAAATTGATGAGGTATAATCCACAACCACAAAATCATTTCTCTAATGTTTGTTTTTTAACTCACACAACATCACACAATCAAAAAAATAGAATCTTACATCATCCATAAGTTATCTCATGAAGTAATAAAAAATCCATGTTAGTTTTCTTATGATGTTTTACTAGGATACCTAAACTGAGCTCAAGGTGGGTGGAGATACTATGTGTCATAATATCCATCATAACCAAAGTGTTACTACTAATTTCTGATAAGAAAACAATCAACTACAACCTAATAGATATCATATCATAGTCTAAGTAACCTATCAGATGAGAGAATTATTCGTATGGGATCCTACATTGTCATTTATCCCTATTCATCAAAATATATCATACAAGATAACATTTCATCAAGAGATCATACACATGCCCACACTTTCATAAAAATGTTTAATGGCCATCACAAGGAAAATAAAGAAGAATAATTTATTCAAAAAAAACATCAACGATTCTTAATTAAAAATATATGTCAAAACAATAAACAAATCCACTTTAGAAATTGATAAAATTCTTTTTAAAAATATGTTTGAAAAATAATCTTTCCATTATCATTTTAGTCCAAAACCCATATTTCCTTTAAAATATCATTTTAATCATTTATCCATTTTCATTTTGAAATATTATCGTCAATGATCAACTAAAACTACTGTGAGTTTTTAAATATGATCCATCATTACAAATTCTTATAATGTGACACTAAATGAATTATTTAATAATCAATGTTTTCCTTCGTAAAATATTATATTTGTGTAATTTTATACCATTTTTAGAGATATTTCATGACACACATTCCTACCTATAATGATAATCATAATGATAAATGAGTATTAAATATTATTAATTATTCCCATGTAGTTGATATGATCAAAATATTAATTTTGTAAAGGTCACATACCTTATATAACAAAATATATAATTTTCTATGCCCATGGAAACTAATGTAAAACAAATTTTCAAGTATCTCATCAGTAAACAATAATTAATTAAATACTAATTTTTTTATAAATAAAACTCATGATCACAAATAATAGGGTTTGAATCATCACACAGTGTAAAGATAATTAACCCGTGAGAAAAAATTTATAATCCACTCCCACTATGAGTCCAAGAGTACAATTAATAAATACAATAATTTCTATAACCAATTGATATATATTAAATAAAAATTTGACTAATTTAAAAATTAAATGTACTTAGTGAAATTATGTAATGAAAATACTAGGAAATTAAGAGTAATCACCATTCATGGACACTCTTTAGTGATAAAAAATAAAATCTATATGATTGTGAGGTGATAAAACCATCATATTGTTGAATTCAAAATAAAATCCAAAAGTGTACCATACCAAAATCGGAGTGAAGATTATATGAAATATTAAAGGGAATACCCTATCAAAAAAATTAATTTTGAATTATACCTAGAACATATGGATTTATGGAATAATATAGAGGGGAATTATAGTATTATAGGTTCGACCTCTCACTATCAAACAATTTTCCAATGTGGAACCATCTAGTGTGGTTCATAATAAAAAACACAGAAACCCCTATACCACATTTTTTAAAAGTTATATGAGGACCAATAGAATTCTAGTGGTCCTAAATAGGCTCATTATAGTGAAAAAAAGTCCCAATAAATGAACATCATACTTATAATGTCCTGGGAAATTGTTTTCTATCACATCATATCCAACTAAAAAATTAGTCAACTTCCACTGAAGTTCAATGAGTAGATAATATAAACCACCAAACCCAGTTTCTTTTTCTAATTATGGAATTCATCCATCATATATTTTCTATAATAATTGAAAATTATAATATCTATATATAAAAACTCTAAATACACAAAAAATAACTATGAATTCATCGATTATAATAATTAAAAATTTACACTGATTGTAGTTCCCATGGTGGCTGACCCTTATCTGAATTTACTAAAACCTAAAGACAAGGTTAATTATAAGGATCTATATTATCATCTCACTTACTAAGGTATTTTAAGAACACTAAATAACACCATAAATATCAATGATACATATAGAAATTATATCATATAACACTCTAGTATTCTTATGTTGACATAAACTTATATACATTTTTTATATAAAACATTCTAACCCTATTTATCTTTGTATATTACTTTCATGGATTACCAAATTAATGACCAAAAAATCTCAAAATTTGAAATGGTTGTATAAATTATTGGATTATTTTCACAGGACATTTCATATAGAAGGTAATTCAATGGAAATTAATTTTTTTGTGTAACTTTTATTGAATTATTGGGGTTACAATTATTGTTTACTTTGAAGGAATTTAACACTTTTTATTAAGAGAGGCTTCCCAGATATCATCATTTATTATATCAATCTAATGTATTCAATATATATATGTTTATATCTAAAAATTTAATTCATGTAGCCCAATTATCTAAACAAATTGAAAATGGTATTGTATAACAATTATAAAATTAATGAATTTTTTACAAACCCTTAATGTTTTTTTCATAATAATAATAATTCGGAATATTTATAAATATATGGAATAATGTATGTGATACTCTTTGATGTAAATGATTAAAATAATATGAAACCAAAATATTTTTCAAATGAACATATTCTTGGATAGGTATCCAATCCTATCATTTTAAAAAGAATCATAGTTCTCTGTTCAGACAACGATTACCCAAATTCCACAATTGATACATTATTAATCTTTATAGATCGTAATTTCAATAAAATATGAAAAGAAAATATACATATATATATAAGGAATAATAAATCCCTATTTTTTAAAACATGTAAATTACTAATATTAGTTAAACTAAATAAAATATAATATTACATCTAGTATAAAATAGTTTAAATGTTTTAAATAATATTTATAAGAAAAAATTTTGATGTTTTAAAATCAAAGAAAATAAATATTCCGAATAAAATCAATTTATATATATGAATAATAAATTAAGAAATTATATAAATAGTATAATAATTAATTTTTTTATTCATGTAAATAATTTACAATATTTTATATAAGGCATAAATTAATATGAAAAGTTAATATATAATACTTAAAAAATTGATATTTCTATATTTCCCAATTTACAAACACTTTATAAATTATCTGTTTGATTTGATAAATTTATTTTGAAATTAGAAATTTCATTGAAAATGATATATCCATGTTAAAGTCTATAATATAAGAGATCCAATATTGCAACAACCATGGAACAATTTTATCTCATAGAATTTTCTATGATATCCCAAATAGTAGTATCCCATATCACTACATGTGATATCCTTATATCGCTATTCAACCTATAATAATTCTATTCGTTTTTGTGGATATACATAATTATAAATCACTAAATTCGATAACCATAATATGAAATATTGAAATTTATCGCATGAAAAAATATTTCCATAGAGAAAAATCATTATATGGATCAGTTTCAGAGTAAGTGATTTTTTAATATTTCAATTCTCAGGCCAGGGTTTTCCAAACTATGCTGGAAATCCATTGGACCAAAAGCATTCCTCCTTGTATGTTAGAGGATCCTGACTCGTGAATAAAAATTAATCCATATAGTGGTGGGATTTTACACAATATATCTTTCCCACTGATTATAAATAATTTATAATTCATAAATCAAATTTTAGTATTTTGTTGAATATTATCTAATTAGAACCCATAGAGATAACATAACCGTGTGATAAAAATTAATAACCCCTTTAATTATGATACATTAACACACAAAAGTGTGATTTCTAAAAATAATAATATTTTTAAAAAAGAAATACAAAAATAATTAAAACACATGTGGAAAAAACAACAAAAAAACAAACAATATGTCCAAACACTATCTCCATATCATCATCAAGCCACCATAACTCAACCACATCAATAAAGGCCTTCCCATTACAAGTATCTCACATAATAAAGTCTATCAATCATTTGTGTTAGACATGTACTTTATGAAAAATTTATTTATGGTGACGTTTGGTGGATTATTTCTAGTTTATTGTACCCTTAAAAAATTATGTTTTTTTTCGAAAGAATGTTCCACCACTATCTTATTATTTTAAATCGTCCACCTCATACTAGTGGCTCTTCATCCAAATATCCCAGATTAGCATCTGCAAAACCACTTATATAAGTGGCTTCTATAGAGCTATAATTTATCGATTTTCCATTAGTTCTTTCAGGTGGTCTTCTTACACTCTCTATAGTTTTTATGGATTCCACATCTATGAGTTTTCCCAAATCCCGCATTGCTCTATCTTGGGCCCTCTAATTTTGGTTCCATATTATTTAAAATTGTAGGTGACTAGTTGAATCTTCTCGGGTTATCATTTTCCTCTTCCTAGGGTTCCATTGATATCTATAGATCATGAGGATTAAGAAACTATGGTTTGTTTCTCTTCCCACATACTTTCGTAATGTGAAATTGATTAAGCCCCAACTATATCAAATGGTCACTCATTGTGATGCTTAGTAATGATTATCCATCTCTTGTAATTTTCCCCATCTTCATTAATTCTTAGGGACTCTCTAGTTTAGTGTAGACTTCTATATTTAACAATAAATCCTTATACGTTTACCTTTATTTAGAGTTGGATTTCACATGATCTTGGGATAGGGAGGGGTGGTCCTACAGTCGGTATTGGTTCCTTCCCATCTATTTATCACTAAATGCACATCATTTCAAGTACTCATCTCAAGAACTATTGTGGATCCATCTAACTTGAATCATGTTTCCATTTTAGAATCCAACTTTTTATTATTCTATTTGAAATTATTTTTTTCGTTCTTTGTGACGATGAAGTCATCATTTTTATTGGACATATATTTGTGGAATTTATCTATGTTTAACTTGATTTATCTTATATTCTCCATCACATAATCCTTATTCTTTTAGGGTCTAATTTGTCTTGATGAAAGATTATTTTTTATCTTTTTTGTCTTGTATTTTCTCACACTACTACCATTAAGGTCATTCATACTCCTTCAATGGTAATTAGGACCTTTAATGTTAGTCATTAGGGGAGGTCCTGAGTCACCTGAAGGGTTCCTCTATGATTCCTAATTTTGTTAATCATAGGATATCTGGTCAAGATGTCTCTTTACAAGACCATCTTTGTCCTGGTACTAATACTTATTTGTGTATTCCACCTTGTTTCCTATATTTTGATTCTGGATTATACTTTAGTGATGGAATCTTATTCTAAATCCACTCCATAAGGTTCTTTGATCATAGAAAATTAGTAGGTTCTTATAGACTGGTCTTTTCTTTCCCATGATGGTGCTCAGGACCCAAAACCCCATGAACATCTGGTGAACGTGCCACCTATCACCATTGAATAGGATCATCCTACAACTAATGGGTTCTCTTACCCTTTAGAGGCAATGAGCCAATCTACTGAATACATTGAACTATTTCTTTGGATATATGGCCTCATAAAACATTTCCATAACATTCACCTTTCATAGTGTCTTGTTCCAATGTGGGTTTTCACTCCCCTAATAGTGTCCCTTAGTATGTTTATAAGGAAGATCCTTTTAAATCTATTAAAGAGTTCAGTACCTCAACCTATATGGATGGAGCTCTCCTAACACTTACTCCCTAACAGAGTATGAAGAGAAGCTTCAATACACTTCAAAAAACACACTATAGTAGATTTACTCAATACATGTTAAATTTTAGTTATTCTGTTGTATATTTATTGGATTATTCATAAGACCCTAAGCCCCCTTCAACCATCCTCAATATTTCTACTCTCCTTTAAATTCTATGTGCCTCAGCTATCAAGCTATGATAAAAAACATGGTCAATTTCCTTTGGAGTAATGATATTTCATTATAAATTTTGGAACTAAAAGAAGGTGTTAAGACTATTGATGGGTTTTTAGAAGCATCTCATGGCTACTAGTATGTATTTTTATCCTATTAAATAAAATATATGGATCTTCTCAAAATGGATTGTTTAAGAGGAATTTACTGATGCATCTTCACAAAATATGTCAATTATGGTCCTTATACACCAGTCTTATTTCCTTGTGTAATTAATTTATGAAAGTTTTGATTTAAATAAAAGGATCAATCCTTGGAAATCTGTATCTTCCACAAGTCCCAGCCTTCAAGCCGGGTTTTTAGGGGGTGAAACCAATACCATTTTTTATATTTATAAAAATAAGTATTTTGGTGTTTATTTAATAAAGGATATGGATGAATTCAAATATTTTTTTATCTCAGAGTATTTTAAATGATTTGGGTTACAATAGAAACAAGTTATCCTGGTGCAATAAAAAAAGGGATATTTTGTAGGATCTAGGGGAGACTAGATGTATATTTGGGGAATCATAAAGTAATTAGTATTCTCATGGATTATAATGTAAAAATAATTCATTGGGATCTTTTGGAACATTCAACCATGCTTCATAAAATTAACTATGTTACCTCTGTCGAAAAGAGTTTTTTATTCTCTAAAAAATGGTTTGAATCATTAAGATTTAGTGCATTGGTTCAAGATTATGGTTTGGGACTAATTTTCAGTTTTATTTGGGTTATTCTTATAAAATAGTCCATAGAAATAAAGTTGTTTTCATCAGGCGAAATAACTATATAGATCCTTTGGATTTTAATATTCAAGGTCTAATGGAGTAAGTGTATAATCTTGATATGTGAATACATACAAAATGTGATGTATTTTGTTCAGTTTCAAATCTCAAAAGTGCATGATCCCAGTGGAATTTATCCTAGAAGATGAATGTGTTTCAAGATAATGGTCTCGAAAGAAATGGAATAAGTTGTGAAATAGAAACACAATATATTTTCATGCATGAATCTGGTATAAAAAATAATTGGAAAATTTATATTGATGGTAGAGTATGGTTCTCACTATAATAATATTGATGAAATTATATCCTTGATGTTTCTCATTTCACGAAAATCCTTCAATGCCTGAGGCTTGGTAAATGTGATGGGTCTCAATTCCATAACAAAGTTGGTCATTTTTTTAGCAATGTTCTAAGGACAATTGATGACTCCCAAAACCACACAATGATTCTTCTGCCATATGAGGGGAAACTTTTAAAGGCCATTAAAAACATCAACATAGATAGTGATCCTTGAACTAATGGATTCATGTGATCCTTTTTCTTAGTCTTTTAGGAAATTATCAAATCTGTTGTTTTCTCTGTTATTTAGTATTACATTATATTTAGTCCCCTCCCAAGAGACAAGCCTTCTAATTTCTTGGTAGATATTCCTACAGCCAAAAATCATATAAATTTCGGTTAATTTTTTCATAATATCCAATTTAATTTTTCTTGTAAAATTCTAGGGGCCATTCATAATAAATGGAAATATTTTCATCTTGGGTCTTTTAATTCTATTGAAAAAAATTACTTCTTCAATGGAAGTAACATACTAGGATCCATCATCTTGGATAAGAAGATGACATTGAGTATTGATTGATATGTTTTTGGATCCAATTTCATGATTAAAATCAATACTTAAATTGCCTATGACACGATGGAGTAGAGTTTTATATTAAAGGTTATTAGAAAATGTGGCCTCTTTAAATCGGTGTGTGGCATTATATTTAGATTCTTTGATTCCATTTTGTTTACTATTTCATTAATGGAGAGGATATTTGGCTTCTTGAATTATATTAGGGGTCATCGGTATGGTGATACCATTTCTCCAAGCCTATTTATTATTACCAATGATATTCTTACTAGGAAGCTTAACTGAGGAATCTCCTATAGTATTGCTCATCCCTTCGGAGGATTGATTGGGTTTAAAGGAATATCTCACTTATTATTGATGGGTGACATGATTATATTAATTAATGGTGTATGTAATTCCATTTAAATTTAAATATAATTTAGAATTCATAGAGCATTGAAAGTGGAAAGCACGTCAACTTTCACAAGAGTAGTGTCTCCATCTCCAAATCATGTTCCAAAAGGTGATCTAAAACCATAGAGGTGGACATGGAATCCATAAGAGACCATCCATAATGATTATATTTGGGACCCAATATCTAATATAATATTTTTCATTCATCACATTGATGGGATATGTAATAGAATCATTGGAATAATTTCTAATCATAAAAGTATGTTTTTCTCTTCTGAATGGAGAATTTCTCTAGTTAACAACATCCTAGACTCTATTAGAAATCATTTTGTTTAATTTTTCAATGATCCAAAGTATTTTATTAGTAAAACTGATAAAATTATTAACACTTTTAATTTGTATGCACATATTTACTAAATATACCACTAGGCCAATTGGAATAGACTAACTAAGCATGTTAATGTGGGGCCACAATTCTCAGAGGCATAATTGAATATATATCATTCATCAAGGGAAAAAACCGAGGAGGCTCGCTCTTGACACTCTATCATGGAAAAACATCATTATATATAAATATGGTTCTCATCATAACCTTTTTCAAAAGAGTAATTGGGGCACAAAAACATTATGCGGGCTCCCTCATATCATAAGAACCATTCATGATAACTCTTAGTAGATTATTGGTTGAGGTGAAATTTATTTCTTATATGATAACTTGTTTGGTTCTATCCATAATTTTCTAGACTGTACTATTTAAAAAATCATCTCCAGTAAGGCTTTATTCCATCCCCATTTCTACAAAAAAAAATTATCAATGAACAACATAAAAATTATTATAAAGGATCTGGATGGAAGATATTCCAGACTACCACATCTTCACTCCCTCCAATTAAAGTGAGTTCATCTAGTCATAATTCCATGATATTATCCATTCCTGGTATCTTATATTCATTTATACTAATTACTTATATGTTAAAAACCCCTATAAAGTTGAATTTCTTTCTTAGGATCCTCTTTATCAAAAGACATCTTACTTATGATGTAGTCTATAAGAAGGGTAATAATCTTTATTCCAAATGTATTTACTACATTTCATATATACTTGAGTCCATAATTCTATTATTTTTGGAAGCGGATTAGGCCTATTATATTTGTAATATTCATGGAAGAGATATAGGGTGTGAGTTACTGGAACTCTTCATTTCCCACAGTGTTTCCTCTCATGTAGGTGGTTATTAAATGTCATTGAACATGGCCTTCTTTTCAATGATCGATGTTTTATTATTTGTAATTCTCGGAATGATCACACCATCAGTACATTAATCCCAAACACTATTCTAAAAATTCTAAATTACCCTATGATATGTAATCCCTATTTTTGCTTGGTAATGGTGTCATTCTTTTAACCTATGCTTTGTGACATTTTCCTCAGTAAGGGTTCTTGGTGAATCTTAGTTCAATGGATAGGGATTCATTGGTATGTTGTAATCCTCACAAGTATGGTTTTAATATCATCATCGATGGATATTCTGTCAAAGGGGTTTAGTGTGTTGGCCGGCATGATTGTGATACTAGTTTATCGATCATCCTTGACTTCTCATATTTTAATGGATAGGGGTCTTCACATCAAGTGGTGGTGTATTCCATTCTCAGAATCCTTCCAATTTTCAAGTCTCATAATTTCAAATTTTCTATTATTGAATTTGATTCATCTATTTTGTAAAATACTCTCATAGGCTTCAACCAATGCAATTGAATTATTTTTTATTCCATTAGGAGATGTTGAATCATGTTGCCTATGAACATTCACGTAATTAACACCTAGAGGGAGGGAAATAAATCTATTAATCTACTCAATTAATAGGGTAATATGATGGTTAACATCATTATTTTTTTACATGAGGTTTGATTCCTATAGATTATAATAATATTATACAAGGGGATACCCCTGGACTCCATCACATTAGACCTCCATCAAAATTCAATTTTTCCCATTTTTCTTTTGGGATAATAAAAAAAATCTATTTTCAATCATTTTGTTCTAGATTAACAATTTTTTTTTGTTAATTAAAATTTCTATAACTTTATATGGTAATTATATATTATTTTTTAATATGTCAACTATTTTAATTGAAATCTTCTTTTCAATGGTATTCCAAATTTTCATTTTTTTATATTTTTTATATTTTTTTATTCACTATTTTATTGATTTATTTTGGAAGATATTTTAATTTTTATCACATTTTATCATCAAGGATAAATTATTTATATCAAGTTATTCTGAATGAAAAAGAATCTAAAATATCGAATTCATTTTTGTGTCAAAAAAATTTCCATAGTATAAAATATTATGTATTGTAAAACTATTGATAGAAAATATTATCTTTGTGTCTTTTCATTATTTTTCCAATTATCAAATATTATGAACTTATAGTTTCCCTCAAAATATATTTCTCTATATTCTAAAATTATAGAATTCAAAAAAGTTATAGGATATTTCTAACCATACAAAATTTTAAGTATTTCGATGATAATAATTTTGGGTAAGGATTGAATGTTATGTATTCCATAAAGTTGGAAAAGGAAAATATATTTTGTAACCTCTAGATATAGATATTTTTTTATCAGAATTTATAATTTTTTTAAAGTGTTGAACCCATAATAGATTTTTTTCATGCATGATTCATTTACGATTTGTGATAATGATTTGATTAGTCCTGACTATGGGGAATTTGATCAAGGTATTGTAATACTTATGTTTATTTAAGTGATTCTATTGATATAGATGTGTTCAATCCAGATATACATTATTGTGTCTTAATTATCTAAAATGTTGTACATTTAAAATTTAAATTTTAAAAATTCGAAGGAAGATACTGAGAAATTATAGGGATTATTCAACATGATTAATATTCAATCATTATGGATGTTTTGAATGAGGATTTAAAAGATGATTAATATAGGAGGAAGTTCATAGATATTAAAGTTGTCACGTCATTTCTAGAAAAGAAGAAAATTTGGGAATTTGGGGAAAAAATCATTTAACTACAATATAAATATTTTATAGTGCTGAAATAATAAAAATATTCACAAAGACATATTCTAATTTGATAAAGCTATTATATATTGGATCGAGTTGAATTGTTTAGTTATTATGAAGGGTAAAGGTTGACATGATTTTAAATTTTTAATAATAATCAATATAACTCATTTAATAACTATCATATATTTTTTTATGATGTATTGTCTTTTAATTATAATGTTTTGTAAAGTTGTAATAAAAAACTGACACATAGTTATACCACCATTAAATGGTATATCATAATTTATCTAGATTAATTAAAATGTAAATAATAGTAATGTCCTTTTATATAGAAAAATTTAGGATTTATAGGTTGTGCCTTCAAGTTTGAAAATGGGATTATTTAGGATTTGGTTGTGCAGTGGTTTTTGAGAAGGTGGTTAGTAAATTTTTTGTGAATCCCCTTCAATTTTCATGTTTTTAAAGTGTGCACCATAGCACTCATGTAGTAGAGGGATATGAATAATATATTTATGATATTTTTAATCCAAACTACTATGAAAATCCTTGTTTCTTTAATTTGTATTTTATATTCTTCTCACACTATTCACATTACAATTGTTTATATTATTTATGATAAAATTGTTTTATACAATTATTCAGTGAAAAACACATTTTATTTTGACCGTTTACTTGAGTCTATTCTATCCACTCTATTGTTGAATAATTTTTGAATTAAATACATATGTAATTTCAAAAAAATAAATTTTTAATTAACAAAATCATGAACATTGGTGATTACACATTAGATGAGAATATTTTTTCTCCCTCTATATGATATTGACATTAAATTATATTAATAATGATAACGATGACTAAAATATAAGTATTTATATTAGAAATTTTATTAAAATATCTTGTTCCTATGATACAGAGTTGATTTATTTAACTAAATTATTGGAGATGATAACCATGGCTGTGAATTTTGTTTAAAAAATCAAGAAACATCAATCAAGATGATATAGAATTTTTTTTGGAATGATGATACAAAATATTGTACTAATAAAAATTATAATCACAATTTTTTTCGGGGCAGGTAGAAAGGCCACATAAAACCTAATTTTCAAGTTTAATGAAATCAAAGAAGATATAAGTACTTCAAGTATAATGAAAATAAATTTTATAGATACATGGATTAGCAGTGATTATTCAGTTTCAAATGATAAATCATTAAGTTAAAAGGAAAATAATGAACTATCCATAAACATTACAAAATCATGAGTTTCAGTAAATAATTTAATTTCTTTCACAATGATGATTCTTAAAGTTTAAATATATTTATAATTATTCCATAATTCAAACATGACTTCCCACATTCATAAAATGTGGATACTATTAAAATTATATTGATTTTTTCAAAAAAAAAACTTTTAAAATAAAACAGGTTTTATTTTTCAAGAAAATTCATTATAACTTTTGAACTGACTTCCTTGTTTCTATTACCCATCATTATAAAATCTAAAAAAACATATTAAGACAAGGTATAAAAAAATATCTATTAGGGACATAGAAAAAAAGAATGAAACCATTGGTCCATGAATAATTTAAACCCATGAAAACATATTTACAATGTTATACTTTTTACCCATAAAACATAATCTATTTAGCATACCCCATGAAATCATAATATTTATGTAAAACTAGACAGAAAAATAAATAATAAATGTAACTTTAACATCAATTCCATATATCTCTTATAGTATCTATCATGGATATATAGGAAGTAACATTCATGTTTACCATTGAAATTCCCACCACAGTATATTCCTTTACTCTCTTTTGAGAAACCAATACTGGTTAACTCTGTCTCATTACCCAATGAATTGGAGAGTTATAATGGGCACACTCGCCCTCGGTTTAACATTGAAATATTTGTACTTATAATAAACTCCCAAGAACCATAACATAAGCACAACACATAAAATAGGCATAAAAAATAGATTTTATACTCTGTAATCAATTCTCATTTTTAAAAATCCGTACACTAAAAAATGAGAACATTTTATTTGAAAATAAAATTGTAAAATTGTAAATGAAACATCAATACCAAAAAACAATATGTAACCAAGAAATTCCATTAACATCATATAAGATAAAAAAATATTGTTTTTAGATTTTTTTAATAATAGATGAATGAGTAACTTTAAATGAGTTTTTTAAAACAATGTCCCTTGCCTAGATTTTGATTCGTCACGTATAGTATCTATAGTCCAATACTTCAGAAGACCATATTTTATTAACAACATAACACTACTAAGGAAAGATTTATACCTATCCTAAGGCCACTAAAATGTGGGGAGAGATTCTTTAAACTGATTTGTGTATAGATTAGATGAACCAAATAACTTCTGATGTGTGAAGAAAAGAGAAAATGGTGTTCCCTTTTATAAGAGAAGGGAGGGGCACTCTTAAAAGGTATTAAAATATAAAACTAGAAAAAATTAATTTTATATTACAAAATTTCTCCAAACTTATTTATTTCAAAGATAAAATGATAATGGTTTTAAATCCATTAATGTAATAAAAATTGGGAATGTTTTCATTATTTTTTGAATCCGTTACATTTTGTTTTAACGGTTATTTAACCCTTTTAACTCTTATCATGATATTATGTATTTAACATGTTGAGGGTTAGTATTATTACAATAAAATTAAAAAAAAACCAATAATTGAGTAATTTATGAAATTCTAAGACATTCCCCAATCATTTTTCAAAAATTGATATTTTTTTTATTTTTTATATCATTTTCAAAAATATAATTTATTTTAAAATATTAAAAATTTCAATTTTAAAACTATTCAATACATGAAATTTTAAAAAACATCACAAAAAATATAAATATGAAATAATTATAATTAAATATAAAAAAATGTCAAATTAAACTATAGGATTTTCATATTACAATAATTATCTCAAATTATATTCATTTTAAAAAATTTAATACTACTTAATTGATTTGTTCTTTAACTAATAATCATTGTATCATGATTATGAAAGCCTTTTATTTACTTATATATTATCTATAAATAAGAAAACAATATCATGATAATGTTAATAATTTTATATTTCAAAATAATATTTATAGTCCAACAAAATCCCTATATAACCCAATATTAAAAATATTTTACTTGTTAAAAACAAAAGTAAGTATAAATTTTCTTTTCTTTGAATACAATACTATAAATGTCATACTATCATACAAATGGATTAAAAAGGATATAATTTCTTCCTAAGGATGATTTTGGTCAACTCAAACTCATAAAAAAATTATGAAATGTGTGTGGGTAACTTTATAATATTTATAATACTATTTGTTACCCTCAATTACCTATATTTACTTTTAACAATAATATTAAACATTTCTAATGTTAATATTCTTATTGTAAAAAATAAAAAAAACCCTATTCAATAAATTTAGACATCTTAATTCAATGTATGGAATTCCTTTTTCCAAATTGAATTTATATAATAATGTAAAATTAATTAATGATTAATCCCATTGATAGAATGAGGAAATGAGTTTTTAAGGTAAAACATTTAAAAGATTGAAATGTTTTTGTATAAAAATTCAGTATTAAATTGATTAAAATAACCTAAATTGGATTAAATTAAAAAAAAATGATCTCATTATACATTAATAACAATAAAAATATAATTTAACACTACATATTTCTTAGAAAAAATATGTATTAAATTAAAATGAAATATTTTTTTATTATTCATTAAAACATTAAACTTATCAAAAATATAAAAAGATCAACCAAATAAACTTTTTATATAAATAATTAAAATTATCAGCATATTATATAAAATATAATTTATAAATTTGTGAAAAACTCAATTTAACATATTTCTTCATTTAAAAGGCGGAAAAAATAATTTTTAGAGAAATATAGTTTTTATGTGTAAAACTAGATTTATTATTTTATCATGTATAGAAGACACATATGATAAAAAATTTAAATTAATTGAAAATACTATAAATTTTATTAATATAATCTAATAAGAATGAGTTATTTGTTTATTTGTATAAAAATCACTTGTTCACATTTATGTAAATTTTTCGGAAAAACAATTCCTTTTTTTAAATGATTTTATCTTATTTCAAAATTAATTAGTCAACAAAGAATTAATTATATATATATAGGAAAAAAATATTTTATTAATTTAGTTGATCCTATTTATAACCAAAATTGTAACAAATATGTGATAACTTCTATATTAAATAATAATATTTAGTCGTTTGTTTAAGCGTGTTGAATCATATCATGTTCTCTATCGAATATAGTGTCTAATTTAATGATGATTTAATTCATAAATATTTATAAATATTAACAGGGTTATTCCATCATTACCAAGGTGGTTTCATTCTTAACCCCCTTTTTGAAATTTCTTCCTTACAATTTTCTTAATTTATAAAATTAGTAGAGATAAATTTCCCTCATAGCATTTTTAGACTCCCTTGTTGCCTCATTAACCATATGGTTTTTTAAAAAAAAATTAACCTCTTGAATCACATTATTTTTAAAAATGATATCTCTATAATACTTTACTTGAACTAGTTATTCCTCATAAGAGATCTTCTCTTTTAACTGAATAACATCAGGGCCCAAACCATTTTATGAATCCGGAACATATTTTCAAAACATTGACCATGAAATATCTTTTGCAACTAGGATAAAATCATCTGTAATTCAACTCATTAGAAAATTGATCCAACATTTTTAATGATTTCATAGGGTGCAATGAACTATGTACCCAGCTTCCCCTTCTTACTAAAAGACAACACACTTTAACATAGATAAATTTTGAGAAGGACATGATCACATACCTCAAATGATTGATCCTTACTCTAGTTATCCACATAACTTTTCTTTATTATATGAGTTTTCCTCTTGTGTTATTGAATCAAATGAAATTGTTTTATACCATATCCTCTACAAAATCTGGTCCCATCAAATTCTATTCCCCAAAAATCCAAAAATGATACTGTCTCAAGCCATAATCCATAAAATACCTAAAATTGTACCATATGCATACATGAATGAAAAAGTTATTATAAGAAAACTCTAAAAAAATAAATATTTTTATCCCATAAACCCTGGAAATCTGTTGAATAAGCACATATAATATCCTACAATGTTTTAATTGTTCATTATGACTTCCCATTTTATTGAAAATAAAAAACAATTCAAAAATATAATTTAATACCCAATGAATTCTGAAGGCCTTTCCCAAATATTTATGTCAAACTTTGATCACGATTAGATAAAATAAAGAGTGTAACTACATGTAAGATGACTATCACTTTCAGGTATAACTGAAAATTTGATGGAGAGATATAGTGTCTTTAATAGGAATAAAATGAGTTGATATAGTTAGTCAATCAATAAGAACCTAGATCAAATTGTTACCTAGATAAGTCTTTGCTAATCCCACTTTGAAAGTAATGGAAATATTTTTCCATTTAAACTATTGAACTAGAAAAGGATAAATCATCCCCTTCAACAACTATATTTCTTCTTTAATCAACTTAAATTTGAAACAGTTTATAGTAAAGTTAGAAATATCTCATTTTATTCCAAACTAATTGTAATACCCTCTAAGATCTTTTTACATCATTGGGATACTAGGATGAACTGAAAATGGAGATCTATATGCTACACATAATGTCCCTTTCTTCAATAATGAATCATAATGATTTAATAATACATTCACAAAACCTAAAACATAATTTCCATAAAAGATAAATTAAGGGAAATTATCACTTTTTTATGAATTCTACAATTTTCTCTAACTCAGGGTCTTCCTTATGTGATTTCCTAATTAGGTTTGATGGAGATAATTTAATTGACCCCATAAATAAAATATATGAATTATTTTTATTATAAATATACAATTAAAAATTCAAAAAACCATTTACCAATGGTTCACGTTCTAAATGTATCATGGTTAATGTATCATTACATTTTTGACTCAATACATCATCCACTTTATTTCATTTTTCATGATGTTAATGAATCGAGAAATCATAATCATTGTTTACAAACATCTATCTTCTCTATCTCATCTTTAATTCTTACTGAGTGAATATATACGTTGATTTTTTTTTATTTTTATATAATTCATATTTTACTCCATGTAAATAATGGCTCCAGATTTTTAATTCAAAATCAAACATAATCTTATTTAAAATCACGTGTATAGTAATTTAACTCGTGTTTTTTTAATTGACGTGAAGCATAAGTAATTTCAAAATCATTCTACATTTGGAAACATAGAAATACTTTCAAAAAATAATCATCATAGATAAAAAATTCACTATTCCTTGAATGCAAGGATAGAACTACAGAATTCAATAATATCCATTTCAGTTCCTGAAAAAATCATCACATAATGTTTTTCCAGATGAAATTAACACATTTTCAAGTTATCCTATATAGTGGGCCAGATAAACACGCAATTCTTTCAAAAAAAATCTGGTAAAAAACTACTAAAACAAGAAAATTATGAATCCATGATATATTTTCTGGTCTTTTTCAATCATAAAAAACTATCATTTTTAAAGGAATAACCATAATTCCATATTTAGAAATAATTTTACTAATGAATGAACTTTTTTGCAACCAGAAGTCACACATGATAAATTTTTCCTAGAAATTGTTTCTTCTTAGGTACAAAAAATACCCTTATATGACTTTAATGGTCCTTTAATCATTTATAAAATATTAAAATTTCATCAAAAATATTGCTAGAAAATGGTCTAAGAAATCCTAAAAATATTATATGCACATGATATGGGAAAAAATAAGGTTCCTTAGATAACCCAAAAAACATAACTATAAATTCATATTGCTCATATATCATCTGAAACATATTTTTTAGAATGTATCCTTCCTTTAATTTGAACTTATGGTACTCTGACCTTAAATCAACCTTAAAAAAATATTCCCCTAGAGAAGATAAAAAAATTACTCGATATGAGGAAAATGATACATGTCCTTAACTATGGTTTTATTAAACGATCTATAATCATTGAAAAGTCTTATTGAACCATCATTATTTTTAACAATCAATATAATAGCACACCGTAGAGATGTTCTAGGTCATTTGAAACCATTATCTAACTACTCAAGTAACTTCCTTTTCATTTATAGACTTTTTATTTGAACCATTCTGTAAGGGGATTTTGGAATTGGCTTAGCATAAATAACTAATTCTATAGTAAATTCAACTTCTTGGTCTGGTATAACATCAATAACTCGTTATGTAAAACCTCATGATACTTATTTACCATTGGAATATCATTAATCTTAATACATATTTTTTTCAACAACATATGCTAGATAAATTATTTTTCCACCTATTAATATTATCTATGCCTCTTAATGTGCTACAATAGTATGGGATAGATATTGTACAAAAACTAAAACTCATTCTTAAATGAATCATCATTAGCTCAACAATATATCTTAGCATAGTAAATGAAAATTCAATTCAAACATAGAAGTATATAAAAGTCTAATATAAGAAAAATAATAGTGTTTTCAGGTAAATCCATTCCACAAACAATGATTGGAATATTTTTATAATTTATTTTTTCCCTAATAATTCCCTCATGTGTTTTCACCATATGATATTGATTCATTTCTTGAGGTGGAATTTCGTATTTACCATAAAATTTCCTCTAAAATAAATGAATGTGTATACACAAAATCAAACAACATGTTGGCATAATCTAAAAAACAATTTTCCTAATACCACTTCATTTGATGGAAAAACATAAATGGAAGTAGTTTCCTTGGATTTCACCACACCTTTCTGTATATAGTCAAGATTCTTTCCATCATTAGGGTTCCTCTTTTGTCACTTGTTGTCATAATGTCCCATTTCATTAGTTTGCAAGTTTTTTTTAACACTATATCAAATTTTTTTAACACTACAACAACCTTTTTAATTGTTGTTATAAGCCATTTTCCCCATTTTACAACATCAACAACACATAACAAAACTATAAATAAATTACACATTGTTTTTACCACAATTATCAAAAATCATAAACATAATTTTCTTACCATAAAACTTATTTGATGAAATCATCACTTTTTCATCCATCTTGACTTATTTTTCTATTATTAGTAAAATAAATCATTATCATCATAAAACATGATTCCAAACATCGTCGACCATAAAAATATGTTTTTAGTAACTTGTTAATTCATGGGAATCAAATTACCTTTTATATTTTTGATTAAATCATGAGTAAAAAATGCATGATTTTACTATTAATAACTCTGAAACTTTTAGAGCATACCTTTCCAATCTAGTGAATTTTTTAAATGAAACCACAAAATCATCCATCTACCTTAAATACATATTTTTTTACCTTCATAAATCATAATTCCTTTGAAAATTATTTTTTAATAAAAATATTTTCTGAATTCATCCCATTCCAAAAGCATAAATATCATCACAGTCCCTAATATTCTTAGTCATCTACCAGTACTGATTAGATTCAACTTAAAATTATAAAATAAATGAATAAATTTTTCATTTCGTAAACACCCCTTGACTTCAAAAATAATCTTTAGTTTAAATACACCCTTCACCTACCAATGGGTAATAATATCCACTTATACGGGTGGTTTTTCCTCGAAATGTTCTCCACTAATGTCATATTCCTCTATGGATTATCTAGATAATATTGTACATGGATTCCAAGGCCACTTATAGCTTTTCTCAACTAATCCATTATTACAAAATACTATTCAATTCTAATTCTGTCAATCTCATGATTCTAATTTGAAAGAAAATTTTCCTCATGATGCCTTCCCATCACAACTGCCATGTTTTCTCTCAAAAAAACCATTCTGAATAGACATATCTTAGATGAATCAACATGGTAATCTTAAAATTATTTATCATTTAATCCTAAAAAGAAATTAAAAATATTTATTTATATTATATTAACAATATCCTAACCCATAAACTTATCTAAAACAACCTCTAGTTCCAAATATAAGGACCCAGACAAAACCATTACGAAATATTGAGTTTTATTCAACAATTTTATATCATTCACATTGAGGATATTTATAAGTTTATAGTTTTATATAATTATTCCTTCATTCAAACAAAACATCCCACATTAATATAATGTTTATAATAATAAAAAATATCAATTTTTTTCCAAATTATACAGCTTTGAAAATAAAATATGATTTCTTTTTCAGGAAAACTAGTCATAACATTCGATATGACTTCTGACTTTCTCTTACCCATATTTAGATGTTGTGAAAAAAAATTTAAACATGTGATGAGAAAAAGATCTCGACTATGTATATAATAAGAAATAAAATAACCATTAGTCAATGAATACATTAAATCAAGAAACCATATTCACCAATTTATGCTTTTTTCCCATAAAACATAAGCTCTTTAGCTTACACAATGAAATCATATGTTTAATTTAGAATTTACCACAAAATAGTTCATAAAGGGAACTTGAGGCCTAAATTCCATATCACTATTATAATTGATCTCATAGCTACATATGGAGTAACCATTATTATTTTCATTTGAATACCCATCATAGTATACTACCTTTATTTATAAGGAGAACCCCTATCGTTTAACTCTATCTCATTACCCAAGGTATTGCAGAGTTATAATGGGATCATCCAATGTCAGTTTATCATGGATCCACCCATAAATATAATAAAAATTTCAAACAACCATAACATAATCAAGACACATAAAACCTGAATAAAATAAAAATAAAATTTTCACTTGAAAATCACTATTCATTTTTAATGATTTGTGCACTCAAAAATTAAAAACCATTATAAGTGTTAACTTATAATGGAAGTATAAAAATTTATTGTGATATGAAATAAAGAAATTCCATTCACACGGTATATGTAAAAAATATTCATTTTTTATTTTCTAAATATATATGAAAGAGTATATGTAAAATAGTTTTTTCAATGAAATTATATTACCTTGTGTTTGATTCATCATGTATGTTATCTATCTTCCTCTCATTCGGACGTCGCCTTCGACTAAAAAGTAAACTTTTTAGAACCTAGGTATTCGTATGTGGTACTGATCCTTTTCTTTTGAGTATAAATACCTTGTTATGGCATTATGTTAATGATTAACTTGATCACGAATTTTTTAGAGGGTTTTGGGGATTTTTCGGAGACCTGAACCATGTTTTGAACAGAAAATGACCTAGCACAACATTTTTTCCTAGCCTGTGCATAGTTAGTCTAAACTGTTCGACCATGATGTGTATGTTTTTTTAATTTTTTATTAAAAAATATTCTTCTTTTTATACCTATTAGGGTTTCCCTCCTCCATCGCACATTTCTGTCCATCGAGCTCCCGTGAGGATCCTAGTAAAGCACTTGAGCTAGTTCCTCGACCTGACCTCCATTTAAATCATCTATTGTCTAATCGGATCTGCAACGGTTGGCCCTTGATTAATTTTTTAACTATTCTTTATTCTATGGAAAAATGACTACACTATTTTGATTTAGGGTTATATACCATAATATCCCATTATTCATCCATTCCTCATATCTCTCCCAAACTAGGATGAATCAGGACATGATACTGGACAAGTTGTCTACTACCGAGGCGTGGTAGGTGGTCTATACATTCTTTTGACTTCTTAAGTTCTATTGTGGTGTTCGGCCATTCAGTTTCCCATCAAACTTTCTGGAAAGGCCTCATTTTTTATTTAGATTCTTATTGTAGTAGTAGTCGAACCTTTTAAGGATTCTTGTAGGGTCTATTTAGGTGTTTTGACACCCGTTACATGATTCAAGGTCACCCAAGGGCTCAGAATTAAGGAAATATCTTTTTTATTCCTATTTAAACCACCCTATGGGTGTGTGCTTGTGCATTCATAGTTAGGGGAATCCCATATATTTTTTGATAGCTTGAATGGATTCCTTAGGAGATATAAAACCTCCAAGATTAGTGAATATCATGGTGTGACTTATCTGTTCTGATATTATGGAATGAATAATTAATGATATGGGTGGTCATACCTATATAAAATGACTAATTTAATGTTATACGTATTATATTGGATGTTAGAACCTTATGCTTGGTTTGATAAATTGAATTTACATGTGGGTATGCTCATGGATTTTACAGGATGATGTGAGTGGGTATAATCAAATTGAATGTTTGTTTAAACTGAATGTTTGAATAAATGAATATGGATTGGGGTACTAGATGACTTGGGATGACTCTTCCCCATGGGTCTTGATTCCGTAGGATTCCCTGAGACTTGCTACCCTATGGATCCGGATTTCTTGAACTTCTGTAAGAATTTCTATTTCCATTCTCCTAGGACCCCAATATGTGCCTAACAGAGTTTCCACTAGGGGTTACCATGAGACTCGATGGGATGCCATGTACTCGTTCCATGGATCTGGCCCTCCGTGGACTAAAATTATTACATGGATTCCTTAGTCTACTAACACCTTGGATCTGGCCCATGGTATCTTCTCTTCAATATATAGTGTGGTCGTGGGACTCGTATTTTCACAATATGATGTGGTTGTGGGATATTTGACTTCACTATACTGTGTGGTTGTGGGATACATGACTCTTTTATTCAACATGGCTATGGATTTCATGATACATAGGGATGTACAACATCATCATGCTACTTTCTTGTTTACTAATTATAGATTCTTTGCTAGTATTTGACTCTATTTTTTAGGTATCCTTGATTTTATGTTTGTTATACATAGTTTAGTAGACATATTCCATGGGCATTAACTTCACATTACATCTTGTTTACACTTACCATCACTTTTGTAGAATTTCTATTAGAATTGTATAGACCTGGGTGGTAGCCTACTCGGATGTTTATATCACACCTTTTTTGGGGTTCCTTAGGGACCTAAATAGATTATATGGTGGAAGGTGATGATAGGGGAAATGACCCTAGTACTAGTTTTTTTACTTTGGCTTTGGAGAAGGGGTAAAAATACCAAACTAAGGCTTGGATGCTGAAATAACTTTTAGAATTTGGTTATTTTTAGGATACTTGTATTGTTATGTATTACCATGTACCCATTTATATTTTATATAGATACATGTAAATTATACAACATTTTGTATATGAGAAACTTTTAGTTATTCATATACATTACTTCTAGTATTACTTTTAATGGACAATTTATTTATTAACTACCATTATTGTATGTATTTGACATCCACTGTGATTCTTCGGTAATGAGGAGTAGTCTACCCAATGACTCAACTAGGCCCTCATTGCTAGTCATCAGCCTCTAGCACTTGGGTAGATGCAGTTGAGGCCTTGTGATCAACCGGTGTCGGGGCACCATTTCTGGTGGCATATGGGCTCAGGATATTACAACATTATATCAGAGGATTTTTATTTCTTGTTGACGTGCTATTTTGAAACAATAGACAAGGATACAAAGGAAATTTATTTAGGTAATAAACTATACCTAGGAGTAGCTACCATGTGTACAAGTATAAGCCAAATTTCCTGAAATAGAGTAATGATATTCTAGATTTTGACTATTACAGTTGATTTGATTTCACCGTGGGGTGACACACTTGATTTTTTCTATTACTATTATTGCACTTTTGGTTTCTATTTCACTTGAAACATGATGAGATGAGGGTGTTCCATCTCATTCATCATATAGAAACTAGTTAGAATCACATTCCATGAATTATACCATGCCATCTAGGATGCATTAGGTATTGGATGATGTTTTGATATTTGATGTGATAATTGTATCTCCGGTTGTATTAGTTGGGTGCATTAGATAATGTTGTGGCATTGTCTTTTAATCCATATGGAGTGTGAGACATTATGAATTTTGAAATGATGCACCGATGGAATATAAATTCTAGATGAACTTGTTACATGTATGGTTTGAATGGAAACCATATTTTGGGTTCATGAGGTGTTATGGGCACTCATGGACTCAAAAATTGGTAAATCCCTTGTAAAATTTTTCAAATAAGTGAATGTGAATTGGAAAATAGATACTTGACCAAGAACTATATTTCGAGCGGGCAAGAGGCATAGTTTCTAGGGATTTTATGGATATTATTTATACAGTCTTAGATTTAGGCATAGGTTGTGGGTTTGAGTTGGTTTATAAGAGGGTTTTGACCTATCCTATGTTTTGAGCCTTAGGATTTCATGTTTTTCTTTCCCAAGGAATGCATTTTGATTTGTAGAGACATGGTGCCATGATAACCACCAATGGTACGCCAAGATGAGTTTGATAAATATAAATTAGAGACAGTGGGCCATGGTCTACCTCTTAATCCTCATATAGTGCAATCTGTGGAACTTGAGGCTATTCCAGACACAGGTGCTGAGGCATAGTTTCATGAGGGTTTCTTTTGATATATGAATATGATATAGGGAGCACTACAGCCAGCCTTGACTATGGATGAGCTGACATGGGCGTTCCAGCAGCAGCATCCTCCAATGTTTTCAAGGGATGGCTGACCAGAGGCTGTGGAGCTGTGTCTAGAAACCAAATTAGTAGTTTTTGAGCTTCTAGAGGAACCTACAGAGTAGCGGGTGAAGCTTGCAACATACACGCTACTTGGAGAGGTAATGTTCTGGTGTGACGTTTTGAACCAAGATGATGGGTTATGGAGTATTGGTTGAGAATAATTCCAAAAATAATTCTTTGACTACATTTACCCTAAGACTCTATCAGAAGAGTAGTCTATTGAGTTTATATGTCTCTATTAGTGTGTGATAAAGGTTATGGAATACTCTACATGATTTACAAGGCTGTAGTGGTTTGCACCAATGAATCTTTCTGGTGAACTTTTGAGGTAAAGGATCTTCAAGGAAGGTTTTGAATATGCTATCAAATCTTGGGTAAAAATGTTCATATTTCCTTCTATGACTGAGATTGTGAATCAAGCACTGATTAAAGTGCAAAACCTGATGGATGTCGGGGGTGAAAAATAGGGGTGTGTTTTTTTTTCAACCTAGTGGGTTTACATCCTCAAGAAGTAAGTACCATTTTGAGGGTTCCCAGTATGTGAGTGCTATTCAGGATGTGGGTGAAGAAATCTTGGTGTATTTCCATCAGTGGGGTAGTTGAGGGACTGTGAAAAATCAGTGCGACCAGTACACAATAATGTGTCGATCTTGTGGTAGGATGAGGCACATGAAGTAGTTTTGTAGGACCTTCCTTCCAGCTGCGAGTAGTAGGGGTCAGCCCCAACGTCGGGTTTGGGAGCATGTTCTTCATCTCAATGTTGGTCTAGGAGATGGTTCACTGTATGCCAGTCTGGTTAGGGACGTGGTGGTCATAAACATGGTAACTATACAATGGGTTCTTAGAGACATTATGGTGGATCAGCTCAGGGTAGCCAGGAAAGGTCATAGGGCCACGGTGCAGGCTAGACTTATGTAGTGCAATAGACCTAATAAGATAAGGATACTAGATTGTCTACAATGAGAGGTACGATATTAGTATCTTCTATAATTGTATATAATCTTTTTGATATAGGTGACTCCCACATTTTTATCTCCACATGAGGGGTTAAAATCCTTCAGTCTATGGTTTTTCTTTATAAGGGAATTTGGACGCTATACAATCCATTGGGAGTTAGAAAAGGTTATGTACACTAGTGTATGGAGTTTCCCCTTGAGGTTGGTGGGTTCCACTTCAGCTGGTATCCTTATATCCTCAAGATTAAAGGATTTGAAATAATACATTGAATGGACTGTCTTGTATCTTATCAAGCATACATCGACTACTATAGCCGGAGGGTGACTTTCACATCACCAGAGGGTGTAGTGTTTATTCACAAGGTTAAATTGGATGTCCAAAAACGATGTTCAATACTCGAGCATCCTGGGATTTGTGGGATTAAAACCTAGATAGAAAGTTTTGTTTTGAATGATTTGGGAGTGGGTAAGGTGGAATTTTCTCTAATGGTTAAGCGCTTCAGGTACGTCTTTACCGTTGACTTTTCTAGTTTACCTCTCAAGAGAGAGGTGGAGTTCTCCACCAAGCTAGTGTTAGGATCTGCGCCATTATCTATTCCCCTATACAACATGGATTTAATTGAGTTTCATAAGCTGAAGAGGCATCTGGAGGATTTAAAGGTAAATGGGGTTTATTTGCCACACACTTCTCTATGGGGTTCTCTAGTCCTTTTTTCGAAATTGTCGACAAAACTCATAGTATATGTGTTGATTATCAGAAACTGAACTAGCTAATGGTAAAAATCGATATCTTTTTCCATGGATAGATGACCGATTTGACCAGATTCCTTGAGCTCGAGTGTTCTTAATGATTTACATGAGGTCAAGATATCACAAGGTGCGTGTTCGACCCGCATGCATACCTCGTATAGCCTTTCATAGAAGGTATGGGTTATACGAGTATCTGGTTATGTTCTTAGGACTCAAGAACTCGCTAGAAGTTTTCTTACGACTGATGAACTGAGTGTTTCATACATACCTAGATACTTTTGTGGTGGTTTTCATGGATGATATCTTGATGATTTCTCACAATCGACATGACCATGACAACCATCTTGAGATCATTTTAAATACAATAAGAGAGTCTAAATTATTTTGAAATCTCCCAAAGGGTCACCTTTTGATAGATTAGAGTCACCTACTATGTCACATAATCTCAAATATAGATGTGTCAATGGACCGAATGAAAGTGAGAGATGTATTTTCTTCGGAACAACCCAAGAATTTTGATGACAAATGATGTTTATGGGGGCTAGATAATTACTACCGAAATTTTATACAGGACTTATCATGCATAGAAGTGTTGTCGATAGGATTGAATTATAAGGGTGTAAAGTTTGTGTGGTCAGAATATTATGAGAAAACCTTTCAAGTTATGAAAGGGAGGTTGACATCAGCACCAGCCCTAAGACTACCAGAGTAGGGAAAGAGCTACATGGTGTATTGTGATGCTTCAGATGTTGGGATATGGGTGGTGCTGATGTAACAAGATCGAGTTGTGGCATACAGGTCTCGGCAGTTAAGGTATCATGAGAATAACTACCCTACACACAATCTCGAGTAAGTTATATTTGTTCATACGTTGCACTGTTGGAGGCATTATTAACTGGGAGATCATTTTTTTGTGTTCACGGAAAAAAAAATCTCATGTATCTCATTATGTAGTGAGATCTGAATTTGAGGAAGGTAAGGTGGGTGTAGTAGCTATAGTCCATTATCATTGAGCATGCCTAAACTCATAGTAAGGGCAGTAGAGTAACTGATGCACTGATCAGAAGGACTCATATATAGGCTGTGAAGTTGGCCAGTAGTGAGTGGTAGCTTTTGGCGTTGTTTTTTTAGATGCATCTGGAGGTAAATGATAGTTAGGGGCACACTTTTCTACCATCATTAGTTGTGAACACTAATCTCTTAGATAGAGTTTGGATGAGGCAGCTATCAGATGTATAATGTCAAGTTCTATGGGAAGGTGGGGTAGGTGAGAACCCTCCACTTAGTTGGAAAATAGGCGATGTTGAGATCCTGGTATCCCAAGATGTGTTTGGGTTCTAGTGTATATACCTGAGGAGTTCATGTGGGTGTTTGATGCTTTAGCTTGGTCAGTTCACCATAGATTCCCTGAGATGTGTCATCACTTGTGATGTTAGTACTGGTGTCTGGTAATGAAGAGAGACATATCTTGTTTAGTTATTTGGTGTTCCACATGTAAGTAGGTGAAGATAGAATATTAGTGACTAGTTGGGATTTTACAATAGTTACATATTCTTGAGTGGAAATGGGATGATGTCACAATAGATTTTGTGACTAGATTTCGGAGATCACATTGAGGTAATGATGTTGTGTTCGTTTTTGTTTTCTACTGTAAGAAGGTTTCACATTTCCTTACAATCAAAGAGAATTTCAATGTAGATTATTTCTGAAATTTGTACATCTGAGATATGGTACAACTTCATGGAGTCCCATGCACTATTATTTCTTATTGGGGAAAACATTTAATGTCTTGTTTTTAGTGTATTTTTTAAGGGATTCTATGTATACAGGTGCTTCTGAGCACAGTATACCACCCTCAAACTGATGGCAAGTTAGCGCGTATGATATAGGTGCTAGAGGACATGAATCAAGCATGAATCCAAAAATTTTGGGTCTCTTGGGAGTCGTACATTCCCCTAGTTGTGTTTTCCTATAATAATAGTTTTCATGTGATGATACATATGGAACCATATATGAATTTACATGGAAGGCTATGTTGTTCACCCCTATGTTAGATAGAGGAAGGAGATGTAGCTTTACTGGGAATGCATATCATGTAGGATACATCTGAGTAGGTCCAACTAATTCAAAAGAAGATGGCTATTGCATAGTCATTTCATAAATCATATGTCGATCGCCACAGATGCCATCTAGATATGTTTAATTTTCTTATGTGTTTCACTAAATTTGGGTCGTATGCGGATCAGGGGATAATGTAAACATTTACTGAGATTTGTCGGTCCATTTGAGATGCTGGAGTGAGTTGGTTCAGTTGCCTATCTGTTAAAATTACCTCATAGTTACTGATCCATGAACACTATCGTCAATGTATCTCAGCTGAAATACTATCACTCAGATTAGTCTCATGTTTTTATACCCAAGGTTGTTGAGATTTTGGTAGATACGTCCTTTGAAGAGAATCTAATACGTATTGTTTACAAGAACAAAAAGGTTCTCTGAGGTCAGTTAGTTCCTCTAGAATGGTTTCTATGGCAGCACATCTATTTATAGAACAAGACTTGGGAGAGGGAGACTAACAAACAAGCTCAGTGGTTGGAGTTGTTTTTATAAAAATATTGACCACCATTTAGAGAGATATTCAGGCACAGATTTCTATAAGGGTTGAATATTGTATGAACTAGGGATTTTATACATGGTACCTAACCTTTTATTTTTAGTATAAATGCCTTTTCAGGGCCTTATGTGAATGTTTAACTTGATCATAAATGTTTTTGGAGGTGTTTGGGGATTGTTCATATCTCGGAACCATGTTTTGTGCTGAAAATGACATGGCGGAAAGTTTTTTCATGGTAATTCTAAATCGTTAAACCATTATATGAATGTTTTTTATTTCAAATGATAAAATTTTCTACTTTTTAAACCCATTTGGGGTTTTCTCATCCATCACACAACACCATCCACAGAGCTCCCTTGAGGTTTCTAACATAGGATTTGAGAAAGTTCCTATGTCTTACCTCTGTTTTGATCATCAATTGTCTCATTGAATCCATAATGGTAAGAACTTGATTCATTTTTAGTCATTCATGATTCTTCAAAACAACGATTTTCTATTTTGGTTTTGGCACATATACCATAATATCCCGTTCTGCATCCATTCTTCATATTTCTCCCAATACTGGACAAACTAGGACTTGATACTGGATGAGATTACTACTACTGAGGAGAGGTCGGTGTTCTAAACTATATTTTATCTTTTCAAGTTACTTTTGAGAATTATCCCCTTTCTCCATCCATTAGACATTCTAGAGAGGCCTCATTTTTTAGCGAGTTTCATTCTATAGCTGTAGTCGGACCTAGTAACGATGCATGTAGGTTTTGTTTAGGTGAGTTGACACCCGTTACATGATTCAAGGTAACAAAAGGGGTGTGACCTAAGTATATAGATTATTAATTCCAATTTAAACAACCCAATGGGGGTATGATTGTTCTTTCCTATTTAAAGGATGACCATAGATTCCTTGATAGCTTGAATATCATACATAGGAGATTCAATACCTCCTTTCATAAGTAATATCATGTTAGGGATTATTTTTTAATAGTCTATAATGTTTAAATGAATGAAATGGGTGGGTATAACTATATGAAATGACTAATGTCAAGTTAAATGATTTATATGGGATGGTAGGCCCATATCCTTATTTTGATAAATGTTTTTCATGAGTGGGTATACTCATGGATTTTTTAAGTTAATGTGAGTGGGTATACTCACATGGAATGTTTTTTAAATTGAATGTTTCAAAGAATGAATATGTAACACAGTACTAGATGCCTCAGGTTAACTCTTCCCTTTAGGTATTAATTTTGTAGGATTTCTTAGGACTTACTACCCTGCTTTTCTAGATTACTTGGTCAAATGTATGAATTGCAATTTCCATGCTTCTAGGACCCCAACTAGTTCCTAACCGAGTATCCATTGGGGATGCCCATGGGACTCAATGTGATGCCTTAGACAAGCTCCTTGGATTCTATCATCGGTGGTATAGAATAATTATTGAGATACCTTGGTCTAATGACACCTTATATTTGGACCTTGGGGTTAGTTCATCAATATACTTTGTGGCCATGGGATTCTACTATTCACTATATGGCGAGGCCAGGGGATGACTAACTTCACTATAATGCATGGTCGTGGGATATATGACTCCTCTATATAGTGTGGTTGTGGATTTCATGATACCGAGGGATGTACGACATGGTTGTGGGACTTGCTTGTTTACTTGTTATAGATTCCAAGTTAAGAGTTAACACTATTTTTTCAGAATGCCTTGAGGGATGGATGGTTCTACTTAGTGCATTAGACATATTCCATGGGCATTCACTTCACTTTACTGCTTGTTTACACATTTGAGAACTTTTGTATAATTACAGTTTCAATTTTATAGACCTGGGTGGTTTCCTACTGAGATGTTTATCTCACAACCATTTTGGGGATCCTTAGGGACCCAAATAGATTTTATGGTTACAGTTGAGGATTGGGGAATCACCCTATTATAGGTTGTTGACTGTGGATTTGGAACAGGGGAGCATATGACCATGTAAATGATTACAATACTAAAGACCAATTTGGTATTTTGGTCTTTTCAGATACTTGTAAAGTATTTTATTTCCATATAACTATTTCGTTGTTTCTAGATACATATACTATATGCATCATTTTTTCTATAAGATACTTCTTGTTATTGATATACATTTCTTCTTCTCTTACATTCAGTTCACTACTTACTTATTCACTTCCGTTATTGTATGTATTTGACTTCTGGTATGATGCTCTGGTAATGAGAGAATACTCTCCCCACTGACTCACCCATACCCTTTCTTCTATTCAGTATCCTCTGACAGTTGGAGAGATGTTCTAGAGGCCTTATGACCAACCGGGGTTGGGGCACCGTTCCAGGTGGCATCTGGGATAGGAACGTTATATTAACACCTATAATGAGGATATACATACAAAAATAAGCCCTATAAAAATGTGGGGAGGAATTATAGGAATGGATTTTGTAAAATCCAATATGAAAAAAATAGGATTCGATGTGTGAAGAAAAGAAAAGAAGGTGTGACCTTTTATAAGAAAGGGGATAGGTGCTCTCAGTATATTTAAAATATTAAATTAATATTAATTACATTTTATTTCCAAATAGATCCAAAAGATTTTATTTCTATGATAGGATGATGTTGGGATAAAATTCATTAACCCAATGAAATATATACATGTTTTTATTATATTTTAATCCTTTTCATTTTTAACCCTTATTTACAAATTTTGACTTATAATGTGATGTCACGTATTTTACATTTAGAGGGTTAATATAGTTACTATAAAATTCCAAACGACCAATAAATGAGTAATTGATTAAAATCTTAATAATTTTAAAAATTATTTTTCATATTTGATATTTTAATAAATTTTATATCATTTTAAAATGTATTATTTATTTTAAAATGTGTACAATATCAATTTTGACACTATTCATTACATGACTTTTTAAAAATATCATAACGACAAGGCCATTTATAACCAACACTTTTAGAACTTCACTATAATGTTATAGACATCTAAAAAATTTCTTTATGGAATTAATCATATCAGGTTATATTTATTTTCACATTTTTATATAATCTATTTTATTTTTCATTTCATAAAAACCATTATTGAATAATCATTATGAAAGCTATTAATTTAATTATTTAATCAATAAAAATTACAAATAATTATCAATTTAAATAGAAACCAATTATCGATAAAAATAAAATTTATAGATGAATATATCGAATATATAATTCAATATTAAAAATATTTCACTTGTTAAAAACAAAAGTATGACAAAATTGACATTACTTTGAATATAATACTATAAATGGAAAACCCTCCTATAAGAGGCTTCCAAAGTTTGTAATTTCATCCCAATAATGATTTATGGAATCAAAAAAATTATCCAATGAAATTAGGAAAAGTGTAACAATAATTTTATAATATTTATTATTGTTTTTTTACCCTTAATTAACAGATTTTACCTTAACTATGGTAATAAGAAATACAAAAGTTACTATTCATATTATGATAAAATAAGGAACCTATTTAAAAATTTTGAAAATTTTGATTAAAGAATGGAATAAATTTTCTAAAATTAAATTTTTATAATTTTCATAAATTAACTAAAAATTATTCTCATTGAGGAAATGAGAAAACTTGTTTTTAAAGTAAAAACAATCAAAAGATTATGAAATATTTAAATCCAAATTCTATTTGAAACTGATTAAAATGACATAAATTGGATTAAATTAAAATTAAATTCTCTTATTATATAATAAAACAAATCATAAATAATATTTAGTACAATACATTATTTTGATTAAAAGTCTGTTTTCAATTAAAATGTAATATTGTATCATTATTCATCAAAACATGAAACTTATCATAAAACTACAAAAAAATTAACCAAAATAAATTTTCATATTAATTTATATTAAAAGAAGTTTAATTTAAAATATATAATTTATAAATATGTCAATAAATAGATTTAAGATATGTGCTTTATCAAATGGTGGTAAAACTACTTTTTAAGAAAATATAGTTTTTAAAGTGTAGACCTAGATTTATTGTTATTTCATGTCCATAAAACACATAGGTTGAATTTTAATCATGAGATTTAAAATATTAATATTTTTTTAATATAATATAAAATGATTTATTTTTTTATCTGTTTGTATAAAACTCACTTATGCACATTTAATTGTTTTTTAGAAAAACGTTTTCTTTTATTTTAAAAAGGGATTTATCATATTTAATAGTTAATTGGTCAGAAAATAATTAATTATTTATACATGTGTAAACAATAAATTTTTAATTATTCCAATAATTTTCTTACCATCCACTCTAATGTGTACGTGATGACTACAATATTTTTTTAAAATATTTAGTTAATCATTTTCACCTTCTCAAACATTGTTATTCAATTGACCTGGGTGAATCTCTGAAGAAATCTAAAATTTTTTTCTTGATGGGTAATAATTATGAAGTGATAAATTTAAATTATAATTATTCTTATAACTCTAACCTTGATTCTAGAGGAATTCACATTTTTATTAAATAGATATAAAATAAAACTGATAAGTTAAAATATATTTTTTATCTATTACTGATGGATGAATAAAACTAAAGAAGGAATAAAAAAGATTGATAAATGGGATAAATATGGTTGATTTTGATATTTTGAATCTGAAAGAATAAATTGGGAATATTGAGGTTGAAATTGAAATAATCAATTATTCTATATCGAGATCAAATGAAAAGGTCTATGGAAATTTAGACGTTATTGAAAAAGATAATGATACGTTGAAAAATTAAGTAAAGAGACTAAAAAAAGTGTTATCCAAATTCACTATTGGGAAAGAAATTTCAAAATATTTTTTTTATAATGTATGAAATGATCAATAATAAGAAGAAGAATGTTTT
Organism: Viscum album; assembly: GCA_963277665.1. NCBI lineage: Eukaryota > Viridiplantae > Streptophyta > Magnoliopsida > Santalales > Viscaceae > Viscum > Viscum album. The sequence goes on along the minus strand of OY728132.1, from coordinate 26,694,974 downwards.
TCATGGTTAGGATTGACTACTACCTCATATGTAAAGAACCTAATTTTAAAAGTAAGAACCTTAAGGTATTAAATTACTTAACTATTTTATGTGTGTTTATTTTAATATCTACGAATCTTTTTATTCATTCAGATCTGAATAATATCTTGGTCATAAGAAATATTTTCTATATAAACATGTTTTCAATGCTAAACTGGATGACCCTTCTATAGATCTTATTCAAAAAATTTCTTATGCTAACTCGATTGTACCAAAACTACTCTGTATGTAGAGGCGATGTATACATTTTTCCCCATCATGCATACCATTTTTAGTTTTAGTATATAGTTTTTTTGTTATAAACTATAAATTTTCTAATTATTATTATTTTGACCAGTGATAATGCATTTTAGGTTTTTATTAACTGGTTTATTATAATATTCTCATCTATTTGATTAATTTTTATTAAATTTTTTAAATTTTTATAAATTCACAGAATATGATTAACAATTTTTTTGTCTCCGTATGTTTTTTTTCACAGCTATATTTAACTATTTTTAAGGATATTATTTGAACTAATTCAATTGATATTATATTTTTATAAAGAGATATTCATTTTTTTAGGAGGTGGGTTTCTAATGTTTCTCAAAATCTATTTAGTACTTCATAAATTGATATTATTAAATAATAAATATTTTAATGGGGATTTATAGTTTTATTTTTTTAAACCATTTGTGTCTTCTAATTTATAGAACAGTTTTATCTTTAAATAATTTAATATAGAGGTAGATAATTCTAGTTTTATTTTATAATATACTCTGAGAGAATTTTTTATTTTTTACTAACTCTAGAATCATTAGTTTTATCTTTTCATAGGGAATAGTGAAAATAATTTATAGGGGAGATTTGATTCTTTATAAAACATAAATTTCTTTTCTTGGTTTTATCCTTCTGATTTATTCAAAAAGAAGAATAATTTTATTTTTATTCTACATAAATTTTTAGACATTGTAATTATCAAATATAGTGGGAATGTTGAGTTCTGCCTAGGTACCTTTTCTTATGGGTTTTGATAATTTCTATTTTACTCACCCTATTTATTAATTATTAATTATTTTGTATTCTATTTTATAATATTACTATAATATTCTTTTACGAGATATTCAATTTTTTAACTAGTTTATATTTTTTTCTATTTATTTATCTATTAATTATTGTTAATTACTATTTATGGAAGATGACTCTACATTACTAGAATTTATTCTTGAAGGATGTGTTGTTTAGAACAAGATCATTAATATTTAAAATAATAAATATATGGGATGCATTTATATGGATCATAAATTTTATTATTTATCATATGTGACATGTATGTTAGATACATAAATAAGAAATAATTTATGGTCCTTTGTGTTATTTTACCATGAATAGAATATTATTCATTCAGATATGGTTTTTAAAATATGATACGTATCATGAAATTACAAAATTTTGTCAAGATAAGGAAAAATTTTAATCTAATTTTTTTACATATCATTAGGAGAATATTACATGGTGAAAATTATAGATTTTTGATAAGAAGAAAATATTATTTATTCTATCATGAATCAGCCTAGATACTTGGGTTCCCTATTAACCATTCTAGCACTAGTATTACCTAATAGGCATTATCGATCCCAACTAGTTGGAAACTGGCACCTAGAATCATGAAATCCAAATGTAGGGTTGAATTTTCCACAAAATAGTGGAAGAAAATGATATATATTAGTATTCTCAAAACTCCAATGGTTGATAGTACCAAAAACAAATCTTGTAATTAAAAAACAACAATCATTACATCATTAACGCACTCAAAACAGAGAATTTAAACTCTAAATCCTAAAGTAAACATCACTCCGATCTCAAAGGATCAATAAAATCCACCTCCCTTAGAGGCACATTCCATAATATCAAACTTAGGTGAATAAAATCTAAAAATTCCGGAAGGAAAACATAAGTAATGTGCTAAAAATCACAATATTGTCTCACAAATTATTCCATAATAAGATACCAATATAATAAACCAAGAAAATGTTTCAATTTTTATTCAAACATGCTTGGCAGTACAATTACAAATATATAATAAAACAAGACTTCATTTCAAATGATGGAAATCATTTACAACAATGGAATATATAAACAGATTATATAAAATAATTTATATAAATAATTAGTAATGAGTAATGTAGTTTCAAATACAATGTCATTTATATCAAATTAATCACAATAAACAACATGGTCATCTTCCATATGTACTGATAATTTCTAGTTATAAGATCTTAAAACTCTCTTAATAGTGATCAGGGCATACATGGACACATGTCCCTCTAGACTAAGCCAACTAGGACTCATCAAAGTTCCATCAATAATATGATCCACCTACCTATATTTTTATTAGATTTTTCATTATCAATCTATTTCTAGGGAATTACTGTCCTAACATTATTTTCCCAAATAACTCACTAACTACCCATGATTTCATGTGATCAATCAATCTATCAATTTTAAATGGAAAACAATTAATTTCAAATCAATCACTATTCATAGTGAAAATTTCTACTTTTAAATTTCAAAATTCCAATTCACTTTCTAAATCAGAAAAATGATTTTTTTAAAATTAATGATTTTTAAAAATAAAACCAATGATAGTTTTTCGTCATTTATATATAATCCATTTTAAAAAATTCAACCCTCAACTCATTTTATAATTTCAAAAAATTTCAACCCATAACTCAATTTCCAATTCCATTAGAATTTGGGTGTTTTTCTAAAACTCTAATGAGAATGAATCACAAAATCCATTTACAATCAAATTAGTTTTCAAAAATAAATTGAATGCAATTAAAAAATAACAAGAATTTAAAGTTTTAATCAATATGATAATATTAAACAGATCCACCTACCTTTATTCATGGTAACAAAACTCGTCACTCAATAAAAGTTTCCCATGACGAACAATAACAACATAGATCATGAAATCCAAACAACATTCAAGGTCCAAATCAAAATACTATTGATCCATCAATAATCTAAATATCTAAAAAACCCTATATATGAATGAACCAAAGTGGGTAGGAGAATGATCATGAGGATATCACTTACCAAAGAGGGATCAAATGGGATCCACCTCACTCAAATCCAAAGAATAAGTTTCTTTTTTGAACCCACAGGGGTTCTTTAGAACATATAAGAACTAGGAATTTGAGATATATCTATTTAGGTTCAAGAGGCAGTAAAAATATAGGTTTTTGAATTTTTTAAAAAATTTGTAGACTAAAATAAAATCATATTCAGGGTTTTCTGGGTTAGAAAAATTGTGTGACCTAACCGTGTTCCCCTCTCTTAGGGTGTACAGTTTCCTCTCCATGGGCCCAATTTTTTTTTCATACCACACTTGAACCAAGAAAATTTACACTTTCCATTGTTACATTGTTTCACTATGTGGGAACATTATTTGGGAAAACCATGAATTAACCTTATACAAACCATAGATTCTCCAAAATTTCCTAAATATCACCCTAGGCAACCCTAAACAACACCCTATGAAAGTATAATAAAATGGAAGTAAAGGAGTACCAGAAAACTAGTAACATGATTCTATAACAATGAGATATGAATATTAGTTATATGTATATTAGGATCAGTATAATATATTCTTAATGGAATAATTTCAAAAGGTTTAGGAGTGAATTTTAGTTTTAAGGAACATTAGTTTAAATGATTTTAAACTATACAACTTCACAAACCTCTTTAAGTAAAACTATTGGATTTAGAATTGGCCCTCAATCCAATTAAAAATGTATCACAACCAATATTGAATTAAATATATATGAGTTATATAATAATTATTATAATTGAAACAATTAAATCAATAAAATATCAGTCACTATTCTTTCGATAAATTGAAGTAACAGAATTGTAATTAGAGTAATTAAGATTAAAAAATTTTAAAAAATTTTGATAATAAAATTTCACTTTATATGATATAAATATAGTGGAGTAGTTACTTGTAAAGAAAAAATAAATAAAATAACAACATAAAGTAATAATTAATTATAGATATTGTTAATAGAATAATCCAATTTTAACCACAAGATTAAGGTATCCACTAACCTTGGATAATGGTATCCCTTGTTTTATACATATAAGAATATTCATCACTCATATGAAATGAAATCCCATAATAAGATGATCAGATCTAAATTATAGTTATTGTTAATAGAATAAACCACTTTTAACCTAATGTTTAAGGTATCCACTAACCATGGATAATAATATCCCCTGTTTTATACATAGAAGAATATTCGTCATTCTGATGCGTGGAAATCCCACTATTAGAAGATCAGATCTATAATTCTATCTATAGAATACCTAGATTTGATTGATAGAATTATCTATCTCACTATCCTCATGATCCGTTGATCAAGATGATCATATAATCTATCTTCTGATCCTTGTAATCCCATTATCATAATTAATATAATTGGACACATAGAACAATTACAAAATAATTCTAAATGAGAAATACTTATATGTTTTTCTTGAGAACTCAAAAACTATAAAAATTATAACAAATAAAAGGACAAGAAGTTCACACTTGGTATTGTTCATAGATCTTGCAAAAATAAAAAATTGAAAATGAATCAAAAATATTAGAAACATTGACAAAAAATATCCAAACACTTTTGATATCTGGGTATTTATAGGAAAACCCCTAATGGTGATATTTCCATCCCAACGGTCATATTTTCGTATAGTTTTTCACTATAATGTAAACCCCTGGAATATAGAAAGTCCAATAGTATATTATTGTCTGATTTCATAATATTTTAGACCATGATTATGTGAAATTTTTTTCATACATTATAGTAATGTTTTTAGAATAATATAATAAACATTTGTTTGTCCAATGAACTTCCATAAAAAATTCAATACAATAATATTACTTACTATTTGTCCAGTTATCATTAGTACCTATATTTTCATAATTGTTTAGAATTTTCCGATACTAAATATTAGGCATAATGCTTTACTTCTGAAACGATAAGGGTGAATCTAATGTTTATCAGATCCATACTCATTACAATAATCATAATGAGTAAATATAAGTTTAATTTTTTTAATTTTTTAGGTCGAATTCTATGTATGGTAAAAGATTGTTTTTTCTTCTATAACATTATGAGACACATAGGAATTGAAAATCTACTAATCCATTATACAATAAAGTGTATGTGATATTAAAAAAAAGAATGGAGATTTTATAAGTATAAATTTTGACTCAACAATTGCATCCTTTTTTGAAAGAACAAAACCAAATCCTAAATGAAAATATTTCTTTGAAAAACCTACAATTTTTAATCATTTAGTTACATTATATTCAAAATTAAACAATAATACTAACCCCCCCCCCCCCCCTAAGTTTATAAGTCATCTAAATATTATGGAGAGAGATATTGGATACGATTAACTACCCTTAAGAATAATTTCACCTCATAATGATCATATTCTCCCCCTTAATTTAATATTTCTCAATTTATTATATATTATTTTATATAAATGATTTTCCCCCATTTCATATAGAAATATATATTTGGAATAAAACCCTATGAGTTAAAAAGTTATCTACCCATAATAACACTTATCCTAAAAAAGATTATTCTCCCCTACAGGAATATTTTTCAGCCTTTGTGATTTTCAAAAAGAGTAGTGAAAGCCTTGAGTTTCATGAAATTTTAGATTGGGATAAAATACTAAAAATATTATTAAAAAACTAATCATCCCTAAGAAATATGAAGGAACATTCAACCAATCAAAATTGTAAGACATTGATATAAAAACATAATTGAATGAAAAATATAATTCATTGTTAATCATACAAAGGTTTTTATGGAAAAAATTACAACAAGATTTCAAAATGAAAAGAATATAATATTTCTTCATAAATGAAATTAAATTTTTTTTCATATTCTTAAACTCTTTTCATTTCTCCTACTTCATTCCTATCCGCAATTCTTGGGGATGAACTTTCTTATAATGTTATTTATTCAAAAATTTCAAATAATAAATCTTCTCTTCGTAGGATTTGTGTATTTTATTTTCCAATTCCAGGTATTTCCCCTAACCATTCACAGATTTTACTTCCACATTAACATTTTCAAGAGTGTATATAGAAGTTTTGAAAAACATTAGTAGATTTGGTATATATTTTTTAAATTGAATGTAGGAATCTACAGCCTCAAACGTTAAATTCTTACCATCTTCAAAATTTTAATCATGAAACATAACATTATAATCAATTTTATAAGACCACATTGCTATGAGATTTTATGAATTTTTCAGATACAAATATCTTCCTTGTGAAATCATTAAATCAACAACATTCTGAATAAATATTTTAATTAACACATCAATGATTCTGTTTTTTAATCAAGACATTCATGAATCAATTATCCATTATCTTTTGGTAATGGAAAATATAAAATTTTTCCTTAAATTATATTCAAAGTTGGAATTATATAAACAACTCCTTGAAAAGTTATCATATTCGATGAATCTGATTCTTTCCAATCAATTTCTTGAAGTTTAACATGACCTGTTCCAATTTTAGATTACTTTCCTTTATGATTTTTTTCATTTATACAGATTTCTAATGTTTATATGAACATTTATCAGCATCTATATTCCCATTAGTAAATTTTCTGATCTCATAATCATACATTGTAGCTAAATTAGCCTTAGTTTTTTTAATTATGACCTTTTCATATTTGGTAGATAATGATTCAGCTTCTATACTTGATGATTTTTTCTGCTTAGAAATTTCATATTTTTCTTGTTGATATATCTTGGAAGGAAAATTTAATGATTATGCTTATGATGATTTTAATGAAAACTTATCAGATTTAGTTTCATTATAATCAATACATTTCTTCCCTCTATCATTTTCTCCATCCTAATATTCCCCATCTTCTTCACCATTTTTCATCCTCCTCCTCCTCAAATTCGTCTTAAATAAAATCTTGAATAATTTCATACTGAATTAATTTTTAATATTATTCTCCATATTTGACTAATTTATCAATCCATAAAGAACCATTATCAATATCATTAAGGAAAACCTCCCTAAGATATATTTTTGTTCTTAGTTCATCCTTTCTAGGTAGTGCTGATTCATATTCTTTTTATTTAATTGGTACTAATTATTCATCAACATCATTAGTATTTAACATTTCTATGATAGAGGCAATATTTTCATAAATGAATATAGTATATTTAGACACTATCCCATTATAAAGATTTGTTTTATTAGATAGATAAAAATGTAATATTATGTTTTTTGAGACTTTATCAACATACTTAAACAATGATTCTACAATTCTTACACGGTGTAATTTATTCATATATTTTATTTTCTTTAATTCTTTATTTAAGGTATCAAAAAAATTTACCTTCAACTCCTGACACCTAGCTCGGTCGATTCTAACAACTAGATATTCTTGATTTATTTCTATTTTATTCTCCATCCAAAAATTATATAATTCATTTGGAAGCCTCGTATTCTATTTTTTTTATTAGTGTGGAAGAATATTGTTTCATTTTCTTCTTCTGATTATATTACTCAACATTTTTTATCTTATACTGATTAACCTTCTCAAATTTCATTGAAGGATCAACTTTTGTAATATTCTCAATAATAAACTTTTATTCAGAATCAAAACTAAACCACATCCTCTTATTTATATCACCACTAGTGAAAGTAATCTTCTTCACCTTCATAATTTATTTATTTTCAAGGTTGAAAAACATTATAAACTATACCATTGGTTCAGTAATAGTAGCTGGAAACACAATAATCATTGATTTAATGCATCTGGACTTGACATAGTCAATTTTAAGAATAATAAATCTCAAATGATCAATTTTTCTTATGATGACTAACGAACAATATATATAAATATCTGAGACATTCAATGTGTCTCGATATTGCATCCTTGGAATTATTAAACCTTGCATCCATTAATAAATAACATAATTATCAATATATATTTGTGAAACTTTTGGAAAAATTTCATAATGATCAAATGATGAATCATATTCTTTATTCAAATCATATGTACCAAGATCCTCTAATAATTTTTAAGGACAATAGTCCTCTCCATCAGTTAGAAATCCAAAGAAACCACTATCTTTATTATATTAAATTTGATATCATTTTCGGTAAATTTTGAAGGACATATTAATTTCCCATCATGTTTAGTAAACTCAACTGCATGATAATTTACTTGAACAATATCATGGTATAAGAAATCATAATCTACATTATTTCTTTCTATTCATAGAAATTCTTAACCATATAATTTTATAATATTCATCAGGTTTGAATCAGTTTTTCAAAAAAGTATTTTTCTACTCTTATCTCTATTAATACAAACAATATGATAAAATATTTAGTAGAAGCCATCATATTTAGAGAAAAAACAGGTGATTCAGACATAAAAGAAGGTTTTCAAACTGGGGAATTTAGAAGGAAACAAAAACTCAAAAGAAAAGGAATAATTGATGTGGTACATTGGTGGGGTGATCCGATTTATATGGGAAATTAGAGTATCATTTGATCTTCCAAATCAAAACTAATGAGTGAGATCAAGCCCAATATGATCTAATAGTTGATAATGATCTCGATAAATTCAAAAATACTTTTTAACTCAAGAGGTGTTTAATTATTTATTGTATTGATACAAAATTAGATCACAAAAATTTTAACAAAAGTCTTTATGATTTTTTTTTAAAACTAATAGAAAAAAAAACTAATAATATTGGTATAGTGAAAAAATTTAAAAGAAATAATAGTACTTTTTATAGTGGAAATTCTTATCTGTATGATTGCCTATTATACATAGTTTTTAGTAAATATTGTTCTTTTTATTATAAAATCATGAACAAAAAATTTGTTGGCAAAAGTCTAAATATATTAGTTTTTAGATAAATAATAACAAAAATATTTTAATAAAATCAAATTTTAATAGTTTTATTAAAAAATAATAATTCGAATCCAAATACTTATAAAAAACATGATTCCAGAGAAATTTAAATCCTTTTTGGAGTTAGAAATTATTTTTTAGAATTTATAGTGTGAAAAGTTTTAAAGATACATAATTTTGAAAAACTTATGATGCTAATGTTGTATTTAATATAAAATTCTAAAACAATTTTTTTTTAAATAAAAAAATATATATAATCCCCATATGAAAAGAAGTATCTTAATATATATATATATATTGGTAAAAAAATAACTATATATATATCATTACATTACATTTATCATTCCTGGATTATGATTAATACCCCAGATATATCTGATTAAAGAGTTTTTCTGAAAATATCAACAATTTATTCCATCATTCTAATGAATTATAATATGATATATCCTATTAGTGTGTGATCCCTAAGAAAATGATGTCTTATATATATGTTATTATCTCTTGAGTGATTTTTTGGGTTTTTAATTATCATAATGGCATTTTTATTATCACATAGAGTATGAGTATTGTAAAACATATTCCATAGTTAATGTGTGTGTTTTGCATCCGTGACAGTTGAGCACATCAACTTTGAGTTGATGAAAATTACACTTCAGTATATGATATTGATGATTATTATTGATTCATAAAAGTCCAAGAATCTAAATACACTCATAATAAATGAGAAATTCCAGAAGTGATTTTTCTATCCATTCATTAACCACTAAATTTTGCGTCCGAAAATCTTTTTAATTAAAAATAATTTATAGAATTATAACAAAGTCCAAAATCTATAGTTACCTTTGGAAAATTAAAACTTAATTTTACTAATTTTATATGGGAGTCATTTGGATTATCTTGGTATCTTTCTGAATGTAAAATTGGGAACATTATGTCTGGATGGATAGATTTTATGTAATGTAAACTTTATATTATACCACTAATGTTTTGATCAACAAGTTTCATAGCCTCATCAGGATATAGATTATTTGAGGTACTTATATAAATATTAATAGTTTTAGTATTATCATATCAAAAAAAATTAAAATGAAATTTAATATAATTATATTGATCTAAATAATTTCCTTCTCATTTACATGGAATTAGAAAACCAGGAGAAAATGTTATCTCACCGATCATGCTCATATTAAAATTATATTTCATAAGATCCACAAAGAATCCTTTTAATTACTTTTGAGTTGATCCAAATATAATTTCATAAAAATATATTTAAAGAATCATACATTTTTATTCACTTATTTTAAAAAAAAGTGTTCGATACACAGATCCCATAACACAGTTGTTTTGTAACAAATATTTTATTATACAATCATACCAAGCTTGATGGGATCTTTTAAGTAGTTATAAATATTTGGTATGTTTATAAATTTATTTTGGTTGTTTTTTATTTTCAAAAAGAACTGGTTGTTTGATGTAAACTTCCTACTAAACATATCGATTATTAAAAACACATTTTACATCCATTTAGAAATGAATAAAATGAAAGGATGCTGCAAAGGCTATTAGAATAGGAATAAATTTTAATATTTATATAGTTGCACAAGTATCTTAATAGTATATGTATTCTTGTGGGTTATAAAATTTTGAAACCAAACAATTTTTTTTTCAAACAATAATTCAATTTTCAACACATTTTTTATAAAACCCATTTTACATTAATTATAAAAGTTTCTTTAGGTTTTTCATCTAATGTCCAGATATGGATCCTTTAAAATTAATTTACATTATATTGCATATTCTTATTCCTATACTAATCACATAAATAATCTTAAGGATTCTTAAGTTCATACTAGTAATGGAAAGATTGATGATCAATTTCATTCTTAAAGGAACTTCTTATCTATACTAGTTGATCTAAATCGCCAATGATACTATCAATATGATGATTACTTTGAAAAAACTAAAATCTTGTGTTTTGTAAATTATTTTATTCAATATCAGGTAGAAAATATTCATGGGTTTTAATTTTAGAAATAATTTGTTGATTTATATACTAATGGGAATAATTTTATAATAAAGGATGAAAAATAGTTTTTAAAAACACATATGATGATGTAGGTTAAGGTTGTATAAAAAAGGTTCAGTTTCATCAAAGTTTACATGTATTGTTTCCTTAGCAATATAATAAATTTTATTAAAAAATTGATATGCCATAGATTTAGTAAAACAATCTAAAAATATTCTTTCATCGTATTTGGGTGAAAATTTATTTATTTTATATTTCATAATAAAGTTGAACACATTACTTCTAAATAATCCTATGTAATAATATTTTGGTTTTATTATTTTCCACTACTCATATGTATTTTTATTCAAAAAAGGATTAATTAAAACATGGCTTAAAATATATAAGTTAGTACAAACCCCATTAACCAAAAAATGTTTAGCACTTAAGTATTCACTCAAAATGGTTCTTGTTATTTCCTGAAGAATTCAATTTCTTATTTCCAAAACACTATTTGGTTGAGGGGTTCTAGAATGAAAAATCCATGTTCTATACCTTTTTCAATAAAAAATGTTTCAAATTTAGAATTTAAAATTTCTCCACCAGGGTCACTACAAATAGATATCAAAGGGAAGGTTTTTCTAATATTTAACTACGGCTACAAATTTTTTAAAATAACAACTATATTTATACTACTTTTTGAGAGAATATGCACATGTATAACTATTTTCATCATCAACCAATACATATACATATTATTTTTCTCCAATATGTTAAGGACCCAACCATAAACATTATATAATCTTTAGTGAATTCAAGAATTCAAATTTAAGATCTTTTTAGGAATATAGTTTTAGAGAAATAGGTCATATCTATTACATAACAACTCAAATATTACAAGTTTAAACTTCAACTCACTATCCATTTTTTCATAATATAAGACATTTTAAAATAAATCATGATTTATATTATTGTTAAAAATCTTCATGACTTATTTTTTTCTAATACAAATCCTTAAATTCTGTGGAAAAAATTTCCAGAAAAATGGTATGAGAAAAAACATCTCAGTAAGGGATATAAAATAAGGAATGAAACCATTGGTCATTGAATATTGTAAACACAAGAATTTTTTTTCATAAAATTATTCTTTTCAACCATAAAAACATATCCTCTTTTACATACCTCATGAAATCATATGATTCCTAAAAACTCGTAGAAATAATAAATCATAAAGGATACTTGTGGAATCCATTTCAAACTTATATTGTAGCATTCTCAAAAAAAAGAGTCACCTTAATGGTTACATTTGGAATACCAATTACTGTATATTCTAAAAATCCCTTTGGAGAAACCTTCTTGTTTCACTCAATCTCATTAACCAAAGAATTGGAGAGCTATCATATCCTCACCCACCCTCATTTTGTCACGAAACCACCCATATAGATAAAAAATTCCCAAGAACCAAAACATAAGAACAATAGATGAATCACACATAATGTAAAAGTAACATTTCCACATATCAATAATAAGATATTAATTTATGATATAGGAATAAACAACCGAATCTCTATAAAAAATAAAAAAATTTAAATAGATTATTTTTGTATCAAATTATCAGATACCGCCTTCAAAATTTTGATAGGAATAATAATTTAAAAAAACTATTTCCATATAAATAAGTACTTATAACCATTTTGAAAACATGGACATTATTGAGAATTATTTTGAAGAATCAATCTTTAAAACATTTAAAATGATGTTTTAGTTAAAGAGTCTCTTACCAAGATCGTTCTTTAAATAAAATAGATCGATTTTGTATATGAAATATAAAAAAAATCAAGTATAAATACTAAATATCTTATCCAAAATTAATTTACCACTTAATAATAACATGACATAATAAATAAGTATAAGTTTAACCCAATTAATAGAAAATGGATTAAACAATTCCCTTACCACATTTAATCTATCCAATTGTATAACCCATAAATGTAATAATAATTGAATGAAAATTTTAATAACATGAATATAAATATAATAATGATATTTCATATATAAGGTCATTATGTATACACCACACATATCAATTATTGGTGAATAATTCATATATCTCAAAATATAAAAAGTGATACGAGTAAATCCTTACAAAGTTCATATCAATGACATGAAAATTTATCAATGGGGTGAATATGTGTAGAAATAGTATATTCAAAAAATGATAAGTGGAAATACAACATAAAAAATAAAATGTGACTACACACATAATCTTGGCATGATAAAATCAACAATGTAGATGTTTAACCCAATGAATGGAAATTGAGTTAGAAAAATCTCTTACAATGTTCATATAAATGTCGTAAGAAATTATAAATGGTGTGATTATGTGTAGAAATAGTATAAAAATAATAATGTGGATATTAAAACATAATAAATTAATATTGATTCCATGCATAATCATGGCATAATATAGTCAAGGAAGTATGCCTAAATCATAATGAATTGAGTTATAAATATCCCTTACCTCGAGTCCCACTCATATAGTATGTTTCTTGTTCTTCCTAAATAATAAACATAGGATAATTTATCATTCCTTTAGAAGATTTGGGTGTTTATTATTTAGTTTAGACCACTTCTTACAATGTTATAATAATTACATAATTATTTATGTTTATGTTAGACGATTTTTTAATATTTGGTACTTGGGTAGTAAATGAACTTGGTATGATGCCAATAGTCCAAGTGGTCATAATTTCATCATCTCAAGAATATTATACATGATATAAATACCTTATGTATTCATTATACAAGTTTTTATAATAATATTTTGAAGAAAAATTAATTTTACTCTTATCGAGAGGATAAGTTATATGTACTCATGAACGCTATTTTCATTTTTCTCGTCCTTTTCATGGAACAAAATTAAATTAAATGTATTTTAATATATAAAATATATAATTTAATTATAGTAAAATTAATATTTGGTCTATATCATTGATTTTTACTAAAAAATCTTTAATAAATTCCATACTATGCTTGGAAAAATCCCATTATTTTGAGGATGTGGTAGTCCAAACTTCCCCAAATAAAGTTATCATATAACCAAAATATAGAAAACATAATGGTATTTGTAATATAACATTTAAAGAATTTAAAATACTTTATTATATACAAATTTAAATTCAATTTAATCTAAAAAATAATTTTAAGATCATCCATGATAGATGTAATGTGAAAAAAACAAAGACATAATTTATGGAGGTGAATAATCGACAAATCTTGGATAATAATTTCGTTTATTTGAGTAAGAGGAGGTTAGAAATTAAATGGGTATGATATATTCCATTATAATCATAAAACAATTATATATAAAAGATTATAGAGTTATTATGAAATTATGGATGAATTATGTGATACTAAAGTTGAAAAATAACAAAAATAAAGAGTGGTACATTTAGAAAATTACCTCTTAAATATCCCATCCTTTAACGTCCCATGAGGACATTGGGATTGGACTTTTGGAGAGACTAGAAGCACATGGGAATGTGGAGAGTGAGGAACAGTGGATTGGGAAGATATTTAAGGAGGAAAAATGATTTTTGGTTCGAAAATGGGAGGTGGAGTGGTGGTATTTCTGTTTCATGAGAGTTGGGTTCAAGTGATTAGTTTATTGATTATCTTATAGTAAAAGAGATGCATGTAAAGGTGGCCATAAATTCAAAAATATTTATTGTAATTAATGTTTTGTATTCATTTTTGGGTATATTAAAACCTCATCAACTCTTTATATGTTTTATTTTTTAGGTTGGTTATGCTTTTAACATTTAATTTTAACCCCTGTCAAAATTTTATTTTTATTACGGTAAATAATTTTTTTACGAAGGATTTTTTTTTAATATCTAAAATTTAAAATTGAATATAAAACAAAATTTGGACCTTATGATTACAAATATGGAATCCAGTTTACATAATTCTGTACACAGAATTGGGAAAATTATAGGTAAATATAATTATGCAGACAATACTAAAATGTGGGTTTTTAAAGCGAAACGTCTAAAAGAATAAAACGTTTTTATATCTATTTCTAACAGGAAATTGACTAAAATAATATTAATTAAATTAAATTATAAAAAATTAATCTATTTATACATTAAAACCAATTAAAAGGAATATATATATATACAAATAAATTAGATGAAAAATATGTTAGAGTTAAAATGTAGTATTTTTTCACTAATCATTAAAAAAGAATTATTATTAGAAGAATAAAAACAATTATCCAAAGAAAAATTTTATGTCATGATTAAAAATAATAAGTATATTTTATTAATATATATCTTATAATAATGTCATAAAATATATTAAAAATTATTTTTTCCACTAAAATTATGTAAAATAACATTTTTTAAAGAAATACTTTTTTTATCTGAAAAATTTAATTTTTTTCTTATACCAAGTCTATAAAACATATAAGATGAATATTAAACATTTGATTGAATATATTACATATATATATCACTTATAAAACCAAAAAAAATTATATTATAACTTTATAAACTCACTTATTTCCATTTACTTTTTTTTTGAAAAACATTTACTTTTATTTAAAAAGAGTTTTACATTGATTTATAATTAATTGTGCGACAAAGAATTAATTATAAAAACGTGTAGTTTTTTTTCTCATAATTAAATTAATAAAATTCATTACCTCCATTCCATAGTCTATGTTATAATATAAAAATTTAAATAATAATATTTATTTGTTCTTTTAAGCTCAATATAGAATATCATTTATGCTATCGAACATAGGGTTTCTTTCATAACACTCAGGATGTTAAAAATAATTCCAGTTTTTTGAAAACCAAATAAACCCATGTCCACTAATTTTAAATCATAATATGTTGATAATTCTTTAATATATTTAAAATATTACTTATGTTTCTTTCCGTATTGACAAGAGTCAAAAATTATTAAAGAATAAAACTTTTGTTCTTGTAGATCCTTAATAAGTATTTTATAAGTAAAAATTGATAAATTTATATGGTTATAGTTTCACAGCCTTCTATTCCATTACCATAATTTATCTTCAATTTCTATAATTAAAGGTAAAACTTTAATCCTATGTTCCTCAAAATTGAATGTGTAAAAATTCTCATGCCGATTGGCATAATGAAAAAAAATAATCCATGGATTATATACCAAATACTTATCATTATTAAAGATAAAAAGGTAACCTTCATCGCATAATTAACATGTTCTTATAATTTTGTTCTTTAGAACATTAAAATAATAATAAATCTGAAGTTAATTCTTTACGAAGATGAACAATATTATATATACAGATAATCTCTTCATAAGAATTATCATCAAAAGTAACGTTTCCACCATGAATATTAATAATATTATTGAAATTTTTTTACCAACCATATTCCTAGAATATCCAATATACATGTACCATGTATTTTGTTTGTTGATACTTTCTTAGTTTTATTAAAAAATAAATCATTATAATTTCAGTAGTAAAACCTTATTGGGTCAGCTAATGTGAAAAATTAAAATTTTATGAATATACATTTATGTAGAAAAATAAACCTTTTAGAAACCAAGATATTTAACATTATTAAGTAGACAAAATTTTAACAAATGGCCACAAATTTTTCATTTAGTGAAAAAGGGAGAACTTTTAGGAGTAATGAAATTGTTGCTGAAAACTAGTTTTTTACATAAAAATTCAATTCTAGAAAAAATACCATGAGGTAGAATTTGTTTGTTCAATTTGGAAAAATTTCATTTCTATTGGTAAAGTTTTGAGGAGGATTATTTAAAGATTAAATTTTATATTTTAGATTTTCAACAAAATTATTTTCCTATATAGTAATTTTTTCGATATGGATTTTTTCAAAACGAGTTTTTAAACTATCATTTTTAGAAATTATTTTTTTGTATATAATTAAAAATTGTATCATTATTAGAATTTTCCTTATCATGATCTATAAAAAGATATGATGCTTCATTTTTCAAAATATTTTTCCTTGAATTAGCCTTATCATGTTTTTATATCTTTTCATTTTTCATTCTCAAATAATTCGTAAAAGTGGGAGGCTTCATCCTAACATGATAATTTATTATCTTTTTCTATAGAATATTAATCATGAGATGATACTTAATCCTTCTCATTAGGATAATTAGAGGATAGGGACATAATGGTAAGGTTTTATGTAGTTTAGAACATTTCCATGAAACTTTTTTTACCCTCATTACAATTTCAAAAAGACCAAATTTACCATATCAAGAACATTTATTCTCAGAATTATCATAATAATAATCACCACCAGTAGCACTCTATTTTTAAGAATCCATTAAAATATTATTACCCTTGTATTTTTAATATCTCTTGGTATTACTTTCTGCATTCTTATTTTTCCTATAATTTCATTTTAGCATTGGAAAATATAGTCTGATATGTTCATATTTCATGTATCAGTAACTATTAACATAATATTTCTTGTCACATCATTCCGTATTACCTTTCTCGTATCAGTATTGGAATATTTTTTTCAAAAAATCTTTTAAAAAATTCTGGTGATATTTTTCAATTCATTATTAGAATGCTCTGAAGTACGTGAATCTAATTGAATAACAAAATTCTTATTTCTTGAACTTTTTATAACTTACTCAATATATTTCACATTAGGAGGAAATGATGTAGTAATAAAAGTAACTCATCCTATTTTTAAGCATCTCTTTTTAATCTTCCCTCACATTGCATGGGGGTTTCAATTAGATCATCAAGATAAATATTATTTAGCATTATTCATTAATCAACTACATTCATCATTGATTTCCAATCATTAGAAATTATATCTATAATATTCTCTATAAGAATTTCACTATCATTTCATTTTTCACTAATATCCAGTGAACTATTTATGATAGTCATAAATCTATTAAGAATCATTACTACAGATTTACTGGGTAACCAATTGATGTCTTGATATCCATATCTTAACATTGACATTATACTTCCTATAAACTTTTAGTTCAAATATGTTAAATGTCTAGATTTTTCCATATATCATTAGCTTTTTATTTAGATGATGTATGAATATATATCATTCTTGTCATGGAGCATAATAAATTTTTTCTAACACTATAATTCAACTGATATTACTAATTCTCTTAATTTTGGAATTTTTTAAGTTCCATATCATGAATTTTATAGTCTCCAATTAACATAAAAATGTTATAAACTTCTATGTGAATAAAAAAAGTATTCATTTAATCTCTACAAAACTCATTGTCAGCACCCTCGACAATAGGAGGTCTGTTTGGATTTAAATTGTCTATGGATATGAGATTCAATAAAGATGTATCTAAGATAAAGATATATTATTTTCCACCATAAACATTAGTGTATCATATTATTATAAATAATAAGTTTATAACAAAACATTAAAAAAACCTTACAATAGAAAAGATATAAAAGTTCAATAATTTTATGAGTATTTGATCATCCTCTTATACCAATTATGGGATATCAATATCAGTTATATTGACATTAGGATCTAAATAATATATTATTAAAGGTTCTATTTCATGAGGTGTCAATTTTAGTTTTAAATAATATTTTATTTAATTATTTTAAGATAAACATATTCACAAACCTTATTTTCTAAAACTATAGGATTCATACAAAGCCCTTAGTCTAATTAATAATGTATTATAACAAATATTGATTTCATTAAAACATATTTATTGAATATTAATTATAATTAATATTAGTAAATTAGTAAAAGATAAAAGTCACTATGGATTCTATTAATCAGAGTAAAAGAATCATAATTAGTGTAAATACATGAAAACAAATATTAAAGAAATATGATTATGATGTTTCATGTTACTTTACATAAATGCATAATAATAATTACTTGTAATGAAATAATAAATACAATAAAAAAATAAGAAAGTAATAAATATATTATTAAAATAATAGACATTATTTAACCATAATAGTAAGGTATAAAATAACCTTTTTTAATGGTTTACATTGTTTTATACTTACAAGAAAGTATATATTTCCTTAGAAAGAAAATCCCTCAATTGGATGATGAACACGGTCTTCCTATCCATAGTATCCCACGATCTGATGGATTGGATTCTCTATCTCACTATCCACATGATATATTGATCAATATGATAATTTTATATTTTTTCATCCTCACAAACCCTCAATCATAATCAAAAAAATTGTACACACAAAGAAATTACAAAAAAATCATAATGATATAACCTGAAAAGGTTTTCTTGAAAACTCTAGAACTCTAAAATAATTAGAATGACTAAGAATAGGAAATCTACACTTGGTAATATTTAGATATCTCACACAAATGAGAAATTGAATATGAATCAGAAAGCTCATCCACTATGATAAAAAATCTCCAAAATATTTGAATGAACATGTATTTTTAGGCAATTCCCCAATAGTCATATTTTTTTCCTAGTGGTAATATTCTGACGAGTATGTCACAATGACTTGGACACCTAGCACATAAAATGTTCTATTTTAACGGATGCCACAACATAATATTGTTTTAAACCATCATAGTTTAATAAATTTGCATTTAATTAGAAATAAGATTTTTGAATATGATTAGAAGGCTTATGTTGGTTCAATGAACTTCCTTAACCAAGTCAATATAATAATATATATGAGTATCCATTCAATTATAATTAGTACCAATATTAGTACAATTGATAATACATTGTTAGTGTAAAAAAATAAATAATGTCTTACATATTATTTAAAAAGGGTGAATCATATTTTTATCGGATCCATACTCTTAATGATAATAGAAATAAATAGATATAAGTTCATTTTTGTAATTCATTAAAAATTATTATAAGTATAGTAAAAGATTATTTTTTCTATAAAAACATTCTAAAACACTGAAGACATGAAAAGTTATTAATTATGTATATAATGATGTTTTTGGGACTCCCAAAACATATGGAATGGAAAATTCATATGTATATATTTTGACATAACAATAACCTCCCGACAATATAAACTTTTTGTCCTTAGAAACCCTACCAAGATGATAACATATAAAATGATGAGTCATTGATCTCTCATTAGTGAATATCTCTCCCAATAATCATGTGAATCATAACTGTGATTCTATAACTTGAAGACCAAAGGGATATTCCTCCCACAAAGTAACATGCTCTCATAATCAACAATTCTGAGTAGATTTTCTACCACGGATTAATCTGTCTCAACATCAAGATCACTCCATCACAAAAACTAAGATGGTTCAAAAATATTTTTTCATATATTAGGTTCATAAAAAATGTTATGTATCGATGTCAATATTTTTACAAGTTCTAAATGGTATGCCACTTTTCCTACCTTCTCAAATAAACATGAGATTTTAATGACTCCTAATGGATTCTCCAAAACATGAAGTAAAATGGTGATGTCAATCAGAGAGTACAGCTACTAGATCACTATGACAATCAACAATATCTTTCCCTTATAGATTTATCAAACCCACAACATTTTTTTTTATCATGAATATGTATAATTTGAGTTGATTTCTTCCTAATATCAATCACAATCAATTTCATGAAACTCATCCTATGGGTTTACAAAAACCCAAACTCACTGTCCATTGAGATATCATCCCACTAAAAATTCAGCAATGGAAGTGGATGAATCAAACCTGAAGGTCTCTCATCATCAACCATAACATGTTGAAAAGTATAATAATGAGTGACAAAAATCAAATATTCACCATTTCATACATTGCCACCCAAATTATCACTATATGTTATATAACATCATTTTGGATCATGGATTCACAGTCCACTTGGAGTTTTGGAAACCCACCATAAAAACATTCCTCACAGATAACATCACAACTAACTGATTTTGAAAACATATTACACCTTTTAGGGAGAATGTCCAATCATCAACATTCTCTTCACTATAAAGAGTCTCTATGATGATTTATAATACTTCATCAAGCAGTTGTTTCTGAAGAATCGTCTTTAGAAGAGTAGATTTCAACTATACACAGGCTTGTAAATCCTCATCCCATATTTTTTAAACTTCTAAATGAAACCATTAAAAATGATCCAGGAAGTTCCACTCTTATTATTATTCTTTCCTGGAATGGTTCAAGATTTTCCTACTCAAGGAATCAGTGATTATATTATTTTTCCCTAGGGTATAGACAATATAAAAATAAAAATATTTAAGGTACTCAACCAAATGCCTCTAGAAAAGATTAAAATGTTTTTGAGGGAAGACATAACTAAATCACTTATAGTAAGAAAAAATAATACATATTCTATGAAATGGTAATTCCACCAACTCTAAAGATCATGTCTCATGGCTGTAAGTTCATGGGCATGGGTCGAAAAATTCTTATTGTGTGGCCAAATCTATAAAAATCTATTGGAAACCATGTGATCTCATTCTATAAGGAAAAAACCCAAACTCGAACCTGATGCATTACATTAGACCACATAGCCCAACCTAGACACCAGAATCATCAACAATAGCTCATATGTAAATACATATATCAACTCAACAAAAAATATTATCATTTACCATCCTAATAAAATTGGGCTCCCATTTTAGTGAGAGAAATCATAAGAGAATCCAACATAGACAAATCTTTTAATGAATCAGCGATAATACGTAGCTAATCCAATGAATACCAAAATGTTAAAAACATTCAGTGTTTCCTCCAAGTCATAAATTCTTTCACCATTCGATGATCAATTGAAATTCCATATTTTGAGACCATGTGTTCCAAGAACAACACTTCTCGAATATAGGGATCACATTTTGATAGTTGGGAATAATATTGATGATTTATCCACAATTCTATAACTTCTATCAGATAATGTACACGGTCCTTCTCAAAAATAGAGTAAACCAAGATTTTATCCACAATGAAAAACATGAATGTATCTAGATAATAGTGGAATATCATGTTCCTAAAATCCATAAAGGATAAAGGAGAATTGTTTGAACCAAATGGAATAACAAGATAACCATAATATCGATACATATTCTAAAAGGTAGTTTTATTAATGTAATATTATATTATTTTCAACTAGTGATAACCAGATCAAATATCTATCTTTAGTAAACACATCACTCTTATCAACTAGTCAAAAATATCATTTATTTATCGAAAAGATACTTGTTATTTACGTTGTATCCATCGAGTTTATGGTTATCCCCACATAGGAGAAATGTTCTATCATATTTCTTAAAAAAGATAAAAAATTTCTATAAAGGTTAAACACTTGGTCGCACAAATCCTTTCTCTAAGAGATCATTGAAATGAGTCTTTAACTATTTCATTACAGCAGGCCCTATACAATATGAAGGAATGGACACAGGTCGGGTACCAGGAACTATGTCAATATAAAACAATTCCTCCCTTAACTATGGAAAACTAGTTAATTCTGAAAGAAACACATTGGTAAACTAAATGAAAAATTTATGGAGATAATCATTCAAGTATTCATTATCTAGATGAAAAGATAGAACTAATATTACTTTCCCCAACACTGGATAATAAGGTCTAGATTTACTCAACCTTAGGTCCCTTTCCCTCTAACATATATGGAACACTCCATTAGGAATGATAAATGACACCCATCAAAAATTACTATTAATTAATAATTTATTATCAATGGTCTAATCTATACTAAATATGAAATCAAGAGGTTTCATGTTGGGAATCAAAAAAATCCCATATAATATCAAACTCTGATAAAGAGAACACACATGCAGGAAAATAGAGATGATGTGCTCTCTCTCTCTCTCTTCTATGGGGTGTAATAATATCCATCACATTAGATAAAATCTATATAGGATGATTTATATTATCCACAATATGAGTTTATAAAAATTAATGAGATGAACTAGAATAAAATAATGCCATCAATAATGATGAATCTATATTGATTATACCTCTCACAATTTCTAGACCTGTATCTACATCCTATGATTTCTATTCCACTGAATATAGAAGATTTATTTGGGATTCAATTGTCTACAACCCCTTATATCATAAAGAATCTAATATCAATGTGGTACTTTTTGGTGTGGATCGCTCTATACCAATAAGAGAGATAGAAAAATGTAACAGAGCATCTGTAAGTGTATTGAATGTCCATAGGAACTCTAGATCTTAGGTTCCTCACTGAAAACACTTTTTGAATACCTCAGATTCCCATACAAGAATCAAGTCAAAGCTCTTCTCCATGTAACTTTAGGAGGTCTATAAGAACACATCTATTTAGGACACACCATAAGAATAATATTTCTTTATATTTCAATAAAATAACTCAAAAAACAACGACAAGAAGAAAAAGGGACTCCACATATCCCTAAATTACCATCCAAATCATGTTCAACCATCAAAACCCTATCTATCACATCATCATAAGAAAATATCAATAGCTAGAAATTATAATAATGAATATAATATCAAAGCCCCATATTGAACCATCAAATCATAAAATTCAAATTTGATAAATCTTGTTGAAAATTTCACAATCTCGGGGAATTATTTTGCATATTCTATCAAAGTCATGTCATCCTACCCAAGTTTGAAAAACACCATAGAACTTTCCGAAACTATAAAATCTTTCAAGAACTGTTCAGTGAAAATAAAAATGAATTCATTCCGCTAAAACCCCTCTTGTTTCATTTCCATAAGCATCATGTCCCACCATCTCTTTTTAGTTCATTCCCACATGAAGGTGGAACACATCACCTTGATCTTGTTAGGTGTATCTACGAACCCATACTAAAGATCAATCTGTCTTGAATAATACTCTACCTCTTGAAGATTATTTCATCCATGAACTCTTGGTGGATTCTTATTAATTAACTCATGGGATTGATTCCGAGACTTATCACTCTATGGTTCCATAACTATGGAATGAATGGGAATGGTTGTATGTCATTATCCTAGATCTTGGAAAGAATGCACAACATTTTCTATGAGATTATAGCGCTTGGGATGATTTTCTTAATGTGGTTCATTAGTATCTTTCTCATGTAGTATGTTCAAATGAGTTTTCAAATGGATGATTGTACAAAAAATCAGCAAAAAACATTGACGAAATAAAATGATTACTTAGATCAACAATCAATAAAGATAAATTAATAACATCAGACTAAAAAACAAGGATTGGATTTCTGAATATCCTAATATAAATCACGGAATAGACTAGAAATATTCCCCAAGATTCCATTGCCATACCACCCATGGTATCTTAATGCTCACTACGATGATATATGGATAAAAAATCACTCTTAACTACCTCACATGCCCTGAAAAGATACTCAAACTTTATACTAACACCATGGAAGGATGGTAAACCTATATATTTGATACCAATTTATCCCAATCCAAACCAAATAACACATCACCTTGATACTTGATCCCATAATAACATAGATCGAATGGAATTTAAGGTCCCCATGGGTCGGAAACAAGTACCTTGAATCATGGAATACCAAAGAGGGAATGAATTTTCAGAAAAATACAGGAAGATAAAGTTACATATTAGTATTCCCAAAACTCTAATGGAAAATAATACCATAAACCAAATAGGTAAGTCAAAAAAACAAAATAGTACATCATTAATGTACTCAAATGGATATGATAAACTCGACATCCCAATGGACAGATCACTCCATGCCTAAAGGGCCACGAAAATCCACCTTGTCCAAGAGGTAATTTAACATTTCTCAAACCTAACAGAGGAAAATATACTAAAACCTGAAATAAAATCTATTTTGTGAGCTAGAAAATACGTTTGGGTGCCTTTAAGAGTTTGAAAATAAGATTCAATTGGAATAAAAAAATTCATTCATTCAACTTTAATCGAAATTGTAATAGTAGTACAATTTCATATTTAAAAGAAAACAAGCCATTTATTTGAAATGAGGGAATAAATTTCAAACATGGGCATACATATACACTTTATATAAAATAGTTTTTATAAATAAATAGGAATGAGTAAATAAGTTTCAAACATAATAGAATGTATATCATAATATCAAAATAAACAACATGGTAACCTTCCCTATGTTATGATAGTTACTTGTTATAAGATCTTCACACGCTCATATTTGTGATAATAGTATATATTTACACACATCCCTTAGGGTCAATATTACTAGTAATAATCACCATTAAATCATAAATATGATCTTCCAAACCTGATTTTTTATTTTTTTTCATCATCAATCATTTTTTATGGAATTATCATCCTAGCATACTTGCCCCAAATAACACACAAACTACACTTGATACCCTTTTCTGAATCAATAAATCAATCTAAAAAGGTAAAATCATTCAGTAATAATCAATCATCATTAATAGATCATTTTTCCGCCAACCCTTTTCAAAAATCCCAATTCACATTCAAAACTGAAACATGATTTTTAATCAATTCATTCCTTTCAAAAAAAAAAAGAAATCATCAATTTAATTTAATCAATTTTAATAAAATTAGTCCTTAAATCATTCCACAATTTATTTCAATTTCATAACACACCCTAATTTCCCATTCCATTAAAATTGGTTGTATTTCCCAAAATCTCATTCCATATCAAATAAAAATTCTAATTCATATATGTTTTTTTAACAAATATATTGAAATAAAATTAAAAACTATAATTAATTCACATTTCAATCAAATGGATAATATTAAATGGAAAAACCTAACATTATTCATCATAAATAAAAAATAAAAAACCCACAATAGAATTTTCCAATAATGAATTATGGAAACAGATATCCTGAAATACAACATAGATTCAGTATAAAAAATAATATCATTTAAGTCCATAAATCATGTGATTTTCTAGCAACTCCTTTGGAGAAAACAAAGAGAGATTGTAATAGAATTAATGGGAGTATAAAAAATATAAGAATGTGATTGAATGGGATTTACCATGCTTTGATTCACCAAATAATGAGTTTGGAGGATCCAAAAAGGGTCCTTGAGAGCATCAAAGACCTAATTATTCAAGATATCTCATGTTAGGGTTTATCGGTGATTCAAATTATGGTCCATAAAATTTTATAATATTTTTCAGAATAAAAAAATACCATCTATGTGACAGCCCAAGCTTCCACAGTACGCTTCTCTTTGAATAATACAATAGCGTGTGTTGTAGGTAACTTCGAGTGCTAACACACCACAACCAATCAAACTAGCCGTTATGAATATTAATACCCACTTTTTAAAATTTTAGAAAATTTATCTTTCAAAATGGACTTTATTTTTGGATTCAGAATATTAAAATTAGCCTAGGGTGAGATTTTGGTATTTTTCTGAAAACATTCAATTTTTGATGAATAGTGAAAAAACACTGAGTTATAGTTTAAACCCGAATTTTTATAATTATTTATTTTATTTTTATTTTAGGTCAAAATAAATACATAATACCTATATAAGTTCGATGTAATTCATTGGATTCAGTTTATAATAATTTTAGATATATAAAAATTTATGAAACTGTTCACCGTCTTTTACCCATCTCCTAGAAGAATTTATAAATTCAAATAAAACATAATTTTACCACTTATGTGAGTGGAATTTGGAAAATCCGAGAGGAAATAATAATATCAAGGAGTAAAAATGTGGTTCAATAAATAAAAATAAATTTTGTGAATAGTAACTTTTTTACTTTTATTTTTTCCACGGTTAAATGTGAATAGGGTAATTAAGGGTAAAAATGATATTATTATTACCCTAACACAAGTCATAATACTATTGGATAAGTATAATTCGACCAAAAACAACCTTAGTAATACAATATGATCCTCTTTGGTCTGCTTAGATTAGATTAGGACATTTATTATTATTTAATTCAAAGAAGAGTAAAAAGAGTTAAATTCAATGTTTAATAACTAAAAAATTTTTAATATAGGGTTAAAAAAATATAAAATATTTTATAAATAATTATTAGGAATCTAAAAAGATTTCCAAAATAATGGTATTTTATTTATAATTTTTAGACATTAAATAATATAATTTATTTATGACACAATGGTGATGCAGTAATTACCTAATTAATGAAATATCAAAATAATTGATATTATAAATATCCAAATAAATATAATTTGAGTCTTTTTATGAAATACACTAATTTAATAGGTTAATGTGACATTTTATGATTGATCAAATAAATTTAGTTTGAATTAATAATGTTTTCAGAACTTTAACAAAAACAATTATTAAATAGTGTCAAAATTGACATAAAGGAGTATTTAAAAAAATATTACATTAATAATAGATATTCTATTCTTAAAAATCTAAGAATCGTCCAAATGAATTAGATAATATTATATATATTAATAATGAACCACTTGGGGTTCTCTTGGCTTGTTATAGTAAGTTTAATAACCATATAATATAAAAATACAAAGAGACATGGTAAATGTTAAACTATTTAACAAAGAGTTAAATATAAATAATAAGGTTAATATAGTGACCCAAACCGGTCTAAAATCTATTGGTTGAAAGGATTTATACCCATACCCACCTAATACTCTAAATAAGTCACTTTGGAGCCATTATAAACTGAATATAGATTTATTATAAAATAATATTTTAAGTTTTTCTTAAGGTTCCCCTCACCCCTCTTATAAAAGGGCACTACACCTTCTCTCAAATTCATACCTTCAAAGCCTTTTGGATCATAAAAACCCTGAAACAATATCCTCTAAATTCCCTCAATTCATCCTAGAGGCCTTTCTTTAGTCATAAATCTAACCTAAGTATCCCTTTTGATCAAATCAAAAGGAAGAACCCGAAGAAGATGTAATGATTTCACCACCCTCTTTCAAGTTCCTTTCTTCTTCAACATCTCATTTCTTTGTTATTTACATTGTAAAATAATAAATCTAGTATCTTCTATATACTATGATTTTATTATAAACATGGTACAACCATATTTAGTATTCTATCCATCCTTTGAATGAAATCTCACCATATGTGCGTACGTATGGCTTACCATCTCCACGTCGTGGTGTAATTGTTATTCAACACATTATTATTTAGATGGGTATAATAATGATGTGAAATTCATTTAAATAATAAATATAACATGATAATGATTCATTATATATGATACACCATCCAATTATATATTATTTTAATATCAACAAAATGATATTGTCGCTCGTGCGTGCGTACGGATTACCGTCTCCACGAACGCGATGAGATTCATTCCCCTTCGTATCAAATCAAGGCTATTTTTTTTTGGATGATTAAAAATAACGTTTAAGGACTTGATATCATTCTAGATATGAATAAGGTACAACCTATGGATAAAAATCACGCCTTATGTAACAAAACATATAAAAGAAAATGAGTAAGTGAACACCCGGAAAAACAATAATATGAAGATATTATTAACAAAGTAATATTAAATGATCATATATGATATCATATTAATGTATATGATTATTGTATAATTTAATAACAATTATTTCACCATTATACAGGAGGTTAACCTACCCTCAACCAAGGAAAATTACATAGTAACGATTTATTTCACAATCTCTTCATTATCCGAGGTTGTTTTTACAAAATTATCTACTAGGACCTCTTTATCACCCACATCAATGTCTCTTAAAAATGTATTTCAAAACATTATTAATATTTTATAGACTATGGGTTAAATTCATTTATAACCTTGTTTTACTTTTTATAAGATTTTATAAAGGAATCTTTCTGTCTTTTTCCAAACAATGTCATTTTTAACCTTTTTGACAAAATTAAGGTAAGAATGTCTTTTTTAACTTATATAGTGGGGGCAGATATTTTCCACTATTATAAAATCATCAAATATTCCCTTACAAGATTATAATTATATTTTCAAATTAAATGGTTTATTTTATAAATATGTGACTTTTAAATGATTTCAAATATATATATATATTACTCTCAAATAGGTTTGATCTCATCTATGTCAACATCCTTTGATGGATTTTAAGCTTATTTGAAGTAGATTTATTATGATACAAAACTTCCATATTGTATTGAAGGTTTTGTGATATGTTTGACTATGGATGTGTTGTTTTTATACCATTCATGTTTTATGGATAAAGTATTGACATTACATATTCTTTTTTTAATACGAATGTTTAAATTATGTTTAACACTATTCATATGAGGAATGCATTGGACTTTGTAAGTGACGGGTGGAGCCCGCTCTAGCTCCCCGATGCATCGGTAGGTCTCATTTTTAAACTAGTGTCTTGGAAAAAGGCCTTGAAAAAATCTTATTTTTAGTATGGGCACAAGGCCTTGACTATGTGGTTATGATAGTCTAGAATTATGTATTCCATCATTATGAAAGTGGTTATTGATATAGCATGTGATTATTCGATTAGTAGAATATCCATGTGAACAAGTAAATGTCATTATTTCATTTTATTTTTTCCATATTATGCTAAAGTTTAAGATTAAAAGTTTTATTTTAGATATACATTTCCTTAAATGTTTATGCTTATTTATGAATGTTTCCGCTATATTTTTATCCTTACTGGGCATCTGAGCTCACCCCTTTCTGTGTTTTATTTTTTCTAGGATGTGAAGAAGTATTTTATGAATGACCTACAGAGATAGTATGAGGGGATATGAGTGTGGTCTATGGAGGTAGGATTTTGTCGTACTATTTTACTTTATGATTGTTGGCGCCAAAATATGGCACGAAAGGAAGGGACGAAAAAGAAGGCGGCCACGCTGCCTCGCGAAGCACCGCTGCGAAGCACCGACGCGAAGCACCAACGCGAAGCACCGCCGCGAAGCACCCTAGGAAGCGCGGTCGCGCAAAGCTCTAGAGGTGGTAACACTCCGCGAACGCATTTGACGTTCGCGAGCCCGCCACGAAGCTCCAGAGGTGGTAACTCTTCGCGGACGCCGTTGATGTTCGCGAGCGCGCCGCGAAGCACCTGAGGCAGCGCGCGAGTTCTGCTTCGCGGCGCCCCTTCCCTATAAATACCGGGCTCCCCCTGAGTCCCGAGGATGGACAATCCAACCTTTCGGCTTCTCCTCTCTCGAATCATGAAGCACTCTTTTCCCCAGGAATCATGAGCTCCGCGAGGTACTTCTACTTCGCAAGATGCCTTTGCTTTGTCTCGTTTCAAGACCCTATTCTAAGAGGGATGCCCTTCGTGAAGCTCAAGGGCATTCGCGAAGGAAGGGGATTCCAAAGGGAACCCGGGCAACCGCGGAGTGTTTATGCTTTGCGAAACACCCAACCTGTACTAGTGATCCCTATGCTAAGGCAGGATCGCTACACATCGCGAAGCACACTGCTTCGCAGGACCCTGCTTCGCAAGGCACCTTTTCTTCGCGAGACAGTGCTCCGCGAACACTGTTCCACTTCGCGAAGCACCTTCCACTCACACCTATGCCCCATGCTAAGGCCAAGGCACTCCACTTCGTGAAGCACACTAATTTTCTTAGCAATTCCTCCTCCCGTGCGACCCTCCAGGTTTGCACGATGTGATTTGAAAGTCCCATGGAAAATACCACCTGTAGTGTTGCTTCGCCTGATGCTTCTTCACATAGGCACGCTAACGGCTATTGTTTCTTCACATAGCCACGCTAGCATGGACCCCTTGATGGTTCGTTCCACAACCCCCCTTGACCACGGCCTTACTGGTACCTTCCCTTCCCCAAGGACAAGAGGGTACCGGTTATGTAAGTCCTAGGGGTGCGGAGTGAACCCACCTCGTCCGAGCTGTAGGACGTTAAACTGCCAAGCACCACGTCCTCAACACATGATGTTAGACTGTGACCCGACCTCGTGCCTCTAAAGAAGGGTCCCCCCAGCTCGAACATTTTTTACGCCACTCGTCTCCACGGGAGTGGAATCACCCATCCACAAGGGGTGATATCCTCCTTATTGGAGTGGCGTATGTTCTCAGGAGAAGGGCGACCCTAGTTCCCCAACGGATGGCTGCACCTCTGCATCTCCGTACTTCCCCACTACCAAGTTCAGTGGAGGGTGTGATAGGGAACGAGGCACATCCCATCATTTTTCCCAAATCCCTCTTTCGTTGCGCTTTGTCGCACTCCGGGCCTCCATCCTCGAGTAAGTCCCAGCACCGTGGGCCGCCTAACGCGTAAGACCCTCTTCGCTTCTCACAGACGCATCCTGTAACAGCCCGAGATTTTATGAAAAATATTCTTTTTAATTTTATTAATGTCTTGTGTTGTACGCTACACCAAAAGGAGCTTGCACAACACACATCCTTGACTTGCCTTTCATTACACGCAATCGCGACCTTCCTCGATGGCATGTATAGTATGCAATAACGAGTTTCACTAAACAACAATATGCTATTAAGATATTATTAAAACTAGCCGTTATGAATAGTAATAACCACTTTTTGAAATTTTTTAAATTTTATTTTTCAAAATGGACTTCATTTATGGATTCGGAGTATCGAATTTAGCCTAAGGTGAAATTTTGGTACTTTTCGGATAACTTTCATATTCTGATGAATAGTGAAAATTACTAAATTTTAATTAAAAACAACTTTTTTAATCAAAATAATTAATAGTGATAAATTATTAATTTGAGTGGTTTTAAAGTATATTTATAATATATTTTTACAATTTAATACAATGTTGGTCATTGGATGTAATTTCACATTTAAACCAGTTATAAACAAGTGTCAATCTTTTGATAGTTATTATCTCTTAAAAACACGCTATTTGTTGTGAAAACGGAAATTAATTATAAAATTAATTAATGCAACTTATATTTTGGGAATTTTTTAACATATAAATCATTTTTGAATTCGGAATATCAATTATAGCTTAGGGTGAAATTTTGGCATTTTTCTGAAAAACTTCAATTTTTGATAAATAGTGAAACCACTAAGTGGTAGGTTAAAAACTGAATTTTGCATAAAACATAATTTTACTGCTTCTGTGAATGGAATTTCGAAAATCCGAGAGACACGGTTAATATCAAGGACTAAAATGTGGTTCAATGATATGAAAATAATTTTTGGTGAATAGTAACTTTTTACTTTTTTTTACCACGGTTAAAAGTAAATAGGGTAATTTAGGGTAAAAATGATATTATTATTTCCCTAACACATGTCCTAATTCTATTGGATAAGTGAAATTCGATCAAAAACAAACTTAGGAATAAAATATGACCATTTAGGCCCACTTGGATTAGATTAGGACATTTATTATTAATTTATTTAAAGAAGGGTTAAAAGAGTTAAAATCAAAGTTTATTTACTAAAACATTTTTAATATGGGGTTATACATAAGATAAATTCGACTATAAATATTCATTAGAAAGATAAAACGATTTCCTACAGAATGATATTTTATTTGTAATTTTTAGACATTAAATAATTTAATTTATTTATGACACAAAGATGATGCAGTAATTATCTTATTAATGAAATATTGACATAATTGATGTTATAAATACCAAAATAAATATAATTTGAGACTTTTTATGAATTCCACTAATTTTCTAAGTTACTATGATATAATATTGTTGATTTAATCAACTTGGTTTGAACATATAATTCTGTTATGACTTTCACAAAAATCATATATCAAATAGTGTCAAAATTGACACAAAATAGTTTTTAAATAAAATATTATATTATTAATGGTTATTTTATTCCTAAAAATCTATGGATCGGCCAAATGACTTATATAAGGTTATATATATTAATAATAAACAATTTGGGGTTCGTTTGGCATGTTATAGTAAGTTTATTAACCATATAGTGTAAGAAAAAAAAAGACACAGTAAAAGTTAAATTATTTAACTTAGAGTTAAATCTAATTGATAAGGTTAAAATAATAACCTAAACATGTCTAAATCCAATTGGATGATATGATTTCGACCCATCCCCACTTTAGCTTCGAAATAAGACCCTTTGGAACCATTATAAACCGATTTTGACTTTAATATAAAATAATATTTTGAGATATTCCTAAGGTGCCCCTCTCCTCCCTTATAAAAGGACACCTCCTCCCCCTCCTCCTCACACCAATTTGAGCACTCAAGCTCGGCCAAACCCTGAAAAAATCCTTCTCCACTTCCCTAGAATAATCCTAGAGGTCCTGGTCTTCTTCAAAGACCAATCTTAGTTCCCTAAGTGGAGGATTCAAAGAGGCGTTTCAAAGAAGAGGTAATATCCATTACCGATCTTTTCAATTTCTTTCTTCTTCAACTTCTTCTTCTTTAGTTGTTTCATGATAAAGTAATAACATCAGTATTACTTACATACTGATATGTTATTATAAATATGAAACAACTCTAATTAACCTTCTATCCATCCTACGGAAAAAGGAAATCACCGCGCGTGTGTACGTACGGAATACCGTCTTCACGCCGTGGTGTAATCTATTTTCCGCCACCACCTTAATTGGATGGGTATAAAGGTGTAATGAGTAACTATATATGATTATTATAAATTGATATTTATACTGAAATAATATACATACACTTCAACACAATTCCACGACCATGGGAATGATATCATCGCTCGTGTGTACGTACGGACTACCGTCTCCACGACGCGATGAGATTCATTCTCAATGATTAACCATTCATGAATGATTATAATGTATATATAATAAGTACTAATGAAATATATGACCTAATAATGATACTGGAATTATTTATATTTATATGTATGTCATCTACTTAATTCCGTTCAATTCAATAAGGAAACGAAAACAGCGTTCATGCGTACGTACGGACTACCGTCTCCATGAACGGTGTATTTCTTTCCATTTACTGATTTATTATATATGTATATTCTGAATATATATATATATAAATCATGTTTTATATTCTGGAATTAAGTAATCATGATCTAAGTAATCATATTAACAATTACAAGTTAAAAACACGAATGAAAAATGAGACGATTTTACCCAAAACGCTACTTTAACATTAATTTACAAAAGAACGGGTAATATAAAGTCATAAGTGGACCATATATGATATAATAACACTGAATATGATTGTGGAATAAGTCAATAACATGATTTAAATCATTATACAGTAGTTTTGGACACTTACAAAGCAAGTCGGACCTAAGGTAAGGGAAATATCACAATCTCATTTTTATCCGAGATTGTTTATTCGTAAGTATTTACTGGGGCGTATTTTATCATCCAAATCCATGTTCCCTCAATATTTAATATTGTTTCCATCCACTTACAATAGTTTAAATCCAATTTTACCCTTCGGTGAGTTTTTAGTAAAGAATATGAAAGGAATCTTTTGTCGTTTTTTCGTACGAGGTACTTTTTGACTTTTCCGACAAAAGTACGAAGAATGTTTTTTTTAACTTATACGGCATGAATGGATTTTTAAAAAATTATTTCCAAGAAGCTTCCTTTAAAAGTTTTCAAGTTTATTTTTAATCAACTTCTTTTATTTTAAAGTCATATGACATTTTAAGAAAGGAAAAATGTTTTTGAAGTAGAAAGGATATTTTCCTCAAGAATGAAGTTCAAGTATTTTATCAAAATTATTTTCCATATAAGATAATAAAAGCGTTCTATTTTTATCCCTATTATTACATTGGTTTGATTATGTTGTGATGGAAATATTTTTATGAATTCCTTTATCTTATATGAATTTTTTTATGATGTCATGATGTTTAAGATTCCCATTTTTATTACATGGGTTATGCAATGATGTATGGTTTATGATTTTGTGGCACACATAAGAATGGTATCATTATGAGATGGGTGCGACCTATATCTCCCTCCAATACATTGGGTAAAGATTTTATATCTCATGAGATAGACATGGCTGGAATGGTAAGTTATACCGGTTCAGTGAAACAGGACTGAAACGAGGGTTACTCGATTCAGAAAGGGACTTTGTCCACTAAGATAGTATTGGCAATGAGTCTTGACTAACAAGAAATGATTCTCTATGATTATGTGTGAATGCCACAAAGTTTCATGTTTTAAGTTATGATTATTGTGATTACATTTCACTGCCATGATTTATCCCATGTTATGAAATTATGCTCTCTTTTTCAGGTTAAGATTTCCAAAATGTTATGTTCTTTTGAATATGATGTGATTGATATTTCTGTTGTTTACCCTTACTGAGCATTTGAGATCACCCTTTTATGTTTTCTTTTCCCCAGGATATAAAGAAAGGATTTAGGTAAGAAAAAAAAGGAAGATCTTTATGGGAGATGTTGAAGATCTTTCACCAGGATTAGAAGATTATATTCAGAGAATCCAAAGACACTAAACTATTACGATCCTTGCGTGTGTGTTTTTGTTATGTACTAAGTATTCCGCAAATGTAATGTAATGTCAATGTACGTCAGGCTTCGGGTCTCAACAGTTGGTATCAGAGGAAAGGTTTAGTCAACCTTTGGAAACTAGGATGCGAAAACGTTAGTGAGATCCCTAGAGATATTTATAAGGTTTGTCTAGGGATGTCCCTAAGGATAAGTATACGTATAGGATACAGTCCAATAACTACGGTAACGATCTTAGAATTTATCCTAAGAAGTTAGATATTTAGGATACTCCCCCTTTATAATGTTGTTTTCCCTAGCATGATTTTTGCCTCTCACACTATTATTTTTGGGTTTTAGACGATGGCTAGAACCCGAAGGAACCGTGTTGATCAATGCAATGGACAATGCAATGATTGTCCTCCTGAACAAACAAATGTTATGGGAGATGGAGTGAAAAATCTTATTGCTATCCTTACACAATCTATGAATCATTCTGGACATCTAAATGAGTAGAGAAAGGAACAGTATTCTATTGAGTCCTTCATGAGGCAATGTCCACCTTCTTTCAGTGGGACTTCCGATCCACTTGTTGCTGAACAATGGATCAGTACCACTGAAAAGATATTTTCAGTTTTTCAATGTTCTGAACATGATAAAGTCATCTTAGCAGTATATCGTTTGGAAGGTGAAGCTGATCAATGGTGGAATCTTATCAAGAATACGAGGCCAAGAGATGAAATTGAGTCCATGGAATGGGACGAGTTCAAGAACTTGTTTTTCAGTAAGTACTTCCCTCTTATTCTTCGAACAAAGATGGAGAAGGAGTTTCTTGAACTAAAGCAAAAGGATGATGAATCTGTTGGTATAAACGAAGCAAATTTTACAAGACTTTCAAGGTATGCATCTGGCATTATCATCCAATCTGAAAGTAAAGTTGATCGATTTTTCAGTGGCTTAAAACCAAGTCTTCTAAGGGCATTAGCTATAAGAGACTTCAGTAGCTATGAAGAAATTGTGCGTTGTGATATCAAGGTAGAAATGAAAGTTGGTGTTACATATCCATCTCATGGTTTTGACAAGAAACGAAAGATGGAGTTCAACGAGAAATCTCAGAATAATGGTGAAAAGAAGATGAATGTTTCCTTATGCACAAAGTGTGGAAAGAAGCATGGTGGAGATTTTCTTAAAGGGACTAGAAAATGTTTTTATTGTGGAAAAGAAGGTCATCGAGCAGCTGAGTGTCGAAGTAATGGAAAAAGGGATTCTAATGATGTAAATAAAGCAAACACTGCAGAGAACGCACCACCAACACTTCAATGCTTCAAGTGCAAGGAAATGGGGCATTATGCTAATAAATGCCCTAATCCAAGGGTCAGTGATGATCAACATGAGCAACCGCTTAAGGCAAAGGACAAAGGGAAGTCACATGCGATCACTATTGGCGATGTTGAATATGACAATGATGTGGTGGAATTATTAAGTGTTTATGTAATGGGATTCCAAAATAATGTTGTATCATGGAGTATTGGAATATTTATGTATTGGTCTAATGTGGTATTCAAAGTGATTGAGATATTATGTGCATAATGAAAGGAAAACAAGAAAATTAAATGATTAACAGTATTCATGAGATCATGATTGATATAAGGACTAAGTGATATCATGGTTTGAGTATATAGAATTTTGAGGATTTTTGTATGTGGAAGGTGTTAACTTTTAACTGCATACATGTTTTCACTAAGGTCCAATGGGTATTCAAGAAAATATTTGATTAAGGCCTTTGAATGTTTGGAATGTGACCAACAAGACATATCTTATGATATATGGGGATCAACGATGGTATTAAATCTCTGGTAATCGTTTTCACTATATTATGAGAGTGGACTGCAGTATTATGGATAAGCCTAAAGATTAGAATGGATTATGTTGGACATAAGTTAGTATTGTTTAAGGATAGAAGATTTTCGGTATTATTGATGGGATGTTATAGTAATGTAATTTTAGAAAAAGGACAACCTGCAGGACGGGCGACAGCCCATCGCATCGGACACGGATGTGGGAATCGAACCCACAACTGAAGTGCAACTGGCCTTTATCGCCTACCACTAGCCTACAGGATGTCCCTGTTTAGTAGAAACCATATATGATTAATCTCACTATAGAATGACTTGTGTATATTTAATAACTTTTGCTAACCTTTTGTTTGAGACAGATGGAATGACCCGTCATTCTATCACATGATCTGATAACACTTCACGAATAAAAAATTCAACTTCATTTATTTAAGAGATGAAGTGGAAATTGTTCAAGGCACGAACAACAGTGAGATTGTACCAAAATAAAGTAAGTATTTATTCTAATTCTTCAACTTTAGGGAAACGATCTTGAAAACTAAAAATGTTGTCCTAGTGCTCTTATATCTGATTAATCATATGGTACCTTAGATCATCACAAATTTATGGATTTGTTATTGTTGGATTTTCCATAGTCATGTTCTCTACCACTCTCCCTCATAATATGATGGTTATATTTTTCTTCCATATCCATATTTTCACCTATGTGGAAGCCCAGTGATTAGTTTATTTGGGGTAACCATTACGTTTCATACCTTTGTTTTTAAAGATTGGTTTTGGTATTCCTTTTTACGATGTGGGTTTCTATTAGAGAAACTTTCGAATAGTAAACCATTTATAACCCAGACGAATTTCGAGGGCGAAATTCATTTTAAGGGGGGTAGAATGTAACAGCCTGAGATTTTATGAAAAATATTCTTTTTAATTTTATTAATGTCTTGTGTTGTACGCTACACCAAAAGGAGATTGCACAACACACATCCTTGACTTGCCTTGCATTACACGCAATCGCGACCTTCCTCGATGGCATTTATAGTACGCAATAACGAGTTTCACTAAACAACAATATGCTATTAAGATATTATTAAAACTAGCCGTTATGAATAGTAATAACCACTTTTTTAAATTTTGTAAATTTTATTTTTCAAAATGGACTTCATTTATGGATTCAGAGTATCGAAATTAGCCTAAGGTGAAATTTTGGTACTTTTCGGATAACTTTCATATTCTGATGAATAGTGAAAATTACTAAATTTTAATTAAAAACAACTTTTTTAATCGAAATAATTAATAGTGATAAATTATTAATTTGAGTGGTTTTAAAGTATATTTATAATATATTTTTACAATTTAATACAATGTTGGTCATTGGATGTAATTTCACATTTAAACCAGTTATAAACAAGTGCCAATCTTTTGATAGTTATTATCTCTTAAA
Organism: Viscum album; assembly: GCA_963277665.1. Classification (NCBI taxonomy): domain Eukaryota; kingdom Viridiplantae; phylum Streptophyta; class Magnoliopsida; order Santalales; family Viscaceae; genus Viscum; species Viscum album. The sequence continues at coordinate 26,656,356 of OY728132.1, read as the reverse complement.
AACACATTATTTGTTGTGACAACGGAAATTAATTATAAAAATAATTAATGAAACATATGTTTTGGGAATTTTGTAAAATAGAAATAATGTTTGAATTCGGAATATCAATTATAGCATAGGGTGAAATTTTGGCATTTTTCTGAAAAACTTCAATTTTTGATGAATAGTGAAACCACTAAGTGGTAGGTTAAAAACTGAATTTTGCATAAAACTTAATTTTACCGCTTCTGTGAATGGAATTTCAAAAATCCTAGAGGCACGGTTAATATCAAGGACTAAAATGTGGTTCAATGAGATGAAAATAATTTTTGGTGAATAGTAACTTTTTACTTTTTTTACCACGGTTAAAAGTAAATAGGGTAATTAAGGGTAAAAATGATATTATTATTACCCTAACACATGTCCTAATTCTATTGGATAAGTGAAATTCGATCAAAAACAAACTTAGGAATAAAATATGACCATTTAGGCCCACTTGGATTAGATTAGGACATTTATTATTAATTTATTTAAAGAATGGTTAAAAGAGTTAAAATCAAAGTTTATTTAATAAAACATTTTTAATATGGGGTTATACATAAGATAAATTCAACTATAAATATTCATTAGAAATATAAAAAGATTTCCTACATAATTGTATTTTATTTGTAATTCTTAGACATTATCTAAATTAATTGTTTTATGACACAAAGATGATGCAGTAATTATCTTATTAATGAAATATTGACATAATTGATGTTATAAATACCAAAATAAATATAATTTAAGACTTTTTATGAATTACACTAATTTTATAGGTTACTATGATATATTAGTGTTGATTTAATTAACTTGGTTCGATCATATAATTCTGTTATGGCTTTCACAAAAATCATATATCAAATAGTGTCAAAATTGACACAAAATAGTTTTTAAATGAAATATTATATTATTAATTGTTATTTTATTCCTAAAAATCTAAGGTTCGGCCAAACGACTTAGATAAGTATATATATATTAATAATAAACAATTTGGGGTTCGTTTGGCATGTTATAGTAAGTGTATTAACCATATAGTGTAAGAAAACAAAAAGACATGGTAAAAGTTAAATTATTTAACTTAGAGTTAAATCTAATTGATAAGGTTAAAATAATAACCTAAACTTTTCTAAATCCTATTTGTTGATAGGATTTCGACCCATCCCCACTTTAGCTTCGAAATAAGACCCTTTGGAACCATTATAAACCGATTTTGACTTTAATATAAAATAATATTTTGAGATATTCCTAAGGTGCCCATCTCCTCCCTTATAAAAGGACACCTCCTCCCCCTCCTCCTCACACCAATTTGAGCACTCAAGCTCGGCCAACCCCTGAAAAAATCCCTTCTCCACTTCCCTAGAATAATCCTAGAGGTCCTGGTCTTCTTCAAAGACCAATCTTAGTTCCCTAAGTGGAAGATTTAAAGAGGCGTTTCAAAGAAGAGGTAATATCCATTACCGATATTTTCAATTTCATTCTTCTTCAACTTCTTCTTCTTTAGTTGTTTCATGATAAAGTAATAACATCAGTATTACTTACATACTGATATATTATTATAAATATTAAACAACTCTAATTAACCTTCTATCCATCCTACGGAAAAAGGAAATCACCGCGCGTGTGTACGTACGGAATACCATCTCCACGCCGTGGTGTAATCTATTTTCCGCCACCACATTAATTGGATGGGTATAAAGGTGTAATGAGTACCTATATATGATTATTATAAATTGATATTTATACTGAAATAGTATACATACACTTCAACACAATTCCACGACCATGGGAACAATATCATCGCTCGTGCGTACGTACGGACTACCGTCTCCACAACGCGATGAGATTCATTCTCAATGATTAACCATTCATGAATGATTATAAAGTATATATAATAAGTACTAATGAAATATATGACCTAATAATCATACTGGAATTATTTATATTTATATGTATTTCATCTACTTAATTCCATTCAATTCAATAAGGAAACGAAAACAGCGTTCATGCGTACGTACGGACTACCGTCTCCATGAACGGTGTATTTCTTTCCATTTAATGATTTATTATATATGTATATTCTGAATATATATATATAAATCATGTTTTATATTCTGGAATTAAGTAATCATGGTCTAAGTAATCATATGAACAATTACAAGTTAAAAACACGAACGAAAAATGAGACGATTTTACCCAAAACGCTACTTTAACATTAATTTACAAAAGAACGGGTAATATAAAGTCATAAGTGGACCATATATGATATAATAACACTGAATATGATTCTGGAATAAGTCAGTAACATGATTTAAATCATTATACAGGAGGTTTGGACACTTACAAAGCAAGTCGGACCTAAGGTAAGGGAAATATCACAATCTCATTTTTATCCGAGATTGTTTATTCATAAGTATTTACTGGGGTGTATTTTATCATCCACATCCATGTTCCCTCAATATGTAATATTGTTTCCATCCACTTAAAATAGTTTAAATCCAATTTTACCCTTCGGTGAGTTTTTAGTAAAGAATATGAAAGGAATCTTTTGTCGTTTTTTCGTACGAGGTACTTTTTGACTTTTCCAACAAAAGTATGAAGAATGTTTTTTTAACTTATACGGCATGAATGGATTTTTAAAAAATTATTTCCAAGAAGCTTCCTTTACAAGTTTTCAAGTTTATTTTTAATCAACTTCTTTTATTTTAAAGTCATATGACATTTTAAGAAAGGAAAAATGTTTTTTAAGTAGAAAGGATATTTTCCTTAAGAATGAAGTTCAAGTATTTTATCAAAATTATTTTCCATATAAGATAATAAAAGGGTTCTATTTTTATCCCTATTATTACATTGGTTTGATTATGTTGTGATGGAAATATTTTTATGAATTCCTTTATCTTATATTAATTTTTTTATGATGTCATGATGTTTAAGATTCCCATTTTTATTACATGGGTTATGTAATGATGTATGGTTTATGATTTTGTGGCACACATAAGAATGGTATCATTATGAGATGGGTGGGACCTATATCTCTCTCCAATGCATTGGGTAAAGATTTTATATCTCATGAGATATACATGGATGGAATGGTAGGTTATACTGGTTCAGTGAAACAGGACTGAAACGAGGGTTACTCGATTCAGAAAGGGACTTTGTCCACTAAGATAGTCTTGGAAATGAGTCTTGAATAAAAAGAAATGATTCTCTATGATTATGTGTGAATGCCACAAAGTTTTATGTTTTATGTTATGATTATTATGATTACATTTCACTACCATGATTTATCCCATGTTATGAAATTATGCTCTCTTTTGCAGGTTATGATTTCCAAAATGTTATGTTCTTTTGAATATGATGTGATTTATATTTCTGTTGTTTACCCTTACTGAGCATTTGAGCTCACCCTTTTATGTTTTCTTTTCCCCAGGATATAAAGAAAGGTTTTAGGTAAGAAAAAAAAAGGAAGATCTTTATGGGAGATATTGAAGATCTTTCACCAGGATTAGAAGATTATATTCCGAGTTTCCAAAGACACTAAACTATTACGATCCTTGCATGTGTGTTTTTGTTATGTACTAAGTATTCCGCAAATGTAATGTAATGTCAATGTACGTCAGGCTTCGGGTCTCTACACATCCTTCACGACTTGATCGTCAGGTCCTTGCAACCTCTTGTTTCTAACACCAAGCATGACTCACGTGGGCTTAGAGTGAGCACCGACCCTGAACCCCACCCATAGTGAACAACGAGGACTTTGATCCATGTCAAGGCATGGTACGTAGGAAGCCTCCATGAGGTTCAAGCCACATTACTCGGTCGTTCATTCACGTCGAGTTTCACCCTCGTCCAGCATGACGTTAAACTGCATGCCCTCATCCAACATGATGTTAAACTGTATGCCTTCGTCCTGCATGACATTAAACTGCACAACCATTCCCACCTGAAATACGAGGTCTTTGATCCATGTCAAGGCATGGTACGTAGGAAGCCTTCCAGAGGTTCAGTCCCACCACTCATTAGACCAAGGTCCACCTTCACGTCGGTTCACCGATGAATCCCCCTTCAAACTACAAGGTCTTTGATCCATGTCAAGGCGTGGTACATAAGAAGCCTCCACGAGGTTCAAGCCCACCAGTCATCCAATTCACGTCGAGTTCTACCTGCGTCCAACATGACGTTAAACTGTATTCCACAATCCGAACTACGAGGACGTTGATCCCTACCAAGGCATGGTACGTAGGAAGCCTCCCGAGGTTCATGCCCATCTCCCATCGGACCAAGGTCCCTCATTTACGTTTGCTCGCCGACACCCACCGCCCGTCGTTTATTCATGACAGGGTTCACTATCGTCCCGCATGACGTTAAACTGTATTCCATCATCTGAACTATGAGGACTTTGATCCATGTCAAGGCATGGTACATAGGAAACCTCCCCAAGGTTCAAGCCCACCACTAGTGGACCCACGTGTCTACTTTCACGTCAGTTCACCGATGAAACCCTTTGAACTACGAGGCCTTTGATCCATGTCAAGGCATGGTACGTAGGAAGCCTCCTCGAGGTTCAATCCCATCTCTCATCGGACCAAGTTCCACCTTCATGTCGGTACGATGACGATGCCCATCAGACCAAGGTCCACCTTCATGTCGGTACGCTGACGATGTCCATCGGACCAAGGTCCACCTCCACATTGGTTCGTTGACGACATTCATCGGGCCAAGTTCCACCTTCACGTCGGTTTACTGGCACCATCCCAAAATACGTGGAATTTGATTCCCTACCATGGGGATACGTAGGAAGCCTCTTTGAGGCTCAAGCCCAACTTCACCGTCGCCCCTACGATGGCCCCATTTCACTCCCCCTCCACTCCATTCTTCCACCTATCACCCATCCTGATTCTCACCCGGACCATCATATCTCTGTGAGACCATGTCGGTACGCTCCTCTTTACAGCCGCCCATGGGCTGGCCCTGGTATCGGCATCCCTTCAAGGGAAATCCCCCAATCCGATCTATCCTAGCTAATGCTCCGGTTGGGTTGATTCCTCTCCGCTGGACGTTAAACTCGTGGCGTACCCTGTGTTAAACACGGGAAGCTGAGGAAAACCTCAGATATGTGTCTATGGAAAATAATTCCCGCACTCGATTTGGGATGCCTCGGGCTTCCACGCCCTCGAGAAGCCCTGTGACCAGGGATAATAGACAGACATGCCCGGTTCCCCAGCATCCAGACACGCTACTGATGCCTCAACGTGACTACTCCCCTGACTTAAGGTTGCTGCCCTGACTGGACCCTTTGGAATGTCCCAACAGAAGAAGTGTAATTAACCAGCGTCCATGGAAACATGGCACTGGGAAGAGTTTCACGAACTATGTATTAAATCTATGAGGGAGACCCGGACTAGGTGACGAGTTCTGAGGAGGAATCCATAGAATGAAGAACCGACATCCCATCATCCCGTTTAGATCAATTAGAAGACTTTCCTGAATAAGGAGTGAATGCCGCCCGCCTTTGGAAAGCGGGAATGCGGGGCAACAGCTGCACGTCCTCCACGGACAGATGCGCGTGCTCCGGCGAAAGCGTCGGAAACAGAAATGGTGAACCCGACGTGAAATTATTCTCCTCAATATGGAGATTAGTAGCTTTTGAGACACCAGTAGATTGACGTGTCACTGGATCCAGATATCCGGCGCCTGGTCCCGCCAAGAAAATAGCGGGCATGTCGTGAATCTCACCGGAAGTCGGGGCAGTAGAACGTGGGGCACTCCGTTCTGAAGCATGTTGGCGTGGATCCTTCTTACAGACGTGGAGAATGTAAGGATGTTGGGGCGCTGGTTGTCAATCCTTTTCCCTCTCAGTGCTGATGAGTTGATCCCTTCATTTCTCAAGAACCAGGTTGTTGTTACAGAAACACGATCACCGCCCACTAGCCTATGCAGGGGCAGGGGCAACATCGCCACATCCACCCCTCATGGCACTGCCACCACCATGACGGCCGCCACATCGTGGACCATGGGGAGCCCACGCCCTCTTTCCCTATCAGAGGTCATCCATCAAAGTGTGATCAACAACCTCGTGCGCAGGTACGATGAGGAAGGGGTCATCCTAACTCAGGATATGGCCCACCTGGACCTGGAGGCATCCAAGCCCCGCCGTCAACGCTGCCCTAACAGGCCGCGCAGGGAGCCCCTGCTCCCCACCCCAACATTCAACCGTTTCGAGAGCCTGTCCCCGGAACGCCTTGACGACTCCTCGTCTTACGCTGAAGAGGCGGGCGACGTCCGGCTCAGCCCGCTCAGGGTCCCGACCCTAGGGCTCCAGGCGAGAGCTCCCGTCCAGCTGCGTCAGCGCCGCTGTCCGACTCCGCAGGAAGAGCAGGCAGGCCATGCCCCTGCACCACCGGCACCAGCTCTCCTGACCCGACGTCAGTGCTGGGCCCGGGCTGAGGACGCTCGCCTAGGCACGTCAACGTCGACAGCTACAGTGTCCTGATCCACCGCCGACGTGCATCACGAGGCCCCTGCATACACTGAGCAGGGGCACTCATTCACCCAACCAGGATCGAGACCCCAATCGCCCCACGGGTAGGCTGGGTTGACTCTTCGGGTTGCAGGCCCAAGTGGTGATCGCCGCGAATTAACCTGCGGTGATGTCACCCCGTACGGAGGCCCTCCCCGTACCACTACTCCACAGAGTGTGGGCCTTCCCTGCTCCTAAGTTCGTCATGGAGGTATGCCTTGTGCTACCCTCATCCCGAAAGAAGACCTGCCCCGCGGGAGTGACTCTCGGCACGAAAACCTTTCCCGCGCCCACTATATAGGGTATGGAGTCCATCCTCCTGCACCCAACCACCGATCTGAAGGCACCATCCATCCGGTCCTTCTCCAACGTGGGGGCCCTCCCTACGTCATCTCTGCAACCGGCGAAGGTCCTCCTCGCCCCAGCAACTTGAGGAGTGAAGGTCAGCCTCGCTCCGCCCGCATTGACCATGGAGGTCCTCCCCATGCTCCTGCCGATTCCAACAGAGGCTCCGCCTATATGGGTGCTGTCCATGGAGGTCCTCCCCATGTACCCTTCGACATTTTCCCCAGTGCCCCTTGCACCTCGGCTATATCGAGTGGAGGACCTCTCTGCCACGGCGCCAGCGCCGCCCCGAGACTACCTGGTAGGGATCAACGTTGTCCCGAAGAGCCACCCTGGGGCAGGAGAGCAGGTCGTTGCCGCCAGAAGAAGAATCCTGCGAAGGCCCGGGTGGAGATCAAACCTGCCCGCTTCTCCGACTCTGAAGCGGAATGCGACTCAGCGATGGAACCTTCTCCCCGCTCCTCCGTATCAAGGATTGGGGCAGGAACCATATGCGGTAGCCTCATTATCCCGGAATATGAGGTCCACCAGATTCCCATCTCTCTCCGCAGGTATATTCAGAAGGAATAATTATTGGGAATTCCGCAGGTCTCGACCGCGCAATCACCACCATTGTCACCAGAAGTGCCCTCTACCTCTACCAGAGATCACGGAGAGCTATTCTGGGGGCTAACGACGGTAGAGCGACGACATGACCGGTCTCCGGTAGCTGCGATTCCTGTTCCAGAAGCTGTGGCTATTAGTCCATCGCATCATGACATCGTGGCCAAGTCACCTTGCTCTTTGGAGGATGGCCTGGAATTCGGCGGCCAGTCAGCTCGTTCGCCGTATTCTCCGCCGCTGAGTTTGTTATCCCAGAGGTCCGCCTCGGTACCGCTACCGGTCCCTCAGCCGCCCCCGGTTGATGAGTGGGGAAATAAAGGGCCAGACCCCGAGTCCGAACCCAGGAGCTTCTGGAGTATTCTTGCAGCAGATTACTTCCCGGAGAAGTTCTGGCCAATGGCAGCGCTGAATTTTCGCGTGCCAGAGTCTCTTACCCCTGAAGAAGTGGGGTGCTTTTGTCGAACCCTATGGGCGACACACATCCGCCTTCGCTACGAACGGGTGGTGTACCCCAGAAGTCGAGAGCACTTCGATGAAATAGGCGAGCAATGCCGCCTGATCGATGCAGCCGCACTCCTTGTGGCCCAGCACCCTGAGTCGCTAGGCCGCCAGAGCTTCCTTCAATGGAAATGAGTCCAGAGTTTCAAAGTACTCCGCAGGATCGTCAGGGAAGCTACCCCCCATGTGCAAGTCTGTGGTTGGGGATGCTATGCCGCTCTTCTCTTCGACCCTATCCGACGGCCGCCTGATTCATTATGTGACATCGAGGACATGCCCTCGAAAGGGGACGCGGTCCACATGGCTGACGTTGTGGACAAGGAAAACGAGCTTGAATTCCTTGATGGAGACTTACCCCCCGAGGGCGTACCACCACTGCTGGACCCATCAGGGAGGGTCACCTGTCAGCAGAGGAACTTGCTAGGCCTCCCCGTACCCACCGAGTCGCTGGTACTCGGTCGAAATACCTGCAAGGGTAAGGAGCACGTCGTAATTTTCAAGCACTCTGACCCGTCTGCCTCTGTGCAGATAACGGACGAAGATCCCGAGAAGGCCACATTACACTAGCAGCTTTCTGAGCAGAAGAGGCTGGTTGACGAACTCTTGGCTGAGCAGGCCGCAGAGCGGCGACCCAACTATGGTGATCCCAGGCCGGGGCAGAAGGGGTAGGAACAATTTCCCCCCGGTGAGATGCCTCCAAGAAACCCTGGTCATGCTACTGCCGCAGACAGGGCAGAAGCCAGAACATATGGAAAGAGGGCACGATACGTCTCGCCAAACCCCCCCGAGCGATGGGGAAATATGAAGAATCTAGTCTGGGTTCCCCCAGTCGCCCCGCAGGTCGTTCCTCCAGTTGATCCACGAGCTGCTGAAGCCATCTACTGTGTTGAAGAGCCTGTAAATGCACTTGTGGTTAGGGATCCTCGTCAAGACAGGGACCCCCACCCGGATGATCTTATTGCGGCACTCACAGCCCGCCTCGAAGCGTTGGAAACGCGACAGGTGGCAGTCCCACCGGATGGAAAGCCTTATCCTATGTGGGTGGATGATATGCCCGCACCTCCGGGTTTTGGGAACCCCACTTTCTATCCCTTTAATGGGACAGGGGACCCACCACAGCACTTGGCACATTTTTCTTCCAGGTGTGGCCCCATGCTGAGGACCCCGACTTAGCAAGAAGCCGCCAAACTCCGGTGTTTCGTACAGACATTGGAAGGTCCAGCATTTGTCTGGTACAACCAGCTCCCTATCGGATCGGTGACCGGTTTGGAGGACCTCCGCCGGTAGTTCTTGTACCAGTTCAGCTCCACCACGAGGAAGACCAGCATTGCAGACCTCTTCAAGTGCAAGCAATTGCCTGATGAGCGGGTTGCAGATTTCATCACCCGGTGGAAGGGACTTACGTATTCCCTCGATATGCCACTGACTCAGGAGCAATTACTGAAAATGTTTTTCGGGAACGTCAAGACAGAGATGGTACCCTCCCTGATTACCCAGAACTACCCTAGAGGGTTTAGAGATTTCTCAGATAAGGCTCAGCGCCTTGAGGAAGCCCTGCAACAGGCTAGTCAGGCACGTTTGTTGCCCCCCAGGATCCCGGCCAGGAGGACCGCCAGGGCTGAACTCGCCGCGGTGGCCCAAATAGAAGCCCCGAGGCAGCTGGAGTTACTACCGGCGGCACCATCCCCGTAACCCCGTAGAGGTCCCCCTCCTCAAGCACAGGCTCCTGCCCAGCAGCGACCACCTCAGAACCGACAGGTTCCCCCGCGCAATGCGCCACCGCCACCCAGGCGAGACAATCAGGCGCCGCCTCCTCGGCAGGCCCCTCCGGCCCCTTGTTAGGGCCAGGCCCCCAGGGCCCCCTATCTAGAAATATGGCACCAGACTTATTCGTTCAACGAAAATCAGGTCCCTGTCTACTTCCGAAGTGCTATAGAGCAAGGGATTGTGCGCCAACCCGAGTGCAGAAGGCTGGAAGAGGTGAATCTCTCCGATCACCCCAACTACTGCCCTTATCATTGGATTCTGGGGAATACCCTCAAGCAATGCTATGTGTTTAAAGACTGGATTCAAGACCAGGTCAACAACAACATAGTCAAGTTGGGCCCAGCACCAGCGCAAGTGGAGGGTGTCTTTGCAGGATCAGAGATTGGTAGCGACATCGAAGGTGAGTGGCAGCAGGTTCCCAACCGCGGATCCCGGAAATACAACGACTGGATGGCTTGAAAAACCATCGTCCATGCCCATGGTATCATCCGGGCGTTCCTGAAGTAGTCGGAACCTTTAGAAGAAGTAGTCGTTGCCTCCGCATAGTCTTCACAGTCGACCTCTTCCCAAAAGGGCAAGCAACGGCGACGCAAGAAGAAGCAACGTGCACCGCCGGTGCCGTCATCATCCCGCACTCTCGTCATCTTTATGCCCCCTGAAATGGGGATTCCACCTAGAATCCTCCCGGTATTGGATGACTCCTCGAGCGATAGCCAGGGGTATGCTTCGGTTAACACCGTGGAGCTGGTAAAGCCCTATATGACTCCCGACGAGGGGCAGCACCAGGAGAACCTCCCCAACATTTCCAGCCGACGTCAACGTCAGCGGAATCGCAAACGCGCTGGTCATTGAGGTACGTCAGCAGGCACTTTCAGCCAAGCCATGCATGCTACTGAGACCAGGCAGCAGGCTTAGCGCAGAGCTCAGCACGTGCAACCCCATCTAACGCCCTCAGCTCTACCTCCACCACCGTTCATGCTACTAGATCAGGGAGAGATGACTCGTTCGTATCACAGTCAGTCTTTCCTGGCTACAGGCCAGCCTCTGCTGTCCAATCCTAGTCTAGTGACTACTCTCCAGGCTTCAACTAGTATGCAGCAGGATGTACCCAGTACTCGCCGATCGCCGGTTCAACCAGCAGGACCCGCTATGCCTCCAAATGTTTAACGACCTCCTATAGGCAGAGGTTCGCGCTTTGCATGAAAGTATGATGTCCTGAAGCCCCTGGCCGGCATTCCAGCGAGGCTTTCTATCCTTGGGCCCTTCGCCTGTCATCCGAAATGCGCGAGGCACTTTCCGAGGCCCTAAGGAGCCCCCTCCAGTTTGAGACGGAGGTAGAAGCTGCATAAGCCTTCCATATCGAGATGATTGAAAACGCCGAATGTCAGTCGGTTATCTCGTTCTCCGGTGAAGTTGAGGACCCTCCTATACAGGGGCACATTCACCCGATGTACATCATTTTCCACTTCAATGGTGTGGAAGTCCGCCATTGCCTCGTTGACACGGGTTCCGGAATCAATCGAATTCCGACTCAGACGTTGCGAAAGTTGGGTCTGTCTGAAGGTGATTTAACTCCCTCTGACCTCAAAATCCAGGGGTACGACAGGACAGAGCAAACCCCAGTCGGCAAGATCCGCCTGAAGACTCAGTTTGATGGCTTAATTTCCAGCACCGAGTTCATGGTCGTCTCTCAGGACACTGCCTACAACGAATTGATGGGTAGGACATGGCTCCATCTGCATGCAGTGGTCCCTTCTTCGTATCACCAGTGCCTCAAATACTCACTCAACGGTCGAGTAGGCGTGCTCCAAGGAGATGCGTCCCCTTTCGCTTCTTGTGAGGCCCGCTATCTGGATGCAGGTTATTACAAAAGGATAAGAAAATCCTAGTAAGTGAGGATGAACCCGCCCCGGTCACACGTGATCCCTGGGCAAGCATGGATGATGCCTATATCCTCCCGATCCACCGATTGGAGGCCATGACCCCCCGACATGGGGCAATGTTTTGTTGTTTCGGGTACGCAAGTAAGGCATGTTCCCGTGTCCAAGAGACGGCGGAAAATCACCTCGTACTCCTACATCAACCTGGTTCATGCCATCCCGGAACCTCCTACCCCTGTACAGTATGGGGACGTCAAGCTTATGACAAAGGTGGTGCACCATACATGTCTCTTCTGCCAGGCTGGAATTAACCGACTCAGGCCGACACATCACCACTGCTTTGATATCATCAAACCTGGACCCTTAGGCCGAAGGTCAGATGGGATAGGGTCGACTGCCTTCATTGCTATGGTCTCAATGGCAAGTGAGTCTCCCGATGTGATGACCACTGCTGCCCAGGCCGGCACTAGCTACCCCTCTGGTTTTGATATCCCAGAAGTATCTCCCGTTGCGGGAAATCCCCCCACGGGTGGGGAGGAAGACCTGGAGGATGCTCCCCCCCGCCTTTGAAGAAGGCATCTCTACCACGGTTGATGAACTAGTACCGGTGAACCTTGGTAGCGAGGCAGATCTGAAACCCACATTGATTAGTGCAGCCATGTCCCCTGAGGAGCGGCAACAGTACGTAGACTTCCTCAAACAACACTGTGACGTGTTTTCCTGGAGTTACAACGAGATTCTAGGGCTAGATCCCCAGGTAGTTGTTCACCGTCCGGGCCTCCCGGCAAAACACCGTGGGTTTAAGCAGCCCCCCAGGAAAATGCATCCTTCTCATGGTGCTATGGTTGAGGCCGAAGTTGACAATATTATCAAAGCCAACATCATTAAGGAAGTCTAGTACCCCAAGTGGCTTTCCAACATTGTGCCAGTCAGGAAGAAGAATGGGCAGATCAGAGTCTACACCGACTTCCGCAATCTCAATCTCCACTGCACAAAGGATGACTTCCCACTCTTGGTGACAGATTTGTTGATTGACACCACAGCTGGGTTCCAAGCCCTCTCTTTCATGGATGGATATTCCGGGTACAACCAGATTCGGATGGCCCCCGAAGACGAGGAGTCAACTGCCTTCAGGGCTCCCCAAGGTACCTTTTCCTACCAGGTTATGCCATTCGGTTTGAAAAATGCAGGTTCCACTTATCAGTGGGCTATGCATCGCATATTCAATATGATTCTCAGGACATTGGTGGAATGCTACGTGGATGACCTCGTAGTCAAATCATGTCAGCACCAGGACCATCTCAAAGACCTCGAGAAAGTGTTCGGTTTCCTCCGTTCCCGTCACCTAACGATGAACCCGTTGAAGTGTGCCTTCGGGGTCACCTCCAGGAAGTTTATAGGATTTGTTGTCAGATACCGAGGTATCGAGATTGACCCAGAGAAGATCAAGGCCATCAGCCAAATGCCTCCCCCGAGCAATATTCGGGAGCTTCGAGGCCTCCGAGGCCACTTAGCCTATATATATCGATTCATCGCGAATCTGGCTGGTAAGTGTAATCCCTTTTCCCAGCTCATGAAGAAGGGCGCTACCTACGAATGGGATGAGGAGTGTCAGACCGACTTCAAGGAAATCATGCAGTATCTCCTCCAACCTCTAGTTTTGATGCCACCCGTCTCTGGAAAACCGCTGGTCCTTTACGTGACCGCCCTGGAAAGATCCCTCGATGCACTGCTCGCACAGAAGAATAACGAGGGTACTGAGAACATTCTCTACTATCTCAGATGCATGCTCCTCGATATGGAGGTCAGATACTCCCCTATCAAAAAGAGCTGCCTTGCTCTCGTCTTCGTCGTGCAGAAGTTGCGACATTACCTGCAGCACCATGAGGTGCAATTGGTCTCCTGGGTAGACCCACTGAAGTACATCCTGAACCGCCCCATGCTGACTGGCCGACTAGCACGGTGGGCAGTGATTCTCCAGCAGTTTGATATCAGGTTCGTACCTCAGAAGGCCATTAAGGGACAGGCGTTGGCATACTTTTTAGCTTCCCATCCAACCTCCGCAGATCAATCCCTGGACCCGGATTTCATTGATGAGACGATCCTCTCAGTCGATCATGCCATCCCGTGTTGGAAAATGCATTTCGACGGCGCCTCCCGGAGCCCCACCGGTAGGAGGCTCAACCATCCCAAGCTCAACAGAGTGGGCCTGGGTATTGTCTTCATTACCCCGGCGCAAGCCGTCCTGCCATACTCGTTCCTGTTGTCAGAAGGTTGTACGAACAACGAGGCAGAGTACCAAGCTCTCATCACCAGCCTCGAGTTGGGCCTTAAGATCATGTGCCCCATCTACATGTGAAGGGAGATTCCAAGCTGGTAATCAAATAGGTTAATGGCTACTACGTCGTCAGGAAGCCGGAGCTTGCACCGTTGCTGGAGTACACCCTCCGCCTGATGGCCCAGTTCTCTCCTCGACCAGAGGTTACCCATGTCCCGCGGTCACAGAACGGTCAAGCAGACGCCTTGGATGGCTTGGCCGCATCGCTCGCAGAACCCGAGCAAGATGATTTAATCATACATGTGGCACACCGAAGAGTCATTGCCCCTGTCACCCAAAAGGAAAATGATGGCCTACGGGTAGGTCATCTCACCGCCGGACCCTCCACGACAGGGGTCTCGGGTTCATCAGGCACAGTGGTTGATGCCACTCCCGACTGGAGGGCACCTTTTGTCGAGTACCTCCAAAATGGTCGCCTCCTGGATGACCGGGCCGAGCGCGAGAGAATCCGACGCCGCGCGCTGCAATTTACCCTCCATAGCGGCCTCAGTCTTGAACAGATCCTTTATAAGCGGAGTTTTGATGGTGTCCTCCTCCATTTCATCCAAGGAGTAGAGATACCTCAAGTTATTCAAGAGGTTCACGCCAGTTCCTGTGGCGCCCATCAAGCTGGGCCGAAGCTGTCCCATCAAATCTGGAGGTTGGGGTACTTCTGGCCCTCTATGATCCATGATTGTATTGGGTATGCCAAGAGATGCCACACGTGCCAAGTTCACGCCAACTTCCTGCATCGCCCGCCGGAGCCCCTCCACCCCACCAAGTACTCTTGGCCATTTGCGGTATGGGGACTTGATGTAGTGGGACCCTATCCACCGGCAACAGCTTGCCAGTGTAGGTTCATCCTGACTGCTACAGATTTCTTCTCCAAGTGGGCAGAGGCAGTTCTGCTCAAAGAGGTCAAGGCCCATTCCATCGTTGACTTTGTGAGCTCCAACATTATCCACCGATTTGGGGTCCCTCACACCATCCTCATTGATAACAACACCAACTTCCAAGCGGCTGAACTAATGAAATTGTACGCCAAGTATGATATCCGGTCGAACCATACCTCCCGCTACTACACACAAGGAAATGGACAGATTGAGGCGTTCAACAAAACCCTCTCTGACATTCTGCAGAAGATGGTTGGTCAGAACAAGAAAAGTTGGCCGGACAAGCTCGCCAACGCCCTCTGGGCTTACTGGACGATGACTCGCAACTCTTCCCAGGTGACCCCATATTCCCTGGTGTATGGACCTGAGTCCGTCCTACCCATTGAGATTCAGCTGCCATCGTTACGCACTGCAGTTTATGATCACCAGACATCAGATGAGGTAGCCGAGATCCGTCTAGCTGAATTAGAAGCACTGGACGAGAACCGGCTTCATTCCCTACACAATCTGGAAAGGCATCAGGATAAGATAGCGAGGGCCTTCAACAAGAAGGTTCATGTCTGCTCTTTTCTACAAGGCGACCTGGTACTAGCCCTTCGAGCGCCAATGATTCCCAGTAGGAAACCGCCCAAATTAGAACCCAAATGGGAAGGGACTTATATCATCCATAAGGTTTACCCCAATGGAGCATACTCCTTGGTGACCACGGATGGAGAGCGTATAACCCCTCCCACCAATGCCAAGTTCCTTAAGCGATACTTTGCATAGAAAAATAGGGTCATGCATGACCCTAAACTACAAGTTGGTCCCGCACGACCTTAAACTGCATCTTCGTCCTGCAAGACGATAAACTGTGAAATGGTCCCACAAAACCTTAAACTGCATCTTCGTCCTGCATGACGATAAACTGTGAAATGGTCCCGCACGACCTTAAACTGCATCTTCGTCCTGCAAGACGATAAACTGTGAAATGGTCCCACATGACCTTAAACTGCACATTATGGTCCAACACGACCCTAAACTGTAAAGTCCTGCATGACCATAAACTGCATCTTTGTCCTGTAAGACAATAAACTACAAAATAGTCTGAGCTCTATGACTTTAAACTAAGATCTCCCCCCGTCCTTACTGCAAGACGTTAAACTGCAAGACAGTCAGGCCTTTCTGACCAAGGCCCAGCCTCAGGCCCCTTGGCCTCCTCGGGCCCCAAGGCCCCCCGTCCTTACTGCAAACGTTAAACTGCAAGCTAGTTAGGCCTTCCTGGCCAAGGCCCAGCCTCAGGCCCCTTGGCCTCCTCGGGCCCCAAGGTCCCCCGTCCTTACTGCAAGACGTTAAACTGCAAGCCACTCAGGCCTTCCTGACCGAGGCTCAACCTCAGGCCCCTTAGCCTCCTCAGGCCCCTGGCCCCCCGTCTTCACCGCGAGACGTTAAACTGCAAGCTGGTCAGGTCCCCCTGACCGCGGTCCGGCCCCAGGCCCCCTGGTTTTTTCCCGACTTGTCCCCTTGTGGGATTGTACGGTATGGTGTGGGATTACGTCCTCATTCACGTCGGATTACTTGCTGTACCTTACATATCTCCAAATGAGATTCTCCTCGTCCCGCATGACGTTAAACTACATTTCAAGAACTACGTGTGGCTTGATTCCCATCTTCATGGGATACGTAGGAATGCTCGGACACCTCGTCTTGAACCCAGCCCCAAGCTTTTCACTTCCACTATTCCCCCTGGGAATAGTTTCCTTGGAGGCTCCTTGTGTAGCGAGGGGAAGGCTTTCTTAGCCCCGCTCATACAACCCCGCTCACACAAGGATTGTAAGGGTCGCACTGTGTGCCCACTCCCGTTCTTCTATCCCCCCACGTCCTCACCGCATGACGCTAAACTGCATGGCCTTCAAGAACTATGTATGGCTTGATTCCCATCCTAATGGGATATGTAGGAACGCCTGGGAATTTTGTCCGTTGGCCCAGCCCAAAAGCCAAAATATTCCCCTCGGGTCAAGACATATGGCAGGGTGCATACTTTTTCCCCAACTCACATCGAGAAAGCCTCGACCCGGCTGCACATCCCCCTAGGAGACATTCGCCTATTTCGTGGAGGGATACAGCTATGCTTCACCCACTCCTTGACTGGGATTCCATCATTTTTGCACACATAGAGGGACCCCCAAGAATGGCCTGGATACTATGCCCAAGGGCTCTCCTATCGATACGGGACAACGCCCCCGAGGGTTTTCAAGCAACAAGCCGATACAAGTCTCGCGTTGCGAATTTGGTCAACGGTCGACGCTCATTTGTTGCTCCCATGTCGGGTCACCATAGGAACGATGTGTCTCGAACATGGTCAACAGTGTCCTGGATCTTCGGGTCCACCCCGAGATGTCCCAAACATCGAGTGCAGTGATTCGTTCTGCCCCATCCCGAAGTGAAAAACTTCCCCCCGGGTGGTGCTGGAAATCGGGCCCATGGCCCCGATTCCCCATAGGGGTGTACGGTGAGGTGTGGGACTACGTCCCCATTCACGCCGGGATCATGTACCCTGCCGTACGCCTCCTCTTACGAGGCCCAGTCTCATGCCCCTTGGCCTCCTCGGGTCCCTGACCCTCTTCCTCATTTCAAGACGTTAAACTACAAGTAGGTCAGGCCTTCTTGACCAATGCCTAACCATCAGGCCCCTTGGACTTTCCAGGCCACGGCCCAGGTCCCCTCTTACCCAGGGTGTACGGTGTGGTGCGGGACTACATCCTCATTCACGTCGGGATCATGTACCATGCCGTACGCCTCCTCTTACGAGGCCCATCCTCAGGCCTTTTGGCCTTCTCGGGTCCCCGACCCTCGTCCTCATTGCAAGATGTTAAACTGCAAGCAGGTCAGGCCTTTTTGACCAATGCCTAACCATCAGGCCCCTTGGCCTTTCCGGGGCACGGCCTAGGTCCTCCCTTATATGAGTGTTTGGTGTGGTGTGGGACTATGTCCTCATTCATGTCGGCTTCTTCGCCATACCGTACACATCCCTTGTTTAGGGGTATATTACTCCCCTTCTCGTCCCGTATGACGTTAAACTACATTTAGAGAACTATGTGTGGCTTGATTCCCATCCTCATGGGATACGTAGGTCCACCTGAATGTCTAGGATTTGGGTCCATCCCCATCTCTCAGGAATCTTCATCCCATCTTGGCCCCTTGGCCTACCCTTCCTCCATGAGGGGATTATATGGTGTGGTGTGGGATTATGTCCTCATTCACGTCGATATCGTAATGACCACGCCATGTACCTCTCCCTCCTGAGCTATTTCGTCGATCCCTTTTGGCAGTTCACCGATGTGCCTAAGAGTACTCTGGTTTATTACCTGGAATGCCAAACTTTACTCGGACACGTCCGCACCCGCTTTCCAGGCTTTGTGTATCCCTGCATCAGGGCTTTAATCATCTTTCACACCTGGAGGGACCCCCAATAACGGCATGGATACTACGCCCAAGGTCTCTCCTACCGTTACGGGCCAACGCCCCCGATGGTTTTGGACAACAAATCGATAAAATCCCGCGTTGCGAATATGGTCAGCGGTCGATGCTCGTTCGTTGTTCCCACCTCAGTCTAGCGTGATATGGAAGCTGCGTCTCCACTATGGTTAATAGTTTTCCTCTATCGCCACGCCAACCTGTTAGGCCCAAAATGTCGGGTGCACAATTCACACCCTTCATCACTTCACCGTGTCCAAGTGGAGTCTCGGAACTCTTGGTACTTTTCCTCCGTGCACGTCTGTATGTTGGGGAAACAAGCTGTGTCGAAGGTGTCCTTTGGGGCTCTCTACCAACTCCCTTTTGACTCACCCCAAGTATTGTGATGAGGATACCCCCCTTGTTTCCCACAACGAGTTTAACTCACGTGGGATTAGGAATTGGGTTGACATCTGTACTTACTCGGGAAGTTGTAACCATCCACGGTCCGAGCTGTAAGACCATAAACTAAGATTCTCATCTGGAACTACATTCAGCTTGATTCCTATCTTGATAGGATACATAGGAATTCCCAGACCCCTTGTCTTTGGGTCCAGCTTGAGTTCAGCAAATTCACCTCTCTGGTCATGCCTACAGGACCCCGACTACGGGACCGCGTGGCGTATTGTGGGATTATGTGCTCATTCACGTTGGGTTTGCAATGGCTGCACCACGCACACCCCCGTTCTGAGGTTTAGCCCTCTTATTCCTTGTCTAGCTTGACATTAAAAGGCACCCTTCAGAACTACGTGTGTCTTGATTCCTATCTTGATAGTATACGTAGGACCGCCCGGACGCCCTGTCTTCGGGTATAGCCCATTTAGGGAACCAGTCTCTCCCCCTATTTCACCTCTTACCTCTATATAGGCCCCTTGGCCTAAGGTCTCCCTCTCCGATTGGCGTACAATTTTATGTGGGATCATGTCTCCGTCAATTGTGTTTTATAACACTATGCACGTTCCCCGCCTAGCATCGTCTCTGCTACGTATGTGATGCATGACGTTAAAATGCACGCTTGGTCCTATCATACGACCTTAAACTGTGACATTATTGTCCTGGCCGCCCGACGAAAAACGGCACTGCATTGTGGTGACCTCGTTATAGAGGACATCACGTTGGGTATTGGTCACGTGCCATGCCATTTGTCAATGCCCATCACGGCTTGATCCTTATGGCGACATCACAGCCTTCTATTCTAGGCCTGTCCCTTCACAAAAAAAACCATTCACCTTATAAAACAAACAAGATTCATCAAATTCCACTTCTTTTAGTGCAAGGTCCACGCCTGCACTCCCCTTTTCCCCCGGCACTAGTATCTTACCATGTCACCTTCCAGAACTACGTATGGATTGATTCTCATCCTTATGAGATACGTAGGAGCGCCCAGACACTTCCCCTCCGGCCCAGCCTAACCTTTGTGTTCGGTCCCTCGACTCGAGCATTTCCTCAGAGAACGCATGGTAAGTAGGGCTTAGGTCCTCCTTCACGTCGGGTCTTGATTCCATGTGTCCCCAGCTCCCTTTACCCATTTATGGTCTAAGGTCCATCAAGAACTACGTGAGGCTTGATTCTCATCCTTATGAGGTACGTAGGAGCGCCCGAGCACTTCCTCGCGGGACCAGCCTAACTTTCGCTTTTGGTCCCTCGACCTAGAGCCTCTTACAAGGGGGTCGGGCGGTGTGATATGGGATTACGTCCTCATTTAGGTCAGGTTGTTCATCACACCGCACACAACCCCTATTCCCATTCACGCCAGGTGTTTGAGTTACTCCACCATGTGCCTCTAATGTCTCTTCCCATCCATGGTCCGAATTCTACGACCTTAAACTAAGATCTCCCTATGGGAAAGGAATCTGCTCCCTCCCTTTAATACATCTCGTTGTCATATTCAGATGTGTCTTGAAAAAAAGCCAGAAGTGTGGGATTTTCATGGGGACATGCCCCTCGTCACATGACCAAGATTCGTGAGCTCGCTATTTGGATCCTCATCCTCTTCCACGTCCCAAAGGACCTTCAGACGACATAGATACCATGCTTAAGGGCTCTCCATGAATGATGGACCTAAGGGACCTCCAATCATTGCAGGCCAACATCCCTACGGATATTTTACAACATTTGTGACATGGTCCCGTGTTTCGAACATGGTCAACGGTCAACCCTCATTTGTCTGTCCCCATTCTAGGCTAACGCGACAGGATGCTGTGTTGCGAACACGGTCAGTAGTTATCCTCCATCATCACGCTGCCATCATCATGATCTGAATCTCGAGTGCCATTATTCACACATTTCCACGTTCTCATGTTCAAGTGGAATTCCATCATACTTGGCTTTTTTCTCTTCGCGCATCTAGGTGCGCTAAATGATCGCGTTAGTGCCATTGGGCCAGTATTCACCGAGCGTCCCTTTTCCCTAACCTTCCCCTTTTTGTGTCAGGAAATTCCCACCACTACTTCTTGTTTCCCACACCGAGAACAACTCACGTGGGCTTAATAGTTTTGGCAGGATGTGTACCAACACAGTCGGGATGTTCCTCGTCCCACATGACGTTAAACTGCGCTTCCAGAACTACGTATGGCTTGATTCCCATCCTAATGGGGTACGTAGGAATGCTCGGCCACTCTTCTTCGGGCCCAGCTTAATCCTCAATCTTGGTCCCTCGACCTGAGGAGTTTCCTCCAGGAGTACGTGGTGAGATTTGGACTCCAAGTCCTCATTCACGTCGGTTTCAGATCTACCGCACCACACGTTCCCTGGGATCTTCCCTTTTATTCCGCGTCCTATCGTATGACGTTAAACTACAGGATTCCATGTGTCCTCAACGCATGACACTAAACTGCGGTTCTACCCTGAACTAGTTTAGGATGCCCCAAGATCCCATTGTGAAGCGGCAGGACCCCTCTCTAGAGAGGCCCTGTCCCAAATAAGGAATGATCCATGATCAAACCAATGCGCCCATATGGTGTACTCCCACCACGGTGGTGTAACTACCTAAGTGTTGGATTCTGTTCGGACAAACAATCACTCCATATTCCACGCTTTTCGTGCCCCTTATTCGGACCCTCGTCCCCTTTCATGTCTCACGGGACCCCCTAACGGCCTGGTCTCATGCCGCATCAGCTCACCTACCGTCCTGGGCCAACGTTCCAGAAGACGGGTCATGTTTGGAAGGACCCCCTAACAGTATGGATGTTTGACCTGTGGTCCGCCAACTGTCCTAGGCCAACGACCCGAAGGATTGATCGACAACACTTCTGACATGGTCCCGTGTTTCGAACATGGTCAACGGTCGACCCTCATTTGTTGTCTCCATTACAAGCTAACGCAGTAAGGATACTGCTTCTCCTCCAAGGTTAACGATCGTCCATTATTGTCACGCTATCCCCACAGTGTTCCGAATCTTGGGTATCGTGATTCACACTTCCCATTTTCGTCTGTTTGGACCGATTTTAGCGCCCCTGGCATTGCCCCATTTGTGCATAAGAGCACGCTGAAGAAACGGTAATTCAGCTATCCAGAAAGTTCATTTTCCGATCAAGCCTCTCCCGTCCTTCAGAAGTCCGGACTGGTAATCCGAATCTCAGATTCCCGGAGCATGATCCCCACTCCTATGGTAGGTCGGATGAGAGGGCAACTATCTTCTGTTTCTCACATCGGCCTCGACCCACATGGGCTTGGGGAATTGTCGTCGAACGTCCCGCAAACATTGTAGGGATGTAACGAGGCGATTCAAACACTGGAAATCGTGCGCGCTACGGCAGTCAAAACAAAGAAAGAAATTTTTTTTGAAGCATGAAAGTACTAATAAAATGTTTTTGGGTTTGTTACAATACCCGGGGGTCGACTTCCCCCATGGACGGGTTGATCCCGTCAAAAGAGCGTTGCAGCTCCGCCACCCGTTGTCTTGTGGCATCCAAGGCTTGCTGCCGCTGACTTAGCTCCCGCTCCTCCTCAGCAGCAGCGGGACACAGTTCATCAGTACTGGATTTGGCCCTCTCTACGCCAGCTTGAACGGCAGCCATCTTTCCAGAGGTCTGCCTCATATGCTCTTCTGCCTCTGCCAGCTGGGCCTTGAACTGTGAGACCATCTCAGATTGTGCATCAAGAGAGGCTGAAAGCTCGTCTGCCCGGGTCTGCATCTGTTGGACCTCGCCTTTAGCCTCCTAGAGCTTCTTGATGCTGGTCGCCTTCCTCCACTGCCAGCCCACGTTGAGCCCACGATCATGCTCCCGGATCTTCTCATCCATAAGATCTCGGATGAGTGCGTGAGGACGTTGGTCATCCACTCCCCCAGCACACAGTTCATGTAACCGCGAGCGGAGTCTATCCATTTCGGCGAGCCATTGTGCTTGGGGGGTGTCCTTGATAAAGCACGTGATCAGCTTCCACGACTGGCGGCTGACATTGCTTCTGTCTTCCTCGTCGGAGGCTATTTTGTCATAGTATGCGCGATTGGCAGGCTCGTATGCGGGATACACCCGCAAGAAATCCTCACCAGGATCTACATCTGGTGTTGAATCCAGTACGACACCTGGCGCCGAAGCAGGCGTGACAGGACTGGGACCGACCGGTTGATCCTCTTCCTCAGAGTCCACCTCAATGACTTCGGGTACGGCCTTGCTGGTGGTCCCGATAGTGATGATGTGTGTCGCAGCTTGAGGAGATGGGGGGACTGTCACCATCATCACCGGCATGCCCCTAGGAGGGACGCCACCAGACATCCTGACCAGTCTTGCCGCAGCAGCTCACGCCAGTCGGAGAACTGTACGACAGAGAGGGACATAAACGTTAGTTGGCGGGCATAGTCTACATACGACGACAGGGGAACCAGTAGAGGAGACTTATGGAGATCGACCTCCTGGCGCTGCGCTTGAGCCGGTACCGACGGGACCCCGAGGCGAGGCCCTCCGTATTCTGTTGGAAGGTCTGGAGATTCCGAAAGAGCCTCCCCGGGTGCTCTGGTCCCACCAGACGCGGAACTGGACGCAGCCATAGGCGTGGGTTCTGAAGGTCCCGCATCATCACCCGCCGAGGGGTGAGAACGAGGAATGCGAACAAGTTCTTCATTCATGGCTCAAACATTGGTGAGATATTCATAGCGACCCAAGAACAGATCATAAGGAAAGAAGTTTGGAATGCTACCTCGAGAGCCTCTGCGAATTCGTCGGAATTTGAGCCTCGATCTCTGACCTCTCCCTCCTCCAATGGGATCCCTCCTCCAGCCTCATCCTCTAGAGAGGAGTCCTCTGATTCTTCCGGCAGGGGGAAGTGCTCCCTCTGATCGGAAGCTGATAACTGTGGGGGGACCGTCTGATTCAACAGTACCCTGACCCGGTCTGTCATTGGGCGAGGGACACCACTGGAGTGGACGTAATCCTCCAGCTCGTCCAGGTACTGTTCTGCCTCCGCCGGAGACACCATGAATCCAGCTCGGACTGGGCCTATGCCCAGTAATTCCATCCCGAGGTGATTCAGGTGGGCCCATATATCAGGTGGGCTGAGGAACTGCCGGTTGACATCCCAAATGTCCCAAGCTTCCGGGAATACGGCATCCTCTGCCATGTCGATATGACGCAGGCGCTTCCCCGGAGCCTGAGTGGATATCTTACGAAATCCCCTCGATGGCTTCCCCTCCGAATGGCCCTGCTCTTCCGGAATCACCGGATCCATCACTGCTGCCATACCCTCGGCCGGTGCAGGTCTCGCCGCCATGGCAGCCCCACTACCGCGAGCGGCCTTAGCTGCCCTCCGACCCTGACCTCGGGATTGGGGAGGCCCACCATCACGGACCCGAATAGTTGGTTGCTTCAGCATCTCCCCTGGGTAAGCAGCCTCCCAACTAATGGCATACTCCCTCACCAATCCGAAAGCGGCGGTGGATGGAGGCAATGAAATCCGCATCTTCCCATCTTCCCGTGTGAACATGAGCCACAACTGCCTCATCACACACAGGTTCTCCTTGTGACGCACCTCCTAGTAGACATGCAGGGTCAGCCGCTGGAGGCACCGGAACTGCCTCGTAAACCGATGCAGGGTGTATGGTTCGCAGAGTGGCTCACGATCTATCCATGCCACCAAAACTCCACCTCGAAAGGCCAGGAGGTAAGCCTGATGTTCTTCCGTTCCCCGCCCGTCATCAGTAAGTATCCCCGTCGGCAATGGTAAGGGGTGGAAATTAATCTCATCCGCCCTCCACACCCGATTCAGCACCATCAGAATGGCTAGTTTGAATGGGAAGCTCCCGACCGCGTTCAGGATGGAGGGGCAGAAGTTCGATCCCGGCAGCGAAATGGGGTTTGGATACTCGTAAATCCCCCTGATATGCGCTGCGATCCACCCATACAAGAGGTGGAAGGGCCCGCATATCCTTGGCGGCTTCTTGCCCTCACTAATGTGTTGCAGCATTCTATACAGTTTGGTGAGCATCGGAATCCCCAGGTTGATCCGCTGCCCCGTGGCCAACATCGACACCATAATAAATGAGATGGGCCGCACCCCCATGCTTGTATCCCTCACCGGTAGGATCCAACCACAAATGAGAGCCGCGATGAACGCCCCTAGCCTGACTATCAGCTGTTGTTCAGTGCTGACACTGAAACCCCAAGTTTTCCATTGGATGTCCTCCAAGACCCCCAATACGAGTGCCCCTTGCCCCGTTGGGCCACCCTTGGACAAGTTCGAGGCCTCAGAGGGAACTCTCAATTCTCTAGGAAATTCAGGAAGCATTTGAACCATCTCTTAAAGTGGACATCCCTCACTGCCTCCTTGTCCTCTTCAGGGATGAGTGCCATCAGCGCTGACGCCAGTCACAGTATTTGCTCTGTATCCTCCCATGCGCTGATGACGGGGAGGAACTCATCATACATGGCCCCAAAGATCGGAACCCCAGAAATCTGGTGGACATCCCACAGGCTGATGCCCACCTCCCCATGATGCAGGTGAAATGTATTGGTCCTAGATGACCATCTGCTCAGCAGTTCCAGCATCAGTTGCATCGGTTGGTAAATGTGTAATTGGGAGGCCCATGCTGCCTTATACAACCCCACTCTCCTCAGGTCGGCCCCCAACTCCTCGCATGAGGTGCCTACCCAGTAGGCTCAGGCCCAGTCATCAGTAAAGTTTCCACCCAGGCGCAGGTCCCACTCATCGGACCATCCCTTCTTCGAATCCTGCAAATCCGCCTTCGACATGGTGTGGTAGAGAGGAGGGGACGTCTCCGGTTGCAGTGGCTTCCCATCAATATCCTTCAAATGGTTATAGAGACAGTCATCGGTGATGGATGTGAAGTTCTCTTGTGCATGACCATCGGCCGCCCTGAACCATTGGTGCTGGCATGGTGTGCTCAAGAACCAGCAGGCTGGTTCGTCCCTACTCGCCTGAGGGATGAAGACGTCATCCCTCAGCCCGAAGCCGTACAATGGCAGCTTCTTACACTGCGGATAATCCTTCTGACCCTCCGATAGCAGATCTGTCAAAGAAGTGTGGTCTGAATGGCTTCGGACCATCTCCCCCAAGCCTAGACAGTTGGCCATCTCATCCCGATGGGCCACATCTGCAAGCACCCCCAATACAGCCTCTTGATGGGAAATTTCAATTCCGGCCCTCAGAAAAGATTTTTTTTCAGTTGGATCGCGAAGCTAGACCGCAAAGCTGAATCTTGAAGCTGGATCGTGAAGATCGGTCGCGAGACCAAGCGGCGAAGTCTGGCCGAGGCCGACAAATAGAAGTTCGCATGGCGCAGACGCGGAGTCGGAGACCCGCGGTTCACCGCGAAGCTCGAGTCGCGGAGGGCTGTCGCGGAGTATGCAGAGCTTTGCGTAGTCAAGAGCACAAAAAGACAAGGAAGTCACATGAAGACAAAACAGGTCGACCCCCTATTTATAGGGGGCGACCCCGGAGCATCGCGGCACGCCTCACCCGTGCGGAGCATCACGTCACGTCCGGATCCGTGGCCCCGGTCAGCACCGCGGGCCCCCTTCGCGTAGCTGCATCGCGAACCACCGAAAATTTTGGCGATTTTCCCTCAGACTTCGACCCTTCACCCTCCACGGCTCCAAGTCTGAGGGGGGGCATTTGTTCGCACCAAAATATGGCACGAAAGTAAGGGACGAAAAAGAAGGCGGGCACGCTGCATCGCGAAGCACCACCGCGAAGCACCAACGCGAAGCACCGATGTGAAGAACCACTGCGAATCACCCCGGGCAGCGCGGTCGCACGAAGCTCCAAAGGTGGTAAAACTCCACGAACGCATTTGATGTTCGAGAGCCCGCCGCGAAGCTCGAGAGGCGGTAACAAACCGCGAATGCATATGACATTCGCGAGCCCGCCGCGAAGCTCTAGAGGCGGTAACTCTTCGCGGACGCCGTTGACTTTCGCGAGCGCGCCGTGAAGCACCTGAGGCGGCGCGCGAGTTCTGCTTTGCGGTGCCCCTTACCTATAAATACAGGACTCCCCCTGAGTCCCGAGGATGGACAATCCGACCTTTCGTCTTCTCCTCTCCCGAATCGCGAAGCACTCTTTTCCCCGGGAATCATGAGCTCCGCGAGGTACTTCTACTTCGCGAGATGCCTTTGCTTTGTCTCATTTTGAGCCCCTCTTCCGAGAGGGATGCCCTTCGTGAAGCTCAAGGGCATTCACAAAGGAAGGGGATTCCCAAGGGAACCTGGGAAACCGTGGAGCGTTTATGCTTCTCAAAACACCCAACCTGTACTAGTGATCCCTATGCTAAGGTAGGATCGCTACACATCGCGAAGCACACTGCTTCGCAGGACCCTGCTTCGCGAGGCAGTGCTCCGCGAACATTGTTCCACTTCGTGAATCACCTTCCACTCACACCTATTCCCCATGCTAAGGCCAAGGCACTCCACTTCGCGAAGCACACTCTTTTTCTTAGCAATTCCTCCTCCCGTGCGACCCTCCAGGTTTTTACGATGTGATTTCAAAGTCCCATGGAAAATACCACCCGTAGCGTTGCTTCGCCTAATGCTTTTTCGCATAGGCACGCTAACGGCTATTTCTTCTTCGCATAGCCATGCTAACGTGGACCCCTTGATGGTTCGTTCCACAACCCCCCTTGACCACGGCCTTACTGGTACCTTCCCTTCCACAAGGACCGGAGGGTACCGGTTATGTAAGTCCTAGGGTGTGGGGTGAACCCACCTCGTCCGAGCTGCAGGACGTTAAACTGCCAAGCACCACGTCCTCAACACATGACATTAAACATTGACCCGACCCCGTGCCTCTCACGAAGGGTCCCCCCAGCTCGAACATTTTTTACGCCACTCGTCTCCACTGGAGTGGAATCACCCATCCACAAGGGGTGATATCCTCCTTATTGGAGTGGCGTATGTTCTCTGGAGAAGGGCGACCCTAGTTCCCCAACGGATGGCTGCACCTCTGCATCTTCGTACTTCCCCACTACCAAGGTCAGTGGAGGGTGTGATAGGGAACAAGGCACCTCCCATCATTGGTCCCAAATCCCTCTTTCTCTGCGCTTTGTCACACTCCGGGCCTCCATCCTGGAGTAAGTCCCAGCACCATGGGCCGCCTAACGTGTAATCCCCTCTTCGCTTCTCATGGATGCATCCTTCACGACGTGATCGTCAGGTCCTTGCAACCTCTTATTTCTTACACCAAGCATGACTCACATGGGATTAGAGTGAACACCGACCCTGACCCCCACCCATAGTGAACTACGAGGACTTTTATCCATGTCAAGACATGGTACGTAGGAAGCCTCAATGAGGTTCATGCCGCATTACTCGTCCGTTCATTCACGTCGAGTTTCTCCCTCGTCCAGCATGACGTTAAACAACATGCCCTCATCCAACATGACGTTAAACTATATGCCTTCGTCCCACATGACATTAAACTACACACCCTTTCTCACCTGAACTACGAGGTCTTTGATCCATGTCAAGGCATGGTACGTAGGAATCCTTCCAGAGGTTCAAGCCCACCACTCATTTGACTAAGGTCTACCTTCACGTCGGTTCACCGACGAAGCCCCCTTTGAACTACGAGGTCTTTGATCCATGTTAAGGTGTGGTACATAGGAAGCCTCCACGAGGATCAAGCCCACCAGTCATCCAATTCACGTCGAGTTCTACCTGCGTCCAACATGACGTTAAACTGTATTCCATAACCCGAACTACGAGGACTTTGATTCATGCCAAGGCATGGTACGTAGGAAGCCTCCCGAGGTTCAAGCCCATCTCCCATCGGACCAAGGTCCCTCATTTACGTCGGTTCGCCGACACCCACCGCCCGTCTTTTATTCACGTTAGGGTTCACTATCGTCCCACATGACGTTAAACTGTATTCCATCATCCGAACTATGAGTACTTTGATCCATGTCAAGGCATGGTACGTAGGAAACCTCCCCAAGGGTCAAGCCCACCACTAGTGGACCCACGGGTATACTTTCACGTCAGTTCACCAATGAAACCCTTTGAACTACGAGGTCATTGATCCATGTCAAGGCATGGTACGTAGGAAGCCTCCCCGAGGATCAAGCCCCTCTCTCATCGGACCAAGGTCCACCTTCACGTCGGTACATTGACGATGTCCATCGGAACAAGGCCCACCTTCACGTCGGTACGCTGACGATGTCCATCGGACCAAGTTCCACCTTCGCGTTGGTTCGCTGAAGACATTCATCGGGCCAAGTTCCACCTTCACGTCGGTTTACCGGCACCATCCCGAACTACGCGGACTTTGATTCCCTGCCACGGGGATACGTAGGAAGCCTCTTTGAGGCTCAAGCCCAACTTCACCATCGCCCTTGTGATGGTCCCATTTCACTCCCCCTCCAATCCATTCATCCACCTATCACCCATCCTGATTCTCGCCCGGACCATCATATCTCGGTGAGACCATGTCGGTATGCTCCTCTTTACAGCCGCCCATGGGCTGGCCCCGGTATCGGCATCCCTTCAAGGGAAATACCTCAATCGAATCTATCCTAGCTAATGCTCCGGTTCAGTTGATTCGTCTCCGCTGGACATTAAACTCGCGGCGTACCCTGTGTTAAACATGGGAAGCTGGGGAAAACATCAGATTTTTGTCTATGGAATATAATTCCTCGCGCTCAATGTGGGATGCCTCGGGCTTCCACGCCCTCGAGAAGCCCTGTGACCAGGGATAATAGACAGACATGTCAGTTTCCCATCATCCAGACACGCTACTGATGCCTCAATGTGACTACTCCCCCGACTGAAGGTTGCTTCCCTGACTGGACCCTTTGGAATGTCCTGACAGAAGCAGTGTAATTAACCGGCGTCCATGGAAACATGGCACTGGGAAGAGTTTCACGAACTATGTATTAAATCTATGAGGGAGACCCGGACTAGGTGACGAGTTCTGAGGAGGAATCCACAGAAAGAAGAACCGACATCCCATCATCCTGTTTCGATCAAGGAGCAGACGTCCCTGAATACAGAGCAAATTCCACCCGCCTTTGGAAAGCGGGAATGCGGGGAAACAGATGCGCGTCCTCCACGGACGGATGCGCGTGCCCCGACGAAAGCGTCGGAAACAATGATGTAATGTAAACTTTATGAATGTATCTAGTGATTCCAAGGATACTACACTAATCAGTCTTTCGAGACGTGAACTATTATGATCACGTCAATGTTATGTAATAATGCATCGACTCTGGGTAACTGGGTTCGGGGAATTACAGTTGGTATTATAGGAAGTTTAGTACAAACCATGGAAGATAGATTTAGATAAACTCTAATTAGAGCACATAGACTTAAGTTGGACTTTGAGGATTAGTATAGAAGAGAATCCAATAATTTTGGTATTGTAGAGATTTTGTGAGTTTTCTGTGCAATACATCCCTATCTGGATACGAGCAGGTAGAGGCGGCTTTGGCACAGATGTACCTGGGCACAAAACCCTAAAACATAGCATTGAGCTAGTCTCGAATGGGAACTAGTGCACGATAATGGGACTTTCTTCATTATCGGTTACGACACTCCCGGGGGATATGCTTAGGATAATTCTCATTTTCTTTACAAACCATTATGAAGGGTTTATGAGTATATACTTCCTTAAAGAAAACATTTTTTATGATTATGGATTATATATATAAACTGTTCAATTTATGTTAAGTGTTTTACAAGTTTGGATTTATGTATTGTTATTCAAAAACTAATCTAGTGTATGAAATTGTTTAGAAATGGTGCCTAGAAGCTGAAATGGAAATCGTGTCAATGCACACACTCCATGCAGGGATTTCTCTCCTACTCAAGATAATTATAGTGGAGCATGTGATACAACTGGTTCTGATAATCTTATCACCATATTGGGACAACTCACTCAGGTTATGAATAATAACCTTACCTATATGAAGCACCCAGATCCCCAACATAGAGGATCAATGTCAGATCGCTTCATGAGGCAACAACCACCAACATTAAATGGGAGTAGAAATCCATTAGTAGCTGAGAAATGGATAAATTCCTAAGAGAAAATATTCCAATCCTTGGGGAGTAGTGAAAGGGAAATAGTTATTGTGGTAGTTTAACACCTCACTGGAGATGCTAACCAATGGTGGTCATTGAATCCAAACAGAATGGTGGATGATGTAGTGTCAAATACGTAATGGAGGGAGTTAAAAGTGATTTTCTTAGAAAAATATTTTCCTTATCACCATCGAGCAGATATGGAGTGGCAATTTCCGAGTTTGAGAAAAAAGGAGGATGAGAATGTCGCAAAGTATGAGGCTAACTTTACAAGGTTAGCGAGGCATACAGCTGATTATATACATAACCCAAGGAGTAAGATAGATAATTTATTAGATGGGTTAAAACCATTTGTCCATAGAGCATTAGTCTCACAATCCTTCTCGTCATACGATGATATCATCTCTTGTGCTATCAAGACAGAAAAGTAATTCTCTAATTCTTATGAATTTAAAGAAATGCTAGAAAAGAAGAGATCTGATGATCACTCTAGGACTAGAAATAATGGGAAGAAAGGAAATGTTGAATATCTATCATGTAGTAAATGTGGGATGTAACACCATGGTACTTGCTTGAAGGGAATGGGAGTGTGTTACAAGTGTGGTGAAAAAGCCACCAAGATCTTGATTTCAAGGGGAAGAAAGAAGATACTGATGTTCAATACTACAATTGTAGGGAGATGGGAAATTATGAAAATTAATTTCCTAAGCTTCAGGGTAACATACATCCGAAAAGGCCAAGGGATCAAGGCCAAGCTTATGCTATCACTAATGCTGAGGTAGAAGCTTTGAAAGACATGGCGGTAGCTAATTTAATGGTTTCCTCAAGTTTAGAAAATACTTTATTGGATTCTAGATAATCTCATTGTTTCATATCATACCAGATTTCTAAGAAAATTAGATATTACGAATTTGATTTAACAAGGGATTTTTCAGTCAAAACTCCTAAGGGAAATATCATTGCTACAATGTTTTGTGAATCAGTCCCCATTAGAGAACATAAATGTTCTTTATCTGCTGATCTCGTCGTCATACCCATGATTGAATTTGATATAAACCATGGTATGGATTAGATTTCAGACCATGATTTGAATATTTATTGTAAGAAGAAGGAGGATACAATTTTTGTTGAAGATGATAAAGAACACCTTATCTTTAGAGAAGAATCATCACCACCCAATTCTTATCTAGATCCACCCCAGTAGCTCAACTAAATTCAATTATCAGGGAAGAATATAATGAAGTAACTACGGGTAAGGAAAAGGATGTTCAAATAGAGGATGTACCTATTATGAAAGAATATATAGATGTTTTTCCAAAAGATTTACCTGGACATCCTCTAAAACGAGAAATTGAGTTTTCCATTTATTTAATTCCTGGTTCAAGGCCCATATCAAAGACCCCTTATAGAATGACCATTGTAAAATTAGTTGAACTAAAGAAACAACTATAGGAATTGAGTAATAAGGTATTTATTCTCCCTCATGTTTATCCTTGGAGAGCCCATGTCCTTTTTGTTACGAAGAAAGATGGATCTATGAGGTTATGTATTGACTACAGAGAAATCAATGCTATAACAATAAAGAACAAGTATCCCCTACCTCACATTGATGATTTATTTGACCAACTGCATGGAGCTCAATAATGTTCAAATATTGACCTTCGATCTGGATACCATCAGTTGTGTGTGAAGAAGGAAAACATTCTGAAGACAATATTTTAAACCAGGTATGGGCATTACGAGTTTAAAATAATTCCTTTTGGGATGACTAATTCACCCTCTATATTCATGGATCTAATTAATAGAGTTTTCAAAGAACATATCAATGATTTTTTGGTGGTATTTATTAATGATATCTTGGTATACACCAAAAGCTAAAAAGATCAGGAAAATCAATTCCACGTTATCCTAAAGACTCTTAGAAGACATGACTTATATGGGAAGTTTAGTAAGTGTGAATTCTGGCTTCAGGAGATCTGTTTTCTTGGCCATATTGTCTCTAAGGATGGAATCTCTATTGATCCTTCTAAGACCAAGGCAATCCAATAATGGCCAGCACCTATGGGTATAACTATGGTATGTATTTATATTGGTTTAGCATGTTATTATGGGCGTTTTGTCCATAATTTTCCCCGATTGGCTAACCCATTAACCAAGCTCACACATAAAGGGGTTAAATTTGTTTGGACAAAAGAGTGTGAAGAATTTTTTGAAGAACTGAAGAAAAGATTAGTCAATTATCCTATATTGACTCTACCATCGGGAAATTATTGGTTCGTTATTTATAGTGATTCATCAAAGAAAGAACTTGGTTGTATCCTTATGCATAATGATATAGTTATTTCCTATGCATCACAACAGTTGAAAAACCATGAGAAAATAAATCCTACTCATGATCTTGAGTTAGCTACTATAATCATTGCTTTGAAGATATGAAGACATTATCTATATGGTGAGAATATGATATATATACCAATCACAAGAGATTAAAGTATATTTTCTCACAGAATGAACTCAACATGATGTAAAGGAGATGACTTGAACTACACAAGGATTATGATTGCACGATACACTACCACCTTGGGAAGGCAAATAAGGTGGCGGATGCTTTGAGCGGAAAGGATCATGGAGTTTTGAACAAAATAAAAGTTTAAAGGGATCCAATTTTCATGGAACTATTAAAGTTGGATATGGGAATAACCATGGAAGGTGAAACCTCAATACTTTTTTAAATGGTTGCCAAAAAATCGTTACTAGAAAGGATAAAGAGTTCTCAGACCAATGATGAAGAGTTTAAAAAGAAGATTAAAGCTGTGAATCATGGGAGATTGAGTGACTTTATGTATGAAGAAGGAATTTTGAAATTTGGGAAGAGACTTTGTGTTCCTGATATACCTGATCTAAAAAGGGAATTTCTGGACGAATCTCATAGTCCTAATTTCTCTATACACCCTAGGAGCACCAAAATATATAGAGATTTGAAGGAAAATTTTTTGTGGGAAAATATGAAGAGGGAAATAGCTGATTTTGTGTCAAGATGTATAGTTTGTCAACCAGTGAAATCTGGAAGGCAACAGCCTAGAGGATTCATGTAAGCTCTTCCTATACCTGAGTGGAAATGGGATAATATCATGATGGACTTTTTCATGGGAATACAAAAGACACCTAGAAGGAACGATGAAATATGGGTCACTCTTGATTGTCTTACCAAGTCATCACATTTTCCTGTTATAAGATAAGATTTACCACTTGAACGATTAGTAATACTATATATTAATGAAGTTTTAAGACTTCATAGAGTACCACTATCAATTGTTTCTGATCAAGATCCACATTTTACTTCAAGATTCTGGAAAAGTCTTCAGAAAGCTCTGGATACTGAACTTCATTTGAGCACTGCTTACCACCCCCAAACCGAAGGACAATCAGAAAAGACTATTCAAACCATAGAAGACATATTTAGATCATGATCACTTGACTTTCAGGGTATGTGGGGTCAATATTTACCTCTGTTCGAATTTTCCTATAACAATATCTTTCATTCAAGTATTCGGATGACAACATATGAAGCGTTATACGGAGAGAGCTGTCGCACACCAACCTGTTGGGATGACGTTGGTGAAAGAAAACTTGTAGGCCCAGAACTAGTGGGGGAAATGATGGAAAAGGTAAAGGTAATTCAAAACCACATCGAAGCAGCTCAAAGTAGGCAGAATAGCTATGCCAATAACCGAAGGAAGGATTTGGAATTTCATATAGGAGATCAGGTTTTCGTGAATGTATCTACATGGAATGGAGTTATAGGTTTTGGTAAAAAGGTAAATTATGTCCCAGGTTCATCAGACCTTTCGAAATTCTAGAATGAATTGGGGATTTAGCTTACCGTTTGGAAATGCCACCAAATATCTCCCAAGTTCACGATGTGTTTAATGTATCAATGTTGAGAAAATACATGCCTGGCCCAATGCATGTACTCACCTATGAGGATGTAGACATGGAACCCAATATATCTTATTGTGAAGAGCCTTTCACAATTCTTGATACCAGAGAACAAGTGTTGAGAAAGCGGACCACTAGTCTCGTAAAAGTTCTATGGAGAAACCATAAGATAGAAGAGGCAACATGGAAACCCGAGGAACTTATGATGAAGAACCACCCGAGTCTTTTTATGTAGAAATATTCTAGAAATTTCAAGGACAAATTTATTTGAATGAGGGGAGAATGTAACACCCCAAGCTTCCATGGTACGCTTCACTTTGAATAATACAATAGTGTGTGTTATACGGAACTTCGAGTTCTAACACACATCAACCAATCAAATTAGCCATTATGAATAGTAATACCCACTTTTTGAAATTTTATAAATTTTATCTTTCAAAATGGACATCATTTTTGGATTCGGAATATTAAAATTAGCCGAGGGTGAATTTTTTGTATTTTTCTGAAAACATTCAATTTTTGATGAATAGTGAAAAAACACTGAGTTATAGTTTAAAACCGAACTTTTGTAATTGTTTATTTTATTTTTATTTTAGGTCAAAATAGATACATAATAACCATATAAGTTCAATGTAATTCATTGGAGTCAGTTTATAATAATTTTAGATATATAAAAATTTTATTGAACTTTTCACTGCCTTTTACCCATCTCCTAGAAGAATTTGCAAATTCACATTAAACATAATTTTACCGCTTCTGGGAGTGGAATTTCGAAAATCCGAGAGACACGGTTAATATCAAGGAGTAAAATGTGGTTTAATAAGATAAAAATAATTTTTGGTTAATAGTAACTTTTTTACTTTCATTTACCACGGTTATATGTGAATAGGGTAATTAAGGGTAAAATGATATTATTATTACCCTAACACATGTCCTAATTCTATTGTCTAAGTGTAATTCGACCAAAAACAACCTTAGGAATAAAATATGAACCACTTTGGTCCACGTGGATAAGATTAGGACTTTTATTATTATATAATTTAAAGAAGAGTTGAAAGAGTTAAAATCAATGTTTAATAACTAAAACATTTATAATATAGGGATATAAAAATGATAAATTCAATTAAAGAAATTCATTAAAAAGATAAATAATTTTCCAACATAATGGTATTTTATTTATAATTTTTAGACATTATGTAATTTAATTTATTTATGACACAACGGTGATGTAGTAATTACCAAATTAATGAAATATTAAAATAATTGATATTATAAATATCCAAATAAATGTAATTTGAGACTTTTTATGAATTACAATAATTTTTAGGTTAATATGACATGTTATGATTGATTAAATGAATTTACTTTGTATTAATAAAGTATTTAGAACTTTAAAAAATCAATTATTAAATAGTGTCAAAATTGACATAAAGGAGTATTTAAAAAAATATTATATTATTAATTGATATTCTATTCCTAAAAATCTAAGGTTCAGAAAAATTACTTAGATAAGGGTATATATATTAATAATTAACCACTTGGGGTTCTCATGGCTTTTTATAGTAAGTTTATTAACCATATAATATAAAAATACAAAGAGACATGGTAAATGTTAAACTATTTAACTAAGAGGTAAATATAAATGTTAATGTTAATATAGTGACCCAAACCTATCTAAAATCTAGTGGTTGAAATTATTTCTATACATACCCACCTTAGATTCGAAATAAGTAACTTTGGAGCCGTTATGAAACCTTTATGAATTTATAATAAAATAATATTTTAAGTTTTTCCTAAGGTGCCCCCCACCACTCTTATAAAATGGGAACTACCCCTTCTCTCAAATTCAAACCTTAAAAGCCTTTTGGTTCGGCCAAAACCTTCCCAAATATCATCTCAACATCCCTCACTTCATCCTAGATTCCTTATTTAAGTCATAAATTCATCCTATGGATCCCTTTTTATCAAATCAAAAGGAAGAACCCAAAGAAGAGGTAATGATTTCACCACCCTCTTTCAAGTTCTGTTCTTCTACGACTTCTTCTTTCTTTGTTATTTCCATTATAAAATAATAACTCCAGTACCTTTTATATACTGTGATGTTATTATAAGTATTTTACAACCATATTTCGTATTCTATCCATCCTTTGAATGACATTTCAACATACGTGTGTACGTACGGCTTACCCTCTCCAGGTCGTGGTGTAATTGTTATTCAATAAATTATTATTTGGATGGGTATAATAATGATTTGTAATTCATGTAAATAATAAATATAACATGATAATGATTCTCTATATATGACACACCATCCAATTATATATTATTTTAATATCAAAAGAATGATATAGTCACTCGTGTGTACATACATATTACCGTCTCCACGAACGTGATAAGATTCATTCCCCATCGTATCAAATCAAGACTAATTTTCATTTGATGATAAAAAATAATGTTTAAGGACTTCATATCATTATGGATATGATTAAGATACAGCCTATGGATAACAATCACATCTTATGTAATAAAACATATAAAAGAAAACAAGTAAGTGAACCCCCGAAATGACGATAATACTTAGATATTATTAAAAAAACAATGTTAAAATATCATATATGATATCATATTAACGTATATGATTATTGAATAATTTAATAATGATTATTTCACCATTATACATGAGGTTAACCTAACCTTGACCAAGGAAAATTACAAGGTAAGTGTTTATTTCACAATCTCTTCATTATCCGAGGTTGTTTAAACGTAATTATCTACTGCGACCTCTTTATCATCCACATCCATGTTTCATAAAAATGTATTTCAAAACATTCTTAAAATTTTATAGAATATGGTTCAAAGTCATTTATACCCTTATTTTACTTTTTATAAGATGTTTATAAAGTAATCTTTTCGTCTTTTTCCAAACAAGGTCCTTTTTATCCTTTTCGACAAAAATAAGGTAAGAATGTCTTTTTTAACTTATACGGCAGGTGAGGCTATTTTCCACTATTATAAAATCATCGGAGATTCCTTTACAAGATTATAAGTATATTTTCAAATTAAATGGTTTATTATATAATTATTTGACTTTTAAATGATTTCAAAAAAGATATATTTCTCTCAAATAGTTTTGATTTTGTAAGAACCCAGTTTTTTCTGAGAAAGACTATGGAATATTCTTGATAATATTCCAGAGCAGCTCCTTCAGACGGCGTGCGATTCCAAGCCCCGGAGTGGCCGGAATTAAATTTTCAGTGCGTTCACACTGGAAGTGCTAAATAAATGAGATAACTCCTAAACGGAGTTCCGGATCAGGGATCCGAGTGTACGGATGAGTCCGGAATGGTTTTTTTACCCTAGGAGCGACATAAATCTTGTCGGCACGAGACTTTTGGACCCCTCGCCCGCTTCTGGAATGTTAAACGGATAAATAAATTAATTAATTTATTCATTTATTGGAGAAACGCAAGTATCTCTTAAACGGTGGCTCGAATCGGCAAACTGAGAGCACCGTTGAGTTCGGAGCGTGTCGTTTACCCTAGGAGGGGTATAAGTTTCACGGGCGCAGGTCGTTGGTGAAAAATGTCCTCGGGGGCATTTTCGTAATTTAGTGACTTCGGACGTTAAATTTTATAACTTTTGAACGGGATCTTGGATTAAAATTCTGAGACCACCGTTGTGCTCGGGAGGTGGTTTTTACCCTAGAGGAGGCTTAACCTCGACCCCGTCGGGAGTTTGGGATTGGGCCGACGGGCGGGTGGTTAAACGTTTTCTATTTAAACGCTTAAGTCACCCACACCCTCTTCCTCTCCCTCACCTGGACAGAAGCAAAGAGGAGCTCTCCCCCTCCTTCTCCACTCTGGAGAGATAGCTCCGGCGAGGCGTGGTGGCCGGAGGATCGTCGCGATGCTTCGGGCGAAGCCCCGCGAGGTAGGATGTTCCGTTGCATTTTCTATTTCCGTACCTACTTTGAACTCGTTTTGAACTGTCGATTCCTCGTCAAAATTTTTATAAAAGCACATGAACGCGTAGTATAAAATTTTCTCTTTCTGACGCTTGTTTCGGATTTAGAAGCGGAGATCGGAGGCGTTCGCAATCGTCCGCCAAAGTTGGAGGTTTTTCGGTTTCCGGCGGGATCGAGCGGCGACGCAGCCGGGGTGTCAGCGCGGGTGTCCGGAGGGGGTGTCTGGCGGGCGTCCGCGGGTGTCCGATGGAGCGCCTGGACGAGGCCGGGGCGCGGCGTGCCTTCAGCCGTGGGCCAAGGGGGCGACATCCGGTGGAGGCCGGTGCTAGGTGGAGCGCCTCGACGCGCCGGCGGGTCACCAGGGAGCGGCGACCCCGGGGTCGCGTCGCGCGACCCCCTTGCGGCGACCAAGACCCGCGCCGCGCGGGTCTTCACGCGGCGGTCGTGACAGGCCCTCGTCGCCTGTCTGCGCGGGGACCGCGTGTCCGCGGCCGGCCCGCACGGCTAAGCCGCGGGCCGGCCCAAGCCGGGCGGACCGGCCGGTCCAGGCCGGTCCAGCCCCAGGGGTCTTGCCCCCTCGGTGTTCGGACACCCGTAATTTCCGTTACGGGTGTCCATTTTGAGCGTCGTCTGCGGAAGTGGAACCGTATTGAGGAGATGGTCTTTTTGAGATAGTTTTGGGAATTTTCAATTCCCGAAACGAGGGGACGCGGAGGCGCGACGTGTCCTTAAGTGGATGAGTATTTTTCCCGAGGTTTTTGTTTTGGACGGAGCGGACGCGTCCGACATCCGTTTTGAGCGCCGTCAGCGGCATTGTGACCCTGGCACTGAGGCAGAGGTTTCCAGTGTGGTTCCGGGCGTTGAGGCTGGAGTTGAGGCGTGGGCCCCACGGCCCGTCTTTTGAGCTGTGTGCAGCCTTTAGCGACTTTTTCCTCAGACGTCCGTTCGGGGCATGCGAGCAGTCGATGTTGGGTGTTTTTCCGAGGGCAATGCGTTAGCGCAGTCTGCCCGCTGTAATTCCGCACGATGGTGCGGGGCCCACGAGGGACGTTTGGGCATCGACGGTGATTTTTCCATCTTACTCATCGGGCGACCGTTTTGGACAAGTGGATAGTCCATCTTGTGTACTTTTTCGAGAGGATCGCAACGGTTCAATCCGTTCGTTGCGTTTCCGGACCGGGATGCGGGCCCCATGTGGCGCCACTCATGTGTGGTGTGCCGGAATGTATCTTTCCCTCCGGGTACCCGTTCCACGCAAGTAAGCAGTCGATTTGACGTGCTTTTTCGAGATCCTTGCGATGGCGTAGTCCGCCCGACCTTTTTCGGTGATGTGGTGTGGGACCCACCGGACTTGACTACGGTGAATAGTACCTTTTTCACCGGGTGTTCATTTTGGGCAGTTGAGTACTCAATCCCATGTGTTTTTCTTGAGGGGATGGCAGTGGCGTGATCTGTTGGATCAGTTTCAGGATCTTGAAGTGGGGCCCACACGGGTTTGGTCACAGTGAATAGTACCTTTTCCACCTGTGGACCGTTTCGGGCGAGTGAGTAGTCTAACTCGCGTGTTTTTTCATGAGGATTACAATAGTGCAATCCGTTTGGTTGTGCAAAGCCTCTTGCGCGATCTTGTTGAATGTGGAGCATTGGAGGTGCTCTAGTGGCGGTCCGCCCTACTTTGTCTGTAGCGAACCCTTGCCGTGTGATCGCGCACTATTGGGAGAGTGACGTAAATGTTTCACGAGATGTGGATGACCGTGTCTGGGCCTTTGAGGTGGAGTTGTTACGTCACGCCTTCGCGTTGACGCTGGGTGCCGTGTGCACGATAGCCTTTGGGCTGGAATGAGGTATACTCCGGGAGTATACGGAAATGCTTGGAGGTACATGTGTTTGTTCGTACTTGAGAACGTT
The DNA here is from genome assembly GCA_963277665.1 of Viscum album. Taxonomy (NCBI): domain Eukaryota; kingdom Viridiplantae; phylum Streptophyta; class Magnoliopsida; order Santalales; family Viscaceae; genus Viscum; species Viscum album. Next base: position 26,615,742 of record OY728132.1, on the reverse strand, counting down.
GGTGCGGGTTGAGATGGGTCCACACGTTGTGTGGGCCCCACGTGCGTGTCGGGTTCTGCTTTGCGTACTATAACCTCTCGTGACGTCGAGGGTCCCTCTGTGTGTTTGTTAGACCAGCAGGGTAGAGTTTTCCCCTGGCTCGGTGCTGGTTTGTTGACCATCAGGGTTGAGTGGTCTCCCACTGGTTTCGTTCTCGATGGATCGGCCGGTAGCGATGTTAGTGACACTCGGTGATGGAATAGGCACTGAACCTCTTTTGGGAAAGAGTTGTTTTGGAGTTGGGTGGTTGCACGATACCCACTCCGTGTTCGGTTGGCCAGTGTTGTACCCTCCTGTAGAGATGGCCAGAGAAGTTCTGAGTTTTACCCTTCAGCGGGGCTGGGCAGTGGGTTAATCATCGACTTCCTCGGGTTTACCCTCCAGCAAGGCTGGGCAGTGGGTTTCTCACTGACTTCTAGGGTCTACCCTCCAGTAGAGACTAGGCAGTGGGTCACCCGATGCTATTAGGGTCTACCCTCCAGCAGAGAATGGGAAGTGGGTCACCCGATGCACTTATGGTTTACCCTCCAGCAGAGACTGGGCAGTGGGTGACCCGACGACCTCTTAGGGTCTACCCTCCAGCAAGGCTGGGCAGTGGGTCACCCGTCGTCTAGTTCCAGGTCTACCCTCCAGCACGGCTGGGCAGTGGGTCGCCTGTCGACTTATTCCAGGTCTACCCTCCAGCGGGGCTGGGAAGTGGGTCGCCTGATTATGTATTAAGGTCTACCCTCCAACAGGGCTGGGTAGTGGGTCGCCGGATTATGTGTTATGGTTTACCCTCCAGCAGGGCTAGGTAGTGGTTCGCTTGATGATGTGTTAGGGTTTACCCTCTGGCGGGGCTGGGCAGTGGGTCACCAGATATCTGGTTATGAATTACCCTCCAGCTGGGCTGTGTAGTGGGGACACCGGTTGGCATTATAGACTCAGTCCTCTCGACTAGGCTAGTATGTGTCTTACCTTCGTGATTACTGGAGCGGGACCCTTGGTTGTACGGGTCGGTGATGGAACGGCTTTGGCTTAAGAAGACCTCTCGACTACAGGGCAGAGATGAGGTATGGTTGACTTTCCCTAGAACTCTCACATATGAGGGGCACTTTCCCCACCGAAACGCGTTCTTGTGACGTGATCTAAAACCGTGCGGGCGAGTCAGTGCCGCCCAAAGCGGATAGTGTCAAGGTGCGGTGATTGACCCCCTTGGCTTGCGGTTCAAGGCAGACATGCGGGATGCTGGGCATCGATGATGGGGTTATGTCTGGGATTGTTGGATACTTGTTTTCTTGGGCTGAGCTACGGGACTGAGATCCCCTTATGAGCTCGTTTGGGATTCTTGGCAGAGCATATATATGTATATACCTCGTACGAGTACCCACTCCTTGGGTTTTGGCTGCTCTCCTTCCAGGAGAGGCGGAGACGTGCGGGGTATGCCACGTGCTTTCCGTGTCTAGCTTCTCGTGGTTGGACGAGTCTACTCTCCTACTATAGGTAGCGAAGACTCGACGAGAAGTTCACCTTCTCATCATTTCCAGGTCCTTGTGTCTGGACGAGTCTATCTTCTTTCTCTTGTTGGGTTGAGCTGGACTCTTTACTGCACTCCTTGTTGTACTCCTTTACTTTTCTGTTCGCTCTACTGCTCACCCTTCGGTACCTCCTTTTGTTGCTCCCTCGAGCCTTCAGGGTATCCTACTGAGTATTTTTATACTCACCCCTGCTTGGGATTTTCCCGAACATGGTGTGCCTTTGCAGACGACGGACAGGTGGAGCGTGACTTCGGTGGAGCGTAGGAGCTTGGGAGTTTGGACCGCGTGCGGTGGTCGTGGCCGGGATCCAGGTGGGAGACCCATTAGTTGTTTCTTTTGTTTACCTGTTGCCGGGTTGTGGAACCTTTCAGTTGGGCGTGAGTTTTGCCCCTTTTCTTTTCAGTTTGTACTTTGTACTTGTAGAGGTCGATGCACTTTTTTGTATGTATATATCAGTTTCCCTTTTATTTGCTTGCCCTTTTCTTTTACTCTGCACTTTTTCATTGAGTGTGCTGCGTGTGTGTGTGTGTGTGTGTGTACAGGTGCTTAGGCAAAGGCCTTCCCAAGTTATGGTGCCTTCGGCACTGGTCGCCAGCCCTTGGCCTATGGAGGCGGGCCTGGGGTAGTTGCGGCTCGAGCCCGGGTAGGGTCAGGTCGTGACAAAGTGGTATCAGAGGTGGTTCGTTCCTTGGGACGTTGTGCGGACGTCCCTAAAATAGGAATTGGTTGGGATATAGGGCAACAGTGTTAACGTGTCTCGAGAGCGGCTCTCAGGCCAGGGAGTCCAGTGATGGTGCGGCGGCCGACGTATCCATTCACCAGGACCTTGATAACCCGCTTGTCGACTTGGAATGCCGAGACACTTGTTGCAGGAAAATTTGTTTGTGCATCACATAGGATCGAGTCTTTGACCGTCCTTCTTGAGTCAGCTCCCCATCGTTGCTATTGGTATATACATATATGCTCATCTGACTGTGGCACTCCTTGATAATATTCAGGATGTCTCCACGAGGACAGCCATCCAGGGTACCAGATTTGGTTCGTGAAAACGACCCTAGGAGCTACGAGGCCACAGTCCAGGACCCATCATGCGAGCCCCTTTCTCCGGGTGGGCCGGTAGCAGTACCCCCACCTGTTGAGCAGCAGACAGTTTCAGCCAGAGCAGGCTGAGTTTGAGCGCTGGTTGAGTGCGCTCCGTGAGTTCTAGTGGAAGAGACCGCTGAGTTTCAGTGGTGAGCCAGACCCTCAGGCAGCAGAGGTTTGGCTCGAGGCAGTGGTTCTCCTTTTCAGGCTTGTGGAGACGCTGACAGATCAGAGAGTGGCTTTGGCAGCTAGCCTTTTTTGTGGAGCAGCTCGGCGTTGGTAGAGTCTGGTGACTCAGTTTCTTGACGAGTCATCACTTTCATTGGGGCGAATTTTAGTTGTTGCTCTGTGAGGAGTTTTTTCCCTCCTGCTTGCGCTCCATTCGGATTCAAGAGCTCCTGCAGTTTCAACAGGAAGGGATGGCGGTGGCCGAGTACGTGGCTAGTTTTGCAGACCGTGCATGCTTTTAACCGGACTTGGTCCATGACGACAACTTTCGAGCGCGGAAGTTTGAGCAGGGTCTCCACCGAGATATTCATGCTGTCAGAGTACCCTTGGGCATTTCCACATATGCTGGGGTGCTAGAGCAGGCACTGGTGACAGGGGGCTTCCTGTCATGTTTTGCGGTTGGTAGTGGCAGTGGGCGCGACGGAGCCGGGACGTCTGCCGTAGCTAGTAGGCGCCGGAGGACAGGACCTCAATGCAGGAGGCCTTCCCACTGCCGGTTTTAGAGACGTGGTGGTATACCACTGTGGTGAAAAGGCACAGGGCCTCAGCTGAGGATTCCCTACCATGAGTGGATCCCGGGCCATGGTTGTACACCACAGTGGCGCCAGAGGGCACCAGGGCAGCCCAGAGAGCGCCGGTGCTATGCTTGTGACGGGCGAGGTCACTTGGCATGAGACAGCCTGACCCGAGTTGCTGGAGGCATCGGGCAGGCAGCAGGCGCACCGCCACGGTAGAGGCAGCACCGTTATTGGAGTGGTACCTAGAGAGGTGGTTCTAGCAGAGGAGCGGGAGGAGCTGGAGGTGGGGGATGATGTTATGAGATCTCCCCATCACCACTAGGTGGTCCACGTCAGGCTCCGTGAGCTGACAGTTGGGACAGCGGGTAGCCGCAAGCTTTGGATGTCTATGATCCTACAGAGCACGGGATGGCGAGAGGTACCCTTGAGACCCTTCTACTGCTTGTAGTATAATTGTTAGGCTCTGCGTGTGAAATTCTTCTCTCCCGGCTCCTTGTTTGAGGTGTTACCAGGGTGACGCAGGGCATCGGGTGTAACCCTGTGGTGGTAAGGAGAAAGGTGCGAGACCTTTTCCTTTAGTCGATGGTGTTGACTCATTCGCCATTTGAGCGTGTAAGAGAGAATCGACTGTGGAGCCTCTAGCGTGACCAGATATCCTTGGGTGTTTCACCATATGGATATTCTGAAGGAGGGAATCACTGGGCCTTGTTCCAGGTGCAGGCGGTGATTCCAGTCGCGGCGTGCGACGTAGAGGTTTGACCGGGGAGGTGAGATACCCCTGAGGGCCTTCGGGCCGTTTGAGACCATGAAAAGGGATGGTGAGGTACCTTACCGCCTTTCCCTAACCCCAAAGTCTGGAGTTGGTGCACGACATCGGCAAGGGCTGACCTCGCGTGAACAGATCAATCCTTTGGTTTGTGTGTGGTGGTGCAGGGTTGTGCGTGGGTTCTTCTGGGTATGGGAAAGCCAGGTGTGGGCTTAGTACCCTGTGTTCTTCCCTGGTTTTTCTTTTCGAGGACAAAAATATTGAAGGAGGGAATGATGTAAGAACCCAGTTTTTTCTGAGAAATACTTTGTAATATTCTTGATAATATTCCAGAGCAGCTCCTTTAGACGGCGTGCGATTTCGAGCCCCGGAGTGGCCGGAATTAAATTTTCAGTGCGTTCACACTGGAAATGATAAATAAATGAGATAACTCCTAAACAGAGTTCCGGATCAAGGATCCGAGTGTACGGATGGGTCCAGAATGGTGTGTTTACCCTAGGAGCGACATAAAACTTGTCGGCGCGGGACGTTTGGACCCCTCGCCCACTTCTGGAATGTTAAACGGATAAATTAATTAATTAATTTATTCGTTTTTTGGTGAAACGCAAGTATCTCTTAAACGGTGTCTCGGATCAGAAAACCGAGAGCACCGTTGAGTTCGGAGCATGTCGTTTACCCTAGGAGGGGTATAAGTTTCGCGGGCGCGGGTCCTTGGTGAAAAATGGCCCCGGGGGCGTTTTCGTAATTTGGCGACCTCGAACGTTAAATTTTATAACTTTTGAATGGGATCACAGATTAAAATTCCGAGACCTCCGTTGTGCTCGGGAGGTGATTTTTACCCTAGAGGAGGCTTAACCTCGACCCCGTCGAGAGTTCGGGTTCGGGCCGACGGGCGGGTGGTTAAGCGTTTTCTATTTAAACGCTTAAGTCACCCACACCCTCTACCTCTCCCTCACTTGGACAGCAGCAAGGAGGAGCTCTCCCCCTCCTTCTCCACTCCAGCGAGACAGCTCCGGCGAGTCGTGGTGGCCGGCGGATCGTCGCGAAGCTTCGGGCGAAGCCCCGCGAGGTAGGATGTTGGGTTGCATTTTCCATTTCCGTACCTAATTTGAGCTCGTTTTGCACTATGGCTTCCTTGTAAAAATTTTGATCAAAGCACATGAACACGTAGTATACAATTTTATCTTTCCGACACTTGTTTTGGATTTGGAATTGGAGATTGGAGGCGTTCGCAATCGTCCGCCGAAGTTGGCGGTTTTTCGGTTTCCGGCGGGATCGAGCGGCGGCGCAGCAGGGGTGTCAGCGCGGGTGTCCGGTGGGGGTGTCTGGCGGGCGTCCGCGGGTCTCCGGCGGAGCGCCTGGACGAGGCCGGGGCGCGGAGTGCCTTCAGCCGCGGGCGAAGGGGGCGGCATCCGGTGGAGGCCGGCGCTAGGCGGAGCGCCTCGGCGCGCCGGCGGGTCGCCAAGGAGCGGCGACCCCGGGGTCGCGTCGCGCGACCCCCGTGCGGCGACCAAGACCCGCGCCGAGCGGGTCTTCACGCGGCGGTCGCGACAGGCCCTCGTGGCCTGTCTGTGCGGGGACCGCATGTCCGCAGCCAGCCCGCGCGGCTAAGCCGCGGGCCGGCCCAAGCCGGGCGAACTGGCCGGTCCAGGCCGGTCCAGCCCCAGGGGTCTTGCCCCCTCGGTGTTCGGACACCCGTAATTTCCGTTACGGGTTCCGTTTTGAGCACCGTCTGCGGCGGTGGAACCGTATTGACGAGACTGTCTTTTTGACATAGTTTCGGGAATTTTTAATTCCCGAAATGAGGGGTCACGGAGGCGCGACGTTTCCTTAAGTGGACGAGCGTTTTTCCCGGGGTTCTTGTTTTGGACGGCGCGGACGCATCCGACATCCGTTTTGAGCGCCGTCAGCGGCGTTGTGACCCTGGCACTGAGGCGGAGGTTTCCAGTGCAGTTCCAGGCATTGAGGCTGGAGTTGAGGCGTGGGCCCCACGGCCCGTCTTTTGAGCTGTGTGCAGCCTTTAGCGACTTTTTCCTCAGACGTCCGTTCGGGGCGTGCGAGCAGTCGATGTTGCATGTTTTTCCGAGGGCAACGCGTTGGCGCAGTCTGCCCGCTGTAATTCCGCACGATGGTGCGGGGCCCACGAGGGATGTTTGGGCGTCGACGGTGATTTTTTCCATGTTACTCACCGGGTGACCGTTTTGGACAAGTGGATAGTCCATCTTGTGTACTTTTTCGAGAGGATCGCAACGGTGCGATCCGTTCGTTGCGTTTCGGGACCAGGATGCGGGCCCCATGTGGCGCCGCTCGTGTGCGGTGTGCCGGAACGTATCTTTCCCTCCGGGTACCCGTTCCACGCAAGTAAGCAGTCGATTTGACGTGATTTTTCGAGAGCTTTGCCATGGCGCAGTCCGCCCGACCTTTTTCGGGGACGTGTTGTGGGACCCACCCGACCTGGCTACGGTGAATAGTACCTTTTTCACTAGGTGTTCATTTTGGGCGGTTGAGTACTCAATCACGTGTGTTTTTCCGAGGGGATCGCAGTGGCGTGATCCATTGGTTCAGTTTCGAGATCTTGAGGTGGGCCCCACATGGGTTTGGTCATGGTGAATAGTACCTTTTCCACATGTTGACCATTTCGGGTGAGTGAGTAGTCTAACTCGCGTGTTTTTTCGCGAGGATTACAACGGTGCAATCCGTTTGGTTGTTCGGAGCCTCTTGCATGATCTTGTTGAATGTGGAGTAGGGGAGGTGCTCTAGTGGCGGTCCGCCCTACTATGTATTTAGCGGACCCTTGGCGTGTGATAGCGCACTCTTGGGAGAGTGATGTAAATGTTTCACGAGATGTGGATGACCGTGTCTGGGCCTTTGAGGTGGAGTTGTTACGTCACGCCTTCACGTTGACGCTGGGTGCCGTGTGCACGATAGCCTTTGGACTGGAATGAGGTATACTCTGGGAGTATACAGAAATGCTTGGAGGTACATGTGGTTGTTCATACCTGAGAACGTTGGTGCAGGTTGAGATGGGGCCACACGTTGTGTGGGCCCGACGTGCGTGCCGGGTTCTGCTTTGCATACTATGACCTCTCGCGACGTAGAGGGTCCCTCTGTGTGTTTGTTAGACCAACAGGGTGGAGTTTTCCCCTGGATCGGTGCTGGTTTGTTGACCAGCAGGGTTGAGTGGTCTCCCCCTGGTTTCTTTCTTGATGGATCGGCCAGTAGCGGTGTTACTGACACCCGGTGATGTAACAGGCACTGAACCTCTTTTGGGAGAGATTTGTTTTGGAGTTGGGTGGTTGCGTGATACCCACTCCGTGTTCGGTTGGCCAGTGTTGTACCCTTCTGTAGAGATGGCCAGAGCAGTTCTGAGTTTTACCCTCCAGCGGGGCTGGGCAGTGGGTTATTCATCGACATCCTCGGGTTTACTCTCCAGCAAGGCTGGGCAGTGGGTTTCTCACTGACTTCTAGGGTCTACCCTCTAGTAGAGACTGGGCAGTGTGTCACCCGATGCTATTAGGGTCTACCCTCCAGAAGAGACTGGGCAGTGGGTCACCCGACGACCTCTTAGGGTCGACCCTCCAGCAAGGCTGGGCGGTTGGTCACCCGTCCTCTAGTTCCAGGTCTACCCTCCAGCACGGCTGGGCAGTGGGTCGCCTGTCGACTTATTCCAGGTCTACCCTCTAGCGGGGCTGGGCAGTGGGTCGCCTGATGATGTATTAAGGTCTACCCTCTAGCGAGGCTGAGCAGTGGGTCGCCGAATGATGTGTTATGGTTTACCCTCCAGTAGGGCTGGGTAGTGGGTCACTTGATGACGTGTTAGGGTTTACCCTCCAGCGGGGCTGGGCAGTGGGTCACCCGATATCTGGTTATGAATTACCCTCCAGCAGGGCTGGGCAGTGGGGACACTGGTTGGCATTCTAGACTCAGTCCTCTCGACTAGGCTAGTCTGTGGCTTACCTCCGTGATTACCGGAGCGGGACCCTTGGTTGTACGGGTCGGTGATGGAACAGCTTTGGCTTGAGGAGACCTCTCGACTGCAGGGAAGAGATGAGGTATGGTTTGACTTTCCTTATAACTCTCAAGTACGAGGGGCACTTTCCCCACCGAGACGCGTTCTTGTGATGCGATCTAAAACCGTGCGGGCGAGTCAGTGCCGCCCAAAGCGGATAGTGTCAAGGTGCGGTGATTGAGCCCCTTGGCTTGCGGTTCAGGGCAGACGTGCGGGATGCTGGGCATCGATGATGGGGTTATGTCTAGGATTGTTGGCTACTTGTTTTCTTGGGCTGAGCTACGGGATGGATATCCCCTTACGAGCTCGTTCGAGCTTCTTGGCAGGGCATATATATGTATATACCTCGTACGAGTACCCACTCCTTGGGTTTTGGATGCTCTCCTTCCAGGAGAGGCGGAGACGCGCGGGGTATGCCACGTGCTTTCCGTGTCTAGATTCTCGTGGTTGGACGAGTCTACTCTCCTGCTATAGGTAGCGAAGGCTCGATGGGAAGTTCACCTTCTCACCGTTTCCAGCTCCTTGTGTCTGGATGAGTCTCTCTTCTTTCTCATGATGGGTTGAGATGGACTCTTTACTGCTCTCCTTGTTGTACTCCTTTACTTTTCTGTTCGCTCTACTGCTCACCCTTCGGTACCTCCTTTTGTTGCTCCCTCGATCCTTCAGGGTATCCTACTGAGTATTTTTATACTCACCCTTGCTTGGGATTTTCCCGCACATGGTGTGCCCTCGCAGATGAAGGACAAGTGGAGCGTGACTTCAGTGGAGCGTACGAGCTTGGGAGTTTGGACCGCGTGCGGTGGTCGTGTCCTGGATCCAGGTGGGAGACCCGTCAGTTGTTTCTTTTGTTTACCTATTTCCGGGTTGTGGCACTTTTCGGTTGGGCGTGTGTTTTTCCCCTTTTCTTTTCAGTTTTTACTTTGTACTTGTAGAGGTCGATGCACTTTGTGGTATATATACAGCAGTTTCCCTTTTCTTTGCTTTCCCTTTTCTTGTACTCTGCACTTTTGCATTGAGTGTGCTGCATGCGCGCGTGTGTGTACTGGTGCTTAGGCAAAGGCCTCCCTAAGTTATTGTGCCTTCGGCACTGGTCGCCAGCCCCTGGCCTATGGAGGCGGGCCTGGGGTAGTTGGGGCTCGAGCCCGGGTAGGGTCGGGTCATGACAGATTTCGTCTCTATCAACATCCTTTGATGGATTTTAAGCTTATTTGAAGTTGATTTATTATGATACAAAACTTTTGTTTTGTATTGAATGTTTTGTGATATGTTTGACTGTGGATGTTTTATTTTCATACCATTCATGGTTTATGGATAAAGTATTGACATTACGTATTCTAGTTTTAATACGAATGTTTATGTTATTTTAAAACCTGTTCATATGAGGAATGCATTGGACTTTGTAAGTGATGGGTGGAGCCCACTATAGCTCCTCGATGCATCGGTAGGTCTCATTAGACAAACTAGTGTCTTGGAAAAAGACCTTGACAAAATATTATTTGTAGTCTGGGCACAAGGCCTTGACTATGTGGTTATGATAGTCTCGCATTATGCATTCCATCGGTATGAAAGTGGTTATTTATTTTTCATGTTCTTATTCGATTAGTACAATATCCATGTGAATAAGTAAATAGAATTATTTCATTTTATTTCTTCCATATTATGCTGAAGTTCATGTTTAAAAGGATTCTGTTTTATTTATACATTTTCCTAAATGTTTATGCTTATTTATGAAAGTTTCCGCAATATTGTTATCCATACTGTGCATCTGAACTCACCTCTTTATATGTTTTATTTTTCCTAGGATGTGAATAATTATTTTATGAATGACCTGCAGGGATAGTATGAGGGGATATGAGTGTTGTCTATGGAGACAAGATGTTGTTGTAGTTTTTCACTTTACGATGTAATATAATCTTTATGAATGCATCTAGTGATTCCAAGGCTACTAAACTAATCGGTCTTTTGAGACTTGATCATTTATGATCATGCCAATGTTTTGTAATAATGCAATGACTTTGGGTAACTGGGGTCACGGAGTTACAATATTCTTGGTTAGATGGGTAGGGCCCCACATTTAAGGAAAATATGATCCCAAAACATTCACCCATACACTAGGGTGTACTATTTTTCAAACAATTAACCAACCATGAAAACCCCCACAATTGAGGGTTTTCTTGGTTTTTACTATGTCAATGAATAGTTTGAAAAACTATATTCTGATCGCACACATCCCAAAGATTATAATTGTTTCCCAAAATTTCACCTGAACCATATGTAAATGTGACCCAACTAAAGAATGACCAAAAAGAGGTGTAATGAATCCCTAAAAATATATAATCAGATGCTACATATTATTAAATTGTAAAGGTGGAAATTATATTATGTTTCTATGTGATATATGTTATATATTATCATAAGATTTAATATTCCCTAAGTGTTGAACAATGTGAATATATTTTTTGAAATTATTCCTCTATTTTTTGAGAAGAAAATTTTTTCAGTTAGTATTCTGGTGAAGTTACCCATTCTGTAGAAAAAAAAGATATTTCATTGATTATATTGACGGAGGTAAAATTTTTCTATAGAGATATTATTGTGTTATTATTCTTTGAAATTATTTTTATTCATAATTAAAATGTATGAAATTTTAAATATGTTGTAGTAATATATCTGGGATTATTTAGAGTGATTATAATTTTATCTTCATAGTGGAAATGAATGGTTAATTGAAATAAGAATATTGTAGAAGGTAGGTGATAGAGACATATTTTTCATATATTATTAATGTATAAAAAAATATTTTTACACTATATATTATTATTTCTGGTATTTAATTTTTTTATTTTTGATAGGATACCCCAAATGTTTGGGAAACTATGAAAAAGAATGAATTAAGAAGGATGAATACACTTCGCAATATGATGAAAAGAATCATGGCACGACACATGAATATTGAAGATGGGAACCAGAATTGAGATGACTGAAAAGGAGTTAAAAGATGATGATATGATTATTTAAATGACATCTAATAATAAATGATATGTGAAGGACTACTTATACATCTTGAAAGTAATGAACCAAGCTACAACTGGGTGAAATGTTCCTGAAAACAAGTTCACAGGTCTTGAAATAAATTCAAACTATAAAAATGTGAAGGATTAATGTACTTAAAACCAACATATGATTTATTTTTACATCCCCAAATATTACATGTTGTGGACATTATTTATGACATGAAAAGGACATAAGTGACCGAGAAAGAAATATTTTTTATGGGTTTATGGTGGGGAATGCTTTTTAATGACTTTTAAAATCTCAGGATTACAAAAACCTACTTACGATTCCATTTATAATGGCCCAAGATCCTTGTGGCCCTATAAATAAAAGCCTATGTCATAAGATAGTATATCTATTCCCGAGGATCTGCTGCTATGCATTACTATTGGGAAACTACTCCTTAGTTTTTCCTTTTTTTTATTTTCAATTTTATTTCCCAAGTAATTTATTTATATTTTAATTAATATTTTCCACTTTCATTAAATCCCAATTTATTTCATCCCTGACTTTATCTTTCTAAATAAATCTATCTTTCCTCTTTCCACCGAGATATCTTTTCACTAAAAATGGAAAGTGACTAAACTAAGGATTGTCTTTGGGGATGTTTTAGGAATTTTTAATTACTCTTCCATAATTTAAAACTATTTCAAATTCATTTGTAGTGGATGCGAGATAATTGCATGGGTGGGGAAATATTTCACCACGATGTAGATCTAAATTTCATTTGTTTCTATAAATGGTAGGGATATTAGGTTTTCCTAAGAGGATTTAGAGGCCTTATAAAAATAATGACTTGGGTAGATAACATAAATACATTTATATAAAGTAATTTATTTTAAAATACAATTCAATATTGAAGGAGATCGAGTAACCAAACCCCAAAAGTAAGTCCTTTTTCTCTAACATGTATTCTATCTACCTCTATGTTTATGTTTCATTTTTTTATTTCATTAATCATTCAAAAACATAATTTTTTCATAAATAATAAAAAAACATGAGCAATATATTATTTTGAATATAATTAGTGACTGAATCCACTACGATGCTCCTCATGGAATATGACCCTAGTCATCCTCTATGTTGTATTAGGAAGATATATTTGTTTTTCACCGCCCTATGAATGGAGAATCATTAGGTTGTGGAAGGTATATTCATTGTTGATTTACTATATTATTCGATGTTATAGGAATTGTTGGACACAATAATTTTACTATGGTTTGAATAAATTAATGTGATTAAATGTTGTAAAAAAATTATTTTCATATCATGATTCCACTTTATGGAATCCTTATAGATTACCCTGCTCTAAATTGTTCAACTACTATTGATAGATGAGGTTGACCAGAATTTACAATATAAAACATCATTGACAACACTCATTGGTTTAACTAATATTTATTCCATTGATATGTACCATATTTATATTTTAATGTTTTATCATGTTGTAAACACTCAACTCACTCATGGTTAAACATAACCTAAAATTCATTCTATTAATATTTTACCCTCATAGAAAAGTAGACAGTATGTTGTGCATTATACCTTGAAAAAGTAGGAGTTATGGTTTGCGCCTCTAGTTGTGAGAAATGAGTTATTATATATTGGTGGTTCCTTAGGATTGTGAAATGGATAATTGTAAAAAGGTTTTTACACCCCTCCAAAATTTTGGTTTTTATAGTCGGTATCATACCTTAAAATTATTGGAGGGGCCAGAATAGTATAAGTAGTGTATTTTTATTGAAAATAATATAATAATTATCGTTAACTTTCTTATTCCCTAATATTCTGTATAAAACCTTTGTACTATAACTAAATTTATTATTTGTAATTAAATTGTTTATTATAATTATCCATCAAAATTTAAAAACAATTATAATCTATTTTTTGGGTCCATTCGACCAACTCTAGATACTCAATCATCTCCATCAACGACCCTTCATAAAACACCACCAATATACCCATAAAATAAATCCCAAATATATTTGATCTCATGTACTATGAAATAAATACCCAAAGTATCAATGTAAATATCAATGATGGGACAAAGATTCTTATACAGTCCTCTATAAATTACATCCCCCCTATATTATTAAATACATATATAAGTCACCATCATGAACCCAGGAATTCCAAGAAAATTTCTAATGTGGGAATTCAACATACTAGAAAAATAATCCAAAAAAGGGTTAGAATCCATATAGTTCTTAATTGTGTATAATGAAGAATCTATTAAGGAATACAATCTATATTTTGGGGTTTTGTCACTCACACTAGATTATAACATCCAAATACTTAATTTCATGTTAATCCCAAAGAATGTGTAACCATGAGGAGTGCATGGTCCCGATGCTTTTTCCCAAGCATGGTACCATGCCCATTTCGTGGAATCCATAATATTGGAAATATAATTTGAATATTGGGTTTTTAAATGATTATTTTAATTCATACATTATTTTAAAATCAAAAATTTGAAACATATTAGGAAATAATATAATCTATAAGTCATAAAGATCATATAAATAACAATCATCCCATGGAAATTGTGAAACAAAAAAACATTATTAAAACAAGATACATCTATTATGCATATAGAAATCTATTTTAAGAAAACCTGGTCCAAGATCAAGACTTATATTGCCTGAAAAATTACAACCACCAAATATTACCCTTAACAAACAAATTCCATGTATCATTACTCAATACATGAATTATCATTCCAAGAAAAACATCTTATTTTTAATTTTCACCACCCACAAATATGTGAAATATAATAACTCAATACCATAGAACATTCAAAGTTTCCCCTAAACTATTTTCATACAAAGAAAACACAATAATATTTATTCCTACATTTATAGTAAATCCCATTCCACATATATTCAATATTCCATTTATAGATCAATAAAATGTGTATATTAAAGTCAACTACCTTTCTACTAGTGACATCATAATTTTTGAGACCACCTAGTATTCCTATATTATTTTTTAGTCTCATAATTTATACCCATAAAAAATATTTAATTTCTGTCATAAAAACTCATGTATATTGAATATAATATTGAGGTCCACCTAATGAGAGCCTTCTGTTATTGAATAATTTAAGTTCATTTTATAATTTATCATTAATTGAGAAAAATAAAATTACCTGATCGAACCACTATGGATTTGAGATGTTGATGTAGTGAATAATAAAATAAAACCATTATTGAATCATTAATAGGTATATATATTCCTCAATAATCTAATTTTTTTTATATAACTCATGACTTTAACATTGGTAGTTTTTTATAGACTTCAAAGTGGGAAGGAAATCCTGGATCAGGGTGTTTGGCTGGATATTTTAACATAAGAATAGGTGGATGATTTTATAAAAGGGTTATCATATAATGGAATTATAAAAAAAAATTGAAAATAATTTTAACCCACTGGCCAATAGGAACATGGTGGATTATTAATATGTACCTAATAGTTCACTAACCACAAAGTATAGATCCTCCAGTCCGACAATGGTTTGTTTATGAGTCCCTAAAACCTTGTAAAGTTTACATTTTACCAAGTTAAATTTCACTAGGTACCAAGATTTATATTCTATTAAAAAAATTTATAAACACCCACTTATGAATCATAAAATCCATCACTATCTTGTAAATGTTCCTAAACACATGTTAAATCTAGTATATATAACTATTTAAATGCTAAAAAATAACTCATTAACACCCATCAAAATTTATGGGTTAGAAACTCGCTAACATAAGTACATTCATCCTAGAGATGTGTCCCTGAGCCTCCTCTTCAAAAATTCAACCATCTAGCATGACATATTATAATCCCATTCCTATTCATCTATCTAGATAAATTTTTGATTTCACTACACATGAACAATAGGATCTATCATTCCTCACATAATATTCTAACTCAAATATAAAATATTTATCAAACATTACATAAAATATGTATCATCCTCTCTATTATTATTATCATGGTTAATCAAATAAGAATGGTCTACCTCATACTTTCTACGTTGGGACACAATGAGACATCTCTCCATTCCCAATTTTGTTGAGTAAACAATAATTGGTATTTCATAATTTCTATTATATCCATGATCTGAAAAGGCCTTATGAATATTTGTTTGGGCTTTCCTTAATTCCTCAACTAATGATGATTTAATTACAATGAAATATATAAGTGATCCCAATCACTCATAGTGAACTCACGTTTCCACTACATCTAATTAGAAATTTGTATTTTCTCACTCTATGAGGATATAAAACACTTATTTATTTATTAGAAACTCATTTAGGTATCATGTATATGGCTTTACGTGATAATAACGTACTCACCCACCACCAATAAATACATGGGAGAACTATATGGATGACTATAAATATATTTATAAGGAAATATTTATATAAAATTATAGTTATTATATTTTTGTAAATAAAATTCAGTGTTAAATAGTCTTCACAAGAACCCCTAAAATCCGAGACGCATTCCTAGAGTATATCCTTATGTATCATGATCCTCCACTTTTATTTCATGTATTTCAAATATTGGTATGTTGTACTCAAAATCTATTAAATTCACAAATATTATGTATCACAAAATAGAATTAAGATGTAATTTTTTTATTTCCATATCATATAAAACATATTTGAACATTATGTTGGAGGAAACTATCCTACATATATAACATACCAATTTTATCCATTGGATGGTTCTCACAAATAGGATTGAAGTGACAGATTATATCAATAAATAAACACTAACCAAAATAGTATACCATCTTTTAAGTGAAATTAATATCCCAATATGATGGTTAATAGTTACATCATACCACTTCCATGTAATTTCTAATTTTTTTTTTACAATTTTGATGTTTTCTAGGGTTTAGCCTTCAACTATTGACAAGTGAGGCACTATGAAACATTACATGTTAATTCTATCAATTATATTTTCCAATAGAATTTATGTGAAATTTTAGGGACTATATTTTCCATCCATAGACACATAGATCATTGAGGGTCATCAGAGTACCTCATTAATTATTTCCTCATTGATGATAGAAGCACTAGCCATTCATAAATATATTACATCGAATCCTCATAATGAGTCCATGTAGAGACATGATCCCTACTATATGTCTCATAATGTTTGATGAAATATTTTTAATATGACTATTGGTTATAATTCTCTGAATCCAAAAAATATAATTTAAAATCGAGATGAGTTAGAGACACCATTCCCAGATCCCCATTCATGTAAATGTGTAACTAAAAGAAGAGGTTTATCAGTCACCAATCATCAATTGATCCCCAAATCACATATTATTCTATTTTATTTCTAAGATAATATGTTATAGAATCCATAATTACAAAGTTATTATCCAACTCAAAATTAATTTTCAAGACATACTCAACCTATCTCTATCATATATTGACATATCATAGTTTTTTTTTCTTAAAACACTTATGGTGTGTCTGTGAACCGAAAAGAAAAATCCAACTAGACTATGGTTTTAGGTTTTTTGATAATAATCCATAAAATATAATATAAAATAATGAATGGGATGACTTCAGACTTTATTTCTCAAATGAACATAACTATATTTAAATACCATATTTCCCTATATCAAAACAAACATCATGCCAACTCTATAATAATCATTGTAAATTATAAAATCATTACAATGTTTATGTTAAATTATGATTTTTAATATTTTAGTATCCCTTTTAATTCCTACAATTAAATATCAAACCACTAAATAATTTCTAATTTCATCCCATTATTGTTCAAGGCCATCATTGGTGTTTCCAAGTGCCATAAATCTCATGTGAACCATCAATAATAACATAAAATGTTGAGTAGACATTAAATATCAAATATATTTTTTCATATTCCACATGATATACTAACATTCACATCCTTTGTGTCCACTGAAATCCTTAACTATGATATCACATATCCCAAAAATTATACAATTGGAATCATGAAATGTTACATTGAGAGATTTTCATAATTCTGATTTGACCAAAGTATTGTAAATATAACCTATAGATTTATCCCATGTATCATATTTTTATAAGAGTATACTAATTTTTTTTCAAAAAATTCATTTATAATTGTGTCTAAATATGGATTGAATATCATATTACTGAGTGTTATAATCATAACTAGGGAAATAGTAAGTATGAATGATATCACCGGGAACACATATTACCCTTAACTACTCATAAATGATACCTAAAACATGTCTTCATACCTCACATTGAGATGATTAAAGAATGATCATAGATAAATCACGGATACCCATAATGATCCCATTGACTATTAATATTAGTCATCTCTATATGGATGTTTTTACTTTTTTCATAATTATTTGGTAACACTTTCAATAATACACTAATAATATCATGTTTTTGAATCATTTCGTTGTAATAAAACCGATGTACAACTTATAGATGTACACAAATTAATGAATCACATTATCACATTATCCTCATGTTAAATCGTAATCTCTCTCAACTCAACTAGTGTAATACTATTAGAGTGTATCAGTATAATCTCCATAGAAGGAATGAGGTCAATAGAAAAAAAATATCCCTCTTAGGATGAATATATAATAATTCATAAAAAAAATCCTAAAAAAATCATTCAAACAATGAAAAATATAAAAAATTGCCTCTTCTCCTTCTATAAGGACCATATAGACCAAATGAGCCATAATATCACCTAGATATGGAAAAATATGTATCACATAACATGATAACAAATTAAAATACCCTATAAATTAATACATGTCACCTTATTGGTTGGAAACATTTACTCACTTTTGATATTAATATAAACTTTCCAAGAAGTTATTTATACAATCTATACTAATTATCACAAAAAAGTTAAACTTCTAATCCAAATAAATCTAACAAGTGGGAATACCATCAAAAAAATATATAATGTTAATGTAATATCCAATAATGGTCAAACTCTATTCAAAAAAGAGAACTTATAGTTATAACCCCACTAATTACTCTAGTTTAATTAGGAAGTCAGCCTGTATATGATTCAAAATAAATTAATAATTAAATTTACATATCATCAAATGAAACTATTTAGGTGGAACTCACCAAAACTATACATATCAACATCAAAAGTCCTTTATAAACCTTTAATATATCTAGAAAAACATAATACCAATATCTTACATGTGGATCTATACCTGATAACACTAAATTCCCTATTATATAGTTCCTTATTGTGAAATTTATTTCTAACCCTTAGATCTTACCAGCCACCTTTACCCCATCATCTAGAAAATTATCTTCTATCTATATGGTTTGACTCTCCAAGATAACATCTATAAGCATGGGTCTATACTAAACCTCATAATACTATAGGATATTGTGTCCACATATAGAAATATTAAATTTTCACAATCTCTCCACATACAGTAAAATCCACAGTGGAATAGGATATTCTAATCACACAATATCGTGCCTCCCATATTGTAAGAACAAAATTGTAGACAATATCGTAGAAGAATGTATATACCTTTACTACAACTGCTCATCCACTTTTTGAACTGATATATCTCTATATCCCTCCTATTCCAAAAATTTAAATATATATCCCACTATAAAATTTGTAACTATCAATGCTCAAACCTAAACATATCCTCTATCAATAAAAAAGGTATATATATAAAAAATAAATTGATTAATCTCATCCAAATATTATCATATGCCTTAGTCTATTGATGTAATTATGTCTCAAATTGGGATTCCATCTTAGACTCATTCATAGTTAGAGTATTCTAATAATAGAGAAAAATTTAGAATGGAGTCATATAATCATCACTAAATTTCCCCTTAAATATATTTCTCATTATTAATATAATTTTTCAAATTTTAGGGCCTTTAAAAGTAACTCCTTAAAAATAATGTTTGAAATAATATCATTGAAGCATTTTTGGGGATTTTTTTTTGAAAAACTAATAGGAGAATCTTCAAAAAAATATATTCAATGATACATGTAGAATTAGTTCCTTCTAAATAGAGGTGTTAAGAAGAATTTAAAACTTTCTTTATATAGAAAAAATATCTTTTCTGTATATTAATTTTCACACTACAACATTGTGTGCCACACCATATTGAACACATTTTAGTATTTCATTTTTCTTGAATAAATAAATATATTTTTTCATGATGAAAATAGATATGCCACAACTGAGACATGTATTATTAAATGTGTGGATTGTGAGAAGGTTCCATTCTATCATGGGAACCCTATTAAAATATTATGTTACACCAGGACAATGTGATAGAGAGATCACACTATGAATTTTTATACGTGTTCATGGAGTAAATGTTTCAACAATAAGGATAAGGCCCTGAAATTCTAGAATTCTATGTAAATGGGAGATGTGCACCATGACTCATGGATTTTTTAGTGGAAGGAAGTAAATAATTTTTTTTAAAACATCAATATACCCCAAATTTTGGCTTCTAATCCAATATTCTCATAGGTGTAGGTAATCACACCACATTTTAAATAATCATTCATTTTTGGTTCCAAAAATTATCGAGCATTGATTTTTTTTGATTTTAGGCGGATGAAAAGAAATATTTCATGACACAAAATGCAACAACATGATGTTGAGCCCAACATTTTTCTCATATCTTTATGTTCATATGTATTAGGTATTTTATTAGAACTAAATTAAAGGAGGTTTTATAGGATTTAAATGAACATTTTGATTTAATTATTCAATTTTAATCAATGAAAATATAATTTTTAAAATAAGAGAAACATGGATATTATAATATAAGAGAAGTAATATCCTACTCTATTAATATAGGAATATGATTATAGATTATATGAGAATGGATTCTAGACTAATTTTGAAATAAATATAAGAGATATTAAATCCAATCATAGAGATGATTATGGAGATTTACTATATGGACAAATAAGTATTTGATTTTAACCTATTTATTTTGTAATCAATGTTCTCATTTTATAGAATATCATGTCAAAACATAGTGGAGAAATGTTTTCATTCCCAAAGTGGAGGATATCATGTTCTCTATATTTTGAGGTCTTTGAACCAAGATGGTCAATGTCACTACACAACAATTTTTAGAAGCAGTTCATTTTGTGAATTTTTTATATCAACATACCGCTGTTATACTTCATATAGACTAATATTTGAAAAATATATGCCAAATTCACCCCTAGGTATCGTTCTTTTATGGGATAAATAAGTGGTATTATAGAGAAAGGTTTAGTTTTGGTGAATTTCACACTTGGGAACCATGGTAGATATCATAAACCACAAATCTATTATGAACATTGTTGATTTTTTTTTTGTTTTAGAATAATATGATATATCAAAAAAAATTAATTTTGGGATGGATATTTATATGGACTATATATATGGAATTTTTTTAACATGAAAATAATACTATCTAAAAAAGGTATCGTAAGGAGATGGTTGATTATTCAAATGGAACCAAATCAATAATACTGTATTCTTATAATGAAATCTAAAAAAATATGATTTCATGTTAATATTCAAAAAAATTAAAAAAGTACACAATTTTTGTGATCTAAAATCCATGTTACATGATGTTGAAGATTTTTTATAACGTGTTTGAGGATTTTTAATGGACCCAAAATAATCTAAAGATGAATTCTTGAATTGGGTGGACAAGATTATGGAGTACATAAATACTCTTACTAAAACCCTAAATGATTCAAATATTTTGAAAAAAATATTGAGAATATTTCCCCAAGATTGAATGAAATTTTATTAATTTTTGAAGATATAGATCAAAATAATGTTGTAATAGGTAGTCTATAAAAAATTATTTTTCCATAAAAAAGAGTAATAATGAAAATGATTGTATCACTATTAATTAATTTTATGATGTGACATTGAAGGTTTTAATGAAAAATATTATAGTTGATTATCTCAAATAATATTATTATAATGAATTACTTTATTTTCATTCTACAAACATGAATAGGAAAAATGGAAATTCAATGGTATATTCAAATTTCTTTCTTCTGGTATGGAAAAGTTGAAAACATAACTAAAAACTATCCACAGAAGTTATGTGATGAAAATGATATTTTTATCATGAAGTAATTTTGAAAATATATGTTGTAAAATAAGAAATCATAAAATGAATTCTTTAAAAATAATAATTTACATTCATCAGAGGTTGATAGCTCTAAAAAACAGATGAGGTAAAGGAGTATGAATTTAATATAGAATAAGTGCTTGTGATAATAATAGATATAATAAAAATATAGGAGGTTGATAGTAAAGATTATGATGTTAATGGTGTCATAGAAATCACAGTGTAGTTGGAGGATACCATTAAATAAATCTATATAAAAATATCTAAAACCATGATATAAAATAAAATGTTCTTTATTCCAAAAATTATTTATGTTAGTATTAATAGTATAAATTCATGTTGAATTCATAATTTTAAAGTGTGAAATATGAAATTCCATGAAATTAAGAGAAGAAAGTCCCCACCAACTCAAAAATAATGATCAATCCAAGATTATTGATAGTTTTACTATAATAGTGGAATTGAAACTCATCTAGATCAAGGATCATGAATTCAAAATCATCGGTCTTTAGTAAAATATTAAAGACTAACAGAGGCCCTTTATTCATTTATGAAATTGGGATATGGGTTATTTTGTTATAATGAAAATAAATAAGAAAATTATATTGATCTAAGGAAAATTTATAAGATTTTATATACAATAAATTCTTCAATAATAACGGTCATTATGGTTTTAGGATTGATCAATAGAAAATGGAAGTTATGGTTGTTTATAATCCATAATATCCAATTATTTAAATTGATATTGAGTATTATAAATATGAATATAACCAAAACACTATGACTAATATAGTGAATAAAAACAAAAATATATTACATATCTAGTTTTATTCTATTGGGAAAATGGTTCACAATCAATATGTGTTCTATATAGCCAATAGGCATGCTATGGTACATGGAAAATGAAAACATATGAGAAAAAATTCATAAAAACATTATATTATTGATTAATTTTTTTTATTTCGAAGGTTACAGAAAAAAATACACGATTTTTTAATTAGAGATGAAAATAAATATTTCATTTGTTGTTAAAAATGATTTTTTAATAGAAAAAATCTTCATCATGTCTGATTAAAAGGAAAAATTAAATCATAAAATTATAAGATGAAATTGTCAAATATATTCAATGGTGGAGTAATAATATGAACCGTTAATGGTTATGAAGAATTTTATGTATAATAAAATGAAAAATTGTTGGAAGGTGAATATTGAAGTGATTTATTTTAAAAAATTGGATATAGTTAGGCTATGTATCATTGATTGTTCATTTACATTCTATATGAAGGGAAATGAGAATCATATCATGGGAATTAATTTTGATAAAAATATGTGTCATCTGATTTGGAAGCGATGAATGAATATTGTTCATTGGATTTAAGGAAAAAAATTAGAGGCCAATAATTTCAATCCATGGATGTCTTGGTAATGTATGGACTTGGTGACAACTTTTTAAGTGTGATACAATTATGGGACTCGAGGCATATGATAATGTTTCTAAAGAAGAGTCGCATTATCACTGTAAGATAATGTACAAAAATGATGTATGAGAAGCATATGAATGGGAATAACTATGTCATTAGAGAATTAAAATTCGTCTCATTTCTATCCAAGGAAGATGAGAAATGACTATAGTCGAAAAATATTTTCTATAGGATCCAAATTTCATTTTTAGAGTTACATTGAAATATAAGATGTTCTGATAACCATGGACTTTCATATGATCATAATCAATCATTTAGTACATGTTAAAATTTTAATAACCTTTGATAGATAAACAATTTAAAGGAAAATATGGTGATTTGGTTTCTTATTTTCAGGAATCAAGATGTTTTTAGCCTAATATCACCAAGGTCTAAAAATCAAAATGGGCAGTATGACATATTCATTATTATTTCAGCAAGATAGAATAGTTTATGGTGATCACTCTTAAATATTAGGTATTTAATACATGTTATGGGTGATTAGAATTCAATTTGGTTGGATTGAAAATTTAAAAATTTCAAAAAAAAACATTATAAATAATTTATAAATATCTATATTGAGGAATATCTCTTGAATCATTGGATCATTCCTTATGTTGTAGCGGTAATGGATCATTACCAAAATGGTGTCATTGAGTGATAAAACCAAATCATTAACAACATAGCTTGAATGATGTTTATAAAGAAATATATATTAGATAAATTTTAGAAATAATCCTTATTTACATTATTTTATACTACCAATCATGTTTAGTTGTGGCTGATTGGAGAGAAGACTCCCAACGAGATGATGTGTGGTAAAAATCCTATATCCAAATACATTCGAATAATATGAAGTAAGTTCTTCATTCTCAATAATTAAATGAGTAAATAAAAATAAAATTTATTGTATAATAGGGTATTTATCTTGGTTACTAATCCAAAATCAAGGAATACTAATAATTCTACCATAATCAGAGAAATGTCTTTAAAATCATATATTCTAATATACTATAAAACAAGATGAATTTTTTAAAAAATATTATAATTTTTTGAAGGATACAGATTCCAAATTTGACATATTAAGGGGGTCAGAGGAGTTTTTAATGGATCTTAAGAATAAATTTATGAGGATATTGATGAATCCATATAAAAAAGTAGATAAAAGGTAATATTAAGGGTTGAAATCATTATGGAATAAAACATTAGTGATAAGAAAGCTCAAATTAAAACAAGTAGGATGATAAATATATGGAAGATATCATTCCTATATCATATCAATATAAAAATTTTAGAATAATATCCTGAATAAGATAATTAGATCAAATAAATGTATAAAGTCTTTAATCAAATAAAAACGATTTAGATTTGGGGATTTTTTTTAAAGGATTGAGAATTTGAATTTTATCCAAACAAAAAAACATTCAATTAAAAAATTAATATAAAAGGAAATTTTATTTAGAAAAGATTATATTAATTGTGAAAGGTATATTACCAAATAAAGGAATCAATTTTAATGATACATTTTATCCCACATATTAGTTAGTTACTATGAGATTGTTATTGGATTTTATTTTGAAATATAAATTAATGATTTTAAATTTTGATAGAAAATCTTCATTCAATAATAGATTCCTTGAGGAATAAGTAGAAATAAATAAGACCAATATGTTTCATATTGATTAAAATGAGAGAAAATTATTTATTTTGAATAGGTAATTGCATAAGATGATGCAAGAACCAAAAACATGTAATTTTAGGCATGTAAAACACATGATAAATTTTTCATTCCAACTTAGAGGAGTTGATAAATATATTAATATAAATAATTATAAATATCTTAGGATTATAGTAACCATTTATGAAAATATAATAATATTTATAAGATAAATTTATTTACAATACAATAGTTTTTTATAATTTATATGTTGTGAGTTTAAAATATTGATTATTGGTGAGTTGAAATTATTGTATATCTTATAGGTGGTGAAAACATGACATGTAATTTTTTTATCATCAAATCTAAATACTCTATAGAGGAAAGAAATGTTGGATTCTAAGGTAATAAATCTAATTGTTTGTACCTATAAAAAAATTTCAAGGGACGGTAAGGGATAATTGGTTAATTTTATAAAATATAGGAAAATAATTGGATTTCTAATATACATATAAGTGAAAGGACTCAATACTTTTTCCAATTTTTAATAATAATTATAAAAAACAATTGATATAGAAATATAATTTCATGTAGTAAAATAAATATTACAGGATTTCATAGGAACTCTAGAATTTAGTTTTTCAATCAAGGTAAATCCAAATAATTTTAATTTTGTATTTTTTGTATATAGATTTGGATGGCTTATCAATTGATCAAAATACAACATCAAGCATTTGATTTTATCATGGTTATTTTATTATTTCTTATCCTAAAAAGTGTAAATATTATATATTATTGAATTCCAGAAAACATGAATACATCCTAGATACTCTTTTATTTACTCAATTTATATGTATAAAAAAACATGAGGATATTAGATTTTTTGTAAAATATTTTATTTAATTCTTCTGAGATAATTTTTTTTTGATTTTTCAAAAAAAAATCAAGTCCATTGATCAAGAAAAATGTATATCTATATCAATTATCACTTTGTTGAGGATAGGGTCAACCAAATGATAGTGATGTTGTATTATGGGTCTAAAAAAATTATTCATGGATTTCATGATAATGTATCTATTAAAAAAATTATTTCCAAAGGAATCAATTGAATCTAGTAGTTTAAAAGTAATTATTCACATATGAGTTTTAGGGAAGGAATTAAAACACCCATAAATAGTTTTTTTATTTCATGATTGGAATTTAATTATTTCACTACACAAGTGGAATTTTTATCTTATGGTTATTTGAATGTAATGTTTTCTCTATTGGAATATTAATTGGGGTTTTGAATTATCTCATGTAAAATTTTAGATAAGTTCCCTTTGTGTTCTTCCACAATAGATGATAAATAGCCTAAGGTCAACGCAGAATTAATTATGGAGGATATTGGAGTCTTTATCTATAATTTTTAAATATGGGAGAGTTATCCATTGTTATAAAGGGAGGAAATTGTTTCCTTGAGATTTTTTAGGGGAGAGTACATAAATGATTATTTTTGGGGATTTTTTTCCAAAACTATTTTCAAGAATAATAATGGTAACATATCATGTGTTTCTAATCTAATAGTTTGTTTTATTAACGATCATAATTATTAAGAAAATGTTTTTTTGTAAATTTTAATTTAAATCACATTTATCATGTTCATATTGACTCATGTTATCTTAGGTTGAATTATTATTTAATAAATGATATATTATCATATGATGAAAGTATTATATAGTTTTTGACATGATCAGATAGAATTTTTATTTTAAATGTGTTAAAGATATGTTATTAAACTGAAAAGTAGATAATATTTTAAAACAATCCTACAAATTAAGGATTGGGTTTCATTTTTCAAAAATTCACATGAAAATTAATCTAAAAATATTATATGAGAAATTTATAATTGGTGTTATAAATATTATAGGTGTTTAAAAAAATTATGGGGATTCTCTATTAATAGAAAAATGATCACAGTATAACACTATGGATCATGAAAATGTGAACATGTTTTCGTATTTTAGTATTCCAGAACTAATAGATTATTTTCCCAATGAGTAAGGAAAAAATACCATAATAGATATTCATATTATAAGTGTGTCTTGGGAGTTGAGGTCATGTTGTGAAAGGAACCCCATGAAAATATAATGTGAAAGTGTGTGATGCCAAAATGTAGGTTTCAATATAAAGGTTTAGACTAGTCTTGGTGTACAGGTTCTTTCCATTATAATAAGGATATAAAATTTTGATTCTCTAAAATATAGTGATAATTTTGATATGAATATTAGATTGCATAATGAATTTATGTTCAATGATATTTTCCAGAAATATCTCCAGGTTAAAAAATCATAGAGGTCAATCCATGATTCTCAAAGGTATAAAGAATTATTCTATAGCTTAAGTAATCACACTCTAGTCATTCCTTAATTTTCAGAATTAGATTTTGAGCTTTTCAGTGAAGTAAGAGAATTATAAAATTTCACAATATGCTATTCAATGAACGGATAAATTCAAATTGTTTGATAAAAATTTAAATTTATTCTATTTTAGGGATTTTATCATAATTTAATTGAAGGAGGCTGAGATTTATTTGTGTGACTATTTTGGAAAAAATTACCATATTAATCATGGGTATTTTATTATTAAAAATAAGGGAATTTTTGAGATTCATATAATAAAGATGATATATATTATTCTATATTGTGTGGGAGAATATCATAAATCTAAAGATTGGTAATTTTATCGATTTTTTATTAAACGATGAAGAAATATGTTCATATCCCATTGAATGTTATTGGATATTCATCATGTGGTTGAAAAAGGAGATGATTACTAAATGACCATTGGGTAAATCAAAATTTTGACACTATGGAAGATTAAGGATAAAATTGGAGCATTTGTGTGTTATTTATATGTGATGATAGAAATATGTTCTATATATTTGAAAGGCTTTGAACCTCTGGGGTTAGTGAAAATATCTCATGTCTATCTTCACTTTTTTTTTACAATTTACACATTCATCATGATGGTGAGGATGAGTTTTTAACATAATCATGGAACAAACTTAGTCTAATAATATTTTGGAATTGATTTACACTAATTTACACCCTCCCACCATCTCTTAAGGTATCTTCCTTGTGTGGGACTAGAATAGGGTGTGAAAATACTCATAGGTTAAACACTCACACATGAAGGTCTGTACCATGGTACCACACCACCATATTGTTAACACCGTCTATAGGAATTTAACCAACTTAAATTACTTTACTATAGGGTATCCACCATCTAAAAGATACTCTTTATCCTATTAAAACAATTTTTATCATCCAGTAACCCTTCATCACCATGTAAAGTAAGATGGTGTTGCCTCCAGAAACCTAGGTTGAAATCACCCATAGAATCCTCACATTGGTGAATACTTTTATCACCCATTGGTATTATAAAATATATAACTGAATGAAATGGTTTGTTATATGAAAAATATGGGTTTCCATGAAATTGTAATAGGCTCCACCCTCATAAAACTCAACTGGATATTTTTTACATCACATTTTTTTAAATTATGAAAACATGAATCAAAATTATATTCCAAATCCATTATTAAATATCACCAAATATTTAAACAGTGATATAAATAAACTCACATATTACCTATAAGTAATACATAACTTAAAAATTATTATTTTTTACTTCATCATCAATATATATTTCACACCCAACCATCTGATCATGTATCTCATGTATCTCATTCATCAGTTGTGAATTCAATATGAAGTCTTCTATTCTCATCAATATCAAGGAATCAAACAAAAACGGTAACATAGGTTTTTCATTCAAATAACTAATAGATAATAATACAGAATCTAAAATAATTATGTTAATATAAAGAAAACCACAATCATTGGTTCTAATTGCATAATATTCCACTGATAATATATTAGAAAAAAACCAATAAATTTATATTGGAAATTAATTAATTGAATTTATTTAAAAAAAATTCATTTTCATGAAACCATTTACAAGAATAAACAAATCATGATATCCTGAAAATAAAATATAATTCATGTACTCATTACCTCTTTCCAAATTAGTAAAATATTAAATAAATAAAATATAGTCCATATAACCATTTTGTAATTATAATTAAGAATACCCTGAGAATTTAAACCAATAATGGAAATCTTTTATCCTTGATAACGTGGATGTCTCTTATACATGTACTGGAAACAAAAAACTATAAATCTCACCACATGTTTGGAACAATCTTTCTCTCTATACAAAAACCTAAAATCCTACAGAAAAAAAAGAAAGGGGATATAATAAAAATGTTAAATTATATGTCTCAGGTTCGCATACCCATGATAGAGTACTATGTGAACCCAAGGAATCCTCAATATATTCAAATTACTATGGACAAAGGATGTAGGTATAATTAAATTTTTTTAGATACTATGACCTCGATATAATACCCATCAATAATAAAAAAATAATTTTTATTTCATCTTGATATAGAATATCAACTGCTCCAATGGCCTGAAGGCCATCACTTTTTATTGATTTTTGATAATCCACCTTTCAATGGGTGAGGTGGAACCCTTACAAGGCCCTTAGGCATAAGTATTTCATGGCCCATAGGCCTT
This sequence comes from Viscum album, assembly GCA_963277665.1. Lineage (NCBI taxonomy): Eukaryota > Viridiplantae > Streptophyta > Magnoliopsida > Santalales > Viscaceae > Viscum > Viscum album. Next base: position 26,586,644 of record OY728132.1, on the reverse strand, counting down.
AGAAGAATTCATTTTCTTGTAGGCGTCAAACATTACATACAACCCAGACTAACTACTTGGAACCACTCCTCCCCAGCATCTTTATCATGAAATCAGCTCTCCACCTTCGCATGGCTATTCGACTAGGCATTCCCGTGCATACACAGGCTTGTCTCGATGGCAGGTTTCATACCCTCTCATTCTTGGAATCTGTTTGGATTCTATTGCAGTGAATGCTCCTTGCTCATCCTCCTTGTAGAGTTTGTTCCTCATAGGTCGTCTGGTTTGCATCTGCACTTAAGCTAGCCCAAAGGCCTTGAGTTGGCTCGAAGGCCTTACTGACCTAAAGGCCTTGGTGGCCCAAAGGCCTTAAAGGACTCAAGGACCAAATCGGTGTCCCGAAGGCCCAAACATGGGAATATTCTCAGCTGCTACAGTGCCAAACAGTACCTGCTACGGTTTCAGCTATAGTACCTTCTACAATGCTGCTACAATACCCGGAAATAATGTCTCCGCCTGGATTTGATCCCGGGTTTCCTGTATGCACTTACAGAGTCCTCAACTGGGTTAAGGATCATGTGCTATAATATCAACTAATTTTAAAAAAATTTAATAAATAAATGAAAACTATTGATACCCAGGTGATCTGAGCTTGTGTTTGATGGTGAGTTATTTTTTTAAATCCTAAATTGTTTATTAAATGGGTTATATATATATATTGGTTTTAAAATATGAAATAAAAAATCATTTCTAAATGGGACGGATCCCATTTATTCAATTACTTGGCCCCATGTTCACACTCACGACTCAAGGCTCATACAACTGATTCCATGGCATTCGTTATGTGTACATGTTTTATCAAAGAACAATATTGTCGTAATGTGGTACTTTTTTTACCACCAGGTGTTCAGATTAAATTAAAATCTATAATTTCATTAAAAACACTGAGAATCAATGTATGATGTTATGTAGTGGACTCCAATGTATAAGAAGATGAGTGTATAATGTTGAAGAGGAGGAGAGTATGTGATGTTGGAGTCGTGGTGAGAATGTAGTTTTGGAGTATTTGTGCATATGAAATTCCAGTGGAAGTACATTCTGGTTATTTACCAAAGGGTTAAATGTTAAATACAGTGATTATAAAGTTCCATGGAGGGGTTAACCTATTTATACTTGGTTAAACCATTAATTAAGTATCAGGTAGAAGTAATGGATAATTGGGAAAGTATTTAGAATATTGAAGAATTAAAGGGTAATCCACATAATTAGAGCCATGCAGTGATTCCTCAGTCTAGGAGGTATAGTGCACAACTAGAAAGAAGAGTATGCGGTAGCGGTTGTTAACTTGTACTAGTGGACTTCATAGTGGAGTACATTGTTTTCAAGTTTGTGTATGTGGTTGAAAGGGGAAGCCAGAAAGGGTGTTCTTTAAAGTAAAACATGTGATCTTTAATGTGATGTACATTGTATATGAGGTTGAGTATGTGGTGAACTAGGGTAACATAAAAAAAGATAGTTTTGGGAAGGTATTTCACAAAATATCATAACTGAGAATTATATAGTGACAATGAAATATATTCTAGAATCATATTTACAAAACCATGATGTAGATAAAATTTTACTTAATTGAAAATCTAGTGATATGTTCATTGTGATAAACTAACTAAGACTTCACCCAACATAGTTTGTATGGGTGATTAAATAGAAGTGCTCCAAGGGAGGTAGTGCGCTATCCCTGAACACATTATAAATACAGTTCACCAATATTAGAGTGACCCTGGATAGAAAATTTTAATCCATAAAATATAGTGAATCTATTTTTATTATAGTATACTTGAAACATCATTGACTTATGATTCGTGGAATGGACCTTAGTGTTGAACCATGTAAAATTTTAATTTCCCATTTTAGTTCCAATTTATTATTTTCATGAAGGTATTTTCATTTGGATAGGTTTGATGATTTTTTACCAAAAAGTTGATATGACCATTTTAAAGAGAAATATTTTAATGTTTTATTCACTCCAATTCTCTTAAGGAATCATGTGGTTCAACAATAGATATTAGAGAAGAGGTCTCAAGCGTTAAATCTCTCATCATAATTTCATTGAGATAGATATTTCAATCAATTCTTAATGAGTTCCCCTATTTCATTACAGAAACTATCATATTAAGAATAATAGAGTTATATCACAACATCAATCACTTAGACAGGATATTCTCGGTAATGATCCATCCCAATGGGGTATCTATTGCAACTCCTCAAGAAAAAATCTAATAGGATAGGGGATGGAAACTGGCACGGAGATAGAATATCACTAACATGGGAGGATTTAGCCTAATTACCTTTATAAACACACACACACACACATCTCAAATTAATTACAATGATGAGATGTAAAAGAAACTAAACAACCATGAATGTATATATCTAAAACCCACAGCTTTAGTAATACAAGAAGTAATTGATAGTAAACATGAAAAAATACAATCCCGATAAAAAGATTATAAAAAAAATTCCATCATGAATATAAATATGGATACTTAATTCGATATACCTTAAGAAAACAACTCTATCTATCCTGTATCACTAAGAAACATCTGTTCGTAGTTCATACTGAACTCTATCAGAATATCGACTATCTATAGAAGACATGAAATGTACAAAAAAACCAATACATTAGTGACTATAACAATACCATGTAGGAAACCCTCAAACAAAAAAGAATATAATAGAAGCATAAAATTAATCTCTACATAGTCATATTTCTAAAACACATATAATATGAATATATAGATATTAAAAATAAAAATTCATAGTGTTAAAGTAAACTCAAAACCATGATTCCATAATAGTATTCCATCTCAAAAGCTCCACATAGCACCCGTCTAGGAGAACAAACTCCATGAGTGAGATTGCACTGGTGATTTCCATCTGAGAGGGAGTTATCATCCCGTATCATCATAAATTATATTATATAATTCTTAAGGGACACGATACAAACATGGGGATCACTAATTATTCCATAGTGTATACCAAAAAATCAATTTGGAACAACCTGATAAGTAGAGGATCAGTGCAAACATAGTGTTAATCGGGATGATACCAAGAACTCCAAAGAGGTTAATAAGATGAACAAAGGATCTCACTATGGATCACACATAGGGATTCCAACACCTCTATCCAAGAATTCCTAATGATTCTATCTCTATGCTATGTGTAGGTGGAGATTCCACACAAACCCAATGGCAATGGATATGTGGAAAACACCATAAGGAAACATGTACAAGATATAGAGGAAATGTTTTACAAATAGACATTAATGGAGTATATTGTATGTAGTAAGATTACACTCCATATACCATTGAACTCAGTTCATTCCTTTGTAAACATCATGTATCCATGTCCATGCCCATATAACAGTACACGATGTGCTGATTCTTGTGCACTTTAGCCTATGTACTGGTACATGGCATTGCCCATATACTCATATTCGGGTTTTCTTTGTGTGTGGGTACATAGTGTGATTATCCCCATGAAAGTCAAATTATATCTGGGTACCCTCTGAGTTTCACACAAATCCAGCAGGGAGATGTCACACGCCTTGTGATCCTTAACATCCTCCTGAAACCCTAGTCGATTCTAATGGGGTATTACATAACATATAGCATTGATGTACATGTCGTTTTGATGGATTTTTTAAATAAATCATCACCTTTACTACCACATATGATCATGCCACCACAAATATAGGATTCAGCTTCAATATCATAGGAATCCATAGATCTACACTAGCTAGGCCTCCCCATCCCTTATTCTTAGATTTAGATAACCTGATTTGCATGGAAATAGGTTTCAGTTTATTCTGGTCATTGTCGTACGCATCCTCAAAAACATGAGGTATCTAATCCAGTCAGGTAATTCTAATGCTACCATCATCTAAATTCCTCAACATTTTGAGAATCAGGTATTTATAATATCAAATCATTACACCATGACATGGGTGTGCAATGATTGATTCCCTAAGATTATGTCGAATGACACTACAAATGATGACTGTAAACTATGAATGTAGAATCGAGTGGGAAAATCAAAATAAAAAATCACAAGGAATATACCATGGGTGATGTATGTGTGGTCCTCAAATCATTGACCTTAGAATGAAGAATGAAGATACAATCAAATAATTATAAAGCTATTATCCTAATAAATCCCCATAGTAATCCCATCTCGTAAAAGACCAATCTATGAGTCAATCTCTTTGTCGATTGATTTTAATTTTTCTTAGAAATAAATAATGGGGAAATAATAATAGTTAAATTAGTTTTAAACCTTAATTTGGGTCAATAATTTCTGAATAATGGATCTACGTTGTGATCATTTGTGAGATCCTCTTATTTCGTCTCACACCAGTCATCGATGTTCGGTTTGGTCATCTTCCGAAAACGGAATCTCCTTCAACACTATCCAAAAACTCACTAATGATTTTCATGGTGATGTTTCTAACACACATTATTTTCCATAATATTGTATTTAAATCAAACATTAGGCATCTACACCAATATTTTAATAAAATAAAATAATTTAATTATTTTACATATATTATTCCTATGCTGACTTTTCATCAAACGCACCATCTGAAAACGTTATGTTATGCCTAGGGTAAAATCCATTTTTTAACTAAACAGTGCCAATAGATTTTTGATCCATTCCACATTTTAAAATTTATTCAAATTTTTAAGAAAAATAAATTAGTATTTTAATTAATATATTTAATATATTTAATATTGAAACACAGTGCTTAATAATCACATGACGGCTCAAAGAATATTCTGAAAAATTATCATTATAATAATTATATACAATACATGAAAAATATGAATCATTAAATTATCTCTACCTTGGGGTTTTACATCCTAAAAATACAAAATAGGTGGCCACACAATGAGATATGGGTAATGAGCACATATCAAAGCCTTCTACTCTAATGTTATCCCATAAAGATTCTCATGTTGCCACTAATCAAGAACTAAAAGATTCACTCACCCATGAAGGATCCTCTCCTACTGATCCTCAATATCTACCAGATACCCAACTAAGGTATATTAATACTCTATGTCTAGCTCACCTCAGTTTGCAACGTGTGATGGGTCAAGCAACCACCTCCTCAATTGCAACATGTTAAATATGTCATGTAGCTAGTGTAACAGTTTCGGTAGAGCTGAGCGGTATTCCAGCTCAATAACTCTACGACGTATTGGGAAAGGTACAATTAAACCCATATATGAATTTATTCCCCAACAAAATATTATTTATCCACAACAAGGGGAAACTTTTAGGAACACATTGTCTTCATTCTCAAACTCTGGTGGTCTCTATCATCTATCTGCATAAGTCTTTTGATGGATTTGGGTAGTCTTCATCCACTATTGGATGATCATCACCTTCTAATTAGTAGCTAAAACTAACTTTGGTCCAATGAGTAATGGATCTATTGACTTGGTCTACCCAAGTGGTGACCTATAGGGTCTCCCATACAAGGCCTCGAATGGGTCCATACCAAGAGTGGAATGTATCTATGTCTATACCCAAACTGCACCAGTGGAGTTGATCCTCCCAATAATGATCAAAGTCCAACCTAAAATCTCCCAACAAGTAATCAATAACGTGAATGGTCTACTCTATCTGGCCAGCATTATTGGGGTGAAATGTTGTTCTCAATTGTAACTGAATCATAAAATCATATTGTAATCCCTTATATAAATGATATGTAATGTGCGAATCATGGTGAGAAACAAGCATTGAGGGGACCCCATGGTGTCAGATTATCTCATGTACATAGAGTCTTCCCAGTCTGTCCACTAATCTCTTCCATATAATATTTGGGATGTTTGGAAAAAGGGGGAGTATATCTATGATCACCCACATGTAACCATTTCTCCTAAAAATATGGGGTATGCCTGTCATGAAGTCTAAGGATATCCTATCCCACTTCCACTCTGGCACCAGAATGGGTTGAGCTAAATCTCTTGTAACATGTTTCTTGACCTTCACTTTAAGATAGGTAAGTATTTTAAAAACAAAAATTTAAATTCCCTTCATCATCCCTAGACACCAATAATGACTTCATTGGTCTTGGTACATATTTACCACACTGTTATATAACAAAAAAGGATATATATTAATAAACATTATAAATTTCCCCAGAAATAGTTCTAGTACCATCGTTCATCCTATAAAAAGAATGAAATCCTCCCCACCTTCATAAAATTCATCAGGATCATGTCCAGTTGATATCTTTGTTTGTAGAGTCTCATAGTCGGTATCCCAAATATGTGAATCCCTAAATAATTTTAAAATAATTGCGGTAACAACCATCTTTTAAAGGTAACCCTATCCATATCCTTCCCCAAAGGATTACTACAATGAGTCTAACATCTCTGACACATCATTTTGAAACTTCTAACAAGGTCTCTTATTGAGACCATATTATACCATGTTCCCCTTCCCCAGAGTATAAACAATATCAAATTCATCATCTAGGAGGAACATTATCCATCACCACTTTCTCAGGTTAATATCCTTATGAGATAATATACACCTGATTCTCATATTGTCTTAATAGATGATAAACCACTCACCCATCAGACAATGTCCTGAAATATTTAGTGCAAAGACTGCCACTACTAACTCAATATTATAGGTCCTATAGTTCTACCCATGTTGCCTTAATTTAAGAGAACCACATGAATTATCTTCCTTCCTCTACATCAGAACAAAACAAAGACTGGTTCCTAATATGTCACAGAACACTACATACTCAATATCCTCCTCTGGTAATCTCAACATGGGTTAACTCATCAATATCTTCCTTAGATCCTAAAAATACTTCTATAACTTCTCTTTTAACATGAATGGCCACCCATTTTGGGTCAATATTTTCATGGGTTCTAAAATATTGGAGAAGTCGAGTATATATATCAGGTAATATACAGCAAATGAAAGGAGGCCAAGCACCTCTATTATTCGCTTAGGTGTCCCCGAATATAACACCACCTCTCTAACGTCTAGGTCCCCTACAACACCATCTGCTTAGAGAACAAGTCCCAAAAATTGAACATCAAATATCTGTAACTGTCACTTTAAGATAGTCTCATAAATATAGTGGTTTATAATTATGTCTAGAAAAATTATCATGTTTCTTGAAAGATACTCCTTAGATGTCAAGTATAAAAGACTACAATAGATGGAAAATACCATAAACTGGTCTAGGAAAGGATAAAATTTATAGTTCAGGAGTAGCATGAACACCATTTAGAATTTCATCATGCCAAATGGAATCACTAATTACTTATAGTGAATATATAGACATCTTAATTACATCATCAGTATATCCTCACCCCATACTCAAAGATGGTGATATCCTAAAATGAGTCAAACATCAAGAACCATCATACTCCTCTCAATTGATCAAAAAGGTCATTGATCCTCAGTAGTGAATACTTAATGGTTAGCTTGTTAAAGAATATGTCTTCCACAAGTAACCTCATTCTCCCATCTACCTTCTTGATGAATAAAACAAGGGATGCCTAGAGTGAAACTTTGTGTCTAGTATGTCCCTTCCACTGAAAGTCCACCAACTATACCCTCAGGCCATAAAGTGCAATGAGATCTATATAATGTGATACTATATATATCAGTTTCATCTTGGGGTGTAAATAAATGAATAAATCTATCACTTGGTGGAGAGGTAAGCAGGGAACAACCGTAAGAAATATGTCCTCACAATCTTCCACCACAATAGGGTACTAATAACACATATCATCCACTACAGAATGGGACATTATATCTAACTGATTATTAATATGTATCACCCTATTATGCAAGATTCTATAATGTATTACATGGGTTTTCTATTTACCCACAAGGGAATACCGATCCCATCACAATGGAAAAACTAAATCCTCTACCTGAAATAGAAAATCTGAGAAAGAACTATTGATAACTAGTCCTTAACTAATATTATAATTTTAGTACGCAATTCTACTACAAAAAATACAAATAGAAAATCTCAACTCCAAGAGTCATGTAACACTATCAGCACAAGTGTATGATCACTTGATCATCTCTAGTAGGAGTCTCATGGATGAAGGGTTGAGCCATGTAATCAACTAGAATCAATATTTCCCAAACCAAATATGTAAAAATAATGGAATTAATAGAACATGTGTCAAATATTGTAGAATAATTGTTATAAAAAACATATTTTAATTTCTATCATTCCTAGGGCCTTTGGGTCAAAACCCTTGACCACCTATATCTTACCCTACCCATGTCCTGTAGCTCCTTAATCCCGATATAAATCACCTGGTGTGGGTTTGGTAATACATCAAATAAATTATCACTACCTAATACTCTGCCAACTACTCTACCATGTCTGTCTCCTTATGGACATGTTTTATTCTCCCATTTTCTCTACCTCAGTGAACCATCCACAATATCTCTATCAGATACACAATAGGTCATAAAATCTCATTCATGAAGTCCCATTCCATCACAAGTGTATAACCTCTTCACCAAGGGAAGAGTGGACCCATATTGTGAGAGAAAAATCATATATCATTTTTCCATGAACCTCTTCTTAAGTCATTAGACATGTCTCGTCCCCTGCAATTGATTTAATCTCCCTACAGCCAATGTTTATGCTACTATATTCCAACTACCAGCAACCACTTTCAATGAATTCTTAGTTAAGAAACTATAAAACACCAAAACCCACTCTATCACCCCTTCATAGATATTAATTCATATAAAAATTATGATGTCTCATATGTATTTAAACAGTCCTTTAACGAGGGCCTCAAACTGAAATAACGGATATCGACATAGATCTATTACGTAACTGAAGAGGATATTAAACCTTGATAAATAATCATCTACTATAATGTATCCTTGTTGGAGCTGTGGAATCTCTTCAATACATGAATCCCTCCGCATAGATGGGGAGAACTTCGCTATGAAAAAGAAATCAATCTATGATTATTTTAGAGTCACCTCATCATAAGACTAATTCATCAATAACCACCACCATCCTACTGATCTAGGGATAAGGATCACCACCAGGACCACCAATTGATATGTTTTTCTCCTTACTAGATGAAAAAATAATGTCCACACATAAATCTAGTCCTTATACACCTATGTGTCAGCTCACATCAGAAACTAAAGGGTCTCTATCACTGAAACTCGTGATGTGCCCTCATCCTTAAAACCAAATCCACGGGTTCTATGGGTGAAATATGATTCTCTATGATGTGATAGCTGGTGCACCACCTGGTTATAGAACCATTGGAATTATTCCCTATATTGTTGTCTCATCACTGAGGGGATTTTCCTCAGGATCCTAATGTTGATTCCTAGATGAAATATGTCATGAAGGAATGATGAAAGTAAACAAGATGTATTACAATAAATGAGTATATATAGAGAGTTTAATCAATAAGGATATAGAAACCACATCCCATTATTATATGATACATGATCAATATTTTCCCTACAGAGAATGTAATCAGGTACCAATTTGAATGGAAGATGATAAGTGTCCTATTGTATAGATGCATCTGCAGCCGCACCAATATTGTAGTCTATGGACTATTTTTTTACTCAAAAATAGTTAACAATGTTTCCCCAAACTAATCTCATAGACTATGGTCTAAAGGCAGAACTAACTATTCTGATACCACTATGTCTTCACCCAACCCAAATTATCCCATTATTTGAATCCCCAATCTAAAAATTAATATTTTATGGGATAACGACTAGCATCCAGTAGGCATATCACTAATATGGGAGTCCTTAGTCTATGTACTTATACACATGGACACATATCCAAGCCCATAAAATGATGAAATATAATAAAAACAGAACAACCATGCATTGATACATCTAAAACCCAAAACCCACAATCAGAGTATGAAAATATGTAATAGAAAGTAAATAGATACAAAAAAAAATACCACCACTAAGAGTCCAAAAACAGGATTCCAACATGAAATTAAAGATGGGGAATTTTTCAAGATACCACAGGAACACCCCTCAGGTTTTTTAGTCTCACTATGCACCATTTAGTTATGGTTTGTCTAGGACTCTGTCAAATAGAAAATCATCTATAGAAGACATGACAAATCTAGACAAATACCGTGTATGGGAGAGTATAGAAATACCCAATAAAACACCCTGAAACAACAATTCATATAAAAAAGAATAATAGTTAACTCTACATAAGTATATTTATAAAACACAAATAAAAATAATATCGAGATATAATCAACAAATACACATAATCTCAAAGTAAATTCAAAACCAAAATGCTTTCCTAGTATTATAGCTTAAAATCTCCACAAATTAGATGTTTAGGAGAACACAGTGCATGTGATACATAGAAACGATTACATCCTTCCAAGAGTTAGTGATCTTATGTATCTTCATAGAAGTATACACTAGAACTCATAAGAGAAATGATGCACATTTGAGGATCACTCCCATGGCCATGGGTTATACCAAAAACTCAATCTAGAATATCTTTCAATGTAGAGGATTGCCACCTTTATAATGTTGTTCACAAAGATACCATGAAGTACACTTGGTTTAAGAAGATAAATAAGGAATCTCACTCCAAACCACATAGAAGTATTCCAACATCTCTATAAAAGAGGTACCACTAAATGGATCGCTAATCTATGTATAAGAGGTGATTAAATTCTAACCATCAAGGAATGTATATGGGTAATGAATCATAATGAAACATTTCCATGCTATAGAGGAAAATGGTTCCAATTCCACTTTTGAGGAGTACATGGCGTGTATTAGTAGTAAACACCATGTCCCTTTGATCCCAGGTCCTACCCAGATAAATAACCCACATCTGGGTCTATGGATATGTAATATTACATAGTATGCTAATTCCCATGTACTTCAACTCATGTATTACTGGTACACGAATTATCCAGTGTACTCTTGGCTAAATCGTGTCTGTGTGTGGGTACATGGAATACATGTGACTATGTACCTCATGTCATGACTTTGTAACCACAGAGGTATAAACCAAGCCATATGGGAGGGGTCACACAACTTGTGATAGGGTCACACTCTTTATGATCCTTAACATCCTGCAAAAACCCTAGACCCCATTAAGGGGTACTCACACAACATGTGTCCCTGAATTGTACAATATTTTGACCACGTTTATTTAAAATCCTTCTTATTCCTTCCACATATGACCACACCACCGCCACATCAGATTTCATATATAATGTTAACAAAAATCATGAATCTACTCTGGTCGGGCCTTTTCATCACTGCTCATCGGAATCCGGTCACCCGATTCACATGGAAATCAGTTTCTATTAATTCTCGTCACTATCACACGCACCATTTGAAACTAGATGTCCTTGAAATAGTTTGATTCTTTCACCAATACCATCTTCAAACCTCTAAAACAGTATTTTGAGCCTTAATCGACAAAATCGAATCATCATTCCCAGAAATAGGTGTGAATCATTTGATTCCCTCTGTATATGTCAATCCATGGTCCAAATGAAGAACACTCACAATGAATATAGAATTGAGGAATAAAATTATAAATAGTTATCATGATTAATGAACCTCATTAGATGTCCATGTCACCCAGACATGATTTTCATTTGAATAATGAGCGAAGAGATAATAAACCAATCACAATTATATTATCCTAAAAATTCCCCACAATAATACCATCCCTCAAAATGACCGATCCGGGAATCAATTTATTGGTCGGTTTATTTGATCTTATTATACAAACAAAAAATCTTGAATGAATCCAAAAAATTGTGTCATACCTTGATTCAGATTGGACTCTAATTATTAATAGGGATGCGTCCTGGTCTTTAATGAGATCCTATGATTTCATCTCGCACCATTTGTCTATATTTGATTTGGTCATCTTTCTCTAATGGAATATCATTTAATGATTTACAACTTCTATCTATCAATTTGAAGGGATATGCAGCTAAATGTGAAATATTTCCATAATCCTGTAATTAAAGAAAATACTATCTATCTACATCAATGATTAAATAAAATAATTTCACTTAATTACTATTTTTATTTTACACTACCAATAACTTTTCTTCGGACACCCTACACCGAAAATGGCTATGTCGCACAAATGGTAAACCCCACATTCTGAACTCAATGGTTCCCTCATATTTTTAATATGGGACCCTTTTTAGATTATATTCAAAAAATTTAGGAAAAATAAATATGTGTTATATTTGATATGTTTTAAATATTCATTCTGTGAGCATTGTAATTTTAAATAACACATAATATCAAGTTATGATCTTGCAAATAATCCAAACGATATCCAAAAATATTACGTGAAAAATTTGAGTCCTAATATTCTCTCTAAGACATTAAAATTTATTTAATATAGAGATGTGATATGTAGTTCATGATTGAATCTGATAGTGAATGGTTGGACTTTAATTCTTAATCGCAGAATGATTTTTTCGAGAGCTATATCAGATCAAATCTATAATAAATTTGTGATCTACCCCAGTTGGAATTCCATTTGAGAAAAATTTCTAAAATAAAATAATGTGATAGTTTGGTGTAGATGGATAATATGTAGGTCCTTCATTACATATTAAATGTTTTCAAAATTCCTTTATATAAGAATGTTGAAATATTATTATACCAAATCACTAACAATTTATTATTCATTCAAGGACATGGGGAAAATAAAAAGGATATCAAAAATGATAATTTGATATTTTGACAATTTCCCGCTTTTTTATAATCCATATGTATTGGTACTAATAAAGAGGGATATTTCAATGATCTCTCAATATGATATTTTAATTAGTTTACTAGACAATAAAATTTTATTTAGTACATAAATGGGAGAAATTCAGGAATGTATAGATATGGTGTATAAATACATTGAGAATCTTCAAATCTCTAAAATATGAAGTATAGAATATGATTTAAATGAAGAAATTATCTCTCTTATGGAGAGAAAATTCAATGAAGGAATGGATAATTTTAATGACATGTTATCTTCGACTTGTTTCTAGTGTGGTAATGTTGGGAATATTATAGTAAGATTCCCATGTAGATTTTATGTTGAAGAAAGGGAATCAAAAGTTACATAGAATTTTGGTAGAATATTCCCTCATAAGATAGTCTCTAAAACTATGACCTTATCAGAAAATAAATTTTAGAGTATGATCATTGTGAGTAAGTAATCTAATAATAATGCAACTTATATGGATGTAGTTGATAAAGAATTAAAATTAGACAAATAGGATTCCTTGATGGATGCTGTTGAAATAGATAATTCTAAAAAGGAAAATGGAAATGAGACATATTGGGTTGTTGATCTCAACACCAAAAAGGAATGATCCCATGAATAAATTATAATTCAATGGAAGAACGATAAAAAGATTAATAGGTTGGTGAATGAATCCTTATAATGTATCAATAATTTTGAAGTAGAGATTCACTTCCTTATGAAATAATTAGAATATATTTCTATCATTTATGTGAGATTAGAGAAAATAGTCAATCTAAAACATAAAATTATTGATTTGAAAATGTTGATTGAATACCTTAATCAATGTATAGTGGTAATAGAAAATAATTTTGCATCTCATTTTGTCATTAAGAGAGAAACTTGAATCATTAATGAAATCATATGGTTCACATTAGAAGATTCACACAACCATATATTATTAAATGGAGAATTGATAAAAAGGGTTAATAAAGGTTCTTTTTGTGTCAATAACATTTCGAATGAATGTATCCCTATATTTATCAATAAAATTAAGATCAGATATGATTTGGAAATATCAAAAATACAACTATGATATATTTGAACAAGGGAATGTAGAAGCTTTGTGATTCCAGAATCATTCCAATGTATTGGGATGTTTCAACAGTGAACGTACCAACAAAATTAAATATATGTTCAAATATAACGCACAATCCCCATACATTTTTATTAACTGAGCTAATATACAATGGTTGGGTAGATATTAATAGAAAAAGTATAGATTATTTTTTCACTTATGAAGCGTTAATGATATGGATAACATATCCACATAATTTCATACAATAAATAGGAAATAATATATATGAATGGGGAAACACCTAAATATATGGAAATGATAATGAGGCCATATAATTTATCTCATATAAGAAATAATTTATATGTATATTTTTTTGTTGCACTATCTTTGACCATAGATAAATTAATTTACCACAATGAATAAATAATTCCTACCGTAATGGATGTCAAATAAAAATGGATTCTAGTCCACATAACCAGTTTCCATTGGGAAACAAATACATCTTGATAAATTAAGTAAATTAGTGTGATTTTAGTTTATATAATTGTTAGAAAAACAATAGGTCATTATACACCTCAACTCAGCCTAGGGTCTCATGGAAGGAAAATAAAAATATTGATATGATGAATCTGGAATAAATTTCATTCAATAAAATTAATAATAGAAACACTATAATTCTTGATAGAGGTTTTTTATCAAACATGGTTGTAAATTTCAATTTCTTGATAAATGTTAAAAGTAGTGTTGATGGAATTTTTCTTTTTTTTCATGAAGGAGCCTTGAATATAAAGGGGAGTGGTATTACCCATTTGGTATGAAATTTTTTAAATATGATAAATGTGCTTCCTCTATATAAGATATGATAAAACTGTCAATGTGTGAGTGAGCTTTGTGACTCTATTCTTGAGGTTATATTTAACTAGAAATTTTCTATAATCAAAGAGTGGTTCATAAACCCCCTTATTAGAGAAATGATAAATAACATTAATATATACATGGTGGAAAGTCATCAACATTCGTTTTTATATATTGTGGATAAGGAAAACAACTTATGAAACAAAAGGATTGGTCAAAAACACAAACAAACATAGATAACTTATGGAATAAAATTTTTTAGTGGATATACCATGTGTGAAGAGAGATAATGAAAAGACATGTGAATATTTTATATGAGGAAAATAGCATCAAATAATTATCAGTTGAGGAACAAGAGGGGATTTAATTTTCCATTATTTTTAAACAAATATGCATGTAGTCTGATGATTAAATTTCAAACACATATGGAAATATATATCAATATTTTCATCAATGACTATATTAGAATAGCATTCCCCATATTAATGAAAGGTAAGTGTGAGGACATGGGGATGCATGGATAGGTATATGAGAAGAGTAAAAAATGAGATCGAGTGCTCAATTAAGATATTTTAATCAGATAATAGAATAGTGTATTCCTTTATTTATTTTGAAAACTATATCTAGTAGCGTGTCATAAAATAAGAAGTATCATGTGTGAGGGATCTACACAAAAATGGATTCACTGAATGATGAAATAATATAGTGAACAATATAGAAAATAATTACACATTGAAGGTTTCAATATCTCAACACTATTGGAAACTGATAGTCCTGTTTTTTTTTCTAACCTAAAAATTGTGTATTTAAAAGACTCGGGAGTGAAAGGACCAGAAATGAAATGTAGTATTAAAATAAGAGTTAATTGATACACTTGTGTGTCTTCATAAGTAAGTGATTCATCTACAAAAAGAGTGAAATAATGAAAAGTATGGTTATGATGATGAATAATGAATTTTTGTATGTCAAATGATAGAGACAAAGGTGTAAAATCTCAATAATAATAGGATTGGTAAATATGTGGAGATTAGTGATATGAATGTTATTAAGGATAATGATGTTAAGAACTCCAGTGGATCAAACACCGATATCTTCTATAAATAATAAGGTGATAAAAATGAAGTTGGTGAAACTTCAGAAGATATATAGATTTTTATAACTAAGGAAGACTGTAAGGCTGAGTTAGAAGATAATGTTATCACTGAAGAAGAATAACATGTACAATAGTAATGAAATCCAAAAATTAGTGGTTGATCCATCAAATATAATTTGGATATATATTTTTTAAAATATGGAAAATTAGAAAGATAAATATTGATCTCCAAGTTCTTCAATCAATAATAGAACCAAAATAGTTTGAATAATTATTAAAATATGAATCATGGATCAAATTCAATACTGAATAAATAGATGAGATTGATAAAAACTAAAAATTGGGATGTTTTTGTAATGAAAGAAAATAAAATTAGGATTATAATATAGTGAGACATTAAGAAAAATACAGTTGAGAATAGAAATGTAATAATTTGTTTTATTTAATTATAAAGACTATAATCAAATTAAATGAATTAATAATGAAAAAAAATATTTTCTCTAGAGGACCTACATATCAATATTATCCTCTTTTTGGAAATGGAAATTTGAAGATGTTATAATATTATCATATTTATATCAAAATTGAATTCCAAAATGGTATTCTTGTTGAAGAAGATTACATTCTAATACTAGTTAGATTTCAAGATTTAATTAACTAGACAAGTCTTTAAAAAATAAATAAGAATATGTATAATATAATATTGTCACCATATTCCTAGTATGCTTAGTTGAAATCATATTTGTAGAAGCTATATTTCAAAAGGGGTATTGTAGATAATTATCTGAATATGAAGACATCGAAGGAAAGCTATTATCTGGTTCTTATATATGTGGATGATCTCATTGTTTGTAGAAGAGAGAAAAAAATCCAATGAAGAGATTTAGAATGAAATGTAATAAAAATTTGAAATGCTCATATGGGATAACCCGCATAAATGTTAAGAAATCATGTTTTACAATTAAAGGTGTACACGTTCATGTCTTATGAAAATTATTCCATAGAGAAACTAAATAATTTTAAAATGAAAAATTAAAAACCCATTTAAACCCCAATTATAGTTGGAACAATTTTTTGTAAGTATATATATGCTAAATTTGTGTGTACCACCTTTCACTTAAGGAACATTTATGGACTTATATGTTTTACTATAACAACCCTAGATTTTTCAAACATTGAAATTACCTATATTTAGATGAATATTAAATACATAACAAAACAATTTATTCAAGAACTATAAATTTTTTGATAATTTTGAGATTATATTGACAAATTTCCTATTTTATGAAGGATCTTAAACATATACCATAAAGATATTCCCATATAATACTCATCAATGGTATACCCTACTAAAAACATTATTTATTAAATAGTGAAATGGAAACATAAGAAAAGGTTAAGGTCAGATACTTAGTAAGGGTTAACATGTAGATATAAATTTATTATCATAAAAAACATAAGATAATATTAAGGGAATGATATTTTGAGGAAAAAACATATAATGTTTATAACTAATATGAAAAACATCGTAAACAAGGGTTATGTTTTAAAACATTAAAATTCCAAAAAGTCATAAATTATAAGAACAGAAATACATCCTAACTCTATAATGAACCATATTTTCATTATTTATAAATCTATGTGTGGCACCATAATAAGTATTGAAACCATTTCATATATCAAGGTTAACGTCTAATATGACCATATTAGGAATCAACACCTACTTCCCATAGTGGATCAAGCAGAATGACTTGTTTCCTATAACAATTAAAGAAGATATACTTGTTAACCATAACTTATCAAGAACTTCAACTTATTTACCATCACTATCACATGATATATAATACATTACCCAATTAATTGGAAGGAGATATAGGTTTCACCCATCACATAATGAAAACCCTACATATGTGTTCCCTAAGATTATAAAACATTTATCATATTAAATCCCAAGAAACTAAATGGGTCTCATAAAAATTTCATTTTTTCATCATAAACACAGACCATAAATTTAAATAATAAGGATATTATCAATTGAAAATATCCTCAGTAAATATTAAGTATCATTAATGGTTGTCATCTTAGATTAAAAGTTATTTTGGAATATCACTTTGAATAATTTTTTTAGAAAAATAATATTTCCATTTCCAAATTTATTTTTTTAATCCAAGCATTTATAAATAGGAAAAACTAGTTGAAATAAGAATGTAATCTTATAAAGGATTCTTAAAATATTTTTTGTTTATGAATGGTGGAAAATGTTTCTTATGTCGTATTTGGTAAAAAATTTATTCGTTACAAATTTTAATTGAAAATATCACAAAGTACCATATTTGTAAAACGAAACAAATAATAATTTCAAAATTTTTTAAAAAAAGTAAAACAAAGTAAAAAATTCATCCCATAAATTTTAGGAGTATATTAAAAAAATCATTTTTTGAAATTTCTTCAGAAAACATGTACATGGAAGATAAATATTCTGGTGACTTGAGTATTCACAATTTCGAATAATAATGAGATTATTAAATAAAACCTTACCTCAAGTCATTCCATTCCTTGTTCATGTTAAAACCACATTTTTAATAAATATGTATTTATTATAAATTTGGTCTATATACGTATTCATAAACATCATAATAGGTATGAATCATTTTTCAAATCTGATTAACCATTTACCAATAATTTGTTATTGAAATCAAGGTTCCAAGGAATAATGCTTTGTTTTCAAAAAATGTTTCCGTTCAAACATCCAGGCCCTTGTAATTTGATCATGGTCTAATAATTTATATAATTTTAATAATTGTATGAAAAAAAAAATTCATTATAACCTATTTACTATAAAATAATGCATAAAAAATGAATTGCAACATTCATGGAGATGGTAGGTCATATGTACACAAGGATGTTATTTCCTTTATTCGTCTAATGAAATAAGATAATGGTAATTAATAATTAATATTTTAATAAATAATTATTATATCATATATTTCACATTTTGGCATCATATTTATTATCATTACCATCCATGTGAAATATAAATGAAAAAAAATAAAATCACATCTTGGATAGGGTCATCCGTACAAGCTCAAAAGTGATGTTATCATTTCCCAAAATAGTAGTTGGTTTGAATATAGTCGTGAAATTATCATTAAAAAAGTGAAATATTTCTTAAATATCATATAAAATCATTAAAACCATCATAATATCGATGAAAAAAATACATAGATGAATAATTAATTATATTACTTTGTTGAGACGGTAAGCCATTTGTATGCACGAGAAATACATTCACTTCTAGATTGAGAGAAAATAGAGTATATAAGGATGTTTTAATCATAATAGAAAAATTTTAGTATATTTGGATACATAATTTTGTATTTTTAAAAAAAATATAATTTATTTAGATGATTTGAAGAAGGGTAGATAAAGAAAGTGATATGCTAAGGGGGTTACCTCTTCCTCGAAATGACCCCATTAGATCTCCTCCAAAGGGATATACCATTGGTCTTTTAGGGAGACCAACACCTCTAAAATCTGGTTAGGGAATTTTATAAGTGAATTATTCAGAGTATGGATGAACTTTAATGATAAATTTGGTCGAATGAAGTGAGAGAGTATGTGTTGTTTTATTATTTTTGTGAGGGTGACTTTTATAAATTCTCCAAAGATTAAATTATTATAAAATCATTCTCTTAAAAAAGACATAGAAATGGAAATGAATTCATATATAATACAAGGTATAGATTTTATACCACAAACCAATACAATTTATATATGAATGGAATACTTATAAACCATATCATTTTGATTTACACATAGTTGACCTATTATAATTTTATATTTGATAACAATTTTTTCATTATAAAAAGGGTTTAATTTATATTTATATGTTTAAAATTTAACCATTTAATGATATTTTAGGCAATATAAATATCAAATATAATTACTTTAATATTTTTTTAACAATTTAATAAAATATTATTTCGATAAAATATCATTATTGTCTTTTTTGATGATATTCATTTCATTTAATATTAATTTCATCAAGGTAAAGGATAAATTCGAATCAAATTCTCTCACACCTCCAAAATTAGTAATATGCATCTATAAAATTAGTGGCTCACATTAACTAAATCATATATTATAACTTTTAATATATCTAAATGCATTTATTATATTTTTTATTAAATAGACAAACACTGCATTAGTGTTTCTTAAGAAATCATGGTATTTATATTATTAATAAAAAGAAAAAAAATCGTATCATGAAAAAATTTTTATTAATATAAAAATAGACACTTATATTCATTCGTAACAAATTTTTTTACCTTATGTGGACACATAAGAGATATTAAAATCAAAGAGAGACAAATTATGTAACTTTGATTGATTTTAATAATATATAAGCTGTTTTCCAAGAAAACTTGTCCATTAAATAACCTAATTCTGAACCTTATTAGTTAAATTATAAATTAAATTTATCCAATAAAAATGAGGAAAAAAATATGGCCTTATCATTTATTTTTAATCTAGATTAACCCAATTTACCTTTTACATAGGTGATAAATTTTACCATAATTACTATTGATATTGACAAAAAATAAAAGGTCCTAATTAAAAAAAATTAATCTAATGATTCTAAAAATGGTATTGATTTTTATCTAATTAAATACCTATAAAAGTAATAAATTAATTTTAATGTGTTTGGAAAAAATGTGGCAGATTTGTTTTTTGAAAAAATACATTTCTAATAATAAACATGATGAATTATGATCACAAGCATTGAAAAATAATTTTTGAATGTTTAAAACATCTAATAATGTAAATTATATATAAAATTCGATAAAATATTTCAAAAAAATTATTCATTTAATATTTTGATATAAAATACATTTCACATAAAAAACTTCTGAAAAAAATAACAAATTTATTTTTAATTTTTTTGGTTTCTAATTATAATCATTTGATATGTAATAAATTCATTTTATAAATTTGTATATTAGTTTTTTAGTTATTTATTAATTACTATTTATTCCAAACAAACAAACTACAAGGCGATAATAAAAAAATAATTTTTTAATAATGTTTTTTTGTTTGTCGAAACTCATTCTTGAATGTAACGAATATATCGAACAAATAAAATTATTTAAAGAGAAATATTTCATAAATATGACGTTGATTTTTGTTCTACCCCAATTAAAATTATTTTTTACCTCTAAATTTATCACCCTTATAAAAAAATATGTGAAAACATTATCTTCATCCCATCCACAAGTTCCCACATATCTTCCTAAAATTTTGGGTTTTGATATAAAACATTTTCCAGGAGATTGGTATGGTTTTTTTGAGCATTATCTATATTATCCAAAACCTCTGCTATTTTTTCATTATAAGAAATAATGTTCTCAAATATTATGAAATATGAGTTTAATACTTGTGAAGGATCAGGTATCTAATTCCTCAAGAGTGATACATGGAACACATCATGAATTTTTAATATATTTTGTGGAATCTATGATCAATAAACTACCTTCTTGACACAATAAGGAATTTAAAAAGGACTAATATACCGTGGGCATATAATTAACTTCTTTCAAGATTTCATCACTCTATTCTATGATGTTATTTTTTGGAATTTCTTGTCACAATCATCAAACTCTGGATATATCTGTTGATTTTCTACATAATTTTTTGTTGTTGAATCTAAGAAATTCTTTTATGAAATTGAATGGATATAAACATCCATATTAGATTCCCATCTTGATAAGGATCTATATCATTCTTTATAAAACTATATTGTAACATTTAAGAGTTTTTTTCTTCTTACTATATATGGATTCATAATGACCCATCTGAATATTGGAGTGAAATATATTATTGTATGAAAATACTATGAAAAGAATGGTCCATTCCCAAACACCTGTAAAGACCATAGTTTAAGCTGTCAAATTTTCTTCTAAATTATTAATGGTTATATTAGATTTAAAATGTGTATGAGAATGATAAGTAGGGGTATAACATGAAAATCGATTCAGATCCCACTAAATACTTCTACAAAACATTGAGGTAAATTCTGAATCCTAATAATATACTATATTTGATAGTGTTACTCTATTAAATCTTAACATTTATAAAAAATATATTCCAAAAAGTTGATTAAGATGTTATTATACCCTAAAATAAATTATGTGTGCCAATTTTATTAGGTGATCCACAATAACCCATATATAATTAGGGCTATTAAATGTTTTTTAGATTTCTAAAAAAAGCATAGTTATATTTTCCAATTTCCATTCTTGTATGGTTAATGGTGGTATCATCCCCCTACAATTCCTCTTCCCATTCTTCACTTTTTGAAAACAATGCACTGATACATAGAGTCATCAATACCTTTCAACATGCTATCCGAACTAAAATAATCTTTTAGGTTTGTATACATATTTGTAGTTCTATGATGAAAATATAATAATTAAATGTGATCCTCATCAAATAACTCCTTCAAATATGGTATGAGTTGGGCACATTAATGGTTCCTAAATATTAATATTACATCACA
Source organism: Viscum album (assembly GCA_963277665.1). NCBI lineage: Eukaryota > Viridiplantae > Streptophyta > Magnoliopsida > Santalales > Viscaceae > Viscum > Viscum album. The sequence goes on along the minus strand of OY728132.1, from coordinate 26,564,272 downwards.
ATCTCGGTGGAACTCTAGAACATTTGTCTCTTAATTTTCAGCTCAATACCTTCTTTTCATTTAGCATCAATCTTCACATGGATATATAGTTAAAAATTTCTTTGTGATAGATAAGATTTTTATTCAAACATTAATATTTCATGATCCATCCTAAGAAAATCCATTAAAATTATATCTCTTATGATAATCATCATTGATAATCTAGGGTGGCCCTTTCATATCAAATAATATTCCACCTTGTTCTTTTTTCAATGGGGGTAATGTACTTAGAAGTCATAATCATTAATTGGATACAACAATATTATTTAGTTCATCTTCACATATTTTTTAGTAAAACAATTCTATAAAATTTTGTTATTATAATATATTTCACTCCTTTCTCTAAAGAGATAATTCATCCATATCTTTAATGAAAAAATTAATGTGGATAACTCCAAATCACAATTGTGGAAATTTTTTCTTGGACCTTAAATTGGATTTAGAAATAAGATATCACCATTTTATTATTCATGACAACATATGCTAGTAACATCTTTGATGCATTACAATAGATCAAAAAACCTTCTCCACTATAGGGTTGTGTGATAACAGGTTCACCGAACATCCTTATTTTTAAATCCTAGAAATATTATTCACATTTCATTCTTTCATATGAACATTACTCATTTATATTTCAACATGGTGAGTATATTAGATAATCATGAGAAATATTTGAAAAAATATCAATAATATCAAACCAGCCCAAGAAGAATATAGATTTTTGTAAATGTGGTGGGTCTATCCCATTTCATAGTAACTTATATCTTTGAAGGTTTTGATGATATACAATCAATTGAGATTAAATAACCTAAAAATGAATTCCTATAGAGCCAAAATACACATTTGGAATTTTTTTCATAAATATTATTTTCTGTTAGAGACTTTTGCACAATCCTAAAGTGATCTTAATGCTCCTCATTTCTATTTAAATATACAATAATATATTGTATAGAGACTAAAGAAAACTGATCATGTTAATATCTGAATACATTATTCCTTATTTCCATGATGATAATGGGGGAAGTAGTAAAACTAAAATGGGTAAGTATAATTCCCTAGATTTTATAACTATTATAGACTATCATGTTGGGTATATCTTCATTCTGTAACTTCAATTCATGATATCTTAAATAAATATCTGTCATGGAAAATTATTGAGCCCCATATAGTTTTTCAAATAATTCACAAATATGGGAGAAATAATACATGTTCTGGATAGTGATCATGTTATGTTCTCAATAATCAATACATAGTCGCATTAATCAATATTTTCTCATAAAAAATATAGTAGGTGCATCCCATGGTGATTCTATTGGCCAAATGAATCTCTTTTCAAGATTCTCATTGTGTTTCTTCTTAAAATTACAACAATATAATTGTGATCATTATATAAGGAATATAACAAATATGAATGAAATGAGGTATGATTTATATTGAAACCTTAGCTTCATGAGTTTCTAGACTACCATTTAACTCTTCCAGTAAGACATTAATAATATTACTTACAATAGGTGTATTTTTAATGTTGGGTTTCTTCCCAACCATTTGAGATATATAATTGTTCATGTATAGGAATTTACTCCCAAAATATGGATTTAATTTCCAATGGTTAATCATATACAAACTCTAATCAATAAATTATTATAGGTTAATTTTAAATATGAAATGTGACTCCCTTATTTGGTAATTGATATGGGATCTATATAGTGAAACCGATACAATACCAATAATCACATCAATTTCAACTAACTGGATAATCAAAAGATCAACATAAAGAACTTCCCAAAATCATCAATCATAGAAGAAAAATAGACATGGGATGTGATCTTTATTCCATTATAATTTTTCAAAAATAACTAATGATCTAATTATTGAGGTGAAATGGATATTACCATTGAAAATTAATAAAAAATTAAAGAGTGGGTTTATCCTGAATCAAACAAGACAATAGATATTCTAGAGTGAATTATATGTTTATCATTACCTATATCATTATATTGACCTAAAATTTTGAATTACATGTATTTTATTTTATACTCAATAAAACTATATAGTTTTATTAATTATGTAAGTATAATTTAAATGAGACCATTGGGTTTTGACCGTTATATGACCATTGGTCAATATAACCATTGGAAACTATAATCTCAATGTTGTGATTATTTTTTAAAAATTTCAATGATCTTTGTTAATAGTGAAATATGAGTGGATGGCCTCATCCAGTAGAATCAGGATGTACAAATCCCATCTATTGGAGCTTTGGAATGAGGTAGCATCAATGGGATTATATTTGGACCAACCCCATGATAAGATTCCACATATCAAGACTAATTATAATCACCTTTGGGAGAAGTTTAAGATGATATAAATCACCACCAATCAAAGTTGTTTGAGCCACCACAATATTCTATCATAATTTCACCCCTTACTCTTAGGTCCTATGTAGGTGTTATAAGGGGCTACGTAATGAGACCTTGGTTACACTAGGTATTCCTTTTGTATAAATAAAATTATAATTTATTATTATGGTAAAATTTGAGAATTTCGAATGTCAAAATAAATATAGGATGAATTTATATAAGATCAATATTATTGATGAATATTGGAAAAAAAGTATTTTAAAATATATTTTTTTTCACATAAAATAATTAATAATGTGAAATGATTTTCAAAAGATGGTCTTCAACAATTTTGATTAGTATGAAATTTAGATTCTAATATGATCAACTCAATTATTGGTGAATTGTACATTATAAATAATTATATTACCCTTATGAATAGTAATGTGACCAATGGAATAGTAACCTCACATAAGGACATATAAATATAATATTGGTATCTTGAATGGTAAGGTGATATAATAGCATAAGTAAATAATTTTTTCAGAAATTATTAGTTAGGATTTAGTATTTTTTCAGGTAAAAAGTGTTTTATATAAAAATTAAATATCTCATAATTAGAAAATGATTTTCATAAAATGGTGTTCATTTTTGAATTTAGAACATCAATATTATGTTAGGGGGAATTTATGAGATTTTTGTAAAATGTTTTGTTTTTCGGTGAATAGTAAAATTACAGTTTTGGGTTACATTGTATTTAATGACATCATTAATGATGTAATAATGATGTAATAATTATTTTCGATTAGTTTATAGTAAAATATGTTATCAGGTGTCCCAAGAGGCCAATACAATGGGTAAATACCATGGGCAAGCACATGGTTTTTCAAATACCACTAATGATGTGTCCCTTGGAAATTAATAAAATATTCCCCCTCTTTTTCGATAAATACATACCTAGTCCTTCGTTTTTTTTCATTAAAAAATAATCCTCAATGAAGATATAGTATTTTTACCACTCAATGAGTCCTCCCATAGTTCCCTCAATCACCCAAGGTCCAAACGATCGAGTTTTTTATGTTACTCTTATAGGTAAGGGAACCTTTCACCCTCCTTCTTTAGTCAAGACTTCCTTTATATTATATCTTCAAATTTATATTTAATTTTGTTGGGGGTATGTTCATATATAATATTATTGTAGTACAGTTTATGTCCAAATTATTAGATACCCCTTCCACTCTCATCAACCAAATTTTTGGAATTTTAAGCTACTTCATTAGACTAACGAATTTTCATAAGGGAATTCTCTACTTCTCTTTTTTTCCATTCAAGTTATATTTTATGTGGTATAAAATTCATGTTTCTATATAAAGTTATTATTTAAATATTATTCTTTACCCATAATTTATTATGAGTAATTTATGGATGGCACACCCTTTTCCACTCTCTTTTTAATGATTTATAATTCCATGTTGTATAGACGTTATACTTCAGAATTTTTGTCTCAAAATATCTCTCGCTTTTCTCAATAAGTTATCTTATTTTATTTATGTGAATACCCAAAACTATTTCATTTCTAAGTGTATTTATCAAGACATAAAAATAAGATATTTTATTCTATAATTCACATACATAAAACCCTCAATCCCTTTCCATGCGTTATAAATGACATAATGATCTTGTTTTTAAGTACTTTTTAAAGCATCATGATTTAAGTATGAAACCCATTTAATTTATTCTCATTGGGTTATTTATGAGGTATTTGATTAAGATATATGTGGATGACATGAAAATTATGACATATTAAGGGTGTTCCCTAATATCAGTCCAAAGCACTAGGTAAATAAATTAATCTCTATAGATGAAAAGTTTTATGATACCTTGTTGAATATCCTTGGTAATTTTTATGACAGCTTGGGGAATGACATTGGTGATATGTTCATGAATTTTTAAAATTAATGTTTTATCCACATTTTCAGTTTATTATTCATGTTATTATTATTATGATAAGACTCTTAATCATTCCATTATGATATCACCAATGTTCTTATTGATATCACTCAAGTTCACATGTAAATTGTTTCACTTGTTTTCCCTACTGGGCCTTTGGCTGACCCATTCCTTTAATGTATGTCTCCGGGTTATGAGATATAGTAATTGTACTTAGTATGAACCTAAGATGAATCCTTACAATTGGATTAGATAAATGTTTTATTTTTTCCTGTATTATGTTCTAGATTTCAAAGACAGTAGACTTTAATGATCATGTGGTTGTAAAATGTAATGAAAAGTTATTTAATAAAAATGTGGGCTTCTATAATTGGTATCAAAAGATATTTTATTATTTTGTGGAAATTAGGTTATGAAATGTTTTGGAAGAACCCTATATAAAACTCTAAATATAAGAAAACATATTGTTATTTTGGTGAAATATTATGTATGTGGGTTCTGATAAAATAAATCCATGTCTAGATATGAACAAGTTGATGTGGATCTCGCACAAATGTACCTAGGAGTGAAAACTCCCACAAAGAGTTTCGGGCTTGAGCCATTCTATCCTAGTACATGGAAACGTGTCTTGACGGACTATTTTTTTGAAACTCCCAGGGTATGTTATAGGTTAATCACAATATTTTTATGAATCATTATGAAGGATTTATAGAGAAATGTAATTGTTTAAGAATGAAGTTTTAAGATATAACATTCTTTATGGTAAAAAGACTCATAAATAAAATAATCTTCTTACTAAGCCTTTTTTATTTTATAAAATTTCGGAAAATAAGTGGAACTATGAAAATGGTGACTATAATGGACTATGAACTGATGGCCCCCTATAGGAAGCTGGAATGGAAAATGTCATGTGAATGATAAAAAAACCGACTCATGTTATGAGAAATAATGTGAATGAATATGAGAGAACAACATCACTGTGAAGGGAACACCATTCAGTTTTTCCCATTATGCTTCAATGACAACCATCCTTCAGTGGATCTACCAACCCATTGATTGATGAACACCGGATCTTCTCTATAAAGAAGATATTTTATATGCTCTGATATTCAAAACTACAAAAGGTAACCATGGCTATTTACCTCTTAGAGGGAGAAGCTGATCAGTGGTGGAAACTGATTAAAAACATCAGTCCAATAGTATATATTTATGCTATGGAGTGGGAAGTGTTTAGAGGGGTCCTATTCAAATATTATTTTACTCATTCGATGAGAATAAAAATGGATAAGGACTTTCTAGAGTTAAAGTAGAAGTGGAATAAATCTATGGAAAGCATTGAGATGAACCTCACATGGCTTTACCATTACACCTCAAGTTTTTCATGGATACCATTGGAAAGGTTAGAAGATTATTTGGTGGACTAAGACCTCATCTGCATAATAATCTATTCAGCTGAGACTATGAATGTTATGAAGAGATTGTGTGGAGTGAGATGAATGTTGAACTAGTGTTCAATTAAATGAACTGGTCTCATAAATCTCAAGACCAAAAAAATATCATTGAAGCCATGATTCAAGAGTTTCTTTGATTAGGGAATAGGAGGAAAGCATGTGAAACATCCCACATGTAGTAAATGTGGGATGAAGCATTTGGGGAACTCCTTTCTTGGGAGAAGGAAGTGATACAAGTGTGGAAGAGATGGCAATATCAGGTAGAATTTTCATAGTGATGTGAACCCTCAACTAACCAACATAAATTACAAGGGGAAGATATTTGAGGCCCTACCTGATGTCCCATGATATATTATCAAAAAACGTGTGAAACTTTTCCAATCACTGTCCACATCCAATGGCAGTGGAAGGGAATCACTATAATCCTCATCATAGGCCAAGGGAGAATGTTCATTCTTTTTCAATCATGGAAGCTTATTATTTTGTTCCAAATGATGTGGTGGAAATTATTCTTGTTATTCCATAAAATCTAGAAATAAATTTATTTAATCCTTTCTCTACACGTTCCTTCGTTGTCCCCATGTTTTCAATAAATTTTGAATAAATATTGAAATTTATAAAATTAGAGTTATCCATCAAAACTCTTATGGAGATTATCCAAGCATCATCATTGTTTGTAAAATATTATATTTACATTAGTGAGAATAATATTATCATAAATCAATTAGTCATTCCCATGATGGAATTAGACATTATACTAGGGTTGGATTAGCTCTCAAAGTATAATTCTAAGATCAAATGAAGAAGCAAGGAAATATCAGTAGTTTAGAAAGGAAAATATATGGATATCTTCTAAGGAGATATTTCTCAACATGATCTTTGTCTAGATGAACCTCATATATCCTCTTTTATGGAGTTGATTAGTGAAGAAAAGGAATGACATGAAAGAATAAATATTGAAAATTTCCCCATCATCTAAGAATACATTAACGTATTTTTTGAGGAGTTACCCAGACCTCCCCCTAAAAAAGAGGTAGAGTTCTCTATTGAACTCGTACCTAGATATCATCCAATATCAAAGAATCCATAGAGGATGGAAAATTTGGGAGTAGGAGGAATTAAATAAGCAAGTCCAATATCTTTCCGAGAAGGGGTTTATCTGTCCAATTGAATCTCCTTGGGAGCACCTGTTCTCTTTGTAAAAAAGAAGGATGGATCGATGAGGTTATGCATTGATCATAGAGAACTAAATGGGATCACAGTGAAGAACAAATACCATATTCCAAGAAATGATGACTTATTTGGCCATCTTCATGGGGTTCAATTCTTCTCTAAGATTGATATTCGATCTGGTTATCATCAATAGACGGTGAAAAAGGAATTTATTCAAAAAAACATCCTTCTGATCATGATATGATCATTATGAGTTTGTTATTATTTTCTTTTCCTTGACTAATTATCCATTTATTTTTTATGGATTTGATAAATATATTCTTTAACAACTACCTTGATAGAATTGTGATAGTTTTTATTGATGATATTCTGATATATTCCAGAAGTCGTGAGTAGCATGAGGATCATCTAAAGGTTATTTTTAAAACACTATAGAATGACAGGATTTTTGAAAAGTTCCAAAATGTGAATTTCGGTTACAAATAATTGATTTCTTGGGTTATATTATAACAAAGGAAGTAATCACAATTTACCATGAAAAGTCAAAAGTTGTAGGAGATTGACCTCAGCCTACAACAATAACTGATATTTGTAGTTTCCTTTGATTAATGGGATATTATATGAGGTTTGTGAAAAACATTTAATGAATTTCTAATCCATTAACCAAATTAAATTGAAAATGGTTCATGTTCATCTGGATAAAATTGTGTGAGGAATGTTTCCAAGATCTAAAGAAGAGATTAGTTACAGTACCCATGTTTACTATTCTCTCAATTTGAGAAGGATTCATTTCTTAGTAATGCATCTCTGAAAGGGATAGGGTGAGTCCTCGTGAGAAATGAAAAGGTGATTTCTTATGTATATTTACAGTTGAGGACTCATGATATGAACAATATTATGCATGATTTTATGTTGGATGTGGTTGTTTTTTCTCTGACGATATGGAGGCACTATATTTATGGGGAGAAATGTGATAAATACATATGCCATCAAAGATTGAAGAATATTTTCACACAAAAGGAATTGAACATGAGATAGAGGATATGGTTAGAACTTCTTAATGACTATGATTGTTCAATTCAATATCATCTCAGAAGAGAAAACAAAGTCACTGATGCATTAAGTAGAAAAAGATAAGTTTTTCAGTCAGTGATTAGGATTCAAAGAGACCCCTTAACCAATGACCTAGTGAAAATGGACATGGAAATTATAAGGGAAGGGAAATCTCCAAACATATCCCTAATGATTTATAATCTATAATTACTAGAGAAGATCAAGAAATCCCAGAAAGAATATCATTTTTTATAGAAGTTGTTTGAGGATGTGAAGGATTGGAAGTTTCATGAGTTCAATTTGGATTCAGAACGTGTAGTGTAATTTCATACATGAATATGTATTCTATATATTCTGGAAATAAATAAGGAGTAGATGGATGAATCTCACAGCTCTACTTTCTCTATAAATCCTAGCATCATGAAAATGTAAAGGGACCTTTGTGAACATTATTGGCGGGATAATATGAAAAGGGTGATTGTCGACTACACTACAAGGTACCTGGTATGTTAGCAAATGTAAAGAGAGTGACAACATTCTAAAAGGGTACTAAAACCACTACCCATACCAACAAGGGAGCAGGATTATATCACTTTGGACTTTGTCACTAGTCTTTTGATAACATACAAAAGAAATAATGCGACATGGGTTTTAGTGGACTATCTCACCAAGACTTCCCATTTTATATCTATTGGGGAAGATTTATCTCATTATAACATTTCCAGGATTTACGTTAATGAATTGGTAAGGATGCACGGAGATCCACTTTCTATTGTATGTGATTGTGATCCAAGGTTCACATCAAAATTCTGGAGAAGTCTTCAACATACTCTGAGTACCAAATTGAATTTCAGTACGACCTATCACCCCCAAACTGATGGCCAATATGAAAGTACAATTCAAACACTTGAGGACATGCTGAGTACATGATAAATGGAGTTTAACGGATGATGGGATCAAAATATTCCATTTATTGAGTTCTCATACAATAATAGATTCCATTAGAGCATTCAAATGGCACCCTATGAAGCTCTAAATTGGAAGTGATGTAGAACTCATACTTGTTGGGATGTAGCGGGTGAGAGAAAGGTTCTTAGGAATGATCTTCTATAGGAGATGATAGAAAAGGTTCATACCATCTAGAAACACATTAAGGATTGTCACGACCCGTCCTCGGGGCCCGTGCCGTGACTACCCCAAGCCCGCCTTCCATAGGCCAGGGGCTGGCGACTAGCACCAAGGCGTAAGATCCCAGTAACAGGGAAGGCATTGCCTTTATAAGTAACAACCACACAGAGTCAGCAAGCGGAAGTAAAGTGCAGAAAAGTAAAGGGGGCCGGAATACAAGCCCAACTGTAAAGTACAACTGAAAAGTAAAGCAGCAACTGAAGAAAAGACGGCGGCCTCGTGTCGTCCACTGGCAATCCCACCTGAAGGGTGGGTACAGATAGCCTCCAGGCTCCTCGGGTCCCACGTCCGCTCCGAGCACGTCCCGCCCAGTGGTCCACCTCCAGGTACCGTCCTGCTCCACGCCCAACCGTGATCAGCGCTGTCCGTCGTCTGAAACCAACACAACAAGGTGCGGGCATAGCCCGTGCAGGGGTGAGTACAACTACTCAGTAAGGACCCCGAGACCCCCGAAGGTCTCCCGAAATCCAAAAAGGATATAGCACAAAAGAAAGATGCAATCACGAAGTAACATCTGACTCGACTTAGGTATATGCCCATACATATACCTAAGTCCCCAATTCTAGCTCTGCTCACGAGCTCAAGAACAACTCAATCCACAAAGGAAAGCAAGACTCAAATCCACAAGGAGAGTAAACAGTAAATCCACAAAGGATGGTTCAACACAATCCAAAAAGGAGAGTAACATAAGATTCAGCTCAACCAGGTATACTTTTTCAGATGACGTCAAAGACGATCACTGATCCGCCTAAGTCGTCGGACCCACGAAGGATCGATAGGTACTAACCCCCGCAGAAGACCCACACAGGATCGGGCTCACACAGAACCTGTAGGCAGTGGCTCACACAGAACCGGTAGGCAGTGGCTCACACAGAACCGGTAGTAGGACCCACATAGGATCGGGCACTGATCCGCGTAGGATCGCTGAGTGCAGTAGTCGACGCAGTCCACTGAGGATCTCTGCACAGTCGTCGCCGCAGTCCACGAAGGATCTCTGCTCTGCCGTCGTCGCAGTCCATGGATGATCTCTGCTCTGGCGTCGTCGCAGTCCACGGAGGATCTCTGCTCTGCCGTCGTCGCAGTCCACGGAGGATCTCTGCTCTGTCGTCGAGGTCACAGCCAGCACTAGTGTTCCCGCACGTAGCGAGCTCGTTTAGGAGGGTCCGCTCCACGAGCCGAGGGGCTGATACATCAACTGACACGTAGTCCGAAGTTGATGTATCCAAAAGTTCCGTATCGACAACAGGATCTCAACGCGACAGACGGCGCGTCAATCGGACGCCCGGTCTGAGAGTTATTGGCATTTTCGTCCCAGGGGCCCGGTTGGTTTTTAGGGAAAAACCAACCCGACCGTACTCCGCCTGTATCCGATCCTCGGGCGGAGTATGCCAAAAGTTCCGTCTCACTTAGAGAAAACTACCACAGCTGACGGTACGTCGATCGGACGTCCGTAGCTCAAGTTATGAGCGTTTCCGCTCCGAGGGCCCGGTTGGCTTCGTGTACGAACCAACCCGGCCGAACCCAAGGTCTTCCGAAACCTTGAGTATAATATACCGAAACGACCGTCTCGATCTAAGGATCGCGTAGCCGCTGACGGTACGTCGATTGGAGGTCCCAGGCCCAAGATATGGGCGAAAGACCGAAGAGGGCCCGAAACGGGGGTTCCCGGTCCGGGGCGACCCGGCCCGAACCCCCCCTGGGGTCGGCCGAACCGGGTCGGCCCGAACCGGGCCGGCCCGACCCGGCCCGAACCGGCTCGGCCGGGTCCGGTCCGGCCTGGGCGCGGCCCGGCCGACCGGACCGGCCGGCTCGGTCTTCGGCCGAGCGGCCGAAGAGCCGCCGCCGCGGGGTTGACCCGCGGCTTTGAAGGAGACGCGGCCCCCGCGGGGGGCCGCCTGTCACGCGGACGCGGCCGGGCCGCCGCGTCCGTCCCGGTTCCGCGCGGCCGCGGAACCGGCCGCCGTTGCCGCCGCGGCTTCAGCCGCGGCGGGCTTCCTCCACGGCGGCGCGCCGGGCGCCGCCGCCGCCTTCCGCGGGCCGCCGGGGATGCTCCGGTGGCCTGATTTCTTTCCCGTCTGCGCCGATGCTCCTCCCGGGGGACGATCTTCACTGCGGAATCAACAAATTGCCCTTGCCGCACGGTTTGTCGACGTCCGCCAAATCCGCACAACAAAATAGATCGGCGGAGGGTTGCCGGGTCTTGTTCGTTAGACCCGCACCCTCCGCGTTAGTCATAATCCACGGGAGGAACAATAAAACAATCAACAACAATTTTAAATGTTAAAATTGTTCGAAGATCAAGTTCTTTACTTTAAAAGAAATAAAATCACGGGAAGGAAAATATTCCAATCAACCCTTACATTGTCGTCGTCGTCGGACGAGGGGTCGTCGCGGAATCGCTCGTCGCGGAGGAAGGAGATCGTCGCGTCGTCGCGGTATCCGGCGTCACGTCGCCAATCTCCGGATCAAGAACAAACGGATTTAATTAATTAAATCCGTTGTTATTGAAATTAAAAAGGGAGAAGAAAAGATCCGATTCTCACCTTAGTTGCCGAACGATGATCGGCCGCGGAAGAAGAGGCGTCGCCGAAGAATGTCGCGGGTAGATCTCGTCGACGTCGCAGATCTTGGTGTGCGTCGTCGAATTCCGGTCGCCGGCGTTCTTCGCGTTCTTCGCGTTCTTCGCGTCCTTCGCGTTCTTCGCGGAGAGGGTGGAGGAACGAAGATTCTCTCAAATCCTTTCCAAGGATTTTTTGGTTGGTCTTATTTTATAAACATGCCAACACGAAACCGGTTAAGAAACGATCCATCAATTCGTTGAATTAATTCAACGAAAGAAACGACCCATTTAATTCACGAAGAAACAGTCCATTTAATTCACGAAATAAACCGCCCAATTAAATGGTCTGTTAAGAATTTAAGAAAACGCGTCGGTTGACTTTTCAGTTACTTTGACGGGTTTTCGCGGGTGCGTTACTTAGCGAAAGAAACGGCGTGGCTCGTGCGGGTCCCACCGCACAAATATCCTACCAAGGGGTAGGATATTTCTGGATAGCATCCTATCCAGTTCAACTCAGTTCAAGCCGTCTTTAAGTGACTTCAAGTGGCTTCCAAGCAGCTTAAGTGAAATAAAATAAAGTTGTCGCACAAACTTTATTTTATTTCTGACTTAAGCCGTAAAATTTAAAAAACCACGTCTGAGCAAACGCAACTCCGGAAGAGGAGTTTCTAAGCAAATACCGGCGCTGCGATTTCATCGGTGCCCTCAGAATTCGATTCCGGGCACCGGTTCAAAAGATAGAAAAACCCGCTCGTCCGTTCACTGAACGTACCCGAGCCAAACTTCGGAAATTGATTCCGGGCACACCGGGCCTCGGAATCAGGTGCCGTCTGAAGCTGCGCTCTTGTAAAATTCCAAAGAAAATTAAGAAAAAAATTTCCTTGAAATTTGCGGGTCTTTACATTACTCTCACCTCAGGGCTTTACGTCCCCGTAAAGATACATCAAAAACTAGGGGAACAAATGGGGGTACTGAGCACGCATCTGAGCCTCCCTCTCCCAAGTGCTCTCCTGGAGGTTCCCGTGCTGCCATCTGATGCGCACAAGAGGAATCGACCGCCCACGTAGGACCCGCTCCTGTCGATCCTCGATCTCCACTGGGACCTCCGCAAAAGTCGCCCCATCGTCCACGTCCAGCTCCCCAAAGTCGATGATGTGCGTCGGGTCGTGCACGTATCTCCTCAGCTGAGACACGTGGAAGACGTCGTGCACCCGGTGCAACTGAGGTGGTAGAGCCAGGCGATAAGCCACCTCTCCTATCCTGCTGAGGACCTGGAAAGGCCCGATGAAGCGTGGAGACAACTTGCCGCCTCGGCCAAATCTCCGTAAACCACGTCGAGGTGAGACACGCAAAAAGACGTGGTCGCCATCCTCGAACTCTAGTGGCCTCCGCCTCCTGTCAGCATATGACTTCTGCCGGCTCTGAGCTGTCCTCATCCTCTCCTGGATGATCTGGACCTTCTCTGTCGTGGCTCGGACCATCTCTGGTCCCACGAGTGCTGACTCCCCAGGGTCTGTCCAGCACAACGGGGATCTGCAGGGTCTGCCGTACAACGCCTCGTATGGTGCCATCCCGATGGTGGAGTGGTAGCTGTTGTTGTACGCGAACTCCACCAAGGGTAGGTGGTCCTCCCAGCTGCGACCAAAGTCGAGAACACATGCACGGAGCATGTCCTCGAGTGTCTGTATGGTCCTCTCCGTCTGTCCATCCGTCTGAGGGTGGAAGGCTGTGCTCAGATGGAGCCGCGTCCCGAACGCCTCCTGCAACCCCTTCCAAAGCCGGGAAGTGAAACGAGCATCTCGATCGGAGACGATAGACGATGGCACACCGTGAAGCCGTACGATCTCCTGGACGTAAAGACGTCCCAAGCTCTCCACTGAGCCCTGCTCTCTGATGGGTAAGAAGTGTGCCGACTTGGTGAGTCGGTCGACAATCACCCAAATGGAGTCGTGACCTCTGGAAGTACGTGGAAGTACAGTCACGAAGTCCATAGATATGCTATCCCACTTCCACTCCGGGACCTCCAAGGGCTGTACCAAGCCTGCTGGTACCTGGTGCTCTGCCTTCACCTGCTGGCAGGTGAGGCATCGTGAAACGAACTCTGCCACAGCTTTCTTCATGCCCGGCCACCAGTGCTGTCGCCTGAGATCCTGGTACATCTTCGCCACTCCGGGATGCACCGCCAAGGGAGAAGTGTGAAACTCTCTCAGCACCTCCTCTCGTAAAGCAACTGGTACGAAGGTACGCCCCCTGAAAAGGATGTCGTGCTCTGCTCCAAGGGAGAAACCATCAGGCGCCTGACCTGAGGATATCAGTGCACGCCGGGTCTCACAGTCAGCGTCCCCACGCTGAGCCTCTCTGACCCGCTGTAGAAGTGGAGGAGAGACTGTGAGAGACTGAAGAAAGGCTGTTCCGTCTCTATCCACGAAGGATATCTGCAAGGAGGCTAGCTGCTCCGTCGCCTCCTCAAGTAGCTGAATGCCCGTCCTCCTGCTGAGGGCATCGGCCACCACGTTCCCCTTTCCAGGAGTATAGACTATCTCAAAGTCATAGTCCTGGAGGAACTCAAGCCATCTCCGCTGTCTCAGGTTCAGGTCCTTCTGAGAGAAGATATACCTGAGACTCTGGTGGTCAGAAAAGACTGTGAAGCGCTCGCCCATCAGATAGTGCCGCCAAGTCTTCAGAGCGAAGACCACTGCTGCTAACTCCAGGTCATGAGTGGCGTAGTTCTGCTCATGCGGCCTCAACTGACGTGATCCGTAGGCGATCACGGCCCGCTCCTGCATCAGGACGCACCCGAGTCCAGTCCTTGATGCATCGCAGTAAACTACGTACCCAACTCCCTCCTCAGGCAACCTCAAGATAGGTGCGCTGGTCAATCTCTGTCTCAGCTCCTGGAAGCTCTGCTGACATCTGTCTGACCACACAAAGGGTTTCCCCTTCTTTGTCAAGGCTAAGAGTGGTGCCGCAACTCTGGAGAAGTCTGGCATGAATCTCCGATAGTATCCCGCTAGGCCCAAGAAGCTCCGCACCTCTGTCACGCTCCTGGGTGGCTCCCAAGCTAGCACCGCCTCGATCTTCGCGGGATCCACTGCAACTCCCGCCTCAGAAATGACGTGCCCCAAGAAATGGACCTCACGTAACCAGAACTGGCATTTTGAGAGCTTGCCATAAAGCTGGTGCTCTCGGAGTGTGTCTAGCACAACTCGCAGGTGGTAGGCATGCTCCTCCTCAGTCGTCGAGTATACCAAAATGTCGTCAATGAAGACAACGACAAATCGGTCGAGGTATGGCTGGAAGATCCTGTTCATGAGGCTCATGAACACTGCTGGAGCATTGGTTACGCCGAATGGCATAACCAAGAACTCATAATGGCCATACCGTCACCTGAAGGTCGTCTTCTGCACGTCCTCGTCTCGAACTCTGAGCTGATGATAGCCTGACCGGAGGTCTATCTTCGAGAACCACCGCGCTCCCTTGAGCTGATCGAAGAGGTCATCAATCCGTGGCAGCGGATACTTGTTCCTCACTATCACCTGGTTCAGGCGACGATAGTCGACACATAGTCGCAAGCTCCCGTCCGCCTTCTTGGCGAACAAAATCGGGGAAGCCCAGGGTGAAACACTGGGTCAGATAAACCCCTTGCTCTGCAAGTCCTCCAACTGTACCCGCAGCTCTCGAAGCTCGGCGGGGGCCATCCGATATGCTGGAGTAGATATCGGGGCTGTCCCGGGGTACAAGTCGATGTAAAAGTCTACCTCTCTACGAGGAGGTAGCCCTGGAACGTCGTCGGGAAAGACGTCCACGTACTGGTCCACCACTGCAGGAAAAGCCGGACTCCGCACATCCACTGCTCCTAGGATGAGGCTAGCTAACTGATGAGAGATAGGCTGCACTCTCCTCCGCGGAAGTCCATCCTGTGCTGCAAAGGTTCCCTTCTCGCCGGTGAAGGTAAACCTGCTCCCGTCGGTACGAACACATCGCACCTTGCGCCTAAAACAGTCGATCTGGGCATGAACCGTGGATAGCCAATCCATGCCCAAGATGACGTCGTAAGGCCTCGACGCCGCTACAAGGAGATCCCAGCCGAAGCTCTCGCCTCCTAGAGTAAGCTCACACTGCCGGCACCAGTGCGTAATCGTCGAGTCTGCTCCCGTAGGAGTCTCTAGCCGTAAGGATCGAGCCAACGGCTCAGTCGGAATCTCCGAGCTCCGAACAAGGGCAGAGGCTATGAAAGAGTGACTCGCTCCTGTGTCTATAAGTACTGCAGCAAGGGTGGAATAGACACAGATCGTACCTCGAATCATCTCTGGCATGTCGGGGTCGTAGGCCTCCACTGCCTGGAGCTGGGCCTGTCCCTGCCCTCCAGCTCCCTGTGGTCGAGGTGGCCCTCCTGGTGGTGGTGGGGGTAGAGCCTGGAAGCGTCGCCCACCACCTGCTGCTCGGCCAGCTCCTCTGCCTCGTCCGCCTCCTCCCTGCGGACCGCCACGGTCGACCCTCTGCCTCTGCCTGGGTGGCCCCTCCACCGTCTGCTGCTCCTCTGGTCGGCGAGTCGGGCAGTCACGAGCCATGTGACCCTGCCCGCCGCAAGAGTAGCACAGCCTGCCTCTCGAAAGGCTGGCACTCCGCTGTGTGCCCCGCACCGCTGAGCCGGTGTCCTGAGGCCGTCTGCGAGGGGGTCTGGTCTGCCTGGACCCGTGAGTCATCCGTCGGCTGCCTGCTGCCGATGACTCAGCTACCTGCCGCCCTGCGCTAGGTCTCGCCGCTGAAGAAGGATCTGCCAGGAAGCTCTCGATCAGGAGGGCTCGCTCCAGCACTCCCGCCTGGGTCGGAATGCTGAGAGAGATCAGCGACGCCCGAATCTCCTGTCGCAAGCCCTGCTCGAAGGTCCGGGCCCGGAAGAAGGGGTCCCGTACCATGTCGGTCGAGTAGCGAGATAGGTCCGTGAACCTCGCCGCGTACTGAGCGACCGTCATGCTGCCCTGGCGCAGCTGGAGAAGCTCCTGGATGCGCACCGCTCGGAGGGTGGCCGGGACGAACTCAGAGCGGAAAAGGCTCTCGAAGTCCGCCCAGAGCAAGGATGCCTCATCGTGAACCTGGAGCATCAGGCTCCACCATCGTCCTGCCGCCGCCTGCAGGAGGCTCGCTGCGAGAATCACCATGAGATCCGCTGGTGTCCTCACTAGCCTGAAGATCTGTACCACCGCCTCTAGCCAGTCCTCGGCGGCCTGGGGGTCCGCCTCACCGCGAAACCTGGGCGGTCGCTGGCTCTGAAACTCGTGCAGTGCCCTGAGGCGACGTGCATCGTCAGCGTCTGGTACTGGTAGCATCGGTGGCTCGGCGGGTAAAGCTACCGCCGGTGCCACAGCTGGCAAAGGGCCCTACACCGAGGCCTCGTCGCTCGGTGGGCTGCCGTCGCGCCCTACACTCGGAACCCTAGCTGGCAGTCGTCGCGGGGCCATCCTGAAAAGGAGAACAAGAGCACCACAGTCAGAACAGTATACCTGGTGAGCTGGCACAAGTAATCACAAGGAAAACTTGAGACTTTCATAAAGCAGATCAGTATACCCGGTGAGCTGACACAAGTAATCACAAAGAAAAACTTGAACACACACGCAATCAATGTTTTCATGCATTAAGTCGGAAATCAGGAGTCAGGGTCCTGGTGTACGGATACGTCGGCCGCCGCACCAACACTGGGCTCCCTGAACTGATAACCACACTCAATACACTAAACACTATTGCTTCACATAGAAAGAAAGGACGATCAGAGTTTGCGGTAGAACCGACCACCTTTGATACCAATTTGTCACGACCCGTCCTCGGGGCCCGTGCCGTGACTACCCCAAGCCCGCCTTCCATAGGCCAGGGGCTGGCGACTAACACCAAGGCGTAAGATCCCAGTAACAGGGAAGGCATTGCCTTTATAAGTAACAACCACACAGAGTCAGCAAGCGGAAGTAAAGTGCAGAAAAGTAAAGGGGGCCGGAATACAAGCCCAACTGTAAAGTACAACTGAAAAGTAAAGCAGCAACTGAAGAAAAGACGGCGGCCTCGTGTCGTCCACTGGCAATCCCACCTGAAGGGTGGGTACAGATAGCCTCCAGGCTCCTCGGGTCCCACGTCCGCTCCGAGCACGTCCCGCCCAGTGGTCCACCTCCAGGTACCGTCCTGCTCCACGCCCAACCGTGATCAGCGCTGTCCGTCGTCTGCAACCAACACAACAAGGTGCGGGCATAGCCCGTGCAGGGGTGAGTACAACTACTCAGTAAGGACCCCGAGACCCCCGAATGTCTCCCGAAATCCACAAAGGATATAGCACAAAAGAAAGATGCAATCACGAAGTAACATCTGACTCGACTTAGGTATATGCCCATACATATACCTAAGTCCCCAATTCTAGCTCTGCTCACGAGCTCAAGAACAACTCAATCCACAAAGGAAAGCAAGACTCAAATCCACAAGGAGAGTAAACAGTAAATCCACAAAGGATGGTTCAACACAATCCACAAAGGAGAGTAACATAAGATTCATCTCAACCAGGTATACTTTTTCAGATGACGTCAAAGACGATCACTGATCCGCCTAAGTCGTCGGACCCACGAAGGATCGATAGGTACTAACCCCCGCAGAAGACCCACACAGGATCGGGCTCACACAGAACCTGTAGGCAGTGGCTCACACAGAACCGGTAGGCAGTGGCTCACACAGAACCGGTAGTAGGACCCACATAGGATCGGGCACTGATCCGCGTAGGATCGCTGAGTGCAGTAGTCGACGCAGTCCACTGAGGATCTCTGCACAGTCGTCGCCGCAGTCCACGAAGGATCTCTGCTCTGCCGTCGTCGCAGTCCACGGAGGATCTCTGCTCTGTCGTCGTCGCAGTCCACGGAGGATCTCTGCTCTGCCGTCGTCGCAGTCCACGGAGGATCTCTGCTCTGTCGTCGAGGTCACAGCCAGCACTAGGGTTCCCGCACGTAGCGAGCTCGTTTAGGAGGGTCCGCTCCACGAGCCGAGGGGCTGATACATCAACTGACACGTAGCCCGAAGTTGATGTATCCAAAAGTTCCGTATCGACAACAGGATCTCAACGCGACAGACGGCGCGTCAATCGGACGCCCGGTCTGAGAGTTATTGGCATTTTCGTCCCAGGGGCCCAGTTGGTTTTTAGGGAAAAACCAACCCGACCGTACTCCGCCTGTATCTGATCCTCGGGCGGAGTATGCCAAAAGTTCCGTCTCACTTAGAGGAAACTACCACAGCTGACGGTACGTCGATCGGACGTCCGTAGCTCAAGTTATGAGCGTTTCCGCTCCGAGGGCCCGGTTGGCTTCGTGTACGAACCAACCCGGCCGAACCCAAGGTCTTCCGAAACCTTGAGTATAATATACCGAAACGACCGTCTCGATCTAAGGATCGCGTAGCCACTGACGGTACGTCGATTGGAGGTCCCAGGCCCAAGATATGGGCGAAAGACCGAAGAGGGCCCGAAACGGGGGTTCCGGGTCCGGGGCGACCCGGCCCGATCCCCCCCTGGGGTCGGCCGAACCGGGTCGGCCCGAACCGGGCCGGCCCGACCCGGCCCGAACCGGCTCGGCCGGGTCCGGTCCGGCCTGGGCGCGGCCCGGCCGACCGGACCGGCCGGCTCGGTCTTCGGCCGAGCGGCCGAAGAGCCGCCGCCGCGGGGTTGACCCGCGGCTTTGAAGGAGACGCGGCCCCCGCGGGGGGCCGCCTGTCACGCGGACGCGGCCGGGCCGCCGCGTCCGTCCCGGTTCCGCGCGGCCGCGGAACCGGCCGCCGTTGCCGCCGCGGCTTCAGCCGCGGCGGGCTTCCTCCACGGCGGCGCGCCGGGCGCCGCCGCCTCCGGTCGCCGGCGCCGCCGCGCCGGCGACCCGCGCCGCCGCCGCCTTCCGCGGGCCGCCGGAGATGCTCCGGTGGCCCGATTTCTTTCCCGTCTGCGCCGATGCTCCTCCCGGGGGACGATCTTCACTGCGGAATCAACAAATTGCCCTTGCCGCACGGTTTGTCGACGTCCGCCAAATCCGCACAACAAAATAGATCGGCGGAGGGTTGCCGGGTCTTGTTCGTTAGACCCGCACCCTCCGCGTTAGTCATAATCCACGGGAGGAACAATAAAACAATCAACAACAATTTTAAATGTTAAAATTGTTCGAAGATCAAGTTCTTTACTTTAAAAGAAATAAAATCACGGGAAGGAAAATATTCCAATCAACCCTTACATTGTCGTCGTCGTCGGACGAGGGGTCGTCGCGGAATCGCTCGTCGCGGAGGAAGGAGATCGTCGCGTCGTCGCGGTATCCGGCGTCACGTCGCCAATCTCCGGATCAAGATCAAACGGATTTAATTAATTAAATCCGTTGTTATTGAAATTAAAAAGGGAGAAGAAAAGATCCGATTCTCACCTTAGTTGCCGAACGAGGATCGGCCGCGGAAGAAGAGGCGTCGCCGAAGAATGTCGCGGGTAGATCTCGTCGACGTCGCAGATCTTGGTGTGCGTCGTCGAATTCCGGTCGCCGGCGTTCTTCGCGTTCTTCGCGTTCTTCGCGTCCTTCGCGTTCTTCGCGGAGAGGGTGGAGGAACGAAGATTCTCTCAAATCCTTTCCAAGGATTTTTAGGTTGGTCTTATTTTATAAACATGCCAACACGAAACCGGTTAAGAAACGATCCATCAATTCGTTGAATTAATTCAACGAAAGAAACGACCCATTTAATTCATGAAGAAACAGTCCATTTAATTCACGAAATAAACCGCCCAATTAAATGGTCTGTTAAGAATTTAAGAAAACGCGTCGGTTGACTTTTCAGTTACTTTGACGGGTTTTCGCGGGTGCGTTACTTAGCGAAAGAAACGGCGTGGCTCGTGCGGGTCCCACCGCACAAATATCCTACCAAGGGGTAGGATATTTCTGGATAGCATCCTATCCAGTTCAACTCAGTTCAAGCCGTCTTTAAGTGACTTCAAGTGGCTTCCAAGCAGCTTAAGTGAAATAAAATAAAGTTGTCGCACAAACTTTATTTTATTTCTGACTTAAGCCGTAAAATTTAAAAAACCACGTCTGAGCAAACGCAACTCCGGAAGAGGCGTTTCTAAGCAAATACCGGCGCTGCGATTTCATCGGTGCCCTCAGAATTCGATTCCGGGCACCGGTTCAAAAGATAGAAAAACCCGCTCGTCCGTTCACTGAACGTACCCGAGCCAAACTTCGGAAATTGATTCCGGGCACACCGGGCCTCGGAATCAGGTGCCGTCTGAAGCTGCGCTCTTGTAAAATTCCAAAGAAAATTAAGAAAAAAATTTCCTTGAAATTTGCGGGTCTTTACAAGGATTATCAGAGTTGGAAAGAGAGATATGCCGAAAACCATCAAAGGGAAATGGAGTTTACTGTTGGTTACAAATTATTTCATCAAATTTCACATTATAATAGAGTCTTGATGTTTGGGAAGAAATGGAAGCTTAGATATAGGTAAATTGAACCCTATGAAATCCATGATTGTATAGGAGCAGTGGACTATCATTTTCCACTCCTTCCAAATCTAGAACAAGTTCAGGATTTATTTCATGTATCTCTCTTGATGAAGTACATAACTGACCCTTCTCTTGTAAAATATCCTAATGTTATACAACTAGAACTTGACCACTCCAATGAGGAGAAATTGGTGGAGATTGTGGATCATAGAGACAAGTTACTACACAACAATACAACCATGCCTTTTTATGGTGTTGTCGAGGAACCAAAAAACGTAAAGAATCCATGTGGGAACCAGAGGATTCAATGAGGAATAAGTGCCCACACATTTTCTCTTCTTATAGTACGAGTTGAAATTTCTGGGATGAAATTTATTATGGGGGGTGAATTTAATGACCCAAACATTTGAATAATATTTTCTTCATGAATATGTTAGTTAATTTCTAATAAACAAAATTATATCCTTTTTTAATGAAGTAAGTATAATATTAATGCGACCGATGGGTTTCGAATGTTATATGACCGTTGGTCAATATGACTATAGGAAATTGTACTATTAATGTTACGATAGTTGTTTATAAATACCAATGATCATTGTTAATACTAGTAAAAGAGTTGAGGGCCTCAACGAATATACTTGGGCCATACGAAGCACATCTATCAGAGCTTGGGAAGAAGGTAGCATCATTTCTCATTTATATGGACCAAGACCAAGCTGATATTCAATATATTATGCTTGAACGTATTCCACTTTGAGATAAGTTCAAGCTAATAGAAATCACCACTTGGTAAATTTTTTCTGAGTCTCCCCAAGATTATATCACCATTGCACACCTTTCTCTTAGGTCCAATGAAGGTGTTAAAAGAGGATATGTAATGATGCCTTAGTTAGTTTTTGTAATCCTTTAGTATAAATAAAATGTTTATTTTTTATTAAGGAAAAATTTAGAAATATCAAATGTCAAAATAAATATAGGTTGGATTTATTAAAATTCTATATTATTGACGAATATTGGAAAAAATATATTTTAAAATATTTTTAAACATTAAATAATTAATAATGTGAAATAATTTTCAAAAAATGGTCTTTACGGTTGTGATCTATAAGAAATTTAAATTCTAATAAGATTAACATAGTTTTTTTGTGAATAATAAAATGTGAATAGTATAATTACCCTTATGAATAATAATGTGACAAACAGAATAGTAACATCACTTAAAATGTATAAATATAATTTATGATTCTTTAATGGTAATGTGATATAATAGAATAAGTAAATAACTGTTTCAGAAATTATTAGTTATGAATTTATATTTTTTGGGTAAATAATGTTTTTAAATTAAAATTAAATATATCATATTTATAAAATTATTTCAATAAAAAAGATTTCCTTTTTGAATTCATATGATCAATATCAGGTTAGGATGAATTTATGTGATTTTTATAAAATATACTTTTCTATGAATAGTAAAAATACTGTTTTTGAGTTTGAGTGTCTTTAATGACATCATTAATGTTGTAATAATGATGAGATAATTTTGGTCAAACTAGGTATAGTAAATTATTTTATGAGTTTTCCCAAGTGTCCAATATCATGAGAAATCTCTTGGAGTTTCCAATACCACTAATGAGGTATCCATAGGAAATTAATAAAGTATTCCCTCACTTTTTCTATAAATACCAATCAATACCATCATTCCGTTAATTAAAAATTTCTCTTAAACTAATATATGGTCTTTTTACCTCCCAAGGAGTCCTCCCAATGTTCCCTAAAGCCCCAACAGGTCCCATCCTTTTAGTTTTTGTGGTTAATCTTCAATGTAAGGGAGCCATTAACCCTCCTCCTTTAGTCAATACTTCCATTAGGATTTGTTTTATAGTTTCCATTTATTTATGTTTGAGTTTGTTATTTGATATTCTTATTTAATTTAATATTATGTCCAAATGATGAGAGACCCATTCAAATCAACTTAAATGATTTTTCATAATTTTATACGATGATATTATACTGCCAAATATTCATAAAGGAATTCTCAACCTCTCTTTTTTCCCATTCATGTTTTGTTTTACGTGGTATAACTCTCATGTTTTTATAACATATTCTTATTTACATATTATAATGTCCCAATAATTTATTATTATTCATTTATTTATGTGATCCCTTTTACACTCTCTTTTTAATGTTTTCTAATACCATGTTGAATTGTGGTTATGCAGCAGAATATTTGTCTCGAAATATCTCTCTTTTTCTCAAAAAAATCTGTTATTTTTTTTATGTTAATTCATAAACCTATTTAATTTAAATGGGTATTCATCAATATATTAAAATGATATATTTTATTTTTTAATTTACATACATAAAACCCTATTCCATTTCCTTAGTTTATAAATGACATAACGATCTTCTTTTAAAGCACTTTTTAAAATGTCACGATCTTGATATGAAACCCATTTCATTTATTCTCTTTGGGTTATTTTTGAAAATTTTGATTTTCATCTATGTTGATCACATGAAAATAAATACATACTATGGGTGTTCCAGGATGATACATCAATTTACTGGGTAATAAAATTAATCTCTATAGCTAACAAGTATTATGATACCTTGGTGATTAACTTGAGTAATTTTTATGACTCGCAGGGGATACAATTTGGTGATATGTTCATGAATGACTAAAATAAATGTTTTAGACACAATTTCAAGTTAATATTCAAGTTATTATTTATATTATATTCCACTTTATCATTCATTTACTATATCCCTCATTCTCTTATTTATATTGCTGAAGTTCACATGTAAATTGTTTCACTTGTTTTCCTTACTGGGACTTATGATCACCCATTCCTTTGATGTGTGTCTCTAGGTTATGATATGCAGTAATTGAACATAGGATGAACCTAATACTAATCCTTACAATTTTATTTCAATAATGTTTTATATTTTTAGGTATTATGTTCCTAATTTCCAATACACTAGACTTCAAAGATCATCTATTTGTAAATTTTAATGTAAAATTATGTAATAAAAAGATGGTATTTCCTAATCATTCTCATAAACCAATTAAAAATAATAATCAAATGAGATTTATATTTTTATATAGACTTATGTGATCATTTATTCTAATTATAAAAAATATTATATTTCATGCACTTGTTGAAATAATGACAAACTCCTTTCATTTTATAAAATTGAGCGTGGGTGGTTCATTTATTGGATTATTATTTTACTCAATTTAATTATTCTACCTATTCAAAACCTTTTTATATTCATTATATTTATGAACCACCTTTCAACGTTTAATTAACCTCCCAGTTCCATTCACAAGAATCCCTAGATGTTTCTTCCCATAATTCTGGTATGTAAATGGAAGGAATTTCTTTTAACCATGTCATTTCTTCTAGATATAAAGTGTCTTGATCATTATATTCTTATCAATACATTGTAATTTTTTTGAATATTTAATTAACAATTCCACATTAAGTGCTGATCAAATAATTTTTTCATGTATCCTAAATTCTTTTATGGATTTTTACATTCAGATAATTGGTTTTAGGCCCAAAGTAATAGATCAGTTTTATTTTTATGTTTAATAATTAAATCAGAGGCCTACATTGGAATCCTTGTAATATTTTCCTTGTAGGTACCAATGGGTTTTTCGTATGTTTTTTCAGATTAATATATTATTTCTTTGTATTTGTATATTGAATATGAGAGAATTACTTACTGAAGATTATAACCTTAAAAAATACCATTCTACTAATTTTATTTATTACTTTTGCATTGTATTCTTGATAACATTTTACCATTGATATACTTCTCCTTGTAGATGATATAAATCTATGAAATTTTTTTAATTCCCTAAGCATTGAACAATATAAAATATTTTCACAATGGTTATGATTCATTAATAACCTAGTAGTGGATCAAAATTTATACTCCAAGTAGGTGGATGTTTCTTCATGAAATATTGAATATTATTTTGTTCCCTACTTTTATCATTTTGACACATGGCATGATTTATAGGCTCATTAATTTTCATGATCATAACTGTAAGACAATTCATTAAAAATAAAATAACATTTGGTTTCTGAGTTGGAAAATAAATTAATTTTCTATCACATTCAACATTAACATGACCACATTGGGTTAAATCCATTGTCTAAAATAAAAAATAATAGTTTTATAAACAACGATCACAGTGTAAAACTAAATTATTCTGAAAAATCATTTATATAATGTACATATAATGACACCTTCTTCCATGAAACATTTGGTTTAACCTATGTCATTAATGATCTTTACCAAATCCTTTATATTGTATCATATACCTAAACATATAGGCATGGTTTTCATAAAACATTTCTAACCCTTGTCTCCAAATATTGACTAAACCATGGTCTGATACGAACAATAAAATACCTAAATTTTTAATACATAGTTATTACATATATTTAGATTAATATTAAATACATAACAATATGATCCACACCAAACCTATAATGGTTTATAGTTTTTGGAGATTATATATACATCATCATGTTTTATGAAAAATCTTAAATAACTCTCATAATGATCTTCATATATATTTCTCCTCATTTGTATACCCTATATAAAACATTTTTCTTAACCTAGTGAATGGAAATATAGAGAAGGGTGAGTTAAGATACACTAAAGTGTAAACATGGGAGATATCAATTGACTATCATATGACAAAATTTGATAAGAATTATGTCATTAGATATTGAATATAACATACAATGATAATAACCAATACTACAAAGATCATAAACATGATTTATAGCATAAAAAATTAACATTTCAAACGTCATGATGTATATGATTGATAATTCATTATTACTCAATCATGAACCATTTGGTCATGTCATAAAAATGTTTTTAGAACCATCATATGTATATAAACCATTTAAAATTTCAAGTTCTACTTCCAATACCATAAAATCTTGCATCAACAACTATTTCCCATAGTGAATCATGTACACCAACTTTTTTTCCCCAACAGTTCAAGAACAATGACTTGTTTCCAATAATGGAACAAGGATGTTGACTTCATTCCAACAAATATCTCATTAGATATGATAAATTTCTAATGTATAATATGGTGATATAGGTATCACCCATACCATAAACAAAACTATATATTTGTGTGCCACATGATCATAGAACATTTATCATATCAGAACCCATGAAAAGAAATGGACATCATAAACAATTTCTTATTTCATAAAAAACATAAACCATATAGAGAAATAATAAGGATGGAATCCCTAGATCATATCTCAATTAAATCTTACATAACGTCAATTTATTTCAAATTATTTTGAAAATTATTTTGAAATATCACATACAATAATAATGAGGAAAATAACCCTTATATTTTAAAATCTCTAGTTTTAATCTGCACACTTATAAAGGAAAACATTTCCCATTAAAATAAAAATTTAAGAATATAATGAAATCATAAATTAGTTGTGGAATCATAAAGGATAGAAAATATACTCATTTGTATAAGTTAAAAAACTTTCCATTAATATCTTTTTTGGAATTCACAAAGTACCTTTTTGGAAATAGGAGAATGATTAATTTGAAACAGATTTATAAAAAGTAAAACATCGGAAAAAAATATTTTAAAAAATTATTTGAGAATAGTAAAAAATCCATTTTTGAATTTTTTTTAAGAAAACATGGACATGGAAGATAAATATTCTAGATAGATAAACATTTGAAAACACAAGTACAGAGGATATTGTGAAATAAATCTTTAAATCAAGTATCTTCATTTATTAAAGAAGTGAAAAACTCATGCATAATAAATATGTGTTTATTATACATTTATTACACAATAATATTTATATTTATAAAATCATGAATTATTTTTTATCACATCTTATCATCCATTTTTTAATAATTTTTTCGAATCATTATTCTCAGTGAAAACATCTTAGTTTTCCACGCAATTTTCAGTTCGGCATTCTGGGTCCTTATACTTTGATCATAGTACTATAATTTAAATAATTTTAATCATGGTATAAAAATAATATATATATATATATATTCATTATATATGTACTTATAATCATTAATAAAATTTACTATTAGAAAAATGAATTACACCTTTCATGGAGATGATATGTCATATATACACATAGACATTATTTCAATTTTTTAACATATGGAATGAAATAAAATTAAATAATTATTGAAAATAATATAATCATTATTATATTATATTTATCATATCTATTAATCAAATTCATCCTTAGTATAGTCCATATAAAATATAAACGAATAAATTATTTCATCATATCAGGGAGATGGTGGATCATATGTATGCACGAGCGACCTTATTGTTACCAAATAGAAATTTTAGTAAGAAGGTGTAAATGAATTCACAAATAAAGAAGTATAATTATTCCATAAATATCATATGTAAAAATTAAACAAATCATAATACCAATCCATTAAATCTGTTTAAGAAAAATGAATTGTATAGCTACATGGAGACGACAAGTCATAGAAACGAATAATCGATACATTCACTTCTTGTTTGATGGAAAATATATTTTGTAATAGTATTTAAAAAAATATAAAAACACTTTTTGATAACTATGATACTTAATTTATTATTTTATGATAAATATTTTATATTTATATGACTTAAAGTGGATTAGAAAATGAAATTCATCTGTTAAGGTGATTACCTCATCATCGAAACGACGTATTTAGATCTCCTTTAGTGGAATCTAGGGTAGGTATTTTGGGTAGATATGACCCTATAAAATGTGTTTAATGAAGTGGAGAAGATAATTTTTAGATTATGTTTGTGATAGAAGGATCAATGTTGTGTAATTAAGTGAAGGAGGAGGTGTCCTTTAATAATTGAATCAAGGGGAACTTTAGGAACATCTCAAAATTTTAAATTATAATAAATTTATTCGAACAAAAAATACCTCAAAATCCGAATGGATTCAAAATTAATGTGGTATATGGTTGTAATTCAATAATATTTTTTAATTTATACATTTTTTAATAAATTTAAAACCTATCATTTTGATTAACTGTTAGTTAACATATTTTAAATTTAACTATTATAAAGTCTTTTTCAAAACTAAAAGGTTGTTATTTTTAATTATAAGGTGAAATATGGATGATAAATGGTTAGTTTATTAATTTTTTGACCTTATCATAATCACATTTTATTATTTAAACATTTTAAATATTTATATATAATTTAATAAATTATTACTTTGATAAAATATCATTGTTGTCAATTTGGACACTATTCATTTTAATTAACATTAAATACTTTAAGAAAAAAATGAAAATTAATATATAATAATTTAAATACTCCATAATATTTCATATAGATCTTTAAAATTTACCATTATCAATAAATTAATCAAATTATATATCTTATAATTTTAAAAAAAATTATAATATTGTTTTTTAAAATTGAGAAATATTACATAAGTGTTTCTTAAGAAATTAAGTTCATTATATAATTACTAAAAATTAAAAATATATTTATATAATAAAAACTATTTTATTATGTCATATATTCATTCATAACAAACATGTATCCCAATATGGAAAAATAAAAAGGAAAAATAAGGAGAATGGCATTTTTTATCATTCATTGATTTCAATAATATATAAGCCAATTTTATAAATAGGTGCCCTCTATATAACTCAATTTAATACCTCTCATGTTGAGGGTCTAATTAACTTCATCAAGTAAGAATTAGGATTGAAAATTATGGAATAATAACTTATTTTCAACCCATATTATCCGGATTTACCCATTAGTGAAGTGATAAATTTTACCACAGTTACTGTTCACATTGACCAAAAAATAAAAAAAGGCCTAATTACCAAGTTTGAACCTCCAAATTGTAAATTTTAAATTTATATTCTCTAATTATATATCAATAAATTTAAAAAAATTACGTTTAAATTAGTTTTGAAACATATGAAAAAAATTATTTTTCGAAAAAAATACATTTTTATTAATTAAACATAATTTATTCTCATCCTATGATTATGAAATATATTTTTTGATTATTTTAAACATTTGATCAGGTAAATAATATATAAATTTCATTAAAATCATTCCTTAAAATGGATTAATTTAATATATTTATATAAGATACATTACATTCATAAAAACATTGTTACTGAAAAAACATCACTTTTATTTTCAAATATTTTTCTTTCATTTAATCATAATCACACTATAAGTAATGAATTAATTTTATAAGTGCGACGATATTATATGTTTCATAATTATTTTACTATTATTCCTACCAACCAATCCAATGGCTAGCAGATGACATATATATAATAATTTAACAACTTTTCACAGTTCATCTAAACATGCTCTTGTGTTTAATGCATGTGATTGAAGAAATAAATTTATATAAAGAGAAATATTTCATTAAAATCATGGTGAATTACATTGACTAAAGAATGAATGAATATAATCATTTTATCAGGTTTATTGAATATTTTCCAATTTCATCCCTAGGAAAATAATCTTCGTGTGTGTTTCCTATGGAATTGGGGATGAAATCATTGATTTAAGGTTCAAAAAATCCAAGTGTCTTATAACGGGGTTGTTTGTAGAACCTGAAACATCCAATGATTTCATATCCATTTGGACCTACTTTCCAAATGTAGGTGCTCATTAGTTGTGAACTGATGAGGCTTAAGAATTTTCATTGGTCGAGAGGATGGGAGGTCGGACTCATTACACCTTTTTGAGGGAAATTATTGTTTACTCTGGGACTCTCATTATAGATATAAGTTATTTTCGCGAATCCTTATTACATTACCAAGTATAAAATGAGCTTTCCTATAGATCTAACAATCAATGATTGATATGTAGGAAATTTAGAGAATCTTTTATATGTATTCAAGGTTCTTCATTGATAGAGAATCATCTGTATTTGTTAGAGATTCTTAGTCATTGGTATCCTTCAATACATAAAAGTATCTTGGTCATTATGATGACCATACTGGTTTTAAATCCACTCAATGGGGCACTTGAAGTTTACTTTCATTCAAAAGGACATGGATTTTTTTAGAGTTGGGATCTTACCCGTAGATAGGCTACCTACGTATCCTTTGTTTTGGAAAAGGAATCAGAACCAACATAGTTCGAGTAAGGGAGTATGATATTTATGCATGATTTATGGATCAAATAAAGATGTCATAATTAATTTTACACTCTAATCTTGCGTGAGTCATGCTCGGTGTGATAAAAAAGAGGTATTTGTAAAACCAGACAATTGTTCCATTATAAGAAATAATGTGGGGCTTATGTATGTATGACTTCACAAATAGATGAAGATTAGGATTTACTTCAGGGAAGAAACCTAGGAAGAAGTTCCATAAAGGTATAAGTACTTAATGGAGATTTGGATACTCTAACTTGGGGCTTACTCTTGAGGAAGGATCCCATATAAGAAGTTGACTTATGATTGGGTTTTACTCTTGATAAGGAAGCCCAAATCAAAAGTAAATTAAGAATGCTGAAGAGAAATTTTGACTGGGGATTATTCTTGAGAAGGAGGCCTAGGTTAAAGGATTTGAGAACTGGGGCTTACTCTTAAGGAGGAGGCCCAGGTTAAGGGACTTGGGGCTTAATCCTAAGGAGGATGCCCATATTTGTAGACTTTGAGACTGGGGCTTACTCCTGCAAAGGAAGCCCATGTTAAGAGAATTATTGTTGCGGCTTACTCCTGAGGAGGATGCCAATATTTCGGATCTTGGGGCTTAATCCTAAGTAAGATGAACATATTTGGAAATTAGGACTAGGGATTACTCCTATGGAGGATGCCTATGTTAGGAAACTATGATTGGGGATTACTCCTAAGGAGGATGCCCAAGTTAGGGGACTTGGGGCTTACTCCTAAAGAGGATGCCCAAATTAAGAGAACATGGACTGGTTCTTACTCTTGAAAATGAGGCCTAGGTTACGAGAATGTGGAATGGGGCTTACTCCTGAAAAGGAGGCCCAAGTGAAGTATTCTCTCATCTTAAAGGATGAGGCTGAATGAATGAAATCTATGACCTTAGTGACATAAAGATATGTAAATCATTAGGTTTTAAGATATGTTCCACATAATTCCTTTCAGATAAGGAAGCCAACAAGGAAATCATGACATGAATGGATTTGGAAAGAGTTCTGAAGGATTAATCATGATGAGGATAGGTGGATAGGAATAAGAGAGGTGAAATAGGCAGGAGGGGCACCCAAAAAGATGGTGGCATGCAAGTCTTGCGTGGGCATGCAAGTCTGGGTCGCACAAGTATAATTGCGCGACCCATGGGTACTTGCGCGGCGGTCAACCCATAGGGTATTACTTGGGTGAGAGTTGGCTCAATCCCTTAGTAATATCCCTAGAGGATTCCAGAAGAGGGGCGCACAAGTTCTGTTGAATGACTAAGGCGGCTCGCAAGTGTGGCCATTTCCCTTATGGGCTGGCCACTTAGGCGCGCAAGTGTTGATGAGTTTCAATACATATGACTTACTACCCCTCTTTAGATCTTCTGTTCAAGGTAAGAAATTACCTTATAAGTGTTTGGAAGCTTTGAGAAGAGACTAGGGAACCGAGAGATCAAATTTGAGTTTCTGAAGAAAAAAATTCTCCGTTAAATGGCAGGCCCACATGGGGTATTTATAGGCTGGTAAAGTCCTAGGGTGAAATTCAGATAGGGAGTGCAATTCACCTGCGTGACCACTGGGCAGCGCGCAAGTCTACTTGCATGACCTTGGTGGAACTTGCGCGACGTAAGTAAAAAATGAACCTTCATTCATGCCATTGTCAATTTTTGATGTTTCTTTAAAGGATGAATTAATTTGGGATCAAGGTATTTCCCTTTTCATTCGTTTAGACTCTGTGATGGAAAGGAGAATCATAAAAAGTCCCCCCTTAGAGTTGGATCTGAAAGAAATAATGATGTGACTATGAGGAAAAGAATAAAACCAAAGAAAATGTGGCACACAGGTTCTGAGCACGCAGATGGTGTCGTACATGTGTGAGTTGCACAGGATTCGGCATAGAGGGTTGCATGCATTAGCTTTAGGCATGCATGGTTCAGGCTAGGGCTATATATATGCATCCATTCCTCACGCGAAGCACTGAATTTAAAAATTTCTATCTCTCGCCGCCCAAGTTTACTTCGCCATGAAAGTTCCTCGGTTTTCCGCTGTTTCATTATTGTCGCACTGTTGTAGAGGTATTTGGACTTGCATGGTGATACCTGAATGCCAAGACTTGCGTGGCACATCCATAATTGCGCGCCAAAATTAGACTTTTGCATCATAATGCCTTAGGAATTTCATTCGAATTTCTTCACAAATTTATGAAAAATCTACTTACTTAGAGTTAATCTATTCAACTTTTGTGCATATTAAATGGCTCACAAGAGAATCGGAATGGTTGATGAACTTTCTAGAAAGTGAACTGATGATATGATGAGCATCATTGGACATGATTATTATGATATCTATGACAAAACTCTCCCGGATTTGTCCAAGTACTTGAAGAAGTATCATCTTAATTTTCCACAGAGCATCTACTTGCCTCTGTATCGCCATGGTCATCTGCAAGGAGTCAACGTTATAGATGAAATGAACTATCTGTCTAAGATGCAGTTGCACTGTTACTCCTCTATTTTGGTTATGCTATGCATTAAGAGAAACAACAATGGGGTGAACCTTCAAATTTTTCTTCCATGCCATTTCCTTTCAGATATGAAAATTGAAAACCATGGGATGATATGTTTTCCGCTGCCGGTTGATTGAAAGATTATTATCATGACATTAGAAACAATATCTGAAAAGATTACTCTCTCAAAATGGCTCTTTACTTCCAATGCTCCTTCCTCAAATCCATGTATCCATCTTCCAAGTCTCTTGGATAGAAACAGAGTCACTCTTTGATCAGTAGAAAATTTTCTCAAACCGCATTCAAGAACATTATTTTTACAATTGTTCTAAGAAGAGCTGGTATCACTGCATCTCTTATTGTATCCAGTTGAATTAATGAATTCCAAGTGGCTGTTGATGAAGCTCAGGATGCCATAAATCAAATGAATACTTCTATTGACAGCCTTTTGTAATTCTTGGAAATGAGAAGAGACTCCAATATGTGGATTCCCTTCTAACTCTTGTGCATCAATGAAGAATAGTTTCATCTTCCATCATTTGTGCTTGTATTCTTTGATACATGATTTAAATTTTACCTAAGACAATGCTTGTAGTAAGCATAGTTTTATTTTTTATATGATAATTATGAATAACCCTATAAACATTGAGTATTTTAATTGCTCAATATTACCTAAAATCATACAAAATTTATGTTTAGTGAGCTGAGAATTGACTTTTATTCAGAGTTTCCTTGCCTTTTGTGGGCCGTTTAAAGTCATGCACGTCGGACATAAAATGGTTAATGTTTAAGGTCGAAATAGCTTTGACCGAGTGGATTAGAATTGACTCAATTCCTCGAAAATGTATTTGAAAACCTATTACCATGTTCATGTATGGGGGAAAATATGTAAACGATGACTTAAGAAATTTTGAATCTGACGAATGATATGAAAACGGTCTAAAAGTAATTAGAATAAGTAGTTCCCAAGAATGAAGTTACCACTATTTAAAAAACCCATTATGGGGTTGAATTATGTAGGGCCACCTAAGGGCATTGGCTGCATAGTCAAATTATAGTAACTTTTGGCTGACATGTCCGTTATGTAGACTACTTATGCAAGGGGGACTAAGGGCATGTGCTGCATAGTCATGAAAAATAACTCTCAGAAATTTACTTTTCTACCACTAAAAAGGCAGTGTAAGTTTATGAAGATTCAAATTTTACATAGCATGGAGTCTGCTTTATGGAGAGAGGTACTTGAAGATGGAAAAGATATTTCCAAACATGATAGTCTAAGAACTGGATGAATGTCACTCCTACGAAGGTCTGACCCAAACGCTGGGAAGGGAAATATAAACTATAGACTTGAATACTTTGATATCATGATAAAGAGTATGACACAATTATATTAAGGATGGCTATTTTAATTTTGCGGATCCCTATATATTTTCGTTAAGACAACTAAGGACAAAAGAGATTTTCTTCCTAAGAATGAAGTTACCATTATTTAACAAACTCATTAGGGAGTTGAATTATATAGGTCCTCCTAAGGGAATTGGCTCTATAGTCAAATAATATTATCTTTTAGCTGACAGGGCTATTGTGTAGACTACTTATGCAAGGCTGCCTAAGGGCACGTTCTCCATAGTCAGGAAAAAGAACTCTAAAAAATAGTACATTTTGTGACTTGAAGTCATGAAAAGGGTTATGAAGATCTGAAAATATTTAAGGTTAGGATTATGACACATAAAAATGGGTATTGTCCAATGTATGTAGAGATACACAGATCAATGCTAACCCTAATAATGTTGTGGCTAGGCCTGAATTGAAATGTTGGAATTCACTACGCATCTGATAAAGATGGGAATCAAGCCATATGTAGTTCCTGAAATATATTTTAACATCATGTGGGATGAAATTATGGGAGATCATAGTTTAGGGTTATTGAGCTTGGACCATAATAATGAATACACAGTGTGTGTTTTCATGGGGACTTTTCAGCCAGGGGACTGAAAGTGGAATTTGGAGTTAGGACTAATGACTTGGGGCTATATTCGTGGGATGCTCGAACGTTCCTACGCATCCCATAAGGATGGGAATCAAGCCACACGTAGTTTTAGAAATACCCTATGTACAAATTTGGTTCTTACAAGTGAAGGGTGAAGGGGACTTTAGTGCAATGTTGGTTTGACCCAAGATAAAAGGTCCAGGAATTTCCATGTATGCACGTAGTCTTTAGAATATAACATGATCAGAAATCGTTTTAAATAATGATTCCCTCTTAGGTGAAGGTATCGAATAATTTTTTAGTTTATTGTCATACATGACAAAAGTGTTGTACAATTTAATGTTATTTAGTAAGGACAAAGGTGAACCAATGTGAAGAGATTGATTCTGGGAGTGGCTTCACGAATCAACATCGTATGAGATGGAGGTGAACCGATGTGAAGAGATTAATTTTGGGCTTGAACCTTAGGAGGTTTCCTACGTACTCGGCCTAGAAGGCAAGGATCAAAGTCCACATAGTTCAATTAAATAATGAATTAGTGATCAAGTTATTCTTGGGGACAACGACCTAAAAAATGGTGTTGGGACTTACGCATGGTTAGAGGTCCAGAGAGGGTGTTATGGTTGAAGTTTACTCTTTGCTCACTTGAGTCATACTTGGTATGAGAAAGAAGAGGTAGAAATAACCTTAACGATACACAGTTTAATGTCATGTAGGGCGTATGAATGGAATATGCAATTTAACATCTTGCAGTGAGGACTATTGGTGCTGCACAGTTTAGTGTCATGTAGCAGAGAAAAAATACAGTTTAACGTCATGTAGGACGTATTATGGGACATTTTTTAGTTTTATTTCACTTAGGAAGAATGATCAGTACAGTTTAATGTCATGTAAGACAAATATAGGGACACAGTTTAACGTCATGTTGGACAATAAGGGTGTTGTACAGTTTAGCGTCATGTAGCTAAGACGATGGGGAAAATAAAGATTAATGTCATGTTGGATGAAAGGGGGACTGTGCAGTTTAATGTCATGCAGTGAGGACAAAGGATGACACAATTTAATGTTAGGTAGGATGTGTTAGATATCTTTTCACAGTTTAATGTCATGTTGGATGAAAAGAATGAAAATAGTTTAATGTCATAGGAATGGACCACAACTTATGATGTAGTTTAACGTGTTGCTGGACGTAAGGGACTTCTGTACAGTTTAGCATCAAGTAGCTAGGACGTTACAGTTTAATGTCATGTTGGACGATGGTGCGAATAGTTTAAGGTCATATGTATGGACCGTAGATGGTGCAGTTTAACGTCTTGCTGGACGTTGACACAGTTTTACGTCATGTTGGGCAATAAGGGACGATACAGTTTAGCGTCATGTTGGACGATAAGGATGAAAATAGTTTAAGGTCATATGCATGGACTATGGATGATGCAGTTTAACATCTTACTGGAAAAAAAGGGATGCAAATAGTTTAAGGTCATATGAATGGACCGTTGATGATGCAATTTAACATCTTGCTGGACAAAAAGGGATGAAAATAGTTAAAATTCATATGCATGGACCATTGATGATGCAATTTATCATTTTTCTAGAAAATATGAAATGCCAATAGTTTAAGGTCGTATACATGGACTGTGCATGATGAATTTTGTGTTCATGCGAAATACATCTTCAGAAATATGGCATTGGTTGGAGTAGTGATGTGTTCACCATCCATTGAGATTAAAGAATATGCTCCATTGGAGTAGACCTTATGTATTGAAAAGGGCCAACACATTTTGGCTCTAGTTTGGGAGGTTTCATTACTAGTATCATTGGATTTTTGAGAACCAATACCAATTATCCCTGAACGAATGAACGAAGATGAACTTTTTTGTTGAAATGTTGTGATATTCGATTCTGATAGACTTCTAATTGGTGAAAGGTGCACAATCTTTTCCCATATAACCATTCAAATTCATCCAGTCGCTTTTGAGATTGTTCATCTTTAGATGACTGAACACAAATGGCTACTCTGAGTGACGGTAACTGGACCTCAATGGGCAAGACTACTTCCATTCCATATACCAATGAATATGGAGTTGAACCCATTACAGTGCGTGTGGTGGTTTGATAAGCCCATAAAGCATGAAAGAGTTTGTCAGGACATGACTTCTTATCATTATCCACCATCTTTTGTAGTATGTTTGAAAGAGTCTCGTTGAAAGCTTCTATCTGGTCATTGGCCGCTGCATGATACTGAGATGAATGATTGGATTTGATGTTGTATTTTTGATACAACATCCTCACCTCGGACGAACAGAAGTTGGTGCCATTGTCCGTTAATATGGTATGAGGGACACCAAATCCGATAATGATGATAGACTTGATGAAGATAACAATGAATTTATAATTGACTTCTCTGAGGGGTATTTCCTCTACCCATTTTGGAAAAGAAGTCAATAACCATTAGAATGTACTTAAACTGCTTAGATGTAGCCGAAAGATTAGGTCCCACTATATCCATTCCCCATGTGGAAAATGGCCACGAGTATCTAGCTGTATGAAGCAACTCTTGGGGATGATGAATGAAGTTGTCATGTACTTGGAAAGAATAACACTTCTTTGTAAAATCAACACAATCTTGTATCACTGAAGGCCAAAAGTATCCAAGCCTTCAAATTTGATCGGATAGTCTATGTCCAGTCTTATGGGCACCACAGTCTCCTGCATGCACTTCTTTCATGACAGCCATTGTCTCTTCACCATCAATGAATCTGAAGAGAACTCCATCAAAACCTCTTTTGTAGAGAATTTTTCCTAGGTGATCAGGGATTTCATAAAGGGTAAAATTGATAACACGTCTCCAGACTTGTTCCTTCCTGGCTCAATCAGGTGGAAGTGTTCCATTATGAAGGTATTCCCTGATAGGTTTCATCCATACTGTAGTATGACCATATGGTTCCAGATTGGGACTAATTTCATTGATTTCCACTGTTCTGGTTTGAACATAAGGTGAAATTGTACGACGGTGGGCAATACTGATGGTTGTCTCGTCCCGATTTGGATCTGCAAGAGCTATGGCTATATTAGCCAGTGCATCATCTTGGGAATTTTGTGATCTTGGGACATAAGAATGTGTTGGTTCCGTAGGAAATTCCGCCATTAACCCTCTGACCTAATCATACAAAGGGATTAGTTATTCTTTTCTGAGGGTATAATCCCCATTTAATTGTTTGATTACCAGGTCTGAATCACTTCTCACCTTTAAGTGATTCACTTGTGCTTGAAGTGCCAACTCCAAGCCTGTGATGAGAGCTTGGTATTCCACTTCATTATTTGTACTGCCTCCCAACAATTAGAAGGAATAAGGTAGCACTGCCTTTTCTGGGGAAATGAGTACAATTCCTAACCCAACTTTGTTGAATTTAGTATTTTCCATTTTCCTCCTTGTTGGACTTCTAGAAGCACCATCAAAGTACATTTCCCATGATTGAAAACAATCTTGAATAATGAATACTTCTTCATTAGGATGTTCAATATCTGAAGATGTATCTTCTACTCTAGGATGTTCAGCAAGGAAATCAGCAAGAGCTTGGCCCTTTATCATCTTCTGAGACACATATAGGATATCAAATTGATGAAAAATAACTTCCCACCTTTCTAGACATCCTGTAAGCATTGGACAAATAAGGATGAATTTGAGCAGGTTATTGCGAGATACCAATTGGACTTCGTGATGTTGTAGGTAGTGTCTCAACTTCTGAACTGCAAAGATTAATGCTAGGCAGTACTTCTCAGTATTTGAATATCGGGTTTTCACTTCAAGCATAGTCCGACTGAGATAGTAGAGGTTGTTTTCATTCCCAACATCATTCTTCTGAGCAAGAAAATGCACCAAATGATTGCACTAAAGCTATCACATAAATGATAAGTGGTCTTCCTTCACCAGGTTTCATTAATACTGGTGGACTCAAGAGATACTTCTTGAGAATATCGAATGCTTCTTGACATTCTTCTGTCCACTGGTAAGTGGCTCCCTTCTTCATCAATTTGGTAAAGGGTAAACTTTTTCATGTCAAATTGGCAATGAAACACCGAATATAGGCCAAGTGTCCTTGAAGTCCTCTCAATTCCTTTAAATTTTAAGGAGGTTACATACCAAGGATTGACTTTGTCTTCTCAGAATCGACTTCAATACCATGATGTTGCACAACAAAGCCGATAAATATTCTTGAGGTTACCCCAAAAGCACATTTTAAGGGTTCATCTTCAAATTATGTTGCCGAAGTTTGTGGAATATGACTTCCAAATCAGCCAAGTGATTAGAAATTTGTTTGGATTTAACCACAAAATCATCCACATAACATTCAACAAACTTCCCTAAAAAGGGTTTAATGATATGATGCATGGATTGATGATATGTTGCGCACACATTATTTAGGCCAAAGGGCATTACCCAATAAGAAAAAACACCTTGAGGGGATCTGAAGGCTTTAGATTCTTAATCTTCTAGAGCCATTCAGATTTGATTATATCCAGAATATCTATCCATGAATGAAATTGCTTCATAGCCAGCTATTGCATCAATTAAGATTTCTGTAATCAGTATTGGAAAATCATCCTTAGGACAATGCTGATTAAGATCTCTAAAATCAATGCAAACTCTAATTTTCCCATTATTCTTTTTCACAGGGACAATATTATCTAACAACTTGGGATATTGAACTTCTCTGATGAAGTTAGCTTTGATATGCTTATCCACTTCAGCTTCAATTTTGGAAGCACAGGTTGGGTGTGTTCTTCTAGCGGCTTGTTTGAATCCTCGATGTTTTTCTGGCAAACCCAAGTGATGAGTGGCAACATCCGGATCAAGCCGTATCATCTCTGTATAGTTCCAAGAAAATATATATCAATTTTATATTAAAAAAGGAATATACATCTCTTGCTCTTTAAGAGTCATGGCCTCACTAATTAAAGTGGGGTGTGGATCATCTTTTGTACCCAGATTTATTTCTCTGAGTTCATCCACGGTGGTAGAGATACCCTATTCAAATGCAAGAGGAGCATCCCTGAGATCATCCTCTTCTTCTTCAACATGTGTTATTTATTCTGTTTCTACTTGCAAAGTAGATGATGAAATAAAGTTTCCATGTTCATAAGAGATGTTAAAATTTGAACATCTGGAAGAAGAGGCTTCCATTTCTGACCCTATTGATGATGAAGGGTCTTCCTTGGGTTATATAGAGGAGATGATGGATTGAGAATCGACATATTCATTCACCTCTGACATTTCTATAACATCTTCTGGACTGATTGGTGATGTATAGACTTGCTGTATTTCAACAGATGAAATGAAGACATCCCCATTTGAGCTTTAATCATTGCTTGGTGAATCACCAATTTCTCCCATGCTGTCTGGATTTATTACCTTAATTGAACTTATGGATGTTTCCATTAGAGTATTTTTATTTGGGTCTATCCTATCAATTTTACTGATAGGAAACACATAATTTGCACTCACATGTGTAAATGGGTTTATTGGAATCTTTTCCAAACCATATGGAACATTAACTATGGAAATCTCCCTTGTTGTGGATTTCTCCTTTCCCTTCATGTGATAGAATTATACCTCAATGTATTGAGATTCACATGTCTTGAATGGGGATTTATATCCATAAATTTTTCTAATTTGACCATCAAAACAATATTTGAGACATTGATGGTATGATGAAGGGATAACTGCATGTTGATGTAGCCAGGGTCTTCCAAGCAAGATGTTGAAGGATAAGTCTTGATCAACAACCATGAAATTTGAATTGGATACAAGATCTCCAAACCGAGTTATGAGTGTAATCTTGCACAATGGTTTTTGTTCATTTTTATCATATCCTTGTAATATCAAAGTAGAAGGAGATAAATCAGATTCCATGAGGCCCAATCGACGAAGTGTACGAATGGGGATGAGGTTGACTCCTGAACCATTATAAGTGATAACTCTTCGGACATCAACACCGTTGACCTTTCCAGATAAGTACAAAGGTCTAATATGTCCTTGCACAACATCATATTCATCTTAATATGTGAATGATATCAATGCATGACATTCTACAGGATTATTCTCTACATGGTAGAATTCATTTGCAACAATTTCAGTTTCAAACTCCTGAGGACTCGACAAAGCCTAAATGAGTGCCTCCCGAAGATCCTTCTATAAATTCAAAGCATCCAGAATTGATATCTTGGCTGGTATTTGGGCCATGTGTTTCAATACATCATACTTTTGATCCAAAGGTCTGTGTTTCCCAACAGGAACATGTGGTTTCACAGGTGCCTTAGAAGTTGGTGCTTTTGAAGTGGATGGATCTTGTACAGGGATAGGAGTTGGTAATACTCCTTGCTTTGGAAGATTAGACCGATTATGTCTATTTACTTGCTGAGAAAAATTAGGTGGAACCTCCAACTGATCTTCTAGAATAACTGTTCCAGGACTGAATTTTCCTTGTGTAGAAGAACTTGCTTGTTCTTTTTCAGCTTGTTGAAGGGATCTGCCACGAGTTTCTGCCATATACACAGTTCTAGAAGGGGTAGAATTGGAATAGTGGCCTCTTAAAGATCCACATCTTCCCATGTATCCTGAGCCTCTGTAACTTCATCTGATTCCACAGTTTGATACAGGGAACTCGGGATCATTAAAATCGAAACTGCGATTGGAATATGGATCTGTTTATTGAATCATATTAATAGAACCAAAGATCAACTCTTCATCTAATGAGGACCCTGCCTGATTAGCCTATTTAGGCTGTGCCATTTGGTGGGGCAGTGTCCGTTGTTTCGAAGTAGATGGTATAAAATCTGCCAGAGTCAAAGACAACTTGGGCATTGACACATACTCATCTTCTTCTAATTATTCTTCTTTCATTCAATCATGCCATTTCTTTGAGGATTTTCCCTCTGATGAAGTGGGTTTTACTGCGGAATTCATGGCAGAATACACAATTGGATTCTATAATTGTGTTGACAAAATAGCATGAGTTCGGTTGATCATTTTTCTGACCATCCAATCATCATATTTTTGTGCATTTTTTTGTTTACTTCTTGCCACTCACCTTCCACCTCTGGATCTGTAGTGGTAACACATGCTACCTGAGCTGAAGAACCTTTCAGTTTGACTTGTCCCAAGTCGACAATTTTTTGTATGAGGTCTTTTAAGACAAAACACTCCTGAATTGGATTCCCCAACATCTGATGAAATGGTAAATAGTTGGGATGGTCTTCATCTCCTTCCTTGTTTGGCCTTTTGGGCCTTGGCAATTGAACCAAATTATTTTCCAGAACTGAAATCAAGTATCCAGAAACTTGTTCATTTCAAAAAGAGTAAACTTTGCTCTTTAGATCCTCAGATTATTTCCATCTTTGATCTCTTTGATCATCTTGATGAAGCATCCACTGTTGTTGATGCTCAGGAGGTGGATCCCTCCGGGAAGATGATGTTTTTGAAGTATAAGTAGGTACAGATGATTGTTTAAGCTTAACTATAGCAGTCTCTGCTCTACCCATTCTTCTTCCTGGAGATGATGGAATTAAACGAGTTTTATCCATAGTCTTCATAAAATAATCTTCAATATGTTGAGCAAT
The DNA here is from genome assembly GCA_963277665.1 of Viscum album. Taxonomy (NCBI): domain Eukaryota; kingdom Viridiplantae; phylum Streptophyta; class Magnoliopsida; order Santalales; family Viscaceae; genus Viscum; species Viscum album. The sequence goes on along the minus strand of OY728132.1, from coordinate 26,521,729 downwards.
CGAAGTAAGGTCTCGAACCCCTCATCTGTATTTCACAGGGATCAATGGTGTGGGTCATTAATCACGTAGATTTGACACACTGATTGGCAACAATTCTTCTTGAGGGAGTGCTAATCTTAGGGAATAAGTTAATCCCTTCCAGCGAGCAATGAAATATGAAACCCTTTCATTTTCCCATTGCTTAAAATTTGTATGATAAAAAACTATTTTCTTTGGAATTTTTTAACTTAATTGAAGAAGGAATCTTTTGCGGAGATCCTCTCATCCAGTAATTGACTGGGATTGCAATCTTGTGTACCAGAAAAAATAAGTTCCTTGTAAAGATTGTACAAAACACCTGGGATTAACTTCTTCTTGTTGCTGAGGGATTCCCATCATAGGATCACAACTACAAACAAAATGTGTTAAGTGTTTATCTGGGTCTCCCGAACCATTAAATATTGGGAATGTGGTACTTGAAAAATTTGATGGGGAAGGAATTGCATCAACCCATTCAGGGTAAGCTATCTTTTCTGGTTTAATTTCAGCACGCTTCACCTATATAGCTTCTAATAGAGCTGTTAATGACTCAATAGTAGTTATTAACTTTTGAGAAAGATCTGGTTGATCTTGGAACTAAAGAGGTTTAATGACTGGGGCTTGGACAGATGTGGTGGCCGGTATTGTAACTTATGGAAACACTGCCGATTTTTGTTGCATTTGACACGTATGATTGGACCAGTGAGGGTGTACTGATAGAGGAGGATATTCTTGATCCATCTCAGTAGCCGCAATAAATTCTTGTGGCTGACTGACTCTGACATGCTTAGGAGGAAGACTACCCTGAAGTAGTTCTGCATTCAAACTCCTCAATTCCTTCATTTCTTCCTCCTGTTGCGCAAATCATTGCTCTAGTGAGAGCTATTGGCCTTCTCTAGAGGAAGGTTATATAACTTGATTCTTTCCTTTCCCCTTGTTGGATCCATTTCAGAGAGGGGGAAGTGGTTTACTTGAAGGAACACCCAGATTCTGGGTAAGCCTTTGATTTCCAGTACGCACACCTTCTTCATTTGTGTCTGTGCGTACAACTTCTTGAGCAGGAACCTCTTAATCTGATCCCTCTGAGTGAGACTCATCTGGGGGATCAGCAACAACGGGATTGATGACATTTATTGATGCAAAATTCATTGCATCCCTTCTATCAGCATTTCTGCGATATTGTATTCTTCCATGTCCCTAATGAGACATTTCCTTTTGTCGATTTGATCACTTGGGAACTTCTTGACGAACCATAATTTGGAGGGAATCTCCTAATAATCTATCTCTTTGTTCCTCTTGGGGCTTTTTCCCTAATCGATAGAAGACTAAATTTCTCTGAGGAATAGATTGATGATTTGAAAAGGTCCCCAGTCCTATAGACTGGGGTTATTCCTGCTCAACTCCTCGAATCCTATTTGTTGATTCTGAGGGTTGGGTTAAAGGATTCCCCAGTCTGGGAAGATGGGGTGGTTCTTGAGTTGCTATATCTGATACTTTCTTGAAATCTCTCTCGATCATATAGAATTTTGTCCAGAAATTGGCTGGATGCATCAACCTTCATCCACTTTTATCACCAGGCTCAAAAGACGGTTGGATCATTTATAACAATTCTGTAACTTGATGATGTGATTTCTCCAAATGACAGGGCTGTTCAATATTCTGGTTTTCTGGATGCAGGAGTAATTCAACAACATTTTCTCTATATAATTTATTTTGAGAAGAACTAGTTGAATCATGCTCTTGAGCAAGCCTTTGATTACAAACAAAGCCCATAGGCTGTGGCCGGCCATGGGCAATAACATTGGATGAGACCATTTTCGGAGGGCTTTGCTGACTGGAGAGTACAGTGAAATTTAGTGCTCCATGAATACCCCATCCCCTGATATGAATACCATATGGGGCATTGGAAATTAACTGGTGCAATCTTCTTAGTGCGCCAATTCATGAACACTGAAGGGCTCTCTGATGCTTTTCAGCCTTCGGATATCGAGAAACTAAGAGAGATTACAAGTCAATTTAGTTTTGTAACCCTTCTATTCTCTTGACATGATTTTCATATTCATCATAAGGTAATATTTTATTTTTCAACAGACAAAGAGTTTTCCATATGTTGAGGAGAATATCATGAATTCCATCTTCCATTAACATCTTTGGAATTTCATACTGAGAATCATCCAGAGGCCAAAACATGACTGGCACTTCACCTTTTTCCAGTTGTTTTCTCATATTCATTACTTCCTATTTATCATCCAATGAAGATTCTACTACCTGATTAGACCAGAGCTGGTGCTTCCATGTTTATTCATCAGATTCAACAAGATTGGTAGAGAATTTACTGATCAAACTAGAAGATGAATGGCCCAGGGATGGTTCGGAGAATGACCTACACCCCAGGCTATCTTCTGAAGGAGAAAGTATTTCACCTACTAGAAGTAAAGCATCAGACATGACTTTTTTCACATTTGCAAGTGCCTCAAGATAAGAGGGCATTCTCATCACTACATTGTCTATTGGAGCATTTTCCAGGCAATGTGCATTACTACTACGGATAGGACTTTCATAGATAAATTCATCTTCATGGTAAAGAACACCATGGTGGGTTATAGTAAAAGATGAAACATTTTGTTCCTTGGTCTTCTGACCGCACATAGGGTTCATGTGTCTCTAATCTGAAGATGAATCTTCGAGATCGACCACATTTTCATGAAGAAAGCCTTCATGAGGAATTATCTGAAGCAGAACTTCATAATTAATGCTCCCACTATTGGGAACTGAGAGATTACAATCTTTAATTCCAATAGATAATTGTCTGAGGGCATCAAGAACTCCAGCATTGAGCAAGGCCTTGTGATATATTGTCTCTTGATTTCGTGACTATGCTCGGCGGGTCTTCTTCTTAGATGCCTTCTTACTCAATTTGGGAAACACTTGTTGATGAAAGTTGTCATTATGGGTAGGTTTATGTGCCTCCTCAAGATAAATGATTTGGTTAGGCTGATTATCTCCACTCAAATCAGGTGTATGTGCATGACTTGGCTATCTGTATGATGTGGGGGAGTACGCCCCACAACCCTATTGGATGGGAACAGATGTGTGGGTCTATTCCGGAGTGAACTGTTGATGTGTCACTCCACTAGTAGGGGTAGATTTATGTTTATTTCCCTGAGATGTTGGTGAAGCTGTTATAATATCCTGGCAGGCATCCAGAATATGAGCTAGGATTTCTTCTGCTCTTTCACCATTGATAGAATGTGCTTGGTGACTTCAGCGGCCGGAACTGAGATATACGTCCATTCTGTGCCTGGAGTAGGTATATGTGCCTGCTCTTGTCCTCCATTTCCTATCAATGAATTCTGACAGTACTCATGTGTGGTGGAAGAGAGTTGAGTCAGCCTTCTGTTTGTCGCTAGAGCTTTCCGACTGACTTCTCCTAATGCTACCAAACGAGACTGTCGGTAGGCTTGATCAATACTAGAAGGTGTATGTGCCTGCTGATTGCACTTCTCTGAAGGTGGTTGAAGAGATTCCTTCAATACTGACAGATGAGGCTGCTGGCAGGATTGATGAGTGTAAGCAGGTGTATGTGCCTGTTTACTAGTTTTCAACGCATTGGGTTTGCGGGATCCATCGTATGTAGTCAGATAAGCCTGGTGACTAGCCGATGATTTATAAACAGGTGTATGTTCTTATCTATAGTACTCTGCTGGAATTTCCTGGCGGGATTGGCGTGGTGCTGCGAGACGAGTCTGCTGGACAGCGGAATTAAAACGGATGGGTGTGTGTTCCCATTCGTTGCTTGTCACCAAGTTCGGTTGGTGGACTTCTCCAAAGATGGACGAGATAAGAACCTGCTCACTATCGACCGGATTTTTCCTCTGGTGGTTCGTAGTTCCTGGTCGGGTTGGAGGAACCTAAGCCGAATGCCTGGAGATGATACCCTCATCATATTGAGGGTACACTGCCGCACGAGTCTGGTCGCGATTGTTATTGGGAGCCCTCAGGAAGGATTCTGGACTCCTTGAATTAAGGCCATAAGGGACGTGCACATTCACCTCCACATAATATGTGAGTGAATGGTGATTGAATTCCGGGGATAACGACCCGAAATGGTTGGAGATGGTGTTTGGCACCACCTGCTTCTTGATCGCTAGTCATCGCTGTCCGGACGACCAAGGTGTATTATTGACTTGAATGGCTTGTCATGCGGCCTCTAGAGTCTGAATAGTACTATTTTGATGGTACTCCTTAACCAGCGCATTTGATACCGAGTTTTGAAGATGCTGAGTAGGTGATGTCTTCCTCAGAGCAAACGACAATCCAGCAGGAGTAGCAGTAGATGCATTAACAGCAGAAGTATTCACAGCAGAAGTATTCACAGGTGTGAGTTTAAGAGAATCCATTTCCGTAACATAGAAGATCTTGGAAAAGAGTGCCTATTTTATATAATAGACGTAATCAAGATAAGTCCAGCCACTACATCTTTTGGATAATCACATAAGTTATTAATTGTTTTGTTGGCCCTCTCGTTGAGTTTAAATAGGGTCCTAACAAATAGGTAAAACATCATTTCAACTTGGATAAGGATTCACGTCAGGTTCACCATTTTTTGTTTCCTCTGGAATTGGGGATGACCTCATTGAATTAAGGTTCAAACATTCCGAGTGGTTTTTAACGGGTTTGTTCGAAGAATCAGAAACATCTAATAATTCCATATCCATTTGGACCTACTTTCCAAAGGTAGGTGCTCATTAATTGTGAACTGATGAGGCTTAAGAATTTGCATTGGTCAAGAGTGTGGGAGGTCGGACTCATCACAGCTTTTTGAGGGGAATTATTGTCTACACCGGGACTCTCTTTATAGATTTAAGTTATGTTCGTGAATCCTTATTACATTACAAAGTATAAAATGATCTTTCCTTTAGATCTGACAATCAATTATTGATATGTAGGAAATTTATAGAATCTTTTATAATTATTCGGGGTTCTTCATTGATAGATAATCATATGTATTTGTTAGATATTATTATTCAATGGTATCCTTTAATACATAAAATTCTCTTGGTCATTATGATGAGCATACTGGTTTTAAAGCCACTCAGTGGGGCACTTAAAGTTTATTGTCATTCAGAAGGACATGGATTATTTCAGAGTTGGGATCATACCCGCAGATGGGCTACCTACATATCCTTTTTTTGGAAAAGGAATCAGAACCCATGTATTTCAAGTAAGGGAGTATGATATTTATGCATGACTGATGGCTGAAAGAATGATGTCATAATTACTTTTACACTCTAAGCTCACATGAGTCATGCTTGGTGTGAGAAACAAGAGGTATTGGTAAAACGAAATAATTTTTCTATCATAAGAAATGATGTGGGGATTATGTATGTATGACTGGCCAAATTGATGAAGATTAGGATTTACATCAGGGAAGAAACCCAGGAACAATGTCCATAAAGGTATATTTAATTCATGGAGATTTGGATACTCAAACATGGGGCTTACTCTCGTGGAAGATGCCAAAATTAGGAGGGGACTTATGATTGGGTTTTACTCCTGAGAAGGAAGCCCAAATCATTTGTAAATTAATACTGGTTAAGAGAAATTATGACTGGGAATTATTCCTAAGAAGAAGGCCTAGGTTAAAGGATTTGAGAACTGGGGTTTACTCCTAAGGAGGAGGCCCAGGTTAAGGGACTTAGGGATTAACCCTTATGAGGATGCCCATATTTGTATACATTGAGACCGAGTCTTACTGCTGAAAAGGATGCCCAGGTTAAGAGAATTATGGTTGGGGCTTACTCCTCAGTAGGATGCCCATATTTGGGAACTTGGGGCTTACTCCTAAGGAAGATGCCCATATTTGTAAATTAGGACAGGGGCTTACTCCCAAAGAAGATTCAAATGTTAGGAAATTATGATTGTGGCTTACTTCTAAACAGTATTCCCAAGTTATGGTACTTGGGGCATATTCCTAAGGAGGATGCCCAAATTAAAAGAACTTGGACTGGTTCTTACTCCTGAAAAGGAGGCCCGGGTTAAGAGAACTTGGACTGGGGCATACTCCAGAAAAGGAGGCCCAGGATAAGGATTGTCTCATCTTATTAGATGAGGTTGAATAAATGAAATAATTGACCTTAGTTACATAAAGATATGTAAATCATTAGGTTTTAAGAGATGTTCCACAGAATTCCTTTTAGATAAGGAAGCCAACAAGGAAATCATGCCATGAATGGATTTGGATAGAGTTATGAAGGCTTAATCATGAAGAGGATGGGTGGATAGGCATAATATAGGTGAAATAGGTAGGAGAGTCACCCCAAAAGAAGGCGGCGTACAAGTCCTACGTGGGCGCGCAAGTCCTGGTCGCGCCAGTATCCTTGCGTGACACTTGGGTACTTGCGCGACGGTCAACCCTTAGGGTAATAATTTTTAGAGACTGGGCTCAAGCCCTTAGTACTATCCCTAGAGTCTTCCAGAAGAGGGGCACACACGCTCTATTAAAGGATTAAGGCGTCGCGCAAGTTTTTTCATTTTACCTTAAGTGATGGACACTTAGGCACGCAATTGTTGCTGATTTTCAACACTTAGGCCTTACTCCCCCTCTCTAGATCATCCGTTCTAGGTAATAAATTACATTATAAGTGTTCGGAAGCTTTGAGAAGAGAGTAGGGCGCCGGGAGCTCCAATATGAGTTTTGGAATTTTTTTCTCCTTTCAATGGGGGGACCCCAGGGGGTATTTATAGGCTAGTAAAGACCCTGGGCGAAATTTAGATTGGGCGCGCAAGTCACATGCACAACCACGGGGCGGCGCGCAAGTCTACTTGCACAACCTAAGTGCAAATGTACCTTTGTTCAAAATTTTTTGACATTTCTTCAAAGGATGAAATACATTGGGTTTACGGTATTTCCTTTTTCCTTCGTTTAGACTCTGTGATGGAAAGGAGCATCAACAGTGTGGTTAAGAAAATCATGAGGTACAATCAAGGTACTATTAATTTCATATTATCCTTTCATGCAAGAAAATATCTTGAAATATCAATATTTTCTTATGTGGACTAGGATATATTTATTACATCCCAAAAATCATTAAAAAAAGTTTTTATTTCCTTATTTATAGTAAACATGTTGGTTTTTGGATAATTAAGTAGGAAAACACTTTTTTATGTATGGAAGAAGTAGAATATATCTCCATAACTAAGGTAAGAAATAAATAGTTGTGGAAGAAGAAACGATTTGATGATATTCTTGAAGAATTGAAGTATACAATGGAGATATACTGTGTAAGAGTATGATATAACTCACAATATATCCCATACAAAATTATCATGATAATCATATCAAAATTCAATATTACTTTATCAATGAAATGGTGATACAAGGAACAGTCAAGCTAGAGTATGTCGGTACTAATTCTCATGTGAAATATTTCATGACTAATACATTGATCACTAATGTGATTGAGAATCATTATTTGAACCTCGTTGATCAACTAACTCCCTCAACATAAGGATGTTTGAAATTACCTCACTCTTTATGTTTTTAACCACATGAAACTATTTTTTATTGATGGAGTTTGAAAGAGGAGATATGATCCTTAGGGAGTGTTGATTTGAAATTATATCTTCCAAGAGAATCTATTGGGTTTTATTTTAATATTAATAGAACAACTATAAAAATTCAATTCAGTGGAATAATTTCGATTCATATCAACGTGAGATTGTTTTTCTAGTAGTGGTGGAAATGGTGAGACATTTTAATTGGTGGGGGTAAAGGGTATATAGATAGAGGAGTTATTTTATAACATGTGTCCTGGGATAATCTATTGAACTCTTATTTTATACATCATTATTTTATCACATACCCTTAATGTGATAAATGATTTTTTTAGGTGTTTGTTGATGGGTTATGGACATTGAATTTTAATTTTCACTACCAATATACACAATGGAAGAATTTTTCTAATCAAGGGGATCTAATCTTGATTTAGATTATGTATTGTATTTATTTTGAATTATTTATGGGATTATAAAGGCTTTTGATATTAATTGGAGGGTTTTTTTACAAAATATTTAATTCTAAATGTCATTTATAAATATTGTTAGTTTCCTGTGTTTTGGAAAAATAATTCTTAAAAAATAGTGGTTTGGGAGATGATGCATAATATATTTGAGGAAAATGGATGTTGACCATATAGTCATGGATATTACCAATATAGTAAAGATAATGGTTCATATATCTTATAGTTGAGTATGGATCCTTCTATGGGTGTACGTTTTTTATTAAGGAACCATATGGCCATAATGTTGTAATTTTTTCCATCTTGATGATGGAGTATATGGTGATGGAGAATTGTTTTTGTAGTGACCATGATTCCTTGTACAAAGTGAGGAAGAGGATTTCATGATACAAAAAGTGATTATGAGATGTCAGATCATAGGAGGGTATCTGATATTGGAGTAGCACTAAGTATGCATCATCGGAGTAGAGGAACGTACATGGTCTATATAAGAGAAGAGAGAGGGTATTTTCCAAAGGCTTAAAAATTATATCCAATGATTAAAAAGATTCATGGATTCTATTTATAATAAATAAATGTCCATCGTATTCATTATCTATCGATTAAATGTTAAGAAAAACTCAGAGAGTATTCTGAAGACTCATACAAGAAAGAGTGGTCCATATAGTCATAATTTTTTAGTGAGATCGTAATATATTAGGTAGAGAACAAGGTCTAAAAGGTAGGTATATTATTGACGATGGTGTCTTGTGACATAGGTACATGTCCTTTATTATAATTCCTATATATTTGTGTACATGATTGGTATGGGAATCATGTGAGTGTCATTCTAGAAGTGTAGTGTATGATCAGTGAATGGTTGTATGTAGTGAACTGTGTTCTTCATTGTTACTTCAGGAAATATAGTTTCATGTAGTTCTATTATAGGAATAAAAAATGTGGGAATTTTATGGAGGATATTGGAGTTATTGGATAACGATGAAATTAAAATAACTCTTTCTTGAAAATGTCGAACTGACCTTCAAGTCAATAAACATAAGAAGACATTATATAATTTAATTCATAATTAAGAGTTGATGGAAGGGATCTAACAGAGATCATGACCTATCCTTGAACTAAATCTAAGGGTGGTATTATTAGTAGAGGGTGATCATTTATGAATAATTATAATCCAAAAAATATATTGATGCATAGTATATTCTAGTATCATTGACACATCGAAATGGTATTCTCATTAGATTATACCTTGTAGTGAATAAATTAAAATTGATTTTTTTAATTTTATTTCAAAATTATTATTTTTTAATTAATGTGTCTTCCTTTATTTTGGTTTAATGAGTTCTTACCAATATGGAAACAATACCTTACAAATAGTAAAATGAAATATCTAACACCTTGATTCACCCCTACCCTCTCAAGGTGTATTAGGGTAAAAAAATAAACAATATAAAAATATTATATCAACTATAAAATGTAACGCCCTGACCCCAGAAGCCCAGAGTCGGTGCATTATTACATATCATTGGCATGATCATAAAATATCACGTCTCGAAAGGCCGATTTGTTTAGTAGCCTCGGAAGTACTAGATACATTCATAAGGTTTGCATTACATCATAAAATGGAAAACTACAACAACATTGTCTCCATAGAAAACACTGAGATCCCATAGAAAATCCCTGGAGGTAAGTCATAATATACTTTTTTCCATCCTAGGAAAATAAAACATAGAAAGGGGTGAGCTCAGATTCTCAGTAAGGATAACATTATAGCAGAAACTTTCATAAATAACAATAAACATTTAAGGAAATGTATAAGACTTGAACAAAAGCCCTTTAAACTTGAACATCGGCATAATATGGTAAAGATAAAATCAAAAAATTCCATTTACTTATTCACATGGATATTCTAATAGTCTAATGATCACATGAAATATAAATAACCACTTTCATAATGATGGAATGCATAATTCCAGAACCTCATAACCACATAGTTAAGGCCTTGTTCCTAGACTACAAATAATATTTTGTCACGGAATTGTGCCAAGACACTAGTTTGTCTCATGAGACCTACAGATTCATCAAGGAGCTATAGCGGGCTCCACCAGTCACTTAATAAGTACAATAAATTCCTCATATGAAAATTTTGAAACATAACATAAACATTCATAATAAAAAACCATACAAAATGTCAATACTTTATCCACAAACCATGAATGGTATAAAAATAGCACATCTACAGTCAAACATAACTCATTCAATGCAATATGGAAGATTGTATTGTATCAGATTAACCTCAATCAAGAATAATGAAGGATTTTAACATAGATGAAAATAATCATCAAATCTATTAGAGAGAAATATCCCCCTTTTTCTTGATATAATTTAAAAGTCTCACTATTTGACAAGAATCCATTTAAAAATAGATTTATGAATAAAAGTGTCCCATACCACATTGAAACTTTTAAATGGAATTTTAATTTTGAAACATTAATGTCCATATAAATAAATCCTTAAAACCATTTTTAAAACATGGACATTAATGATAAATATTTATAATAAAAAATCTTTTAAACTTTTAAAATGATATTTTTTTTAGAGTGCCTAACCAAAAGAGAGACACTCGAATAAAAATAATTGAGGTAATAATTTTTTTTTAATATCATGAGAATAAAGGGATTCATGATATACTATGTCAAAGTACATTATATACACCATATAAAAGTTATTTGGGGTATAACTACAAAGAAGTCTCAATGGAATGTAAATTGAGATGAAATATCTTATAAAGACCATATTTTTAGGTTAAGGATAAATCAACTACATAATAATGTGTGAAAAATATAAATACACTCAATATGATGGGATATTCAATGTAAATAAATTAGAGGACATTCACACATATTCTTGTAAAAACAACACAAAGGAATTGGATATTTAACTCAATAGATGGAGATTGAGTTAAAATTCCTCTTATCAAGTTCATATCGATGACTTGAGAATTTATTAATGGAGTGATTATGTATATAAAAAGTATATCCACAGAAAGGGGAGTGGAAATTATGACATAATCAAATTAATAGTGATTCCACACATAATCTTGGATTAAAATAATCAATGAAGTATGCGTAAAGCCGAATGAGTGGAAATTGAAATTTAAGATTCCCTTATCGATTTGGTAACTTACAAAACATACACCCATGAAATAAGGATCATAAAATGATGATGTATATATCCATAAATTAATGTATATTACACAATGAATACAATCATGGGCAGTACACACACCATATGGAATAAATAAGTGGTGAACAATGGAAATTTCGCAGAATTAAAAGTGAGATAAGAAACCCCTTACTTTGTACTTTTTCCTTGGTAGAGGGTAGGTTATCCTCCTGTATAATGGTGAAATAGTTTTTATTTAAGTATATTAGAATCGTATACATTAATATGATATCATATATTATCTTTTAACATTGATTTGTTAATAATAACTTAGTATTATCGTCGTTTTGGGTGTTAATGCATTCGTTTTCCTTTATATTATTTGTTATGTGAGCAATATTTGTTATGGATGGGATGTATCTTATTCATATAAAGAATTATATTAAGTCATTAAACATTATTTTTAACTATCAATTGAAAATTATTCTTGAATGGATATTATGGGGAATCAATCTCATCACGTTCATGGAGACGGTAGTCCGTACGTACGCACGAGCGACAATATCATTGTTTTGATATTAAAATAATATATAATTGGATGGTATATCATATATAAAAAATCATTATAATTTTACATTTATTATTTACATGAATTAAAAATCATTATTATACCCATCCAAATAATAAAATATTGAATAACAATTACACCACGACGTGGAGATGGTAAGCCGTACGTAGGGACGTATGGTGACATGTCATTCAAAGGATGGATAGAATACTGAATATGGTTTTACCATATTTATAATAACATCATATTATATAGAAGATTCTGGAGTTATTATTTTAGAATGGAAATAACAAACAAAGAATAAGTGGAAAAAAAGGAACTTGAAAGAGGGTGGTGAAAACATTACCTCTTCTTCAGGTTCTTCCTTTTGATTTGATCAAAAGTGCTCCTTATGATGAATTTCTGGTCAAACTAAGGATTCTAGGTTTACGTGATGGAAGTTGAGAAAATATATGGGTAGGGTTTGTCTGATCCAAATGGATTTGAAGGTGTGAATTAGAGATAAGGGTGAGTTCCATTTGATAAGAGGGGTGAGGGGCGCCTTAGGAAAAGCTAGAAATATTATTTTATAATAATATAATTTTCTGTTCTAATTTATCAATACATATTTATTTTAAGGATAAGGTTGGTATGGGTCGAAAAAAGCTCAACCAATAGGTTTTAGATAGGCTTGGGTCACATTATTAACCGTAGCTGTTAGTTTTAACTCTTAGTTAATTAGTTTGACATTTACCATGTCACTTTTTATTTTTATATTAAATTGTTAATAAACGTACTATATACTTATAAGAGACCTAAAAGTGGTTTCTAAATGATAAAACTATCATAATATAAGTCCTTTTCTTGAACATTAGATATTTAGGAATATTATATCAATTTATAATATAATATTTGTTTTGGAAACTCTTTTAGGACAATTTTGAAACTATTTAATAATTTATTTTTGTTAAAGTCTTAACAACTTTATTCACCCGAAAAAAATTCATTTAAGAAATTAAAAAATTTCATTTTAACCAATAAAATTCGTGGATGTCATGAAACCTTTCAAATTATATTTATTTTATCTTTTATAATACCAAATATTTGATTCTTTCATTAATAAAGAAAATACTGCATCATTATTGTGTCATAAATAAATTTAATTATTCAATGTCTAAAAATTATAAATAAAATATGATTATGTTGGAAATATTTTTATATTTCTAATGAATATTTATAGTCTAAAATATAACATATATGACCTTATGTAAAAATAGTTTTTCTAAAAGATATATTCTTTTGTCATTTTTGAGTTTACTTTAACTTAATTAATATAAAGTGTCATTATCAATTACATGTGGCTCCAAGGGATCCCAAAATCAACCCAAAGATGCCCATGGTCAGACATGTATCAATCAAAGGGGTTAGGAAATGTTTGAGGGCAATTTATATATTATAATATTATTTTTTACCCTTATTTACCGGATTTACCTTTTAACCATGGTAAATAAAATATTAACCGAAATAATTATTCAAAATGTTTAAAAATAAAAGTTTCCAATTTACCCAATTTGGACCTCCGGATTATAAATATGGAATTTATTTTTCTAAATTCAAAACACATAAGTGGTAGAAATTAATTTAAAATTAATCCCCGTTGTCAAAACAAAGAGCGTGTTTTTAATAAATAATAACTATCAAAAGATTGAGACTTGTTTATATCTAGTTTAAATGTGAAATTACATCATGTAATGGCCTCGACCTCTCCGGTCCATTACTTTGTGAAAATGTGGTGTTGGAGGTGTTCCAGGAGGTCAAGGTGACTTATCCCCAACACTTTTCCAAATTTTGATTTCTGTGAACAGTGTTTCCAAAATGGTGAGCTCCATCGGTGACCTTTTTATTCCTTTGCCAAATTTCACATTTGTGAACAATGTTTCCAGAATGGTGAGCTCCATCGGTGACCTTTTATTTTCTTTTCCAAATTTCACATTTGTGAACAGTGTTTCCAGAATGGTGAGATCCATCGGTGACCTATTCTTTCCTGTGCCAAATTTCACATTTGTGAACAGTGTTTCCAGAATGGTGAGCTCCATCGGTGACCTATTCTTTCCTTTGCCAAATTTCACATTTTTGAATAGTGTTTATAGAATGGTGAGTGCCATCAGTGACCTTTTCTTTCCTTTTCCAAATTTCATGTTTGTGAATAGTGTTTCCAAAATGGTCATCTCCATCGGTGACCTTTTCTTTCCTTTACCAAATTTCACGTTTGTGAATAGTGTTTCTAGAATGGTGACCTTCTAAGTGTTACCTATTCTTTCCTTTTCCAAATTTCACGTATATGAACAGTGTTTCTAGCTTCCAATAGTTTCGCCCCTTTTGAAGTTTCTTTTGACATAAAATACATTTAAATCCTTATTTTAAGGACCCTAAGGCCGATTCAAAGGCCATAAATCCTATATTAATTATTCCTAAGGCCGGGATGTATTTACTTGGTCAAACCGCGTGGGTTTATGCGATCCGTTTTTAATGGAGAAATAACCAGATCTTAAACCGTCGCCTTGTTAATTATTCAAAAAGAAACCAGATATCATTCTCCCTTGTTCTTCCTCTTTGTTCTCAGATAAGAGACACTAGAACCTTTCAATCATTCACGTAGGAGTTTCACAATCAAACCCTAATCATCCGATTGGTTCCGCTCTATTTTGGATGTAACCGATCTGTGTCGGTGAATTTTCCCAATAAGTTGTCATGAGAGGAGGATTGTGACCCATTGTGTGGATAAAGGACGTCAAGAACTCTTCAAGGTAGGGGATTCAGGGCTTCTCTAATTGTATATGTTCAAACATAGAATTAGCATGATTTATCCCTTTGGATCACAATGAAATTGACTAAATTAAATACTTGAACCGGATTAAAAGAATTGGTTGATCGCATGTTGTTGAATTGTACCGTGATAATAGTTTTCCTCATGTTTTTCTAGATAGAGTGTTATCTATGGTTTCTTTGATTATTTTTTCGTTCTTGATGGAAATTGATAATGAACGTAAATTCGGAATTAGTTGTTAATTAATTGGCTAAATATAAAGAGGCATGTAAATGAATATGGATATTGCCTTTGTTGTAGTTGTTTTAATTTGAGGTCAATCAAATTAGGATAGTAAGAATGGTTATTTAATTGTGATAGATTACTGATTAGGTCTCCCGTAATTGGAACATACGAATAAAAAACCTGGTAATTCAAAATGGATTAAAGGATAGATTGTGTGAGAATTTCTTAAAGGGTTCTGAGTTACCCTCTTGATTGTTAAAGGGTCAAGAGCCCATTGAGGTGATGTTGAGTTTTCTTTCTGATTATGTTGTGATGTGAGCCTGGATGGTTGTTGTGATATGTGGAGGCATGGGGACTTGTGGTTGTGGCAGTGGATGACGCCTAGGGTGGCGAGATGCATCAACTTATGCATGTGGGTGTCGGGGAGGACACCATGGATGATGGTATGGGATGGATATGATGGATGGATGTTAGTGTTTTTGTTTGGTTGTTTATCTTATTTACTTTTCCCCACTCCTCAAGGAAGCTATTCAAGCTTACCCTCCTTCTAAAGGAGGCAAAGACATGCAGGGTATGCCACGTGCTTTCCGTGTTTATCCTCTCGAGGGAGATGGGTTTATGCTCTTTCTATAGGTAGCAAAGACTCGATGGGTAGTATATCTACTAACCGTGTTGAGCCCCCTTTGTGTTTAGTAGCATAGGATGCCTTTCTAGAATTCCTAGAAATATGGGAAAGTAATTCTGTAATGAAAGATTGACTAAATGGTGATAATCCATGGGGAGGGAAAGACTGGAATTTAAAGGTGATGTGAATCTTAAAAGGAGCAGTTGATTTTGGGTGTGATGCTAAGGAAGTTTAATGTTAAATTATTCATGGTTAATTAATGTTTAAAGAATTAATTAACGTACAATGGAACTGATTAAATGAGAATGGAGTTATCTAATAAAGCTCTTCAAATGTTTGTGTACTTATAGGACACCTAGTCTTAGAAGTAGCATCTTGGAGTCTGAGAGACGTTAGCTGCAATTGTATCTAAGACTAGGTAATGCCCATAGTGTGGATGTGAGTTATATATATATTCTATAATTTTTGTGTTACTATAAGCTACTCCCCCTTATCGGTAAGGGAAACTGACACCTCGGGGATTCTGATCCCTGGGGGGTGTTTTCCCCAACATTCCAGTGGGAGGAATAATGGCTGACTACCCCCTTTGGCCCCACTCTCTTCTCTTGGTAGATACATGTGCCAACAGGAACAACAGTTAGATTCCCCATATATGTGCGTAGAGGGATTTAATGGATTGTGGTTATTTCACACACATATATTCTGGATATAGTATCCTATGGACTACTATAGGTGTAACTTGTATAGGTTGTGATGGCATGAGGATCCCTACTCAGTGTATGGGCTATAATGGCTTGAGGTATAATACCCAATGTATGATACATGTTATGCGGGTTGTGGTGGCTCCCAGAACTTACCTGGATACTTTTGGTTGTGATGATGGTGTGGTGATTTGCCTAGGTGTCTGCGGGCAAGCCTTTGTGGTGCATAAGGTGCAGATTGTGGAGCATAGCCCAGGTGTCTACAGGAAAGCCTTTGGATAGAGATGCACAGAACGTATGTCATTGGGGAAAAGCGGAAAACCAGTGGGGAAGTAGTAGCGGGTTACCCTTGATATTTTTCATTATATACTATATTCTTGTATGCGTTACTTGGAGAGAGTGGCCATGGTGAGGTTGGGAACTTAGTATACCTATTTAGGTAATGAGTTAGTTTCACTTATTGTTCACTGGGCTTTAGCATGATTTCTTTATTTTTTCTTGAGAGGATTGAGGAGTATCCTACTGAGAATACTGTTATACTCACCCTATGTATATATAAAATGTTTTACGGGTCACTTGGACCAGGTTGGAGATCAATCTAGTTACTACTAGTTTGTGGTTGGAGGAGCTGTCCGGGCATGTGGTCACTACCGTTTTACTTTCTTTTGGGTACTTTTAGTTTTTCCTTTCAGTTGTAGTACCTTTTCATTAAACTTCATATATGTACTTTGGTTTCTTTTATATTTCAATTCTGAGTTGGAGTTGATTGGGGTATATCTTATCTCTCTCTTCTGTATGTGTTCTCTTAGAGGGTAATGCTTCCCATTTGTGTGTTTACTATACCCTCGGTGCTAGTCGCCAACCCGGGGCCTACTGGAGGCGGGACTCAGGGGTTATTAGCTTCCTTATCACATTGCCGGCCCAGGAGGGGTACACATTGTGGGGTGGGGGTCGTGACAGAGTGGTATCAAAGGTCTCGTTGAAGGATAGGATGGAGTTTGGAGTTAGGCACAGGTGAGGTTGCATGGAATGGTAGGGAAACAGTGTCATTCATGTTTAGAAAGTGGGGTAAACACTGGATACCAGCAGATACATAGGTGTTTAGGGCCCCCTATGATATGTTTCACGGAACTTTATGTTTACGATGGCTACTAAACAAAGTGATACTGGTTTTAGGGTAGAGACCTAGGAAGGGATCATGTATCATTCTTCTTTGCGCCTGTGTTTGAATGGGTAGAACTTGGGATAGGTTAACCTAAAATTAATAAAAGAAAACAATTAATTTATTAATGTTGAGTCTTAAATATTCAAGGCTTAGGAGCTCTAAAAGTTGTTATTTTATAGGTATGGCTCCAGGTTGACGTCCTCGTCAGGTTTGCACAGAAGATGTCCAGCAGGCTGTTCTAGCAGATTGCTGCTGGGTAGAGGATGACGATGATGACACTTGGATGAAGACACTCCGAGAGTTTTAGTGACGGAGTCTATAGAAGTAAGAGGTCTCCGATTCAGATGCAGTCACAGAAGACTGGTTGGAGGAGGTCAAGATAGGCTTCAGTTCGATTCGTGCTCGGAAGGAACACTGGGTGTCCATGGTTGCGACGATGCTACGTGGAGCAGCAAGGCAGTGGTGGTTCTTGTTCCTCGGGGATCATGAGGAGTCATAGATCTCATGGGAGGAGTTTCGAGACAGGTTTAGAGTTGAGTTTCTTTCATCAACTTCGAAGGCGTCTAGTCGCCAGGAGCTTCTTACCCTTCGACAGGGGACCTCCAGTGTTTGAGAGTTTGGAATCTGTTTCAAGAACCTTCTACGATATGCTTCATACTTGTTACCATATGAGGAGGCCAGGGCGAGGCATTTTGAGGAGGATTTGTGTCCAGAGATCTAGTGCTAGGTCACCCCGTTTATGATGAATACATATCTTGAGGTACTGGAGAGGGAAGAGGTTGTTGAGAGGACTTTGGCGAGGACCAGATCGACATGAGAGGGGAATTGTCATGATTCCTCACGAAGCAGAGTTGTGGTCCATGGTACCTAGTTTTCTGGGCAGAAGAGTTTCTGTTCACCTGGGGGTAGGTCCCAACCCTTCCAATCTCGTTTCTCCGGAGGTAAAAACTCTCAGGCCTATGCCAAGGGATCAGGCGCTTGTTTTTCTTGTGGTGGTCGTGTTCATCAGCAGCGGGAGTGCCTGACTTTTCATAGCAGTCATTGTGCACCGGGCACTCTGCTCCAGGTTCCTCCATTGAGGCAGTTCCAGCCGAGGCAACAACAGCAGTTTGCACCATCATTAGATCACCAGAGGGTAGATGGAGCAGGCAAAGGACATCCCCATGACGCTCCCCGTCCTCAAAGAGCAGAGCGCGGCCATGGTGGTGGTCTTCATCAGGGTCAGAGAGGCCGTGGAGGAGGTCATGGTCAGCTCCATGCTCTAGCATTGCGAGCCCTAGGTGATCCAAATATCGTTCAAGGTACCCTTTTCTTTTTTTTCTACCTTGGTGTATGCCTTGTTTGATTCAAAATCAAAACGGTCCTTCATATCACCTACCCTTGTCCATGCTTTGGGACTTGAGGTAGAGAGGCTTACAGTGCCCTTGGCATTGACTACACCAGTCGGAGGACGAGCCGACTTGTTTGAAGTATGTAGAGACTGTGAGCTAGTGTTGGGTCAACACCGCACTTGGGGAGATTTCTTATGTTTACGAATACAACCATATGATTTCATCCTCGGCATAGATTAGTTGTATTTGGTGCAGGATATTGTGGATTTATACAAGAATAATGTCGTTTTCTTTGATGCAGTTGGAAAGAAAGTGGTGTTTGTTGGTGAGCGAGATCTTCGGATGAGTCATAGATGAGTTCAATCCTTATCATCCATGATGGATGAGATGATTCTAAGTTCATTAGAGGTTTCGTAGTTGGTGTTTCCTAGGGTCGTAGAGGGGTACCCTGATGTCTTTCCAGAAGAGGTTGTAGCATTACCCCCTCGACGAGAGATCGAGTTTTGGATTGAGCTACAGCCAGGAGAGTCCCCTATCTTTATGTCTCCGTATAGGATGGAAACTTCTGAGTTACGAGAGCTACATATACATCTTGATGGTCTGTTGTAGTACGGTTTTGTTCGGCCAAGTGTGTCACCGTGGGGTGCGCCGGTTCTGTTTGTGAAAAAGGCTGACAGAAGTTTGCGGTTTTGAGTCGATTATCATCAATTAACGAAAGTGAAAATAAAGAACCGCTATCCTCTCCCACAGATTGATGACTTATTCGATCAACTGAAGGGTGGAAGTTGGTTTTCAAAGATCTACTTGCAGTTAGGATATCATCAGATGCATGTAAAGGATTAGGATATCCTGAAGACTGATTTCCGTTGTTGTCATGGGCATTATGAGTTTGATGTAATGGCATTCGGTGTGACGAATTTTCCAGCTGTTTTCATGGGGTTGATGAATGTTGTGTTTTGTGAATTCCTAAACAAGTTTTTTTTGGTTTTTATCGACGACATCCTTGTGTACTCCACATCTGAAGAGAAGCATGCAGAGCATCTATGATCTGTTTTGGGAGTTCATCACCAACAACAGTTGTTTGGGAAGTTGTCAAATTGTGATTTTGGGGCTCGAGAAATTCGTTTCTTGGGGCATGTTGTGTCCCAACGGGGAGTAGCTGTGGATCCGTCGATGATAGAAGTAGTGGTGTCTTGGGAAGCCCCCAAGATCGTGTTAGAGGTGCGAAGTTTCCTTGGTCTCGCAGGCTATTATAGGAGGTTTGTAGCCAATTTCTCCTGAGTTTCGACTCCTCTACCATCATTGACCAAGAAGGATCAAGCATTCATATGGAATGATCAGTGTCAGGCAACTTTCGAGTATCTAAAGGAGAAGTTGGTGAGTGCTCCAGTCATTTTTCTTCCAACGGAGGGAGTCCAGATTGATGTTTTCTATGATGCTTCACATCTTGGGCTAGGCTGTCTTCTCATGCAGCATAGGTCAGTTTTTTCTTATGGATATCGGTAGTTGCCTCACCACGAATGAAACTATGCCACACTTGATCTTGAGTTGGCATCCGTGGTGTTTGCTCTGAAGTTGTGGAGGCATTACCTCATTTGTGAGCACTTTGTGGTTTTCACCGATCATAAGAGTTTGAGGTATGTTTTCTCCCAACGTGACTTGAACTTGAGGCAGTGTTGGTGGATGGAGTTCTTACAGGAATATGACTTTGAAATATCGTATACACCTGGAAAAGGGAATGTTCTTGCTGATGCACTGATCTTAAAGTCACGTAATGGTGTTTTGCGTGAATCTGGTGATTCTTGGAGAGTGATGGAAGAGCTCTCAGCTTTGCATCTTGATATGGGAGAAGTTAGGGGTAGAGATTGTCTCTTCCAGATGATGGTGTAGTCATCCCTAATGCATATGGTGGAAGAGTCTCAGTTGGGTGATCTAGAGGTGGATGTTTGGGGAGATAGAGTTGTTTGTGGTGAGGCCCCTGATGGTTGGTCAGAGGATGAACAACACCGGGTGTTGTATCATGGTAGGATTTCTGTTCCTTTGGCTATGCGCGAGACAGTTCTCCGAGAGTTCCAGAGTTTGCCCTTGGCAGTACATCCTGGTGTGAAAAATATGTACTGATCCTTGAGATGTCCGTTTTGGTGGCCTGGGCTGAAGCGTGCAGTTGCAGAGTGTGTGTCTTGATGTTTAGTCTGCCAGAAGGTGAAGGATGAACACCGTGTTCCTTGTGGTCTTCTCCAGCAATTAGAGATTCCTCAGTGGAATTGGGGGGACATCTCAATGGACTTTGTTACAGGTTTACCTCGAGCTCCAGGAGGACATGATTCTATATGGGTGGTAGTGGATCGTTTAACAAAATCGGCCCACTGCATAGCGATTAAGGAGTCAACCTCAGTGGAAGTTTTGTCGAGGTAATATCTAGAGGAGGTGGTGATACTTCATGGAGTACCTAGGATGATCATTTCTGATCGAGATCCTCATTTTACCTCCAGGGTGTGGAGAGGTCTCCATCATGCTTTTGGCTCTCAACTGTGCCTTAGCACTGCTTTTCGTTCTCAAACGGATGGTCAGACAGAGCGAACCATCCAGAATCTTGAAGACATGTTTCACTCTTGTGTTATTGATTTTGGAGGTTCATGGATGAAGCACGTACCCTTGGTAGAGTTTTCTTACAATAATAGTTTTCACTCTAACATCGGTATGGCGCTGTTTGAAGCCTTGTATGGCCGGCCATGGCGTTCTCCGTTGTGCTGGACTGGGTTCGAAGAGCAAGCAATTCTCGGACAAGAACTAGTGCAGAATATAACAGAGATGGTTCAGGTGATTCGTGAGAGGATGAAGACAGCGCAAGATCGTCAGAAATCATATGCTGATCAAAGAAGGAGACCCTTAGAGTTTAATGTTGGAGATCATGGGTTTCTGAAGGTGACTCCCTGTCGTGGGCAACAAAGGTTTGGTCGTGGAAGTAATCTTTATCCCCGGTTTGTTGGGCCTTTCGAGGTGTTAGCTCATGTTGGAGCTGTGGTGTATCGATTAGCACTTCCCCCTTAGATGAGTCGGATACATGATGTTTTCCATGTATCACAGCTCCGTCGTTATCTTCCTGATGAATCTCATGTTATCGATTGGGGAGAGATCGATATTGATGATGATGCAACCTTCGGGGAGCGACCATTGGAGATCCAAGACCACAAGGAGAAGGTGTTGCATGGGCATTCTATCCCCTTAGTTCGTGTCTTGTGGTGACACGGTGGCATGGAGGAGAGTACCTAGGAGCGTGAGTCACAGATATGTTCTCAGTACCCTGAGTTGTTTAATGTTTAACTCCTTTCATGTAATGATGTTTCCTTTGTGGTTAGACATTTCATGTTTTATTTATGATTTTTTTTCCTTTTTGTGGCTTTCTCTTTTTTGAGAGGTATCTCGATGGGTGGTTCTTCGGGCCCCGTTTCTTTTTTTTCTCTTTAGGATGGTTTTGAATTCTCGAGGACGAGAATGTTTTGAGAGGTATCTGATGTAATGGCTCGGACCTCTCCGGTCCATTACATTGTGAAAATGTGGTGTTGGAGGTGTTTCAGGAGGTCAAGGTGACTTATACCCAAAACTTTGCCAAATTTTGAGTTCTGTGAACAGTGTTTCGAGAATGGTGAGCTCCATCGGTGACCTTTTCTTTCCTTTTCCAAATTTCACGTTTGTGAACAGTGTTTCCAGAATGGTGAGCTGCATTGGTGACCTTTTCTTTCCTTTTCCAAATTTCTCATTTGTGAACAATGTTTCCAGAATGGTGAGCTCTATCGGTGACCTTTTCTTTCCTTTGCCAAATTTCATGTTTGTGAAAAGTGTTTCAAGAATGGTGAGCTCCATCGGTGAAATTTTCTTTCCTTTTCCAAATTTCACATTTGTGAACATAGTTTCCAGAATGGTGAGCTCCATCAGTGACCTTTTCTTTCCTTTTACAAATTTCACGTCTGTGAACAGTGTTTCCATAATGGTAAGCTCCATCGGGGACCTTTTCATTCTTTTCCAAATTTCAAGTTTGTGAACAGTGTTTCCTGAATGGTGAGCTCCATCAGTGACCTTTTCTTTCCTTTGTGAAATTTAACAAATTGTGAACATTGTTTCTAGAATGGTGACCTTTTAAGTGCCACATATTCTTCCCTTTTCCAAATTTCAGGTATATGAACAGTGTTTCCAGCTTCCAATAGTTTTCCCCTTTTGACGTTTCTTTTGATGTAAATTACATTTAAATCCTTATTTTAAGAACCCTAAGGCCGATTCAAAAGCCATAAATACTATATTAATTATTCCTAAGGCTGGGATGTATTTACTTAGTCAAAACACATGGGTTATTGCGATCCGTTTTTAATGGGGAATTAACCGGATCTTAAACCGTCGCCTCGTTAAATCATCAAAAAGGAACCAGATATCATTCTCCCTTTTTCTTCCTCTTTGTTCTCGGTTAAGAGACAATAGAACCTTTCAATCATTCCTATAAGAGTTTCACAATCAAACCCTAATCCTCCAATTGGTTCCGCTCTATTTTGGATACAACCGAGCTGTGTCGGTCAATCTTCCCAATAAGTTGTCGTGAGAGGAGGATTGTGACCCATTGTGTAGATAAAGGATGTCAAGAACTCTTCGAGGTAGGTGATTCGTGGCTTCTCTAATTGTATATGTGGAAACGTATAATTAGCATGATTTATCCCTTTGTATCACAATGAAATTGATATAATTAAATACTTGAATCAGATTAAAAGAATTGGTTGATTTCATGTTGTTTCTTTGTAACGCGATAACAGTTTGCCTTATGTTTTTCTAGATAGAGTGATATCTATGGTTTCGTTGATTTGTTGTTCATTATTGATGGAAATTTTCTAATGAATGTAAAGCCGGAATTAATTGTTAATTAATTGGCTAATGATAAAGAGGAATGTAAATGAATCTAGTTGTTTCCGTTGTTGTAGTTGTTCTAATTTGAGGTTAATCAAATTAGGGTAGTAAGCATTGCTATTTAATTGTGACAGCTTACTGATTAGGTCTCCCATAATTCGAATCTACGAATAACAAATCTACTAATTCAATATGGATTAAAGAACAGATTGTGTGAGAATTTCTTAAAGGGTTCTGAGTTACCCTCTTGATTGTTAAAGGGTCAAGATCCCATTGTTGTGATGTTGTGTTTTCTTGTTTCTTGTGCTGTGATGTGAGCCTGGATGGTTGTTGTGATATGTGGAGGCATGGGAACTTGTGGTTGTGGTAGTGGATGATGCCTAGGGTGGAGATATGCATCATCTTATGCATGTGGATGTCGAGGAGGACACCAAGGATGATGGTATGGGATGTATGTGATGGCTGGATGTTGGTGGTTTTGTTTGGTTGTTTATCTGCTTTACATTTCCCCACTACTCAAGGCAGTTAGTCTTTCTTACCCTCCTTCTGAAGGAGGTGAAGACACGTGGGGTATGCCATGTGCTTTCCATGTTTAGCATCTCGAGGGAGAATGGGTCTATGCTCTTTCTATAGGCGGCAAATAATGGATGGGTAGTATATCTACTCACCGTGTTGAGCCCCCTTTGTGTTTAGTAGCACAAGATGCCTTTTTTAGATTGCCTGGGAATATGGGAATGAAATTATGTAATGAACGATTGATTAAATGGTGATAATCCACAGGGAGGGAGATACTAGAATTTAAATGTGATGTGAATCTTAAAAGGAGCAGTTGATTTTGGGTGTGATGCTAATGAAGTTTAAAGTTAAATTATTCATGGTCAATTAATGTTTAAAAAATTAATTAAGGTATAGTGGAACTGATGAAATGATAATAGAGTAATCTAATAAAGCTCTTCAAATGTTTGTGTGCTTATAGGACACCTAATCTTAAATGTAGCAGCCTGGAGTCTGAGAGATGTTAGCTGCAGTTGTATCTAAGACTAGGTAATGCCCATAGTTTGGATGTGAGTTATATATATATTCTATAATTTTTTTGTTTCTATAAGATACTCCGCCCTGTCGGTAAGGGAAACTGACACCCCGTGGATTCTGAGCCCTGAGGGGTGTTTTCCCCAACATTCTAGTGGGAGGACGAATGGCTGACTACCCCCTTTGGTCCCATTCTCTTCTCTTGGTAGATACATGTGCCAACAATCAGAACAGTTAGTTTCCCCATTTATGTGTGTAGAGGGCTGTAATGGATTGTGGATATTTCACAAACATATATTCTGGATATAGTATCCTATGGACTACTATAGGTGTAACGTGTATAGGCCATGATGGCTTGAGGATCCCTACTCGGTGTATGGGCTATAATGGCTTGAGGTATAATACCTGGTGTATGATACACATTATGCGGGTTGTGGTGGCTCCCAGAACGTACCTGGATACTTTTGGTTGTGAAGATGGTGTGGTACTTCACCCAGGTGTCTGCGGGAAAGCCTTTGCGGTGCACGAGGTGCAGATTTTGGAGCTTAGCCCAGGTGTTTGCGGGAAAGCCTTTGGAGAGAGATGCACATGATGTATGTCGTTGGGGAAAAGCGTAAATCCAGTGGGGAAGTAGTAGCAGAGTACCCTTGATATTTTCCATTATATGCTATATTCTTGTATGAGTTACATGGAGAGAGTGGCCATGGTGAGTTTGGGAACTTGGTATACCTATTTAGGTAACGAGTTAGTTTCACTTGTTGTTCACTGGGATTTAACATGCTTTCTTTGTTTTTTCACGAGAGTCTTTTAGAGGATCCTACTGAGTATACTGTTATATTCACCCTATGTATATATGAACTATTTTTCCGGTCACTTGGAGCATGTTGGAGATCAAGCTGGTTACTAATAGTTTGTGGTTGGAGGAACTGTTCGGGCTTCTGGTCGCTGCCGTTTTACTTTCTTTTGGGTACTTTTAGTTTTTCCTTTCAGTTGTAGTACTTTTGCATGACATTTCATATATGTACTTTGGTTTCTTTTATATTTCAGTTCTGAGTTGGAGTTGATTGGTGTCTATCTTATCTCTCTCTTTCGCATGTGTTCTCTTAGAGGTTCATGCCTCCCATTTGTGTGTTTACTATACCCTCGGTGCTATTTGCCAACCCGGGGCCTACTGGAGGCGGGACTCGGGGGTCATTATCTTTCTTCTCACATTGTCGGCCCAGGAGGGGTACACTTTGTGGGGAGGGGGTCGTGACACATCCAATTACCAATATTGAATTAAATGGTAAAAATAAATTCTAATTATACTTTAAAACCTCTCAATAGTATAATTTTTCACTATAAATAAATTGGATTAAAAGAGTAGTTTTTAATTAATGTTTAGTATTTTTCACTATTCATCAAAATTTGAATGTTTTCTAAAAAATACCAAAAATTCACCCTAGGATAATTTCGATATTATGAATCCAAAAATGATGTCCATTTTGAAAGATAAAATTTATAAAATTTCAAAAATTGTGTATAACTATTCATAACGGCTAGTTTGATTGGTTGTGCTGTCTGTTAGAACTCGAAGTTGCATACAACACACGCTACTCTATTATTCAAATGGAAGCGTACCATGGATGCTTGGGGTGTTACATTCTCCCCTCCTACAAATAATTCCATCTTCAAAATTTCTTTTAAAATTATGAATGGGAATATAATGGAAAGTACCATATCGGAAAAAGAGTCAATAAAACTATCACTTTAAAAGAATGAGAGAGAAGTAAAAAGGTAACCCAAGGTAACCCATACTAGGATTCCATGTAGGAAAACATGGATATGGATGATAAAATAAGTGTTATTTTCTGATGGAGAGGGATAGAAAACATGATCAGGATAAAGTTAACAATAAGAAAACCACAAACTTCTGATGGGACAAACGGTCCTTAGTCTACCAGTTAGAAAAGTAAACGGACAACATTTTTTTTGTTTTATGTTAAATTACATAAAGATGAGAAATTAATTTATGTGATTCACTAAGAAAATAAAGAGATATACTTTTTTTTGTAGAGTTTCATTTTTTAATAAATCTCTACCACTAACTCATTTTTTTAAACGATGATTATTCAAGAAGACATGGTCACAATGGAAGAGCTAGAATAAACTTCTATAGAATCACATGATCCATGAAGGATAAACAATATATTTACCTTGTATTTAGAGTTTTTTCAAAACCAAAATGGTTAGTATATGATCTGATGATCCCCCAAAAGGATATTCCATTAGGGAAAGAAACACTAATTTTAATTTCTAAAACTAAACCAACAATACCCCAAAGTTAAATAAATAGCATTCAATAAAAAAATTTCCTTAAAATAATTAAATATAATCCAAACTAATATTGAAACCCAAAACTTTGAGGAATTTTGTTATTTAGTCTTCCACGTTAAATTGTATCTCCAAATGACATCAACTACTCTTAAAGTCACATATTTGAAAGTAATTAACCTAATCACATATTATCTATTATTGGTTAATCATTTCCATAAATAACCCAAATATCAATAAATCCACAATAAAAACATAGATAAAAATCCACCATTACTCCTCAAATGAAATCCCATAGTATTCTATATTCCCTGGGCATATAGTGTTCCCAACAAAGCAAACATCTTCCAAAATAACATTTATCACTTAATCACCAAATAATTTTCCTATAACAAGGGTATTCATTTGATAATTCATAAGATTCAAAATCAACTTATTATTGATCAATTAAATTATTTAACTACAAATAATTAGTCACACTAACCAGGGACTTTACCTAGTCCAGTGGTAGGAGATAAATCCCAATCGCACTTTGGTTGTGGGTTCGATTCCCACAGCTTTGTCCAACATGACAGGTTGTCACACGGTCTGCATGTTTTCCTTTTTTAAAAACTATATTTTATAACATTAGAAAAATGAGATAAATTCCTCATTATAATCATATCATAATTTAACCACAAATTTTATCTCATACCTTGCATTTTAAACCCAAAATATAATAAATTTTAATTTCCTCAAACCCTATGATCATATAAAACAAAATGGTTATTTATAACTATATCCACAAGAGAAAAGATAAGCCTTCCTAAAATATCATTTTCACATGAAAAAATGCAGGGTTACAAATACAATAGAAAATTATTCCAAAGAAATCCCTTCAACAAGGAGTACTAGTACATTTAAAAATTTCTCAAACCATTTATTTCCACATAGATTTTTCTTTGACCAAGAAAATATCCTATTGAATTGTGCATTCAAACAGGTAATGGCTAGGTCCCATAAATTTATGGAAAATGACTGCAAATGGATTCTTGGGACTGTTTTTATATTCTTATATAGTACTCTTCATTTTTCCTCGGCAATTCTTCACTTTAGGTCATTCTTTCCCACATGTAAAGCATTTCTTTGTTCCATTGAGAGACTTTCCTGGGTTTCTCCTTCCATATTTCTTTCATGATAGAAGTTGAGGATTCTTTTCTCCATGGTCTCCACTATTGGATCTCTTATCATTAATAACCTTTCTATTCTTTTTTGAGTTTGGGAGTTGGTTAATATATATGTTATTGATCATATTTTTGGAAAACTAATTTGGCATGAACACGATATATTTTATGCCCATTAACATCCCAATTTTTTGATCATTTCAACCACCCTTCCCACCTTTTACATCATTATCAAAGTTACTATGACTTCCTTGGAATCTATCCATTGAGTCAAACCATAAATCATTGTGTGAGAAACAGTAGTCATAAAATCATTTAGAGAATATCATTACACCATATTCTCAATTTGAGACACCTTTGGATTAACCAAGGAAATTTATTCTCATATTATATTAAAATTCTTAAAATTGGATTGTAAAGAAAATGTAAATTATCCTAAGCATATCCCCCGGGAGTGTCGTAACCAAGAGTGCAGCAAGGCCCGTTGTCGTGCACTAGTTATCGTTTGAGTCTAGTTCAAAGCGGTGTTTTCGGGTTTTACCCCTAGGTACATAGGTGCCAGAGCTGCCTCTATCTACCCATATCCAGACAAGGATGTATTTCTTGGAAAACTCACAAAATCTCTACAATACCAAATTTCTCTGATGTTCTTCTATATTAATCCTCAAATTCCATCTTTGGACTATGTTCTCTAATAAGAGTTTATCTAAATATAGTTTCCAAGGTTTTTACTAAAAATCCTCTGATACCAACTGTACTGCCTAGAACCCAGAATCCTAGAGTCGGTGCATTATTACATATCGTTGGCATGATCATAAAAGATCAAGTCTCGAAAGACCGATTAGTTTAGAAGCCTTGGAAGTACTAGATACATTCATAAGTTTTACATTACATCATAAAATGGAAAACTAGAACAACATTGTCTCCATAGAAAAGACTGAGATCCCATAGACTATCCCTAGAGGTCAGTCATAATATACATCTTTCCATCCTGGGAAAATAAACCATAGAAAGTGGTGAGCTCAGATGCTCAGTAAGGATAACATAATATTGGAAACTTTCATAAATAAGCATAATCATTTAAAGCAGTGTATAAGACTAGAACAAAAGCCTTTTAAACATGAACATCAGCATAATATGGAAAATATAAAATCAAATAATTACATTTACTTATTCACATGGATATAGTACTAGTCTAATAATCACATGAAATTTCAATAACCACTTTCATAATGATGGAATGCATAATGCCAGATTATCATAACCACATAGTCAAGGCCTTATGCCAAGACTACAAATAATATTTTGTCAAGACCCTGTGCCAAGACACATGTTTTTCTCATGAGATTTACCGATGAATCGAGGATCTATAGTGGGCTCCACCTGCCACTTACTATGTCCAATGCATTCCTCATTTGAAAAGTTTGAAACATAACATAAACATTCGTATTAAAACTAGCATATGAAATGTCAGTACTTTATCCACAAACCATGAATGGTATAAAAATAGCACATCCACAGTCAAACATAACTCATTCGATACAATATGGTCGATTTTATTGTATCAGATTAACCTTAATCAATAATAATGACGGATATTGACATAGATGATTATAATCATCAAATCTATTAGAGAGAAATTTCCTCCTTTTTCTTGAAGTCATTTAAAAGCCACACTATTTGTCAAGAAGCCATTTAAAAATAGATTTTTGAATTAAAATGTCCCATACCACTTTGAATATTTTAAAAGGAATTTTAATTATAAAACTTTAATGTCCATATAAATAAATCCTTAAAACCATTTTTAAAACATGGAAATTAATGAGAATGATTTAAATTAATAAATCTTTAAAACATTTAAAATGATATTTTAGTTTGAGTTACTAACCAAAAGATAGACACTTGAATGCAAATAATTGAAGTAATGAAAACCTTGTAATATCATCAGAATAAAGGGATTCATGATATACTATGTCGATGTATGTTATATACACCATATAAAAGTGATTTTGTGTGTAATAATAAAGAAGTCTCAATGGAATGTAAATTGAGATGAAATCTCTTATAAAGACGGTATCATTAGGTTAAGGATAAATTAATCACATAATTATGTGTGAAAAATATTAATACACTCAATATGATTGGTTATTTAGTGTAAATCAATCATAGGACATTCACACACATTCTTGTAAAAACAACACCAATGAATTGGATATTTAACTCAACCAATGGATATTGAGTTAAAATTACTCTTATCAAGTTCATATCAATGAATTGAGAATTTATCAATGTAGTTATTATGTGTATCAAAATTATATTCACATAAAGGGGAGTGGAAATTATGACATAAGCAAATGAATAGTGATTCCACACATAATCTTGGAGTAAAATAATCAATGAAGTATGCGTAAAGCCGAATGAGTGGAAATTGAAATTTCAAATTCCCTTATAGATTAGGTAACTTACGAAACATACACCCATAAAAGAAGGATCATACAATGATGATTTATATATCCATACATTAATGTATATTACACAATGAGTACAATCATGGGTAGTACACACACCACAGGCAATAAATAAGTGTCAAACAACAGAAATCTCACGGAATTAAAAGTGAGATAAGAAAACCCTTACATTGTACTTTTCCCTTGGTTGAGGGAATGTTAACTACTTGTATAATGGTGAAAAATATTTTATTTAATTATAAAAGAATCATATACATTAATATTATATCATATATGATCTTTTAACATTGATTTGTTAATAATATCTTAGTATTATCGTCATTTCTGGTGTTAACAGATTCGTTTTCCTTTATATTGTTTGTTGTATGAGACATATTTGTTATGGATGTGATAAATATTATTCATATCCATAATTATATTAAGTCTTTAAAAATTATTTTAAACCATAAAATGAAAATTATTTTTGAATGGATATGATGGAGAATGAATCTCATCGCCTTCGTGGAGATGTTAGTCCATATGTACGCACGGGTGACAATATCATTCTTTGGTATGAAAATAATATATAATTGGATGGTATATCATATATACAGAATCATTATCATGTTATATTTATTATTTACATGAAATAAACGTCATTATTATACCCATTTAAATAATAAAGTATTGGATAAAAATTACACCACTATGTTGAGACGGTAAGCCGTACGTACGCACATATGGTGACATGTCATTAAAATGATGGATATAATAATGAATATGGTTGTACCATATTTATAATAAAATCATAGTATATAGAAGATACTGGATTTATTATTTTATAATGAAAATAACAAAGAAAGAAGATGTGGAAGGAGAAAGGAACTTGAATGAGGGTGGTGAAAACATTACCTCTTCTTCAGGTTCTTCCTTTTGATTTGATCAAAAGGGCTCCTTAGGTTGGCTTTCTGATCAATCTAAGGCCTATACGTTTAAATGAGGGAATTTTAGATAATATTTGGGCTGCTGTTGTCTGAGAAAATGTATTTTAAGGTGTTAATTAGAGATAAGGGTGAGTGCCCATTTAGAAGAGGGGTGAGCGGAACCCTAGGAAAATCTAGAAATATTATTTTATAATAAAATCGTTTTCAGTTTCTAATTGCTCCAAACAGATTTATTTAGAGGATAAGGTGGTTATGGGTGGAGAAAAAATCAACCAATAGGTTTTATACAGGTTTGGGTCACTTTATTAACCTTATCTTTTATTTGTAACTCTTAGTTAATTAGTTTTACATTTACCATGTCTCTTTTTATTTGTATATTAAATGGTTAATAAACATACTATATACTTCCAAGAGACACCGAAGTGGTTAATTAATGATACAACTATCATTATATAATTCATTTGTCCAAATCATATATTTTTATGAATATTATATCAATTCATAATTTAATATTTGTTTTAGAAACATTTTAATGTCAATTTTGACACTATTTAATAATTTATTTTTGTTAATGTCTTAACAACTTTATTAATTCTATATAAATGTATTTAAGCAATACTAACATGTCATATTAACCAATAAAATTAGTTTATATCATCAAGATATT
The DNA here is from genome assembly GCA_963277665.1 of Viscum album. Lineage (NCBI taxonomy): Eukaryota > Viridiplantae > Streptophyta > Magnoliopsida > Santalales > Viscaceae > Viscum > Viscum album. Next base: position 26,489,654 of record OY728132.1, on the reverse strand, counting down.
CAATTTATATTTATTTTAACATTTATAATACCAATTATTTGATTCTGTCATTAATAAGGAAAATACTACATCATTATTGTGTCATAAATAAATTTAATTATTCAATGTCTAAAAATTATAAATAAAATAATATTATATATTAAATATTTTTATCTTTCTATTTAATATTTATATACGAAAATATAACATATATAACCCTTAGTAAATATTTTTTGTCTAAAAGATATATGCTTTTGTCATTTTTGTATTTACTTTAACTTAATTAATATAAAGTGTATTTATCACTTACAAGTTGCTCCATGGGGTCCCAAAATTGACCCAATGATGCCCATGGTCAGAAATGTACTAACCAATAGGGTTAGGACACGTTTTAGGGTAATTTAATATTATTATAATATTATTTTTTACCCTTATTTACCGAATTTACCCTTTAACCATGGTAAATAAAATATTTACTGAAGTAATTATTTAAAATGTATAAAAATAAAAGTTACCTATTCATACAATTTGGACCTCCTGATTCTAAATATGGAATCCATTTTTCTAAATTCAAATCACAGATTTGGCATAAATTAATTTTAAATTAATTCCAGTTGTCAAAACAAAGAGCGTGTTTTTAAGAAATAATAACTATCAACAGATTGACACTTTTTTATATTTAGTTTAAATGTGAAATTACAGCCAATTACCAATGTTGAATTAAATTGTAAATATATATTCTAATTAAACTTTAAAACCTCTAATATTATAATTTATCAATATAAATTATTTGTATTAAAAAATTTGTTTTTAATTAATGTTTAGAATTTTTACTATTCATCAAAATTTGAATGTTTTCTAAAAAATACCAAAAAAATCACTCGAGGATAATTTAGATATTCCAAATCCAAAAATGAAGTCCATTATGAAAGATAAAATTTATAAAATTTCAAAAAGTGGGTTTTACTATTCATAACAGCTTGTTTGATTGGTTGTGGTGTGTGTTAGAACTCAAAGTTGCGTACAACACACGCTATTGTATTATTCAAAGGTAATCGTACCGTGGAATCTTGGGTTGTTACATTATTCCCTACTTCAAATAATTTCATCCTAATTTTTTTTAAAATTGGGATTGAGAATATAATTGAAAGTCCCACATCTGAAAAATAGTCAATAAAACAAACACTTTAAAATAAAGAAAGGGAAGTACAAAGGTCACCCAAGATAACCCATACTAGGATTCCATGTAGGAAAACCTGGATATGGATGATAAATTCAGTGTGAAGTTATGATGGAGAGGGATAGAAAACATGATCAGGAGATAGTTAACAATAAGAAAACCACAATCTTGTGATGGGACAAATTGTCATTAGTCTCCCAGTAGGAAAAGTAAACGGACAACATTTTTTTTATCTTAAGTTACATTACATAAAGATGAGGAATTAATTTATGAAATTGACTAAGAACATAAAGGGATATACTATCTTTTTTATGTATAGTTTCATTCTTTAATAAATTTCTACCACTAACTCATTTTTTTAAACAATGAGTATTCAAGAAGACATGGCGACACTTGAAGAGCTAGAATAAACTTCTAGAGAATCACGTGATCCATGAAGGATAAAATATATATTTAACTTGTCTTTAGAGTTTAATCAAAACCAAAACGGTTTGTATAAGATCTGATGATCCCCAAAAGGATATTCCATTAGAGATAGAAACACTAATCTTAATTTCTAAAACTAAACCAACAATTCGCCAAAGTTAAATAAATACCAATCAATAAACAATTGTCATTAAAATCCTTCAATATAATCCAAACTAATATTGAACCCCAAAACTTAGACGAATTTGGTTATGTAGTCTTCCATGTTAAATTTTATCTCCAAATGACATCAACTACTCTTAAAGTCACATATTTAAAAGTAATTAACCTAATCACATATTCTCTATTATTGGCTAATCATTTCCATAAATAACCCAAATCACTATAAATGCACAACAAAAACATAGATAAAAATTCACCATTACTCCTCAAATGAAATCCAATATTATTCTATTTTCCTTGGGCATATAATGTTCCCAACAAAGTGAACATCTTCCAAAATAACATTTATCAATTAATCACCAAATCATTTTACTATACTAAGGGTATTCATTTGATAAGTCAAAAGATACAAAATAAACATATTATTGATTAATAATATTATTTAACTAAAAATAATTATTCACACTAACCATGGACTTCACGTAGTCCAGTGGTAGGCGATAAATCCCAATCACACTTTGGTTGAGGGTTTGATTCAAACAGCTTTGTCCAACATGATGGGTTGTGACACGGTCTGCGTGTTCTCCTTTTTCAAAAACAATATTTTATAAAATTACCAAAATGAGATAAATTCCTCAAAATAATCATAACATAATTTTACCACAAATGTTATCTCATACCTTTCATTTCCATCCCAAAATATAATAACTTGTAATTTCCTCAAACCCTTTGATCATATAAAACCAAATGGTTATTTATAACTATATCCACAAGAGAAAAGATAATTCTTCCGCAAATATCATTTTCACCTGACAAACTGCAGGGTTACAAATATAAGAGAAAATTATTCCAATGTAATCCCATTAAAAAGGATTACTGGTACTTTTAAAAATTCCTCCCACCATTTATTTCCACATAGCTTCTTCTTTGACCAAGAAAATATCTTATAGAATTGGACATTCACTCGGGTAATTACCAGGTCCACTACATTTATGGAAAATGACTGTAAGTGGATTCTTGGAACCATATTTTATTTTCTTCCATAGTACTCTTCATTTTTCTACAGCAATTCTTCACTTTATGTCCTTCTTTCCCACACGTAAAGCATTTATTTATTCCATTGAGACACTTTCCTAGGTGTCTCATTCCATATTTCTTTCATGATGGAAATTGACGATTATTTTCTCCATGGTCTCTGCTACTGGAGCTCTTATCATTCATAAACTTTCTCTTCTTTTTTGAGTCCAGGATTTGGGTAATATATATGTTATTGATAAAATTTTTGGAAAACAGATTTGACATGAACACGATATCTTTTATGCCTATCAACATTCCAATTTGTTTCTCATTTCCACCACCATTCCCACTTTTACATCATTCTAAAAGTTACTATGACTTTCTTGGAATCAATCCATTGACTAAAAAAAAGCATTATGTGATTAACAGTAGTCATAAAATAATTTAGAGATTATAATGACACCATATTCTCAATTTGAAACACTTTAGGATTAAACAAGGTCATTTATTCTCATATTATATTAAAATACTTCATATCATTTTGTATAGAAAATGTAAATTATCCTAAGCATATCCCCCAGGAGTGTCGTAAGCAAGAGTACAATAAGGCCCATTATCATGCAACAATTCCCATTTGAGTTTATCTCATAGTGGAATTTTCGGGTTTTACCCCTAGGTACGACTGTTCCAGAGCCTCCTCTACCTGCTCATATCCAGACAGAGATGTATTTCTTGGAAAACTCACAATATCTCTACAATAAAAAAATTCTCAGAAGTACTTCTATACTAATCGTCAAAGCACATCTTAGGTTTATGTGCTCTAATCAGAGTTTATCTAAATCTAGTTTCCAAGGTTTGTACTAAACTTCCTCTGATACCAATGGTAACGCCCCGACCCCAGAAGCCTAGAGTCAGTGCATTATTACATATCATTGGCATGATCATAAAATATCATATCTCAAAAGACCTATTAGTTTAGTAGCCTTGTAAGTACTAAATACATTCATAACGTTTACGTTACATCATAAAATGGAAAACTACAAAAACATTGTCTCTATAAGAAACACTGATATCACATAGACTATCCCTGAAGGTGAGTCATAATATAATTTTTTCCATCCTGGGAAAATAAAACAAAGAAAGGGGTGAGCTCAGATGCATAGTAAGGACAACATTATAGCAAAAACTTTCATAAATAAGTATAAACATTTAAGGAAATGTGTAAGAATAGAAAAAAAAACCTTTTAAACGTTAACATCATCATACTATGGAAAAGATAAAATCAAATAATGACATTTAATTATTCACATGGATATTCTACTAATTTAATGATCTCATGCAGTATCAATAACCACTTTCATAATGATGGAATGCATAATTCCATACTATTATAACCACATAGTCAAGGCCTTATGCCAAGACTAGAAATAAGATTTTGTCAAGGCCTTGTGCCAAGAAACTAATTTATCTCATGATACCTACCGATGAATCGAAGAGCTATATCATGTTCCACCCATCACATACTAAGTCCAATTCATTCCTCATAAGAAAATTTTGAAACAAAACTTAAACATTCATATTAAAACTAGCATAATAAATGTCAATACTTTATCTACAAACCATGAATGGTATAAAAATAGCACATACACAGTCAAACATAACTCATTCGATACAATATGGAAGATTTTATTGTATCAGATTCACCTCAATTGAGAATAATTACGTATATTGACATAGATGAAAATAATCATCAAATCTATTAGAGAGAAATATCCCCCTTTTTCTTGAAATCATTTAAATGTCACACTATTAGGAAAGAAGCCATTTAAAAATAGATTTTTGAATCAAAGTGTCCCATACCACTTTGAATATATTAAAATGAATTTTAATTTCAAATCATTAATGTCCATATAAATAAATTTCTAAAACCATTTTGAAAACATGGAAAATAATGAGAAAGATTTAGAATAATAAATATTTAAAACATTTAAAACGATATTTTAGTAAGAGTTCCAAACCAAAAGGGAGACATTTGAATAAAAATAATTGAGGTAATCAAAAAATTGTAATATCATGAGAATAAAGGGATTCAGGATATACTATGTCAAAGTACATTATATACACCATATAAAAGTGATTTGGTGTATAACAACAAAGAAGTCTCAATGGAATGTAAATTGAGATGAAATCTTTTATAAAGACCGTATCCTTAGTTTAAGGATAAATCAACGACATAATTTTGTGTGACAAATATAAATACACTCAATATGATTTACTATTCAGTTTAAATCAATAATATGACATTCACACATATTCTTGTAAAAACCACACTAATGAATTGGATATTTAACTCAACAAATGGAGATTGAGTTAAAATTACTCTTATAAAGTTCATATCGATGAATTGAGAATTTATAAATGTAGTGATTATGTGTATCAAAAGTATATCCACAAGAATGGGAGTGGAAATTATGACATAAGAAAATGAATAGTGATTTCACGCATAATCTAGGAGTAAAATAATCAATGAAGTATGTGTAAAGCCAAATGAGTGGAAATTGAAATTTGAAATTCCCTTATAAATTTGGTAACTTACGAAACATACACCCATGAAAGAAGGCTCATACAATGATGATGTAGATATCCATCAATTAAAGTATATTACATAATTAATACAATCATGGGTAGTACACACACCACATGCAATAAATAAGTGGCGAACAATGGAAATATCACGGAATTAAAAGTGAGATAAGAAACCACTAACATTGTACTTTTTCCTTGGTTGAGGGTAAATTAACCTCCTATATAATGGTGAAATAATTTTTATTGAATTATACAAGAATCATATACATTAATATGATATCATATATGACCTTTTAACATTTATTTGTTAATAATATCTTAGTATTATCGTCGTTTCGGGTGTTAGCAGATTCATTTTCCTTTATATTCTTTGTTATGTGAGCCATATTTGTTATGGATGGGATGTATATTATTAATATCCAGAATGATATTAAGTATTTAAACATTATTTTTAAGCATCAAATGAAAATTATTCTTGAATTGATACGATGGTGAATGAATCTCATCACGTTCGTGGAGACGGTAGTTTGTACGTACGCACGAACGACAATATCATTCTTTTGATATTAAAATAATATATAATTTGGTGGTATATCATATATAAGAAATCATTATCATGTTATATTTATTATTTAAATGTATTAACCATCATTATTATACCCATCCAAATAATAAAGTATTGAATAACAATTACACCACGACGTGGAAACGGTAATCCATACGCACGCAAGTATGGGGACATGTCATTGAAAGTATGGATAGAATACTAAATATTGTTGTACCATATTTATAATAACATCACAATATAAAGAAGATACTAGATTTATTATTTTATAATGAAATTAACCAATAAATAATAAGTGGAATAAGAAAATAACTTAAAAGATGGTGGTGAAAACATTACCTCTTCTTCGGGTTCTTCCTTTTTATTTGATCAAAAGGGATCAATAGGTTGTCATTATGATCAAACTAAGGCATATAAGTTGAATTTAGGGAAGTTGAGATAATATTTGGGAAGGGTTTTGCCAAGAAAAATGGCTTTGAAGGTGTAAATTAGAGATAAGGGGAGTTCCCTTTTATAAGAGGGGTGAGGGGCACCATAGGAAAAGCTAGAAATATAATTTTAAATATAAAATAATTTTCCATTTATAATGGCTCCAAACTGATAAATTTCACGGATATGGTGGGTATGGGTCTAAAAAAACTCAAAAAATATGTTTTATAAGGATTGGGTCACTTTATTATCCTTATCTTTTAGTTTTAACTCTTAGTTAATTAGTTTCACATTTACCATGTCTATTTTTATTTTTATATTATATGGTTAATAAACATACTATTGACTTCCCAGAGACCCCCAAGTGGTTAATTAATGATACAACTATCATTATTAAAGTCATTTTTCCAAAACATATATTTTAGGAACAATATATCAATTTATAATATAATATTTGTTTTAAAAACTCCATTATGTCAATTTTGATAGTATTTAATAATTTATTTTTATTAAAGTCTTAACAACTTTATTAATTAAAAAAATCATTTAGGAAATCCTAATATGTCATATTAAGCAATAAAATTCATGTATGTCATCAAAACATTCACATTATATATATTTTAACATTTATAATACCAATTATTTGATTCTTTCATTAATATGGAAAATACTGCATCATTATTGTGTCATAAATAAATTTAATTATTAAATGTCTAAAAATTATAAATAAAATACAATTATGTAATAAATATTTTTATATTTCTAATTAATATTTATAGTTGAAAATATAAAATATATAACCCTATTTAAAAATTGTTTTTCTAAACGATATATGCTTATTTCATTTTGGTATTTACTTTAATTTAATTAATATAATGTGTCCTTATCACTTACAAGTGGCTAATGGGGTCCCACAATCGACCTAAATCTTCCCATGATCAGAAATGTATCATAAAATATGTTTAAGACACGTTTTAGGGTAAATTAATATTATTATAATATTATTTTATACCCTTATTTACCAGATTTACCCATTAACCATGCTAAATACAATATTTACCGAAGTAATTATTCAAAATGTATAAAAATAAAAGTTACCAATTCACACAATTTGGAACTCCTGATTATAAATATGGGATCCATTTTTCTAAATTCAAAACATATAAGTGGTAGAAATTAATTTAAAATTAATTCCCATTTTCAAAAGAAAGAGAATGTTTTTTAAGAAATAATAACTATCAAAAGATTGACACTTGTTTATGTCTAGTTTAAATGTGAAATTACATCCATTTACCAATATTGGATTAAATGGTAAAGATATATTCTAATTAACCTTTACAACCTCATAATAGTATAATTTATCACTATAAATTATTTGGATTAAAAAATTTGTTTTTAATTACTGTTTAGTATTTTTCACTATTCATCAAAATTTTAATGTTTTCTAAAAAATACCAAAAATTCACCCTAGGATAATTTTGATATTCCGAATCCAATAATGATGTCCATTTTGGAAGATAAAATTTATAAAATTTTAAAAAGTGGGTATTAACATTCATAACGGCTAGTTTGATTGGTTGTGGTGTGGGTTAGAACTCGAAGTTGCGTACAACACACACTACTGTATTATTCAAAGGGAAGTGTACCATGGAAGATTGGGGTGTTACATAAAAAGTGAGACTTCAACTTTTTTTTAATAATATAGATTGAAATGTGTTAGATAAATAAAGTATTAGATCTATAAATATAAAAGTTCTAAGGAATTATTTCATAACCACATATCTATGAATTTTAATCTACCATATCTCAACTACCTAATATAGAGGCCCATACCTAAACATTATCTAAACAAATGAAGTCTACACATCCCCGATGTAATATGTTTAGTGTGTAAGTACAATAGTAAATTGGGAACTATCAAATATACCATAAAAATTCCAAATATATTTAATTGTATATACAGGAAAATAAATTCAAAACAAATAAATGTAAGCACCAAATATGGGTCATCATTCACTAACCAATTCACTATTTAACCCAAACCTACCATTATTATCCATTTCAAGAGTAATTTTCCATAATGTTATTTATTATACCGAGATAAAACATTTCGATGGTAACTTGACAAACAATTTAATATATGAAAAGACAAATTTGAAATCAAAATTTTGGAAAATTGAATAACATAGATAATACATTAATAAATAATAAAAATAGTATGGGGTTACAATCTTGTTGTTTTTATTTAGTATAAAAATGAATTTTAGCTCATCCAATCCATTTGTGGGGGAAAATATTCAACCTTTCATAAAATATCTCAAACTGTAGGAATCATTATACCCATTCACATTCCCTTACATCAGTAATTACGAGATATCATTTCAATATTGAGTAAATTATATCATATATTACCTATAAGGATACAACCATATACACAACAAATCATGATCACATAATAAAAATATTGACGCACATCCCAGATGACCCAAATCACCCATTTTGGAGTCATAACACATGTAATAATTCTATGGAGTTACTTCCATACCACACTTGTTCCATATACAGATTATACATGGAATGAACCAAAATGACCACACAAAATTACCCATAATAACTCAATCCATTAAATATTTACTCACTACATGCATTAATATCAGAAATACCATTACGCTAAAATTAATAATTACTAATATAAAAAATAAGTAACATAAAAATAATATCCAATTGAGAATATTAGTTTTCCTATGACCATTCCAATATAAGGACACCCCAATAGTCTTCATTCATAGCCCAGTCCATATAACTTTCCCACCACTAACAAATCAAAAATATTTTGTAATATACTAAATTCTATTTCATGGGGAAAACTATAATTTATTAATAACCCATAACATTCCAAGAGATGTAGTAGTAATTATCCTAATACCCCTATGTACCCCAATAAAAAATAGTTTATAGAAACATATGTAAATTGTATAAAACATTTAGGAATGCCTACTTCAAGAATTATTGTACTTAGTAATCAATGTTCATTATTTAATTCATCATTAATTAAGAAAAATAAAAGAAACTACAACTCTATAAATAGGGATTTATGATTCAAAAGTAGTGATCAGTGATATAAAAATGATCGAATAATAAAAGGGGTAATCACTGCATAAATTAAAACAAAACACATCATAATATATGATATAAGATTCAAAGGATGAGTACAGTGCTCAATGAGTGGTGGAACATCAGATATATGTTTTATTTCCTATGTTGTTATTTCTGAAGACGGGGAAGTGTTTATAATGTTTTTTTAGATATAAAAATTCCAACAATGTCAATTTAACTAGGATACCACCATTGGGTACCCACATATTTATAATCAGGTTTCTTATGGCTCTCTATACACCTAGTATAAAGCTACCATATCACCAATCACTCATTTTGGAGGTTATACAACCAATGGAATTATCACAAAGTACTATGTGGATGTATACCTAGTACCCATTTCAATATACTATAAAAATTAATTAGAAATAATCTCATACATCTCATATGAACCTTAACTATAATTTGAAATATTTTTCACTCAAGAAAAATCAACCATATTTAATAAAAATATAATAATAAATTCTAAAATATATGGCAAAATTTAATGGTCCAAAAAACACTGTGCGTAGATAATTTCCATTGCAATGTTTGTATTATCATGATAGATAATAAAAATCATATTTTGTTAGAAAAAGGATTATGATAGTATTATATCACTATTCATAGGCTTGTCATGTACAATGATATCAATATATATCTTTTTGTAATATCTATAATTCATTATTTTTCTTGAATTTCAAAATTAAAATATTCTTTAATCCTTCACCAAAAATAGATGTGATTAAATTTATTTGTTTTAATGAAATTATATAAATATAAATATAGTATAAAATAAAAACATATTAATTTAAGATTATTTTGGTTTTAAGAATAATAATAACAAGAATAGAATGAATTGAACAAACCTCTAGTCTTATATATTCAATTCATGTAATAGATGATGGTCAATCATAGAAATCCAGATAGTTCTCTTATGTAATGTTTCTCCACAAGCTATGTAATCATGAAATATTATTTTATGGACAATTTCTATATTTATATATTATTTTATTATCCCCCCCTTTGTTATGGAACAAAAAGGAAGAATATATCTCAGAAAAGAATTTATCTACCACAGGTGAACTAGTGTGTGATAAAAATGAATCCTTAAACTCATTTCATAGGGCTTAATCATTATAAAATGGAATTTATGAAATAATTAATTTCATAAATTCCCACCCAAAACATTGGTTTAATGTATTATAAAAATTAACATATACATCATTTTTGGAAGGTAATATTTAAACACATCAAGAATTGTATTTAATTAAATATAATATCATATGACATATAATCTTATGAAATTTTTATTTTTGAGTGTGAAATAAATATAAAATTATTCATCTACAATATCTCATATTTAATGTATATTATTTCCCATGATTCATATCCTATAAAGCGATATAACCCATATTGGGGCCAATGATATGGATCTTAGGCTCATATCACTTTCACAATCATACTTTAAAAAAATAATGATATACTTGATAAAAATTTCATTAAAACATTTGAAAACATATCAATATACATTTTAATAAACTACCATAACATTCTCATTTGGTATAAACACTTTTTAAAAAAACTATTTACAATCCTTCATATTTTGTGGCCATGTGGGCCTATGCATGATTGAAATAATTATAAATTATCAACTAATAACCATAATTATATAGATTAATCCTGAAAAAAAAATTATTTCTACTCATTATACAATTGGTTTAATCAAATAGACATATCTCCATAAACAAATATACACTTGATGTATCTATATTATTCACATGCATACTCAAATTGTCTCACTATTAAAGATATCTAGTATAGGAATTAGATAAGGAACATGCATATCTCATATTAGAAAACTCATGCATTATTGATTATTCAGAGGAATATGTATAATAATTAAGAAAACAAAAGAAGTAATTTATCTAAGTATATGGTCACCACACATGTGACATAATCTAGAAATGGTCCTTCATGCCCTCAATATATTTTAATAAAGGATATATATATTAATACTTATTAGAGAGAAAAAAAATATAATCTTGGATGAGAAAAACTCATCTCATGATCATTTATATACCCAACCACCCCATGATTAGTGTAATATCCAAGATATTATAAGTAAGGTAAAAATTGAAGAAGGTTTAAATTTATATTACCTTATAAACATTAATATAAACTATATAACATTAATTATATAAAATAAAAGTTAACTGATAGTTTATTATTTATACATTAGTAGGAAAATCTAAAATTATTTCATATTAATTACTCATTATTAAAAATTATATATATACATTTCCATAATCATACTAATATTACGATTTTTTCATAAATCATTTCATTCCTTGAAAAATATTATTTTAGGAAAACTCAAGAAATTTTACTAAAGGAATAATTATCATTCCACTATCTTATAATAAATATATCTCAAATAAATTAATGATGGAATAGAAATTTTCATTAATATTAAACCAATAATGAATTTTATAAAATCATGTTTTACAACACATCAAAGTATATTAGGATTAATTTAGAAATACAATATATCTAATCTCAAATATATCATATAAATAATGTCATCAAATAAAAATCATGTATATGTTGAGATACTGATTTTATTAATGGATTCACTACATTATCCTCAATATCCTATAAAAAATAATTATATGGATACTCCCGATGATTTATCTAATAATATTGTATTTTATAGGTAATTTATTTTAGTCCTTCGTGATATTAAACTTCAAAATCCGACATGATAGCTATATTTTTCCACAAAAATAACTATATTAGCAGTCATAGGATATGAGCTACCTCTCATTATGTAGTGAAATTATTAATCCAAAAATACTCATTTATAGAATATGTGGTTGTAATATACCCTACTTATAATATAAAATAAATCATTAGTTGACAAATTTATCAAATCTAGAAAAAAGTTACCCAATTATTTGATGACATTATTTTTGATTTGAATTTTGCAACATATTTATTGATTTATAAGATAAAATCAGTGTAACCTTATACAATGATATCTTTCATGTCTAAAAAGAATAATAATTCCATTTTAATCCATCTCAAATATGTTAGGATATTATTTATAATATGATATTTACATTCACAATGATTTGATTTGTATTGATAGGTTATCATCACATCTTATGAGATTTTGGGATGAGAATATGACTAATAATACATGATTAATACGTTCACAAAAGTATACAGAGTCACATTACTATGTTTCCATTATATATTAATTAATGTAAATTGAGCCATCATAATATTCACATGAAATAACACTATTTAAAATCTCTTACAGAAGTTCTCTATCCAAAATCATTTTAGAACATTAATAAAATTTTTGTCTTATATCAGACTAAAAAACCAATTATATATACCTCTATATACATGTGTACATAAAATATAGTATACCACAACGTTTTATTCCATCAAGAATCATTGTACTAGTCAATCCATAACAAACATAAATGTAGAGATATAATTTTAATGATTATTATTCCATCCTCACGCAGTACCAATAATTTAATTGTGCTCCCACATGTTAGATTGAATTAAATAGTATAATATACATTTTCAGTAAAACAAAACCCTTTGATTATAACATAAAAATTGTAATTCAATATTTTTTATTCATTCATAAAATAATAAATAGTTACTATCAAATTACATAACATTACAACACTATTAGAATCCTCAATACTATTGGTTTATATCATAGACATATCCCTGAAGATATTTCCCTTAAGGAAACCAATGTTTACATACATCCTGTTGATCTAAAAATCCTAGTAAGCTATTATAAGTTAAAAAATCTAAATATGCATTATCATACCTACTGGGGAAAAGGTTTCATCATAGTAAATTCATGGAATTATTAATAATTATTTTATACCAAGAGAGATTCAACAGTATAAAATTTATTATCTATGTATATATACCATTGAAGACCCACCTGAAATAATATTTTTATTACCCTTATTAGTGGTAAATTATGTATCGCAAATAATTCATTTAGATAGATTCCATAAAATATTTTATTCTTGCAGACCATTTTTGGGAAAATAAAACTCTCAGTAGGATCCATATAAGTGTTAGGTTGATCATGTATGAACTCAACCATGTCATCATTTCTATAAAATTAAATTTCTCCATGGTTATGGACAAATACTATAAGAACTACAATGCTCTTGGGAACATTGAGTTTTTTCAGTTTCCATAACATTTTATGAAACCACCTCACTTTCAATATCTTGATCGATTACCATTTGTTTGTTTTGAAATTCACTTTTCCTAAATTTACCCCCATTGATCCCATGATAAAAATAATATCTCTCAAGAAGTTAGTTATATCGATGAAAAACCACAATATTCTATTTTCTTATTTAATAATAATAACTCTTCATTATTTAGGATGCCTAAAAAATAAGAACCTTTAGGATTTACTGATAAGTATTATTGAAGAATTATGATTCACACAACCTTCTAAACCCCATACATTAATGAGTAAAAATGTGTACATTTTCCAATCCCTATATCATATAGTGTCTTTATAACCACATTTCATGAGACCTAATTATGTAAACAATTACTCCACAGAGGTTCGTAATCCCAAAAATATATAGGAGTGTTATAATAACTCACCATTAATTAAACCACATCTAGAAATGTATGATTTCTCCCCTTTTGTGAGTCTTTAATTTAAGGTGAACCTCGTGAGTGATTCATTAATCCATACTAAAATATTAGAGATCCATAATAGATTACTGACATATTTATTCACCACATTTATCCAACTAAAGTATCATAATACATTTTTATATGTTAGCATGTTATTTATTGTTTAAAATTTAATTTTTTTTAAGTGTTAAAAACAATTTATTCATAATAAAATGATAACCATACTAAATACAATAATCTGTAAATGTTACAAAGTACTTATAGTCATAAATTTTTTATATAAAAATTATCCCATATTTGTTAATCCTAATATACCATTAGACCATTCAATTTTGTAATCAAAAGGTTTTAATCCATTTATTATCATAATAATTATTAGAATATTTCCAATCATTCATAATCAAATGATTCTAGTAATCTATCTCTATATAGTAGTTGGATGCCTCTTTCCTTTATATTTCATGGATATAATAAAAAAATATATAGTATTTGAATCATTCACATTGATCTTATTTTGTTGAATTCTTGGTATTTCATTATCAATTTATAGAATATGTAAACAATTAAACGTATTTCACATTCTATAAAAAATTTCATTCTTGTATAGAGAATAACCTGAGGTCTTAATTATGAAATAAAATCCATTCTAGTCCCAAAATGGGAAATAAATTTTTTATTTATGTTAAAATAATAAAAATAGATTTCTAAAATCTAAAATTAATAAAATGGTTTAATTTATTTGGTATGTTTCTACTTCCATTTATGTAACTCTTTAACTATTTACAACATATTGGTATACCTCTCTGTTGATCAAATATATTCTATTTCTATGTCTTTATACATAGGAAAATATGTGATGCACAATTGGTTTCAGATAAAAAACATATTTATTTAATATTTTATTGATAACAAATGATAAAATTTCCTCATGTTGTGTTAAATATGTTTATTCATAAAATATTTGGGATTAGATCATTCATTTAAAAATTTAATGGAAATTCATGTTTTACCCTTTATAGTGCACTATAGTATTTCAAAGACAAATATATTAATATTTATTATTTGAACTTGAAATTTTTTAACTGTGTTCCTAAATTAATTGTATAGAACTTTTTTATGATATTGGAGTTAAATCATGCATTTGGTTGGTGTAAATGGACCATGAAATCAAAGGTGGGACGGAACCTCCAGATTGGACATTGGTTCTGTATTTGGGTCGTAACATATTCATCCAAGCTTTGATTGGGCCCAAATTTTAAGATTTTCTCTCCAATTTTTTTTCAAAAATAATAATTATGGTAGAATAGTTTTTCATGCATTTTGTATATCTAATGGGAGGTTCAAGTTGGCCTAAAATATTTGGCCCAGATTCCCCATTCACACTTGAATCCTTTTTAAACCTGGACTCCCCCCCTCCACTATAAAAAGTTTTGTTTTTTCATTTTTAGGGGTTGTGGAAGTTCATTTGGATTTTTAGGTTAGATTATATGATGTTCAACTCCAATTCTCCATGAAATTCTATAACTGTAGCTCGTGAAGCAATGATCCCTTTGTCGAAGCCTTCTTCTTCTTCCTCATGTTGTAATGTTTGTGTTTTCGTAATAAACATCTTTTTTTATTCTTTTATTTCACCTCTTTTATTATGTTTTGTTATAATTTATCCTTTTTTTAATCTTCCTAATTGGTTTGGAATCAAGAGTAGAAACAACATTGGGTTCTACCCATTCGAAACCATTGCACATGAAAAATGACTCTACGATGTCTACACCACCCATGGAAGAGTAGTTCTTTTTAGTAATCAATATACCTATAATCATATTCAATAATTTATTTTGTATCCATAAGCTAAATTAATTCATGTAATGTGATCTATTAATTCAGTTTTTTAATCTATATAAAATTAATATAGTAATTGAATAGTTGACACAAAAACATACAAGGTCGGATGTTCTGTAAATTATGAGAGTGCGATCTTCATCAGTAATACAAGACCACATGGGATACATTTTTAGACATAAAATATAATCCCTAAAATCAATTAATCGTCATTTACTAAGTTAATATGTTCTCCAATTAATAGCTAACCATAAACTAACCTAAGAACATCAATAAAAGAAGGGTGTTGTGATTGCTAATTTTGAAGCTAGCCTAGGGTTTAATTAATTTAATCTTTGTGGTTATGATAACTCTCATTGGGTTATAGGGTTAAAAAATTAAGGGATTATAATTAACTGGATGTTAATTTAAATGATAATTATAAACAGTTGAGCGAATATGTTGTGTTAGATCAATCATTGCTTTTAAATATTTTCTATAAAAACATCTTCTTATTTTATCATTTTAATTGAACTTCATTTGGAAACTAAAAATAAAAAAATAAAATAAAATATTATTCATGAAAACCAATTCTAGACTTATAAATTATAAACAACACCAATCATCTTTATTAATGTTCTTATTTACTTATATTTTATTTTCAAATTACATTTAATATGTAGTTAAATTTACTTCCATGTCATGACCCATCCCCCGGGGCCCGGGCCGTGAATACCCGAAGCCTACCTTCCAAAGGCCGGGGGTTGGCGACTAGCACTGGAAAGGAATATCCCTATAATGGGAAGGAATTTAAATTATACCAATAAAAACACATTTACTAGAACAAAACAATAAGAAATAATTAAGTAATTGTTGTAGTAAAAGATTGCTGAATGTAAGGGGCCAGAAAACAAGACCAACTAGAAAAGTACATTACAATAGGAAAAAGGGAAACATACCTTGGGTCATCCTCTTAGGATCATACTTTAAGGGTTGGTATAGATCCCCTCCTTAGTACTCCACTTCCTCCCGTCCCCTCTGCGTACCGCCTGGTCCTACCTCCATCAAACCTCAACCCAGCTGCTCATCGTCTACACAAAGACACAACACAGTTTAGAAAAAAACCCGTGCATGGGTGAGTATAACAGTACTCAGTATGGACCCTGAGACTTCCGAAGGACTCTCATAATTTCATAATGAAAACCCAAAAATCATGATTCTAATCACAAACCACGAAGAAATAGGCACAACTGAAAAAGAGTCTCAGTTCAAACTAGGTGTTTAGTGAAGTATAGAAGTACATATGTTTAGTCATGAAGATAAATCATCATATTCTATCAAGAGGTGATGATTCAGACCACACAGAGTTTGAATCGAACAGGATTGATAGGTCCTGACACCCACAATGATCCACATTATATATAACCCGCCTAGAGTTGATAGGTAACTAACCCCCGCTGACCCACATTGGATCTGACCACATAGGATCTGTATGTGCTGACCCACAAATGATCATTGAGAGTTGACCCACATAGTATCTAACCCACAAAGGATTACTAGGGAACTTACCCACACATTATTGCTGAGTGGTAACCTTCGTATGATCAATCTCCAACCTCTACCTCACTGCCAGCCACTGGATTCCTCACACCCAGTGCGCTCGAATTCCATTCAATATTCCCTTGAGATATCATTCATACCTCGACCTCAACTGCGCTCCTCATAGGAGTAACCCAAAGAACCTCCATTTCGTAAGGGTTCCAACGTGATAGACAATGCCTCAAATGGATGCCCGGTCGGTGAGTTTTATGTGTTTTTGTTCCAGGGGTCCACTTGGATATGGGTTCGATCCAACCCGGCCATACTCCAAATGTCTCCAAAACTCATGATGAGAATACACAAAGGACACACTCTATCCAAGGATCCCAACTCCATAGAGGGTTCTTCATATAGATGCATGGTTCTTTAGATATGACCCTCTAAGAGATTTTGCGCACAGTTGGCCTGAGTCCGGCCCGACCTAGTCGGACGGACCCGAGCCGTCCTGGTCTGGGTAGGGCCGAGGTCCGACCTAGCCCACAAGTGGGTGGCTAGAAAATGTATCTTGCAAGGGTGGCCTAGAAAGCAAGGGGGATGCCTGAAAATGTAGCCCAACCCACAATGGGGCAGTCCGCAAGGGGGAGGCTTGGAAATGGTGGAGCACAGTCCGGCCCGAGTTTGGGGCGCAGTCCGGTTTGAGGGGAGTGCGGCCTGGCTCCAGGGGGGGTCCGTTCCAAGGGGAGCGGGTCCAAGAAGGTGCTGGGGGTGTGACCCCTAGGTCTCCAGAACTCCCAAACGACCCGATGGTTGTTCAATTATTAAAGCGATGATGTTGTGTTGTCACCTCCCGGTCACCGCAGAACTCGCCGGAGGCGCCATATCGACCTCCATCGTGGCTTTGGCCATGACTTCTTATTCGTCGGTGGCACATTAGTTGTGAAACCTCATGCTTGCTGGTGGCGCATTGGTCACACCGCCTCTCCTTCGGTGTCCAGAAAATTTTTCACCGGCGGATTCCAATCACCGCGGGTGATGAGCCATGACCCTCTTCCCATCGGTGGTGCTACGACATGCTGCACATCCTTTGTTCACTGTGGCTAATGAGTCATGCCTCATTTTCTCTCTTTGATGGTGCATGATGGCACACCGCACTTCCTCCATGGTTGGCCGGTGTCGGCCGTTCTGATGACTGTTATAGTGTTATGCCACAACCTCTTCTTTTGGTGTGCGTTGGTGTTTTCCTTCTTCATAGTCGGTCGGTGTCGCCATGCTAGCAGTATTCCATGGAGAACGCAAGGGTGTAGCGAAGATTGCATATGGTCTTTGCTGTGTTCGTTAGGCCTACCCCTCTACATTAGCTCTTAAATAAGAGGGGGATAGATGGGTTTAATAAATTCATTTAAAATAAAAGATAAATAAACCCCTACATCATAAAACCATTGGGGAGCACCCACACTTGAAGGTGGATTGTGTTCTTCATTTCCATATGTGGTTCCCAACGATGCCACTCATACGTCATCCTTCGTTTTTTGGTTTGGTGTCATCTGTCACCTCCCACTGGGATCAGCTCCATCCTATAAGGGTTCGGTGTCTTGAAACTCCATCAGTTGTTCGTTGCATAGTGAAGTTGTGCCAATACCCTTCCCTAAATATCTTATATACAGGATAGGGAAAGGGTAAGTAAAGATTTGTGTAATTAATGGGGACTAATTAATTAGAAACCTGCTTAATTCGAAAATGATGTTGTTACCAAATTTAACGCCCCAACCCCAGTTACACAGAGTCAATACATTATTTTAATACATTGGTATGATTAAAAGAAATCAAGTCCCGAAGAACCGATCAGTTTAGCGGTCTTGGAAAATATATTACATACATGAATGTTACATTACACTTCATAACATACAAAACAACATAAATAATCCTTTATGAATTCCATTATTCCCTTGTCTTAACCCTGTATATCAATCACAATACACTTCTTGGAATCCTGGAAAAAATAAAACATAGAAAAGGGGTGGGGTCAAACGCTCAGTAAGGGTAAGAAATATGGTGGAAACTTTCAAAAATAAGCATAAACATTTAAGGAAATGTATAAAACTAAAACAAAATCCTTTTAAAATTGAACTTCAGCATATTATGGCAGAAATAAAATGAAATAATTCCATTTACTTATTCACATGGATATTCTACTAATCTAATAATCACATGCAATATCACTAACCACTTTCATAATGATGGAATGCATAATTGCAGACTATCATAACCACATAGCCAAGGCCTCGTGACAAGACTACAAAAAAGATTTTGCCAAGGCCTTGTTCCAAGACACTAGTTTGTCTTATGAGACCTACCGATGCATCGGGGAGCTATAGTGGGCACCACTTGTTACTTAATAAGTCCAATGAATTCCCATATGAAAAGGTTTAAACATAACATAAACATTCGTATTAAAACTCCCATACCAAATGTCAGTACTTTCTCCATAAACCATGAATGGTATAAAAATAACACATCCACAGTTAAACATATCACAAAACCTTCAATACAATAAAAAAGTTTTTTATCATAATAAATCAACTTTAAATAAGCTTAAAATCCATCAAAGGATGTTGACATATATGAAATCAAAACTATTTGAGAGAAATATCACTTTTCTTGAAATAATTGAAAAGTCACACATTTATAAAGGAAGTATTTTAAAAGATATTTTTGAATCAAAGTTTCCCATACCACTTTGAAACTTTTCAAAAGAAATATCATTTCAAAACATTCATGTCCATATAAATAAATCCTTAAAATCATTTTGAAAACATGGACATTAATTGAAATGATTTAGAAAGACAAATCTTTAAAACATTTGAAATTTTGATCTTGATAAAGGGTACCTTTAAAAATCCTTAAAATATTCATTTTGAAATAATTTATATGAAAAATGGACTTGGATGATAAAAGTTTCCCAGTAAATACCTACATATAAACAATCTTTGATAATTATGAGATTGAGGAATTAACCCTTACCAATTTGGTAACTTACGAAACATACAACCCATGGAAGAGGTATCGTACAATGAATATGTAAATACACATAAATTAAAGTATATTACACAAAGAATACAGTTATGGGCATTACATACACCACACAAAAGTTAATAGTGGCAATTTGGCATGAATATCACGGGAATAAGGAGTGAGATGAAAATCCCTTACTTTGCACTTTCCTTTAGTCGAGGGTACGTTTAAACTCCTCTTCTTTGGGTTCTTCTTTTTCATTTGATCAAAAGGGATTCTTATGTTGGATTTCTGACTAAAGAAGTCCTCTAGGATGAAGTGAGGAAAGTTGAGAGAGTATTTGGGCATAGTTTGGCAGAACCAAAAGGCTTTGAAGGTGTGAGTTAATGAGAAGGGAGAGTGCCCTTTTATAAGAGCGGTGAGGGGCACCTTTGGAAAATCTAGAAATATTATTTTATAATAAATTCATATTCGGTTTATAATGGCTCCAATGTGGATTATTTAAAGTTTAAGGTGTGTATGAGTCGAAAAACACTCATCCAATAGAATTTAGACAGGTTTGGGTCATTATATTAACGTTATCTTTAAGTATTAACTCTTAGTAAATTAGTTTCACTTTTACAATGTGTCTTTGTATTTTTAGATTATATGGTTAATAAACTTACTATATACATCAAAGAGACCCCCAATTGATCCATTAATGATACACCTATCATGATATAATTCTTTTTTCCGAACCTTAGATTTTTAGGAATTTAATATCAATTAATAATATAATATTTGTTTTAAAAACTCTTTTATGTCAATTTTGACACTATTCAATAATTAATTTTTTTAAAAATCATAACAGATTGATTACTTAATAAAAAGTTAATTAAATCAATCCTAACATGTCATATTATCCTATAAAATTACTGGTATTTATAAAAAGTCTCAAATTTAATTTATTTGGGTTTTTATATTATCAATTATTCCAATTTTTCATTAATTAGGTAATTCCTGCATCATCATTGTGTCATAAATAAATTAAAATTTTTAATGTTTTAAAATTGTAAATAAAAAATAATTCTGTAGGAAATCTTTTTAGCTTTCTAATTAATATTTACAATCGAATTTATCTTATGTATAACCCTATATTAAATTTTTTTTAGTAAATAAAGATTGATTTTATCTCTTTTAACTCTTCTTTGAATTAAATAATAATAAATGTCCTAATCAAATCCAAGTGGACCTAAATGATAATATTTTATTCCCAAGGTTGTTTTTGGTCGATATAAACTTGTCCAATAGAATTAGGACATGTGTTAAGGTACTATTAATATCATTTTAACCCTTAATTACCCTATTTATTTTTAACTGTGGTAAATAAAAGTAAAAAGTTACTATTCACCAAAAATTATTTTCATCTCATTGAACCACATTTTACCCATTGATATTAACCGTGTCTCCCGGATTTTTGAAATTCCAATCACAGAAGCGGTAAGATTAAGTTTTATGAAAAATTTAATTTTTTAACTACCACTTAGTAGTTTCACTATTCATCAAAAATTGATGTTTTTCAGAACAATGCCAAAATTTCACCCTAAGCTATAATTGATATTCCGAATTAAAAAATGATGTCTATTTTAAAAAATTCCAAACATATAATTTGAATTAATTAATTTTATAATTAATTCCCGTTGTCACAAAAAATAGCGTGTTTTTAAGAAACAATATATATCAAAAGATTGACAATTGTTTATGTCCAATTTCAAAGTGAAATTAATTATAATGAACACCATTGGATAAAATGGTTAAAATATATTCTAATTATACATTAAAAACACTCAAATTAATAATTTATCACTATTAATTATTTTTATTAAAAAAGTTGTATTTAATTAAATTTTAGTAATTTTCACTATTCATCAAAATATTAAAGTTATCCGAAAAGTACCAAAATTTCACCGTAGGCTAAATTCAATACTCCGAATCCAAAAATGAAGTCCATTTTGAGAGATAAAATTTATAAAATTTTAAAAAGTAGGTATTACTATTCATTACGACTAGTTTGATTGGTTGTAGTGTGTGTTAGAAATCGAAGTTGCGTACAACACACGCTACTTTATTATTCAAAGAGAAGCGTACCGTGGAAGCTTGGGGTGTTAAATTGTAAATTTTTTTTATGTCCCCATTCTAAAGAAAAAATTTATTTAGTCAAATTTAATATATAAAAGTTTAAAATATTCGATTTAAAAAGGGTTCACTATTAAAGTTGGTAAAAGTGCATTTTTTAAAAATACATCTTTTATCTGAAAAAAGGAATTTGTTCTTACATTATGTCTAAGAAACTCATTATATGAATTCTAAAATTATTAGGATTATATAAAGTTTAAAATTTAGTTAATACAATTCATAACCTCTTTTGAACGGCTTTTTTGGTTAGTCATGGTGCGCTTTAACTCGGTGTTGTGTGTAGTACAAGTTATTGAATTATTTTGAAGAAATAACAAACTTTGAAATCTTGGGGTGTTACATTATCTCCTCCTTCAATAAATTGCATCCTCGAAATTTGAAATTTGTTTTTCGAAAATAAAAGGTTGAAAATAGAAAATATATTTGTGGGAAAACCCACATCGGAAATTGGGTTACTAAAATTTAGTTTTAATATGAGGAAAAGAGAAATGAATGGGTCACCACCAAATTATGATCTTGATTAGGAGAACATTGGTGGCAATTAGAGACATATAATTGGAGGAAAAATTTAAATATTTATAGGTAGTGATTGTGGTCATCAATCACAAACAAGTGCAAAATTGAGGTCCTTAAATTCATCAATCTATGATGATTTGAAATACCATTTGTTCAAAAAAATATAGGGTATTAGGATAACACATTTTTGGTTTTAGTATTCCTTAAATAAATTATAAGAATTAATTTATTCATAGAATAAGAGAAGAAGAAAAATATATTCTTGACAAGTAGTGTTCCATCTTTTAACTAATTTCTACCATAAACTCATCTTTCACTCTAAAAGATAATAGAAATTAAAAAAATATTCTATTTATCCTATTCGTATAGGGTTAAAAAATGAATATATAATTCATCTACCAGATCTTTTAAAAAAACTACATTATTTAATCCCGGACATTACGTGGGCTAGTGGTAGGTGATTCACCCTTGTCGCCCTTCGGTTGTGGGTTCAAGTCTCGCGGCCTTGCTGGACGCGACATGTTGCCGCCCAACCTCCGGTTTGTCCATTTATGGAAATCCAAAAATAATCCAAACTAGAAATATCCAAAATTCTTTTGTCCAAAAATGAAGATCATTTTTGCTGCGTAATAACATGTGAACACCTTCATCATGTATTCTTTTAAAACACTGCAACATCCAGAATTAACATAAAACCTTGTTGATTATATTCATGATCCCTTATTCCTTAAATAATAATGGATATACTCCTTCAATCCAAAATTTTTTTAAACCCCAACAATGATGGAATATACAAATCATTAATCAGTTTCAAGGTAGTCAAGAATATCCAATATAATTTATCCAAATAAATCATGTATTATTCAAAAATCACTACCTCGGTATCAGAACTATATTATGGTTTATCATTCTCTTAACCATATATTTTCCAAAAATTTATCCGACTATTGAGTCACTTTTCTTTGTTCCACACAATATCAAGTCCTTAATGAAATAGTATTGTAGTACGATCCTTATATACTCCATAATTATTATAACAAGTACATTGTTGATACAACACTCAAATGACATAATCAAAATAAGAACTCTAATCATTCCTCTTCATCTGTGGTAGTATCATAACCTGATTATTATCCAATAGCATCATTTGCGTCATAGTCTGATGACTGGACATATGTTCGTGTAGTGTCCAAACTCCTTGAAAATGAAGCATTTTACATTTGAAACCATTTTCTTACCCTTGCAGTCACATACCTTGTGCCATTTCCACCACACTTATAACAAAATCTCATTCCATTCAGGCAAGTTACAGGGTGTTTCTTCCCACAGTTATCACATATGGGGAAATTCTTCTTTTCCCTCTTCCCTTTATCCATCTTTCTCTCTTCCATCCTTTTCTTCTCTTGCTTCCCTTCAAATCCATATGACTCAGTAAATTCTTTAGTTATCTTATCCAAACATGATACTATTTCTTCATATGATGATAATACGTGGGAGACTATTTCCCTTCTAAATAATGTCTTAATTCCATGAAAGATACGATCCTTCTTACTCTTTGGATCATATGTATTACTGGAGTTCACTTTCTTTCTACAGGGTGCCATTTCTATACAATAGCATAAACTAGGTCAGTTTATGAATTGTAATAAATAATTCCTAATGAAAATTGAACAGTTTATGGATATAATCCATAATCATAAAAAAATGTTTTCTTTGAGTAAGTCTTTACTCATGATCCCTTAATAATGGTTTGTAAATAAAATGAGAATTATCCTAAGCATACCCCCCAGGAGTGTCGTAACCAAGAGTGTATCAAGGCCCGTTGTCATGCACCAGTTCCCGGTCGAGTCTAGATCAAAGCGGTGTTTTCGGGTTTTACCTCTAGGTACATCTGTTCCAGAGCCTCCTCTACCTGATCGTATCCAGACAGAGATGTATTTCTTGGAAAACTCACAAAATCTCTACAATACCAAAATTCTATGAAGTTCTTCTATACTAATCCTCAAAGTCTATCTTAGGGCTATGTGCTCTAATCAGAGTTTATCTAAATCTAGTTTCCAAGGATATTGCTAAACTTCCTCTGATACCAACTGTAACGCCCCGACCCCAGTTACCCAGAGTCGGTGCATTATTTTAATACATTGGCATGATTACATGGAATCATGTCCCGAAGAACCAATCTGTTTAGCAGTCATGGAAAATAGATTACACACATGAATGTTACATTACACTTCATAAAATACAAAACAACATAAATAATCCTTTATGAATGTCATTATTCCCTTGTCTTAACCATCCATATCAATCACAATACACTTCTTGGAATCCAGGGAAAAATAAAACATAGAAAAGGGGTGAGCTCAAACGCTCAGTAAGGGTAACAAATATGGTGGAAACTTTCAAAAATAAGCATTAATATTTAAGGAAATGTATAAAACAAAAACAAAAACCTTTTAAACTTGAACATCAGTATAATATGGCAGAAATAAAATGAAATAATTCCATTTACTTATTCACATGGATATTCTACTAATCGAATAATCACATGCAATATCACTAACCACTTTCATAATGATGGAATGCATAATGCCAGACTATCATTACTACATAGCCAAGGCCTCGTGCCTAGAATACAAATAAGATTTTGTCAAGGCCTTCTGCCAAGACACTAGTTTGTCTCATGAGACCTACTGATGCATCGAGGAGCTATAGCGGGCTCTACCCGTCACTTACTAAGTCCAATGCATTCCCATATGAAAAGGTTTAAACATAACAAAAAAATTCATATTAAAACTAGCATACGAAATGTCAATACTTTCTCTATAAACCATGAATGGTATAAAAATAACACATACATAGTTAAAAATATCACAAAACCTTCAATACAATACAAAAGTTTTGTGTCATAATAAATCAACTTCAAATAAGCTTAAAATCCATCAAAGGATGTTGACATAGATGAAATCAAAACTATTTGAGAGAAATATCACTTTTCTTGAAATCACTGAAAAGTCACACATTTATAAAGGAAGTAATTTAAAAGATATTTTTGAATCAAAGTGTCCCATACCACTTTGAAGCTTGTGAAATGAAATATCATTTCAAAACATTCTTGTACATATAAATAAATCCTTAAAATCATTTTGAAAACATGGACATTAATTGAAAAGATTTAGAAAGATAAATATTTAAAACATTTTCAATTATGATCTTGATAAAGGGTACCTTTCAAAATCCTTAAAATATTCATTTTGAAAGCATTTTTATGAAAAATGGACATGAATGATAAAAATGTCCTAGTAAATACTTACACATAAACAATATCAGATAATGATGAGATTGAAGATTTAACCCTTACCAATTTGGTAACTTACGAAACATACAACCCATGAAAGAGGTATCATACAATGAATATGTAAATACACATAAATTAAAGTGTATTACACAAAGAATACAATTATGGTCAGTACATACACCACAAAAAAGTTAATAGTGGCAATATGGCATGAATCGCACGGGAATAATGAGTGAGATGAAAACCCCTTACCTTGCACTTTCCTTTAGTCGAGGGTACGTTTAAACTCCTCTTCTTCGGGTTCTTCCTTTTGATTTGATCAAAAGGGATTCTTAAGTTGGTTTTCTAACTAAAGGAAGTACTCTAGGATGAAGTGAGGGAAGTTGAGAGAGTATTTGGGCAGAGTTTGGCGGAACCAAAAGGCTTTGAAGGTGTGATTTAATGAGAAGGGAGAGTGCCCTTTTATAAGAGGAGTGAGGGGCTCCTTTGGAAAAGCTAGAAATATTATTTTATAATAAATTTATATTCGGTTTATAATGGCTCCAAAGTGGATTTTTTAAATTTTAAGGTGGGCATGGGTCAAAAAAAACCCAACCAATAGAATTTAGACAGGTTTGGGTCATTAAATTAACCTTATCTTTAAGTATTAACTCTTAGTTAATTAGTTTCACTTTTACAATGTCTCTTTGTATTTTTATATTATATGGTTAATAAACATACTATATAAATCTAAGCGACCCCCAAGTGGTCCATTAATGATACACCTATCATGATATAAGTCTCTTGGCTGAACCTTAGATTTTTAGGAATTTAATATCAATTAATAATATAATATTTGTTTTAAAAACTATTTTATGTCAATTTTGACACTATTCAATAATTGATTTTTGTAAAAATCATAACAGAATGATTACTTCGAACAATGTTAATTAACTAAATCCTAACCTGTCATATTATCCTATAAAATTAATGGAATTTATAAAAAGTCTCAAATTACATTTATTTGGGTATTTATAATATCAATTATTCTAATTTTTCATTAATTAGGTAATTTCTGCGTCATCATTGTGTCATAAATAAATTAAAATTTTTAATTTTTAAAAATTATAAATAAATTATCATTATGTAGAAAATATTTTTAGATTTCTAATTAATATTTACAATTTAATTTATCTTATTTATAACCCTATATTAAAAATGTTTTAGTATATAAAATTTGATTATAACCCTTTTAACTCTTCTTTGAATTAAATAATAATAAACGTCTTAATCTAATCCAAGTGGACCTAAATGATAATATTGTATTCCTAAGGTTGTTTTTGGTCAAGATAAACTTGTTCAATAGAATTAGGACATGTGTTAGGGTAATATTAATATCATTTTTACCCTTAATTACCCTATTTATTTTTAACTGTGGTAAATAAAAGTAAAAAGTTACTATTCACCAAAAAATATTTTCATCTCATTGAACCAAATATTACTCCTTGATTTTAACCGTGTCTATCGGATTTTTGAAATTCCAATCACTGAAATGGTAAAATTAAGTTTTACGAAAAATTCAATTTTTTAACTACCACTTAGTAGTTTCACTATTCATCGAAAATTGAAGTTTTTCAGAACAATGCCAAAATTTCACCCTAAGCTATAATTGATATTCCGAATTCAAAAATGATGTCTATTTTAAAAAATTTCAAACATATAATTTTCATTAATTAATTTTATAATTAATTCCCACTGTCACAACAAATAGCATGTTTTTAAGAAACAATATATACCAAAAGATTGACAATTGTTTATGTCTAATTTCAAAGTGAAATTAATTATAATGAACACCATTGGATAAAATGGTAAAAATATATTATAATTATACTTTAAGACCACTCAAATTCATAATTTATCACTATTAATTATTTTGATTAAAAAATTTGTTTTTAATTAAAATTTAGTAATTTTCAATATTCATCAAAATATTAATGTTATTCGAAAAGTACCAAAATTTCACCTTAGGCTAAATTAGATACACCGAATCCAAAAATGAAGTCCATTTTTAGAGATAAAATTTATAAAATTTTAAATAGTAGGTATTACTATTCATTATGGCTAGTTTGATTGGTTGTAGTGTGTGTTAGAACTCGAAGTTGCGTACAACACACGCTACTGTATTATTCAAAGAGAAGTGTACCGTGGAAGCTTGGGGTGTTACATTGTAAAAAAAATTTATGTCTCCATTCTAAAGAATAAATTTATTTAGTCAAATTTAATATATAAAAGTTTACAATATTGGATTTAAAAAGGGTTCACTATTAAAGTTGGTAAAAGTGCATTTTTGAAAAATACTTATTTTATCTGAAAAAAGGAATTTGTTCTTACATTATGTCTAAGAAACTGATAATATGGATTCTAAAATTATAAGGATTATATAAAGTTTAAAATTTAGTTAATTCTATTCATAACCTCTTTTGAACGGCTTGTTTGGTAAGTCATGGTGCGCTTTAACTCGGTGTTGTGTGTAGTGCAAGTTATTAAATTATTCTGAAAAATAACACACTATGAAATCTGGGGGTGTTACACTTAATATTTGATATGTCAATCCATTTTTTGGCGAGACACATCACTGGACCCACACTCCTCTTGTTCGCTGGTGGAGAATAAAGATAATAAAATAATAAAATAATTTTATTTCAATTCTTTTAAAAAAGTCAGAAATCTTAATTATTTCTCCAATCCTACTATGGTAAAATTAAATCCCTCTTTATGAGAATCCCGAAACTGTGGATTAAACAGTTCCCTCAAATTTTTAATTCGGCCAATTGTTCAAAAGTTAGAAAACACTGCTCATGTGTTTACTGAACGTAACCGGAAAAAATGTTCAAGGATTCATTCTAGGAACATTGGGCCTCGAAATCATACACCTTAAATTTTCAAAGACATGTAATAATTTCATATAATTTAGAAAAATGGAAAATTAGGGTCATTATATTCTCCCAACCTGACGGAATTCCGCCCTCGGAAGCCACATAATAGACTAAGGACACAAATGGGGGTACTGAGTAAGAATCTTTGCCTCTCTCTCCCATGTGTTATCCGGGAGGTTCCAATGCTTCCAGAAAAAGTGTACTAGAGGTATCGACTATGCACAAAGGAACATCTCCTTTCAATCCACAATCTCCACTAGAACCTCTGTAAATGTTACCCCATCATCGAAGTCCAACTCACCGTGGTCGATGATGAGAGATGGGTCATGCATGTATCTCCTCAACTGGGATACGTGGAAGAAATCGTGCACCACCTCCAACTGTGGTGGAAGTTCCAAGTGGTATTCCACCTCACTTATCCTCTAAAGAATCAAAAAAGGTCCAATAAACCTTGGTTATAACTTTCCGCCTCGGCCAAATCTTTTTAGTCCCTGTCGAGGGGAGACTCACAAGAATAAATGGTCCCCCTCCTAGAACTCAAAGGGTCTATGTCTCTTATCAACATAAGACATCTACCTACACTGTGCAGTCTTCATCTTCTCCTGGATGGTCTGCACCTTCTCACTAGTAGCCCGTACGTACTCTAGACCCATAAGTGTTGACTCCCCTAGGTCTATTCAACATAGAGGTTATCTTCAAGGTCAACCGTACAAGGACTCGAATGGTTCCATACCAATGTGGGAGTGATAACTATTTTTGTATGTGAACTCCACCAAAGGAAAGTGATTCTTCCAATTGTAGCCAAAATCTAGGATGCATGCACAAAGCATTTCCTCCAGCATCTTAATGGTCTGATATATCTGACCATGCATCTATTGATGAATGGTGGTGCTCAAACATAGCTGAGTCTCAAACACCTCCTGTAATACCTTCCACACCCGGGATGTAAAATGTGTTTCATGGTCAAAGACGATCATTGATGGAACCTCATGAAGTCGTAAAATCTCTAGTAGGTAGGGGAATCTCATGCCCTCTATAGATCTGTACTCTCAATTGGGTAGTAAGTGAGCCAATTTGGTGAGTTAGTCAATGATAACCCATATAGAATCAGGTCCCCTGGACATAGTTGGAAGCCCTATCACAAAGTCCAAGGAGATCCCATCCTACTCCCACACCGACACCTCTAGTGGTTATGCTAAGCCTACTAGAACCTGATGCTCGGTCTTCACTTGTTGAAAAGTGAGGCATTAGGAATCAAACTCTATTGCAGCCTTCTCCATCCCTGGCCACTAGTGCTGATGCCAGAGGTCCTAGTACATCTTAGCTACACAAGGATATACCTCCAGAGGGGATGTATGGAACCCCCTCAACACCTCCTCCCATAGCACCACTTGTACCATGGTACATCCTCTGAAGAGGATGACATGCTCCCAACATTCAATAAATATTTCAGGTTCCTATCCTAAGGATATATGAGCACGTTGAGCCTTGCCGTCAATGTCCCTCAAATCCGCCTTCATGACTCAATTAAGGAGTGGTGGAGTGATTGTCATAGACTGAAGGTGAGATACACAATCTCAATCCACGAAGGATATTTGAAACACAACTTGCTTCTCTATCACCTCACTCAGCAAATGTAGACCAAACCTCCTACTGAGTGAATTTGCTACCACGTTCCCCTTCCTAGGAGTATAGACTGTCTCAATGTCATAGTCCTGTAGAAACTCTAGACATCGCTGGTGTCCTAGGTTTAGGTCCTTATGAGAGAATATATATCTAATAATCTTATGATCAGAGTAGACTGTAAAACGTTCACTCATCATGTAATGTCACCGCACCTTCAGGGTGAAGAACACTATGGCTAACTCCAGGTCATGGGTGGTGTAGTTCTACTCATTTTAAATTAGCTATCATGAGCCATAGTCGATCATTGCTCACACCTGCATTAAGAAATACCCATGTTCAGTCCCTGATGCTTCGCAGAAGACTACATAACCAGATCCCTCTTCTGGTCACCTCAAGGTGGGGGAACTCGTCAGTCTCTACCTCAGCTCCTGAAAACTCTGTTGGCATCTCTCCATCCATACAAAGGGTTGTCCCTTCTTCAGTAAAATTGGCAAAGGTGACACAACTCTGGAAAATTCATGCACGAATATCCTGTAGAATCCAGTCTACCCTAGGATGCTCCACACCTTGGTCACACTCTTGGTGGATCCCAAGAAAGAACAACCTCTATCTTTGCTGGATCCACTACAACACCAGCCTACAAGATAACATGTCTCATAAAGGGGACCTCTCATATCTAGAACTATAACTTAGATATCTTACCATAATGATGATGATCTCATAGTGTATCTATTACTATCTATAGATGATAGTCATGCTCCTCCACCTTCATTGAGTACACTACGATGTCATCGATGAAGACCACCACAAAACAATCAAGGTATGGTAGAAAGATCCTGTTAACGAGTCCCATAAACACTGCATGGGCATTGGTCACGCCGAATGGCATATCCAGGAACTCATAGTGTCCATATCGACATCTGAAGGTCATTTTCTACACGTCCTCATCACATACATTGTGATGATGATATCCTAATCTGAGGTCTATCTTCGAAAAAATGGGCTCCCTTCAGTTGATGTAAAAGATCATAAATCCTCGACAATGGATACTTGTTATTCACAGTCACCTAGTTCAGGAACCAATAGTCCACATAGTGTCTCAAAATCCCATCCACCTTCTTGGAGAACAAAATTAGGGCTGCCAATCGAGATAAGCTGGGCCTTATGAACCCCTTGCTCGGTAAGTCCTCCAACCGTACCTGTAACTCACGAAGCTCCATGGAATCCATTTGATATGTTTGTGTAGATATATGTGTCATCCCAAGGTACATGTCAATGTGAATGTCTACCTATTTGTGTGGAGGTAGTACTAGAACATCATCCGGAAAGACATCGGTATTCTGGTCCACCACTACAGGATAGATCAGACTCTTCACATCTACTACTCTAAGGGTAAGGCTAGCCAACTGATGTGTAATTAGATACACCCACCTTAGGGAAAGTCCATTCTATGATGAAAAGGTTCCCTTCTCACCGGTGAAAGAAAACTTGGTCCCATCCGTGTGGACACAACACACATTGTGCCTAATACAGTCAATCTGAGCATGACATGTAAATAAACAGTCCATTCCCAAGATGATGTCGTAATGCCACAAAGCCTCTACTAAGAAACCCTAGCCGAACCTCTTGACTCCTAGAGTAAGCTCACATTGCCAGAACCAGTGTGTAATCGTCAAATCTTATCCCGTAGGAGTCTCTTTCGATAAGGATGGGGCCAATGCCGCCACCAGAATCTCAGAGCTGTGAAAGAGGGACGTTGGAAAAAAAGCGTGACTAGAACTTATTTCTATAATTACTTCATCTATGGTAGGGGTAGACACAGATCATACCTCTAATCATTTCTGGAGTGGAATGGTCATAGGCCTCATATGCTGGGAGCTGAGCTCGCCCATGTCCATCTACTCCCTATGGTTGGGGTGGACCAGCTGGTGGTGGTGGCGGTAGAACATCATAATGTCGCCCACCACCTATTTCTCATCCAACTCCTCTACCACATCTACCTACAGCATGTGGACCTACTTGATAAAACCTATACCTCTACCTCAGCGGTCCCTCGACCATCTATTGGTCATCCGTACAACATCAGGATGTTGCGAGCCATGTGACCCTACCCGCCGCACGTGTATCAAGGAATTTCCCTCGTTTGACCTCCTCGGCCTCACGAGCTTCGCACCTCCTACCCTGCATGTCGGGAAAATCCACTAGAAGTCCTAGTATTCCTGGAATTTTGTGTCATATAACTACTAGAAACCATATATGACTCTACTACATGTCACTCGGTGGTGGTTCTCACTGATGGTTCCTGCTCAGCTAGGAAGCTCTCCACTAAAATCACTCGCTCTTGTAACCCATCCTAAGTTAGTATGTTGAATGATACCATCGATTCTTTGATCTCCCATCGAATACCCTACTAAAGTTCTTGGCCCGGAAGAATGGTTCTCATACCATGTTACTGGAGTAGCAGTAGAAATTAGTGAACCTCACAGAGTACTGGGCCACATTCATTCTACCCTACTATAGGTGAAACATCTCTAGTATACGCACCGAGTGTATGGTCTTTGGGACGAACTCTTCCTTGAAATGTCTCTTGATGTACGCCCAGACTAGGGTCACCTCATAGCAAGATCAGGGTAATATAAAACATATCATCATCCTACTGATCCACGTAGTAGGATCTCCGCCATGATGACCATATGATCAAATGGTGTCATGGCTAGATGGAATCTTGGAGACCTCTTCAATCTATTCCTTAGTAGCCTGTGAGTCAGTATCACCTCAAACCAGAAGGGTATTTGATGCCAAATTTATGTTTAAGGCAATAATACTATAAGTGTATTCTACCAGTACCGTCGATTGTAACTACTGACCAATGGGCAATGATATTATTGGCACACAATCTGAAGGTACCATATCGGGAAACAGTACACATTCCAAAGAATCATCACTATGCATACTATCCTGATTGTCAATACCTGATAAACACTCGAATCTAGGATCACCATCAGATATACTAGTGTCCCAACTAGGCGAAAAACTCTAGCCACAACCTCCGGCCAGTTCTCAACTACCTGGGCATCTGTCTCACCTCAAAACCTCAAATATCCCTGCTAATGAAACTCATACAATTTTCTCAGCCGACATCCACCCACTACTAGTGGGGCTGGTGGAATCTACATACCGATGGGTGGTGGTGCTACTGGTGCACCACACGAAGGTTCAAACACCATAAGAGGGTCCTACACTAAAGCCTCATTTCTCGGTGGGCCGTCGTCTTGCACTCTGTCAAGAATCCTAGATGGTTTTCTACGTGGCGTCATTCAGATAAGTAATAGATGCACCAAAATCAATTATTATACCTGGTGAGCTGACTCCTTAGAAAATAAATGTGACAACTAGGTCCAGATGACAGCCCAGACACCCCACATTTACATGGTCGTCAGGTCCGGACCCACCAGGTACCCCCAATTACCCCGTAGAGATTTGGTCCCCACCCTGAGGCCCACCCTCATGCCTAAATGGGTCATCTGACTAATGAATGTCCCCACAAGACCACACATGTCCTTTCCAGTGTTCTTTGTCCTCACTCACACACAAATTGGGTAACTTCCCAGAAGATCATCCATCCTGATAACTACTCAAGGACAAGCATGCTAAACCATGGAATTATAATCTGGTAGGCTTCTGAAAAGGAATACGCACTTTTGTGACCTGAGTCATCTCATTTAGTCTTTTAAACCTTTATAATTATGGTGTGTTATAGTCACCCCCCTTTAGAGCACAACATCCTCATTGTGGGTCTTACATCTCAACCCATGCAGTGCACTGCACTGAGGGCTGGTTTCCTCCTCTGATTCCACTTTCTCATGACCCGTCCCCTATGACCCGTGTCGTGACTACCATAAGACTGCCTTCCAATGGCCATGGGCTGGTGACTAGCACCAAAAAGGTTTATCCCTATAATGGGAATACATTTCCTTTAAACATGTACAAACACATAGACTATAATGCAAAAAGAAGAAACCACCAAGTAACTATTCTAGTAAAAGAGTGCTGAAAGTAAGGGGTCGGAATACAAGTCCAACTGGAAAAGTACAAGTACAACTGAAAAGTACATTACAACTGGAAAAAAAAGAAAAACATCTCATGGGTCATCCTCCGAGAATCCAACCTGACGTGTAGGTACTGATCGTATCCTTAGCACTCCACTTCCACCTGTATCCTTTGCATACTGCCTGGTCCTGGCTCCCACTAACCTCAGTCGAGCTGCTTGTCATCTGCACAAGAAATGACATGGTGCAGGCAAAGACTGTGCAGGGGTGAGCATAACAATACCCAGTAGGGACCCTGAGACCCTCAAAGGTCTTTTATAATTTCACAATAAAGAACCAAAAATCATGATGTCAATCACAATGCATGAACAAATATACACAATGAAAAAAAAAGAGTCTCAACTCAAAATAGGTTTTCACTGAAGTATAGATGTACATATGATTAGTCGTGAAGATATATCATATTATACTATTAAGAGGGACTACTTCTGACCATAAGGAGTCTAACCCATGCATGATCGAAAGTTACTAACTCCCAAAATGATCCACATAGGATTCAACCCTCCCAGAGTCGAAAGATAACTTACCCCTGCTGACCCACACATGATCATCCCCACATAGGATTGATATGCGTTGACACACACATGATCACTATGCACTGACCCACACAAGATCGGTATGGGCTGAACCACATAGGATTGTTAGAACTAACCCACATAGAATCTGACCTACATAGGTTTGGTATGCACAGATCCACATAGGATCACTGAGCACAGACATCCGTATAATCTGTATCCAACCTCTGCCACACTACCACCCACTAGATTTCTCTCACCTGGTGCCCTCGAGTTTCGTAGAATCTGACCTTGAGATATCGGTCATCCCCTGACTACCAATAAGCTCCAAAAAGGAGTAACCCAAATAAACACCATGTTTTAAGGGTTCTAATGCGATAGACGGTGTGTCAAACAGACACCCAGTTTGTGAGTTATAAGAATTTTAGTTCCGGGGGCCCGATTAGATTTGGGTTCGATCCAACCCGTCCTTACTACAACTGTCCCCAAAACTCAAAAGGGGTATACCAAAAGGACTGTATTGATCCATGTATCCCAATTAAATATAGATTTTGTCAAACGGATGTCCGGTTCTCAAGATATGGACCATGACGTTATTCTGGGACTGATTGGCTGGAGGTTGTGGCTAGTGTTTTCCACCTAGTTCGGACACCAGTACCGTAGATGATGATCCTAACTACTAGTCCTTTCCAGTATGTGACCATGATGATGGTCCGCAAGGTAGTGAGGATTCGGTACAAGGACCATTTCCCAAGATGGTACCTTCAGGTGTTGTCCTATCAATACCACTGCTCGTTGGTCAGCAGTTACTACTAATGCTACTGGTAGAGGACACATGTAGGCTCAGTTACTTACATGAGTTTCAACAATAGACACCCCTAAGGTTCTTCGGTGGGCCCGACTCATATGTGGCTAAGGACTTTCCTGAGGTGGTGAGTGAGTTTCCATATATCAAGGGCACCATTCGATTAGATGGCAGTCCTGGTAGAGTTCCTACTTCATGGCTCAACAGGGTGAGGAAAAGTTTTAGATTACCATGATCTTTGACCATGTGACTTTTTCTATGGAAAAGCTTGAGAACCTTTAGTAGAGAATGGGGTCTCCTCCCATAAATAGTCAAGCCATGAGTGTTCCCTAGAGCTTCTACAGCTTTGGCATGATTACATGTCTGTAGCTGAGTATTCATCAAGTTGTATCGACCATACCAGGTACTCGATGAATATAGTACGGTCATTGATTTAGGGATCAGGCCATTGAGTGAGGTGTGTATAGGGACATTTGAGACATCACTATTCCTCTATGCATTCCTACTTATGTTAGGGTTCTAGAGATAAAATTTGTGGTTGAATGTTCTTTGGTTAAGTGGATGCAGCCGTTGAATGTTAACAGTGGGAATGTAGGAAACTGACGCCAGTCTCAGAGATGTGGGCATGTAAAATGTTTCTGGAAAAGAAATTATAGGGAAAGATGAATATGTAGGGAAGTAGATATGGAAGTGGAGCTAGGAGAGTATCATGAGGTGGTATAAATTTTGACATGTTACCACCACCACCCCAATGTGGTCCCCACCAGGCTCAGAGAGCTGGAGGACATGGGTAGAAAGTAGTACCACACGGTCATGGAGTGTGACCCAAGGGCTCGAGGAATGATTCAATCTACAGTCTATGTCTACTAATAGATGCCATATTAATATACATAGGTACCAATCATTCATTCTTACCAAAAATCATGTTCAGGACCCAGAGATTATGGTTAAACCGTTGACTTGACCCTTACGTCTGGAGATTCCTTTGGGAGGATGCTCAATAATCGTGATTATGATGATGGTGTGATCTAACTATTGAGGCAAGAGTTTCGGTTGGAACCTCTTGGTGGAATCATCTAGGCCTTATGACGTTAGTTTGGGTATGGAATGGAAATCCATAGTTTATACTCAGATTGTATGTATTAGGTAAAAGGTTGTGGTTTATCTATATATTTGCAATGGGGATTTCCTTGGTCAGAGAAAAAAGGGAATCCTAGGTAGCATTTGATAATCTCATGCATAGGAGGGTGCATCCGATCACTCTTGAGTCGGCTAGACATAACATCTTGGTAGAAGGAGTTTTTAGTTTTTAGTTCCCAACAAGAGATGTAGAATGTGGGTGCATCCTTTCAAAATATGTTTCCAGGATTACCACCCCAAATGGAGAGGGACTCCATCTATGGGTGGGTTCTACTATATATTTTTACCTGACTTATCTAGGGTAGCGGCACCCTTTTCGGCATTTCCGAAGAAGGGGGAGCCTTTCTTGTTGCATAGAAGTGTTAGAAGAGCCTTCAGGAGCTAAGACAGAGACTGATGAGTGCCCCCATCTTCAAGCTACCAAAATAGGGTGTTGGGTATGTAGTCTACTGTGACAATTCAGATACCAGAATAGTTTTTTTCTGATTAAGGAGAGTGTATTTATCAGCTATGGCTCATGGCAGTTGAGACATCATGATCATAACTACACTACCCATGACTAGGAGTTAGCAGCAGTGGTCTTTGCGCTGATGATGTGGCGATACTACTTGATGGGTGAACAGTTGGATTTTTACTCTGATAACAAGAGACTCATGTATATCATCCCACAGAAGGACCTAAACCTAAGACAATGACGAAGGATAGAGTTACTCTAGGAAAATGACTTTGAGATAGTCTATACTCTTGGGATGGGGAATATGGTAGCAGACACACTCACAAGGATGTCTTGTCTACAACAACTTAGTGAGGCATCATTGAAGCAAGTCACACTATGGATATCATTCGTAGAATAAGATGGAGAAAATTAACACCAGTATATGACTGTCACTCCCCTAATTCTTTAGAAAATTTGGGAGGCACAGATTGGGACGTTGAGTGCGAGGCCTGACGTGCTCAGATATCCTCAGGACGGTGTTCTAAATGATTTTCAGAAGGTGGGGAGAATGTCATGCTCTTAAGAGGACACACTACGGTACCAGTGACGCTTCATGAGGACCTATTGAGGGAGATACATACATCCCATTTAGTGGTATATACTGTAGTGGTGAAGGTTTACCAGGACTTCTGGTGTCAGTACTAGTGGCCTGGGATGAAGAAAGAAGTGGCAGAATTTGTATCAAAATTCTTCACTTGTCAGCAAATGTAGACTACCTATAGCTAGCCTATGTATTATGCCAATAGGATACAGTGACCCTTAGAGTATAGGGAGGGAGACCATATCATCTTATGGGTATCACCGTAAGGAGGACTTTGGAGGTTTGGCCGGGGTGATAAGATATCATCAAGGTTCATCAGACCTTTCTAGATTTTCAGTAGAGTATGCGAGGTGGGGTACCATTTTTCTATATCCGACGAATGCACTGGTTGCATATTACTTTCCATGTGTCATAGATGAGGAGATATGTTCATGATCTATCACATGTCATTTACTGGGGCATGTTTTACTTTGATGATGGGGTGAATTTTAGGGAGTTCCCGGTGGAGATAGTGGATCAGAAATAGCGAGTCCTTCATGGACGGTCGATCCCTCTGGTGTGAGTTCGGTGGCATCACGGGGACTGCCATGAGAGTACATGGGAGTGGGCGGCTCAAATTCATGCTTAGTACACTCATTTGTTTTCTTAGTCTATGTTGTGTATTTTGGGGATGAAAATCCCTATGTTGGGAAGAATGTAAAACCCTGGAATTTGTTTATAATTTTATTAATTATATGGAATTATTTAGAGACTGCAAAATCTAACAGTATATGATTTAGAGGCCCAAAGCTCCTATAATGACTGTCGAAGTTTTGTTATAATTTATTTAGCACATGTATGAAATTTTCATGAAAGAGTGAAATATATCTTAAATAGTTTCTTAGATCCAAAATCCGAGGGCATCGTTGCATTCAGGATGGCAGGTTTAACTAGAATTGACTTATGTTTAGTCGGCATAGGCCTCCTGTCAGAAAACCATAAAATGGCTTAACTATAAATAAAATAAATAAATAAATTTATTTTATTTTTCAAATTATTATAAATCATGAATGGTGAATCGGATTAAAAATATGAGACTACACCTTAGATCATGTCGGTATGATTCCATTATGCAGATACTAACATTGGTTGGCATGGTCCAACAATGGAAGTTATTTTTTGGACATAAATAAAATAATTAAAAATTATTTTAATGTTAAAATTAATAACTAATAAACGGTAACTCTAATTGGAAATCTATGTTTTTCGTTGAGTTCATTGGGGTGTGTTCTCCTTAGGGGGATCCTAACAGCGACTAGCACAAGTCGAGGGTGAACGTTAATAATTTATAGAACTTTTTTTGAAGGTATGTTCAGTGAATTCATGTGTAGCATTTTCTAACTTTTGAACTGGTGCTTGGATTAAAAATATGGGGGCACCGTTGAATTCACAGCATCAGAATACTCTTAATAGAGGCATCACTTCAACCACAGTAGATCTGAAGAAAAAGTTAGATTTTTGGGACTTTCTAATGAAATCAAGAAAATAACTTGTTATTTTTTTCTTTCATTCTTATCTTTTCCTCTAATGGACAAGAGACAATGTGGGACCCGTGACACGTCAAGCCAATAAGTGGAATGAACTCTCATTCTGAGGTAACTGCACCCTTGGGGAATTAAGAATGTTACTAATTAATGAGCCCCCATTAATTCCCAATGTTGCTACTTACCCTCCCACTCTCCTATATATATTGCGCGTGGGAAGAGCTATCGGCACTACTTCTCCAAGCAAAGAAGTGCTGCAAAAGTGTAGAGATTCCAAAACCTTGAAGAATGGAGAAAGTTATAGTGGGGAGTAATGAGAGACACCAAACCATAAATAGAAGGATGAGTTAAGAGCGACGTCGTTGGTAGCTAGTTGCAGAGGATGGCGAACACCGACCCCATTCCGCAAGTGCGGGGGCTCTCCATAAACATCAAGTAGGGGTTTTATTATTTTTTATTTCAAGTGAATTTCTTTTAATTTTAAACCTCCCTCTGATACCACTTTGTCCGGACCCATCACCCATGGCCCGTGCCGTGACTACCCCAAACCTGCCTTCCATTGGCTAGGGGCTAGGATCTAGCACCAGAAAGAAGTATCCCTATAATTGGAAGGCATTTACTCTAATCATGTATAGACACACAATCTAAGAACACAAAAAAAGCAACCATGAAGTAAATTGTTGTAGTAAAAAGTGTGCTGAAGTAAATGGGATGAAATTCAATCCCAACTGAAAGTTACAAGTACAACTAAAAAGTGAAAAAAAACTCTTGAATTGTCCACTGGGGATCCTACCTGAAGGTCAGGTACAACTCACGATCAGTAGTCCCATATCATGTCACGTCAAATGGTCCACCTCTAAGAACCGTCTAGCCCTGCATCCCCAATCCCCGATCAATGTTTTCCATCATCTGTACAAGACACAACAAGGTGTGGGCAAATCCCATGCAGGGGTTAGTATAACAATACTCAGTAGGGACCCTGATACCCACCGAAGGTCTCATAGAGTTCCACAAAGGAAATACCAAAAAGAAAGATCTCAATCACATAGCATTAAGCAGTCATAAACTCTACTTAAGTATGTTTCCATACGTATACCTATGTTATCCAAATATACATGACTTAGATATGTGGAAACAAAAGGCTCCAACTTTTGGGCGATTTGAACCACTGTTCCACGAAGGAAGAATGCCCCAAGGTAACACCACAAAGGTAATAGTACCACATAGGTAACACTAAA
Organism: Viscum album; assembly: GCA_963277665.1. Lineage (NCBI taxonomy): Eukaryota > Viridiplantae > Streptophyta > Magnoliopsida > Santalales > Viscaceae > Viscum > Viscum album. Next base: position 26,448,211 of record OY728132.1, on the reverse strand, counting down.
AGGGTAAAACCACGAAAGTAATAGTACCACATATGTAATACTTCAATGGTAACAGTACAACACAGGTAATACCACAAAGATAAGAGTACCACACAGGTAATACCATGGGGTAAATATACCACACAAGTTATGATTCAGCTCACACATGGTATTAGTGATGTATAGAAGTACATATGATTAGTTCTGAAGCTAGATCATATTATTCTATCAAGAGGCACTACTACAAACCATACATATTCTGACACATAATTATCAATAGGTACTAACCCCTTCAATGACCCACACAAAATCCGACCCGCTCGGAGTCAATAGGTACTAACCCCTGCTTACCAACAGAGGATCTAACCCACAAATGATATGACCCACACAGGATTGGTATTCATTGACCAACACAGGATTTCTGAATACTGTCCCACACAGGATCTAACCCACATAGGATCGATATGTGTTAACCCACACAAGATCAATGAGCGCTGAACCACACAGGATCTGACCCACACAGGATCGGTGCTGACCCACACAGGATAACTCAGTACAAACCTCTATATGATATGTATCCAACCTCCATATCACTGCCAACCATTGGATTCTTACTCATAGCATGTTCGAGATACCGGGGGAAATTCTCCCCCCTTTCCTGCTCAGGCGGACAGCAGTCGGGCCACCCCCTTGTGGGTCACGCCCAATGCGGCCTGGCTGTCCCATTTCGGGATGCACCATATGTGGTTTGGCAGCCCCCTTGGGGGACTCCCTTTTCATAAATGTGACAAATGAGACCCGGTGATAGCCTATACAACCCACCATTACATGGTCTTCAGGTTTAGACATGCCAAGTACCACTAGTTGCCCCGCAGAAACGTGGTCCCCACCATTGGACCCACACATGTACCTGAATGGGTCATCTGACAAATGAATGTCCCTATAGGCCAACACATGTCATTTCCAGTGTGAATTGTTCTCAATCACACACACCCTAAGAAACATCCCAAATGATTATCCATCCTGATCACTACTCCAGGCTAGTCACACTTAACTATGGAGTTCTAATTAGGTAGGCTTCTGAAAAGGAAGGTGCACCTTGTTGACATGAGTCATATCATTTATTCATTTAACCCTTTATCTTCATGGGGTGTTAAAATCACCCCACTCCCCCTGTATATCACAAAATCCACATTTGTGGGTCCTACATCTCAACCCAGTAGTGAACCACACTTAAGGATAGGTTTCTCCTTGTATACCTAATTTGACAACTAGGTCCCGACGATAGCACATACACCCAACCTTTAAATGGTCATTTGGTCCTGACCTTACAGGTACCAACAGTTTCCCCACAGATACGTGGTCCCCACCTAGGGGCCCATCCAGGGGCCCACCCATGTTCCTGAACGGGTCATCTGACTAATGAATGTCCCCACAGGCTCATGCATGTCCTTTCTAGTGTTCTTTTCCTTACTCATTCACACCTTTGAAAACTTCATAGAAGGTCACCCATCTTGATCCCTACTACAGACCAAGCATGCTTAACTATGCAGTTCAAATTAGTTAGGCTCCCAAAAAGAAAGGTGCACCATGTTGAAATTAGTCATATCATTTAGTAATTTAACCCTTTATAATTCTGGGTGTTAAATTCCTCCTTTGAGAAATGACCTTTGTCAATCACTCTATTAAATCTAAGAATCCAACAATCTAATATAATTTGAATGATCCCAAAACATCACCTTTCAAATTGACACCATTGTCGGGGAGGTATGTAATTATGTCAACATAGTATAAGTTTTTTAAATGTACATGTTATTCTCTTCTTCTTTTCTATCTTCCTACAGTACCCAATTTGATTCATTTATTCTTTTATGTTCTTCTTCTTATTCTTGTAGCATCAACTAAATATTCTCATTTTTATTTTACTATGGTCCACTTTCCTTATTTTCATTTTTATTTTATTTATGAAACAAACTATTCCCATGGATCTTTTAGATCTTGTCCCTGAGATTGAACATAGCCTTCGAGCTTGAATATGACATTCTCAGTCTATGGGAAGTTTCAACATTCAACCAGTTGGATAATTCCTCCACCCCAAGAACATTGAAATTGGAAACAATTCTATGTCCAACACAAAACAAGAACCATTGGATGAAAAAAATTACGATGATCTTAATAGAACCATTTGGGAATTGGATGAACCATATATTTAGTATGAACCAAATTGTATTGCATACCCAATCCCTGAATCAGACATTGAACTGAAATATGGGTTAATTCACCTTCTTCTGAAATTTTATAGATTATCTGGTGGGGATCAAAAAATACATTTAAAATAATTTAATGTGGTTTGCTCAACCCTTAAACCAAGAAATGTCTTTGAATATCAAATCAAACTATGAGAATTTTAATTTTCACTTGATGGAGCTGCAAAAGATTGGATGTATTATTTACAACCTAAAGATGTAACATGTTGGAACGATTTGAGTGTTATTTATTGCACAAATTTTTTATAGCATAAAAGAACACTTCTATTCGTAAAGGGATCTCAGGGATCAAGAAATTTTTGGGGAGTCAATGTGTGAGTAGGGAGTGATTCAAGAAGTTGTGTGCAAGCTGCCCACATCAGCAAATTAGTGAAAAACTCTTCATCCAAAACTTTTACGAAGGACTCACACTAATAGGGAGAAGCATGGTGGTTGACGTGGCTGGAGGAACATTGGTGGGAAAGACATCAGTAGTAGAATGTTCATAGATTTACAAGATGGCTCAAAACACACAACAATTTGGCGATCGAGGTATACCACATGTCATGGGATTATATTAGGTAAGTCCATATTCACATTAAAGTCATTTTATTGATACCAAGTTGGAAAAATTGACCACTATGGTGAGGTCGGTTGCTTTGGATAAAAAACAACCCTACCCACTCCTATGATGCCATGTCGGAATTGCAGTGAAATAAATTACCCAACCGACTGTTTCCCCCAATTACAAGAGTAAGAGGATTGTGCAATGGTAATCCCTAGGAGACCATATCAGCAACAACAATAGCCAAAACCCCAAATGAAGTTTGATTCCTTCTCACCAGCATAAAACCAAGTCTGCTAGGATCAACCAGATATGAGTTATACCTTTGGAAAAAAACAAAGGCCCCCCTTTCAACAAAACATCCAACATCTTCCACCTTACCAATAGGGATTCCAACAACCTTAAATGAGATTTAATGCTCAAGAATCTACATGTCAATAACAAAAGGAATCATCATACCTAGGTAGATTCTAACATTCCTGGCCTATTTAAACAAATTGTTCTTAATCAATATAATGAGTTGAAGAGATATGGTTTGATGTTGACAGATTTGAAGACACAGATGATCTAGATTTCCACCTCCCTCTATGAGTTGGTAGGTATGAACTCTATAAATATTCCTTCCCAATCTCTCTAAATCCCAAGGGGAATGTCAATGCCATCACATTGAGAAGTTGGATAGAAAAATTGATACATCTACACGTATCGTTCTTCCGGGATTCACCTCAACTTCAGAGAGGCCCCATTCCATACCTACTAATGAGAAATCTAATGGTAAAGATAAAGGTAAGAAAAATATTGATGATATTCCTCCTAAACCCCTTACATTTCCAAAATAAATTGTACAAAAAAATATTGCTAATGAAGTAATGAAAAAAGAGGTTTTAGACACATTCATGTGTGTGGAGATCAACATCCCTCTACTTGAATCCATCAAAAAAATACCATGGTATGCCAAATTCCTAAAATAAATTCGTACCAATCGAGGTGGGAATAAGGGAAATGTGAGAATTGATATTGGAGGAAATGTGTTAGCACTCATTACACCAACTCTAGCAATGCCATAAAAGTGCCATGATCCAAGGGAATTCTCTATACCATGCACCATAGGGGATTTTCACTTTTTTTATGTTCTCTATGATTTATGATCTTGCATAAATGTAATGCATGACACTGTATTTTCTTCATTACAGGATGGTGAGTTGAAGCCGAAAAGGGTATTGGAGGAGTTGGAAAATAGGGATACAACATATTCAGAAGGTGTCCTTGAGGATGCACTTGTCTGATTAAGATACATGATATTTCCAGCATATTTATGCATACTTAACATGGAGTATGATCACGTATGTTCCCATTATCCCATTATCTTATGCAAACCCTTTGTCAAAACCTCAAAAAATATCATAATTGTCCACGAGGGTACACTTTCCAGGGAATTTGGAGATGAAGTTGTGATATTTAATGTTATGGACTCCATGAATGACCCCTTAGAAGACTATTCTACATTTTTTATCTCCCATATTGAACCACCAATGAAAAACCCCATAGAGTTTGATTGCCATATGGTTAAAGAGATTATGGGAATTGGTTCTGGTTTGAGGTCTATGAGCACTACAACACCCATTGCTAATGAACAAGACTCTCTTAGATTTGATTTTGAAATGGATTCAGATTATGATTTTGATCACGTGAACTTAAATATGATATGGATGTTGAGTATGCTGATGGATTTTATGAACTATTCTCTGATTTTGATGATTTCTATTCAGATACTAGTTCACTTTGTGCATATATTTCAGTTCCTTCACTATCTCCATCCATACCGCACCTCCTATATTTGAACTCAATCCATTGCCACCTAATCTCAAATACTCATACTTGCTGAGTGGTAAAATATTACTTTTTTTTATTGCTATCAATTTCTCTTTTTAACATGAAGAAAAACTATTGAATATTTTTATGGCGATCATTAGGGAAATCGGGCGGACCTTGGTTGACATATCAAGTATTAGCCTCAACATTTGCATGCATATGATTCTTTTGGATGATGGTGCTACACATGTTAGGTAGCCACAAATGCGACTCAATCTGACCCTTCAAGAAGTTATTAAAAATATGTTAAAAAAATTCTTGTGGTAGGTATAATCTACCTAATTTCAGATTTCCAGTGGGAAAGACCTATTCAGGTTACACCTAAGAAAATTGGTGTTACTGTTGTTAGAAATGAGAAAGATGAGATAATTCCAATGAGGGTAATAATAGTTCGAGTGTGTTTATTGATTATAGTAAGAAAAATCAATCTACTCAAAAAACCATTTTCCCCTTACATTTATTGATCAGATGCTTGAGAGACTAGCTGGGAAGACACATTATTGTTTCATTGATGGATTTTCATGATATTTTCAGGTTTATATTTCTCTGAAAGATCAATAGAAGAAAACATTAATTTTCCATTTGGCACATTTTCCAACAGTAGAATGCTATTTGGACTTTTCAATGCTCTAGGTACCTTCCAGAGACGCATGGTGTGTTTTTTTTAATTTTTTTGAGACCTTGATGGGGGTATTTATGGATGATTTCACAATGTATGGGTCATCATTTGATGATTTTATATCTAGTTTGGGAAAGGTTTTGAATTTTTGCATTGAGAAGAATCTGTTATTGAACATTGAAAAGTGTCATTTTATGGTAGTGCATCACATTATCTTAGGGAATGTAGTTTTAAAAAATGGGATATTGGTTGACAGATAGAAGGTATATATTATATCATCCATACCGTACCCTTCATTTGTGCGTGATGTTAGATATTTCCTAGGGTATGTAGGATTTAATCAGTGGTTCATCAAATATTTTATTATGATTGCACTTCCTATGTAATGATTACATAAAAAGTATTATAATTTTTTGTTTGATGGTTCTTGCAGGACATCCTATGCTGAGCTAAATAAGTTTCTGACAACTCCACCGATCATACAGCCCCCACAGTGGGAGCTTCCTTTTGAGCTTATGTGTGATGCCTCCAACTTCATGGTCATAGATATCTTATCTTAGATGGTGGAGGGATGTTCACATGTGATTTCATATGCATCGAAGACATACATTCCACCTAGTAAAACTACACAACCACAGAAAATAAGTTTCATGATGTTATATTTGCTTGTGATAAATTCCATTCATATTTATTGGGATCTAAAGTTGTTTTTTCTAACCACGCAGATCTGATGTACCTCATGAAGAATCCTAATTCAAAGACCTATCTAATCCAATGGATGCTCCTTCTTCAATAATTAGATATTGAGATAAAGGACAAGAAGGGGTCGGAAAACATGGTGGTAGATCGTATGAGTAGGTTAACTCACACATTAGTGGATGACACCGCGGACCATGTACCACTTTGAGACACTTTTATTCAATTCCCATCATTATGCCATCTCAGGTACGCATCCTTGTTATTCTTATTTAGTCGACTACCTTGTTGCCTCTAAAATCCTAGTAAATCTAAATATACATCATGTCCAAAAATTGAAAAGTGAGTCATGATTTTATGTTTGGGACGATCTTTACATATGGAGCATGTTTTTTTGATAATGTTATTAAGAGGTGTGTTCATGATCATGAGTTTGAGTTTGTTTTACATTTTTTTCATACACATGCTTATGGTGGATACATTGGACCCCAACAGACTGCTCGGAATGTCTTAGACTCGGTATTATATTGGCCATGATTATTCCATGATGCCTGATTAGCCACAAAATGAGGCTAATATTCATTGTTAATATATATAATATTCATATTATTTTTTATTCATAATCATCATTTTAGTGCATTTTACACTTTTAACATCACTTCACATTATGATTGTAATTCTTACTTAAAATGCACTATTATGTGGTACATTTTTGAACATCATTTAAAGTACCCAATGATTCATCTGATTTTAAGGAATCTAATTATACATATTTTAATTTGATAATTTTCGAAATTAATCTACACTTAAATATGAACATGTTTGATTCAGGTATCAATGGAGAATTCACGGGGGATGATGGAGATATTTGTTAATTAAGGGAAGAAATTATAGAGAAGGAAGATTGGAAAACATCCCACTAATATGATCATATCTCTAAATCCACAACTCCAAATGGGCCTCAATTTTACATCCGTCTATAAGACATCCGAATCTACATTTTCTTCTTCTATGGACCACTCTGATTTGTCCATCTAGAAGGTCTTCCAAGCGTGTCTATTCGGTGAATGAAATATGGATACCACTTCGGGTCAAGGGTGGAAAAATCAACTCTCTCTTACTTTCCACCCACCTATGGCCTACCACAATTAATTGACAAGACTTGTAATGTTGGAGGCTCTACCCAAGGGCTCAAAAATGCCTATTTAAGGCTTTGGTGTTGGAGGATTGAAGAAGCATGGATGCTTTCTTCAATTGTAATGTTATGTTGCAATTTTGTTGTCTCAAATTTGTCTTTCACATGTAAGTTGTTCAATTCACATTAGTTTCTTAATAAAAGTTCTTATTCTAATCCTATTCTGTTGTTCTTCATATCACTTTGATACCATTGGATCATGGTGTGAATTTATTCACACCAATCCTTCTGAAATTATTCACACAACGGTGGAGTTAACATTTTATTTTTGTTGTTTTCTTTACTTCTCCATTTCATCCCTCATGAGTCTACTTTCCGCTTCCATTTAAACCATGGGATCAATGGAGGGATAACCCACTTATGGGTTGATCCAAGGGAGTACGAAAGGGCTGGATTGGATGTTATTTATCACCTCATTAATGTATAATCACTTCTTTAATTGAGATTTTTATTTGATGATTTTTAAACTCCATCGTCCTTGTTGAATTTAAGGCCACACACTTCAAGTGCTCATACAAACCTTTACCTTGACGTGCTAAAAACTTTGATACTTCAAGTGTATAGTTGATTAGTATTAAAGGGTGTAAGAATTAAACCATTAAGTGATGATGTTGTTTTATCTCCTTAAATGAACCCATCTCAAAATAATGAAATTTAATTCATTAAAAAGGAAATACGTCCAATCCACCCCAAGCGATAACCTAGGATCAACTCATTATTTTAAATTGAATTCACTTAAGTCTATTATAGTTCCTTTAAACCCATGTAAATTAAAACCATGTTTTCCACTTCATAGCCAAAAATAGTCCATATAATGTACCTGTCTATAGGTTACTTCTTATGTCTCTGAGGATTTGACAACCCAAGCTAAACTACAAGGACCGTCTTATCTTCTTCTCTTGGGTAAATTTGAGCGAGCATAAAATTTTGGTGTCGTTGTTGGGGACCCAAGTATTTCAACTAACCACCCATTCTATTCTCCCCCATTTCTTATTTTCTCATCCAAATTCTCTTATCTTGTCCCTTTCTCATTTTTTTTCTTTTGGCGCATGTCCGCCTACACCTACGATCAATCAAACCGTCTAGTTAGGGTGGATAGTCATGGGGTTGGGGAGACAAGTACACAAAGGGAACTCTTTCCATTAGATCCTAATCTTCCAAACACCCATGAGTTAAAAATTGAGGCCATTTCAATGGAAGTTATTCAAATAAACCAACTCATAAACCCGGGTGGGAACCAAAATGGAAACCCAAATGAGGCTGCCCCAAACTTGGGGGATGCGATGGATCAAATCATGAATGACTACCTCACACCTTCTTGGACCAATGCCCCCTCATGAATTAGAAAAAATTCCCTTGGAGATGCCAACTACATCTTTAAACCCCATGTCCTAAACCATCTACCTGCATTCCATGGAATGGAGTCCGAGATGCCCTACCTTCACATTAAGGAGTTCAATGACATTGTAGAAACCATGTGTCCCCCACATAAACTAGAATCATCTAAGATGAGGCTATTTCCATTTTATTTAAAGGATCGATCTAAAAATTGGCTAAACAATTTGAGACCATCATCCATAAACTCAAGGGACCAACTACAGAGATAATTCTACAAAAAATACTTTCCCCACCACAAAAGAATTGCACTTAAAAAGAGTATCCAAATTTTTTTTGAAAAAGAGGGAGAGTCATTCTATAAAACACAAGAGAGGTTCAAAGACACTCTAAATATGGTTCCAAACCATGGTTTCTCTATTCCTGAACAAGTGAAAGTTTTCTATGAAGGGTTGGGCCCGGGGAACAAACAATTCATTGACATGATGTTTAATGGAACCTTTAAAAACAATGCCCCAAATGATGCTTACGAGTATTTAGAACGCCTTTCTGAACAAAACAGAACATGGGGAAATTAACCTTATTCTAAAAATCCACAAAGAACTACTGGAATTCACACACTTAGAGAAGAGGAAATCCTTAGGGCTAAACTCGCAGCACTCTCTAGGAAGGACGAAGAGATAGACCTTAGGAAAGTCCATGAAATCCAAACTGTTGACCCTGTTTGCTCAATTTGTGACAAACATGACCATAAGACTGACAACTGACCAACCATTCCATCCATAGAGGATGTTCTTTTATGAGGACCCCCAATGGAAGTAAATTCTTTGAACTTTAAAAAGCCTAAATACCAAAACAACTTCAACCCAAGGTATAATGACCACCCAGGCTTCCACTGGAAAGATGACCAAAAACCTAGCCAACCACAGGGACAAAATCCTTACCCCCATAAGAACTAAGAATCCCATAAATAGTTCCAAACCAAACCTATCTAATACCATCATCCACCAGTCCATTTTCAACAAACCATCCCACCTTCAAAATATCCCCTTGGGATAAACCAATCTTCTCAAGCACCAACCCAAACTGTTCCACAAAGACTACTAGAACAACTATGCAAACAAATGGAGAGGATGAACTCGGAGGTATCTTCCCTAAAACAATAACTTCAAACCATCAATATTGGAAAGGCACCCATGCCTACTCAGGCGGTTCCATCCTCAACTACAAGGGGAGAGTCAAGTTGTGCTCAAACAACTCATGAACAACTAAAGGCTGTGACTGTTTTAAGAAGTGGGAAATCAATTGAGAAACCTGAACAACTAATTCTGAACCCACCTGAAGATTCAAACATGGATGAAAATTCAAATGAACCACAAGATCAAACTGAGGAAACTGATAACATTGTCAAGGAAACAACTCTTCAATAAACAACCCCACAACCTGAACCATTTCCTCAACGCATGAGGGGGAAACCCAAGCCTGAACAGAGTGAAACATTGAGGGAAATCTTTTCACAATTCAAGTTGAACATACCCCTTGTCGATGCATATCCAAACCGTACCTTCCTACTCAAAGTACCTTAAGGACTTGTGTAATTTTAAAAGAAAATTTTCACATAAAAACCAACTCCTTTTGGCTTCTAATGTGAGTACCAACATTCAAGGGACCATTCCTCCTAAGTTAAAAGACCCGTGTTGCCCTTACATCAATGTGGAACTATGAGCAAGAAAAGTTCTCAAGGCCTTGTGTGACCTAGGTGCTAGTGTCAATCTCATCCCTTATACTGTGTACTTCCAGTTAGGCCTAGAAGAGCTCCAACCCAAATCTATCACACTTCAGCTTGCTGATCGTAGCATTAGGGTTCCAAAGGGTATTTTAAAGGATGTTCTGGTAAAGGTTGAAAACATCATCTACCCTGCTGACTTCATTGTCCTTGACAACCATCCAATCTTAGGAAATAAGGAACAAACCCAAATCATCCTTGGTCATCCATTCCTTGCAACAATAAACTCTGTTATCCGAGTTCAAAAAGAGAACATGACCATCACCTTTGGGAACATGAGTCTAGACTTGAAAATCTATAATTCATGTTTACAAATAGGGGATGACGAGGACATTCATGAAGTAATCATGATAGAAAGCATTGATAATGAATCCATGGAACATCAAGGAATATTTGATGAAGGTTTAAGTCAGGATGAGATCGATTTCCTTTTTTCATATGAAGGAAGTTTATCTCCTTGGCTTGAATCATTTTCAAATTGCTCTTATGATGAAGTCTTAAGTCCAACAATCAGTGAAACCTTTCAAGAAACCACTTTCATGGAGACCACTCCAAATTCCTTCCCTAAATCTGATCAAGCCAATATAGTAGCTGAAACTTCTACATGTGGGGAATCAATCCTATATGAAACTCTAGAAAAAGAAATTGAACTTGATCCAATGTCCCAATCTTATGTTGAAATTTCAAACCAACCTGATCTTGAATTGAAGGGACTTCCCACTACACTCATGTATGATTTCCTAGGGTACAATCAAACACATCCGATTTTCATTTCTTCTTCTCTTCAAGACAATCATGAAATGATGCTTCTAGATGTCCTTAGGAAGCATAAGAATGCCATTGGTTGGACCCTTTCTGATATTCCTGGGATTAGACCACTTGTCGGGACTCATAGGATTGTTCTGGAATCTGATTCAAAGCCATGTCGTCAACCTCAACGGCGACTCAATCATCATCTAATAGAGGTAGTAAGGAAAGAACTTCTGAAATTGTTAAAAGCCGGTATCATATATCCCATAGTTGAGAGTGAATGGGTGAGCCCAATCCAAGGGGTTCCAAAAAAGGCTAGAATCACAGTGATAACCAATGAGGATAGAGATATTCTTCCAACAAGGGTGAGTAGTGGATGGAGGGTCTGCATTGAATATAGGAAGTTGAAATCATTCACCAAGAAGAACCATTTCCCCTTACCATTCATTGACCAAGTCCTTGAGAGAGTGGACGGACATGCCTTCTACTATTTCTTAGATGTGTACTTGGGGTACAATCAAATTGAGGTCTCCCTAGAGGATCAAGGGAAGACTACATTCACATGTCCTTTCAGTACCTTTTCCTTCAAACACATGCCCTTTGGTTTATTCAATCCTCCTGGAACCTTCCAGTGATGCATTATGGGAATCTTCTCAGACATGGTAGGCAATTTTCTAGAGGTCTTCATGGATGAATTCTCTGTGTTTGGGGATACTTTTGAGGGATGTCTGAGGAATGTGGAGAGAGTCTTGTCAAGATGTGAAGAAAATAATCTAGTCCTAAACTGGGAAAAATTCCATTTCATGGTTAAAGAGGGACTAGTTCTAGGACATCTGGTCTCAGGTAGGGGGATTGAAGTTGATAAAGCCAAGGTTGACATCATTTGTCACCTTCCATCACCCAAAACTATCAAGTATGTGAGGTATTTATTAGGAAATGCTGGTTTGTATAGATGATTCATCAAGGACTTCAGTTCAATATCCCGTCCCATTTGTGCTCTCATATTAAAGGATTCTCCATTTGATTGGATAGAAAGCTGTGAGGGTTCATTCTCAACCCTCAAATCCTCTCTCACATCTCCTCCCATTATGAAATCTCCAAATTAGAGCCTTCCTTTCGAATGTATGTGTGATGCTAGTGACTTTGTTGTAGGAGCTGTGTTAGGGCGACATTGTGATAAAACTCCTTATGTAATTTCTTATGCAATAAAATCCTTAAATGATACCCAAATCAACTACACCACCACTGAAAAGGAGTTAATTGCTATTGTGTTTGCCTTAGAGAATTTTAGGTCCTACCTTTTATGATCCCCCATCACTGTTTTCACTGACCATTCTGCACTAAAATACCTCTTCCAAAAACAAGATGCTAAGGATAGACTGATTAGGTGGGTCCTTCTCTTACAATAAGTTGACCTTACAATCACGGATAAAAAGGGCGTTGAATTTTTTTATCTGATCACCTATATAGGATGGAATTCAAGGGCAAGTAAAATCACCTTTCTATGTCCGATTCATTTCCTGATGAACACATATACTCTGTGAGTGACTGCCCTTGGTATGCCGACATAGCCAATTTCTTAGTTACATGAGTCAATCCAAAATTCTTAGGGACTCAAGCTCGAAGGAAATTACTTTTTGATTTTAGACATTATGTGTTTGATGATCCATACCTCTATAAGTTCTTCCATGGCCAAGTCATTAGGAGGTGTGTCCCAGAATCTGAAGAAGAGTCCATCCTTAAATTCTGTCATATTGAGGCATGTGGAGGTAACTTTTCTTCTAAGAAAACATCTTCTAAAATTCTTCAATGTGGTCTCTTATGGCCCACCCTCTCAAGGGACTCTTACACATTTTTTCAAAGTTGTATTAGGTGTCAACAAATAGGGTCCATCACAGAAAGGAATCAAATGTCACTCACTCCCATCTTAGTGGTTGAAATATTTTACTGTTGGGGAATTGATTTCGTAAGACCCTTCCAAAACTATAGGGGATACATCTATATCCTTTTAGTTGTTGATTATGTCTCAAAGTGGGTTGAGGCCATTCCCAATAAGTCTAACGATCATCATGTTGTGGTTCGATTTCTAAAAGAGAACATATTTACTCGATTTGGAATTTCTAGGGCTATAATCAGTGATCGAGGAACCCATTTCTGCAACCGCCCATTCTCTTCACTCATGTATAAGTATGGTATTTCTCATAAATTTTCCACTGCATACCATCCTCAAACTAATGGTCAAGATGAGTTACCGAATAGGGAGATTAAGCAAATTCTTGAAAAAACTGTCAACCCCTCTAGGAATGATTGGTCTGAGAAACTATTAGATGCTCTATGGGCCTATCGAACTGCATATAAAACCATTTTAGGAATGTCACCATATAGGTTGGTTTATGGAAAAGCATGTCATTTACCTGTTGAAATTGAGACAAAGGCCTTTTGGGAAATTAAGAAAATGGATTACGACCTCTCATTGGCCGAATCAAAAAGAAAATTAGATCTCAATGAACTGGAGGAACTAAGGATGGAGGCTTATGAAAATTCAAGGATCAATAAATCTAGAGTTCAAGCCTACCAATCTAGGAATATCAAGGTAAAACATTTTGAACCAGGAAAACTTGTGCTCCTATATAGTTCAAAACTTCATTTACACCCATGAAATTTAAGGTCTAGATGGTCAGAACCTTTCATAGTGCATCATGTGTACCCCCATGGGGCAGTAGAGATTCAAGATCCCAAAAGTGGTTACGTTTTCAAGGTCAATAGTCAATGTTTGAAACAATTAATTGAATCATTCAATAAACATGAAATAGTGGTTGAGTTATCTGAGCCAACATATGAACCATGAAAAAATTGATAGCTTTAGGGTTCAAGTCGAGCTAACGACGTTAAAAAAAAGCGCTTCATGGGAGGCAACCCGTGGTTTTCAAGTTTCATATCCTTTTGTTGTTTTAATAAAATTTATATTTTAATTAATCATTTTTATATTTAAAAAAAATATACTATTGACCTGTTATTTTATTATGAGTATGGAAGTGTATGAAAGGGGAGCACCATATTCATCCATGTCACGTGGTGTGATCCTTGACTAATACCTTAACTAGAAATTTAAAAAGAAGGCAATGTATCATCAATTTATTTTATTATATATATATACTTATATTTTACTTATATATATATATACTCTTTTTGATTTGTTTGTTTGTTTTTCTTTTTCCACTAGGGAACTCTGCAAGCGACATGGATATCAAAGGACTAAATTGCAGCAGCAAGAACTTCAAAATTCAACCACCAGGTGACTTCATTCAATGACCCTCATTTTCAATTTCATTTTTTAACTTTCATTCTCTACCTCTACCCCCTTCTAAATTTTCTTTTATTTAAACACAGGGGACAGTGTTATTTTATGTTTGGGGTGAGATAAAATAAAAAATGCTTTTGGGTAAAAAAAGATGAATGATTTGAAAAAAAATTGTGAAAATGGAAGGAAAAATTCCTTTAACTTTGAACATGGTAATACACATTGCACACTTTGAAACTGAATATCAAATAATTTAGCATACTCTGATTCTGATTTTAATCCATATATAATTTCATGAGCATAGATTTTGGAAAGTGTGGATGTCCATTGTGATATATCATCATTTATATTTTCATCCAAATAAAAAAAAGATCACAATGCACGTCATTTGGATAGTGGGGAATTAGTTTGAGTTCATGGGGTCCCCAAATAAATAGCATAGGTTTGGTGATCATTTTAGTATCATATGAGTATTCAAAAAATTAAAAATTAAAAAAACATTTGCGTGTAGAGCAATGAAATGACCTAATGCATGGCTTTCGACACTTGGGGATCGTGACTCCATAGTTGTCTGGCCCAGAGTTAGTAATTTTATCTCTATTTTTGGTAATTTTAATATGTTTTTGACTGTGTTAACTTGAGATGATGACCGAGTATATTGGATTCACTTGGTTTCCTAAGGTCTTTGATCCTGGGAGTCATCAGCGAAGTCTCGCTACAAGGGTTGACTCTTTTGAGTGCAATTTCAATTACCATGGGAAAATTGCAAAAAAACAAAACAAAAAAAACAAAAAAAATATGATACAAATTTTTTTTGAATACTCATCTTAATATTGAAAAGTGATTCCACATAGCGCTTCCATCATTTCCCCCTTGAATAAAGATGAACCCCCCATGTCTATTGTGGTACACAACACATCCTCATACTTAATTGATATTGGACAAAATATATAAATGAATTTGAGCAAAGGAATGGGATTGAGATTAGGATCTACTTATAAAACTATCTTGTATTAAAATATTTTGATGGGTTTCATGCTTTTTTTGTATTAGTGTTTTTGGTGATCATTGTGTATTAAAATGTTTTTGGAAAAGGGAATTCGAATTTCATTTTTGATGAGATATATTTTGCTCGGGACTAGAAAAACTCAAGTTGGGGGTGTGATTATCCACTAAATGAGGCTAATATTCCTTGTTAATATATATAATATTCATATGATTTTTTATTCATAATCATCATTTTAGTTCATTTTACACTTTGAACATCATTTCACATTATGATGGTAATTCTTACATAAAATGCACTATTATGTGGTACATTTTTGAACATCATTTAAAGTACCCAATGATTCATCTGATTTTAAGGAATATAATTATACATATTTTAATTTTATATTTTTTTAAATTTATCTACACTTAAATATGAACATGTTTGATTCAGGGATCAATGGAGAATTCATGGAGAATGATGGAGATATTTGGTAATAAAAGAAAGAAATTCTGGAGAAGGCAGATTGGACAACATTCCACTAATATGATCATATCTCGGAATCCACAACTCCAAATGGACCCAAATATTACAGAAGGCTATAAGACATCCGGAGCTACATTTTATTCTTCTATGGACCACTATGATTCGGCCATCTAGAAGATCTTACAAGTGCGTCTGTTCGGTGAAAGAAATCTGGATGCCACCTTGGGTCAAGGGTGGAAAAATCAACTCTCCCTTACTTTCCACCCACCTATGGCCTACCAAAATTAATTGAGGAGACTTGGACTGTTGGAGGATCGACCCCAAGGGCTCAAAAATTCCTATTTAAGGTAGTGGTGTTAGAGGATTCAAGAATCTTGTATGCTTTGTTCAATTGTAATGTTATGCAGCAATTTTGTTGTCTCAAATTTGACTTTCACATGTATGTTATTCAATTCACTTTAGTTTCTTAATAAAAGTTCTTATTATACTCTTATTCTGTTGTTTTTCATATCACTTTGATACCTTTGTATCATGGTGTAAATTTATTCACACCAATACTTGTGAAATTATTCACACAACGGTGGAGTGAACATTTTATTTTTGTTGTTTTTTTAACTTCTCCATTTCCTCCCTCATGAGTCTACTTTCCGCTTCCATTGAAACCAACGGATAAATGGAGGGATAACCCACTTATTGGTTGATCCAAGGGAATAGAAGGAGGCTGGATTGGATGTTATTTATCACCTCACTAATGTATAATCACTTATCTAATTGAGATTTTTATTTGATGATTTTTAAACTCCATCGTCCTTGTCGAATTTAAGGCCACACACTTCAAGTGCTCATAGGAACCTTTACCTTGAAGTTGTCAAAACATTGATCCTTCAAGTGTATAGGTGATTAGTATTAAAGGGTGTAGGCATTAAACCTGTAAGTGATGATGTTTTTTTATCTCCTTAAATGAACCCATCTCAAATATAAGAAATTGAAATCATTAAAAAGGAAATACGTCCAATCCACCCCGAGTGATAACCTAGGATCAAATCATTATTTTAAATTGAATTCACATAATTATCTTAGAGTTAATTTAAACCCATCTAAAATCAACCCAAGATGGCAACTTCATAGCCAAAAATATTCCATAGAATGTATGTGTCTATATGTTACTTCTTAGGTCTCTGAGGATTCGACAACCCAAGCTAAACTACAAGGACCGTCTTACATTCTTCTCTTGGATAAATTTGAGCGAGAATAAAATTTTGGTGCCGTTACCGGGGACCCAAGTAAGTCATCTAAACACCCATTCTATTCTCCCACATTTCTTCTTTTTTCATCCAAATTCTCTTATTTTATCCCTTTCTCATTTTTTTGGCACATGTCCGCCTACACCTGCGATCAATCAAACCGTCTAGTTAGGGTGGATAGACTTGGGGTTGGGGAGTAAAGTACACCAAGGAAACTCTTTCCATTAGATCCTAATCTTCTAAACACCCCTGAGTTAAAAATTGAGGCCATTTCAATGGAAGGTATTCAAAGAAACCAACTCATAAACCCAGGTGGGAACCAAAATGGAAACCCAAATGAGACTGCCCGAAACTTGGAGAATGTGATGGATCAAACCATGAATGACTACCTCAAACCTTCTTAGACCAATGCCACCTCATGAATTAGACACAATTCCCTAGGATATTACAACTACATCTTTAAACCCCATGTCCTAAACCATCTTCCCACATTCCATGGAATGGATTCCGAGATGCCCTACCTTCACATTAAGGAGTTCAATGACATTGTAGAAACCATGTGTCCCCCACATCAACTAGAATCAGCTAAGATGAGGCTATTTCCTTTTTATTTAAAGGATCGAGCTAAAAAAAGGCTAAATAATTTGAGACCATCATCCATAAATTCTTGGGACCAACTACAAAGATAATTCTACAAAAAATACTTTCCCCACCACAAAATAATTGCACTTAAAAAGAGTATCCAATTTTTTTTTGAAAAATAGGGAGAGTCATTCTATGAAACATTGGAGAGGTTCAAATACACACTAAAAATGGTTCCACACCATGTTTTCTCTATTCCTGAACAATTGAGAATTTTCTATGACGGGTTGGGCCTGGGGAACAAACAATTCATTGACATGATGTGTAATGGAACCTTTAAAAACAAATCCCCAAATGATGCTTACGAGTATCTACAAAGCCTTTCTGAACAAAAACAAACATGGGGAACATCCCATTATTCTGAAAAGCCACAAAGAACTACTGGAATTCATACACTTAGAGAAGAAGAAATCCTTAGGGCTAAACTCGCAGCACTCTCTAAGAAGGTTGAAGAGATAGACCTTAGGAAAGTCCATGAAATCCAAACTGTTGACCCTGTTTGCACAATTTGTGACAAACATGACCATAAGACTGACAACTGGCCAACCATCCCATCAATAAAAGATGTTCTTTTAGGAGGACCCCAGTGGAAGTAAATTATTTGAACTTTCAAAATCCTCAATACCAAAACAACATAAACCCAAGGTATAATGACCACCTAGGCTTCCGCTGGAAGGATAACCAAAAACCTATCCAACCACAGGGAAAAAATCCTTACCCCCATCAGAACTACCAATCCCATAAACATTTACAAACCTAACCTATACAATACCAATAGCCACCAGTCTATTTTCAACAAACCATCCCACCTCCAAAATATCCCCCCGGGATAAACCAATCTTCTCAAGCACCAACCCAAACTGTTCCACAAAGACTACTAGAACAACAATGCAAAAAAAATAGAGAGGATGAACTTGGAGGTATCTTCCCTAAAACAAGAACTTCAAACCATCAAAACTGGAAAGGGACCCATGCCTAGTCAGGTGGTGCCATCCTCAACTTCAAGGGGAGATTCAAGTTGTGCTCAAACAAATCATGAACAAATAATGGTTGTGACTATTTTAAGTGGGAAATCAATTTAGAAACCTGATCAACTAATTCAGAACCCACCTGAATATTCAAACTTGGATGAAAATTTAAATGAACCACAAGATCAAACTAAGGAAACTTATAACATTGTTAAGGAAACAACTATTCAACAAACAACCCCACAACCTACACCATTTCCTCAACGCATGAGGGGGAAACCCATGCCTGATCTAAGTGAAACATTGAGGGAAATCTTTTCACAAGTCAAGTTGAACATACCCCTTCTCGATGCAATCCAAACCATACCTGCCTACTGAAAGTACCTTAAGGACATGTGTACTTTTAAAAGAAAACTTTCACATAAAAACCAAGTCCTTTTGGCTACTAATGTGAGTACAACCATTCAAGGGACCATTCCTCCAAAGTTGAAAGACTCGGGTTGCCATTACATCAATGATGAACTAGGAGAGAGAAAAGTTGTCAAGGCCTTGTGTGACCTAGGTGCTAGTGTCAATATCATCCCTTATGCTGTGTACTACTAGTTAGGCCTAGAAGATCTCCAACCCACATATGTCACACTTCATCTTGATGATCGTAGCATTAGGGTTCCAAAGGGTATTTTAAAGGATGTTCTGGTAAAGGTTCAAAACTTCATCTACCATGCTGACTTCATTGTCCTTGAAAACCATACAAACTTAGGAAATAAGGACCAAACCCCAACCATCCTTAATCGTCCATTCCTTGCAACAATAAACTCTATCATCTGAGTCCGAAATGGGAACATGACCATCACCTTTGGGAACATGAGTCTAGACTTGAACATCTATAATGCACGCTCACAAATAGGGGATGACGAGGACATTCATAAAGTAAACATGATAGGAAGCATTTATAATGAATCCATGGAACATGAAGGAATATTTTATGAATGTTTAAGTCAGGATGAGATTGATTTCCTTTGTTCATATGAAGGAAGTTTACCTCCTTGGATTGAATCATTTTCAAATTGCTCTTATGATGAAGTCTTAGGTCCAAAAATCAGTGAAACCTTTCAAGAAACCACTTTTATGGAGACCACTCCAAATTCCTTCCCTAAATCTGATCAAGCCAATATAGTACCTGAAACTTCTACATGTGGGGAATAAATCCTATATGAAACTCTAAAAAAAGAAATTGAACTTGATCCAATGTCCCAATCTTCTGTTGAAATTCCGAACCAACCTGATCTTGAATTGAAGGAACTTCCCACTACACTCAAGTATGATTTCCTTGGGGACAATAAAACACATCCTATTGTCATTTCTTCTTATCTTGAAGCCAATCATGAAAGGATTCTTCTATATGTCCTTAGGAAGCATAAGAAATCCATTGGTTGGACCCTTTCTGATATTCCTGGGATTATCCCACTTATCGGGACTCATACGACTGTTCTCGAATCTGATTCAAAGCCATATCGTCAACCTCAACGGCGACTCAATACTACTCTAATGGAGGTATTAAGGAATGTACTTCTGAAAGTGTTAAAAGATGGTATCTTATATCCCATAGCTGAGAGTGAATGGGTGAACCCAATCCAAGTGGATCCAAAAAAGGCTGGAATCACAGTGATAACCAATGAGGATGGAGAGATTCTTCCAACAAGGGTGAGTAGTGGATGGAGGGTTTGTATTGACTATAGGAAGTTAAAATCATTCCCCAAGAAGGACCATTTCCCCTTACAATTCATTGACCAAGTCCTTGAGAGAGTGGAAGGTCATGCCTTCTACTGTTTCTTAGATGGGTACTCGGGGTACAATCAAATTGAGGTCTCCCTAGAGGATCAAGGGAAGACTACATTAACATGTCCTTTAGGTAACTTTTCCTTAAAACAAATTCCCGTTGTATTTTTCAATGCTCCTGGAACCTTCTAGCGATGCATGATGGGAATCTTCTCAGACATGGTTGGAGATTTTCTAGAGGTCGTGATGGATGAGTTCTCTGTGTTTGAGGATAATTTTGAGGGATGTCTGAGGAATGTGGAGAGAGTATTATCAAGATGTGAAGAAAATAATCTAGTCCTAAACTGGGAAAAATTCCATTTCATGGTTAAAGAGGGACTAGTTCTAGGCCATCTGGTCTCAGGTAGGGGGATTGAAGTTGATAACGCCAAGGTTGACATTATTCGTCAGCTTTCATCACCCAAAACTATCAAGGAAGTGAGGTCTTTATTAGTACATGCTGGTTTCTATAGAAGATTCATCAAGGACTTTAGTTCAATATCCTGTCCCCTTTGTGCTCTCCTAGTAAAGGATTCTCCATTTGTTTGGACAGAAAGCTGTGAGGGTTCATTCTCAACCCTCAAATCCTCTCTCACCTCTCCTCCCATTATGAAATCTCCAAATTTGAAACATCCTTTAGAAATTATGTGTGATGCCAGTGACTTTGTTGTCGAAGCTATGTTATGACAACGTTGTGATAGAACTCTTTATGTCATTCCTTATATAAGAAAATCCTTAAATGATTCCCAAATCAACTACACCACCACTGAAAAGGAGTTACTTGCAATTGTGTTTTCCTTAGAGAATTTTAGGTCCTACCTTTTAGGATCCCCCATCACTGTGTTCACTGACCATTCTGCACTAAAATACCTCTTCCAAAAACAAGATTCTAAGGATAGACAGATTAGGTGGGTCCTTCTCTTACAATAATTTGACCTCACAATCAAGGATAAAAAGGGCGTTGAAAATGTTGTTGCTGATCACCTCTCTAGGATGGAATTCAAGGACAACTCAAATCACCTTTCAGTGTCTGATTCATTTCCAAATGAACACCTATACTCTGTGAGTGACTGCCCTTGGTATGCCGATATAGCCAATTTCTTAGTTACATGAGTCATTCCAAAATTCTTAGGGACTCAATCTTGAAGGAAATTACTTTCTGATGTTAGACACTATGTGTTTGATGATCCATACCTCTATAAGTTCTGCCCTGACCAAGTCATTAGAAGGTGTGTCCCAGAATCTGAACAACAGTCCCTCCTTAAATTCTGTCATAGTGAGGCATGTGGAGGTCACTTTTCCTTTAAGAAAACATCTGCTAAGATTCATCAATGTGGTCTCTTCTGGCCCACCCTCTCAATGGACTCTTACACATTTTTTCAAAGTTTTCCAAGGCGTCAACAAGTAGGGCCCATCACAAAAAGGAATCAAATTCCACTCACTCCCATCTTAGTGGTTGAAATATTTTACTGTTGGGGAATTGATTTCATGAGACCCTTCCCAAACTCTAGTGGATACCTCTATATCCTTTTAGCTGTTGATTATGTCTCAAAATGGGTTGAGGCCATTCCCACTAAGTCCAACGATCATCACGTTCTGATTCGATTTCTAAAAAAGAACATATTTTCTCAATTTGGCATTCCTAGGGATATAATCAGTGATTGAGGAACCCATTTCTGCAACCACCCATTCTCTTCACTCATGTATAAGTATGGTATTTCTCATAAAGTGTCCACTGCATACCATCCTCAAAATAATGGTCAAGCTGAGTTAGCGAATAGGGAGATTTATAAAATTATTGAAAAAACTGTCAACCCCTCTAGGAAATATTGGTCTGAGAAACTCTCAGATGCTCTTTGGGCCTATCAAACTGCATATAAAACCATTTTAGGAATGTCACCATATAGGTTGGTTTATGGAAAAGCATGCCATTTACCTGTTGAAATTTAGCATAAGGCCTTTTGGGCAATTAAGAAAATGGATTATGACCTCTCATTGGACGAAAAAAAGGAAATTAGATCTCAATGAACTAAAGGAACTAAGGATGGAGGCTTATGAAAATTCAAGGATCAATAAAGCAATAGTTCAAGCCTACCAATCTAAGAATATCAAGGTCAAACATTTTGAACCAGGAAAACTTATGCTCTTGTATAGTTCAAAACATCATTTACACCCAAGAAAGTTATGGTCTAGATGGTCAGGGCCATTCATAGTGCATCATGTGTACCCCCATGGGGCAGTAGAGATTCAAGATCCCAAAAGTGGTTACATTTTCAAGGTCAATAGTCAAAGGTTGAAACCATTCATTGAATCATTCAATAAACATGAAATAGAGGTTGAGTTAACTGAGCCAACCTATGAACCATGAATAAATTGATAGATTTATGGTTCAAGTCGAGCTAACGACGTTAGAAAAAAGCACTGCATGGGAGGAAAACCATGGTTTTCAAGTTTCCTATCATTTTGTTGTTTTAATAAAATTAATATTTTAATTAATCATTTTTATATTTAAAAAAATAGACTGTTGACATGTTCTTCTATTATGAGTATGGATGGGTAAGAAAGGGGAGCACCATACTCATCCGTGTCATGTGGTGTGATCCTTGAGTAATACCTTACCCAAAAATTTAAAAAGAAGATAATGTATCATCAGTTTATTTTATTATATATATATAATTATATTTTACTTATATATATATATATATACTCTTTTGTTTTGTTTGTTTGTTTTCCTTTTTCCACTAGGGAACTCTGCAAGCGACATGGATATCAAAGGACTAAATTGGAGCAGTAAGAACTTCAAACTTCAACCACCAGGTGACTTCATTCCATGACCCTCATTTTCAATTTTCTTTTTTAACTTTCATTCTCCACCTCTACCCCCTTCTAAATTTTCTTTTCTTTAAACACTGGGGATAATGTTATTTTATGTAGGGGGGGAGAGATAAAATAAAAAATGATTTTGTGTCAAAAAAAATATAAATGATTTAAAAAAATTGAGAAAATTGAAGGAAAATTCGTTTAACTTTGAACATGGTAATACACATTGCACACTTTGAAACTGAATATCAAATAATTTAGCATACCCTGATTCTGATTTTAATCCTTGTATAATTTCATCAGCATATATTTTGGAAAGTGTGGCTATCCAATGTGATATGTCATCGTTTATATTTTCATCCAAATAAAAAAAAGATCACAATGCACGTCCTTTGGATAGTGGGGAATTAGATTGAGTTCATGGGGTCCCCAAAATAAATATCATAGGTTTGGTGATCATTTTAGTTTAATATGAGTATTCAAAAAAAAAATAAAAAATAAAAATTTGCGTGTAGAGCAATGAAATAACCTAATGCGTGGCTTTCTACACTTGGGTATCATGACTCCATAATTGTCTGGCCCAGAGTTAGTAATTTTATATATATTTTTGGTAATTTGATTTTTATTGACTGAGTTAACATGAGATGATGCCCGAGTATGTGGGATTCACTTGGTACCCTAAGGTCTTTGACCCTGGGAGTCATCACCAAAGTCTCTCTACAGGGGTTGACTGTTTTGAGTGCAATTTCAATTACCATGAAAAAATTGCAAAAACAAAACAAAACAAAAAAAATAGAAAAAATATGATACAAAAAAAATTGAATACTCATCTTAATATTGGAAAGTGATTCCACCTAGTGCTTCAATCATTTCCCCCTTGAATAAAGATGAAATCCCATGCCTATTGTGATACACAACACATCCTCATACTTAATTGATATTGGATGAAATATGGCAATGAATCTGAACAAAGGAATGGGCTTAAGATTGGGATCTGCTTATGAAACTATCTTGTATTAAAATATTTTGATGGGTTTCATGATTTTTTGGTATAATTTTTTTTGGTGATCATGGTGTATTAAAATGTTTTTGGAAAAGGGAATTCGAATATCATTTTTGATGAGATATATTTTGCTCGGGACTAGAAAAACTCAAGTTGGGGGTGTGATTAGACACTAAATGAGGCTAATATTCATTGTTAATATATATAATATTCATATGATTTTTTATTAATATTCATAATTTTAGTGAATTTTACACATTGAACATCATTTCACATTATGATTGTAATTCTTACTTAAAATGCACTATTATGTGGTACATTTTTGAACATCATTTAAAGTACCCAATGATTCATCAAATTTTAAGGAATATAATTATAAATATTTTAATTTGATATTTTTGTAAATTGATCTACACTTAAATATGAACATGTTTGATTCAGGGATCAATGGATAATTTATGGAGGATGATGGAGATATTTGGTAATGAAACAAAGCAATTCTGGAGAAGGAAGATTGGAAAACAGCCCACTAATATGATCATATCTCGTAATCCAAAACTCCAAATGAGCCCATATATTACAGGACGCTATAAGACATCAGTAGATCCAGTTTCTTCTTCTATGGACTACTATGATTCGGCTATCTAGAAGGTATTATAAGCGCGTCTATTCGTTGAATGAAATCTGGGTGCCACCTCGGGTCAAAGGTTGAAAAATCAACTCTCCCTTACTTTCCACCCACCTATGGCATACCATAATTAATTTAGGGGACATGGAATGCTGGAGGCTCGACCCAAGGGCCCAAAAATTCCTATTTAAGGTAGTGGTGTTGGAGGATTGAAGAAGCTTGGATGCTTTGTTCAATTGTAATGTTATGCTGAAATGTTGTTGTCTCAAATTTGTCTTTCACATGTAAGTTGTTCAATTCACCTTAGTTTCTTAATAAAATTTCTCCTTATACTCTTATTCTGTTTTTCTTCATATCAATTTGATACCGTTGGATCAAGGTGTGAATTTATTCACACCAAACCTTGTGAAATTATTCACACATCGTTGGAGTGAACATTTTATTTTTGTTGTTTTCTTTACTTCTCCATTTCATCCCTCATTAGTCTACTTTCCGCTTCCATAGAAACCATGGGATCAATGGAGGGATAACCCACTTTTGGGTTGATACAAGGGTGTAGCAAGGGGCTAGATTAGATGTTATTTATCACCTCATTAATGTATAATCACTTATTTAATTGATATTTTTATTTGATGATTTTTAAACTCCATCGTCCTTGTTGAATTTAAGGCCACACACTTTAGGTGCTCATACGAACATTTACCTTGAAGTGCTCAAAACTTTGATCCTCCAAGTGTATAGGTTATTAGTATTAAAGGGTTTAGGAATTAATCTAGTAAGTGATGATGTTGTTTTATCTCCTTAAATGAACCCATCTCAAATAGAAGAAATTGAAATCATTAAAAAGGAAATACGTCCAATCCACCCTGAGCGATAACCTAGGATCAACTCATTCTTTTAAGTTGAATTCACTTAAGTCTCTTAGAGTTCCTTTAAACCCATCTAAAATTAACCCAATTTGGCCACTTCATAGCCACAAACAGTCCATAGACTGTACGTGTCTATAGGTTACTTATTAGGTCTCTGAGGATTCGACAACCCAAGCTAAACTACAAGGACCGTCATACCTTCTTATCTTGGGTAAATTTGAGCGAGAATCAATGCCCCTGTGTTTTGTTAGACATTATCTCATTTCCAACACACCGGGATCATTAATAAGATACATGAGATTCCCCAACAACCAATACTATTCTGTGAGATTTTTGATATATTGGAAACAATTTAATGTGTCCTTTTACTAGTTCACTTGGGTTTTTGGATGTTTTTGTTGTTTTTGATTATGTGAGTAAATGGGTGGAGGATAAGGCCACAAGGACTGATAATTCTCATGTTGAAGTGGAATTTTTCAAGATGCATATTTTTTATAGGTTTTGAGTACCAAAGGCCATCATTAGAGACCAAGAGAAACACTTCTACAATCAGAATTTGGATTCCCTCCATCAAAATTATGGGGTGACATACAAAACATCATCATTATACCACCGCCAAACATATGGCTATGATGAGGTTTCAAATTGTGAGTTGAAATAAAATTTGGAGAAAAATTTGTAGCCGAATAGGAAGGTTTGGTGAAAGCACTTGGATGATGTGCTATGGTCTTATATGACAAAATACAAGACACACATTACTATGTCCCCATTTTGGATATTTTTTGGGGAATCCTATCATCTACACATGGAGGTTGAGCATTAGGCTTGTTGGGATATAAAAAATGAATCATGGATTTTCCCCAAGCTGGAATTCAATAAAAGATAAAATTCAAGAGCTTGAGGAGACTTTATTATCATCCTATGAGAACTCAAGGCTCTACAAAAAAATACCCAAAGCATATCATGACAAAATGATCTAGAAAAGGGAATTTCTTGTTTGAGAGAATGTCCTCTATGGATCACAACTGAAGCTGATGCATGGTAAGTTTAATTTCAGATGATTGGGTTCTTATATTGTATAAATTTTTTTCCATATGGTGTAGTGGATATCTCACAAGAGGACATTGAAATGAGCTTTACAGTCAACGAGCATCGTTTGAAGAAATACATTGAGGTACTTCCAACAGTTGCAGTTGATTTCAACACAGTACATGACACCATAATCACATGATCATATCAAGCTCTTCCTAACCCTTTAACTTTTATTTTTTTCCTATTTAAAATTATAAATTAAATGTACTTATATCATCTCATTGGTTCTCATTGAAGAAAATGAAATATTTTAAGTGTCGGGGATGGGACAACATTTTGGGTTAGATATTTAGGATTTTTGTTTGTGTGTTTTATGTGTAGTTTATATTATGTTTTTGGTTAAAATTTTCAAAAATAAAATCAAAAACCAAAGAAAACAAAACAAAAACTAAAAAACTAAAAAATCAATAAAAAAGAAACTAATATATCATATAACATTCTCATGAGAAAAATATGGAAAATTCATATTTTCAAAATTCGTTGGTAGAAATATAATCATGAGTAAAATTTCATCATCAAGGGATGACTTTAATAAAAATTGTTGTCATCAATGATATGAATGGTTGTGTAATTATAAAAAATTTTAGATTTTGACATAATTATTTTTTATATTTGTTCACGGTAAATTGTGTCATTGATTTCTCCACACAATATTTCACAGAATCATGACATGTGAGTTTATCATAACCAATTGATATTATATTTAGAATAAGTAATTCTGTTCAGCTTCTTACATGGACTTTCCATACATTCGTTTCTCTTCCGATCGTTTCCATCACTGTATCAGATTTACCTATGCATCTTTACCTAATATTTGAGTGGTGTATGCCCTCTATAAAATTAAAAAAAATCCAAATATAAAAAACCTATAAATAAATAGGGGAGTGAAGAAATGTACAACATGTGTGGAAATTTTGGTCGGGAGCCCATGGTTTGACTTATGGGAATGCTTAAATGAGTGGGATTTGGAATTTGATTGCAAAGGATGTTAAATAGGTTGTGTAGAATAGAATCAGGTAAGAAGAAAATTTATTGTTGACATAAATATAATAGATAAACAGTGGTGAGAAAAAATAGGAATGGTTGGAAACTACACACACGTGAAGAATCAGTGGCATGGTAGACGCATGATTTGTTTCTCAATGATTAGTGTTAGGAATCTCACTGGATTTTGTTTTTAATAATTTATGAGAAAATTAATTTAAAATTTCCTTATATTGACGCTTTATGGTATTCTTAAATTGCCTATATTTGCACTGTGGATTGAGAAATATTAATATTCATATCTGGTAACAATTTTTTGGAATACATGATATAAGATTTTTCCCAAGAGTGAAAATGGTTAAGTGTGGGAGAGTTGATGAAACACTTTTTAATTGAATATTTTATTCACTATAAATGATAAAATTTCATCGAATTGTGTTAAATATGTTTATTTATAAAATATTTGGGATTAGATCATTGATTGGAAAATTTGATGGAAATTCCTTGTTTACCCTTTATAGTGAACTTTAGTATTTCGAAGATAAATATTTTAATATTTATTATTTGAACATGAAATTTTGTAACTGTGTTCCTGACATAATATGATACAACTTTCTTTCAGGACATTGGATATAAATTCTAACAACCAGAGATTTTATGAGAATTATTCTTTTTAATTTAATTGATGTCTTGTGTTATACGCTACACCAAAATTATCTTGTTCAATAAGCAACACCGTATTAGCTTACAGTATATGCCACACTATTCTTGGCTCGGGTTACACACAATTTCAAGTTTGTTTTGTAAAAATTATTCAACACAACATTAAGTATATATTTTGTTTAATGAATAAATAAAATATGTTTTTATTATGTTATATGCAACAAAAAGGGAGCTCTCACTACACACATCCTTGACAAGGCTTGCATTACACACAATCATGACCTTCCTTGATAGCGTGTGTAGTACGCAATACCAGGTTTCACTAAACAACAATATATTATTATAATATTATTATGAACTAGCCATTATGAATAGTATTAACTAAATTTTGAATTTTATAACATTATCTTACACATTTTCCATTACATCGTGTGAGAACAAAATAATTTTTTCGAGTAAAACAAGTATTTTTCAAAAAATGCAGCTTTGCCGCCTTTAGATGGCGCACTCACTATAAATCTAGTTTTTGATATGTTTATAAGTTCAATTTGAAAAAATAAAATTCTTCTTTGGAATCAGGATATGAAGATTTACCTTGGATACAATTTTCATATTATTCTGATAACTTTCAAATTTTAATGAATAGTAAACATACGCTATATTTTAATTAAAAACAACTTATTTCATCATAATAATTTATATGGTTAAATTATAATATTTAATGGTTTTAAAGTATAAATAGAATATATTATTACCATTTAATATAATTTATGTCAACAACATTGTTTTTACATTTAATTCATAGGTAAAATTATTTCAATCTTTTGCAATGTTTTAAATTTTAAAACTCGTTTTCTTAACAACGGCATTAATTTTAAATTAATTTCTGAAACTTATATGATTTGAATTTGGAAAAATGGATTCCATATTTTAAATCATTAGGAACAAATTATATTAATAAGATTCTTTTTTATTTTTAGCCATTATGAATAGTAACTACGGTAAATTTTATTTACCATAGTTAAAGGTAAATTGAGGTAATTAAGGGTAAATATAATATTATAAACTTACCCTACCACATGTACTAATATAATTGGATGATTATATTTTACCCTAAATCATTCTTGGGATGAAATGGAATCTAATGGATCCCACTTGTATTTGATTAAGACCTTTTATTTAGTTTATTTAAGGGAAAGTGAAATGTCTCGCTCAAACATTAATAATTAGATTATTTTTAATATATAGGTATACAGAATATAAATTCTATTATAAGTAATCATTTTAAAGATAAAATATTTTTATTTATTATGGTAATTTATTTGTAATTTTTAATAAATATTTTATTACCTTAAAATCTTATACATTAATGATGTAGAAATTATTTATTTAGAGAAAAATCAATAATATAGTTATTATAATACTAATAATACTTATCAAAAGGACCATATACTTGACCAATAATTATTGGTCGAGTATATAGATACCCTAATAATCCAAGGGTAGATATTTGGACCATTTGGAGCATTATATAATCGATTACGACATTTACATTATTTTATTTTAAATGATGTCAAAGATGTCACCCTCATAATTTAATAAATATAACAATTTAAATGTTCTGATTTTAAGATGATAAATTCATGAAAAATTATTATTATGAAAGGTATTATATTTATATTCATCATGGGAATTTATTTTAAATTTTTATGAAAATAATAATTATATTAAATGATTATAAAAAAATGATGTAGTAATTGTTTTATTAAAGGAAATATAAAATAAATGGTTTTATAAATATTAAAATAAACATTATATGAACTAATTAATGTTCTTCATAAAATTTATATATGAATATGAAATTTTAGTAATCTATTAAAAATTTTGGTTTGAATATATCCTCTGTGTGGATTTTATTTAAATTCAAATAAATGAATAGTGTCAAAATTAACACTAATGTTATTTTTTGAAAATAACATAATATTAAATTGTTTAAAAATCACATAAATATTTAAAAATTATATATTTAAATTTATATGGTATAAAATGTCATAAAGTACCCAATTATGCATAATTCACAACACATAATTAATTATTTATAAAAATTTAAAATTTATAATATAATTACCACAAATAAGATTAAATAAATTAAATAATGATAAATCATATTGATAAGGTTTAAAATATATTCCAAACATGTATAAATTTGATTTGATTACGAGATTACAACATTATCTCATCTCACCTTTGGATATAAGTCATTTTTGGAGGTTTTTATGTGGGGTTCAAATTTATTATAAATTAATATTTCTTATATTTCCAAAGGTGCCCCTCTCCTACCTTATAAAAGGGCACCTCCACCCTCTCCTCTTCACAACACATTGATCCATAAATCTCATCCAACCACTGCCCATTTATATATCCACATCCCTAGAAACATTATAGAGGTTTTCGTCTTCTCAAAAGACTAACTCTAGTGCCTTAAGAGGAAGCTTAAAAGAGGTGTGTCGAAGAAGAGGTAATCTCTTCTACCGATTCTTTTAGGTTTCTTTCTCCTTAAAATTCGTATTCTTTATTTGTTTCATTATAAAGTAATAACATAATTATCTATAATATACTGATATGTTATTATAAATATTAAACAAACACCATTTCACCTTCTATCCATCATACGGAAAATGCAATCAACGCGCGTGTCTGCGTACAGATTACCGTCTTCACGACGCGATGAGATTCAATCTCCATGTTAACCATTAAATATTGCTTATAAAGTATATATAATTAATAAAAATGGTATATATAACATAATAATTCTACTCTATTTATGTATATGTTATTTACTTACTTCCATTCAAGTCAATAAGGAAAGGAAAACAACGTTCATGCGTAAGTACGACCTACCGTCTCCATGAACGGTGTGTTTCATTTCATTTATAAATCTATTATATATATATAATGCATATATATATGATATATAAGTCATTTATTAAATTCTAGAAGTTATTAAATCATGATATGAGTAATAATAATATCAAGAACAACAAGTCCAAACATGTACGATAAATGAAACGATTATACCAAAAACGCTGCTTTAACATTAAATTTACAAAAGAACGGGAAATATAAAGTCATAAATGAACTATATATGATATCATAACAATTAATATGATTCTTTAATAAGTAAATGACATTTTTTAAATCATTATACAGGAGGTTCGGATACATAAGAAGAATATCGGACATAAGGTAAGGGATAATTTTGCAATCTCATTTTTATCAGAGATTGTTTATTCATAAGTATTTACTGGGGTTACATTTTTCATCCATGTCCATAAAAATGTTTTCATAAAGATTTTAATATTCTTCCATTAATGTTTAAAGTAATTTTTACCCATCTTTACTTTTACTTTGTGTTATGAAAGGAATCTTTCTTTTGTTTACCATATGTAGTACTTTTTGACTTTTACGTTAAAAGTACGAGGATAATGTTTTCTTTAACTTATACGACATGAATAGAATTTTACGGTTTTATAATGCCTTATTTTAATGAATATTAATATAAAATATTTCATTTCTATTTTCAACAAAATTTTTTTCTTTTAAAACTACATGGAATTTTGTTAAAAAACTGATTTTGAATAAGAAATGATATTTTTCTCAAGAATTCATTTCAAGTGTTTTATCAAAACCATTTTCCATATTAGATGACATTATTTCATATGTGTATGTTTTGAGTATAATGTATCTATGATTTAAATGGTTTCACTTTTCTTATGATGAAATGATATCCATTTTATTTATATGGATTATGTTATGATGGGATGATGTTTTTAAAACCCATTTTATTCTTTAGGTTATGATTAATGATTTATGTTTATGTTGTGCACATGTAAGAATGATTTCATTATGAGATGGGTGGGACCTATATCTCCCTACAATGCATTGGGTAAATATTTATATCTCATTAGATTGACATGGATGGAATAGAAAGTTAATACAGTTCAGTGATATAAGACTGGAACGAGGAGTGAACTCGATTCAGAAAGGGACTTTCTCCACTAAGACGGTCTTGACATCAATGCCTTGGATACTATGGAAATAATAGCATGTTCTTAATGGTTTCCACAATTACATGTTTTATTTTCATGCTATTTTATCATGATTAATGTTTCATTATGATCTATGCCTTACATAATTCCATATTTTACGTCATTGCTCAAGATTTTGATGTTTAATTATTATGTTCATGTTTTTTTATGTTCAAATGTATATAATTTTTTCTATTTTCTCCATGCTTACCCTTAATTAGAATTTGAGCTCACCCTTTATATGTTTTATTTTCCCCAGGATTTAAAAAAAGGTTTTAGTTAAGAAAACAAAATGGGATGATCTTTATGGGATATGTTGAAGATCATTCACCACGGTTAGAAGATTATATTTTGAGTTTCCAAAGACACTAAACTATTACTGTCCTTGTGGGTCTGTTTTTGTTATGTATTAAGTATTAATCAAAAGTAATGTAATTTTCATGTACATCAAGCTTTGTGTCTCTATAGTTGGTATCATAGGAAAGGTTTAGTTAACCTTTGGAAACTAGGATGCGAAAACTTTAGTGAGATCCCTAGATGATATTTCTAAGGTATGTGTAGGGATATCCCTAAGAATTAGTATAATTATAGGTTATAGTCTGAGAATTATGTTGATGATTATGAATAACATAGGGTGAACCTAAGCTATCATAGGTTAAAGAATGTGTTATAAGTTATACATACTATATGTGACTTTTTATGATTATGCAGTTACTCATTATTTTAATTGTTTCTTACACAATGGTTTCTGGTTTTAGTTAATGGAGGGAACCAGAAGGAATTGAGTTAACATTTAATCTAATGGACAAATTAGAGACTATGAGCAGTGAAATTGTGTAATGCCTAGAGAGAAAGATCTTATGATTATGCTAAATTAGACATCACGATATATGATTAACAAGGTGAACTTTAGTTGTATTCCTAATTCATCAAATAAGAGGAAGATGGAATTTTATGCTTGTTCGCATGGTGAGGAGCATTAATAAAGGAAGATTGAGATTTCTAATGAAGGGAAGAAGAAACTTGAGGAATACTGAAAATGGAGGGTAAGATGTTATCTATGTGGGTAAAAGGTTTATAGAGTGAGAGACTGTTATGGAGTTTAATGTATTATCTGTGGAGAATATGGGAATTACCCAACTCAATACCCGGATCTAAGAGGTAACTTCTAATTTTAGGAAGGACCTATTCCATGCCAATAATTTAAGATGATGGATTGAATGGTTTATGTAATGTAATTAAAGAATAATGTTGTTGATATACTTTTATCATATATTGAAATATCTATGTATTGTTGCATGGTGGGTTTCCATAAGAATATGGTACCTGTAACCATGAAATTTGATTTTGGAAAGCAGATGATATGGGAATAATGAAGGGATAAGGAGAAAATGAAATGTCTGATAGTATTCATGGGCTCATGACTAATATAAGGACAAAGAGATATCATGATTTGAGTATATATAATTTTTTGGGATTTTGGTATGTGGAAAGAGTTACCTATTGACAACATTCATGTTTTCACTATGGTTCTATGGTAATTCATGTTTCAAAAGAATACATGACTAGGGTATTCACTTGTTTGAAATGTGACCAACAAGATATATCTTATGATATATGGGGGGATAACCGATGGTATTGACATGCTTGTTATATGACCTTTCTGGTAATTTTTATCTTTTTACTATGAGATTGGACATAATTATATTGGATAAGCCTAAAGATTGGATTGGATTCAGTTTGACATCAGATAGTGTTGTTTAAGGCTATAATTTCTTTTGATATTATTGAAGGAATGTTATAGTAATGGAGTTTTAGAAAAAGGGAAAACCTGCAGGACGGGCGACAACCCATCACGTCAGACAATGTTATAGGAATTGAACACACAACCGAAGTACGAGAGGCCTTTATCACATACCACTGGCCTATAAGAAGTCCCTGGTTAGTAGAAACTAGTTTTATTTTGTTAAGCGGTATGATAGATGATGTATAAGTCCATTTTAGGAACCATATACAATTAATATCACCATAGATAGACTTTTGTATATAACTTTTGATAACCTTATGTTTGAGAAAGATTGAATGACCTATCATTCTATCTCATGATCTGGTAACACTTTACAGAAGAAAAATTCAACTTCATTTCTTTAAGAGATGAAGTGGAAATTGTTCAAGGCACAAACAACAGTGAGATTGTACCAAAATCAAGTATGTATTTATTTTAATTCATAATTTTCATCTTTAGGGAAAGGATATTGAAAACCAAATTTTTTTTCCTAGGGTTCTTATATATGATGAATCAGATGGTACCTTAGATCATCACAAATTTATGGCTTTGTGACTGTTGCCTTTTTCATAGCCATGTTCTCTACCACTCTCCATTAGAACATGATGGTTAGGTTTCTCTTCCATATCCATATTTTCACCTATGTTCTCTTATGTGGAAACCCAATGATGAGTTAATTTGGGTAACCGTTATGTTTCATAATTCACTTTTTAAAATTAATTTTTTTTATTCCTTTTTACGATGTGGGTTTCTATGAAAGAAATTTTCTAGTAGTAAACCATTTATAACCCCGACGAATTTCGAGGGTGAAATTAATTTTATGGGGGGTATAATGTAACAACCTGAGATTTTATGAGATTTTTTTTAAATTTCATTGATGTCTTGTGTCATATGCTACACCAAAATTAGCTTTTTCTATACACAACTCCGTCTTAGCTTGCTGTATATGAACATTGTTCTTGGCTCGTGTTACACACAATTTCAAGTTTATTTTATAGAAATTATTCTATGAAACATTTAGTATATATTTTCTTTAATGTATAAATAAAATAAGTTTTTATTATGTTATACACAATAGCATAGGGAGCTTGCACTACATGCAGCCTGGACTTGGATTGCATTACACACAATCGCGAACTTCCTTGATAGCATGTGTAGTATGCAATACCGGGTTTCACTAAACAACGATATATTGTTATAATATTATTATGAACTAGCCATTATGAATAGTATTAACTATATTTTGAATGTTATAACATTATATTACACATTTTCTAGAACATACTCTGAGAACAGAATAATTTTTTGAGTAAAATAATTATTTTGAAAAATATGAAGTTTTTCCGCCTTTTGATGGCACACCCCCATTAAATATAGTTTTTGATATGTTTATAAGAACAATTTTAAAAAATAAAATTATTATTTGGAATCAGGATATAAAAATTTACTTTGGATAAAATTTTCATATTAGTCTGTTAACTTTCATATTTTAATAAATAGTAAAAACACGCTATATTATAATTAAAAAAACATTTTTCATCATAATAATTTATATGGTTAAATTATTATATTGAATGGTTTTAAAGTATAAATAGAATATATTTTTACCATTTAATATAATTTATGTCCTTATCATTTATTTTGCATTGAATTCATAGGTAAAATCATTTCAATCTTTTGCAATGTTTTTACTTTTAAAACTCGTTTTCTTAACAACGAGATTAATTTTAAATTAATTTATGCAACTTATGTGATTTGAATTTGGAAAAATGGATTCCATATTTGGAATAAGTAGGTCTAAATTATGTTAATAAGATACTTTTTTATTTTTATTCATTATTAATAGTAAGTACGGTAAATTTTATTTACCATAGTTAAAGGTAAATCGAGGTAATTAAGGGTAAATATAATATTATAAAATTAACCTAATAGTTATCTAATATAATTGGATGATTATATTTAACCATTAATAATACTTGGGTCTAAATGTAATCTAATGGATCCCACTTGTATTTGATTGAGACACTTTATTTAGTTTATTTAAAGGAAAGTGAAATGTCTCACTCAAACTTTTATAATTAGAGTATTTTTAATATATAGTTATACAGAACAGAAATTTGAGTATAAATACTCATTTGAAATATAAAATGTTTTTCTTTATCATGGTATCTTATTTTCAATTTTTAATAAATACTTTATTACCTCAAAATCGTATAGATTAATGATGTAGAAATTATTTACTTAGTGAAAAATCAATAATATAGATTTTATTAAAATAATAATACTTATCAAAAGGACCAGAAACTAGACCAAACATTATAAGTCGAGTATATCGATTCCCTAATAATCAAAGTGTCGTTATTTGGACCATTTGGAGCCTTATAAAATCGATTACGACATTTACATTATTTTATTTTAAATGATGTCAAAGATGTCTCCTTCATAATTTAATAAATATAACAATTTAAATGTTGTAATTTTAAGACGATAAATTAGAGTAAAAATATTATTATGAAATTTATTATATTTATCTTCATCATAGGATTTTATTTTTTATTTTTATAAAAATAATAAGTATATTAAATGATTATACAAAAATGATGTAGTAATTGCTTTATTAAGGGAAATATCAAATAAATGGTTTTATAAATATTACAATAGACATTATATGAACTAATTAATGTTCTCCACAAATTTACTAGATGAATATGACATGTTAGGAATCTATTAAAAATTATGTTTCAAATATATCATCTGTTTGAATATTATTTCAATTCAAATAAATAATTCGTTTCAAAATTAACAGTATTGTTATTTTATGAAAACAAAAAAATATTAAATTGATTAAAAATCACATAAATATTTAAAAATTATAAATTTAACTTTATATGGTCTAAAATTTCATAAAGTACCCAATTATGGAAAACTCACAACACATAAGTAATTATTTAAAACGATTTATAATTTATAATATTATTACCACAAATTAGATTAAATAAATTAAATAAGGATAAATCAAATTGATAAGGTTTAAAATAAATTCCCAACATGTCTAAATTTTATTTTCTAATGATATTAAAACCCTATATCATCCCATATTCGTATTTAAGTCAATTTTGGAGGTTTTTATGTGGGGTTTAAATTTATTATAAATTAATATTTCTTTTGTTTCCATAGGTGTCCCTCTCCTCCCTTATAAAAGGGCACCTCCTCCCTCTCCTCTTCACAACACTTTGAGCATTAAATATTTGCCAACCCCTAGAAGTTTCTCTTCTACACTTCCCTAGAAACATACTATAGGTTCTGGTATTCTCATAAGACAAACTCTAGTGCCTTATGGGGAAGCTTAAAAGAGGTGCGTCGAAGAAGAGGTAATCTCTTCTACCGATTCTTTCACGTTTATTTCTTCATCAACTTCTTATTATTTAGTTGTCTCATTATAAAGTAATAACATCAGTATATATAATATACTAATATGTTATTATAAATATGAAACAGCCCCAATTCAGCTTCTATCCATCCTATGGAAAAGGAAATCACCACGCGTGCGTACGTACAGATTACAGTCTCCACGACGCGATGAGATTCAATCTCCATGTTAACCATTAAAGAATTATTATAAAGTATATATAATGAATTATAATGGTATATATAACATAATAGTGCTACTGGATTTATGTATATGTTATTTTCTTACTTCCATTCAAGTCAATAAGGAAAGGAAAACAGCGTTCATGCGTACGTACGACCTACCGTCTCCATGAACAGTGTGTTTAATTTCTTTTATCTATCTTTTATATATATATACATCATATATATATATGATATATAAGTCATGTTTTAATATCTAGAAGTTATTAAATCATAATATAAGTAATAATAATGTCAAGAACAACAAGTCCAAACACATACGATAAATGAAACGATTTTACCGAAAACGCTTCTTTAACATGGAATTTACAAAAGAATGGGTAATATAAAGTCAAAAATGAACCATATATGATATCATAACAATGAATATGATTCTTTAATAAGTCAATGACATTTTTTAATTCATTATACTTGAGGTTTGGAAACATATGAAGCATATCGGATATAAGGTAAGGGATCATTTTGCAATCTCATTTTTATTCGAGATTGCTTATTTGTAAGTATTTACTAGGGTTATATTTTTCATCCATGTCCATAAAAATGTTTTCATAAAGTGTTTAATATTCTTCCATGTATTTTTAAATTAATTTCTACCCATCATGACTTTTACCATGTGTTATGGAAGGAATCTTTCTTATTTTCCCATATGTAGTACTTTTTGACTTTTACATTAAAAGTACGAGGAGAATGTTTTCATTAACTTATATGGCATGAACAGATTTTTATGGTTTTATAATGCCTTATTTTCATAAAGATTAATCTAAAATATTTCATGACCATTTCTAAAAATACCTTTTCTTTTCAAATTTCATGACATTTTGTGAAAAAAAATGATTTTGAATAAAAAAGTATATTTTCCTCAAGAATTCATTTCAAGTGTTTTATCAAAACAATTTTCCATATAAGATGACATTATTTCTTATGTGTATGTTTCAAGTATAATGTCTCTATGATTTACATGGTTTCAATTTTTTTATTATGAAATGAAATCCATTTTTTATATGGATTATGTTACGATGGGATGATGTTTATGAAACCCATTTTATTCATTGGGTTATGTTGAATGATTTATGTTTATGTTGTGGAACAAGTAAGAATGATTTTATTAGGAGATTGGTGGGACCTATATCTCCCTCCAATTAATTGGGTAAATATTTATATCTCATGAGATAGACTTGGCAGGAATGGAAAGTTAATCAGGTTCAGTGATACATGACTGGAATGTGGAGTGAACTCGATTTAGAAAGGGACTTTGTCCACTAAGATGGTCTTGGAAGAAATTTCTTGGCTACTATGGATATCATAACATGTGATTAATCGTTTCCACCATTAAATGTTATATTTCCATTCTATTTTATCATGATTAATGTTTCTTTATGACTTATGCATTACACACTGTCATGTTTTATGTCATTGCTCATGATTTTGATGTTTAAAAATTATGTTCATGTTTTTTTAAATTCAAATGTATATGATTTGTTATATTTTCTCCATGATTACCCTTAATAAGCATTTGAGCTCACCCTTTATTTTTTTTATTTTCCCCAAGATTTAAAGAAAAGTTTTAGGTAAGAAAACAAAATGGGAAGATCATTATGGGTGATGTTGAAGATCTTTCACAAGGATTAGATGATTATATTCCAAGCTTCCACAGACACTAAATTATTACGATCCTTGTGTGTCTATTTTTGTTATGTATTAAGTATTACGCAAATGTAATGTAATTTCCATGTACATCAATATTTGGGTCTCTACATAAATCATGCCTTTGGTTGGACTAAATGGACCGTCAAATCAAAGGTGGGATGGACCCACCAGATTGGACATTGGTTCTGTATTTGGGCTATAACTTCTTTATACAAGCAATGATTGGGCCCAAATGTAACACCCCAAGTAAATAATGAATATGAAATTTTCATATTTATCCATATTTGTGAATAAAATATTAATATGACTTTAAAGGGGACTCTATGCTCGATGGCGTACCCAACATGCAACAACGAGTTTCTTGGGAATCTTACGTTGCACTCTAAAAATAAAATAATATTATTTCAAATGATAGTGAACATGTAGCCGTTGTATTGGCGGTAATGGATAGAAATAACTAAAATATGATTATATATGTTTTTTAAATGTTTTTACATTTATAAAATAAAAGATAAAGGCTTAAAATACGGAAAGAATTCAATTTTAGGCGTATATGCCCTAGTTTTCACTAAAGGTTCAATTATCACCTTTTGATGGAGAACCGTCATTAAATATAGTTTTGTTCACTCTTAAACATTATTTTGGACCAAATAAAACTCTTATTAAGAATCGGGACATCAAAATTTACTTTGTGTTAATTTTTGGTATCTTTCCGATAAACTTCATTTTTTTAATAAATAGTGTAAAATGTTGTATTTTAATTCAAAAACACTTTTTAATCTAATTTATTTATATGATTAGATTATATTTTGAAATATTTTTAAAGTGAAATTAGAAAATATTTTTACCATTAAATCCAACAGTGGTCGTTGGAATCAATTTCACTTTGAAATCAGACTTAAACTAGTGTCAATCTTTTGATACTTATTGTTTCATAAAAACACGCTATTTGCTCTGACAGTGGGAATTAATTATTAAATTAATTAATGTGACTTATATGTTTTGAATTTTGTAAAATAGACTTCATTTTTGAATTCGTAATATCAAATATAGCTTAGGGTTAATTTTTGGTAATTTTCTGAAAAACTTCTTTTTTTGATGAATAGTGAAACCACTAAGTG
Organism: Viscum album; assembly: GCA_963277665.1. NCBI lineage: Eukaryota > Viridiplantae > Streptophyta > Magnoliopsida > Santalales > Viscaceae > Viscum > Viscum album. Next base: position 26,407,369 of record OY728132.1, on the reverse strand, counting down.
GTAATTAAGCAAACTGATTTTTCAGTTAAATGAAAGTTTACCACTAATGTGTATTGAATTTTGAAAATCCGACATACATGGTTGTCATTAATAAGTAAAATGTGGTTAAATGAGATTAAAATAATTTTTTGGTGAATAGTAACTTATTAAGTTTTTAATCGCGATTAGTGGTAATTAGTGTAGTTTAAGGTATAAATAATTCTTTAATGATATGAAATTACCTAGACACATGTCACAACATCATTGGTTGTATCATGGCAGACCAAGACAAGCCATGGGTCAACTTGGGGACCCCATGGATCCACTTTGGTTGGGAAATGACATAAATAACATTTTATTTAATGTAAAAGTAAAATTGACACAAACATGATATGTTTTACTACAACAATTTTTAAGTGGGGTTATACAAGTCATCTTTTTAATTATAAATATTCATTGGAAATCTAAAAAGATTTCCTAAATCATACTATTTGTTTTATAATTTTTATACATTAAATAAATTAAATTATTTATGACATAATAATGATGCAGCGATGACATCATTATTTGACGATTTAAATAAAATGGAAAGATAATGTAAAATATATGAACTACACATGTCCAAAACATATTGGATGATTGTATTTCGAAGCCTTATCACCTTATCCACGAATTATATAAATGTGGGACCTTTTGAAACCGAAACACATTTTCAAATAAAGTAATATTTCTTTACTTTCCAAAAGTGCCCCTCCTCTCCTCTTATAAAAGGCCCCCACCTCTACCTCATTTAACACACTCCTCAAGCCTTTGGCTCGGCCAACCCCTGACCATTTACTCTCTCCACATCCCTCTCCTCATCCTAGAGGATTACCTTTGGGCAGAATCCTTTCAAAGGAAGCCTTTAGACTTAAATCAAAAGGAGTTACACTTTTGAAGGTAATTCACTCTCTCATGTTCATTTGTTTTATTTTGCTTCTCCAACCCCCTAAACTCTTTATATTTACATCTTTTGTAACATAACCAGTATATTCAATATACTAGGATGTTGTTATAAGATTTATTCGAGCTACACTCTCACACAACTACATCAAATGGTTAAAGAACATACGGTTTCCGTGGATGGTGAAATTCTGCCTCCCGAAACGATGATTGTTCAATACTCATTTAACGCCTTCAAAGGTGGCCATTATGATGTCAATATTTTTATATATGATATATAATATGTTTATGTTTTATTTATGCTTCTGTATTTTTCATTTTTTGTCTTACCTTTTTGGCTTCCATTATGGGTATAGGCGATATCTTCATTTAAGGAAGTGCGGACTACCGCCCCCTCAAAGTGATTTGATTCGTTAAATACCATATTTGGGATGTATAAAGGATGGAAATATGATATTATATATGATATTATACTGGAATTATAATATACCTTTATATCATTATTATTCCATTCTATAAAATACGAAATAGAAATGAAAGTAGCATTCATGCGTACGTACGGCTTACCGTCTCCATGAACGGTGCATTTCATTTCTTACCTCTAAATGATTATGTAATTTTATAAATGCATGAATGTACTGGATATATATGACATATATGATATCTACATAATTAATACAATTCTGGATATAATAAAATTTTTTCCACACGAACAACATGTAATTGTAAGAAGTCCACTTTCGACTTAAGAACCAAATATCGGCAAAACAAATATTATTAACTTAAATGATTACATAATGTTTATGACATAGTAATAAGTGGTATAAAAGTAATAATGAACTTTAAAAAGGTTCTTAAGGAATTAGAAATTAACTCACGTTTATTATTCAGGAGATTAAAGAACGATCGAGTCAAGTCGGACCCGAGGTAAGGGATCCTACTCCTCTATTTCTTTTTAAGTACACATTTTTATGTCATTCCTTTTAATGCTCATATTTCTTGTTATTGGGATGATCTTTTATATTACACTTACTTTAATTTTTATGTTCATGTGATTAGAGACCCTATTCTCTCTCATCAATCCATTTTTGAAGTTTTGAGTGGCGCTGTTAGGCTGCCGAACTTTCGTAAGAGATCTAACCTCTCTCTTCTTTTTAAGTACTCTCCTTTATGTCACTTCTTTTAAGATCCTCTTTGTAATTTTGGGGGATGTTATTTTATATTCCTCTTTCTGTACATTTTATTTTAATGTGATGAGATACCCTATTTTATCTCATCAATCCATATTCGGAAGTTTTATGTGGCGCCGTTAGGCTGCCGAGTTTTCGTAAGGGATTTTTCATCTCACTTTTATTCCCATGAGATTTATGGTACATTTGCCAAAAATTCCCTTGAGTGGTGTATGTACTGCCCATTATTCTACTCTTTGTGTAATATACTTTCGTTTATGAGTATTTACATCAATTATCTTTTGTCCTTCTTTCATGGGGTGTATGTTTTGAAAGATACCCAAGTCGGTAAGGGAACCTTTCACCCTCCTCTTTTTTAAAAGACTTCTTTTGTTGGGTCTTTTAATTTACATATCATTATGTTGGGATATGTTCTCATATATCCTTATTGATGTAAATTTTATGTCCAAGTGATGAGATACTCTTTTTATCTCTCATCAACTCTTTTTGATGTGATGCTGTTAGGCTGTCAATGGAACTTTTTAACCCAATTTCAATTTCTTTGGGTTCAACATGTAGTCATTGAATATGTCATCCATTGAATATGTGTGAATTAACTTTTTACACTTAATATCCACTTATATTGGGTGTATTTATATTTGTCACACATACTTTTGAGATTGATTTGTCCTTAATTTAAGGATACCTTCTTTATAAGGGATTTCATCACATTTAACATTTCTATTGAGGGTTCATTGTTGTTATGCACCAATTCACTCTTTTATGGTGTATATACTGTCCTTTGGAGTATTATATCATGAATCCATTTATTCTCATGATATTATAAAGTTTTGACTAAATGTTATTCCTCAACTATTGTATTCAAGTGTCTCTAATTTTGGTAAAACCCCTTTAACCAAAATATCGTTTTAAATGTTTTAATTATTTGTTCTTATTAATATCCATGTTTTCAAAATGGTTTTAAGGATTTATTTATATGGATATTAATGGTTTAAAATTTTAAGCTTCAAGGTGGTATGGGACACTTTTATTCAAAAATCTCTTTATTAAATGTTTAAAATGGTTTTGGAAATGGTTTCTTTTTGAATGGATTCAATATTTCAATATACTAAAATGTTATATTGTGATTGAAATGTGAAAATGTCATGTTTACTTTATGCATGTTTTATGTGACACATTTATGTTATGGTTCTTGGGAATTGTTATGAAAACGGGTGGTTCGGTGATAAACTAAGGGCGGGTGAGCCCGTTATAGCTCTCCAATGCATTGGGTAACGCGAAGGAGTGAAACATTAAGGTTTCTCCGAAGAGATTTAGGGAATATACTGTGATGGGTATTCCAAATGTAACCAAGAGGGTTACTCCCTACGTAAAAATGTTATGAATGCCTCAAGTTACCTTTATGTCGTATGTTTTCTATGATTTATTCATGATTTTATATGCCTATGTTTTATGGGTAAAGTATGATTTCATTGTTACGTATTTATGAACTCATGTTTCCTTTCCATATTTTTATAACCCTTACTGAGCTTTTTATGTTCATCCCATGTTTTTGAAATGTTTTTCACAGGTCAAGGGAAAGGTACATGATGTGATGATAGTGTCAAGGATGTGTCAAGAAAGAATCCGTGTTTTCTTTTAAAAAAGTTTCCGTTGATGGGAAGAATGAATATTGTCTTTTATGTAACCACTTTGTTTAAATGTGGAATGTAATGCAAGTTTCATGATCTAATTCTCTAAAACTCTAAACCTGAAAAGATCCTCAATGTGTAATCTTGTAATAACTCAAGTTTAAGTAAGGTTTAAGGTTGGGGCCTTATAGTTGGTATCAAAGGTCGGATTAGATAACTTTAGAGGTTAGGGTATTCTTTAAGCATAATTGACAATTACCATAATGGTTAGGATTTCAGAAGGAGTCTTAGTTTTAGATAAAGTGAATGAGAAAGTATATCTTATTGTCTATCTTACTCATTAGTACATGATGGTTATGTTGATATACTCACACTGACATTTCTATTTTTAGTGAATGGATGGATCTAGCAGGCACAAAAGAGACAATAGGTTTGAAGGAAACTGTGGTGGTTCTCTGATTAAGATACTAGATAAAATGGGGGATTCAATGAGGAAACTCGTGGTTGTTCTAAACCAAATATCAAGGAGTCATGATCAACCACTTCAACCTTGGTGAGTTCTCTAATGCATCAGGTACGAGATGGCCAATTCGATGTGGAAATTCAGGTAATAATTATTAAGGTAACCATTAGGGTTTATACGATACTTAATTTTTAGGTAATTATGGGTTACTCTATGATATGATGGAAAATGAAAGGAATGAGATAAACTTGAGGTTAAAATATGTTATGATTATTCTTGAATATTTTATCTCATTTTGGTGAATGTTTTAAGAATTATATAGTTTTGGAAAAAGGACAACACGCAGACCGTGTGACAACCCGTCACGTCGGAAAATGCTGCGGGAATCGAACCCACAACCAAAGTGTGACTGGTATTTATCGCCTACCACTGGACTACGTGAAGCCCCTGGTTAGTTTGACTGATTATTTTTAGTTATATGATTTTATGAATTAAGAGTAAGTTGATTTTGGAGGATATGTGATTAGGATAATTACTTTTCAATGTGAGACTTTAGGAGCAACTGATGTTGTTTGGAGATAAATGTTACGATTTAACTTGGAAGACTATGTGAATAAATCCTTAAAATATTTGGGTTTCAATCTTATATTGGTTTACTTTTATGGATTTTATGGACAAATTGTTTATCGGATGGTCCTCGTTGAACTTTGGGTTTTGTTGGACAAATTTTGGAGATTAAGAATAGATTTTCTTTTTATAAGGGGTTATCGTTTTCTAGATTATCTGATCTTGTACTAACCTTTTTGGTTTTGGTTTTGGTTAAAGCCTAAAAACATGGGATGTATATAGTTCTCTTTTGGGGATTAGGTGATTCTCTAGAAGTTGATTATAGTACTCTTAATGCGAATAAGTCTCCCTAAATACTCGTCTTTTGGAAAAAATATGAGTTTGACTAAGGAATCAAGTAAAAGTTGAAAGTCAACATGATAAGTGATTATGCTTCCTTATGAATAAATTCTTCAATAAAAAGTAACTTAAAACAAAAATGTTTTCTATTAACTTTTCCTACTGGGGAATCGAATACCGTTTAACCCATCACAAGTTTGTGATTTTCTCGTGGTTAACTTTCTCCTAAACATGTTTTCTATCACTCTCCATCAGAACATGACCCTTTGTTTTTTCCTCCATGTCCATATTTTCATACTTAGAATCCTAGTATGGGTTAACTCGGGTGACCTTTGTACTTATCTTTCTTTATTTTAAAGTGATTTTTTTTACCGACTCTTCTCCGATGTGGGACGTTCAAGGATGTTTCCAAGCGCAATTTTAAAATTGCGAGGACGCAATTCCCAAAAGGGGGGAAGGATGTAACACCCCAGGTAAATAATGAATATGAAATTTTCATATTTATACATATTTGTGAATAAAATATTAATATGACTTTAAAGGGGACTCTATGCTCGATGGCGTACCCAACACGCAACAACGAGTTTCTTGGGAATCTTACGTTGCACTCTAATAATAAAATAATATTATTTCAAATGATACTTAACATGTAGCCGTTGTATTGGCGGGAATGGATAGAAATAACTAAAATATGATTATATATGTTTTTTAAATGTTTTTACATTTATACAATAAAAGATAAAGGCTTAAAATACGGAAAGAATTCAATTTTAGGTGTATATGCCCTAGTTTTCACTAAAGGTTCACTTATCACCTTTTGATGGAGAACCGTCATTAAATATAGTTTTGTTCACTCTTAAAAATTCTTTTGGACCAAATAAAACTCTTATTAAGAATCGGGATATCAAAATTTACTTTGTGTCAATTTTTGGTATCTTTCCGATAAACATCATTTTTTTAATGAATAGTGTAAAATGTTGTATTTTAATTCAAAACCACTTTTTAATCTAATTTATTTATATGATTAGATTATATTTTGAATTGGTTTTAAAGTGAAATTATAAAATATTTTTACCATTAAATCCAATAGTGGTCGTTGGAATCAATTTCACTTTGAAATCAGACTTAAACCAGTGTCAATCTTTTGATACTTATTGTTTCATAAAAACACGCTATTTACCCTGACAGTGGGAATTAATTATTAAATTAATTAATGTGACTTATATGTTTTTAATTTTGTAAAATAGACTTCATTTTTGAATTCGTAATATCAAATATAGCTTAGAGTGAATTTTTGGTAATTTTCTGAAAAACTTCTTTTTTTGATGAATAGTGAAACCACTAAGTGGTAATCAAGCAAACTGATTTTTCAGTTAAATGAATGTTTACCACTAATGTGTATTGAATTTTGAAAATCTGACATACATGGTTGTCATTAAGAAGTAAAATGTGGTTCAATGAGATTAATATAATTTTTTGGTTAATAGTAACATATTAAGTTTTTAATCGCGATTAGTGGTAATTAGTGTAGTTTAAGGTATAAATAAAGCTTTAATGATATGAAATTACCTAGACACATGTCACAACCTCATTTTTTGTATCATGTCCGACCAAGACAAGCCATGGGTCAACTTGGGGACCCCATGGATCCACTTTGGTTGGGAAATGACATAAATAACATTTTATTTAATGTAAAAGTAAAATTGACACAAACAAGATATGTTTTACTACATCAATTGTTAAATGGGGTTATAAAAGTCATCTTTTTGATTATATATATTCATTGGAAGGATAAAAAGATTTCCTACATCATAGTATTTTTTTTATAATTTTTAGACATTTAATAAATTAAATTATTTATGACATAATAATGATGCAGCGATGACATCATTATTTGACGATTTAAATAAAATGGAAAGATAATATAAAATCTATAAACTACACATGTCCAAAACATATTGGATGAGTGGATTTCGAAGCCTTATCACCTTATCCACGAATTATATCAATTTGGGACCTTTTGAAACCGAAACACATTTTCAAATAAAGTAATATTTTTTTACTTTCCAAAAGTGCCACTCCTCTCCTCTTATAAAAGGCCCCCACCTCTACCTCATTTAACACACTACTCAACCCTTTGGCTCGGACAACCCCTGCCCATTTACTCTATCCACATCCCTCTCCTCATCCTAGTGGATTCCCTTAGGGCAGAATCCTTTCAAAGGATGCCTTTAGGCTTAAATCAAAAGGAGTTACACTTTTAAAGGTAATTCACTCTCTCATGTTCATTTGTTTTATTTTGCTTCTCCAACCCCATAAACTCTTTTTATTTACTTATTTTGTAACAACACCAGTATATTAAATATACTAGGATGTTGTTATAAGATTTATTCGAGCTAAACTCTCACACAACTACATCAAATGGTTAAAGTACATACGGTTTCCGTGGATGGTGAAATTCTGCCTCCCGAAACGATGATTGTTCAATACTCATTTAACACCTTCAAAGGTGGCCATTATGATGTCACTATTTTTATATATGATATATAATATGTTTATGTTTTATTTATGCTTCTGTATTTTTTCATTTTTGTCTTATCTTTATGGCTTCCATTATGGGTATACACGATATCTTCATTTAAGGAAGTGCGGACTACCGCCCCCTCAAAGTGATTTGATTCGTTAAATACCATATGAGGGATGTATAAAGGATGGAAATATGATATTATATATGATATTATACTGGAATTATAATATACCTTTATATCATTATTATTCCATTCTATAAAATATGAAATAGAAATGAAAGTAGCGTTCATGCGTACGTACGGCTTACCGTCTCCATGAACAGTGCATTTCATTTCTTACCTCTAAATGATTATGTAATGTTATAAATGCATGCATGTACTGGATATATATTACATATATGATATCTACATAATGAATACAATTCTGTATATAATCAACATTTGGCCACACGAACAACATGTAATTGTAAGAAGTCCACTTTCGACTTAAGAACCAAATATCGGCAAAACAAATATTATTAACTTAAATGATTACATAATGTTTATGACATAGTAATAAGTGGTATAAAAGTAATAATGAACTTTAAAAAGGTTCCTAAGGAATTAGAAATTAACTCAAGTTTATTATTCAGGAGATTAAAGAACGATCGAGTCAAGTCGGACCCGAGGTAAGGGATCCTACTCCTCTCTTTCTTTTTAAGTACACACTTTTATGTCATTCCTTTTAAAGCTCATATTTCTTGTTATTGGGATGATATTTTATATTACACTTACTGTAATTTTTATGTTCATGTGATGAGAGACCCTATTCTCTCTCATCAATCCATTTTTGAAGTTTTGAGTGGCGCCTTTAGGCTGCCGAACTTTCGTAAGAGATCTAACCTCTCTCTTCTTTTTAAGTACTCTCCTTTATGTCACTTCTTTTAAGCTCCTCTTTGTAATGTTGGGGGATGTTATTTTATATTCCTCTTGCTGTACATTTTATTTTAATTTGATGAGATACCCTATTTGATCTCATCAATCCATATTCGGAAGTTTTTTGTGGCGCCGTTAGGCTGCCGAGTTTTCGTAAGGGATTTTTCATCTCACTTTTATTCCCGTGACATTTATGCTACATTTGCCACAAATTCCCTTGAGTGGTGTATGTACTTCCCATTATTCTACTCTTTGTGTAATATACTTTCGTTTATGAGTATTTACATCAATTATCTTTTGTCCTTCTTTCATGGGGTGTATGTTTTGAAAGATACCCAAGTCGGTAAGGGAACCTTTCACCCTCCTCTTTTTTAAAAGACTTCTTTTGTTGGGTCTTTTAATTTACATATCGTTATGTTGGGATATGTTCTCATGTATCCTTATTGATGTAAATTTTATGTCCAAGTGATGAGATACTCTTTTTATCTCACATAAACTCTTTTTGATGTGATACCGTTAGGCTGTCAAGGGAACTTTTTAACCCAATTTCGATTTATTTGGGTTCAACATGTAGTCATTGAATATGTCATCCATTGAATATGTGTGAATGACCTTTTTACACTTAATATCCACTTATATTGGGTGTATTTATATTTTTCACACATATTTTTGAGATTGATTTGTCCTTAATTTAAGGATACCTTCTTTATAAGGGATTTCATCACATTTAACATTTCTATTGAGGGTTCATTGTTGTTATGCACCAATTCACTCTTATATGGTGTATATACTGTCCTTTGGAGTATTATATCATGAATCCATTTATTCTCATGATATTATAAAGTTTTGACTAAATGTTATTCCTCAACTATTGTATTCAAGTGTCTCTAATTTTGGTAAAACCCCTTTAACCAAAATATCATTTTAAATGTTTTAATTATTTGTTCTTATTAATATCCATGTTTTCAAAATGGTTTTAAGGATTTATTTATATGGATATTAATGGTTTAAAATTTTAAGCTTCAAGGTGGTATGGGACACTTTGATTCAAAAATCTCTTTATTAAATGTTTTAAATGGTTTTGGAAATGGTTTCTTTTTTAATGGATTCAATATTTCAATATACTAAAATGTTATATTGTGATTGAAATGTGAAAATGTTATGTTTCCTTTATGCATGTTTTATGTGACACATTTATGTTATGGTTCTTGGGAATTGTTATGAAAACGGGTGGTTCCATGATAAACTAAGGGCGGGTGAGCCCGTTATAGCTCTCCAATGCATTGGGTAACGCGAAGGAGTGAAACGTTAAGGTTTCTCCGAAGAGATTTAGGGAATATACTGTGATGGGTATTCCAAACGTAACCAAGAGAGTTACTCCCTACGTAAGAATGTTATGAATGCCTCAAGTTACCTTTATGTCGTATGTTTTCTATGATTTATTCGTGATTTGATATGCCTATGTTTTATGGGTAATGTATGATTTCATTCTTATGTATTTATGAACTCATGTTTCCTTTCCATATTTTTATAACCCTTACTGAGCTTTTTATTCTCATCCCAAGTTTTTGAAATGTTTTTCACAGGTCAAGGGAAAGGTACATGATGTGATGATAGTGTCAAGGATGTGTCAAGAAAGAATCCGTGTTTTATTTTAAATAGGTTTCCGTTGATGGGAAGAATGAATATTGTCTTTTATGTAACCACTTTGTTTAAATGTGGAATGTAATGCAAGTTTCATGATCTAATTCTCTAAAACTCTAAACCTGAAAAGATCCTAAATGTGTAATCTTGTAATAACTCATGTTTAAGTAAGGTTTAAGGCTGGGGCCTTATAGTTGGTATCAAAGGTCGGTTTAGATAACTTTAGAGGTTAGGGTATTCTTTAAGCATAATTGACAATTACCATAATGGTTAGGATTTCAGAAAGAGTCTTAGTTTTAGATAAAGTGAATGAGTAAGTATATCTTATTGTCTATCTTACTCATTAGTACATGATGGTTTTGTTGATATACTCACACTGACATTTCTATTTTTAGTGAATGGATGGATCTAGCAGGCACCAAAGAGACAACAGGTTTGATGGAAACTGTGGTGGTTCTCTGATTAAGATACTAGATAATATGGAGGATTAAATGAGGAAACTCATGGTTGTTCTAAACCAAATATCAAGGAGTCATGATCCACCACTTCAACCATGGTGATTTCTCTAATGCATCAGGTACGAGATGGCCAATTCGATGTGGAAATTGAGGTAATAATTATTAAGGTAACCATTAGGGTTTATATGATACTTAATTTTTAGGTAATTATGGGTTACTCTATGATATGATGGAAAATGAAAGGAATGAGATAAACTTGAGGTTAAAATATGTTATGATTATTCTTGAAGATTTTATCTCATTTTGGGGAATGTTTTATGAATTATATTGTTTTGGAAAAAAGACAACACGCAGACCGTGTGACAACCCGTCGCGTCGGACAATGCTGCGGGAATCGAACCCACAACCAAAGTGCGACTGGTATTTATCACCTACCACTGGACTACGTGAAGCCCCTGGTTATTTTGACTGATTCTTTTTAGTTATATGATTTTATGAATTAAGATTAAGTTTATTTTGGAGGATATGTGATTAGGATAATTACTTTTCAATGTGAGACTTTAGGAGCAACTGATGTTGTTTGGAGAAAAATGTTACGATTTAACTTGGAAGACTATGTGACTAAATCCTTCAAATATTTGGGTTTCAATCTTATATTGGTTTACTTTGAAGGATTTTATGGACAAATTGTTTATCGGATGGTCCTCGTTGAACTTTGGGTTTTGTTGGACAAATTTTGGAGATTAAGAATAGATTTTCTTTTTATAAGGGGTTATACTTTTCTAGATTATCTGATCTTGTACTAACCTTTTTGGTTTTGGTTTTGGTTAAAGCCTAAAAACAGGGGATGTATATAGTTCTCTTTTGGGGATTAGGTGATTCTCTAAAAGTTGATTATAGTACTCTTAATGCGAATAAGTCTCCCTAAATACTCCTCTTTTGGAAAAAATATGAGTTTGACTAAGGAATCTAGTAAAAGTTTAAAGTCAACATGATATGTGATTATGCTTCCTTATGAATAAATTCCTCAATAAAAAGTAACTTAAAACAAAAATGTTATCTATTAAATTTTCCTACTGGGGAATCTAATACCGTTTAACCCATCACAAGTTTGTGATTTTCTCGTGGTTAACATTCTCCTAAACATGTTTTCTATCACTCTCCATCAGAACATGACCCTTTGTTTTTTCCTCCATGTCCATATTTTCATACTTAGAATCCTAGTATGGGTTAACTCGGGTGACCTTTGTACTTATCTTTCTTTATTTTAAAGTGATTTTTTACCGACTCTTCTCTGATGTGGGATGTTCAAGGATGTTTCCAAGCGCAATTTTAAAATTGAGAGGACGCAATTCCCAAAAGGGGGGAAGGATGTAACACCCCAGGTAAATAATGAATATTAAATTTTCATATTTATCCATATTTGTGAATAAAATATTAATATGACTTTAAAGGGGACTCTATGCTCGATGGCGTACCCAACACGCAACAACGAGTTTCTTGGGAATCTTACGTTGCACTCTAATAATAAAATAATATTATTTCAAATGATAGTTAACATGTAGCCGTTGTATTGGCAGGAATGGATAGAAATAACTAAAATATGATTATATATGTTTTTTAAATGTTTTTACATTTATACAATAAAAGATAAAGGCTTAAAATACGGAAAGAATTCAATTTTAGGCGTATATGCCCTAGTTTTCACTAAAGGTTCACTTATCACATTTTGATGGAGAACCGTTATTAAATATAGTTTTGTTCACTCTTAAACATTCTTTTGGACCAAATAAAACTCTTATTAAGAATAGGGACATCAAAATTTACTTTGTGTAAATTTTTGGTATCTTTCCGATAAACTTCATTTTTTTAATGAATAGTGTAAAATGTTGTATTTTAATTCAAAACCACTTTTTAATATAATTTATTTATATGATTAGATTATATTTTTAATTGGTTTTAAAGTGAAATTAGAAAATATTTTTACCATTAAATCCAATAGTGGTCGTTGGAATCAATTTCACTTTGAAATTAGACTTAAACCAGTGTTAATCTTTTGATACTTATTGTTTTATAAAAACACGCTATTTGCTCTGACAGCGGGAATTAATTATTAAATTAATTAATGTGACTTATATGTTTTGAATTTTGTAAAATAGAATTAATTTTTGAATTCGTAATATCAAATATAGCTTAGGGTGAATTTTTGGTAATTTTCTGAAAAACTTCTTTTTTTGATGAATAGTGAAACCACTAAGTGGTAATCAAGCAAACTGATTTTTCAGTTAAATGAAAGTTTACCACTAATGTGTATTGAATTTTGAAAATCCGACATACATGGTTTTCATTAAGAAGTAAAATGTGGTTCAATGAGATTAAAATAATTTTTTGGTGAATAGTAACTTATTAAGTTTTTAATCGCGATTAGGGGTAATTAGTGTAGTTTAAGGTATAAATAATACATTAATGATATGAAATGACCTAGACACATGTCACAAAATCATTGGTTGTATCATGGCCGACCAAGAGAAGCCATGGGTCAACTTGGGGACCCCATGGATCTACTTTGGTTGGGAAATGACATAAATAACATTTTATTTAATGTAAAAGTAAAATTGACACAAACATGATATGTTTTACTACAACAATTTTTAAGTGGGTTTATACAAGTCATATTTTTTATTATAAATATTCATTGGAAAGATAAAAAGATTTCCTACATCATAGTTCTTTTTTTATAATTTTTAGACATTAAATAAATTAAATTATTTATGACATAATAATGATGCAGCGATGACATCATTATTTGACGATTTAAATAAAATGGAAAGATAATGTAAAATCTATGAACTACACATGTCCAAAACTTATTGGATGAGTGGATTTCGAAGCCTTATCACCTTATCCACGAATTATATCAATGTGGGACCTTTTGAAACCGAAACACATTTTCAAATAAAGTAATATTTCTTTACTTTCCAAAAGTGCCCCTCCTCTCCTCTTATAAAAGGCCCCCACCTCTACCTCATTTAACACACTCCTCAAGCCTTTGGCTCGGCCAACCCCTGCACATTTACTCTCTCCACATCCCTCTCATCATCCTAGAAGATTCCTTTTGGGCAGAATCGTTTCAATGGAATCCTTTAGGCTTAAATCAAAAGGAGTTACACTTTTAAAGGTAATTCACTCTCTCATGTTCATTTGTTTTATTTTGCTTCTCCAACCCCCTAAATTCTTTTTATTTACTTCTTTTGTAACAAAACCAGTATCTTAAATATACTAGGATGTTGTTATAATATTTATTCGAGCTACACTCTCACACAACTACATCAAATGGTTAAAGAACATACGGTTTCCGTGGATGGTGAAATTCTGCCTCCCGAAACGATGATTGTTCAATACTCATTTAACACCTTCAAAGGTGGCCATTATGATGTCACTATTTTTATATATGATATAAAATATGTTTATCTTTTATTTATGCTTCTGTATTTTTCATTTTTGTCTTACCTTTATGGCTTCCATTATGGGTATACGCGATATCTTCATTTAAGGAAGTGCGGACTACCGCCCCCTCAAAGTGATTTGATTCGTTAAATACCATATGTGGGATGTATAAAGGATGGAAATATGATATTATATATGATATTATAATTGAATTATAATATACCTTTATATCATTATTATTCCATTCTATAAAATACGAAATAGAAATGAAAGTAGCGTTCATGCGTACGTACGGCTTACCGTCTCCATGAACGGTGCATTTCATTTCTTACCTCTAAATGATTATGTAATGTTATAAATGAATGCATGTACTGGATATATATGACATATATGATATCTATATAATGAATACAATTCTGGATATAATAAACATTTGGCCACACGAACAACATGTAATTGTAAGAAGTCCACTTTCGACTTAAGAACCAAATATCGGCAAAACAAATATTATTAAATTAAATGATTACATAATGTTTATGACATGGTAATAAGTGGTATAAAAGTAATAATGAACATTAAAAAGATTCTTAAGGAATTATAAATTAACTCAAGTTTATTATTCAGGAGATTAAAGAACGATCGAGTCAAGTCGGACCCGAGGTAAGGGATCCTACTCCTCTCTTTCATTTTAAGTACACACTTTTATGTCATTCCTTTTAAAGCTCATCTTTCTTGTTATTGGGATGATATTTTATATTACACATACTGTAATTTTTATGTTCATGTGATGAGAGACCCTATTCTCTCTCATCAATCCATTTTTGAAGTTTTGAGTGGCGCCGTTAGGCTGCCGAACTTTCGTAAGAGATCTAACCTCTCTCTTCTTTTTCAGTACTCTCCTTTATGTCACTTCTTTTAAGCTCCTCTTTGTAATGTTGGGGGATGTTATTTTATATTCCTCTTGCTGTACATTTTATTTTAATGTGATGAGATACCCTATTTGATATCATCAATCCATATTCGGAAGTTTTATGTGGCGCCGTTAGGCTGCTGAGTTTTCGTAAGGGATTTTTCATCTCACTTTTATTCCCGTGAGGTTTATGCTACATTTGCCACAAATTCCCTTGAGTGGTGTATGTACTGCCCATTATTCTACTCTTTGTGTAATATAATTTAGTTTATGAGTATTTACATCAATTATCTTTTGTCCTTCTTTCATGGGGTGTATGTTTTGAAAGATACCCAAGTCGGTAAGGGAACCTTTCACCCTCCTCTTTTTTAAAAGACTTCTTTTGCTGGGTCTTTTAATTTACATATCGTTATGTTGGGATATGTTCTCATATATCCTTATTGATGTAAATTTTATGTCCAAGTGATGAGATACTCTTTTTATCTCTCATCAACTCTTTTTGATGTGATGCCGTTAGGCTGTCAAGGGAACTTTTTAACCCAATTTCGATTTCTTTGGGTTCAACATGTAGTCATTGAATATGTCGTCCATTGAATATGTGTGAATGACCTTTTTACACTTAATATCCACTTATATTGGGTGTATTTATATTTGTCACACATATTTTTGAGATTGATTTGTCCTTAATTTAAGGATACCGTCTTTATAAGGGATTTCATCACATTTGACATTTCTATTGAGGGTTCATTGTTGTTATGCACCAATTCACTCTTATATAGTGTATATACTGTCATTTGGAGTATTATATCATTAATACATTTATTCTCATGATATTATAAAGTTTTTACTAAATGTTATTCCTCAACTATTGTATTCAAGTGTCTCTAATTTTGGTAAAACCCCTTTAACCAAAATATCGTTTTAAATGTTTTAATTATTTGTTCTTATTAATATCCATGTTTTCAAAATAGTTTTAAGGATTTATTTATATGGATATTAATGGTTTAAAATTTTAAGCTTCAAGGTGGTATGAGACACTTTGATTCAAAAATCTCTTTATTAAATGTTTTAAATGGTTTTGGAAATGGTTTCTTTTTGAATGGATTCAATATTTCAATATACTAAAATGTTATATTGTGATTGAAATGTGAAAATGTTATGTTTCCTTTATGCATGTTTTTGTGACACATTTATGTTATGGTTCTTGGGCATTGTTATGAAAACAGGTGGTTCCGTGATAAACTAAGGGCGGGTGAGCCCGTTATAGCTCTCCAATGCATTGTGTAACGCGAAGGAGTGAAACGTTAAGGTTTCTCCGAAGAGATTTAGGGAATATACTGTGATGGGTATTCCAAACGTAACCAAGAGGGTTACTCCCTACGTAAGAATGTTATGAATGCCTAAAGTTACCTTTATGTCGTATGTTTTCTATGATTAATTCATGATTTGACATGCCTATGTTTTATGGGTAAAGTATGATTTCATTCTTATGTATTTATGAACTCATGTTTCCTTTCCATATTTTTATAACCCTTACTGAGCCTTTTATGCTCATCCCAAGTTTTTGAAATGTTTTTCACAGGTCAAGGGAAAGGTACATGATGTGATGATAGTGTCAAGGATGTGTCAAGAAAGAATCCATGTTTTATTTTAAATAGGTTTCCGTTGATGGGAAGAATGAATATTGTCTTTTATGTAACCACTTTGTTTAAATGTGGAATGTAATGCAAGTTTCATGATCTAATTCTCTAAAACTCTAAACCTGAAAAGATCCTCAATGTGTAATCTTGTAATAACTCAAGTTTAAGTAAGGTTTAAGGCTGGGGCCTTATACCAAATTTTTAGAGAATCTCTCCAACCAAATTTTACATAAATAATTATTTTATAATAATAGATGGTTCATGCTTTTTGGATGTAAATGGGTGGTGTATGTGGGTTTAAAATATTTGGCCCAGATTAACCATTCACACTTAAAACCTCTTTAATCCTAGCCTCCCCTCCGATCTATAAATTAGTGTTTTTCTCATTTGGATGGGTTGGGGATGTGAATCAGGAATTTTAATAAAGAGGAGAAGAGGTTCAAAACCTATTATATAAGCAATTAAATAAGGTTATTTCTCGAAAAATGGATCCCTTCGTCGACACCTTCTTCTTTTTCCTAATGTTGTAATGTTTGTGTTTTCATAATAAAATTACTTATTCTTATTTTATTTCATATATTTTCTTCTATTTTGGTCAAATTTATTTTTCTTTAAATTTTAATATGTTTTCCAGAATCAAGAGTATAAATGAGATTTGGTTCTCCCCTTTCTAATCCTTTGCACATGCAAAATGTTTCTACAATGACTACACTGCCCATGAAAGAGTAGTTCTTTTAGTTATCAATCTACCTCGATCCTTATTCATTAATTTATTTTTAATCAATTATATATATTAATTCACTTAATGTGATATATTAATTTAATTTTTAATGTAAATTTATTTAAGAAAGTAGTTGAACAATAGATACAAAAAAACACAAGGTCGGAAGTTGGGAAAATTCGAATAGTGGGATCTTAATCAGTAATACCAGCCCACATGCGATAAATTTGTAGAGTTCTAATATAATCCCTAAACTCAATTAATACACATTTAAATAGTGGATATATGATTTAATTAACCATTGACCATATGCTAACCTAAAAACATCAATCAAAGTAGGGTGCTGTGATTGAATGTTTTGAAGCTAGCCTAGGGTTTAAGTAATTTCATCTTTGTGGTTAAGATAACTATCATAGGATTCATGGGTTAACACATTAGGGGATTATAATTAAGTGGATGTTAATTTAAATGATAATGATATATAATTGAGTGAAGAGGTAGCGTGATATTGATTATTCCTTTTATATATTTCCAATAAAAAAACATCTTCTTGTTGTGTCATTTTAATCGAACTTCATTTCAAAACTATAAACAAAAAATATTTATTCTTATAGAAAACATCTTCTAGATTTATAAATGATAAATAACCGCCATGCTTTTAATTAATGTTATTATTTAATTTTATTACATAGTAAAAATACCTTTAATATGATGTTATGTTTAATTCCTCCTTTGAGAGACAACCTTGGTTATCCACTCTACTACACCTAAGTACCCAACAATCACATATCATTTGAAAGCTCCCACGACAGTGACTTTTAGTCTCTAATACACACAAATTATAATTATTAAAAGTACTTTTAATAACAAATTTTTTCACTATGGTCATTATTATTCTCCTTATAAGTAATGTTACTTCTCAAAATGTGTTTAATTTTATTCTTTTATATAATAAAAATGTATTTGTTGAGTGATTTTAATTTTTTTTTATAAAATATCTATTATGGTATTTTATTAAATATACTTCTTATTAAAATTTTTCCTAATAAATAATATCTATTTATGTTTCAAGATCCATGTTCCATGAATCTTTTTGGTCTAATTTAGTATTAATCTCAATATATATTTGTTTTTCTAGAAAAACATGTTAATTATATCATATATATCTATATAATAGTTTTGTGGGAAAAAATAGTGTTATTATATATATCATTATAAATCCATATCTACGGGTACATATATTTTATGGTTAACTATATATTTGACACACAAAATAACATAACCAAAACTAATAATCCCTTCCAATGTCAATGTAAAGGCTGAGTGAGACTCTTTTGGCTGACATATAATAGGAGAGAGGCTGTTGAATAATAACATGATGGAAGACATACAAAATGGGTGGCATTCACCCTTGAACCTATAATATGAAATCATAAATGTGTATAACATATGTAGTAAAAAGGTATATCATGACTTTATAATGAATTAATCAACATATTAATGTCCAATTATTATAAAATTTCCAAAAAACATTAAAATGTAACAGAAATTATTTCTTAAAATAAACTATATTTTCTCGAATACATGTCCATGGAATATGAATTCTTATGTTAAAAATTTATTAATAGGTATAAACTCTCCCATTATTAAACATCTAATAAACTTAATTATAACACTTCTATGAACTACTATCACTAACTATATGTATATTGTTTATTCCAACCAAGTTCCAAATGAATTATATTAGAAAAAGTATGTTACTTTACATGTGACCATGTTAGGGAGGGTACCATAACCCAGTAGGACAACCCATGTGATAAGAAACCCCAAAGATGATATCACACATATATTATAACAACTGAATATAGAATGATAATATATTATTTGAAAATTACATGCTAATATAATCTAGGTTTAAATTATGAACTATCAATTAGGGGAATGTTTCTTTATAAATGTTTCACTATATATGAAATTCAAATCTCAAACATCCTAAATCATCCTAAGACATCGTCCAAATATTTATTACCTCATGGAAAACCTTAAAAAAATAATTGTAAAATATTAGTGTAAAAATAAAAATAATATGATTTCAGGATAAATAAACCATGTCCCAAATCATTCAAACCTCTTTTCACGTGGGATTATTCATCCGACATAAGATGATGAAGGAACTTTCCCAATCATAGACTAATGTAAAGGACTCACGCCCAAACATGTGAAGTAACAATAATGGATGTATTGTACTATAAAATCACTTAGACCCTTTATATTATATATTTATAATCTATACTTTAATACATAACAGAAACACCACTACCATATAAATTAGAAAAATATGAGCTAAAATTCAACTAGAAGATTAGATTTATTTTATTCTTCATAATTTTATTAATAAAAATTATAGATTTCTAATTATTAAGATGTAATTAAATGAGTGTTTCTATAAAAACATTAAAAAAATTAGAGAATAGAGTATTAAATATAATAAAAATTATAATATATTAATTTAAATTACTCGTATATATTAAATAATTCTTAAGATATTAATTAAAATGTATAAAACTAATCAATAATTGGAGTTTACTAATCTTATCACAATCGGTAATCAATTCTTCAAATTTACCATCATCCATCCATAATTAATTCTTAGTAAACATTTCAATAATTTGATTATTGAGAGAAAATCACTTATTTATAAACAAATTGTGCATATGATTTTCTTTGAGAAAATATGATACAAATTTGTTAACTAAATGAAAAATCATATCCCATGCAATACAATACTGATGGAATTTTAATATTAGATTATATTTTCAAAATATCTTCTATTTTTTTCAAGGATTACTTATTTATGAAATATTAAATTTCTTATGTATCCTTTCTCAGCATATCATTATAAATAAGTAAATCATAAATTCTAAACATTTAATAAATATAGAAATCCAAAAATCCAATTTAATCGAAATAAATTATAAATTTTGAATATAGTATAAGTAAATTTCACATGGTAATTTTGGGGATGACATTTTATCCTATTTAATAATAATATTCTTCTAAAATAGAAAAATTCAATTATAAGAGATGATACAGAATCCTTATTTATGATTCATACTCTCATGAGAAAACTAAATATCTTTACTTATAAGAAACTCATTGATGTAAAGTAGCACTATATAATATCCATTGTTAGGTCTATACTCCCACATTATTAAATTTTTAACAATCAATAAAATATATTTTCCACCACTATATATTGTCACCACAAGACATGTAATTATTACAGCACAATTTTTTTTGATATATTACTCTTAGACCTCATTGTATATTCATAAACCAATGGAATTAAATAATAACTTGTATACCATTAGTACTATGACATTTATAAAAATAATCATCTTATGAAACTCATGGAAATTGATAATTCTAATGAAATAGTATTATAACATGGAATAAAAGATTCTATAGGTTTTCCCAAATTCATAAAAATTATAATGCATCTTTTTTCTACCATCATGATCCTCTGATTACTTTTATCTTACATTTCATCTATATGAATGTATAGCACCATAGTCACACCAAAATTGTAACACCCCAAGATTTCATAGTATGTTATTTCTTCAAAATAATTCAATAACTTGCATTACACGCAACACCGAGTTCAATCACACCATGACTTACAAATAAAAAATCCATTAAAAGAGGTCATGAATAGAATTAACTACATTTTAAACTTTATATAATCCTTATAATTTTAGAATCCATATTATGAGTTTCTTAGTCATAATGCAAGAACAGATTCATTTTCAGTATTACACTTTTATCAACTTTTAATAGTGAAACCTTTTTAAATACAATATTTTAAACTTTTTGACTAAATGGAGACATCAAAAAATTTAAAATGAAACATCCCAAGCTTCCACGGTACGCTTTCCTTTGAATAAAACAATAGCGTGTGTTGTACGCAACTTCGAGTTCTAACACACCGTAACCAATCAAACTAGCTGTTATGAATAGTAATACCTACTTTTTGAAGTTATATATATTTTATATTTTAAAATGGACTTCATTTTTGGATTCGGAATATCAAATTTAGCCTAAGGTGAAATTTTGGTACTTTTCGGATAACTTTCATATTTTGATGAATAGTGAAAATTACTAAATTTTAATTAAAAACAACTTTTTTAATCAAAATAATTAATAGTAATAAATTATGAATTTGAGTGGTTTTAAAGTATATTTAGAATATATTTTTACTATTTAATATAATGTTGGTCATTGGACATAATTTTACAATTAAACCGAACATAAACAAGTGTCAATCTTTTGATAGTTATTATCTCTTAAAAACACGCTTTTTGTTTTGACAGCGGGAATTAATTTTAAATTAATTTCTACCACTTCTGTGTTTTGAATTTAGGAAAATGGATTCCATATTTGGAATCAGGATGTTCAAATTGTGTAAATAGGTAACTTTTATTTTTAGACATTTTGAATAATTACTGCGGTAAATATTTTATTTACCATGGTTAAGGGTAAATCCGGTAAATAAGGGTTAAAAAAATAATATTATAATAATACTAAATTACCCTAAAACGTGTCTTAACCCTATTGGTTGATACATGGTCGACCATGGGCATCTTTGTGTCAATTTTGAGTCCCCATGGATCCACTTGTAAGTGATAATGACACTTTATTTTAATTAAGTCAAAATGAATACAAAAATGACACAAGCATATATCTTTTAGCCAAACAATTGTTACATAGGGTTATATAAGTTTGATTTTAGATTATAAATATTAATTAGAAAGATAAAAAGATTTCCTACATAATGATATTTTATTTATAATTTTTAGACATTAAATAATTTATTTTATTTATGACACAAAGATGATGCAGTAATTACTATAATAGTGAAAAATTAAAATAATTGATATTATAAATACCCAAATAAATATAATATGAAACTTTTAATGAATTACACTAATTTTCTAGGATAATATGATATATTAGGATTGATTTAATTGACTTTGTTCGAAGTAATCAATCTGTTATGAGTTTCACAAAAATCAACTATTGAATAGTGTCAAAATTGACATAAAAGAGTTCTTAAAACAAATATTATATTATTAATTGATATTAAATTCCTAAAAATCTAAGGTTCGGCCAAGAGACTTATATTATGATAGGTTAATCATTAATGGACCACTTGGGGGTCGCTTGGATGTATATAGTAAGTTTATTAACCATATTATATAAAAATACAAAGAGACATTGTAAAAGTGAAACTAATTAACTTAGAGTTAATACTTAAAGATAAGGTTAATATAAGTACCCAAACCTGTCTAAATTCTATTGGATGAGTTGTTTTCGACCTATCCCCACCTCATCCTTTGAATAGTCAACTTTGGAGCCTTTGGAAACCGAATATGAATTTATTATAAATTAATATTTCTAGCTTTTCCAAAAGTGCCCCTCACCCCTCTTATAAAAGGGCACTCCTCCTTCTCTTTTCCTCACACATCTCAAGCCACTTGGCTCGTCCAAACTCTGCCCAACTAAGCTCCCCACATCCCTCTCCTCCTCCTTGAAGCTTCCCCTTAGGTAGAAATCATTTCAAGAAGTCCTTTGGTTCCAACCAAAGTGAGTTACCTAAATTAAAGGTAACGATTTCTCTTAAATTATTTTCCTTTATTTTGCTTCTCCAACCCCCAAAATCTTTTTATTTCCTTTATTTTGTAACAACACCAGTATCCTCAAAATACTAGGATGTTGTTATAAGAAGGATTCAAACTACAGATACACACAACTCCATCTAATGGATGATGAACATAATGTTTCTGTGGATGGCAAACTAACGCCTCACGAAACGATGATTGTTCAAATACATCTTACCGCCTCTCATGGTGGCCATTATGATGGCACTATAATTAAATATGATATTAATGATATATATTTTATATATAAGCTTCTGTAATTCCATTTTATATCATACCATTATTCGTTTCATGTTGTATATACATAAGATAATTTCATTTGAGGAAGTGCGGACTACCGCCCCCTTAAAATGATATGACTCGTTCATACCACACATGGAACGTATAAAGGATGGTGTTAATGAACTTAAGTAACATATATAAAATATTATATTATACTGTAATAGTAATATACCTATGTATCATTTGGATTCGATTCTTTTAAAATAAAAATTAAATGGAAGTAGCGTTCGTGCGTACGTACGGACTACCGTCTCCACGAACGCGATGAGATTCATTCTCCATCGTATCCATTCAAGTATAATTATCATTTAATGATTTAAAAATGATGTTTAAGGACTTGATATCATTCTGGATATGAATAAGATACAACAAACATGACTTATGTAACAAAACATATAAAGAAAATCAGTAAGTTAACACCCGAAACGGCGATAATACTAAGATATTATTATCAAATCAATATTAAAAGATCATATATGATATCATATTAATGTATATGATTCTTGTATAATTTAGTAACAATTATTTCACTATTATACAGGAGGTTAACCTACCCCAACCAAGGAAAAGTACAAGGTAAGGGTTATTTCACAATCTCTTCATTATCCGAGGTTGTATTATACGTAATAATCTACTGGGACCTCTTTATCATCCACATCCATGTTTCTTCGAAATGTATTTCAAAACATTTTTAATATTTACAAGAATATGGGTTAAAGTCATTTATACCCTTGTTTGACTTTTTATAAGAGGTTTATAAAGGAATCTTTCCGTCGTTTTCAAAACAAGGTCCTTTTTAACCTTTTCGACAGAATTGAGGTAAGAATGTTTTTTTTAACTTATACGGCAGGTGCGGTTATTTTCCGCCGTTATAAAATTGTCGAAGATTTCCATACAAGCTTATAAGAATATTTTCAAAGAAAATGTTTTATTTTATATGGATCTTAAATGATTTCAAAATAAAAGGAGATACTTCTTTAAAAAGAATTTTCATTTCATCTAAGTCAACATCCTTTGATGGATTTTAAGATTATTTGAAGTTGATTTATTATGATAAAAAACTTCTATATTGTATTGAAGGTTTTGTGATATGTTTGACTATGGATGTGCTATTTTTATACCATTCATAGTTTATGGTGAAATTATTGACATTTCGTATGCTAGTTTTAATACGAATGTTTATGTTGTGTTTAAACCTTTTCATATGGGAATGCATTGGACTTAATAAGTGACGGGTGGAGCCCGCTATAGCTCCTCGATGCATCGGTAGGTCTCATGAGACAAACTAGTGTCTTGGCACAAGGCCTTGACAAAATCTTATTTGTAGTCTTGGCACGAGGCCTTGACTATGTGGTTATGATAGTCTGGCATTATGCATTCCAACATTATGAAAGTGGTTATTGATTTTTGCATGTGATTATTCGATTAGTAGAATATCCATGTGAATAAGTAAATGGCATTATTTCATTTTATTTATTCCATACCATGTTGAAAGTTCATGTTTGAAAGGCTTTTACATTGCCTTAAAAGTTTATTCTTATTTATGAAAGTTTCCGCTATATTGTTATCCTTACTGGGCATTTGAGCTCACCCCTTTTCTATGTTTTATTTTTCCCAGGAAGTGAAGAAGTAAGTTATGAATGACCTGCAGGGATATTTTGTGGGATATGAGTGTAGATTATGGAGACATTATGTTGCTGTAGTAGTTTTTCGTTTAATGATGTAATGTAAAACTTATGAATATATCTAGTGTTTCCAAGGCTACTAAACCAATCGGTCTTTCGAGATTTGATCTTTCTTGTGATCATGCCAATTTTATGTAATAATGCACCGACTCTGGGCAACTGGGGTCGGGGCGTTACAGTTGGTATCAGAGGAAGTTTAGTACAAACCTTGGAAGCTAGATTTAGATAAACTCTGATTAGAGCACGTAGACCTAAGATTAACTTTGAGGATTAGTATAGAAGAACTTCCTAGAATTTTGGTATTGTAGAGATTTTGTGAGTTTTCCGAGAAATACATCCCTGTCTGGATACGAGCAGGTAGAGGCGGCTCTGGCACAAATGTACCTAGGGGTAAAACCCGAAAACACCGCTTTGAGCTAGACTCGAACGGGAACTGGTGCACGACAACGGGCCTTGCTGCACTCTTGGTTACGACACTCTCGGGGGATATGCTTAGGATAACTCTCATTTTCTTTACAAATCATTATGAAGGGTTTATGAGTATATACTTCCTCAAAGAAAACATTTTTATGATTATGGATTATATCCATAAATAGTTCAATTTATGTTAAGTGTTTTATAAGTATGGGATTATGTATTTTGATTCATAAACTGATCTAGTTTATGCCATTGTATAGAAATGGCGCCCAGTAGAAGGAATGAGAACTCCAGAAATGCACATGATCCAAAGAGAAGGAAGGATCATATCTTTCATGGTCTTAAGCTAGAATTGTTAAGAGAAATAGTCTCCCATGTATTATCATCAGATGAAGAAATAATATCATGTGTTGATAAGATAAGTAAAGAGTTTACTGAGTCCTATGGCTTTGAAGGGAATCAAGAGAAGAAAAAGATGGAAGAGAGAAAGATGGATAAAGGGAAAAGGGAAAAGAAGAATTTTCCCATATGTGGTAACTGTGGAAAGAAACACCCTGGAACATTCTTGAAAGGAATGGGAGTTTGTTATAAGTGTGGAGGAAAAGGGCACAAAGTACGTGACTGCAAGGGTAAGAAAATGGTTTCAAATGTACAATGCTTCATTTGCAAGGAGTTTGGAAACTACGCGAACCTATGTCCCAGTCATCAGACTATGCCGCAAATGATGCTATTGGATAATAATCAAGTTATGATACTACCACAGATGAAGAGGAATGATTAGGGTTCTTATGTTGATTATGTCAATTGAGTGTTGTATCAACAATGTACTTATTATAATAATTATGGAGTATATAAGGATTGTACTGCAGTGCTATTTCATTAAGGACTTGAGATTATGTGGAACAAAGAAAAGTGACTCAATAGCAGGATAAATTTTTGGAAAATATATGGTTGAGAGAATGATAAACCATAATATAGTTCTGATACCGAAATAGTGATTTTGGAATAATACATGATTGCTTTGGATAAATTATATTCGATATTCTTGACTACCTTCGAACTGATTAATGATTTGTATAAAACATTTTTGGATTGATGAAGTATATCCAGCATTCTATATGGAATAAGGGAGCATGAATGTAATCAATAAGGAATATGGTAATACATGATGAAGGTATTCATATGCTATTACGGGGTAAAAAGGATCTATATTATGTTTACCTTCCTTATGAATGTTGGACTGTGAGTTTGGACAGAAGTATTTTGGATAGTTCTAGTTTGGATTATTTTGGATTGCCATAAAAGGACAACCCGGAGGTCGGGCGGCAACCCGTCGCGTCCGGCAAGGCTGCGAGACTTGAACCCGCAACCAAAGAGCGACAAGGGTGTATCACCTACCACTGGCCCACGAGATGTCCTGGATTAAATAATGTAGTTTTTATTAAAATACATTGTAGATGAATTATAAATTCATTTATTTTGGAACCCTGTACGAATAGTATAAATAGAAAAAAAATATTACATTCTATTATCTTTTAGAGTGAAAGATGAGTTTGTGGTAGGAATTTATTAATGGATAAAACTCTAATTATAAAGTAAGTATATCTCCTTATGATCTTAGCCAATCTCATAAATAAATTCCTCAACATTAATAAAAGGAAATTAGAACAAAAATGTTGTCCTAGATGGTACCTTAAATCATCACTAATTTATGGCTTTGGGATTGTTGGCCTTTTCATAGCCATGTTCTCTACCACTCTCCATCAGATAATTGATGGCTAGATTTTTCTTCCATATCCATATTTTCATACATGGAACCCTAGTATGTGTTATTTTCGGTAATCTTCATACTTTCCACTCTTTATTTTAAATAGAGGCCTCATTAATTCATTTTTCGATGTGGGATTTCAACTAATATATTTTGAAACATCAAAAATGTGTTATCCCAATACCCAATGTTTTGTTGAACCGATGGTATTTCAAATCATCATAGATTGATGAGTTTAAGAACCTCAATTTTATACTTGTTTGTGATTGATGACCTCAATCACTACCTATAAATATTTACGTTTTTCCTGCAATTATATGTCTCTAATTTCCACCAATGTTCTCCTAATCGAGATCATAATTTGGTGGTGACCCTTTCATTTCTCTTTTCCTCATATTAAGACTAAAACTTAGTAAACCAATTTCCTATGCGGGTTTTCCCACAAATATATTTTCTATTTTCGAAGAACAATTTCAAATTGCGAGGACGCAATTTATTGAAGGAGGGGAGAATGTAACACCCCAAGATTTCATAGTATGTTATTTCTTCAAAATAATTCAATAACTTGCATTACACGCAACACCGAGTTCAATCACACCATGACTTAAAAATAAAAAAGCCATTAAAAGAGGTCATGAATATAATTAACTACATTTTAAACTTTATATAATCCTTATAATTTTAGAATCCATATTATGAGTTTCTTAGTCATAATGCAAGAACAGATTCATTTTCAGTATTACACTTTTATCAACTTTTAATAGTGAAACCCTTTTAAATACAATATTTTAAACTTTTTGACTAAATGGAGACATCAAAAAATTTAAAATGAAACATCCCAAGCTTCCACGGTACGCTTTCCTTTGAATAAAACAGTAGCGTGTGTTGTACGCAACTTCGAGTTCTAACACACCGTAACCAATCAAACTAGCTGTTATGAATAGTAATACCTACTTTTTGAAGTTATATATATTTTATATTTTAAAATGGACTTCATTTTTGGATTCGGAATATCAAATTTAGCCTAAGGTGAAATTTTGGTACTTTTCGGATAACTTTCATATTTTGATGAATAGTGAAAATTACTAAATTTTAATTAAAAACAACTTTTTTAATCAAAATAATTAATAGTAATAAATTATGAATTTGAGTGGTTTTAAAGTATATTTAGAATATATTTTTACTATTTAATATAATGTTGGTCATTGGACATAATTTTACAATTAAACCGAACATAAACAAGTGTCAATCTTTTGATAGTTATTATCTCTTAAAAACACGCTTTTTGTTTTGACAGCGGGAATTAATTTTAAATTAATTTCTGCCACTTCTGTGTTTTGAATTTAGGAAAATGGATTCCATATTTGGAATCAGGATGTTCAAATTGTGTAAATAGGTAACTTTTATTTTTAGACATTTTGAATAATTACTGCGGTAAATATTTTATTTACCATGGTTAAGGGTAAATCCGGTAAATAAGGGTTAAAAAAATAATATTATAATAATACTAAATTACCCTAAAACGTGTATTAACCCTATTGGTTGATACATGGTAGACCATGGGAATCTTTGTGTCAATTTTGGGACCCCATGGATCCACTTGTAAGTGATAATGACACTTTATTTTAATTAAGTCAAAATGAATACAAAAATGACACAAGCATATATCTTTTAGCAAAACAATTGTTACATAGGGTTATATAAGTTGGATTTTAGATTATAAATATTCATTAGAAAGATAAAAATATTTCCTACATAATGATATTTTATTTATAATTTTTTGACATTAAATAATTTATTTTATTTATGACACAAAGATGATGCAGTAATTACTATAATAGTGAAAAATTAAAATAATTGATATTATAAATACCCAAATAAATATAATATAAAACTTTTAATGAATTACACTAATTTTCTAGGATAATATGATATATTAGGATTGATTTAATTGACTTTGTTCGAAGTAATCAATCTGTTATAAGTTTCACAAAAATCAACTATTGAATAGTGTCAAAATTGACATAAAAGAGTTCTTAAAACAAATATTATATTATTAATTGATATTAAATTCCTAAAAATCTAAGGTTCGGACAAGAGACTTATATTATGATAGGTTAATCATTAATGGACCACTTGGGGGTCGCTTGGATGTATATAGTACGTTTATTAACCATATTATATAAAAATACAAAGAGACATTGTAAAAGTGAAACTAATTAACTTAGAGTTAATACTTAAAGATAAGGTTAATATAAGTACCCAAACCTGTCTAAATTCTATTGGATGAGTTGTTTTCGACCTATCCCCACCTCAGCCTTTGAATAGTCAACTTTGGAGCCTTTGGAAACCGAATATGAATTTATTATAAATTAATATTTCTAGCTTTTCCAAAAGTGCCCCTCACCCCTCTTATAAAAGGGCACTCCTCCTTCTCTTTTCCTCACACATCTCAAGCCACTTGGCTCGTCCAAACTCTGCCCAACTAAGCTCCCCACATCTCTCTCCTCCTCCTTGAAGCTTCCCCTTAGGCAGAAATCATTTCAAGAAGTCCTTTGGTTCCAACCAAAGTGAGTTACCTAAATTAAAGGTAACGATTTCTCTTAAATTATTTTCCTTTATTTTGCTTCTCCAACCCCCAAACTCTTTTTATTTCCTTTATTTTGTAACAACACCAGTATCCTCAATATACTAGGATGTTGTTATAAGAAGGATTCAAACTACACATACACACAACTCCATCTAATGGATGATGAACATAATGTTTCTGTGGATGGAAAACTAACGCCTCACGAAACGATGATTGTTCAAATACATCTTACCGCCTCTCATGGTGGCCATTATGATGGCACTGTAATTAAATATGATATTAATGATATATATTTTATATATAAGCTTCTGTAATTCCATTTTATTTCATACCATTATTCGTTTCATGTTGTATATACATACGATAATTTCATTTGAGGAAGTGCGGACTACCGCCCCCATAAAATGATATGACTCGGTCATACCACACATGGAACGTATAAAGGATGGTGATAATGAACTTAAGTAACATATATAAAATATTATATTATACTGCAATAG
Organism: Viscum album; assembly: GCA_963277665.1. Lineage (NCBI taxonomy): Eukaryota > Viridiplantae > Streptophyta > Magnoliopsida > Santalales > Viscaceae > Viscum > Viscum album. The sequence goes on along the minus strand of OY728132.1, from coordinate 26,377,036 downwards.
TAATATACCTATGTATCATTTGGATTCGATTCTTTTAAAATAAAAATTAAATGGAAGTAGCGTTCGTGCGTACGTACGTACTACCGTCTCCACGAACGCGATGAGATTCATTCTCCATCGTATCCATTCAAGTATAATTATCATTTAATGATTTAAAAATGATGTTTAAGGACTTGATATCATTCTGGATATGAATAAGATACAACAAACATGACTTATGTAACAAAACATATAAAGAAAATCAGTAAGTTAACACCCGAAACGGCGATAATACTAAGATATTATTATCATATCAATATTAAAAGATCATATATGATATCATATTAATGTATATGATTCTTGTATAATTTAGTAACAATTATTTCACTATTATACAGGAGGTTAACCTACCCCAACCAAGGAAAAGTACAAGGTAAGGGTTATTTCACAATCTCTTCATTATCCGAGGTTGTATTATACGTAATAATCTACTGGGACCTCTTTATCATCCACATCCATGTTTCTTCGAAATGTATTTCAAAACATTTTTAATATTTACAAGAATATGGGTTAAAGTCATTTATACCCTTGTTTGACTTTTTATAAGAGGTTTATAAAGGAATCTTTCCGTCGTTTTCAAAACAAGGTCCTTTTTAACCTTTTCGACAGAATTGAGGTAAGAATGTTTTTTTTAACTTATACGGCGGGTGCGGTTATTTTCCGCCGTTATAAAATCGTCGAAGCTTTCCATACAAGCTTATAAGAATATTTTCAAAGAAAATGTTTTATTTTATATGGATCTTAAATGATTTCAAAATAAAAGGAGATACTTCTTTAAAAAGAATTTTGATTTCATCTAAGTCAACATCCTTTGATGGATTTTAAGATTATTTGAAGTTGATTTATTATGATACAAAACTTCTATATTGTATTGAAGGTTTTGTGATATGTTTGACTATGGATGTGCTATTTTTATACCATTCATAGTTTATGGTGAAATTATTGACATTTCGTATGCTAGTTTTAATACGAATGTTTATGTTATGTTTAAACCTTTTCATATGGGAATGCATTGGACTTAATAAGTGACGGGTGGAGCCCGCTATAGCTCCTCGATGCATCGGTAGGTCTCATGAGACAAACTAGTGTCTTGGCACAAGGCCTTGACAAAATCTTATTTGTAGTCTTGGCACGAGGCCTTGACTATGTGGTTATGATAGTCTGGCATTATGCATTCCAACATTATGAAAGTGGTTATTGATTTTTGCATGTGATTATTCGATTAGTAGAATATCCATGTGAATAAGTAAATGGAATTATTTCATTTTATTTATGCCATACCATGTTGAAAGTTCATGTTTGAAAGGCTTTTACATTGCCTTAAAAGTTTATTCTTATTTATGAAAGTTTCCGCTATATTGTTATCCTTACTGGTCATTTGAGCTCACCCCTTTTCTATGTTTTATTTTTCCCAGGAAGTGAAGAAGTAAGTTATGAATGACCTGCAGGGATATTTTGTGGGATATGAGTGTAGATTATGGAGACATTATGTTGCTGTAGTAGTTTTTCGTTTAATGATGTAATGTAAAACATATGAATATATCTAGTGTTTCCAAGGCTACTAAACCAATCGGTCTTTCGAGATTTGATCTTTCTTGTGATCATGCCAATTTTATGTAATAATGCACCGACTCTGGGCAACTGGGGTCGGGGCGTTACAAAAATGGTTTATTAGATATCTCACGCAGCTAAAAAATATATGAATTTTAAAATAATTATCTCAACAGGAAATAATAATATTTATTACACAATTATCTAATATTTCATCAAGTAAATTTATAATTCTATATATTGTATTGATCATAATTCCTCAATAGTTAATATATTATTGTAAAATGTTGATTTTTCAATGATCACTATAATATTTCCATGAATCTATAAAAAACATATATGATTCTTCATGATATCCATCAGATATTTTTTATATATATCAAATAATATTAAAGGTATTCTCAAAATTTCCTAGCATCTCATTTCACATACTTTAACTAATTATAGGTAATTAATACCTCTACTTTGGTTGGGAATCTTCTAATATTTTTCCAATATTTTTCCCAGATTTTTAATCAAATACACACAATTTATGGAAGTCCGATCAATTAAAATGTGTAATAATCCCTAAATAATTTTTTAAAATGGACCAATTAACATTATATTTCATCTCTAGTGAAGATAATCGTGCACTCTATTATTAAATATAAAGAATAAAGTTATTGGTCTGAACTTTTCATCCCATTAAAAAATTAATTAACACTTTATATCGATTTCACTAAACTCATTAAAAATGTTTGGAATCCACTAACATAAATCTAAAATAATGGTAACATAATATGTTTTCCATTTAAATGTGCATAGTTTTAATTTATTATATGTTTTTAAGTAACATTTTTACAATAATCTCCACAATCACATCCACATTACTTTCTATATCCTCATCACTAAGATACAAAATGTCTAATTAAAATAATTAATAATTAATGGTATAAAAACATACTTATGTTATAGTGAACCTAATTTATTATGAAATAGGTTTGGGATTGGTCATCAATCAATTATGGTTCTAAGATAACAACTCTTTCACATCCCAAAATCTAAATATAAATCATTAAACCTTTATTATCATTTTTTTCCACACAAATCCAAGAGATCATAATAATAATATTGTAAAAATTTATAAGGGAAGGGATATAAACAATCTCGTATTTTTAACTATCATATCATAATGATGATCAGTTTGAAACTTTTCACTACATAATGAAATCAATTTTTTAAATAAATATTACATTCATTAAATAGACTCAGATCATCTCTTCCTTCATCAACTGAACACATTACCTTTGTCAGGATATCATTACTATATTGTTGAATTTTTCACTAATGAGGTATTATATTTGATGATCATAATTCAACCTCAAAAACATTCATGTAAAAATAGTAACCATACAAATAGGGATCCATACCAATATATTCAAATTTTTCAGTCTTCACTATGATTAAGTGGTCATGATATTTATATTATAGAACCAATAATAAAACCTGTCAAATTGACTAATTCATACCATGGATGTAATTGATTATACCAATAAATTAGAAAATATCACCAAAATTAATTTTGATAATTTTAATATATGATGCCTATATAAATAATAAATATATTTAATCCTAATGAAATTTTACTCTGAATATAAATATATAAGATTTCATTCATCAACTATATGTGGATTTGATTATTCTTCTTGTTTTTATAATTACAATTTAGACTCAATTTCATATAATAAATCAAATTTATTGTCAAATTAATTTTTTTATGTAAATAGATTTTGATATCAACTAGATAGATCATAACACATACATTTATGCACTATTTTTACTACTAGATAATAGTTTTAAATGATTTATAACTAATATTTACCCAACTATGTAGGTCTATATTAAACTCTACTAAAAAAATAATTGGAAAACACTAAAGGGAATATCTAATTACCAATATCATAATGTATAATGGATGAAGAAATAATTTTTACAAGTGAAAATGGATATCTAACCATGGGCTGTCATAATTCTCTAACAACTTGTATATGAAGGTATCTCATCTCAATATAGTCAAAAAAGGTGTCTCCTCTCAATCTCAATTGTTTTTTTAGAATATAAATATAATTCTATGATCTCATTGTCCTTGATTTCTTATTCAGAATATAATATGTATATCACAATGTTTTCAGTATCCTTTAAAATTTTGTGATCAAAATTCATATTTCCTTACAAAACATATATGAGGAAATTTAAAACTAAATATTTAATGAAAATTTAATTATTAGATAACAATAACTAATAGTTTCTCAAACATAAATACTTGGTACACTCTAAGGAAGTCATATGGGTCCTTAAACAAAAATTCATATACAAAAAAATGTTCAATTATATTAGTATCCACAAATATCCTATAGTTTTTCTTCAACAATTGTTCAATTAAAAAATAAGCTTTTAATATAATATGAGAACATTGGAATCCATATATACTCTTATATTATGTAAATTTTTCAATTTCCACCAACTTTAAAATAAAATAAATATTGATACAAATACTGGCCCTATAGATATATTTTTCCTCTCATTTTGTGATGATCCTTTATTGCTTATACCAATTGGAATCAGTCTAACCCATGAAATGTGTAGAATAAAATTTTAATCCTGCATATAATATTAATTTCATACACTGTATAAACCTACATAATCAATTTTTTCACATAATTATATCATTTTAAAGGCCTCATACTCCTATCCCTAGAAAAAGAGCTCATTATCATCATGATGATCCACGTGAGTCACTCCAATAGGTGTATAATCGATTAATCATATATTATAATGTTATAATGAAGAGTAATAAAGTAAAGTATATCTCTAATAATAAATTACCTCTTTATAAAATATTAATGATAGAAATTGGAAATATTTCATTGGAATTTTCCAACTATACAACCCAAGAACATTATTCTATCACAGGAATGAATAATCATAAATATTTTCTTAGAAACTATGTAATTCTTGTTATAAAATAAACATACCCTGAAAACCATTCTTTATGGACTAATTTAAGTCAAAAAATTGTTATATTCAATGGGTATAAATTTTTTGGATTCCACAACCCTTTGCTCAGTTTCCAAACCTAAAAAACTGAAATAAAATGTTCCTATATTTGTTTCCCAAGATTCACAATACAATTGCTCAATTTTTCTTCATTCAAAAAATTATAATTAAAAAAATGTTATTATACCACTATATGAAATCCTGTAAATCAAGAATAAAACGTGGTAAAATGTGAAGGCCATGTTTGTCTCTCAATGCATGGCTCCAATAGCTCTCAGATCCATTCCTAGAACTAATGAGGCTCAAAAAACGAGAGAAATTATTCTATATAAATATAAAATAAAATCCATTATATATAAAACATAAATAGTATAATTCATACCACGAAATAATATTTCATGAATAAATATTTATAGTTTATATTGTCCTATAAGCAATAAACAATACATAACTAATGAAAATGAATGATGACTACAATAAATTTCCCAGAATGAAATACAATTCTGTGAAATAAAAAAAATGATCCCATGAAACTATAAAATGAAATAAAATCATCCATCATAATACATCTAATAAATTTCTGTGTAATTTATCCATGAACTTAACCACCATCTCTATGACCATTGTGTATTTCGTCAAATTATCAAAATAACCACAAAACCAAAAGTAAATTGCTATACCAATAACCATTTAAGTGTGATTAAGATATCATAATTGGATATCCCAAGTGTAGAGAAACATAAAACATGTTCACATGTATAGATAATATTGAAATTATTTTAAATAATAATATATATTTTTAACCTTATTTCATAATAATAAATAGGTGAAACTATAAACATTATTAACTATGACATAATATTATTTTTCAAATTCTTATCAGATATCACAAACAAATCTCAAAAATCATTTGAACTCAAAATAAATCATCCAAATAAATTTGAAATAAAATTAAAACAATATTTATTCCAAGAAAAATATTTATATAAGTAAAAATCCATTATAGATACACCATAAAAAATTTTCCTCATAATAACTACATCATTAATCATGAAAGATCAACTATTTGTTATGATGTTAAAAATAAAATAATCTTATCAATATAAAAGTGTGAGTTACCAATTCTTTATCAAGTAATGTGTTAATAAATTTGGTACCAGACTCCCCTAATGGAGGACACAATCTCTTCTAAGGAACTTGTTGAAGTGGTATAAAAAATTACACTACTGGTATTATGGACGCATTCATTATTGATGTGTAATGAATATAAGGATTAAAAATTGGATTATAAACAGAAATATTATAATATAAATTTATTATATTTAAATAGTCATGGGTTTCAAAGTCTATAAACACCAATCAAATTTAATTTTATAAACAGAACTTCATTTCTCATCATATATGCAATTCACGTTTTATGTGAAACTTTTCTCCCATTAAATCCTGTTTTTCTAATAAACATTATATTAGTTATTTGAATAATTTGTTTGGGGATATGATTTTTCTATTTTATTGAAATATTTTTTCTTTTAGGATTGATGGATTATTCACAAGGGAATATGGATATTTTTGGGCAGAACTGTAGAAATTTTCTAGACAAAGTATAATGGGGCTTAGTCTATCCAAAAAAACTGGGACCCACAATTCAATCCCAAAAAAGATAAAATTTTAAATTTATAAAGAGAAAATTATGGTGATAATTTAATTAAAATATTTCTAGATCAAATCACTAATTTTTCATGGTGATCTAGGTAGTCAAAAACAAAGATTAATTTTAAGGCCAAATCTGAATGCCCATAAATTCATCCCACAATTTCAAAGATAAAATCTGAAGAACTGATCTAGTTGTCAAAAAAGTTTGATAGATATTATAAGACACATGCAATATAATATTTAACTTCTAACTAAATCCTAGATTCATCCATATTAATTGATAAATTTGAACACCAAAAAGTGGGTTGAATCTGTATGATTTGATTTCTCATAATTGAAAAGTCCAACTTCTTTTGATTTCTCACTCTCTTTTTGTCTGTCATTATTTATGGGAAGGGAATGGATTAATTTGGTATAGAAACCATGATACTTATATTAATATATAAGTGTATAGAGGTGAAGGTAAATAGAAACATGTTTTTCTTTTCATTTTAATTTTAGACTTTCATTTTGTAATCACATCATTTATTTTTCCCATGTATGTTTTTCGTTCACATTCATTTACTAATAGAAGTTATTATTATAAACTTTTTATATTTATTATTATCATTTTATATAATTTATATTAACAAGTTTATATTATTTAATCATGGTTTGATCTTACTCACACAAACCATTTTGAATTACTTCAAACAAAGGTGGGGTGATCATTTTCAATGTTTTTATTATTCAATTTGGCATTCATAAGTATACTACCAGCTTCCATTTGATGTATAGAACCAATGGAGTACTACCAACAGAATGGTTTGATACAAGGGAGTATAAAGGTTATGAATTGGATGTTATTTCTCAATTTTAATTCTTATAAATAAATTATTTGGTTGATATTTTCAGTTAACAATTTTTTTTCCCATTAATCTCACTATTTTTAAGGATACGAATATTGAGTGATGGAACTATTCTCAACCACAAGATTTTCAGGAATACGATCCTCCAATTTTATTGGGGATTATAATTAGTATAGTGTAAAAATAATATCTATGAGTGATTTTGGAGGTTTATGATTCATTGAAATAAACACTCTCGAATTCAAGACATTGAAACCATTAAAAGAAAACCATTCAATCCAACTCCTATAATATCCTAGTTTTTTTTTTTTTTTTTTTTTTTTTTTTTTTTGGTCAAAGGACCAAAGCATATTTATTAGCAAAAGGGAAACAAAGATTACAAGAGTCTGAAAGACGGGATCAGATTACAATCTTTACGATGCAAAGGCATCAAGTTATTAGGGAGCTCCTCCAGCCAAGTTAGATTCTGAGCAATCCCTTTGTTCGCGAGAGAATCTGCAACCATGTTAGCTTCACGGTAAGTATGAGTTGCAATGAAACTGACGTCATGAAGGGATTGAAGACAGTTCATCCAGCGCGTAGTAATTGACCAAGCAAGATGAATCTCTCCCTTCCAAATGGCTTGAACAACAGTGGTAGAATCACTTTCAATAACCGCATATACTTATACGGTATGTTTTTGTGTAACCAAATTTTGGAACCCATTTTGGGAACCTAATTAATTACCTAATCCCTCACCTTATTCTCTCACCCAAAATTATATATTGCCACCCCAATTTATATTCTATCTTCCCCTTTCTATTTGTGTATGTCCTAAAAATATCATATTCAAATATCTATCTACTAAAATGGAATATAATAAAAAATACCCCAACACATACCTATACTAGAATCAAATAAAAATCAATATTGTTAATAAAAAATATGGAATATCGCTTATCAACCCTTGAATAATTACTGAATACCCAGTGATATGTATAATCATATTGATTATGAATGTTTAAATGAAAAATTTCAATCCCTCTTAAGGATGGTCAAAAGGATCAATTGTAGAGAAGTCCATTATGTCCAAAATATTATACAGCCCAATCCCTATGAAATTCTTGAAAATATTTCTGATCAAATGGTTAAAATGAATTTGGATGTTTCATCATTGAGATCAAAACTAAAAATAATTGAAATGAATATGGGCCCCATTATGACTCAGGTCACCCCTTCCTCAAATATGATAGAAGAATATTTTTACACATAAAACCCTCATGAATTTATTGAAGAACCAAACTTATGATTTTCGATAGCAAAAAAAGATCAAGTAATTTTATAAGGTTTTTAAATCAAAAAAAATAATTTTTTTTCAATAAAATGTGGAGAATTTAACTTCACGATTTAATTTTATTGAACATTTCTCCATTAATGATTTTTAGGACCACCGATCACTGAACCCATGGGATAAATATCAAAAATTGAGTCCTTAACCAATCCTTACATACTAATAAACCCTTTTTGGATGAATAATATTTTATTAGGAAACTATTATTTCAAAAAAATGGAGAAGAATCTATTTTTGATTCAAATTTCCAATATTCATAAAGAAAATTTAATCGGCCCAATCTCAATTTTTTCCCTTCCTCACACAAGAATCCCTTAATATGTAAAAAAATGACTTGAGGTTTTCATTCGTTCATCTCATGAATCCCAAAATGTGGGTTTGACACTTAATGTATTATGAAATACAGTAGAATCAATCAGATCTACCATTTCTATAATTCTATGGACTTTAACACACATTTTGGAACATGGGATTACACATGAAACAAATTTTTAAAAAAGAATAAACATCAATAAATTAAAAGTTTAGAAGAATGGGGTCCTAAAAATTTTGAAAATTGGTATTGGATAAAATGGAGGCGTCCATGTCAAGTTAATTACTTTAATCTAGTCATTTTTCAGGATGAAAATTGGCTTCTTTATTTTTTTTTAATTTTTTTTAGTGTATTTTTTGTTTTTTTTGATACAGGAACCCCCTCATGGTTTTCCATTGTGGTCTAATGTATTTTTTGTGTGATATTTATCAGTTGAATTATTTTAGTATTTCCAAAAAAACCCAAGCCTTCTATATTTCAAACCTAGAAATCAATCATCCCTATGGAGGCCACTTGTGACATGAAGTTGAAGTGATCACTAACTTTTTATGGATATTCAACTTTAAACCCGGTGATTTTGTTCCATGAATTCATTTAAAATCACTTCTCACCCTCATTATATTCCATTATGAACTCTCTATTATATTCTATTTAAACTCTAAGGTCAATGTCATTCTATGTTTGGGTAGTAAAAATGTGAGAATTTGAAAAATGTTCTTCTATGAAAAAAATAAATCCAATAAAAAATATATGCACTAAATTTCATTAATTAATGTTCATTTTTAAAGATGATAAATTAATTTCGAATATTTTTGATTCCATTATTATGATTTTAATGCAATTTTATGTACATTAGAATAGTTTTTGGAATGTGCAACTGTATGTTATGATTTCTCAGTATTTATATTTCCATTCTTTTAATAAAAATTCCACAATACACGTTCTCTGGATTTTGGGTGTGATTATGAGTTCTTGGGTCCCTGTAATCATAGAATGGGGTTTGGGGGAACTTATAGATTAATATGAGTATCCAATATAAAAAAAAATAAAAAAATACCACTTAAAGTAGTGTTTTGTCCAAAAGTGTGGTGTTTGGAACTTGGGGATCGTGACTCCATATTTTTTTCCCATAGTCTAGACATACATATCTATTATAGATCATGGAATTAAAAAAATGTGTGGAATTAGTCACTTTGGTATTGTAACACCATTGTTGTCTTAGCCATAATTGGAATTTTCATCACTTTTTTGGTTCTAATAGAATACAATAAAAGAAAAAAATAACAAATATAATATATAATTAGATTATCATATTATGGTTTAATTTTATTCCAACCTAGTGCTTCCATTTCCCCCCTTCAATAATAAAATAGTCCCCATTCATTTTTTGAGTCATAAAAATTCATCATGCTTAATTGCAATTGGATGAAAGGTGAAGATGAATTTGAAAAAATGAATGGTTTAGGGATTGGATTATGCTTGTGATCCTAGATTGTGTAAACTGATTATTATTATTTTCATGATTATTTGAAATGATATATTTGGAAAAAATTGTATGTTAAAATGATTTTTGGAAGAGGGAATTAAATTTCATCTTTTTAACTACATTTTTCTCTGGACTAGGAAAACACCTGTTGGGGTGTGATTAACCACTGGATAAGTATAATATTGGTTAATTATATTTAAATATAATTGTTTTTAATGTATACATCCACCAATTTTAATTAATTTTATAAATTTAACTTCATTTCTCATCATATGTTCAATTCTGGTTTAATATTAAAAAAATTCACAATCAATCATCTATTTGTGGAAAACATTTTAATCAATATTTGAATTTTTTATTTTGGGATATGATTTTTCACTTTTATTGGAAAATATTTTTTTTAAGATTGATGTATGAATACTAATGAAATATGGATATTTTTGGGCATGAATGGAACAATTTTTTGACAAAGGATAATGGGCCTTAGGCCCATTAAACAAAACAACATCCCACAATTAAACCCAAATGAAGATACAATTATAACTATATAAAGAAATAATTATGGCTTTCATTTCATTAAACTATTTTTAGAGATAATTTTGAATATTTCTTGGTAATCCAGGCAGTCAAAGATAAAGATTAAATTTATGGCCAGATTTTAATTTCTAAAAAGTCCACCAACCATATTGAGGATAACATACAAGAGGAAGATCAAATTGTCACAAAATATTGACATATCATAGATGAAACATTGGAGATCATATTCATCCTATATGAAAAAAATAGATTTTTCCATTTTTAATGAAAAATTGAATGCCAAAATGGGGGAGGAATCTAGATTATTTTCTTTGTCGAAGTTTAGAATTCCAAATTCCTTTGAATTCTCACCCTCCTTTTGAATCTCCAAATTTATTTGGAAAGAACAGATTAATGGGGGATCGAACATAGGCTCATAAAATGAATATATAAGAATCTAGCGGTGAAGGTATTTTACATCCTTATTTTTATTTCAATTGTTATTTAACACATTCATTTTTTAATAACATCATCAATTTTTCTCATATAAGTTTTTTGTTAACATTAGTTTTTTAATAAAACTAATTATTATTCACTTTTAATATATATCCTTCACTTTTTCTATAAATTTTTCACAACCAATTGATACATTAGATTCATGTTGTGAACTTATTCACACCAACCCTTCTGAATTTCTTCATGAAGTGGTTTAGTGATTGTTTTTCAATGTTTTCCTTCAACAATTTTTCCCTCATAAGTCTAGTACCAACTTTTATTGATATAATAGAATCAATGGAGGGATGAACCTCAAATGGGTTGATGTTGGGGAGTATAAAGAGGATTTATTGGAAGTTATTTCTTATTTTAATAATTCCTAATCCATTATTTTATTGATATTTTCAATCGGTGATTTTTCTTCTCCATTGATCTCACTAATTTTAAGGCTACACGTCATATGTGAAAAAAATACTCTACATTGGAGTGCTCAAAAATATTATCGAAAAATCATATACCTGATTATCATTAGGTGAGTGAAAAAATATAATTCTTGAGTGATTTGGGGAGTTTCTGTTTCATTGAAAGGAACACTCTCAAATTCAAGACATTGAAACCATTAAAATAAATTCTTTCAATCCACCTATTGTAATAACCTAGGATCTTCCCTTCTATTTAAATTTAATTCATGCACATGTTTTAAACACATTAATAATCCTATCAATTTAAATCTCTAGTAGGAAAATTTATTATCAATCATCTATAGAATGTATGTATCTATAGGTTTTTTCTTAGGTCCCTATAGATTTGAACCCTACCTATACTAAAACAAAAACATACACATTTAGTGTATATTTGGGTTCAACCAAAAGTCTATAATTTCCTAAATACTAATTCATGACTACCAAAATCTATTTATAGATTTAGTTTCATAGTGAGGATAACTCAAATTAATCATTTCTAGTATATATGTCTCTATATAATATAAAACATTATGAATTTCTCATTGGCCAATTTATAAAGACATAAATCAGAGTATTGAACCTTCGTTTTCATGTTTATTATCCATAAGAAAATCAAATGAGTCCACTAATTAATAATGTCATTATCCAAAAAAATATTTCTTTTTCAAGGAATAGTTTTCCTAACATCTAGTTAATTAATATCATCATTGACATAAAAATTATAGAAGATTTCATTCACCAGTTCATCTCATATTATCATTTCGGTCATTAAATATAATAAAATATTATAAATTTATATGTACAAAATTAGTAAATGCAACATGGTTTTATAGATAACACTGGAACAAATCACAGTTTTAATAAATTCATACATAGAGCATACTACCTAACATAGTAGATAATATGATGAATCATGATAAATTTGTACTGGAATATTCTTTTTGAATCATTCTATCATTACCGAAAGTTCATAATGATTAATCACTACCTCATCAAACTCAAATCATGTTTATAATTCACTAGGAATGTTATTTTTTTCATTACTCATAATTATGAATGACATAATTATATATTTAATTCAGTTATATAAATAATTTATGCAATTAATCATAGTCATAATTACGATTATGAGTCACATCAGGATATACTCTTCTGTCAGAAATGGTGAAAACTGAAATTTTATTATGTACTCACATGTCCACATCCAAAATATTATTTTGATAAAAAAATATTACAAATTTCAAATGAAGCAATGGAAAAACAATATTTTGTTTTACTCAAAAATTGACACAACGATATACTAAGAATATTTTTATATTGAATAAACATTTAATTCTGTATAAAAATAATAAAAATATTCAAAACTCCCTTAAAAAGCACGAAAATTGAATTAAAACACACACAAAACTACTATACATGAAAAAAAAGTTAAATAACTATAATTTTTTTTTCAAAATAGATAACATGAGAAATAAATATATTTATATATATGTATATATTTTTAAAGAAAATCATATAACCCATAGTACATCATTACCATTGTTGAATGCCCAAATCATTGTGTGACCATCTATATCTTAATTTTCATTAACTCTTTTGATTATACAAATAACATATTTTGGTGGCCACATATATAAGATTATTCATTCAATTCCCAAATTTTAGTTAACTATACACATATGTTCTACAGTGTTCAAACCACTACTATATCACAAGACAAAAACGAGACATTATTTAATCACTTGATTATCTATATTTGATTATTTCTTTTTTATGTATTCAAATAATTTTTTTATTAATCTGGAATGGTGTTCTAATCAATGACACTCAAATAATGATTATGAATATAAAAAATATAATTAAATTAAAACTAATCCCAAATTATAAATATGGTACAATTCAACAACATTTTAAATTATTATATAGGTTACATAAATATCATAATTGGATATGGTTACTTGACATTATTGTAACATATAATCAATATTTCTATATATAATATAATTCATTAGGGAACTAACTTTTTAAGGTATACCATATTAAACAATTGACATCAAAATTAATTTTAATATATGGGAACACGTAGGGGTATTCCACAAATACCCTAATAATATCATTAAAAATTTTCAAATGTACCCTCTGCATTGTAGAATTTTATTATGAGTAAAAATAACTAGTATGTAACATTTACCATACTTTTTTACCCAAAAAAATTGTATCTCTTCAGTCCTAGGTTTTATTAATAATTATTTCTGATGTATCTATAAGATGTACATAACAAAAAATTCGGGATATAAAAACAATATTCATTTTTTTATTATTAAAATTAACCTAACAATAATAGTGTCATAAATTTATATTTTTTTAATCCTATATATATATACATAGAACTAATTTCACATGAGATTTTTTTCATTAAAAAATGATAAATAACTAAAAATAGAACATATTAGTTCCAAATGGATCCTAATTATTAATAAAAATGACAACAAAATAATATATAACATAAATTTGAACCTATATTCTGAGTGTCAACTAAAAAAATCACCCTGCTTACTAGACCCACCCAAAAAAATCCCTAATCCTTAATGTTAATAAGATTTGTATATATATCATTGATCATGAAATGGGTGTGATCATAAAATTCTTTATTAGGATCCCTTAACAATCTTTGAAACTCTTCTTTCATGAAAAAAAATAAAAATGTTTTTTTTATTTTGAATGATTAGTGAATATATATACTAATGAAGTATAATAGACATAAAATATCATATTATTGAATAAAATATCAACCAAAAAAGGAAGAATAGAAATCAAAAATAGCCCCTATCACATGAAGAAGAGGATCATAAATTCTTTTATCCTCACTCAAAAAATATTTTTTTGTGGAGGAATCCTCAAAATTTGATACCTATACAGAAGAATATTCTTTTTACAATTGTATACATTCTCTATGGGCATACCATGATATAATTGTATTATAGGGGTGTATCTCCAGTATCATTAAAATGGGGGAAGAATAGATTCTTTATTTGATAAAATCCTCATGGTTCATTTTTGGAATTAACAAATCCATGGTATAACCTCATTTATCAATTCCATGGTAAATAGAGTTCCATTATGAAGGTAAACTAAAACATTCATTGGATGTACTAAAAAGGAAAAGGGGTAGGTAATACCCTCCCTTAAAAGGGATGATCCTTGGTTTCTACAAAAATTAAGTTCTCACATGTATTATTATCCTTGGATTTGTGATCCTATTACGTCCCACTAGAACAATTTATGGATTCAAATAAAAATTCGATTATAAAAAAATGTGTTCATTATGTTATCCAACTCCTTATATCATTCCTTGGGGGTTAGTCACAAAATTTTTAGAATGTGAAATAATGATTATAGAAACATCATCACAACACATAGATCACAAATAAATAACCAAGTATAAGATTTCTAAATGTCCGTCTATATTATTCCACACATATATTTTAGAATTATTTTCATAATTCAAAGAATTAATGCAATCATTAGAATATCTCATCAATATAACACCTTTAAAGTTCTCCTATGTTTCAAAATTTCCTTTACAGTTTTATCAATCATTGGTATTCCTTTACCATATTTATCTTGAAGATATTTCATAAGAAAAAACTAGACACTGAACTAATTAAATGATCATCCATAAATAAAAACAACATCATTTTTAAGGAACAATGTACTAAATCATTTTAACAATAAATATTTTTTGAAATGGATTTCATTTTTTTTTAAAATTAATTTCTTATATATATTCATAATAATTTGACATTACATTCTTCAAAATCATCATAATAAGTAAAAAATATCATGATAATTATCAAATCATTTGACAAATAATACATATCACATCTATTTTGAAATATCATATCTAGGATTCAGAATAACTCAATTTAATAATAAGCCCAACCTGTTGAGATTTACAAATATTTTTATATTTCATAATATAAAAACATGTTTAGAAAAATTATTAAATAATTAATATATAAAACATATTAAATAAACTACTTTCCATCACATTAGTTTTTTTTCTTAAATATCTCAATCAAAGTATAAACAGCTATAAAGTAAAATAGAATGAGTAATAATATTCTAATTCAATATGAGATATTAAAATAATAATTTAATGAAAAATTTCAATAGTAAATCATATAAACAATTTATTTTCAATACATTGACAATCATGAATTCTTATTGAGTTTTTTAATCTATGATAATAAATTATGATTATTCATTATATGTATTTCTGTAGACATATAAACCAAATAACAAAACAACTAATTACATTATTTTACCTTCATTATTAATTTTTATGAATTGATATGATATCATATAATTTGTTTTTAAAGGGGGAATTAGTATACATATTTTTATTTATACAATAGTTATTTTTATTATTAATTTATAGTGTTGTTTGTTCGATGTTTGTCCACCCCTACCTAAATTCATTTTTATGCACATAATGATATTATGTTATATGGATTAATACTAATAATATTGTAAGACTCTAATGTTCTGACCTAGATACCCAACAAAATCCTCATTTTGGAATGTAAGGTAACATATGGTACGACGCTACATATTCCAAATGAATTCATCAAGTGGTGACGGTTATATAAAACAATATGAAGTGACTATATTATTGACATCAAAACCTTACTCTATCAAAAAATAAAAAAAAATCCTTCAAAACACCGAACATTATCGACATGATAGAGAATCATAGTGAAAATAAAAAAATTAATATATAATAAGGGATGTTATAAAAAATCCACTAATTTCATACAGTATTATTCATACATAAAAAGTAGATATGAAAGATTGTTGTTCATACACGTTAAATAAATTTGAAAGTGTGAATAATAATAAAAATTTGGGTTTTTACAAGGAGAAAGACCTCACATTATTATTATCTCTATTTACATGTCAAGAAACAATATTCCCCCACCTATACTAGTCCATTTACCATCCCTACCCAAAAAACATATGGTTTCCATGTCCATTGATATGTAAGTAATGGGTACGTGTATAAAACATATTAGAACCCCACCAAAAAATTACCAAACAATAATATTTGTCCAAACATATACAATATAAATCTAAATTGATATCCTATTATATGTGATGTATAGTTTTTCTCACTTAGTGCTTTCATGGAAACCCTAATATTTGAAAATACCGAGCTTGACATTAGACGGTGTGTTTAACCATCATCTCGGTATAACAACTCAGGATAGAATTCCAATAGATATTGTTGTCTATATTACATATGTTGGTCCAAAATATCATAAATAGTCATCTTAAAATTGAATGAATATGTACATATTTCGATGGAAGGTATAGACTTATCAAAATAATTAGTTTGTTTTTATAAATTTAAAATTAATTTCAAATACATTTAATAATAATAATAATATATGGTCATAAAAAAATAATATCAAGAGATAAACCCAAAAAAAGATCTATATACTAGTTTTTAACCATATTTATAGTGCCCGATGAACATTATAATTATAAGAAGTTGTATATAGTCCTTTTGGTATCACCTTAATAATATGTTTAAAATATATTAATTATATTGGGTTACCAATATCTATCCATAATATATAACCATATAATTTTAGGGTAGACATACCAAATATTGACCCCATGAAATTTCCTCTACAATGACCTAAGGAGTCGTTCTATAGAATAAAAGTTTGTATAATATCATGGGTTATAATTATATAAGTTGATAGAACTATCCAACAATATATAAAATAATCTTGATAAAATGATCATGAAAACACTCATCCCTAAGAACATTGATCAGAATCAATGTTGGTATATGCATATCTTTCCTCAATGAATTTCCTAAATAGAATCCTTAATGTGTTAATAATTAACCCTCAAGTGAATTACCACACAAAATACAAAAAACATTATGATAATAATAAAAAACACAATTAATTGAACTATCCTTGTTTTATAACATGGATAGTCACCTATCACACATCACAAGTATTTCAACATAATGTATCATTCTTATAGCAACTAACTGATATTAGCAACTACATCACTTGAATAAAAAATACCGGTACACTCAATAAAATTCATATCTAGGTTAGGGATAACTATAATGTCTCAAGGATTTTCTCCTTGATGACAATGTCTACAGAGAAAAAATAATTCTATCAACCCTAATGACCACAAGATTAACCTAATGTCGAAAAATAAACTTGATATCCTGAATTTTGTGTGTCCTTACTCATATTTACCAGATAAAACCCTTCATTTGTACTGTTAATTTTTTTAACTCCCATGTCAACTCACTAGTAGAGACTTAACCATTAATTCCACTTCTCGTACACATTCCAATCATGAACACCGAATGTGAACTCATTAGTAGGAGGATAATTAAACTAATATACCCTTAGTGGAATTACTTTTGCGAGTTAGTTGGGACTCATAGCTTCTGTCTTGGTAATATTATTCCAATTTCATAGGTATCCACTCCATTAGAACCTGTAATTGTAATGTTTAACAAGTATCCTATCATTTAGATAGCTTGTAACTCACTTCTCTTGGTGGATTGTCTTATATCACAAAAAAGACATCCTATTTCCAATCATGTCACCGCTCAATGACAGATACCCATAGTTGGTTTCTTTATGAATTTTTACTGGATAAAAATTTCTAAATTTAATGATTATATAGTTACAAATTTGGGGTATTGTGTTTAAGATCGTTGTTTCCCCCTAAGAGATCACTCACATACTCTCCCATTCACACAAACACAATGGTTTTCATTAATATGTGTTTCATTAACGATCCCCATAATTACATAACATATAATACACACATTCATATATAAAACAATGTAAAAAATAAGGTTCTCCCTATATCAATGTTATTCCATAATTCTACGTTCATATTCAAGTCCTCATCGACACCCAAAAATCCAGATCACATTGATAAGGGAATCAATTAAATATAAATAAATATACATAAATAAATAATTTTTTTTAAAAAATATAGAAAGTCCCATCATGAATTTCCATATCAACGTAATGAAAATTGATGAATCATAGATGGCGTGTAGGTAACTATTAGACCCTTTATGAGTGAAATTTGTAAATCCACCTTCCAATTATTAAATCTATTTTAGCCAAATTTGATTAAAAGAAGAGAAATAAAAAACCAGTGACTAATATTCAAAAAATAGTAATTAACCACATATAATAATCATTCATAAGACTCCTCTAGGTACCAAAAAAATCCACATAATATTATTTGGACATCAGAGTTCATATTAATTTGAAATAAATCCTTTATCAGAACCATATAAAATGATAATAGAAAAATAGAGTAAGAAAATGAAGAAATTGATATGTAATTACCTTGTATAGCTAAAATCATTATATCTTACATTCCCAATATCAATTATGGTTGAACATATGAGGAGGATGAAAGAGGTATGTGGCCCCATCTACCCATTAATGTGAAGGGGAAACCCCCAAAGAGGGATTTATTTTTAAAAACATCTATGTCATTTTTTCACTATCTTTTAAAAAATTGTTCTAGGAACCATTAAAAATACAGTGGTCATCAACAACACATCTTATTTCTCTCGAAGTGGTTTTTGTTGGCCATCAACCACCCTATGGACTAAATAGAGGTTCATTATAATTCATAAATCCACTTATACTAAATGAAATGATACAATGAACTGTGCGCATTACGTATCAACCACTTTTAAACCCACATTTCCACTACATTTAATCATAACTACCAAAAAAATTTGAAAAAATATATATGACGTCAAAATGTTCATTTTAGCTCAAAAATATCCTCTAAATAACCCATCATTATATAATTACAAATTTTAAAATTCTCTTTAATCCCAATCTACTAGAATCCAACAACTACCAGATCTACAAAAATTTGATGACATGTGTAATTTGGAGCACCACTTTATATATTTTTTATATTTTATAAGTAATATTGAATATCTATGTTAATATATTATGTTATATCGATCTAGTATTTATTCCTCAAATTCATGTCCCATATTGGTTATGCTCATTCCACTATTGAAAACAATTTAAATGAACTATCTATTCTGTAAATATTTCTTTATTCTAGTTCATTATTCATACTATTTCTTCCGTAATTTAATATCCAAAATCCACTTCAATTTGTTACAATTGATCATGTTTGAATTATTTGTGGTAGAATCAACCCATACATACTTTAAATAATAAAAAAGTTGTACATTTTGATTTTAATGATGTCATCCTATGAGATAATGATTTCTCAATCCCGGTGACATTTTTAAAATTCCAAATAATTCATGTACAAAACTGATGGTTTAAATCACTATTATATATTAAATCATAATCAACTAAATCTTCACCAAAATCCCACTTAAACATAAACAACAAAAATTTTAAATCATTTACTATAGAAATGGTATATTGTATAAATACTCAATTTTTGATCATTTACACAAACTCCATTATGAGTCTTAATATTTATCAATCCCAAGAACTATACTAGATTATTTTTAAACTTATACATTAGTAAAATATTAGGAATTTAAAAATACCTAGATATTAAATATATATATATATATATATACCCACATCATGTATTTTCTCCCTAACCTAATAAAAATCACCAAAATATAACCTTGAATGAAAGAAAAATGTCAACCAATACCTATATAAGTCTTTAATAGATGTATAAAATGACCCAAAATAATAATAAAATCACTAAGGTGGGGAGTGAAATAGTGATTTTAAATTTTGTTTTGTGATTCTTATTTGAAAAACTTCATCCACCGGTTATTATTTCTTTTTTGCTCTATGTCAACACATCCATCCACACACTCAAGGGTGAATAATAGATTTACAAGGTTCTCCATTGAAAGTAAATAATAATCCATCACATGAACTAAATTTCACTAAGAGAAGAAACACTAAAATTTCGTTATTCAGGAGAAATGATAATGAAATTTCCCTTTACCCATGTTAAAATAACTCTGCAAACTCAGTTTGAGTGCTTCGTGTACTATTAAAATTACAAATTATTTGGTTTTTAGATAATAAGAATTTTTAAAATTGAATTGGGATTCTATTTCTATTATTATAGTATGGTGCATTCCTCTTAATAATCAAATTTTTAAGTTGTATGTTTCTATTTATTTCTATGAAACATGCACAACAACATATACTTATTCTATTTTGTGAATGTTCTAATCTATAATTCACTCTTACTCATATTACAGTGATATCATGTACACCAAACCCTATTCCACGTATTTATCTGATAGAATATTTTATTTATTTAGTGATTTTATATCAGAAAAGAATCAGAAAGTTTTAAATTGTGTTTAAAATAACAATTTAAACTATCATCCTCTTTTACATGTTTTTAACTAATTATTCCATCTCTTATGTATTTTTTAGTCTATTTTGAATTCTTCTCCCGGTCAATATAGTGATGAAGAGATGAATATAACATTATCAAAAAGTAATACTATACTACATTATATACTTCCTATACTTTCATAGAAAGTATATTCTCCCAATTTAGAACCTTATTATCCCTTTTTATGATTGGAAAATATATTTTTTATTACTTATTTATGATTAAATATCTTGATATTAAATCAAATTAATATTTTTATTCATCAAAATAATTAATTTAGAATTTTTGATTTTCAGTCTTATGAAAGACCACAAATTCACTAAGTGTTGAAATTAATGTGAATCAACCATATAAATGAACCTTACAAGCTCCTCCCAAACCTTACAAGGATAATGATAAGTGTTGAAATTAATGTGAAAAAATGTCTAAACATTACAATTGACTATTATAGACTCTCTCAATATTACAATATTATTAATAACAAATATATTTCACTATTCAAATATTACGAGGTGTCTATATGGTCCTTAAAAACTTTAATTTTTTTAATATAATAAGGTCTCTGTCTCACCGCTAAAATATTTGAAAATGCAAACCTTATTAGTTTTCTTCCATATCTTTATGATATATTATTATTCTATCATTATCATGTATAGACCAACTTTATAAATATGTCTGGTCTTAACAATATTAATAAATTTTCTTCAAATAATTTTGAACCTATTAAAAATTGTTTCAAATAGATTAAAAACTATTTCAAACTCTTTTAGATTTTTTATTAATGTTTACCTAAAATAAATCACCAACCATCACATGAGTTTCAGTATGATTAATGTTTTGAAAACAAAAAAAATCAAAATAATCACACCCACTCCAACATCATTTAGTCTTTCTTTACAATATGAATACCAAAATCTAGAGTAACAGCGTCATTTCAAACAGTTATTCATGATACACACTATTTCCCTTAGCACTCAACATCTTTTAGAAAACTCTAAGGCTTAAAAATACCCCCAAGACATTGTTGGTGACAAATAAATATAAATAAATTTCAAACTCCAAACCTACAAATAATTTTGATGTATATAATGTTAATTATACTTGAGATAAACCAATATAGAAAACATTACTATTGAATCATTATATAACAGTTTCCATAAAATCCTGGACTTGCATTCAACTACATTAAACCAAATCCACTATATTTAAATTGGTGAAATTACGACACATGAATTTTTATCATAGAGTGCATCACTTAAAAAACATGAGAATGGATCACTTATTATTAAATAAATACTTTATCATTACATTATATTTTCAGTAAACAACCAAAATATAGTTATTGAAGAATAATTGTTTTATAAAAAACATCAACATGACATGAAATCTACAAAAAACATGAAATTTTTTTCTATGTTATGTATAATATAAAAATTACTATATGTATTTCAATATACTATTACAATAATTCACACATGCATAATGTTGAAATCATATATACCCACTTTTAATAACTCTCTCTTGAAGGACCCAGGAGCACCCTGAGAGGGTAGGGGTGAATAAGGGTGTAAACTTTTTCTTTTAAACTAATGGATCTTGCGCCAATGTTGGTAGGAACCTATTAAACTTGTCTGAAGAGAATGAGAATAAACCCAATAATTACATACAAAGAAAATGCATGAAAATTTTACTTGGTTCACCACTAAGGGATAAATCCAAGGAGAATATGCTGATTGGGTTTTAGTCATAAAAAAATTCACTAATCATCACTAGTTATAGAGTATAAATGTTTATCATAGTTACTCTATGCCAGGCTCACTTATTTTACATGTTTTTTGGGATATCACACTACATCACTTAGATCAATTATATTGAATCCCCCTTTCTGAGTACATTGGGAACAATCTGAACTCAGTTTATTGACATGAAGGTTGCTTAAATGGCTGGAATTAAATCATGCATCCACCACTATTGACATATTATATATTGATGTATTGTTTTCACTTATATATGAAATTTATTTTTCCACATAATGTTCATTCCTTAACATGTCCTCCATGAACTGGACTTCTTCTTCCATGTACTAGAGTGATCTACATACCACCTTTGTGAACTACCTCTGCAATCCGCAATTGTGTACCACTTTCGGAAGCCACATTTGTTAACGTCTTTCACTTATACTCTCACGTAATGCCTTCATTTTCATACTACCTTGCTTCATGTACCACCTAACTTCCTCTAGATTATACAAGAACATCATGGAATGAGTTCTTCCTCTATATACATACTCTAATCTGCGTACCAACTCATTCAGTGGGATTCTTCTTCCATGAACTATTTCTCCCCAATGAACCAATTCCCCTCTTATGAAATCCTCCCCAATGAACTTATTCTACTTTGAAGGATTTTTTCTCAATAACCATTCTAGTCTTTACCAAATTCCTCCCGAATTTTATTAATCCTAGTTGTACATTCTAATGAAGGGATTAATTCTTCTTATATAGAAAATCAGATCCGAAAAATCTGCTAAACCAAAATTTACCAAATCCTCTTTGTAGCACATCCTTCACTGTGTACCATACATCTCTCGCGAACCATTTTACATATGCAGTCCATGTACCTCCATTATCTCTACATAATGGCACAAATCCTTACCTCATTTTCATGAACAACACCCATCATGGTTTCTCAAAACCTCACCTAATTTTGACGCATGACACGCCATACGACGAATTGTTTTCCTTATTCAAACCACATGCCTTCTTATAAATCTCCATCACTCCATGGATCGTTCCTCCTATGCGGTCCATGTACCATTTTCCTTTAAACAAACCATTTC
Organism: Viscum album; assembly: GCA_963277665.1. Taxonomy (NCBI): domain Eukaryota; kingdom Viridiplantae; phylum Streptophyta; class Magnoliopsida; order Santalales; family Viscaceae; genus Viscum; species Viscum album. Next base: position 26,353,022 of record OY728132.1, on the reverse strand, counting down.
TTTCCTGAAAACGTAGCACCCTTTCCCATTACTGAACTGTTCCCGGAATATGGTATGTGATTCATTACCTCGGCTACACAGTTCACTTTCTTTTCAAAATTCCTTCATCATTCCAAATCTCATTCACTCATATGTAGAAATCCATCATTTTCTAATGAAAACATACATATTTTGAGACCCATAAATGTTTCAAACACCGGGAAAATGTGCCACCTTCATTCCAACTTTTAGTCTCTAATGTAAGACCCCCTTTCATGCAAATTCATTTATCATGCCACTGAGGATTGACAACAAAGACAAACCATACTCTATTTCTAGTAAATAAAAATCTTTGTTCCAACATCTATAAATACATTCTCCCAACAAAAAAAATATATTTTTCCCCATTTTTAAAAAAATATCAATGAATACACTCTAAAAATATCCACACCCCATAAATATCATAATAAACTAAAGAGATCCTTTTTTTTTCATTTCCTCCACCTTTGAAATTGAGAATCCAAAGAAAACGATGACAGATGGGAATAACACACCATTTTATATCCTTGATATGGGTGAGGTTGAAAACCCAATATAAACATTAGATTTTGAAATGAATTTTTTGGTAATGAATTGGTGATTATAATAGCCACTTTCTCCTTTATAGGACCAAATTCCAACTTCAACACATTTAATTTCACAATATCTTTGATGAAGTAATTTACAATATAAACGTTATTTGACCTTGAATGATGAACATGATTGCAAGAATATTTTGGTGTTAGTTGATAATAACATCAAACAATAAGTATAAAATTAACTTCATTCTTGAGATATTCCAATTTAGTTTTAATCCACACCAATTTGGTATTAGCCTGTGTAATAGCCACATTATCTACTTTAGTAGTGCTAAATGTGAAAAAACTATTCTTCTCAGGGTTACAAAAAATACACCTCTTTACCATGTAGAAAAATACACTATATATAATCCTCCTATCATTAATGAAACATTCTATATATGCATATGCGTAACCAAATTAATGAAGCTTCGTTTTTCAATTAAATTTATGAAAAAACCAATTATACATAAGAATCACCTCCCAAATAAAAAAATGTGAATATTTTGGTACATTTTGAAATATGAAAATTAGATGACTTCATAAAATATATATGGACATGATGATATGATGTATAACATAATTCTAATTATCATCCAAAATAATCTAGGATTTATATACCTTCCTATATAATATTTGGAAACTTCATACACACTGAAATAGGTGTATAAACTAACCTTGAGTCCTCCACACCAGTCATATTAATAATGACCCTAATATACTTTTATTAAAAATAAAAAATATCAAAACTCTCTTCATAAATTTATAGTTGATTAGAATTGTAATACTCTATAACTTACTGTATTAGGTAAACATTTCTATAAAAACAACTGCACAATGTGCACCTAAAATAGCCTTTATCCATGATTAAATTTGATGTTAAAATAAAAAAATTGAAGAATTTATAATTTACAAAAATTATGGAACCTCTTTAATAATCATGTCATTAATATCTTACGGTGAATTTTTTTAGATTTCTATTTAATGGCGGATTTCTAAATGAATTTTCAAAAATAATGTTTTTACCAGAAATATAAATTTTATGAATTTATTATTATATAATAAAAGAATAGATGTTTATAAAAACATTTAATTAATAAAATATTTATTTAAGAAGCAAATATATGAATTTAGAAATACTATTTTTAATTCAAAAAACCTGTTATAAATATTTTAATGATATATTTAATATTTTAATATACAAAAAATTAGTATTTTTTAATTATAAATTATTTTTTTGTAAAATAAGGTTTTTAATTTCTATGGGATACCCATAAAATTTATTTTCTTGAAAAATAATTATTTCATTAAAACCCAAAAAATATATATAATTTTATGAAACCTAATAATTTTAATCATAAAAACGAACCGTTTCTAAAAACGGGTTTTTACACATTACAAGTGAAAAATTTAAAATTATTATTTCTTACAAAAAATTATTTTTTGAAAATATGGATTTAAATTTTTTTATAATTTGGTATAAAATATTTAATAACTCTCATTTTATATCTACTCATTAAAATTAAATTACATAGTTAAATATTAGTTACAGCCGAGAATCCCAAAAATGGTAAAAGAGAATATTTTTAGAATAATAGTCATACTTTTTTTGTGAACATGTGTAAAAGTGTATTTCCATAGATTAGTGGACCATAAAACTTCCCCTACTCTAATATATTACATTATTATATATATTTGACCCTATAATATTAATCTTTTCTTTCAAATTACATTACTGAAACACATTTATATAAACATATAAATGGATCCTTAACATCCCCACTTCTCATCACACCAAATCCAATGACTTATAACAAGCTCTACCAAATACCCTAGAAATACTCTAATCACATACAAGTTGATCTGTTCTTCCCAAAAATTACACCTTTTAAAGGATTAATCCTATTTACAAAAGAGTTTTCCATTGATTAATGTAAGAAATTCATAATTATTTATTTTCAATTTCACCCATTTCATTTGTTTTTCCACAATTATTGTATAAATGTTATCCATTATATTATAAGGAATTAAATTTGTTTAATATACTGGAATTTTCTTATAATTATGGAGTAATCAATAATTACCATTTCCTTTTTATGTTGAAAAAAAGTGTCACCATGTGCATGTATGAACAATCCCATCTTTGAATGGTGTGTTTTTTCATCAATGACTTGAAATACTGGTTCAAAATGTGTATTCAATGGATTAATATAGTATTTGAAAATTTTCAATATTTATTACATATATATTATTCCCCATATTACATCTATTCAATGGAAAATGAATATATCACCAGTGAAAATGTGTGAAATACTGCTATACTAAATTAAAATATTTTATTTTTCATCTATCAATTTATCCTTTATCAATATCTCAAAAAATTTTATTCACTAACTATACACATAAAAAAATATACTTATTCTTTTTTATTAATTTTATTATTTAAATAGATTCATTTTCTTAACCATATTAACCCATCTGTTATAGTTTTTTCTTCTTTGATTTGGTTTAAACCCCAACATTAATAATATTATAAATTTCTATCATAGATGATTATGAAAAGTAATATATAAAATTTTATGGATATTTTCATCTCGTTTTAGATGATTCTCTAGATATTAATTGATATTATAAGAGTTTTGTGTCTGATTGTGTTTTTTATGTTCTTATTGTAGGACTAACATTTGGAACCATAAGTAGAAAATTATTACATTTTGGGATTGTAAATTCACTTATCACCTCAACCCGAAGTAGCATAGTGTGAAAATATAAAATGATGATAAATAAAAGAATAAAATTCTGTCAAATTTACCATTATTTTCATTATAATAAGTCCTTCCACAATATAGGATGTCCTCGAGATGTCCTAGGGGCTTGAAACTGATGAAACATGGAAGAAGGATCTCCTGACAGAAAGTGGAAATTCACAACGTGAACCAAGTTTAGTACATATACTAGATAAAATAAATGATCCCATGATGTTAAAAAATCACATCATAAGAGGGACCACAACTTTAATACTGTGAACATGTTTTATACAATGAAACCTATCAAGCAAACCCCAATATGAATATTTTGATGTGTCATTCAATGGGAACCTACCCTTTATGGTTGAAAACATCATTTAACACATTTATTTACGTAGGAAAATCATGGTATTACTTAAATTATTATAAATAAGTGTTACAGACAATTGAATAAGTATTTATTCGCTATAGAGGGATTCAATTACGATGAAGATGCCACCAATGTTAAGACATGGAGTTCTTCATAGAGAGGTTTTTCTATTCTAATTTATTATTTTGAAAAAAAAATTAGTAAACCTTGGATAATTCATATTTTTATTAATTTATTTTCTCTACATTCTCCTTAATATATTCTATTTATAATTTTTTGGGGATTATTCATCATTGGCAGTCATTTGATGTTGATTAGCTAAACCCATAGGGGAGGGGGTGGAATCAGATAGGCTAGGTGTGTACCAATTTTCTTTATTTATTTTCTCACATCAATAATGATTTTATTCAATTAGAATTGGATTTTGGTTCACATTAATCATATATTTTATTAAATCATAGACCGAATTTTGTTTGTATCATATGAAACACAAAAATATAAAGGTAATTAATTCCTGACCATGGAATTAGATTATTCTTCTATTTTTTTGATCTGATACTAGTGAATCCTGGCATTTTAATTCATTTGTCCATTAGGAATTATTATTATATGGTATATTTAATGTTATTAACCATTTATTTTAAATGTATTATTTATTAATTGGGTAGCCACTGATAAGGAATCTAAATGCAAGGTATGGACTCAAAAAGATACATTATTAGGTAACATGATCTATAAAAAGATAATCTCTATAGATCCTAATATGATCTATGAAATTATTTCAAGGGGAATCTAAATAATGTGTTTGAGAGAAGAATTTTCATATCCCTATAATTATATTCAAGACAATTTATTGAATTTATCTTTTATATAGAATCCCTTTTTATGGATATAACACAAAATGTTGGGAAATTTTAATAGGTTGTGAAATTTTATAGATCTTTTGATTAATTAACATGGAGGATGATTTCAACCATAGTTCAAGTTCTCCTTGAGGTGGGATATGACCATGTAATTTTTTGTGATTAATTAGGTTTGATATAATAGCATGTTATAATTCACCTAGATAATTATGTGGGTTATGGATCCTATATATTATTCAATCATGAGAATAACTATACCAATTATGATCTGGAGTTAGCATCCATTATATATTTATTAATACCTGGATCTAATAAATATTCTAGGAGAAATTGAATATATACTATGGTCATAAAAGTATTAAGTATATCTTCACTTAGTGGGATCTAAATCTTTTGGAAATATAATGTTTGAATTCGCATAAAACATATATGTCTGATTTTGTTTATACCCCATCAATGGAAATGTTGTGGTATATTCTCTGATCAGAATATTGGCAACTCAAGGAATGATAGAATTAGTAAAATGTTGGTATTTGATTATTTATTTCATCAAATTATATTTTTATGTTCAAGTGAGGATTAATATGTGTTTTATTGTTAACTTTTGGGTTTGTCACAACCACTCTTAATTATCTGATCTGATTTGGGTATATTGATGACATAAATTATTAGACGATAGGTAGGGTTTTAAATAGCTATGAGATGTAGAGTTATTTTTATTTGTTTCAGGATGGTAAAATCCATTTCTAAAAAAGGATAGAAGTTTATTTGATTATGATGTATGGGGAAATAAAAATTGGATACCTCCAATGTTCGATAGTTCACCCATGGGCTACAAAAAATGTTTACAATATGAAACTCCAGTATTGGTGGCCCAATATGAAGTAACTCATTATTGATTTTTCATATCATTCCTTAAATTTTAATGGACAAAATAATATAATAAAAAAAATCTATGTTTTTTCAACATATTCCAATTTCACTATATAATATGGATGATATTTCCTATGATTTTTATCACTTTTACCCATCCTTATAAGGGTAAAGACTCCATTTTTTTTACTATTGATCATTCAAAAAAAATAATCCCAATTTTTTTACAACTAAAAAATTGATGAGCGTTGAGGTATATGTATTATTTTTCTTCTATGATATTATAAAGTTACTTTGTGTTCCTTTATCCCTTTTTCCAACTATGTCCAATATTTTACATCTCAATTGTAGAAGGGTATTCAAGAACAAATGGTCTCTTAGTAGAAATTGATCATAGAATAACATATTTAAATAGATGTCTATATTGAATGGATTTTTTAGATTCTTGAGGATATGGTTCATGATAATATTCTTTATTTTAGTAATTAATGGAATAAAAATTTATTATTATACTATTTTTCATATCAAAATAGTTACCAATCCTTGATAACATTGGATATATTAAATTTTATTTCTATAGGACCATGTTTGTACCACTAATATTGGAAGAAATTGTTAGAAATATCCATAATAGGGGAGATCATGTTTTTATAGATCGGGAGTTCTTTTTAGTTGATTTCTAAACATTTGGTGATTTAACATATTCTCTATAAATCCTATAACAATTATCATTGGACACAATTAAATTTTTTCATGTTTGGTCAAGTATTTATTTGGGTATCTTATTTACTAGGACACCATTGGCTAGGTGAGCATGGTTAGTAAGTTCCTTGATAGGTCAAGTCATTTGAGATGATGGATAATCTCAATAATTAATTTATTGGATTTCAATTTTAACCCTATTAATAGTGATTCATAACATGTTTAATGGGTATACCTATAGTAAGAACATAATTACTATGACACAAAGTTTCTATTGTATATAATAAAAAAAAGATATTGCGACACATGGGAATTCAATCCTATTGCTCATTGGTTTTTGGATGTGTGGTCAGGATAGTCATTATAATTGAGAGAATGAGGTACGATTGAGAAAGAGGTTCACTCAATATATTTCAAATATTAAACCTTGTATGCTTTTTGAGGGAAGAATGTGGCATACTAGAGAGAATTATGACACATATTGAACAACTGGTTTGTTTTATTTTAAGTTTTTATTTTTATTTTTATTTTATTTTGAGATCCCGATATTTTGAAATTTAACTATTGAGATTTGGATAAAACAACCAGGAAGCACAAATATCGTATTGGTTAGAAGTAACAATGCGTCTAGCCATATGACAGGAGGTGATGGACTCAATATACATTTTTAAATTTACTAGATGGTTCGTAAAAACATATATGACCTTATATAAAATTTTTCATCCCATTTTAAAATGGGGTATCAAATATTTTTTGAAAACCATTATACAAATTGAGAAGACAAACCATGTGATCCATGTAATTTTTCTAAAATATTGAATTGAACTGAATTTCCATGATGATTTTTAATGCTTCATATCAAATTTATTTTCCCAGCTATTAGAAATATCTCATTTAATTTGAGATCTCTCTTCCCCATTTACCCATTAGTGATCTCTTGGTGGCATTCATAGATTTCTCCAACTTAAGACTTGATTTTTCAGGGGTTTCTTCTTCAATAATATTCCACAACATTTTTATTAAATTGATCCATTATTATTATTTCCCTTGAGGCCATTTATGGAATAAAATGTAGTTCATGTTTTTTTGACGAGATTCATTATATTTTAGATTCATGAGGACCTCTCCTCCCCACACTGAGTGTAATTTGGTAAAGGGTAAAACAATTTTAATTGATCCTATTGTAAGTTTATCTACAAATCCATACTCTTATTTTGGTATACCCTAGTTCTTGATCTTTTCATTTGGTATAATTAATATATAATAATTGAATTAAATTATATTAGGATAATATACATGTTATTTTCAGGGTGATTGGATAATTTTCATAAAATTTTGATTTTTTATGTTTTTCATTGGAAATTAAATTTTATGCCTATAATGTGTTTCATAAAATGATTTGAAGAAATTTTTCCATAGTGATTATTTATAGAGATTTTTAATGAACGAGAGATTTTTTGAAATTTTCTTATTCATGGTATATTTTTATTTTCATTAGGTATTTATTTATCTCTCATATTAATTTGGTTAGAACATGGGAAAACTAGGGTATAAAAGTTATTGAATTGTTAAAACCCAAAATATTTGTCGGATTCTAGCTCTGGGTTATTTCTAATGATGAATTCATAGGATCATGTTATAAAACATTTTTATAATCATTTTTTTTGAAAAAAATTTAATTATATTTCCTATTTAACTTAGTAACCCATAGGTTAAAGCATCCCTTGATTTTGTTATGTTATTTGGTTATATTATGCATACTATGTTTGATCAATATTTTTTTGAATTGATGATATGGGTATTGTTTTCCCTGATATTTTTATTTTGTGTTTATATTTGATAATGTGTTTGTCATCATGTTTTATCAAACCACATAAATTGAGAAGTGTTTTAAAAATTGATGTGATTTTTTAAATATTTTTCAAACTAGAACCAATTTTTACATTGTGAAAAGTTTCATATATATTCATGATGGTAACATTATATGATCTTCCTCACAAAAATTATATTACTTTGTAAATATGATGATTTGGTGTTATTAGATGTAGGTAATGGTAATGGTGTTATACCACATTGAATTTGGTTTTGATATGTTTAATCGTTTCATGGTATATGTTCTATATTGGCCAAGGGATACATGGTGAAAATATGATCAGGAATGATAGAGATCCACCACTTTTAGTATATTGTAATTTTTTATGTTTCGACCTAATTTGACCTGGATATATCTTACAACACACATTATGTATACATTTCTAAGGGAGTATGATTTTTAATTCTATACATGATGTTTGTTAAAGAATATTTCGGGTGATATATTTTCATAATTTTAATTGATATTATTTTTTTCTATTTATCTATGGGTGTTGATGTTTTTATTATGGTTGGGTTATTACATATTGTAGGTGTCATTTTTGAGGTATGATTTTTGGACTTCAATGTTGGAACCATTACCATTTTTTCCAATATGTTACTTTGGAACTACTTTCTATGCTAGGGTTATTAGGAAAGCGTCTTGGGACATTTAGAAAATTTATATAGGTAATGTGGTGGGATTTACCATGCTATTTTTTTATATAAGTTCTATATAAATAACAAGGTTCACATACTAGCTATTAGAATTAAACTCCAAAGGCCACACCAATTTCAAACAAATATAAACCATAATATATGTTCCTACATACCGAACAGAAAATGAAAGAGTTAACCAAACATATGAAATACACAATTCATACAATATTGTGTTTTCATGGCCACCCTAATATTGAACATTAACTTTTTTTAATGAAATTATATATTAGATTTTCATTTAGATGTCATAATTTGAGATAATATTCCCAGTGATATAGTGGATCACTACATATAACCATGTCCTTGGAGTGGTAAATAATTTCCCAAAAATTGAATCATAGTGTATATATCATAGTCAGTGGTATTTCTTAATAATATTGATAACAATATCCAAATAATGAAGTGATATTCCTATGTCACATTATCATCAATAATCTTAATATAGAATCCATATAACCAGACCCTAGGAGACAATACAAAATAGATGTCTTTGGATAATAGTCATTAATCTAAGGTAGACACCTTGACAAACTATCTAATGATAATAAGTAGTATCAATACCTAAGAGAAAATACCCCAACAAGTGGATTAGTATTTAATATTGATATAATTTCAGTAGTATATCACCTCATTGGATAATCCCATGATAGGTTGATTATCATGAATGTTTATTTCCATAATTATAGACTACTAATGTGATGTTACCATTATCCCATGTGCATCAATCCCTACTACTGATCCTAGGCATCGTGGGTTGTATATATATTTTTAACCCACCTAAATGAAAATTTTTTATAAGGATTAATATACATATATATAACCTTGATAAATGATCTCAAGAATTATAGTTTGAATTTCTATGATGGTCATCGTAATAGTAGGTTGATAATACTACATAATCCTAGATGACATATTTTTAAAAGCATTTAGGTGAAATATACAAACTTCTTTAATAGTTCTCATAATCATATTTGTTACACATGTATCTATTCCTCTATAAATACCATAAATATAATTAATTTTATGGATATGCTTATCACTTTGGCCAATCAGAGAACACATCATAAACAAAAATGAGGATAATTACAAAAAAAAATAATTCATCATACATCCCATGTCCTAACCCTTTACTAATAACCCATATTACCTCTCATGTATTATATTATGATATTTCTATCTCCCAATACTTATAAGATATCATTTATCACATAACATGCATGAAAAATATTTATTCCCATTACCTAAATCTCAACCACCTATGGAGTATATATAAAGCATTAAGGAATGTTTCTCACGAGAGAAATGTACTTATGAAATATACCCATTAGTGATAATATTAAATTAACACTTATCAATCAACCTGATAATCATCTATTTATTGATCTAGAACCATTGTTATATGAGAAAAAAATTTGTATACAATAATAATCCATGTTTAGCTAATATATAACATCTTTAGTGGTGAATTTTCTTTTAAGTGTTAGTCCTAACTCATTCCATATAGAAACCCCAAGGTTAACTGATCATCATATAAATAACCAAATTAGTATCCCTCAAGATAATTTATCATATGATTTCACAAATAATTACAGGTCCTATTTTTATAACTCCTATTCAATTTCATAGGCCACAACTCTATGTGAACCCAACACCTATGAAGTTGTACATGTTACCAATCACTCATTTTACACATACATCACTGATCAAGGTAAGAATTATATATCACTAAATGGGACTTCCCTAACCGACTAAATTCATCAATCTATGTAGGAAACCAGTGATGGGTAACCTTTTAAGTTAAAAATAATTCTAACAATCTTGATAAATTTATAAAGAAACTTGAAATTCAAAGGATAACATGATGGGTAGTTATCATAAACCTGAAAAATCAAAAAAAAAATTATCTCTTATATATAAACCCATTAGGTTCTATTATTCACTATCACTTGAATGATGCCAATATTGTATAACATAAAATATAAGAATCTTCCTATAAAATAAGGGAAAATAAAAGACCACATATCTCATGGATGTTAAAAAATTATCCATGATCATGCTAGTTATTATTGATTCTCCTAAAAAACATTATCATCAATATAGTAAGAGATTAATTATTAAAAATATTATAATTAAGACTATATGTTATATAAAAATCATCATAATAGTGGAAAACAATACTTAGTTTTGTCACAATTCCCAAATCACATGTAATGAAGCGTAGATGTCTCATAAATGACTCTCATTCCCTCTATGAGTAAAAGCCCTAAAATTTCATAATATTATTTTTATAAAATCTCATTGTAATTTTAAAAACATGGAGATATAATAACCAACAAACATGCCATCACAAAATTTTTAAGAAACATTGTATAATGATACTGACCAATCCTCCTCTACATACCACAAGAAAAATCCTAATAATATGGCTATATATTATCTTGATCTTATGAAATATTATATAAAAATCAAAATAAATCCATCTAAAATTGGATGAAAATGGATGATAGGGAAAAATAAATGATAACGAGAAGTAATAAGCATGAATAAATGAACTAAATACACCCTGAACACCCTATATTAATGATAAAATAATGGATAGGGAGGAAAGGTGAGGGGAGAGGCCTCACCCTAAAATTAGTAAAGTAAAGAAGAAACCCATAAAGGGGATAAATTATTTAAACCCCTTAATACCATTTTTGTTACCTAAAAAAGGATAACTAAGAACCATTAGTTACCCAATTGATAGAATACTAGTGTAGTACACTAATCACTCCTCTAGTTACCCATTGAAACTATACCAAGTAAAAAATGGGTTTTCAAACAACCCCCTGAAATTATTCATCCCATAAAATAAATAACATGAATATTCAGGATTTTTGAAACTTAATCACATAAATATACCTAGTTGAACTAAAAAAACTCATAAAATACCCATTGATTTGATTCTATAATTTAAAATTCCACTTGATTTCACCCAAAAGGAATCTAGTAAATCTCAATTTTACTACCACATAATGAAATTGACTTTTATAAAAACTCACCAACCTTTATATAATTAAAATTATCCATATTGAATATAAACCTTCGAAATGGATTGGATTATACTATTTCGCCAATTCCTCATTAAAACAAACATGAAATCGATTTTCCTCTAAAATGATGATTTAATAATAGAAAAATTATAAGCTATATTTGGGATTTCCATTGTTTCGTTATTACAAACACTATATCTCATGAATATGAATACTAAAATTTTTGATGATAGTCTAAATTCTTATATATATCCAAATAATAATATGAGAGAGAAAAGGTGATGTGGGTAGAGGAAACATGATATACAAGGTGGTCACATATGGTGGAATCTATGAATTAAAGATGGAAATCGCTTGGTTTTATAAAAAAAATCATTTATATTTTTCTTTAAGGGTCTCGGACATGTCCAACGAAAATAAAAACACCCCCTTTTAGTGAAATCATTTTATTTTTAGTATTCATTAAACACCTTCACCATTTTTAAACTAATATAATATTAAAAATAATAATAAACTCAAATATATATATATATGTGTGTGTGTGTTTATAAAGGTTGTAATTAGAAAATAATAATTATCAATATTATGTATGAATTTATAAAATAATTAAATATTTATTTAAAATCATTATACAAATCTATTAACTACAAACAATCTATTAATTTTTTTCCAGAAAAAAATTTATATAAAATTGAAAAATTAACTTCTCGTACAAACCCAAATCCAGTTATACCACCACAAAAAAATTTTGTTCTATTAAATATAAAAATATAATTTATTTAATTATTTATTATATAAAATATTCTTCTATCCTTCCACTATAAGACAATTCCTCTCTCAAACCACATTATGAAACTATATTTTTTTGGAAATATCTATAATATATGCATGTGATCCCAATTACGAGGCTGGTAAAATTATCCATAAATTTATTATTATTATTATACCTCCATTTAAAATACTCTGACAATGTTTATTTTCCATTCAAAAAATTCCTCATGTTCTGTTTTCATTTAAAATCAATTATTATATCACTATATTTAATGAAATTTAGCTATATTTTCAATATCTTTTTTCATAATATAAAATAATCTCATGATTAAAACTTATATATGTATATTAATTCAATAATTCATCACAAAAACATTTAATAATTTTTTCCATACTAAATAAATTTACCTCAATAAATTTATAGTTAATTAATTTCACAATAAAATATTTTTCATCTTATCCCAATAATTAAAAAATCATAGTGTATTTAAATATAAATCACCATAAAATACTAGTCAAGTAATACTTATATTTAATTTTAAGTCTATACACATAAAAAATTACTCCTCATATAAATTATATTTTGGATACCAAAAAACAATCAAAACATTAAAAAAATTATATATATTTTTTAAATATGTTGTAGAATATTTACTGTTAACCCACTTCCTGAAGTAAAATAAATTATCATTCCATTATTTCAATTATGAAAATCCTCACTCAGTAAACATAATTTAATAGATGTTACCTAAAAATACAAATAATTTTTTTTAAAAACACATTATTCAAATATTTAGTATCCCCTCTATCCACTGATCTATTTCTTTAACTCGTATCAAAAGTTATTTTTCCCAATTTTCACTAGTATATATCAATGTTAAATATTTGATAAAAAATTAAAATTAGGCAAATTATATCATAATAAAAATAATTAACATTATAGTTTATCTCAATCTGTAACATAAAACAAAATCTCAAATGACCCTATATGCCCTAAAAATTTAAAAAATCCAAATAATAGCTTTAAAATTCATCACTAAATACCACTGGGTGACCGTGGATTTTTATTAAATAAGTCTCATTCAATGTTAATAAAATAGTTTTAGTCATAATACAATAAATCCTCTCAAACCACGAAAACAACCAACTCATGTAAATGATATATTTCCCAACATATATCTTATAAAAAATTAACATACATTGATATACACCATGATTAAAAAAATTTATAGAACCATATCATAAAACATTATTTAAAATAATTGATCATTTTATAAAATTATGTTAATATTTTAAAATCATATTCCATTTTACTAAATCATATTATTGTATTAGGTATACTTAATAAAATTTTATATTTTAATTTTCATAACACCACTTAGAACCATTTTCTATATTCCCATATTTATTCTTTAACAATACTTAATGTTAACTAAAAATAAATTTCCATAAAAAATTTCATTTCTTTTCCTAAACCAATAAAAACCCAGTAATACAACAAATAAATAAATGGTATGTAAATAAATTATAATAAACAATGAAAAAAATAATAAATCCCAAAAACTATTATTAAAAAAAATTTAATATTCCACTCTGTAAAGTAAATATTTTTTTCATTTTTTCTAAAAAAATTAAATTTATATACTTCATGCCTTTTCAAAAAATCACTTATCATAATCATAAATTTTATATATTATTATTATTTCAAATTATTAATCACATATCATTATTTTAATATAATTAATATTATTAAAATTTCAGAACAATCACAGTTATTAACTCTAACATACTAAAGCATGCCTTATTTCAACCTCAATGTTTTACATTTATCAGATTACCCATATATTTAAAATAACGTGCTTTTAAACAAAAGAATAAAAAATATAGAACTATTTAAAAAAAATAAAATCAATTATAATGTTATTTTTCTCTTTGAATGATAATTTAATAGTAAAAAAATATTTAACAATTTAATGAGTCCATAATTCATAGTTTTCATTGAAATTAATTTTATACTCTAAAATACTTCTAAATGAACCATAATGTCTCTAAAATTGATTTATAATAACTATCATGTGAATTTTTTTTAAATAATATTGTTTCAAAAAAACATGCATCCAATAATTTACCAACACTCATGACATTATATATAATTTGAAATCATGTGTTATATTTATAAAAACTGTGTTATTTATACAATGAAATTAATTATCGGTGCTCATATAAAAAAATCAATATTCACTAAACCATTATTATCAAATATAAATTAATTAAATAAATTTCTTTTTCATAATAATGAAAAATGAATAAATAAATTATGGTGGAGTCACATGTTTTCTTTAATAATTATATTTCACACATTTATTATTTAAGAAGACGTCAAATATTATTTAGAGAACATTTTTTTTATCTATATAAATTACTAATTTATCAAATTGTAACAATGTTTATACAATATAATAACCAAATTAACCACAAATATTCACATATATGTCTTTTTTCAACTTTTTATTCATTATCCATGAGATTCTAGGATTCTAATACATATCATGAACGTCAATGTCCAAAAAAGAAACTTCCTAAAAAAAATTTGAGCTCTGCTTGGTTAAAAAAAATCCAAACCACCAAAAATTTTCATAGTAATATGATACTTTTTAAAATAGTTTAATGAAAAATTTTAATAGGAAATTTTAAATTCTTTACCATCCAATCTATACTTGATACTAGTACAGCACCCTAATCAATTTTCTTCCCAAATACAATTTTTAAATGACCCGCGTAAGGGTGTCCCAAACCTGCTACTATAATTTTTTAAATGAATTTTGATCATTTATGAGTCACAAAAGGTTGGATACTAACACCATCTATTAATTTATAGCCCTTGGGAAGTATGTTTCCATTAAAATAACTTAATCACCACATGCTTGAATTATACTAAAAAGTTTCAATTAGGTATATATAAGTTGAACATACAAAAAACCTGTAAGACAAATAAACAAAATTCAACTAGTTATTTTTATAGAGTACAAAAAAATATCAATTTATGAAACTCATTAACAGAATAATCTACTATGAGAACAAGGAAAAATTAATCAACATGGAATGAAATTATTTTTATGAAGCACTTAATATTAATCATTGATAATACAAAAATCATTGAAAAATAGATATTAAAAAAATTTCCAGTGAAAAAATGGAAATTTATAGAAAAACATTATGTGTGATGACTCCATACCTATTTTACAATAAACATAGACCATCTCATTTATCACACACAACCAAAATAACGATCAACCGACAAATAAATTTCATTTTAATGTGCATTGAGATACACAATCTAGTTTTCAGTATAAAATTCTTATAATGGAATCATCACCAACCTTCAAACACGCAAAATAAACAAATAGGTTTTTAAAAATAGTTATTAAAAAAATTAGTAATAATAATCATGATTTTTTACTATAATTAAGTAATAATTTTATTTATTATTTTAAATCTATTTAGAGAAGACCATTCAGCATAGTTTTTCAAAAAAATATATTATATTCTATGGAAGAATATAATATTCACTAGGGAAACCAGTAAAAATAATATTAATTTAATTATTCAGTAATTATTTAATTAATAATAAAATAGACAAAAAGAAGTAAAATCACTTTGGAATAAATATGACACTAATTGTTTTGAGGTATTTTATAGCAATCAATATTTCCTATTTATATCTCCTATATTTGGTATGTGTATAGTTGATTCAAATGATTTAATTTATTTATCATATGCCTTATGCATGATTAGAATATTTTAATTATGGTAATATATAACACTTATAAAACTACTGAATGTTATTACACATTTTCAATGGAAATTTTAATTATTATACTTATAAAACTTCTATTTGTATATCATGTATATGTTATTTAAAATTCTTTTATGTCATGCATTAAAATCATATAGAAATAAAATCACTCCCATTACAACATATGGGGTAATATAAAACCAACCAAACCTTTTTAAATAGAACCGTAGTAATTTTTTTAATAGAATTACACTTCAATGTTCAATTATCTATATATCATTACTCAATATGGATACTGATTGCAATAAAATTTTAAACTGAAATACATACAGAGTTATAATAAATACATATTTTTGAATTATGGACAAAATAATTTATCATTGTTGAATTGAATTAAGTATTATAATATTTTATCATGAAACACCTAAAATGTTTGATATAATATTTATATGATTCAATGTAAATGTTTTAAATTCAACCATATTAATATTAATAATATAAAAAGATTATATAAATGGATAATAAAAATATTATTTATATAAATAAAAAAAAATTTAATATTTACCATTAATATAAGTAATTTTAATTATTTAAAATGATACATTCTTCAATATAAACATCCCAAAAATACAAAGATGAACATTTTATATTTCCTTAATTAATAATTTTAAAAAAATTAATTCATATCCCTAGTTCTAAAAGAATTTTGTAAAATAATTATATCATGGGTAATAATATACCCATATCAATTCTCACGATATAATAAATCTTATATTGTGACACTCATTGACATATTTTATCTAATAATATTGTCCATGTCAAATTGAATATTGATATCTCATATAACTAAATATGATAACCATATATTTTTATGCCTTTTTTTAATATTATTATATTTCATGGATAAAAATATGAATATATTTTATCTAAGGGTATTCCATGACTAGAATATTGATTTGTACCTAATAAACCCATATTTATGTGTCATTGAAACATTATGAAACTATTATTTTGTGTTTATAACTACTAAATATCACAAATAATAATATCTAATATTGATTTTTTTATAAAAATAATAAACATTCAGATTTAATCATGGAATACCATAGATAGTGGTATCGATATATCATTGTGTAGGTCATATCATAGACAATGTTATTAATAACCCATTGTATTTGATATTAATTATTATTCATTTTTCTGAAATATTCATAACTTAAGATTAAATAACCCTTTCTCAAGGAGGAATATAATACCACTGAAGGTTTTTAATTTCATTAAATTTATATAAATACAATATGAACACATGACAAATTAATCTTGTATCAATCGAATGGAAAAATGAAATAGACAATATACAATATAAATAGAAAAAAAAGTAATTTAATAACTTCAAATTATACAGATGATGATGATAAATTAGAAGAAACCAGTTAGTTCTTACCACCAAAGTTGATCGACCAAATATAGAATAAAAAAAGGGGAAATCTTCGGTATTTAAAAGATATAATAATATCACAACTCTATCATGGATGAAAGAAGGAGGAAGAGAGATTCATTATGAATGTATGCCATACCAATAAACTTTTTTAGTCTATTAAACAAAACCTTAAACACATTTTATGTACCACCATTATTAACATGGAGATATTTTATATTTGATATTTTCATAAATTACTGGATAACCTTTTTTATTACATTATACAATATAATATACATTTTATTTACCACATGTGATCATTGAACTCCTCAATGAACAAATTTCATTAAATACTATATCACATGTCATATAACATGAATAAACATACATTTTTTAAAAGTATCACAAAATTAATCACATGTGATATCTTATATTAGAAGAAAATCAGGGATTCAGATCCATACCAAGGACAACAATATCTCCAATATCAGTTACTTTGATATAGATATTTATTGGAATGTCATGTTCAGCATTAACATAATATTTAGGCCATCTTCACCTAGTGTTCTATATATACATAATTTATATGTATGTACATGAATCAACTATAACAATGAAAATATTTTAGCATCCTTGTTTTTTGATTGAATTTGATTTTTCTTCTAGATTGGGAGAGTTTTAGTGAATTGTAACTTGAATTATGATTTAAATTATGGGAAATATGATTTAGATTCTTTTGTATGGGGTTTGAGGCCTAGTATGTCCTTTGAGTGTTTAGATGAGTGTTGGAGTTGGCTTCTTTGTTCATGTAACCACTTACAATTTTATTATCACATGCATATGGACATGCCATGACCGATATATTTTACACGAAGAACTATCATTAAAGGTGTGTCACGAGGGTGTTTTGAAACACAATGTGAATGATGCATAGGTTCTATCATGAATGTTGAGGTCATTAGGGAGTTGTTCCTCTATAAACTATGTTCTGAATGACCTAGTGGGACATGCCTCAGATTAGAGTCACCGAGAGGTGGACCCACATCCATGGGTGGTCACAATATAACCATGGAGGGACCTCAAAATAATGGATATAGACCGGGTGATTTCCCCTATGCTAGGATATTCATGTGTACTTTACATCCTAAGAAGGATATGTCATAGCCCTATCAGGTGAAGGGGATTGTTGTTCCATTAAACCCATGGTATCCTCATGAACGATGCCAAGGGTGATATTTTTAGTAAGATTTGACCGATGGTATTCTAGTCCGACAATTCTTAATTTGAGTTGGATGATGGACTTAAAGAGGTCCCTTTTTAATGAATCCTTCACATCCCCTACTATGTGTTTTATCTGCTTAATAATTTGTTTTTGGGGGATATTTAATATCTGTTCTTGTTACTTTCATACACTTCTTTCATCTTTTTTAGATCCTATTTTCTACCCTTGTTTTAGAGTGTTTTAGGCTATTCTTTTAGTGATGATTTCACCAAATCATGGTAAAATCATCTTAAATATATTTTTTGGTTAGAATTGTTGTAGGATGTCCTAGAAGGATCAATATATATGGTTCTATGGATTTTTATTCAAAATTTGATATTATATTTACATAGGTATATTTACAACACTGGGTTTGATGAATTGAAAATGTTAATTTTATTCAACTAATAAACTTTAACCCTCTACTCCTATCTGATTTCTTTGTGAAGTGATCTCATTCTCAATATCATTATCTCTCATCTTTAGTTGGAATTCAACATCGGTTTTAAGGAAATCACATAAAAAGACAAAACAATTGTTAATGATGTATTTTACATTTACAAAATGACTAAATCCCCAAGGATATATGTTTGTTATCCCATTCACAATACTTCATTGATGCTATAAAATGATTAATGGGAAAGGTTATGGGATTTGAACCATTATTAATTAACTAACTAGTTATAAAAAATCACTAAACTATATTCATTTTTTCTATGAGAACATGCTTTCACATTCTTGAAGTAAGATCACTTTTTTTTGATGAAGTCCCTATTAAACTTTATTGTTTGATTTTCTTATTCACAAGTAGAAATTAAGTTTCTGGAATCATGTTCAATCATAATTCAATAAAAATTTATTGTGGGTTGTATCTATTAGATTATTAGACTATGAAATAATATAATAAATAATAGATTAAAATATTCTTCTATAGACTAATATACTATATGATGGTTTTATGCTGGATCTATTATTGTATTACCATGAATAGAATCCTAAATAGTATAGGCCAATGAATCTTACCTCCATGTTCTTATATTTACAAAAGGTTATCCAAGATCAGAACTATAATTCCTTCTTCTTAAATGATGCATAAGTCTAATTGTATTTGGATGCATTTTAGTATCATTTTTATCTTTCAAAATATAAATTATGGTACACATAGTTGATCTCTATCATTTTTTCCTTTGTCTTTTAAAATTTATACTTTCATTAGTGTTTAATATCACTTAACATCTTATTATTTAGTTAATATATATTTCTATAATAATTATAATTTATTTTCCTAATATCTTTAATATTCAATTTTAATCTAATTGTTCTTCCCTAACACTCATCCAATAAATACCCATATGATATTTGAATATGATGATCTTAGTATTTCAAAAAATCAAATATATTTTAATTCATTTAAAATCATTTTCCTGGTGCACATCACACTAAAATGTGAAACCTATAACCTATGATGTGGAATACTCATCTTAGTGTTTAGCTTCTCCCTTGGCACGTCTTCCTTCATTCATGGATTAGATCATAATAATTTAATGTGATTTTGAAATTTGCGTTCTTGAAAAAAAAATAATAGAAACATAATCTCAAAAAATTTCAAATAAAACTATTGATTTATCATTTTGATGCTCAATATAAGAAATCTATCATTGATTTCTTACTCACATAATGTCATATGATCTCGAAGTCTTAGGTACCATTTTCTGAAAGCCATAGGCTTTAAAAAATTAAAATGTAGGAAAAATCATAATCCAATGAAGTC
This sequence comes from Viscum album, assembly GCA_963277665.1. Classification (NCBI taxonomy): domain Eukaryota; kingdom Viridiplantae; phylum Streptophyta; class Magnoliopsida; order Santalales; family Viscaceae; genus Viscum; species Viscum album. The sequence goes on along the minus strand of OY728132.1, from coordinate 26,332,249 downwards.
ATATGAGATCATATTTAAATTCATATAGGCCTCATAATGTTGTACACTTATTTGAAAAGTGTAATATGGTTCACAAATTGGTAATTATTATGAGTCATATACAATTCTAGAGTCATATGTTGTGCTCCAAATAAGTAAACCTGACTCTTAAAACATAATGATTGGTTCTTCAAACATTGAATGTATATCTCCCAACATCATTAATGAACATAAAGACATGAAACCAATAATTTAATTCTTACCTAAAAAGCCATGTCATATAATTCTCATTTATAATTTTAATATGTTCAATAATTTTCAAATTTATTCACCACATGCACTAAATTTTATATTCAATTCAAATTAAAATCAGCCCCCCTTTAATATGTTTTAATACATTATTAATCACATTAAATTCAACTCTCAACATAATCTAATGATATGTAATGAACTGATACAATAGATTCCCTAAACCCCACGCCTTTTATGTTTTATTCAACATGATTCTAGTTTTCATCACTTTAAAAAAGAGATAATTAATATGACCACTGGTTTTCAACCTCCAACTCCCAAAAAATGTTGCAGGATAAACTTTATTTTCATCTATATAAGGTTTATCAACATCTCAAAGAGAAAATATATTTATAATGATCATTACACTATCTATATATTCATTTAAACAGATATATTTGAATAAAATTTATATATCAACAACAAACAATATAACTTATAAAATCTATCCCAATATATTTTAACATAAATGATAATAGGTTTCCTCCATGAAACTACCTAATTCCTTTATATATGAAAAATTATAGATCCTCACGTCACCAATAATATTTTTCATCAGGTGAATACATATCTTTCGAATCTATTAGAATGTCATCTTTCAAATTTCATTTAGCTTAAATAATATTATGGAAAAAACATATAGATATTCCGAATCATGAGTTAAATCATTAAACCACATATAATATTCATATATCATTGCACATAATACATATCTTTAGAACTATATAATTTATCTCAATATTCATTGTAAATTCTAAACTTCTTCCTAGCTAACCATGTTTCAAATTCCCAATAATATCATTGTGAATTCCATGAAATAATATAATAAGTATTTTACCAAAATATTTTCATCATGTAAATCTATCCTTAATTAATTTGATCCTTTCTAGAAAAAAATAACAAACAAACTCAATGCGAGGTCAACAATATCCCCCTTTGTATTTATTATCAATACCACCATGTAAATGACATATTATTATGTGATCGGAATCAAATATCTTATCTCCCATATTATCATTTCTTAAGAATATCTTTTATACCCCTTATTTATAATCAATATAATGTGTTTGGTAATGGATTGTATCATATCATATATGATAAATATTATATCAATCATCCAATTCAATTTCCATGTGTTCCTTGATTGGTGTAGAAAACCTGAATGTTTTATTATGACATTAATGTTTTCCATATTTCAAGGAATATGATACAAACTCCGGTCATTTATTAGTATCACTCATGATAGAGAATAAAAAACTTCTGGTTGAATCAACTAATACCAATTGATCGATAATTATTTCTTGGATTACAACTAGAACTACCAATAATCATTTTCCATCAAAAATTAAAAAATTAAAAAAACATACCATGGAAATTATTAGATTCAATTTCTATCCTAGAACTCATCAAATTTAATCATTTTCATGTAATTGATTTTTTTAAAATTTTACATGCAATATCAAAATTTCTTCAAACAAACCAAGGGTGAGTGATTTGATAAACATATATTTCCAATGATTGTTTTGATAAACATTTAAGAAATTCTAAATTTACATAGAATAAATTTTTTGGATTATTATCCTGATTTTTTTCAATTGTAACCCACTAATGGTGTCAATTTACGTGGTTTATATCAAGGTGGATTTGTTTGATAGATGGATTTATTGATATCTCTTGTTGAGAGTTCACCAGGATGGATCATTTGATGTTTTTTTCCAGATATAATAGTTTCACATATTCCACTAGGATAATACTATTTAATAAAAATTCTTTTAGACTATAAAATGACAAATCATTCTAATATGGATACTTTATGTGATCTAGAATAGTTATTTCCACTTTCTGAATATCATTATTTCTCCTCTTGAGAACAAGAACTACCTTTAATTCCTAGAATTGTATGCTTTCAAATTCAAAAAAAATAATATTATAAAAGTTGTAACTCTTATATCATCAATGTGAGTAGCTAAATGGAGATTTTAATTTAAAATAAACAATTGAAATTAGATTTATGACTAGATGGACTCTCTATGTTTTGTATCCTTTTTGGTAAGAATATTATATTTTTATGGATGAATATTTTTTCATTATCCTTTTCTAGAATGTTATTTTAAAAAATACATGAGGTCACATACATCACATAGGGATTTGTTTATTTTATTTCGGTATTTCTTCTTGAGTGGTTTTGATTTTTTTTATTGTCCCTTCAGTTGTGTTCATCTTTCTTCTACCTCCCACATAGAAACTATGGATCCAATTTTTTATTATTTGTGTAAAAACCCATCTTGAAATATAAAAACCTCATCATGTGTGGTATTTTATTTCCCTTTTACACATTCCTTCTATTATTCTTCCACATCCAATTATTTTTCTTACTATTATAGATAATTCATCAAGCATACCTTATTTGTTCTTTATCCATATTTTTTCTTCAATAAGGAATCTCATTAGGGTTCGTTGTCAAATGAATCTTGAAATTTTTAAATCATGCTAATTTTCCATTATACTCATCCCCTATTTATTTAGTACATGCATCTATGGATTATTTGAATTTTTTCTTTGTATTCCCATTATCCTACAGTAGAAGCATTTGAATTTCCTTTGTGTGTTACTCTTCTAACAATTATCACTCTTTGTTTTAATAGGCTTATTATTTTTTTCTAACTCAAGGATGAATCACCATTGTTCATTGTTGTCTTCTCAATATTATTTTGTAAAAAATTATTCTCTAAATATCTCCCATGGTTGGATCATCATTATTCATCAATTTATATGACCCCCATTTTCTGATTTTATTTTCATACATGGTGAGATGGGAATCATCCATCACGATGACCATAATAATTCTAAAAATTAAAAAAATTGTGACAACATCTAAATTTTTTTTGACATTTAATTATTTCTCTTAATCTATGTATATGGATGTTGAATCTTATGAAGAAAAATATTCCATCAAATGATATCCCTTTTAACATCTAATGATGGTGGGTTAAAATCAATTTTCTATTCCAAAATCCATTATGGCATTAACCCGACCCTAAATGCATATATTTATTCCTTTACAAATATGTTGTCCAAAATTTATTAAATAAGGGGAATTTGTTTTGTGAATTCTCTAATATAGTGGATAACCCTTATCTTTTTTTACAATCCATTTTTCACAGCTTTTAATTTAATAATACAATTTTTAGAAAAACAGATTTCGACGAATTAATTTATTTGGATGTGGATAATAGCCCAAATGTCCCGAAAGCCTTCATTTATATTTATTTTTGATAACCCCCCTTTCACGGGATGTGGGGGACACCTTACAAGGCAGTAGGCTCAGATATTACATAGCCTGTATGCTTAAGAGATTACATGACCCAATGGTCATAGGGAATTCAATCAGACTATCTACAAGGTATTTCCCCTCCCTAGAATCTACATCATGAAAGTAGCTCATTTGGATGTGGATAATAACATTACTTTGGAAGAATCCTTAAACTATTCATTTTATGATATCAACATTTTTTTTCACTAGATAGATTTCCTTAAGAATAAATATCTTCCTTAGTAATATTTGTGTTTTATCCACCCTTCTTTAAATTTGTTTTTAAGATTAAACTTTTGTTTTTTCCAAACACTTATATTTAATTAAAGTATCCAATCACTTTATATTTGGAATTTTTTCACATCCTCCATCATCCCCAATTTTTAATCACACTTCACTCTAATCTCCTAAATTTATTCTTCATTAATTTTTCTATTTTCTTATAGATGATTGTCATAATCTTCAATCCTCTTTTCCTTGATGCCTATATGGCCATTTTTAATAGTATATTTCTATTCCATTATATGGTTACTTTATTCTATCCATTTTATGGATTATTAATTTTCATTAAATATAATGGGAAAATAATTCTCAAAAATTGAGAAACACGCTTCCTATTATTCATTAAAAGTATTTAAGGATAAAACCTATTTGGAGAGATTCATAGAAAACATTACCCTTTATTCCAATCCATTCCCCAAGATTTCAAAATATTATCAAATTTTTGTGATCAAGACTTGTAGGATTCTAAAAGAGACAGAAATAAAAGATAATATATCTCTGAGAATTATTTTAATGTTGTTCGTTAATTAGGGATACTAATCATCATATACCTCATTATGTGATTCTTAAAAGGTATGATCATCACCACAAGTTCATATCTCATCTAAAAGATAGATTTGACATGATATTTTTTTAATAACATTCATATAATGATGGTGAACTACATGAGGCATAAATTTTGTCTACTTTATTGTACTTTTGGATTAATCATCTTGATCTTTATCTTTAATGTATGATATTTTTATCAAGATTTATTCATGGGGAAAATAATTTATTCATATTTATAAAATAAGGATGATATCCCATGAAAGGTTCCTATAATAGATATATTATTACTAGAGATATCAGATTGAACTCTACTTTTATTACATTCAAATAATAGAGTGTCATTGTATTCTATATTCATAGTTGAGGCCCTTATCAAATTCATTCCATCTCTTTTATTCTTAATCTTTAAATTCATTACAAAAATGTATTTCATTGTTACATTAGAAGTAAATTCATAAGCTTTATCTACTATGAACATTATATTAGGATCAAAATAACTATGTAGATGCTCAATATACATGAGGGGGGGGGGGTGAATTGTACACTTTAAAAATTCCTTTGGAACCTTTAAAGTTGGTTACTGATAACTATGTTTTCCTTAGATAAGGAAAATTCTAAGTTTAACAATGTTAAACGATGAAAATTCACAACACCTCTAATCACCAACTGGAGAATTGGAACCAAGATTTACAATATAAGATTCTACCTTAAAGCATGAAGAATCTAAACTAATTTAGAGTACAAGTGTAAGGAAATATAAGAAGGTTATACTTTCCTTACAATACAATATGCAGCAGAAACAAACAAGTAGCAAAACTAAAAGTAACAATATATGAATCTATTAACCCAAAGAGAAGGGTATCCAACAACCTTGGATAAAGGTCCCTTGATTTATACTTTCAATCAAGTCTGTCTTACCCACACCAGGATAATATCTCGATAAGAAGATCAGAATCTCTATCTTGCTATCCCCACAAGCCCTCAACTTCAAGGTAGTTGGAACCTCTGTCTTCCTCAGCAAGGAAGCCCTTGAACTTCAAGGTAGTCGGCACCTCTGTCTTCCTATCCTCAAAAGTCCTCCAATGTAATCACCAACATTCGGAGTCGCACAAAGAAATCTGAATGAGCGGTTCAGTACGCACAAGGCATGAACTACTTATCTCTTTAGAAATCACCTTAACAACATGTGTTCTCTAGATCGATCGACTTCTTATTGATCTTTTTCAAATGAGATCCTTTTTATAGGAAAATTTCTAACGATCATCTCCCTCCTCCAATGGTCATATTTCCCATGAAATTCGGAGGGACCTGTACACGTGTAACTCAACCAACGGTTAATTAGAAACATAATGTACGCCATCGTTAAATAATAAATCATGTATAACTGAATGCACGACATTGTTTTGAAATGAATCATATGTAAGTAAAAGCTATTCAACATTTCGGAGTGTAAGCAAGTCAAAAGTTTGGAGTCTAACCAAAATGAAATTTGGAGTCTATGTTAAGAAATGATCGGATTCAGTTTTATAGGAATTCAGAGTCTGGTTTCACCAGAGATAGGAATCTAAACTTACAGAGTTTGAAGTCGAACTAGTAAAAGCTCGGAGTTGAACTTCATAAGTGTTCGGAGTCGAAATTCATAAGTGTTCTGAGTCGAACCACTTAAGAGTTCGAAGTCGAACTGCTTAAGAGTTCGGAGTCGAACTGCTTAAGAGTTCAGAGTCGAACTGATTAAGTGTTCTGAGTCGAACTACTTAAGAGTTCGGAGTCGAACTGATTAAGAGTTCGGAGTCAAACTTCTTAAGAGTTCGGAGTTGAACTACTTAAGAGTTCAGAGTCGAACTACATAAGAGTTTGGAGTCGAACTACGTAAGAGTTTGGAGTCCAGAATTCGGATTGGAACTTCATTACAGTTCATATCCAGAATTCGGATCCTAAAAAAATAATGTACCATATATTTAAATTATATGACTTCTGGGATTTTGGGTATGAATCCGGTTTTTGTACTAATGAAAAATATTGATTTGTATAAGGAAATCTAGGTTAGGGTGACTTTAGTTAAAGAAGTAAATTTTCCTTATGGAGGTAAAATTTATATTTTCTTAATTATAAGGTGTTTGTGATTTACAAAACAAAAAGGAATGGAAATGTCATAAGGAAAACCTTATTGACTCAACAATCTCCCCCTTTTTGGAAAGCACAAACAACATTTCGAAAAAGCATATAAGGATTTTGAAAAAAAACATTAGACTTTGAAAATAAAACTTATCTCCCTTTGTTCATGGATGAAAATGAATACAAATAACCCCCCCTTATGCATTGAAACTCTAAGGATTGTATTCTGAGTTTTCGGAGTGAGGTTTTTATTATTGTAAGAACGAAAAACGTCATAGTGGGAAACTCCCCCTTTCTTTAAGAAGATTTTTCTTAGAAGTTTTTCCTTTCTCCTCCTCAGGAGAGGTTCTTTTTCCTTCTCCCCCTTTGTGATTTTCAAAAAAAAATTGAAGGGAATGGAAAACAAAGTATGGTACCTGAAACATTATTATATGATAGGATACATCCAACCAAATAATCATTTCATTAGAGTTGGAGATTTTTAAAAAGAAATACAATTACAAAAAAAATCGGAGTGAGTTCATTTATCTTCCTTTTCCTTTGGGATGAGATTCTTTAACAAGGTTTTGAGTTTCTTCATGTCTCTTTGATCTTCCTCGACTAGCCTCTCCAAGGATTTTGTCTTTTCTTCTTGGACTATTAAAGCTTCTGCTTGAGCTTTTTCCTGAGCCTCCATGGCTTCTTTCTACAACTTTAACAACTCATCTTGCTGAACGACTCTTTTTTCAAGCTCAATCCGGTGATTTATTTCATTTATAAGATTTTGAGCCAGAGAATATTCGTTATCATTCATTTCCTTCACTTGTTGACTCCGAGAACTCTGCTCAATAATCAGCTTTTCTTCAAGATTCTTAAGCTTTTTGTCAGCTGTGTCAAAAGCTTCTTTCACGTCATTCTGAAAATTATCATACACAGCCAGGTCTTCTTCAACTCTCTTAGACCACTTTGTTATCTTACTGCAAGATTTTCTATCTATATCATAATCAATAAGAAAACTTTTCTGTTCAGCTTCCAACTTCACAAACTTATCCATGACCATGGATAAAGAATCTGATTTCTGATTCATACTTTGTTGCAGCATCTGGCATCTGGAATCTATTATTGTAAAAATCATAATGGTGTCCACCAACTTCTTTCGATATTGAACCACAAAATCATGCCCATGAAATGACGATTTCAAATCAGAAACTTCTCTTTGAGACTGCACTTCTTCAACTTGCAGCAGATTTCATCTAGAGGTACCACCAACCTCTTTCTTTCTAATGACATCTTTTATAGGTGTCTCCATGAGAGTTTTCTTCCCCTTATCAGCTCTCATAATATTTTCATTATTAAGGTATACTTCCTCAAATTCAGACACTTGGATAATCTAGTCTTCATCTGGTTTCTGTTTTTCTTGTCCTTCCTCAAGGAAATTCCTCTCATAGTATTCTTCCTTGTCATACAAGACATTTTCTTCTTCTTCTTCATTCTGTTTCTTATCATCCTTCTTACTAGCTTCCTGATCTGCCTTTCCTGGATATACTAACTTTTTGGATGCAGTCTTATCTTTGTAGTCATGTACTTGCTTGATCAGTGTATCCAAATATTCACTTTCCTCTTCTTCTTCTTCTTCTACTTCTTCCTCTACTTCTTCAGAAACATCCTTCTCAGCTTCTTCAACTATTTACTTACCCTTGGATCTATCTGGAGTGACAAAATTCTTGGCTGGAGTCTCTAGTAAAGTAGGTTCAAGATGGAACGTTTCCAGAATGGGAAGCATTTCGGAAGCTAACTTTGAATGTTTTAGCAAAGATTGCACCACTTCAGCTTCAGACATTTTTCTTTTTCATTTTCTTTTCCTTCGCTTGTTTCTCTAGCTCCTCAGCAGCTTTTTCCTTTATGGATTTATCCTCTGCAGGGTCTAATCCGAATTCTGGATCCCCTTCCTTCCTCTTCTCTTTGTCTTCCCTCCACCAGGCTGCCACTTCATCTGTATATGTTTTCTGCTTCTTCGGTTTGGGAGGAGCAAACTGAGTTTCCTTAGCTTGAGGATTTTCTTCATCAGCAACCACTTCCTTATCCTTTCTCTTCCTCCTTTGCTTTTTGGATGGTTTTGGATTCTACGTTTCTTTCTAAGTTATCTCAACCTCTTTCACAAACAGAGGGTAAAATTATCCGGATTCACTGGAAAAACCCATCTTCATCCCCTTGAGGGTATCATCAATGACTAGCATAAGCTTGCAATTATGAACTTTTGATTTGCAAAAAACCTTGAAATATTCTATGCATCGAACTATCAGCTTAGATAGTAAAGCAGGAATCATGAAAATCTGAGCTCTCAAATTTCCTTCATTGATGTTCTTGACCATAACCAAGACATGCCTCATCAGATTTATCTTTCTTATATTTACCAAGAAATCTAAGACATAGATATCACTCTTCAAATTTTCTTCATCACCTCTTCTTGGAACTAGAATGTCTTTCACCCAAAGCTGAAGGATTCTATTTTTCAGAGTGAGACAAGAAATCTTTATAGTTGAATCATCCTTAAGACCATGACACTTCAATGCCTTATCCTTATTGAAACTTCCTTGCACATCGAGAAGTTTGTGAGAGCAGAATTGAGATTCTCCTTCATTAGATAAACCAACCAAGCTCGTGGCCATAGAGTAAGATAGATTATAAGTATTCCCATAAGAATTGAAAGAAAACCAATCTCTACCATCTTCCTTCTGGAAGGAAATAGACTCGTAGAACTTGATCAGCAAATCAGTATAAACCGGATCTTGTTTATCTGACTTTGCTACGCAGACATCTTCCCATCAATTCAGCTTTATATTATTGGATATAAGGGAATCAAGCTTGTAGAAATCTGGATGAACTAACCTTTACCTAAATACTAACCACTTAGAGATTGGTTTCTCAGTCGACATATCTTGAGATGTTTCTTCTACAGACATTCAGAGTGGAGAAATCTGAAAGATTTGGAACAGCTTTACAAAGTTCAGAACCATCCTTAAGAAGTGCGGCAGGGCATCGAGACGCAAAAGCTTGAAAAACCGATGTTGGACGAGTTCTGAGGTCCCCTTTATATAGGAAATGGTTGTGACCATTGGTCTTCCAAAATCCATATGATGGTTGAAAAGGTTTTGATCTGATCTGACGGTTGAAAACAATCCCGCAAGGAAAACATGACTCCGATCTTTTGAGGGGTTTTTTAAAGAAAACATTAGGATTTGAAGAAAACTGGAATCCAGTCTTTTAAAAATTAGGAAAATAATAGCAAGAAAAATTTGATTATGAAACTAAAAATAAGGAAATCATAGCTTTTGGAGTGGCTAGAAACATTGTTCTTAATTGGTAATATTCCTTTTTGAAAAAAAATGAATGTTCAAGCATGAAAATATCATTACGAAACTGCCAGTCCGAAAATCTCTATTCCAGAAGTTCCAGTACGAAAAACATTTGTTCCAGAAGTTTTCATTCCAAGAATTTCAATACTAAACATTTCAGTTCTAGAAATTCCCATTCCGGAAATTTCATTTCCGTAAAGTTTGAAAAACATACTACGAAAATTTTAGTTATACAAAAAAACTGATTACGAAAATTCTAGTTATACTAACAATCAAATGTACTCCCCTATGAGAAGGAGTTTATTACTGTTAGGAGTACTATTCAACAAGAAGTTAATAAAGAATGATTACATTACAGTTAGCATTCCTAACTTTTGTTTAATGTATTCAAATATATCGTAGGGTAATGACTTTGTGAAAATATCAGCAAGTTGAGCTTGTGTTCTGATAAACTGAAAAATAATATCTCATTTTTGTGAGTGATCCCTAAGAAAGTGAAGCCTAATGTCTATGTGTTTTTCATGAGAGTGATGTGAAGGGTTCGCACTTAGGGAAATGGAACTTGTGTTATCACACAAAATTTGAGTCTTAGAAAAACTCAGGCCATAATCTCTGAGTGTGTGTTGCATCCACAACACTTGAGCACAACAACTTCTAGCTGCTACATATTCAGTTTCAACAGTGGAAAGTGCTACAGAATGATTCTTCTTGCATGACCAAGATACTAATGAATCTCTTAATAATTGAAAAGTTCCAGATGTACTCTTTCTATCCATTCTACATCCACCAAAGTCAGCATCCAAAAATCATTTTAGAACAAAATCATTTCTAGAAGTATAAAATAATCCTAGATCCATGATTCCCTTTAGGTAGCGAAAAAATTCTTTTTACCGCCTTTATGTGAGATTCCTTAGGATTGGATTGATATCTTGCACATAAGCATACTAAAAACATTAGGTCTGGTCAACTAGTTATTAAGTAAAGTAGACTCCCTATCATACCTCTAAAAGACGTTTGATCTACTAGTTTCCCATCTTTATCAAGATCTATATAGTTTAAGGTACCGATTGGAGTACTTATACTCTTAGTGTTATCATAACCATACTATTTGAGAAGATCATTAATATACTTATGTTGAAATATATAGGTTCCTTCTAGTTTTGAGAAATTTAAAAAACAAGGAAAAAAGTTAACTCACCCATCATACTCATTTCAGACACATATTTCATTAGACTTGCAAAATAATCAGTTAAAGATTGCTGAGTTGAACCAAATATGATGAAATCAACATAAATTTGAACAATCAAAACATTTTCCTTATCATTATTTATAAAAAGGGTTGGATATGCATTTCCCTTAACATAGTTATTTTGAAGCCTAAATCTTGTGAGTATATCATACCTGGCTCGTGGGGCTTGGTTAAGACCGTACAAAGCTTTGGAAAGTCTAAAAACATGATCAGGAGGTTTCGTATCTTCAACGCCAGGAAGTTGTTCAAAAAAAACTTCCTCTTGAACAAAACCGTTAAGAAAATCACATTTCACATCCATTTGAAAAAGTTTAAAATTGAAGAATGCTGCAAAGGCAAGTAGAATATGAATAGATTCAAGTCTAGCTACTGGAGCACAGGTTTCTTCATAGTCTATTACCTCTTGCTGATTATAGCCTTTAGCAACGAGTCTAGATTTATTCCATACAATGACTCCATTTTCATCACACTTGTTTCTGAAAACCGATTTTACTCCAATAATAGAAGTTTCCTTAGGTATTTCAACCAAGGTCCAGACATTATTCCTCTCAAATTCATTTAGTTCATCTTGCATGGCTTTGATCCAATCATCATCACCTAATGTTTCATCAGTGCTTTTTGGTTCTAATTGGGAAAGAAATTCTAGATGTTCTAATTCATTTCTTAAGGAACTTCTATTCCTTACAGGTTGATTTACATAACCAATTATGCTATCACTGGGATGATTCTTAAGAAACACCTGATTTGGGTTTTTTAAAACATGTTCATCAATATAGGTTATAAATTCTTCTGGGGTAAATGTTTCAGAAGTATCTTCTTGAAAATTTTCCTTATCAGAAGGATCTTCTATCATAGGTTGGAAATCAGTTTTTGAAAACACATCTGAGGATGTAGGTTGGGGTGGTTTGAAAACGAGAGGTTCTGACTCATCAAATTTTACATGCACTGTTTTTTCAACAGTACAATAATTTTTATTGAAAACTCTATTTGCCATAGAAGTTGTGGAGTAGCCTAAGAAAATTTCTTCATCAGATTTTGGTGCAAATTTATGTAAATTATCTTTAGTATTCAGAATGAATACTTTGCAACCAAAAACCTTGAAGTAGGAAAGTCTTTGTTTTCTACCATTCCATAACTCATAAGGAGTTTTATTAAGGAAAGGTCTAATAAATACTTGATTTATAGTATAACAAGCAGTACTTATTGCTTCAGCCCTAAAATTTCTAGCTATAGAATATTCACTCAACATGGTTCTAGTTATCTATTTAAGAAACTTATTTCTTCTTTCAACTACACCATTTTGTTGAGGAGTTCTAGGTGCTGAAAAATTGTGAGTAATACCTTTTCTACTACAAAAAGTTTCAAAATCATAATTTTGAAATTCTCCTCCATGATCACTATGAATAGTTTTCAGTGGAAGATTTTTCTCATTTTTAACATGTTCTCTAAAACTTTTGAAATAAGGAAAAACTTCAGAATTCATTGCTAGAAAATAGACCCAAGTAAATCTGGTGTAATCATCAACTAGAACAAACACATAATATTTTCCTCCAATACATCCAGTTTGTGTTGGACCAAAAAGATCCATGTGCACTAACTGTAATGCATCAGTCGTTGAGACTTCACCAATTTATTTAAAACTAGATTTATGTTGCTTTCCATATTTACAAGGATCAAAAACTTTAGAAGAATCAAATCTAAGCTTCGGTAGATCCTTAACTAGTTTCTTCTTATAAAGTTTACATAAATTTATAAGGTTACAGTGACCTAGTCTTCTATTCCATAACCAGGAATGATCTTCCATTGCACTTAAGAAAGGTATGTCTTGACTCCTGAGGTCTTCTAAGTTCAAAGTGTAAACATTCTCTTTTCTATTGGCTGAGAGAATAAATTCTTCCTTGGAATTGTGTACTAAGCACTTATCATTCCAAAAATTCACAAGGTAACCTTCATCACATAATTGAATTATGCTAATGAGGTTGTACTTAAGAACCTTAACAATTAAAACATTTGAAATCAAAGTTTTACCTCGAAGAACAATATTACCAATACCAACAATTTCTCCATGAGCATTATCTCCAAAAGTTACCTTTTCTCCTTTCGTTTTGATAATCTTTTCAAAATAGATTTTTTTACCAGTCATGTGTCGGGAACATACACTATCCATTTACCATGTATTATTGTTCGTAATTTCTTTATATTCCTAAAAACAAGAAAATAATTAGCCTTTCTGAATCCAAACTTGCTAGGATCCGAAACTTCCAGACAACAAAATTTTAGGAACCCACACATTCTTAGAGAAATAGGCTTTATGAAAACCAAATGATGGGTTTTTATTTAAAGAACATTTCTTTGCCTAGTGAACACCACATTGACACTTAGAACAAAATTGGGAAGTTTGTGGAACAAAGTAATTGTTACTAAAAATTGGTTTAGTATGGGTATAACCAAATCCAGATTTGTTTCTCAAAGGTTGTATTTGAAAATACATTTTATCAAAAGTTTCTTTACCATGGGTAAAGTTTGATAAACACTTCATTAAGGAAAAAATTTAGGACTTGAGTTTTATAACCATGTTTTTATCTTCAAAATAATTATATTTAGAACCAGAGCTAGGCTCAAAGATACTTTTCTTAGAAATTACGTTTTCTAACTCTTTAGAAAGTTTGTTCTTCTCAGAACTTACTTCCACAAGATTCTTTGAAATATTTAAAAAATCATCATTTTTTCTATCAAGATCTTTAGAAAGATCTGATATTTCTTTTGTAAGAATAGAATTCCTAGAGTTCGCCTTATCATGTTTTTTATTGAGTTTGGAATATTCAATCTCTAGAAGATCAAAAAACCTAGAAACTTCTTCATAGGTAGGTGAAGTATTTTTTTCATCAGAAGATGATTCTTCATTGGAAGAGTTATAATACTTATTATCATTAGAACTTAAAGAAACATTGGTCAATGATTCATCATTTCGTAACTTAGCCATAAAACAATGATTGTCAATGGGTAATCTGGCTATAAGACCAAGAGTCTTCTATCCGAAAGATTCATAATAAGAAGATTCGTCTGAAGAGTCACCACCACTGACACTCCAGGTGTCATTTTCTTTTAGAACATTCTTATCTTTGGTCTTGTAATACTTCTATCTATTCCTCTCTGAATTCCTTTCTTTCCTTTCTTTATTTTTGTGCAAAGGTAAATCTGGTCTAATATGTCCAGCTCTCTTGCATTAATAACAAGTGACTTCTCTATCTTTCCTGTCTTTCCATTCATTTTTCTTATATTTGGATTGTAAATTTTTGTGGCCAACTATCTTGTTCATTCTTCGAGCAAGATTTTCTAACTCATTTTCTAAGATTTCCTTTTCACTAGAATCTGATTGAATAACCACCTTCTTATACTTGGATCTGGTTACTCTCTCAGGAGTCTTATCTTTCATATGATCTGATGTTGCTGTAAAAGTGACAGTACCATTCCCATTCTTCTTTTTGATGTTTCCAGTATCTCTCTTCATTCCTGTTTCATGTTGGAGAAGAGTTCCAAATATCTCATCAAGATAAATTTGAGTGACCTTCCTGTTCTCATCTATAGCTCTTCTCTTTGATTCCCACTCATTGGGCATAATATCAATTATTTTATCTCCAAGGGATTCATCATCTAACCCTTTTTCTCCCATAGACTATAAGCTTTTGACAATAGTCATAAATATCTGTTGAACTTTACATATTTTTTCTCCATAAGGAAAATTGAAACCATGGTATTCAGCTCTATGCATAGCTCTCCTAGTTTCAATCACTTTAGAAGTGCCAAAGTGTGTAACCTCTAACTTCATCCAAAAAAAATTAGCTGGTTCACAAGAATAAATTTGTCTATATATATTTCTATTCATTGAACATAGTAAAGTATTGCGTACCTTATAATTGATTTGATACTCTTTCTTTTCCTGGTTAGTAAAAGTTCTAACTTCCTTATTAGGAATTTTATAATCACCAGTAAGCATAATGATGTTATCCACTCCATTATTGATAACAAAAGTTTTAATTCGATCTCTCCAGTACTCATAGTCATTAACATCAAAGATTTGTGGTCTTGTAGGGTTTATATTTTCAATAGAACCAACATTGATTCCTGCCATTATTAAAACAATCCTTGGAAACCAAACTAGTTAGTAGAAAAAGTTCATAACCACAATGTTCGGAATGACAAAGTTCGGAACGATAAAGTTTGGAACGACAAAGTTCAGAACGACAAAGTTCGGAACAATAAAGAAAATTTTCTAAGTAAAGATGAAGAACAAAGAAAAAGATGATCAAGAAAACCCTATACATGAGTATGAGTATTTCTGATACCTGCTCTGATACCAATTGTAGGATCGAAATAACGATGTCGATGCACAATATACAAGAGGGGGGGGGGGGGTGGTGAATTGTACACTTTAAAAATTCCTTTGGAACCTTTAAAGATGGTTACTGATTACTATGTTTTCCTTAGAAAAGGAAAATTCTACGTTTAACAAAGTTAAAATATGCAAATTCACAACACCTCTAATCACCAACTGGAGAATTGGAACCAAGATTTACAATATAAGATTCTACCTTAAAGCATATAGTATCTAAACTAATTTAGAGTACATGTGTAAGAAAATATATGAAGGTTATACTTTCCTTAGAATACAATATGGAGCGAAAACAAACAAGTAGCAAAACTACAAGTAACAAGATATGATTCTTTTAACCCAAAGAGAAGGGTATCCAACAACCTTGGATAATGGTCCCTTGATTTATACATTCATGCAAGTCTATCTTACCCACACCAGGATAATCCCTCGATACGATGACCAGAATCTATGTCTTGCTATCCCCGCAATCCCTCAACTTCAAGGTAGTTGGAACCTCTTTCTTCCTCAGCAAGGAAGCCCTCGAACTTCAAGGTAGTCGACACCTATGTCTTCATATCCCCATAAGTCCTCAAATGTAATCAACAACATTTGAAGTCACACAAAGCAATGTTAACGAGAGGTTTAGTACACACAAGGCATGAAAAGATTCTTTCTCTAGAAATCACCTTAACAACGTGTGTTCTCTAGATCGATTGACTTATTCTTGTTGAGATCTTTCAAATGAGCTCCTATTTATAGGCAAATTTCTAAAAATCGTCTCCTTCCTCCGATGGTCATATTTCCCATGAAATTCGGAGGGACCTGTACACGTGTAACTCAACCAACAGTTAATTGGAAACAGAATGGATGACATCGTTTTATAACAACCCATGTATAACTGAATGCACGACATCGTTTTGAAATGAAGCATATGTAAGTAAAAGCTAATCAATATTTTGGAGTGTAAGCAAGTCAAAAGTTCAGAGTCTATCCAAAATGGAATTCGGAGTCTGGTTTCACCAGAGATCGGAATCTGGACTTGTAGAGTTCTAAGACGAACTACTTAAGTGTTCAGAGTCTAAATCCACAAGAGTTCGAAGTCAAACTGTTTAAGAGTTTGTAGTCGAACTGCTTAAGAGTTCAGAGTCGAACTGCTTAAGAGTTCAGAGGCCAACTGCTTAAGAGTTCGGTGTGGAACTGTTTAAGAGTTCTGAGTCAAACTGCTTAACAGTTCGGAGTCGAACTGCTTAAGAGTTCGAAGTCGAACTTCTTAAGATTTTGGAGTCGACCTGCTTAAGAGTTTGGAGTCGAACTGTTTAAGAGTTCGGAGTCAAACTGCATAAGTGTTCTGAGTCGAACTGCTTAAGAGTTCAGAGTTGAAATTCTTAAGAGTTCGGAGTCCATAAACTGGATTTGAACTGCACTACAGTTCACATCCAGAATTCAGATCCTTAAAACAGAATTCTTCAAATCTTTACATTATATGGCTCCGGGATTTTGGGTATGAATCATTTTTTTACTAAAGAAAAAATATTGCTATGTATAAGGAAATCTAGGTTAGGGTGACTTTCCTTAAAGAAGTAAATTTTCCTTATGGAGGTAAAATTTATATTTTCATAAGTATAAGGTGTTTGTGATTTTCAAAACAAAAAGGAATGGAAAAGTAATAAGGAAAACCTTATTGACTCAACAATTATCAAGAAATCGAGAAAATAAAATTAATAATATAAAATAAATTCAAATATTAGAAATCAATAGAGTTGTTTCTAGACTCTATTATCAATTATTAGGATTCCATTGGGATGTGTCCAAAACTGGGTGCTGAATCTATGTTGGTATTTTTTTAAATTTTGAACCTTCTGGATTTTAATCCTCCCTAATTATTCATTGAATAGATCGCACTCTCTATATAATTTTATCACAACATTAGTTGGGATGCCTGTATGGTATGAATGAATGGAGACAAAAATTCACCAATATTTTTTATTGAGTTTATCTTGTTTTTTTGGGGGAAATGAATCCTATGATACATGGTTCTTATCCGATACACATGCCTTCTTTATAATTATAAAAAGAAGCATGGGGAAGGAAATTGTCTCTATAGCTCCCAATGATTTTACTATATATCTTTACATAAAATATATCTAATATATTTGATATATTTCTCTATATAAATCCCCAATATAAAATTATTCACAACATATTAGATGATTATTATTAATAAATTTAAGGATTAATAAATCCTATTGAAAATAAAAATATATCAATCCTCTAAAACTTAAAACATTTAAAGGATAAATAATTAATCTGACTTAATATAAAATGTCAAAAAACTATTTTATAAATTTGATATATATTTTATCTTAATAAATTAATATTACTAATTTTAATATTTTATTATATACTATTTTATATATTAAAATTCATTAAATTATAAATTGAAATGTTAAAAAACTAAGATCACTTAATAGTCAAAAAATTCATTTTTCAATAAATGCAGTTTTTCAATATATTTTAAATTTTCATTTTAAACAAAAATTCATAAATTTTAGAATATTAGATTTTTAAAATGAATATATTTTTTAATTAAATTAATTTGAAATTATTTTAGGGTGAAATTTTTAACATTATTTTATAAAAAATAATTTTTAATTGTATAGTAAAAATATTTATTTTAAGAAATACATTCACTTTTTGGAGTATATAGAAATAAAATAGTGAATTAAGAGTCTGTGAAACATGTTTCATATAATAAATATGTATCACCCTCCGTTTTAGGCATGCCATTGTTTTTATATGTTTTCTATGATGCTCAGAGTCATAGAAAAATTCGCTTGATGTGTTCAGTGGTGTATAGAGGAGAAACCCATATAGTCTATCGATATGTTTTATTATAATAAACATTCACATTGATATTGATTGTTCCATGTTGTGAATTATATTGGTGTAGGCCCTATGAAATGTTTTAGTGTGTGAATAGTTTTTTTGGGTGAAATTTTTTGGTGACTCATGATGTGAAAACCATCCATGTCGAGATGTGGTCTTCCAAAAAAAAGGTGATATTTTTTTGTGTGTGTAAGTGTCCATTGGAGGAATCCATAATGTGAATTCAAAATACACATCATGAATTAGTCCTAGACCAAATTGTTTTAAACTTTCCTATAATTTTATTTTCTCATTCAATATTTTTTTCATTTCTATCGACTACTAGGGATACACGATGAGTTTTATGGATATATTTAATGTTGCAACTATAATTCAAATGAATATTTCAGTGTTCAATTAAGGAAATAAATAGATATTATATCAGTCCTTCTTATAACCGTATATATTTTCATGATTTTAAGAGAAAACCATAGATTTGTGTGTAAAACCTTGACATTTGGATTTGGATTTTTGTTGATGAAATATAGTTGGGTGTTGATAAAGAAACATAAAGAAGAAGAATGATCTTGGGAGTCGTATTTGATATCAAATGTCAATTAACAATAGGTAAGTGGCTTCCCACCCACTCTTCTATTCTAGGACCTGATGGCATGAGTATTTATAAATTGTTATTATGATTTTATTGGAAAACCCTTGAGAAAGTTTACATGGTAATTCCATGTTTTGATGTGACTTCAAGTAGTGGTGTTCTAAATGTTGAATTTTTCATTTAAATAACTATTTTAATTGGATGTTTATAATAATTGTGTTGGTGTTTGTTCATGTAAATATGTGATGGATCATGGCTATGAAGTACCACCATAAATATGGGATGAAGAATGGTCATGAAGTAAGACCTTCAGTGTGTGACACCAATATTGGGTGCATGTGTGTGTGTGTGCATGTGAATATTGGAATGGTTAATCAATAAATCAAGTAATGATTTTAAATAATTTTTTAAATACTTTCCTCATTTGGGTATTTTTTATTTTTTAATTTAAATTAACTATTTTATTTTCTGGTTTTTTATATAAAATGTTGTATCTTATTCTTCTCTTAACGGTGTGTGTTGACAATTATCTAGGGATCATCTATAGAGTGTAATACTCAGCACATTATTGGGAAATGTTTTGAAATTTTAGATGTTGTTTGTCAAGATGAAGGGAAGGGGAAGGTTTCTTACATATGTAGTTCCATTACATGAATTTGTGATCTTGTTTGGTGGAGATATATCTATACAGTGTCAATGTATATGTCTACTAGGGTTCCACCTAGGGGCCTGAATCATTATATATTATTTTGTTCTTCTTGTATCATTTTATTTCATTCTTAATTAGTCATATATATTTTTAATGCTATTTTTCTTGATTTACACAGTTATATTCTCATGCATCATATATTTTGTCTTGGCTACATACCTTTCTTGACAATTTTTAAGGTTACTAGGGAAAATCATCACAAAATATTCTATGATTCCATTGGCATTTATTTCCATAATTTAATTACATAGGGAATTCACCTATGTTTTGAAACACTATACCTCCACTCAAGATAATGAGTATGGACATGATGTTATATATGGTATCCATCATATTTGGTCCTTGAGATTGATTGGTATAAAGGAGATAGAAATGTGATGGCATGAAGTGTACAATAGAAAGAGAAATATATAACCATATTATTTTGAACATTATGTTACCATTGTGGTTTAAGTATATAAGTGTTCTATGGAACATATATTAATCTTTTTGACTCATTATCATGGGGTAATATAAGTAGTATATCATATCATTTGATAGTAAAGTGACTTCCCAAAAGGACTGAATTTTTCATCATCTATTTAATTATTTTTATAAAATGAATAAAAATGTTAAAATATTCAATTTTCTTAAAATGGTAATGGGAATTATGTTTTTATGATGATGGGGAATTACTAATCATTTGTTTTCTATTGAGTAATGGCTAAATTATGTTTTCTTGGGGTTTCAGAAAAATAAAAATGGATGAAATCATATAAATAAATAGGAATAATCTATGGAAAATGTGGTTTCACATGATATATAGGTGAATCAAAAACTTATACATAGTATTATACATTCTTTTCAAGTTGAATATAAAGTAAATAGAAATTATGAACCAATATAACAACATCATTCAGTGTAGTTTGAGAGGTAAAACTCAACACTTTTTTATGGGATTCTACACCTAAAATTTCAAAGGTGTGGCTCAACCAAATGGACCAAATTTTTTATTTACATTATACAGTAGTAGGGCTAAATGTGAAAATCGATAACTATATTTTAAATAATACCTCATAAAAATTATGGGATTTTATTTCCATAGATATGTATGACCAATAAATTATGTGGGGTATTTTTAAGAATTTTTCATTAAAAATCATATCCCCACGATATCAAGATAGAAATAAAAACAGAATTTTTCATCTTAAAATACGAAATCCTCTCTTCGATAGAGTATGAATCTATGTTTATGAATTTATTCTACTTCACTCTAGATGTATCTGGTAGAGAATACTTGATGGAATAGGTCCTTGAGTTTTAATTTATACCAAATAATTAATCCAAGAAATCATTACTCTATATTAAATATTATATATATATGGTCAACAAGGAAAAATTGGGGGAATTGGGTCTTATCAAGAAACCTATTAGAGGTACTATATTTGTTTCCATAGAAATAAGTTGGAACTATAGTTTTTGAAACAAGTGGAGGAGGGACACCAATTCTTAAGTAGGTAGAACACCTAAAATATGAATTATTAAACATTTAACATTCAAGTAAGAATTGAAATAAAACCTGGTTATTTAAAATGTGGTTCACTTATTCCAATGATAAATGGACATGTAACATTATTCTAGAATTCTCACCACTGTAACAAGAATGTAAATATCAATAGATATTGTTCCATCATAAAAAATTAGAAAGTTGAACAGGGATTACTCATCCACTGGTCTCATTTCCTTATAAGTAATTGTATCATCACAATAGTTTTTGTCGATAGACATAGGTATACCAGGAAACTTCTTGGGACACTTTACTTGGTTATCTAACACCTAATCATGGATGAAATTTCAATCCTATAACAGCTAATTGACAAATCTATGGATCTGAGAACACTATCATAAGGAAGAAATCGGCCCCCTTCATGGTGTAAGGTCCCATTCTTTTGAAGATGAACCTAATTCATGACTTGTTTTATAATGGGTCATCACATTATATTGTTGATTCTTCTATCCTTAAATAATTGGGACTACACATGGAAATTATGAATCAAATCAGGAATATCATAACACCCATTAGATAAAGGAATCATAGAGGATTCAATTTCCCACCATGTTACATTGATATTGATGTAGTGACATTTATATATGAGTTTATGGTCCTAGAGATGGATGTGTTATATTTAATCTTTGGTATTGATTATCTGGTGAGATTTAAATCCAATATAGAATGCCACATTTGGAAAGCGACATTCACATATTCATATAGAGCACTACATGTATTCATGGGATATTAAAATATAAATTTTGGTAGAGTATAAAAATTGTTAAATATGTATATAAATATGTTTCACCAATTAAAATCAATGAATTAGGAAAATGATGAAAAAAAATTGGCATCATCCATTTTTAGTGGATCAATACCTAGATGAATATCTAAAAAATTTCTCCAATTGACCATCTTAATGGAAAATAGAAATTTCTATCAATATACTCCCTATAATATTCCCGGTCTAGATTACATCTTACATAATGTATAAAAACGAATTTTGAGTGTTAAATATTTATATTATATAGTTATAAAATAATTGCTTCACTAAACTTTGTAAATTAGCTTGGGTTGTCCCAGTCCTGTTCATAATAAAGATATCACCCTCTGGTCATGTGTTTATTATAATAAAGTGAATCAAGGTATATTTATGAATAATTTTTCACTTCATTGAAATGATGAGACGATGGATTAATTAAATGGATCCAATTGGTTCTATACGACTGATATATGATCCTAAGATCATTATCATGGAGTTATAATTGAGGATATTATAATGGAAAAATTTCAGAGTCATTATGGTCATTATGAATATATATTGATACCCTTTGGTTATATGATTGAACTGTCAGTCTTTATGATCCTGATGAACCATATCTTTCACATGACCATTGCTCATTTTTGTTGTATTTTCAGATGATATTTTTGTATACTCTCAAAAAATAATTGTCCATAAAAGGAACATGGAGATAATATTATGTACATTATGTGAAATATGTTTTTATGATATATTTTCAATGTTTAACTTATAGATAAAAGGAATATGCTTCCATGGGAATTTCATATCCAAAGAAATAATATGAATTAAAACATGGAAGATAGATGGATTTATCTCTTGGTAACAACACAAAAATTGTTTTTAAAGTACACATTTTTCTAGGATTATCCTCAATTATCATCACATAATTTGTGATTTCATTAGGTTTTCTTCTCCCATTAATGTATTTACACAAATGGGTATTCAACAGACATAGAAATATGACTATCTGAAATTCTTTCAAGAGCATAAAGAAAGTCTATAATCAAATACCAAACGAATATTTCTAGAACTCGGTTAAAGATATGTGGTATATTGTGATGCATCTATATCTGGTCTTGGTTATGTTAAAATCTTGTATGATCATGTTATGTACAATGGTTTAAGTATTCTATTATAGAATGAACAAAACAATAAAATTAATGAGTAGGAATTTGCTACTATTTTCCATACCATAAAAACATGGAGGTATTACAAATTTGGTGAAAAATTCATATTTTCAACTGTTCATAATAGTTTTAAATATGTCTTTTCTATATGATTATAAATATTAATGTAGTGAATATTGATGTAGTATCAATATATATATGATTTCAACTTAGTATACACACCTATTAAAGTGAATTCTATGGATGATAAATTAAGTGATAATTAATATATTGAATTAGTATGTGGAGATCATGACCAATGGCAGTAGATAAGTCTAAATTCTAAAATTCATTCTAGTTTCACCACATAGGATGATCATGAAATTTTATTTCTATTTATTCATGTTCATAAATTTATATATTTTATAAAAGATTATTTTATATAGATTCAGATTAAATCACCATTAGGTCAAACAAAAATGATGGGGAGACTTCTTCCAACAAGGTAGATAATGAAAATTTCTTATAATAATTTGGTAATCTAGTTATAGTTCTTAACGATTTATATGAAGAACATCATTCAGTGTAAAACCATTTAAAATTTTATGAGCATCTGTATATTTGAAAAAATACAAGGTGATGAAATCACATTTATAGAGATCATGTATGAGATAGGAGTTATTAGATTATGTAATGAAATTCAGAACTTGTTAATATATAAAAGGTGAGCAATGGTAACTAGATATTATGCTAAAATATATTCTTATATCCATATGAAAGTGGAAAATATTATAATGGACATTGTCATAGGTATATTGAGAAAATTATGAAAGAATGTTTCTATTTTTATGATTTTGGATTGACGTTACACTTTGGAACACATTCTCTCTATTAGATAATCGAACACCATAAAGGATTTCGAAAAATTTTATATCTATGAAGTGTTCATGTTGAATAGATTTTTGGTTTTGATGATACAAATATCCATTTAACTTCTTTCTTCTTGGGGTTATTGTTATATGATATTGGGATCCAACTGACCATAATAATAATATATCATCCACACATGTATTGGAAGTTAAAACACTCATTTCAAACATTCAAATATATTCTTATAGGGTTTTTCCGGGACATTCATTGATTATGTGAATAAAATATTACATTAATGAATTTCTCCTATAGTAAAAACATTCAAGAGAAAATATAGATTTCCCTATTCAATTCATTGTATGGTTATCCTTTTCATTCTCTACTATGTTGTATGGAAATTGGCAAGATATCAAGGATTGGACTGAGTCATACTCACAAAACTATAGTGAAAATACAGATGGTGGATAACCATATGGATATGGCTCAAAGATGACAAAGATCATATGAGGAATGTAATCATAAACCACTATATTTTGATATGAGTGACCATGTATTCATGAAGGTTTTACATAGATCTATTCATTGAGTCTTAGAGAAATAATGGAATATATTCCATGCTATGTGAAACCATCCTATATTATTGAATGGGTTTGAACATTGTGTATTGGTTAGCCTTACTATGATGATTTAGTGATTTTCATAATACAATACATGATTACCAAATAAATAAGTATAACCTAGATCCAATTTATGTGATTTTTTTGATCATCTTTCTTTTATGCATGATGAAACATTTATTAATGATCTAAATTAGTTTATGGGTAGTCAATAAAAACTCTATGTGGGAGATCTATTTCAATTAAATGAGCTTTATGGATGTACTATAATTTTTAAAAGGAAACATGGGAAAAATGGACACGTGGGATCCATAGCCTTATAGGTTTAATAGAAACACTGATATAAATCTTCCCAAAGACAGAAAGCATAATGGTGGGCAGAATATAAAACACCCAGTTTGAGGTACATCATTTTTTTAAGTATTTTACTTGTTCATTATATCAATGAGATATTGAAAAGAATATTTTGGGTTGTAAAAAACCCTATAATATATATTTGGGTTTTATTTTTGGAAATATTCACATCATGAATGATGGTTTCAATACATGAATTGGATAGGGGTGGGTCACGGGAAATTCTTTAGAGTGTGAATATTTTTACTGGGTGAAAGGTATAACTAGCTCATGACATGAAAGCCTTACACATTGTGAAATGATTTTAAAGAAATAAAAATTTTACCTAACCGATATTTGGTGCATGTGTGTTCATAATGTAACATCCCAAGTAATTAATGAATAATGGATATTTTTATCTATGTCTATTAATGATTAATATAGTTTTTTAGAGGCTTAAAATGAAAATAAATGCAATCTTATGCATGGAATACACTAATATTCTTAAAAGATTGTTTTACTGCCTTTTGATGGGAAACCGTTTTTAAATAAAACTTTTGACAATTTTATAATCTATATTTGTCAAAATAAACATATTCATTATTATTGGGACATTGAAATTTACTTTGTGTGAATTTTTAGTATTTTTCTGACAATGTTCATTTTTTTAATATATAGTGAAAAATACTGCATTTTACATCAAAACGGCTTTTTCATTTAATTTAATTATATGGTTAGATTATATTTTTAATTGGTCTTAAAGTGTAATATGAATATATTTTTACCTTTAAATCCAATGGTGGTCATTTGGATTAATTTCACTTTGAAATTGGTCATAAACTAATGCCAAACTTTTCATAGATATTGTTTCAAAAAAACCCGCTATTTGTTTTGACAACGGGAATTATTTTTAAATCAATTATTGCAATTTTTGTGTTTGGAATTTTGTAAAATGGATTAAATATTTGGAATCAGAAGGTCCAAATTATGTAATCAAGACTCTTGTTTTTGGACATTATGAATAGTAACGACGGTAATTATCTTTAATTATCTTGATTAATGAGTAATCGGGTAGTTAAGGATAATAAAATGATATCATAATGATAGAAAAAGACCACAACATGTTTCTTAAGGCTACTGGTTGTCTCATTGACGATGATGGGATGCCTTGTGCCAAACATGGGGGCCCCATGGAATCACTTTTGTGAGAATGTGACTTTTTATATTTTTATTCTTAAAGAATGTTAAATGTGACAAAGAATGTACCACCTAAGTAAAATATTTTTAATTTTGTCTACATAAATGATAATTTGGACTATAAATATTCATTAAAAAGATAAAAATATTTCCTAGATCATGATATTTGTTTTATAATTTATAGACATTAAATAAATTAAATTATTTATGACATCATGATGATGCAGCGATGACCTCATTATTTAATGATTTAAATAAAATAGAAAGATAATGTAAAATATAAGACCTACACATGTCCAAAACCTATTGGATGAGTATATTTCGAACCCTCATCACCTTATCCTAGAAATACATCAATTTGGGACCTTTAAAATCCGAAACTCTTTTGAAAATAAAGTAACATTTTGTAACTTTACAAGAGTGCCCTTCCTCTCCTCTTATAAAAGGCCACCACCTCTACCTCCTTACCCACACTCCCAATGCCTTTGGATCGGCCAACCCCTGCCCATTTTGTCTCTCCACTTCCCTCTATTACTCGTTTAAGCCTCACTTTGGGCAGAAGCCTTCCCAAGGAAGCATTTGAGCTCAAACCAAAGGGAGTTACCCGATTTTAAGGTAATGACTTCACTTGAGTCCTTTTGTTTTATTTTGATTCTCAAACCCCCTAAACTATTTTTATTCTTTTCATTGCTAACAACTCCAGTATATTCAATATACTAGGATGTTTTTATAAGAAGGATTTGAGCTACACTTACACACACCTACATCTAATGGTTAATGGACATACTGTTTCCGTTGATGGTGAATTTATGCCTCCCGAAACGATGATTGTTCAACATTCTTTTA
Source organism: Viscum album (assembly GCA_963277665.1). Classification (NCBI taxonomy): domain Eukaryota; kingdom Viridiplantae; phylum Streptophyta; class Magnoliopsida; order Santalales; family Viscaceae; genus Viscum; species Viscum album. The sequence continues at coordinate 26,305,278 of OY728132.1, read as the reverse complement.
ACACCTTCAAAGGTGTCCATTATGATGACAGTATATTTATATATGATATGTTTATGTTTTCCTTAAGCTTCTGTATTTTTCATTTTGGGAATACCTTTATGGTTTCCATTATGGGTAAACGCGATATCATTATTTAAGGAAGTGCGGACTACCTCCCCTCAATGTGATTTGATTCGTTAAATACCATATGTGGGATGTATAAAGGATGGAGTTATGATATTATATATGATATTACACTGGAATTATAATATACCTTTATATCATTCTGATTCCATTCTATAAAATATGAAATAGAAATGAAAGTAGCGTTCATGCGTACGTACGGCTTACCGTCTCCAGGAACGGTGCATTTCATTTCTTACCTCTAAATGATTATGTAATATTATAAATGCATTCATGTACTGGATATATATGACATATATGATATCTACATCATGAATACCATTCTGGATATAATGGATACATGAACAACTTGTAATTATAAAGGGTTTATTTTTTTACTCAAGTACCAATGATCGTTAAAACGAATGTTACTAACTTAAATAATTACATAGTGTTCATGACATGGCAATAAGTGATATAAAAGGAATAATGAACTTGAAAATGGTTCTTAAACAAGTTGAAATTAACTTATGTTTATTATTCAGGAGATTAATGAACGACCAATTCAAGTCGGACCTGAGGTATGAGACTTCATCTCAATCTCCTTTCATTGAGGAATATTTTGTTTTATACAAAACCTTCTTTTATACTGTATATAAACCCCTTTGAATTTTACGTTTATTCAAAAGGAATCTTTTTTTAAACAAAGCGTTTACTAAATGACAAAAGGGAATGTTTTTGTCGTACGTATGCGGCGACAACGACTTCTCTGCCGCCGTGACCATTATTTGAGTTTCGGCTTCCTCTACAAGCCATAACTTTTTTTAAAAAAAAATAAATACCATGTTTTACTTTTCTTTTATTTTGGTATTGAAAATGGTTTTCATAATATTTTTATATCAATGTTTTGTATTGATATCTTGTGATTTAAAGGTGGAAATGTTATGTTTCCTTTATGCATGTTTTATGTGATACGATTATGTTGAGGTTCTTGCGAATTATTATGAAGACGGGTGGTTCCGTAATAGACTAAGGGAGGGTGAGCCCGATATAGCTCTCAAATGCAATGGGTAACGCGAAGGAGTGAAACGTTAAGGTTTGTCCGAAGAGATTTAGGGAATATACTGTGATGGGTATTCCAAATGTAACCAAGAGGTTTACTCCCTACGTAAGAATGTTATGAATGCCTCAAGTTTCCTTTATTTCTTATGATTTCTATGATTTATTCATGATTTGATGAGGTATGTTAAAGTGATTATGTTTTATGGGTAATGTATGATTTCATTCTTATATATATATCTACCCATGTTTCCTTTCCATATTATTATATCCCTTACTGAGCTTTTTCTTCTCATCCCAAGTTTTTTCTGAAATGTTTTTCACAGGTCAAGGGAAAGGTACATGATATGATGATAGTGTCAAGGAAGTGTCAAGAAAGAATCCATGTTTTATTTTAAATATGTTTCCATTGATGGGAAAGAATAATACTATCTTTATGTAACCACTTTTTTTATATGTGGAATGTAATGCAAGTTTTATGATCTAATTCTCTAAAACTCTAAACCCGAAAAGATCCTCAATGTGTAATCTTGTAATAACTCAAGATTAAGTAAGGTTTAAGGCTGGGGCCTTATAGTTGGTATCAGAGGTCGGGTTAGATAAATTTAGGAGTTAGAATTCTATTAAATGATTATCTAAAAATATTTTTTTATGGTCAAATTTTAGTTATATAGTATTTGAAGATTACCATGTTGCTTCATCTAAGACATGTTTTTTCAGAATGTTATTCCGAAGAGGAAACAGAGAAGCAGTGCTAGGAAGGAATGCAAGAGGAAATAACCTTCTGAATTATCATCCTGAGATGGTCGGAATTGGAACTGAACAGTTTGTTGCAGTAATGGCGCAATTGACTCAAGCGATAAATGGTGGTGGAATCCATGCACGAGATCAGCCAGATCAACCGCAGAAGGACATGTTAGTGGTGGAACATTTCATGAGGAACAATCCCCCATCATTCAAGGGATAATCTAACCATGTGCTATTTGAAGGGTGGATTAAAGCACTGGAGAGGATTTTTGATGTCATGGGGTGTTCAGACAATCAAAAGGTTAGTCTTTCTATTTACCGTTTGGAGGGTGAAGTAGATCAATGGTTGTCTATGGTTAAAAATATCAGGGACACTGATGACATTGATGCTCTCGACTGGGATGAATTCAAAGGTATGTTTCTTGAAAAGTATTTTCCTAAGGCTGTTCGACTTAGGATGGAAAAAAAATTCTTGGAATTGAGGCAAGAGGAAGACTCAGTGGCTACTTATGAAGAAAGGTTCACTCGATTGGCAAGGTATGCTCCAAATTTTATCCGAGACCATGATAGTAAAATCAATCATTTTTTCTCAGGATTAAAGCCAAAATATCAAAGGGCATTAGCTTCTCGTGAGTTTAAACGTTATGAAAAGCTTTTTCGATGTTCTTTGAAGGTGGAAATTGAGTTTTCCGATGACCAAGTGTTCTATAACAACCAACAGAAGAAGAGACCGAGGTGGCAGGAGAAAGGTAAGAATTCTTCAAAAAAGTCTGATGGTATGAAATCTAAGTTTCCAGTTTGTGATAAATGTGGAAAAAGGCATGCTAGGGAATGTCTTCTGAATTCTGGAAAGTGCTACTGATGTGGTAAGATGGGACATAAGTCTCCTGATTGCACTGAAAAATATCAGGGTGATGGTAAGACCAAATTTTATTTACAGTTAGTGAAATGTTATAAGTGCAATGAGATGGGTCACTATGCAATCGAGTGTTTGACAAAAATCTTGGGTGATGGGAAGCAGTTATACTACAAGCAAAAAGGGGTGGCGAAATCCTTTGAAACTACTTCAGCAGATGTCGGGCCATCAAATGAAGTCGTATCAGGTACTTTATTTTTTCATATTATGCCAGTGTGTTTTTTGATTCGGGGTCTACACATTCTTTCATGTCTGAAAACTTTTCTAGTAAAATGGGAATACCATCTCAAGAAATGACTCCTGAACTTGTGGTAAAGACACCTGGGGGAAATGTTGAGGTAAAAAGAATTTATAAGAATCCTCCTATCCTTATCTATGGAAACAACCGACTTGCAAACCTTATGGTTCTACCTCTAGTAGAGTTTGATGTTATCCTAGGTATGGATTGGCTCTCTATTTACCATGCTAAGATTGACTGTAGAGCTAAAGAAGTTTCATTTCAGAAAGACTTTTAGTTTTTTTTACAAGAATGAACCCTTACTTTTAATAATATATCAATAGGCTGAGAAAACTGTAAAAGATGGAAATGAATGTTACCTTGCACACATCGTTGAAAATAAAGGAACTGTTCAGATTAATGATGTGCCAGTGGTAAATGAGTATCCTGATGTTTTTTCTGATGAGTTTCCTGGAATAATACCAGATTGGGAAGTTGAGTTTACTGTTGAATTAGTTCCTGATGCTATGCCAATTTCAAAACCCCCTTATCGAATGGCTCAAATTGAACTTTTAGAGTTGAAGGAGCAATTGCAAGATTTATTAGAGAAAGGTTTCATTCGACCTAGCACATCACCATGGAGTGCTCCTGTTTTATTTGTTAAAAAGGAAGATGGTTCTATGAGACTATTCATTGATTATAGAGCCTTGAATAATATCACTCTTAAGAACAAATATACTTTGCCTCATATCGATGATTTGTTTGATCAGCTCCAGAGAGCTCAGTATTTTTCCAATATTGACCTGAGATTGGGGTACCATCAGCTGAAGGTAAGGGAAGCAGATGTTCCAAAGACTGCGTTTCGTACAAGATATGGCCATTATGAATTTTTAGTAATGACTTTTGGGCTAACCAATGCACCTGCTCTATTCATGGACTTATTGAATAGAATTTTCCATGAGTTCTTGGATAAGTTTGTGGTGGTTTTCATTGATGATATTTTGGTGTTTTCTAGAAGTAAAAAAGAACATGAAAGACATTTAAGGGTCATTTTGCAAACCTTGAAAGAAAAGAAACTGTATGGGAAATTCAGCAAGTCTGAGTTTTGGTTGCAACAAATTTCTTTCCTTGGTCATATTGTTTCTAAAGATGGGATAACTATTGATCCTGCAAAAACAAAGGTTGTTGAAGAATGGCCAAGACCCACAAATATAACAGAGATTCATAGATTCCTTGGTTTGGTAGGCTATTACCGAAGTTTTGTTTGAAATTTTTCCCAGTTATCTAGTCCACTGGCTAAGCTAACTCGGAAGGGTGTTAAGTTTATCTGGACAAAATAATGTGATGATTGTTTTCAGGAACTGAAAAGAAGATTGGTGAATGCTCCAGTTTTGGCACTACCTTCCAGGAATGGTGAGTTTGTTATATACAGTGATGCTTCATTGAAAGGACTTGGTTGCATGCTAATGTAGATTGATCAGGTAATTTCTTATGATTCACGACAGTTGAAAACTCATGAGGTAAATTACACTACACATGATTTGGAATTAGCTGCTATTGTTTTTGATTTAAAAATATGGACGCATCATTTGTATGGAGTAAAGTGTGAAATATATACTGATAATAAAAGTTTATAGTATATATTCACTCAGAAAGAGTTGAACATGAGACAAAGGTGGTGGCTAGAATTAATCAAGGATTATGATTGTACAATTCATTACCATCCAGGAAAAGAAAATAAAGTGGATGATGCTTTAAGTCTAAAAAGTAATGCTTCATTAGCAATGTTGTGTTTGGAACGTGATCCTTTGGTTAAGGATTTGATGAACTTTGGCATAGAATTTGTTGGTGCAGGATGTTCTTCTGTTTTGTTTCAGGTATCAGTGAGATCATCTCTATCAAACAGAATCAAGCAAGCACAGAATCAAGACAATGAGTTGCAGAAAAAGGTAGAGCTGGTTCAGAAAGGTAAGTTGCATGAATTCAACATTGATAGTGATTGCGTTTTGAGATTTGGGAAGAGATTGTGTGTGCCTTGTGATTCACAGTTGAGGAGAGAGTTGTTATGTGAAGCTCATATTTCTCCGTTTTCAGTTCATCCAGGAAGTACTAAGATGTACAGAGATCTGCGGGAGTATTACTGGTGGGATGGAATGAAAAAAGATATTGTTGATTTTATTGTGATGTGTTTGACATGTCAACAGGTTAAAGCAGAGCGGCAGTTTCCGAAAGGGATGCTTCAGCCTTTACCAGTGCCAGAGTGGAAATGGGATAATATATCTATGGACTTTGTTGTGGGATTACCGAAGACATATCAAGGTAAAAATGTAATCTGGGTTATTGTTGATCGCTTGACTAAATCTACTCATTTCCTTGCTATATGAGATACTTTTTCCCTGGATCAACTTTCCCATTTGTATCATAAAGATATAGTTAGGTTACATGGAGTTCCTCTCTCCATTGTATCTGACCGCGATCCCAGGTTCACTTCTAACTTTTGGAAAGGCTTTCAGAAGTCGTTGGGTACTGAATTAAATTTTAGTACAGCTTTTCATCCTCAATCAGATGGGAAGTTGGAACGAACAATTCAGACCTTGGAGGATATACTACGAGCTTGTTCGATGGATTATCAGGGAAGTTGGGACTAACATCTTTCTTTGGTTGAATTTTCATATAATAATAGCTTTCATTATAGTATACAGATGGAACCATTTCAGGCATTATATGGGAAGCAGTGTCGAACACCAGCTTTCTGGGATGAAGTGGGTGAAAGGGAGTTGATGGGACCAGAATTGGTAGAAGAGATGGCAGAAAAAGTTCAGCTGATTCAGAAACACATGAGAACAGCTCAGAGCAGGCAGAAGAGTTATGCGGACAATAAGAGGAAGGATCTCTCTTTTGAGGTAGGTGATTATTTTTTTCTCAAAGTATCACCATGGAAAAGTGTGATGCGATTTGGTAAGAAAGGAAAGTTGAGTCCAAGGTTCATTGGACCATATTAAATTCTGGAGAGAGTTGGATTAGTTGCATACCGAGTGGCTTTACCTCAGAGTTTATCTCAGGTACACAATTTTTTTCACATTTCTATGTTAAGAAAGTATATGCGAGATCCATCTCATGTTTTGAGTCCAGAGGTAGTTCAGCTGGAAGAGAACCAATCTTATGAGGAAAAACCGGTATAGATTCTTGACCACAGGAAGAAAGTGTTAAGGAATAAAGTGATTAATCAGGTAAATGTTTTTTGGAAAAACCAAATGATGGAAGAGGTAACATGGGAATCTGAAAATGCAATGAGGGATAAGTACCCCCATTAATTCGATAAGTAAATAAATTGCGGGAACCCAGTTTTCTAAAGGGGGGGAAGGATGTAACATCCCAAGTAGGTAATGAATAATAGATATTTTTATCTATGTCTATTAATTATTAAGATAGTGTTTTAGAGGCTTAAAATGAAAATAAATACAATCTTATGCATGGAATACACTAATATTCTTAAAAGATTGTTTTACTGCCTTTTGATGGAAATCCCCTTTTAAATCAAACTTTTGACAATTTTGTAATCTATATTTTTCAAAATAGACATATTCATTATTATTGGGACATTGAAATTTTCTTTGTGTGAATTTTTGGTATTTTTCTGACAATGTTCATTTTTTTAATGAATAGTGAAAAATACTACATTTTACATCAAACCTGCTTTTTCATTTAATTTAATTATATGGTTAGATTATATTTTTAATTGGTCTTAAAGTGTAATCTGAATATATTATTTCCATTTAATCCAATGTTGGTCATTAGTATTAATTTCACTTTGAAATTGGTCATAAACTAATGCCAAACTTTTCATAGATATTGTTTCAAAAAAACCAGCTATTTGTTTTGACGACGGGAATTATTTTTAAATCAATTATTGAAATTTATGTGTTTGGAATTTGGTAAAATGGATTACATATTTGGAATCCGAAGGTCCAAATTATGTAATCGAGACTTTTTTTTGGACATTATGAATAGTAACGACGGTAATTATCTTTAATTATCTTGATTAATGAGTAATCGTGTAGTTAATGATAATAAAATGATATCATAATGATACAAAAAGACCACAAAATGTGTCCTAAGGCTACTGGTTGTCTCATGGACGACCATTGGATGCCATGTTCCAAACATGGGGGCCCCATGGAATCACTTTTGTGAGAATGTGACTTTTTATCTTTTTATTTTTAAAGAATGTTAAATGTGACAAAGAATGTATCACCTAAGTAAAATATTTTTACTTTTGTCTACATAAATGATATTTTGTACTATAAATATTCATTAGAAAGATAAAAATATTTCCTACATCATGATAGTTTTTTTATAATTTTTATACATTAAATAAATTATATTATTTATGACATCATGATGATGCAACGATGACCTCATTATTTAACAATTTAAATAAAATGGAATGATAATGTAAATTCTAATACCTACACATGTCCAAAACCTATTGGATTAGTGGATTTAGAACCCTAATCACCTTATCCTCGAAATACATCAATGTGGGACCTTTAAAATCCGAAACTCTTTTTAAAATAAAGTAACATTTTGTAACTTTACCAGAGTGCCCATCCTCTCCTCTTATAAAAATCCCCCACCTCTACCTCCTTACCCACACTCCCAAAGCCTTTGGCTCGGCCAAACCCTACCCATTTTGTCTCTCCACTTCCCTCTCTTACTCCTTGAAGCCTCACTTTGTGCAGAAGTCTTCCCAAGGAAGCCTTTGAGCTCAAACCAAAGGGGGTTACCCGATTTTAAGGTAAGGTCTTCACTTGAGTCCTTTTGTTTTATTTTTCTTCTTCAACACCCTAAACTCTTTTCCTTCATTTATTTTGAAACACCTCCAGTATCGTCAATATACTAGGATGTTGTAATAAGAATGATTCGAGCTACACTTACACACACCTACATCTAATGGTTAATGGACATACTGTTTCCGTGGATGGTGAATTTATGCATCCCGAAACGATGATTGTTCAACATTATTTTAATACCTTCAAAGGTGGCCATTATGATGACACTATATGTATATATGATATGTTTATGTTTTCCATAAGATTCTTTATTTTTCATTTTGGTCATACCTTTATGGTTTCCATTATGGGTAAACGCGATATCTTCATTTAAGGAAGTGCGGACTACCGCCCCCTCAAAGTGATTTGATTCGTTAAATACCATATGTGGGACGTATAAAGGATGGAGTTATGATATTATATATGATATTACACTAGAATTATAATATACCTTTATATAATTATGATTCCATTCTATAAAATACGAAATAGAAATGAAAGTAGTGTTCATCCGTACGTATGACTTATCGTCTCCATTAACGGTGCATTTCATTTCTTACCTCTAAATTATTATGTAATATTATAAATGCATGCATGTACTAGATAAATATGACATATATGATATCTACATCATTAATACCATTCTGGATATAATGGATACATGAACAACTTGTAATTATAAAGGGTTTATTTTTTTTACTCAAGTACCAATGATCGTTAAAACGAACGTTATTAACTTAAATAATTACATAGTGTTCAGGACATGGAAATACGTGATATAAAAGGAATAATGAACTTGAAAAAGGTTCTTAAACAAGTAGAAATTAACTCAAGTTTATTATTAATGAGATTAAAGAACGATCGAGTCAAGTCGGACCTGAGGTATGGGACTTCGTCTCAATCTCCTTTCGTTGAGGCATATTTTGTTTTATACACAACCTTCTTTTATACGGTGTATAAACCCCTTTGACTTTTACGTTTATTCAATAGGAATATTTTTTTATACAAAGAGTTTACTAAACGAAAAAAGGGAATGTTTTTGTCGTACGTATGTGGTGATAACGACTTCTCCGCCGCCGTGATCATTATTTGAGTTTCGGCTTCCTCTACAAGACATACCTTTTTTTAAAAGAAAAATAAATACCATGTTTTACTTTTCTTTTATTTTTGTATTGAAAATGGTTTTCATAATATTTTTATATCAATGTGTTGTATTGATATCTTGTGATTGAAAGGTGGAAATTTTATGTTTCCTTTATGCATGTTTTATGTGATACGATTATGTTCAGGTTCATGGGCATTATTATGAAGACGGGTGGTTCCGTGATAGACTAAGGGCAGGTGAGCCCGATATAGGTCTCCAATGCATTGGGTAACGCGAAGGAGTGAAACGTTAAGGTTTCTCCGAAGAGATTTAGGGAATATACTGTGATGGGTATTCCAAACGTAACCAAGAGGGTTACTCCCTACGTAAGAATGTTATGAATGCATCAAGTTACATTTATGTCTTATGATTTCTATGATTTATTAATGATTTTATGAGTTATGTTAAAGTGCTTATGTTTTATGGGTAAAGTATGATTTCATTCTTATTTATATATGTACCCATGTTTCCTTTCCATATATTTATATCCCTTACTGAGATTTTTATGCTCATCCTAAGGTTTTTTTGAAATGTTTTTATAGGTCAAGGGAAAGGTACATGATATGATGAGTGTCAATAAAGTGTCAAGAAAAAATACATTTTTTATTTTAAATATGTTTCCATTGATGGAAAATAAGAATACTATATTTATGTAACCACTTTGTTTATATGTGGAATGTAATGCATGTTTTATGATCTAATTCTCTAAAACTCTAAACCCGAAAAGATCCTCAATGTGTAATCTTGTAATAACTCAAGATTAAGTAAGGTTTAAGGCTGGGGCCTTATACATAAGGAATTACTAAATTAAATTCCTAATTTATTTTATTAATTAGATTGATCCCATATAGTTTTAGCTTAGACTATAGCTTTAAGTCTTCATTCGATGTCAGTTTCATTCTAATTAACCTATAAGGTTACACTAAGTGATTTTTGGCGATCTTTGTAGTCGGGAAAATGATTCCAATTTATCTTTGTTATTTATATTTTTGAAATCAAAGGTTAGGGTCTCATTATTAATTATTTTCATTTAACTATTCATATTTTCTTAAAAGGAACCATATATTAGTGCGTAATATGCTGATATATGGTATGAATTTCCGTTATTTGGATATTTATGGGTCTTAATAGAGGACCGTAAAGAAGATTTATTATCTATGGAATCATATTTTATCTATCATGTCAATTAAAATGTGGTAAATGGATCCTCTATTACTTTAATATTCTTGAACATGATGGATTCAGCTTTCCAAAAATTTTATAATGCGTGGTGATATCTCAATTTTGTATACATATTTAGATGGATTTTATATATGAATTCATTATGTTTTGATTGATTTAACAAATGATATTAGGATGATAATAATGTTTTGTGTATTATTATGTAGTTTTGGAATTTGGGTCAATATGAAGGAAACCATAGGAATATAGGAACAAAATGTCACTACTTTCCATGAGTGAAGAGATGCGGTGTGACACTAGATTTCCAGAATAATCAAGGAGCACTCCATGAGGCACGAAACTGGTGAAGTTGGGGAAAACAAAGATTAAAGTACTGAAATTGAATTTTACATATCGTATTACAGAAGTAAACGATGTGAAGTATCATGATTATGACATTATATAGGTCTTGAGAAATTGAAAACATGTCTAAGTAGTAAAAAAAATGTAAAAATATTAAACGTCACGTAATTCCCCAACAAAGCAGATAACACTTATTTTCAGATTGTCATTGATTATATTTGCAAATCCTTAATGAATCGTCCAGCCATTAAACATAATTTTGACCCAAGGGATGAAATTAATGACTCAAAAAATATAAATAGAATGTAAAACCATGGGATTGAATATTCCATCAAAGTTGGGAGAAGATCGACTAATAGGAGGCTTCCACAGGGTTTTGACGCAAATTACTTCATTGATATATTTTTTTATTATGATTTTATTTTCATTAATTCATATAATCATTAGATCCTTTCATGTTAATTTTTAATCTATTTATTTTCCCCATTATATTTACATTATTTAATTTATAGTCCCTATCTTATAGATTTGTGTTTAATAATAATTTGCGATCACCAAATGATGGTAATCTAAAACACAGGAGATAGAAAATCAGTTAAAGGGGGTGAATACAATCGAATTATGATTTACCTTTTCTCATAACTATTATTTTATTCAATAATATTATTGTTTTTGTTTGTGTATATTCTATTCTTCCTTGAATCAATAAACAAATGTTTTTAATAATAAATGAATCCAAACATGATTGAGATAATTTTTTCTATACCATTGAATAGAATTAATCTAATTCGTTTTGAAAGCTGAACATGATTTTCATTAGATATGTTGAGTCATATAACCATGATGAATTGTGATTCAAGGGTAGTTCGATAGGGAATGCAAATTTATTTTATCGATGAAACTATTTTGTTGCATAACTATTTGATAAAATTGATTTCTAAGTAAAGTTTAATTTATTCAAAAAAATTCCCATGAAAACTGGTTCCCACCTCTTTGGCTTTACTAATTTATTTCATTTTTTTAAGTCATTAGTTTAAATAATATCAAACTAAAATTGGAGATACCCAGCCTTTAGATGATTGTTTTCATCACTATGTTCCTCACTCTATATGGGATTGACCTCAAAATTTTGGTTTTCAATACTATTTTAGTTAGCATAGTTTGTTATAAAATAAATTTCTAATTTGATACACGCATATATGAATTAATGATTCCTTGGGGCACATCAAATGGAATGGATATACCTTGAATAATTTACTATGAAATTCCATGTTTTGATGTGGTTTATAAAAGGGGTGTTAGGAAATAGGGAATTTGGGTTTAAATGATTTTTTAAATAAGCTGTTTAGCATAATTTGGTTAGAATGTGGTCATGTGAAAACTATATTGAGAATATTCCTGAAGTACAACCATCATAATGGGATGGAATATGGTCAAGAGGTATTAAAATCAATGTTTGACACCATGCTTAGTTGTGTTTATATATGTTTGTGTGATTATTGGAATGATTATTCTATATTATAGGTTATGGCTTTGAAATCTTTGTTCAATGGTTACACACAAGGATCTTTTTTAGAGCTTTTATATCAACTGTTTGATGTATTTCCAATTATTTTTTATGAAATATGATAACTTTTTCTTATATTAGGGGTGAGTGTTGGGAATCCTCTTGGGATTATCAACTGAATGTTATTTTAACCCCCTTAATATAAAAATTATTGTGTACACTGATTTGTTTACAATGATATAGATAAAGGGTAGGTTTCATACATTACTTATAGAATTATGTTTTATAGTGGTCAGGTTTTGTGGAGCTATAGTTGTGGAGTGTCTATGCCTTAGTCTTCTGGGCTGGAACCTAGGTGCCTGAGTCATTATATCTTGGATTATTCTTGTTGTATATTTTTAATTATTTCATCTTTTACTATGAGATTGTTTTTACTAGTATTTGAATAATTTATATGGTTTCATTCTCATGAATTATATTTAATGTATTTTTTATGATTATATAAGTAATTTTTTGAGTTCTTAGGGAAAATGTACCCTTAATGTTCTCTATAGCCCTTGATATTTATTTCTAGTATTTGGTTCCTTGGGCTTTCCACGTTGAGTTTGTAACACGCTTAATTCTCTCAAGAAAATGATTGGGATATCATGTTACAAAATATTTATTTATGAAGTAAAAAATGAATTTCAAAAATACAATTTTGATTTTATAAATCTTCTATTTATCTTTTTTCAAAATTGAGTAATATTTTACGCTCTTAAAACTATTTTTCATCTGTGTCTTTTATTAATTTATCCACAAGGTGGAATTCAATTCTGTAACATTTTTGGAAGACTAATAAATAATATAGGGCAAACAATAAACTATCTAATTGAATATAAATTGATAACTTTATTAATTTAATAATAAATTTTACATTTATTCTTAAAAATAATTTTTTTTCTAAAAATAGGTTTTTACATGTTACATGTGAGAATGTTAAAATTAATTTTTGTGCACAATTAATTTTGTTTTATAATATTTATTTCAGTTTTTATATCATTAGGTTAGAATTAATTAATAGGGAAAATTTAATTTGTATTCATTGATAGTAAACTACTTAGGTAAAAATTAGTCACCATGGTAAAAAAAATAACCAACAAAAAAATATAACAGTGAATGACTAAAAAACATGAAAATGTTTTAAAAAAATTTATAGATGAGGTATCATATACCTCTACTCTTTCCTCACTCAATTATGTTCCATTATTTGATACACAAGACCTTTGAATTGTAACGTTTCATTTTATAATAACAAAAATGACACTCCCCTCTATTATAAAAGAAGTTATATCCACCCAAATTTTTCCCACACACCATTCCCCTTGTATTTAAAACCATTTGATAAAATTACTATGTAAAACTCGTATACACTTCATAGAGTTTTCTTCTATACAAAATTACATCTTTTAGAGGATTAATTGAGTTTTCAAAGGCCCTCTTCCATAGTGTAATGGAAAACTCTCATTGACACCCTTTTATTTTTTTTTCTTATTTCATATTTTACTCATATTATTACTATCTACCCATAATGAAATAATTAAATCATTAGCATAAGTATATATAAAAATTATTATAATTATGGGATACCAATTTTCTATACTCCTCCCAACTATTCGAAAATAAAAAATACCTCTTGTGTTACATGCTGACTATTGGACCATAAGCGATGTGGTTAATTTTCATAACTACCATACATGTATGTATCAAAGTGGGTATTTAGAAAATAAATTTTATATTTAATCAAATTAAATGATTTTGATAATGTAATCCAATTCCTACATCCTTTCGGTTCTATTAAAACAAATGTGTCACCCATGTATTTGTATGAACTACCACCTCTATGAAAGTGACATATTTGTTTTCATATAATATTATATTGTTAATAAATCTCCATTAAAATACGATTAAAAAACATAAAACATTGAAATAATATAAATAATATTCATTAATAATTACATTATACTCAAATAATAACTTTTTTAATCATATATGATCATATATTATATCTTCTTGTTACTTGGGTTGTTTTGAACACCTACTTTAGAAATGTTAAAAATTTATATTATGAATGAATATAGAAAAATAAGTTCTTATTATATAATTTATTAATTCAGAAATAAAATTTTCTCATTGGGGAAAAATTATATTAATATTGAACATATTATTAATTCCTCTCTTTAAGGATAAAAAAATTAATGAAATAGGATGATCCCAAGATTCATTATTACAAATAAAATCCAAAATACTTAATTAATGAAATTAGAATATTTATAAAAATATTATAGCATATATTAATATACCTATATTGATATCATTATTGTGGAATTTAAATATATAAATAAGAATATTCATAGCCTTTATGATACTGGTAAACAAAATTATTCTACTAAAATAAAATAGTGAAAATTTAAAGAAAATTAACTATTATATTTATGAAAAGTTATTATAAATTTATTATAAATAAATTAATGGCATGAATTTGGTTTGGAAATATTTTATCAGTGTAGTTTTTTTGTTATACATGATGTTAGATCACATTTGGATAATTGATATTATAGGTAACCTTTTTTTGTATCTCAATTTTTCTTTACTGAGATATGAGGTGTATTAACTAATTGTTTTATTTTTTGGTATATATATTGATAATAGATTTCTATATCATATTTCTTTGATATATCTATGTGATTTAAAACCGCATTTAATGTTTTAATTTTAATGGGTTACCAATTCGAGAGATACCATATTTATAATGGAGTTTTATGTTAATTTCCATTCATTTAGAAATGATTCATTTTATACACTTAATTTATTTTAAAAAGTGTGTATAATATTTATTATACATATAATATCAGAAATTATCTTTTATTAAAGGTTATTAGGTTCTAATTTCAATACCTCTCATTCAAAACGTTTTAATTAAAAAAATTGTATTCCCTTCTGGATTTACATGACATAACATCTTTTTACAAGTCATAATTTCTCTAATTTGAATAAATTTTACATGATTGATTCCATCTGATGATTGATGATATTATAATTCCCTTATAACATATTATCTTGAAAAGTATAGTCAATTATTTCATTCTATATAAAAGTTTTATATTGTGAACAAACATTATCAACATCTCTAAAGAAGTTATTTCTACCCCATATCCATATCCACTCTTCCCACTAATGGTGTCATTTATTACATTGAAATAAATGTATATTTTTTTCAATTAATATTAATGTTTCAATATTATTCTTTTCCATAGGTATTTTAATAACCATGTTTATAATGTGGGATGTCAACCAATGTATTTTAATATACAAAAAATGTTTTCATTTTTAGATCCTTTGTTTTATCTTCCACAATATATTTCCTTGATGAAATCATTATGTATTTCCAAGTCTCCAATAATGAAATTTATGTATAAAAGTAATTGATTTTAAAGGATTCCACATCATATTTTTTTTTAGAAATTTATTTTTTAACTAACTGTAACTTCGTCTTTTACTCTAATAATAACTATTTTTTCTCAAACGATTTTTTATTTATGTTTTATTATTCACATTATCTATAATGAATTTTTTTACAAGGAAATTTTTTCTCAAGAATCATATTCTATGTGTTATTATAAATTAAAATTATTGTTTATTTAATTTTATGTAATAAACAATTACATTTTTATCAAAATTTTAGTGATACCATTTTGAATTGCTACTAACCACACTTTTTTCATCGGTTTATTATGATCTTATGAATGGTTGAATTCATTGGGTACATATATGTATGGATTATTGAAGGCTTAGTCTTATACCACCCTAAAATTTATTGGATTTGGTTTCATATTAAAGGTAATTATAAAAATTCAATAATGTAATTTGGGTATCATTCTTCACATGTTTTATCATGTTAACCTGGTGCAATTATCTTTGTCCACATGTTTTTTGTGTGAACATGATGTGGGTATATTTAGTCATATGTTTATTATTTCATATTTTTATAACCATATTTTTTTAGTATTTGGTTTAAAATCGGATCATGAAAATGATGAAATCAAATGTATGTCCCTAGAAACAACTATAACCCATTAACGAAGTATATTTGGTAAAAATTGTTAATATTGGTAAAATATCAACAAGTGTCTGTAATGTGATAAGTGATGTATATTTGAGTATCTAATATTTATTGGTTTATATATCAATAGAAAATATATCTTATGTTTCTTTGGGATCACAAATATTCTTTCATTACTAAATAATAATTAAAATTCTGAGGATGTAGTTTTTTTGGGGATATTATGCCTTAATATTTTAATATTTATCATTCCTTTAAATTAATCCAATGTGTTGGAAATCATTTTCCACATGAAGCACTAAACTAAAAAGAGAAAAAATATATTAGATGGATATTATTAACAAATTATAGTAATACTAAAACCTATAGAAATTAACAAATTATTAATTTAATAAAAAGTTTTACTTTTAAAGGATATATAATTAACACAATTTATAATTAGAAAGAAATGTTTATTCTAAAATAATAGTTTTTATATATTTTTATTTTTTATCATAGTAGTGGTAAAATTTTAAATTTAAATATTATATAATCAAATATATTAATATTATATAAATTAGATATTTTGAGTAATTAATTTTATGAACAATTAATTTTCAAAAACATCATCTTTCAATAAATGAAAAATTTATATATATTAGTAAATTTTCATTTACATGGTAAAATTATAAATTTCAAAATTATGACTGAAAATCATTTTTTTTCATTTTCTGCAGCCGGTTTAAGGGGTTGCCGGTACCCAAGGTACAACAAAAAAATTAAACCAAAAACAGACATACCAGGATAAGGCAACTTAACAACACAAACTTACATATCATCCAAGTCAAAGTCATCACCGCTTCTCCATCCTGACTCCTCTTCTCCGGTAGCCGTGGCTGTTTCCCATCCTGGATCCCTCCAGTAGTGAACACTATTGACACGGTTCCTGAGCTGATCTAAGACATGATAATCCGATGCTGACTCCTTAATCTCACTATTCTTTGCACACTTTAAATACAACACTTCCTTCTTCTTTGAGGCGGAGCGAGTCCGCATCGGCTGCGGGAGACCCGAGTAATCCTTCCTTTGTCGACGCTTATAAATGATAGGAAAAGGTCCTTCCCCTGAAGCGGACCCCTGCTTCCCACATTGAAGCACCATGTCAAAATTATATTACTATGAATCTTTTATATTTTTTTGAATCAATTGATTATTTGGTCGAATATCGGAATATACTGATTTTTTCAAATACTATCACTTTCATAGACCTATCATAAAAAAGAAATGGGTTGAAAGAATAAGAAATACATTTTAAATTTTTGTTATATATATATATTCATTAAATCGATAATTTCATAATATCATGGGAAATTTATAAAACCCGTGTTTAACATTTTGGAAATGTATGTTATATTTACTATAATAAAAAATATTTTTGGTGTACTTCTTTTAATTGACTATCCACATGGTTTCATTTAGTTTTGGATTTTTTATAAAGACAAATTAATATTCTATGGTTAATATTAAAATAATTAAGTAATTATAAATCAAAAAAAAATAATTTTATTATAAACATAACATATATACTTAAAAATACACTTTCTCAAAAAATGGGTTTTTATGTGTTTCATAATGTAATGTTATATTTACATCATGATTTCTAGATAAATTTTATTTTAAAAAAAAATTATTTCATAGTTATAAATATATTATCTAAATTATATAATAATTATCATTAATTATTTAATCATGAAAAATAATTTACATTGGAAAATAATAGTTAATTGTTTAAAAAATAAAAAAAATTAAAAACATATAAGTGTAAAAGTGATTAAAAAATGCTAAAAACAAGTGTGCAATCTTATTATTTGGGGCCTTGTTGATATATCCTCTTTCCCCTTCCATTATTTTCTATTACCTGACCCACTTGTACTTTTAATAGTGAATTGACCTTTTATATTTAAAAAAATTCACTACTCTCCCTTGTAAATGTTTCACTGACACCCCACTTCTTCAAAAATAAAATTCCCATTACATTCATCCAAAATACCTCAAAACAAATCATAAATAATCATAGAACCTTCGTAACGTTTCCTTCGATATCGAAATACGACCTCTAAAATTTTAAATCCGATTTTCAAATGAGGTATTCCGTTGAGTTTGAGAGAATTCAGAATTACCATTTTTCTATTCATTCCTTTTCTTTTATAATCTACATACTTTGTATATAAGCTAAGAAATTATTGATTTTTAAATCATTATAATTATTATTCTTTAATTTTATTATAATTATGGGACAACCATTTTTTACCGTGCACCAACCATCTGAAAAATGATTTTTGTTACAGGCAGGCTACTGCCTATATTAGTGACATGATTTGGATTTCAAAAACACCATCCAAGTTATATTTATAAGGAGTATTTGAAAAATTATTATAATTTTTAAAATAATATTAAGATTAAAAAAATATAAAAAAAAATTACAACCTTTATGTACTATGTAAATGAACAAGTAACATGTTTATACACGGGGACCACCACCACCAGGTAAGTCATGTATTTAATTATTCATATAGAATTATTTATTTAAAAAACTCTCAAAAAATATAATTTTGAAACTTAAAAAAATCAATAAAATTATTTAATGATGAAAAATTTCAAATAGAATCACTTTATTAACTAATATCACCCATATGTTATAGTTTGTTCTTCTGTGAATTGGTTTAACCACCTACATGAATGGTGCCATAAATTTTTATCATGTATAACTATGGAAACATAAATATGGATATTATTATAAAATAATGATAAAAAAATTTGTTATTGAAATATTATATTAGTATTTAACGTATTATTAATACCATTATTTATATTTTCAAAATTTACAAAAAAAGGCTTTTCACTAACATCTTGTTGAGAATCATAACTAAAATAATTATGAAATGAATTTATAAATTTATTAATAGTTGTATAAAATATTTTATAATGACTATAATTATTTCATAATGTATTAGTATTAATCTATAAAGTGTAATATATTCTTCCTTTATGAAACAAGTCTTAAACCAACAATTGAAAGAAATGACATTTGATTATGATAACAGAATACAATTAACTAATATATTAGTAATAAATCAACCTAATTTCATTTATATGGTGTCTGAAATACCTATTGGATATATTATATCATAAATTCTCTTTTATTCATTATAATTTATGATCAATTTCAAGATCATTCTTACTAGTGATTTTTATCAAAATATTTCTAAACGTGTAATGTATATTTTTTGTGACTGTACTACTTATATTAATTCATAAATTTATTCTAGTAATATGGATTTATAAGATAGATTGAATTTATTCATTGATTATAATATAATGGATTACCCCTTTTATTTTTTGGAAATTATATTGAATTATTTCATTCTTTCTAAATGTTTATTGTGTTATGAATAGTTCAAATCCTTCCAGAATGAGATCCTTCACCTCCATTTACATATTCACAATTTCCAATAATGTTCTCCTTTATTATTTTGAAATAAATATATTCTATATTTATATTTATATTTAATTTTCTATTTATCTATTTTCAAAATAAAATGTTATTATTTCTTTCTGTGTTATATTTCATTAAATATATTTTAACATATTAAAAAGCATTTTATTCCATGTTCTTTAATTTTATATTCTGCTCAATATTTAGTTAATATCGTATTTATTTTTTTAATGAATCCACTATTGAATTTTTTATTTTAAATAGAAAATATTTTAAAATTTTACCCCTCACATTTTTAAAAAATAATTTTTATAGTGATTGTAGCTACTTCTTTAATGCTTAAAATTAAATCATATCCCAAAAACTATTTTATGATTTCCCATATATTTTTTCACTTAATCACTAAATTATTTATTTCATTGGAAATTTCTTCCTAGATTTAGCTCTACATGTTACAATAAAATACCCTTTTAGGGTTATATAATTATTTTGCCACCTAATTACATTATTGAGATCAATTTTTTGGGTACTATCTAAAAATGTTACAAAACACATTTTTGGGGGTTATTTGTGATATTATGAATGATTATTTTGAATTTTCACACACATATATATAGATGACTTAATGTTGGGGTCTCATATCAACATTTAATATATTTTTTAATGTTTCATATCACAAGAGATAATGAATTTTTGTGTAAACATGATGTGGGTATCATTGTTCAAAAGTTTTGTTGCGTGTTTATTATGTAGGAAACAGTATTCACATGTTTATTGTGTGAACATTCTATGCGTAAATATTTTAAATGGATTGATTCATGAACTTTATATGGAATGTTTCTTTCAAAATTTCTATGAGAACATGGTGCGGGTTTCTTGGATTAAAAAAAATCATATTCTTATATTTGTTTCATAGTACTATATTATGTTTTACCACATTTTTATATAATATTACTATAATTATTCTTCATTTATTTTGTTTATTATATCAATTTTATTAACTCTTATTCCATGGTATATGTTTTTTCATTAGATATTACTTATACTTCTATCAAGAACTATACATATACCATATTATTCCATGGTCTTTATAATAACATATGTATTTTATACTCATGCTTCCTCATACTCTTATGATTTAACCCTTGTTGAAATGTTGATAAGTCTTCCCTTACTAAGTATTTAAGATCACATCTTTCTTATTATTCTATTTCAATTTTATGAAGACGATTAGAAATTATGATATGTTAATTATGGAGTGCATTGTGGATCAATTATAGAGAAATATTCAAGTGAATTGTAATATTGGATGCTTATGTATTTGATCATTCAAGAAAATAAACCAATGGTTTATGGGATAGTGGATCTATTTATGAGATATAATGTTGAACATTGGGATATCATTTAAAATAAATATATTTTTACCTTGGTTCATCTCATTGGGTATTAAATAAAATGTGTTAAGTATGTTTTCTTAGTGATGGACATAGGAGTGAAAGTCTAAGGAGCCTATGCCATAGACCTTTTATTCAAAATCAAAATGGATACGAAGCAAGAAACATCCAGTTTATTATTATTTTTGAAAATAAAATTGTACTAATTTTAAGGATGATCACTTGATTTGGAACAAGTCCCTCCAAGAATTTATTGCTTGAACATTATCCTCACTAGTTGAAATCATACTGGATAAACCAAGCTCCCTAAAAGGTCTATAACAGTTGATTGTAGGTTGGATCTATCACACTCATAGTATGTAATAACATTTTTAGATTTATAGTCCAACACAATCTTCTTCAAACTTATACAAGATTTTATGGTTATATAATAGTTATCTATTCTTCATGGTGTGAATGAATTAGTAACATTGTAGTTCAATAACTCTTCTCCCCTTCTTCTTTAGTTAATAAAAGGATCTCTTTATAAATCATAAGAACTTCCTCTTTTGTGATATACATGGATTATTTTATTTCAATATAGTGTCAACTTCTTTATTTCATCATAAAAAATATATTTCATGGTACAAAAATTCCATATCTATCTTATTTCTTTAAACTTATAAAATATTCATTTTGTTCAATTATAGGTCTCATGGTTATTATTCTTCATTATTGAATACATATTTCCATAATCATTGACTTTAATGTTACTCATATCTCTTCTATTCAAACCGAACCTTCATGAACTTCCTTAAGACTCATCCTTTAAATACCCACATAATAATTTAATATCCTGACATTAAAATTATGAAAAACTTTTAATTAATATAGAATCATCATTCGCATGAACATGAACATTGATGTGGCACATGTATATTATGTCATAGAAAACTGATCACAACACCCATTCTCTCCCTTAGATATTATTTTGTTATTCATAACGTAGATCATAATAATTAAATATGATTGTGATATTAATTTCTAAAAAAACATTTCTAAAATTCAAAATTTACCATTCTGGATACCAATATACATAATATCTCATTGAATTCATACACACAAAAATTATTGTGCACCAAAATTTTTACACATCTTTCCCTCAAAAGAATATAATATAACAAAGTATGAATCAATAAAAGTCACATTCTAGAAAAATCAAATTATATTTCATGGAAATATATACATGGATCTTAAAGACATATGTTTCTTCACAAAGTATTATATGGTTCATGGATTTGGAAAACAATAAATTCATAATATATTATAGATACATATGTGTTCCTTCCAAACATCATGCATGGATCTTAAAAATAATCCATAGTTCTTTAAACTTCATGCACATATTTTATAACATCATATGTGCACAAAAAGTCATGCACATAGGTCTTGAAGTCAAATTACAACAAAAATATAACACATGAGTCATTTCAACATCTTATAATGTACAAACCATACCCAATTTATTCATTATGGTCATTGAAATCTTGATTTTACTCATATTCAAATTAAAACCACTCCAATTAATTTATGGTCCTTCCTAATCACTTATAAATCAACTCAAAATACTATCCAATTATATTTAATCCCTTGATACATTATGAACATTGTAAAAAAACAATTCCAAGGATTATATACCTTAAATATTATTAGGTTCACCTAAAATAAAATATTGAATACCTCTCTACTAATAATAAACATCCAAATACCATCATATATTTTGTAAAAAATATCCAATTTATCCATCCAATATTTCTTAATATCTTCACTAAGATATAATATTCTTTATTTTTGTATTCAATGAGAAAATCTTTTCAAAAAAATATATTTCAATCAAATTTGTATATAAACCACTAGGATGGTAATTCAGCAAATTTGTACCAACATATTCTTCACATAAACACATAGAAACACTATCCATGAATCACCCACATTATTTAGAAAAAGAATAAGGATAGAAACTCACATCATCAATAATATTTTATATTATATGAATAGACATCCATGAATATAATGGAAGGACTTTAAGATTATTCTGACTCAGAACAAGATATTGAAGGAAACCTACAACTGTTTAAAGCCACAATGTAAATTATCATGTAATAATAACTAGAAATTGCATCAAAATTCCAATGATGGGAGCTCCATCATTTGTATGAACAATACTAGGAACTTACAACATCCTTCTAAACTATCTAAATTCAATATTTTCATCAATATTATTGGAAATTCAATGAAATCATCCATGAAATTAGTCATAAATATAATTAAGTTATGTAAATATCTCATCGATGGAAATGATACTTATTTACAATAAATACACAAAAATCCAAAATTGGGCTTAATATGCTATTATGAGTGACATTTAAATGATCATACCTCATTTATTAAATTTAAATAATTTATTATAAATTATTATAATTATTTTTTTATTTAATGTAATGTGTGAGGACCCGTAGTGTGTGGATGATATTTATATGGGATTTGAGGAGGTTGATAAGGATTGGAGGTGGGTGATTAAAGCAACATGTGGGTGGTAACTTCTTTATTGAGTAATTTGGTATTTTTTTTGTAAAAAATATGGATGTTTATAATGAGTTTAATTTGATGCATGAATGTTGTACAGGAATTGGTAGAACATATAGGGATTGAAAAGTCCTAATTGAAATAGAGAGGTTCATTGTGAGCCTCCTAAAGTTAAAATAAGGGATCATGATCACTTTAAGTGTTTTGGAATGACATAGATACTATTTTTCAAAGGGGGAGAGTGATGGTAATGTTAATAAGGGACTCTATGTTATTATCGGGGTGTTATATGTAATGTGGGTAGCCTAATTATGTTTTATAGGTCCTTTTGGGAATAATGAATAAGGATTTGTCTTAGTTGTGATGGGTGACATAGTCATACATATAAATCCTTTTATAGAGTACCCTCATGAAGGTGGATAAATATTTGGAAAGACTTATGATCGAGATGTGACCATTAAGACTATGTAATGTATGGCATAGAGGGTTTCCTTTGGGTTTCTAGCATGATATATCTTCCTAAAGTGATATCATGTTGAACCGTAGTGGGGGTTGTGGTGAGGATTAGACCCCACCTTGGGGGTTTGGTTCATGTTGATCCTATAGTTTGTGAGGTCACTAACAGTGATGAGATTGAGATAATATCAATGATTTGATATTAGTATGATCTGAGAGTCCCATAGTGGGTTCCCTTCCATGTTAGATAAGAATATCTTGGGGATCATGGGGTTAGGTATGGTTGATGAGACATTTTTGATTTGAGAGGAAATTTATCTTGTGACTTGCACCCTCTGATGAATTTGGGATATTTTTAGATGTGTACTATTCCATGTTCCTATTGAAAATGTGTATGATTTTAGAAAATACTATAACTAAAAGGGGAAGGAGGTATGGATTGAAACCTATCCTATGTGAGAAGATAATGATCAATTTGTAAAGCCTTTAGCTGTGTGAGAGGTTACTGGTAGGGATCACCCTGATTGGGAGGGTATTTTTTACTACTGGTTGTGAGAACCACCCAATGGTATTGGAGTGCTTCAGATGTGACCTTGTCCTTAGTGAGAGGTGGAAGATGGAATATGTGAAATCCCAGAGTGAGAGGACCTAGTCAGGATATGCGGTGATGTGATAAATGTATTGTAAACCCTACCATGGGAGATAGGGCTGTGACTAGGAAATAGAAGACCTCACATTGAGTGAAAATGTTTTCTCATGATATCCTTGACTAATAAGGTTGTCCCATGAAATGGTTGTACAACCCTTAACTATATGTTTGGTTACTTATTGAGGCTTTATTGAAAACTCACCATACACCATTGAGTTTTGGGTTGGATATAATAAGATACCAAATAATCACTCATCATGTACGAAATGGGTTATGGGTTTAGTTCCACAATGCGACTAGAATGGTGCTATCCCAAGTATGATAACATGTCGTGATGACCATGTTAGCATACTATGGAACAATATGTATTGATTTATGGTAGACTCATTAGAAAAATAAATCTTATGTTCTTTCATGATATGTTTATATCCATTTAAATTAACACATATGATGGCTTATACAAGAGGAATAATGTGGGATTCAACTGAAAATTCTTTCTCAATCCCTATATAGGAAATTTGGTGTGCATGTAGTACATTTGTATTCTTATAGGCCCAAGAATAAGTTATACAGTAGATCAGGCCGAAAAAAATTGATGGTTATTTTAGATGGGGTTTTTGATAATTTTTGTGTATGTAGGAGAGGTTGGGTATTTATTTCTTTTATTTATTTATTATATCTGATCAATATAGTGTTTGATCAGTTTTGAGGAATGTTTTATAACATTCCATGTATTATATGTTTAGGATTTTCTTTTGTTTGATTATGGATACTAATATGTATTCCCTAAAAATTATATGGTTATTTTTTAAATTTATTGTTCTTTTATTCAAGGAAATAGTATCTGTACTATATATGTTAGGATGTCACTACTAGTTAGAAGCCTCTGGTATATGAGGAGGTGTGTTTGTTGTAAAATAGCAGATTAGGTTGAGGTATTGTGAATTTTCCTCCTGAAAAAAGGTTAACAAACTTTTATCAAAGTAGTTTATTTTTTTTACTATTTGGGAGACAGAAGAAATATTTTCTAGGGATGTTTTAGAACTTATGATAGACAATGTACAAGAGTTTCATGAACCTATTCATAGTTGTAAGTTGTAGTTACCAGCACACATGACTTTTTAATGGTTTTCAGTAATATTATTGTGATTTTTATTTAATATTATTTATTTAATAGAAATTTTAATTTATTTATTTAGACATTTTCCCATCGGAATGTCTTTTATGTAAATGAATCATATTTTTAATATAGGATTCATCTGAAATTAATGTGTTTTCATGATATTGGATTCACTAATGAGTAGTTTAGTTGTTAAAAGTGTAAACTATAACTTATATAGTGTATTCCCATATTAATTTTCATGTGAAATTATACTCATATGAAAATTTGTATTTACATTTTCATGATATGTTAGGTAGATCTTGTGAATATATGTGTATCACCATGATATTTAATGATATATTTAACATAAAATTAATATAATTATTCAATACATTTTGATACATGAAACCCCATGTATAAATGATCCATAAAATAGTTTATCATAATAACCATGATATTAAATTAAGAGAATGAATTGGAATAATAACAATTAAAATTATTTTTCAATGGTCTTAAATAAATAAAACTATATTGGTAAATAATTAATTTATTTTTAGAAGACTCATTATATTCTTAAAAATTACAATTTCTTGTAAAAAAATTCATTTATTTTTCTAGAAAATAATATAATTAAAATATTTCAATTTTATAAATTTTATTTTAAAAAACTAAATTCATTTTTGAAATCATCATATCAAAATTATCTTAGAATTACTTTTTATAATTTTCTAAAAAACATGATATTTTGGAAGGGTAAATTCCCTCATGGTAACATTGCAGTATTTTATGGTCAGTTGTGTTTGTTGAAAAATCATGTTTTCATGGTGAATTGTTGAGTTCCAGATATTT
The DNA here is from genome assembly GCA_963277665.1 of Viscum album. NCBI lineage: Eukaryota > Viridiplantae > Streptophyta > Magnoliopsida > Santalales > Viscaceae > Viscum > Viscum album. The sequence continues at coordinate 26,278,638 of OY728132.1, read as the reverse complement.
TTTTGACAATCCAATTTGAAAAATGACCATGAAAGAGGAATGAAAGATCTGTAGGTGGAATAAAAAGAACATATATATGGTGGTGCTATTTTAAATTGTTTTCAAAAATATTGGTGTCCGAAATTTAGAGTTGGGTGAACATCACGAATAGTGGATTCTAAGGAAGGTCTCATCCAAATATGGCAAAGGAATGAGTTATTTGAATATGGGCTTCTTGAAGTTTATTTCACAGTGACTAGAAAAATTATGATGGTGACCTTTGCAATTACGATGATCTTTGGGAATGGAAGATATAAAGAGAACTGTGAGGTAGGTTTCCAGGGAAATCACAAAGGAATAGGTAGAACACACTATGATTATGACAAGCTTCGCGATCTTAAAAAATTATACATTTCTTCGTAATTTAGAGTGAATGTTAGTGGAAATTTCTGATCTTTGCGATTTAAGTTGAAGTAATGATGACTATGCGTGGAAGGTTCTCAAGGCGGTGGAATCTTCAGTAATAGGCCTCGACCCCCTTCATAAGAGTGGAGAGTTATTTAGGAAATTTTTTTATCTCTCTAATAGTAAATATGTTCAGAGAGGAAGTGTGCTTTGCTAAAGGGAGGAGCTCCGCGGTGGCTAATCTAGCTCCACGAAAGATGTGTGTTCTATGTTGGCTCAATGAGATTGGCAATGAATGTCTATTTGTAATGACTTGAGCTCTGTGATGGCCTATGCTCTAGGAAGTCGTGTGCATTGTGAAGAAGATGGTACTTTTCAATGTATTTTTTGAGCTTCGTGAAATTGGTTGCTTTGCAATATAGGTCTATTTTTGAAGGTATTCCAAAAGGTTGTTTCCCAGTGATTAATGGAAAAGGGGAATTCATAACTGGATGAAATTTTTAATTCAATAGAGAATCTATATATAGTGAAGGATGCACTAATTAGAGATAGTGAAATGACATATAACTCATTAAACAATGATTGGATATTCTAAAGTAGCAATGAGGTCACTTCAGTTGAGAGCAATGAGTTAACAAATTGTGAAGGGTTGTAAACTTGGATGGAAAGTGATTCCACTTCGAACATTGTAAACAAAAGTGTGATTTTACCAGATTTGCTACATCATCACATCACTGGTGGATGCTCCATGGATGTTGCCCAGTGAGGGTGAACCAAGTAAAATTGTTTTTTTATGTGCTTTAATTATGTTCATACTCTGAAATGGAAAAGAGAGAGAATAGATTTTTTTCTAAGAATGAAAAAATATCAATATGGGAAGTTTCTTTATCTTTTGTACCTTGATTTACCCCTCCCCCCCACTCAGGGTATCTATCCTTGTAGACCTAATAGTTTTGATGAATATTGAAAATTGATTATTTGAGTTGATAATTTTATTTTTGTATAAATGGTTTACAATGTTCAATTTTCTAAAATGGTTATAAAAGAAATATTAGTTCATTTAAATAATGAATAATATAATTAATTTAAGTAAAATTAATTTGATTTTAGATTTTGGTATGAAAATGTTTAATACATAAGAAAACATTTTTTCATGAAATCTATTTATTGTCATATTTTACGGGATTAATTTTAAATTATATTATTCCACTTATATGAATTAAATTTGATAATATGGATTCTATATTTTGAATCATCATTTATGTTTTTCTAATTATCTCACATTTATTTCTGGTAATAATGAAAAGTTAAAATAGATTCAATTTTTGAATGTGGTTTCCTATAAAATAGATTTACTTAGGGTTAAAACCAGATATTATGTTTAAAATGGAAACAAAACATGTGTGAAACCAATTTCATAGCCATTTTTTTGTTTCATCCTATCCCACATTTTAATATATATCCATTTGGAATCATTTTTTGGTAGTTTTAATTTTTTATATTTTAATCTTTTAGTAAATTATAACTTTATCCTCTGCCCCACATAAAAAATACAACCGAAAATTCTCTTGTTTACACCAATTATGGAAATATAGATCTATCAAGCCCATCCAAATTCTTACTTAAACATATATATTTGTTTATTAGTGGTTCTGTTGTTCTTAAAATAATTGTCCAATGCTATTTAATAAATGATATAAAGGATTCCTACCAAAGAAGAGGTAATCATCCAACCGGGCCTCTTTCAATTTATTTCTTCTTATACCTCATTTGAATCTATGGTATTGAATAAAAAATATTAATTTTATTATCATAAATAGATTAAAATTTTGACGTGACTATCTGACCACCATTATTCACCCTGTCTTCCATCAAATCGTATGAAAAAGTATCACTCGTGTGTACATGTGGACTACCGCCTCCCTGTAAAGATACAATTAATTTTCCATAACCAACATTGTTGAATGGATATTATGATGGTTTTAGATTTTATATATAATATATATAGAAAAAATTAATTTAATAAAATTATAATATCACAAATTCCTTCTTACCATCTAGTATGTTGGAAGATGATAATTCCACTCGTTTATATGTATGGACTACCTCCACCACAAAGTGATGTGATCCGTTTCTCATTTCTTCTTTACATGGATGGTAAAATAATGACGAATTTAATAAAAATATATGATATTTATGATATTATGTAATTATTAATATTATATTGATAATGGAACCATGACCAAAGTATATGGACCAGAACCACCAAACCGAAATTCTCATGAAAAAAGAAATAATTAACACTCAAAGATAATGATTTTAATAACGAACTATTAAAAAATACGTGTTTAAATGTTATATGTAGATCTTAGAATATATTATGTGTATTTAAATTACTCTATTATATATTTTTAATAAATTTATATTTTTTATAATAGTGTTTATAATCTTTTGAATAATTTCATACACGTGGTAACGGATTTATTCTACAATCTCATTTTTTATCATTATTGATTATAATTTATTTATGATGAAGAAAGTTTATGACATATCTCTCAAGAAACCAAAGAATTTAATTATCATATATTTATTTATAGATATTCTATATTTTTCATTAATTTTCCTATATTTATGTACTCAAGAGACCAACAAATATTTTTAAGGAAACCAAATTTAAATTACACTTCTGTCAAAATTAATTTTTATCCATATCCATGTTTTCTATAAACTATTTGAATAATAGTTTTTATATCATTATTTTATTAATTATAGTAATTTTTTACACATTTTATAATTTTATAAACTTTTTTAAAATGACTCATAATATTATTTAATGAAAGCAGTACTTTTTACTATTTAAGATAACTGTAAAAGGAATAATTATTTTAACATTGACAACACAAATGAAATTTCTTGTTCATTTAAACAATAAATTATATGAATATCAATTTAAATGATTTTAATGTTATTTAAAATTATTTTTCCCTAAATATTTGGGATATTTCTTTATTTCAAATAAGTTATATCAAAATTGAAAATGGTATTTTCTTCATGAAATGTTCCACCGACCTTTTAAAGTCATTTTACAAATATAATAACATTTTTTGATATTACATAAACTTTGATGAAAATATAAACCATTTATACCGTCCAGATTTAATATTTGGATATCTTATGGTGATAATAAATCTGTAAAACTAATTTTATTCCCATATGATAATTAAGTTATGGTAAAACCATCATGAAACATATTTCTTTTCTATAAATTACACTATGATTAATGGTTTATGAATGTGTGGTACACATATGATATATTTTTATTATGTGATTGGTAGACACAAAATTATATACCCTCTAATGATTTAGTTAAAAATGTATATACTATTAGATAATAAGGATTGGAATGCAGAGTGAACCCAGTTTAATAAGGGACTCTGTTTTTTGTGAAAGTGTTAAGAGTGAATGTAGACTAAGGATATTATGGAATGGTGGGTGAACACAATCCACAATTAACATTCACGAATTATACCATGAATTAATATTATGAACTATAAAAACGTTGGTATGTTTTTAAAATTTTATGGTCATGTTCACATAATCATAATCTCATATTATACTTTTGTAATCATATATATATGTATATAAATAACACATACTAAGTATCTATTATCTTCCTTTTTTTCATTTCCCCATGTCATGCAGAAAGGCTTTAGTTATGATATTTTTATGAAGGGAGATAGATATGAAGAACATAGTTGGATATGATATATATCTCTTATGAAAATTATTTTTACGTCTCTATGTTTTATGAAAAACTAAAACTAATTTATTTTTACATGGATTTTAATTTCATGTATTGAATTTTAATGTAATAAGAAGAAATATTTTTGTATGAAATGTATTGTCTAATATAGGTTGTATTCGTGAAGGGTATAGTTAAATTTGGAAGCATGGATGATAAAACATTTGTGAGAACCTTTATTAAATCCTACGATTAGGATAAAAACCTATGTTATGGTAAAAATAGATTGGTTTTCTTTTTAAAACAAATATTTATGGATATTATGAGTGGATTTGATTTTGGAAAATATGTATCTTGGTGTAATAACCTGAAAAGGGATGGTCGAGTATATCATAATCATCATTCTAGTGCAAGGTGAGTGTACCCTTATTGTTCACCTGGATGGAACTCCCAAAGGATAGTATTTGGATAAATCAAATATTAATTATGGAAAATTGTTGTGTATTTTAGATGATTATGACCAATAATAACATTGACTAAACATAAGGTCTCATGTATTGAAATGTAAGATTTATGATTTATAAATCCTACAAATAATTTTTCATGATTATGTGGTTTCCCACAATGACTATTATAGCTGAGACTATGAGTTTTGGTTTTTTTAATGGTTGTAACTTTAAGGAACCATGTTAATATTGAGTGTGAAAATAAATTCAAAAATTTCATTCATGGGAAGCTAAATATTTTGGGATTTAGAATAAATTTTTTTCATGCCTATGTAACTTTCAAAACCATTGAGTTACGCTAATATTCCAAATAAGAAAAAGTAGGGAAAGCATTGAATTGAGTCCTTCATGAGGTAACATCCCTAATTTCTAGTTGTTTCACTAATCTATTAGTTTTTTAGAAATTGATCTATTAAATTTAACTGATTTTTTACATTCTATGGTGCTTTTAATTGGAAAGTGTTATTTTAAATGTTTATTATTTGGAAAGATAAGTAGATTAATTGTTTATTTTTATCAAGTGAAAAATCCAATATAATTAAATTTACATCATAGAGTGGGATGAGTTTCAGCACTTATTTTTACATAAGAACATTCCTCATGATCATTTTAATATAATTGAGAAGTAATTCCGTGATCAAAATAAGATATATGATGAATCCACTAGTACCTATGAGTAAACAGTTACAGGACAGGTGAGGGATGTTTATGGAATTATTATCCAACCTAAATATAGGGAAGAACAATTATTCAGGGTATTAAAACTACGTCTCTTATCGGTGTTATCTATAAGGTACTCTAGTATTTATATCTATGTCATTTGATGTGACATCATGGTGGAAATATTGATTTAATTTAAAAATAAATATCATTGTTTTTATAAGAAATTAATGTTATCAATTATTTGAAATTTTAATAATTGAAACCATGGAGAGAAGAAGATGATCATTCCTCTACACTAAATGTGTATAAAGAAACATGAGTAAAATCATCTTACTCGTACTAGTAAATGTTTTATATTTGAAAGGGATGAACATCGAGAAAAATAATTCCAAATTAATAGTAAGAATAAGTCAGCCATAATGGGGATAACACAATAGAATATACCACCCACAATTTACTGTTTCAAATATATAGAGTATGGGAATAATGATAACTATTGATCAAATACAAAAGACAATAATGATGATCGAAAAAAACAACCCCTTAATACTAGAAAAATGAGAAATATCAGGTGATCACTATTTCTTATACGGCGTAAAATAACAAATTTTTGAAAGGTACACTTACCATCCACTCTATAACTCTTATTGTTTTATTTTAATAATGATCTACCAACTTGTTATATCTAAAGAACGGGATAATGGTATCAAAATACCACATCAAATATGAAATATTAAATTAGAATGTGAATCCTATATTATTGTGATGGTCACATATCAAGTATAGGATTCTTATCTAATTAAAATTTATGGAACTTTTGTTCTTACAAATCATCTTATTCTCACTATATATTTAATTTATGTTATCTTAGGCATTTGTTTTTTTCATTACATAAATCCTACATCAATTGACACATAATGTATTTCATTTTTTCTATTCAAAACAATCATATGATCTTTTATCTATGTGATGATACATATAATCATCTAATGAATCTTTAATCCATTTAATGTGTCTCGGTTCATATTAAAAATGGTTATTTAACTTAGATAGTTATAGAGAAAATTAACATAAATGATATTCTTATTATGATGGAGTTTGTTAATGTCTTTCTAGAAGAGTTTACTTGTCTTCCTCTAAATCATGAAGTTGAGTTTCCAAATTAACTTGTAATTACTCCTATAGTTATTTCAAAGAATCTATATAGAATATCATTAATTGAGTTGTAGTAATTAAAGAAGGAAAACATGGAGAATCTGGATAAGCGAATCTTTTAGAAAAATATGCCACTAAGGGGTGAACCTATTCCATTTCTATAAGAATAGATAAGGATCAATGTCACTCTAAAATTATTATAAGGAACTTAACAATATCACTATAAAAAATAAGTATCTTATACACCATATTTATTTTTTTATTCATTTACAAGGAGATAAATATTTTTTAATGAATGATCATTAATCATGAAATTAAAAATTGGGGGTCAAAACTGAAAACATATCCATGATGTCATCCATTACAATTTTTTGACACTATAAATATATACTGATTATATTTTTTTACTTTTATCATGTTATATTTATGTATTTAGTGAATAGATTCATTAGATATTATCATGATTACAATGAGGTTGTATTTTTATATGATATTATTATATATTCCAAGAGTAAGGAAGTTCATGAAGATCCACTGAAAATTATACTAATGACCCTAAAAATGTATAGTTTTTATTAAAAATTTACCAAGTGTTACTTTTGAATACAAAATTTAATTTTTTGTTCATTTAGTATAATGTGAGGGTATATTAGAAAAACTAAAAAATACATAGATTATTGAACGTTGGCCAAGACCAACTACTATGATTGAGATTTGTAGTTTTTATGGTTTGGATAGATATTATCAATTCTTGGATGATAATTTATCTAGTCAATCTAATATAAAAAATAAAGTTAACTCTGAAGGGATCTATATTATATTGTTTATATATATATATATCTATGTGTGTGTGTGTGAGGAAATGATTACGTAAGGGGAGATAGTGTATGTTAGTAAACCTATTTTTACAAAACACTATAGGGGAGAAGACTGTTTTATCTACAGTGATGCATCAAAGAAGATACTAGGATGAACCCTGATGTTTAATGATACGGTGCTGGACTATGTATCATGAAAATTAAAGGTTCTTGATAAAAATTACCCAACACATGATTTGGGGTCATCTGTAGTAAATTTTTCATTAGTGATATACAATAATCATCATTAATGAGGAAGGTGTGTTATATATAATGATCATAAATTTTTAATATATATATATTCCCATAGGATGGGATCAAAATGTTCTAGAGAAGTAGGTATGAGTTTATTAAAGATTCTAAATGGTATATATATTACCACTATAGGAAATAATAAAATGTTTTAGATGCTATATTTCATAAGGATAAATCCATATTATCTATGATTAGGATTATAAAAGATTCAATGTTTATGTATTTAAAATGTATGGATCTTGAAATCTTGATAGAATGGGAGAAATCATATCTTTGACAATTGAGTGTTCAACCATGTATCCAAAAAATATTAAGGATGCACCGAAGGATAATGTATAACTACCGATGCAACTATGAAATATTAATGGGATCAACCTTGATTCTAGTGGAATGATATGGTTTCAAACCATGTATGTTTTTCATAAATACTAGATTTGAATAATGAGATATGGGATGAATCTCATAGTTCAACATTCCCTATTCATCTTAGAATTCTGAAAATGTATAGTGATCTGAAAGAGTATTTCTATGGGGACAACATGAAAAATGACATTTCAGAATATGTTTCTCAGTTATTTATAAGTCAATATGTTAAAGATGAAATATATATTTATTAGGATATTTTACTACAATTTTACAAACCATAATGGATGTGGGAATACATAACCATGGATTTTGTCATCAAACTACCAAAATTTTTTAAAGGTTTTAAATCTATTTGGGGTGTAGTAGATTTCCTTTAAAATTCAACACACTTTATTACTATTAGATAAAATTATATATTTCATAGATTTAAAGAATTCATATTAAGGAAGTGGTAAGGTTTTATAGTGTACCTAATTTTTTTATATGTTTGGGATCTATGGTGTACCTCAAAGTCCTTTGGGATGTATTTAAAAAAAATGGATTTTTATTTTTAGTTTAAATATACTTATAATCCACAAAAATATGGTCAATCAGAGAGAAACATTTAACAAATAGAAAATATTTTAAAATCTTACTCTATATATTTCAAATGTGGTTGGGATCAAAACCATTCTATATTAAATAATTCCTACAACAATAGATTTAACTCGACCATTTACCTAGATCCATATAAATACCTCTATAGAATGGTGTATAAAGATCCAATTTGTATAGATGAGGTTGGATAAAGGATACTATTGGGACTTGAGTTAGCTGAGGAAATGGAATAGACGGCAAGAGAAATTCATCATTATATTAAGTTATCTCAGAGATGATAGAAAACTTAGGCTAACAATCATTTGGGAATTATGGAACTCAAAGTTAGTGAGAAGATATTAGGATGAGTTTTCCTATGGTATAAGTTTATGATATTTTAATATAACATAAATACTAGACCTTTAAATATTAATCCCTTTATATTCTTGATCATGTAGGGATGATAGTTTATACTTGTTGCTTCCACTGAACCTCTTTCATGCATAGTATGTGTTCTATGTATCTTTATAGAGAATATACATACCAAATATTTTGTATGTACTAAAAATAAAGTTTGTACCATTGGATCATTTCCTTTCATATTAATAACATTATGTATAAATATTTGCTGAAAGAGATAAAGTGTTATGAAATATGACTACTTGCATGAGTAACGTTCACTAAAGGAATCATAAATTTGAAGAAGATTCATGGGAACATAATGAAGAAGTTATATCCTCAATTCCTTTTCAGTGTCATGTAATATTGAATTAAAATTCATTTTCTGTGGGTATATAATATAACAACTCGTGCTTCTATGATATATTTCACTTCAAATGAATTTAATTTCTTCAATACCTTGTGATACACACAACCCCAACTCTATGTAAATGGAAATATATTATACTATTATAAAATATCCATCAAATAAGTGGTGTGAATAAAAATAAACATATTATAAAAAACTAATTTAATGATTTTATAAAAATATGATATTTTTGTAAATAAATACTTAATATTTTGTAAATTCCTTATATTATTTAAAATACATTTTGAAAAAATATTTTCATTTCATTGTGAATAAATAATAATAATAATATTTTCTATTATTAAAAAATTAAAAATTCACATAAATTTTGAACTGAAATTTTGAAAATTATATTTGATAGAATTTTTTAGAATTTTTAGAATATTATTACATTTTAATTTATAGTGTAAAATAATGATTTTTATTGATAATTATATTTTCAGTTAAAAAATTTAAAAAATTAAAATTTATGTCAATTTGTTATAATGTAACTTTTGTCCTTTTATATTATTTATAATCTAATTTATGTCCCTGTAATAAATTTACTTTTTCTTTTCTTTATAAAAACTTTATGTACTAGAAAAATAATTCCATAAAATTGTTTTCACCACATTTACTACTTTAATTTAATATTATTTTGTATAATTTATATGAATTTAATTTGATAAAATGTGTTTTATATTTTCAATAAACATTTCTAAATTTTTTAATGATTCCAATTTTTAGTTATTTTCCAATTTATAGTAAAATTTGTAAAAAAAATTCATTGTTGTTAAGATTTAAATGGGTTTACAAGGGGTTAAACCCAAATATAATAGTAAAATAACAAATTAAAATTGCCTATATAATATTTTATAACCATATTTTGACCCCATTATATCCCACATTCTAATATATATCTATTTGGTAGAATTTTTATAGATTATGACTATATTATATGTTAATCTTTTATGAAATTTCATATTTTCCCTCTCCCCTATTTAAAAAGACACCACTCGTTTCTCATCTTCACATTAATTCAAGCCACCTATATCGATCTGTCCTAGAATAATTCTCCTTTAAACTTCACTAAAAATTAATTATTGTTTATTTGGCTTCTTAATGGACCACTCAAATGGTCTTTAATAAAGGATTTAATGGAGGTTTGCTAGAGAAGAGGTGGTCATCCTATCAGAAGTATTTCAATTTTTTTACCCATATAAGCGGGATAAATCAGTGTTATTCATCATATAATAATACATTCATTATCCTAAATATATAAATATATTATTATTATTTAACAACAATTATTCACCATCTTTTATATCAAATTTCATGTGAATATATTACTTGTTTATATGTGATGACTATATCCTACATATAAGGACCCGCACTTATTTCATAAATAATCTTGAATTTATTTAAGAAAACACTTTATTATACAATGAGGATCTTTTCAAGTTTATAGCTTTAGAGAATTAAGACAAAACATTCATAACATTATACATTGTTACATAGTAGATACCATAAAATCAGTTTCTATTATCCTTAGAATATAAACCATTAAATCACAAAACAAGACTCCTTGAAAATTATTCAACATTTAACATGTCTTCCTTCCTTGTATTACTCATCATTAACCTGTGAAAAATCATTTAAAAACTTGGGATGAGCACAAAAGCTCAGTAAGGTATGAAAAAGAAGGAAAATCCCATTAGTCCATGAATACGCATGACATATGAAAACATTTTCAAAAGACATGCTTTCCACCCATAAAATCTTACTTAGCGTAACATGAGATTCACACAAGATTCACACAAACATAATTATAATCATATAGATATATTGGGTCATTACTTACATAATCTTGTAACCATCTTGGCTACCTTAAAATTTGTAACCCTCACGGCTACCTTACTTTGTGTAACCATCGCAGTTACACTTGGATTAACCATACGGCCGACCTCCAACTTAATCATACCCAATGCATTGGAGGGAAATATAGGTCCCACCCTTCATCATAAACAATTCCCAATAACCAAAACATAATCATACAACATAAACAATAGCATAAAAACATTGCCTTTGAATCTTATAAAACAGAATTTAAAAAAAAGATTTTAGAAGAAAAGTCCCTTATAAACATCATATACTTGAAGTGAGACTTAATTGAGTGGATGGAATATGTATATAATCTGTAAATACACATAATTAAACATAATATAAACAGAACCCATCACACAAACAATTTAAATAGCACATACATTATAAAGTAGAAGGTTAACCCAAAGAATGGAAATCGGGTTAAGAAATCTCTTACCTTGGGCTTGTCTTACTTAAAAATTGTTTAAACCTCCTGTATAATGGTCAAAAGGGTGTTATTAGTATTTTAAAGAAACATGTTCATGTTTATAACATCTTATATGTTCATTTAATAACCTCATTTCATCCCTTATTTGTTAGTATTTTGTTCCTTGCATTATTTTGGGTGAGTTCTTTTGTGATTTTCACAATCGGTTCATGATGAATCGTTCTTGTTGATTGGAAGTGAAACTCCAGAATTGGAATGGAGTAGTATTTAAATATTTTAAGTACCATAAATGATACCATTTATCACTTTGATGCTTTATATGATGATGATTTATAAGTTAAAACATTAATTATGTTCGTTTAGATAATTTAAGTGGTTCCTTGATAATTACAACCTCATTTAGTCTAATAAATTTGAATCATGAGTACAAAAGAATTACAGAACCTTATATGATTCATAAAACATATATTATAACCTGGTTCAACCATATAAATGGTTTCATGACCAGACTTGAAAGAATTAATGGAGATTGAAAATACATCGTCCACGATATCGGTAATTCGACACAAATGGACAACGAATTTTTTTTTGATTCTTTAAATAATTGAGAGAGGAGAGGAATAATGATTTGTAATTTTCCATAAACATGAAAACATACATAATATACATGATTCTGGAGATTTCATTCCTCTTGGATAAGAGGGGGTGAAGGAAGAAGAAAAGGAATCATGAAATAAAGAAAAATTGAGAAATTTCTTACGGAAATTCGACAGCCTAACGACGTCTCTTAAAATTTCATAAAAACAAGATTGATGAGAGGAATGGAATATCTCATCATCATACAAACTTTGGACAGTAAGGGGAAATATTTAATGAAATATCCCAACAAAAGACAAAGGGAAAGGAAGAGAATAACATAAAATGGAAGAAAAGAATGAAAATGAAAGAGGACGTTTACCTCTTGAACTCTTCTCCTTGAGATCCTTCTTAAGGGCTTTGATTTTGGTCTTTTGGTGAGACCAGCAGATCTAGGACGTGGGGAAAAGATTGGGGAGGGAATTTTGCAGAAATTAGACAATGTTCAAGGCTTGAGAGGTGTGGGAGGAAGAGGGGAGTGAGGGTGATATTTATAGTGGAGGAGGGGAGGTATTTTAGATTATTTTAATTATTATTATAATATTTTTATCAAGAATATGAATAATCTCAAATAAAGTGGCCTTAATTAGTTAAAATATCAAGTGAGTTCGAGGCAAGTGGCCTTTCATCACTTATGATGTCATAAATAGTGCATATTTATCGATAAATTGATTATACGGTATTTTATCGTATTTCACTATTCACTGAAAATTCAAGAGTTTCAGAAAAATACCAAAAATTTACCCCAACCATTTTTCGATGTGTAGAATTCAAAAATGAACTCCATTTTTCAAAAATAATTTTCTAAATATTATTAATTTAATTTTTAAATAAGGTCACAGTTAATTCGAAAAATAACAATATTTAAGTGCAACTAGTTTTATGTGACATTGGAAAATTAATTAAGATCCCATTATCCTATTGACATGGGAAAATACAATAATAATATTATTTACTATTCATGAGGTCATATTACTATTCATATTACTATTCATATTACTATTCATAAGGGCATGTTACTATTCACCAAAAAAAACAAGTTTGTTCCATCAGACTCTAAATAACATACTGAACACAATTGTAGATGGCAGTTTCTTGAAATTCAAAACATAGAAGAAATAAAATTATGTTTAAAGGATACTTATAAATATATACCTTAAACAAAATTTCAAGCATTTTCAATTTATTTTTAGAAAACATTGGGATGTTACATTATCCCCACCTTCTTAAATTTGCGTCCTTGCAATTTTATTTACTTATTAAACAACTGAGGGTATTTTTCCCTCATATCATTTTCAGACTCCCATGTTGCTTCTTCAACCATGTGGTTTCTCCACAAAACCTTTACCTGGTGGATTACCTTATTCCGCAAAACATGTTCTCTTCGATCACGAATCTGAACCGATTTTTCTTCATAAGAAAGGTTCTCTGCTAGCTGAACTTCTTCCGGCCTCAAGACATGTGATGAATCTGGAACATACTTTCTCAACATAGAAACATGAAAAACATTGTGTACCTGAAACAAGCTCGGAGGCAAAGCTACGTGGTACGCAACTGTTCCAACTTTATCCAAGATTTCAAAAGGATAGATGAACCGTGGACTTAGTTTCCCTTTCTTGCTGAAACACATCACACTTTTCCAAGGAGATAATTTAAGGAAAACATGGTCACCTACCTTGAAAGAGAAGTCTTTCCTTATGTTATCTGCATAACTTTTCTGCCTGCTCTGAGCTGTCCTCATGTGTTGCTGGATCATCCTCACTTTCTCAGCCACTTCTTCTACTAATTCTGGCCCCATCAACTTTCTCTCACTGACTTCATCCCAAAATGCAGGAGTCCGACACCGCTTTCCATAGAAGGCCTCAAAAGGTGCCATCTGAATACTGGAATGGAAACTGTTATTATAAGAAAACTCAACTAGTGAAAGATGCTGATCCCAACTTCCCTGATAGTCCATTGAACAAGCTCGAAGCATATCCTCCAAAGATTGAATCATTCGTTCTGACTGCCCATCTGATTGAGGATGAAAAGCTGTACCGAAATTCAACTCTGTGCCCAAAGACTTCTGAAGTCCCTTCCAAAATTTAGAAGTGAACCTGGGATCTCGGTCAGACACAATGGAAAGAGGAACTCCATGTAACCTGACAATCTCTTTGAGGTACAAACGAGAAAGCTGATCTAATGTCATTGTATCTCGAATAGAAAGAAAATGAGCAGACTTTGTTAGCCGATCAACAATAACCCATATCGCATTGTTACCTCGAGAAGTCTTTGGTAGTCCCACCACAAAATCCATGGATATATTCTCCCATTTCCATTCTGGCACTGGAAAAGGCTGAAGCATCCCCTTCGGTAACTGTCGCTCTGCTTTAACCCGCTGACATGTCAAACATTTCATTGTAAAATCAGCAATATCTCTTTTCATCCCATTCCACCAGTAATACTCCCGAAGGTCTCTGTACATCTTAGTACTTCCAGGATGAACAGAAAATGGAGAACTATGAGCTTCACACAATAATTCTTTCTTCAGCTGGGAATCACAAGGCACACACAACCTTTTTCCAAGCCTTAAAACACAATCTTTATCAAGATTAAATTCTGGAAACTTACCCATTTTAACCAATTCTACCTTTTTCTGTAGCTCACGGTCTTCCCTCTGCGCTTTCATAATTCTGTCTAACAACGAAGACTGCACTGAAACCTGAAACAAAACAGATATATTCCCTGCACCAACAACTTCTAAGACAAAATTTATCAAATCATCAATCAAGGGATCACGTTCCAAACGTAGCATGGTTAATGATGCATGATTTTTCCGACTTAAGGCATCCGCTACTTTGTTTGCTTTTCCAGGATGGTAATTAATCGTGCAATCATAATCCTTTATCAGTTCTAGCCATCTTCTCTGCCTCATGTTTAATTCCTTCTGAGTGAATATATACTTAAGACTTTTATGGTCAGTATATATTTGGCATTTGGTTCCGTATAGATGATTCCTCCATATTTTCAAAGCAAAAACCACAGCTGCCAATTCCAAATCATGTGTGGGATAATTCAGCTCATGAGGTTTAAGTTGTCTCAAAGCATAGGCAATTACCTGATCATTCTTCATCAAAACACAACCAAGTCCCTTCAAATAAGCATCACTGTAGATGACAAACTCACCATTCCGGGAAGGTAAGGCCAAAACTGGAGCATTCACCAATCTCTTCTTTAGTTCCTGAAAACAAACATCACATTCTTCTGTCCAAACAAATTTAACCCCTTTCCTTGTTAACTTAGTTATTGGGCTAGATAACCGTGCAAAGTTCTTAACAAAGCGTCGGTAATAACTTTCTAAGCCCAGAAAACTACGAATCTCTGTAACATTTGTGGGTCTTGGCCATTCATCAACTACTTTTGTTTTGGAAGGATCAACTGTTATTCCATCCTTATTTACAATGTGCCCAAGAAAAGAAATCTGTTTCAACCAAAAATCACACTTGCTGAATTTTCCATATAGTTTCTTTTCTTTTAAAGTTTGTAAAACAACCCTTAGATGTTTTTCATGCTCCTCTTTATTTTTAGAAAAAACTAGAATTTCATCAATAAATACAACCACAAACTTATCCAAGAACTCATGAAATACTCTATTCATAAGATTCATGAATACAGAAGGTGCATTAGTTAACCCAAATGGCATAACAACAAATTCATAATGCCCATATCTAGTACGAAAGGCTGTTTTTAGGATGTCATCCTCCTTCACCTTCAGCTGATGGTATCCAGATCTCAAGTCAATCTTGGAAAAGTACTGAGCTCCCTGGAGCTGATCAAACAAGTCATCAATATGAGGCAAAGGATACCTGTTTTTAACAGTGATGTTATTCAAAGCTCTATAATCAATACAAAGTCTCATGGAACCATCTTTCTTTTTAACAAACAAAACAGGGGCTCCCCATGGTGAAGTACTGGGACGAATGAAGCCTTTGACAAGCATATCCTGCAACTGATTTTTCAATTCAAGAAGTTCTATTGGAGCCATACGATATGGAGGTTTTGAAATTGGCTTAGCATCCGGAACTAAGTCAATTGTGAATTCGACTTCACGTTTAGGTATGAAACTGGGTAACTCCTCAGGAAAAACATCAAGGTATTCATTTACCACTGGAACATCATTGATTTGAATAGTTCCCTTGTTTTCAACAATATGAGCCAGATAACTTTCATTTCCATCTTTCAGTAGTTTCTCAGCTTCTTGATATGTTATCAATTGTATGGTTTCATTCTTGTATACAAACTGAAACTCTTTCTGAAAAACAACTTCTTTAGCTCTACAGTCAATCTTAGCATGATAATCAGAAAGCCATTCCATCCCCTGAAAAACTTCAAACTCGACTAAGGGTAAAACAACAAGGTTTGCAGGTAAAGTCTTTCCACATACCACAATAGAAATATTCTTATAATTCCTCTTTGCTATAACATTTCCCCTGGTGTTTTAACAACAAGTTCAGGTATCATTTGTTGAGGTGATACTTCCAAGTCACTAGAAAATTTATCAGAGATGAAGGAATGTGTAGACCCCGTATCAAACAAAACTTTAGCAAAATCTGAGTGAACAAACAAAGTACCTGATACAACTTCATTGGATGGCCCAACATCTGCTGACGTAGTCGCAAAGGATCTCACTACGCCTTTCGGCTTGTAGTCTGGCTTCTATGCATCATTTGGATCCCTCTTTGGACAGACATTTGCATAGTGACCCATCTCACCACATTTAAAACACTTTACAGTTTTCTTATCAGGATTAGTCTTTGGATCATTTTCATTGCAATCTCGGGCCATATGTCCAAACTTACCACATTTAAAACACTTCCCAGTTTTGATAAGACATTCCCCAGGGTGCTTCTTGCCACACTTTTCACAAACTGGAAACTGTATTTTCTTACCATCAGATTTCATTGGTTGATTCTTACCCATTTCTTTCCAATTTGACCTCTTCTTCTCTTTGTTTCCAAATTGCATGTGATCATCAGCAAACTCCATCTCTACCCTCTCAGCACATCGGACAAGTTTCTCGTAACTTTTGAATTCACGGGAGGCCAACGCCCTTCGATACCTTGGCTTCAATCCTGAGTAAAAGCGGTTGATTTTGCTATCGAGATCCAGAATAAGATTCGGAGCATACCTCGCCAGTCGGGTGAAGTTCGCCTCATACATAGCCACTGAATCTTCCTCCTTTTGTTTCATTTCAAGGAATTGTTTCTCCATTCTAAGTCGCACCACCTTAGGAAAATATTTTTCAAGAAAAATACTTTTAAATTCATCCCATACTAAGGCATAAAAATCCTCTCTACCCCTGATAGTCCTTACCGTTGACCACCACTGATCAGCTTCCCCTTCAAAACGATAAATGCCAAGACTTACCTTTTGATTGTCTGAACATCCCATAACATCAAATATCTTTTCAAGGGCTTTAATCTATCCTTCTGCTGCCACTGGGTCAGAAGATCCACCGAATGCAGGAGGGTGTTGTCTCATAAAATGTTCCACCACTGTCATGTTCCATTGGGGTAATTCTATTTTTCCTCTTGCATGGATTCCACCACCATTTATTGCCTGTGTTAGCTGAGCCATTACTGTCACAAACTTCTCGGTTCCAATCCCTACCATTCCGGGCTGTTGATCAGGAAGGATGTCATTCTGTCAGTGCCTATCCTCTTCAGCATCCATGTTCCTTCTGCGGACAACCATTCTAAGCAAACATTTCTTAGATGAAGCAACATGGTAATCTTTAAATGCTATAACAAATTAAACATAGGGTGAGAATTATTTATGGTATTCTATTAGAATCACCTTAACCCCTAAAGTTATCTAAACCATCCTCTATTACCAACTATAAGGACCCGCACTTATTTCATACATAATCTTGAATTTATTTAAGAAAACACTTAATTATACATTGAGGATCATTTCAAGTTTAGAGCTTTAGAGAATTAAGACAAAACATTCATAACATTACACATTGTTACATAGTGGATACCATAAAATCAGTTTCCATTATCCTCAGAATATAAAACATTAAATCACAAAACAAGACTCCTTGACAATTCTTAAACATTTAACATGTCTTCCTTACTTGTATTACTCATCATTAACCTGTGAAAAATCATTTAAAAACTTGGGATGATCACAAAAGCTCAGTATGGTATGAAAAAGAAGGAAAAATCACATTAGTCCATGAATACGCATGACGTATGAAAACATTTTCAAAAGACATGATTTCCACCCATAAAATCTTACTTAGAGTAACATGAGATTTACACAAGATCCACACAAACTTAATTAAAATCATATAGGTATATTGGGGCATTGCTTACAAAATCTTGTAACCATCTTGGCTACCTTAAAATTTGTAACCCTCACGGCTTCCTTACTTTGTGTAACCATCGCAGTTACACTTGGAGTAACCATACGGCCGACCTCCAACTTAATCATACCCAATGCATTGGAGGGAAATATAGGTCCCACCCTTCATCATAAACAATGCCCAATAACCAAAACATAATCATACAACATAAACAATAGCATAAAAACATTGCCTTTGAATCTTATAAAACAGAATTAAAAAAAAAGATTTTAGATGAAAAGTCCCTTATAAACATCATATACTTGAAGTGAGACTTAATTGAGTGGATGGAATATGTATATACTCTGTAAATACACATAATTAAACATAATATAAACAGAACCCATCACACAAACAATTTAAATAGCACATACATTATAAATTAGAAGGTTAACCCAAAGAATGGAAATCGGGTTAAGAATTCCCTTACCTTGGGCTTGTCTTACTTCAAAATTGTTTAAACCTTTTGTATAATGGTCAAAATGGTGTTATTAGTATTTTAAAGAAACATTTTCATGTTTATAACATTTATATGTTCATTTCATAACCTCATTTCATCCCTTATTTTTTAGTATTTGGTTCCTTGCATTATTTTGGGTGAGTTCTTTTATGATTTTCACAATCGGTTCATGATGAATCGTTCTTGTTGATTGGAAGTAAAACTCCAGAATTGGAATGGAGTAGTATTTACATATTTACAGTACCATAAATGATACCATTTATCACTTTGATGCTTTATATGATGATGATTTATAAGTTAAAACATTAATTATGTTCGTTTAGATCATTTAAGTGGTTCCTTGATAATTACAACCTCATTTAGTCTAATAAATTCAAATCATGAGTACAAAAGAATTCCAGAACCTTATATGATTCATAAAACATATATTATAACCTGGTTCAACCATATAAATGGTTTCATGAACAGACTTGAAAGAATTAATGGAGATTGAAAACACATCGTCCACGATATCGGTAATTCGACACAAATGGACAATGTTTTTTTTATTCTTTAAATAAGTGAGAGAGGAGAAGAATAATGATTTGTAATTTTCCATAAACATGATAAAATACAGAATATACATGATTCTGGAGATTTCATGCCTCTTGGATAAGAGGGGGTGAAGGAAGAAGAAAAGGAATCATGAAATAAAGAAAAATTGAGAAATTTCTTACGGAAATTCGGCAGCCTAACGGCGTCTCTTAAAATTTCATAAAAACAAGATTGATGAAAGGAATGGAATATCTCATCATCATACAAACTTTGGACAGTAAGGGGAAATATTTAATGAAATATACCAACAAAAGACAAAGGAAAAGGAAGAGAATAACATAAAATGGAAGAAAAGAATGAAAATGAAAGAGGATGTTTACCTATTGATCTCTTCTCCTTGAGATCCTTCTTAAGGGCTTTGATTTTGGTCTTTTGATGAGACCAGAAGCTCTAGGACGTGGGGAAAACGATTGGGGAAGGAATTTGGCAGAAATTAGACAATTCTCAAGGCTTGAGAGGTGTGGGAGGAAGAGGGGAGTGAGGGTGATATTTATAGTGGAGGAGGGGAGGTATTTTAGATTATTTTAATTATTATTATAATATTTTTATCAAGACTATGAATAATCTCAAATCAAGTGTCCTTAATTAGTGAAAATATCAAGTGAGTTTGAGGCAAGTGGCCTTTCATCACTTATGATATCATAAATAGTGCATATTTACCGATAAATTGATTATACGATATTTTATCGTATTTCACTATTCAATGAAAATTCAAGAGTTTCAGAAAAATACAAAAAATTTACCCCAACCATTTTTCGATGTGTAGAATTCAAAAATGAAATCCATTTTTCAAAAATAATTTTCTAAATATTATTAATTTAATTTTTAAATAAGGTCACAGTTAATTCGAAAAATAACAATATTTAAGTGCAACTAGTTTTATGTGACATTGGAAAATTAATTAAGATCCCATTATCCTATTGACATGGGAAAATAAAATAATATTATTATTTACTATTCATGAGGTCATGTTACTATTCATATTACTATTCATATTACTATTCATAAGGGCATGTTACAATTCACCAAAAAAACAAGTTTGTTCCATCAGACTCTAAATAACATACTGAACACAATTGTAGATGACCGTTTCTTGAAATTCAAAACATAGAAGAAATAAAATTATGTTTAAAGGATACTTATAAATATATACCTTAAACAAAATTTCAAGCATTTTCAATTTATTTTTAGAAAACCTTGGGATGTTACACTACATGTAGAAATATAATTCATTTTCCATCACCATATTTTACATATGGTTATTATGAGGTTTTTAAAGTTAGTATATGATATTTATGAAAAAAATATTTTATAATATTAATATAATATCTACATTCATATCTTCCAATCTATTGGAAGACAGTAATGATGTTTTTGCATACTTCTGGACTACCACATCCACAAAGAGATGTGATTCCATTTTCATTTCCACACTAAATTGATGAAAATAATAATAGATTTAATCAATATATATGATATATATGATTTAATAATTATTTTATAAAGTATAATTACTTTTTAAATATTTTTTAAATTCGTCTTCTTAAAAGTTATAACATCATTCATGTGTAAATACAGCCAACCGTATCTATAAACAATGTAATTATTTTGTCTCTATCTATATAATAAAAGTTATTTTAAATATTTATATTGAATATAAATATTATTTATATCATGAATAAAAACATATATATGATTAAACCATGATAAAATTATAAGTACAATAACACATGAACAATAATTCTCAAGAATAATAAAATAGTTAACAACAAAATTGATGATTTTAAAGTTATGTTATTAAAATATGAGAATTAAGTGGTTATAAGGTGATAATATATTATATTATAAAAGTAGGAAATAGTCCACTATATTATTATAATTATATTTAAATTAATTATACATTAGGTAATATTTCTTTATAAAAAAGTCAAATTTTAGGTAATGGATTTAAGATAAAATCACATTATTTGTAGGAATTGTTTATGAATAATTTCATATGATGATATTTTATAATTTATCCCTAAAGTTTCCCTTAATTTTTATTCTCATATATTTATTTATTTATATTTCATATATTTTATTTTTCATTATCTAATTAATCATGTTACCAAAAGAACGTTCTTCAGGAAAACAAACTTTATTTATCTCTTATATTAGAAATAATTTTTCATCCATATATGTTTTTCTAATTTTTATAATAATTTTATTCGTATACATCAATTATTTTTCAATGAAACTTTTACCCAATATTATATTTGATAAAAATGGTTTTAAAAGAATATTATTTTCATTTTCTAAATGAGGTAATTTTTAATTTTTATCAAAGATGTTAGTTGAATAATTTTTTAACAAACATGACATGAATGAGACTTCCTAATTCCATGACCTCTAAATTCAATGAATCATCCATTTAAATATTCCAAGGAGCATTTAAAAAATATTTATGACATTTTAATATTTTAAATATATTATTTCAAAATGAAAATGGTGGTATCATCGAGAAATGATCAAATGGTTTTTTAAAATAAATTTTCATATATTATAACATCCTTTAATGTTACTTATTCACTAATTTGTATATGTTCCAAAAATATCAAACACATTCATTATTGTTATATCATATGATCATGATAATTATTATTCTATAAAACTCATTTATTTTCCAAGGGTAAGGCTGTGATAAATGTTTTACGATATTAGAGCACACATTTGTATAATTTTTATCATGTGATGGGTTAGAATGAAATTATATAGTCCCCCATTTCATTTCATAAATATGGGTATCTCATGAAATAATAATAATTATAATGGGGAATAATCATTTTTCTATAAGGGACTCTATGTACAATTATATTCTTGAGAGTGAACCTTGACTAAGGATTTTTTGGAATGGATAGTGAACCCAATCCACTATGATATTGATTTTAGTGAGCCATGTCTAACAAAATTATTTTACGGGCTTATATTATTTCCAAAAACATATTTTTAGGCTTTTATTATACTTTCATGACTCATGTTCATTGATTTCTTTATACATTATGTCTTTCTATCTACCAATCATTATATAAAGACTCAATATTATGATTTATGTTATGTTATTTATGGTTTAAAAATTTTATAATCATACTCTCAGGACCTTTTACCCATATTGTGATTATGTTATCATTTATATCTCCCTTATTTTCTCTTATTAAGAATCCAATCTCGCCCATTCCTATGTTTCCTTTCCCTATATAATGAATAACGGTTTTAGGTATAATAATTATAAGAAGGGGATATTTATGATTAAATCAGTGAGAGATGATATATATCTATTATGAATATATATTTTTAGTATCCATGTTTCCGAAGAAAATAATCCTATACATTTTTTTCATGGATCATAATGTTATGCAATGAAAATTCCTTTAATATGTGTGAAATATTTATGTATGAACATTAAGGATCTCTATAAGATTCTCTATAGTGATTTCAATATAGTTATTGAGTTTAAGAGATATATATTGAACATTATTGCGTCAATATAGGTATTATATTCCATGGAGATATATTAATTTTGTGTTATTGTGATGTTGGTGGGTTAGATAATTCTTCAAAAACAAAATATATAGTTTTCTCCTGTGGGTTCATTGGGGCACTCTACTTAACCAAACTAGATGGTTACAGGAATACAGTTGATAGGGTCGACTAAAGGTATGTGAGTGTTTTATTCATAAGATGTGAACTTTATGGAGTGTTTCTAGTATTGAGTTTGTAATGGAGGGGAAGATAAATTGTTTTTATAGAACTAATGATTAGGGGTGATTTCTTGGTAGAATATATGGACATTGGTATATTCTCATACAATTCAAGTGGGGATCGAGTGGTGAGTGGTCATTTGATTTCACATGGGATGAGGGACATGAATTAATATTATTTCATGAGACAAATATTCATGATATAATGGTTGCTGGGTTATTAATAGAAACCTATGAAATATGGGATAAGAATCATGGGTGTGTGAGTTGAGTTATATGATTGGTTTCTATGGAAGTGTGAACCCATTATGTATGGATAAGATCTATGGGGGTTTTAAGTGAGATTCTATGAGATATTTATTAGTGGATCCCTATTCTTGAGAAAGATAGAGAGTGTGGGTGTATAATTTCAAGGAAAATTCATGGTGTGTGAGAGATGGTTTGTGCAGCTTATACGCAATGTCCTTTGGGTTGTGGATCTTTGAGTGACCATCTGTCGGTTATAAATCAAATTGAATAGTGTTACATGAGAAGACACAATGTCATAGTGTATTTTTGATAATATTATGATTACTTAAATTTTAATATGTTACATTAGTGATGGATCAAGGTACGATATGGTAAATTTCTGTGGTAAAAACTAAAGTGAATGGGGTTAACAGGATGGGTGAACATGATTCAGAAAGGGGGATAAGAATTTGGTGATAGAATCTATTGTGGATGAACTCAATGAGTAGTGTAAGGATGTAGATATATTGGTAAGTAAACCAATGGATATTATATGGAGTTTCATTAATTTATGGTGTGATTTCAATTGAGGATTGGGGTGATGTTCCATTTGAGAAAATTATTGGTGGTTGTTAGTGGTTTTCCATGGCTATCAAGATTGACTAGGATGACCTTGTCTAGAAATTATGTTTGTTAATGGATGGAGTGTATAATAGGGTGTTCATAATTTTGGATTATAATGTTGAATATAATGAATCTCTAAACATACATAGGATTGTTTTTGTCGTAGAGTAATGAACCTCATGTAGATGGGTTATGGGTGTGGTGATATTAGTTAGTACAGATTTGTGATGGCATTAGGATACTGGAGTGCTAGTAGAATAGATTTGATATATTTCCTTTTGAAAAACTAAAATTTATATTCAAATTTTTTTTGGTTATATTGAGTTTATTAGAATCAAACTCATGATATATTGTGTTTCATTTGAGAGTGACTTGGATCAAAGGTATTCTAATTCACAGGTTGAGATCATGATTTATAGTGTAGTTGCATGCTAATCCAATAATGGTACTACAGTTAGTATCATGATCTAAAATCTATATTGTAGATTAGGATATTCTGTGATCCCTTTGGGAGTTAAAGAATCATGATTGGGTGAGGTGGGTGGTGGTGCCTTTTCCTTCACAATTGAGCATTTCTGGAAAATTAAGCCAAATAAGGATGAAATAATGTTTATATATCTGGTTTGGGAATGGTGAGGTTGAAACTACGTTGATCATATAATTAGATCAATGAAAATTTATTTTAGGTAGATGATTCCTTTGGTAGGGAGTAACATTCATTGGAACAAGTCATTATAATAAAAATATTATGTTGGGAAGCACTATAAGCTTAGGGATGAATTTTTTAGAGACACTATAGTGTATTAGGATAGATAGGTTTGGTGGAGCACCATCTTAGTGTTATAATTAGTGATGAGTGGGTGGCTCTATGTATGCTAAATAGAGTGATTTAATGTTGGGATCTATGCATTGGATGTGTGTTGGGAATTTAGAGATAGGACACACCCAGTATATGGTGAATTTATGGCCATGTTAGATTAGGATTAATGGATTAATGTCCAATAAGGATTTCGAAAAAAATAAGCTTTATGTTTGGGAGTTTGTAATGACATGTAAATTTCAAGGACTTTTAATTTTTAGGGAATTTGAATTATTGACCTAGAAAATGGGACGTTTAGTGAACTGAGACACATATCTAGATTTTGAGTACTATAACATCTACTTGATATTTTTTGGAAATGGTTGGGGGATCAAAAATGTGTTTTCACTACTCATTAGAGCATTATACCATGATCCATATTCCCCTGACCATTTTAAATTTTTTAGTAGTAGGTATCTAGTCACAACACAACAAATAGGTTATCTCATGATGTCCTGTTATAGGGTTGTGTCACGAGGGAATCATATCATATGATGTGGGGGTTAGAATGGTTTCACCATGAAGGATGAGGGATATAGTGATTATATCCACTATATAGTGTGATACATTTTGACCTAGTGGGATTAACTATGATGAAGGTTGGTTGAGAAATGGATTTTGTACAAGGGGATAACATTCCATGTACAATGAGGGGTCTATATATAATGGATGTAGGTCAATGTGTGACCCCTCTTCCTACTCGGATGCTTTGTGACTCAAGAAGGATATTTCAAAACCATTTATAATCCCCATGGTTATTCCATAACTAACTACAAGGGTGGTTTCCTTAGAAGCGATAGATGATTAATTTATCAGTTGATCCCATCATGATTTAAATTGGGATAGGTGTTTAGGTAAATCGATTTTAACCAACTCCACAAATTTCCATCATCCCCATTTTCCCCATTAATGTGAGGGTGTTTTTGAGGGTATTTTATGTTTATTCCTAGTATATTTATCCTCTTTCTTATAATTTTTCTCTCCCCATATTCTTTCTGTGATATTGGGTGTGATTCTGCCTTTGGTTTAGTTGATGATTTCATTATATCATAGTAAAATAATCCTGATTCAAAGGGTATTATTTCTAGTGTGGATATAGGTTTTCTTGGAGGAATCAATATGTGTGGTTCCATGTAGTTTGAATGATTCAGTTATTCCTGGTAAGTTTTCAGTGTATATCTCTATTTTTTGTGATTTAAAAAATTATTAATAAATTATTATGAAAATATTATTTTAATACATTGAAATGTGGTAGGATCCCATGTGTTTGGAGTATCTTACTATAGACTTGGATGTGGTATAGTGGGCATTAATAAAGGTAAATATGGCTTTTTTGGGTGTTAACTACATTTTGAAAGTAGGTGTCCTATTCAATACAAAACTATCCCCATGTTTATGCATTAGTGTCCATGTATGAATGCATTTTTCATGGGAATGGGCAGAAAAGAAAGGGTCTAATAGTTCCTTATATAATGAGATTATTTTATGTGATTATCCTAGAGCTGTAACAATTTCTCTTTAATACTCTATGTATTTTGAATCACTCAATGACTATGTCTCCAAGGTACCAGAGTGTTGGATGAATTTATGAGAAAACACATGTAGGAATCATGGTTTGATATGTCACATGGGTAGCATAGGTAAGTTTCATATGGATAGTTGGGTATGTAAGAGGAGGTTTAATCCCATTGGTGATGGGTGAGATGGTCGTACATGTAACACAAGTTAGGGGAACCTACTTGAGAGATGATAATGACCGTGAAAACATCATGAATAGGATTAATCCTTCAATAAGTGATAAATATTAGAATGGATGGATTATTATAGGTGTTGGGATTCACTGATATTCTATTATTTATGTGAGGTGGAACCTATGTTGGAGTTATGGTGAGAATTGTAGACTATATTTTTGTCCAGGATCTGGTAGATCCCATGGGTTGTGGGGTCACTGTGAGTTGATGAGAGTGATTTAGTGTAAAATAGATAACATCAAGAAAGTTATTAAGGACCATAGAATACACCCATATGATTGAGGTTTTAGTTCCCAAGTTACAACCACCATATAAAAATTTGTGAGCATGTGAGGTGGGATAAATGTCTTTATGTTATAGATGGATTTTTTGGGTTATAACCTATACCCAAAGTGTGAGGTGAATGATGTATAGATTATACCCAACCCCATGTGAGAGGGAAGTAGTCAAGATGTATGGACATTAACTGATTGAAAGGGTATTGGTAAGAACCACCCTATTTGAGAGTGTATTTATCAAATAGAGCATATAAGTCCCGTCCTGGGAGAGGGTAGTGGTCATATTGTCACCGTATCATAATAAATAGGGTGTAAGAGGTAATATATGACCTCCCCTAAGTGAGAGGGTGTATTCATTATATAACTTAATTTATGACATGGATAGAAAACCCTACGCTAGGATATAAAGTATTGATGAGTGTATAAACTACCCCACTGTAAGAGATAAGGTGTTGATGGGGATTCCTTGAAGGATAAGGGGATCCCTTGACATAAATATAGGGGCCCATCCAACATTATCAAGTAATTGATGTGTCTTGATGTATGACCCATCATGCACCTCCAGGTGTGGTTTGGGATTTAATTACTTTCCCTACCTTGATTTATCATCTTCTTCTTGGGTTATGGATTTAGTGGCATGATGAAATAACTGAATTCAAATATGGTTCTATAAAAGTTAATATTGAATATCATATTGTCCTTTTTTATAAAATTATGCATTGATTCACAAAGATTCATAGTGGACTGGTTAACACATGATGTTAGAAATGCTTGGGTGATCTATTTATATTACTTAAGAATACACATATATGATAGTGTGTACTAGTGGAACATTGAGATACCCCACTATGATGTATTTTTTGCACAATTTATGTGTAGAATGGGGAATTTTTAGACCTCGTATGTGCATGATGGATTGAGCATAGGATGTGCATTGGATCTACCTAGAGTAGCCTTATTGGTATCTGGATATAGTATTTATAAGGATCGAGTATTGAAGTAGGGCCTATTTTTAATTTTATGTTCTTTTATATATTTTTTATACCTGATCAGACTAGTTGGAGGTTATATATGATGTATTTTTTATTGACTTTATACTGTACATTTCTTATATAATTCTTTTATGCATTCTTGGATAATTTCTATAGATAGAGATTTCTTATTCAATTAACATTTCCACTCTAATTAGAAGTTCTAGTCTCCCTATTGTATATATTATGACCTCATTAATATTCATCATCCACAAGAATATATGGAGAAATAATTATTATCATGTAGCATACTGAGTTGGGAAACTATACAGTGAAATTTTGAATGGGGTGTTACATCAGTTCAGGTTATCATTTATGGTAGAATATATATAAATCATGATACATCATTTCAGAAACTTCACATTAAAGATTAGGTATTGGAATAATCTGGCCTTTTTTTAAAGACCAAATATCCTATTTTCTATGATATTAAATTATTATTGGATTAATTATATCACATGGGACCAAGAATCATAGGTAAGGGTATTATAATACCATTTTTTATATTTTAATTTTTATGGATATTTAGTGTGATAAAGACATTAGACGATGTCTTTCATTGTTAAAGGTAAATGATATATAGACAATATATTGATCACTACCCCTTTTTATTTTATATTTTTACATTTAAATTTAATTCAAACGATATTTACTTTTTTTATTCATATTCTTGTATTTTTTTCATGAACAAATCAGTAAGAGTAACAACGAAACGACATTGAATTTCGGTAAAATGGAATGTATGGAAATTTTGAAGATATTTTGGTTATAAGATTTCAAATTTGGGTTTTAGATTTTTTTTCTTCTATTTTTGATTCATTTAAATTCTTGTTTTTATTTTCATTTCAAACCATTGAAATTTAATTTTTTCTACTTGTGAGAAAAATCATTTTAATAAATTTCAACTAAGTGCCCAAAATAAAATATCATTACCACTATTTCATTTAGATTATAGTTTTAGTATTATATTTTTTATTTAATGAATAGAGTTTTTTGACAATACCATTACCCAAATAAAACATGATTATATATATATATATATTAAAGAAATAATCCTCAAAATGATGTTTCTAGATTATTTGCCTTTATAATAATCTACCAGAGGAGAGTACAAATTATTATACAAGGTATGGTTGTATGGAACATTTATTGAATGATTTATCATAAATTAATATGAAATTTATCTAAAATTAATAATCTTTGATTCAGTGATTTTTTTTCATTATTCATCCTTTTTCCAAAAAAAATTAACAAATATTTTTTTATAAATAATAATCTAGAGTAAAATTTTTTATCTATAATATGTGTTGAAATTTATTTTCAATTAAAACAAACATATATATATTTCATAAAAATTACAATAATGATTCGCAATATATTATTGTTTAATTATTTTCCTAATATTGTTTTTAAATATTAATATATTTGATATTTTGAATTTTTTAATTTTTTTTGGAGGGGAATGTTATCGACTATGAAAAATATAATACACTAAAAAAGTTCATTTGGATTCAAATACCATGAATTTTTATATAATATATTAATTTTTTTAATTTATAGATTTTATTTATAGAAATATCAGTAAATTGTACTGAAATACTTTATTTTTGTGAAAATTATGCATTTATGATCAAGAAAGTCAAGTTAAAATGTATGATTTTGTGTATAATATTATGCATGTTCTTTCAAAATATGTATTTTATTTTCTCCCACTGTTTTAAAATCTATTTCCTTCTATTCCTACAAAAAAAACATTAAAACTATTCAAATGGTTGAGAAGGTGTTGTGATAATATATTAACCTCATAATGATTCTATATATGTGCTGATTTTAGGATTTTATGATGTTTTAGGGAAATTAGATGTGGTTATGAATGATTAACATAAGGGGTGATATAATAAAGATAGTTTGGAATTAAAATAATTTCTAAGTGTGATTTAGAATGGAGATATTTTATAATATAATGGTTAATTGGGACACCCAATGAATACATTAAAT
Source organism: Viscum album (assembly GCA_963277665.1). NCBI lineage: Eukaryota > Viridiplantae > Streptophyta > Magnoliopsida > Santalales > Viscaceae > Viscum > Viscum album. The sequence goes on along the minus strand of OY728132.1, from coordinate 26,248,452 downwards.
ATTAGTGAAATCAAATTTTTTTCATTTATCATTTAATTATTTTTAATTAGAGGTTTTATGTATTATAATATTTTATTACCGTACAATTAGTTCATTAATATATAATAAGATATCAATAAATCATTCAATTATCCATCCATGTATCACTGATAACATTTAGAGCATCCAAATTTTAATCTTCTATAAATAACTGTTTTTTATGTACTATATTTTTTTATTTTTACAATGCACCATGTGGCCATATTGAATGTTTAAATTTCACTAAATTTTATAACATAAATGTTTATATGAAATATATTTCAATATTTGATATTTATGTCCACATAATTTGGGAATTTATTTCTAAGAAATATAATTGAAGTGGTATCTAAATGTGGTAACATATTTTTATAAAAGATCTTTAAAACATATTCTAATTTTTTTGATTAACCGATCATTTGAAAATGTTTAATAGAGTAACATTATATTAAATTGAATATTGAAACATTATATATTTATAGTTATTATTATTATTTTTAATTAACAATATATTATAAGTGATGTATTGCGCGATGTGATTTTGAAAAGCTTAAACATTTCTTTGATCCTTATAGCATCCACATGTTTTTGTATATGGATAATTAAATATTGAATAAATATGTGTAAATATTATTCATATTATGTATAAGCATCAAAAGTTAAATATTTATCCATGCCCTTCTAATAGATTAATCCGATAGTATTAGAATACCATAAATATTTAAAAGTCCTTCCAATTTTTTTTCATTAAAATAACTAATGAATAACCTTAGAGGAAACAAAATTTTTAATTACTCTAAGGGGTTTCCATTCACTCTCTATAGGGAAAAATATTATCGAATATAGTACATTCTTTATTTGTTACAAATTCTTTTAAAACACTCATGGGATATCCATTGGGATAGGTTTTGTTAACTTATTTCATTATATTTGGAAACTCCTGATCTCCAAATGAAATATTGGTATCATTGGAAAAACCATTATTGTTTTATGGTTTAATAAAAAAATTTAGAAAATTATAATATACAATAAAAAATAATTAAAAATGATATACTAATTATAATTACCATAATATAACATTTTCTAATAGAGGTATTTTATTTATATGAATTTTATAATAGTATGATATATCACTTCCAAAAATATTCTTGGGTCATGTGCCATAATAACATACCATCATATTTATTCCTTGATATAAGGATATATCAAGATATAATATAGTTTAGAACCGATGTTTCATAAAACCCATAGAGTTGATATATAAATATATTTATCTGTGATCAAATGTACATCCAAAAAAAGTTATTATATAATGTTATATATTTATACCATTATAAGTAATATAAGGTTTTCACTATAAATGATATATATATAGGGATATATTATATTATTGTGAATTATACCGTAATAATATACATAGTCATATATCATACGTAGTAACGTGAGTTATTTTATATGAAATGATAAAGGGAATTTCATCATCTATAATATAGAGGATTTGACATTTTTATATAAATTTATTTATTAAATGAATTCTAATTTCATAAAAAAATTATAAAAATTAATATATGATAAATTTTAAAATATTGTTATTATATCTATTATAATAATTTGAAATAATATTTTATGAAAAAATGTGTTGGATCCATCATCCATTTACATTATATTTTTATAATTAAAAATTTATTTTGATTTTTGATTTTTGTATTTGTTTATTTATTTTTTAGTTAAGGTTGTTTCATTATCATATACATCATATTTGTTTGACCATGGAAAATATCATTTACTGTAATATGTCATGAGTGTTGTAAAATTTGAGAAAACATTAACTACATTATGTTTTATCTAATAATAAAATATTTTTTACATATTTTGGATTATGCACTGAAATCTATTTTTAATGCTTTTGACTCTATTATAACAAAAATAATTATCATAAATTTGTGAAATTTGTTTTCTATGAAAATATATTTCCAAATAGACCAATAGGATTGGGATTTATCAATATCTAAATGCTATGAGGAATAATTATTCCCTATAAATTAATGAGAATAAAATAATAAATTTCATTACTGAAAAAATAGAAATAATAATATATGAATTATCTTGACATTGAAAATTTATCAGTATGCTATGATCGGATCATTGAAATAATTGTGCACCATGATGTAACATGAACAGTAAATATAATAACATTACATAGGTCAGTGGGAAAACATATAATTATAAATAATTATATTGTAATATAATACAACTTGCTAAATAAAACTAAAGGTAAAAATAGTAATAACAATCAAAGAATAAGGTTTCATGATGATTATGATGTTATATTTGAAAGTACCAGAACGTGATCTAAGACTATATATTATAATGGGAAATTTTTATTTTGTAAACCAGAATCATCTATTATTATGAATATGTAGTAAATTATTGCCTATGAAATAAAAATATATATTAATTTGTAGCGATTCATTTATAAAGTAATTCATAATGAATGAATACAAACTAATTCAATTATTCACTAAATCATAATGTCCATCATGTGATGTGATCTAAAAAACATATATTTATTAAATCAATTAAAATTATAACAGTAATTGAATATTTTTTGTAACTATTTATATCAAATATATATAACATTAGGATCAATATTTGGTTAATTATTTCCCCAAAAAAAATAATAATTTTTGTAAAGGTAGTGTATCCTTTAAAAATATTTGTTTTAATAAGTTCAGCCACAAGAACAATAGGATGTGTATTTTGTGGAATTACCTTTAATGAAAAGGTGATTTAAAATTGATTGTGAGTCATTTTCAAATGATAACATCCTCTTTAGTGAATACACATTCTTCTAAGGGAGTTAGAAAATTTTAATTGTTTTTTTGGGGTAATAATTATCCAAACCATACAAAATCAATATATTATTTACATTCATGATTTAATAATATAATTTTTTTTAAATTAACCATTTTCTTAAATACTGTATTCAATATATCATGGTGAATTATATATATCAAAACACTATATATACTATCTTGTATTATTACACTAAGAATTATCCTAAAATATAATGAGGAAAAATAAAAGATATAATATTTTGGTTGGTCATGGAATAAGTGATTGGTATAAACAATTTTTGAATAAAATTCCATCATCATGATTTTATATTTTTCTATAGATTATTGGGTTCAATATTTCTAGAAAATTAATTCCCTCAATATAATAATTGAAATATAATACATTGATATTAAATATAGAAAAATTTAATGTTGAATACGCCTAGATATGGTAAAAATAAATTATATTCAAGGGATGTAGGTTATTATTCCTGAAACATGGAAATCACCATGTATATTGTTCATTCAGTTTTTATTTATTTCTAAAATTTAGAAAAAAAAATAGAAAAAAAAATTTGGGGTTAAGGCCCAAATATTGTTTGTGAAATATAACATAATACTTGTGTTATGTACTGTTAGTAAAAATGGAAATAAGATATATTTAAATCTAAAGGATTATCATTAAATTAGTGTTAATAGTCTATTGTTTTCGGTACAAGGGGAGATTGATGATATTTTTTGAATTAATATATGAATATTTCTCTAAAGGTGTGGAAATATTTGTCTCATTATTTGTAAATGGAAATAATCCTAACTTGAAATGAAATTAATGAATATTTTTACAATATTGTTTGGAGAGAAGATAACATGACCCTAATAAAAAGATATTCCAAGGATTCATCAAGAGACATTGTGGTGTAAATATTTCATTCTGAGCGATAGGAAAAATGAATTGGGTTTCACAAAAATCTACTATTTTTTATCCACATTAATGATAATCAACTAATCCAAAACATATTTTTCCATTGAATTAATTACATGGACATTCAATAGAAACATGGTTGTTACGAAAACATTTGATACATGAAATCCCCATGGATATGCCTGCTCTAATTTATACACTATTATGTTTTTTAAAATAGTTTGGGGATATCGACCCACCTCACACATAGTAAACACCATAGATCTAATACCACATGAAAATGACTTATTTTTCAATGATTTTTCAAACCCAACACATAATCTATTTTTAGGATTTCATCCATTAACTACTTATTTATTGAAGGAGTTCCAATCAAAGCATATGTGCTATCCATAATTCATTTGTAAAAATGCTATCGGATTTTGTTATTCTCTCAAAAATCATTCTCTCAAACTAAATACCATACATCTGGGCCTTCCATTCAATAATAACTCTCCTAATAATGAAATAAATCTCCACAATTTTCATTATAGATAAATCCTTCATGACAGTTATTGTCATTCATGAATAATTTTTTCACTATAACCTTATCCTCTATCTCCTTCCACTTTTCAATAACACTTATTCTAAAATATACCTCTAAGATCGATACATAAAGTCATCCATAGTTTCATCATGAAATGAATTGGTGATAGGTGACTAAATTATCAAATTATATATTATAACCACCACTCCTTGAGGAAATCATTGTGGTATTGATTTTCATAACCTAAGAGATTCCTTATATTCCATTTTATATTGATACGAACTGCTATAATTTCTATAAGACTAAAATTAAAGCATACCTAATGAATAATCACAATTATTACTATAATTCATAAAAAAATCATGAGGATAGTTTATATACACATGTTTGTCATAATTTTATGATGTATATAATAAATTAACATAATTAGGAATTGTTATAAATCCCCAATAGTATAATTTTTTTATGTCTTACCATATAAAATAACATATGAATTTTAGATTCTTTTTTTATTACACCATTTAATAGATAATATCTACGGAAAATAGGGTATTATGTTACAAATTAAATATATATACATCGCGATTCATGAATACAATATTGATGATATATTATACTTTTATTTCACTAAAACAGTGAATGAGATGATTAGATTAGATGATTCCATGGTAAAATCAATACATGTTAAAAACATTCTTATAACCATTAAAAAAATACCATTTCATGAAGGTATATATTTATGAAAGAAAAATTCATTCGATTATGAATGGATAAAATTTAGAAGTTTTACAGTGAAATATAATCTCAACCTCAAGAACAAGATAAATTTTTAAAATACTAATAAAGAGAGATAGTTTGTTATTATTCTAATATATTATATGGAGAATCTTCTAAAATTAGTTTAATACATCCGAGGGGTGAAAAAATAACCAAATATTTTAAAAATAATAAAGAAAATATTCATGAAAATTAATGGTTTCCATGAATGGACTATGAGATAGTACTAAATGTTTGACATAGAAGGTAATATATATAACATAAATTTTAAAACTTATAACATAATTTTTTTTAGCACTAAAAGGAAGGGGACATCATGCCTGAATAAAAAAATTAAATAATGAGATAAATAAACAGAACATTAAAAATAAATAATTTAAATACATGAAATATTAATATAGACACAATTAATATATTTCCTGCATTTTGGAATCTAAACAAGAGAATTAATCAACTAATATTTTCATTATGGTAATAATTCATTAATATAGTTTTATTTTCAAATTATAATCCTAAAAAAATTAATTTGAAGATCATAATCATATTTTTTGATTTGATTAAGATGTTACAAAATCACATCAATTGTTTATAGAATATTCTAAAGGAATACCCCAAAACTATTTTAGATAACATTATGATTTTAACTGAATATCATGAAATGTTCTGGAATTATACCTCTATTAGAAAAACTTATGATGTTGATTAGTTGTTGAAACTAAAATAAAAAACATATTGATTAAATACCTATATAAATTCAATAATGGGAATATTGATTTTAAGGAATACTATTTTTTTATAGAGGGCTATAAATAGTATAGATTTCATTAGATTCTTTGGAAAAAATATCAATTGTTTTTTGAAATTCATAATGAAAAACACTATTGAAAATACCACTATAGTGAAATTTTTAACTAACTAATTGAGAATATATTATTCAATAGAGTATTAATTGAGACATCATAAATAATTAGGTATACCGAATATTTTCATTATATAATAACAATTAATAAATCACATTTATAACATTTTTTATATACATATGGCTCCCCAAATGGTTTTATCAATAATCAAGTTAAACCTAAAATTTCATGGTCACAAAAAATATATTGGGTATTATAGTTACATGATATGATTGAAATTAATTTGTTTTTATTGAAGAAAATATTCTACATAATAAAAATTATACCAAGGTTTATGAAGGTTATTTTCACATAAAAGGGATGAGCTAATTGTTTTTTAGTCTATGGAAGGTTTATCTTTCGAATTCTATTAAAGTTGGAAAATAAGATGATAAAATGAAGAAAATTATACAAAAAGTAAATATTTTTACAAGAGGGGGATAATATATATATATATATATATATATATATATATAAATCTATAGAGGAATGGTTATATTGATGATCTCCATGTTTTATTAAATAATATAACCTGGTAGAAAATATTTCACCACTTTAAGGTTAAGATATAATATAATTCACTATTTTAAATGGATTTAAATTTAATATTATAACTTCATAACCTTGAAAATATAGTTTCAATAATAATAAGAGAAAATAAAATGGAAGTACGAAAAAATGTTTTGTAAAATGGGTTTTTTGATATATACATATATTTACTTGATAATTCTCATAATAATGAGATTAAAAAGTAAATTGTTTATTTTTTATTTCAATAGAAAATATTCAATATTATATTATTCATATAGATAGAAATGTATCATTAAATTTGAATTTTATAGGCCCGAAATTATCAGTTCAGATTGATAATGTAGGAAGTGGCATAGATTGGTTATTTTATTAGTAAAATGAAATAGGTTGGATAAAATATTTATTTAGCTACACTTTTGGATAAATAAGTGATGAATTTTTATCCATTGGTGTCTGTCATGATGATTTTAATATAAAAATATATGGAGATTGAAGATTTCCAAATTTGGATTAATCTTTATTGAAATGTTATGGAAATCTATAGATATTGGATTTTGATTTATATTATGTTTTCTACCTTTAATGAAAAGGTTGAAAATGAAATTAAAGAGGAATTTGAGTAATGTAAACTAGGGAAAGGATATTAAATTAACACCGCCAGCAAAAAAATGGTCATGTGGAAAAAAGATTGGACTACTAATGAATTTTTCTTTTAAGAACTAGTATCCAAGAGAATCTATTTTTGAATTATTATAAAATAAGGATTTTTATTAATTTGTTTAATATATATCTTTATCCATAAACCTTTTTAATTAAATGAAATCCAACTGTATTAAATGTAATTATGAGTACATTACCATAATTAACTTCGTATATACCTGTTGAAATTTTCTAGAAACATATAATAGACAATGGGTGATGTTTATAAATATAAAAACAATGAGTAGGATAATTCATTGCTTTTGTAAGAATATAATTATTATAAAAATGAATTTTTAAAATATTGACATTATATTCATTTTTTTAAAGTATAATATTAAAAAATGTGATAATTTGGTTTATATTGAAATGAAATATTTTAACTATTTATACTAAAATATTATATTGATAGAATGCTTTTAATGTTTAATTTAAATAATAAATTATTTTTTTTAAACAAAATAGGGATAAGAGTTATATATTTAGTGTGGGTTATCAAAGATCATTCATAATTCATATAATTTTAATTATTTTATTTTTTTCGACATTCTATATATCATTATAATGAAAATAATTTATGTTTAGTTTTAAAATAATATATATAATTTTATTAAATTAATTAATATAAAAATAATTATGAATCATTGGGTTTTATTTACAAAAAATTGGATTATTAGTTGATCCATGATCCATTCTATATTTATTTTGATGTGTGAAATGTTTAGATTACTTTATTTTTAATGAAGTTTAGATTTTTTATTTGATTATTATTTTCAAAAATTAATTGTGCATCATTACAAATAATTTCATATGTATTAAAACCAAAATAAATCATTGATATTAACACTACCTGATTAGTGAATAAGAAATAAAAACACCAATAACATGATGAGTTATTTATCGTGGCACTTAATTTTTTATTTTATCATCATAACCATTAATTTCTCATTTTGAAAATATTTTAATCTTATTATATTAGAATTTTATTTCATTCTGAAATTTTTTCTATCTGTGGTGAAAGGATATTTCAATAAAACCTCAATAATATTGATATTTATTTAAATATGAAGATGAAGATGAATTGTGGGGACCTAGAGAAGTGTTTTTATAACACTATGTTCATTATGATAATGTTATACTAGTCATAAAAAAGAACAATTTATCAATAATTTTATGTGTGTCATTTTGTTATTGTAATTTCTTCTTATTAAGTAAAAAATTACTGAATTGATATTTAACCATGGCTTATTATTGGAATGGGAGATATACATTTTGTACTATTAATTTTAAAGAGACAAAACCATATAGAGTATTACTGTACCTGAATTTCAAAAAAAATAACAAAAATCAAGGTAAGCTATAACACCCCATAATTTTAAAATATGATAATCATATCTGATAGAGTGTATAAAATAAAACACCATTAATATAAGGGAATATAACATCTTAGTAATTTATGATAAATTCACTATTTTAAATAAATTCAATCAATTCAATATATTACAATGCATGCAATACTAAGTTAGCTAGCATTGCACATTACCACTTTCTTTGATGGCTTGCATTACATGAACAAGCTTGTTTTACCACATAATATAAATATTATTATATATAATGAAAATTATCTCATAGCTATTATGTTGTATGTTATGAATAGTATTAACTATATTATAAAAATTTATGGTTGAATTCGTTGTTTACAAATTATTTAGAAACGAATATAAAAAATTTGAATATAATAAAATATTTAAAAAAAAGATTTCTTTTATACCCCAAATGAATTTGAAAATAATAAATTAAATTAAATTATATTATTTGATAAACATAATTCAATTTATATGTTAAATATTCAATTTTTTACCTTCATCCAAAATATTTGAAAGCATATGATGAGAACAAATCAGATTTTAGGCATCAAAAAGAAATATTTTTCTAGATGTAGTTTTTCTACCTTTTAATGGTGAAGGTGTTGTAAAACTAATTTTTATGTCTTTATGATTATTGATTTATTATATATCATGTACCATTATGCATTATATTTTGTGTTAATATGATAATGTCGCTTGTCTTTATAGAGGACTTCAACCTCATAAAGTGATGTGATTCATTCACGCATTACATGGAATGTACTAAGGATTATTTTAATAAATATTTCTGATATATATGAAAAATAGATACTTTAATGATAATATATATATATATTAGTTAATTTTCTTTCATTCAATATGACAAGAAAATCGATACTACATTCATGCATACGTATGGCTAACCGTCAACATGTTCATTGTATTTTATTTACTATCACAAAATTTTTTGGAATAATAATCATACATAAATAATGAATATAAATCATATTTTCATATTTTCATAAATTTTAAGAGTATCAATTCATGATAACTAAAAGGAATTGAAAATTAATATGTTAACACATACATAAAATATATTAAAATTAATATACAGATAATAAAAATATTGAGAGTTTATTAAATAAAAGTGTGATAATATGTTATAAAAGAATAATATATGATACCATACATATTAATACAGTTATTTAATAAGATAATAACATGTTTAAAACAACTATAGAGGAATTTAAATCACATACTGCCAAATGGAAATCTCATAGTAAAGAGTTTTCATCTCAATTTCATTTCATTAAGTTGTATTGTATTATTATTTACTTAATTTCTATTACATGGTGTATATAAATACCCATTTACATGAAATATCTAGGATAATTATTTATTAATCTTATGTTGAGTTTCATTTTGAACAAATTGTTCAATGAATATTTTAATTAAAGGTTACCAATTGGTAAATAATTTCATAGCTGAATTTATTTTCATTAAGTTGTATTACTTATATAATTATTGGTAATATTATATAATTACTTGAATAATGACTATTTATTATCTAGTGTATTATTTCCACATTTTATGGGGATTTATAGATGAAACATAAAATTGAGATATTAATTAATTCTCACTTTAACATTGGGATCTTTTGAGGGTTTATTTCACAATATTATTCAAATTGAGATTTTCTATTATTGAATTTCCATTGATGGAATATATTAGATAATTTTTTAAAACCCCATAATATTTATCTATTATGGTTTTTCATGAATCTTTTAAAGTTGTAATACCATTTTACACACTTTAGTAATTCAAATTGTTGGGAATTTTTTAAATATAATATTATTTCACTTCTCTCTTCATTCAGAAATCCATTTTATCAGAAAACATTTACTTATAAAAAATGAAAAAAAAAATTACATTATTAATATCAAAATCATTTCTTAGAATAAATTTTAACGACTTTATCTATTTTAAATAAAATATATAGGATTCTATTTTTTACTTTATGATCCAGGAACATTTCTATCCTTTTTACAATGAGAAGAGAGTGTTTTTTACCTATTATATAATTACACACTGTATTTTAATTTATTAATCCATTAGAGTATTATTAAGATATTTTTAAAGAAAATGTTTTTAATTGGGAATTAAATAAATTATATTAATATTTTTTTCAAAATTATAAGATAATTTCCATTAGAATGTTTTACATTATCATTTTATTTCATCAAGGAAAACAATCATTTTTCTTACTCCAATGTATATACATTGTATTGATGCAATCCAAATTATTACTATGGGTGGATTATGATTATTTTTGCCAAGGATATTATTGAAATTCAATTACTTATTTCCTTTTTTTATTCATTAAAATTCCCTTAAGTTATCCATGTGATCATCAATCATTAAATTTTCCCTAAATACCCATATACTTTTTCAGGGATATGATTATTTCCTAAACTATATACCTATTTCATATATAGTGTTTACGTTGAATGTTATTTGATTTAATTGGGGAAAATTGAAAATATGTATCCTTTTCTTAATAATGATATTTGATAATGCGCATTTTTTATGAACTAAATAAATTATTCTATTGATGATGAATAATTTAGACAGGTATGACATAGGATGGGGACGAGTTAAAGAAATCACCTTAATGCATATGTAGTCCTATGGGATGAGTCAGTTAGCTAGACTCATCTAATGGGTTTCACCCATTATGTTTTAAACCATCTTTTGAAATTCCTATACAGTAAAGGTTCCATGTACTGGGGAAAAATGACATCCAAAAATTATGCATTGCTTCATTCAGATTATATTATTATTATCCAAGAGATTTTCATTATGAAAAAATCTATATAGGAATTTGATTTCCAGTTTATTGATTAAATTTCATGGAGTTCTATTATTTTTCATTCCATGTTGATTATTCCTTTTCTGGATATGATAGTCAAGTTATTGATTAAATGGAATTTTTTTTTCTATTATTTACGTTTCCATAACATTTATGCACTTACTTCTCAATTTATTTATTATATGGGATGTGTGTTCAATTATTACCATTCCATAATGTTTATTATCGTGGATTCATTATTAAGAACACTATATTTAACCCTTAATAACCATTTGAGCTCACCATTATTTTTTTCATTTCTATAGGAATCAATGAAGTGTAAAAAGAAATATATTAAATGATATTCTAGATAGAATATATTCATTCAATAAAAAATAATGTTATAATGTGTATATTTATTTTTAATAAAATAATCACACTTGTATCTAATTTACCATGACTACTTAACTAATTAGTCCTTCGAGATTTGGATCTCGTGACTATGAAAATGTAATGGTAGTAGGAATCAGTTCTGGGATAATGGGGATTGTGTTAATACCATTAATATGAGTGTAAATTTAGTAGGAACCATAGGAACTACATTTTGGATAACATAGATTAGGGAACATAAACCTAAAATAGACATTTAGGATATTTATAGAAAAACATTTTAATTTTGGTAAGGTGTAGATTGTGGGATTTCCATGGAATACATCCCATTCTGTATACTAAAAGTGGACATGGTTTTGGAATTGATGTTGTAAGAAACTGATTCTTTTTTTTGAGGTACGTGTTTCTTATTTTCTCTTTTCCTTAAGTGTTTTTAACAAAATAAGGAAAATGGGGAAAAATAACAAATTTTGAACGTACAGGCCATGTACTTTGTCCACACATCGTGTACTTTTGGCTGTGTGGAATGAGAACACAGGGTGTCTGGCTGTGTCGGCGATAAAGGGTGTAAGAACCAAGTACACATCGTGTAGTGGTCCCTTACACGCGTGTAGTCAGTCGGTAGGTGAATAGTAAGGCGGTGGCCAGCTGTATGACTAAACATGCCGTATACTCAAGGAGAAATGTAGTGTAGTCATGTCGGCAGATGAAAAGTGCCACACTGGCAGGAATCCACCAGAGGAATAGTTAAAAAATGGGAAGTACACATCGTGTACTCAGAAGTACATGATGTGTACTTTGTTTTTTGTTTTTGCTTAAAATGGGCATTAGCCTCTCCTGTTCACAAGGAAGGCTTAGAACCGGAGGAAGGAGTGTGAGTAGATGGTGGAATCTTTGAGGATCCACCGAGTGCACTTTCGGAATCTGTTTCCGCCTCGGACAATCTCGTTGGAACTGCACGGGAAAGCCCTCCACTCTTCTTTAGTAGTTCTTGCCAGTTCATCCCCTAACGAGAGTTATTTTGGTTTAAGAAATAATTATTTTACCTTATATCTACGGTATTCTTGGATGTTTCAGAAAGCTTCGTTCTCTTATATTGTTCGTGGGTGTTTAAGGTAGGTGGCTTAGTGTTTATTTTCCAACTTTCATGCATTTTGTGTGTTTTTTAGCTACAAACCCATATTTGGGGTGTCGTGTGGATGAGGCCGTGGCTAATTTTAAATACCTATAATTGTATAGGTAATTAAATGTGATTTTAAAATGCTATTTGGGATCAGTGCTTCGATCCAAGACCACCCCGGGGGTGCATTCCTCTATTTTTCCGTTTGGCCAGGATACCCAAGGGTATGCCTCTAAAGTAATGATTGTAGGATTTACTTGAGAGGTACTGCTTGTGAATGTTTATTTACTTGTTGGGCATTGCCTGGTTACTTGCACTTAAGGGAAGTGTTTTACTCAGCCCGAGGGCGTTATTTTACTTAGCCCGAGGGCAGTTGTTATCTTAGCCTGAGGGAAACTTCTTCCAAGCCAGAGGGAAATTGACTCGGTGCTTGAGGGCGACACTACCTACACCAGAGGGAAAAATATGTTCTTCCAGTGGGCAAGTACCTGCGTGTTACATTCCTGATTACCTGAGGGTAAGGGCTGAGTGTCTGTGGACACTGACTATTTACATAGAAATTCACTGTGGTGTTTTCTTATATGAAATAGATTAAAAGATTAATAAAATGGAAAATTAACTAGTAAGTTAGTTACTTTTGAGTACTTCTTAGTTTATTTCATTTTACTACTACACATTGTTGTTGCATTTCTCATATAGTTGGACAGGGGCCTTTGGTGGTTACCTACTGAGATATATTTCTCACACCCTGTTTGGGTCATAATTTTCGGCCCAAACTGTTTACGTTTCTGCAGGTGTAGATAAGGGAAAGATTCCTTATACAGGTACTTGATTGCTACTGGGGTGTAGGAGAGAATGGGACCGAGCATTGGCTCGTGATGTCGTTGGCTCTTCTATTTTTCTTTTCTGTACTTGTACGTTAGTTGTATTGTAATTTTTTGTAGTTTAACATGTTATGGATATTTTATAGAATTTTGACATGATGCATCTTTATATATACATGACTGTTGGTTTCTTTATTGTTATCAGTTCTTCATTTTCAGTTATATGTATTGTTACTGCTTCTGCTGTTGTTGTATGTCTAAATTATATTCTGCTGCACTACACTTTGAAAAATGAGGGCATAGTTTCCCCACTATCAGACATGGGCCCTCGCTGCTAGTCGGCATCCTCTGTCATTTGGGGAAATACGATTGAGGTCACGTGGAAAACCGGGTCGGGGCACCCGTTGAGTGGCACCCGGACCCAGGACGTTACAAAGTGGTATCAGAGGAGTTCTTTTCTCTGACTTACTACTTGGAGCCTTAATCAGGGATTGGATGGGAATGGTAGTAGGTAATAAGTTGTGCCCAGGTGTAGCTAACCCGTGTATAGGTAAAAGCCAAATTACCTCGTATTGCAATTTTACTGATTTTTAAATTTATTGTTAATATGATTTCACCCTTGGGTGATGCACTTATGATTGTGTTGTTTATATTTTATCTATGGGTTCTATTTAGTTGCAACCTGATGAGATTTGGGTATGCCATCTCATGAATCATTTAGGAACATTCTAGAAATCACATTTCATGTATAGTTCCATGTCATGTAGGTGCATTAGAAATTGCATGTTGTTGTGATAGTTGATGTGCTAGAAAATCATGATGTTGTGATAGCTTCTTGATAACAACCTACTATATGATAGGGTATTTTGTATGAGCCAGTTTGTAGAATGAAATCCAAACTTTTGTTTTTGGGGAGTATGAGTCCCCGTTGACCGTAATTTGGTGGATCATTGACTGTTATTATGTTATAACATAGATGAGATGTCAAACTTTGATTCCGGAGGAGTATGGGCCCTCACGGATCAGAATTTGTAACTTAGGTGTTTTTTTGCGGTATTTTCTGGCTTCCAGAGAAATTTATGAGGCATACTGTCTGGAAAACCAGTATACACACCGTGTAGTACTACAGACATGCCGTGTATGTTCTTCTATTATGGAAGAAAAATAATCTTTTTGGATACATGCTGTGGACCCTAATTACACGCCGTGTAGTCTCTTCCCATGTCACAAACCGTGTGGGCGGTGACTTAGGGAAGGAAGTTGTTTGGGGAGAACTCACCGTGAACCGGATGTACACGCCATGTAGTGCTGACCTTGAGACCCAGCCGTGTAACAAACAAACACGGGCAGGTGTAGCCGTTTCTTGAACACACTGTGTCAATGAAGAACATGCGGTGTAGTGTGACCTGAGGACCCAGCCGTGTAACTAACAACATGGGTCGATGTAATCCTTCGAGTACATGCCGTGTGTATAGTGAACACACCGTGTAGGTTGAGCTGTGTATCCAGCCGTGTAACTAGAAACACGGGTTGGCAGAGCTCATCTAGAACATGCTTTGTACCTATGGGACATGCCGTGTAGTCTTGTCCGATGAAAGACTGCGTAGAGTTGACCATGTGGCTGGAAAACGGTGTAGTGTACATGCCGTGTGTGGCTGTAACACGATGTGTAGTGTCAAGCCGAGTATTCAGCCGTGTCACAAGTGACATAGGCAGTTGAAAATAACACCATACATGACATGTAGATAATATAAACGCCGTGTAGTTTTGTTCAAACAGGAGCTGTGTGGCTTAACAGTGAAGAAGGACCCGGGCAGGGAAACGAAAGACAAGTACACACCGTGCAGTCGGTATACACATCGTGTAGCCTTGTTTTGAAACTTTTGAATGCCTTCTTCCTCATTTTCCCTTTTTTGGTTTAATCATTTTCAGTGTTGTTAATCATGAATCTAAGGAGTGTTTTTGACCTTGTAGAGTCATGCCGCCTAGACAACCACGTGTTGTTCACCAGGAGAGTGGCAATGAGAATACTCCAGAGATGGTGGCCCATGGGCTACTAGTGGATCCTCCAGCAAATCCAGATGTGGCGCCAGCTGTTATACCAAAGACAGGTGCAGAGGTGCAGTTCCGTGAAGGATTTATGCGGTTCATGCATACCTTTTTGGGAGCACCGCCGACTGCCACATCTATGGCTGAGCTGACTCGTATTTTCTAGCAACAGCATCCACCGACGTTTTTGGGGGATGGCAGACCACAGGATGTGGAGTCTTGGCTGGGATCGATGCAGACAATTTATGAGAATCATGAGATGCCTCCATGGTGGAGGGTCATGCTCGCGATGTATATGCTGCGTGATTCCACCAAGAGGTGGTGGGATGTTACCACCCAGTCCGAGCATCAGAGAGACATGGCGTGGGAAGATTTTTAGGCATTCTTTTATGACTTATTATTCCTTGAGACACTGGGGAAGATAGATCTCGAGAGTTCATGAATCTGGAGTAGGGAACTATGTCGGTAATGGACTATTCTGGTCGTTTCACTGAGCTTCAGCGCTTTTCACCCGTGCTGGTGGGCGATGAGATGTTGAGATCTAGGCGCTTCGAGGTTGGTCTACGGTATGGCATCCGAGAACTGGTGAATGTATTTAGGTTTCCTACTGCACAATCTATTGTGAACCAGGCACTGATTACAGAAATGAACCTGTGGGAAGCTACTGGTGTGGGCTACGGCGGTTCAGCACCAGTTTATGGTACTATTTCTACTGGTAAGAGGAAGAGACAGATGGACCTCTCTCAGGGTGGCGGTACCAGCCAGGCAGTTTCATCAGGTGGGCCGGTCAAGTGCTACCAATGTGCTAAAGAGGGGCACAAGAGACCGCAGTGTCCACGAGACCCAGTGGAGTGCCGAGCTTGCGGCAGGATGGGTCATATGCAGCACTTTTGCAGGGTGTTTCCACTGATGGCTAGTGAGAGGGGTTATGTGCAGACTCCATGTGTAGGAGCAGGACCAGTAACTTCTTACTAGTCGGGGGTCTGGAATACATTAGGGTGTGCAGGCATGGATTTCTGTCATGGCCATTGTAGCCAAACACCATGATTTTAGAGTCAGTAGGGTAGGACAGCTCGGGGTAGCCAGGCTGTGTCGTAGGGCCGTGGCACTAGGCTAGCATATGTAGTGCAATAGACCCAACAAGAGCAGGATCCCGGACATTCTACAGTCAGAGGTACTATTCTGGTAGCTTCTGTCTTATCTTCATTACTTTTTTATACGGGTGTTGCACATAGTTTTATATCTGTGCCAATTGTGGAGAACCTTGGGCCATGTGTTTCTACTTCTTCTGATATCATGATGCTAGACACTCCTTTGGGGACTAGAACGGCTGGTGTGCGTCAGTTCAAAGAGTGCCCCCTTGAGGTTGGTGGGTGTCACTTCCTTTAGGACCTCTAGGTATTAGAGATGATAGCTTATGATATCAATCTCGTGACGGACTGTTTGGTTCCCTTTCGAGCCTTTTTAGATTGCTTTCGTCGTAGGGTGAGTTTCACGTCACCAGAGGGCGGAGAGTTTCTATACAAGGGTGAATGGGATTTCAGGCGAGTCGAGCTAGGCCAGAGCATCATTGGTGAGGTGGATTCACAGCACATATTGTGAGCTTATATCTGGATGACCAAGGGACTTGTCAGATGGATTTCCCTCCAGTGTTTGATCATTTTAGGGACGTCTCCCCAGACAACTTTTTAGGTCTTCCTATGGATCGTGAGGTGGATTTCTCAATCGAGCTAGTTCCAGGAGCATCACCGGTGTCCATTCCTCTTTATAGGATGGCCACGCCTGAGTTGCAGGAGCTCAAGAGGTAGTTAGAGGAGTAACAGGCAAAGGGGTTCATCTGACCCAGTACTTCTCCCTGGGGTTCTTCTGTCTATTTTGCAATGAAGGCGGATAGTACCCTCAGACTCTGTGTGGATTATCGGAAGATGAACTAGTTGACGGTTATGAAACAATATTCCTTTCCAAGGATTGATGATCTTTTTGACCAAATTTGTGGAGCACGAGTGTTCTCGAAGATTGACTTGTGATCAGGATATCATCAGCTGCGCATTAGACCATATGATATACCTCTCCCAGCTTTCCGGAGCAGGTATGGTCTATATGAGTATACAGTTATGCTGTTCAGACTCACGAATGCGCCATCAGTTTTCATGGATCTGATGAATCTTGTGTTTTATCCTTATCTAGATTCTTTTGTTGAAGTATTCGTGGATGATATCATGGTGTACTCTCACACTCAGCACGGCCATGCCACCCATCTTGAGATCGTATTAAGTACACTGATGGAGCATTGGCTATATGCTAAGCTCTCAAAGTGACACTTTTGGATGAACCAGATTCACTTCCTGGGTCACATCATCTCAGAGGAAGGAGTTTCAGTAGACCCAGAGAAGGTCACAGTAGTAGTTTCCTGGCAGTAGCCTAAGAACATGTTTGAGATATAAAGTGTCTTAGGGCTGGCTGGTTACTATAGGCATTTCATCTAGGACTTCTCCCTCTTAGAAGTGCCATTGACGGGTTTGACTAAGAAGGGTGTGATGTTCGTATGGTCAGAAGATTGTGAGACAACCTTTCAGTATGATAAAGGAAGGTTGAAATCATCGCTGATCCTGATACTCCTAGAGCAAGGGAAGAGCTATACAGTTTACTGTGATGCATCAGGTATTTGGTTGTGAATAGTTTTGTTACAAGGCGATTGATTTGTTGCGTACAGGTCTCGGCAGTTGAGGACACCTAAGAGGAATTACCTGACACATGATCTCGAGTTGGATGCAATTGTTCATGTGTTGCGCTGTTGGAGACATTATCTTCTAGAAGATCATTTTGTGGTTTTCACCAACAACAAAAGCCTCAAGTATATCTTTACTCAGTGTGACTTGAATCTGAGGTAGCGATGGTGGGTCGAATACTTTCAATCCTTCGATTTTGATCTTGCGTATACACCTGTTAAGGGTTATGCAGAAGCTGATGCACTGAGTAGGAAGACTCAGACATAGGCTGTGCAAGAGGCCAGTGGTGAGTGGAAGCTTATGGATTTGTTCTCTGAGATTCATTTGGAGGTGAACGATAGTTAGGGGCAAACCTATCTTTCATGTTTAGCAGTGACTTCTACCCCCTAGATAGAGTGAGGATGAGACAGATATCTAACACAGAAGGCCTAATTCTATGGGAGTCGGTGGAAAGTGAGGACCCTCCTCCCGGTTGGACGATATGCGATGATGAGGTTCTGTGTTTCCATGGACGAGTGTGGGTTCCATGGGATATATGCGAGGAGCTGATGCAGGAGTTTCATGCTTCAACTTGGGCAGTTCATCCCGGGGTTACCAAGATGTACCGTGAATTGAGACGTATGTTCTGGTGGCTGGGTATGAAGAGTGATGTAGCTGGTTTTGTTACGAGGTGTTCCACCTGTCAGCATGTGAAGGAATATCATTAGAGACCAGGTGGACTATTATAGCAGTTACCCATTACGGAGTGGAAATGGGACAATGTCGTGATGGATTTCGTGATTGGATTGTCGAGGTCACCTCGAGGAAATGATGTTGTGTGGGTTGTTGTGGATAGACTCACAATGGTAGCTCAATTTTGGCTGATTAAGGAGATCTTCAGTGTCGACAAGCTCGAGAAGTTGTATATCTGAGAGATCGTACGTCTTCATGGGGTCCCTTGTTCTATTGTTCCAGACAGGGACCCCCATTTTACGTCTTGTTTTTGGAAGGGTTTTCAGAGGGCACTGGGTACATAGGTGCTTCTGAGCACAGCTTACCACCCTCATATCGATGGCCAGTCAGAGCGTACGATACAGGTTCTTGAGGACATGCTGCGTGCATGCGTCCTAGGCTTTGGGGTCTCTTGGGAGAATCACATACCCCTTGTCGATTATGCCTATAATAACAGTTTTCAGGAAACTATTGAGATGGAACCATATGGGGCTTTTTATGTTAGGCCATGCCGATCACCTTTGTGATGGTTAGAGGCATGTGAGGGAGCTTTACTGGGACCATGTCTCATGCAGGAGACTTCTGAGCAGGTCCAGTTTATTCAGAAGTGAATGGACACCGCACAATCTCATCAGAAATCTTATGTTGATCGCCGCAGACGACGTTTGGAGTTCGTGGTCAGGGATCATGTTTTCTTGCGTGTTTTGCCGAGGCAGGGACACAAGCAGATCGAGAGACAGGGTAAAATTGCACGGAGGTATGTGGGGCCATTTGAGAGTCTAGAGACTGTCGGTCCAGTTTCTTATCGGCTTCAGTAAACATAGTGGTACTGGGCCATGCACGACGTCTTCCATGTATCTTAGTTGCACCGCTATCATTCAGACTTGTCTCACACCTTTCGGCCAGAAGAGGTTGAGCTTCAGATGGATGCATACTTCGAGGAGTGTCTGATTCATATCATTGACAGGAGCACGAATGTTCTCTAAGGCTGGTTAGTTCCTATTGCACGGGTGTTATGGCATCATGGCCGAGTGCAGGACGAAACCTAGGAGAGGGAGACTGATATATGTGCTCAGTGGATGGAGTTTTCCACAGCTTTATCTTCACCACCCTTTGAAGGGAAATTCGGGGAGGAATTGCTTTAAGGGGGGAATTTTGTAAGAACCAGGTTCTTATTTTTGTGGTACGAGTTTCTTCTTTTCTTCTTTCCTTATGTGTTTTTAACAAAATAAGGAAAATGGGGAAGAATCCCACATTTTGAAAGTATACACCATGTACTTTTGGCCATGTGGAATGAGTACATAGGGCGTGTGGCCGTGTCGGCGATGAAGGGTGTAGGAACTAAGTACATGTTGTGTAGTGGTCCCTTACACCCCATGTAGTCAGTCGGCATGCAAATAGTAAGGCGGTGGCCTGCTGTGCAACTGAACACGCCATGTACTCAGTGAGACACACCGTGTAGTCATGTCAGCAGATGAACAATGCCACGCTGGCAGGAAGCCACCATAGGAACAGTTTAAAATTTGGAATTACACGCCGTGTACTTTTTTTCACTTAAATTGTGCAGTAACCTCCCCTATTCATAGGTAAGGCCTAGAACTGGAGGAAGGAGTAGGAGTAGATGAATGAATCTTTGAGGATCCGCTGAGCGCACGTTCGGAATTTGTTTCCACCTTGGATGATCTCATTGGAACTGCACGGGTATGCCCTCCACTCTTCTTTAGCTGTTATTTCCAATTCTTCCCCTAACATGAGTTATTTTAATTTAAGTAAGAATTGTTTTTCCTCAAATCTACAGTGCTCTTGGACGTTTCAGAAAGCGTCGTTCACGTATATCATTCAAGGGTTTTTAAAGAAGGTGGCTTGGTGTTTATTTTCCAACTGTCGTGCATTTTCTCTATTTTTGAGCTACGAACCCATATCCGAGTTGTCGTTAGGTTGAGTCTGTGGATAATTTTAAATACATAGAATTGTATGGGTAATTAAATTTGCTATTAAAATGCTATCTGGGATCAGTTCTTGGATATAGGAACACCCCGGGGGTGCGTTCCTCTGTTTAGCCATTTGGCCAGGATACCTGAGGGTATGCCTCTAAAGTAATGATTTTAGGATTTCCTTGAGAGGAATCACTTGTGAATGTTTATTTACATGATGGGCATTTCTTGGTTAATTGCGCCTGAGGGCAGTGTTTTACTCACCCCGAGGGAGTTTTTTTACATAGCCCAAGGGCAGTTGTTATATTAGCCTAAGGGCAACTTCTTCCGAGCCTGGGGGAAATCGACTCTCTTCCTGAGGGCGACACTACCTACGCCTGAGGGAAAAATCTGTTCTGCCAGTGGGCAAGTACCTAAAAGTTACGTTCCTGATTACCTGAGGGTAAGGGTTGAGTGTCTGTGGACACTGAGTATTTACATAGAAATTCACTGTGATTTTTTCTTATATGAAATGGAGCAAAAGATTAATAAAATGGAAAAATAACTGTTAAGTTAGTTACTTTTGAGTACTGCTTTGTTTATTTCATTTTACTATTGCACACTGTTGTTGCATTTCTCACACAGTTGGGCACGGGCCTTTGGTGGGTGCCTACTGAGATATATTTCTCACACCCTGTTTAGTTCATGCTTTTCGGCCCAAAAAGATTACATTTCTATAGGTGTAGATAAGGGAAAGAGTCCTTATAGAGGTACTTGATTGCTGCTGGGGTATAGGAGAGCATGGGACCAAGAATTGTCTCATGATGCCGCTGGCTGTTCTGTTTTGCTTTTCTGTACCTTTACATCAGTTGTATTGTATTGTATTGCAGTGTAACATGTTCTGGCTGTTTTATAGAATAGTGACATGTTGCATATTCATTTATACATGACTAATGTTTTCCCTTTTGTTATCAGTTCTTCATTTTCAGTTATATGTATTGTTACTACTTCCGCTGTTGTTGTATGTTTAAATTATATTCCGCTGCACTACACTTTGAAAAATGAGGGCATAGTTTCCCCACTATCAGACCTGGGCCCTCGCTGCTAGTCAGCAACATCTGGAATTTGGGGAAATGCATCTGACGTCACGTGGCGAACCGGGTTCGGGGCACCCGTTGAGTGGCACCCGGATCTGAGACGTTACTGATGTACCCAGGGGTAATAAATCATAAAAGGTTATTTCATTCTTGACATAAGAATAACCTTGTACATAACTAATCAATTTACTATAAACCGAGCTTGACACTCATGGGGGATATTCATATGATAATTTACATTTTATTTAAAAACCATTATGAAGGATTTGAATATGTAATCAAAATGAAAGACCAAATTTATACAATAGACCAAGAAAATACATATGTGGAAATAAAATTGATAAAGTATTTATGTATTGGTATTCAAGAAAAAAATTTATAAGAGTTTTACGAATTGTATTTTGTTTATAAGAATCTTACAGAATCTTTGGATCGTGTTAAATTTTTAGAATTTATGAACTCATTAAAATAATAGTTTTCAATAAAATCATTAGATAATTATTTTATGTTTTATCATATGTTCAGTTCCTAAAAACAACTTTTTGAGTTTTATGTGATTGGAGTCTATTGAGATTATGTTTATTGTGGATAAATTATTTATAGGTATATATTTTATTGAAAAACCTATTTCAGGAATAATGGCATTACATTTAATATACATTGGTTTAAAGGTCTTGATAACCCTAAGATAAAACATGATCATTAATGACATTGTTATAATTTTAAAATAATAGTGTTAAATTTTTTAAAAAAAATAACAACATTGTGTTGAAAATATTAATAAAAATATTATTTAATGATTAAAATTATTTATAGGATTTCCATCATATTTTTGGGCACATTATTGGACTTATATTAAAGACGTTTATTTAAATGAAAAAACCACATACAGAGTGACAATCCTTCACATCTAAAATTGTGGTTGGTATTGAACCCAAGACAGAAGGATAATAACAAATTCACGTCAATTACACCCCTATTTGATGTCCCATTAGAACGTCATTATTTTGACATAAAATTTTTGACGAATATATATTTATGTGGAAATTGTGGTATTACTTTTGAGGATTAGAAATTAATTTATTAACCCTGTTGGAATTGTAAAATTTTTAGAGATATGAAAAAGGACATTTCACTCATTTGTGGATCTTATGATCTATTAAAAGTGAGTTTTGGTGCTTCAGGCATATAACTTTATTTGCGGGGGGGTGGTTTCAATGATTAAATTGATAAATGGAAAATTGATCTAACCATAACAAAACATTAATATATTTCTTCTGATATAAGAGTATATCATGTAATTGTATATCCTTATATTCGTAGGATGTAAAATAATTACTCAAAATTTTGAAAATGTCTTGAATCAAAAATATTATCCTATTACATTCATATCTGATGAATCAAATTTTATTTTAGATCCTCACAAATCAATTTCTTTGAGGCCCTCAACATTATGTTGATCGTCCACTATCTTTTGAACAAGAAATCAATCACTCCAAAAAATATATTTACATGTTTTTTTCATGTAAATATCTATTCCTTTCACTAATGTTATCTGACATTGAAACCGAGTTACATGTTACTTTTATACCTCTCATTATCTCTTATTAATTAGAAATTTTATTATCCATTTTGTTATGTGGGGTTTTTAACAAATTAATTTTAAAATATTAATTGTGTTATTATACAGATCAAGTTTAAATTGTGAGGAAATAATTTGTTTAATATAGTGAGAATGTAAGATCCTTATATTTTAAAATACGAATATCGTACTTGATTAAATCTATGAAACTAAACACCCATTGAAAACGTAGTAAAAATACATAGAATGTATGGTATATTTTCTATTTTAATTAAATTAATTTTTTTATATAGCTTAAATTTTACATGATACTAGGTTATCTTTCATTACACAGAATGGTAACTTTCTTCGATGGCTTATGTTACATATAAGACTATGTTTTACTGAATAATATTAATATTATAATATAAAATGATAATTATATCCTAGAAATTAAACTAGAAGTTAAGAATATGACTAAATAAATTATGAAAAGTTATGTTTGAATTCATCAATGTTTAATTAATTAGAAATGAATATAAAAACAAATTTAAAATAAAACAAATTTTATATTTAATTATATTGTATTTATGCACTCATTAAATTTTAACATTTTAAATTAATTTAATTACTATTATTTTATGATATTATAAAATTTATATATTATATATTCCATAATTTTTTTTGATATTAATCAAATATATTTGATAATTAGTATATAAGAAGAAATCCAATTTTAAGAATAAAATTCATTATTTTTCGAAATATAGTTTTTCGACCTTTTAGTGGTGAACATTTATTAAAACGATATGTTTACTCATTTATAAATTATGTTATAAAAATAAACATATTTTTTGAATGCGTAATATCGAAATTATCATAGTGTGATTTCTTATATTTTTCCAAGATGATTGAATTTGTATGAACAGAAAAAAATTCTAGAATTAAATTGAAAACTAACATTTCATCTAAATAATTTATAATTTCAAATTATATTTTTAGTTTTTATTAATGTCACAATAGTTC
Source organism: Viscum album (assembly GCA_963277665.1). Classification (NCBI taxonomy): domain Eukaryota; kingdom Viridiplantae; phylum Streptophyta; class Magnoliopsida; order Santalales; family Viscaceae; genus Viscum; species Viscum album. The sequence goes on along the minus strand of OY728132.1, from coordinate 26,223,629 downwards.
CATTATACAAAAACTAATAAAATATTTGTCATAAGAGTAATTATTATTGAATTTAGATATCAAAACATAATAGACATTTATTCATTTTCACTTTAAAAGTTGTCTTTCTCATCCCGCCTACGAGATTAATTTTAAATTAATTTTATCCACATTTGTGAAATTAATTTAGTATATTAGAATTTATATTTTGAATCAATATATTTTATAATTTCTAATATAGTAAAAATAATTTTTTACAAAATTTGTTAGTGAAAATAGTTAAAATTAGTTACGAATATTACAAGAAAAACAAGTTTACCATGTGAAAACCATTTGAATTAATATTAAAATGACATATAAATAATACCGACACCAATTTTGGGAAATATTTATAACTTTTCACATCTATTTTCATGTTTTTTGTATTACTCGTGTAACACCCCGATATTTTATGAGATATATTATTTTTAATTTCTTTGATATCTTCTATTATACACTACACCAAGATTATCTTGTACTATACACAACACCGTATTTTCTTGCAGTATACGAAACACTATTCATGGCTCGTGTTACACACAATTTGAATTTTGTTTTGTGGAAATTATCCTACAAAACATTTAGTATAGATTTTGTTTATTTTGTAAATGAAATAAGTTTTGATTATGTTATACGCAACACCAAATGGAGCTTTCACTACACGCTGCCCTGACTTGGCTTGAATTACACGTTATCGAGTCCCTCCTCGATAGCGTGTGTAGTACGTAATACCGAGTTTCACTAAATGAGATATTATTATAATATTATTATGAAATAGCCATTATGAATAGTAATACCCACTTTTTGAAATTTAATAAATTTTATCTTCCAAAATTGACTTCATTTTTGGATTCAGAATATCTAAATTTGCATAGAGTGAATTTTTTGTATTTTTTCCTGAAAACTTTCAATTTTTAATGAATAGTGAAAACACTAGGTTACTATTTAAAAACCGACATTTCATTTAAATAATTATTTATTATATTTAAATTTATTTTAGGTCAACATTGATACATAATACTTATTTATGTTCAATGTAATTCAATGGAGTCATTTTATAATAATTTGAGATATATAAAAATTTTACTGAACTTTTCACCGTCTTTTACCCACCTCCTAGGAGAATTTGAAAATTTACATAAAAATTAATTTTACCACTTCTGTGAGTGAAATTTAGAAAATAAATGGGACATGGTTAATATCAAGGATTAAAATTTGGATCAATAAGATAAAAATAATTTATCGTGAATAGTAAATTTTTACTTTTATTTACCAGAGATAAAAGTAAATAGGGTAATTATGGGTAAAAATGATATTATTATTACCGTATGACATGTCCTAATTATATTTTATAAGGTTAATTAGACCACAAATAACCTTATAAATAAAATATTATCATTTAGGTCCACTTAGATTAGATTAGGACATTTATTATTATTTTATTTAAAGAAGAGTTAAAATAGTTAAAATCAATGTTTAATAACTAAAACATTTTTAACATAGGGTTATACATAAGATAAATTAGACTATAAATATTCATTAGAAAGATAAAAACAATTAATATATAATTATATTTTATTTATAATTTTTAGACATTATATAATTTAATTTATTTATGAAACAATGATGATGCAGTAATTACCTTATTAATGAAATATTAACAAAATTGATGTTATAAATACCCCAATAAATGTAATTTGAGAATTTTTATAAATTACACTAATTTTTTAGTTTAATATGACATGTTAGTATTGATTAAATTAACTCTTTTCGAACTAATCATGCTTTTCTAATTTTTACAAAAATCAATTACCAAATAGTATAAAAAATGACATAAAATAGTTTTTTTAAAAACTTATTATTTTATTAATTGTTATTCTATTCTAAAAAATCTAAGGATCTTCCAAATGACTTAGATAATGGTATATATATTAAAAATGAACCACTTGGGGTTCGTTTGTCTTGTTATATTATGTTTATTAACCATATAGTGTAAGAAGACAAGAAGACACAGTAAATGTTAAATTATTTAACTTAGAGTTAAATCTAAATGATAAGGTTAAAATAGTAATGTAAACTTGTATAAAACCTATTGGTTGAGAGGATTTCGACCCATCCCCACTTTAGCTTCAAAATAAATCAATTTTCAGCTATTATAATCCGAATATGACTTTATTATAAAATAATATTTTATGTTTTTCTAAGATTCCCCTCTCCTTCCTTATAAAAGGGCACCTCCTCCCTCTTCTATTTACACAATTTTGATCTTTTAATCACGGCCAAAACCTGCCCATTTACCTTATTAACTTCCATATAAACATTATAGAGGTTCTTTTATCCTCAAAATACCAACACTAGTGCCTTAAAAGGACGCTTAAAAGGGGCTCGTCGAAGAAGAGGTAATCTCTTCTACCGATTTTTTCAAGTTTATTTCTTCTTCAAATTATTCTTCTTTATTCGTTTCATCATAAATTAATGAAATAAGTATCACTAATATAATGATATTTTATTATAAATATTAAACAACCCTATTCACATTCTATACATCCTACGAAAAATGAAATCACCACGCGTGCATACGTACGGAATACCGTCTCTACACTGTAGTGTAATTTGTTTTTCCACCACCGCATTACTTGGATGGGTATAATGGTGTAAAGAATAACTATATATAGTTATTATAAAATCATACTAATTCTTATATATTATATCATCCACACAAATTAAATTCTATTATTATGGGAACGATATCATCGCTTGCGCGTACGTACGGATTACCGTCTCAACGACGCGATGAGATTCATTCTCCATGTTAACCACCCAAGAATGATTATAATGTATATATAATGAATAATAATGAAATATATGACATTATAAAGCTATTATATTTATTTATATATATATATATATATCATCTACATACTTTCATTCAAGTCAATAAGGAAAATAAAATAGCGTTTATGCGTACGTACAACCTACCGTCTCCATGAACGGTGTATTTCATTTCATTTATCTCTATTATATATATATATATACAGAATATATATGATATATAAATCATGATTTAAATTCTGGAAGTAATTAAATCATTATATAAAAAATAATAATATCAATAACATCAATTTCAAACACGTATGATAATAAAACGATTTTACCCAAAACGCTGCTTTAACATGGAATTTACAAAAGAACGGGTAATATAAAGTCATTAGTGAACCATATATGATTTCATAACAATGAATTTAATTCTATAATAAGTCAATGACATTATTTAAATCATTATACAGGAGGTTTGGATATGTACTAAGCATATCAGACCTAAGGTAAGGGGTAACCTTTCCAATTTTGTTTTTATCCGAGATTGTTTATTCGTAAGTATTTACTGGGGTTATATTTATCATCCATGCCCCTGTTTTCTATAAAAATGATTTCGTGTATGTCCAAATTCATTTTTACCCATTTTTTACTTTTACTACATGGTATTTAAGGAATAATTTTTTTTACCATACGAGGTACTTTTTGACTTTACCGACAAAAGTACGAGAAGAATGTTTTTTTAACTTATACCGCATGAACGGATTTCTATGGTTTCATAATGCCTTATTTTCATGAATTTTACTCTATATGATTTCAGGAATATTTTCAACAAAATCCTTTTCTTTTAAAATTTCATGGAATTTTTTGAAATGAAAATGATTTTTGAATAAGAATGGAAATTTTCCTCGAGAATTCATTTCAAGTGTTTTTTCAAAACCAATTATCATCTAAGATGACATTATTTCATATGTGTATGTTTCAAGTATAATGTCTCTATTATTTACATGGTTTTATTTTTCTTATGATGAAATGATATCCATTTCTTTTATATGGACTATTTTATGATGGGATGATGTTTATGAAACTCATTTTATTTGTTGGGTTATTATGAATGATGTATGTTTATTTCCTGGCAAACGAAAGAATGATTTCATTATGAGATGGGTTGGACCTATATCTCCCTCCAAATAATTGGGTAAATATTTATATCTCATGATATAGAAATGGCTGGAATGGAAAGTTAATCTGGTTCAGTGATACAAGACTAGAACGAGGAGTGAACTCGATTCTGAAAGGGACTTTGTCCACTAAGATGGTCTTGGTAGCAATGACTTGGATACTATGTAAATCATAAAATTTGCTTAATGTTTTCCACAATTACATGTCATATTCCCATGATATTATATCATGATTAATGTTTCTTTATGTACTGTGCCTTACGTACTGCCATGTTTTAGGTCATTGCTCATGATTTTGATGTTTAAACATTATGTTCATGTTTTTTAAGTTCAAATGTATATGATTTTTTTATTTTCTCCATGTTTACCCTTACTGAGCATTTGAGCTTAGCCTTTATATGTTTTTTCCCCAGGATTTAAAGAAAGGTTTGGGGTTAGAAAAAAAAGGGGAAGATCTTTATGGGAGATGTTGAAAATCTTTCACCACGAATAGAAGATTATATTTCGAGTTTCCAAAGACACTAAACTATTACAGTCCTTTTGTGTCTATTTTTGTTATGTATTAAGTATTCTTCAAAAATTAATGTAATGTCCATGTACGTCAAGCTTTGGGTCTCTACAGTGGGTATCAGAGGAAAGGTTTAGTTAAACTTTGGAAACTAGGATGCGAAAGCTTTAGTGAAATCCCTAGAGATATTTCTAAGGTATATATAGGGATGTCCCTGAGGATAAGTATATGTATTGGTTATAGTCCTAGAATTATGTTAATGATCATAGAATTAAACCTAAGATGTTATATATTGAAAGTAATCCCCCTTTATTATGTTTCTTTTCTATCATGATTTTCTCCTCTAACACTTTTATTTTTGGGTTTTAGAAAATGGCTGGAAAGAGGAAGTTTCAGGATAATAGAGGATATGATGAACAATGAAATGATATTCGTCATGAGCAACCAAATGAAATTGGATCTGGAAGTCCACATATCATTATTATTCCAAATCAGAAATCTCATAATATGATCAATAATCTCAACTTTGGTAAGTTTCCCGACTCAACTAATAAGAGAAAGATGGAGTTTCATGATGATCATAGAGGAAATAAAGTTCAATTTACATCATGTAAATCATGTGGGAAGAGGCATCAGGGAGAATGTTTCAAAGGAAATAGAAGATGATTTGGGTGTGGAAAAGAAGGACAGAAAGCCAGTAATTATAAAGGAAAAGGTTCAGTTAACACTATGGACAAGGATAATTGTATTTCTAAGACATCAAAAACGGCTAAATGTATTAAATGTGGAATGTATGGGCATTATGAAAACCAATTCCCTAAGGGAAAATCTCATGAAGAGAATCAGCATGGTTATTTTTGTAGTATTTATGTGGATGATAATGAAGAGACTACAGATGATATATGAGATGAAATAAATGATGAAGCTCAGTCAGTGGTTTAAGAAGGTATTGGAATGATTGTATGCTTATCAAGAATAATGTATGTTACTATGAAATAAAGAAAAATATAAGGATTTTTACACTTTTTTCTTTCCTAGAGTTTTTGAAAGTATATGATGAATGGTACTGTTAACCATGAAATGTTATTCAAATATTTTTGGAAGGTAGATGATATGTGCATAATGAATGGATAAGGAGATAATGAGATGTTTGATAGTATTAATGAGCTCATTACTGGTATAAGGAAAATTTGATATCATGGTTTGAGTATACAAAATTTTGGGTTTTTGGTATGTGAAAACAGTTAACTTTTGACAACATTGATGTTTTCACTAAGGTTCATTGGGTACTCATTTTTCAAGAGAATACATGATTAAGGAATTCACATGTTTGGAATGTGACCAACAAGATATATATATCTTATGATATATGGGAGATAAATGATTGTATTCAATGCTTGATAGATGGCCTTTCTAGTAATCATTTTATTTATACTATGAGATTGGACAAAAGTATTTTGGATAAACCTAAAGATTGTAATCGATTAAGATATACATAAGAAAGTATTGTTTATGTAACACCCGAGATTTTTATGATAAATATTTTGTTATCATCAAAGGAATCTTTCACTACACACAACAGTAGCTGGGCTTTATTTACACGTAATCGTGACCTTTCTCGACAGCTTGCATTGTACGCAATACCAAGTTTCACTAAACAATAATATGTTATTAAAATATTTTTAAAACTAGCCATTATGAATATTAATACAAACTTTTTGAAATTTTATAATTTTTATCTTTCAAAATGGACTTTATTTTTGGATTCAGAATATCGAAATTATCCTAGGGTGAATTTTTGGTATTTTTCTGAAAACTTTCAATTTTTGAGGAATAGGGAAAACACTAGGTTACTAATTAAAAACCAAATTTTTATTTAAATAATTATTTATTTTATATAAATTTATTTTAGGTAAAAATTGATATATAATATCGATATAAGTTCAATTTAATTCATTGGAGTCATTTTATAATAATTTTAGACATATAAAAATTTTATTGAACTTTTCACCTTCTTTTACCCACCTCCTAGGAGAATTTTTAAAATTTACATAAAACTTAATTTTACCACTTCTGTGAGTGGAATTTTGAAAATACAAGACACGCGGCTAATATCAAGAAGTAAAATGTGGTTCAATAAGGAAAATATAATTTTTTGTGAATAGTAACTTTTTACTTTTTTTACCACGGTTAAAAGAAAATAGGGTAATTAAGGGTAAAAATGGTATTATTATTACCCTAACACATGTCCTAATTCTATTTTATAAGTTTAATTCGACCAAAAACAAAATTTTGAATAAAATATCACCATTTAGATCCAGTCGGATTAGATTAGGACATTTATTATTATTTTATTTAAAGAATAGTTAAAATAGTCAATATCAAAGTTTAATAACTAAAACATTTTTAATATAGGGTTATACATAAGATAAATTAGACTATAAATATTCATTAGAAATATAAAAATAGTTCCTACATAATGGTATTTTATTTATAATTTTTAGACATTAGATAATGTAATTTATTTATGACACAATGATGATGTAGTAATTACCTTATTAAGGAAATATTAACATAATTGATATTATAAATACCCAAATAAATGTAATTTGAGACTTTTTATGAATTAAACTAATTTTATAGGTTAATATGACATGTTATTATTGATATAAGTAACATTATTCGAACTAATCATGCTGTTATGATTTTCAAAAAAAATTAATTACCAAATAGTGTCAAAATTGACATAAAATAGTTTTTAAAACAAATATTATATTATTAATTGTTATTTTTTTCATAAAAATCTTAGGTTCAGAAAAATGACTTAGATAAGGTTTTATATATTAATAATGAAACAATTGGTGTTCTTTTGTCTTGTTATAGTTTGTTTATTAAACTTATAGTGTAAGAAAACAAGAAGACACGGTAAAAGTAAAATTATTTAACTTAAAGTTAAATCTAAATGATAAGGTTAAATTAGTAACCTAAACTTGAATAAAATATACTGGATGAGAGGATTTCGACTCATAACCACTTTAGATTCAAAATAAATCAATTTGGAGCTATTTAAAACTGAATATGACTTTATAAGAAAATAATATTTTAAGTTTTTTCTAAATTGCCCCTCTTCTCCTTTATAAAAGGGCACCTCCTCCCTCTCCTCCTCACACCACTTTTATCCTTCAATATCGGCCAAAAGCTGCCAATTTCTCTTCTCCACATCCCTAGAAACATTATATAGGTACTGGTATTATTTAAATACCATCCTTAGTGCCCTAAGAGGAGGTTAAGAAGAGGCGCTTCAAAGAAGAGGTAATGTCTGTTTCTGATTCTTTCAACTTTATTTCTTCTTCTACTTCCTCTTATTTAGTTGTTTCATTATGAAGTAATAACATATGTATCACTCATATAATTATATGTTATTATAAATATTAAACAAACCTATTTCACCTTCTATCCATCCTACGGAAAACGAAATCACCGCGCGTGCGTACGTACGGAATGCCATCTCCACGCAGTGGTGTAATCTGTTTTCCACCACCACCTTACTTGTATAGGTATAATGGTGTGAATGATAACTATATATGATTATTGTAAATTGATACTGATTATGAAATATTATACATACACTTCACTACAATTCCACGATCATGGGAATGATATCATCGCTCCTCCGTACGAACGGCCTACCGTCTCCATAATGTGATGCGACTCATTCTACATGATCTTCAATGCATAATGATTATATAAATGAATTGAATGAATAAATATGATATATATTACAATAATAATATTCTATAAATGAGGTATCTATAACCTAAAAATAATAAAAATAATTTATTCGACAAAACGCGCGTAAGAACAAAAAGCAATAAACACCCGAATAACAAGTAGCAATGAAATATTAATAATACGAAGCTATGAACATGACTATATATGATATCATAACAATGAGTATGATTCTAGAATAAGTAAATATCATTATATAAATCATTATACAGGATGTTTGGACACGTACGAAACAAATTGGACCTAAGGTAAGGGAAAATCTCGCAATCTCATTTTTTTACGAGATTGTTTATACTTCAGAATGTACTGGGGAATATTTATCATCCACATCCATGTTTCCTCAATATTTAATATTATTTATATACTCCTACAATTTTTTAAATCCAATTATAACCTTCGGTGAGTTTTTAGTAAAATATATGAAAGGAATCATTTGTCGTTTTTAGTACGAGGTTACGTTTTTCACTTTTCCGACCAAAGTACGAGAATTTTTTTTTTCTTTAACATATACGGAATGAATGGATTTTTTAGAACATTATTTCCATTAATCTTCCTTTACATGTTTTCAAGTTAATTTTTAATCAACTTCTTTTAGTTTAAAATGGTATGACATGTTAAGAAAGGAAAAATGTTTTTGAAGTAGAAATGATATTTTCTTCAAGAATGAAGTTCAAGTGTTTTATCAAAATTATGTTTCATATAAGATAATATAGGGTCTTTTTATATCTCTATTTTTACATTTATCTTATTATGTTATGATGGAATTAATTTTGTGATGTCCTTTTATCTTATATGTATTATGTTATGATGGCATGATGTTTAAGAATCCCATTTTTTTACATGGGTTATGCTATGATGCATGATTTATGATTATGGGACACACATAATAATGGTTTCATTATGAGATGGGTGGGACCTATACCTCCCTCCAATGCATTAGGTAATGATTTATATCCCATGATATAGACATGGATGGATGGCATGTTAAACCGGTTCAGTGATATAGCACTGTAACAAGGAGTGAACTCGGTTCAGAAATAGACTTTGTCCGCTAAGATAGTCTTGGAAAAGAGGCTTAACTAATAAGAAATCATTTTCAATGACTATGTGTGAATGACACAAAGTTTCATGTTTTAAGTTATGATTATTGGGATTACATTTCACTACTATGATTTATCCCATGTTTTGATATTATGACCTCTTTTGCAGGTTAAGATTTCCAAAATGTTATGTTCTTATGATTGATATTTATTTTGTTTACCCTTACTGAGAATTTGAGCTCAACCTTTTGTATGTTTTCTTTTCCCTAGGTCAGGAAGAAAGGTATTAATTAAGTTATTCCAAAAGGTACTATAGATATGATAAAATAAAAGGGAGATAGTGTAGATGATTTATGAACTAGTTGTTTATGTTTCCCAGTTTCTAAAGACACTATACCTATACAGTCCTTTCATGGTTTTGTTATATGTTGTAATAAGTGTGCTTCAATTATGAAGTAATAAAAATGTTTGTAAAGTACTGGTTGTTATAGTTGGTATCAGAGGAAAGGTGTAGTCAACCTTGCGAAAGCCTTAGTAAGAACTCTAAGGATAAGTCTAAGCATAGAACACAATCTTAGTATTTTAGAAATGGCCATGAATAACCTATGATAAAACCTTATGTGTAAAATTTTATTCTTGATTTTGTGGTTTTCCTAATATAATTAGTGTTGATCACACAATTCTTCTTGGTTTTAGTCAATGGGTGCAACCCGAAGTAACCCCGTGAATGAGGAATGTGATGGGAAATGCAAAGATTGTACCCCAGAGAAACCAAACATTATGGGAGTTGGACTGAAAAATATTGTAGCCATGCTCACACAACTTTATCAAGCTATGAATCATGTAGGGATTCCAAACGAGCAGAGGAAGGAGAAAAATTCCGTTGAATCCTTCATGAGGCAGCATCAACCCTCATTTAGCGAGTCTACTGATCCATTAGAGGCTGAACAATGGATCAATACCACTGAAAAGATATTTTCAGTTCTTCAATGTTCTGAACATGATAATGTCATCTTAGTAGTATATCATTTGGAAGGTGAATCTGATCAATGGTGGAATCTTATCAAGAATAAGAGGCCAAGAGATTAAATTGATTCCATGGAATGGGATGAGTTGAAGAACTTATTTTTAAATAAGTACTTCCCTCATATTCTTTGAAAAAAGATGGAGAAGGAGTTTCTTGATCTGAAGAAAAAGGATGATGAATCTGTTGGTACCTATGTAGAAAATTTTACAAAACATGCATGTTACTCTTCTGGGATTAATATACAACCCGACATTAAGATCGATCAATTCTTTAGTGGCTTAAAACCAAGTCTTCGAAGGTCATTAGACATAATGTACTTCAATTTCTATGAGGAAATTGTTCGATGTGCTCCCAATGTTTTGATGGAGATTGGAGTAACCCATCAGCCATATGGGTGTGATAAGAAGAGAAAAATGGAATTCAAAGGGAAATCTAAAGAGCACACAGAAAAGAAGATGAGTTTTCCCTTATTCTCAAAGTGTGGAAAGAAAAATGGAGTGATTTGACTTAAAGGGACAAGTAAATGTTTCAAATTTGGAAAGGAAGGTCATCGGGCATTTGAATGCCCCAATGATGGGAAGAAGATGTCTAATAATGCGAATAAAGAAAAGGCTACAAAGAGTGCACCTTCTAAACTTCAATGTTACAAGTTAAAGGAAATGGGGAATTATGCCAATCCATTCCTTGATCCAAGGGTTATTGATGATGATCGACGTCAACAAACTCTTAATTATAAGGACAAAGGAAATTTACATACAATTTCTATCAGCGATGTGGAGTATGATAATGAAGTGGTGAAAAGTACACTTACCATCTACTATAAAGTAAAAAATGTTTTATTTGATTCTGGATCCACCCACTCTTTTATTTATGAAGAATTTTCTATGGGTATAACCATATTACCTCAGCAGTAAGATGTTGAGTTAGCTGTGACAACTCCTAATGGCACAACAGTCGCATGAAAAGTTTATAATTCTTCTCCGATTGAAGTTTGAAGGATAGTGCTTCCTACAAATCTTGTGATCCTTCCAATAGATGAATTTGATGTGATTCATGTCATGGATTGGATTTCTTTATATCGAGCTCATATCAATTTACACAGAATGGAATTCAATTTTCATATTCCAGATCAATCTATGATCGTCTATCAATGCAAGGATGAACATAACCTTCCAGTAGAAATTTCTTCCATCTTATTGGTCTTGATTACACTAAATGAAGGTTATTTATCTCAAATGGTTGTAGAGAAACTCACAATTAAGAATATTTCCATTGTACGGGAGTTTGATGATGTCTTTCTGGAGGAATTTCCTGGTCTTCCACCAAATCGTGATGTTGAGTTTTCAATAGAACTCATATAGGGTGCTTTACCTTTTTCAAAGAAACCTTATAGAATGGCCCCAATTGAGTTGTAGGAATTGAACATGAAACTCCAAGAGAATCTTGATAAGGGATTCATATTCCCTAGTGTGTCACCTTGGGGAGAACCTATTTTGTTTGTTAAGAAGAAAGATGGATCAATGAGAATCTGCATTGATTATCGAGAACTTAACAAGATCACTATCAAGAACAAATATCCTCTCCCACGCATTGCTGATTTATTTGACCAACTACGCGGAGCTCAATACTTTCCCAAGATTGATCTTCATTCATGGTATCATCAATTAAGGGTCAAAAGGCAGGATATACCAAAGATGACATTCCGTACAAGGTATGGACACTATGAATTTATAGTGATGCCATTTGGTCTTACTAATTCCCCTGCTATCTTCATGGATCTAATGAATAGAGTTTCTAGAGACTATCTTGATCATTTTGTGGTAGTATTTATATAAAATATTCTTATCTATTCAAAGATCAAGGAAGAACATGAAGATCACTTCAGAATTGTATTGAAGACCCTAGTAAAGGAGAATATTTATGAAAATTTTACCAACTGTGAATTTTGGCATCAAAAAGTTACATTTTTGGGTCACATAATCTCAAAAGAGGGGATATTTCTGGATCCAAAAAAATAGAGGTTATCGAAAGATGGTCGAGACCAACAATAGTAACTGAGATCTGAAGTTTTCTTGATTTGGCTGGATATTATCGAACTTTTGTGAAATATTTTTCACAATTATCTAATCCACTCACCAGGTTGACTCAAAAAGGAGTTAAGTTCGTTTGGATGGAGGAGTGTGAAGGGAATGTCAAGTAGTTAAAAAGAAGGTTACCCAGTGCACCTGTGCTCAAACTACCATGTAGTAGAGAAAGCTTTCTGATCTACAGTGATGCATCCAAGAAGGGATTGGGTTGTGTTCTCATGAAAAATGATATGTTGATACCTTATGCCTCACAATAGTTGAAAATCCATGAGCAAAATTACCCAAATCATGATTTGGAGTTAGCTGTGGTAATCATTGCATTAAATATTTGGAGACATTATCTTTATGGTGAAAGGTGTGATATTTATAATGATCATAAAAGTTTAAAGTTTATTTTCACACTAAAGGAGTTGAATATGCATCAAGGAAGATGTTTTGAGCTAATTAAGGATTATGGCTGCTCAATTCATTACCACCCTAGGAAAACAAGGTGGCAGACGCATTAAGTCGACAAGACCATGCTAGCTTATCCATGATGAGGATCACAAAAGATCCAATATTTATGGATTTATAAAGGATGGATCTTGGAATTATAATGGAAGGGGAAAAATATTATCATTCTAAAATTAATATTCAACCATCTATACATGCGAAGATTAAAGAGGCATAGAATGAAGATGTAGAGTTACAAACGAAGGTGAGAAATGTTCATGAATTCAACCTTTATTGTGATGGGATTATAAGGTTCGGGAATAGGGTGTGTGTTCCTCCCATCCTGGAATTAAAGGAGCTGCTGGATGAGGCTCATAGTTCTTCATTCTCTATTTATCCTGGAAGCACGAAGATGTATAGGGGCCTGAAAGAGTACTTCTGGTGGGATGACATGAAAAGAGATGTTGTTGAATATGTCTCTTGATTCTTGGTTTGTCAGCAAGTTAAAGCTGAGAGACAGAAGTCTAAGGGGATGTTACAACCATTACCCATACCCGAATGGAAATGGGAAAACATCACTATGGACTTTGTCACCGTACTTCCTAAAATATCCAAAGGCAATAATGCTATCTGGGTCATAGTTGATTGTATTACAAAGTTGGCACACTTCATTGCTATTAGAGAGGATTTATATCTTGATCAGCTTGCTATGATATATGTGAAAAAAGTGGTAATATTGCATGGAGTGCCACTTTCAATTATATCTGATCGAGATCCGAGGATTATCTCAATGTTCTGGAGAAGTCTTTAGCATACTCTGGATACAGAGTTGAGTTTCAGCACTGCTTATCATCCTCAGACAGATAGTCAGTCTGAGAGAACAATTCAAAATCTAGAAGATATGTTAAGAGATTTCTCTATGGATTTCAGAGGTGGTTGGGATCAACACCTACCTTTGGTGGAATTTTTTTATAATAATATATTTCACTCTAGTATTCAGATGGTCCATTATGAATCTCTCTGTGGAAAGAAATGTCAAACTCCTACTTACTGAGATGAAGTTGGGGAAAGAAAGCTATTAGGACCTGATCTTGTTGATGAGATGGCCGAAAAGGTCCAATCTATTCAACAACACATAAGAGAATCTCTGAGTCGACAAAAAATTTATGCAGATAACTGAAGAAAAGACCTAGAGTTTGAAGTGGGTGATAAAGTGTTCTTACAAATATCTCCATGGAAGAGAGTAATGAGATTTGAAAAGAAGGGAAAGCTGAGCCCTAGGTATATCGGTCCTTTCGAAATACTGGATCGTGTTGGGAAGGTAGCTTACCGATTATATCTTCCACCGAATCTCTCTCAAGTTCATGATGTGTTCCAATTATATCTCCTAAGAAAGTACATACCAGATCCTTCACATTTACTCAGGTCAGAAGTTGTACCGCTGGAGCAAGATCTTTCTTATGAAGAACAGCCGATAGAGATTCTAGATTGCAGTGAAAAAGTTCTACGAAACAAGAACACTCACTTGGTGAAAGTTTTATGGAAGAACCACCAATTAGAAGAAGCTACATGGAAGCTTGAGGATATGATGAGGGATAGGTATCCTCATCTGTTTGTTAAAAAGTGACGAATTTCGAGGGCGAAATTCATTTTAAGGGGGGTAGAATGTAACACCTGAGATTTTTATGAGAAATATTTTGTTATCATCAAAGGAATCTTTCACTACACACAACATTGGCTTCTCTTTCTTTACACGCAATCACGACCTTCCTCGATAGCTTACATTGTATGCAATACCAAGTTTCACTAAACAGCGATATGCTATTAAAATATTATCAAAACTATCCGTTACAAATAGTAATACCCACTTATTAAAATTTTATAAATTTTATCATTCAAAATGGACTTCATTTTTGGATTTAGAATAACGAAATTATCATTGGGTGAATTTTTGGAATTTTTCGGAAAACATTCAATTTTTGATGAATAGTGAAAACATTAGGTTACTATTTAAAAACCGACTTTTTATTAAAATAATTATTTATTTTATTTAAATTTATTTTAGGTAAAAATTGATATATAATACCTATTTAAGATCAATGTAATTCATTGGAGTCATTTTTTAATAATTTTAGATATATAAAAATATTATTGAACTTTTCACCGTCTTTTGCCCACCTCCTAGGAGTATTTGAAAATTTACATAAAACATAATTTTACCGCTTCTGTGAGTGGAATTTCGAAAATACGAGAGACATAGTTAATATCAAGGAGTAAAATGTGGTTTAATAAGATAAAAATATTTTTTGGTGAATATTAACTTCTTACTTTCTTACCACGGTTAAAAGTGTATAGGGTAATTAAGGGTAAAAATGGTATTATTATTACCATAACACATGTCCTAATTCTATTTGATATGTTTAATTCGACCAAAAACAACCTTTGGAATAAAATATGCCATTTAGGTCCACTCGGATTAGATTAGGACATTTATTATTATTTTATTTAAAGAATAGTTAAAATAGTTAAAATCAAAGTTTAATAACTAAAACATTTTTAATATAGGGTTATAGATAAGATAAATTCGACTATAAATATTAATTAGAAAGATAAAAAGATTTCTTACATAATTTTATTTTATTTATAATTTTTAGACTTTATATAAGTTAATTTATTTATGACACAATGATGATGCAGTAATTACCTTATTAAGAAAATATTAACATAATTGATATTATAAATACCCAAATAAATGTAATGTGAGACTTTTTATGAATTTAACTAATTTTCTAGGATAATATGACATGTTATTAATTATTTATGTATCTTTTTTTTGATGTAATCATGATGTTATGATTTTCAAAAAATAAAATACCAAATAGTGTCAAAGTTGACATAAAATATTTTTAAAACAAATATTATATTACTAATTGTTATTTAATTCCTAAAAAAATATAAGGTTCGGACAAATGAAATAGATAAGGTTATATATATTAATAATGAACAAATTGGGGTTTTTTTCTTGTTATAGTAAGTTTATTAACCTTATAGTGTAAGAAAAAAAGAAGACAGGGTAAAAGTAAAATTATTTAACTTAAAGTTAAATCTAAATGATAATTTTAAAATTGTAACCTAAACTTGTCTAAAATATATTATTTGAGAGGATATCTACCCATACCCACCTTAGATTCAAAATAAATCAATTTAGAGATATTAATAACCGAATATGACTTTGTAATAAAATAATATTTTAAGTTTTTCCTAAAGTGCCCTTCTTCCCCCTTATAAAAGGGCACTCCTCCATCTCCTCCTCACAACACTTTGAGCCTTAAAGATCGGTAAAACCCTTCCAATTTCTCTTCTCCACATCCCTAGAAACATCCTAGAGGTTCTGGTATTCTTAAAAGACCATATTTAGTGCCCTAAAAGGAGGTTAAGAAGAGGCGCTTCAAAGAAGAGGTAATTTACGTTACCAATTCTTTCAACTTTATTTCTTCTTCTAATTCCTCTTCTTTAGTTGTTTCATTATGAAGTAATAACATCATTATCCCACATATAATGACATGTTATTATAAATATGAAACAACCCTATTTCACCTTCTATCCATCATACGGAAAACGAAATCACCGCGCATGTGTACGTACGAAATACCATCTCCACACCGTAGTGTAATCTGTTTTCCACCACCACCTTACATGGATGGGTATAATGGTGTAAAGAATAACTATATATGATTATTCTAAAGTTATATTGATTATTAAATAGTATACATACACTTCAATACAATTCCACGATCATGGGAACGATATCATCGCTCGTGCGTACGTACGGCCTACCGTCTCCAAGATGTGATGCGACTCGTTCTACAGATATTCAATACATAATGATTATATATATGAATTGAATGAATAAATATGATATATATTACACTAATACCATTCTTAAAATGAGGTATCTATAACCTAAAAATAAGAATATGAATTTATTCTACAAAACACGCATAAGAACAAAAAGCAATAAACACTCAAATAACAAGTAGAAATGAAATATTACTGATACGAAGCTAAGAATATGGCCATATATTATATCATAACAATGATTATGATTCAGAAAAAAGTCAATAACATTATTTAAATCATTATACAGGTGGTTCAGAAACGTACGAAGCAAATCAGACCTAAGGTAAGGGAAAATCTCGCAATCTCATTTTTATATGAGATTGTTTATACTTCATAATTTACTGGGGAATATTTATCATCCACATACATGTTTCCTCAATATGTAATATTATTTCTATACTCCTATAATTTTTTAAATGCAATTTTACCCTTCGGTGAGTTTTTATTAATAGATATGAAATGAATCTTTTGTCGTTTTTAGTACGAGGTACTTTATTGACTTTTCTGACCAATGTACGAGAAGAATATTTTTCTTTAACTTATACGACATGAATGGATTTTTTAGAACATTGTTTCCTTGAATCTTGCTTTAAAAGATTTGAATTTTATTTTTAATCCACTTATTTTAGTTTAAAATTGTATGAAATTTTAATAAAGGAAAATTTTTTTTGAAGTAGAAAGTATATTTTCCTCAAGAATGAAGTTCAAGGGTTTTATCAAAATTATTTTCCATCTTAGATAATATAGGGTTCTGTTTATATCCCTATTTTTACATTGATTTTATTATGTTATGATGGAATTAATTTTATGATGTCCTTTTATCTTATATGGATTTGGTTATGATGGAATGATGTTTAAGAATCCCATTTTTATTACGTGGGTTATGCTATGATGTATGATGTATGATTTTGTGGCACACATAAGAATGGTTTAATTATGAGATGGGTGGGACCTATATCTCTCTCCAAATAATTGGGTTATGATTTATATCTAATGAGATAGACTTGGCTGGAACGGAAAGTTAAACTTGTTCAGTGACACAGGACCGGAACAAGGAGTGAACTCGGTTCAGAAATGGACATTATCCGCTAAGATAGTCTTGGCAATGAGTCTTGACTAATAAGAAATGATTTTCTATGATTATGTGTATATGCCACAATGTTTCTTGTTTTCAGTTATGATTATTGGTATTACATTTCACTACTATGATTTATCCCATGTTATGATATTATGATCTCGTTTGTAGGTTATGATTTGCAAAATGTTATGTTTTTATGATTGATATTTCTTTTGATTACCCTTACTGAGCATTTGAGATCACCATTTTGTGTGTTTTCTTCTCCCAAGGTCAGGATAAAGGGTATTAAGTAATATATTCCAAAAGGGACTCTAGATATGATAAAATAAAAGGGAGACATTGTAGATGCTTTATGAACCAGTTGTTTATGTTTCCCAGTTTCTAAAGACACTAAACCTATATGGTCTTTTCATGGTTTTGTTATATGTTGTAATAACTGTAATTCAATTCTGATGTAATAAAAATTTATGTAAACTATGGGTTATTATAGTTTAAGGCTATAACTTTTCGATATTATTTTTGGAATGTTATAATAGTATAGTTTTAGTAAAAGGACAACCCGTGGGACGGGAGACAACCCGTCGCGTCGGACAAGGCTATGGGAATCGAACCCACAACGAAAGTGTGACATGCGTTTATCGCCTACCACTGGGCTACACGAAGTCACTGGTTAGTAGAAACTAGTTTTATTATATTAATCGATATGATATATGAAGTATTAGTCAATTTTAGGAACCATATACGATTAATCTAAATATATATGAACTTATGTATATTTAATAAATTTTTTTATCCTTTTATTTGAGACTGATGGAGTGAACTATCATTCTATAGCATGATCTGCTAACACAACACAGAAGACAAATTCAACATCATTTCTTTAAGAGATGAAGTGTACGTTGTTCAAGGCAAAACAACAGTAAGACTGTACCAAAATCAAGTAAGTATTTCTTTTAATTAAAGAATTCTTCAAATTTAAGGAATTGATCTTGAAAACAAAAAAATGTTGTCCATGTGTCCTTATATCTAATGAATCAGATGGTACCTTAAATCATCACAAATTTATGGCTTTTTGATGGTTGTATTTTTCATATCCATTTCCTCTACCACTCTCTATCAGAACATGATGGCTAGATTTTTCTTCCATATCCATATTTCCTCCTATGTTCTTCTATGTGGAAACCCAATGATGAGTTAATTTGGGTAACCGTTACATTTCTTACTTTAATTTCTAAAATTAAGTTTTAGTATTCCTTTTACAATGTGGGTTTTTATGAATGAAACATTCAAGTAGTAAACAATTTATAACCCCGACGAATTTCGAGGGAGAAATTCCTTTTTAGGGGGGTAGAATGTAACATCCCAAGATTTAATGAGATATATTATTTTTAATTTATTTGATGTCTTCTATTATACACTACACCAATATTATCTCGTACTATATGCAAAAACGTATTATCTTGTAGTATACGCAACACTATTCTTGGCTTGTATTACACACAATTTCAAGTTCGATTTGTGGAAATTATTTTACGCAAAATTAAGTATATATTTTGTTTAATGTGTAAATGAAATAAGTTTTGATTATGTTATACGCAACACCAAATAGATCATTCACTACAGGCATCCCTGACATGGATTTTATTAAACGCAATCAATATTTTCCTCAATAGCATGTGTAGTACGCAATACCGAGTTTCACTATACGAGATATTATTATAATATTTTTATGAACTAGACATTATGAAAAGTAAAACCTACTTCTTGAAATTTTATAAATATTATATTTCAAAATGGACTACATTTTTGTATTTTGAATATCGAAATTAGCCAAGAGTAAATTTTTGGTATTTTTCTGAAAACTTTCAATTTTTGATAAATAGTGAAAACACTGGGTTACTATTTAAAAACCGAATTTTTATTTAAATAATTATTTATTTTACATAAATTTATTTTATGTCAAAATTGTTATATAATACCTATATAATTTAAATGTAATTCATTGGTGTCATTTTATAATAATTTTAGATATTCAAAAATTTTATTGAACTTTTCACCGTCTTTTACCCACCACCTAGGAGAATTTGAAAATTTACAAAAAACTTAATTTTACCACTTCTGTGAGTGGAATTTAGAAAATATGAGTGACACGGTTAATATCAAGGAGTAAAATGTGGTTGAATAAGATAAAAATAATTTTCGGTGAATAGTAACTTTTTACTTTTATTTAGCACAATTAAAAGTAAATAGGTTAATTAAGGGTAAAAATGGTATTATTATTATTACCCTAAAACATGTCCTAATACTATTGGATACGTGTAATTACACCAAAAAAAACTGTAGAAATAAAATATTATCATTTAGGTCCACTTGGATTAGATTTGGACATTTATTATTATTTAATTTAAATAAGAGTTAAAATAGTTAAAATCAATGTTTAATAACTATTTTTTTAATATTGGGTTATACATAAGATAAATTTAAATATAATTATCCATTAGATAGATAACTTTTTTTCTTAAATAATGGTATTTTATTCATAATTTTTAGACATTATATAATTTAATTTATTTATGACACAATGATAATGCAGTAATTACCTTATTAATGAAATATTGACAAAATTGATGTTATAAGTACCCAAATAAATGTAATTTGAGAGTTTTTATAAATTAAACTAATTTTTTATGTTAATATGACATGTTAGTATTGATTAAATTAATTGTTTTAGATCTAATCATGCTTTTATGACTTTCACAAAAATCAATTATCAAATAGTGTCAAAATTGACATAAAATAGTTTTTAAAACAAATATTATATTATTAATTGTAATTATATTCCTAAAAATATAAGGATTGGCCAAATTACTCAGATAAGTTTATATATATTAATAATGAACCACATGGGGTTATTTTGGAATGTTATAGTATGTTTATTAACCATATAGTGTAAGAAAACAAGAAGACACGGTAAAAGATAATTATTTAACTTATAGTTAAATCTAAACGATAAGGTTAAAATAGTAACCTAACCATGTATAAAACATATTGGTTGAGAGGATTTATACCCATACCCACTTTATCTTCGAAATAAACCAATTTGGAGCTATTATAAACTGAATATGACTTTATTATAAAATAATATTTTATGATTTCCTAAGGTGCCCCTCTCCTCCCTTATAAAAGAGAACCTCCTCCCTCTTCTCTTTACACAATTTTTGAGACTTCAAGCTCGGACAAACCCAACCCATTTACCCTATAAACTTACCTATAAACATTATAGATGTTCTTTTCTCTTCAAAAGACCAACTCTAGTGCCTTAAGTGGAAGCTTAAAAGGGGTTCGTCGAAGAAGAGGTTAATATCTTCTACCGATTCTTTCATGTTTGTTTCTTCTTCAACTTATTCTTCTTTATTTTTTTCATCATAAATTAATAGCATAATTACCAATAATATAATGATATGTTATTATAAATATGAAACAACCCTATTTCACCTTTTATCCATCCTACAAAAAAGGAAATCACCACGTGTGCGTACGTACGGAATACCGTCTCCACGTCGTGTTGTAATCTATTTTTCCACCACCACCTTACTTGGATGATTATAATAGTGTAAATAATAACTATATATAATTATTATAACATCATACTGATTATTAGATATTATATCATCCACTCCAATTAAATTCAATAATTATGGGAACGATATCATCACTCGTGCATATGTACGGATTACCATCTCCACGACGCGATGAGATTCATTTTCCATGTTAACCAATCAAGAATGGTTATAAAGTATATATAATGCATAATAATGAAATATATGACATGATAAAGCTACTGGATTTATATATATATATATGTCATCTACTTACTTCCATTCAAGTCTATAAGGAAAAGAAAACAGCGTTCATGCGTACGTTCGGCCTATTGTCTCCATGAACGGTGTATTTCATTTCATATATCTATCTATTATATATATCTATATATATAATGAATAAATATGATATATAAATCATGATTTACATTCATTAAGTAATTAAATCATGATATAATTAATAATAATATCATGAAAAACAATTGTAAACACGTACGATAAATAAATCAATTTTACCCAAAACGCTGCTTTAACATGGAATTTACAAAAGAACTGGAAATATTAAGTCATAAGTGAACCATATATGATATCATAACAATGAATATGATTCTGTAATAATTCAATGAAATTATTTAAATCATTATACAGGGGTTTCAGATACGTATGAATAATATCGGACCTAAGGTAAGGGATAACTTTTTTAATCTCATTTTTATCTGAGATTGTTTATTTGTATGTATTTACTGGGGATATATTTATCATCCATGTACCTATATTCTAAAAAAATTGTTTCATGTATGTTTAAAGACCTTTTTACCAATTTTTTACTTTTACTACATGATATTTAAGGAATATTTCATTTGATTACCATACGAGGTACTTTTTGACTTTTTCGACAAAAGTACGAGAAGAATGTTTTTTTAACTTATAGTACATGAATGGATTTTTACTGTTTCATAACGCCTTTTTTTCATGAATTTTACTCTACAATATTTCATGACTATTTTCAACAAAATAATTTTCTTTTAAAATTTAACGAAATTTTGGGAAAATAAAATCATTTTGAAGATGAAAGGATATTTTCCTCAAGAATTCATTTCAAGTGTTTTATCAAATCCAATTTCTATATAAGATGAGATTATTTCATATGTGTATATTTCAAGTATAATTTCTATATTATTAACATGGTTTGATTTTTCTTATGATGAAATTATATCCATTTCTTTTATATGAATTATGTTATGATGGGATGATGTTTATGAAACCCATTTTATTCATTGGGTTATTATGAATGATGTATGTTTATTTTGTGGCACACGAAAGAATGATTTCATTAGGAGATGGGTGAGACCTATATCTCCCTCTAATGAATTGGGTAAAGATTTATATTTCATGAGAAAGACATGGATGGAATGGAAAGTTAATATGGTTCAGTGATACAGGACTGGAGCGAGGAGTGAACTCGATTCAGAAAGGGACTTTGTCCACTAAGATGGTCTTGGCAGTAATGCCATGGATACTATTGAAATCATAACATGTTCTCAATGGTTGCCATAATTACATGTGTCATTCCCATGATATTTTATCATGATTAATGTTTCCTTATGATCTATGCCTTACGTACGGCCATGTTTTATGTCATTGCTCTAGATTGTGATGTTTAAACATTATGTTCATGTTTTTTTATGTTCAAATGTGTATGATTTTTTTTTTATTTTCTCCATGCATATCCTTACTGAGAATTTGAGCTCACCCTTTATATGTTTTCTTATCACTAGGATTTAAAGAAAGGTTTTAGGTAAGAAAAAAAAATGGGGAGATATTTTTTGGAGATGTTAAAAATCATTCACCACGATTAGAAGATTATATTCCAAGTTTCCAAAGACACTAAACTATTAATGTCCTTATGTGCCTGTTTTTGTTGTTTATTAAGTATTGCACAAAAAGTAATCTAATGTCCATATACGTCTAGATTTCTGTCTCTACAACTGGATCCACTTTATGTGGAAAATTATTGGCTAGAATTCCCACTTTCAACAATTTAAAGGTTGCCACTCACTACACATATAAAAGGCCTCCCCCTATCTCCCATATACACACGTCTAAAAGTACAATTTTTTGTAAAATAGTTGTTCAAATAAATTAGAAATATATAGACACTCATCCTTACATCCTTATGTTGGGATGAAATTCATATTATGAATTAATTAGTGCAAACATGAGGAGGGTACCTGATGAAGAGGTAATTGTTTTCTAAATGAAATTTTATTTTATTTTTTTTCTCAAATACCGTAAATTATTTTTATATAATGATTATATAGAATCATAAGAATAATAATGTAATTATTGTTTTTATGATGATTTTTATGAACTACCATCACACACACTACTATGAAAATTTGTAATGAAATCATTGTTTTTTGGGTACGGTGGACTACCGCCTCACGAAAACATGTCATTTGTTTTTCTGCTACCACATTTCATGGTATAGAATAATGAAGGAAATAATATTCATATATTTTATTTATTATATTTATTAATAATTTATATCTATGTAATTATTATATAACACATACTATCATGGATTCATTTTTTTGGGAATACAGTAACCTCACTTGTGTGTACAACAGACTACAGCCTCATGAAGTGATTTGATTCATTCATTCATTACCTGTACTGTATTATAGAATAGATTAATATAAATATCTTATATGTATGATATAAAAATGATTCTATAATTATAATATATATATATATATATATTAGTGTTTTACATTTCTTTCATTTAATAAGATAATGAAATGGAAACAACATTCAGGCGTACGTATGGCCTACAGTCAACATTAATGATTTATTTCACTTAGTATCACCAAATTTTATGGATTACTATAAATAAATATATAATGAATACATATGAAATTTTAATCATTTTTTTAATTATGGAGATTATTAAATCATGATAAATGTAATATTAAAAAAAAGGTCAAAACATATATAAAAAAGAAATTAATACCCAAGAAATAATAATGAGATCTTTTCAATGAAAGAGTTATAAGATATTATAAAATAATAATATATTATATAATAAATATTAATATGGTTCTTTAATATTTTAATATAATGTTTAAAACAACTATACTATATGTTAAATCATGTAGAACAAAAATTAAATCACGATGTAAGAGGTTTTGTTCTCAGTTTCATTTCATTAAGGATTATTGTGTTATTTTGAACATAATTTATTTTATATATTTTATAGAAAACCCCTATCACATGTAATATAATAAAAACATATTTATTCATTGTATTATTTTTTTCAATTTAAATTATATTTTCTATGGGTATTTGAATTAAAAGTTACCAAGTGGTAAAGAATAATATAACTCAATTTTTTCATTAGGTTATTTTACTTATTAATTATCATTAATATTATTTTATTATGTGTATAATGTATTTACATTATAATATATTTTATTTACATTTTTTATGTTTATTTATATATGATACACATAATTTATTCATTGATTAATTCTTACTTCAATGTTATGATATTCTAATGGTTTATTTCACAATATAATTCTAATTGATATTATTTTTCTTGAATTTATATTGAAGGAAATTATTATATAATTGTTTAATAAAACCATTTATTTTTATTTCCTATAGTAACTTAGGATCCCTTACTTGTTATAGTACCATTTTTAGACTCTTTCAAACATAAAATTATTGAGAAAATATTTTAATAAATTATAAATTCATCTCTCCCTTTAGTCAAAATCCTTTTTTCATACAAAACCTTATTTCCAAAATGTTTTTAAAATATTTTATTTTCTTTTATAATTTATTTTTTAAAATAATTTTTTATTTTTTATCTTTTTACTATATTTTTTATAATTATATAATTGTTTATTTCTGAAGAACACACATCTCAAAAATTCATACAATGAAAAGTTAATATTATTTTTAGCTAGTGTAGAATTACCCATAATTACTTATTTGAAGATTCATTTTCAATTTTATGAAGTTAATTTTAAAGAATATTCTTCTAGAAGTTATTTAAAAAAACTATTTTAAATTTTTTTTCCAAATTAAAAATGTTATTTTTCTCAAGAATGTTTTTAAATATATTATTATTTCATCAACAACAACAACCCTAATTCTTACTCTAGTGGGTATAGGTTTTCATGATACCATACTTATTATTCATCTGGATGAATTATGATTAGTTTGAATAATGATGGAATTGAAATTCACTTCCTTGAATCATTTTATTATTCATTATCATTTCTTTGAGTTACTGATGTACCTATGATTATTGAACATTAAATTTACCCTAAGTATCTATATAATTTATCATATAAATGATTGTTTCCTAAAACGTATACCATTTTATTAAAAAATATGTTTACATTGAATGTCATTTTATTTACTAGGCTGAATGTTGATAAATCTATATCCTTTAATCAATACATATATTTTATAGGACACATTTTTAATAAATTAAATCGATTATTCAACATATTATGAATTCTTTGAAGTGGTATACCATATCTTTGGGATAGGTTAATTCAAGACCCTCAATTAATTGGTAGTCTCAGGGAATGAATTATTTGTTTAGCCTCAATTAATGGGTTTTCAAAGAGTATGTTTTAAACCATCATATGAAAGGTCTTGAAAGTAAATGTTCCATGTACCTGGGAAACATGTCTAAAAATAATTAATCAATTATTCATTCAAATTTTGTTATTATTATCCATGAGATTTTCCGTATGAAGGACTCAATGGATAAGTTGTATTCTCCTGTTATTAATTAAATGGAATTGTTTTTAGTAATTTACCATACCAGTTTGATTAAATATTATCCTATTATGATATTCATGTTATTAATTAAATTATATTTTTTCTGGTTATTTACCATTAATTATTTTTTATAAACATCATTAACATTTAATTTATTTTATGGAATTTGTTTTAGTTATTTCTTAGACAAAATTATTTTGATCATTGATTAATTATTTCTTCTACATTATTTAATCCTTACTGAGCATTTTTATTTACCCTTATTTTTTTCCTTTCCCCAAGATTCCATGAAGTGTAATATGAAAAATAAGCAAGCATATTTTAGAAGGAAAAAGTTATTCTAAAAAATTGTAATTTTCTATTTATATGTAATACAATACTCGAATATTTATCTAGTTTAACAAGACTATATAACTGGTTGGTCCTTTGGGATATGAATCATGTATCTATGCTGACGTAATGGTAGTAGGAACCAGATCTGAGCTACTAGGGTTTTGGTTTTTAAATTGACTCTATATCAAGAATCAATGAATGTACTATGATGAAAATTACAATATATTATATTAGATTACGTAACCAAAAACCTAGACCAAACATTTAAACATGAAATTTATATTATGGGAACAATTATTTAAAATGGTTATCCAAAAGTGGAAACTCATCACAAAGATATAATAAGATTTAATCATTTCAAGGAACCCATTTATAAAATAATAAAAATAATTAAAGACTAAACAAAAAATATATTATTCAATAATGCTTAAATAATAACATGAGAGGTGATATAAAAACCCTATAATCACACAAGATAATATTACTCTTCTCATTCTTTCATCATTTTTTTTAATTTTCATATCAATTTTATTAAATTTTTTTTCTATATTTTGTATCTTCCCCACCCTATAAATATGTTATTTATATAAATGTTTTTTCACCCCAAACAATATAGACTACAATTGTTTATACTACCTAATCATAATAAATGTTTTTTTTGTTTGTGTCTAAAACCATTTTATTTTGAGGGGTTCTAAAATGTTCCCATATTATGTATGAAAGTATTTTTTTAGGTTACTATAGATAATGTGAAATTTACAATATAAATGGATAGTTATCCAAATAAATAGTTTACTATATTAAAAAAATCTATATAACTCATATTAGAAAAAAAAACTCAATTATCCAAGAGTTATATAATCCAAAAATGTCATGATTTCATATCTAACAAGAAATATAAAGAGATAATAATTTAATTGAACTAAATTATGAGGGGAGTATGTTCCATAAATGATCATTGAGTTATTATAAAATATGATACTCATTTATCAAATACATACCTTATTGATTAATATATAAATAAATATAATACATCAACTATATTAGATATCATTATTGGAACAAGAAAAAATAATAAATTGTAATTTTATTTAATGGTATTAA
Source organism: Viscum album (assembly GCA_963277665.1). Classification (NCBI taxonomy): domain Eukaryota; kingdom Viridiplantae; phylum Streptophyta; class Magnoliopsida; order Santalales; family Viscaceae; genus Viscum; species Viscum album. The sequence continues at coordinate 26,195,919 of OY728132.1, read as the reverse complement.
AATTGATACTTTTATCACATAATAGTAAATATTTTGTGTATCTGATTTATCTTTTTTAGAAAAGGACCACAGTAATAAGGCTATGAATAAGAAAAAACATATTTATAATAAGTTTCAATGAAATTATATTTTTATAAATATTCATGTATTCATGTATCCATAGATCAAAAATTTTAGATAAAATATGTGAACATGGATTCATTTTGAATTATAGCTATTATAAAGAGGATCTATATGGATTGTAAAATCCATGACATTTATAAGGTTTTAAATTAATATCATAATATAAGAGATGGGTTTGAGGATATGACATATGGGTAAATGTTGTGGGAATGTGAAAACCATTAATTAAGAACCATTCATATGATATATAAAGAATACTCTACGAAGAAATTAAATAAGAAAATATGTTATGTCCTTTAAATTTTACCTATGTTGTTTGTGAAGACAACTTCTCAAAAAAAAACTGGTACATGGCTAAAAATATGATACATAAGAAATAAAATCCCTATAAAATTGAAATGCCCTTATTTATATTCCTATGATACATTTCAATCCCATATCAATTAATGAATAAAGAAGGGAGTAGATATGTCAAATTAGAACATATCTCTATCTAATGTAAAAAAAATTATTGAATATAAAACATTGAAATCCTTTTGTGTTCATAGTTCAATAATGATGGATACTTTTTGAGGATTAGTATTTCACAAATTATCATCCAACTCTTTTATCATTTAAATCATAATAATACAACATATAAATTTTTTATCTTTATTCTCTTAATCAATTAAATTTCATATGATTTATTATATGATGATATGTATAGTTATATATATGAAGCATAATAATTTATTTTTATATCATATATCACATGATTATAAAAATAATTTTATTCACATCCCAATTCAAAATATATACAATATCATTGATTATCACATAAATATTTTTGTTTATATATTTACCAATATTCAACTTATTCTAAATCATTATATACATTCTATAAAGTGAGTAAAATCTTATCCAATCATATCCTAATTATTTTCATTAAACATCATAAGGTCTCTCATTTTGAAAAAAATATTGTGTATTAATTTGAATCCTCATTCCACATCCGTCAATTTGATATTGTGTTAATTATCACTATATTAAATTATTATTAATTTATAATTCATAACAACAAGAAAATAAAAAATTCCAATAAATAATTAATTATACTCAATCAACAAATAAATATCAGGGAACTTCATGGAACAAACATATGTCTTTCGACTATATGTATCTACATACATCACCAATATACTAAAATAATTACTTTATATAGGACATTAAAAATAGACATGGAACATGGAACATTAATATTTCATATCATTCAAATTCTATTTTATTTATTTCAATAATATAAACAAATAAATCATAATAATTACCTACCAAGTAATTCAAAAAAAAATACGAGAACACCACATGTCACTTAAATAGGATTGGTCAGGAATTTTCTTAGTTGAATTCAATTAAGGGCCAAAATGTAATATATATCATAAAAATAAAAAATCGTGTCTTAGTTAATCAAAATCCATGACATAATTAAAAACATACACCACTAAACCATAATTATATCAATGAAAATTATTTCTTAAGAATTGTATCAATGTATAAAAGTTTAGATTTCTAGTACATTATGATACTAGAAAATCATAAATATTTTTTGGTCTCATTTTCATTTACTTTTATTTTAATATTTCTAAATGTGGTGTAATTGTAAAATAATTTTAAAAGTGTTATTGTTATGAAGAGATAATAGTCAATTATAACGATTCTAAATAAAAATAGTCATTAACACTAAGACATTAATGCTCATAGAAAAATATTTTGAAGGCATATCAAGAACTAATGTTGCCATGGAATCAAGAATTTAGTGTGGATACATATAGTATAAATTAAATTAATGAAAATGCATAATATTTTAAAATTTATAGGATTCATTATCTAATGAATGGATTTTAGTGTGACAAATGAACATAAAAAAAATTATATATACCATATAATTCATAACGGTTACATAGATACATTAGAAGAGTCATCCCAAGACGTCCAGAGAATTATGAAAAAAAATCTGAAGAGTTCATTGTATAGTGATAGAATATGTCACACCACAATAGAGAATCTAAAATACATAATTTAACATTATTAATAATTTTCCTCACAACATTTAAGAAGCATGTGTTGTACAATAAATGATGATTTAATAAAATAAATCATGAACATCGATGGGAAATGTATATGATTTGTTCATTTGAAAATATTAATGAAATATTTTGACATCATATGCTATGGGTTGTTATGGGTGTTCATCATGAGGTGGATTATAGATATGGAACTGTGGGGATATCAACCATCTTCTTATGACCATGTCTCTTTCGATGAAATGTTCCAGTAAAAGGATGAATGGAATGATATCCTAGTTGATCTCTTGGAGACAACATGTTTTAATATTTAGAGGTATTTATATGATTAGATGAATGAAGGATCAATTCATGTAATAACATAATGGTACTAGTAACTCAATGTTTCTTTATCTGGGAGGAATTAATATTAATACTTTATTACAAGGATGTAGGTTCAAAACCTAAAAACCATTTGTGTTCTATGTTGTCTATTTTCTATTTAATGGAATGTTTGACTGAGTTTTTGGGACCTATAAATTTTATTGATATAATATTCATTCTCCAAATTCATTTCAATTTGTTTTTTGTCTCTTTTTTTACTATATAATTTTTTTATTTATTAAAATCATTTCATGTAATTTAAATTAATATTCAATCTCTCTTTGTGCTACATCAAATATATTTTCTCAAATAACTTCTTAAAATTAATGTTTCCAAATTAATGGAACTATTTTAAATCAAGCATATATAGTCACTTGAGGGGTGAAGAATCAACAATATAAGTATGAGTGAATTAATTTTTTTATGAATCACATTAAAGAATGTTATCATATTATAGATAGTTTTATGTGATAAATTAATGAATACTTATCCACATAAGTCTAATTAGGTGGAGTGTGGAAGGTGAAACTCTCATAGAGTTTAGGGAATTAGGCTATGATCATTTTTTCTATAATGTTTTCACTATAATGATTGAGATAAATTCATCTATAATTGGTGTATTTTTTATTTCAATGTATATTAACTAGTATTTATAGATTCATCATATTTGAACATATATTGTTGGTAACTATAAAAATTCATTACAAATAGTTAATCTACCCAATCCATGATTGAGAATTATAACTCCATTAAGAAATAATCCTTATTAATTGATCCCAGTCCCTTGTCTTAATTAAATAATTTTCCCCATAAGAACTTAATTTTTTTATCTTGGTCTATGTAAATTATTTTCTAACTCAATAATAAAATAAATTAACTCTAATGGATCACATTTTTCTTCTTATTAAGATGTTCTCAACCATATGTAATCTATATTCTTGTAGTGATCAAGGATCAATCAGTCTTATAAATTTCTAAACAATTAGCCAACTGTGGGGAGATAATGATTCAATAGGGTCAATCCTGTTATTGTATCCATTTACAAGGACTCATAGTGACCTTTTGGGATTAATTTTTTTTGACAGGATATCCCTTTCCCTTTATCATTTCTATTTTTAATTTTTATTCTTTTTTCAGGTGTGGGTGTGATATTTTATTTAGTGGATAAATTTTCATTATTGATGAAAACACTAACAACTTGATCAAGTTGAATTTACTACAGGGAACTCCATGGTTATAAACCAAATATTGAGAATTAATTTTCCACTTGATGTAGAATATGTATCTAGGAGATGGACAATTTCATCTCCCCTAATGGATTTACTACCTTTTTTACACATGTGAATCAAAAAAATGGAGTGAATGCAATTTATCCTAATTTCACAACCATGAAATCTATCATAGAATCTCTTGATGGGGTATTGTTACAACCGCCGCCCACCAATGATTCCCCTCCTGAGATGGAAATGGAGAAAGGGATATAATGTCCCCCAAGTCCCGCCTCCAGTAGGCCATGGGGTGGCGACTAGCACCAAGGGTATGAGTTTTTACAAATATGGGAGGCATTAACCTTTTTATTATTTAAGATAGGGAAATAAGATGAGTCAAACACCAAAAGAAAACATAACAAGTAAATGGAAATAAACCCAAACCAATCCCAAATGCATGTTTAAATACTTCTGAAACAAGGTATAATTACATGAAAGCTCAAAATAACAATACCAAAAGAAACAAGAGTACAACAAACTGCAACAACTCCAACTGTTCTGACTAGTAGGGTCCCGCACGACCCTATTAGTCCTCCTGGAAACTTGAAAGTAAACGTAGGGTGATCATACATGTATACTCAGTAGGGAAACCTTAAGCTCTCATGCACACGTGGGGAGACATCCTAATGTCCCATGAGAACAATAGAAGAAACTGAAACCTATCAAGGAATTATATCCAACCAACCTCACCATCCACACTCACCAAAACAAAAAACAATAGGTAGTAGTATATGAGAACAATAGTATTGGGTACCCCACACCATTTTACCCCACTAGTTAGTTGCTCTTCCTAACGACGAACGTCCTGACGATACCACATTCTTCCCGCCCATATACACCTTGGCCTCACAACCACATATACCACCCACACACACCTGGGCCTCACAACCACATATCACGCCCACACACACATGGGCCTCACAACCACATATCCCGCCCGCACACACCTGGGCCTCACAACCACATATCCGGCCCGCACACACCTGGGCCTCACAACCACATATCCCACCCGCACACACCTGGGCCCCATCCTGAAGATTCTTGGGTAAAGGTAAACCTTCCCAAAGAGACTTGGGCTAATACCAACCCAATAGAAACCTACCTGAAGAGTCTTAGGTGTAAGTTCAATTCAATCCATCACAGCCTATGGAAGAAGGGGCATGAAAAAGCTAGTAACTAAGGGGAAAACACCATATCCCATGATATGGGAGTGTTTGGAACTAAGTTCTCAACATGGGTGGGGTGCGACAATACACAAAGATACAGATATATATATGTATACCAAACACACTGCCCAACCTATGGCTTCTAAACATAGAAACTGAGCACGTGCCTCGACACTTCTCTATCGAAGCATGTATAGAACAAACAACCCCTACCCCATTTAGGAATTCATGTTTCAATAGAATTAGTTTATTAGTTCCTTATATACTGGGAAATTATCAAAAACCACCCATATCAATCATTCGTAAAACATATTCCTACCATCCACAAATCAAGTAATGAAAAGACATGCAACACAAACATGTCCCTTCTTATTAACCAACCAGCCCCATTAATTATTATTCCCATTCCATTACCATGCCCCACAATTCATTAACTCTTATACTTTTATTTATTATTCACAACCCATGGTTCATTCACATTAAAACCCATCCCCGCAGCCCCGCTTCCAACCACCACAACCACAAACACACCGAAACCCGTACATCATCATCCCTTAATACCATTTATCGCATCCCCGCTGCCCATAACCAATATAGCATTCACACCAACTCTCAACCAAGACAACCACAACCCCGCTGCTCACTCGATCCATAACAACCCACAAAACACCCCCCTACACATAAATAAACCCTAACCAGCACCCACATGTTTATTATTTCAGTTTTGTTTTACCGGGGTGATGACACAAGGGTTTCAATTATTCATTTAACCATCCTACTTTACATGATTAACCAATTACCACATTCAACAATGTTTCCATCCATAAACGGTCTAGAAATATAGGTCAGCATTTAATTTCACAAGAGAAGGCCCCCGATGACCGTGATTTTCAGTAGCCATAAGCCTATTCGATTCACAACATAACAATAGGATAAATAAAGATAAATATAATAACTTCCCCATCCCCATTTTTTAAGCTAGTTATTATCTCTATTAAACAGGTTCAAAATTTTTTCACATAAACAAGAGGGCACCCACCCCGCATGATACACTATTTTTAGAGATGAAGGTAAGATCCCTATCTCCATAGGTTCTGATCAAATGCTACCCTGGGTCAACATTAGAAGACGTTCATCGGTGTCTGTCACTTCTGTCAAATCCCGTAGAAACCTCCTTGGGTGGAAGCTGGGAAGTAAAGGTCGAACGGAAGACAAAAGATATAAGCTCAAAATTTTCGTCTCGGCGTTACGATCCTGCAGATGCTGACAGATCGTAAATCAGAGCTCGGACGAAGATGTTATGGAAGAAAGGAGCTTTGGAGTCTCCCTCGGGAGAGCTCTGCTCGAGGGAATTGGGATGAGAGGAGTGATTTGAAAAAGAGGAGAGGCCCCCTCCTTTTATAGGTGAGATAAACTAAATTACACGAAGTGTACATTCAAGTACACGACTTGTACTCTGCCATTTCACATGGTCGCCACGCGGCTTCCAACACGACCTTCCACGCGGAACACGGTCATTGACAGGTCAACACACGGTTTGAGGGTAACACGTACGAAGGGAGGGACTACACGGCGTGTAGTATGGGATACACAGTGTGTACTCATTTATTTCACACAGCAAGGTCACGGCTTCAACACGACACACGACCGTTGACTGGTTAGCACACGGTTTGAGGGTAATGCGTACGCGGGGAGGGACTACATGTTGTGTATTATAGGATACATGGTGTGTACTCATTTATTTCACATGGCAAGGACACAGATTCAACACGGAACACATCCGTTGACAGGTCAACACACAGTATGAGGGTAACACGTGGGCGGGGAGGGACTTCACGGCGTGTAGTATGGGATATATGGCGTGTACTCACACTACCAGGAGTGTAGTTACAAAATTCTTAAAAGTGTGAGAAAAGTCCACTTTACCCTCCAGAACACTTCATAACCTTATTTTTGATAATTGAATGGGACGGAGAGGTCCGGGCCATTACATCAAATACCTCTTAAAACATTCTCTTCCTCGAGAACTCAAAAGCCAACCCGAACGAACCCAACCAGATACCTCTTAGGGATCTCATTATAATAGGAACCCACTCAAAAACCCTAATCATATGTGTTAGGAATTCCTTATCTTATGTCGAGATATTATCTACATTAGGTGGCACTAACTCGCCTGCACTGTTTTAATCGCATCATCCTTAATGCGTCTCGATTAAGAATTGGTTCTTCCCACTTCCATACATTAGGATTTTTTCAACTTGCACTACCCCTAAAACCGTACAACCAACACACTGCCCGAACACATGGTTTGGGGAAATTCCTTCTCCTATGTCGAGATATTATCCGCTTTTGGTGACACTGACTCACCCGCATGGGTTCAATCGCATCCGTATTAATGCGTCTCAATTAAGGATCATGTTTTTCACTTTCCCCACACATCTGGACATGCTACACACTTTCAGAGAACAAGGAAACAAAAGTCTCACAACCGATAAGCCAAGAATTCCATATATCAAAGGTATAGAGTATAATATAAAAACAAATCTCAGAAGAGCAAAGAAAAACAAAAGTCAAAACAACTCCACGTACGGAGTGTGCATATGAGCCTCCCACTCCCATGTTCTCTCCTCGAGCCCTCCATGCCTCCACATCACACGAACCAAGGCGATGGTTCATCCACAAAGCACCTTCTCTTTACGATCCTCAGTTCCGACTGGTAGTTCCTCAAAGGTCCCATCATCTCCCACATCTAACTCTCCCCAGTCGATAACGTGAGAGTCTTCATGTAAGTACCGAAGAAGCCAGGATATGTGGAAGACGTCATGATCCTTCTCCAACTGAGGTGACAGGGATAGCTAATATGCCACCTCGTCGACTTTCCTCAGCACCTCGAAAGGTCCAATTAACCCAGGGGAGATATTACTCCCTTTCCCAAACCTCCGCTACCCCCGTTGAGGGGAAACCTTCAAGAACACATGATCTCCCACCTCGAACTCCAATGGCCTCCTCCGACGATTAGCATAAGACTTCTGTCAGTCCTCAGCCACTTTCATCCTCTCACGCAAAAGGTAGACATTCTCGGTGGTGCTCTGTACTACCTCTGGACCAAGAGCACCTGTCTCACCAACCTCTGCCCAGCAAATGCATGAACGACATGGTCTTCCATTCAAAGCCTCAAACGGTGCCATGCCAATAGTAGAGGGGAATATGTTGTTTTAGGAAAACTATACTAAAGGCATGTGGTGCACCCATGACCCTTAGAAATTCAAAACGCATGCTCACATCATGCCCTCCAATGTCTAGATAGTCTGCTCTGTCTGCTGATCAGTTAGGGTGTGGAAAGCAGTGCTAAGGCATAACTGGGTGCCAAAACCATGTTGTTATCCCCTCCAGACTCATGAGGTAAACCGAGTATCCTAATCTAAGATGATAGTATTTGAAACTCCATGCAAACACACCACCTGGTCTACGTACCTCTATGCTAAGGTACTCACCGGGCCTGACTCATTAATTGCTAAGAAGTGAGCTGATTTCGTCAGTCAATCCACCACTACCCAGATAGCATCATAACCACCCATTGCTCTGGGTAGTCCTATGACAATGTCCATTGAGACTTCATCCCACTTCCACTCAGGGACATCTAAAGTATGCAAGAAACCACTGGGAACATAGTGTTCTGCCTTCATTTGCTGACACACTAGGCATTTAGCCACAAACTCTGCCACTTCTAGTTTCACCCCCAGCCACCAAAATTTTTCCCTAAGGCCTCGGTACATTTTTAAAAACCCTGGATGTACCGCCAAGGCTGAGCTATGGAACTCATGGAGAACTCCCTCACGCATCGCCTCTGGAACAAACATCCTTCCATGAAAAATAATCTGAGGTCGGCTATCCTCTGGCCATCCTTCTGGAGCGTTTCACTGATCGATACGATCTCACATTACTTCTACCTCAGAGTCTCCCCACTGAGACTCTTCCACCTGCTGCAATAAGGAGGACTGCATCGTCATCTGAAACAAACTACCTCTAACACCCTATACCATTGCATCCAAGTGCAAGGCAGCCAACTCTCCCATCACTCTCTAAGAATCATAGGATTCCCGAACCACTTCCTTATGCGACAACCTACTCAGGGCATCAGTCATAACCTTGCCCTTACCTTCAGTGTAAGAGATCTCGAAGTCATAGTCTTGGAGAAACTCTACCCATCTCTGCTTCCATAAGTTTAGGTCATGCTGGGAGAAGATATAACGTAGTCTCTTTTGATCTGAGAAGACCACAAAGAAATCCCCAAAGAGGTAATGTCACCAAATTTCAGAACGAAAACTACTGCTTCATGCTCTAGGTCATGGGTGGCATAGTTACTCTCGTGAGGGCGCAACTGCCAAGACCCATAACAGATCACACCCTTCTTCTGCATCAGTACGCACCCCAAAACAAGGCCAGATGCATCACAAAACACCTTGTACACAAACCCTTCCTCTGGAAACCTGAGTGCGGGAGCACTGACCAACTTCTCCTTCAGGTAGTCGAAAGCTTTCTGGCACTGCTTGCTCTATAGGAAGACCTGGATCTTCCTAGTCAAAGTCTTCAATAGAGAAGAAACTCAAGATAATTCCGAAACGAACCTCCGATAATAACCTTCCTACCCCAGGAAACTATGAACTTCTGCCACGCTCTTGGGTATCACCCATGAAACAACTGCTTCCACCTTTGACGAGTCCACTAACACTCCATTCTGAGACACTAAGTGCCCATGGAATTTTACTTCTTGTGTCAAGAACTTACACTTCAACAATTTCCCATAAAGCTGGTGGTTTCAGAGGACTTCCAAGACTTCCTTGAGATGCTCAACGTGCTCCTCCTCTGATCTTGAGTATATCAGGATGTCATCAATAGAGAAAATGATGAACCAGTCCAGAAACTCTTGGAAGACAAGGTTCATAAGTCCCATGAACACAGATGGTGCATTTGTAACTCCAAACGACATCACTAAAAACTTGAAGTTCCCATACCTGCACCTGAAATCCATCTTAGAGATGTCACTGTCCTTTACTCTCATCTGTTGATATCCAGATCATAGATCAATATTAGAAAACAAACCTTCTTCATTTAGTTGGTTGAAATGATCATCTACCCTTGGAAGGGGGTAAAGGTTCTTGAGTGTTACCTGATTCAACCTTCAGTAGTCTATGCATAAGATGAGACCACCATCTGCCTTCATTATGAACAAAACTGGAGCACCCCATTGCAACACACTGGGTCGAAAAAAACCCTTCTCCATCAGATCATCAATTTGAATCCGCAACTCCTGCAACTCTGAAGGTGTCATCTGATAAGGGGCCATCAAAATCGGACAGGCACCAGGCGGTAAGTCTATCCCGAACTCAACATCACGTCAGGGGGGTAGAGCCACAACCTCCTCAGAAAAAACATCGATGAACGCCCCAAGAACCTCTGGAACATCCACCATCTCTGTATTAGAGGAAACCACTGATAACCTACCTAACAAGTAAAGGAGAGGCTTCACATGCTGGCTTCCCACCTAACAGCTCCTCTCGCCAAAAAAAGATACATGCTACCCATCCACGTCGGAGAACACGACCCTTCTTCAAAAGCAGTCAATAATGGCACTAATAGAAAACAACCAGTCGATACCTAGGATGACATCGTATGGATGAATCTATAGCAAAAAAAGGTCCCCACTAGATCGATGTGGTCCCAACGTCAGCCCACATCCCCAGCAAACACAAGATACGCAAGTCTGCCTTCCAATTGGTGTGCTCAGCACTAGGGGTACAGAAAGTCTCCCTACGTCAAGACCCAAAGAATTGGCTAGACCGGGTGAAACAAAAGAGTGAGTAGCTCCTAAATCAAACCAACAAACAAATCATACCTCGCACCACCTCTCTTCCTGCCGGAGCTGTTAACTCTGTTGTGTGCATCTGTCCACACCTAGCTTATTTACCTCTCTAATGTTGGGCACCTCACCGACCATGTCCGGGTCAAGGTCCCTAAGGAGAACCCTAAGGTCAGCCTCCTCCTGCAAAGTCTGCCCTCGGAGGAGCAAGGTCCTGCTGCTACTGGAAGGGCCTCACCGACAACTGGTGCTGCTGAGGCGGGCACTGAACCTACCCACCTCCACCGTAATGAGCTCAGGTTGGGAACCGACTCTAAATATTCCCAAAACCTCCACAATAGAAACACTTCGGTTCTGGGCTCGTGGAAAAGGGGCGAGGACCCAAAGATCTGAACTGGAACTGCTGGGGCCTGATCCCTACTGGCCTGAATCTGGAAGGTCCTATCGTAAGAGACCTGCTGCTGACTACCTTTTCATTCGACGAACTCGGATGGATCCCCTCTCGTGGTGCACCTACTTGTGAGTGCATCCTCTCTACAACCCATGCCTTCTTCTGTACTTCCATGTACGTTAGAAGAGTGAAGGCGGTGATAGCATACTCGAGTGTAGGACGAAGAGCCTCCTCCAAACGTCTCGCCTGAGACTCCTCATCTAGAAAGAGATCCGGAGAAAAGCGTAGGAGATCCTTGAACTTGATCCCTAACTCTTGTACTGACATACTCCCCCGATGAAGGGAGAGTAACTCCTGCCACTTCTATGCCTTGATCATGGACGAAAGAAATTCCACTCGGAATTCCTTCTCAAATTCATCCCACAGAACCTCTGACTCTGTCCTCTCTCCAAGGTAGAGCGTCCACCACTGACGTGTCGTACCTCTCAGCTGACTGAATTCTAGGGGAACCTAGTACTCTCGCAGACTACAGATCAAAGTAAAAGTGACCCCTAGCTCCTCAAGCCACCCCTTCATCTCTATATCCAATGTACTACCCTCGTAATTCTTGACGGTTTGTCGCTGGAAAGAATGGAGAGTCTTCTGCCACTGGCTATCATCCTACTCCCAGTCAATCCTCAACTGATCGAACGCCTGTATATGCTGGGCCTCGGCTGTCTGAGCCACCCGAGGATGACGTCTAGGCGCCAAAGCTATACGGTAAACAATGATCGCCTAAGCCCAAGTAATAAAGAAATTTCTCAAGGTTTCATTTTAACATTTTATTAAATTTCTTTCCCAGAACACCCAAATCAAGTAAAACACAATCATGATGATGCATGTACCTTCCCTAGAATCTCTACCCTGCAATTAATTTATTATCACTTGGTTGTTTGGTTGGCTTAGAGTCCTTGCATCGGATCATGGGGGCCCCTAAAATCCTGTGTCCTAGCCGGTCTTCCCTAGCCTATGTCACGGACCAAGGTCAGCCAACACTGTTTCCATACCATCCCATGCAATCCTCACTGTTCTTAACTACAGACTACATCCTATCTCTCAACCATCACCTCTGATACCATTCTGTCATGACCCCCTCCCACCAATGATGCCCCTCCTGAGATGGAAATGGTGAAAGGGAGTTAATGACCCTCGAGTCCCACCTCTAGTAGGCCCCAGGGTGGCGACTAGCACCAAGGGTATGAGTTTTTACAAATATGGGAGGCATTACCCTTTTTATTATTTAAGATCGGGAAATAAGATGAGTGAAACACCAAAAGGAAAAGTAACCAGTAAATGGAAATAATCCCAAACCAATCCCACATTCATGTTTAAATAGTTCTGAAACAAGGTACATGTATGAGAAATCTTAAAAGTACAATACCAAAAGAAACAAGAGTACAACAAACTGCAACAACTCCAACTTTCCCGAGTAGTAGGGTCCCGCACGGCCTTGGTAGTCCTCCTGGAAATCTAAAAGTAATCGTAGGGTGAGCATAAAAGTATACTCATTAGGGAAAACTAAAGCTCTCGTGCACAAGTGGGGAGACATCCTAATGTCCCGTGAGGACAAAAGAAGAAACCAAAACCTATCAAGGAATTCTATCCACCCAACCTCACCAGCCACACTCACCAAAACACAAAACAATAGGTAGTAGTATATAATAACAAGAGTATTGGGTACCCCGCACCATTTTCCCCAACTAGTTAGCTGCTCTTCCTAACGGCGAACATCCTGACGCTGCCACACACTTCCCGCCCATACACACTTAGGCCTCACAACCACATATCCCGCCCACACACACCTGGGCCTCAAAACCACATGTCCCGCCCGCACAGACATGGGTCTCACAACCACATATCCAACCCGCACACACCTAGGCCTCACAACCACATATCCCGCCCACACACACCTGGGCCTCATCCCAATGATTCTTGGGAAAAAGTAAACCTTCTGGAAGATACATGGGTTAATACCACCCCAATAGAAACCTACCTGAAGAGTCTTACGTGTAAGGTCACCTCAAGCCATCATAGCTTATGGAAGGAGGAGGAGGAAGGAGCAAGTAACTAAGGGGAAACACCCTCTCTAATGAAATGGGAGTTTTTGGAACTAAGTGCTCAACATGGGTGGGGTGCAACAAAACACCAAGATACAGATATATATATGTGTATACCAAACACCCAACCCAACCTATGACTTCTAAATAGAGAAACTAAGAACGTGCCTTGGTAATGCTATGTCGAAGCATGCATACAACAAACAACCCCAACCCCGTTTAGGTATTCATTTTTCAACAGAATTAGTTTATTAGTTCCTTATCTAATGGGAAATTATCTACAACCAACCATATCAATCATTCGTAAAACTTATTCCTTCCATCTACAAATCATGTTAAGAAAACATAAGAAACACAAACAAGTCCCTTCTTATTAACAAACTAGACCCATTAATTATTATTCCCGTTCCATTACCATGCCCCTCCATTCATTAACACTTCCACTTTTATTTATTATTCACAACCCATAGTTCATTCACATTCAAACCCATCCCTGCAGCCCCACTGCCAACCACCTTAACCACAAACACACCAAAACACGTACATCATCACCCCTTGATACCATTTATCACAGCCCCGTTTCCCATCATCAATATAGCATTCATACCAACCCACAACCAAACCAATCACATCCCCGTTACTCACCCAATCCACACCAACCCATAAAACACCCCTACACATAAATAAACCCAAACATGCACCCACATGTTTATTTTTTCATTTTTGTTTAACTGGGGTGATCACACAAGGTTTTCAGTTATTCATTTTACCAGCCAACTTTACATGATTAACCAATTCCCACTTTCCACAAAGTTTCCGTCCATAAACGGTCTAGAAAGATAGGGAAACATTTAATTGCGCAAGAAAAGGCCCCCAATGACTGTTATTTTCAGAAGACATAATCCTATTCAATTCAAAACATAACAATAGGATAAATAATGATAAAAATAATAATTTCCTCATCCCTGTTTTTAAGCCAGTTATTATCTTTATTAAACATGTTCAAAAGTATTTCACGTAAACAAGAGGGCACCCACCCCGCATGATACACAATTTTTAGAGACGAAGGTAAGATCCCTACCTCCACAGGTTCTGATCAGAACGCTCCACCGGGTCAACATTAGAAGACGTTCGTCGGCGTCTGTCGCTTATGTCAAATCCCTGAAAAACCACCTCGAGTGGAAGCTGGGAAGGAAAGGCCAAAGGGAAGACAACTGATCTAAGCTCAGAAGATCCATCTCATCATTACGATCCCGTGGCCGCTTACGGATCGTAAATCAGAGCTCAGACGAAGAAGTTATGGAAGAAAGGAGCATAGGAGTCTCTCTCGGGAGAGCTTTGCTCGAGGGAATGAGGAGAAGAGGAGTGATTTGAAAAGGAGGAGAGGCCCCCTCCTATTATAAGTGAGAAAAACTAAATTACACGGAGTGTAAATTCTAGTACACGGCGTGTACTCGGATATTTCACACGGTCTCCGGGCGGCTTCAAACATGGCCTTCGACGCAGAACATGGTTGTTGACTGGTCAACACAAGATTTGAGGGTAACGCGTACGTGGGGAGGGACTACACGGCGTGTAGTATGTGATAGACTACGTGTACTCATTTATTTCAAACGGCAAGGACACAACTTCAACACAGCACATGGTCGTTGGCTGGTACACACACGATTTAAGTGTAACGCATACACGGGGAGGGACTACACGGCATGTAGTATGGGACACACAACATGTACTCATTTATTTCGCATGGAAAAGACACAGATTCAACACGGCACACAGCCGTTGACTGGTCAACACACAGTTTGAGGGTAATGCATACGCGGGGAGGGACTACACGACGTGTAGTATGGGATACATGGCGTGTACTCGTTTATTTCCTACGACAAGGACACGACTTCGACACAGGATATACCCGGTGAGGTGGTACATGTTTTGTACTCACACTACACGTCTTGCAGTTACAAAATTCTGAAAAGTGTGGGAAAAGTCCATTTTACCCTTCAGAACACTTCATGACCTTATTTTTTGACAAATGAAAGGGCCGGAGAGGTCTAGGCCATTATAGGTATCCCTAGGTATAATTCTCCTCAAAATTTAGTTGAAGTTTTTTTAGGATAAATACTATATTAATATAAATAATTCCCTACATTGGAATGTTCTAGGAGACACAAAGTGAACATCTATATAACCATATCTCAAATTTCCTTGATATTTGTGACACATTACCACATAATGGTGTGCCCTAAAACATGATCAAGTAATGGATATACATGTTTTCACTATGGGATAGAACAACATATTGATATAAGAGTCATCTAGATATATATTTTACCACATGCGATGAGATGGAAAAATAGTTTTTGGAAAAATATTTTCCTCTTATGATGATATGGAAACATATGAGTGACCCTTATAGTTTAACTTAGATTAATGGATAGACATATTAGAAGGATTAATACATATTCAAATAACTATTAAGAATTTGTTCACACCATGTGTTTTATGTGTGGCTATATATGAAAATATTATACTTTAGATTTCATCACACTTCTCAATCTATGGTGGATGCCTCATCTAGTAGAGGCATGATGATGAAGTCATCAGATGTTGGTCAATACCTCCTCGATGATGTCTCCCACAAGAACAACCACTAGAATGGTGGAAAATGACCAATAATGGTGGGATTTTTCTAGTGGGTGAGACTACCCATTTATCTACTCATATGTTGGACCTCACTAAGAAGTTGGAAAAGTTTTAGTTTCCCTCACAATGGTCATCACAACTAGAACTAACATTCATAGTATAGCCTTGTGAGTCTTGTGGTGGTTTTCAAACTTAATATGAGTTCCAAACTAAATTATAAGAAAATAAAACCAATAATTTTGACTATTTCATTTATAATCAAGGTATATAAAAAATTTAAAATACCTACAAGCAGTCTAGAAAAATTCACCCTAGTAACCCAAAAATCTATGATTAGACCTCTGTAGAGGAGGCCAAAGTTATTCAATATATCAAATTCCACAAAGGTGTTTATCTAAAAAACAACCTCAATGGCCATTAAAATAATTACTCGCCATATATATCAATAATATATGTTCTAAAAACAATAATATAAACTATTTTAACAATTATTATAAAATCTTACGCATCCTAAAAAATAATCTATTGAGGAAATGATTTGAGAATAAAATCATTGAATATAAAATTGGTTTTCTTGAAAATTAAAGTACACGAAAAATAAAAAGGCTTATCATTTAAACCATGAACATCAATTGGAGTATATATCTAAAACTCTTTAATATGGGTTACTGAGTAAATTTCCCAGAAACATTAAAACGCATGCATGGAAGGGAGATAAATTTGTGATTTCATGAATCATGTAATATAATGGGGATATATAAATACCAGAGGATTTGAAATATGTGAAAACTAATATAAAATATTTATGTATGAATAAGGATAAAGAGATAAAGTACTAAGATGGTGCTAGAATGAAATATGAGATCGGTGGAAAAAATCCTAAAGACTAACAAATCTATCACAGAAGTATGATTTACACATAGAATTAAACAGGGGTTCAAATATGAATAATATAAAGATCCAACACCCTATAGACCTCCTTTACCATTTCCTGATAGGTTATTAAAAGGAAGAGTGGTGCCCCAATAAAAAAACATTGTGGATATTTACAAATTGATCCACATTAACATCCCTTTTGTAGAATCTACAACACAAATGTTTGATTTTTTGAGGTTTTTAATGAATTCTGATCCAATAAATGAAATTTGTAATAATTGAAAGTTAAATTCATTAATTAATATTTCTCAACATCTATGTAAAGAAAAATAAAATAAAAATGAAAGACCAAGATATTTTTTGAATTATATTCATAATTAGTTCATACATCATTGTAAAATTAATCTATTTCTGGTGTGCAAGAGTTAATCAAACATAAATGCAAATATTTTAAAATATGGGACTAGATATGTAAAATCTATCAAGGGTAGCATTGCAGCATGTTTAATTAATCGTGAGTTATCCTCAGGGAATCCTATAATATAATCTTATTAAAGTTTGGAAATTGAATCTACTAGATAATTTATTCATCCCTGAGATGGAGGAATTTGGGAATATAAAAATAATTTTGTAAATACTACTTCTTAAAAAAATGAGGAAATTTATATGATATAAAATAAGAATGAATGAAATTTCATATTAATGATAAACAAGTTGTACTAAAATTGGAAATGATAGTTTAATAAATATTATATTAAAAAAAACCTATTTACACTAAGAACAAATAAATGTGAGATTTTTAATTGTTCATTATTCATGTGGAATAAGATATAGAAGATTCATTAAAGATGAATCTAAAGTAGGAATAGGATGAGGAGATTAGGATAACCACTAATGAATTGGTTTCTAAGAAAGAGAAAAAAAATAAATAATACTATAGAAGATTTTAAGTTATACATTTAATAGAAACATTATAAAGATACTTATACCTAATTTTCAATTTCAATATCATAAATCATAGGATTCTAAAGATGATTATACTAGCTAGTTTACTAAGGTATTCATTTTTTATGCAATAAGGGTATCCAACCAGCAATAAATATTTCATATATGACCAAGGAATGGAAGGAAAGAAATCTTTTTGTTTCAATGATATGGAAGAAAACAATTCTTATATTATAGAAAATATAGTATGAATCATCCACACTATCTCACTCATAATTATTTTTTAGAATAAGGGATGAAGCCTATCCAATATTCAAAGAGAAGAATTTATCCACCAATGAAATAAATGGTCAAGAAGTAAGTGCTCAAATTTTTGGATGAAATAATTAAATTATCTATTGTAGATAGTGAGTGGGATAGTCCTATATATCTTATTCTTATGAAGGTGGATTGTTTTTAATAATGTGGGAAATGAGAAGATTCTAAACTAAACATTCTTTGGTTGGAGACTATTTGTGGTCTATAAATGATTTATTTAATCCAAATAAGAAGGTCCTTTTTCTACTATTAATTTATCATATGTTGTAGAGGTTAATCATAACTGAATTATGATATTTTTTTTATCGTTATTAAAATTCAACCTTTATAGTAGATACTAAAAAACCTAGATGATTAATCAAATTCTATATTCATTAAACCATATAAAATATTATCTAATTAGTGTGTATTTTATATGCACAATTATCTAGTTAATTTTAAAAGGAAAATGAATCATTTTTTCATGACATAAAAGTTGAATTTTTGGATATATTCCTGGATGATCCCTCTATTTATGGGATATTTTTTGGAGTATATTGCAATAATCTAGACATAGATCTCAAATATCATGAATTAGAAAATTTGGTAAACATTAGGAGGTGTTACATTTTATAATATATTTAGGTGTAGTATTGGGTAATAAAATATTAATGTTGTTAATTAAACTTGATCTTATGAAAATTAATGTTATAAAGGAGTATCCTTAACTGGGAATGGTTAAGGGGATATGGACCTTTCAAATTTCTATGAGATTCTACCACTCCTTTATAAAGGGTTTTTTCAAAAGAGATGAACCACTCTAACATATTTTGGAAAAGTATATTGAAAAAGATTTAGATAATCATTATAAATAATACTTTTCTAAATTTATAGAAAATTTTCTGTTGAAAATGATAATTATAACTCACAATTGGAAAAAGGAATTTGTGCTGATGTGCAATGTGACTAACTTCAATATAGGAGAAATGATTATACAATGGTTCTGCCAAATATTTTGAACAATTTATTATTATTTCCAAATAATAAATTATTAATAAATAAATTATTCATCTAATGACAAAAAAACATTACTAGTTTTCATGTTTACTTATGATAAATTAATGTCCTATATTATTTAGTCCAAATTGATTTCTTATAAAGACCATGTAACTTATTTAGATTTTTTTAGAAAATATATGATAGTCTAAGGATTGATTTTTTTTATTATATGGTTTTAAGAGTTTGAAAATGTAATTAAATATTATATGGTATCCGATAAGGTGGTGGAATACCACTATTCAAGGTTTCACATACTTTATATATAATAGGATGGAGGGATGGATAATATTGACGTGTTTCCAAATGAAATGAATTTATGTATTGATTTACAAGCCTACACATGGTTCCATGATATATAAAATTACTAGGAGACTATCAAAATTTACACCTAATCCTCAAACCAATAAAAGAAGATGTTTTTGTCCAGTGTATCACGTTAATTTTATGATAATATACTTATTTTCAAGAGATTCACAGATGGCCTAATATGAATGTATATCCCTAATCTAGAAATACAAATCATGCTATAATTTTATCATTCCTCACCAATGTGTGGACACTATGGGCATGAAAAAATAGTGTAAAATATTCATCAAATTGAATTATTTTAACCGATACTTAATTGAGTTATCACTGATTACGTGATGATTTTTGATCATCATCAATGGAAATAACCCACTAATAGATGAAATGAAGTTTATCAAAACCCAATTAAAGAACATAATGTGTATGATTTGTGGGAAATATAATTAATTTACCCATTTACAAAATAGTTTGGAATGACATGAATCCATATATGTGTAGATTACATTTCCAAATGGGTAAAGTCTAGTTCTACTTCTATTAATAAAATTATGGATGTAATGAATTTATTAATGGGAAAAATCTTCACATAGTTTTCAATTCTATGATATCTAATTATTGATAGGTAAACTCATTTAAAAAACTACATGATGTTGAGATTTTTTAAAAATTACAATGATAAATATTAAACTATCACTCTATAACAATAATATACTATTGGGACTGTTGAACTCTCCTGCTAATAACTGGAGAAAATTATAGAAAAGAAAGATAAAGTAGGTGTAAAATAATAGAGAAAGAATATAGAAAATAATTTCTTGGTTTACTGATTACAATATAAAATGACTATTGTTATAATTTCATTATGTATAATCTATTAGAATATTTTCCATTTACTGGTAGTATTGTAACATCACTCCTTTTAGGTTCAGAGGAATATGAACTTAGATATCCAACATGTGAGTGAGAAAATTTTATTGCTTCTAGATGAATTGGAGGAGATGATAATAGATTCCCAGGAGAATGGAAAAAAAAATATGTATAAGGCTAAAAATTTTCATGATTGAAACATTTCCTAAAATAATTTTCTAATATATATAAAGGTATATAGTTTAACATTTATTTACAAATATTTTTGAGAAAGTTCAAATCATGATTCTCGAGGATGTTAATGGTGTTTAAGGAGATCCACTAAAGTATTATTTAAATACATATAAAGAATGGGGATTCATTCAATGTGAATAGGAATAGGTTGATCTTATTTATTGAGTAATTATCTTAAATATTTGTGATATCATTAATGTTTCATTAATGATGATGAATGGTATGTCTAGATCTCAATGTTAAATGAAGTCCAGGCTTGGAGGAGACCCAGATATGTTTTCATGTGAATTTGTAATCATTTTAGAGTTGTTTTAGATTATTTATCATTATATACTTTAGTAACAAAATTAACTCATTTGATGAATACTAAAGGGTTGGGTGTTGGGGTCATATTAGTATCCAAATTAGTTAGCTCAATTGATGGTGTGACTATATAGTAATTCTCTAATGTCATTATAGTGGAATAAAGGTCATGGCGTACATAGAACATTCACATCATGAAGTAGGAATGATATTAACATAGACACACAATAAATACTTATAGGGTACCACTACACCATGGTTGAAATCCATGAATAATAATCTCAAATATTATAATATAATTCATGGAATGTTGAAGGTGATTTATTTTGTGACACTTCCTCGGAAAAATATATAGTTTTATATAATGAATTCACATTAAAATATATGTTGTGATTTATGTAGACTAAAATAAAATATTTCATGTAGCATATCCTAATAAATATAATTCATTTATCATTTCATGGACACAACATGAATATCTCCACCATGTTAGGATGTACATAGTGGATTTGAAATTACCGTACAAATCCTAAATTTACATGGTGACCTCTTGAATTCCCTTCACCATGAGCTCCAATGATGCATGACTCTTCACCATATATGCATGTAAATAACAAAGTAGGTCCTAGTTACCCCCATTCATTATTATAACAAGGGTACCATTAATTTATCCCTGGATATTATATTAATTTTAAAGGATCTATCCCACTCCCTTCTCAATTTTGGATATGTTTTAATTTTTTATTCCTTCATGTAATACATTTCATTTTTACCCTAATAATTATTTATATTACACCCATTAAATGAATACATAGATGAAGAAATTGATTTTACACTTATTTTATATATATGTTAGGTGGCTCACTGGGTGTCCTGAAGCTGTATGGATAGCTAGAAATCCTTCAAGTCATGGTCTCCTGTTGCGCCATCACCGGCGGACGGTTTGACCGGCCACCGCTGCCCCTGCACACCTTGCAGTGCGGTCACACACCGTCACCTCCATCGCACAGCTTTCCGCTATGCCGGCTGCCGCCCTCACCCCCCCCCAAGGCTGCCTAGATTCATCCTTCTCCTCAACTAGTGGCGCAGACACATGCCACCCTTCCTTCCTCACGGTTGGCTAGGTTCCGACGACCGGCTCTTTCCCCAACTCATTGTGGATTCTTTCCAAGCCTAAAAAATTAAACGATCACATATTTTCAATCCTAGCGTCAAGGGATTCGTGTCCATATATCATTCTCATAAAAACTCCATGTTTCTTGCAGCAATAAATATTTGTCTTTGAGAACGGATGAAGAACGCATGAAAAACCACAATGTTTGCGGAGGGTTCGGGCCGTTTTCGTTCGGCCCACACCCTCCGTGTTAGAATGGTAGCAAGTGACTTATTTATTTTTGAATCAAGAAGAATATAAACATTTTTAAATCGAGATGAACGTCATGAATATGGAAAGGAATAATCAAATTAAAATCCCTACAATATACCTTGCAACATCCTCCCACAAAGACGAAGGAATCGCAGGTCAACCCATTAGACGGTTGACCGTGTTCTTCGCATAATTTCCAGAATGTGGAAAGGAAGTAAAAAATTCCCAAATGAAAATAATCCCCTTCCTCATGATCATTAGATAGCGTCCATGAGTGAGGAAGTGTCCGCATTTGTCTTCCCTCGCAACTAGCCTCCAATGAAGTAACTTGTTCTTTGATCTCCAGTTTGGGGTTTCGGTGTCACTCGTCACATCCCGCTGGTACCGGTTCTTTCCTCTATGTGTCTGGCGTCAGTACACTTTGTCAGCACTTCATTTCTTGGGTATGCAGTGCAAAAACCTCTCCCCAAGCTCCATATAAATAGAAGAGGGGAAGGTTGTGCAATGTTCGTGGGATTAATGAAGGCCCATTTATTAGGAACCTTCCTAATTCCCCAACAGTGAGGTCACATAGAATTGAATGGTCAAGCCAATTATTGGCTTGACACGTCGATGGTACCACCTTACCGCTCTTCCGTTGGAGGATTAGAATAAAAATAAAATAATATTGTTTTTTATTTATTTTATTAAAAGGTTCCAAAAAATAATTTTTCCTCCAAACCTACTGCGGTCTAAATGAATGTCTCTTTAAGTGAATATCGGTGCTGCGAGTTCAACGGTACCCTTATATTTCAATTTTGTGAAACGATTCAAAATTTATATAACGCTGCTCAAGCGTTTACAGAACTTACCCGAAAAAAGGTTCGGAAAAATTATAATTGTCACCCTTGATCTGAGCCAGTCAAGGTTAGGCTCTTCTTAAGTAAAACACGCCCCAAAAAACCAAATAGTACTCTTGTATTTTCAATATGAGTTATCTTTTAGATGTTATTAATTCTAAAAATAAAATAATTGTCACCTAATTATTTTATTTATTGTTAAAAACTAACTTTTACTGGTGGATCACACTGACCAATGTTAGTATCTGCCTAAAAAGAGAATACTATCACAAGTTTAATAGTGTTATCAGATTTTCAATACGAGTTACCGTTTGTGAGTTATAAGAATTGGAAAAATAAAATAATTATTTTAATTATTTTATTCACGATTATGCAATTTTTGGGTTTTCTCACAGGAGGCTCACGCCGACTAAACTAAAGTCGCTCCTCGTGTAAACCCACCAACCTGAATGCAACGGTGCCCTTAGATTTCTGATCTGAGTTACCATTTAAGAGTTATTCCACTTTTTTCAGAAAATTATTTAGGCCTTCTAATTTACACTAAACCAAACATCAACGGATCATTCCGGGAACTCTGGGTCTCGGAATCACACACCGTAAGATTTCACGATCTCAAAATAATTACATATAATTAAAAATAATAATCTAGAATTTCCAGGACATTACATATGAGTACTATATATTTAGTTTTTATATGTTAATTGACATATAAATCCTAAAATTGTATATGGATATTGAAATTTTAGTGTTATTCATAGCCATCACATATTTCACAAGATAATTCCCAGAGGACTAGTTTTTTCGTTAAATTTTATAGAATTATTTCATTCTTATGAGTTATTTAATTATAATTTATATAAGAATAAAATATTTTTATGGGTTTTTGTTATTAAGTTTATTTGATTTATGAATCTATTTCGTTAAGGAAAATTACATGTTTCAAACAAGTTAATGTATTAATATATACATCAAATGGATTTTTTTATAAATTTCCAATAAAAAATTATTCATATTCTTAAATACTCTTATATAGACATATAATACATATGTTACTTGGGAATATTATAAGAAATGGATTAAAATCATGCAAAGCTATAACAGTACTCAAGATTATTTTAAGGGTGGTTGGTATCCAATCCCACCATTAAATATAGAAAAATAACCCTTATTTTAGTTTAATTTTAATCTAAATATAAACTATTCATTAATCTTTTCTCATGGTGAATCCAAATTTCAAAAAATTATTTACTGAAAATATAGGGTAATAGATATAATAATCCCCAATTTATATTCATAATAAATTAATCATTTATTTAATTACCCAAGATCAACAAATATAATTTTATTTTGAATAAAATTATTCAATAAATAGAATAATATTTATATAGAATAGTAAAAACATTTTCAAATAATGTACAAAAATATTAATAATATAAAAAATTGATATTAGTGAATATAAATTTGAAAATTAAAATAAACAAATGATTAATTGAAGTAGATAGCCCCATTGTAGTAAATTTACATTTTTTTAAATAAGACGTTCACTAATAATAAAATTCCATTTATAATTATATAAAAAATTTATAATTCATTATTATATTATGTATAAATTCATCATCAATTATAACTTGGATTATATATTTATAATATTTTTGAAAAAATTCACTTTTTAACATGGTTAAGAGTGAACACTTTCATTCCCCAAAGTCCTAAAATACATAGCTTAATGGAACATAGGAAAAATGACTATGGATTATTGGGTCAAAGGTAATATAATAGAATAACCCCATCCCCAAGCTTCATGAATTTCATGACCAACTCCCACCATAGATACCCTCATGGGTGGGTAAATAAGAATAGGATATAATTACCCCTGATTCATGCCACCAATAAGCCTCGAGGTAGTAACTAGCACTAAGGGTATATATATTTTCAAAAATTAGAGGGATTTCCTTTTTATTTTGAAAAAAATGATCTGTTGAAAATACGGTCTATCCAAAAACAACTCCAAGTCATATATATATATATAATAAATTTAAAATACATCCCACATGCATGTTTAAAAAAATATTACAAATACAAGAAAAAGTCCAATGTAAGTACCTAGTGTAAAACAAGTCAGTGACACAACCGTTGTCCAAAAGTCAAATCTAGTAAGGTCTAACAAAATCCATGAAATCCTTCTGAATACGTGAAAGAAGATTATATACGTAGCGTGACCATATAGGAATACTCAGTAGAAAATCCAAAGTCTCTCAATCACATGTGAGAGAGGTATACTAATGATCCCGTGAGAAACTACAGATCCAACAACTCCTAACATGGTATACTAACCATCCCCACCTCACCAAGCCATGCTCACCATGTAACTCTAATCGAGTAAAATAATACAGTAAGAACATCGATGATTGGGTACCCCGCACCCCTATCCCATAGATTATCCACTCTCACAACCTAAATGAAAATTTTATAGCACTCATAACTATTTTGTACACACCACATCAAAACCCACCTACACAAACATGAGACTCACAACCACTCAATGCCCCATTACCGAGGCCATAAGCCACATCACATCCCACCCATAAACACCCAGGTCCCATTCCACATCCAATCCCTCCCTCCCATAAACACATAGAAAAAATACCACATCACACCATGAAAACACCTAGGGTGGCACAAAACATCTCATCCAAAAGACAGATCGGAAAACATAATACATCTTATCCTAAAGTCTCATGAAAAAAACTCCCTTGCACACACCTTGGCACCACAAACCAAAAACTACCAAAAATATTATAGGATACCCCTACCTAGAAGGAGCCGGGAAAACCAGGTTGCTAGCCATCTTTCCTCCCACCATGAGGGTTGGGAAAGACACCCTCCCCCATGATGATTGGGGTGTTTGACATATAGTTCCCCACTAGAGTGGTATGTGTATAGAAAACACAAAATATATACATGTATATATAGATATTATACCAACACTTCTACTCAACTAATGGGTTCTCAAACAAAAAAACAACTTGAAATACTTCCAACATTGCTACTACCAATATTTCAATCACACACACCAAGTCAAAACATCTTTCCAATTACCAATCAATTTTATTAAACCGCCTTCATTATTTATTCAAAACTCAATTACTCATTCTATTATCAAAACCAACACCAGACGGTTCCAAACATTATTTGAAAATTATTTATTCATATATTCCATTAATATCTAAGAAACTAAGAAGAAAATAACACATAGTACACCATACAAAGAAATTCACACATAGAGAAAATCCATGAGAAGTTCCCATACCAACCAAGAAAAAGTACCTGAATTCTAAATGGACCTAGAAACACTACCAAAGCCCAACTCGATTTCAAAACCACTACAAAAAAAATCTCATCCATTACAAAATAAATCAATACCTCAACCTCATATTCCACTACACCACCCAAACCACCCCACATCACATAGCCACACCCAAAACCCTACTACCACACAAGTGAGAAAAATCCCACACACAACATACCACCAAACAAAATAAGAAATACATATTCAAATTTAACAATGAATTCCATACAAAATTTCCACTTTTTAATTTAGGTCTTATCATGGAAATATTTTTATCCTGGGTTATCCATTTAATTACTGAGTGTACGTGATTTACAAATTTCAATATACATGTGTTAAACAGAAATCAACCAACATGAAACTTGTTTAGTGCGAAACCAAGGACCACCAACATGCAAGATTTTTAATGGTATCTTTATCCCATATAGATAAAAATATCATCAATAGAAATAGTAACACAGTAAAATATATGTTACATTCCCAACCCCATATTTCTTAATTTAAACCCAATTCAATTATCTTTATTAATCATGGATCTAATATGTTCACAAAAAATACATCCATATACACATCTTATATGATGCATAATTAAGAATACTAAAGGAAAACCAACCTAGAAGAAGATTTGATTGGTTGTTTCTGAATGAACCAAGTCATCAGGGCATATGCAGTAGGAAACTCAAAGGAAAACACAAACCAACCAGTTCAACATAATGACACGACTCCTATTGGGAGAAAGGTTCTAAAATCCTCATACTAAGAGATAATAAGAATGAAATAACAATGAGAATGGTGTTTCTTCCCTTGTAATATCTAAAATAGGGTAGTAGTTTAGATACATCTTTAATTTTACATTAATGTCGCATCCAGTCAAGATTACGTGGTTTGACTTATTTAAATCCTTGGACTCTCATGCATTTAAATATATGTCTCATACCCAAAAAACCACTTTAATTTGATATTAAACTCATTTTACATCAATTAAAGTTGTAACAAGGTGAAACTAGAAAAAGGGAAATGATTGGATGACTCATCGCTATCTAAGTTATTGATGGAAGTCACTAGTATGAGTCACTTATTGTGAGCAGCAATCATGAGTCACAATCAAGAGTGTCCATTGTGAGTCACCATTGCAAGACATCATTGGGATTCTCCAACGTTATTCACTCTTGGAAGTCCCCATTCGGCGAGCTACCATCGCGAGTCTCTATCGTGAGTCACCATCATGAGTTGTCGTTGGAAGTAAGCATTTGGTGAGAAACCATTACAAGTCACCATCATGAATCACCATTGAGAGTCAATATTGGAAGTCACTATTCAATTTGCTGTTGTCACAAGTCACCATCTTTAGCCACCATTCCTGACTCACCATCCTGACTCAACACTCATGAATCACCACTCCCAAATCATCATTTTATATCTTGAAAAACTATAAATTTTCACAATTTGTTGAAATAAGTCACCTAGAACACATAAAACACCATATTTTTAAAAAGTTATAGATCAGAGATGTCCTTTCCATTACATCGTATATGTCTTAAATTATTTTCTACCTCAAAAATTTCAAACCAAACCCATAAGTGTAAAGGGGTATGCACAACCACCATGTGATATACCTCTCAAGACTTTCATAACCCCTCAAGAACTACCACCATCTGAACATACCATCCTTTTATATCACAAAACAAACCACCCAATAAAAAAACATACCATCCTGAACACATGAATTAGATAAGTTCTTCCATGTAAATATACAATCTGCTATGGGCGAAACTAACTAGTCTACACCATTTTAATCGCATCGTTGTTAATGTGTCTTGATTATGAGGTTTGTATTCCCTTTTTGACATATTAGGACAATATTATACATTATTCAACCCACATATCAATCCAAAGGAAAAAATAATTTCTTAAAAACTATATTCAGATAATAAATTTCAAAAAAACACAAAGGAATACTAAAAAAAATATGGGTACTGAGGACATATTTCCATTTCCACTCTCATTTACTCTCTTCTAGGCCATCATGACTCCACAAAAAATAATGCAAATAAATGTTCCATTCACATAGATCTATATCCTGATGATATTGGATATCTATCTTTTTTCCACATATGTCCTGTCATCCTTTATAACTAACTCTTCCCAGTCAACGACATGGGATTCATATGGATGATACAAATGATGTTGAGAGATGTGGAAGACGTCATGGATCCTCCAAAACTCAATTGGAAATGTCAACTATAATGCCACTTCACAAAACTCATCCCAACACCTCAAAGGGTCCAAAAAAGGGATAAATCTTCCCCCTCGGCCAAACCTATGCTACCCACGTCGATGGGAAACCTTCATGAACATGTGGTCCCCATCCTCGTACTCCAAGGACCTCCTCCTTCAATCAACATATGGTTTATGGCAATCATGTGCCTCTTTTAATCTCTCAAAAATAATCTGAACCTTCTATATAATGCTCTGAAATACATCAAGACAAAGAATCTCTGTCTCCCCAACCTCCAGCCAACAAAATGGATAACTCCATGGTCTCCCGTGAAATGCCTCAAATTTTTCCATGCAAATGGATGAGTGATAGTTATTATTATAGTCATACTCTACCATGTGAATGTGTGGCACCCAAGATCATATTATGTGTAAGACACATGCCAGAAACATATCCTCCAACATCCAGATAGTATGTTATATCTTCCCATCTTTCTAAGGGTGGAAGTAGTGTAGGGGTTTAACTAGGTGCCAAGATATTGATTTAGTCCCCTCAAAACTCTTGAGGTAAACCACAAATCCTGGTCTAAAACAATGGGTCTTTGATCTCCAAAAAACCATACCACCTCATCCACATCCCTCTAGGCTAAGGCATCCATTATTCCTGACTCCTTGATCTTTATGAAATATCCCAATTTCATCAGTCAGTCTACTAATACCCAAATAGAATTGTAGCATCCTAAAGCCCTAGGTAACCCTATGAAGAAATCCATCGCGATTTCATAGAACTACCACTTGGGGACATCCAAGGGATGATAAAAACCACTTATAACATAGTTATAGATCATTAAATACTGGTAAACCAGGAATATTTCCACAAACTCCTCTACTACCCATTTAATCCCTATCTATTAAAATTACATCTTCAAGCCCTGGAACATTTTAGAAATTCATTAGTGTACTGCTAAAGGAGATTTATGATTCTCATAAATAACTCCCTTGCACATTTATACTAAAACAAAAAACCTCACATGAAATAGTATCTGATTCTGAAAATCCTCTTCTAATCCCTCTAGAGCTTCACCATGTCCAACATGATGGTGCAACACCTCTTCCTTCGAGTCTATCCACTGAGACTCCTCTACTAGCTACATAGGGGAAGATTGAATTATAATCCCAAACAAGAATACTCCACCACCATCCATTCCTACATATAAGTGAAAAGGTTACAACTCCTCCATTACTTTCCAAGAGTCCATAACTTCTTGGACAATCTATTTCAATGACTTCCTACTATGAAAATCTTCCAAGACATTTCCATTTCTTAAGGGGTAGGAGATCTCAAATTCATTTTCCTGAAAAAACTCCATCCACTTCCACTATCGTGGCTTCATATCACATTGGGAAAAGATATACCTCAAGCTATTTTGTTCCATAAAGAATACTATGAACTCATCAATGAGGTAATACCACCACAACATCAGCATAAAAACAACAACTACAAACTCAAAATTGTGGGTGGTGTTGTTTCTCTTGTGGATACATAACTAACTAGACCCATAAGTGATAACTCCCCACTAAATCATCAACATTTATCCCCACCTCATAAGGTAATCATCAAAAAACAACTCAAACATCACCCTTTCCTTAGGAAACATGTGGATTGGGGAACTAACCAAATTCTCCTTCATTTAGCTGAACTATTCTTGGTACTGATCACTATGCAAAAAATCTTGGTCTTTTCTAGTCATAGCATTCAGTAGGGCTATAACTGAAGACAAATTGGGGGGAAAAGTCCAATAATATCCGGTATGTCCATGAAAACTGTGAAACTTTACCATACTCTTGGGTGTTTCCCATGAAACAATTACTTCATTATTCGACGGGTGAACCACTACACCCTTCTAAAACACCACATGCCTAATGAAATGTACCTCATGTGTCCAAAACATTATCTTGGAAAACATTCTGTAGAGCATGTGGTGTAGAAGAACATGAAATATGGTTTTAACATGATTGAAATTCTCCTCCTCTAACATCGATTAAATTAGGATATCATCGATGAATACGATGATGAATCGATCTAGGAACTCATAGAAGATACAGTTCATGAGCCCCATGAATAGGGTTGGTAATTTTATAATATTAAAAGGAATGAATATGATCCTGAAGTTCCCATACATGCATCTAATAGTGGTCTTTGAAATATTTCTCGCTTTCACCATTAACTAGTGATATCCAGACAACAAATCAATCTTATAAAACCAACCTTCCCCTATCAACCAGTCAAAAATATCTTATATCCTTGGTAGATGTTAACAGTTCTTTTTCATCTATTGATTCATCCTCCGAAAGTCTATGAACAACCTCATACCATTATATTCCTTCTTCAAAAACAAGATAGGTTCACCCCATGGTGACACACTGGGTCACATAAAAACATTCTACATCATATCATCTATCTAAATCCTCAAATCCCAAAGTTATGATGGTGTCATTCAATATAGATCCATAAAAATTAGTGATGAACTGGGTTGTAGGTCTGTTTTAAACTCAATATCACGTTAAAGGTGTTGTGTCAAAACCACCTTACTGAAAACATCCAAGAACTCTGCAACAACTCTCGAAACCTCCACTACCCCAAAGCATAAGTTTTCCAATCACAACTCATTCAAAAATGGAATAACATGCTCCTTGCACTAACTTACCACTAGAAAACCTCACACACCAAAAAAATCCACACACCGACAATCCACATTTGAAAACACAACTCTTTTCCAAAATAATATGATAATAGCATGAATATAATACAACTATTATATGTTGAGAATGAAAAGATAAGGTCACATATATCACAAGAAGAGATCCACATTGTACTGATGTGGTCCCATCATCAGTCTATATCCCAATAACATATGAAACAAGTTGGTTTGACATACTACAAGAATAGTCAACACCATGATCATCGAAATCCCCTCTATATCTAGTCCTAGAGAATGGGCTAGAGTGGGTGAAACAAAGGAGTGTGAAGCTTGAGAATCAAAAAAAGCACAGTCAAGGGTACTAAACAAGCTGATCATACCTCAAACAATGAATGGTACTTCCAAAAATCATGCCTCTAATGTGTGAAAATGACCTTGACAATCTCTTCTTCCCCCATGATGATGAATACCTCTATGACCATGCTCGGGTCAAAGACCCTAATGAAAATACTAAGGTCTCCCTCAACCTAATCTATCTCCCTATAGTAGAGAATGAGCCTTTAATCTCTACTGTAGAAAGGCCTAGCTTGAA
Source organism: Viscum album (assembly GCA_963277665.1). Classification (NCBI taxonomy): domain Eukaryota; kingdom Viridiplantae; phylum Streptophyta; class Magnoliopsida; order Santalales; family Viscaceae; genus Viscum; species Viscum album. Next base: position 26,163,997 of record OY728132.1, on the reverse strand, counting down.
GCTGCAACTAAGATTTGCACTGAACCTACCCACCTCCGATATGTAGAACCCAAGCATCCTTTGGGTACTGAATCTAAAGATGGTTGTGAACCCCAAATAAGAAAAACATCATCCTTAGGCCCACATAATGGGAACGGGATCCACTGGCACTAGAATGCTTGAAGGGAAACCGTTGAGGTCAACTCTATACCAGTAGAAACCTCGAAGGTCCTAGCACCTGTAACATACCTTGGACAACCCTTCCCCTTGAATTACATTTTTTCACCCACCTCATGGTAAACCACTTCACTAGTGAATACTCTAGATTAACTATTCATTCTTCTGAACCTCCAGATACATTAGTAACCTAAATTGAGTAACAAAATATCAGATATAAGGTTAGAGGGCCTCCTCAAGACATCTCGTGGGATACTCCTCATCTTTAAAGTATCCCTGGATGACGAGAATATGTTATTTGAGCTTTATCCCATGTTCCTACACTAATAAACCCCCTTACCAAAGAGAGAGTATCTTCATACTCTTCTATTCCTTCATTTTTGATGAAAGGAACTCCACCCATACCTCATTTAGAAATTCGACCAACAACACATTTGTCTCCTTCCTCTACCCAAGATAAATCATCCACTACTAACACATAGATCCCTATATCTGACTAACCCTAAAAAGAATCCAATACTATAACGGAGCCCAAATCAAATTAATGGTGATCTAAAGCTCCTCAATCCAGCTCTTCATCTCCATATTTGGAACACTATCCTCCTACATTTCTTAGGCCTTCTTCTGGATTTACCATAATATTCTCTTCCACTAGTCATCCTCCTACACTAGATCAACACATCACTAATATAACAGATCAGCCTACTAAGCCTCAACCACCAGAGCCACACACTAATGATGATCGGGTTCCATAGCTGAATGGGAAAAAAATAATTCCCAACCCCATGTAGCATTGAATTTTATTTAAGACTCATTATAATTCATTCTTTTCATCCTATCAATGTTAAACTTACCAAAAAAACCCATCCTAGAGAAGAACATATGTCATTATAATGAATGCAACTTTCCTTGGTTATTACCTTGTAAATTTTTTAGTCTCACATGGTTGTTCAGTAGGTTTAGAGTCCTTGAATTGGATCAATGGGGCCCTAAAATCCCAAATCGTAGCTGGTCTTCCCTAGCATGTGTCACGCACCATGATCACCTAACACTTTTTCCCTACCAAACCATGCATTCCTCACTATATCTAACTATAAAGTCCTTACAATCTCTCAATAATCACCTCTAATATCATTCTATCATAACCCTCACTCCAAATATACCCATCCTAGGTTCAGAATGAATAAAAAGAGATAATGACCTTGAGTCACACCTTAAATAGGCCCTTGGGTTAAGACTAGAACTATTGGTGTATATATACTCACAAATGGGAGGAATTGTCAATTTTATTTTGGAAAATAAAATCAGTTGATAATATAGTCTATCTGAAAAAATCTCCAAGAATCACACACACACACTCTCACACACACACATATATATTTATAAGAAATCCCAAATCCAACCCACATACATGTTTAAACTAAAATGTTACAAATAGAATAAAAATTATAATATAAGTACCCAAAGTAAAACTAAGAACCAACACATTATCTATCCAAAATTCTGATCCAATAAGGTCCATCATAGTATAAGTAATCCTAATAGAGACTTGAAAGTAGTTCATATACATAGGGTGAGCATACAAGTATACTATATATGAAAACCAAAGTATCTCATGCATTAGTGATAAAACCATACTAAATCTCCTATGAGAAAAAAAGAATTAACAACACCGATAAAGGTATATAACCACCCCCACATCACCAAGGAACTCTCACCAAGTTACAAAAGTTTAGAAAAGTAATATAGAAAACACAACAATGATACAGTACCCTAAACCACTTTACCACTTATTAGACACTCTCACACCCCAAATGAAAAATTCCATGTCCCTCCCACCACTTTCGAACACACCACATAACAATCCTCCCAAACACACCTATACCTCACAATCAAACATCAATACTTCATTATAGTCATGAGACACAATATATCTCACACCCAGACACCTAGGAACCATACCCCATCACATCCCACCCACATACACCTAGTCCACATACCACATCACATCCTGAAAACCCATTGGAAAGAACAACAAATCTCATATAAAAGACACATGGGAAAACATGACACGTCACATCCCAATGAAACCTACGAAAATATAAATCACTACACACACCTTGGCCCCACAAACTGCAACCTTCTTAAAGAATATTGGGATATATTTTCCAAGAAGATGGAGAAATGAAAATAAGGTGGCCAGTCATCCATCCTCCCACTAGGATATAGGGGAATGATACCCTCCCCCATGATGATGGGGGTGTTCATCACATATTTCTCAACTAAGTTGGGATACATTTAGAAAACACAAAGGAAATACATTAATGTATAGTTAAAATACCAAAAACTCATACCCGACCTATGGGTTATAAATCAAACAACTATATCACAATACTTCCAACATCGATGTCACATCTAATGAAATCACCACACAATAAGCCACAACTTATTTACAATTACCACCCAATTTTGTTAAACCATCACCATTCTTTATTACCAAATAATTTATTCATTATGTTAACCAAATCAACCAAATATAGTTACAAAAATTATTCACTAATAATTTATTAATCTCTTCCATAAATATTTGGGAAAATACCAAGCACAACACACACACAAAGAGAAACATTGGGAAAAGTGACCATACCAACCCAAACGAGTCCCAAAATATAAACTAAATCCATAAAAACTATCAAATAACAACCTTATTGTATCCCCACTACACAACACTTCTCATCCAATAAATAATTAATCAATCTCTCATCCCGTTATTCTATTACACCTACTGAACCAAACTACATCACACATCCATTCCCACATCAGTAATACAACACATGTTAGAACAATCCCACACATAGTAGAACACTGAACAAACCAAGGAATGTAATATTTATTTTTAACAATGAATTATTCATACAATTTACACTTTTTAGTTCAGGGGTGAATAGAAAAATAGTTTGATCTTGGGTTATATATTTATTAGCTGAGTGTGCATGATTTATAATTTTTAATATACAAGTTTTCAAGAAAAATCAACCAACGTGAAACATGTTTAGTGATAAACCAAATACCCACAATTACCATGATTTTCAGAGGAATTTTTCCTATATAGATCAAAATATCATCTAAGGAAACAATTACACAATAAAATAGTAGTTCCCTTCCCAACCCGCAGTATGTTAATTTAAAAAACTATCATTATCTTTAACAATCAAGGATCAACTATCTTCACAAGTTAGAAATTCTTATTCCCATCCGTTATGAAACACAATTAAAAAAGATAAAGGAAATCCTATATTGAAGAAGAGTCAATTGGAACATCCTGATTGCACAAATATAGGGGCACATATAGAGTTGGATACTACAAGGAAAACATTAAACAACAAGTGAAGCATGATGGAATCACTCATAGGGTAGAAAGGTTCTAGGTTCCTCACACAAATGAATTAAAAGAATAAAATAATAATGAGAAAAGTTTTTTGTACCTCAGAAGATCTAAAATAGCGTCGTGGTTTAGATACATGTCTAATTTTCATTTATAACCAGATCCAGTCAAGATTACACAGTTTGACTAATTACAATTCTATTGACTATTATGAATTTAATGATATGATACATAGCCCGTGAAAATTATCCAAACCCATATAAATATGGTATTATAATCACTTTATATTAATGAAATTCGTAAAAAGGAAAAAACTGGAAAACTGGAAAAATTGGAAAAAAATGCAATAGTTGGATGGATCACTGTTAGATGAGTCACTGGTGCGAGTCACTGGTTGTGAGATACCATCGTCAGTCACCATCATGATTCAGTATCACTAGTAACCATTATAAGTCACAATCGTGAGTTATTGTTGGACGTCATCATTTTGCGAGCTACCATCTCGAGTCACCGTCATGAGTCACTATTGGAAGTCACTATTTAGCGGACTACTGTCATGAGTAACCGTTCCGAGTCACCATCATGATTCACCATTCTGTGAGCTATCAGCATGGTTGATGGTCGAACATCTCTATTGGAATTCACCATTCATAGAACTACCAACGTGAGCCATCATCATGAGTCAATATTGTAATCCATTATTTAGAGAAATATCATCACAAGTTACTATCGTGATTCGTCTATCTTAAAACACTGTCCAAACTCATCACTCCTGAATCCTTTCTCCTAACTCACCATTAAAGATCATGAAAATTGGGAATTTTTTCAAAGTTTTGAAAAAAATTACTTGGACCTCCCAGAACTATTCAAAAATCAAATTTTCACAAGGTAATCAATGAAGGAGGACCAGAGAGGTCTGGGCCATTACACTGACATCCTTCCATTCCATCTCATCACTCCTACATCACATTTAGGGCCATAAATAATCACCTTTTGCAATATTTTTCATGACCTACATCTTTATGTGGGAATACCACTCGATTTATAGTCCTCCATACGTCCAGCCTCACATCTCTGGTGACTTCCTTTTCTCTGTCTTAAAATTCATCAATCTCAATCAGATCCAGTATAACACCCTAAAGAACCATTCATAGTATCCCAAGGGCCTAGTGAATTTATGTCCCACTACATATACTAAATACCAAAAACAATTAAATTGTAGTATAGATATGGTTCCTACTATAGTAATAACTCTATTACAATCATATATTAATTCTACACTACCATGAAAATTCATTTCAACTTGGATCTGAACTCTGGATTTGTATATGATTGTGTGGTGACATTACCACTAATGTAATCCCCCAAATACCTATATAAATTTTATTATTGACATCCAAAGATATTATTTTTTAAAAATCAGTATTATGGACAATGATAAATCCATAAGTGATCTTTTGGGAAAACACTCACTGGAAAACATTATTTTTAACACTATCTATGTTGTCATTGATATAAATATTTCATATGGGTACTTTTTATAAACCTATATCTCAATGATTTTTCCAGTAACTGTGTAATATTTTCTTTATTGTAATATTTATATATCACTTTCTACTATGACCTAATAACATTATTTTAAACTACATCAGATGATGTTAATTATCTGTATCATTAAAGAATTATTATTATACATTTTAGAATTAAAGAAAATAAAATTTTATGAGAATTTATTTTATAAATCATTGTCTTCATTACCATAAGAAATAGTTAATATATATTAATCCATTTCATTGAAAATTAAATAATATATGTATATTATTTTTTATTATAATATTGTATATAGTGATATCACTGTATCGATGACAATGATATTGGTCATTCTTCATTTTTCCATAATTTATATGATTCATGTATTCTTTAATCATTCATAAATAATGGATAAGATACCACTTATGGTTTTTAATGATAATAAATATATATAAATTTATTCAAAACATAAAATTATCTAAATAAAATATCATTTAGATGGTATGAAATAATAATGTTTAATGAACCTATAAAAACATATATTTTGTGTAGTATATTTAACCCATATAGTTGGTGAGGATTATAAATTAAATCTAGTTACTTCATTCCTCCAAAGATGACCCATACTATAGAATCTCCCACCATCACTACAAGGAACATAATAATATTATCATGATAATATGGTATTGTCTCTCAATAGAGGAAGAAATTAAGAAGATAGATTATGTAATAATATATATTATATAAATATATTCATTTATCTTATAAATTAATCATTAAACTCCTCGAATAGGCCTCTATAATTAATATAGGGTACATTTGAATTTAGGAATTTTATAAATGCATGAATACAAATTTTTTCAAACATATTATATAATATAATGTATTTTTCATTAATTACAGGTGTTAATTGTTTTTTTAGTGGTGAAATTTTATTTAATAAATTATAATATGATGTATAAATCATAAAAATTAATACTTTTTGGGAAATCATAAAAAAACATATTGAGATATCGAAAGACACATTTCAACCCTATGTTATTATCTGTATTGTGAATATTGATATATCTTATATCAATATAAAAAAATAGAGTTTTATTTAATAAATTAATTAAATAAAATGATTATGGAGAATTTAATTCCCATTTGTTCTATTAATATGAATGGGTCTGTAAATAGATTGAAAATATTGGGATAATCACCCAAGATATAATTTTTTACAAGACATTGTTATGTAATATGTAGATCCTATATGTTTTTTGATACCCATAGAGAATTATCTTAAATCAAGAGTTAAAGATAAATCCATTTCATTATGAATTTTATACTGGGAAAATTCATTTGGAGATAATGATGTGGATATGTTTTTGTTCTTGATTTTGCTAAAAATACATAAATCATACTAAAATCCACATAAAACAATTTTTATTATATGAGGTAAATATTATTTATAATTCTGGAGGTATTTGGTTGAATTGAAGAATAAGTTTGGAGGTATTTGAATAATTCTCTAAGAAGATTGTTGTTGATAAGAATGTGTCAGAATAATGGTAAATTATTTCATAGGTAAGGGTTTTATCTTCATATATATGATCTAATTATTCAAAAATAAGATTTAATATTCAATACATAATATAAATATACCATGTATGAGATAATTTTTTAAAATTAAATATATATTTTCTAATATATAATATTTTTTAATTTTCTAAAAAATCAATATTGATTGAAAGAAAAAAATCAATGAAAACTCTATGAAACTATTTTACATCAACATAAATGAATAACAAAGGATAAAAACTCATATAATAAGTAGTTTAAATAAATAAAAGGTGACTAGAATACTATGATGATATGAGGAATAAAATTTTAATGATAATAAATTTTGAAGTAATTGAAGGTAGATACATTGATAAATTTAAAATATAAAATTCAAATTTAATGATGGAATATTGTTGTTACTAATATTTACATTATTTTTTGTTTCTTATTTTAAAAAAATATCATTTATTGGAATATAATTATTAAAACAAGAATAAAAAAATAATTTTAAAAATATGAGGAAGATAAAATTCACTCACCACATTTATTTTGTAGTGAGAGTGTGAGAAATAAGAAAATTAAATAACAATAACTAAATCTTGGATTTCTCTTTGTTAATGATTGTGTTTTTTGTCTCCCCTAAAAATTTATTATCTTTATTTTGGTGTGAGAACATTACATAAGTTGGGATAAATATTTTGTACCTTTATTTTATAAAAAAACATATATAATTATATCTTACCCGATGATTCTCTGGGATTGTATGATCATGGGTTCAACAGAATCAATCCATGGGTATAAATATTTATTTTTACTGGTTAACCTTGTAAAAATATTTTATCACTACATTGTTTGTGAATAATTTTGATAGTGATCTATTAATTCAATTTAATTTGTTTTTTGTTTGTTTTGAAATAAATTTAAAAAGGGAAGTGAACTCAATGATTCACCCCCTATTAGTGAATTATCACTGATTTTGTGGGTCCTTTTGATCTGGTATCAGATAATTCTAGGTTTCCTTTAATGGTTATTGGATTATTGGAGTTTATTTAAAAATATGATTAATTTTTTTATGTCCCAAATTATGAATTTATGTGTAGAAAATGTATCAAATTTATTTTGTGAAAACCAAATGGATTACCACTATCCATGGAAAATTATTATATATGGAATGATCTAAAAGATTCATAATTTTTATCAATTTTATTAGAACTATTATAGTCTTACAAAGAAATTCACCCATGTTCTAATGGTTATTCTATAATGGTGGTGGATAAAATGAATTTAGAGAGTGATGTTCAGGCCCTTAATATAATATTGTCAAATATATTAGAAAATAAGATCCTCAATGTTAAATGAATACTCAAAAAAAATTATATTGAGATAAATTAAAAAATATATATTAAAATTATGTGAATGTAATGTATGAAAATATTTATGTTTGGGTGATGAATTATAATGAAATATTGTGTTTTCTTAGTCCAAAAATTACTTATTTTAATACAAAAATGGGTTTTTGTATTTCTAATCATTTATTTGTTTTGTGGATGTTATATCTTATTCTAGGAAATGTTAAAATTTTCTTGATACTTGAGTCAACTTTGAATGAAATGAATCCAAACTAACGATCATGATTCTTGAGAAGATAAATTTCACAAATTGCTGAATCAGCTGTAAGAAGATTCCATCAACAATATAAAGAAATATAAAAGTGCTAGATTTAAGAAAAAACCAGAGTGAATACATGAAAAATGATTGACCATATGTCAATCATGTAGACAATGATGAAAATATCAAAAAGTACTCAAGTGACCGCTTGTAATATATTAGAGAGACGAAAACTATTAGTTTTTTCTTAATGGAATTTGATCGATCACGTGGATAGATGGATATGTTGATCCACTACCTAAATAGTGGATTGAACATAGATATTTTATTACAGAATCTAGTATGATCCACAAGAAGTCCCAAGCTACTATAAGGCCAAGTTGAAGAAACCACATGGTTTTCCATCTGTCAAATTTCATAAAATTTCTTAGAGAAACCTCATTATTAAGTCAAGTTAACATATTATATTTTATTTGTTTTTGAATATTGAATATATAAAAAGAATAAAATTATCAACATGTTGATTTGAAATGGAAATGTGGAGAATCATATTTATGGCATTCAGGAGGACATTGTGTGGACTTCAAGTGACTGTGATGAAATTTTGAAAGTATTGGATTTACTGTGATGTCAAGAAATCGAACTCATATAATTTAATGGTATTCAATCAACTATTTGAAAAAATTATGGTTATACCATGGACATTATAATGTGGATCACTTTGAGTGATTTTGTCTAAAAGTGGGTATGATATTTAAATATACTATTTTCTAACAAATTTTTTACAGATAATTAAATTCCTTACTGTATACATTTAATGAACCTATGTTTTATATTTAATATAAAGATTTTTAATAAAGAATTTTCATTTTCTATTTTTTGATAATATTTTATTTTAAAAATGAAAACTAAATCATAGAAAAATAAGGTTTGGAATAAGATAGAATAAGCGACAATGATAATTTTATGAATGATGAATGGAAAATGATACTGTGTTTTTATTTGGAACTTCATTGCATATTCAAATAATAAAACACCCTTCTTATCTTATTATCATCAAACCAAAATATGAGCATAGATATGAGTAGAAATCTATATTGTAAAATAAAACTCCAATTATCTTCATCATTGAATTATTTATTCTTTTATTTCTCACTATATAATTACATTTGATTTCTTTTTTTATCACAATTAATATGAATTATAACTCACTCTTATAATAGATTGAAGTGTACTTGGATACTCTCTTGTATTCATTCTTCTTATCAGGACTCCTATTAAAAATGTGGAAGAGGATATGTATTGCTATAATTTCCTAACACATTTTTATTGTTAAAACTAGATCTTCATTTGGGATATATTTACATATTAATAACCATTCTTTGTAGTGGCTTACTACTATGTAAGGAGGATTTTGTATAATTTTTATACCAAACAAATCTTTACTAAATTACACAGTGTATTTTAATGTTTTCATTCCTCTATTTTGAATCTTTCCATAAAATCTATTTTTCATTAATATATAATGATATTTAGTTTTTAAAGATTATATTTCTATTATTTAGTGTTGGTATATTAATCTTAAAATATATGGATATTCTTTTGATTATAATGAATAATTTTTTTATTAAAATTTTGAGAGATTAGTTAAAATTATTATGTTAGATAGACATACTAAATTAATTAACTAGGATTCATTTTAAATTATGGATTTTATTTTAATTTTTATTACAAATAAATTATAATTGAAAACATAATTCACCCCTCTTTAGTTTTGCACTCGGAAAAAAATTTGGTATCATTGGTTTTAGTTTTCATTTCCCTTTTATTACCTTTAACTTTGATCATTTTTTATGAATGTTTTTATTTAATTTATTAACATGGAGGCTAAATATGATGGTTATTCTAGAAACATATATATTTTCTATTTTAATTTTTATGATTATGGCCAGTCAAAGATATAAATGACTATATATCCTAATTTTATGGGTTTTAATATTTTGGGATATATTTTTTATCAATATAAAATAGATCACCCTACTAGAAAACAATTGGACTCACCTAATAAAGACACTTATGATTCTAATTGAAAAGATATGAATGATTTATATTGTTCTTTGTGATATGATAAAATTAATATGACATATTCAGAAGTAATTTCTTATGGATTTTGTGACACCCTTTGTCAAAATAATGTACTTCTAATGTGAAGGAAATGTGATTAAATACTAATACTATTAATTATGATACATTCACATTGAATAATGATGAATCTATATAGTACATGTTCTTTGGTTCAACAACTTCATAAAAACTATGATTAGATTCAAATATAATATGTATAATAAAGAATGTGTTTTGATAATTCTTAAATGTTTTAGAAATAGATGGAGAGGTTATATAGTATCTATATAAGAATCATGTGATATATGAAAACAATCAGTCAAGAAATAAACATTAAATCTTGTGATTTATAAAGAATAGATCTAGGTAAGAAGAAAATACAATGAAATAAAAAAGAAAATATGTTTCTTTTAAATCATTACATCTAAATCCCAAAGTTGTTTCCAAACAAGGTAGATTAAGTAGATGTAAAGATAATGATAACCATGATAAGTAAATGGCATAGTCATATAGAAGTTTTAAGAAGTTTTACAATAGAGAAATGTTCATTCATAACACAAATTACAAACGAACATTTAAAAATTGATGAAATTGGAGGGATGATTAGAGGATGGATGATTCCTTAAATAACATTACAAGTATTGGATTGTAAAAGTAAAGGAAAGATAAAATTAAAAAATTAAAAGTTGAAATATCTAACTATATATGAGGATAAAGTGAAATCACTAAATATGGAAATGAAGTCCACATAGAGTGTGTTTGAAAATAGCCTCAACAACTCAGATTCATGTTATGATGATGAAAATTAAAAAGAAAATTTATTCATTATGGATAATGAATTATATGTAACATAAACATACTCTTATCATATATATGATGATTATGTAATTTCAAATGAATAATGATAGGAGTACAATATTATGATGAAATACTACATGAATGAGCTAAAAGATAAGCATAAAAGTCTAAAAAAGGCTCATATTTGTGTGATGTAGATAAATATGATCTTAGCATAGAAAATTTAAATAATTCCAATTTTCAAACTGAAAATATTGATATTAAATTCAAAGATAAGCATCATAAAAAGTATTTCGAACAATTTTTTGATAGTATTAAAAGAATTAATATCATGCTGGGTGAATAACAAAAATAAAAAAAATGAAAATATGGATATGTATATGGATTTTGGATAGAAATGGAAGATACATGAAAATTATTTTATTTATAATTCTAAAAATACATTAGCTTCTAGGAAAAATTATTTATTTTTATATAAATAGAAAAATAATGGAATTAAAATTGATATTATGTCTATATAAGTTGACAATATTATATAAATTCCTAAAAAAAATATTCATACCTAAGGATTTATTTTATAACATATCTTGAACCAAGAAAATATTTTTCACATAATAATTTCTTATTTGATTATATTAGAAATTGTTTTTGGAAATATCTAACAAAAATGTTTGGTATTTGGATAGTAGATGTTCCAAACATATAACTCGAGACTATTCAAGCTTCATGAATCTTATAAAAGTGTATGGGGGACATGTCTGATTGGGTGGCAATGAAAAATAAATGATTAAATAACTTCGGAAAATTAGAAACTCTAAATATATCCTTATATCTAAAGTATCAATTATTGATGGTTTGAATTACAATATTCGTAATATTTCACATTTTAATGGTGATGGGTTTATATTAAATTTGAAATGAATGATTTTATTTTTATAATTTAATGAACAATTTTATATTTACTACATTAGGAAATTATAAAGACTATATTCTTAATTCATATTTATTAATTTTCTCAAGCTAATTCATGGTTATTTGATTTTCATAAAGAAAAATAGTTATAGAATATGATTGTGGGATACTACAATATATACTCATATAAAAATATAATGGTGTAATGCACCATAATTATTTCATATAGAATTATTTATAAAATATATGGTTTCAAGTATTGAATGAAAACACAAATAATATGTTATTTTTAATAATTATTCAATATTTTTAAGTGTTTTATTCCCTTGCCCATATATTTTTATCTCTATCCTATTTATAAAAATATGAGAAGTATATTGGAAATAATAGAATAATAACCATCAAAATCATGAGAAGTGATCATATCTGAGAGTTTAAGAATCATTAATTTGAATCTCTCTACTACAAAATTGTCTATACTCAATTTTTTTCTATACCTCAAAAACCTCAACAAAATGGGATTATTTAATAGAGAAATATAACTATTTCATAAATTTCTCATTAAATTATTAGTGAATGTAACACACATAATTACTTTTTCAATGAATCTATTAACATATATTATTATTTATTTAATAGAGTTCATATGTAACCTATCATTAAATATACATTATATAAATTATAAAATAGTAGAAAACCTAAAGTAAACTTTATCATTGTATTTATAAATAAGATATATATGTTAAATAAATATTATAAAATAGAAATATTTTCACGTATAATATATGAATTAATTTTTCTTGATTTTCAAAATATTATTAAAGCATATAGGGTATCTAATAATAAATATAATTTTTTTATGAAACTGTTCAGGTAACTTTTGATGATAGAGATATATATAATCTCAAACCATCCATAGAAAACCTTGAGGGTGATATGTTAAATATGAATAACAATAATACATTTATATATTATTACATTTGTTTACTAATTTAACAACAATATCTCTTAGAATCAGCCTTAAAATACCTTCTTTTGTAGATAATGATTTGTAATATCCATGTACATCAGTCTAAAGAACTATTAGAACCCTAAAAACCATCCCTTATATATTGTTTAAGGTAGAATGGATAAAGTCACTCAAACCCATGACATAATAAGAAACATGATTGAAAATCAATACTTCTATCACATATTAAACCAAAGAACATAAATGAATAAATCAATGATTAAATGTGGGTAATAATTTTCCAAGAAAAACTAAACCAGTTTAAAAGAAATTTAGAAAAGGAATTATTACAAAGACCGAAATACTACATAACTTTTCGAACCAAGTGTGAATATTGATGTAAAATTGATGAATATCGTACTATTTGAAACAAAGTTACATTGGTTGCATATGGTTATAATAAAGGAAAGGGTATTGAATATAATGAATTAATTTATCTATAAGCTTGATTTTAAGTAATTAGAATACTATTTTCTTTTATAGGACATCTAAATTTTAAATTATATCAAATAGATGTTATAAGTTTTTTCACAAAAGGTTATATTATTGTAGGTGTTTTTATTGAATAGACCCTCTTCTTTTTTAACCCTAATTTTTCAAATCATTTTTATAAATTAAAAAAATAATTTTAGGATTTTAAATAATATCATAGGAATTTATATGATTGTATTAGAAATTTCCTTATTTCAAATGACAGGCCCAACACTTTCTTTATTACTAATCCTAATTTATTTATAAAAAATATATCAATAGATGTTATAGTAGTTAAAATATATTTTTATCATATGATTGTTGAATCTTTTGAGAACAATTTTTGTAATGAATTTTTAAAACACATAAAAATGAATTTGAAAAGATTTTAAGGGGTAAACTAAAATTCATTCAATGTTTTCAAATATTTTAAAATAGATAATGTATTATTTAATTCGATGAAGTTACTTGAGGTATATTTTAAATATTTTTCCTCATATAACTCAATGGTATTTGAGACTCTAATGAGTACCACCTATAAAATGGATCTTTAAGAAAACTAGAAAATTCATTGATCAATTGACCTATAGAGGTTTTATAAAGAGTTTACATTATATGAATGTTAGTCATCATGATATTATTTTTGTGTATCAATGTGTTAAAATTTCCAATAAATACCTATGGAATAAAATTTAATTATTGTTAAATTAATTTTTAAATAAGAAATTTACAACCCATTTTGCACTAATCAATCCTAGAGGAAATGATTTTGATTTAATTTTTTGTACTAATTCAAATTTTGGTGAATACATAACAGTTATAAAATTAGTCCCGAGAACATTTCATCATTTGAGAAGGTCTCCAGTGTCATGGTGTAGTAAGAAACCAAATTTTGTTTCATTATATAATATTAAATATGAATACATGACTACAAATGTGATTTTTGAATATATTTTGTTAATGAACAACACATTTCTATATTATGAACATAAATTTATACATTCCCCCATAAGTTGAAAAAATATAAGTTTTATTAGTATATCATGGAATCATGTATCTCACCCAAGGAAAAAACACATTGATATATGACTTCCCTTTTTGAGAGATCATTTTTAAAAAACAATTTCACTCTTGAATTCAAGAATCTTTATAATCAGTTTCTTTATATCTTTTCAAATCCTATGTATTATGTGACATTAAATTTAAAAACTTCATCTCTTGTAGTTGAGAGTCAGATATTACTTTATGATGTTTTAATAATATACACAGAATCACACATATAAGGACCAAGTATTTTACAAATCCTTTTAAGGTAGATATATAATTGAAATTTTAATTTAATTTTATGTATAAAATAAACAAATTTTAATCATTGATAAATCCATTAATCCACTTTTCATATCCTTATGTATCAATCACAAAACACTTTCTAATATTCTAGGAAAACCCAAACCTAAGAAATGGGTGATCACAGATGCTCGGTAAGAGTATGCATCCAGTGGAAGATATAATGAATATATAATCAAAATAATTATGTCAATGTAAATAATAGAAACAAAATACCTTTAAATAATAACATGAGAATAATATGTTATGAACAAATGATGATAAAACAAATCCCTATAAAAATCCCATAAACATGATATTATACATGGTTATTATAACTAATTAAATAATCTCATGGAACTCAAAAAATATCTCGTAATTAGAGGATGCATAATGGTTTATATTATAAATTTATTGTCAATACCTTTCATAAGATTGTTTAAATTTATCTGTGGTAACCCATCTAATTTTACTAACATAGTGGTCTCATGTAAAGACCCGCAAATTTCAAGGAAATTTTTTTATTAATTTTCTTTGGAATTTTACAAGAGCGCAGCTTCAGACGGCACCTGATTCCGAGGCCCGGTGTGCCCGGAATCAATTTCCGAAGTTTGGCTCGGGTACGTTCAGTGAACGGACGAGCGGGTTTTTCTATCTTTTGGACCGGTGCCCGGAATCAAATTCTGAGGGCACCGATGAAATCGCAGCGCCGGTATTTGCTTAGAAACGCCTCTTCCGGAGTTGCGTTTGCTCAGACGTGGTTTTAAATTTTGCGGCTTTAAGTCAGAAATAAAATAAAGTTTGTGCGACAACTTTATTTTATTTCACTTAAGCTGCTTGAAAGCCACTTGAAGCCACTTAAAGGCGGTTTGAACTGAGTTGAACTGGATAGGATGCTATCCAGAAATATCCTACCCCTTGGTAGGATATTTGTGAGGCAGGGCCCGCACGAGCGCCGCCGTTTCTTTCGCTAAGTAACGCACCCGCGAAAACCCGTCAAAGTAACTGAAAAGTCAACCGACGCGTTTTCTTTAATTCTTAACAGACCATTTAATTGGGCGGTTTATTTCGTGAATTAAATGGACTGTTTCTTTCGTGAATTAAATGGGTCGTTACTTACGCGTTTTGCGTTTGTTGGCAAAATAATAAAATAGACAACTTGTCTATTTGGAGAGGATTGCTATCGTTGTGCAATTCCTCTGAACCTCCACTCTCCCCGCGAAGAACGCGAAGAACGCGAAGAACGCGAAGAACGCGAAGAACGCCGGAACCGGAATTCGACGACGCACGATCCGCGACGTCAACAACTTTTCCGCGACCTTCTTCTTCTTCTTCTTCTTCGGTGCCTCTTCTTCCGCGGCGGACCTGCGATCGGCGGTTAAAGGTGAGAATCGAAACTTCTAAATTCTCCCCTTTTTATAATTCGATATCAACGGATTTAAATTAATTAAATCCGTTTGATCTTGATCCGGAGATTGGCGACGCGACGCCGGATACCGCGACGACGCGACGAACCCCTTCATCCGCGACGAGCAATCCCGCGACGATCCCCCGTACGGCAACGACAGCTGCGAGGTAGGGATTTATTTTCTTGATTTTCCCTTTCCCGTGATTTTATTTCTTTTAAAATAAAGAACCAATCACGGAACAATTTTAAATTTATTTAAAATTGTTGAATTGGTTATTCCTTGTTTCTCCCGTTGTTTATGACTAATGCGGAGGGTGCGGGTCTAACGAACAAGACCCGGCAACCCTCCGCCGATCTTCCCTTTTGTGCGGATTTGGCGGGCGACGGCAAAAGCATGACGCAAGGGCCATTTGTTGATTCCGCAGTGGAGGACGCGTCCCGGGAGGAACAATGGCGCAGACGGGAGGCAAAACGGGCCACCGGAGCAACTCCGGCGGCCCGCGGAAGGTGGCGGCGGCGCGGGTCGCCGGCGCGGCGGCGCCGGCGACCGGAGGCGCCGGCGCCCGGCGCGCCGCCGTGGAAAACTTCCGCCGCGGCTTCAGCCGCGGCGGCCCAGCCGCGTCCGCGTGACAGGCGGCCCCCCGCGGGGCCGCGTTCCGTTTGAGCCGCGGGTCAAGCCCGCGGCGCCCTCCTTCGGCCGCTCGGCCGAAGCCGAGCCGGCCGGTCCGGTCGGCCGGGCCGCGCCCAGGCCAGACCGGACCTGGCCTAGCCGGGTCGGGCCGGGTCGGGCCGACCCGGTTCGGCCGACCCCAGGGGGGGGTTCGGGCCGGGTCGCCCCGGGCCCAGAACCCCCGTTTCGGGCCTTCTTCGGTCTTTCGCCCATATCTTGGGTCAGGGACCTCCGATTGACGAACCGTCAGCGGCTACGCGATCCTTGGATCAAGATGGTCGTTTCGGTATATTATACTCAAGGTTTCAGAAGACTTTGGGTTCGGCCGGGTTGGTTCGTACACGAAACCAACCGGGCCCTCGGAGCGGAAACGCTCATAACGTGAGCTACGGACGTCCGATCGACGTACCGTCAGCTGTGGTAGATTTCTCTAAGTGAGACGGAACTTTTGGCATACTCCGCCCGAGGATCGGGTACAGGCGGAGTATGGTCGGGTTGGTTTTGCCCTAAAAACCAACCGGGCCCCTGGGACGAAAATGCCAATAACTCTCAGACCGGGCGTCCGATTGACGCGCCGTCTGTTGCGTTGAGATCCTGTTGTCGATGCGGAACTTTTGGATACATCAACTTCGGACTACGTGTCAGTTGATGTATCAGCCTCTCGGCTCGTGGAGCGGACCCTCCTAAACGAGCTCGCTTTGTGCGGGAACCCTAGCGTTGGCTGTGACTTCGACGGCAGAGCAGAGATCCTCCGTGGACTGCGACGACGGCAGAGCAGAGATCCTCCGTGGAATGCGACGACGGCAGAGCAGAGATCCTTCGTGGACTGCGGCGACGACAGAGCAGAGATCCTCCGTGGACTGCGTCGACTACTGCACTCAGCGATCCTACGTGGATCAGTGCTACCGGTTCTGTGTGAGCCTCTGCCTACAGGTTCTGTGTGAGCCCGATCATGTGTGGGTCCTTACTACCGGTTCTGTGTGAGCCACTGCCTACAGGTTCTGTGTGAGCCCGATCCTGTGTGGGTCTTTGCGGGGGTTAGTACCTATCGATCCTTCGTGGGTCCGACGACTTAGATGGATCAGTGATCATCTTTGACGTCATCTGAAAAAGTATACCTGGTGGAGCTGAATCTTATGTTACTCTCCTTTGTGGATTGTGTTGAACTATCCTTTGTGGATTTACTGTTTACTCTCCTTTGTGGATTTGAGTCTTGCTTTCCTATGTGGATTGAGTTGTTCTTGAGCTCGTGAGCAGAGCTAGAATTGGGGACTTAGGTATATGTAAGGGCATATACCTAAGTCGAGTCAGATGTTACTTCATGATTGCATCTTTCTTTGTGCTATATCCTTTGTGGATTTCGGGAGACCTTCGGGGGTCTCGGGGTCCTTACTGAGTAGTTGTACTCACCCCTGCACGGGCTATGCCCGCACCTTGTTGTGTTGGTTGCAGACGACGGACAGCGCTGATCACGGTTGGGGCGTGGAGCAGGACGGTACCTGGAGGTGGACCACTGGGCGGGACGTGCTCGGAGCAGACGTGGGACCCGAGGAGCCTGGAGGCTATCTGTACCCACCCTTCAGGTGGGATTGCCAGTGGACGACACGAGGCCGCCGTCTTTTCTTCAGTTGCTGTACTTTACTTTTCAGTTGTACTTTACAGTTGGGCTTGTATTTCCGGCCCCCCTTTACTTTTCTGCACTTTACTTTCCGCTTGCTGACTCTGTGTGGTTGTTACTTATAAAGGCAATTCCTTCCCTGTTTACTGGGATTTTACGCCTTGGTGCTAGTCTCCAGCCCCTGGCCTATGGAAGGCGGGCTTGGGGTAGTCACGGCACGGGCCCCGAGGACGGGTCGTGACAAATTGGTATCAGAGGTGGTCGGTTCTACCGCAGACTCTGATCGTCCTTTCTTTCTATATGAAGCAATAGTGTTTAGTGTATTGAGTGTGGTTATCAGTTCAGGGAGCCCAGTGTTGGTGCGGCGGCCGACGTATCCATACACCAGGACCCTGACTCCTGATTTCCGACTTAATGCATGAAAACATTTATTGCGTGTGTGTTTCAAGTTTCTTTGTGATTGCTTGTGTCAGCTCACCGGGTATACTGATCTGCTTTATGAAAGTCTCAAGTTTTCCTTGTGATTACTTGTGCCAGCTCACCAGGTATACTGTTCTGACTGTGGTGCTCTTGTTCTCCTTTTCAGGATGGCCCCGCGACGACAGCCAGCTAGGGTTCCGAGTGTAGGGCGCGATGGCAGCCCACCGAGCGATGAGGCCTCGGTGCAGGGCCCTTTGCCAGCAGTGGCACCGTCGGTAGCCTTACCCGCCGAGCCACCGATGCTACCAGTACCAGACGCTGACGATGCACGTCGCCTCAGGGCACTGCATGAGTTTCAGAGCCAGCGACCGCCCAGGTTTCGCGGTGAGGCGGACCCCCAGGCCGCCGAGGACTGGCTAGAGGCGGTGGTACGGATCTTTAGGCTAGTGAGGACACCAGCGGATCTCATGGTGATTCTCGCAGCGAGCCTCCTGCAGGCGGCGGCAGGACGATGGTGGAGCCTGATGCTCCAGGTTCACGATGAGGCATCCTTGCTCTGGGCGGACTTCGAGAGCCTCTTCCGCTCTGAGTTCGTCCCGGCCACCCTCCGAGCGGTGCGCATCCAGGAGCTTCTCCAGCTGCGCCAGGGCAGCATGACGGTCGCTCAGTACGCGGCGAGGTTCACGGACCTATCTCGCTACTCGACCGACATGGTACGGGACCCATTCTTCTGGGCCCGGACCTTCGAGCAGGGCTTGCGACAGGAGATTCGGGCGTCGCTGATCTCCCTCAGCATTCCGACCCAGGCGGGAGTGCTGGAGCGAGCCCTCCTGATCGAGAGCTTCCTGGCAGAGCCTTCTTCAGCGGCGAGACCTAGCGCAGGGCGGCAGGTAGCTGAGTCTTCGGCAGCAGGTAGCCGACGGATGACCCAGGGTTCCAGGCGGACCAGACCTTCCGGCAGGCGACCCCGGGACACTGGCTCAGCAGTGCATGGCACACAGCGGAGTGCCAGCCTTCCGAGAGGCAGGTTGTGCTACACCTGCGGCGGGCAGGGTCACATGGCTCGTGACTGCCCGACTCGCCGATCAGAGGAGCAGCAGACGGTGGAGGGGCCACCCAGGCAGAGGCAGAGGGTCGACCATAGCGGTCCGCAGGGAGGAGGCGGACGAGGCAGAGGAGCTGGCTGAGCAGCGGGTGGTGGGCGACGCTTCCAGGCTCTACCCCCACCACCACCAGGAGGGCCACCTCGACCACAGGGAGCTGGCGGGCAGGGGCAGGCGCAGCTCCAGGCAGTGGAGGCCTATGACCCCGACATGCCAGAGATGATTCGAGGTACGATCTGTGTCTATTCCACCCTTGCTGCAGTACTTATAGACACAGGAGCGAGTCACTCTTTCATAGCCTCTGCCCTTGTTCGGAGCTCGGAGATTCCGACTGAGCCATTGGCTCGATCCTTACGGCTAGAGACTCCTACGGGAGCAGACTCGACGATTACGCACTGGTGCCGGCAGTGTGAGCTTACTCTAGGAGGCGAGAGCTTCGGCTGGGATCTCCTTGTAGCGGCGTCGAGGCCTTACGACGTCATCTTGGGCATGGATTGGCTATCCACGGTTCATGCCCAGATCGATTGTTTTAGGCGCAAGGTGCGATGTGTTCGCACCGACGGGAGCAGGTTTACCTTCACCGGCGAGAAGGGAACCTTTGCAGCACAGGATGGACTTCCGCAGAGGAGAGTGCAGCCCATCTCTCATCAGTTGGCTAGCCTCATCCTAGGAGCAGTGGACGTGCGGAGTCCAGCTTTTCCTGCAGTGGTGGACCAGTACGTGGACGTCTTTCCCGACGACGTTCCAGGGCTACCTCCTCGTAGAGAGGTAGACTTTTACATCGACTTGTACCCCGGGACAGCCCCGATATCTACTCCAGCATATCGGATGGCCCCCGCCGAGCTTCGGGAGCTGCGGGTACAGTTGGAGGACTTGCAGAGCAAGGGGTTTATCCGACCCAGTGTTTCACCCTGGGCTTCCCCGATTTTGTTCGCCAAGAAGGTGGACGGGAGCTTGCGACTGTGTGTCGACTATCGTCGCCTGAACCAGGTGGCAGTGAGGAACAAGTATCCGCTGCCACGGATTGATGACCTCTTCGATCAGCTCAAGGGAGCGCGGTGGTTCTCGAAGATAGACCTTCGGTCAGGCTATCATCAGCTCAGAGTTCGAGACGAGGACGTGCAGAAGACGGCCTTCAGATGTCGGTATGGCCATTATGAGTTCTTGGTTATGCCATTCGGCGTAACCAATGCTCCAGAAGTGTTCATGAGCCTCATGAACAGGATCTTCCAGCCATACCTCGACCGATTTGTCGTGGTCTTCATTGACGACATTTTGGTATACTCGACGACTGAGGAGGAGCATGTCTACCACCTGCGAGTTGTGCTAGACACACTCCGAGAGCACCAGCTTTATGGCAAGCTCTCAAAATGCCAGTTCTGGTTACGTGAGGTCCATTTCTTGGGGCACGTCATTTCTGAGGCGGGAGTTGCAGTGGATCCCGCGAAGATCGAGGCAGTGCTAGCTTGGGAGCCACCCAGGAGCGTGACGGAGGTGCGGAGCTTCTTGGGCCTAGCCGGATACTATCGGAGATTCGTGCCAGACTTCTCCAGAGTTGCGACACCACTCTCAGCTTTGACAAAGAAGGGGAAACCCTTCGTGTGGTCAGACAGATGTCAGCAGAGCTTCCAGGAGCTGACACAGAGATTGACCAGCGCACCTATCTTGAGGTTGCCTGAGGAGGGAGTTGGGTACGTAGTTTACTGCGATGCATCAGGGACTGGACTCGGGTGCGTCCTGATGCAGGAGCGGTCCGTGATCGCCTACGGATCACGTCAGTTGAGGCCGCATGAGCAGAACTACGCCACTCATGACCTGGAGTTAGCAGCAGTGGTCTTCGCTCTGAAGACTTGGCGGCACTATCTGATGGGCGAGCGCTTCACAGTCTTTTCTGACCACCAGAGTCTCAGGTATATCTTCTCTCAGAAGGACCTGAACCTGAGATAGCGGAGATGGCTTGAGTTCCTCCAGGACTATGACTTTGAGATAGTCTATACTCCTGGGAAGGGGAACGTGGTATCCGATGCCCTCAGCAGGAGGACGGGCATTCAGCTACTTGAGGAGGCGACGGAGCAGCTAGCCTCCTTACAGATATCCTTTGTGGATAGAGACGGAGCAGCCTTTCTTCAGTCACTCACAGCCTCTCCTCCACTTCTACAGCGGGTCAGAGAGGCTCAGCATGGGGATGCTGACTGTGAGACACGGCGTGCACTGATATCTTCAGGTCAGGCGCCTGATGGCTTCTCCCTTGGAGCAGAGCACGACATCCTTTTCAGAGGACGTACCTTCGTACCAGTCGCTTTACGAGAGGAGGTGCTGAGAGAGTTTCACACTTCTCCCTTGGCGGTACATCCTGGAGTGGCGAAGATGTACCAGGATCTCAGGCGACAGCACTGGTGGCCGGGCATGAAGAAAGCTGTGGCAGAGTTCGTTTCTCGATGCCTCACCTGCCAGCAGGTGAAGGCAGAGCATCAGGTACCAGCAGGCTTGGTACAGCCCTTGGAGGTCCCGGAGTGGAAGTGGGACGGCATATCTATGGATTTCGTGACTGGACTTCCACGCACTTCCAGAGGTCACGACTCCATTTGGGTGATTGTCGACCGACTCACCAAGTTGGCACACTTCTTACCCATCAGAGAGCAGGGCTCAGTGGAGAGCTTGGGACGTCTTTACGTCCAAGAGATCGTACGGCTTCACGGTGTGCCATCGTCTATCGTCTCCGATCGAGATGCTCGTTTCACTTCCCGGCTTTGGAAGGGGTTGCAGGAGGCGTTCGGGACGCGGCTCCATCTGAGCACAGCCTTCCACCCTCAGACGGATGGTCAGACGGAGAGGACCATACAGACACTCGAGGACATGCTCCGTGCATGTGTTCTCGACTTTGGTCGCAGCTGGGAGGACCACCTACCCTTGGTGGAGTTCGCGTACAACAACAGCTACCACTCCACCATCGGGATGGCACCATACGAGGCGTTGTACGGCAGACCCTGCAGATCACCGTTGTGCTGGACAGACCCTGGGGAGTCAGCACTCGTGGGACCAGAGATGGTCCGAGCCACGACAGAGAAGGTCCAGATCATCCAGGAGAGGATGAGGACAGCTCAGAGCCGGCAGAAGTCATATGCTGACAGGAGGCGGAGGCCACTAGAGTTCGAGGATGGCGACCACGTCTTTTTGCGTGTCTCACCTCGACGTGGTTTACGGAGATTTGGCCGAGGCGGCAAGTTGTCTCCACGCTTCATCGGGCCTTTCCAGGTCCTCAGCAGGATAGGAGAGGTGTCTTATCGCCTGGCTCTACCACCTCAGTTGCACCGGGTGCACGACGCCTTTCACGTGTCTCAGCTGAGGAGATACGTGCACGACCCGACGCACATCATCGACTTTGGGGAGCTGGACGTGGACGATGGGGCGACTTTTGCGGAGGTCCCAGTGGAGATCGAGGATCGACAGGAGCGGGTCCTACGTGGGAGGTCGATTCCTCTTGTGCGCGTCAGATGGCAGCACGGGAACCTCCAGGAGAGCACTTGGGAGCGGGAGGCTCAGATGCGTGCTCAGTACCCCCACTTGTTCCCCTAGTTTTTGATGTATCTTTACGGGGACGTAAAGCCCTGAGGTGGGAGTAATGTAAAGACCCGCAAATTTCAAGGAAATTTTTTTCTTAATTTTCTTTGGAATTTTACAAGAGCGCAGCTTTAGACGGCACCTGATTCCGAGGCCCGGTGTGCCCGGAATCAATTTCCGAAGTTTGGCTCGGGTACGTTCAGTGAACGGACGAGCGGGTTTTTCTATCTTTTGGACCGGTGCCCGGAATCGAATTCTGAGGGCACCGATGAAATCGCAGCGCCGGTATTTGCTTAGAAACGCCTCTTCCGGAGTTTCGTTTGCTCAGACGTGGTTTTAAATTTTGCGGCTTTAAGTCAGAAATAAAATAAAGTTTGTGCGACAACTTTATTTTATTTCACTTAAGCTGCTTGGAAGCCACTTGAAGCCACATAAAGGCAGTTTGAACTGAGTTGAACTGGATAAGATGCTATCCAGAAATATCCTACCCCTTGGTAGGATATTTGTGAGGCAGGGCCCGCACGAGCCCCGCCGTTTCTTTCACTAAGTAACGCACCCGCGAAAACCCGTCAAAGTAACTGAAAAGTCAACCGACGCGTTTTCTTTAATTCTTAACAGACCATTTAATTGGGCGGTTTATTTCGTGAATTAAATGGACTGTTTCTTTCGTGAATTAAATGGGTCGTTACTTACGCGTTTTGCGTTTGTTGGCAAAATAATAAAATAGACAACTTGTCTATTTGGAGAGGATTGCTATCGTTGTGCAATTCCTCTGAACCTCCACTCTCCCCGCGAAGAACGCGAAGAACGCGAAGAACGCGAAGAACGCGAAGAACGCCGGAACCGGAATTCGACGACGCACGATCCGCGACGTCAACAACTTTTCCGCGACCTTCTTCTTCTTCTTCTTCTTCGGTGCCTCTTCTTCCGCGGCGGACCTGCGATCGGCGGTTAAAGGTGAGAATCGAAACTTCTAAATTCTCCCCTTTTTATAATTCGATATCAACGGATTTAAATTAATTAAATCCGTTTGATCTTGATCCGGAGATTGGCGACGCGACGCCGGATACCGCGACGACGCGACGAACCCCTTCATCCGCGACGAGCAATCCCGCGACGATCCCCCGTACGGCAACGACAGCTGCGAGGTAGGGATTTATTTTCCTGATTTTCCCTTTCCCGTGATTTTATTTCTTTTAAAATAAAGAACCGATCACGGAACAATTTTAAATTTATTTAAAATTGTTGAATTGGTTATTCCTTGTTTCTCCCGTTGTTTATGACTAATGCGGAGGGTGCGGGTCTAACGAACAAGACCCGGCAACCCTCCGCCGATCTTCCCTTTTGTGCGGATTTGGCGGGCGACGGCAAAAGCACGACGCAAGGGCCATTTGTTGATTCCGCAGTGGAGGACGTGTCCCGGGAGGAACAATGGCGCAGACGGGAGGCAAAACGGGCCACCGGAGCAACTCCGGCGGCCCGCGGAAGGTGGCGGCGGCGCGGGTCGCCGGCGCGGCGGCGCCGGCGACCGGAGGGGGCGGCGCCCGGCGCGCCGCTGTGGAAAACTTCCGCCGCGGCTTCAGCGGCGGCGGCGGCGGCCGGTTCCGCGGCCGCGCGGAACCGGGAACGGACGCGGCGGCCCGGCCGCGTCCGCGTGACAGGCGGCCCCCCGCGGGGCCGCGTTCCGTTTGAGCCGCGGGTCAAGCCCGCAGCGCCCTCCTTCGACCGCTCGGCCGAAGCCGAGCCGGCCGGTCCGGTCGGCCGGGCCGCGCCCCGGCCGGACCGGACCCGGCCTAGCCGGGTCGGGCCGACCCGGTTCGGCCGACCCCAGGGGGGGGGGGGGGGGGGGGGGGGGGTTCGGGCCGGGTCGCCCCGGGCCCAGAACCCCCATTTCGGGCCTTCTTCGGTCTTTCGCTCATATCTTGGGCCAGGGACTTCCGATTGACGAACCGTCAGCGGCTACACGATCCTTGGATCGAGACGGTCGTTTCGGTATATTATACTCAAGGTTTCGGAAGACTTTGGGTTCGGCCGGGTTGGTTCGTACACGAAACCAACCGGGCCCTCGGAGCGGAAACGCTCATAACGTGAGCTACGGACGTCCGATCGACGTACCGTCAGCTGTGGTAGATTCCTCTAAGTGAGACGGAACTTTTGGCATACTCCGCCCGAGGATCGGGTACAGGCGGAGTATGGTCGGGTTGGTTTTGCCCTAAAAACCAACCGGGCCCCTGGGACGAAAATGCCAATAACTCTCAGACCGGGCGTCCGATTGACGCGCCGTCTGTTGCGTTGAGATCCTGTTGTCAATGCGGAGCTTTTGGATACATCAACTTCGGACTACGTGTCAGTTGATGTATCAGCCTCTCGGCTCGTGGAGCGGACCCTCCTAAACGAGCTCGCTTTGTGCGGGAACCCTAGCGTTGGCTGTGACTTCGACGGCAGAGCAGAGATCCTCCGTGGACTGCGACGACGGCAGAGCAGAGATCCTCCGTGGAATGCGACGACGGCAGAGCAGAGATCCTTCGTGGACTGCGGCGACGACAGAGCAGAGATCCTCCGTGGACTGCGTCGACTACTGCACTCAGCGATCCTACGTGGATCAGTGCTACCGGTTCTGTGTGAGCCTCTGCCTACAGGTTCTGTGTGAGCCCGATCATGTGTGGGTCCTTACTACCGGTTCTGTGTGAGCCACTGCCTACAGGTTCTGTGTGAGCCCGATCCTGTGTGGGTCTTTGCGGGGGTTAGTACCTATCGATCCTTCGTGGGTCCGACGACTTAGATGGATCAGTGATCATCTTTGACGTCATCTGAAAAAGTATACCTGGTGGAGCTGAATCTTATGTTACTCTCCTTTGTGGATTGTGTTGAACTATCCTTTGTGGATTTACTGTTTACTCTCCTTTGTGGATTTGAGTCTTGCTTTCCTATGTGGATTGAGTTGTTCTTGAGCTCGTGAGTAGAGCTAGAATTGGGGACTTAGGTATATGTAAGGGCATATACCTAAGTCGAGTCAGATGTTACTTCATGATTGCATCTTTCTTTGTGCTATATCCTTTGTGGATTTCGGGAGACCTTCGGGGGTCTCGGGGTCCTTACTGAGTAGTTGTACTCACCCCTGCACGGGCTATGCCCGCACCTTGTTGTGTTGGTTGCAGACGACGGACAGCGCTGATCACGGTTGGGGCGTGGAGCAGGACGGTACCTGGAGGTGGACCACTGGGCGGGACGTGCTCGGAGCAGACGTGGGACCCGAGGAGCCTGGAGGCTATCTGTACCCACCCTTCAGGTGGGATTGCCAGTGGACGACACGAGGCCACCGTCTTTTCTTCAGTTGCTGTACTTTACTTTTCAGTTGTACTTTACAGTTGGGCTTGTATTTCCGGCCCCCCTTTACTTTTCTGCACTTTACTTTCCGCTTGCTGACTCTGTGTGGTTGTTACTTATAAAGGCAATGCCTTCCCTGTTTACTGGGATTTTACGCCTTGGTGCTAGTCGCCAGCCCCTGGCCTATGGAAGGCGGGCTTGGGGTAGTCACGGCACGGGCCCCGAGGACGGGTCGTGACATCTCAAGAGACATGTTATTACGTCGAGGGCATATCTATAACCCAACCACACTCATAACATACTATGCCTAATGAATTAATCATATTAATGGGGTGAAAAATAATAATGATAAAAAAAATTATTGAAAAATAACTTCTTAAATGTTAATAAATTCCCCAATAAGTAATAAATAATCACAAACCATCCAGAATAATATAGTGAATGGTAATAAAATTGTGTATCCTCATTAAAAAATAAAAAACCATCCAAATAAATAATAAGGGTGATGTTAGTAAAACATATCCCCATGAGAACATAATTAAAATAATGGTTTTATGTTATTTATGAGTATAAATAGCATAAAAATTTCATTAGAAACATTCTTGAGGAAAATAGCCTTTACACTTTGAAAATCACAATCTAAAACAAAATGATCAAAAAATAATTTAAAGATAATTTAAAAAAAATAACCTATTGAACATATTAATAAATATTTATAACATTTATTTTTCATATAGGTGGGAAATTCTATTCAATACGTATACGTTAAAACTAATATTTTTTCTCATTTTCTTTAAAATCAAATGAGTGATATTTTGAAAATTATATGAGGATTAATTTAAAATAAATTTAAAAAGTATTAATGGGTACAAATTTCATCAATAAATAATATGGAAATGATTAAAAATAGTTTGGATAATCGTTTTTATAAAACAAGTATTTTAATGAAAAAAAAGTTTAAACCGAAAAGAGAAATAAAGTAAAATTTTCTTGAAATGAATATCTCAATCACTATAAGAACAAAAGAGTATAGAAAAGGTAATATTTTTTTAAAAAATTTATATAAATAAATATATTTTAATTTATTAAATTGATTTATATTTTGAAAAAAAATTCTAATGGAAGAATAATGAAAAACAATCCCAAATATTGATGAGATTGTGAAATAAACATGTTTTACATTAGTGTTTTATGAATCATAATCAACATGAAATAAAAAAATTTAAATAAAACATTAAATTACATTAATAGAAATATTTTCATGATATAAAATATGAAAATTGGAAGAATATACAACACACAATGGAATAAGTGGTGAAGATAATGTTAGTCTTACAAAAGTAAAAGTTTTATGGGAAACCCTTACCACAGGATCAAATTCTGTCATATGTGTCACTACATCTAGTATAATAAATAGTGTTTTTTTAAATACCTCTATAAAAGTACCATACACACACAAAAACATATATATATATATATATATCATATCATATCATACATGATTTAATTATATTATTTTATCACATTTTTATTAAAAATTCATTTTTAAAAAACACTATTTCAAGTTATAATTTATATATTTTTCATATATTTTTTAGTTCAGTGCATTTTTTATTTCTTATTTCATCACTGTTAAATCATCCCTAAAATGTTAAACATTATATATATATATTATATAAATTCATTATATAAGTATTTAGAGTAATATGATAATATTAGAGATAAAAAATAGATTACACTCCTCATAGTGACGATAAATCCAATGTATGCATAAACATGGATTCCATTTTCCTCAAAATGTGGAAGGAAAGAAGAATAATAATTATTTCATCATTCCATAATCAGTATTTTTTTAAATACAAAATTTATAAAAATTAATTACATCCTTATTTCAATCTATGTAAAAATAAAATGAATAACATTTAACATCGCTATGTGGAGGTATTAGTCCACGCATACACATAAACAACATTATTGTTTCTAGAATAATCAGAAGGTAACAAGTTAGATGGAATATTATATTTAAATATGTATTTTCAGATCAAAAATATCTTATATATTGATTAATGTTAACCCAACATCCTTTTATATTAATAATAAGTTAAAAATGAATCATATAGCTTCACTAGATGTTAGTCCTCGGTACACGCGAGCAACACTATCACATCCGCCACATGTTGGAAGGTAGAAATATATATGAGTTATAATTATTTAAAAAGTATTATAATTTCATAAATATAATATAATAATGTTAAATCATTCATTATAACCATCCTTGAAAGGTTTTTATGGAAATTTAATTATGTTAGTTCAAAAGGAGGAAGTACATTATACTTTTGATCAACAGTTTCATTTCCCATTTGAAGGATGTTGAGATGGTTCTGCGTTATAATATTTCCATAATAAAATATAAATATGTAGGATATATATTTTATTATTTTATAATATTTAAATAAGGTTTGATGGATTTTTAAAAAGGAATGAAATAAATAAATACATTCAAAAATGTATTATCTTCATCAGAGTGACTCTCATGTTTATAAATAATTCCCTCGTTATAAGGATTCATAATCAAAAAAATCTTATACTATGTTTGGAGTGATGAAATGAAAGGATTTGGGTAGTTCATGGATGATCCAAATTGTTATGGATATGTGAAGATGTGAGGATTTTGAGTGACCATTTATATATTGGTGAGATGACACTTAAAAAAAAATTAAAGGAAAACTAATACCCATGATTTTATCATGAAAAAAGCCGTAAAAATTGTAATTATATAACATCAAAGGATATAAGGCCAATATATGACCATAAAATTACTGTTCGATATGATTAAGTTACTTTTAACTCTAATCTTTTCTGTTTACATGTAATGACCCAAGCATGGGCTACCAGACTCATCCCTTATAAATTTTGTGTATTTTTTTTATAAAATAATTATAAATAAATACAACATATTAATTACAACAGAGGAAATTTTACTTGTCTTGGTTCTGGAAAATTATATACATGTCTTTCATTTCAAAATGATTTGAAAATTTAAAATAATGATTCTTCAGTGTATTGCATCCAATATAGAGTTTCAACACCACAAGTTTTCTGAACATGTAAATGTGATTATAATTCATAGTGTGAGCATAAAAGTTTAAATAATGGGTTTAAAATAGACCAATTAATAAATACTTACTAAAAAATTTCCTTAAAGTACATCATTTATATCATTTTATTAAAAATAAAACAAAATTTATCATAACATGTCATCAACATTTTCTTGAGAGATTCTAAAACTACTTTTAGGATATTGTCATGCAAAAAATTTATAAACATATTTAAGGTTTATGAATAAAATACATTACAAAATATGCAACAACTTGATCAAAAATGAAGGAAATACTAATTAGATCAGAAAACGGCCACGCCTAATTATCTTTGACATGCCCAGGGTGCGGATACAAATTTTCACATGAAATACTACTTGTTTCTAATTGCACATAAAACGACATCAGTTATCCTTTAACATATAATATAAAACAGTGAAATCATAAATAAGTTCCATAATTTTTATGGATTGTAAGTAAAATATAAAACCACTTTAATAGATGTTTTTTTGTATCTGTATATACGTAAGTACAAAACACTATACAATATGCATTTCAAAATATAAACAGATTAATACATGTTCATAAGAGAATGATCTATAACCATGGATACTCTACTAGTTAAATAATCACATAAAATTTCACTTACTAGATAAATAGGGAATGCATAACATGAGACATCATAACCATATCACCAAGGCCTTGTGCTAAGACCATAAATAACTTTTTTTATAGGCCTCGTGCCAAGACCGTAGAATGTCTCATGAGACCTACTAATGCATCAAGGGGATATATTGGTCCCCACATATCACTTAATAAGTCCAATTCATTCCTACTATGTCTCATTAAAGTATGTATTTAAATCAATATGTCCAATACCACATTGATATATTTTTATCATAATACTATATGAAAATAAATTTATTGTGAAATTATTGAGGTACATAATATTTAAATATCCAAAGTGCCCCACACCACTTTGAAAAGAGTAATTTTTAATCCATATAATATTAGAAAAATATTAATCCCACCCTTGAAATAAATGTCTCTATTTGTAAGGCACAAATATGAATTTTAATGAAATAAATACATATATTTTCTATAAAATTCATGTGATGTCATTTATAAATTATATATTGACTATAAAAAACTATGCATGATATACTATGAGGGAGAAATAGTGTTTTACACATGAAATGATAACGTGATTTATAATTTCACATAAAATGATAAGATTTTACTCATGAAATTTGAGTATATGAAGTGTCAGTAGGGATCTAAAATCAATAATCATTGGTATAGAGGTTGTTAAATGAAAATTATAATTTATAAAAATATTAGCAAAAATATATATACTTATTTTATTTATACGTAAATATATATATATATATATCTATATATATACATATTTTTGTATTTTTTAATTTGGTTTATAATCATAGAACTCATTTATGATTCTTAAATAAGAACCCTCTTTTGTAAAATCACACCGAAAAGGGATGGTAATTATATATATGTGTGTTTATTTTCATTTCGGAACACACATATAACCATATATTCACATATATGTTTATATATGTATACACATCACCCTTATAACAATTTACTTTGAAATCTAAGATAATCCCCAATATACATAAGTTCATAGAAATATTGTTCAAGATAAAGGAACTGTTATCCTGTTTATATATATGAATACAAAAAATATTGGTATATATATGTGTATATATGAATCTATATACACATATGTCCATCTTTGTTTAATGGTCATTACTTGATAATCAAAATCATACCCTTGAAACTATAATATTTTAAAGAAAAATCATTTAAACTTGAAGAAATATTATATATGTAACCCAGATTAGAAAAAGATTGTTTTACATAAATATATAAAAAATAATATGTGTGTATATATTTTTACAAAATCAAATGAAAATAATAAAATCCTATACATGATTCATATTAGAAATGAGTTGTAGGTTTCTGGATCCAACTGAGAGAATGCATGACTGGATGAATTTTCTAGTAGCATTTGAGTGTGAAAAGTGATATTAAAAAAACAATGGTTTTCAACCGTTGTTCAGAATTTACCAAAGATAAACAAAAAAACATTAATTAGAAAAAATTAATGAGAAACAGTTTGTTTGACACCATAAAATATAAATTTGAAGTTGTGAAGGGGGATTTGAGTCAAGGATACGGATTTGGGTTTGAAATAACACTACCCATGGAAATAAAAGTAGTGTTGAATTTATAGGGGCCGCAATGAGGTTTGAAAGAAGGAATCATGAGAAGTGGATAGGGAGAGGGTATGGTGACAATAAGGTGTGATGAAGACTAGTGTGGGTCAACAAGGAAGATGTAGAAGAAAAGAATGGATGGATTAGATCAATAAATATCTGACCCAATGGTTAGAAATAACCCTAATATATTTTAACAGATGAGGGGGTTACATAGGAATGGATATGGAGAAACCGTGATTTTATAAATGGCCTAACGGTCCAGATCATGGGAAGCCATATCTAACAGTTGATAAAAAATGAGGCAAATAATTTTAGTGGTGGGGGTTCAAGTGGGGAACTGGCACGAATATCCAGGATCTCATGCGATGAGATCTTTTGGCTGAGATCTCATGCCAACGTAAAGCATTTTCCCCACATCAAAACCCAACTACATTTGGGACTACATTATAAAGCTCAACATGGCACGCTTCTCTTTGATTACACCACTCACACCTTGGGGTCCTTATACATGGGACCCAACCCACGGGTCATAGCCCAAACTCTTCTCGAACTTGAACATGGCCGTAAACATGTGTCTGTGTGCAACTTGGCACTCCCTATGCCTTATTGGGTTCTCTCATAGCGCTGCTCAAGTAAAATTGTGCTAAACACCCACTAGGCCTTAAGGGCTTGGCCTATAAGGCTGACCTCGGCTGTTGGTGTTTAGCTTAATTTATTGTTATTAATTTTTCTCAAAACAAAGAAAATACATATACTTATAGGTTTAATATACAAAGTAAATTATTTATATTATTATAATTATATATTAGCATTTTTTATTCCTTTATTGTTATTCTTCATGGTTATAAAATATTACATGTTTATAAATATAAATTCATTTTAAATATTTATAACTCTCCACCAATATGACACCATTACTTTAAATACATGTGTTTTAAATAGAAACTAATTTCAAATTAAAAATCATAATATTATTTAATTGGATATATTATTTAACACATTTACATCATTTTAAATAAAATACCGAATGGTTTAAAAACATCAATGGTCACCATGTAACCCAACCACTATTTATAACTATCATTTTAAACCATATAAATACATGTTCATGGTTTTTTAAAGATCAAAGATCATTTATTACATCAAAAGAATGGTTCTTCACATCTCTTTGACCCTGAGTAATTTTTATATTCTTCTCATTGTTTATTTTTTTGTTATTGTGGATTAATCAGATGAAGGATATACATATTGTCTCATTATGGTGTTGGGAGGTCTAATGTTTATTCTAATGGGTCTTGCGATCATTTTTTGTGCATAGTTTTAATATCTTTTATTAATTTAATAAATTAGTGATTCTTTGAATAAAATGTTTCTATTTGTATTTAGTTTACTAAAAATAAAACAGAAAATTGAATTCAAACAAGAATAATTATAATATACACTGAAAATATTATAATTTTAGTTATAATTTCATTCTAAGTGTCACATGATCTCCCACTTAATAGAATTGTTCCCTCACAATTAAATTGTTCTCATAGATTGTCTACAAGAAATGACCTTATCACATCATCCTCAATCTCCCTAAAAATATATTTTAAAAAAGTTAATCATTTAAAAGATAAATATCATTAAATTAAAGGAAAAAATTTATCTCATACATATAAAATGTACACCACCATGAACTATTTTTCCAAATCAATGTGATTCCCAAGTTATTTTTGAAAAGATTGATTTACTTTTCCAAAATAAACATCAAGCAGGTACGTTCAAACTCATGCATATAGAATTAAGTTCCCTAGAGCGAGGCATGGGTGGTGTAGATATTGGAGATTTCAGAGTGGACTTGGTCCCTATATTCTTGTACAACCTCATTTTTAAAAAGGACTGATATCATAAAGTATCTCTTATATATTACAGTTGAAGATCTAGAACAAATATGTGGTATGGAGGTAACAAAATTCTATAGAATCCATAAAATCTCATAGTTTTAGGTAGTTATCAAAAAATGTAAAAAGTTTAAAAAGGCCTCATAATATTTCCACTGATGTGAGTAAAAGAAAATTTGAGCTTGTTCTTTGAGGTAATGAACACAACAGGATCCTTGGAAGATATGAGGGATGTTTGAGGTGGTAGCCACCTGGTAGAGGTGTTGACAAGATAAATGTAGGTTTCCAAAAGGGCGGTATGAATTTGAGAATTATTTGAAAACTATGGCCTAAAGTTGCTGATTAGGAAGAGATAAAAGGTTAGTTGGTGAACCATCATCTTCCATATAAAATATTAACAAATGGATTTTACATAAGAATACCTAACAATAACTGTACTTTCGTTCTAATTTTGCAAAATTAACTATGCCATTACTCTAATACCTATTGTAAATACCCAAGCTAGATCTACCGAACTCATCCCTTATAAATGTTGTGAATTTTTTTATAAAATATTTATAAGTAGATACACTAAATTTATTATAATAAAGGAACTTTTATTAGTATAGGATCCGTAAAATTAGTTACATTGCTTACATTTCAACCAAATAAACAAATTGAAAATAATGATGCATTACTGTATTTTTTCAAAAATAGAGTTTCAATGTATTATGTTTTTTAAACATGTAATCATTATTAAAATTCATAGGATGAGCATTAAAATTCCCGGTAATGTGATTAAAACAAAACAAATCATAAATAATTTTTATATCACTTCATTAAAACACATGGTTTATATCATTTTCTTACAAACATAGTAACATTTCTCAACAAATTCCATAATAATTATCATAAGAGATTTTGAAAAAACATTTAGGATAATCTCAATATCAAAATTTCTAAACTTTTTTATGGTTTATGAATAAAATTCATTATTAAGTTTGCGCATAATTGAACAGAAATGCATGAAATAGAATTTAATTCAGACAATGGACACACCTAATTACCTTTGACATGCTATGGGTGAAGATACAAATTTTCACATGAAAAATTACTTGTTTAGAATTTCATATAAAATGAAATAAATTATCCTTTAACACATAAAAGAAAACTATGAAATGATAGATTAGTTCTTAACCTTTTTATGGATGGAATGTAAAATATTAATTCTTTTTAATACGTGATTTTCATTATTTTTTTGAATCATCATCATCATTGGGTATATTTTTATTGAATTAATGATTGAAACAAAAATAAAGGAACCTGGACTAAGGAGGCCTAAAATGGTGTAGGCCGAGGGAATCCCCCCTAATATAAGGCTGTCATTAAATAAAAGTGTCACATACCACATTGACTTATTTTAATCATGATTATAGATAAAAATAAATTCATTGATAAATTATTGAGGAACATAATCATTAAACAATCCAAAGTTTCTCACACCACTTTGAAGATTTTAATTTTTAATATTTATAACATCGTAAAAATATTTTTCCACACTTGTAATAGATTTCTCTAACTGTAATGTAAAATAACCAGTATAATGAAATAAATACATATAATTGTCTCTAAAATGCATATAATGTCATTTATAAATTAGACGTTGAACATAACTAACTATGCATGGCATTCCATGAGGGGAGAATGATGTTTCTCAAATAAAATGATAACATGATCCATAATTTCACATAAAATGATAATATTTATCCCTTGAAAATTGACTAAACGAATTTTTTGTAGGGATCAAAAATCATTTATAATTGGTTGAGAGGTTGTTAATGCCAATTATAAATTTTAAACAGATGAGAAAGAATAACTATATTTAATTTGTTTATACATAAATGACTATATATATAATAGATATATATATACTTATTTATGTATTTGTGTATTTGGTTTTTAATGATAAACTAATTCATGATTTTAAAACATGAACCCTCTTCTGTAAACTTAAACAAAAACAAGTTAATAAATATATAAGTGTGTGTTTATTTTCATGCAGAAACACACATATTCCCATATATTAACATATATTTTTATTTATGGATGTACATCACCCTTATAAAAATTAACATTGAAATCAAATAAAATCCCAAATCTACATAAGTTCATAAAAATATGGTTCAAGAAATAAGAACACGTAACAAGTTTATATATTTGAATACGAAAAATATATGGCCATATATGTGTATATACACATGTATATACACATATGTAATTATTTTATTAATGATCATTACCTAATAATGAAAAAAATACACTTGCAAGTATTAGATTTTAGGTAAAATCATTTAAAACAAGAAGGCTTATCATATATGTAACTAGGTTTAGAAATGAATTGATTTTCAAAAATATATAAAAAACTATATATATGTATATATGTTTACAAAATAAAAAAATAATAATAAAATCCCTTACTAATTTTAGTTTAGAAGTGAGCAGTGAGTTTCTAGAACCGTGATAAAGAAGACTTGATAGATAAAATTTCTGGGTAGAATTTGGATATAAAAAGTGTGGTTTTTAAAAATACCGATGTTTTAAATCATTGTTACAAATTTTCTAAAGCTAATCCAAACAATAATATTAATTATTTCAATGTAACAAGTAATAGGTTGATTGAAACCCTAAAATTTAAAATTTAATAAGTGAAGGGGGATCTGAGTCATGGATTGGAATTTGGTTTTAAAATAACACTATCCTGGGAGATAAAAGAAGGGGATGAAATTAAACTGGCTGGAATGGGTGTGGAATGATAAAATCATGGTAAAGTGGTGATGAATATGGGAGGATAACTACAAGGTGTGATGGAGAATGGTGTGGCCTAATGAGGAAAAAGCAGAAGAAATGAATGGATGGATCAGATCTATCTAGATCTGATCCAGGGGTTAGAAATAATCCTAATATATTGTAGTGAAGGTGGGTGAGCAGCTTATGAACAGAAGGCCCATATGCGGCTATAGGGTTGATCGAAAGGCCAGGAGGGATCTACAGGTTTTAAAACAATATATGACAGGGATTAGATGGAGTAGGATTAGATGGATATGGTGTTCACTTGATTTTAAAAACGGTGAGGACCTAGATCAAGCGAATCCAGATAGAACAGTTAATAAAAAATGTTTAAAATATCCATAACAGTGGGTGTTCAAGAAAGAAACCCATGCAGATAGAATGGATCTCTTGCACAGAGATTGTGTGGCCGAGAACACACACCTCGATAAAATCTGTATCCCACATAGAAACCTCACTAGTTTCGGTACTGCCTTATAAGGCCCAGTGTGTTACGCCTCACTTCGATAGCACAACACACACTAAGGGGTCGTTATATTTGTGACCCCACCCACGAGCCTTAGTCCAAAATCCGGATGTGCTAGACTAGGGCCCTATACGTGGATCTTTTTGTAACCTGGCTCACCATAGGCCTGCTTGGGCTCTCTTCTAGTACTGATCATGTGCAGCTATTCAAAGTGCGCATCGGGCCTTAAGGGCATGGCCTATAAGGAATCCCTTGGCTATTAGTGTTTAGCGATTTTTTTTTGTAAAAATTTATCAAAATACAACATATAAATATAATTATATGTTCAATTCAAAATATTAACTATTTATATTCGTATATGTTTATATTAAAATTTTAATCTTCCATTATTTTTATTCTATTTTGTTATAAAAATATTAGATGTTAATAAATTTAAATTCATTTAAAATTTTTAAAACTCCCCTCCAATAAAACTTAATTTCATTAAATATAAATGTTTTAATTAGAAAGTGATTTATAATTAACAATAATGATTCTATTTAATTGGAAGTGTTATGTGAAACATTTTAAACATTTTAAATAAAATAATCAATGGTTTAAAAACATCAACGATCACCTTGAAACTCAACGTGTATTTATAATAGTCATTTAAAGCCATATAAATACAAATTCAAGGTATTTAAAAGACCAAATTCCATTTCTATATTTAATAGAATGGTTCTCTATATCCCTTTAACCCTATGTATTTTTTCTATTCTTCTCACACATTTTTTATTATGGTGGATTCAAGGGATGAAGGCTACACACACAGTCTCTTCATGATTTTTGGAGGTCTAATGTTTATTATATTTGGGTCATGTGATGAGTTTTAATGAGTAGTCGCAATATATTGTATTAAAATAATAAATTAGAGTTTTATGGAATGAAATGAATCTCTTTGTCTTTAGGTTACTCGAAATAAAATTAAAAAATTTAAATTTAAACAAGAATAATAATTATAAAAACTAAAAATATATTTGTTACAATTATTATTAATTTTGTGGCATTACATTAGCCCAGGTAAACCAATTTTGACCTAAGACACCATAATGAAATTTTTCTATTTTCATTATTTATTATGGAAAAAAATTACATTTTTAAATACAATAAATTATGAGTTTTTAAAATATGGAATCTTTAATTCTAAATATAATTCATATAATTTTCAAACATCATTTAAAAATGTAACTGTAGGAACAAAAAAAGTTTTGTTTTCCAAATAAAATATCCTCATAACTCTAAAATGATTTAATATCAAAATTCAATTTTAAGTTGATTCCAATAAACTGAAATATAAAGAATTTAAAATAGTTGAACTAATTCTATTATAAAATAAATTTTAAATATAATTTATCT
Organism: Viscum album; assembly: GCA_963277665.1. Classification (NCBI taxonomy): domain Eukaryota; kingdom Viridiplantae; phylum Streptophyta; class Magnoliopsida; order Santalales; family Viscaceae; genus Viscum; species Viscum album. The sequence goes on along the minus strand of OY728132.1, from coordinate 26,125,115 downwards.
TTGTATTTAGTTTACATTGAAAGAAATATTTCCTTGAAAATTCCTCTTTTTTAATATGCATAAAAAATTTTCAATTGAAAAAATTATCACAAAAATACCCAAAGATAATTTTGACATATATTTTTCCAAAATTAATTTTAGTTTTCATGTAATTTTCTTAAAATTATTTGGGTTAAGAATGACTAATCCTCTAATAAAAGTACATATTTTCAGAAAGAAATTCCATCTCTTTAAAATAGATCTTATTCTACTTATAATCAATATATATCCATTGAATTTGTTTTATAAATTTGTAATGAATATATTTTTGATATTTTATTTATTAATATTCATTCCCATAATAATAATGGCTAGGTTGTATTGGTCATATTAAATAATAATATTTTAATTGAGTACAGTGGTTCATTCAAACCCAATGTTGTGTGAATTTAAAGCTATCAAAGATATTAAAATTATTTAAAAATAAAAAATTCAAAAATTGTATTGGGGATATATTCTTGTTTATGTTAGTGCTTTATGTCATACACTCTGTCGAACATGATTTTTATCTTTTAAAATAATTATGTGTTACAATATACCCTCCATAAATATATTTCTTCATCTCGATTTAATCTTGTTCCTAGTAATCAAGGGTTTGGAATTATAAAATTTCATTATTGGAAAACCACATCATAAAATTATTTAATAAAAAATCCTCTTTAAAATATATAAAATGTGGTATTATTTTCATCAAGAATAAACATTACTAGATTCACATGTACGTGAAAATTGGTAGAAAATGAAAACATGGACGTGTAATAAAATAGTAATTATAGAGAATATCGTCATGAGAAATTTAACCACCAAAAAACATTAATATATTCTTAGTTAAATGAATATTTATTCATAAGAAAATTAAATAGTAATAAATTATTTTTATCTCATGATATTTTTCTTAATGTTTGTAAATTTTATTACCATTATGATAGATGACACCAGAAAATATAATTAAAATTTCATCCCTTTTTATTCAATCAATCCTACATCATCTCACACTCCAATAAATGAATATAAATTCTAAATTTATATTCCTAATGAAATAAAATTCACATTTTAAAGATCATTAACACAATAAAATAATAACAGTTCATTCCACTAATATCAATATATTTTATAAGAACAAAATAGTTAGAAAAGTTTATCCAATAACACCCAATGATAAACATAATACATTCTAGAAATATTTAACCTTATGTCTCATCTAAAATATTTCTACTAAAATTATAAGTCCAAAAATTGAAAAGGGTGTTCACTAAATGAACATTATATTCCCCAAACAAACTAATCTAGCTCTTAAAGTCACTTTTCAAATTTTTTAATACCTTGATCCCCATAAAACCTTATTGAAAACATGAATTATTCTGAAAATTTAATCTCACGTAGTTAAACATATATAGAAATCCAAATATGAAGTAAAATCCAAACAAGAAAATGTTAATAACTATAAAATTTCAAGATTACAAATACCAACATATAAAAATAACTTTAACATTACCATCTCAAAATTATCCATGTATTACGGGTAATCATCTATCAATCATGTTTTTTTTAAAAAGATAAATCATAAATATAATAACTCTTTTTTCTTATATGTTTGATTCATCAAATGATTTTGGATCATTAAACAAAAGGTACTATAGTTTAATCATTAATCAATTTAGGATTCTTATAATGAAATTATAATTACAAATATACGTTTACAAAATATTTATTTAATATAAATTCATACACATTAGTCATTCAACTTATGCAATATCAAAAGCATTATATTGACCTTTATTACATAGTTTTTTATAGTTTATATTCACATGATGCTTGGGTAATTAATTTTCATAGAGCCAAATATTATTACTATTGCAGAATTTAACATTGAAAACTTATTTATTACCCATTCATTCATAATCAGGGATTGGGAATTTAATTCTACCCATTATTCCCTTTAACCATCTTTTTTTGACCTTCCACTTCATCCATTTATTTCCTTCAATACCAAATGACATTGAGAAATATTTCTCTATTTTCATAGAACATGATAATATGTATTTGTATGATAGGAATGTTTGGGTGACTAATTACCATAGAAGGATTGTATTTAACCCATAAAAGAAATGCTCAATATTACTTTTTTGAATATTTATGTAGTCTATAGAATGCCTTATTGTCCTTGTAAAGTTTGAATCATACTTAGATACTAAACTAATTATCTTCTTTTTTATTTTCACTGAATACTAATGAAAAATTGATAAACCTCAAAAATCCAAACCAATAAAAATATCATGAACGATAAGATATAGTCAAACCATTAACACAATGTTTCATCCTATTTAATGGATAATAATTATATAATATAAATTGAATACAATTTTTCCTTGTATATGGGTCAACCATGATCAGTTCATGAAACCGATAATACATATTTTTTCATGTTTGAATGAAATCCATCACATTTATCTTCCTTTAATTGAATCCTCTTTTCATAATAAGGTCCTTCTTGTAGATAAAATTGTATTTCTCTATTTTTTTGTCCACTAGAATCAATCTCTCATACATCCAGTCTATAACCACTATAGGAAACATAATAAAAAATTCATCCCAAAACCATTCATCTATTGAATGGTTAATAAGGTCCCATGTTCACCACTAATCTGCAGCCTCCTTACCTAACTCTCATTATTTATTAGTCAACCCAAAGAAATCCCCACTATTAGAATGATCCACCTCCATATATTTTCTCTTCATCTAATGGGATCTTCTATCACACCACCTTCGATCTCTTTTTCCTTTGAAACTCCACCTTCAGGTTCATTCTAATCAGAAACAAAGACATCAACCATATCCAAAGTAATATACATTGAGACATAACTTTTATCCATGGGTTTGGGAAGTTAATAATAATCCTTCAACCGTTTTTGTTTATTCTCATTGTCCAGAATGCAGCTCCTCGAGTCCGTGATACCATTTCACCCCTTCTTCCTCCTCATTATATAAAGACCTCTAGTGAGGAATCCCTATGTTATCTCTACAAAAAAATTCCATAATCCTAATCACTTTAATTTGATTTAGATAGCCCATTCCATACCATAAAGGTAACATCAGGATCAGCTCAGTCCAGAACCTATTCTTTACTTCCCTGTCCTTCAAAACAATTTCTTAGATTTAAGTTAGACAATATCCTTCATGAACTAGAAACCTTGTCAACCATCATACATCCATCATTAACTTTCATTTATGTCTCCCATCCCTTACATCCCATTGATCCACCCTCACTTGTTTTTTGTACCACCACTTTATGATAATGTCCACTTCTAAACCATATGACCCATATATAGTATATATAATTCAAAATGATGTGGTATGATTCTAAGAAAATAGTAGCACACACCTCCATGATTTACACTAACCCCAAAAGATCTTGTAGTATTGGATAGGGTTTAACCAGATGAGTCCCCAAATGGTTGAAGATGACATCATTCTTTGGATCATCATTCCTAGGTATGGGATATTTTTGAATAGAATTGGCCATTGAAGAACCACTATTACCTGCAATTCCCACTATTAAGACGGTGAAAATATCCTTTCCAAGAAACTATTGAGTCGTCAAAATTGGAACTATGATTCCATCATTATATACATATTAAAAAGTTTGAGGTAGGTTAACCATATTCTTGAAAGATATAAAATAATCCAACCAAATTCAAATGCAATAGTTCATTTTCAATGTAGCTCTTACCCAACTTCAACCCAAATCCACTCCTCCCGTAGCTTGGAGACATTGAGTTCAATGAATATGAAGGTGGAAAAAAGATAATATAATACATTATTTTTTTTAATCTAAACACAAAAAAATACCAAACAAATTTCAAATATAATGAATAATTGAAGGATTTTGAATTGGTTATGGATGTTGAAGGAAATATATTCATAGTGCTATTGTAGAAGCATCACGTTTCATAGAGAATTTATATAACCATGGACAAGAAAGAAATGACTCATATTTTTTCATGAAGTAATATACCAACCATGAATCATTTCCACAAATGATGATAAATGGATCATCAAATAATTTTTATCAAAAACCATTATCGCACGTCCCTGAAAACAACATGAATTAGAGAAAAACATTTGTATAGTAACATTTAAAGGTCGTTGATACATAAATAAAGCCACAAAATTTATATCCAAAAGGTTCTAAGCTTCTGTAAAATCTGTAGTTGAAATTGATATTGAAGTTGATCAATATAATTGGGATAGAACCATTGAGAAAATAGTTATTTATGGGAAAAATAAAAATAAATGGTATTGTAGAGTGGTGAAAAATGGTTTCACTGATCCTCAGAAAGAGACAATTACCCCACCCCCACCCTTTATGTTGAGGGGTGGTTATGAAGCAAAATGATTCACTATTAGGGAATATCTATGGTGGAATAGAAAGAAGGATACATTACATTATACTAACATTTTGATCTTCATTTTCCCTTTGTCTCAAGAATTGTCTCTCCATATCCTCTCATTTCTTTTGAGGAACATATAATTCCATGATTTGTAACAAGAAATCATTCCATTGTATGTTTCATATTTCTTCTTCATCCTTAATATTTTGAATCAATGACCACCATTTATTCGAATATCCTAAGAGATGATAAACATCAATTAAAATGGCCTCCCATTCATTACACCCTAAACTGAGAAATATCTTATATAAGAAATTTACTCATTACTCAGCAGCCAATGGAATTTACTACCATTGAATGATGGATGTAATTAATGAATAAATACTTTTAACATTGTAACATAAAATAGTAAAAAATAAGTTTTCTCCAGTCATCAAAGGTTATGGCTCATAACCTGAGTCAACTACTCCAATATGCTTCTTATTTATTTCTTTCCAACTATATCTCCAACTTCCTTATATTTTTCTAGATAGAATTCATAATATGGTGTACGTGGATTTATATAGTTCACATTACTTCCACTAGGTTCCATTTCCAATCAATTTCTTTAACCAAAATAGATCACCACAATATGAAACAAAAATTATAATCCCAATGCTAGAAAATTACATAACACAGATTGAAAAATTTATACATAGATATTCTCATAATAATAAAAGGTTTCATTGATATGGTTTTCAAATCATAAAATAATTTTCAAATACTTCATAATATTTTGTAAATTAAATTAAATTAAACCCAATCATACATAGTAGGAGTGTCATACATAGTGTACATTAAGGACCATTTTCATATACTAGGTAATGGTCGATTCAATCTCGATGTACCTTTTTTAGAGTTGTTACCCCTCGATGAATTTGTTCCAAAACCACGTCCACTTGCTGTATCTAGTTAAAGATATGTTTTTGGGAAAACCCAAAAATATCTACCATACCCAAAAAATGTATTTCTTATCTTGTACATAGAAGTCTCTTTAATTTAATCCACATGGGTTAATTACCTAATCTTGGTTCTCCAAAATCTTCTTCCTACGGTTTTTACTACACTTCTATGAATTCCAACAATAATGACCCACTCCTTATGTCCCTAAAGTCCATGGTAACAATAACACATTGGTGTAATATACATAGAATCAAAACTCAAAGGTCCAAATAGCTTATTAGTCATGGTAAATGAGATGTATAACATAAATTCACATTACATTCTCAATATAAAATACTCAAATCATTTTCAATGATAACTCAATTATTTCCCTTTACCATATCCCTACATATCAATTAGTAAAAAAATCATGATATTGTGGTGAAAACAGAACATACAAAAGTGGTTATCTTAATGAATAATAAGGGTATGAATATAGGGGAATAATTCATAAATAAATTGGATTAATTTTTATGGGAATGTAAATAACTGAAACACATGCTATTTAGATAGTAACTTGAACTTAATATGGTAGGTATATATAAGGATCAAATAAACACATTTTAAAAATCACAGAAAGATGAAAAGTTTCACTGGATATGATAACTAATTGAATAATCTAGTAAACATATATAATTGATCTCATGATGATTCAATTCATAATGATTGTCTTTTGAATCAATCTATCATTAAATTTTACAAAATGATAAAAATATGTGGGCAGATACCCTTCTAATTTTGTCGACTGATTTTTCTCATGAGACCAATTGATGTATCAAAAGGATATGTATAACTTGGCCCTACATTTCACTTATTATGAATAATTTATTCATCTTACAAAATTGGTGAAACAAGTTCAACATTAACAACTTAATTGAAAAACTAACAAAAAAATGTTATCTCTTATTCTCTAATCAATTAAATATAATCATAACCAATATAGAATAACATGGTTAATGGTCAAAAAATTGTACATCCTTAGTAAAAATAATGAAAATTCATCAAATTAATCAATAAATATGATATCAATATTACTTATACACAATGGATCATAATTAAAAAAATGGTTTGATTTCGTTGATAAATATAAATAACATGAAAATTTATTAGAAAAATTCTTGAGGGATGTGATCGTTTCACTTTGAAAATCACATTTTCAAAAAATATTTTCATGAAAGAAAATTTATTTTTTTAGATGATATACATTGAAATATATGAAATAAGAATTAAATCATTAATTTTTAATGATGGAGGAAATTGTTTTTCATGCATACACTTTAAACCAATGATTCCTTTCACATTATTGATTAAATCCAAACATGGTTTGTATTGAAGATGACATGAATTTTAATTCCAAAACATCTAGAAAAAATTAATATTGGTTAGAAATTACTTTTATATATTTTTTGGAATCAGATAAAATCATTTATGAAAATAATTTTAGAAAACACAGATCTTGATGAAAAAGGATATTCACCCTAAGAAAGAAATAAAGTATAATTTTCTTTAAAACGTTTTATCAATCATATTAGGTACATAAGAGTGTAGAAATGGAAATATTACATAAATTTACATATTAATAACAATATAATGAAAAAATATATTTATTTTAAAATATAAATTTTAAATAATTCTCCCATGGGATATGTAAACAAAAATAATCATGAATAATGATGCAATTGTGAAATAAACTTGTACAACTATACTAACTTCTGAATCATAAGACCCATGAAAGAAATATAACCAAATTAAACTATAAATACCATTAATATAAGTTTTTTCATGATATAACATATCAAAATTGGAATGATATAAACAATAGAGGGGAATAATTGGGGAATATGGTGTATGTCTCATAGAAGTAAAAGTGAGAAGGAAACCCATCCCTCATGTTCGACTCCCTTCATATGTGTCTAAATCTCATGTATAATAAATATATATTTATTATAAATCTATAAAATAACCATATTTATATATTACAAACATAAAATATTTTATTATTGTATTTTATCAATCATTTGTTAACAGATCTTTCTTAAAATCACTATTTCAAGTGATAATTGCTTCATTTTTCGTGTATGGTTTAGTTTGTTAATTTTGGTCCTTTTAATTTGATCATGGTAAAATAATATAATTAAATTTTAACATGATATAAGTATCATATATATTTAATATATATGTTTTTATTGTAATCTATTAAAATTAGATAAATAAAATAGATTACCCCATCCATAGAGACAGTAGGTCATACATATGCATGAAGATTATTTCTGTTTTTCCCGACTGGTTGAATGAAAGTAAAATAAATTTTAATTAATATTTCTATGATATCAATATTTATATATATATATTATTATTAATATTCATCCTTACAATGATCATTGTAACAATAAAATTAAAAACTATTAACATCCACGTGTCGAGGTGATAGTCCCCATAAACACATGGGAAACATTATTATTTTCCAATGGGTTGGAAGGTAGGATTTAATATTCCATATTATATTTCAAAAAGTATGTTTAGATAATAAATATAGTATATATTTATTAACATTAACCTTACAAAAATTCATGTAATGTTTAATAAAATAATGAATCAAATCATTCCATGATGTGGTGGTCTTCTATACACACGAGCAACGTTATCATATCCCCCATAAAAAGGAACGAAATAAGTTATATATGATATTAAAATTATAAAAGTCTAATAATGTCATCGATTTAAGATAAATAATTTAAATCCATTATTACATAAATATCTTGAAATTTCCTAGATTCCTCATGCACATTTTCAGGTACATTTTTACATGTGTTTTGGTTTCACCATAATTGGGTTTTTATTTGTGATTGTATTTCTTAAAATTAGAGATATTTTGAAGCCCAATGGGATTTTTTGTTTTGGAAAATGGTTATGTAAAACCATTATGTTTTATCCAAGAAAACATGTGTCAATTTTTGGAGCCACGAGTGGTGGTTCATGGTTTGGCCAAGTTGTGTGTCCTCACTCCCTAACCCATGAACCCTCAAATAGATGGGCTTTTCAAGATGGGAAAATGACGTTTCAAACCATGCACTACTTAGAATATAACAAAACAAATATTTACTTCACCATAATAGAAGATTTATTACAATTTATTACACCAAATACAACTTGTAAGGTATATTTTCAATTTTTTTAAGAATAGTTAAATTACATAAAAATTAAAAAATAGAAGAAAACATCTTTTGTGAAATCATCATTAACATCCTCTCACTCAAAATATCATGGGATAACCTAGGGAGATAAACAAGAAATGGAAGATCTATAAAGCCTATGAAAATAACTAACATGGAATAAGGTGATACATGTTATACGATAGTTGTATTAATGGGGAATAAAAGGTGTTATAATCATAAAAATGAATAATAAGGCATGATATAGCATGATAATCATAACATGGGAAATGAGGGAACAGTTTAAGAAACATCTTCTTAAACATATGTTAAGGAAAAATGAAAATAAATAATAATGGAGAAATTAACCCTAAAGAATCAGGTTCAATCCCTATCCCAGTAAGGCATCTCGGGAGACTAAAAAATACCAAATTCATTGAAGCACTATATAATTTTAGGTGCACCTGTCAAATTCATATCATTCTCATGATTATTTGTTTCGCATAGATTATATAACATAGAATCATTTTTCATAAAAAGGTATTATATTATCAAGGACTTAGGGTTACATACATATAATTACCCAATTAAAATATAAGAGTTTTATAATGGTGAACATCATCAATATGAATTGGGAATGGGAATTCAATACACTTTTTTTAATGGAATCTCGTAGTGAAATTTCGACAACATAACAAGGGAAAATAAATGTACATGGGAGGGATTAATGAAAGTTAAATGGGTATATAATTATTTATAAATAATATTGTATGTATGGGGTATGTGAAAACACACACACCAACATTATTAATTGAAATTAAAAGGGAACAAAATGATTAAAATTATTAAATAAAGATAAGAAAGAGAAGATCCGTTACTTGATTGTGTAACTAAAAAATATTGGGATGAGCTTCCTGAGATCATGTGGGCTCTTTAGGTGGACTATATAGATATGATGCAAGAGTAATAATTTTCTCCAAGGATTTTGAGTGAATAGAAATTTGATATTTTTTGGTTTTATATAAGAACAGTGTGGGGAATTCTTTATCATTTCTCAAACATATATTTTAAGGTTTATATGAAAAAATAACCAAAACTAAATACCATGCCATATTTTTTACCCTTGGTTTATACAAAATAGGAGTTATTTTAATTATTTTATAAGGATAAGGTCATAAATTAATAATATAATAACATTTCTTATATAATGGTGAGTCATACTCTTAACGAAATGATTTTGAAAACCATAATATATATTTAATGTTTTAGAGGATTCATAAAGAATTATTAAACTAAATAAAATAAAATTAATAAAAAATTATATTAAATTAAAAACATTTATTTTTTGATGAATACATTTTATAATATTTCATACATCAAATTTGCGTAATTATGATATCATAATACACAATGTATATTTATAATGTATTTAATTTTTACCAATAATGTCAATAATCACATAAAATTATAAAAAAATTCCCCATTACATAATTTAAATGTTATGATTCCAAAAATAATATTCACTTAAAAAAATTATTTTCTAAATATTTTAGTTTTCATATTTAATATAATAATAATCATTTATCGATACATGCTGAGTATTTGAGAATAACAGTTTTTGAACCCATATGAAAATTACATTTGATTTCATATATATTGTATTAAAATTTATATTAAATAAAAATTATTTAATAATAATATTTTATTAACGTGGTTTTGATTTCAAATATCCATTAATTCATCAAAATAATTTCTTTAATTGAAATATAATATTACCTAAAAAATATTATTTGTGTTTTATTGTATAACAACATTTATAGAGTGAAAATAATTGGATGAAAATATATTCATTGTTCTGTGAAAAATATTATACATATTCATATTTCTAGGTTCTTGAAACATATTCCCTCAATACACCTGAAAACTACATAAATTTAAGGTGTGAAATGGTGAGACATTCCTGGGGTGGTTTGGCATGCAAGGTTAGGGTTGTCATCTCAATGGGCTTGAAATTCACATGTAAATGGGTTTTATCATGTTTAAGTGGTTGGATATCAACTTTGGATTGGTCAGGGGAAAATCCTAGAAATTCTACCTCTTCCAGAAGCTTTAATAAATGGGATTCATTGGGTATAGTCCTACTGGTTGTGGTCATAACATCCTTCTTATGTGTCATTTGGATTTGTTAAAAACATATATTTTTATTAATCACATAATTACTATTTAATCTCTATATTATTGATTGTTATGATGCTTCATAGTATTTCAAATCCAATAGTATATAATAAAACCAAGGAACTACATGTCTTTTCTATAACCATTATACATAATAATAAATTTAATTAAATCAAAAGGGGTATTTTACTTATAATAGTGTGGGTTGTTTCAATATTCACCCCTTAAGAAAAAACTCCCTCAAAATATTCATTTCCCATACTAAAATGGATGAGAGTAACTCTATTTCAAAACCTACTCTAGTTCTAATTTTTCTTCCTCAAACATGATGTTTCTCCACAGTACTTTGACAAGCTTCATTGTCTTGTTTTCCAGAACGTTGTCTCTTTGATCTGTGATATTCACTAGCTTCTCCTCATATGAGAGATCATTATCCCACATAACCACCTATACATTGAGTAAATGTGATTGGTCATTCAATTACTTCCTCAATAGGGATACATGGAACACATATTGTACTTTATATATGTTAGTTGGGAGGGATAGACGATAGGACCTCTCTCTGATGTGATCATGGATATTAAAGGGATGGATTTGTCTTAGAATAAGCATTCCCATATATCCAAATATCATCACATTATTATATGGAGATATGTAGAGGAACACCATGTCTCTAATATTAAACTATAGGTCTAATCGACGATTATCATTAGATCTCATTTTTTTACTACGACTGTCCTTGATGTGTTTTTGAATGGTCTCAAGCTTTTACACTATTTCATTGAACATTTTAGGACCTAGCAGTTTTTCCCCAAATTCATCCCAACATGTAGGTGTTCTACACCTCTTCCAATAATGTTTTTCATAGGGATCCATTCTTATGTAAGAGTGGGAACTATTATTGTATGTTAACTGTACCAGAGGAATATTTTAGTCACATCCTCCTTTGAATTATATAGAACATGATCTCAACATGACTTCTAGTGCCTGGATATTCTGCTAAGATTGGCTATCATTTTGAGGATGATAGGTCATAGTAATGTCCAGCTTAGGTTTTAAACCTTGTTGGAGACTATTCAAGAACATAGAGGTAATTCTTGGATCTGAATAAAAAAAATCGTTAGAGGTTCACTATACAACCTCACAACTTATTTGATGTATATTCATGCAAGTTGGTCGAGTAATAAGTCCTCTCAAATTTCAATAAATTGAGTAGTCATTATATGATGATCCATAAAAACCCAAATTTTACTGTTACTTATGGATGTCATAGGTTTTGTGGTGACAAAGGCAATGGTTATGTTATCCGATTTCCATGTTAGTATGGGTAATGGTTGCGTCATCCATTTAGAATTTTTCCTTTCAATACTCACTTGCTGACATACCAGGCACTTTTATGTATATTCAATGATCTTCCTTTTCATATTTTACCACCAATTGTTCTCTTAGAGATTATAATACATATTTGTTCCCCCTAGGTGAATAAAAGATTTTGTGCAATTTTTGTTATCTAGAACCTATCTCTTTATCTTTTGTTTGGATGGTACACACAGTTATCACACAAATCATACAAATCCTTGTTCATTAACAATGAACTCAAGGGATTCCCCTTTATATTAGTCATTCCACTTTCTTTGTAATTCCTATATAATTTCTCTAAGAATCATTTATCTTTTATAGAAGGGATGTTTTGGAAAAAAAATTAAAAGGATTGATGATGTTCCTTCCTTTATGATTCCCATGTCCATATTCTTCAAGTATAAGAAGATTGGATCCATTTGAGTTCTCATCAATGATATAATTTCTGGATTCTTTCTACATAGATATTCTAAAAAATTAGTTTCCATTCAATTATGGTAGTGTATTGAGCAGTCATACTACATGATCAACTGTAACCATCATCATTGTTTCATATTCATCTCTTTCTATTTTAATTTAAACCCAAGGCTTTTATGATCAGTATATCTCTCACACTTCAGCCCAAAGAGATAATTACACGTGATTTTCAATCCAATGATCAATGCAGCCAACTCCATGTCATGCATTGGGTAGTTATATTCATTAATATTCAACTACCTTGAAGAATAAAATATCACTTTGTCAGTTTTCATTAAAACACATCCCAATCCCTTATTCGGAGCATCACTGAATACAAGGAAATGTTCTCCACATGTGGGTAGTGTGCGCACCTGAGTTGTGATAAATATTCATTTAAAATACATGAAACTCTCTTCACATTAATAATTCAAAAAAAACATGACTCCTTTCTCAGTTATATTTACATGATAATTTCAATAGCACAATAAATTTCTCTCAAATAGATGATAATACCTCATTAATCCAAGGAAAATATAGATATTTTTCATAGATGTTGGATTTATCCATCATTCAATTTCAACTATCTTTTAAGGGTCCATAGATATCCCATTTATTAAGAATATGTGTCCCATGAATGAGAATTATTTCAAATAGAACTCACATTTTCTATACTTTGAATTAATTTTCTTATTTCATAAGGTTTTCAATATTGTTCTAAAATGATACTCATGATTATGATTTCTTCTGGAGTATATTAGAATAAAATCTATAAATAATGACACAAATTTGGCAAGGTAATCTATAAAGACTCTATTAATCATGTCCTAGAATACTGATGGAGATTTAGGGAGTCAAAATGGCATTACTATGAACTCATTATTCCTATAACTTGTACGAAAAAAGTCCTAAGGATATCCTCCTTCTTGAACCTAACATGATAATATCCCTACCACAGATCCACCTTAGAAAAGTACAGTGCTTGATATAGCAGATTGAACAAGAATTCAACCTGAGATGGTGGATATTTTTTCTTTATCATGATCATGTTGATATCATGATAATCAATAGAAAGGCACATTGACCCATTATTCTTCCAAATGAAGATGATTAGTTCACCCCAATCTGAATCACTCGGTCATATGAACTTTTAATCTAGATTCAATTAAATTTCTTTATTTATCTCCTCATGTTTCAAACAATCCATCCTATATGGAGTCTTGGATAATGGTAACTCTCTATGTATAAGCTTGATTGAAGATTCAACCACTCGTATATTAAGAAGACTGGAAAATACCTAGAGGAACCCATCATCATATCCCCCCCAATGGGAATGTCTTCAAGGATGAATATTTAATTAGAATAAATCATTTGATCTAGATACACTTTCTCAAAGGGTAATAATATTCATTCTTGAGATGTTGGTGCTAAAGAATATTCATCATCCTTCATTCGCATGTATGGAATTGATGGATGATACGAAATAAGGATGATGTTTTCTATATTGTAGAAATTTATGTTGTATCTATATAGGGAAAGAAAATAAATACCCAGAATTATGTTAAATTACACCAAAGCAATTACAAAAATGTTCAATGGAGTGTTCCTACCATATATTTTTACATGGGAGGAGTTATATACTTAGGATACAATAATTACTCTATTTTTAATATTCATAAATAACTCCACTTCCATGGTTTGTAGTGGTTTTTCAATAGTTCTACTAAACTTTTTTGACATAAAGTAATGTATAAAACCAAAATAATAAATAATATTTAGTATTCATAAATGAATAAATAGTGTACCTATCACCACATTTTTTTGGGATCCACCTTAGGGTCATGATGGAAAAACTCGCTCGTAAAACCTTGTAGGTTGTATTTTGTCTCAAAAAACACTTCAGTTTGTGATTTGGTTTGAAATGTGACCTAGGTTTTTGAATTTTGAGTAATGAAAAATGAAATAAAGGTTGACAAGAGAATTACATTCTTCCATAGCATTCTTGGGTTTATGGAATCCAAAGTTTCTAGCTAGGTTCCCTTCCATCCCACACCTATGTCATTTCCTCATCCACATTAGGCTATTTCAAAGGATCTTCTTTCCACACCATTGAAAATTGGGATGTTAAAATTTCATATAATTGTATATTTCTCCATAAATATGCCATAAATAAACCTTAATTGTAACTTATTATACCTGTGATACCCTAGAGATTCACTGTTCACCATTTCGACTTAGAGGGCACATCAGGAAATTTTATCATTGCCATAAAAGTCATGGATAATCATGGATTTTCATTGACTAGGTTTTATCCCACAAAATAAGAAGTCAACCTTGAATTCATGGGTAATGATAAAGTGATATTCCTATAATGAAAGTCATGTGACTTTTTCCTTATACACCTTGATATAATCATCATATTTTTTAAATTATAACATGGAAATCCATTTACATTTTATGTTGGAGAGTGCGGGAAAAATATTTATCAAAAAACAATTTCTAGATTCCCTTCCACCTAATCAATTAAATCTTTTCCTTAGGATTTGTATTTCTTATCAATTTCCACCACATACCAGCTTCTCCCTCCATATAATAAACAGATAATAGATAATTCTCTTAATCTAAACATTGAATTATAGAGAAGATCAGATCATGGAAGTGGATCCATTATTCCAAAATTAAGGGATTAGATTATAATTTAATGTTGGAGGCCTATTTCAAAAAATGGTCAGAATAGAAGAGTGTTATTTCATAGGGGATTTTGGTTCTCCCTTTAATCTTTTTCTCTATTCAGAACCTGTGTCACCTAATAGAGTATCATCAAAATATTTTGTATTCCTACTCCCATTGGGTTGGGAATCTTATTGGGGCAGTAATCACATTTCCCATCACATTGATTTTTAAACCTATTCCTCTAATTTCCATCCATTGGATTGAATAAAGGGAATTTTTGGGGTGAATATTGTCAAACTGTTAAACACAATAATGGGACTTTAATAAAATTAAATGGATAACTTATAGCTTTCATTTATTTACTTTAATTATGAATTTTTTTGCATCAGTCTATGAAATTCATGATCTATTTCCTAACATATATTCTTATGAGAATATTTTCCCTAGATATTTGTTCTTAATGAGATTATGAGTTTATCAAATCATATCCCATGGGAGTTTCGAACTAGGTGTTTAATAAGGATTTTTATCGTGTACCAAGTTACTCTGAATCAGGCCTAAAACACTTTGTTGGAGTTATTACCCCTAGGCACATCTCTACTAGAACCATATCCACTAATAGTATCTGCAATGTGATGTATTTTTTTTGATAAACAATTTACTTTATACTTACCACAATATAGGGATGTTTCATTATACATAGTCTTATCAGTGTGTAATTTTTTTATACTTTTTAATGATAATCCAAAAAAACTAAACATTTTCTTTGATACCAAAAATAGAAACCCTAATCTTCATTACACATTAATACATGATTTATTACATAGGATTACACCTTATACAACCAGTAAAATCTACATTTTTAGAGTCTTTTGGAATTAGGTACATTACCGGATAATTTAAAAAATGAAAAACAATATCTTTTTTTAAAACATCCTTAACAATGTTTGCACTCAAAACTATATAGGTAACATGGGGACATACATAAGAAAGGTGTGATATATCAATCCTAGTAATGGAATACACACAAAATAAGGTGAAAATGTTAGAAAATTGGAATATTAAGGTTTAATAAAAGGTGTGAGGATCATAAACATGAATAATAAGTAATGATATAACATAATAATCAAACCATGTGAAATGTGAAACCATCTTAAAACACTACATCGTAACAATAGGTCAAGGATAAATGACAAGAAACCATGATAAGATAATTAAAAAAAAAGAATCAGGCTCACTCTCTATCTTAACCTGATGTCTCACGAGACTAAACATTCCCCAATGCATTGAAATGCTTCATACCTATGGTTTAACCCATCACTTTTACTTCATTGTCATGTTTAAGTGTGCCACTTAGATCAAACAACATCAAACCATTATTCATCACATTTTATTAAACAATCATGTAGTTTGGAATAAATACATGTATTTCCCTATTAGAATAATTATATGTGCATAAATCATAAAACCCATGATAGTAATTGGTTATGGTTAATCACTACAAATTTTGGCATGGAATCCCTTGGTTAAATTTTAACTGTATAACCGAGGCACATAAATATTCATGGTAGTGTTTAATTAGAGTGAATGAAGTCTATATAAATTTATTAATCATATGGGAAGTATGAGTAATGTGTAAAAACATTACCCAAGTTAGTAATTTAAAATAAAATGGTATAAAATGAAGAATATTCTTGAATAGTAAGGTGAAATAGATGATACCTTACTTGAGTGTGTGACTAGAAATTCTTGGGAGGAGCTTCTTGAGAGATTGAGTGACATTAGAAAGAATCTAGAGAGTGGAGGGAAGAGTAAGGACGTGATAAAATTATTTTTAGTGAAGATAAATGGGGTCTTGGGTGAGTTTATATGGGAAAATAGTGGGGGAATTATTTATCATTTCTCAAACATAGCTTTTTTAGTGTATATAAAAAATAACTAATACCAGAAGACTTACCAGGGGTTTTCACATGGTTTCTGCCGAACGGTAGTGGTTCTCATATTTTTTAATGCCAAGGGATGAAAATAATAAAATAATACCTTTTAATAGGTGGAGGTGAATCATACTCTTAATGAAAGAATTTTAATCCCTTAAAATATATTTTCTATTTTTGAGGATTCATATTAGATTAATAAAAGAAATCAAATAAACCTAAAATCAAATTTTTTTAAATTTAAAACATGTATTTGATCATATATACCATTTAAAGTATTTATTATGTCACTTTGGGGTCATTATGATGTCATAATACCCACAGTATATTTTTAAAATATTTAATTTTTACCTGAAAATTTGACTAGCTCAAAAAATTATGAAAAATTATCCATTGGATAATTTCAAAATTATGATTCCAAAAAATATTATTCATTTTATAAAAATAATTTTATAAATATTTAAATTTTTACATTTAAAATAAAAATCATCATTTATTAATAAATATTAGGTTTTTGACAAAAAAACTTCTTAAACCATTATAAAAATTACATTTCACTTAATTAAAATTATAGTAGAATATATATTTAATAAAAATTATTTAATAATAACATTTTATTAATTATTTTCAAATTTGAAAATCTATTTATTTATCAAAAAAATTCTTTAATTCAATTTGAATATTACCTAAAAGTATTATTTGTCTCTTATTGTATAAATATAATTTATAATGTAACAATAATATGGTGAAAATATATTCATTATTAAATGAAAAATAATGTAGATACCCATATTAATAGGATCATGAAATATATCCCATTATTACACCAGTAAACAACAAAAGAGTAATCTGCACGATGGTGAGAATTTTATGGGGTCATTCGACATATATGGTTTGGTTTGGGATCTTAATGAGATGGAACTTCTCTTATATACAATTTAACTCATGCCAAAGATTCTGGATATTAGCTAGGTATTGGTCATGATAAAATCCCATAAATGATATCCCCTCATAAGCTCCAAAAATGGGGTTCATATGGTATAATCCTAGTTGTTGAGGCCATCACTTCATTTGTATTTGTCAGTCGGATTTTTTAAAACCCTATATTTAATCTAATCATGTGTTCATTATTTAAAAGCTATGTTATCAAGGATTATGATGATTAATGGTATTTTAAAAAAGATAGTATATAATAAAACCATGTAACAATATTTATTTCTATAACTATAATACATTATAAGATATTTAAATAAATCGAAAGGAAATTTTATTTATAATATTCTGTGTCGTTACATTGGGAAAACATCAGACAACATGAGTACATGTGGGTGGTAAAGGACCATGGTTCATAAAACCATGCACCTTAAACAAGAAAATTGTGCACACATGTTTTAATCCCACTAAAAAAATTATTATATTTCCTCATCCACCACGTTTTTACCCCCATTCTCCCCTGCTCACCTGTAAATGATTTCCTTCAATTTTGGAAGCCCTTGAGGGGATTCTAAAGATCTTATAACTCCTTTTGGTGAAAATTGATGATCCAATGGAAGGTTTTGACCCCTATTACAATATTTAACATCTTCTAATTAGTATTATTTATCCCTAATATTTTTTTATCTTCTTTTGGTTGGATGATTTTTCTCCATTGGGAAGGGGTGTATATCTGGGTTTCGATGGTTATGTTTTACTAGTTGTTGGTCCAAGGTTTTAATCTTGTCTATCTATTTTCATTATGAAATTGAATATTCAACATCAAATGTGGATTTTGGTTTGGAAAATGTTCATAAAAAATATTGAGGTAGGTTTTCAAAATGTAAATAATTATAGTATTGGTTATAATTGGGGTTATATAATTGTGAAATTTCAATTTCAACATTGGGAAATTACATTTATTTTAAATTTAATTAATTGTTTTATTTTCCATATTTTTATGAAATTGGATGAATAATGGAATCCTGAAATTGGTTTAATATTTGGATATAAATTTTTTTGTTATTTTGGTTATAAATGTGGAACCATGGTGTGTGATAATTATTTTACATGTAGACAATGATCTATGGGACATGAACTGATACTCCAAATACTCAAGGGGTTGCTTACTACTACACTAGTCCCCATGTTATATATTTATATATTAACCCATGTGATTATAATGTTTTGGGATAATGACTAATACTCAAACATCCACAAGGTTCCATAATACATCTCTAGGCTCCCATTGATTTTTTTTGTGAAATTATAAATTAAATTAATAATCAATTCTTATAAAATAATTAAATACGATATCCCTTTGGTGGATATTTTAGAATATATTATAGTATAATGATTGTATAATTGTTTTGGGTGTCCCCGTGAACCTGAGGGCCAATATGGTAAATTATGAATAATTTAATGTGAAAATTGTTGACTTTATCATTTTAAATAATTATTTAAAAAACTAAATACACTATATTAGTTTTTATATTGTGTTAGAAAAAATTTGTGGTGGCTTACGAAGTTGAAATCACTCCCCACTCGGTCTTCCTAATCAGTACCCAAATAGACTTCATGTTTACAAGAAAAGTTATGGGAATGATCCCTATTATAGATGGATGAGTTGGGATTTTTGATGGATCTTGGACGATGGAATCACACATGATGTTGGAATACACTTGGGTGTTTATAGTGTGTATTTATTTTGGGTTTTCATTTCAAAAATGTTACAGATATGACATGACATGTCTACTTTATTTGTTTATTGTCATTTTTATCTATTTTAGGTTCATGATGTGATGTTATATGATTATTGATTATTGTAATATCTAGTTATTTTTTTTTATCATTTGGTTATTGTTTATATATTTATGTTTTTGTTTTACTTTAATAAAGAGGGTATAGTATCCCCATGTTATATATTACATCATCATAGCATGTTGGGAGCCTCTGATGTACTGGGAGGTGCACCTGAGGACATGTAACTAATCGACTTGGGGAACTGGCATGTGGATCCTGTGATGGGATATTATAAAGTGGTATAAAATGGATGTCTTATTTTCATTATTAGATATTAAAATTTGGGAATGGTATATAGGAGAATAATAATATTAAGGCCTTGGTCATTAGTTCATGCATTGGAGTAGTTAACCCATGTGTGGGGGGAAACCAATTTACCTAGGTTGGGATTGTGGTTCAGGATGTTACTATTATAGTTGAGTGTTATTCCACCTTGAGTGATGCACTTTTTATTGTATTTTATTAATTTTTACAATATTTACATCATATAACATTACAACATAATATTTATTTATTCATGAATCATTATAGAAACTGTGGATTTTTTTTGGCACTCAACATTTTAGAAATTCATGGAAAAGTAGATCTTATGTGAGTTGTTAAAATTAAAATCATTTCTTTATATGAGAAATTTAAAATTAAATAATTCCTAATATAAAATTTATAATTGTAAATAATTATAAATTTAGTGATTTAAAATCATTAAAATGGATGTATAATGAGAAACTTGAAATATGAATGTGTTTTACCCAATGTTATCCATGACCCATGGGAGCGATGTTCTCGGGTAATGATAATACCTTAGTTTTTTCCATGAGGTAGAATATGGGAGATGAATTGTCATATCTTTATATGAATACCTCATGTTAAATAGTTATAATTATGTTATAAATGTGCTAAGACTTGTGTTTGTAGTTATAATGACATGTCTCTATAATGATTTTTGTTGCTAGGAATACAAGAGTACATGGATCAGATTATTTCTCTAGGAGTAAAAATTGAGGCCTTGATAGTTCTGGGTGAAGGGAAAGGAGTTAATTTTAATGGGAAAATTTCTTGATTTATAAATCTTATAGAATAATAGAAAAGGAGGATGGTGATAAATATGTCTAACTTAACATGGGGCTCTAGTTGCATATCCATCCAACCTTCACAATAGGGGGTGGTCCATAGGTAGATGAGTTTTGGATTGAGTCATGCTAGATGATCCATTACCATATATAGAATCACGGTGTGAATATGGTCAAGTTGGTGGCATTAATTTTACGTGGTCTAGAAATTATTTTTGTAGGAAACTCAGACACATAACGAGAAGGTAGAGAATAAGGTGTAGAAATAATTTCAAGATATGTTCTAGGAACACTTTTAACCTAAGATGTTGAAGAAGGAGATAGTGGAATATTTAATGAGGTTGAACCAAGGGAGTATTTTCATGATGGAATATCATGTCGCCTTTTTTGATTTACATCTCTTTTTCCTAACATTGTCTAGAGATGAGGCTACTATGGAATAAAATTCAGCATGGTCTTAAATTTCTGATTAAGTCTGAGGGTAACATCTATTGGTTGAAAAAAAATTAAGTGGTGAATCTAGATATCATTTCATTTGGAAACATAAATTAGGATACTAATTGAAATAATATGGTTTCTACTGGGACAGTATGAGGTATTTATTCCATGATTTGGATGTCTTTTTATTAGTACGTCAATAAGGGAGAACAAAAATAGGTGTCTTGGTGGAAGGATAACTTACTCTGAGTAGTAACTTAGTATATTTTAACCAATTTTCAATGTTAGGTCACTATAATAAATAGTGTCCTATAACACTAGTGGAGTTTCTATCAAGGAAAAAAACGGGTCACATAAATAGGTATTTTAAAAAACCTCAAATGATGGGTAAAGAAAGGAGATAGGTGGAGTCAAATTACTAGAAGAGGATCTTTAAACCCATATCAGTCGGGTATATAGAGTTCATCTGGTCATGGAGATCGAGGTAGTAGATGCGGTACATCAATGAACATGTACCCATATTAGTAGCGTAGTGTAGTATAAGAGACTCATATTTTAGTAAAAGGAAGAGGGGTAGGATAGTTTTATGCAGTTTAGCCTACACTTATGCATAGTGAGGTAGGGTCATCAATAGTTAAAGGTACTATTTAGTAGCTTGTATTCTTGGTAATTATTAATTTTATACCTGGAAATATCATTATTTTATATCTAATAAACATGGGAATCATTTGAGCCTAATGGTGAAGTTTGTGAGTGGGGTAATTGTAATCAACACACTATTAGGAGTGCGGTCGAGGGACATATTTTTATGGAAGGGGTGTTTTATTGAGGTTGGGGAGTATCATTTCCTTTGGGATATTTACATACAAGAAATTTTTTGTTTTGAATTGATTTTGTGTACGGAAAGGATTGTATCATACTAAACCAACGCATATTTTTACAACTGGATGGTGAATTTCTTATTTTCATTGGGTAACAGTATTGTTAATTATGGGTAATGGGATATCTAGGCAAACCAGGAAGGGTTAGTTCATCTATTACTGGGGAATCTCACAACCCATGTTTCAAATTTTTTTCAGATTATGGGAGAATAAATAATGGGTCATTTAAACCCATGGTGAATGAGTTACATGACAAGTTTATGGAGTAATTATTTATTGATACCACCTGGGAGAGATGTTGAGTTTACAATTAACCTCATTCATGGAGATAAATCTGTTTCTATTCAAGCCTAAAGAATGGATCCAAAAGAGCTACATAAGATTATGACACAACATGATGGGTTAATGGGTAATGGATTTATATGTCTGAGTACATCAACTTGGGATTCTCATGTTCTGTATCCTAATAAGATTGATATTATATTTAATTATTATATAAATTACTTTATGTTTTACAGGATCATAGTGAAGAACTAGTATCCCATTCCTATATTGATGAACTATTTGATGGTGTCATAGGATTTTTGTTTTATATATGATTTACTTGGGGTTTGAAAATCATCAGAATATCTCTAGACTATCTAATATAAAACTGGCTATTTTCAAAAGTATGTATGGACAATACATGTTCATTATGATTTAGTAGATTCTTTATAATTCCCTGGTTATCATTATGGCCTTGATTAATAGAATACTTCACATGTACATGGATTAGATTATGGTTGTTTTTATATATGATAACTGGTTTTACTGTAAGACTAAGGATAATCATTCCCAACATATTAACATAATATTGAGTACACTATGAGGGAATATGCTTTACTCCAAGATATCTAATTGTAATCTCTAAAATAAAATGTTAAATTTATTAGGTCACATCATCATTGAGAAAGGTGGGTCAAATGACCTTTAAAGGAGTAGATAGTGGTTCTTGGGAGAATGAGAAGAAATTTTTTATGTCCATATCTTTTTGGGTTTATCATGCTATTATTGGTGGTCAAACCAAGAATTTTCCCATATTCCACCACCACTTTTGGGCTTGACCAAGAAGTCGATCAAAATTTTTTGGTTTGGGGAATGTGATAATTCATTATTGGACTCGAAGAAAAAAATTTATACTATACAAATTTTGATACAACCCATTCTGGGTAAGTAGTATATTGTTTTTTCTGTAAGAATAGGATTAGAATTGGAGTATAATTTGTGCAAGGATAATGAATTACGGTGGATGGGACACTATAGTTGAGGAAACATAAATTTAAGTACCCTATTCATGATCTAGTGTTTTTTGAGATGGTTCATTCCATGATGTGTTGATAGTATTACCTATTAGATTAAATGTTTTCTGTATATACCAATCACAAAATCATAAACTACATATTCTCACATTGATATCTAAACATCCAGTAGTGGAGACGAGTAGAGTTAATATAGTAAATTTATTTTGAGGTATCAAATAAACTAGGGAATGGAATGATTGTTTCTAATAGTTTGATTAGGATTCCATAGAATCATGATACTTAGATTTCGTGTTTTAATCAGAAGATGATGACAATGTTGGATGAGAAGCATATTGAGGCTCAAGAGGGATAGGAGAGGATGAGTCTTTTATCCTTATCAGTTGAGTCTACACATATATTCTAGTTTAAGGATAGGAATTATGAGGATTGGGACTTTTTCATTGAATTAAATCTTTAAATGTGAAGAGTCAATCTATGATTGGAAAATATATGTAGAAGAGATCGTATATATCTAGAACCATGTCATTTTGACTATGAATATGTGTGAGGAGATGATGCGTGACTTTGATTCCTCAAAGTGGGTGGGGCATACTAGTTTTACCAAAATTAATTGTGACCTATATAGGGAGTATTGGTGGTAGAGTATGAAAAATAAAATTAACGGTTTCGTGACATGATGATATATTTTTCAATTGATGTAGGCCAAGCATCGACAACCTAGTTATTCATTACATCCTCCCACCATTATAAAATATAAATGTGATGACGTTACCATGGATTTCATAGTGGGTATTCTAAGGATCCCATAAGATAATAATGTTATATGGATGATTCTATACTGATTGATGTATGTATCCCATTTCTCGCCTATCTGTGAGACTATCATAATGTATTAGTTTGGTGAGATATATTTTTGGGAAATAGTTTGTTTTCATGCAGTACAGTGGATTATAGATTCCTAACAAGATTAAAAATTACATTACATTTATGTTTGGTCTTACATAAGTCCTTGGATACCCATGTAATTTTTATTATGGATTTCTACCCATAGGTTCGTGGGAATTCAGAATGTACTATTGATGTATTAGTGGATATGATAATTCTGTTCATTCTTTATTTTGGTCTGTACTGGAAGAATCTCATAGAGTAATTGATTTTTCAAATAAAAATATTTATTAGAAAACTATTTATATTTTACTATATATGGATATTTTTGGTAGGTCCCTCAAATCACCTCTATTCTATATTGATGAAGGTTTGTTTGAGTTTTCGGGATCCAGTCTCATACATGACACATTATAGAATTCCTATTTCATTTAGAAAGAAACTGATATGGATCATATTAGGAATAATTTGTATTCTTGTCAATTTCATAAACCTACAGAGTTTATTTTGTGATACCATGTATTCTTTCTGGTGTCACTGATATTTTTTCACCATAGTATTAAGAGGTAGTTCATTTTAGAAACCATGTTTGTTAGACCTTATGAGATTACGGAGAAGATCAAACTGGTGGCATACCGATTGGAAATTATATAGATATATATATTTATTAATAGTTTTTTCATGTATAAATTTATTTTTAATGTCACCATCACCCTTCTCATATGATATATGTTGAAGATATTGAGCATAAGGCTAACATGTCCTTTGAGGAGATTCATATTCATGTTATGGACTGTAGTGAGAAAGTGTTGTGGGAATAGACCATGATGGTAGTCTGAGTATTGTGATATCATATCCATGTTTATGAGGAAATGTGGGAGAGGAAAAAAGATATATGGGACCAATGGGGTGACATGTTTACCTCGGGATCTTAGAGATGTTTTGGAGTACACCTCATAGTTTTGTTGTTATAAGGTGGAGATATTGTATGATGATGACATTTTTAGAGATTTCACATGCATTTTTTATGGAACTTTTATAAATTTTTTGTTATACCTTAATTTATTTTTTATTTGGGTTTGTTTTTTGGATGAAATTGGAGAAATTTGGAAGGCCATGGGGGTATGCACAGTTAGAGTACTATTAGGGAAAACCATGTGGTTTACCCTAGAAAATGGTATTGCCCTTTTTAGAGCCAAAGAAGGTGGCACATAGTTTGACCAAACTATGAGGCCTACCTCTTTAAAATGAGTACCCAAAATTAGATTGTATTTTCATGGTGTCTACATAGTTTTTAAAAAAAAATTCTCTTAGTATAAACCATGTACCCCATGAGTATAGGTGCACGATTATTGTTCATAGTTCTAAAAACATTGCACCTCTACCCCAAAAACATTGAACGTGAGTTTTAAACTCCCTGAAAATTTTATTAAAAATTAAGAACACTGAAGTTTTTACTTCTATCACCCCCACTCTCCATTCTTATTCCTTAATGCATTTTTTTCAATTTTGGATGGTTCTAGGAGAATTCCAAATATCCCTGAATACCTTTTGGTGTGAATCAAAGATCTAATGAAAAGAGTTAACCACATTTTTTGTGTATAATATAATCTCATTGGATTCATTTATATCTTCCAAAATTCTCTCATCTTTTTTATGGATGATATGTCTCAATTGAAAATGGGTTTATATCGATATTTTGATGGATGTTTCTCATTGGATCCGGTTTCAAGATTTCGATCCAAGAACTCTTTTGTCATTGTGAAATTAAATTTTCTTTATCAAATTGGAGTTTCTGTTTAAGGAATATTCATCAATGATATAGAGGATGGTTTTATAAATTTAAATTCCGAAAGTCTCAGTAATAATTATATGTATATAATTTTGTGATTTCAATTTTCACATTGGGAACTATCTTTTATTTTAAATTGAATTAATTAATTGATATTCCAATGTGATTATAAATGTTTTTTAATAGTGTGATCTTGAAATTTGTCGAGTAACAAGATATAAATATTGTTTTTAATTGGGTTATGAATTTGAAAACATGTTATGTGATAATTTTGTTTTATATAGAGACTCAGTTGTGGGACATGGACTACTACCTCAATTACCCATGGGGTGGAAGACTATTGCTCTAGGCCACTATGATATATAAATATATTTATGTCATTTTATTACTAAGTTGTATGACCTGGACTCCTACTCAAAATAGAAATTAGTTTATAGAATACTACTCTTGTCCCCCAATTATTTTATGGCAAATTGGAAATTAAATAAATAATGAATTCCCATGAATGTATGAAATGTGTTGTCACTTTGGAGTATTGTTTTGACACAGGTAGGGTCCAATGAAAGAATTACTAGTATGGGTGTCATTAGAGACATGAGGACCTCTGTGGTAAATTAAGGAATAATTTAATTTGAAAATTGTATAATTTATCAATTTTAATTTGTTATTTATAAAACATCATTGACTTTTATATATTGGATATTTTTTTAGAGGTCGATGGTGGTGGCCTACTATGTTGTACTCACACCCAACTAGGACGACTTGATTGTTTTTCAAATAAGCATCATGTTTGTAGGAATTAAAAAGGAAAATATACCTATTTTTATGGATGATTAGGGATTCCGGATGGAGCATGGATGAGGGAACTAGAAAAAACATGGGGGCTTCTTTGGGAGTTGTTAGTCTATATTTATTTTGTGTTTTCATTTTACATGTGAAACATATATGACATGACATATCTACTGATATGGTTTATAGTTATTTTTATCCTAATTCATATTTATCATGTGATGTTGTATGATTATTGATTATGGTATTATCTAGATATTTATTATTATCATTTATGAATTATTTCTTAATTTTTTTATTTTTCTATTTTGATAAAGAGGGTATAGTCTCCCGACATTATATATTAGTTCTTCACTGCAAGTCATTACCCTCTAGAGCGTGGGGAGTCAATCCCAAGGTCACGTAACTAACAATCCTGGGGAACCATCATGTTATACTCATGATTGGATGTTACAATTATATCCATCCTTTAATGGTTTTGATAGAAAATGAATTATATCGATTTGTGTGGTGGATGTCCACCATACAGATAATCAATAGTTTTGTTTCCCAATTGATGGAAGTATATAATAATATGGTATATTACATTATCATTATACCATATTATTATATTGGAGATAGTAGTGTTATTAAATTATCATTTTAAGAAGGATTAAAGGATAACTATAATATGAAATAAAATAAATACATAGTTATAAAAAATTACCTCTTATTTAGAGAGCCTCTATTGGTATATACCTAAATCCATACCAGGATTTATTAATAATAAAAATGGACTCCATGATGTGGGAAGGTAATTAAGTAAGGTATTTGGGTTTGTATTGGACAAACCAAAGGACTTTATAATCTTAAGGAGGGGAAGAGAGTGTTTGTACTTTTATAAGTGGGGGAGAGGATACACAAAAAATTTTCAAAAAGATAAAGTGGTACCCACATTTTTATCACCAAAAAATACTCCAAAATGGTTCATTATCAGATATCAAAAGTTATATGTACTTACTATTGACATAAAATAGTTTTTGTTCATGTTTTAGGTCATTTATATCTCTTATCATAATAGTTAAACCCCATGTAAATCCTTTTTCAACATAACTACTATAAATAAATTATAATTATTTCAATATTAATAATGGTAAATATTAAATTTCACCTTATTAGATAAAATAATTTTTTCAAATAAAAAAACTAGAATCTATATTACTAAATTAATTTAACAAAATTTTTATAATTAGATTTAAAATTAAACCGTACATGGGAAAAATAGATGTTTTCCAAAGAGAAAATTATCATAAGTATAGAATGTTTTTATAAAAATATTAAATATGAAATTAGTAAAAATGATCCAAATTAAATAAATTTTAATAAAATAAAAATAATTTTAATTTTAATATAATTTAAAAAAATTATCTTTTAAAATAATTTAAATGAAAATGATTTTCAATAAAAATTAGTGTTTTTCATTATTAATAAAATATATATTTGTTGAAAATTTTCCAAATATCAGAAAAATATATTTTGACATTTAGATTTAAGAAAGGATTTTTATTTTTTTCAAATATATCTTCTAAAATTAGTATGATTTATTTTTTAATTATATAAAAAAATTTTGACTAAATTTCCTCTAAGAAAAATATTGTTTTTCAGAAAACAATTTTTATCTTTCAAATGATTATTATTTTATATCTAATCAATGGATGACCATTGAATTTATTTTAAACATGCTTTAAAAAATATAATTTTTTTAATTTAGTTATTACTAATCTTACATTCCATCTTAACATCTAGGATATAATGGTCATGTTAAAAAATAAAATTTTAATATAGTATTAAGATTATTTATAACTGTTTGTTCCATGGATTGGGATCTATCAATGTGAATTAATTTATTTAAAAATAAATATATCATGATGTTTAGGTTTGTTTCGTTATATTATAATCTTGTTTTTGGGTGTCATAAACACTATCCAATGTGATTTTCCTCTTTTAAAATATCAATGTGTTATATTAAATTATATGAGACATCAGTTCAGAATGATTAACTATGTCTGATTTATTTTTGTTTTTAAATTATTTAATGTATACAATTTCATATATAGTTCTCTATTTTTATGGAATATTTTAAGAAACCAATACCATATTTTTCTAAGTATATATTATTTATATTAACCCGAGTTACTATACATTAGAGAACAAAATTATTTTATTATTTTGAATTATAATATGAATCATTGTGTATCTTTTCAAACTTAAACAAACAATTTTCTTGAAATATTATTTCTAAATCCTTATAATTTTAACTCTAACATATATTTTGGTAATAGTGAATATGAATTGATATTTTGTGGAAGATATTTATGAATCATACAATTCATTCAAGAGATACATGTTGAGCACAAGTGGATCTATAATGCTTTTGAAACTGCATTTCTTGTATTGTGATGTGATTCTCTATAATAAAGTATATTATGAAGACTTTAAAATAATTATATATTAAGTATGGTTAGTTTTAAATTTTTTAGAATTTAATGAGTGGTTTTTGGATGAAAATATTCCATTTTATCCCCACATAGTGGATGATTTTAAAATGAATATGGTTTTTAATGATGGAATTGAAGTGGATATAATAAAAAATTATTATGGAGACCCATTGTTTCCATACATAGATTATACATTATTCTAGATTAATATACATTACATTGAAAAAATATATTACTGAGGATCATAATGGTATAGTGTCTTTAGAATCATTTTAACATAATCAACAAGTTCATAAGTGAACCAAATCAACTCCCACTATGTTCTTAATCATTAGAACCACTCTTACTAATATCATAAAGAATGAAATTTATCATAAAATAGGGAAATAAAACAAATTAAAGTGATATCTCATATACCTATTAATATTTAACAAGAAAGATATCAACATATAATGAGTTTTAAGGTATGATAAAATTATTATAACATTTGAATACCATACCGTACGTTTCAGATATCACAAACTCGAGTCATGGTATAAAATATTGTAGTTCATAAGACATGAATCATAATGGAATATAAACAATGATCTATGAGAACATGAAATTTTCATAAGACATAGATTTTTGGAATACATATTAGTATAAAAAATTATTTCCATAGTAGACAATGCTAATTTTAAAAAGTATCTTAGTGAAATCGGTTCACCCCCAAAATCATAATAGAAGTCAAGGTTCACTACCATGAATATCGTAGTAAACAAATTCCTTTACTAAACTAGGTTCACTCTCAATTACATTTTTATTTATCTCATTTGATATAAATATTTACCCATTGAATTTTAGGGAGATTTCAGCCACAACCATATATGATTATAACATAACCACCATCCCTAGTTAAACATTT
This sequence comes from Viscum album, assembly GCA_963277665.1. Classification (NCBI taxonomy): domain Eukaryota; kingdom Viridiplantae; phylum Streptophyta; class Magnoliopsida; order Santalales; family Viscaceae; genus Viscum; species Viscum album. The sequence continues at coordinate 26,094,643 of OY728132.1, read as the reverse complement.
TCCACCTAGACATAATAAAAACCATAAATAAGTTTCTCAAAAGATCGTAAAAAATCATAATTACAAAAATAATGAATATAAATTTGTTTAATATAAATGTTATCCCATCATCATATCATAACCCGTGAAAAATGAACAGGTTTCATAATCAAATTTCCATCCTAAAAAAACCATTCATTGAAATAATATTAATGATATCATTTGATCATATCCTTAATAATTATTAAGAAATATCAAAGGATGTAATGTTAGATGGAAACTGATTTTGAAAGATCACATGGAATATTTATTGAGGAAAATAAAATTTCCTGGAAAATCACCTCTTTGAATTAATAATTCATTAAATAATTTTTAATTTATTTTCTTTGAAAATAATTATTCAAACATATAAATAAATCATTAATACATTGAGTATTCATGATGTCTAGAAATTCTATTTATGTTGTACACATTAAAAAAATTATTTCTTTTACATTTTAAATAAAATCAAAATGGGCCTAATTTAAAAAATGACATAATTATTGATTTTAAAAAAATTAAACAAGTAAAACATTTTTAAATTTTAATTTAAAAAATATTTGGAAAATAATAAATCATTTTATACATTACTTTTAGAAAACATGTATAACGGAGAAGAAATAGATTTAGGATGAAGAGGGAAATAAATTCAGTTTTATTTTAATTTATTTTTAAAAAATTGAGTACATAAGGAGACCATAATTAAGAGAAATATATCATAATATTTCATCATAAAATGATTAATCATAAATAATGATATTGCAACATCAAACATTTACCACTATAGTAAATTTAGAATCTTAAACCCCATTAAATCATAAATTAAAAATAATCATTAAGTATCATTAATATAGGAATATTAACATATAACATGTAAAATATTTAGTATATAAATTTTAAAAAATAAGATAGGTTCATAATAGAACATGTGTCTCAATGAAGAGAAAGTGAGACATAAATTCATTACCTCAAGTCATAACTTCCTTCTTATATGTTAAAACATTATTTATAATAAATAAAAGTTTATTACAAATATATTTAATAACCATACTCATATTTATCATACTATATATGATTGACTTATTGAAATTTGTTACCTGTTACTCAATGATTCATTGTTAGAATCATATTTCAAGTAATAAATGTTTCATTTTTTATTTTTATTTTAGTTTGGTATTTTTTGAAATTTTACTGTGATAATGTATCCATATTTTATACTATTTTAACTATTATTTAAATATCATATATGTTTATTTAATGTAAGTTATTAAATATAGATATATAAAATGGGCCACAATATTCCTAGATATGGTTGGTCGTATGTGAACATGACCGTTGTTTCCACTTTCGATACTAATTAAAAGAAATGAATGTAAATAATACTTTTTCCATATATATTAATTTTTGGGTCATATATATGACACATTTAATTTAATTTACACCAATTACATTCCATGTAAATATTACATGAAAAATTTATCACATTGCTATGTGAGGTGGTAGTTCATCGTACACACGAGCGATGTTATCTTTTTCCCATAGAATGAAATTTAAAAAGGTATTATCTTATTATATTTTAATAGGTATGATAATTTCATTAATTTAATATATATACATTAATATATCATTATATCTCAATGTGAGGGGTTTTTATGGAAAAATAATAACATCAGTTCTTGAGGAGGTGGTCCTTCATACACATGATCGACAATTTTGTTTCCCATTTGATTGAAGATGATATCGATCTATTTCATGAAATTAACATAATAATATTTAAGTATATGTGTGATAATTTTTTACTATATTATCCCAATTTTAGAATATTTTAATGTGGAGGAAAAAGAAATAAAACAAAAACAAATATTTATTAATTTTACCACTTCTTTGGAGGAAAACAATAGGTTTATACTGAAATCCATCAGAGGAGGATTTTATAATAAAAATAATGACTCTATGATGTACATGGAGGGAAGAAATTTATATTTTAATGGTTTATCTAAACCAAATTGTTTTGAATGTGGGAAGTGGAGTGGATATGGGGTTCCAATTTTAATTGGGGGAGATAACGCACCTGAAATTTTCGAAAAGAATAAATTTTTCCCACATTGTTCCCATAAAAATGATTCAAAATGGGTAATTATCATACCTCATAGTTTATAATGTTTATCTATGACCATAAAATTGGACTTATACATGACTAGGTCATTTTTAACACTTATCTTTTTTAGTTTATCCACCTAAATAAATGATTTTGACCTTAATCCTGATAATTAATTTCTTTTACAATTAAATATGGTAAAAAATTAATTAAAAATTATTTTATAATGTTAATTATTATTGTTAAAAATTTGGAATCAATTTTTCCAAATTCATTTTTCATAACTAGTAGAACCTAATATAATGTCAAACTTCTAGTCGCAGTGAAAAACAATTCTCTAAAGATAAAACCTTCAAAAGTATAAAAAGGTTTGTTTATAGAAATTCTATATTAAATTGATTCCAATGTAAGAAATATATATTTTTATAATATAATTGATTAAAAATTACTTTTAAAATAATTTTTAAATAAAATGAGTCCTTATAAATTCTTTAAATGAAATGTTAGTATTCAATCAACGACGGTATTTTTCACTATTGGTAGAAAGATTTATTTTTTCCCAAGAAACCCCCCAAAATTTAGTTAATATAATGAAAAAAATTCAAAAAATTTAAGTTACTATTTTAAAATAAGTTTTTATAATCGTTTAAAAAATTATTTTTTTCAAAAAAAGAATTTTTTTTGAGATATTAGTTTTTCAAAAAATATTATGTATTAACTAAAAAAGTAAGTAATTTTTTATATACATAATTTATCTATTTAACACCATTGTAAAAAAATTTCTTAGTATTCTTATTCATAACCTCATATTTAATGATAATGTAATAAAGGTTCTATTTAAATAATAATATTATGATTTTTTATAGTTTGTTAAACTTGATGTTGCGTGAAACTCATGTTATCAAATAAGTTAAATTATTTTAGAAAAATATATTTAAGTAAAACAATCGGAATTAAAATATACCCCCTATTAAAATTAATTTCACCCAAAAATTTTATAACTTTGCTACATACAACTGAGGTTTCTTATGCCTCATTACATCCTCATGATCTCACATAGCTTCTTCAATTTGGTGATTTAACAAAAAAACATTTACCAAGTGAGTTTTATTGCTTCATGAAATAGTATTTATTTAATATAAAATCACTATCAATTGTTCCTCAATGAAATATCACACTCCAATGGTATAAATTATGAGTCTAGTATATATGATTGATCTGGTATGTACTTCCTCTTGAGATATACATGGAACACATTGTGGACTTGAGTGTTATTCGGAAGAAGCGCTAATTGATAAGATACCATCCTAATTGGTCCAAGAATTTCAAAGGGACAAGTATACCTTGGGCTTATATCTATCTTTTATCTAGATATCATAACATTTTTCTATTGAGGCATTTTTAAAATCACTCTACTACCATCTTCGAATTCGAAATCACACCATCGTCTATCGTCATATTTTTTATTCTAAAAATGTGTTTCCCAAATGTTTTTATGAATGTCTCATACCTCAAATTCCATTTCATCATCTATCTCACGTCCTAATATATTTATGCCTTTAACTCCATCAAATCATTTGGGATTACTACACTTATTTCCCTAGAGAGATTCATAAGGATTCATTTGAATGCTTGAGTGAATGTTATTGTTCAAAGAAAAATTAACTAAAGAATGATGTTTCTACTGAGATACATTGAAATTAATAGAATAATATATCAACATATCTCCTAGGGATATAATAAATCTCTTAGATTAACGATCTATCTGACAATGATACATAGTTCTAAAAACCAATTCTATATCCAGATCATTCTATAGACCTCACTAGAACATTGTGGTAAACCTCATATCCCAAATAGATACAATTTAATGTGAAACTCCATGAAACATAACCAATTACTTAATTTAAATCCATACAATCAAATCTAGATACAAATATTCTATAAAACCATTTTTGTTTTATGATTTTGTATTCTAATCAACTACCACATATATTGTGATATTACATTTAGACGTTTTGCGGATTCTTATGACAACATCCATGGTGATTTACCACATTTTCATTCTAGTATGGGTAATGGTTGTAAAATAACATTATAATTTTTCCTCATATCCCTAACATACTATTATACCATGCACAGAGATACATACATGATGATATCTCTATTTTTTTAATCCCAACGTCAATTATCATTCAAATATCAACTAATTGTTGTAATTACAAGATGAATAGATAATGAGGAATTATGATATTACATAAACATATCCTTCATTAAATCTAGTTAGGATGGAACACATAAATAGTTCCTAAACATTATCCTCCAATCAAAATCATGGTTGAACTCAGTTACTTTTTTCACTTTCTTCCATAGCTCTATATCTTCCTTCTATGACTCCTTAATCTTCACATGTATAGATGTTTGAAAAGTCATTTGAGAAAGATAATATTTCCCCACTTCCTTTAATATTTTTAGATCCATAAGTTACTAATATATAAATATTTTAGGTTTATCATGTTCTTTATAAAAAAGTTAACATGATCCTTTAGAATCAGATCTTTGTCCACCTAGTTTTCTTTAACATATTGGTATTGTATTCATAGGTCATAGTCTATAATATTCTTTAATCATAATCAATGGCTCATGTTAAACTCTTTATAGGGGAATATATAAAATTATTTTTCATCAGTATATATATCACACTTCTCTCCATAAATATAATGACTCAATATCTTTAATGAAAATATTACAATAGTTATATCCAAATCATGATATCATAAATTTTTTCCATTATCCTGCAATTTTCATGTATAATATGATAAAACCAAGTCATTATTTTGTAGAACTATTCCCAACCACCTCTTCAATTAATCACTATATATTAAAAACACTTATAGCCTACATGGTAATGTTAGATCATGTCCAATGACTAACCTTCTCTCTAGTTTCTTATATTTTCCTCAAATTCATATATCCATAGAACTAGGACCTGAACCATATTAACATAATGAGTAGATTATATAAGAATCATGAATTTCTCATAAATAATCTAAAATACCCATCAAAACCAAGAAAAATATGGATGTTAGTCACCATGGTTTGTCAAGGCCAATTCTCAATAGTTTCTTCCATTTATGTATCTAAAAAATATAACCTTTATTGAGATTATATAACCAAAAAATCAACCCATTTGTAGACAAAAGTCACAATTTATAAAAATTTTAGACAATTTCTCCATCATTAGGGTATTTAGTACAATTATAAAGTGATCTCCATAATTTTCAGTTCTCATTTAATATATAATAATATCATGTATAAATAATACCAAAAAAATGATCGAAGTAATCTATAAGGAATATATCAACTAAATCTATGAAGATATGGGAGAAATTAATACAAAAATAGAATCAATATATCCTCATAGTTCGCATACCTCGTACTTAATAACATCTTGGGTATATCATCCTTCTTGGCCCTCAATTGATTATTTTCAAAATGAAGATCAATCATGGATGAGTATTGATCTCAACCATATTGATCAACCAAGTCCTCAATATTGGGTAAAGGATACTTTTTCTTAACCATGATCTTGTTTAGCTATAGATAATTAATATATATTAACATAAATCCATCTGTATTCATAAAAAAACAATTTTTTTTCCTAAGGTCATTAATGATTCTAAATTATTCACTTTTCAAGGTTCTCTTAAAGTTTAATCATATATTCCTAAAACTCAATTGGGGCCATTCAAAATAAATTCTTTAAAATTGATGTGGCAATAGGTATGAATTATATTGATTACTCAACATTAAGATTTAGTTGAAGACTATGAAACTCTTCTACAAATATATAAAAAAATAGTAAAAAATTATAAAATCATCTATATTGAGTTTATCCCCAACCATCATAGATAAACACCCAGTCTTAATTGGAATCAAGACCTATAAATTAGATGTGATATACATTATATGTACATATTTATCATCATAATGATAAATGAACATAGTTTCGTGTCGAATATCAAATGTTGTTTCTCATACTCAAAATTGTATTTTTTTTATTTATGTATATAATTAAAATACATGCCTATGATAACATAAAATTCAACTATAGGGTTAATAAAATGGTTTTATGAAAGAACATCACACAAGCATTGATCAGAGTTGAATCATAGAATTTAAATTTAATCATCACACCATTTAGTTTTTTTACTTTTAATTTAACATCAAATATTTATTGTGGTATTTTGACACCCTTTAATAATTATTCAAATATAAAATATTGGGTAAATCTATATAAAAATAAGAAATTAGTAGTTATAGAATATATTGTTTGTTTAAATTTCACAACATCATTATCCACACATTATCCAAAATAGTTATTGCATGAGATTTCCCTTTTTATCTCAACTTAAGAGGTTACAGATATAGAACATGAATAATAATCACTGATTTTGGGAACTATAAAGCATAATTACCCAACCCCTTATATTTGAAACACTAGAGAGTGGTTGGTGTATTATGTGGATCTTTCCATTTACTCATATCTTTAGATACCTTTTTACCATAGCATTGGAAATCAATTTCTCAACAACCTTCCTTCCAACACTTAAAACATTTACCAGTCCCCATACGGTAATTAATTCCATGTTTCATTCTAAACATTTATAATGAAGGAAAAATAATCTTTTTATCTCCAATGTTTTTGTATCACGCTTTTAATTTTATATTTATTTTCTTATTAAAACCATTCTATTAATGCGTAAATCCAATCTAAATTTCCACCTTGATAGTAAAATGAATGATTTGTTAATATCTAATAATTTATTTTATTGTAACCACCCTTCAGAAACAGGGTTATATGCCACTAATGAATCAATTATCATTACATTTAGGTTGGATAATAATTCTAGATCCATACCTTGATATTCATTTAAAAATAAACTCATAGTAACCAACATATTCATTATAATTTTTATTTAAATATTAGAATACCATATCTATTATCATATGAAGAATACAAGGAAAGAAAATTTTTAAACATAATTTCATAAACTAATCCCATTCCTTGTAGTCAATTTCATTTTGGTCAGTCGTATTATTAATGAGAATCAACCCTTGATTTTTTCATATTCTAATTGATTGATATCTGAATTGAATTTTTCATGTTTCAAACACTAGTGAACGTCAAATATATTTTTGTTGGTACTGATCCATTTCATTTCCAATAGAATATCGGTGGAACAAATAAAAGAAGGTGGAATTTCCTCATTATTTTGTTGTCTTAATGGTGATACCTTCTTTTCAACTTGGAAAGTTTATCATGATTCATAGTTTGAGAGTGTTTTTTGATCATAGTAATGAGAAATTTCATTCCATCGCCCATATCATTCTGTTTCTATAAAGTAAAATAATTACATTATCTATTTCATTCATCATTAAATGATTTTTTCAGGTTCTATCCATTGATTAAAATCGCACGTCTTAGAGAATGAAACAATAATCATTGTGTGGAACCACATAATCATGAAAAATCACTTATTGGATGCCAAAATCATGAAAGGTTTTTTAATATATGTCACCTTTGGATTAACCTAGTTTATTCATAGTCATTATTCAAATAATTCATGATGGATTTCAAGAATAATGGGTATTAACCAAATAATAACCCCCTTGAGTGTCAAATAAGGTGCAGTAAGGGTCATTGTCATATATTAGGTAATGATCATTTAAATCTTGATAATCCTTTTTCAATGTTATTACCCATAGGTAAATTCTTTCCAGAAACATGTCTACATATTTTATACCTATATAGATTTAATTTCTTCGAATCCAATCACTATATCCTTCAAAAATATTAAAGGATACTTTCCAATAAATAAAATTATACTTAGAATTATCCTTAGACATATCCTTAGGGATCTCACAAAAGTATTCTTATCCTTGTTTCCAAAGGGTAACTAGACCATTCCTCTAATGACAACTTTAGAGAACTAGGATTTTCATTCATATATACATCAAATTATTAGATGAATATTCATTAAATTATACAAGTACAAGCCTAATGATCATAATGTTAGAGTATTTTTTGAAACATAAATACATTAAAAAATGATTCCTCGGTGAAATAAACAATCTCCCACTCAGTTATTCATAATTAGTATACTTCTTAGACATATGATACATAAAAAATTTCATTATAACCTGGGGGAATAAAACATAAGAATGAGTGATTGCATATGTTTTATAAGGCTAAATCAGATATATATCAAAATATCATGAGCATAATGGTACCAGAACATGAGATTAACATTTCAAAACAATATCTTATATATAATAGATCATAAAAAGTCATGAAATAAATCTTGGCAGTTTTTAAGATATGAATCATAAATTATTCAAATAACATGATCAATTAGAACATAATAATAATAAAAAATATTTTTATCACACACATATACGCATATGAAATCATTTCCCTAGTAGTCAAATATGATATCCAAAACTATTATAGAGGAATGAGTTCACTTACCAAACCATTATATTAGTCATGGTTTACTCCCAAGACTATCACAGTGAAAAAATATCTTAATGAACTTGGTTAAATTAGTATTCCAATCATTTTTATCTAAGAATATATTAGAATTTACATAATCCATTAGAGGGAGATAAATCTCTCACCTGTCTTTGGTTATAATGTAACCAATATTTTTAGTTGTAACATAAATATTATACATGGTTATAACATAACCGACATTAAATAAAGAAAACCATACATAATTTTTCCATAATATTAAAAAACATTTATCATATTAGGACCCTTTAAAAGAAATGGGTTTCCTAAATATTTCACCATTTCATCATAGAATAACACATATACTAGGAATAAATTTTCTAAAAATATATTCCTCAAAAAAACTATCCATAGGAATAATAAGGATTATATTATTGTATAATATAACCAATAAAACCGTTTTAACATAAAATAATTTCATCTTGTATGGAAATTATTTTGAAAGATCACTTGGAACATTTCTTGAGAAAGATAAACTTTCAAATAAAATCACTTTTGATATCTAAAAAATGATCATAAATTTTTTAAATCATTTTCATTAAAAATATTGATTGAAACTTATAGAAGAATATTTAAATTATTCACTATTAATTATAGAAGAAAATTCTTCTCATATAATACACATTAAAAATTATTCCATTAAATTTTCTATAAAATAAAAAAGGGAATTATTTAGAAAATAAAATAAATATTCATTTTAAAATTCATAAAAAATAGATAAATAGAAAAAAGTCTTTAAAAAGTAATTTTAATGTAGTGAAACATTAATTATATTATTTTTATAAAACAAGGACACGTAATTAAAAATATTTTTTTGAACAAATAGTGAAATAAAGTTGGTTTCATTTAAGATATTATATTGAAATATTCAGCTCAAAAAGAGATGATAATGAAGGGGAAAATTTATTATCAAGGATTAAAAATATAATAATAAAATTCCTGATTTTATTGAGAAATATATCATAATATTTCATCATAAAATGAACAATCCCATACAATCCCGATAAACATTGAGATTGTAAAATAAAAACCTTGCCACTTTAGAAAATTTTGAATCATAAGACACATTAAATCATAATATAAATGGAAATATAAAATATAATTAATATAGGATATTCAGGATATAACATGTAAATGGGGTATCATATAAATTTTATAAAATAATATAGCTTCCTATAATAACATGTGCCTCAAAGAAGGAAAATTGAGACAAAATCGTTTACCTTATGTCTCATCTTCCATCCTAAAAATTATAAACTACTATATAATAAATATAAGTTCAATATTAATATATTAAAAATCCCTAATAACATGTACCATACCGTATATAATTTACTTATGGACTTTTATAAGTTGTTTATGTATAATTTCATTGTTAAACCTATCTTTTGGGAAATAACTACATTTTTTACAAATTTTTTTGTTTTATATTTTTTGTAATTTTACATTGATCATAATTTTTTAATCTATAAAATATTAACCTTTATATAAATTTCATATATATTCACTATTTATGTGTTTATACAAATGAATTAATGTTTTTGATATAAAATAAATCACACCTTTCAGGGAGATGGTAGGTCGTACATATGCAAGAGCATTTTTTGAATTTTTTTGAAGGATAAAAAGAAAGGAAGAGAAAAAATATATCACCTTTTAAGAATGATTTTTAATTCATATATATCACATTTATTCATTAAATTTTCCCTTATTACCTTACATGTAAATTATAAGATAAAAAAATCATATCGCTTTGTAAGGTGATTGTTTATCATACACATGGGTGGTCTTATTATATCCCCAAGGAATAAAAGTTATAAATTTATATATTATATTAAAATTATATATAATTTGTAATATCATAAATATTATATATAAACATTATATCATTCATTATATTCATCCATGAGAGGTGGTGATGGAAAACAAATAACATTTGTTTGCAAGGAGGTAGCTCACCATACTAATGATCAATTATTTTGTATTCCAATTGATATAAGAGGAGATTGATGTATATAATGTGAATAAAATAATAAAATAAAATTATACGAGAGATAATGTTGTTTTTATATAATCATATTTGGATTATATTTGAAGTTCATGAATGAAGAAATAAAAAACACAGGTATAAAAATCGTGCCTTTTCTCTATAGAATCGATTTAGGTTCAAAAAAAATTAATTTATAGAAATTTTATGTAATTAAAATATGTCCTCTAGGATTATTTTATGGAATTATGAAATATATTTGGATTGTTATTGGTCGATCTAAATTGTTTTGGATGTGTATAAATGAGATTAGATGGGGTGGCCTTTTATAAGTTTGGGTGATAACACACATTGAAATTTTCAAATGAATAAAGTGTACCAATATTTTTCAAATGAAAAAAGGATCCAAAATTTTTCCTTATCTTACAATAAATTTTATCTAGTATAAATATTTACATAAATCATTAACTATAAATGTTTTGGTTTATTTTTCTCCATTTTCTTCTTAGTTTAACCCCCTAGTAAACATATTTTTACATTAACAATGGTAATTAATTTTTAATTTTTATATTCATTGTGTTAAAAATTAAGTTGAACATAGTATATAATATTTATTATGTTTATTCATAAATATGTAGTTCGTTTTTTAAAATTTAATTCCCCTATGTTATAGAATTTAATTTAAAATTAATCTCATAGACACGATGAAAAACAGTTTTACAAAGGGAAACCCTTAAAAAGATTAAAATGTTATTAAAAATATTCATGATTAAATTAATTAAAATAACCTAAATATCCTTAATTGTAATATAATTGATAAAATTTTAACTTTAAATCAATTTTAAAGAATAAAATAACCTGATAAACTCATTAAATTAAAAGGTGGGTTTTAAACAAATTATATTATACACTTTTCATTAAAAATATAATCTTATAAGTAAATACCCAAGAATTAACCCTAAGATAATTTTATCATGTTGATTCAAAAAAATATTTTCATTTTTTAAAAAAAGTATTTCAAATATTTTCAAATATTTTTCTCATTAATTATTAACAATAAATATTTTGAGAAAAAACTATTATTTATGGATATAAAGATATTACAATAAATAAATAAAATTTAAATAAATATGATTTATTCATATAAATCCATTATAATTAATTGTTAATAATTGAATATTTCAATTTTTTTCTACCATTTTTAACATCTAGCTAACAAAAATCTTAATAAATAATAATATCAATAGTTTATTGTCTTCCTTTATATCTCCATGTTTCATGTAACATAAGATATCAATGAAATTAAATTATTTGAGAAAAAAATTATTTCATAAAAAATTACGGTGTTATTGTTTATGATGGTCAAGAATTTGAGTTTTCTTTAACGGATTTTATTGATGGTTTGAAAGTACATCATTAAGAATATATTGAGTACTACTAAAGTTAATGTCATATCAACCATCATCTTTTTGAAATGGGAACTAAATTAGAATAGTTGACTATGGATAGAACACAATATAGACCTAATGATATTGAGGTCACTACGGAGTTTAAGATATTATAGAATTTTATATAGAACACTATCTACACTATGAAGGGTGATTTTTTCATAATTAGGTACCAAAACAACTTCCTCCAATACCTTATGGTTCTTTGGATTAAAATCATTCTACTTGGATATTTTATGAGTCAAATGAAAGTTATTGGAAAATAATATTTATGTTTTAATACCTTACCCACCTATAAGATCATTTCTCCAATACTTGTTAGTAAGAGAATATTTCCAAAAGGAGTGCATAAGTCAACTTATTTTGGTGTTGTCATCCTAAATAAGACCGAAATAAAATGGATGAAAATTACTTCGAATGCATAGAAGAAAATTCTGCAAGATGATGAAGATATGTTGTACAAGGGATTCAATCATTTGAGAAACCCAAATATATCTTGACATACAATTCATCCAAACTTAGAAACTAAATAGATATTCATGGATGATTATTCCTATAATGATAATGGTTCTCAAGCTATAGTGGGTGTAGTTGAATATGTTAAAATTTATTATGAAGAGAGTCTAGGATCTCCTCATCTAGATATTTTAAAAGATTTATAAGTACTAGTGGAAGTTAAACCTTTAAGATAATGATTAACTCTTATGGGGGAGACAACTCATTGATATTTTCTTTTTGGAAAAGATTTCAATAATTTTGAAAGTGATATGATTTCTAATACAACATGAGATACCATTTAATGTTTGATACATGAGGATCACATATCATTGATTCCACAAATCATGGAGAAGATTCTCCACAAGATAATCGTTTCATTAATTTGGTTCTATATTATCTATTTTTAATAGTGATAGTAATGGGAATGATAATGGTCTTGATTATAATCAACCTATGTCAATTGATCCTGATTTAACTATTGTTATCTAAGTCTAATGGAATATTGTTTGAATCCATTCTTCCCTAGTTCTTGAGGAATAATTATGAATAGTGATATTTTATAATATCATTTAACATTTGGTTACTGCTCCCTCTCTGTGTATTATATAAAAATAAATAAATCTCTTGGATAACAAGTTCACAATTCATAACCAAAAAAATGAGATGGGGGTTATAGAAGAATCATATTATTCTATCCAGTAAGTGGAAAGGCCTCCAGGTGTCTTTTGATATAAATAAGGATATATGAAGCTACCTTAAGAATATGAGTTCTGTGAATCTAAATCTACCTAGTCTCTATAGGATGATCATGCTTCTCCTCAGTCAATTCCAACTCAACAAGCCTCTCTTTCTTCAATTACATCATTATTAATAACTTCTAATAATTTTCTTCTATTTAGAATGATGTTATAAAAATATTGGAAGTATTGTTTCTAATAAGTAACAGTTCCAATCTATATGAAATACAATTGGATGATTTTTATACTATTGAAATTATATTTTATCTTGTATAACCTTTATTTTTTATCTAGTTAGATCATATTCCTAATGATATTGGGATATTTTTACTGAAGTATAAGATTTTAAATGTTAGATATAAACACTTATAGAATATAAATTGGATATTCTTGATATTATATATATAATATATATTTTAGTGATTATAATCCCTTATAAACCATCGAAATGTAATATTAAATCTGTTTCTATGTATGAGGATCTAATATTAAGTCTTTTACATTGAAAAAATTAGTGTATGCAAGTTATCTTTTGAATGATATTAGAAATCCGGTTCAAATGGATCAAAATTCACAAGAAAAGATACTCTATGATATGATTAAATATAATATATCATGTGTATCAAGGATAAAGTTGTAATAAATGGAGCTATAATGTATTATCAAATCCATATATACACTGAGGCATATTTTGATACTCAGTTTCAATCCATGGTACGAGACCTCAAGATACCTCCAACTATATATTTTCTCAAATGGATGGTTGAAATTTTTTTGATTATTTCACCCCTTTTTTTGATCAGTTCATGTTAGAGAAGGATGAATTCCTATTGATTATTGAGCATTCTTCTACTGTTGTTTTAAATATTATCAGGATCCTCAAGCATTATATGTATGTTTTAAATTATCCTAATCTAGAACCTACATCTCTTCATATGACCCTCCTCTATCTTTCTCCTACTATAGATATAAAATAAGTATCCAATACAATTATTATAGTTGTCTTAGCACCAATATCAATTTCTATTTCTACAAAATCCAATTTACCTAGTTTTATCTACTCTTCAGGTTTCATCTCCTACCAGACCCATTGGTCTCATCATTACTCTATCTCAATATCAGAGTAAGCATGTTTCATAATCCATCATGATTCTAGGAGTGGTTTTTATTCTTCTCCATACACCTCCCACTATTAAAAATAGAAAAGTAAAATATCAAATTGATCCTATAACCCTTTCATACTATGATTCATATTCAAATTAAGTATTTTAATGGGTATTTTTACTACATAATTTTGAAATATACATGAAATATGTGGGGTGTGTTTATTTTAAGTAATTTAATTTCATATCTATTTTTACTTTATCACTTTCTTGGTATTCCTTTTTGGTAATATCAAAATGTGACTAAGGTATAAAATTTTTCAATGCATGTTACAAAATATGGGAGTAATTTTGGTTTTCATTTTACAATGTATGCAATGTTAAATAACTAGTTGTTTTTAATTACATGGTTATATTATTAGTAAATTGTGTGTGTTTACAAATTTAATTATTTGTTATCATCAATGTGTGGGAAATTTTTGTGTCAGTCTAGTAATCACTTATTTTAACAATAAAAAATAGGGTTATATGTTTCTAAAAAATTATGTTTTTTATTGATGTTATATGTTATTTTGGGAAGTTTATATATAAATTCTTTTTATTGAACTAAAAATGAATCCAAAGAAACTATATTATACCCATAATCCTTGAAAATCCAAATTTCACAATGTGTTTAATCAAACACATGACAATACCACTATCCATACAAAGATATCTGGACATTCTAGACTTGAAAAATTATCAATGTGATTCCAAAAAAATGATCAACTATATGTCTATCATATTGAACATGATAGAAAAATCATACATGAATCATTTTACAACACAATATATCTTAATGTTGCAAATTCTATCATGTTTTTTAAATAGGATTTTGATGTACTGCATGGCTAGTTGGATCAACAGATTGACTGCATACCTTATTGATCGACTGTGGAAATCATATTGCCAACTCTTTGATCGACTCAATGAATAACGAATAAGACAAAAGGTAAATTTGAAAATTATACATACTTTATCAATATGTATAATTTCATACCATGTCTTGTTTTGACGTCATGCCAATTTTAAGTGACCAGATGAATGATTCTGATTTTTTACTATTGAATAATCCTTGACAATCTTGGTGACCGAATGTTGGGTAGAAGGAACTGTATGGTAAATGATTTTTTTGAAAGTCTGGAAGAAACTATATAGGATTCAAGAAACCACTCATTATTTTCAATATTATTGGATTTTATGTGGTGTCAATGAATCTAAAATTTAGAATTTCAAGAAATTTGATATTGTTTGCTATGTTTTCATTATAGCATGAAATCCTGACATGGAACACTTAAAGAGTTCATGCCTAAAATTGGTTATTATAATTCAATATAATGTTTTCCAACCACGGCGGTGTAAATAAAGAAATTATTGGCCAATGTCATTTAATGCCTTATAATTTCTATCAAGTATAAGGATTTGTAATGATGTATTTTTAACCAAACCTATTAGAGAATATTGTCCTTTATAAAAGAAGACTGTATTTAGAGAAAAGTTAGTATGGATAAAAGGATGAATAAACTAACATTGAATATTAATGAATTATTAACAAAAACATGGTACGCTGTTTTTATCAAGAACATCATTACAATATTTAATAATAACCTCATGTAATTATAACATATCATCAAACCCAAAGATGAATATCTAGAATGGATGAAATGTCTGAAAGATAATAAAACTCCAATTATCGTCTATATCAAATTAATTCTTCATATAATTCTCCCTATATTTTTACATTTGAGATGTTATTGTACCTCCCTATATATTTATTATCAATTATTCATGAACTATGTTATAGGAAACATGGTTACTATCTCATATTCATTCTTAACATCTATACTGCCATGAAAACCTATGTATGTGGTTTTTTATAACCATGACAACCATGCATATTGTTTTTTGTAAAACACAATCCAGGTTGTGGATCTGTTTATTTATCAATAAGTATGATTAGATGTGGGTGACTTATAATAAGATAGAACTATATCTCATATAGTGACAAAACCTATTGTTTTTAAATTCTGATGTGTAATTTAATGTTTTTTCCTCTATTTTAAAAATATTTTTAAAATTTGTTTTTTAAAAACTATTCCTTTATTGATAGCGTTTAAAGTTATATTTCCTATTTTTTGTGGTATTAGATTAATCTCAAAATATTATGATAATCATAAGAAACTTCTAACTAAGTTTTGATTATAATTTAGATATATTAGTTAAATTCACTAATTTTCATAAACCTATTGTATTAATTAATATTGATATATTTCAAACTGGGCATTTATTATAGTTTTTATTTAACAGAAATTTTTATTAGAGACTCGATTATCCCACCCACTTGATTTCTCCACTCCATACCAAAAAAGTGGATGAATTATTCATTCCATTTAATCAATTTGGTATAACGATGAATGGATTTGGTGAAAATCTAAAAGATTGCTATTTTTAATAAGATAATTTGTATATTTAGTGAATGATTTAATGATATGTTTTTAGAAGCCGAAGAACATCACCTGTGTACACATTTATGAGATTATTTTCGTGGAATTTTTATTTCTAATCAAATTAAGAAAAGGCTTTTTTAGAAGGAAGAGTAAAGTTGACAGGAAAATAACTTTTAACTTTTTGAAATTGGGGAATAATAGGGAATAATTAGTTTTATAATAAGTGGTTTCTAATAAAGAATAATATTAAATGTGAAATTTTAAAAAATTTCATTCATTTTAAGATAAATAAGAAGAAACAAAGAAATATATAGTAGAAAGATAACACTTTTGTTTATCATGTTTGGATTTATTAGAAATTTTACTAAAAATTTTCCATAGTCAAAAGGCAAAAAAGATTGTGAGAATGAGTAAGAGAATACATGGATATTCAAAAAGAATAAATATTATTAATTAATCAAATTAATGGATTTTTAAAGGATAATGGTAAGAAATTATATAAACCTAATAATGAAATTTTTTATCGAAATTTATAGAAGATGATAATATGGGATATAAAGAAGATGTTGATAATTTTATTGAGGTTAATAAAAACTTACTGATTACAAAAGTAAATGAGAATGGTGATTAAAGGAGAAATGGTTGAAGTGAGAAAGAAATAGAAATGTATTTGAATTATCATAAATAAATCAAGTTATGTATTAAAAAATATCAAATTTATAGGATGAGAACTGTTTTAATGAAATAGAATAAAACATCAACAAATAATTATTTAATTCATGCTAAGAAGAAATCAAAGATTAACAATGTGATTAATAACATAAAGATGTTTCTCATTAATGAGAAGAAATTGAGGGTTTAAATATAATGTAATTTTAATGAATATGATAATAACATTGGACTTGTTCAATATAAATATTTTGGGTTTAAAAATAAGATTAAAAAATTTAATTTAATTAGAAATATTTTTTACAGATAGTTCAAAATATCTCAAAATATAAGATTATAATAAATGATAATGATACAAATAATGATGAAAATCATGAAGGCTAAAAAATATTAGTCAAAATTTAAAAAGCATCTTAAATTTTGTTGTGATGTGTCTTATTCAATGGTATAAGTGATGAAAGTCAAATTTATAGAAAAAATTTGATTCTCCAAAATCTAAAAAATCAAATAAGTGAAACATGAATTTAGAAATTGGTTAAAATATATGAATTAAAAATTTTAAAAAATATATATAGAGAGAAGAAAAAAATGTTGGTTTTATATCAAAATTTTAAATAAAAAAAATGTTCCAAAACTGATATCTAAATGATATAAAAAGTGTAAGTGTTAGTATATGGATAGTAATCTGTTTTTAGAAGATAGTATGTATTTTAGGCATAGTTCTACCATTTTATAGGCTGAAAAAACATAAAAAATGATATTTTAGTTTAATTACCAATATTTATAAAACACTACGTGATTTGGGAGAATAATTTTAAATAATATTTAACACACTAAACGAATTTAATTATTTAAATATACTAAAAATTATAGACTAATAATTGAGAATGAGTATCAATAATTTAAAGAGGTTTCTAGAAGGTATGACCATCTAGTTCAGTGTTTTGAAAAAAATTATCACCATTCAACCTACCCAAATGTTTATGAATTTTAGTATAAAAAATATTTATTAGAATATAAAAAATTGAAAAAGATGGAATGAATTAATGGATTTGAACTCAATGAATTGGAAAAAAATGTCTATAGATTTTTCATTGTGTGTTTTCATTACATTAGATGGTATATTTAATTTTTGTAAGGATACTAGGAAGTAAAACGAAGTCTCTATAGCCTTAGAAAATGATAAATTACTAGAAATAAAATTACTTTCACCAGAAGTTATCAAATAATATATGTCTGAAGTCAAAGAACACATTGTACATTGATAGGTTGAAACACACATTTGTAAAGAAGGAAATAAAGTGGTGATTCTAAAAGATTGTATTTATGTGAATATGCTAAAATATTTAAGTCTATTGAAGATAGTATATTGAATATTAGCTAAAAAAATTAGTTTTGGGGTTCTAATAATTCCATGTAGTTAAGATTAAAAGAGTAAAATTGATTTTGGAATCAAAGGATTTGTCATATTGACAAATATAATATGATAAACCATACCCAAGAAGAAAATTTTCTTGATGTACCTAAAATGAATAGTGAGTGGAATTGGATATTCCTTATATGTCAACATAGGATGATTTTTATACCTTCACAAATTGAAGTATTGATTAAATAATCTCAACCATTGGTTCTCATTTATTTATATATTTTTTGGGAGATTGATATGAAAATAAACAAATATAGAAATTACCATATTTCATCTAGTAACTAATTCACTCATATTAAAATAAATATATTTATAAGGCATAAATTAGATGAATTGAATATGATTAAGTTTATTAAAATTTGTTCAAAAAATGTGTGTGGTTCCTCATTAATGAAGGTAAATATATATAATTTTGTTAAAAAATAGGTGGAATATTAGAGGCATATATATAAAAGAACAGTATTCATAATGCATTTAGTGTTCCATGTATAGAATAAAAATAGTTTTTTTTTAATTTAAGAAAATAATTTTAATTGAAACTACATTTAATATTTTGTTATATCATGAAACATATTGATTAATATAGAGCCAACTGATTATCACAATAATTAATAATCCAAATTATTGTTAATATTTTCTTATTTTAGATATGTCACAAAAAATATACATTATAAGAAGACACCCATTTTAAAATAATTTATTGTGTTTGGTAAACCAATTTTATTCAAGGTGAATGTTAAAAATCTAGAAAATATTAAGAAATGAGTATTTGATGTTTTTATAAATATTTATTCTCTAAATATAAATGGATATCACATATATAAAAATAAAATTGAAATGATTATAGATGGTGTGGATACTAAAGAAATACTGGTTAAAGTTGATGAGTCAACCATTACCAGGGATTAAGAACCACCTTGTTTAACTCATCCATGGTTAAGAACATACATTCAGGATCAGAGTATTATTAATGATCTTGGATAGTCAATTCAAACAAGGAAATCATTAATGACATTAAAACATATATTATTGTTTTATTTGGTCAAACCAAGAGATGTTAAATATGATTTTGAGTATTAATATTTGATTGATGTTGTGAATGGGGAGTTATATCAAATTGTGAAAAATGTTACATGGGAATTTTTAACCATTCTAT
Organism: Viscum album; assembly: GCA_963277665.1. Taxonomy (NCBI): domain Eukaryota; kingdom Viridiplantae; phylum Streptophyta; class Magnoliopsida; order Santalales; family Viscaceae; genus Viscum; species Viscum album. The sequence continues at coordinate 26,074,443 of OY728132.1, read as the reverse complement.
CTAAAAAAATGATATTGGAACTAAGTTGGTATTATATATCAATTTGAATGTGAAAATCTATGTTATAATAAACAAAGGATTTTTTTTGTTCAATGGATTCTCATTGTTGGAAGTAATTGAATTCAATGAGTCATTTTCATTGGTTTATAGGCCTGATACCACTAGTAATATTCTTACTATTTTTTCATAAATAAGATAAAAGATATTCAAATTGGATGTGAGTCTATCCTCCAAAAGTGGAGGCTTATAATAGGAATTTTAATTTGATTAATGTAATGATTTATTTCTAGGAGTAGATGATGGATATGTTATTAGGTAAAATGAGGCTCTAAATGTTTTAAAATATGTCCCAATACTATGATATTCCATTATATACACTTTCATGAAATCACTTATGTTCATGAACTGAATAATAGAAAATTGCCTCAATATAAAAAATAATAAATAGGTATCTCTAATTGATATTATCTATGTTTATAATATGATCCTTTTGGAATTGAAATTTTTTTATTCTAGGACTTTCTTTATAAATGAAAAATATGTTTTTGATAACCATGATTAGTAAAATGTGTTACATTTTTGTCTTAAAAATTATTCAAGAGAAAGATCAAATAATTCGTTCTCAATAGATTTATGGACAAGAACTTTTGTTGAAGATTTTAATTGAGATTTAGATCCAGTATCGACCACAATTTTAGTGGGAATAAACATTTATAAAGATATAAAATAAATGGAATTTATTTATGAGAATTCTGAAATCTAGTTACGAGTTTTCATTATATGATATATTTAAGAACGTATATAGTATATGTTCATATATAATGGGATAGGAATCCATTTTCACCAAATTATTATTATTTCACTGATTAAAATAGAATTATCAATTATATTAAAGGCATGATTGACTATGGATTTAAATTTTATATCAATTAAATTAAAAATCTATTTAGATATATAAATGTGGATTTAGTTAAAAATATAGATTCTATATGATCAATATTTATAGGAGTTTTATTATTTTGAGATATGTGAGTATGTGTTTATATAGATAACAAAAATCCATAGCCATGAGTACTGTTAAAGAAATATATTTCAATAAATCACAGTGGAAAACCAAATTGATGTGGGTAAATATTCAATTGGAAGATCTCATTGTGGTTGTTTTATTATAGCTGTAGGTGGGTTTTGAAAATCAATGTCTTATAAATTTATCATGAAATAGAGTCCAATATTAAATATCAATGAAAAATCATATAAAATATTCTATTATGAATAATTTGGGGGGGGGGTTCTTAAACTAGATTTTTTCCTTCCACGGAGATGATTTTATAAGTGTTTGCTAATCCATTAAAAATGAATGCATTTCAGATATTGAGGTCGGTGATGGGAGTTCGACCTCATTCCTCTCATGGCAAATGTGTGGTGGAATTTCCCCCTCACAAATTTTTTGTGGTTATTTTTTTCAAAATGGGAGTAAGAAAACATAAAAAATTTAATCTTTGTTTATAAATTTATTTACCTTGTCAAAAATAAAATATATACTGTTAAAAAGGTGGTGACAATTTATATGGGTTAGTACAAGGATATAAGTTCCACCAAATCGGGGAGAGATCTCTTATTTTGGTACAACCGATTTTGAGGGGAAGTCTTTAGAACATGAATGAAATGAATTTAACAATTTTGTTCATAAATTTTGTACACTATTCTAACATATTTTTAAGGATGTGTTTAAAAACATGTTATATAATGGTTAGAATAAATTTTTTGATAATATAATGTATTTTTTTCTATAAAGTTGATCCCAATTAGTATCAAGTGGTTTAAAGAATTAGATGTATGTCACATTAACTGATATAATTACATTACTATTCAATGGTTCCATTTCATACACTATGTTTTCTCAAATAGTCATGGAATTATTGAATGATAATTTATATCTATGTGTGTTGATATTGAGAAATGATTTATTGCAATTGGAAAACCAGTTTTTTGCATTGAGATCTCATTGAAAATAGTTAATCAAGATAAGATCATATCTCAATTATCCCGTGGTAGAAAACGTCATTAGAAAAGATTTTTTAGTGATCTTCCATCATAAATATTATGTTTATTCCTTTGATTGTATTGTACCACAAACAAGTTTTGACCACTAATTTTTTTTCAGTATTTTGTATATGATTATTATTCTATAAATAATAACATATTTTAATCATATTTCTATTTAGTATAAGCTATTGTGATGGAATAATAATCACATCTCTGAAAATAAAATAAATGAATATATTTTTTTTTGAATTAGAAATTTTTTAACAAATTTTAAAATATTAAAAAAAATTAAAATAACATAAATATTTAAAATAACCATGTATACATCTAAATTAATTACATTATGATATTTAATATTATTGTTCAAAGATCATCATAATAAGTAATCCATCAACATATATTATTCATTATGGAAGATTTGGGTCTTCTTAAGGACTTGGTGGAGGGAACTCCATATCTATACCCAACATCAGCCGTCACATGTAATCTATCCTATGCTCACATTGTTTCACCTGTCATCGATGTTGTTACTCTTCTATCTTCTCCTAGGGTTAACAGATATCTTCTTGTTCCCTATATAGGGTATCTATAACCTCATTCTATGATCATACCATATCCTCATACATTTCATATGATGATGAAATTTTTTTGGGCTCCTCTTAAGATGGAAATCGTCCATGCGTCAGTTCCATAATAACCAGCTGGCATCAATCAAGAAATAATACTGACAACTAAGCCATTGTTCCAAGTATACCAAGTTACCTTCATCCATGTTACTACTTTAAATTATACCACACTAGTATCCTAACCCTCATCCTCATTTTTATTCTCATCTTATGTATGATATAATTCATGTCCCCATTTGCAACCTTCAAATGCAATTTGAAATTTAAATATTAAAAATAATCTTTTTAGTTAATTTTATTAAAAATATTAATACTGAGCACAGTCAGTCACTATCATCCACTAGTAATATCTCTTGTGGTAAGGTCAATGTACATCTTCTTAAAAAACCAATCACTAAAATATCAGGTTACTCAACTACCTATATGAATATAAAATAATCATTTTACATACAAAAAGTATATAAATTATTATATAAAATTCTTCACCATATGTCGCTATTGAGTATTAATTGTACAACTACTTTATCCATGTGTAACCTCGTACCTCTATTATTTCTACCAACTTGATGATGAAGTCATTTGAAAACAATCTCTCATCCAGTAGGATAATAATCAATCCCAAATAGTAGATTCCATATACTCAAGTCGATGGGTGGAGTAATATATATCAAAAGAGATCTATTTACCTTTTTATATGAATATCTTCATTAAATTGTGAAAAACCAATGAAATCACTCATGAATATTGATCTCCTAGGTCTCACAGATAGTAGATCTCATGCTATATTGGATGGGATACCATAAAATCTATAAATAAATAATAATAGCTTATTTAATATTAAATAAATTTAAACATAAGTAATATATATTGTCATAAAAAACAAATATCAAACATCTAATTTTGAAAATAAATGGGTATGTGATCCCACATTAACCATGCTTCGGAAAAATAAATCCATAGAATCACACTCCCATGTCAAATATCTATATTTTAACAAATTTTGAAAAAATAATAAATAATAAATAAATTATACATAAATAAATTATTCATAATTAATGGGAATTAATAAAAAATAATTAAAATAAATAACATAATAGACCTACTCGTACATGGATAAAAATCAAGATATATATTTTCCATAGGATTAGGGTTAGAAGTTAACAATCTCACTAGACTGTGACCCCCTTGAGTCAATGATGAATTGACCTAAACTAGGGAGTCAGGTGTTGAAGCATCAGTATGATCACCAGGAAGAACGATATACTTGAGGCTATGGAAAAACTCATCAAAATCATTTACATAGATCTAAGGAATGAAGATAATGTTGTCAATAAATAATTGAAAAAAAATTAAATATTAATTATGACTACACCTAGTAATTAATTGATTCATTTTTCATCTTCATCCTCATCGTCATTTTTTATGGTGTCAATATCATCACCTTCCACATTAGTATCATAAATTTCATTAGGTTCTATAACTCTATCATCTATTTCTTTTTTAAATTAATTTGTTACATCCTTAACATAATCGCCACCACCATCCCATGACTACGGGGTTTCATCCTCAATATTTGTGTCTCTTTTTGGAAAATATGTATTTCGAGCAGTCTCTTGAATATTTCAATTCCTTTCTCTACAAAAGAACCCCAATCACATTTAATAATTTTTTTAAAGAAATTTCAATTTTAGAATTCTCCAACATTAAATTAACTCTCTTGAAGTTTCATTATAATTTTCAAAAATTATCATAAGACTCAATCAATATCAACCAAATAAAACTTAATTATTGTTATATAATTCATTCCCATATAACATAGTTTCATTTTTTCATACAATATTCCGTAAAATTAAACTTCAATTTCTCTATGATGAAATCCTATTAAGGATACACCATTATTCAATGTTTTTTAATTCATTTTATGCACATATATGAAATAAAAAAAACATTCACCACACATGAATTATAATATTTAACTGTTTGGATCATGGGTTACTCAACAGACATAATAAATTATCAATTTTATCATCATGTTGTGATAAATTGAAAATTTAAATAAAATTAGAAATATATAAAATAATGAAATAATTTTATATATTTAACCCTAAAAATTTTACTTAACTAATCATTGAAACTATTATTAAAAAATATGTCATCACCATTATTCAATAGTTGTATTGTATTTTTTTGGAATTTTTTCATCTTATGATCATCATATAATCTAAAAATAATAATACTGATTACCTTTTAAAATAAATAAAGAATAATTGAAATTAGTACCCACTATAAAAATATTTACATTTTATCATAGTTGTGAAGAACATATGAATGAATCTTTTGATGTTCATTATCTGAAATCCTTCACTCATGAATTACAGCAAATCATAGTTCAAGATGATTTCAAACTGATAATTGAATGTCCATTGAATCATTATCATTTCAATCATTACAGACTATTCGACTATTTTTTGATGGATATGAAGGTTTGAAATGATTATGCTAAAAATAATTATAAAAAAACAGTCTTCTATAATTGACCCTTTATCTGATGCTTTTTTGCGTACCATTTTATCCCATTTATTTCTATATCTCTCATTTGGGTAAATCCATCATAACGGTACCTATCATAATTTTTTTCCTATTATACAAATTTAATATTAAATTTCACCTTGAATCAATGAAATCTAGTGAGAAATAAAATCATTTTTCCAAAAATTAAAACAATATCTTCGGACAACCTATTATATGTATCATAGTATATTTTCGACACAAAAATGTCCAAAAAAATATGATATCTAAATTATTTTATCCCAAATTAAATAATTCAACAAACTATTAAATACAATTTGTATAATTAATTCAATTTTAACAAGACAATCATTCCTTTTTAATCTAATAATATGGTCATTTCTAACACATCTAGACAAATTGGAAATAAAATTATCTAATTACATAAAATCTAAAATCCACTAATTTAATAATAATTAATTTCATTTAGAAACAATATAATCCACATTTTTCATCATTAACATCTATGATATATCATTTTTAAATAACTCTTGTTATGGACTCCTTTAAATGTGGGAAAGATATTATAACACCTTTAAATATTATTTTGACTGACTAGATGTTTTAAAATATATATATATATAATATTAAAAATAGTTCTTATCAATATTAATGACATCCAACATTTTTTGGAACAATAAATCAGACCAATATGGTTGATACCCAATAATACTCTATTGTATCCCATTTTTATCTTTCCTATAGACATTTATTTTTTTAGGCTTATAGTCTGTCCAATGGTAAAGTTATTTATTAAATAAACCATTTAATTCAAATCAATACCATGGATAATTTCTATAGGTCCATCTATTTATACCATACCTTATCTAGAATAATTATTATTCCTTTGAGAAGAATGGTTATTTGGATGAAATATGTGATATTAGTTGACAAATTATTTCCCTACCATCTCCAAGCATAAATTCTTTTCATTAATTCATAAAATATAAACATTATTTTGGATCATGTCTACTCTATCTAGATAACATTTCATATACAAGTAAATCATAGATTTTCCAACATAATGTAGCATTCATTAGGAAATTATGTTTCATAGTAATATTATATATACTGAAATAGTTACTCCAAAATAAATTTAACACATAATAAATGTCTCCAAATTGACATAAATATTCATTTTTTGATTTTTTGTAGTTATTAATGTCAAAATGATGCATGGTTAAATCATCAATATCTAAGTAGGTCTGTTATACTACAATATAAAGATGATGCAACAATAATATTTACTACTATAAGAACCAAATAGACAAAAACCATCATTTGAAATACCCAGTCACACATTATGGGATTCTATAGAAAAAATATTGACACACGAGATCAAAATTCTTCCATGAATAGCCCTAATAATGGTGATTTAGTCCTTTAATGAATGAAATATTGTATTTTTTTATAGACATCAAGGTTGATTTTTTCGTAGACATAAATAAATGTTGTAATCTGGGTGTAATCGGGAAATAACATAATTGGCTAATCAGAACCAATATGGAAATACCTTTTTATTCCTATTTGTACCTCAATTTTCCACATGTTGTACAACTAACTAAGGACACATTTTCACCATAATATAGTAAGAAATCATTTGAACATGCTTGAATCTTCTAACAAACAAGACCCAAATTATTTACCATCCTCTTACACTCAAAAAAAATTATTGGAAATAAATTAAATTAGTATATTAGTGATTTTACCAAAAATAATATCTGATAAAAAAAGTTACTTGTAATTCTATTATTTAATTTAATAGCCATACATTTTTTAACTAAATAAAATTTTATTATCTTTTAACGTGATTGTATGTTATCCTTGGAAGGCTTTAGAAACACATAAAATTGAGAAAGTTCCAACTCATTAATTGTCTCTCGATTATAATTTTCTATTTTTTTAAAACATGGAACTACCTCCTCATGTACTAATGTGTGAAACAATGATTGATTGGGTACCAATTTAATATTATCTTTTATAAAAATGTTTTGGTAACATCCCGGATCCGGGTGCCACTCAACGGGTGCCCCGAACCAGGTTGGTCACATGACCTCAAGCGCATTTCCCCAAATGCCAGAGGCTTCTGACTAGAAGTGAGGGACTAGGTATGATAATGAGGAAACTATGCCCTCATTTGTCAAAGTTTAACGCAGCAGAACAAAATAAAAGCATAAAAAAGAGGAAACAGTAAACAATACCAATGCTAAAATGGACACCGTACATATCTAAATAAATGACCAACAATCATATATAATGATGATGCAATATATCCCTATGTCCAAGAAAGCAGCCAAAACTGAATACAAAACAATTTGAAACAAAAATATAAAAGTACAAAATACAGAAAAGCAAAATAAGACAGCGAAATCGGAACTCAGCATCATCGCAAGCCTATGCTCAGTCTCATGCTCTCCAACTCCTCTTCAAGAATCAAGTAGATGTATAGAGACTCCTTCCCTTATCTACACCTGTAGCAATATAATCTTTTTGGGCACAAGACATGACCCAAACAAGGTGTGAGAAATAAATCCTAGAAGGTAACCACCAAAGGCACATTCCCAACTGTCATTGAATTTTTGCACCAGTAGTGTGAAGTAATGAAAATGAAATAAACTATGATGTACTCAAAAGTAGATACTCCAACTAGTTCCATTTCAATTTAAATATTATTAAAAAATTCAATATAAATGAATTATAAGTTCTTGAGACTTAGGCTCAGCCGACAATCTCTTAAATAGTGCTGCAGCAAAACTAAAACCTGCTATTTAACAAGTACAAGGTAAATCAATACCAAGCCTCTGATTTAGCTTGATTGGTATAACATATAAAATCATCATAGTGAATATACGATGTAAAAAAATTTCCTCAAACATAAGAACCTTTTCCCTCGGGCTAAACAGAATCTTGCCCTTAGGCCAAACAGAACCTTTTCCTCAGGTCTTGACCTTAGGAGAAATAGAAATGAAACCCTTAGGTGATTTCCCTCAGGCATGAATTCTACAGACCTCTGGCATATGAAATGTTGCCCTCGGTCTAGCAAACACTTTCCCTCGGGCTGAATAGTACCTTTCCCTTAGGCTGAATAGTACCATTACTTAGGCTAATTAAAACATTTCCCTCAGGAAAAACAAGTAACTGAGATGATCCCAACAAATAAGAAAGAAATCATACACATTTTCTCTCAAGAAAAGTCAATGCATTCTATAATCATGGCATACCCTCAGGTATCCTGGCCAAACAGCTAAACAAGCGAAACACACCTATGGGGTGGCCCCAGATCAATGCAATGATCTCAAATAGTAGTTGTACATATTCATTAAATTATCAACACAATTCTAGGTACTTAATTAATCAAGGCCTCAGCCATAATACATCCCAAAAAAGGGCAAGTAGCACAACGGTACACATAAACCACATGATAGTAGGAATTAAACATCAGACCACCTAGCATGATCTCCTCTGTTCAATATACATGAACGACACCACCCAAAACACTTGATAACGACATAGATCTGGGATTAAAAATTACTTGTTAAAACTCAAATAACATCCCCATGGAAAATAATTGGAAGTAAGGGTTCATGAAGATTGAATAACTCACCCGTGTGGTTTAATCGAGACCTTCAGCGAAGGATTATGAGTTCTGGTGTGCGGTTGGGAGCGCCTCCAAGCTCCAACCCTCTCTCCCACGCTCTTCCGAATTTCTATGATTCCTCTATCAAAAGAGGAGGCTACTTCCCGTTTTAATAAAAAAACAAACTACAAGGCATGTAATCCCATGTACAAGGCATGTACACCCATGTACACGGAGTTTACTTTTCATTTTTTTAATTGTTCCACTAGTGACTACTTTTTACCGCCGCTCTGTTCATCTGTCAACATGAGTTCACGACATGTATTTCTGAGTAAACAGTGTGCACTATCACTCTGTTGGCCGCTACCCCCACCGTCATACTATTCACCTGCCGACTGATTACACAGCTTGTAAATACCAAGTACATGGTGTGTAGTCAGTTTTTACATCCTTCATCACAGACAGGTCTACATTCCCTGTGTACTCATTCCACACAGCCAAATAACATGAAGTGTGGAAAAGTACATGGTTTGTACCCACAAAATTTGGTATTTTCCACTATTTTCCTTATTTTTTCAAAAACACTTAAGGAAGGTGGAAAATAAGAAACATGTACCTCAAGAATAAGAACCTGGTTCTTACAAACTTCCCCCTTAAAGGAATTCTTCACCAAATTGCTCTTCCAAGGGTGATGAAGATATTGCTCAGACCAACTCTGACTGTAACATCCCAAGTAAGTAATGAATAATAGATATTTTTATCTATGTCTATTAATGATTAAGATAGTGTTTTAGAGGCTTAAAATGAAAATAAATAGAATCTTATGCATGGAATACACTAATATTCTTAAAAGATTGTTTTACTGCCTTTTGATTGAAAACCCTTTTTAAATCAAACTTTTGACAATTTTATAATCTATATTTGTCAAAATAAAAATATTCATTATGATTGGGACATTGAAATTTACTTTTTGTGAATTTTTGGTATTTTTCTGGCAATGTTCATTTTTTAATGAATAGTGAAAAATGCTGCATTTTACATCAAAACTGCTTTTTCATTTAATTTAATTATATAATTAGATTATATTTTTAATTGGCCTTAAAGTTTAATCTGAATATATTTTTACCATTTAATACAATTGTGGTAATTAGGATTAATTTCACTTTGAAATTGGTCAAAAACTATTTCCAATCTTTTCATATAAATTGTTTCAAAAAAAACTGCTATTTCATTTGACAACGGGAATTATTTTTAAATCAGTTATTGAAATTTCTGTGTTTTTAATTTGGTAAAATGGATTACATATTTGGAATCAGAAGGTCCAAATTATGTAATAAATAATGTTTTGTTTTTGGACATTACGAATAGTAACGACGGTAATTATCTTTAATTATCTTGATTAATGAGTAATCGGGTAGTTAAGGATAATAAAATGATATCATAATGATACAAAAAGACCACAACATGTGTCCTAAAGTTACTTGTTGTCTCATGGTCGACCATGGGATTCCTTGTTCCAAACTTGGGGGCCCCATGGAATCACTTTTGTGAGAATGTGACTTTTTATCTTTTTATTTTTAAAGAATGTTAAATGTGACAAAGAATGTATCACCTAAGAAAAATATTTTTAATTTTGTCTAAATAAATGATATTTTGGACTATAAATATTAATTATAAAGCTTAAAATATTTACTACATCATGATATGTTTTTATAATTTTTAGACATTAAATAAATTAAATTATTTATGACATCATGATAATGCAGCGATGACCTCATTATTTAACGATTTAAATAAAATTGAAAGATAATGTAAAATCTAAGACCTGCACATGTCCAAAACCTATTGGATGAGTGGATTTCGAACCCTCATCACCTTACCCTATAAATACATCAATGTGGGACCTTTAAAATCCAAAACTCTTTTGAAAATAAAGTAACATTTTGTAACTTTACAAGAGTGCCCCTCCTCTCCTCTTATAAAAGGCCCCCACCTCTACCTCCTTACCCACACTCCCAAAGCCTTTGGCTCGGCCAAAACCTGCCCATTTTGTCTCTCCACTTCCCTCTCTTACTCCTTGAAGCCTCACTTTGGGCAGAAGTCTTCACATGGAATCCTTTGAGCTCAAACCAAAGGGAGTTACCCGATTTTAAGGTAATGTCTTCACTTAAGTACTTTTGTTTTATTTTTCTTCTCCAACCCCATAAACTCTTTTTATTAATTTCTTTAGTAACAACTCTAGTATCTTCAATATACTAGGATGTTGTTATAATAATTATTCGAGCTACACATACACACACCTACATCTAATGGTTAGTGGACATACTGTTTCCGTGGATGATGAATTTATGCCTCCTGAAATGATGATTGTTCAACATTATTTTAACACCTTCAAAGGTGGCCATTATGATGTCACTATATTTATATATTATATGTTTATTTTTTCCTTAAGCTTATGTATTTTTCATTTTGGGCATACCTTTATGTTTTCCATTATGGGTAAACGCGATATCTTCATTTAAGGAAGTGCGGACTACCGCCCCCTCAAAGTGATTTGATTCGTTAAATACCATATGTGGGACGTATAAAGGATGGAGTTATGATATTATATATGATATTACACTGGAATTATAATATACCTTTATATAATTATGATTCCATTCTATAAAATGTGAAATATAAATGAAATTAGCGTTCATGCGTACGTACGACTTACCGTCTCCATGAACGGTGCATTTCATTTCTTACCTCTAAATGATTATGTAATATTATAAATGAATGCATGTACTGGATATATATGACATATATGATATCTACATCATGAATACCATTCTGGATATAATGGATACATGAACAACTTGTAATTATAAAGTGTTTTTTTACTCAAGTACCAATGATCTTTAAAACGAACGTTATTAACTTAAATAATTACATAGTGTTCATGACATGGAATTAAGTGATATAAAAGGAATAATGAACTTGAAAAAGGTTCTTAAACAAGTATAAATTAACTCAGGATTATTATTCAGGAGATTAAAGAACGACCGAGTTATGTCAGACCTGAGGTATGGGACTTCGTCTCAATCTCCATTCATTGAGGCATATTTTGTTTTATACACAACCTTCTTTTATACGGTGTATAAACCCCTTTGACTTTTACGTTTATTCAAAAGGAATCTTTTTTTATACAAAGCATTTACTAAATGAAAAAAGGGAATGTTTTTGTCGTATGTATGCGTCGACAACGACTTCTCCACCGCCATGACCATTATTTGAGTTTCGGCTTCCTCTACAAGCCATACCTTTTTTAAAAGAGAAATAAATATCATGTTTTACTTTTCTTGTATTTTGGTTTTGAAAATGGTTGTCATAATATTTTTATATCAATGTGTTGTATTGATATCTTGTAATTGAAAGGTGTAAATGTTATGTTTCCTTTTATGCATGTTTTATGTGATACGATTATGTTGAGGTTCTTGGGAATCATTATGAAGACGGGTGGTTCTGTGATAGACTAAGGGCGGGTGAGCCCGATATAGCTCTCCAATGCATTGGGTAACGCAAAGGAGTGAAACTTTAAGGTTTCTCCGAAGAGATTTAGGGAATATAGTGTCATGGGTATTCCAAACATAACCAAGAGGGTTACTCCCTACGTAAGAATGTTATGAATGCCTCAAGTTACCTTTATGTCTTATGATTTCTATGATTTATTCATGATTTGATGAGGTATGTTAAAGTGCTTATGTTTTATGGGTAAAGTATGATTTCATTCTTATGTATATATGTACCCATATTTCCTTTCCATATTTTTATATCCCTTACTGAGCTTTTTATGCTCATCCCATGTTTTTTTTGAAATGTTTTTCACAGGTCAAGGGAAAGGTACATGATATGATGATAGTGTCAAGGAAGTGTCAAGAAAGAATCCATGTCTTATTTTAAATATGTTTCCTTTGATGGGAAATAAGAATTCTATCTTTATGTAACCACTTTGTTTATATGTGTAATGTAATGCAAGTTTTATGATCTAATTCTCTAAAACTCTAAACCCGAAAAGATCCTCAATGTGTAATCTTGTAATAACTCAAGATTGAGTACGGTTTAAGGCTTGGGCCTTATAGTTGGTATCAGAGGTCAGTTTAGATAACTTTAGGAGTTAGAATTATATTAAATAATTATCAGAAAATATTTTTTTATGGTCAAATTTAAGTGATATAGTATTTGAAGATTACCATGTTGCTTCATATAAGACATGTTTGTTCAGAATGGTTTTCCGCAGAGGAAACAGGGAAGCAGTGCTAGGAAGACATGCAAAAGGAAATAACCTTCCGAATCAGCATCCTGAGATGGTCGGAATTGGAACTGAACAGTTTGTTGCAGTAATGGTGCAATTGACTCAAGCGATAAATGGTGGTGGTATCCATGCACGAGATCAGCCAGATCAACCGCATAGGAACATGTCAGTGGTGGAACATTTCATGAGGCAACATCCCCCATCATTCAGCGGATCATCTGACCCCATGCTACCTGAAGGGTGGATTAAAGCACTGGAGAATATTTTCTATGTCATGGGGTGTTCATACAATCAAAAGGTTATTCTTTCTATTTACCGTTTTGAGGGTGAAGTAGATCAGTGGTGGTCTATGGTTAAAAATATCAAGGATGCTGATGAGATTGATGCTCTCGACTGGGATGAATTCAAAGGTATGTTTCTTGAAAAGTATTTTCCTAAGGTTGTTCGACTTAGGATGTAAAAAAAATTCTTAGAATTGAGGAAAGAGGAAGACTCAGTGGCTACCTATGAAGAAAGGTTCACTCGATTGGCAAGGTATGCTCCAAATTTTATCCGAGACCTTGATAGTAAAATAAATTGTTTTTACTCAGGATTAAAGCCAAAATATCGAAGGGCATTAGCTTCTCATGAGTTTAAAAGTTATGAAAATCTTTTTTGATGTGCTGAGAAGGTGGAAATGGAGTTTGTCGATGACCAAGTGTTCTATAACATCCAACAGAAGAAGAGACCGAGGTGGCAGGAGAAAGGTAAGAATTCTTCAAAAAAGTCTGATGGTAAGAAATCTATGTTTCCAGTTTGTGATAAATGTGGAAAAAGACATGGTTGGGAATGTCTTCTGAATTCTATAAAGTGCTACTGATGTGGTAAGATGGGACATAAGGCTCGTGATTGCACTGAAAAAGATCGGGGTGATGGTAAGAACAAATTTGATTTGCAGTTAGTGAAATGTTATAAGTGCAATGAGATGGGTCACTATGCAAACGAGTGTCTGAAAAAAAGCTTGGGTGATGGGAAGCAGTTAGACTACAAGCAGAAAGGGGTGGTGAAATCCTTTGCAACTACTTCAGCAGATGTCGGGCTGTCAAATGAAGTTGTATCAGGTACTTTGTTTGTTTTTTCAGATTATTCTAGTGTGTTGTTTGATTCGGGGTCTACACATTATTTCATCTCTGAAAACATTTCTAGTAAAATGAGAATACCATCTGAAGAAATGACTCCTGAACTTGTGGTAAAGACATCTGGGGGAAATGTTGAGGCAAAAAGAATTTATAAGAATCTTCCTATACTTATCTGTGGAAAGAACCTACTTTCAAAACTTATTGTTCTACCTCTAGTAGAGTTTGATGTTATCCTGGGTATGGATTGAATCTCTATTTACCATGCTAAGATTGACTGTAGAGCTAAAGAAGTTTCTTTTCAAAAAGAATTTCAGTTTGTTTACAAGAATGAACCCTTACTTTTGATAATATATCAAGAGGCCTAGAAACTTGTAAAAGATGGAAATGAATGTTACCTTTCACACATCGTTGAAAATAATGGAACTGTTCATATTAATGATGTGCCAGTGGTAAATGAGTATCCTGATGTTTTTCCTGATGAGTTGCCTAGAATAATACCAGATCGGGAAGTTGAGTTTACTGTTTACTTAGTTCCTGATGCTAAGCCAATTTCAAAACCCCCTTATCGAATGGCTCAAATTGAACTTTTAGAGTTGAAGGAGAAATTGCAAGATTTATTAGATAAAGGTTTCATTTGACCTAGCACATCACCATGGGGTGCTCCTGTTTTATTTGTTAAAAAGAAAGATGGTTCTATGAGACTATGAATTGATTATAGAGCCTTGAATAATATCACTATTAAGAAAAAATATCCTTTGCCTCATATCGATGATTTGTTTGATCAGCTCCAAGGAGCTCAGTATTTTTCAAAGATTGACCTGAGATCGGGGGTACCAGCAGTTGAAGGTAAAGGAATCAGATGTTCCGAAGACTGCGTTTCATACAAGATATGGCCATTATGAATTTGTAGTAATTCCTTTTGGGCTAACCAATGCACCTGTTGTATTCATGGCCTTAATGAATAGAATTTTCCATGAGTTCTTGGATACGTTTGTGGTGGTTTTCATTGATGATATTTTGGTGTTTTATAAAAGTAAAGAAGAAAATGAAATACATTTAAGGGTCATTTTGCAAACCTTGAAAGAAAAGAAACTGTATGGGAAATTCAGCAAGTGTGAGTTTTGGTTGCAACAAATTTCTTTCCTTGGTCATATTGTTTCTAAAGATTGGATAACTATTGATCCTGCAGAAACAAAGGTTGTTGAAGAATGGCCAAGACCCACAAATGTAACAGAGATTCGTAGTTTTCTTGGTTTGGCAGGCTATTATCGAAGGTTTGTTAGAAATTTTTCACAGTTATCTAGTCCAATGACTAAGATAACTCGGAAGGGTGTTAAGTTTATCTGGACAAAAGAATGTGATGATTGTTTTCAAGAACTGAAAAGAAGATTGGTGAATGCTCCAGTTTTGGCACTAACTTCCAGGAATGGTGAGTTTGTTATATACAGTGATGCTTCATTGAAAGGACTTGGTTGCGTCGTAATTCAGAATGATCAGGTAATTGCTTATGCTTCACGACAGTTGAAAACTCATGAGGTAAATTACCCTACACATGATTTGGAATTAGCTGCTGTAGTTTTTGCTTTAAAAATTTGGAGGTATCATTTGTATGGAGTAAAGTGTGAAATATATACCGATCACAAAAGTTTAAAGTATATATTCACTCAGAAAGAGTTGAACATGAGACAAAGGAGATTGCTAGAATTAATCAAGGATTATGATTGTACAATTCATTACCATCCATGAAAAGCTAATAAAGTGGCTGATTCTTTAAGTCAAAAAAGTAATGCTTCATTAGCAATGTTGCATTTGGAACATGATCCTTTGGTTAAGGATTTGATGAAATTTGGCATAGAAGTTGTTGGTGTAGGATGTTCTTCTGTTTTGTTTCAGGTATCAGTGAGATCATCTCTATCAGACAGAATCAAGCAAGCACAAAAGCAAGACAGTGTGTTGTAGAAAAAGGTAGAGTCGGTTCAGAAAGGTAAGTTGCATGAATTCAACATTGACAATGATTGCGTTTTGAGATTTGGGAAGAGATTGTGTGTGCATTGTGATTCACAGTTGAAGAGAGAGTTGTTATGTGAAGCTCATAGTTCTCCGTTTTCAGTTCATCCTGCAGTACTAAGATGTACAGAGATCTGCGGGAGTATTACTGGTGGGATGGAATGAAAAGAGATATTGCTGATTTTACTGTTAAGTGTTTGACATGTCAACAGGTTAAAGCAGAGCGGAAGTTACTGTAAGGGATGCTTCAGCCTTTACCAGTGCCAGAGTGGAAATGGGAGAATATATCTATGGACTTTGTTGTGGGATTACCGAAGACATCTCGAGGTAATAATGCAATCTGGGTTATTGTTGATCGCTTGACCAAATCTGCTCATTTCCTTGCTATACGATATACTTTTTCCCTGGATCAACTTTCCCTTTTGTATATTAAAGAGATAGTCAGGTTACATGGAGCTCCACTCTCCATTGTATCTGACCGCGATCCCAGGTTCACTTCTAACTTTTGAAAAGGCCTTCAGAACTCATTGGGTACTGAATTAAGTTTTTGTACAACTTTTCATCCTCAATCAGATGGGCAGTTGGAACGAACAATTAAGAACTTGGTGGATATGCTACGAGATTGTTCGATGGATTATTAGGGAATTTGGGACCAACATCTTTCTTTGGTTGAATTTTCATATAATAACAGTTTTCATTCTAGTATACAGATGGCACCATTTCAGGCATTATATGGGAAGCGGTGTCAAACACCAGTTTTCTGGGATGAAGTGTGTGAAAGGAAGTTGATGGGACCAGAATTGGTATAAGAGATGGTGGAAAAAGTTCAGCTGATTCAGAAACACATGAGAATAGCTCAGAGCAGGCAGAAGAGTTATGCGGACAACAGGAGGAAGGATCTCTCTTTTGAGGTAGGTGATCATGTTTTTCTCAAAGTATCACCATGGAAAAGTGTGATGCGATTTGGTAAGAAAGGAAAGTTGAGTACAAGGTTCATTAGACCATATGAAATCCTGGAGAGAGTTGGATCAGTTTCATACCGAGTGGCTTTACCTCTGATTTTATCTCAGGTACACAATGTTTTTCACGTTTCGATGTTGAGAAAGTATATTCCAGATCTATCTCAGGTTTTGAGTCCAGAGGTAGTTCAGCTGGAAGAGAAACTATCTTATGAGGAACAACCGATCCAGATTCTTGACCACAGGGGGCAAGTGTTACGGAATAAGGTGATTAATCAGGTAAAGGTTTTGTGGAAAAACCACATGATAGAAGAGGCAACATGGAAATCTGAAAATGCAATGAGGGATAAGTACCCCCATTTATTCGATAAGTAAATAAATTGCGGGGACACAATTTTCTAAAGGGGGGAAGGATGTAACATCCCAAGTAAGTAATGAATAATATATATTTTTATCTATGTCTATTAATGATTAAGATAGTGTTTTAGAGGCTTAAAATGAAAATAAATACAATCTTATGTATGGAATACACTAATATTCTTAAAAGATTGTTTTACTGCCTTTTGATGGGAAACCCTTTTTAAATCAAACTTTTGACAATTTTATAATCTATATTTGTGAAAATAAACATATTCATTATGATTGGGACATTTAAATTTACTTTGTGTGAATTTTTGGTATTTTTCTGACAATGTTCATTTTTTTAATGAATAGTGAAAAATACTGCATTTTACATCAAAACTGCTTTTTCATTTAATTTAATTAGATGGTTAGATTATATTTTTAATTGGTATTAAAGTGTAATCTGAATATATTTTTACCATTTAATCCAATGGTGGTCATTAGGATTAATTTCACTTTGAAATTGGCCATAAACTAATGTCAAACTTTTCATAGTTATTGTTTCAAAATAACCCGCTATTTGTTTTGACAACGGGAATTATTTTTGAATCAATTATTGCAATTTCTGTGTTTGGAATTTGGTAAAATTGATTACATATTTGGAATCATAAGTTCCAAATTATGTAATCAAGACTCCTTTGTTTTTGGACATTATGAATAGTAACGACGGTAATTATCTTTAATTATCTTGATTAATGAGTAATCTGGTAGTTAAGGATAATAAAATGATATCATAATGATACAAAAAGACCACAACATGTGTCCTAAGGCTACTGGTTGTCTCATTTCCGACCATGGGATGCCTTGTGCCAAACATGCGGGCCCCATGAAATCACTTTTGTGAGAATGTGACTTTTTATCTTTTTATTTTTAAAGAATGTTAACTGTGACAAAGAATGTATTACCTAAGTAAAATATTTTTAATTTTGTCTAAATAAATGATCTTTTGGACTATAAATATTGATTAGAAAGATAAAAATATTTTATACATCATGATATTTTTTTATAATTTTTAGACATTAAATAAATTAAATTATTTATGACATCATGATGATGCAGCGATGACCTCATTATTTAACGATTTAAATAAAATGGATCGATAATGTAAAATATAAGACCTACACTTGTCCAAAACCTATTGGATGGGTTGATTTCGAACCCTCATCACCTTATCCAATAAATACATCAATGTGGGACCTTTAAAATCCGAAAATCTTTTGAAAATAAAGTAACATTTTGTAACTTTACAAGAGTGCCCCTCCTCTCCTCTTATAAAAGGCCCTCACCTCTACCTCCTAACCCACACTCCCAAAGTCTTTGGCTCGGCCTACCCCTACCCATTTTGTCTCTCCACTTCCCTCTCTTACTCCTTGAATCCTCACTTTGGGCAGAAGTCTTCCCAAGGAAGCCTTTGAGCTCAAACCAAAGGGAGTTACCCGATTTTAAGGTAATGTCTTCACTTGAGTCCTTTTGTTTTATTTTGCTTCTCCAACCCCCTAAACTATTTTTATTCATTTCTTTTGTAACAACTCCAGTATCATAAATATACTAGGATGTTTTTATAAGATGGATTCGGGCTACACTTACACACACCTACATCTAATGGTTAATGGAGATACTGTTTCCGTGGATGGTGAATTTATGCCTCCTGAAATGATGATTGTTCAACATTCTTTTAACACCTTCAAAGGTGGCCATTATGATGACACTATATTTATATATGATATGTTTATATTTTCCTTGAGCTTCTTTATTTTTCATTATGGTCATACCTTTATGGTTTCCATTATGGGTAAACGCGATATCTTCATTTAAGGAAGTGCGGACTACCGCCCCCTCAATGTGATTTGATTCGTTAAATACCCTATGTGGGACGTATAAAGGATGGAGTTATGATATTATATATGATATTACACTGGAATTATAATATACCTTTATATAATTATGATTCCATTATATAAAATACGAAATAGAAATGAAAGTAGCGTTCATTCGTACGTACGGCTTACCGTCTCCATGAACGGTGCATTTCATTTCTTACCTCTAAATGATTATGTAATATTATAAATGCATGCATGTACTGGATATATATGACATATATGATATCTACATAATGAATACCATTCTGGATATAATGGATACATGAACAACTTGTAATTATAAAGGGTTTATTTTTTTTACTCAAGTACCAATGATCGTTAAAACGAACGTTATTAACTTAAATAATTACATAGTGTTCATGACATGGCAATAAGTGATATAAAAGTAATAATGAACTTGAAAAAGGTTCTTAAACAAGTAGAAATTAACTCATGTTTTATATTTAGGAGATTAAAGAACGACCGAGTCAAGTCGGACCTGAGGTATGGGACTTCGTCTCAATCTCCTTTCATTGAGGCATATTTTGTTTTATACACAACCTTCTTTTCTACGGTGTATAAACCCCTTTGAAATTTACGTTTATTCAAAAGGAATATTTTTTATACAAAGAATTTACTAAACGAAAAAAGGGAATGTTTTTTTCGTACGTATGCGGCGACAACGACTTCTCCGCCGCCGTGACCATTATTTGAGTTTCGGCTTCCTCTACAAGCCATACCTTTTTTTTAAAGAAAAATAAATACCATGTTTTACTTTTCTATTATTTTGGTATTGAAAATGGTTTTCATAATATTTTTATATCAATGTGTTGTATTGATATCTTGGGATTGAAAGGTGGAAATGTTATGTTTCCTTTATGCATGTTTTATGTGATACGATTATGTTGAGGTTCTTGGGCATTATTATCAAGACGGGTGGTTCTGTGATAGACTAAGGGTGGGTGAGCCCGATATAGATCTCCAATGCATTGGGTAACGCGAAGGAGTGAAACGTTAAGGTTTCTCCGAAGAGATTTAGGGAATATACTGTGATGGGTATTCCAAACGTAACCAAGAGGGTTACTCCCTACGTAAGAATGTTATGAATGCCTCAAGTTACCTTTATGTCTTATGATTTCTATGATTTATTCATGATTTGATGAGGTATGTTAAAGTGATTATGTTTTATGGGTAAATTATTATTTCATTCTTACGTATATATGTACCCATGTTTCCTTTCCATATTTTTATATCCCTTACTAAGCTTTTTATGCTCATCCAAAGTTTTTTTTGAAATGTTTTTCACATGTCAAGTGAAAGGTACATGATATGATGATAGTGTCAAGGAAGTTTCAAGAAAGAATTCATGTTTTATTTTAAATATGTTTCCATTGATGGGAAATAAGAATACTATCTTTATGTAACCACTTTTTTTATATGTGGAATGTAATGCATGTTTTATGATCTAATTCTCTAAAACTCTAAACCGGAAAAGATCCTCAATGTGTAATCTTGTAATAACTCAAGATTAAGTAAGGTTTAAGGCTGTGGCCTTATACTGACCATTGAAAACATAGGTCGGTCTCCCACTCCCAAGTTTCCTCCTACACTCGGACATACTACCATAGCAGCCGTATGAGAGGAACTGACAGGCCTCTGAGAAAAATCGTCATTCTATCAACAACAGGAATCAGATGATCCTCAAAGGACGCATCAGCCTGAAGTTCAGCCTCCTCGGGCTGAAAGATGTGAGATTGGCCTAAGTGATAATTGCGTAGTAGAGATACATGGAAGAAGTCATGCATGTCCTGGTACCTCTGTGGTAACTCCAACCAATAGGAAACTAGCCCGACTATCTCTAGAATCTCAAATGTCCACACTTACATCGGTGAAAGTTTACCACGTCTCCTGATCTGCCTGTGTCCCATCCTCAGTGAAACACGCAAGAAAGCCTGATCCTCGACCATGAACTCCAATGGTCATCTGTAGAAATCAACATAAGATTTTTGACAAGACTATGCAGTAGCCATCCCCTTTTGAATCAACATGTAACAACCCGAATCTTGAGCCACTCAATTGGTGCTATGTACCTGGTTCGCCACATAAACTCAAGCGTGTTTCCCCAAACGTGGAGGCTTCTGAATAGCAAAGAGGGCCTTGGTGAGTAAGTGGGGTAAGTATGCACTCATTTGGTATGATATTCAGTGGAATGAAAATAATAAACAATTGCAGAAGCAGTAAATAGCATACAACAATAGAAGCCAACAGGAGAACAATATATAATATAACAATGATGCAGCATGGTACATGTATCTGTCGAAAGCAGAAAACACAACAACATGTTTAAATACAACTAAAACCCAAGTACTAAAAGTAAATAGTAAACTCCAGCAGTATCGCAAGCCTAAGCTCAGTCCTATGCTCTTCAGCTCTAACCTGCAATTAAGCACCTGAGGTAGAAGGGCCACAATCCCTATCCACACCAACAACCATATAACCTGTTTGGGCCAAAAAGCATTACCCAAACAGGGTGTGAGACTAATCCCAGTAGGAAACCACCACAACATTTGTGCCCTACTGTCAGTGAGCAATATAGAAAAAGTAATGGAAATAAATGTAGTAGAGAAACAGGAGAACACCAAAGTAAAAAATCCAAAAAATCTTTATTCCTGATTATTTATTAATTTAATTCAATCATTAATTATCAAAAAAGGAATCTAGATAATAGATCTATAATCCAGGGCATATCATGTGACACAATAGGTATCCCAGAAGACTACCTAAACTACAAGTAGTACAAACCCAGGCTTGTTCATTGGCTTAGTGGACTCGTCACAACAAACCAACAATATTTATTACACTGACCCTCGGGGTGGCTCACGTGGGCAGGCCCTTGTGGTCAAGCATTCGAACAAAGGCAAAGACGCTATAAGGAATCACTCAACGTCAATTCCCCTTATGGTCTTGCAGTGATACTACAGACTCTCTGAGGAAGCACTTACGTCTAATTCCCCCTTTAGTCTTGATTTGATAAATATTAGACCCTCTGAGAGAGCACAAAGTCAATGCCCCTTATGGTCTCACAATAGTAATAATTAAACAGGCCCTCTGAGGAATCACCCAACGTCAATTTCCCCTATGGCCTAACAACACCAGGTTCTCGCAGCCCTGAGTAAATGAAATCATACGTAAATCATTCGTAGCAGCCCTAAGTAAGTTCAACAACAACTTGGCTAAAAGCTACAATGCATCAAAAGCATATAAATAGTAGGAAAAGCATGAAATCAATGATATCAAAGTAGTCAACAAAGGTAATATGGTCTGCCTCTCATGTAACCTAAGACATACGGCGATAAACAGCAAAAACAAGGGAGACACCCATGGAGTGATCCTCAGTCATGCAACCAAGCATTTATTATAATCAATTAACCTCAAGAAACAAAGAAATCTATGGAAATTAAACAATTGGATCAAAATCCCTAACCTGGGATGCCTGATACATGGGTACCCGGTACTTTTGCAACCAAAACTCAAATACATTGAACGTAGGGAAACAAACCAGCTACCTCGATTCTCGTGGATTGATATACTCGTACCACGAAGCTTTATTCTCCTTAGAACATTGTAGATCTAAAAAAACACACAAGAAACCCAGGTTGAGTTTCCAAAAACTGCCTTAGATCTCTTCTCCTAACAAGACCAAGACCCGAACTCATCACATTTGGCATCCAGACACATAGATCTACCCATGACAGGCGTAGATTTAAGAAATAGAGGGAAAAGAAGAAACATATCCAAGTAGATCTATGAAAATTATCAAGATCGGAGGAGAAAGATCACATACCTCAAGAATCCATCTTCGATTAATCAATAAAAGCCTTCAGATCACCTCTGGAATGCATGGGAGAAGTCTTCTAACCTTCAAGGGAGAGTAATCCTGAGTTATGGCTGCTTAGGGGCTAAAACGAAATGATTAATGGAAAAAATGAGTTATATCAAAAAATGATGGATCTATATTTTAGTGCATGCACGGTTAGTCCACACGGTTTGACAAATCATTCACTAACTGTGCGTTAGCTACTGCCTCGACAAAAACATCTCACATGGTTAGGCCGCACGGTTTTGGAAAACCTTGCGTTAACCGTGTGTTAGCCACTACCTCCAATATCATTAACGCACGGTTTGGCCGCACGGTTAGAAAACCCGTGCGCCGCCCGTGCAGATCCCATTTTTTCCTAAAAACGTCATTTCAAGTTCCTCCAACTCTCCCAAACATCACACTTATCTTTAAAACCATGAAAAACATCAACCAAGGGTGACATACCTGATAAAGAAGCTTCGGGTTTTTAAAAACATTCCCCCATAAAAAAATCATCCTCGAATTTTCTTAATGTGGCGTAGAAGAAGAATCCTCAAACAACTCTGGCCACTGTGATGGTACATCGGCCTCCCTCTCCCAAGTCTCGTCATGTACTCGCTTGTGCTGCCATAACACTCGTACCAGAGGAATAGACCCGCCACAGAGAACCTTGGCACTACGATCAACAATTCTGATAGGATTCTCCTCGAAAGATGCATCATACTCCAACTCGACCTCCTTGGGTTGAAAAAAATGGGACGGGTCTGAGAAATACCATCGAAGTTGAGAAACATGGAAGACGTCGTGCATAGCCTGGTACCTCTGAGGTAACTAAAACCTATAAGAAACTAGACCGACTCTCTCCAGAACCTCAAACGGGGAGACATATCTCGTTGCAATCTTTCCCTGTATCATATTCTTCTTATGTCCCAACCTCGGGGTAACATGCAAGAAAACCTGATCTCCAACCTTGAACTCCAAAGGTCGTCTTTGCTGATCAGCATAAGACTTCTGATGAGAATGTGTAGTACCCATCCTCTTCTGAATCAACTCCACTTGCTCTGTGGTCTCCTAAACAAGAAGAGGTCCCAGCATAGCTTCCTCTCCTACCTCCAGCCAACACAAGGGCGATTGGCACGGCTTACAATACAAATCCTCGTAAAGTGCCATCTGAAAAGTTCTTTGAAAATTATTATTATAGGAAAACTCCAATAGAGGTATATGTTTCTCCCATGAACCTCCAAAATCAAGGTTGCATGCTCGAATCATGTCCTCCAGCACCTGAATCATTCTCATTGACTGGACATCTGTCTGGGGATAGTAATCTGTACTCAGAAGTACCTGTGTACCCAAAGTCCTTTGTATCCCTTTCCAGAAATTCGAAGTAAAGTGGGCATCCCTATCTGAAATGATAGTGTTTGGAACCCCATGAAGTCTTACCACCTCACGAATGTATAACTTCCCAAGCTCATCTACACCAAAGGTCTCGTTGATCGAAAAGAAATGAGAAACCTTCGTTAGCCGGTCAATAACAACCCAAACTGAATCATTCCCTCAAGGCAATCTTGGTAATCATGTCATGAAATCCATCGCGATATTATTCCACTTCCACTCAGGAATGGGTAACTGTGGTAAAATCCCTACTGGTCATTGATGTTCTGCCTTCACATGCTGACAGGTGGAACACTGCATAATAAAACTAGTCACATCCTTCTTCATACCTGGCCACAAATATTGACGACGTCAATCTCGATACATCTTTGTGACACCAGGATGAACTACCCATACTGAAGAATGAAAATCCCGCATCAGCTCATCATGCATGTCTACTGAAACCCATACGCAGCCACGAAAATGCAACACTTCATCATTGCCCACTGTCAACCCCGGAGTAGGGTTTCCATCTGACTCACCCTCCCATAGGACTAGGCCTTCTGGTTCTGATAGCTGTCTCATTTGAACTCGATCTAGAAGAGTAGAGGTAACAGCTATAGAAGAAAGAGCCATCTACCCCTATTTTTCATGCGCCTCCAAATGCATCTTAGAGAACAGAGCCAGAAGCTGCCACTCGCTGTTGGCCTCATGAACTGCCTGCAACTTCGTCCTCCTGCTCAGTGCATCTGCCACAGCATTGCCTTTCCCAGGCGTATAAGCAAGCTCGAAGCCAAAAGACTATAGGTACTAGACCCTCCTATGCTAACTCAGATTTATGTCACACTGTGTGAAGATATACTTGAGACTCTTGTGGTCAGTATATACCACAAAATGCTCTCCTAGAAGGTAATGTCTCCAACATAGCAAGGCATGGACAACTGCAGCCAACTCCAGGTCATTCGTAGGATAGTTCTTCTCATGTGGCCTCAACTACCGAGATCCATATGCAACAACACGATCCTCCTGCAAAAGCACTGCTCCAAGCTCGATGCCAGATGTATCATAGAAAACTGTATAACTCTTGCCCGGCTCTGGCAGAACTAGGATTGGTGCTGAAGTCAATCTCCCCTTTAGCTTTTGAAAGACTGAATCACAGGCTTCTCACCAAACGTACTTCATTCCCTTCTTAGTCAAGCCCATCAACGGTGCTTCTAAGAGCTAGAAGTCCTGTATAAACTGCCTATAGTAACTAGGAAGCCCCAAGAAACTCCGTACCATGAAGTCGTTCTTCGGCTGCTTACAGGTAACTACTGCTCTCACCTTCTCTGGGTCCACTGAAACTCCTGTCTCTGAAATAACATGACCTAGGAAGTGAATCTCGTCCATCCAGAAGTGGCACTTAGAGAGCTTAGCATATAACTGATTCTCTCTTATTGTACTCAATACGATATCAAGATGGGTAGCATGGTTGTGTCTAGTGTGAGAGTACACCATGATATCTTCCACTAAGACCACCATGAAAGAATCCAAGTAAGGATGGAAATCTCTGTTCATCAATGTCATGAAGACTTCTGGTGCATTCATGAGACCAAACGACATAACCAAATACTCGTATAGACCATACCTACTCTGGAAGGCTGTAAAAGGTATGTCTGATGGACTGACACACCACTGATGATAGCCAGATCTCAAGTAGATCTTTGAGAACACTCTGGCTCCTCGAAGCTAATCAAAAAGATCATCAATCCTTAGTAAGGGATGCCGGTTCTGGTCTGTCACCTGGTTCATCTTCCGATAATCCACACAAAGCATTAAAGTATCATCCGCCTTCTTCGCATACAAAACAGGTGAACCCCAAGGAGAAGTACTAGGTCGGATAAAAACATTTGACAGCAACTCCTCCAACTGCTTCTTGAGCTTTTTCAACTCAGGAATAGCCATCCTATAAGGAGGTATGGATACCGGTGCTGCTCTTGGAACAAGATCAATAGATAATTCAACCTCACGCTCCGGAGGAAACCCTGAAAAGACTTCTGGAACGACATCTGGAAAATGATCATCTACTGGAGGATAATCCATCTGAGAAGTCCCTGATCGTCCAGATATAAAATAGAAATCATGGATGTAACTCCTCACAAACCATGATGATTTGGTCCAAATATGCTCGCCTAGACATCACATTCTCCCTTGTGAAGAAAAGGTCTTCCCTCTAGTGACATGAAACTCACCCTACGATGATAGAAATCGAAAAATGGATGAAAAGTAACTAGCCAGTCCATTTTGAGAATGAAATAATAACTTGTCATCTCCAGTACATAAAGATCCCACAAGAATTGACACCCACTAATATCAAGGGGGAACTCCTTGCATTGATTCACGCTACTAGTTCTAATTCCCAAGGGAGTGTCTAGCGCCATCATACTATCATAAGTATGGATAGTAAGTCTAACGCTCTCCACAGTGTGCATAGAAATAAATCTACGAGAAGCACCCATATCAAAAATTTCATAAGATAAAAATGAGGCTACAAAGATTTCACCCAAAACTGTTGAATGAACAAGATCCTGCTCCTGATGAATTTTCTCTACCGCAAACGTCTGGCCAATACCGCGGCCCTATGTAGCAGCCTGAGATCACTGAGTTGATCTTCCCTGATTCTGAACCTCTCGCTCACAGCCTCTACCCTGGCATGAACGACCTGAAGAACTCCATCCCCTAGTCTGCTGCGGAACTGGTAATCCCGCACCTATGCGCGGAGTTGAAATAGATCCACCTTCACTAGCTACTAGAATAAGAACCTTGAAAACCCGCTGCTGGTGACCCATCTTGCCGCAAGCTCGACACTCCACTGGGTCTCTCAGGCATCGTGGCTTCTTATGATCATACTTCCTAAACTGGTAGCACACCACCTTGCTACCTGAAAGAGCATCTCGCTTCTTCGAGTCACCTCGTGTAGACTCCTGATGGTGCTTCCTGATGTTAGTAGAAAGAGTATTGACTCTGGATGCTGAACCGCCCTGGCTCATTGCTCCAGTATCCCTAAGATTCCTCTCCATGATCAACACCTAGTTGACTATCAAAGAGATAAAGTCAACTGCAAGACTTTCACCTGTGATCTGATCTCTGGCCTAAGTCCCTCCTCGAACATCCTCAATAAAAACAGCTCATCATTTCCCAGGACTGGTGTGATACACTGTAACTCAGTAAAATAGGAGGAATACTCCATAACTGATAGAGTACCCTACTGCAGGTTCATGACTTCTCTGGCACTGTCAGCCCTCAGCATCACCGGATAGAAGTAGTCATAGAACGTACACTGAAACTCCTCCCAAGAAACTATCTGATGACGCCCGGTCTGAGAAACTATGTCCGACCATCTCTTGGCGGAATCTCACAACATGTAAGTCGTGAGCTTCACCCTTCTTTCCGGGGGTGTCTCGAGATGGTCGAGGATAGAGACCATGTCCTCGAACCAGGATTCATTAGCCTGATGTCCTCCATCCCTCGAGAAGGTGGTAGGATGTTTTTGCTGGAAGACTCGCATAAGCTTTGCCATAGACTGTGAAGGTTGCTGAGCTCCCTGAATGGTCTGCATGAACCTCATGAACCCCTCGCATAACTGTGTGTCAGCACAAGAATCCGGGATAACTACTGGTGCCATATCCTGTGTACGATCGTTGTCAGATACCTGACGTGCAACAGGAGGTCATCTTGGTTGCACGATTCTTCAAGTTCAAGAATACCTTTATTAACAACGAGCACAGTTGCAACTTAAAAGAGTGAAAACGGAGTTGAAGAGGAAAAAATTTTAAAACTAGAAAAACATGGTTACATAGTGTGTAGTACCTATACACGGTGTGCTCTATAAGGATTTTTCCCATCCATGTCATTAGTCACACGGACTGTTACATGGACACTACAACACGTCATGTCAACAATGTACCTGGCGTGTTGTCTCTATGATATTCCAACCCATGTACTCAACTACATGGCTAGGTCACACGGAAGAAAATTACACTATGTGTACTTCATGTAAACAGTGAGTAACCATGAAAAGTAGTTCTTCCCGAATATAAGAACACATGGCGTGTGTTAATAAGGCCACACACCATGTTAACTGGGTTTCTGGGCATTAGGCATACAAAAATCCCCAAAACCACTGGAAAACTCTGAAAACCAGCACCTATGTGTCAAATTCTGATCCGTGGGGGCCCATAATCCCTGCGAATCAAAGCATGAAATAATAACAATGCGCATAACAAGTAACCATGTAACAGTTCCAAGATCTGCCAAATTCCGATCCTTAAGGACCCATAACACCTCTAAGACCAAATCTTGGCACCCATGCTAATCAAGCTATAAAATAAGATAATCAATACCCCATCAGCATAGCAGGTATTTCTATCAGAACAACTATCACAACAACATTAATAATCTATCACGACATCTTATCACAACAGTATGCAATTTCTAATGCACCCTAGATGGCATGGTAAAATGCATGACATGTAATTCCTTAACCAGTTTCTATATGATGCATGAGATGGAATACCCTCATCTCATCAGGTTGCAACAAAATAAAACCTCAATCATATAAACTGTAATAGCACAAAACATGTGCATCACCCAATGGTGAAATATAATCAACTATAACACTTGCAAAAACTAAAATTGCAATTACGAGGTAATATGGATTTTCCATGTATACGGGTTAATTAATCCCTGTAATAGTTAAGTAACAACTACCCATTCGTTCCTATCCCTGTCAATTGGCGCCAAACAGTAAGGAAATAGAAAAGAAAGAAAACCTCCCCTCATACCACTTTGTAACGATCTGAATCCGGAGCCACTCAACTGGTGCTTCGAACCCAGTTCACCACATGGCCTCAAGCAGGTTTCCCCAAACGCGAGAGGTTGCCGACTAGAAAAAAAGGCCTTGGTGAGTTAGTGACGAAACTATACCCTCATTTGGTATGATATTTAGTGAATGGAAAATAATAAACAACAGCAGAAGCAGTAAACAACACACAATAATTGAAACAAACAAGAGAACAATGTATAACATAACAATGAAGCAACATGTTACATGTATCTTTGGAAAGTAGAAAACATAGAAACATGTTGAAATACAACTAAAACACAAGTAGTAAAAGTAAACAGAAAACTCTAGCAACATTGCATGCCTAAGCTCGGTCCCATGCTCTCCAGCTCTAACCAGCAATTAAGCACCTGAGGTAGAAGGTCCATAATCCCTATCCACACCTGCAGCCATATAAACTGTTTGGGCTGAAAAGCAAGACCCAAATAGGGTGTGAGACTAATCCCAGTAGGCAACCACCACAAGATCTGTTCCCTACTGCCAGTGAGAAATATAGCAAAAGTAATGGAAATAAATGTAGCAGAGAAATAGGAGAACACTAAAGTAAACAATCCTACAAATCTCCATTCCTATGTATTTTTTAATTTTATTAAATCATTAATTATCAACCAAGGAATCTAGCAAATAGATCTATAATCTAGGGCATAGCAAGTAACATAGCAGGTATCCCAGCAGACTACCTAAACTACAAGCAGTACAAACCCAAGCTTGTTCTTTGGCTTGGTGGACTCATCACTACCAACCAACAATATTTATTACAATGACCCTCTGGGTGGCTCACGTGGGTGGGCCCTTATGGTCAAGCATTTGAACAAAGGAAAATACACTCTGAGGAAGCACTCAACGTTAACTCCCCCTATGGTCTTGCAGCGATACTACAGACTCTATGAGGAAGCACTTAAATCTAATTCCCCCTTTAGTCTCGATTCGATAAAAATTAGATCCTCTTAGAGATCACAAAGTCAATCCCCCTTATGGTCTCGAAATATTAATAATTAAACAGGACCTCTGAGAAAGAACTCAACATCAATTCTCCACATGGTCTAACTACACCAGGTTCCCATAGCCCTGAGTACAAGCAATCGTACGTAAACGATTCATATCATCCCTAAGAAAGTTAAACAACTACATTTCTAAAATCTACAATGCATCAAAAGAATATAAACTGTAGTCAAATCATGCAATCAACGATATCAAAGTAGTCAACCAAGGTAATAAGGTCTGCCTCTCATGCAACCTAAGCCATACGGCGATAAATAGCGAAAACAAGGGAGACACCCATGGTGTGATCCTTAATCCTGCAACCAAGAATATATTATTATCAATTAACCTCAAGCCACCAAGCAATCTAAGGAAATTAATCAATTGGATCAAAATCCCTATCCCAAGATGCCCGATACATGGGTACCGGGTACTTTTACAACCAAAACTCAAAGACATTAAACATAGGGCAACAAACCAACTACCTTGATTCTCATGGATTTATATACTTGTACCATGAAGCTTTATTCTCCTTAGAACATTGTAGATCTACAAAAATGCACAAGAAACCCGGGTTGAGTCTCTAAGAACTGCCTTGGATCTCTTCTCCTAACAAGACCAACACCCCAACTCATCACATTTGGCATCCACACATGTAGATCTACCCATAACAACCGTAGATCTAAGAAATCTAGGGAAGAGAAGAAATATATCTAAGTAGATCTATGAAAACGATCACGAACAGAGGAGAAAGATCACATACCTCAAGAATCTGGCATCGATTCATCAAGAAAATCCTTCGGATCTCCTCCGGAATGCTTGGGAGTAATCTTTTATCCTTCAAGGGGGAGTAATCCCTGGTTATGGCCGCTTAGGGGCTAAAACAATGTGATTAATGGAAAAAACGAGTTAGATACAAAAATTAAGGATCTATATTTAAGTTCATGCACGGTTAGTCCGCATGGTTTGACAAACCGTACGCAAATCGTGCGTTATCTTCTGCCTCACCAAACACATCTCGCACGGTTAGGCCGCAAGGTTTAGGCAAACCAGAGGTTAACTGTGCATTAGCCACTACCTCCAAGATCATTTACGCCCGGTTTGACTGCACAGTTAGACAAACCGTGTGGCACCCGTGAAGCTCCCGTTTTTTCTAAAAACTTCATTTCAAGTTCCTCCGACTCTCCCAAACATCACCCTTATCTTTAAAACCAAGAATAACATCAACCAAGGGTCGCATACCTGAGAAAGAAGATCCGGGTTCTTACACAACCAGACCTGATCTGAAGTCTCTTGTACGAGATGTGGTCCCCGCAAAGCTGCCTCACCTGGCTCCAACCAACACAAAGGTGATCAAAATGTCCTACCATATAAATCCTCGTAAGGTTCCATCTCAATAGTTTCCGAAAAACTATTATTGTAGGCAAATCAACCAGGCGTATGTGCTTCTCCCAAGAGCCCCAAAAGTCCAGGACGCATGCACGCAACATGTCCTCTAGAACTTGTATCGTACGCTCTAACTGGACATTGGTCTGAGGGTGGTAATCTATGCTCAGAAGCACCTATGTACCTAGTGCCCTCCAAAAACTCTACCATAAAAAAGATATAAAGCGGGCAACCCAATCTGAAATGATAGAATGAGGAACCTCATGAAAACGTACTACCTCTCAGATATTCAACTTTCTGATCTCGTCAATATTGAAGGTCTCCTTGATTGGAAAAAAGTGATCTACCATTGTAAGTCTGCCCACAACAACCCACACAACATCACTGCCTTGAGATGACCTCGGTAACCTGGTCACGAAATCCATCGCAACTTCATCCCATTTCCACTCCACAATGGGTAACTACTGTAACAGTCTGACTAGTCTATGATGCTCTGCCATCACATGCTGACAGTTAGAATATCTCGCAATAAAACCAGCTACTTCTCATTTCATACTCAGCCACCAATACCGACGTCTTAGGTCACGATACATTCTGGTAACTCTCGAATGCACTGCCCAAGATGAATCATGAAACTCCCATATCAACTCCTCGTGTATATCCC
Source organism: Viscum album (assembly GCA_963277665.1). Classification (NCBI taxonomy): domain Eukaryota; kingdom Viridiplantae; phylum Streptophyta; class Magnoliopsida; order Santalales; family Viscaceae; genus Viscum; species Viscum album. The sequence continues at coordinate 26,041,844 of OY728132.1, read as the reverse complement.
ATTGAACCCTCACTCGTCCACTGACACGTACTACCTTATCATCACCTATCGTCCAACCAGGAGGAGGGTCCTCACTTGCAACCAACTATCGTTGAACTAGGCCTTCTGGATCTAATAGTTGTCTCATCCTCACTCTATATAGGAGGGTAGAAGTCATATCTTAGGAAAAAAGATAGGTCCGCCCCTAACTATCGTGCACCTCCAAATGCATCTCAGAGAACAAATCCATGGGCTTCCACTCACCACAGGCCGCATGCATTGCATGTATCTGAGTCCTCCTAGTCAGGGCATCAGCAACTGCATTACCTCTAACGGGTGTATAGGCAAGCTCAAAGTGGATGTACTGAAGGTATTCAACCCACCTTTGTTATCTCAGATTCATGTCACATTGGGTGAAGATATAATTCAGACTTTGGTGGTCTGTAAACACCACAAAATGCTCTCCCAAGAGATAATGCCTCCAACCGCGTAACGCATGAAAAACTATAGCCAACTCAAGATCATGCATCAGGTAATTCATCTCATGTGTCCTCAACTATAAAGACCTGTATGCAACTACACGATCTCCCTGCATCAACGCTACTCCCAACCAAATACCTAATGCATCACAGTAAACTATATAGCTCTTCCCTTGATCAGGAAGTATTAGGACTGGTGATGATTTCAACCTTACCTTCAGTTCCTGAAAGGTTGTCTCGCATGCTTCTAACCAAACGAGGTTTACACCCTTCTTAGTCAAACCCATCAACAGCGCTGCTAAGAGAGAGAAGTCATGTATAAATCATCTGTAGTAACTAGCCAACCCTAAGAAACTCTGTATCTCAAAAATGTTCTTAGGATTCTCCCATGAATCTACTACTCTCACTTTCTCAGGTTCTACTGGAAATCCTTCCTCTGAGATGATATGACATAAGATGTGAATCTGGTCCATCCAAATGTGGCACTTTCAGAGCATAGCATATAGTTTATGCTCTATCAGTGTACTTAGTACGATTTAAGATGTCTTTCATGGTCACGTCAAGTGTGAGAGTACACCAAGATATCATCCATGAAGAATACCACAAATGAATCTAGATAAGGGTGGAACACACGATTCATTAGAGCCATGAAAGCTGCTAGAATGTTCGTGAGTCCGAACGGCATGACCAAGTACTCGTATATAACATATCTACTCCAAAACAATGTAAGTAGTATGTCTGATGGTCTAATGTGTAATTAATGATATCAGGATCTCATGTCAATCTTCAAGAACATTCATTCTCCTTGAAGTTGATCAAAAATTTCATCAATCCTTAGCAAGGGATAATGGTTCTTGACAGTCAACTAGTTAAGATTCTGATAATCCACACAATGTTTTAGGGTATTGTCCGCCTTCTTAGCAAACAAGACAAGAGAACACCAAAGAGAATCAATGGGTCGGATAAAACCCTTTTCTAGTAACTCCTCCAACTACCTCTTGATCTCCTTAAACTCCGGTGTTTCCATCTTATAAGGAGGAATGGACACTGTTTCTACCCCTAGCACTATCTCAATAGATAAATCCACCTCCTGCTCCAGAAAAAGACCTGAAAGGTTGTCCGAGAAGACATCCATGAAACGATCAACTACTGGAGGGAAAAGATTCTGACAAGTTCCCTAATTATCCAAATATAAGCTCAAAATATATGTTGTTATACCACCTCACCCATGATGCTTAGGTCCTACTCGGCTTTCCTGGACATCCCATTCACCCTTGTATAGAATTTCTCTTCCCACTAGTGATGTGAAACTCACCCTGTGACAATAGAAATCCACCAAGGCTCGAAAGGGTACTAACCAGTCCATCATGAGAATGTGGTCATAGATCGTCATCTCTAAGACATAGAGGTCCCATAGAAAGTGACACCCACCAACCTCTAGGGGAACACCCTGCACTGACACACACCAGCCATTATAATCCCCAACGGAGTGTATAGGGTCATAATATCAGGAGAAAAAGAAGCATAGATACCAAGGCCCTCCATAACTAGCATAGATATAAAGATATGTGTAGCACCAGTATCAAGAAGTACTGAACACAAAACAGAAGAAACTATAATAGTACCTCTGACAGTGGAAGGTTTGGGAACATGCTCCAATTGGGTCTGTTGTACTACATACACCTTCCAAGTGTTGAGACCCTGTGAAATAGCCTGGCTACCCTGAGCTGACCCAACCGTCTATCTCTGATATCTTGGAGTCTGGCTACCACATCCATGACCACCACCTCGGCCTGTACGTCCCGACGTATTCCAATTTCTTGACTGCTAAGAAGTTTTTGGCCCTGATCCTACATGCGGAGTCTGCAGAAAACCCCTATCACTAGCCACTGGTGGAAACGCCCTGCGAAAGAACTGCAGATGACCCATCTTGTCGCAAACTCGGCACTCCACTGAGTCACGTGGACAATGAGGTATCTTGTTCCCCTCTTTACCGCACTGGTAGTACATCACCGTGCCACCTAAAGTATTCTGGTGACTAGTACTACCACTGTGAGGGAAATCCCTAAGACTCTTCCTATTACCAGTAGAAATAGTACCAGAAACTGGTGTCGAACCGCCATGTCCTACACCACTAGGTTCCCACGGGTTCTGCTCAGTAATCAGTGACTGGTTCATAATAGAATGCATTGTAGGAAACCTAAAAACATTCACCAGTTCTCGGATGTCATATAGAACACCATCCTAAAAGCATTGATCCCTCAACGTCTCATTTCCCACAAAAATAGGTGCAATGCACTGTAGCTCGGTGAAGCAGGAAGAATATTCCATCACTGACATGGTGCCCTGCTACAGATTCATGAACTCTCGAGCTCGATCTACCATAAGCATATTTGGAAAAAAAAATTCATAGAATATTGCCTGAAAGTCTTCCCACACCATGTCTCTGTGAAGCTCAGTCTGGGTGGTAACATCCCACCACGTCTTGGTGGAATCACACAACATGTATGTAGTGAGCTTGACCCTCCGCCCTGGAGGAATTTCTAGATGCTCGAAAATATTCTGCATAGAACCCAACCAAGACTCTACAACCTGTGGTCCTCCATCCCCCAAAAATGTAGGCGGATGCTGCTGCTGGAATATACATTTCAGCTCTTCCATAGATGTGGCAGCCAGCGCTGCTCCCTAGAAGGTCTAGAAGAACTACATGTATCCTTTACGGAACTTCACCTCTGTGCATGTGTCTGGTATAATGGTCCACGCCGAATCTGGCTCTGCTTGAGGACCCATCAGTATCCCATGGCTTACCATCTCTGGAGTATACTCGTTGCCTCTCTACTGGCGAACAAATCAAGTTCATCTCGGCAACAAGACTCTACAAGGTCAAACACATGCCTTATATTAAGAAATCAAGGGCTAAAAAAAGTATTGTAAGAAGGGAACAAGAGAAAGAAACCATTCAATTTTTACAAAACAAGACTACAAGGCATGTATATAAACTACACAACTTGTTACCTCATGTCTTTCACATGGGTGTGTACTTCTGCCAAAACTGGTCATGTAACACCCCACACACACGGCGTGTTGTCCACACACACGGTGTGTACTAGAATTTTCTTCCCTTACCTGAGACCTTCTACAGGGCTCTACAACACGACTCTCTTTTGAAAGAGACTACACGATATGTATAAGGTCAACACAACATGTACTAGACAAGATTTACCGACCCGTGTTTTCCGCGACACAGCCAGGTACACAACTCAAACTACACGGCATGTCTCATAAAGGCACAGTGTGTACGGCTTAAATTCCAACAGCCTGTGTAGTTAGTGACATGACTGGATAATCCACTAACACTACACAGCGTGTTACACCCACGCACGGTGTGTACACCACCACGTTTCCCCAGCCACATGGCCAAGTCCACACGGTCGTTCACTGGTCAAGACTACACGACCTGTCCCTCAGGTACACAGCGTGTACTGGACGAGCTTCATCGACCCATGTTATTTTTTACACAATTGGATACATGGATCACACTACATGGCATGTTCTATATAGGCATGGTGTGTACTAGGAAGGATAACACTAACCCGTGTTATTAGTTTCATGGCCGGATTCCCATGATACACTACACGGCTTGTTCGGCATTGACACGGCATGTATAATCAAATATTCCTCTGTCTGTGTTGTTAGTTACATGGGCAGAAATATGTTCAACATGCACATCATGTACAACCGGTACACGGCGTGGTCCCTATAGAACTTCCCTATCCTGTGTCTCTGCCCACACTTCCTATGACACGGTTGAAGACTACATGGCATTTACATAGGATAAACAGCTTGTACCTAAATATTTTTTCCTCCCAAATAGAAGAGTACATGGCGTGTAGTCAAAACTACATGGCGTGTATTCTAGGTTTTAAGGACAGTAAGCCTTAGAAACTACTCCGAAGCCAAGAAAAACACTGAAACCAACACCTAAGTTCCAAATTCCAATCTGTGAGGTCCCGTACTCCTCTTGAATCAAATCTTGGCATCTTATTAGTGTTATAACAAGGTAAAAAAGTCCATGATCCACCAAACTCCGGTTGATGAGGGCACATACTCCTAAAAAACCAAACATTTTCATTCATTTACAGAACCTCACATAATAATACCCTATCAAATAACAAGTATTTATCAGGTCATATATCACAACAGCATGCATTTACTAGCATAACATCTATCACAACCACATGAAATTTATATTGCACCAACATGGCATAGAAACTATACATGTAATGTGATTCAATCATGTGACTAAATGATGCATGAAATGGCCTACCCTTATCTCAACAGGTTGCAAGTAAATAGAACCCAGGTAAAAAAGTATAAACAGTACACCACATGTGTGTCACCCAATGGTGAAAATCAAATCAATTATTACTATCATAAAAAAAATCAGAGTTTACTTCGAGGCCATCCGACCTTTACCTGTACACGGGGTAGCTACTCCTGGGCATAGTTATTACCGAATCCCTTAGAAATATGTCTCTTTCTGTTGTCTCCAAATAAAAAAATAACTCTGAGAAATGAAAATCCCTCTTATACCACTTTGTAACGTCCCAGATTTGGGTGGAACTCAACGGGAGCCCCGAACCCAGTTTTTCAATGACCTCAAGCACATTTCCCCAGATTCCAAAGGATGCAGACTAGTAGTGGGGGCCTAGGTGTGATAGTGGGGAAACTATGCCCTTGTTTTTTAAAGTGTAATGTAGCAGAACAAAATACAAGCATATAAAAGAAGAAGCAATAAACAATACCAATGCTAAAACAGACATAGTACTGATGTAAAGAAATTACCAATAGTCATATATAATGATTATGAAATATGTAAGTAAGTCTAAGAAAGCAACCAAAACTGGATACACTGCAAACTGAAACAATACAATACAAAGGAAAAATACAATAATGCAAAATAAGACAGTGTAGTAGGAACTCAACAGCATCGCAAGCCTAAGATCGGTCCCATGCTCTCCTACTCCTATACAACAATCATGTAACTGTATAGTGAATAATTCCCTTATCTACACCTAAAATAATATAATTTGTTTGGGCCCAAGACATGACCCAATCCAAGTGTGAGAAAAAAATCCCAGTACACAACCACTAAAGGCCCCTTCCCAACTGTGACTGAATTTTAGGAACAACCGTGTGTAGTAATGAAAATGCAGTAAACTATGATGTAATCTAAAGAAGTTACTCCTACCATTTCCATTTCAATTTAATTATTATTTAACAATTCAATATAAATGAATTATAAGTTCTCGAGACTCATCCTCCGCCGACAATCACCTAAACAATGCAGCAGAAAAACTAAAACCATATATTTAACAAGTACAATGTAAAACAATAAAAATTCTATGATTTACCTTGGTTGGTATAACATTTTAAATCACCATAGTGAATATACTAAGTAAACAATGTCCTTAGAAATAAGAACCTTTGCCCTCGGGATAAACAGAATCTTTCTCTTAGGTCAAACAGAACCTTTCCCTCAGGCCTTTCCCTCAGGTGAAACAGAAATTAAACCCTCATGTGATTTACCTTAGGCATGGAAGCTACATCACTCATTCATATGAAATGTTTCCCTTAGGCTAGCAAACACTTTCCCTCGGGCTGAATAGAACCTTACCCTAAGGCTGAATAGTAACTTGCCCTCAGGCTAATCAAAACACTGCCCTCAGAAAAAACATGTAATCGGGCCAAGCCCAACACATAAGCAACCAATTATATACATTTTCTCTCAAGAAAACTCAAAGCATCCTATAATCAGGGCATACCCTCGGGTATCCTGGCCAAATGGATAAACAAGGGAAACACACCCATATGGTGGCCCTTGATCCAAGAAATCATCCCAAACAGCAGTTGTACATATTCATTAAATTACCTATTCAATTATAGGTATTTAATTAATCACGGACTCAGTCATACAACACCCCAAACATGGGCACATAGCACAAAGGTACACAAAAACCACATAAAAGTTGGAATTAAACATCAGGCCTCCTTCCTTGATCTCCTCTGATCAATATACGTGAACGATGCATCCTGAAACACCTGATAACGGTGTAGATCTGGGATTAAAAACTACTCGTTCAAACTCAAATAACATCCCCTCAATAAAGAATTAAAAGGAAGGATTCAATAAGAGTGAAGAACTCACCCGCATAGTTCAATCGGGACCGTCAGTGAAGGAATCCGAGTTCTGGTGCGTGGTCAGGAGCTCCTCTAAGCCCCGTCCCTCTCTCCCGCACTTTTCTGATGTTCTAAGATTCCTAAAACGAAAGAAAAGTCCACTTCCCGTTTTAAGAGAAAAACAAACTACATGGCGTGCACTCCCAAGTACACAGCGTGTAATTTTCATTTTTTAACTATTCCTTTGGCAGATACTTTTCACCGCTTCATTGTTCATCGGTCGATATGAGTACACGGTGTGTATTTATGAGTACATGTCATGCATTGTCACTCCACTAGCAGCTACTCCCACCGCCTTACTATTCACCTGGCGACTGATTACATGGTGTGTAAATACCAAGTACACAACATGTAGTTAGTTGTTACACCTTTCATCACTGACATGCCTACACGCCCTATGTACTCATTCTACATAGCCAATGTACATGGAATGTGGAAAAGTACATGGTGTTTATGTAACACCCCAAGCATTCACGATACGCTTCTCTTTTAATAATGCAATAGCTTGTATTGTACGCAAGTTTGAGATTCTAACAAGCCGCGACCAATCAAAGTAGCAGTTATGAATAGTAATACCCACTTTTTGAAATTATATAAATTTTATATTTCAAAATGTACTTCCTTTTTGTATTCGGAATATCGAAATTATCCAAAGATGAATTTTTTGTAATTTTCTAAGAACTTCCAATTTTTTATGAATAGTGAAAAATACTTAAAAACAACTTTTTTAATCAAAATATTTTATAGTAATAAATTATACTATTGAGTGGTTTTAAAGTATAATTAGAATATATTTTCACTATTTTATCCAATGGTGGTCATTAGAATTAATTTCACTTTGCAATTGGACATAAACAATTGTCAATCTTTTGATATATATTGTTTCTTAAAAACACGCTATTTGTTGTGACAGCGGGAATTAATTATAAAATTAATTAATGAAACTTATATGTTTGGAAATTTTTTAAAATAGACATCATTTTTGGATTCGGAATATAAATTATAGCTTAGGGTGAAATTTTGGCATTGTTTTGAAAAACTTCAACTTTTGATGAATAGTGAAACCACTAAGTGGTAGTTAAAAAACTGATTTTTTGTTTAAATGAAACATTACCACTTCTGTGATTTGATTTTCAAAAATCCGACATACATGGTTGTCATTAGGATGTAAAATGTGGTTCAATGGGATGAAAATAATTTTTTTGGTGAATAGTAACTTTTAAGTTTAATTAATCGCGATTAAAGGTAATTAGTGAAATTTAAGGTAAAAATGATATTATAAAAATATGAAAATACATTGACACTTGTCCTAACCCTATTGGATGTGTCATGGCCGACCAAGACAATCCATGGGTCAACTTGGGGACCCCATGGAGCAACTTTAGTTGGAAATTGACATAAATACCTTTTATTTAATGTTAAAGTAAAAAATGACACAAACATGAAATGTTTTACTAAAAATTTTTTTAAATGGGGTTATAAAAGTCATATTTTTGACTATAAATATTCATTTGGAAGCTAAAAATATTTCCTACATCATAGTATTTTTTTTATAATTTTTAGACATTAAATAAATTAAATTATTTATGACATCATGATGATGCAGCGATAATCTCATTATTTAACGATTTAAATAAAATGGAAATATAATGTAATATCTAAGACCTACACATGTAAAAAGCCTATTGGATGGGTTGATTTTGAACCCTTATCACCTTATCCTCGAATTATATCAATGTGAAACCTCTTAAATCCGAATACCATTTTAAAATAAAGTGACTTTTCTTTACTTTCCAAGAGTGCTCCTCCTCTCCACTTATAAAAGGTCCCCACCTCTACCACCGTACTCACACTTTCAAAGCCTTTTGGCTCGGCCAACCTCGGCCCAAATACTCTCCCAACTTCCCTCCCTTACTCCTAGAAGCCTCACTTTGGGCATAATTCTTCCCAAGGAAGCCTTTGGCTCAAATCAAAAGAGTTACCTAATTTTAAGGCAATGTCTTCTCTTATGTTATTTTGTTTTATTTTGCTTCTCCAACCCCATAAACTCTTTTTATTAATTTCTTTTGTAACAACACCATTATCCTAAATATACAATAATGTTGTTTTAAGAAGTATTTGAGATACACTTAAACACACCTACATCTAATGGTTAAAGAACATATTGTTTCTGTGGATGGCGAATTTATGCCTCACGAAACGATGATTGTTCAACACTCATATAACACCTTAAAAGGTGGCCATTAAGATGTCAGTATATTTATATATGATATATAATATGTTTATGATTTCCTTATGTTTATGTATTTATCATTTATGGCATAATTTATGATTTCCATTATGGGTATACGCGATAACTTCATTTTAGGGAGTGCGGACTACCGCCCCCTCAAAGTGATGTGAATCGTTAATGCCATATGTGGGATGTATAAAGGATGGAGTAAATGATATTATATATGATATTATACAGGAACTATATTATACCTTTATATAATTATGATTTCATTCCATTAAATATGAAATAGAAATGAAAGTAGCGTTCATGCGTACGTACGACTTACCGTCTCCATGAACGGTGCATTTCATTTCTTACCTCTAAATGTTACGTAATATTATGAATGAATGTATATACTGGATATATATGATATAAATTACATCTAAATCATGAATATAATTCTGTAGATATTGGATATTCTACCACATAAACAACTTGTAATTATAAGATGTTTATTGTTGACTCAAGTACCAAAGATCGACAAAACGACCGTTATTAACTTAAATAATTACATAATCTTCATAACATTGTAATAAGTGATATAAAAAGGATAATGAAATTGAAAATGGTAGATATTAACTATAGTTTATTATTCATGAGGTTAATGAACGGTCGAATCAAGTCGGACACAAGGTATGGGAACTTCATAACCCAATTTCTATTCTTTGGGTTAATCTCCTAATTTCAAATTATGTAATGATATTATTATATCCTATATTGTATTTGTAATTTCATTATGTTTACTTATAGTGAATACACATAATATATCTATTTTATTTAAAAAATTATCTTTTTAAGGTACTTTGTCTCAATCTCCATTCATTGAGGCATATTTTGTTTTATACACAAATTTCTTTTATACAGTGTATAAACCTTTTTGCCTTTTATGTTTATTCAAAAGGAATCTTTTTATACGAAGTGTTTTACTAAACAACAAAAAGGAATGTTTTTCTTGTCGTACGTATGCGGTGACAATGATTTCTCCGCTATTGTGACCATTATTTGAGTTTCGGCTTCCTCTACATGCCTTAACATTTTTTAAAAATGAAAAATAAATATCAGGTTTTAATTTTCTTTTATTTTGGTATTGAAAATGGTTTTGAAAGTGTTTTTATTATATCAATGTGTTGTATTGATATCTTGTGATTGAAATGTGGAAATGTTATGTTTCCTTTATGCATATTTTATGTTATATGATTATGTTATGGTTTATGATATGTTTAAACCTGTTCATATGAGGAATGCATTGGACTTAATAAGTGACGGGTGGAGCCCGCTATAACTCCTCGATGCATCGGTAGGTCTCATGAGACAAACTAGTGTCTTGTCATGAGGCCTTGACAAAATCTTATTTGTGGTATTGGCACGAGGCCTTGGCTACATAGTTATGATAGTCTGGAATTATGCATTCCATCATTATGAAAGTGGTTATTTATATTTCATGAGATTATTCGACTAGTATAATATCCATGTGACTAAGTAAATGGCATTATTTCAGTTTACTTTTGCCATATTATTCTAAAGTTCATGTTTAAAAGGCTTTTGTTTTAGTTATACATTGCCTTAAATGTTAATGTTTATTTATGAAATCTTCCGTTATATTGTTATCCTTACTGAGCATCTGAGCTCACCCCTTTCAATGTTTTAATATTTTCCAGGATGTGGAGAAGTATTTTATGAATGACCTGCAGGGATAGTCAGAAAAGGATATGTGTGTGGACTCTGGAGACTTTTTTATTGTATTTTTTCACCTTATGATGTAATGTAACATTTATGAATGTATCTACTATTTCCAAGGCTACTAAACTAATCAGTCTTTTGAGACTTGATATTTTGTGATCATGCCAATGTTACGAAGTAATGCACCGACTCTGGGTAGCTGGGTTCGGGGCGTTACAGTTGGTATCAGAGGCAGTTTAGTACTAACCTTGGAAGCTAGATTTAGATAAACTCTGATTAGAGCACATAGCCCAAAGATAGACCTTGAGGATTAGTATAGAAGAACTTTCTAGAATTTTAGTATTATAGAGATGTTGTGAGTTTTCCAAGCAATACATCCCTGTCTGGATACGTGCAGGTAGAGGCGGCTCTGGCACAGATGTACCTAGGGGTAAAACCCGAAAACACCGCTTTGAGCTAGACTCGAACGGGAACAGGTGCACGACAACGGGCCTTGCTGTACTCTTGGTTACGACACTCCCGGGGGATATCCTTAGGATAATTATCATTTTCTTTACAAACCACTATGAAGGGTTATGACTATATACTTCCTCAATGAAAAACTTTTTATGTATTATATCCATAAATAGTTCAATTTATGTTAAGTATTTTATTAGTATAGAATTATGTATTTTGATTCATTAACTAATCTAGTTTATGCCATTGTTTAGAAATGGTTCCTAATGGAAGGAATGGAAACCGTATCAATGCACGCACTCCGTGTAGGGATTTTCCTCCTGCTCAAGATAATTATTATGGAGCTGGATTTACAACTGGTGCTGATCAACTTATTACCATACTGGGACAACTCACTCAGGTTATGAATAATAACTTTACTCGTATGGAGCACCCTGATCTGCAACGTGGAGGATCAATGTTAGACCGCTTAATGAGGCAACAACCACCAACATTTAATGGGGGTACAAATCCATTAGTATTTGAGCAATGGATAAACTCCTTAGAGAAAATATTCCATGCCTTGGGGAGTAGTGAAAGGGAGAAGGTTGTCATGGCAGTCTACCGCCTCACTGGAGATGCCGATCAATGGTGGTCACTAATTCAAAACACAATGGAAGATGATAAAGTATCAAATATGGAATAGAGAGAGTTCAAAGATCTTTTCTTAGAAAAATACTTTCCACATGACCATCGAGCAGATATGGAAAGGCAATTTCTGAGTTTGAGGCAGAAGGAGGATGAGAATGTCGCAAAGTATGAGGCTAACATTACAAGGTTATTGAGGCATGTAGCAGATTATATACGTAACCCAAGAAGTAATATTGATCGTTTCTTTGATGGGTTAAAACCATTTCTCTGTCGAGCATTAGTCTCACAAACCTTCTCGTCATACGAAGATATTGTCTCATGTGCTATCAAGACGGAAAATGAATTCTCTAAGTCTCATGACTTTAAAGCAAAGCAAGAAAATAAGTGAACGGTGGAACAAGAGACAGTTAAAGGTAAAAAGGGAAAGAAAGATTTTCCATTATGTGATAATTGTGGGAAGAATCACCCCGGTGCTTGCCTAAAAGGAATGAGAGTTTGTTATAAATGTGGATAAAAAGGTCACCAGGCTCGTGATTGCAAGGGAAAGAAAGAGGCTATCAATGTTGAATGCTACAATTGTAGAGAAATGGGGCATTATGCAAATGATTGTCCTAAGCGTCAGGGAAAATTACCACAGAAATGGCCAAGGGATCAAGGCCAATCTTATGTTGTGACTACAGTTGAAGCGGAATAATTAATGTATTGGTGCTTTTGGACTCAAGGATTATATTCTGGTTATAAAAATAATGTGATATATATAAGGATTGTACTGCAGTACTTGTTGTTATCATTAAGGTTGTAATATGATGAAGGAAATCATATTTTTAGTATGTGACAATAAGAGAAACATTACTTTGTTTAGGGAATCTAATGTTACAATTGATTTTGGAATTCAAGGACCCTTTAGAGAAAGTCTGGACAGATGTATTTTGGAAAACTATATAGGTTGGAATGGATTAAGTTGAACCTTGGATAGTAATATTTAAGGTTAAAAAATTTCTGAAGATTATTTTTGGAATATTATAGTTTTAGGAAAAGGACAACCTGCAGGGTGGGGCATAACCCGTCGCGTCGGACAAAGCTACATGAATCGAACCCACAACCATAGTGCGACAGGCCTTTATTACCTACCACTAGCCTACAGGAAGTCCCTAGTTATTACAAAATAGTTTTACTAATATAAATGGTATGTGTTAATATTTGGAACCTTATAAAATTAGGATAAATAGAATATTTTTGAGTTCTATTACCTTTAGAGTGAAAGATGGGTTCGTGGTAAAAAATTAATTAAAGAATTAAAGCCTACATTACAAGTAAGTATATTTCCTTATGTTCTTAGTAAATCTCTTAAATAAATTCCTCAACTTTATGAAAGGTATCTTAAAACAAAAATGTTGTCGGTTAACTTTTCCAACTGGGGATTCAATGACCGTTTAACCAATCACAAGATTTTGATTTTCTTATTGTTAACTTTCTCCTAATCCTGTTTTCTACAACTCTCCATCAGACCTTAATGGTTTGTTTCTCCTCCATGTCCATATTTTCATAAATCCTAGTATGGGCTATCTCGGGTGACCTTTGTACTTCTCTTTCTTTCTTTTAATGTTATATTCTTATTAACCCTATTTCCGATGTGGGTTTTCCACAAAGGTATTTTTTATTTTCAACCTTTTATTTTCGAAGAACATTTTCAAATTGCGAGGAAGAAATTTATTGAAGGAGGGGAGAATGTAACACCCCATGCTTTCACGATACGCTTCTCTTTTAATAATGCAACAGCTTGCATTGTACGCAAGTTCGAGATTCTATCACGCCGCGACCAATCAAAGTAGTAGTTATGAATAGTAATACCCACATTTTGAAATTATATAAATTTTATATTTCAAAATGGACTTCATTTTTTAATTCGTATTATCGAAATTATCCAAAGTTGAATTTTTTGTAATTTTCTGAGAACTTCCAATTTTTTATGAATAGTAAAAAATACTTAAAAACAACTTTTTTAATAAACATATTTTATAGTGATAAATTATACTATTGAGTGGTTTTAAAGTATAATTAGAATATATTTTTACTATTTTATCCAATGGTGGTCATTAGAATTAATTTCACTTTGAAGTTGGACATAAACAATTGTCAATCTTTTGATATATATTATTTCTTAAAAACACGCTATTTGTTGTGACAGCGGGAATTAATTATAAAATTAATTAATGAAACTTATATGTTTGAAATTTTTTAAAATAGAAATCATTTTTGGATTTGGAATATCAATTATAGATTAGGGTGAAATTTTGGCATTGTTCTGAAAAACTTCAATTTTTGATGAATAGTGAAACCACTAAGTGGTAGTTAAAAAACTGATTTTTCATTTAAATGAAACATTACCACTTCTGTGATTTGATTTTCAAAAATCCGACATACATGGTTGTCATTAGGATGTAAAATGTGGTTCAATGGGATGAAAATAATTTTTTGGTGAATAGTAACTTTTAAGTTTAATTAATTGCGATTAAAGGTAATTAGTGAAATTTAAGGTAAAAATGATATTATAAAAATATGAAAATACATTGAAACTTGTCCTACCCCTATTGGATGTGTCATGACCGACCAAGAAAATCCATGTGCCAACTTGGGGACCCCATGGATCCACTTTAGTTGGGAAATGACATAAATACCATTTATTTAATGTTAAAGTAAAAAATGACACAAACATGAAATGTTTTACTAAAACAATTTTTACATGGGGTTATAAAAGTAATATTTTTGACTATAAATAGTCATTGGAAAGCTAAAAAGATTTCATACATCATAGTATTTGTTTTATAATTTTTAAACATTAAATAAATGAAATTATTTATGACATCATGATGATGCAGCGATGACCTAATTATTTAACGATTTAAATAAAATGGAAAGATAATGTAATATCTAAGACCTACACATGTCCAAAGACTATTGGATGGGTGGATTTAGAACCCTTATCACCTTATCCAGAAATTATATCAATGTGGGACCTCTTAAATCCGAATACCATTTTAAAATAAAGTGACTTTTCTTTACTTTCCAAGAGTTCCCCTCCTCTCCACTTATAAAAGGCCCCCACCTCTACCACCTTACACACACATTAAAAGCCTTTTGGCTCATCCAACCTCTGCAAAAATACTCTCCCAACTTCCCTCCCTTACTCCTAGAAGCCTCACTTTGAGCAGAATTCTTCCCAAGGAAGCCTTTGGCTCAAATCAAAAGAGTTACCTGATTTTAAGGTAATGTCTTCTCTTATGTTATTTTGTTTTATTTTGCTTCTCCAACCCCATAAACTCTTTTTATTCATTTATTTTGTAACAACACCAGTATCCTAAATATACTAGGATGTTTTTATAAGAAGGATTCGAGATACACTTACACACACCTACATCTAATGGTTAAAGAACATACTGTTTCTGTGGATGGCAAATTTCTGCCTCACGAAATGATGATTGTTCAACACTCATATAACACCTTCAAAGGAGGCCATTAAGAGGTCACTATATTTATATATGATATATAATATGTTTATGTTTTCCTTATTCTTCTGTATTTCTCAATTATTGTATACTTTATGATTTCCATTATGGGTAAACGCGATAATTTAATTTTAGGAAGTGCGGACTACCGCCCCCTCAAAGTGATTGAATCGTTAATGCCATATGTGGGATGTATAAAGGATGAAGTAAATGATATAATATATGATATTATACTGGAACTATATTATATCTTTATATAATTATGATTTTATTCCATTAAATACGAAATAGTAATGAAAGTAGCGGTCATGCGTACGTACGACTTACCGTCTCCATGAACGGTGAATTTCATTTCTTACCTCTAAATGTTACGTAATATTATGAATGAATGTATATACTGGATATATATGATATATATGACATCTAAATAATGAATATAATTCTGGATATAATGGATATTCTACCACATAAATAACTTGTAATTATAAGAAGTTTATTGTTTACTCAAGTCCAAAGATCGACAAAACGACCGTTATTAACTTAAATAATTACATAATGTTCATAACATTGTAATAAGTGATATAAAAAGGATAATGAAATTTAAAATGGTAGATATTAACTCTAGTTTATTATTCAGGAGGTTAAAGAACGGTCGAATCAAGTCGGACACAAGGTAAGGGAACTTCTTAACCCAATTTCTATTCTTTGGGTTAATCTCCTACTTTCAAATTATGTCATGATATTATTATATACTATCTTGTATTTGTAATTTCATTATGTTTACTTATACTGAATACACATAATATATCTATTTTATTTAAAAAAATGATCATTGTAAGGTACTTGGTCTCAATCTCCATTCATTGAGGCATATTTTGTTTTATACAAAAATTTCATTTATACGGTGTATAAACCCCTTCGACTTTTACGTTTATTCAAAAGGAATATTTTTATACGAAGTGTTTTACTAAACGAAAAAAAGGAATGTTTTTCTTATCGTACGTATGCGGAAACAATGACTTCTCCGCCGCCGTGATCATTATTTGAGTTTCGGCTTCCTCTACAAGCCTTAAAATTTTTTAAAAATGAAAAATAAATATCAAGTTTTAATTTTCATTTATTTTGGTATTGAAAATGGTTTTGAAAGTGTTTTTATTATATCAATGTGTTGTATTGATATATTGTGATTGAAATGTGGAAATGTTATGTTTCCTTTATGCATATTTTATGTGATATGATTATGTTATGGTTTATGATATGTTTAAACCTGTTCATATGAGGAATGCATTGGACTTAATAAGTGACAGGTGGAGCCCGCTATAGTTCCTCGATGCATCGGTAGGTCTCATGAGACAAACTAGTGTCTTGGCACGAGGCCTTGACAAAATCTTATTTTTGGTCTTGTCACGAGGCCTTGGCTACGTGGTTATGATAGTCTGGCATTATGCATTCCATCATTATGAAAGTGGTTATTGATATTTCATTTGATTATTCGACTAGTAGAATATCCATGTGAGTAAGTAAATGGAATTATTTCAGTTTACATTTTCCATATTATACTAAAGTTCATTTTTAAAAGGCTTTTGTTTTAGTTATACATTTCCTTAAATGTTAATGTTTATTTATGAAAGCTTCCGCTATATTGTTATCCTTACTGATCATCTGAGCTCACCCCTTTCAATGTTTTAATATTTTCCAGGATGTGAAGAAGTATTTTATGAATGACCTACAGGGATAGTCAGAAGAGGATATGAGTGTGGACTATGGAGACTTTGTTATTTTAGTATTTCACCTTATGATTTAATGTTACATTTATGAATGTATCTACTGTTTCCAAGTCTACTAAACTAATCGGTCTTTCGAGACTTGATCTTTTGTGATCATGCCAATGTTACGAAGTAATGCACTGACTCTGGGTAGCTGGGGTCGGGGCGTTACAGTTTACCTACAAAATATGGGATTTCCCCCATTTTACTTATTTTCTCAAAAACACTTATGGAATGATGAAAAGAAGAAACTCGTACCTCAAGAATAAGAACTGGGTTCTTACAGTGTTTCCCATTTTGATACATAAAAACCTAATCATTCCAAAATACAAAATTCAATAAATGGCCCCCAATATTATCAAATGTGTCAGGTCTCAGTAAATTACATTTATTAAATGGAAACTTAATAATCCCTTCAAATGATAAATAATCTTCAACTCTTTCAATATATTCAAGACTTAAACCAAAACAATTTTAATTCATGTGATGATTTATCCATTCTTAGACATGTAATGAAACTATTTTTTTGCATTCGTATTAAATATTTCAATAAAAAATTCTAAATAATAATATGAAAGATGGAAAAAATTATCCAAATATTTGGAAAATTGAAAAATTAAAAATTAATTGTAAATATTACTAAATATTGATAATTTTTGGAATAAAAAACAAAATAAAGAAATATTAAAAAATCAGAAAAATAATATTTATTAGAAACATTACATACTATTTTTTGTGGTAATTACTTCTAATTTATGTAGATTATGGTCAATTTATACTAATTAATGATTATTTATTACTTATTAAGATTAACTTTTACTAATTAAACATTGTTTTTATAAATTATTATTAAATCTTCACCAATTATCAGAAATTTTTTACTAAATAGAAAATTTACTCATCATAACATAGTTTTTATTAATTTCATTTTTTTATAATTACTGATTAATTTTTACTATTTACCATATTTTTTAATATATTTTACCAATTATGATTATTTTATACAAATTTTTATTAAATATTTCTACTTTTTACTATTAAATTTAATTTTTATCAATGATAGCTAATCCATAAAATTTACCATAAATTATCTCTATTCACAACTAATTATTTCTATTTACTGCTATTATTTCCACTGTCATTTATTTATTCTGAGTTCTGATAATTTTTAATAATTATGGCCAGTTTTTACAAACTATAACTAATTAACATTTATTTTTACAAAATATGGATGTTTTTACTAATATTTATAAATTAATGTAAATTACTACTAATTACTACTAGTATTTACTTATTACCACAAACTAATAATTATTTTTACAAATTGTCTCCATTTATTAATAATTTTTTACTAATTTTTATGAATTTCCATTAATTATCACTAATTTATACAAATTACCATTAATTACTAATAATTAACTTTTATTTTTTTTACTAATTCTTATTCATAAGACTAATTTTAACTAATAGACGCAAATGTTTCTAATATAATGAAATTTTTAACAAATTGGTGCAAATTTTTACTAATTGCTTCTATTTTTTACTAATTGATTTATATTAATTACATCTAATTTCAACTAATTTCATATAATTATCAAATATTTCATATAATTATTACTAATTAGCGAATATTGTTTACTAGTTTTTAGTAATTCAACTATTTTTTACTAATCACCACTAATTTTTACAAACTTCCACATATTTTTACTATTTTCCATGAATTTTAACAAATAATTGATAATTCATGCTATGTACCACTAATTTTTTCAATGTAAGTTGTTTACGTATAATTTTATACTAATTAACTTTAATTTTATACTAATTACCTATAATTTTATACAAATTACACAAGATAATTTAAAATTATTGCTTGTTATTCCTAATTAAAACAAGTTTTTACTAATTAAATATATTTTTTACAAATTACCACTAGTTTTTACAAATTGCTTCTTGTTTTTAAAAATAAAATCCATTTTTACAATTCATTATTTGTTTTATTATTAATTAACTCTAGATTTTCATAATTGAAACTAATTTTTAATAATTTTGGATAATTTTATCTA
Organism: Viscum album; assembly: GCA_963277665.1. NCBI lineage: Eukaryota > Viridiplantae > Streptophyta > Magnoliopsida > Santalales > Viscaceae > Viscum > Viscum album. The sequence goes on along the minus strand of OY728132.1, from coordinate 26,022,770 downwards.
TTTACTGATAAATATTTAAAATTCTATAAATTTATTCTAAATACAATTTTTTTTCCAATTACTGCTAATTAATTCTAATTAAGGTGAATTTTTTCCTATTAATGTTAACTTTATCAAATTATCATTCATTTTATCCAATTATTTCTTTTTTAAGATAATTATCTCTAATTTTATTAATTTACATATAAATTTATCTTATTTCTACCATGTTTATATAATTGCCACTAATTATATTTCATTTTTTCTAATTTTACCTATGTACTAATAAATTTACCTAATAATCTCAAATGTTTTGTAATTATTTCTAATAATGGTTAATTATTACAAATTATCGTAAATTATTAGAAAATATTAATAATTATTAGAGATTAACATTTTTTATTTTTTATTATTCATAATATTTTACTAATTATTATAATTCTAAATAATTATTTTGTAATTATTTATAATTAGTATAAATTATAACTAAATACTTCTAATATCAACTAATTATTTTTAATTATTTATAATATAATATAAAATTTATTAATTAAAAAGAAAAAATTAAAATATTTAACTCAAAAATGATACATTATCGTCTTTCAAATAAAGATTTGATGCTCGTAGCATTGTATTCCTGAAGAAATGAAAATATTAATACAGTCAAATTAAAGATAAAAGAGAATAAAGTGTTTAATACATGATATAAGAAAATTTCAAAGAGTTTAAATATATATTGTACTAGTTTTCACAGGACTATTTGTGATGGATCCCATCACAAATGTATTTTTTTGACATATTATTTTTGATTGGTCAGAAATATTGTTGGTGGGATAAAAACATTAGCCACATAACTCATTGAAAATAGAGGTGATAGTAAAAAATATGTGTGTGGTGTTTCATCACAAAAGTATCCTTACCATCATATTATAAGTGATAAGAATTGGATTCCTATAACAAATAGTTTTCCGACCATATGGCACGCAGTTTGTGCCAATGTATTTGCAATTTAAAGAACCCCCGTATAGTAAATAGTCAATTATAAATTGTGATTTGGAATGGGGATCATTTCTCATCGCAAATAAGTAATTCAAATACACCATTTATGATGGGAGATCTTCCCAAAACCAATTTATCTTTCTCGAGTAGTGTATGTTCATTTCATAGAAAGAAAACCCAAATGGGGATATTATTGTAACCAGGAGATTATTGAGGGATATGATAAAGTTTTTTTTTATAATTTATGAAGATTTTTTATAAGATCAAAAAAATGAAGAACAATCCTTTTCATTATGGTTGTTTATCAAAGGGGATAAGAGATGTGTATAAAATGGTGTGGAATTTTTTTCGATTTTTTTCATAACATAAACCATGTTCAAACACAAAACGAATAAATTTAATTATTTTATAAGGATTTATTTTTATAACTCTAGGTTTATTTAGATTAATTTTGATGGAATGATAAAGTTATTTATTAGTAGTTTAGAAGATGAATAGTTTCAACTATAATGGGTCTAAAAATTGTTTAAATGAGAAGTAGTTGAAGGTAGTTACTTGTGTGACTTTTGTATTGTAAATTGAAATTTGGAGATAGAGGATCAATTTTTCTTTAGTGGATTTTATTTTCTATTGTTATTATGAAAATATTTAATTTGGGTGAGGATAATTAGTAAATGGATAAGAAGAATAAGTTGTAATATAAGAAGAATAAGTAAGTGGTCCACTCTCAGGTAATAATTTTTCTAATATGTGTATAATAATTAATTTATTATAAATATTTATGGTTTAAAATGTTTTATAAAAATGTAATAATAATATTAATTATAAAATTAATCTCTATATTTGAACAATTTTATGAATAGGGATCATAAAAAATATAAAACATTACTTTGATTAATAGTTTCTTTAGATTTATTTATAGTTGGAACTTTGTGTTGTAGGGCATCACCTTAGTCCTCTTCCATGGATATCTATGGAGTTTTCCTAGACTGAGGACTATAGGATATCTAGTTATTACTTCTCCGAACTCAAGATAGGTAATATCTTTAAGGGGTATTAATTGGAAAAAGTCTCACGTAGAATATAATTCCTAAACATATTGAACTTGTATTTTGTTCCATTGATCAAATATAATTACTTAATAAATTTAAGTTAATGTCCATGATTTGTTTTAGTTAGAAAATTATTTTAAATTTATCAATGATAATGTTATGTATTGTATTTTAGAAAAAATTATTCGTTCATATATATTTTTTATTAATAAAATAAATAATACTGATCAAGGAGTTGGATATAGTAGAAAACCGAAATAAATTGGTATTCTCAAAGACTCTATAAAATTATATGTTCTTAAAAAGAAATTTTTTTAATAATTAAATGACATGGTTAACCAAATGATAAAATTAAGAAATAAAAACATATTAAATATAAAGATAGTTTGTGGTATATATCGTATCAATTTTTTTTTATAATGAGGATTGGAAACAATTATTCGAACATGTTAGGATTCAATATGAATATCATAATATAGATTTTTATATCATTATATCAACTATCGAAGATGCTTCATAGGTAGTACATGTTGGTCTATCAAAGCAATGAAATACAGAGACATATCATCAGACTAATAATACTCCTATAGAGGGTATATATTTATAGAAATTTAATTTATATGATGTTATTTTTCTTGTAGAGAATTTCATTAATTATGAATGATCAAATTGTGAAATAAACATTTATGGTGACGATGAAGAAGAATAAAAAGATTTTGGAGAACATGATGAGCTAACCCCTTTAAAGTCACACCAAAAAATTGAAGGATCCTCTACAATTGGAATCCTTTTTTACCAACGGTACAATACACTTACCATAATTTGATTAGTCAATAATTACTCCCATTACATAATTTCAATGAACAATTGGTGGCACATATGATGTCAAAGATGGATGGGGTTTTTTTATTTGGAACGAAATTGATAATAAAGAATTAGTGAAAATTATGTTCAAATAGTGTCAAATAGAGCGGAATTATAGTTATGAATTAAAAAAATAGAATATATATTCGCATATAATTTAGTGTAGAATGTTTCACTCAAAATTTCTGATTCATTTGTGAACTATACTTGATAAAAATTTCAATTTTTTTCAGAATATATTGATTTACTCCATAAAAATGTGTGAACCCAATCCTATCACTATTTCAGGCAACCTTATATGCCCAATTAATTTAAAATTTTATTATTAAAATGATAATATCATATCAAAATATTCCAATAATTCTGGTATTGGATATAATTAAACAAATTTTTGGTTATGTAATATCTTGTATGAGGGTATGGTATACATGATAGAAATCCATTATGAAAGTGTATAGATGTCGGGATGAATCCTATCGATATTTAATTCAGATTATTGATATATTATGTCATAAAAATAATGATTCATAATAGTTACATTTTTTTAATATATCAAACAACAAAACCATGTTTAATAGTTGATGATGGTACTTAATAAAATATTTTTGGGTATTCTTACCCTGGGTGGAGACTTTCATCCATTTCATGTAATTTATCTAGATAAATGGAGAAATTTACTAAATAAATTATTTTATAACATAATTTATACATTCAAAAAAGGATGGAATTTTTCCCTATTACCATTTAGTTCTCTATTGTTGAGAATGATAAATTTTTATCTATGATTTTACTCATAGATTTCCTCTTAGAGGATGTCCCAAATATTGATGGATTTTGTCTATTTTGTAAGCATCATTAACTAATCTGTGATTTAATAAAGTCCTAAATACTTATAAAGATTCCACCAAAATTTTAACATTAATACTGTATAAAATATATTATAAGTAAGGATTGAATGATGTTCAAGGATGAGTCCATGAAATATGAAATAATAAAAATTGGCCTATATATGTTTTTTTTATGAAAAAACTTTATAGTAAAGTACATATTATTATAAATATTATTTCAATATATCACTCATTTTATAATATGGTCATAAAAAAGAGGATAATTGATCATTTCAATGACATTTTCAGAGCTAATAAAGACATAAATGACTACATCACTCGAATACCAAACAAAAAATAACTACTAGCCAAATATGATAGGACGAGATACAGACACCAGATGACCAACATGGTGTAATAAGTTAATGGAGTATTCATGAGATATCAGAAGATACTCAGCAAAATTTTAGTTTCAATCAAATTCTATCACTCATTATATTATTTTTTTCAATGAAGAATGGATTATAAAGTGGATCTTCACATAGGGATATGATTTGGAAATCATTTTCATTTTGAGATTGATAGGATCATATAAAAGGATACCATAATTCATGTGTAGTAATTTGAATTGTGTGGAGTATATTTGATTTCGTTTAGAGTCACGATCCTTTGTAATATTGTGTTATTCATGTTCTTGGGGTTTTACTAGAGAAACATTTCTATGAAAGTTGCAACTTTTTTGAAATATGATGTCCTTATAAAACATTTATCACAAATAGGTCTATTGTATTCTTATTTTGGGTGATATTTTCTGATCACATTTCTTATTTTTTTTCCAATAATGACTCCTATAGTTCTATTTGGACTCTCATTAGTGAATATCTGACTATTATTCTATGTATTGATATATCAACACTTCTAGAGATTATCAAAATGTTACAACCAATATGGTAGAAAATGTTAAACATTATTAAAAATTATATATATTATAAAAAGTAATATAAACCATAGTAGAGATATAGTTTATATAGCTAGGAAGGTCATCCCCCCATGCCCTATACATATATGAAAATGATCGAACAATCAGAATGATTAATTATGCATTGTAATTTTTCTTATGGAAAATGTATTTTTAAGAAATGAGTTTATTTTTTTATAATTGGAAAATTCATATGATATAATTATTCTCTCATAAACCATATTTTCATGTAAATAAATAAATTATTTACTTACATTATTTAATAAAAATTATACTATTTTTAAATAATAATTTTCTTATAAAAATATATATAAATCTTATATATTTATATAAGGGATGTTCATTTATCCACTCAATAGTTTCTTGACTAATTTGAAATGATATAGGGTTGACTTTTTATAAATATTTTTATCCAAATATCGCATCACTTTCACCATAATGCACCTTGAGATTCTATTTTCTTATACCCATAACATGAATAATTTTATATAGTCTCCATTTGTAACATCAAATATATTGATTGTCATTTAATGTTTGTATTAGTTGATTGATTTAGTATAAAGACACACACATTACATTTTCATTAGGGATATGATAGTGACTTTTTAGGATGTGGAATACATATTGCATCTTAATATTCATGGTCAATTCATTACGGGTGTGACATCGGGGGTCCAGTCTGATTTCATGTATAGTTTTTTAGAAAATGATGTTATTAACCATCCAAGAATCTTTCATGTATAATGAATTAACCTGATATTTCTTTGTGATATCATCTAAATGATCTAAATATGTGGATGAGTTAACTCTTATCAAACACACACTTTCATATATTATGAAATTTCTTGAAGAAACATTGTGTGTCTACTACTCTAATACCTTAATACATTCTATCTTCTTACCACTACTTGAGTATCTAGAGAAAAAAATACAAAAGTTTAAGGCTATAATATATTATTATATCTCTAGATGTGACTCTAACTTAATTTATATATGATAATCAAAAGGTTATATGATGATTTGTTTTACAAAAAATGTAGTCATGAGAGCATTTTCCATGAATTTGTAATTGGGTTATCACACCACCTTATCATCACATAATACAGGACTTCCATTAGGGATTATATTAATTTTTATTCATTAATATATATAATTTTATTAGATTATAAATTACATTTATAAGCAAATAGTATTTTACATTTTTTACTAGGTAGGAAAAATATAAGAATTATTTGCAAACACTAAGTCACAATATGCACAGTTTTTAGTATATCTATGAAACACTATTTTCACGTGAAATTAGTTAAAAGTTAATTTGAATGTTATTATTAAAATTCATAATAATTATAATGTCATTATATTACATTTTTAATGTATAAATAATATTAAATTATGTCATTTTATGTTTCATGGGTCCCATATATAAGAGTTTCCTTAGAGTCTCTTCAACTATAAAACATAGTTATGGTTGGGGATCATGGTGGAATAGTTCCACTAATCCTATTCCACATACCTAAGTTTCTCCAGCTATGAAATTTCTCACATATTTTATACATATTTATTTATTATATAGATTATTTTCGACAACAGTATCATAGGTAGTATTTGATTCTGAAGCCAATGTGCCTGTAACTATTTTTTGAAATTTATTAAATATATTTAATATCATGTGTACATAGTTTTCCTAAAAAAGAGAAATAACTCCCACATGGAGGACCAAATTAAAAATATGAGGGAGCTGTTTAGTTTACAATGTATGGTTTACCCTAGCCATGAAAAAATCATTTTTGGAATGAGCCCTCTGTGAAAAAGTCGTCATGGGTGTTGCACCCCTAGTTTCATGTAAGTAACCCATTCCTTATGAATTATTAGTATGTAATGTTTTTGGATGAATTTTGGGTGCTTTTAGAAGACATTTGATTTTTTGGGTTCTTTTCTAAAGGTTCTTGTTTGGAGCATGGTTGGTTGAAACCATGAAACTCTTATAAGAACTGTGCACAGTGGGACAAGGGAATCTAGATAGGTGCATAGTTTGGACAGACCGTGCAGTCAAAGAGGAGAAATCATGCAATATGAGGTATATAGATTATGAATGTTTAGGTAATGGTTGGTCTAACTTTATATGCCAACTGTGTGTGGTTCTCCTTGAGACCAAGTTTGGTGGATTGTTAAAACACAATTTTACTAACTATGCGAGATGGTTAAAAAGTAATATCCTAAAAAGTGTATCTCACTCTTTTTCACCCACTAAACCTATTTATCATTATTTTCACCCCTTTTCAGTTTTTATTCCTCCCATATTCTGTTGAGTATCTCCCTTCAATCCGGAAGAAATCCGAAGGCTTTTCTTAGTGTGTTGAAACCTGATTCCCTTGGTAAATCAACATCTGTGGTAGATTTTCTTGGATCATATTTTCTTCTCTCTCTCTCATAAATCTTATATCTTGTTCATTGTGGATATATATATGGGTTTTTATTCCAATCATGCTGATATTTATCTATTATGATGTTATGTAAAGAGATCTAAGGTGGATTAATGGAGATTCAACTGAGTTTTGTTGATGAAATAATATTGTTAATAATTTTGAAAATAATTATTAAGGTATGTGGTTTCATTATCGATACCTATTATTATAACATGTTTGTTTTATTTTGAATTGATTTATTTGCTTAATATATATCAAGAATTGTTTTTCAATATTTTGTGGAAACCTTATTTAGTGACGACATGTGGAATTATGAAAGTGTTGTACAATGTTCATTGATAAATGATTTTAAAACTGAATTTATGTATAAGAAATGGAAAAATATTTTATGGAATGGTTTTCAAAAAAGATATTTTTTTATTTAAATGGTTTTGCATAATTTTATTGGCAGTTTTTTTGGAATATATGGTTGGTGTGTATTCAGGTTTCATTTTATGAGGCCTTATTGAAATACGACTTGGTTCTCAATGCCAAAGGTGTAATGAAACATAAGATATTTGTTACCTTCTGACAACATGGTAGATATATTAGATACCATGCATGAGTAATGGACATGTCACCTAGGCATGCATGTGGGGATGTGGGGATCTGTGAATAGAAATGGGTTATTCCAAATGGATTGTGAAATGCTTTGGAAAACATTCTCAGTTTCATTCCATGGAAAATGATTTTGGTAGGTAATCTATTTTTCAAAGAAATAGTTTTGGGTTGGTGATAAAATATTTTAAATTTGTTATATAATTGTTAAATATAATTATTTTATATAATTGTGAAAACATGTTATATCGTAGTGGAATTAGTAAGGAATCCATTTTGGGAAAACCTAATGAGTTTCATTACTCACCCATTCTTTGGAACATTGGTGTTTTTGAAGATTTTTTATCAATAAATAGTTAATTGTAAATGAACAGCCTTATTTTTTTCCATTGTGATACTTGGGAATGTATTGTAGAGTTGAGGGATAAAGTATGTTTGGGAGTAATAGAGTTGTGTCCTGGGAGTATTTTTGTTTTATTGACATACTCTTCCTATTGGGTACTCTGATTTTAGTTATGGTGTGTTTTAATATCATTTTTATTTTGTTTTACATTGATTTGTATTACATTTTTATCATGAATCATATATTATTTGTTTAGTTATAAATTTCTTGGTCATGGTTGTTTCATTTTAAAAGGGAAAATTATCCCCCAATTGTATTATATCCCCTGTAATTTATTTCTAGTATTTGAAATCGTGGGGAGGTCTCTTAATGCAATGTAAAAATATTGTATTATCTTAAGGAAATGAGTAGGGTAAGGATGATATAAATGTTATCAATAATGGTATGTCGTTATTTTATTTTAACAAGTGGAATCAGTTTTTTTGATCATGGGTTATTGATGGGGCCTATCTTAAAGTTTAAATTCATTCTCTTTGAGTTCTTGAGTTGGGTTAGTATAAAGGAGTAGGAATTTTGGGACTTGAATTAATGAGAATAAAAATACATATCTATCATTTTATGCTTAACTTGATGTTACTAGGGAGTTGGGTACATACATGATTTGGAGACACTTATAGTTCTGTTAATATAAATTTTATGGGTTTATCCCATGAGACAAGCATAACATGAATTATAGAAATGGATTAACACTAGAAGTATATATTCCATTTTGAGTAATGATTAAATATTTGATAGAACTATGTTGGTTTTGAAAAAATATTGATTTTTTTTCAAATGTGATATTTGAAAAGGGTTTTTTTTGGTATTTTGAAAACTTCTTGATTTTGAAAAGCATAATGGAATTTTTAAAAATACATTGAAATTGCACGAATTTATTTTTTTTAATAATTTTTGTGATTGTTGTGATATGGTATTCTGTGAAATTATTATGCCTTCAGTTTCTAAAGAGTGATACTTATGTAGTTTGTTGTGTTTTAAGAAATGGAACTAGGTGGACATTGTAGGAACCAATCAGAAGAGGACATTCAGAATGAGGTTTCACCTTAAAAATAGATGAACCAAAATCTGGTTCAATGTAATTTCCTTGATTTTCAGGTTATGTATAGATTGAACATAAGGGATCATCCAATGTAACTGGATAATTTTATTATGTTCAAAAAGAAGAATCCTCCCATTTTTTCGGGTGATTCGGATCCTGAAAAGGAAGAGGTGTGGATGAATATGATGAATTGAATAATTAATTTCATAGGAACCCTAGTAGAGGTGAATTTCAAGATGGAAATATATTTAATTATGGATATTTTATGCTCATTATGGGATTTATCATTTTAGTATAAATTTGACCATGTTTTCTCTAAATAGTATCTTGGAGAACATTCTAAAAAACAGTTGTATCCTGATATAATCAGGATTTTAAGAATGATACGCTATTTTTGAATAAATTAATAGATCCTCTCAATGAAAATGTATGCTACTAAATTTATTAATTTATTTCACTTTTTTCCTGATGTTGTTGCCTGTGCGTCCTTGATTTAACACACATTTAAATCATGGTTGAGGGATGAAACTCTCTCCAAGATTATTGTACTCTATATAAAAATTTATATAGAGATAGTTAATATAGATTTAGTGGCATAAAGGGACATATCATGAGTAATGGGGGGAATTGAGTTTGTTGATACCAATAGAAAATGGTTGGAACACTAATTCTGGGAGAAAGCTTAAGAGGGGAACTTATTTCCACGATATGAGGATCACTCAGAATTAGATAGTTAGATCAGTTAATCTTCATTCAAGTCCAATGAGTAAAGATGGATATTTTCCATGTGGATCCTTAAACCACATTAATCAAGAGTGTATAGTTCCACCTAGAGAATGCTGAAATTGCAAGAACATGGGGAAACAATAACTCTTTCATCATGGTGCTCCATGTTCATGATTTTGTGGAAATTATAATGTGTCGTGGACGTTGTATGCTTTGACGAGATGAGGAAATATAAATAATTCTCAGCAACATAAATGAGATAGATATATTGATTCCTTGATAATAATGACTCATATGGCACAATAGTCACAATAGGGTAATAATGAACCATGTGCAACATGTAAGAAACTATATAGAATTAAGCTAGTTATTATGGATGATTATTTTGGACCATTGATGGTGTGAGGTAATATTATTTTGAATTGTACCCTTATAAAAACTTTGATTGAAATGAGAACATACCATTCATTTATTTCTTCTCATGATTTTCTTATTCTATGATTAAATGTTTGGATGAAGCTGTATATTTTCAAAATTCAAACTCCACTTGGTATAAAATTTCTCAGTGCTAAAGAAATATTTATATGACTAAACCTAGGTATGGATTGTTTGAATTTTTCAGGGAACACGTCGACTTTTATACTCGAAGGGTATGTTTTAAGACTGATGATAGGGTTAAGACTATCATTAGAGGATAATAGATTGAAAAGGTAGGTGCAATGGGTGTGTTGGTATTTGAAATTGGAATTATCTCCTACCAGTTGAAAGCATTTACTTTGGAACTAATGGAAGAGAAAAATAATATTTTTTTCATATGTGTTTTGATTAGTTTTAAGATGTTTTTTTTAAATTACTCAATGTTTCCACCCACAAGAGAATCCGAGTTTACAATTTATCTTCTCCCATAGACCATTCCTATCACACTTATATCTTATGGAATGGACCCAACAGAGCTATGGGAATTGAATGTATAGTTGGAAAATCTGGAAAGCAATGTGTTCTTTCAGCTGAGCATGTCTTCGTGGGATGCACTGGTCCTATTTTTCGAAAGGATAATGAAACTCTTCGTTTGGGTGTGAATAGTCCATATCTTAACCAAGTTATGATAAGGAATTGGTTTCCACACCCTTGTATTTATAATCAATTCAATAAATTGAGAGGATCACAATGGATATATAAGATTGACCTATGGTATGGATATCACCAATTGTGGGTTTGTAAGGAAGATATCCTGATGAAATATTTGATAATATGTCATTCTTTTATGAATATTTGGTGAGTCTTATCAGTATAATTAATATATCAGAAGTCTTTATAGTATTAATGAATACAATATTTCAATGATATCTAGATTATTTTTTTGTGGTGTATTTGGATGGCATGCAATTGTATTCAAGGATGAGGGTTGAGCATGAGAAACACTTCATGACAGTGTTGGGTATCTTGAGATATCATCATATGTATTACAAATTATCAAAACTTTATTTTTAGTTATAAGAGATACATTTCGGTAACCATGTAAATATTAAAGAGGTGTTTCAATGGATATAGAAAATATAGAGGTTGTTATCTCTTGGAAACCTCCTAAGAATGCCTTCTGGGTATGCAGTTTACATGGTATAGATGGTTATTACTGGCATTTTGTTCATGATTTGTAATGAAAAGTTCACTGGTGATATCTTTTCAAATAAAAAATATTCTATTCAAGATGAATGATGAATGTAAAAAGTATTTTGATGAGCATAATGTTCACCTTATATCAGCACTATTCATTATTTTATTCAAAATTGATATATGGTTATATGGTATATTGTGGTGCTTTTGGATTAGGGTTAGGATGTGTTCTCATAAAGTGATATCATGATATTTCTTATGTCACATGAATATTATAGTTTCCTGATAATAACTACCCAATAAACAATTTTGAGTTAGTGTGTGTTGTTAATGCTTTAATGACTATGTTTAACTACCTATTAGGTAAAAAAATAACCATGTTTACAATTCATAAGATCTTGATGCCTATTTTCTTACAAGGGGATTTGATTATGAGGCCAAAAATATGGATGGAGTATCTCAAAATATTCAAATATGATATTATTTATACACTAGCAAGGGTAATTAGGTGGAAGATGCATTGAGAAAGAATTCATATTCATAGTTGGGAAAAGGGGGTTCATACAAGTGATAGTTTATGTCGATGATAGATGACACGCACATGGATTGTGATGACCAAGGTAATATTGTTATTTTCTTTCCAATTTCATTGGTTTCAAATTTGGATTAAACTATTAAAGAGGTATAGTCATCTTATTTAGAATGAGTATCAATGAGGTTCAAACACAATGGTGGGAGACCCTTGAGGGATGTAGGTGGGACGAGAGTATAGTTTTGTGGTTTCCAAATAGGATGGTCATTCCTAATGAATTTTGGGAAAATTATTTTTTCTAGGATTACAACTAATTGATATGGGTTGTTCATATAGGAATACATATGTTGTATACTATGCTGAAATCTCATTTTTGATGGGTAAATATGAAAATCTATGTGGCTGATTTTTATTCAAGATGTTAATGTTTCAATATATTAAGGCACTGAGTCATCAACCCATAGGAATGTCATAGTATTTACTTATTCTAATTCAAAAATGTGAAGAGATAGCCCTGGATTTTGTAATAGGTCTCACAAGAATGGATCGTAAACATGATTCTGTGTGGGTGAAAGTGGATCAACTCAAAAATTCATACAATTTAATCCATATTGATGTATCTCATATGGTATAGGACATGTCAAAAATATATATCTGAGAAGTGGAAAATATGTGTTGTGTACCAATATCTATAGTATCAGAAAATGATATGTGGTTTACATCTCATATCTGGAAATCCTTAGAGCATATCCTTGGGTCCCAATTTACAATGAGTATAACGTATCATCCTCAGATGGATGGAAAATTATAAATGATGATAAAATTTTCTTTATATATGTTGTAGGCTTGTGTGATAGACTTTGGTGTCTCATGAGAAGAGAAGATAACATTAGTGTAGTTTTAATATAAAAACAGTTAATAGGGCTCAATACACATGGCTCTGTTTGAAGCATTGTATGGGTCTAATTTTTCATAATCCACATAGCTAGGTGAAAAATGGTGAGTCTTCATTGGTCGGGCCAAGCCTTGTCTAAGAGACAATAGACAAGAATCAATTGATCAGGAAAATATGGGAGATGGGTCTGAATTACCAAAAATCATATGTGGGTCCACATCAATGATCATTGTCACTGGAAGTGAGTAATCATGTGTTCTTGAAAATCACTCCCAGGAATGGATATCTTCATTTTGGAATGTAGGTAAAGTTATCTCTTTGGTACATAAGACCTTTTAATATAGTTGAATGTGTTTAAGAGGTGGCATATCAGATATATTTTCCCCCACAATCCAGTGTGGTGCATAATGTGTTTCACGCATCTCAATCAAATCATGGTTTTTCTAACCATGAAGACCAACCCTGTAAGGTTCTATTTAAGTTAGTGGTTAGAACATGGTCAATGCATAGTTTTACTAACCTTGTGACTCATCATGCATAGTTAAAAAGTGAGTTCCTAAAAAAGTGGATCACTATCTTTTGACCACTAAACCTCTTATTTTTCACTATTTTCAACCGTATATTAGTTTTCTTCTATGCGAAGTCTATGGTGTCTCTCCCCTTGAAAACATATGAGATCCAATTTCTTTTCCTAGGGTGTTAAATCTCTATTCCATTATTAAGTATTTAGCTAGGGTAGATTATCTTAGATCTATTTTCCTTCCCTCTCCCAAAATTTTTGATCTAGTGTGTTGTTAATCGATATATGATTTTGAATGCCAATCATGATGATATTTTTATTTTTTGATATTAGTTAAAGTGATATTTGTATGGTTATTGGAGATTCAACATGGTTTTGTTTATTAATTTTTTCCATTTTCTGTTTTCATCGTAATTCATGTGGTAGGTTTCTTCACTCTCTAAAATTGTTATTACAACTCATATGCATGAATTTGAATTGATTTTTTAATTAAAATTGATTATCAAATTTTTGTGAAAAGTTTGTGGTAGCCTTCATTAGTGATGAATTTTGGAAGTTTGAATGGTTTTTAAAAAAATTCATTCATAAAAGATTTAAAAATGTTCATTTTAAAATTGTAGTTTGGATTGATTCATGGAAGAAGGTTTTATGCACGGGTTTTAAATAAAAATATTCATTTATTGAAATGGTTTTTTTGATAATCTTGTTGGGAAGGTTTTGGGGAATATATTGTTGGTGTGTGTTTATGTAGCATTTTACGAGAACTTATTGAAATATGACTTAGTGCATGGTGCCAATGGTATAAGGGAACATGTGTTATTTGTTACCTAGTCTTGAATTGGTATATTGAAGAGAGACATATCTTGACTATACAACTACCACATAGAGATTCATGTGTGGATGTATGGATGTTTGGATTGGAACAGGTTATTCCAAATAAATAGTGAAATATTTTGGAACAATTTTTTTGGTTACTTTACATGGAAACTGGTTTTGGTTTGGACAACAATATTTCATATAAATGGTTTTTGTTTTGTGATAACCTATTTTAAGATGTTTTATATAATGGTTTTATATAATTTTTTATGAAAAATGTGCTAACATGTTCCATAATAGTGGCATTAGAAGGGAAGTCATTCGAGGTAAACCTTTAGAGTTTTATTACTTACCCATGATTTGTCACATTGGATATTTTTCATATTTAGTTAATAAATACATTGGTAAAGTTAAAGTACTAATATTCTATAGTGGTGCTTTGTGAGACTTAGTCATGGATTATGGTGTTTGATCATTAAAAATATTTGGGAGCTTTGTAATTGTTTACATTTAGTATTTCAGTTTTGTTCACATAGTCCTCTGCTTTGGTACTCTAATTTTGGTTATGACGTATGTTTTTAGCATTGAAATTTGTGGTTAAACTGTGTTTTATTTCATTACTATCATGGATCATATAGTTTTTTTGTTATGATTTTCTTGATTTTTGTTGTTTTATTTTAAAATTGTAATTCATCCCCCAATTTTCATGAATTCCTTAGTATTTATTTCCAACCTTTAATATATGGGGTTTTCACTTATGATCATGTAGAAATTATTCCTTGAATAAAGAAAATAAAGAAGGGTGGAATGATAAAAATGGTATCATTCATGGATGGTTTGTCTTTCATTTTTACTAGTGGGATCGGTATTCTCAATCATTAGTTATCAATTATGTTAGTCTTTGAGTTGATATACTTTCTGGTTGAGTTATAATGTAGGGATGATAGAAATGAGTTTGATTTTCAGAACGTGAAATATAGATCATAAAAAATATATAACATCTTTATGTTTCACATCAGGTTACCAGAGAGTTGGGAATGTAAGTGTTTTGGATACACATAAAGGTGTTGTAATCTCATTTTAATTGGTTTATAAAATCAGATAATCATGACATGCATTATAGAAATATATTCCCCAAAGGTGTAAATATTTCATTTTGATTATTTATTAAATATTTCATGAAACTATGTAGATTGTTGAAAAATGTTAAAATTGATTTCCAATATGATATATGATATTTTTAGAAGTTTATAATAATGGTATTTTGAAAATATTATGTTTTTCAAAATCAGTATGGAATTTTCATAAATGTGTCGATAAAGAAAATGTTTATATTTTTCATATCCTTATTTTGATAGTTGAAATGTAGATGAATTTGAAATTGTTAAACCTTCCATTTATAAATAGTGAGACTTATAGTGTTTTTTATGTTTTAGAAAATGGAATTGGGTAGAAATCATTGGAACTTATTGGAAGTTTTCCTTGAGTGTTTGTTTCTACCAGATCCACAGGTGAAACAACATCCAGTTCAAAGTATTCTCCAATAATTTTATGTTTTTCATAATGGGAACTAAAGTAATTAACCCAATAAAGTGTATCATATCATTTAGTTCTATATGTATAATCACCCATCTTTTAGGGTGATTCAGAACATGAAAATATAAAGGTACGAATTAATAGAATTATTAAAATTTTCAATTCCCTAAAACACTAGATGATATGAAAGTCAAGATGGAGACATATATGTTGGAGGATATATCACACTAGTGGTCTGATTTAAAAGTTCAGGCTAAATTAGACCAAGGCCTTACTTGAAATTATTTTAAAGAATTGTTCAAAAAATAATTATATCCTCATACAACCATGATTTCAAGAAAAACCAAAATTTTTATTCTAATATAGGAGTGAATCTCAGTGATATATTATGTGAATAAATTCATGAATTTAGATTTGTTTTCACATTATGTTTCTGTTTGTGCATCTTAAAGGCACAAATTATTGAATTAGTGTTGAGGCTGGAAATCCACTCTAATATTATTCAGCACTGTATAATGGATTTTATAAGCATGGTTAATAGAGAGATGGTAGAATAATGGAACATATCAGGAGAAATTTATGAAGGTATCATATTTATACCTATATTAATTGGTGGGAACTCTAATGTTGGGAGAAATAAATAGAGGCACACATATTTTCAAGGTACGGGGATGACTTAAAATTAGAAAACTGGATTGGTGAATCATTCTCCAAGGACTAAGAGTAAATCTTGATGTTTCTAATGTGGTTCTCTCAACCCCATAAAGAGAGAGTGTACGAAACCACCTAGAACCTTCCACAATTAAATCTAGATGGGGAATTATTATCACTTTTGTCAAAGTGCTTCAAGGAGGGGTCTTCGAGAAACATCTCATGTGGCACAGACATCATATTATTCTAAGTGACGGGGGTAGTATAATAATTCTTATCAAAATAACTGAGCTAGCCTTGGTGATTCTAGGAATACCATGACTCCTCAAGTGGTAAAATCTAAATATGGTAGTAAAAATATTTAAACCAATTAAGCAATTATATGGAGTTGAGAAAGTAATTGTGGATGATTAGTTTGGACCCTTGATTGTGAAAGGAACAATAAATTTTAGTTCTACCCTTATAAAATATTTATTTGATAAGGGTGAATACTATTCATTTATTTATTCTTGTGGTATTGATATTCTATGTTTATGTGTTATATAGATACCTTATATGTTGAAATAGGGAAATCCTCTTGGTCAAAGATAATTTCAACCCTTTGTGTGTAATTAATTTTTGATAAATATTGATAGAGTTGAGTTGATTTAGAATTTCTAAGATATAGAGATGGATGTCTACAACATAGACTCGTGTATGGATTTGTTGACTATATTCATGTATTACATAGACTATTATACCTAAAGGGTTAGTTTTATGACTAAGGGTGGCATCAGGTTTCTCATAAGAGTATATCAAAATGAAAAGGCAAGTTCAATGAGCTTTTTGGAACCAAAATTTAGAATGAAATAATACCTGTTGGTAGTGTTGAATTTCCCATAAATTGATTAGATTGAGAAGAGTTGTATTCCAATGATTTTTGATCGGTTTTACAATGATTTTCATAAACATTTCCCAGGGATTCCACCCAAATGATAAATTGATTTTATGATTGATCTACTCCTAGGGACCAATCCAATATCAGTTTCATCTTATCTAATGTAACCAACATAGTTAAGGTAATGGAAAGTGTAGTGGATGAGCTGTAAAGAAAAGGGTTCATTTGACCTAGCATGTCTTTGTGGGCAGCACTATTCTTATTTGTCAAATAGGTGGATTGAACTTGTCGGTTCTATATGTATTATTGTATGCTTAACAATTTTGTGATAAACAATATGTATTCAATTTTCAAGAACTGATGTTCTATTTGATCAACTAAAGCGAAATCATTGTTTCTCTAACATTGACGTTGGCTCACCATATCCCCATATGTGGGTTCAGAAGGAGTAAATTCAGAAGATAACATTCCAGAGTAGATTTTTCCATTTTGAATAAGTGGTGATTCCTTTAGATCTCATGAATGTACCATTAATATTTATGTCAATAATGAATTTTATATTTCAATGATACCTGGATTCTTTTGTGGTGGTATTTTTGGATGACAAATCAGTCTATTCAAGGATTTGGAATGATCATGAGAAACACTTAGTTAAAGTGTTGTAAATATTGAGATATAATAGTTTGTATAAAAAATGATCAGTGTGATTTTTTGGAACAATAGGTAAATTACCTTGGAAAAATATTCTCTGAAATATGGTTCTCTTTGAATACGTATACGATATAGTTTTCTATATCTGAGAAATTGTGGAAGAATATATTCAAGAAACCTATTTTTCATGGTATATCTAGTTATTATCGATGTTTTTTTCATGATTTCTCATGACTAGATTCTCCAATGACAAATTTTATGGGAAAAATTGTTCCATTCCACAAGAAATATGAATTTTAAACAAATTTTTATGATATTAATGTTCTCCTTATATCAGCATCATTATTGATTTTCCCAAAATATGAAAAAGGGTACATGGTGTATTGTGATACATCAGGATCAGGGTTGGGATGTGATCTCAGATCGGCAGAACATGTTAAAACTTAAGGCTCACAATAGTTATGGTTTTAGGAGAATTAATACCCAACACATGATTTGTGTAAGCTACTATCTTCCATAATTAGAAGGCTTTTCCTCGTTACCTCTTTGGTGAGAAATTTATAGTGTTTATAGATCATATGATCTTGAATAATATTTACACACAAATGGATTTTAATTAGTGACAATGAATATGGATGGATTATCTCAAAAAATATTCAACTATGGATTGATTTATAAACATGGAAAAGAAAATTCATGGATAGGTAAATTAAGCATAATGTCATATGCTCAGTTATAAAAAGTGTCATATAACTACCCTAATATTTATTTCACATTTAAGAATGATTTATTACATAAAATTTTACTTAATAAAACTCATAAGATCGAGATTTCTAGTGTATTTTATGTTTATAGACATTAAATAAAAAACATAGAAAATTAAATACAACATCTTTAATGAAAAATTCTTTGACATGACCAAATCATGTCTTCGTACATAACACAACAAGGGATAACTTGAGGATATACATAAGACTGGGGAGAGATATAAAGTCCATTAAGGGATTGATTATTGAATTACATGAGGGTAATAATACATGTTTAGACAAGGAATATCAATGAGTCAAAATGTAACATGAATAATAAGGCATGGTATAACATGATAATCAAAACATAGGATATTTGGAAACAAGTTAATACACTGCATCGTAAACATAAGTCAAAGAATTACCATGAAATCATTTGGGTAGAAAAAATTCTTATATAGAAATCAGGAAAACCCTATCCTAATATGATGTATCCTGATACAAAAAAATACCCAATGCATTATATCACTATCATGGTGCACCCTTTGTAAACATTTTAATCTCATGCTTAAGTGTTCCACATAGATCATATATCATCTATTCATTCAACACCGTAATTTTATTCCACCATCTATAAATGTGTAATGCATAAATGTAAGTCCCCAATCAATATTATTATGTGCATAAAGGTGAATATCGTTCATAGAGAAATGGGTTTGGTATTCACAACACCATTATATAGGCATGTAAAACTGTGGTGTAATTTTGGCAGCATAACGACATCATATAGAAATTCATAAAATGGGTTAATGAGAGTGAAATGGGTCTTTTTTGACATATAAATAAAATTCATAGTAATATTAATATTTTATAACATATCCAAACATAGGGAAAATTATATTATAAAAAATAACAAAAAATGGATACATGATAAAGGAGACTGGTGGTAGATCCTTTATGGAATTTTGGCATAGTAATTGGTGTACATAAAGAATTGTAGGATTATTAATGGGAGTAAATGTAATATCCCATCATTTATACATCAAATTTGATGTATGGGGGTAATGTAACATCATATCCCAACATATTAAAATGGAATTTAATATGCATTATATAGAAGAAGTTCTTGAATGGAAATGTGAATAGATAATTCCATTATGTGGATGTGTGAATCAAAAGAACCAGGAGAGGCTTCTTGGGAGATTGGGGCATATTAGGGGGACTCTATAGAGTATAGAGAAGTGTGTGGATGAGCTTCAAGGATTTTTTATGAAGATTAATGGGAGATTTGGTGGGTTAATATTAGAAAAGTGGGTTATTTCTTTATTATTTGGGTTTTGGACACTTTCAAATTCCATATTAAATTTTTATTAAAGCGAATCCATTTTAAGGGAAAATGGTAAACCATTGTTCAACAAAAGGAAAAAACTAGGTACTGAAGGAACTAATAAAATGATTGAAAACGAGGCTAAGATTACTTGACTCAGCTAATCGATAAAGTTCCCAGTGCAGCGTGCTAACCTGGGTTTCTAAATCCTCTCTGATTAGCTCTTCATGGTGGGTGATCATCTTATCCATTGTATGAATAAACTCTTCTATGTTGATTTTACTCTGATTGAATCCACTGGCCAGTATGCGATCTTGTTTATCAATCCACACTTCTTGCTCCTCGTTAGCATCAACTTGCAATCGAAGTTCATAAATTCTTTTAATCTCTTCTTCGGATACATTGGGTTGATGACTTGTTTCTAGCATTTCTTCCTTGGAGTGTAGGATATGTTTTAAGCACTCCCCAAATTCCTCTTCCATGTCTCTTGTATTTCTGCTAGATTCTTCACTTTCCCCCTTCTATGCATATTTACCTTCATTTTTCCTGTGTTTCTTGGCCGACCGAGTCCCCATTGGTTTTGGAATGTATGAGTAGTACTTCTGTCCCTTTGATTTTTTACACTGAACCACAATGCATTTCCCCGAGTCGCACATGCCTTTTTCCCCTTCTTCTGTCTAGGGCTATGGGGTCATTTCCCTTTGATTCAGTCCATGCTATCCATTGAGGGATGACTAAAACTATCCTCATCTGGTGACTCCTCCTCGTGAGATAAAGGAGGATCATGGACCTCAAGACCATCAAAGCGGTTCCCCACCTCTATTACCGGTACATCATTATGATCCATCTGCATACTCAAAGACTCCTTACATGTTTTCTTCCCAGAGCCAGAAATATTTCCCCCCTCCCCAACCTTCCTCAGTTTTCCAGAATTGGTTCCAATGGTGTGTGGATCTAAGGAACCCAAGACATTCCCATCGATCATCCTATCGTGTCCACTTTGAGACCCTGTTGCAGCCACTAGAAATGATTTTCCCCGCATCAAATCAATTCATGTAGCCTGTTCGTAACCTCTTCCCATGAATTGAGGCTGCATGTTCTAAACCTCCCAACCCGACCATGATATCCACTGGGCCTTTGAACCTCATTTACAACCAAACTCATAGCTAAGGGATCAACCTTAGCTTCCTTCTGTACTCCCAAGTCCTTCTTTAAATGAGAAAAACCCTCCAAAACCTATGGCTCTGCCTCCTTTGGCTTCACCCACTTCACTACCACTGGAGGACCCAAGGAAAGCTGCTACTACTGATCCTTTGCACTGACCTCCACACCTGGGTTGGCATGAGCCAACACCTCTTGAGAAACACCGAACATCTCCACTTGATCAACCAAGCCATCACTAACCTGCATCATTTGGCTCATAATAGGGACAGCCTGCACCACGTTCCCCTCATTTCCCCTGAGCACATCAACCTTTTTCCCATGACGACAAACAGATACTAGATGACCAAAACGGAGGCACCCTAGGCAAAACGTAGGCCACGACTCATACACCACTCATTTTTTCCACTGTAACTCCTCTCCAACCGAAAGCCACAACCACTCAATGGGATCCTTAGAAACATCAGCTTCGACACAGACACGGGGGGAGATCGGGTGACAAACCACCAATGTCCGGCTATTCAAACACAAGTATCTACTAACCAAAATTTCCCAGAATATGTAAAATTGAGGGGTTATGAAAAGGGAGAGAATGTTCTGGGAAACATACCCAAACCATAGCCGAGGATGTTTCACGATTCATATTGAGATCGAATGACCATCGAAGGAGAAAGAAACTGCATCTGTTGATTGCACGAGGGGCCCAGGACCAGGTAGTGTTCTGATAATCCTCCGATGAGAAACAAATCATCATTTGACGCCGATCGAAGAGGGCCACCACCGCGCATTCTTGAAGATCCCAAAATCAAATATAAACTGGTTGAAATTGCTGACAGAGGGATGAATACCCCTGAAACAGGCTATAAGAGTTAGCCGATGAAGATATGAGGCCTCATTGAACTCCTCTGATGATATCGCAAGCTGAGGCGAGCCAAGATGAAAATCGGGGACCTTAGGGAATAACGAAATCGATCGGAAGGGAGGAAGAAATTCCAGATTCATGAATTGGATGAAAGGGAGAGCCTCAGCCAACAAAGAGGGAGGGTGGATTTTCCCCCCTCCCCCCACAGGGGAGGAGGGGGCCGAAGTCATGGGCATCGACGGTAGGGCATCACCGATGGGGAATGGAGACCGCAATAAGAGAGGGTTTTGGACACTTCATTATAAAATAATCAAAACCAAAAACCGTCCCATATTATTTCCTATGGTTTCTAAAAAATTGGATGGGATTACATTATTTAATAATTACATGGTCCAAGAACATTAAAATAATTCCATTTCATTTGTGGTGGTGAGTCAAACTCTCTAGGAAATGATTTTAGAATCTAAAAATATATTATAATTCTTGGAGGATTCTCTGAGGATTTATAAGATAAAATCAAAAGTAAATTATGTAAAATTAAAAATAATATTTTTTTTGATTATAACTTTTATATTATTTATTCCTACACTATTGGGACATCATTATGTCACAGTATATTTATAATATATTTAATTTTACTCAAAAAAATTTTTGTCTCATAAAATTATAAAATATTCATCGTTGAATAATTTTGACATCCTAATTCAAAAAATAATATTCATTTTATCTAAATATTTTTATAAATATGTTAATTCTCACATTTAAAATAAAGAACAACATTTATTGAAAATTTATAGGTTTTTATAAAAAAAGTTTTCAAATCATAAAAAAAATTACTTTTGACTTCATAAAAAATATATGATCATTTATATTTAATAAAATTTATTTAACAATAATATTTTTTAAAAATAATTTATTTTGGAAAATTACATTAATTAAAAAAAAAATATTTCATAATTGAATTTTAATATTAACCAAAAATACTACACATGCTTTAAACCCCATTTACAAAGTAACAATAATAGAAAGAAAGTGATATTCATTATGCTACAAAAATGATGAACATAGTTTTATTTATAGTTACTTGTTACATATCTTTTTATTACGCCATCATATTCCTTATGAATAAGGTTCATGATTATGGGGCTTTAAGGGGTCATTTGGTGAACATGATCTTTTCCATGATCTCAATGAACATGAACATATACAATAAAAAGAATCACTCATGCTAACTTTGTTGTATCTTGACTTTGTCTTGGTCTAGAGAAAATTTTAGAAATTATATCTCTCTCAGAAGCTCCAATAACAGGGCTTCATAGTGTATGATTCTACTAGTTGAGGCCATCAATTCCTTTCTCTATGTCCTAAGGATTTGATAAAATCCAATATTTATACTACTCTAGTGTTCGTTGTCAAATGGATATATTATCAATGTTAAAGATAATTAACAGTCATCTAAAATCCAATTATATATAATAAAATAAATGTGTGTGTTTTCTATAACCATAAAAAATTTAATTATATGAAAAAAAGGGAATTTTAATCATAAATATTCGGTATATTACAACCTTACCCCATTATGAAATTTCACCCTTGAAATTTACTTTTACCATACAGAAAAATGAGGGTATCTCTGCTTCATCACCTCTTCTTGTTCCCAAGTTGCTTATTCAGACTTGTGCTATATCCACCACACATTTACAATGGGCGTTGACATATTTCGGAGAAATTTTTCTCCATGTTCTATGATTTCACCGGCTACTCCTCATAAGAAATTCCATTCTATAAATGTACCACCAATGGATTGAGTACATCTGAGGGGTCAAGTATGTTATTTCAAAAGTGGGATACATATAATTCATCACGCACATGGTATAATCTCTATGGGAGTGCTGGTTCATATTCAACTACTTTGATG
This sequence comes from Viscum album, assembly GCA_963277665.1. NCBI lineage: Eukaryota > Viridiplantae > Streptophyta > Magnoliopsida > Santalales > Viscaceae > Viscum > Viscum album. Next base: position 25,998,773 of record OY728132.1, on the reverse strand, counting down.
AGGTCACGGATCTCAAAATTGCATATATACCTTGGAATAAGATTTCCCTTCTTCCAAAATCTAATCACTCATTTCCATTGAGATATGTGGTGGAAAGCCATGTATTCAAAATCAAACTCTAAGTATAATCAATGATTGTCTGTCTAAGTGTTTTGTTAATTATGATCTTTGTTGATGTGTTGCACGATTGTCTTAACCTTATGTACCATTTTGTTGACCATTTATTGACCTATAAATTTTTATTCCCAACTTCATCCCAACATGGAAGTGTTCTATACCTCTTCCCATAAAGGGCATCATAAGGATCCATTTGGCTTTCTTGATTTGAAACTATTGTGGTAATAGAACTCCATCAAATTATGAATTTGGTTCCATCATCCCTTGATGCCCTTTGAGAAAGATCTCAATATTTCCTCACGTGTTTTGATAGTCTACTCAGATTGGCCATCATTTGGATGGTGATAAGATGTATCGAAATACAGCTCAGTGTTTATAAAATGTTGGATACTTTTCCAAAACATAGAGGTGAACCTTTGATATTGATCAGACATAATAGATATAAGTACGCCATGAAGCCTTAACAATTCTTTAACGTATATCCCGACCAGTTGATCTAGTGGGAATTCCTCTCAAATTTATATAAAGTATGATGTCCTTATAAAATAATCCAGAAAAACCTAGATAGAATTGTTTCCCTTGGATGTCATTGTAATTTTGGTGAAAATGTCCATGGTGATGTTTTCCCATTTCTATGTTGGTATGGGTAATGGTTTCATCATTTTATGATAATTCCTCCATTCATATGTCACTTAATGAAATACCAAGAAGATGGATTTATATCCTGCAATATCCTTCTACATTTTATCCCACCAATAGTGCTATGAGATATCTCGATGCATCTGTGTGTTTCCTTATGAATAGAGAAAGTGAAACTATGTGAATCATCCAAAATTTCATTCTTTAACTTATTATTTGATGTAAAACATAGTCTTTGCACAAATCTAGCAATTCCTTATTCATTGGAATTTATCTCTGAGGATTTCCCATTTTTTATTGTGTCCACTTTCTTTTGAATTCCCACATTATCATTTTGAGCATCCTTTAATCATTCCAAAAGAGATGGTTGAGTATTCATTTAGGAGTGGATAGACTATCTTCTTTTCCTTATGATTCCCATTTCCATCTACCTCGAGTATAAGAAAATGATATCCTTCTCAATACTCTAAATTGATAGAATTTATGGGTCCTTTCTACATAGATAATCTTCTAAATTGTTCCATTTTTTAGGATTTTAATTGATTGAGTAGTTGTAATCAATGATGAGATCTATCTATCTCCATTGGAGAATATTTATCTCTTTCTGTGTGAATATATATTTGAGACTTTTTTGATCCATATATATTTCAAACTTAACCCCAAATAGATAAGGCTGCTATATTTTTTATGTAAATATCACTTCTTCTAACTCCAGATCATGTGTGTATTAGTTTTTCTCATGAATTTTCAACTGGCTTGAGGCGTACAAAATGAATTTTTCATTTTTTATCAACACACATCCTAATCCTTTATTTGGAGCATTTTTGAAGATTTTGATAAGTTCCCTAATTGTGAGTAGTGTGAGCTCAAGGGAAGTGAAAAGACTCCTTTTTAACTCCATGAATCATTTTTCACATTCATCCTTCCAAAAAAATTAGCCTCCCTTCCAAGTTATCTTGGTAATAGTGTTTGACAATAATGATAAATTTCTCACAAATTGATGATAATATCTAGCTAAACAAATTAATATTCAGATATCTTTCACAGATTTTGGCCTCATCCATCCCTCAATTGCTTTTCTCTTGTAAGGATGCACATATATCCCAGTGTTTGTGATGATATTCCCCATGAATGAGACTTAATTCAACCAAAACACACACATTATGTACGTTGCAAAGGGATTATATTTTTGAAAGGGATCTAGAACAATGATGAGATGATACTCTTGAACTTATATGGTTTTGGAGTATATTATAATATAATCAATGAATACTACAACAAATTTGTTATGGAAATATTTGATGTTTCTAGTCATCAAGTCCATGAAGATTACTGGGGAATTAGAGTTTCTAAAAGGCATCACAATGAATTCATAGTTCATGTTCCCTCTAAGAAAAGAAGTATTGGGGATATCCTCTTTCTTCATCCTAAAACGGTAATATGAAGACCATACATCCCCCTTGGAGATGTATTGTTCTCCACATATCAAATATAACAAGTCCTTAACTCAGGTAACAACGTAGTTATTCATTATCATGATTTTTGGAGCTCATGATAATAAATGAAAAGGCACATTGGCCCACCATTCTTCTTGAAAAAGAGTATTGGTGCACCCCATAGTGAAGTACTTTGGAGTATACTCCAGTTATATTGATTATCCTATAGTTGATTATTTAGTTCCTCAAGTTCCACAACAACCATCCTATAATCCATCTTGGATATTAGAAATAACCCGGGTATAATTTCGATTGAAATTTTGATAACTCATTTAGGTGGAAGACCAGAAAATTCCCCATGAAACACACCAGTAAATTCCCTCACAATATGCATGTCTTTGATAATGCTTCATTCCTTAGACTCAATCATTTTAGCTAGATAAACATATTCATAGGGAAGTAATATCAATTCTTGAGATAATGGTGCTAATGAAGATTCATCCTTCTCCTTGCACTTATATAGAATAAGGGGTAAATTCATCATATGGATTGTTATTTCCCTCTCACGGCTATTTATGATGGCTCTATATAAGGAAATTCAATCCATGCCTAGAAAAACATCAAATTCCACCAAGGAAATTACGAAAAGGTTTTCCCAGAAGTTCAATTAAAATATTATGACAGGGGAGGATATATATTCATGAGATGAAATAATTTCCCCATTTAATTCCTTCACCGATATATCTAATTCCATTATTTATGGTGGTGTTTGAATAGTTATACTAAACTTTTGTGTCATAATAGAAGGTTTTTAAATAACATAAAAAATATAATCTCTATTCATGAATTAATAATGAGCGTACCTATCACTACCTCTTTATCCATATTCACTTCAACAGTATTGATGGAAAATGATCAACATTTCTGCCTTGGAGGTCATTGGTTGACTCAAAAAACCATTGGCTTAGTTCACTGGTTCACAAAGTGGCCTCATACCATTCATTTGTTGTAATGAACAACACATTGGGGGATGACTATGGCGTTTAATTCCTCTATCACATTTATTATTTTCTCATATCACCAATCATTGGCCCAGTACCCTTCCCTTCCACACCTAATGTATTTTCATTTTCAACTTAGGAAATTTACAGGCTGTTTTTTTCTTCACCGTTGGAAAGTTGGGCTCATTAATTTCTTATAACCACTGTATTTATCCATCATAATACCAAAATTAATTTCCACTTTCCACTTATTATTCCCATGATACCCCTGATATTGTCCAATCACCATCTCAACTTTTATAGAACTTCGTATAATTTCATCATAGTTATTAAAGTCCTAGATAGAAAATGATTTCTGTAGACTGGGTTTTCCCCTCCAAAGAAGTGGTCAACCTTGAATTCCGGGGTAATATAAAAACCAGAGGCATATAATGAAAGTCTCATGAGGTTTTCTTCACACACCCTAAGAGATTCGTCATATTTTTCCATGAGAAAAATGAAATATATTTCCATCATAAAATGGATGGTGCGGGGAAAATATTTATCAGAAAACATTTTTAGGAATTCCTTTCACTCCATTTCTTAGATCTATTCTTTAGGATTCATATTATTGATCAATTTACACTATTGATTCGAAACACCCTCCATATCATAAACATCCATAATAAACAATTATTTTTAGAAAAATTAAGGATAAAGAAGATATTTTTTAGGAATTGACCCATTGCTCCATGATTATGGGATCAGATGATCCACTGAATGTATGAGGCCTTTTCAAATAAATCACTTGATTGTCGGTTTCTCACTCTTTGGGGGGTTTTTTTATCTCCTCCTAGACTTGGTTTCTATTCAGAATATGAGTTTGAGAGAGTATCATGAAAAAAATTGACTCTTGCTCCCATTGGGTTGGGCATCGCATTGGTGAAATCTTCGCAGTATTCTTCATATTTATTGTTAGCATGATTACTCCTATTTACGACCATTGGATATAAAAAAGGAAAATTGGGGATGATTATTTTAATTAGTTGAACAGATAAAGGGTTATCCAATGAAACTTAAGGGATAACATATATATTACATTTACCTTTTTAACATATGGGTGTCTAGGATTCAGTATATGTTATCGATGATCTACTTCCTAATAAATATTCATATGAGCCTTTTCTTTTTCCCTTAATAATGGGGTTTTAATGAGTATTTTAATTTACCGAATCATATCCCCTGGGAGTGTCAATACAGTTGTAATGTAAGGACCATTTTTGTAACGACCCAAGGTTTCATTAATGGAGATCCCTCTTGATCAAATTAAATGTATCTTTATGTTTATATAAAATGTCAACTTCTTTGGTTTTATGTTAATAATTTTTACCATTTGTAATATAGTCGTCGAACAGTGATCACATGATTAGTATAAATATAGGACATTAACAAATCCAATTTACTCAAAAAAAAGGTAGCAATGGCCTTATCCAGTAGAATTGCCCCATACGATGCCCATTTGTCGGAGCTCGGAAAAGAGGTGGTGACTTTGGGCTTCGCCCCTGACCAAGCCCAAGCTGAGCTTCATCATGTAAACCTTGAACATGACCGTCTATGGTAAAAGTGGATGTTGATTGAAATTACCACTCGAGTGATGTTATCCGAGCCACCCCAAGAGTCTGTCACCATCACACACCTTACCCTTAGGTCTTATGAGTCTGTTTTAAGGGGTTATGTAACAAATAAGTAGTACTATGTTCATGTACAATATTTTTTGTATATAATAATTAATACAATTTCTAGTCATTTTTGATACATTGTAAATAGTTTTTAAAGTACAAATGGTGTTTTTAGTTATTATTTAATTAATAAATATATTTTATTAAATTAAGGGATTTTTGAAGTAAATAATATTTTAATAAAATAATAATATTATTATTAAATAAATTTTCATTAAATATAAATGATCTTATAATTTTATGAATGCATTTAAAATTTTTATTATGGTTTGAGTGCCATTTTTTGTCAAAACCCGTGAAATTTCAATAAATATCGGTTTTTATTTTAAAAGTTAAAATTAACTTATTTAGAAAATTATTTAGATAAAATAAATGTCATTTATGGAATCAGGACGTCGAAATTATCCAACAGTGAATTTTTCATAATTTTCTCAGACAGTCAAATTTTTGGGTAAAAATTAAATACCGTTTAAATATATAATGTGTTTTATAACATCATAATGACCGAATAGTGAGGTAATATAATACTATAATCTTTATTTTCGGCCAATATATGTTTTACCATTAAAATAATGCGATTTTGGGTTTGTTTGACTTACTTTTCAAAGCATTAATGGACCCCTCAAGACATATTCAACACCTTGCCTTTTTAAATTAATTTCCATGGGAGTGTGACTCACCTCCACATAAGCAACCCTAATATTTTAAGAAGTTCGGACTTTGGCCTTAGAAAATATTTTTTTCCTCTTCCATTTGCAAAAAACCATGGGCAAAAACCATGGGATGGTTTGTGGTTTGGATTAATTTAATATAAGGGGTCCCAAACCTAAATAATAAAGAATTCCCTCACCTTTCCTATATAAACACATCCGAGCTCCCACTTCCTCCTCACTCAACGCCTTTGGAGTTCATCCAACCTTAGATGTAATCTCTCTAGATTCCTCCCAAGGTTCCCCAAGCTCCTAAGAAGCCTCTCACAAGCCTCTATCTAGCCTTTGTAAGCACACTTCCAAGTAAGGGTTTTTTCTTCCTTTCTCATTTTGTCTAATTTTCTTTAAGTTGTTTTTACCTATTAATTTCAATGATGAATGTTGGGGTATGGTTTTGAACCTCCCTCATACTTCCCTCTTTATGTTTTAATGATGGGAGACCCCTTTCTCTCTCATTAAATTCCTCCCATGTACACCCGTTACTATGCCGAAATTCCGAAAGGAACTTCTCTCTCCTCTTTTACATTCAAGCTATACTTTTGTATCATGAATATAAATTCCATTAAAATTGTTGGTACATTTATCTATATGACCTCTTTAATTTCCATTACATGTAAATATGATGAGGAAGACCTTTCTCTCTCATCATCCGTTTTTATGAATTCTTATGTCACGTCGTTACGCGGTCGAAATCGCACCGATTTTCTAAGACAATGCCATTGTGTAGTGAATACCATGCACATTTCTCCATCATGGGTATTCACCTTTATGCACATTTACTTATTGATTATAATGTTTCATGTATGAATTCCACATTCCTTTATCATGGAATAAATTATTATGTTTTATGAATTCATGTTTTATGATCCATGTGGCACACTTATGCATGAAATGAAATGTTTAAGAAGGGTGCGCCCTTATAGCGCTCCAAGGTATTGGGTAAAGTATAGTATCATGATACTTCATGTGCAATGAGTGTTGAATCATTCTAAATTAAGTGCAACGAGGGTTTACTCGTGCTTTATGTGTAATTATTATTTACTCGTGCTCTATGTGCAATGAGCCTTGCCTCATGCTAATTCCATGTTAAGCGTTGTTGCCACATTTCCATGTTATGATTATCATGATTTATCATGCCTTTATGCTCATATTTCTTTTATGATCTATTGATATTTCTATTATCTGACATGTGTTGTACTCCTCATGTTATTCCATGTGTACTCCGTTACTGGGATTTATAGCTCACCCTTTTCTTATTCATGTCCTTAGGTTATCCCATGCAATGCTATGTACGAGGGAATGTAGTGGTCATATAAAGGATGTTTTCAATAAAGATTTTGTATTTCATGTTTTATTTTTTTATGTAATGATCATAATCCCCAAATACAGTCAACCTCTCGATATTATTTGTTGTATTAAGTGATGGTTTATGTAATAAATCATGTTTAAGTATGTAATAAAAGCAGGGTTGTCATAGTTGGTATCAGAGGATAGGATTAGTTATTTTTTGGATTAGGAAACCCTAGTAAATCATTAGATACAAGACTAAGTATAATAAAAACATCCCTATGTTTTGGTAAGTACTGAGTAAGTGGTTTATCAAACAAATACATCACTGTCTGGATATGAGAAGGTAGAGGTGGCTCTGGCACAGATGTATCCTAGGGGTAAAACAAGAAAACACCGCTTTGAGCTATACTCGAACGAGAACTGGTGCACGACAATGGGCTCTGCTACACTCTTGGTTACAACACTCCCGGGGGATATGTTTTGATAAATTCACAATCTTAGTATGAACCCTTATTAATGGAAAAAATGCCCCTGAGAATGTATGTTATAAAGTAGATCATGAAATGCCTAGATTAAAGCCTATAGACTCTTGAGTAAGGAAATAAAAGTTTATTTATAAGTCATCAACTTTTGTCTTTGGATTACCCTTTATGTGTTATCCCTAACTTTCCTTTTATTCCAGCCAATGGCTGGTAATAAGAGGACTCGGTCTAACAACCATTGTGAAGATCAGTGTGATGACTATACTAATGAGATTCCCAATCTAATGGGAGTGGGAATCGTGAACTTTGTCACGCTTCGCTCTCAGCTAACTCAAGTTTTGAATAGAAACACAGGTCAATAGGAACGTTCAACCCCCCCTAAGAATGAACAAGTCGCTATCGAGAGCTTCATGAGGTAAAGGCCTCATACTTTTAGTGGATCATCCGATCCAACGATCGCTGAACAATGGATCAACTCTATTGAAAAGATATTCTCCATCCTTCAATGTTATGAATAAGAGAAGGTTCACTTGGCTGATTATCGTATGGAGGGTGAATCTGATCAATGGTGGACGTTGATCAAAAATACGAAGCCTGAGGAGGAGATCAAGGCGAAGGAATGTACGGATTTCCAGAAGATTTTTTTCAATTAATATTTTCTGCGCACCCTCCGGTTTAAGATGGAAAGGGACCTCCTTTCCCTCAAGAAACAATATGAATAATCTATTGGAGCGTATGAGGAAAACATCACAAGGCTTGAATTATACGCTTCCGACTTTGTCGTTACCCCCGAATGCAAGGATAACTACTTATTTGGTGTGCTGAAGCCTAGCTTGTGGAAAGCATTAGCGATTTATGACTTCGACAACTATGAGGAAATTGTCTGATGTGCCCTCAAGGTCGAAATGGAGATCAGGGAATCACAAGGGTATCATGGGGACAAGAAGCGTAAGGTGGACTTCAATGATGGTCGTCCGATGGATAAATCCAACGGTGCTAAGAAGATCCAGCATCCCACTTGCCAAAAGTGCGGAAAGAAGCACCCTGGAAATTGCCTTAAGGGTATGAGAAAATGCTTCAGGTGTGGAAGAGAAGGGAACCTAGATATTAACTATCAGCAAGAAAGACCCACAGCTATGATAGAGGAGAGGAACGCTCTGTTTGAACCTCAATGCATTGTTCAATGATACAAATGCAAAGAACATGGTTATTTTGAAAATCACTTCCCTAATCCAAGGGTTTTCGGAGACAACCAACAACCTCCAAGGCAGCAAGGAAGAGCTTTTTCCATCACTTCTGCCGAAGTGAACCCCGACAACGAAGGGGTGACATGTATGCTAGTTATTCATTCAAGAATAGTGAACATACTTTTTTATTCAGGTTCTACGCATTTTTTTATATCTCAAATGTTTAGTAGAACAATCCCAGAACCACCACAAATCATGGAAGTAAATATGTCGATTAGTATGGAAAATGGGGCAATCATTGCATCCCAGGAATATATGTCCTCTGCTGTTATAGTATGTGGATTGAATTTCCCAGTGAACCTCGTCATACTCCCTCTGGTGTAATTTGATGCAATTCTTGGAATGGATTGGCTTTCCTAATATAGATCCAACATAAATTATCGGGAGGGGGAAATCACACTCCATATGGAGTATCAACCCCCGATTATTTACAAGTGTCAGGAGGAAGATGAATCTCCTTTAGCTCCGTCATCTCAAGAATGGATATTACTGCCTTATGAGCATGCATATCTGCCTCAGATTATTGAGTCTAAAGAAGAAACCATCCTTGAAGAAATGCCTATTGTGAGGGAATTTGCTGAAGAGTTTCCCGAGGAACTGCCTGGTCTTCCTCCAAGAAGAGATGTTGAGTTATCAATTGAAGTTATACCTGGGGAGCTACCAATATCCAAGACTCTATATAGAATGGCTGTTGTAGAGCTTGAAGAGCTAAAGAAACAACTACATGAGAATCTTGATAAAGGGTTTATACGCCCAAGTGCTTCACCATGGGGTGCACCAGTCCTCTTCGTCAAGAAGAAGGATGAGTCAATGTGGCTATGCATCGATTATCGTGAACATAAAAAAATCACGATAAAGAACAAGTATCCTCTCCCAAGAATCGATGACTTGTTTGATCAGCTGCGTGCAGCACAATACTTATCCAAGGTGGATTTTCGGTCGGGATATTATCAAGTAAGGGTGAAGAAGGAAGATGTCCCCAAGACTGATTTTCGTACAAGGCACGGGCACTATGAATTCATAGTAATGCCTTTCAGACTCACCAACGCTCCAGAAATATTCATGGCCTTAATGAATAAGGTCTTTAGAGATTACCATGTCAAATTTGTGGTAGTCTTTATAGATGATATTCTAATATTCTCCAAAACCAAGGAGGATCATGAGGAGCATTTAAAAACTGTACTAGAGACTTTGCGCAAGGAGAAGATCTATGCAATGTACAGAAAGTGTGAGTTCTAGTAGAAGGATGTATTATTCTTCGGCCATATCATTACAAGCAATGGGATATCTGTGGACCCCTCCAAAACAGATGCAATCAAGGGATGGTTGAGGATAACATCGGTAACGGATATCTGTAGCTTCTTGGGGTTAGCTGGATATTATCGACGATTTGCGAGAAATTTCTCACGATTTTCCAACCCCCTTAACAAGCTAACTCGAAAGGAAGTAAAGTTTTCTTGGAGTGATGAATGCGAATAAAGCTTCAAGAAGTTGAAAAAAAGGCTTATCACTACCCCCGTGCTCACTTTACCCACAAGTGGGGAACTTTTTGTTGTTTTCAGTGATGCTTCAAAGAAGGGATTAGGCTGTTTGATGATGCAGAATGATAAAGTTATATCCTTTGCCTCAAGATAGTTTAAAATCTATGAGCGAAAATATCCAACGCATGATTTTGAGTTGGCGACGGTGATCTTTGCCTTGAAAATCTGGTGGCATTATCTCTATGGAAAGAAATGTGATATATATACTAACCACAAGAGTCATAAATATATATTCAGACAGAAAGATCTTAATATGCACTAGAGAATATGGATAGAGCTCATCAAGGATTATGATTGTTCAATACATTACCACCCTGGGAAAGAGAACAAGGTGGCAGATGCCCTAAGTAGAAAGGACCCAACAATTCTATCAATGATGAGAATTGAGAAGGATCCAATCTTCTTAGACTTGATGAAGATGGACGTGGGAATCATAAAGAAGGGATCATCATCAATCCTTTCACAAATTATTTCTCAACCATATCTTTTGTAAAGGTTAAAGGATGCTCAAAAGGATGATGTGGGAATTCAAGAAAAAGTGGAAGCTATCAAAAAGGGGAAATCATGTGATTTTAATGTTAATGAAGAAGGAATTGTGCAGTTTGGGAAAAGAATATGTGTTCCATCAAGTCTGGAGCTAAAGAAGGAACTTTTGGATGATGCACATAGCTTAAATTTCTCTATTCACCCAGGGAGCACAAAGATGTATCGAGATCTCCGAGAAAACTTTTGGTAGGATAATATGAAGAAGGAGATCACTGAATATACATCAAAGTGCCTGGTGTGTCAGAAAGTGAAGGCAGAGAGGCATAAGTCTAAGGGGATGATGCAACCATTTCCCATACTAGAATGGAAATGGGAGAACATCGCCATGGACTTTGTCAACAGACTTCCAAGGAAATCAAAAGGCAACAATGTAATCTGGGTTGTTTTGGATCATCTTACAACGACTTCACACTTCATGTCTATTCGGGAGGATTTATCTTTGGATCACCTGGAACGGATATATCTCAGGGAATTGGTAAGGTTTCATGGAGTACCACTATCTATTGTGTCTGACCGAGATCCAAGATTCACCTCTATGTTTTGGAAGAGTCTTCAACATGCTCTGAATACTAAACTGAACTTCAGTACGGCCTATCATCCTCAAAATGATGGCCAATCTGAGCGGACTATCCAAACACTTGAGGATATATTGAGAGCTTTCTCAATGGACTTTAAAGGAGGATGTGATCAACATCTTCCCCTGGTTGAGTTCACTTATAATAATAGTTTCCACTCGAGCATCCAAATGGAACCATATCAAGCCCTGTATGGGAAAAGGTGCAGAACACCGACATGTTGGGATGAGATCACTGAACGTAAGATGATTGGACCAGAAATGGTAGAATAAATGGTGGAGAAGGTGAAAACCATTCAAAAACATATCAAGGAAGCCCAGAGTCGACAGAAGTGTTATGCAGATAATCATCGACGAGACCTTGAGTTTAAATTTGGCGACATGGTGTTTCTACGCATATCTCTGTGGAAGAATGTCATGAGGTTTGGAAGGAAAGGTAAGTTAAGTCCAAGGTACATCGGCCCCTTCGAGATTCTTGATCGTGTTGGGGTTGTGGCCTATCGACTAGCACTTCCACCTACCCTGGCCAAAGTACATGATGTATTTCATGTATCCCTCTTAAGGAAGTACATACCGGACCCTTCACATGTACTCTATTCTGAGGTGGTACAATTGGAAGATGATCTTTATTATGAGGAGAAACCAGTGAAGATCATAGATCGTAGAGAAAAAGTTCTGTGAAATAAGACAATGCCCCTCGTCAAGGTGTTGTGGAGAAACCAAAAGTTTGAATAAGCGACTTGGGAATCGGAGTATATGATGAAGCTGAGTTACCCACATTTGTTTTAGTGTGGGAAAAGGAAGATTTCGAGGGTGGAATTTCTTAAGGGGGAAATATTCTAACGACCCAAGGTTTCATTAATGGAAATCCCTCTTGATCTAATTAAATTTCTCTTTATGTTTATATAAAATGTCAAATTCTTTGTTTTTATGTTATGAATTTTGACCGTTGCTAATATAGCAGTTGAACAGTGATCACATGATTAGTATAAATATATAACATTAACAAATCCAATTTACTCAAAAAAGGTAGTGATGGCCTCATCTAGTAGAATTTCCCCATACGAAGCCCATTTTTCGGAGCTCGGAAAAGAGGTGGCATCTTTGGGCTTCGCCCATGACCAATCCCAAGCTGAGCTTCATCATGTCAAGCTCGAACGTGACCATCTACAGGAAATGTGGAAGTTGATTTAAATTACCACTCGATCATGTTATCCGAGCCACCTTAAGAGTTTGTCACCATCGCACACCTTACCCTTAGGTCTTACGCGACTATTTTAAGTGGTTATGTAACAAATAAGTAGTACTATGTTCATGTACATTATATATTTGTATATAATAATTAATATAACTTCTAGTCATTTTTGATACATTGTAAATAGTTTTTAAATTACAAATGGTGTTTTTAGTTATTATTTAATGAAGAAATGTATTTTAATAAATTAAGGGATTTTTGAATAAAATAATATTTTAATAAAATATTAATAATATTAATAAATTAATTTTTGTTAAATATAAATGATCTTATAATTTTATGAATGCAATTAAATTTTTTATTAAGGTTTGAAAGCCATTTCTGTCAAAACCTGTGAATTTTCAATAAATATCGGTTTTTATTTTAAAAGTGAAAATTAACATATTTAGAAAATTATTTAGATAAAATAAATGCCATTTTTGGAATCAGGACGTCAAAATTATCCAACGGTGAATTTTTCAAAATTTTCTTAGATAGTCAAATTTTTGGGTAAAAATTAAATACCATTTAAATATATAATGTGTTTTATGACATCATAATGACCCAATAGTGATGTAATAAAATACTATAATCATTATTTTCGGACAATATATGTTTTACCATTAAAATAATGTTATTTTGGGTTTGTTTGACTTACTTTTCAAGGCATTAATGGACCCCTCAAGACATATTCACCACCTTTCCTTTTTAAATTAATTTCCGTGGGAGTGTGACTCACCTCCACATAAGCAACCCTAATATTTTAAGATGTTCGGACTTTTGCCTTATAGAATATTTTTTTACTCTTCCCTTTTCCAAAAACCATGGCCAAAAACCATGGGATGGTTTGTGGTTTGGACTAATTTAATATAAGGGGTCCCAAACCTAAATAATAAAGAATTCCCTCACCTTTCCTATATAAACCCACCTAAAGTCCCACTTCCTCCTCACTCAAAGCCTTTGGAGTTCTTCCAAACTCTGCCCTACTCTCTCTAGAATCCTCCAAGGGTGCCCCAAACTCCCATGAAGCCTCTCACAAGCCTCCCTCTAGCCTTTGTAAGCCCACTTCCAAGTAAGGGTTTTTTCTTCCTTTCTCATTTTTATCCAATTTTCTTTAAGTTGTTTTTCCCTTTTAATTTCAATGATGAATGTTGGGGTATGGTTTCAGACCTCACTCATACTTCCCTATTTATTTTTTAATGATGGTAGACCCCTTTTTCTCGCATTAAATTCCTCCCATGTAAACCCGTTACTATGCCGAAATTCCGAAACGAACTTCTCTCTCCTCTTTTACATTCAAGAAATACATTTGTATCATTAATTTAAATTCCATTAAAATTGTTGGTAAATGTATATATATTACCTCCTTAATTTCCATTACATGTAAATATGATGAGGAAACCGTTTTTCTCTCATCATCCATTTTTATGAATTCTTATGTCACGTCGATACGCTGCCGAAATCGCACCAATTTTCTAAGCCAATGACATTGTGTAGTGAATACAATGCCCATTTTTCCATCAAGGATATTAACCATTATGCACATTTACTTATTGATTATAATTTTTGATGTATGAATTACACATTCCTTTATCGTGGAATAAATTATTATGTTTTATGAATTCATGTTTTATGATCCATGTGGCACACTTATGCATGAAATGAAATGTTTAAGATGGGTGCACTCTTATAGCGCCCCAATTCATTAGGTAAAGTATAGTATCATGATACGTCATGTTCAATGAGTGTTTACTCATTATAATTCAAGTGAAATGAGATTTTACTCGTTCTTTATGAGCAATTAGGATTTACTCATGCTCTATGTGCAATGAGCCTTGGCTCATGCTAATTCCATGTTATGATTATCATGGTTTATCATGCCTTTATGCTTAGGTTTCTTTTATGATCTGTTGATATACCTATTGTCTAAAATTTGGTTTACTCCTCATGTTATTCCATGTGTACTCCCTTACTGGGCTTTATAGATCACACTTTTCTTATGCATGTCCTTAGGTTATCCCATGCAATGCTAAGTACGAGAGAATGTTGTGGTCATGTAAAGGATGTTATCAATAAAGATGTTGTATTTCATGTTTTATGTTTTTATGTAATGATCTTAAGCCCCAAAGACACTAAACCTCTTGATATTCTTTGTTGTATCAAGTGAAGGTTTATGTAATAAATCATGTTTAATTTTGTAATAAAAGAAGGGTTGTCATAATTTTTGTGTACTTTCTTACCTTTGTTCAAGCCTAGAACACCTTGTCAGAGTTGTCAATCCTATGTACATCTTTTCTTGAACTACGTACGCTTTTTGTATCTAGGATGGGATTTATTTTCATGATAAACCGCTTCATATATAATCATAAAAATTTAGAAATGTTATCTTACACATAATATTATCCCTAAGGGTTTCCACTATGTTTCTCTGATCCTAATCCCTAAAATAACTAAAACAAACACCTGATACGAACTATATCTACCCTTATCCTTCTTTCACATTTTATCATGATTTATAACATATAAATTAAATTAATAAAACTCCAAAGATTGAGATTTATATTGTCTTTTGGATGTAATAACATTATGTTTCAACATAAAAGGTGAAATAAAACATCCTTATTGAATTCAGCTTTGACATGACCAAAACATTCCTTCATACATAACACTGCCTCAGATAACCCAAGGACTTAAATAAGTTAGTTGTGATAATTAAATCACAATATGGTAATAAACATGTAATTACATAATGATAATATTACATTTTCATAAAAGGAATATCAATGAGTAATAATTGTACATGAGAAGTGAGGCATGATATAACATGATAATCATAACAAGGGAAATTTGGAAACAACTTTAAAACTGCATCATAAACATAAGTGAAAGATTAACTTAAAAAACATTATGGTGGAAAAAAGTCCAATAAATTAATCTGGTAAACCCTAATCCCAACATGACGTATCATGACACTAAACATTACCCAATGCATTGGAGTGTTATACATGCACACCCTTCATAAACATTTTAATTTCATGATTTTGTGTTCCACATAGACCATATAACATGGATTAATTAAAAACCATAATTTTATACCATATTATTCAAATAAAAATATATACTCGTTTGTCCCAATCATATAATAGTATGTTCATTGGGGTGAATAACCTTGATAGAGAAACTGGTATGGTATTCACTACACCATTATCTGGGCCTAGAATATCGTGGTGCAATTTTTTTAGAATAATGAAATCATATCAAAATTCATAAAATGTGTTTATGAGAGAGAAATGGGTATCCCATAACATATAAATGATATTTATATTAATAAAACTATTTAAGAACACATCCCAACATAAGTGAAAGAAGATTATAAGACATTACAATAAAGGGATGGACCGGTGGAAGATCCCTTTGGGAATTTTGGCATTATAATAGGTGTACATAAAGGATCATTAGGGGATTAATGGGAGTGAAAGTAATCTACCATCATTTATAATCAAAATAGTACGTATGTGGATCATGAAACATAATATCCCAACATATGAAAATGGAATTTAAGAAGCATAATATAAAAGAAGTTCTTGAATGAAAATTTGAAGAGAGAAATCCATTATATGGATGTGTGATTCCAAAGTCTTAGGGGAGGCTTCTTAGGATATTGGGTAACCATTGGAAGACAATAGGTAGTATATATAATAACTTGGACGAGCTCAAAAGTGTTTGAATGAGAATAAATGTGATTTTCATAGGGTTTATATAGGAATTGATGGGGATTTCTTTGTTATTTGGTGTTTGGACACTTCATAATAAAATATTCAAAACCACCAAGATTCTCATGGGTTTCTCTAATGGTTTTAAGAAAATGGGAGCGGATTACATTATTTTATAAGGCCGTGGGTCGAAAATATTAAAATAATCCCTTTTTATTATGTGGAGGTGAGTCACACAGTCAAGGAAATAATTTCAAAATCATAAATTATATTATATATCTTGGAGGATTCACTAAGGCTTCACAAATTAAATCAAATAAACTAGAAAGAACATTATATTATGGTAAAAGAATATATTTGTTCGAGGATACCGTTTATAATATCTATTACATCACTGTTTGGCCATTATGTTGTCATAAATGACACCGTATATTTATATAGTATTTATTTTTTACACAAAAAAGTCAAATGCCTCAAACAATTATGAAAAATTATCCATTGATAATTTTAAAATTCTTATTAAAAAATTCTTAATAATTTTATCTAAATAATATTATAAATATGTGAAATTTGACTTTTAAAATAACAAATGAACTTTATTTATAATTTTCATGTTTTGATAAAAACAGTTTTCAAATCGTAACAAAAATTACTTTTGAATTCATAAAAATTATATAATCATATATATATATATAATACATGTTAATAAATTATAATATTTTATTAAGTATTATCTAATTAAAAAATACATTAATTAATCAAAATATATTTCTTAAATTAATATGAATATTAACAAAAAATACTACGTGTTCTATAAAATCATTTAAAATTTAACAATAATAGGTAAACAATATTCATTATTCTATAAAAACTAATGCACATAGCTAATTTCTAAAGCCTTGATACATATACCTTTATTAAAAAATCATATTAACTAATAATAAGGTGTTCTATGGTGGGTATTTTATTTGGTCGTTTGATACACATTGTTTGGGTTGTGATCTCGATGAGCATGAACTTCTCATGTTAACAGTTTCACTACTTTTTATGTTGTCTAATATAGGATTGGGATTGGTCTAGGGTAATTCATAGATATGTTATCTCTCTTATAAGCTTTGATAAATTGGTTTTATAGGGTGTGATCCTACCGGTTGGCGCCATCACTTCATTTGTATGTGTCAAAATGATATGTTAAAACCCTATATTTGGGACTTGATACATATCCCTTTATTCAAAAAATAGAATTTTATTCATAAATATTCGGATCAATACTTGGAATCAGACCAATGGATGTTTATGTCAGTGATAACTGACATGCACATGATTGTGAAGACTAATTCTCATTTCAAATCCTATTTGTTATCATAAATTAAGTTCATGTGTTTTCTATTACCATAAGACTTTTAAATGAGTTAAAAAATATAATTTTCTTCATAAATATACTGATCATTACATGGAATCAAACCAATGGATGTTTATGTCGGTGATAAACGACATGCACTTGATTGGGAAGACCAAGGTAGTGCAGTAATTTTCATTCAAGTTTCGTTGGTTACTAATTTGTTTGAGAAAGCTTAAGAGGAAACAAAATCTGATTCCAAATGTGTATCTATAATGTCAAAACTCAATTTTCGGGTGACCATTGAGGGATGGAGGATATAAGAGAGTTTAATATTTTTGTTTTGTAATCATATTGTAGTACCTATGGCTTGTCAGTAAAACCATATTTGTGATTTCAACCATTTGATATGGGTTTTTCATCATGGAATAAAGAATATTTATAACATGCTAAAGTCATTGATTTTTTGTGTTCATATGAAAAAAATTTGATGAGATTATTTTGATATGTTTAACATGTCATTAGGTTAAGGTAGAGCACCAATGACATACATGTATGAAACTGCCTTTATCTATTCCTGTTTGGAAATTTTTACAAATAGCCATGGATTTTATAACAGGTCTCCTAAGAACAGTTTGGAATCAAGATTCCATATGAGTGATGTCGGATTGAATCACAAAGTTAACCCATTTCATCCCTATTTATGAATATCATTTAGTGGAGTAATTTTCAGAAATCTATATCTGAGAAGTGGAAAAGAGGCATGGAATACCAGTTTCAATAGTATTAGATACATATCAGAGCATTTAAACTTGTTTTTGTAAATCCTTATAGAATTACCATGGGACCCAGTTGATAATGAGAACAATGTATCATCCTAATATGGTTGGTAAATCTGATAGGATGATAGAAACATTGGAATACATGTTGCAGGATTAAGTTGTAGACTTTTTTGGATCATGGGAAGAGCACAGACTATTAGGGGTGTTCTCATATAATAATATTTACCAAGCCTCCATATGCCTCATTTTAAATCATATTATAGGTGTTCTTTTTATTCACAACATTACTAGGTGGTAACTATAGAGACATCACTAATTGGTAAAAACCTAGTAAAAAAGAAAAAAAATAATATTTAGTTGATATAGTAAAGGATGGAGATGCACTAGAGTCATCAGAAATCATATGTGGGTCATCATCTATGGCCATTGTCATTTGAATTCAGTAATCATGAATTCTTGAAATTCTATCCAAGGCTTGGTCGTCATTATTTTGGAATACAGGGTAAGTTATCTCTTCGATACATATTCCCTTAGTTGAATGGGTTCGAGAGGTAGTATAATGGCTGGATATTCCCCCATGGTTCATGTGGTTCACACTATGTTTCACATATCTTAGTTGAAAAAGTATGATCCTAATCCTGAATATGTGATTCTATGTGATAAAGTTGAAATAGTGATTAATTTTCATTGATACATGTTCCGGTACTATTTGTCGATACGCAAGAGAATGTCTTTCATGGGTAAATCATCAATCTAGTGTGGGTTTTGTGGAAACATGGTCAGATTCATTAAGAAACATGGGAACCAAAGAACAAAATTGTCTTGAAAGGGCCTTAGATATTTTTATAAATCTAGGGCATTCTACTTTCTATAGATGGAAAGTGCATTGGTGGGAGGAATGTAGAACCCACAGTTTCATGTAAGTAAAATTTTCTTATGGATTTTTAGTATGTAACGTGTATGGTTTTTGTTTGGGAGGGTTTGAAATAATTTTGGAATGTTTATGTTTATTTTATAAAGGTATGCAATTTGAAAATGATTTATTGAAATTGTAAAACTCCTATAAGAAACTGTGCACAGTGACATAGGGAATTTTGGGTTGGTGCACGGTTTGGTGCACAGTTTGTCCAGACCATGTAGCCATCCAAGAGAACCCATGCAATATGAGGAAGAGGTAATCTTTATTGTTGTAGTATTATTTTTATAACCATGCATTCCAATTTTGTGAGGTTCTCTTTAAAGAAAAGTATGGCACATGATCAGCAAATATTTTTTCTAACCATGTGACTAACCATGCATCATTAAAAATTTAGATCCTAAAATAGTGGATCTAAATATTTTTCACCACTAAACCACTCATATTTCACTATATTTGGACCGAAGTCGGTTTTTATTCAACCTAAAGCCTTTGGAGTCTCCCTTCATTGAACGAAAAGCAATTCAAAGGCTTTTTTTAGTGCACTGAAGACAGATTCACTTGGTAAGTCTTTGTTTGTGGTTTTTTCCTAGTTCTACATTCCTTTAAATTCTAAAAATCTATTTTAAAGTATATTGTTGATTGATATATGTTTTTTAACTCCAATCATGATGGTACTTGGCTGTGTTGATTTTATGGAATGAGATCATAGGCTGTTGTTTGATATTAAACCTAGTTTTTTAAAATAATTTGTGTTGTCCTTTATATTATTCATAATTACTGAGGTAGGTGGCTTAAATCTCTAATATTCTTATTAGAACATGAAAGATTTATCTAAAATTATTTTTTTGTTTAAAATTTATTGAGAAATTATTTTCAAATGTTTTGTGGATGCCTTCTTTAGAGATGACTTGTGGAATTGTGAAATTTTTTTAGTGTCATTTAATAAATGATTTTGAAATGCTTATTTTAAAGTAATAGTTTTATTGATTCATAAAAAAAGTATTATGGGATATTTTTCAATAAAATTATTTTTTAGAAAAAAAAATGGAATAGCTATATTTTCGGTGTTTCTGGAATATATTGTTGGTGTGGGTTCATATTTTATTTTTTATGAATTATTGAATTTGGACTTAGTGCTCATTGAGAAAATTGTAATCTCACATAGGATATTGGTAACCATGTGATGACTTGGTAGATAAAAAAGTTACCTATCATGAGTATGGAACGACCACATAGGAATGCATGTGTGGATTTATGGATTGGAATGTGTTATGCCAAATGGATTGAGAAATGCATTATAAAACATGCCCTGTTTCATTCCAAGGGAAAAGTTTCAGTTTAGAAACTATTTTTCATAGAAATGGTTTTGGTTTTGGAATAAAAAATTTTAATTTGTTTTAATTTGTGTTTTTATATAAACTATTTTATGTAAATGTGATAACATATTCTATCCTAGTGAAGTGAGAAGGGATATCATTTAGGGAAAACCTGCTGAGTTTCGTTAGTCAAAAATTATTTGGAACTATAGTACTTTTGTAGATTTTTTATTGAAACACTACTAATGGTAATGTATCATCCTTCATTTGTGGTGATTCATGATACTTGGGCATGAATTGTGGAGTTGGATCATGGATCATGTTTGGAAACTATGGAGTTGTGTCCTTGGAGTCATTGAGGTTTTTTCACGTATTTTTCTTCTTTATAAGTCTTATTTTTGTTTTTGTGTAGTTTCTTATTGTTTTCCTTTTGTTTTACATTGATTTTTATTACATTTTTATCACTCCTCATAAATTTTTTTCCTGTATATGAGTTGTTTGGTTGTGGTAGTTTTATTATTAAATGGTAATTGTCCGCTAACATTATTAAATCCCTTAGAATTTATTTCCATCATTTTTCATCTTGGTGATGTTGCATGAGGCCATATAGAAATTCTGCTTCAACTCAACCCAATTAAGATGGGAGGGATATTACAAAAGGTATCATTCTAGGAAAATCCATCTTTCACTTTCACAATTGACGTCAATTTATGCGATCATTGGTTAACAAATGACTCATTCTAGGATTTTAAATTCATTCTAGTTGATTTATTCCATTGGGATAGTTTAAAAGATAAGGATTGTTAGGAATATAAATGTAGCGCATAAAAATATGTAGCTATACTTTTTACGCTGAACATCAATTTACATGGGAATTGGGTGCATAAGTGTTTAGGAAAAAACTTATAGGTGTTGTAATCTCATTATCATGTGTTTATCTATTGATTCAAGCATGGAATGGATTATAGAAATGAATTTCCACTTGGAGTGCATATTTGAATTTTAGTAATGATTAACGATTTGATGCGACTATGATGATTTTTGAAAAATGATGATTTTTTTTAAATATGAGATTTTGAAAAGGGTCTGGTTGAGGTATTTTTAAAATGGGATTTTTTTCAAAAGCATGTTGGAATTTTTAAAAATGGGTTGAAATGGAATGTGTCTATTTCTGGAAACCATTGTTTTGATAGTTGTGATGTGTTTTAATTTGACATTGTTAACCATTAAGATGCTAGAGAGTGAGACTTATAGCGTTTTTTCTATTTTAGAAAATAGAACAGGGTAGATATCATTGGACCCATTAAAGGATATCATTCTTGTAGAAAACCAAGGTATTAGGATCAGATCATGGATCATTGCACTAACAGAGTTATAGGATCTATACAATGATGGAAATGAAACTATTCATCTTCATATATTGATATAAACTATATGAAATATGTTCTACTTTGTGATTTCCATCCCATTTTTTAATCCTTAATGATTACAGATCAATTCCACTAACAGAATTGATAGGTTAATCATCAATAGAATAAAAATGATGGATTAGTTGTTTTTCACATTGATTTATCCCTCTTCATTCATCCTTTATTCAATAAAAAATATAAGTAAAAAAACAATGGTCAATGATCATTTGACACTTTTTATGGATTATGGATTTCTTACCATATTCATCGCATGATTGTAAAGACATTTTCTTTTTTCTATGGTTCAATGAATACCCAGAATTTAATCATTGGACAATTACTATTCAGTGAAATGGAATGTTATCTTGGGTGAAGTTTCTAATCGACGGTGTGGCAAAGGTTTAATGACGGTGTTGGATGATCGGGAGTGGAATATATGGATTTGTGGTTCCTGTTCTTCCTTATTTTGAAAACTACTGATGGTTTTATTGAATGAATCCTTTTATAATAAAATTTTGAGCTTATAATCTTCATATATGGTTACTAGAGGCCCAAAAAAACCTCTATCTACATGTTACGGTAAGGTTTGTTCCTTTAGTGAAGCATAGGGTAGTGCTGAAGCAGGTCTGGAAATCGCAAGAAACATGGCTTATAGTCCGGTGTTAAACGTCATCTGTGCCACTAGATACAATGCTATGGTTTCGGAACAAGTTAAGAATCTGATGCTGTGTTGATCATTCAAACACCATGTGACCCCTTACATGATTCTTAGTGTGAACATAAGCGATTAAAGAAAAATGTGGAAAAGTAAACCGCCATATTGAAAGTTGTGTACTTAGATGCAAACATGGTTTGGCATACATGGGTTTGTACATGGAAACGAGGAGAAAAAAAGAACATGAACATGTGACATAGGTAGGATACCATGTGTATCTACATTTCGTGGACATGTTCTACATGTTGTGTATATGGATACATATAGGTCATTTAAATATCTCCCACACAAATAGGCTTGGGGATAGTTGGACATGCCTTGTACCCCTAGGTACATGTTGTGTACCCGCCGAAAGAGTTCTTGTAGCTCACAATTTCCTTATTATTGAAAATTTTAGGTTGGGTTTTTTCCCTTATTTATTTCCATCATTGGTACAGTGCATCATTACTTACACATCATATGATCATGATCCTTTCTAGAGGCATAGTCTCGAATAGAGTTGTGGTGTCCCTATGTGAGACTAGTGCACAATCTTCTATCATACCTCAAACACTTTGTGGGGTTTTTGGAAGCAATGTGATCTCCATAAATAGGTATATGGTTCTCTCTCTAGACTTCTATATTAGTAGGGTTTCTGTAACAATTTACATATAATCCCCATTATAGTAGGTTGATCTATATTGGGTTAGTAGTCTTCCCCAGCGATTCTAGGTGTGACCCCCTATCTGAGTATATGGTTTCTCTTATATGAGTGATATTTGATGGATTGGTAAAATGATAAATACCTATTCATTGAGTTTATATTATGATATAATGGATTGTGAAATAAATGTTCTATAATAAGTGTTTCTTTTAGCAGAATCCTACGTCTAACAGTTGGTTATGACTGCCTGGTGGTCTGTTGTTTTTTCATTGTATATTTGGGTGTATTATTCTATATTTAATGTTATATATTTTATTGAGTCAGGTATAATTGTTTCATTATGTTTAGTATTTTCATTGTGTATTACATTGTATTTTTATACTCACTCATTCAAAGTCGTTTCCCAAATGTATTGTGTCTTACGATGATGAAAACCCATTTGACAATGACCTAGGAGGACAGGGAGTGGGTGGAACATTTCTAGAGCTTACCGAGATCTTGAATTTGACTTTATTCCACCCCCTTGGAGAAGGATGGACTCATTTTAGTATTGGTATGTCATGTATTTATCCCCTTTTATAATCTTATTACATTACTATCATACTCTATTATGGGATCTTAGAAGTATGGATGTATTGTTTCAGTTGTTTTTACATTTCTGCATTATGTTTCCTTGAGATTGGGGTGTGTATAGGTACATTAGGTTAATACTTACCCATTATGGGATATGCCTAATGGGTGTTTTTCTCCATCCCCTGTCCTATTGGAAGAATGTTTGGGGATTCCAATAGTCGAGCCACATTAGGTCGTGTTGTGACATAGTGGGATCAAAGGTAATGGTTCTACCTAGGGTCTATAGTTTGTAATTTGGTTTTGGAGAAAATTTGTTTTGTGTTTTTAGTTTGGATTTTATGCCAAGGGTTTTAGTATTGTTGTGGTAGCTAACGTATCCATATAACAAGATTCTGACCACCTACCATTCAACTCAGTATATGAAAAAAATGGTTGTAGGGAAAATTATTGGTAGATGCCTCATATTTTAAGGGTATTGTTATCCATTTCCTTTTTAAGTTAGCTCCCTAGATATACTATTTTGAAAATGGTACATATTTTTATATTTCACGATTCCTCCATGTAGATAGCTATCTAGGATCCCCCTTCATTATCATAGAAGATGATCTGCCTTGTGAAGATGCATCAATAAAGGGGAATGTTCTAGAGATAAAACCTATAGGTGGTTTATGAACTATTCCACCACCTTTTGAGTAGCAGCTACCACTGGATGTACGAGATGTGGATGTAGGCAGATGGAGTGCATTATTCAAGATTCAGAGGCAACATCCTATTAGATACTTGGGTGAGTGAAACCCCCAGGTGGCTGAGGACAAGCTAGAGGTAGTCACACACATATTTATACTAGTGAGCACACATAACAAACAAGATAGAAGTCCTCATGGTGATTCTTCTAGAGTTTTTTATTGGACAATGGTGAATCTTAGTGATTAAGTCACATGGTGAGACAGGTCTATCCCAGATAGAATTTGAGAATCTCTTCATGGATAAGTTCTATCCATCAATTTTGAGATCGGTATACATATAGGGTATTCTACATGTTTAGTAGAGTAGTATGACCTTGGCGGAGTACTCAATAAGGTTTATAGAACTCTCTCATTACTCTTTGGATAAATTATGGTATCATTACCTTAGAGATCATACCATTCACCAGTGCTTGTGTGGGGAAATTAGGGACTTAATTGTATCTCTTATAATTAACACCTATGCTACGGGTACTTGAGAGAGCCTTAGTGGTAGAGATATATCTCAGATAGTAGGAACTAGAAATGGGATCTAGTAGTGGGAACTTAGTATCTTAGACCATGGAAATTTGAAATCATAAGAAGTCACGTGGATCCAAGAATGTTCGATTCTTCATAAATCTTTTAAAAGATACAAGGAATGCAGTGTAGCTCTCTTGGGGTGGATCAAATCAGCCATGAGAGAGGTGATGTTTCTCCTTCTATGGTCGAGGGAGTTTATCTTGTGACTTCCTAACCCATCGTATAGCTAATATAGAGACGGTCAAGGTACCACAGAGATAGAGAAAAAGTAAGAATCATGGTGGACTGTCAGATGTGGAAATTGTAGATGGTTCATTAGGGAAACATGAGGTGGTCGGAAGTTTAACTTATTACCACCACAAACCCTAGGTTTTCCACACCAAGATCAAGGAGCTAGTGGTCAATGAAGAGTCCAATTAAAATAAATTTATGCCCATGGCCTTGAGGCTCCAAGGATGAAAAAATTTATGATATGGTCCTTTTCTACATTAGTTGTAGTATAGAGAGACATAGGTTTTAGTCATTCCTTCCACTCTACATATCTGGTTTTAGAATTAGATGTTTTTGTTGGCCTTCAGATCAACCCTTGTGGTTTTAGACCCCAACAGGTGGTGACTCAGGGATTTCATGCTTGTGTTGATAGTTTGATATGACTCTTGGAGGTGATAATTTTGCACAAGATATATTCATTAAATAAATGAGGCCTTACGATGTAATATTAGTTTCGTACATTCTATCCATTGTTCATGCCCAGATTTAATTCTTTAGGTAGAGGTTGCGGTGTGTCCAAAGTGACAGAATGACGTTTTTCATTATGGGTAAAAAGGAAACCATGGGAGAGAATGATGATCTCTGGAATAGAATAGTGCATTTTATTACTCACCATTTGGATAAAATGAATCTTAAAGTAGTGGATGTTGTTGGATATCATTTTCATGTGGTGTGAGAAGAGTACGAGGAAATCTTTATTGGGGATATACCATGTTTAACTCCCCATAGATAGATAGACTTCTACATCGACTTTCATCTTGTGATGAAATAGTTATCTACACCAACATACCAGATGGATCTCATAGTTCTTCGAGATATAACGGTGCAGCTGGATGACATAGAGGGGAAGGGCTTTGTTAAACCACTGTTTCCCCAAGCCATGCCTAGAGTTATTTTCCAAGAAGGTAGAAATTAGATTGAGGTTATATGTGGATTATAATTTCCCAAATTATGTGACCATTGAAAATAAATATCCACTACCGATGATCTATTACCTCTTTGATCAGTTTGGAGGGGTGTGATTGTTCTCAATGTTTGACCTCTAATCAGGCAGTCACCAACATTGATTATGTGATGAGGATATACTAAAAAAGGCCATAGGAATTTATTTCAGTCATAATGATTACTTGGTGATGTCATTTGACATAAAAACAACCCAATAGTGTTCATGGGACTTGTGAACCAGATATTTTATCCCTTCTTATACTACTTCATGGTATTAGTAATTAATAACATCTTAGTGTATTAGGAATCTAAGAAAAAGAATGTGAGACACTTGAGGATATTTTTGGACACAATATGAGATCACTAGATTTATAGAATGATATTGAAGTTTTAATTATGGATTCAAGAGGTCCACTTTCTGGAAAAAATCATTTAATAGGGAGTATTATTAGGGGACCTAATTAATTTTGATGAAGTTCTTGATTTGGTGAAACCCAATATTGTTACCAATGGGTGGAGTTTCTTTTGTTGGGTTGGGTACCATTATAGTGTTTTACATGACTTCTACATTGTTGAAGCAGACCTCATATATCAGACATGGAAGGGGTATAATTTCTTGTTGTTTTAAAAGTTACAGTAGTGATATTGGAATAGAGGAATATGTTGATGATAACCTGCATCTTGTGATTTCTACAAGAGGGTGTTGAGTATGTAGTGTTCTATGCATAATCGTGGACTAGACATGGTTGTGTTTCACTATATAGGAAAGAGTTTATTGCCTATGATTTGTGCCTTTTTAGAACACATGAAATGAATTATGTGGCTAATGAACATGAGTTCACATTAGTAGTATCCTATTTGAAGATGTACCAACACTTCCTAATGGGACAGAAGATTATTATTTACTCTAACCACAATATTATCAAGTATTACTTCTCATAGAAGGACTTTAATATGAGATAGTGGTTATGGTAATAGTTACTACAGGAATATAACTTTGAGATTTTATATAATCTTATAAAAGGGAATGTGGTGTAATATTCCCTCACCATTATAAATTGTTATCAATTTTTATTGATGTAATTAGATAAATTATCCTCATTTTTCCTTCTTGGATGACTATAGAGATTCATATCTTCATTTGATGGCTATTACACAACTACTTTTTTGTTTTATCAGTGATTCTTAGAATCTATATTCCAACATTATGTACATTGACACCCACTATAAATACACCAAATGCGTATTGTAAAGGTGGAGAGTGTGTTTCCATTTTTAGAGGATGGATGATGTATCCTTGTATGTTGATGGAGGTGGTGTTGTGGGAGTGTAATACATCCCTTTTAGAGATACGTACAGTTGTGGAAATGATGTACCATAACTTATAATCACAATTTTGTGGCCTCGTATGAATAAGGTACATGCATAGTTTGTCTCTCAGTACCTCACTTATCAGCAGGTGAAAGAAAATCACAACCTTATAGCTGGTTAACCGAACCCCTTGAGGTAATAGAGTGTAAGTGGGATGGTATATCTAATAACATCATGATTGGATTACCACTTATATGCAGGGGACATGATTTTATATAGGAAATTATATAAAAACTCACAAAGTCTCTTCAATTCCTATACATTCGATGGTAAAATATAGTAGAGGGATATGGCTGCCTCTATGTGCCGGAGATAATCTGAATCCATGGAGTTCCCTCGATTATCGTCTCTGACCACAATGCTCATTTCACTTCATAGTTATGGAGAGGATTACATGAATCATTTTAGACTTAGTTACACTTCATCATAATGTTTCACACATAGAATGTAAACTAGATAGAGTGGGCCATAAATGCCCTATAGAACACACAACGATATTTCATGTTGCACTTTGTCCATAGTTTTGGGGATCACCTACCCTTGGTGTAATTTGTTTACAAAAACAAATATCATTCCACCATTTTTATCGATCCATTTTATGATTTTTAGGGGAGACGTTGTAGGTCACCTCTATGTTGGACCGATTCGGGTGAGTCAACACTCATGGGCCCATATTTGGTGCGAGGTACTACAGAGAAGGTGTATATTACCTATGAGTAGATGAAGACAACATAGAGCCACCATAATTCTTATGAGGACCAACTAAGAAGACCTTTGGAGTTCAAGGAGGGAGACCATGTGTTCTTGAGAGTCTCACCTCAACATACTTTGAGGAGATTTTTCTGGTATGGAATATTGTCTCGGAGACTAATTAACCCCTTGTAGATAATGTGTAGAGTGGTTGTGGTTCATACCACATACATCTGCCAGCATAGTTGGACAAAGTACACTACATCTTCCATGTGTTGTAGATTAAGAGGTATATTCGTGATTCATTATGCAATATCAACTAGGGAGACTTGGACATCGAGGATGAAGAAACTTTTGTAGAGTACCAAGTGGAGATTAAGGATTAGCATGAGAGGATCCGTAATGGGTGATAGATTCCCCATCGTTGAGTCTAATGGGACCATGGGAATATTTAGAAGATAACATGGGAGTGGGATACCCATATGTGTGCCCAATACCCTCATATTAATGATTTGGTTGTTCTATTTTTTTGGATAACATCCTTATGGTGGGGATAATTTAATGTTTCTGATATTCTATTTAATTTTTTAGGAAATTATATGAATTAATTTAAAACAAGGAACTAAGAATTTGTTTGATTTCAAGGCCCGATGTTCACAGAAAATATATTTGAAATAAATTAAATATATTAAATAGCATGCAAGAAAAAAATTTCAAAAAAAGAAGTACATATTATGGATGGTGGCCCAGATCAAAAATATGAGGAATCCATTGTGTCAAAACATGGGTTTTACCATAGGCTCAACATAATCATTCTTAGATAAGCCCATTTGTAAAAAAGTCATCATGGGAATAAATTAATGAAATAAATTAAATAATTAATTTATTTTTTTTATTTTTCAATCAATGAACTACATCTATATTAATTATACATATCTTGAAATTTACTCAGGGTTGAATGCTAAATCCTAGAGACCTAGGAGACAATGAGGGAGAGATTTCTGGGTAAAGGATGGCTGATTAGGGAGATATCATGGATCGTTCCACCAATGTTGTTAGACGATCTCGTCAACAATAAAGACATAAATAATTTGTGTGAATGATCAATCCATACTCAAGGTAGGAAGTTATTTCTTGGGGATTTCTATCACATTTCTTATTCTCGTATGAATGCTGCTGAATTCCATGAACTGAATTGATACACACATCATTGGTAGTATTAATATGATTGAATAGTCATTTTGATTGAGGATTTATCCCTCTTCATTCTTCATTTATATGATAACAAATCGAGGCAAAAAACAACGATAGAGGTTTGTTCCCCACATT
The DNA here is from genome assembly GCA_963277665.1 of Viscum album. Taxonomy (NCBI): domain Eukaryota; kingdom Viridiplantae; phylum Streptophyta; class Magnoliopsida; order Santalales; family Viscaceae; genus Viscum; species Viscum album. Next base: position 25,968,959 of record OY728132.1, on the reverse strand, counting down.
CATGTCATATGGATTTCTTCCCCCATTCATCACGCTATCATCGCATGAGTTTTATTTTGGCCCATACCTCGATGAATACACGGTGTTTGATCATTGTGCGAAAGATGTTTTAAGAAAAATATAAAAACTATGGATTTTATTTTTGATTGATTGTGCAGTTAAGTTGTGACATTGGCGATGGATTATCATGAGTGGAACAGACATATTTATTCTTCCCATTTTTCTCAATATTGAAAACTACTGATAGTTTTTCTCAAAAAATAATTTTATTTGTGGATTTAATGCCAATAATCCTAAGATCTGTAAACTAGAGTCCTAGAAAAACACCAATATATAGTTAAGGGTAAGGTAGGTGGATCTGGTGTAGTGTAATATGGCATCGAAGAAGATCTAGAATTTGTGATAAACATGGAATGTAATTCTGCATTACAAGCCATGTGGGCCCCTGGATATGGAACTAGGGTTCTAGATTGAGTTATGTATCACATGTCATGTGACTTGATAACATTCCATGATAAACCTTCTATGGGGCTTGGATTTTTATTCGAAGTGTACAAAGACACTTGGAAAAGTACATGGATAGATGGAACACCGTTTACATTGACACGAACACAGATTGGTCTACATGGGTCGATTCATAGAGACAACCACCACACATTAACACAAACAGGAGACACGGGAAAGATAGTGTGTGTCTCTAAAAACCATGTACTTATTCTACTAGCCGTGTATATGATGACTTACATGTCCTGTGAGGCTCTACAACGTAAATAGGAATGGGGGTAACTGGACATGACATGAATCCCCTGGTACATGTCTTGTACCCCCCCATTAGTGTTTATATATATTAATTTCATAAATTTGGAATAATCTAGGTTGAATATGTTCCCTTGGTCCTTTACCTTGAGGATATAGTGTGAAATTACATCAACATCACAAGATTATGATCCCTTCTATTGGACAATTCTCATATAGAGTTGTGGTGCCCCTCTATGAGACTGGAGAAGGTTCCTCTATCATCCCTTGTTCTCTTAGTGTGGTTTGTTGAATCAAAATGTGATCCAAAAGTAAGTCTTTGATCCTCCATCTTTCATTTAGTATCGATATCTTTTTTGAAATCATTGGAATATGATCCCATACGTACAATATTAATCTAAATTGTGTTCATGGTGACCCCCATTTATTCTTAGCATAACCCCCTATCTGAGTATCATGGACCACATAGAGCAGTGAAATCTATTGGGTGGGTAACAATGATCTATAAATCCTCATCGAGTGTCTCTGATGATACAATGGATAGTGGATCAGACTCACATAGATTGATAATTTCTTCATAAAGAATCATGTGGAAAATAGTTCACAATCACTGCCTAGTGGAGTGGGTTCTTTCCTTAGTATATATTTTTGTTTCTATTAAACACTGATTGTAATATCATATATTGTGATGAATAATATTAGTGTTTCAGGTTTAATGTTTTTGGGGTTTCCTAATAGTTGTTTTTATACTCACCACTCTATGGACTTCTTCCCCATGTGGCATTCCTTAATTAGAAGATGTCCTTTTTGATGGTGTCTTGGGAGGATAGGGAGGGGGTGGAGCATAGCTGTAGTTTTTCAAACCAAGTTATTTTAACATGATCTTTCATTTATCATTATTCCTCTCACTTTGAGTTATCTAGACACTTTTTAGAGTTGGTTGGGATTTTATTTGTTCTATTTTGTTCTTTAAGTACTTTATTTTGTACTATGTTTTGGGATGTTAGAATTATTCATGCATTGTTTTAGTTGTTTTTACATTTCATCATTGTGTGGGCTTAGAGACGTGTGCATGTGTACAAGTAAATTAGTCTAATGAATCCCATTTTTTGTATATTCTTACATTACACCATTCACCAACCCTGGTCTATTAGCGGTAGGATTATGTTAGTCAAGGGTGAGAACTCGGTGGTTCGAGTTTTGACAAGGTAAGTCGAATCATGAAATTGTTTTGTTTCATTCAATAAATCTCTAATACATAATGAAAGGTCGTTGAACTATATATTTTTAAGTATACAATGAAAATATAGGTTGATTGGGTGCACTATAATTCTTGTTACATAGTTTTTATGAACCTACATCCTTAGTATGGTATCATTTATTATACATATCCCATGGTTGGATTCCACCTATAATATTTTTGTAACAATACATTTTAGTACTAACCGCAAAAAATTATATACATGACATATCATGTTATACGACACTACAAGTAAGAATGTTTTCTAAATTATATAATAAATTTTTTATTTCAAATTTTCTATTAACATGAATGGTAATGAATTTGATGTCTGAGGGTTAATATAGTTTTAATGACGTCTTTGATCCCCAGGTTGGAGAACTTTTTTAGTTTTGAAATATCATAGATAGATATGATGGACCTTATAACTCCAATTTATTCCATCAATGATAATTTTTAGGATGAGGGAACTAATTATGTTATAGTCCACATGCAAACACTAATGAAATTAATGGTGCTGATGTGCCTATTGAGCCTATTGGAGAGAATTCAACACCACTACCACCCCCACCACTAGGAATACAATAGATATGAGGATATTGGGGAATATATATAGATATTCAGATAGATAATCCCAATATATAATATTGTATCACCAAAATGGTTCTTTTATAGTATTGATAAGATCGTACACTACATGAATTTACTCCTAATGATAATATACTATTCATATTTTTTGTCACATCTTAGGAATAATGTTCTAAGAGATATAGAGGGTTGGGACCCATATATTCAATCACAATAACCATAGTTATAATTAGATATTCATTTAGAAGAAATTCTTGATACGTCTATTCAATTTCTATGGTCTCTATGGGGTTCTAAAGGGAAAAAATTCTTACTAACATATTACTCAACAGAAAATGTTTTGGACTTATCTATGATGATTATTTTGAGTTATCTAGTTAATACTATGAAGAGGAAGAAACATCCATTAATTATCATGGGCCAATAATAAAATATCATGAGGTTCTCAGAGTATCATTACATTATACAATGTATGTATTGGCATGGTTTAATGTGCCTCTATAAAGTAAGATTTATTGAAAGAAGAGGAACTTGTTGTTGTATTTGTCACCCCAAAGAAACCTAGTTATGAAACCCTAAGTGGGTTAGATATTTGTACACCAGTATGAGGAATTGGGAGGAACCAATGATGATAGTTTCTATTGTAAAGCATTTTATATATTAAATCATTTAACACATGAAGATATTAAATATTTTTATATTTTATATTTCTAAATAACATTTCAAAAGTAACTTAAAAACTAAAATCTTATTAATTTTTTAAATATAAAATACAATGTTATCTTCTATTATAATAATAAAATACACTTTGAAACATAAAAAAAAATTCAATAAATAAAAATACTATAAATGAATAAAAATCAATATTATTTTGTGAGTAAAATGAAAAACACATTGTATATATACTAATTTTAAATAGCACAATATATATATATATATATGAAAATTTAAATTTATAATATATGTTACCATATATGTATATATATATATGTGGAAAAATATTTTTATTATCGTTTTTAATGTAATGTACTATTTATTCAGTCATTTGTTTCATTAAAAAAATCTTCAATTTTAAAATTCAAAATGTTTAAAAGTTTTCATTATAGTTTTACATTAAAATTATGAAACGATTTCTTTCATTTTGTCACCAAAAAAATCATGAAGCCTTTTTGTGACTTTGATAACAAATTTTAGTGGTAATATTGGTGAAGACAAAAAATAAAAAATAATTAAGACCAGTATCTATAATATTTCAATATGATGTTGATAAATGATTATAATTTATAAATGATAGATAATAAATTCATGAACTGTAGATTTTTCTAATATATATTCACATGATAAAACAATATATGATGAAAAAAATTATCATGGGTCAAGCATGACTTATTAATATAAAATCTATAAGGTCTTAAAATCTTTAACAATTTTTCAATTACCTATATCCCCAGCCTCTCATCTTACCACTCATCACTACTATTAGGAATGGTGGATATTTCCATCATCAATAAAATATTTGTTTTTCTAAATTTAACACTTTCAGATAAAATTTATATATATGTTATATGTTTACTAAATTTCACAATATTTTGTGAAACCATGGATATCCATTAAAAAAATAACCCAGGGTTTTCATGATAGCATGGTATAATACTATATCCATTTATTCATATTTAGTATAATAAGATGAAAAGAAAATATTGTATATTGACATGTAATTACAATTATGGTGGAATTAAAAACGTTTCAAAACCATATACAGAAAAAATATATGTCAGATACTCTAAATTAGGAGAAACATCTGGAATATATAATGTAAATGAATATATAGATTTAAGAGGTTGATTAAAACATGTATTTTTCAATTATTTTATTAAATAAATAAAATTTTATCGGAATTTAAAATTACAAATAGTGTATACATCATATATTAAGCATTTAAATATCCTAGTTCCAATGGTAGTGTTCTATTTTTCTTTAATTCTCATAGTTATTTCTAAAATTTTGTTGTAGTGTGTTGTCTATACAAGTTACAATATACAACCTTCATTAATTTATTCTATCCCCATATTTGTCACTAAAAAACACAATAAAATTATTTTTTACTGTCCTGGATGAATATAAGAACTTCATATCTATGATGGGTCTTAATAAAAATAATGATCTTGGACCTAATGGTTTCTTTGGGTCCTATTTCATTATTAAAATTCATATTGTCAAACATTTTTTTGAATGTAATTCAACAAGACATTTTGATTAGGAAATCTATTCTAAGAGATTTGTGCATGAAAATGATAGTTTTTATTAAAATGGAGAATCACCCATAAAATTTATTATACATTCATCCTATTATCATTTATAACTTCTCCTAATAAACATTTCTAATATTCTTAATGACTTTTTTCAGTCACATATCCCAGTTTTATTATCTAAATTGGAACACAGATTTATTAGAGGAATAAGAATGTTGGGGGTGATTTTTGTTGTTTAGGAAATAATAATGAATTTGGGTTAAAATACATTATGGTAATACAATAATCAATTTTAAGAATGATAAATATTATGTGAACAATAGTGGGGGTATATTTTGAATTCTATAAGATGGTTTGGGTTTTTAGAATAGTTTTTGGATCTTCTCTTCATATTTTTATTTTTTCTCATTCTATTTAATTTACAGGAAAAGAGTTTGGATTTATTAAACCCATTAGTGGTATTCAATAAATAAATCCCTTATCTTCTAGCCTTTTATTATTGTTTTAATAATTGTTTTGTAGGAATATAAGTACATAAATAAATAAAGGATGATGAGGATACTTTAAAAGAAGATATTTCACTAATTTGATCTTTCATATTTTATTAATGGTTTATTGGTTAATATTTATGATCAAAAAACAAATTGAAACTAATTTAATTAATATATCATGATAAATAATGTCTTCTAGAGTGGATAATTTCCTAACACTACTATTAGTATTTTATTCAACATTCCAAATATGTCTAATAAATGGGTAGAAAACCATGAAAATTGGTTTGGATTTACAAAAATGAAGTTTCAATTTGAATAAATTGAATAACCTATGATTTATGGAGTGTAAAAAATTATAATTTAAAGCATTAATTTACCATGAAATCAAATAGAATCAAAAAATGAAAAAAAACACTTCTTACACTTTTTAGATTGGTTTTTATTACTCAATAGTGTTTGAATACAAATTATAATTCATATAATTTCAGTGAAAATACAATAAATATGTATTTAATATTATCAAAAATATCTTTTTTGATAACCTATAGGATGATCAGTTAGAAAAACTATGTAATATCATTACCCAGTCTAGAAATTCAAACCAGAGCATGATCCAAATAGGAATATTTCTCAACCCTTAAAAGTATTCCTAGACTACCAAATCCTTTTTAATAAAAGTAAAACATACAACACATACTATGTAGAATTTAATAAATATGAAACTCAAATGAAAATTTCATCCCATTAAAATAGTATGTAATGGAATTCAATAAATGTAATGAAAACATTTTCATATCTAAGACTATAAAATAAACAAATTGTTACAGATATAACCCTGTATAATAACCAATCCATACATAATGAAATCACATGAACATTTCTATATTATTAATTTTACACCACCAAATCATATAATGAAATCCAATGATTTAATACACCTAAAACTCAAGCAACAAAATATGCTTGTTCATAAAGATACACTTACAGGGGTGTGTGTAATCACATATAAGGATTTACCCAATAATTAAAATCCACCCTATCCTTGTAAAAAAGAAATATCAAAGGTTTTTTAGAAAAAAAAATCCCATCGAAAATTATATAATATATATATATATATATCATAATGAACTCTAAAAAATTATAAAATTAGTAGCAGACAACTTATAAACCATCAATTTTCATACAAGAAAACTCACAAATACCTTTACACCTCAAACCCAAAGAATATTTCAACCCATCCCAAGGAAATCACTTCCATTTAAGAGACCATCCCACTCATGTTAGATTCCAAAAAAATCTTTGAGGCCTAAAATTTATTCGGAGTATCCAAATACAGACTCACAAAACCCATCGAGGGCCCCACACTAATGTAGATTTTCTATGACCAATGATTATTAAACTGATCAGGCCCCCACACTCAATGTAAATTTAAAAAATGAACTCATACCCAAAAACCATTTATATTAAACCGTACAATATATTAAATTAATATAACCATAGAAAAACTATTCAAAGTATTGAAAAAGAAACCTTCCACAATGTCAAACCCATAATTTTGCAAATTCTACCATTTTCTAAAAAACACTCACACAACTAATAAATATTATTTTCACATCATTTAAAATCATACATACATAAATAAATCATAATAATATAGAAAAAACCTAAAAAAAATTTTAAAATCAATTTAAAATATTTATTTGAAATCCAACATGCAATTCACCATAAATTTTCACATAATATGATATATGAGAAGCTACTTATGTTGTATCACTTATATAATTCTAATCACATTCACAAAAAGCATCAAAAATCACATATGATAATATATTAGGATAAATTAAAATTTTCAATTTAAAAAAATTATAAAAATTAACTAAAATAATGTCAGAATGACTAATCACTCACTTGAGGTCTTGAAAACATTTATCATTGAAGAAATGAAAAAATTACCCCACATTGAATCCTCTCCTATCATCCTTATATATAATACCATTTAATCGGTAGGTTTTTTACATGACATTGGGAAATCTATAAACCAAAACCCTAGATCTAGCGTGAACAAGAAGGTAGATATAGGTAGAGAGTGTGTGTGTGTTTGTGTGTTTGTTTGTGTATGTTCGTGGGTGATAGAGGGGGGGAGAGAGGAAAATATATGAAATATCTTTGATTGGAAACTAAAACCTCCCAAGATTCCAAAAATTATCTATATAAATAAATTATCTTTAAATCACCACAAAAATGTTATATTTCACATAAGAGAAGAAATAGAAAAGATATTATGTGTTTTTACAAAAAATATCAATTTTTTTGGGAACTTTATAATATACACTGCCTAACCACATGTTACTAGGAGTAGTGTATAGAGAAATGAACCTCCATAGGCCTTAAAATTCTCAGTAAAAATGGTGTGGTTTTATATCCTACCATATCATTAACTACCCAATAATTTAATCATGGATTCCCATTAAGTTCATCTAAAGACTCTAAAATCTTCTAAAACATCCCAATAATCTTACTATCTCATAAAAACCCAATACAATTCTACAAAATTTTAACATAAAAAATTAAATTAAATTATTTTTTTCTCTGCAAAATGGGAATTACAATTCTACCCATTTAAAAAAATATCACCTTGGAAGAAAAAGGAACAAGACAACGCATTTAAAAACAATAAAAATGGAAAGTATGATAACTCACCATAATATTTTTATTATAATCAAGGAATGTTAGAATAAATTTGGAGCCAGTAATCCCATACCCTAAGAATTAAAATCTCGTCTCTCCCCAAAAATCAATTATTTAAATCCAATATAAATAGGTATACCATGGTCTAAAACTAGACCCTCATTAGATACCCTATAAACTAAAAATATCCTTGATTTATACCATGTAAATGTGATACCCAACAATTTTTTACTCAACCCATGCTATGACGCACTCAAACCAACATAAAAAAGGATTCAACATGATATACCACAAAAAGGTGACCTTTAATAAACACTTTAACCCTTACTCAAAGATTACTCCAACAAACGAATTTATTGGGAAACTATAAAAACTTTATCTATGTTAAAATAACTTTTCTATACAAGTATACATAGAAATATACACAAGCCATACCAACACGGGTATCAGGATTAAAACCCAATATGAAAATGAAAACCTTATTTAGTATATCTCTCGACATAGAGGGACCCCCTCATCAACCAAATAAAAAATTAATCACTCAATACATGATACTGAACCATTTAATCATTCAAGAATCCCAATAATTGTCATTCTAAGTTCACGTAGAATGTTTTAAGCACAATAAAATGCCTAATCAACTATGTTAGGATATTAAGATCTATTTAAATTTTACTACTATTATCATATTGTAAACCTGTATATCCAAATAAGGGAACATCCCAAAAAGGATAACTAAACTAACCAAGAAACCACTATTCCATTTTTGGCTCCTAAAAACATTTATTTACCTCTCATTTCATAAGTCTACCAAACCCCAATACTATAATAAGGGTTATCTAAATCCAAAACCATTCAAACTCACTAACCCCATTGTAATTTATTTTAAAAAAATACTTTATATCTAACTGGGAACCAAACAGAATAGGTTAACAAGGACCAGAACCTAAACATATTCAAAATTTAAAATAAGCATGATTTCCAAGGAAACACCCTACGGTAAAGGGGGCCTTGAATGGACGGTCATTGTGGAACCCAATGATATTGACTGATGAATACCCTATGACCATCAATATCTAGAATGCATCAACTTTGTGTTTAACTCACCATTATTTAATGATTTTTTTTTTCAAATCAAATTAAATTCTTCGATAGAATTGATTACATGCAACACTAACGTTTAATGAAGTGCAATATTTTTTAAAGTTATGACATAAAACATATATTTTTTGGTGGGAATAGGATTAAATAAATTATTAAATTTATATGGTTTAACAATATTAAGAAATTCATTTATTATAAATTTATTATATATATATATATGAAATTAAATGAAATGTTTTTTCTAAAAGAACTATTTTTTGCATGTAATTTGTTTTTAAATTAATAAATTAAATTAATCACTACATTGGAATGATTTTAGATAAATTTATAATCATTATATTCAATAAAAAACTTCCAATCAACTAATTTTTTCTCTTAATGGTATAAGACTATATCTAAGTTAATGCTTAAAAACAATATTTTTTCAAAAAAATTATTTTTTTCACTTTTTCACTTATTTTTAAATTATTATTTTATTATATTAGAAAATTTATTGAAAAAAAATTATTTTTTAAAATAATAATTTCAAAATTATCTTATAGTTAATTTTTATCATTTTCTAAAAAGATTAATTTTTGGATAAATAGTGAAAAATTTTGATTTTTATTAATAATTTTCTTTTTCATTTAGAAAATTTATATAATTTCATTTTTTATAATAGTTTACAAAAATTAGTTATTTATATTATTATTATTCATATCTAACTCATTATAATCAATTTCACCTTCAATTTTCTTAAATAGTTATTATACTTATGAATACATTTTCTTTAGAAAACTAAATTTTCATCACCTCTAAAGGTTTAACTTTAAATGACATTATACAAAAAATTTGGATTGAATTTGATAAAATTTATATCATATTATTAAAAATTAAAATTAAAATTAAAATTATTTATTATTTAAAAATTAATTTCTTGTTCGTAATGAATTTTAAAAACCAAAAAAATTTAATTATTACTGTTAAGGTTAAAATAGGGTTTTGTGTGTTAATGTACCTTTGTTAATATTCATTTTACACACACATAAAAAATTGTTTTCAAAATCATGTTTTATATTTCAAATTCTCATGTCTAAATTATCTAAAAATGATCATTTATTTTTTGGATTAATGGATAAATTACCTAGTTAAATATATAAATAAACTATCACCATTTTGAATACAAGAATTTTAAAATTATGTAAACTTAGTGGGTAAGGAATAAAATGTTTAAAACATGTGTTATTTTTATGTTAGAGGTTTTTATCAACCTCATACTACCTCCACTAAATTATTTATCAATTTTGGAAGCATTTGGGTTGATATTTAATTCCAATTATTCCATAGATTTGGATATTTATAAGAATCTCACACCTCAACTATAAAAGGGAACCTCCTCCCATCACATTATCACACCTAATAATCCATTTGGAAAACAGAACCATTAAAAATATATATTGTTAAATATTTATCCCCATTCTACTGCTTCTGTTATTCCTAGGTGACCAACCCTAGGGTCCTTAATATGATATCCAAAAGAGGTTGTTCTTATCCAAGATAATTATCATCACTAAGCTAATTTTTTTTACATATTAACATACCACTCTAGCTCACGTATTAATAATTAGAATATATTAAATATATATCTAATTTATAACAATTTTTTATGATTATTTAACTATCTATATCAACTGTTGACGCTCCTTTTTTTCACATAGTCTAAACGAATGGAAAGGGAAATGACTTAGCATAAATTGATTCATCCTTTGAAGAAAACAACAAAAATTGACAAAGGCATGAATAAGGATTAAAAAGAACATGGGCCACACAAGTTCCATCATTGTCACGCAAGTCCACTTGCGCGATGCCTAAAGGTCCCGCAAGTGACTTGCACGCCCTAAAGGATAACCTCCCAGGTCTTCTTCTGCCTATAAATAGACCATGTGGGCCCCCATTGGAGGAGGATTTTTTTTTTCAGAAACTCAGATTTGATCTCCCACCGCGCAAGTATCTTCTCAAATCTTATGAAACACTTCTAAGGTAATCTCTTACCTAGAACGGAATATCAAAACAGGGGGACGAAAGATTAAGTATTGAAAATTATCAACACTTGCGCGCCTGAGTGACCAGCCCTTAAGGGAAATGGCCCCACTTCCGTGCCACCTAACTCCTTCAATAGAACTTGCCCGCCACTCTTCTGGAAAAACCTCAAGATGATTCTAAGGGAATTAATCAAGAGTCACTCAAGTATTACACTGCTGGTTAACCATCGCGCAAGTACCCATGTGTCGCGTAGATATACCTGCGCAACCGAACTTCCGCTCCCACGCAGTACTTGTGCGACTCTTAGGACATGCACTCCCTTACCTTTTTTGGGTGCCCTTCTTTCCTATTTCATCCCTCTAATGCCATTCCACCTCTCCTATTCAAGATTCAGTCTTCAAGACACTTTTCAAATCCATTTATGGAATGGTTTCTTGATTTTACTTCCTTATCTGAATAGAATTCTTGGCAATATCTCTCAAAACCTAGTGATTTACACATCTTTATGTCACTAAAGTTTGAGATTTCATTCATTAAACCTCATCCTTTAAAATGAGAGAACTCGTTAATCTGGGCCTCCTTTTCAGGAGTAAGCCCCAGTCATAATATAGGCATCCTCTTTAAGAGTAAGCCCCAAGTCCCTTAATTTTTTCAAGTATCTTAACATGGGCCTCCTTCTCAGGAGTAAGCCCCAGTCTCAAACCTGGGCCTCCATTTTAAGAGTAATCCCCAGTCATAATTTATCTTAACCAGTCCAAATTTACCTTTGATCTGGGATGCCTTTTCTGGAGTAAAACCCAATTATAAGTCCTCTCCTAATTTAGGCCTCCTTTTTAGGAGTAAGCCCCCAGTTAGAGTATTAAAATCTCCATGAAGTACATATACCATTATGGACCCTATTCCTGGATTTCTTCGCTGAAGTAAATCCTAGTATTCATTTATCTGGGAAATCATACATACATAAGTCCCACATTATTTCTTAATGATTGCATCTTTCATGGCACAATTGTCTTATTTTTACCAATACCTCTTGTTTCTCACACCGAGCATGACTCACGTGATATTAGAGTGTAAAAGTAATTATGATATCCTTCCTTGAACCATCACTCATAAACATTATACACTCTTACTCAAACTACATGGGTTCTAATTCCTTTTTTCTAAACAAAGGATGCGTAAGTAGCCCATCTGCGGGTTAGATCCCAACTCTGAAATAATCCATATCCATTTGAATGACAATAAACTTCAAGTGCCCCACTGAGTGGCTTTAAAACCAACATGGTCATCATAATGACCAAGAGACTTCTATATAAATGTGTCGAAGGATACCATTGACCTGGAATCTCTAATAAATACAGATGATTCTCTATTGATGAAGAACCTCAAATACATATAAAAGATTCTCTAAATTTCCTACATATTTAATCATTGATTGTCTGGTCTGAAGGAATGATCATTTTATACTTGGTAATGTAATAAGGATTCACGAACATAACTTAAATCTATAAAGAGAGTCCCCAAGTAGACAATAATTCCCCTAAAAAAGGTGTGATGAGTCGGACCTCCAATCCTCTCGACCAAGGAAAATTCTTAAACCTCATTAGTTGACAAACTAATGAGCACCTACCTTTGGAAATTAGGTCCAAATGAATGTGGAATCATTGGTTGTTTCCGGTTCTATGAACAAACCGTTTAGAAACCGATTGGAATGTTTGAACCTCCCATCAAAGAGGTCATCCCCAAATTCTGAGGGAAACAAAAAATGGTGAACCCGATGTGAATCCTTAGCCAAGTTAAAATGATGTTTTAACTATTTGTTAGGCCACAATTTAAAACTCAATGAAGGGGCCAACAAAAACAATCATTGACATATGTGCTCATCCCAAGGATGTATTGGCTGAATTTATCTTGATTACGTCTATTATACCAAACAGGAACTATTTTCCAAAATCTTCTACATTTCCATAATGGCTCTTCTCAAGTTCACACCTGTGAATACTACTGCTGCAAATGCCACTACTGCTACTCCTGCTGGATCATCGTCCCCTCTGAGGATGACATCACCTACTCAGCATCTTCAATGCTGGGTATGAAATGCGCTGGTTAAGGAGTACCGTCAACATGGTACCATCCCAACTTTGGAGGCTGCCCGACAAGCCCTCCAAGTGAACAACTCAGACCGGTTGTCTGAACAATGATGACCAATGATCAAGAAGCAGGCGATGCTAACCACTGTCTCCAACCGTTTCGGGTCTTTATCCCCAGAACGAAATCACCATTCACTCCCATATTCTGGGGAGGTGAATGAGCAGGTCCATCAGGGCATTAATTAAAAGAAGCAGGAGTCCTTCCTGAGGGCTTCTATAAATAATCACCACCAAACTCGGGAGACAGTACGCCCTCAACATGATGGGGGTACCAACTCCATGCATTGGACTCAGGTTCCTCGAACCCGAGCAAGCAAGACAAACCGCCAGAGGCAGAATCTGGTCAACAGTGAGAAGGTTTTCATCTCTACCATCTCCAGAGAAGTCCACCAACCTACCTTGGTGGCAAGAAACGAGCGTGCACACACACCTGCCCGTTTTAATTCCGCTGTCCAGCAGACTCTTCTGGCAGCATCACGCCAATCCCGCCAGGCAATTCCGGCGGAGTACTATAAGCAGGAACATACACCTTTTATACATCGTCAGCTAGTCAGCAGGCTCTTCTGACTACATATGATGAAGCTCGTCAACCACGTTTGGCGAAGTGCAACTAGCAGGCACATACACCTGCTAATACTAATCAAGCCTACCAACACTCTCGCTTGGTAGCTCATGGAGAAGTCAGTCGGAAAGCTCCAACAAAAAACAGGATGCAGACTCAACTCTCTGCCCCCACACTTGAGTACTGTCAGGATTCACTCAGAGGAAAAGGAGGATAGGAGCAGGCATATACACCTACTCCATGAACGGAATGGACGTATATCCTCGTTCTGGCAGCTAAAGTCACCAATCATATTCTATCAATGGTTAAAGAGCAGAAGAAAATCCCTTCCCATATTATGGATGCTTGCCCGGATATTATAACAGCTTCAGCAGCATCTCAGGGAAAGACACAAAAATCTATCCCTGTCAGTGGAGTGACACATCAACAGTTCACTCTGGAACAGACACACACATTTGTTCCAGTCCAAGAGGGTTGTGGGGCATACTCCCCCATATCATACGAACAACGAAGTCAGGAACATACACCTGATTTGAGTGGAGACCGTCAGCCTAACCTGGACATCATTCCTGATTAGGCACATACACCTACTTAGAGCATCCACTTTCGTGAACAAGTGGTTTCGAAAGCGAGTAAGAAGGTGTATAAGAAAAAGACCCGCCCAACACAGTTAGGAGATCAAGAGCCAATCTGTAACAAGGTCTTGATCGATGTTGGAGTTCTTTAAGCCCTCATACAATTATTTGTTGTAATCCAAGATTTTACTCCCTCATTTACCAATTGTGGGAACATTAATTCCGAAGGTCTTCAACAAACACTTCCTCATGAAGGTTTACTTCATGAAAATTTGGTCGATCTCGAATTTTCATCTTCAGATGAGAGCCACATGAACCCTTTGTGTGGTCGGAATACCAAGGAGGAAGAGATATCATCTTTTGCTGTAACCCATTATGGTGGTCCTCCCCATGATGATGAGTTTCGCTGTGAAATTCCTCTCTGCATTAGTGATGCACATTGACTGAAAAATGCTCCAGTGGACAATGTAGTGCCAATAAAGCCCTTTTATCTTGAGGCACTTGCAAATTCGAAACTAGTCATGTCTGATGATTCATCACTAGCAGGTCAAATACTTTCTCAATCAGAAGATAGACCAGGGTGTAGGTCATTCTCCGAACCACCCCTAAGTCATGCATCTTCTAGTTTGATCAAATATTTCTCTACCAATCTTGTTGAATCCGATGAAGAAACAAGGAAACACCATCTCTGGTCAAATCAGGTAGAAGAATCTTCATTTGATGATAAAGAGGAAATACTGAACATGAGAAAACAACTGGAAAAAGGTGAAGTACTAGTCATGTTTTGGCCTCTGGATGACTCTCAGTATGACATTCCAAAGATGTTGACGAAAGATGGAATTCATGATATTCGTCTGAACATATGGAAAACTCTTTGTCAGTTGAAGAAGAAAGTATTATCTTATGATGAATATGAAAATCATCTTAAGATAATAGAAGGGTTACAACGTCAGATTGATTTTTCATCTCTATCAGTCTCTCGACATCCGAAGGCTGAATAGTAACAGAGAGCCCTTCAACGTTCATGCCTTGACGCACTAAGAAGATTGCATCAGTTAATTGCCAATGACCCATCTGGTATTCATGTCAAAAGATGGGGTGTTCATGGAGTACTACATTTCACGGTGCTCTCCAGTCAGCAAAGCCCACCAAAAATTGTCTAATGCAATGTTATTTCCCATGGACGGCCACAGTCAATGGGCTTTGTCTGTAATCAAAAGCTTTCCCAATAACAGGCTTCAACATGTTCCTCTCAAAATCAAGCATACAGAGAACAAGTTGTTTAATTACTCCTGCATTATGAAAATGAGAATATTTAACATGCCTCTCGTATGGAGCAAGCACATAATCAAGTGACAGAAATGTCGGAAATCATCCTACGATCTTTTGAACTAGGTGATAAAAGTAGATACAGGTTAATGCATCGAGCTAATTTCCGGACTAAGGTTCGTATGATCAGGAGCGATTTTAAGAAAGTCTCAGACATAGCATGTCAAGAGCCACCCCAGGTTTCCAGAATGGGGACTCTTTTAAACCAACCCTCCAAACCAATAAATAGGATTCGGGGAGTTGAGCGGGAACAGCAGGAACAGCCCCAGTCCACCAGACTGGGGACTTTTTCAAATCATCAATCCCCTCCTAAGAGAAAGTCGGTATTTTCTCGATTGGAGAAGAAGCCTCAAGGGGAACGAATAGCCAAATTATTAGGATATTCTCTCCAAATTGTGGTTCGTTAAGAAGTTCTCGAGGGATCGAATCAACAAAAGGAAATGTATCATCAATGACATGGAAGAATACAATATCACAGAAATGCTGATAGAAGGGATGTAATGTATTATGAATCAATCAATGTCATCAATGCCATTGTTGTTGATCCACCAGATGAGGCTCACTCATGGGACTCAGATGAAGAAGTTTCAGCTCAAGATGATGTACGCACCGGCACAAATGAAGAAGATGTGCATACACGAAATCAAAGGATTAATCAGAACCTAGTTAATCCTTCGAGTAACCCACTTCCCCCTCTCCGAAAAGAATCCACCAAAGGGAGGGGAAAGAATCAGGTTACATATTATCCCTATGAAGAAGGCCAATCGCTCTCACTAGAGAAAAGGTTTGCACAATAGGAGGAATAAATGAAGGAATTAAAGAGGTTGAATGCAGAACTACTTCAGTGTAGTCTTCTTCGTGAGCATGTTGGAGTCAGTCAGCCAAGGGATTTTGTTGCAGCTACTGAGATGGTTCAAGAATATCCTCCTCTATCAGTACACCCTCACAGGTCTAATCCTACGGGTCAAGTGCAACAACATTTGGCAATGCTACCATCAGTTGCAGCACCAACCACCACATCTATCCAAGATCCAGTCATTGAACCTACCCAAGTCCATGTTCAACCGGATGTTTCTCAAAATTTAATAACTACTATTGAGTCATTAACAACTCTGTTAGAAACTATGTAAGGGAAACGTGCTCAGGTTCAACCAGAAAAGAAATTTTACCCTGAATGGGTAGATTCAATCTCTCCTCCATCCAGTTTTGGAAACCCTGTATTCCCTATTTTCAATGGATCAGGCGACCCTGAACAACATTTGATGCATTATGTGTCTTTTTATGATCCTATGATGGGAACTCCGGAGCAGCAAGAAGCAGTAAAACTCAGATGCTTCGTACGGACCTTGTAATGACCAGCCTTTGTCTAGTATACAAGCTTGAAATTCCGGTCAATTACTGGTTGGGAGGATCTTCGCCAAAAATTCCTTCTTCAGTTATGCTCAAATTTTACCAAGACAACAGTTTTCGATCTTAAAAACTGTAAGCAAAGAGGGAATGAAAGGGACTCAGATTTCATTGCTCGACGGAAGGGATTAACATATTCTCTAAGCTTAGCACTACCTCAAGAGAAATTGTTGCCAATATGTGTGGAAAATTTGCGTGACGAGTTACGCACGCCGTTGATCCCTGTGAAATACACAGGAGGGTTTCAAGGCCTTACTTCAATCACTCAGCAGATTGAAGATTCCCTTATACAGGATAAGGTTAAATCTCATGTAATTCCATCAGCTCCAGGAAGGAGAATGGGTAAAGCAGATACTACTAAAGTTATGCTTAAACAAGCACCTGTACCTGTTTCTACTTCAAAACCTTCATCTTCTCGAAGGGATCAACCTCCTGAGCGCCAACAAAAAAGGCTGTTTCTTCCAGATGATCAAAGAGATCAAAGAAGAAAATAATTTGAGGATTTTAAGAGAAAAACATACTCTTTCTGAAATGAAAAAGATCCTGGTTAATTCATTTTGGCCCTAGAGAATAATTTGGTTCAGCTGCCAAAGCTCAAGAGGCCAAACAAGGAAGGAGTTGAAAACCGTCCCAATTATTGCCTCTTTCATCAAATGTTGGGGCATCCCATCTAGGAGTGTTTTTCCTTCAAATACCTCCTGCAAAAGATGGTCGACTTGGGACCAGTCAAACTGAATGGTTCTTCAGCTCAGGTAGCATGTGTTAGTTCTACAGTTCTAGAGGAGGAAGGGGAATGGCAAGAAGTCAAAAGAAAAAATGCACAGAAGTATGATGATTGGATGGTCAGAAAGAAAATCAACCGAACTCATGTTATTTTGAGAACACAATTAAAAAAACCGATTGTGTCTTCTGCAATGAATGTTGCGGAAAAAACCACTTCATTAGAGGGAATGTCGTCAAAGAAACAGCATGATTCAAAGAAAGAAATAAAATCAGAAGAAGATGAGTATGTGTCAAAGCCAAAGTTTTCTTTGACTATGGAAAACTTCATGCCATCTAATTCAAAGCCACGGGTGCCTCCCCATTAAACGGCACAACCTAAACAGGCGAATTAGGCAGATTCTTCATCAGAAGAATAATTAATCTGCAGTTATGTTGATATGATTCCATTAACAGATCCATATGCCAGTCGAAGTTTCAATTTCGAGGAGCTTGAATTCCCTGTATCAAAGAGGGGAATTAGAGGATGTTCCAGAGGCTCAAGATACAGGGGAAGACGTGGATCTTTCAGAAGCCACTACTCCAATTCTACCCCTGCTAGAACTGTGTACACAGTATAAACTCGTGGTAGAGCCCTTCAGCGAGCTCAGCAAGAACAAGAAAGTTCTTCTACCAATAGAAAATTCATTCCTGACACAATTATTTTGGAAGACCGATTGAAGGTTTCATCTTCTTCCTCTTAGCAAGTAAATGGATCTAATCGGTCTAATCTTCCAAAACCAGGAATATTGCCAAATCCTATCCCAATACAAGATGCATCAACTTCCAAAGCATCTGCTTCCAAGGTACCTGATAAACCACATATTCCTGTTGGGAAACACAGACCTCTGGATCAAAAGTATGATGTATTAAAAAACTTTTCCTATGTACCAGCCAAGTTATCAATTCTGGATGCTTTGAATCTGTCAAAAGATCTTCGGGAAGCACTCATGGAGGCTTTGTCAAGTCCTCCGGAGTTTGAAACTAAAATCGCTGCAGCTGAAGTCTATCACATAAAGAATAATCCTACATAATTCCATGCAGTAATATCTTTTACCGATTAAGATGAAGATGATGTTGTGCATTGGAATATTAGACCTTTGTACTTATCTCGCAAGTTCAGTGGTGTAGACGTCTGAAGAGATTTCATTGACAATGGTTCTCGAGTTAACCCCATGCCCATTCGTAGAATTCGTTGATTAGGCATCACAGAATCTGATTTATCTCCTTCTACCATGATGTTACAAGGATATGATAAAAATGAACAAGAACCCCTGGGCGTAGTTACACTCAGAACTCAGTTTGGAGATCTTGTGTCCAATTCGGATTTCATGGTTTTTGATCAAGACTTAGCTTTCAACATCTTGCTTGGAAGACCTTGGCTACATCAACATGTGGCTATCCCTTCATCATACCATCAATGACTCAAATATTGTTTCAATGGTCAAGTTGGGACATTGTATGGTGATAAGGACTCGATCAAGACATGTGAGTCTCAATACATTGAGGCGGAATTCTATCACATGAAAGGAATGGAGAAATCCACAACAAAGGAGATTACCAAAGTTAATGCTCCATATGGTTTGGAGAAGATTCTAGTAAATCCATTAACAAATGTGAGTAAAGATTATGTGTTGCCTATCATTGAAAATGACAAAATATACCCAAATCAAAATACACTTATGGAAAGATCCATAAAGTCAATTACGACAATCGGGCCAGACAACATGGGAGGAATTGGTAACCCACCAAGCAGTGATGAAGTCACAAATGTTAACGTCTTCATTTCATCTGTTAAAATCCAACAAGTCTATACTTCGCCAATTAGGCCAGAAGAAGTTATAGAAAAATATTAGGTGAACAATGATGTCAATTCTCAATCCATCATCTCCTCTTTATTACCCAAATTAGACCCTTCATCACCAATCGGGTTGGAAATGGACGCTTCTTCTTCAAGATGTTCAAATTTTGACAGCTCTTCTGATCATGAAAATTCTTCTCTATCATCTACTATGAAAGTAGAAATGGGACAAATAATACTTGATGATTAAGAAGAGGAAGATCTCATAGATGCTCCTCCATCATTTGAAGAGGGTATCTTTACCACTGTGGATGAACTCAGAGAAATAAATCTGGGTACAAAAGAAGATCCACTCCCCACTTTAATCAGTGCGTCCATGACTCTTGAAGAGAAAGAGATGTATATTTCTTTTCTAAATCAAAATAGATATATATTTTCTTGGAACTATATAGAAATTCCTGGGCTTGATCCTAATG
This sequence comes from Viscum album, assembly GCA_963277665.1. NCBI lineage: Eukaryota > Viridiplantae > Streptophyta > Magnoliopsida > Santalales > Viscaceae > Viscum > Viscum album. The sequence goes on along the minus strand of OY728132.1, from coordinate 25,948,759 downwards.
TTTCTAATCATCATTTGGGTTTACCAGAAGAACATCGAGGATTTAAGCAAGCCGCGAGAAGAACACACCCAACTTATGATTCCAATATTGAAGCTGAAGTGGATAAGATTATCAAAGAAAACATTATCAGATAAGTTCAATATCCCAAGTGGTTGGATAATATTTTCCCTGTAAAGAAGAAGAACAGAGAAATTAGAGTTTTCAAATATTTCAGAGATCTTAATTGGCATTGTCCTAAGGATGATTTACCAGTTCCGATTACAGAACTTTTAATTGATGCAGCAGCTGGCTATGAAGCACTTTCCTTCATGGATGGATATTCCAGATTTAATCAGATCCGAATGGCCCCAGAAGATGAGGAATCCACAGCCTTAAGATCCCCTCAGGATGTGTTTTTCTACCGGGTAATTCCCTTTGGCTTAAAAAAATGCAGGTGCAACATATCAGCGTGCTATGCATCGTATCTTCGAACCCTTCTTAGGGTAGTTTGTTGAATGCTATGGAGACGATTATGTGGTTAAATCCAAACATCGTTCTAATCACTTGGATGATTTGGAAGTCATATTCCACAAGCTTCAATAACATAATTTGAAGATGAACACCTTAAAAAGTGCTTTTGGGGTAACCGCAGGAAAATTTCGTGGCTTTTTTGTACACCATCATGGTATTGAAGTCAATCCTGAGAAGACCAAGTAAATCCTTGGTATGTCACCTCCTCTAAATTTGAAATAATTTAGATTACTTCAATGACACTTAGACCATATTCGGCATTTCATCGCCAATTTGGATGGAAAAAGTTTACCCTTCACCAAATTGATGAAGAAGGGAGTCACTTACCAGTGGATTGAAGAATGTCAAGAAGCATTCGATATTTTAAAGAAATACCTCTTGAGTCCACCGGTACTCATGCCACCTATTTAAGGAAGACCACTTATCCTCTATGTGACAGCTCTAGAGTGATCATTGGGTGCCTTTATTGCTCAAAAAAATGATGATGGGAATGGAAACTGCCTCTTCTATCTCAGTAAAACTATGATTGAAGCAGAAACCTGGTATTCAAGTATTGAGAAGTGCTGCCTGGCATTAATCTATGTAGTTCAAAAGTTGATACACTACCTACAACATCATGAGGTCCAATTGTTATCTCTCAATAACCCTCTCAAATTCATCCTTAGTCGTCTGATGCTTACAAGACGTCTGGAAAGATGGGTAGTTATTTTGCAGCAATTCGACATTCAGTATGTGTCTCAAAAGGCGATAAAGGGCCAAGATCTGGATGATTTCCTGGTTGAACAGCCTTCAGTGGAAGACACATCTTCAGATATTGAACTCCCTGATGAAGAATTCTTCTCTATTCAAGAAATTCATCAGGCATGGGAAATGTATTTTGATGGTGCTTCCAGAAGTCCAACAGGGAGGAAAATGGAAAATCCTAAATACAACAAAGTTGTCTTAGGAATTGTTCTCATTTATTCAGAAAAGGCAGTGTTACCTTATTCATTATCATTGTGGGAAGGTGGTACCTATAATGAAGCTGAATACCAATCTCTCATCACAAGCGTGGAATTAGCGCTTCAAGAACAAGTGAATCACTTAAAGGTGAAAGGTGATTCAGACCTGGTAATCAAACAATTCAATGGGGATTATGCCATCAGAAAAGAAGAAATAATACCTTTGTATGATTACGTTAGAGAGTTAATGGAGGAATTCCCTTAGGAACTGACATTTTCTTGTGTCCCAAGATCACAAAATGCTCAAGCTGATACACTGGCTAATATAGCCACAGCTTTGGCAGATCCAAATAGAGACGAGACAACTATCATTATTTCCCACCGTCGTGCAATTTCAACTTATGTTCGAATCAGAACAGAGGAAATTAATGAAATTAGTCCCATTCCTGAACCGTATGGTCATACTATAGGATGGAAGTCACCTATCAAGTAATACCTCCAAAATGGAACATTTCCACCTGATAGAGCCGCAGAAGAACAAATTTGGCGAGGTGTGGTCAATTTTACTCTTTATGATAGCCCAGATCACCTAGAGAAAATTCTCTACAAACATGGTTTTGATGGAGTTCTCTTCAGATGCATTGATGGTTAAGAGACAATGGTTGTCATGAAGGAAGTACATGCACGAGTTTGTGGTGCCCACCAGTCTGGATATAGACTGTCTGATCAAATTCAAAGGATTGGATACATTTGGCCTTCAATGATACAATATTGTGTTGATTTCACAAAGAAGTGTAATTCATGCCAAGTACATGCAAACTTCATTCATCAACCTCCAGATTTGCTTCATAAAACTAAATAGTCATGCAGATTTTCCACATGGGGAATGGATGTGGTGGGACTTTACCCTTCGTCTACATCCAAGCAGTTTAAGCACAATATTACTGCTACTGACTTCTTTTCCAAATGGGCAGAGGCAATACCTCTCAAGGAAGTCAGTTCTAAATGAGTTGTTAGCATCATCAAGTATAACATCATTACTAGATTTGGTGTCCCTCATACCATATTGGTAGAAAATGGCACCAACTTCTGTTCATCCGAGGTGAAGAAGTTGTATCAAGAATACAACATCAAATCCAACCATTCATCTCGGTATCATGCAGTGTCCAATGGCCAGATAGAAGCCTTCAATAAGACTTTCAAATATGCTGCAAAATATGGTGGATAAAGACAAGAAGTCTTGGCCTGATAGACTCTTTCATGCTTTATGGTCTTATCGGACTACCACCCACACTGCAACTCGGTCAACTCCATATTCATTGGTATATGGAACAGAAGCCGTCTTTCCTATTGAAGTTCAATTGCCTTCGCTCAAAGTAGCCATTTGTGATCAGTCATCTACAGATAAACAATCTCAAAAGCGATTGAATGAATTGGGACAATTAGATGAGAAAAGATTGTGCAATTTTCACCACTTGAATGTCTATCAGAATCGAATAGCACGAGCTTTTAACAAAAAAGCTTGTCTTCGTTCATTCACTCAGGGAGAATTGGTATTAGTTCTCAGAACTCCAACGATACCAGGAAATGAACCTCCCAAGATTGATCCAAAATGGGATGGACCTTACTCAATACATAGGGTCTACTCCAATGGAGCTTATTCATTAATCTCGATGGATGGAGAACTCATCACTACTCCAACCAATGCCAGATTTTTGTAGAAGTATTTTGTATAAACACAAAATATATCATAAATGGTCCAGTATGACCTTAAACTGCACCACCGTCCAGCAAGACGTTAAACTACATCATCAATGGTCCATACATATGACCAAAAACTATTTGTACTTTCATCCCACACGACGTTAAACTGTGAAAAAGTTCCCTAAATGGTCCGACATGACCTTAAACTGCACCACCGTCCAGCAAGATGTTAAACTACATCATCAATGGTCTATACATATGACCTTAAACTATTTTTACTTTCGTCCCAGACGACGTTAAACGGTGAAAATGTTCCCTAAGTGGTCCGGTATGACCTTAAACTGCACCACCATCCAACAAGACGTTAAACTGTATCATCAATGGTCCATATATATGACCTTAAACTATTTTTACTTTTGTCCCACACGACGTTAAACTGTGAAAAAGTTCCCTAAATGGTATTGTATGACCTAAAATTGCACCACCGTCCAGCAAGATGTTAAATTGCATCATCAATGGTCCATACATATGACCTTAAACTATTTGTACTTTCATCCCACATGACGTTAAACTGTGAAAAAGTTCCCTAAATGGTCCGGTATGACCTTAAACTGCACCACCGTCCAGCAAGACGTTAAACTTCATAATCAATGGTCCATACATATGACCTTAAACTATTTTTACTTTCATCTCACACGATGTTAAACTGTGAAAAAGTTACCTAAATGGTCCAATATGACCTTAAACTACACCACCGTCCAGTAAGACATTAAACTGCATCATCAATGGTCCATACATATGACCTTAAACTATTTGTACTTTCATCCCACCCAACGTTAAACTGTGAAAAATTTCCCTAAATGGTCCGTTATGACCTTAAACTGCACCACCGTCCAGCAAGATGTTAAACTGCATCATCAACGGTCCATGCATATGACCCTAAACTATTTGCACATATGTCCAACATGATGTTAAACTGTGTCCCCTTCATCGTCCTTGCTATATGACGTTAAACTATACAACAACGTTCCATACATATGGCATTAAACTATTTGAATTCCTTTCGTCTCACATGAGGTTAAACTGTGACGTCCTAACTACATGATGCTAAACTGTACAAAAGTCCCTTACGTCCAGCATGACATTAAACTGTATCGTCCCATTTTCGTCCAACATGACATTAAACTATGAAAAAAGCCCCCAATATGTCCTACATGACATTAAATGGTGTACTCTTTTGTCCTTACTGCATGACATGAAACTACACAGTCCCCCTTTCATCCAACATGAAGTTAAATTATATTGTCCCCATCGTCCTAACTACATGACGCTAAACTGTACAAAAAATCCTTGATACGTCCTACATGACATTAAACTATACTTTGTCCCTGCTACATGACATTAAATTGTGTAGCACCAAGAGTCCTAACTGCAAGACTTTAAACTGCAAAGTCCCTTCATACGTCCTGCATGAAGTTAAACTGTGTATCGTTAAGGTTGTTGCTACCTCTTGTTTCTCACACCAAGTATGACTCAAGTGAGCTTAGAGTAAACTTCAACCATAACACCCTCTCTGGGCCGCTAACCATGTGTAAGTCCCAACATAGTTTTTAGGTCATTGTCCCCAAAAACAACTTAATCACTAATTCATTCTTCAATTGAACTACACGGACATTGATCCTTGCCTTCCAGGATGGGTACGTAGGCAACCTCCAAAGGTTCAATCCCAAAACCAATCTCATCACATCGTTTCACCTCTATCCCATACGATGTTGATTCGTGAAACCATCCCTAGAATCAATATCATTACATTGGTTCACTTTCTTCCTTGTTATACGACATTAAACTATACAACACTTTTGTCCAGTATGACAATAAAATAAATTATTCTTTGATACCATCACCTGAGAGGGAACCATTATTTACACTGATTTTTCAATCATGTTTCATTTCAAAAAAAAACTACGTACATACATGGCAATGCCCAGACCTTTTATCTTGGGTTAAACCACCATCGTAGTAAAGTCTCCTCTCACCCTTTACATGTACGAACCGAATTTGTATAGAGGGTATTTCTAGAACTACGTGGGCTTTATTACTGTCCTTATGGGATACATAGGAATGTTTGAGTGTCCCTCGAATCTAGCCCCAAATCTTTTGGGCCTAACCCCAAATTCCACTTTCAGTCCCTTGGCTGATAAGTCCCCATGAAAACACACACTGCGTTTTTTTTCTTACAATGGTCCAAATTCTATGACCTTAAACTAAGATCTCTAATCTGTTTTTCCCACAGGCCGTTAAACTATAGTTTAATAACTATGTATGGCTTGATTCCCATTCGTATAGGATATGTAGTGAAGTCCAAAATTTCAATTCAGGATCTAGCCACAACATGATTATGGTTATCATTGATCTGTGCATCTCTGTATACATTGGAAAATACCCATATTTATGTTTCATAATCCTAACCTTAAGTATTTTAAGATCTTTATAACCCTTTTCTTGACTTCTAGTCACAAAAAAGTCAAACTTCTGAGAATTCATTTGCATGACTATCTAACACGTGCCCTTAGGCGGCGTTGCATAAACAGTATCCATAACATATTTGTCAGCCAAAAGATGCTATTATTTGACTATACAGCCAACTCCCTTAGGTGGCCCTACATAATTCAACCACCTTACAGGTTTGTCAGATAATGCTAACTTCATTATTGGGAATAAAGCCTCTTTTTTCCTTAGTTGTCTTAAATGACAATATGTAGGGATACTAAAAAATATCAATCCTTAACATATTTGTCCCATATCCTTTTTCATGATCTAGAAGTATTCAGGTCTATGGTTTATATTCTCCTTCCCTGCGTTTGGGTCAGACCTTCATAAGAGTGATATCCATCCAGTTCTTCGATAATCTTGGTTGGAAATATCTTCCCCATATTCGAGTACCCTTTTCCATACAACAAGCTCTATACACTGGAAAATTTGAATCTCCATAAACTTTCACTAGCTTTTAGCACTATGAAAGTAAATTTCTGAGAGTTCTTTTGCTTGACTATGCAGCAAGTCCCATAGGAGGCCTTGCATAAACAGTCTACATAATATACTTGTTAGCCAAAAGATACTATTTATTTGACTATGCAACCAATGCCCTTAGGTGGCCCTGCATAATTCAACCCCTAATGGGTTTGTTAAATAATGGTAACTTCATTCTTGTGAACTACTTCTTCTAATTCCTTTTAGCTATTTTTAATATCATTCCTCAGATTCAAATATTCTTAAGTCATAGTTTACATATTTTACCTCATACTTGAGTACGGTACTATGTTTTCAGATGAATTGTCAAGGAATTGAGTCAATTTTAATCCATTTCGGTCAATGCTATTTCAACCTTAGACATTATCCTTTTTATGTCCGACATGCATGACTTTAAACTGCCCACAAAAGACAAAGGAACTTTGAATAAAAGTCAAGTTCCAGCTCACTAAACAAACATTTTTTATGATTTAGGTAATATTGAGCAATTAAAAGAATCAAAGTTTGTAGGGTTACTTACATTAATCCTAGTAAAAATCAAACTATTCTTACTAGGGCCATTGGCTTAGGTAAAATTTAAAGCAGGTAGCAGGAAAATACGTGCACAAGTGATTGAACATGAAAGCATTCTTTCCATTTGATGCACAAGAATTAGAGGGACATCCACAGATTGGAGCCTCTTCTCTTTTTCAAGAGATTACAAAAGACTGTCAGTATAAGTCTTCACTTGATGTACAACATCCTGAGCTTCATCAGCAACTACTTGAAGCTCGTGCACTTGACCAGCTTCACTCTTCTCAGCTAGATGGAGTGCCTTCTTGGCATCTGCAATGGCTTTCATGCCATTCGTTTGAGATCAATCCAATGAATTATTGAGCTGATCAAGTTCCCCAATAACAGCATCTAATTGTTGCTGGAGCTGCACCTGCTGGACGACTTTTTCTTTGATTTTATGCTTCAGTTCCTTCATATTGGCAACATAATCAGCCTCAGCTTGGGATACCACAACCTCAAATTCACTGATGTTAACTGACAGTTTCACCCTGTTCAGATCTTCACGACACTTTTTCTCCTGCTCCCTCTTGAAGATGACTTGTTTCACCACGACATGGATCTTTTCATATCCAAAACTACCAAGTCCCAGAATGACAAACTGGGATGACAATCGAGGGATCTTAGATGATATATATTCTAAAGGAACCTCAGGTATGATTTTCCATATGTTGTTCCATGCCTTGTGTCATGAAAAGCTGAACGCTTTAAGAACATCTGGGTCTGATTCAACATTATCATCACATGGGGTCATGTAATCTAGGATTAATGAACATAAGGAAGTGCCCTGTTCTACTCTTCCCCCCCGACCTGTGTTTTTTCGCTTTCAATTCCCGTTGGGGAAGAGGCTGATGCCTCACCTCCAGATCTAGTCACTGTAGTTGATGGACCTGCATGATTAATTAAAATCTTTGGTTATCTTTAAAGGATAACAAAAGAATTTATTGTCTTGAAAATTAAGTACAATCACAAATATTGTTTTCCCTTACCTGACGGTGGATCAGAAACCTGAGAAGACTCCTCCCCATATTTCCCGGTCTCAATAGGATCTTCAAGATGGGTCTTAGGAGGGTATACTAGGTTTACCTCTACATGAGATAATGTTTCTGCAATGGTAGGGTTGACATCAATGTTTACGCCCTCTTCAGGCATTGGCAGTTCAACAGATTCTATGGATGGAACTGCATATTATTTTCAGTTATGATTAGAAGTGTAAATTATAAGAAAATTTACTGGGTGAAGGATAACTCTCACGCCCAAGGTCTTCTAAATCACATGACAACTTAGTATGATCATAAAATTCTTTGAAAGACATGCCATGATTCATCATTTCATCCAATGATATTTCATAATCCCGGTTAGTCTCATCAGTGGGAGCGTTTGATACGTCTTCTTGACGACTGAAGTCCTGCAGCCCCTGACCCTGGACAACATCTTCGGGTAAAATCACAGCATCAGTTGCAACAGTCGCTAGAAGCTCTAATGCAAGAGTTGAACCTGAAGTCTCATAGAATAGAATTCAGTTGGTGTTTCGTTCAACATTTTTATAATATTATTGACTTACCGGAAACAGGTTTTTCTCTTCTTGCAACAGCAGTAGGATGGATACTGGGAATATATGCTAGCTCTTCTCCAAGAGCAGCCAAGTCAACTTGGATCCGTGATTGTTCCACAACACCCTTCGTGGTATTTGAAGGAGGATCAGTCATTTCCCTCAGGGGGTAAATTCAATAAGCCCCTGTATTCCCTAGAAATATGAGTAACCATGTGGTCTTGGGTATAGACTCATGATTACCTGAAGGACTTACCACTACTAATGAAGCGTTTAGCTGTGGACTTCCTCTTTCGTTGCCTTTGCTTCTTTGATTTTTTGGGAGTATCGGCAGTCTCCCTTATTGGCACTTGGATTGGAAATTGGAAGGCTATGTCCAACGCCTCATTCATGGCCTTCTGGCCTGGAGATATCTCGCCCGGTTTGCGAGGAGAATTAGCAGCAGCCCCGATGACAGTACCACAAAGGTTATACTGTGGCGAAGGAACCTCAGTTACATTCTTTGCAAGCTGCAAGATGAAGAAAATAACTTCCTTAAGTAACAATGCTTCGACTGGAATCATGTTGCAAAGCAAATAAGGAAAGAAAACTTACATCTTCAGGATCCACATACTCATGCCACTCCTCATCTCCAGAACCACCAGCCCCCTTATTGGCACCATGATCAATCATTTTCTTCACACACCTTGTGACAGGAACAAACTCATCAGTGGCATATATGAGCATTTCCAGCTCTCTGATGTATGCCCACACTTCATTGGGGTTATCCTCATATTGGATATCTGTAGAATACATGGGATTCCCTATTCCAGGAAGTTGTAGGCCCTCACATAAATCCATCCATGCGGTCTCAGTACCACAATACAAAATCTGCCATAACTGGACAACCTCTGGTCTTAGATATGAAGGCTGTGAAAAAGGTCCTACAATATTTGTCTTCAATTTCTTCCCAGCTTCTGCAAATACAGATAAGGAATAATAAAATAAGACTTATTGCTTTATAAGGTAGCAGTGATTAAATTACTACAGTGAAGTAACTCTCCAGGAGTTGATGGAGTGGGTATTTTAATTCTGGATGGAGGATTTTATCGGGAAAGAAACCGCTTTTCCACTGGTTGTGCCTCATCATCCCCATCATGGGAATCTGGTGAATCAGTCCCACAGTAGGATTCTGGCCAATAAGCATCAGGTGGGTAAGCTTCACCTTCATGAGGAAGGGTTTCTTTCTCTACAATCCTATTCCTTTTCCCCACATGATAAACTGGGTGATTCAATATCCCTTTTGGGTATGATGCTATCTAGTATTCGGAATAATATGTAGTCAAATTATGTGCCGCTTTTTCAACTGGTAGATCAAATACTACCCCAGTATTTTCCGTTGACATCAACAACCATAGTTGTCGAGAAACCATCAGATGTTTCTCTAACCTGACATGTACTGGAGGAGATAGGACAATCTATTGCGTACATTTTAATTGACGTGCAAATCTATATGGAGCATAGGCCTCGCATATAATTTCACCGTCAATCCTGGCAACTAGCAAACCATCCCTGCAAGCTAGCATGTATTCCCTACAATCCAAATGGGTTGTTCCATCATCAAAAAACCGCTCGGTTGGCGGACTTCCATAGGGAAAGAATTTGAATTCCTCAAACATGCTCAGCCTCACTTTCATTTCATAGGAATTAACATCTAATGGAGGAACTCCAGAGAATTCTTGCACTGACGGCCTGAAATAACATCCAAGAACTTGTAATACATTCTATACATTGTAAGTCATGAAATTAGTGGAAATCCATCCCCATAAAACTTGGAATGGTCCCACTATTCTTAAAGGAGATTTACCCATGAAAACATGAAGTAAAATCCTATGACTCTTTTCTAAAATGTGGGTAGCCAACCCAACCATTTTTCCCTCATCCAATTTTGCCACATTGATGAAGGTCTCTGGCCTAACGCCTCCCTTCGAATCCCTGGCTGGAAAGAGATAAACGCTGAGCCACATTGCCAAGAAGCCCGCCAGACGAGTCTTCTTTGGGATCATATGATTCACCTCATATCCCCGTTTCTCAAACACTCCTGCTTCTTGAGTTGGCCAGAATGTGCCATGATCACCCCTCTTCTCAGGTTTTGGGAAGGTGGTAGGATGTTTGGGCCTCTTATCCTTGGATTTCTTTTTCTTGGATCCTTTCTCCTTCAGCTCATTTTCCATTGACTCCTTTTCTTTCTTATCAATAAGAAATATATTAATCCACTCCTCCAGATGAATATCCTTTCTAGAATAAGTTAATGAGGTCTCTGAACTCTTGAGCCTATGGAAGATCTTAAATAATTCCAGAGCTAAAGCATGAGTCTTCTCTGAGTCACTCCATGTCACCTTGGGAAGAATGAATTCATCATATATATCTCCCAAAATTGGAGCCCCTGAGATCTTGTGGACATCCCATAGACCGATACCTACTTATCCATGAATCAGATGGAAATAATTAGTTTCCTGGCTCTAGTGGTTGAGTATCTATGGCATGAAGTTATCATGTCTGTAAACATATGTTTGCCCAACCCAAACAACTTCGTATATCACCACTCCTTTCAGATCTTCGTCAAAATCTGAACATGTTTTTCACACCCAGTATGCCCATATCCAAGTTGGCTTCACACCTCCCCCAGGACGGAAGTCCCAACTTTTCTTCCAGCCTTTGGATTGATCCATCTGAGCATTTCAGAAGATTGAAGGACGACAATGTGGTTTCATCTCGAGCGTATGAGGTTTTAAATCTAGTGTAAAGGGCTATGATGCATCATTTAGGCCTTCTCCACTGTTCCAGAATTTATAAATCCTCCTCCACATGAGTTATTTATTGAAGCAAAGTTGGTGTAATTTTGAAACCATGAAAATGGAAGATAGTTCTTTTCTTTTGGAATGGTGACTTCTCACAGATGACCATAACCATACAAAGGCAGATAAGGGCATTGGGGGAATTCATGATGATATTTCTTCAGATACTTATCCAAATTCGGAAGAGTGATATCTTTGACAGTATAATAATCATGGCAAAAAATGTTCATCATATCATCAATCCGCTTGCTAGCCAGTTCATCAACTATTCCGGGTCTAAGAGCCATTGATTCTGCACAAAAGTTGAATAAATTAACTTTTAAGTAAGTTGATTTTTCATAGAATTTGTGAAGGAATTTCAGAAAAAATGGCTAAGGCATTAAGGCGCTCAAGTATGGATGTGTCGCGCAAGTGTTAATGGGTCATGCAAGTTTTTGGCGCACATGTATCACCGCGCAAGTCCTATTACTTTGACAACAGTGCGAAAAAGAAGAAAAAGCGGAAAATGGGAAACTTGCACAGCGAAGGGGACCTGCACGGCGAGAGCTCGAGAATCCAGAATCAGATGCCATGCGCGGAAAAAGACCGCGTATTTATAGGCCAGGCGGACCATCTGCAGGCCTAGAACCAGTGCGCTCCAGCCCTGTGCGACTCAAACCTGCGCGCCAAGTGTTGCGCACTGAAAGACTTGCACGCCACCTTTCCTTTGGTTTTCTCATTTTCCTCAGAGTCAAATCCTCATTTCTTTCAGATCCAACTCTGAGGGGGGACTTTTTTTGACTCTACGTTTTTGTCACTTTGTCTAAACGAATGGAAAGGAAAATGACTTAGCACAAATTGATTCATTCCTTTGAAGAAAAAATCAAAAATAGGCAAAGGCATGAAGAAGGATTCAAAAGAACATGGGCCACGCAAGATCCATCATTATCGCGCAAGTCCACTTGCGCGACGCCTAATGGCCGCGCAAGTGACTTACGCACCCTAAAGGATAACCACCCGGGTCTTCTTCAGCCTAAAAATAGACCCTCTGGGCCCCCCATTAGAGGAGGAATTTTTCTTAGAAACTCAGATTTGAGCTCCCGCCATGCAAGTCTCTTCTCAAAGCTTCCGAAACACTTCTATGGTAATTTCTTACATAGAACGGAAGATCAAAAGAGGGGGAGGAAGGCTTAAGTGTTGAAAATTATCAACACATGCGTGCCTGAGTGACCATACCATAAGTGAAATGGCCCCGCTTGCGCACCGCCTAACTCCTTCAATAGAACTTGCGTTCCACTCTTCTGGAAAGAACCTCAAGATGATTATAAGGGCTTTAATCAAGAGTCGCTCAAGTATTATACTGCTGGTTAATCGTTGCGCAAGTACCCATGTGTCGCACAGATATACCTGCGTGACCGAACATGCGTGCCCACGCAGTACTTGTGCGACTCTTAGGACTTGCCTGCCCTTACCTTTTTTGGGTGCCCTTCTTGCCTATTTCATCCCTCTTATGACATTCCAACTCTCTTGTTCAAGATTCAGTCTTCAAGACACTCTTCAAATCCATTTATGCAATGGTTTCTTGATTTTAGTCCCTTATCTGAAAGGCATTCTGTGGAATATCTCTCAAAACCTAGTGATTTACAGATCTTTATGTCACTAAAGATTGAGATTTCATTCATTCAACCTCATCCTTTAAGATGAGAGAACTCATTAACATTGGCCTCCTTTTTAAGATTAAGCCCCAGTCTCGAAACTAGGCATCATTTTTAGGAGTAAGCCCCAGTCACAATATAGGAATCCTCTTCAGAAGTAAGCCCCAAGTCCCTTAATTTTTTCAAGTCTCTTAACTTGGGCCTCCTTTTCAGGAGTAAGCCCCAGTCTCAAACCTAGGCCTCCATTTCCAGAGTAAGCCCCGATCTTAATTTCTCTTAAACAGTCATAATTTACCTTTGACATGGGATTCTTTTTTAGGACTAATACCCAATTATAAGTCCTCTCATAATTTGGGCCTCCTTTTTAAGAGTAAGCCCCCAGTTAGAGTATTCAAATCTCCATGAAGTACATATACCTTTATGGACCATGTTCCTGGATTTCTTCCCTGAAGTAAATCCTAGTCTTTATTTATCTGGGAAGTCATACATACATAAGTCCCACATTATTTCTTAATTATTGCATCTTTCATGGCAAAATTGTTTGATTTTTACCAATACCTCTTGTTTCTCACACCGAGCATGACTCACGTGAGCTTAGAGTGTTAAAGTAATTATGACATCCTTCTTTGAGACATCAATCAAAAACATCATATCACTTACTCAAACTATGTGGGTTCTGATTCCTTTTTTTTAAACAAAGGATACGTAGGTAGCCCATCTGCGGGTTCGATCCCAACTCTGAAATAATCTATGTCCATCTGAATGACAATAAACTTCAAGTGCCCCACCGAGTGGCTTCAAAACCAGCATGGTTATCATAATGACCAAGATAATTCTATATAAATGTGTCGAAGGATACCATTGACCAAGAATCTCTAATAAATACAGATGATTCTCTGTTGATGAAGAACCTCGAATACATATAAAAGAATCTCTAAATTTCCTACATATTTAATCATTGATTGTCAGATCTGCAGGAAAGCTCATTTTATACTTGGTAATGTAATAAGGATTCACGAACATAACTAAAATATATAAAGAGAGTCCCAGAGTAGACAATAATTCCCCTAAAAAAGGTGTGATGAGTCCGACCTCCCATGCTCTCGACCAATGCAAATTCCTAAACCTCAATAGTCCACAAACTAATGAGCGCCTACCTTTGGAAAGTAGGTCCAAATGGATGTGGAATCATTGGATGTTTCTGGTTCTATGAAAAACCCTATTAGAAACCGATTGGAATGTTTAAACCTCCCATCAAGGAGGTCATCCCCAAATTCCGAGGGAAACATCAACATCCACTTCTATAAAATTGGATACAATACCGCCAATCGTGAGTACGACGGACTACCTCCTCGTGAACCAATGAAATTAATTTCCCATCACCAACAAAAAATTATGTATATAATGATGAATTTAATGTATATATAAAATATTTAGGACATAATTATTCTAATGAAATTATAATATCAATTTTTCCTTATTAACATCCAATATGTAGGAAAATAGTAAAATTGCTCACGCGTACGTGTAGACTACCACCTCTTCAAAGTATTGCAACACATTTTATGTTATTGAATTAAATGGATGGATAATATGATATATATAATAGATAAATATGATATAAATGATATAACAATGGTTCTATCAGGCTGAATTAATATTTATATTTCATTTTTTCATTCGTTGATGAAATGAAAACAACATTCATGTGTACGCAAGGCCTACTATCTCTATGAACAATGTAATTTATTACATTGTCTCTAGCTTTTTTAAAGGACTCTGAATATGTATATTATGAATATATATGATATTATATAATTAATATATTTATTTAAATTATGGAACAAAAATCAATATACAAGGAAAAAACATCCAAACTAGAATATACATGAAAAATGAAGCGGTTATATCTATGAACAACATTTTCAATAAATAATTGTTAATGAATGCATAGTAATAGAGTTATAATTAAATAATATATGTTATTATATATTTTTATATGTTTCTATTATAGAAATAAAACAAATATATTTTTATATATGATTTTTGAACCTTTATGAAGAAATTTTAGACTTGTCATAAGAGATTTGAATATCAATTTAATTTTTATGAGACACATGCCATATTCTCCCCTTGTTACTTTTGTGTGGTGTATATACTGAAAATTTATCTATATTATGGTTCCTAATTTTTTATTTATGGGAATATACATATACATATACATATATTTTTCTTTCATTAATGGGAATTTTAATTCAAATGTTACAAAAGTTGTAAGTGATTTAGGTTACAATTTCATTACTTATTGAGATTGTTTTTTATTAAGATTCAAATGAAGAAATATTATGAATATACTATTAATAATGTCCTTAATTTTATTATCCTATTTTTATTTATATAGTCTACATATTTTATTTTCATTTCAAACTCTTAAAAAGTAATGAGACCAAAATATTGTATTTAAGGAAAATTGATTTTATTTCTCTCTTAAGTCAAAAGTATGTATTCATCCAAATCCATATTTTCAAAGAAAATAAAGAATGTTTGAAATATTATCTAAAAATAATTTAATGTAATTTTTACCCATGATAAAATTTTTAAAATATGTTTTAAATTTAATATTCTTGTTAATTTCTAAAATAATGTAATTTTGACTTTTTTCGAAATATGTGACAGGAATTGGTTTTTTCATGTGTACGAAATGAATGTTATTTTATACCAGCACGACCACACAATGATTAAAATATTCCATTATAAGTATCCAATGTTATTTTAAATGAATAACATTTCATTAATATTTGGTATGTTTTTTGGGATTTTAATGTGGTAATTTCAAAATGGAAAATATATTTTCTCCAAGAATGTTTTAATGATATTATTATGGAATTTTTATTCATCAATGAAAATAACTATTGGGGATACATGTCTTTTCAAAGGGATATTATCCAATGGTACCTTAATAATTAATTCCCATGATGTTTTAGGATTATTAAAAAATTATATTCATGGAACCATCTTGTTTTACAAGGGTTATGAAAGGATGAATTGGTGAAATGTTTTTGAAATTCATTTCTTTTCCACAAGTTATTCCATGATAAAATGTTTATGAAACATATTTCTCTTTTCTTATTATGATATGATATATTTTTTAGGATATTTTATCACACATATGTATTATTTTAATTATGTTATGGGTGGTACAATAATTATATTACTTCCAATGAATTGGGTAATAATGGATAACTCATGAGTTAACTATGATTTGCGTGAACTTAATTTCATATTCATAATGTTATGTGTGTAATTGGTTTCATTTTAAAATGTTTATGTGTGGAATTGGTTTTATGTCTGAATGGTTATGTCTGGACGTAGATTTATATCCATAAGGTTATGTGCAAACCTATTTTCTTGTCTATAATGTATTGTGTTGATCGGGTTACGTGGCCATAAGGTTTTGGGAGGACTAGGTTTCAGGTCTATAATTTTATTCATGGACATGGATTTTATTTCCATAAGATTATGAGTTGGAATTATTTCTTGTCCACAACAAAATGAAAAAAAATATTTCTATTTATACTTCTTCAAAATGTTATAATTTTACGTTTTTTCCTTATTTTAATATATTTTTTATGATCAATTGGGTTTTTTTTTCTTTTTTTATTATTTTTGTTTTATGAATGACCAAAACATATTCCATGTCTCAGGGATATGATCTATGCATTAAAGGTTATATTTTTCCATTATTAATATCATATTCTCACACACTAATGTACATGTTATGTTTATGTGATTGATGATATATCCCTTACTTACCCTTACTAAGCACCTAGACTATCCAATTATTTTGTTACCTTTAAGTTCGTCATAAATTAAGGATTTTTGTTGGATATTTTTATATATAATATCTTTATAAGTGATATTGAAGTTCTTTCATGAAATAAAAATATTTTTTTCTGGTATCCAAAGACACTAATCATTTATATCCCTTGGGTTTTTATTTAAGAACTGTATTTAATATTAATTAAAAAAAGATATAATATATATTTATCAAAATAATGGGTTGTTAAAGAGGGCCACTCGGTGAGGATACTAGTTGTTCAAATACACCTTCAAACCATTTATATACCCTAAGAATGTAATCCAACAGAAAATAAAACAATTGAAAATTAACCACAAGGAAATCCAAATTGCAGTATATTAACAAAAAACATCATCAAGTAAGATTAATACCACCCAAATCTATCACTAATAGATGGATTTTCACCACCACCAATATCCTCCACCACATAATGTCTTTCCGTTATAATATTCTCACTATGACTCATCATACTATCTCTATAAGAGGAAATCAATTAACAATACCTAGATAATAGAAACCCTAATGGTATTTTGGGTTGAAATGTCAAGAGACTTAAGGGGGTGAAACTGATATAATTTCCATAACCACTACCATCTAGGAGACTATCAATGACACTACTACAAATAATGCCTATAATAGTGAAAAAAATTGTGTATTTTAAGCACAAAAAATAATTAACATCCAGATCATGATTATAAGTCCTAGGATTTTATCATCGCACCAAAAACATAGATAAAGGATCACATTATCATTGCTATAAAAAGAACTGACAAAAGGTAAATTTATCTGTGTTTATTTATGTGTTGATAAAGGACCTCATTCATCATCACTACTCAAATCACTAATAAAGTAGTCTTTTATCAGTTCTTAAAAATCACTGATAATGTAACATGGAGGTACACTATATTGTTGAAACTAAAACTCACTACAAAAAAAAATATTAGAAAAAATAGAATATACAAGTTGAAAATATAGAATTTAAATGAAATAAAATTTATGAAACAAATAAAAGAATATATATATATATATATATCCTTTTAAAAAATTAGTTTTTACAATTACATGGGTGAGTAAAAATTATCACATAAATTCCAAAACATCAATGTTCCATTTTCTTTGTCCAAGACACCCAATCATGTTATTCCCAAACAAACCACACCATCATGAGAAAATGAATTCACCTACATAAGAAAAATATTATTCTACTAGTAATACTATGAAGAATTAAATTATACAAAAGGATTCAATTTTAAATTTAAAATATTTACTTTGAGTCATACTAAGAACAACATGTATCATATTGAGTTGTAATTGAATCTAATATTTACTACATTTTTGTCTCAAAATAATGTACTATTGAATTGAATTATTTATGTGGTCATAAAAAATCTCTATGGATAATATTTAATTCTAAAAGATTTTCCTTTGAAAAATAAGCCTTCAACTGTCATGTTATTTCTTGTTCGTCTTCAAGAATTATCCTTTTAAAAATTTAACCATAAAAGAATAATGAAAAAATGATAATGAAATTATTTATGTAATAGTATATAAAATGATAAGAAACCAATTTGAAATCATTTTCCTAGTTATGGAAATGTGATCACCATTTTAATCTAAAATGATACTAATATATTTAAAACATGAACTTTATGTCATACTAACCTCATCATGTGTGTAATTTACATGCATTATATTTATATATTTCACAAATGAATTATGTATCATACAAATTATCTAGACACTCAAAGCATGTTTTCTTGGGTTTCATTGAGTGACCTATGTTTATAACTACATTTTTTTAATTTAAATTGATTATGTAAACATTGAGTAATACGGAGAAAATCATGTATATATTGAGGTTCGACAGATTCATATATTTCATAAAAAGGTTATAAATCATATTCTTAATGTATCGAAACCATTGGGATGAGTTTTTTTCTATTTTCAGTATGTGATGTGTGTTTTTAACTATAATGATAATTTCATATTAAAACTGAATAATTTTTGTAATACCAGTCACACCAAGTATCGTAATGAGAAGTATATGATTTTTACCCATCAAAAATTACATATGGTTCCATTTCCTAAAGTATCAGAAAATAATAATTTTCCATCCTAGTTTTTATTATGTAACTTATTTTTTACTATAATTTAAATTTAAACTAAAAATATGATTTCTGAGTCATATTGATCACATCATGTGTTTGTTTGACATCACACTGAATTCTATATGTCAAAAAAAATATTCATAATTTTCTTAAATTATCAAGAATATATAAGTATGATTTATCTATTTTTTGTGAGTGACTCGTTTTGAACCAAACGTTTATTTTAAACTCATAATGGAATATTTGAGTCATATTTGGAATAAAGTGTATCATATTTCCTAAATCTCCCAAAGGCCTTCATTTTTATTTAATTTTGATAATATACCTTTTAATTAGTGAGGTGGAACACATACAATGCATAATTCCTTAAGATAATACATGACCTATAGGTCTTATAGGATTCAACAAGAAAATAAGACTTAAGACAACCGCTCCCCACCAAATGTCATGATTTTAGCACTCCACCTTTTCAAGGTTGGTTGGATAACTATCATATTCTTAGTTTCACATTCCTTCCGTAGTGGTAAGGCCACACCCTCTCAGTATTTCAATTTCAGTTAGCTCTGTTCTAGTGACTATGTCTTATCTGAATCGCCATCTCAATTCTTGTACCTTATAATATTGACTAGTATCATCTATAATTTCAGGTGTCCCAAAGGCCTTAGGGTGGTCTTATGGCCTTCATGTGGCCCAAAGTCCTTGTATGACAACCCTGCTCTTTATTTCATACTTAAACATGATTTATTACATAAACTCTTCACTTGATACAACATTGAATATCGAGAGGTCTAGTGTCTTTGGAGATTATGAACATTAAAAAAACATAAAACATGAAATAAAACATCTTTATTGAAAACTCTTTTTAAATGACCACTACATTCCCTCATACATAGCATTGGTTGGATACCTGAGGACATGCATAAAGAAAAGGTTGAGCTATAAAGCCTAGTAAGGGAATAAACAGGGAATAAGATGATAAGTAATATACATGTTGGAGAATAGGAATTTAAATGGATCATAAGAGAAACATGAACATAAAGGCATGATAAATCATGATAATCCTAACAGGGAAATGTGGTAACAACACTTAACATGTAATTAGCATGAGCCAAGGCTCATTGCACATGGGGCATGAGTAAAAACTCATTTCACATGAATCATGAGTAAACCCTCATTTCACTTGAATTATATTTATTCAACACTCATTACACATGACGTATCACGATACTATACTTTACCCAATCCATTGGATCACTATCAGAGAATATCCTTTCTTAGACATTTCATTTCATGAATAACTGTGCCACATGAATCACACAACATGGAAGTAATAATAATCATTTAATTAAATTATAAATGGATGTGGATTACATACATTAAAAATTATAATCATTATGTAAATGTGCCTAAAGGTGAATACCCTTGATAGAGAAATGGGCATGGTATACACTACAAATTGACATTGTCTTGGAAAATTGTAGTACAATTTTTGCAGCATAACAGCGTGAAATAAGAACTAATAAAACATTGTTGATGAAAAAGAATGGGTATTTATCATTATATTTAAATGAAATTGATAGTAATGGGGGTCATATAGATACATGTCCCAACAAATTTTTTTGAATTTAGATGAATAATACAAAAGAATTATTTGGATGTAAAAGAGGAGAGATAAATCCCTCACGGAAATTAGGCATGGTAACAGGTGTACATAGGAGGAATTAATGAGTGGAAAAGGTGTCTCCCATCCAAAAAACATAAAGAGGGAAGTATGGGGGAGGTTCCAAATAAAACACCAGACATTTTTAATTGAAAAAAGGGAATAACAACTTAATGAAAATTGGACAAAAATGAAAAGGGATGAAATCCTTTAGTTGGATGTGTGATCCCAAAGGCTTGGGAGAGGCTAAGGAGAGGCTTCTAGGGAGCTTGGGGCACCTTGGGAGGAATATAAAATGAGGACAGCCGGGTATGGTCCAACTCCAAAGGCGTTGAGTGAAGAGGAAGTGGGAGTTTGGGTGGGTTAATAAAGGAAAAGAGATGGAATTCATTATTATTTAGGTTGGGGACACCTCACATTAAACTAATAAAAAACAAAAACCATCCCATGGTTTTTTCAAAAGGGTAGTGGAAAACAATATTTTATAAGGCCAATGGCCGAACTTCTTAAAATAATAGGCTGGCTTATGTTGATGTGAGTCACAATCTCAAGGAAATTCATTTAAAAGGTGAAAATGTTTTATAACTGTTGGAGGGTCCACTAATGTTTGTAAAATAAATCAAACAAACCTAAAATCACATTATTTAAGTTTTAAAACATATATTGCCTGATCTTATCATTTATAGTATTTTATTACATCACTATTGGGTCCTTATGATGTCATAAAACACATTATATATTTAAACGGTATTTAATTTTTACCCAACAATACGAATTTCTTAGAAAATTATGAAAAATTCACCATGGGATAATTTCAAAATCCTGATTAAAGAAATAATATTTTTTTTATCTAAATTATTTTCTAAATATGTGAATTTTTACTTTTAAAATAAAAATTGACATTTATCGAAAATTCATAGGTTTTGACTGAAACACATTTCAAACCATAATAAAAATTACAATTGCATTCATAAAATTATATGATCATTTATATTTAATAAAAAATAATTTAATAAAAATATTATTTTATAAAATATTATTTAATTAAAAAATCCACTAATTCATCAAAATATATTTCTTAGTCGAATATTAACTAAAAATATTATTTGTGTATTAAAAACAATTTATGTAGTAACAATAATAAAATGAATTAACATTATTTATACCAAAAATAATGTACATAGTGCTATATTCTTGTTACATAATCCCTTATAACACCCACATAAGACCGTATGGTGAGGTGTGCATTGGTGACAGACTCTTGGGGTGGCTTGGATAACATCGCTAAGGTGGTAATCTATATTAACTTCCACTTTTCCCATAGTTTGTTCCGCTCAATATTAGCATGTTCAAGTTTGGTTTGGGCTTGGTCAAGTGCAAAACCCAATGACGCCACCTCCTTTATGAGCTTCGACAAATGGGCTTCATTTGCGGCAAGTCTACTGGATGAGGCCATCACTTCCTTTGTCTGAGTAAATTGGATTTGTTAAAGCCCTATATTTATACAAATCTGGTTATCACTGTTCAATGAATATATTAGCAACGGTCACAATTCGTAACAGTATTTAAAAATCCAAAAACATAAAACCAATGAACTTCACATTTTATATAACCATAATAAGACATTTAATTGGATCAAAAAGAATTTCCATTAATGAATGTTTGGGTCGTTACAATCTTCCCCCCTTAAGAAATTTCACTCTTGAAATTTCCTTTTCCCACGCTAAAATAGATGTGGGTATCTTTTCTTTATCAATTACTTCGATGCCCACATTGCTTCTTCGAACTTGTGGTTTTTCCATAACAACTTGACGAGGGGCATTGTCTTGTTTTGTAGAACTTTTTCTCTACGATCTAAGATCTTCAACAGTTTCTCCTCACAATAAAGATCATATTATAGTTGTACTACCTCTGATGAGAGTACATGTGAAGGTTCTAGTATGTTCTTAATTAAGAGTGATACATGAAAGGCATCATGTAATTTGGCCATGGTAGGTGGATGTGCTAGTCTATAGGCTAGATCCCCAACATGATCAAGAATCTCGAAGGGGTCGAGGTACTTAGGAATTAACATCCCTTTCGTTACAAACCTCGTGACCTTCTTCCATGGTGATATGTGTAGAAATACCATGTCTCCAACTTTAAACTCATGGTCTTGTCGATGTTTATCTGCATAACTCTACTGTCAACTCTATGCGGCCTTGATATGCTGTAGAATGGTTTTCACCTTCTCCACCATTTCCTCGACCTTTTTAGGTGCTAGCAGCTTACGATCACTGACTTTATCCCAATATGATGGTGTTATGAACCTATTCCCATATAGGGATTCATAAGGTGACATTCAAATGCTTGAGTGGAAACTGTTGTTGTAGGATAATTCAACCATTGGAAGATGTTGGTCACACCCTCCTTTGAAGTGTTTGTAACATGATATTAACATATCCTCTTGTGTCTGAATAGTTCGCTCAGACTGGCCATCAGTTTGCAGATGATATGTTATACTAAAGTTCAGTTTAGAATCCAGAGCATGTTGAAGACACTTCCAAAACATAGAGGTGAATCTTTGATCTCGATCGGATACAATAGATAGTCGAACTCCATACCACATTACCACTTCCCTGATATATATCTGTGCTAGTTGATCCAATGAGAAATCCTCCCGAATTGAAATAAAGTGTACAGAATATGTATGATGATCGACAACAACGCTGATTGCATTGTTTCCTTTGGAAGTCTTCAAATGTATGGTGACAAAGCCCATGGTGATTTTCTCTCATTTCCATACTTGTGTGGGAAATGGTTGCATCATCCCCTTAGACTTCTGCCTCTCTAACTTCACATTCTGACACACTAGGCACTTTTATGCATACACAATGATCCCCTTTTTCATATTGTCCCACCAATAATTCCCTCGGAGTTTTCAATATATCTTCATGTTTCTTGGGTGAATAGTGAATTTTGAACTATGTGCATCATCCAAAAGTTCTTTCTTCAGCTCTGAACATTATAGAACACATAGTATTTTTTCAAATCTCACAATTAATTTTTCATTAACATCGAACTGTAATGATTTCCCTCTTCTGATAACTTCAACTTTCTTATAAATTCCCAAATCATCTTTTTCAGCATCTTTTAACCTTTCCAAAAGAGATGGTTGAGAAATCATTTGTGAAAAGATTGATGATGTTCCCTTATTTATGATTCCTATGTCCATATTCATCAAATATAAATGATTGTATCCTTCTCAATTCTCATCAATGATGGAATCACTAGGTCATTTCTACTTAGAGCATCTGCCCCGTTGTTCGCTTTCTCAGGGTGGTAATGGATTGAGCAATCATAGTCATTGATTAGCTTTAACCAACTTTGTTGGCGCATGTTCATCTTTTTCTGTCTAAATATATACTTGAGGATTTTGGGGTCTGTATATATTCAAACTTCTCCCCAAGGAGATAATGCTACTAAAATTTTAATGCGAAGATCACTACATCCAACTCTGAATCATGTGTTGGATAATTATACTCATGAAATTTCAATTTCCTTGAAGCATATGCAATGAATTTTTCATTTTGCATCAACACATAGCCTATTACCTTCTTCGATGCATCACTGAATTCCACAAAATGTTCTCTACTAGTGGGTAATGTGAGCATGTGCATAGTGATAAGCCAATTTATTAACTCCTCAAATTTTTTTACATTCATCAATCCATTCAATCTTCACTCCCTTCTGAGTTATCATGGTAAGAGGGTTGGAAAATCGTGAAAAATTTCTCAAAAATCATCTTTAATATCTAGCTATCCCTAAGAAGCTATGGATATCCATTACCGATGTTCACCTCAGCCATTCCTCAAATGTTTCTATTGTGGAGGGATCCATATATATCCTATTTCTTGTGATGATATGGCCCAAGAATGATACCTTCTTCAACCAAAACTCACATTTTCTATACTTTTCATCGAGGTTCTCCTCTCGCAAGGTCTATAGTAAATTTCATAGATGCTCTTCATTATACTCCATAGTTTTGGAGTATATCAGAATATCATCTATAAAGACTACCACAATTTTCCACGGTAATCCCTAAAGACTCTATTCATCATATTCATGAAGATTTTTCGAACCTTAGTGAGTCCAAAAGTCATTACTATGAATTCATAGTGCCCATATCATTTACGAAAAGAAGTCTTGGGGATATCTTCTTCTTCCACCTTACATGATAATATCCCCACTGCAAATCCACCTTGGAGAACTATTATGCTCCACGTATCTGATTGAACAAGTCATTTATTCATGGGAGAGGATATATGTTCTTTATCATGATTTTGTTAAGCTCATGATAATCGATGAAAAGGTGCATTGAACCATCATTCTTTTTAACGAAGAGGGATGGTGCACCCCATAGTGATTCACTTGGGCATATAAACCCTTTATTCAGATTCTCCTGTAGTTGTTTTTCCATCTCCTCAAGCTCCACAATATCCATTCTATATAGAGTCTTGAATATTAGAAACACCCTACGTATATGATCAATTTAGGTTTCAAAATCTATTCTAGGATTAAGAGGAGGAAATTCCATGAGAAACAATTCAGAAAATTCACTCACAATAGGCATGTCGTCAAGGATGGTTGCCTCCTTAGACTCAGTCATATGATCCAGATAAAAGTACTCATAGGGCAGTAATATCTACACTTGAGATGATGAAGCTAAAAAAGATTCTTCTTCCTTCTGTCACTTGTATAGAATAAGGTGTTCATTCTATACGTGGAGAGTGATTTCCCTCTAGTGGCAATTTATGTTGGCTCTATATAACGAAATCCAATCCATGCCAGAAATTGCATCAAATTCCACCAGTGGGAGTATGAAGAGGTTCACCGGGAAATTAAATCCACAAATTTTGACAGGGGAGGAGTTATATTCATGGGATGCAATGATTGAACCATTTTCCGTACTCACCAACATCTTTACTTACACGATTTGTGGTAGTGATGGGATTGTTCTACTAAACATTTGGGACATAAAAGAATGTGTAGAACCTAAATCAAAAATAATGATCTCTATTATCCAATGAATAACTAGCATAAATTTCACCAATTCATTGTCGCGGTTCATTTCTGCAGTAGTGCTGGAAAATTATTCCCCTTGCTACCTTGGAGATTGTTGGTTGCCTCTGAAAACCCTTGGCTTAGGGAACTGATTTTCAAGATGACGAGTTTCATTGTAGTTGTAGCAATGAAAACCATGTTAAGGTTTTAATGGATATTTACTTAAATATGTTGTAGCCACAAGATTTTATTATTGGAAGTTAACATTTATGTGCCCTTTTCTTCTAGACATAATGTATTTCCTCATCCCCTTAAAGCAATTTCTGGGGTGCTTCTTTCCACACCGTTGGAAGGTGGGGTGCTGGATCTTCAAAGAACTATTAGATTTTTCCATCAGACTGCCATCATTGAATTCTAAATTATTTTTATTATCCCCATGATACTCCTGAGATTCTCCTATATCTATTTCGACCTTGAGGGCACATCAAAAAATTTCTTCATAGTTGTCAAAGCCACAGATCGCCAGCACTTTCCGTAGGCTAGGTTTTAGCACACCAAAGAGGCGTCCAACCTTGCATTCGGGGGTAACGACAAAGCCGGAGGCATATTGTGAAATTCTTGTGATGTTTTCTTTGTACACTCCAATAGATTTGTCGTCTTTTTTCCTGAGGGAAAGGAAGTATCTTTCCAGCTTAATTCCGAGGGTGCACGAAAAATATTTATCAAAAAACATCTTCTGGAAAACCTTCAATTCAAACGTGTCGATATCCTCCTCAGGCTTGGTATTTTTGATCAACGTCTACCATTGATCAGCTTCACCCTTCATACAATAAGAATCCAAGATAACATTCTCTTGTTCAGAAAAATGAAGGTTGGAGAAGATCATTTCAATGGAGTTGATCCATTGTTCGGCGATTGAGGGATCAGATGATCCATTAAAAGTTGGAGGCCTTTGTCTCATGAATCTCTCGATAGCGACTTGTACTTTCTTAGGGAGAGTTGACTATTCCTCTTGACCCTTGTTTCTATTGAAATCTTAATTTAACAGATAGTGAACCGTGATAATGTTCATGATTCCTGCTCCCATAATATTGGGAATCTCATTAGCACAATCATCACATTGGTCTTCACATAGGTTGTTAGCCCGAGTCCTCCAATTACCAGCCATTGTCTGGAATAAATTGAATGTCAAGGTTAACACATAAAGGGTAATCCATGGAAAAAACTGATGACTTAGAAATATCTTTTATTTATATAACTTGTGAATCCATATGCATCAATATATGATATTCAAGATCTACTTTCTAACATTTATTCTTAGGGGCATTATTTTAATTCCATTAATAATGGTTCATACTAAGCTTGTGAATCTACCAATGAATATCCTCATAGAGTGTTATAAACAAGAGTGTATCATGGACCATTTTTGTGTTCCAGGATACCCAGGGTCAAGCCTGAAACTCCTTGTCGGGGTTTTCACCCCTAGATATATCTTTTCCAGAGATGCCTCTACCTTCTCGAATCTAGACAGGGATGTATTTTCTTGATAAACCACTTACTCAATACCCACCAAAACATAGGTATGTTTTTATTAATTTTATCTTATCTCTAAGGTTTCACAAGGTTTTTCTAATCCTAATCCAAAAAATAACAAAACGTATCCTCTGATACCAACTATGACAACCTTGTTGATTATTCCATACTTAAAGATGATTTATTACATTATATCTTC
Source organism: Viscum album (assembly GCA_963277665.1). NCBI lineage: Eukaryota > Viridiplantae > Streptophyta > Magnoliopsida > Santalales > Viscaceae > Viscum > Viscum album. Next base: position 25,921,597 of record OY728132.1, on the reverse strand, counting down.
ACTTAATATAACATGGAAGATCAAGAGGTCTAGAGAATTTAGGTCTTATGAAAATTACATAACAACTTAAAAAATTAAATACAACATCTTTATTGAAAACTTCTTTTACATGACCACTGCATTCCCTCGTACATAGAATTTCCTGGGATTACCTGAGAACATGCATAAGAAATAGTTAAGCTATGAAGACCAGTAAAAGAAAAAAATTGAATAACATGAGGAATAAAATACTTGTCAGACAATAGGAATATCAACGCAGCACAAGAGAAACATTAACATAAAAGCATAATAATGCATGATAATCATAACATGGAAATGGGGAAACAACACTTAACAAGTAATTAGCATGAGCCAAGGCACATTGCACATGGAGCATGAGTAAACCCTCATTGCACATGAAGAACTAGTAAACCATCATTTCAATTTAATTATCATGGGTTAACACTCATTTCACATGATATATCATGATACTATACTTTACACAATGCATTGGAGCGCTATCAGGGCACACCCTTTCTTAAACATTTGATTTCATGCATAAGTGTGCCATGTGAATCATACAACATGGAATCAACAATAATCATTTAATTCCATGATAAATGGATGTGTAATACGTACATGAATATTTATAATCAATAATTAAATGCACATAAATGTGAATACCCTTGATAGAGAAATGGGCATGGTATTCCCTACACATTGACATTGGCTTGAAAAATCATACTGCAATTTTGGCAGCATAACGACATGAAATAAGAACTCATAAAAAATGTTTGATGAGAGAAAAATGGGATGTCTCATAATATTTACATGAAATAGACAGTAAAGATTTCATATATATACATTTCCCAATAAAGGTAATGGAATTTAGATACATAATTCAAAATAATTACTTGGATGTAAAAGACGAGAGAGAAATATCTCACGGAATTTCGTCATGGTAACAGCTGTAAATGGGAGGAATTAATGATAGATAAAGGGGTATACCATCATAAAAACAAAAATAGGGTAGTATGGGGGAGGTGAGAAATCATAACCCAACCTTTTAAATTGAAAACAAAAGGTAATAACAACTTAATGAAAATTGGAAAAAAATGAGAAAGGAATAATTCCCATACTTGGAAGTGTGATACCAAAAACATAGAAGAGGTTTATTGGGAGCCTGGGGAACATTGGGAGGATTCTATAGATGGGATGGTAGATTTTGGTATAACTCTAAAGAATATCAGTGAATAGGAATAAAGAGTTTGAGTGGGTTTATATAGGATGGGACAGGGAATTCTTTATCATTTAGGTTTGGGACACCTCACATTAAACTAACCAAAACCAAAAACAAGCCCATGGTTGTTTCCCAATTTTTTTGTCAAATGGTAGTGGAAAAAAATATTTTATAAGGACAATCATATAAATTCTTTAAATAATAGGGTGGATTATGTGGATGTGAGTCACACTCTCAAGGAAATTCATTTAAAAAGTGAAATTTTTTTATAACTCTTGGAGGGTCCACTAAAGTTTTGTAAAATAAATACAACAGACCTAAAATAACATTATTTGAATGTTAAAACATATATTGGACGAAAATATAATTTATATTATTTTATTACATCACTATTGGGTCATTATGGTATCATAAAACACATTATATTTTTAAATAGTATTTAATTTTTACGAAAAATTTTGACTGTCTCAGAAAATTATGAAAAATTCACCATTGGATAATTTTGAATTCCTATTTCAAACAATGATATTTATTTTATCAAAATAATTTTTTAAATATGTGAATAATTACTTTTAAAAAAATAGACATTTATCGAATATTCAAAGGTTTTGACAAAAATAACATTCAAATCTTAATAAAAATTACAATTGAATTCATAAAATTATATGATAACTTATATTTATTAAAAAGTAATTTAATAATAATAATAATAATATATTAAAATATTATTTAATTTAAAAATCCATTAATTCATCAAAATATATTTCTTAGTTGAATATTAACAAAAAATACTATTTGTGCTTTAAAAACTATTTACAATGTAACAATAATAAAATGAATGCACATTCTTTATACAAAAATATTGTACATTTTTCTAGGGTATTGTTACATAACCCCTTATAACACTGGAATAAGACCGAAGGGTATGGTGTGCGATGGTGAAAGACTCTTGGGGTGGCTCGGATAACATCGCTCGGGTGGTAATATTTATTACCTTCAACTTATCCCATAGTCAGTTCCCCTTAAGCTTAATATGTTCAAGATCTATATGGGCTTCATCAAGAGTGAAGGACAATGATGCTACCTCATTTCTGACCACCGAAAAATGGGCTTTGTACGGGGCAAGTCTATTGGATGTGGCTATCACTTCCTTTGTCTGAGTAAAATAGATTTGTTAAAGCCCAATATTTATAATAATCAGGTGATCACTGTTCCACGACTATATTTTCAATGCTCAAAATTCATAACAATATTTTAAAATCCAAAAAAATAAAACCAATGAAGTTCACATTTTATATATCCATAATACTAGATTTAATTGAATCAAGAATAATTTTCATTAATTATATTTTCGGTCATTACACCATGGGTGGCTAGAAGGACTTGCAAAACACGAGGACAACACTAGTGTCCCAATGGCCTAGATAGATGAATAGTTCTGGCTAATAAAGAATAGAACATTACCAGCTATAGTTCCTCCTACAGTGCATACTATATTATGTACTACAGTACTACCATAGTATTGTGATAGTGACCATGAAATATGTTTCCACTAAAATTTGATCTCAGGTCACATGGATGCACTTGTTGAGTCCTCAAAAATCTCTTGTCAATAATTTTACGAAATTATGAAAATAATCATAAAAAAAATCTTGGTTTTGATTATGTAACTTTTAATTTTTAATAAAATTGGAAATTTAAATAAAAATACATAGTTGGATCAATCTGGTCACACCATGCATCATATTGAGGTGATTCTAATTCTTAAACATCACACTAATTTATGGTTATTTTTTCTAAAGAATTAAAACAATATAAATTTGTTTTCGTAGTTTTGAGTATATTTATTGTGGTTTTCTGTAAATAGTTATTTTAAAATGAGAACACACAACTTGAGTCATACCAGTCACAATGTGTGTCTGATTTAAGTCTAGTTAATTTCTATGTTTCCAAAATGTCAAATAGATTATTGTACTAATGTATGAAAACAATCTGAATGAATTTTTATAGTTTTGAGTATGTTAATTTTATTTATTAAAATGTCATTTAAAACTAATAACTTGTAGATTGAGTCATACCCATCACATAGTGTGTCAGTTTGATGTGATAATGACTTCTACAAATTCAAAATTATTAATTAATCATTTTTTAAATTATCAGGATAATATAAGCATGTTTTCTTTGTTTTCAGGGAGTCGAACAAGGTATAAACTAAGATTTCAATTTTAAACTGATAATAGATGTAATGATTCATACTTGGAACATCGTGTATTGGATTGACATAATGATTATTCATACACATCATAAATGACATTTTGATTGTTTCCCTAAATAATACAAATAGTTGAAATTATTTCTATTGTTTTTGAGTATGTGACATGTGTTGTCAACAAGAATGTCAAATTTATATAAAAACAACACAATTTGAGTAATATTAGGCAGAATATGAAATGGATTTTGGTTTCTCTGATTCCTACACATAAAAAATAGACATATGGTTTACTTTTCTAATGTAGAAAAATAATCCAAATGTTCTTTCTCAGTTTTGGGAATGTCGCTAGTGGTTTTTATTAAAATGTCATTTTAAACTGAAAACACACCCTTTTTGTCTTACCAATCAAACCATGCATCAGATTGATGTCCGGATGATTCTTACACATCATAAATTTGTTATAGATAGTTTTCCTAATATATCAAAATAATCTGAATGTGTTTTCTTAGGTTTTATTATGTCATTTTTTTTAACTAAAATTACATTTTAAACTGAAAACAGGCACTTTGAGTCTTACCAGTCACATAATGTGACAATTTTATGTAAGACTACATACTAGACATCCCAAATGTCTTATGACTCTTTTTTCTAAATTATCAAGACATTCTAATAGAATTTTCTTTGCTTTCAGTGAGTGAAACCTGTCTTGAACTAAATTATCAATTTTAGACTGATAATGGACACTTTGAGTCATACTGGGAACTTTGTGTATCTGATTGATGTGTGGATGATTCCTACACATAATGAATGACTTATGTATCATTTTACTAAAGTATTGAAACAATAATAATTTCTTTTCTCAGTTATGAGTAATTATCACGTGTTTTCAACTTAAATTCATCTTTCAAATTACACCCAAACAATTTGAGTAATAACGATTACACCGTGTGACAGATTAAGGTGAAGTTGATTCATACATAACCAAATTGAATTATGTATTAATTTTATAATTTATAAAAACATACCAAATTAATTTTATCAGTTTTGAGTATGCCATTTTTTTAATAAAATTTCATTTTAAACAGAAGCCATGCACATTGAGTCATTCTAGTCACAACATGCACAGGATTGACATGTGGATTAATCCTACATGTCAAAAATGATAAAATAATAATTTTCCTAAAGTATCTAAACATTGTTAATGTATTTTCATAGTTTTGTGTATGTCACAATTTTTACTAAAATGTCATTTTAACTAAAAACAAACACATTGAGTCATATAAATCACATCCTATGTCATTTTTAAATGATATTAATTCCTAGATGTTGAAAAACAATTATAAATTGATTTATTAAACTATCATGAACGTTTTTGTTTGTTCCCTTGGTTTTTAGTGCCTAATACTTTTTGAACAAAATTTTGAATTTTAAAATTTTAACGAACACATTAAGCCATATCGGGCACACTGTGTATTAGATTGTGGTTCAACTGATTCCTACATATCAAAATTTATAAATGGATCATTTTCAAAAGGTATCAAAACTATAATAATGAATTTTCATACATTTAGGTTTTTTACAAGCATTTTTAACTAAAATGTCAATTTTACATTGTAAAAACACAATTTGAGTAATATTGGTCACGCCATGTATCATATTGAGGTGTGATTGATTCATACAAGTCATAGATGACATGTAAATCATTTATCAAAAATATCAAACCAGTCATAATGACATTTCTTTGTTGTGAAATTTTCACTTCCAGATTTTACAAAAATTTCATTTTACACTAAAAATGCACACTTTGAGTCATACTGGTCACACCGTGCATCAGATTGACGTGCAGATGATTCCAACACATCACAAATGAAATTTTGATATATTTAATAATGTATCATAATAATACACATTCTTTTAGATGGTTTTGATAATGTCACATGTCTTTTTATTAAAATTTCACTATAAACTGAAAACATTCACTTGAGTCATACTGGTCACATTATGTGTTGGTTTGACATTGGACTAATTAACACACGTACCAAATGACTTATGAATACTTTTCCTAAATTGTAAAGATAATACAACCATGTTTTCATATTTTTTAGAGAGTTAAACAAATTTTGAAATGAATTTTCTATTTCTAACTGATACAACCACATCATTTCTTTAGATTAGAATATGGTCAATTCCACCATGTGAAAAATGAATTATGGATCATTTTTTTATATTTTTAAAAAATAAAAGATCATTTTATCAATTTTGATCATGTGATGTGTGTTTTTAACTAATTTTTAAATTGAAAAAACTAAGTTTTGGATAATGATAATATGAAATTAATTAAAAATCTAGAAAAAATGATTACAAAATTATCAAAATAAGTAGTAAGAAGTCACATATTCATGATGTTTGTATATAGTCTGACACTATCTATTCTTCTCATTCAATCCTAAACAATAAAATTTCTTCCCTTATACTTCTCCTTGAGAAATATATTAAAAATAATATAAAATCATTATCATACTAATGCTTCAGACACCTAAAAAATTTATAAGGCCATATCACATACTAGATCACAAAAATAGAAGGTAATCACTAAAATTTTTGTTAGAAATCATTCTGAAACCATGTACACAACCCACTAATCTGTAAAAAATATTAGTTCTATTTAGTATGTAGGTTATAGGAAAATATTTTATTATTGAAAAGATATATAAAAATACTAATAAGAAATATTTTTTAACAAAATAATAATTACCATCACAAATTACCTATTCAGGGATTATGGTCTCCACCTAGTTTATGATATCATTAATAAATTTCAAAATATAATACCCACAATCCATTATGTTATCTTTCTTATATCATAGTTAAAACATTGACCAAAAATAGTAAATTATTTTGATTTTTTTTTGATAGTTTAATATTTCTAGATATAGAATATTCGGTTTCTAAATGAATTAATTCACAAGCATCTTATATTTAGTCACAAACTTCATACAATGATTTAGCCTATAATTAATGATCACCTTGTCCTAACAGAAATCTTGTTAAAAAATAGAAAAAAATATATAATACAAATTTAATCTATAAATTGTATATTGTAGTTCATTAAAAATTCACAATTCACATCAAGTGTGGTATGTTTGTTAGATATCCATGCATTGGATGAAAAAAATAAATATTTGGGGTATCTTGATTAACTGTGATCAACATATAGTGATTACTAAAAAATGAAAACAAATAAGTTATTAAAAAAAATTATATATTTAGATTGTAGAGTTTTAACCCTGCATTGTAGGCATCAAAAAGAGCATGTCTTCTATTATTTTCTTCTCAAATGCCTCTTTTCATACATCTATTTTCTTATCAATTTAAAAAAACTCTATATAAATGACATTGGTATAAATGATACATTGATTAATGAATCCAAATAATGCTTTACATGGTCTTACATTTATATAGTAGTAATATAAATTTCTAAAGAAAATATGAATAGTTATAAACCTTAATGAACATATTAGATCCTTTTCGGAGGAATGTATTATGAAAATGTACCTTATGTATGTATTAATAATTTAATATTCCAACCATTAAAACTTTATAATATCATTTATTTTATCAAGAATAAAAACATATGTAATGAAAGTTACAAATATTTCTTCTTCCTATGGAATACAGAACATATATCAATATTTGTATGTTGTGTCTTCATGAAGCTGAAATTAAGATATATGTTCTAGTTTTCTAGGTTTATTCATTATATTCTCTTAATCTAAAAATCTGTTTCCATGTCATTTTATCCACCTCTAATAATATACAATAATTTAAACATGTTTTCATCAACTATTATAGGGTTTTCATTTGAATTTTTTTAAGTCCGTACCCGAAGTATCCTTTTAAGATTAGATGGCCATGCTATCAAAATCCAATAGCTACATTGACAAATGTAATATCTAGATCATCAACTAGAACAATAATATCAGTGATCAGATCTTGAGATACCTCAATCCCCCCTCCAATGATATATTTTTTGAGTTCATTATTGTGAACCATATCTCCTAGTAAATTATACATTGTACCCATCACAATAAAAAAGTTCATGGGTGTTGATAGATAAAAATAACATACAACATCACCCTATATAATATATATAATTTCAAGTTATCAAAAGTTTTTTCATTCATAGATAGGATAAATATTAATGAAAAAATTGATTACCTTGGGCATGGTATATGGATGAGGGGAATGAATAGGATCAAATTTATCAAATTCATTTGGTTGTTCAAGTGCAGATATTTGTTCCACTACAAGTTTTCCTTGATTTGTTCACATATATTGGTCTATCAAACCAGAACAGAAAATAATATCTTACAAACAATATATTTTCACTTTTAATCCTCTAATAATAAAATATATTTTTTTTTTAGTTTCTTCTTCTAAAAGTATGTTCAAGGATACATTCCATAATCTTCATATCTATAGAAGCCATATTCTTTTGGCTTCTTCGGAACTACTATAAGTTGTTTCTCCTTCCAGGATGAACACTTTTTATTCTTATGACTAAAACATATTAAAAACATATGAACGTAAATATATTTTTTATGTAATAATATTGTAAATAATAATGAATTGATATTATGTAATTCATACACATTTTTCACATACTTCTTTTGATTTTTCACAAACAACTTTACCATCCTTATTTATGGAGACATTCTTCAATTGAAAATGATGTTGGATGGAAGTTTCTACAGATTTTGATTCCTCAATTTGAAGAAAAGTAAAATATATTATATAATATCACAAAAAACATTTATTTTTTATTTAAAATAAATATCATTTTATTCTCTTTTGAAGCATACCCCATTCATGCTTTACAATAGGAGTACATCGGTTTTGATTCATGTAGTTTATTTTATGTAATACTTATTGATTACAGTGTACCTAAAATTATATATCATCATGTTTAATTATGAAAAATTTCATTTTTTCTAATTAATAATGTGTTAATAAATAACTAGTTGGTCAAACATTGATTTACCCACAACATCCCTAACAAGAAATGTGGTAAAAAGATGAAGTATTCCTCTATATTGTTTTTATCAGACAAGATAAGTCATATTTATTGTATTAATCCTGAAAAAATTAATCAACTCTTCCAATAATAATGTAAATTAATTACATTTTTCATTATATAATTTTTTATTAAAATAGAGAATGTATATCCTTACATTACATTTATGTCTTCTTAATGGGTTTCATTTGTTAAAGAAAAAACACTGAACCCTGAATCTATATCAATCAACACTTTCACCCCAACTATAACCTCAACATTACTAAAGAATATTGACTTGTTGGGGTCAAAAGGTTTGTTTTGTTGATTCCATCCAACCACATATTTTTTACCCTCACTTCTTTCGCTGATATTTTTAGTCAACACAATGATGTTGTGTTATTTTAATTTTATTCATAAATATTTTTTTGATCCCTTAATACTTCAATAGATTCATCATAAACCATATATTATTACTTGATATTTGTAACATCATAAAATGTAGAAGACATTTTATGCATGATTATTCAGTAATTTAATTTAGATTATGTCAATAAAGTAGAGAATACATAATATTATCAGAAAAATAATAGTATATTTAAAAACTATTTAACATTCATTTTGAACTCTATTTATTTTTAAATTTTTAAATGGTTTTTGGATACTCTATCAAGAAAATGAATCCCCTTTTCATGGTACTCGCTAATGTTCTATACATTATGCAAATTGGATCCTCCATGAAATGAACAAGATCTCTTAATAAAAGGGTTATCCTTGAGTTAGTTTTCATCTGAACCTATAGTTGTTTTAGTTTATAGAAAGACAAATGACCAATTATTTTTCACATAACCATAGAAACAGAATAAATTAACAGGTCTTGATTCCATTATTAACAACATTTACATTCCCATTCCATACTGATATTCACCTTCATGAAGCCCATTTCATCAAATTTCAATACCCTCCTGTTTTAAATTAATTTTCAATAGAAAATCAACACTTGAAATATTGTATAATCCAAATAATATATCAATTAGATAATTCATATATTCTATGTATTCACATAAATTGTTTTTCCATCCAGGGAACCATATATTTCCATCACTTTTACCACAATTGTACATCCATTGTTTCTCATTATACTCTAGTTATCGTGTTCTTCTATATCGAACATATAAACATTGATTACAATGTAATTGTAAGATATAACAGTATAATTTTGTCCCCTTTCATTACATCAAATTCATTCTGCTTTTAAATTTTTATTTTTATACAACTCCTTTTAAATATGATCTTAAGATCATCCTATAAACTACTGATTATGAATATTTTATATTCATCCTTCAGACCTTGATGGATTCAAATATCTATGAATTGATTTATGGGATTCAATATATTGATCAACATCCTTACTATTAGGTAAAATTTAATGGTTTTCTTGCTCCCACATAGTGATGGTAACTGTAACAATATCACATTAGGAAACCACATCACCCTTAAGACTTTCAAGGGGATAGGACTCTTGGAGACTGATGCTATCAACATCTAATAGGTAATCGATATAGAATTCAACCTATTTTTCAACAATATATCATTTTCTAATACAACATTCTGGATGACATTGATTCTTGACATACCCTTTCAAAATATTTAAATACCATTCAATGGGTTACATCAATATATAAGGGATAGGACCACATTGTTGATCCACCCTAATTAAATGAACAATTAGGTGGACCATTATGTCAATGAATTATAGTGGGAAGAACATATCTAATTCACGTAATATCAATTCAACCTTGTTAATAATGATTGTAAACATAAAAATTCATATAAATTCACCGCATATGGATTGGGGAAAAAAAGCATAGAATGGTAAATTTATTTGCAACTTTTTTTGGAAAAATGGAATGAGAATAGATAAACCAAAAATCATGCATCAATATATTACTGTCATATTATTTCATCCCTGTAAAATAAAATTATACATTAAAATGACATTATTAAAATTTTATGAACATACATATAGAACTTTTAAAACATTAATTAAAATGAAAAATTATAATATTTCCCATATGGATATAGTGCAATCTACTGGAGGAATGAAAGTATGCCCTTTAAACTTTAATAGTACCAACTCATCCATTATCCCCATGTAAATCATGTACAACCTATCCTTGATTCCGTCTTTTTTTCAAAAACATTTAATAACATAACAATAACACTATGAAAAAAAACTATAGTTTTAATGAAAATGAGAAAATGTAGTACATGAAAAAAATTCCAATATGGTTATTCAATGAAAATTTATCTCTTTTTTGAACATGATATTATAAGGCTTCTCTAAAATGTTTTACCAAAAAAATTTCAATATCTTTAACTTTGTTGAATAGTTGATCTCCAATTATTGGAGATAGTGTTGTACCGTGTTTGGAATTCCCAACGCGTGTTTTTGTCCAGTTTTGGTATTTATTTCATCAAGTTAAAAATATTGGATATCCTAAAAACGCAGTCTTTTAGGAATGTTACAACTGATATGAGTGGATGAATTATTCATAAACATGATTCCCCAACATTCCATTAACGTTATATAATGGAAAATTTATATAATTATGGAATTCATTTATCATCCTATACAACAAGACCCTCAATGTGATTTATTCAGTTTTATGAGCATCATATATTATAACACCTATATCCTATATCATTTTCAGATCATCTATCAATCAATCCAAATAGAAATCAATATCATTCCCTTGTTTTTTTTGTCCTAATGTATGAAGATACAATTTAATTTAATTTTATTTCATGCATTACCGTGGTGGAAATTTATAATTTATCAACATGACTAGACAAGTACAATGAGTACTACTCAATACTCCAAAAATATATATTCCTTCTTTAGATAATGAATAATTGAAGTGTCTCAGATAATTCCCAAATTCAAAATACTCATAAAAATGTTTCTTCCACTAAAGAGAGTCTTCTATATGACATATTTTTCCCATATTTAATTATTATATCTACATTACATGTCAATTGTATCAATGTTTATTAAAATCGTTGTTTTCTTATAATTTGTTGAATGAAAGGAATGCACCACACATATTTCAAAGGACACGATTCATCATTCTTGTATCAGTTTGTGCCAGACATAGGGAATTTTATAAGTGAATAATTTCCCTTGAGAAATAATATAAAATAATTTTTTTGGTCATTTATTTTTTAGAGATCATTCCCATTAAACAAACCATTCATTTAGTTTCATGTGTTTGATAGGGAAGTTTATTTTACCCTGGAATAATATAATTAATAAGACCAAGTAGTTCAATAAAGCAGGTGTTGCTCCATCCATTTATATATTTCAAAAAATATTACTTAAATAAAGTTGACAATGATGTATATTTTAGAAAACCTTTACACAATAGCCTCTTAGTATATGTATTGAACTTATCATTAAACATTGGTCCATCATTATAGAAATATTTATTTTCCATTTTCATTTCCTCTATTGAATCCCCATCATCTTTTACACTAGTATTCATATTATAATATCCATAAACTATATTTTCATACTTATTGGTGTGCATATTTAGTTTTCCACTTTTTTAGTCCTTCATTTATTGCTCTAATATATTATTTTAAAATCATATCTTCATTAAACTATTTCAGACTATTTTTTTCTGACTAACAACTGCGTAAACATAAAAAATGATTTGCGAAAGGATGTATGCATGATTTAGGGAAAATTTGATAAATATTTAACTCCATATTCATAAAATTTAACCATATGGTTATCAGGAATCCATTTTCCATTCATATCCATCCTATTATGTTCATAAAATATTCATTTTATACAACATTTTAATAAATACGCATAATATGTCCATAATCAAAGGACAGTATTATAGATTGTTCTAATTAGGAAATCCCAATATATGATTGTTTCAAAAAAATCATTTTTATTTGAAGGAAATTGTTAATTGAATTTAAGAGAATAATTACTCCATTGTTGGTTGGTGTTATTCTATGAATTAATCCAAAATTATCACTTGTACCCAATATGGGATAACTAATACTTAGATTAGATTAAGAAATATAAGTTCAGGTCAGCAAGAGACAGGGGATGAGTATCAATATTCAAAATGAAATAATTTCTATTTAGGATTTTAACCTAATGAGTATGAAATATGTCTCCTTAAATCAAGATGTTCTCGTCATGGGATTTGGTGATGCACCAGAAAAAATTTCATAGTCTGTTTCAAAAAGATGAAAAAGAAGTAGCCTCAGTATGATCTATATAAGATGATCCTTTATTGTTGTGTTCATGAGATGTCTCTGGTATATGTTCTTACACACACTAATGTTGAGATACCCATTGTTGTTTCAAAATTCACCTCAAGCCAACAATTACACAATGAGAAGGGAATCTCCTCTTTTTTGAAGTCTAAATTTCATTAGCGTTTAACTTCCCATGAGAAAAAGGTTGTAGTTCTAGTATGGTTTATGTAACCTTTCTTGGTGGGAGTCCAATAAGTGGGATGAGTATATTTTAATTTGTTTGTTCACATGGAATGTGGTTGTAAATGTGGTGTTTTATTGACAGTCTGAGTGAATCTTTAAATGAGTGACAATAATTAGGTGAATGTCATTTTTAAGTGGATAAATGTCACATATGAGTAATTCTATGATACAAAAAATTAATCAGATAGTTGAAATCATATGGTAAAGTTTACCACTAAAAAGTATTTCTCATCCCTTGATCCTCATTTAATTTAATTGTGACATCCTATCAATGATATGTATCCACTTCAAGCATAAATTTTCCATCTCTCATTTATCCCCATATACAGTGTCCCTATGTAATTTACATCATTAATCAAGGGCTTTAAAACTATTATTTCATTTGGAATTTTCAAATATTTTGTTAACTGTGTAATAAAATGGATATCTTACTCATCTAAACCACTTATAGGCATATATTAATATTTAATTCATAATAAATATATTGGAAAACCACATTTATTATTTATTGGATGAAATAATTCCATTGGAAATTACTTTTCGTGTTTTCTATTAAATTTTTCGTATATTTCAAAATTTATGTAAAAACCTCTTTCCTGAGAACATATATGGTCATGTAATCAATGAATTTTATGCAGGGTCACGGAGCACATAATTTTATAAAACCAAGGGATGAAAATGTAATTAATGATAGAAGTGAAGGTGAGGTAAAGGGTAAAACTATTTTAGTAAAAGTTATAGATTTTATTTTTCTAAAAAATTGTTAGTGTAATGGTTATTTCACTAATAAAAGATAGTTTTAAATAAAAATGGTTTCTTATTGAAAATTTTAATTTATTTTTGGGTTTAATTCTAACTACATATTAAATTTTGATTTAAATTTCTAAAATATTTATTCTATAAAAAGTTAAAATTATTGTGGGACTATTAGTTTTTTTGAGAGTAAATGTTAGTATTATTAAATTCGTTTTCTCTATAATAATTATTAGAGTAAATGTTATTCAGAAAAAAATTTAAATTTTAATTAAAATTCAAAAAATATTTTTTTCTTTTCTAAAAAGAAATTATATTTTAATTGAGTTAATTATTTAATCATACATATCATAATTCCTTTTATTTTTAGATAATATTACATATTTTTTTCTAAAATAATAAAATTTCTTGGATGGTTATTTCTAAAATAAAAAAACAAAAGTATATATAATGTGGTGGCTGGAAGTTTGGTGGTTGAAATGTTGGTTGTGATATAAATTGTGATTGAGAATGTTCTCTAAATGTTTTTAGATCTATGATAATTAATATATTTGTTACTAGGAAGTAAAATGGATTACATTGATATAATGCCTTCTAAGTTATACTAAGATTCCGAAATTATTTTCTAATTCCTTCCCCTAGTAAACTATTTAATTTTTATCAATATTTGAATTTGTAATCATTTTTAAAACTTTAATATAGTTATCCTTAGGATTACATAATTTTGAATTTGAATATATGATATTAATAATATTCATATAAGTTGAAAATGACTCTTCATTTATAATCCATGACATGAATATGCATATGAAACATGATGAACATTCACTACTGCCCCAAGAGAACACCTTAGCCCCCAAAAATGAATGGATAGTGTTGTGGGTCTCAAAATATAGTTCTGTAAGGATGTAAAAATTTTAATATACAGGTATTTCATTTTTATTCATTACATAAAATTCCTATTAACTGACTAGTGTGTCAAAACTAACAAGTATAAAAAATTAACCCAAAATCCCATTAGTGGAAAGAAAAATTATGTATATAGACCATAAACCTCTTCATAAAGGTAAAAACAATAAAATGAAACTCATAGTATAAATGAATTCTATATTAGAATCCAAACGAAATACAACATATTTGTATAGATATAATTGGAATTAAATGAGATTCAAACTTGATCATGGATAACAATTAATCTATCTTATCAAGTAGTTTATCCCAAATATTGATTTCTAGATGGAGATAGGGAACACATGTAGTCTATCCCATCAAGTTATATATACATATATACATATATACATATATATATTATCCATAATCAAAAATTATGGGATAAGAGAAAGGGTATACCTAGTTGAGGCCGCATCCCATCTTATAGGATAAGGGGAGGGGTATACCATATCAGATCACATCTATACCATAACATATATCATGAAAAAATACAGAAATAAATTATTTATATATATGTATACAAAAAATACACCTTTCAAATATTCTTACAATTCCTCAAATAAAATTAAATAGAATTTTGTTAACTAAAAGATGAATGAAATGGAAGTATAATTTTATGAATTATAAATAAAAAACATATGTCACTTTGGATATCCTATTTTAATAACTAAATACAAGGATATTTACAAGAATTTTGACAACCACTATTTCTGAAATACATACACTGAATAAACAAGTAAAAATAAGTCACACACATGAAAATTGATAATATATTACCAAATACAACCAATATAGTATCCCAAATAATAAATGCATAGCCATAATACACAACTAAATAACACAATTTGAATTTTTCCACAAATCATTCATCATATTTCTAATTTGTAACCCTTAGAACTATCACAAATCAATAAATACCAAAAAATTTGAACATCCATAACTATCCCATTAAAATGAAACCTAATTCCATAATCTATATCCATAAATTAGTAATTATTACTAAAAAATAAATTTAAAGTATTAACTAAAAATACATAAAATCATCTAATAGAGAATAAACAACCTACATATTTATATATTACAATTCTACATCCAAAAACCAACTACGGTTTAGAAAATAGAATAAAGTTGTGCGGGAGGAGAAAAAATAACATGGATTGAGGATAAAATGAAGGAGATGGAAACCCATGAGAGTGATGAGGCACTAAAATGATGCTCTAACACACAACAAAGTACATGAACAAGTAATAAAAGAGATAGGAGGAGAAAAAAACAACATATATTAGATTTGATACTACATTTGTCTAAGAGAAGGTTGAGGAGAAGAGATAGAAGCATTAGAATTCTGTTCGAGATTAAAAGTCAATAATTGAAACAACTAGGGCCCACTGATATCACATAAACCCATCATTAAAATGGTTTTGGGGTCTTATACTTATATACACCATCAATTTCCCCTCAAACACATAACCCCCTATCTTGGGCCCACCAACGTTCCCAAATGGGTTATCAGTCTAATGACTGGCCCCAAAAGGCAAGACATGTTCTTTCAGGTTTTATTTTATTCTCACATACACAAAACATGGGAGAGTTTCAAGAAGCTCACCAATCCTTATCAATAATCTAGTCCAAGAATGATTATCTATGGAGTTCTAATCAGGTGTTCTCCCAAAATTAATGGTTCATCGTGTTGACATCAGTCTTATCAGTTATCCCTTTAACAGTTTATTATTATGGGGTGTTACATTCATTCTTCCCAATTTAGATAACACCATCCTCATTATAGACCCTATATGTCAACCATAGATATCCCACTACATTTATAGTTGGATTCTTTATTTGATACAAAATATATCAATTTGTCCCCACTGTTATCACATACACCACGCCATAAACTCGGGATCAGTTACTGGACTTTCTGGCATAACCAGTTTCCCCACAGACGAATGGTCCCCTTTCTCAGGCCCACCCAAGCACATGAAATGGTCATCAGACTAAAGATTTTCCCCAAAGGTCAACACATGTTCTTTTAAATTTTCATTATCCCTACTCCCACACATATTAGGAAACATCATTGAAGGTCACCCACCATGATCAATACTTGAGATCAATAATTCTTAACATTGGAGTTCTAATCAAGTAGGATTCTGAAAAGAAAATACCTCATTGTTGATAGGATTCATATCATTTAAACTATTATCCTTTTATCATTTATGGGTGTTACATTCACTATACTTGAGCAGGTTAGATTTTGTTATTTAGTGATGTATGGTAGTTTGAAGCATGGATTATTGGAATTCCTATGGTCATTTGTGGGTAGGTTCATGATCACTATCCATTATGAGGGAATATTGAGTTTTAAAGCTATTAAACTACGTTATTCCCTCAAAATATGATATTTTTTCTTTTATGTTCTGGTTTTTTTATTTTTAGGAAGTATTTAGTTTTTCATGATTGTTGGTCGGTTATCTTGAGGTACTCTAAGTCTCAAAGTTGTTTTTTCATAGGAACCCAAATGGGATTTCGGTTTTTGTGATTGGTCTATAGAACCATGCGTAAACCATGAAACATATTTTAATGACCATTTATGTGGTCACCCAGTTAGCAAATGACCTAAAAAATTGAATGACCGAGCCAGTTGTAGCGGGTTTTTTTTATTTTGAGATTTTTTTCACGTGGAGTGGCTGTATTATAATATTTTTTCTTAATGGTTTTTTGGGATTATTTTGGGTATTTAAATTTGGATTTTTAAAATTAGGTTTGAATTGGAAAAATTGTGATTAGGTTGTCAAAAAATAGAATATTCAAAATTTAAACATTGAATATTTTGGAAGGTGAGATTTCTTGTTTTGGAAGAAATGAATTTTATTTTGGGAATGTGATTTAGAGTCATAGAAGGTTTTATGAAAATTGTGAATAAGGATGTTTGATAATTTGGGATTTTTTTTGAATTGATAATGAATCATTTTGAAAAATTATTGTTCATGATTTAAGGATCAGTTAAAAAAGGGGTTTTTTGTTTCAACCCTTGGTATTTATATGGGTTCCCAAATGTTTATATCTATGTATGTATATGGTGAGAGGATATTTAATTGTACATACATATGCGTGCTTGAGTGGGAATGAGAATGTGTATATGTGAGACTTCATGGTATACCAATTGTAGGCATTCTATTTGTAAGAATTAGTTCTTTTCTAAAAATGGTTTCAAAAAAGTGGCAATTAAATGCTTTGGAAAAATGGTGTGGAGTGATACTTGTATTCAATGATTTTGAGATTTCTCTTGACTCCTTGGTTATGTTATTTTGGATGTGATTTTGATAGTGTTTGATTTTGGGTTTATTGGTTGGGATTGAGGTGTGGAGTCTTGTATTGGGTATTGTTTTGATTTAGTCTTCAACTTATGGGTTTCATGGTATACCCCCATGACATTCTATGATAAGCTATAAAATGCTATAAATTCATCAAATGATCAAGTGATTTTTAGTTTATCATACCTTGATGTTGAGGTTTAGTTTTTTCTTGATATATATCTTAGTGGTCCGTAGTATTGGGATATAGTCTAAAAGTTCCAGGAGTTGAATCCTCCTCACATATTTGGTTAGTCAAATACTAGGATATCCAAAGAATCATTTTGTATTATTGAGGATTTATTCTTCCAAATTGATATACTCAGGTATCTTTAGAGTATGTTCACAACCATTGTGATGGAATTCCTTGGCTGGAAGTGGTGGATAATTATTTATGTGTCCATACCATAGAAGTCTTATTCATGGGAATGTTTCGAGGTATTTTTCAACTCGAAGTACTTCTCAAAATATATGAAGGTGATATAATAGATGGAGTTGAATGGTATCAGCTAATTTGGTTTTAAATTTTGGAGTATGCTGATATTTTTTTTGGAATTAGTGTCATATCTTCCATAACAACCTGATGATTAAACCTTAAAGGTTGATTTCATTGAAAATGGACTTTGACCAGAACTATTTCAAGAAGAGTTATCCCTTCAATACAGCTTTGAAGAATCAGTGATGTGGGGTTTTTATATTTAGGATAGTTTAGCAGAAAAACCAAATTTTATTGATTTCTATCATATCCATTAGAGAATTAGTGGTAGCTACATGAAATAAGAAGAGAAGAAAGATAAATTCGACCTATTCCAAAGTGGTATATATTGACAATCATGATTCATAATTTTAGAATCATATAAAAGTATGATCTGGGTGTTCTATCCATGTGGGAAGAGGAGGCACAAAAATAAAAAATTTCTGGAAGCACCAAATACATATTATACACGTGGACACTTGGGTCATCTACAATGGTTTTATTTGAGTTTTTCTAGGAAGTGACATGGAGAAATATCCAATCATTCAAAGGAACCGAAACCTATTTGGAGAAGCAAAGAGTTGGTGTGGACTCTGTTTATAGTTTAGATTGTTATAAAAATTTTCCTATCTTGGGTTTCGAGTAAGGTTTTGTTGTATTTTTTGTGAATAGGGAATGATATTGTATGTCCTTTGGGGTGTTGTGTTCTTAATGGATTTTTTTTGGAAATTTATACATCTTGTTGCTGTAGGAAATGGATGTCATTGTTTTAATAACATATTTAATAACATTATTTTTCATCAAAAATTGTGGTCTTGTTTTGGTTTTATACTTCTATGTTTAATCAGGCTACAAAAATGGTGGAAAGACCAACCTTGGTGAGTTCATGGTAAACTTATTTCCCAACCCTCTTCTTGGGATGACTCCTTCACCAACCCTTCCTTGCCCTAACCATGGAAAATTATTAACCAAGTCTGTAGTTTTTGATGTAGATCACTAGGAAAATCCATAATTAATAATAAATATAGAATTCCTCGATTCATAATTTACAGGTCAAGGTGTTCCATATTTTGAGAGTGTGTTCTCCCTCTATATTTTTCTATGTAACCTTGACTCTTTAGTCTCATGAAATATTCCATTGGATTTCGATCTCATTCTTGGAGGTTGTTCTTTTCATTTTATATGGGTTTTAGAGTTTCATGTTCTTCAGGGTAGGTATTTCATCATTCATTGGACTTTCACTGGTTAAGGTTTCCTTTGGGTTGAAATTTACATTGCCTTCAATCATGGCTAGCCATATCTATTTGGACATTTTAGAAGAATAATATTTCAATGGTGGGGATAATTATCCCTAGACCCAACCCAACTCACCCATTTTTATTTTGTTTATTCTTGATTTAGTTTGGTTATCATTAGTTTTCAGATGAAATTTCAGAGAAAATGGTGGGTTTAGACCGGAAAGAGTGTGGAACCAAATTGGTGTACATTTTATAGAAACCTTGCATATTCCCTTTTGAAACTGTGCATCCTAAATAGTGTTTTTTTTTGAGAAAACATGATAGGTTCATGTCCATGTTTCCTCCCCCAACTAACTATGCATCTTCCACCTTCATTAGGATAGAGGCTATGTCATGGTTGGAGAAACGTTTGGCAGACCATGTGGCCCAACAGTGCAGCCTTCCAAGTCCCCTAAAAATAAGTAATTTACCACTTTCCATTCCTCAGTTTTTAACCCATATCCCCCTATTATTTCCACATTTTACCCACATCACATTTGGAACTCATCCCACACCTCCCCCATAGATTCCTCTCCTCCTTTATGGTTAAATTATGATATTTCATAAAAATTTAATTTAAATTTTCAAATATAATCTCACAATTCTGGTCATTCATCCAATTACTTATTTCTATTATTCTAATAAGGTTTCCTACAACCTAGGGTTCATGTTTATTTGTTTTTAAATATGTATTTTTGATATTTTAGGGTTCTTCATGGTTGTTTTTCTCCCATGGGCTTCTTAGAGATGATTTTGAGTTTCCATAATCCTGAAAACCAATATTTGTTGTAGTGTTTCCCTATGTCTAATATTTTAACTTGATTTCCAAAATTTCATGGGGTTTTAATTTTTGTTTCATTGTTAAATAAAATATATATTCTATTTATGTATTTTGAACCATGGAATTGGATTTTCAGTTCTTTTCATGAACATCTACTTTTGTTATTTCATGAATTGAATTTGTTTCAATCATTTTTAATCATGTTTTCAGGTGTAAAGTCAATTTAATTATTAATGTGGTTTCTCAAATGGTTTTCAATCATATAAAGGGGGGTTTTACTAATAAAGGGGTTTTATTTTTAATTCGAATGGTTTTGGGAAACCATTTTCTCTAAATTAATTGTCATCCCTTTAAAATGGTGAGGATCAGTATTCACTTTCACATGCTTTCACAAAAAATGAAAACCCATCATATGTAATGCCTGTCTCAATGTGTGATTTGTGACATGTGGGTGATGGAAAGTCTTATGCCTTGGTTGTTTTCATTAAATGGGGATAAAAATAATAATGGATACCAAATCTTATAAGTGAGTTTATATTTGGTAAAAAATATGTTATATGTATATTGTCATATCTGGATAGAAACTCACCTCCACTTGATTTACATAGGATGAATTGGGTAGTTAGGTGAGAGTCTTAGGTACACTTGATGTGCATTTTGAGATTATGCACTTGCTAGTGGCACTGAATAGATAAACTTACTCCCCACGGGTTGTTCCAAGTGCTCATGCCAGTAGGTGTTTTTCAGTTGTTTTAGTATGTTTGGGGGATTTAGAGTACCATTAGAGGTTGATTGTGGAATTGAGATGATAGTTTATCCTAGATCGTGTGGTCCTACATCTATGATACCATGAAACATGTTTTTCCTGCACATAATTGTTTTTATTTTCATGGACATATTATCTAGTGATATAACTATTTTTCTCTTTATACCTATTGTAGTACTGATTATCTTATGTATGGAATTTACTAAAATGTTTTACCGATTTTGAAAACTATTCCAAAAAAATGATGTAATGTAGTTTCTCCTGAAAATTGAAGGTGGGTACTAGTATTCAAAAGACTTGAAAACCTTTTCTTTATATGTATTTTTTCAAACTAGCATGAAATTGATTTCATTTTAAAGTTAAGCCTTTGGTAGTTGTTTACCATAGCATACCTACAGAGCATCTTGGTTCTCTTGCCTAATTTACCAATTTTTAGATCTAGGTTTTCCTGCTGTTCTGGATTTCTCATGGAGTGAGCATTTCTTTAGATAGAGGTGATGTGTGAGGTCATGTTGAGATATATTATTTCATTATTCATTTTCACATTGTTTTTTTATTATTTAATTTTTTTTGTTTTCCATGGGATAAATTGTTCCCACTCTGGTATTTCATTGATTCTCGGCACTTGATGCCATCCTGGGAGGATCAGGAATGCCTCTCGGACCTTATTAAGGGCCATCTCGGGCAACCGGTTCAATTTTTACCAGATATGGTTTATGAAAAAACTAAAATAAAATCATATTTTCTGCATTTGAAATGATCAGGGAGGGTTTTATCAACATTGAAAAAGAGGTGTTTCACTTGTTCTAAATAAATAATTACTGATTATATACTTGTTTATCAGATATTTATTAGAGCTGAAAAGACCCTTCTTTATCAGTGTTAAAACATTAGCACTAATATAGATGGATTTTTTATAAATATTTATAAATATATTTATAAATAAATATATTTTTAAATATATTTTTTAATATTTGTATATAATTATGAATTTATTTATATATTTATATATATTTATATAATTATATATATAGTGAACAAAAATATTTGTTGAATTATAAACATATTAAATATATTCATTATTTAAATATATTTATTTTAAATTATATTTATTTAAATATTTAATTATATATTTATAATTATATAAATAATTTTTTAAAAAATATTTATTTATCAATAATTATAAATATATAATTTCATAAATATAGTAAATATAAATTTATAAATATATTTATAAATAAATATATTTTTCATATAATTATAAATATTTATTTATAATTATATGTATATTTATATATTTTTATATATTTATATAATTAAATATATAATAAGACTATATATAAATATAAATATAAATATAGTAAATATATTCATCATTTAAATATATTTATTATAACATTTTAATTATAAATATTTTAATATCATTATATATATTTATTAAACAATATATATATATATATATATTTGAAAAATATTTATATATATAGTTAATATATTCATTATTTAACTCTATATTTTATAATTTTATAGTCATTTTAATGTATAATTATTTATTTATAATTATGTAATTATTTTTAAAAAAAAGAATATTTTGTATTTATAATTATCAATTTATAATTATATAAATTTATTAAATAAACATTTATA
This sequence comes from Viscum album, assembly GCA_963277665.1. NCBI lineage: Eukaryota > Viridiplantae > Streptophyta > Magnoliopsida > Santalales > Viscaceae > Viscum > Viscum album. The sequence continues at coordinate 25,898,589 of OY728132.1, read as the reverse complement.
AATATATTTATAAATTAATATATTTTTGAATATATTAATAATTATAAATTTATAATTATAAAAATATTTAAAGCATTGTATATATTTATATGGACCAGCCGAGGTCTAAGAGGACATTTCAGCCTACTTGTGGCTAGGATATACCAACCACCATTGTTGTCACCTCATCCACCTTGATGTTTGAAGGGGTTTCATGGGTTGAACATGATGGGACCCCTCCTTTTGGCTTGAAAACACCACATAATAAAAATTTTGTCATTTCAAAATCTCCTCAATGACCTGATCTGGCTTCACTACCTATCCAGGGATTGATTATTAGAGAATATGTTGTCTCTCCATTAGTTCAAACCTCATGTTGGCTTGCAAACACCTCTTAATAGAATTTTTAGCATTTCAAAATCACCTAAAGGACCTAATATATCTTCACTGCTAGTCTATAAATGGATGTTTACGGAAGTTTTTGTCTCGCTGTTAGTTAAAGAAGATAGGACAACACCTATTGTCACTCTATTCATTTCACATATTTTTTTTGACTTTGGCGCGGACAATGTTGTTCATATGGCTTAAAATTTGAATCTTTCCAAGAAATATAAATAAAAATATATTGTCTGTTTTAATTTTGTTCAACCAGTGAAAAATAAGTCACCATTTATGTTTTTTAATGACAACTCTTTGGAGTTTCTTGCATTAAGAATTAGTGAGCGGGAAACCCAAAGTAATTATAATGTTTTTGGAGAAGAATATATGAGAGGTCATAGAGAATAATACACAGTGAGTTTGGTTGATGTTGGGGTTCCAGAAGACGGATGTGGTCATCAGTTTTATGTCAAAACATGTATAAGAGGTCGACATCCTTGTGGTTGGGCAGGATGTTCCTCACACCATAGCTTGATTACTCAATCTTAAGCTACATAATTTATTATTCTTGGTATGTTATTGTTTGTATGCTTCTCCTCTATACTTGGCTTTCTTTGTTCAATAAAGGGGTTGTTCAACCTCTTCATTAAAAAAAATTATATATTAATAATCATATTTTTTTTATATTTTTTATTTATTTAATAAATATATAGAAATATAAATATAAATATAGTCAATATATATTTCATAAATATATTTAGTATAATTTTATAAATATTAATATCTTTATATAATTATACGTATTTATATAAAGATATATATTTATATAATAAAAATATAGAAATATAAATATTGAAATATTAAGTATATTAATTGTTTAAATATATTTATTATAATTTTACACTTATTTAAATGTAGAACTATTTATTTCTATTTACATAAATACATTTGAAAAAATAATATTTATTTATCTATAATTATAAACATATAATTTCATAAATATATAAAATATACATTTATAATTTTTTTTTATTTAGAAGTATTTATTTTAAAGTATATGTTTAACATTATTAATGTATTTATAACCTTAAATACATACATGTTTAAAATATGTGAAATTGAATAATTACAAATGGGCACACTTTAAAAATATTTAAAAAATGTATATTTTTTATAAAATAAATAATGTATAAAAAATATTGATATATATTGAAATGAATGTGAATACATATTTAAAATATTAAAGTATTGTTAATAAGTATATGTAATTAATGTATAGAATCATGATTACATTCCAAAAAATAAAAAAAATAAAAGAAAATGAAAAAAATAATATTAATTTTTACAATATTAAAAATATAGAAATAAAATTTACCAATTAAAAATATAATATATTAAATATAACATGTTAATAAATTAAATACTAAAATGAATATTAAATATTGAATAAATTATGAAAATATTAGGTGTATGGGTTTCAATATAATAATTCATTAATTACATAAATATTTATGTGTATGATATATATAAAAATATATTATATATATATATATATATATTTGTGAAATTATTGTAACATGAATTTGATATATGTCAAACTGAAAAATAAAATGACATTTAGTTAAATTTTCATCACTCGATTCATTTAACCAATATTTTTAATTAATATTAATTTTTAATTATAAACCACTCTTCACAAAATATATTACTTATTTAATGTAAGAATAAATAATATTTATTATATAAATAATATTTTAAGTAATATTATATATAATGATATATATAAATATTTATGAGTATGCTTTTATATTAACAAGTTTAAATGTATTAATGGATAATTATGTATAAAACCAATTAAAAATTAATAATACATTTATTTGTTTTTAATTATTTCATTTTATTCATTTTATATATTAATATTATATATATATATATATATATATATATTATCACGCTTTATAATTAATTTTTATATATTGATATTTTTAACTTATTAATTTTAAATAATAATCGTTTCGTTAAAAAATTTTAATTTATTCATTTGTAATTTATTTGTTTAATAATTACAATTTAGTCATTTTATATATTTTTATTTAATATATTAATTTTTTTGATATTTATAATATATATATATATGTGGGTGTGTGTGCATAAAATTTATTAATTTGTATTCATAATTAATTAATTAGCAAAAAATCTAATATTTTTTAAAATTTTCTTATTTTTTATTTTTATTTGTTCAGTTTTTTATATTGATTTATTTTATATATCTATATTTAATATACTATATTTATGAATATATATAAATTATATATATATATTAAATTTATTAATAATTATTTAATTAATATAATTTATGATATTTTTTTTATTTATTCAGTTTAAATTTTTTTGTGATTAATTATTTAATTTTTTTTTAAATTTTTAATACTTGTATTTCTTATATTTTTATTTATAATAAATCTTAATTTTTTATTTTTATATATTTAAAAAATTGTCCTGTCATGTATAGGCCTGGATAGTGGGGAAGATATGTCGTCCCATGCGTTTGTAGGTGGACAAAACCGTAAGAAGAAAATAGTGGGTAGAGGCCCATGTCGGCCCTTCTATGTGTGTATGTGTGTGTGAATAGTGATTTCTTGAGCCCATCCTTACAATAGGCTTTTGAGCTTGGCATGTAGTGGAAAAATATATATTTCAACAGCTGCACTTGCGTTTCGTCGATGTGAGACGCACAATAGGGCTCAATACCTTGTTAGCACTAAAAATAATGTGCTGATAATGATAACATTAATCAGTGCTAAAAAGGGATCTGATAAAGGGAACCCTTTACTTGCACTAAAAACCCAACACTGATAAAGGGTACCTTTTAACAATGCATTTTTAGTAATGATAAAATGTACCTTTTATCAGCGCTTTTTTAATACTGATAATGGCATCATTTATTTGTTCATTTCTATTGTGCTAATAAAGTCCATTGTTGTATATTTTACATTTTATATTTGTGAAGGGACCATGGAAATCATAATAGAAAAAAATTTGGATCACTAATTCTTTTATAAGAAGGAAACGATTCCAATACACTTTTTCCACTTAAAACTCCATCCACTATCACAATCGAAAACCACTTCAGGATTCATTGTTCTTAAACAGGATAGTGTGAAACCTCCTGAATAATATTTTAATTATATAAGTGGATGGTGATAAGGATGGTGACCATGAAAAATAAAAATCCACCAACACCATCCACGAATAATGACCACACAAAATTAATACAATAAACACAATGACACTAAAACCAATTACAATCAAAATCCCAAACAACTAAAGCACCAACAAATTAGGTAAATGATGACAGTATTCTATCATTTTTTTAGTGAATGAAAATATTTTAGGCTAAATGAAAAAAAAAAGAAATGTGATGTTAATCCTACGAATTTAGAGAAGAGAATGAGTGGGAGGATATATGAATCAAAAAAAGAGGAAATAAATCCCATCCCCACCAATACAAATAAGTTAATTAGAAGATTTAGAGAAAATAACAAACATGAAGCAATTAAAATGAAAGATCAAACTCGATGGAAGAGGAATATGCACCATTTCATAAGTAAGAGAAATGATAACAGATATAGGGGAAGAAAAAGGATGAGATTTAGGTTAGTGATGTTACATGATGATATGTTTGGTTCATGTTAGTTCCACAAACCATTCACTAAAATTTATAATTAATTCAATAATCTACTACACAAACCAACCATTATCTATATCAGGAGTTTGTTTCCAAATCTATAAAAACTCATAGAACCATTATACCATACAATAAACTCCAAAAATTATCATAATTATGTCATCCATTACATAATATAAATAATTAATACACACTAAGTGTGTATACCATTTATACACCAACAACATTATATTGTGTGAACAACACATACCTTTAATAAAAACTCGCACCTACTCGTATTCATGCACTTACAAATAAGAATCCTCTAGTTTCTTAACATTTGTTTTATACCAAGTGGAATGCAACATGTTTCCCTAATTCTATATAACTCAACATCGATAATCATTCATTATTAAAGGATTTAACAATCAAATATTATCTTACAACATGAAAACCTAGGGAATGAGAAAATAAGTAGGAAACACACTTGGTTCATTCAAAAATTCTTCTACCAGTATAAAATCTAATAAAAATAATAATTAATAAATACCCCACAACTATATAAGATATGCATAAGTCACCATAAGATCATAAAACTATAATCTAGTTCAATCAACATTCTATTTATCCTACATAAATCAACGTGTTTACCCATTTTAAAATGGACTCACTAACAACCAACTAATTTTTATTGATAATAATAAATTTTTTAATGAAATTATATACAATCCAATTAATAAGTTACATAACCTAATACATTAAAAGTGACCCCTACATCTCTTATAAAGTATCCACACATTAGATGGTGTGTCTTATCCCTAATAAATATATTAAACATGGATTCAAAAGAAAATATGGCATATAAATAATCCAATGAGAAACCCCACTCCACCCATTGATATCCCACCAACGTAAAATTTCTAGTATAAGGATAAAACATACTCCAAGAGAGGCTAACCCAAATCATACCAAGGAATATAATTGTTCCAGTGAATCTATTATCACTAAATTACAATTCTATTATTTAATCATCAATATCCATCAAGCATAGGAAAATAGTAATTGAAAATCCACTTTTGTGACCAATGTCACATTTAACCAAATGAAAAGTTTGGTAAAAATGTATCCACATCATTTATAGAACATCACACAATTTTTAAGACACCATTTGTGAAATATCCCCAAAAAATATAACAATTTAAAATACATTGTTTTATAAATCACCAAATTATGGAAATATTTAAAATTTAAATCATTGAAATTCAAAGAAATCTATATAAAACGGGTTTTCAAAAAAGTTAATTTCTTCTACAGACTAATAAATACCCATTTGCACATATATTTTAAACCAAAATAAACTTACCACATAGGTTTTACCTAAATATATTAACATAAAAATAAAATTCTAAAAACATAACATATAACTAAAAGTTTTTCAAATCCATTATAAATTAGCTCTAACCATTCAAAAATTTCCCCCCTCAAATATATCATTGTAAAACACCAAATATTTAACAAAAAAACACCAAACCACCACAATTTTGGAAATACATAAAAAAAAATCACAAAAAAATATCATTTCTCTTCCAAAATGATAAAATAGTAATAAAATTCGAAACAAATATATTTTTTCCCAATATAGAAAATGGAATTAAAATTCCCTTAAAACCACTATAAAAATACATAATTTATCCATGAATCCATTTACTCATACAAATGAAATTGATAAAAATGAAAAAATCATATAGAAATATCCTTTACACAACGAAAAATCAACAAAATTCAAATATCCTATGAAAATAAACAAACTCATTCATTTCACAAAATAAGTGTGATATAAATAATTTGGGGACCATAAGAGTAGTGAAACCCAAAAATACCATATTCCAAAAATTTATTGTGATAAAATATTTATTTAACCTTTTTTCCAATAATTGAAGTGTTCTATACAAACAACATGAAACCTAATTTTTTTAAAAACAATCCACAAAATCATGTATGATCATCCCATAAAGTGTACTATAATTATCAACCCAATTAAATCATAACCCAACGAACAATATAATTTTGTCTATACTTAAATATATTAACTATAAAATTATTTTATGGCTATCCCATGTTATCAATTCCAAACATCAATCACTATGACTAAATACAAAAGATCAAAATAACATATAGTGAAATACAAACACATTTCGAATCTACTAATCAAATAACTAGACTATATCCACAACCAATACCAAAATACTTAGTACACATTCATGGCCAAACATTTTCACTAAAAAAGTGTTTTCCCATATTTATCACAACTCAACAATAGTCAATATTAATTATCCAATCCCACTTATATGAAAATTTTTCAACATGGTAATACTCATTTCTCTACAAAACTTTATATTACTTTTTATTAAATCACATTAGTAATCAAACAGATTCAAACATATAACATTAAATTGCAAAAAAAATCTATATAATTCATAAAAAATAATACTTGTCTCATTCCTCTATGTTCACAACATCATACAAGGGAAACAAAAAACACACTAACTCATCTTGAGTTAAAAGACAACTCGCATTCTTGAGCATCGTTGAAAACAAAACTGTAATTTAATAGAAATTAATCATGAATTTGATAAGTTTCCTACTAATTATTGGATCATAAAATCAACATGCCTATGGTCCCTTCTTGGTGAAAACTAATACCATTTTCAATATCTTTACAATGTTTGGATACCCAAACACAAAACAAATTCAAATCAGAATATTTCAAAGTCCTTGGAACTATCCCCAGACCATTAAAGGTTGGGTAATAAAAGAGAAAATATATCATATAATATATGGGGTACTATAAAAATATATTTCATATGAAAATAATATCATTTTAAAATAGTAAAGAGCTTAATACAATTAATTTTATGCAAACAAACCATCGTACAAGTAATTATACAACAAACTACATAGTATACATATAACCATGTAAAATAACCAACCCACCATTCATTTAATGACCTTTACTAGTGTTCACCATTAATCCCCTACTACACTATCAAAAATATTATTGGATTAATTACCATAAAATAATAATTAATTATCATTTTTAATACGTACACAATAATGCACGTGTTGGGGGTGAGGAGGAGACTCAGTTGGATTTTTTAAACACTTTTCATGCACCCTATCCCTATGAAACCATCATTTATCATATTTTATTTATGAGAAAATTACCATCAAATGAAAATTTATATAGACAAAATAATATATTTATTATAATGAACATAAAAAATTTATAATTCAATAAAAATTAAAAAAACCATCATTTTTTTTTACAAACCAAGTCATACACTATTTCCACCCCGAACCAAAAAAAATATAAACCACTAGTGTACCCATTATTTTCATATTGACAAACCTTACACTTATGTTGTATTCCCAAACTATCCTTGAGGTCTCGTGACTCATGTTTCCAAAACCATCCTTACCAAACATTTCAAGGCCATTATACTCATGTGGTGTCTCCAAGGCTAACCTCACCTAACCAAGTGAGTCCCCAACACTCAAGTGGTGTTTCTACCGCATACCCCAAACTCATTAACATTAAAAACTATAATAATTTAAATGAAAATTTACATATTAACATAATGAAAAATATTCCAAAAGAAATAATACATAATATTTAAACCAAAATTTCCCAAATTCACAATCAGTTTATAAACACACAGTAAAAAAATCAGTTTTTCTCATTACAAAATATAAAAATATGAATAAAAACCATCATCGCATATAAAAAACTATAATAAATCATTTAAAAATTTAAATGATTTATTAAAAAATATAATATTAAAACCAACATAAATTATCACATAATAGCATAAATGAGATTCCATATTCCTCATATCATTTCTACAATTCTGTTCCCATGAATTGGAAACATCACAAACACTAAATGATGGAATCTATAAACATGAACCAAAATGAAGAAATTGTTACTCTAAATAACAATTACATTGATAAATTACAAAAAAAATTGAATTACCCCATATAAAATCCTCATCTAGAATCCCTAGTCAAAATCCCTATCAATCAATATGTTTTTACAATCCCATAGAGAAACCCATGAATCAAACAACTAGATCGGTTATGAACATGTAGTGAGAGATAATAAGGGATGTCATCCATTTTATCTAAAACAGAAGCCTTGCATGATCTAAGATATAATTTACCTAGAGAAATAACAACACCTGAAAACAACCTTAAAACCAAACCAAACCCAAGCTACTATACATAGAATAAAAAAATGGGGGAGATATGAAGATTTTTTGTAAAAATATCAAATTTTAAGACACTTTATAAAGAATAAATTATCCAGATAGATGGTCTAATAGACCATAAAAGGTACTATAAACCTCCCTATACCTAGAAATATCTGGTTTTATGGTCTCCAAGACAGCATATTTCTCATTAATTTCTAATTATTTAATCTAAAATCCTTTAAAACACCTAGAAATACTTCCCAACACCCCCAAATTTTTCCTAAAACCTAATGAAAATTTATAGCACTTATAAAATATTATAATATAATTGAATAAAAATGCTTTTTTTTTTCTAAAAATCTATGACATTACATAAGGTGTCGTTCAATCATTCAAAAATTCTTAGCTTATTTATTCATTGAAGAGGGATTAATATTAATGACCTCTAAAAATCAATGCTAAAAGTGAATTATAGGTAATAATTAGACTATATTTATGGTTATTTTATTTGGGATCATTATGTGACAAAAAAAAATAGAACATTGAGGTTTTTAATATATATGGTCTGGGGTTTTCTGCCTCTATTTACGGAAACTATTGATCAACTTTGTTCCATTATTGGTGGAAAATTGTGATGGATTATTGAATAGAGAGAGGATTTATCTAGGAAGGATTATTAGGTTATTAAATTAATTTATTACCATTGATTTATATCGTTTTACTATAAATTTAAAAGAGAATTTATTATTAGTTTCTCATTGAAGATGTTTCAGATAATTTTAAAAAAATATTATTTAATAGCATTTGCATTTCAATAGAGGATGATCATGTTAGGTTCTCTCCTAATATACCAAGATTATTTAATATTGATTCCAACCATAACATAAGATAAATCACATATAGAAAATAATGATGTGGCGAATTCGTCTTAGATGAGTTTGTTTTGAAGAAGACACACTTTATATTGAGTGAATTCATTAAGGAGTTATCCTCATAGACAGTTCTATCACATTTTGAGGTATTTCATTGGATTCTAATTTTTTCAATTAATTCTTGATGATGGTAAGGTATACATTTCACATTTAATTGAATGGATATAAGGAATACGTTATCTATAATTTCATTGTAAACATCTGAAACGTGTAATTAAATATCAACACATCTAAACTTCTCCTTTCATCATGATTTTATGGTGGGTGTTTTCCATTCATAAAAGTTCACCATGGACAATTAAATCACTTTCATTTTATTTTATACGCTAATGTCATCCTAGAATTATATGGTTCATTAAGCTAATAAAATTTTCCTTCAATATTTTAATTGTAAATTATATAATATACTTTTGGAATTTGAATACAACCTGAAGGACCAAGGTACAATTTTATTGTAATAAATATTAATATTCTCTGTATAACATCTAAAAAATTTCTATCCTTCATTATGATGGTGTTTGTTTCAATGGGATACTTTTTATTCTATGAATATGCACCAAAATTATAGGATATGCGTTAATGGTGTGATAAAATGTGTTGGTATAGATTGAAACTCAGTGGGATTAAACCATGTTAGTTTCTAGTCTAGTCTTGGTCTTGGTACTTCACTTATTTTAGAGGATACTATACTTCTATATTATGTATTTAGCAGTGTTATTTATCCAACCATTCAAAATGAATCATTTATTTTAGTGTAGTTTCTACTAGTCCTTCCCTCTATATACTACATATTTTATTATATAATTTAGGAATATTAATGTTTTTTATTTTAAATTACTAACACTATTCATACCTAGAGCGATGTAAAGTGGGTGATGGATTATCTGGTTTCTAGTGGTAATTCTTATAATAGTTTGGCAAAGATTATCCATTTATCATCCATTCCTTTATGTTATAAATTTATGATTAGTTTTGATGTGATAGTTATTAACATTTTAAGATCTCATTGATAATTTCTTTTCCCTCATTGTTATAAGATGTTTTTTTTAATTAAAATCTGATTAAATTAACATAATGTAGTTAAAAATTCAATCAAAACATACGACTAATACTATCACAAACCTGGTCGGGCTTCCATATAACCAGACACCGGACCTGGTCTAGGACAAGGACAAAGAGGCATTTTAGATTCTCTTGGGTTAGTGACTAGTGTGTGGTATCAAATATATCATAGTGGGAATGATTTATTCAATTAAAAAACTATATCAAAAGTCTAAAACAGAGCATGTAAAATATCCAAAAATAACTGAAAATCAATAAATTGAAATTTAATTCCAATAAAAATCCAGTTGAACAAAATGACACTACAAAACCAGACGAAATCCAAAATGGAACCAACACAATCCCTATGTGACCTCTTTGTCACCTCCATCCATAAGAAAACCTAAACGAGAAACATGAACATGAAACATAGATCATGTTTACTTCCACTATGTAAAACAAGTACTGTGTGAGCATAAACATCTTTGTAGGTAAACATAATATGAATCATACATTTCCTTTCCTAAAATACTTTACAATCACTAGTTTTAAATACCTATAGAAAATAGTTTTTTCTTGTCACATTAAAGAACCAAACACAGTTTTTCCATAAATTAACCTTGAAAAATTGAAAAATCATTTTTAAAAAATATTTCCATTTAAAAATCCATTCTAAAAACCAATTATGAAATTGATACCAAAATAAGGTGAACCATGATGTATACCTAGAATAAAATAAATTGAACTGGTAATGAGAAGTAAATGTAAACCAAACAAAAAAACTAAGGTGATATATAAATAAAATTCGTACATATAGACAGTAATAATTGAAATTTTCTAAATAACTCTATACGTAATCCTTAGATGTAATCAGGTTGGACTCAACATTCAATGTATATGTTAGGACCACTTTGTTTATAAGGTTGTTTTTATTCTCCAAAATTGTCAATAAACATCGAAATGAAGAAGGATATGAAGAAGAACTACCATGTTATTGGAAGTGATAAATTCAGAAGATTATGGAAATGATCTTAAGAGTAAAATACGTGTATAAAACATGATAAATTGTATAATAAAATGAAAACATTTTAGAGAGTCTTGAAGGGATTCATGTTATAAAGTGATCATATAACATATCACTATTCAAAGAGACAATTAAAGAGCCTACTTGAAGAGTCATTCATCATTACATGTCGGATCATGTGGATATTTAAAGATTTAGTAATGATCATAAAAAGATGAGAAGATGATGCTAGTCATATTTACTGTTGACTGGAATGAATCGTGTTGTTGAAAGACGAAAATGTTGCAATAATTTCCCTAGTCAAATATGACTATGCTAAAGGTGATCGATCAAAGACTATATATCATGACATACGAGTTTCATGATGAAAGAAGATGAGTTTCAAAAAATAAAGATAATAATTAATTAGAATGGGTGTTTTTGCCAAACCAGATATTTAAGGTGTTGTCGTTTCTTAGTGTTTTCCAAATTTTTGGACCTCAAAATTAAAATTTTGTTTTTTGAAATGGATGTATTTCTGAAATGAGTAAACAAGATGTGGAACGGAAAAGAAAATTGGAAAATGAAGAAAACTATGTACCATAGAGCATGGACCGCATACTATATTTGGGAATGGCTTTCAGCTGCATACCATGAAGTGGTATTGTTAGGTGGAATAGTTCATGGAATGGGTCACAGTACCGAAAATGGTTCACCGCATAATGAGTAGTGGTACACGGAATGGCTTATCATTGGTGGAAGATATGTAGTACGTGGATCGATGGACACATGGTATATAGTGAAGGTTCATAGTTTGAAAGAGGTTCATAGTATGTGGTGGAGGAACATAGTATGCAGAAGTATAATAGTACTTGGTGAAGATTGTCCCACATTGAATATTTGGGTAAATCGGATTAGTGAAATTTGAGGAGTCATTTTCCTATATAAGTAGTGATAATCACGTTATTTAGGGAGAGAAAATTTGATAAGAAAATATCATCACTATGGAAGAACTTGGCTAAGTCAAAAAGAGGTATACGGGAGAGATTCCACATAGGAATATGTGTTACACGATAAACAAAATAGTTCGCAATATTAAAAGGAGTATCTTGCGGAAGATATTTTTCTTAAGAAAAATTGGTATATGGGAGATGAAATAATTCAATGAATTTGAAGAAGAATTTTGTTGAAGGAAGAAACATTATGTGAAGGTTGTATGGTGAGGTGATATGCAAGGGTGGTATATGGAGGAAGTACGTAGATCAGGTGTAGATCCGGTGTGGTACTTGGAGAATGAACAATAAGAAGAGTAGAAAAGGTATGCAGAGCAGGCATAATATACAGAGCAGGAAAGGTATGTGGAGAAGGCGCATTACGTAGTGAAGTTATGGTACACAGATCAGAGATAGTCTACTAAATCAGGGATAGTTTTTGAAAGTGGAAACATCTTAAAAGATTATTTTTATTCTAGTAGAGAGAATAAGATGATTTTCTGCATTCAGTTCTTTCACTAAAGAAGAATATTGAACATAAAATATCATCAACACTGTACCTTGATGATAGAAAAGTCACACGACGATCAAGAGACAAGGACCTTTATGTCTATCTCTTGAAGGGACATTCAGGTTAATAGATGGAGTATGTCCTATACTAAGGTAGTGATCTAGAGGGAGTTAGCAGAAGTGATCTAATGGAAGCAGTGAGATATCCCTAATCCTTTTTAAATGCAATGTGCATGGGATAAAGAGACTGTGCTCGATCCTTTGTAATCCATAGCTAGCGTTGATTAGTGGAATTTTGTATGACTGTAAACCTATAGACATATTCTCATTATACATAACCCTTAGTGGTGAACCAGGTGAAGTTTTGTTGTTGTTCTTCTTCATGTGAATGATTTAATTACTGCACATACCCATCATACATGGTTAAATAACTTCATACCAACATTGAAAAAATATCAATATAATCAAGAGAAAATGTTGAAACCCTGATTCATTCCCCCTCTCATGGTGGTCTAAGGTCCTTCAATTGGTATTAGAAGGAAATGGTTCAAATATGCTTGATACTCTACAGTAATTATATTCAAAAGAGAAATTGATTTTTTTCTTTTCTGAGTCAACAATGAATTGCAGTGTTGAGGAATATTCTATTATTCTTGAGAAAAAGTCAATATCCCTAAAGGCCATGACAAAAAAAAGAAAGATAAGAGACAGTTGAATAATTACTTCATTTCTAATAGAGATGATGTTTCTGGTTATCCATGCATTTCTAATAATGGAGAAATATCTGGCTTGGAATGTAAAGAGCGGGAGGCTCTAGTATCAACTAAACATATGGATTCTATCATAAGATATAATGTTGATCAAATTTTTACCTCACATAAGCTTGAAAGTGATGTACAGAAATTAGTAACCTATCTTCATGATACTCCTAAAGAAATATTTTTTTCCCTTTTATAGAATATATCAACACATGCAGGTCGAGATCACCCAACTTTAAAGAGAAGATGACAATATGGAAAAGGTCTTAGTCGGAAAATTTTTAGAATGTTAAAATCTCTCAAAACAGATTGAAGCCTTTGAAAAGTAAGAAGGAGTGAATAAGACTTTGGAAGAAAGGATCCATACACTTGAATATGAGATGAATAAAAGCATTGAAGACAAATGATTAAATTTTAAAGAAACTTTCAAGATGATCAAGGAACTTGAATATTCTTTACAAAACAAAGGCATGACACATGAAGATGAAGTTGAAGGATTTAAGAAGAATATAAATGATGAGAATTTAATGACTAAATATCATAAGATCATCCATAATATGGAATGTATAAAATTGGAATATCACTTGACCAATCTTGGGGTAACATATATTAAGCCTTTAAAAAAGAAGGAAAAAGTGTTTGTTGTTACTCAATGCACACAGGGAGAAGATAAAATTGAACGACCTCTAACATTTGATTATATGATTGTGACATCATTCGGTGATATACCACATGAAAATGAGAGAAATAAGGTACCATCCTAACTATATTGTACTCATGTTTCTAAATATGTTTCTACAAGTAGTGAAAGATGGAAGAGAAACTCAAAAGAAGTACGGATGAGGAATGGTGAGTAGTTACCTACCACCATGGATATGGTGGATAGGAAGAACAAAAATTTGGAATACGGTTCCCCACAGAGATCACAAAAAATCAATAAGAAGACCCAACAACCCTATCTAAAGGATATTAAGAAGTCACAATTTGTGGGCCAATGATAGTGATGCAATAGGTTTGTGAATTGTGCATTTGATTGTTGGTACAATCATAAAAAAAAATAACAATGGACAGCCCTCACAATGATGAGAAATACAAAGAAGAAGATGTCACATCCACAGATTTTGATTCATTTACATACTACAAACATATTTAGAATTATTGAAAAAATAACTAATGTATGCAATGGAAGTGGTCCCAAGTTTGGTATGTGCTCATCTCAAAGTGCATCAAAAGATGATAACAAGAGAAGACCATAGAAGCTGGATAAGAATGAAAAATAAACCTTGGGTAGAAATTAGAAGAATATTATGAACAAAAATTTCCCCAAAAAGATCTTAGGTAGGGAATATGAGAAGACTATGATTTTTAGATCCATGAAACTAAAGGGAAATTCCTCCAAAAGAGAAATTAATAGGGATTTCACTCATATGAACACATGTTGAAGATCCAAAATAGGTATATTAGTTACAAATGACATATTAGTCATATGGAAAAATGATTTTGAAAGAATGATGAATACTGAAGATGAAATGGTCAAGGGTGGTGCTAAAGAAAAAGAAAAACATTCACATGATGAATATGAAGTTCACGAGAGAGTGAAATCAATAGGAAACAGATGTGTTAAAGAAGTTCCTTGTGAGGGATGTATGAAATCTGGTCACATTGAAAATGGTTGCCTAAATTTTATAATAGATCCAGAAGTAGTCCATAAAAGAAGTAATAATGTATCATTCATGATGGATATTAAGAATAACAACTCTCCACAAAAATTAGAATAGAATGTGAAGAGATCCATGCCACATTAATATGGATCAGAAAAGATATTCATATGTTTGAGCATGAGGACTGGCTCCCATGGAGAATCCTTATTGAGAAAACCATCTGATATTTTTTTCGCACATTGAAGAATCAAGGAGAGACCAACTTATTCCATTAATCATTTTAGTATTTTATTTGTTCTGGTAGTACATGGAATTCAAGGGGAAGCACGCTCTCAGGGGGGGAACCTGAGAATTAGTGAATGTTGTTAATTCTTGATAGCTAAGCTAAATAATTTTCCATCCTTGGGAGATTCTTCAATTTATATTCATGGATTAAAATAATGAAGTATCACCAATGATGAAGATGACGAGGAGTGTTTCTCTTGAGGTGCATACAAATGAAGAAGTTTCCTGAATTATTATTTCAACCAGTATCAACATCAGTTTGTATTAATGAAAAATAGACAACATTGTTTTCTAAATCATATCCTCTTGTTTTCTACACCAAGCACTTCTCAAGTAGATCTAGAGTGAAATGATTGATGAAGAATTTATTAATAAAGGATAGATACCATTTTCCCATGAAACTTTTATTTCTTGTCAATAATGGGAGAGAATGTGAAATGAAAGTTAGAAATGTGGAGATATGGAAAAAATAAAAAGGGGAGATATGATATTATCATTATGATATTGACTCATTAATTTGAGGATAACATCAAGGTATGAAAAAAAAATACAAAGGGGGGTATTGTTGTGACCACTTTTTGTATAAGGTTGTATTTTTTTTCAACAGTTGTCAATAAAAATAGAAATGAAGAATAAGATAAAGAAAAACTCTCAAGTTATTGAAAGTTATAAATTTACATGACTGTTGAACTGATCATAAGATTAAAATACATGTATCAAAGGTGAAACATTGCATACAACAATGAAACTATCTCAGAGAGTGTTGAAGAGATTCATGTTATAAAGGGATCATGCAACATCACACTATTAATGAGACCACGAAAGATCATACTTGAAGAGACATGTATAATTTCAAGAGAGATATTGTGAAGATTTGAATATTTAAGAATGATCATAAAATTATAAGAATGTGATTTTAGTTATTTTCAGTGTAGACTTGAAATTCAGATGTTTCTTGAAGACAAAGATGTTGAAGTAATTTCCCTATACAAATCTCATGATGCTAAAGTTGATCAATCGAAGACTATATTTCTGAACAGATAATGTTTGTGATCAAAGTAGATGATTTCTGAAGAAGAATAATGATAGTGAATTATCATGGGTGTTCTTTCTAAAGTAGATATTTATGGTGATGTTGTTTTTCAATGTTTTCAAAGTTTTTGGACCTAAAAAAATATTTTTTTTAGAAATGGAAATATTTCTACATAGGAGTAAATGAGATAATGAACAGAAAATGAAATAGGAAAATGAATCAAATCGTGTACATCTGATCATGTACCATGTACCATGTTCATAAATGGTTCACTCCCACATACCATGTTAGGGAATGGTTCACTGTTGCATACCATGTAGTGGGAAAGGTACAAGGAATGGTTTGTGGAATGGGTTGTGGTACAAAAAATGGTTCACCTTGGAAGGTGTTGCGGTATGTGGAATGGTTTTTCTTTAGTGGAAGAGATGTAGAATACAGACCAAAAATTACATGGTACATGGTGAAGGTTCACAGTTCATAGGAGGGTTGCAATACGTGGTGGATGCACTGAGTATGTAGAAGGATCATAGTCCGTGGTGAATATTTTCCAACATTGAAAATTTGGGTAAATCAAATTAGAAAAATTTGAGGAGTCATTTTCCTATATAAGGAGTTCAAGTCCCATAATTAAGGGAGAGAGAATTCGGTTGGACAATTTCATCACTATATAAGAACTCAGCTAATTATGGAATTGGTATGCGAGAGAGATTCTGCATAGGAAGAAGTCATATGCGAAAGATGAAACAGTTCACAAAAAATGGAAGGTGTAGTTCATAGAAGAGATTTTGTTTAGGAAAAAGTTGTTTGTGGGAGATGAAATTATTCACAGAATTTAAAGAAGAAGTCCGTAGAAGGAACAAATAATAAACGAAGGGGGAAAACATAGGCGATATGTGAAGGTAATATGTATAGGTGGTATGCAAAGGTGGTGCACCAAGGTGATGCGTAGAGGTGGTAAATGGTGGTGGTACGCGGAGCAGGTTAAATCTGGTGCAGTACGCAGAGCAGGCGCAGTAAACAGAATAGGCTTGGTATGTGGACATGAACAATACGCAGAGCAGGCACAATACATAGAGAAGGTGCAGTACATTGAGCAGGCAAGGTACACGGAGCATGCGTAGTATGTGGAGCAGGCATGGTACGCAGATCAGAGATAGTCTATATAATCATGTATAGTTCATGAAAGTGGAGACAAAATAAAGAAAGTTTTTGATTCTAGCAGAAAGAAGATGAAGATTGAGTGCATTCCATATATTTCCTAAATGAGAAGATTGAACATAAAAGAGCATCAACTATAGACAATGATGCAATATAAGTCTGATGCTAAATAGGAGACAAGGACTTTTATGCTTATTTTTTGAAGCAATCTTTATGCTAATAAATAGATTAAGACCTCTAGCATGGAAGTGAGCTAGGGGGAGTCAGCCGAAGTGATCTTAGGGACGCGGTGAGTTATCCCTGAACTTTTGTAAAGGTAGTGTTCCTGGAACAAAGTGACTATTCCACAAACGTTGTAATCCACAACCAATAATGATTATTCAAATTTGGTATGACTGACAACCTTTCAGCGTACACTGCTTAGTTTTAGCACTTAGTGGTGAACCATGTAAAATTGTGGTGTTTTCCTTCAATACGAAAATGTTTTAATTACTATATATATCTATCATACATGGTTAAAGAAGTTCCTACCATCATGGTAACAAGATCCATCAGTTTATGAGAAAATGTTAACACCCTATTTCACCCCCATCCCTCAGGGTGGTATATAGTCCTTCAGTATGGTGCATCTCCATTTTCAATAAAATATGGGACTGCTCTATACTAGAAAAATTAGTGGAACATCCCACCTGGGTTCTCTATAAATCATGGGTTACCAACCCATGTAATCATTGTCAGCAAGAAACCATCTCTTGACCCACTAGATGACACCTAGGAATACCGTGACAACAGTAAACGGATAAAGAGGAGGTCCTCACACACGTTGCATAAACTAACCACCCATATATTCCATTATTGTAGCGTATCCAAAACTGTGACACAACCTATGAGACGACCCTAACAATAGGGTGTTAACCATAGATTTTACCAACACATATCAAGCCATGCACATGTGAAAATCATTTTAAAAAAATTCCAAATTATCACATTGTACCAACCCATACTTTAAAATTTCCATTCCGAATCCCTTTCCAAAATATTTCCAAGACCCAGATGATATCATAAGACATGATATAAAGGTACCTAATGGACCTTAATTATAATTTATTTCACAATACTTGTTACAAGGTGCTAAATGGGCGATGTTTTGGGAAAACTTATTTTAAACCAAATTTGAGTTATGTTTTAATCAAAATGATAATTTAGAAAATATAGGGGCTTGACCAAACCATTTGAGTGAAGGAAGAGGGAAAAAGAAGAAAAGGGGGAACGAGTTTCGAAAATTCATGGATTTAGTAGACATTTGTATCAAAGAGAATTATCATTTGTGTGTATATCGATAGGTGCACACCATTTTCCCATAGATATACACACATCAAATGGAATTACTCTAGTAAACAACTAATGTACCCAAAAACCGATTTATAGAATCACCACTTGCATTACACATATAGAAACCAACTAATATAATACACAACAACTCACACACAAGGCTCAAAATCACACAAAATCCAAGCTACCAAGACCCAAATAAGAAAAATACAATTTAAAAACACCAAATTTCATATTAAAATATCAATTGATAATTTATCACCCACATTACATGAATGTGTATATATATTGGCTTGATAAATTAAATCCTTCCAACACCCATTTTTCAACAAAAAACTAACATAAAAACACCACTACAATTCTCACTAACACATCACAAGAATTACATGCACATTTTTAAACCATTTTGGAAGGTTGAAGAATTAAAATAAATTATTTAGAAAAGAAATGTATCAAAAAAATACCATAATGGTCTGTGAATGAAATTAAACCCACATAGAAAGAAGAATAAGGATCATGGAAGAATATGCCCACCGTAAGATCAAAGAAAACACCTGACAACATCCAACCATTAACCTTATGTTTTTTCATGAAAAAAACACCATTTAATCCCAAGGTAATACAGATAGGTAGTTGATACGTGAGGTATGTTAACCGAAAACACAAAGAAATCCACCTTATAACCTTGAAGCGGAAACCATGGAGCATGGAGTATAAATGTAGTGGAACTTGTGAGGCCCCTTAATTTCCCTAGTTTGAGAAAGGGGATAAAATACCTGGTAGGGGTTAAAATAAGGGAGGGTTATAATATGAGATTCAATATTCTAGTGACCTATACAAGTCATAAAGACTGATAGCATGGTTTCCCAATCTATGAGCCAACTATGTGCACCCTACTTGAAGAGGAGAAAATGTGAATTGGATGGACACATGGTTTGGGACACCATGATCGACCCATTCCACTTAACTCTTTAATTTAAAAGAGCCATCCTGAACAATTTTCAGATGGTTTCCTCAAACCATGCACTATCCTTTAACCCAAACGCAGAGACCAAAAATGTGTTGCACAGTTTCTCATAGGACTTTCATGATTTGGTCTAATCATTGATCAAGTCATTCAAGTCAAACTATGAAAGAACAAAATGAACTGAAAAAACCCCAAACATACCTAGAAACATGATTAACCCTCTATCCATGGATATGAAAAGTGAACATGTCAAAAAATCACTAAAAAACTCTAAAATTAAAAACAATTCACTGGGGACTCAACCTTAACCTCAACCAAGCATTCCATCATAGAGAAACAAATAAAATAGGTGAGAAACAATGATTGGGGTGTGACAATTCTCCAAAAAAACATTTCTGTAACACCTGAGATTTTTATGAGAAATGTTTTGTTATAATCAAAAGAATATTTCAATACACAAAACACTAGATTGTCTTTCTTTACACGCAATCGCGACCTTCCTCGATATCTTGTGTTGTACGCAATACCGAGTTTCACTAAATCACGATATGGTATTAAAATATTATTAAAACTAGCTGTTATGGATAGTAATACCCACTTTTTAAAATTTTATAAATTTTACCTTTCAAAATGGACTTTATTTTTTGGATTCAGAATATCGAAATTAGCCTAGGGTGAATTTTTGGTATTTTTCTAAAAACATTCAATTTTTTATGACTAGTGAAAACACTAGGTTACTATTTAAAAACCGCTTTTGTATTTAAATAATTATTTATTTTATTTAAATTTTTGTTAGGTCAAAATTGATATATAATACCTTTATAAGTTCATTTTAATTCATTAGAGTCATTTTATAATAATTTTAGGCATATAAAAATTTTATTGAACTTTTCACCGTCTTTTACACACCTCCTTTGATAATTTGAAAATTTATATAAAACTTAATTTTACCGCTTCTGTGAGTGGAATTTAGAAAATCTGAAATACAAGGTTAATATCAAGTAGTAAAATGTGGTTCAATAAGATAAAAATATTTTTTGGTTAATAATAACTTTTTACTTTTTTTACCACAGTTAAAAGCAAATAGGGTAATTAAGGGTAAAAATAGTATTATTATTACAGTAACACATGTATTAATTCTATTTTATAAGTCTAATTCGACCAAAAACAACCTTAGGAATAAAATATGACCATTTAGGTCCACTCGGATTAGATTAGGACATTTATTATTATTTTATTTAAAGAATAGTTAAAATAGTTAAAATCAAAGTTTAATAACTAAAAAATTCTTAATAAAGGGTTATACATAAGATAAATTAGACTATAAATATTCATTAGAAATATAAAAGGATTTACCACATAATGGAATTTTATTTATAATTTTTATACTTTATATAATTTAATTTAATTATGAAACAATGATGATGCAGTAATTTCCTTATTAAATAAATAATAACATAATTGATATTATAAATACCCAAATAAATGTAATTTGAGAATTTTTATGAATTATATTAATTTTATAGGTTAAAATGACATGTTAATATTGATTTAAGTAACTATTTTAGAACTAATAATGCTGTTATGATTTTCACAAAAATCAATTACCAAATAGTGTCAAAATTGACATAAAATTGTTTTTTAAAACAAATTTATATTATTAATTTTTATTTTAATTCTAAAAATTTAAGTTTCGTCCAAATGACTTAGACAAGTTCATATATTTTAATAATGAACAACTTGGTTTTTTTCTTGTTATAGTAAGTTTATTAACCTTGTAGTGTAAGAAAACAAGAAGACATGGTAAAAGTAAAATTATTTAACATAAAGTTAAATCTAAATGATAAGATTAAAATAGTAACCTAAACATGTCTAAAATCTATTGGTTGAGAATATTTAGACCCATCCCCTCCCTTTCTTCAAAATAAATCAATTTGGAGCTATTAAAAAAATAATATGACTTTATAATAACATAATATTTTATGTTTTTCCTAAAGTGCCCCTCTTCTCTCTTATAAAAGGGCACCTCCTCCCCCTCCTCCTCACACCACATTGAGCCTTCAAGATTGTCCAAACCCTAACAATTTCTCTTCTCCACATCACTAGAAAAATACTATAGGTACTGGCCTTCTTCAAAGACCATCTTTAGTGCCCTAAGAGGAGGTTAAGAAGAGGCGCTTCTAAGAAGAGGTAATGTCCGTTACCGATTATTTCAACTTTATTTCTTCCTCTAATTCATCTTATTTTGTTGTTTCATTATGAATTTATAACATTTTTATCAATAATATAATTATATGTAATTATAAATATGAAACACCCCTATTTCACCTTCTATCCATCCTATGGAAAACAAAATCACCATGTATATATACGTACGTAATACCGTCTCCACGCCGTGGTGTAATCTATTTTCCACCACCACCTTACTTGGATGGTTATAATGGTGTAAAGAATAACTATATATGATTATTTTAAAGTTATATTGATTATTAAATAGTATAAATACACTTCAATACAATTCCATGATCATGGGAATGATATCATCGCTTGTGCGTACGTACGACCTACCGTCTCCACGATGTGATACGACTTGTTCTACATGATCATCAATGCATAATGGTTATATAAATTAATTTAATGAATAAATATTATATATATTTCACTAATACTATTCTGTAAATGAAGTATCTATTACCTAAAAATAAGTATAAGAATTTATTCGACAAAACACCCATAAGAACAAAAAGTAATAAACACCCGAATAACAAGTAGCAATGAAATATTAATAATACAAAGCTAAGAATATGGTCATATATGATATCATAACAATGAGTATGATTCTGGAATTATTAAATAACATTTTTTAAATCATTATACAGGAGGTTCGGACATGTACGAAGCAAATCAGACCTAAGGTAAGGGAAAATCTCGCAATCTCATTTTTATCTGAGATTGTTTATACTTATGAATTTACTAGGGAATATTTATCATCCACATCCATGTTTAATCAATATTTAATATTATTTATATACTCCTAGAATTTTTTAAATCCAATTTTACCCTTAGGTAACTTTTTAGTAAAATATATGAAATGAATCTTTTGTCATTTTTAGTACGAGGTACTTTTTTGACATTTCCGACCGAAGTACGAGAAGAATGTTTTTCTTTAACTTATACAACATGAATGGATTTTTTAGAACATTATTTCCATGAAGGTTCCTTTATAGATTTTAATTTTTATTTTTAATCAACTTCTTCTAGTTTAAAATTGTATGACATGTTAAGAAAGGAAAAAAAATTTGAAGTAGAAAGGATATTTTCCTCTAGAATGAAGTTCAAGTGTTTTATAAAAATTATTTTCCATATAAGATAATATTGGGTTATGTTTCTATCACTATTTTTACATTGATTCTATTTTTTTATGATGGAATTAATTTTATGATGTCATTTTATCTTATATGGATTATGTTATGATGGCATGATGCTTAAGAATCCCATTTTTATTACATGGGTTATGCTATGATGTATGATTTATGATTTTGTGTCACACATAAGAATGGTTTAATTATTAGATGGGTGGGACCTATATCTCCCTCCAATTCATAGGGTAAATATTTATATCTCATGAGATAGACATGGCTGTAATGGCAAGTTAAATCGGTTCAGTGATACAGGACTGGAACGAGGAATGAACTCGATTTAGAAATGGAATTTGTCCGCTAAGATAGTCTTGGAAATGAGTCTTGAATAATAAGAAATGATTTTCTATGATTATTTGTGTATGCCACAAAGTTTCATGTTTTAAGTTATGATTATTGGGATTACATTTCAATACTATGATTTATCACATGTTATGATATTATGATCTCTTTTGCAGGTTAATATTTCAAAAATGTTATCTTCTTATGATTGATATTTATTTTGTTTACCCTTACTGAGCATTTGAGTTCACCCTTTTGTATGTTTTCTTTTCCCTTGGTCAGGAAGAAGGGTATTAAGTAAGATATTCCAAAAGGGACTCTATATATGATAAAATAAAAGGGAGACAATGTAGATGATTTATGAACCAGTTGTTTATGTTTCACAGTTTCTAAAGACACTATACCTATTCGGTCCTTTAATGGTTTTGTTATATGTTGTTATTAGTGTGCTTAAATTCTGAAATAATAACAATTTATGTAAAGTATGAGTTGTTATAATTGGTATCAGAGGAAAGGTGTAGTCATCCTTGGGAAACATGGATGTGAAAGCCCTAGTAAGAACACTAAGGATAAGTCTAAGCATAGAACACAATCTAAGTGTTTTAGAAATGGCCATGAATAACCTATGATAATACCGTAAGTGTAAAATTTTATTCCTGATTATATGGTTGTCCTGTTATAAATAGTGTTCCTCACACTATTCTTCTTGTTTTTAGTCAATGGCTGGAACCAGGAGGAACTGTGTTAATGCAGAATGCGATGGGAAATTCAATGATTGTCCCCCTAAGAAACCAAACATTATGGGAGCTGGAATGAAAAATCTTATATCCATGCTCACACAACTTTCTCAAGCTATTAATCATACAAGTCTTCCAAATGAGAAAAGGAAAGGGAAACTTTCTCTTGAATCCTTATTGAGGTAGCGTCCACCCTCATTCAGCAGGTCTACTGATCCATTAGTGGATGAAAAATGGATCAGTACCACTGAAAAGATATTTTCAGTTATTTAATGTTCTGAACATGATAAAGTCATCTTAGCAGTATATCGTTTGGAAGGTTAAGCTGATCAATGGTGGAATCTTATCAAGAATACGAGGCCAAGAGATGAAATTGAGTCCACAGAATGGGACGAGTTCAAGAACATATTTTTCAATAAGTACTTCCCTCGTATTCTTCGAACAAAGATGGAGAAGGAGATTCTTGAACTGAAGAAAAAGGATGATGAATCTGTTGGTACCTATGAAGAAAATTTTACAAGACATGCAAGTTACGCTTCTGGGATTATTATCCAACATGAGAGTAAGATCAATCTATTCTTTAGTGGATTAAAAACAGGACTTTGAAGGGCTTTATCCATAAGGGACTTCAATAGCTATGAAGAAATCATTCGATGTGCTCTCAAGGTTGAGATGGAGATTAGAGTAACCCATCAGTAATATAGGTTTAATAAGTAGAGGAAAATGGAATTCAAAGGGAAATATAAAGAGCACACTGAAAATAAGATGAGTTTTCCCTTATGCTCAAAGTGTGGAAAGAAACATGGAGGGAGTTGTCTTAAAGGGACAAGTAAATGTTTCAAATGTGGAAAGTATGGTCATCGGGCATATGAATGCCGAAATGATGGGAAGAAGATGTCTAATGAAGAGAACAAAGAAAAGGCTACACAGAGTGCACCTCCTACACTTCATTGTTACAAGTGCATGGAAATGGGGAATTATGCCAATCAAGGCCCTAATCCAAGTGTTGTTGATGATGATCGACGTCAACAAACTCTTAAGGATAAAGACAAAGGAAAGTCACATGAGATTTCTATCTGTGATGTGGAGTATGATAAAAAAGTGGTGAAAGGTACACTTACCATCCACTCTAAAGTAGAAAATATTTTATTTGATTCTGGATCCACCCACTCTTCAATTTTTTAAGAATTTTCTATGGGTATCACCATTTTACCTCAGCAGTTAGAAGTTGAGTTAGTTGTGACAAGCCCTAATGGAACAACAGTCGAATCAAAAGTTTATAATTCTTCTCCGATTTAAGTTTGTGGGAAAGTGCTTCTTGCAAATCTTGTGATTCTTCCTATAGTAGAATGTAATGTGACTCTTGGCATGGATTGACTTTCTTTATATGAAGCTCATATCAATTGCCAAATAAGGGATGTCTCATTTCATATTCCAGATCAATCTATGACCATCTATCAATGAAAGGATGAACATAACCTTCCTGTGGAAATTTCTTCCATCTTATGGGTATTGATTCCACTAAATAAAGGTTATTTATCTCAAATGGTTGGAGAGAAACTCACGATTAAGAATATGCCCATTGTACGAGAGTTTGATGATGTCTTTCTGGAGGAATTGTCTGGTCTTCCACCAAATCGTGAAGTTGAGTTTTCAATAGAACTCGTACCGGGTGATTTACCTAATTCAAAGACACCTTATATAATGGCCCCAATTGAGTTACATGAATTAAAGAAGCAACTCAAAGAGAATCTTGATAAGGGATTCATACTCCCTAGTGCGTCACTTTGGGGAGCACCTGTTCTGTTTTTTAAGAAAAAAGATGGATCAATGAGACTCTGCATTGATTATCGAGAACATAACAAGATCACTATCAAGATCAAATATCCTCTCCCACGCATTGATGACTTATTTGACCAACTACACGGAGCTCAATACTTTTCCAAGATTGATCTTCGTTTAGGGTATCATCAATTAAGGGTCAAAAGGGAGGATATACCAAAGACGGATTTCTGTACAAGGTATGGACACTATGAATTTGTAGTGATGCCATTTGGTCTTACGAATGCCCTTGATATCTTCATGGATCTAATGAATAGAGTCTTTAGAGACAATCATGATCAGTTTGTGGTAGTCTTTATTGATGATATTATTGTCTATTCAAAGAGAAAGGAAGAACATGAAAATCACTTGAGAATTGTATTGAAGACCATGAGAAAGGAGAATCTTCATGCCAAATCTACCAAGTGTGAATTTTGGATTAAAACAGTTTCATTTTTGGGTCACATAATCTCAAAAGAGAGGATATTTTTGGATCCAGCAAAAACAGAGGTTATCAAAAGATGGTTGAGACCAACAACAGTAACTGAGATCTGAAGTTTTCTTGGTTTGGATGGATATTATCAATGTTTTGTGAACGATTTTTCATGATTATCTAATCCACTCACCAGGTTGACTCGAAAAGGAGTTATGTTTGTTTGGACAGAGAGTGTGAAGAGAATTTAAAGGAGTTAAAAAGAAGGTTATCCAGTGCACCAGTGCTCACACTACCTTGTAGTATAGAAAGGTTTGGGATCTACAGTGATGCATCCAAGAAGGGATTGGGGTGTGTTCTCATGCAAAATGATATGGTAATAGCTTATGCCTCACGACAGTTGAAAATCCATGAGCAAAATTACCGAACTCGTTATTTGGAGTTAGCTGCGGTAATAGTTATATTAAATATTTTGAGGAATTATCTTTATGTTGAAAGGGGTGATATTTATACTGATCATAAAAGTTTAAAATATATTTTCACACAAAAGGAGCTGAATATGTGTCAAAGAAGATGCTTGGAGCTAATTAAGGATTATGACTACTCAATTCATTACCACCCTGGGAAAGAAAACAAGGTGGCAGATGCATTAAGTCGACAAGACCATGCTAGATTATTCATGATGAGGATCACAAAAGATCCAATATTTATGGATTTACAAAGGATGGATCTTGGAATTATAATGGAAATAGAAAAATATTATTTTTCTCAAATGAATGTTCAACCATCTATACATGTGAAGATTAAAGAGGCACAGAAAGAAGATGTAGAGTTACAAAAGAAGGTGACCAATGTTCTTGAATTCAACCTTGATTATGACAGGATAATAAGGTTCAGAAATCAGGTTTGTGTTCCTCCCATCCCAGAATTAAAGAAGGAGTTGCTGGATGAGGCTCATAGTTCATCATTCTCGATTCATCCTGGAAGCACGAACATGTATAGGGACCTGAAATAGTACTTCTGGTGGGATGGAATGAAAAGTGATGTTACTGAATATATCTCTCGATGCTCAGTTTGTCAGCAAGTTAAAGCTGAGAGACAAAAGTCTAAGGGGATGTTACAACCATTACACATACCCAAATGGAAATGGGAAAACATCACTATGGACTTTGTCACCAGACTTCCTAAAACATCCAAATGTAATAATTCTATCTGGGTCATAGTTGATCATCTAACAAAGTTGGCACACTTCATTGATATTATAGAGGATTTCTCTCTTGATTAGATTTCCAAGATATATGTGAAGGAATTGCTAAGATTTCATGGAGTACCACTTTCCATTATATCTGATCGGGATCTGAGGTTTACCTCGAAGTTATGGCGAAGTCTTCAGCATACTCTGGATACATAGTTGAGTTTCAGCACTGCTTATCATCCTCAGACAGACGGTCAGTCTGAGTGAACAATTCAAACTCTAGAAGATATGTTAAGATATTTCCCTATGGATTTAAAAGAAGGTTGGGATCAACACCAACCTTTGGTGGAATTTTCATATAATAATATCTTTCACACTATTATTCAGATGGCTCCTAATGAAGCTCTCTATGGAAAGAAATGTCGAACTCCAACTTAATGGGATGAAGTTGTGGAAAGAAAGCTATTAGGACCTGATCTTGTTGACGAGATGGTAGAAAAGGTCCAATCTATTCAACAAGACATAAGAGCAGCTCAGATTCGACAAAAAAGTTATGCTGACAACCGAAGAAAATACATAGAGTTTGAAGTGGGTGATAAAGTGTTCTTACAAATTTCTCCTTGGAAGAGAGTAATGAGATTTGGAAAAAAGGGAAAGTTGATCCCTAGGTATATCGGTCCATTCGAAATACTGGATCTTGATGAGAATGTAGCTTACCGAT
Organism: Viscum album; assembly: GCA_963277665.1. NCBI lineage: Eukaryota > Viridiplantae > Streptophyta > Magnoliopsida > Santalales > Viscaceae > Viscum > Viscum album. The sequence continues at coordinate 25,870,035 of OY728132.1, read as the reverse complement.
TGATGCTTCCATTGAATCTCTCTCAAGTTTACGATGTGTTCCATGTATCTCTCCTGAGAAAGTAGATACCTGATCCTTCACATGAACTCAACTCGGAAGTTGTACCACTAGAGAAAGATCTTTCTTATGAAGAATAGCCGATAGAGGTTCTGGATCGGAGTGAAAAAGTTCTACAGAACAAGACCAATTTCTTGGAGAATGTTTTATGGAGGAACCACCACTTAGAAGAAGCTACATTGGGAGCTTGAGGATATGAAAAGGGAGATGTATCCTCATCTGTTTGTTACAAAGTGACGAATTTCAAAGGAAAAATTCATTTTAAGGGGGGTAGAATGTAACACACGATTTTTTTATGAGAAATATTTTGTTTTCATCAAAAAAATATTTCACTACACACAACACTAGATTGGATTGCTTTACACGCAATCACGACCTTCCTCGATAGATTGCGTTGTACGTAATACTGAGTTTCACTAAACAACGATATCTATTATAATATTATTAAAACTAACCGTTATGAATAGTAATACACACTTTTTAAAATTTTATAAATTTTATCTTTCAAAATGGACGTTATTTTTGAATTCAGAATATCGAAATTATCCTAGGGTGAATTTTTGGTATTTTTCTGAAAACATTAAATTTTTGATGAATAGTGAAAACACTAGGTTACTATTTTAAACCGACTTTTTATTTAAATAATTATTTATTTTATTTAAATTTATTTTATTTCAAAATTGATATATAATACCTATATAAGTTAAATGTAATTCATTGGAGTCATTTTATAATAATTATAGACATATAAAATGTTTTTTGAACTTTTCACCATCTTTTACCCACCTCTTAGGAGAATTTGAAAATTTACATAAAACATAATTTTACCACTTCTGTGAGTGGAATTTCGAAAATCCGAGAGCCACGGTAAATATCAAGGAGTAAAATGTGGTTCAATAAGCTAAAAATAATTTTTTGTGAATACTAATTTTTTACTTTTTTTTCCACAGTTAAAAGTAAATAGGGTAATTAAGGGTACAAATGATATTATTATTACCCTAACACATGTCCTATTTCTATTGAATAAGTTTAATTCGACCAAAAACATCCTTATGAATAAAATATGACCATTTAGGTCCACTCGGATTAGATTTGGAAATTTATTATTATTTTGTTTAAAGAATAGTTAAAATAGTTAAAATCATAGTTTAATAACTAAAACATTTTTAATATAGGGTTATACATAAGATAAATTCGACTATAAATATTCATTAGAAAGATAAAACGATTTCCTACATAATGGTAGTATATTTATTATTTTTAGACTTTAGATAATTTAATTTATTTATGACACAATGATGATGCAGTAATTACTTTATTAAAGAAATATTAACATAATTGATATTATAAAGAACCAATTAAATGTAATTTGAGACCTTTTAGGAATTCCACTAATTTTCTAGGTCAATATGACATTTTTTTATTGATTTATTTAACTTTTTTTGAACTAATCATGATGTTTTAATTTTCAAAAAAAATCCATTACAAAATAGTGTCAAAATTGACATAAAATAGTTTTTTAAAAAATATTATATTATTAATTGTTATTTTATTCATAAAAATATAAGTTTTGGCCAAATGACTTATATAAGGTTATATATATTAATAATGAACAACTTGGGGTTCGTTTTTCTTTTTATAGTACGTTTATTAACTTTGTAGTGTAATAAAACACAAAGACACGTTAAAAGTAAAATTATTTAATTTAAAGTTAAGTTTAAATGATAAGGTTAAAATAGTAACCTAAAATTTTCTAAAATATATTGGTTCAGAGGATTTCTACCCATCCCCAAATTATCTTCGAAAAAAATCAATTTGGAGATATTAAAAACCGAATATGACTTTATAATAAAATAATATTTTATGTTTTTTCAAAAGTGCCCCTCTTCTCCCTTATAAAAGAGAACCTCCTCCCTCTCCTCCTCACACAACTTTGAGCCTTCAAGATCTGCCAAACCCTGCCAATTTCTCTTCTCCAAATCCCTAGAAACATCATATAGGTACTGGTATTCTTCAAAGACCATCTTTAGTGCCCTAAGAGGAAGTTAAGAAGAGGCACTTCAAAGAAGAGGTAATGTCCGTTACCGATTCTTTCAACTTTTTTTCTTCTTCTAATTCCTCTTCATTAGTTGTTTCATTATTAAGTAATAAGATCAGTATCACTAATATACTGATATGTTATTATAAATATGAAACTACCCTATTTCACCTTCTATCCATCCTATGGAAAATGAAATCACTGTGCGTGCGTACGTACGGACTAACGTCTCCACGTCGTGGTGTAATCTGTTTCCCACCACCACCTTACTTGGATGGGTATAATGGTGTAAAGAAAAACTATATATGATTATTGTAAAGTGATATTGATTATTAAATATTATACATACAATTCAATACAATTCCACGATCATTGGAATGATATCATCGCTTGTGCATACGTACGACCTACCGTCTCGACAATGTGATGCGACTCGTTCTACATGATCTTCAATGAATAATGATTATATAAATTAATTGAATGAATAAATATGATATATATTAAACTAATATCATTCTGTAAATGGGGTATCTATAACCTAAAAATAAGAATAAGAATTTATTCGACAAAATACGCATAAGAACAAAAAGCAACAAACACCCGAATAACAAGTAGCAATGAAAAATTACTAATACGAAGCTAAGAATATGACCATATATGATATCATAACAATTATTATGATTCTGGAATAAGTCAATATCATTATTTAAATCATTATACAGGACTTTCAGACACGTACGAAGAAAATCATACCTAAGGTAAGGGAAAATCTCACAATCTAATTTATATCTGAGATTGTTTATACTTCAGAATTTACTGGGGAATATTTATCATCCACATCCATGTTTACTCAATATTAAATATTATTTCTATTCTCATACAATTTTTTAAATCCAATTTTACCCTTCAGTGAGTTTTTAGTAAAATATATGAAAGGAATCTTCTTTCATTTTTAGTACGATGTACTTTTTTTACTTTTCCAACCAAAGTACGAGAAGAATGTTTTTCTTTAACTTATACGGCATGAATGGATTTTTTAGAACATTATTTCCATGAAGCATACTTTACATGTTTTAATGTATATTTTTAATCAAATTGTTTTTTTTAATTGTATTCCATGTTAAGAAAGGAAAAATGTTTTTTAAGTAGAAAGGATATTTTCCTCAAGAATGAAGTTCAAGTGTTTTATCAAAATTATTTTCCATCTAAGATAATATAGTGTTCTGTTTCTATCCCTATTTTTAGATTGATTTTATTATGTTATGATGGAATTAATTTTATGATGTCATTTTATATTATATGGATTATGTTATGATGTCATGATGTCCGGATGTTTAAGAATCCCATTTTTATTACATGGGTTATGCTATGATGTATGATTTATGATTTTTGTGGAACACATAAGAATGGTTTCATTATGAGATGGGTGAGACCTATATCTCCCTCCAATTAATTGGTTAAAGATTTATATCTAATTAGATAAACATGTATGGAATGACAATTTAAGCATGTTCAGTGATAAAGGAGTGGAACGAGGAGTGAACTCGGTTCAGAAATGGACTTTTTCCGCTAAGATAGTCTTGGAAATGAGTCTTGACTAATAAGAAATTATTTTCTATGATTATGTGTGTATGAAAAAAAATTTCATGTTTTATGTTATGATTATTTGGATTACATTTCACTACTATGATTTATCCCATGTTGTGATATTATGATCTCTTTTGCAGGTTATGATTTCCACAATTGTTATGTTCTAATGATTGATATTTATTTTGTTTACCCTTACTGAGCATTTGAGTTCACCCTTTTGTATGTTTTCTTTTCCCCTGTTCAGGAAGAAGGGTATTAAGTAAGATATGTCAAAAGGGACTCTAGATATGATTAAATAAAAGGTAGACAATGTAGATGATTTATGAACCAGTTGTTTATGTTTCCCAGTTTCTAAAGGCAATATACCTATACGGTCCTTTCATGGTTTTGTTATATGTTGTAATAAGTGTGCTTCAATTCTGAAGTAATAACAAGGTATGTAAAGTATAAGTTTTTATATTTTCTATGATCATAAAGTATTCGAGTTGAATGGGGAAAAATATGAAATCAAAACTGAATAAGGATAAGAAAGATCAGGACCCTCAGGGTGACCATTCACTCCAAAAGTCACACCCTACCAACTCTAAAGAAAATCACAACAAGGGAAACTATGGGGAGGAGAGAAATGTTCTCCCCACCACAAAAACCCAACTAACACTATTAAAACACCAAGGTAAATCCCAACCCAAACCAAAATACCCAGACAAGGGGACCCTAAATGTAGGGACCCAAAAAACCATGACTCATCATTCCCCCAAGACACGTGTTTCTCCATAAAAAGCACAACAAAAAACTAAAAATGAACTATGTGGAGGTTGACTTTACAAGATAGATAAAAATATAAAGATTCACATCCACGATCTAAACCACCATAACTACCTGATAATGAGATCAATAATATTTTATGGAAAAAAGTAACATATGAAAAATAAATTAGTCTATAATAGAAAAAAATAAACTTTTCCCACTCCATCACTAGAGACAAAAGGAAGTCCATGGTTCCCCACACCCTTATAGTTTCATAACTTCTTGGAGAGATTAATTCTAGGGCCTATTTCTAGAGCCATGATGTCTTATATAATTTTATTCAATACAGTAATTTTATTAGAACCTCTACCTAGGAATTTCTATTATGGTAATGCTGCTTGATTAACATCCCTATATGGACCAAATGGTCATGTAGATGATAATACTTTAGATGATTACAACAAGATGGACATGAATTGTCATACTGGACACGTTGAAAACACATGAGCTAATGGATCAATAAATAAGAGGTCATAACTGATAGGGGAGACTCCTCAAGAATATGTTCCTCTATAATACACGTCTCACCAGATGGGGAACCTTCAAGACCTCTAAAAGAACCCTGATCAACAACTGCTGCAAACTCAAGAGTTCGTCCACTTTCCTAACCTTCACATCCTATGGTATGAACCATAATATGATTTTGGTCTTAAAAACATCCAAATTAATCCCAAATTGTGATGATGGTAGAATTATATCCTTTCCCAAATCTATTGTTTGACCTTATAATGAACCCAAAACAACACGCACTCTCACAACATTGGGAGTACCCAACAACATGAAATCATCCTCCACATTTTAAAGCCTATCCACTATTTTTAACAAATTTTGATTACCAAAATAATGGGTAACAATTGGGAAGAATTTGATTCTGTGTCTCCACTAGGAGTCTAGGAACAACCAATGACTGGAAGACTCCCAATAATCCTATAGGATTTTTCATTGTAGCATACACAAAAAAACATAAAACCTAAAAATGAAATAAACATCAAACCAGATCTTAAAATTCCAGGATAAAGGAAAAATCTATTAAAAATAACCATTCTCATAAAATAAACATCACAAAAAAACAAAAAACCTATTTACGGAAAACAAAATTTCTATTCTGCTTTCAAAAAAACATTTATTCGACCTCACTATTCAATGATACTAAAACCACTTTTAAAATAAAAATTTAAACACCAAGATAAAACATTAAATAATATAAATCATATTTATAAATTAATTTTCTGCATATCCCAAAAATAATTTTTTTAAATCCATTACCAGCCACTAAAATCAACCAAGAACACAACCCACACAAAAACTATTGAAATGGGGAACTTTTGGTTAGGAATAACCTAGATGCATGGTTTAGTAGAACTTACCCATTTAAAACCCCAAAAACTATAAGTATCAAGAACCATGAACTCAGTATCCACATGGGTTTCTAAACTATATAAGCCCACTTCCATTTTCATCCCCATATCATGAAACAAAAAAACTAATATAAAATAATTAAATCCAAAATGTCCCTTGGAAACTCAAGGATCAAAATGATAAATATTTCATGGATCTCTTTACATACCTACCAATAGAGTACTAACCGCCCTAATGTCTAGTCTACATGATGCCCCAATGAAAAATTGTATTCTCTAATGTAGTTTTTTAATGCACTAGGTTAGGTGTCCATGAAACGTGACATCTAACCTAATCCATGACATGTCCCAATAGCCTTTCCTAATCCTCTCGAGAAAGAAAGTTACACTAGGGATCAAAGATAACATAATGGGAATTATTTATCCTAAAAATTTTTGAATCAAAAGACAATAATATTTCACACATTGCAGCCAAAAATCATAGAACATCAATAAATACAACCTAAATCAAAATATAACAATAATTGAAGAAGATAAAACTGAAAATCTAAACTAAAACTAATCCAGAACCAACAAGATCTCCATGTGACCTCTTGGTCACACCCATCCATAAGAACCAGCCTGCTTCATATGAAAAACCTAAACCTAAAAGAATAACCAAAAAAAGAACCTAGGTATACAAATGGTGAGTGGAACAAGTAGGGTGTGAGATTAAACCACTCAATATGTTATCACTATAGAATCATTAGATGTCTTTCTTTGAAACATTCCATAAAAACTAGTCTGAAATACATTTAGGAAATATTTTTTTATCATTTTAATGTACCAATCTAAACACTTCTAGAAATTATTCAACATGTAAACAAGATATAAAATTACTTTTTTAATAAATATTCCATTTTCAAAATCCAGTTTAAAAACCAAATACTAAATAATAACACAAATAATGTGAACAAAGATAAATTCCAAGAATAAATTAATCATTTATCGTACAGAATTGTAAATGAAAAAAATTAAGTTACCATGGTGTAGTAGAAATAGAAATTGATAATGCATATAGTAATCATGGCAATTACTTAATCATCACTATATGAAATCCTGAGACATACTCGACATAGATTCAACTTCTGGTATATGGTGCAGATGCATAGTCAAGAACCATCATGGAAGCTCTAAACTGGTCACACTAGTGGAAATTTCCACCTAGACTCTCATCAAATCTTGAGGTACCAACCCATCTAATTGGGGTTCGTAAGAAACCATCACCTGAACCTCTATATAGTTCCCAAGAATCCCTTGATGATAGTTCAGGGAGAATGATGAGTTACTAACACGTGTGGCATAAACCAATGACCCACAGATGCCACCATGAATGCATGCCCAAACTGTAATACCACCTTTGTTATGGACCTCCCCTTAGAGGGAAAAAAATTGCAGTTCCCAATACATATCAATCCATACACAAGTTCCCACAAGGCCTACAGATCAAGTCCTTTTAAAAAAATTTCCAAAACAACATAATGTACTGATCGGGCATTTACCATTTCATATCCAAATCCCTATACAATAAATTTCCAAAACCATGTTGAAAAGGTTTAACATGATCTAAATGTTTCAAAAGGATCTTCATTATAATTTAGTTAAAAATATCCATTTAAAGTTTACAGATGGGATATGTTTAAGAAAAAATCATTTAAAATAACATATGAGTTCAATTTAAATCCAATAAACATTTAGAAAATATATGGTCCTGAAAGAACATTTTGAGTGAAAGAGGAAGGACATAAGAATAAAGGGTAGGGGGAAAGTGTTTCAGAAATAATGGTTTCAAGTATACATTTTTATCAATTAAAATTATCATTTTTTGTTTTTATCCATTTGTTCACCTCATGTGGCTATATAAATTCCCACATAAAATGGAATATATTTAGAGGACCATAAATTTACCAAAAAAACATTTCAGTGAATCCACACTTGTATTACACATATTGGAAACAACCAATATTAGTCAACACAACTCACATATAAGTATCAAATCACCAAAAACCAAGGTACCAAAACCCATCCAAGGACTAAATAATCCAAAAACCCCAATTTTAATTTAATGATAAATTGAGTTTTTATGAAACACTGTACATGCTTATATGTGTAGTATTACTAAATGTAATCCATTAAAAACACATTTTACATCAAATAAACACCTTTGAAAAACCACTTTAATTAACACTAACACATCATAAGAATGAGAAGAAAATTTATAAACCATTTAAGAAATATAAAGCATTCAAATAAAAGATTTTGAAATGAAGTGGATGGAATCACATACAACAGTGGGGTGGGAATGCAATAAAACCCTCATAGAAGGAAGAACAAGGCTTGAGGAAAAATATACCCACCCTTGGATAAAATAAAACACCAAAAATTAGCCAACACTTACCCTAGGGTTCATCCAAGTGAGAACCCACCAAGGAAACCCAAATTTACATTGAGAGAAATAGGAGAGGAGAGAGAATTTAACAAAAAACTCAAAAAAAAACTCACCTTAGAAACATGAAGTGGTAACCATGGAGGAATAAGAAATAATGGGGATGATCTTGGGATCCTCCTTCATGTGACTAAGTCATTAATAGGGATGATAGACCCAATAAGAATTATAATAATGGAGGGGTTGAATATGAACATAAAATTTTAAATGATATGGACAAGTCACATGCTTCGGTTACACTATTCTCCAAAATGTTCATCGACCATGCACACCGTACTAGAACCAGAGGACCCCTATATGCACTGGATACATTGTTTTGGAAAACATACACAAACCATGAAACCTAGCTTTGTCATTTGATATATCCATACCTCACTCTACACGACTTCCTCTAACTATGCGTAAGGTGTACACTAGAGCCTAAACACCAAAAATAAGATTCACATTATCTCCTGGGACTCACACTATTTTGTCCAAACTATTCTCAATACAATAAACTCAAAACAAGAATTTAAAAAATAAACTAAAAACACCCCCATCCATATCCAATAACACATTTAACCCTCAAACCATGCACAAAAACAATGTACAAGGTCAAAAACGACCTGAATTCATTGAATATCACAAAATTACAGTAGGTATTTGACATGAAACTATACAAAAAAGGTTACAACATAGAGAAAAGAATAAAATAAAGAAAAATCCCTGGGAAGGGTGTGAAAAATACATTGTTTTGTTGATATCATAAAAATTTATCACAAATGGAAAATATTTCACCAAAATCATATGTCATGGATCACTATATAGACATAACAAAATAATAAACTAAGAACTCTAACCATCCACCCAAAAAATATGACTACAAATGTTAATATAATCAAGATTGTTAGTAGATGTAAAATTATAATTCTAAAAATCACATCATAATTAATCCTAAATATGTTTTCCACATGAAAAATTTGTATATAAAATATAAAACTAAAAATCTATGATGTGGAAATGGGTTACATGAAAATTTCATATATAAAAATAAATTCATATTCTAATAAAAAATTATATATGATAAAAAAAGCATAGAAGCTTATTAGACTTCTAAAGGATGGGGTTATCTAGAATAAAATAACATAGTTCTTGTTGATAATGAAAAATTGACAAAAATAATATATGAACGATCAATAATTGTTTAATTTTATTAAAATAATCATTTAAAGGCACAAGTAGGATCTATGTGATCCTAGATAAGGTGAGGCGGAAAATCAGTGATCTAATTTTCTTTTATGTCTTCTTTATTATGAAACAACATTCACCTCCAATTAAAGAATTAAAATTTTTAGAAAAAATGAACTCCCAAAAACAACCACATGAACAAAATAATTTTAAGGTTCACTAATCAAAACTAGTAGGTCGTCATTGACATGGATTGGAAATAATGAAATAGTACATAATACACAAGAAAAAAATCCTTTTTATGTGGTTATTGTATGAATATAATATCCTTACACCGAAGTTTCACTTTTATCAACAAAACAGTTCTTGTAATTTTTTACATATAAAATATATAACAATGAATTTAGAAGAAATTTACAATAGTTTACAAACATTATCAAAAATTTTACATGATGATGGTTGTACTTACATACATTTTAACATTTTATAATAATTATTCTTCACTTTCTGAACAAGAAACAGGTAAGAACATCCCCTATCTATTAACTATTTATACACATTATATCTATGAATTTTTTGTCTAATAATTACATCCAAAATGACAATTTAATAATTTCATCTAGAACCTTATGATAATCAACACCACATTCTATGTCATATTCCACTTGATAGAAATGTTTTTCTGATGATTAAGAACTCTCTATGTTCACCTATGAAAAAGAATTCAAGAAATATCAACATATAATTCATCATAAACCAAAATTTTACATACATTGAAACATCCTACTCTATCTTTGTCTCACAAAAGATCACCTGATGTCTCTATCTAAAGGCAATTTTGTTGGAATTCAACTTTTATGGAGGAAAAATTTAAACAGCATTCATTGTACATGTATCCTATTTATAGATTTATTTCTAGTATAAAATGTGGTATTATAATTCATACATTCCTAAAAAATGAAATGTTTCAATTCAAACCACCTACTTAAAAAATATAAAAAAACCTTCGGAACATTTATATAATGTTATTTAATTCTTGTGATAACCTTTAATGACTTCACCCTTCATTAAATTTCCATAAAACATTTAGAGTGTAATGATTTTACTCTTGGATATTTAGATCTTTAAATTCTTACCCAAAATCATCAAATTTTATATATTTAGTTTAAAGTTATAATGTATATTGAACCACCATGAATATTAACCATTGAATATATGTTAAGAAAAGTTTAAATAAAAGTTCCATCAAGAAATTCTTCATCCAATTCTTCCTTAACAAACATGGTAGGAAGTATTCTGAAAAAACCATCAAACTATTCAATATTATAATTCTACAACCTCAACTACCGAACTTATTAACCTTCAAAAACAACTTATATTTCACATTAAATTTTATGATACATGTTATACAATATAACATCACGCCTTTTCTTCCATATGATGCATCTCTGTAAGATGACTTTCATAAGTACTTTTAATACATTTCAGTCATATTCTTTCCTCTAACCAATGAACGTTATCTAATTTATTCATTTTTAATCTTAAATCCAATCAGATTTATAAAAACAAATTTGGTTATTCAAAATTCAACTTTTATCTTCAACACTATCAACATGCACATTTCATGGACTTCATTCGAAGATCTTCTCTGATAGGTCTGCATTTGATTCTATTCTTTAACAAATTTTATTTTATAGTTTTACAACCATCCTCTCTTCATAAAAATTAACATAAATTTTAACATAGTCCATGTATCCATTAGTTAACATTCACATATTCTTTCTAGAAACCCTTTAACAATACCTATAATTTCTAAAACGTCCATCAATCAATTTGTTTTCTAATTTTAGATATCTGATTAACTTCAAATAAAATTGTAATATGAAACATTATATCCAAGAAAATATTCTCTCCCTTTCATCTAAAATATCATATAATGGGATCATTATAATACATTATGTTTGAAATTTTTTGATAGAAAATAATCAACATATTTTCGTAATAAAAAATTTCATTTGATAGAACTTTGGCACTTTAAAAGATAAACATTCAGTACAAACCTTCATCAAATATCCTCTGTCATGAAATTTTAACTGATATAATCCATTTAGGAAATCTTATTCTAATAATCTATATCAAATTTATTTTATTATAAATCTTTACAAATTAATTATATTATTATAAATACAACAATGGAAAACTATTTCAAGAAAACCATCTTTTAAAGAAAATCTAACTGGGATTCTTCATAAAAACATCCAGCAACGTCAAACACTCATTAATCAAACTTCTCCCCAATAATATCCCACATTTGATTTTTTATCGACAAATAAACATAAATAACATAGAACATATTCCTCAGGATCTGTATTAATTATCCAAAAATTGTAATCTTACAGTATAGAACTCAATGTAGGAAATAAGAACAATTGAAAAAACTTATGTTTCCTCATAAGCTACAATAGTGTAAAACTTTATCTTTAAACTTCATACATTCACAATTTTTTTTAATCTTTTGATGAAATAATGTTTTCTACCCTTTGAAAAACTGCAACTGATTACATGCTTTCCTTAAGATTATATACACATAATTATTGATATACTCATGCTTAAATTTTTTATTATCCTCATTTAAAATAATATACAATGACAATTTGAGAGAGGGTATGGATTTATATACCATAGCCTTGAATATGGGGAAGTTTTAAGCCCATGTTTAACATTGTATTATAAAATGTTTCTTCCAGAAATTTCTTAGTGAATACAACTATAACTTTTTTTATTGTACGAACATATTCCATTTTTTGTTCATTTATATCCAAATTCTCTTTTATTATGTGATATTTGATATATATATCATTTTATTGAGACTGTTCCATTGGATTTATAGTGATATTTAATGAACATTTATTATCAATACCTAAGGGAATGCGTAACTTCACTTACATGAAAGAATATTTCAAATGAGTTTTCACCTGCATAAGTTGCATTATTGATGGATTTTCAACAACATACTCAAAATTACTCTTACTAATAGTTACATAATTTTTCTTATTCGTATTATGACTCATAAAAAGTTTTCCCAAAAAGAAAACATTACCATGTGCGGATCATATATCATCCACACTTCCTTCCAAGTTTTTGTCAATATCATCTATCAAATCAATATTTTCCGATCTATCATATTTTAAACCGAAATAATCTATTTCTTTTCTATATCTAATGATTATTTTACCTACCAAGAAGTAATATTATTTTATAGATCTTTTAAATCATGTGGAAAAACCTACATATTTAAAAAAAATTCCCTTAAAACGATTATATATAACAAAATTATAATAATATTCATAAACTACATATGATAAATTTATTTCCCTACACTATCATTTTACATCATGGATCCCATTGAAATATATGTGATAAATTTTTTTAATAATCCATTATATACTTATTAATATATTTCTTGGGGTACTTCTCTTGAGATAGTGAAATATATTTCTTATTTTGTGAGATTTTTAATACACTAAAGTATTTCATTTCTCTGAGAAAGTAAATTTCAAAATAATATCTTCAATCCTTAAAGAAATTCCACAAGATTTTATCATTACCTACCATGATAATATCATAAACATAAAAAATGAAAAAAAGGTAACCCTCATGATTTTCTTTGATGTAGAGTTTATTTTCAACTCTTACTTTCATGAAGTTTAGATTTTTTAATAAAGCATTCTATTTAGTTTAAAATTAACCCAAATATTTCTTTAACCCTTACAAATCCTTCTCCAACATACACATATAACTTTTATCATTCTGAATCAGGAAGACATGTGGTTTTTCAATATAAATACTTTCATTGAAATCTCCATTAATAAAAGTTTACTTTACATCCATCTATAAAATATTATAACCTCATTGTGTTGAAATAGAAAGAAATATTATTAATGATTCTAATCATTCCATTGGAGAAAAAGTCTCATAAAAATAATTTTGTTTAATTTGTGAGTGTCATTAAAAAATTATAAATCCTATGTATCTTATCAATTCACCATCTTTATTTAACTTATTTCTAAACACCTAGTTTGTTCCAATAAAATTTATATTGTTTGTTTTGGGAAAAAGTTCCCAAGTATCATTCTTATCAATATGATATTACTATTCATGGATAGTGTCAACCTATTCCTAATGATTCCATGATTTGTCAATGCCTTTTTTATAAACATTTTAATAAAAAGAAGTATGTAAAATAGAAATTGAATATCTTTTCGTTTCAAACTATTTTTGTTGATCTACAATGATGTTATGAACTTCCACTTGTTTCCCCGGCCTAGGATGGGAAGTATAATGTTTTTCCTCATCATTTGAGATTGGTGTGTATAAATTATTATATTGTGTAGTATCAATGTTGTTATTATAATTGATAATTATTTTATTTTTCTCAACTGAAACCACCTCATATTACCTATATGTATTTGTTTTTGAAAATATATTATTATATTATTCATAGAATTGTAAATATATATAATAAAATATCATTATTATCTTTATTAATACATTTTTATCATCTACCATTATGAGTGTATCCAAGAAACAATCCATCAACACCTCTCTCATCAAACTTTTAAATATTTACACAGTTGTGTTAGATAATTCAAGGACTTTTATCACCATTCGGTTTTCAAAACCTAGGGTTTCATTATAAAAAATTCATAAAGAGTCATATCATAGTAGTATTTTTAGAAACATTGATTTAGAATATAAACTGTTTTATAATTATAATGCCTTGAAAAATAATATAGATGTCATATTCCATCAACATTTAATGATCTTGCTCCACTATATATATGTATCATATTTTAGTAACTCCATTTGATTATTGTTTATAAATTCCACTAAACTCATGAAATACTCCATGATTTTCATGATAGTGTATTGAATATTCATTTTTATATTCACCATTGTTATTAGTTCGTATCTTCCCTATAGAATATCCACATTCTATTTATGCTATTATCCTATAACTCTTAAATAAATTTAGAGGATCTAATTTTTATTTTAAAAACATAATACATGTAATGTGAGTTAAATCATCAATGAAATAAATAAAATATTAATCTCAATATGTTCATTGTTTACCCATTGTCCCATAAATATTAGAGTGACTCAACTTCAAGGGATTAGTTGAACAATTCTCAACATTCATAGAAAATGTGTTTTTTATCTTTCCTTTCTACAAAATTGAAAAACAACAATCTATTCTTATTTTCATATCTGTAATATCAATAATACTAACACTCTTTTTTTACTTTTTAATATTAATCTTACACATGTTCCCCGTCCTTTTATTTCATAACAAATTTTCTTCCACCATGACCAGTTAACATGAATATTATACACTAAAAATATAAAAATTGTTTCCCTTGGTTCATTGGACATCCATAAAATCATTCACATATAATATTATTTTCTCCATAAATCTACTTTTTCTAAAAAAACTTTATTGCCTTCATGATTTATTTTAAAAAATGTTATATTTTCTGTTTCATCCCATTAACCGAAAAACACTTTTGGATGTCAACTTTTCTTTCTCAATGATAGCATATCCAACACCATTTCTTATAAATGAATCATCATTTAAAAAACTATATTATCATTATTTAAAATGTTTCACATTATTCAATAACATAAAACTCATTTGAAATGGGAAAATCATCTTCTATAAAAAAAATCCAGGTTCATTCTCCATTTGTTGATTTGAGAGAAGATTCAATAAGAAGATATTTTCTCTTTAATTTTTCTTTGTTCACATCCATATTTTGAGATTTTTTATAAAAACGTTTTTTAAATAATTATAATAATACATCATTTTAAAAGATATTCATGTTTATCACATCTTTCAAAAAAAAATCCACTTGTTGGAATATTTTTTTTTCAATCAATATACTAACCTTCTAATGATATTTTATTTGAGTGGGATGACTCCCCATAAAAAATTATATCTATATTAATTTGGAACCTCTATAATTCAGATAATGTTTCCAACACATATATTTTATATTCCCAAATCCACGAAATTTACTATAGTTACCATAGAATGCATATATCTCTCTATAACATGGATAATGTTCATAGTTTTGTTTTTTTTCATTAACATCATTTCCTTATACTTTGATATTTCATTTCATACCATGTATTTGGTTATCTATTTAAAATTTATTTTTTAGTGTATATTTATTCTCAACCTAAACATAATCACCTATATTAGAATATTTTTGTTCTAACATTATAACATAATAATCTTCTTGTTTATCATCTCTATTTTTAGCTATATAAAATGTTTACTTTACTTGATTTTCTATATTTTAATCTTTATAATCCTTATCAACCCATGGGGATACATTTTTATGATTCATTGTAGGTTTACATTTACAATAACATTCACAACCTTCTGAAATTGATATTTGGAAATCTGTAAACTATTTCTTAGCTTTATCAAATTTTTATTGAAATGCTTCTAGTTTTTCTTAAATTAACTTCAACTTTTCTTAATGGATGATGTTGAGGTTCTTATTTTCATCAAGAATATTCTTCATATTATCTATATCTTCTACACATATGGATTTTTCATATAGAGAATATTCCATATTTTTTACAGTAAGACTCTCTTTCTTCAAATTATTGTTCTACCCTTCATGTCTTATAGTATTTCGATGATATTATATTAAATATATTTTACAAAAAAACTCAATATGAGTATCATGCCAGTGAAACCCCACTCGGCGTGGCATGGCCGGCCAGGGATGCATTCGACTCACCCTTCCAACGGAACCAACATACACTACAACTACCTCTGTGGTCGGCTGGGTGTCGGCCACACTTTGGGTGCACTGTCATGGATCAACAGTTGCGACTTCCATCTCCGGCAGTGCGGAAGTGCACCGTCATGGCTCCCACATGGCCGATCGGCATGTGGGCCACCATCCTCCACCGCTGTGGCCGATGGGTCACAACATCCTCCGGAGGCACGGTAGCGCCGCCACCACCATCACGACCGACCGGTGTTCTGGACACACACCTTGTACCCTGCCGGCGTCGATTGCTGGTGTCGTGGTTAGGTTCCACTCAACCTATTGATCATCCCATCAAGAACACGTCAACAATGAAATAGTACAGTGATCTTCTGTGTTCATTTATCCCGCACCCTCATTAATAGATTGATAGTATCTGGTTCATAGATTGATGAAAAAGAATCTTCATGAAGAACAAAATGAACAATTTTTTTACCTCGATCATTTATTGGAAACGGCCAGAGGAAGAAGATGAAGATGATGAAAGAGACGCTAGCATTCGTCTCTCCGGAAACACACTTCTGATACGAGTTTGAGTGTTGGTTCCTCGTTCTTACTCCCGGGGGTTCGTTCTTTATTGGACAAGGTTCTTCCACCAGGTGTTCTCCAAGGGCTCTCTTAAATCCCTCCTTCTTCCAACGATCCCCACCACAAGAGGTGAGGAGCTAACTTAATTAAATTCAAGTTAATAACTTAATCAATTAATGATATCTCATTTATTGTGGAGGTTCCAAGATATAAATCATATTAAAAATTAGGTTCATGGTCGGGTGGTCCCCACCACCAAGATTTAAATGAGAGGTTTCAAATAAATAAAATAAAATTTGTAGTATGTCTTAGTTGGATCGAACCCAAATCCAACCAGGACCTCGGAAGGGAAATACTAATAAATTACAGACCGGGTGTCCAATTTATTAGTCGTCTATTGATTTGGGACCCTTATGACATGAAGGTCCTTTTGGATACTTCTTCACGAGACTTCATGGATGTTTATGTATCGAAATATGGATTGTGGAGTGGATACTCACATAATCATGTGTGCTTAGTGTGGGAACCCTGTGGCTGGTTATACATGAAGAATCTTCTAATCCTGTGTGGGTCCTCTTCAGATTCTATGTGGCTTATCTTCTGATTCTGTGAATCATCTACAAATCTGGTGTGGGTCATCTTCAGATCCTGTGTGGGTCATCTTTAGATCCTATTTGGGTCAACATCATAGCTTCTCGAATATGTAAGATGATATATAAATGCAATAGATCATCTATACTTTTTTACTTAAGCTATACCTTGTGTGAGATGAGTCTTTAACTTTGTGGTGCAATTCTCTATGGTTATACTTTTTTTGTATTCTTCTCTGTGGCATTAACTTTGTGGTACTTACCTTTGTGGTGTTACCTTTGTGGTATTCTTTCCTTTATGGAACATTTTTTCTTTTGGATAGAGAGTTGGGCTTAGTGTTTTTCTAATGAACTTGATTGGTAAACTTGATAACTTAGGTATATGTATGGGCTTATACCTATGTAAGGTTGACTATTGTGTTGTTTCATGTGAACATGGTGTTGTAATTTGTATTATCATTTATGGATTCTGAGAGTCCTTCACGGGTCTCAGGGTCCTTATTGAATATTGTTATACTCACCCCTGCACGGGTTATGCACATACCTTGTTGGGTCTTATGTAGACGGAGGACCGCATTGATCGAGGCTGAGGGTGTCAAGACTGGTGGCTAGTCATAGGTGGACCATTAGATGAGACGTACCATAGAGAAGACTGTTTGAGAGTTGTACCTACCCTTCAGGTAGGATCCTTGATGGGTGTTCACATGATCTATTTTTAGCTTTACATGTACTTTCCAGTTGGGCTTGTATTCTGACCCCATTACTTACTATACTCACCATATTTACTATATATATTATTTTTTGTATGTATTGTGTTGTGTTCTTGGATTGTGTGCATTGCAGGATAAAAGGCAATGCCTTCCCAGTTTTAGAGATATGCCTTTCAGGTGCTAGTCCCCATCCCCTGGCCTATGGAAGGTGGACATGGGGTAGTCAAAGCATGGGCCCTAAGGGATAGGTCGTGACAAATATATTTACATGAATATTTCCTAAATATATTTTATTCAACTTCTCCCATATTCCTTTACTCATTCCAACTCCATTACCTCTATAGAACACACTTTTAGAGACAGTTGTAGGTATATATTTTCTGTCTTTCTCAACATTTTCAAAATTCTTCTTATCAGTAGTTATAATGGGAAAATTCTTAGCATGAGAAGGAAATATATTTTTTGAAACATCAAGAACATATTAACCATATGACATAAGATGTATCAAAATAATATATTTCTCTATATGAAAATTATTTCCATCCAAAATAAGAATACCATTACAGTTAAGAGAATAACGAGAATCAATAGAAACTATTATTTTCCATAAACATCAATCAAGATAAAATGAAGGGAACCATTTCATAGATATAAATTAAAAGGTCCACATAGGATCTATGCGATCACTAAGAGAGAGAGAGGGATTTAATTAGAAATATATATTTAATTTTAGTATTAATTTTTAAAAAAACATCCACATCCTATTAATGAGTTATGACTTTATTGAAAAAAAAATCAATAGAAAAACCATATGAAAACACTAATTTAAAGGTTCACTATTCAATGAGAGTACTTATTCTTTAGTATGGTTAATATATAACCTTATACCATATAATCAACTTAAAAATCATTTCTATTTGTATACAATAGTTAAATAATATATGTACACTTTTGTTTAATTTTATCAAAAAAATAGTTCATGTTGTTTTCAAAAAGAAAAAATATGTAACAGATATTTCATAAAAAATGTAGATACCTTGACTAACATGCTCAATTTTTTTTCACTATTCTTCTTGTACTTCATTAAATTTTCTCTTTAAAAAAAATTCTTCAATTTCTTACCCAGTTGTATGTTAGAAATTCACATACGAGTTCACTATTAACATGAATTCCTTGCTTATTTTGTTTGTGTAAAATGTACATTCAAAATGATCATATTTAACATTATTATGGTATAATATAATAATAAACAACACTTTATTAAATCCCTTAATATTTTAGATTCTACCTGATAGAATTGTTTTTTCAGTGACTAAAAACATTGTCCATTCACAAATCACAAAGCATCAAATCATTATCAACTTCTTCTTCATCCACATCTAAGATATTAGTTGGTTAGAAACATCATAATCAATATTTTGTGCACAAGATTTCATCATGTATATCTATTCATAAACAATTCCAAATAACTTCCATATTTTCAAATGTGAATAGTACATAATGTACTTTGTACATTAATCCTATTTATATATGATGGTATGGGAGGAAATATGGGATTATAATTTTTTATGTCCCCTCAAAATGAAAACGTTAAAAGATATATCCCACTTAAAATAATTAATTGAACCCTTCTCAATAATTTTTTAATGTCTTGGAACACATAAGAGATCCTTTAATAAATTCATCATACATTAAATTTTTTTAAAACACAATGAGTATCAATATTTTCTTCCTTGATAATTAAATAATTAATATTATTTCTCAACATCATCACATAGAATAAATTTATGAAAACATCATAAATACATTTTAACCACTAATAATATTATAGTTTGAATAATTTTTTCTATGAAACCATTGTAACAAATGTTCCTTCTCAAGAATATCTCTCAGATTCTTCCATATCAAAAATGGTATGAACTACTCTAAAAAAATTTTAATTCTCTTCAATATAATCTTCATATAGTTTAAAATTATAAACTTATAAAAGTATAATAATATAATTTTTTTTCAATGATAAATTAATACCACATGTTTATCTAGTAGAACATCATGAATTTTATTCCATGTAATGTGTCTTATAATCGAGTGACAAAAATAAAAACACAATAAATATTTCCTTCAAATTCCATCAATTAATAATTGGACTTTTTGATGTCTTCCTTCATAAAATCCTATCCAATGAACTTTATAAAATTAATTAATCAGATTATCGGGAATTGAATTTTATATTCAAAACAATTTACATGTAAATATGATGGAATTTACTCTAATATTTTATTTTATAAGACTTCGTTTGATTCCATTCTTCAATAAATGTTCTTTTTTAATTTTATTGGATTTATTTGTCTACCAAACATCCCAATTATGTTATCACAAATGATATAGGCACAACTGA
Source organism: Viscum album (assembly GCA_963277665.1). Classification (NCBI taxonomy): domain Eukaryota; kingdom Viridiplantae; phylum Streptophyta; class Magnoliopsida; order Santalales; family Viscaceae; genus Viscum; species Viscum album. Next base: position 25,849,462 of record OY728132.1, on the reverse strand, counting down.
ATTTTCAAAACTCCTTTTTAGTAACCATTTTCAGTACTATTACATTCTACACGGTTTCTACATCCAAAACATTTTTTAACCTAATTAGTCAGCTTCATAGTACATTTCAAAATGAAACATTGTATCCGGAAAAAAATTTCTATCAATTTATTCTAAATTCTTGGATAATGATATATGTTTAACTCACATTGTCAGAAAATTTATGGAATATAAATTAATCACTATATTTTTGTTATAAAAATTTACACATGACGGAATGTTTGATTATTAATATATAAAAATTCATTGAAAAAAATTACTTAATATCCAATGTTATAGAATTTTTTTCCCGTGAAATCTAGTTATGAAACCAAGATATTATCCACTCATCTTGATTTTCTTTTTTAGAAAAATTTACAAAGTGATGGTATTTTTTTAATACAACAATGGTCACAAATTTTAATTAAACCACGTTTAAAAAAAAATCCAACAAAAAAGATATTATAATAACTACAAGTAGCCTCAAAAAAACATTCAGACAATGTGATCCGAAAATTTGTTTTATAAAAATCATATGAATTATTCCTGATGATATTTTGTGGATGAATCCTTTAAAAACATAATAAATTGGTAAATAAATATTCAAATGGTATAGGGACCTATAAGTAGACATAAACTAGAGAATAACATGTATGGTATATGTTTATAAAATGAGGAATTGTAAGAATGAAAGAAATAATAAATATGGGAAGAATAATAGATGAAATTAAAGTATATATAGAATAATATATTATGTACTTTGTTTCTTTTAATGTAAAACAAATCATATGAAGGATAACTGAGAGAAAAGTATATCCCCAAATTTAAAACTAATATTTAAATACAAAAAATTGATAAATTATTTATCCAAAAAAATGTTAAATAATAAAGAGATAATATAAACCAATAGATGATATGGAGAGATAGAGAGAGAGTAGGTGAAAGATAGAGAGATTCCCCTTACTTTATATCCCAACTAATATTAGAAAAAAAACATATTCTATGATAAAATTTTATTTAATAAGTTATTATTATAGAACCTTATTCATGTTTAATTTATTTAACAATATCCATCTTTGTTCATTTAGTATATGTCAATTATTTAAGAGAGTTATCTATATAAGATCATTTTAAAATACCAGGTATTTTTCGGTATTCTTGTATTGATCGTTGTTATTTATCCTATATTTTTATTAAATCATAACGATTCAAGGTAAAATGTTTGTATAATTTCATAATCTAAAAGATATCATATATGTTCCATAATTTAAATAATTTGGGTTCATTAAAAAATAATACATTGTATGTTCATTTAGGTAGTTTTCCTTGACATGATGATTTCATTTAAAATAAATATAATAATATAAATTAAATTACTATATATTTTTAATAATTATATAAATTAATATTTTTAAAATTATTTAACTATAAAAATAATTATAATCATTTATTAGTGGTAGTGAAAGAAATAAAACAAAATCAACCATGTAGGTAGTATAAATTGACTTTGACTTGAACAATATTTTAATTGATTTAAGAATAATATAAGGAATCTTATAAGATATTTATAATTTAATAAATACCCCATATAATCCTTATTTTATGCAGTTATTATAATTTAAAAAATATATATAAATCTATATATGAAGGGATGATGACTCAAGAGATTGGATAGAACTATGTTAACTGCTTTTTGAAAGTGCTCCTTCTCTTGTGGCTATTTCTTTAAGGGATTGTTGAAGTAGGAATAGAAGCTCAAACACATCACTAGGATAGTTATAAGAAGAATTTGGGAATAATTTGAAAAAATGAATACATTAGGGAGAAAATGGTCATGATTTATGGCATGTATAGTTATATAGGTTTTTAATTAAAAAACTAATTAAAAAATAATGTTTTCTCTATATTACTAAAATTACTGATTACTTTGAGAAGTATTTGTATTTTATTAAAAAAAATATTAATTATTCACATGTAAATATCTCTTTAAAATAATGTAATCATTTTAATATAATATATATAATAATGTATATAAAATCTTTTTTTTATTTTTGTAATGTTTTTATAGTCACTGGAAATTTTCTTCATCATAACTTCTTTTTTTATTATAATCCCAAAACACTTTTACGGAGAAAGTGAGAAACCCCAAGAGAAAACAAAATTGTTAAAATAAAACTTGATCCTATCGACACTATTATCCTTTACGATTTTCCAAGAAAAATAAGTTATCGGTGATGATGGATCATCCTTTATAAGATCTTCAAATTGGTGCACCAGGCGATCCCATGCTTGAAAGTATTCCTCTTGGTTGATTTTCCCCGCCTTACAACCTCTTGCTAGGGTACGATTCTGTTTTCAAATCCACTCCAACTAATCTCTACTAGTGTCCACCCGAATGGTCATTTCCATCATTTTGATTCCCTCTTCTGAAGTGGAATTGAACCCATGGGCTTCCTCCTCCAATTCCTCTCTGGAGTGCAGTAGTAGCTCCAAAGGTTGCTTAGCATCCATGTCTGTATCCTGTAGGACCTTCCATATGGGATCAACCCCATCGTCTGCCACCTCTGCTCGACCAACATTGCAACTAGAGTTGAGAACAGCTTCCCCCACATGGACCTTCACCCGTCTACCCGAATGAGTCACCATTGGAGAAGGAAGATAAGAATAATCCTTGTGGCATTTCTTTCTTCCACACTGGCCCTTCCTCCTCTTCAGACTGCAGTCGCTACCAAGAAAATCTTGAGCACTAACTCCTGACACCTGGCTAGAAGAATAATCACCAGACTCCTCCCTTAGAAATCTCTACTCTTCAATGATGTGTGTTGTCCAGTCGGCCTCCTGGTCTTTCCCTTTATCCTCGAAGCTCTCAAAATGGTTACACGGCTTAATAGTTGGCACCACACTTCTAGGGCGTGACCTGATCCCTGGAGATGGCCCTTCCTGGGGACCCTCACAACCATTGTTATCGATCCTAACAAGCGATGCCTCCATGTAAGAAGGAGCCTTTGGGGCCGTTGTACCTTCCACAGAGGCCAATAGAGATTCAAAAACTAGCCTAGAACCATCAAGAGAAAGAGACACACCAGCAGTGAGATTAGCCGACCCAGATCCAGCTGGTCCCAAAGGACTTTACACATCAAAGGTGGAAATACCCAAGTCCCTCCATAAGTGGTTGAAAGCCTCTAAAACCAAGGGTACTCCCCCTATAGCCTCATGATGAACATCCTTCACTGGGACTAAGGAAGAGCCATCATAACTCTTGCCATCCAGACCTTCAATAGGCCTGATATTGAAGCCTCTATCTTCACAAGCATCTGAATTGGACCTTGCACCATTCCCCGTGGCCTTTAATTGGATGTCCTCGACTAAAGGAGCAGAAGAATGGGTCTTCCAAGAGGCCCCACTCGATCTGTTCCTACAACTAGAGAGGTCGTGGCCGAGACATTAACAGGATGAATAGAAGGGAACCAAAGATTCATAGAAAACTTTTTGAAACCGCCGAAGCTCACCTTCAATATCTATGTCGATGGTGTCCAACTGATTCTTGGACATGTCGACTTCAAAAAAAATTCTAGGGAAAATATTCTGGCTACTGACATTCGTTCAATGGTCCGAGAAAAGGAAGTGACCCAAAATATTTCCAATGAAACGTAAAATCGCAGGATTTTGAAACGGTAGGGGTAGGCAAGGTAGAGAGATCCAAATCACCGAGGCAGATGGGTCTTTCTTCAAGTGGAATCGAACGACCACCAAAAAATAAAGAAACGCAAACCTGATATAGCATGAGGAGAGATTTCCCAAGCATGTGTAAGATCTTCTTCGGACGAGAAGTAGATCAGAAGGTGCCTCGAGTCCAGCAGCCCAACAATCACCTGATCCTAAATCTTCCACTGGTTGGAGATAAATCTATCGACGACATCAATTGTGGGATGTATCTTTATGAAGCAAGATACCAGGGTAAGATCCATCAATGTGGAGGCATTAGTAAACTCCATAGAAGATACCGGAGCCATGGGGACTCCATCAACAAACGATTGGACTTTAGGGCTAACATGCATGGAGGGGAAAATGGGGAGAGTGGAAGGATCTGTGAAAGTCTTGAAGGCTGAGGGGTGAGGGGACGAGGGAGGAGGAGGAAGACACCCCTCCCCAAACTCCGGCTGAGAGAGGCCGAGGAGGGGAGGCTCCGGAGCAGCCATCATTGGATATTTTATTATATGTTTATAAATTTATTTTTTTATAAACAATTTTTAATTAAATAAACAAATTTTAATTCCTAAAAATAATTTTATAAATTATTGAGTGATTTATATATCAAAATATGGTTTTCAATGTCTTTGTATATGAAAATCATATTGTTTCAATCCACAAAAAAATTCATTGTTTTTAGAACAAATATAAAAAATAGTTCATTATTAATTTTAACATGATGATATAAAATTTATAATCCATTTTTTCAAAATAGATATATAAATTAGGTAAATACAACATTTAAATTCATCATAAAAGTACTATGGTTTTACATCTACAAATTAAACACATTATCATAAATAATTATATCATTATTATTTATTTGAATTAAATGGTTTAAAATTTTAAATTTATTAATTAAAATATTCGTTTATTGTGTCTTAGTATTTATATATTTCTTTTATATAATTTTTTACATTTTTATATTATTATTTTTCATGTAACCTATAATGGTTAATTTATTGATCTAATAGTCATATTACTATTATAACTATCATATTTTTAACTATTACCTTACCCATTATAGTGGTCATATTACCTTTTAAAATTCAATATATACTTGTAAAACCATTATCCATTATTTCAATTAGTTTTATGTCACGGAAATATATATATATATATATATATTTAAATACATATCTTATTTCTAAAAATATTTTTCTTAGTCAATTAATTTTTATAGATATGGTTTTACTAGGATGCTATGAGACATCAAATTATAAAATTCTAGTCATCCTATTTACATGTATTTACTGTCAAATCCAAATTATCATATCTTTTTTTGATGATATAAAATGAATGAATAAAAATTAACATCATTATGTAGTTATAAAAATCTGATCAATAAACCCTCACACATTTTCAAGAATGCGCATAGACTTATATTGAAATGTATTCACCCAAAACAAAAAAATCAAAACAATTTATACCTACCAAAATTTTCAAAACCTATTTGTTTACCCACAAAAACCATTCTCTAAAAAAGTTATTTAACCATTCTAACAATTATCAAAAACCAAAAATGTACACACACTAAATATTTTTCAAAACAACTCATTAAAACATTAAAGTAACAAACCACCCATCACAGGAGATAGTGGCACCTAAGAAAAGCAACTTATAATAAAAATTTACTACCCTCCAATGCCCCCACCCTCTTCCCAAGACTCATGTTTTCAATAAATGGTACAGTTTAATATTAAATCTATAGTTCCATCCATTCACATTTTAGTGGATGGGGTGAAAAGCATAAAAATGGTTTGTTTTTCTCAATATTAGGCCCTCAACAAACACAAAAACATATATTAGTGATAAGAAAATTTTATGGTCACACATCTAATATAATTAATAATCAAACTACATAAAAAATATTAAAATTCTAAATGCATAGAAAAAAATCCATCAAGAAACACAATTTCACAAAAAAAAATCTTATATATCAAAACGATGACTTTCTAATCAAATATAATTTCTAAAAAATGAAATCATTGAATATCCAAAAAATCCCAAATATTCACAATAACCAATGATCAATATTAATTATTTAAAAAACTAACAGAATAATTTCCTAGAACCATTTTAACATGAAAACACAGTTTAATATAAATGAGAAAAATGTGGATCCACCTAAATCATATCATTTCTATAATTTCATTTTCATTTATATCTACCACCAGAAGAACCATAAAATAACATCTGAGGAAAAATACCCAAAACAATAAATGGAATGCTATAAAAATCTCCCAAATATTCCAAATTGAAAGGAATACTCAAATAACACCAATTACTATTTCAAAAACATGTGAAATCCAAATATAGTCCTTCATTATATATAGTAGAAAATCATTCTATTTTGAAATGGTTTCTGAATGCCTCAATTGAACCCTTCATCCAAATTCTTATATTTTGATACAAAATCAACATAGAAGATAGATAATAATTTAAAAAGTGTAATGTGAGAGATCTATAATTTATTAAAGACCCATACCCCTTATAATTTATTATAGAATATCTTTATGGAATATTTAACATCTATGAACACAAAAAATGGATCCCCTTAATAAACATGTGTAAGAGGAAAATAATTGGAGTGATTTGTTAAATTTCAAGTAAAAATACAAAAAAGTATGCCACTTTTTACGTGAAGTATGCTTTTCAAGCATTAAAAAATAGCCCATTTTGAATCTACACATTCCTATTTGTCCCAGAATTCTCATCATGCCCGGTTAGGATGTATATGAGGCATAATAGATGATTTGGTAAAATCCCCAAGATAATGTGCCACATGTTCCTATGGATAATTTGTTTTCTTCACACTGTTGACTTCCCACTATGAGACCCTCTGGTACTGATGGGATTTTCTCTACATATGATAGATTTGGTGGTTGGTCATCATATGTAGATATATTTGGTTACCTTATTCTTTTTCAAGCTTGAGTTTTAGTGGAAGGCCCCTGATCCTCATACTCTCCCCACCCAATATCCTAGTTTCCCTATAGGCACTATATCTCTTACATTCTCCTTTTATATATAGAGTTTGAATCAATGTAAGTATACCCCAAATACACTATATTGGAAGCATTTGGGGATGAATGGTTTGTATATATAATCATTGAGTAGTTTATCTGATCCTATAATATTATAGGGCTGGTGGTGGTTTTAGATATTAATCATTTTTCTTTCTATACCCATTTCATTTTGGAAGAGGAATTCATTAAGCCTTGAAAGAGTGAATTATAGGTATGGATAAATCCAAAACTCCTCATATTCCAATGGTTTGTGGATCTTCACAAAATTCCAAACCCCACAATAGTGGATATTTGGGTTCTCAATCTTTATCTACCCAAATCCTTCTAGAATCCCTTAACACATATATGGATTGGATAATCCATCAATAATTTTATGTGTGTGAAATGTTCCACCAAGACGAGGAGGCACACGATGAAGTCATGACGAGACTTAAAGATTAATACATTACCACCATTCTGTATGAGTTTTTTTTCATTTTTGTTCCATATTCCCATTATAGTAGAAAAATATTTTCTTTAATGAGGTGTGTTTCTATTTTAACTACCATCTTCAAGGAAATGTTTCCTATACTAACAAAAGTTGTTTCCCCAAAACTAATAACACTTTGGCCTTGATATCTCTTCATATAGTTAGGATTTTGGGTCTTAAAAGGTATTACCTAACCTTCTATGGATATTTGAGTTATCGTCTTCCTCCCTCTACCATATAGGGTCTAGATCAATGGAAGAACCATGGATTGTGCTCATAACCTCAGGGGATGAAAATTGGGTAACGGTTGGTGGATGGTCTTCTTCCGATAGTGGTGTATTTAGTGAGCCATATAGAGATCATGTGTGTATCTAGGATAGTACTAAAAATCCATTTGTGTATGTTATAATATACCACTCTTAATATCCCAACACTTTTACTCTTGATGGGTGACTCCATGGTCAATTAGTCTCTCATTGGTCCCTTCCATGAAACTGAGTAAGATTAAAAAAATTATTTTCCCTTGAATATGGTTTCTTCTCCCTCATTATGCTTTGAATGATTATCCCTCTGACCCTGTTGGGTCTAATCAGAGTCATACAGTAGAGAATTTGGTGTCTAGTGATAGTCTTCCAATTCTTTAATTGATTAAAAAGATGAAATTATTTGATAAACTATCTAATTTGTTAAATTATTTTATCTCACCTTCTATATTAAAGGGGTATAGGATGAACAATATGATGACACATGAGGCTTCTTATAAGGAGTCACAACCAGGTCATGATCTCAAAGTAGAGTTGCATGATTTACTACCTCATAATGGGGGACTTCAACCCATGGACATAAAGGGATTGAAAATAATGTCTCCATGATTTCAATCCACATTTAAAAGGATTATGGGAATGTATCTCCCTCTATGTACAACATTATCACCTCAAAAAATGAATCTTCTTATATTTATCTCATCATGGTTGTTGAATCAATGATAATGGAAGCATTAATTAGTATATTTTATTCTAATCGTGATATGAATTAGTAGATACATGATATCCTCGAAAATATTCATGTTTATGTCTTATAGAATGGTAACATTCAAAGTTAGTTGGTCAATTTGGTAGCTTAACATATTTTAATTATGGTTTGTTGGAATATTAAAACATAAAACCTCTCCTTTTTATGATAATGTTTCTACGTATGAGAGAGAACAATTATATATTATCTTAGAGTCTTTTGATTGAATTGTTTAATTTTGTTTATTAGATATGATTATAACACAATACAATAAAAATTTTAGAGGAAATGTGTGTAAATAATTTCCTTTAAAACTATACAAGACTTCAATCAAATTTTTTCAACAATTAAACTATTTGAAATAAGATACTCAGGTGATCCTTTCATATAGTAAATGTAATATGGTTATAATAACCTATTGTAAATTAGAATAAATACTTTTGAATCATTAATGGTTTTTTATATTCTCCAATTTCTCAATCTAACATCTATTTTTGAATATTTATATCATTACACATCTTTATCATTTATGACATATACCCTTTTTGGATTTATTCCTACTATTTCTCAATGGATTGATTTTTTAAAAAGGAATTTATATGGATTAATCAACACACATGGGTTAATCCCATGTTATGAAATCCTTTGAATGGTTTTCATAAGAATAATATAATGTTTAATATAGAACCCGTCAAATGGATAGTAAAATTGTAGGTTCTTATCTGGAACAACATGATGGTTTAAAGGGGGATCCATCTCCTTAAAATAAGATTCCATGATTACTAGGATGTTGAGATATTCATGGATCTAGCTACTATAAAAATAATATTGTTATAAAACATAATAAAAGACACAATATTATTTAGGGATAATTATATATTTTTGTTTCGTGAATAGGGTGATAAAAATATTAAATGCTTCCATTATTGAATCAGATAATAGAAATTCCTCGTTAACCACATACTTGAACTAAAATATTGCACTTTTACTGATCATGTTAACATATATTGTCCCTAGGTCATGGAAAACTCCCCATATTTTGTATAAATTATCAATATGTTGTTTGATGGGGATTACCTTGGAAATAATTTTGATCAATTTTTAATCAGTATCCTTCCACGAGATATCTCTAGTCAATGGTATGGGTTTTTTTAGTGATTCTTTAAGAGGATAAAATCCTTTCATCTATTAAGAGTCTCAATTCAAATAGCACCCTAGCCCCTGATATGATCTAAGTTTTTTTAATTATCATCTAGGGTTGTTTAAAATAATGTTATCATATAGGCCATTAAAGACTATTTTATGGGTGGAGGATTTCCTAGGGAGACTAGTGAACTTTCTCCCATTCTATTCCAAAAGTTATTCTCCCTTATAATTTACACTAATTTTTCCCAATTTTTAGGTTTAAATACTCATATAAAATCCTAAACATATCCCTCATTAATAACATGATATTATCTTCCCTAATTTTCTGAAAAAATGATATATTGACTTTTTAATGGAAGGAATATCTAGGGGATTTCAATATTTCCCATGTGTTGGTGGATGGCTAGAAATGTCCTTAACTAAGGAATAATTTTTAAATTAAATATTGATTTTTTTCAAAAAATTTAATCGTGTTAAATACATATCTTCATGATTAAATGAGGATTCTTAGAGTGTTTTTTGGATCATTTTTTGTTTCTTTAACATAGTTAGGTTTTTTGTGACCCTCTTTTGTAAAATATTTACTTTTCTAAAATATTCTAATGAATTTATACAAGTTGACCCATATTTCCAAGTCTCATTATAATTACCTTAGATATTCTTAGTAAGAATATTAAACATAACATTTTTATTAGGATTGTTATCTTTTTATGAGAAATTCATGGGTCATCGCATATGAAAATATTCATGGTTATTGCTGATGTGTTGTTTTCGCTAAATATAAAACGTAATTATATTAAATATTTGAAGATAATATTTATAAACTATGTATGGTTGACTACGAAAAGGGTCATCATTATGGGAGGATTTGAATCCCTTTATTAATTGGAAAAATAAATATAATGAATTTTTATATCCTCAAATGAAAAAGTATATTGGATTCATATTTATGTAATATTACATTGACCAAAATATGTTTGGACTCTATCCATATACAATTCCATTTGATCATAAAATATCCTAATGTTGTTTGAGGAATGTGAAGAGTAATTCCTTATTTTTATTATGTCATAAATGGATAGGTTCTTTTCCAATATGCTAGAAGGAATATAATTTTGAGTACACCCATGGAAGGAGAGTGGGATTTAAGGACACATTAACCTTCCGTGATAGAGATATATGTTATGATTTCTTGGAAATTCATATTATTATAGTCTATATGTAACACCGTAGCCCTAGAACACTCAAAAGTGTCTGCTCCAATGTTTCTATACAGACTAAAGTGTGCATCTTCATATTACAGAGGATTCTGACTAGTAGTGAGGGAAAAGTCCATACAATGGAGAGACCATTCCCTCAAATCATAGTCTAATAGATAGTGGATATATGGAAATAATATCCATAACAAATATCATATTACACATAGTCAAATAAACAAAATGCAATTACAAATGTCTCATGAAAAATCATACAACTATAGAACCACTAATAATCCCATGGTTGAATCAAGTATATAATAAAAATAGAAAAAATAAATACGAATGTCCCCAACAACATCCCAAATCAAAAATAAAATTCAGTCTCTAAACACCCATTGAGAAACCTCAACCGGATCCCCCTCACATCATATACTCTAACCCAATTGAAAACATATTTTATCCATGTGTAATAAAGTTATCACGTAGGGTGTTACAATATAACTCTATAGAGTCTCACCAAGAACCCCTAATATATGTATTCATATTCATTTTTATGATCTATGAAAGGAAATACATAAATAAACATGCTCATTAGGTCATCATGATACACCTAGGCCATCACGACTCTTAATGAGGTACACATGCCTCTTAGAATATTGTGCTCTAACTAGGCCCCCATAGTGCTTTTCCTTTCCAAACATAGCACTATCTTTGTATCCCATCGTCACGTTATGAAATCATACCCATCCTCATCCCATACATAATGACATAGGTTATGGGGTAATCCAATTCCTTGGCCACTGCATGATGTAAAAGGATCAGATCCTATTTCCATGTTCTGAAATAACCCTTATCTCTCAAGAAAGGTCATCAATAATACCTTATCAAGGTTTTTATCTCTCAAGGTAGGACCTCTCATCAACATGTTGACCTGAAACCTTATCAATCAAGATAGGATCCATCATATATATCTTTCATCACACCACAACAGGACCAATAATATCACTCCTGGATTTACACTATTCTTAATGTTTCCTTCACACTCATGGAAACATCCTTGAAAACACCATCACAGACAATGTGAATCTGGTTGGTCTCAATCCATAACTTCTTAATCATGGTGTGCCTAGAATTTAGCAACAACATGGATCCAAAATCATACATGGTAATACTTCTAGTCCTATTTCACTCATCTAGGGTACATTATATAGGATCCAAATACCCATATAGAAATTCATTTTATTTCACAAGAACACAATAAAAAACACGTATGAAATAGAAAAGATGGCCTACATCCCATCACAAAACCTCACCGACTTACTAATACTATCTAAAAATTGTCAACCCTCAGTAGTACCATAACTCACATGATCTTCTATCACAGATATTTATTCTTGACCTAACCTCATCAAAAACCCTCATCACTCCAAGTCCTACTACCCCAGTAATATCAAAAAATAGCATTATATAATCCCCTTGGAAACATGAGTCCAAGTCATGAAAATTTCTCACCTCCCACACTTCTGCCTCGTATAAAATATACTAAGGGACATCTCTTAACACAATTCTCTATTAGAAAGCCTCTATATTACACCTTATCTAGTATCAAATGACTCATACATCTCAATATGATCACCTAGACTCTCCTCTCGCCAAGGATGAGAGTTTTGAACCACTCATGATATGTATGGTCATCTCTCCCATCATCACCCAACTTCAAGCCTCTCATGATTTTCCACTACCCCAGGAACACATCCAAAATACAATTCCTTCCACTGATAAACTTAAACATACCAAGGGTCTCATGTTAACCTAATTGAAACCCTATTTTCTTGGGGACATAGTCATTAGGCGATCCAAATTCATTTAAGTCCTAGAGTTCACTTATTGAAATTGTAGAAGGCACGATGAAATCATATCCCTTCTACCTATGACACCTTTGATCACTAATACTCATACCAAAACCCATGAAATTATATAGGAATTAATAATTTTAAATAAACATGTTCTAGGCTTTTTTTCATAGGGGTTACCTACGTCATACAATGCTTTAACCAATCACCAACATCTGATAAATCTTATCCAAGACCTTCCTTGTTTACCAATATATATGTGACGCCACCAGATAAAAAAAATTCATTACAAATATTTAAAACTAATAATTTAATGAAAATTAAATATTAATAATCACATAAAAACTCACCTTTTATCCTCAACATACCAAAATCACTTCTGATGGAATGTGTTTGAACTTTTGGAATGTTCTGTCACCAAGCCACATGAAATTCCCATTATTCGCACATGATTCCACTAGTATGTAGTTGAGTTAGCACTAAACCCCAAACCATATTCACCCAAATCATTTTATAGTGAATGAATACCAAAATAAAATCATATAATGTGGATAAAATATCAATAATCTATAATAAAACATATCCAAAATGATCCCCTGGCATATATAATTAATGGGATATAAGAGAGGGAGATCCATAAAATTCCCCTCACCACCAAGACACTATACATAATAATAATAGGGAGTAGAAAAAAATGGTACTACCCCAATTTAAAAAAACATAACCCCATAGGATTCAAATGTGAAATAACTTGGAGGGTCATGGTGTGATCCATACATGCACTTTACATTCTCATTTAATTATTAAGGTTTCACAATGTGTTCACTCAATTTAAAGGGTATAGAACTCATCTTGACTCTTTTCTAGCACTCCCCCTCTAGGTGGTAGCTCCAAATATAAAGCTATAGGGGACATCAGTTTTCGAACCACTGACACGACATGACCTAATGGTTGTAGTGTGACCTTATTTACAAAGAATATGCCCCCCAAATTCCTAGACCATTGTGTCATAACATTTTCACCCTCAATGGCTTAAATCCACAGTTGTTTTATATCTCGATATGACTTATGGGTTAGGGTGTAACCTACTACAAGTGTATAATTTCAACAAGCCCTCTATTCCTTTCTATAATACCCATTTGATCTCCTGAATCATCATATTGGACTTTCTCTATGTCCAAAATCATCTATGGGATATGTTACACACTTTTATTATTAATTTGAATAAACAATAATTGAATGGTTTCTTCTTTGGATCAAAAATCCAGACTCTCTAAAAAATAAAAAACCTAGGAATTTTTGGTAGGTTACAAACTCTATAACATATGAATTAACATTCTTAAGAGGAAATGGTTATCCCCCATCAACCCCTCACTTCCTATATTGGTCTTAAATTCACCACTAAAGGGACTCGTTACATCTATAAATTACAGAAACGCTTCCACTGGGAAACTATAAAAAATAGGGAACACTATTCACTAAAATCTAATCCACCCACTAATCATCAACACAGACACCGAGATTATTCACAAACAAACCTATCTACCCTAAAACACTATGCATTATCAATTTATTTATCATTAGGTTTATTGTTCTTACCATCAAATGGATTCACATAAATGAAGTTGATTTTTCCCATGGTGCTTATAACCATAGTAATCACTTATCAAGTGTTATTATCGTGGTATTACATCATATTTTATGTGGTTTCTACCTCAATGCACCCAATTCCAGGTAACAAAAACAATGACCAGTCCCCCTTTGGAAAAATTCTACCAAACATTCTCAAAATAAACTACACATCCATCATCACACCACCACACCTTATAATGATTAATTAAATCATAAAGACAACATGACATCAACCAATTTTCCACACTAAAGTCTAAACCCAACCCCAATGTATTTCAATTTTGGGATCCTCATCCACTGATTTCCACCATTACGCTCTCTCCATGTGCACTTGTTCACCCATGTACTGTCTCACGCTAAGATCATGAAAATCCCCCCCCCCAAGCCCATTTCCAACACACCATCTTCATCTGATTCCACATCCAAATATCAATTACATTCTTTATCAAAAGTACTAGATATTAGTCGATTTTCATGAACACATGAATCTAGATGTTTCCTCGACCATCGACCTCCTAGTCTTTCCTCAACTATCACCCATCCCACATGGGTCTCATTTAATCATGAGTGATAACATTAACCACACCAAAGAAATATTATTATAATCGTCCCAATGAACCAAAACCTAGCCTTGTGGCCAATACATTATCCATTACCCAATAAAATTATTGGATATTATCAGTATGCATCTATATGAGTGCCAACATGAAATACCGACAACTACCCATTTTCATCCCACCATAAAGGGAATTCATTACATTAAAAATTACAATCAAAACATGGATCACATTATAAAATGGTCAATGCTTCACATAACATCACATATCTTTCCAAAAACTCCTCCACGAGAACCAACACAATGTGTCGCACCGCATCACAAATTTATATCTTCCCATGCAATTATCATATATCTATAAAAACACATTTCATTGACAAAAACCGCTGGAAATTATTCCAATGAAATAACACTCATATATCGTCATCACATCCCCACCCTATTTCAACATCAAATGTATTAATTCTCTCAGGAATTTACATGTAGAATTCATAAATATGTAACTCAATAAGCCTCATATGTAACTAGGGTATACCTACCCTCATGCAATTAGTCATTTCCAAAAAATAATTTCCAACACTCACTCTCTTTCTCGAACCACAAGACACCCTCAGAGTCCCCTTATACGTCCTCTGCTACAATATACCCCAATCTCACGAAACTAAATCATTGTATTCTCTTATATAACAAGATCACATAACCTGAATCATGTTGTGATGTGCCACATCCCACATAAATTTATCATAGATACACCTAACCCATTGACCACACAATCCAATATTTTCCAATATCATATGTCTTCTATTAATTTTAATCCTAACCATACAATAACCAACCACCGAGGCATCATTATAAAACTCTAGGAATCTACTTGTTCCCCAACCTCACCAATAAATTTGTATCCAAATCCTACTAGTGAATAAATCCAACTAATACATTCATCTCAAAATTAAACTTGATACTAAATATAATGAATCTCTTCTATACCTCTCATCAACATGATCAGTGTACCCACTATTACTCTTAAGTGGAATAACTCTATGAAGGTATATAGAAAAAACATATCGGTTGTTATTGAAAATTTTTGTAACTATAAATGTATACTCAAGGGAAACCATTCCGATTATTGGATCACCACTCAAGTATATTATACCTATACTGACCCAACAAGGGTCTCGATATGTCCCTCTCATGAAAAAACCATATAGACATCAATAGAGAACATCCTACACGTGGGTCCACATGAACATCCATTAGAAAACTACTCATGAGTAAAAATAGTTTTATATGTAATATTACATAAAATTTAATATGGTAAAATCACACATTTTTTATAATTAAAAAATTAAACCACTAGACCACTCCTTTGTAGAACAATCACACATAATTACATATATGTCATGTGAATCCTACATGCCAATTATGATGCAAATTCAGCAGCCTATTTCTAATGGCCCAATATCAAAAAAACATGAATTTTTAATTTTAAATTAAAATATAATGAAAAATAGTAAAAAATACAATCAATCTTGTTTCCCCAGTAACCAGTTGATACCACTAATAAATTGTTTTTGAGCCCCTAATCTGAGTTCCATTACAAGACCTGAATCATCCCTAGATTAAAAATTTACTACACCAAAAATATTATGAAAAGAAGAAGTATTCTCTAAAACAATTTTGAAATTTCAAGGACCTTTCACACTAAAACCTTCCCAGAATTATTTTTTTGTATGATCTTTAGCACGGATATTCATATTTCAGATGCTTCTGACAGGCGGCATGGTTCTAATCCACGAAATGGGGAGACTCTTCCCTTGAATTACTGTAAAACCCATGATAAAAATGAGATGAAAAAAATTATCATGAACATTACAGTATATAAAATAAAATAAACTCATATTTATAACAAATATATCATGTGTAATAGTACAATCATACAAACTTTAATCTCTAACTGAGTTGATAACATATAGAATAAAAAGGATAAAAAAGAACCCAACCCTACTTCCAAACCCTAGGTTTACCACAATCCCAACATTAAAAACCCAATGATATACCTCATCCAGATAATCTAAAAAAAATTCTCTATCCATAAATAATTCCTACGTTCTACACATGTATTGGATTACCTTTATAAGGTGTTAGATTATAAAAAGTAAGCTCTATCCAATATCCCATAAAATAAACTTCCATATGTTGTTTTATACACAAGAAAAGAAAATACATAAATAAGAACAATATTTTGAGAATCATGTGCTAAATAGACCACCATGAAACTAGAAGAGGTACATATATCATTCATTGTCTGAACTAGGGGTTTGTGACATGATCAGGAGTGTCCAAAAATGATGTATAACATCAATCTAAATTATAGTTGTGAAACACGGGGGTTAGGGCCTGAACACATTAGGAAGTGTTTTTATACCTAGGCATGTCTCAGCCACGGTGCACCCCTTTAGTGTCATTGAAAAAATGATTCAAGGAGGGGGCCACCCTTTAGCCAACCACCATCACAACATTACATAATGGTGGTGGTGTGAACTTCCTTACCCAAGAGACGCCTATAACAAAATTCCAAGGCACTCCGCCTTGACAGCATGACCTCTGCGCCCTTGGTTGTATGATACCTCTATTTTATTCTATAAAAACATGACCTATATGGTGCGGTATGACCATATACTAGTGAATAGTTCCATTAAGGCATCTGTACCATTCCCTAAAACCCATATGATCACCTAATATTCCATACGGGCTTTCGTCCATGTACAAAAACATCTCAGGGATATATCAAAATTCAGAACATTCTTATTTTAATCCCAATTCACCAAATAATCACTACCCTATATCCAAAATTCATACCACCCCCCTAAATTGTAATGACCCAAGAATCTACATGTCATTACACCCTGTGGGTGTGCATAACAATAAGTAAATAAGGTATAAATGTTAGGCCTATTTTGACTATGAATTCTTATATTTCTATAATCTAGAGTAATATTTTGAATTCTATCTGAAATAAGAATAATAAATCATATCATATTGTGGAAAATGGCGAGGTTTCCTTCTGTAATGGATAACTGGGTTGTAGAATCACCATTCATTCAAGGTTTCCCTTTTCCTAAACATTTGTTTTGATGCTACTAATTTGTCCCAAAAAATACATACATAATATTCGAATAGTATCGAAGTGAATTATTTATCTGATTTATTTTATTGGATGAGGATGATTATTGTTAATTTTTACCTATAAAAATTAGATATTTTATTTCCAAGGGCTGATACATGTTTATTCATGTAGGGTAGGAAATTAATGATTGATAAAAGGAAATATTGGTGGAGAAAATTCCCCTAGAAATTAGACTTCTCATTTTGGGTACATGATTTACATAACATTCAACTAATAACATGGTTTAATGTATAGGTATATCACTTTAATGTAAGTATTTTTAATACACAGTCATGGATGTGGGAGGTAAATAACACATTATCCAGAGAGATATGTGTGATAATTATATCCATAATATGCTTAAATATTATTTGGTAAACACCAAAACCAATTATCATTCGATTAGTTATTGTCAGACTTATTTTTCTAGAGGGACCCATCTTTAGCTAAAGGGAATAGCTAATGTCCAATTATTATAGATAACTACTAGGTTATATAGAAATTAGAGAATATTTTCGTGAACCAATATGATCATATTAGTCTTAATATGCTTTGATGTATGATAGTTTCTTTTATCTGGGATCTGGATATGGGGCTCTTATTTTTTTCCAACCTTCTCATTCTTAATTTCTCCTATCCTAGCCCATGTATTGTAGATCTATCTAATAGGTGTTGTTATGTTTTATGGGAACCCATTTCCATTTGTTTCAAGGTGAACATTGATGGGTCTTGCTCTAGAATTTTCATGTGATATGGTGGGATCCCTCAATATGGTCAAGGATTGGTATTGATGGTATTCAGTGATTATTATTATGAAGGGAACCTACTCATCACATAATATTAGGTTCTTCTAATATGGTTCTCCATTTTCATGACTTCAACCTCCTTCTATCCTCCATTTATTTGGAAAAAACATTATTAGTCTTGGTCATAGTATTCCATACCAAATCCAATTAATTGGACACATATATTTTGTAATACTTAAATATTTTGATTGAACCTCACACCTCATTATATCACATTTGGTTCAAAGAAATAATTAATACTATTCACCTCACAATGAATGGAGACTGGGAAGATCATCTAATACTTTACTTCTTCATGAGATTCCCCATCATTTATATTATTAATGTTTTGTTTAATGATTCAATCATCCATCACTATTTATTTGATTCTATTAGATCCAATAATTTGTGAGTACTAGATTTCTATTTATTATAAAAAAATGATGTTTGGATGGACGGTTTGGATATATAGTTCCCAAAACCCTAAAACAAATATTAAGAATTTTTTAGAATATAATACTTGTTTTACTTTCATGTAAACCACTAATGAACCACCCATGTAGTATCCCTAAATCTCTACTTAATTTTCACTTCAAATATAAATACCTCTTAAAACATTCCCACATTCTAAAAATTTATTACCATGCTAAATGATTTCCCTAAAAACCCATAAAATTTCTTTCTATAATTAATCTAACTAGTCTTTCCTTATAATTATAATTTTAAACACTACTCCCCTTAAAAATTTTCACCGTTAAAAGTATCTATAATAAAATCAATTAAACCTAAAAAATTCCAGTATTTCACCTCTTCCCACCATCAAATTTTTAATCCTTGAAAATATAGTTAACAACATTATTAAAATATTATTAACTTAAGGAATATATAATAATCTACAAAATCTACACTATCAAGTGTTACCATTTCCAAAAAAAATAATTCCTAACAACATTCAAAATAAGTACTGTTACCTAACACATCTATAAAATTTATAATCCATGTTAATACATATTATGGTACATCCCACCATATTTTTAATGCCTTGTGTTGCTAATTTTTTTATAGTAATAATAAAAAAAATTAAACAAATATCTACTCAATAAATATATACATCCAATACTCAAACATCCAACTGAAATATGAATTCTTAACATGAGAATTAAGGAAAAAATATAAAAAAATGTTATAATTTATGTGGCATTAATTTCAATACATTATTTTTACGTGTTATATAAGTTACATTTTAATGGTAATTAAAACTAAATTTTAAACAAATAAAGGAATCCAGTATAGTACATACCCCCACCCATGATATATTTTTTTAAATACAAAAATTTGAAATGTAATATTTTTTTATAAGACCTTTAAATTTGAATTTGATTCCAATAATTTTTTTATTGAAGTTTATAATCCATCCTAAAATAATTTTGTTCATCCTCTATATACATTTACAAACAATAAAAAGAGTTTTATTTTTTAAAATGTTATTATTAGTTCAGCTAAAATTGTAATTATTATTATATATTTTGAGGAACCAATATATATATATTAAAATTTTTCATATTATAAAATCTCCATGTTTTTACCAAATGAAATTAAAATTACTATTTTGAAATTAATTTTACATATCTGTAAGGATCGATTTGTAGAAACCCAAGATTCTTATACATATATATTACATAATTTTGTGTTACTTTTTGATACACAATATTATGATCCATTTGATAAATATAATGTTTAAGGGTGTTTGGAGACTAGATAAATTG
Source organism: Viscum album (assembly GCA_963277665.1). Taxonomy (NCBI): domain Eukaryota; kingdom Viridiplantae; phylum Streptophyta; class Magnoliopsida; order Santalales; family Viscaceae; genus Viscum; species Viscum album. Next base: position 25,829,082 of record OY728132.1, on the reverse strand, counting down.
TCATCTTATTTTATATAATACCTTAAATGCTTCCTATATAGATAACTTATTGTTAATAACCAATTTAAAACCTTTGTTATTAACATTTGTAATGAAAAATATAAGAAAGGGTGAAATCATATTCCTAAAAAATGGTAAACATTGGAGATATCAATCCATAATCATATGAGAATATGTTAAGAATAGCAATTTGAGATCATTATCATAAAAGAAAAAGATCATACCCAATCTATCATAGATAATAAACACGTGTCATGGAAAAAAAATTAACAAAATAAAATAAAATATTTAAAATGCTGTGGAATCACCAATAATTCATAATGATCTGTGAGATCATAACATATATATAGGAATGTTGAAAAAATACACGCATATAAGATTTTAAACATGAAACAATAGAAACAAGTTCACTAAAAAAGTTAAGGACATTAATCTAGACCATCTCATAAACATATGGATATAAAACAAGGTCCATGTATAATCTTAGGGATACAAAAAATAAGTCCACACATAATGTTATGGCCTTGAAATCGAGGTCTATAAATAAAATTTGGAATATGAAATCATATTCTCATATAACATATGTATCTAATGAGTTATACATCTTTAACTAATGGATTAAAGGTGTAACAACCCGAAATTTTTAATAAATCTTATTTCCTAATTTTGTGTGTTATTTAATTTCATACTCAACAATACTTTATCATTTAATAACTAGAGTATAATTAAAATGATATTGGTGGGTTTTGACTAATATATGACCATTATTCAGTATAACCTTTGGAAACTAAATGTTGCAATTATTGTCTCCAAATACAAGTGATCTTGGTTAATTAATATAGAAAGAAGATTCGATGGCATCATCCAGTAGTCTCGAGACAATCATAGCCTATCTAACAGAACATGGGATGGAGGTAGAACCACTGGGCTTTGATCTGGACCAAACCCAAGCTGAACTTCATCATGTGAAGTTAGAACAGAATCGCCTTCGCGAGAAGTTCAAACTGATATAATTTAGTACTCGTGCGATGTTGGTCGAGCCTCCCTCATATTCTCTCACCATAGGACATCTTACACTTAGGTCCTATGTTGAGGTTATAAGGGGCTATGTAAGGAGTCCGTAACTGCCTTGTGTAATCCTTTGATTTAAATAAAAAAATTATTTCTTCTTATGATGAAGTTTGAGAATTTTCAATTGTCCGGATAAATATAGTATGTATATTTTTGATGAATTCTAGAAAAAGGATATTTTAAAATATTTATGTAAACTTTAGATAAATAATTATGTGTAATGATTTTCAAAAAATGGTCTGCTATAATTATGTTCAGTTAGAAATTTAGAGTATAATAAGTTCAACTTGATTTGTGATGAATAGTAAATTATAAACAGTGATTTTATGCTTAGGATTATAAATGTAACCAAATGGATTAGTAATCTCACTTAAACAAAGTATTAAAATAATATAGGAACCTTGATTAAGTAATGTGATTCAATAAAATAGGTAAATAACAGTTTCAGAAATTATTAGTCAAGTATCAATTTTTTCGGGTGAATAGTGTTTTGTAATTAAGATTTCAAATAAAAATATTTAGAAAATTATATTTATAAAATGGAGTTAATTTTTGACCTCAGAGCATCGATATTATGTTAAGGTAATTTTTGAGGAATTTTTTGATAAAAATGAATTTTTAGTGAATAGTGTATTTATTTAAAAATTAAATTAAAAATATATAGAAAATTATTTTTAGAAAATGGTGTTAATTATTTAAATCAGAGCATCGATATTTGGTTAAGGAGATATTTTGGTATTTTTCGGAGAAAGTTGAATTTTCGGTGAATAGTGAAAATACAGTTTTTAAGTTATGGGTGTTTAATGGCATCATTAAATGATGTATTAAGTATGTAATAAATATGGTTGTCTTAAGAATAGTAAGATAATGTATTAGGTGTTCCAATTGGCCAATACCATGGGAAAATACCATGAGCAAGCCCATGGTTTTTCCAATACCACCAATGAGGTGTCCTTGGCCATTAATGCCTTGTCCCCTCACTTCCCCTATAAATACCAAGGTATTCTCTCATCCTTTCGATTAGAAAATCCTCATAAATGGAGTTTGGGTCTCTTTACCTCCCAATGAGTCATCCCAAGGTGTCCTCAGGCCTCCCAAGGTCCCAAACTTCATGATTTTAAAGTTACTCTTCAAGGTAAGCGATCCTACCTCTCTCTTTCTTTTCAAGTACTCTCTCTTATGTCATTTCTTTTATTCTCCATGTTCTTATGTTGGAGGATGTTCTTTTATATCCACCATAATGTAATTTTTATGTTCATATAATTAGAGACTCCATCTTACTCTCATCATTTCGTTTTATGAATAATTATGTGGCGCCGTTAGGCTGCCGAATTTTTGTAAGGGATTCTTCCACCCTTCTCATTTTTCAAGTTTTAATTTAATGTCATTTCCTTCAATCTCCTTTTCATATTTTGGGTTATGATCTGATATATCTATCATACTGAACTTTTTATTTTGAAATTATGTGAGACCCTATTTGATCTCATAAATTCATTTTTTTGAAGTTTTATGTAACGCCGTTAGGCTGCCGAATTTTCATAAAAGAATCTCATTTTTGTCTTCCTTGCATGTTATTCATTTCATATGGTATATCATTAAAATTTAATTACCATGTACTTAAATCCTTTATATTCAGTCCCCCTACTATTTTATTTATCATTTATTAGTGGTTGACCCATTTCCCCTCTCTTTTCTCTGTTTTCTAAAACCCTGTAACATAGCCGTTATGCTGCAGAAATTTCGTCTGAAAATGTCTTTCTCTTTTTCTCAAATAATTTTATTTTGTTAAGTGAATACTCAAATATCTTTCTTATACAAGGGTATTAAAATATATATAAAAATGTTCTAATTTAATTCTGGGATTTACATACATTAAACCTTCTTTACTTTTCCGTTGGTTTAAAATGACATAAAGATCATGTCTTAAAAGCAGTTTTTAAAACATTTTGATTATGAAATGAAACCCATTTATATTATGCTATATAAGTTATTTATGAAATTTTTTATGATGATATATGTGGATCACATGATGATAAGGACAAATTTAATGGTGTGCCTTGATAGTGCTCCAATGCATTTTGTAATGATGTAACCACTAGAGATTATAATTTTAACGATACCTTGGTGAATAACCTTGGTAATATCAAATGACACCTTGAGGGTGGACCTTGGTGATATGTAAATGATTTTCTATGATAAATTTTGTATCCACATATTAATGTTATGAATCATGTTCTATCCATTATTATATTCCTCATGATCTCTTTCTCATTCATTAAAGCTATTTTTCCTGACTTTATTGATGTATCTGAAGTTCACATTTAAAATGTTACCCCTTTTTTCCCTTAGTGGGCCTTCTTCTCAACCTTTGTTTTGATGTATGTCCCCAGGTTATGAGATGCAGTAATGAACCTAGGATGAACATAAGGAGAAGCCTTTCAAGTGTTTAAGAAAAATGTATTATTTTTTCATGTTTTAAGTTCTTGGTTTCCAAGACACTAAACCTTAAAGATCCCGAGTTTTGTAAAATGTAATGAAGAGTTATGTTATAAAAATGCGGGTTTCTATAGTTGGTATAAAAGTATGGTTTAGTTATTTGTTGAAATTAGGAAATGAAAACATTGAGAAGAACCCAATAGAAAAGTTTAAATATAGGAAATCTTCTTGGTATTTTGGTGAGTATTAAGTAAGTTGTTTATCGAACAAATACATCCATGTCTGGATACGAGCAGCTAGAGGTGGCTCTGGCACAGATGTACATAGGGGTAAAACCCAAAAACACCACTTGATCTAGAATCGAACTGGTACACGACAACAGGCCTTGCTGCACTCTTGGTTATGACACTCCCGGGGGATATGCTTTGGTAAATTCATAAGCTTAGTATGAACCATTATTAAAGGAACAAAGATAAAATAAAATAAGAATATATGATCATGGATAACCTAGATTGGAACCTAGGGGATCACAAGTTAGGATATAATTTTCTTCTAAATGTTTATCCTTAGATACATAATGCTTCTTTTCATGATTATTAGGTAAGTATTTAATAAACTAATTATACTTTCTTTTCTTAGTTAATGGCGGGAAATAGAAGAACATGTCCCAACTACCAATGTGATAGAAAATGTGATGATTGCCCTATTAATGTGACAGATATGATGAGAGATCATGTTGAACATATTGTGTTTATTCCAAACCAGCTATCAAAAATCACAAATAATAATTGGTACCTAGTTGAATGCCCAAATTCATTAAGGAAGAAGAAGAAAAAGTCTTAAGGGTGTTAATCTGATAAAGTTGATAAGGGAAAGAAGACCCAATTTCCTTTGTGAACAATGTGTTGAAAGAGGGACCAAGGATAATGTCACAAAATAACAGGGATATGTATTAAGTTTGGGGTGATAGGGCATAAAGTAGCCAATTTCATCAAAAAATGGATAATGTGATGAATAGAGATATGGTTCGATCTAATGTACCTTATACTTTTCCATGTCGTAAATGTGGAGAAATTGGAAATTATCCAAGGAAATGCTCTCTTGGAAGGGATGAGAAGAATGATGAGCATCCACAATCTTCAAGGAAAAGGGAATAATGCAAGTCCTATGCTGAGATGGATCCTGATGACTAAACTACATGAAACTTCTTCACAATAATTGTCTATGTCATGTTGTATTTAATTCCTTCTCTATGAGCATATCATTAATTTTTTCTAAGAACATCAAGTCACTACCTAAGATGGTTTTATATCATTATGGATAACATCTATTTTTATGTACCACATGTTGATGTTGTGAAGCTTTTCTTCTTGAAAAAAAGATGATTTGGGGATTAAAATATGATTATTATTTTGGAAGACATTCATATGATCGAGGTAAATAGTTTACTACGGTATTTTCTTTGAGGAGAAAAGGATGACATATATTTTGAAGAATCGACGAATTTAAGGTGAACTTATAGCAATTTAGGAAATGTTTAACCTATCTTGTGGAACATAAGTTTAGGTTAGTTACATTTGTTATAAGATGTTAGGAGTGATTGATGTTGTTTGGGGATGAATGATAAAGTTTATCTTGGAAGACTATGTTATCAAATCCTCTTTATATTTGGGTTTCAATCTTAGTTTGGTTTATTTTGAAGAATTTTAAGGATAGTTATTTTTGGAATGATCTTTGATAAACTTTGGGTAGTATTGTGGAACTTTGAAGATTTAAAGTAGATTCCCTTCCTATGGGGCTCATTATTTTTGAAGAGTAGTTTTATCTTACACTTTCTATATTTGGGATAAATGTTTAAAGATAGATAGTTATTCTTTTGTGGATTACCTGATTCTCTAGAAGATGATTCTTGTGCTTTGATGAGACCAAGTAATTTTGAATGCTCATTGTTTTGAGAAAAGATTAGTCTTGGTGAAACTTATTAAGGGATGAAACTCTACTTGAAGGTAAATATATTTTCCTGTGTTATAATTCTATGTAGTAAATGAATTACTCAAAATTATTAAAAAGAACGTAAAAAAATGTTGTTGGTTTAAGTTTCCAATTGGGTAATCCAAGACCGTTTAACCCATCACATGTTTGTCATTTTCTGGTGGTTAACTTCATCATAGATATGTTTTATATCACTCTCCCTTAGAACTTGACCCTTTTTTCTCCTCCATATCCATGTTTTCCTACATGGAATCCAAGTATGGGTTATCTCGGGTGACCATTATACTTCCTTCTCATTCATTTTAAGTAATAGTGTTACTGACTCTTTTTTTGATGTGGGACTTTCAATGAAATTTTCAAGACTAATTTTAAAAATTTCGAGGACGCAATTTCTTAAGGGGGGAAGATTGTAATGACCCGAAATTTTGAATAAATCATGTTTCCTAATTTAGTGTGTTATTTTATTTCTTACTCAAAAAAAAATTTCATTTAATAAAAAGAGTATAATTTAAATGAGACTGTTGGGTTTTGACTTCTATATGATCATTAGTTAGTATGACCACTGGAAACTAAATGTTGTAATTATTGTGTCTAAATACAAGTGATCTTGGTAATTTAATATAGAAAGAAGATTTGATGGCCTCATCCAGTAGTCTCGGGCCAATTGAAGCCCATCTAACAGAACTTGGGAAGGAGGTAGCACCAGTCGGATTTTCTATGGACCAAACCCAAGATGAACTTCATCGTGTGAAGCTAGAACAGAATCACATTTACGAGACGTTCAAACTGATAGAAATTACTACCTGTGCGATGTTGGCCGAGCTGCCCTCAGATTCTCTCACCTTATCACACCTTACACATAGGTCCTATGATGGGGTTATAAGGGGTTATGTAAGGATACCATAACTCCCTTGTGTAATCCTTTGATTTAAATAAAAATTCTGATTTCTTCTTATGATGAAGTTTGTGAATTTTCAAATGTCCGGATAAATATAGTATGCATATTTTTGATGAATTCTAAAAAAAGGATATTTGAAAATATTTATGTAAACCTTAAATAATTAATTTTGTGTAATGATTTTCAAAAAATGGTCATCTACAATTATGTTCAGTAATAAATTTAGAGTCTAATAAGATTAACTTGATTTTTGATGAATAGTAAATTATGAATAGTAACTTTACACTTAGGATTAGTAATGTAATCAAATGGATTAGTAATCTCACTTAAAAAAGTATTAATATAATCTAGGGACCACGATTAAGTAATTTGATTCAATAAAATAGGTAAATAATAGTTTCAGAAACTATTAGTCAAGTATCAGTTTTATCAAGCGATATAGTGTTTTTTAATTAAAAAATAATCTAAAAATATTTAGAAAATTATTTTTATAAAATGGATTTCATTTTTGAACTCAGGGCATCAATATCATGTTAAGGTAATTTTTCGAGATTTTTCTGAAAAAAATGAATTTTCACTGAATAGTGTATTTATTTAAAAATTAAATTAAAAATATTTAGAAAATTATTTTTATAAAATGATGATCATTTTTGAAATTATAGCATCCATATTTCGTTAAGGTGAAATTTTGGGATTTTTCTGAAAAAGTTGAATTTTCGGTGAATAGTGAAAATACAATGTTTAAGTTACGGGTGTTTAACGACATCATCAAATGATGTATTAAGTATGTAATAAATGTGGTCGACTTATAAATATTAAGATAAGGTATGAGGTGTCACAAGTGGCCAATTCAATGGGAAAATACCATGGGCAAGCCCATGGTTTTTCCAATACCACCAATGAGGTGTCCCTGGGCCATTAATGCCTTGTCCCCTCACTTCCCCTATAAATACCATGCCATTATCTCATCCTTTCGATTCAAAAATCCTCCTCAATGATGCTCGGGTCTCCTTACCTCACAAAAAGTCGTCCCAAGGTGCCCTCAGGCCTCCCAGGGTCCCAAACATCATGATTTTTATGTTACTCTTCAAGGTATGGGATCCTACCTCCCTCTTTCTTTTCAAGTACTCTCTCTTATGTCATTTCTTTTATTATCCATGTTATTATGATTGAGGATGTTCTTCTATATCTACAATACTTTTATTTTTATGTTCATATAATTAGAGACTCCCTCTTACTCTCATTATTTCGTTTTATTAATGTTTAAGTGGCATCGTTAGGCTGCCGAATTTTTGTAAGGGATTCTTCCACCCTTCTCATTTTTCAAGTTCTAATTTCATGTCATTTCCTTCAAGTTCCTTTTCTTATGTTGGGTATGATCTTATATATATATATATATCATACTATCCTTTTTATGTTCAAATGATGATATACCCTATTTGATCACATCAATTCATTTTGTTGATGTTTTAAGTAATGTCATTAGTCTGCCGAATTTTCATAAGAGAAATATCATTTTTTCTTCCTTTCAAGTTCTTCATTTCATATGTTATATCTATCAAATTTCATTACCATGTTCTTAAATCCTTTATATTTTGTCCCCCTACTATTTTATGGATCATTTATGAGTGGGTGACCAATGTCCCCTCTCTTTTCAATGTTTTCTAAAACCCTGTAACATAGCCGCCATGCTGGAGAATTTTCATCTCAAAATGTCTTTATCCTTTTCTCAAATTATTTTATTTTGTTAAGTGAATATTCAAAGATATTTCTTCTACAGGGTTATTCAAATAAATATCATAATTTTATATTTTAATTCTATGATTTACATACATGAAACCCACTTTCCTTTTTTGTGGGTTTAAAATGACATAATGATCATGTCTTAAAAGAAATTTTTAAAATGTTATGATTATGAAATTAAACCCAATTCTTTTATGCTATATGTGTTTTTATGAAATGTTTGATAATGATATATGTGGCTCACATTATTATAAAGAAAAATTTAAGTATGTTCCTTGATAGTGCTCCAATGCATTGGGTAATGATGTAGCCACTATAGATTACAATTCTAACGATACCTTGGTGAATAACCTCTGTAATTTCTAATGACACCTTGGGGATGGACCTTGGTGATATGTTCATGATTGTATAAGTTAAATGATTTAGCCACATACTAAAGTTATGAATCATGTTCTTTCCATTATGATATTCCTCATGATCTCTTTCTCATTCCTTAAAGCTATTTTTCAGGGCTTTTTTGATGTATCTCAAGTTCACATATTAAATGTTTCCCCTTGTTTTCTTTATTGGGCCTTCAGCTCACCCTTTCTTTTGATGTATGTACCCAGGTTATGGGATGCAGTAATGAACCTATGATGAACATAAGGATAAGATTTTCATGTTTTTAAGAAGAATTTTTTATGTTTTCATGTTTTAAGTTCTTGGTTTCCAAGACACTAAACCTTAAAGATCCTCGGTTTTGTAAAATGTAATGAAAAGTTATGTTATAAAAAGGCCAGATGCTATAGTTGGTATCAAAGGATGGTTTAGTTATTTTGTAGAAATTTGGATATGAAAACATTAGTAAGAACTCTATAGAAAAGTATAAATATAGGAAATCTTCCTGGTATTTTGTTGAGTATTGAGTAAGTGGTTTGTCATGAAAATACATCATTGTTTGGATATGAGCAGGTAGAGGTGGATGTGGCACAGAAGTACATTGGGGTAAAACCGAAAAACACCACTTGAGCTAGAATCGAATGGGAACTGGTACACGACAATGGGAATTGCTCCACTCTTCATTACGACACTCTCGGGGGATCTTCTTTGATAAATTAATAAGCTTATTATGAACCATTATTAAAGGAACAAAGATAAAATAAAATAAGAATATTTGATCCTGGATAACCTAGATTGTAACCTAGGGGATCACAAGTCAGGATATAATTTTCTTCTACATGTTTATCCTTTTATGCATAAAGTTTCCTTTTCATGATTGTTGGCTATGTATTTAAGCACCTAATTATACTTTCTTTTCTTAGTTAATGGTAGGAAATAGAAGAACATGTCCTAACAACCAATGTGATAGAAAATGTGACAATTCCCCTATTAATGTGACATAGATGATGAGAGATCAAGTTGAACATATTGTGTTTATGCCATAATAGCTATCAAAAATCACAATTAATAATTGGTACCTAGTGGAATGCCCAAATTCATCAAGGAAGAATAAGATGAAGTCTCAAGGATGTTCATCTAATAAAGTTGATAAGAGAAAGAAGACCTAATTTCCTTTGTGCAAAAAGTGTGGAAAGGGGCACCAAGGAGAATGTCACAAAGGAACCGAGAGATTATTTATGTGTGGGGAGATAGGGTATAAATTAGCCAATTGCTTCAAAAAAATGGATAATGTGATGAATAGAGATAAGGTTCGATCTAATGTACCTTATACTTTTCAATGTCGTAAATGTGGAGAAGTTGGACAATATCCAAGGCGATTCTCTCTTAGGAGGGATGAGAAGCATGATGAGCATCAAAAATCTTCAAGGACCAGGGAATAATGCAAGTCCTATGCTGAGATGGATCATGATGACTAATGTACATGCAACTTCTTCACAATAATTTTCTATGTCATGTTGTATTTTAGTTCGTGCTCGATGAGAATATATTTAATGTTTTCTAAGAACATTGATTCACTACCTAATATGGTTTTATATCATTAAGGAAAACATATATTGTTATGTACCACATGTTGATGTTGTGAAGTTGTTATTCTTGAAAAAAAAAGATGATTAGGGGATTAGAAGATGATTATTAGTTTGGAATAAGGTCATATGATTGAGGTAAATAGAATACTACGGTATTTTATTTGAGGAGTAAAGGTTGACTTATATTTTGGAGAATATATAAATTTAAGGTAAACTAATAGTCATTTAAGATATGATTAACATATCGTGGGTAAAATATGTTTAGGTTAGTTACTTTTGTTATAAGATGTTAAGAGTGATTGATGTTGTTTGGAGATGAACGATAAAGTTTATCTTGGAAGAATATGTTATCAAATCCATCTTATATTTGGGTTTGAATCTTAGTTTGGTTTATTTTGAGGAATTTTAATTATAGTTATTTATAGAATGGTCTATAATGAACTATGGCTAGTACCGTGGATCTTTGAAGATTTAAAGTAGTTTCCATTCCGGTGGTGTTCTTTCTTTTCGAAGTGTTGTTTTATCTCACCCTTTCTGTTTTTGGGATAAATGTTTAAAGATAGATAGTTATTCCATTGTGGATTTTGTGATTTTCTAGAAGATGGTTCTTGTTCTTTGATGAGACCAAGTAATTTTGAATGCTCATTTTTTGGAGAAAAGATTAGTCGTGGTGAAACTTATTAAGGGATCTACTTGAAGGTAAATATATTTCCCTGTGTTCTTATTCTATGTAGTAAATTAATTCCTCAAAATAATTAAAAGGAACATAAAACAAAAACATTGTTGGTTTATGTTTCCTACTGTGTAATCAAAGATAGTTTAACCCATCATATGTTTGTGATTTTCTAGTGGTCAACTTTCTATTATACATGTTTTCTACCACTCTCCCTCAGAACATGACCCTCTGTTTTCTCCTCCATATACATGTCTTCCTACATGGAATCCTAGAATGGGTTAACTCAGGTGACCTTTGTAGTTCCTTTTCATTCTTTTAAAGTATTAGTGTTACCAACTCTTTTTCCGATGGGGTACTTCCAATGAAATTTCGAATCCCAATTTTAAAAATTGCGAGGACGTAATTTCTTAAGGAGGAAAGATTGTAACGGTCCGAAATTTTGAATAAATATTATTTCCTCATTTTGTGTGTTATTTTATTTCATACTCAACAAAACTTTTTCATTTAATTAAAATGATATAATTAAAATGAGACTGTTGGGTTTTGACTACTATATGAACATTAGTCAGTATGACCTTTGGAAACTAAATGTTGCGATTATTGTCTCTAAATACAAGTGATCTTGGTTAATTAATATAGAAAGAAGATTTGATTGCCTTTTCTAGTAGTCTTGGGATAATATAATCCCATCTAACAGAACATGGAAAGGAGGTAGCACCACTGGGATTTTCTCTGGACCAAACCCAAGTTGAACTTCATCATGTGAAGCTAAAACGGAATCACCTTTGCAAGAAGTTGAAACTGATAAAAATTACTACTCGTGCGATTTTGGTCGAGCCACCCTCAGATTCTCTCACGTTATCACACCTTAAACTTAAGTCCTATGCTGGGGTTATAAGGGGCTATGTAAGGAGACCATAACTGCCTTGTGTAATCCTTTGATTTAAATAAAAATTGTGATTTCTTCTTATGATGAAGTTTGTGAATTTTGAAATGTTCGGATAAATATAGTATGCATATTTTTTATGAATTCTAGAGAAAGTATATTTGAAAATATTTATGTAAACCTTAAACAATTAATTATGTGTCTTGATTTTCAAAAAATGGTCTTCTACAATTATGTTCTGTAAGAAATTTAGAGTCTAATAAGATCAACTTGATTTTTGATGAATAGTAAATTATGAGTAGTGATTTTATAGTTAGGATTTGTAATTTGACCAAATGGATTAGTAACCTCACTTAAAGAATGTATTAATATAATATAGGCACCTTGATTAAGTAATGTGATTCAATAAAATAGGTAAATAACTGTTTCTGAAATTATTATTCAAGAATCAGTTTTTTCAGCTGAATAGTGTTTTTTAATTAAAAATTAAATTAAAAATATTTAGAAAATTATTTTTATAAAATGGTGTTCATTTTTGAAATCAGAGCATCGATACTATGTTAAAGAAATTTTTAGGGATTTTTCTGAAACAAATGAATTTTTGGTGAATAGTTTTTTTATTTAAAAATTAAATTAAAAATATTTAGAAAATTATTTTTATAAAATGGAGTTCATTTTTTAAATAAAAGCATTGATATTTGGTTAAGGTGAAATTTTGGGATTTTTCTGAGAAAGTTGAATTTTAGGTGAATAGTGAAAATACAGTTTTTAAGTTACTGGTGTTTAATAAAATCATTAAATGATGTATCAAGTATATAATAAATATGGTGGACTTATTAATAGTAAGATAAGTTATGAGGTGTCTCAAGTGGCCAATACCATGGTAAAATACCATAGACAAGCCCATGGTTTTTCAAATACCACCAATGAGGTGTCCCTTGGCCATTAATGCCTTGTCCCCTCACATCCCCTATTAATACAAAGCCATTGTCTCATCCTTTCGATTCCAAAATCCTCCTAAACGAAGTTATGGTCTCCTTACCTCCAAATGAGTCCTCCGAAGGTCCCAAACTTCAATATGTTGAAGTTACTCTTCAAGGAAAGGGATCCTACCTCTCTCTTTCTTTTCAAGTACTATCTCTTATGTCATTTCTTTTATTCTCCATGTTATTATGTTGGAGGATGTTATTTTATATCAAACATACTGTAATTTTTATGTTCATATAATTAGAGACTTCCTCTTACTCTCATAATTTCGTTTTATGAATGTTTAAGTGGCGTCGTTAGGCTGCAGATTTTTTTTAAGTGATTCTTCCACCCTTTTCATTTTTCAAGTTCTAATTTCCTGTCATTTCCTTCAAGTTACTTTTCTTATGTTGGAGTATGATCTTATATATATATATAATACTGTCCTTTTTATGTTAAAATGATGATATACCCTTTTGATCTCATCAATTCATTTTTATGATGTTTTAAGTATTGCACTTAGGCTGCCGAATTTTCATAAGAGAAATCATATTTTTGTCTTCCTTTCAAGTTCTTCATTTCATATGGTATATCATTAAAATTTCATTACAATGTTCTTAAATCCTTTATATTCTTTCCCCCTAATATTTTTTGGATCATTTATTAGTGGGTGAGCCATGTCCCCTCTCTTTTAAATGTTTTCTAAAACCATGTAACATAGTCGTTATGCTGCAGAATTTTCGTCTCAAAATGTCTTTCTCTTTTTCTAAAATTATTTTATTTTGTTAATTGAATACTCAAAGATCATTCTTCTAAAAGGGTATTGACATATATATCAAATGTTTATATTTTAGTTCTTATATTTACATAAATGAAACCCTATATCATTTTCTGTGGGTTTAAAATGACATAAAGATCATGCATTAAAAGCAGTTTTTAAAACGTTATGATTATGAAATGAAACCCACTTCTTTTATGCTATATGGTTATTTATGAAATGTTTGATGATGATATATGTGGCTCACATGATGATAAATAAAAATTTAATTATATTCCCTGATATCACTCCAATGCATTTGTTAATGATGTAACCACTAGAGATTACAATTTTAACGATACCTTGGTGAATAACCTTGGTAATTTTAAATGACACCTTCGGGATGGACCTTGGTGATATGTTCATGATTTTCTAAGTTAAATGCTATATCCACATATTGAAGTTATTAATAATGTTCTTTCCATTATGATATTCCTCATGATCTCTTTCTCATTCCTTAATGCTATTTTTCATTTCTTTATTGATGTATCTCATGTTCACATGTTAAATGTTTCCCCTTGTTTCCCTTACTGGGCCTTCTGATCACCCTTTCTTTTGATGTATGTCCCCAGGTTATGAGATGTAGTAATGAACCTAGGATGAACATAAGGATAATCCTTTCAGGTTTTTAAGAAGAATGTTTTATGTTCCTGGTTTCCAAGACACTAAACCTTAAAGATTCTCGGTTTTGTAAAATGTAATGAAAAGTTATGTTATAAAAAGGCGGGATGTTATAGGAGGGATATATAATTATTAGGCCACCTTAAACATAACTAAAATCATATATATTTCATCCATAACATAATATAAAATTCACCATATCATTTGTAATTAACATATGGAATGGAATCAAATTTCATAAACATTTCCTCATAGCATAACCTATTGAAAATAATGTTGTTTAATAAAAATACTATCCTCATAATCGTAAACCCTAAAAATAATGAATAAGGCTAGTATAATTGTATTGTAACCTCTGTAAATGATAATTTACATCAACTAATGTTATCATATATGATAATTCATTTAAACTATCACCTGAATATTTCAAAAAGAAAATTTCCTTTTCATTTTGAAATCACTTCATTAAAATATAAAAACTAACAAAATTTTATGGGAAATATTTTCTTTGAAAATAACCTGGTAAACAGGTAAATCAATCTTCATCTATTTTATAATTCATTTTGGAAACAAATTATGCTCATATTGTTTATGTTGAAAAACATACTACTTTCATATTTTTAGTAAAAATTCAAAAGCACCTCTTCATAAAATGGGAAAAATATTTATTTGGAAAATATTTATAATACATAAAACATGGTAAAAATTTATTTAAAATTTAATATGATTATAATAAAACATTCTTTGAAACATTAAAATTAAAAACAAGAATACCAAAGAGGAAATAAAGTTTATTTTTCACAAAAACAAATTTATCGCTCAATTATAATTGCCATAGCGAAAAAATTTTACTATAAAATTAGGATTAAATTAATAAAAATAGTATCAAAAAATGAAATTTAATTTACTAGATAGGAATCATAAAATTCTGTCACTGTAATTTTATGAACAGAAAATCTCTCTTAAAATATGATTGAAAAAATATCTTATAACATTGGTAACATTTGAATAAAAACACATAAAAGAGAGAACTTTATGTGGATATATAAATAAAAATATTTTTCATGAAATAAGCATAAAATATATTCATAGGTAATATATACACCACATAAAAATAAAATAGATTTGAATATATCATGTGTCTCAATAAATAATAGTGAGATGCAAATCAATGATAATAAGTCCTTTATTTCTTCATACGTGTTAAAAAACATGAATAATAAATATAGATTTATTATAAATTTCTTATATATATATAATAATATATATAATACCATATATTTTTTACTTATAAAATTATATCACCCATTTAATAACAATTTTTTTATTAAAGTCATAATTCCAGGTGAAAGCTACTTTATTTCATATGCATGGTTTGGTTATGTTGTCACAATCCTATTACTTTAATCATGGTTTTATGATATTAAATTTGTTAATAATGGTATAAATATCATATATATTAATTATATATATCCATTTATATCAATACATAAAATGTATATTTAGACAAATGAATTACTCTGTTTATAGAGATAGTAGGTAATACATACGCATGAACATTGTTTTTACTTTTTGACAGGTGTTGAAATAGAACGTTAAATAACAGTACACCATTTAAGAATAATTATTACATAATATATATAATATATATTCATAAAATATATCTTTATTACAAATTATTTTAATAGGAAATTAAAAATTAATCACGTCACCACGTGAAGGTGGTAGTCCACACGTACTCTCAAAAAACGTTTTCATTTTCCAATGGATAAGAAGGTAAGATGGTAGGTATAATATAATATTTAAATATAATTTATTATATAATAAATATAATATATAAATAATAATATTATAAAAAAATTCATTTAAAATAGTGATGAAAATTGTATTACAACTCTATGTCGAAAGGGTATGTTGTCATACACACGAGCGATGCTTTTTCTTTCCATAGGATAGAAATATGGTTCATAATCAGTGCTCTATAATCATAATAAAAATTAATTTTATTTATGATAATTAATAATTATTTTTTAATTTATCCCATGTATTTATATGAGGTAGAAGAATAAATAAAATTGAAAATAATCGGTTATGAATTTTAGCTATTCATTGTGAAACCAGTTTTGGACTACACTATAAGGTTAGAATGAATATAATCTTAGGAATACCAAAATATATATAATGTTATAAGAAAAATAGTATGATATTATTTCATATATTTTAAGAATAATAAGACTAAAAAATTACGAATTATGAAATAGAATAGGCCCCCTTTTGTAAGTGATTTTAGAGACACTCTTGGAATTACTTAAAATATTAAAATAATATAAATAAATTTCCAAATAAATATGTGGAAAATTGATAAACTTATAATAATATAAGGTTAATATTATAAATATTTTCATATAATAAATTTTCTACATGTTTAGGTGATGGTTTCACCCTTATCTCTTTGTTTTAACCCACAATTACCCCTTTTGATAATCACTGAAATATCAATGATTTTTACACATTACTGGTCAATGAGTTACCATATAAAGATAAGTTTCCCCTAAATGTAAAATAGTTGATATATTTTACTATATATAATTAACTTTTATTAATATGGTATTTTTATAAATTTTAATCCCACTAATATATTATATTTTTATTATAAAATATCAATAATTTCATTTTTGGATATATCTGAAATGTTATAACATGATATGTGTCTCACTCAAGTAAAATAAATCAAAATATATATTGATTAAATGATTAATAATATATGGTTTAAAAATAATTATCCAATTAAATTTTTATTGGATTTTATATCTTTATAAAACATTTATTTTGGTTTAACCAGTCCATTAACCAAGTTGAATAATAACTATCGTAACGACTTTTTTCATCTCAAAGGTTTATAAATTTACTTATAATGTAAAAATTAGAAAAATAATGGTCAAGGGATAGAATTTTAGAAAAATTATCATCCTACATGACCTATTGAAGTATTTTAATTATTTTGAAATATTTTAATAAATAATTAATTAACATAAAATATCATTAATGTAATTATTGAATAATTCAATTACATTGAATTTAATGTCATCAAATAGTTATGGAATTAGAATATAAATCATTCTATACATCCCAATAATTTTATATTAATCTAAAAAAATTCAAACATCATAATTTTCTCAAATTGTTTTAATTTTAATATTTCTTAAGTCTTTTATTTAATTTTTCTATTAATTGAATAAATATTATGTCAGGGTTGCATATCCATATAAGGTTATTATTTAATCACTAAAACATATAACTAAATTGTAATATAAAAAATAATATCATTTAAAATAATAATTTGCTACTGAAATTGCCCTACTTTTATCCTTATGTAACAGTTTTTGAGATATTAAGGTCTTGAGAGTGACATTTTCTATTAATTCATTTTTTTAAATAATATTAGGGAAATAATCAATGAAAAAAGGCCCCAAGTTACAATATACAATAAAATTGTATTTAAATGGATAAAATATATTCATCCAATATTTTAAAACTATTTTTATATTAATTTTAAATCATCACACCAATGTTTTAAATAAGTTTTACCCATTTTACCCTCACTACGATGATAAATATTTATCATTGTTATTATTAATAATGAAAAAAGGGAATATTTAAAATATGTTATCCTTAAAATTATAAATTTAAATCCATTTTTCAATATTAAATTCATAAAAGTGTCATAATTTAATTTAAAATTAAACATAAAAAATTTGATGAAAATCTATTTTCCAAGAAAATGTCTTCTAGAGAATAAATAGTTTTTTTAATACCATAATACATTATAAATTTTATTTCAATGAACTCAATTATAATATTAGTAATATAAATTATAAAAATTTAGGTTTTAAATAAATTAATAATTTTCAAAAATGTTAAATGAAATGATAGTTTTCCATAAAAATCAATATTATTCACGATTCATTAGAAAATAAATATTTTCAAAAAAAAAATAATGAAAAATAAAATCAAAGATAAATTTGAAATTATGGTTTCAAAAATGTTTTCTATTTTCAAAAATTAAATTTCTAATGGTTTTAAAAATTTATAATAATTTCTATACAAAAAATACAATAAAAATCACATTTGAAAGAAACATTTGAAGAATAAATTAACTTAACCAAAAATTATTACTTATTTTCTAAGGATTAATAAATAATTTTGTATTGAGTAATAAAATTATAAATTTATTTCAATAAAATTTAACTCATATCCCTACAACCCAATTAACGATTTTGTAATAATGGTAACATTTTAATAATATCATTTTTTTATAATATATCACATTTTCTATAAGGATCGGTGCCTCAAGTAAGGAAATATATCAAATGGTTTAATTTTTTAAAAAAACATT
The DNA here is from genome assembly GCA_963277665.1 of Viscum album. NCBI lineage: Eukaryota > Viridiplantae > Streptophyta > Magnoliopsida > Santalales > Viscaceae > Viscum > Viscum album. The sequence continues at coordinate 25,810,613 of OY728132.1, read as the reverse complement.
TTATAAAATATCATGGGGTAACTTTCAAATCAACCCACCTTAAATAAAATGTTCTATTGCCAATATTTTCTTGGTAAACTAAGGATAAAAATTCAAAAATTTATTTTTTGAAAACCCACATCTTTCAAAAGTATAATAGAACATACCTATAAAAGGGAATGTGGGAAGTGTAAAAGTTACCCAAAGTAACATATAATTTTTCTTATATAATTATAACATTTATTATAAGTCATAATATAGACATATAGGAGAAAACTATGATCTAGGGACTAATATAGAGTGAAGGAGAACATTATCATAAAATATTTAACAATTTAAAAAATAATAAACCATTGAATGGTTAATTGAGCATCAATTCATCATAAATGTTGTTACAGGTAACAGATTTTGATTTTAAAAATCCTTTTCCTATTGATTAGGAATTATTTTGAAATCAAGATACAAAACATGAAAAAGGGTTCTTAATTAAATTATTTCCATTTCATTATCACAATTTCATCATTTGGTTGTGTTTAAATTAAATTACAATTCATCTCTTAATTTAAGAGATGAATATTAAATTTGAAATTTTTGAAGCCTAAAGCGCTAAAATTAACATTTAACTGATCATAATATGCATAAATTAAGGATAATTTTTTTTATTAAAATTTTTAACAAAACCCAAATATTTTGTACAATTTATTTAATATTGATAAATATAATTAAATTAACTCTAAAACCTCAAAAATAACCACCAAATTTCAACATAATCAATTATATAAAAATTTAACAATTGGAATCCTCTATTATAATTCACATCAAATTAAAACACTCAAAATTTGAAATATTTGATAAAATATTTTTCACCATAAAATATAAAGTATCTCATAATGTCACTTACCTTCATGTGAATACCTTTTTAATATATTATCTTAAAACATATTAATAACCTGATTAACTATAAAAAATAAATGAATTTATAGATAGTTAAATAAATTCTATGAATCCCAAAATGCAATGAACTTCATAAAAATATCCTAAATCACCTTGTTGTCAAATTACTATCCAATTTTAATTTCACCAATACTATCCCATTTACTTCCTCAATTATAATCTTCTATTTATCCCAAATAAAAATTATCACCTTACAACAAAATAACATTTCTTGGTTATTATTACCATTCGACATATGTTTTAAAATATATAATGAAAAACCCATTATGGAATAATAAAAAAATGTTTCATAATTCATATATCTAAAATATCACTGATATAAAACGTTAAAAACATAATTATTGAATTATTATATATTAAATAATCAATCCATTTACATAAATTTTTGGAATTGAAAAGCTCCTTACATTGTCTAGGAGTTAACCCATATATTAGTCCATTGGCTTAGATAATTATCATCTTCACCATACATAAGATATTGAAATATAAATGATACCATATGATGAACTTGATTTCCCTATATAGAACTCTTCATTTTTTTACTTTGAAATTAATTTATCTTTTCCCTTTGTTTCCACACAAAAAATATCCACTAATTCCTTTTCAGATTTTATTTATATTTTTTTACCACCTTTAAAAAATGTAGGAAGTTGAATTTTATTTCCTCTATTTTCATCATAAATCACCATCTTACTATTATTAGGTTTATTATGAAACTAACACAAGTATATTTTCTAAATCCTATAATTTTATATCTGATTAGAAGTAATCACATGGTTCGATATTCGATATCCCATTTCTCATGGTTTCTCAGGAGGGAAATTATTTTGTTATTTCTATTCTACATTAATAGAATTTCTCATAGTTCCAACCATTATATGAAATAAGAAATCATAGTCTGAACAAAAAAATATATAGTGAAAAATCATGAAAAATAATGCATATGATGTCTAAATATTGACACATTATTATAAATAAATGAAACCTTAGGTATATCCTAATTTATCCTTGGTCATAATATTTTCATTTCCATCATAATGGTCTATAAATAAATTATGAATTAACCAAATAATATCTCCTAGGAGTGTTGAGCTAGGTGCACATCATGGGAACACTAACCATGAACGAGAATAATGGTTGAGATATACTTGACCCTATTTTTTGGGGTTATTAAACCTAGATTAATCTATGATATAGCCACATCCACATGTAGTTTCTAGACAGGGATGCATTTCTTGGAAAACCACACAATATCTTGTTTATTAAAACTTTAGGATGTATTCGAATGATTAGAATTATCTAGAGTTTTTTTACTAAATTTCATTAACTACAATCCCCTATTTTTGACTAAAATATTATATGATGTCAACTATAGTGACCATGAATTTAAAATATAGATACTACATAATTATAGATAAATATCCAATAAATAACATTATAATCCTTGTTGGGACCATATAGTTTTAGTGTATTTGCATATTAAATACACAATCCTCTTATTTTATAAAATATCTTCAAATTTTACCATATAGAATACTTCTTAGGTATATCATACATAATTACTATCCTATTTTACCTAGGGATGGAAAAATATAATAAAGGGTTATATTAGATGTGTAGTCAGGGTAAACATTGGTGATATCTACAAATAATAGTACATGGGCATTAAATAATCATAAGGGTGTGATATCATGATCATAAATTTCAATTCTCAGATCTAATTTTTCATAGAACATAAACATTATTTATGATATAAAACATTATGATAAAAATTAAAATAGTAAAAAGAATTTGGGATCATCAAAAATAGGTTATAATCCATGATAGCATTATATAGACATATTAATGTGTAAAAAATAACATTATAACATTCTGACCATTTAAAAATAAAACCAGGATCACTAAAATGATAAGGACATAAAATCAGGTCCTTGAAAAAACATATAGACATGAAACCAAGTCGATACATAATCGTATGAACATGAGAACTAGTTCTATGAAAAATATTTTGGGTTAAAAAATCTATTCTATGTATCATATTGTAAACATGACATTATGTTCATACGTAACATGTGTATCTCAAGAGTTATCATTATTTTAACAATTCTTTGGAGGGATATATAATTTCTATTCAGTACATCACATAATTAAACCCATATATATTTTATCCATAATATCATATAACATACATGATATCATCATAATATAATAGGTTGAAAAAAAAACAGTTTTAATGAACATTTTATCATTTCATCATATCAAAACCTATGGAAAAAAATTTGTTTCATATAAAATTATTAATCACATAAAAAATATGGATATTATCATTGGATAATATTCTCAATAAATTAAAATTTTTATCAATGTTTTTTATTGTATATGAAAATTCTATTATAATATAACTATAATATTTCTTGAGGAAAATACCCTTTTTATTTTAAAATTACATCTTTATGTATTGAGAACCTTAAAAACATTATTGAAAACATTTTATTTTAAAATAACCATGGAAACATTTAACCTAATTTTAAAATAATTGAGCATTTTTTGGTGATAAGAAATTATATTCAAGCCATGTATATTAAAATGATGTTTTATTTCATTTATTGGTAAATTTTAAAAAGTACCTCATTTAGAAAATTAAGAAAATATTCTTTTTATTTTTTAATAAAAATTAAAAAATGGGTAAAAAGGGATATAATATTTCAAAAGGGAATATTAAAACAATTTTAACACATTATAATGGAAAAGTTTATATTGAAGAAAAATTCTCCTAACCACAGATGAAATAATTTCTATTTTTCTAAAAAAAAATGTCCCCATATTTTTACGCTCCGTAGTTAAGAAAATTGTAATATTAATTAAAAAATAAATTAATAACTATATGTGATGAAAATTATAGATTATTTATTTTAAATGGAACATATAAATCCCTCAATAGATATTCATGAATAGATAATCTTGATTAAATTGGGATTTAAATATAAATCTCTTAAAACCTTAGTAGGATTCAAATCAAACCCCTATGAAATATATATACATATATAAATATTTAAACCCACACAATATTCATTATAATAATTTTAAAATTCCTTAATATACAATATTCTCACCACATAAAAGAACACATAGTGAATATGGAATGAGTATCACAAAAATAAAAGTGAAACGAAAATCCCTTACCTCATGTCTTATATTTATTTGTACATGTTAAAATTTTTGTATATTAAATATATATTTATTATACAAGTATTATAGAAGATTAATCTCATTCCTTCATACCATATATTACTTATAACATCTTACCATACATTAATCAATGAAAATACAAAAATAATTAACCTTTATGGGTGATAGTTACTCTGTTTATCACGCATGTTTTGGATCGGTAGTCTCATTCATTGTACATTGATCAGGGTTACATATTATAAATTATCTTAAAAATGATATAAATATCATATATATTAATTATATATATATATATACATATGTTTAGATGTCAAAAAAAAACTATATTGTTCTTGGAGTCGGTAGACCATACATACGCATGAACGTTGTTTTCACTTTTTGATGGATGGAAAAAAAGAACTGTACATAATAATTATTATTAAAATAATTATTATTCTATTATATATATTATATATATTCATTAAATATATCTTTATTATGATCCATGTATAGAGGAAATGAAAAATGAATCGCATCGCTTCCTGACGGTTGTTGTCCACACATACCCACGAGAAACATAATCATTTTCTAACGAAAGGTAAGGTAAGATTTAGGATATGATCATATAATTCCATAATAATTATTAATTAATAAATATCATATAGAAAAATTAAACCCTTCATGATAATCAACCATGTAATTTGGTGATAAAAATGAATTAAAAAGTTACTCGGAGATGGTAACCTATACGTACATATGAAAACTACTTTCACTTTATGTAGGATAAAAAGATGGTGGATAATTGGTTTTGCATTATAATAATAAAATATTAATTATATTTAAGATACCAAATTAATTATTTTATAATTTTTACCATGTACATATAGTAGGTATAATAAGAGGTTAAATTGAAAACGCTCGAACAAGTGTTATTCCTCTTCTTTGAGAAACTACTTTTGGAATACACATAATTCACGGAAATAATGGTATTTTGGAGACAATATAAGCTCAATTATATGGTAAAATAATATATTATGATATTGTATTAGGTATTTTATGATATTTATGGACAAAATATATTTAATAATGATATATAAAAGGTGATATATTATAAATTAGGGGTGGGAAACTCTGGGAAATTCATAAATATTAAATTAGAATAATTTAATTTTCATAGAATAGTGTACCTTAATTGATATAATTATAACATAAGATAGTTATTAGTATAAATACTTCCATAAAATTTATTTTTGACAAGTTTATGGGATCTTTTCTCCCATATAATTTTGTTTTAACCCCCATTGTCCCTTTTGACAATCACCATAAAATCAATGTTTTTACACTTTAAGGGCCAATAGAGTTGATATAAAAAGAAAAAAGACCCATAAAAGGATCATATTTGATATTTTAAACTAAATCCCATTCAAATGAAAAAATATAGGATTTATATTAATTTTTAATCATTTTAGAATGTATAGTTTACTATTAAATATCATTAATGTCATTGTTTAAAATAAAATAAATATTATAATATAATTTGTCAAAACTCATGTCAAATGGTTCCAAAAGGAAATGGATTCAAATATAATAAATATATAGTCTTATTATAATCATAAAATATAATTTATATAGTTTTATATATCATTTTAAATATTATACATTCAATTAACCCTTTAGTTATCCAATTTTAATTTTTATAGTGGTACTGAATTTTATAATATAAAAGAATTATAATTTGACTTATATGGTAAAAATTAGCTCATAAAAATCTAATGGATGATATTATAGATATATTTTCATCATAAATTTCCTGTTATAAGAAATTATTATTTTTAATAATTTAATATAGTATTATTTAGAAGAAAATATCATATATATCATTTTTGACAATATTCAATTACATTGACTTTAAAGAATTCAAGATAGTTAGGAAATAAGATTATAAACCATTAAAACACGAAAATAATTTTATATTTATCTAAAAAATTAATGTGACATGATATGTCACCACAATTTTATTACTTATAATGCTTTTAAAATCATTAATTTTATTTTTCTAGTAATCGAGTAAATATAGTTTTTGTATTGCATATGAATTTAAGGTAATTATTCGGCCACTAATTATTTCAAATAAATTACCATGATAAAAAAATTAATTTAAAACAATGGCACTAAGTTTCGATATTTTGGAAACTTTAATGATTATTTTAGAAAAATAACACCTAAAATAGGATAAATAAAAGTTTTAAATAATTTTATATTCTTTATCCCAAAGTTTTAACCATGATTTTCTAACTTTACCAGTTTCACCCTTACTGTGGTGATAAATATTTACCATGGTTAATATTCATAATTACCAAAAATAAAAAGGAAAAAATTAAAAAATTAAATCTTTCTAATTCAAAATATGAAATCAATTTTTCATGATTGAAGTCATATATGAGGTATAATTAAATTTAAAATAAAACTCACAAAGCGTGAGGAAAATTAGTTTTCTAGAAAATAGTTTTTTGATGTTTAAAACTATAGTTAAAAAAACTACATATTATTAATTTGAATTATGTCAATTGAATTATCAATAGTATAAATGAAATAGTTTTATTTTTTTAAGAAAAATTTAATTTTTTAATTGTTTAAATGAAGAGTCAGTTTTAAATAAACAAAAGTATATTTCAATATTCCTTGAAAATAAATTTTTATCAGAAAATTATTAAAATTTAAATCTAGAATAGTTTTTAAATTACCATTTCAAAATTAATTTTCATTTTCTATAATTAAATTTCAAACATTTAAAAACATTAATTTTAATTTCCATACACAAAATGTAATAAAAATCACTTTTGAAGAAAACGCTTTGTTGAAGCAAAAATTGACTTCACTAAAAATTAGTGTTATTTTATCACAATTAGTCCATTGTTTTTATTGAGTAAGAACATTACAAAGATATTTCCTAATGTTTTTACTCATATTCATACCCTCTAATTAATTTTTAATTGATAATCATCACGTTTCAAAAATTATATTTTTGTAGTATATCACAATTCATATAGATTGCGATATTGTGTGTTAAGAAATCTATTTAACACTTATAGTTTATTTAAAGAATCATATATTCTAAAATGATTTGGTGTAACAAAAAGACTCTAAATTATTAAGTAATAAAAAATGGTTGTTATAATGGATACCAAGGAAAAGGAACCACTGAACAAACTAAAGGTAATCCTTAACACCAATTTCACTAGAGATCATCATATGATATAGAATATGGGGATCTTATCATCTCAAATCATGTATATATACCACTTCAACAAATTCATGAAACACTACATTATTCTTTCACATCAATGGATCTGAGGGGATCACTTTTCTCAAAATTAAATCTTCCACTATGAGGGTATGTGAACTATTTATTTTTGATAGTGGAGGTACAAACACATGATTCTAAATTTATATTTGATTTAGTGAAAAATTATTTTCTGGTAATCTTTAGCTTATAGGTTTTATTTAAATATAAAAATCCATCTAATACATTGTGGTTTTAGTTTGGTTTATTTACCCTTCTCATGTATTTCATAATTTTACTTCTAGGAATGAATATTGAAAAAATTAAAAAAATGGGGATCCACAATGGTATTTTAATTAATGTCTAGAAATAGTCTATGAATTTCCATATCAATCATGAATTTACCATAATTCATGTTTGGGTTTCTATAAACCACTTCACTATTGAGTTGTATAACTATTGAAATTATAAATAAACTATCACCTTGTTATATTATTTTGTAATAACTCCCTATATAATTATATACTTTTCATACCTTTCTAAATTTTACCTCTAAATGTTCATTTGAAAATTATTATGCTTTTCATATTGAAGTAGAATCCATTGAGAACCCTTCTACTAAAGAACACTGTTAAAAAATTTAGGAACCAAACCTAATTTTCATTACTATAATAACATTGGGCCTAAGAAAAATTCCGATCTTAAAACTATAAATCATTATTTTCCTTTTATGTGTTTTGATCTCAAAGGAAAAGAAAAAAATATATCTATTAAAATAATTTTTCCCCTACTACACACAATTTCATTTGAGGATAACCTGTTTTTGAACAAGTTTTTTTCAAATTTTTGGGGATTTATTATACCGTCTAATGGGTCACACTATTTTCTAGTGTACATCATATTATTATTACCATAACTAGAAATTAGTATCCTAATACATCTTACCAAACAATATTTTTTGTGATCATATGATGATCCAATAATAAAATTTAATGTGATAATTATTCACATATAACCAATGATATATGTGACGAAGTTACACCCTTTGTGATTATGATATACCCTAATCAAATTTTTTATGATGATGATATTTTTCTGTGATGATCATCACTATGTGATGTTTATCCTTATATACTCAATATTTTAGAATAAAATTTTATGGAACTAGAGTCCCATGAAAAAATATTAACCCATTTAATTCCATATATGATTATTGTTTTTAAGAAAACCCTCTTGAGCATCATGAGGACTATGTACCTGGTTTAGAAAGGTATGATTTTGATATCACCGATCTATAAAAATCTCCATATAAAATTTTTTACGATGAAGAAGAAATCATTCATAGTATTATGGCAAAGAGGAATGAAAATCTTTGTGTACTTTTTCCATCTTGAGTTACAAAAAATGTAAAAAAAACTTATTCAAATTAATTAATTATTTCCCCATATAATTAATCAATGAAAAGTAAAAGTTAATCATAAATAGAGAATAATAATGTCATTATATCTAATTCTTAAAAAATCACTATTAAAGAAAATAAATGTAATGACACTTCTTTTAAAAGATCTCAAAACCATACTATGATGGAACCATTTTTATACTATAAATAGAAAATTTAATGTTTCTTTAGCAATAATTATTTAAATAGTGATGATGGTGGGACAAAGTCAACAAAAAATATCCTAATACTGATTTATAATTAAAATGATATTATAATGAATAACTGATAATTTTATATAATAGTGTTTGTCAAAATAAATAAAATCAAGGGAACTTCTATTTATCTATGAGCAACTAGCTCAATTAATCAGGACATAGTGAAGGTTTTTATATGTATGATATCATTGATGGATAGTAATGATTTTGGTGTTACTTTTCATGTTTTTTTATATGAACACTTTATATTTTTGTATTTTTTAATATTAAGCTAGTTGAATGCGATGTAAACATAGAGTGGGATATGGTTTGGATTTGGGGAATCTATTTTTCTATTTTAGTTTATAGATATAATATTAATGGTTCAAATTATTCTATTTTGATAATGAGATCATATTTGTTACATGATTGATTGTCTGACATAAATGTTTGTATCTCAATTTTTTAATATATTTTTTATCATTTTGATTATTTCAACATATTTTAATTCTATAATTTAATTACATTCATAAGGTAGTTAATAAAAAGTCTAAGGCTCTATTTTGGTAATTGATTTTTGGTATCGATTAATCTCATTTTTCTATTTTTTATTATGTTGTAGAGTGTACTCAATTATATTAGGTTTCAATTTTTAGCTTTTTTCAATCCTTTTTTTGAGTTAAATATTATGTAAATTTATTATTGAATACTATTTTTTATTTTATGGTACAAATATATTTATATGTGAGGAATTAATATATATTTCTCTCTCATATATTATCTTCATGAATATAACCAATTTACCCAACTCTAAGACAATAATATAGGTATGAATAAAATTAGGAAATAATCCTAGGTATCATCCTATAAATACATACCATTCCAAAACAAAGAAACATATATAACCAACCTCCCATATGAGAGGTTACATGATGTAAAATAAGTGAAAATAAATTTCTCACAATGCATGGTTGTGATGCAAGGATGGAAAAACTCTAAACCACCCATGAAAAAAATCTAATATAAGAATACGCATTTTGGAAAACCAAGAATAGAATTTTCACTCATACATACATTAAAATTCACTTTTTAAGGTTAAATTTTCATAACATAATCATTAAACTCTTTTAACAAATTTTTAATATATCAATTCCATTAATTTTGTTATAATATAAGCATTAAAAATATTTTAATTGATGTCTTATGTCTATACAACATGTATTTATATCTCAAGTCATATGTTTACAAAAAGCAACCAAAAATAAACATAAATAACTAATAAACCACATAACTATACAATGTAAAATCCTCACATACTATAATTGTAAAACAAATCCACAATTAACACTCTAATGAAATTCATGGTAACTAAATATCAGAATTCATGCCACACTTCCAAATAATCTCGGCCCCAAACCAAAAAAATATCCTTAAATGCATCACTCAACAAACTGCTTGCTACACACCATATATTTACAGATCCATTACCAAAATAATTACATTAAATCAATCATCATTTTAACCAAATATCCATTATAATACTTACCAATTTTGTTATCTTATAAACGACCCAAAATCTCATCATCATTACACCAACATCAAAATCATGTGGATAATGACCAAAAATATAAAAAAAATTAATATTTATAAACCATAATTTCTTTACCTAAATTCCATTCATATAACACTAATAATAAGTCCCATAATATACCAAACTATACCCCCAATGAGTTAAACTGTCTTCTATTACTAATTCATACCCAACTCTCAACATCAGTTGACCATAGTTACAAATTTAACAAATTATTTTCAATATACTGTTTCATGATTCAGGAAATAAGGATATCCTAATATTTAAAATTCTATAACCAACCATAATATACAATTTTATAATAATTAGATTCTACTAGATCCTGAAAAAATACCTTCATAATAGGCTCCTAATATATAAAATTCTACTTTTAATAACCATTTTCACAACATTTTAAAAAAATATGTATATTCACAACTATAGAAAATTCGGCCCATGCATTACAAATATTTTACCAAAACTATAATGACCAGAACTATTATAAATAAAATCACCCTTGTGATTCAATTAGATTCATTATTATATATTACGGTTATAGAAAACACATTCACTTAATTGGTTTTATTATCTCTTATTATCTTTAAAATATCATTAAACATCATTATCATTGATAATACTTTTGTCTAATAATGGTCACATGATTTTTGTAAATATAGGGTTTTAACAAATCTAATTGACAGAGAAAAAGGAAGTGATAGCTTCAATTAGTAGTGTTACACCCTATAAATTCCCTTTATTTTAGCTTCAGAGGTAGATATAATTACTGTGATTTTCCATTGACCAATATAAATTTGGGATGCAAAAACATAAGAATTAACAAAATAATTTATTGTAAAAGTTCATGATCATTGGGATCACAACCTAAACCGTGTACAATGAACAACCCCATGAAAGTCTCACCATCAAGCAACCTACCCTTAGGGAGTATTCTGGTGTATTATAGGGATATGTATCAATACTATAATAATATGAAAATTTATATTATATTTCTGATAAATTAATTTTCATATTTCCTTCTTATTATTACTTTATAAAATATTTTGAATTTTATACAATAAAACAAAACATGTATTTTCAATTAGTATTAGATTTTAATAAAGATGTCTATTTTTATTAATTAATTGTTTTTTATATAATTAATATTTTAAAAAAAAATTGTAAATAAATAATTTTTATTAAATATAAATCACCATATAATTTTTTATGAAGTAAAACGTAATTTTAATTAGGGTTAAAAACTATTATTGTAAAAAACCATTTTTTCTCACTAAATATTGATTATTATTTTTAAAGTTAAATTAATATTATTTAGGATATTATTTTGATATAAATAATTATAATTTATTGTATCATAATTTCAATATTTTCATATGGTGATTTTTTATAATATTATAATATAATCTTACTTTTGGTGGAAAACATAATACTGTATAAATATACGGTGTGAATTATACCATCATAATTACCTAAAAGTGATGTAATAACTACTATAAGGGGTATAAATGACCAAATATATTCTATCCCTTTAAAATAATTAGGTTTTATATTTAGTTGATTAATTTTATGAAGCCACTGGGAATCCCCAAAAACCATTAATACATTTTGAGACTGTAAAATCTATTCTTTAAGAGACCGACTCACTTCCACATTAGCAAGTGTATTATTTTATTAATATCGGTACAAGTCCATATAAAATATTTAAAATCACTCCCCTTTGGAAGAAACCCTAGCCAAAACCCATGGTATAGTTTGTGGTTTTGGTAATTTTTTTATATAGAGTCCAAAACATAAGTTGGGAAAATAATAAAGAATTTCACACTCTTTTCCTATATAAACTGTCCTAATATCCCATTTATCATCACTCAAAATTCTAATATCACATAAATACTCTTCCTTATCCACTATATATTTCTACATAGGTTACCTCAGTATGTCCATTATCTCCTCCTAAGCATTTGCAAGCACACTCTCAAGGTAAGGGATCATTTCCTTCTCTTCTTTATTCAAGTTTCTTTTTTATCTTATGCCTTCTATTTGAAATTACTATTATAAGGATTTGTTTTTTCATGTCTATTTTACTTCCAATGTTATTTAAAAATTATTATGGACCCATTTATAACTCAACAACCCATTTTATGAATCTTTATGTGATGATATTATGCTATTGAAATTTCACAGTGATATTCCATGAAAAAACAAATTGTACTGAATAACCATTCCCATTTTCTATTATGTGTTTTCACCATTATGACCATGTTCCTATTTGATTTGGGACTTAAATTTATTTATTATACACTTGTTTATCATGGAAAAAATATGATAATGAATGAATTCGTGTTGTATGATCTATGTGGCAAACTTAAACTTGATAATGAAGTGAATGTGATGGGTGTTAATAGAATTATATTATGCTCTAATGCATTGGGTACTTTATTAGTCTCATACAATTTCATTCAAGGGATTATGGAGTGAACCTAAGATATCATTGAAAATTTTCCATCATTATTTCATGGAATTTAGAGTTGACCTATTCTTATGATGGAGTGTTTTATGTTGTTTTCACATTTATAATGTTTATTTTATGTTATCCTTATATATCATTCCTCATTATTGATGCTCATAATCCTCAACCATTATTTATCCCGAAGATATGACCGTTTTCTAACAATTATTTCATTATTCCTGATATTTCTTTTTTATTTCCTTACTAGGATTTATAGCTCACCCATTTCTTATGTATGTCACCAGGTTATCCCATCCAGTGTAGAGTATGAAGGAATAATATGATCATGTTAAAAGAAGTATTCAAATATTACCATTTCTTAATTGTTTTATGTTTTTATGTAACTTACCAAATTCCTAAAGAAACAATAATTCTCATTGTTCCTAGTTTTATTATGTATAATATAATGTAATGACTCATGTATTAATGTGTAATAAATACCAGAGTTCTCATAGTAGCAATCAAAGAGGATGTTTAGTTAGTTTTGGGATTAGGATTAGAAAAATCTAGAGATAGCTGTGAGGATAATACTAAGTATAGTAAATAAACCCTAAATTGTTGAATGCATAGATTAAGTGGTTTATTACGAAAATTCATCCATTTTAGGATAGTAAAAGTTGATGTGGCACTAACCTAGATTTACATGAGTGTAAAACACAAAAACAACACACAACACTAGACTCAACCAAGAACTAGTGCATTATAATGGGCATTGCTACAAAACATTTCTTACACTCATGAGATATGATTTTGTAATTTCATAATCTCATTACAAACCTATATTAAGTGAAAAAATACTTATACAAATATATCGTTGTAAATAGATCATGCATAACATAGATTAAATCCTAGGAATTTAAAAATTAATGAAATAAAGGTAATTTATAAGTTATCTCATTAATATCATTGGATTACCATTTATATGTATAATAGTTTAAAAATAATCATCCTTATGTTTCCCTTTATTCTAGACAGTGTCCAAAAATAGGAGTAATTGGGTAAACTATCAATGCGAAGAGCAATGTGATGACTACCCCCAGAGAGATTCTCACCTCAATATCTATGGGAATCATGAAATTTATGATGAAATTATCTCACCTAAAATATGTTTTAAATAGAATCTTGGATCTGGAGAAGTTATATAATCCCCCTAATAAATAATAATATATAATTGATATATTTATATGAACAAGGCCCTAAAATTTAAACAGATCATCTAATCCCTAAATTGCAGAACAATGGATCAACTCCATTGAGAGGATCTTCCCCATCATTTAATGTTCTATAAAAGAGAATGTTCTGATGGATGTTTATCATATATAGGGAGAAGATGATTAGTGGTTTACATCGATCATGAATACAAAAAATAAGGAATTTATTGAAGTGATTGGGTGGAAGGAATTCTAGAAACAAATTTTTGATAAATCATTTCCTCACACTTTCAAACATAAAATGGAAAGGGATTTTATTTCCCTCAAGAAAAAAGATAATGAAAATAATAGCCTTTTAGGGAAAACTGCAAAATAATTTCATGATACACCTCTTACATTTTCATTACCCCTAATTACAAGGTTGAAAACTTAATTAGTGGGATAAAACCTAGTCAAAAAAATCTCTTGTGTTCCATGATTTTGATAGCTATGAAGAAATTTTCATATGTGCCATTTAAGTTGAAATGGAGATCAAAGAATCTCAAGGGTATCACAAGGATATGAACTTGAATGTGGAGTTCCATTCCTGTATTCCAATAGAAAAATCTAATGGTACCCAAAAATTTTAACAGCCCACTTGTCAATGGTAAAGAAAAAATCACCCCAAAAAACTTCCAAAGGGGGAATATGAAATGTTTAAGCTGTTGGAAGGAAGGACACCTAGCTCATGATTTCTGATAGGAGAAATTAACTAATGAGATGGAGGAGAGGAGTGTTCTAGTCAACCCTCATTGCATTGTTCATTTCATCACATGTAAGAAATCAAGGTACTTTAAAAACTAATGCTCTACACCAATGGTTTTTGGAGACATTGAGACACCTACGAACCAGTAAGGGATAGATTTTTCCATCAAAACTACTAAGATGAATCTAGAAAATGATGTGGTTAAGGGTATGCTAGTTATTCATTAAATAATAGCAAACCAATGTTTTTTATGGATTTATACATTAGTTTATATAAAAAAAGTTTAGTAGAACTACTCAAACACCACCATAAATCATGGAAGTAGTGATGTTAGTGAAAATGTAAAATGGGGAAAATTTTCTTCATGAGTATATAAATCCTACTGTATCAAAATTTGGTGTATGAATTTCCCAATGAATCTTGTGATATTCCCTTTAGTGCAATTTGATTCAATTATAAGTATGCATTGAATTTACATATATAAAGCCAATATAAATTTCTATGATATGGAAGCCACTCTATCAATAATTAATTGGACCATGATTATGTACAACTGTAAGGAGGGGGATAAATCTTTTTTAGTGCCAACATATCAAGCATGGATATTATTAACCTATGAATAAGAATATATAGATCAAATAATTGATTCTATGGAAAATATCATCCATGAATACAATCCCATTATAAGGGAATGCACTATTGTTATTCTTGAGGAATTTTATGGTCTTCCTCATTAATGAGAGTTTTTATTTTCAATTGATCTAATACCCGATCCAATACATTTTTTGATTAATCTATATAGAATAGTTTTTGTATAGATTTTTCAGATAAATAAAAAACTTGGATGACATGGAAGGTGGTTCTTACGACCAAGTTCATCACCTTGGGTTGCACCACTTCTCTTCATTAAGAACAAGGATGGGTTAATGGATCTTTCAATTGATTATCCTCATATCAACAAGATAAAAATAAAGGACAAGTATCATCTTTCATGGGTAGATGACTTTTTTGATCAGATATGTGATGTAAAAGGCTTCTCAAAGGTGGATCTTGGTTAGGATATTACAAAGAGAGTGTGAAGAAGAATAATATCCCCAATAATGCTTTTCAAACAATATAATGGTACTATGAGTTCATAGTAACACCATTCAAACTCACTAATGCTCCAGAAATCATTATAGACTTGATGAATAGAGTCATTATGTATTATCAAAAAAATTGGTAGTATTTATAGATAATATTCTAATATACTTAAAAATAAAGGAGGATCATGATGATAATTTGAGAACAATTATAAAGACCTTTCTAAAAGAAAATTTTTGTGCAATGTATAGAAAATGTGAGTTATGGTTGACGAAATTCTCATTATTGGTGAATAATTTTTATAATAAATAGGATATTGTTGACCTTAAAAATACATAAGTAATTAAAGGATGTTCGAAGACCAAAAATGTAATAGATATTATAATTTTCCTTAGATTGCCAAGGAAGAGTCATTGATTTGTGAGAAATTTATTATGATTTCCAATCCCTCTAACCGAGATAACTAGGACAGGAGTCAATATTTCTTGGAATCATGAATGTGAAGAGATATTGAAGAAGTTGAAAAGGAGGCTTATCACTACACCTTTACTCACACTACCCACAAGTGGACATCTTTTAGATTTATTCATTGATAATTCAAAGAATTTATTATAGATAAGGGGAATATTTATTAACAATTTCAAACTAAATTTGGAAATTAATAAATGGAATAGGATTGTTTTTAATTATTTAAAAGATATAGAAGATCCATTTAATTTATAGTAGTACACCCTTTTATTAATAATTCTATAGTGAATGATATAATCCATGTGAAAAAAATAAGTAGCATCTCAATGACATTAGGAATCACCTGTGATGGGAGAAATGAAATAAAATGCAGAAAAAAACATCATTAGAAAATTATTTTCTCCATTATTATCCTTTTAATTGCAAATATTTTTGTTCTATATATCTTTATGTTTGTGATTTTGATATATCAGATTTAGATATTGAAAATTATACATGTTTTAAGTTAGTGTGTGAGATTATTTTTTTACTTTATTTTCTAAAAACATCTTCAATTCTTCTTTAATTTAGGTATATTATTTTATAAACAGTGATATGTTGTTAAATTTGATTGTGATAAATTTTCATTTCATTTATCAATTTAATGATTTTGTACATAATCAAATTTCTTCCCCCACTAAATCAATCATCAATATGATTTTATATGAGTGATAGGGTAGTAATGTGCATTGTGATTGTTGGAATATGTGTGGAATAACGAATCTCTCCCTAATATACACAAGATTAATTTCTTCCAATAATGCGGTTTCATTATAGATGACGATGATACCTCTATGAGAGTATTGGATAATTATTGTCTTTTATATTTATTAATAAATGATATAATATTTTCTTAAAGTGATCATTTTAATGCTATAACTCCATAAAAATTACAACTAGATGTGAGATTATCTTCGCCAAGCCAATCTAATAATCAATATATTGAAAATGGGTTTATAATTTTAAGAATTCATATTTAATAACATAGTAACATTTTGAACATCGATTTGTCCATGATCTGTCATCTAATAGTAAATCAAATTTACTAAGTCATACATCTTCCAATTTCAATAAAAACTAGTAATCCCCAATTTAACAAATGAATTCATTTCAACCATGAAACTTCACTCCTAAATTGAGGGAATATATTATTTTAATAAATTATATTTAACCCTATATTTTATTTTTTCAACAACCTCTTGATAGGTGTTCATCTACTAAATAACTAACACCAATTTAATAGGATATGAGAACAATTTCATAACTCATATTAACTATCATAGATATTTATGACATGTTATCATTGTGGAAAATTGTACAATATTGGTATAGATACTGATATAACCATTCTAACTAGAGATAAATAATTGAGATTATTTGGCATTAAACACACTAAATTATAGGTTATTTCATTAATTAGACCATATGAAACTCAAAGTGTTAACTATGAGTTATATTTATAATCCCACTAATTTAAACATTATCATAAATTTGTTTATCTCATTTATGAAATCAAATTAACAATATTTTATATTATTTGTGGAATTACCAATTAAAATTGAAAATGTGTATAATTCAGTAAGTGTTGGATTTTAGTGTTCATGTAGTAGAGGATCTGAACAAACACATCAATATTTTCCTATTGTGTATTTATAATTGAACACATAAGATTTCATAGAGGTTCATTATAGAACAAAATTATTCCATGCCTCTCCTTTAATATTATTGAATTAATGGTTGTACAAACTCTATCATAGAGAAGACACCATACATAAATTGATTTAGTGATTTTTTTAACAATTTTTTTCCAAACCTCAAGTAGGGCTACTCTATGGAAAAAAATTTATGGAATCCAATACCATACAAGATAAAAACAATATTTATTTATTGATTGATTCATGATGATTTAATTTATAAAGATGAAATGTACAATATAAGCATTTACTGAACATTCATAGAAAAAAATTGTGAAACAGTGATAGAAAATTCACTTTTTTGGCTCTAATGATTTCTTCACATCCTATTTCATTTTATTTTTACAGGAAAATATTATTTTCCATTTTTTTCAAATATATTTTTAGTTTAGTCCAAGAAAATTATTTTAGAGATTAATATTTCCTACCGAATATGATTACATAAAATAAGATTGAGAAAGTAAGACATCGGTGAACCGAAGGGGTGGCTGGTGAATGGAATCCTACCTGCTAACAAGTTGTATGGCATCTAACAAGTTATGAAATAACGATGGGAGATGAACTGAAGTATGATGAATAGTGACATGAAGAAGTAGAGGACACCAGTCAAACCTGATGAATGGGTACGTGAGTTCTTCGATAGAAAAATTTGGGGGCATGGTATTGAGGATGAATGAATTTTTAATGTTTATTTTACATATATTAGTTATATTTATCGTTTTAATAATTATTTAAAACATAATATTATTAAAAATAAAAAAATTCATAAGTGATCATGACAAATTTTTCTGTAAGAAAAAAATGTTCATATAATCATGGTAAAGTAACAGATCCAATTCTAAGTAAAATAATTTTTAGTATTAAACGGTTAATATTGATAGATGAATTTTTTTGGTAAGAACTAGTGTAGGTAATTATAACTAATATCAACCAATAAATTATATCTATGTAATTACATGTTTTCACCAACAAAAGGTTTATTTGTAACAAATTTCATATTGGTATATGCCATTTTTTTGTAGTGGTATACCCTCAGGTTATCCCATGTAGTGTTATGATCAAATGAATAATATGATCGTATTAAGGAAGTTTTCAATAAAGATGATGAATTCTCTATTTTAATGTTAATTATTTTACCTAATTCCCAAATAAACTATACTTCATGAACATATGGGTTGTATTATGTGTAATCTCATGTAATAGATTGTGTATTATTGTTTAATAAAGAGAAGAGTTGTTATAAAAACAATTACTTTAACACCCAAAACATTCAATTCCTATACAGTAGTTACATAATTGCATTCTAGACAAAAAAAATTACCAAATTCATGGGGGAAATATCACCTAAAAAATAAATTTTGTAATTTTAACCCCTAAAAGTTCATTAAAAATCTTTAAAACTCCATTAATTATCACTATAATGTTGAGGAAAACTCTAAAAAGATCAAAATAGGTACTCTTTATGAAAATAATAATCCAAATATATATAAATATCCATTATAAATATATATTTCCATTATTTTATAACACTGATCAATAATAAAATATCTCAACATGTGATTTTTTCCCATAAAATAAAAAAAAATTAGAAAAAAAACTTATATAAAAAACAACCATCCTCTTAAATGTTTTAATAGAAATTAGAAAAACTAATAAATTATTTTATAAAATCTCAAATAATGATTCATATTTTTGTAGGATACTTACTCAAATACATTTAATAGAAATCCTATAATGTATGAATGGTTTCATAGAGGATAAAAAATATCTTATGATGATAGAAATAACAAAAACAATCATTCCATAAGATCAAACAAAATATTTTTTAAATTAATTTCTTAAATATAATTAAAATACAAACATATTTCTAAATGAAGATATACACCATTCCTATAGTGAGTAAACCAACTCTCTTCATAACAAGTGATTATAGGATATCACTAAGAGGTATCCAATGGACTCCCTCCTCTAAATGTTACCCTAGAAATTAGAATAAACTTGAACTATTGTAGTTTGTGTATCTCTATTGTGTGTAGTATTATATAACCTTATGTTTAAATATAAAAGAAAAATATAATATATTTTTCTTGGATCTTTACAGTTTTATATTTTTCTCCATTTATATTAATTTAGATACATTTTCATAAGAATTAAGGATGTTCCGTTAATTCACTAACACAAAATCCATTATTTTAATATCCCTTGGTTTTTGATATTTTTCATTATTCTAAAAATTTTAAAAAAATCCAACTGTAAAACACATTACATATAATTTATAACTTTTGACAAATAATATATTAATTAATAGTTAATTTTTTTTAATTATCAAAAGCCTCATTTAAATTTCATCACATCATATTATTACTAATATATATAAATTTAGAGTTTAAGAATTTAAAAATTATTGGGTGATATCACATATACCAAAACCACCATAGATAGAATTATAAACAAATCATTGGTCATGTTGTAAGAACCAAATGTGTTTTATTGAGCCCATAATCTTATATGTGTTATGTAATTTAGTATATAACTCCTAAAAAAGTTTTTAGGATATATTTCATGTATAATTAATGGATTAAAATCCATAATTTCATATTAAATCTCGGGAATAAATGAATTTTTATACTATATGAATTTTTAGATAAAAAATGGGTTTTGGATTATTTTATTGATTTTAATATGTCAAAATAACATTTTTAATTAAATGATAATTTTAAAAAAATTAATCATATTCTGAAAATCTTGAACTATAATTGATATACACATTTTAATGGAATTTAATGTTAAATATAATATCTATATGACTAAAATATATTTTATATTTTATGGTTATATATATATTTCCACTATTGAGGATGGACTTGGATAAAATTGTTTGAGCTAGACAAGGAAGCTTAGTGGACATAAAAGTGAAGGGATAGTTGATGAGATCACTACACATGAGGGTATCATCTCTTAAAAACTCTATAAAGAACTATGAAACCTCAACCAATGATCTTTTGATAAGGTAAAACATGGAATTCAATGTCGAATCTTATAAAATGAAGAGGCATTGAATGTAGACTTTGTTAAATATATATGATTTTGAGATTAAAAGTATTGAACTTCATCTAGTCCATTGGCATTGAAAGTTAAAGTATTATTGTTTAAATCCATTATATCATTAGGGATTACATTTTTCATAGATTTGATTTCAAATTTTATTCACTAGAGATGCTATAGGGTTTGGACATGATATTTGAGCTCATTGGGGTTCGATGTTTCCACTATTTGAATATTTATGTTTAGTGGATAAAACCTAGAAAATTGGGTTCTTTTTATCTAAATATATAGTTTTTATGACGTTGAAACAAAATATTGGCTCCATTTAGGTTCTTTATGAGAAAACTATCACGCCCATGACGTCTTGGTGTCATGTGTAATTGTTAATTTATTTTTTATTTTATATATTTTGATCATAGAAGTAATTTTTTACTAGGTTGAATGATTACCCTAAATATAAATAGTATATAGGAAAAGTAATGTTTTTGAAACTAATAATTTTGAAAGGTTAAATACATTATTATCATAACTGTGTGACCTAACCGTGTGTTTTTTCCATGTTTTAAATTTAAATTTTTTATAACATCTTTATTTACATAAGGATCATTATTTTTCATAGTAACTTAATTATTTCATTTTAGTAGGACTCTTGGTTGATTCGCTACCATATACGTGGATCATTTGGTCTTCCCCTATCTATTCTAAGGTTAATAGTTATGGTTATCACATCTTTTTCCCTTAATTCTCTCCCTCCCATATCCACTAATCCGACTCTCTATTCTATTTTTCTTCAAGTGTCTATGGTGGATGACATTAATATTAGGGTATTCCTAAACTATGAGTTTAACTGGTTGAAAAATTACTTTTTTTCAACTAATCTAATTCAATTTTTTCTTGTCATCCACATTGGATTATGGAATGTGTTCTGGTTTAATTAAATTAAATTTACACCACACACAATGATTATAATTTCACTTTTTTATTATAAAATTAGTGCCTATAAAAATTCCCTTTTCGGAAATCAAAAATTTTTTATGTATTTTTAAATTTGTAGTTTTACAAAAACTAGGTTTAATGGTATTCAATGGTTATATTTCTAAAATAAAAATTTATACAAGAAATTTGTTTTTGAAAAAAAAAATGGAAGCTAATTTTAATCAAAATTGGTTTATTAGGATTTTTTGAATGATTATATTTTTTTTAAAAAGGAAATTCAAGTAAATATTTCTTTCATAGATTATGAATATTTTAATATGTATTAAAATAGTTTAATATATCTTGTCACTATCATATTTTTTATTTAATATTTTACATTCATATTTATTAAATTATAATTATATTCATGTTATTTGATGATTTCTAGAAGATAATTTATTGGTTTTGATTTATTTTATAAAAAAAATGTTATTTAGAAATGGAATAAATTGTTTTTATTATAGAATCATCACCGTTGATTTCAATGCCACATTATGTGATGATTTATGTGAGATTAGATATTATGTTATTTAAATTATTTATTAATATATATAATTATGAATTGTTTAGTTTCATTTAAATGAATTTAAAGGTGACATATAAGATTTCATGAAATGTTTTGTCTATGTTATATGTTAATATCTGGATTTTCATGCTCACCATAATTATAAAAAATTATGGGAAACCTTCATAAGTGGGAATATAAAATTAGATGATATGCATCTTTAGATTATAAACATACTTGTATCACCATTTTCTAGACATCCTCACACCCTACCCTTTGGGTTGGACATGGCTCTTGTGGCGGCACGGTGACAGTCCAAGGATTGAGTTTTCAACTTCAACGGTCAGGATTCGTTCACAATACCATGTTGTCTTGTTGTTCTGGTCATATTTGGTCATAGTGTGTGGGCTTGAAGGTGGTGGAGGGTTTGCAGTTCAGTATGTCTAGAGGAGATACAACAGGTTTTTGTGTAGTTGTTGGTTGAAGGTGTTGATTATGTGGAATGTATTCTTAGAATTGTGAATCCTTGTGGCCCTATGGGTTGAGGCATGAGGGTTGCTGCATCTATCAAACAATGGGTTTCTACTTATGTGGTTTAGAGTAGGGGTTTTCCTCCTTTTATTCTCTATGGAATTTGATTTTTGAGATGGTATGGCTTGGCCATCAGTTCTAAGCCCATGAATTCATACATAGGAATACTTTTCGGCATTGAGGAGTATAAGGAACATGATCTTATTGTTTTTATGCTGGGTAGAGGATATTATATGTTTTCTTGAAGTATAATATAATTAAACATTTGTACCATGGTGGTTTGGTTGTTTTAAGTCGTGTTTCCATGTATGTTTTCTCACTTTTTCCTCACAATTGTTTGAATTATAAATATATAATTTTTAGTTATTCAGTATAAACATTCTTGTATAACCATGTAGATGATATTATCTAGTACAGGGGAAAGTAGACTGATAAGACTAGTTGAGAGTATGTCTAGGGTAATTTTTTAGGAATTCATCCAGTAAAACCGATAGATTTACCTAAACATATCTAGGATTATCTCATTAGAACAAATGATGTTTCCTTTGATTCATATTATATTATATTAGTTCTTATATTTACGACTATTGATTATATTTATTATTCTAAAATTATTAATTTCCATATTGATACTATTTTTTTCTTTATTACCTTTTTATGATGCAGGTTACGTTCCTATCTACTCTAATAATATTGCAAGACTATTATTATCTATGATGAGTTATGATGATATTCTGTTTTTTAGGGTTTGGTTTATTCCCTGATCATTCATTTATTTTTTGCGTCAACTATTCCTTCAAATGTTATGGTGAACATATGTAAAAATTTAAAATTAACTTATTTATATATATTTATAAAAACAAATATTTTTCTTCTCTTATAGATAGTTTCAAAATATCTCCCAAACTCGATGATTTTATTAAAAAAAGTGGAAATTGTTTCATTGGTTGATTAAATTCATGTAAATTTTTCACAAATCATATTCCTAGAAAATAATGTTTTATTTATATATTGTATTCTAAACTAGTATGTAGTGTTTATAATATAAATTTATTTTCATAAATTCATGGTATTATCCTATTAATCATTCAATTACACCCAATACACACATTTTTTTGTGTTTTTAGTCTTGATATATGTGATGTGGGAAAATGTAATGGATTTAGTGTTGGTTTTTTTCTATGATTATTTTAGAAGCATGAGGACATTGGGTGTGTTGGTGACCTCAATTCACATTCACCTGGTTCAGGATGTATTGTGAGAATATTAAGATTTTTCAGGAGGTATCATCTACTTTCCATATCAATATTCTCATAATATTTTGGTAAATTAAGTATTATATAATGTATTTTATATTTTATAACCTTTTATTATTATTATCATATTGATATTTGAAATATTTATTCTTATGTTATGCTCTATTTTGTTGGGATATTATTTGAAATTGGTTATTTTATTAGCATGACTTTTAAATGTTTGGATAATTCACACTATTGGTTGGGATATAAAGCTTTATTTTTTGATTTATAGGGTGTAGTCATTCCCATTGTGTTTTAATGAAACCCTCAACACTTTTTTCTAACAATTTGTGACCAAAAATGCACTTTGGAATATGTTACCTAATAGCTAAGAAGATGTGTTTAGTTAACCTATGTTGTTTCATTATAATATTATCAAAAGTAATTGTTTTTTATTTTCGACGTAAATGTTTGATATAGGTAAGATCATTAAAACTCAATATGAAGGCATGGTAGTGTTTCTATCTAAATTTTACTCATTCAAATACTTGATATTTAGTTTTTAGTTTTTCTTAGGTATTTTGAATTTTATCATTTTTTAGTTTACCTTGAAATATTTTGGAGTATATTATAACTATTATCAGTTACATGTAATATTTATACATTTTTTAGGAATTAAAATTTTTTTAATTAAAAAGTATGAACATTATAGGGTTACATGGTTAGTACATACATGTTATTGATTGTATCAGGTGACCACATAACAAGATTTTTAGAAATTTAGTGGTTTTCAACTATTAGATAAACAATAATTTATTTTATCACTTTTGATATATATTATGTGGCATCATTTCAAATATTGAAATCCGTCTTGATTCATATTTTTTATAACATTTCATTTCTAAATTAATTATATGATGTTCCCATGTTACCATTTTATTATGTGTTTTAACATATTCCCTACTTTAATATTGTTTCTAGATAATTTTTATCAATGTTGGATTTATAGTGTTATTAATTTTGGAATATTTTATTTATACCACAATCATTCCATTGTTATCATTGTGTGTAAACGAATCATTAAAATGTAAACAGAATGAGAGGTGAAAAGTGCAATTTTGTTTTTTATCCATATTTATTAAAAAATTGGGTTTTTACATAATTTTCTGGATTTTAAAAACAACTCTATAAAACATTTATTTTTCAAAAAAAGAGGTAATTATTTCAAAATATTCCAAATACATGGAATTTTTTTCAATTCTTATTATTATAAAACAAAGGTATTTTCCAAAAATGTTTATCAAACTACTATGTAGTATTTTTCTTTTAAAATTAATTGTACAAATTTCTACTGATATCCTACATAGCATTCTCTCATGCCTCACATTCACTATTTAGTATTTTATAGTCTTTCTATATTTTATGTTGTAAAATGTTATTAATTCCATGTTGGGTGTTTATATATACTAGTTTCTAAAACATTAGTATCTTGGGATGTGGTGATGAATTTGGGCAACATGAAGATAGATGATGTGGTAATTTATTTATTTTGTAATTTTTTTGGAAAAATATTGTATTGAACACTTGAGTCTTCTCCCTAAATTTTTTCATCTTTTATATTATAGAATGTCTTATAGACATATATTTCATTTTTTAGAAATGTATGGATTATATTTTCGGCGTATATATTTTCATACACCTCATATGGTTTAAATGTTTTTTGAAAACAATTTATTTGATAATCAGGAGGAATCAATACAATAATAATTCTTTTTTATTTACCTTTAATGTCTAAATTCATTTTTTATAGATTTAGAGGATGAAATCATTCATATAGTATATTATTTTTACCCTTAAAATTTATTTCTCATCAATGGAAATTTTTAATGCCCTTAAGAAATTTTGATGTGTCAGATTGGGTAATGTCTTCGGTTGAACCACAATGATTCATTATAAATTGGTATTAATACCATATTATTATTATTATATTAAGGTAATATTTATGATAATATCATTTAAAATCAAGGGGAAGGGGAAAGAGATTTTATAAGACTCTTTGACATACTAAACCTTGAGTTATCAAGGGTTGTTGGGGTGGGTATTTTTTTCATTATTATCTTTATTTTTCAGAGTTTATTGAGAAGTTTTCCCTCATATCAATACTAATATGTTTCGTATGAATGTTCTATGATCTATTCAGTAATTAACATGGGTTTATTTGAGATAAAATTGTAAATATATAGGTTTTCATTATCTATATTCACATGTTGTTGTCCATGTATGGAAACTGTGTAACCTAATTTTGAGGAATCCAGTAGTAATTCATGGTTAAGAGAATCATGTAGAAATTTTTTTCACATTTCTACAATTATAAATTGTATATTATGAAAAACTGGTTCTTATATTGATAATTACTGAAGTTTATTTTTTAGTAGACATTTATTTCAATTTTGATTCTATTGTGTTTCCTTATTACCTTTTTATAATTTGGTATCCTATTTATAGAATATAATAATATTAATTGATTATTATTATTTGTTTTATATTTATGATGTTACTAACATTATGAATATTATATTTATACCTCCCTCATTCCATTTGTTTTGGTTTTATATCAACTATGATTTCAAATGTAATGGGAAGGTGTGTTATAATGGAAAAATTATTTTTGTTATATATATTTGTAAAAAAATTATTTTTCTTCCAATACATTATTTGGTTTTCAAACTATCTTCATTAAAAATTAATTTTACAAAAAAATGTGTTAATTAATACAAAAGTTAATAAATATATCTCATTTTTTCATCACCTATTCTTATAAAACAATGTTATTTTTCTAAATTTTATATAAAAATAATATATAGTTTTTTTCTTAGGAATTTAAATAAATAAATTCTTGGTGGTATCCCACTAAGAATTTGATCATGCCAAAAATACACACATTGATATGTATTTAGTGTAGGATGATGATATGTTTGGATAAAACATACAAGAGGGTGGGTGAATTTTAGTTACTGGATAACATTAAATTTGTTTTAGATTTGAGAGTAAAAACTATCATTATTATAAAGTACTATTCTACCCATAATAAATCAAAAAAATTAGTAGAATTATGATGGTCGGTATTTTTTTTCCAATTTTTCTAATAAATATATGTTGTTGAAAATAAAAATTTCTATGTTATATCATATTATGATGAAACTATAAACACAATGTAATTTTAATAAAATATAGAGTAGTTATTTACAAGTCCAATACTTCCTTAAGGATAAGAAGTGGATATAATTTTAACAAATTTATAAGGGGAATCCTAAACCTGATTCATGGTATCTTTGATTTTAGACCTAGCGAATGGTATCCACTTCATTAATCCTAAATATTTGATCTTTCCCTCAATCTTAGAAATCCCTCAATAAACCTAATCGGTATGTCCCTACATCAAAAATCATAATGATTGGTATTATTTAAAATATAAAAATTATTTCAAATATGTATTTAATCCATGAAAATCCCTTAGTCCAAAATATTGAAAAAATGATAGTTATAGTAAGATATTCTAATATATTTTACTGTGAATCCTTAAAAATGTAAGACCTAGAACACTCTTATAAATTAAATATATCGGAAATAATATAGTCCATAAGATGTTAAATACTTCATGAGATTATATACATTTATCATTTTCTCAATGTTATATATATATATATATATATATATGTTCCTCAATGTGTGGATCCACTTTTATAATACCCACAAATGGTTAGATTATAAAATCCATGAGTTTAGTTGTTATTACATTGACAATGACATCTTTATATGAAAATAAAACTGACATCAATTTTTATATAATGATAAAGTTAATATGCACTGAAAAATTGTATTTCAAATTAGAGGATATAATCTAATTTCAATAATCTAGTAATTAGTTTTTCCTGAAATAGAAAACCATATGAAATTTAAAATTTTTTAGATCATTGGACATCACAAATCCAAAAACCATTGGCATTCAATTAATTCACATGTTTTTAATAGTTCAATCAAAAATAAATATTTTAATCAATAAATTTAAATAAAATAAACCTCATGTTGAATCATATTCTTAATAAATTACATCAAGGTTTTCAAAATAAATAGAATTAAGTGACTCTTTAAATCAATAATCTCCCACTTTTGAGTTGCATAAAAACCAAATGAAAAATTTTAAAAAAGAATTTGAGTTATTAATACATAATGTAACCTCCATATCTTTTAAATAAATTTGTTTCTCAATATTATCCTCCTTTTTTTAAAATAACATGAAAGTATATTTTAAAATATTCTTTAAAAAAATTTCCAAACCGTTGTGAAATATATATTTTTAGGGCCATTTTTCTAATCAATTATATCCTTTAAGACATAATTCCTCTTTTTAAAAAGAAAAAAATTACTTTTCACAAATATTCATTCTAGTTTGTAGCTTTTTAAATCAAATATTATTATGAACCTATTACAAGTTTCACCCTTTGAAAAAGGAATGAAATTCTTATGAAAGATTGGTGGAAAAAATCCTATTTAGATATGCATTCATTTTATTTTTTAAAAAATATATTAGTTTACTTAGATGATTCTTTCAGGATTTGTAAGGGATTAATTAAATACATAACATCTAGTGTTTGTGGAGATTAAATATATTGGAGGTACATACTCCAATACTTATACACTATATTTCATATTTGGACGTGATTGTTTTAGAAATTCTATGCCACGGTTTAACTAGCTATATTGTAAAGATGTCTTGGTAGTCTACATAAAGAAAATATAATTCATATGATACTAGAAACAACATCAAAGAGAAACATTTTTCTATATAATGATGGATTTATTGAGAATCAAACATGTCAAACCCACTAGCTAGTTCCATCCGAGTTTCCAGCCACTTGGAGGTAGCTAATCGATCTCAAAGACAATTCTATATGAAAGTGGAAATATAGTTGAGGAATAATGAGGATGGTTGATGATATGTTTCATGGTAGTATCATGACATGGTGTGGTTCCATTGTCTAGTGGATGTGGCATTAGTCTATAACATGGTATATTTTTGGCATGTTGGCTTCCTGTGGTGATTTATATAGTGATGAATTTCTAGAGGAAAGCCTGGTATGGGATTAAAAATTAAAGTAATATAAAATAAAACAGGTGACCACTCATTAAACATAATCAAAATTATATTTTATATGAATATCAATGAAACCACATTGTTGTGAGTTCCTACATCATATAAGGCTATTTGTATCATAGTTCGGGTGAAAATAAGTTTCTCGCACCATAGTTATATATTGCGGGAGTGTGGATGAGGTGTTGTGGATGATTTAGTAATATAAAATCCTATATAGTTTCATGTCATATACAAAATGTAACATATCATATGATTTTAGCTGTTGAAATCATGATAATGTGTTTATTGGATCGTTGAATTTTTTCTAGTTTTTTTAGTTATATTTAACTAGAGGAGTACATTCTAATGAGAAATAATCTATAATGAATAAATTTATTTACATTACACTGTTAGCTATATCGTGTGATGATATTATATATTAAAATATGAAAAATGAGGAGGATACAATATAAAATATGTAATCTTTCCTCAATGGAGCTGTTAAAACCGGATCTAGGATTTTTTTGAGAATTTTTGCATTTGATTGGACACCATTAATATGAATTAAATTATTAATAATCACTAAATTATAGTGGGATTGACATGTGTAAATATCCGATGACATGAGAGGATGTATTGATTGATTATATCCCTTGGATAAAATAGATAGGGTTGAATTGTCTACATCTATATATATAGTAGTTTATGAGAAAAAAGTTAGATTTGTAGAAAGATGAGAAAGGAGCTAATATAGAAGGATTGACCAGGGATTTCTATGATTTATGAATAAATAAAAATAATAACGAAAAATTACATTCCAATAGTTCCACATTATTAGAAAACAATCACATTTTTCATAAATTACATGCTATTTTATGTGTATTTCATTTCATAGATCATTGATAATAATGAGGATATTATAGGAGCAGTGAGTACCTCTTTATGGTGAGAGGTAGTGAACTTTTATCATTTTTGTAAATAGTGATTTCATATAGCCATTTTTACCACTCAATTGTTTAAATCAAACATAATTCATGCTCTCTAGTGTTTCATGTACATAGTTACATCTCTTTTTCTTTCTCCTTAGACTATCCAGGATTGGGGGAACCATTTAAAATCTCATGTGTTGTTTAATACTATCCTAACTCATAGATTGAGTGAAATGTAGATGAATGAGTGTTATTTCAATTTAAGAGAAAATTATTATATCATGTGAATTTATTTTTTTAAATTAGTTTTATAATATTTATCCCCCCCTTATGTTATTCTCATTGATAAGAGGAAAAATTGGTATCAAATAAAATGTTCTGTGGGTGATGTGTTATATCATTTATTATAATAAAAGAAGAAGTTTTTATTAATAACTACGGTATAACAATTTTTCAAGATAATGATTTTTTATTTTAGATGAATAGGATATTACAAGACTTTAGGTCTTTTCAGGTGGAATTTTACATAACAACCATTCCTGTAATATTAGAAAACATGGAAACTGGGCCTTTATTTGAAAGAGACCATAGAAAATTGGAAGTGCATGTGAAGTAAATCAATGAATTAGGGACATAATTAGAAAAAAAAATATACAACAAGGTAATATCTAAAAATACCTCTCAAGGTGTGTGGGAAAAATATTTAATATTGACGAACATGATTCCAATGTTCATGGGAAGAAGATACATGTTCTATGGACTAATTATGAAGACATAAGTATGAGACTGACCAAATCTATATATTTGTTCCTTTGACATTACAATTATCTAATAGAAGACATTCATAGTCATTGGTAGAAAATTAATGGTGTTAAGACCATTAAAATATTATAAAGGAGACTACATCCATAGTTCAATTTGAAGTTATCAATACATGAAGAAAGGGATTTAAATGAAGTATCTATAAACACTATTCATAGTTCACTTTTTATATATAAAATAAGAACTATTGAAAATGAATCATGTAATGTCATGGGATTTTCATTCATTGATATTACATTTTTTGGGAAAAAATAATTACGATAAAAAAACAGAAGCCCGATGATCATAATTGTTTAATGTCTTTTGAAATATAGAAATAAAAAACAACTTGTTCATAAGATCACTATATCATCTCCCACTTTGTTCCTTATAACATGCCCTTTTATTAGATATATCACCCGTAATAACTATCATCATTACAAGGGTAAGAGAAACAAAAAAGGGGTGAGAAAAATTTCTTATTAAGGGTAAAAAGGGAAATACAAAAACATAATATGAGTATCAGGGTGTGATATCATGATCATAACATTTAAAAACCATTCCCTACATATCCAAGATCAAAATTTTGAGTCAAGTTATAAAGATTGGAAGTTCATGATTCATGAATAATAAATTAATCAATGAACACAATCCATAAGGGATTAACATTGTTTGGGGATGTAGAGTTGTTGAAGACACATAAGCATAGAAAACATTATGTCAAGGCTACCCCCCAGGAAATTCATAAAATGTTAATCTTGGACTTATAACACATATACTATCTTTTGGACTGGGATAACCTCTTGTGTACCATCATTTCAGGCATCAGATAACCTCCAGTATACAATATAAGATCTTGTATAATTAATCATTACCCAATACATTGGAGGGAGATATAGTTCCCACACATCACATAATCCACACATTTGTGTAACCCAAGATCACAAAACATTTTTCATATCAGAACCCATGAAATTAAATGGGTTTCATAAATATTTCCCCATATCATAACCCATGGTAATGAATTGAGTTTCATAGTCATTCTTTAAACATTAACATAAACCATCTGGAGAAATAATATGAACTATATCATTGTATAATATCATCAATAAAAAATAATTAACATCAAATGATATCATCTTATATAGAAAATGGTTTTGAATAGTCACTAGGAACATTCATTAATAACATATCCTTTCATTTAAAATAATTTTTCAAAATAATTTTTTTGAAATCCACTTATTTGAAGATGACATTAAAAATTCACTGTGAAAAAATGAGCCTATACCAACACATAACATCTAAGGGTTTTGATAAACCATTGGAACTGATTTTCTATACCTATGGTTTTAATAAAAACGTAGGTATATCCTCTCTCAAATCCAACTCTATCAGGCTCATCATGCATGCCCCTAAAAACCCTTCTCTCCCCTAATAACCCTCTCAACTGAAAGCTATCTCCCCGTCAATCTATCCCCGATTATCCATCGCTCTAATAACAACATCCAAATATATTCTACACCGCCAACACTCTTCTTCCCTGAACTCATCCCAGTCAAAGCTGAAACCCTTCCTTGATGCTCTGGTTCCTTCCAATTCCGCCATTCCATCTTGTGCTTTTGCCCTCATCCCATTCAAAGATGAAACCCTGGCTCGATGCTCTGGTTCCTTCCAATTCCATCATTCCATCTTGTGATTTTGCGCTCATCCCATTCAGAGCTGAAAACTTTCCTCGGCACTGATGTTCCTTCTTATTCTACCATTCTATCTTGGTATTTTTTCCTCCCCATTAATTCTCAAAGCTCATTTTATGGTGTGATCTTCATGGTTTATGGTTGGATCACCGTGGTTTGGTCTCCAATTCATTTTCCTTATTTCCATGCAGGTTTTCCCTTCCCTATTGTGGTTTCAAAAAACCCTAGTAAAATGGGTCGACCATATATTTGTGCTTTAATTGGTGTTTAGGGTTCATTGTAGTTTTTTATTGGTTGTTTGGCCATCCACTGGAAGAGGGGATGCATTTTGAATCATGTGTCAGTGGTTATTATAGATGTCTGCACTTTGTCTTGATTGAACTCCCTATCACCCAAAATGTGGGATGTCTTTTGGATGCAATTTCAGTTATATATCTCAAACCCATATGGCGGTGTTTAAGATGATACAGTGATTTCTTTAATAAATAGTACATGTTTTGTAGGATTTCTTCATTTTAGTTTGTTATTCATTTTTTATATTTATAGCGTGGTAGATAATCAATATGGTATATTATATGCTTCTGCAAGATCTAATAATTTTTATTAAAATTATTTAAACCACAACTGTGGTATCATCGTCATACCATGAATTTGATTTACGAATACTTTCACGTGATGAAGAAGGAAACAAAAAGAAAACATTATTTTAAGTTTTATGGAATGTTCAATTTACCTTTATGTCTTTTGGATCTACCTAATGGTTATCATCTTTACCCAGACATTGAATGGTCTACATAAGTGACATCTCCACATAGCCTTTTATAATGTAGTCTCTGTAAGGATAACCTAGTATTATCCTTACACAGAAAAATCTTTCTAAGGATCATTTTGTTTTACCCTTGTTAGGCTAAATTTATTTTCCCTTATGTAGAATGTTTTTTCATGAAGGTAAATGAAATTACCATAAACAAAATGGTTCTATGGAAATTTAACTTTTATATTACCTGTTCACTGAAAGATAAATTTTATTGAGTTTGAAAGATTAATATTAAATAACTAAGTATTCGATGGAACCTATTCAACAACTAATGAAACATAATCTATTCTTGATGAATCATTCAAGAACTCAATTCAATCTCACACTAAACATAAACTGGTTCTCATTCACCCAAACACTCAACATTAAGTTGACTGTTACATATGAGTGACAGACATCTATACATATTAGAGATCACCATTACAAAATGTACTAAATTATACAATAACTTTTATGAAACACTAAAATATTCTAGATTATCGTTTGGAGGAGTGTAGTGACACTAATGCAGCTCTAGAAAATCATTGTTACCTTTACACAATGTAGTTTTTAACTATTACATGGACACTAGATTACAATTTATCATGTCCTTTATTTTATATTTACCCTCACGCACCTCTTGATTACCTCTAAAAAAATAGTAATTTACCGCTATGAAAATTGTAAATTATCTTCACACATGTCATTTCCAATTAAATATATTTATATGTATGTGTAACTTTTACCCTTATTAAACTACTGTAATTCTAGACATCATCAATTTAGAATTTAGAACCTTTTCAACTCAACTCGAGGCCTTCTTTAACATTCTAAATACTCTTAGAACATCATAGTATATTCTGAAGAGAATTTTTTACCACTAAATTAGTTTTCTTTAATTATTTAAATTCTACCTCACCAACAATTATAAAAATTACAAAGAATGATACATTGAAGCTATCCAACCAATGTCCTTAAGAACAAATACATAGTCTCCTTTCAATTTATGATGGAACCAAACTCAGAAACTCTTGAACATCTTCACACATAGGTTTATAGATTATTATATATTATATAATGAAAAAAATATAATCTTATATGGGAACATAAATCAAACCCTTTGTAATTGTTGTCAATACCACAACACACCTCTAAATTCAATATGTGTTCTCATTTATTTCACATCTCAACAAGCACATCAAAAATATGTTGTGGAAGGTATAAAACTCTCTCTTTCTCCTTAACATTGACAATACCCCCTTTAAAAACAAATTTATTATAATAAAAAAGGGTTAATTTTTTTTATTGTAACACATATACTGTCTTATTTTTAATGACGTTTTGATAATTATATATTTTATAATTTTGATCACTTTGAAATCCTTTAATCATTTTTCCCTCCCTCGAAAGGGATGAACTCGATTTATCATCATCATTGTAGTTTACATACTAAATGATGAGAATATTCTCTTGTTATATAGTTGTGATAGTCTCTTACAACTTCACCAATATTTGAATCATTCAATTCTATAAATATTAGTAAACATCAAAGGATAGTGGATAGGGAGGGGTACTTTTCTCATTAATTAGTCTTGGAATGTTGATAGAGGTCTCTCTACTAAGATCTTACATACTTCCCCACTTTATTATTGGGATAATCCTTAATCCTCTTTTCCTAATTGTATCATCATTTTTCTTTGTAGACAACCGAATGTTCATTCATTTGTCAATAACCTTATTGTGTGGGACCTCGTTTTTTGAATGTGCATCAAAGTGAAATATAACTTTATATGCTATCTTATTCTTCTTTATCCTTTCCTTTTTTCTGGATAAAAATATCATACTATCCTTTGAAATATGACTAGTTACCTTATATTTTCTTAAAAATTAGATTTTCCTTGTCTCATTTCCTCATAAACAACATTATTTTCTTTAATAATATCTCTATTTTTTCACCTGTAATTTTGAATAGATTTTATACTTCGTATTCAACTCTTATAATGTTATTAAATCATTGGATACTTTTTTAGACTTTTAACTTGTATATTTCTACATTCTCGTATTATTTCAATTTCTCAATTAATTTGTTATTCTTTTTGATGGATTTATCCCACAGATTCATTCTAGTTCTATGTTAACGACATGTTATTATAATAATTAACGTATTTGGGCCAAAATATCCCACAAAACCAATAGTTACCATTGAAACATTGATCTTAGAACATATTGGTGAGTCTATATAAGTAATTATGATTTCGGTCTAGGTATTATACAACCTTTATTTAGCATTCTCCTAAAGCAGTATTCTTGGTTTTCTTACACATGAATTTTCTTTTATATTGGAGTAACTTTAACACATCTTCCTTTATCCCAAACACCATTTTTTTGTCTTTAGAATCTATAATTTTAGAGAAAACAAAATCAGTGTGATTTGAAAAATTAAGAGTTTCATACCTTTCCCTTTAGGCTATTTCTTAATGTATTTTTATAATTAATCCATCAAGATTGTGCCTCATTCAATTCTTTCTCTTTTAAAATAAGATTATCATTATTTTCATTCAATATTCTATCATTCTATGAAATTTTTACCATTGATGTTATGATCTCATTTATGAGATCACTCTCATTTACATCCACCCTTATTCCTTATTTATCATTCATTTTAATTTAATTATTATATTGTGTATTTTTCTCGAGGAACCATTCTAATTTTCATCTTGGAATGTACTCATTATAGGTCTCTTCTCCTCCCTCATCAGTACATGAAGAATATATATGTTTTTAAACATGTGAAATGTGTTCTTTCTGTTTGAAAGGAAACCACAATCATTAGATTCAATCAATGAAAATGATTTATCAACTGGTTCACTACTCATTAGATTCTTATTGTCCATTATTGATGATCACTTCTTCATCATTGAATACCCACTTCTGGATTTTTTCATATCTTCTCCAAGATGATTATTAACTACCTGAAGAATTTTATTCCAGTATATCTAACTCAAATTCAATGTTATTATTATTTTTATATTTTTAGGTGAAATGCACAAAACATTTACATTTATAACACCATAAAGAGTGTTTACCTTTATATGTTCCTTGTCCCTTTTTGAAAAACTATTTTAGAATATTTTTATACCTCTTAACATGAACACATTCAAACTAAATTCAATCAAATTGAATCTCCCTAACCTAATTCAAAACAAAAATAACCAAATAAAATAATATTATGATGATTAAATGAAAAATCAGTTGAACTAAATAAAGTGACACCATGAAAACTGACAACAGATAAAATAAAACCAAATAAAAAATATAATGAATTTTGTTAAAAAAAACATTCACAGACTTACCGAACTTTAATAGTATATGTGTAAATATGATCAATTAAAATAGAACTAGAATGATAAAAAACATGAAAATATTATTCAAATAGAAAAAATTATATGAAACTAAATTGGACCAAGTAATAATAATCAAACTTGAACTAATTTGTTATTACAGATGATGAATCAAATTGGGAAAAATATAATGAATTCAAACCTATATGATCGCAACATTCATGAACTAAACTGAACTAAACCAAACTGATATAAACCAAATGTAATAAAATTAAATCAATTAGAACTCAAATGAATGAAATTTCCCATGATAATATAAACAAAAACAAGAAGAACTAAATCTAATGAAAATGTCTCAAACCAAATTATATCAAACAAAACCAAACTAAACTAAATCATAAAACAAGAATATTATATACCATTAAAAGGAAGAGTAATTTTTGATTAGTATGAATGTACTATTTGATAGCATCATTATGAAACTTGTATTTTTTTCCCCTTTATTGTAGGAGCATGATTTGACCCATGGGGAATTGTGGTTCTTATATGTTGGGTGGTTACTTGTATAGTCACAGGAGAAAAGTATGTTTTAGTTTATCTTTTTATTTTATTTTCCTCATCGCATCATCATATTATGCCGTTTACCAAATTCTATGGATGTAGGGTAGTTATACCTTGTGAAGGGGGCCATATGGGAACTAGAGGTGGCTATACAGTTTCCTTTTCATAGGAGGGAGATCGGTTAGTGGATCGAATAATTATTTTGTTTCATTTTTTGCACTATTATACTGTTTTACTTTTGTTTATTTTTTTCCATCAATGTGGACACCCAATGTATAAATGGGTCATGCTGAAGATTGTTCATTTAACTGGCTCTGTTGTATCTATTGAATATTGTTTGTTCATGTCCGTTGAAGGATTTTGTGGGCATGAATCTAGATATCTCATAAAAAACATGTATTTTCTTCATCTTGATTTTCCAACCATAAAATTAGGCAACTTATTGTATATATATTTGAATATTTACCTGATAACCATAATGAAAAATATGTCAACCACGAACTTCATAACTTTTTTGTAATTCAATTCCCAAGTTCTATCACCTGATGAAAATTTTCTTTCATTCTATGTAGTTCCATAAGTATGATGATAGAAATATAACCTATAATATATTTGAAAACAAACGTGAATCCACAACCTCTCATATACAAGACCATCATTCAATCCACTTCATCATTCATGTATTATCTTGACAAATTTTTTGATGCTCCTTAGATTTGTGTTTTCAGGGAAAAAACATATACCGGTGTGCCTCTTTTTTTATAGAATTTAATTACCTGTTCAATGGATCTTGTGAGAGCCCATAACATGTATATGATTTGATTATCCCTTCACTCTTCCATATCTACATGACTAACATGACACTAACTCCATCTTATGGTAATATTATTTTACAATGTGGGACTAACCTTCTAAATATGTCTTTCATGTCTCAAAACCTTTTCCACATTAAACCATAATTATGAATCCCATAAAAAGAGTCCCATCCTTTATGAATAATACTTCATGCCAATGGTTTATTTTATTCACAAAAAACATCTGGTCTCAGAGCACTCTTAGGGTTAAGTCCCAACATCACCTCATGTATCACTTTCTTGTTCGAAATTTCATCAAAGAACACATTGTATTACTTAGATACAGTGCATGGTATCACATCGAGAATCACTTCATGGACTCTCAGGTAGCATTTAGGAATATGAGGATTAGGTCCTACAAGGTTCACCTTGATGTATGACTCAAACATTCCACCAACCAAACCCCTATCATCATTATAGGTTTCATCATCCAATACTATATTAAGTATAATGATGTGTTGTTTCTCCCTGATATATGCATGGAAGTATTCCATATTCCAATAACTTTCTTAGAGACACTTTATTCTTGATTATTCACTCACTAATAATTATTACCTAATAACCATGTACTCCAAGATGTCTTTTCAAGTGAGTTCATTGAACAATGTGTGGTTGTAGTTTTATTTAAGACTACATTTTAGTTGGTTGATATCAATATTCAATACAAATTCATAACCTAAGAACTGGGGGGTCTTTCTGATCCATTCCTGGAAATCATCTTTGAGATGTCTTATCCTATTGTAAAGCCTAATCTATGCACTTCTCTTCGATGATTCACTCACAACATGATAATATCATAGAGTGTTGGTACATACATTAGAGAAGTTGAACCGATTTTCCACTCCTTCCTGAAGAAAAAGGACACCAGTAGTTGTCAATGATCAGATATGCTTTGTACCCAGTGAGTTACATTTTGATTATGATAGGTTGTGAGTTCATTTCATTCAAAAGTCATCGATCAAGAAATCGCCAAGTTTTAATACCCCCTCTCTAGTTATTTCACCATGTGAACTGATCCCCACTGTACCCCAAATCCATAAGCTCATTACTAGACATGAGATGGAAAAATTCCATCCTAGTATTTAGAAGGAATACACCTCTCCCTTTATTTTTATTCCGATCTGAAAAGATATTAAATTATCCTAAAAAAATCCACAAGAATTCTCTAAGATCAAAGGATCCTAGCCCATGCCACATAGATTATTTTATAAAAGCTTCACTACTTCTATAAACAAAGTAAAAAAACTTGCTACTACTAATTATATCAACCTTAATAGTGATAAAATTATCTTCCAAATAGATCAGTTACACTGAGATATTAGGATACCAAAAGTCCCATATAAACATGTTTTGAGGGTTGGAATGAATGGATGATTAAATTAATATTCTACGCACATACTCACAGATTTTGGAAAATAATTTCTTTGGATTTCACATTGAAATAATGGAATCCTTACTATTTAGAATTTCAGTAGTGATAAAATCTGTTTTTACCCAAGCACCCTAGCCATAGGTTTTCATATTAAGATCATTGATCTTATTGTCTCCTAACTTTGGCCCTAGGTATCTTAGATCCTTT
Organism: Viscum album; assembly: GCA_963277665.1. NCBI lineage: Eukaryota > Viridiplantae > Streptophyta > Magnoliopsida > Santalales > Viscaceae > Viscum > Viscum album. The sequence continues at coordinate 25,770,337 of OY728132.1, read as the reverse complement.
CATCTCACAAGAACATGATTCTTGAGTGAGTTTGGATTGAGATCTCAAACAAACTCCATTATGATGAGGTGAAGATAATGTTGTAAGTGTTGGGAGAAACTATTCCTGAAATTTAGAATCCTTTGACACACTATAAAAATATTGTAGAGATATGTCAGGAACGTCACACATTGGGGCGAATCTGGTACACACACATGCATGGATGAGGGATTAAAAAACTCCCATATGAGGAGATTCAACATGTGAGGCCTGGGCTAGAAGGCTATCGGGGTATTATTGTGCATTTTGTAAAAATGAGAACACACTGTAGGGGTGTCCTAGGAGATGTTGTAGTGGACTAGGGTATATGTGATGCTAAACTGGAGTGGGGGATGCTACAGAGAAGTGGGGATGTTTTAGTGGAGTAGGGAAGTGGGGTAGTGGGGATGTGGGGATTGGGGAGTGGGGAGTGGAGAGTAGGGTAGTTGGACAATGGGGTAGTGAATTTGGGGATGCTGAAGTGGAGTGGGGAGTGATGTAGTGGATATCTAAATATTCTACAGGTTCTGGCTAGAAGGTTATCTCTTCTACCTATTGTTTTTTTGGGAAAATAAGATATACAAATGTTTATCAGAACCGTTTGTATACAATGGAGTGAATACATATATCCCAATGGTTATAAAACCATTATAATAGAGGGTAGTGTTTACACTAATGGTTCTTGAACTGTTGGAATACATATATTTCAACAGTTTCATTAAAACTGTGGGAATAGAGCAGCTCGCTTTGCAGTATGTATACTGATGGTTCAAAAACCATTAGATCAATGTAAATGTAGACAACCCTATAACCACAGTATCTATGAAACCATTATTATAGGGATATTTCAACACCCAGAATCTCAACGGCTCCAAAAACCATTGGGATACCATATCCCAACGGTTTTAAGGGAAATCTCAATGGTTTGAAACCGTTGGGATAGGAAAAATTTTAATCAGTGATTATAAATGTAACAGTAAAAAATTTTGCAATAATAATTTCAGTAAATGTCATACCTGTTAAAATAAATATTTTGTAACACCCCAAAATTTCATAGTATGTTATTTCTTCAAAGTATTTCAATAACTTGCACTACACCCAACACCGAGTTCTAACGCACCATGATTTACCACACTAGACGTTCAAAAGCAGTTATAAATAGTATTAACTAAATTTTGAACTTTATATTATTCTTATAATTATAGAATAAATATTATGAGTTTCTTAGGCATAATATAGGACCAAATTCATTTTTTAAGATAAAAGAGGTATTTTTCAAAAAATGCAATTTTAACGCCTTTTAATGGCGAACCTTTTTTTAAATAAAATATTTGAAAGTTTAATATATTCAATTTGACCAAATAAACTTCTTCTTTGGAATATGTAAAAAATAATTTAGTTTCAATAAATTTTTGGTACTTTTCTGGTAACTTTAATATTTTGATGAATAGTGAAAATTACTAAATTTTAATTAAAAACAACTTTTTTCAATCGAAATAGTTAATTGTGATAAATTATGCATTTCAGTGATTCTAAAGTATAATTAGATTATATTTTTACCATTTAATCCAATATTGGTCATTGTACAAAATTTCACATTTACACTGGACAAAAGCAAGTGTCAATATTTTGATAGTTATTATTTCTTAAAAACACGTTTTTTTGTTTTGACAACGAGAATTAATTTTAAATTAATTTATACTACTTCTGTGTTTTGAATTTAGAAAAATTGATTCCATATTTAGATTTAGGAGTTCCAAATTTTGTAAATAGGTAACTTTTATTTTTAGACATGTTGAATAATTACTTCGGTAAATATTTTATTAACCATGGTTAAAAGGTAAATCCGTTAAATAAGGGTAAAAAATAATATTATAATAATAATAAATTACCCTAAAAAGTGTCCTAACCATGTTGGTTGATGCATTCCTGAACATGGAAATCTTTTAGTCGATTTTGGGACCCCATGGAGCCACACGTATGTGATAATGACACTTTATATTAATTAAGTTAAAGTAAATACAAAAATGACATAAGAATATATCTTTTAGAAAAAAAATTTTTACATAGAGTTATATATGTTATAAATTCTAATATAAATATTCATTTTAAATATAAAGAGATATTATACACAATGGTATTTTATTTATAATTTTTAGTCATTGAATAATTAAATTTATTTATGACACAATAATGATATAGTATTTTCCTTATTAATGAAATAATCAAATAATTGGTATTATAAATGTTAAAATAAATATAATTTCAATTTTATGATGCCATACAAGAATTTTATTGGTTAATATGACTTATTATGATTTCTTAAATGAATTGTTTTCTATTTAATAAAGTTTTTATGACTTTAAAAAAATCATTTATTAAATAGTGTCAAAATTGACATAAAGGAGTTTTTAAAACAATTATTATATTTTAAATTTATATAATATTACTAAAAATATAATGATCAGACAAAGGACTTATATAATGATATTTTTATCATTAATGAACCACTTGGGGTTTTCTTGGAAGTATATAGTAAGTTTATTAACCATCTAATATAAAAATACAAAGAGACATGGTAAATGTCAAAATATTTAACTAAGAGTTAAATCTAAAAGTCAAGGTTAATATAGTGACCCAGACCCATATAAAACCTATTGGATGAGTTATTTTTGACCCATCCCCACTTTATCCTTTTAATAATACATTTTATAGGCATTAGAAACCGAAAATGATATTATTATAAAATAATATTTTATGTTTTTTCTAAGGTGCCCCTCACCCCTCTTATAAAAGGGCACTCCCCCTTCACTCAAATTCACACCTTCAAATCCATTTGGCTCAGCCAAAACCTGACCAAATATTCTCCCAAATTCCTTCAATTTAACCTAGAGGCCTTATTTTGATCAGAAATCCAACCTAAGGAGACCTTTGGATCAAATCAAAAGTAAGAACCCGAAGAAGAGGTAATGATTTCACCACCCTCTTTCAAGTTCTTTTCTTCTTCCACTTCTTCTTTCTTTGTTATTTCCATTGTAAAATAATAAATCCAGTATCATATATATACTGTGATGTTATTATAAATATTTCACAACTATATTCATTATGTTGTCCATCTTATCAATGATAATGTCACCATGTGTGCGTACGTACGACCTACCGTCTCCACGCCGTGGTGTAATTTGTTATTCAACACTATGTTATTTGGATGGATATAATGATAAATAATATGTATATAAATAAATAAAATAACATGATAATGTCTCTATAAAATTAATATACCACCCAATTCCACAACTTTATGGAAATGATATTATCACCAGTGCATACGTACGAATTACCGTCTCCATGACGCGATGAGATTCATTTTCCACATTCAGCATTCATCGCCAATTATAAAAATACATAGTACTAATATGTTTGTAATATTTTAAATAATAATGATACTAGAGATATATATATTTATATATATATGTACTTACATATATTTTATTCACTTAGTTCCGTTCAATACGTTATGAAAATGGAAACAGTGTTTATGTGTACGTACGGACTACCATCTCCATAAACGGTGTTTTCCATTTCATATATTTGTCTATTATATATATTTATATTCTAAATATATATTATATATAAATAATGTTTTATATTATGGTATTATTTAAATCATGATCTAAGTGATACAATCAAGAGTAACATGTTAAAACGCGAATGATAAAGAAAGTGACTATTACACGAAATGTTAATTTAATATAGAAATTATTATTAAATGGGTGGTATAAAGTCATAATTGAATAATATATGATACCATAAATATTAATATGGTTCTGGTATAATTTAATAACTTACTACAGTCTTCATATAAGAGGCTAAATGTACCCTAGACTAAAGGAAAGTGCAAGGTAGGGGGTTTTCATCTCACTCCTTATTCTTGTGAGATTCGTGCCATATTGACACTATTACCTTTTGTGTGGTTTATGTACTTCCCATAATTTTATTAATTCTATAATACACATTAATTTATGTGTATTTAAATATTCATTGTATGATACCTCTTTCATGGGGTGTATGTTTCGTAAGTTACCAAATTGGTAAGGGTTAATTTCACAATCTCTTTATTATCCAATGTTTTTTTTACGTAAGTATCTAAAAGGTCATATTTATTATCCATGTCCATGTTTCATGAAAGAGTTTTCAAATGGATTCTTTTAATGCACTTTTTTTAAAAAAACATCATTTCAAATTTTTTAAATATTTATTCTACTAAATATTTCTCATTAATGTTCATGTCTTCAAAATGGGTTTTAAGGATTTTTTTATATGGAAATGAATGTTTTTAAAATGTTAATTCTTTTAGAAAGTTTCAAAGTGGTATTGTACACTTCGATACAAAAATGACTTTAAATGTCTTAATTTCAAAATTGTGTGACTTTTAAATGTTTTCATGAAAAATGGATATTTCTCTAAAAGAGTTTTACAAATCATTTTCATCTATGTCAAGATCTTTGGATGGATTTTAAACTTGTTTGACAATGATTTATTATGATACAAATCTTCCATATTGACTTGAAGGTTTTGTGATATGTTTGACTATGGATGTGTTATTTGTATACCATTCATAATTTAGGGATAAAGTATTGACATTTCATATGCTAGTTTTAATACGAATGTTTATGCTATGTTTAAACCTTTTCATATGAGGAATGCATTGGACTTAGTAAGCGATGGGTGGAGCCCGCTACAGCTCCTTGATGCATCGGTAGGTCTCATGAGACAAACTAGTGTCTTGGAACAAGGCCTTGAAAAATATTATTTGTACTCTTGGCACAAGGCCTTGACTCTGTGGTTATGAAAGTCTGGAATTATGCATTCCATTATTATGAAAGTGGTTAGTGATATTTCATGTGATTATTCGACTAGTAGAATATCCATGTGTATAAGTAAATGGAATCACTTCATTTTATTTTTTTTTATATTATGCTGAAGTTTAAGTTTAAAAGTCTTTTGATTTAGTTGTACATTGCCTTAAATTTTTATGCTTATTTATGAATGTTTTCGATGTATTGTTTTCCTTAATGATCATCTGAGCTCACCCCTTTCTATGTTTTATTTTTCCCATAATTCCAAGTGGTGTATTGTGATTGATATGCATGGTTAATACAAGGGAATAATGGCGTTAATAAAGGATTATTTATGTTTTTTTGTATGTTATAAAGTGTAATGTAACATTCATGAATGTAATATATTTTCCAATACTGCTAAACTGATCGGTCCTTCGGGTCATGATTCCTTGTAATAAAGACAATGTATTAAAATAATGCACCGTCTCTAGGTAAGCGGGGTCGGGTTGTTACAATTGGTATCATAAGAAGTTTAGAAATAACGTTGGAAGATAGATTTAGATATACTCTGATTAGAGCAGATATACCTAAGATAAACTTTGAGGATTAGTATAGAAGAAATTCCTAGAATTTTGGTAATGTAGAGATTTTGTGAGTTTTCCAAGAAAATACATCCCTGTCTAGATACGAGCAGGTAGGGGCAGCTCTGACATAGATGTACCTAGGGTTAAAACTCAAAAACACCACTTTGAGCTAGACTCGAATGGGAACTAGGGCACAACAATGGGCCTTACTGCACTCTTGGTTATGACACTTTTGAGAGATATGCTTAGGATAAATATCATTTTATTTACAAATAATTATGAAGTGTTTATGAGTATATACTTCCTCAATGAAAACATGTTTATGATTATGGATTATATCTATAAACCGTTCAATTTACGTTAGGTATTTTACAAGTATGGAATTATTCAATGCAATTCATAAATTGACCAATTTTATTCCATTGTATAGAAATGGCGCCCAGTAGAAGGAATGTGAACTCAAGTAATACATATGATCCAAAGAGTAAGAAGGATTATGTCTTTCATGGTATTAAGAAAACATTTAGAAGGGAAATAGTATACCATGTATTCTCAACATATGAAGTAATAATATCATTTGATAATAAGATAAGTAAAGAATTATTTGAGTCTTATAGCTTTGAAGGGAAGAAAGAGATGAAAAGGATGGCAGAGATAAAGATGGATAATGGGAAGAGGGAAAAGAATAATTTTCCCATATGTGATAGCTATGGGAAGAAACACCATGTAACTTTCATTATGGGAATGAGAGTTTGTTATAAGTGCGGAAAAAAACGACACCATGTACGTGACTGCAAGGGTAAGAAAACGGTTTCAAATGTACAATGCTTCATCTTCAAGGAGTTGGGACACTACGTGAACCAATGTCCAAATCATTAGAGTATGCACCAAATGATGCTACAGGATAATAATCAAGTTATGATACTACCACAGATGAGGAGAATGATTACAGTTCTTATGTTTTTATTAGAAAATTATTTCATTGATTTTTGTATCAACAATGTACTGGTTATAATAATTATGGAGTATATAAGGATTTTACTATAGTACTATTTCATTGAGGACTTCATATTGTGTGGAACCATAAAAAGTGACTTAATAGCAGGTTAATTTTTTGGAAAATATATGGTTGAGAGAAAGATGAACCATAATATGGTTTTGATATTGAGTTAGTGATTTTGGAATAATACATGATTGATTTAGATAAATTATATCGGATATTCTTGACTACCTTGAAACGGAATAATGATTTGTATATTCCATCATTGTTGGAGTTTACAAAAAAAATTTATAGAAGGAGTATATAAAATATTCTATAAGGAATAAGGGATCAAGAATGTAATCTATAAGGTTTTATGGTAATTCAAGATGTTGCAGTGTTTTAAAAGAATACATGATGAAGGTGTTCATATGTTATTACGCGACAAAAAGGATCTTTATTGTGTTTAACTTCCTTATAAATTTTGGATTGTGAGTTTAGACAAAATTATTTTGGATAATTCTAGTTTGGGATTATTTTTGGATTTCCAAAAAAGGACAACCCGAAGGTCGGGCGGCAACCCGTCACAATTAGAAAGGCCGCAAGACTTGAACACGCAACCAAAGGGCGAAAAGGGTTTATCACCTACCACTGGACCACGTGATGTCCTAGATTGAATAATTTAGTCTTTTAAAAAAATTCTGGTATATGAATTATAAATTCATTTTTTAACCCTATATGAATAGGATAAATAGAATATTATTTTTAAGTTCTAATATCTTTTAGAGTGAAAGAAGAGTTTGTGGTAGAAATTAGTTAAAGGATGGGAATCTACTTTTCAAGTATAGATTTTTATTCTTCTCTTATTCTATGAAGAAATTAATTCTTATACTTTAGTGAAGGGATCTTAAAACAAAAAATGTGTTATCCTAGTACCATATGTTTTTTTAACCAATGGTATTTTAAATCATCATAGATTGATAAATTTAAGGCCCTCAATTTTACACTTGTTTTTGATTTATGCCCTAAATCACTACCTATAAATATTTACGTTTTTACTCCAATTATATGTCTCTAATTTCTACCAATGTTCTCCTAATCAAGCTCATAATTTGGTGGTGACCCTTTCATTTCCCTTTCCCTCTTATCAAGACTAAAGTTTATTTACCTAATTTCTGATGTGGGTTTTCCCAAAGGTATTTTCTATTTTCAACCTTTTATTTTCGAAAAAAAATTTCAATTTGTGAAGATGCAATTTATTAAAGGTGGGAATAACGTAACACCCCAAGATTTCATAGTACATTATTTCTTCAAAGTAATTCAATAACATTCACTACACGCAACACCGAGTTCTATCGCACCATGACTTACCAAACTAGCCGTTCAAAAGCGGTTATGAATACTATTAACTGAATTTTAAACTTTATATAATCCTTATAATTTTAGAATAAATTTTATGAGTTTATAAGACATAATATAGGAACAAATTCACTTTTTAAGATAAAAGAAGTATTTTTAAAAAATTGCATTTTTTCCACCTTTTAATGGTGATCCTTTTTCTAAATACTATATATGAAACTTTTATATATTCAAATTGACCAAATAAACATCTTCTTTAGAATCAGGACATAAGAATTTAGTTTCAATATATTTTTTGCACCTTTATGGTAGCTTTCATATTTTGATGAATAGTGAAAATTACTAAAATTTAATTAAAAAATACCTTTTTAATCGAAATAAATAATAGTTATAAACTATGAATTTGTGTGATTTTAAATTATAATTAGATTATATTTTACCATTTAATCCAATGTTTCTCATTGGACATAATTTCACATTTAAACTAGACATAAGAAAGTGTCAATATTTTGATAGTTATTATTTCTTAAAAACATGCCTTTTGTTTTGACAATTGGAATTAATTTTAAATTAATTTTTTCTGCTTCTATGATTTGAATTTAGAAAAATTGATTCCATATTTATAATTAGGGGGTCCAAATTTTGTAAATAGGTAACATTAATTTTTATACATTTTGAATAATTACTTCAGTAAATATTTTATTATCATGGTTAATGGTTAAATCCTGTAAATAAGGGTAAAAAATAATGTTATAATAATATTAAATTACCCTAAAACATGTCCTAACCCTATTGTATGATACAGGTACTACCATGGGAATTTTTTTTTGATTTTTGTACTCCATGGAGCCACTTGTAAGTGATAATGACACTTTATATTAATTAAGTTAAAGTAAATACCAAAATGACACAAGCATATATCTTTTAGAAAAAAAATTTTACATAGGGTTATATATGTTAAATTTTCGACTATAAATATTAATTATAAATATAAATAGATTTCATATATAATAGTATTTAATTTATAATTTTTTGACATTGAATAATTAAATTTATTTATGACACAATAATGATGCAGTATTTTCTTTATTAATGAACGAATCAAATAATTGGTATTATAAATGTTAAAATATATATAATTTGAATTTTTTGATGTCATCCAGGAATTTTATTGGTTAATATGACATGTTATTATTTCTTAAATGAATTTTTTTCTAATTAATAAAGTTTTCATGACTTTAACAAAAATTCATTTTTAAATATGTCAAAATTGACATAAAGGAGTTTTTAAAATAGATATTATATTATAAATTGATATAATATTCCTAAAAATCTATGGATTGGCCAAAGGAATTATATAATAATTTGTGTATCATTAAAGAACCACTTTTTGTTCTCTTGTAAGTATATATTTACTTTATTAACCATATAATACAAAAATACAAAGAGACATGGTAAATGTCAAACTATTTAACTAAGAGTTAAATCTAAAAGTTAAGGTTAATATAGTAACCCAAACCTGTATAAAACCTATTGTTTGGGTGGTTTTAGACCCATACCCACTTTATACTTTCAATAATACATTTTGGAGCCATTAGTAACCGAAAATTATTTTATTACAAAATAATATTTTATGTTTTTCCTAAAGCTCCCCTCACCCCTCTTATAAAAGGGCACTCCCCCTTCACCCAAATTTACACCTTCAAAGCCATTTGGCACATCCAAATCCTACCCAAATATTCTCCCAAATTCTCTAAATTCAACCTAGAGTCATTAGTTTGATCTAAAATCCATCCTATGGAGCCCTTTTGATCAAATCAAAAGGAATCACCCGGAGAAGAGGTAATGATTTCACCACCCTCTTTCAAGTTCCTTTGTTCTTCCACTTATTATTTATTTGTTATTTCCTTTCTAGAATAATAACTCAAGTATCTTCTATATAATGTTATGTTATTATAAATATTGCACAAATATATTCATTATTATATCTATCTTATAAATGATAATGTCACCAAGCGTGGGTAGGTACGGCTTATTGTCTCCACGCAGTGGTGTAATTTGTTATTCGACAATATATTTTTTGGATTGATATAATTATGAGTAATTTTTATATAAATAATGAAAATAACATGATAATGTCTTTATAAAACTAATATACCATTCAATTCCACACCTTTAAAGAAATGATATTGTTGCTCGTGCGGACATACGAATTTCCGTCTCCATGACCTGATGAGATTCATTTCCACATTCACCATTCATCGACGATTATAAAAATATATATTGCTCATATTTTTGTAATATATGACATAATAATTCTACTGGTGATATATATATATTTGTGTGTTTTTGTTTGTGTTTGTGTACTTACATATATTTTATTCACTTAGTTCCGTTCAATACGTTATGAAAATGGAAACAGCGTTTATGCGTACGTACGGACTACCATCTCCATAATCTGTGTTTTCCATTTCATATATATATGTATATTATACATATTTATATTCTAAAATATATGATTTATAAATCATGTTTTATATTCTGGAAGTATTTAAATCATGATCTAAGTGATGCAATCGATAGTAACATGTTGAAACACGTACGGTAAAGAAAGCGATTATTATCCGAAATGTTAATTTAACATGGAAATTATTATTAAATGGGAAGTATAAATTCCTAAATGAATAATTCATGATATCATAAATATTAAAATAGTTCTGTTATAATTTAATAACATACTATGGTCTTCATACAGGAGGTTAAACGTACCCTCGACTAAGGGAAAGTGCAAGGTAAGGGGTTTTCATCTCACTCTTTATTCCTATGAGATTTGTGCCATATTGACACTATTACCTTTTGTGTGGTGTATGTACTGCCTATAGTTGTGTTATTTGTGTAATACAAAATTAATTTATGTGTATTTACATATTTATTGTATGATTCCACTTTCATGGGGTGTATGTTTCGTATGTTACCAAATTGGTAAGGGTTAATTTCACAATCTCTTTATTAAACGAGGTTGTTTTTACATAGGTATCTAATGGGACATATTTATTATCCATGTCCATGTTTCAAGAATGAGTTTTCAAAGGGATTATTTTAATATAATTTTTTAAAAACATCATTTAAAATGTTTTAAATATTTATTATTCTAAATATTTTTCATTAATGTCCTTGTCTTCAAAATTGGTTTTAAGGATTTATTTATATGGACCTGAATGTTTTTAAAATGTTAATTCCTTTCGAAAGTATCAATGTGGTATGGGACACTTTGATTAAAAATGTATTTAAATGTCTTCCATTCTAAATTTTGTGACTTTTAAATGTTTTCATTAAAACGGGATATTTCTCTCAAAGAGTTTTACAAATCATTTTCATCTATTTCAACATCCTTTGATGGATTTTAAACTTGTATGAATATTATTTATTAGGATACAAATCTTCCATATTTAATTGAAGGTTTTGGGATATGTTTGACTATGGATGTTTTATTTTAATACCATTTATGGTTTAAGGATAAATTATTTACATTTCGTATGCTAGTTTTCATACGAATGTTTATGTTATGTTAAAAAATTTTCATATGAGGAATGAATTGGACTTAGTATGTGATTAGTGGAGCCCTCTATAGCTCCTCGATGCATCGGTAGGTCTTATGAGACAAACTAGTATCTTGGCACAAGGCCTTAAAAAAAATTTATTTTTAGTCTTGGTACAAGGCCTTGACTATATTGTTATGATAGTCTAGCATTATGCTTTCCATCATTATGAAAGTGGTTAGTGATATTGTGTGTGATTATTCAACTAGTATAATATCTATGTGAATAAGTAAATGTCATTAATTTATTTTATTTTTTCCATATTATGCTGAATTTCATGTTTAAAAGGATTTTGTTTTAGTTATACATTGCCTTAAATTTTTATTCTTATTTATGAAAGTTTCTGCTGTATTGTTATCCTTACTGAGCATCTGAGATCACCCCTTTCTATGTTTTATTTCTCCCAAGATTCCAAGAGGTGTATTGTAATTGATATAAAGGGTTAAGCCAAGGGAATAAGGGAGTTCATAAAGTATTAGTTATGTTGTTTTGTATGTTATAAATTGTATTGTAATATTCATGTATGTAATCTATTTTCCAAGACTACTAAACTGATCAGTCCTTCGATACTTGATTCCTTGTAATCATGCCAATGAATTAATATAATGCACCGACTCTAGGTAACTGGGGTCGGGGTGTTATATATTCCCTTCATATTTTCTTTAAAATCCAAATTGGAGTTGTTTGGAAAATGACCTGAATATTCCATTAAAAAATTTTAAAAATGTAAAAAATGGAAAAACTAACTTCCTATATTAAAATTGAAACATTTTTGAAAACATTTTATTGAAACTTGGATATGGTTAAAAAGTGTTTTTGACCGAAGAGATAAATATAGTTAGTTTTATTTTAAACAAAAATATTTTACAATGATGACTAATTAATTAGTGGATAATGAAAATACAATATGTATTCTAATGAAATAATAATAGAAGAAGAAAATTAATTAGTTTCTTGAGATAAGGATCATATTAATTCATCATCAATTGAATAAACTTAAACAATCATGATAATTATTGAGATTATATTAGAAAACCATTTCCACTATGGTAACACTAGATCATGTACCCTATGAGAGAGTAGAATTAAAGAGAACATTAAATAACAAAAGAATAAATAAATTCATTGTATTAAATTTCACGGTGTCATTATATACACATCACAAAATAATCTAGGTTCTTGATATAATATATATCTCGAAGAAGGGAAATTATGTCAAAACTATATTACCTACTTTCTTAACATCCCTCATACATGATAAAACATCATATATAATAAATATTTGTTGATTATAAATTTATTAAATAATAATAATTATACATAGCATATAATAATTTATTTACTAATGACCCTTTATTAACCATTTATTAAAATTCCTTGTTAAAATCTCATTACGGGCAAAAATAACATTGTTCTTTGTGTAAATTTTTGAAGTATTATTTTTCCATCCTAATACTTTGATAATGGATCTGTAATTCCCAAATTTTAACCATGATATATATATCATATCTATTCATTATATATGTATTTTTATTAATCCAAAAAATGTAGTCATTAAAAATGAAATACATTATTCATTGAGATGGTATGGCATATGTATATACGAACATTATCACCATTGTCTCGATCAACGAAATGAACTAAATGTTAAATATTGTATTAATCTTATAAAAAAATTCATATATATCACATATATTCTATGAAAAATTTGTTGAAAAATAAATCACATTGCACCGTGAGGTGGTATTTTTTCGTACATATGAATGACATTAGCATATCCCCAATTAATTTGAAATTAAAAATTTATATGAGATATGAAACTTAATTATATATAATTATGTAATATATTTATTAATTAAATATATACATATTACCATCCAAGTAAAACAGAACTGAAAAACATATCACATCGGTTTACGAAGTGGCAGTGTGTCGTACACATGGGTAGGAGTATTATTTTACTATGGGTTTTGTGGTAAGACGTTATATGTGGTATTATAATTAAATATTTATAATAATATCATAAATAAAAAATTTAAAAATCATATCCATAATTATATTCATTCATGAGATATGGTTGTGGAAAAAAATACCATCATTTCGCAAGGTGGTAGTTCACCTTAAAAATGATCTAAAGATTCATTTCCAACATGATGAAAGATGATTTGAAAATTCGTTATTACATTATTAAAATAATATTTTATTATATGTGAGATAATTTTTTTTATTATATCATCACATTTAAATATTTTCTTAATGATTTGAAAGAAGAAGTAAAACAAAAAAGCATAGTTTAAAACTTTACATGTTCTTTAGACAACCTCTTTAGGTATAACCTAAAGCCTTCCAAGATAATAATTATGATCCCAAAAGGTATATAGGACATTTGTACAGATTTGAAGAAGATATTTGGGTATATATTATTCCATGTAAATTGTTTTGGTAGTGTGAAAAGGAGAGGAGAGGGGGTGGCCTTTTATAAGTGGGGTAGAGGACACACAAGGACTTTTTGAAATGAATAAAGTGTGCCCAAATTTTTCATATGACAAAAATCTCCAAAATGGGTGATTATAAAATATTATTGGTTATATAATCAAAATATATCCATTATAAGGGTTTTGGACATGTTTCATCTTCATTTTCTCTATATCTTTTTTTAACCCCCGTTAAACCTGTTTTCACCATAACATTGGTAATTAATTTGTTATATTATTTTCTATTAATTTTGGGAAAAGATTATTTTGAAATTATTATTTAATATATATAATTAATATTCAAAATAAAGAGTATTTTTTCAAAATTCCATTAACATTAGAGTGAAAATTTTATTTAAAATTTGACATCTAGATATGATGAGAAAATAGTTTTACAATGAGAAAATATTCAAATGTATAAAAAGTTTCTAAATCCAAATTAACTATAAAATTCATTATAATGACCCAAATTAGATTAATAAATAAATATATAAACTAATTTTACATAAAAAACAATTCGAAGAAAATTATCAAATAATTTCTTTTAATGGAATGGTAGTTTTCAATAAATATTGGTATATTTTCACTATTCAAAAAAAAATCTTTTCAGAAATATAAAAAAATTAACTCTAAGAAATAATTGACAAGTAGATTTAAAAAATTAATTTTTTATTTTACCTTAAATTTTTAGAATGATTCAAGAATAACTTTTATTATATGTTCATAAAATTCATTTTTTTGAAAAGAAGTATTTTCAAAACATTTTGACATTACCAAAAGTAAGTATATTTTTTTAATTTTTATTATTTATATAAAAACATTATAACTAATATTAAAAATATTTTTTTTTCATATTTATAACATCATGTTTAACAGATAATATATAATAGTTATGTTTTAATAATAATATAAATAGAATATTATTGTTTATGACAACCCGATGTTATGTGTAATTCAAGCTATTAAAAAATTAGATTTATTCAAAAAAATATATTTCACAAAATCTATAAATATTACATTATTCTTCCATTAAAATTAATTCCCACCTCAAAATTACCTCACTTTTGTGAGAAATAACATAGGTTACTTCTTCGACAGTACAACTTTCAGTTCCCGCATGTCTTCCTCGAGCATGTGGTTTTTTTATAAAACATTAACCAGGTGAGTGATCTTATTTCATATAAATTCATCTATATTGTTCATAATTATCAATAGTTGTTCCATATAATAAATATCATAAAAAATGTATGATAACTGATTTCAGTACATATGAAGGATCAAGTATTTACTTACTTAGGAGAGATACCTGGAACACATCGTGAACTAGAGAGAGGTTTGGTGGAAGCTCCAAACAATATGTTGTGGTCCAAATATGATAAATAATTTAATTGGGATAAACATAACCTTTTATTAGTTTTACCTTAGTTAAAAATACCATTATATTCTTACATTAGAAAAATTTTAAGAGTATCCTCTTACCAACTTCAAATTCTATATCACGTTAATGATTATCATCATAGCATTTTTATCAAATTTGTAATGCCCTTATGTGATGCTGAATAGATATGACCCCTATGTAATTTCCTCATCTTGGTCTAGCCCCAATATCATTCTTTCCCTAACTCCATCTAAGACATTGGAGTCCTACCCATCCTTACAAAGAGGTTTTATAATGATCTATTTGAATTCTCAAGTGAATTTAATTATTATAGGAACATTAATCTATAGGATGGTGATTATGCCAACGACCTTTGAAATCCATATAGAAATATCTCAAAATATCCTATAGGGTATGAATTATTCTCTTAGACTGAACATTTATTTGATGGTTATACACATTACTAAATATTAACTGTGTATCATGTTTTTAAAGATGAATTTAGAAAAATATTAAGGTAAACATCATATATTGATTTGATATAATGGAATGTGTCAATATATTAAAACATACTATTTCATTAATGTATATCATAGAAAAATGATCTAGAAATTAATATTCTATGATAATGATGAAAGTTTCTATCTTTGTTAGGTGATCAACTAAAACCCATATAGCATTATGCCACTTATATTTTTTGTGGAGTCCAATGAAAAAATCCATGGTAATGATTTTCCATTTCCATTTAGTTATGGATAATTATTGTAGAATCCCATTTAACATTACTTTCATAGCCATAACGTGATGACATACCAAACAATGATATTTATACTCATCAATATAACCATTAATGTTGTCCCACCAAATGTAATCATTCACATAGGCTAATTTTTGACATTATACCATTTTCATCGTTCAGTTGTGGTTTTAAGCCCCACAGCCTTCCCTGATGTCATAATTTTTTAGCTGGTATGTAGGTTCTCATTTTTAAAAAAATATTTTATTATAATTATGATTTTTTAATAACCCATTTTGATTTCAATATAGAAGATATAATAAACCCTAAACATTACCCAAACCTTTAGTCTTATTCTCAATATGTAAATTATTTTTTCCTCTAATTACTATTTCCCTGAAACATATAGAAAAAACCAAAGGTTTATATTTCCAAAAACATCTCCCAAAATATCACAAATCACGACAAAAAATTGTCACATAAAATCCAAAAATGGATGTCTAATATATCATAATTGTTAAAAACCATAAAATCATAAACCCATGATATTTTCCATAACAATCAAGTTAATCTTACATGGATATATATTTTCTTAAAAAATTATATAACCCCTTAGATATTTCTTAATTATTAAAACAAAAATACAATTTCAAAAATACATATTAAATGTAACTCATTATTTAAAATACATAAAAAATTCAATCTATTCATTTTATAGATTATAATAACATTAGTAATTCCATTTTCTAAGAGCTAAACCTTAGTTTAGGGAATTTACTCCATTAATCATCATGTTCCCCACATATAATACACCGAATTACATGGATAATTTTTTCTCAATGACCTTAATTTTCACATAATAAAAAATTTTCCCATCTATTTGAGACATTATTCTAGGTGATTATTCTAACATTATAGACAAATAGGATACTGAATATTATTTCCTCTTTGGCCTCCACCACCTGAACAATCATTAAATTCTATCATTATCTTATTTAGAGATCCTAGGATCTGGTTAACATGCAATTTTTTAATAATATTTCATGATAACTTATTATTCACAATAAGAATATAAATCACTCTTGTAATCATCTCATTTGGTTTCTCATCAAAAAAATTATGTCTCGTTCAAAATTAATAGATTTGGTTCAAGTTCCATCCATTGGATGGAACTATAATTCATAATAAGAGAAAAAATAATCATAGTTGGAAACCATATAAGCATTAAAATAACTTTTAGGATGTATAAATCATGACACCATATTTTAAATCTATGACACCGTAGGTTTATCCTACGTTAATAATGGTTAATTTTCAAATACATTATGATGGTTCATAAATAGTTTGTTAATTTAAAAAACATATCTCAAGAAAGTTTCAATTTATGTGTTTAGTAACATATGTTTCGGTGTACTAATTATCACTCAAGTCAATACCGACATTCCTTTTTTATATTTATTACCCCTATTTATATTGATGTCAGAACCACATCCACTTGTAATATCTAGATGGGGATGTAATTTCTCAGAATCCACTTGATCAATCCATCAACAAAAGTATAAGATATTTTACTATACATATCCTTATATTTATGGCTATCAGTAAATATTTATCATTATAGTTTCCAAAGGTTAATTAAACCTACCCACTAATACCAACTATAGTGGTCTATAATTATTTCTAATGAACTATAATTGATACCTATCAGGGTACTCCATGGGTACTACACCTCATAGGGGGGACACACCACCATCCCTATTGAAAAAAATTTCCTCTTGAATCCATCGGTCAGGGAGTAGTACTTCATCAAATGCTTAAATATGAGAGTTACTAACGATTAGATTCCTTCCTTTTATAATGATACCAACTATAACAACTGACTATTTTCATGCATAAATATTATGTCGTTTCAGATGAACATTAATTACATTAAAAAAGTACATGTCTGAGGATGGTAATGGTATAGTGATTTTAGAAATATAGAGACATAAACAACTTGTTCAAAATAGTTGTACATTATCTCTGAATTAGTTACTCAAAAATAAAACCCTTCTTGGAAATATCACATTAAATTCCTATAATCATAACCTATAAAAAATATAATTAGGAATGGGGGATCCTATATACTCAGTAAGGGTAAAAAAGTGTAATATGTAAACATAATAATAGTATAACTTTATGATAACATGATAAAAAAATGAAAAAAAATAATTTTTATATAAATGATCACAATTTTGAGTCATGGAATAAAGATTGGGTATTAATAAGACATGAATAATAATGTCATTAACGAACATAGGAAATTAAATCCTAACATTGTCATAAGACAAACTGATTTGGATAAAATATAATATTAAAAACCCTTATGATAAGCTACCCACCAAGACATTTATAACATTTTAGGATTTGGTTAACCACTCATGTACCTACATATGGATTTCTATAAACTCCCTTATACACTCATTTTAGGATTTCGGTAACCTCAAATATACCCTCTAGGATCACAGAACATTAATCATTACCCAATGATTTGGATGGAGATATAGGCCCTTCATATCATATAAGACATACATTTCTATTCCACAATATCATAAAACATTCATCATATCGGAACCCATGAAATGATGTTGTTGTCAATCACATTTAATAATATCATAACACATGGTAAATAAATTGGTTATATACGAATATTTTCAACAAAATACTAAACCATAAAGAGAAAACTATGAAAGGTATCATTGGGTCATTTCTATAGTAAAACATATTAACATCATAATATTTCATCTTATACTAAAATTTATTTTTAACAGATGTTAGGAATGTTTCTTGTGGAAAATAACTTTTCACTGAAGATCGGTTTTTAGAACTAAAAATTCAAAAAAAATTGGAAAAAAAATTCTTTGGAAAATAACTTTGAAAATTATAAATTTATATTTTATACATTGATTTTTCATGATGATGAAAAATTTTGTACATGGTGAAACAAATATTTATTTCATATTTTTCATAAAATCTAATCAACCCATATTTTGAAATGGACATGATGATTCCTTTTTAAAAAACTACATAAATAAAATAATGGTAAAATGAAATTCAAGAATACAAGATGAACATTAATTCATTTTTAAAACATTTTTACAAAATGTCAATATATATGAAAAAGCGTTTTCTATCGAAGAGTGAAATAAAGAATGTGTTTTATAAAAAAACTTTTGGAATCATGAGTATATAAAGAGAGGATAATGAAAAGAAAATATGTATTCTAATGACATAATAATATGATAATAAAACCCTTTATTTTATTGAGATATGGATTATAATATTTCATCAACGAAATCATAAACATAAATAATCATGATAAATGATCATATTTCATCATAAAAATCTACAAATTTAGTAAGATTGAATCATAATAGATATGAAAAAATGTTAAATTAAACTTAAAATATCATTAGAATAAATAAATTATTGATATTACATGTACATGGTGTATTTATATACACCTCATAAAAGATGATTGGTGTATAACATAACATTTATCTCAATGAAGGAAAATTGAGACAAAAATCCCTTACCATAAGTATCAACTTCATTAATACACATTCAAAAATCCTTTAAAATAAATATATTTTTATTATATACCTACTAAAAACTGTAAATAAATATATTACTTCATATATTATTTTCTTGTGACATTTTATTTCCTATTTATTAACAATTCTATGTAAAAATCACGTTTTAGGTAATAACTGCTTTGTTTTTTGTGTATGTTGTAAGTTTTTTATTTTAGATCCTCTTAATATGATCATGGTTTCATAATATAATTTTTTACCATGATATAAATATAATATATATTCATTATATATTTATTTATAAAAATCCATAATATTTAGAGATATAAAGTGAAATACATTGTTCATAGGAAAGGTAGGTCGTACATACGCATGAATTCATTTTCAATTTTCATGATGGATGAAATGAATAAAAAAGAAAAATAATATATTACATTTAGAAATTAATATTTATTTCTTATATATAAAATATATTAATTAAATTCACCCAAATTACCTTCCCTGAAAATAGATAGTGCAAAATGATCGCATCGCTTCATGAGGCAGTAGTCCACTGTACACACGAATGAAATTATTGAATCCCAAACATAATGTGAAGTAATAAGGTATATGAGATATAATTATTAAAAAGGTATAATTATGTTTCTTATATATTAATTTAATTTTACTTAATTAACATCTAATAGAAACAAAATTGAAAAACAAATCACATCAGTTCAAGCGACGATAGTCCCCCGTAAACATGAGTGATGTCATTTTTTTCCAAATGGGTTGGGATATGAGAAGTTATATGATATATTTTAATTCCATCGGAATAATATTATCTCAACTATAACATATAAACATTAAATCTATCATAATATCCACCCTTGATATGTTGTGAAGGAAAATAAATAAAATTGGTTCGCATGGTGGTAGTATGCTCAATACATGATAAACAATTTCATTTAACATATGATGGAAGATAATATGGATATAATTTATTATTTTAAAATAATAAAATCCACATATATTTTAGATAATGTTTTTATTATATCATTATAATTTAATAATATTACAAATAGTTAGAGGAATATGTAAACAAAAAATTCATAGTGTAAAACATTTCATTTTCTTCGAAAAAACAACTTAGGATTAACCTAATGACATCCTAGATTAGATTTATGATCCAAAAAATTCATATATGATATAGGGAGGAATATAAGCATGATATTTTTTTACTCCTTGGAAAAATAAATGTGTTTTTTAGTTTTGAAGAGGAGATTATAGTGGGGATCTATTTATAAGTGGGGGAGAAGACATATACATAATTTTTTAAATGAATGAAATCTACCCATATTTTTTTCATTTCTCAAATTTCCAAAAATGCCCATTATAGAACATTATAAGATATAATGTATAAATTTGTCAATAAAATGGGTTTTTTGATAATTTTTGTAGATAAATTTACCCTTTATCAATTTAGTTTACACCAAGTAACTCATTTCAACCTTAACTATGAAAATTAATTTTTACTATTTTTTTATTTTATTTTAAATAAATATTAATTTAATCATATATTGTAAAATAAATTGTTATAATTTAAAATTTATAATCAGTTTTTCTTAATCCTGTTCGGATAATTGAACATTTTAAATTTAAAATTAGTACCACAATCATAAAGAGAATGAGTTTTTTTGAAGAGAAAATGTTCAATAGTTTAAAATTTTTCCATAATAAATATAATATATAATTAATTCAAGTGAAATAGAATTTATTAATTTATATATAATTAGAATTTTTTTATTATTTTAATATTATTTTCAATGAAAAGTAATGATATACATTCAATTAAAAAAATATAGTTCAAAAAAACTATCATTTTCACTATTCGTTGAAAAATTCATATTTCAGAAAAATATGAAAAAATAACCCTAATATAATTCTTGAATGTATATTTTAAAATAAAGATTTATTTTATCAAATAAATTATTAAATATTTTAAAAATTCCTTTTTTATATTTTTTCATTAAAAACATTGTTTTGAAAAATAGTATTTTGAAATCATATAAACCCATTATAAAAAATTAAGAACATTTTTTAAATATTTTTTCTTTATATATAAGGATTGTAATTATTGTTTAAAATTTGGTATATTCATATTCATACATCCATTTTTAACTTCTAGTTTACAATGCTCGTGTTTAAAAAATAATATAAGTAATATCTTTTGATTTGTTAAAACTCAATGTTGTGTGTAACAGAAGCTATCAAATATAAATAATTCATTAGAAAAAAATACTCCATAAAATCTTTGGGTGTTCCAAATTCGAGTAAAGGAATACTCACATATATTTTCATTCAAAGTGTTGAAGAAAATTTATATTATAAAAGATACAAATGTAGATGTGGTTGATGGGGTGATGTATTTCCTTTCCTCTAATCTTACAAAGGTGAAAGGAAAACATAAAAGAAAGCTTCCATTTGGTTTCTTTTTATATATAAAGGTATGAAATCATTTTAATAAATTATTTATAAATATTACATCTTATGAGGATGAAGAATCTGTGAAGAAAAATTTTAATGAAGATAAATATAGGATAAAACTTAGTGGATATTCTTTTTTAATAAACACCCATTATCTCATCAAGATAAAATATTTTTTGAGTCATAAGTTGAGTAGTTTCAGGATTATAGGGACCTTAGTGAAGAATTTTTAGTAGTTTTTATTAATAGGATATAATATGAAGATATTGATGAGTAAAATTTAGATGTTTAGGATTGATTCATTCATTAGGATAATCTTATGGAATCCCTTGAAGAAAAAGACAAATGGAAAGATAAAACCCCAAAATCAAATGAATTTGGTCATTATTTTAAACTATATGTACAAAAATATAAGAAATTAAAGTTATAAATTAATAAAGATATTGAAAAACTAAAATATTAAAATTTTGACAACAAAAAAAGATATTAATTCTAAAGACAAACCTGGTAGAACAAGCATAAATTATATATGGATTTATTGATATAGTAAAATAAATGGTTATAAGAACTAAATAACTCAAATATGATGTAAAAGTATGGTGGTGTATGTGTGAGGATAAATAAAGACTCCTTAAACCCGATAAGGTATTAGGTTTTTCTAAGACACCAACCTGAACCGAAGCTATAGATATTCATTAAAAAAATTTTTAATAAAATTTTCTCATCCTACAAGTATATATTTTTAAAAACCAAGGGAATTAAATTAGAGAGTATAATCATAAGTACATGAAAACGGTGTATCATGTTAGACCATAAGCATCAACACCCTATAGAAAATTTGATTTGTGAGAAGATTCAAAGGATACCAGCCAAGTATTAAAAGATTGAAAGATAAAACCAAACATTTTGTGTTATTGTTGTGGACTATTGGGATACATTTGGCCTGTTTACTCTATTTGGAAATGGTTTTTCAAAAACCAACAAATCCATAAATAGAAAATTAATTTTTAATATTTTACCTAGGATTTTAATGATTTATGGTTTTGGTTTGAGGGTTTTGGGAAAAATAATCTTATTGTGCACCAAGGGTCAAAAGTTAAATTACATGAGAGACACATAAATGGTGTAATATATAGTTTTGATCATAAAAAATACCTTAAAAAATTAATATATATTCTTAGTTTTACAAGATAAAGTGAAAATTCTTAGGGAAAGGGAGAAACATGTTTATAATTCTTCAAGAGAATCTCCTTGGTAGTCATGGAAGAATGATCTAAGACATGATAATGAAAACATTATTGATATTTCTATGATAACAATAGATAGGCCTATCTTAAGAATTATAGATATCATATTCACCACAAACAAGATAGAAAAGAAAAAACATGTCAACAACATCAAATATAAAAACGTGGATTTATTCAGTTAAATAATGAGGATGGACTCAAAATAACTGGCTCTTAAGAGGGAATTGTTTATAGAAATGGTCTTTAAAAAATGAATATCCTAGTTAATCATTTTAGCTACAATATTATATGTGTAATTTTTTTTATGATTTAGGTCATGCAATGGAATTTAGTAAGAATGGGTACACTGTTAAATCTATAAAGGATTAAAATTTTCTATATGGAAAACAATACATGGGGAATATTTATCATATTAACGATAAAAATTGGACTATTATTTATAAGGAAAATTAAAATTGGTTATTACATAAGTGACTTGAGTATATAATCCAGAAATATTTGGAAATTTTGTTGAATAATAGTTATTCTCATGACTTCAACAATATAACTTCATATATTACTCATATAAAAGATTATTTTGAAAAGAGGAATACTATCTGGGAGAAATACAATCCATTGATGATAATATCATCAAAATATATATATCCTTTATAGGTAGATGTGTTTGGTCTGATGAATCCTAAATGTTTTAATGGTAAGCAGTATTATGTATTAGTTATTGATGATTTCAATAATATGTCTTAGTTAATGGTAATCACACAAAAAAATTATGTTTTTATGTGTATCAGAAAATACTAAAGAGAATATGAAAGCATTCTTGTGGTAAAATGCAATACATATTCACCTAAAATGGAATAGAATTTATAAATACTAGGTGAAATAATTTCTAAAAAACATATAATTTGGAATAATATTTCAACATTAAAGACTTCTCAATAAAATATATTTTTTTAGTGGAGAAACTAGATTATCAAAAACATGGCTTGGATTTTGATTATTAAAATATTCTTATTAGATAAGTATTAGAAATAAGTAGTTTTAACAGTGGTTTATAACTAAAATAGAGCATTATTATGTCCAAATAATGAATATACCCTATAAGAAATATGGTATGGAATGAATCTAATCACATAAATATTTCCAGCAGTTTGAAAGGAATTTTTTTTGTATATAATAATGTTATATAAATATTTAATTACATGGAGATGAATAGAAATGTTTATCATGTTCAACCAAAAGTAATAAATATATATGATTGAAAAAATAGATGGGTATTTTTTTTAATTCCTAATTTTTTCTAAATTGTAACGTTAGAATATTTCAGCCGTGAATGAGAAAAATTCATAGATAAAAAACAGAATTTTATTTTGGGAGAGTGACGGATTTTGGTTTTGGTTTGGGTGAGAAAAAAGGGTTTTAATGAACATGGTTCGTGTCTCCAATGATGATAGGAACATAATATGAATAGTATCATTGAGTAGATGACCCAAGTGAGCATAAATATCATTAATAATATCATTGGGGAAAAAAATCTGGGTTCATACTAGAAAAATTTGGGAATAGAAACAAGGATTAATTTTATCTCTTGTTAAAACAAATTCATTTTTTGAAGCTTCCAAAAATGAAAGGTGGGTCAAATTGATGTGTGAGGTTGTTAACCAGATTGAGAAAATGAACATAACTGAAAAGGTTTGCCAAAATAAAATCGAATAAATATGGCATGGGGATGAGGAATAGTGTAATTATTTGTGAAAATAATATACTCTACTCAACATAATTTATGAAAACCTCTATATTAAGAATGATAATGGGAAGTGTATTGGATTGACTACATAATTTGACATCACCATCTTTGGAGTATCTGATGAAATCTAATGCAAGATTTTTTTATAAAAAAATGAGGTTTCAATTCATGATGACCCTAATTTTTGAACTATAACATTATTTAGTTCTGTGGGTTACTAGAATAATGGATGAGATGTTTATCTCCTAAAATAAATTTGTAAAAGAAGTTTTGAAGAGGTTTCAGATGGATTATTCTAAACTAATTGTCACTTCAGTGGAGACCAAGATGAAATTTTGATGATATTATGGAGGTGAGTAATTGCATGTTACTATTTATAGGTATATTATCAATTGTTTACTCTTTTTGGTAGAAACTCAACTATAAATAATATTTTTCACATGTCAACTTCCTGTTATTAAAGTTATTCAAAATAAAACCACATAAATATTATGTAATAAATATTGTGATAAATAAACCAAATAATGGTATTTGGTTTGTATAATTGAAACAAACTCTTAAGAGTAAATAATGGGGATATGTAATTCATATTAAGCATACCTTATTTGATAACTAAAAATATAATCTTATTGTTATGTTCTAACATCAAAGCGATTTAATTTCATATAAAAGTAAAAAAAATATTTTAATTCATTATGTGCCACCTAGGATAAATATGTCACTAAAACTCACCATTTTACTCAATTGATATGGATGTTAAAATAGTTTAAAGACATTGTCATTGATAATATATCTCCCATTAAAATTATGTGTGACAAATTATGTTCAATAATATTCCCAAAAATCTCATTCATCACTCATGAACAATGTAAATGTTACAACAGATATCATTTCTTAAGGAATAATATTAAGTAACATGTTGTGAAATTGGAGTATCAACTAGCTTAGGATTAGGTGGTTGATATCATGACAAAGGATCCACCCAAGGTTGTCTTGAAAAACCTTACTCTAATCTAGGAATTCAACTGAATCCATCTCTTTGGATGGTTTTGAATATTTTACCCCACTCCCCTATGTAAACTTCATTGTGAGTGATGTTTTGATTTTCCCCTCAGATTATTTCCTCTATTTATTACGCTCTTTCATGATCCTTCCATGAAGTGAGATTTATGTTCATTGAGAAAGGGTGAGGGATAGTACCAATAGAATTTAAGACAAAAATAGAAATTCTATTAAAGAAACAAGAGAATAAATTAAGAGCATTTGGGATGAGATTACTTGTTCCATGAGTTGGAAAAGTTGTTTAAGGGGAGATAATTTATGAATTAAGGGAACGGGGATCATGAAGTGTTGTCATGTAAATTATTTAATCTCATAATTTTTATATCATAGTAACCCTTTTCTTTATTGAGAATAGACATTTTTATTGATTACATATTGATGAACACCCAAATGTTGATATCGGTAATCAAAATTTAAATTTTAATTGAAATGCGATTTCTATTAAATTTTATAGAAACCCAAAGGGAGATATTATCATAAAAAGTACGTTCAGTGGTAAGAAATGATTGTGATTAAGGAAAATTATATCTATGCATATAAATGATTCTGGGATGATTTTTATGTATTAAATATATCCTTAATATATTATATTTCTAGATAAGAAATCTCTATGGGATATATACTCCAATTCAAAGAACATGTACTATTCCATATGTTGTGATTTGTTTGGAAGGTTTGTGTCATAGTTCATCAAGAAATTCCATAAAAATTTCATAGTAGGCTATGTAATAGTAAATCCCTAATCAATATATAGAATATCATTTAAAAGAGATACACTCTTTACATAATTAAGGATATATTTACTAAAATACATGGCTTTCCCTCTGGTTAGGGCTACCCCCTCATCCATCTACCCAGAGTCAAAAAATATGTTAACTACGGTAGTCCGAGATAAATTTTATAATGATGGAGATAACTAATGAGTGTGGGCTCTAGTATCTATGGTGGTGGGACTATTACGTATTGTAACACCATAGTGAATTGTTTTTTCCATGATTGAGTTCCATTATATATTTATAGCATGTCTATTTCATGTGGTGATTGATATGGGACTGAGATTTTTGAGTCATGTTTTTTTTCATATTAGAAACTCTAGAGATACATCGTAAGACCTGTTACCATATAATAGACATCATTTAATGTATACTTCAACTTAATCCTTATGTCATTATAGTTTCAAGCATGCCTATGTCATATTGGGGTGGTTGAGTCATTATCTCAGTAAAAAAGAATATTCTGATGCCACAATTATATCATGCATTGTTGATAGTGAGGATGAAGAAACATGTAAGATCTATTGATCTCAAATCCATCCAAGGTCAAAATCATATCCAAAAGGGGTTATCTTCATAGGACATTAGATGTTTGAATATATTTAGTAAGATCATGTGTATTTCATGCTCTAATTGATGGTTTAACAAATTTTGTGGATCTATTCAACTATAAATAGCCCCACAAGAGGGA
Organism: Viscum album; assembly: GCA_963277665.1. Taxonomy (NCBI): domain Eukaryota; kingdom Viridiplantae; phylum Streptophyta; class Magnoliopsida; order Santalales; family Viscaceae; genus Viscum; species Viscum album. The sequence continues at coordinate 25,742,814 of OY728132.1, read as the reverse complement.
ATAAATACATACAAAAAATCATTGGTCGCACATTCTTTGCCAAAGTGTGAAATGATATGACATATTAAATGAAAAATAAGTGGTGTTTATTCCATGTAATATTAACTTACTCTATATTCATGAATTTAAAGTTAAATTTATGATTTTTTTCAAAGAGTTTATGCTAAATATTTAAGGACTTTAATGTGAATTAACTAGTTATTATTCACCATATTCAATTGGGAATTACACATTGGATGGTATGTGGAGGTAATAGAATTTGTTAAATGATTCTATTCATTATATCTAGTGAAGGAGGATAAAGTATCTGCAATATCATAAATTATTCTGGTTAAAATGATAGATTTATAGCAAGAAGATACAAGGTCTCTCTATGAAGGATTGATAGTATATTTCTAGGATTGTTAGAAAATTAAAAGTGATAAAAAAAGATAGAATTTTCAAGATATTAGTCATATTGTAACCCCACTCTGTGATATATAATTAAAAGACTATTGTTGTTTTATTTTTAAATTACCTGTTCATAAAAAATGTGGTCATTAAAGTGTAGTGGGATTATCTTTAGGGTGGGAGGTAGAGATAGTTTCTCATTTTTATGAATAACAATCTTATAGGGTATGTAAAATCACTATATTTTGTAAACTAAAAAAAATCAGGATTCTCTAATGTTTCAAATTTATAGCCACATTTCCTTTTCAATATCAATAAAATATCTCATTTAGGGTGAAACAAGGAAAATATAATTTATTTTTTATTACTCTCATCACTCAGAGAAAGAAATTAAGGAAGATAAAAGAGTGTTCCCCAAATTGATAGAACAAGATTGATATTATGGTATTTGGTGTTTTAAATTGTTTTTATCCATATCTCATGCCCCTCCTTAGGGTATTCTCTATTACAAGTGACTTAAATAAAATTTCCTAACAAAAAAAAAATTATCTTCAATATATTTATGTACCTTAATAAATTAAAAAATTTATAAATTTATAAATGAAATCTATTCAAGAAATTGTAAATCAAAAACATCAAGAAAAAGATAAATAAAAAATATTGATTAAATATTAAATCAAAATATTCATGTATAATAATATAATGAATTCATATAACAAGTCATTCAAAAAAATAGTTATATTTTGTAAACCATGAATGACAAGTCAATATTACATGAAATCAAATTTTGAAAAATCAATATTTCTTAATTTAGTTTACAATCTTAGGTTTGAATTTTTTATAAGATCATTCATTTCTTGTAAAACCCACAGTTTGAGGTATGTGGCCTTTGTTTATGCATTTTTATGTATTTAAAGTGCATGGAATGAGTTGGGATGATGTTGGGTGATTTTGGAATGGTTTCGGATGAGTTTGGAGGCTTTTAAAGGGGTGCACGGTTTGAGCACGGTTAGTGTAAACCATGTGTATGCTCCAGGAAATTGTGCAGAGGGAGACAATAGGATCTGCATGGCCTACACATGGTATGCCAAACCGTGCGAGGAAACCGTATGGACTTTGGTTCTCGAGGCAGTGGCGTGTGCACGGTTGGCACACGGTTTGCCAAACCGTACGGGCTAACCATGCGGCCACTTAAAGTTATGGTTTTAAAACCCGGGCTCACTCGCGATTTCCTCATTTCACTCATCTCTTCCTCCCACTCGAGCCTCACATGGGATTTTCAGTTCTCAAGGGTTGGATGGGCTCTCCCACACGTTTTGGAAGCAATTAGAATCGGTTTCAAGGTGGATTCAAGGTGATTTCTCCAGGGTAAGTCTATCGTCTTGTTTCTCTTGTGTTTTCCTCTAGATATACATCCCTCTATTTCCTGGTATTCTATATATACCCTTTTTTTTGTGTATATAGAGTTCGGGTTGCCTTGGATGTTAATATTAAGGTATGTGAATGTTAGGGAAAGGGATCTATAGAGGTTTCGATTGTGTGTTTGCTAGTTTTGAGGTGTGGTGGCTTGTGGGTCATTTTCGTGGGAACCCTAAAGGTAGGTGGATTCTCTCCCAAATCTACTTGGTTTTCCCTAGTACTAACATTTTACAATTAATTTTTTGTGCTTGAAATTAATTGTGTTTTGATGTGCGAAATTGGTGGAAAATCCCTTGGGTGATTTTTTGGGGTTTTTTGGGGGAAAAGGGGGTTTGTTGGTGAAGTTTTTTTATTATGAATTTTAAAGTGGATATTTTAAAATGGGATTGATGATATTGATTTGGAAAAATGGTATATGGAAAATGGGTTTCAATAAAGAGGTTGTTTTGTCGAAATGGGGCTTGGGAATGGAAAATAATTTTCAATAAATGGTTGATTTATTGAACGGGGATGATGTGAAATGGAATTGGTTGATTTGATGATGTTGTGATATTGGTTTTCCTTGCTTGAAATGTTGTGTGGAAGTGGGCAGGAATTACAACTATAATGAATGGGATGGATAGTGGACAGAAGGGCAACCATCAAACTATAAGTGGATGGGAAGTGTGACTAATTGTGAATGGGTGAACGGGTTGGACAGAAGTGCCACTGTTTGGTTGATTTGGTTTTTGTTGGGCATTGTGTTGCAAGATGGAATTGTTGTCCTAATATGTGAGTAATAGAATGGGTTATTGCATGTTTTTTTGGATTTCCCTTTGTGGTTTGGTTTGGGTGGAATGTCTTAGTAAGAGTGTGGTTGAATTATGGTAATGGTTGAACTTGTTATTATTTTATATAAATTGTTTTATATAAATGTGCTAATGGTTTTATCCTAGTGGCGTGTGTAGGGAAGTCATTTGGGGAAATCCTACTGAGTTTTAGTACTCACCCCCTGCTTTGGTACGTTGGTGTCTTTTCATATGTTGTGTACCATGACGTGGGCAAAGGTAAGTCATTAACCTCTTTTAGTGGTGCGTTGTGATGTCTTGGTGGAACATGGATCTTGGAGCTTGGTGTGGAGCTATGGTGGTGTCATGGCTTACAGTGTTCATGTTGATTCTTCCGCATTGTACTCTAATGTTGTATTGGGTTGTGTTGTCATGTGAAATTATGGATTCTCTGGTTGTCTTTGGTAATTTATGATTTTGGTGTTGTTGACATGCATCATTTAGTTGTCGTTGTTGGTTGGTTTTATCTCAATGGAAAATTGTTCCCCAATTGTTCTCGGATCCCTCGGAATTTATTTCCAGCCTTTAGCACCTTGGGAATGTCACTTAAGGCCATGTAACCCTCACTGCCTCCTCAAGCCAATGAGGTAGGGGCAGGGTGTTTCAAGTGGTATCAGTTTGTTCGGTCCTTTGGAGTTGATTCTTGGATTTGGTGTTGACGTTCGCTGTGGTATAATCCTTGAGTCGGGATGGTATCAAGGCATAGTATTGTCGGAACATGGAATGTATATCATAAAATTACATAGCTAACCCTTTTATGATGAAATTCAAGTTACCAGGGAGTTGGGTACATAAGTGTCTTGGAGACACTTATAGGAAATGGATATCTCATTGTCATGGGTGTATCCAATGAGATGAGCATGAAATGCATGGTAGAAATGACATCCCTCTAGGATGCATATTTCATTGGGGTATAATGATTTATGATATAATACTAATTTGTAATGTGAATAAATTGGTATTTTGAAAATGGTTTGGTTTTTAAAATGGTGAAACATGGAACTTGTGGAAAAATTTGAACTAGTGGAAAGCCTTGTTGTGATAGTGTGGTGTAATGTGATTTGAAATGAGATTTTGTGAAGTCTAAGGAAATGAGACTCATGGTTGTTTGTTTTCTGTTTATAGAAATGGCACTGGGTAGGCATCGTAGAGACCAACCGGAGGAGGCTGTTGAGAATGTGGTTGCACCTGAGCCTCAGGTGAACCAGCAGCTAGTGCAAAGTACAGTACAAGATTTCCAAGCTGTGGGAAGTGGAAATAGAGGGGATGAACCAAGGCATGTGGATCATGAAGTTCAATTTCAGAAGCAGAATCCACCCATCTTTAGGGGTGATTCAGATCCCGAGAGGGAAGAAGCATGGTTGAATTGAATGAACAAGATATTTGAGTTCTTGGGAACGTCGTTTGAGTTGAAAGTGAAGTTGGCCACATATATGTTGGAAGATCTTGCCCTTCAGTGGTGGGAGTTGGTAGTCCAAGCTTGGAAGGACCACGGTATGATGTGGGAAGGCTTTGATGAATTGTTTAAAAAACAATTCTACCCACATACATTTAGAATTCAGTGTACAACTCATTTCTTCAGTTTGAAACAAGAGCTGATGTCGGTGACGGAGTATGAAGCTAAGTTTATGAGATTAGTGTGGTTTTCACCCAAGGTGGCGGGTAGCACGTCGTTGAAGGAAAGGATATTTGAAGCGGGGTTGAGGCATGAAATCCATTCAAAGATAGTGGTGCTGTGTATAGATGATTACACGGAGATGGTGAATAGAGCCTCGATGGATGATCAGGATTTGTTGGGAACTCCGGGAGGTGGAAGCATGGTGGTACCCATGGGGAATAGTCGGAACTCTAACGCTAGGTTCATGCGAAGGAGGGACACGTATTCTCTGGGTGGGAACATGACATATAATCCGATGGAAAGATCAATAAATCTTCCATTGAAGCCCCAAAGCAAGCTGGGATGTTTTCAGTGTGGTTCTACAGGCCACATCAAGCGGGATTGTACGACACAACCTCGAGCATGTCATAATTGTAATCATATGGGCCATCTGCAGCGTTATTGTCGGAATGCTCCAAGGTCGGGTGCACGTGACACTCCTTAGGGATCAAAAACGCCGTATGCTTCGACGGGACGGGGGAAACAACATACCCCTCGACAGTAGAGTAAAGTGGGTCATGGTTATTCTCAGAATACCATGACACCTCAGCAGGGCAATAAAGAGAAGAGTGTGGTAAGAAAACATGTGTTCGGAGCTGAGAAGGTTGTGGTGGATGATCAGTCGGGACCATCCATGGTGCGAGGTGATATTCATTTCAATTCTACCTTGATGCATGTGTTGTTTGATACGGGTTATTCACACACTTTTATTTCTGCACATGTGGTTGATTTTCTAGGTTTAATGGTATAAATTATTCCCTTAGTTTTGAGACTTCAGACTCCTCTAGGTCGAAGAGAGTGTCGAGCATTCCTGTGTAGAGAATTTTGTATAGTTGTGGAAAAGGTTGAGATAGCGTAGAATTTCTCAATTCTTGAGATGGATCGTTATGATGTAATCCAAGGAATGGATTGGCTGGTGGATTTTACGGCCCACATCGACTGTGATGCGCGGACAGTCGATTTTATGAAAAACAATGGTGTTTGACATCTCTTCAGAGGAGAGAAGTATGAAAGGCAGGGTGAAATGGGTTTTTTAGCACCAGCAGTGGTTATGTTATCGTATCAGTTGGTGGTTTTTTCATTGGAATCAGTAGAGGGTGTTGAGAAGAATGTTCCTCCAGTAGTGGTGGATCAGTTCATGGATGTTTTTCCTAATGAATTCCCTGGGTTACCTCCCGTAAGGGAAGTGGAGTTTACAATTTATCTCCTTCCGGGGAACAATCCTATCTCACTTCCATATTATCGGATGGCACCAGCCGAATTGTGGGAATTGAAAATCTAGTTGTAAGAGTTAGGAAACAAAGTGTTTATCCATCCTAGCACGTCTCTGTGGGCAGTGCCAGTGTTGTTTGTGAAAAATACAGATGGAACCTTGAGGCTATGTGTTGATTATCGTAGACTTAACAAAGTTACGATAAATAATAGATATCCACTTCCATGAATTGATGATTTTTTTTCAACTAGTTGAGGGGGGCCCAGTGGTTCTCCAAGATCGACCTGAGATCAGGATATCATCAATTGTGGGTGAGGAAGGAGGATATTTCTAAAACAACTTTCAGAAGTAGATATGGCCATTATGAATATGTGGTTATGCCCTTTAGTCTAACGAATGTGCCAGCAGTGTTCATGGCATTGATGAATCGGATATTTTAGAGATATCTGGATTCATTTTTGGTGGTGTTTGTATATGATATTCTGGTGTATTCAAAGACAATGGTGGAGCATGACCAGCATTTGGCGATAGTGCTGGGGATCTTAAGGGATCATTGGTTGTATGCCAAATTGTCAAAGTGTGAATTTTAGATACAGGATGTTCATTTTCTTGGCCATGTGATTTCTAAAAGGGGTGTTTCAGTGGATCTAGAAAATATAGAGGTTGTTCTCTAATGGCAACCACCAAAGAATGTGTTTGAGATATGCAGTTTTCTTTGTCTAGCTGGGTATTATCGGTGTTTTGTTCGCGATTTTTCACGTTTGGCTTTGCCAATGATAGCTTTGACAAGAAATAATGTTCCATTCCAGTGGAATGAACAGTTTCAATAGTGTTTCAAAGAGCTAAAGGGACGTCTTACATCATCACCAATTTTGCTTTTTCCAGAATCAGGAAAAGGGTACGTGGTGTATTGCGATGCATCCGGATCAGGGTTGGGGTACGTTCTCATGAAATGAAATCATGTGGTTGAATATGGATCATAGAATTTGAGAGTGCATGAGAAGAACTACCCAACTCATGATTTGTAGTTGGCAGTAGTAGTCCAAGATTTGAAATTGTGGCATCAATATCTCTTTTGGGAGAAATTCACAATATATACTGATCATAAGATATTGAACCACATTTTCTCAAAAAGGGTCTTGAACTTGAGGCCAAGGAGATGGATGGAATATCTCCAGATGTTTGATTTTGACTTAATTTACACACCAGTTAAGGGAAATTTGGTGTCGTATGCATTAAGTAGAAAATCATATGCTCAGATGGTGAAACAGGCATCAGACCAGTGGCAGTTTATGTCATTGATAGGTGACATGCGGTTGGAATGTGAGGACTAGGGTGATAGAGCGGACTTCTTTCTAGTTTATTTGGTACCTGACTTGGTTGGGCTGGTTAGAGAGGCACAAATATCATATTCTGAGTGTGTGACTGTGTGGTCAAGACTCAATGGTTGGGAGACCATTGAGGGTTGGAAACTGAATGGAGATTCGGTTTTGTGCTTTCAGAATCAGATGGTAGTACCAATTTATTGTCAGGAGGATCTTCTCAGGGCGTATCCTCATTCCAGGGGGGGATGTTCATCCTAGAATTCAGAAAATGTATAAAGCGTTGAAAGCGCAGTTCTGGTGGGCTGGTGTGAAAAGAAGTGTGGTTGAGTTGGTTTCGAGATGCTTAACCTGTCAGTAGGTCAAGGAAGAGCATCAGAGGCCAGCAGGAATGTTTCAGTCTTTAACAATCCCTATTTGGAAGTGGGAGTAGATAGCGATGGATTTTTTCATAGGTCTCCGAAGAACGGTTAGAAAGCATGATGCCATTTTGGTGATAGTGGATCAGCTAACGAAGTCGGCCCATTTCATCCCAATTTGTGAATCTAATACAGTGGAGGATCCTTCCAAAATATATATCTAGGAGGTGGTAAAGAGGCATGGTGTTCCAGTTTCGATTTTATCATATAGAGATGTGAGTTTTACATCTCCTTTCTAGAAATCCTTACAGCAAGACCTTGGAACGCAGTTGACGATGAGTATGGCATATCACCCTCCGATGGATGGTCAATCTAAGAGGATGATAAAAACTCTGGAGGATATGTTGCATGCTTGTGTCAGAGATGTTGGTGGCTCCTGGGAGGAGCACTTTTCGTGGGTTGAGTTCTTGTAAAATAACAGTTATCAGGCATCCATACAGATGGATCTATTTGAAGCATTGTATGGGCGGCCGTATCGTTCTCCAATATGTTGGGTGGAAACGAGTGATTATTCAATGGTTGGACTGAGCATTGTCCAGGAGTCTACAGAGAAGATCAAGTTAATCAAGAAGAGAATGGAGACGGGTCAGATTCTTCCTAAATCGTATGCGGATCATCGTCGATGACCCTTGTCATTTGAGTTGAGTGATCATGTTTTCTTGAGGATCTATATCAGGTTGGGACATCGTCGGTTTGGGGAGCAGGGAAAGTTATCTCTGAGGTATATTGGACCCTTTGAGGTTCTTGAGCAGATTGGTGATGTGGATTGTCATTTTGCTTTGCCACCACGGTTTAGTGCGGTGCACATTGTGTTTCATGTATCACAGTTGAAAAAGTATCAGTCGGATCGTGACCATGTGATTCGATTGGATCATGTTGAGCTAGAACCAGATGCATCGTTGGTGCATGTGCAATTTTGGGTTATGGATAGGCACGAGAAAGTATTACGTGGTAAAATCATCAGTTTAGTTCATGTTTTGTGGCAACATGGTCAGATTCAAGAGGAGATTTTGGAGTGGGAGATGGAGATGGTCGAGCAGTGGCCTGAGCTCTTTCGGCAAAGGGCGAGTCCAGTACATTCTGAGGACGGAAAGTACAATAGTGAGGAGAATTTATCACCCCCGGTTTGAGTTATGTGTCCTTTTTTATGCATTTTTATGTATTTAAAGTGCATGGAATGATTTGGGAAGAGGTTGGGAGAGTTTGGAATGGTTTCGGATGAGTTTGGAGGCTTTTAAAGGGGTTCACGGTTTGATCATGGTTAGTGTAAACCGTGCGTATGCTCCAGGAAACCTTGAAGGGGGATACAATAGGCTCCTCACGGCCTGCACACGGTTTTCCAAACCTTGTGAGGAAACCTTGCAGACTCTGGCTCTTGAGGCAGTGGCGTGCGCATGGTTTGCCAAACTGTGCGGGCTAACCATGAGGCCACTTAACGTTAGTGTTTTAAAACCCAGGCTCACTCGGTATTGCCTCATTTCACACCGCTCTTCCTCCCACTTGAGCCTCACTTAGGATTTTCAGTTCTCAAGGGTTGTAGGGGTTCTCCTACATGTTTTGGAAGTGATTCGAAGGGGTTTCAAGGTGGATTCAAGGTGATTTCTCCCGGGTAAGTCTCTCCTCTTGTTTCTCTTGTGTTTTCCTCTATATCTACATCCCTCTCTTTCTTGGTGTTCTAGATCTACACTTTTTGTGTGTAGATATAGGTTTGGGGTTTCCTTGAGTGTTAATATTAAGGCTTGTGAATGTTAGGGAAATAGATCTAGAGAGGTTTCGGTGGTGCGTTCGCCGGTTTTGAGGTGCGGTGGCTTGTGGGTCATTTTCTCGGTAACCCTAAAGGTAGGTGGATTCTCTCCCGACTCCACTTTGGTTTAACTAGTAGTTACATGTTACAATTAATTTTTTTGTGCTTGAAATTAATTGTGTTTTGATGTGAGAAATTTTTGGCAAATCCCCTGGGTGATGTTTTGGGAATTTTTAGAGAAAAAGGGGGTTTCATGGTGAAATGTTTTTATTGTGGATTTTAAAATGGAGATCTTAAAATGGGATTGATGAGATTGATTTTGGAAAATGGTGATGGAAAATGGGTTTCAATAAAGAGTTCATTTTATTGAAATGGGTCTTGGGCATAGACAATGATTTTTAATAAATGGTTGATTTATTGAACGAGATTGATGTGAAATGGAATTAGTTGATTTCATGATGTTGGGATATTTGTTTGGTTTGATTGAAATGTTTTGTGGAAGTGGGCAGGAAGTACCACTATAATAAATGGGATGGATAGTGGATGTAAGGGCCACCATCAAAGTATAAGTGGATGGGAAGTTCCACTAATTGTGAATGGGTGAACAGGTTGGACGGATGTTCCACCATTTGGTTGTTTGGTTTTTGTTGTGAATTGTGTTGCAAGATGGAATTATTGTTCTAATATGTGAGTAATAGACTGGATTATGGCATGTTTGTTTGGCTTTCCCTTGGTGGTTTGGTTTGGGTGGAATTGCTTGTTAAGGGTGTGGTTGGCATATGGTAATGGTTTCACTTGTGATTATTTTCTATAAATTGTTTTATATAAATGTGATAACGGTTTTATCCTAGTGGCATGTGAAGAGAAGTCATTTGGGGAAATCCTACTGAGTTTTAGTACTCCCCCACTACTTTGGCACGTTGGTGTCTTTGCAGATGTTGTGTACCGTGACATGGGCAAAGGTAAGGCATCAACCTTCTTTAGTGGTGTGTTGTGATGTCTCGGTGGAACATGGATCTTGGAGCTTGGTATGGAGTTGTGGTGGTGTCATGGATCTTGGAGTTCATGTTGAGTCTTTCACATTATACTCTGATGTTGTATTGGGTTATGTTGGCATATGAGATTATGTATTATCTGGTTGTCTTTAGTAATGTTTGATTTTGTTTTTTTGACATGTATAATTTAGTTGTGGTTGTTGGTTGGTTTTATCTCAAGGGAAAATCGTTCCCCAATTTTTCTCGAAGCCCTCGACATTTATTTCCAGCCTTTTGCACCTTGGGAACGTCGCTTAAGGCCAAGTAACCCTCACCACCTCCTCAAGCCAATGAGGTAGGGGTGGGGTGTTACATTTATATTTCATGGAAACTTAGTGGTAATTTAATTTCTAGTCTTATTAATCCTTATTCTATGAAAATAAATCTTCTTGAGACTTCACAAATTGAATCCACTAAGCTATATTCTCTTTAAGAGATTATATATTTTGATTTCACTATTTAAAATTCTCTTTTTTGCCTTTAATTTTCAAATAATAATTAGTAACTGATGTTTCTCTCAAACCACTAGTTACATTAATTCATTAATAGAAATATCCAAGTCCAAAAATTTTACACTAGGATATAGGGAATATCATTTTATATTAATAGATATTTTGTAATGTATATCAAAATTATGATGTAATTTAGCCTTTTATTCATAATTTTAATGTATTTCCTTGGTTTTATGTTTTATAAATTTTGGGATATTATTCAATTTTTGATTATATTGTTCACTAAATTATTTGAAACTCTTCACATCTCCCTTAACATTAGTTATTGATTATATCAAATGTATTTTACATTTTAATCCTTGGTTATGATCTATCAGACCCGAGATCATACAAACCAATTCATTATGTCCAAGAATCATATCTACAACATTATTCATTTTCATTAACATATTTAAATGAAAATTGAGCTTCTACTCGAAAGACTATGTTCTAACATTTTTATGTGTTTCTGGTGATTTTTATATTTTCTCTTCCCTATTTTTCTTATATTTGCAAAAAAATTGGATGAACTACTAGTGTCTTCACTTGTTTAGAGTTAAACACCAAAATATGGATTAGATCATCAATTTTTTCAACATCAATAAGATTTATATTGATTTTTCCCTTAATATGATTCAAATAATGATGAGTAACTTGAAATGTGTATTTATTATAATTAAATATATATTTTTGATATTTTATTTGATGGGCATGAGGTAAATTCCAATGAATTGAGAATGAAAGATTTGATTTAAAATATATATTCAATAAATGATTATATGATCAAAACAAAATAAATATTTTTCTCAACATGTTCTTTAGAAACATTTTCTTAAGAAACATTCTCTAAAAGGGAATCCTCAACTTCATTAAAAATTTATTCCAAGGTTTTTTTAGTTTGAGAATCAAATAGATAAACTTATGTTGAGATAAACATTTCACAAGTATCAGCTGCAGTAAAAATTGTTTCTCTATCCTCTAGATGAGGTGAAGAAAATGAATAATATTTATAGAATTTCTAATGTATCTTCTTTCTATTTTCCTAAGAAATATAATTTCATATTTAATTTTTCTTCACCAATAACATAATATTAAATGTTTATTTAAATATTTGTAGATTTAAAAATTTGGGACTACTTTGACTTCAAAGAATATTTATTTTTCTTCTCCTCTGCCAATTTCTAGTCAATGTATTCTAAAATATATTTAACCTCTTAATTGTCTAGTCCAAAACATGGTGTACCAAAAACCCAAGATTCATTCTTATTTATCGTCAATTAATTCTTTTATTTTATTTTCAATCTATTAAAATTTAAAAAATTCCCAATATCATTATCTAAATTGACTCTAATATGTAACAGTTTCATCTGTTTATCTATCATTTCTATATTATACATATTCTTCTATTATGATGAATTATTATAAGTATGAGTATCACAATAAATCAACTTTTACATTTTCACAAATTATTATCAGCAACAATAATTTTATTATACTTTTTGACATCTATAGAATAAATAAATGAATATTTTAATAAAAAATAATTCTAAAAAATTTATAAGTTAATATCATCTTCAAGGGATTTTTACCAATAAAAATTTTCTTTATAAGATGGTCATCGTGATCCTCTTTCATGATATTATCATCTTTCAATAACTACATAAGAATTCAATTCAACATTTGATTGTATGTAAAAAACAATCCACTAACCCATACTGGTAAAAATTGCCTGAATATCAATACATATAAACTCAATAAGGTTATGTTTCCGAAATTTCACATGGAAATAAAAAATTTACATTTATTATACCTTCATATTATCTTTATATCACTTCCTTGGGAGTAAAAAAGGGAATCACTAAATTAAAATGTTCTATTTTTGTGGTAGATTTTTAGTCTTGTAAACCTTCTCAATATATAAAATGATTTATTCTTAGTATAAACACTTTTGAAACATCCATGACTTTATTTTAATTTATTTGAAACAACTAAATACACCCATTCTTATACAATTTTGAGCAACTGTTAAATATTTTTAGTAGATATGTTAAAATTTTCTATAAAAGGGATACAAGTTTCATAATTTATTCCATCAACTTCAATAAATATCATGGAACTGTATAATTTATTAATTATAAAGGGATACCATCTAGTAAATATCTTCAATTTATCACCTCATTAGATTATTAAACATCTAACCATGAAAATATTTTTTATATTTCAACATTAATTTTTACTTCATGAAAATTTCTATGTCTATCCACCTTTCCCAAATGAGTTCTCTAGCCATAAAATATATGGAAGATTCTATTACAAAAATGGAAGATGAAAAATAAGAAAGAAAATATAATAAATAACTACAGTAATGACATAGTTAATAACTCCAACAAATTCTTGACCCACCGCTTTATATAGGTGTCATAAAATATGAGATGTTATCATCAAATTTCCAAGATCTAATGCCTTATATTCAATCATGATAAAATATATATGATGTTGTTTTTTGAGGTTAAATTTTTTATGCTCTAATTTGAATTATATATAAAATTTTATGAAAAATAAAATAGAAGTATATCAAAAAATTTAGTGAAATAAATAAAAATGTAATAAAATTATCAAAATTCCCTCTATTATTTAATACGATTGATCTTTTTCTTTTTAAGATGGTTCTAGATAAATTTAAACATGAAGATAATAAATAATTAAGAATATAAATTTATTAATATTAAAAAAATATAGTAAAAACATTTTCATAAAAAACGAATAAATAAAAGAAATAAATTACTAAAATATTTGGGAAAAAATAATAAAAAATCAAATCAACTTTTAACATGAAGACAAAAATTAATATTACTCTATAAATTTAAAAAAAAAATACTAGTGAACTAATGATGAATATTAAAATGTCAATACAGTGTGATTTAATGTATTTGGATTTATTTCATTGGTTGAAAGACCACCATAATTCTTATAGAATTGGAAAACAATACAACTAGAACCCATACATATATTTTTGGGTGTTCATAAGTTATATGTTCTGTTGAAATAAATTATATGTGTTTTCCAAAAGTTTAAATTTTTGGGAGGTAATTTCTTCTTCTAATGGCCTGATTTCCATCAAATGACGAATGAGGGTTCCTTACACTATAAAAAATAATTTCTCATGTAAATTGAGGTTTATATGGTCTTAAAACCAAGACGAATTGATTTTATGTTAACTCTTAGATGATTATATATCATTTGAAATTCATTCTTTCCATATATAAACTTTTTCAAGAAATTATTTAGACAATCAATCTCTATATTTGTCGTAAAAAATTATTTTTCTTCTTTTTCAATGAATTAAATTTTTTATTTCTTCTTAGAACATTAATTTTTCAAATCATAAGCCTTTTGATGAATTCCTGATGAATCATCGTTCTTTTCCCATTTTCTATGAGCATTATTTGTTACAATGTTTACTTTAAATTCATTCACCCTGTATTTTATATTATCATAAAAAACATATATTTTTATAGAACATCATTTTACTTAATAGAATAATTATATTGTTTACAATATTTATATTTAGGCTCAACAGGATTCTTATAATGTTTACCTAGATCATGTTTAAATTTATTAGACTCATACATTAAAATTTTTTTTAATATAGAAGAATATAAATCCTTCACATATATGGTTCGATCATGTCCAATATCAATTTTACATTAAAATTAAAATTTTAGAGACAAAAATAATCAATATATATGTTAATAAGAGCTTCTATAGTCATCTTACCCACAAGAACTTTTTCATTGTTTAAAATATTAACATAAAAACCTGTAATTTTTTATTTTCATAACATACATCTCATAAAATATCTGAAGTAATGTCACCTCCACTTGAACTCTTTGTTTAAATGGATTTCAATATTTTATTTTCATTATTTTTCAAATACTATTTCTGAGATATTATCTCTATTATTTTCGAATTATGTCAATTAGATCGAATATGTCTAGGATTTTACACCCACTGAATATGGGATCTATTAGATCATTTTTTATCATTTTTATCCCTCCTATTCTACTATTTTTTTCCTATATGACTTATCTCCATATATTGATTCATTATTTTTTAAAACTCATATATTTTTCTTCCACTTAATTTATCGTATTTATTAATTTTAGATGTACTAGAATTAATAAAACATGATTTTGAATTTGATATTCCATTATATGTAAAATCGACTCATTTTTAATCTTTTCACTATCAATGTCTATTTTTAGCCTATGATCATATTGAAATAGAGTACTAATCCAGTCATTAAGACATCTATTGTTAATGTGTTTAGTTTCATTAATATTTGTTCTTTTTATTATTATTATTCTTTTGGATGAATATCAATAACATTCTCTTCATGTTGACAAATAGGTAAATCCTTCTCCCCATGAGATTATAAATTAATAAAAATAGTAATTATTAGATGGATAATTTTAAAAAACATCCATCATCTATGATATCAAAAAATTGATTGTATTACCTATGAATATCTCACATCATATATAGGAATTTTGATGTTCTGAAATGTGATACATCTAAAATTTTCCAAATTCCATATGTAGTTCTAAAGGATGGTACTTAACTATAATTACTTATCTAAAAAATAATTTAATTTTATTGTGGAAATTATGTTGAAACTCATTTCTTTATTCTCTAAAAAATTAGAAACATATTTATCAATAATTTTATAACTATTGATTTGTATATGAAAATTTTCAACTCTAGTGTTGATCAAAAATGTTTCTATAAGATTTATTTAGTATTAATAATAATTTCTGTCAGAAACAAGTGGTATAATTGGATTTAGATTATTGATTGTACCTATATGTAAAGATTAAAAAAATAAAAAAGGAAAATATTTCTCTAAACCTTATTTAGGTAAATGAAACTAAATGTAAAATTTTAAAAAAATAATGATAGCATAAGAAACAATATCATATTTATATACAACCATAGAGTCCTACTCTAATACCAATTATAGGATCCCTTTATATTTATCTAAAACATTCAAGAAGGGGACGAATTTTAGTTAAAGTATAACTGATATTTTTCATCTTCTGAATGAGTAAAAATAATAAGTAATATGAACTAATGATGTACTTGCAATAAATACGAGTATAAACAAGAGAAATAGAATGATTGGTTTTTTAAAACAAATAATAAAAATAATATAAGAAATGGAAAGTAAAAATATTTTTATTTTATCAAATACCTATAAAACTATTCACATAGTGTAATTTTAATAAAATTGGAAGTATTGATTTAGAAATAAAATATTTTTTAAAGGATATTAAAACGAATGAAATTTTATCAGAAGTACAGTGGGAATCATAAAACTAATTCAATGTATCCTTGCTTATAGACATACCAAAAGGTATTTGGTTCTTCAATCCTAAATAGTGGTGCTATATTCCATAACCTAGAATCCCATGATCATCCAAATTAGTAATTCCCCACTTCAATAAATTAGAAGCATTGTATTGACACTATAATAACTGGTAAATGGGCCCAATAATCCAAGATTTAAGAATCCTTCAATAAAACCAATCAAAAAATGATAATTACAATAAGAAATTATAATATATTTTATTATGAAATCTCATAAACATAAACAACAGAAATATATCAAAAATTAAAACAATTTGAATAACTCTTGTCAAAAATTTATTGGATACATCATGTTATTGTAGTAATTCAGAGTGTTCCCATAGAATTATATATATTTTGGTTTCTTGAATCAAGGTTCTATTTATTAATGGCTCTACAATAGTCAGAACTCATAATATTTGGTTTCATTTGTAGTGACATCTACAGCAGCTTTATTTTTCAGTAAACTTATCTTCATGTTTTATATACAAATAAAGATAATATGTATAGATTAGTGAATCCAAAACTATTGGATGTAAAATTATTTTAGTATTCGGGTTATTGTTTATTCAAAAAACCATAGACCATTGATATTTTAAAATTCCATTGTTCATCGAATTTTCACAAAACATAAATCCAGTGGAATTTTTGCTAAACCATAGGTTGTTGGTATTTCATATAATAATAAATATTTTTACACAAAAACTATAAATAAATTGACCCTTAAGTTAAATAAAATGAATAATCATGTGTTTCATGTATTTGTAAAGAAGTATAATAAAGTGACTCTTTAAATCAACATGTAGTTTGTATATCACTTATACATGAAGTTTTTATGAATTTATTGTATAGAATTTATCCATAATTATTTTGGAAACATTGGGATGTTTGGATGTGGAGGTGAACTCAGGTTATATGGTGGTAGTTCATCTGTTTTTTTGGGACATTAATATTTTTTAGTGTATAACATTAACCAAATCATTCATCTTATTAAATTTTGGTACATTTAATATTATATCTTTTTCCATAGATATTATTAAATTTTATATCCAATGTATTTAACAAATATTTTTATCTTTTTTAAAATGATATGACTTCTTTGGTTTGGATATTATTTTAAAAAACCTTATTTTATTAGCGTTAGTGTTCAATGTTTGAATACTATATGTAGAAATATCAATATGGATTTGATGATATATTTTATGTATTTAGAGGCTAATTTTTTTCTAAAAGTGTAATCTTGATACACTTGTAACTTAATGTCATACCATGGAAATTGGGAATGATCTTTACATCTTTTAACATGATAGCTCAACAAATGTGATCTTGTTAAACAATGTAAGATTATTATAAAATTATAAAAAATACTAATTTTTAACATTTATATAAATGTGGGTAGGAAAAAATACCATATAAAATCATGAAGTAAGTATGGGAGACAGTCTAAATAAATATTCATTATGCAAAACCTTGAATTTATCTTGGTATTAATAATGGTGTATTTTTAATTTTATTTTAAAATCCTATGATTTTAATGTAATATTTTGATTCATATAATTGTTATAAAGTTTCATATTGAACTTTTATGGGTTTATATTGGAATTACCAATGGTTTAAGTGAAAAAATGAGACAATTATAGGGTTAAATGGATTGTATGAATAGTACACAGACCATTACTGATATATATGCAACCCAATTTTAAGGAATCTAGTGGTTTCTCACGGTTAGGTAAACCATGTTGATAAGACATCAATATATGGATAACTAATTGTGTTTTGATATTATAATTATTTATTATTTCAAAATTTATTATATTGTTGACTATTTCTTATTGAGGTACATTTTAATCAATTTTTGGTTCACTTGATGTTATACAGATAAATTTGGGCTATTATTTTAGTTTTGTTTCTTGTATATTATGTTTCAATGGTTAATTTTGTCACCATAAATTGTTTGATAAAAAATAAAATATTTCAATTTAAAAAAAATAAAATTAAATTCAACAGATGCTTTGATTTATGAATAATTTAAAAACTTTTTATCTATTTTTTAGAAATATTATATATTACATTTCGTATAATTATAATTTTTCAAAATTATTTTTTGAACTTATTATCAATTTTTATGTTGTTGAAATGGATTTTTCATGATTTTTTATATTTGATATGTAGTTGTTGAATATTATCATGATATAAAGAGTATTTTTAAGGGGTTTTGATGAAATATGGATGAAATTATTTATTTATAGGTCTTGAATTGTGTTTTTAATAGGCTCTATACTTCATGATATTTTATAGTAATCCTCCCATAAATGTGTTATTGAATATTGGAGAGGGTATTGCAATTAATTTTTCTGAAGATAATTTTTCCAACAACTTAAAAGTGGTCTTTACCATTATAAACTCAACTTAAACATTAAATATAGTGGTAGAGCATGACCCAGATCAATAGATAGACCATGTTCAGGAATTACGGAAGTAAAGTCTATATGTATTTCATAGTGATCATGATCCATAATATGAAAAATTGTTTCTAGTGATGATCAAAGGGGTCTTTAATTTACTATAATCTTATAAAAACTCTAAATTAGATGCTACAATAAAAACCTTTGTGGGAATTATTTGTGAATTATGGCAGTCTATCATTTCATTTTAGTTGTAAGAATACTAATCTTAGGAATGATTAAATCCCCTGTTCATTTAGTGGTTTTACCCTGATGATGTGAATGTAGAGAAATATGTGAAGGAGTAGGAGGTGATTCAATTTCTAAAATTTCTAGAAAAAAGGCTATTACCATTGGTGGAAATGACCATGGTAATTGAATAGAAATAAAATCTAAATTTAACTAAAATTATTGCATAAAATCTTGATATAAATAATACACTGTACATGGAGTAATGTAACCCATGGAACCAGAGTTTTTGTTTATTTGAGATTATCTAGAAAAAATTATTATTTTATAACACTTATAATCATTTAACTTTAATAATAGTCCTACATACCCTTTTTTGATATCTCAAATAATATAATATTATTTAAAAACTGGTAATTGGAAACATAAAAAAAGGGTGAGTTTAGACACTTAGTAATGGATAAATGTATCAAAATATATTAGATCATGAACATCAAGGAAAACATGATGAGTAGAATAAATATATTTTAAAAATTATTATAAGACCATATATGATAATCATAAACCATGATAGAGAAAAATATGTCCTAAAAATTCATTAATGAAGTAAAAAAGAAATGAAATGGATAAAAATATATCCTCATAATCATATGAAATTTGATCATGACATAAATGTGCAGAATACAATAAAAATAAAGTGTTATAATGAAAAATGGAATTTCTTGGAAATGAAACTGATCATTAAATTTTCCAATGGCTTTGTAATGAACTTGGAAATGTACAATCACTACCAGAATAGGAAAACCCTTATGAGAAAGCTCTTTATCTCAAATTTTTTTTTAAACAAACTCATTATGTCCATGCCTAAAAATGTGATCAAACCCATTATACCCCCTCATATTTAAAAAATGACATCATTTCCATGTCTAATTACATAAAAAGATATAAGAATAAACTAACACATTGGATAATGATATAAGATCCCACCTTTAATCATCCATACACATGTGTTCCACTTTAAATCAACCCTAATACTATCTTAAATAACCAATGGAAAAAATGGGATTCATAAAATTTTCAAAAAATATCTTAACATTAACTTAATAGATCATAGGATATCAAAAATATAAAAAATTAATCATATCATAATAATATATATGGTGATAAAAATGCCACATAATGATATATACATTGGAGGAAAAATTAATTTTGAAAATTAATTTTTTTTAATTGAATATTTTATATATTTCTTTAAAATATGAAGTGACGAAAACTATAAAAATGTAATTTTAAATAAAGAAGGAGAAACAAATTTATAACAATATTATAAATAGTTACAAATAAAATATTCTAGAAAAATTTAAAAAATAGGCTAATAAATATTAAGTGGTATATAACGAATGAAATGACATTATAAAAATTTTTAGTCCATTTTAAGAAAACAAAATTGGTAAAACATTGAAAGAATATTGTTTCATAAAATTTAAAAAGAAAAATTTTAAAAACAAAAAATACTATAAGAAATATTAATTTGTTAAAAATAACATTCAATAAGAAAAAACATGGACATGGAAGATAATATTCCTTGGTAATAATGTAAGTTATTCTTTACCAATGTTATACAATTAATTTTGAAAACATTTTATCAATGAAGTGGTATTTAATTATTATAATTAATTTATAGTTAAATACAATATAAAATAGGATAATGGTTTAATTAATGAAAACATTAAGATTATAAGTAAGAAGAACTGTGACCTGATAAATCAGAAATTGAGTTTATGAAACCCATACCTTGAATTCTTTCTTAATTGATCATACTATAACCTAAAATACATATAAAATATCTAGATAAATCCCATATTTTATAGCCTTATTCATATCATAAAATTTTATAAACATCATTTACAAATATTTTCTACATGTATATATGTTAGTCTTCATTTAGTTTCAATATTGGTTTTGAGTAATATTGGTTATTATGGACTAATTCCATAACTATTTTTGTCTTTATTCTTTATTCTACCAAATTTTTTCATTCTCTGATCACGAAATGAAATAAAGTTTATGTTTTATAACCAATAATTAATTTATAGTATAAGGCCCCAGCCTTAAAACTTACTTAATCTTGAGTTATTACAAGATTACACATTGAGGATCTTTTCAGGTTTAGAGTTTTAGAGAATTAGATCATGAAACTTGCATTACATTCCACATTTAAACAAAGTGGTTACATAAAATATAGTATTCATTCTTCCCATCAACGGAAACATATTTAAAATAAAACATGGATTCTTTCTTGACACATCCTTGACACTATCATCACATCATGTACCTTTCCCTTGACCTGTGAAAAACATTTCAAAAACTTGGGATGAGCATAAAAAGCTCAGTAAGGGTTATAAAAAATATGGAAAGGAAACATGAGTTCATATATACATAATAATGAAATCATACTTTACCCATAAAACATAGGCACTTTAACATACCTCATCAAACCATGAATAAATCATAGAAATCATAAGACATAATCGGTAACATGAGGCATTCATAACATTCTTACGTAGGGATTAACCCTCTTGGTTACGTTTGGAATACCCATCATAGTATATTCCCTAAATCTCTTCGGAGAAACCTTAACGTTTCACTCATTCGCGTTAACCAATGCATTGGAGAGCTATATGGGGCTCACCCGCCCTTAGTTTATCACGGAACCACCCGTCTTCATAACAATGCCCAAGAACCATAACATAATCATATCACATAACTTAAGAATAAAGGAAATATAACATTACCACATTGCAAAAACAATATAACATTTTAAGATATGGAAATAATGAATCCATTCTAAAAACCATTTTCAAAACCATTTAAAACATTTAATAAAGAGATTTTTGAATCAAAGTGTCCCATACCACCTTGAAGCTTTTAACATTTTAAACCATTAATATCCATATAAATAAATTTTTAAAACCATTTTGAAAACATGGATATTAATGAGAAATATTTATAAGAATAAATCATTAAAACATTTAAAATGATATTTTAGATAAAGTGTTTTTAACAAAATGAGAGACACTTGAATACAATAAATGAGGAATAACATTTAATTAGATCTTTATAATATCATGTGAATAACGGGATCCATGATATAATATTCCAAAGGACAGTATATACACCATATAAGAGTGAATTTTTGCATTAAAACAATGAAGTCTCAATGGAAATGTAAAATGAGATGAAATCCATAATAAAGAAGGTATCCTAAAATCAAGGATAAATCAATCTCATAATTATTTGTGAAAAATATAAATACACCCAATATAAGTGGATATTGAGTGTAAAACAATAAATGGACATTCACACATATTCAATGTATGAAATATTCAAGGAGTACAAGTTTACCCCAAAGAATCAAAATTGGGTTAAGAAGTTCCCTTGACAGCCTAACGGCGTCACATCAAAATGAGTTGATGAGAGATAAAAAAAAGGGTATCTCATCACTTGGACATAAAATTTATATCAATAAGGATATATGATAACATATCCCAACATAACAATATATAAATTAAAAGACCCAACAAAAGAAGTCTTTTAAAAAGAGGAGGGTGAAAGGTTCCCTTACCGACGTGGGTATATTTCGAAACATACGCCCTGTGAAATAACGACAATACATCATTGATGTAAATACTCATAAATGAAATAATATTACAAAATGAGTAAAATAATGGTCAGTACATACACAAATCAAAGGAAACTATGGCAAATGTAGCATAAATCTCACGAAAAAAAAGTGAGATGAAAAATCCCTTACGAAAACTCGGCAGCCTAACGACGCCACTTAAGACTTCCAAAATGGATTGATTAGAGGAAATAGGGTCTCTCATCATATTAACTTAAAGTTTATAGAAAGAGTAATATAAAAGAACATCCCCCAACATAACAAATAGGAGCTTAAAAGAAGTGACATAAAGGAGAGTACATAAAAAGAAAGAGAGAGGTTACATCTCTTACAAAAATTCGGCAGCCTAACGGCACCACTCAAAACTTCCAAAATGGATTGATGAGAAGGAATAAGGTCTCTCATCACATGAACATAAAAATTACAGTAAGTGTAATATAAAATAACATCCCAATAACAAGAAAGATGTTCTTTAGAGGGAATGACATAAAAGAGTGTACTTAAAAAGAAAGAGAGGAGTAAGATCCCTTACCTCAAGTCCAACTTGACTCGATCGTTCTTTAACGTCCTGAATAATAAACTTGAGTTAATTTACACTTAATTAATAACCTTTTTCTAGTTCATTAATCTTTTTAGATCACTTATTTCAATTTTATAAACATTATGTAATCATTTTAGTTAATAATGTTTGTTTTCTCGATATTTGGTTCTTAAGTCGAAAGTGGACTTCTTACAATTACATGTTGTTCGTGTGGTCAAATGTTCATTATATCCAGAATTATATTCATGATTTGGATATCATATATATCATATATATCCATAACATACATGTATTTATAATATTACATAATCATTTATAGGTAAGAAATGAAATGCACTGTTCATGGAGACGGTAAGCCGTACGTACGCATGAACGCTACTTTCATTTCTATTTCATATTTTTATGGAATGGAATAATAATGATATATAAGTATATTATAATTCCAGTATAATATCATATATAATATAATAGTTCCATCCTTTATACGTCCCACATATGGTATTTAACGAATCAACTCACTTTGAGGGGGCGGTAGTCCGCACTTCCTTAAATGACGATATCGCGTTCACCCATAATGGAAACCATAAAGGAATACCCAAAATGAAAAATAAATAAGCTTAAGGAAAAAATAATCATATTATATATCATATATAAATATAGTGACATCTTAATGGCCACCTTTTAAGGAGTTAAAAGAATGTTGAACAATCATCGTTTCGGGAGGCATAAATTCCCCATCCACGGAAACAGTATGTTTGTTAACCATTAGATGTAGGTGTGTGTAAGTGTAGCTAGAATACCTATTATAACAACATCCTAGTATATTGAGGATATTGTATTTGTTACAAAAAAATAAAATAAAAAGAGTTTATGTGGTTGGAGAAGCAAAATAAAACAAAAGGACTCAAAAGTTGACATTACCTTAAAATCGGATAACTCTTTTTGGTTTGAGCTCAAAGGCTTCCTTGGGAAGACTTCTGCCCAAAATGAGGCTTCAAGGAGTAAGATATGGAAGTGGAGAGACAAAATGGTCAGAGGTTGGCCGAGCCAAAGGCTTTGGGAGTGTGGGTAAGGAGGTAGAGGTGGGGGCCTTTTATAAGAGGAGAGGAGGGGCACTCTTGGAAAGTAAAGATAAGTTACTTTATTTTAAAAGGATTTTCGGATTCAAAAGGACCCACAATGATATAATTCGAGGATAAGGTGATAAGGGTTCTAAATCCACTCATCCAATTGGTTTTGGCCATGTGTAGGTCTTATATTTTACATTATCATTCCATTTTATTTAAATCGTTAAATAATGAGGTCATCGCTGCATCATCATGATGTCATAAATAATTTAATTTATTTAATGTCTAAAAATTATAAAAAAACTACTATGATGTAGGAAATCGTTTTATATTTCCAATGAATATTTATAGTCAAAAATATGATTTCTATAACCCCATGTAAAATTTTTTTTAGTAAAACATTTCATGTTTGTCTCGTTTTTACTTTAACTTTAAATAAAAAGATATTAATGTCATTTTCCAACCAAAGTGGCTTCATGGGGTCCCCAAGTAGACCCATGGGTTTTCTTGGTCGGCCATGACACATCCAATGAGTTTAGGACATGTGTCATGTTTATTTCATATTATTAAAACATTATTTTTACCTTAAACTACACTAATTACCTCTAATCGCGATTAACATCTTAATAAGTTACTATTCACCAAAAAATTATTTTTATCCCATTGAACCACATTTTACTTCTTAATGACAACCATGTATATCGGATTTTTGAAATTCAAAACACAAAGATGGAAAAATTTCATTTAAATGGAAAAATCAGTTTTTATAAGTACCACTTAGTGGTTTCACTATTCATAAAAAATTGATGTTTCTCAGAAAAATACCAAAAATTCACCCTAAGCTATATTTGATATTACGAATTCAAAAATGAAGTCTATTATAAAAAATTCAAAAAATATCAGCCACATTAATTAATTTAATAATTAATTCCTGTTGTCAGAGCAAATAGCGTGTTTTTATGAAACAATATGTATCAAAAGATTGACACTAGTTTAAGTCTGATTTCAAAGTGAAATTAATTCCAACGACCACTATTGGATTTAATGGTAAAAATATATTCTAATTTCACTTTAAAACCAATTAAAAATATAATCTAATCATATAAATAAATTAGATTAAAAAGAGGTTTTGAATTAAAATATAACATTTTACATTATTCATTAAAAAAATGAACTTTATCGGAAAGATACCAAAAATTTACACAAAGTAAATTTTGATGTCCCGATTCTTAAGAAGGGTTTTATTTAGTCCAATAGAATGTATAAGAGTGAACAAAACTATATTTAATGACGGTTCGCCATCAAAATGCGATAAATGAACCTTTAGTGAAAACTATGTCATATACGCCTAAAATTGAATTCTTTCCGTATTTTAAGCCTTTATCTTTTATTGGATAAATGTAAAAACATTTAAAAACATATATAATCATATTTTAGTTATTTCTATCCATTCCCTCCAATACAACGGCTACATGTTAACTACCATTTAAAATAATATTATTTTATTATTAGAGTGCAACGTAAGATTCCCCAGAAACTCGTTGTTGCGTGTTGGGTACGCCATTGAGCATAGCGTCCCCTTTAAAGATATATTAATATTTTATTCAAAAATATGGATAAATATGAAAATTTCATATTCTTTATTTACCTGGGGTGTTACATCCTTCCCCCTTTTGGGAATTGCGTCCTCGCAATTTTTAAAATTGAGCTTTGAAACATCCTTGAAAGTCCCACATCGGAACAAGAGTTGGTAAAACAATCACTTTGAAATAAAGAAAGATAAGTACAAAGGTCACCCGAGTTAACCCATACTAGGATTCCATGTAGAAAAATATGGACATGGAGGAGAAAACATAGGGTCATGTTCTGATTGAGAGTTATAGAAAACATGTTTAGGAGAAAGTTAACAATAAGAAAATCACAAACTTGTGATGGGTTAAACGGTATTCGATTCCCCAGTAAGAAAAGTTAATAGACAACATTTTTGTTTTAAGATACTTTTTATTGAGGAATTTATTCATAAGGAAACATAATCACTTATCATGTTGACTTTCAACTTTTTCTAGATTCCTTAATCAAACTCATATTTTTTTTCCAAAAGATGAGTAATTAGGAAGACTTGTTCACATTAAGAGTACTATAATCAACATCTAGAGAATCACCTAATCAAAAACAAAAAGAACTATATACTTCCCATGTATTTAGAATTTAACCAAAACCAAAACCCAAAAGGTTAGTACAAGATCAGATAATCCAGAAAAGGATAACCCTTTATAAAAAGAAAATCTATTCTTAATCGCCAAAATTTGTCCAACAAAACCCAAAGTTCAACGAGGACCATCCGATAAACAATTTGTCCATAAAATTCTTCAAATTAAACCAAAATAAGATTGAAACCCAAATATTTGAAGGATTTAGTCACATATTCTTCCATGTTAAATCGTAACATTTATCTCCAAACAACATCAGTTGCTCTTAATGTCTCGTATTGAACAGTAATTAACCTAATCACATATCCTCCATGATAGGTTAATAAACATCCATAGATAACCCAAAATCAACATACTCTTAATTCATAAAATCATATAACTAAAAAGAATCAGTCAAACTAACCAGGGACTTCACGTAGTCCAGTGGTAGGCGATAAATTCCAGTCGCACTTTGGTTGTGGGTTCGATTCCCACAGCTTTGTCTGACGCAACGGGTTGTCACACGGTCTGCGTGTTGTACTTTTTCCAAAACAATATAATTCTCAAATCATTCCCCAAAAAGAGATAAAATCATCAAAAATAAATATAACATATTCCTAAAGTTTATCTCATGCCTTCTTATTCCATCATATCATATAATAACCCATAATTACCTCAAAATTAAGGATCATATAAACCCTATTGGTTACCTTTATAATTATTACGTGAACTTCCACATCGATTGGTCATCTCGTACATGATTCATTATAGAACATACCAAGGTATAAGTGGTTGATCATGACTCCTTGATAGTTGTTTTAGAAGAACCATGAGATTCCTCATTGAATCCCCCATTTCATCCAGTCTCTTAATAAGAGAACCACCATAGTTTCCTTCAAACCCATTTTCACTTTGGTGCCTGCTAGATCCAGCCATTTACTAAAACCAAAAAGGTCAGTGTGATTATATCAACAAAACCATCATGTACTAATGAGGAAGGTAAACACTAAGATATAATTACTCATTCACTTTATCTAAAACTAGGACTCTTTCTGAAATCCTATCCATTATGGTACTGTCACTTATGCTTAGAGAATACTCTAACCTCTAAAGTTATCTAAACCAACCTCTGATACCAACTATAAGGCCCCAGCCTTAAACCATACTTAATCTTGAGTTATTACAAGATTACACATTGAAGATCTTTTCAGTTTTAGAGTTTTAGAGAATTAGATCATGAAACTTGCATTACATTCCACATTTAAGCAAAGTGGTTACATAAAAGACAGTATTCATTATTCCAATCAACGGAAACATATTTAAAATAAAACATGGATTCTTTCTTGACACATCCTTGAAACTATCATCACATAATGTACCTTTCCCTTGACCTGTGAAAAACATTTCAAAAACATGGGATGACCATAAAAAGATCAGTAAGGGTTATAAAAAATATGGAAAGGAAACATGAGTTCATATATACATAAGAATGATATCATACTTTAACCATAAAACATAGGCACTTTAACATACCTCATCAAACCATGAATAAATCATTGAAATCATATGACATAAACGGTAACTTGAGGAATTAATAACATTCTTACGTAGGGAGTAACCCTCTTTGTTATGTTTGGAATACCCATCACAGTATATTCCCTAAATCTCTTTGGAGAAACCTTAACGTTTCACTCCTTCGTGTTACCCAATGCATTGGAGAGCTATATCAGGCTCACCCGCCCTTAGTTTATCACGGAACCACCCGTCTTCATAACAATGCCCAAGAACCATAACATAATCATAGCACATAACTTATGCATAAAGGAAATATAACATTCCCACATTGAAAAAACAATATAACATTTTAAGATATTGAAATAATGAATCCATTCTAAAAACCATTTTCCAAACCATTTAAAACATTTAATAAAGAGATTTTTGAATCAAAGTGTCCCATACCACCTTGAAGCTTTTAACATTTTAAACCATTAATATCCATATAAATAAATTATTAAAACCATTTTGAAAACATGGATATTAATGAGAAATATTTATAAGAATAAATCATTAAAACATTTAAAATGATATTTTAGTTAAAGTGTTTTTAACAAAATGAGAGACACTTGAATACAATAAATGAGGAATAAAATTTAATTAGATCTTTATAATATCATGAGAATAGTGCGATTCATGATATAATATTCCAAAGGATAGTATATACACCATATAAGAGTGAATTGGTGCATTAAAACAATGAAGTCTCAATGGAAATGTAAAATGAGATGAAATCCAAAATAAAGAAGGTATCCTTAAATCAAGGATAAATCAATCTCATAATTATGTGTGAAAAATATAAATACACCCAATATAATTGGATATTGAGTTTAAAAAAATCAAAGGACATTCACACATATTCAAAGTATGAAATATTCAAGGAGTACAAGTTTATCCCAAAGAATCAAAATTGGGTTAAGAAGTTCCCTTGACAGCCTAACGGCGTCACATCAAAATGAGTTGATGAGAGATAAAAAAAGGTATCGCATCACCTGGAAATAAAATTTACATCAATAAGGATATATGAGAACATATCCCATCATAACAATATGTAAATTAAAATACCCAACAAAAGAAATCTTTTAAAAAGAGGAGGGTGAAAGGTTCCCTTACCGACATGGGTATCTTTCGAAACATACGCCCCGTGAAAGAAGGACAATCCATCATTGATGTAAATACTCATAAATGAAAGAATATTACACAATGAGTAAAATAATTGTCAGTACATACACCACTCAAAGTAAATTGAGGCAAATGTAGCATAAATCTCATGGAAATAAAAGTGAGATGAAAAATCCCTTACGAAAACTCGGCAGCCTAACGACGCCACTTAAGACTTCCAAAATGGATTGATGAGAGGAAATAGGGTCTCTAATTATATTAACTTAAAGTTTATAGAAAGTGGAATATAAAATAACATACCCCAACATAACAAAGAGGTGCTTAAAAGAAGTGACATAAAGGAGAGTACTTAAAAAGAAAGAGAGATGTTAGATCTCTTACGAAAATTCGGCAGCCTAACAGCGCCACTCAAAACTTCCAAAATGGATTGATGAGAGAGAATAGGGTCTCTCATCACATGAACAAGAAAATTAAAGTAATTGTAATATAAAATAACATCCCAATAACAAGAAAGATGAGATTTAGAGGGAATGACATAAAAGAGTGTACTTAAAAAGAAAGAGAGGAGTAAGATCCCTTACCTCAAGTCCAACTTGACTCGATCGTTCTTTAACGTCCTGAATAATAAACTTGAGTTAATTTCCACTTTATTAAGAACCTTTTTCTAGTTCATTATTCCTTTTATATCACTTATTGACATGTTATAAACATTATGTAATCATTTAAGTTAATAATGTTTGTTTTTTTGATATTTGGTTCTTAAGTCGAAAGTGGGCTTCTTACAATTACATGTTGTTCGTGTGGTAAAATGTTCATTATATCAAGAATTATATTCATGATTTGGATATCATATATATCATATATATCCATAACATACATTTATTTATAATATTACATAATCATTTAGAGATAAGAAATGAAATGCACCGTTCTTGGAGACGGTAAGCCGTACGTACGCATGAACACTACTTTCATTTCTATTTCATATTTTTATGGAATGGAATAATAATGATATATAGTTAAATTATAATCCCAGTATAATATCATATATAATATCATAGTTCCATCCTTTATACGTCCCATATATGGTATTTAACGAATCAACTCACTTTGAGGGGGCGGTAGTCCGCACTTCCTTAAATGAAGATATCGCGTTTATCTATAATGGAAACCATAGAGGTATACACAAAATGAAAAATACATAAGCTTAAGGAAAACATAAACATATTATATAACATATATAAATATACTGACATCTTAATGGCCACCTTTGAAGGTGTTAAAAGAATGTTGAACAATCATCATTTCGGGAGGCATAAATTCTCCATCCACGGAAACAGTATGTTCGTTAACCATTAGATGTAGGTGTGTGTAAGTGTATCTCGAATCCTTATTATCACAAAATCCTAGTATATTGAGGATACTATGTTTGTTACAAAAAAATAAGATAAAAAGATCTTAGGGGTTGGAGAAGAAAAATAAAACAAAAGGACTCAAAAGAAGACATTACCTTAAAATCGGGTAACTCCCTTTGGTCTGAGCTCAAAGGCTTCCTTGGGAAGACTTCTTCCCAAACTGAGGCTTCAAGGTGTAAGAGAGGGAAGTTCAGAGACAAAATGGGAAGAGTTTGGCAGAGCCAAAGGCTTTGGGAGTGTGGGTAAGGAGGTAGAGGTGGGGGCCTTTTATAAGAAAAGAGGAGGGGCACTCTTGGAAAGTAAAGATAAGTTACTTTATTTTAAAATGAGTCTCAGATTCAAGAGGTCCCAAATTGATATAATTCGAGGATAAGGTGATACGGGTTCCAAATCCACTCATCCAATTGGTTTTGTCCATGTGTAGGTCTTAGATTTTACAATATCTTTCCATTTTATTTAAATCGTTAAATAATGAGGTCGTCGCTGCATCATCATGATGTCATAAATAATTTAATTTATTTAATGTCTAAAAATTATAAAAAAAATACTATGATGTAGGAAATCTTTTTATATTTCCAATTAATATTTATAGTCAAAAATATTATTTGTATAAACCCATGAAAAAATTGTTTTAGTAAAACATTTCATTTTTGTCTCATTTTTACATTAACTTTAAATAAAAAGATATTAATGTCATTTTCCAACCAAAGTGGCTTCATGGGGTCCCCAAGTTTACCCATGGGTTTTCTTGGTCGTCCATGACACATCCAATGAGGTTAAGACATGTGTCATGTTCATTTCATATTATTAAAACATTATTTTTACCTTAAACTACACTAATTACCTCTAATCGCGATTAAAAACTTAATAAGTTACTATTCACCAAAAAATTATTTAAATCCCATTGAACCAAATTTTACTTCTTAATTACAACCATGTATGTCGGATTTTTGGAATTCAAAACACAAAGATGGAAAAATTTCATTTAAACGGAAAAATCAGTTTTTATAAGTACCACTTAGTGGTTTCACTATTCATCAAAAATTGAAGTTTTTCAGAAAAATCTCTAATATTCACCCTAAGCTATATTTGATATTCCGAATCCAAAAATGAAGTCTATTTTAAAAAATTCAAAACATATAAGCCAAATTAATTAATTTAATAATTAATTCCCGTCGTTAGAGAAAATAGTGTGTTTTTATGAAACAATATGTATCAAAAGATTGACACTAGTTTAAGTCTGATTTCAAAGTGAAATTAATTCCAACGACCACTATTTGATTTAATGCTAAAAATATATTCTAATTTCACTTTAAAACCAATTCAAAATATAATCTAATCATATAAATAAATTATATTAAAAATAGGTTTTGAATTAAAATACAACATTTTACACTATTCATTAAAAAATGAACTTTATCGGAAAGATACAAAAAATTTACACAAAGTAAATTTTGATGTCCCGATTCTTAAGAAGAGTTTTATTTGGTCCAATAGAATGTATAAGAGTGAACAAAACTATATTTAATGACTGTTCGCCATCAAAAGGTGATAAGTGAACCTTTAGTGAAAACTAGGTCATATACGCCTAAAATTGAATTCTTTTCGTATTTTAAGCCTTTATCTTTTATTGGATAAATGTAAAAACATTTAAAAACATATATAATCATATTTTAGTTATTTATATCCATTCCCGCCAATAAAATGGCTACATGTTAACTACCTTTTAAAATAATATTATTTTATTATTAAAGTGCAACGTAAGATTCCCAAGAAACTTGTTGTTGCGTGTTGGGTACGCCATCGAGCATAGCGTCCCCTTTAAAGACATATTAGTATTTTATTCACAAATATGGATAAATATGAAAATGTCATATTCTTTATTTACCTGGGGTGTTACATATTGTCTAGTTTTATGACATTTTTTACGATCCTAGTATTTGAAATTGATGACAAGAATGTTTTGGTGATTTTTAACAAATCAATGGGCTTAAATTAATTAATGAGTTAAATTGTTATATTAACAATAAATAACCAAAAAAATTATTTTGTTATTATTATTTTTTTTTATATTTCAAATTACACACTTGATATAAATTTATAGCAGTCCGCATGTTAGTGGTTAAACTAACATAATAAGAATATCCATCAATCTGTGTGTGAGTATAGAAATAAAAGAGACTGTTTTTTTATAATACCACTATAAAAAATAATAGTGAAATTGTTAAGATGTTTTTATGGTGATAAAAAATAATTTTTAATAGTTATAAGATTATGGGAAGATAAAATAAAGTAATCATTTATAAATAAACATCATTTCCTCTTGGTATATTCATTTTAGGCGATTACATTCATAATGATCATTTATTACTAATATCAGTTATAGAATGAATAATTTATATTCATAGATTATAAATCAAGAAATATATAACATATCAATTCACTAAACCTAATTATAGAACAATTCAAGAATTTTTTTTTCATAAACAAGAAATGCGGCATTCATCAATGTGGAAGTCTTTTTATGCGCATGAGAAACATTTTCATTTTTTATTGAATGGGAGGAGAATACGTAATGATTATAACATAAATATAATAACATTTAATTATAATATTTTTAATGAATTAATTATATTCACTTTTTTAGAATTAGTGTTCAGTTGTGTGGATGATAAGGATAATGAATGTCATGGAATAAGTAATACTTACATTGAGAATTCAGTTCTTATCTTGAAGTGTACTTTTGGAAAGTTGTACATGGGGAACTTTGTTCAGGAAAGATCCTTTCTAATTTTTATAAGGTATCTATACTAATTTAATATTATATATTATCAAAAAATTTATCTAGGGATGTATTATGAAAAGGGTGTATGTGATCTCCTTTTATAGGTGATAAAAGAGTTAAATCAATGGAAAATAATATTAAAAAAGGGTAAAGAATGGAATTGAATGATAGTTATGTGACTTGGTTCGGAAAATGTTGGTGGTAAATTTAGGTATGACTTTAAACCCTAAAAAAGGTATTCTAAAAGGATTAAGTGTAAAATTGTTTTAGTAAAATTCAAGCTATATTAGATTACTCATATTAACACTTATTAATCTTGTTCAAATATTAAACATGGGTATTATTTTACTATTCAAAATATATGATGACACAACATACAAATTTTTTATATATATGATTAAAAATTTAAACTCTATTATATCTAATTCAATTTCCAAATAATGGAAAATTATTTTTTTAATAAAAATATATAATTTGTTGGAAAACAATTTTTATATAAAAAAAATATCATTAATTTTAATTAATATTATTTGTAATTTTATACCATTTAAATGAGATTTTATTAATTTTATTATACATTTAAACAACATATTATAGTATTAAATTAAATTAAATCCATTTTAGATAAAAATATATTTAAATAAGTATAATTCTATGAAAAAAATTACTTTACCAGGATAACTAATATTTACCTTAGTAACTTAAATTTATGCATAAAAATTATATATTATCCCATTAACTAATTTTTTTATTCTAAATAATAATATTAAAATTGTTTTATTTTAATAAATTTCTAATGTGGTAAAAAATAATTTTAATATAAGCCTATATATTGAGAAATAAAATTTTTAAGAATCATATTTCTTCTAAGTATAAAATGATTTTGATTTTATTCTAACCTTTTATATAGTTTTTTTTAAAATTGGTAACTTATAGAGATACCATATAATATAATAGCTAAAATATCATAGTAATATTTAATTATTTTATTAATGTAACATTGTTATTAATTTTAGTTCTGTGTCGCGTGTAAGACAAGCTACTCATCTTGTATTTAATTAGTGAATATTTATTACTAAAATAGTGGGTCATTTAAAATAGCCCAAAAATTGTAAAGGTGCGTGTTTTTCATTGAGATATATAGGTGGGGCCCCTATATAACTATGATCACCTAATAATGTAGTCATAGCTCCCCATTATAGCCATGGTCACATGTGATCATATTCATAGAGTAACATATCATTATAGTCGCCCATGACCCCAGTTGTGCTAATCTTGATACCATGGTCATAACAGATCATGATTATAGTGTTTCTATAGGTGTAAGACCCATATATTTTATGTTATATATTATTTTAATATATAATATATTCCATATCATGATATAATCATTCAACCGAACCCAAATGAACCATAAATGAATATATACCACTA
This sequence comes from Viscum album, assembly GCA_963277665.1. Lineage (NCBI taxonomy): Eukaryota > Viridiplantae > Streptophyta > Magnoliopsida > Santalales > Viscaceae > Viscum > Viscum album. The sequence continues at coordinate 25,708,470 of OY728132.1, read as the reverse complement.
AAAAAGATAATCTGGAATTGGAATGTGAAGTAAGATTTATCAAAAATATTAAATATATATATTTGAATATAAATAAAGGTCATTATCCATGATAAGAAATTAAAAACATCAATTAGTGTAGCTAAATAACTAGAAATACATATTTACAACATAAAATATAACCTTTCTAAAAATTTACATTATTATTTTAAATTAATAAAATATCATAGATAAAATATATTTTTTTATATTATTAATATATTAACACAAATTTTATTAGTTACTTATTGTAATAAAAATAATTATAGTTAAATTAATAATAAATGTTATCAAAATAGTTTTCATTATATTTCTATGTTTTTATCTGTGAGTAAAATTATAAAACATTAGAAATTTATTTTTGTAAAATAAAATTCATTTTTCGACATATCATTTCAATATTATATTTAGATAAATGTTTGGGATTTTTCTAAAAATTTTTATTTTTAGGAGAAGATTGAAAAATACAGTTTAAAACAACTATAACTTTTAAAACATTATCATAATATACGATAGACCTAAAAGTTTATAAATGCTTTAATTAATAAAATAAGTATTTTAGGTGTAATAATATACATTTTTAAATAAAATTATATATTTATAAAGTACATGATTAAAATTTTATGATCCCATGTAACATTTTACAATAAAAAGAAAATTTTTTAGTCTTTCCTTATAATTAAATATTTTTGGTAAAAATTCATTTTCCACCTTAAAAAACAAATAAATTTTATTTGTTTTATTACCACAAAAATTATCATGAAAACAAAATATATTTATAAATTTATCCTACACATAAATTTTAAACAGATAAATACACTTTTTCTAAAGGATGTTTTTTTATTTCACATGCTCTAATGATTAAATTAATTTTACTTTCATATAGAAATTTTGTCTCATAAAGAGTATTTTATATTTGGAATCATGAGGAATATATTTCATAATAAGGTCTATTTTATTTTTACACATTAAAACTATATTATTTAGTAAAAATATTTTCTACGGTAAAACCAAAAATTGTAAAAGAGGAACTGATAAGGTTTATGAATAAAAAAGAATCCATAAAATAATTTTTTTAATGATCTATAATTTTTTAAACTAAATTACCTTATGAATGAATAAATACAAAATTAATTATTCTTTTTATATAAAACACATGCATGGTATTTAATTTCATATTTTGGACCATTATTAAATATAGCCAGAAGTGTCTAATTGATTTAAAATACCATTAAAAATCATTCCCAATGAAAATATAGTCATTATATAATGAAATTTAATATTATTATATATTATGTTTTATAATAAATATAATTTAAATAGAATTAATAATTTATGACTTCAACCAGTATTATTATAACCTAAAAATCCCAATTATCACATCTTTTTAAGGAGATGGAATCATAGGGATTTGTCCATGACCATACCAAAGATAATATTAATAAATTCAAATATGATTGAACTATTCATGAGAGAATATCAAGCTTATAGAGATCCCTACCTAAACCATGTTCATCAAACTACCCGATGAATATACAACCATCACATACCTTACCCTTAGAGAATATACAAGAATAATAACAGGTTATATATCTAGACCATATTAGTATGATTTTTCAAAATTAAATGTTGAATATATTTATACAATTTTTTAATTACTCTATATATATTATCATTTTACAAATTTGAATGGGGTTTCATGCGGAGATCACATGGTAGACATGGTCTTCTCTATGATAATTATGGTTTTCCAATGGCTTTTTCGATTGATCCTCCTTTGGTAGAGGTCCTATTTATCAGAGGTTATAACCCTTGTTATCATAGAAATGATGATCAAATGAAGGGTTAATATAGTGAAAACCTATCTTTTTTCCATATTATGAACTCAATTTCACTCGAATGATTGAATCTGATAAAAAGATTTCATCTCAGGATGCACTATACCAGGCCAACTAAGATTCGGTTTCCTTTAGTTTACCTATTTTTTTATTTCATAAATATATTCCTATGATGCATATGAAAATAATTAAAATGAAATTTTAATTATCAAATCCTTAATTTATGGGTTTCATGGAACTTTCTTCTAATTCAAGAATACAGGAGTTGGTAAAAATCATATGAAATGGGAAGTCACTCATATAGTTTCCAACAACAAATTAATTGTTAAATGTATTGATTTGGGTAATAATTATATTATTTAATAGTTTATTCTTTTATCAGTTTCAAAACCATGTAAAATTGATGATATGGTATCTCATATTTCAAATTTATATTGTTTTACAGATAGAAAATGTGTATCTATTGGAATCTTATTTTAATTAATCTTCCTCTCAAAGGAACTCAAAATGTGATATTGGAGATTTGGTGTGTTGGTTTTCAAGCAAGGTTTCTTATATATATAGTAATGGGACGAAACTTTCAAACCCTATAGGTAATTAATACTTCACACTAATTCTGGGTTAGGCTTTATAATGTTAACTAGATTTTATAGCACACAAGATTCATCTATAATGTAGCTCTGTCTATAGGAATTAATATCTAAATGGATAGTGTAATGTAAATTTTAAGTTATGTACATTAATATCATATTCTAATTGAGGTGGATTTATACTCTATTTTAGTTAATAATTTTTTTTATCTACTCAATGTGATGATGTTTAACTAATAATTGAAAATGAAAATGTCCTAAAATTTTATCTGGACTATAAAGTCATTTGATATGAAAAACCCAATTATAGGATTGAATTTATTTGATCCTTTTATTCCATGAATGAACATTATGAAAATATTAGCTTCAGTAATATTCATTCAAAAAATAAAATCATAGATTTTGTAAATTGAAATAATTTTTTGTTTTTTTCTTTAGACAAGGTTGATTTGTTTGGGGGATACTTTCTAATTATATAGATGTTGTTTCTTGCAACAATTTTAAAAGAAAACAGGTTTCCATAAGGACTTATATACATGATCTAAAGAATGGTCCCACTAGGGAATCATCTAATGGAATTGATGGATTTAATGAAATTGAAGTTGTTTTCTTTCTTTTTTTGAGGGTGTTTCTCATAATAAGAAAGTAATGGTGCCTCTAAACAACATTGGTTCTGTTGATGTAAGAAACTATGGCCTAGTATGTTTAAAATATTAATTGAACTATAATGAATTTAGAGGCTATTATGCAGAACCAAAACAAAATTGAGACTATTTTCTTGGCTGGGAAAGAATATTTTGGTAGTAATGAACTGGAAACATCTAAGAATATCGCATTGTAAAATCCTTATGACTATACTGGTATGAAATTTAATAATGTTTTGGAAAATTAGTATTTTTTAGATAATTCATCCAATATTTATAATGATTATGATGATCAATCTCTTTATAACTAGAATTATAAGATGATGCTAACAAATAGTTGAGACAAGAGGTAAATTTGGTAGCATCAAGTGGATGAAAAAATAAATTGATGGTGGTGTACAATAGTTTTATATTTAGTGTTTCCACCAAATCTAGACCTTCAACAAACTAGATTGATGAATCATGATTATCCACGGATATTAAGGGTGATAAGGATCTAGGGAAGCATGATTTAGATAGAATATTGTGTGCTACTAAGTATTAAGGTTATGACTAAGTTAATATTTACACACATTTTTTGAAGAATAAAAATCAAGTTATATCATCCGAATATTATTAAAAGGGGAAAGATTCAATCCCTTTATAGGTTGAGACTCCAATGTATAAAATAAAGTGGTTATGATAAGATTTGGGGTGATTTCTCAATAAGAGAAGAAGATTGTGATAATGTTATGGAGAGTGATTTATAGAATAACAATTATTTTGATGGTACATTATACCACACAAAGACCGAGAGAATATTTCTTCATTTTTGGGGCCTAGATCAAGGATATGGTCGAATTAAAATGGGACCTCATCATAATTAAATCCATCACTCCCAGGGTGATACTTTGAAATATCTTGATTTGTGACTTTTGTTTGGATTGTACTTGATAATGGTGATTTTACCTTGTCTAACACCATCAAATATTTTTTTTTAATAAGTGGAAATGTTCCCAAATTATTTTATTATTTGTATACATGATTATATATTAATTCCAAAAACAATTAGATTTTGATAATAGTAGGATGGAATTTTAACATTATGGAAATACATAGTTTCAATTAAATCATTTTATAATAATTTTGAAAAAATTTGAAATAATTTTTTATTTTTATAAATTATTATTATTAAATAATATTTACTTGAATATAAATTATAATACAATTTAGAGAATTCCCATGTAATTTTTTTAAGTGTAATAATGTTTTTGTGTTGTGAATACAAGTATTTTTCAATAAATAAGAATTTTTATATAAAATTGTAAATTACTATATTTATATAAATATTTTTTCAAAATAAATAAAATTTTTGAAATCATTTTATTGAAATTATTTTATAATAAATTTTTCCTAATTTTTTAGATAGTCTATTTTTTGTGTAAAAATTAATTACTATATAAATATATGGATTGTATTATGACATTATAATATCATAATAGTGATGAAATAAGTAATATAAAAAGGATCCAACACCAAAAATATATTTCAACATTAAATTGATGTGTTTTGAGGATATTTTATTGTTTTTATAATCCAATAATGAAACCTCTATTATATTTCATGGGTTTAAAAACAATTCTTTATAAACATTACTCACTTTAACATCATAGATATTATTATTTTAATGATTTTGGTTCAATACATAATAAAATATAATAAATCAATTCTCTTTGTTAGAAACCATGTTAAAAATGGTTATGTTTGTGGTTTTTATTATTTAATTACATAGAATCGAAAATCTATGTTTAGAAATTAATAACTAATACCCCTCACTTTTTCAATAAATACCCACCCATCCACCCATTACACTTTAGTAAAAACCCATTGATAGTGAATTTACTCTCCATATCCCACTCTAAAGATATCCTTGGATTTTCTCACGCTCTTAATAATCTCATCGCAATATATTATAAGCACCCCCTTAAGGTAAAGGAATTTCTTCCTCCTCTTTATTCAAGTAATTTCTCAATATTTAGCCTTTTTTCCAATATTTTTGTAGACAATTTTTTTACACACATATTTTATATATTATTGACTCCCACATAATGAGATACCACATTTCACTCTCAGTAATCCATTCCATAAATAATTTCGCTTACCTCTTCTACTATTGATAGTATCCCATGATAAAATAATGTGTGTTTCATATATGGAAGAAATAAAATTAATGAAGTGTATTTATACCTCATCCATTTCTTATGTACATCTCTAGGTTATCACATTCAATTTAAAAAGGTTAATATATTTTTTTAATCGTATAGAACTTTTATGTTATTTAATTATATCACGGGTTCAATATATTACGATATGTATTTATTTATTTAAAGATATATGGACTCTCAACCTTTTGGAAGTCTGTTATTTGTATCCTAAGGTAATAAATCATGAAAGTAAATTTATACAATATTTGTATTGTCATAGTTAGTAATAGGGAATGGGGTACTTATTTTTCAATATTAGGATTATAAATACTTATTAAGATCCATATGGATAGGAAAAATTAATTGAAAACCCCAAAAATTTTGGTAAATTATAGAGAAAGATCTTTCCAAGAAATGAATTATGTATCTATATACTACTAGTGAATGTGGATCTGGCATAGATGTTCCCTGAGGTTATAACACTGAAAAAGATCAATGGCTATTAACTTGACCTATAACTAGTTCACAACATTTAAGAATTAGTGAACAACTATTTTGAAACATCCTAGAGATATGATTTGGAAAATTATTAATCTATTTTTAAACCATTTTAAATGGAAAAAATGCCAATGAAAAATAATGTTAGAAAATAGAATGTGGTTATCTTATTTTTAAACATATAAATTCATAGTTTATGGAATATATGTCATTTATGTGTCATCTCTTCAGTGTTCATAGTTTACCTTTTATATATTATAATAAATTAAAATTATCATCTCCAATGTTCCATTAACTTTTTTTAATTGGCTTGAAATAGGAGGACCCAAGTAGAAAACAATGTTATGGGAAATGTGATCACTTCAAAAATGATATTCTTAACATGATGTGAGCTACAAAAAGGTATCTTTGTATTATTCCTAAATATTTATCAAAAATTATGTTTAAAAACTACCTCATAGTTGAATCATTAATACATCAAAGAATATAAGGATGATGTCTCATGTAATTCCATGTGATAAAGATGATAATGGAAAAAAGATTAAATTATCAATGTGCCAAAATGATGGAAAAGGCACTAAGGTAAATGTAAAAATGGAAATCCAATATGTTTATGTGTTAAAAATTTGTGCATAAAGTATTTTATTTTTATGTAGAAATGAAGAATTTACTTAATATAATGTAATTAAGTAAATTTCCGTCTATGGTACCATTAACACTATATCATAAATCTGTGTACTATGTTAATTACCCAATATGATTCTCTATAATGTGTGATAACTTGTATGATTAGCACCCAAGACCATGGGAACAAGGGACGACTTATGATATGATAATCATTGAGATGGATCATGATTACTAATGTAAATATAACCTCTACTTCGTATTTGTGCAGGTATTTTTGTATTTCAACTAATGAAACATTTTCATATCTAGTAAGATTTCTATGAAAATATATTCCCCAAAAAAATTATTTGATATCATTAGGGAAAATATCTATGATTTTTGTATCACAAGTTGAAGTATGTGAGAGTTTTCATCTTGAAAATATTATTATTTTCCATTGATTTTCTTTCATTGTATAGAGAAAATATAATTTTCCAAGAGAAGTAAATCACTCTTTGTATAAAAAATATCCCTTAAAATAAATAAATGTGTAAAGAGGACAATGGATATACTAAGTAAAAACACCCTTGATGACATTCCCAGTATAAGAGACTATGTTGATGTGTTCCTCAAATAATTTTTTTCCATTTCTGCTAAATGAGAATTCATGTTCTCAATCAAAAGTATACAAATATTAAGTAACAATCCTATGGAATGTTATTACCAAAGAAAGGGATATATGTGGATCTATCATGATATAAAAAATTTAAGGTTTAACTAGACCAAAATATATGATGATTATATGTAGTTTCCTTGGATTAGCTATGAAAAATCATTGATTTGTGAGAAATTTATCCCAATATTTCAAGCACACTAACATTTTTAAATCGTAATGGATTTATGTTTTTCTGGATTGATGAATATGGGGAGTGATTTAAAAAGTTAAATAAGATGTTAATCAATGCACATATGTTCATATTATCATCCAATGGGGATTAATTTATAATCTACAATGATACATCGAAAAAAATGATTGGGTTGTGTACTCATTGAAAATGTAAAGGTTATAGTTTATGCACCCTAGCAATTAAATATCAATGATAAAAACCACCCAATGCATGATACATAATTTCCAAAAGTGATCTTCTTGTCATAGAATTCAAAACATTATCTCTATGAGGTGAAGTATGACATATATTTGAATAATAAAATCAACTCAAGTACATAACCATACAAAATAAGATTAATATGTGCCAATGAAAGTGGTTAGATATGATCAAGGATTATGACTATTCAGTCTATTACAATCCTATAAATACGAATAAGTTACAGGATTCTCTAAGTAAATTAGATCTAAAAACAATATCCATGATGAGGATTAAAGAGGTACCCAACCTTTTTGTAAGTGGAAATGATAGAAATAGGAACCATAAAATGAAATTCATCCTACATTTATCAAATAAATACTCAACCATTAATTATTTAGAGTATAAAGGAAGCATAAAAGGTAATGATAATGTAAATATAAAGATAGAAATTTATCTAGATTATAACATTGATAATGATGGTGATATAAGGATTTTCAATTAGATACGTGTCACAATAAAACTATAACTAAATAGGGGAGTTTTAGATGATGCTTATAGCTCATCATTTTCTATTCCTCTAGTAAACATTAAGATTTGTTGATTTATGAATTAGAAAATATAGTGGAACAAAATAATGAAGGAGATTACAAAATTTTTATCTCAATTATTAGTCTTCCAACAAGTCAAGGTTGAATGACAGAAGTATAATGGTATATGATACCATTTCTCATACCATTATGGAAATGGGAAAACATAACCATGGACTTCATAATTGGAATTTCCTTGACATCTAAAGTCTATATCTACATTTGGTTGATAGTTTATTTCCTTAAAAAGTCATCACATTTAACTTATATTAAAGAATATTACCCTATTTATACAACTAATATATATTATAGAAGTGGTAAGACTACATGGAGTACCTCTCCCCATTATAGCTGATTGAGATCCATGGTTTACCTCAATGTAATGAAGAATCCTTCATTAAGTTTTGGACATAGAGATGAGATTTAAGACTGCTTATCACCATCATATGGATGGTCAATTGAAGAGAACCTTTTATACTCTCAAGTATATATTTAGATCATTTTCAATAGATTTAAAAGGATGGTGGGATTATCATCTTAATATATAATTATACTAATAAAACAACAGTTTCTATTATTACATTAAAATGGAATTAAATAATTATTTGTATGGTAATAGGTGTCACACTCTAAAATTATGGGATAATGTTAGAAAGAAGAAGGTGATGGGGCATGATATAATCTATAATAAATATTGACGATTCAAACCATTATTTCCCATATGAAATCTACCCAAATTCAATATAAAATCTATATTGATAATCATCGATGAGACCTATAGTTTGAGATAATAGATAAGGTGATCATTTATATAACACCATATATAAAATTTTTGAGGTTTGGGAAGAAAGAAATCCTTATTCCATGATACATAAACCCCTATATTATCGTTGATTTCATCAAAGTTAGGGAATATTTATTGGAACTCCTATATAACATATCTGAAGTACATGATGTGTTTTATGTATCCTTAATAGGTAAGTATGTACCTAACCCCTAACATGTAATGAATATAGAGGTGGTACGATAGGACAACATTCTTTCATACATGATGAATCTGATTAAGATCATAGATCACATAGACCAATTTCTTTGAAATTAGAAAACTCACATGGTCAAAGTACCAAGGTAGTACCACAAGTGTGATGAGGCAACTTTGGAACCCTAAGAGCCGATGAAACAAAAGTACCCTCATCTATTTTAGTTTAAAAAATGAAATTATGTGGGACAAATTTCTAAAAGGGAATAATTTATTGACCTCGAAGTTTACAAATTAAATTCCCTTATAAAAGAATAAATTCCATATTAGGTAATTGTTGGACCACTATGTTTTTAATAATCACAATTCAAGTTCAATCATATTAAATCATGTTCACTGATATATTGACTCATTGATAGTCTGGCTCACTAACAGAACAAACAAGTCAACGACGGAACAATTGAGTATTTGACTTATTAACTCACCAAAAGACTAACTCATCGATATCATTACTCTCCAACAGAACAGAGGAATCACTGAAAGAACAAATCATTAACTGATATAACAAATTAGTCATTGATAGAAAAAATGATTCACCAATAGTTTGACAGACTGATAGATCAAATTAGTCACTAACAGACCTACTGACTCACTAACATCCCAACTCACCTATAGATGCATGTACCTAAAGATAACATGACTCAGTAATATAATGAGTCTACTATATACTATCCTACCTAAAAAACATGTCACTAATTGTGTGACCTACCAACATAAGGACTCACCAATAGAATATTCAAAATTTATTTACTCTATCTATTAAAACGTTTTATCCAATAGTCATATTGAATTATTTAATGCTATTAATTTACTTGTATAATTTTTTGAAGGAATCATTAATTTGGATGCCATAGGTATGAGGTACATTACATATCTAAATCAGGGAAAATGTCGAACCTACAAAATATAGAAAGGGAATAACTCATGATAAAAATGAAACATAGACACTCCAAAAAAATATCATTATAACTCGCAAAGAAAATCATGAAGAATAGGCCTCCTGGTAGACTGAAGTCAAAGAAGAATTTTTTTTTTGCATAAGAGTTCCAATTAACCTTGAATCAAATAAACTCTACTAAGGAAACCCTTCAAGGTATATCTATTTTTCCTAGAAAAGAGATCACAGAGCTTCCATGACACACTATTTTGTTGTATGCTTCCAGAAGATGACTTGAGCTTCACTTCTACTACAGTAAAGGAGTCTAAAATATTTAATCACAAAATTCATAGAATTTTAAACATTCTCTCATTATTTATGCTGAATTGTTTTCTATTTTATTACTTTTTGATTAGAGTGTGTGTCTGTAGTATAAACACACCCTGTCTCTTGTGCTATGTCAGAGGATACAAGATATCCTCACACTACTGTTATCTTACAACATATTACTCCCACAAATATCTATGTAATAGGTCTCGATGTGACCAAGTTGAAATATGTTTCCCATGAATAACAATTTTGCAGGGTTATCATGACCCAGAAAGCATTGTATGTTGTTATAAACCCATATCTAGGGTGTGGAACAATGGCCATTAATTTAAAATTCTTTATAGAAGGTGATCACCAAGTGGAGAGGATTTGATATTAGCTTGATATTGAACCTCTTGATTTATTCTATTATGCTATTTCAAATTTTTTTTACCCTATTTTCAATCATATTTTAGATAACTATGTTTTACTTTGATAGTTGATCTTGGATAGTATTTATAACTATTTTGGTTAGTTCAATTAGTTTCAAATGTTATGTTAGTATTTCAAATTGTTATAGTTAATAATTAATCTGTATTTTGATAAATTAATTGAACTATCAAACTATTTTATATTTACTAATTCGATTAATTGACCTATTTTTATTTTAAAGTGTTGGATTTCTAAATAAGGTTTTTAATAGAAATTATTATAGAAAATCAATTCACACCCCTCTTGAGAGTCCTACTCCACCCAATATTTGGTATCAGTTAACTATTATCAATCTTATATATTTTCAATATTCTTATTCAATATTTTAAACTTTTATTTTAGATTTTTTAAAGACCTCTAAATTTATATTTGTTAAAATTTGTTAGCTCTTTAATAATATATTCATTATTATTGAAAATTGATAATAGACAAGAAGGTGATGTTACCAATAGTCCTCCCTACATTAGTGGTACAAATTATGCCAAGTGGAAAATTAAAAATAAAATGTATATATGAAGTATGGGGTTTGAAATTTTGACTGTAATTAAAGATATGTATGAAATAGAAAATACTGAAAGAAATGCATGGGGTGATTCTAAAAAAGATTCATTCAAAAATAATTGCATAGCTATGAATGTCCTATTTTGTGATTTAGGTGATGATAAATTAAATAGAATATCTGTTTGTAAATTTGGCTATGAAATTTGGGATTTCATAGTTATTTCTTACTATGGAACCATTAATGCTAATGAAATGATATATAATTAATTAACTACCAAGAATAATGATTTCAAGATGAAGCCAGATGAAACCATTTAAGATATGTATCTCAGGTTTGATGAGATATTAAATACGAAGAGTACTTTTAGAAATACAGTTGATTCCATAGAAAAATCATGTAGCTACTTAGATGTCTACATGAAGACAGAGAGGATACTCAATATCAATTTGAGAATAATTAGATATCAGTATGTTGCTAGTTTATAAGAAAAATAGGAAAGATGATGATGTATGAGGAGCAATTATAGGTTATCAAAGAATAAGGGGATGAACCAAAGAGAAATTTAGTGTCTTTTAAAACCACTACACCCAAAAATTATGAAATGGAAATAATACCAAATCACTCTGATAGTACATGTAATGCAGATTCACCATTAGTCAACAATGAGTAAATGCATCAATTTTCCAAAAGGTATAAAAATTTATTTAGAACGAATAAGTTTTTTAGGAATCCCAGCTAAAAAGGTAAATGTGATAATAATTGTAACTAGAAAAAGGATTCCAAAAGGAATGATAACACAAATGAAATAGTTTTTTCTGTAATAGAAGAGGACATGTAAATGCTGACTATCCTAAGAAAAAATATAATAAGAAATATGAGGACAAAGATAAAAGATATAAGAAGGAAATTATGGAAACATATACTGCTTCTAAGGACAGCTATAGTGAGTCCAAATCATGAAATTATGTGAAATGTGAAAAGGAAAATATGTGTTTCATCACAAACACATCTGAGGCAATGCTTGAGACTCCGATATAAAATTTGTATTATTTTGGAGATGATTATAATTCTAAAATTACGACCACTGAAAAAATGTTTGAATACATAGAAATTCAAGAAGATAGAAGAAATGAATTAAAATATACATATAATTTTTTTTAAGATACAACATGCTCTCAACTTTACTTTCGAATTTGAACATACTAAAGATAGTGAAAAAAATGATCAATTCCTTAAATAAAATAAAGTGCATAAATTGTAAAATAAGTAATTAACAAAGGACTTAGAGAATTTTACCAATACAAAAAACACTCTTACACAAATTATTGGTAAGAAAATTAACTCTTATGTATATTACCGTTATAGGATACCAACTTGGAAATTAGAACATAGCTAAAAATCATTTTGTATCCAAATCTGGAAGAAAATTGTTATGTCAAGAATTGATAATTTTTCATGCTAGTTAAAAAACATGACAACCTTCTTCTAAATATAGTTTTTTAGGACTAAATATTTTTTATTTTTCATATTCTTCACAAAATTCTTATGAGTGACCCATGCAGAAAGTATGGGTTCCAAATTCACTTATTACTAATATTACACGACCCGAACAAATCTGGGTACCCAAATATTCTCCTGATTGATATTTTTGTAGGAAAGATGTTTGAATACCTCTTGTAGAATTCAATCGTACTTGGATAGTGGATGTTCACGACACATGAAAATTAATTATTCATGCTTAAATAATATGATAAATATTTATTGTGGGAATGTTACTTTTGGTGATAATTTTAATGAAATTCTAAATGGACTTGTCATAATTGGTAACTCTAATTCAGTTTTAATGTCCAAAGTACTTTTTTTGATGGATTAAAGTACAATCTATATAGTGAATCTAAGTTGTGTGATCATGGATTTAATGATAAATTTGAAAATGTTTCTTGTAATTTTTTTAAATCCTAAAAATGACTTAGTATTTACTACCTTTATAAAGTAAAATGTGTAAGAAATTTAAATAGATTCCTGAGTATATCACAATTTTTCCTTCTTAAGTGCCATTGAATATGAGTATTTTCTCTAGAATAGGATATTAGTTCATTGTAATACTCATTCACTTAGAAATATTACTTGGAACAGACTAGTTAAGGATATACTGAAACTTGAGATTCTAAATGAAAAAGTTTATAATCCTTGTCAAAAGGGTAAACAACATAAAATTTCATTCAAACCAAATCATAAAATTTCAACATATCAACCTCTTGAGTTGTTTTACATGGATTTTTATTAGACTATCTATGGGTTCTAGTCTAAATGGGAAGCAATATATCTATGTTCTATTAGATAAATTTTCTAGATACACATTTACTTTCTTGTTTTCTAACAAAATTGAAACTTGATCTTGATTTATTAAGTATTCTAAAACAATAGATAACCTTTTTGGAAATATAATTAAAACCATAAGAGGTGATAGGGGTTGTGAGTTTGAAAACAAAGTGTTTTAGTCCTTTAGTTTTGTCATTTTATTTTTCTACTTTGGTACTCTGATTCTGATTATGTTTTTGGTTGGTTATGGTGGAATTTTGGTATTGTTTAATTTTATTACATTATTGACATGAATCATGTAGTTTTCATTTGGAAATTATATCCTTGGTTTGTTGTATTATTTGAAACAGAAAATTGTCCCCCAATTGTTCATCAATCCCATGGTATTTATTGAAAGCCTTTGTCATCTTAAGGAGGTCCCTTAATCCCATGTAGCAATTTCAACTCAACTTAATCCAATGAAGATGAGTGGGAAATTAAAAGTGGTATCATTTTTTCAGTCTGCTGGCATTCGTTGTTGGTCCTCGATTTAGAATTCATTCTCTCTTTATTCCTTGATTTGGGTTAGTATAATGGATTTAGATTGTTGGGAATTGAAATATATAATATAAAATGAGGTAGAAAACATTTGTATGTTTAACATAAAGTTACCAGGTAGTTGGGTAAATATGTTTTTTGGTGAAAAATATAGGAACTGAAGTCTCATTTTCATGACTGTAGATAATGAGAAGAGTATGAAATGAATATTATAAATGGACTCCCACTAGGATTAAATATCTCATTTGGACTAATTATTTTTTTTGATATAATTGTGTTGATTTATAAAGAATATAGAAATTATTTTGAAATGTATGATTTCGAAAAAAATGTAGTTCTAGAATTTTGAAAAGTGGTTTATTTTGAAAAACAAGATGGATATCTCAGACATTATTAAATATGGAAATTCGATGTTATATAAATCATGGTTGTGATAGTTCCAATGTGATATGATTTGAAATTGTTAAGCCTTCAGTTTTCATAGTGTAAGAAATTTGGAATTTCTTGTGTGAATAGAAAATGGAACCTAGTAAGAGCTATAGAAATAAACTAGAGGAAGTTGTGGAAAAAAGGGTTTCAATTGAACCACAAGTGAACCAGTAGTTGGATAAGGGATAGTGTAATATTTTCATGTTATGGATAGCGGGAACCCAAAATATGAACCAATAAATGTGAACTATTTAGTTCAATTTCAGTAGCATAATCAACATACCTTTCAAGGTGATTCAGAACAAAAAATGGTGTAGGTGTGGCTGAGTAGGATGAAATGAATCATCAATTTCCTAGGAACATCGGTTGAGTGAAATTTCAAGTTAGTGATTTACATGTGGGAAGATCTATCACATTCGTGGTGGGAGTATGTGGTCCCGACTAAAGTTGACCAAGGAATAACATGGGAGTATTTTTAAAAATTATATAAAAAACAATTATATCCTCCCAAATTCAAAATTCAGAAAACTATGGACTTGTTCATGTTGAAGCAAGAGAACCTATATGTGATTTAACATGAAAATAAATTTATGAATTTGGTCAGGTTTTCACTAGAGTATATTGTTAGTGCCTCTTTGAGGGAATACATTTTTTTAATCAGGGTTGAGGTAAGAAATTTGTTTGAAGATTATGATGCTCTGTCTAAGGAAATATAATGAAATGGTAAATAGAGTAATAGTGGAATAAAGGGACATATCATGAGGTATGGGTGTGGGATTCATGTTTATACAAATGGGAAATGTTGGGAACTCTAATAAGGGTAGTAAGAGGAAGACGGACACTTATTTTGAAAGTGGGATTATGGATAGAAATCAGTTTGTAGGATCAGTGAATCTTCCTCCAAAGCCTAAGAGTATGTTGGGATGTTTAAATTTTGGATCCCTATGCCACGTGAAGCAAGACTGTATGACACAACTAATATTATGACATATTTTCAACCACAATGAGTATCTATAATGTTATTTTAACAATTATCCAAGGTTGGGTGTTCATGACACTTTTCAAGGGTTTTTGGCATCTTATATCGAAATGGGATGAGGGTAGAAGAATACAAATAATAAGAAGAGTATAGTTACCCATGCTCACTGGAGGAATACCATATCACCTTAGAAAATTAATTTTTAATATGGTAATAAAGGAAAAAGTGTGTCATATAAATAGGTATTTGGAACTGAACAGGTTATTGTGAATGACCAACCTGAACCATCTAGGATGAGAGGTGTGATTCTTTGTAATTCCACCCTTATAAAATTGTTGTTTGATACAGGTTCATCTCATTCATTCATTTCTACTAATTTTTTTGACATCTGGGTTTCAATGCTAAGGTGGTGCCTTCAGTTTTGAAACATCAAAGTCCTCTTGGTCAAAGACAATTATGATAAATTATGTTTAAATCATCTTGTATAACTGTTAATGGAGTCGATTTGGTGTTTTATTTTATAAATATTAGGATTAATTTCTATGATATAATCCTAGGTATGGATTGGCTAACAATATTAAAGGCTAACATTTATTATTATAGATGAATGGTATGTTTCATGATGGAGGGCGGCATTGAGTATCTATTTAGATGAGAAATAATGGAAAATGTGGATGCAATGAACATATTGGGTCTAGTAGTATTAATGATCTAATATCAGTTGGTGAAATACTCTTTATAATTGATGGAAGAAATTGAGAAGAGTAGCTTTTTGGTAGTTTTAGATCAGTTTTGGGATTTGTTTCCCTAATATTAATTTGGGATTCCACCAATAAGTGAAGTGATGTTTATGACTGATCTTATTCAAAATAAAAGTCCAATTACCCTTCTATATTATCATATGGAACCAATATAATTGATGTAACTGAATGTGTAGTTGTTAGAGTAAGAAAAACAAAGGGTTTATTTATCCTCGTACATCTCCATGGGAAGCACTAGTCTGTTGTGTTAAACAGGAAGCTATAACTCATTAATTTAAGGAATATTATCATAAGGTTAACCAGTTTACAATAAAGAATTTGTGTAAACTTCCATGGAATGATGATATATTTGATCTACTGAGGGGACCTTAGTGGTTCTCTAAATTTGACTTGCTATCCAGATATCACCAATTGTAGGTTTGGAAGAAGAGTATTCTAAAAACATATTTCTGGAGTAGATATTTCCATTACAAGTATGTGATAATTCATTTTGGTCTTAAGTGTGCACCAGTGGTGTTTAGGTAATTGATGAATCATATATTTTATAAAAATCTAGATTCTTTGGAAATAGTGTTTGTTGATGATATATTAGTGTATTGCATAATAAGGTTTGAGCATGAAAACACTAATCAATAGTGTTAGGAATCGTGGGATACCATCGGTATTATTCCAAATTATCGTAGTGTGATTTTTAGATACAAGAGGTATGATTCTTTTCCCATGTTATTTCTAATAATGATGTTTTAGTGGACCTAGAGATGATAGATGTTGTTATCTCTTGGGAACTGATTTTTTTTTGAGATATGAGGATTCCTCAGTGTAGATGGGTGTTATTGAAACTTTATTTATGAATTATCATGATTATCTTCAACTATGATAGCTTTAGTGAGAAATAATGTTTGATTTCAATGGAATGAGTAATTTTATAAGCCTTTATATTTTTTAAGGGTCACTTTAAATAAACACCAATTTTGGTTTACCTAGAACATGTTAAAGGGTATGTGTTGTACTATAATGCATCAGGATCAAGGTTGGGGGTTTTATCAGGTAAGGGGATCATGTGGTTTTGTATATATCATGGAAGATTAAGTTTCATGAGAAGAACTACCCAAAAAATGCTTTTTAATTGGTTGTTGTAGTGGACTCTTTGAAAAAAAAAATTGATTATCGCTTATGTAATAAATTCAGGATGTTCACCAATAATAAGAGTCTAAAACATATTTTCTCACAATGATATTTTAATTTTATTCAAATAATATGGATGGATTATCTCTATATGTTTGCCTTTCACATTATATATACATAGGATAAAAGCAATTCAGTGGAAGATGCATTATGTAGCGAGTTAAATGATCAAGTGGAAAAAGAATATTTGGATAAATAGAAGTTTATTTAAGTCATAGAAAACTGGTTGTTGGAATGTGAAGATCGAGGTTATATGAAGGCTTTCATTCTCACTTCTTACATTCCAGATTTACATAAGACGCTTGAAGAGGTACAAGACTATAATTTAGAGTTTATGGCTATGAGGTCAAAACTCAATGGTGGGGAGACCATTTAGGGATTGAAACTAGAAAGGAATTTCTTCTTTTGGTTTCAAAATAGAATTTTTGTACTAATAAATTTTTAAGAACAACTTTTTTGTGCATACCATCATTTGAGATGCCCAGTTCGACCTGGAATACAGAAGATGTATAAGTCCTTGAAAGCACATTATTGGTGTGTGGGTATGAAAATAATGGTGAATAAGTTTGTTTAGAAATTATTCCCCTGCACCAAGTCAAGTCATAACATTAGAGAATATTAGGTATGATGTAGTATTTTCGAATCCCTATGTGGAAATGGGAGTAGATAGCTAAAGATATCATTATAGGCCTCCCAATAATAGTTTAGAAGCACGAAATAATACGGGTGATAGTGGATCGGCTCAAAATGTTGTCACATTTCATCCTTGTTCATGAATCTCAAATGGTGAAGGTCCTTTGCAAAATCTATATCTTTGAGGAAGAAAAGAGGTATGGTGTACTGGTTTCAATTGTATCATATAGAGATCAATGGTTCATGTGTCACTTCTAGAAATCCTTAAAACAATCCCTTAGGACTCAATAGAATATGAGGACGATGTATCATCCTCAAATTGATGGTAAATCCGATAGGATGATACAAAAGTTTTAACAACTGGTGTGGGATTTTTTGATGGGTTTTGGTGGATCATGGAAGGAACACATACTAATTGAAGAGTTCTCATATAAAAAAATTTATCAGGACTCAATACATATGGATATGTTAGAATAATTGTATGGTAAATTTTGTCCTCCTCCACATTATAGGTTGTAAATAGGTGAGACATAGATGGTTGTTCTAAACCTTGTCCAAGAGACTATGAAAAATATTAAGTTTATATGAAAAATAATTTAGATGGATCTTAGTTCTCAAAAATTGTATGAAGATCATCATCAGCATCCATTTTTTTCGAGGTGGGTGATCATGTGTTCTTCATAATATCTCCTAGGATTGGACATCATCATTTCAGAAAGCAGTTCAAGTTATCTCAGAGATATATAAGCCCTTTTGAGATACGTGAACAAGTGGTAGAGGTGGCATATCAGTTTGCATTGTCTCTGTGGTTCAGTGTGGTGCATAATGTGTTTTATGTATCTCATTTTAAAATGTATTAGAGGGATGATGACCATGTGATTAGATGGGATCTTGTTGATCTAGAGTCAGATAATTCATTGGAACACATTCTAGTGATTATTTTGGATAATCAAGAGAATGTATTTCATGGAAAGAGAATCGGTATGTTGAGGAACTGATGGATACATGGTGAGATTTAGGAGGATACTTGGGAATGGAAGAAATACATGGTTGATAAATGGCCTAAGCACTTTTGAGAGAGATATGGTTTTCTACCTTAAGATAATGGAAATACCAATGGTGGGGAGAGTGTATAATCCCCAGTTTTAGGTATGTATCCCTTCATTTATGATTTTTTATGTATGTAAAGTGGTTGGGTAATTATTTAAAGGGTTCAAAATGTTTATATATGTAGTTAAGAGATTTTATAAGGGTTTATGGTTTGAGAAAAATTAGTGAAAACAATGATAATACTCCAATAAATTGTGAATGTTGAGGTAGTGGGCTCTAGGTTGCGCATGATTAAGGCTTACAGTTTTCCAAACTATGGAGCACCCCTGGTAAACTGTGCAACTTTATATAGTGAGATTTTTCATAGTAGGAACATGGTTTTTCTAACTAAGAATTCTGACCATGCGAGCTACTCCTTGAGGCAGTGGTTAGAACACCGTTAGGGCATGGTTTTCCTAACTATTCATGGTTAAAAACTTGGGGTGTTTAGGATGGATCTCTCACGATTTTGACCCAAAAACCACCATTATGGCCTCATTTTGACTATCACTCAGGATTTCCTCATCTCCATGGATAGAGAACCTTTCCCCATCATTTTTAAGTGCTTTGAAAGAATTTCTTGGTGTTGTAAATTTGGATATTCCTTTCTAAGTATCCTTTATGGTAGTTTTCATGGTTTCTCTATATTTACTCTTCTCTCTCTCCCAGTTTCATTTATAGATTTTTGTTTTGGATAGATATATGGTTTTTATTTCACATAATGGTGATATTTGTCTTTTTTCTGTGTTATTGGGATGTATTTAAGGTGGTTTTCTATAGTATTATCCCATATTGGGGAGTGGTTTGTTCCGTTCAATGTTTTTTCCATAACCCATCAGGTGGGTGGACTCACTCTCGATTACTATTATAAGAACTATAATTATTGATTGGAAATTAATGATTTGGCATGAAATTGATTTTTAAATTTATGTTTGAAGCTCGGTTGTAACCCCTATGATGAAGATTTGTGGATTTTTGGGGAATTGTGCTATTGTTGTGCAAATTGATTTGTTGTTGGATTCTGAAATGGTGATTTTAAATTAGTTTATTTGGTTTAGTTATAGAAATGTTTTTTGAAGTGCATTCACTAAAATTTTAGTTTTATTGAAATTATTTTTACATGTTTGGTTGAAATATTTTTCGTTATGGTTGGTAGATTAATTTTTTATCAATTAATTGATTTTTTATTGATATATTTTTGGAGCATTTTGTTGAAATATTGTTCAGCAGAATGGTTGGTTTGGTTTTGACACATGTTGGGTAGAATGGATTGGGAAAATTTTGGTATGTCATTTTTTGATTAAGTAGTTAATTGGCATGTTAGAATGGGGATGGTTACTAGTTGGGAAGTACCACAACCAAAGGGTTGAAATGTGGTTGTGATGTGCCATAAGAAAAATGGTATGAGGTATGTACATAATGTTCCATATTCAATGGTATAACCAATCATGGGGTATTGATTTGTGTGTGTGGTTGAAGATTATGTATTGGCTCATGTTAAGTTAAGTGGGTTGGGCCAAAAGGAAATGGAAGAAAATGGTGAATGAGTTTTTCATATGCTTTCTTTATATTGTGTATTTGGGAAAATTGTTTTGGTAATGATGTGTTTATCTTGTTGGAAATTTTTTAATTT
The DNA here is from genome assembly GCA_963277665.1 of Viscum album. Taxonomy (NCBI): domain Eukaryota; kingdom Viridiplantae; phylum Streptophyta; class Magnoliopsida; order Santalales; family Viscaceae; genus Viscum; species Viscum album. Next base: position 25,687,631 of record OY728132.1, on the reverse strand, counting down.
TTTAAATGGTTTCATATAATTTTTTTAATATTAATTTTCTAACATGTTATATCCATGTGGTGTGAGTAGGGAATTATTTTTGGGAGAGCCTCTTGAGTATAATTACTCACCGTATACTTTGGGACATTGGTGATTTTATAGATTTCATTCATTATGACACATGTAAAGGTAAATCATCTCACTTATTTAGTGGAACATCATTATTCATTGGTTTTCTTATGGTGTTGAAGCTCGTAAATTTTTCGGATCTATGGAGATATATATTTGAGTCCTTGAGTTTTTATTATTATTACACTTTGGTACTCTGATTATGTTAATGTTATTGGTTTGTTATGGTGGTATTTTGGTATTTCTGAAGTGTATTACCTTACTGACATTCATTATGTAGTTATAATTTGGTAATGGTATTATTGGTTTGTTGTTTTATTTGAAAGGGATAATTTTCCCCCAATTATTCACGAATCCCTCTACATTTATCACGAGACTATGGAATCATGGGGATGTCTCTTAAGGCCAAGTAGTACTTATGCCTCAACTTAAGCCAATGATGAGGTGAGGGACTGTTTCGCACGGAATCCGGGGATGACCTCCTGGATGGGAGATTCAAACATTCCGATCAGTTTCTAATGTGTTTGTTCGTAGAACCGGAAACATCCTATGATTCCACATCCGTTTGGACCTACTTTCCAAAGGTAGGCGCTCATTAGCTTGTGGGTTAATGAGGCTTAGGAATTTGCATTGGTCGAGAGGATGGGAGGTCGGACTCATCACACCTTTTTGAGAGGAATTATTGTATAATACGGGACTCTCTTTATAGATTTAAGTTATGTTCGTGAATCCTTATTACATTACCAAATATAAAATGAGATTTCCTTTAGTTTAACAATCAATGATTAAATATGTAATAAATTTGGAGAATCTTTTATATGTATTCGAGGTTCTTCATCAATAGAGAATAATCTGTATATATTTATAGATTCTTGGTCAATGGTATCCTTCAAAATATTTATATAAAAGTCTCTTGGTCATTATGATGACCAGGCTGGTTTTAAAGCCACTCAGTGGGGCACTTGAAGTTTATCGTCATTCAGAAGGATAATGAATTACTTCAGAGTTGGGATCGAACCCATAGATGGGCTACCTACGTATCCTTTGATTTGAAAAAGGAATCAGAACCCACGTAGTTCGAATAAGGGTATGATGTTTATGATTGATGGCTCAAAGCAGGATGTCACAATTACTTTTACACCCTAAGCTCATGTGAGTCATGCTCGGTGTGAGAAACAAGAGGTATTAGTAAAATTTAGACAGTTGTGCCATGAAAGATGCAATCATAAGAAATGGTTTGGGGCTTATTTATGTATGACTGCCCAGATAGATGAAGGTTTAGGATTCACTTTTAGAGAGAAAATCCATGAATAGGGTCCATAATGGTATATGTGCTTCATGGAGATTTGAATACTCTAATTTTGGGGATTACTCCTAAGGAGGATGCCCAAGTTAGGAAGGTACTTATGATTGGGTTTTACTCCTGAAAAGGAAACCCAAATCATGGGTAAATTAGGACTGGTTAAAGAGAAATTAGGGGACTTGGGGCTTATTCCTGAAAAGGAAGCCTAAGATTATAACTGGGTTTTATACTTGAAAAAGGAGACCCAGGTTAGGGATTAAGGCTTGGGGCTTACTCCTGAGAAGGATGCCCAAGATACAGGACTCAGGGCTTATTCCTTAGGAGGATGCCCAAATTAAGCGACTTGGGGCTTACTCCTAAGAAGGATGCCCAGGTTTTATGACTGGGACTTATTCCTGAGAAGGAAGCCCAGGTTAGGGGACTTGGTTTGGGGCTTACTTCTGAAGAGGATGCCCAAATTAGAGGACATGGGGCTTACTCCTGTGGAGGATGCCCATATTTTGAGATTGGGGTTGGGGCTTACTCCTAAAGAGGATGCCCAAGTTAAGGAATTAAGGTTTGGGGCTTACTCCTGATGAGGATGCCCAAATTTGGGAACTTTAAGAATTTGGGGCTTACTCCTCAGGAAGATGCCCAGATTAAAGAACTTATAACTAGGGATTATTCCTGAACAGGAGTCCCAGGTTAAAGATTCTCTCATCTTAAAGGATAAGGTTGAATGAATGAACTCTCAATCTTTGGTGACATAAAGATGTTTAAATCACTAGGTTTTGAGAGATATTCCACATACTTCCTTTCAGATAAGGAGGTCAAATCAAGAAATCATGCCATAAATGGCTTTGAAGAGTGTCTTGAAGACTGAATCTTGAAAAGGAAAGGTGTGATGGCTTAAGAGGGGTAAAATGGGCAAGATGGGCACCCAAAAAGGTATGGGCGCGCAAGTCTTGAAAGGCGCGCAAGTATTGCGGCGGCGCGCAAGTATTGGTCGCGCAGGTATACCTGCGCGACACATGGTGTACTTGTGCGATTTTCAACCAGCATTGAAATACATGAGAGACTCTTTATTAAACCCTTTAGAATCCTCTTGAGGTTCATCCAGAAAAGGGACGTGAAAATTCTATTGAAGGAATAAGGCGGCGCGCAAGAATGATCAGTTCCCTTAAGGGCTGGCCACTCAGGCGCGCAAGTGTTGATGAGTTTCAACACTTAGGCCTTCCTCCCTCTCTTTAGATCTTCCGTTCTAGGTAAGAAATTACCTTATAAGTGTTCCGGAAGCTTTGAGAAGAGACTTGGGCGTCGGGAGCTTCAATCCGAGTTTCTGGAAAAATATCCTCTCGAATGGGGGGCCCACAGGGTCTATTTATAGGTAGGAGAAGACCTCGGGCGGTTACCGGGCAGTTACCTACTTAGGTCATGCAAGTGACTTGCGCGACCAAGGGCGTCGCGCAAGTGTACTTGCGCAACAGTGAGATAACTTGCACGGTTCAGTTGCTAGTGATCCTTTTTTCCTGCCTTTGTTGATTTTTGATGTTTTCTTCAAAGGATGAATCACTTTGAGCCCAGATATTCCCTTTTCCGATCTTTAGATTCTGTGACGAAAGGAGTGTCAACAAAAGTCCCCCCCCAGAGTTGGATCCTGAGAGAAATGAGGATTTGACTCTGAGGAAATCGAATCCATCCAAAGGAAAAGGGGGCGTGCAAGTCTTCAGTGCACAGAGGACGGCACGCAAGTTTGCGTCGTGCAGGCCTTAAGCGCTCTGGGTACGGCGCGCAGATAGGCTTCCTGGCCTATAAATACATGGCTTTTGGCCGTGTGTAGCATCTGATCCCGAATTTCTCGAGCTCTCTCCGTGCAGTTCACCTAAGCCGCGCAAGTCTCTTTTCCACTGTTCCCTCGCTGTCTCGCTACTGTAAAGGTAATAGGGATTGTGCGGTAATACATACGAGATAAAAACTTCCGCGGCACATGTAACACTTTCGTGACATTTCCATACTTGCGCTCCTTAATGCCTTAGCCATTTTTTGATTTCTTCCACAAAGTTTGTGAAAATTTAATTCATTTATAAATTAATTTATGCAACTCTTTGTGCAGAATTAATGGCTCTTAGACCCAGATTAATTGATGAACTGGCTAGCAAGCAGATAGATGATATGATGAATATCATTGGCCCTGATTACTATACTGTCAAAGATAGTACTCTTCCAGATTTGGCTAAGTATATGAAGAAATATCATCGAAACTTTCCTCATTGCACTTATCTACCTTTGTATTGCTATGGTCATCTACAAGAAGTCATTATTCCAGAAGTAAAGAATTATATTCCATTTTCGTGGTTTCAGAATTATACCAATTTTGCTTCAGCAAATATCTCAGGTGGAGGATTATTTCTAACTGCTGGAACAGTGGAGAAGGCTTATGTGATGCATCATAGCCCTTGCACACCAGATCTGAAAAAACATACACCTGAGCTTCAACCACATTTTCATCCTTCAATATTCCGAAATGCTCAGATGGATCAATCCAAAGGCTGGAAGAAAAGTTGGGATTTCCATCCTGGGGGAGGTGTGAATCCAACTTGGATGTGGGCATACTGGGTGCGACAGACTTGCACAGAGTTTATTGAGGACCTGAAGAGAACTGCAATATATGAGGCTGTTTGGTTTGGGCAAACATATATTTACAGACATGATAACTTCGTGCCAGAGATACTCAGCCACTGGATCCCAGCAACTAATTCTTTCCATTTGACTCATGGAGAAGTAGGTATCAGTTTTTGGGATGTCCACAAGATTTCAGGAGCTCCAATCTTGGGCGATATGTATGATGAATTCATTCCTCCCAAGGTAACTTGGAATGATTCAGAGAAGACTCCTGCTTTAGCTCGAGAATTATTTAAAATCTTCCACAGGCTCAAGAGTTCAGAGACCTCATTAACTCATTTTATAAAAGATATTCATCCGGAAGAATGGATGAATGTGTTTCTTACTGAGAAGAAAGGGATGGATCCAAAAGAAAAAGGATCTAAGAAAATGAAATCCAACGATACCAGGCCCAGACGTCCTACCACTTGTCCAAAACCTGAGAAGAGAGGAGCTCCTGGAACATTCTGGCCAACTCTAGAAGCAGGAGAGTTTGAAAAGTGGGGATATGAAGTGAATCAAATAATTCCAAAGAAAACTCATCTGGCTAGTTTCTTGGCAATGTGGCTCAGTGATTATCTCTTGCCGGTCAGGGATTCGAAGGGAGGCGTTAGGCCAGGGACCTTCGTCAATGTGGCAATGTTGGCTGAGGGAAAAATGGTTGGGTTAGCTACCCCCATTTTAGCAAAGATTCACAGGAGTTTACTTCACGTCTTCCAGGGTAAATCTCCTTTAAGAATAGTGGGACCATTCCAGGTTTTGTGGGGATGGATCGCCACTCACTTCATGACTTACAATGTACAGAATGGATTACAAATTCCTAGAAGCTCTTTCAGACCGTCAGTGCAAGCATTATCTGGAATTGCTCCATTAGATGTTAATGGTTATGACATGAAAGTAAGGCTGAGCATGTTTAAGGAATTCAACTTCTTTCCCTATGGAATTCCGCCATCCGGGCGGTTTGTTGATGATGGGACAACCCATTTGGATTTGAGGGCATACATGCTAGCTTGCAGGGATGGCGTGTTAGTAGCCAAGATTGATGGAGAAATCATATGTGAGGACTATGCTCCATATAGATTTTCATGCCAATTCAAATGTTTGCAACAGATTGTTGTATCCCCTCCGGTACATGTCAGGTTAGAGAAACATCTGATGGTTGCTCGACAACTATGGTTGCTGACATCAACAGAGAAGACTGGGGCAGTATTTGATCTACTAGTTGAAAAAGCGGCACATAATCTGACTACATTTTATGCCGAACACTGGATAACATCATTCCCCAAAGGGATATTGAATCACCCAGTATATCAAGTGGGAAAGAGGAAGAGGACTGTAGATAAAGAAACCCTTCCTCATGAAGGTGATGCTTCTCTACCTGAAATAGGTTCAACAGACTCCTCTTATAGAACTGATTCATCGGATTATCACGATGGGGATGATGAGGCACAACCGGCAGCAAAGCGGTTTCGTGCCCGATATAATCCTCCGGCCAGAATTAAAAGACCCACTCCATCAAATCCTGGTGAGTTATTTCATTGTAATAATTTCAATCACTGCTACTTTATAAATTAATAAGTCTTACTTTCTTATTCTTTATCTGTAGTTGTAGGAGCTGGGAATAAATTAAAATCGAAAATTGTAGGACCTTCCTCACAGCCTTTATATCTAAGACCAGAGGCTGTTCAGCTATGGCAGAGCTTATACTGTGGTACTGAGACCGCCTGGCTGGATTCGTGTGAGGGCCTACAACTTCCTGGAATAGGAAATCTTGTAGCTTCTAAAAATCTTCAATACGAAGATAACCCCAATGAAGTGAGAGCTTACATCAGAGAGCTGGAAATGCTCATATATGCCACTGATGACTTCGTTCCTATCACCAGGCAGGTGAAGGAAATGATTGATCGTGGCGCCACTGAGGGGGCTGGTGGTTCTGGAGATGAGGAATGGCAAGAGTACGTGGCTCCTGAAGATGTAAGTTTTCTTTCCTTATTTTCATTGCAACTTGATTTCAGTTGAAGCTTTGTTACTTAAGGAAGTTATTTTCTTCATCTCGCAGCTTGCAAAGAAAGGAACTGGGGTTCCTTCGCCACAGTATAGCCCTGGTGGTACTGCTATCGGGGCTGCTGCTGATTCTCCTCGCGAACCAGGCGAGATATCTCCAGGCCAGCAGGCCATGAATGAGGCACTGGACACAGCCTTCCTTTCTCCAATCCAAGTGCCTATAAGGGAGACCACTGATACTCCAAAAAAACAAAAGAATCAAAGGCAACGAAGGAGGAAATCCGTAGCTAAACGTTTCATTAGCAGTGGTAAGTCCTTCGAACAATCATGAGTTTATACCCATAATCATATGGTTACTCATATTTCTGAGGATTGCAGGGGCTTCTTCAATTTCCCCCTTGAGGGAAGGGACTGATCCTTTTTCAAAGGCCTTGGAGGGTGCTGTAGAACAATCACAGACCCAAGCTGACTTGGTTGATCCTGGAGAAGAGCTAGCATCCATTCCCAGTGTCCCTCCTACTGCTGAAGATGCTATCCAGGGTCAGGGGTTGCAGGACATAAGTCGGCAAGAAGATGTAGCAAATGCTCCCACTGGTGAGACTAACCAGGATTCTGAAATATCATTGGATGAAATGGTGAATCAAGGAATGACTATCGAAGAATTTTATGATCATGCTAAGTTGTCATGTGATTTAGAAGACCTTGGGCGTGAGTGATACCCTTCGCCCAACGTTTTAAAAAAAATTACACTTCTAACCACGACTAAAAACAAAATGCTGTTTCTTCCGTAGAAGCTGCTGAACTGCCGATGCCCGAAGAGGGCGTGGACACTGATGTCAACCCTATCATTGCAGAAACATTAGCTCAAGTAGAGCTAAATCCAATAAACCTTCCTGAGACCCATCTTGAAAATCCTGTTGAAACCGGGAAAGATGGGGAAACGTCTTCTCATGTTGCTGAAACATCCTTGGGTAAGGGATAATAATATTTGTGATTGTACTTTATTCGCAAGACAATCTATTATTTTGTTATCCTTTGAAGCTGACTAAATCTTTCAATTAATCATGCAGGACCGTCAACTGCAATGACTAGATCCGGAGGTGAGGCCTCAGCCTCTGCCCCAACAGGAATTGAAAGTGAAGAAGCATAAATCAGGGGGGGAAAGCAGGACAGGGAACTTCTTTAAGTGCACTAATTCCAGATTATATACCCCCTTCTGACGATGATATTGAATCAGATCCAGAGATGCTTAAAGCATTCATCTTTTCACGACGTAAGGCATGGAACAACATATGGAACATCATGTCTGGGGTTACTTTAGAAGAGCTACCATCAAAAATTTCTCGATTGTCATCCCAATTTGTTATACTGTGACATGGTGGTTTTGGGTATGAAAAGATCCATGCTGCGGGGAAACAGATCATTTTTAGGAGGGAGCAAGCACAGGAAAGTCAGGAAGATTTGACCAGAGCGAAATTTTCAGTCAACATAGGCGAATTTGAGGCTGTGGTAACCCAAGCTGAGGCTGATTATGCTGCCAAGATGAAGGATCTAAAGCAAAAAATCAAAGAAACGGTCGTCCAACAGGTGCAACTCCAGCAACAGTTAGATGCTGTTACTGGGGAACTTGATCAGCTTAATAAATCATTGGATGAAACTCATATGAATGGCATGAAAGCCATCACAGATGCTAAGAAGGCACTTCAGCAGGCTGAAAAGAGTGAAGCTGGTCAAGTGCACGAGCTTCAAATGACTGCTGATAAAGCTCAGGATGCTATATATCAAATGAAGACTTATGTTGACAATCTTTTGTAATTAATGAAAAAGAGAAGAGACTCCAGTCTGTGGATGTCTTTCCATCTCCTGTGTATCAATGAAAAACACTTTTGTCTTCAATCATTTGTACCTGCATTCTTTCATTACCCGCTTCAATTTTACTTAAGCCAATGGGCCTAGTAATCATAGTTTTATTTTTACTAGGATTATTACAAATAATCCTACAAACTTTGAACCTTTTAATTGCTCAATATTACCTAAATCATACAAAAATGTATATTTAGTGAGCTGGAACTTGACTTTTATTCAGAGTTCCTTTGCCTTTTGTGGGCAGTTTAAAGTCATGCACGCCGGACATAAAGGGGCTAATGTTTAAGGTTGAAATAGCTTTGACCAAAATGGATTAAAATGGATTCAATTCCTTGAAAATTTATCTGAAAAAATATTACCATACTTGAGTATGAGGGAAAAAATGTAAACTATGGCTTAAGAATATTTGAATCTGAGGAATGATATGAAAAAGAGCTAAAAGGCATTAGAAGAAGTAGTTTCCAAGAATGAAGTTACTATTATTTAAAAAAACCCGTTAGGGGGTTGAAATATACAGGGCCACCTAAGGGCATTGGCTGCATGGTTAAATAAATAGCATCTTTCGGCTGACAAGTCTGTTATGTGGACTGTTTATGCAAGGCCACCTATGGGCACGTGCTACATAGTCAGGCAAAAGAAATCCCAGAAATTTACTTTCCTAGTGCTAAAAGCCAGTGAATGTTTATGGAGATTCAAATTTTCTAAAGTATAGAGTTTGTTGTATGGAAAGAGGTACTTGAATATGGAGAAGATATTTCCGAACAAGAATATCGAAGAACTAGATGAATATCACTCCTACGAAGGTCTGACCCAAATGTAGGGAAGAAGAATAAACCGTAGACTTGAATACTTTCAGATCATGAAAAAGGATATGGGAAAAATATGTTAAGGATGGCTATTTTTTTGCGGATCCCTACATATTGTCGTTTAAGAAAAATAAGGACAAAAGAGGCATTCTTCCCAAGAATGAAGTTACTATCATTTAACAAACCCGTTAGGGGGTTGAATTATGCAGGGCCACCTAAGGGAATTGGCTGCATAGTTAAATAAAATAGTATCTTTTGGATAACAAGTCTATTATGTGGACTGTTTATGCAAGGCCACCTATGGGCACGTGCTTCATAGTTAGGAAAATGAATTCTCAGAAGTTTGACATTTTTGTGACTAGAAGTCATGAAAAGGGTTATGAAGATCTGAAAATATTTAAGGTTAGGATTATAACACATAAATATGGGTATTGTCTAATGTATATAGAGATACATAGGTCAATGATAACCATAATCATGTTGTGGCTGGGTCCTGAATTTATATTTTGGACTTCACTACGTATCTCATAAGAATGAGAATCAAGCCATACGTAGTTCTTGAAATGCAGTTTAACGTCGTACAGGACGAAAGTATGAGTGATCTTAGTTTAGGGTCATAGAATTTGGACCATAATAATGAATACACAGTGTGTGTTTTCATGAGGACTTTTCAGCCAAGGGACTGAAAGTGAAATTTGGGGTTAGGCCCAAAAGACTTGGGGCTGGATTCGAGGGATACTCGAATGTTCCTACGTATCACATAAGGATGGGAATCAAGCCCACGTAGTTCTTGAAATGCCCTTTGTACAAATTTGGTTCGTACATGTGAACGGTGAAAGGGGACTTTAGTGCAACGATGGTTTAACCTGAGATAAAAAATTTAGGCATTACCATGTATGCACGTAGTATTTTTTTGAAATGAAACATGATTGAAAAAAATCAATTTCAATAATAGTTCTCTCTAAAGTGAGGAGATCAAAGAATATTGTAGTTTATTGTCGTACCGGAAAAAAGTGTTGTATAGTTTAACGTCGTATAACAAGGACGAAAGTGAATCAATGTAAAAAATATTGATTCTAGGGGCGGTTTCACAAATCAACATCATATGAGATGGTGGTGAACCGATGTGAAGAGATTATTTTTGGGTTTGAACCCTGGGAGACTGCCTACATACCCATCCTGGAGGGCAAGGATCAAAGTCCGTGTAGTTCAATTAAAGAATGAATTAATGATCAAGTTGTTCTTGGGGACAACGATCTAATAAAAAAATGTTGTTGGGACTTACACATGGTTAGTGGCCAAAAGGGGGTGTTATGGTTGATGTTCGCTCTAAGCTCACGTGAGTCATACTCGGTGTTAGAAACAAGAGGTAACAATAACCTTAACGATGCACAGTTTAATGTCATGTAGGACATATAAAGGGACTATGCAGTTTAAAGTCTTGCAGTTAGGACTATTGGTGCTGCACAGTTTAGTGTCATGTAGTAGGGACAAAATAACACACCATTTATGTCATGTTGGATGAAAGTGCGAATAGTTTAAGGTCATATGCATGGACCGTGGATGGTTCAGTTTAATGTCATGCTGGACCTTTGATGATTATATAGTTTAACGTCTTTCCAGACATGAGGGACTTTTATACAGTTTAGCGTCATGTAGTTAGGACGTCACAGTTTAACGTCTTGCTGGACATAAGGGATTTGCAAATAGTTTATGGTTATATACATGGACCAGGGATGATGCAGTTTAAGGTCATGCTGGACGGTTTAGGGAACGTTTTCACAGTTTAACGTTGTGTGGGACGAAGTTGCAGTTTAAGGTCATACTGGACCATTGTTGCTTATGTAGTTTAACGTCTTTCCAGACATAAGGGACTTTCCTACAGTTTAACGTCATGTTGGACGAAGTTGCATTTTAAGGTCATACTGGACCATTTCTATATAGTTTAACGTCATATAGCAAGGACGAACTGGTGCCGCACAGTTTAGTGTCATGTTGCAGGGACATCTTCTTTTCTACAGTTTAATGTCATGTTGGACGAAAAAAAGGGCAAATAGTTTAAGTTCATATGCATGGACCGTGGATGATGATGTAGTTTAAAGTCATACTGGACTAACGAACACGTGAATAGTTTAAGGTCGTATACACGGACCGCATAATTTAACATCATTTTGGACGAATTGGAAACTTTTTAACAGTTTAATGTCATGTAGGACAATTCAAGTAACTGTTACAGTTTAACGTCATGTTGGAAAATAGAACATTTATATATTTTAACGTCATGTTGGACGATAGAACATTTCTGTACAGATTAAAGTCATGTAGCTAGGACTAAGGTGAACCAATATGAGGATATCAGTTCTGGGGACTTTTTACAGTTTATCGTCATGATGGACGATGAAAGTGCCACACAGTTTAATGTCATGTTGCTAGGACACAATATAGTTTAATTTCATCTCGGACAAAATATAGTTTAATGTCATCTCGGACAAATAAGGAACTTCTGTACAGTTTAATGTCATGTAGATAGGACATAATACAGTTTAGTGTCATGTAGGACATAATATGAACCAATGTGACTGTTTTGGCTCTGGGAACAATATTTTGTGTTTATACAAAATACTTCTTCAGAAATCTGGCATTACTTGGAGTCGTGATGTGTTCTCCATCCATTGAGATTAGAGAATACGCTCCATTGGAGTAGACCTTATGTATTGAATAAGGTCCTTCCCATTTTGGTTCAAGCTTGGGAGGCTTCTTTCCTGGTATCATTGGTGCTCTGAGAACCAATACCAATTCTCCCTGAATGAATGAACGAAGATGAACTTTTTTGTTAATGGCTCATGATATTCGATTCTGATAGATTTCCAAGTGGTGCAAAGTGCACAATCTTTTCTCATATAACTGTTCCAATTCATTCAACCGCTTTTGGGATTGCTCATCTGTAGATAACTGATCACAAATGTCTATAATGAGTGAGGGAAATTGAACTTCAATTGTAAAGACTTCTTCGGTTCTATATACTAATGAATTTGGAGTTGACCGCGTTGCATTGCGAGTGGTAGTCTGAAAATCCCATAAAGCATGAAAGAGTTTATCAGGCCATGACCTCTTATCTTTATCCACCATCTTTTGCAGTATATTTGAAAGAGTCTTGTTGAAGGCTTCTATCTGGCCATTAGCCGCCGCATGATATTGAGATGAATTGTTGGACTTAATGTTGTATTCTTGATACAATTTCTTTACCTTAGAAGAACAGAAGTTGGTGCCGTTGTCCGTCAATATGGTATGAGGGACACCAAATCTAGTAATGATGTTAGACTTGATGAAGCTAATAATGCATTTAGAACTGACTTCTTTGAGAGGTACTGCCTCTTCCCATTTGGAAAAGAAATCAGTAGCAGTAAGAATGTACTTAAACTGCTTGGCCGTAGCTGAAGGGTATGGTCCCACCACATCCATTCCCCATGTGGAAAATGGCCATGAGTATTTAGCTGTATGAAGCAACTCTGGAGGTTTATGAATGAAGTTGGCATATACGTGGCATGAATGACACTTTTTTGTGAAATTAACACAATCTTGTATCATTGAAGGCCAAAAGTATCCAAGCCTTCGAATTTGATCAGATAGTCTATGTCCAGACTGGTGGGCACCACAGACTCCTACATGCACTTCTTTTATGACAGCCATTGTCTCTTCACCATCAATACATCTGAAGAGAACTCCATCAAAACCACGTTTGTAGAGAATTTTCTCGAGGTGGTTTGGGCTATCATAAAGAGTAAAATTGACCACACGTCGCTAGATTTGTTCTTTCTCGGCTCTATCAGGTGGAAGTGTTCCATTTTGAAGGTATTCCCTGATAGGTGACATTCATCCTGTAGTATGACCATACGGTTCAGGAATGGGACTAATTTCATTAATTTCCACTGTTCTGACTTGAACATAAGGTGAAATTGCACGATGGTGGGCAATACAGATGGTTGTCTCGTCCCGATTTGGATCTGCCAAAGCTGTGGCTATATTAGCCAGTGCATCAGCTTGAGCATTTTGTGATCTTGGGACATAAGAAAATGTCGGTTCTGAAGGGAATTCCGACATTAACTCTCTGACGTAATCATAGAAAGGGATTAATTCTTCTTTTCTGATGGAATAATCCCCATTGACTTGTTTGATTACCAGGTCTGAATCACCTTTCACCTTTAAGTGATTCACTTGTGCTTGAAGCGCTAACTCCAAGCCTGTAATGAGAGCTTGGTATTCAGCTTCATTATTGGTACCACCTTCCCACAACAAAAAGGAATAAGGTAACACTGCCTTATCTGGAGAAATGAGCACAATTCCTAAACCAACTTTGTTGAATTTAGGATTTTCCATTTTCTTCCCTATTGGACTTCTAGAAGCACCATCAAAATACATTACCCATGTTTGAGGACTCTCTTGAATAGAGAAAACTTCCTCATCAAGGAGTTCGATATCTGAATATGTGTCTTCCACTAAAGGATGTTCAGCCAGGAAATCAGCTAGATCTTGGCCCTTAATTTCCTTTTGAGACACATACTGAATGTCGAACTGCTGTAGAATAACCGCCCACCTTGCCAGACGTCCTGTAAGCATTGGACGACTAAGGATGAATTTGAGCGGATTATTACGAGATACCAATTGGACCTCGTGATGTTGCAGGTAGTGTCTCAGTTTCTGAACTGCAAAGATTAATGCTAGGCAGCATTTTTCAATACTTGAATACCAGGTTTCTGCTTCAAGCATAGTTCTACTGAGATAGTAGAGACTATTTTCATTCCCAGCATCATTCTTTTGAGTGATAAAGGCACCCAATGATCTCTCAAAAGCTGTCACATAGAGGATAAGTGGTCTACCTTCAACAGGTGGCATGAGTACTGGTGGACTCAAGAGGTATTTCTTGAGAACAACAAACGCTTCTTGACATTCTTCAGTCCACTGGTAAGTGACTCCTTTTTTCAATAATTTGGTAAAGGGTAAACTTTTTCCTGCCAAATTGGCGATGAAACGCCGAATATAGGCTAAGTGTCCTTGAATTCCTCTTAATTCTTTCAAATTCTGAGGAGGTGACATACCAAGGATTGATTTGGTCTTCTCAGGATCGACTTCAATACCATGATGGCGTACAACAAAGCTGAGGAATTTTCCTGAGGTTACCCCAAAAGCACATTTTAAGGGGTTCATCTTCAAATTATGTTGTCGAAACTTGTGGAATATGACTTCCAAATCATCCAAGTGATTAGAACGTTGTTTGGATTTAACCACCAAATCATCTACATAGAATTAAACAAAATTCCCTAAAAGTGGTTTGAAGATACGATGCATGGCGCGTTGATATGTTGCACCTGCATTCTTTAAACCAAAGGGCATCACCCGGTAACAAAACACACCTTGAGGAGCTCTGAAGGCTGTATATTCCTCATCTTCTAGGGCCATTCAGATCTGATTATATCCGGAATATCCATCCATGAAAGAAAGTACTTCATAGCCAGCCGTCGCATCAATTAAGAGTTCTGTAATCGGAACTGGGAAATCATCTTTAGGACAATACCGATTAAGATCTCTGAAATCGATGCAAACCCTAATTTGTCCGTTCTTCTTCATTACAGGGACAATATTAGCCAACCACTTGGGATATTGAACTTCTCTGGCGAAGTTGGCTTTGATCAGCTTATTCACTTCAGCTTCAATTTTGGAAGCATAGGTTGGGTGTGTTCTTCTCGCGGCTTTCTTAAAACCTCGATGTTCTTTTGGTAAACCCAAATGATGAGTAGCAACATCAGGATCAAGCCCAGGCATTTCTGTATAATTCCAAGAAAAATTATATTTATTTTTATTTAGAAAAGAAATATACATCTCTTGCTCTTCAAGGGTCATGGCCGAACTAATTAAAGTGGGGCGTGGATCTTTCTCTGTACCCAGATTTACTTCTCTGAGATCATCCATAGTGGTAGAGATACCCTCTTCAAATTCTGGAGGAGCATCTCTAAGATCTTCCTCTTCCTCTTCATCATGTGTTAGTTCTTCCATTTCTACTTGAAAAGTAGATGAAAAAATGAAATTCTCATGATCATAAGAGATGTCAAAATTTTCACATTTTGAAGAAGAAGCTTCCATTTCCGACCCTATTGATGATAAAGGGTCTTCTTTGGGAAATAAAGAGGAGATGATGGATTGAGAATTGACATCATTATTCACCTCTGGTGTTGCTATAACTTCTTCTATCCTGATTAGCGAAGTATAGACTTGTTGGACTTCAGCAGATGAAATGAAAACGTCACCACTTATGCTTTCATCACTGCTTGGTAGGATACCAATTTATCCCATGTTGTCTGGCTCGATCGCTGTAATTGACATTATGGATCTTTCCATAAGAGTATTTTGATTTGGGCCTATTTTGTCAATTTGACTGATAGGTAACACATAATCTGTACTCACATGTGAAAATGGATTTATTGGAATTTTCTCCAAACCATATGGAGCATTAACTTTAGTAATTTCATTCATTGTATATTTTTCTATTCCCTTCATTTGATAAAATTCCACCTCAATGTATTGAGACTCACATGTCTTGAACGGGGCCTTATCACCATACAATGTTCCAACTTGACCATCAAAACAGTATTTGAGACATTGATGGTATGATGAAGGAATAGCTGCATGCTGATGTTGCCAGGGTCTTCCATGCAAGATATTGAAAGCTGAGTCTTGATCAACAATCATGAAATCCGAATTGGATACAAGATCTCCAAACCGAGTTCTGAGTGTAACTTCTCCCAGTGGTTCTTGTTCATTTTTATCATATCCTTTCAAAATCATGGTAGAAGGAGATATATCAGATTCTGTGAGCCCCAATCGACGAAGGGTACGAATGGGAATGAGGTTGACTCCTGAACCATTGTCAATGAAAGCTCTTCGAACATCTATACCATTGACTTTGCCAGATAAGTACAAAGGTTTTATGTTCCCATGCACAACATCATTTTCATCTTTATCAGTAATAGATATCACTACATGGCATTCTGCATGATTATTCTCTATGTGATAGATTTCAGCTGCAGCAATTTCAGCTTCAAACTCCTGAGGACTTGACAAAGCTTCGATGAGTGCTTCCCGAAGATCTTGTGACAGATTCAAAGCATCCAAAATTGATAACTTGGATGGTACTTGGGCCAAGTGTTTCAATATATCATACTTTTGATCTAGAGGTCTTCGTTTCCCAATAGGAATATGCGGTTTAGCAGGTACCTTGGAAGCAGATGCTTTGGAAGCTGATGCATCTTGTATTGAAGTTGGAAACATCCTTGGTTTTGGATGATTAGACTGATTAGATCCATTTACTTGCTGAGATAAAGAAGATGGAACATTTAATCTGTCTTCCAAAATAACTGTGCCAAAACTAAGTTGGCCATTGGCAGAAGAACTTTCTTGTTCTGTTTGAGCTCGCTGAAGGGATCTACCACGAGTTTCTGCTGCATATACAGTGCTAGCAGGGGTAAAATTAGAGTAGTGGCTTCGGAAAGATCCACGTCTTCCCCTGTATCCTAAACCTCTAGAACTTCCTCGGATTCCCTTATTTGATACAGGGAATTCAGGCTCATCAAGACTGGTATATGGATCTGTTAATTGAATCATATTAACAGAACCAAAGATTAACTCTTCATCTGATAAAGACTCTGCCTGGTTAGCCTGTTTAGGCTGTGCCGTTTGGTGGGACGGTGCCCATGGCTTTGAAGTAGATGGAATGAAATATCCCAGAGTCAAAGACAATTTAGGCTTTGATACATACTCATCTTTTCCTGATTCCTCTTTCTTCTTTGAATTGCGCTGCCCTTTTGAGGATTTGTCTTTTGATGGAGGCTTTACTGCAGCTTTTGTAGGAGACACAATAGGATTCTTCAATTGTGTTCTCAAAATGGAATGGGTCCGATTGATTGTCTTTCTAACCATCCAAACATCATATTTTTTCGCAGTTTTTCTTTTGACTTCCTGCCACTCGCCACCTTCCTCTGGATCTGTAGCGGTAATACACGCCACATGAGCTGAAGAACCCTTCAATTTGACTTGTCCCAAGTCGACCATCTTTTTCAGGAGGTCTTTAAAGACAAAACACTCCTGGATGGGATTCCCCAACATTTGATGAAAGGGAAAATAATTGGGACGGTCTTCATCTCCTTCCTTGTTTGGCCTCTTGTGCCCTGGTAATTGAACCAAATTATTTTCCAGAGCTGAAATGAAGTAACCAGGAACTTCCTCACTTCGGAAAGAGTATGTTTTACTCTTCAAATCCTCAAATTGTTTCTGTCGTTGATCTCTTTGATCATTTGGACGAAACAGCCTTTGTTGTTGGAGTTCAGGAGGTGGAGCCCTTCGAGAAGATGAATGTTTTGAAGTAGAAATAGGTACAGGTGCTTGTTTAAGCATAACTATAGCAGTTTCTACTTTACCCATTCTTCTTCCTGGAGCTGATGGAATTATACGAGATTTAACCTTAGCCTGTATAAGGGAATCTTCAATCTGTTGAGCGATTGAAGTAAGGTCTCGAAACCCTCCTGTGTATTTCACAGGGATCAATGGCGTGCGTAATTCGTCACACAAATTTTCCACACAGATTGGAAACAATTCCTCCTGAGGGAGTGCTAAACTCAGGGAATACGTTAATCCCTTCCAACGAGTAATGAAATCAGAGACTCTTTCATTCTCCCTTTGCTTGCAGTTTGTAAGATCGAAAACTTTTGTTTTTGGAAAAGTTGAGTTAAACTGAAGAAGGAATTTTTGACGAAGATCCTCTCATCCGATGACTGACCGGGATTGCAAGCTTGTATACTAGACAAAAGTTGGTCCTTGCAAGGTTCGCACGATGCATCTGAGTTTCACTGCTTCTTGCTGCTCTGGAGTTCCTATCATAGGATCACAACAAGACACGTAATGCCTCAAATATTGTTCAGGGTCGCCTGATCCATTGAAAGTAGGGAAAACAGGGTTTCCAAAACTGGATGGAGGAGAAATTGAATCTACCCATTCAGGGTAAACTTTCTTTTCAGGTTGAACTTGTGCCCGTTTCCCTTCCATAGTTTCTAACCGAGCTGTTAATGACTCAATAGTAGTTATTAACTTTTGAGAAACATCAGGTTGAACTTGGTTTTGGGTAGGTGCAATGAATTTAGTTTGGACAGACGTGGTGGTTGGTGTTGTAACTGATGGTAGTGCTGCCAACCGTTATTGCGTTTGACCCATAGGATTAGACCTCTGAGGGTGTACTGATAAAGGAGGATATTCCTGATCCATCTCAGTAGTTACAAAAAATTCCTTTGGCTGTCGGACTTCAGCATTCTTAAGAAGAAGACTACTCTGAAGTAGTTCTGCATTCAACCTTCTTAATTCTTTCATTTCTTCCTCCTGTTGTGCAAACCTTTGCTCTAATGAGAGCGATTGACCTCCTTCAGAGGAAGGGTGAGAAGTAACCTGATTCTTTCCTTTCTCCTTATTGGATCCTTTTCGGAGATGGGGAAGTGGGTTACTTGAAGGAATACCCAGATTTTGGGTAAGCCTTTGATTACGTGTGCGCACACCTTCTTCATTTAGGTCTGTGTGCGCAACTTCTTGAGAAGGAACCTCTTCGTCTGATACCTCTGATTGAGCCTCATCTGGTGAATAAGCAGCAACGGCATTGATGACATTAATGGATTCATATTTCATGGAATCCTTTCTATCAGCATTTCTGTGATATTGAATTTTCTTCCATGTCCATGATGAGACATGGAATTCCGTTGACTTGATCCCTCAGGAACTTCTTGGAGAACCGTCACTTGGAGAGAATCTCCTGATAGCTTGGCTCTTCGTTTGTCTTGAGACTTATTCCCTAATAGAGATAATACTGACTTTCTCTGAGGGAGGGATTGAGGATTTGAAAAAGTCCCCAGTCCGGTGGACTGGGGATGTTCCTGCTGCTTCCACTCAACTCCTCGAATCCCATTTGTTGACTCTGAGGGTTGGGTTAGAGAAGTCCCCGGTCTGACAAGCTGGGGTGTCTCTTGACATGCTATGTCTGATATCTTCTTAAAATTTCTCTTGATCTTGCGAATCTTAGTTCGGAAATTAGCTGGATGCATTAACCTGTATCCACTTTTATCACCTGGTTCAATAGACCGTTGTATGATTTCCAAAACTACTGTCATTTGATGACGTGTTTGCTCCAGACGAAAGGCTTGTGCAATATTCTCGCCTTCTTGATGTACGAGCAATTCAACAACTTGTTCTCTATATACTTGATTTTGAGAGGAACTAGTTGAAGCCTGTTCTTGAGCAAGCTTTTGATTATGAACAAAGCCCATTGATTGTGGCCGGCCATGGGCAATAACATTGCATGAGACCATTTTCGGAGGGCTTTGCTGACTGGAAATCACTGTGAAATGTAGTGCTCCGTGAACTCCCCATCCTCTGATATGAACATCAGATAGAGCATTGGCAATTAACTGACGCAATTTTCTTAGTGCGCCAAGGCATGAACGTTGAAGGGTTCTCTGTTGCTTTTCAGCCTTCGGATACCGAGAGACTGATAGAGATGCCAAATCAATCTAACGTTGTATCCCTTCTATTATCTTAAGATGATTTTCATATTCATCATAAGATAATACCTTCTTCTTTAATTGACAAAGAGTTTTCCATATGTTGAGACGAATATCATGGATTCCATCATCCGTCAACATCTTTGGAATGTCGTACTGGGAGTCATCCAAAGGCCAAAACATGACTGGTACTTCACCTTTTGCCAGTTTTTTCCTCATGTTCAGCATTTCCTCTTTATCATTAAATGAATATTCTTCTACCTGTTTTGACCAGAGTTGGTGTTTCCTTGTTGCTTCATCGGATTCAACAAGATTGGTAGAGAGATCATTGATCAAACTAGAAGATGCATGACTTAGGGGTGTTTCGGAGAATGACCTACACCCTGGGTTATCTTCTGATTGAGAAAGTATTTCTCTTGTTAGCGATAAAGCATCAGACATGACTGGTTTTGCATTTGCAAGTGCCTCAAGATAAGAGGTCTTTCTCGGCACTACATTATCCAGTGGAGTATTTTTCAGGAAATGTGTATCACTACTGCGGAGAGGAATTTCGCAGCGAAGTTCATCATCATGGGGAGGACCACCATAATGGGTTACATCAAAAGATGAAATCTCTTGCTCCTTGGTCTTCTGACCACACAGAGGGTTCCTGTGGCTCTCATCTGAAGAAGAAACTTCAAGATTGATCGAACTTTCATGAAGCAAGCCTTCATGAGGAAGTGTCTGTTGAAGACCTTCAAAATTAATGTTCTCGTTATTGGGAACTGAGGGAGTAGAATCTTGAATTCCGACAGATAAATGTCTGAGGGCTTCAAGAACTCCAGCATCGAGCAGGGCCTTGTTGCAGATTGGCCTTTGATCTCCTGACTGTGATGGGCGGATCTTTTTCTTAGATGCCTTCTTACTCACTTTAAAAACCACTTGTTGAAGAAAGTGGTTACTCTGAGCAGGTGTATGTGCTTGATCAGGAAAGATGGTCAGGTTAGGCTGACGATCTCCACTCAAATCAGTTGTATGTGCCTGACTTGGTTGTCCGTATGATATGGGGGAGTATGCCCCATAACCCTCTTGGACTGGAATAGATGTGTGTGTCTGTTCCGGAGTGAATCGTTGATGTGTCACTCCACTGCTAGGGATAGATTTATGTGTCTGTCCCTGAGATGATGCTAAAGCTGTTATGATATCCTAGCAAGCATCCAGAATATGAGCAGGAATTTGCTTCTGCTCTTTCACCATTGACAAAATATGTTTGGTGACTTCAGCCGCCGGAATGGGGATATACGTCCATTCCGAGCTTGGAGTAGGTGTATGTGCCTGCTCCTGTCCTCCTTTTCCTGTCAGTGAATCCTGACAGTACTCAAGTGTGGAGGCAGAGAGTTGAGTCTGCCTCCTGTTTGTCATCGGGGCTTTCCAACTGGCTTCTCCGTGCGCTACCAAGCGAGACTGTTGGTAGGCTTGATTAGTATTAACAGGTGTATGTGCCTGCTGATTACACTTCGCCAAACGCGGTTGACGAGATCCATCATATGTTGTCAAACGAGTCTGCTGACTAACTGGTGATGTATAAGCAGGTGTATGTTCCTACCTATAGTACTCTGCCGGAATAGCCTGGCGGGATTGGCTTGATGCTGCCAGACGAGTCTAGTGGACAGTGGAATTAAAAAGGACAGGTGATTGTGCCTACTCGTTATTTTCCACCAAGTTAGGTTGGTGGACTTCTCCGGAGATGGAAGGGATGACAACCTGCCCATTGTTAACCGGATTCCATCTCTGGGGGTTCATCTTGCCTGCTCGGGTTCGAGGAACCTGAGCTGAATGCCTGGAGTCGGTACCCTCATCATGTTGAGGGTGCACTACCGCACGAGTCTGGCGGCGATTGTTGATGGGAGCCCTCGAGAAGGACTCCTGTCTGTTTGAATTAAGGCCCTGCGAGACCTTCTCATTCACTTCCTCAGAGTAAGGGAGTGAATGGAAATTGTGTTCCGGGGATAACAACCCGAAACGGTTGGAGACGGTAGTCAGCACCGCCTGCTTCTTGATCGCTGGACGCCGTTGTCCGGACGACCAGGTAGAGTTGTTAACTTGGAGGGCTTGATGAGCGGCCTCCAGAGTTGGGATAGTACCGTTGCGACGGTACTTCTTAACCAGTGCATTAGAAACCCAGCGTTGAAGACGCTGAGTTGGTGATGTCATCCTCAGAGCGGACGACGTTCCAGCAGGAGTAGCAGCATTGGTTTTCATAGCAGTAGACCTCACAGTAGAGGTGTTTACAGCAGTTGTATTCACAGGGGTGAATTTAAGGATAGCCATTTTGCAGAAGATCTTGAGAAAAGAGTGCCTGTTCCATATAACAGACATAATCAAGATGAATCCGGCCACTGCATCTTTTGGATGATCACATGTCAATGATTGCTTTTTTGGCCCAAGGGGCCTAACAAATAAGAATAACATCACTTTAACTTGGTTAAGGATTCACGTCGGGTTCACCATTTTTTGTTTCGCACGGAATCCGGGGATGACCTCCTGGATGGGAGATTCAAACGTTCCGATCGGTTTCTAACGGGTTTGTTCGTAGAACCGGAAACATCCAATGATTCTACATCCCTTTGGACCTACTTTACAAAGGTAGGCACTCATTAGCTTGTGGGTTAATGAGGCTTAGTAATTTGCATTGGTCGAGAGGATGGGGGGTCGGACTCATCACACCTTTTTGAGGGGAATTATTGTCTACTCCGAGACACTCTTTATAGATTTAAGTTATGTTCGTGAATCCTCATTACATTACCAAATATAAAATGAGCTTTCCTTCAGTTTAACAATCAATGATTAAATATGTAAGAAATTTAGAGAATCTTTTATATGTATTTGAGGTTCTTCATCAATAGAGAATCATCTGTATCTATTTAGTGATTCTTGGTCAACGGTATCCTTCAAAATATTTATATAAAATTCTCTTGGTCATTATGATGACCAGGCTGGTTTTAAAGCCACTCAGTGGGACACTTGAAGTTTATCTTCATTCATAAGGATAATGAATTACTTCAGAGTTGGGATCGAACCCATAGATGGGCTACCTACGTATCCTTTGTTTTGAAAAAGGAATCAGAACCCACGTAGTTCGAATAAGGGTATGATGTCTATGATTGATGGATCAAAGCAGGATGTCACAATTACTTTTACACTCTAAGCTCACGTGAGTAATGCTCGGTGTGAGAAACAAGAGGTATTAGTAAAATTTAGATAGTTGTTCCATGAAAGATGCAATCATAAGAAATGGTTTGGGGCTTATTTATGTATTACTGCCCAGATAGATGAAGGTTTAAGATTCACTTTTAGAGAGAAAATCCATGAACAGGGTCCATAAAGGTATATGTGCTTCATGGAGATTTGAATACTCTAATTTTGGGGCTTACTCCTAAGGAGGATGCCCAAGTTAGAGGGGTACTTATGATTGGGTTTTACTCCTGAAAAGGAAACCCAAATCGAGGGTAAATTAGAAATGGTTAAAGAGAAATTAGGGGACTTGGGGCTTATTCCTGAAAAGGAAGCCTAAGATTATAACTGGGTTTTATACTTGAAAAAGGAGACCCTGGTTAGGGATTAAGGTTTGGGGCTTACTCCTAAGAAGGATGCCCATGATACGGGACTCAGGGCTTATTCCTAAAGAGGATGCCCAAATTAAGCGACTTGGGGCTTACTCCTAAGAAGGATGCCTATGTTTTATGAATGGGACTTATTCCTGAGAAGAAAGCCCAGGTTATGGGACTTGGTTTGGGGCTTACTCCTGAAGAGGATGCCCAAATTAGAGGACTTGGGGCTTAATCCTGTGGTGGATGCCCATATTTTGAGATTGGGATTGGGGATTACTCCTAAAGAGGATGCCCAAGTTAAGGAATTAAGGTTTGGGGCTTACTCTTGAGGAGGATGCCCAAATTTGGGAACTTTAAGAATTTGGGGCTTACTCCCGATGAAGATGCCCATATTAAAGAAGTTATAACTAGGGATTATTCCTGAAAAGGAGACCCAGGTTAAAGATTCTCTCATCTTAAAGGATGAGGTTGAATGAATGAACTCTCAATCTTTGGAGACATAAAGATGTTTAAATCACTAGGTTTTGAGAGATATTCCACAGAATTCCTTTCAGATAAGGAAGTCAAATCAAGAAATCATGCCATAAATGGCTTTGAAGAGTGTCTTGAAGACTGAATCTTGAAAAGGAAAGGTGTGATGGCTTAAGAGGGGTAAAATGGGAAAGATGGGCACCCAAAAAGGTATGGGCGTGCAAGTCTTGAAAGGCGCGCAAGTATTGTAGCGGCGCACAAGTATTGGTCGTGCAGGTATACCTGCGCGACACATGGTGTACTTGCGCGATTTTCAACCAGCATTGAAATACTTGAGCGACTCTTTATTAAAACCTTTAGAATCCTCTTGAGGTTCTTCCAGAAAAGGGATGCACAAATTCTATTGAAGGAATAAGGTGGCGCGCAATAATGATCAGTTCCCTTAAGGGCTGGCCATTCAGGCGCGCAAGTGTTGATGAGTTTCAACACTTAGGCCTTCCTCCCTCTCTTTAGATCTTCCGTTCTAGGTAAGAAATTACCTTAGAAGTGTTCCGGAAGCATTGAGAAGAGACTTGGGCATCGGGAGCTTCAATCCGAGTTTCTGGAAAAAGATCCTCTCAAATGGGGGGCCCACATGGTCTATTTATAGGCAGGAGAAGACCTCGAGCGGTTACCGGGCAGTTACCTACTTAGGTCGCGCAAGTGACTTGCACGACCAAGGGCGTCGCGCAAGTGGACTTGCGCGACAGTGATATAACTTGCGCGGTTCAGTTGCTGTTGATCCTTTTTCCCTCCTTTGTCGATTTTTGATGTTCTCTTCAAAGGATGAATCACTTTGAGCCCAGATATTCCCTTTTCTGATCTTTAGATTCTGTGACGAAAGGAGTGTCAACAGGGAAATTACGTGCACTCATTCCAGATTCATCATTCCCAAAAGAACTCCTCATTGAAAAGTTACTTACATATAATCCATGTGATAACCTTATATCTTCCTTTTTGAATAATAAAATCCCACCACCATACAAAAGTTCCCTAAATCACAAGTGTTGCAATAATTACCATCTGATCCTCCAATGTCTCCAATAGATCAAAGATAATCTAGATGATTCATATCAACCCTTATGTATCCAAAGGTCATATCGTTCCTTTGAAGGATGGAGGATGATAGAGCTAAAAATATCATCAATTATCGTCCATAGTCTTTGAACCTCTATTTCCTTTAACATACACCGTGAGGAAGACACCCAGTTGAAGTCTTCAATCATACTGAACCATTGTAGCAAGTGTGTGAGAATTATCTTACACAATTGGTGGTAGAATTGGAACATCCTATATCCTGATAGAATTTTTGGATGATCTACCTAGTGTTCAAGAAAACGTCTCTGGAAATACATTTTCTAAAATTCCAAAAGTATATTTTGAATACAAGAATTCATTAATATCATAATTAGTCTAGATATCACACAAAGTTTCTCCAAGGATTCTACATATAAATTAAGGTGTATACCTCCTATAACTAACCATACCTGACCCCAAGCGCTCCATAACTACACATTATTCATAATCATATATATAATAAGTAAAAACTCATTCTCAATTTCATCTTATTAATCCCAAAATAGATATATCACTACAACATATGACATAGATATATCTCTAAAAAACTATCATTCTATCTTGAATAGATAGTAAAAATAAAATCATTAAAATTGAAAATTATTATACAACACACAACATGTATATATATATATATCATGTGATCCTACATGGATAATCATGATGCATGAATGCCCCCAAAATACCTTAAAATTTTAACAAAATAATATACTTTGGGTCAATATGTTACCATAAAACAATGATTATAAAAGAAATATTTCCAATGGTAACTCATAGGGTTGTTACAAAAGTGAAATCCAAGTACTCATTCAACACCCCTAACTGAGTTCAATATTTACTAACTCATTTATACTTTACCACAGAAAAAATTCAATAAAAAAATATAGGGGAACCCCCTTAATACAACTTTGTAATTCCCTATCCCAAATCATCAAATCCAAGATGATGTCTAACATAACCTCATGCATGCCTCCTCATATGCATGAGGTTGTGGACTAGTAGTGAGATTTGGATTGAGGTCACTATAGACACTATACCCACAATATTAGTAAGACAAGCCTCAAATAATAATAACATTATGGAATAAATATATAATTCTATAATTATTATATTGATTTTATGTCGAGACATATAGGAAAATAATCTAATAACCCCTACTGTATTGAGTCAAACAGAGTAAAATAATGATATGTAGATAAGTAAAATTCAATGACATCTCTCTAATGTTAGTCTTGGTACTACCTTTGAACAATATTCCCCATCTCCAAACTCCATATCACTAGGGCCTTTCTATTTCATGTATCTCAGATTATGAAGTCTGTACGGGCATTAAGATGTCTATGTAGAGAGTGGTTATAAACCATATAGGACACAACCAATGTTCCCTTATCATGATTTTACATGTTCAAGAGTTTATTCGATGATAATAGATAAATGTGAAAGAAAAAACATATAGTAACATACTAGTAGAGCATGCACTATCCAATCCTTCATAACCCCCAGCTATACCTACTTCATATTCCTGAAAGAAACATAGTCATAATGTTTTTGGGAACTAGAGTTAACCATATGGTCTCCACATGTGTCCCATAACCACCAAAATGATAATGAGTCTCAGGTTAGGCCACACGACTATCATATCACCACCTATCACATCCCCCTCAATGGGATTTTTCAAAAAAAAATGTATGGAAAATCCCTCTTTATGGAATAGCCCATGTACGTACTAACCAAACTTCTAACACATCTCCCTTAAGTGAAATAGTCTATATGGATCAAGTTTTATGGTCAAATGAAAATAAAAAATGAATAGAAAATGTACAACATATGTACAAAATTATAGATCAAATATTACATCATATCAAGCAATAAGCATAACCAGCACGAATCCACATGTAAGAAAACATAAAGCATATGTCACATAGGATATGCACACACACATGTTATAGAAAATAAATATTCTATAAACCATATAATAAAATAGTTCTATTTCAAGAAAAAAGTATATCAGTTTCCAAAATATGGTAATTAAATTCCAAATTCATGCTTTCTGATGTTAATTCCAAAGGTTCACAAATGAAACATCCCTTAAAACATGTTCGTGTATTAGTCAGTTCAAATTACTCCCCAAGTATTCCTAGAATTTATTTCTATTATTTTATCACAAAACTAAATAGACACACCACATGAAATAATATTTTCTATCTTTATAATACTCCTTGTTAGGCATGATAGTCCCTTATCACTTTATGATAATTTTGGGTTAAAATCATTTAAGAAAAACATTATCAATTATATTGAGGGATTAAAAAATATTAATTATAAAATTATTCATGGTAAAAGGATAAGAGGATATATAAATTAATACCTAGAAACAATATATTTAAAAATTATACACCTAGGAAAATAGATTAGAGAGAGTTTATACAAAGTTTGGACCCAAAATAAGGAAGTCATATTGTACAAGGTAGAATTTAAAAATCTCATTTAATTGTTTTTTGAACTGTCCAAACTCATGTAGAGATAAAAATTGATGGGTGGAAGATGTTTTTATATTTTAATAAGAACAACTTAGTTTTATGTTCACAACATTTAAATACTTAAATTAAATTCATCATTTAATTCATATTTTATGTTAATCTTGAACACGATGCATTTAACCCATCCAAAACATGATTTATGAGCATCAAATGAGTTAAGATAATTAATTATAATAATTTAAGAATTTTAAAATATTCAAAATGTATTTTAGGATCTTGTTGGGGGATAAAAAATGAAAAAATATTTAAAAAAATTCCAAAAAAGAGTGATATGTAAGGGTAACTTGGTTCTACTCATACACCGCTCACATTTATCATGTGAATGAAATGAGTTTTACCATTTCACAAGTAATGAACTCATATTTACCATTATGAAAACCCAAATTTCCCATTTCTACACCTTAAAAATTATAGGTTACCTATATTAATCCCACACCTATGCTTTCATATTTCCAAAGGTACACTTATGTATTTTTACTAAATATAGAGAAACTCTTGCACAGTGTATAGAAACACCATATTACCTTTACTTGGGTATAAGAATAAGAGAGTTACCTTTATTTAACCCTTTAAAACAAGGTAATTACCTTACATAACCCTTTAAAAATCCTTCTTACTATTAGGAATCATTTTAAAATAGTGGTTTACCCTTTTATATCCTTTAGATGTTCAAATTTAACTTTATTCCTACCCTATCCCATATGTAAGGGTATAAATTTAATTAAAAATTTGGGATTTTCACATTAAAAGAAATTTGAATTATAACCAAAGAGGATTTATGAAAATAATTATTTTATATTTTTAGTGCCACATGACCATTATTAAGAAAAATATTATATTTATATTTTAAGAATAATTAAAAGTCTGTCACTCCCCTCTCATATAAAAGGGATCCACCTCTCCTCTCTAATTAACAATGTTTAAGAAATCTAGATATGCATAGACCTACTTACATACTTTTCTAACTTCTTTTCATGCATCTCAGAGGACATCATGCCACCAAAATACCAACCTAATGTGGTTTTAGGTGTAATCAAAAGTTGTTTTTTCAAACTAAAGTTATACCTCCTAAAAAGGGTTCATTAATGTTTATTTATTCTTCCAATTCCTTAAAACCAACATAAAATGATGATACAAAATCATAATTACCTATAATATATCAAAATTTTATTATTTGTATTATAAAATTATATTTCATAACATCTTCGATCCTAAGGGAAATGAAAAAATTGATCATGTGTATGTATGGACTACCAACTCCATGAAATGATGTCTTTATTTTCATCACCACCACACCCAGATGGTTATAAATATGTAATTAAGGAAAAGATAATTTTTTATCACATTATTATGATTATTTATAGATAATATAATATTATCCTCTTACACTTATATCTATTTAAAAATGATATTGTCATGTGTGATTTTGTGTGGACATCCTCCTCTATAATGGGATGTGATTCATTTTTCATTTCATCCCTATATGTATGGTCATAAGGATGGATTCAATGTTTAAAAATTATATTTATATTCAGATTATGATTTCTTAAAAGTAAACCATTTTCTATTTTATTTATTTTTCACCCAATATAAAAATTGAAATGTCACTCATGCGTATGTGTGGACTACTGTATCCATGAAATGATGTATTTAGTTTTCATATCAATTTTTTAGTAGATAGATATAAAAGTTTATTTAATGAATAAAATTAATAATTAAAACTTTTTTATTATTACATAGATTATGAAACCATAACCAATGTATAAAAACTACAAATGTTGAACTGAAACAAGCATAAAAATGGAATGGTTAGCACTCAAATATCACTTTCGACCAAAAAATGTTAATATTTTTATGACAAATAAAATTAATGGAAATTATTCATTAGTAGTAATCCAAATATAATTCTCATATATATTTATAATATGTATAAATTTTTTATAAAGGATATTAGAGAATGTCTTAATAAGAAAACTTATAAGGTAAGAGATTATTTCACAATCTCATTCTTATTCAGGATTTTTTTATATAAGTTTCCATTGAGAAAATTATATAATATTTCTCTCATAAAACCCATATATTTTATTCTACTCTAGTAATTTTGTGATTTTTTTTAAATCTATTATTTTCTCTTTGGAACTTAAAATTGTCAAGAAAATGTTTCAAAGGGAATATGTCCATATTTCTTCTCATTAGTCATTGAGAATTTTCTTCAATGTCAATGTTCTTAAAAATTGTTTTATTGAATTTCTAACTTACTTTTCAATTATTTTAAAATAAAATTTACTGTTGTTTACTTCCCTTGAAAATTATTGAAATGTATCTTTTTAAATGTTTTCCATTAGGACACGCTATGAACTTTATAAAAAGAGTGAAAATATTTTTTTTAGTGTTTACCATATGGCCAAATTTTCTCACGATCATGGATATTATTTCTTATCCAAATCCATAAAAAAGATTTTATAGATTTTCAAATAATATTCTAAAACCATTATTCATGGATTTTTTTTATTTCAAATTTTTTTTAAAAGAAAACGATATATCTTTAGGATTTTCAATTTTCATTCTACTTTTTTTAAATGATAGTTTTTCCTATATTTGAACATCTATTAAAAAATATTATGCTTCACATGAGATAGAATATTATGATATTATCTTCATTATGTTTATAGATGGATTATGATCATGATTTTTAATTTATTTCTTTGGGAAAATATTATTATGTTGTATGTAGTTTTTAAATATAATGATTTGGGATTATTATTCAATGTATTATAACACATTTATATCATATGATGGATAAATTGGACTTATTATGTGACAGGAAAGTCATATTAAGACCCCCAATTCATCGATAGTTCCCATTACAAAACATTTTTTGGGTATCTGGTGTATGAAATACCTATTTATGTATTATTTCATGGAATTGGGGCTTGATGATAAAATTATGTTGAAGAATATTTTGTAGTTTATGATTATGATTTTTTTTATTTTTTATCCACATTATAATTAATGTTGTTATTCCATACATTTATATTCCCCTTTTATGCTATTATTTATATAATATTTTTATTTATTATTTATTTCTACTATATTATTCAAAAAAAATTCATTCTATAATATATTTTATTGCATATTTTCCCTTACTAAGAATCTAAAATCACACTTTAATATAATTTTCATTCCCCAGTGTTCCATGAAATTAACATTGAATGATTTTCAAGAAATACTAGATGAAAGAAAAAAATTATAAATGATGCTTTAGTTATTATTTTATTATTTATAATGTAATTTGAGAATAAAGTATGGAACTATTTTCCCAAGAATACTAAACTATTTGATCTCATGGGATGTGATCTCTTGTATTTTGTAACAATGTTGTAAGTTAACTATAGGCTATAAGTTACTAGAGTAATATTATTACAAAATTATTGAGGTTAACCTAATTATTATTCCCCTCATTCTTGGTATATTATTTTCTTTACACTTACATGGGAATACATAACACGTAGGATTCTAAAGGAAAAAAGTTGAGAGAATCCATATGATGAATTAAGGTAATGAGTCATCCATTCTACCATCTATATAAAAACATATATATTTAATGCACCTTAATTCAAGATTTATTACAAAAAGATACACATAGTAAAATCCTAGAAAATCACGAGGCCTAGTTAATATTGAAAATTAGGTAAATATAACATTAACTCAAAACATTGATCCAACAGTATTATTTAAAACATCTTAACATGGTCTTAAAATTCCATAGATCTTATAAAATTTCATGGTATATCTTGGGGATGTATATATGAAATGGGTGATCTATGAATACTTGTTAGGGAATAATAGAAAAATAACATGATGAAATTAACACATGTTAGTCAAGATTGAAATCAAAGTGACATAAAGGGTTGAGAATCATATTCATTAAAATTGAAGCCTGATATAATAATATATAATCAAGGTAACATAAAATTGCAGAAACAAAAAAAACATTACATCATAAGAATAAGTTAAGGCCTACCATGGATAAATCTTAACAAAGTATTCTCAGGATAAACTACAATGGACAATACATGTAAGCTCATGAGATAAAAAAATTACCTAGTTCATTAGATGATTGTATATTTTGGGACCATCTTTCACATTCATATCATATATATGAATTTTTGTTTCACATATATCATACAAAATAAGAGTGTATTTCATCATTTCTAATCCCATAATTAGGGATTATTCATAACATATATGGAAGTACACTATAAATGAAGGATATTTCCATTTTAGTCAATATCTTTGAGTGAAAATGGGGATGTGTATTCACAATACAAATGCATGGCATAGAAATTCATGAGAGAATTTTGACATCCTAACATGTGTACATAAAGATTCATAGAACTGACTACTGAGAGTAAAATGTGTTCTCTAATTAAATGGGAATCAGAAATACATTAAAAGATATGTGTAGAAAATACATTACAACATGAAAATTTGGGAATAAAAACTCTTATTATATGTATGGTACTCAAGATTAAAAGGAATATGGGTGGATCTTATTCCATGAGAGGGAACATATCAATACTAGGAAGGATATTCTTAAGATCTTGGGAACACCTTTATAGGGATTTAAAGATGGATAGGAAGAGTTACATATTGATAAATGGGTTTTCAGTGAATATTAATGGGTTGATTAGAGGATATTTATAGTAAAATGGTGGGGAATTCATTATTAATTTCTAAAAATATGTTTTAGACTCCATATTAAAAAAACATGACCAAAAACCCTCTATTTTCCCCATTTTTATATCAAAGATGAGTGTTTAAAAATTTATTATATGTGTATGAACTAAACATATTAAAATAATACCATTGGTGATGTGTAAGTGATTCATATTCATAAAAAATTGTTTTTAAGACACATAAAATTTTGTATAGGTTTTTATGTATTAATTATATTATTATATAATTAATACAGTAACTTAAAAAGAAAATATTTTAGATTTAAAAAAATATTTTGTTCATGGTGACTCTGTAGGGAATTAATTACATCAATTTTGTGAAAATATGATGCAATAATACAGGCCCCGTATTTATACCATATTTAATTTTCACCAAAAATTGGTCTATCTAAGAAAGTTATGAAAAATAAATTTTTTTATTTTCACCATAATGATTTGAAAACTGACATTTATTTTATAAGAAAACATAAATAAGAAAATTTTATCTTATAAAAAATCCTTATTTATAGAAAAATACTAATTTAATGATACTTAAAACTTTCTGACACTTATAAAATTTAAATTTGACTTCATCAAATTAAATTTAAATTCAAATTTTAATAACTATTTTTTAATAAGAATATTTTACTAAAATGAAATGTATTCAAATAATTATTGTCCTTTTCAAAAGTGTGTCTAAATTGAGAATATATGTTCCTCAAAAATACAATTTGGATTTATTGGTATCAAAAAATTATTCTTAAAAAATAATTATGTAATTATTTATAAATTATTAATAATAATTGATAAAAATAATAATTATTTAATTAAAAGTGAAAATATAAAAATGCATATTGTTATGGCATATATACATAACATATATTATATCAGGGTATGCTCTAAGGGTATTATGTGCAATGGATGTAATTTCTTGGGGTGGTTTGGAAAACATAGTTTGGGTCATGATATATATAAACATCAAATTTGGAAATAAATGGTTCTGTTCAAGTATTATTTGTTGGATCTCATATTGGGATTGTTCAAGGGAAAATCCGAGTGATATTTTCACCCTCATAAGCTCTGATAAATGAGATCTATAGGTTATGATCTTACTGGATAAGGCCTTCTATACTTTTATTTATTTCAATTAGATTTTTTCAAAACTATTAATATATACTAATCATAATGGTCAGTGTACAATAAATATATTATGAACTATTAATATTATCAATAGTCATTCAAATTTGATCTGTAATTTTTTATGATGGTAAAAATTTACCAAAGTCCAGTATGTTTTTTCTATTACTACACTACATAATAAAGATTTCATTAATTCAAAAGGAGAGTTACATTCAAAAATCAATGGGTCATTTAATTCCCCCCCCTACAATTTGTTTACTCAAAAATAAACATTATACACTAACATAGATGAGGGTGCTTCTATTTCTTCACCTATTCTATTTTCCATGTTTCTTCCTCAAATTTTTTGTTTTTCCATAGTACTTTCCAATTCGTTTTGTCCCATTTCAAGGAAATTTTTCTCTATGATATATTATTTTCAGTGGTTTTTCCTCATATGAAAGACCATTCCTTAAGGGTACTACCTCTAGATTCAATACATGTGAGGGTTATATTATGTAATTCTTCAAGGGGGATACATGAAACATATTATATACTTCAGATAGATTAATTTGGAGGTCCAGTTGATAAGACACTACTATAATGCAATCAAGGATCTCAATGGGGATGATATATCTCGGAATAACATCAACCCAAACCACATGAATTTCTTCCATAGTGATATATTATGGAGAACCCTATCTCTGAACAAAAACTCAAAGTCTTATGGATGATTGTATGTGTATATTTTCAGTCGAATTATAACCAGTTTCATGTGATGATGAATTGACTAAACCTTCTATTTCTTCTCTTGGATAAGATCTTTCCCTATAAGCTTCTACTCCCTAACATCATCCCAAAATGTTAGAGTCTCACTCTTCTACCCATAAAAATCCTCCTAAGTTTCCATTTGAATGCTAGAACATAATTTTTTTCAAACGATAACTCCACATGGAGAAGGTGTGGATCCCAAAACCCTTCAAAATAAATTGATCATCATATCATAATATCATCTATAGTTTTAGTGGTTCTTTTAGACTTACCATATGTCTATGGTGATAACCAATATTTAAACTCAACTCTATATCCAATGCTTGTTGAATGATTCTTTGGGACATCAAGGTAAGAATCGTATCTCTGTTAGATACATTGGAGAGTGTAACTCTATACATTTTTACCACTTCCCTTTTTTTATATCTCAGTGATTTGGTTGAGGGAAAAATATTCATTGAGAGAATTGAAATTTCGTGACTTTGAATAGTGTTCGACTACACCAATGATTGCATTATTTCTATATATTTCATGGGATTTCAATGATAAAATTCATTAATATGTTTTCCCATTTTGATAATGGTATGGAAATGGTTGTATAAAATTATTAGACTTCTATTATTCATCCTTTATTTTTTAATCCAAGAATCATGTTAAAAATTAGGCAATATCTGTCTCCATGTTATCCTAGAAGAATGTTTTCATTAGATCTCTAAACATCTCAAGGATTCTTAGATGAATAGAGAAGGATGAACTATGTGCATCATCCGAAAGATCCCTCTTTCATTTTGGTATTCATAGAAAACATATTTCGGTTCCAATCATTAATACTCCATCTTTATAAAAGATAAAATCTATAATATTTTCTATATTTTTTATATCTCAACATCATCCTTTTGATTTTAATTTATCATATAAAGTGTTGATGGTTGAGCAGATAATTTATAAAAAAATGATGAAGATCATTTTTTGAATTCTCAGGTGCATTCTTTGTATGTCAAAGAAGATTAGATATATTTCAATTCTAATCATGGATAGGATTTCAAAATCATTTCCACTCGAAGAACATACCACTTATTTTTCTTCCCATTATCATAATGGATTGAAAAATTGTAAACATTTTTCAACTATTCCCAATTTCATTAATTCATATTGAGTTCATTTTTTGTGAATATATACATGAGGATTTTATAGATTTTTTATATGTTACCCTGCTCACCATAGATATAATTTTACCAAATCAATAATTTGAACATCATTGTAGTCAATTCCAAATCATGAGTTTGGTATTAAGACTCAAGGACATTCAATTGGAAGGAAGAATATGAAATTGATTTTTCATCTTGAAATATTACACAACCCATTCCCTTTTTTATTTATTGTGTTAGATCAAAAATCCTTCCTCACTTGTGTTTAATGTGATCATAGGCTTTGTAACACAGTATTATGATTTCTAGGTACTCCCTTGTTTATTATTTTTCTATCATACTTGTTTAGGTGAATTTGCGGGCATCTCAAGTATAGGCATCATTTTTTGGGGGAAATGACCTAATTTTCAAGGATTTATGTTTATATGAATTAATGGAGTCTGAGTATAAACAATTTAACGGCATTGAGGGGTTCCCACCATGTTCAGGGAATAGCCCAATTAATTTCCAGTTTTTATATTTAAAGTTGGGTTGTTTGATATATTCTATGTGATTACACACCATGTAAATGGGTTTCATTTCATGTAAGATTTACCAGGAAGATTTTATTAATTATTTTTAGGATGTGAATGATCTACACACTCTTTACTGGGTTCACATCATGTTATAGAAAAAATTGGTTTATAAATAAAAGGGAAACATGTTTTTATGTGGTTAAAACCTTCATGGAATACACAACGTGTAGTGAGATTAATCGACATGTATTTATCAAGGATTACTGTTTTTAGGTTTTTTTCAAATGATTTTATTTTTATTATACATACATCCTTCTCACTATTAAACCAGAGATTGCCTACGAAATTATGGTTGATTTCCTCCCTTATAGATCATTTCATTTGGTTTTCTCCCATCATGTTTGTTATGGTGTGCCTCTCCAGAAAATCATTGATTTTAGATATTCATTCTTTTGGTCATGTATATTTCATAGTCCACGGTTATTTTTATTTTTTGTTATCAGATAATGTTTTTTAATAAATCCTTTTCAGTTTCTTATTGTGCCTTTTATTTTAAAGTTCGATCTCTTTTTTTCCAACCATCATTGTCAAAGGAAACTAGGTTTATACCATTTTGATTTATGTGTTCTTATTCAATGGGTTAATTCATGAATTTCTAATCATTATTGTAAATTTCCATTGTTTTTTCATTTATTATAAGTGATTAGTAGTTTCGAGGGATTTCTTGGAAAGGAAAATGTTATATAAAGGGGGTATTATTTGAAAATAGATTTACATTATCTTAAAATGGGTTAAAAAAGAGTTTATAGGATGGTATTAGATTAGAAAAAAATTTATTAAATTGTGATCATGGTTTTTTAGATGTATTTTGATAATCTTATCACTATGGGAACCATGGATGTGTTTGGAAATAGAGACGGGTAGCCTTAGTTTGTAAGGCGACACTAGGGGTAACATTTTGGATATAAATGGACCATTGAAGGACTCTATATTGGTTGGATACAACACTATTCTTGTATAGTATATTTAATATATAGTGTGTTTTTGTTCAATAGGAAAGTGAAAAAAATATATTTTATATGGACATTTAAATATATTAAAGAATGATGATTTTTATCATGGATTGTTGGTCACTAGTTTTATATTTGGTCCTATCACATGACATTGTATAATGGTATTCCATTAATATGCGTTCACATTCATATCTTATGATTCATTGATATGAATTCATATTTTATCACATATAATTGTCTTATATCTAGATTGATAATATGAAAGGATTTTAAGAAAACCATAGGGAAAATGAATTAAAATGAATTTTGGATTTATAAAAATTATTTGTCAAAATGTTTTACATTAAAATCTATAATAGTTCATTCATGATTTGAGACCTTATATAGAATATATGGTGGTATACAAATGAAATTTTTTCTCACACTATACAGTTTTCCTTTGGTGTCTATACAATTTTTATAGAATGATACAAGTTATAAGGGTGATCTTGTAGTATGTTATGTTCTCTTTTGTCTTTTTATTCATGTAAAAGAGGTTTGGATGTGATTCTTGGTAACATGGATACTTTATGGTATTGTTTTATATGTAATTTTTTATATGGTTTGTCTTAGATTTTATGTATTTGGTTGTTTCTCTTTCATCTTCAAACTACTCCAGTTGTATGTCTTGTTTTGTTATATTCTAGTCTGTTTTTTCTTTCTTACTTCACCTCACAATTTGATGGTTATAATGGGTGTATTATTTGTTTGAATCGATTTAGACTATTAAAAATTTGTATCATTTGGTGGTTTAACTGCATGTTTGTTAACACTACCAACATTTGGTATGTTTCTTGGGAAAAAAATATATTGGACTATTAGTATTAAGAAAGTAAGTGAAGAAAGGGGGCATGACCAGCTCACATATGTGACTGAACCTAAGATACAATTGGTGTTCGGGGACTTTTTACCATGTTTGAGACATTGGGTTTGAGGTTATTTAAATTAATTTTAGAGTAATTTTATTTAAATTGACCTATTATTTTTTTATGTTAGGTATTTTTTTGGTAGAATTGATAATTGCTTTAAATAAACAACATTTGAAAGCATTAGTTTTAATAATGAAAGTGGTCCTAAGATTTTGGAATGTACTCATGGTATAATTTTTTATTTTATTGTGTTTATTATACAATGAATCAGAGAAGAGATCTTCCAAAAATGAGATAGGAATGTAAGATATATTTTCTATAGGAGAATCCCCCATTAAATATTTATTTAGAAGATACAGTAATCCACAATATTCAGACTCTAGGTCAGCTGGGTTTCAGGAACCCAAGATGTCTGTTTTATTATAAATTCACGTTATCTTAGAAGCATTCACCCATATTCCATAATGACAAAAGAAAAAACAATATGAGGAGTGTCTTGATCAGATTGAGAGGATATTCTACTTCTTGAAGACTCATAAATACTATATGTTGGTTTTTTTCCATGTTCATGCTCGAGGGAGAGGGAAAAAGATGGTGGCACTCTATTATGAATTCTAAGATTCATGAGGAACTTACATATTATTCTTTAAAGAAAATATTTAATCACAATTTTTACCCTGAGATGTTATATGTGTAAAATACCCTGGAACATATGACCATAGAGTAGCTAGTGTGTATCGTTCTAGAGTATTCCATCCATTTTGATGTGTTTGTTTATCTAGAACTAGATCTTTTCAATAATGGGTACCTAAAGGCCCAGAGTATTGAGTTGGGACTAAGTCCTGATATAATGTTGATTCTCATGTGCCTTCAACATTTTTGGAGTTAGTTGAAAAAAATAAGAGTGGAAAAGGAAAAAATAGATGGGATGAAAGGTTTGGGTGGAGATTCAATTTGTTTAGTTGTTATTTCAAGGGTATCTAATTGCCTAAAAACTAAGAAAAAATGTATCTTGTTTTATTCAGGAACTGTTTTAGGGGGTTCATCAGAATAGAGGGAGTTTTTTTCTATCAGGGTGGGTATCCAAGGAATACCAACCCAAATTGTGTGGAGGATCCCATGATTTGTCCTAATTGTGGAAGATCTGGCATATAAAACCCTTTTTATAGGATATCTCATTATAGTAAGGTAGGATCAATATTCACCAATGGATCACAGGTTTGTACAGATAATTCCAAGGGTGGTGGTATTATCCTCTTTATATTGGATTGGTGTATCCTAATTCATATGGATGACGTTGGGATGAATTTTTGTGGCCCATACAATGCACTAGGCTGATACTCTATCCAACTATATAAACTATAACCAACTATATAATAGTTGGCTAGGTGACACCAATATGAAATAGTATAATTTTTAAATATGTCTAATTTACTATAGAAGATATTACTTCTGTGAAAATGGTACTATAGCTATATAGATTTCATTTCAATGGCCACTATACAAGCTTGGACTTGGGTGGCCGTAGATCTATAGTTGGGTGGACTTCCAAAAATAGTTCACAATATCACAATGCACTTACTCTATGATTGTTGGTATAGTTATTCATCATCTTAAATATCTCAATTCATTCTTGGGTTCTCTATGTGTGTTTGTGTGACGCTCTGATCTCCCTATATTTTGTGATCCCGAATTATAATGAACCGATTCTTCCCCTCCGTTTACATTTAGATTATTCCCAAACAATATTAATTGATGTTTCTTTGTTCATATTATTCATATTTATTTTTTCCCATATTTATATTTTTTTCATTATCTTTAATACAACGTTAAAATACTTTTCATGTTACTCCTTGCTTTTGGAGTAGATAAGAATATCATCTATAAATACTATGGAAAATTTATCATGGTAATCCTTATAAGAACTATGCATTGATCCCTTAAAGATATCTAGATAATCAATGATTCCAAATGGAATCACAATGAACTCATATTGGTTGTACCATGAATGAAAAATCATTCTTGGGGATATCCTCCATCACTATCTTTACTTGATAATATCCCAACCAAAGAACCACCCTAGAGATGTACTAGGAAAAATGTAGTTAATAAAACATTTTTTCAATTATTGGTAGAGGATTCTTAATCTTTATGGTTATCTTTTTGATGTCATGATAATCAATGTATATGTTCATTGACTCAACACTCCTCTTGAAAAAGTGGATCAACACACCCCATGATGATGAACATGTAAATATAAACCCTTTTTATATATTCTCCTATAGTTTCTTCTTAATCTCTTTATGAGAAATAGTGAAAAATATATATGGAGTCTTGGATATTGGAAAATCTCCAGGTATAAACTCGATTGAGAAATCAACCTCAAAGATTATAGGGATACTATTAAATTCATTAAGAAAGGCATCAGCATATTCCCATTATAATGGGAATGACATCAAGGATTATTTTTTCATTTATCTCAATCATTTTCATCAAGATACACATGATTATATGGAAATAATATAAATTCTTAATAATTTCATACCAAAGGATATTCATCATCATCCATGAAATTGCATTGAATCGAAAGGTGATTCATGATTCGAAGGGTGAATTCCCACTATGAACAATTTATGCTAACCCTATATATAGAAATCCAAACCATACATTTAATTTCATTGAATTTCTCTAAAGGGAGTATAAAAAGGATTTTTGAGAAGTTCTTCCCACAAATATGGATAGGTAGGAGTTATATACATGGGATGCAATAATTGGGTCTTTTTCCAATTTCATAGATAACTCTACTTCCATGTTTTGAGTTGGTGTTTGAATAGTTCTACTAAAATTATGTGATATGAAGGAATGTGTAGAGATTGAATCAAAAATTATATTTATTTTTATTTAATGAATACTGAGAATAACTTTAATCCATAATTTTTAGGATTGACCTCAACAATTGAGATGGAATAAGCTTGCCTTGGCACTCTAGGACTTGAGTATTTGTATCATCAGTTATACTCGGCAAGCCTTGACATAGAACTTTGAGTCACATAGTTTACTTATACCTTATAGTTGAAACATCAGATAGAATGTTGAGGGTTGATTAGAAAGTTACTTTCTTCTATCAAATAGGCGAGTTTATCATGATGGGATACCATAGTTCGGTGTTCTTACATCCCTCGCCTAAATCATTTCCTTATACCCTTTAGAAAATTTCTACGATACTTATTCCCATATTTTTTACAAGTGGGATATTGTAATTTATTACTTCCATGATATTTATACATCACATTGTAAGAATTAAAATCCATTCTACACCTTATATATCAATACCTGTAAGACCTATGAGATTCACTGATCTCTATTTTTACATTTAGGGAACATCAAAACATTTCCTCATTGCTGAAACATTATCAAATCAATAAAAATTTTCATAAACTCAACATAATACCACAAAATAAGTAGTAAAGTTTACATTCTAGGGAGTTGATAATGTTAGAGTTATATCTTTCATATCTTTGAATAATTCCCCCACATACCTTAAAAAGAATCATTATCCTTTCACTTAAGTCTAATGAAATAAATATAAATTTTAAATAAAAGATGTGTGGGGAACATATTTTTTTAAAAACCTTCTCTAGAATTATTTTCACTTCATCACTTTTATCACATCCTTATTCATTATATTTTAGATCAAAACCCACCATTGAAGAATTTCTCCATCCATACAATGAATATATAATTTGAGATTCTATTTCTCAAAGCCGTAAAGGATGGAGATGATCTTTTTAATGGATTTTCTGAACTTATATATGATTAATGGATGGGAAGATCCACTAAAAAATTTAGTAGTTTTCAAATAAAGGTCTTGATTGGAACTTTCTCTTTCATAAGAGGATATGGGGTTCCCCCTAATTCACATTTCTACTCAAAAATTGAGTTAATTTAGAAAGTACTGTAATGATTTTCTTTACTCTTTATCCTGTAGATTTTGGAATCTCATTTGGGCTTTAATTACATTTCTCATCATGTTGATTATTGAATTGATTTTTACAATTATCATACATTTACAAAAATAAAGTGGAAGTTGGTGATGAGAATTTTTAAACAATTAAAAATCATAAATGGGAAATAATTAACACTAAATGGATAACTCATAAAAGACATATATTCCATAACCTATGAATTTATTGGATTCAATATAGGTTATTAATGATCTATTTCCGAACATGAAATATTTTATGACTTTTTGTTCTCTTATTATGGTTTTATAGGAAGATTGGGAATATACCAACTAATATCTCCAAGGAGTGTCAAACAATGTGTGTAGCAAAGGCATTTTTTACAGGGTGAAGATCAATTCAAACTCTAATGTACATTTTTTGGGATGTTTCTCATAGGTACAACTGTGTCAAGGTCACACCCACATTTAGTTTCAAGATAGGGATATGCTTACTTGGAATCCACTTATTCTATACATAATCAAAAATTCGGAATTTTTTCTATATTTATTATTAATCCATAGTATTTAAAAGAGATTTTATAATCCTAATTCCCAAGAAATATCTAGAGTCTTCATTGATAAAAACTATGAAAACTCATTCCATTAGTATACCATAATTAATGATATATTATATATAGATGAACATATTACAATCCCAAAATACCATGAGACTTAGGTTGTTTGTGAAATTAGGTACATAGAACATTATGTTGTTACATTGGTATAACACCATTATTTAAAACACCTTACTATGCTCTAAAAATTCCATCACTATTCTAAAACTGCATGGGATAACATAGGGTTGTACATGAGAAAGGCGTAGGTTATAAATCCTTGTATGGTAATAATAAAAGAATAACATGGTTAAAGTAATACATTTTGTCCATGAGGTATATCATGGGGACCTAAAAGTGATTAAAATGATAAAAATAAACATTAAATCATGATATAAGATCATAACATGAAGGTAACATATGATGGTGGAATTCACGGAAAAGATGGAATCATAAGCATAAGTCAATCCAATGTGCGGAAAGATTACATAGTGATACAACAATACTCTATATTTCACCTTACAGGGAATTTTTTGAGATTAAATAATTTACCAATGTATTTAAGGGCTATATAATTCCAAGACCACCTTCGCATTTATATAATGAACAGACATTTTAGAGTCACTTAGATCATAAAATATAAGAATATGTTTCATCACTTTTCATCTAATGATTAAGTATTTTTGGTCACATACATTGAACTACAACATCAATTAAGGATAGGTACCTCTAGTTAAATAACATTGAGGGTAAATGGGGATGAGTATTCCTAATACAAAATATTGGCATGGAAAATCATGGGATAATTTCAGCAGTATAACAGGTGTATATAAAGATTCATGGAAGGGGTTAGTGATAGTGAAATGTGCTCTATAATTACATGGGAATAATATATAAAGTAAAAGGGATGTGTAAAAACACATTACAACATGAAAAATAAAAAATAAAAAATCCTATTAAAAAGAGAGTCCTCGAAATTAAAAGGTAGATGAGAGGATCCCTTACCTTGAGAGGGAACATCATAAAACCTGGGAGGAACTTATTAAAATATTGGTTAGAAAATGGGATGTATAAAGAGATGAATGGTGTCATTAAATTAATGTTAAATGGTTTTTTAGTGAGGATGAGTGGGAGGACTGGCGTGTATTTATAGAAAAAAAAGAGGAATTATTTATTAATTCCAAAACAAGGGTTTTGGACTCTATATGATGAAATAATGAAAACTAAAAACTAACCCATAGTATTTTCAAATGGTTACTACCAAATAGGAGTGTCTTGTAATATTTTATAAGGCCAAAAATCAAAAAAAATAAAATAATACCATTGGTGTTGT
The DNA here is from genome assembly GCA_963277665.1 of Viscum album. NCBI lineage: Eukaryota > Viridiplantae > Streptophyta > Magnoliopsida > Santalales > Viscaceae > Viscum > Viscum album. Next base: position 25,644,516 of record OY728132.1, on the reverse strand, counting down.
GGAAGTGATTCGTCTTTATAAAGAATTTATTTTAAAAACATTAAAATATAATATAGGTTTTGCAGGATTCATTAAATGATTATAAAATTAGTAAAATAAATAAACACAATATCTGAAAGGGTTGAAATATATTTTTATCATTTTAAATTATTACATCATTTATCGTATAACTTTTGGGCTATTATGATTTCATAATATATACCATATAGTTACACTTTGATGACTTTTTACCCAGAAATTGAATTGTCTACGAAAATAAAAAAAATCACCATCTGATACTTTTTATGTCTTTATTAGAAATATAATACTTATATTATCAAAATTAGTTTATGAATATTAAATTTATTACTTTTAATTACAAATCCTTATTTCCAAAAATTCTAGTTTTTACGATACAATCAACATTATAGTCCTTATAAAATTTTTTTGTAAACCTTTATATTGGATTATAAGTTATAGTTAAATAAATATTATTTTATACGAATTTTTAATTAAAATAAAATTTATTTGAAAATATATTGACATTTGTAAAAGTGTGTCTAAATTAATTGAGAGAAAATATTTCCTAAAATACAATTTTGATTTCATTGTATCAATTTCAATTTTGTATCAAGTCATTATATAATCATATATAATGTAATAATACAAAAGGATAAATATTAAAAAAATTAATAAAAAGTTAAAATAAAAAAAACATATTACTAAAGTCTAGATACATAACCCCTTATTACACCTGTGAACATCCTAAGGGTAATGTGTGCGATGAAAATACTTTCTTGGGGGGTTATGTGAACACTATTTGTATCGTGATCTCGATAAGTTAGAGGTTATTCTATAAACAATTTCTTTAAGATTCAGTTGTTAGATATCATATCACACTTGGTAAAGGGAAAATCTTATTCTTTCTATCTCCCTATAAAGATCATATATATGGGATTCATAGGGTACAATCCCACGGGTTGAGGTCATCACTTCTTTCATCCTTGTCCATTGGATTTTATCACAACCCTTAATATAAAATAATCATAATGGTCACAATATGATAGATATATTACCAATGTTAACTATGCATAATTGTATTTTAAATCTAAATCACTATGTCCAACAATGGTCCAAAATAACCAATGGATTTCATCTATTTTTTATAACAAAATTACTTTAAAAAGTATTTTATTCATTCAATAATGGAATTTCATTTATAAATGATTAGGTCATTACAATCCAAGATTCATATATGATATGATTGACATGATTTTATACCATATATAATCAAAGATTATTTATGGTCTTAATTGGTGAATGTCATGATAAAATATAGCTCATTCCCCACTACTCGATATGATGTATTTTAAAATGGGTCATCGCATCATTTGGATAACATTTACTAAAATTCCTAATTAATTGGATGTAAAACGTGATACTCATCTGATAAAATATTTTGTTGTTTCAAAATTTTATCGAAACCATTAAATATTAATTTGAGATCAATCTTACAAAAAATATATCTTAATGTATGAAATTTCAATGACAGGTACAAATTTATAATTATTCTTAAGGAAGAAATAATATTTTTTATACCAAAAAAATTCCTTCTTGAGTAAAAACTATTGAACTTGTTCAACACTTGAATCTTAAAGCTTATAATAATTGTAATATGATTAACTTGATTTTAAAAATAATTTGGTGAATTTTTACCTAATGTGGTTTAGTCTACAATTAAGATGACCGAATGTATATTCTTTAAATTCTATAAATATAAAAGTGTTTAGAATCAAGAGAATAACTGATAGAGATTGTAGTTAACATTTAAATTTTGAGGTAAAGAGTTTATAAATAATGTTTTGAAAGAGAAATTATAATTCAAGATCAGGTAGATATAAGTAAAGTATTTTTATCTTCGTCCCATGTATCTCATATTCTAAAATATGTTTTTTTGATTAATAAATAATTTTTATAAATAATTTGAGATGATGGTTTTAATACCCAAGGATTTTGATTAATGGGATCCTATAAATAGTTTTGAGAATAATATAATTATAAATAATTTCAATCAAGGTTAACAGATTTAATCTAGATTTATGTTAAAAAATTAGGTATTTAATGCCATGAGTCAAAGGTGGCATATTTTAAAGAATGAATTTGTATTTTGTGAGTAACTCTCCAAGAACATAGAATATCATATATTGTATAGATATAATAGATTATTTTATTAATATTTCCACATAAATAAATAGATATTATTTCAAAACACAAATGAGTTTTTATATTCTTGTATGATATTTTAAATATAATATAGTGACTAAGTGGATAGTTGTAGTATGTTTGATCCTTGATAACATTAAATTAAATAAATAATATCTTATTCCATTCAAAATATTTAATGAATGTCACTAAATATTAAAAATGGTTTATGGTATGTTAGTAAAAGTATAATGTAAATAACTACATTAGTTACTGAAATATTTCAATGAAAAGGTTTCATGGAATGGTTGTTAGTAATAAAGATGATTATTTACTTATACATATTTATAATTATATAAAAAAGTTGTTAGCATCATAATAATTGATGATATTAAGTTAAGTAATTTGAATACCTGTTAAAGTAGTTAAATATTCAGAATATGATTTCTAAGTCTCACCATTATTTAAAATGTATTAATTCATAGATATTAGTCAATAAAAAGTGTTTTGTGGATGGATTTATTATACCATCACATAGAGATATGGTATTAATTAAATAAATATATGATGAATTAAAAACATTAAAAGTGAAAAAAAGTTGAACCATTAATTTATCATATGTGTTATGATAAGACAAGAGCTTATGAATAGTTTTTTAATGATTTCTTAAAAGAGTTTAAGAAAATAAAATGTATAATGTTATACAAAGGGTCTTCTCCTCATTTTCATTCTTTTTTTATTGAATATATATATCCAAGCATAATGGTGATTTACCACTCAAAATATGACTTTGAGTTATCCCTAGCCGATTTTAATTATTCTGTATTATAGGTTGTGATGAAATTTTAAGGTTTTCATTATTAGGATTCTTATATTGGAAGAAATCATATTCTAAAGTGAAAAAATGAGTTTTTTGTGCTACATGACTCCTATAGTGTACGACACGTAGTGTCGCACACTATGTCATTCAAATAATTTGGGTTCATGGTTCATATTTTGAGTCCCCAATAACATTTTTCTTCAAGATACATGGAATGAGAATCTCTATACTTTGATACCATTCATATAAAAGCCTTGAGGATTAGCTAGTCAGGGTTTGGTTGGGTATTTTGTTGGTCATGTCATTTTTTGTAGCCTAACTAAAATAAAATTCATCCTCTCCTTTAACAGGAATGAAATTTGTTCCCTCAATTGAGATATATTTTTCAAGTGTGATCTTATTACTAGATAATTTATGTAATGTTCTTATCTATCGGGCGATGGGATTGTGATATGCTCATCTATATGTGTGAATTGAAAGTGATGCATTCATCGACTAGACTAGTTTATACATAGAGAATATAAAATGTATAATGATCCTATATATGTCTATTATACTTTGGGTCAATTGGTTAACTGATATCATAGAATAGTGGATTATATGTAAATGAATTCTATAAAATGATACAGGTGGTGGAAACAAGTATATAGATACATATGTTTAATAGAGATCATTCCTCATCCCTTTGTAGCTTGAATGAAATTGATGATTATCTAAATTAAACCCTTTCCTTAAATTTATGAATTTAATAATTCAAATATTTTATAAATTTTCGAAATTATTGTGGGGCCACAATTTTCTGTAGATTAGAATAGGATTGATTTTGGACAAAATTGATTTTCAAAATTTGTTTTACAGCTTATCAAAAATGGTTTTCACATGGGTATTCTCAAATGTGATATCAATGACCTGATCCTCAGGGAATTTGATGATAGATTTACAACAGATTTTCAAATAATATTCAAAATAATTTTTTGGAAATAGTTTTATAAATCATTTTATATGATACAATATCAGGATAAATTGTATAAGTTCTATTATTTTTTAGTCAAATGTGGATATTGATGGAGATATTACAAAGTATCAATATATATATAATGCAAGGATGGTCATATCTTATTGTTTTATATATGTAAAAAATTCATATTTTATACCTAGTTTAGAATGTATAGTAGATAAATATTATATAATATATACACCAGTCAAATATTGAGATATTATTATTCATATTTTTCCTACATAGTGGATATTTTAATTGTTGAAGTTTCATAAGATTAACACATGAGAGGATTTTTGTAATAGTATGATGAATTAATAAAGAGCTAAAGAAATAAAACATATTTTATAATCATATTATTTAATTTATATAAATATTCAAATGGATATATATATATATAAGAAAAGTCCATAAAGATGGGATGGATTGTTCCTACAATTTCTTCTTACGGTTTCTCTATTACACCTGAATCTATCTTCGTACATTACTATTTGCCTCAACTAGCCCTAAGATGTTTTTGGATGAAGGAGAGTCCTTCCCACATGATAGTAGATTCTTATTTTCCCATGGATACAACATGATTGTGGAATGACTTGATAATATATATATATATATATTTGTAAATGTATTTGACAATTGTTTTAACTTATTTGGTCCCCCAAATGTTTGAAAAAATAATTATAAAGAATAAAAAGGAAAAAAAGATACATAAGGATGATTAAATTATTATGTTATCAAATTAGTTTTGTGTAAACAACCATTAAAGAAGATAAGATGTGAGGAAATAGATATATAAGTTGCCAATAGTGTGATTTAACTATAATATATTGTATTTTATTTACAATTTATTAATCCTCTATTAAGACTTGGTATTATTAATATTAAATCACCAACCAAAAGCTATATAATTTACCCATTCAAAAATCCGTTGGATTATTATTTTATCTTCTCAATTGAGTGTAGGATAGTGAAATACATCATGTTAATTTAATTTCCACATGTTTTCAATAATAAGAAATACATTCTAATAATATTTCCTATAATATTAGAGGGGCATAATCTAGGATGGTATGTGTGATTATTCTTTGGTGGGTCAAACAATTGAAAAGAATTTGAAGGATTAAACTATGAAAATGGAATTAAAATTGTATGATTCATGATAGATAATAGATTAGGAATCTCTACTCATTAACAATTATGATTTGAAAATTTTTATTATGGATTCGATATATATTTTTACCTTGAGTGAAAAAAAGGTGTGGGTGATTAAAAATGAATGGATTTATGATTTATTTACATAAATATTATTGTATTATAATCCTATATTTTGGTATACATTTATTTTCATGTTATCAGTTCTTTAGATACTAATTTAGAACTCAACCTAATAAATTTATTTTACTATGTCAAAATAAAACATAGAATGAATGATTCAATTCTATAAAAAATATTTTCTTTCAAATTCAAAACATCATAAAATTTAATTTAGAATGAATTAGTTTAAGGATTTTTAATGTTCAATTGAATATCCATATGTCTTAAATATATATTTTATTTAATGGATAAAGGTAAACATATATTATTGAGTTTTGAATTATAATCCATAAGAATGATTGGACAAAGAATACAAATGAGGAACAAGGTGGTGGGTCAGATGAGGAGCCCAGTGGACTTGACAGAATGGGAAGCTTATTATACTCTCATCCATATAATAAATCATTATAATACCTACATAACTGATTTGTCGATAAGGTTTTTTATTTTATGGATTTTTTAAACCAAGATATTGAAGATGTAGTGTAGGTAGAGAATATACTCTAAAAGCTAATGAGATCAAAAGGATTGATTTTTATTTGATATGCTAAAGTTAAAGACCGTATGTTTAGTGGTTAAAACCAATATATATTGATTTATTATGTTTTCTACAAAAGATATTGGGACAATTTTTGTTTTTTGTATATATAGGAATATTTTGTATCTGATATTTGAGCTCCAAGTGTTACCAATATCAAAAGGTGGATGTTTGGTTTCTCAAGAATTGACCCATGGCTTCTTATTTTTAGATGTTTTGGGGGGTTTTTAAGCTGAAGCCAAATCCTGACATGCTCATGTTTTGTTATTGGTATACCATAACATGATGTTAGATCAAATAAATGCATGTATGTTTCTATTCTGGGGTAGTAACTATTTTAGGGTTTACATATATAGTTTTCTTTATTATAGTTTGGGTTTTAATATTAACTTTAGAATATTTTACTAGCCTATATGATGAAGAATATCCATTTTTGATATTTATGATTTCAATTAAATATAATGAGCTTATTCATATCCAATGATTAAAGGATTGTTGTTTGTTATGCCTTATTGTTTCACTACTACTACAGACTTGATATGGTTCAGTGTTGTTATGGCACAATATTATAGGTCTTTGATTGAATGTATGTGTTATTGTTAATCTAGGATTTTAATTATGGTTCATGTATTCTCTAAAAATTGATTGTTGATATATTATAAAACATAATTCTTGTGTCTATAGAAATTCTATTTATTCACTGCACTACAAGAAAATCAGGTTATCTACGTTGCAACTTCTGATCAATGGAATTATATAAAAATAAAAAATTATTCCATGAAAGATATTTTTCATTTAAAGAAAATTATGTATCATTAAACCATGATAAAGAATGTTAAGTGAGATATTAGGAAAAAAACATGATTAAGAACTCAAACTATGTTAAAGATCAATAGTATGGTACCACATGGACCTGAAAAAGTTTGTATTAAAAGATGTTTTAGAAAATTGAGGCGCCCCTCTTCATTGAAATAATATGAATTAAAATAATTTTTTTGAAATTAAATGTTTATTTTTAGTTTATATTTATATATTAATGACATAAACACACAATTTCAATGTGCACTATAGTTTTATTTAATAAAACAAAAGTGATAATTTGAAAAAAAAAAATTGTATCTTTCCTTGAGTGATTATCTAGGTGGTTAGTATTATCATATGTAAATAGGTTAAATAAGAAATATATTGATTAATAAATTTTGAAAATGTCTTCTTATTTAATTTTTTCCATTAATAGGGATACACAACAGCTTATTTCATTATTTTTTTATTTTTAAAATTTAGTAGAAAATAAAATAATAGAAATGTACTAAAGTTAGAGAATAGGTATGAATTTGAACATCCGTCTTTTGATGAAATGGTGTCATTTAATACCATGAACAATAGGAAGTATTTAGTTTAATATGTGAAGAAAAAATTAAAGAATTTACAATTAATACTAATGAAACATTGGAATTTTAATACCTTAGGCCTTTCTGTAGTAACCAAAAATTTTTAAGATCATGAATCCGATCAATTTGGAGTCTAAGACATTTAGGACCTCCCAATGGGTAAAAGTATAAATTTACCTTAGATGGTGACCATAAAAAAATTTAATGTTCTATTGGTATAAATGTGTGGTATTTAACGTTAGGTTTATTTTTTGGGAATTTTCTAACATGTTTTGTTTTTTGGGGTTTATAATATTTACTAATTAATTAAATAATACTCTAAAATCTCTGATTCTAACAAATAATATTTTAAATATAATATTGTTAATTATAGTCCCCATATGCATTTCTATAAAATAATTATTATATCTCACTAAAAAGATATTATATAAATTTTGATAAAATATTGATTTTGGAATGGTAGGTTTCCCTTAAAGATACTGTAATTTTAGTTCCCATCAATATTTTGGGTTTTAGATATCATGGCTGGAGGATTCAATGAATCATTTAATTGTAATAATTTGTTAATTTCTTAATTACCCATATCCGTAATTCTGATTTTTATTTATCCCTAACCAACTATATTTAGTGTTAGTCACACAAAAACAATCTATAGAGAGGGACAAGAAGTGGAGGGGATGAGGATATATAATAGGATCTTTGAGGATAATATTGATGAATGAAACCAAGATTTAAAATCAAATTGAACCATTGATGTATCTCCCTAGTTATAGATGGTTTTTAATTAAATTCTTTTATTTTTCATTTTATTGGGGAAAATTATGTTTCTTAATAATGGTTCATGTGATATCCATGATAATTTATTGGTTTTGATTCATCAATTGAAATCCCCAATCAAGAAGTCATTAGTGTTTGTGAAGCCTCACCTGATTATCTCTGGTAATCACACTTATTTTTCCCATTTACTTTTGTCTTTCACTGAAAATGATATTTTTTAGTGGCTCATCCCCCTATGGAGGGTGATTGGTGGTGTGTAAAGGGAGTGGAAGAGTGGTGTGAGGTCGGGCACTACATGGAAGGGGTGATTGTGGCATGGAGGGAAGGTTTAACCAATATTTTTATCAATGTGATGTCAGTGTCTTCAATGTGTTCAATATTAGTAAGGGTCAATGTGAGGTGTTATATGATAGGAAGGAGTGTCGTGTGTATATAAGGAATGTGGTTGTTGGATGAAGTAGGGGTGTCAATCCTCTGACATATGGTGATATCAGTAAGAGCTCATTTGGCGGGGGAGATTTTGGAGGAAAAGAAACAATTTGGGGAGACTGTAACTGATTTCTCACATTTTTTGAGTTCAAACTGATGTAGAAAGATGTTACATGAATAAATGGGGAGAAAAAATTTATCTCAATCCCTCGATATCTAATCATCCCAAAATTGGGATGATTTCGAAATAAATTGTCGGCAAGGTTGAGGTGATTTTTAAATTTTTCATATTTTCCGTGTATATATAAATAAATATTTTCTTCATATCTTTCATTTCTTTAAGGCGTCATGAAATTATCCTCTAACTCTATGTCATCAAATTCTTCTTCCACTATAGTAGTCCACAACTAGTATTCGTTCAATCTACAGTGTTGTTCCTGTTTATTATTTTCTCCATTTAATTTGTTGTGTTGTGTGAATTTTACATTTACAATTTATGTTTGCAGTTTGAATAATATACATTTTATTACATTTTTTTAAATAATAAAATTATTTAACCTACTAATGAAATACCTTGCAGATAAATATCATTCCTATAATATATTCCTTAAATAATTTTATATGATCATTATAATGAAAAATAAAATATATTTAGTTGATAAATTCAATGTTTTGGTTTGTTAAATTTCACAAAAAATCATAAAATATTATCTTATTCGTGGATATAAAATTTTATGGAATAAATATTTTTATAAATGAACAAATTTTTCATTATTAAAAATATGAAGAAAAACAATTTTTTCATGAATTCCAAAATATTTTGATCAATGTAATTTATAAATATTGATTTTTATAAGTTCAACGTAATATATAAATAATAATAATAATCACATATAAACAATTTTTATTTTTTTATATAAATACTATTTATTATAAATAGGTATGTGTATATATAAAATCATAAATAATTTATAAATAATTTTTATTATAGATAATTTTCGTTATAAATAATTAAGATTATCATAAATTAATAAATTATATAAATAATTTATAAATAATTTTGAATTAATAAATATTTTGAAATAATAACTAAATTGAATTAATAAGTGTTTTTAATTAATAAATTTGATTATATTGAATTAATAATTATAAATCAATAAATTATATAAATAATTTATCAATAAATTTAATTATCATGAATGAATAATTTTAATTTTCATTAATTATTTTTAATTATAAATTTTATATTAATATATGTTTGTTGTTTAATGTTTACCTAATTTTGGGGATATGAATGAACTTATTTATTAAAAAAATTGATTATTGATTTGAAATAAAAAGTTAATAAAAACTCATTTTTTAAGGGGTTAATTGTGTCATTTAACATAAATTGTTGATATTAGAAAAAAATGATAATATCTTTTCATTGAGTGGGGATGAAAGCTATGAAAATTTTTATCTTGGGAAATTATTCCATTTAATCCATTGTGTATGTGTTGATTTTTAACAAAAATATTTTTTTTTATTTTAAACCAAATTAAAATCTTTTCTTTTATTTTAAATAGATTCACCACACAAGGTAGAGAGAAATGGCTATCATTTATTTTCTTTTACTAAATTAGACAACCAAAATAAATGAAGAGAAATGAAAATTGTTTCATTTATTTTCTTTTCTTTTCTTTTATGATCCCTTAATTTATTTCATTTATTTCACTAACACATGTTCAAACAAAGTATAATTGTCTGACAATAATGAATTGGGGAAGCACCCAATTAGTGTTAGAACCATGAAGATGTAAAACATTGATTATAATGTAATAGTAAATAAAGTGAAGAGACTATTGTTCTGGGTGAAAATGTGGTGCATTGGGCTGGTTCCACCCCATCCCCTACCACTAGTATTTTTTCTAAAAGATAATGTAATGTTGAATTTAAAACATTATGATGATAGGAAATCATTTGGGTGTCCTATGGGGAGGCATCACGACCAACCAAATATATCACTCAGGTCATGTGATAAAAATATAGAGTAAAATAAATTAATAAATGTATAATAATAATAATAATAATAATATTTTTTTTTCTTACTCATATGAAATCGATTGGAAACCATGATCTGAACATTTTGATGAACAATTTAAGACCAATATTAAATAACTTCTGAAATATGACACATATATTGAGCTAGGAGTCTTATAACATATTGTGTATTGTATTTTATATGATTAAATTCATAATTCACATTTGAGTCATGTTTTAAATAAAAAAATAGCTTATGATAAATATTTTTTATGTATATCTTTTTTAATCCATCAGATAATATTTTTAAGGTAAGGTGAAAAGATTTCATATTTTTGTGCATAGGGTTGATGAAATGATTCTTGTGTGATCATTTGGGTGATATTGGGGTTGATTTCGCTTTGATGGTACAATTATGTGGGGGCATGTGTCCCCCATATTCCTTAAAAGATAGGTTCAATACTCATACACACACACCTAGGGAGTAGGTACACTATTTATAGAGTTTTTACACCCATTTCTATGATCTTGGGTGGGGTCGGGTTCCTCCATTAAGATTGGTACTCCCTAGATTGATTTTTACCCATCTGTGAGGTATGGTTCCCCCACAGTAGATGGGTAGGATTCATTAATATATTTTTTAATTCATAGCACATCATATGGTTTCCCTTGAGATATGATGTTACCGTTGGCTATCGACTTAAGGTTTTCTAGAATCTTTTGTATTCTATGTTTCCCTACATTCTCATGTTGTATGGTTATTGAGGGTTGGAACAGTGATGAGTGGGGCCCTTATTGCATGATCCAAAATACCTTGTATATATCATTTCCATTCAATCCGTTACCCTTTTGTACTAAGAGAATTAAGCTAAATTTGTTTAATGGTTCTCCGACTTATTCCTCCTACTGGCCACCTTTCTTAACAGAAGTTGTGTTAGCATATTTTTTGTGTGTTTATTTTTTTATTATGGAGTATTTCTATTGGGTATGTTTAAACTCAACCATGCATGGGCCTTGTACACATAGGTGATGTTTCTGTGATGATGACGCATTGGTTCAGTGATGTTCGGGTTAGATGTGGAGCTACATAACATGATTAAAGATGGAATTATTAGATTTTTTCATGTATGTGATGATATCCAACGGTACCTATCTTTATATGGGTTTTCTATTAATTATAGTGTCGTGAAATTATTCACAGTTGAGTACATGGGGTGAAATCTACCCCTAGTAATAAGTGGGATCCCCTTAGGTGTACTAAGTGAATCCCACACTCAATAAGTTGACTTCAATTACCCATCATGCGGTAAACATAGTCTTGTGAACTATGTTTTCAGGATGAGTGTGTAGGATTGTAAGATTCGTGTATATGGCTATAATTATAAGATGGGTGAATTATAGTTTAAAAAAATTTAAAAAGGAGAAAACCAATTAAAGAAAATTTATCAGAATCAGACTTAGTCTAATGATAATAGTTAAAAAAAATAACAAGAAAACATCTGATTATATCTTCGTAAAATATTGGAATCATAGTGGATCTGATTAAAATAAATGTATTGTTTTTATCATATTAAAAATATCATAGAAATTTTTTTATTGAAATAACAGTATAAATACCAACATTATATGACATTTACAACTGAAAAGAAACATGAAAAAGAAAATAAAAACAATAGATAGCAATAGTAGTAATGAATTAAAAGTTGTAACATTACGATTAATGAATCCAATAAACATGAATAATGGTATCCACACTTTTATACTTACTATAATGTCTTTATTTCCTTAACAAAAAATCCCTCAATACGATGATCAGAATATTTTATATCATCATATCCCTCAGAATACGTCGACATGATGATCTATGTCTGTCTCCATAGCCCTAGAATACCTTGATATGATAGTTTGAATTCATTATCTTCCAATCTATAGAATCTCCTGATCATTAAAATGATTAGATGTGGAATATAAATTTAAAAGTGTTAAAGGAAACAACATGCTAAGGGTTCCTTAGAACTAAAAATCTCTAAATAATTACAATGATAAATATTTAGAGGTTCACAAAAAAATATTTTTAATACATGAGTTTTGAAATTTATCAACCTACTCTGAAATCATCAAATGACCTATTATTTATAGGAAAATATCCAATTGTCATATTTATGAGTTTTTTACAATGGAATCAGATATTTGGCACTTGATAGCTCAAAATGTTCTAGTGTAACTGAATGTCTGAAATCATTTTTATTTTACACCATTACAGTGTTAAAGGTTTTCTGTATGACAGAAATAAGTCTTATGTATTCTGGTTATAAACATTGGATAGTCTGATGTAATTCCTTATCAATTTTTAATAAGATAATCCTTAGGAGCATCAGTCTGATTGTTTTAGTAGCAGTATCAGTCCGATTATCATGAATTTTTTCATTTCAATAGGAAAGAAAAATTATTACACATGCTTGTACTAAAGGAAAGTCTGATTAATTGGATTCATACTCAATTCTATGATCATAATGAAAAATATAATGTTTATATTCATAATACCATTTACCTTATTATATGTGTAGTAAAATAAAATGTTTTATAAAAAATAAACTACAACACCTAGGACATAAACAGTTAGTAAACATGTTTTATGGGAGTGTTTTTTATTTCCAAAACTAAATTAATGAAAAATTAAGAATTAATACTTATTAATCCAAAATATCCCCTTTTTTGAAATCAGTAACCATAAAAAATAAATTAAAAAATAACATGAAAAAATTACAACCATGGTTTCTTTAAGAACTATGACATTATTCATTAAGACTTAAATCTAACTAAGTTTGTAATTCTTTTGAATATGATGTTGAATTTGATAGATAGTTTTAGAATAGTTCTTTCTTAAAGTATACATCTCCCCTTAGGAATGGTATCTTCCCATTATAATAAAACATTCTCCAATTTGAATGGAATCCTCTCCTTAATAAATCTTTCTCCTCATTTTTTATTTTCAAAAACGAATTGGAAAGAATATAATGTTTCCTAAAATGATTGAAAATATAATATATGAAACAAATAATTGAACTAACTAATAATCCATTAATAAATTGAAAGAACATATAACCAATCGAAATAAGAAAACATTCAGACACAAGAATTTTGTAAGAGATGTAATTCAATCAATAATAATTCAATAGTTTTACAAAGTACATTGAGAGTTAAAAATAAAATAAAATCATTAATCCTTAATTATATAATTTAAAAATCCTTCCATGTTCTTGAACTCATGTTGATCTTTCTCTATCTTTAAATCATTTTCATCCAAAGAAGTCTACTTTCAAAAATTTTCTTTCAAAGTTTTAATATCCTTAGAATACATCATATTATCCTCCATGGAAAAAACTGTTGGGATTCAAATTATCTTAGTTAGGTAATTTTCTGGTCCAAATTATGATCTTTTTGTTTCAAATCCCATATATCCTATGTATAATCATCTATAGCATCTATGAATTCTTCATAAAAATTTAATCTTGGTTCCATGTCTTAAGATAACATGTTAAAGGAGTCATCAAATTCTAAAAATATTTTTTTTAATTCAAAAAATAGATCATTATGCATAGGAATATCGAAATCAACTTGGTTAGACCACTTTATCATATGATTTCATGATATTTAGTGAGTACGATAATTATCTTGATAAACCATTATCTCTACATCAATATAAATTACTGATTCTGTTAAGACTTGTATTCACTCCAATTTTCACTCAGGATATTCTAAATGAGCTAACATCTATGTGGAATGTTAGGAAATTAATGAATTGTAACTTTTAACCTCCCTATGTATTGACAAAAATAATCAAAACCTTTTTGTGCTATTTTTTCTATGAATTTGATGATCCTGAAGAGGGTTTTATAAGTTTAATTCTACTCATTCTAGTATCAAATTCCTTTCATTTCTTATCATCTTTCATAGATACATTCTTATCAAATGATTTTTCAATAATTCCTATATATTTATCAGAATCTATTTTTTCATAAACATTGTTCTTAGGCTGTTGATATCATTCTTCTTTCTTCGATGATGATTCTACTTCCTATTCTAATGATGATGATTCTTCTGGAGTACTTTGAGATTTTTCGTCCCTTCCACCCATATATGGTAAACATTATGAATATGAGGATGATTCTAATTAATTCTTATCTATCATTGTTTCTTTATCCGCATCCCAGTCTTGATCTTTATCTTCCTCATCATCTTCTTCTACTTCAACATCTTCTTCTTCTTATTCATATTCTACTACTACTAATTCCCCATATTACACATATTCTTATTTTTGTTGTCTTAATTTTCTTATCTTTAAACACCCATATCAACTTATTTATTAATTTCTTCTAATTGTATTTCTATTAGTACTTATCCATTTCCAACCGACTCTAGTACTTATTATCTTCCAGGTGCATCTCGGATCATTTATTTATCATCAACCTTTCACATTCCCTTTTTTTGATCAGTGTGGGATGTTATAAGCATTATATTCTTAGAACCTATTTCTACTCTATTCAACAACATTTCAAAAAATTTAATTCTTGTAATATATTTATTTGATTACTTCTATTCTCTTATTATTATTACATTTAAATGGTTGGATTCTTCAAAGACATAGATTTTATGGGGATAATTCCAAATTCCATATCCCATTTTATTTTCAATGAAATATGGACCATCAAATTTTCAAACACTTTTTTTGACAGCTTCTTTTGTTTTGTTTTCTTGATGGATGGACATGTATTTACATTTATTTTATTCTTTTATTTAAATTACTCATACATAATTCATGGAAGGGCATTAGATTCAGCCCCAAAAACTTTTTCAACAGACTTATTTGATTTATAACAAAATAAAAGCTTCATTATTCAAATCATATCATCACTAAAAAAGTAAATATGTTCTCTAATTCGGTATTATTTTTTCTTGAATTTAATGAACTCTATAAATTTCACAAAAAATTTACTGATAAATCATGGAAAAATTATTATCAATGACTTGATTATGGTGGTTTTGATATTTTACACCACAATAAAGATAATAATTAACATATCTGTCTTCCTTATATTCAGTGTATAATCAAGCACAAAAAGATCAGATACATTCAAATTATCTCTGTCACCATTCCTAGGAATCAAGTACCCTAGTATCCAAAATTTTATAACCTTTTTATCTAGAGTCAGATGAGATACTTTTAAAACCTTTACATAAAAAGATAATAGATAATCATAAACATTATCCTTATCAAAGGTTTTGAGTGAGTTCAAAAACATGTGAGAAGAAAAATAAACTTCTTCTACTAATGGAATTCCAACAAGATCTGTGACTATTTTATTAGATAGCATGTACAGCTTTCTAAACATAGTGAAGGATACATAATCCTTACCATCTACCTTAGAAAAATAAAATTATAAATAGAACATTTAGACAGCCTCTAGATAATAAATATTTAAATCTTTATTTTTATTTTCAACACAAATAGACTCCCATTCTTAAAATGAAATAATCTTCTTTAGTGTTGAGTCAAAATTTTCAAACCATGATGTTTATATCAACCTTTCCATTAATATGAAAAACTTGAAATAATATTCCTCAGTTTTCATTTATACTAGAATATATAATGATGATAAGACATAATGAAATATATTCAAATTTATGGATTTAAAGTGTGAAACTACTCGGGAAAAAAAACATTGAAGAACTGATGTGGGACATAGGGTGACCCAACCTTATATAGATATTTGGGGAGATGGTTCAACTTATATAAGATAATTTATTCTAGAGATTAAAAACCATTCTGATATGACAGTGAAAATTGATATGGAAAATGAATTAAAAGAATTTTTGACCTCCTTATGTTTTCAATAGTTTTATGAGAATGAGGTTCCTTCTTATTTGAAAATTTTGTTTGGAAATTTAAAAACAAATTAAATTTTTTATAAAAATATATTTTTTAACAATAAAAACAATTTTAAACTAATGTAATGAATAATTAGAAAAACTAAAAGAATATAAGAGTACCTTTTAGAGTTGAAATCTCCATCAGTATGATTAATATATTCTTATTGGTTTTTTAAAAAAAAATTATGATAGTTTTGTCTTGAAAAGCTTATTATAAAATTTTTGTCTTGAAAAAAATTTTATGATAGTTTTAATAAATATAAATAAAAACTAAAAACATTAGTTTTAAAAACCAATAACGAAATATTTTTTGAATCTAAAAAAATAGGAAAATAAATTTTCAGTATGGAAACCTTATAAAAATTTCTATGTATGAACATCAATTTAGGGATTCTGACATAGAATATTTTTATAAAATATTGAGTCTCAGAAACTAATTATGATCATTGATTTAGAGAAACAAACAATTTTAAAAAACTAAATGCTTTATGAAATTCTAATGTTTTAGAAAAATATAAAACATTTGTACTCACCATATAAAAAAGGGTAAATTATTGTAAAGAGATGGATCAAAAATAAATATAAATTAAGGATTACATTACATTGATAATTCCTCAATTCTATTTAATATTTTCAAATCTATTACAACTAATTGGTTTAGTAAATATTTCAACATATTGTTATTTCATTCCAATGAATTTTAAAACAATATCTCCTTTGAGTGTGTTATCTTGAAGGAAGTGGTGTATTATATATACATTCTTATCAAATGAGTGATGGGATGGATTTTCACTTAATTCAATGTCACTTGTATTATCACAAAGTATTTTATTTTTATTAAAACTCATTCCATAGTCTATGAATGTGTGTGTTTCATCCACAACAATTGTCCAAAAAAAATCAACTACCAGATATTCAGATTCAATAGTTCATAGTAACACTGTGTTTTGTTTCTTACATGACTAATAAACTAAATAATATTTTAAGAAAGGAAATTTTCTAAATGTACTTTTATTTTCCATTTTAAATCCACAAAATTCAAAATCCAAAATACATTTTATATCAAAAAAATTTCTAAAATAATAAAGTAGGCCTAAATCCATAGTTCCTTTAAGATAATAAATTTTTTTACATCTTTTAATTGGGATTAAATTGGATTTTATAGATATCTTTCACATAAGAATACTAAAAAAAATTGGGTTTCTAGATGTTATGTAAATTAAACATCCTATTACACCTCTAAATTTTTTTGATCAACTAGTTTCCCAGCGTCATGAGGAACTAATGTATGAGAGGTAACAATGGGTGTACTAATTTATTTAGTATTTTCATATCCGTATTTTTTATAATATATTCTATATAATTATGATGAGATAGAAAAGTTCCATATTTTTTGAAATTTTAATACCAATTAAATATGTTAATTCACTCATCATACTTATTTCATGCTCGGACTTTATAAGATCCAAAAGGAATCTGTTAAATATTGTTAAGTTTAGCCAAATATAATTTCTTCAACATAAATTTTTACAATAATAATATTGAAATTATTCTCTTTTATAAAAGGTTTGGATTTTTTACGGTCTTAAAATTTTATCTTTGTAACAAAATATTAAATACACTTTCATATAAAGCATAATGGGCTTGTTTAATTCCATATAATGATTTTATATGCTTATAGACATATAATATATGTTTTATATTTTCCAAACTAGGGGATTTTTCAATATAAACTTACTCCCGAACATATATGTTAAGAAAAAAACACTTCATATGAATTTTAAATATTTTGAAATTAAATAATTCTGAAAAGGATATAAGTATTTCAATATATTCAAGTCTTTCTACCTAAATATAAGTTTTTTTATAATTTATTTCAACTTTTTGATTACAACACTTAGTTAGAAGTCTAGATTTATCTATAAAAATAATTCCATTTTCATCACATTTGGAATGAAAACCCCATTTTACTAAATTATTGATGTTTTTATAGTTTGTTTAACTAAATTCCGAACATTGTTCCACTCAAACTCATTGAGTTCATCTTTTATTACATTAATCCAATATCCATTACTTAAATCATTATCAAGATTCATAGGTTCAAATTGGGATAATAAATCTAGATGTTCATTTTTATTTCTAAAAAAACATATAGACCTAACAGGTGGACCTACATCACCAATGATACTATCAAAATGATTATTACAATGAAACAACAGACTTTTGGGTATTCAAAATATATTTCTTCAATAATAGGTAGAAAATATTCCCAAGGAATTGCCTCAAAAAATATTTCATGAGTTATTTATTTATTGAATGATCTTTATAAAAATATTTGAAAATAATTTTTTGAAATAACATATGCGGTTGTAGGTTAAAGTTGTTTAAAAAAGGAGTGATTTCATCAAACCTAACACGTACTATTTCCCTAATAGTATAAGAAATTATATAAAAAACTCTATATTCCATAGAAGTAGTGGAATAACTTAAAAATATTCCTACATCATATTTGGGTGTTATCTTATGTGAATTATATTTTGTATTTAGAATGAATACTTTTCATCCAAAATAATTTAAGTAGTAAACTTTTTGTTTTCTTCTTTTCTACAACTCATAAAGAGTTTTATTAAGAAAATTTCTCATCAAAACTCAATTTATTGTATAATAGGGAGTAAAAAACGATTCAACATAAAAAAAATAAACAATTTATTATTAAATAAACATGGTTTTAGTTATTTCATGAAGAATTAAATTTTTTCATTCAACTACAGAATTTTTTTAGGAAGTTATAGGTGCTGAAAATTTATGTTCAAGATATTTCTTACTACAAAATGTTTCAAAATCAGAAATTTAAAATTCTCTGCCATGATCACTACGAATAGTTATCAAGGATGGGTGTTTTTCATTTTTAACTTTGGATTCAAAAGTATTAAAATAACTATAGGTTTATGTTTTTTTTTTGAGAAAATAAACCCATTTATATCATGACTAATCATCAAATAAGATATATAAATAGAATTTTCCACTAATACATCTAGTTTTTTTAAGACCAGCTAAGTTAATGTTCACTAACTATAAATAATTATAAGTTGATACATCAATAATATATTTAAAATATCACTTATGTTACTAACCATATTGACAAGGGTCAGAGACCTTTGAAGTATAAAACCTATGTTCGGATTGATCCTAAAAAAGAACATTCTTAGTCATTATATATATGTTTCTAAGGATGATGTTTTTTAATCCTCTATATAAAAACAAATATTGGTCTTCTATTTCATAATTTAAAGTTAATTCTTGGATCCTAAGGTATTATATGTCTAGTGTGTAAAAATTCTCATACTGATTAATAGAAAGAATAAATCCATCATTGGGACTATGAACTAATCACTTATCGATCATAAATTTCATAAGATAAACTTAATCATATAATTCAATTATTCTTATAATGTTTTTAATATGTTCTGCAAATAATAAAACATTTGTAATAATATATTTATTAAGAAGAACAAAGATACCTATTCTAATAATCTCTCCTTGATCATTATCTTTGAAACTTATGTTTCCACTGTTCATCCTGATTATCTTATTCATGAATTTTTTTCTAATCCTGGGAATGGAACATCCACTATCCATATACGAAATGTTTTTATTGTTGAATCTTTCTCTTTTATCATAAAAATAATAGTTTTTAATATCTTAATCCTTCGTGGGTCCGGTATTTTCAGAAATAAAATTTTTCGGTAACCACATTTTTCTAATTTTGTTTTAGGGAAAAAAGTTTCCATTATAAAAATAATCCTTATAAAAAAAATAAATATTGTACATAGTTTAAAGAACAATTATTCTTCAAATTCCCACCACTAAGAAAATTAGTGAAAAAGTTCTCTTTTTGGAATAAAATATTTGTTAATAAAAATAAGTTTCTTATTCATAAATCCCATTACAGAACTATTTCTATGACGTCTAATATATTTATACATTATGTTAATGTTTTCCATACTAATGGTCAACTTTTATAAAAGTTTCATCAAAATAAAAATTCCATATTTTAGTTTGATAACTAAATTTTTTATTCTCATAATAATTTTTTTTAAAACTAATAATTGTTTCCCTATACTTTTTATCAAAAAATGAAAATATTTTGAAATACTATCTTTTCTAAAAAAAGTTATCAATATATTTTTAAAGATATGATATTTCATTTTTCAAAATATTTGTTCTTGAATCATCCTTATCAACTTTATCTTGAACATTCTAATGTTTTTACAAATCATTAAATACTTATTTTCTATGAATTTTGTTAATATAGAATCTTCATCATTGCTGGGTAAACAATTATCTTCTACTAGGGAATATTTTTAAATAGAAGATGTAGTTTTTTCATCCTGATAATTTTAATTTGAAGAAATATTTATATAAAATTTGTCTATATGTACATATTCCATAAGATAAAGATTTTACATGGGTAATTTAAAAAAAGGATTTATGTTCCTCTGCCCAATAAATTCATTCACAAAATATCTATCAAAAGAATCACAGCCTATGGTTATCCATGTGTTAGAGGATTTGAATTCTTTCTTCCATTTTTACCTGTAGTACACATTGGTATTTATTTTTGAATTCTTCTTCCTTTCTATCATTTCATTTCATCTTTGGAAAATCTGTTCAGATATTTTCAACTTTCCTACATTCATAACACGTGACTTCAAAATATTTATGATCACCTTTATCCTAAAAAAAATTTCAAATATTTTTTTAAAAAAAATTATTTACAAGTATCTTGTTTATCTTTAAAGAAATAATTGAAAACTCATTATCTAAATAATACAATATACAATAATCTGAATGAAAAATAACATTCTTCTTCCACAACAACTATACAAATTTATCATCTAATAGAGCTTTGGAAGGTACATTAGATATTATAGAAAAAGAAACAAAGCCATTTTTATTTTTAGTTTTCTAATCATATATTTTAATTCTTTACTCATACTTCATGAGGTTCCCAATAAAATCATCTAGATTAATATTAGTTAACACTATTTTATCATCAAAAATAATTTTTATTCCAAATCGTTTGGAATAATATTAATAATATTTTCAACTAAGATCTCATCATAATGTAATTTTTCTCTAATTGATAGTAAACTATTTAGAATATTCATAAATATTTGATGCATCTTCGAAACAGACTCTCTAGGTAAAAAATCACAATATTTCTAATTCGATCTAATCATATCTCTTCTTGTCTGTAAAAATTTGGATGCATCAAAATGTGTAACATCCAATTTTCTCTAAATATTATTGGTTAATTCATAAGATGATATATTACTATCGAAATTCCTTATCATGAATGAAAAAATTCCTAGTCATAAGATGATATCTACCTTTTTAATTCAATATATATTCTAACATATCAACATTTATAAAAGTTGAAATATCATTATCCTAAATCTTATTTTTTTTAGTAAGCATTAGAAAATTATCATCACCAGTGTTGATAAAAAAAATTCTCCATTCTATCTCTTTGATATTCATAATCATTATCATCAATGATAGGTAGTCAATTAGGATTGAAATAATCAAGGGATCCAATATTGATACCAACCATCTTAAAACCACATAAATAATTTTTTACTTATACAAGTTTGCGTAATAATGTTTATTGAAAAAATGTTAATATCAATACATAAACAACTTTCAAAAAGTAAATAAAATTATAAATCAGAAAGTATATATGAAGTATAAACATTCAATAATACCAATTTTAGGATCATAATATTATCATAGATGGATATACATATAAGAGGGGGTAAATTTTATCCTAATAAAAATTAATCAAGGAAAAACCCAAATCCTATTAAAGAAAACTTATCGGACTCGAGATAAGTTTGATTATCAAGGTAAACAAATTAGAACAAAAAACATCAGGTTATATTTGTGTAAAATATTGGAATTACAATGGATACAATTAATATAAAATTATTTTTTTATTCATATTAACAATCACAACTATAAAACAAGTTTTATAGAAAAAATTGTATAAAGACCAAAATTCTATAACATGCACTATGGAATAGAAACTTCTAAAAACAAGCACTAAAATAGATAGTAATAGTAATCAGGACTATAAAGCTATATTAAAAGATTTACCTCTTTTAACATTAAGAGTAATTTAGTTAATTACTTTGAGTAATGGTATCCACAACTTTATACATACTGTAATTTTTGCCTTTCCATTGCAAAAAATATCTCAATTAAATAATCATAGTAAGCCCTATCTTCCTATCCTTGAAATCCCTTTATATGGTGATAGTAGTTTGTCTTCAAGGCCCAAGAAGCCCCTGATCTAATGGATTAGATTCACCATCTTTTTATCACTATAATCCATTGATCATAACAATGATATTACATGGAATAAAAATTAATATTTTTTAAAGTAAAAATCCTGACAAAGATTACTAGAACTAAAACTCTCTATATAATTAAAATAAATAAAAGTGAGATATTCATAATGGGAAATATTCAAAATAATTGAGTTGTAAAATTTATCAACTAGCTTTATACCCTTAAGATGACCTACTATTTATAGGGGAATTACCATGAATTATATTTTTGAGTTTATTTCAACATCCTAGATTGTTGATGCTTGACATCTCACAATGTTCTAGTGTAACAGAATGTCCAATGTATTTTTTTAACACCATTATGGTGTTAAAGGTATTCCATACGATAGAAATAAATATTATATATTCCTATTAAAAACATTGGATAGTCTTATGGACTTCCTTATCAATTATCACTATGAATGTACTTATGAGGATTAGTCGGATTGTTTCAGTACTTGTTTCAGTCTGAGGTTCATGACATTTTTCAGTGCGATAGACAAGAAAAATGTCTATAACCTTGTCTGATTAAGGTTAATTTTGATTAATTATACTCATGCTCAATATTATGATACTAAATAAGAATAATAATTTTATATTCATAATGAATTATTACATAATCTATGTATGGTAAAAAATAAATTTTTCACCAAAAACTTACTAAAACACTTGGGACATAAAATTTTAGAAAACATATTTTTAGTGAGTGTTTGAGATTTCAAAGACTAATGGATTTGAAAATTTATTATTAATACTTTGGACTCAACATAGCATTGACATCATATAGAAGATAAATAGTTTGTGTATTATTCTCAACAGACCCCCACGATTTTCCTTTAATGATAGGTTAATGTGTGCACTGACTTTCATTCTATTGATTACATAATGTTTTTTGTGGAACAAAATGTACCACAATGATGTATATAGGTAATATAGACTGAACCACTCTTTTAATATTTTCATAGAGGAACATGTTGGGAGTTTTAGTAATTCTCCCCAATTCTTGGCTCAAGAGTGTTAGATGAGACAACTTGAAGCATGAGTTCTGAATTCATTTTTGTAGTGATGTTTAGGCGATGAGATCAATTTAGAATCAGAGAATCATGTTAGTTTAAACATATAATATGTAACTCTATTTTTAGATGATAGAGGAGACATAATAGAAAATATATTTGGTTAATTTGGTTCTTGTATAGGGAGGATATGTTTCTTATCTTCAATCGACATGGTATCTCTTATACTTCCCATTTCAAAGATAGTTTCTTGATGTTGATGTCAACGTTGGGTTTCTTTGTGATAAGGTATTCTTAGGAAATGGACCTGAATGGATTTTGTGAAGGTGGGGTTCATGTTGACCATTTTTTCTAGGTATATATTGGTTTCATTATATGTATATATTACATATCATGATTGAAATCATGAGTATATACCGACCTTGTAGAGCACAGAAATCATTGGGGAGTCCCCTATGGGTCGTTTTGGGTGCACATATCCCATTAAAACCCTAGTGTTAGTTAAAAATATTTAATTTCTACACTTTCAATACTTTATGTCTAAAATCACAATAGACTCTTAAAATCAATGTTTTAATTACATTATATTTCCCATGTTTTTAGTATGTTATTAAACAATTTTGTCTATGAAAGTGGAGATGTTTCTAAACTAATAATAAAAATTTTACATATTCGTTTTGTATCCTAGAATGACTAAAGTATAATCAATAAAAATGACCAAATTCTATTCCAACAAAATGACCTAAGATTATTCAATTATATTAACCTAAGTTTCATCTATCGGTATAAAAAATCTAGTAGATTGGTATGAAAATAATCTAGTCTATCATTATGACTAAATATAGTCTATATATATGAAATAATATAGTCTATCTATATAACTGAATCTTTTCCATAATTTTTAAAAAAATTAGTCTATTGGTATTATAGAATTTATTTTCTCTTTGTGAATATGTTTATTTTATCAGGCTGGATAATTTTAGTTCATCAGGCTGACATGTTTTATTCCATCATAACATTAATGTTTATAATAAAATTTATAATTTTGAATATCAAATGGAATAAATTTAATATAATTATAATAGTTCTATTAAAATGAAATTGGATATAAATATTTAGATCATGTTGATTTTTCATACTAAATATCATCTGATGATGTTGCAACCAACTATGACAATCAAGAAAATATGGCATTTCAAGGAATACAAATAAATATCTGTGAATTTGCGGAGCTATGATTTGATGCTTTTAAAAACTCAACCCATATAATGATTTAAATCAGGTAACCTCTCATTTTTATTTTATTTTTAATATTTAGTTAGTTTTCTTTTCTAAGGATTCTGTGTGATTTTTATAATATCCAAGGTATGTTTTTTTGTTTTTAGTTTGTGTCTAAAAAGGGTTTAATATTGAAAACTTCCAAGGATAGGAGGATGGATAAATCTAATTAGGATTATCAAAGACTTCTAGGGATAAAAGTAAATATATTACTTAAATCTTTACGATAGGTGGATTTCTACTGAAGAAATATAGACAAAATAGTTTATTTTCAAATTAGGATACCTTAATTCAAGGTTACATAATTACACTACCCATAAGGACAATGTGTATCCATTTATTTTATAAATATTCTGTTATTTTAATAATAAATCTTTAAACATTTATTTTACTTATTTCTATAGGTTTTTTTAATTTCACTATTTGTTTATTAAAAAAATTATTTTACTAAACCTTTATGTATGTTTTTTTAAAAGATGTACTATGATTCCATTGAAAGATAATATAATCATCAGAAACAATATCAATCCAATAAAGTATATCAAATAGGATTGAGTTTTAATTAGTTAATGGTTTTTAACTACACTTCACCACCCATATTTTAGCCATTATAACTCTTAAGAACCAAAATTTGGTATCAAAGGCATCCTAATGATTGAATCTATTGTTTTTACATTTTTTATGTTTTCTAAGTTTCTAATTTTTTATAAATTTTCTTATAATTTTTTGTTTATAAAATATTTTCACGATAACATGTATAATGTAGAATGATTTTATGTTTTTATAATATTGAAGTTCTAACTGTTAGTATAGATAAAAATCTAAATCCTATAATACCACCATTGTTTTCGTGGTGACTATGAGTAATGGAGCTATATAATCAATTCCTTTATTATAAATAATGTTGTTGATAATTTCATAATTTTTATTCGAAATTAAAATATTAATAAGAAAATTTTTTCTATAATTTCAAATCAAAAGAAGATGAGGTATTAATTAAATTATAGATAAAGGTATAATTTTTTATGTTCTATGAATCATAATATATATTTTTAGATTTATTAGTCAGAAGAAGATAATAATATTTAGATGAAATTGGATGTTACACATTTTGGAACTCAAAAGATATTAAGATTATAAGTACAATTCATAGAGATTACTATTAAAATATTTATTATATATCTAGTGAGTCTTTTCTAAATATGCATTAGAGATTAAAAAAAGAGTCTTCAATATTTTGGTTAGAAGGATCTTACAAATTAAATAGTAGTTGAAAATATTAAAGAAATTATGCCTAGAAATTTGAAATAAAAAAACTACATTAGATGATACATGAAGGTTTACACATTTAACATTGGATGATTTTACTATTCCCCTTATGAATAATGAGTGAATATTAAAAAGAAATAGTGAAAGGATGAATAAGATGAATGTAAGATTTTATTTTTCTATAAATTAAAATGTTTTTAATGGGGTTTCGGTAGCTTATAAATTTTTAATGTCATTTAATAATAAGAAACATATAGTCAAAATAGATTGTAGTTCATCAGATCAATCATAAAATTAATTAGAATATCATTCAAAGAGGATGAACAATATACTTTGTAAAATTTACTTTTTGTAAAATTATAAGAAGAATCACAAGGATATAAGTGATAAGAATGATTCTTCAAAAGTTATTTTTTTTTAAATCCAATAAATATGGAAATATAATACCCAAATACCAGAAGTAGAAAATGAAATAATATAAGGATAGTAATTTAGAATGTAATTCTATGACGTACTAAAAGATAAAGAATAATAAATTTATGAATTATTTATATGCATGGAGTGAAAGTGGTGAATATTGTCCACAATAATGTTATTATGATGGTGTAAAAAAATATAAGAAGATTTTTTTCTTTAAATATATTTTAAACATGAATAATTGCTTCATTAGAAATGTAACTAATGAATCTCTAACTAATGTTACATTAAATGAAAACTATCCAAATATTGATAATGATGATAACAATTATAAATATTCTAATGATAAATCTTATTCATTTGAAGAAAATAATTATTTACCTATTATTTAATATTTATCTATATTTTCTATACTATTAGTAATGCCAAATTCTAGAAAAATTTAAAAAAGTATTTTTCTAAAAAATTTGATAAATAAAATAAAAGAATTTATACTCTTATAAATGAGAAGTCAAATATTTTAAAAATATTAGAAAATAGTAAATTTTATAAAACTAATAAAAATAAATATTTTGAAAATTAAAATCTCAAAATAAGTATTTTATTAAAATATTTAGATAAACTTAATTCGAATTGTACTTCTTTTGAGGATTATAATTTTTTTGTATAACTAAATCTATGATATCTAGTTGAAAAATGATTCTATAAAAGTTTAATGATGGAAAATAACACTTTAGTATGATATAAAGACAAATTATACCTCATTGTTATGTATCTAGAATGTGTTATACAAAACAATACCCTTTTTTCAAAATAACAATTTTTTTACAAAAAAACTAATACATTTTTCAGGAATTTCAAATGTGGTGGATGCTTGAAAAATAAATCATATTCAAATAAAGTTCAATACTCATTATTTCATAAGGATTATTTCTAAAAATAATTAAACTTTCATTAATAATGAAAAGTGGTACCAATATGGATTCTAAAAATTTTACATTCTAATAAAACCAGAACTAAGAAACATGACTTCAAAAAATCATAACTTTTTGTTTTTATAAAAATATAGAATTCACTTAAAACAAAATAGGGTACATAGATAGTGATATTTCTTAACATCTGATTGGAAAGAAGGACTTATTAAACAATATTACCAAAATAAAATGGGGGGAAATTTACCTTATGTGAAAATTCTCAATTAGAAATCATCAAAATAGGTAATATTGTTATTCTTTGAAATGAATCAATTTAAAATGATTTATTTTTTTCAGACCATAATCATAACCTTGATATTATAACTCAATTATTTGATGTGTGATATTTTTTGAACATCATGAATGAAAATTTATTTCCTATAGTTAAAAAGTTGAATTTATTATTTCTACCAATCAGCATGAAAAGATTATTAAACATAACTTTGACGACCATAGGATCAAAGATCTAACATGCCTCAGTGTAATAGAAAATCAATATTGGATATGGAATAGAATATTAGTAAGGTGCAATGTTAAAACATTATCTATACAATCTATGAAATGAAAAGATAAATATTTTCAAGAACAATAGTTTGATACTTAAAAAGTTTATTTTCCTTTCCATTTCAAAAAGTAACATAAGTCATGTTCTAAATCTATTACTAAAGTTTTAACTTCTAATAATTAATATTTAATGAACATGGCCTTATTTGGTCTTAAAAAAACTAGAATTATCATTGCATCATACTATATATATGTTTTAGTTGATGATTACTCTAGATATACCAGGATAGTCTGAACCAGGCGAAAGCCTGGTCCCACAAATTTATTGAAGGAAAAGTGCATGTAAAGGCGGTAGAAAATAAAAACATTACATTACATAAAAACCGTACGCATCACTTTCCCCATCATCGGATAACTCATCACCAGGATCAGCTGACTCCCATTCCGAAGACTCGTACTTCCGCATTAGCTCAAGATACATGTTTTTCTTTCGAAGCATTTCCACAGACCTTTTCTCCTTGAGTGGCCATTTCCCGCTGGGTCCTTTTTCTATCTTAGGGGACCCTCCCCTTCACATTCCACTTTCCCATTTGAAAATACAATTTCTTGTGTCCCAAAATTCTTTTATGTAGACCTTGTCACCATTGGTTTGGGAAGGTCCCTATAGTCCCTTCGTGGCTTCCTCCTGCTTTGAACTTTTTTTTCCACTTACTTGCTCAGGGTCTCATGATTTCCATACTTAACAATATCACTATAGGATGTTTTCTGACTCTGGATCTCTTCTTCATAGTCAGATCTATCCCCCCACTTCTTTTTATGGGCCATAAGAGTGTTGACACTGCCATCCTTCCCACCTTCCAGTTGAGGTGTCTTGATTGGGTCATCAGCACAAGGGATTTTGCATTCATCAATCATTCTGTCAAGAATAACATGGACTTCTTTCTCTACAATTTCCTCTGCCACTTCAAGCTCCTTTGCCTCATTTGATCCAACATCAACCAGCACTGCAAATATGTTTGGAGAACAATTTAATAGTTCATGAGGATTTACCTACAACTGGACATCTGGTGTGTTCTTCTGTTCAGACACCAGTTCCACAGGTTCAGTGATAGCCTGCATCAGAGAAAACCCCCTGCCAATTACTGAAAGTCAGTATTTAATCTCTCCACCTCATGCTGAACCTTGGATCCAGATTTTTCAGATCCTTCCATATTTAACTTTTGTAAATCTGGATCTGCTATCACATTCATAGGTGTGGTAGACTCATTCAAAATTGAGTCTCCAATTCGGGTCCCAGCCCGTCCAGTGTTGTCCAGTTGGGTTTCCCTAGCATCATCCACTAGAACTTGATTGAATCCAGAATTCATAGAGTTTCCATTCATAAATTCCCCAGATGACGCTCCCTGCTCCATGATAGAAGTAATAGCTGGATCATTAGAGGGGTGAACTTTATCTGCCTTGTGTGCACCTAGAGCAGGATCGGCCATCGATGTGCATGCCTCCACTAGCCATGCAGCTAATCCACTATTGTAATACTTGTGTGACCTAAGTTAAAAATGATTAAAATAAATCATTGATATCTAGTCATGGTGGACAATTCATAAATTCTGATTTTGAAACTTTTCTAGTAAAAAATATTTAATACATAATTTTTCAGCACTTAGAACCCCACATCGAAATGTTTTAGTTGAAAGAAGAAATAGAATTCTTCAGGAATATACAATTACTATGTTGAATGAATACACAGTTTCTAAACATTTTAGGGATAAGTCATTTAGTACTATCTATTATAATATATATTTATTTTTAATAAGACTATAAATTAATAAAACTCTTTGTGAATTTAGGACTGAATGGAAATCAAAACTTACATACTTTAAATTTTTTTGGATGAAATGTATTCATTCTTAATACTAAATAAAATTTATATAAATTTTCTCAAAAATATGAGGATCGAATATTTTTAGGTTATTCTACAACTAATAAGTCATATAGTTCCATTAATAAAAACTCATGTACTATTGAGGAAACGATATATGAAAAATTTGGAAAAATTGATTCCTTTTTAAATTGATTTTTAGATTTCATAGTTGGGAAATGGTTTTTGTTGAAAAATAGTATTTTGATATTCGTTATCCAGAAATTATAAAGGAATATTAATCTTTTATTGAGTTTAGGAAAGAAGATAATGTGGAAGTTATAACTTATAATATTTTTTATGAGAGTTACAAAATGAATATTCAACATATTATAGAATATAGTGAATTGGCATTGAATGTAAAAGACTATCTCATATCTCATAATCTTTTAGAACAACTTGTTTAATTTGAAAAATCATAGGCTGAATCAAATTTATATCTTCCAAATGAGAATTTAAGAAAGGTTTATCATTAGAAACTAGGTGAAAGAGTTATTTTTATTATGTAAGCAAGGTTACTTATTTTCTGGGAAGGGTGACTGAGTCACCTTAAAGGTTTTGGGAAAAAAATATGGATTTTATTATTAATATGAGGAAATATATTTGATGAAATTTATTTTATTATTAGTTAAAGAAATCAATAAATGTGTGATAAAGTTAATGTTTTTTCAATTTCCATGATTTATTAACAGGATGCAAATAAATTTAATGTTTGTAATAAAAATAAATAATAAAGTATTTATGATAAAAGAAAAGGTTTCATTTATAAGTTAACAAACTATATCATGAATCAAATTACTTTTTGTACCTAAATTAAGAATATTTTTGGATAAATAGAAAAAATCTACATCACGTGTTAATGTTAGACAATTGAACGAAAATATTCATGAAAAGATGAAACAAAAATTATTCACCCATTATATAGAAAAGTAGATTTAAAGATATTCCTAATAATTTTTTTCAAGTGATAAGGAAAATAATTTCATAGAATAATGCTAGATAATAGGATTTCAGTTCATAAAAGGAAAAAGAATTAGTTCTTAAATAAAAAAAATAGAAACTGTTTTGAAATCTGAAGAGAAGAAAAAGAAAATAATAAAAATAGTTTTTATGATGTGGAGGTTTTTGAGAGTTTGTTAATGGGGTTTGAAAGATCACATGGTTATATTCATAAAACTACCAAAGGGTAAGATAAAAGGTTTATTTCTATTTATCCTCTATCATTTGTTCAAACAATTTCTCCTCCAGAGTTTTTTCCTCAGTTCGTTCTAGAACATATGTTTATGTAAATTAAAATGTTACTATTTATATTTATAAAGGAAAATGAAAATTGGCTGTTGTTGAAACTTTTATTTTACCAAAATATTCAAAAGTCAAAAAAATTACATATTGATCATAATAAATATTATTTTAGAAGTGAAGAAAATATATGCATACATTTAAAAGAATAATTGGAAGAATAGTTACAAAAACATCTTTAGAGGAATTGTAGGAATAATAAATGGAATAAAAAATCATATTATTTTAGTATTCAGTTAGAAAAATATGTTAATTTAGTTTTTTTAAAAATAAATATAGTTTAGGAAAAGATATTAAAAATCAAAAATCTCAGGATAGAGTATCATATAAAAAAAATATGTTAAAATTTTGGATATAGTAAGTGTTTCAAATTATAAAAAGAGATCGTGAAAGAGATGGATAAAGTAGGTTTTAATCATTCAAGAAGAAATTTTTATGATTTTTAATTATATTGAACCAATTTTCAGAAAATTCATTAGAATTATTGAATGGAATCAAGATTATCTTACTTAAGTGAATGCATGAAAAAATTAGTTGATTTTATTCCATATCATCCGAATATAGAATCTTAGTGAAATCACATTCTGATGATATTAAATTGGTTAGAAAAATCATATGCTCTAAATTAGTTAGTAGAAACTATGTTGCATCATGAGGTGAACATACAATTTTTTTATGATTAATCTACGTATAAAATAAGAAGATTAATGAAAATTATGAGATAGATTAAGGACACTGAAAGAGATCTGATGATTCATATTTATAAGATTGATTTATTAAATATGGATTCATTATAAATCACAGATTATTTAATGATTTTATCATTATAATTTGATGATGTGTTTGAATTAGTTGAGAATATCAAATGCTTATTAGAGTCTCAAGATTAATAAATTTAAAAACTAAATAAGAATAACATAATTCTTGAAGAAGACCTAAAGAATTTGAAAGCTAAAAATATTCCGAATCAATCACTATAGGGATAAGCTGAAATTCTAAATAAAGAGGTAATAAAATTTTATATTCTTGAAGGATGGTTTGAGAGGATATAGGAAACGTAATATAAAATTAAGAAGAATTGGGAAAATATTATGAAAATGAAATTAATTTTGAAGAAGCAATTGGAAAAAGACTTAAAAAATCCCTTCTAAACTCTTATTGTATAAACATATCCTTTGAATGAATAAAAGTTTGAATGTTATTCTATATACATATTTCATTGGATTTTATCCAATTTTGGTTACATAAATATTTTTCCAATAATTTATTTTGGATGAATTCTTATATTTAATGAATTGTTTCATATTTTTTCATCACTAATTTTTTTGTTACTTTCAACATTTAATATTTATTTTTGAAAATCAAAAATAGGGAGAATTATTTTGAGAAGTAGTTACGGGATATGTATTTCAAGAAATTATTGATTTAGGGATAAGTTTTTTATGAAGTTATTTTGGGGAGAGGTAAAGTTATTAAATGATATGTCATTTAGAAGTTATTATAACTTATTCTTTTAGAAAAATCCTATTAAATAAAAGGAATCATAAATAAAGGGGATATAAGAAAGATAAAGGGAGAATAATTTTAAAAGATCAGTGTGGTTTACGTTTTTTAATATTATTAGTTTTAAATTCATTGTTGTGAATCTTTTTAATGGTGAAATATTTTAAAGTTGTTTGTATTTATTTCTAAACATTATATCCATAGTTTTTAAAATCAAAATACCCTCGTAAAACTTTTCATTACTAACATTATCCTTCCCAATTATTTAATATGTTTTTGTTAGAAAAAATTTCTATAAAATTTTGATATTTTTTTAAACTGGTAATATGAACATTATATATTATTTTGATCCATCAAACCGGCTAAAGTGTTATCCATTGGACAGATAAAATTCTAGTCCATCAGATTGATCTAGTTCCTATAAATTGGTTTAACCTAAGTTTGTTACATTGGTATTGAAAAAGATAGTCTATCAGTATAAAATAATATTTTCTATTTATATGACTCAATATATCCCATGGATTTCAATAAATCTAGTCAATAGATATGATTGAATCAAGTTTATTGGTATGATAAAATACACTCTATTGATATTATTATGTTTAGCTAATCAATGTAAATAATTTTAGTCTATCAGTGTGACTAATTATAGTCTATCAAACTAAAATTATTTATTCCCTCATAATATTAATGTTTATAATCGTATTTAGAATTATGGATCTCAGATAGAATACATTTGTCCTTTTACCTATTGGAGATCATGATACATGTGAGGGATTCCCATGAATGGTTTATATTTGGAAATAAGATCCATATCTACCTTATACCATGAGCTAAATACATTGGTTTTTGTACCTTGATAGCATGAGATAATAGAGAAATCGATGTGGGATTAAAGGATAATCTTTCATCACAATTCATCTCATGTCAACATGAAATCCATGTGTGGCACTCAATATTGGAGTGTAGTGTATATGTGTTTCCTTCATATAAAAAACATTTGGAATACTCTTTAAAGGTGTGGAGTAATATTCTCCCACTAGGAGGTAACCTATGAAACTAACCATTATGAGGTGGATATTGGTAGTTTTCGGTTTTATTTCATCTCATATGGTAGGAAGACCTTCATATGTTGTTATTCCTTGGGTGTTGATTCATGGAAAGACCTATCTTGATTGAAATCATTTTTTTGATTGGTTTATGCATCATGGTGAGGTAGAGTTGATATTTTCAATTATGATTGTGGTTGTTTACCTCTTGGAAAAGGGTATATAATGTTCTCATAGAGATAAAACTTTTGAAGATAATGGTTGTTCACGAAAAAAACTTTATTTTCATGTTTTTGTCTCATATACTTCATTGTTTAGTAGCTCATGTTTTTGGACTTTTGAGGATGAAAATGTTTTATGGTTGGGATGATTTAGTGAACTGTGGCATCTTAATTGTGTCATGGATCAATTTTGATTCATTGAAGATTAGGACATCCCTACGGGAAGAATATAAATGTTACCTTAGTATATTTATTCTGAAAAAAATCGGATGGTTCTATTGATCTCAAAGTGTAGTGTTTACCCTTATGCTGAGTTTTGATGAATTTTCAAGCATGTTGTGTTTTATAGGAATTTTTATACTTATTATTTAAATTATATACATCTCAAAACACAGATAATGGTGTTGTTTCTATTTTTTTCGGTGTTTAGACATTATAATAATTACAATGATAGTTTTTTATCAAAATATGAGTTTTTGTGGAATTATGTGAACAAAAGGGCTCAATAATAATATTTTAATTATAAAAATATTATTTTTAGTCATATTTCATGTTTCATTAATAAAACACATATATCTCTAAAATTATGACGTGAATGGGAACTTTTTTTTATCCCTGTTGAGTTTTTAAATAATGTTTTACCATAAAGATGGTATAATTTTCATTGTCATCAACATTTCTTTTTTTATCTTTTATAGGTGGAGAACTCAATAAGATCTTCAAGGTTAAAATCACTGAACAAAACATCAGCATCAAATAGGATTTAAGAGTTGGAGTTTCACCTCACTATTGATGTGGGGTTTTTTAATTTTAATTCACTATTCCTCATGTTATTTAGAATTAAAATTTATGTTCTTTTATTATGATCAGGAACTCATTATCATTCAATTTTATTTATTTATATTACCAAATTGGAATCCTTATTTATGAATTCTTCTTAGTTATTGATCCCTTTCTTGATGATGTGAAGTGATCTCATTTAATTCTTTATATCTAATTTCTCATAAAACTCTATGTTTTTATCCCCAAGAACCATCATCGCTAGTGGATCTACCCCTTAGGGTTGGTAGCGGGCGGTGTGCGGAAGGTGCAAAAATGTGTCTCGAGGTTGAGTACATCATTGTGAGGGGTGGATATGAAGTGGAAAATAGGCTCAACATATAGATCTCATGAATATATGGTGGATTATTTAACATGGTTCAAGATAAAAATGGTCAATCTGAGGCACCATGTGATAGTAATAAAATCATGGGTAGCCGGGGAATGAATTTTTTTGAAGAAGGAAGGTTAGTGATAGAGATGGGTTGGCCACCCATTTCAATTGATAATTTTTGTAAATATCCATCCACAATGAGTCCACTATAGATATAGGTGAAACACTCAAGTGATGGTAACACAAAAAAAATATTTAATAATAATAATTAAAATATAATAGTAAATAAATTGGATGCATCATGATTTTAGGAGAAAAATGGGGGTGTTTTCTTAGTCGCAACCCCTCCCCTATCACATTAATTTCTTTCAATAAAAGTAATTTTAAATTAAAAAATGATGAAAATATTAAATTGGGGGAAAGAAATGACTAGATGAGGACGTGGCTTGACTGTCTACATATTAACCATCTTATACACTCTTTCATTCATCAGATACATTCCCCACTTTATGTATTCCCTATTTATTCCATTTTATGTCATCTGAGGTTCTCATATATTCATTAATTATGCTCTGTACTTCTACAATATTTACATTTTTTCAATTTATGTCAGGATAATCTATTGGATCAACTGGTTAGCAGTCATGAACTGAGTATATTGTGTCATAGTTACCATCATGAGGGAATTGAAATGTGACCATTATTTGTTTTTAATTATTAATGTGAATAAATAATTTATTACATTTTTATGAAAATTGATGAATATATTTATTGAATTGATTTAGATAATAACTTAATAAATATGAACATGCATACACCATATGTTTTGCAGTATAAACAATTGAATTTAGTTTTTTCATTTGACATGAATGTGGTGCCTACAAATGATTAATGAGATTTATATTGGTAGATATTGAGGTGGTTATCATGTGATATGAAATCCATTCCAGTCCCATATCATGGTTATGGGTACATTACCATTATTTATAATAATGATATTTTTTATAAATGAGCGAAATTAATTCAAAATAAATAAATATAGTTTATTTTATTAAAATTAATATCGAATATAAGTCTAATTATTTTTCACATATCAATTACGTATATGACTTTCTAAATTGATGTTAATGATGTTGTTGTGCGTCAATGGATAACGAAAATATTTGGGAAATGTTGAAGGGCATTAATTATAGGCTATATTGTTAGTTCAATGATACCTCCTTGAGACTCCATCAAAATTAATGAAATGTACCTAAAGGGATACCACAAGATTAGTGGAATTACATTGTGGATTTGTATCATTATAATTTATATAATTTATTTGATACTATCTTAGTACAATGTTGTTAATTTATTAAAAATAATTTAATTTTTATTAATATTTACTTTTTTATTAGTATTTACCTTTTCCATTTTATTATATTGGAAAAAAAAGTTGTTCATGATGTCAGTTGATTCAAGCTGTGGTTTGATGTGCATAAAAAAGTTGATGGATATTACATAATTAAACCCAATGAAAACATTGAGGTGAAAAAAAATTACAATGAACTTTTTTTAAGGAATATAATTTTAATATTTTATTACTTTTATAGAAAAAATATAAAAAGGCATGGAATAAAAATACCCCAAAATCATCATCAATCTCCCATAGTTATGTTATTTTACAAGTTTTGGGAAAGGATAATGGGACATGTTTATGAGGGTTGGGTTCTAGATCCCAACCCTCATGATTCTTTAGGAGGATCTCATCTTCATTGACTAGGATTCCACATCCAATATTTCTAAGTAATTTTACTGTTCTAGATCAATTTAAATCAAAAAATAGAAAAAAAATTTCTATAGAACATAATAAATGAGTATTAGTCATAATATAAAACTTTAGATGAGAATTTTCAGCGAAGGGAAGTGTAGTGACTCAATTTTTTTAGGGCATGTCTAGGAGAATTCCTATGAAGACTTCATCAATGATATGGGAGGTATTGAATCAATTAAATTTATTTTAATATGTTTACGTAATTATAATAATTATTTTCAATATATATTTTATGCATAATATCAATTAAAAACAAATTTCTCTTCTAAATTCTGTTTATTTTAGGAATCATATGCACTTGGGCTAGTAGATAACAGGAAAATAATGAATTTGTATCATCTGGGAGAAACATTCATGACTTAGGGGAGTAGGTTTAGCAGTGGATCCATCTTTTCAAGTGTTCTATATTTTATCAAAATTAATTTATATAACCTTTAAAACATCTATCTTAACTAAATATTTTTATATGTTAAAAAAATATTTTTATTTAATTTTTATAATTGTTTTCTATTGTTTTACTATTGAATGTATTAAATTCTGTACCCCAAGGATATATTTTTATTTTAAATTTTACGTAGTTTCATATTCTAATTATTTTTGTTTTCTTTAGATTTTCTAGGGGTATAGATAAATTTATTCAAATATATAAATAAAAAATTCCCCAATTTATGATTTGAAATTATTTTAACATCTTATTCATACTAATAAACCATAACTATCTAGTAATATATCATCAGAAATTAATTCATAATGTTAAACTCTAACACTCATTATAGTGTTGGATTTTAAAACACCATAAATTTTATATTCCTAAATATTTTACAAGACTAAAATTAATAAAAAAATAATAATTGATAATTAATATTTGAGTTGGTATAACACTATATTTTGAAAAACCCCACATCAATCAAATAGTAATGGATTAAAATACCATTTATAATTCCCCACGAATTTATAGAACATTTCCTTAGAGGGGATTTTTTTTGTTTTGGTCCTAGTGTAGAGACATGAATTTTCTAGGCCTATTTGAGGTGTTTATAAATTATTTTGAATTGTGATTATCTAATACAGATAGGTTGAGAAGCTTGTAGATTAATTTTAGAGTGTATATAGAATTTTTGGTCTCTTAGTCATATAGTATGACAAGCATGTATCAGAGAGTACGGTACATTGAATTCCTGTAGTTCAAATTTATGTTATAAGATATGATATATGATATATCTTAGGCTATTACTAGTCAAATGAGTTGTATATTTTTTTTAGAAATGGTGAATACTTTATGTATAAGGTCCCTCATGTATATGAGTCCTTACGTGCAATGTTCAAATTTTGTTTTGTAAGGGTTAACTCTATGATACATAAAAGGTTAATTACAATGCATAAGGGTGACCTTGTCGTTTATAAGTGTTTCCATAGTTTTCTCAATGATATATAAGGGTACTCCTTGGGATATATAATGGTTAATTGTGTTGTGTAAGTGTTAACCGCTCTTAAAACTAAGGGTACCCTAGACACATAAGGTTCCTCATATTGTAGTGGTATTTAGCTGACTATCTAAATAAACCTATGATACATAATGGTTCTTCATGGGTACTCAACACATATGTATGGTTATTCTACAATATATGAGGGTTTTAAACTCAAACATAAGGATGGATTCTACATTGAAGTGTATAAAAATAGTTATAAGGTTAATAAATTAGGGCTGATAAGTAAGGGTTCTATACATTTCCAAATTGAGTGTGGTAAGTTGGACATTGGGAGAGTGAGGTCTATTCAATGAGGATTTATCATGGGAGAAATCATAAGCTGTAACGGGTGGGATAAATCATAGAGGGTCCCCACAACGTACTGCCATTGTTCTTCTCAAGGTGTTTGGTTATGTAGTTAAGTAAGTGGTCATGTTTTGATGGGGAATTTTTAAAATTTATTATGAATCTTATTATAGGATGGTATTTTTTCCATTTTAATTGAAAAACACTTTCTGGATTCTTTATTTACCGAAAATGATATAAATGGAAGATTTATCACATTTTTTTCCTTCCCCCATTCATCCTCCTAGATCTATGGTGATTTATGGTGATTTTACTCTTCATTTATCATATGTATTTATCCATCTTCCTTGATTCTTCATCTTCGAAACTACCCACTATTTTTTCTGTCTCTTGGATAATGTTTGGGTGAAAATTTTTTCATGTCATAAGAAAATAATCCCAAATGTTCAGGATTTTACATGTATTGGATGGATCACATCATGAGATTTTGAACATAATTTTTTTCATGTATTTTCATTGAGGTATATCATTTCATGAATTATTTCTGGTTTTCTATTACTGTATGAAATTTATAGCGTATTTGAAAACATAAATTGATCATCTTGTGTGTTAGAGGTCTAAGTTGTTGTGATGTGTGGGGTATATCCATTTTCCAAAGGTTAACATAATAGAATATCAATTATTGTAAAATTTCATGATAATTATAGAGAAATATTTATGGAATTAATATTTTCTTAATGTTTAAATAAATTATAATTTATTTTAAGTCAATTTGGATATTTTTTGGATTTAGGGTCTCGTGATGATGTGAGGAGATCATTTGGGATTCCACATTATTAGGAGACATTATTTGATCTTGGGTTAAAGGGGTTAACTCTATGTTGGTGTTTGGAAGTCCTTAT
This sequence comes from Viscum album, assembly GCA_963277665.1. Lineage (NCBI taxonomy): Eukaryota > Viridiplantae > Streptophyta > Magnoliopsida > Santalales > Viscaceae > Viscum > Viscum album. The sequence continues at coordinate 25,604,639 of OY728132.1, read as the reverse complement.
GATATTAAAATATAACTTTCTTTACTCATTATAGTTCATTCCAATAAAAGAATTTTTTTAGGTAAAATTAATATGGAAAGAGAGTTCCCTTGGTGAATAAATAAGAAAGAATTGTGCCTCCTAGAGTTGTATCAGGTGGCCTTTTTCGTTTTTGATAATTTTTGGGAATCACTCCAGAAATATGTCACCCTGATGGTGAATATGTGGGTTGAGTTCTTGAGAGAATAAAGATAAGTCGTAGTATTTTGGATGGATTTTAGATAGATTTGGTCAGATTATTTAAGATAATATCATGGTAATGAGAGTCTTAGGAATAGGTATGATAGTAGAGATAGTCATATATCACATTCTTGTTTAGAAATACACTCTTAAGGGTGGAGGAGTGTCTTCGATGGTTCCATGAGAAGGAAAATTCCTCTAATGATAGACATTGTGTGAAAGGTTGGGTTTCTTATAGATGATCGGTTTGAGATATTTTCTAAGGTAGACGTGATTTTTCCCCATGTATGGGTTGTGGGAATTGTCTTGTTGGATTGGAATTGGGTTTCTAATGGGATTGGTGTTAGCTCCTTGGTATTGTCCTTAGTTAGTAGTATAGAGTGGTGATGGAGGAATTAAAGGGGGAACCGAACATTGATAATTAAGTCTAGGGTAAGGTATGGTATGTGATCTAGAGGATCAATATATGGTAAAACGTGTGGCTTGATATCAATGAGTAGAAACCAGGTTAGGTTTTGGGAACCTATGTAATTCCTTCATGGATGATATGGTAATTTTAATAGGATTATATTATTTTGATTCCATAATTGAGATAATCTTAATAAGATTAGCATGTAGGGTAGTTGGGTATGATAAATGAAGATGATATTAGATTCTAGAAAAGATCTAGGGCATGGTTGTCTGAGTTAAGATGAGGTTTAGATAAATAATGTGTTGTCATTTTTGAAACATTCTTCTAATGAAAGACTATTTATATAACCGATGGTGAGACTAAATGAATGGTCTCACCATGAGTGATATGGTCTAGAATGAACTATTCAAAGTTATAGGGTATTGTTCAATGTTGTGGGTTCTTATTAGTGTCATAAGTTATAGGGTTATAACAGCCCAAAATGAAAACTCCAAAATCTAGTGTTTTAAAATAAAATATTTACTTTTATGGAATTAAGATCAATAAATGTGATCCAATTGTAACCCTTAAAAACAAATGAGGTGAAACTGTGATATTGGATCACTTACATACCCAACTACCTTTTAGGATTTCTGTTTTTTATAATTAGTAAAAACACTTATATAGAAACATAAATTCAAAAAAACTAGTTTATAAAAACATTCATCATATCCAACTAGGTTATTCAAAACTAGATGTTGTAGTTGGTTCCCTAGAACGAACATATTTTTACTTCATAATAATCTTATATTCACGGTTTTTAATATAAAAAAATTTCTCATCACATCATGATTTTTCTTTTGTGTAACATAGAGGTTATAATGTCCCATGAGTAGCTGTTGAACTAAATGGTCATAGAATTTACCCGATATGATGAGAACTCAAAAGTGCCATGACAGTATTTTTTTTAAAATGTTTTATGGTCATATGATATCATTTGGAGTGACAAAATTGATATGGGTTATGAAGGGTGGAGATTCATAGTAATTTGAGGAACCTTTTCATGGTGTATTCCCCTTGTAATATTTAGTAGGATAATATGAGAACGAGACCCAATAGTTTGAAATTTTCATTAAAAGTGTCATTGCATTTTCCTATCTATGGATGTGTGTAATTGTCTTTGACATTAATATTATTATTAATGGATATTAGGAATCATGCACTTTGATGTATTGGGAAAAACCGTGATGACATATGCCCACCGTGAGGTAGTATATGATGGATGTGTCATGAGTAATATTGCCTTAATGAATAATGCAAGAAAGGATTTATCCTTTTTTCATTAACAGATGTAAATATCTTTGTAACATTTAAATAAATGATATATCCCAAATAAATCCATGCCTATGGTGTTCTCTAGGTAAGTTCTATTTTTGGAAATTTAAATAATTAGTTTTTGAGCATATAGGTTGATGAATTAGCATAAAACCTACTCAGTTGGAGATATTATTATAAAGAGATTATATTACATGATAATAATTCGTATGAGGTGACATTTCATTATTCCATTATCTTATTTTTTTGATGGGTTCCTTAGAATGTTGTCATATGTTAACCTTTGAATTTTGGAAGGCTCTCTTAATATCACTAAGAAAGAGGCCTAGAGGGTCACACACTAAGTGCATCCATAATATTATAAAAATAATTTAATATTTAACATGTTGAATAAATATTATTACTGGTTTTTTAATAATTATTCAAGTATGCCTGATCGTGTTTTCTTAATTTATCGGTGAATAATATAGTTATATTTTTTTAGTAAACAAATAGTTCTTATTCAAGGTATAATAAATATTTCAGAGGATGGGTGGACTGAGTTAAAGGGTCCGGTAAGAAAATAATATTAAATATTATTTGATTAAAATAATTTTTAATTGTAACCTTCAATCTATGCACATGTCATGGAAATAATGGAATTTTTGTTATTATTTGATATGGGGTTTTCACATGGAATAAAAAATATGTAACATAACTTGTGCTAATTATTTATTATTACCTAGGGAATTAAATTCCCAATTACATATTATTCATTTACTATCCAAGGTGGGTTCTGATAGGCTAGAGATCCAATTATTTTTGGGAAAATTTTTTTAGAAAATTATCTTAATCCAAGATAGATCATTTTTTTTCAAACAATTCTATCATGTTCGTTAGGAGTGATACTTCTAAAGATTCGATAATTCATTGTAAGTGGCTCTCAAGGAGATTGTGGGATGACGGTGCTAGCAAAAGGACCTTCTATGTTAGAACCTGGAGACTCCTTCAATGACAACCATAAATTTGAGGATAACTTATGGATTACCTCTATATGAGATATACTCTTTATCTCTACAAATAAATAAAATCTTGGCATAGATATGTGGTCAGAGACATCAATAAAGAAAGAAAACATCGGAGTTACTTCTTAAATTTAATTAAATTTATTACAAATAGAATATGTTGATCCTATCTCAATGTTCCGATCCTATTTTTTATTTTTCTAAATCTTTGATTTTATTCTGTGGATACAAGAATTCATCATCATATTGATCTCAGAATAGATAATGATCACGGTAAAATTTAAAGATGGGTGTCAGCCCAACCATGCTTTAACTGTGCTCATAACCCATTAGTGTTATCATAAGCAAGTTATATTTTTTCTTATAATTATATAAATTATTTATTGATGATTTATGTTTTAATAATTTTCTTTGAAAATTCATGATTAATCGTTCTTGTTATCTTAATTTCCCGATCTATTCTTCCTCCTTTGTTTCTCACAGATCAAATAGAAAGATATTATTTTATGATTAAAATTAAATCTATGATCTCATCTGGAGGTGTAAACAATTATATCTCGGTAACACGATATTAAATGTCCTGTATTTGGAGTTACAATCCATGTTATCTTCCATACATGATGTGTAATTTGGATGAAATACTGTGTAGTTGAGTTCAGCACATCGGCAGTAAATTGAAAATTAATCTGTGTGTATTAATGAAATGCAGTGCAGCTAATTCCTGCACAGTATGTTGAACATGAATGACTCTCACATGGTCATCTAGACTACACACCATGTTGACCACTGCACACTGTGTGTAGTCCCTTCAGATAAGGGTCATGTTCTGTATCCCATACAAAACATTCCCAGCTAGTGACAGTGTGACATCCTAGGTAAATAAAGAATAAATCATTTTCATATTTATTAATATTTTTGAATTAAATATTAATTTTACTTTAAAAATTTTGTTATGTTTGATAGTGTACTCGATACGCAACAACGAGTTTCTTTGAAATCTTACATTGCACACTAATAATATTATAATATTATTTTAAATGGTAGTTAACATGTAGACAGTATATTGGTAGGAATGGATAGAAATAACTAAAATATGATTATATATGTTTGTTAAATGTTTTTACATTTATCCAATAAAAGATAAAGTCTTAAAATAAGAAAAGAATTAAATTTTAAGCGTAAAATTTTTAATATTCTTCAAAAGGTCGATTAACAACTTTTTGATGGAGAACCATTTTTAATTCCACTTTTTGACAATTTTTTATGTTTTACTGGATCAAATAAAATCCTTTCATAGAGTCGGGACATCAAAATTTAATTTGTGTATGTTTTTGTTATTTTTCCGATAAAGTTAATTTTTAATGAATTAGTGAAAAATTTTGTATTTTTATTCAAAACCACATTTTAATCTAATTTATTTATATGATTAGATTATCTATTGATTATTTTTAAAGTTCAATTAGAATATATTTTTACCATTTAATCCAATGGTGGTCATTGGAATTATTTTCACTTTCAAATTGCACTTAATCTAGTGTCAATCTTTTGATATATTTTGTTTCTTAAAAACATGCTATTTGTTTTGACAATGGGAATTAATTATTAAATTGATAAATGAAACTTATATGTTTTAAATTATGTAAAATATACATCATTTTTGAATTTGTAATATCAAATATAGCTTAGGGTGAATTTATTTTATTTTTCTGAAAAACTTCAATTTTTGATGAAAAGTGAAACCACTATGTGGTAGTTAAAAAACTAATTTTACATTTAAATGAAACTTCACCACTTCTATGAATTTATTTTCAAAAATACAACATAAATGTTTTTCATTATTAAGTAAAATGTGGTTGAATGGGATGAAAATAATTTTTGGTGAATAGTAACTTTTAAGTTTTATTAATCGCGATTAAAGGTAATTAGTGTAATATAAGGTAAAGATAATGTCATGATAATATTAAATGAACATGACACATGTCCTAAACTTATAGGATGAGTCATGTATGACCCATAAAATCCATGGGTCAACTTGGGGACCTCATGGAGCCACTTGGGTAAGAAAATGACATTAATAACTTTTTATTCAAAGTTAAAATAAAAATGTCACAAACATGTATTATTTTACTGAAACAGTTTTTACATGGGGTTATCAAGGTCATATTTTTAAATATAAATATTCTTTTAGAAAGATAAAAATATTTCCTACATCATAGTAATTTTTTATAATTTTTATTCATTAAATAAATTTATTTATTTATGACACCATGATAATGCAGCGATTACCTCATTAATGAAAGATTATATAAAATGAAAAGATAATTTAAAATATAAGAAATAAATCAATCAAAAACCTATTGGATGGGTGGAATTATAACCCTTATCACCTTATCCTTTAAATATATAATTGTGGGACCTTTGATATCCAAAAATCATTTTATAATAAAGTAACTTTTCATGACTTTCCAAAAGTGCCCCTCCTCCCTCTTATAAAAGGCCCCCACCTCTAACTCCTTACCCACACCTCTCAAGCTCTTGGATCGTCCAAACTCTGATCATATTGTCTCTCCACATCACTATATTACTCCTAGAAGCCTCACTTTGGGAAGAAGTCTTTCCAAGGGAGCCTTTAAGCTCAAATCAAAAAGATTTATCCAATTTGAAGGTAATGTATTCTCTTATGTTCTTTTCTATTATTTTGCTTCTCCAACCCCCAAAACTCTTTTTATTCCTCCATTTTTTAACAACACCAGTATCATAAATATACTAGGATGTTGTTATGAGGAGGATTAGAGCTACACTCATACACACCTTCATCTAATGGTTAAATAACATACTATTTCTGTGGGTGGCGAATTACTGCCTCACAAAATGATGATTGTTCAATATTCTTTTAGCACTTCTCTTGGTGACCATTAAGATGTCACTGTATTTATATATGATATATAAATTATTATTATGTATTACTTATGCTTCTGTATTTTTCATTTATGTCATACCTTTATGGTTTCCATAATGGGTAAACGCGCTAATTTCATTTTAGGAAGTGCGGACTACCGCCCCTTAAAGTGATTTGAATCTTTAATGCCATATGTAGGATGTATAATGTATGGATTTAATGATTTTATATATTATATTATACTGTAATTATAATATACCTATGTATCATTATGTTTTCATTCCATTAATGTATGAAATAGAAATAAAACTAGCGTTCATGCATACGTACGGCTTACCGTCTCCATGAACGGTACATTTCATTTATTATCTACAAATGTTATGTACTATTATAAGTACATATATATAATGGATATATATGTCATATATTACATCTAAATGATGGATATCAATCTGGAATTATAATATATATATCTCTCATTTTTTTAATTCCATTTATATGACAAGGAAATGAATGTAGCGTTCATGCGTACGTACGGCCTACCGTCTCCATGAACGGTGAATTTCATTTTTTATCTCCAAATGTTATTGAATAGTATAAAATTAATATATACAGGATATATATGATATTTAAATCATTAATACTATTCTGGGGATAATGTACCTGTAACTACATGGAAAATTCTTTTCAAACAAGTTCAATTTTGACTCATGTACCGAACATCGACAAAAAAGTCTGAACTCAAATTATTAACCAATTATTATAACATTATAATATGTGATATGAACTGAATAATAATATTTAAAGGAGGTCCTTACGAAATTATAAATTGACCAAAGGTTATTATTCAAAAATATTAAGAAACGAACAAGACTAGTCAGACTTGAGGTAAGGGATCCTACCTCTCTCTTTCTCTTTAAGTACTCTCTTTTATGTCATTTCTTTTAAACTCATATTTCTTATGTTGGGGGATGTTATTTTATATTACTCTTATTCTAAATTTCATGTTCATATGATGAGAGACCCTATTTTATTTCATCAATCCATTTTTTGGAAGTTTTAAGTGGCATCGTTAGGCAGCTGAATTTTCGTAGGGGATTTTTCATATCACTTTTATTCCAGTGATATTTATACTACATTTTCCACTATTTACTTTGAGTGGTGTATGTACTTCACATTATTCTACTATTTGTGTAATATACTTTCGTTTGAGGGTATTTACATCAATTTTTAATATTCTTTCTTTCAGGGGTGTACGTTTCGAAGGTTACCCAAATCGGTAAGGGAACCTTTCACCCTCTCCTATTTAAAAGACTTCTTTTGATGGGTCTTTTAATTTATATATTATTATGTTGGGAAATGTTATTATATATCCTTAATGTTTTACATTTTATGTCCAAGTGATGAGATACCATTTTCTCTCTCATCAAATCATTTTCGGAGTTTTAAATTGTCGTCGTTAGGCTGTCGATTTTTTGCAAGGGAGCTTCTTACCTCCATTTCAATTCTTTGGGTTAAACATATACTCTACGAATAGGTCATTATATGAATACGTGTGAATGAATCTGACTGTTTTACACTTAATGTCAACTTTTATTGGGTGTATTTATTTTTTTCACAAATAATTATGTACTTGATTTATCCTTAATCTAAGGATAACGTCTTTGAACGGGACTTCATCTCAATCTCCTTTCATTGAAGCATATTTTTTTCTAATACAAGACTTTGTTTTATACGCTGTATAAATTCCTTTGACTTTCCATTTCATTCAAAGGGAATATTTTTATAAGAATTGTTTTACTAAATGAAAAAAAAGTAATGTTTCTTTTTACGTACGTGGTGACAATGAACTTTTCCGCCGCCGCGAGTTCTATTTGATCATTGGCTTCCACAAAAAGCTGTAAAGTTTTTAAAAGTAAATAAATACCGTATAATATTTTAGGTATTTTGGTATTGGAAATGGTTTTGATAATGGATTTTTATGTCAATATATTTAAGTGATATATTGTGATTGAAATGTGGAGATGTTTTCTTTCTGATATATTTGTTTTATATATTATGATTTTGTAATTGTACTTGGACATTTGACGGGTGGTTACGTGATAAACCATATGATGGGTGGTGTCGTGAATACCAAGATGGGTGGTTATGTTATAACCTCTAATGAATTGGGTATAGAAGTCGTCAGTATGGCTATTCCATGTAGTGATATGTGTGGAAGTCGATAGTATGGTTATTCCATTTAAGTAGGTTTATCTCCCAAGTTACCTTTATATGTTATATGTTATTTATATGGTTTTGTGGTAATATTTTGGTTACAAAGGATAAGTAGTGATCTTTTATTCAGTGAATAATATTTACTACTTCATAAAGGTGAAAAGTATTACTTTGATTTTTGAAAAACTAACAGTTTTCCTTCTTTGTGTATCCTTTACAGGGATTTTTATGCTCATACCAAGTTTTTGAAAAGTTCTCCACAGGACTTAAAGATAAATAGGGTCAAGGATGGGATCAAGGAAATACATCCTATCTAAAACATTGAACTATACATGTTTCTTTTTAAGAGTTTTTATTATATGAAAATTTTGTAGAAGTGTCTACTTTGTAATCTTTTGAGATGTAATAGTTATATCCTAATTCTATAAACCTCTAAACCTGAAAAGGCCCTCTATGTAAATTATTCATTTAATTCGTGATTATGTAAGGTTTTAAGGCCGGGTCCTTATAGTTGGTATCAAAGGAAGGTTTAGATAACTTTAGAGGTTAGGGTATCCTTTAAGCACAAGTGACATTACCATAATGGTTAGGATTTCAAAAAGGGTCATAGTTTTAGATAAAGTGAATGAGATTAAGATAACATGAATAATTATATCTTAGTATTATATGATGATTCTAATGATATACTCACATTTACCTTTTTGGTTTAGTAAATGGATGGGTCTTGCAGGCACCAAAGTGACAACGGTTTTGAAGGAAACTGTGGTGGTTCTCTGATTAAGAGACTTGATAAAATGGGGGATTAAATGAGAAATCTCTTCGTTATTCTAAACCAACTACCAGGAGGCATGATTAACCACTTGAACCTTGGTGAGTTCTCTAATGTATCTTGTATGAGATAACCTACTTGATGTGGAATATCAGGTGATAATTATAAAGGTAACCATTAGGGTTTACATGATCCTTACTTTTGAGGTAATTTTGGGTTACTATATGTTATGATGGAAAATGGAAGGCATGAGATAAAATTGAGGTTAAATTATGTTATGGTTATTTTTAGTGATTTTATCTCATTTTGGGGAATGGTTTGAAAATTATATAGTTTTGGAAAAATGACAACACGCAGACCGTGTGACAACCCGTCGTGTCGGATAAAGATGTGGATATCGAACCCACAATCAATGTGTGATAGGTATTTATCACCTACCACTGGACTACGTGAAATCCCTAGATAGTATGACAAATTATTTTTAGTTATATAATTTTCTTAATCAAGAATATGTTGATTTTGGGTTATCTAGGAAAATATTGACCTATCATGGAGGATATATGATTAGGTTAATTAATTTTAAATGTGAGACATTAAGATCAACTGATGTTATTTGGAGATAAATGTTAATTTTTACCTTGGAAGACTATCTGATTAAATCCTTCAAATATTTGGGTTTTAATATTAGTTTGTTTTACATTGAAGAATTTTATGGACAAATTGTTTATCGAATGGTCTTCATTGAACTTTGGGTTTTGTTGGACAAATTTTAGAGATTAAGAATAGATTTTCTTTTTTAAAAGATTATCCTTTTGTGGATTATCTGATCTTATTCTAACAATTTTGGTTCTTGTTAAGGTCTAAAGACATGGGAAATATATAGTTATCTTTTTTGGATTATGTTATTTTCTAGATGTTGATTATAGGACTCTTAATGTGAAAAAGTCATCCTAAATACTTGTCTTTTGGAGGAAAAAATGAGTTTGTGTAAGAAATCTAGTAAGAGATGAAAGTATAAATGATAAGAAAGTATGTTTCCTTGTGATTTAGTTAAGCTCATAAATAAATTATTCAATGAAAATTAACTTAAAACTAAAATGTTTTTTGTTAACTTTTCCTACTGGGGAATAAAATACCCTTTAACCCATCACAAGTTTGTGATTTTCTGGTGGTTAACTTTCTCTTAATCATGTTTTTTTATCACTCTCTATTAGAACATGACCCTTTTTTCTCTTCCATATCCATGTTTTCCAACATGGAATCTTATTATGAGTTAACTCAGGTAACCCTTGTACTTCTCTTTCTTTATTTTAAAGTGACAGTTTAATAGACTCTTTTTCTGATGTGGGGATTTCAAGGAAGATTCAAAGTCCAATTTTAAATATTTCGAGGACGCAATTCTCAAAAGGGGGGAATGATGTAACATCCCAGGTAAATATAGAATAAGTAATTTTTATATTTATTAATATTTGTGAATTAAATATTAGTTTTACTTTAAAAGGGTTTCTATGTTCGATATCATACATGATACGCAACAAAAAGTTTCTTTGAAATCTTATGTTGTAAACTAATAATATAATATTATTATTTTAAATGGTAGTTAACACGTAGCCGTTGTATTGACCGCAATGAATAGAAATAACTAAAATATGATTATATATGTTTGTTTAATGTTTTTACATTTATCCAATAAATGATAAAGGCTTAAAATATGAAAAGAATTCAATTTTAAGCGTAAATATTCTAATATTCTTTAAAAGGTCGATTAACTGCCTTTTGATGGAGAACCCTTTTTTAATACACTTTTTGAAAATTTTATATGTTCTATTGAGGAAAATAAAATCCTTCTATAGATTCGGGACATCAAAATTTACTTTGTGTATGTTTTTGTTATTTTTCTGATAAAGTTCATTTTTAATGAATAAGTGAAAAATGTTGTATTTTAATTCAAAAACTAATTTTAATCTAATTTATTTATATGATTAGATTAAATTTTGAATTATTTTTAAAGTTCAATTAAAATATATTTTTACAATTTAATCTAATGGTGGTCATTGTAATTAATTTCACTTTGAAATTGGACATAAACTAGTGTCAATTTTTTGATATATTTTGTTTCTTCAAAACACTCTATTTGTTTTGACAATGGGAATTAATTATTAAATTCATTAAAGCAAGTTATATGATTTGAATTTTTTAAAATAGACATAATTTTTGAATTCGGAATATCAAATATTTCTTAGGGTGAATTTTTGGTATTTTTCTGAAAAACTTCAATTTTTAATGAATAGTGAAACTACTAAGTGGTAGTTAAAAAATTTATTTTTTGTATAAATGAAACTTTACCACTTCTGTGAATTTAATTTCAAAAATTAGACATACATGGTAGTCATTAGTAATTAAAATGTGGTTCAATGGGATGAAAATAATTTTTCGTGAATAGTAACTTTTAAGTTTTATTAATCGTGATTAAAGGTAATTATTGTAATTTAAGGTAAAGATGATGTTATAATAATGTGAAATTACCACGTACCATTTCCAAACCTTATTGGATGAGTCATGGCCGACCAACACAATCCATGGGTCAACTTGGAGACCCCATTAAACCACATGGGTAATAAAATGACATTAATAACTTTTTATTTTAAGTTAAAATAAAAATGTCACAAACATGTATTGTTTTACTAAAACAATTTTTACATGGGGTTATACATGTAATATTTTTTACTATAAATATTAATTTGAAATATAAAAATATTTCTTACATCATAGTATTTTTTTTAAAAAAATTTATTAAATAAATTAAATTATTTATGACACAATGATGATGCATCGATTGCCTCATTAATGAATGATTTTAATAAAATGGAAAGATAATGTAAAATATAAGACATACACTTGTCAAAAACCTAATTTATGGGTGGATTTATAACCCCTATAACCTTATCCTAGAAATATATAATTTTGGGACCTTCTATATCCGAAAATCATTTTATAATAAAGTAACTTTTCAAGACTTTCCAAGAGTGCCCCTCCTCCCTCTTATAAAAGGCTCCCACCTCTACCTCATTACCCACACCTCTCAAGCCCTTGGCTCGTCCAACCTATGCTCATATTGTCTCTCCACATCCCTATATTACTCCTAGAAGCATAACTTTGGGTATATGTCTTTATAAGGAATCCTTTGAGCTCAAATCAAAAAGAGTTATCCGATTTGAAGGTAATGTCTTCTCTTATGTTCTTTTGTTTTATTTTGCTTCTCCAACCCCCTAAACTCTTTTTATTCCTTTATTTGGTAACAACACAAGTATCTTAAATATACTAGGATTCTGTTATGAGGAAGATTATAGCTACACTCACACACACATATATCTAATGGTTAAAAAACATACTGTTTCTGTGGGTGGCGAATTGCTGCCTCATGAAACGATGATTGTTCAATATTCTTTTAACACCTCTCATGGTGGTCATTAATATGTCACTGTATTTATATATGATATATAAATTATTTTTATGTATTCCTTATGCTTCTTTATTTTTCATTTCTTCGATAACTTTATGGTTTCTATAATGGGTAAACGTGATAATTTCATTTTAGGAAGTGCGGACTACCACCCCCTTAAAGTGATTTGAATCGTTAATGCCATATGTGGGATGTATAAAGGATGTATTTAATGATGTTATACATTATATTATACTTTAATTATAATATAACTATGTATCATTATGTTTTCATTCCATTAAATTTTGAAATCGAAATGAAAGTAGCGTTCATGCGTACGTACAACTTACTGTCTCCATTAACGGTGCATTTCATTTCTTATCTCGAAATGTTATGTACTATTATAAGTAAATATATATAATGGATATATATGTCATATATTGAATCTAATTTATGTATATCATTCTGGAATTATAATATATATATCTCTCATTTAGTTTAAATTCCATTAATATGACAAAGAAATGAAAGTAGAATTCATGCGTACGTACGGCCTACTGTCTCCATGAACGGTGCATTTCATTTTTTATCTCCAAATGTTATGGAATAGTATAAAATGAATATATACTGGATATATATGATATTTAAATCATTAATACTATTCTAGAGATTATGTACCTATAACTACATAGAAAATTCTTTTCCAACAAGTTCAATTTTGACTCATGCACCGAACATCGACAAAAACATCTGAACTCAAATTATTAACCAATTATTATAACATTATAATATGTGATATGAACTGAATAATAATATTTAAAGGATTCCCTTAAGAAATTATAAATTTACTAATGTTTATTAGTAGGTAATATAAATAAATGAAGAAGATAACTCGGACTTGAGGTAAGGGATCCTACCTCTCTCTTTCTTTTTAAGTACTCTCTTTTATGTCATTTCTTAAAAGCATCTCATTATTTTGTTGGGGGATGGTCTTTTATATTACTATTAATTTATATTTTATGTTCATATGATGAGAGACACTATTTTATTTCATAAATCCATTTTTTGGATGTTTTAAGTGGCGCTGTTAGGCAGTCGAATTTTTGTAGGGGATTTTTCATCTCAATTTTATTCCAGTGAGATTTATGCAACATTTGCCACTATTTACTTTTATTGGTGTATTTACTTGCCATTATTCTACTCTTTGTTTAATATAATTTCGTTTATGGGTATTTACATCAATGTTTCATAGTCCTTCTTTCATGGGGTGTACGTTTCGAAAGTTACCCATATCGGTAAGGGAACCTTTCACCCTTCACTTTTTAAAACACTTCTTTTGATGGGTCTTTTAACTTACATATTATTATGTTGGTATATGTTCTTATATGTCTTTATTGATGTAAATTTTATGTCAAAGTTATGAGATACCATTTTCTCTCTCATCAAATCATTTTCTGAATTTTAAAGTGACGTCGTTAGGCTGTCGATTTTTTGCAAGGGAACTTCTTAACTCAATTTCAATTCTTTGGGTTAAACTTGTACTCCTTGAATATGTCATTCTATTAATATGTGTGAATTAATATGATTCCTTTACATTTAATATCCACTTTTATAGGGTTTATTTACATTTGTCACACATAATTATGTAATTGATTTATACTTAATCTAAGGATACCGTCTTTGAACGGGACTTCATTTCAATATCCTTTAATTGAGGAATATTTTGTTCTAATACAAGACTTCATTTCATACTCTGTATAAATGCCTTTTAATTTTCATTTCAGTCAAAGGTAATCTTTTTATACGAATCGTTTTACTAAATGCCAAAAAGGAATGTTTCTTTTTATGTAAGTGGTGACAACGACCTTTTTCGCCACCATGAGTACTATTTGATCATTGGCTTCCACAAAAAGCCATAATGATTTTAAAAGTAAATAAATACCATATCCTCTTTTAGGTATTTTGGTATTGGAAATGGTTTTGATAATGGATTTGTTATGAAAATATATTTAAGTTATATATTGTGATTGAAATGTGGAAATGTTTTCCTTCCATTATATTTTTTTATGTATTATGATGTTGTAATGGTACTTGGACATTTGAAGGGCGGTTATGTGATAAACCATATGATCGGTGGTGTCGTGAATACCAAGACGGGTAGTTACATTATAACCTCCAATGAATTTTTTATGGAAATCAGCCGTATTGCTATTCCATGTATTGATATGTGTGGAAGTCAACCATATGCTTATTCCATTTAAGAATGTTTATGTCCCAAGTTACCTTTATATGTTATGTGTTCTTTATATGGGTTTATGGTAATATTTTGGTTACAAAGGATAAGTAGTGATCTTTTATTTAGTTAAGAGTATTTACTACTTCATAAAGGTGAAAAGTATTACTTTGATAAAGTATTCAGGGTTTACTTGTTTATTTGGAAAAACTAACAGTTTTCCTTCTTTGTGTATCCTTTACTGGGATTTTTATGCTCATATGAAGTTTTTGAAATGTTATCCATAGGACATAAAGATGAATATGGTCAAGTATGGGATCAAGGAAAGACATGTTATCTAAACATGGAACTAGAAATGTTTCTTTTTAAGAGTTTTTATTTTATGGAATCTTAGTAGATGTGTCTACTTTGTAATCTTTTGGGAAGTAATAATTATGTCCTAATTCTATAAAACTCTAAACCTGAAAAGATCCTCTTTGTGAATTATTCATTTAATTCATGATTATATAATGTTTTAAGGTCGGGTCCTTATAGACAGTGTAATGAAATGTCTACACAACATGTGTCCCATTGGACATGTCGTTCAATCCAACAATTTTTGAAGTACACCTCACACACTATTTCCCCACGTGTCTACTTTGGATAGACGGTGAGGAGGGTACACACTGTGTAGTCGGATCCACAAATCATGCATTATTTCTAGATTACGCATATTTAAAAATTTATTAGTATATTATATAAACCTTGATATATGTACTTTAAATTGGACATAAATCTAGGACACAATATGTGGTACATTTTTTGATATATATATATATATATATGTGTGTGTGTGTCTGTGTCTGTGTATGTGTAAATTTTTAATTAACATCTGCGTAATGTTCAAATATTTCTGCAACATGAATGAGTTGTTTTATAATTATAATTCTATGTCAATTATACATGTAAAAAAATAAAGTTTATACTAGTATAATACATGATGGGTAGTTTTGGATGAGTATTCACTGGGTTTACTATAGGATACAAGTTATGTACACAGCTAAGTTTAAATGAATTTATTAATTTTTTTAAAATTATAATTTATTATAATCTTAAGTAAATTCAGAAAAATGATTAAGATAAAAGGATATATTAATTAAAGATAATAATAAATTTATTCAAGAATGTTTTATCTTAATAATAAAGAGTATCAAATTGAATTCGTGTTTTATTAAATGCGTAATTAGTTTCATGTTTTTGGATGATCCTGAGCTAGACCAGACCATTGCATGTGATTGGTTTCCTTTTAATTTATTTTTTAAATTAAAATTGTTGGCATGTGTTCCTTATCCTACATAATATTTATGGTCTATGTTCACATAGTTTATTTTATGTAAACCTTCTTTTACCCCTCACCTGTAAGTGATTTAAAATAATATGTACTGGATGGAGCTCCCAAGCCAGTAGAGGTGGTTCATGTTTGGAGGTCTGAAAAAACCAATCCAAGGAGATACAATGGTGGATATGTGGTAAGCTATAAACATAAACCATAATAGGTTCAAGGTTTTTCTCTCATAGGTTAGGGTTACTATATCAACCACATGATAAATTAACCATTAGAAAACCTCCTGATCATTCCTTTAATTTTATTTCTCTATGTTTCATGGTAATTAACTAGAGATATATTTTCACAGTCACATAATTATATTAATTTACAAATTATGCAAGATGATACTAAAATAAAATGGCTTCTATGTAAATATTATCAATACATGGTTAATCACATATGTATATTCTACTTAATATTAACATGAATGTGAAAAGATAATAAGAGGAAATTTATGCATAAAGGATAAAATCCCTCAATAAAATATTAAGTTGGTATAGCCTTCCATTTCTTGGGTTAGAATGGAAATAGTAGTTCTATGTGATTGATCAGCCAATTTTGGGGTTATTTAAATGATTTGGTAATTATAATTTTTGGTTTTGGGTTGACGATGTTTTTTTACATAAAGGGTTTAATTCTAAAGCAGGACTTGTCATAACTGAGAGACAAGGTTTAAGGAAATCTAAAATAATGATTTCATGATTGTGGAGTCCACTCAATGGATCCAATATCTATGAGATAATGTTTTGGCATTTAGACTGCCTATCTAAACCCATTCAAGTTTCACGACCAGCCAAAGTTGGGGTGATGATTATTTAATATAGATCATTTCCACTAAAATATCCAAGCAACAGGATATTCTGAAGCCAACGATGACGGTGATAGAGTTTATATTATATAGTGGGAGACTAATGAATATTTATTTATTTATAGGACTTAATTTTATCCGATAAAGTACTGATACTTTGTTCATAATTTGTGTAGAAACAACATTAAAAATGACATCAAACATATCATTGTAATCAATTTTCGAGAAGGAAAAACTTTTCACCTGCACTAACTTATAATATGGTAATGGATCCTTTGGAACATCCTTCACAATAAAAGGAAACAATATGTGCTACAAGAACCTTTACCTATTGTCTGTGGGAATAAGTTCAGTGGCCAGCAGCTCTCTATATAAGAGAAACATCTGAATGATTCTACAGATGTTCATTGCCTCATTCTATCATCTATGTAAATGATTTATTGAACAAACATGAAAAAATGGATGGTTATAGCATGATGTCTCAACTTAGGGATCCCTATCAAAGTAGGTGATATAAGAGATGTATGATATCTCCAACACTTTTTTACTATTAAGTTTATTGAGTCTTCACTTTATGGACCACATGTCGTAAATCTTATTGGATACATTTAGTGAATGGACATCTTAGGTATTAAATTTTCAAATGAGTTTCGTATAGATCTCATACAATCATCAATTCCCAAAGCCTTCTCCGCTTTATTTGTGAATTATAATATGAGAAATAATGAGATGATCTTATCATAACTTCAAACCCTAATTCACCATGTGGATAAATACATGGGGCTTGACAAACCCATATTCCATATAGTGAATAAGAAGATGAAGGACCAAATAAAGGGGGATAAGATTTATAAATATTCTAAAGCGCTCAAGAATTTTCCAACTAGGAAGAAGAAGATCCAAAGGTAGGGAACAGAAAATGAGGTATTATGCTTTGCATGTGAAAAGTCATGCCACTGGAAAACAAACTGTACCCAGTGGAAAGGTAAAGCCAAAGGTGTGTTCCTTATTGCGTGTAATTTTTCTATTTCTACACATTGGGTATTAGATATATCTTTTTGTGCTCACATCTATATTAAAATTCTAGAAGCAAGAATATTTTTGGAAAATTGAAAAGGGAGAGTTGGATCTGCGGGATTCCAATGGTTCAAGGTTGGTTTCTCTTTCCATTCTAGACTACATCCTTTCAATTTACATTGGGTGTATTTTGGTTATTCGAGACTGTTATTATGTACCAAGTTTTACCAAGAGCATAATTCTTGTATCGAGTTTAGATAAATATGGATTTACATTCAATTTTTGAAATAAAATTTCCTTATTTTATAAGGAAAACATATGTTATTGTATGGAACATTTAAATAACAGTATGTATGTATTAAATTAAGAAAACCTGGTGTTGGAAATCAATAATGAATCAAGTTCATGTGACTCATATAACACCCAGTTTGGACATCACCACCTTTGTCATTTAAAAGATAAGTGCCAAACAAATCTTTATCAAGATGGTTATTTAGACTCTTATAAGCTAAATCCACTTGTTAGATGTCACACTTTATTACAAGGGAAAATTACAAAACCATAATTTGGTTAACATGGTGAATGTGCTAGAGAGCTTCTACGATTGGTACAGAATGATGTGTGTAGAAAATTTCTAATATAAGTGTAAGGTGGATATTTTTACTTCATAAATTTTATTGATGACTTGAGTACAAATTGATATATTTACTTGAGGAGGTGTAAGTCTGAGTCCTTTGAGAAATTCAAGAAATTCAAGAATGATGTTGAGAATCGACATGGTAAGAAGATAATGAATATTCGATCAGATAGAGGTAGAGAATATCTTAACCAAGACTTCATCGACCTTTTTCGTGAGTTTGTTAATCTATCTCAACTCTCTACACCATATACACCATAGTGGAATGGTATTTGTTAAAGGAGTAAACATACCATGTTGGATATGGTAAGGTCGATGATGAGTCATTAAAATATTATGTTATGCTTTTGGGGAATTTCATTACAAACTATGGCATACTCATTAAATTGAGTACCAAATAATGCAGCAAACAGAATCCCCCTTAAGTTACAGAGTGGAATGAAACCATTTTTTCTCATACACATTTATGGGGATGTGAGGTGTTAGTTATGGCTTTCTCAGGAAACAAACTAGCACCTTAGGGAACAAGGTGTATCTTTATGTGGTATCATAAGTAAAAAAAGGGGTACTACCAATACAACCATTTAGACAAGAAAATGATTATTTCCCGAGAATATGCCTTTCATGAGAGGGATAACATCCTGAAAAAGGATAGTGGGAGACAGATTTACATCAATAAAGTTGATGATCAAGATACATAGGAGTGGGTACAGGAACAAGTTCCATTGGTCCCCATGGAAGAAGTATTTCTTGAAAACAAGTACTATGTTGGAGTGTAAGAGAGGTAAGGGAACCAGAGAGATATGGTTTTCTTGTCACCAAGGATGTTTATTCAATAATATTGAACAATTATGAACCTCTCTCCTAAAAGGATGTACTGGATAGCTCCAAAGCTGCAATATGGATCAAATCTATGAATTCTAAGATGGATTCTAGGTATTATAACCATGTTTGAGTTATGGGCGATGCACCAGTTGATGTAAGTCTTGTTGGATTTAAATGGTTATTCCAGAGGAAATAGGACATTGAAGGTATAGTAAGTACCTATAAATCAAGGATAGTATCTAAAGGTTTTCCATGGCATCATGTAATTGACTACGATGAAACTTTTTTACCAGTTTCCATGTTTAAATCCATAAGAATCATACTTTCCATAGAAGTTTACCATGAATATGATATTTGGTAGATGGATGTCAAAATCATGTTCTTTAACATGAACCATCTAGAAGATATCTATATGACACAACCGGAAGGGTTTGTGAAACTTGGTGATTCAAAAAGGGTTTTCATGTTGGAGAGATCCATTTATGGATTGAAGCAATCATCCAGGTCATAGAATATTGATTTTGATGAAGCTATAACAGAATTTGGATTTATTAACAATTAATGTAAGGCATGTGTTTACAAAATGTTTAAAAGGAATGTAATCATTATCCTATTAGTATATTTTGACGACATATTACTTATTGGAAACAACATATCAGTCATATAGTCAGTTAAGGATTGGTTGAAAAAGTGCTTCTCCATGGAAGACTTAGGCAAAGTAGCCTACATTTTAGGGATAGAGATAATTCATGATTAAACCAAGAGGATTCATGGGATAAGTCAGAGTACATACATCTACCAAACACTAAATAGATTTTCTATCGAACAATCCATGTGGGAATTGGTTCCAGTACCCCATGGCATACATCTTTCAAAGAAAATGTATCCCTAAAAACAATAGGATGATGACAGAATGAGTAAGATCCTATATGATTTAGTGATAGGATAAATCATGTATGCCATGGTATGTACTAGACATGATGTTACCTATGAACTGATCATAGTATGTAGATGTCAAGAAGATCCAAGAGAACAACATTGGACAGTTGTTAATGTTATCCTTAAGTATACGATAAGAACGAATGATATATTCCTACAGTATGGAGGAGACGAGGACCTTTCCATCATAGGGTATGATGATTTTGGTTTTCAAACATAGAAAAATGATCCAAAGTCACAATTAGGATATGTTTTCTATGTCAACAGATGATATGTGAGCTGGAAGAGTTCAAAGTAGCCAGTTGTTGCTAATTATATAGAAGTGTCTGAATATATAGTAGTTTTTGATGCATCCAAGGAATATGTTTGGATTCAGAACATTTTTTAGGAGCTTTATGTAGTTCCCATAATTAAAGACCCTATCACATTTTATTGCGATAATACTACAGTGGAGGCGCTTGCAAGGGTGCCTATGTCACATCACTGAAAAAATCAAATTGTTCAAAAGTATCTCCTCTTGAGGGATTTTTAGTAGAGGGGTGATGTTTTCATGGAAAAAGTGTCTATATAGGATAAATTGGTGGATCCCTGGACTGAAGGCCTATCTCAATAGAAGCATCAACATCACATGAGATCTAGCAGGCTGAAGGTTGTTATTAGTTGGCTCTAGTGCAAGTGGGATTCTGTTGGAGTTGGCTCTCTAGAACCGACATAATTATACTTTCTAATAAAATTATATTCATGGTTTTAAATATTAATAAATTTCTTATCACATCATGATTGTTCTTATACATAACATAGCATATGATAATGTCCCAAGAGTAGTTGTCGTACTAAAAGGCCATTGCAGTTCCCTGCTATAATGGGAACCTAGAAGTGCCATCACACTATTCTTGAATTAATGTTCTATTACCATATGATATAATTTGAAGGCATAAAAATGATACATGATATTAAGAATGAAGACTCATTGGACATTGAGGAACCTTCTCATGGTGTACGCCCCAAGAAATATCTAGTTGGATATTATGAGAACGAGACTTGACAGTAGGAAATATACTTTATTAGTATCATTGGATGTTCCTATCTGTGGATGTTTGTAGTGGTCATTGGATTATATGATTATAATAAATGGATATTATGATTCATTAAATTTTATGTATTGGTGAAAAATATGATGATGTATTCCCGCAGCGAGGTAGGATATGTTGGGTGTGTCATGAGTAATGCTGCATTAATGAATAATATGAGAAAAGATTTATCCCTTCTATTAATTACTGGAAGTAAATATATTAGGCCCTTTGATGGTAATGATATAGGCTAAATACATCCATGCCCATTGTTTTTTTAATAAATTTCTATTTCTAGAAAGTCAAAAAAAGAGGTATCAAGCATATAGGTTGATAACACTAGAATGTAACCTACTCAATTAGAGATATAGTGATAAATGGATTATATTACATGGTAAGAGTTCGAATGAGTTGACATGTCTTTATAGCATTAACTTATTTCTTTATAGGAACCATGTCATGTTTATAGATGATAACCTTGTAATTTAGTTATTCTCTCCTAATGCTACTATGAAATATGCCTAGAGGGTTACACACAAAGTGTATATACAATCTCAATTAAATGATTTATTATTTAATAGGTTGAATAAATATTATTCTCAATATTTGTTTAATAATTAATATGGTATGCTTGATATCATTTTATTTATTTATTGGTGAATAATGCAGTATGATTTATTTGTTTATTTAATAATGAAATAGTCGTTATTCAAGGTTCAAAAAATATTTCAGAGGATATACAGACTGATTTCAAGAGTTCTATGAGAATATAATATTAAATGTTATTTAATTAAAAAATATATTTTATTTTAACTTTCAGGATGAGTACATGTCATGGAAATATTGGTATAGCTATTATTATTTTATATAGGGGTTTCCTATGGAATAAAAAAATAAATAATGACACTTGTGCTTATTATTTATTATTACCTAGTAAATTTAATTCTCTATTACATATTAATTTATTATTAGGAAAGGGGGAAACTGATAGGCTAGAGATCCAATTCTAATTGTGCACAACATTTTGGAGAAAATATCTCACCCCTCGAGAGCTCTTTTTTTAAGAACGCTCTCAATATTGAGTGCGACCATCTTCCATCGGATCAGAGAATGCTTTGGAAGCGGCTTTCAAGGTGATCGAGGGAGGACAATGAAAACGCATGGACCTTATATGCTAGCACATAGAGACTCATTAGTTGATGTCCAGTGATTCACAAATCCCATGTAGATTACTGCAAGAGTAGATCTACTCTTGATATCTATAAAGCATTAAAAGGCTCACTATAGATCTGTGGTCATACATATCAACAAAGAAAGAAAACCTAGGAGGTATTTATTTAATTAAATTAAATCAATTATAAATAATGTTTTTTATCCTATATCAAGGTTCTAATACTTGTTATACATTATCTAAATCTTTTATTTTATTCTATGGATACTAGCATTCATCTTCGTATCAATCCTAGAATAATCATTGATCACGGAAAAGTTTAAAGGTGGGAGTTGGCCCAACCATGTTTCTACTACACCTGGAACCTAATAGTATCCTTCTTAGGAAAGATGTACTTAAAACCTTTATTAACAACTTGGTAAAAGTAAAACACGAGAATGGTGTGATAAAACTTTTAGTAAGGGTAAACATGAAAATTAATAACTGAATTCCATGATGTTATTATAAAATAATCAAAGTACATGAGATTAACAATAGATAATTCATACCCACAAAAGATGGATGATTGACCATATGAAATAGAGTAAATATTCACCAAAAGAATGATTCATAATAATTATTAATCATGAGAAATGATATGTCAATATTGGTCAAAGAAATCATTTAAACCCATATCAATATTAAATAAAATTTGTTGGTATCATGGAAAATTATCTTTATAAAACCCTTATAAGAACCCTTATAGTTGGGATAACCATTCTTGTTTAATAAACATAATCTCTTAAAAATAACTTTTTTCCTAGTTAAATATTTTTCCTATTGGGATTTACTTATATTTAGTCAAATATAGCTTTATTACCCCATGCAATCAAAGGATATATTTTACCCACTTGTAACAACTTGGACAATGTCCCTTAATGATTTGAGATGAATCTCTAATAATTCTTTAATCAATGAAATTCAATTACCATATCATGAGAAAATTATTAAAAATATTACACTTTTCAATATAACAATAATCATTGTTATTTCATTTCTTGATTCACTAGTGGAAAACAAACAGGTTCCATGAAAATCTATTTGAAAAAATAATAATCCATCCATTGAAAGAATAAAGATTGTATCATTACAAAATATCCCCAATAGAGAATAAGTAACATCAAAAAATTTTACCATTGGAGAATATAAATATCATTAATATATCATTAAAAATATTTATGATTAAAATACCCATTTCACTATGAAAATCACTTTTAAAAACTAAAAATCAAAAAAAAATTATCAAAAACATTTTCTAAGAAAATGTTCATAAAAAATTATAAGGAAATATTCAAAATAAATAATTATCATGATGTGGTAAAATCCATTCAAGTCATAAATTTTTAAAATAAAAATTATTTTATAACTTTTTTAATGAGAGGAAAAAGTATCCCTTGTGGAAAAAGATATGGATTTTCATTTTTAAACCTTTTAAAAGAAGGTAAAATATCATGAAAATTAACTTTAGAAAATAATTTATGATTATAAAATTGATTTATAGAATCTATTCAAGAAAATATGGATACATAAGGGAATGATTCTTTATATAAAAGATGTTACTAGATCAGTATCACTTATAGAAAACATTTTTGATATTTCTTTAGTAAATGAGGGAGAAAATTGAATCTATACAAGTAAACCACATTCATAATGTCAAATCAATGATTTTTTCAGGTATTACATTTTTATTTTTGGTCAAGTTTTTATCAATTCAGTTCTATGGGTATTTTTGGATAAAAATATAGTTTTCGAGATCGATAGCAAGTGGTGCACGGTTGGCACATAATTAGGGGAAACTATTCACCAGGGTAAATAAAAATATACAAATATAATATTGGAACAATACAAGTCACATGGATTGGTGCATTAGCATGAAACCTCCACAGGAAACTGTGTGGATTTTTTTATTGGGATGTAAGGGATTCACAGTATCTGCATGGTTTGTCGACCCATGTGGACTAACCATATGACATGTCCATCTCATTAAAAATTTGAAATTATTCCTTTTACCTCCTTATATTTTTCCCAAAACCACCTCTAATCTGAAATTGATGGTATTTTCAACCCTAGAAGCATCTTCTACACCTTCTTAGACACCTTGAACTCTAATATTTGGGTGGTTTTTCCATTTTTTTCAAAGAATCATCAAGTAAGACTCATTTATTTCATTTTCTTCCATCTACTATGGTTTATATTCCATCTTTCTTAGGTTCTCATTTACCAGTGCGATGATCGGACTAATGAGGGTTCAATAATGTTTTTTTTGGTGAAATAAAAATGTCCATTTTCCAATCTATCCGTTAAAGGGTCTAGTTGAGGAGCAGTTGTGGGTTTCCACCACAGTCTAGAAGTTTCCAAGATATAAGTATTCGGTTCCATAATTTTACATTATTTGATGATTTTAGATTTATTTATTTGTATTATAAGTGTGTTATATAGATAAGTTTTGTGGTATAAAATATTTTTTTAAATGTTTTAAAGATTCATATGTGATGAAAATTGGTTTTTAATGGAAATTGGTTTTTTCTAGGTTTTCTTTGTCGAGGTTCTTCTTGAATGCCTTTTATACCTTGTCTGAAATGTGTGAAGTGTATTTCCAAAGGTATTTAATGGTGAGAATGTGTCAAAAAAAATTTCATAGATAAATGGGTTTTGAAGCATGTTAATATATTTGTTGTGAACCACAAATCAAAAACATTAAGAATTATTTTTTAAAATTAATTTGGTGTGAGTATGGATTTGGAAGGAGATTTTACATTAGAAATGATTTTATTTCATGTGTTATTTTCTAATAGTGTTTCCAAAAAAAATTTAATTAATTTTAAAAGTGGTTTTAAATGTATTTACAATTTGTTTTGGTGTGAGTGTAAATATGAAAGTGGATTTTTTCAATGAAAATGTAGGATTCCATGTGACCTTTGATAATTGGATTAATGTGAATTCAGAAGGTGTTAATTTCCTTATGTGTTTAGGATTCATAGACTATGTGTCTGAAAGTGATTATTAATTTGATTTGTGAAATGGAATTTGATCAAAAAGGGAATCTTGTGTATCTATAAGGGAATTATTGAATTAGTATAGTGGTTGATTCGGTGGGGCTGAGGCCCAATTTCTTCTAGTAGTATTGACGCTACAACATTATCTGAACATGTGATATGTTCAAAGACCACTAGACCTTGGGATGTTATCCCCTTTAGTGGATCGTTCATGAGAGTACTACTAGTTTTTAATTATGATATGAATACCACAAAACCATCGGATTTTATCCTATCTAGTGGATCATGCTTGAGGGCGTTGTTGGTTTTTGCTGCTGGATTTTGATCACCAAGGTACGAGGTTCATAAGGTACTACTTGTTCTAGTTACCTATACTAATTTAACATGGTTCTCTATTTGGGCCCAATTTTTATGTTATTTGGTGCTAATCATTGTCATATAGAGAACATTGTGAACATTTTAAATTTTAAGAAAACTTCTTTTAAGAAATTTTTTCCTCAAAAATGTTTTTCTGAAAAAAAAAATTACTTAATTATTTTTAAATGTTCTTATAGAAATGTGAATGTTATTTTGACTTTCAATTTTATGTCACATAATATTTATTTGTGTTTCATCCAACTAGTATTTAGATCACACCCTACATATACCCATGGGTGCATGTAGACATTGTTATGTATGACCTAGAAAAAGGAAAGATGTATCTTGGTGGTGTTGGTGGAACTAATTTCTAGAGTTCTAATTTATACTGGTGTTAGTGGTGGTTATTAAAGGGTGATGAACCTATTATTTCATGGTGGTTTTCTGGATGGGTTTTTTGTCCCATTTCTATTTTGGTATTCTTTTTTTTCATTAAATTTGTAAAATTTTGAATCTAGAAAATTTTGTATCTTCTTTTTTGTTATGGTTTTCAGTTATGTGATAAAATCTATTATTTTTTGTATATTAACATTAAATATATTATTTAAATTATTCACAAAGGTTCAGTATTGATACCCAAGAACTAGTTTCTAGCCCATGGGGATTGGGAACACCCTTCAGGCCATGTCTCCGGCTAGGTTGGGTGTTGGGTTTATTATCACCCTATCTTGGTTCATGAAAAAATCGTATCATTTGAGTTTTCTCTCCATTTGTTCATGTTATTTGGGATGATTCTAGATAGGTTGTAGTTATTATTGTTGGGGCTTGAGACTCTTGTTGCGGGTGAGGTTTTCGGCCAACACACTAAGTGGTAAGACTCAAGTCACTATGGATTCTTGGATTTTGTTTGACTTCTCGCCCATGTGAGAAGAACAGGATGACGACTATATATGGACCCTAGGTAGAGGTGGATTGGTTTGGTTATCATGTTCTGTATTGTTTTTGGTTATGTTTTGATCCATATATGTATTTAGGATTTGATGTTGTTGCTGAAATTTTTTAGAGTGTCTCATTAATGGTTGTATTGAAGGTTTTTCCTAGTGTTTGTTGATTTTTGTTGTAATATGACTACCTAGAGACTTATTATCAAACTATGGGAAGAGGTTATGGAGAGTTCTACCACACC
Source organism: Viscum album (assembly GCA_963277665.1). NCBI lineage: Eukaryota > Viridiplantae > Streptophyta > Magnoliopsida > Santalales > Viscaceae > Viscum > Viscum album. Next base: position 25,577,719 of record OY728132.1, on the reverse strand, counting down.
AATAGATCTAAGTATTGTGGAAGTACTAGGTTGGGTTTTCCAATATTTAGGACAGGGAGCGGGTTCTTGTCCAGATTAGCTTACTGATGTCAATCCATATATTAAAAACGAATTTTCCTCATGTTAAAGCCTCCTTATTTTTTAGGGTAGCATGAAAATTCAAGATATAGAAGAGTTTTTTGAGAATATAGAGTGGATGTTCAAGTTTCTTGATACTCAAGAGGCTATTATTGTGAAATGTGATTCATTCATGTTAAATGGTCCCAAATGAACGTGATGGGACTCCATGGTGAAAGATAGAAAGACCGAGTAGATGGGATGGAAGGATTTCAAGGTAATATTTAATGATTAGTATATTCCTAAGATATTGGCCTTCAACAAGTCACATTATTTCTTAAATCATCTCCAAGGAGACCAGACCATGTTAGAATATGCTAACTACTTCACATGGTTAGTTTGGTATGCACCCATGGTCGTTTCCAATGAGTAGATAAAGGATAATAATTTTAAGATGGGGATGAGGATAGAAATATTATCTCAAGTCTTCTTGATCTAATTGAAAACCTATATTGAGGTGTTCTATCTTTCTATGATGGAATAGATTGATCATAGAGGCTTGTTTTGGTATATCTAGAGAAGTGTCAGCAGTGTGTAGTGGTAGTTCATATGTGAATAAGAGGAAGTGGGATAAGATAGATAATATGGACGATGGTATTTAAGTACATTCTCCTTGACCTTATTCATCAATGGATTTAGGTGTTGGGTCAGTTGTTTGTCATCATTGTGGGAAGGCAGGGAACATGTGATTGGTGTGTTCCACTCCACCCAGGACATTCCAATGTTATGGAACAATAGGGATCTTCCAATGATTTTTTAAGGTTGAAAACCGGTATTAGAGGGGTGTTGGATCTGTAGATTTCAATGGGATGTTAGCCTAGTCAGAACCATCAAGGACATCGGGCTCCTAGTTTGGAGGTCATGGTAGAAGAGATGGATCTTATTTTGAGATGAGTTGGTCCGGGGTAGATCCATTTGTCAGTTTCCATTCTCAATCTCATTTATATATGAGGAAACATTATATCAGTTGTTTAACAAGAACTTGTGGAATTAGATATTGGGCTTATGAAAATTTTAGGTACTATTAGAATTGCATCAATTTTTTTTATTTTGTTATTTGATATCAGGGAATATTTGTCTTTTATTTTTTCCTATCTTGTGTATGTTTTAAAATTTGCAATTGGGATTATTCCATTTTTGATCGAGTTGGGGGAACCAATTAGTAAGATACAATTATGGGGTTTTAGGTGTCCTTCAGGTGCACTCACCGTGTTAGGGGTTGAACTCGAATGATATTTTCTGGTATTGGAGATGGAACACTTTGACATGATTCTTGGTAAGGATTGGACAGTTCACTTTTAGGCTCAAATCGATTTCTATCAGTAGCATGTGAGTTTTGTGGAACTATATGGATGTACCTTGGTTTTTTAAGGTGAATGGTATCCTCAATCGGGACATATTGTACCTCGCCTTCTGGAGGTGTGAAATCTCATTTATCAAATGTCGTCACTCATGTTGGAGGATAGTGATGACAGTCTTGAAGCTAGAATACCACTCATGGTGGATGAGTTCCCATTGGTTTTTTAGAGTATTTCTCAATTTTTTCTCCAGATATGGATATAGATTTCACCATTGATTTGGTGTCCTGAACTCAAACTATATCTCCTCCATAGTACCATATAGACCCCACCATGTTGAGGGAATTAATGGTACAACTAAAGACATTGAATCCAAAGGATTCATTCACCTGCACATCTCACCTTGGGCTTCCCCAATTTTGTTTTTGAAAATGGATAATGGATCCTTTGGTGTGTAATGACTACTAAATTTTTTATAAGTTAACAATCAGAAACAAGTACCCTTTTCCCCCATATTTATGACCTCGTTGATTAGATCAATGGGAATGGTGGTTCTCTAAGATCGATTTTCATTCTGGGTATCACCAAGTCATAGTTTGGGAGTCAGACATTCCTATAACAGTATTACAAAGCAGTTATAACCATTATGAATACTTGGTTAAGCCTTTTGGGTTAACTAATTCTCCCGCAATCATTACAGAGCTTATGAATAGGTTGTTCCATCAGTATCTTGACTCATTTGTCATGGTATTATTGGATGACATCCTGGTCAACTCTGGAACTTAGGGAGAGTGTGATCAGAATTTGGGGATTGTTCTAGGAACTCTTCAAAAACATCATCCCTATGCAATGTTTTTTAAGTGAACCTTTTAGATCAAGAAGGTGAAGTTTTTGTGTCATATGATATCGGAATGAGGGGGTTCGGTGGACCCTAATAAGATCTGTGCAGTGATTTCCTTAGAATAGCTGAAGATTTGTTTTGAAATTAGATTTTTTTATTAGAAGGGTATTACATGTGGTTTTTTAGGATTTATCTCAGCTCTATTTTTTCATGACATCACTTACATGGAAATTTGTAATGTATGATTGGATCCTTAAGTGTCAACAATCCTTTTTGGAGGTAAAGTGCCAGTTGACCATAGCCCCTATTTTTATCTCTCTGGAATCTGGAAAGGGATATGTGGTCTATTGTGATGCTTATGGTATGGGTATTGGTTGTGTTATTATTAAACATGACCATTTGGTGTCTTATGATTCTTTCCAACTCTAACCTCATGAAATAAACTACTTTACCCATGACCTGGAGTTAGGTGTGGTGATTTATGCCTTAATGAAACTATTTCATTATCATTTTTGGGAGAATTTTGTAGTTTATTCTGAAAAGAATAACATGGAATTATTTTTCTCCTAGAAGGACTTGAATTTAAGGAATCATTACTATGTTTTTTACATTCACTGGTTCGATATTGATATCCTTTATACCCCAGGAAATGGTAATGTGGTTTCAGATTCCTTGTGCAGGATATTGTATATGTAAGAAGAAAGATTCCAATGATGAGTAGACGTTGTTTGGTCTTTTTTCCCAATTTTATCTCGAAACTATGGATCATAGTGGATGTATGTTCTTGGATATTGTTTTGTTGAAACCTTCCCTTCTAGAGTTAATTTGGTAGGAGCAGTTGAGTTATGAGTTATGCTATCATTCAATGCAGTTCCGAAATATAGGGGAGGTTCGTTGTGAATTTTTATTGTATTTTGATGGATCTTTGGGCTTTATAGGTCACTTCATTATTCCATTGTCATTGTGGAAGGTGTTGATGTAGGTTAACAACCATTATCAGTGGGCCATTCACCCTAGTAACACCAATATGTTATATGATGTGTGATGGATGCTTTGTTGGCTAGGTATGAGGGGGGAGATAGATGACTTTGTATCACTATGTTGTATGTGTCAGTAGGTGAAATTAGATCTCTAAAGGCCTTCCTGTTTTTTTCTGCCACTTCCTATTTCAATCTAAATGTGGGACAATATTGACATGTATTATATTATTGTCTTACCTAAAAAACCATAGGGAGGAATTCCAATTTTGTAGTGATTGACCATCACACCAAATCACCCCATTATATTATAATAAAGGATTTATCCAAGTTGTATTAGATTATTTTGTATTATGGTTGGAAAATAGTGAGGATTCATAGTGTGTCGTCATCAATTATTTCAGAAAGGGACCCCTATTTTACCTCATGGTTTTGGTAATTCCTTAAAAGGTAATGGGGTCATAGGTCATTTTGAGTATGACATTGAATCCTTAAATGAGTGGTCAAATGGAGCGGGGAATCAAATCATGGAAGAAATACTCTAGATATTTGTGTTGGATTATGGAGGCTCTTGGGATAACCATTTGGGATTTTTTTGTATGAAAATAGATGCTAGTCCTTAATTTGAATGGATCCTTTTGTGTTGCTTTATGGTAGTCTATGTCAGTCACCTTTGTATTGGGATGAGGGGAGAGACCTCATTTCTAAGACTAGGCTTCGTGTAGGAAACTTCTAATTAATTCAATTTGATTATGTTGAATTTGTTGACAACAGATATTCTCTATAAGTCATATTCTGACCCTAGGCACTAAGCATTAAGTTTTTCATGGGGGACAGTTTTTCCTAAAAGTATCACCTCACTTAGATCGCCGTATTTTTGGTAATCAAGGGAATATAACACCAAGGTATGTCAAACCTTCTGAGATTACTGAGGGAGTTGGTATGGGGGAATACCAGCAAGATTTTCCCTCATAGTTGAGGATGATTTATGATGGGTTCTATGACTCTCACTCGAAAAAGTTCAATCTAGATCTGTCCAAAGTGTTGAAATGGGAGGATTTAGAGATAGAACTTGATTTATTGATGTTCGAGTGGCTAGTTAGGATCATGGATTCTTAGCATAAAGTTCTTTATTAGAAGTCTATTCCATTGATTTGATTTATTTGGAAACATGGCAGTGATGAGCATGAGACATGGGAGTGGAAGTCTTGGGTTGAGGATAAGTTTGTGCTTTTTTTTTCACTGATCAAGCATTAGAGTGACTTTCCGAGGACAAAAAGTTTTCTTGGTGGGGATAATTATCACATCCCTGATTTTTTGCAGTTATTTTTTTATTCATTTTTGGCCTCATATTTATCCCTTGAGTTATAGTTGTGTTTTTTGGTGAAAATTGAGTTTTTGGGCTCAGCACTAGGTGTAACATGAGTGGTGCATGGTTTGGGGAAACCATGTGCCATCCCAAAGGAAACTGTGCACTTGGGACTATGTAATTATCCATGTCACATAGTATGGAACATGGCTGCGGTCCCTCCCAAATGAAACTGTGAAAAATTATTTCTATTGGGATGTGAGGGAATCATGGTTTCCACACATTTTGGAAAACCATGTGGGGATAACCCTGTGACATTTCCTAGTCATTGCAATTTGAAAAAGTACTCTTTTGAACTCATTTAATTTAACACTAAATCACCCTTGAACAGATCCTGATGAGATTTTCAGGACTAAGAGCTTCCTCTACACTTTCTTGTACCCCTTTAACTCCAATATTTGGGTGGTATTGGACTTGGATATTCATGGATTCTTCAAGTAAGTCTCATTTCTTCCAGTTTCATCCTTCTTCTAGGTTTATCTCCCATATTTCTTAATTTATTATTTTATATTAGACATTTTAACCTAATATGGGGGGTAAATCATTTTTTTGGGTGAAATAATGATGGTTTTCTTCTATCATTCTTTTATATCGTCTTTCTGATGGGAGGTTGTTGTTTTCTATTAGATTTTGAATGTTTCAAAGTAAAAGCTTGGTGGTTCTATGCTTATAAATTACTAAATGTATTTAAATTTCATGAATTTTGTTATAAGTGTGTTCTACGAATCTTTCGTGTGGTGTAAAATGTCTTTTGAAAAGGTTTTGAGATACATATGGGATGAAATTTGGTTTTCTAAAAAAACTTGTTATGTTTATTATGTGATTCATTTTAGGGGTTTATAAATGTGTTTTATGTCTTGTGTGAAAGGTTAAAATGAGTTTTCAAAGGGATTTAATGGTGAAAACGTGTGGACAGTTTGTTTTGCAATAGAAATTTCTTTTGTGTTTTGTGATCTTCTTTTTTTGGCACTTTAGAGTAAAAATGGTGTGAATCATGATTTCATATTAATTTGATGTGAGTATATATCTGAAATAGGATTTCCTTCATAAATGGTTGTATTTCATGTGTGTTTATATTATAGTATTTCTGAAGGGGTTTCATGGAATTTTCAATTAGAGAGAAATTTATTTCCAAATGGTTTTGGTGTGTTTATGAATATGAATGTGGTTTTGTTTTATATAAAATGGTTGTTTCCATGTTATATTTTATTGTTAGATCAATTTTTTTTTGTAAATTTAGTTATTTCCTTGTGTTTTCTTGAGTATTGGAATGTGTCTATGAAATTTATTATTTATGTGATATGTGAAATGAAATTTGAGTGCAAATGGAATCCTGGGTATCTAGGTGGCCTAACAAGAACTAGTATTCTATTTGATTTAGCCGGGATAAGATGTGGTTTCTTTTAGCTGGATCGATGCTACAACACTATCAAAACATGTGATATAATTAGAGATGACTAGACCTTGGGATGGGATCCTCTATAGTGGCTCGTTCATGGGAACATTGTTGGTTTTGGATTATGATATGGAGACCACTAGACCTTGGGATGTGTTCCCCTCTAGTGGATAATGCATAAGGATGCTATTGGTTTTGGGTGGAGGATTTGGATCACCTATTTATGAGATTCATAAGGTCTCACTTGTTCTACTTACCTAAAAGGATTTCTCATGGTTCTTATTCTAAAATGGTGAATATGTGATGTTGTTCTAATTATCGGCATATTTTGAACCTTATGTACATTATATATTTCAAGAAATCTTCCTTTAATAAATATTTCCCTTAAAAGTGTTCAAAAAAACTCTTTTCTAAAAAATGATTCCAACATTCTTATGGAAATTGGAATTTCAATTTTTCACCAAATTTTATAGCGTGGAATCTTTATTTGGGTTTTATCCAACTGGGATTTGGATCATACCCTACATACATCCTAGGTTGTATGCTTACTATGTTACGTATGGCCCGGGTAAATGAAAGATATACCTTGGTGGTGATGGTGGATCATGTTGTTATTGTTCCGCATATTATATGTGTTGGTAGAGAACGATTTAGGGTGATGATCCTCTTATTTAATAGAGGTTTTTGGGATGGTTTTTTGTCCCCTTTCAGTTGTGGTATAATGGCTTTTTTAATGTTGTAAAACATTGAATCTATATATTGTTGTATACAATTTTTTGTAATGGTTATCAGTTATGTGATTATTTATCTTCTTTTTGGATAATTAATGTTAAATAAATTAATGAATTCATTTAGAATAGTTCATTGGAGATACTCAGGCACTAGTTTCTAGCCCTTGGGCATCGTGAACACCCTTTGAGCCATGTATTGGGCCTGGTTGGGTGTTAGGTTGGATGGAACCCTAGTTTGGTTGATGACACATAACCATAGGAGAATAAATGATATTTGGTTCACTTAAATAAGAGAATATGATTTCCACAAAGAACCTTAAATATAAATAATCCTAACAATAAATTATATTGTAATATAAATCCTTTACCGATTTATTAATTATAAAATAAAAATTAATTGAAAGAATGATTATGAAATAGGGCATCATATACCATGTATTTTATAATGTAGCACGTAAAAATTCATTCATTATTTAGTAATTACACCATACAAGGAAATAATGGACCATGACATGAATCCTATCTTGGGAAAATGAGATTGAGATAATGAAAATCTTTATAATGATCATGTTGGTTAGAGTAGATCACTCAAGAGTGGGGTGAATTGAGTATCTATGAAAAATTCACCTAAAATTGGTTCTTTAAAATAATATCCCCCAATTAAAATATTAACAAAGTCAGTTTGTAGTAAATTTATAAATGTCCTAAATATTCAATTAATTTTTCAGAATATCTGATTAGTTCTTAGCTTTACCAATCCAAAGATTAGTTAAACTGTTGAAACTAATCTACTGATTCAAAATAGATACAAACACTTTTTAAACTAATAATCAAATTTCAATTTATCTTATTATGAAATTAATCAAACACGGATCAGATTAAAACAAAAGAAAAACTACACAGTGGATAAAAACAAGAGGTTCAGTCTCATGCTGAGACTTATTCCTCTACACTTGGTGATCACCTACCACCAAGAAGTTTATATTAATAAACCTTTGATCCACACCCTGGATTGGGGTTCACAATAGCACATAGGGTTGTTTGAGTCACCCTTGACCTCTAACACAGTTATTCAGGGGAAAATAACAAACTGAACACACGGGATCTCATCCACTGTTCTACATGGGGTACAAGAGTAAAAAATAAATTGAGTGTGAGGATATTTTAGTATCCTCCAGTTATTCTTAGGAGAAAGTTTGTGGGAAACAATCAGAAGCACAAACTCTTCTAAATAAGTAAAAAAAGATCACAAAAGAGTTATAAAAGAAGATTATATTTGAGAAATCACTTTGTGTTGTGAAGTAAGTCTCTAGACTCAATGGATGTAGATAAAATGATATTCGAGTCGTCTTTTGGAATTAGGCTTCAGAACAGAGTATTTCAGTCTCTATAATCAAGATTCCAGGTGTAAAAAGATTCAGATGTTCGATGTCGAGATGTTCAGAGAGATTCAAAAAGTTGTTTCTTGTAATATTAAGCTTCTTGTGTACTCAAGAATTGAGTTTTTCTGTTTTCAATATCTTTCCCATTCACCCAATCTGCCTATCTTTTCTTCATCGGTTTAGAGACCAAGAGTTTAAGATTGATCTTGTAATCCTTTTATACTTCAAGGTACAATAGGTATGAAAATATCCCCACATTCTTGTACCTCTTACTATCTACAGATAGTCCTATAAACAACATTAAATAATGCCATAAACATTAATTTTTTTGAATATGACTGTTAGAAATAAATTTGAATTATTAAATTTGAAATAGTTATTAATGAATATCAGTGAGTCATAAGTATTGGTGAGTAATTTACATCAGTCTGTCAGCATCAGTTTGTCAGCATCGGTGTGTCGAACATCGGTGTGTCGAACATTGGTGTGTTGAACATCTGTGTGTCAAACATCGGTGTGTCTAACATATATGTGTTGAACACCGGTGTGTCCAACATCAGTGTATCAAACATCGTTGTTTCAAACATCCATATGTCAAACATCAGTGTGTCCAACATCAGTGTATCAAACATCATTGTGTCGAACATCGGTGTGTCCCACATTGGTTTGTCGAACATCCGTGTGTTGAACATCCGTGTTTCAAACATCAGTGTGTCGAACATCGTTATGTTAAACATCAGTGTGTCGAGCATCGATGTGTCGAACATCGGTGTTTCGAACATCGGTGTGTCGAACATCGCTGTGTCGAACATTGGTGTGTCCAACATTGGTGTGTCGAACATCGATGTGTCGAACATCGGTGTGTCAAATATCATTGTGTCCTATATCAGTATGCCGAATAGCGGGGTGTTGAAAATCAGTGTGTCCCACATCGGTGTGTCAAACATCGGTGTGTCGAAGATCGGTGTGTCGAACATCATTGTGTCGAACATCGGGGTATTTAATATCGGTGTTTCTAAGACTCTGAGAAACTTATGAAGTGTATGTCTTACACATAACATTACTAGATTAATTGACAACGAAAAATACATGTAAATATACACTTGTAAACATATTGATTCATATTTATAGTTTATTGTCTTATAGAAATTATATTGTTCTGTATGACATAATTGATTTACTTAGAGATATTAAATGGAATGAAATAGTCAAATCTGTAGACATGAATTATTTTTTACTATGAAAACTACTATAGTATAGAGGGTCCAACAATCTCCCCCTTTTTTAAAATCACAAATTATGTCATACATGTAAGGTTACATTATAATAAAAAGATGACTTATTATACTTCATTGAATGTGATTATTCAATATAACAAAAGCTTTCCATTGTTTGAGTTTTTTAAAAAAAATATACCCTTGAATTACTATATTTGGGAAAAAATGCATATAGATTATGTTGAGTACATGCCATGTGTCCTATTCTAGAATTTCTCCCCTTGAAATTAATAATGTAAGAATTTTCTCCCCCTTTTGAGATTAGCCAAAAAAAGGACAAATAAATAAGAGAAAAATCATAAAGAAAATAACTGTCATAGAGAAGACAAAAAGGATTTCCATTAAGAAGCAAAAGAGTATAGTCAAAATAGAAAACATACAAATCCCTATCAAATAGACAATCCACCACTATGGGTCTGGCTTCTGAGGTTATTATCCTTTATTTGAAGTTTCTGAAGTAGGATGAGATGGTTTGGGAGTGGTATAGGGAAGAGGTGGTCTAAAGATAACACCAAGAAAGGCAACACCTTTAGGAACATTTTCTACAAGGCTAGGACTTCTTTATACGAACACAAGACTGGGATATTTCTCTGTAATGATTGGTTTAATCTAGGAAATATACTGAGAGACAATCATTAGAGTATAAGACTGAGAGGTGGTACGAATGGAAGATGTAGGAGGAACCAGAATGTATTCATCTTGAACATGTAGATATGGATTAAAGAGGTTGATGAGATCATTTATGATTTCACCACCATGTTGGATTTAATTCTCAAAATCATCCTTATTCACTAGGAATTTATTGTACAGAGGGGTAAACTCATTCAATAGAGTCACTTTCTTCTTGAAGGCTTTTGTTAGTGGAGGAATTCTGATATTTTCTGCTAAAAACATGAAGTTATTGATGAGATCATGCTTAGTATAGATCTTGGTAAAGTACTTACCCACATTCTATCTAATCTCTTTCTGAGAAGATGAGGCTTCATTTGTGCACTCCCTTACCATATAGTACACAATGTCTGTATTTCAATGTACGTTTTTTTGATTTTCATTGTTGGAAACACTTTTAATATTTTTTAATTCCTCTCTCCTTAAAACCATGAGAGAATCTAAATCAGTAAAAAAACATTTCCCCCAACTAGAATGGGATAGGGTAGTGATCATTTTTCCGAGCTCTTCTTTCATATTTTTCAAATCTACACATAGCAGATGAGTCACTATGTTCATGAGAACTTCTTGTAAACCACTAAAGGAGGTCTTGAAATCAAAGGTTAGAGAATTTAACACTCTACTCATCTTCCTTACTTCTTCTCTCATAGAGGTATTATTTCTAATGATGGTTTCATCCGTCATAATGAGATTTGGTTAAATCTTCTAGATAACCATCCTTGAAATATTTGTTGCATATGCATCCAAAATACATATTGAAGTGGAGGCTTCACCTCTGGATCCAATTGAGGCTCTCACTGACTCACAGATATCATTTTTGAAATGTTCCAAATCAGCCTTAGTGACATAGTCACTAGGCACTATCTATGCTACTAGCTCTACTACAGGAGGTGCAACGGGATCTACATTAGCTTAGGCCTATGGAGTTAGAGGAGGAGACACCCTATCCTCATTAGAGTCATATACCTACACAAATTGAATGTATCATGGATCATTATTCCACTCTTGAGTATAGGTCCAGTCTCTTGGATCAACTGTTTCAATCCTAACCCTTCTTCCCTGAGGCTCAGGAACAACTTCTTCTTCATCTACTTCTTCATCCATTCCTCTAGCAATAATAAAATTTCTGGGCATAGGTACCGACTGAGCATGAGGTTCTACATGTCCTCCAGCTACATCAACTTCTCCAAGAACTTCCTCAATTTGAGGAATATAATCCTAAACTTCTTCTTCAAGGCCACAAGCCATATGTTCATTCAATTCATGAATTATTTCCGGATTTTCAGCATTATTATGGGTGATCTATCCTCATGACTAGTATCTCTATGATCAACTGCCTTCTATTCAACAGGATCAGCTCCATCACTAGCTCCATGTATAGATTCCTCACTGGATCTATCAACTACTTATTGTCCCACTTTAACGAATCACTTACATGATCCTCATTTCCTCAATCAACATCATCATCATCATCATCAGACTCCTCATCATATTTAATAACATAACCTTAAACTCCAGTATCCTCTGTCTCTTCATCATCCTCATCTCCAAACATAGGTTCCCTTGGCGGTAAATTTAAAGCTGGACTAGAAGGTCTATAAGACTTGTTTTTGGGACGTTCAGCAATATCAGGATCACTCCTGTCGTCAAAAGGAGATCCTTCTTCTCTTGGAAACTGAACCTCATCTTCCTCATTAGAATAAATAGGTTACTCTCCTATTTTGCGTCCTGGATCAACATGATCCTTTGTTCTGGTAGGATGTTCAATCATATTGAATTTACTATACATTCATTCCTTATCTCCTACCTAGAATTTCATCCATGGGTTCCAGAAGATCTTCATCATTTTGAAAATATCTTTTTGAAGTCAGAATCCACTACCTGAACATATCACTTCATCTCCATATTCCACACAGCCCATCTTCTTTAACATGGAAGAGATTATCCTGGGATAGTAAAAATAGGTTTCCTTCTTGGTTGGATTTTTCAAATCAGAAAAATTCACCATTATATATCTACATAGGTTCATCTTTATCCAATTTTTCAACATATAGATCAGGAATACATTTTAATACTTAACAGCAGAGAAATATCCCGTCCATGGGAATATTAGATGTTGTATCAACATAAAAAGTAACCTTTCTTATTTATCAAAATCCCAGGAAATAGTCTATCTAGATTCTCCACTTCTAGTCAGCTCCTTTGAAGCATCTTAATATGAAAACAAATCACAGGAAGGTGTAATATTACCCTGATAATCAGCATAGAAGCCTTCATGAGGCATCTCCAAGAACTCATCCCATTCCTCAGACGAAAACAGTTATCACCTTTCCCTTTACCACTGGATTCATCCTTGCTTCCTCAATTTCATCGAGGTATATCTTCAAATGTCTATAAAACTCATGTACTAGCTTGGGATTATATGGCCTTTCATTGTTTTAGAACTAGCTTCGCCAACCTTGAGATTCTAGTACACTCAATAAAAATAACTTTCTTGACAAAAGCCACTTAGAAAACACTTCCTTCTCAGCTGTAACCACTTGGATTTCCAAATTTTCTTTTGCAGTCCCATTGGACTCACCCTTCTTATGATTAGCTGATGGATATTTTCTCGGAACTTCCATCAAACACTTGGTCCTTTATATTTCTAAAGATTCATATTACAAAGGGGTTGAGAGGTTGAGGGTTGAGATATATAGTGACAAAGGGTTGAAGGTTTTTTGGCAGAGGTAAGGTGAAAGGTAAAAGTGTATTGAATTTGATTTGTTATTTAGGGATTATAAAATCATAAAGAATATAATTTAAATGCGGAAAAAATAACAAAAAATAGCATCATTTTATTTAAAACAGAAAGAATTGAAAAAGATTACTTAAATACATTGGTTTCATAGAATCTGTTCTACACAATCAATTTCAAGTGATCAGTTTCAAAGAGATCAGTTTCATGGATCAGTTTCAAGAGATCAATTTGATGGATCAGTTTCAAGAGATAGGTTTCATGGATCAATTTCAAGAGGTCGGTTTCATGGATTGGTTTCAAGAGACTGGTTTCAAGATAACGATTTCATGGATCGGTTTCAAGAGATAGGTTTGAATGGAATTTAAAGATTTATCATTCCTAGTTCATGTATAATGTATTTAATTCTCTCAAAGTTTAAGGGTTTATTTAATATATCAGCAATATGATGCTTAGTCCCAATAAACTCAAGAGTTATATGACATTTTTGATAATGATACCTCAAAAAGTAATGTCTTACATGAATATTCTTTGTTCTAGAATGTGAAATTGGATTTGTAGAAAAGTTAATATCACTTATGTTGTCACAGTTTATGGGGATATGTCTGAATTGAAATCCATAGTCCAACAAGGTGTGTTTCAACCACATATTTTTTTCACAACAACTACCAGAATCAATGTATTCTTTTTCAGCAGTTGATAATGATATTGAAATTCACTTTTTACTACCCCCTGATATTAGTGACATTCCCAGAAAGTTACATGTTCTAGAGGTACACTTTCTATCTAACATACATCCACCAAAGTCAGTATCTGAATAACTAAATAAATCAAATAGATTTCCTTTAGGAAAAAACATTCCTAAATAAGTTTTATACTTGAGCTATTTGAAAATTCTTTTAACATCATTTAAATGTGTCTTTTTTGGTTTTTGTAAAATCTTCCACACATACACACACTAAACATAATATCCAACCTACTACCTATTAAGTAGAGAAATCTCCAAATAATTCTTCAATAAGCAGTTTGGTCAACTAATTTTCCATTTTCATCAAGATCTAACTTACATGTATAACTCATAGGGGTTTCACTATTCTTAATGCTATCAAAGCCATATATTTTGAAAATATCATTAGTGTACTTACATTTATTTAAAATAATAACTTATTTATTTTGAAATATTTCAGATCCAAGAAAATATTTAAGTTTACCCAATAATCTAACTTCAAACCCTCTTTGAATTATTCTTTAAAAATCATTACATAAAGAATTTTTTGAACATCCAAATATAATATCATCTACATATATTAGAGCTATTAATGGTTATTTTGTAATTATTTTTATAAATAAATTAGGATCTGTAAGTCCTTTTGTAAAGCCTTTAGAAATAATAAAATCACTCAACCTTTCATACCAAGCTCTTGGAGCTTGTTTGAACCCTAATAAAGATTTAGATAGTTTCAACACTTCATTTGGAAAATGTGGATTTGTAAAACATGGGGGTTCATCAACAAAGACATCCTCAATTATATAACCAATATAGAATTCACTTTTTCATATCCATTTGATAAAGTTTTAAATATAAGTGTGCTGCAAAGGCAGGTAAGATCCTAATTGCTTTAAGTCTAGCTACTGGTGCAAAGGCCTCTTCATAATCAATTTCATCTTCTTTATTATATCCTTGTGCAACCAATCTAGCTTTGTTTTTAAATATATTTTCTGCTTCATCTACATTATTTCTAAACACCCACTTGGTTCCTATGGTCAAAGTATCTTTTAGTCTATCTAAAAGTTTCAATAATTTATTTCATTAAAATATATTAATTTCTTATTGAATGTCCATTACCCAAAATTCATCATTGATTGAATCATTGATATTTTTAGGTTCAAGTTGTGACAAGAAGGCTAGATATTCAACCTAGCTTCTCAAGAAAGCTTTAGTTTGTGTTCCTCTATCAAAATCTCCAACAATAGCATATAGGGGAATATTCTTAAGGGTTGTAGACAGTTAAGAAAAGGCGGGAATTGATATTTCAGGTTGGTCAAGTTGATCAAGTTCATTACGGTTGAGATCTGTAGAATTTCAAGAACTGAATGTTTTCACAAATTCTTTCACATGATGATTTTATATTTTATCATTATTGTCCATATTGGACATATCCTCTTCAATATTTTCTATTGGGGTCTCGGGGTCATGTGGATATTCTTCATCAAAAGTGATATGTATAGATTCATCCACACATTTTGTATTCTTATTAAATACTCTATAGGCTTTTCATGATGCAGAATATCCAAGAAATATTCCATCATCACTTTTGGGTGAAAATTTATCTAAATTATCTTTAGTTTTTAGAATATAAACTTTACATCCAAAAACTTTAAAATAACTTACTTTTGGATTCCTATTATTACAAAAACACATAAAGATTTTTCATAAGGAAGGGTCTGATTAAGACACTTTTTATTATATAACAAGCTGTATGAACAACTAAATCCCAGAAATAAATGGGTAGGTCATATTTATTGAGCATAGTTTGGGAAATTTCCTATAGAGTTCTATTTATTCTTTCTACCATACCATTCTATTAAAGTGCCCTAGGAGTAGAGAAATTATGACTGTAGCCATTTTTTTAGAAAAAAACTTCAAAATACTGATTCTCAAACTCACGTCCATGATCACTTCTTAAGGATTTAATCATAATTCCACTAAGATTTTCTATAGTCCTAGCATACTTGGTAAAGTGTTAACAAGTTTCCCTCATGAGATCTAGGAAAAATGTCTAGGTGTACCTAGAGAAATCATCTACAAGAAATATACATAGTACTTCCCATTGAGACTCAAAACTCTAGATGGTCCAAACAAATCCTTGTGAACCAACTCAAGAGGTTGAGAAGTAGTTACTTTTTTCTTTGATTTGAAAGAGATTTTATACTAATTTCCTTTTTGACAAGGATTGCAAACCTTATTGTCTAGAAACTCTAATTTTGGTAGGTCTTTAACTATACCTTTTCTACTTAACGTCATTAAGAGAGTGTGTGTTGCAATGTCCTAGTCTTCATTTCCAGAGCTAGGAATCTCTGTGAAAGGTATTTTGACAAGAGATATTATGTGAGTCTAGTGTGTCTAAATTTATAGCATATACATTATCATTTCTAAAAGAAGTAAATACTAAGTTATTATTGTCATAAAAAACATGGCATGAATCATTTTTGAATTTCACATTAAATCCATCATCACACAATTTAGATATGCTGAGAAAGTTATACTTTAATCCATCAATATACAATACATTAAAAATTGAAATATAGTTAGGGTTACCAATCTGGTCTAGGACAATGATTTGTACATTACCATTATCAGAAAATGTGACATGTCCTCCATCAATATTGATAATAATTTTAAAGTTGGAATAATCCCATGTAATATGTCTTGAACATCCACTATCCATGTACCATATCTTTTTAAAGGATCTCTTTAGGTAGTTTACATACAAAATAGTTTATCCAAGAAACAACTTTGGTACCCATATTTGTTTGGGTCCACATACAATAGTGATGCAAGCTTTAGGAACCCAAATTGTCTTATGGACTTCCGATATGCTTAATATAGAGTGTTTGAAAAACAAACTATGTTTGGTCCAGATGAATTGGATGCAGTAAAATAATTCTTAGAACTAGATGTTACTTTAAAATTCTGGTTTCTGAAAGAGGTAGCATATTTACCAAATTTGGTTACAATAAGTGTTTTTGATAAATTCTATTGACCTAGATGATATCATATCCCTGAAGTATACTTAAGAGCTATTTTTACCAATGATTTGAGTAAGAGTATTTTTCCCATTATTAAATTTTTCCATGTCTTTATTCAATTGCTCATTAGACATTTTTAACTCATTGTTCTCCTTGAGAAGATGATTATTTTTCTATTTTTTAGTTGTATGTTCATATTTACTAGTCACAGTAAGAGAATGATGTTTCTTCAAATATTTATATATATCTTTCAGCTCATTACATGTTTCTTCTAGCATGTTGCAATATTATAATCATTATTCATTTGTCATATTCTCAAACTCACTTTTAGAATAATAAGAATTATGTACATTATTGTGTAATGATACCTCATTTGTGTTAATCATAAAACACATATTAGAAATATCATCTTTCTCATTTTTAGAAGATGAAGATTCACAAGAGCTATCACCGGAGGCACTCTAGGTGGCCTTCATTTCTTTCTTAAACATTCTATCTGTATTTTCATAATTTTTATTGTATTTCATCTTTGGAAAGTCATCCTTAACATGTCCTTTCCTTTTACATTCATAGAAAATTACCTCTTATGATTTATCCTTTTTCTTCCAATCCTTTTTCTAATTTCCCTTGTTATCATACTTTCCTTTGTAATTAGGATTTCTGAAAAACTTCTTTTCCAATAATATTTCTTGAATCTTCTAGCCAACTGGTCCATTTTTTCATCACTATCTTAATTTGATTCATCATCACTGGAGATTTCAATAGTATTTGGAACCCACTCCTTGACTTTACATTTAGATGCAGTAATCTTTAAAGCTAAAAAATTTAGTTTTGGTTCATTATCTTCTTGATTTACCTTCAATTCCACTTCATACATCCTTAATTTCCCAATCAAATCTTTCACTAGAATCTTATCTATGTCACATGATTCCCTAATAAATACAGATGTCCCACTCCATCTTTCTGGTATGCATCACAGAATCTTCATAATCTACTATTTTTGTTTTACTTCTCTTCCTAAAGAAATCATGGTATTCACAATTTCATTAAACCTGAGATATGTATTAGAAATGGAATCATCATGCTTCATTCTGATTTTTTCATATTTAATTGTATAAGTATGTAATCTTATTTATTTAACATTAGAGGTTCCCACATGAGAATCAGATAGAGTTTCCCAAATATCATGTGTGGTATTACAAGAAAAGATATTGTTAAAATCTTAATCTCCTAGTGAACAGTACAGAGCGTTCATTTCTCTACAATTATTTTTATAAGCGGTCTTGGTAGGTTCAACCCATGTTTTTCTAGCCGTTTTAGGAATTTCATGTTTACTTACAATAGCATTCTAGATTTCAGATCCCATGCATTCTAGATTTATTTTCATTTTAAGCTTCCACTGAGAAATGTTAGTTTCATTAGAGAAAGGTTTTCTATTTGTAGAAGTCTCTTCTACTCTATTATCTATAATACATATTGTAACAAAATTTCAAAGAGATAAAAATTAAGAAATAACATAAATTTTGATACCTTTGAAAAACAACTATAATTCCAGTTCACGGGATTTGAAAACAGACAATAATTTTTAAGTCTATTATACCAAAGGATGGTCGGTGTAGATCACTCAAGAGGAGGGTGAATTGAGTATCTATCTAAATTTCTATTAAAATTTGTTTTTTAAAATAATATCCCCCAATTAAAATATAAAGAAATTCAGTTTGTATTGAATTTATAAAAGTACTGAATGTTCAATTAATTTCATATAAGATTTATTAGGTCTCATCTTTTACAATCCAAAGATTAGTCAAACATTTGAAACTAATCTACTAATTCAAAAATGATATAAATAACTTCTAAACTAACTATAAAAGTTCAACTTATCATAATATGAAATGTATTAAATGCAGACTAGATTAAACCAAAAGAAAAACTACATAGCGAATAAAACAAGAGGTTTAGTTTCAATCTAAGACTTAGTATTCTCCACTTGTTGATCACCTACCACCAAGAATTTTTTATTAATAAATATTTAATCCATACCCTGGATTGGGTTTTACAACAGTACACAGGGTTCTCTAGGTCACACTAGACCTCTACCATAGTTATTCATGGGAAAAATAACAAACAAATCACACAAGATCTCTCTACTGTTCTACATGGGGTACAAGAGTAAAAAGAGATTGAGGGTGAGGATATTTTAGTATCCTCCAGTTATGCTCAGGAGAAAGTGTGTGTGAAACAAACAAATGCTAACACTCTACTAAAAAAGTAAACACAAGATCACAACAATGTTATAAAAGAATAATACAGTTTATTAATCTTTTTCTATTGTGCAGTAAAGCTCTAGAGCCAATGGATGTAGATAAAATGAAATTCGAGTCCTCTTCTAGAATATGGATACAGAATAGAGTAACGCATACTTTGTAATCTAGCTTCTAGGTGTAAAAAGGTTCAGCTCCTTGATGTCAGGATATTCAGTGAGCTTCAGTAGGTTGTTGCTTGTAATATTAAACTTCTTGTGTACTCAAGAATTGAGTTATTCTATTAGAAATATCTTGTACATTCTCAAAGTCTGTATATCTTTTTTAATGGGTTTAGAGAGATAAATTTTATGTTTGAGCTTGTAATCCTTTTATACTTCATGGTCTAGTAGGAATTCAGATCTACCCTATTGCATGTACCTCGTACTATCTACGGATTTTCCTACATACAACATTAAATAATGTTCGAAACATTAATTTTCTAAATATGACCGTTATAAATAAATTTGAATTAATAAATTTTGAACTATTATTTATGACTATCAGAGATTCATAATTATTGGTAATTCATTTTCATAGGTGTCACGAACCTGCCCAGGTTAAACCTGAACTGGTCACCCGAGCCGGCTCGCGACAAGTCCCGAGGGGCGTTCTCGATCCCCCCAGGATGGAAACTAGTGTCGGGCATCAAAATTTTATCATTGTGAATGATTTCAGCCCAAACAAAAGCAGGATCGAGGCAAGAAAACTAACTAAACAGAACTAATAAACACTAACATCAAAAAAGAAATAAAAACCACACCACCAAACATAACTCCATGTGACCTCACAGATCACCACCCAACCAAAGACCAACCTCGCTCCAACACCGAGCGACTCAAACCATAAAAACCTGAACAAGGGAAACCTGCAACTGAAATGGTAAAATATAGGCGTGAGTACTGTAAAGACCCGCAAATTTCAAGGAAATTTTTTTTCTTAATTTTCTTTGGAATTTTACAAGAGCGCAGCTTCAGACGGCACCTGATTCCGAGGCCCGGTGTGCCCGGAATCAATTTCCGAAGTTTGGCTCGGGTACGTTCAGTGAACGGACGAGCGGGTTTTTCTATCTTTTGAACCGGTGCCCGGAATCAAATTCTGAGGGCACCGATGAAATCGCAGCGCCGGTATTTGCTTAGAAACGCCTCTTTCGGAGTTGCGTTTGCTCAGACGTGGTTTTTAAATTTTGCGGCTTTAAGTCAGAAATAAAATAAAGTTTGTGCGACAACTTTATTTTATTTCACTTAAACTGCTTGGAAGCCACTTAAAGTCACTTAAAGGCGGCTTGAACTGAGTTGAACTGGATAGGATGCTATCCAGAAATATCCTACCCCTTGGTAGGATATTTGTGCGGTGGGACCCGCACGAGCCCCGCCGTTTCTTTCGCTAAGTAACGCACCCGCGAAAACCCGTCAAAGTAACTGAAAAGTCAACCGACGCGTTTTCTTTAATTCTTAACAGACCATTTAATTGGGCGGTTTATTTCGTGAATTAAATGGACTGTTTCTTCGTGAATTAAATGGGTCGTTTCTTTCGAATTGATGGATCGTTTCTTAACCGGTTTCGTGTTGGCATGTTTATAAAATAAGACCAACCTAAAAATCCTTGGAAAGGATTTGAGAGAATCTTCGTTCCTCCACCCTCCCCGCGAAGAACGCGAAGAACGCGAAGAACGCGAAGAACGCGAAGAACGCGAAGAACGCCGGAACCGGAATCCGACGACGCACGATCCGCGACGTCAACAGCTTTTCTGCGGCCTTCTTCTTCTTCTTCTTCGGTGCCTCTTCTTCCGCGGCGAACCTGCGATCGGCGGTTAAAGGTGAGAATCGAAACTTCTAAATTCTCCCTTCTTAATTTCAATAACAACGGATTTAATTAATTAAATCTGTTTGTTCTTGATCAGGAGATTGGCGACGCGACGCCGGATACCGCGACGACGCGACGATCTCCTTCTTCCGCGATGAGCGATTCCGCGACGACCTCTCGTCCGACGACGACTTCGAGGTAGGGATTTATTTTGGAAAAGTTACCCCTTTTTAAATTTTCTCGTGAACGTTCTTGAAAATTTAAAAAGCCGGTTCAAGCGAACAATTTTATCTTTAAATAAAATTGTTGGATCATGTGTTGATCATCTTATTCTTTTCTCCCGTTGTTTATGATTAACGCGGAGGGAGCGGGTCTAACGAACAAGACCCGGCAACCCTCCGCCGATCTTCCCTTTTTGTGCGGATTTGGCGGACGACGACGAACCGTGCGGCAAGGGCAATCCGTTGTTTCCGCAGTGAAGGTCGGCATCCGGGAGAGGCATCGGCGCAGACGGGAGGCAAAACGGGCCACCGTAGCATCTCCGGCGGCCCGCGGAAGGCAGCGGCGGCGCGGGTCGCCGGCGCGGCGGCGCCGGCGACCGGAGGCGGCGGCGCCCGGCGCGCCGCCGTGGAGATCTTCCGCCGCGGCTGAAGCCGCGGCGGTGGCGGCCGGTTCCGCGGCCGCGCGGAACCGGGAACGGACGCGGCGGCCCGGCCGCGTCCGCGTGACAGGCGGCCCCCTGCGGGGGCCGCGTTTCTTCAAATGCCGCGGGTCAAACCCGCGGCGGCGGCCTGTTCGGCCGCTCGGCCGAAGCCGAGCCGGCCGGTCCGGTCGGCCGGGCCGCGCCCAGGCCGAACCGGACCCGGCCGAGCCGGTTCGGGCCGACCCGGTTCGGCCGACCCCAGGGGGGGTTCGGGCCGGGTCGCCCCGGGCCCAGAACCCCCGTTTTCGGGCCCTCTTCGGTCTTCCGCCCATATCTTGGGCCTGGGACCTCCGATTGACGAACCGTCAGCGGCTACGCGATCCTTGGATCGAGACGGTCGTTTCGGTATATTATAATCAAGGTTTCGGAAGACCTTGGGTTCGGCCGGGTTGGTTCGTACACGAAACCAACCGGGCCCTCGGAGCGGAAACGCTCATAACGTGAGCTACGGACGTCCGATCGACGTACCGTCTGCTGTGGTAGATTCCTCTAAGTGAGACGGAACTTTTGGCATACTCCGCCCGAGGATCGGATACAGGCGGAGTATGGTCGGGTTGGTTTTGCCCTAAAAACCAACCGGGCCCCTGGGACGAAAATGTCAATAACTCTCAGACCGGGCGTCCGATTGACGCGCCGTCTGTTGCGTTGAGATCCTGTTGTCGATACGGAACTTTTGGATACATCAACTTCGGACTACGTGTCAGTTGATGTATCAGCCTCTCGGCTCGTGGAGCGGACCCTCCTAAACGAGCTCGCTATGTGCGGGAACCCTAGCGCTGGCTGTGACTTCGACGACAGAGCAGAGATCCTCCGTGGACTGCGACGACGGCAGAGCAGAGATCCTCCGTGGACTGCGACGACGGCAGAGTAGAGATCCTCCGTGGACTGTGACGACGGCAGAGCAGAGATCCTTCGTGGACTGCGGCGACGACTGTGCAGAGATCCTCAGTGGACTGCGTCGACTACTGCACTCAGCGATCCTACGTGGATCAGTGCTACCGGTTCTGTGTGAGCCTCTGCCTACAGGTTCTGTGTGAGCCCGATCCTATGTGGGTCCTTACTACCGGTTCTGTGTGAGCCACTGCCTACAGGTTCTGTGTGAGCCCGATCCTGTGTGGGTCTTCTGCGGGGGTTAGTACCTATCGATCCTTCGTGGGTCCGACGACTTAGATGGATCAGTGATCATCTTTGACGTCATCTGAAAAAGTATACCTGGTTGAGCTGAATCGTATGTTACTCTCCTTTGTGGATTGTGTTGAACTATCCTTTGTGGATTTACTGTTTACTCTCCTTGTGGATTTGAGTCTTGCTTTCCTTTGTGGATTGAGTTGTTCTCGAGCTCGTGAGCAGAGCTAGAAATGGGGACTTAGGTATATGTATGGGCATATACCTAAGTCGAGTCAGATGTTACTTCGTGATTGCATCTTTCTTTTGTGCTATATCCTTTGTGGATTTCGGGAGACCTTCGGGGGTCTCGGGGTCCTTACTGAGTAGCTTGTACTCACCCCTGCACGGGCTATGCCCGCACCTTGTTGTGTTGGTTGTAGACGACGGACAGCGCTGATCACGGTTGGGCGTGGAGCAGGACGGTACCTGGAGGTGGACCATTGGGCGGAACGTACTCGGAGCGGACATGGGACCCGAGGAGCCTGGAGGCTATCTGTACCCACCCTTTAGGTGGGATTGCCAGTGGACGACACGAGGCCGCCGTCTTTTCTTCAGTTGCTGTACTTTACCTTTTCAGTTGTACTTTACAGTTGGGCTTGTATTTCGGGCCCCTTTACTTTTCTGCACTTTACTTTCCGCTTGCTGACTCTGTGTGGTTGTTACTTATAAAGGCAATTCCTTCCCTGTTTACTGGGATTTTACGCCTTGGTGCTAGTCGCCAGCCCCTGGCCTATGGAAGGCGGGCTTGGGGTAGTCACGGCACGGGCCCCGAGGACGGGTCGTGACAAATTGGTATCAGACGTGGTCGGTACTACCGCAGACTCTGATCGTCCTTTCTTTCTATGTGAAGCAATAGTGTTTAGTGTATTGAGTGTGATTATCAGTTCAGGGAGCCCAGTGTTGGTGCGGCGGCCGACGTATCCGTACACCATGACCCTGACTCCTGATTTCCGACTTAATGCATGAAAACATTGATTGCGTGTGTGTTTCAAGTTTTCTTTGTGATTACTTGTGTCAGCTCACCGGGTATACTGATCTGCTTTATGAAAGTCTCAAGTTTTCCTTGCGATTACTTGTGCCAGCTCACCAGGTATACTGTTCTGACTGTGGTGCTCTTGTTCTCCTTTTCAGGATGGCCCCGCGACGACTGCCAGCTAGGGTTCCGAGTGTAGGGCGCGACGGCAGCCCACCGAGCGACGAGGCCTCGGTGCAGGGCCCTTTGCCAGCAGTGGCACCGGCGGTAGCCTTACCCGCCGAGCCACCGATGCTTCCAGTACCAGACGCTGACGATGCACGTCGCCTCAGGGCACTGCATGAGTTTCAGAGCCAGCGACCGCCCAGGTTTCGCGGTGAGGCGGACCCCCAGGCCGCCGAGGACTGGCTAGAGGCGGTGGTACGGATCTTTCGGCTAGTGAGGACACCAGCGGATCTCATGGTGATTCTCGCAGCGAGCCTCCTGCAGGCGGCGGCAGGACGATGGTGGAGCCTGATGCTCCAGGTTCACGATGAGGCATCCCTGCTCTGGGCGGACTTCGAGAGCCTCTTCCGCTCTGAGTTCGTCCCGGCCACCCTCCGAGCGGTGCGCATCCAGGAGCTTCTCCAGCTGCGCCAGGGCAGCATGACGGTCGCTCAGTACGCGGCGAGGTTCACGGACCTATCTCGCTACTCGACCGACATGGTACGGGACCCCTTCTTCCGGGCCCGGACCTTCGAGCAGGGCTTGCGACAGGAGATTCGGGCGTCGCTGATCTCCCTCAGCATTCCGAACCAGGCGGGAGTGCTGGAGCGAGCCCTCCTGATCGAGAGCTTCCTGGCAGAGCCTTCTTCAGTGGCGAGACCTAGCGCAGGGCGGCAGGTAGCTGAGTCTTCGGCAGCGGGTAGCCGACGGATGACCCAGGGTTCCAGGCGGACCAGACCTTCCGGCAGGCGACCCCGGGACACTGGCTCAGCAGTGCAGGGCACACAGCGGAGTGCCAGCCTTCCGAGAGGCAGGCTGTGCTACACCTGCGGCGGGCAGGGTCACATGGCTCGTGACTGCCCGACTCGCCGATCAGAGGAGCAGCAGACGGTGGAGGGGCCACCCAGGCAGAGGCAGAGGGTCGACCGTGGCGGTCCGCAGGGAGGAGGCGGACGAGGCAGAGGAGCTGGCCGAGCAGCGGGTGGTGGGCGACGCTTCCAGGCTCTACCCCCACCACCACCACCAGGAGGGCCACCTCGACCACAGGGAGCTGGCGGGCAGAGACAGGCCCAGCTCCAGGCAGTGGAGGCCTACGACCCCGACTTGCCAGAGATGATTCGAGGTACAATCTGTGTCTATTCAACCCTTGCTGCAGTGCTTATAGACACAGGAGCGAGTCACTCTTTCATAGCCTCTGCCCTTGTTCGGAGCTCGGAGATTCCGACTGAGCCGTTGGCTCGATCCTTACGGCTAGAGACTCCTACGGGAGCAGACTCGACGATTACGCACTGGTGCCGGCAGTGTGAGCTTACTCTAGGAGGCGAGAGCTTCGGCTGGGATCTCCTTGTAGCGGCGTCGAGGCCTTACGACGTCATCTTGGGCATGGATTGGCTATCCACGGTTCATGCCCAGATCGACTGTTTTAGGCGCAAGGTGCGATGTGTTCGCACCGACGGGAGCAGGTTTACCTTCACCGGCGAGAAGGGAACCTTTGCAGCACAGGATGGACTTCCGCGGAGGAGAGTGCAGCCTATCTCTCATCAGTTGGCTAGCCTCATCCTGGGAGCAGTGGACGTGCGGAGTCCGGCTTTTCCTGCAGTGGTGGACCAGTACGTGGACGTCTTTCCCGACGACGTTCCAGGGCTACCTCCTCGTAGAGAGGTAGACTTTTACATCGACTTGTACCCCGGGACAGCCCCGATATCTACTCCAGCATATCGGATGGCCCCCGCCGAGCTTCGAGAGCTGCGGGTACAGTTGGAGGACTTGCAGAGCAAGGGGTTTATCCGACCCAGTGTTTCACCCTGGGCTTCCCCGATTTTGTTCGCCAAGAAGGCGGACGGGAGCTTGCGACTGTGTGTTGACTATCGTCGCCTGAACCAGGTGACAGTGAGGAACAAGTATCCGCTGCCACGGATTGATGACCTCTTCGATCAGCTCAAGGGAGCGCGGTGGTTCTCGAAGATAGACCTCCGGTCAGGCTATCATCAGCTCAGAGTTCGAGATGAGGACGTGCAGAAGACGGCCTTCAGGTGTCGGTATGGCCATTATGAGTTCTTGGTTATGCCGTTCGGCGTAACCAATGCTCCAGCAGTGTTCATGAGCCTCATGAACAGGATCTTCCAGCCATACCTCGACCGATTTGTCGTGATCTTCATTGACGACATTTTGGTATACTCGACGACTGAGGAGGAGCATGCCTACCACCTGCGAGTTGTGCTAGACGCACTCCGAGAGCACCAGCTTTATGGCAAGCTCTCAAAATGCCAGTTCTGGTTACGTGAGGTCCATTTCTTGGGGCACGTCATTTCTGAGGCGGGAGTTGCAGTGGATCCCGCGAAGATCGAGGCAGTGCTAGCTTGGGAGCCACCCAGGAGCGTGACAGAGGTGCGGAGCTTCTTGGGCCTAGCGGGATACTATCGGAGATTCGTGCCAGACTTCTCCAGAGTTGCGGCACCACTCTCAGCCTTGACGAAGAAGGGGAAACCCTTTGTGTGGTCAGACAGATGTCAGCAGATCTTCCAGGAGCTGAGACAGAGATTGACCAGCGCACCTATCTTGAGGTTGCCTGAGGAGGGAGTTGGATACGTAGTTTACTGCGACGCATCAGGGACTGGACTCGGGTGCGTCCTGATGCAGGAGCGGGCCGTGATCGCCTACGGATCACGTCAGTTGAGGCCGCATGAGCAGAACTACGCCACTCATGACCTGGAGTTAGCAGCAGTGGTCTTCGCTCTGAAGACTTGGCGGCACTATCTGATGGGCGAGCGCTTCACAGTCTTTTCTGACCACCAGAGTCTCAGGTATATCTTCTCTCAGAAGGACCTGAACCTGAGACAGCGGAGATGGCTTGAGTTCCTCCAGGACTATGACTTTGAGATAGTCTATACTCCTGGGAAGGGGAACGTGGTAGCCGATGCCCTCAGCAGGAGGACGGGCATTCAGCTACTTGAGGAGGCGACGGAGCAGCTGGCCTCCTTACAGATATCCTTCGTGGATAGAGACGGAGCAGCCTTTCTTCAGTCTCTCACAGTCTCTCCTCCACTTCTACAGCGGGTCAGAGAGGCTCAGCGTGGGGACGCTGACTGTGAGACCCGGCGTGCACTGATATCCTCAGGTCAGGCGCCTGATGGCTTCACCCTTGGAGCAGAGCACGTCATCCTTTTCAGAGGACGTACCTTCGTACCAGTCGCTTTGCGAGAGGAGGTGCTGAGAGAGTTTCACACTTCTCCCTTGGCGGTACATCCTGGAGTGGCGAAGATGTACCAGGATCTCAGGCGACAGCACTGGTGGCCGGGCATGAAGAAAGCTGTGGCAGAGTTCGTTTCACGATGCCTCACCTGCCAGCAGGTGAAGGCAGAGCATCAGGTACCAGCAGGCTTGGTACAGCCCTTGGAGGTCCCGGAGTGGAAGTGGGATGGCATATCTATGGACTTCGTGACTGGACTTCCACGCACTTCCAGAGGTCACGACTCCATTTGGGTGATTGTCGACCGACTCACCAAGTCGGCACACTTCTTACCCATCAGAGAGCAGGGCTCAGTGGAGAGCTTGGGACGTCTTTACGTCCAGGAGATCGTACGGCTTCACGGTGTGCCATCGTCTATCGTCTCCGATCGAGATGCTCGTTTCACTTCCCGGCTTTGGAAGGGGCTGCAGGAGGCGTTTGGGACGCGGCTCCATCTGAGCACAGCCTTCCACCCTCAGACGGATGGTCAGACGGAGAGGACCATACAGACACTCGAGGACATGCTCCGTGCATGTGTTCTCGACTTTGGTCGCAGCTGGGAGGACCACCTACCCTTGGTGGAGTTCGCGTACAACAACAACTACCACTCCACCATCGGGATGGCACCATACGAGGCGTTGTACGGCAGACCCTACAGATCACCGTTGTGCTGGACAGACCCTGGGGAGTCAGCACTCGTGGGACCAGAGATGGTCCGAGCCACGACAGAGAAGGTCCAGATCATCCAGGAGAGGATGAGGACAACTCAGAGCCGGCAGAAGTCATATGCTGACAAGAGGCGGAGGCCACTGGAGTTCGAGGATGGCGACCACGTCTTTTTGCGTGTCTCACCTCGACGTGGTTTACGGAGATTTGGCCGAGGCGGCAAGTTGTCTCCACGCTTCATCGGGCCTTTCCAGGTCCTCAGCAGGATAGGAGAGGTGGCTTATCGCCTGGCTCTACCACCTCAGTTGCATCGGGTGCACGACGTCTTCCACGTGTCTCAGCTGAGGAGATACGTGCACGACCCGACGCACATCATCGACTTTGGGGAGCTGGACGTGGACGATGGGGCGACTTTTGCGGAGGTCCCAGTGGAGATCGAGGATCGACAGGAGCGGGTCCTACGTGGGCGGTCGATTCCTCTTGTGCGCGTCAGATGGAAGCACGGGAACCTCCAGGAGAGCACTTGGGAGCGGGAGGCTCAGATGCGTGCTCAGTACCCCCATTTGTTCCCCTAGTTTTTGATGTATCTTTACGGGGACGTAAAGCCCTGAGGTGGGAGTAATGTAAAGACCCGCAAATTTCAAGGAAATTTTTTTTCTTAATTTTCTTTGGAATTTTACAAGAGCGCAGCTTCAGACGGCACCTGATTCCGAGGCCCGGTGTGCCCGAAATCAATTTCCGAAGTTTGGCTCGGGTACGTTCAGTGAACGGACGAGCGGGTTTTTCTATCTTTTGAACCGGTGCCCGGAATCAAATTCTGAGGGCACCGATGAAATCGCAGCGCCTGTATTTGCTTAGAAACGCCTCTTTCGGAGTTGCGTTTGCTCAGACGTGGTTTTTAAATTTTGCGGCTTTAAGTCAGAAATAAAATAAAGTTTGTGCGACAACTTTATTTTATTTCACTTAAACTGCTTGGAAGCCACTTAAAGTCACTTAAAGGCGGCTTGAACTGAGTTGAACTGGATAGGATGCTATCCAGAAATATCCTACCCCTTGGTAGGATATTTGTGCGGTGGGACCCGCACGAGCCCCGCCGTTTCTTTCACTAAGTAACGCACCCGCGAAAACCCGTCAAAGTAAC
The DNA here is from genome assembly GCA_963277665.1 of Viscum album. NCBI lineage: Eukaryota > Viridiplantae > Streptophyta > Magnoliopsida > Santalales > Viscaceae > Viscum > Viscum album. Next base: position 25,548,986 of record OY728132.1, on the reverse strand, counting down.
TGAAAAGTCAACCGACGCGTTTTCTTTAATTCTTAACAGACCATTTAATTGGGCGGTTTATTTCGTGAATTAAATGGACTGTTTCTTCGTGAATTAAATGGGTCGTTTCTTTCGAATTGATGGATCGTTTCTTAACCGGTTTCGTGTTGGCATGTTTATAAAATAAGACCAACCTAAAAATCCTTGGAAAGGATTTGAGAGAATCTTCGTTCCTCCACCCTCCCCGCGAAGAACGCGAAGAACGCGAAGAACGCGAAGAACGCGAAGAACGCCGGAACCGGAATCCGACGACGCACGATCCGCGACGTCAACAGCTTTTCCGCGACCTTCTTCTTCTTCTTCTTCGGTGCCTCTTCTTCCGCGGCGAACCTGCGATCGGCGGTTAAAGGTGAGAATCGAAACTTCTAAATTCTCCCTTCTTAATTTCAATAACAACGGATTTAATTAATTAAATCTGTTTGTTCTTGATCCGGAGATTGGCGACGCGACGCCGGATACCGCGACGACTCGACGATCTCCTTCTTCCGCGACGAGCGATTCCGCGACGACCTCTCGTCCGACGACGACTTCGAGGTAGGGATTTATTTTGGAAAAGTTACCCCTTTTTAAATTTTCTCGTGAACGTTCTTGAAAATTTAAAAAGCCGGTTCAAGCGAACAATTTTATCTTTAAATAAAATTGTTGGATCATGTGTTGATCATCTTATTCTTTTCTCCCGTTGTTTATGATTAACGCGGAGGGAGCGGGTCTAACGAACAAGACCCGGCAACCCTCCGCCGATCTTCCCTTTTTGTGCGGATTTGGCGGACGACGACGAACCGTGCGACAAGGGCAATCCGTTGTTTCCGCAGTGAAGGTCGGCATCCGGGAGAGGCATCGGCGCAGACGGGAGGCAAAACGGGCCACCGGAGCATCTTTGGCGGCCCGCGGAAGGCAGCGGCGGCGCGGGTCGCCGGCGCGGCGGCGCCGGCGACCGGAGGCGGCGGCGCCCGGCGCGCCGCCGTGGAGATCTTCCGCCGCGGCTGAAGCCGCGGCGGTGGCGGCCGGTTTCGCGGCCGCGCGGAACCGGGAACGGACGCGGCGGCCCGGCCGCGTCCGCGTGACAGGCGGCCCCCCGCGGGGGCCGCGTTTCTTCAAATGCCGCGGGTCAAACCCGCGGCGGCGGCCTTTTCGGCCGCTCGGCCGAAGCCGAGCCGGCCGGTCCGGTCGGCCGGGCCGCGCCCAGGCCGAACCGGACCCGGCCGAGCCGGTTGGGGCCGGTTCGGGCCGGCCCGGTTCGGGCCGGCCCGGTTCGGGCCGACCCGGTTCGGCCGACCCCAGGGGGGGTTCGGGCCGGGTCGCCCCGGGCCCAGAACCCCCGTTTTCGGGCCCTCTTCGGTCTTCCGCCCATATCTTGGGCCTGGGACCTCCGATTGACGAACCGTCAGCGGCTACGCGATCCTTGGATCGAGACGGTCGTTTCGGTATATTATACTCAAGGTTTCGGAAGACCTTGGGTTCGGCCGGGTTGGTTCGTACACGAAACCAACCGGGCCCTCGGAGCGGAAACGCTCATAACGTGAGCTACGGACGTCCGATCGACGTACCGTCAGCTGTGGTAGATTCCTCTAAGTGAGACGGAACTTTTGGCATACTCCGCCCGAGGATCGGATACAGGCGGAGTACGGTCGGGTTGGTTTTGCCCTAAAAACCAACCGGGCCCCTGGGACGAAAATGTCAATAACTCTCAGACCGGGCGTCCGATTGACGCGCCGTCTGTTGCGTTGAGATCCTGTTGTCGATACGGAACTTTTGGATACATCAACTTCGGACTACGTGTCAGTTGATGTATCAGCCTCTCGGCTCGTGGAGCGGACCCTCCTAAACGAGCTCGCTATGTGCGGGAACCCTAGCGCTGGCTGTGACTTCGACGACAGAGCAGAGATCCTCCGTGGACTGCGACGACGGCAGAGCAGAGATCCTCCGTGGACTGCGACGACGGAAGAGTAGAGATCCTCCGTGGACTGCGACGACGGCAGAGCAGAGATCCTTCGTGGACTGCGGCGACGACTGTGCAGAGATCCTCAGTGGACTGCGTCGACTACTGCACTCAGCGATCCTACGTGGATCAGTGCTACCGGTTCTGTGTGAGCCTCTGCCTACAGGTTCTGTGTGAGCCCGATCCTATGTGGGTCCTTACTACCGGTTCTGTGTGAGCCACTGCCTACAGGTTCTGTGTGAGCCCGATCCTGTGTGGGTCTTCTGCGGGGGTTAGTACCTATCGATCCTTCGTGGGTCCGACGACTTAGATGGATCAGTGATCATCTTTGACGTCATCTGAAAAAGTATACCTGGTTGAGCTGAATCGTATGTTACTCTCCTTTGTGGATTGTGTTGAACTATCCTTTGTGGATTTACTGTTTACTCTCCTTGTGGATTTGAGTCTTGCTTTCCTTTGTGGATTGAGTTGTTCTCGAGCTCGTGAGCAGAGCTAGAAATGGGGACTTAGGTATATGTATGGGCATATACCTAAGTCGAGTCAGATGTTACTTCGTGATTGCATCTTTCTTTTGTGCTATATCCTTTGTGGATTTCGGGAGACCTTCGGGGGTCTCGGGGTCCTTACTGAGTAGCTTGTACTCACCCCTGCACGGGCTATGCCCGCACCTTGTTGTGTTGGTTGCAGACGACGGACAGCGCTGATCACGGTTGGGCGTGGAGCAGGACGGTACCTGGAGGTGGACCATTGGGCGGAACGTACTCGGAGCGGACGTGGGACCCGAGGAGCCTGGAGGCTATCTGTACCCACCCTTCAGGTGGGATTTCCAGTGGACGACACGAGGCCGCCGTCTTTTCTTCAGTTGCTGTACTTTACCTTTTCAGTTGTACTTTACAGTTGGGCTTGTATTTCCGGCCCCTTTACTTTTCTGCACTTTACTTTCCGCTTGCGGACTCTATGTGGTTGTTACTTATAAAGGCAATGCCTTCCCTGTTTACTGGGATTTTACGCCTTGGTGCTAGTCGCCAGCCCCTGGCCTATGGAAGGCGGGCTTGGGGTAGTCACGGCACGGGCCCCGAGGACGGGTCGTGACAAGTACATAAGTACTAAGTAGTTAATCCCAAAAAAAATTTCCAAAGCACTACCAGTGAGTAAAGACTTTACAAATTCTATGTTTGAACTACAATGTATAAAAGTAAGCTCCCATAATATTTCACTTGAAAAACCAAAACACGATACATTTACCTTATTCTTTTTCAAAAGTTTAATTTCATTCATTAGTGACAAACTCATTATAAAAGGGAAAGAAGTGTTACATATTCAAATTTTACACAAAGAGAATAAAGCATTTTCATTTGAAAACCATTTTTACAAAGTAGAATAGTATAATCTGTAAAGGACAACTGAGAGTAAACAAGCAAGGAAAAACAAGTAACCATGGGTGATCCTTAACATCCCTAGAAAACCCCTAGACATACTAAGGTTCAGACTACCTATCAGCATGGTACTCTATAGTCAATAACCAACAGGCTGCCCTAACATCCAACCAGTGGTATGCCCCACAAGGCCTACCTACCAAGGGGGGACCAACCCGTCTAATCAGGGTTAGCCAGCAACCATCACTCGATTCTCTAAAAGACTCCCAGGAACCCACGGTGGTTTTAATAATACTATGTAAGTTGGAGGCCCTCGCACGCGTGACTCATCTCACCGCACTTTCCAACCCCTTACACAGACATCGCTACATGAAAACCCTAAAAGAGAAGTCCCCCTGTAGAGATGCCCCATAAGTATGTATATTTATATATAATCACTTCACATTCCATAAAGTGCCAACCGGGACGCCATATCATTCTGCATTTAAACCATTAGATACCAAGGCGTTTCCAAAAGACATAACACACGCCATCACGCAGAAAACCAGAAACTCAATTTGAAGCCCATTTAATGAAAACCAAACCACCACAGACAAAATCCAAAATCCAGTTCAAAGGCCAAACAGGACTTTCCTCAATCCAAATTTTCAAGAGATCATTATTTTCCATAAAAGATACACCCGCCATTTTACACACACCAAAACCACTTTAAAACATAGTACAATAAGATTTTCATATTTTATAAGGTACCCATTTAGCAATATCACCAGAAAAACACACCGTTAAAACCAAGAAAGATTATTTCGGTGCAATGTGATAAATAAACAGATTTCAATTTCAAAAAGTCACCACTCTATCCATAACTATCTATTAATACATTAAATTTACTGAAAACAAAGAAATATCAAGGAATAAATAAATTGATAAACATAAAGGCGTGTGCAGTAGAAGACCTACCACGAAGTCACAAAGCTCGAAACATGATGATGCGACATGATTCACACTGGTGCACAAGCACCTACACAAGCTGGTGACTGCATTGTCATGGATTTCTTTGCCAGCACGCTGCAACAAGTGAAAATCATAAAAAAACACAGGAATGATATTTTATAAATAAGACAAACAAAGAAGTAGTGTAAATTTCACCTCGACACAGCAGCAAGTGGATCAGAACAACCAAAACCACTCTCCTTTGGTGTAAAACACTTAAACAGATGCGGCAAAGACCAATGCAGTACAAAAACATTACCAGGGACTCAAAATACACAAACACATATTTAAAATATTTCAAATGAGAAAAAGAAAAAATAAAAACAACGAAAACCTCACCTCGGCACAGCGGCAAGCGGACCAGAACAACCCCAAACAACTCTCCTTCAGTGGTGAACACTGAAACAATTATGGAGAGAACCAACACAGCACAAAACGCTATTAGGGAAACACAAACAAAATTTAAATACTAAAATAAAAGTTCACATGATAATAAACCTCTCGGCTTCAACAGCGATGGCGAGCAAGACCAAACGCACCCCGTGAATAAATTCTCGCTATCCGATGTGATCCGAACCACCTCGCCCTCGGCAGTGGTAGCTGGGAAACACATAATCGATACATGAGGAAGACTCCATACACTCGGTGAGGGGTTCCTACCAGAGAAGTGGGTCGCTGGAGGTCAAACCGGAGGCCGGAGGGCTGCTGGCCGGAGGTGGGGCTTGCTGGAGCTCGGTCGGGGTCGCCTAAAGGGTCGGAGGGCTGCTGTCTGGAGGCGGGGCTCATTGGAGCTCAGCCGGAGGTCTCCTAAGAGGCCGGAGGATTGGGGGAGCGGCTCGGTGCGGGTCTCAGGTGGGCGACGATGGGAGGCTGATAGGGAGGGTGTGGGGCGGCGACGGGAGGCCGACGGGGAGGGCGTGAGGCAGAGACGGAGGCTTGCAGGGAGGGTAGCTGCGCGGGGCGGCGTCGCGCGATGAAGGGAACAGGCCAGGAGGGGAGGCGGCGGCCGGCGGCCGCAGCCGGCTGGCAAGGAGGTGGGAGCGGCACTGCTTTGTGGGTGCGCAGCGCGCCGCACGGGAAAGAGGGGGGGGGGGCAGCACCCCCCCATAGGGTTTCAATATATATATATATTTAATTAATAATAATAATAATAAACCTTTATAATTAACAACATTAATATTATAACAAAGTTAATAATAATAATAATAATAATAATAATAATAATAACAATGATAATAAAATTAATAAAAATAGTGAATCTTTTAAATCACCAGACAACTACATGGGAAAACCATGGACCGACCGTGTGGCTACCGCTGGCCATGCGGTGCCTGCGCACCGGTCCGAAGACCACCAAAAACATTAAACGTCAAATGAAATTGACCAACACTCAGCCCAAACCCTTGCAGGGCTAACCAAGAACACGAATTTATAAAATAAAATAATTTAAAAAGGGGTGGGGTGTGACAATTATCCCCACCACAAACACTTTCTGCCCCCAGAAAGTCACCAAGACAATAGTTAGCATAACTTGAGTCTGTGCCCAGGAAAATCCAGAAGAAATGGAGAGGCTCGGAGTGACCATTACCAACACAACTCACACCCAACCGACTCGAGTACAATCATTGTCTGAGTTTGAGGGGAGAACATGAGAGGTTTCTCCCCACCATAGAAATTTACTAACACGAAGATCTTGAAACTCGAATGGACCACCCCAGGGGGGCAACGTGGAAACTCCACAAACTGAACTCATCCCAACTTCTCAATGCTAACGGAGAAACTCCACCACTATAATTAAAACTATTCTGGGAAAAACTGGCACATTGAGACACCGGAAAGGTGGAATTCCCTACAAAACTCAAACAAAATAATTGAAAATCCACGGAGAGGTGTCTGGCCTAATAAAGGGCCCAGAAACGACACCCATTAATTTTGCAGAACAAAACATCCCCCCTAACATACACAGCTGAGACCATCAAGATCAAAACAAGTTCGTTTAGTCACAAACCCAACACCTTTCAAAGAATCTGATTGATTTAGAAACTACACCAAGAGAAAACGAGGCCACTTGGAGTGTAGTAGAATGAGCTCATCATGCAACCACAACAAGGATGAGATTACAACAATGACAAGAATTGAACAAGAAAACTTTGTACATTTCCCGTCAGAAGGCTGAAAACGTGGATCAGACCAAGGTTCCACACACTCTCGGAAATTCCTGACTGTGCGCGAGCTTCACCCCAAGACCTATGGCTGGGGTTATGATGGATGAAGCTTCCCCTGCCTTACAGTCGGGCACTGGAAACTCTCGGTCACAGCGTCTTCTTCAGGCGATTCTTTCTTCAAAACTTCTCTAGATGACCTAGGCATCCGCAACGATGGAATGACTTCGGAGGGATGCGACATGATGGCTTCACATGCCCGAACTGGCCACACTGGTGGCACACCACTGAACGGTCCAACAAAATTGAAGTCCAAACCACTTCAGACGACTCTTTAGAAACAGGTCCCTCTGGCACACCCCACTCGCCAGATGGGGAACCTCCATGAGTAACTGGATTCACTGGATTGTTAAGCACCTGCGCTCTAGAGACCAACTCAACTAAGAACACCTCGTGCACCAACTCCTCAAAAGTGATGCTCCCCAAAAATGGATGACTCACTCCTTGATCTCTGGACTACGACCCCTGAAAAAGGGACAAGTCTTCATCCAGTCTTGCAACACTACCCCCGGATAAAGAGACACGAGATCCTTGAAATGGTCAACATATGCATTCACTATTTGCTGGCCATGTTGAACACGCTTGAACTCTTCCATTTTCTTTGTCTTCACCTCCATAAGTATAAACCATTGGATGAAGATGGCTTTGAACACATACCACATCATCCCAACTTGTAGTAATGGCGGGATGAACAACCCCTACTCGTCTAGAGATGGACCTTCGAACAGACCCAGGACAATATGCACTCTAAAATCCTTGGGAGTTCCCAATACCCTGAAGACACTCTCTAACCCCACAAACAACACAATTGCCTCTGATGGACCTCAAACACCTTGATAAAATAGAAAAATTTGATAGAAACCATTATTGGACATGACTCATTAAGAACTTTTGGAGACTTTACTGGGCGGAAAATTTTGAACATAAAAAAAACATAGAGCGAGAAATAAACAACCAAAAAAATCATAACCAAAAGGACAATCACGTGACAAACAACTGGATCACACGCCAAACACCACAAACACAATTCAGAAATCCACTTTTCAAAAATAGTATCTTCATTTCAATTTCAAACCCGCCTTATTCAAAGACTACTTTACAGACACAAACTCACTTTTCACCAACAAATCCCACATTCTCAAAGAAAACCCAATTTACAGAACCATTTTTTTTCTTTCTTTCAAATTCACAATTTTCATCACAAATTTCAAAACTGCATTATCCCATGGCCATTTTCCAAAAGAAAAATCCATTTTTTTAGTCTGAAATTCATTTATCAGAGGAAAACCAATTTCCAATACATTTATTTTTCAAAAACTCACCATGGCATCCTATGAACCATCACATGTGTCTTCATCCATTTCCATCCACATCATCCACGAACGAGTGCCCCACGCACTTTCCGTACATATCCACACACATGTGATTCCCCATAAGGAATACCATGGTCACACCAAGCCACTCCTTTACAGGTTCCAAATAATCACCAACCTTTAAACCAAAAATCCTTCAATTTGAAAACCCATGTTACCAATTCAAAACCATTTTAAAGAAAAAGATTTTATTTGAAAATCCACTTTCACTTTCAAAAGCACACTTACACTAACAAGAAGCAACAAAACTCAAGTTATAATGAATCATTGAAATGAGGAACTAGCAGTCGCGTTCAACCTGACAACATGGTAGTGAGTCACGCCCCAAGTAAGCATCAATAACTAGGAGGAACTTAAATCATGCACTCTGACTCCACATGGGTCACTACTCCATGTGAGGTCACGACGTGACACTGGCTCACCCCCATTGTCATTCCTCAATCCAAAATAAAATCAGAAGACTCAAATCTCGGACTACCCCTGGAAACTCGAGAATCAATGCGGGAAAGAGTTTGTGACGCTCTTCCCGCACTTACATCTTGAGTCCCAACAGTCCTAATCTCAATCTACCAAACACCCCAAATAACAAGAACCTGCCTCTAATACTATTTTGTCACGAAGCACCCCGGGTCGAACCTGAACCGGTCACCCGAGCTGGCTCGCAGCAAGTCCCGAGGGGCATTCCCGATCCCCCTAGGATGGCAACTAGTGTTGGGCATCAAAATTTTATCATTGGGAACAATTTCAGCCCAAACAAAAGCATGATCGAGGGAAGAAAAATAACTAAACATAACAAATAAACACTGACAATAGAAAAGAAGTAAAACCCACACTACCAAACATACCTCCATGTGACCTCACAGATCACCACCCAACCAAAGTCTAACCTCGCTCCAACACCGAGCGACTCAAACCAGAAAAACCTGAACAAGGGGAACCTGCAACTGAAATGGTAAAAGATAGGTGTGAGTACAAAAGTACTCAGTAGGTAAGCCCATCAACAAATTCTAAAGTACTTCCAGTGAGTAAGGAATTTACAAATTCCAGGTTTGAACTACAATGTATAAAAGTATGCTCCCATAATATTTCACTTGAAAAACCAAAACATGATACATTCCCTTATTCTTTTTCAAAAGTTGGATTCCTTTCATTAGTGACAAACTCATTCTAAAAGGGAAATAAGTGTTACATCTTCAAATTTTACACAAAGAGAATAAAGAATTTTCATTTGAAAACCATTTTTACAAAGTAGAATAGTATAAGATGTAAAGGACAACTGAGAGTAATTAAAAAAGGAAAAACAAGTAACCATGGGTGATCCGGAACATCCCTAGAAAACCCTTGGATGTACTCAGGTTCGGACTACCTACCGGCATGGTACTCCATATTCAATAACCAACTGGCCGCCCTAACAGCCAACCAGTGGCATGCCCCACAAGGCCTACCTACCAAGGGGGGACCAACCCATCTAATCGGGGTTAACCAGCAACTGTCACTCGATTCTCTAAAAGATTCCTAGGAACCCATGGTGGTTTTAATAATACTATGTAAGTTGGAGGCCCTCGCACGCGTGACTCATCTCACCACACATTCCAACACCTTACACAGACATCGCTACATGACAACCCTAAAAGGGAATTCCCCTGTAGAGATTCCCCATAAGTATGTATATATATATAATCACATCACATTCTATAAAGTGCCAACAGGGCCTCCATATCATTCCGCCTGTAAACCATTAGATACCATGGCGTTTCCAAAAGACACAACACACGCCATTACACTAAAAACCAGAAACTCACTTGGAAACCCATTTAAGGAAAACCAAACCTCCACAAACAAAATCTAAAAATTCAGTTCAAAGGCCAAACGGGCATTTCCTCTATCCAAAGTTTCAAGAGATCATAATTTTCCATAAATGATACACCCATCATTTTACAAACACCAAAACCATTTCAATACATAGTACAATAAGATTTGCACATTTTATTAGGTACCCATTTAGCAATATCACCAGAAAAATACACCGTTAAAACCAGGAAATATACTTTCAGTGGAATGCTAGAAATAAACAGATTTCAATTTCATCAAGTCACCACTCTATCCATAACTATCTAGTACTACTTTAAATTTTGCGAAAACAATGAACTATCAAGGAATAAATAAATTTCTAAACTTAAAGGTGAGTGTAGTAGAAGACCTTCCTCGAAGTCACAAAGCTCGAAACACGATGATGTCACACTATTCACACTAGTGCACAAGCACCTACACAAGCTGGTGACTGCAGTGTCGCGGATTTCTTTGCCAGCACGATGCAACAAGGGAAAAGCATAAAAAACACAGGTATGCTATTTTAAAAATAAGAAAAACAAAGCAGCAGCATAAATTTCACCTCGACACAGCAGCAAGTGGATCAGAACAACCAAAACCACTCGCCTTCGGCGCCAAACACATAAACAACTGCGAAAAAGACCATTGCGGTATAAAAACATTACCAGGGACTCAAAATACATAAACACAAATTTAAAATATTTCAAACGAGAAAAAGAAAAAAGAAAAATAACCAAAACCTCACCTCAGCACAGCGGCAAGCGGACTAGAACAACCCCAAACAACTCGCCTTCAGCGGCGAACACTGAAACAATTGTGGAAAGAACCAAAACCGCACAAAACTCTATCAGGGAAACACATACACAATTAAAATACGAAAATAAAAGTGCACATGATAATAATCCTCTCTACTTCAATGGCGATGGTGAGAAAGACCAAACATACCCCGCGAATAACGGCTCTATATCCGATGCGATCCGAACCACCTCGCCTTCGGTAGCGGTAGCCGGGAAACGCATAATCGAGACCTGAGGAATACTCCATACACTCGGCATGGGGTTCGTGCCAGAGTAGTCGGTCACTGGAGGTCAGACCAGAGGCCGGAGGGCTGCAAGCCAGAGGCAGGGCTCGCCAGACCTCGGTCGGGGGTCACCTAAAGGGTCGGAGGGCTGCTGGCTAGATGCGGGACTCATCGGAGCTCGGCTGGAGGTCGCATAAGGGGTCGGAGTATGGGGGAGCAGCTCGGTGCGTGTTGCAGGCGGGCGATGATGGGAGGCCAACAGGGAGGGCGCGGGGCAGCGACGGGAGGCCGGCAGGGAGGGCGCGGGGCGGAGAGGGAGCCCGAAAGAGAGGGCAGCGGCGTGGGGCGGCGTTGCGTGATAGAGGGAATGGGTCGGGAGGGGAGGCGGCGGCCGTAGTTGGCTGGCGAGGAGGTTGGAGCGGCGATGCGCTGCGGGTGCGCAGCGCACCGTACGGGAAAGAGGGGGGGCCGCATCGCCCCCCTATGGTTTTAATATATATATATATATTTAATTCAAACAAATTAATAATAATAATAATAATATTCATCATCATCATCATCATCATAATAAAACTTTATAATTAACAACATTAATATTATAACAAAGTTAATAATAATAATAACAATAATAAAAACAATAATAAAATTAATAAAAATAGTGAAACTTTTAAATCACCAGAAAACTGCATGGGAAAACCTTTGACCGACTGCATGGCTACCACTGACCGTGCGGTGCCCGCACACCTGTCCGAAGTCCACCAAAAACATTAAACATCTAAATAAATTGACCAACACTCAGCCCAAACCCTTGCGGGGATAACCATAACCAAGAAATTATAAAATAAAATAATTTACAAAGGGGTGGGGTGTGACAATCGGTCTTTCATAATCGTTCTGTCTTCATCGGTTTTTCAGCATTGGTCTATCAACATCGTCCTATCAGAATCAGTTTGGGAGCATTGGTCTATCGAACATCAGTGTGTCGAACATTAGTGGGTCGAACATTAGTGTTCCAAATATCTGTGTGTCCAACATCGGTGTGTCGAACATCAGTGTGTCGAACATCAGTGTGTTGAAGATTGGGGTGTGGAACATCATTGTGTCAAAAATCGGTGTTTCGAACATCGTTGTGTCGAACATCGGAGTGTCTAACACCAGTGTGTAGAACATCATTGTGCCTATCATTGGTGTGTCGAACATTGGTCTGTCCAACCTCGGTGTTTATAACATTGGTGTGTCGAATATCGGTGTGTCGAATTTCAGTGTGAGGAACATATGTGTGTCAAACATCGGTGTGTCGAACATCAGTGAGTCGAACATCGGTGTGTCCAACATCGGTGTGTCCAACATAAGTGTGTCGAACATCAGTGTCTCGAACATCAGTCTGTCAAACTTCGGTTTTTCGAACATCGGTGTGTCGAACATCGGTGTGTCGAACATCGGTGTGTCGAATAGTGGTGTGTCCAACATCAGTGTGTCGAACATTGGTGTGTTAAACATTGCTGTGTCGAAGATTGGTGTGTTGAAGACTCTGAGAAACTTATGATGTTTATGTCTTACACATAACACTACTATATTAAGTGACATCCAAAAATACATGTAAATATACACTTGTAAACATATTGATTCAAAAATATAGTTAATTGAATTATTGAATTTTTTTTAATGACATAATGATTTATTTTGAGATATTAAATGGCATGAAATATTATAATATGTAGATTGACATTATTTTTTATTATGAAAACTACTATATCACAGAGGTTCCAACATATCATAAAATTTAAATTGAAAAATAATTCATGAGTTTATTATGTGAATATATGAAAGTACACATAAAAAATTTTAAAAATATAATAAAACAATTTAAATATAATTTCACCCATAATCATGGGATAATAAATTCAATGAATTTGAAGTATAATCCAATTAATTAAAATTTAGTTAAGAAACCCCTTTCCATGTTGTAACATTCACTAAAATACCTTAGAATTAATTAATATTAATTGTACTATAAAATACTGTTAATTAAAAAGGATTCATGATATAAATTTTAAAAGGGATAGTATATACACAATATAAAATTAATTGGGTGCATAACATCAAAACATGCCTTGATGAAGGTAAATTGAGACAAAATCCCTTACCTTAAGTCCAACCATGCCATGTAAGTACTTTAACTACTGAATAATAAACTTATATAAATTATTTTATTTCATATGAAACATTTCCAAGTTGAATACCTTTTCATTAGACCATTTATTTCATTTATTTAAATAACATATTTAATTACATAATCCAATAAGTCCTCAACTAGTGTTTTGAGGTTGTTCATTTCAAAACATCAAAATAACTTAAGTGTGTTGACCACAGTCAATGGAATGTTTGTTACATAATATAAATAATAATATCCAAGAATCAATTATAATATCAATAAATTAATGATACTTTTAAAATTAACCATGATATATGGTTATGAAAAATCAATTATGTTATAATCACTGAGATGGTTGGTCTCACATAAGAACATGTAAAAATTAATTTTTTCAATGAACATACAGAAATAAGATGAGTATTATTTTTATTAATTGATTTATAATTATATCATAAATATAATATTTTCAATTTAAATAATTTATATAAACCGTCCATGTGATGAGATGAAGAAAAATGAATCACATCGCTTCGGGGAGGTTGTAATCAGCATTTACATACACATGGAATTGTAATTTATCAATGGATGGAAAGGTAAGGAAACTGATGATATTTTATCTTATAAATTTATAATCATTTCATTAATGTCATATATTTATATACATTAAATCCATAATTATAAAAATCTGTGAGAGGTTATGATAAAATATTAATTACATCGGTTCATGAGCTGGTTGTCTGTTGTGTACATGACTAGTGGTTTCATTTACAATTTGATGGAAGAAAAAATGGATTTAGGTTAATTATTTAACATAATATGATCTCAATATATGTTATATATATATATATTTCATTATATCACAATAGCTGGAATATTTTTTAAGGTGGTAGAAGAATAAGTAAAACTAAATCATTCAGTTAAAATTTTTACCTCTTCTTTGAACAACCTCCTTGAATGTATACATTAAGCCCTTTATTATTGTTATTATTACCAAAATAAATCCTATAGGATTTTGGGAGGGTTTTCAAAAGATAATTTTTAATTTATTGGATAAAATAAATGTCTCGTTAAGGGTGAAAAGGATAGGATAAGGGTGTCCTTTTATAGGTGAGGGAGGGGATCTTTTGAAAGTACATGAAATATTATTAAATTTAATATGTTTCAAAATCATGTAAATCTGTTCCAAAATTACATGGATTGAATGATAAATATGATATGTCCATTATATAATCATAATATGAATTTTATATATATTTATATATCATTTTGAATATTATATTTTGGATTAACCCCTCTACTAATAATTTTTAACATTAACCGTAGTAACAACCTCTAAAATATTAAAGGGTTTTAAATTTACTTATAAGTAAACATTTATCACATAAATGGAAAATGGGTCTAATTTATGAAAATTTGGCATCCTAGTTGACCAATTTTATATTTTTTAATCAAAAATAATTTTAAAAAAATTATATAAGATAAAATATCATTAATTCTATTTGAAAAAATATTAATATATTATAACTTAAAACTTTCAAGAAATTTCTATAATTCGAATACAAAATATTTAAACAAAAATAATAAATTTTTATTAAACTTTAAAATTATTATTTCACTTTAATTCATTCAATAATGTTTACATTTTATGATTATTAAGAATCATTGACTATAATTTTCTTCTACTTTGACAAGCACCGTGTTTGTGATGTGTAAGCATTTAAAGAAACTATATAATAAATAAAAAATATAAATAATTTACCATAATAAAATTAACTTCATATTTTTAAAAATAATCATTTATATTAATTAAAAAATATTTTGATACCTATGTGTACATATAATCGAAATATAAAATCAGGAGAGCGAAATTGTTTTTATTTACTTAAAATAATATATAAGAAAATTTCAAAGAAATATGGGAAAAAATTATCATAAATTATAGTATTGTATTATAATAGTAGAACATAAATAATAGAACATATTAATGGTAGGTTTTAGGGTTATTTTTAGACTTAATTACATGATTTACCCATACTGAGGTGACTAATATTTACTAAGGTTACTGTTAAAAATGAAAAAAAATAAAAGGGACACAATTACCAATATAGAATTTCATGATTCAAAATATGGGATAATATTTTCTTGATTAAATTATTATAAGTGTGCGAAATAAATTTTAATATGAATTCATAAAACACAGTGAAAAATTGTTTTAGAAAATTGTGTTTCTAAGCCGAAAAATAATCATAAACTAAAATAGTGTTTAATAATGATTAAAATTTAATAAATTGTATTATTTATAATTCAAGATCACTTTTTTTATTTTATGGTAAAATTTTTCTTTTAAATTACTCTATTTAATGAAATAAAATGACACTTTTTCATAAAATACTATATTTTTTACTATTTACTCAAAAAATAAATCATCATAAAAACATAATGTTTACCCTAAGATAATTTTTATATGATGATTTAAAAAATGATATTTTTTTATTAAATAAAACATATAAATGTGGATGAAATTAAATATAATATTTTCTCAGAAAAATAAATAAAAAACATTTTTGAAGGACATTTATTTTTGAAGCATATAATGACATTATTGAAAATTGAGTGTCATTTTATAAGAATTTATCAATACATTTTTATTGATTAGTAAATTTTTATATATTAAATTATTTTGTTACATCAATTCATACCCACCAATTCAATGACTATGTAATAAGTTTCATAAAATAATAATATTCTTTTGTAGTTTAATCACAGTTTTTCATGTCATATATGATATCAAACATAGTGTTATTTTAAAATATAAGTGTGTTATTGGGTTTTTGAAATGGAATTCCCTAAGTGATAGGGTATTTATCGAGGATCTTCTTGCTTGGACCCACCCTAAGTGCATGGTTACTAGAACGTACTATCCAATGTGATAGGGTATTGATCTAGGTTTGATTATTAGCCTCTACCTAAGTGATACAATATTGACATATACCATTTTGAGTGATAGGATATTAGTTTAGGATTTGGGTTATTAGCCTCATACTAAGTAATAGTTTGCTACCATGTATTTTCCTAATCTTTTGGGTGTCTATCTAGGATATATGATTATCCTAACCTTGAGTGAGAGTGTTTTGGTAAGGACCAACATGAGTGAGGGAGTATTATTCTAATATTGATTATTAGACTTGCTTTGAGTGAGAAGACATGGGTATAGACTATTCTGAGTGAGAGGGTATTAATATAGGATGGATTATTTTCCTCTCCCCACGTAATAGGGTGTTGTAATGGACCATCATGAGTTATAGGGTATTTGCCTCATATGAATTCTTAGCCTCTCCTTGGGTGTGAGTATGTTGGTCATTATGTGACATAGGACTCGATGCTTGGACTTTTCCAAAGTGAGAGGGTCTGGGTAAAAAATTTCCCTAAGTGAGATTGTATTATCCTAGGTTTATGATATATATCTCTATCATGAGGGAGAAGATATAGGATGTGAAATGTTAAGATGTGGGTGAGATTTATTATTTTAAACCCCAAAAAATATGAAAAATAACATTGTATTCGATATAGTATGTGACACACAACATCGAACATATACAACCCACAAAATATATTTCATTGAATTTACTCTCTTCGATGGCATGTAGACAAAAACCCCAAAGTCTAAATGAAACATAATATATTATATTTTCATAACCTATCCTTTAAATTTGTGTATATGAATTAAAATAACTATGTTATTAAAATCATATGGATTATATATGTAAAATAAAAAGAAATTATTTTTTATAAAATGTATTTTTTAATAAAAACAGCTTAGTCATGCTTCTCCCACATAATTTAAAATTATTTTTTTACCAATTTTAGAAAATTTAATTCTATAAAATAAAATTAATTTATGAAATCAGAGTACCAAAATTGTATTTTGGTGGACTTTTTTTATTTTTCTGAAAAGTTTCATTTTTTAGTGATTAGTTAAAAACACTAATTTTTATTTGAAAAACACTTTTTATTTTAAATTAGTTACAATGTAAAGTAATTTTTTAAACTAGTATTAAAGTAAAATTAATTCATTTATATTATAATAAAGACAAATTATGTCATTAGAATCAATTTCATATTTAATTTTGATATTAAACATTCAATTCTTATGAAATTTTTCTTTTGAAAACATAATTTTTTGTCACGTCTCTTGGTTTTGTTTTAAATATAATTTTTTTTGAATTATTGGAATTTTATTTTGGTATAATGGATTAAAAATCTAAATCAGATTAATTTATATTTTCTATAAGGTAAAATTAATTTTTTTCCTTAATGAATAGTGAAATATTAAAAATTAATTACTAGGGTTAAAGTATAAATGGGTTTACCCTGGGTTAAACTAAAAATATAAGGGTTAAAAGGACCTAAAAATTGAAAAAAAAACACTAATTAATGGGAATATTTGGATCTAATCATGTCTAAAGCTCTAGATTACTTTATTTTGGACCCTTTTGGAATGTAAAAAATGTGGGTATACCTTTTTTCAAAAAATTACCAGTGTGTCACTAACATCACTTATAAAAGGCCACTCACTCTCCAATATTGTTAACAAAATCAAACCCTTTCTGTTTGGCCAATACATACACAAATCACTTCCCAAAATCCCACCCCTCATCCTTGAATTTTTTTTTCATAAATCCATTCTAGTAATACTTTAGGTATAATCATAAAGAGGTGGTAATAATTATGCATTTTTGTACTTCTTATTCTACAAGAATTAAATATTATTAATTTATGATTATAAGATAAAAAAAGTATTTATCATATAAAAATATGATATTATGTTATGTTCATGACCTATATCCATCTTCTCTTCCCTCAAATGGGAAATGATAATGTTGCTCATGTGTAGGATGGACTACCACCTCACAAACTGTTGTGATGCATTTTCTATCAACCCCTCTTGTGGTTGGGTATGATGATTGATATAAAGTATATATATGATATTTATTATATAAAAATATTTATTTATTTATTAAATAATATATAACTTTTTATTTTCATTTTGTAGGGGATATGATAGAATCTCTACAGTGTATGGGATACTTTCACCTCATCAAGCGATGTGATTCATTTATTACTAATGCTTTACATGGAAGGTAATATGGGTAAATTTGAGGAATATATGTGAAATAAATAAAATTATTATGATATAAATGATATATTTTTAATTATTAAAAGAGAATAGATCATTTTATTTCTAATCTTTTCAAATATTAAATGATAATTATGTCATTCGTGTATGTGAGGACTACCACCTTCATGAAGTGATGTGTCTCTATTTTAATAACCACATCACATGGATGATATATTTAAGTATAGTTCAAGAAATAATTTATTATTTATGATATTATGATAATTTTGGAAGGATAAATAATTACTTACCTCATTTTCATAATGATCATTGAAAAATGGAATTGTTAGTCATGCATTTGTACGACCTACCATTTTCATGATCGTAACATATTTCATTTATAAAAACCATATTTCATGATTGAAATTAAAATTATAATTGATTTATTATTATGATAAATAATTTGTGATTATTTATTTTTGTATGCATAAATAATTACATCTTAGAATTATATTCAAACTACGGAAGTCATCTTTGACATATAAGTCAAATATCATTGAAACACCAGATGTAAAATTAATTGATTAAGTAATTTTATATCTAATGGTAATAAGTATAAGATAATTAATAAAAAAATTGAAAAACAATATTATTAAATTAAATAATTCACAAAATTTTGTCATTCGAGAAGATAAATAGTGTTTGTGGTGAGTCTGACTCAAGGTAATGTAGATCGTTTATATTTCTCTTCATTGAGGCATATTTTGATGTTATTCACCTGATTTCATTTATATGGTGTATATACATTCCATTTGACATGTAATATCATGATTAATTAATAATTCATGGTATTTTAGGTTTTAATTTCAATTATTTCATCCAAGGGGATTCGAAAAAATAGTTACTAAGTGGTATATAATTTCTTAACTCAATTTATTTTCATTTTGTTATATTAATTCATTGTAGTATTTCATATTATAATCTTATATGTGTCATTAATTTTGATTATATTATGTTTTTTTACTTTTTTATGTTTATTTACATTTTATAGACATTATATATTTATTAATTAATTCTCACATCAATGTTATTATCAACATAAGGGTTTAATTCATAATCTCATTCTAATCAAGATTATTTATTCTTGAATTTTGGTTAAATGAAATTATTTAATCTCATTCAAATAAACCCATTTATTTTTCTCTTAATTTTGATATTCATGATATTTAAGAGTAAAATTACTATTTTTTACACTCATTGGTAATTAAAACAATTGAAAATATGTTTTCAAAAAAATTATACTTCATTTCTCTCTTTGGTCTCAAATCTGTTTTCTTCAAAAAACATGTTTTATAAAAATGTTTTCAAAAATGATTTAAAACTCTTTAAAATGATTTATTAATGAAAATTTTACCCAATTTGGAATTTTTTATTATTAATTTTAAATGATTATTACTGTAATTTTAAAAACAAATCTCATTTTAATACATCCTTTGATGTTTTCAAAATTCATTTTCAATGAAACATATTTTCAAAATGTTTTGTGAAATTTTATTTTTAAAATGATTTTACAAGAAAAAAGTTTATTTTCCTCAATATTTTTTTAATAACATTATTGTGATATTTATATTCATCAACAACATCAACCCTTTATTATAGTTTTTATCTACCACATATATGATGTATTTATACCATCTCTATTCTTCATCTGGATGGCTTGTGATTATTTTTACAAGGGATAATACTATCATTCGCTTACATGATTCATTTTTTTAATTATTAACTTTTCCTTGAAGTATTCACTTTCTTTTGATCATTGGAAATTTAATTTCACCTAAATGAAAATATTATTTATCATGGATATTATTATTTATTAAACTATATTTCTTTTTTACAAATGTTGTTATACATTTAATGTTAATTTTTTTAACTAGTGAAGTATTGATAAATCTATATTCTTTACTCAATACATATATTTTATGACAAGGCACATTGTTCATGAATTAAATTGATTATTCAATATATGAGGAATTATTTGAACATGGAGTGGTGGGTGGGACCTGAAATTATATAGCACATCAATGCATCGGTAGTCTCTTAAGGTGAATTAGTAAGGTAGCATTAAATAAGATTCTACCTGTAGTTTCAAACCATCCTATGAATGGTCTTGACGATTGAGGTATCTTGTTTCTAAGAACACGACATACTATAATTATTAATCTCTATCATTAAAATTAGGTTATTATTATCTGTGATATTTTAATAATGATATTATCTCTAGATTCATTTCATTAATAGTTCATTAATTAAATAGAATGTGTTTTCTGTTAATTTTCCTATTTATTATGTATTATCTTATTATCCATGATATTTTAGAAAAAATATTATCTTTGGATTCATTTAACTCTCATTTTATTGAATAAAGGGAATGTATTTTCATATTATTTACCTTTCAATGTTGACTATTCCTCAACTAGTTATGATAGTCGAGTTATTGATCAAACGGAAGTTGTTTTCTATAGAGACCCTTACCCTAGTATCCTGAAGTTGGTGCCATCTTTATTATATTGGAATAAGATACAAGGAAGTGAATCCTAAATGATCAAATAGTATATAAATTTTGGTAAACTATATATATACTTTCATCTCATAGTACATTTTAATGCATAAATTACATAAATATTTTTTGAGAATATTATTATTCCATATTCCAAATTCATCTTTATCATTCATAGTATTGTTCATGTATTCTGGGGAAATGAAATAAAATAAGGTTTAAATAAAATTTTCATTAAAGGTTATGTAAAGCTGAAGAAATATTGAATTAAGAAAATATTCTTTACAGAAAGGTAAATATCTAAACACACAATCCATTTAAATAATTAGATAAAGAATAATCCATATAAAAGGGTAAATAACTAAACACACATTCTATTTAAACAAAATATAAAGGTATAATAAATATGTTAATGAAAATATTATAGAATTAATTCCATTTAAATAATTTGATAAGGAATAATCGATATGGAAAGTTAAATAACTAAAAACACATGTTATTTAATAAATAAACTGAGAATGAATTGCATTCAGAGATAATATCATTTTGAAAATATTAGGGATATAATAACTAAATTATTAAGTAAAGAAATTCATAATTATTGGACCCCATAACCTCATACGTTATGATGCCTCTATTGTTAAGACCTTTCATAAGACATTTCCAACCTACATGGTATAAAACCATTGATTTTGGCCAACTGATTTCAAGCTAGCTTATTGATTCACCTCATCATACTACTAATGCATTAAGGGGATCTCTATAACTAGACCCCAACAATGCCTTGCTTGTAAAATTCATTCCCAAAATATCAAATAATTTATTTCATTCATAACTAATATTCCTTATCATCAAATACACGTATTGAGTAAAGAATACAAATTTATAAATATTTCACCAGATAAACTAATGAATTTCAATATAGAACATTGTATGTAGAAATTTTATATTATATAAGAAAAAAACTTTTCCATGATAAATAATATGGATACATAGAGTAAATTTAATTTCCAATGATCATAATAAGTTGAAAATTTCAAAAGAAAATTATTGAGTAAAAAATGAATCAAGTAAGTGAGATTCAACACTTTCCTCAGTCAAAATGATCATAAACTATCTTAAGGAAGAAGGAGGATGGGATCTATGACAACCCTGCTTTTTATTACACAATTAAACATAATTTATTAAATAAGGTTCACTTGATACAACAAAAAATATGAAGAGGTCTAGTGTCTTTGGTGATTAGGATCATTACATAAAAACCTAAAACATGAAATACAACATCTTTATTGAATACTTCATTTACATGGCCACTACCTTCCCTCATACTTAGCATTGCATTGGATAACTTGAGGACATGCATAAGAAAAAGGTGAGATATAAAGCCTATTAAGGGAATAATTATGGAATAAAATGAGGAATAAAGTACATGTTATACAATAGGCATATCAATAGAGAACAATAGAAGTGTAAACATAAAGGCATGAAAAATCATGATAACCATAACATGGAAATGTGGTAACAACACTTAACATGGAATTAGCATGATCCAAGGCTCATTGCACATAGAGCATGAGTAAACCCTCATTGAATATGAAGCACGAGTAAACCCTCATTTCACTTGAATTAGTATGAGTAAAGACCCATTTCACTTGACGTATCATAATAATATACTTTACACAATGCATTGGATCACTTTAAGGGTGCACCATTCTTAAACATCTCATTTAATGCATAAGTGTGCCACATGAATCAAAAAACATTGAATCATTCAACATAATCATTTATTCCATGATAAAATAATGTGGAATTCATACTTGAAACTCTTTAAACAATAAGTAAATGTTCATAAAGGTTAATACCCTTGATAGAGAAATGGTCATGGTATTCACTACACAATAACTTTGTCTTGGAAAAAAACATTGCTATTTCGGCAGCGTAACAGTGTGACATAAGAACTCATAGAAATGTTGGATGAGAGAGAAAGGGTGTTTTATAATATTTACATGAGGATAGTAAGGGGTCATATAGATATATGTCTCAACAAATGTAATGGAATTTATATTCATGATACAAAATAATTTCTTGAATGTAAATGAGGAGAAAGAAATTCCTCTCAGAATTTCAGCATAGTAACGGGTGTACATGGGAGGCATTTAATGAGAGAGAAATGGGTCTCCCATCATTCAAACATAAAAAGGGAAGTATGGGGGAGGTGTGAAACCATACCCCAAAATTTATAATTGAAATAAAAATTGCATAACAACTTAACAAATATTGGACAAAAATGAGAAAGGAAAAAAAACCCTTACATGGAAGTGTGCTTCCAAAGGCTTGAGAGAGGCTTATTGGGAGATTGGGTCACCTTGGGAGGATTCTTGAGAGAGTAGGGCAGAAGTTGTATGAACACCAAATGCTTTGAGTGGGGAAGAAGTGGAAGCATGGGTGGGTTTATATAGGAAAGGTGATGGAATTATTTATTACTTAGGTTTGGGACACCTCACATTAAACTAATCCAAACCACAAACCAACCAATGGTTTTTTCCCATGGTTTTTGGAAAACGAAATTGGAAAAAAATATTTTATAATTCCAATTTCCGAACTTCTTAAAATAATGTGGTTTCTTATGTGGAGGTGATTCACACTCCCAAGGAAAACAATTTAAAAAGACAAAAGGTTTAATATGTCTTGAGGGGTCCACTAAAGATTTGTAAGTTAAATAAAAAAAACCCAGAATCACATTATTTTAATGGTAAACATATATTGTCTGAACATAATGTTTATATTATTTTATTACATCATTATAAGGTCATTAGGATGTCATAAAACATATTATATATTTAAACAGTATTTAATTTTTACCCAAATATTTGATTGTCTCAGAAAATTATGAAAAATTCACCATTGGATAATTTCAATGTCCTGATTCTAGAAATAATATTCATTTTATCTAAATAATTTTCTAAATATGTTAATTTTCACTTTGAAAAAAAAACCAACATTTATCGAAAATTCATGGGTTTTGAAAAAAATGGAATTTGAACCTTAATAAAAATTAAAATTGCATTCATAAAATTATACCATCATTTATATTTAATATAAATTAATTTGATAATAATAATATTTTATTAAAATATTATTTAATTCAAAAATCCATTAATTCATCAAAATAGATTTCGTAGTTGAACAGTAACTAAAAATACTATTTGTGCTTTAAAAACTATTTACAAGGTAACAATAATAAAATAAAAGTATATTCATTTTTATATAAAAAAATAATATACATAACCATAGTTATAAGGTCTTGTTACATAACCCCTTATAACACCTGCATAAGAACGAAGAGTAAGGTGTGAGATGGAGACAGACTCTTGGGGTGTCATGGATAACATTTCTTGGGTAGTAATCTCTATCAACTTACACTTCACTCGTAGGCGGTCCCACTCGAGCATAACATATTCAAGCTTTGATAGGGATTGGTCTAGAGAAAATCCCAAAGACATAACCTCATTTCTGAGCTCTGACAAATGGACTTCGTATGGGGCACATCTACAGGATGAGGCCATAACTTCCTTTGTCTCAGTAAATTGGATTTCTTGAAGCCCTGTATTTATTTTAATCATGTGATCATTGTTCAAAGACTATATTAGCAATGGTGACAATTCATTATAGTATTTTAAAATCCAAAAACATAAAACCAAAGAAGTTGACATTTTATTTAAACATTTTACATAAAGAGAAATTTAATAAGGTCAAGAAGGATTTCCATTAATGAAAGATTGGGTCGTTACAATATTCCCCCATTAAGAAATTTCTCCCTCGAAATTTCCTCTTCCCACAATAAAAAAGATGTCGGCAATTGTTCTTCATCATTTCCTCTGATTCCCACGCCGCTTCTTTAAACATGTTGTTTCGCCAAAACACCTTGACGAGGGCCATTGTCTTATTTTGTAGAACTTTTTCTCTATGATCTAAGATCTTCACCGGTTTCTCTTCATAAGACAGATCATCCTTTAACTGTACTAAATCAAAAGAGAGTAAATTTTATGGGTCTGGTATATACTTCCTTAAGAGGGATACATGAAAGACATCTTGTACTTTGGCTATGGTAGGTGGAAGTGCTAGTCGATAGGCCACAGCCCCGACACGATCAAGAATCTCAAAGGGCCGATGTACCTTGGACTTAACTTACCATTATTTCCAAACCTCATGACCTTCTTCCATGGATATCAGCGTAGAAATACCACATCTCTAACTTTAAACTCAAGGTACCGTCGACAGTTATCTGTATTACTCTTCTGTCGACTCTGGGATTCCTTGATATGCTTCTGAATGGTTTTCACCTTCTACACCATTTCTTCAACCATTTCTGGTCCAAGCAGCTTACGCTCACCGGCCTCATCCCAACACCCTGGTGTTCTGAACCTTTTCCCATAAAGGGCTTCATATGGTGCCATTTGGATACTCGAGTGGAAACTGTTATTATAAGAGAACTCAACCAGAGAAAGATGTTGATCCCATCGTCCTCTAAAGTCCATTGAGCACACTCTCAACATGATCTCATGTGTCTGGATAGTCTACTTGGATTTGCCATCAGTTTGAGGATGATAGGCCGTACTAATGTTTAGTTCATTATTCAGAGCATGTTGAAGACTCTTCCAAAACCTAGAGGTGAATCTTGGATCTCAATCGGACATAATATATAGTGGAAATCCATGAATCCTTAACACTTCTCTCATATATATTTTTTCCAGTTCATCCAATGAGAAATACTCCCGAATAGAAATGAAGTGTGCAAACTTGGTAAGATGATCCACAACAACCCAGATTGCACTATTGCCTCTGGATGTCTTCGGAAGTCTAGTGACAAATTCCATAGTGATGTTCTCCCGTTTCCATTCTGGTATGGGAAATTGTTGCATCATCCCCTTAGACTTCTTCCTCTATAACTTCACTTTTTAACACACCAGGCACTTTGATGTATATTCATTGATCTCCTTCTTCATATTATCCCACCAATAATACTCTCGAAGATCTCAATATATCTTTGTGTTTCTTGGGTGAATAGAGAAATATGAACTGTGTGCATCATCCAAAAGTTACTTCTTCAGCTTCGGACATGATGGAACAAATAGTCTTTTCCCAAATTTCACGATTCCTTCTTCAATAACATTAAACTCCGGGGATTTACCTTTTCCAATAGATTCCACTTTTTCTTGAATTCCAACATCATCCTTTTGAGCATCTGTTAACCATTCCAAAAATGACGTTTGAGAAATCATTTGTGAAAGGATTGATGATGTTCCCTTCATTATGATTCCCATTTCCAAGTTCATCAAATCTAAGAAGATTGGATCCTTTTCTATACTCATCAATGATAAAATCACTTGGTCCTTTCAACTTAGAGAATCTGCTACCTTGTTCTCTTTCCCAGGGTGGTAATGGATTGAGCTGTCATAGTATTTGATCAGATCTAACCATCTTCATTGGTGCATGTTCAACTCTTTCTATGTGAATATATACATGGGGATTTTGTGGTCTGTATATATATTTCACACTTCTCCCAAAAGAGATAATTCCAAAAAAAATTCAATGCGAAGATCACTACAGCCAACTCAAGGTCATGTGTTAGATAGTTCTATTCATGAAATTTCAATTTCCTTGAAAAATAGGTAATTACTTTTTCATTTTTCATCAAAACACATCCCTGACCCTTCTTTGAAGCATCACTAAATACCACAAAAAATACTCCACTTGTGGGTAAAGTGAGCACACGAATAGTGATAAACTGATTTTTTAACTCCTTGAAGATGGCTTCGCATTCATCACGCCATCAAAACATTAATCCATTCTGAGTAATCTTGGTAAGAGTGTTGGACAATCGTGAGAAATTTCTCACAAATTGTAGATAATATCCAGCTAACCCTAAGAAGCTAATGATATCTGTTACTGGTGTTGGCCTCAGCCATCCCTCAATTCCATATATTTTGAAGGGATCCACAGATATCACATTTCTTGTGATGATATGGCCCAATAATGAGACCTACTTCAACCAGAACTCACACTTGTCGTACTTTGCATAGAGCTTCTATTTTCGCAAGGTTTCTAGTATATTTATTAGATGCTCCTCATGATCCTCCATGGTTTGGGAGTATATCAGAATACCATCTATAAAGACTAACAAAAATTTTTCTAGGTAATATCTATAGACTCTATTCATCAATTCTATGAAGGCTATTGGAGTATTAGTGAGTCTGAAACGCATTACTATGAATTCATAGTGCCCGTATCTTGTCTGAAAAGTAGTCTTTGGGATATCTTCTTTCATCACCCTTACTTGACAATATCCCGACAGTAAATCCACCATGGAGAAGTATTGTGCTCCACGCAGCTGATCGAACAATTCATCTATTCGTGGGAGAGAATATTTGTTCTTTATCATGATTCTTTTGAGATAACTATAATCGATGCAAAGGCGCATTAACCCATCCTTCTTCTTGATGAAAAGGACGGATACACCCTATGGTGAAGCACTTGGGAATATAAAACCTTTATCCATATTCTCTTATAGTTGTTTCTTTAGCTCTTGATGTTTGGCAAAATCCACAATATACGGAGTCCTGGATATTGGAAATACCATAGGTATAAGATCAATTGAGAATTCAACATCACTTGTAGGAGGAAGACTAGGAAATTCCTCAGAAACACTTCTGTGCATTCCCTCATAATAGGTATGTCTTCAAGGATTGTTGCTTCTATGGACTCAATCATCTGAGCCAGATACGCGTGCTCATAGGGCATTAATATCCACTCTTGATATTATAGAGATAAAGAAGATTCATCTTCCTCCTTGCACATGTATAGAACCGGGGGTCAATTATCCACATGTGGAGTGATTTCCCTCTCTCAAAAATTTATGTTGGATCTATATTAGGAAAGTCGATCCATGCTAAGAATTGCATAAAATTCTACCATAGGCAGTATGACGAGGTTTTACGGGATGTTTAATCCATAGATTATGATTGGGGGAGTTATATTCATGGTATGTAATGATTGTCCCATTTGACATACTCAACAACATCTTTACTTACATGATTTGTGGTGGTGCTGGTATTGTCCTACTAAACTTTCGAGATATAAAATAATGCGTAGAACCTGAATCAAAAATTAAATTTTCTATTCTTGAATGAATATCTATCGTGTCTATCACCACTTTTTTGTTGGGGTTTACATCGATATTAGTGATGGAAAAATCTCGCCCTTTCTACTTTGGAGGTTGTTGGTTGCCTCTGAAAACCCTTGGCTTAGGGCACTGATTCAAAATATACCCTAGTTCTTTGTAGTTGTAGCAAAGAACCATGCGTTAATGTTCAAATGGAGCGTTCCACTCCTCTGTCACAGCCACAGGTATTTCTTACCGACAGTTAATAACCAGTTTCCCTTCTCTTACATACCTATAGCATTTCCTCATCCCCTTCAGGAAATTTCCAGGGTGCTTCTTTCCACACCTTTTGTAAGTGGGGTGATGGATCTTTATAGCACCGTTGGATTTATCCATCAGACCAACAGTATTGAAGTCCACCTTATTATTCTTTTCCCCATGATACCCCGGATATTATACGATATCTATTTAAACCTTGAGGGAACATTGGACAATTTCCTCATAGCTGTTGAAGTCACAGATCACCAGCGCTTTCCGCAGGCTAGGTTTCATCCCACCATAGAAGCGGTCAACCTCGTATTCTGGGGTAACAACAATGATAGAATCATATCGTGAAAGCCTTGTGATTTTTCCCACATACACTCCAAAATATTCGTCGTCTTTTTTCTTGATGGAAAGGAAGTCACTTTCCATTTTAAGCCAGAGGGGGCATGGAAAATATTTATCGAAAAAGTCTTTTGGAAATCCATCCATTCTAACGCCTCGATATCCTCCTCTGTATTCATTTTTTCTATCAACGTCCACCATTGATTAGCTTCACCCTCTATACGATAAGCAACCATGAGAAACTTCTCTTGTTCAAAACATTGAAGGATGGAGATGATCTTTTCAATGGAGTTGACAATTATTCAGTGATTAAGGGATCAGATTATCTATTAAAAGTCGGAGGCCTTTGCCTCATGAAGCTCTCGATATCAATGAGTTCTTTCCTGGGGGGGTTTGAACGTTCCCCTAGAACCATTTTTCTATTAAAATCTTGAGTTATCTAGTAGGGAAGCTTGACAAATTTTAGGATTCCCACTCCCATTGGATTGGGAATCTCATTAGTACAGTCTTCACATTGATCTTCACATCGGTTGTTAGCCCGAGTCCTCCTATTACCAGCCATTGTAAGGAATATATGAAAATTTAGGGGTAACACATAATGGATAGTACAAGGGAAAATGGATGACTTATAAATAAATTTTATTTCTTTAACATGTGAATCTATTTGCTTCAGTATATGTTATCCATGATCTACTTTCTAACATATATTCTTATATCATTTTTTTGTCCCTTAATAATGGTTCAAACTAAGATTATAAATTTACCAAAGCATATCCCTCATGAGTTTCATAAGCAAGAGAGAAGAAAGGCCCATTGTCGTGCACCAGTTCCCATTCGAGTCTAGCTCAAAGCAGTGTTTTCGAGTTTTACCCCTATGATACATCTATGCCAGAGCTGCCTCTACTTGCTTGTATCTGGAAAGGGATGTATTTTCTTGATAAACCACTTACTCAATACTCAACGAAAATTAGGGATGTTTATATTATACTTAGTCTTGTCTCTAAGGCTTTACTAGGGTTTTCTAATCCTAATGCCAAAAATAACTAAACCTATCCTCTTATACAAACTATGAAAACTCTATTTTTTATTACACAATTAAACATAATTTATTACATAAACATCACATGATACAACAAATAATATCAAGAGGTATGGTGTCTTTGGGGATTAGGATCATTACATAACAACTTAAAACATGAAATACAACAACATATTGAAAAATTCCTTTACATGACCACTACATTACCTCGTACTTAGTATTGCATGGGATAACACGAGGACATGCATCAGAAAAGGGTGAGTTATAAATCAGAGTAAGGGAATAATCATGGAATAACATGAGAAATACAATACATGTCAGACAATAGTAATATCAATTGAGCACAAGAGAATCATAAACATAAATCCATGATAAAACATGATAATCATAACATGGAAATGTGGGAACAACACTTAAAATGGAATTAGCATGAGCCAAGGATCATTGCACATAGAGAATGAGTTAAACCTTATTACACATGATGCATGAGTAAACCCTCATTGAACATGAATTAGAAAGAGTAAACACCCATTGCACATGATGTATCATAATACTATACATTTCACAATTCATTGGAGCTCTATAAGGGTGCACCCTTCATAAACATTTAATTTCATGCATTTGTGTGCCACATGGATCATAAAACATTGAATCTTTCAACATAATCATTTATTCCACGATAAATGAATGTGTAATAAATTATTCAAACACCTTAAACAATTAGTAACTGTGCATCAAGGAGAATACCCTTGATAGAGAAATGGGCATGGTATTCACTAAACAATGACTATGGCTTGGAAAAACACAATGCAATTTCGACAGCATAATGACATGAAATAAGAGCTCATAAAAATTGATGATAAGAAAAAGTGGTGTCTCATTATATTTAAATGAAATGTACAGTAAGTGAGTAATATAGATACCTCTCCCAACAAATTTAATGGAATATATATTCATGATTCAAAATAATTCCTTGAATGTAAATGAAGAGAGAGAAATTCATTTTAGAATTTCGGGATAGTAACGGGTGTACATGGGAGGCATTTAATGAGAGATAAAGGGGTCTCAAATCATTAAAACATAAATAGGTCAGTATGGGGGAGGTACGAAACTGTACCCCAATATTTATAATTGAAATAAAAAGGGCATAACAACTTAATGAATATAGGATAAAAATGAGAAAGGAAGAAAAACCCTTACTTGGATGTGTGCTTCCAAAGGCTTGAGAGAAGCTTGAGAGAGGAATATTGGGAGCTTGAGGAGCTATGGGGGGATTATATAGATAGTAGGGATGAGTTTGGATGAACTCAAAAGGCTTTGAATGAGGAGGAAGTGTGATCTTGGGTGGGTTTATATAAGAAAGGTGAGTGAATTCTTTATTATTTAGGTTTGGGACACCTCACATTAAACTAATCCAAACCACAAACTAGCCCATGATTTATGCCCTTGGTTTTTGGAAAAAGGAAGTGGAAAATAATATTTTATAAGGACAGAGTTTGAACTTCTTAAAATAATGGGGTTGCTTATGTGGAGGTGAGTCACACCTCCAAGGAAAACAATTTAAAAAGGAAAAATGTTTAATAAGATTTGAAGGGTCCACTAAAGCATGGTAAAATAAATCAAACAAACCCAAAATCACATTATTTTAATGGAAAAAATATATTGGCTGAACATAATGATTATAGTATTCTATTACATCACTATTGGGTCATTATGATGTCATAAAACACATATATATTTAAACGGAGTTTATTTTTTATGAAAAAATTTGACAGTCTCAGAAAATTATGAAAAATTCACCATTAAATAATTTTGATGTCCTAATTCTAGAAATAATATTCATTTTATCTAAATAATTTTCAAAATATGTTCATTTTAACTTTTAAAATCAAAACTGACATTTATCGAAAATTCATGGGTTTTGACAAAAATTGCTTTCAAACCTTAATAAAAGTTACAACTGCATTCATAAAATTATACGATCATTTATATTTAATAAAAAATAATTTATTAATAATAATAATATTTTATTAAAAATTATTTCATTCAAAAATTCATTAATTCATGACAATATATCTCTTAGTTGAACATTAAAAAAATGCACTTTGTTCTTTAAAAACTATTTACAAGGTAACAATAATAAAATGAAAGTATATTCATTTTTATATAGAAATATAATGTACATAACCATAGTGATATGGTCATGTTACATAACCCCTTATAACACCTTCATCATACTGAAGAGTAAGGTGTGTGATGGTGGCAAACTCTTGGGGTGGCTCGGATAACATTGCTCTAGTGGTAATCTCTATCAACTTTCACTTCTCACGTAGGCGGTCTCATTCGAGCTTAACATATTCAAGCTCATCTTGGGCTTGGTCAAGAGTGAATCCCAAAGATGAAACCTCTTTTTTGAGCTCTGACAAATGGGATTTGTATGGGGCATGTATACTAGATGAGGTCATCACTTCCTTTTTTTGAGTAAATTGGATTTGTTAAAGCCCTCTATTTATACAAATCATGTGATCACTATTCAACAGCTATATTAGAAATGGTCACAATTCTTAACAGTATTTTAAAATAAAAAAACATAAAACCAAAGAATTTGACAATTTATATAAACATATTACAAAAAAGACATTTAATTATATCAAGAGGGATTTCCATTAATGAATGTTTGGGTCATTACAGAACAATAAAACATATACCCATTAGACTAATAATAAAGGTATGTTTTAATTAATGAATATAAATTCCAAAAAAATGTATTTAAAAACATTCTTTAAGAAAATATCCTTTTCATTTTGAATATCAAATTTAAAACATGAAACATTGTGAAATACCACTTCTTTCAAAATAACTTTTAAAAACAAATAATTTCAAAAAATATTAGGAAAACAATTTCTTGGAAAATAACCCTGTAAACTTGTGAAGTAATATTTAAATAAATTATTTTCATATCATCAGGTAATTTCATACATATTGTATACGTTAAAAAAAATCAATATAAAAAGGTTTAAAAAGTGCATTGTTCGAAAAGAAAAAAGAAAATTAATTTTAAAAAATTGTGTAAAAAAATAGGTAATAATTTTTTTAATAAATCATTTCTAAAAGGTAAAATAATTTTTTAAAACATTTATATAAAACATGTTTTGGGAAGAAAAAATTTTTCTAACTGACTAGAGAAATGATGTTAGATTTTCTAAAAAAACATTTTATCATTTATTTTAAGTAAAAAAGAGTGAGAAAATGGTTTTATTACATGAAAAAATAATTTACAAACATTTAATAATAAAATTAAATTTCTTTATTTATCAATATCTCAAATAACCACCTTCAACTAAAATTCAAGAATAAAAAATCATGATTTGAATGAGATTATAAAATTAACCCTTAAAATGATTGTAATTTTGAATTGGGAATTAATTAATGAGTTGATTATCTATATAAACTGTAAATTAAAATAAGATAATTTGAGATAAAAATATTTATTTAAAATTCATTACAAACATAATCTTATTATTTCAAAGATGACGAATAATTAATAGATCCCAATGAAAATAAATCAAGTAATAAAATTCATTACCACTTTGTAACATTTAATTCAAATCACCCTGGATAAAATAATTAAAATTGAATGTAAAAATACCATGAATTATTAATGAATCATTACATTACATGTAAAAGGTCCTGTAAATACACTGTATAAAATAATATATGTGCATAACATTACAATATGTCTCAGTGAAAGGAAATTGAGATGAAGACGCATACCTCAAGCTTCTTTTTGGCTGAACATGCATAAAAATATTTTATATTCATTTTATACATGTTATTAACTTATAAATAAACCGTATTAATATCGTATATTATCCTTTTATAACATTTTTTCACCCTTCTATTAATAATAATTCAATATTTTAAATGTTTTGGATGTTAATTTTCTTGTTTTCTCATTTGTGTTTCCTTATGAAAGATCCAGTTCTTACACATATTATATAGTTAAATCATTTAAAAAGTAAAAATAATGACCAAATTATTCAATTTTTAGGTCAATTATAATTATAAAAACAATAATTAAATATGTTTTTGATAAATTATGTATGTTACGATGATGGAGATGGTAGGACATACATATGCATGAGTAACATATCCATTTTATATGATCAATACAAAAAGTGTGTAAGTAATATTTTATATTAGATAATGATATTAATATCATATAAAATATATTATTAGTTTAAATATACTTACATATATAATACATGTGGTGTGGTGATGAAAATACAGTCACATAACTTTGTGAAGGTGGTTTTCCACACATACACGAACAATGTTATTTTTAATGTAAAAACAAGGAGGATATATTATTGTTTTAGAATGAAAAATATGTCATGGATATAATAATTATATCATTTATATAACATCTATTTGTTAAAATATTATGTATTAACCACCTTGTAAATTATTAGTGAATGAAAAATTACATCGCTTTACCAAGTGGTAGACGGCCAAACATATGAATTAAGTTATCATATTCCCTATGGAATGGAAAGTAATATAAATATATATATATAATAAAATGAATCCAAATTATTTTATAAATATAATATATAGAATCTATATTCATCATCATACCCAACTGTGATAGATGGTAATGGAAAACATGAATTACATCAGTTTGTGAGGCGGTGGTCCTCCATACACATGAATGATGATTTCGTAAGCCATTTGATAGAGGGTGAGGTGGTTGTATTTCATATCATTATAATAAAGACATATCAGTATATGAAAGATACTATTGGTTTTATTTAATTATATTTTTATAATAATTGAA
The DNA here is from genome assembly GCA_963277665.1 of Viscum album. Taxonomy (NCBI): domain Eukaryota; kingdom Viridiplantae; phylum Streptophyta; class Magnoliopsida; order Santalales; family Viscaceae; genus Viscum; species Viscum album. The sequence goes on along the minus strand of OY728132.1, from coordinate 25,514,724 downwards.
GGAGAAATATGAAAAATAAAATACAAATGATCATTCAAGAACATTACCTCTTCTTCTTGTATCCTCCTTAGGTATGCACCAAATTCTTTCTTGGATTGGATTAATGACCAAAATAAGGCTTCTAGAATGGGAGGAGGGAAGTTTTTAGGTGATTTTGGAAGGCCTTGTTATAAACTATTGTTTTCTGTTTTGAAGAATAAAGGGAATGAGGTGTCCTTTTATAATTGAGGTGAGTGGTTCAATTGAATTATTTTTGAAAGATTCAAGTATACCCTTGTGTTTATCATACCAAAATCTTTATAAATGGGACATTATCTAACCTAGAACATTTATTATAGAAATAATTATATTAAAATATGTTTTTTACTTGTTTTTTGTTCATTTATAATCCTTATCTTCTTATTTTAACCCCCCCCCCCCCAAATCCATTTTTACCTCAAAAGTGAAAATTAATTTTTATAGTTTTCCCTAATCATTTTGGTCAAAAATTAAATTCATATTATTAGAAATTATAAATTATGATTATTAAAAATATGAAATCCATTTTTCAAAATTAAAATCATATAAGTGGTAAGTATTAATTAAAAATTAATCACGTATACCAAATGAGAAATTGAATTTTAATAGTGAAAATGTCAAATAGTTGGCATCATTTTTATACCAAATTTTAAAGTTAAAATTTTACCAATAAAAAAAATTATTTAATTGATATATATTAGAAATTTTTGAACGTTAAATAAAATTCAAAACATAATTTAATGTGATAAATAATTTAAACAAAAGAACTATTTTCAATTAAGATTCAGTACTTTCACTATTCATAAAAATTGAAATATTTTAAAAACAATCCCCAAAAATAACCCCAACATAATTTTTGATATTATGGTTTAAAAAATTATGTTCATTTTAAAAATATTTTTTTAATTGGTAAATTTTAATTTTAAATTTTGTGCGGAAAGTACGACTATTTCTTCTTTTAAAGAAATATATTTTTTAGAAAATGTTTCTTTTTATTTTAAATTATTATTATTTAATTTATAATAAATATATAACCATGATTTTAATATTTTTTTACTATACAGACCATCCATTCTAATATTGGGTTTTAAATATTATATTAAATAATAACATTTTAATTATATTTAAAATTTTGTTTAAACTCAGTTTTTTTTGTAACGTAAGATAAAAAAAGTTTTCCATGTAATGAAAGATAAACATAATGTTTCATGTAATGAAATATAAACATAGTGTTACATGTAATGTAAGATAAACTCATAATTTCATGTAATTTAATATATTTAAAAGATTAAATTTATTTAAAAATAAATATATCTTTTTTAGGGTGTTATATTTTATTCTAAGCATGGTGTTGTGTGTTGCATATGCTATTAATTAAAATGTTCATATATTATAATTTTAGGTTTTTAAATTATCCCCACATTAAATAAATTTAATCCATGAAATTTAATCATGATTTTTATAGTCAACTATCTGATATTTGAAAATTATTTTGTTTAAAACCCACATCATAAAACTAATTCATAAAACATCCTCTTAATAAGAGATATGGGAAGTAACAAGGTCATGTGGAATAACACATAACTAGGTTTCCAAATAAGATAAAACTAGAAGAAAATGAAAATACATTAATTGAGTAAAAGCGTAAATAATTATAGATAATTTTGTAGGCCATTGGTCCAAATAATCTTATTGATTAATGGAATGTTAAGGGCCTTAGACCCATAAATCTATGATGATTTAAGATACAATAAATTTTCAGATATTAATGTAATATGATAATTTTTTAAGACAATTTTCCTAAAGTTGAGAAATTATTTTTCTATCTATGAATATAAATAAATATACTTATATGATATGTTATATTTTATCAATATAATTTCTTCTATTGGTTTTTTGACAATAAATTTCAAATTAATTCCTTAATAAAATAAATTAAAATCAAAAAATTAATTTTGTTATGTTTGAAGCAATAAAATTCCCTTTTCATGGATCATAATATCCATAAAAGAGTGAAAAATATTTCAATTTGTCTCTAACTATTTTCCAAAAACAATATGGTAAGAAGATGTTATCAAATATGCTAAATTAATCTCTAAACCTAAAAAGTAACACCACTAGTTCATCATTAATATTTATTTTTAAATTATGTAACCAAAATAATGAGATATTAACCTAGCCATCTCATAGACCACTGGTATCTGTTAACCCCTTATCATCCATTATACATGGGTTCAAGCCCCATGGCCTTACCAGATACAACTAATTGTCACCCAACATGTGGGTTAACACTTTTCTAATATATATTAATATAATTACTATAATTTTCCCAAACAAATATGATGTATATACTTGAAATAAATATAATCTTTAAATAATATTATTATTATGTTTTTCAGTTCATCCTATTTTTTTATTTCTAATAATCGTATTTGACTATTATTACAATGACATTAAATATCACATTAACCCCAGAATTTATCAATGCCTTTAAACATATGCTATAAAATATAAAGGCATTATTCCTCAAATTACTTTTCTACTAAAACATATAATTGCTAAAAATTTGTCCAAAATGTCTACAATTTGGGTTGAATCCCTTCACTTAAAACATAAAAATGGTTTTAAAAAATTTAACATATGATCATCCTTAAACTCATAGACCCTTTATTTTATCCATAACTCATAAGATCAAGAATTCTAAATTTAAAATAGTACCTATATGATTCATCATTATATACCAAAATTCCATTAGTAAAAATTGTTTTATAATATGATTCTAGAATCCAAAAAATACTTCAACAATTTTATTTGACTATAGTTCCCTCCTTGGTCTTTGAGTAAACTTTTATATGAGGGAATTGATTTAGATAATACCCAGGCTATCCACATTTAGGAAAAAAACTATAAATGGAACCCAAGAAATAGTTTTATTTACTTCTATCATACACTTCATTTTTCCTTACTAATTATTTTATTTATTCACTTCCTTTACACCAATAAATCATTTTCCATTTCCTTTGAGACACCATCTTTTCATTATAAGATAATGTAGGCATAACATAGATCATTCATTGTAATAATATTTTCAAATAATTTATAATGGTTTCTAAACAAAATGTGAATTATTATAATCATACCCCTCATGAGTGTGAAACCATGTTCATAGTAAGGCTCATTATCTTACACCATGTGATGATCAGGTTTAGCCTAATTCACGCCTTTCAATGTTAGTACACCTAGATACAATTGTTCCATAACCATGACCACTTGTAGTATCCATAATGACATGTATAACTAGAAAAAGATGCCTAATATCTTCTTTACCAAAACATTAGAGTGTTATTATATACATAGTCTCAATGCCTATAATAGGGTTATAATCCCTAATCTATGTTTTCATAAATCTATTTCAAATGTTTTTTACATAACTTCAACTAATACCAATTGTAGTGAAACCAACCCATGTTTCCTGAAGCCAGTCCCAACATTAATATATTGTACTAAGATATAAGTAATATCATCCAGAATTATTGAATAGTTTGGTAGAATTCATAAACTATATACATACATAATTCCCATATAACATTTGAATATAAAAATTACGACATTAATCTTTTCAAGAATATAATTTTCATCACTTGCAAATTATTTCATATCATTCATAGTATACATCATAGATTATTTGGAAATGAATCTAAATAATGGTAATATTAAATTATCTATAGTGGTTAATTATAGTGGAAGATGTCATGAATAAATAAGTATAATAAAAATAGTGAGGTAAATAACAGAACACACATTCCATTTAAATAACTAGATATGAAATAATCAATATGAAAAGGTAAATAACTAAATACACATTCCATTTAAACAGCATGAGATTTTATAATAAATAAGTACAGGTAAATAACTAAACACACATTCCTTTTAAATATCTAGATAATGCATAATCAATATGAAAAGGTAAATAACAAAAAACACATTCCATTAATAAAAAATGAGAGTGAAATTCATCTAGAGATAATATCATTGTGAAAATATTATGGATAAATATAATAGATTTATAATTAAGGAAATTATTAATTATTGGATTCCATTATCTCAGTCATCATCATACCTCTACTACCAACACCTTTTACAACATAGTTTAAAACAACTGGGTATAAACCCATTGGTTTTGGCCAACTGATTTCATGCTAGATTACTAATTCACCTCATGATACTATTGATGCATTGATATACTATTTATAGCTATGACCCACACATGTATTTCATGTCCAAATCATTCCCCATAAACCTAATATTAAATTTAATTCATAAAAATATTCCCTATCATCAAATACATATTTTGAGTAAAGAATATATATTTATAAATATTTCCACTGATAAACAGATGACATTAAATGTTAAAAATGTTAGTCAAAATGATATATAATTTAAGAAATAAACTTATCCATGATAAATAATATGAATATTTAAGATAAATTTCATTTCCAATGATCATAGGACCGTGAAAATTTTAAGGGAAAGTTATTTACTATTGAAATGAATAAAGGTAGTGAATATAAATTCTTTCCTTGGAAAAAATCCTTACAAACCATAAAGAGGAATAATAATGATGGTATTAATAAAAAATATACCCATTAGTGTAATAATAATGTTTTGTTTTTATTGATAAATAATAGGATCAAAAAATATCTTTAAAATATTCTTGTAGAAAATATCCTTTTCATTTTAAAAATTACTTTCAAAACATAAAATAGTTTGAAAATACTTTATTTAGAAATAAATTTTAAAAATAAATAATTTTCAGAATAATAGAAAAAAATTTCATTAAAGATTACTTTGAAACATGAAATGGAATCATCAAATAAATTACTTCCATGTTAGTGGATAATTCCATACTTTTCATAAATGTTAAAAAAATATTCCTTTTACAATGTAAATGGGTTTAAAAAGATCATTGTTTCGAAAATAATAAACATATTAATTGGAAGAAAATAAATAGGAAAAATGGGAAATAATGTCTTTATTAAATCAATATTAACAGGATAAATTTTTTTTGAAACACTTAAGATAACAAGGTTCAGTAATAAAAATAATTTCTAACCAAATTGAGAAATGAAGTCATGTTTTCTTAAAAATAATTTATCAATTATTTATTTACCAAAGAGTGAAAAAATAGTACTATTTAATGAAAATATAATTAATAACCATTGAATAAAACAATTAAATGTACTTTTTAGACATTGATAAAATAGTTTTTTTCAAATCTAATTCAAGAATAAACAATGTTGATTAGAATGAGATTGTGAAATAAACCATTAAAATGATAAAAAAATAAGTAATAATTAATCAATGATTTGATTATGTGTTTCATATATAAATCCAAAAATACTAAATAGAATAATATATATTCAAATAGAATTGAAATAAAAATCTTATAATATCAAATATAAAAAAAAGAAGTATAACCAAATGAAAAGAAATTGAGTTATTAAATCCTTTAACACTTTCTAAATTTTTATTCAAATACTGTTGGATGAAAAACATAATATTTAAAGTAAATATACAATGAATTATTAATTAATCATGATATTACATGTCAATGGGGCAGTATATATACCATATAAAAATTTAGGTGTATAATATTACAATTTTCCAAAATGAAGAGAAATTTAGATGAAGTCCCTTACCTCGTCCTTCCTTTTGGTGGAATGCTTTTTAATATCATATATAGTGATTCTAAAATTATTATTAACTTATAAAATATCCATATTAATGATATATATGATCCTTTTATAACATAGTATCACCCGTTCGTTGATAATATTTCATTATTTTCATTATTTTGGGTCTTAAATGCCTTATTTTATCATTCATGCTTCATCATGAAATATCTCACTCTTACTCACATTATATAGTTCTTTAATCTCTAGAATAATAATCATGAGATAATTATCATATTTATAAATCAATTATTTTTTAAAAAATAATCAATACTTATTGTTTTGATATATTAATTATGTTATGATCATGGAGATAGTAGGTTGAACGTACACATGAGTAACATTTCCATTTTTGATGATCATATCGGAAAGTTTATAAGTAATATTTTATCCTTAAATAATGATAATAATATCATATATACCATATTAATTCTTTAAATATACCTATATATATCATCCAGATGTTTTGGGGATGAAAAGAGATTCAAATCACTTTGTAAAGGCAGTAGTTCACACATAAACAAATGATGTTGTCATTTTTCAGTGAAAAAATGATAAATTTTATTTTTAGAATGATATATATATATCATGAATATAATTATTTTTTCATATATATTGAATATTTTTATCAAAATTATCCTTATTAACTTCTATTTAAAGTGTTAGTGAAAGAAAAATCACATCGCTTTATGAGGTTGTAATTCCCCACACACACAACTGAATTTATCATATCCCCTACAAAATAGAAATTAAAACTGTTATATATGATATAATGTATAAAAATTTAAAATTATTTTATTAATAAAATATATATTATTTATATCCATTATCATACCCAACCATGAGTAGTGGTAATATAAAATTAATGATATCAGTTTATGAGGCGGCATTCTGCCATACACACTAATAATGATTTCATAACCCATTCTATAAAAGTGGAGGTGGTTGTAGGTCATTACATTAACATAAAAAATTATAATTATATTTAATATACTATTTTTATTATATAATCATGTTTAATAATAATTTAAATAGGTGGATTAATAAATATAATAAAAATACTCTTTGAAAAATGTTACCTCCTCTTCTTGTATCCTCTTTTGGTTTGTACCAAAGGCCTTCCTGTGTTAGATTTATACCAAAAAATAATGATTCTACTACGAGAGGGAGAAATTTGGGAAGTTATTTTTTATATTATTTTATTACCAAAAAAGGTTTTAAGGTGTGAATAAGAGATGATAGGGGGTCGACTTTTATAAGTTAGGCGAGTGGCACCCTTGTAATATTTCGAAAAGATTCAATCATACCCTTGTTTTTATCTTAAAAAGATCATAAAAATGGGAAATTATAGAAAATAAAATATATATGTTCATAATTTGTCCATTTAAGTGGTTTATGAAATGTTTTTAAGCCATTTCTAGACTGTATCTTCTTATTTTAGGCCCAGGTAAATCCATTTTTACCTGAATCGTGGTAATTAATTTTTTTGCAATTAATTTTGGTCAAAAATTAAGTTGAAATTATTATAATTTTTAAATTATGATGATTAGAAATATTAATTATATTTTCTAAAATAATATTCTTAGTATAGGAAATCTCAAATTCAAAATTAATCTCCCAGACACGCTAAGAATCAGGGTTTTATAGAGAAAATGTCCAAATATTTTCCAAACTATTATATCAAAATTCATAATAAAATGTTTCCAATAACCTAAATTGAATTAATTGATATATAGTTTAACAAATTTTACTTCAAAACAAAATAAAAATATAATTTAAAATTTAAAATAATTTAATAATAAAAGGAAGTTTTCAATTAAAATTCAACATGATTAACTATTCATCAAAACTAAAATATTTCATAAAAATCCTAAAAAATAAACCTAAGATAATTTTGATCTTATAATTTTAAAAAATAGTTTCATTTTATCATATATATTTTTTAAATTTTTAAAAATTATTTATAAATTATGTTTGCAAATCGTCACTAATCTATCTTTTAAAAACTACACTTCTTCTAAAAAAATTTCTTTTTCTTTTAAATGATGAATATTATATTTATAATAATTATAAAACCACAACATTAATATTATATTTAGTAAAATTCATACCCTCCATACAAAAAATTAGGTGATAAATATTATATTAAATAATAATATTTCACATTTCGTTTAAACTCTATATTATGTGTAACGTAATCTAAGATGATTGTTGCGTGTAATGCAAGCTGGAATCGGTTTTGTGAGTAATTCTAGATAGACTACTAATATTATGTAATAAAATATATTTTATATATTTTATTTTAAAAAAATAAATATATAATAAAATCACATGTTGTTATATTTTCTCCTAAGCCTCGGGTCACGTGTCACATATAAGGTCAAATACAATTTTCTTATTTTATAACTTAAGAGTGTTAAATTTTTAGTTATTTACCTTTATTTATTGATTATTTTTATCTATCCATGATATTAAAATCATTTTAATGTAAAGTTTATTCAGTTATTTAAAATTCCATGTTGTTTTTTTATTGATCCATGAAAGTTTCTATTGTACAAAACTATTAATGAGAATTTCAGATTACACTTATTTTTTTCTTTTACCAAGAAACCATTAAGTGTACTATGATTGATAGGTAAGTATTTTTTATAGGGAATAATTTTATTCTAAAAAATTATGGTGTAATTTGTGATGTTAAATTTAATACGGGAATCAAATATATATCTAGTTTAACAAGACGACTTTGTTATTTAGTCCTTTGGGATGTGATTCCTTATATCATATGCAAATTTAATAAAGTAGGGCTCTGAATTCGAGTTACTATAGTTAGGTTCATTACAATTATTATCAAAATATGTTAAGTATAAACTTTGGGAACTATATTTTGGAAAACATATACTAGGAATCATAACCCTTTGATAATATATTGAGGAAACAATTTAAAGAACGTCTTTATGTTTTATTAAGAAAGATATTGTGTGGTCTTTCTTAAAAATAAATCCTTTTATGGATACAAAAAGGTGGATTTGGATCTATTAAATATATATCTATGGGTGAAAACTCGGAAAATGTGTAATTGTACTAGACCCAATCGTCACCTCGTACATTAAAAAACCATACTACGCCCCTAGTTTGACACTCTTGAGGTATATGCTTAGGATAATTAAAAATTTTCTATAAATAACATTATGAAGTATTTTAATTGATGATAGAAATTAATTTCCAAGGTTAAAATTATATTGTCTTATATTAAATATAGATTCATGATTTGAACAAAATATAAATGGTTATATTTTTTCCCACTATGATTATTTTTGTTCACAATATGCTTTTTGGTTTTAGTTAATGGATGGAACCCAAAAAAATCATGTTAAAATTGAACATGAAGTAAAATCTGGTGATTATGAGAAACCAAATGGGATAATTATAGGATTGAATGATTTTATGATTATTATAGGCCCCATCATTAAACCTTACAAAATCATGAGTTAAGTAAATAATTTGACGTTAATTTACATCGATGATCTTTTTAGGATTAGAGATTTAGATAATTATGTCATAATTCATACATAAAGACTTAAATAATACAAGTAGACATAAAGACTCACAATCCATTTTTCCATAAAATAAAAAATCTTTAAAAAAACATGGTATCGTTTCTTGTTTTAACGTCATAACATTTCCATGATACCATCCTTGACTCTATTCTTCATTAAGTCTAGTGAAAGTCATTTAATAACTTGGGAAGAGCATAAAAATCTCAGTAAGGGATACATAGAGAAGGAAAACTGTTAGTCTTAAGAAAACATGAAAAACATGAATAAATTATCATAAAATAATTTTCTTAACCATTATGAAGTGTAAAAAACACTTTACAGAATATAAACTCATTACTTACTCTTTTTATAACCAAAATATTTCCATAAGTCCCATGGAAAGAAACATATAACATATAAAGGTATCTTGAAACATAAACATACTTAAATAGAATAACCATATGGTCTACTTCCACAAATATCACTAAATAGAATAACCATATTTCTAACTTATATAAGCAATCTATTGGTGGTTATAATGTAACCACACATCCATAGTTTACCACAGAATCATCGGTCCTTGATTTATCACATAACCACCCATCCATGGTTTATCATGTAACAACACATCATTGGTTTATAATGTAATGACTAGTCAAATGTCCGAGTACCATAACCAAATTATGACACATCAAAAAATCATAATGCAAAAATAAAATTTCCCCATTGCAATCACAGGATATCATTTCAAGATATTGATATATTCAATTCATTTAAAACATTAAAAACGAAGAGTTTTCAATCAATGTGTATAATACCAATCTAAATTTTTTGAAATAAATAGAAATTTAAAACATTCATTTCTACATAAATACATTCGTAAAAACCATTTTAAACACTTTTAAATGAATTAGATGGTTTTACAGGAATAAACTTATAAAACATTTAGAGTGATGTTTTTTATAAAGAGTCTCCTACCACTTAAGAAACACTTGACTACAAATCACAAAGGTATAACATTAAATAAAACATTAAATATATTGAGAATATACGAATTAATTAGATAAAATGTCAAAATGGTTTTATATACACCATATAGAATAATAATGGTTAATAACATCAACATATGGCTCAATAAAATAAGATTGAGAAGGAGTCCCTTACCTTGAAACCAAATTGTCATGTGTGTTCCTTATTCTTCCTAAATAAATAATTTAAGTTAATTTATAGTTTTTTTAGAACCTTTTTAAATTTTATTATTCCTTTTATATCACTTATTACCATTTTAAAACAGTTACATAATTATTTATGTTAATATTAGTTGTTTAGTCATTATTTTGTACTTGAGTCGAAACTGAACCTGTTTTGATGTAAATTGTACGTTTAGTCATAATTACGTTATCTCTAGAATATTTTTCAAGATTTAAATATCATATATATCCATTATACATATATTTATAATTTCCCATATCATTTGGATATAGAAAATTAAATGCATCGTTCATTGAGTCATTAGGACATACGTACGCATGAATGCTACTTTCATTTCTTTTTTATTATAAAGGAATGAAAACTAAATGATAAATAGGTATATTATAATTCCAGTATAATATATATGTCATATATGTTACATAATATCATTAACTACATCCTTTAGATGTTCCATGAATATCTTGAATGAGTCTTATCATTTTGAGGGGGCAGTAGTCCGCACATCCTCAAATGAAATTATTGAATTTACACAATATGGAGAGAATAGATGTATTTTGTAAATAAATATTAAATAATCATAGAGAAAATATAAATATAATATATTTCATATATAACTATATTTCCATCATAATGTCTTACATGAGGGTGGTTGGATAAAATTGAACAATCATCATTTTGTGAGGTAGTAGTTTGTCTTATACAGAAACAGTATGTTCATATCCATTAGATAGAGGTGTGTGTAAGTGTAGATCATATACATATCATAAAAACATCCTAGTATATTGAGGATACTTTTTTTGTTAAGTAATTATATAATAATAAGATCATTGGGAGTGCAGAAGGTAAATAATGGAATGGAACTTGAGAAAAGACATTACCTCTAAATCGGGTAACTTTTATTTATTTGATCCAAAATGATTTATTGAATTTACTTGTGAAGAAGTTAAGGATTATATGAGGAAGGTATGGATTTTGGGATCTTATTTGATAATAATTTTGATGATCCAAGGGGCTTGATAGTTGTGAGTAAGTGGGTAGTGGTGGTGGCATTTTATAGTAGGGAGGAGTGGAGCTTTAGGAAAATCTTGAAATATTATTTTATTGTAAAATGATATTCAAATTATAAAAGATAAAAAGTAATATATTCCAAGCATAAGAAAATGTTGGTTCCATATCCTGTCAAAAAATTTGTTTTAGATGTGTTTATTCCATAAAATTAACCTTATCTGTTATCTTTAACCCTCAGATAAAAACATTAACTCTTACCATGTCTTCTTGAATTTTCATAATATATGGTTACAATAGTTACTATAAATTGCCACAAGAACCAAAAGTGGCTCATTAATAAATTTTTAACATTTTATTAGTCATTAGGAAAAATCATATATATTTAATAAAATTATATCCTTTAATAAAATATTATTTGTTTTAAAAACACATTTTTTTCTATTTTGACACTATTTAGTGATTTATTTTTTTAAAGTAATAAATACATGATTCCTTTGAAAAAAATACATTAAATCAAAGATAATATGTCAATATCATCCATAAAATTCTTTTATCGAATCAAAATGTTCAAATTATATTTAATTTAATATTTATGATATCATGTATTTGAATCATTCAATAATAAGGTAATCACTACATTGTCATTGTGCCATAAATAAATTTATTTATTTAATGTATAAAAATTATAAATAAATAACCATTTTTTAGAAATATTTTTATGTTTCTAGTTACTATTTATAGTCAAACAGATCAGTTATATAACCCTATATTAATTTTTTTTTAGTAAAAGATACATATTTCTGTTATATTTATCTTTACTTTAAATTAATTATTATAACAAGTCATTATCGCACACAAGTGGCTCCATGGGGTCCCAAAATTGACCCAAGGATTCCCATGGTCAGACATATCTCATACAATAGGATTATGGCATGTTTTAGGGTAGTTTAGTATTATTATAATATTATTTTTTACCATTATTTACCAGATTTATCCTTTAACCATGGTAAATAAAAATAATTACCGAAATTACTATTCTTAATGCCCAAAAATAAAAGGTGCCTATTTTCAAAATTTTATCCTTGTGATTAAAAATATGGAATAAATTTTTCTCAATTAAAAACATATAATTTTTATAAATTAATATAAAATTAATTCTCATTGTCAAAACAAAACAAATTATTATGAAGTAAAAACCATCAAAATATTGACACGTAATTATGTCCAATTTAAATGTGAAATTAATTCCATTGAAAAAAATAGGATTAAATAAAAAAATAACCCAAATACACATAAACCCAATTAAAACGATAATCTATCAATATAAATAACTTATACGAAAAAGCTGCTTCGAATTAAAATGCTGTATTTTTCACTTTTCATTAAAATATTAATTTCATCAGAAAAATACCAAAAATTTAACCAATGTAAATTTTAATTTCCCAAATCAATATAATAATATTAATTTGTCAAATATAACATATAAAAGTGAAAAATATATTTAAAAAGGGTTCACCTTCAAAAGGTGGTAAAACTAAATTTTAAAAATATTAGAGTATTTTATTTATAACACTAGAATTATTCTCATTTTTATCCTCTAAAATTTACTGGATAAATGTAAAAATATTTAACTAAAATGTATAATCATATTGTAGTTATTTTTTTCCATTCCATCCAATACAAAATATATGCATTAACTAACATTTAAAATAATAATAATATTATATTTTTTTTTCGGTATAACTCAAATTTTTGTGAAACATAAGATTTTATAGAAACCCATTGTTGTGTGTTGAGTAAGCTATCATATATAGTTTACTCTTTAACATAAGATTAATATATTATTCATAAATATTAATAGATATGAAAATGTATTATTCCTTAAATACCCGGGATGTTACATCATTCCTCCCTTTTGAAAATTGTGTCATTGTAATTTAAAATTTTGGCACAATAACTACATTAAAAATCCCACAATAGAAAAATGGATAATAAAACTACCACTTTAAAATAATTAAATACTAGTAAAAAAGTCACCCAAGACAACATATAATATGATTACATATAGGAAACATAGATATTAATGAAAAATAAGTGTCATGTGTTGATGGAGAGTGATATAAAATACAATCAGGAGAAAGTTAACAACCAGAAAAATCCAAACATATGATTAGTTAAACAGTCTTTGATTTCCCAGAAGGAAAAGTAAATGGAAATATTTTTAATTAATTCATATAAAGTTGAAGAATTTATTTATGAGCTTGACTGAGAATGTAAGGAAACATACTTACTTTTAATGTATTGTTTTATCCTTTAATAACTTTCTACCAAAAACTCATCTTTTCACTAAACAATGAGTATTCAAGATGACTTGGTCACACGAGAATCAACATCTAGAGATTCACATAATTGAAAAATGATGAACAATATATTTCCCTTATCTTTAGATATTATGAAAAACCAAATCGATTAGCAAAAATCAAATAATCCCCAAAATGAATAATCCTTTATAAAAATAAATACTACTCTTAACATCCAAAATTAAACAAACAATAACCAAAGTTAAAAAAACACCATTCAATAAACAATTGTCCTTAAAATTATTTAAAATATTCTAATCAAATATTGAATCCAAATTTTCAGAAGGATTGGATCACATCAACTTCCATGAAAAATATTAACATTTATCTCCAAATAACATCAACTACTCCTAAATTCCAATACTTAAAATTTAATTTACTACTAACAAATTCTCTAAGGTTGGTTAATCACTTCCATAAATAACCTAAATTGGAATAATTACATAATAAATATATATATTCTTCCAATATAAAATTCAACCATTAATCCTCAAATTAAATCCCATTGTATTCTATTTTTATTAGGCATACAGTGTTCCCAAAATAGAAAATTTCTTCCAAAAAGACATTTATAACCTAATCACCAAATCATTTTTCTATAATAAGGATATCCATTTGATAAAACATAAGTTACCAAAATCAAATTATTATTTATCCATAAAATCATTTAACTAAAATTAATAAGTCATACTAATCAGGACTTCACATAGACCATTGGTTTATAATGCACCCTTATTTCCCTTTGGAAGTGGGTTCTATACCTACGACATTGACAAAAATGACGGGTTGTCACCCATCTTATGGATTTTCCCCTTTTATAAAACCCGAAAATAACCCTAAAATACTTGTCCTAAATTTTTGTCTTATATATCTCATTTTCATCACAACTCATAATGACCTCACCATATTAATTCTTGAAGTCTTATATATATTGGAATTTTTTATATCACCTCCATATGAAAAAAATAAAATTTTTCCCAAAGAAAGAACAAAGTACCTTGATCATGGTGTCCACCTGGTTTCATCTTCATGTTTTTCACACAATATAAGGTCCATTCATTAAAACAATGATTTAGATATCCTTAAAAATCATTTTCCTTCTTTATCCAAATACACCTTGTACAACTTGGGTCATATGGGTGTTCACAAATAAAATAGATATGGAAAATAATCATGTATGACATATAATTTCAAAACATTTGATAAAACATAATTTTTATAAAACATTCATATCATGTTTGAGTTGAAACATTGAATTAATAGTTATTTTAGAATACCATAAGTATGTTGCAAAAGACTATAATTTAAAAGAAAATATTAATTGGTTGCATGAGGGTATCCTTCTAGAAAACCATTTTCAAAATCATAATATGCATCAAAATCGTATGATAATGTAAAATATTTAAAAATTCCTTATTAATATTTACCTTTTATAAATGTAAGATAATATTAAGAAAATAGGATTTGATTAAATACAACCCATGATCCAAGATGGTATAGAGGTATAGTAGAGGTGTTTAAAATCTCCAACCACTTCTTACATGTTAGTTTTATGTCAGAAAAAGTTTCACATTCATCCGAACATGAATTTCCAATAATGATTTTAAGAATTTCATACGGAAGATATAGGAATGTTGTTTGAGATCCCCCCCCTTCCATTTGTAACCAAATTTCCTTGATCTGAAAAATTTATAAAACAAGTATTTAACTGAAATAATAGACATAGAGACTTACCATATGGTTATCCAAAACATAGAATAAATAAATTTGTCTAAACATTTCCTGTGATACCAAATATAAGTCCCCATCATTAAACATTACATAATCATGAGGTATTTAAATAATTTGACTTTATTTCAAATCAAGGATATTTTCATGATTAGATCTCTAAATAATAAGGTCATAACTATTAAATAACAACATAAATATTACAAGTTGACACTTCTAATCATTATCCATTTTTTCTTATAAAACTAAAACTATTTTAAAAGATACATGGTATCATTTCAAGTTTTAATGGCATAACTTTTCATAGATTCCATACTTGACTATATTATTCTTTAATTCCTGGGAAAAACATTTAAAACATGGGATGAGCATAAAAATATATGTTAGAAATACACAATGAAGAAAAAAAATTATTCTTCGGAAAAAATGAAAACCAAAAAAACATTATCAAAAAGTAATAAATTTCAACTTTAAGAATTAGAAAAAATAATTCACTAAATATAAGCTCATTGCTTTCCCTTTTTTAAACCAAAATATTACCATAAAGCCCATAGAAAGTAACATATAAAGGTAACTTGGGACATAAAAATTCTTAAATGTAATATCCATAAGGTATACATCCACACATATCACTAAATGGAATATTCATACTATCGACTTCCATACCCAATGCATTATAAGATATAACGTAACCACCAGTCCATGGTTTATAACAAAACCAACTGTCTTTGGTTTATCACGTGACCACCCATAATTGGTTTATCATATCACCTCCTATAATTAGTTTATCATGTAACCACCAATAAATTTTCCAAGTAACATAACATAATAATAAAACATAAAATAAACATAAATGAAAAATAACATTTCCACATTTCAATCACAAGATATCATTTCATGATATATAAATAATCAATTAATTTACAACATTCACAGAGATGAGTTTTGAATAAAAGTGTCCCACAACACTGTAAAAATTTGAAACAAATTATCACTTTAAAATAATCATTTACACATAAATAAATTCATAAAATCTGTTTAAAAAACATGGGCATGAAATATAATTTTTTAGAAGAATAAATCTTTAAAACATTTAGAATGATGTTTTAGTTAAATAGTCTCTTATAACATAAGAAACACATGAATAAAAATCACAAAGGGATAAAATTAAAAAAAATTAAATATCATTACAATATACTAATTCATGATATAACAGGTCAAAATAGTTTTATATACACCATATAAAATAATAAAGGTGCATAACATCAAGATATGCCTTAATGAAAGGAGATTGACACGCAATCCCTTACATTGAGTTCAAATCATCGTGTATGTTCCTTGTTTATCCAGAATAATAAAATTAAGTTATTTTAAACTTGTATGAAAACATTTTACAATTTTATTATTAATTTTATATCACTTATTACAATTTTATAACAATTAAATAATTATTTATGTTCATATTGGTCATTTTGTTGATATACGAATATTAAGTTGAAAATGAACCTATTTTGATGTAAATTGTCCATGTAGTCATAAGTACATTATCTAAATAATATTATAAATGATTTAAATATCATTTATATCCATTTTATATGTATTTATAATATTCCATAACATTTTGAGATAAGAAATAAATTGTATTGTTCCTGGATATTGTAGTTCGTACGCATGCATTAAAGCTACTTTCATTCCTTTGTCATATTAATAGAATGAAAAATAAATGATAAATAGTTATATTATAATTATATTAGAGTATATATATGTTATATATGTTACATAATATCATTTACTCCATCCATTATACATTCAATGATTGGAATGAATGATTCATATCATTTTGGGGAGGTCATAGTCCATACATCCTCAAATGAAATTGTCTAATTTACACATTATGGTAAGTATAAATTTATGTTTAAAATAAAAATTAAGGAATAATATATAAAATATAGATACCATATATATCATATATAAATATTGTTTCATCATAATGGATGCCATGATAGGTGGTAGGATAAAATTGAACAATCCTGATTCTGTGAGGTGGTAGTTCACCGTACACAGAAACAGTGTGTTTGTATCCATTAGATGGAGGTGTGTGTAAGTGTAGTTCAAATAAGTCTTCTAAAAAATCCTATTATATTTAAGATAATTTTTTTTGTAATAATAAAATAATAATATCATATGGAGTGGGGGAAGGAAAATAAAGGAAAGGAACTTGAGAGAAGACAATAGCTCTAAATCGGGTAACTTCTTTTGATTTGATCAAAATGGATTTCTTCAATTTTCTTCTTCACAAGTTAAGGATCCTAGGATTAATGGAGGTATTCTTATATAATATTTTATAATATATTTTATTAGACAAGGGGATTTAAATCTTTGAGTAAGCGGGTAGATGTGGTGTCCTTTTATAAGAGGAAGGAGGGGAACTTTAGGAAGGCATTGAAATATTATTTTATTATAAAAGGATTTTTGAATTATAAAAGTTTGAAAGAGATATATTTAGAGGCTAAGATGGGTATGGTTCTATATCCTCTCAACCAATATGTTTTATACTTGTTTAGGTCATAAAATTAACCTTTTCCTATAGCTTTAACCCTTAGTTAAATACATTAAATCTTACCATGTCTTCTTGTATTTTCATAATATATGGTTACTATAGTTACTATAAAATTACAAAAATACACACAAGTAGATTATTAATGAAATTTTTAACTTTATATTGGTCATTTGGGCGATTCATATATTTTATTGACAATTATATCTATTAATAAAATTATAATTTTTTTAAAAAAATTTATTTCAGTTTTGACACTATTTGTTAATTGATTTTTTTATGTCATAAATAATTTCCTCCTAATAAAAGAAGATATTAAATAAAATATAATATTTCAATATCATCCAAAAAATTAGTTTAGGGCATCAAAATGTCCAAATTACATTTAATTTAATATTTATGACATCATTTATTTGAATCTTTCATTAATAAGGTAATCACTACATCATCATTGTGTCATAAATAAAATACCAAGATGTAAGAAATATTTTTATGTCTATAATTAATATTAATAGTCAAATAGATCAATCATATAACCCAGTATTAAAAAATTTATAGTAAAAGATACATTTTTATGTTAATTTTTTCATTACTTTAAATTAATTATTATAACATGTCATTATCCAACCCAAGTGGCTATATGGGGTCCGAAATATACCCATAATGCCCATGGTCATAAATATCTCATCCAATATTATTAGGAAATGTTTTAGGGTAGTTTAATAATATTATAATATTATTTTCTACCCATATTTACCAGATTAACCCTTTAACCATGGTAAATAAAAATAATTTCTAAAGTTATTATTCATAATATCCAAAAAATAAAATATACCTATTTACACAATTTAAACATTATGATTAAAAATATGGAATCCATTTTTTCAAATTCAAATCACATATTTAGAATAAATCAATTTAAAATTAATTCTCATTGTCAAAACCAAAACATAGGTTTTTATGAAATAAAAACTATCAAAAGAATGACATGTGTTTATGTCCAATTAAAATGAGAACTTACTTCTATTGACCAAAATTGGATTAAATGATAAGAAAATAAAACAATTACACTTAAAAACAAATTAAAAATATAATATAACTATCTATTAAATAAGTTGAAAAATTAGTTTTAAATAATAATATATTATTTTTCACTATTCACTAAAATATGAATTTCATCAGAAAAATACCAAAAAATTAACCAAATTAAATTTTCATTTACTGATTCTATAAAATAGTTATATTTTTGTTAAATATAACATATAAAAGTAGAAAAACTATATTTATAAAGGGTTCCCCTTTAAAAGGCAGTAAAACTACCTTTTAAAAAAATTAAAGTATTTTGTGCTTAAATTTGGATTCATTCTAAATTTAAACCTTTAGAATATATTGGATAAATGAAAAAACATTCAACAAACATATATAATAATATTGTAGTCAGTTATGTTCTTATCTTCCAATATAATGGTTGGGCGTTAACTAACATTTAAAATATTATTATTATATTATATTTTTTTGGTATAACTCATAGTTTTGTACAATGTAAGATTTCAAAAAACCCATTATTGTGTGTCAATTATGCTACCTTACATAGTTTACTCTTTAATATAAAATTAATATCTTATTCATAAATATTAATAAATAGGAAAATTCATTATTTTATAAATACCTAAGATTTACATCATTCCCCCTTTTGGAAATTTTATCCCCACAATTTTCAAATTTGGCTCGGTAACGTCATTAAGAATCCCACATCAGAAAAAGGGTTAATATGACTACCACTTTAAATTAAATAATAGATGTAAAAAATATCACCTGAGATAACACATTCTATGGTTCCATATAGGAAAACATGGATATAGAAGAGAAATAAGTGTCATGTTCTGATCGAGAGGAATGCAAAACATGATCATGATAATGTCAACAACAAAAAAATTCCAAAATTTTTATTGGTTAAACAGTCTTTGAATTCATGGTTGGAAATGTAAATGAATTTTTTTTTGTTTTAAGATCCTTTTCATAAATAAAAGGAATTTATATACGATATTTACTAATAACATAAGGAAACATATTTACATATAAAATATAGTTTCATCCTTTAATAAATTTCAACCCTAAACTCATCTTTTATCCAAAAAAATAAGTATTCAAGATGACTTGCTCACTACTGAAACACTATAATAAACTTTGTGAGAGTCACATAATCCAAATATGATGAACCATATATTTCTCATATGTTTATACATTAATCAGAACCATACTGTTTAGTACAAGATCGGATAATCCCCAAAAAGAATAGTCTTTTATTAAAAAAAATATTACTCTTATTATCCAAAACTAGATACACAATACCAAATGTTCAAAAAATATCATCAAATAAACAATTGTCCTTAAAATTCTTTAAAATTACCCAATCTATGATTAAAACACAAAATTCAAAAGGATTTGATCACATTTTCTTCCATGATAAATTTTAACGTTTATCTCCGAATAACATCGACTACTCTTAAATTCTCATACTTAAATGTAATTTCCTAGTCACATATTCTCCAATATAGTTTAATAAATTCGATAAATAACCCAAATCACCATATGTACATAATAAAAATTTAGGTTCTTTCAATATAAAATTTAACCATTACTCTTAAAAAATAATCCCATGGTATTCTATTTTTATTAGGAATATTGTGTTCCCAATATAGAAAACGTCTTTCCAATTAACATTTATAAGTTAATCACCAAATAATTATATACATTTAATAAAACATAAGTTCCAAAAATAAAATTATTCCTAATTCATAATATCATTTAAATAATAGAATAATATATACTAACATGGGACTTCAAAAAGGAAAATGGTGTACAATGAACCCTTATCTCACTTTGGTTATGGGTTCAATTCCTACAGCCTACTGGATGACGGGTTGTCACCCATCTTGCGGGTTTTACCTTTTTTTAAATCTCCAAAATAACCTGATGATTTTTTAAACTCAATGGTTATCCTATACATCTCATTTTTATCCCAACACAAAAAAACATCACCATATTAATTCATGAAGTCTTATATATATTGATATTTATTTATTTCACCTTTATATGATAAAATAAAACTATTCCCAAAAAATGAAAAAGTACCTTGATCATGGTGTCCACCTAGATTCACCATCCTCTTGTTCACGTAGTAGAAGGTCCATGCATTGCAAAAATGATTTATAGATTCTTTGAAATCATGTTATTCCTTTACCCAAATACACCTTGTACAACTTGGGTAATATGGGTGTTCCTAGAAATATAGTTTCAGAAAATATTCATGTATGAAATATAATTTCAAAACTTCTGATAAAACTTGATTTTTATAAAAAAAATCAGACTGAGTTTGAGCTGAAATATTTAGTTAATAATCTTTTTAGAATACCGTTTGTATGTGTAGAAGGACTATATTTTAAAAGAAAATATAAATTGGTTGCACAATGGTCTCCTTCCTCATCACTATTTTCAACATCATAATATGCCTTCAAATCTTGTGATATGGTAAAATATTTCAAAAGTTCTTGATAATAATTAACATTCTGGAAAATATAATAATATTGAGAAAATAGGATTTGACTAAATAAAACCAATGATCCATGATGGTATCAAGGTATAGTGGAGGCATTTTTTATCTCAAACCACTTCTTGCAAGTGAGTTGTATGTTAGAAAATGATTCACAATCATCAAGACATGACATTGCAATAATGATTGTAAGAATGTCATTAGGAAAAGATATGAATGTTGTTTGAGATCCTCCTCCTTACATTTCTAATAGACTTTCCTTGATCTGAAAAATTTATAAAAAAAATTTAACTGAAAGAATAGACAAAGAGACTTTCCATGTGGTTATCAAAAACTCATAATCCCTAAAGTTTTCTAAACCATTATTTTTATACGAACTATAAGACACCATCCTTAAATGTTACTTAATCATTAGTTAAGTTGATAATTTTACATTATTTCACATAAAAGATATTTTTAGGTTTAGATCATTAGATAATTACGTCATAACACACACATAACAACCTAATTATTATAATTAGACACTTCTACTCAACATACATTTTTTTATAAAACAAAAAGTATTTAAAAAGAAACATGGAATTATTTCATGTTTTAACGACATAACTTTTCCTTGTTCCCATCATTGACTCTATTCTTCTATAAGTCTTATGAAAAATATTTCAAAACATGGGATGAGCATAAAAATTTTAATAAGGGATACATAAAGATTGAAAAACCGTTAGTCTTCAAAAAACATAAAAACTATGAATACATTATCATAATGTAATACTTTTTACCTTTAAGAAGTAGAAAAAACATTTCACTTAATAAAAGCTCATTGATTACACTTTTTTATCCAAAATATTACCAAAAATCCCATAGATAGAAACATATAACATATAAAGGTAACTTGGGACATAAACATACTTAAATAGAATAACCAAATAGTCTACTTCCAAAATATCACTAAATGAAATTTTCATATGGCTAACTTCCATACCCAATTCATTAGAGGTTATACTATTACACCCCTTCCATGGTTTATCACAGAACCACCCATCTTTAGTTTATCATGTAACCACCCATCATTGATTAATCACATAACCACTCATCATTGGTTTATCACATAACCACCAATCAATTTTCAAAGTACCATAACATAATCACAACACATAAAAAAATAAAGGAAAAATAACATTTCAACATTATAATCACAAGATATCTTTTCAAGATATTGATATAATCAATTTATTTAAAACATTAAAAAAGAAGTGTTTTGAATCAAAATGTCCCATACCACTCTAAAATATTTGAATGAAATTATCATTTTAAAATATTTATGTGTACATTAATAAATCCATAAAAAATATTTTAAAAACATGGAAATTAAATATATGGTTTTAGAATAATAAATCTATAAAACATTTAGAACGATGTTTTAGTTAAAGATTCTCTTACCACATAAGATACACTTGAATAAAAATTACAAAGTGATAATGCTAAAAAAACTCCAAATATAATGATAATATACTAATTCGTGATAAAACCTATAAAAATGTTTTTCTAAACACCATATAGGATAATAATGGTGCATAACATCAAGCTATACCTCAATGAAAGGAGATTGAGGCAAATTCCCTTACATTGAGTCGAAATCATCGTGTATAATTTTTATTAATTCTAAATAATAAAATTAAATTAATTTCTACTTGTTTGGGAACCCTTTTCAAGTTTATTATTCTATTTATATCACTTATTACTATGATATAACAATTACAAATTTAATTATGTTCATATCAGTTGTTTTGTCGATATTTGGTACTTTATTTGAAAATAAACCTGCTTTGATATAAATTTTTCATGTAGTCATTTGTATATTATCTCAAGAATATTATTCATTATTTAAATATCATATAAATTCAGTATAAATTTATTTATTATAGTCCATAACAGTTTTAGATAAGAAATTGTAGGCATTGTTCATGGATACGGCAGGTCGTACATACTAATAAATGCTACATTCATTTCTTTGTCATATTAATGGAATAAAAAAACAGTTGATAAATAAGTATATTATAATTCCAGTATAATATATATGTTATATATGTTACAAAATATTATTAACTCCATCCTTTATAAGTTCCATTTTAGGAATTAATGATTCTTATCATTTTGAGGGGGTCGGTAGTCCGTACTTCCTCAAATGAAATTGTTGTATTTACACATTATAGAAAAAATAAATTTATGTTTTCAATAAAAATTACTGAATAATGGAGAAAATATAAATATAATAAATATCATATATAAATAAATTTCCATCATATTGTACACCAAGAGAGGTGGTTGGAGAAAATTTAACAATCATCGTTTCATGGGGTTGTAGTTCGTCCTACATAGAAACAATATGTTCGTCGCCAATTGATAGAGTTGTGTGTAAGTGTAGTTAGAATACATATCATAAGAAAATCCTAGTATATTTAGGATACTATTTTTTTAAATCATAAAATAAAATGATCTTTTGGAGTTTATAAGGAAAATAATGGAATGGATCTATAGAGATGATGTCACCTCTAAATCAGGTAACTTCTTTTGATTTGATCCAAAAGACTTTCATGAATTGAATTCCTCACAACTTAAGGCTTCTAGGAAGAAGGGAGGAAATTTTGGAGCCTATTTTAACATATTTTGGACAAAAAGAGGGGATTGATAGGTGTCAGTAAGTGGGTAGATATGGTGGCCTTTTTAAGAGGGAGGAGGGGCACTTTTGAAGAGTCTTAAATATTATATTATTGTAAAATAATTTTCGAATTATAAAATTTCCAAAGTGATATATTTTGAGTGTAATATGAGGATGATTCTAAATCATCTCAACCAATTTGTTTTATACAAGTTAGGACATAAAATTATCCTTATCCTTCATCTATAACCCTTCATTAAAAACATTAACTTTTACCATGTCTTCTTTATTTTCATAATATATGGTTTCTATAGTTACTATAAAATACCAAATAACCCAAAAGTATATCATTACTTAAATTGGTAACATTATATTAGTCAATTTTTCAGAATCATATATTTTTTGGACTATTATATCATCTAATAAAATATTATTTGTTTTAAAAACCCATTTATTTCAATTTTGACACTATTTAGTAACTAATTCTTAAGTCATAAAAACATTAATCCTTTGAAAAATATATATAAAATATAATATAATATGTCATTATAATCCATAAAATTATTTTATTGCATCAAAATTTTCAAATTTCATTTATTTTAATATTTATGATATCATTTATTTGAATGTTTCATTAATAAGGTAATCATTGCATCATCATTGTGTCATAAATAAATTTATATATTTAATATATAAAAATTATAAATAAAATACAATGATATAGGAAATATTTTTAGGTTTCTAATTACTATTTATTATTGAATATATTCATTATAAAACCCTATATTAAAATTATGTACGTAAAAGATACATGTTTATCTTATATTTCTCTTTACATTAAATTAATTATTTTATCATGTCATTATCACACCCATGTGGCTCCATGTGGTCCAAAAATCGACCCAAGAATGACAATGGTATTAAATATCGAATCCAATATTATTATAACTTGTGTTAGTGTAGTTTTATTTTATTATAATATAATTTTTTACCCTTATTAACAAGATTTAGCCTTTAACCATGGTAAATAAAAATAATTACTGAAGTTTCTATTCATAATTTCCAAAAATAAAAGGAACCTATTTACACAATTTAAACCTTATAATTCAAAATATGGAATCCATTTTTCCTAATTCAAAACATAGAATTTTTTTAAATTAATTTAAAATTAATTTCCATTTTCATAACAAAAATGTAGGTTTTTACGAAGTAAAAACAATTAAAAGATTAACATTTTTTATGTCCAATTTAAATGAAAAATTACTTCTATTGACAAAAATTGGATTAAATGATAAAAACATAATCCAATAAAAATTTAAAACCAATTAAAAATGTAATCCATCTATATAAATAAATTAGATGAAAAAGTAGCTTTGAATTAAAAAGTATTATTTTTCACTATTCATTAAAATATGAATTTAATCATGAAAATACCAAAAAATTAACCAATGTAAATTTTGATGTCCCTCTTCTATATAAGAATTTTATTTTTTCAATTAGAATATAATAAAGTAAAAAAAAACTATATTTAAAAAGGGATCTTCACCAAAATGTTGTAAAACTACCTTTTAAAAATATAAAAGTATTTTATGCTTAAAATTTGATTCATTCTCATTTTAAGACTCTAAAATTTATTATATAAATGTTAAAATATTTAAAAATATATATATAATAATATTTTAGTTAGTTCTGTACATTCCCACCAATAGAAATTCTAGGATTTAACTAAAAATTTAAATATTAATAATGTTAGTATAATATTTTTGGTATATCTCAATTTTTTGTGCAATGTAAGATCTCAGAGAAACCAATTGTTTCCTATCGAGTATGATATCATATATAGTTTACTATTTAACATAAAATTTATATCTTATTCATAAATATTAGTATATATGAAAATGTATTATTTTATAAATACATAGGTTGTAACATCATTACCCTGTATGGAAAGTATGTCCTCATAATTTTCAAATTTTTATTAGTAACATCATTAAAAATCACACATCATAAAAAAGGTTGACAAAACTACCACTTTAAAATAATGAAAGAGTAGTAAAAAGGTCACTTAGATAACACATACTATAGTTCCATGTTGGAAAACATATATATTGAAGAAAACTAAATGTCATGTTCTGATGGAGAGCGATAGAAGACATGATCATGAGAAGGTGAAGAACTAAGAAACTCTAAACATGTGATTGGTTAAATAGTATTTTATTTTGTAGTAGGAAAAGTATTTGTAAATTTTTTTTGTTTTAATATCCTTTTCATAATGTTTAGGAATTTATTTATGAGTTTGACTAAGAATGTAAGGAAACATACAGACTTGTAGAGTTTCATCCCTTAAAAAATATGTACCACAAACTCATCTTTTCTCTAAACAATGACTATTCATGATGACTTAGTCACACCTGAAACACTAGAATCAAATTTTTGAGAGTCACATAATCCACAAATAATGGACCATATATTTTAATTTTCTTCACACATTAACCAAAACTGAAACATATAGTACAAGATTATATAATCCCCAAAAACAATAATCCTTTAGAAATAGAATTACTAATATTAATCTCCAAAATTAAACAAACAATACCCAATGTTAAACAAAGATCATTCAATAAACAATTGTCCTTAAAATTATATAAAATAATCCATTCTAATATTGAAACCCAAATTTCAAAAGTATTTGATCACATCATCATCCACAATAAATCATAACATTTATATCTAAATAACATAAACCACTCTTAAAGTCTCATACTTAAAAGTAATTTCCTAGTCACATATTCTCCAAGCTAGGGTAATCACATACATAAATAACCCAAATATTCATATGTAATAATAAATACATAGATTATTCCATAATAAAATTCAACCACTACTCCTAAAATTAAATCCCATAGTGTTGTATTTTTATTATGCATATAGTGTTCCTAAAATAGAAAACATCTTCAAAAATAATATTTATAACTTAATCACCAAATCATTTCCCTATAATAAGGTTATATTTTGGATAAAACATAAGTTCTCAAAATCAACTTATTATTTATCCATAAAATAATTTAACTAAAAAGAATAAGTCATACTAACTGGGGACATCACATATTCCAGTGGTATATAATGCACCCTTGTCACACATAGGTTGTGGGTTTGATTCCTACAGCCTTTCCAGAAGTGACGGGTTATCATCCATCTTGCGGTATGTCCCTTTTTAGAAAACTCAAATATAACCCTAACATTTTTAATTTCAATGGTTGTCTTATACAAGCCATTTTCATCCCAACTCAGAAAATGACCTCACCATTTTAATTCATGATGTCTTATATATATTGAAAATTTTTATTTCACCTCCATATGATAAAATAAAACTATTACCATAGAAATAACATTGTACCTTGATCATGGTGTTCACCTCATTTTATTGACATCTTGTTCACATAGTATAAAGTCCATGCATTGAAAAAATGATTTATAGCTTCTTCAAAATCATTATCATCCTTTATCCAAATACAGCATGTACAACTTGGGTCGTATGGGTGTTCATAGAAAAATTATTTCATAAAATAATCATGTATGAAATATAATTTCAAAACATCTGATAAAACATTATTTTATAAAACAGTCGGACTAAGTATGAATTGAAACATTCAATCAATGGTACTTTAAAAATACCATAAGTATGTGCTAAAATTCTATATTTTAAAAATCAAATATAAATAGGTTTCACAAGTGTGTCTTTCTTCAGAACATTTTTAAAAATCAAAATGAACTTCAAAATCTTGTGATAATGTAAAATATTTGAAAATGCCTTGATAATATTTATATTTCTTGAAAATATGAGAATATTAAAAAATATGA
Organism: Viscum album; assembly: GCA_963277665.1. Lineage (NCBI taxonomy): Eukaryota > Viridiplantae > Streptophyta > Magnoliopsida > Santalales > Viscaceae > Viscum > Viscum album. Next base: position 25,486,500 of record OY728132.1, on the reverse strand, counting down.
TTTGATTAAATACAACCCATGATCCATTATGGTATTGAGGTATAGTGGAGGTGTATTATATCTCAAACCACTACTTTCAAGTGAGTTGTACATTTAAAAAAGTATCACAATCATGCAAACATGACTTTGAAATAATGATTGCAAGCATTTCATCAGGAAGATATAGGATTTTTGTTTAGATCCTCCTATTTCTATTTGTAACCAAACTTCCTTTATCTAAAAAAGTTATAACACAAGGATTTAACAAAAATAATAGACATAGATCCTTTCCATGTGGTTATTGAAAAATCTAAATCCATAATGTTATCTAAGCATTTCTTATGATATCAACTATAAGGCCCCAATCTTAAATGTTACATAATCATGAGTTAAGTCGATAATTTGACTTTAATTAACATCAAGGATCTTTTCAGGATTGGATATTTAGATAATTAGGTCATAACTCATGCATAACAACTTTAATATTATTAGTAGACACCTCTACACAGTATCCATTTCTTCCCATAAAACAAAATCTCTTAAAAAAGAAATATGGTATTGTTTCATTTTTTAAAGACATATCTTTTCATTGATCCCATACTTTACTGTATTCTTATTTAATTCCTGTGAAAAAACATTTCAAAACTTAGGATGAGAAAAAAATGCTCAATAAGGGATACACAGAAAAGGAAAAATTGTCAATCTTCAGAAAACATGAAAACCACAATTACTTTATCATTAATTTATACTTTTAAACTTTATCAAGTAGAAAAAACACTTCTCTGAATATAAGATCATTTCTTACACTTTTTGTAACCAAAATATTTCCATAAGTCCCATAAAAAGAAACATATAATATATAAATATAACTGGGGACATAAACATACTTAAATCAAATTATCATATTGTCTACTATCATACATAACACTAACTGGAATATTCATATGTCCAACATCCATACCCAATGCATTGGTGGTTAGAAAATAACCACCCATCTGGGGTTTATCAGAGAACCACCAATCTTTGGTTTATTACAAAATCACCCATCATTGGTTTATCACGTAACCCCCCATCATTGATTTGTCACATAAACACCTGTCAAATGTCCAAGTACCATAAAAAATAATAACAAATAAAATAATAATAAAAGAAAAAAATAACATTTCCACATTGAAATCAAAAGATATCATTTCAAGATATTGATATAATCAATTCATTTAAAACATTAAAAAAGAAGAGTTTTGAATCAAAGTGTCCCATAAATCTCTAAACCATTTGAAGTAAATTATCATTTTAAAACATTCATATCCACATAAATAAATTCTTTGAAATAATTTTAAAAACATGGATTGAAAATAGAAGGTTGTAGAGGAATAAATCTTCAAAACATTTTGAATGATGTTTTGGTCAAAGAGTCCCTTACCACTTAAGAAACACTTCAATAAAAATAACAAAGGGATAACATTAAAAAAGAAATTAAATATCATTAAAATATAATTATTCATGATATAACATGTCAAAAGGGTTTTATATATGCCATATAGGATAATAAAGTTATATAGAATCAAGATATGCCTCAATGAATGGAGATTGGACAAAGTCCTTTAACTTGAGTCCAAATCGTCACGTATGTTCCTTGTTCTTCTAGTATAATAAAATTAAGATAATTGGTTTTTTGAAATCCATTTTTAAGTTTATTATTCTTTTTATATCAATTTTTATCATGTTATAAAAATTATATAATTATTTATGTTTATATCAGTCGTTTTGTTGATATTCGGTACTTGAGTTGAAAATGAACCTGTTTTGATGTAAATTGTCCATGAAGTCATAAGTCCATTATCTACAGAATATTATTCATTGTATAAATATAATATATATCCAGTATAAATTTATTTATAATATTTTTTAAAATTTGGAGATAAGAAATGAAATGCACCATTAATGGAGATGGTAGATTGTACGTACGCAAGAATACTACTTTCATTTCATTGTAATATTAATGGAATTAATGATAAATGATACCTTAGTGTATTATTATTCCAGTATAATATAAACGTTATATGTTTTAAATAATGTAATTAATTCTATTCTTTATAAATTCCATGTATGTAATGAATGGGTCATATCATTTTGAGGGGCGGTAGTCCACACTTCCTCAAATGAAATTATCATATTTACACACTATAGAAAGAATAAATATATTTTTTAAATATAAATTATAGATGAATATATTAAATATATATCACATATAAATACAGTTCCATCATAATGGCCACCATGATAGGTGGTAGGATAAAATTGAACATTAACCATTTCGTGAGGTAGTAGTTCACTTTACACAGAAACTGTAGGTTCATATCCATTAGATAGAGTTCTGTGTATGTGTGGTTTGAATAATTATCATAAAAACATCCTAGTATATTGATTATACTATTTTTGTTATGTAACAATATAATAGGAAGGGAATAGGGAGTGGAGAAGTAAAATAAAGGAATAAACTTGAGAGAAGACATTACTTCTAAATCAGGTATCTTCTTTTGATTTGATCCAAAATGCATTCTTGAATTTCTTTATGTAATAGTTAAGTCTTATAGGAGGAAAGAATGATTTTGGTAGCTTATTTGAGTAGATTCTAGATTCTTTAGAGGTGTGACTAAGTGGGTAGAGGTGGGGGTCTTCTTTAAGAGGGAGGAGGTTACTCTATAAAATTCTTGAAATATTATTTTATTATAAAGTTATTTTCGAATTATTAATTTACAGATTGATATATATCAAGGATAAGATGATTATGGGCCTAAATCCTCTCATCCCATAGGTTTTAGACAAGTTTATGTCATAAAATTAACCTTATCGTTTAACTTTAAACCTAAGTTAAAAACATTAACTCTGACCAGGTCTTCTTGTATTTCCATAATATATGGTTACTATAGTAACTTTAAAATTAAAAGATAACTACATGTGGATAATTAAGGAAAATTTTAATCTTATATAAGTAATTTGGAAAAATATTATATTTTTTGGACTATTATATCATTTAATAAAATAGTATTTGTTTTAAAAAGATATTTATGTTAATTTTGACACAATTTAGTAGTTGATTTTTGTTAAAGTCATAAAAACTAGATTCCTTCAAGAAAAAAGACATTAAATCAAATATAATATATCAATATCATCTAGAAAATTCCTGGATGGAATAAAAATGTTCAAATTTCATTTATTTTAATATTTATGATATCATTTATTTTAATTTTTCAACAACAAAGTAATCATTGCATCATCATTGTATCCTAAATAAATTTATTTATTGAATATATAAAGATTATATATAAAATACCATGATGCAATAAATAGTTTTTTTCTATTGACTATTTATATTCAAATATATCAGTAATATTAACTTATATTAATTTTTTAGTAAAACATACATGTTTATGTTATATTTCTCTTTACTTAAAATTAATTCTTACAAAATGTCCTTATCACACCCATGTGGCTTCATGGGGTCCAAAAATTGACCCAAGGATGAAGATGGTTAGACATATCTCATAAAATAGTAATATGAAATGTGTTAATGTAGTTTAATGTTATTATAATTTTATTTTTTACCCTTATTTAAAATATTTACCCTTTAAACAAGGTAAATAAAAAAAATTACTGACGTTACTATTCATAATGTCCCAAAAAAGGTGTCTATTTACCCAATTTGAACTTTTTGAGTCCAAAAATGGAATCCATTTTTACAAATTCAAAACACATAATTTTTATAAATAAATTTAAAATTAATTCCTATTGTCAAAACAAAAAGGTTGGGTTTTAAGAAGTAAAAACTATCAAATGATAGACATGTTTTTATGTCCAATATAAAAGAAAAATTAACTAAAATGATCGAAATTAGATTAAAGGATAAAAAATAATCTAATTACACTTTAAAAATGAATTACAAATATAATCTATCTTTATTAATAAATCAAATGAAAAAAAATTTGAATTAAAATGTAGTATTTTTTTACTATTCCTTAAAATAAGAATTTCATTATAAAAATACCTAAAATTTAACCAAAGTAAATTTTGATGTCCTGATTCTATAGAAGAATTTTATTTTGTCAAATATAACATATAAAAGAAACAAAAACTAGATTAAAAAAGGGTTCTTTATCAAAATGTTGTAAAACATTCTTTAAAAAATATTAATGTATTTTATGCTTATAATTTGATTCATTATCATTTTAAGCCTCTAAATTTTATTGTATAAATTTAAAAAAAGTAACCAACATATATAATAATATTATAGTTAGTTATTTTAATTCCTTCTAATAGAACGTCTACGCATTAACTAACATTTAAAATAATAATATTATTATTATATTTTTTTCAGTCTAACTCAAAGTTGTGTGAAATGTAAGATTTCAGACAAACTTATTGTTGTGTGTCGAGTATTCTATCATACATAGTTTACTATTTAATATAAAATTAATATCTTATTCATAAATATTAATAGATATGAAATTTTATTATTCTATAAATATCTGGGATGTTACAATTATGTCAAATCAGTTATCTCAAAATAAGATTAACAATATATACCTTAGCCAACTCTCTAACTCTCCAAATAAGAGAAGTATATATGTTTCTTAGAGCTTGATTGGTGGAGACCATATAGGAATGAATGATAAATATCCATCATGCGGGAAATATAGAAAGAGAAACCAAGGAATTTGTCTGAATGTAATGGTAAACATCTTTATTTATGAAAAATAAGGGAATAAAGAAAATTATTTTTGTGGAAAAATGAGGAGTAATATGGAAAGAAATGAATCCCAACCTATGGATACATTTATATTTCATTTTATTAAATTTGGAGAACCTGGGATTTGTCAATGTCAATTCCCACTCTTAAAGGTTAAACCGCAGACCCAAGAAGGACCTATGTTTAAATAAAATGGATGAAGTATTTATCTACTAGGATTCAAGAATTAAATTTTAGATATTTTTTTATTAATGGTATTTTGGTTATTAATCATAATGAAACATCCAGGGATTGTGTAAAATTTTAGAAGAGTATATTTATTCAATAAAATAATCGTTAAGGATACCATCATGTGTTATTATTTTATGGTTTATCATAAGTTAAAATTATTAAACATATATTTTTTGGTTTTTTGTTATTGGAGTTTACAAAGATTAATGATATTTTTGGAAAAAATTTATGGGAATACAACTTATTCGATTAGTATATGAATGAGTTAATTTAGAAAGAATGACTTTATTTTTTTTCACTTAATATTAATGGTATCAGTAACCTTTAAGTTTTATCTTATCTTTTATGTTGTATTGATTATGGGTCATTACCATTTGGGAATGTTATTTTATTTATATTAATAGAGTTTTGGAAAAAGTACAACTCATTTCATCTGGGGAAGACTGTGGGGATTGAACACATAACTAAAGGATTATAACAATTTGGTGCCTACCATTGTCCTACATAATTTTAAAGTTAATATGTCATTATTCTTTGTTAAATAATTTTATGAATAAATGGTAATGATTAAAAAGTGGTGTACAACTGAGGTTTTCAAATTCATGTATTATTTTGGGTAACATGTGTTAACCATGGTTATTTTTGAAAATAGTTAGAGATAGAATAAAATAATTTTCACCCATTAATGGATATTACAATCCGTTATAAGTGAATTTTAGAGCTTCGGGAATAAAAATTTATTATTTGGATATTCATTTCTTGGAGTAAGTGGGGAATTAGAAATTGATCAAAGAACATCCAAGGATGAAACTGTGCTTATTATATAGAAATGTATCTGGTAATTATATTTCCTTATATTATTTGATAGTAAAATAATTCCTCAAATTTAGGAAAGATATGTTGATGCAAAAAAAGTTACCATATTTCCTTCATATCCAATGAATAAAATGGTCATTTAAACCATTACAGATTTATGGTTTTGGGTTCTTTAACATTATTTAATCAGTAAATTTCTTATGATCGATGAACTCTATCATTTTCTATAATTATTTATGATTTTGTTACTTGTCTATATATTCACATTCCACTAATTTTATCTTTCTTATAAACCTATTTATGTGATATTCCATATTACCTTTATACTTCCATTTTTCTCTTATTTAGGATATATTTTATTAACCCTTTTTATGATGTCGGTTTTAAATAAAGGAATTTTTCAAATATCAAAACCTTATTTTTTGGGAAAAAAATAAAATTGAAAGGATTAAGATAATTTAATATACGGATAATATAACACCCCAAAAATAAGTTATAATAACACTATATTCTATAACATATGTGACAGACAACATTGAAATTAAACAACCTAAAAAATACATTTCTTTAAATTTAATATATTTCATAGCTTGAAAAAAACAACCCCATGTTTAAATTAATCATAATATATTATACAATTATAACCTAGTTTCTAAATTAGTGGGTATTAATATTGAAAACTAAAATCAGAAAAAGTTTATGGCATACACATGTAAAAAAACGAAATGATTCCTAAAAAATGTACTTTTTTAAAAAGACAGTTTAGTTATTTTTTGCTCTCATAATTTAATTTTTTTTACATATTTTAGAAAATTTATTTAATAAATTATATTTAGTTTTTTAAATATTAATATAAAAAATTATCTTATAGTTAATTTTTTTATTTTTTTAAAGCATTTAATTTTTGGATGAATAGTGTTAAATACTAATTTTTATTTGAAAGTAGTATTTTCATTTAAATTATATTTAAAGTTAAATTATATTTTCAATTGTATTAAAAGTAAAATTAGGTGATATATATTATAATAAATATAATAAAGAACATGGGTACAGGGGGTTAAACTAAAACTATAAGGGATAAAGAATAATTTCCCTGATTATGGTAGAAATGGGTTTGCAGGGGGTTAAACTAAAACTATAAGGGATAAAATGATAAAAAAAATAATCTATAAAATATATTTTATGGATATATTTAGACCTTTTAATGTCTAATTCTTGATAATAATATATTTTGGACCCTTTTTCTTCATAAAAACATGGGTACACCTTTTTTTCAAAAATTACAAGGGTGTCAATCACCTCACTTTTAAATCCACCTCTCTCCTCTATTATTCACACATTAAAACCCATTTGTTTTAGAGAATACCAACCAAAATAACATAAATAATTCTATAACATTATTGTATAATCCTTTTTTTTTCAAAAATCCATTCTTGTAATACTTTAGGAATAGTCTTAAAGAGGTGGTCTGAGAATAGGTAAAATTTCTAACTATATGTTTTTGTAATATATCTTCTTCCACATCATTAAAATATTAATAAGTTATTATTATATATAAAAATTATCTCCTATATAATTATATTTAATTTTTTTAGGGGAATTACTGATATCCTTCTCCTCTTCCCTCAAATGGGAAACGATAACATTTCTCTTATATACGTCAGACTACCTCCTCATAAATAGATATGAATCATTTTCCATCAACACCTCTCATAGTTAGGTGTGATGATAGATTTAAAGTATATATATGATTTTTATGACCTAATTTTATTTCTGGAGTAATTATTTCATATATAAATTTTTAATTTACACTATTTAATGGATATGATAACCTCACTCATGTGTATTGCTCACTACGACCTCATGAAAAAGTGTGATTCCTTTTTAAATAAATGTTTACAAGGAAGGTAATAAATATAAATTTAATAAATATATGTGAAATTAATTAAATTATTATTATATTAATAACATATTTATCATTATAAAATGATGATATATCACTTTGTTTCTTACCTTTTCACTCACTGAAAGATAATAATGTCATTTTTTCATATGTGGACTATTGACTTCGTGAAGGGATGTGACTCTCTTTTCAACAGCACAACATAAGGATGAGATATATATATAAGTTTGTTTAAATAAAAAATATTTTATTTATTATATTATCATTATTATAGAAAGATAAAATATTACTTACCTACTTTCCAAAATGTTAAATGAAAAAAATGAAAATGTTACTCATGAGTACGTGGAACCAACTGTCTCCATGATCATAACATTCTTAATTTCCCAAATCTATATTTCCTGATTAGTATTAAAATTAAATTTATGTAGAAATAAAATAATTATTTATTTTATTATTCATCTGGGTATTTTTAAATAATGACTTATTAGACCAATAGTCAACCTACCGAAGCCATTTTTGACACATAAGTCAAATTTCATTGAAACACCCAACATAAAAATAATTAATAAATTAATTGTATATAACATGGTAATAATTTAAATAAAATGAATAATAAACTTTAAATAGGTTATTAATAAATTAAATAATCAAATAAGTTAACAATTTAGTAATATAAAGAACATGCTTGACGAGTAAGACTCAAGGTAAGGGACTTCATCTCAATTTTTATTCATTAAGGAATATTGTAATTTTATGCACCTATTTTATTTTATATGGTGTATATAATTCTCCTATTATGTATAATATCATGATTTAATAATAATTCATGGTATTTAATGTTCCCACTTGAATTTTTTCATCTAAGAGGATTTGACTTAAAAGCTACCATGTGTAAATAATTTCCTAACTCAATTTCTTTTTTCTAAGTTATATTAGTTCGTTGTAGTCATAGTTATTCTAAATTTATATGTATAATTAATTTTTAACATAAGTTATATTTCCACTTGTTTTAGGTTTATTTATAGTTGATACGTATAATCAATTCATTCATTACTTCTATCTTCAAAGCTAAGATCATTAAAATGTTTTATTTCACAATCTCATTCTAATCAAGATTATTTATCCATGAATTACAGTTGAAGGAATTTTTTTTCTAATTATCTAATAAACCCATATAAATTTATCCCCCTATAGTAATTCATTATATTTTCACGTAATTTTACTCTTCTTTCCCACAATTTTTTACATAAAATAAATGAGAAGTTGTTTTAATGAAAATCTGACTTCATTTTTCTCTACGTTCGGTAAATTGTTCTCTTCCAGTACCATGTTTTATAGAAACATTTTCAAATTTTTTTAATATTTTATATTTTATTTCATTAATAAATCTTTACCCATTTTTAATTTTAAAAAAAATGAACGTAATATTTGTTTTAACATACTCAAAATGAACGTAATTTACATGTAGTGTTCTATATTAAAATTTATTTTTTATCCTGGGAAATATGGATAAATTTGTATTATTTACTCAATACTAATATTTTTTGATAAGGTACACTATTTTTTAATTTAATTTAGTTTTTTATATAGGAAGAATTATTTGGACATACAATGATGAGTGGGGAACAGAATTATATTTCCCCTATATGAATTGGTAGTATCGTGAGGCGAATTAATAATCTAGAATTATACGAGATTCTACCTATAGTTTCAAACCATCTTCTAAAAGATCTTGATAGTGGATGTATTGTGTGCTTGAGAGAATAATGTCAAATATTTAATGATTTTTTTCAGTAAGAATTTAGTTATTATTATCCTGGATATTTTCTCAATGATATTATCTCTAGATGCATTACATTAGCTACATGTTGATTAAATAGTATGTGTTTTATATTACGTTTCAATATTGATTATACTTTATCAAGTAATTTTATTAATGTTTTTGAAAAAAATAATGTGTTTTATATTATCTATCATTACATTTGTATAATGAATTAAAAAAAATTATTTTTAAATTATTTAATACACATTTTTATTCAGTTATTTACCTTTACATTTCATTTATGCTTATTTATTCAGGATATCTTTCATTGTAATTAACCCTTACTAAATATTTGTTCTCATCGTAATTTTTTTCCCTTCCATTGTGAATCTATGAATTATACAATGACAAATATTAAAGGATATTATAATGGTAACAAAATTATTAATGTAAAAATAATTATATTATCATTTATGTTATCAACTATAATATTAAAATCAAATATATATCTAGTATACCAAGACTACTAAGCTATTTTGTCCTTATGGATGTGATTATTTGTTTCATTTCCAATGTAATAAAGTAAGACACTAGCTTTAAGTTACTAGGGATATGTTCATTACAGTTATGGATACTACCCTAAGTTAGAGGGTAATGGTAATGTAATTTAATATCACCTAACACTAAATCATTAGGTATGGGCTAGGATTTCTTGAATGAGGTGGATGATTTTTGAAAAAGGATGAAGTGGTTATTTTTGAGTTTTGTGGTGGTCTGGTTAGAACACGAATACCTAACATGTATTATTCAATGATATATATTTATTTATTTATTTTTCTTGATCATACACATGCATATGATGATATATATTGTGGTAATGTGGATAAACCCTACAGATATGTATTTAATATACCCATCATGTGAACCATGGTATAGACCTTATATTTAACATTATGATCATATTGTTTAAAATAGATTCATTTGGGGCATCTTTAAAGTTTTAGTAGATATGTTTGAAGATATTCTCTAGGTTGTAATGGATCTTTCTAGTGATTTTTTTAATTTTTATATGTGGTTGGCCTAGTGGGGGATCAGTTCGTATATATATTATTTATAACTTGTGTATTTAATGTTATAGAATATATGTGTTGTAACATTGATTATTTATTACGGAAGATGATTGTTTTTTATGGTTATGATGTTGTGGTAATAATATTCCCAATTAATGTTTTATTCCCTCACAACTAGTCGGTGGACTTTGGAATATGTGGCAACACACCTGAGTTTATGTTGCAATTTGGTTAGGATACGATTGAGTGGTTTTAGTTTGAAAATTAAAAATAAATTACCTATGGATCAATTAAATTTTATTTACATTTTAGGACTATTAATTAGAGATAGAAATGTGTCATAGCTTATGAAACACCATAGGTTGGTAAGTCAAGAACACCTTTTCGGTGGGAAGTGTGCGTTAGTAGGGTTATGGGAGTTTTTTTATTATTTTCATTGTTATATTTTAGAAATATATTCATATATTATTTTTTGGTTTGAAATTAATAATTATGGTTTTGGATCTTATCTCATATTGGAAAGATGTGTTTGTACATGTATCATACATGGAATAAATTATTCACATGAAATATATATTCATTTGTGTGATTATTTTTTATTATGATAGTGGTTTGGTTGATTAAATTTTATTCAATAACTTATATAAAATTAATCAATATATCTTTTATTTTAATTTCAATAAGTTGGATCACTTTTTTTTCAAACAAAAAATTTGGATATTATCATTGAACATTATTTGATGATAACTGTACATTCTTTGGGTGTAAGGGATGTTTAGTGACCCTTAGTAACATAGTTCAGTAATTGAATGTCTTGGTGATGGATTAATGTCGGTGTGGTATTCCTAAGAGATGACTTGGAAAAGGAATAGGTTTCATTGTTGAGTTTGACACCTCTAAGAAGGTGTAAAAAAGGCATATGCTATTCCTTATTCTTTTTCGATCTAATGCATTATGGATTTTTGTATTATGTATTTTCATAGAGGAAAGTTCTGGTTTCATTTGTAGACTTATTTTGTGTGTTTTTTTATAGCATAGTGGATAGAGACAAAAAAATTACTAGGTCTAGGATAGGTAAAGAATATGAAGAGAATAGGTAGACCCTTTGTGGTGTTGGAATGACATCAGGGAGGTGGTGATCTTGGTTGGTCTTGAAATGAGTGAGTTTCCTTTATCCAATTATGAAGAAATCATTAAGGGTGGTTTTACCTAGATGATATTGAAATAAAAGGAATGAATTATTAGTTTTATAGGTGTGTGATCTAAGGCATCATGGTTTGAGTCTTATGGGGGTTTGAGTTCAGTTTCCTATTTTAGTGATACAAGAGTGTATGCATGTTGAGTTTAGACGACATGAAGACAGGTGGTGGATAATAACCCATTAGAGGCTTCTCAATAGAATCAAACAACCTTATAAGTATATAGTGGAGGTTTTCATGGATTTTTAGGCGAAATATTAAATGTGTGTGCGAATGTGAATGTTTGTTTTTTATGTTGCTCATTTGTCTTTTATATTGGTGAGTGGGTCATGTTCAGTCCATTGAGAATTTTATGGCTTATAAGGGAGCCCAAAAGATTTATCAATGATGGTGTGGTGATGAATATCTCGTATTCCAAATTTCTCATAGGTGAGATGTGGGATTTTAGTGGGCCTCAGTTAAGGGATCACACTTGGAGGGAGGATATTGAGGTTATTGAGAAGACTCTTATGGACATGGTGAACATAGATTTTTAATTATATTTTGAAGTGATGTATCTAATATAATATGTACCATCAGATCTATATTAGAGTACCAAAGCATGGTTGATCGGATCAGGGTCCTTGATAGGGGTTGGAAGGGATAGGATGAGTGTATCTTGGGAATAGATAAACAAATGTAATGATTGAACCTATCCAGGTTTGTTATCAACAATAAGTGTATGTAAATATATTTAATGGGAAGTTACCTCATGGTTATTAGATTATGTGACCCTTTTTAGGTAAATATTGGTGAATGTCAAAGATGATGAAACTGGAAAGCCTGTTTCAAGATGCAGTTTGTGTTTTCTATTGGCCCTAAGACATGAGTGAAGTAGTCAAGAACTATCATTACATATTGTAACGTATGTGACAGAGACTATAGAAATAATTTAATTTGGTTCATTATAGAAATAATTATGATACATATATAGAGGGTATCATCAAATTGGACATGGGTTTATGACTCTCATATGAGAAGGGTTATGGGTGCACTAAGACTAGTTAGAGGATGATCAAGCTAAACCCATGATATAGTTGGGTACACAGATCTGATTTTATATAGTTCCTTATTAAATACATGGTTTATGAAATCAAATGTGGTATTTAATGAATTTTTTGTTTCAACATCAATATTGAGAATGAATTTAATTTGATATGTGAGTGAGATAGATTTTGGACACAATGGTGCTCATGTGGGGATTATGATAAAGGATTTGGTTACTAAAGGAGCTAACGATATAATTACAATGAAAGTAAGTTTTTTAATATTTCTATGGGAGCTTGTATTGTTTCTAGATTCATCTATGAATTATGGAATTATAATAAAGTTTTTAATGATACTTTCGTAGGCAAGGCCAATGTGTTTCAACAAATTCATCCAAATTAGTAAAGACTAATGCATTTTCATGTGTTTTGATATTGTGATGTGTAAACCACATTAAAATCATTTTCCTAAATTTTAATGTTGTGTTTCAAGGATCATACCTAGGTTTCATTAGGATAGACTAGTGTATTCTAGTTTAGGAAAGGTGTAGTTGAGCTATGCCTATTTTAGTTCAGAATTGTGAAATAGGAGAAGTATCAGATTCATATCAATGTATGGGAAGTTGAGAGTTAGGGGTTATTCCATGATAGGGATTTTTGTTGTTTATTTTTAAACCAATCGTTTGTTGTATTTTTTCCCTTTCAAATTGAAAACCCTATTCAAGATTCTTCATTTACAAAACATGCGAGTATGGGGAGACTAAGATTCTCTTTCCTTATTATTCTCTATTTCAACCTCCTTTACTTTTTTGTGATTGAACAAGAATTTAATCGTAATTATAGTATTTTTTTGTTTATTCATTTTTTGTAACTTTTTATTATTGTATTTTATTCTGGTGTATCTGGGGTTGTTTTTTAGTTATGATACCACTGGAGAATAGTGGAATCACCCCAAACTTTGGGCTTTTCGTGAAAAGGATGGATGGAATCCTAATATAATGAATTCACTTGATTTCAAATGGTTTCATTAAGTTATTTTTTTTAATATTTATGGATATCTATCATTGGGGGAAATTGATGGATTGTTTGATATTAAAAATTTTAGACATTATGTGTTAGGAGATCAGGTGGATACCATGGGTGGTCCTCACCCCTTTTCATAAGGATTAATCCACATTATATCACATGTTGAATAATGTATTGATTATTATAAATAAATAATTATGGAATTAACATTTTCTTAAAGACTCGATTAATTTAAATTGATTTATAATTAATTTGTATGGGTTTTTAATAATTTATAGACTCCTATTCATGGGAGAAGGTTGATTGGATTGGATGAGCTTAAGAGATTATCAGGGGATAACTCTACTTTTGAGTTAGGTGGTCCCCATAATACTAAACCATATACTTGTTCATTTATGAATATTAATGACTATATGAGAATATGTGTTCAAGTATAATGGATAGGGATTAATAACACCCTATGTGCTGAAATAGGATAGCATTAATCCTATTATAGTTTCAGTAATTTCTTCATTTAATGTAGTGTATTTTTGGAATCGCCTAACAACTATGTTTACAATGAGGTGAAGATGTCAGTTCAGTTGCTATGATAATTGGGATAGGTCATGGTATTTTGGTTGAGTTATAGATATCTGAAGTTGGATTCCTCAGTCTAGTGTCATGGGAATCAAAGTATTGGGTCTAGGGATAATGGGTGAGACGTTCATACATCTTATTATTTGTTTTAAACACCACCTTAAGGGTGGATGAGTCACTTGGTTGGTTTTATGAGTGGGATAAGTATTTTGGGGTCAGACATATTGTGAAAAGTAGGATTTTATCTATGTTATAAGATTGAGATTTCAATTAAGAGAGATGTGAGCAGGGACCCAATTACTAGTTTTGAGAATTGTCTTAATGCCATGGCATTAGGTTACCAAGGGTCTTAGTGTAATCTCCTCAGGATAGTCCTTGGTTAGAAATACTAGTTTGTGATGTGATAATTAGGTAAGTATTTAGACTAAAACTATTTAGTTCATTATTAGGTAGGACCTATGATCTATGGGGTCACTATGTGATGACTATTGTAGGATGATGTCAATGATAAGAAATCGGGTTAGGTTTAGGAAACCTAGTGGACTCCCTCATAGGTTATATGAAAATACCAATAGGTTTTAATATTATTCTTTTGTGATCATGAGTATCTAGAGGATATTTTCCAATAGGTATGGTTGGGTATGAAATATTTTGATCTTATGAGAGGTTTGCAGAGATTTAGGTTATGGTAGTGTGAGTTATGGTGAGCAAACGAGATGGGTTGTTAATCCATGATTAGTACTGCATGTGTGAACTTGAATGTGCACATGCCTGATGGTGAGACTAGGTGTATAACCTCACCATGATTATTAGGATTATTTCTTGGCCCATCATGTGTTCGAGGATATTTTTCCAATATTAGATTCTTGGCCTCACCTTGAGTGAGAAACGAATAGCATAAACCTCCCACTAAGTCAGAGGGTATTCGTCTAGGATGAGGATTCTTGGCCTCACCCAGAGTAAAAGGGTGTTGGAATGGACTACCTTAAGTGAGAGGGTATAAGCCTATGTTATATTCTTGGCCTCTCATTTATTCATATGGTATTAGTATATACCACCCATAGTGATAGTATATGGGCCTAGGATGTGTACTCGGATCTTGTCCTTAAGTGCAAGGGTCCTGGAATAGACTGGCCTAACTAATTCGGTATAATCCGGGGATGGTTTCTTGGCCACACCCATAGTGAGAGGGTGTTGGAATGGACCACCCAGAGTGAGAGGGTATTTTTCTGGGATGGATTATTTTCCTCATATAAAAGTGATAAATTATTAGTCATGATATGACATTGTACTTGATGCTTGGCCTCACCCCAAGTGACATGTATCTAGAATGGACTTTCTTGAGTGAGAGGGTATTTATCAAGGATAAATTTATGGCCTTATCCTAAGAAAGAGAGTGTTGGAATCGAACAAATTGAGTGAGAGTATATTTCTCTAAGATATAGAAAAGGCTTCATATTGAGTGAGTGGGTGATGGTAATGATATGACATGGGACTTGATGTTTCACCTCACCCTAAGTGAGAGGGTGTTGGAACAAATCACCTTGAGTGAGATAGTATTGGTCTATAATGTGTATATTTGACCATACCATTAGTGATAAGGTAGTGGTTGAGACTTTTTTTGATGGGACTATGGTTTATATTGACCCTACCCTAAGTGAGAGGCTATTGGTTGTAGCATGGTATGACACCCAATCCTAAATCATTGAGTATGGACATGTGTTTATGGCATAAGGTGTATTATTTCTATCATTGGTAGAAGTAGGTATGGTCGAGTGTCATGGTATCTCGTTTAGAACATGATGACCCAACACTTATTCTTCTCTGTTGGGTATTGTATTTACTTATTTTCATCATGATTACGCATGTATATGATGATGTATATTAAAATAATTTAATGAGACCCCATTGGAAAGTATTTCTTTCACCATGCATAGGAACCAATGCATGAGTGAAGACCTTATGTTTGACTTTCAGGTCAAAATATATACAATGGATCATTCCTGAGAAGTTTAATGTTTATTTGAGATAAAGATTAAGTGAGGCTTAGGGTTATTCCGGTTATTAATTGTAATTTTATTACTTTTTTATTCTCTTTATTTGATTGTCACTATGGGTAAAATTTTGTGTTACATATTATGTATGACCTATATAATCATTATTATAGAATATATTTCATTTTGGTTTATGCATACTATGATTATGAATTGTGGAAAATATTTGGTTTGACAATTTTCATAGATGGTTATGATATCAAGTTCATAGTCCCCTAAATGTTTGATTAATTTCTTTTCTTCCAGTTAACAACCTCTGAATTATGAGGAGGACTTCAAAATTTCATGTGGAACTTCAGCCCAGGTATTTTAAATTAATTTTTTTGGGATGTTACAATGAATAAATAGAAAAAAGTACTACTAGAAGCTATTTCCTTTATAGTGGTTTATGTAGAATCACATTATGATTTAACTTTTATATATTACATTTTACATAAAAGATAAATTTTCTCTTACAAGAATTTTATTTTTAATGTTTAAGTACTAACCCACAATTCTAGAAGATACCCATTAAAAGGCAATTTTTATTATCACCCCATCTCTTTAATTGAGATAAGCATTTATAAATGAGTAAATCTTATAGAACATTAAATTTTTTTTAAAAAACATTTTATAATAAATATTAATTATGAGTGAGACAAAATAACCTTGTAAGGTAAGTGAGAATATTTGGCATTAAATAAAATGATAAAAATTAATTTAAATGATAAAACTGAGGTAAAGAAATGCACATAGTATAGATCATGATGGATAATATATTGGAACACATTGTTCACATTAACATTATTTTTAATGTTTTATATATATATATATATTTTATTTATTTTTCATAGGATATAAAAATATATGTGTATAGGATTGGTAAATTATTATTTTAAGGTTTATTTTCTTTATATTTCATTGATTATAACCTCTAATTTGATTTTATATACCATTAATAGATGATTTAATTTTATGTGTTTTTTTAAATAATAAATAAAATTTGGACTATTTTATTGATTTTAATATGTTCAAATAAAATTTTAATTAAATATTTAATTTTTGAAAAATTATGTGTTCTCGTATTTTTAATATCTTGGAATTTTTAGTTTTGGTGCTTTTTGACGCACCATAGCGGATCTATAGCATCGGTGGATACTATAGTAATGTTGGGTACTATACATGAATCTATATCAGTAGTGGGTACTATAGTTATACTATTCACAATGGGCCTTCAATCATATAATTATAGCCTTTGATTTTTTGGGACTATGGGTCATGTACTTTGGCGCATTCAAGTCATGTATAGGTTCCCTCTCAATACAATTAAAAATAGGGTTTATCCAAAACTGAATTATTATAAGGATAATTAATTTTTTTTATAAAATATCCATTTTCATATATATTTTTGTTAATTAGTGTGTATAGGAAAATTTACATTATTTATGTTGGACTTTAAAACCATAAGTTTATCTAGGAAAAATTCCAATGTACAACAAGGTGATAGACCGATCATGGAGTCCACTAGACTTGAGGGAATGGGGATTTGGTTGTACACTCATACACTCAACCAATAACAAGAACACCTACACCATTGATCTACTAATAAGGTGATCAATTTGATGGATTGTAGGTTCCTAGTGAATGATTTATATTTCATGGTGTAGTGTATTAACTCTAAATGATAATCATATTAAAAAAGAATTTCATCATGTACAGTGTTTTTAAAGATCAGGGGATTCGTGGTTTATGTTGTTTTAGTTTAAGGGATTGTGTTATTTGTTTCAGATATCATGTAAAATACTATTTACTAAAGATGTTTCAGGATTTAGAGCTGATAATTGAACTCATATAGGTTCAATGTTTCTGTTATCTAATGGTGGATGTTTGGTGGCTCAATCATGGAGTTACGGTTTCTTATTACTCAATTATTTGGTGGTTATATAGCTAATTCTAAAGAATAATAGCATCCGGGTTCATAATTTTCTTAAAATTTTGAAGTATGATTGAAGAATATTCTATCTATTTCTATTCTAGTTAGTTTCTAATATAGTGTAATAATTGTTTTGTGGTTTGTTGTTCTAGTGTTCATAATTGGATATATGGTTCAAAGTGAGACTTTAAATTGGTTCACTAGTTGCTGAGATAAAGGAAATATAATTTTGTGATTCCAGATATAAATTCAAGTGAATTCACTATGAAATATCTAAATCTATGGGGTTTTATTTGTTGTTGTGTTTTTTCTCCCCACTAATAAAAAATTTATAGGCTGTAGTTATTCCCATGGACCATTTTCCTTTAAATTCTACTATTATATCAAGATAATCCCATTTTAACTAGGTTAAGAAGGAACCCTTACATAACCCAAAAGGCTTTATGGTAAAAAGTATTTAGAATTAAATTTATTAAAGGCTTAGTTGCACAAGGCCTAGAAACGTTCTCAAAGGCCCAAATGAACCATAAACCTAGGGTGTAGAATCTTCTACCACATTTATTCCATATTTCAACCTAACTCTTTTACCTTTACTGACACATCATGTCATCCAAATTCAACGCTACTGAATGGTTACCATGTTCTTATTAGTATCTTATCATTGTGTTATGACTTGTTGAATAGATTATTATATTGAACTTCATCATCCCCATAGATTACCATATCTCCTATGGATTCATAAGTTCAAAAACGGTTCTAGCATGTCCAGAGCCCTATATGGATGGCCTATAGTCCAAATGGATCATAGTGTTGGATATGTGGCATTGAATATCAATCCATGTAAATATTACTTTTGTTATTGTTCCCCACTACAACACCTTCTATAGTTCCTTGAAAATTTCAAGGTTGATTCTTCAAATTGATATGATGTTGATCTATGTTAGTGTTAAACAAGATTCAGGGTGGTCGTTCATGTAGCAATTACATATAAATTTTTCAAATATTCAAAATAATGAGTATATTTTCAATATAAAATTTTCATTTTCATTACATTGGATGAAAATTGGTTCAACTACATTGTATTTTTTCAGTGTAGTTATATAATATTAAAGGAATTATTCTATCTAAGATTTCTCTTTATTCTATTTAATTATTATATATTCTATTAAACTGAATTTATTATTTATATTATCTTATAGTCTCTTGTCTCAAAGGTAATGAAGAATTTTTTTTCATGCCTAATGGAGGTAAATAGTTAGGTAAAATTGATTTATAAATATATTTTCATAATTTTTAATATTATTTCATTTTGAAATTTTGGTGATTGTTTAAGTGATTATGATGAATGTTTGTTTTCATTTTTTGTGTCTACTAAATCTTATATCCACTTTTTCATTTATTATCCCTTATAAAATCTATAAAGTCTGTCATACAATGGATATGGATTTTGATAGTGACATATGTTATAATTATTAAAAAATAATATTTAGAAGGATATTATCTTATATGTAACATTTCTCATTAAAATAAAAAAAAATTAATAAGATAGGTTCATAATAAAATATGTTGAGCTATACGCTAAATGTAAATTATAGGAACAAGAATATTCTTTATAGAACAATGATTAGTTTCCAAAAATGTTTTGTTGAAAATTTCTTTGAATTAAATTCCTTCTATATTTTTCATCTCATTCAACAATTTTTTTATATGTTTTTTTAGTTAATATATAAGAATATATATCATAAAAATACCTCAATAACTATACTTATAGAATTCATTTAATAAAAACCAATATTTATATGAATAATAGTGTTTTTTAGTATTCTACCTTGAAAAAATGACCCTATGGGTTGAATTATGACACATCCATATGTTAAATAAGAAAGATATTGAATATAAAATTATAAAAATTATCTCTCCTAAAAAACTCCATTAGTATCCCACATTCCTTAGTGTATCTTAGAAATTTGTCAATATTTTACCATATATAACATCACATGAAACAACTTGTGAAAATATTTACAAAATGCATATCATATATCCTTCAAAATACATTTCAAAGAAATTATAATTAATCTGTTAGAATTTTTTCCAAAAATTATATAAAAAAACTAATGCTTATCGACACAAAATTTATATATAACCCCATGGGACTATTTTTCATGGATAATAATTATTAATTATGTAATCAAAAATATTATTCAAAGAATTTTACCAAGAAAAACAACATTTATTCTCAAGAAATAAATAGATCTAACATAGTATTCCAAAAAAACATATATTTCTAGAACTATGTCTATTATATATAATCCATATATCATGTATAATTATATAATATATATTTATAATAAAAGACCATGAGATATAGAGTATGTTAATCTCATATAGGTCTACTCATTAATTTTTGGATTCTTTGAGTAACTATTATATAAGATTGTTAGTGGACTGAATTGGGAGAATTCTCTATTAAATTTTTGGTTTTGTGTTGGGAGGTTTATTTTTATTTTCAATTCATGATTTTTTTATCCTCCACATATTAATTTCCGCCTATCCTACTATCATGGTCCCCATTTTGGTCTTATGTGTGGGTGTTCAAGATGGTTTAGATTTTCAAAGGTTGATTTGGATTCATCAAGCATCGATGTTGAGTATTGATAATCATCTTAAAAAGGAGGGGTATTATTTCTAGTTGTTGTTCCCCAATTGATGTCCAATATCATATTTGGTTATAATTCCCTCACTTAACCATGACACAGATGGATTTATTTGTTTGGTCCTCCTAGTTCATAATCCTGAAGTGTTCTTTAAGAATCCCATATTTGTCATTTCATGGATTTCAAGGTTTCTTTTATTCAAATAACAGGTACACATTTATCAGTTACCTATTTTTTCATTCTTATTTCCATGTTCCTTTTCTGTGAAGGTTCATAGTAGTGGTATAAGGTATCTTCTAATGGTGTTAATTCTATCCTTCCCTAGTCATCCAATAGCCTATAATAGTTCCTCAATATGAATTAGTGATAGATATATCTCTCTAGTGACGACTTCTAGTGCTTGACATCAATGGTGGTGCAGGGTATTAATATTTTGAATTGGATAATTTAAACTACCTTAGGTTTCTTCATTCAATTTGTTCATAATGTTTCTTTTTTTCATAATGTTCCATATGTATGATCCATGATCTCGAAAGAATATTCGAGGTGGTGTAGGTGGTAATCTATATTTGGGGTCCACAGTTTGTGTGGTTATCTTTAGGTTGGGTGGTGATTATTCAGACAAATCATTGTTCACAGCTTCATACTCGAAGAGTTAAAAGTTTGTTTGTATAAAATTAAAAAAAGTTTATTTTTTTTGTATATGGTAGATGAAAACATAACAATTTGTTCATACAATTAGATGAGTACATCACATTTCAGTCACACAAATAGATCAGTATACCATTTATCACATATCATGATATAGAAATAAACTTCCTTGATAATTCTCAATAATGTTCCCATATGTCAAACCAATCATATTAGAGTAAATATATCAGATTTGTTAATAAAAACCTTTCACATGATTAGAAACATACCTAACTAACCCATTATTATCTCAACCTCAATGTTGGCATAAGTAAGGTATGAATGTATGAAGCTTACCTTATTAGATAACTTATTAACCTTAATTAATGTTGATTTCTATGAAATACGAATCCATAGTATACTAATGAACTAATTTATAAAATTCATTGAGGAAACCTACTGGATCAATCCTGTAATTGAAATCCTAATTTTTGTTTTATGGGTGAATACTACATCTCTATATGATCCCCTACACGCATTTATCTTTATACTTTATCATGGTTTGTTCCATTCAATGAAATTTATCGGCTTAGGGTAATAAATATTTCAAAATCTAAGGAGATAATTATCATTTTAATTTCTTGATATTTTCAGCATGAATGAAATACTTGTAAAGTGGAAATTCTATTATATAACATGATGTATTTTTATATTATTAAACTATTTTAATAAAACACTAACAAACCCATATAGAAAAGTTTCAATATCACCACATTCTAATACATAGATTCCATAATGAGGTTATGTTTTTTACTATTATAGGATATATCAAAGAGAGTTACACCTTTATATATCAATTTTTACATCATTGTGTAACAACTAATACATCACAATATAATCATCATATAAATTAATTAAACACTTTTTGGGTAAATAAATCTTTGAAGATAATATATTTGTAAGTTGTGATATTAGTTTTATTAATCAATATTTTCATTGACTTTGAAAGTTCTATTAAAATAACATTACAAATTAATATCTAATATTATAATTTATTTTAGCATTTTTTATTAAAATTTATACCACTTAAAATCCTTTATATGAATAAAAATAGTTTTTGATATAATTCGAAATAATAAATAATATAACTTTCACATTAAATTATTATTTTTCTAATATATCCAAAACTATTTTAGAATATAATTTTAATAAGATAGCTATAAATATTTATTTACTATACTATAAACTTTTCCATTTTCAAATACAGTCCCACTATGTAATTAGAAATTAGAATATTTAAGAATGAGTTTCAAGTGGACAATTCTATTTTTTAATAAAATAAAGATTAATTTCTTTATTGTATTATTTAATAATTAAATTCCATTAGAAAAAATGTAATATTCACTTTAAAAACTACATTGTTGTTTACTTTGAAAGTCTAAATGTTCAAACATACATCCACTATCCATTTAGAAATTATATTTACTTTAAATTTATTTCTAAGGAATACAAACATCTCATGTAAAAAATAACACCGCATTCCATTTATAGTAATTTTTAATAAATAATTATTAATAACAATATATCATATGTAATTTTATGTGTTTAGAATAATATCTTGAATTTTTTTTATTTACTAAAATATTTAACTAATGGATGGTGGAATATCTATCTCATATATTAATTAATAACATTGATAAAACACTTTTATCATATTCAAAACTCCTTTTATCCATTCATTTTGAAACCATATTATATAATATATCAAATCACATTATACATGTACTAAAATAATATAAAATTTTATATGGAAATAACCATTATTTTATAAACAAATTTTTTTATCACATAAGAGAAAAGAAACTTTAAAATACACATCCTAATTTATAATATCTAAATACATGATGGTTGAATAAATACATTGAAATATTCTCTATATAAAAACAAAAAATTAATCTTCCTTTATATAAATATTATGATTAATCAATCCTTTTATAACATTAAACCCATGTACATAATAACAATAATTTTTTAATGTGTATTTGCAATCATATAACCTTAAAAATAAAATATTTTTTTTCTTTAACATTAAAAAATTACATGTGATATCCCTGAATTTTCTTATACACATTTAGGTATTCTATGAAATAGTATTTCCGATGTCATGGTTTGACACGATGGAAACATTTACCTTTTTTTATAATACCCCATTTAGGCTTTAATAACCCAAAATATTTATAGAAACATCTAATAGATTTTTCTCATTTTTAGATTAACATTTTACCGTTTTATAATATCATCACAACACCATAGTTTTTACCTACCATATCTTAATAATATATTCTCAACATATTGAGGATATAATATAATCTTTTATCATATTCATTTATATTTTAATTTAAAAATAAATTGTCAGAGTCCTTCTGGATATGATTTAAAGAATGATGTTTGCTGGTAGATGTTTCCAAAAAGGAGATCTTAGTCTCCCCATGTCCTAAACATATCGAATAATATTGAGTTCCTAAGTGGATACATAAATTTTTATGGTTATTTTGTATCCAAATAATTATTTTTAAACCTCATATCCACCATGCCTTTTTGTTTCTTGATAAATCCTCTTAAGGTTATATATCATTTTGAATGTATTCAGGGACTCATTTTTATTTTGTTACTTAGGTTCCATGGACATAAGAATTAGATTAGATACACTAACTAAATCCTCATTGTGCATCAAATAATCACATATATATAATTTTTTAATATCATTTCCATTCAGTTTCTTTACAAGTATTTTCTCTTTGACATAATTGTTTTCATTTTTCCTGAAATTAAATATCATGTTTTTATACCAGTCTATGTGATTGAATGCTTTAAGATTCTTTATTTCTAATCTTGACTAAAAATAAAATTTTTAGGGTGAAACAATTTTATATATGATGGAATATTTTTTTCGTATGATTGTTTTATTTTATTGTTATTTACCAACAATTTTTTGAAACATCCCAATATGACACGAATAATTAAACAAGACCCTGATCTGAATCAAAATGTTACTTATCCCTTGGAACAATACCTTAACTATTGAAGGTTGAATAATAAAATATAAATACAAACACAAGTTTTGGGGAATGGTTTATCTATAAAACACATCTGACAACTATATCTATATTAAATTGTACAATGAACCTAATAAAAGTAATATCATAAACCTATAAAAAATACATTGTGATATAATAAAATATCTATATTAATATTCCATGACACAACTAAATGTATAACCTACATTAGTATATACTATCTGACCTATGCTAATTTATATAATCCAATTAATAAATGATACTTGCACATATAAATCAATCATTGCATCATATATATTGGAATAGTGATAAATTTGAAAATGTGAGTTTGATAACTTAATAGGATTTCTATAGTGACCTCTCATACACCCCATCAAGAGGAAAGTAAAGTATATCATACTTGTTTTAGGAAAACATCCCCAACCCATTCAATTTGATATAATAAAATCAAACATATAAATCAAAATAATCATAAATAAATTTTTCATATAAATATTTACTAATTATATGATAACACAGTCATTTTAATGTCAAACGACTCAATCATACATATCCACCTAAATCCTAATGTAACTTGAATAGAATAACATAAAATTGTGAAACTCTCTAGAAAATCCTTCTCTCCCTCTCTAAACCAATCCACCCCCACTAAAGCATGATCTTTAATCTTTCCACTTATAACTCTAAGAGGCCCCCATACATAAGTAGGATCCCTAAACCATGCCCGTTCTCCCGAAAAATTCACATCACACATGTAAAAATTTCCTCAAAAAATAATCATAATAATATTTCACAATATATTTACAATGAAACAATATCCTAATTTAGATACACTAATTTCCTAAATTTCTCATTTTTCATAAAATAATCGCATACCTAAAAAATATACATATCATTATTTGAAATACAAAAACAAAAAAAGAAACATCGCAATATATAAAACACCGTTTAAAAATACTTTTGAAACTTATTTAAAACATTTATTTTGAAATTAAACTTGTAGTCACATGTGATGTTACAAGTTGTGAAATCCTATGGTATTTTGTTTTTTTTATGGGTTGTTTTTTAGAATCATGACATGGATTTGGATTATAAGTGTTTGGAAATATTGTAAGTGTGTTTTGGATATAGTTTGTGGATAAATGGTTTTTTCAACTATTGAGCATTATTTTTGCATAGATGTTGAGTGGTTAATATGAATATAGTTTCATTAGTTTTCCATTAAAAACATTTATATTGGTGTTCACACCAAGAATGAACTTTAATAGGGTTATTTTAGGCTATAAAAAGAGTGTGATAGGGGAGGGATCACTTCCCAATAGCCTTAATGACATGAACATACAATTCAAACCTTAAAATCATTGATTCATATGGATGGTCACTCTACATATGGGATGATCATGGCATGAACCCCTTCTTAACATTGTAAACTAGTGATTTTAAATATTTTTCAAGGGTTTTTTTTTTAAATTTCATCAGGGTTTTTAATTTAGAAACCCCTTGAGTTCCCTCATTTATGGTTCCCAAAATTAAGTGGGAGCTCCCTCTTTGGTTAAAATCATTCCTCCATTGGGATAACATTGATTAATGTATTTTTGGACGAATTCATCATGATTATTCATGGTAATATCCCTCCCTCTCCTTCTATTGTTCTTCCCCTTAATTCATCACTAATTACACTTTCCTTAGCTAAATTTTGGAGGGATGATTTCACCAGATCATGGAGAAATCACAACACAAGTTGGGGGTTTCAGGTGTGGCTCATAAAGGAAATCTTGAAAGGTCATATTCAAGATATCATTCATCTTTCTCCGTAAGATATTTTTTTTCCATGGATTTAAGAATGGATTTTAATGATTTTAAGTTAAATTTTCCATTGATTTAGGTAGATGATTTATGTTTTTTTATTTCCTTGATATAGGTGTATGTTGAGAGTAGTCCACACTCTATTTATTAAGGTTTCAGAACTGTAAAGTCTCCTAGTGAGTATGGCACTAATTATTCCAATTTGAGCTTTTGGTTTTAAATGTTTTAATTATTAATTTGATGGTTTTGGTTGATGAGATAAGTACTAGTGGACTCAAAAGAGGTCAGTAAAAGCCTTTAAATAATTATAGTAACATCGATTGAGTTATGTGGTATTGAATATTAAAATTATATTTATCATTTTTTTATTTTATATTTTTGTTCAATTATTTTTATTATTTTCAATTTTTACATACTTTTGTGAGTTCCCTAATAAGGTTGGGATGGGAAAGTGTCATCTTAATAATCAAAAATATATTGTATAACATTATTAATGATTTAATAGAGGTGAAATTATTGAATGATAATTGAATACCAACTTAAGGGATTTTTAGAGACATGTGTTGGATTTCAAAAAATAAAAAAGATGTCTACTTTAAAATGTATTTTAAAAAGTTTCATTAGATAAATGGAATTTAAAATTGAAATAAGTTATGCAGGAATGTGTTTTTAAATGGTTTTTGAAAATGGAAAAGGGGTTTTATAAAGTATGTTTTATGGTATTTTGTCTAAGAGAATGATGTGAATAATGTGTCTTGTGCGGACGTTTTGAAATGTTTTGGAAAATGAGGTTTGACTTGGGTTTTAAAGGAAGGATGGATGGGCTTGGATTGTATTTTTTTGTTTTGTATGACCTCATTATGGAAATTCCTTATTTTCTAAGGCTTTCATGCTTGATACTATTTGTGGTTTTTCTTTCCTAGTGTATACTTTTTTTCATGATCAAGTAAATGATTTATATTGGTTTGTGATGATACTTTTGGCACCAAAGTGGAATGTTCGTATGGATAGATATAATTAATCCCTTAGAGGGTAGAGATTATTTTGAAGGACCGTGGTTAATGGTTTATGTGTGTGGATAGGTTCTAAGTGGCTAGTTTTCTAGTAGTCAGTTGGTGACTTATGAGATGGGTTTTTTTCCCTATTTTTTATTAACTATATATTATGACTATATGCTTGTAATGGGAAATAGAATATTATGGGGGTGAAGATATTGAGACTTACCTTTTTTATGAGGTAGATATCATAGTGGGAATACAATGTATGAAATAGAGTCTTAGTGTTTTTAAAGGTTGGGTTCTTTATGAGTGAGATGGTTGACTTACGAGATTATGGGAAACCATGTGTGAGACAGATGAGGCTAAGTTGATGGAGATCAAATTGATAAGAGAGAGATGGGATCCTAGATGTGTCTTTTATATTTGAATCCATTAGTGAAGTGGTTCATCCTTGGGTACCTATGAGTGGTTTGGTTAGTCTTGGGATGTCATGGATTGAGTTTCCTTGAGCGAGATGGTAAAAAACTTTTGATGATGTAGGCTCTTTTAAGGGAGACGAGATGGTTAGATGCATACTATGAGATCAGAGGTGTAACAAAACCCTAACTAGTTTCTTTATGTAAATGTTGTGTATTGGATATTGCATTATGAGATGAGACAATTGGGTTCTAGCATGGAGTCGAAGTAGATACAGTTATGTGTCATTATTGAAAGGTTATCACATGAAACACTCACATGTATGCACATATATGCATTGTGTATTTCGTTTTTGGGTGATTGTATTGCACAAGAATAACAGTTCCTATTTATATATATTATATTCTTATCCATTTGATCATAGTAGTACTCAATATTATTGAGGCATTGGGAATTCATAAGGACTAATTGGACACGCTCCTTCCAACGTACATGGAATGGGTTTTAATTCTCATGGGTATACCTTTCTATTTTCTCCCAATACATAAATATATCATAGATATGGACATGTGGTTTAGTCCATAAGACATAGAGGCCAATGATATGTCCAGATAATTAAATGAGTTTAGTCAAAGGCCAATGTATATACTTTTCATTATTATTCATCATGTATTAGCATGTGTTCCATTATTTTATATATGATTTAATTGAATATTTATCTACTATTTTTTCTCTATTATGTTTTATTGTATCAAATAGATAGTTTACTACATTATCTTATGGATTTAAGAGGGCCTTTTATGGTTCCATATTTTATATCATTTTGTTTTTTAGATTTCTTCTATATGGATGTGTCATGATGAATTTTTAGTAGATTAAATAATTAACCTGAAGCCCTTTTTAAAGTGTATAGTATCCATGGAATATTTTTATGCCTTTTGTACTAGTTTTTAGCCTTTAGTGTATGAGTATGCATGCCTGAGGTCACATACAATCCCTACATAAGCATTATATGGGAGGGCTAGGTCGTGGAAAAATGGTATCTGAGTATGTTTTGGGATTGGATAATATTCATAGATGTGGGTTTGGGATTTTTGGACTCAGCTGGAAGATTGAGTATATGCCTATCTAATATGACTTCAGATGAAACCCAAGTTTCAAGGATATGTCCAGTTTTGGGACTAGGCACTGTAGGATGACTTAGGAATTTGGCTAGACTAAGAATTCGTAAATGGGATAGATGAGACTCAGGGTCAGTCATAGTGATCAACTAGGATCCAGTGAGTCATTTGTTAATCATGATAGTGGCATGCTTAGGTAATGATACAATCACCTAGGGGTAGTGTTTTTTGACACGTTTCCTTATCAAAATTGATTAGTAATTGAAAAAAATTATTATATAATCAATGTATTTTGTAATATATTGTAATGGGTGATCAGATTAATATGGATACAAGAGGGATATTTGATTGATTTTGATTGTGATTATTTGGCTGTCATAGGGAAATTAGATTGAGATTAATTGGTCTTTATGAAAACCATGATTAAATAAAAAAATCAATTTTTGAAAATAAAATTCATGTAGTGGTGCGAGGTGTGTGTAAAATGGTTTTATAAGTTTTATTTAAATTAAATAGATCATATATCAAGTTATTTTAAAGTGTAATGATATATTTGGGTTTGATGGAAGTAAAAGGAAATTGATCTAGAATTTTTTCTAAATATGGTTTTTGAAATGGGATTGGTTTTTTAAAAAACTACCATATAGGCTAGTGATTTTAGTGACTCTAGTTTTGGAAAATACAATAGAACACCAAGGTGTTCTTTGTAAACCAAATTTAGACTTTACAAGTGTAAAATAATTTTAATGGGTTCTGAAATAAGATATTTGTATCATGTAACCCATGTTTCCAAGTATTTGTATGGTTTGGGATAACCTGAGTTCCTTAATTGTGTGCTCATCTTGTATGCTATGTTTTTTTAGAACCCCTATGTGTAGTTGTGGGGTATGTTTCTATTGGTATGGTTTTATATAGGAATCAACTAGTTATAGTTTCAATTAAGCTTCTTAGGCTTTTTAATGTTTTTCCAAGAGAGATTTGGGTGTTTCTTGTGCATTTGGTGGGTGTGTCAGTGTTGTTTTGATAGACACCCTCAATGTGTACCACTTGATTTTGATGTGGGATAATGTATATGAATTTTTTATGTGGGTTTGGGGATTATACTTTTTTATGATACTATGACTTCATAGATGGGACTATATTGTGTCGTTTTTGAAGGTTTTGATGTTTTGACAACATTACTCATGTTTTCTGTGGGTGATTCATTTTGTGTGGATAACCATTAGTTAAAATCATCCATCATTAGTAGAGTATTGTGGTGGGGAGAACTATAAGTATTATGATGAATCTATGGTTGAATCTTCAGTGTTTTCTGATCGAAGGGATCTACTAAGAACTATCCTGGTTCTTAGTGATATGAGTTTCATGTTGGTACTTGGGTATGTATGGGTGGTCATGTCTAGTCAACACATTCAATGGTAAACAAAATGTCGACTATAGGGATAATGTTTTTGGTTAAATTTTGTGATCATAAGGATTCACATATAGTGAGGATCATCTTGTGGGTCATGAAAGTATAACCCTCATGTTAGAAGGGAGATGGGTGTTGTGGAATGATCTCCTTGAATTTTTAAGGTGTTTTGATTCTTGTGAGATATGACTCTAGATTTATGGAGTTATAATCATCTTGTGTAATTCACTTATGCATCAATGGTTTGGGTGTTCATTTAGGGATGAATTTGGATAATGATGTACTAACTAGTGTTCTTTGTGGAATAAAATTTGATGTGTTGGAAATCATATAAGGAGGATTTTTTGAGAATTGGTTAATATGGTTCGAGGATCATACTGGTATTTTTAGAGGAAAATCAGTGTATTCGAGCTTGTTGGTTGGAGTTATGTAGTAGAAGCTTGTTGGGAATTTGAGGATGAGACAAAGTGAATTAATAGTAAATTATTGATCAATTTAGTTCAGGATATATATATATATGTATATATATTAAATTTTCATAACTTATAGAGGATAAAAAGGGTTATTGTGGGGTGTTTGTAATGGCTCAAATCATCATAGCTTGTGAATTCTTGAGGGAATTTAAATTTTTGTTGTGGTTAAAGGTTAATTTTGAGAAAATTTACTTATATTTGGATTCTGAGCATTTATACAACATTAACGTGTTTTTTAGGATTATTGGATTCCATGGGTGTTTTTGCAAGTTTTAGAGAAGTGGTGGGGTGGTCCGGTAACAGAAAGTTATAGAAGTAAACCATTCACGACTTGATGGGTCATGGTTAAGCTATGAATTAAATTTCAATGGGTTCTTTTTGGATGTGAACGGTGTATCATAGGAGGTGGATCTGTTCCAAAGATAATTAATGGAGTAAAAATATAGTTCACACAATGAAATCATTGAGGTATAGGGATAGGCCCTCCCCCTTAGGGTCAACCATGGTGAAAACTACCAATTCATTCCATGGACCAATGTCGGTGCCCTATTTTCTAGGGTATTTATCAAAATATAATTAGGGGAGTTCTTTTATAAATGTAACACCCCAGGTAAATAAGGAATATGACATTTTCATATTTATCCATATTTGTGAATAAAATATTAATATGACTTTAAAGGGGATGCTATGCTCGATGGCGTACCCAACACGTAACAACGAGTTTCTTGGGAATCTTACGTTGCACTCTAATAATAAAATAATATTATTTTAAATGGTAGTTAACATGTAGCCGTTGTAATGGCGGTAATGGATAGAAATAACTAAAATATGATTATATATGTTCTTAAATATTTTTACATTTATACAATAAAAGATAAAGGCTTAAAATACGGAAAGAATTCAATTTTAGGCGTATATGCACAAGTTTTCACTAAAGGTTCACTTATCACCTTTTGATGGAGAACCATCATTAAATATAGTTTTGTTCACTCTTAAACATTCTTTTGGACCAAATAAAACTCTTATTAAGAATCGGGACATCAAAATTTACTTTGTGTAAATTTTTGGTATCTTTCCGATAAAGTTCTTTTTTTTAATGAATAGTGCAAAATGTTGTATTTTAATTCAAACCCACTTTTTAATCTAATTTATTTATATGATTAGATTATATTTTGAATTGGTTTTAAAGTGAAATTAGAAAATATTTTTACCATTAAATCCAATAGTGGTCGTTGGAATCAATTTCACTTTGAAATCAGACTTAAACTAATGTCAATCTTTTGATACTTATTGTTTCATAAAACACGCTATTTGTCATGACAGCGGGAATTAATTATTAAATTAATTAATGTGACTTATATGTTTTGAATTTTTTAAAACAGACTTCATTTTTGAATTCAGAATATCAAATATAGCTTAGGGTGAATTTTTGGGATTTTTCTGAAAAACTTCAATTTTTGATGAATAGTGAAACCACTAAGTGGTACTTATAAAAACTGATTTTCCATTTAAATGAAATTTTTCCATCATTGTGTTTTGATTTTCAAAAATCCGACATACATGGTTGTCATTATGAAGTAAAATGTGGTTCAATGAGATTAAAATAATTTTTGGTGAATAGTAACTTATTAAGTTTTTAATCGTGATTAGTGGTAATTAGTGTAGTTTAAGGTAAAAATAATGCTTTAATAAAATTAGATGAGCTTGACACATGTCATACCCTCATTGTTTGTATCATGGC
Source organism: Viscum album (assembly GCA_963277665.1). Classification (NCBI taxonomy): domain Eukaryota; kingdom Viridiplantae; phylum Streptophyta; class Magnoliopsida; order Santalales; family Viscaceae; genus Viscum; species Viscum album. The sequence goes on along the minus strand of OY728132.1, from coordinate 25,453,866 downwards.
CGACCAAGACAAGCCATGGGTCAACTTGGGGACCCCATGGATCCACTTTGGTTGGGAAATGACATAAATAACATTTTATTTAATGTAAAAGTAAAATTGACACAGACATGATATGTTTTACTAAAACAATTTTTAAGTGGGGTTATACAAGTCATATTTTTGATTATAAAAATCCACTAGAAAGATAAAAAGATTTCCTACATCATAGTATTTGTTTTATAATTTTTAGACATTAAATAAATTAAATTATTTATGACATAATAATGATGCAGCGATGACATCATTATTTGACGATTTAAATAAAATGGAAAGATAATGTAAAATATATGAACTACACATGTTCAAAACTTATTGGATGAGTGTATTTCGAAGCCGTATCACCTTATCCACGAATTATATCAATGTGGGACCTTTTGAAACCGAAACACATTTTCAAATAAAGTAATATTTCTTTACTTTCCAAAAGTTCCCCTCCTCTCCTCTTATAAAAGGCCCCCACCTCTACCTCATTTAACACACTCCTCAAGCCTTTGGCTCGGCCAAACCCTGCCCATTTACTCTCTCCACATCCCTCTCCTCATCCTAGAGGATTCCCTTTGGGCAGAATCCTTTCAAAGGAAGCCTTTAGGCTCAAATCAAAAGTAGTTACACTTTTAAAGGTAATTCATTCTCTCATGTTCATTTGTTTTATTTTGCTTCTCCAACCCCCTAAACTCTTTTTATTTACTTATTTTGTAACAACACCAGTATATTAAATATACTAGGATGTTTTTATAAGATTTATTCGAGCTACACTCTCACACAACTACATCAAATGGTTAAAGAACATACGGTTTCCGTGGATGGTGAAATTCTGCCTCCCGAAACGATGATTGTTCAATAATCATTTAACACCTTCAATGGTGGCCATTATGATGTCACTATTTTTATATATGATATATAATATGTTTATGTTTTATTTATTCTTCTGTATTTTTTCATTTTTGTCTTACCTTTATGGCTTCCATTATGGGTATACATGATATCTTCATTTAAGGAAGTGCGGACTACCGCCCCCTCAAAGTGATTTGATTCGTTAAATACCATATGTGGGATGTATAAAGGATGGAAATATGATATTATATATGATATTATACTGGAATTATAATATACCTTTATATCATTATTATTCCATTCTATAAAATACGAAATAGAAATGAAAGTAGCGTTCATGCGTACGTACGGCTTACTGTCTCCGTGAACGGTGCATTTCATTTCTTACCTCTAAATGATTATGTAATGTTATAAATGCATGAATGTACTGTATATATATGACATATATGATATCTACATAATGAATACAATTCTGGATATAATAAACATTTGGCCACACGAACAACATGTAATTGTAAGAAGTCCACTTTCGACTTAAGAACCAAATATCGGCAAAACAAATATTATTAACTTAAATGATTACATAATGTTTATGACATGGTAATAAGTGGTATAAAAGTAATAATGAACTTGAAAAAGTTTCTTAAGGAATTAGAAATTAACTCAAGTTTATTATTCAGGAGAATGAAGAACGATCGAGTCAAGTCGGACCCGAGGTAAGGGATCCTACTCCTCTCTTTCTTTTTAAGTACACACTTTTATGTCATTCCTTTTAAAGCTCATCTTTCTTGTTATTGGGATGATCTTTTATATTAAATTTACTGTAATTTTTATGTTCATGTGATGAGAGACCCTATTCTCTCTCATCAATCCATTTTGGATGTTTTGAGTGGCGTTGTTAGGCTGCCGAATTTTCGTAAGAGATCTAACCTCTCTCATTCTTTTTAAGTACTCTCCTTTGTGTCACTACTTTTAAGCTATTATTTGTTATGTTGGGGGATTTTCTTTTATATTCCTCTTGTTGTAAATTATATTTTAATATGATGGGATACTCTATTTGATCTCATCAATCCATTTTGGAAGTTTTAAGTGGCGTCGTTAGGTTGCTGAGTTTTCGTAAGGGGTTTTTCATCTCACTTTTATTCCCGTGAGATTTATGCTACATTTGCCACAAATTCCATTGAGTGGTGTATGTACTGCCCATTATTCTACTCTTTGTGTAATATACCTTCGTTTATGCGTATTTACATCAATGATCTATTGTCCTTCTTTCATGGGGTGTATGTTTGCAAAGATACCCAAGTCGGTAAGGGAACCTTTCACCCTCCTCTTTTTTTTAAAAGACTTCTTTTGTTGGGTCTTTTAATTTACACATTGTTATGTTGGGATATGTTATCATATATCCTTATTGATGTAAATTTTATGTCCAAGTGATGATATACACTTTTTATCTCTCATCAACTCATTTTGATGTGATGCCGTTAGGCTGTCAAGGGAACTTTTTAACCCAATTTTGATTTCTTTGGGTTCAACATGTAGTCATTGAATATGTCATCCATTGAATATGTGTGAATGACCTTTTATTTTTTTACACTTAATATCCACTTATATTGGGTGTATTTATATTTGTCACACATATTTTTGAGATTGATTTGTCCTTAATTTAAGGATACCTTCTTTATAAGGGATTTCATCACATTTGACATTTCTATTGAGGGTTCATTGTTGTTATGAACCAATTCACTCTTATATGGTGTATATACTGTCCTTTGGAGTATTGTATTAGGAATCCATTTATTCTCATGATATTATAAAGTTCTGACTAAATGTTATTCCACAATTATTGTATTCAAGTGTCTCTAATTTTGGTAAAACCCCTTTAACCAAAATATCGCATTAAATGTTTTAATTATTTGTTCTTATTAATATCCATGTTTTAAAAATGGTTTTAAGGATTTATTTATATGGATATTAATGGTTTAAAGTTTTAAGATTCAAGGTGGTATGGGACACTTTGATTCAAAAATCTCTTAATTAAATGTTTTAAATGGTTTTGGAAATGGTTTCTTTTGGAATGGATTCATTATTTCAATATACCAAAATGTTATATTGTGATTGAAATGTGGAAATTCTATGTTTCCTTTATGCATGTTTTATTTGATACGATTATGTTATGGTCCTTGGGCATTGTTATGAAGAACGGGTGGTTCCGTGATAAACTAAGGGCGGGTGAGCCCGTTATAGCTCTCCAATGCATTGGGTAACGCGAAGGAGTGAAACATTAAGGTTTCTCCGAAGAGATTTAGGGAATATACTGTGATGGGTATTCCAAACGTAACCAAGAGGGTTACTCCCTACGTAAGAATGTTATGAATGCCTCAAGTTACCTTTATGTCTTATGTTTTCTATGATTTATTCATGATTTGATATGCCTATGTTTTATGGGTAAAGTATGATTTCATTCTTATGTATATATGAACTCATGTTTCCTTTCCATATTTTTATAACCCTTACTGAGCTTTTTATGCTCATCCCATGTTTTTGAAATGCTTTTCACAGGTCAAGGGAAAGGTACATGCTGTGACGATAGTGTCAAGGATGTGTCAATAAATAATCCTTGTTTTATTTTAAATAGGTTTCCATTGATGGGAATAATGAATATTGTCTTTTATGTAACCACCTTGTTTAAATGTGGAATGTAATGCAAGTTTCATGATCTAATTCTCTATAACTCTAAACCTGAAAAGATCCTCAATGTGTAATCTTGTAATAACTTAAGTTTAAGTAAGGTTTAAGGCTGGGGCCTTATAGTTGGTATCAAAGGTCGGTTTAGATAACTTTAGAGGTTAGGGTATTCTTTAAGCATAATTGACAATTACCATAATGGTTAGGATTTCAGAAAGAGTCTTAGTTTTAGATAAAGTGAATGAGTAAGTATATCTTATTGTCTATCTTACTCATTAGTACATGATGGTTTTGTTGATATACTCACACTGAACTTTTTGGTTTTAGTAAATGGCTGGATCTAGCAGGCACCAAAGTAACAGTGGATGTGAAGGAAACTGTGACAGTTTTTTGAGCAAGCAACTGAATGATATGGGAGCTGCAATGAGAACTCTTTTGATTATCCTCAACCAACTATCTGGAGTCATGATTGACCACCTAAACCTTGGAGATTTCTCTAAGGCATCATATATGCAAGAAACAAATCCCTACGGAAGTACAGGTAATAATCATAAAGGTAAGTGTGTTCAAAAACCTATGTGTCAAAGATGTGGAAAGAAACACTTAGGAAAATGTTTCAAAGGGACAGAAATATGCTATAGATGTGGAAATGAAGGTCATAAAGCAAGAACCTGCCATGGAAAAAGGAAGCATCCAGTTGACTCGAGGAAAGGGAAAGAAGTTCTTTCTGAGGGATCAATTGAATGTTTTAAATGTGGTGTGCATGGTCATTATGAAAACACATGTCCTATGAAGAAGTTTCGTGAATGGGGTCACCAAGAGCGTACCAATATTCGTTTACCAATACCTAATGCCATTCCGATTGAGGATGAAGAAACTGACAATGACCAATCAAAGGTATGTACTATTTCATGACTATTGTTTTCTTATTTTGGAATCTTAGGATATGATTCATGATTTTGTTTGTAGGAAAGAGGTATTTCAGAATAAGTTGGAAAGGAATGGATAATGGATCATGAAGAATGTTGAATGAGTAAGATGTCAACATATAAGGGCTTCAAGAGTTAGGGTGAAATTCTTAAGAGTATTAAGTCTCTTTTGATGATGGGGTTACATTAGAAGACTTTTTATATTATGTGTAACCCTGATGTTTAATATAGGCAAATTTTATTCAAGTAATTGTTATCTTTTCTTTTGTGGACATAGTTATAACGAACCATTTGGGTTTATATGATCCTTACTTTTGAGGTAATTATGGGTTACCATATGTTATGATTGAAGTGAAAGGCATGAGATAAAATTGAGGTTAAATTATGTTATGGTAATTTTTGATGATTTTATCCCTTTTTGGGTAATGATTTGGGAATTATATAGTTTTGGAAAAAGGACAACACGCAGACCGTGTGACAACCCGTCGCGTCGGACAATGCTGCGGGAATCGAACCCACAACCAAAGTGCGACTGGTATTTATCGCCTACCACTGGACTACGTGAAGTCCCTGGTTAGTTTGACTGATTCTTTTTAGTTATATGATTTTATGAATTAAGAGTAAGTTGATTTTGGAGGATATTTGATTAGGATAATTACTTTTCAATGTGAGACTTTAGGAGCAACTGATGTTGTTTGGAGATAAATGTTACGATTTAACTTGGAAGACTATGTGACTAAATCCTTCAAATATTTGGGTTTCAATCTTATATTGGTTTACTTTGAATAATTTTATGGAAAAATTGTTTATCGGATGGTCCTCGTTGAACTTTGGGTTTTGTTGGACAAATTTTGGAGATTAAGAATAGATTTTCTTTTTTATAAGGGGTTATCCTTTTCTGGATTATCTGATCTTGTACTAACCTTTTTGGTTTTGGTTTTGGTTAAATCCTAAATACATGGGATGTATATAGTTCTCTTTTTGGGATTAGGTGATTCTCTAGAAGTTTATTATAGTACTCTTAATGCGAACAAGTCTCCCTAAATACTCATCTTTTGGAAAAAATATGAGTTTGACTAAGGAATCTAGTAAAAGTTGAAAGTCAACATGATAAGTGATTATGATTCCTTATGAATAAATTCCTCAATAAAATGTAACTTAAAACAAAAATGTTGTCTATTAACTTTTCCTACTGGGGAATCGAATACCGTTTAACCCATCACAAGTTTGTGATTTCCTCGTGGTTAACTTTCTCCTAAACATGTTTTCTATCACTATCCATTAGAACATGACCCTTTGTTTTTTCCTCCATGTCCATATTTTAATACTTGGAATCCTAGTATGGGTTAACTCGGGTGACCTTTGTACTTATCTTTCTTTATTTTAAAGTGTTTGTTTTACCGACTTTTGTTCCGATGTGGGACTTTCAAGGATGTTTCCAAGCGCAATTTTAAAATTGCGAGGACGCAATTCCCAAAAGGGGGGAAGGATGTAACACCCCAGGTAAATAAGGAATATGAAATTTTCATATTTATCCATATTTTTGAATAAAATATTAATATGACTTTAAAGGGGATGCTATGCTTGATGGCGTACCCAACAGGCAACAACGAGTTTCTTGGGAATCTTACGTTGCACTCTAATAATAAAATAATATTATTTTAAATGGTAGTTAACATGTAGCCGTTGTAATGGCGGGAATGGATAGAAATAACTAAAATATGATTATATATGTTCTTAAATATTTTTGCATTTATACAATAAAAGATAAAGGCTTAAAATACGGAAAGAATTCAATTTTAGGCGTATATGCCCTAGTTTTCACTAAAGGTTCACTTATCACCTTTTGATGGAGAACCGTAATTAAATATAGTTTTTTTCACTCTTAAACATTCTTTTAGACCAAATAAAACTCTTATTAAGAATTGGGACATCAAAATTTACTTTGTGTAAATTTTTGGTATCTTTCCGATAAAGTTCTTTTTTTAATGAATAGTGTAAAATGTTGTATTTTAATTCAAAACCACTTTTTAATATAATTTATTTATATTATTAGATTATATTTTGAATTGGTTTTAAAGTGAAATTAGAAAATATTTTTACCATTAAATCCAATAGTGGTCGTTGGAATCAATTTCACTTTGAAATCAGATTTAAACTAGTGTCAATCTTTTGATACTTATTGTTTCATAAAACACGCTATTTGTCATGACAGCGGGAATTAATTATTAAATTAATTAATGTGACTTATATGTTTTTAATTTTGTAAAACGGACTTCATTTTTGAATTCAGAATATCAAATATAGCTTAGGGTGAATTTTTAGGATTTTTCTGAAAAACTTCAATTTTTGATGAATAGTGAAACCACTAAGTGGTACTTATAAAAACTGATTTTCCGTTGAAATGAAATTTTTCCATCATTGTTTTTTGATTTTCAAAAATCCGACATACATGGTTGTCATTAAGAAGTAAAATGTGGTTCAATGAGATTAAAATAAATTTTGGTGAATAGTAACTTATTAAGTTTTTAATCGCGATTAGTGGTAATTAGTGTAGTTTAAGGTAAAAATAATGCTTTAATAAAATGAGATGAGCTTGACACATGTCTTACCCTCATTTGTTGTATCATGGCCGACCAAGACAAGCCATGGGTCAACTTGGGGACCCCATGGATCCACTTTGTTTGGGAAATGACATAAATAACATTTTATTTAATGTAAAAGTAAAATTGACACAAACATGATATGTTTTACTAAAACAATTTTTAAGTGGGGTTATACAAGTCATATTTTTGATTATAAATATTCACTAGAAAGATAAAAAGATTTCCTACATCATAGTATTTTTTTATAATTTTTAGACATTAAATAAATTAAATTATTTATGACATAATAATGATGCAGCGATGACATCATTATTTGACGATTTAAATAAAATGGAAAGATAATGTAAAATATATGAACTACACATGTACAAAACTTATTGGATGAGTTGATTTCTAAGCCTTATCACCTTATCCACGAATTATATCAATGTGGGACCTTTTGAAACCGAAACACATTTTCAAATAATGTAATATTTCTTTACTTTCCAAAAGTGCCCCTCCTCTCCTCTTATAAAAGGCCCCCACCTCTACCTCATTTAACACACTCCTAAAGCCTTTGGCTCGGCCAAACCCTGCCCATTTACTCTCTCCACATCCCTCTCCTCATCCTAGAGGATTATTTTTGGGCATAATCCTTTCAAAGGAAGCCTTTAGGCTCAAATCAAAAGGAGTTACACTTTTAAAGGTAATTCATTCTCTCATGTTCATTTGTTTTATTTTGCTTCTCCAACACCATAAACTCTTTTTATTTACTTCTTTTGTAACAACACCAGTATCTTCAATATACTAGGATGTTGTTATAATTTTTATTCGAGCTACACTCTCACACAACTACATCAAATGGTTAAAGAACATACGGTTTCCGTGGATGGTGAAATTCTGCCTCCCGAAACGATGATTGTTCAATACTCATTTAACACCTTCAAAGGTGGCCATTATGATGTCAATATTTTTATATATGATATATAATATGTTTATGTTTTATTTATACTTCTGTATTTTTCATTTTTGTCTTACCTTTATGGCTTCCATTATGGGTATACGCGATATCTTCATTTAAGGAAGTGCGGACTACCGCCCCCTCAAAGTGATTTGATTCGTTAAATACCATACGTGGGATGTATAAAGGATGGAAATATGATATTATATATGATATTATACTGGAATTATAATATACCTTTATAAAATTATTATTCCATTCTATAAAATACGAAATAGAAATGAAAGTAGCGTTCATGCGTACGTACGGCTTACCGTCTCCATGAACGTTGCATTTCATTTCTTACCTCTAAATGATTATGTAATGTTATAAATGCATGAATGTACTGGATATATATGACTTATATGATATCTACATAATGAATACAATTCTGGATATAATAAACATTTGGCCACACGAACAACATGTAATTGTAAGAAGTCCACTTTCGACTTAAGAACCAAATATCGGCAAAACAAATATTATTAACTTTAATGATTACATAATGTTTATGACCTGGTAATAAGTGGTATAAAAGTAATAATGAACTTTAAAAAGTTTCTTAAGTAATTAGAAATTAACTCAAGTTTATTATTCAGGAGATTAAAGAATGATCGAGTCAAGTCGGACCCGGGGTAAGGGATCCTACTCCTCTCTTTCTTTTTAAGTACACACTTTTATGTCATTCCTTTTAAATCTCATCTTTCTTGTTATTGGGATGATCTTTTATATTACATTTGCTGTAATTTTTATGTTCATGTGATGAGAGACCCTATTCTCTCTCATCAATCCATTTTGGATGTTTTGAGTGGCACCGTTAGGCTGCCGAACTTTCGTAAGAGATCTAACCTCTCTCTTTCTTTTTAAGTACTCTCCTTTGTGTCACTACTTTTAAGCTCTTATTTGTTATGTTGGGGGATTTTCTTTTATATTCCTCTTGCTTTAAATTATATTGTAATATGATGGGATACTCTATTTTATCTCATCAATCCATTTTGGAAGTTTTAAGTGGCGTCGTTAGGCTGCTGAGTTTTCGTAAGGGATTTTTCATCTCACTTTTATTCCCGTGAGATTTATGCTACATTTGCCACAAATTCCATTGAGTGGTGTATGTACTGCCCATTATTCTACTATTTGTGTAATGTACCTTCGTTTATGTGTATTTACATCAATGATCTATTGTCCTTCTTTCATGGGGTGTATGTTTGGAAAGTTACCCAAGTCGGTAAGGGAACCTTTCACCCTCCTCTTTTTTTAAAAGACTTCTTTTGTTGGGTCTTTTAATTTACACATTTTTATGTTGGGATATGTTATCATATATCCTTATTGATGTAAATTTTATGTCCAAGTGATTAGATACACTTTTTATCTCTCATCAACTCATTTTGATGTGATGTCGTTAGGCTGTCAAGGGAACTTTTTAACCCAATTTCGATTTCTTTGGGTTCAACATGTAGTCATTGAATATGTCATCCATTGAATATGTGTGAATGACCTTTTATTGTTTTACACTTAATATCCACTTATATTGGGTGTATTTATATTTGTCACACATATTTTTGAGATTGATTTGTCCTTAATTTAAGGATACCTTCTTTATAAGGGATTTCATCACATTTGACATTTCTATTGAGGGTTCATTGTTGTTATGCACCAATTCACTCTTATATGGTGTATATACTGTCCTTTGGAGTATTATATCATGAATCCATTTATTCTCATGATATTATAAAGTTCTGAATAAATGTTATTCCTCAATTATTGTATTCAAGTGTCTCTAATTTTGGTAAAACCCCTTTAACCAAAATATCGCATTAAATGTTTTAATTATTTGTTCTTATTAATATCCATGTTTTCAAAATGGTTTTAGGGATTTATTTTTATGGATATTAATGGTTTAATGTTTTAATCTTCAAGGTGGTATGGGACACTTTGATTCAAAAATCTTTTTATTAAATGTTTTAAATGGTTTTGGAAATGGTTTCTTTTTGAATGGATTCATTATTTCAATATACCAAAATGTTATATTGTGATTGAAATGTGGAAATGCTATGTTTCCTTTATGCATGTTTTATGTGATACGATTATGTTATGGTCCTTGGGCATTTTTATGAAGAACGGGTGGTTCCGTGATAAACTAAGGGCAGGTGAGCCCGTTATAGCTCTCCAATGCATTGGGTAACGCGAAGGAGTGAAACGTTAAGGTTTCTCCGAAGAGATTTCGGGAATATACTGTGATGGGTATTCCAAACGTAACCAAGAGGGTTACTCCCTACGTAAGAATGTTATGAATGCCTCAAGTTACCTTTATGTTTTATGTTTTCTATGATTTATTCATGATTTGATATGCCTATGTTTTATGGGTAAAGTATGATTTCATTCTTATGTATATATGAACTCATGTTTCCTTTCCATGTTTTTATAACCCTTACTGAGCTTTTTATGCTCATCCCAAGTTTTTGAAATGCTTTTCACAGGTCAAGGGAATGGTACATGCTGTGACGATAGTGTCAAGGATGTGTCAAGAAAGAATCCTTGTTTTATTTTAAATAGGTTTCCATTGATGGGAAGAATGAATATTGTCTTTTATGTAACCACCTTGTTTAAATGTGGAATGTAATGCAAGTTTCATGATCTAATTCTCTAAAACTATAAACCTGAAAAGATCCTCAATGTGTAATCTTGTAATAACTCATGTTTAAGTAAGGTTTAAGGCTGGGGCCTTATAATAAACCCCTAACATTTCCTTTTATTTATTGATCAAATGAAGAGGGATGGACCACTTTAGATCTTATATTCTATCCCTTCATGTTCCATCGATGTGAGCTATTTAGAAAGTATTTTTTATACTAATTCTTGGAAATATCACTACTGTTTCCCTTGATATTACCCTCTATTATTCATTTATTTTAATTTTTTATCTAGTATCTTTGAATAAAAATTTCACTGAATCATTGGAAAATATTTTCTCACATAATTAATTTTATGTATGGATCGAAAAGTGTGTACCTGAAGGGTATGTTCACTCCACTTTTCATCATTTTCCTTGAGGTATTATTTCAAAAATATTAAAATTATCAATGTAAGATATTTAGGGTTAAATTTTACATTGATTTTGGTTGATGGGTTTGGGATTTTTTATGTCTTAATCTTGAGTTCATGCCAAGATTGAAACTCACCTCATTCTTCATTGATTTGGGGTCATTTAGTATTTCAATGAAATAGGTGTTGATTATTTAAATTTTGGTTTTTGTTTTAAATTTTTAATTTATTAATTTATTGATGTGGCTTGATGATATAGGATCTTAAGACTCGAATGATGTTGATACAATCATGAGATATATTATCGGAGAATCGTTTGAGGTAGTTTCTATTGACTTTGTTAATTCTCTTACTCATTTGTTGATTTTTGTGTGTTTCTTAATTGGTATTTCTATATTCATATTTCCTATCAGGTGTGAGTTACCTTATAAGAATAGGAAGAGCTCACATTTTCCAAATAGTCAACATGGAATAAATTTCCTATTAAACCGTTTGATGGTGAAACATTAGTTGAATGAGTTTCATTGAACCTCATAATATATTTTTTGGAGGCACGTTTGGGATTTAAAAAAGTATAAAAAAATTATTTTTAAATTGTACATTGAAATAGGGGATTTTCCAATTGAATTTTAAAAGGGATATAGTTGATTCAGGAATGGGTTTTGAAATGGTATTTCTTGAAAAATGGGGGGTTTTATGGGATTTTTTAATTGATTTGATTCAATGTCCTGGTTTTAGTAAAGTGTAATGTGTTGCCTTTTTTAATATGTTTGGAAAACGTGGGTTTTACTTGGGTTTTTAAGGATGACTAGAGTAGATTGGATTGACATAATTTGGACCATTTGACATCACATCAAAAATTCATTGTTTTACAAGGAATGTTTACTCGATGTGTTTACTATTTGTGCATTTTTGACATATGTTGTGTTTTATGATGATGTGTGGAATGTATGTTGGTATATGATGTTACTTTTGGTATAAAAGTTGTGAGTTAGTCTAGATAAATTATGTTTCCCCCATATAGGATGGAGACAATTGTGAAGGACCCTAGTATATTTTTTTTATGGGACTATGTCCCAAGTGACTAGTTCCCTAGTTTTGAGCTATTAAGCTATGAGATGGGTTGTCTGATATATTTGTTTCTTTATCTATGTAATGAATTTATACTTGTGATAAGTGATAGATAATGGTGGGTGAGAGGATATTGAGTCTAATCCTTTCTATGAGTGAGATAGAATGGTGTGAATACCATGAGTGACATATATTACTAGTTATATTTGATGTATGGGTCATCAATGAGTGAGATAGCTAACTAGAGTTATATTCGGAAACCATGAGTGAGATGGTTGGGCCCATGGTGATAGAGACCGAATTTCCACGAGAGATATTAGATACAGGTTGTGTCTTTGATGATGGAAACCATGAGTGATATTGTTCATCCATAGGTATCCATGATTGATATGGTTGGCCCTAGGAAATTATGGATTACTGTGTATTGAGTTATAAGGTAGTGGATGGATAGTGATGTTTCCCCCCATGTGTCTGAATGGATGGTCTGGTACTTAATATGAGATCGGGAGTGGAATGAAACCTTGCCCAATGTTTTTAGGTGCAGGATGGGCATTAGGTAGTATGGTGTGAGAGAAGATGATTAGGTTCCATAATGTAGATGAAGTATGTATGGTTAGGTGTCATGGTATCCTAGTTATCATATGAAGACCTGATAGTATATGTTTATGTTCATTGTGAGCTATGTTTCAGGTGGGTGTTTTTCACATGAAAGAATACACCAATTTATATGTATTTCATGGACATCCTCTTGATCACAAAGCCACTTAGTATCATTGATGAATTATATATTCCAACAAGGTCGTTGGATTCACCCCTACCTTCATATATTGTTTGGTTTTTTTTGTGGCTGGATAGACTTTTATCTTTTCTCTTAGGACACAAGTATCACTTGGAGATTGAGTCACCACAGACCCACAAAATTTGGTCTAGTGCTAAAAAAATCTATAAATATAGGTTTTGATACAACTTGAGATGATCCAAGATAAACATGTGACACCGTGATATTTAAAAAGAAAACTTTTTCTAATTGTGTATATGACACACATCACAAAGATTAAACAAACTATGAAATATTATTATTGTATTACTATTATAACATTTTCCATGAATTGGAAGGTATTAATAAATGTAACTGACTTATGAAATATATTTAATAGTCCAAATTAATAAATTTTTTTGGATATTTGTCTATGAAATTAGCCCTCAATTTCTAATAATGTAATTATATGCTTCAAAAAATAGATTTTTTGGAAATCTGGTTTTTAATTCATTTTTGGAGAAAATATTATAATTTATTTATCAAAATTATAAAACATAATTGATAGAAATTCTATATATTTTTAAATCAGCATATAAAAATTACCTTAGGGTCAATTTTAGGCATTTTTCTAAAAAGATTGATTTTTAGTGAATAGTGAAAAATATTTATTTTTTCAAAAATATTATAAATTTTCATTAAATAATGTAATTTAAAAGGATAGTTTGATATTAAAATAATAAAATCCTCCTTTAATTATAAATAATCAGATTAATTACATATTAATCACCAATTTATATTTTTTATATTTTTTTAATTTTTAACTTAAAATGCATTTCTCTAAAAATTATTTTCATTTCATTTTACAGATTTATATTAAAATTGATTGATTCCACTTCTATGAATTGAATCGCGTAAAATTAATCTAGTATTTGAAATCATTATTTTCAAATTTGGTAAATAGGCCTATTTTATTTTTGGTCATTATGAGTAGTATCCATAGTAAATATTTTTCATCACGGTAAAGTTAAATTGGGTAATTAAGGATAAAAATAATGTGATAAGGACTAAATATTATCATAAAACTTGATTTTAATATATTTTTTGTGGATTTTTACCTCCTAATACAATATTATAGTCTATGTAAATATTTACCCATTTTTTTGTGAAAATAAATTTTATATTATTTTATGTAATGAAAAAATAAAAAATGCCACTTATGTGATTTTAAATTTCTCTTACATGTTCACAAAGGGATAAAACTAATTTATTAATGAATATTAAAGTTTATTTTGAAAATTTTAAAGTAATTTTTATGATTCTAATTTATTTATAATATTTATTTTTTATATTATTACCATAGAAAATAATACAATGCTTATATTGTCCTTGTGAAAATGGTATAAAATTTAATTAAATAGTTTAAAGAAAAATTGAAAGAAATTTTTTTGGATAAAATATGGTTTTGCTAAAATTGTAAAGATAATAATTATTTAACTTTATGTTTAAAGAGTTTATATTTGGAATCCATACCTATAATTATGTTTTTAAATTAAAAATATGTTAATATTTCATAAATTAACATTAACATATTTTTAGGAAATATAATATATTATTCAATTATTAAAAATCATAAAATATTGAAAGAGGATAAGTAGGATGATTAATGGTAAAAATTTTCATCCCTTTTTAATTTATAAGAAGAATTTTATCCTATAAATATATTTATAACCCTTTAATATTGAAAAATTTATTAAAATGGTTAATGATAAAACAATTAATGTAGGGGTTAATCAAAAAATAAATTTTAAAATGATATTTAAACTTATAAAGAATGGATTTGTTGATTATATTTATACCCACTACTGCATATTTGGTCTTTAATAGTGGTATCATTTTTCTGAACTACGGAAAAGATTTGATAATGAAAACCATTATCATCACTCGAAAAAACAATTACAATGGATGACTTTATGAGGGCTAAAAAGTGTTGATTAGGGGTGGAATTTCTCAACACTAAATAAATATATAATAAAGGCCCCCTATATCGTCACTAATAAAAATTCCTTGACAAAGGGTTTCCCTTAATTATTGCCAATAAAAAATCATTGTTAAAGGAGGACCATTACTAGTACTAGAATAAGATAACTGAAAAATGTGGGAATTTATCAGTGCTAGTAAAAAAATGTTGATAAAGGTGGGTCCTTTATTAATTTTTTTTACAAGAACAGGCAAAGACTCTATTTTATCATTGGTTTTTTCTAGACTTGATAAATGGTATATTTTATAATGAAAATTATGTTTCATCGTAAATATTATAGTAATATATAATAAAATTTAAATTGTTAAAAAATATTATATTTTTTAAAATTTGATTTAGATAAAAAAATATGTATTTATATTTAATATATATAATATTTGTTGAAAAATATCTCATAATATTATTAAAAATAACATTAATTAATAATTTTATAATTATTACCAAAAAATTGTTATTTAATAAGAATTGGATAATGTAAAAAATAAAGGAATTAATGAAGGGTCTATGATAAGTTAAAAACATGACTTAAACATTAAACAGACATAAATTTTAATCCATGTGTCTGTTTGAGATCTACCATACATAAAATAAAATCATGTTAAAATATTTATTCCATGTTGACTTGGTGACCCCCTAGTCATTTTTTAGTCCAAAAAAGGCCCCCAAGGCATCTGAAATTGAGTTTTTAGTCTAGGTATCCTAATTTTTTAACATTTAGTGGAATTTAATCCTTTTTAAAGGAGGTTTTATTTCATTTTTTGGTGGAGACTGAATTTATTGCTATTGATTGCATTTAAATTGAAATTGTACTATAATTTTTATCATTTTTCAAAACGTACTTTTATTTTTAATTAAATTTTTATATATTTTATTTATTTACATATAATAAATCAACTTATTAAATGTATATTTAAATATATTTAAATAATATATATATGTACCAAATGGAAATAAATATTTATTATTCATTTTATTTAAAGTAAAAAAATATCCATTTTATTTACATAAATAAAATTAATTATTATTTATATATAATGTTTATGTGTGTGTGTGTTTATTAATAAACACATATATATTTATATTTATACTCTAATATACGTAAAAAATATTAATATATAATACATTTAAAGAGATATAACTGTGTATATATATATATCACACATTTCTAAATATAAACAATTAAATAAAAATGATGTAAAATATAAAAGAAAACATGCATTGAAGAGTGGTTAAGAGTATATAGTCGTCGAAGGGAGTTCCTGGGATCCAATCCATGTAAGCACGTGTATTTGGGTGTGCCTTCTAGTTCTAAGGATGGTGTGGATGATACTAATAGGGAGTGGAAAGCGCTATGAAAGTGGGGATGTAATCGCTAATGAAGGGGGTGTTGGGGTGTGGAAAAACATTAATTTTTTTCCAAAATTTTTAACATTTCTAAAAAATAACTGATCAAGAAATTCTTTATCATCTCTTTTTTTATCATTGATAAGGTTTATATTTTATATAATTAATTATTTAAAAATACAATAATATTTTTTTGATAACATATTAAACCTAGAAGGTTTCTTTTGAATTAAACTAATGGATATAAGTTTATTATACATGAGTTAAAGGACATACATGGAATGTATAGACTTAAGGTAAGGGATATCATCTCAATTTCCATTCATTAAGACATGTTTTATTGTTATGAACCTAATTTATTTTTTGTGATTCATATACTATGAAATTTAAAATTTATATCATGAATATTTTATATTTCATTGTATTTTATGATACAATTCAATAATTTCATTAAATGTTATTTAATTTGAAAGTAACTAAGTGGTAAGGGGTTTCTGAACTCATTTTCCATTCATTAGTTTATTCTTCAACATCATTCACTTTATTATAGCATGATTATGTGGGAATTTATATCTAAATTGTTTTATTTTATATTTAAAACTTTTTATGTGTATTTACCTGTGTACACATAATCACTTCATGGATTAATTATCACTTCAAAATTAATGATATTTATAAGTTTATTCTTTGTCTCAGTCTAATTTTCCTGAGATGCAATTCATGTTGTGCACCATGGTTTCCTTGTATTGATTAATTATTACATCATGAATTAATTTTGACATATTTATTCATGAAATTAATTCATTTATATATCCATATCATATTATTTGTTTTAATTTATTTGGATTCTAAATTTAGAAATGTTTTATGGTTTTTATGTTACAATCTCCATTCCTTTTGAGATTATTTATGTTCAAGGTTACATTGGGGATATAATGAGATCTTATTTTCCTGAAACACATATATATTTTTATCCTCCATTTATGAATGTGGTTTAGATTTTAGGTTTCCATTTCTTCCATTATTTATTAAGGAAACATCAATAGTGTTGTTTGTAAGTGATATTGATCATCTCTCATATTCAATATTATGAATCTTTCTCTTCCATATTAATTTTTTCTATGATATTTTCATGATTTCTCTTTTTGAAAAATAAATTATTTTATAAATTTATTTTACATGTTCTTTGACCTTATTTTAATTTTTTGGAATGAAATTTCTAGTCACTTTCTTCATGGGTCACTTTAGACTCTCTTTAAAAATTCTTTAACAGAATTTATATTTTTAACAGTTATGGAATGAGTGGAATTTATTGTCATCATGAATATTATTTCGTTAAGTAATCCTTTATAATTTTTCATGTTTATTTATAAAGAAATGTATTTTCAAAATATTTTCTGAATTTTAAGTTATTAAAATTGATTTTCAATGTGGAAAGTGTATTTTCCTCAATAATTTTTTTAATGTTCTTTTAATTGTATTTTTATTCATTAATAGAAATTTACCTTCATGTTAATTATTCTAATCAGGGGATATGCTGTAATTATACTATCCTTATTTTTGTTTGGATGGGTTATTATTTTTTTCAAAAATATTTTCATGGAACCCGTTTATTTTCTACGAGTGTATCAAGCTATAAAAGAACAATTATTTTTTATTTTTAAATGTGTAATCATTTAATTTTCTTAAATGATAATATACTTGAACAATATTAATGAATGTATTAGTGGGTATTAAACCCAAATCCTTAAGGCACATTGTTTAATATTTTATTGGTGTGTCCCTTTTATCCGTATAATACATTAGATAATGATTATGGAGTTGATTGAATATACGTAACTCTAAAGTGATGAAAAATTTAATCAGTTAAAAGTTTAATTATAAGATATTATGCATATTAACTAGGTATGTTTATCCCATTTAAAAGGGTTCCTTGAGTATAATTTTACTATATTCCAATATGTTTTTTTATTCTTTCAATGGGTTTAAATGGTTCCTATGATCAAAATTGACATCACATAGATCATTATTATTTATTCATATAACTTTTTTTATTTTTTTAATATTTATTCCATGTCATATGTTTCTTGATCTATTTTGTGATGGGTATGAATTATATTATTTTAATAACATGTACTTTAATTATATCATTATACCCTGGTGAAATTCATTTTTTAATGCATATAATTACCCTCACTGAGTGTTTGAGTTCACACCTATTATGTTTTTCATGCCCCCCATGTTTTTAATAATCATGTTAACAATGTTATACCTAATAAAGTTACTATATGTTAATAAAATAGTGGGAGATTATGTATATTTTTAGGAACTAGTTTTTCCTATATCAATGTGTAAAGACATAGGGTTAAATATTACATAATCTAGTGTCATTTGATAAGAATTCACTTCATTTAATTCTAAAATATATTTTCGGAATATATTATTAGAGTATTAGGTCATCACCCTTTCTTAATTATGTATTAAATCTCAATGTGGACACTACAACTTAGTATCCATTTTTATTATGAACTAAACATTTAAGGTATAATAAGTCTTCCATTCATGATACATATTCAAAAAATTTATGTGTACCTCAAAATTGTCCCTAATAATTATTAAAACCCTTTGAAATAAATTTTAAAACATTTTATAAATATAAAAAAAATAGTTAGGGACCTATAAAGAAATAAATAAAACGTTTATTCCATTGATACACATTACAAATTTTATTTTAAAAATCAATTTTGATCAGTAAATAAACATTTTATTACCTAATAAACCAAATTATCAAGCTAAATTTTTTCAAAAATCATTTCATAATAAAACATAAATGAAAAAAATAAAACTCATAATAGTTTCTTTTCATTAATTAAAAACACATTAAAAGATTTTCAAAAACATATTCATCACACCCAAACAATTAGAATATTATTTCTTTTAAAAATAAGATCATTATCTTACCGTGATAAATCATAAGATTTATATAAAAACCCATATAATTAATAGATAAAAATTATATGTATCTCCGTTATTAATTTTCATATCACTATTATAATCATTCTTATAAATGTAATAAAAATACGGTTGACTTCTATACCCAAGTCATTGGAGGCTATCACGGACCCACCCATCCTTTGTTTAATATAGAACCAGTCATCCTTTGATAATAATGTAACAACCCAAAATTAGTATATAATGGAACCACCTATAATTATAATAATTCATAATGACAATAAAATAATCATTAAACACATAAGCTTTAATTTTTTTTCATTACTCATAAAATCTTCTCTTCATCCATAAGAAAATATTTCCACATATTGAAATATTTATTCCATTTTAAAAAAATTGAAAATAAATAGAACACAATGAAGTATATTTTTCATTAAATTAAACATGTATTATTATAAATTAATTTAAATATAAATTATCTTTATATTTGGGGGAAATTAATTTTCATCGTATACATTTATATAGAAAATTCCTTTTATCATTTATAAAGAAAGTCAAAACATTACACAAAAAGATTCCATTTTGAATTTTTTTTGAAAGAAAGTAAAACAAGTCATAAAATATAATTAAAAATTATTTTATGTCTATAAAAATACATGAATAATTTTAAAAAAAATTCACATGGAATAAAAATTGCTTTATGGGAAACATTAAAAAATGATTTTTTTAAAAAGAAATTCACCTACCATGAGTCTGACATGTCTTGTACATTCATTATAGTAATTCATAAAAAATTATATTAATAATTGACTTTATTTATAATTTTTTAAATTTCATTACACCTTTTTATTTTATTTATTGAAATTATATATTAAATTATTCAATAAATTAAATTAATGTCATATTTTTTTGTGATATTATGATTCTATATCTAAAATGACTTCGAAAGGACGACTATGGTCAATGGAGAAATCAATTCATCATCTCAAAAATAATAATCATGACATAATTATAATTTTATTGGACAATTATATTTTTAAAATCATCGATAAAATATGGTCATGATAAATGAACTATGTTATAATCATAGAGAAAGTAGGACATACATATATATAAGTAACGTTTCCATTTTTCAATGATCATTATGGAAAGAAGGTATATATTATTTATATTTTTATAATTATAATTATATCATTAATACCATATTATTTATTTAAATGTAAATATATAAATTTACATCATCCATTTTATGGGGTTATGAAAAATGAATCACATTGCTTCATGGAGGGGGTAGTCCACATGAACAAATGAATGACATAATAATTTTCATGTGAATGGAAAGGTATGAATGTTTATGAAATATATTATTTAAATAATTATAAATATTTCATAAATATTTATATATATATATATATATAATTAAATACATCATTATAACTATACTTGAGATATGATTATAGAAAATAATTTAAATTGGTTAATGAGGCGATCATCATCCGTATATATGAACATTGATTTCCTTTCCCATTTGATGGAAATATATGTACAAATTGGTTATTACATTAAATATATAACATATTAGAATATTATAAATACTAATTTTATTATATCATCCTTTTTAATAAGATTTTATAGATTTAAAAAAATAAATGAAATAAAAACACTAAATTAAGAATGATACCTCCTCTTTGAATAAGATCTTTCACATAACACCAAAATCTTTACTAATTTGATTTTATGAATAAAAAATTACTCTAGGATAAGGTAGGAATGTATGGAAATAATTTTTACTAGTATTGAATTAAAATCAATGTTTTTTGATGTGTGAATAAATGAGATAAAGAGGTTTCACTTTAATGGACAAGGGAGGGGGACTCTTGTAATTTCTTAAAATATTAAATTAATATAAAGTAATTTTGATCTTCATATGGATCTTACTTTATTTTATACTAATATATGGTTATTTTGAGCCAAAATAATCTCATCCCACAAAATTTGGATAAATATTTCTTACATTTTTACCCTTATCATTGTTTAACCCTCTCCTAAAACTTTTTCCAATTTCGATGATATCAATTGTTTTTAATATTAAGGTGTTAATATAGTTAATATAAAAAGAAAAAATAGACCATAAATTTATTGTGTTAAAATTTTCAACCATATAATAACATCTTAGTTGAATATTAATTTTTTAGAAATTTTAAATCATTTAATAAAATATTATTTATTATAAAATATCATTAATATCATTTTTGACAATATTAATTTTATTTGACTTTAAAAACATCATGAAAAAGACCAAAATTGAATAAAAAATTTTCAAATACAAAATATATAATTTAATTATATATAAAGTCATTAAATAGAAAAAAAAACTCAAAAAAATTATTTTTAGGTTATTTAAAATCATTTTATTAATTTTTCTATTTCACGCAGAGGTACTGCTTTAGTGTTAGATATTAATTTATGATAATTATTTTAATAACATAACAATTATGAAATAAACATTTATCTATAAAAATAATATTTATAAATTATCATATCATCAATTTATCCCTATGTCCAAAATTTATAGATAATAAAATAACGAAAATGAAATTATTTAAATTTTATTTATATAAAATAACATAAATGTTAAAATCATGGAAAAATGAGGAAATCCATATATTTAACTTTTGGTAGATTATAAATATTATATAGTCATTCAAAAAAATTAAATCATGATTTTGGATCATTTTTATATTCTTATCATTTTTAAACATTAATTACTCGGTTTACCCTTTAGCATGGTAATAAAAATTACTAAGGATGTTATTCATAACATCTAAAAATAAAATGGTCCTGATTACTTATTTGGGAGAAACTTATTTCAAATATTAAATAAAATTTCATATATTCGAACTATGTAAAAGAAAAATTTTAATTTAAAATTAAATCTAAGAAACTCGACTAAAATCATTTTTGTTTGAAAAATGCATTTTTAAGTATAAAATATTTTTATAACAAATTGAGTCATAAAAATGATTCAGATTAACATAAATGGATTTTTAATTATAAAATATAACTAATTTTTATTTTACACCATTTTAGAATTAATTTTCTCTTTTTAAATTATTGAAACAAATAGAGAGTTTTCAATGAAAATAATTATTTTTGACAATTCACTAGAAAGTCAAACTTTTTAGAAAAAATCTCAAAAATCTATAAAAGATAATTTTTACAATATTTATAAAAAAAATGATATACTTTTTATATAATATTATTTTCAAAATTATCATAAATTCAATGTATTATTCTCTCACAAAATATAATAAAATTCCTTTTTAAAGAAAAAAAATTTTGAAGCATTAAATGAATTCACTAAATAATAAGTTTTTATTTATCAAGAATTTATCAATAAATTTGAACTGAGTGATACCATTATATATATATATATATTAAGTAATTTAATCCAATTCATACTCACTAATTTAATTTCTAGGTTTTAGTAGCCATATTAAAATTGTATTATTTCGTCGTTCGTTTATGCTTGGCATTGCAGGTCGTATACTCTCTCAAACAATGATTTATTTTTTAAAATATCAGGGTCTGACCCCAATTTTACAGGTAATATTTTTTGTTAATTATCTAAAAATATAATCCTAAAACGTACTTAGGAATGTAAGTGGTTCATTATTTCATTTTTTATGTTATATATTTTTAAGGGATAAAATCAGGTAAAATTTATTGGCAACAAAGCCGAAATATAAAAATTATGTTTTTTACAATGTGTCTGAGAGTTTGGGTTCATGGTATTTATAAAATCTGTTTTTATTTAAAAAAATTATCTATTATAAAAATTAAATCTCTTAATAAAAACATAATCTTAAGTACATAAGGTTTAATATCATTGAGGATTAACTGCATAAGTAACTTTTTTATGATACTTGTGAAAATTTCCCCATAATTGATCCATAGTATAATCCTTTATAGAATCATAATAGGTTGTACTAATATTAATAACATATGGAAATGAAGTATAATAAATGGGTGAGTATAAAAGATAAATAATGGAAAACTAATCAACATATTATCAATTGTTAGATCATAAGAATAGGAGGAACCATGAGTTGGAGAGAAATATATTTTTAAAAAGAAAAAAGAATAAAAAGAATTGTATTTATGTATTAAAATAAGTAAATGTAATATAAAATGATAAAATAGGTATAGTGATATAAGTGTAATATAATAAACTTGTTCCATAAAATGTAATCATAGAAATATGACATGGAAATGTGGAATGACATTAAAACTAAGAAAAAAATGAACTATAAAACAATCCAAATCATAGGATAACATATCACTGTGAATATATCTTATCCAAAATTATTTCCACACACATACTTATAATCATATATTAATTGAAAATACACTCTTGAACTATCATATAATCATATCCTAACACAAAATATACCAACAACAAATCTTGTGAGTGTAGCTTAACCACAATTACACCCTCACACCAACATGTGATAATAGATTATTCATAATTTCATATACACATGATATATTGAGCATCTATTAACCATATTTACACCCAAAAAAATATTTTGAGCAATTCTTACCATAATTACACCCTTTATAAAACTTATGAGAATAAATTAGCTACAATTAGACCCATTCACAAAGTCATAACATTAAAAGATATCTAACATTATCCAAAGCATTAGAGGGATATATAAGACCCATCGTTCACAAAATAATCATAGATACATATATGTGTCCTTATAATGTGAAAATTTACATGACTTAAATTACCCCATGTAAAAGATATGAGTCTTATGAACAACATTCCTTGAACATTCTATAACACAAACAGAGAATAACTCTGGAAGGTGGACAAAAAATATACCCATTACAACATAAGGTGTGTAAAACATAGAGGCATACATGAAAATTTACTTTTTTAGGATCACTAGACAAATCACTTTAAAAATTAGAATAAATGCCTCTTTTTTGAAAACATTGAAAACTCCTTAAAATTGTTTTCATTAAAATTAAATACCCAAGATTCATAAAATATTTTAAAAATTATCCTTTAAAACACAAAATAGGTATTCCAAGAACATATCTTATAGCATAAATATGATTTAAAATATTTTATGTGTGAATAGATAAAAACAATGAATAAATATTTATTAAAAACAAAATCATTTAAAATTCCTTTTATATTTTATAATTACTTTTAAAAATCAACTCTTACTTTAAAAATATAAAAAAATATTTAATATAAAAAAATATTTAATTTTATTTTCAAAATTATTGAGTTTAGAAATCATTTGGAAACCCATATTAAAAAATTTCACTGAATATTTATAATTAATAATTCGTATATGGTGAGAGAATATATAAAATATTTTTTTGAAGGAAAAAATTCTATGGTCATTAAAGATAAATTTATGGGTCACATTAAAAAGTAAATTTAAAAAATGTGAATTGAAAATATTTTAAAACTTTTAATTTAAAAAATTAACTTCAATAATGTATCCTTTACATGTATATAAATGTTTTTAGAATAAATTTGGAGTAAAATAAACACCATATTATTAATAAAGGAAAAACACTTTTAATTCTTTAAAAAACATTTCTTCAAAATGAACAACATAAAAATGGATAATTAAAATTCCATTAGAAAATAGGAAAAGGAAAATGTAAAGGCCAAATTAAATGAAACTTAATAGGGTTTATAAATATATAGGATAACATTGGTGGGAAAGGAATGTACGGAAAAGGATGGGAAACCATTATTACAACAGATTTGAATTATTCCCAATAATGATAATGTTTTCTTGGAATAAAGTCATCAAGGTAAAGTATTTGATTTTTAAATTAATTATATTTATATTATAATTGAATGCAATATGGGATAAAATATTAGGGTGGAAGAAAACATGTTTGGAAGAAATAAGGTAGTTAATAATCCTTATAACTCAATGAAGAAAGTTGAGTTAACAATGACCCTTAAAATTTTAGTAGATTTTGAATTAAAAGACCATGAAATATAGATTGTGTGATATATTTATAAATAACATAAATTAAATTTTAATTAATTTAAAAAAACCTTTCCCAATAATACACCAAGAAAGTAAACAAGTGGTGAACATGAATCATTTCAAAATGAAGAAAAATTAGGATAAAAACACTTACCTTAAATCCTGCTTAGACAAACATCTTTTAACATCTTGTAAAATAAAAATATCCTTATTAATCAGTTATTAAATAACATTATTCATTTCTACAAAAATTTATAAACTTTATATATAATAATTTATTACAAATATATTAGTTATATTTTTTTCATTATCATTTGTTATTAGATTTGATTGGTTGTTTTCTTCTTATTTCATAATCGTGATGTATATTATTTTTTATAGATTCAAATTTAATTATAAAAATATATTTATTGGTATATTAAAATTTATTTATAATTATTTATAATTTTATAATTTCATTTCATAATTATTTTTCTTAACATTCTTGAAAACAAAGTTAACGACAAGTTTGTTTTGGTAATTTATAAAGAATAAAAATGTGGTAAAATAATAATAAGTTTAATATTAGTATAACAATTAAATATCCATAAAAACATTATTTTATCATTAAATAGTAATAAAATAATTATATAAGTTTCTATAGTTATTCATGATCTAAATTTAGATCATTATTCAAGTAGCTTGTTAAACCAACCCAAATACGAACAAGTAGTAACGTATGCATGGTTGTGGTCAAAAAATTGATTATGTTGGTATAATATCATTATTAAATAGTTAAAATAATATTATTTATATTTTTTATAGTTTAAATCTAGTCTATAAGGTATTTTGATAAATAAGGAAGCACTATAGTGAAAAATAAAAAATGACACTTTTATGGAGGCGTTAGTCGTCATGTGTACACAGAAGATACATTTGTTTTAAATAGACATGGTGAAAGATAGGGAATGTTTTAAAATTAGTAATCATAATATTTTTATAAATATTATATTTATTCTTTAAATATTATTTTATAGCCATATATTTAAAGAGGTAATTAAAAATCAATGACGGCGTTTATTGAGGCAGTAGTTTTCACGTACTCGTGATGACATCATAATTTTTTGAAAAAAATAGATGTAAGTATAAAATGGACGTTAAATTAATATAATTACATTTAAATATATTATTAATAACAATATAAAAATAATTTCATGGACATATTATTTTTGATGTAGTATAGGAAAAATATAATTCATAGAGCTTGGTTGAGAACATTACCCCTCCCTTTATATGTTCTCCTTCAAGAAACTTCATATGTCTTCATTACATGGTATTTCTAAAAAGGACTATATGATAATGGTATGGTGTTTAGGATATACTATGTTATATTTCTGTTAAATATAAATCATTGTAATATGAGTATAAATGTGATTTAATTGATCTCCTTTTGTAAGTGGCGAAAATGAATTGTTTTTGTAAAAACCAATTATTTTTCAATGATTCCATGACACAATTCAAGATAAAGTGGATCAAAAAGTTGGAATCAAAGAATTTTTATGTGATATATGGTTGATAAATCATTTACCATTCATTTTAACACATGTTTTAAAACTGATTCAAGTCTTTTACAAATATTTTTTAAAACTTTTCCATTTTTTTTTACCATGGTAACTAATTTTTACCCTAAAAGTATATATATATTTAAAAATATAATGTCATTTATATGTAGAATTATTGATGTTATGATCCTAAATTTAATATTCATGTAACCTAATTAAATTTCTCCATTATAAAAAATTAACTTTTAAATTTAATCATTTAATATATAGAAAAACTGTTTTACAAGAAAAATATTTTTCATCGTTAAGTGTTCTTAATTTTAGATAACATTAATTGATAATTTAATGAGTGAAAATATATTTTTATATATGTGTAAAAAATAATATCAAATTTATTATATAAAATATATAAATTTAATTTATTAAATAGAAATTACACAATATTGATAAAACAATTATTTAAAAATAACTCCACCATTATCATTCTCACTAACTTTAATATTAATAGTCATAATTTTATACCTAAAAATGAAATTTAACTTATCAAATAATATTAAAATATTTATAAAAATATTTAATAATTTTTTTACATTTAATTTAAATAAGTGATAGAAACTAATATTTTAAGATAAGTATATAGCCACTGTTTTTAGAGTATAATATTGTTAAAAAACCCAAAAAGTTAATCATCGGTTTTATAAATCCAATATGATATTTTTAAGTGAATTATATTAATTTATAAATAAATATTTTTCATATAATTTTTTTTAAACATTTATGTCATTCTTAAATTATGATTATTTAATAAAAGTGATCGTATTTGCAAAGTCAGTATTTTTTCTTGTATTCACATAAAAAGATATTATTTTAGAAAAATACAAAAATCAATTCTAGGATAATTTTGACTTTATGAATTGAAAAATGAAGTGATTTTTAAAAAAATTAAAATTCTAAAATTTATGAAATTATCTTTTAAATGAAAATACAATATACAGAGATAATATTCTTTCATTGAGAAATTCTATTTTAAAAAATTAAGTATTATTAATATGGTTTTATAAGAATTTATAATAGATTAAATCTTTTTATTTTTAAATATTCTTAATAATATTTATCTAATATGTCACATATCATTTTTTCTTGATTTAGAATTTGAGATAAGTTATGGAACACGTCAGATTTATTTAATGGGTAGATATATGTAGTAAAATATTTGGGTGTTACATTCCCCCGTTAAATAAATCGTATAGTTGAAATTTTATGTATTAATTACTATTATAAATATTTATTGTTATCTTAAAGGTATTGATACCAAAAAAAAATTATTTTCTATAGATATATCATCCTAAAAATATTATATGCTTGCAGAATCCGAAATTCCAACATAATAGGCATGTATTGATATTTTCATTTATCAATTTAATTTGAAAAATGAATAATAAGATGTTTATATAAGTATTTAGGTAAAATCCTTTCGCAGATGTATTTTCATGATCTTATTTTCACAATAATCATAAAACCAACAGGGTTATGATAATATCCAATAAAATCATAGTAAATAATGATATAAATATAAAAATTAAAATTTAATATGTCTTCTACCATGAAAAAATATTATAAACCTATGATATTTTTGGTTTAGATGGGATATAATTAGAGAAATATATAACTAATTTAGTTTAACCATGGTTTTTTATTGCCATATTTCTATTAAGTTATCTAAACTACTATAATGATGTGCTCAAATTCTTTATAATGGTCCAAAAAGTGAATGTGAATCATCGAATAATATCCCTTAGGATTGTCAATTTCTGTGTATAGAATTAGGCCCACTAATCATTCATTGAGTGAAGAACAACTTGATACTCAAACTGCATTTTTCTAGGCGATTACTCCTAAGTGCTTATATGTCACATTTTTATCCACTTTCCTTTGTCCAGAGAGTAATGTAATTGATTAGAGACCGCATAATATCTACTTCAGTAAAACGTCATGATCTTATACTATACATAGACTCATCTATTATAGGTATCCCATGGTTTTCTACAAAAAGTATCTAGTACTAATCCCCAAAAATAACTAAAATTATTCTAAAAAATAATTTACCCTTATTTGATACCAACTAGGGAACCCAAGACTCACACTTCCAGTCTGGTACATAATTTTTTTAAATGTCTACATTGAGAAAAAGTTAGATTAACTATGCTATAAATATCTTTATTTACATCATTTGAAAAAGATAAACATTATATCTCATAATAGATACACAATCCCAAGAACATAAGGTTTAGTGTATTTGAGGATCCATTATATAAGAAACTTATTTCATGATACTTTTTATCATTTCTGTATAATAAATCCACACTAGACTCCCCGTTAGAATCCTCAAAGTTTATACTCAAATTCATCACCTAGGTAGTGTAATCATTAGAAAGGGTTGGTCTAAAACACATTTTAATGAATTTTTTTTCAATATTCCATTAAGGATCATGTCATAAGAATATGATAATACATTATGTGACGAAAAATATTTTATTAAAAAGAACATAAAACAATAATAGTTTTCTATAAGTTATAAATGGTGTATATTTAATATCAAATGAAATGACATGTACTAAAAAGTGTAGTGTAAAATAATAAAGTTGATATATGGAACATAATCACAGAAATATGGCATAGAAATATGGAATTCCATTAAAAAAAGCTTAATATTGAATTATGGAACGAACATAATCATCAAAAATTATATCCAAACATGGATTTTTCAGAATAAATTAACCACAATTACACCCATGTACAATATTCTGATCATAACAGACTGTAATTGAACCCACCCATAATATTGTGATCATATCATAACTGCAATTAAACATACACACAAACACGTGATAATATAATAATAAAAATTACACCCAAAAAAATATTTTGAGAATAGATTTAAAAAACTAAACCCAATCAAAATATTATGAGCATATCTTAATAGAAATTATAGCCCCAAAAAATATTGTGATCATGGTTTAACCAAAATTACACACACACAAAAACTTATCTGTATAGCTTAAATGAAATTACCTCAACCCACAATGTCATAATATCTTGAGATATCATGATTTACCCAACCCTTTATGGTGTTATATAAGACCCGTATATCAGAAAATAATCATACATTCATATATGTTCCCTTATAACATGACAACATTTACACTTTAAATTAAGCTGTAAAAAATAGATGGGATTCCAGAATAAATTTCTGAGAACAATTCATAATACATAAAAGTAGTAAAGATTAATAGTGAATTTAAAATATGAATAAAGTAACATAAAGATAAATAATGATATTTAAATAGATGAAAAAAAATCCTTTTTTAGATTATCTAATAAATCAATTGAAAAAATAATAAGAAATAACCCATTTTTGAAAGGCTTGGAAACTCTTTAAAATAATTTTAATTAAAATGAAAGACATTTATATTGATAAAAAATTTCAAAATTATCCTTTAAACCCAAAAAACTACAAAAATAAATTATAATATAATTATTCTATTATAAAAATTATTTTAGAGGACATAAGAACTTTAAATAATTCCATATTTAAAACACGAGGCTATAAAATTACATTTAAAACCAAAAATTATTTTTAAAAGTACAACATTTAATTACAAAGAATATTAAAATACTTCATTTCATTTTCAAAATCATTAAGAGTGAAACTAATTTTAAAAACTATTTTATAAAATGAAATGGAAGATTAATAAATAAGGATTCCCATATGGTGGGAGAAATTTTAATAGTTCTTAGAAAATGTTTTTACAATACTAGTAAAAGTTTCTCTTATGAATCACCTTCAAAAGTGATTTTCATAGAGGTGAAAATTAAGCTTTTAAAACCACTTAATTTTAAAAAAATTCATAAATAATATATCCATGGAATGTATAAATTTTTTTAAAAGAAACACAAAGGGGTAGATAAAACATATGATGATCAAAGAAACAATATTTTTAAGACATTAAAAAAATTATTGAAATCCCACATCATAAAAATTGATAATAATTTTTTTTTTGAAAATATTCATCAGTAAATGTAATGGTAATATGATAAAACATATAAATGAGTTTATGAATATAAAGGAGAATATTATTAGAAAATGAAAATATGAACAATGACAGTAAATCTCCATTAAAAAGGATGACAATTATTCCCAACAATGATATAATTTTTATAGAATAAATTAATCATGGAATATTATTAAAATTAAAAATTTATTATCCCTAGATATTAATAGAAAATAGAATGAAATAAAATCTTTGGGTGGAAGAAACCAATCTTGGAGGGAAAAAGTTATTGAGGAAACAATATAACACAAAGGCGAGTACAAGTTTTTTATATTTTGAATCATAATACCAAAATTGATTGAATGTGAGAAGGTTTTTTAAATAAATTATATTTAATTAAAATAATTTAAAAAATAAATCAATGGATAATACATACACTAAAAAATTTCAAAAGTAGTGAATACATATCATATCACAATGAAGCAAAATTGAGATTCAAAAAAAAGTACCTTAAATCAATATTATCCAAACCTTCTATAACCTACTATATTAAAAATATAATTATCTTAACCACAAAATTTTAAACCCATAATCATACCAATGATATTTTATAATTTAATTTATAACAATTTATTAAAAATATATTAGTTAGTTATATTTCATTTTCAAAATTAGATGGTTTTAGTATTAATTTTTTGGTTAGTACTAGTTTCTAGATGGAAGTTTTTATTTTTTGTTAATAGATTAAAAATTAATCATTCCAATATAATTATATATATTCTAAAATATGTTTTAAAATGGTTTATAATGTTATAATTTCATTTCCTATGTTTTGTTATTCATTATGAAATAATTGGTTATGATCTTGTTTCGGTAATTTATAATGAATAAAAAAATAAAATTTAATTATAAAAGTGTGATATTAGTATAACCATTGAAAACATAAAAATTATTATTATATATCTAATTTATAATAATACTATTATTTAAGTTTCCATGTTCATCAAATATATAAATTGAGAGAATTTCTCAAGTATGTAGTTAAACCAAACTAAATATAGCTAAATTCTAATCTATGGGTGTGTATGGTTGAAAAAGTGATTATATTGAAATAATATAATTATTATAGAATAATAATTATATCATTTATATGTTTTTATGTTTTTTAGATAAGTAATAATATAGTTTTTTTAAAATAAAATACTTGAGTGAAAATTGAAATGCACCACTTTGAGGGAGGTGGTAGTCCATATGTATGCATATGTGATGTGTTCAATTTCCCAAAATTGAGAGGATGATGTGGAATAGTTTTAAATTTTAAAATATTAATAATTTTATAAATATCATATAAATCATTTAAATATTATTTTAGAAATATATTTTTAATAAGGTTGTGACAAATCAAGCATGTAGTTCACAGAGGCGGTATTCTGCACATATATATGATATCATCTTTATTTTTTAAATGGTTATAGGTGAAGTTATAAAATACATATTTAATTATTACAATAAAATTAAATTGTATTATTAATACTTATTTTATAAAAATTTTATGGACATGGTAGGTTTTATTGGTCAGAATACAAAAAGAATTAAGAGAGCTCAGTTGCAAACACTACCCCTCCCTTTAGATGTTCTCCTTTCGATAACACCTTAAGGTTCTTTATAATTATATTCTGATAATAAAAAGGATTATAGGATTTGATGAGGGATTTTAAGAAATAATATGTAAAATTTTTGGTCAATATAAATATTTTTAATGCACATAGAAATTTAGTCAAATTGACATCATTTATAAATGAAACAATGGTATTTGTTTTTAAATACTCATTAACGTTTCAATGATGGAATGAAACTATTCAAGGTTCAATGGCTCAAAAAGTGAGAAATATTGAATATTGGGCATATATAAGTTTGATAAGACTGATAAAATTAATTTTAACACATTTTTTATAAATTTTTAAATTCTTTTAACACTATATTTTTACATTTTACCATTTTGGTTTTTACATTGTTAACTAGTTTTTATCCAAGTAAGTTATATTTTATTAAATATATAAGGTAACCCATATTAGAAAATATTTATTTTATGAACATAATTTTAAGAACCATATAATATAATAAAATTTCTAAATAATATAAAATTAACTTTTAAATTAAAACATCTAATATATAGAAAAACTATTTTGTAAAATATTATTGTTTTCTCCATTAACTATTATTAATCTTATTTAAAATTAATTACCAATTAATTGAGTTAAAATATATTTGTATACGTATATATATAAAAATAGTATCAAATAAATTATATAAAATAGTTTAATTTAATTTATTCGATAAAAATTAAACAACATTAATAAAACAATTTTTTAAATCAGTCTTTCATTATTATCATGGTCATTAAATTTATTCATAGTTATAATAATTTTATAGAAAAACATAAAATTGAATTGGTTAAATAATATGAACATGTTGATTAAAAATATGGAATCAATTTTTTTAGATTTATTTTCTACAAATAATGAAAATTAATTTTTTAATATAAGTAAATAAATTTTTTTTTTTCAAGTAAAATTATACATATGTTTCCAAAACATTAACCTCAAGTTTTATAAATTAAACATATTAATTTTAAATTATTTATTTTAATTTATAAATATATATTTTTTAAATTAAATAGTTTCAATAACCAATAATTTATTCATGTGTTTTGATAATGTAGTTAAATCCATGGTATTAGAAAAATGATTATTTTTTCATATTCTCCTAAAAAAATTAATTTAGGAAAATCTAAAAATTTCTCCTTAAAATAATTTTGATACTTTGAATTCAAAAATAAATATTATTTCAGAAATTAAAATTGTAAGATTTATTGGTTTATCTTTTAAATGAAAATAAAATATAAAAATAAAATCATATTTTACCGAAAGTTTCCCTTTTAAAAGTTTAAGTGTTCTTAATCCAATTTTATATTAATTTATAATTTGATTGTAAATATTTTTTACTATATTTGTTTT
The DNA here is from genome assembly GCA_963277665.1 of Viscum album. Lineage (NCBI taxonomy): Eukaryota > Viridiplantae > Streptophyta > Magnoliopsida > Santalales > Viscaceae > Viscum > Viscum album. The sequence goes on along the minus strand of OY728132.1, from coordinate 25,419,945 downwards.
GATAAATTATCTTACTAATATTCATCTAATATTCTACATCTTATTTTAGTTCAGTCTTTTAGGTAAAAAATTACCAAACACATTATATTTATTTAAAGAAAATATATTTTGTAAAATCTTGCGGTGTTACATCCCCCCACCCATGTAAATAAATTACATAATCACAATTTTAATTATTAATGACTATTAAAAAGAATTAAGGGTATATATAATATAGTCATTAAATAAAGGATTAATTTATAGAGAGATATCAACCTCAAAATCATAGATTCTAGGAGACTGGACATTTCCCACATAATAGACATTTATTGAGATTTTCCTTTATCAAAAAATTTTATTATAAAACTTTTTCCCTTTTATGAGTATAAGGGATTTTAGGAAAAAATGTTTCACATATTTATTTTCATGATCTAATTTCTAATAAAATACTCAAATTGAAAGGGTTATGAAAATATCCAAAAAATATTTTAAATCATCATATAAATATAAAAACTCAAACCTATGATGTCTTCTATAAAGAAACCATAATTTACATCTATGAAACATTTATTTTAGTTATGATATCATTAAAAAATTATTCAAATCCTTAATATTAACACTGGTTTTCCATGGTTATATTCTCATTAACTTCTCTAGCCAATAATAAATATGTGCTCAATCCCTTATTAAAGGTTTATAAAGAGAATGTAAACCATTAAATCATATTCCTAAGAATGTATATCTAGTTGTACTGTCTCAATACCACTCATCGTGAACCAAGTTATGTCAAATTTGATACCAAACCATCCTTTTTCTTAGTGATTACAACTAGGTAATTATATGTCACAATTATATCAACGTTCCAATATCGATAAAAGAATTTAATTTCTAGGATACCATGTAATCTCTACCTTAACAAAACATCAAAATGTTATTATATATATAGACACTACTCTTGGAAACATCCCTTGGATTTTTAATAAATTTATCTGATCCTAATCCCTATAAATTACTAATCTAATCCTATAAAATAACTAAATCATTCTCTTATACTAACTAATGTTTTGTAGACCTGTAATCCCAAGTCTAAGTCTAAAAAACTTTCTGTAAATATTTTCTTTGATAAAAGGTTCGATTATCCAAGCTAAAAAAATAATTGCACCATTACATTAAAATAAAAATAACATCTCATAATAAACATATAATCCAAAGAAATAAAGGTTTATGAATTTAAGGATCAAATACATATGAAACTTATTTTATGATAATTGTGAACATTAATATATAATATTACCACAATGGAATTAGTTTTAGACTCTTCATAATTTATAATATTCTTCATGACATGGGGAATAGAAACATATGGAAGGGTTTATCAAAAACGCACTGTAAGGGAAAACTTATCAACATGTCATCAAGGGTTAAACCATAAGAATATATAAAAAAATTAGAGGGAAAATATTAAATCAAAATAACATGAAACGATAAGGGTTTCTATAAGTCATAATATAAGTAAATGTAATTTCCTGTGAACAAAAATTTAACATGTAAAAATAGTGTAAGATAATAAACTTAATCTATTTAACATAATCAAAGTAATATGACATATAAATGCGGAATTACATTGAAACATTTAAAAATAGGGAACTATGGAAAAACATAATTTTATTAGAAAATTTCACTGGGAACATTGCTTATCAACAATTAATTCCATTCAAATACTTTTGATTATAGTTTAACTCTAATTACACCCACACACAATCTTGTATGTATGTCATAACTACAACTACACCCACGCACAATCTTGTAAGAAAACATTAATCATAATTCCACCCACACACAAACTTGTGACTCTAGATTTAATGCAATCACACCCATTCATAGTCTTATTAGTATATCTTAACCAAAATCACACCCACACACAAACTACTGATGAAACCTTCACTTTAATCACACCAACATAGAATTTCATAATCTCCTAAAATATCCAAATTTACCTAGTGAGTTGTAAGGTTATATATGGACCACGAGTAAGAAAACAATCATTAATATATACTGGTTCCATTGGAATATGAAAAAATAAATAATTTAAATTAACTAGTGGAAAATAGAAATGTTTCATGAACAACATTCCTAGAACATTAAATGATATATCCAAAGAGAGAAGTTTGATAGTCACTTAAAAACACCCCTAGTGTATCATAAACAACATTAAGTGTGTTGACATTGAAAGAAAATTATGTTTTATGATCATTCCATAAATCACGGGAAAAATACGAAGAAATGAACATTTTTTAAAGCCTTAAAAACTCCTTAAAATATTTTCTTAAATATAAAATAATTTGAGGTTGATAAAAAATTTCAAAAATTATACTTTAAAAAAACATGGTTTTATAAAATTATATTTTTTAAGATAAATATTCTATCCAAAAAATTATTTTAGAATATTTAAAAACTCATAATATTTATTTCATTGAAAAATATCCATTAAAATACCTTTTAAAATCAATAATTCCTTTTAAAAAAATAATACTATTTAAAATATAATAATATTTTATTTTAATTTAAAAATAGTCAGGTGTTAAAATAATTTGGAAACCCATTCTAATATATAGAAATAGCTTTTTAAATAGTAATTATAATATTATTAGAGATACAATAAAAGAGTATATAGAAAACATTATTAACTTACTAATAAAAGATAAACTTACGGATCACATTTAAAATTCATTTAAAAAAAGTGAAGTGAAAACTGTGAAAAACTATTACTTTTAAAAATGATCTTTTATAATGGAGCCCTGATAGTATATTATTGTTTTTAGAAAAAACATATTTGGAGATAAAACATATGATCAAGAAAAGAAAAATATTTTTAATAATTTCATATGATTTTTTTTAAAACAGACATTGTAAATAAAGATAATAAAACATCCTTCTGAAAAATGAAAAAGATAAAATTAATGGTCACACAAGATAGTACATAATTATTTTTCCAAATTTAATGATAACATTATTTGTAAAGGGAACCAAATAAAAGGATTTGAAACCATATTTAAAGAGAATGAGAATTATTCTCAACAATGATATAATTTTTATTAAATAAATTCATAAATGTAAAATATTTTAATTAAAAAAATTATCCTCAAATAGGAAGAAAATTTAAAAATAAAACTAATATTAGTGTTTAAGAATAAAATATTTTAAGAAATAAGTTTAATAATAATCATTATAACTTAATTAAGGGAGTTGAGTTAACAAATACCCATAAAACATCGGTTTCTTTTGTATCCAAAAATCTTAAAAGATAGAATGTGAGATACATTATTAAATCCAATAAATTAAATGAAATTTTTAGAAAAAAACATTCTCAATATATACACCAAAAAATAAAACCACTATTGATTATAAATCAAATTTCAGTAAAAAAATTGATACGTACACAACACTTTTAAATCATGATTAGCTAAACATTCTCTAACCTCTTGTAAAAAACAATCTTATTAACATATTCAAGTAACTATTTCATACAAATAACATTTATAAAAATACATTTATATTTATTTATTAAATATATATTTGTTAGTTATATATTATTTTCATAATCAAGTGTTATTTGTTTTGATTGTATGTTTAATACTCATTTCAAAATGGCAGTATTGATTTTTTTTTAAAGATTTAATTTTCATTATTATGATATCATTATAGTTACTATAAAATATTTTATATTATTATTTATAATATTTTAAATTTTAAATAATTATTTTCATTATGATTCATTATGAAAAATTTAGTGATGGGCTTGTATCGGTAAGTTATCATGAACAGAAAGGCTATACAATAATAATAATTTTAATTTTAGTATAATTATTCCATAACCCTAATTCAAAAATTATTTTCTAATTAAATTATAATCACATCTATTGTTTCATTTCCATGTTTTTCCATCATATAGATTTAGAGAACTGTTCAAATTGGTAGTTAAACCCAACCAAAGAAGAATAAGTTAAAATTTATGGGTGAGTATAGTTAAGAAAGTTATTATTTCAAAAATAAATATCTATATTAAAGAAGAGGAATTATAATATTTATATTTTTTAAAAGTTTTTAATTGGTTTATATTATATTTATAATAATAATTAATTCAATACTGATAAATGAAAAATGATACTCTTGTAGAGGAAGTGGTATACATGTATGCAAAGGAGACACATTCATTTTTCATAGATTAAACGGAAGATGAGAAATTTTTTATGACTAAATAATCTGAATAATGTTATAAATATCATATTAATCCTTTAAATAACATTTTAAATGAATATATTTAAAGTGGTGATAAAAAATCAATCATTTTGTTCATGGAGGTTGTAGTCATCATGTATGCATGACAACGACTTCATTTTTCAAATGGTTTGGGAGGAAATTATAAAATGAATATTTCACTATTATAATAATATTTTAGTATATTTTTTATAATTTTGTTATCATAAATTTAGGGAAATGGTAGGTTTGAGGGGGTATAATAAAAAAATATTTAAGATAACTCGGTTAAGAACATTACCTCTCTCTTTGGATGTTCTCCATTTTGTAACAACTTAAGGATCTATATCATGATATTTTGGAAATAACATGTATTCTAATATATGGTAAGGGAGTTTAGGATATATTATAAAATATTTTTTTCTAAATATTTTGAATATGTGTAGAAATTTGGTGGTGTTAATATCCTTTTATAAGTGAAGAAAATGACATTTTTATACACTTTTAATGATATCATGACACTATTCATGCACAAATGGATACCAAAGTTAAAATAATGATGTTTTGGGTGATATAAGGTTGATTAATCCTCTATAATTATTTTTAAAAATCATTTTATACCTATTAAAATTATTTTACCACATTATTATTTTATTTTACCTATTCAATTATTACTATGGTAACTATTTTTTACCTAAGTAAATTATATTTAATTAAAAATATATAGTATTCCCTATTAAAATTTTATAATGTTTAAAAAAATTAATCTCCATATAATATATTTCAGTTTAAAAATAACATAAAATTAACTATTTAGTTAAAACATTTAATCTATAGAAAACTATTTTGCATAATAGTTTTATTTTCTTCATTAAGTGTTTTAATCTTATATAACAAAAAATACCAATTAAATGAGTGGTAAAATATTTTAATACAAGTATAAGATTAATAAAAAAATCATCATAAAGATAGACCAATTTAATTAATTAGATAAAAATTACAGAGCATTAATAATTTTTTTTGGAAAATAACCATTTCCCCATTATCTTGGTCATTAACATTAATTTTAGTAATCATAATTTTATTAATATAAAATAAAATGAACTTTTTACATATTTTGATCAAGTTAATCTAAAATATAAAATCCATTTTGTTATATTTAATTTCAAAAAGTGATGAAAATAAATTTTTTAATATAATCAAATAAAATGAGTTTTTAGAGTATAATATTACTTAAGTTTCCAAAATGTTAAAAAAATGTTATATAAATTTTATATAGTATTTATTTAATTATTTATTTTTATTTAAAAATATTTATTATTTATAGTATGTTTTAAAAAAAACTTTTAGTTAATTCTTTTATTATGATGATGTCAAATAAAGTGTTGATATTAGCAAAATTGGTATTTTTTCACTATTCACCAAAAAACAATTATTTTATAACATTATAAAAAATTAACACTAAGATATTTTTATATAATTAATTAAAAAATGAAGTTCATTTTACACAATTAAAATTTCATAAGGGGTAAAAAATAAATTAAAATTTAATATATAAAGAAAAAATGTTTTTACTGAAATATATCATTTTAAAAATTATATTTTCTTCATATTGTTTTCTATGAATTTATAATTTATTGTAGCATATTTACATAATAGAGGTATTACTAATCTAAAAATTTCTTAATAACATTTTTTTAATATACTGTAAATTATTTTAGTTTACTGTTGGGAGTGAAACAATTCATTAAACACATTAGATTTCATTAAAGGGAATATATATTGTAAAAGTTTGGAGATTTATAGATATGGAAGCATGGTTTGGTCAATAGTTCATGGTGGAAAAGGATTTGGCCTTATGATTATGTGAGTTTTGATGATTTCTAGTATATTTATTAGTAGTTATTGTTTGTAGTATGTACAAGTAAGTGTGTCATTTTTTATATATGAAATTATTGCCTATTTTTCAACTACTTCTACAAAATTATGGTTTATATTATCATATAGATAGTTTAATACATTATATTATATATTGGGGGCATGTGAGGCTCCCTATTTTATGTCTATAGGTTTTTCTGATGTCCATTATACATTTTGGTCATTCTGAATTTTTGGTAGACTTTGGCATGACACTATTGCTCTATTTTAGAGGTAATTATCAACCCATGACTGTTTTAGTCCCTTAATTCTTGTCGATATCCTTTAGAATACAAGGAGATGAACTTGAGGTCATATAAAATCCTCTCTTGAGCGTCATTTAGGAAGTCTAGTCTGGGTTTTTATATACCAAATATCACTTCCCTAATTCAATCTTTATATATCATAAGTATCATAATCCCTATATGAAATCATCCTTTGGAAACCCATCAAATTAATCAATTCCCATTTCTATGAAATCCAATAATATAGGTTAAAATCAATGAAAAATTGGCTTATCTTTCTACTATCATCAATACCCATTCTAATGGAATAAATAATCTACATCTAGATCTACTCTATTCTTTATAAAGAAAATTTCTACCATTTGATAGGTTTTTCCAAGACTTAGTGAAATATCTTATATCTCTATCCCAATATCTGACCATCAACATGATAATAGCATAATAATAAGAAAAAAAGGTGGGTTAGTGGGACTTATAATAGATCCATGCAAAAAATATCAAAAAAACCACCCTAAATCACTTGGAAAATATCCTTAGAAGTAGATATCCCATGCCATGGTTGTGATGAGGAAGATATTAGGACTGTTTAAAAAAAATATTCCTTTAAATCAATTTTTAATGAATGAATAGCCTGACTACATGGTTTCCTGGATAATGAATTTCTCTCTTTTAGAAAACTAATAATACATGACCAACTTTCATGGTATCCTTGACCATGTTCCCAACTAGGAATTACTCTATAGGCTCTCAATTTTTCCAATAAACACATCACGACACCACCCAATTCTTATCATCACTTTGAACTACCCCTGAACACCTTCCATCACTTACCATTATCCTTAGTGTGACTCCCCTCCACTGTCAATGCCTTATCTCCCCCATTTAACAAAGTTGAACCTGAGTTACTCTTTTTACTTGAAACACATGAATTATAATTTGTTTCTCCTTAAACATTTTTCATCCCCAAAAAATATTTTCCAACAAATTCATTAACTAAAATCGATATTAGTGACTAAGACAACTCTCTCCACCATCATGATTTCTGAAAAAAATATCATGATTGTATATTCGACCATTCCCATCACTTGGGAATGAATATTGTCTATGGGATCCCTATCATTAGGGATACCTATTCACTACCAAAAGGTATTAGTCACATTAAAACAGCATATCATTTCCAAAAATATCTACCAATGTTTTTACATCTCCTACCATACCATATTGTTACCCTATAACATCTACCCCAACTCAAGTTATCATATGCTAAAACCAATGCATCAACCAACTATATTTCAACGTTCATACCAATAGTGACAGAAAACCAACACATAAAAATCAAACCAGAGAAGTATTTACCATTGAATACCAATAAAATAATACTAATACACATCACACAACACTATCATCCCTTCATTGTAAATAATTTTGTGTATTTTACATTGAGTTATATTGAATCCATTGTATATATCTAACCCCAAATTGAATACAAAAACCACATTAACTAGACCTTCTCACTAGAAAATTTTTTATCCTATTAGTCAAATAAAACCCCAAGAATTTATTCAAATTCTCTACCATAATCACTCTACTTGAAAACCCATATCAATAATTCTCACAAAAAACTCTCCTAAAAAGTTTCTAAGTCTTTAATCCACCTTAAAAACGAGGAAATTTTTCTTTTAGATCCATCCAAAGTCAATATCCATAATCATACCACAAGTATCTACACCCTGAGGTGGAAAATTATCGAATATGGTCATGAATTTTTCAAATGAGAACCTAACCATTTAAAAAATGAATAAATATTCAATAATCATAGAAAAAACTTATTTAACAATCTGAATAAATTCTCAGTACCTCAAATATCAAAATTAACCCACAATTACCTAAGCACTCTAAACATTAACTTACAACTAGGTTAAGGTTCATTAATTCTTAAACCATTAGAAAAACCACATAAATAATTGAATTTTCTCCCATAATAACATGATATAATCAATGCCAACACTCTTTTATGAAAATTCTCAAAATACAAATGAATACTTATACTTATAATGAATCTAAAATTGATCTATATCTAATATTTCTATTATCTTATCCATAAAACCAATACAATATCATGAAAAATTATATTTATATTAAAATATATTCATATGGATTTACTTTTTTTATTAGTATCATTAGCTATAACATCTTAGTGTGTATATATATATTTAAAACTAACCACTACATCTTCAAATCCTATTTTACTTCACAAAAAACATTTCCACGATTATCCCAAAAAATATCACCATTATAAAATGGAATCAAAGGATAAGAAAATAAAATAATACCTCAATATCACACTAACATATTGAAATCCAAAAAAAAGAAACCAATTGGTTTCTAGCTCAGCCAGTTTATACTACAAATTTTTCTTTCATAAATCCTTACCCAAATATGCACATAAACAAGTAATATAATTTCATTAAAAATATACCAAAATCTTTTACCATCTAACCATTATATATTCCTAGTTATAAACTAATATTAAATATCATATGACCACTCTATATTACATAGATTTCCTATAATTTAAAATTTAATTCATCTCCCAAATATATACATCTCCAATGGATTCACTACATTATCATAGTGGGATGAGTTACTCTTCTATATTCCCAAAATCAATCCCATTTCCAAGTGATTGATATGATAAATTAAACCTAAACCAATGCTACCTCATATGTTCTATCTACTAAGGATAAATGTATGTATATTTCTCCCCCATTTATATAGGAAAATAGATTAACTAGTTGATCAAGTCATTTCATTTTAAAACATAACTTGACTCTCACACCCCATCACCATAGTAATGTTACCACAAAACCAAACTAAAAAATTTTTTATATGGAGAAAATCTCCCACCCCAACCCCTAGGACATCCCACATATCCCCAAATAATATCATCATTCAACCAAATCCATTATAAAAAAAATAAATATTCTACTATTTACACATCAATAAAATAAAAATCATAATAACAACCATTCTAAAATTATTTCCACCAAATAAATTTTTTCTAAAACCATTTCAATATTTTTATACAAACTTGTCTATTTGAAGATAAACCATTACTTGGGTTTTAAAAAAACTGTTAAATTTAACATTTTAAAATGACACCTCAAATATAATGATTTCATCAACTCATTCCAATAAAACATATTTTTTAAAAATATTTCAAACCAACAGTATCACAATATAAGTTATACAACTATATAATTAAACCTAAAATCCCTAGATTAAAAAAATTTAATCCATGTCAAAAAAAAATTTACAAAATATAGTAGAACACTTTTATCTATTTAAAAATAAATTTTCCTTCAAAATTTATCAAAGTCAAACACCTCTTTTAAAAAACACATCACTTTTCAACCATTTTTATATCCAGTATAAATAAAAAATATATAATTTCTTCAATAATGGAGAAAACATTCCAAAAACCATGAAAATATCTTTTAAAAAAAATAACTCGTATTAATGAAATTCTCTAAAAAACATTCTAAATAAATGAACAAACCACTTCTTCGAATTTATAAAAATAAGTTAATTTGAAAAAATGGAAATTCAATTTTTAAACACATAAATACCAACCATATTCAATGTCCATTTGAATATAATTTACTATTTCATTTTGTGAATTGAGTTCACCAAAATTATTATCTACATAAAATACCAATTTCCCCATAAAAATAGAAACATAACCTAAAAATTTGATAAAAACATTTTTCCTAAATATGTCAATGGAAATATTTTTGAACCATATAATTCCTTTTTAGAAATTCTAAATAAGATTAAAAAATTTATTTAAGATAATCAATTGAATCTAGTGTAATAATAATGTAAAGTGGATATTAAACATTTAAAAAATTAGTTTTTCACTAAAAAACTACTTACCAATAGTTATATTTTCCTTTTGTGACTTCTAAACCATTTTATACATTCCCATTTGAAATAATCCTAACTTCAATAAATATGACTCAATAATAATAATCAATATAACTTGATTTTAATTATATAATTATATTTATTATAATATTAAATCTCATTTTCCATTATCCATATGTTATAAAATACCAATTTAATGTTTATAAACTTCTAATTTTGCTAAAAATATTTAGGAATTATAAAAGTATAAAAACAATAAATTTTCTTTATAGAAGCTTCAATTTAAAAAAATAAACAATAAAGTAATACCACATCATCATACCAAATTTCATGTTTATTTATCCCTAAAACACATCAGTAATAACAGACATGCAAATGTATTCCATGAAATTATAATCATATTGATACATGATGCCTGACATAGAAAGCTCGTCTCAAACTAGTATGTACAACACACCTTAAATGGTAAAACAAATAGATATTTACTCTTTACAAATCAAATAACACTAAAAGTTTTACAAACCTCCCAAATAATTTGGGTCCCACTATAATGATATTAATCAAGAATTTTTATAGGCAGAATCATGATTCTCAACACATCGTATCTCTATGCCTACTAGATCCAAACCAAACTGAACTGATACCATTTATAAAATCAAAACCCAACCCATCCACTCAAACCTGACCCCAATTCAAATTTAAACGTTACCATGAATATGTAATCATCCCATTTCCACTAAATGGACCATGATAAAAGATAAGGACCAATATAATCCTTGGTGAATGATTTATCTAACATACACTTCTAACATCTATATCTCTATAAAATAATGCTTTTTGGAAATTATAAATTTAAATTCATAGAAAACTATAAAATAAAAAATAAACCATGATTTAATATAAAAAATATATCAATATCACAATATATAGTCAACTAAATAAATTCCACTAGTCTCTATTACCCAACCTCTACAACATCATCCCATATAATGAATCAATGACTACAATAAATTCTAACTCAATATAAAAATTATCTATATGTTCACTAAGATTCCAATATTAGGCCGAGTATAATAAATAAATAAAATTTCAGGAATAAATTCTCATTCACCTCATTCATATGAATATTAAGTATCCCATACATGTTTTATAAAAATTAGCACAACCCATTCCATTTCATATAATCAAATTAATATAAAAATAACAATCATCATAAATAATGTTTCATATATCCATTAAATAAAGAATTCATAATAACATCATTTCTCTATTAACCAACTCACTCACACCTTTAAGTTATAGTCTTGAGGTGACTCTTAACCTGTGACAAAAAATTGCGTAACACGTCCAAAAATCATCCTTGTTTTATAAATACCCACCCCACCCCACACCGCGTAAAGAAGTATCCCCAAACAATCATTTAATATCTAGAAAAATGAATTAAAAGGAACTAAAAATAAATTTAAAAACATACCTAAATAGACTAAACATTTAACCCAAGGTCAGTCTCCAACAAAATTGTAATACTGGAACATTGAGAGAGACTGGGAGATGAACCTGAATTTGAGATCAAATATATTGTCAAGACCATAAAAATTCCTAGTAGGCTTTCACCAACATTGCCTCATGTTTACACATCTAATTAAAGATACATTATCATGATTGTTTGAAAATAAATTATTAAGTTATATTTCTTATTATTTTTATATGAGTCCCAATACAAATATTGTGACACATATTTAAGATTTTAATTTACTATCTTCAAAATAAAAGTGGTCTATTTAAAATATTTATCAGGTCTAAGACCATTATATAAAACATCCATTTAAAAAAATTTGTAATAATATTTTCATACACATTAAATTAGAATTTATATTTAAATAAATGTGTGTAATATCTAAATATGAATAGAATACTATAAATGATAGTTTATGTAAATTAAAGCACATAGAGAAACATATATGAAAGTAAAGTGAATAAGATTTTTATTATTTTAAATATGAAAAATGAAACTAAATAAAAGCACATTTAAAAATAATAACACAGAAATAATGAGTAAATAAGAGGAAGCATAATGAGAAATGCTAAAGTATCTAGTGTTAATGGGGACCTAATATCCTTATACTCTCAGTGATTGTTCCCTTTCAATAATGTTCTGTTCTCCTACTTGAGCCAACCAACCCACATCCTTCAATATAGTTTAGTTAGGGTTGTCACATAATCCATCTTGGTATGGTGGGTCATGTCTAGCCTTCTTTTCTTAGAATTCTAACCTAGGTTCCCAAGTTTCTATATTCTATTCCTAACACTAAAATACATGAGGAAGGTGTAGTACAAAACCAAATAACAATCAAATAAAAATGAAAAGTGAGAACAAAACATCACCTCACATATTTTCACTACTAATAATGATTCCCTCACTTAGAATCATACGACCCTGCTAATCATATAAGATACAAATCCTACAAATCCCCCAAAATTTTGGGCTTCCATTGGAGTGATACTCACTTACAAAATGTCTTTAGAATGTGTGAACTCAACTTATGCCAAATATTTTTAAAAATTATTTAAATAATTGTTTAAAACCATGTTCAAAAACTATTTTAGAATTCATATATCCTCCTTCCTATTGTTCCCATCTAAAATTACACACATATATATATATCCATTATTGAAAAAATTTACATTCCAACATGTGAATTTGTAAAATTATATATTGGTGTGTGTGTGTATACACATGTATGTGAGCATAATCATTGGATTCATATAAGCTATATGAAAAATATCAAATTTATCTTACTTGAAACAATTCATGAAATATTTCATAAATACTTATCTAGACATATATATATATATATATATATTTAAACACACACACACAAATATATATATAAGAATTGGTAACGAATAACACAAATGAGTTTTCAAAAAATGTTAAAATTAAATTACAATGGAATCATGCTCTCAAGTTTAATTAAATTCATTAAAAATTCATAAAAATTTTATAAAAAACTTATGGGAAAATAAAAGGCATGATTTATCTTTGAAAACAAACCCAATTTGTTAGGGAAATGGTGGAACCAGTTTTCCAAAATCAGAGAAAACCAAAGCGAAAACCAATGGAAACCCATTTTGAGATTTAATTTCATCCTTAGATATTTTTAAAACATCCATAATAAAATTATTATGAATCCGTACTAATATTTTAAAATCAAAGAAATCAAAGATTATAAAATTAAAATGTCAAGCATGGGTAAAACCTACCTGGAACATATTCAGATAGAGAAACACATTCAATAGTAGTAAAAGGATGGTCATAAGCAAGACACACTTATAATGAAACCCAAAAATCATTAAAATCTCCCAACCCCATGCCCTAGGGTACAACCTACATGTGACAAACCAATGGAAAAATATGTGGAGGGGGAAAGGAGGTATAAGAAGAATTCTTATGGAGATAAATGATTACCTATGATGATTTTACAACAAATTAGATTGAAAAAATATGAAGGATAGAGGGCCGAATGATGGGGTCACGCATGAGATGATGTTGGCCTTGGGATGGTGTGTCACAAAAGAAATGTTGGAAGGGTGATGAGCATTTGTGTTTTATTGATGTTTTTGTTATCATTTTTGTTGTTTTTTTGTTATTATTTTTGTTATTACTACTACTACTACTAATACTATTATTAAGGGTAGAATAGAAAATAAATAAATAAAATTTTAAAATTGTGAAGTACTCGTATGGTTTTGGAATAAGATTTACCAAACTATGCACCAACTGTGATCCATTTACTAGGTACACTCATCACCCACACAAGCTGGTCACATGGTTTAATAAATGATAACAAACCATGATAAAATACTCTTCTAAATTTATAGACTCACCCACACATTTTCCACACAGTTTCTCCAATCGTATGGTCAAACCAGGTGACACCAAAAAACATATTTTTTAAAAAAATTAAAATTAAAAGACTCCAAACTCAAAAAAAAAATATAAATAAATAAACTAATTTAGAATTTATAGGTTTGGCTTTGAAAATTATCCCAAACAAGATCCTTTATACCCCTATAAATCTATCATCGTCAAGAAAGAAAACACAAAGGAGGAACTTAGACAGGAAAAATGATCAACCCAAACAACTCTAAACCACTCAACCTACTAACAAGACATAAGAACATGCAAACATTGACCAATTTATACGTCACACATGAATACATTGATATATAGAGGATAAGGAGTGGGAACTCAAAATGGATCTCCCCACCATTTAAGTATTACACTATATTGATGCATTGATGAGGCAAGGACACTCTAAGGGGATTACTACAAAAAAAAGTAATTTTTATATCCAAGAGGAAAAAAGAAGAACTTTAGACCAGAATCTCATCAAAAAGCCCATCGAAATAAAAATTAATTCCCCAAATAATAATATTTATTATCAAAAATATAAACATCAATGTAAAAAAATAAAGTGAAATGAATAGAGAAAGAAATGAATACTTCAAAATCATTACCCAACCATACTAAAAGAAAAACACAACCCAAAGACCACCCAAATGATTTCCCAAAACAAGTAGGACCAACACACTCATCACCACACATCTATATAGAAATAGAAATAGGTATAAATAATGATCATTCCTATTAAAAAATTATATGGTATCCCATATAGTGTAAAAAATAAAAAAGGGTAACCTAGAACCTCATATCAAAATCACAAACCATAGAGATCTCTATAATAATCCTAATGACACCATCCAGAGTGTAAACTCAATTGGTGTGAATTTCATCCTAGTCACTGAAAACACACACCAAGGGTTTCCCATGTCTATTCAATCACAATAATATTACCTCACCACAAACTTCATCACCTAAAATTCTAAAGAAGAACATTCTCCATTGATGAGTTAAACTCATAGCAAACGAACATCTCAAATGACATAATCTATCAAAGAAAGAACCAACGAAATAAAAACATTCCAAGACTCCCTTAAGAACAAAATTTTTCATCGATCTATAATAGGAAATACCTAAGTCCCAATAACACTTTTGAATTTTCATGGAGGTATACTCAAATAACATTAATCCCAAAAGAAAACCAAACTCATCCAAATAAGAAAAATTAAAAATCCCTTTCAAGTCTAGCCAAAAATTCCAACATTAAAATCTTTAATATTTCCTAAATAATTCCTGAAAATTAATTTTTCACCCCAATTTTCAATAACTATGAAAATATTAAAACATTGTAACCAGAAATAATTCACACTATCAAAATAAAAAACAATGAATGCATGTCATAACCATATCCTATAAAAAAATCCCCAAAAGGCCATTAATTATTCTTTTAAAATCATTTTCAACACCAAACATATTGAATGTTAAATACTTAAAAATATATCAAGAAACCATTTCCATCCTTACATTCAAATTTTGAAACTTTTGGTACCCAATAAAACCAACTTAAAATCCCACACTTCCATTCTTAAAACATAAAAATTATTTTTAAGATCTCTTAACATTTAGGATGATCTTTTTAAAATCACTTAATGGTACTTTAAACACAAAAATATTTTTTAATTTATTTTAAATAAAACCCATGTTTTCAATTTCAAAACTCACTTTTACCATTTAAAATAGGATTTTCATATTAAAACATCATTTTAAATCATACCAAATCACATTAACATGTAACCCAAAATAATTAACAAGGTCAAGGGAACATAAAATTAAATTACAATAGTGTTTTTGGCAATATGTCGTTGGACCACATAGATTAAAGGACTTTGTGATAGTCATGAAACTACAGCAGAGAGTCTCTTGGAATCATCCATATAAGATCCTAAATGTTTTTCAGGCCATGTGATATACCAGTGTATTCTGTTCCACTCCCTTTTCACACAAATTTCAAAAATATATTAAATAAATCATAAATTAAAAATTATAATCTTAATAACAACTAGTAACTAAAGATTCACCATGAGTGGTGGTGATATGGAAAGAACTCATGAACTACCTTTAGAGCCCCAAAAATCATTTCTAACATATACCAAACAACCTAAATAATAAGGTATAGTCATTAGAGAGTTAAGGTTCATGTGGTGAAAAAAACATGACTAGCTGTAGTACCATATTGTCATGATCCAACCCAAGTCGCCCCTCTATCATACACTTGACCTAGTTCATGATAAGAATCGAAGGGTGTTCCAAATCCCCATAGGCTGAAATAATTTAATAGTTACAAGGATGAACCCCTTTGGAATGATCTTACCATTAAATATTTATTAAATAACCAATGGAAATTATAATAAAAATATATAATGACACATCTATAAGTCAGATTTTCATGATAGAAACATATAAGTAGAAAAAACCTAATAATAAACAATAAAAGTAGTAAATAGTGTGAAAAAAGAAAAAACCTCTATCACCTCCATGGTCTCCCACTCTAGTAAAGAAAAGATGTCCACTAGATGGCTTTTCTTTGCTCGCCACTATTTATTTCTACCCTCCATTTGTTGAAATAAATAATATCCTAATTTTCTATAATAAATCATTTAAAGTAAAACATTCTATGAATTATTGGGAAAAAATATGTCCAAATAAAATCATGTAATGAGAATAGATATTTGAATGAAATTAAAGAATAATAAAATAAAACAATATACATACATGAAGTGACTAACCTGTGTGCCCCATAGTCACTCTTCAACCAAACAAGAACATAAACGCTTTGAGAGCGACATGGAGATGAACCTGAAACTATGATGATATAAATACCCATGAGTAAAAAAATTCCAACTAGGACACCACCCACATTTCTATATTCATACCCTTTTAATCAAGATCCATTACCATGCTAGTTTGGAAATGTGTTATTGAGATAGATATCTTATTCATTCTATATGAAACCCAACATATAACTAGAAAAACATATTTAAAATTTTCTCTTAATATTTTAAAAATTAAATTAGCCTCTTCAAAAAATTTATTGGTCCCTTTAATCTTTTATAAAACATCCATTTAATCAATTTTGAAATGATCTTTTCATACACTTTAAAATACCATTTCTATATAAATAATAGTATGTCCCAAAGAAGAAGAACATGCTTTAAATGATAGGAAGTGTAATGTATGTTAAATAGTGACACATATAATAGACTGAAGTGAAAAATATTTTCATTAGTTTAAAAATGTAAAAGAAACAAAATAAAATCACATTTAAATATATTGCAATAGAAAACTAGAGTAAATAAGAGTAAACATAATGGGAAATCCATAAGTAGCTAGTGTTAGTGGTGTCCAAGGATCCTCATACTATCGATGATCATACCATGCACCAGAAGGACTATTATATTATTTGATCCAACTAATCCACATAATCTTTCATGGTTTACTTAATGTTTTCACATAATCCTATTAGGTAGTTTAGGTCCTTCCTTTCATACTTGTCCTAGTACGACCACCTAGGTACCCAATATTCTCATGTGACAAACCCAAAACTAAAATACATTAAGGTGGTGCTATAGAAAAACCAAATCTCAATCATGAACAATGGAATGTAATTACACAACATCACCTCACCTACATACACTGCTAAGGTGAAGCCCATCATGTAGAATTATTCCACCATGCCAATCATATAAGATCTGAATCCAACAACTGACACAAAATTGTGTGCTTCCATTGGAGTGCACCTCACTTTCCAAAATACATTAGGAGGTTTATACCGGGACTATAAAATTTATTTTTGAAACTCATTTAAAGACTTATGTAAAACCATATTGGAAATCATGTCTTTAATTCTTATGGACTCTTTCTTGTTGTCCACATATACAGATACACACACATATATATTTCTCTTATTTCAAAAATTCACTTTTTCCATGAAAATTTTTACAATTACATATATATATATATATATATATATCTTTGTGTGTGTACTCATGTATATGAGAGTAACCATTGGATACCAATAATAAATATGCATAATCTCACATTTATCTTATTTGAAACTATTCTTTAAATACTTTATAAATACTTGGATACATATATATATTTATTTAAATACACACACATAGATTTAAATATAAGTATCGAGATATAATAACAAAAGGGGAATTTTTAAAATAATTTACTATTAAATCATAATTGAATCAATCTCATGAGTTAAACTAAATAACTTTAAAAATATATAAAAATATTATAAATAACATTGGGTATATTAAAACTCCAGATTAATCTTTGAAAATGAAAAAAAATATTCCATCGAAAATTTTTTCCAATAGAAGAATAAACCAAAGGGAAACCCTATATAAAACCAACTTGATACATAATTTCATACTTAGAGATTTTACAACCATCTATTATAAAATAATTAGGTATCCAAAATACTAATTTAAAAGATATGAAATCAAAGGTTCTAAAATTAAAAATTTGAGCTAGGGGAAAACCTATATGTAACATTAATTTATAGATAAAACCCTTTAATAATTTTAAGTGTAAGGTCTATGGAGGAATGTACACACCCTAGTAATGAAGATCAATGCAAAAAATGAAATTTTTCAAAAACCCTTGTCCTAGGGTTTGACCTACATGTGGTGAACCAAGGAAGAAAAAAATGAGTGGAAAGTAAGAAAAAAATGAATTTGGAGGGGCAGAAAAGATTACCTAGGATGATCTCACACAAAATTGGAAGGAAAATGAGGAAGTATAGAGGCTGGACTAGGGGGTCATGAGCAAGAGGAGGTAATTCATGGGAGGGTGTCGTGAAAGAAAATAGGGAAAGGAGAAGAGGATTTATGTTTTTTTATTGTTAATAATAATATTATTTTTATTATTATTTTATCATTTATATTATTATTATTAAGTGTATAATAGAAAAAGGTTAAAAACTGGAGGACTCGTATATTTTTGGCGCATGGTTTACCAAACTGTGTACCAACTGTATGCCCATTACAAGGCCCACAGGGACCCTGGGTGGGTGGGTCTCATGGTTTAATAAATTATGAACCAACCATGTGAAACATATCTCGTAAGGTTAATGAATAACCTAAATATTTTTGTTAACCATTCAACAAAACCATACAGAACAGAAAACCATAAAGTATTTAAAAAAAATTCAAACTTGAAGACCTAAACATCTAAATAAAAAATATAAATAAATGAATGAATAAAAAAATTAAAAATTTCGAAGTCAGGTGTGACATGTATAATATATATTATGGATATATATTTATTCTAATTGTCCATAATTAATACTTATTTAAAAAAATAAAAATTCATTTCATCAAAGGTTATCAATTATATATTATTTTACCAAAATTTTAATAAATGTTTAATATATAGATATTTATATTATCTTTATAAATTATTAATGATATCTATATCATTGAAATAATTTTTTCAAGGTATGACACTAGAATTTGTTTTTCCATTTGAAAAAAAAAATATTTATTATTTCAAACAAAAAATATTAATTTAATCTATGTTGGGATTTTATTTTAAAATATAAAATTCAATAATAATATTTTTATTTTAATAAAATTTATAATATATTTTGATAATTTAATTCATAATTAGGATTAATTTATTTTAAAAAAATTACAAAAAATATATATGATAGTTACTAATAAATTTGATATATATTCACTATTTGGTTCAACACTTATGGTAAAATATTACAAATAAAATTTTTATTTAAATTTTTTTAAAGGTTTAAATGATTAATTTGGAATGTAAATAGTCTAATTAAATTTGGTTATAATTTGAGTAATTTAATTGAACATAAATTCATTTTTAAATAATTAATTTATTATAAATTGATATCAAACTCTAATTATTATATTGTTATCTAAATGATGTATAACTTTTAAAATAAAAATAAACATTTATTATATGATAATATACATAAAAACATCATTAATATTATTTAATTAATAGAGATTAAAAATTTTGTAAAGCCAAATAAGGAATCTCTTATTAGTGCTAACATAGTACTTACACAACATATAAAATGTGAAAATTGATGGCTTAAATGATAAGAATGATAATAGATAAGGTGAGTTTAATATGATTAAAAATAATTTAATTTGATATATATTAATAAATATTAAAAGTATATGACATTTAAATTTTCCAAATGATTTCACACATCTTCCACAAGGTAATAAATGTCAAGAATTTTATCTTAAATATGTTATCTGAATATAAATTAAATAAATAATTTTCCGAATACTTTTAGATAATAATAATAATTAATAGTAAATTATTAATTATTAATTTATTTTAAAATTAAATAATAAGATATTTATTAAAATTCTTATGTAGTGTTGGCACAACAGGAGTGCAAGAAAAAGAAATAGTCAAAAATAGTGGTTTTATAATATTTAATGTGATAGGGTTTAGAGAAATTATGCTGTTTCATGATTTTTTAAAATTAAAATGATAGGTAATAAATTATTTAAAATTTTAAATTTTAATTCAACAGTCATATAGATATTTCTAAAGTGAGATGAAATTATTAACCCTAAAAATAAATTAAAATGTTATTTATGTTTAGAATATGTTCATGCAACAATTTTTGTAATTTTTTTGGTTTTTGATCCTCAAAAAGGCCCATATTTGGGTAATTAATGAATTATATTTTAAGATAATTTCATAAAATTATTATTTTTTTGAATACTTCCTTAGGAATTATATTCAGGACATTGATCCATGGGGAATACTTGTAAAAGTAATCGGGGAATGTTTTAAAAGTATTCTGAAAACATTGTTCAAACCTTACATATGTAAAAATAATGTAAGAAATAAACCCTATGTTTGGAACTACGTGTATGGATCATATACACTACACTATTAGAAAAGTATTGTTCAAAAACCCTATGTTTGGATGGAACCTTATGTTTGAGAAAAATGAATGTATAGATGATGTACCATATGTGAAGAGCCCTACATTTGAGGAAACAAATGTATGGTACATCAACCCTACTTTTTTAACTAATTCGGTGTTTTCAACAATGAATTTTGTGTTTTCTCATCACATGACAGAACCCTATGTTTGACTATCCAATGAATGAGTTTTAAGTATTTGATTTTATCTATTATTTCTTTAATAGTCTCAATAGAAATAAAGATTTATTCAATGTTATTTTAGTACAGATTCAAAGGCATGTATTCATCAGAGTAAATCATTACAGGTCTTACATGAAGTTATTAATATATTTAATGTTTTTGAATTCAAATATTCATGATTTATTGTGTTATATATTTGGATTTTGTTTGACCTGGAGCTGTTCAAACATCTGTATAAATATTGGGATTTTCTTCATCAAAAAATATATATAAGAGAAGGAAAAAAATAAGAAATTCATGTGTCTTTCCCTTCAAATATACACTTGGGATAAATACATGTTTTTATCTATTTGAACTACTCACTGATATTTTCGTTTCAGTTTCAATGATATTTCATTCTTACATATTTTTCTACAATAAAAACAAATCATTTTCAAATATACAATTTTGAGATATTCATTTTTAAACATCTACCAGGTATTGTCTCTATCAATATTACTATAAATCATACATGACATTGAAGATCTATTTCGAAGTTGTGAGTTATTGATGATATGAATAAATTTGTCAATTGATGTTGTAGCTATTAAGTTTAACCTATTTTCTCAACAGAATTGAACTCTATTAATTTTTTGGAGTTTTGACTGCTTATACACATTTGTGGTTAAGTGTCAGCTTCTTTCACTAATCTATGGATTTATAGTTCCATATAAATGAAATATAAGTCTTTATAATGTCTTCTTTTAAGGTGAAAAATGTCTGCACTCATTTTTTTTCATAAATTTCTTAGGCTAAGAGGATTTGTTAGTGAAATCACCAATATCATGGAGTTGAGCATTTGTGGAGTGGACTAATGGCTATTTGTTCCCTAAACCGCTATATATCACTGTGTTCATTTACATTATTTCATTCCCCTTATCACTCATCTTTAAGAGACAAGGAAATTTTCACTGCAAATAAAGAGAGTTTCTCTGGATTCATTAATTTTTTTAAAGTACACAATTCACCCTCCTCTTGTTTCTTTATCATCATCATCCCGACCAAAAAATTTGAATCAAAGGATGGGCTCTACTTGGGATATTTTTGGAAATTTATTTCTACTCAATACCAACAAGTGGTTTCCAAGGAAGTACTCTATAGATATATTTCAATTTTTTGAAATTGTTTAATATTAAGTTTAATATATTCTATTCTAATGATAAATATCAGAAACAAGAATCTAACAAGAGTAGGATAAATATTCATAAAAAAACTTCTTGACGTAGTTGATTCTAGAGAAGGTGTGCCAATGATTCGTGCTACCTATTTTAATGGTGACAACTATAGATGTTGGAAATCTATTATGGTCAATTATTTGAAATATAATTTAATAAGGTTTTATTTGAAGGATATTAATCCTTATGATATTTCTAATATATAATTGGAAAATTAGAGTGATGATAAGGAAAGATAGTTAGATCTCAATTCCAAATCCATGAATTCTATTGTGTGTGGTTTATGAACTGATGAATTCAATCGAGTATCTCAATGTCATACTCCGTATAATATGTTGAAAAGAATTGTTTATTCTTATGAAGAAACTAAAATTGTTAGTCCTTTAAGGTAAACTACTATGAAACTAAAGTTTGATACATTTAGACTGTTTGAGTATGATAATATCATTAAAAAGAATGGATGACTGATAGATATTTTAAACAATATTACTGCATTGGGAGATCCTATTTCACTAGTATAATAAGCATTAAAAGTACTTAGATTAATAACCTCAATGTGGAATGGAATATCTATAGCAATATATCAATCTACACCAGTGAAAAATTTAACTATGAAAGAATTGATTAGGACTTTAATGATATATGAAGATGAGATGTAGGATAAAACTGAAAATCATATACAATGTGAAGAATCTAATCTCAAAACTACAATGGATGAATCATATAATTAATTTCATCCATGATTGGATATTAAATTACCGTATTTTTCTACGATTTTTGAAAAGTTTTTTAAAAATAAGAAGGGATTGGATAAAATAAATATGTTAAGTTCAAGGAAAAATGTAATACAATTGAAAACTATTATTTACTCAAATACCAAAGTAAATTTCATTACAAGAAAAAATGAAAGAGACATGAAAAAAAATACCTGGAGTAATACTTTTGGTTCACATAATGAATCTTCTATAGATTCTAAGGCTAGGCATAAAAGAAAAATGGTATGACTTATGAATCATACTGGTATTGTGGTAAAATCATCTTGATCTTAAAATTCTAGTTCTGAAGAACTATCTTATGATTAATTGAAGAGGTATTTCTTTATGTTATAAGATAAATATGAATCATTTTAGAAATATCATATATAAATTATAAAATAAAATGATATTGATTTATTATATAATGAAAATTTTCCAAAATAGATTCTCAATTTAAATTCTTATGATTGTAAAATTTCCTCTAATTTACATAATATTAAGATTAAATAGTTGTTGTCTGATTTAAATGATTTAAAAAAATCATTAATTGTGCTGATAAAAGAAGAAATATATTTAATTAAAATTCATTCAAAAAATAAAACTATGTACAGAAAACATGGAATATTACGAAATGGTGAAATACCAAAAGTATATCAAAATTATTTTGTTCATAGTTTAAATATTAATCACATGTATGCTATTAAATTTTTTTTTGGTATTAACGACTATTATGCTAATGATTACTATATCAAAAAAACTCATATTTATGGTGTTAAAATGATTATTTCTCAAAATAATTATTTAACATGAATAGTATAATTCTTACTTAAAACAATCAATCTTGGTTACTTAAAAATTTAATTGCTAACACAGCTATACCAAAAATCATGAGGGTACAATAAAAGAAATTTAATTTGATGTTCTTTATGTTTTCACCACTAAGCTATATTATTATATCTTTGAGTGTTCAGTCGATTGACATGTGAAAGTCTCACCCCAAGTGTGAACAATACTAAAGTAGTTCATTATCAAAAATCCTTTGTACTAAATACTCTAATCCATGAAGTATTTCATTTTTTTAACTATATTCTTTTGGTTCATTAATTTTTTTATATAAAGAGAGAGTAGTATTTATTAAAATTTGATAAAAAAAACTTCATTACATTTAAATTAATACTTTTTCTATTTTAATTGACTAATTTATTTAACATAAAAAGTTAATTTTTTTAAGCATTTTTTTTACTTTGTAGATAGATACAATACTATTTTAAATTATGAGAAGGTAATATTTTCTATCTTTAAACAAATTGAAATATTTATATTTTGTTTTCTTTTTTAATTTTATTTCTCTCTATAATTAAAAAAACTGTTCTTATGTAACATTTATTTTCAAAAGAAAAAATTTATAATGATTGATCTATATTTTTCAACCACAGAATATGAAATGTCTTTGTTATTTTTCTCAAAATGAAACATTGCAGTTTATTCTTAAAACATTTTATATTTACATTATCTTTTTCTTCTTCTTTGAAATATCTTTTCTAAAATAATGTTGAAAACCAGTCATAGAATGAGGAAGCGGTCAAGTACTTCAATTTTCGAAGAAAATATTTCTCACAAAATTAAAAAAAGTTAAGCCTTATGATCCATTGAAATAATATTCAATTTAGTTTGTTGAAGATTCAAAAGAAAAATAATTTCAACTAAACAAATAATTTAATGGTTCTGAAGATCTAGAAATATCATTTTCTCAAATGACTTATGAAAGGATTCTATTTAAAAGAAACACTTTGAACGAATAAAAAGAAAATCTTCAAACTGAGTTGGATGCATCTAGAATAGTGTATAATGAGTTATATAAAGGATATGTATCAAAAGTAGTTTTTTGTTTAGTTATAAAATGAATATCAAGATATAAAAGATAGTTTGATCTCAATAGAAGATTTTGAATATTTTTAACTGGAAATGCAACAACATATGTGGTTTCTTAGAAAGGAAGTTGTTACTAAGCTAGATTTTAAAAAGATGAAACTATTTCGGGGTGAAAATTTTTAATCTTATTATTATAAAATAACAATAGATTTTCAAAACATAATATACAAATTATTAATACTTTTAGCTAATATAAGTGTAAAAGTTCAAGGTTTGGTAAGTTCAGATGAAATCCTACTACTTCTTGACCCTTTTTTTATTTTTTATTTATTTTAAACTTTAAATCTACTATTTATAAAATATATTTTTTATTTAAAATATGTTTTTTAATAATTTATTATTAAACATTACTATATATTGATGAAATTAATATTTACTAATCTCATGAATAATTTAATTAATGAATGTAAAAATAATATAAATTTTATTTTAGATATTATTAATGTAAAAATTAATTAAACATATTTTATTTATTTAAAACCTTTTACGCTATAATTTTGTGGGAATTTTATGAAAAATAATAAATTTATTTATTATTTTATATATTCTCCTTGATCTAATTTTGAGGGAGTTAATTTTTACTACTCATATATTTTTTATGTCACAAAAGGGGGGAGAATCCTATATTTTATGCTCATAGTTTTTAGTTTACATGTTTAAATTCATAGGGGAGAAGGTTTCTATAAAAACATTTGTAGGTAAAATTTAATGCTTATAATGGGGGAGAAAATTCCTTAATGTAATAAATTTTATAAATAGAAAATGAGGGGGAATTTTTATTAAAATTGGTTTTTAAATTTAAAATATTAATGTTATGGGTTTCGTGATCATCAAAAGGGGGAGATATTTTAGCATATATTGATTCAAAAAAATTGGTATTTTTTGGTTTTGATGATCACAAATTCCTACATTTTTGTTACTAATGAATTCTATTTTAAGTTAATTTCATAAAATTATTATTTGTTATAATATTTATTCCATAATTATATTTAAGACATTAATCCACAAGGAATACTTGTTAAAGGATTCTATATGGGTTTAAAAAGTATTTTGGAAACATTGCCCATACCATACAAGTGTAAGCATAATGTAAGTAACAAACCCTATGTTTGGAAAAGAATGTATGGATCATATACCCAATGTTTTTGGAAAAGTATTTTTCAGAACCCCTATGTTTGTATGGAACCCTATATTTGATAGAAACTAATGTATGGATAAAGAACCATATGTAAGTAAGGAACCCTATGTTTTAGGAAACAAATGTATCATACATAAACCCAACTTATTTAATCTACCATACATTTTCACTATATTTTTGGTGTTTTTTCATCACATGTAGGTACTCTACATTTGACTATTCAATGACAGAGTTTTAAACCAATGATTTTATCTGTGATCTCTAAAATAATATCGATGGAAATAAATATATATTCAAAGCTATTTTATGACCCATTCAAAGGTGTGTATTCAAGAAAGTAAATTGTTCCTATTATTATGAGAAGTTATTATTCTCATGAATTTTGTGGAATTTAAATAATCACGATTTATTGTGTGATATTTAAGGATAAGATTTGAAAAGGATCTGTTCATCCTATTGTATAAATACTGGGATTTTCATCATTAAAAAATATATAATAGAAGGTAAATAAAAGTAAAATCCATGTTTTTTTGCCTTTAGAACTCCACTTTGTAGTTATATATGTTTTGATCTATCTGATCTATTAACTACTACTATTGTTATATTTTCTATTATATTTCATTTTTACATCCTCTTAATAAAGAACAATGAATATATTTTTAAATATACATTTTGGATAAATTCATGTTTAAGAATCTATCTAGTGTAATCTCTATCACTTTTTGAAGAAAACCTACATGGCATTAAAGATCTATTTTTTTGTTCTGTGTTAATTAAGATATGAATACATTGGTCAACTTATGCTTAAACTATAGTGTTTAACCTATTTTATCAACATAATCAAACTCTATTGATTTGTTGGATTTTCAACTGCTTGTAATCATTAATGGTTAAGTGTCATCTTCTTGAACGAAGCAGTGAATTTAAAATTCCCTAGAAGAGAACCATAAATATTTGTAAAATATGGTTGTTAGGATTCAACTTACAACACTTAGATTTTTTCATTAAGGTCTTAGGATAAGGTTACTTGTTATTGAAATCTCCAAGATCATGGATTTGAGCATTGGTGGAGTATACGATGGGATCTTTGTGCCCTATATCACTATAGATTATTGGGTTCAATTATTTTATTTATTTCTTCTACTCAATCAACCTTAATAGAAAAGAAAATCTTTACTTAATAGGAGAAGAGATAGTCTAGATTCATAAATGTTTTTAGTGAACATAATTCACCCCCCCCCCCCCTCTTGTGGATTTTTAATAGTCATCTCGACCTAAAAATTTAATTTTAAAAAGGATTTGGAATTAATAAAAAATCATAAAAATTATATTTATTGATTTATCATATAATATATCTTTTATTAGTCATTTATAAACTATTTTAAACTTAGAATTACATTTTTAACCATTAAATATTTAATATTTTTAAAATATGTAATCAATTTTTGTCTATAAATGGGCACTCATTTTTCCCTTTCCAAAACCCATATAATGTTCTTTTTTCTCTATATGTTATCTTTAAACTTCTCTATCCACATTTTAAATTCCCTTTTGTCGACAAAAGAACCTCATGAAATTTTATTAGACTCAAACCAAATGAGGTGACTCAAAAATCAATATAAGGTTTCTCAAGTCATTCATTCCTTTTTTTTATTTAGGATTATTTTACCTTAAAAATCTTTTAAAAAATAACATATTTTTTTGACATGATTTTATAGCCACGATATAAACATAATTTTGATCTATTTTTGATGATATATCACTCATTCCCTCTCATCAAACCCTTTTCCTAATTCATTACTATGTCTAAATATGAGTATCAAAATCCACACCTTTTATTTTCAATTATTCTCATACCATTTTCACTAACAAAGGTGACCTTAAAAATTAACATAAAAACATTATTATAGTTTCTCTATAAAATTTTCATGAAACTCAAATATTTATTATTTTATTTTGTTTTAAATTCATTTAAAATATTCAATCACTCGTCGTAGTTTTACACTACCTAAGTAAATGGTGATGTTTTAATTTTCACTTAATCATATCCAAAAAATTTAAAAAAATGGATTCCATGATTTAATATATCATTATTATGAAATTTATTTATTTTTGGATACATGAATTATAAAAAATTCATTATAATATTGATATTAAAAGTGATTAATTAAAGTCAATTTTAAGTATCTAAGACATGATTACCATGGAAGATTTTCTAAATTATAACTATTTACAAATATTTTAAACTTATTTATTGATAAAATTAAATAAAACATTTACCTTGAAACCAATAGATCTTATGTAAACATTAAACAATAATCTTTACCTATTTTCAATATACCGATGATATTTTGTAATTATGGATGGAAAATCCCAAAAAAACCAACCCAATAAAAATTAATCTTATAAATAGATAGTACCTAATAATAAATGAATAAAAAATGAATAATAATTATTAAATAAACAGGAATAAAAATCTAAATAAAGTCAATTATTAATTTAATTTTATTATTTATGATGTTTTAGGATGTATAAAGCAGGCCTAGACTCAGGGTAAGAGGATTACCATATCAATTTCTTTTCTTTAAGGAATCTTAAATACTCTTCATTTATTTTGTTTTAAATAATTTATATAATATAAATTTATTTTATTTTATTATATTTCATATCAAATTACATTTTAAACAAATCATGTTCCCACATTCATTTTCATTGATTTATACATTACTAATGTCGTACGGGGGATTATTTTACAAGTTTTCTTAAAATGGTTTGATATCTCAATCTCAAAACATTCTCTCTATATAATATTTTATTATAATTTTATTTCTTATATTTTTATTTTTATTTATCAGTATCCTGTTATTTTCTTTTATTTTTCTTTCAATAGGGAATTAATTAATCTATTTTTTAATTCATTTTTTTCCTTTAGTTATCTTTAAATTCATATTCTAACTAATTAAAAGTGATCTCCTATGTGATTTATTCATTGTATAATACTTATAATTTTATATAAAGATGGTTGGGAATATTATTTATCACCTAAATGTATTTGGTAAAGTTTGTCTCTCCTGGAAAGTTCTGTTAAAATTAACTGGTTAGTTTATTCCATTACAAGTGATTGTAATGGTGATTGCAAGCATAATGACCCAATAAATCTCAAAGAATATTTTATTTCTATTATTCTTGATTATGTTTTTTTAGAAATCTTGAAACAAATTAGTTTATTTTATGATTAAATGGAATATGATGACCTATATAAGCTCAAATATTAAAACAAAAAATATTCCATGTGTTTTCATGTATTTTAATAGATTAACAGGTTTTATTTATTTTATACCCATTATTAACTTTTATATTCTCATTAAATGTGTTTCAAATAAATTTTATAGTGTTTATGGATTATTAATAATGATAATTAAGATTTATTAATTATTTAGTATAATCATTTCCATTAATAAATGTTTATTGTTTTATTTATAGTTGTTCTTTAACCAAGGGTTTTGGTTTTGTTTTAATAAAAAAAAATTATTAGGTCAAAGAATATGCATCACAATAATGGAAACCTTATTATCAAAATTATCCATTACATGTCCATGATCTTACATTAGTATTTTTTTTAAAAATACAAGTTTTCTTTATATATGAATAAATTTGATATATAAATCGATCATAATATTTTGAAATATATATATTCTCTAAAAAATAATTGAGCATGATATAATAGAATTCATAGGAATTGATAAAATATTATGATTATATGAAAAATTATCATCTCGGTAAAGAAAAATGAATTAAATGCTTTTATTTGAAATAATAATGAATCATTAACCACATTATTCTTAGAGAATGTTCCATTAGTTAATTATTTAATAAAAACTATACTAAAAATTGTAAAGGTGGAAACCAATTATTTCTTGTAATAAGTAATAGTTCAATTATCATTGTAATAAAGAATAAATTATACTAAGAAAGAAGATCATAGATTACAATAGAAGAAAAAATTTATAATGGAAAGAAAGTTACATGAGATTAATATTGATGAAAATATTTTCACAGTATTTAGAAAGAGGTTATGTGTGTTGAATTATTATTAGATAAAAAGGTAATTAATGATAATGTCTCACATCTATCCAAATTCTATTTATCTAGACTAAAAATTTATATATAAATATCTTACAAAATATTTTTTGCAGGAAGTAATAAAGAAATAAATTGCATATTTTACCTATAAATGATTGATTTTTCAACTGGTTAAATGAAAATAATAATAACTAAAAGTAATGCTTAAGTGGTTATCGATTAAATAATATAATTGGGGATATATATCATGGTATTACAAATTAAGTCATAATATAATAATGAAATATGGGTAATTATTTACCTATTGACTAAATATCCACATCTTATTCATACTCACGATAACAATTATTTGAATTAATTTTGTCAATTTTATATAAAAGGGATAGTTAGGTTACATGAAGATCTACTATATATTTTTCCTCATCATGATTAAATATTTACATCAAATTTTTTTAAATTACTTCAAAAGTTATTAGTTAATGAAATAAATGTCAGTACAACTTTTTATCATGAAACCAATTGATAATCAGGATAGAAAATATACACATTTGTTAAAATAATATAGTGTTGTTCACAAAAATATTAAGGTGTTTGGGATCAACATATTTCATTGGATGAATTTTATTATAATATAATTTCTCAATCTGGTGCTCAAATGAATCCTTTGAAGCATTTTGTGGAAAAAAATTCAAACACCATCTTGATGGGAAGACGTTGGGGAGAGGAGTTTTTTAGGTCTTGAATTATTTAATGAGAGGGTCAAAATTTTGAAATTGATTCAAAGGGATATGATAGAAGATTAGTGTAGAAAAAATAGTTATATAATTAATCAAAGGAAGGGTATTTAATTTAAGGGAGGATATCAAGTTCTTCTTAAAATATATCCATGGAAAGTTGTGATGTGTTTTTGTAAGAAAGGAAAATTAATACCATGGTTTATTATTTCATATAAAATCCTAGAAAATGTAAGATAAGTATCTAGTAAAACATCATTGTCTCCAAATTTATCTTGGGTACATAAGGTGTTTCGTGTATCTTTTTTAAGTATATATATACCTACTTTATATCATATATTGAACACATATGTAGTGAAAATGGAGGAGAATCATTCTATTAAAGAATTACTAGTCCATATTATTGAACATATAAAGTGTTCCAAAATATTGAAACTAGTCTAGTAATTGTTTTAGAAGGAAATCATATAGTTTCTGAAGAAATCTAATAACCTGGGGAAGCTATGAAAGATAAGTATCCCAACCTCTTTAACAAAGAGTAAAAATTAAATGGATGTGATTTATTTAAGGGAGGAAGAATGTAGTATCCATTTATTTTTTTACCTATTATTATTCAAGGGTTTTAGAATATATATTATATACTAATATTTATTATAATTAATTATAAAAATATTTCTTTCATTATATTAAAATTGATTTAATCAAAGGATAAATAAAATTTCTTATTTTTTATAATTTATAATCATATTTTCAATGTAAGTAGATTTATATTATTATTTTCATTTATTATTGATATGTATACCTTCGTAGTATTTTTTTGAATTATGAAATAAGAATTTATTTTTTTCTTTTAAAAAAGAAATATCTATTATTTGGCCACAAAATATTATTTTAATATATAATGATTTTATTTTAAAATTTAATATTTATTAATTATATATTTATTTTTAAAATTTTAATAATGTATATGGAATCATCATATCAAAATTTTGTGAATGGTATTTTGAAAAAAAATTATAAATAATTAGATATGATAGTAAATAGTAAATTTTATGTGTGTTCACTATTTTATTAGAAAAACTATAGAAAATTTTTATATATAATATATTTAATTCCATTTATATTTTTACATTATTAATTTATTGATTTTAATCTAAAATTTTTAATTTAATATGTCTATAATTTGAGTAATACATTTGAATTGAAAACATTTTAGGATTAAAAAATTCAGTTTAAATTGAATACAAATCCTTTTAATTATTTTTTTTACTAAAATGATTTAAAACATTATATAATCCTATGAAACATGTTTTCAATGATTATATAAAAGATATATTATATAAATACAATCTAATTAATGTAAATTAATTTTTATGTTTGGATAAATATAGAAACATTTATTTGTGTTAATGCAGTTCTTTATAAGCATATTAAAAATCCAAATTGATTAATTAAGTGATAATAATGATAATGGATAATTTGACTATATAATTTAAGAGGTCAATATAATAACTGATCAATGATTTTAATATATATATTATTAAATTTGAAATTTATATAACAACTTAATTATCCAAATTCTTACATAGTGTTTGCAGAAGGTAAGAAAAAATCAGTATTCTTATCTTAAAAATATTACAATTATATAAATGATAAAAAAAAAATTTGAATGATTTTAGATGATAATAATGATTAATAATAATTTGTCTTATGTTTTCAATTTATTTTTAAAATTAAATCCAACGATAGTTATACAAAATTATTATCCAATGTCGACTCCTCACTTAAACAAGAATGAGAAATTTCAAAATTCTAGTTTTAAAATAATTATTGTGATAAGTTTTAAGATGAATTCTGATGTTCCATTATTTCTTAAGATAAAAATTATAGGTAAAAATTGATATAAACATTTAAATTTTAATTACACATTTACCTATATATTTTTAAATTCAAATTACCAGATTGGGCCTGAAAATGTTTTAAAATGGTATTCATTGAAAAAAATGATTCAAAATTAATAAAAACCCAAAAAAAATATTGAGTCATATAAAGAGGTATTATAATGAAACATATCTTATATTTTTCTTTTATGATACAATTTCGACTTAAAAATGCATTTTCAACCCCTAAATATTAAATATTTGTTAAAATGTCATTAAATCTTATCTATAAAAGGTGGCTCATTTTACCCTTTTCAAAACACATATAATGTTTGGTTTTATCTCTATATTTAAGCTAAATATTTTTGTAAAATTATGAATCCTAATTAATAAGGATATTTTTTTTATCAAAAAGTCTCTCTTTCATTGGCTTTAGACTCAAACCAAAGGATGTGATACAAAGAGAAAGGTATGGTTTCCCAAGTCAAGCTTTATTTTATTATTTATGATTATTTTTCAAAAAAATATTTTAAAATTATATTATTTATATTACATGATTCTATTTCCATGTAATAAACTCCATTTTATCTATTATATATGAGATATACTCATTCCCTCTTATCAAACCCTGTTTATAAGTTGTTACTATGTCAAAATATGGGTATCCAAGACCATGTTTTTCATTTCAATTTTTAAATTTTCCATTTCATTAACATAAGTATCCTTTAAAGGTAACATAAAAAATTAGTATAATTATATTATAATTTTTTATGAAACTCAAATATTTATTAGTCGTTCTTTTGTTTTCAAAATCTTTTAAAGAAATATCATTCACCTATGGTGGTTTTACATGACGTAAATGAATAATGATGTATAATTTTTTTATTAATACTCTCATGAAAATTTCATAAAAATTTATTTCATGATTTAATATAACACTCATAATAAAATAATTTTTTTCTATTATTTAATGATAAAATCGTCATTATTATAATTTTAATAAAAGTGACCAATTAAAATAAATTTTACGCAATTAAAACAATCTTAATAAGGATGATTTTCTAAATTGTAACTATATATAGAGATATTAAACATAATTACTTATATAATTATTTTCAACATATAAATTAACACTTTTTGATATTATAGAAACATTAGAAAATGTTATTTTTCTGCTACCATTATATTGATGTTATTTTATGATTTATAGAAAAAAAAGTTCAAAACGGATGATGCATGAAAAATTAATCCAAAAAATGGATAAATCGTGATGATAAATGAATTATAATAAGAATAATAAACATTAAAAAGATTCTTAATATATTAAATAATAAATATAATTTTATTATTTGGGAATTTATTGGAAATGTGAATCAATCCTTGACTCAAGGAAATATAATTCTCGTAATAATTTCTTTTCTTTGAGGTATATTGTAAACAAAACGTAACACCCCAAGTTTTTATGAAATATTTTTTTTCAAATAAATAAAATTTATAGGATATATTTAATCACATGATACACTATTTTAAACATTTTTTATATGATACAAAAAGATAATCTTGTACTGCACACAACATCTGCTTATTTTTCATTACACACAACACTGAGTTTTCAGGAAAGAGCATTTTATTATTTTAAATAGGATGGTTATAACATATCCATTAAACATACTAATATAAATATTAACAAATAGTTTTTAAATATTATTATAAATTTTCTAATATAGATAAAACATATTGATATTGTTATATATAATTTTTGTTAAAGTTAATATGTTTTGAAAAAATTACTATTTCCTCAAAGGATTAATTTTTATGTTCTTCTGTGAACAATAATAAAATTAATTTTTGAAACTTTATGAAATTGAATTTGATAAAAAAATAATAATTTAATTAAAAATGTAAATATTTTCCTAGAATTGTTTTTATTTATTTTTATGAAATATTCCATTTCTATATTAATAGTTAAAATTACAAAATTTTGTTGAAAACAATTCTTTCATATAATTTATTTACATAGATAAATAATATTAAAATTTTACTCTGAAGTGTAATTAGATAAATTTTAAATAAATTAATCCAATTTAGTTAGGTGGAATTAATTTTACATTGAAATTAGATTTAAATAAATTAAAACATTCGAATTATTCTCTTTAAAAACGCACTATCTCACAGTGTCTACGAGATTAATTTTTAACAGATTTTAGCCACATCTATGAATTAAATTTGAAAAAATGGATGTAATTATTTTTAATTAGTATTATATTTTTGGTATAATAATATCAACTTAATTTTTTTGACCAAAATGATTAGTGAAACAATTTGAAATTAATTACATTGAGTATGGTTGGAACAATCTTACTTAATGATTAAACTTAGAATATAAGGTGTGTAAATGACCCCAAACATTTCCAAAAATCCATTGTTTAGACATATTTATGCTCTCACTATATTTTTATCTATTTCTATTAGTTATTGGGATACTATTCAATGAAATTAACCTGTATAAAAAATTAGGTAAGGAAAATGAAAAAAAAATTCCTTTCCATTAACACTTATAATGATTCGGAGTATGGAAGAAGCTACATAGGGTTGGTGATAAATATTTTTTTGGAAGATAAAATATTTATATTTATCATAATAATTTATAATTAATTTTTATAGATGATATAATTACCTTAAATTCATAAGATACACTAACGAATGGAATATTTAGATAATAATTAAATAAAATTAATGATATTTTATTAAATGATATAAATTTACTAAAACTATTATATTATTCCTAGTTATTTTTAAGTGTTAATAAATAACAAATATTTTTCATTAATGGGCCAATTTATCTCTTATAATGAACATATTGGTAACATCCCAGGTAAATAAAAAATATTATATTTTCATATTTATTAATATTTTTCAATTAAATATTAATTTTACTTTAAAGGGGGTTCTATGTTAGATGGATCACCCAACACTCAACAATGGGTTTCTCTGAAATCTTATGTTGCACACAAGGCTGAGTTATAGTGGAAAATAATAATATAATATTATTTTAAATTTTAGTTAACGCCTAGTAGTATTATTGGCGAGAATGAACATAACTAACTACAATTTGATTATACATGTTTATTAAATGTCTTTACATTTATCCAATAAGTTTTAGAGGCTTAAAATGAGAATGAATCAAATATTAAGCATAAATACTCTAATATTTTTAAAATGTAGTTTTACAACCTTTTAATGGAGAATCATTTTTAAATATAGTTTTTGTAACTTTTATATATTCCATTTGACAAAATTAACTTCTTATATAGAATCAAGACATCAAAATTTACTTTTGATAAATTTTTGTTATTTTTTAGATAATGTTCAGTTTTTAATGAATAGTAAAAAATATTGCATTTTATGTCAAAATAGTCTTTTGATATAATTTATTTATATGGGTAGAATATATTTTTAATTAGTTTTAAAGTGTATTTATATTATTTTTTTACCATTTAATCCAATTTTTTTCATTGGATGTAATTTATCAATTTAATTAGACGTAAACACATATAAATCTTTTGATAGTTATTATTTCTTAAAAACATGCTTTTTGGTTTTGAGAACAGGAATTAATTTTAAATTATTTTCTGAATATTCTATGTTTTGTATTTTGAAAAATCGATTCCATATCAGGAATCATGAGGTCCAAATTTTGTAAATATGTAACATTTATTTTTAGACATTATGAATTGTAACTTTAGTAAATATATTATTTACCATTGTTAAAGGGTAAATATGGTAAATAAGGGTAAAAATTAATATTATAATAATATTAAATTACCCTAACATGTGTCCTAACCCTATGGGATTAGTTATTTTTAACCCTGGTCATCCTTGGGTTGATTTTAGGACCCCATGGAGCAACTTGTGTCTGAAAATGACATTTAATAACTTTTAATTTAATGTTAAGGAAAATATAACCTAAACATATATCTTTTACTAAAAAGAAATTTATATAGAATTATATAATTGATCACTTTTAAAATACATATTAATTTTAAATCTATATATATTTCCTACATTATTGTATTTTATTTATAATTTTTAGACATTAAATAAATAAATTTAATTATGACACAATGATGATGCAGTGATTGCTTCATTAAAAAAGGATACAAATAAATGATATTATAAATGTTAAAATAAATATAATTTTGTTATTTTATGTCTTACACATATTTTATGTATGATATTTAGATGTTATATTTTTATTAATGATGGTTTTTGGTAGTAATGAAGTTGTTTTGGATTTTTAAAAAAGTCATGATAAGAATAGTGTCAAAATTGAAATAATTCTTATTTTAAAATATAAAATATTTTATTAAATATTATAAAATTTAAAAAATATAATATTAATCAAAATGGTTATAATAATTCTAAAATTATATTAATTACTCTTTAATTTGATATTTAACATGTCTTGGTAACTATTTTGATTCTCAAAGTGTTTAATGCTTGATAAAACGATAAGGGTAAAAAAGATAAGGATTAAAAAATGTCCCAAACCTATCCAATTCTTAATGAATGATTTTATTTCGATGTATATTAATCTTATATTATAATTTAATGTGTTTTGGACATTTTTAAATCAAAAATAATTTTATAATAAAATAATACTTTCATACATTCCTAAAGAGTCCCTCATCCCTCGAATAAAAGGGCATCACCTCTAACCCTTACTCACACCTATCGAGCCCACTTGGATTGTCCTACCTCTAGAAAAATAATCCCCCAACATACCTATATTCCATCTATAATCTTTAACATTGGAATAAGGAAATTAAATAAATCCTTTTGATTCAAACCAAATGGAGTTTCCTGATTTAATGGTAATGTCTTCTCTCAAGCTTCTTTTATTTATTCTCTTTCCCCAACCCACTAAACTCTCTTTATTCAATTATTTTATAACAACACCAGTATCTTAAATATAATAGGATGTTTTTATGAGAAGTAATTTAACTACACTTACACACACCTCCATCTAATGGGTATAGAACATACTTTTTCTATGGACGGCAAACTACTGCCTCATGAAATGGTGATTGTTCAATTATCGCCAACCAGCTCTCATGGTGGAAATTATGATGGAATTGTAATTATATATAATATTTATGATATTTATTTTATATCAATTCTTCATTAACTCTCATTTAGAACATGATTTGTTTTCTTTTAATGTTGTATAAATATGTTAATTTCATTTGAGGAAGTGCGGACTACCGCCCCCTCAAGGTGATATGACTCGATCATGCCATACATGGAACTTTTAAAGTATGGATTTAATGAACTTATATAACATATATAAAATATTATTATATTGGAATTATAATATACCTATTTATCATTATGTTTTTATTCATTCAAATAAAAAATGGAAATGAATGTAGCGTTCATGCATACGTACAGCTTACCGTCTCCATGAATGGTGTGTTTCATGTCTTATATCCAAATGATATAGACTATTATGAATACATATATACTAGATATATATGAAATATATTATATATATGATATATAAATCATTAATATCATTATGGATATAATTTACTTTTGACCACATGGACAGTTTGTAGTTATAACAAGTTCATTTTTTAATCAAGTCCCGAACATCAACAAAATGTCCAATATGAACTCACATAATTAAATAATAGTTATAGCAATGTAATAAGTGATATAAAAGGAATAATAAACTTGAAAAAAAAATTAAGAGAGTATAAATTAACTTATCGTTATTATTTAGGAAATTAAAGAATGAATGAGTCAAGTCGGACATGAGGTAAGGGAACCTTTCATCATCCTCTTTTAGTAAAATAATTATTTTATGTTATATATTCTAATTTACATTTTATATGTTTGTTATGTACTTATATATCATTATTTCTATAAATTTTGATTCAAACTTATGAGAGACCCTTTTCGTTCTCATCAACTCATTTTCTAAATTTTTAAGTGATGATGTTAGGCTACTGAATCTTCTTAAGGGTCTTCGTCTCAAAATCCATTTTTAAGGAATATTTTGATTTATAGATGAATTTATTTTATAAGGTGTATAAAACCCATTGAAATTTATTTCATCCAAAGGGAATATTTTTTCTACTTATAGTTTTTCTAAATAACAAAGGGAATTTTTCTTTAAAACGTACACTGTGACAACAACCTTTCTGCTGTCATGAGCATTATTTGATATTAGGATTCCTTAATAAGACGTGATGTTTTTAAATGAAAAATAAATACCATATACCTTTTTTATATTATTTATTATTTAAAATGGTTTTTATAGAGTATTTAATATTTCAATATCTTGAAATTATTTCGTGCGATTGCAAATGAAATTTTATGACTTAAATGTTGATATTTTCAATATTTTATGTGTGATGATTATATAATGGTACATGAAAATTTGACCAGTGGTTATGTGATAAACCAAATGATGGCTGGTTCCATAATAAAATAAGGATGGGGGTTATGTTATAACCCCCAATGCATTGGATATGGAAGTCGGTCATATGGATATTCTATCTGTAAGAACAGTTTGTGGAAGTCGACTGTATGGTTATTCCATTTTAGTGTGATTGTCTTTCATTTTTAAATTTATATGATATATGTTTATTTATTTGGATTTTATGGTAATATTTTGGTTACAAAAAAGTGAAATAAATGATATTATATTCAGTGAAGTGTTTTTTCTACTTCTTTATGGTGAAAAGTATTAATTTCTGATAAAGTATTCATGCTTTAAATGTTGTTCTAAAAAAATAATAGTTTTTCTTATTTATATATCCCTTACTATTATTTTTATTCTCATACAAAGTTTTACAACAAAATTTCATAGGACCTAAAGTGGAATTGGTTCAAGGATGGTATCAAAAAAAATCCATTCTATTTAAAACATTGACCTAGACTTGTTTCTTTTTTTAAGAGTTTTTATTTTATCATAAAAATGGATACTGAGTAGAAGTGTCTACATGTAATATTCTAGTTGTTATGTATAAGTTATTACCCCCATTAACTAAATCTATAAACCTGAAAATATCCTCAATTGAAATTATTAACTTAATTTATGATTATGAAATATTTTAAGGGTGGGTCCTTATAGTTGGTATCAGAGATCGATTTAGATAACTTTAAGAGTTAGAATTTTGATAATAGAATATCCCTAAATGATTTTTACATTATAGAAAACTTAAAATGATAGAGAATTTAAAGATTACTATGTTTCTTAATCTATGATATGTTTGTTCAAAATGGTTTTCCCTAGAGTAAATAGGGTAGCAATACAAGGAAGGCATATGGAGGAGAATAACCTTCCAAATCAGAATCTTGAGATGGTTGGAATCAAAACTGAACCGTTTGTTGTGGTAATGGTGCAGTTGAATCACAAGCTAAATGGTTGAGGTATACATGCACAAGATCAACCAAATAAACCCCGTAATAACATTTCAATTTTGGATCATTTCATTTGGAAACATCCCCCCCCTCATTCATAGGATCATCTAACCATGTCCAAGCTGAAGGGTGGATCAAAGCACTGGAAAAGATTTTCGATGTCATGGGTTGTATGAACAAACAAAAGATTAGTATTTCTATTTATCATCTTTAACATGAATAAAATCATTGGAGGTCAATATTTAAAAATATTTGGGATAGTGAGGAGATTGATGTTCTTCGGTGGGATGAATTCAAAGGTATGTTTCTTGAGAAATATTTTCCTAAGGCGATTCAACTTAGGATGGTATAAAATTATTGGAAATTTGGAATGAGGATGACTCAGTGGATGTTTATGAAGAAAAGTACACTCAACTAGCAAGGTATGCACTAAATTTCATCCAAGATCTTCATAGTAATATAAATTGATTTTAATCAGCACTCATGTTGCGATATCAACTAGCATTAGCCTATCATGAATTCAAAAGTTATGAGAAACTTTTAAGATGTTCCATGAAGGTAGAAATGGAGTTTTCTGATGATTAGGTGTTCCCTGAGAGAAAACAAAAGAATAATCCTAGATTGTAGTCAAAGGGAAATAATTTATCATAGAATCCTGGAATTAAGAAAATTAAATTTCTATCTTGTGAGACTTGTGGTAAAAAGCATCCTGAAGAATTTTTATCAAAGTCTCTGAAGTACTTTTGGTGTGGTGATATTAGTAATATTTTTAGTAATTATATAGAAGATTATTATTAAAGAAATTAAAAGATGGTGATAATATGTTTTAGTTTCAATGTGTTTCGGAATTATTCCAATGTGGGTCCAAAGTTGATTACCGAGGGTGGAAATCAGTCAGATCCAAAGTAGAAGGGTGGGCCAAAATATTTTTCTACTAAAAATGTTGATGTGGGACCATAAAATAAAGTGGTATTAGGTACTTTTTTTGTTTTTTAGATTATTCAAATAATTTTTTTTATTCAAGATCTAAACATTCTTTCATTTCTGAGAAATTTTCATGTAAATTTGGAATTCCACCTTAAGAAATTTTTCTATAACTTATGATAAAAACACCTAGGGGAAATGTTGAGGTAAAAATAATTTATAAGAATCTTCATATCCTTATTTGTGGAATAGATTTACCTAAAAACCATGTTGTTTTTCTTCTATTAGAGTTTGATGTTATTTTGGGAATGGGTTAGCATTCTATTTACCATGCTAAGATTTACTATAGAGATAAAGAGGTATCTTTTCAGAAAGACTTTCTGTTTGTGTAAAAGAATGAACCCTTATCTCTGATAACAGATCAGGAAGCTGGGAAACTAGTGAAAGATAGAAATTAATATTACCATACACTTATTTCTGAAAATAAAGGAATTGTTCATATTAATGTTGTGCTAGTATTAAATGAGTATCTTGATGTTTTTCATGAATATTTGTCTATTTTTATTCCAAATTAGGATGTTAAATTTATTTGTGACTTAGTTCCTAATGCAAATCCTATTTCAAAATCCCCTTATTGAATGGATCAAATTGAACTTTTAGAGTTAAAGAAAATATTACAGAAGTTGTTAGATAAGGTTTCATTTGACCAAGCACATCACAATTGGATGCACCAGTACTATTTGTTATAAATAAAGATGGTTCAATAAGGCATTGCCTTGATTATTGAGCCTTGAATAATATCACTATTAAGAACAAGTATCCTTTGCCTCATATCGAGGATTTGTTTGATCAGATCTAGGGAGCTCATTATTTTTCGATGATTGACTTGAGGTCGAGGACCATCAGTTGAAATTGAAGGAATAATATGTTCTATAGACCATTTTTAACACTACATATGGCCAATATAAATTTGTAGTTATGTATTTTGGGTTAACCAATGCACCTGATGTATTCATGGATTTTATGAATATAATTTTTTGTGATTTCTTGGATATGATTGTGGTTTTTATTATTGATGATATTTTGGTATATTCCAAAAGTAAATAGGAACATGAAATTAATTTAAGGATTGTCTTGCAAACCATAAAGGAAAATAATTTGTATGGGAAATTCAGAAAGTGTGAGTTTTGGTTGCAAAAAATTTCATTCCTTGGTAATATTGTCTCAAAAGACCGTATAACTATTAACCGTTCTAAAACAAAAGTTGTTGAAGAGTTTCCAAGGACTAAAAATATCACAGAGATCAGTAGTTTTCATGGGTTGGTAGGCTATTACCGAAGGTTTGTTGAAATTTTTTCACGGTTATCTAGCCCACTGACTAAGATATCTCAAAAAGTTGTTAAGTATATTTGGAAAAAAGAATGTGATGCTAGTATTCTGGAATTGAAAATAATATTGGTGAATGATCAAGTATTGGAATTACCATACAGAAATAGTGAGTGTGTTATCTAAAACGTTTCTTCGTTGAAAGGACTCAGTTGTGTCCTAATGCATAATTATCAGGTAATTTCTTATGGTTCACATCAATTGAAACCTCATGAGTTAAATTACCCAACTCATGATTTTGAATTAGCAGCTATTGTTTTCTCATTAAAAATTTGGAGGCATAATTCCTATGGAATAAAGTGTGATATATATATAGATCACAAAAGTTTAAAGTATATATTTACACAAAATAAATTAAACATGAGACATTGGAGATGGTTATAATTAATCAAGGATTATGATTGCACAATCCATTTCCATCTTGGAAAGGAAAATAAATTGGTTGAATCTTGGAGCAGAAAGAGTAATGCTACATTAAACATGCTATGTTTTTTAATAATATCCTTTGATTAAAAATTTGATGAACGTTGGAATAGAAGTTCTTGGTGAAATAAATTCCTCTATTTTGTTTTATGTTTTAGTGAAATCATCTCTATCAGACAGAATTAATCAAACACAGAAGGAAGATAGTGAGTTGCAGAAAAAGGTAGTGTTTTTTAGAAGGGTAAGTTTCCTTAATTTAACATTGATAGAGATTTTATTTTTGAGATTTGACAAGATATTATATGTGCCTTGTGATTCACAGTTGAAGAAAGCATTATTATGTGGAGCTCATAGTTTTCTGTTTTCAGCTCATCCCAGATGTACTAATTTGCATAGAGATCGTCCGAAGTATTGCTGTTGGGATGTAATGAAAAGAGATATTGTTATCTTTACTGTGAAGTATTTGACTGATCAATAGGTTAAAGCATAGATGAAATTACCAAAAGGGGTTATTTAGCCTTTTCCAATTCCAGAGTGGAAATGGTAAAATGTGTCCATGGATTTCATAGTGGGATTACTAAAAACATATTAAGATAATAATGCAATATGGGTTATTTTTGATCGATTGACTAAATATTCTCATTTCCTTCTTATTCTAGATACTTTGTCTCTAGA
This sequence comes from Viscum album, assembly GCA_963277665.1. Classification (NCBI taxonomy): domain Eukaryota; kingdom Viridiplantae; phylum Streptophyta; class Magnoliopsida; order Santalales; family Viscaceae; genus Viscum; species Viscum album. Next base: position 25,375,968 of record OY728132.1, on the reverse strand, counting down.
TCAACTTTTTTATTTGTATGTTTATGATATATTTAGGTTTCATGGATTTCACCTCTCTATTGTATCTGATCATGATCACAGGATCACTTCTAACATGTGGAAGGTCCTTCAGAGGGATTTTGGTACTGAATTAAATTTTAGTAAAACTTTTCATCCTCAATCATATGGTCAGTCAGAACGAACAATTCAGGCATTGGATGATATGGTACTTGTTTCTTTAATGGATTACTAGTGAATTTGGGACTAATATTTTTCTTTGGATGAGATTTCATATAATAAAAGTTTTCATTATAGTATAAAAATGGCACCATTTGAGGCATTATATGGTAATCGGTGTCAAACTCTAGATTTTTTGGATGATGTATGAGATGAATGGTGATAGGACCAAAATTGGTAGAAGAGATGGAAAAGATAGTTTAGTTCATTCAGAAGAACATGAGAACAACTCATAGTATGAAGAAAAGTTATGTGAATAACCAAAGGAAGGAACTTTTTTGAGGTAGTTGGTTATGTCTTTCTCAAAGTTTCTCCATGGAAAAGTGGGATGTGTTTTGGTAAGAATGGAAATCTGGTTTTGAGGTTCATTAGACCTTATGAAATCCTAGATAATGTTTGATCAATAGAATACAAAGTGGATTTACCTCTAATTTTATCTGAGGTACACATTTTTTTCATGTTTAAGTGTTGAGTAAGTATATTATGGTTCCATATCAAATTTTGAGTCCAGTGGTGGTTCAGTTGAAAGAGAATCTTTCTTAGGAGAAACAATCGGTCCAGATTTTTGACCGAAGAGAGAAAGTGTAGTGGGAAACGTTAATTTATCCGGTAAATTTTTTTTAAATAAACCATATGGTTGAGGACGAAACATGAGAATATGAAAATGTTATAATGGATAAATACCCCCACATATTTTACAAGTGAATAAAATTGTGAGGACGCACTTTTTAAAAGGGGAAAAGGATGTAACATCCCTGGTAAATAAAGAATATGATATTTTTATTTTAATTAATATTTTTTAATTAAATATTAATTGTACATTAAAGGTGATTCTATGTTCAATGGTGTACCCAACACGCAATAATGGGTTTTTCTGAAATCTAATGTTGCACACAAGGCTAAGTCATACTGAAATATAATAATAAAATAATATTTTAAATGGTAGTTAATACCTAGTCGTTGTATTGGTGGGATTTAATAGAACTAACTAAAATATTATTATACAAGTTTTTAAAATTTCATTACATTTATCCAATAAAATTTAGAGGATTAAAATGAGAATAAATCCAATTTTAAGCATAAATACTCTAATATTTTTAAAATATTATCTTACCACCTTTTGATAAAGAACCCTTATTAAATATAGTTTCCGTAAATTTTATATGTTCCATTTTTCAAAATAAACATATTCTATAGAATTGGGATATCAAATTTTATTTTTGATAATTTTGGGGTATCTTTTTGATAATGTTCCTTTTTAATGAATAGTGAAAAATAATGCATTTTATGTCAAAATTGTCTTTTGATCTAATTTATTTAAGGGGATAGATTATCTATTTAATTGGTTTTAAAGTATACTTAGATAATGTTTTTACCATTAAATACAATGTTTTTCATTGGAAGTAATTTCAATTTTTAATTAGACATAAACACATGTCAATCTTTTAATATTTATTATTTCTTAAAAACAAGATTTTTGGTTTTAACAACAGCAATTAATTTTAAATTAATTTTTATAACATCAGTGTTTTGAATTTTGAAAAATGGATTCCATATTTGGAATCAGGCTGTCCAAATTCTGTAAATATGTAACTTTTATTTTTAGACTTTATGAATAGTAACTTTTGTAAATATTTTATTTACCATGGTTAAAGGGTAAATCTTGTAAATAAGGGTAAAAATAATAATATAATAATAAAATTAAATTACCCTAACATGTGTCCTGTCCCTATTTTATTAGATATTACTTACCATGGGAATCCTTGGGTCGATTTTAGGACACCATGGAGCCACTTGTGTTCGAAAATGACATTTACTTACTTTCAATTTAATATTAAGGGAAATATAACCTAAACATATATCTTTTACTAATAAAATTTATATGGGGTTATATAAGTGATATCATTAAATATAAATATTAATTTGAAATTTAAAAATGTTTCCAAAACCATGGCATTTTTTCTAATTTTTAGATATTAAATAAATAAATTTAATTGTGACACAATGATAATGCAGTGATTACTTCATTAATAAAGCATTCAAATAAATGATGTTATAAATGTTAAAATAAATGTAATTTTATTATTTTGATGTCATCCGATAATTTTTGGGATGATAGTTACATTTTATATTGTATTAATGATGTTTTTTCAAAGTAATCAAGCTGTTTTGGATTTTTTTTAAAAATTCATGAAATGAATAGTGTCAAAATTGACATAATTCATATTTTAAAATATAAAATATTTTATTAAATATTATAAAATGAAAAATATATATAATATTGGGGAAAATGTTTATAATAAGTCTAAATTTTTATTAATTACTCTTTAATTGAATATTTGTCATGTTTTGGTAACTATTTTGATTATCAAAATGTTATATATTTGATAAAATGGTAAGAGTAAAAAAGGGTTAAATAAAAAATATAATGATTAAAAAATATCCAAAACCTATCCAATTATTACAGGATGATTTTATTTCAAATTATTTTCATCTTACCAATGAATTTAATGAGTTTTGGACCTTTTTAAATCAAATAAAATTTTATAATAAAATTATACTTTGAAACATTCCTAAAGATCCACTCCTACCTCTTATAAAATAGAATCACCGCTAACCCTTACCCACACATCTCAATCCTCCTTGGATAATCCTACATGTGATCAAATAAGCTCCCAAAATACCTCTATTACATATATAAGCATTACATAAGGAAGAAATAAATTCAAGAAATCCTTTTGGTTCAAACCAAAGGGAGTTACCCGATTTAAAGCTAATGTCTTCTCTCAAGCTTCTTTCATTTATTTTCCCTCTCAAACCCCCTAAACTATCTTTATTAAATTATTTTATAACAAAAACAGTATCTTAAATATACTAGGATATTTTTTTGAGATGTATTAGTACTAAACTTACACACACCTCCTTCTAATGGGTATATAACATACTATTTCTATGGACGGCGAACTACTGCCTCACGAAACAATGATTATTCAATTATCACCTACTTCCTCTCCTGGAGGCCATTATAATGAAATTTTAATTATATATGATATTAATAATATTTATTTTATCTCTATTATTATTTAATTATCATTTAGAACAAACCTTAATGCTTTTCATGTCATATAAATATGATAATTTCATTTGAGAAAGTACGGACTACCGCCCCCTCAAAGTGATATGACTCGTTCATTACATACATGGAATATATAAAGGAGGGATTTAATGAAATTATGTAACATATATAAAATATTATTATATACTATAATTATAATATAAAAATTTATCATTATGTTTTCATTACATTAAATATAAAATAGAAATGAATGTATCATTCATGCGTACATAGAGCTTACTGTCTCCAAGAATGGTGTGTTTCATTTGTTATCTCCAAATTATATGGACTATTATAAATACATATATACTAGATATATATGTTATAAATGATATCTAAATCATGAATATCATTTTTTAGATAATTTACTTTTGACCACATGGACAATTTTTAATTATAACAAGTTCATTTTTTACTTATCTTTCAAACATCGACATAATGTATGATATGAACTCAAATAATTACCTAATGGTTATAGAAAGGGAATAAGTAATATCAAAGAAATAATAATCTTTTAAAAGGTTCTGATGCAATTATAAATTAACATAAGTTTATTATTTAGGAAATTGAAGAATTAACAGGTCAAGTTGAACCCGAGGTAAGGGAACATTTCAACATCATCTTTGAGTCAAAATGTATTTTATGTTATATCTTTTAATTTATATTTTATTATGTTGGGGTATGTGTTTATATATCCTTATTTATTTCCATATTATTTCCAAATTATTAAAGTCCATTTTTTCTCTCATCAATTCATTTTCATAATTTTTATGTGACGTCATTAGGCTGCTGAATTTTCATAAGGGACTTCATCTAAATCTCTTTTCATTGAGGTATATTTTGATTTATACATGAATTTCTTTTATACGGTGTATAAACCCCTTTAAATTTTAATTTAATTGAAAGGGAATCTTTTTTCTACATAGATTTTCACTAAATGTAAAAGGGAATGTTTTATTTTAATGTACTCGGTGACAAATACCTTTTTGTCGTCGCAAGCATTATTTGATATTAGGCTTTCTTAACAAGTCAGGATGTTTCTAAAGGGAAAATAAATACCAGATACCCTTTTTACATATTTTGGTATTGAAAATGGTTTCGAAAGTAGATTTACTATTTCAATATCTTGAAATTATTTCTTTTGATTCTAACTGAAATTTTATGATTGAAATGTTGATATTTTCAATATTTTATGTGTAGTGATTATATAATGTAACTCGGACATTTGACGGATGGTTACGTGATAAACAAAATGATGGGTGGTTCTATGATAAACCAAGGATGGGTGGTTATAGTATAACCTCCAATGAATTGGGTATGGAAGTCAGTCGTATGGCTATTCTATTTGTAATAATGATATATGGAAGTGAACCATATGGTTATTTCATTTAAGTATGATTATGTCCCAAGTTTCCTTTTATATGCTATATGAGGCTTCCTATTTGTTTTGTGGTAATATTGTGGTTACAAAAAAAAGAGTAAGAAATGATATAATATTCAGTGAAGTGTTTTTTCTATGTCTTTCAGGTTAATATTATTACTTTATGATAAAGTATTCATGCTTTACATATTTTTTTGAAAAACTAAAAGTTATCCTTCTTTATGTATCCCTTACTAACATTTTTAACCTCATCCCAAGTTTTAGAAATGTTTTTCACATGAATTAATGTGTAATTGTGTAAAGGATGGGATCCAGGAAAAGTCATTCTATTTAAAACATGGAACTAAACATGTTTTTTAAGGGTTTTTATTTTATGAAAAAAATTGATACTAAGTAGAAATTTCTACATGTAATATTCAAGTTGTTATGTATAAGTTATAACCTATTTATCTAAATCCCAAAACCTGAAAATATCCTCAATGTGAATTATTATCTTCATTAAATATTATGTAATGTTTTAAGTATAGGTCCTTACAATATTGAGAAAAAATAGTAAAAATAACAATGTTAGCATAATTAGGGTTAGAACTATGCTATTACGTGTTACATGAGTTTCAATTAAAATTAATCTCCAAAAAATATTGGATTTTTATTTTTATAAATTAAATGTGATTTTTCATAATACATCGGTATAAACTTTCTAATAATTCTCAATTTAGCTTCTCATTAATGGATTAATTACATATGTAAAAAAACTAGCAACATAAATGAAAAACTAAAATGAAAAAAATAATGAAACTTAAAGACTAAGGAAAAAATGATAAAAATGATTTTATTATTGTGTTTTGTGAGTGTGGATTAAAAATATATCCCCTTTTAACCATAATTTTAAATTTTTTTAATCACATGAGATAAGGGAGATTTTCCAATAGTATTTTCCTTCTTATATTTACAAGAATGGCACTCCCCCTCCACTATAAAAAGACATTCACCCTTCCAATTTCTTCTCACCTATAAATCCATTTAGATCAACCATATCCTAAACAAATAATCTCAAAAAATCAATCCTATCACTTTTTAATCCTCACTTTTGGAATAAATCGATCCAAGTAATCTTTTTGGTGCAAACCAAAAGGAGTTACTCAAAAAATAGGCAACATTCTTCAACATCCTTATATATTTTATTTATTTCTCCAACCATTAAATTATTATGATTTAATACATATATAATAACATAAATATACCTAGTATATTTATATTCTATAATGTTACATTTTTAACCAATTCCTACACACACTTCCATCAAATTGGTAATTAGATTTCAGTTCGTGTACGGAGAACTACTACCTCGAGAAACGATGTTACTCATTCTTCCTTTACCACCTATGATGGTTGGGAATTAGGATGAGAAATAATATTTTTATATATATTTATGATATTTATGAAATATTTATGCTTCTTGATTTATTATATAAAATATAAATTTATGTTTTCCATTTTTTCTAAATACGATAACTTCGTTTATGGATGTGTGGAATACAGCCTCTACAAAGTGGTGTAATTTATTCACACATTACATGGAATGTATTAAGGATGATTTAAGTAAATGTATATTATATTTATGAAATAATAATTTATATGTAAATAATATATGTGTGTGTGTTTTTTTTGTGTGTAATTTACTTTCTTTCATTCAATACGATAAGATAGAAACAACGTTCAAGTGTACGTGCAGCCTACCGTCCCAATGAATAGTGTATTCCATTTCATATTTATATATTTTATAGATTAAAATAAATATTTGCATACAAAATATATATGATATTAATATAAATTTTTATATTATATTAATAATTAAATCATGATATAAGTAAGAGTATCAAGAATAACAAGTCAAAACATACACTAAAAACAAAGCAGATATTACCTGAAATGTAACATTAATGTGAAATTGTTAATAAATGGGTAATGTAAATTCACAATAAAATCATATATGGTATCATATATAAATATATTTTTATTTTTTATATGTATAATAAACTTATATTTATTATATATAAGTTTTTTAACGTGTATAAAAAAAATCAAGACTTAAGGTATTGGTTTTCTCATCTCACTTTTATTTTTATGAGATATATGATATATTCTCCAATTATTCTTATTGTGTGGTGTATATACTACCATATTAAAATTTATATAATGAATTTAGTTTTTTTAATCATATTATAAGTTTCAATTTTTTTAATTCATTCATAAATCTCATGATTCAAAAGATACCCATGTAGTATGGGATTTCTATCTCTCTTTAAAATTTCATGAGACACAAGCCATGATCACCACCTATTTCTACTATGTGGTGTGTATACTTCCCATGATTTTATTTTATGATTCATGTAATTATAATTATTAGGATTTATATATACATTTTTTATTTCTCTTTCTCGGGGTTTACAGTTCAATTGTTAAAAAATAAATAAGGTAATTTTGTCTCAATTTTCATTCTTTGAGAACATGTTATACTATGCACCTATATTATTTTATAAGGTGAATATACTTCCACTATTCCATGTTATATATTGAATATCCAAATTTTCATAAAATTATAAGAGCTATGTAATTTTATTCTCTCATTTGGATTAGGATTCAAGTATACCAATGTGGTGAGAGTTTTATGTTACAATCTCAATGTTTATGAGGACATTTTTCAATTATTCATCCATTGATGAAATATTATGATCCATATCTCAATAAATATGATGAATTATATTATACATTGGTTATTAATTATATCATCAAGTATTGATACAATTTTATAATATTTGGTAGTTAATATTATTAAGAAATATTTTTTAATAAAATCTGGCCTTATTTCTCTCTTCGGTCGGAAATCTATTTTATTAAAAAACATGTTTTCTAAAATTGATTTGAAATTTTTTTTAACTGATATTTCTAGATAATTTCATGGAAAAAGAATTAAAATTATTTTATGTTTTAAATAGTGTTTAAAATGGATTTTAAATCATTATTTATATTTTTTAAAGGTTATTTTAAAAAAGGGTTTCCAAAATTTATTATGCTTTAAAAAGTTTTTTCCAAATATAAAAGAATATTTTACTCAATAAATGTTTTCAAAAGATATTTAAAAATTATTTTCCATCTATGAAGAAATACATTGATATATATTATTCTTTATTTTGGAGAGGATCCAAGTAAACCATTCTTATAATTTCTAAGAATGGTTTATTTTTATGATAACAAGTTGCTTATGTAACCCGCTTCTCTTCCATAGAATATACCATGATAAAACTCTTATGAAACACCCTTATATTCATGGTTAATTATATGATGAAATTTGTTTAATGACTATCTCTTTTCTAAAGTTTATGATATGATGAAATTTTTATAATACCTATTTTATTTCATGGGTTATGATATATTAAACCTAACTCTTTTATGGGTCATGATATGATGAATTTTTTATTATTTTACCACACATCGAAGTAAGGTTTTATTATCTAATTTTTGGGAGCTATATCTCCCTCTAATTAATTGGGTAACTATGTATGACTCATGAGTATATATGATATGTGTGAACCTAATTACAAGTTCACAATATTAATAGTGAACCTCATTATGTGTTCAACATATTATCTATGAACCTGATTACATATTCACAATGTTATGGATGGAATTGGTTATATGTACATATGTGTTTTCATAAACCTTATTACATGTTCAAAATTTTATGTGTGAACCTGATTACATGTTCACAATGTTATTCATGGACCCGGAAGTATGTCCATAATTTTATGCATGAACCATATTACATGTTCATAATATTTTACATGAACATGATTTCATGTTCACAATGTTATGCATGAACCTAATATCATGTTTACAATGTTATGTGTGAACCTAATTAGTTGTTCATAATGTTATGTGTGAACATAATTACATGATCACATGTTATGAATAGACTTGGTTTCATTTCCATAAGTTTATATGATGGAATGATTTCATGTCCTAAACCTAATGAGTTAACATGTTTCTATTTACACTTATTCTCAATGTTATAAGTTGATGTGTGGAACAAGTCTATATATTATTCCAATATTATTATCTAATGACTTTTTCTCTTTTATTTCATTATGATTAATTTTATATAAACCACCAATATTTATTCCGTGATTTAGGTTTACAATCTTTGATATGCAGGGTAATAACTTCTAATGACATGATCATGTTCTCATACCCTTATTCTCATGTTATAATTACATATCTCCCTTGTTTACCCTTATCGAAAATCTAAGATCACTTCTTTATTATGTTTCATTTCACTAGGTTATGAAGAATGGATTTAAGTAGGATTACAAAAGGGGTAGATCTTTAAGGGGGATATTTAAGATCTTTCACCAAGTTAGAAGATTATGTTTTCAAGTTTCCAAAGACAAAAATCTATTACGGTCCTTAGGGAAGTATTTTATAATGTTCTGAATATTCATCTAAAATGATGTAATACCCATGTATGTTAAGCCTGATTCAATATATTTTATATCAAAGGAATGGTTTAGAAAACCATTGGAAACTAGGGATATTCCTAAGGTGTCATGGATGTAAAAGTATGTGTCATAATTCGGGCATCCTATAAGTAATTTTTCATGATTATGTTGTTTTCTTCTAAGATAATTTTCTCTCACCCTATAATTTTTGTTTTCAGTCAATACAAGGAAATAGATGAAAATTGGTTAACATCTAATGTAAAAAATGTGGAAATTATGGGAATTGTGTAAATCAATTTCTTAATTGGAACTCTCATTATGAAAATCAAGAAGGCGGAACGAGTATTGGTCATACTACTGAAGATAAAGAGACCATGAATGAAATGTGAAAGCTATGGGATGTTCAATAAGAACTGTTATATAACACCTTAGAAGAATGATTAAATTGATTTCGAGGAAACTTAATACATGATTCAAATTTCATATTTTATGAAAGGGATATTAGGAAATATTATGACAAATCCTATGTAATGGTATAAGAATATAGTTGGATGATTAAAGTGTATATGTATTGGAATTAATAAATTATGTTATATAAATCATGAAGTATATGGTTTTAATTAAGTATTTAAAAGGATATTTTTTATGGTGTTACTTACATTGCAAAGTGATTTAATGGAATGGTGATATTTTTTATTAAGGGAAGGTAACCCATAATGGGTTCCTGAGGTTGAGAAAATTCTTGTTTATCTTGGTTAAAGGGATGATTGATTTGGATAAAGTTAGCATTTATAACCTCAAAACTGATAAATTATTTGGAAAAAAATTAATATATTCTATAATGGATGGAGTTTATGATATTTCTAGATTTATGGAATAAATCTAATAATCTTTTTAATAAGAAATCATGTATGTTTTTATAAGGATTTATGGTAATTCAAGTTATTAATAGTTTTTGAGAGGATAAATGATGAAGAAATTAACATGTTTGGTATTTTAAAATCAAGATCTACTTTATGATATATGGGGGTTCAATGTTGAATTTTTTTTTTTGAGGAATTTGGTGACCTTGTATATAATGTTATAGACTTTTATCTTTCGTAAGGGTTATAATCTAAACCATTTATGAAATGGTTAATGTTAAAGATTGGATGACATTTTAGAGATTAATGTATTATCTAACCATATGAGGATTTATGCATATGGGATAGCTTGTTCTAACATTTTGTTTTGATAAAGATAGATGGAATGACCTTTAATTGAATTTGTGGATCTCATGATCTATAAATGATTCTAGAATTAAAAATTCAAATTAATTTATTTTAATAAGTGATGATGTGTAAATTGTTAAAGTCACAAAAAAGGTTTAGGTTGTCCTGAAATCAGGTAAATATATCTTCTCAGGAAAATTCTTCAACTTTTGGAAAAAATGGAATAAAAATAAAAATTTGTCCTATTATAATCATTTTTTATGATATCAATGACCTTTTTCATGCCAATTTGGGTTATGGATTTTTCATATCTAACCTTATATTAACAATATTCTCTATCATTATCTATCATAAATTATACATAGATTTCTCTTTCATGTCAAGGTTTTAACTTCCCACTAATGTTCTCGTATGTGGAAACCTAGATACATGTTACTTTGGGTAACTGTTATGTTTCTAAATTTTCTTTTTAAACTTAATTTTTTGTATTCATTTTTTTGAAGTGGGTTTCTTAGAAATAATATTTCAAGTAATAATCCACTAATATCACATGCTAATTTTATGGGAAAAATTCATTTTAAGTGGTTTAGAATGTAACCCATTGATTATTTATGAATTATTACTTTTCAAATAAATTAAATTTATATCATTTATATCATTTTATTATTCACCAAGTTAAAATTTCTTTATTATATATAATAATTTAAGCTTGTTCTACACAAAACATCGACTTACTTGTGTTACATACAATACTGAGTTTCTTCAAAAGAGCATTTTATTATAGTAAATAAGACAATTATAATGTAGTTATTAAACCTCATAACATCAATAGTAATAACTATTTTATAAATATTATATTTAATGGTTTTATATAGATAAAACATATTGATAATGAAATATATAATTTTTTTTAAAATTTATTTGTTTGAAAATAAAATACTATTTTCTCAAATGAATTTCTTTTTATGACCTTATATGAATAATAATACAATTAATTGTATACACTTTTAAAAATTAAGTTATATAAAATTAACCTATTATTTAAATTTAAAATTTTAAAATTATCTTAAAATGATTTTTTGGATTTTTCTAAAATATTTTTTTTGGGAGAATAATGGAATATAAAAAAATTTAACTGAAAACTTCTTTTTCATATAATTTATTTATATGGTTAAAATATATTTTCATTTGACTATAAAGTTTAATTAGATAAATTTAATATAAATTAATCCTGTTTATTCAGTTGGATCCAATTTCACATTGAAAGTGGATATAAAAACATTTCAAACTTTTGAACTTTACTTTTTAAAAACCCATTGTCTCGCAGAATCTGGGGGACTAATTTTAAATTACTTTTTTTCACTTCTATATATTGTATTTCAGAAAATGGATTTAACTATTTGAAATATATATGAATATTTTTCTAACAATATAAATTTAATATTTTGACCAAAATTATTAGTGAAAACAATTAATATTTATTATTGTGATTTAGGTAAGAATAAACTAACTTAATGATTAAAATTAGAATATAAGGTGTATAAATGATCCAAAAAAATTACAAAACCCATTTCATGGACATGTGTATAACCTCTATACCTAGGGTTTTATTTTTATGAGTTAATGGGATAGTATTCCATGAATTTTACCTATATAATAAGTTATGTATGGAAAAGGGAAAAAAGGAAACTTCTTTCCTTTAATACTTATAAAGCTTTGGAGAATGCAAGAAGCTATAAAATATTATTTATAAATATATTTTATAAAATAAAAGATTTTTTTTATCATAATCATTTATATTTAATTTTTATATATGATATAATTACATTAAATTCTTAAGAAACTCCAACACATTGATTATTTAGGTAATAATTAAATAAAATAAATGATATTTTAGTGAATGATTTAAAATTATTAATAAACATATCATAACACTAGTAATTTTTAAGTGCTAAAAAATATCAAATATGTTCCACTGATGGGTAAATTTATCATTTATACGAATTATATTGACATATAGATTTTTTAAAAAAATATTAGCACAATTAGGTTTAAAGTAGTGTTTTTACTTGTTACATGTGTTTCTGTTAAAAGTAATTTCCAGAACATATGGGATTTTTATTTTATAAACTAGATGTAATATTTTATAATAAATGGGTATAAATTTTCTGATAATTTTACATTAATTTAGTCTTATTAGATGATTCATATATGTTAGAAGGCTAGATACCTAAATGAAAAAACAAAATGAAAATAAATAATGAAAGTTAAAGACTAATAAAAAATAAAAAAAATGATTTTATTTTTGTGGGATGTGAGTGTGGTTCATACATATTTTCACTTTAATCCATTTTTTTCATTTTCTAAACACATATGGTAACAGATAACTCTCCGTAGTGTTTTCTTTATAATATTTACAAGAATGTCACTCCCCCTAAACTATAAAAAGGCATTCACACTTCCCATTTATTCACACCTCTCAAGTCCTTTTCCTCACCCAAAAACAACCCAAATAATATTAAAAATCCATAATCTCACCCTAGAGTCCTCACTTGGAAAATAAATCCGACTAAGGAAACCATTTGGTGCAAACCAAATGGAGTTACCTAAAAAAGTGGTAGCATTCTTCAATGTCCATTTATGTTTTACTTATTTCTAAACCCATTCAATTTTTCTTATTTTTTTATTATATAATAACATCAGTATAATAAATATACTGATATTTTTTATGTTAAGGATTTTACCTAAACTAATAAAACTTCCATAAAATAGGTAATAAGATTACCGTTCATGTATAGTGAACAACCGCCTCAATAAATGAAATCATTTTTTCCATTTCCATCTCTCATAGTTGGAAATTATGGTTCAAAAAATATTTTTATATGATATATATTTTATTTTGGATTCATTTATTTCTATTAAATTATTATATAAAACATAATTTCATGTTTTCAATTTTTTGAAATTACGATAACTTCGTTTGTAGATGTATGCATTGTCGCCTCCTCAACCTGATGTGATTCGTTCACACTTTTTAGGGATTTTTTTATGGGTGGTTTAAAAAATCAATATAATATTTATGAAATAATAGATCTAATGTAATGATAATATATATACCGATATGAAATTTATTTTCATTCTTTCAATACGACAATAAAACGGAAAACTTCATTATGTGTACATATGGCCTACCATCTCCATGAACAGTGTACTCCATTTCATATTTATATATTTTATAGAACATTATAAATATTTATATAATAAATATATATGATATTTATATAATTTTTTAAATTATTTAAATAATAAAATTATGTTTTAATGAATAGTATCCGGAATAATAAGTCAAAACATACGCGAAAAACAAGGCATACATTACCCGAAACGTAAAAATAACATCGATTTGTTAATAAAAATTTAATGTAATGTTATAATAAAATAATATATGGTTTTATATATAATAATATATTTATATGGTAGATAAATAATAAACTTATATTTATTATACATGAGGGTTTAATGTGTAAGAATAAAGTTAAGACATAAGGCAATGGTTTTCTCATCTTACGTTTATTTCTATGAGATATATGTTATATTCACTACTTATTCGTGTTTTGTGGTGTATATATTAACCTATGAAATGTTATATAGTTAATTTAATTTATTTCATGATATTAAAAGTTTCAATTTATTTTATTCTTTTATATATATCATGATTCAAAAGATACTCTCATAGTATGGGATTTCCTTCTCAATTTTATTTTATGTGAAACACAAGCCATGATCACAACGAATTTCTAGTTTTTGGTGTGTATACATACCATGGATGTATTTTATTATTACTCTAGTTATAATTATTAAAATTTAAATATCCATTTTAGGATCTCTTTCTCATGGGTTTTACAATTAAAAAGTTACCAAATCGATAAGAGAATTGTGTCTGAATTTTCCTTCTTTACGACACATGTTATACTATGCACCTATATTATTTTAGGAGTTTTATACACTACCACTTTTCTATATAATATCATGAATATACTAATTTTCATGATATTTTAGGTTTCATGTAATTTAATTATCTCATGGGGATTAAATTCATGTTTACAAATTCGTAACAGTTTTATTTTAGAATCCCACCATTTATCAGAAATGTTTATAATTATGATTCCATTTATGAAATATTATAATACATATCTCAAGAACTCAAAATAATTTTCTTCTTCTCTAGTTATTCATGATATTTTAATGTAAATATAATAATTCCACTATTTTTTATGTAATGTGATTAAGAATATTTTTTGAGAAATATGACCTTATTTCTATCTTTGTTCCGAAATCTATTTTATCCAAAAATTATGTTTTCTAAAAATTATTTCAAAAACATAACTGATATTTTAATCTCATATTCTAGGAAAATAAATTAAAATTTTTCATATTTTTTAGAAAGAGTTTGAAATGGCTTTCAAATCATCCCTTATATGTTTTCATGTTTATTTTAATAAAGGGTTTTAAAACATTTTATGTTTTAAAAAAAATTAAAGTGGAAAAGATATTTACCTGAAGAAGTATGTTTATAATATAATTAGAAATTATTTTACATCTAATATGACATCATTTGATATAGTTTATGATTAATTAGGGATATTATTCAAGGTCATATTTCTTATTCTTTCTTTCAATGGTTTAAGTTTATAATTACAAGTTTCTTATGAAACCTATTTCTCTTCCACATGTTATAGAATGATAAAACACTTATGAAACTAAATTATTTTCATGGTTTATTCGATGAAAAAATTATTATAAATCCTTTATCTTTTCCATAGGTTATGATAGGATGAAGTTTTTATAGTACCCATATCATTTCATGGGTTTTAATATATGAAACACATCTCTTTTATGGGTCATTATATGATGAATGTTTTATTATTTTTATGCTCCATAGATGTATTATTTTATTATGTGATGGGTGGGACCTATATCTCCCTATAATTCATTGGGTAATGAATGGTGACTCTAGATTATATATGTTATTTGTGAACCTAATTACTTATTCACAATGTTAAGTGTGAACCTTATTACATGTTCACAATGTTATGTGTGAACCTAATAAGATGTTCACAATGTTATGAATTGACCTAGTTTTATATCCATATGTTTATGTGTGAATTTGATCACATGTTAAAAATGTTATTCATGATCCTAATTAGATTTTCACAATGTTATTCACGGATCCAGATTCATTTCCAAAAGATTATGCATTAAACTGATTGCATGTTCAAAATTATATGTGTGAACCTGATTACATGTTCAAATTTTATGTGTGAACCTAATTACATGTTCACAATGTTATGTGTGAACTTGATTACATGATCACAATGTTATCCATGGACCTGGTTTCATGCCCATAAGTTTATACTAGCGACTGATTTCATGTCTTAAACCAAATGAGTAAACCTGTTTCTGTTTACACAAGTTCAAAATGTTATAACTTGATGTGTTTGCCACAAGTCTATATCATATACCAATGTTATGATCTCATGAATCATACTCTTTTATTTCCTTATGATAAATTTCTTATGAAATATAGATATTTTATCCATGATTCATCATTATAATCATTGATATACAGGGTACGATCTTCAAATGATATGATTACATTCTCATACCCTTATGCTCATGTTATGCTTACATATCTCCATTTTTTAACCTTATTGAGCATCTAAGCGCACCAATTTATTATTTTTTCTTTTGATAGGTTATAAAGAAAGGATTTATGTAGGGGTAATAAAGGGGTATCTTTAAGGGGGTTTTAAGATCCTTCACCATGTAAGAAGATTTTTTTTCAAGTTTCCAAAGACAATAAACTATTATGGTCCTCGGACATGTATTCTGGTAATGTGTTCAATATTCATCTAAAATTATTTAATATACATGTATACTAAGCTTTCCTCACTATACTTATCATTTAATTTTTTATGTGATTTGTATACTATCATATTAATTCATTTTTTAAATTTTATATTAAATTCATGGGAATCAAAATTCCATTTCATGTTTCTCTTTTATTAGCTTTGAATTACACATTACTAGGGTCATAATGGATTTATTTTAAACTTTTAGTATAAATGTTTTTAATTATTTCTCTCAAACATATCTCTATATTATGTTTTCTTAGTATTTTATTTCTTTTTTTTAATATTCATCAGTATTATATGCTTCAATTTAATTTTCTTGTTAACAGGGAATTAGTTTTCCCATTCATTTTAATTAATTTTCATTTCTTGGGTTAACATTAAATGTTTATAATTATGGGTGAAAAGTTATATCCTATGTATTTTATTCATGATATGATACATGTAAATTATATATATTTAATGTTTAGCCTAGGATATACCTCTTAAAATTATTGGGAGATTATTTATTATTTAAATAAGTTTTATTGAAGTTAATCGGTTTGGTTATTCCATTATTTGTGATTGTAAATTTGATTATGATCATAATGTTTGAATAAAACTTCATAAACAATCTATTGAATTTATTATTGATTATTATTTTGTTTTGTGGAAATATTTTATCAAATATGTTTATTTCATGACTAAATATAATTTTATAATACACAATATATTAAAGATTACAAGGAAAACATTTCCATGGGTTTTCATCTATTTAAATAGAATAATGGGATTTACTACCCCTTATTGAGCTATATATTCTCATCTTAAGATTTCAAATAATTTTTACAATGTTTAAGAATTATTAAGAACAATAAATAATTAAATGATCCAGTTATAGTAATTTTTCTGGAATAAAGAATTTTTCTTATTTAGATAACATGTTCATATGGAAAAAATTCACACATAGTAAAAATTATGGTTTTTTAATTTATTTTATTACTTAGTCCAATAAATCCTTAAACTTAAAGTTGTTAGGTGTTTAAGTTTTGTAATATATTTTTTGAAACATGTAATTATGGGGAGTTTAAGTCCATACTGTTATAAAAAAATATGAACAAATCCTTTTAAAACTAATTTAAAAAGATTAATTTTTCAATTCATCTTGTGAGATAACAAAATTTATCACATAATAGCAAGTATGAGATTCCTCAACAACACTCTTAAAATTTAAATTAAGCCATTTATTTTTCTCTAGAATCTTAGTATCACATCTAAAAACCTCCCAAAACTTATGAGTACCTCTAAAAAACATACAACACTTCCAATAATCCATAATGAGATTCCTCACCACTATTGATTCCCTCTCCCAACTATTTAACTATTCTAAATTCAATCCTTTAATTTTACATAAAACCAAATAATTTTACTTTTACTAAATATTATTCTAAAAAATGATGGCCCTATTTTTCATTTCATAACTATTAATGGAATATATCCTTATTTTACATAATCTTTGAATCCACTTTGGAATTTATCTCCTCACTGAACTATTATGGTAGAAAACTAAGTCAATTATATCATATATTACTTTTGGATATTTTAGTAGAGAACTCATTTCCCAAATCTATCATAGGGATTATCTCAAATATATTCCACTGTGAACCAAATCCTATTAGGCTCATCAAGTGAAGTGTATCCCAAATTTTATATCAGATATGGTAATATAATCTTATTTGGATAACACATATCCTACTTTCCTTATACACCATAATCCATGCACACCAAGTTTTGGCATGACCAACCTATTTGAAAGATTGAGGTACTGAAAATTTTTTAAATCTTATAAACAAAAATCTTCCTCAACGAAAGGTATGCTAAGATATGTATCAAACTAATAAAATCTAGTCAGACTTCTATAAATATTTTATAAATCAATTTAAAGATGTTCCCACCATTATCTAACTCTCTGATATCCCCACTCAAAAATACTTTATGATTTCAAATTCCTTAAAACTATCCAGATTACCTCTACTAAAGGCCCCTAATTTCCATCATCAATCCATAATGAACATTTAGATGGTACCTACCATATAGAATAAGACTTGGCCTTAGGTCTGGTACATCAATAAAAAAACAAAAAAATAAACTATTTATTAGATAATATTAATATTCCAAAGTTCTCCAACTATTCCTTTTATCCTAACATAAAAAATAATGTATTTTTTCTTCTTCATTATATATGAAAAAATTACATTTTCGCATTATCCATTCACACACAACTATGAGGAATGAATAAATATAGAAGGAAAATATCCCATAAAAATCATTCGCAATCATATGATATACTCTACATATACACAAAGTGAATACAAAGGAATACTAATATTAACAAAGGGTGTAAAAAATAAATTTTCAATAACCTAAAAAAACTAATAACCAAAGGACCTCCAATGGAATGGAAAAATAGGCCCTCTAAAATTATAATGAATTCCCCTTGGATTCCTTTGTATTATCTCTTCCTACATTATTTATTTCAAACATTGGAGGATGAAATCTTAAAGTGAGGGTAAATCCTCTAAAATAATCCCTTAAAATCCTATTTATAGGTATAAGTTGTAAAAAATTACAATAAAAAAGTCTAATTACTTAAATAAATAATAAAACCAAACTCTTAATATTATAATAAAACTCACACACAAGGGAAAACATCTCTAAACAAACATAATTACATTATAAATATTCAAATAAAGATAATTTGATACATGAAAAAGAATAAAATTTTACCTAAAGTGAAAAAATTTAAAAATACACTCCAAAACCACAAAAAAAATATATAATCAACCACATATAGATATCTAAATTCTCCTTACTTTTAAAATTTTCCAACATTAAAATACCTATAAAAAATAAAAAAGAAACAATCAAATCATATATTCTATCATAATTATAATTATAAATAAAGAAATTATATCCCATTGAGATAAAATAATACACAAAAATAACTCTAGAAAATAAATCTTTATATAGGACTTTAGCTCCAATTTACTATCCTTATATCCACCGTGACTCAAAAATTTACCCACCAAAGGAATTATACACCCATTAAAAACCATAAGCTAAAATTTTAACATTTTAACAAGGTACTCGACCAACATTGTATCCTCATCCTAATATAAATTGAATTAATATATTATATGAGAAGGATTGTACACAATCATATTCAACTACAAAATATGAAATTCATCATGAAATCTATCTAATCGAGGAGGAAGTATCAATCTATATGCTAACTCACAAACCCACTAGACACCCTCAAAAATATTAATTAACCTTAGATATAGATTACTACCCTAACCATATATTTTTGGCTCACTCCAAAAATAAAATCAAAGAAACCCAAGATCTATATCCTCAAACTTTAATGACCTGTATATTTGATTTTCATATTCCTTCTCTAACTTATCCTCATTCTCTTTATAATAAATTGTATATAAATAGAAATACTCTATTTAAAATTAGTACCAAAAACTGATATCTCTTAAACATCTACCTAACATAATGGGGACCAATAAAGGTAACCATATAATTATTCATATAATATAACACTAATTGATGAATTATATATGTTATAATAAGATAATTATACCAAATATAAGTAATGGGAACATGAAGTAGTAAATTCTAATATGTATGCTTGAAATATATCCTAAAAAGAATGAATTGTCTTTTTTATTAAACATTTATCATAGGATAAAATTTTGTAATAATTCATAACTGAGTGCATAAATATTTATACAATCATATCTATGCTTGAAATTTTAATAGTTCATCATGATCAAATACAATAGATTAAGGTACTGAATGAAATCGCACCACCACTGGAACAAGAAACTGTCTCAAATAACCTACCAAATACTACTCTATAATGGGTATAAAATCCATTAAATTAATCAATTAATACAAAAATACCCATACAAAATCATAACATCTAGTTTTGGAAGGTTACCAAATCAAAAAATCAATAGATATATACCCACTAATTCCACAGTGTAATGTTAAAGTGTACAATAAAATAGCACACACCTGATGCTAAAATTTCAAATTCCTATAGGTAATAAATTTTAAAATATATTATCTTATTTAAATATTTGACTAATATAACTGAAATTACTAAGTAAAAGAAATATTTTTTTGACTTCACCAAAATGTATATCAAAATGTAATCTATGGAACTCCAGTAATACAAAATTAGGTATAATTTATGGAACAATCAAATTTAATAGAAATTAAACTCCTTTATTCTAATATTTGATCTAATTATCATGTGAGTCATTATAAAAATTATTATCATGCAAAACCTTAGTTTAAGGATCTCCAAATTGATATTTAAGCACAAGATATTCCAAATAATAATCATCTCACATCTAATATAAATAAGCTCCACCATTCACCAGATCTAAGTTGAGATACAAAGCTACTTATACTTTTGGTATTCTATGATCCTCTATAAACTCCCAAAACTCCTCACCAAATGACTTAAAATTATATATATACCAATTTTAGTGAGGTACCACATATAGTATTCATTTAGAGGGCATGAATTGATGAATAAAATTCTTTTTTGATTCCATCAACAATCATCCATCAACACCAATTATGATGAATGATGATAAATTGTTTCCTTCAATATTTCTTATTAAACATTTAATTTCATGAAATTGATCAATATAATTTAGACACATCATTTAAAAAAACACAAAACCATAATTAACATAGTTATGTAAAAATTTCATCGTTGAAAAAGAATAGGTACATCATTAATATTGCATAGAATCATTCATTTCTAGACAATCCCCTAGTATCATTTAATATAAATAATGATTAGGTTTTATACAGAACACATATGAATAAAAATCCATATAAAAAATATAAATTTCCTTCTATAAAAATAAAATATATTTCATCAGCTAGGAAAAAATGAATTATTCATCCTCTAAAAAAATATATATGATTTTTTAAATATAAAAGAAATTCATCTCCCTCTCTTTGATTATTGAAACATTGAAATTCGTTGAAAAAACATCTTATAGATCACTAAACATATTTCTTTAACTTTTATTGATACGTATTTATGTAAAGATGGGTGTTAGTTAATCACAAATAAGATGAAACTTAATAGAACAATACACAACTGAAGAGGCATATAATCCTACTCAAAGTAGGTTCCTTTTATGCACTTTATAACTTTTAGAATTGTGCTAATGAAGAACAATAATTAATATGGGTTTATTTTTATTCTTATAAACTATCTTATTCTCAATTTTCCTAACAATATATTTTTTTACTCTATAGAGACCACATACAATATCACCACTTTTTTCTTTTGAAATTAATATTTACAAAGTCAATTTTCAACTCAAATTTCATCAACCTCATCCTATATTCCAACCTTATTAACAATTTAGGAATTCATATTACAATAGATATAAATGATATGTATTTAAGGTTGATTTATATTATTCCCATGTAATACACACCAAGGCACACCATTAATTCCATGAAATCTATAAAATTTCATAAATCATGGTGTAATGGTCTCAATTATGACATAATACTTGGGGTTACCAAATGATTAAACAAAGCTAACATTGAATGTCATACTCCATCCAAACATATTGTATTTTAGCATTTCTTTTCAAGATATAATATCTTCCCTTTCGTTGTTGTTATTTTACATCATGTCATAGTATTAAAACCATAATTACTAGTTGTACTCTATTTTCATCAAACCATTATGTTGTAGAGTAATATCTTATCATAATGCCTGAAACCAAACTAAAATATATAATTATGAAATATTATTCTCCTTTAAATAACCAATGATAGAACATATAAATAATCCCCTCTTCATTTTGTAATGATACGTAATTAAAGGTGAATAGATCATGTAAATTCACCTCATTAAAGAAATCATGTTGCAATTATTATATACTGTGGAATAATATATAGTCGAATATTTTTGAAAACACAGCTAATAAAAAATTTTGGATAACAATCATATTGTTCCATGATATCTTCTATTTCAAAAAAAATCACCAATATCATCTTTAATACCTCCAAATAGTCCCAAAACATTAATAGTAACTTAAAAAACCTTAACCATTTAGAAAATCTTGACATTTACTGAGAATATTAATCAATCATGTGTTTTCAAAAAAAGAAATTACCTTGATGAATATCTCAAAAATAATATCTTTCATAAAACGAATCATTACATTTACATCTAACATAATATTTGGTCTCAAAAAAAGAATGTAGTACAAATCCAATGACATATTTTTATCATAATATGGAGGAATATCTTATTATAGAGAATTGTATATTTATGGAGAGTTTTTAGAAAAGGGGGTCCAATAAGTTTAAAGTATTCAAGTGGTGTGTGTGTGTGTTTGATTTTTTGATCTCAACATTGCTATAGTTGCTTATGAAATGTTCATTTTTTTGTTGAGTATACGGGTAGGATGTGTGTGTATTTGTGTGAAGATATTGGTTAAAAACTATTGTAGATGTTTTTGAATTGATCTAATGTGTTTGTTTAGTATTTTTGTAAGAAATAAATATATCACATATATAATTAGGGGTTAGAAGAATATAAGTTTGAGAGAATATTGGAAATTAATTTAATATCCTCTAATGGATAACACAATGTTATTATTCATTATTCAGGTTTCCTACACCGAATATGCTCATGTTGGTTTATGAAGAATTATTAATTATTCATTTATAATTTTAAGGGAAATTTATGTTCATTAGTTGAAAAAACAATCTAGTTTAGAAGTTTATTATTCCAAAATATGGTTTTTAATATAAAGGGGTAGATTTTTGTGAGAAAGGAGATACTTTATAAAAAATTCATGAAGGTGTTTTAAATTTTTCTCAATACATGAATCGTTTTCATTATCCATTGAAGTCATGTGTTTAAAATTTGTTAACATTTCTGAAGGTCCAATGGATGTTTTTGGGATTGTTTAAAGGTGTTGGTGAATATTTTGGTTAATTATTTTATAAACAAAAATAAATTATTCCATAATATTAATCATTATGGAATTATTTTTATGAGGTGTGTTTTCTATAATTGATCAAATAAATATTTATCCACATTTAATATTAATTAATTTGTGATTTTTTATTTGATATAAAAATTATATTTGAAACCACATTACCCATTACTTGTATATATGTGATCTCAAAAACATAATCCTGAAGGAACTTGATCCACACCTCAAATTCATGGATATATAAAAAAAGTCATAACCCAAGATCTTATAATCCAAAAAAAACTATAAAATTAAAAATAAAGTAGATAACCCATCCACATTATATGCATAATCTTAAAATCTACCGTATCAGAATCATGGGTATCATAGTTAAAAACATGAAGGATTAACATTCCAGACCCATAAATAATAATAACTACATCCTCCAACGAAACAAATATGCCCCTAACCTTATCATGAAGTATCAAAAAACACCTCTTAAATACTACCATCCTTTAGAGACTTAAATGATGGTGCACTGGTCAACCTATCCTTGAGATAATCAAAATATATATGTCACTCTTTTTTCTATAAAAATTGGTGACCCTTTCCGGTAAAATCCAATAATGGAGTTATAAACTAGGAAAATATGGTATAAACCATTGATAGTATTTTAAAAAATTAAGGAAACTATGAAACTATAAAATATAATTATATTATTTCTATGAAATAAATTTTTTAATATATTTGGATTTAATAAAAAACTACTTTTGAAAAATAAAACAACCTAAGAAATACACATTATTCTTCATAAAAAACATTTTGAAAACATCTTGTAACTCCCATTCCCTAGTTACCGAGAGTCGGTGCATTATTACATAACATTTTTATGATCACAAGAGATCAATTCCTAAAAGAATGATCATATTAGTAGCCTTGTATTTATTAGAAAGATTCATATGATTTACATTATATTATGAAATTAAAATTAACATTGTGTCCTCTTTGAACATGCTCATATCCATTATCCTATTCTTGCATGTTAATCGTAATATAATTCTTCTCATCCTGGGAAAAATAAAACATAATAAAGGGGTGATCTCAGATGCTCAGTAAGGATAAAAATATAGAGGAAACAATCATAAATAAGTAGAAACATTTAATGCAGTGTGTAAGATTAAAACACAATCCTTTTAAAATTAAAATTCAGAATAATATGGAAAAGGTAAATAAAATAATGACATTTCCACATTCACATGGACATTCTACTAGTATAATAATCACATGTAATATTAATAGCTAATTTCATAATAACCGAATGTATAATGTCGGGCATCATAAACACATAGTCAAGGCCTCATGCCAAGACTACAAATAAATATTTTGTCAAGTCCTTATTCCTAGACACTAATTTGTCTCATAAGACCTACTGATGAATCTAGGGGCTATAATGGGCCCCACCTATCACATACTACATCCAATGCATTACTCATATGAAAATATTGAAACATAATATAAGCATTCATATTAAAAATAGCATATGAAATGTCTATACATTAATCATAAACCATGAATGGTATAAAAATAGTACATCCACATTCAAACATATTACGAAACCTTCAATACAATATGTAATATTGTATCATAATAAATCAACTTCAAACAAGAAGAAAATCAAACAAAGGATGTTGGTGTAGATGAAATCAAAACTATTTGAGAGAAATATCTCTTTAAATTTTTAAATCATTTAAACGACATTTAATTATAAAAGAAAACATTTATTTTGAAAATATTTTTATAATATTTTAATGGAATATTCTAAGGTATTATAATGGTGAAAAATAGAATCACCCACCATATAAGTTAAAAAAATACATTCTTTCCTTAAATTTTCAAAATTTCCATAAAGTACCTTGTTTGGAAAATTATGGAAATATTTTAATCAAAACATATTATAAAAATTAAAAAAGGTTATAATTGACTTTATTCCATAGTATTGGAAATATTAAAAGTGTTTTGAAATACATTTTTTAACAAAGACAAATGTGGATAATAAGGAAGTCTCAGTATATACTTTCTTATAAACAACCTTGGAAAATGAAGAGATTGTAAAAAATAACTCTTACCTTGTATATTTCCTTAGTAGAGGTTAAGTTAACCTCATGTATAATGGTTAAATATTTTTTGTTAAATTTTACAAGAATCCACATACAAAAATATGATATTATATATGATCCTCTAATATTTCTTTGTTAATAATATTTTAGTAGTATCATTGTTTTGGTGTTAACTGATTTGTTTTTTTATGTGTTTTGTTATGTAAGTAATTTTTATAGATATTTTGTATTTTATTCATATCCAAAGTTATATTAAGTTTTTAAGAATTATTTTTAATCATAAAATTAAAATTATTATTGAATGGTTTCGATGGGGAATGAACTTTCTTCGTGTCGTGGAGATGCTAAGATGTACGTACGCATGAGTGAAAATATCATTCTATTGATGGTGAAATCATATGTAATTGGATGGTATATAATATATACAGAATAATTAACATGTTATATTTATTATTTACATAAATTATAATAATTATTATACCCATCCAAATAATGAAGTGTTGAATAACAAACTGCACCACGACATGGAGACGGTAAGCCGTACATACGCACGTATCGTGACTTTCTCATTCATAGGACAGATATAATAATGAATATGGTTATACCATATTTATAATAACATCTCAATATTTATAAGGTACTAGATTTATTATTTTAGTATTTAAAAAACAAAGAAAGAGTTTGTGGATGAATAAAAGAATTTCGAAAGAGGTGATAGAATAATTACCACTTCTTTGTGTTCTTCCTTTTGATTTGAACAAAAGGTCTCCATTGGTTGGATTTTTGATCAAATTAAAGCCTGTAGAATAAATTTAGGGTAGTTGGGAGGATATTTGAGCATGTTTTTGCCAATCCAAATGGCTTTGGAAGTGTGAAATTAAAATAAGTGGAAGTACCCTTTTATAAGAGAGGTGAGGGTCACTTTGGGAAAAGTTTGACATATTATTTTATTATAAAATTATTTTGGGTTTCCAGAGGCTCCAAATGGATTAATTTTGATGATAATGTGGGGAGGGGTCTAAATCCTCTCAACCAATATATTTTAGACAATTTTGGGTCACTATATTAACCATTTCATTTAGATTTAACTATTACTTAGATAGTTTAACTTTTACCATGTCTTCTTGTTTGTTTATATTGCATGGTTAATGAACATACTATAAAATGACAAAAAAATCTAAAGTGGTTCCCTAATGATATATCTATAATTATATAAGACCTTTGGATGAAACGTATATTTTTAGGAGTATTATATCATTTAATAAAATACTATTTGTTTTAAAAACCCATTTATGTCAATTTTGACACTATTTTGGATTTTTTATTTTTGAAAGTCATAAAAACTTTATTACTTAGAAATAAATACATTTAATTAACCCTAACTTGTCATATTAAACTATAAAAATCTTATATGGTATCAAAATATTCAATTTATATTTATTTTATTATTTATAATATCAGTTATTTAAATCTTTCATTAATAAGGTAATTACTCCATCATCATTATGTCATTAATAAATTTGATTTTTTAATTTCTAAAATTTATAAATAAAATACCATCATATAGGAAATTTTTTTACATTATAATAAATATTTATATATGAATTTATCTTATGTATAACCTTATATTAAAAATTCTTTTAGTTATTGACATTTTAATTTAACAATTTTAACACTTCTTTAAATAAAATATAATAAATTTATCAATCTAATACAAGTGGATAAAAAGGAACATATTTTACTCCTAAGGTTGATTTTGGTCTAAATCCACTTATAAAATATAATTAGGACATGTTTTGGGGTAATTATAATACTATTAATTTTAATTATCCTATTTACTTTTAACCGTGGTAAATAAAATAAAAAAGTTATTATTCACCAAAAATTATTTCCATCCAATAAAACCACATTTTTATTAATTATTTCAACCGTGTCTTTCAGATTTTTGAAATTAAATTCATAGAACCAGTAAAATTACATTTTATGCAAATTTTCTAATGTTCCTAGAATTTGGGTAAAAGACGTTAAAAATTTCAATAATATAATATATATCAAATATAATTATAAAATTACTTAAATGAATTTAATTGGACTAATATAGATATTATGTATCTATTTTGACTTTAAAATAAATTTAAATTAAAAAATAATTATTTAAATAAAAATTCAACATTAATAAATAAGCGTTTTTGACTATTCATCAAAAATCAAACTTTCTTAAAAAAAATTTACCAAAAATTCACCCAAATCTAATTTTGATATTCCAAATTCAAAAATGAGTCCAATTTGAAAAATAAAATTTATATAATTTTAAATAGTGGGTATTACTATTTATAACTACTTTTTAAACGGCTAGTTTGGTTGGTCGTGGTGTACTAGAACTCGGGGTTGCATACAGCGCAAGCTATTGTATTATTCAAGGAGAAATGTACCGTCGAATCTTGGGGTGTAACACTTCCTATATAATTGATGCTCATGTAACAAACATAATTCAATACTAATATTCCATGATTTCTCATCATTAAAACTCTAATGCACTAAAATATCATCAATAAAACCCACTAAAACTTATCTTAAAGGGAGGGAAAATATTCTATATCAATATTATACAAAAAAATAAAATTCATCAACTCAAAAGGCATAATAAAATACTCATAACATCTATAACTATAAATAAAAAATATATAGATTTTTATATCCTCCTCCTAAATCTTTAACAAATAATGTCTAGAATGAATATAAACCTTTAAAAACAAACTTTTAAAAAAATATATTTAAAGTGTTCATCAAACCATGATAAAGGATAATTTTTATTCACTATCAACTGGTTTGACTAACACATAGCCTCTCGCTACCATCTTCCTTCTTAGGAAATAAAATAAGTGCACCCCATGGTTTCCTACTAGGTCAAATAAAACCCTCCATTGGAAAGTAATCAACTTAATCTCTCATATCAAAAATTGCATAAAACTTATCTTATAAGAAGAAAAACATAAGTTCAGTACTATGATGAAACAAAATATTGAACTAAACCTCATGAAATAGAGGAAAATCACTATATACTTGGTAAAAATATTAATAAAATCCCAAAACATAGGATCAATATCTTTTACCCATGCCTCCTTTAATAACCATCATTTCCTAGATACTTATTTTCTCTTTATTTATGGTTTTTCGTGTGTGAAATTTATAAAATTTACATTGGAAATAGAATTTAAGTTAATATAGGAATAAAGGAGGAAAAATAGTTGTGTTCAGGTGTTTCATAAACACTGGGAACCCTATGGAATGAGAGTACTATGGGTGGTTTTGTAAGACACAACAGGTACCTGATTGCCTTATACTGGTTAAACAATAGACTCTTGGGAAAAAACCTATAAATAAAAAGAAATTTTCTCATTTTTTCTAAAATTAAACCCAAAACTCCATTGGGATCATATCTCACTCTCATTCCATCCATTTATTCTTCCCTTTGGTGGTCTCATGTTTCCTCCTTCTAATATAAGAAATAAATTTTAAATCCTTTTATAAATTGATTCCAATAAGAAAAGGGGGATTATGAGACTCAATGATTCCTTCGATTTCCTTAGAGTTTAGTTATTATGGGAATCACCTATTAGTTAAAAAAATTATTTTTTTTGTTCTATTCATGAAAATATTTCTTTTATTATTAAAATTAGATAAATTTATACTGATTCATCATGTTAGGTTGGTGTCACCATTCTTGTTGTGGCATGCCTTCTCTCCCGGGACCATGATGAGGTGTTCAATATTTATTTTAATATGTGTCCCCTTATTTTCTTCGTATTCATATATATATGGCTTTGAAATTGTATAGTAGTGAGTTAATTCTACCGTAAAAATGTTTTTTAGGTAATAATGTTTTTCAAAAACAATATATGAATTATTTGAATTATTTTTGTTAAATAGGTTATTATTTGATATGTTTTATGGGTTTTGACTACCACTTATATAAATATATATCTATCATTCCATTGTCTTGTTGAGTATAATTAATATGTTATTAAGATTCAATAATATATTTAATAAGGAAATCATTTATTTATACTACTACCCATCATGAATTTAAATTTGATTTTATTTTTAATTCATTCTAATTTAATAACCATGTTTCTTAATTTTATTTTATAATTTTTTATTAATAATCAACCATTATTAATTTTTTAGAATAAACATTTACACATGTAAGAAAGGGTATATTTTTTATTTAAATCAAGACCAAGTATATCCTTCCGTAAAAATAAATTTGTGATTTAGAATGGGCTCATTGTGCCCTGAATTTTTATACCCTTTCCCTTTTTCCAGTTGGGATCGGAACTAAGATTTCTCTAACTCATTATACATGAATCCATTTCCCTTGGGTTGGATATTACACCTAGACTCATTACATTCCATAATATCATATTCATATATGTATATCAAAGTAGGTAATTCAATTATGGACCCTCATAGTGTTGCAGGTTTAATGTTATCATATATAAATATGTTTTTAATCTCAGATGAATCATTTTGTCCAATTATATTTCCAATTACTCTAGATTTTAATTTTTTTTTCTATATACACTTAATTTTATGACATTTTATATGTGGTGGGTGGTGATTACTGATTTCTTATATCATACTCAAAACCTATACATGCCTTTTTGGGATGCATATAGATTCTTTAGTATATGATCCATGTATGGGAAAGCACATATGTTTGGAGATTCATAGGACATGGAGTTTGTATTTGTAGTAGAAACCTTTTAATCTTCAAGAATGTGGATAGAGTGTAGATATTAGGGTTTCTATTAAGTTACTAACGAGGACAACCCATTAACAAGACATAAAAATTTTCCTTTTAGGGTGTGTATTGATCACCTAATATCCACATAAGTCATTTTGTCTATTTATATAAGTTCTATTGGTTTTTGGTTTTCATTCATTGTGATTGTGTGTAATTTCATGTTCATATAGTTGTTTTCATTTCTTATAGTTCAGATAACTTTGGTGGACAAGTATTGTTGCAAGTGAATAGGTTGTGTATGTGTCTACATTATATATCTATAAACATCATTACGAATTTTTAAAACAAACCTTCAAAATTTATATAAATTTTAAATGAGGGGGAACTATCTATTACATGGGTATTATTAATCCCTTAGTTTTTATTTCAATCATTGATATTGTATAACTATAGCAAATATAGGGTATCTGATCGACTCATCACCCTATAAAACCACTAGATGAATCCCATTTCGACCAATAAAAGTAACCCATTATTATAAGATCATACGATGATATGCACTGGAACCCTATCATCTGATAAGACTCCCTCAAATAATATTTTATAAATTAATAAGACCTCGCACCCTACCCATCGCAAAAAAGTTGAATGTGACACTCAAGATAACCCAATCATACAAATGAAAATAAAATCAATTAAAAAAACATAAAGTGTGAACGAACATAATATATTTATTTACTTTGAAAAATGAGTCATACATGAATTGGAGTGATACTACTACTTTATTTCTATTATAATCATAAGAACAATAGATTATAAAGAAAATTACTAAGTACATGTAACTTTAGACTTTTAGTAATTAATGTGTTTCTACAATCTTTATTTATCATACTTTTCACTAAGGCCCCATTCACTTATATTATATGATCCATATAATCAATAATTTTATAAAAACCCAAAACTTTTATACCTATACACTACATATTTTTAAGAAAATATTAATTAAATATAAATATTATCCATTCCATAAGTGGAATTGTTTTGTGAATTTTGAGGCATGTATATATATACAACTGGTACGTAAATTATCTACATTGTTTCTCATTAAGTTATTCATAACCAGTGATCTTCTTATCCATAACATACATAAAACCATTCTCCATAACCCAGGGAAGGAAATATATAAGAACAGGTGATTTTAGATAATCAGTGAAGGTAAACATAAAATATATAAATAAATGATCATAAGTGAGTATAATATAAGAATAAGGGTTCCACATCACCCCGTTAAAGGTGGATTATCAAAATTAAAAAAAAATAAAGGCCTTCGGGCCATTCTGACTGAAGGGTATGAGAACATGATATTAACATTAGAAAATCATACCCATCAATTCATAGATCAAAATTATTAAAAATTACACAAATTTTTATCAATCAAATGACATAATACTTAAGAGTGTGGAATCATCAACAATCAACCACGAGCCATGATAATTTATCATAACTATAAAACAGAAGTTATTGGAATTCATATAAGCCAATATATTCATTTACTTAGTCAAGGATCACTAACAAGACTATCACAGTTGATTAAGTTCACTACTGATTCCATCATTTACTTAGTCCATGTTCACTCCCAATACCATATTTTTTTAAAAACTTCCTTACTATGTTTGGTTCAGTCCCTATTACAATCCTTATTATCACTTGAGATATCTTTATTTTCCCAATGCATTAGATGGATATATAATTATGGTTCCAAACATCACATAATGAAAACCCTTCAAATGTGGTCCACAAGATTAAAAAACACTCATCATGTCATCAAATCCTAACTTGTGGAAATGATACTCAATTCAAATAC
This sequence comes from Viscum album, assembly GCA_963277665.1. Lineage (NCBI taxonomy): Eukaryota > Viridiplantae > Streptophyta > Magnoliopsida > Santalales > Viscaceae > Viscum > Viscum album. The sequence goes on along the minus strand of OY728132.1, from coordinate 25,343,887 downwards.
ATTTAATCATCATAATCATAAACTGTAGATAGAATGAATAAATAGGGTAACATTGTATCATAAACTAATGAAATCATAATAAACATCAAGGTGTGTCTTATAGATAATAATGCCTTTAAAATATCAGTATAACATTAATGGAGGAAAATATTTTTTTTATTTAAAATCGCTTATTTAGAATCTATACTTTTATAAAATATTAAAGAAAATAATTATTTTAAAATAAAAAAATGAATCTTGTTAAATAATATTTAATTAAAATAGTATCTACGATGGTAGAGAAATCCATTCATATATTGTTTGTTAAAATAAAAAATACTTTCACATTTTCAGTAAAAAGTGAAAAATACCACATTTGAAAACAGATAAGAAGTTTCCTCTTAAAACATAGTAAGGAATGTAATACATAGTCAGACTGAATTTAAAGGATCCTTTTATAATATAAAAAACATTATTGAAAAAAAAATAAAGTAAATATGTAAATGGAATAAAATATTCTTGAATATTGGGAAAAACAACTGTTTTTCTTAAAAACATTTTTCACACTCTTGATTACAAAAAGGGAGAAAAATTAATGGAAAATGTGAAATATCTAGAATTAAATATTGAATAATAAACTCCATAATATTTGAAATATATAGAAAATATAATTTCATCATCTAAAAATTTAACATAAAAAATCCTGATAAAATGATATTATAACATAAAATAGTTACCATTTTTGTTACTTTTTAATCATAACCCCATGGAAGAAATAAATTCAAATGAAACATTCAATACCATGATCATAATTTTATCTAGGATTTAATATATTAATGGGGTATTATGTAAACACTACCAAAAAAAGGGATTATTGAGGGTTTTTTCATGGACTGGAAGAGGTTTAAACATTCACATAATAATATAGAGGTTTTCATTTAAATAGTCATGTATTGCACAGTTTCTAGTCATTTGGTTGTATTTTCATTAATTTCATAACAGTTTTGTTATGTGTCATTTTTTTAGCATTTATCATCAGTTTCTAGTTTATTTACCAGTATTTTTAAATAAATATATATATGGAGGGAATATAAATAAAATAAAACTAACCATTACTAAACATATGAGAGGTAGTTAACTATAACAGTTGTTAAACATATTTTCAATAATGTGTTTATTTGATCTTACTAAAACTGGAACTAAATTTGAATTTTTGTAAAAACATATTTAATAAAAAACAATAAATAAAAAATGACATGTAATAAACTCAAACATGAATGTATGAAAAACCCATCATAAATTCTTCATACATATATAGTCATATAAAAAAATTATAGTAATCATAACCTCAGTCTCAATCATCAAATACATCCATCAACCAATACCTCATTCATCAATATATGCATATAAAATATGTCCAACAATAACCCATTCCCAATATATGTCCATGTCAAAACCTCTATTCCCTCTATTTTCCTTCACATCATCTCATCAACTAAAATGGAAAACATCATCTCATCAACTATAACCAAAAAAGAAAACAAAAATTAAAACTAAACATAATAAATCACAATTGTAGTAGAATAATTGATAAATTTTTAACATACCATGTAAACTAATAACAATCATAACTACATTATGAAGAATTTCATGGATTTTAATGGTCAACCTACGACCTATATATGGCATCTAAAACCTATAATTAAATTAAGAACATTTAAGAAAAAAATGTGAAAGGGAAAAGACAAGGAATATATTCTAAATGATGGATATAAAATTTGTTATTTTTTAATAAAAAAGAAGAAATTTTAACATCAAATAAATAATATATAATTAAAAACACTTTGAAAACAAAAGCGTACCAATTTAAGAAATTTTTGAACACTTGAAACTGAAAAGGGATAACTAAATACTCTAATTTATTTTTAAATCGATGTGTGGTGTGCTTGAAATTTACTTAATAAAAAAAATTTAAAGACATTGATATCATATTATGACCTATATTTCAAAAACAACACAATGGTGGTTTCCCCTTGATTTCGTGAAAATGTGATGATGTTTTCTATGGTTTTGACAATTCCACAGGCATGTAAGGGTTTTAAAACACTAAAAATGTATTTAAAACAATCTTGAAAAAAAATAATTCTGAATGTCATGTCATTAGTTCCTAAATTTTATAATTTAATCTTCGGTTGTTGTCCCTATATTTTAGGTCAATCTGCGAACATTTTTCTGCTTTCGACCCCACGACACTATTTCTAAAGGATTTTGTACATTTAAGAAGTGATTATTGAGTAATTATGACCACACCACATGTCAAATTGATGTGTTTTCTATGAATACATATAAATAATAAATCATAGTTGGTTTTCCCCTAATTTCACATCAATAAGAGAATATTTTCTTTGATTTTGACTGATCCACACACATTTTAGTATTTCAAAACACTAAAAATACATTTACGACCATTCTAAGAAAAATATAATTCATAGTGACATGTCTGTACTTCCTAAATTTCAATATTAAATCTATGGTCATTTTCTTCTTAATTTCATGGAAATATAACATCAGTTTTCTAGTTTTGACCCCCCCCCAAAAAAACTGATTTTTTAAGTATTTTGTACCTTTTAGAAGTATTTATTGATTCATTACAACCACACTATATATTCAATTACAGTGTTTTCTATTAGTATAGGTAAAAATAAATCACCAATTGTTTTTCCATGATTTAACATCAATTAGATGTAGTTTTCTGTCATTTTGAATCTTCCACACATGTTTTAGTGTTTTAAAACAATAAAAATGGGTTTATTTCCATCTCAAGAAAACCATAATTTGGAATGACATGAAGTTAGATCCCACATTTAAAAATTAAATCAATGGTCATTTTTTCCGGATTTTAGATCAATTGATCTCTTTTCCTGTTTTGATCCTCAATACTTGTTTTTAAAGGCTTTTTTACCTTTAAGAATGGTTTACCGAGTAATTATGACCACCCCATACATTGGATTGATCAGTTTTCTATGCTTACATGTAAAAAATATCTCATCAGTGGATTTCCCATTATTTCACATTAATTTGAGGTCATTTTCTATGGTTTTGACCATTCTATGTTTGATTTGGTGTTTTCAAACATTTAAAATGTTTCTACAGACATATGGAAAAATCATAATTCACAATGATGATTCATTAGTTCCTACATTTCACAATTAAATATATGGTTATTTTCCCATGATTTCAAGGAAATAAAACATCATTTTCTTGATTTGGACCCCCTGACACTTCCTTTTAAAAGCTTTTATACCCTTAAGAAGTGTTTATTGAGTCATTATGACCACACCACATGTCTTATTGATGTTTTATCTATGCGTACATATCAAAAATAACTCATCAGTTGTTGTCCAATGATTTAAGATCAATATGAGGTCATTTTCTATAATTTTGACTATTTTATACTTGTTTTAGTGTTTTAAAACAAAAAAAATGTGATTATAGACAACCTAGGAAAACCATAATTTGGAATGATGTGTCACTTGTTCCTACATTTTACAAAGCAATTTGTGGAAATTTTACCCTAGTTTCATAGAAAAGTTACATCATTTTCATAGTTTTAACCCCCAACATTTAATTTTAAAGGCTTTTATACCTTTAAGAAGTTTTTTCCAAGTAATACTGACAACCCTGCATGTCATATTGATTGGTTTTCTCTATGTACATGTCAAAATTAACTCATCAGTAGTTTTCACGTGATTTAAAATCAATATGAGGTCTCTTTATATGGTTTTGACCATTACATCCATTTTTTAGTGTTTTAAAATACTAAAAATGCATTTACTACCATCCCAAGAAAACATTATTTCAGAAGGAAGTGAATCAGTTCCTATATTTCATAATTAAATCTATAATATTTATCCCCAACTTTCAGGGTAATCCGGAATCATTTTCCTAGTTTTGGCCCCTCATCACTTGTGTTTAAAGGCTTTTGTATGTTTAAAAACTATTTACCGAGTCATTCTGACCACACAACACATTGGATCGATTTTTTTTCTATGCATTCTTGTCAAAAAATAACTCTAGGGATGTTTTCTCATGATTCCACATCAATCTAAGGTATTTTCTGTGGTTTTGAACATTTCATGCACATTTTAGTTTTTTAAGACACTAAAAACACATTTATAGACATCCTGATTAAACCATAATTCAGAATGATATTTCATCAATTCTTAAATTTCACAATTCAATCTACATTCATCATCCCTTGATTTCAGGGCATCATTTTCCTGATTTTTACTAGGTCAGTTGTCCTTTTTACTAAAATTGATGTCAAATTTAAATAAAAACACAAACTTGGAGTCATAAAAACAACACCATCCATCGAATTTAGGTGAGAATGATTTCAACATATCCCAAATGACTTATGTATCATTTTTATAAATTATCAAAACAATCCAAATGTATTTTCTCAGTTTTGAGTACGTCACTTGTCTTTTTTATAAAATTTTTATTTTTAAATTAGAAACACGCACTTTAAATAATACAAATAACATAGTGTTTTTGTTTGATTTGAGACTAATTTCTAAACAACCCAAATGATTAATGAATTAGTGTCCTAAATTATCAAGAAAATATGAGTGTGTTTTCATTGTTTTTATAGGGTGATTATTTTTGAACTAAAATGTCAATTTTCAATAGATAACAGACACTTTGAATCTGATGGTTTACATAGTGTATCAAATTGAGGTATGGATGACTCACATAGTTCAAAAATGTCTTATGGATCATTTTATTAAAGTATCAAAACCATAAAATTGCATTTTACTAGTTTTGAGTTTGTTAGTTGTCTTTTTAACTAAAATTGATGTCAATTTTAAATAAAAAGAAGCACATGAAGTCATACCAATCACTCGGTGTGTCAGATTGTAGTTAGTCTAATTTCGACACATCCCAAATGACTAAAGGATGGTTTTACAAAAGTATCAAAACAATATGAATTTTTTTTCTCATCATTTAGTTCATCACTTATCTTTTTACTAAAATGTCATTTTAAACAGGAAACACTCACTTTGAGTTATACTGATCACATCGTGTATCATTTGGACTTGACACTAATTCCCCCACATCATAAATGAATTATGAATCGATGTATTTAATTGTCAATACATTCTGGGTGTGTTTTCTTAGTTTTTATTGAGTGAAAATTCGTGAACTAAAATGTCTATTTTAAAGTTATAAAGGACACATTGAGTCATATTGGGAACATTGTGTGTCAAATTTAGGAGCGAATGATTCATACACATAAAAAATGACTTATGGATCATTTCCATAAGGTATAAAAACAATAAGGATATTTTTGATCAGTTTTTAGTATTTCAGTTATCTTTTTTACAAAAACTAATGTCCATTTTAAATAAAAGGAAGCACTATGAGTCATACATGTCATGTTGTATATCAGATTGATGTGTGTCTAATTCCTACACATCCCAAAGTATCAAAAAATACTAACTACCAATGCTACCATAATTACCATTTACATTTTTTTTCTAACTACCAACACTACAAATTTATTTAATGTTATTATATATAAAACATTTCTCATTGTTGTAAACTAGAAGAGTTGACAAAGCTTGTGCTCCTATTATATCAAGAAAAGTCACCATAATGGGTACATGAGTTTACTCTACTCTTTTTCCTTCAACAATGAGATAGGTTATTAGCTAAGAACATCGACTCAATATGCTGTTTTGGTAGTTAGACAAATAAATGTATTGGAAATTGTGGTAACATTGTTATAAAAGAACATTGTATCTCTTTTGTGGCTTTTTGAAGATAGTTTAAAGAAAATTATGGCTTCCCAAAATATTTTCGGGAAAAAAATATTATATAAAATGATAAGGAAATTAACTTTCAAAAAGTAAATAAAATGATGAAAAAATTAATTAAATAAGTAGTACAAATTCAAATTTCCATGATGGTTGTATGTAATGTTGATTCATTTACTTATTGTCATTATCTCAGTTGTAGGCTCCAAGTATAATATATCATGAGATTGAACAGCTTCGAAAAAACCATACCAAATAGAACAAAAGAATGCACCTATATAAGAAAAAAATCATTAGATTAGTAATACTAAAAAGAAATAAATTAAACATAAATATGAAACAATTCATTAATTCCATAAACAGTGATTTTATAGTGAAAACATTAAGATTTTCTCTATTATTAAAAAGTAGAGGTAACTTGAAGGAATGTGATAAATTTCAATATTAAATAAAAATTTATAATTCAATTCATGTTTATTATCTTCATTATTATGATTCTTACCCATATCATGATTTTGATCTTGAGGAATTTGATTTAGAGATTGATTATTATTTAATGGTGTATCATAATCATTTCATTAATCAATTCTTGAAGGATCTTCAAAGTGGGTCAGTTCATCTAGTTAATGTTCTATGGTATTGTGGATATGTATAAGAAAAATCCAAGGAGTGAGAGGCTAATGTTGGTGATCATTGGATTGATCAATTCTCATATACAGATCAACCAACCTCTTGGACACTCTTGGATAAGTTGTTGTAATGAGGGGAGTTTGTAAGATCATAGTTTTTCATATAGGTATGGATCATTAAAATTTATGTTCAAACCTTTGGTTTTATCTGAATGTAAGTTTCTTTGGATTTTATGGAGGTATAAAGAGCATTTGTGAGGGGTTTAGAGTCTATAGTTTTTTTTTGAAGTAACAGACTAAGGTGCACAGTTAGTGCACTGTTATTAGTAATTGTGTGACTAAAACATGTATCCTAGTAAAGAGAGAATAATGCTAAAGGAAAATATACAATATGGGACACATGGAAATGAGAAGCTTGCATAGGTACAATTCATGTTTCTTCAACAGTTTTCTTAGCTCATGTTGGGTGGGTGACTTTGTATAATAGACATGCATGGATTGCACATGGTTTTTCAAACCATATGGATTTTCCTTGAATTAAGTGACCTCTTGGATAGTGGATACTACATAGTTAGATCAAAGTTTGGCCAACTGTATGACTAAACCCTGAAATCATTTAAAATGGTTGAAATTACTATTTTTCAATTGATTCCTTTAACACCCTTTAACCTTTTTATTCTTTTATTTACTCACGTCATCCTCACCTATGGGATTATATCACATTTATTTTCCCTAAAATATAGAATATATCCTTCATATGAACTTGGAATCAACTGTCCTTCACTGTTTTGGATCACACTTCATAAGTCTAAGACTCTGTTGCCTTATTTTATTATTTTCTCTCCCTCTCTCTATCTCTCGCATTATTTTAATGTGATCTAATATAGAATTTTTTTCGAGGGGTTACTCCATGTTCTCCAATTTTTATCATTCGAGATTAAATTAGAGGCTAATACTAGACAAGAATTTGACCCTTTGATTAAGGTTGGTAGTTTATTAATTTTCCCTTAAATTTTTTCTGTTTATAAATTACACCATCGTGATGCACAATAGATCTGTCATGCATTTCCATAAAAATGTTAAATTCCTAAATTAAATTTACTATCCACTCTTAGAGGTACTCCCATAGACCCTATGCATTTTAATATGTCACATACCTAAACACTTTAATGAATACCTATGTGATCAATCCACACTATAAGTGGGTTTCGATTTTAAATTTTAATTTTAATGATTTGACTGAATTAATTAATATGTTAACGGGGATAAAGGAAACTTGAATGGAAATGACATGTCACATTATCCTTGGGAAATTTTCAACCATTAATAAAGCTAATTGTGATTAAATGAAAGTTCAAATGAAATAAATACTTATCTTGGATTATATTAAATTATTAAATAAAATGATTGAGTCTTTTATTAGATATTAATATCAGTTTTTTTGAAGTGGTTAAGGGATGTGTTGGACATGGTTCTTCATGAACCCTTGACATAGTATATTTTAAATGACATTCTTCATCATTTGAAAGGGGTTTTTGGATATGAAACTTCAATATCCCTTAACATAAGATGTTTGAAATGGTGTTCCTCATATTTTAAATGGGATTATTAACATGATTATCTCACACCCTTGATATAGGATATTGGAGATGACACATCTCATAATTGATAAGGATTTATTAGACATGACGATCTGTATCCCCAACATGAATTCTTGGGATGATAACCCTTATTTAAAATAGTATGAGGCCCTTATTATATTTGTAGGGATACATTGGTCATATATCTTAGGTCCTTTCTTGAACCTAGATATATTTATATATACGTATATAATGCCTCATGTTTATAAAAAATTAGGCTTAGGATGAAAAGTTATGGGTGGCCAGGGTTCTTATGATGTGTATGATCCTGATAGGGCTTATGTTTATTTTCATGAATTTCATTTATTAGGACTATAAACTATTCATTTTACATTCATTTTATGGATAGTATTAGAAACTGTTAGTGTGGACTACTAAGTTCTACTCACACCCTATTTGGGACATTATTTAGTACCCATATAGAACTCTTGGATATAGGTAAAGACAAGATAAAGCTCTAACCTATGGATAATTGATATTCTTTATAAGATTTTGGTATGGGAGAAGAGGATTGAGAAGGTTCTCATGATACTATTGGAGTTTAGATTAGGTCTTTTTGTACCTTTGTATAAAATTTATTTTTTTATTCTCGTTGCATGTTCCCCTTACTCAATATTTTTATAGATTCATGACATAATAATTTTTTATTTGATACTCTTATTTCCTTTTATATACTGATTATAAAATAAATGATATATATTCCACTATCAAAATTGCATGGGTGAAAATATTTTTTGTATCTTAAAATAAGAACATGAAACTGTGATATCATGGTACATATCCTCTTTTAGTCTATCTTTAAAATTATTTCATTCACCCAATATAAATTATATTCATGGTAAATGAAAATTCATTTAAAAACAAGGATAAAACCTAAAGAATCAATAATATTATCAACATTTCATTGATAAAAAATCAAGGATAAACCCCAAAACATCTCGCAAATCAAGAACCATCAATAAAACAGTACCAACTCTAGGGTTGGTAAAAAAATGACCCAAATCCGATAACCATCACTATTTTAAAATGGAACTTACCTAGATGGAAAAATTAATCACCCAATAAAAATAAAAAAGTAAATAATTTCATCTTTTTCCTCAAGAACTTTCTAGGGATAAAAATCAAAATAACATGAAACATAGTATCCAAGAAGATGTACTCCACAACTCGAATCAAACGAATCTATATTAAACATATAAAGATACCTTAAAATAGAACCCACCAAATTTAAAACACCATTAAAAATATTTTTTTTCACCTTAAATGAAAAAAAAATAAATGGCTCAAAACATATTTCATAAATATAAATGTACCATAAAAATTTATTCCCCTTTTAAAACCTAAAATATTTTGGTCTCATTAAAAAACAGAAAATAAAAAAAATTTAAACTCCAATTCCTATTTAAAATACCACATGAATTTAATTATTAAATAATATATGGTTATTTAAAAATATTTTGAAAAATCATTCACAAGAAAAACATTTTTCAAATTATTTTTTTCATCCCAAGAAGAAACCACCTTTAACAATGAAAACACTAACCATTAAAACCAATAATGTTTGAATATAATTGAGGTAATTAAAATTGAATGATACATAAAAATTCCCAAAAAGGTATTAAAAAAATTTACATAACACCAAATAAGTGTTTTAATATTATTATAGTATTAATCAATGTTTTTATCAAAACAAAATATCATTTAGTTTCTATCAATGACAAAATAACACTAATGAAACTATTAATTAAATTGAAGCTTTTGTATTAATGCATTAGTATAACATATTTTAATCCAATATTACTAATTATAAAGTAAAATATTTCATTAAATATTAAATATTCAGATTATTAATATTCATAATAATTATAACATTATATTAATATTCATAATAATCAAACATGGAACTTAATAATATTTTAAACTAGGAAACATTATTCTAATTATTAAACATTTGATTTTATAATACATATAATTAAATATTTCTAAATACTACTAACCATGATATTTATTAATATTCAAGATAATTAAAAATAATATTTATTAATATGTCTAATAATTAATACCACAACATAAATAATAAATCAACTCAAAACCCTCTAGGAACCAAAATCTCAAATATATGGAAAATTATCCATAATGCTTGATTTAGTAGGTGTAGTGATGGCTCGAATAGTATCTATTTGGGGTTAGTTGGGAGCCATTTCAAGGGGTAAATCGAATAGTGGTGAGAGCTATAAGGTTGAAAGTGAGAGTTTGGGTATGGGGATTAGAGAGTAGTGGTTGTGAGGACTAGAGGGAGAGGGGTGATGAGGGGGATAAATAGGAGTATCCAATGGTGAGGGGGAGAGATGATATGGGAAATGAGGTCTCTAGGGAGAGGGTTTTTTGGGGGAGAAGTTGGAGAGGTATGAAAGGGGTGGAGTTCCCACCAGTAAGGGGCAATGAGAGAAGAGGGCGAGGTGAGCGGTAAGGGGGGAGTGGCAGTGGCACTAGGTGGTGATCGGTAAGGGGGAAGGGGGAAGAATAATTTCAAGAAATTATGTACGTTGGGGTCCTAGAGAAAAGGGGGAGGTGATCGAAATAATTTTTTATAAAATACTTAGTTTCAATTTTAATAAAATCCATGCAACATGTTAAAATAAAAAAAAATTGTTTTGATTTAATATAATTGTCGTTGTATTATAATTTTCTTTTAATGTAAAATATTTAGAACTGATTATTAAAATTTCTCTGAATAAACCACCACTAAGACATATTTTTTAGTAACACCTCATAAAATAAGATATGTGTCAGATATCAAACATGTCTCAAGGAAAAAAAATTGAGATGAAGAACCCATATGGATTTAGTAATTTTGGAATCGAAAGTAATTGGAATCTTGAAAGTCATATGGTTTTGAAAATAAATTAAACTAATTCATGGAGTATTAAAAATACATTATTTTGTATTATATGCACTATATAAATTATAAATTGGAGCATGACATTAAAACATGTCTTAATGAAGTGAAATTGAGACGAAATCATTACATTATGTTTGAGTTAATGAATAATCTCCCTAAACTCTTTTATTATAAATTATTATTTATTATAATTATATACCACAACTATATTCAAACGTATGATATCATATATGATCAAATTTTAAAAATTCAATGTTCCTTTACTAACAATTTTCTATTAAATTTCTCATTTTGGGTATTGAATACTTGATTTTTCATGTATGTTTTAGTTCAGCGGTTATGGCCCTTGAACCTTATTCATGGTTAATAAATATAAATAATGTTAATAATGATATAAATATAATATTAATTAATTATATAAATACTTATAACCATTTATATTAGAAGGTTTTAAAAATGAATTACATCACTTCAAGGAGATAATAATATGTACGTACACATGAGTGATGTTTCTACCTTTTATTGGATGGAATGAAAGAAATGTAAATGATAAAACACCATTAAATAATTATTATTATATACCAAATATAACATATTTTTATTAAATATTCTCTTATTACAATCCAAGTATTGATAAAATGATTAATAAATCGCTTTGCTTCATGGAGGTGGTAGTCCACACGTATGCATGAGTGAAGTAATCGTTTACTAATGGATTAAAAGGTAAGAATGTAGATAGTATATTATAATTAAAAAAGAATAATTTTATTTATAAATATAATATATATACTTTAAATACATAATTATAACCACTCATGAAATATGGTGATGGAAAATGAATTGGATCACTACATGAAGGCAGTAGTCCATACATATGCACGAGCGACACTTTTATTTCCCATTTGATGGAGAGAGGGTGTAAATGGTTGTGAAATAAAAGATATAAGTATATATTTTAAAATGGAGTCCTCATTTTTTATGGATTCAATAGTTTTAGAGGAAGTATAAGAGGAAATAAAATTGAAAGAGCTAGGTTAATATTTATACCTCTTGGTTGAGAGACCTCATTTAGATTACTCCTTAATCTCTGAAGGATTTATATTAGAAGAATAAAAGAATATCTAGGGTGAATTAAAGGAATATAATACTATTTTTAATAGGTAATTTTTGAGATAACAATCTATATGGTGTGAATAAGGGAGGAGAGGAGGTTCCCTTTATAAGAGAGGGAGGGACACAAATTGGAGTTTCTCAAAATATTTCAATGATATATGGTCACTTTCCTGGGAATGTGGATCAAAATGGATAAATATTATAATTTGGGATAATATAAGTTTGAAATATCATCAATAAATAATAATTATAATTATTTATGAGAAAATAATACCATTATCTCTTTGTTTAACCCCACCTAGAAAACACGTTTTTACTTTATCTATGGTAACAAAATTTTAATAGGTTACTATTCCCTATAACCAAAAAATAATTTAAATTTATTAAATTATATTTTTTATTATTTTTAAAAATATTAAATCCATTTTATTGATTAAATTTATATAAGTTTTAGAATTTAATTTAAAACAAGTACCCAAATTGCAACCAAAACCCACATTATAAAAATACATTATTATGCCTAAAAAAATTTACATCCACTCCATTCCATGTGAAGACCATATAATTAATGTTAAAATATATTATTGAATATGTGATATATATTTTATTTGAAACCATTAATAAATAGAGACTAATTTAATTTATTAATATAAAAACACATTGAACGAATAAAATAGTTTTTTAGAAAAATATGTATTTTTAAGAATAAAAATTAATTTATACCACAATCAAGTATAATAATAATTCTTATATAATTCATTAGATTATTTCTAATTAAATAATTATTATGTTACTTTAAGAAAAATTTAAAAACATTATGGAACATTCAATTGAAAATTAATAATATTTTTTACAAAAAAAAATATTTTTTAACTATTCACAAGAAAATAAATCTTTTTAGAAAAATATAAAAAATTCACCATAAGATAATATAAATAGTATGATTTCAATAATTAAATTAATTTTTCTAAATTTCAAACCTTTATTACCACATCATAAATCAATATAAATATATGATATTTTGATAAAAATGTTAACCACAGAGAGGCCATATTTTCATTATTCAACACACCACACCATTCCATATTGTAGTGAATGTAATTCTAGTTACCTTAATATATTGAGCTAAATTTGGTGAATGAAAAAAAAATCACATCAAAAAAAATAACCCATATAAATTTTGTTTTGGGGAAATCCTTGTAACTTCTTAAAACATTAGTAAACATATATCTCTTCTCTATAAATAAGTTTTCCTCCACTCCCTTTCATTACCCTAAGTCCCACTATGGTGTGATGTTCTCTCACACATTATTGAACAATTTCTTGAGTGAAAATTTATTATAGATTATGGATTCCCACTATATTTTATACCTCCATTTCATTATACTATAGATAATTCTAGATAAAATTATATTGTTGGTTTATATTTGTTGTCCCTTCATAGAAAACATTATGTCAAGGCAAGTGGATTTCACTCTGATTATCACAGAATAAAACTCCACTATCTCAACTTCTTATGAGCTCCTTAAACAACTACATAGACAAAACAAATTATTTTCAATATTCTATTACAACTACACACTATAATTCTTTTTTACTTAGCGTAACAATTCATTTTGGCCTTGGAATCCAATTTATCACTTCTTGTCCATAGGTAAACACCAATCTAGTTGATATCTTCTACATATTTAAATATATAGAAATGCTTGAATCCAAAAAACCCGTACAATTATTCATCCTCCAAAAAAGTTTATATCCTCCATTCCTTTAAAACACCATAGGATCTATTTGGAAGATTCCCATTTTTCCTTTCCTAGTTATGACATCAATCTGCTTATAATTCCCACTGTGAAATCAATATCAGGCTATGTAAAAATCATTGCATACATCATACTTTTAACCACTGATACATATGGAGATTTCTATATTTACCAATATTTTTTCTATTTTGGGTGATTATTCCTTGTATAATTTTAAGTGTCCATCAAAATAATTTGAGACTAGATTTCTTTTTTACAAATAAAATCTTTCAATTATCTTTCAGATGTTGTTCCTCTGAGATAGAACCATTGTTATTGATTTCATATCTCTCTGGACCTTCATCTCTAAAATATTTTTTTTATCCTAAATATATTTCATTTTGAATCTTCCATACAATTTACATGTGAATTTATAAATCAATTATATCTTCAAACCCACAAATAATATTCCATCTATATAGAATATAATTATGATGAATGTCCTAACTCACCATTTCTTCTAGTAATAGAAATAATCTATATTGTACCATTATAATCCTTCTTCCAATGTAAATCCTTATAAATTAATATTCCATTTAAACATTTCTTACATCAACCCATAAATAATTATATTCAATTTTCCAACCATGTTTTGGTTCCCATCTTTTAGAAAAATTGTTGGTTTCTTCTTGTAAATTTCATCCTCAAACTTGGCCTAAAGGAAGGCCATATTTATATACATCTATTCTGGGTACAAAAATTTTGAAACTACCATGATCATAACTATAATGACAGTTTCATATTTAACTACTTATGATAAATGTTTTGGGAAATCAATACCTTCCATCAATTGAAATCCATTTTTCACTACTCATTATTTGTAATGATTCTTTCTAATGGGTTATTCATTTAATGGATAAATACACTTATTTACAAGTTGTTATTTTGCTTCTTATAATTAAATTAATTCACAAATTATTTTTATCTTTAATGAAATCATCTCTTTATACATCATGTAATTACCCTGTTTGGTATCATGAAGTGTAGCCACCTCATTCAATCTCTATATCTCTCCCTTATCCATTAGAATAAAAAAGGTTATATCATCTCCAAACCATTGAACTGATCTCAGTTGATGTCTTAAAAAAATTTAGACACTCTAGAGTTGTTTATTCTACTCTAACAATAAAATCCATATATTCAAAGGATCTTACTTGAGCTTCATACATCCTTAAACTTTGTGTAATATCTTCTATTAGTTTCACCTATGGATTTCAAGTGCTGAAATTTGAGTCTTACGGAAAAAAGACTCTTTTAGTATTATTACTCAGAGAAAATTGGAATTTTATATTTTATTTTTCACCCTAAACTGTCATATCTCCCATGTTTTTTCCTTCCATAGTACCCTTTAATTTAAATGAACATATTTTCTTCTGATGAATTGTTTCTTTTCATCAATTGGAAGTTAATTTCTGAAATTCCCATCACCATACTCAATAAAAAAATAGAATTTGAACATTGACTTAGGATTATCCCTATCCTTGTAATTTATTTCAAATTATTCCAATCTTTCAAATACTTTTAGGTGGATAACTTTGAGTTATTTACTATAACATATATCCCTCTAAATTGTTTATATAATTGATGATGCTAGACTTCAATTGACAAGGAAATTAGTTTTGTTGAGTGCCTCAAAACAAATTCTTATAAAAATTACATAAGGGATACTCATTCCTCAATACTATTCTATCAAAGTTATACTCATTATCTCATCTATACCGCTTTTCAATGGTTTTTAAGGAACCATTTTCTAATGCATTATTCTCATATTCTCTTAAAAGTCTCTAAAGTTATGTGTGTTGTATTCATCACCACTTCTAAAATGTTGACATTTTAAATTCCAACCACACTCCCTATCATATAAATCTTTCCATTTAATGAAATAATTAAACACATAAAACGTATTATTGATAAAGTACACCCATACATTCTTATAGAATCGTCAATAATCGTTATAAATAAAGTGATCCTCTAAGGGATAGAATAAGGGAAGTTCAAAAAATATCCATGCATACCAATTATAACTTTAGATCTATATAATTCCATCCATATAAATTATATAAAACCTCAATTTATTTCTATTTAAAACATCTTTCATGTATTTATATATCTTTGTGATCAATATTTAGTATGAATTTAGTTGTTAGAACCTTTATGTTCTTCTTGGTGGAATGAAATGTCCTGTAATGCTAAATCTCCAGATCTTGTGATGATTTACTTCTATCCATTTCAATCCCTCAAATTCCTATAGTTAAATAAAATTATCAATCCTTTAATCCTCTTGAAACCATTGTAGAACCACAAGTCACTTTACAGGCTCCTTCTATAATGCTAGTCTTATGGCCTACATCATCAAGTCACCATATAAAAATTAAGTTCTTTAGTATCCACAAGGCATGTCTAACTTATTTCATCTTCATGGTAACCCCATTCTTCATCTATATATTCACATATACATTTCTATCTTCCTCTAGTGCTTCATCATCTTACAATTGTAATTTTTTAAATTTTATAGATATATAATTTTCAATTCATCATTTCTCTCATGTTGAATGAAATGATGCTTCCTAGTCAACTTCCCATAACTCTGTCAGAATGTTCGTGATAGTAAATAATGTGTTTCCCCCTTGTTCCATTACACTTAATTAATTTAAAAATCTATAGTTTGATGTTATTTTCTTATCTCTCCTCATTTATCATACAATACTTCTTTATGTTTCCTTTATTCCCACATTTCTAAATGTTAAGACCAGTACCAGCTAACTTACAACATCCCTTTTTCTTCTTTAAATATTTCTATTTTTCTCCCAAAATATATTCTATTTAAGTGATTATGCTTATCCAATCACATTAAGAACATTTTTGGATAGTACCTGGACTTCTTTCCACTTGATCTCATCATAATGGATATGGATCCACATATTCTCAAACACTAAATCAGTGTTTCCACTTGATTTACTAACTACAGTCACCACTATATCACAGCTCTCAGAAATAAATAAAAAATTAGCGATGACCATATATCATCTATGAATATTAACTTTACTAATTTGTGTTCTCCACGGATAATGTGGAATTCATTCGCATGATCAACCACTCATCTTACTTTCAATAAACATAGGTTGAACAACCACCGCATCATGAACACTTAATTCATCATTTGAGGATTCCCATGCATTTATATCATCACCTTCATTACTACTGTATTAGTTTTATTCTCATAGATGCAAATAGAAACACTCCATGTTAATAAAAGGTTCACCAGTGAAATTGACTTCCTATATATCGATTAACATTCTTCATTCTTCATCCTCTTTGTATTTTCTCTAGTAAATGGAATATCTATGTTATTTTTAAGGAGATGATCCTCCATCTTCATTATTCAAAATCAAAAATATATTCCATCAAACCTTTCTACCCAAACCATACCATCATTCGATGTCATTCCTTCTATTAATAATGTAATCCTGCCTAAAATAAAATAATGTTAAGGCCTGAAAAAACCAACTTTCCTTGAATGTTTGCTCTAATAACACTTTTTTAGAATCCTATCACCTCCACTTAGGATTAACTACTGAAAGATGCCCATTTTGACCAATGGAAGTACCCCACAAAAATTAGATTATAAAATGATGCATAGTGGAACCCTATCATCTATAAGGACTCCCATAATTAATTTTACTAGAAGTAAGAAAGACATCGAACCTAACTCTCCACACAAATTTGAATGTCACATTAAATCAAATCCACACATTTAAACAAAAATAAAATCAATAGAATACAAAAAAAAGGAAAGAATACAATATATATATCATGCTTTGGGCAATGATTTCAACATGAATGGGAGAAACACTATTGTTTCCTTTCCATTATAATAGAATGTAAAACATATTAAAAATAAAATTACCAAGTTTAAGTAATATAATATTTTCTAAAAATAATTTATTTCTTCAATATCTGCATAACTTCCATTGGGATAAAGTCTCACACACTTATATAATAAGTGCCATCTGATTAATAAGTTAAACCTAATCCCCTAAAATTGTAGATAACCTAAAATAAACACATCATATTAGATACCAACCTAGTGACCTTTTATCTTTGGTAAATATTCATACATTTTTTTACTTATCATAACTCCATCGAAATATTTAAAAATTTGATTAATCCACCACCCATACAAATACTCTTTTGCCACTATTCTACACACTATATTATTTAAGCTTCTTGTGACTATAATTCTAGTGACGTGAATCTATTAAACTAGATTTAGTAAACTGAATAGTCTTTAGATCCCAACACCTAAGGTTTTGTGACAATGTGAATCAGGAATTATTTGTATATTTGGTTTACGTATGTTACACCATAAATGCACCCAACACCACGACTGTTAAAAAATAAAATAGATGAATTGAAACATACAAGGATCTAGAAAAAATAGTCATTATCTCCAATAAATATTGAATTATCCTCATTCAGCACTAAAAAACAACCATGCATCGATAATAATTGATACAAGATAGTACAAAAAATAATCAACCCATACCAAAGATAATATTATAATAGTGTATCTGTAGAAAGACAATATCTCAAGAAAAATCAAATATTTGATTAGAACTCTTTATATACTGACCCAACTCCATAAAAACAGTTATAAAAAATTTATGAGTAACACTACTATTAATAAAACTATAATTAAAAAATTAATGGGCATTAACTATACCTTATATCCTTCAAAACCAAAAACTCCTAAACCTAAATAGATTGAAATTGGCCTCTACTAATTTTTCTACCATGAAAACCTGCAGTCAACCTCAACTTCTATCTTAATAATGATAATTATAATAAGGATATTTCCCACAAACTTATATTTTTATTCATCTTAATCCTCTCTATATCAATATATCAATAGTAAAATAATCTTACTACTACTTTATTTGATGCTATGAAGGTCTCTAAAACTATCAAGGAGGATTATCAACTATCACACTCCATGTACGTCACCATTTATGTCCAAAAAACAAAGTATGATCATTTAAAGCCTACTCAAATAATATATATATATATATAATAAAAAATTATGCATATAACCTTATGTAATCTTACAAAACTATCACTAGATAACCGAGAAGATTTCATACAAGGTTGCTTATAGTCATGATAGGTCCACAATTATCTAAACAACCCTCAATCTCCTAGACTTAAATATATCTCTATCACATTAGAAAACAATTCCACAAAAAATGAACTAATTATACAAACCAAGGCTCCTCCAATGACTAAATAACATGCTAAACCCTGAGATACACATTATTAGATTTTTGTAACTCCCCTTTCCTCATAAAACTCTAAGAATAACATAAAAATAGCAAAAAAAACTAATTAAACATGATAAAAATCAACCATAGGATATTGATATCAAGAATATAGATTCAATTCCATCAGTTTCCCTTTTAAAAACCATTATTACAAAAGCACACACAATCCTCATGGCCTATGTGAAACTACATCGTTTATGTCTTATAACTACATTAATACTCTAGAATATTTACATTATACCTTAGTAATGATCAAATAATGATTAAGTGCCTTGTATAGGATCATAGGGGGCCTCTATATCTATGATTATTTTCCATTGAATATTTTACATAATGTAACACCTAAGGCTTTAAGAAAAGTATTATTTTGTTAAATTATAGTTCTATAATTCTAAAGTATATTTTTAAAAGAATTATTTTTATAATATTTATTTAATTTTTATCTCAATAAATTAAATTATTCAATTTTAAATGTGAATTTGATTTGGCTTATATATATTTAACAATTAATTAATATTTAATAGGGATTAAAATACCTAATTTTAAAAAATTAGTATTTCTATATATCTTTTGTTTTAATTTAAAAGTTAATTTTAACATATTTTCAAAACAAATTAAATTAAATGGGGTAAAAAAATTTGATCCTCACATTAAAATTGGGTAATATAGTGCATCTTATATTTTTGTAGAAAAATATTCACCATGGTAAAGTAATTAAACAAGGTAAAAGGGGTAAGAAGTGAAAAAATATATAGGTTCAAATATTTATAATTAAAATGATATTTATTTATTATAAAATTCCTTTTTGGGTGTGGTATTCAAACCAAAAATGTATCATCAACATTTCTTCACCTAACTCGCTAAACTCCCAAGTGATCCCATATTTACCGATCCAATCCAATATTATCCTTTGATTCCCCCTTAAATACTACCCATGCCTCTAATATAGTCATCTTCCCCGTTTTCAAGCCTCTAGTCCCAATAAGGATGCCTAAGACATTTATTTTGATGAATTTTATCATGAAAAGGAGTTATTTCATCAAAGTAGGAAACATGTTTGTATTGTTTATTTTCATTTAATTTCTCAAATACACTCCTTCTAAATATCATTATCGACTATAATTATGTTACAATAACATCATTATTCTTATGAAAAATTAATAGTACTATTATATAATTCTATATTATTACTCATTCATTAGTATAATATGTTCGGGCTTGAATCGATTCAACAACCTACTTGAACGATGTTATACTAACTTCACTATCTCTAACTTGAATATGTATCTAGACTTTAATATTGTTAATATATGATATTAATAATGAAATAATTTTTTATATTTCTAGAATTGTAATATTAATATTTATATAAATTATAACTATATTATATTATGTTTGTTAAAATTACGAGAACAAGAATGTTGTCGATTTCATCTTAAAGAACGATAGTAGAAACATCCATGTAGTGAACTTGGAACTTCGAATAGAATTATGTAACTTTAATTATAGTAATTTTACTAATATATGAATGATAAACCTGGTATCAAATAATGAGGATTAATATTTCTATTTTGATAGTTATAAACAATCAAAATTGTTTAAAATTAAATGATTAAAATAAACAATAACTAAAAACTTTATGTGTAATGAATAATTTTAATTCAAGAGTGTAAATATAAATATATGTGAATAAGGTTATAGAATAAGTTATTAATATTGTTATGTTTATTATATAGGATATTAATGGGCTTTCTTGGAAGGCAGGATTAAAGGTAGGGGTTTTCATCTTATTTTTAATCCATTGAGATACGCTTCATATTCACCACTTTATTTGTGTTTTATATACTTCCTTTTTATGTTATTTTATCAAAATTTTCATCAAATTAATGGTATATATAGAAATAACTCAAGTTCTATCTCTCAGTGGAATTTCATTCAAAGGATACCAAAACCATAAGTATTACTTTTACCATCTCATTTTCAAATCATTATTATATATATTTGAACTCCTATTTGGGTAAATCTTGTTTAATTATCTCTTAAAACCTTTTTCTTTTTTATAGTGTGGTTATTTATTGTTTTTACAAGTATTCATGTGATTTTATACATCGTTGTTTCATAATTAGATTGAGATATTAGTTGTAAGTGAAGTTGACTTTATCTCTTCTTTTTAGCTTGGAATATTTCTCATCCATGTCTATATACTTTATTTTTCTTTATAGATGTACTTATATATGATTTAATGAATTATTAAGAACAATTTAGATATTCTTGGAATTAATTTACCAATATTTTCTAGGAATAGTTTTTATTTTTCCTTTATGAGTTTTTTCTAATGACTTTTGCTTTCTTTTCAAAAGTGTGAAAGGAAATATTTTTAAATCATTTTCATACAAATTTATTTTCTCACTATTATTATATGTTTTATTTAAGAATATTCCTATAAAAAATTTCATGGTATTATTTAGATTTTTGTATTCCCAATTTTATTATAAATAATTTTGTTTTAAAATAAAGGTTATCAAAAGTAAAGTGAATTTCTTATTATTTTTCAAAGAAATTTTATAATGATCTTATAAAATTATTTTTAATCTTTGTTAAAAAAAATTAATACCTCTTATACTCCATTTGGAATATGCTATAACTATTCCATACACCTTATTTCTTTGGATGGCCCATGACCATTTTATGTATTCATGAAAATATTTTCTTTCTCAAATGTTCAATAATATATGATATAATTATGAATATTTTCAATTAATTATGGAGCACATATGTATAGTATTTTATTATTATATGGTTTGGTCCATTATATTCCCATAATATATTGGGTAAAATTATAAATCAAATAGGATCAAAGGGTTTAAAGGTGATTATCCCAAGCCCTGAGAAGGTATGTGGGTGGCTATCCCAAGCTAAAAAAGGTACACCATATATTATCACAAGCCTAAAATGATAAAAAAGTTTTTAAACCAATTCTAAAAGGGGTATATGGGTGCCTAAACTATGCCCAAAAATATACACAGGTGGTTATCCCAATTATAAAATATTATGGAATGGTGGTTTTCCTATTCTATTATTTGATGAAATTATTGATGTCTAACCTTGATGTATCTTCTACGGTTATGTTCATGATATTTTTTATATTATGAATTCTGTCTAAGTCACATTTTTATATTGTTTTCTCATTTTATCTCATCTATGGGATTATAATTAATCTTAAATTTCCATATTCCACGAATTAAATTTCAAAAAACTGACATGAACCAATGTAATCAGTATAATATTTATATTCTAATAAGATCAACATAATTTTTGACGAAAAATATTAGTAAAATTGATTAAAATTAATCACAACAATTAAGGTCAAATTAAGCATAATTAAAGACTAACCCTTAAAATTATGGTCACAAATGACTTATACACTTTTCTAGCACCCATTGGATGTCTATATTTTGGCCAAATACCTTCCATTATTGATATAGTTTGGTTTTTTATGACTTTTCTAAGGTAAGGACATGTGTTCACCTAACTTGTTTTCAAAAATTCCAAGTGAGTCCTTTTCCTTCCCTATAAAATGACACTACTTGTCCCTCTTCTTCACACCTCTCAAAACTCTTAGTTTAAGAAAATACCTGACCAATCCACTTCCTATAAATACTCCCTTATTTTTAAAATCCTTCCCTTTAGTAGAAGTAAATTCAAGGAAGCCTTTTTTCACAAACCAAATGGAGTTACCCGATTAAGAGGTAAAGTCTTCTCTCAAGTCCTTTCCTTAATTTTTATTATCCACCCCATCCAACTATTTTTATTCTATGATTATATAAAAACACCAGTATCCCAAATATACTTTGATTTTTTAGTGTAAATGGTTCAACCTTCACTTACACACACCTCCATCTAATGGTTAATGAACATACTCTTTCTATGTACAGCACACTACTGCATCACAAAACAACAATTGTTTACTTTTACATTTCCACATTCCATGGTGGTAATTATGATGGAAACTCATCTTATATATGTCATATATTAAATTTATTATGTAGTTAAACTTATTTATTCCATTATAAAACACATATCGTTTTACATTCCATTTTCTGTAAATATGATAATTTCATTTGAGAAAATGTGAACTCTTTCCCCTTCAATGTGATGTGATTTGTTCAAACACCACATGGATTATATTAATAATGGTTTTAGTTGATTTATAATATAAATAGGATATAATAAATATAAATAAACAATTATATTTATATAAATATATATACATATATGCCTTCTAATTTCATTCAATTAACATGACAATTAAAGGAAAATAGTGTTCACATGTACATACGACCTACCATCTCCATGAATGGTGTATTCCATTTCATACTTATATATTATATATATTATTATAATACATATATAATTTATATTAATGATATTTATATCATTTTTTAATTTATATAATTCATTATATAAATTATAAATACAAAAGATATAACTAATTAAGACACATGTGAATAATAAAGTGAATATTACCTGAAGTGAAACATTAACAAAGAATTGTTAAAAAGTAGGTAATAGAAGTTCATAATCAAAAAATATATGGTATTTGAAATAATAATATGGTTCTATAAATATTTATTATATATTTATATATTTTATAAAAGTGGTTTGAATTCGTATGATGAGAGTCAAGATATAAGGTAAAGGTATTTCATCTCACTTTTTATTCCCATGAGATACATGCTATGTTCGCCACTCTTTCCTTTTATGTGGTGTAAGTAATTACCTTGATTTTATTCTATGTATATTATACCTAAATTTATTATTTTCAAAATAACCTTTTTATGAACATTCATTCATGTGGTTTATGTTTCAAAAGTTACCAAATCAGTAAAAAAAATTGTCTCAGTTTTCCTTCATTAAGACTCATGTTTTGTTATGCACCTAAAATATTTTTCAAGGAGAATAAAATTCTATTTTACATGTTATATAATGAATCTCATACTTTTAATGATATTTTAAGCTTCATTTAATTTCCTTTTATTTCATGGATATTATGATCCCAAGTTACAAAGTAATAAGAGTTTATTGACACAATCTCATCACCTTTTGAGATTGTTTACGTTTATGCTTTTTTTGATGAATTATTATGTTTCATATCTCAATAAATTCATGAATTTTTTTATAATATGGTTAATAATGTTATATTAATTTAGTGTTACCATTTTATACTTTTTTATACATAAGATAGTTTAGATATTGTTTTTAAGAAACTCTGACTTTACCCTCTCTTCGGTCGGAAATCTATGTTCCTTACAAACCATGTATTCTAAAACGGGGTTTCCAATAATATTATACTAATCTCCTATGAGTATTAAAATACATTTTTACCATTTTTATCTTTTACGAGTGTTTTCAAATGAATCTTCTTATCGCTTCCTAAAAAAGGAAAGTATCTATCCTTATTACTATACAAAAGGAATGTTCCTTTAACATCATATGACATATACGGATTTATCTATCATCAATCCTTTGAATATTTCTTTTCATGTTTAAAGTTTTTTTATGAAATTTTTTTTGAATGGTTTTTTCAAGTAAAATGGTTTTCAATGCATTTTAAAACTTTTTAATAATTTTTCAAGGAAAATTGCGTTCAAAATGTTTTCAAGCTTCTATTATAAGTTTTCAAGGAAATTGGATTTCAAAACATTTTCAATATTTATTTATATGTTTTGAAAGTAGTTTTGTGGAAAATGGATTTCAAAACATTTTCAAGCTTTATTTATAATTTTTCAATGTATTTTAAAGTAAATTGGTATTCAAAATGTTTTCATGATTTATATATAATTTTTCAAATTATTTTCATGGAAAATAGTTTCCAAATTTTTTTCAAGAACTCCTTTTTGGTTTTCAATGTATTATCAATGAAATTATTTTCAAAACCTTTTTATGCTTCATTTATATGTTTTCAATGTTCTTTCGAGGAAAAATTGTTTTAAAATTTTAGGAATCTTGTTTTATAATTTTTAAAGGAAAAATGTTTTCAAATGATTTCAAGTATTATTTATAATTTTTAAAGGTATTTTCTATTAAAATAATTATCAAATAGTTTAATATATTAAATATCATTTTTCAAAGAATAAAATATATTTTTCTCAAGAAACATTTTTGAATGATATTGAAAAATTATTTTCCATCTAATATGAAATTTTTTTATGTTACTAATTACCTTCTAGAAAATGATATAATGGTCCTATTTTTATACTTTTTATGAATGGGTTACGCTTAATTTCTTGATATTTATGAAACCAATTTATCTTTCATGGGTTTTATGTTTATGTAATCCATTTCTCCTTCACAAGTTATGATTTTGATGAAATGATTTTGAAACCTATATATTTTCAACATGTTAAAATAAGTCTACATGTTTTTGATAAACATTTAATTTCATGGTTTGAGATATGATTGTTTATGATTTTGTGGAACATGTATTTATTATTTCATTATGAGATGGTTGGGGCCTATATCTCTCCCCAATTCATTTGGTAAAGATTTATATCTCATGGTATAGACTAAGACGGTCGTGGAAGTAAAACTTGACTACTTAGATGGCCAAGGGAATGAACCATGACTACCAAGATTGTATGAGGAGTGAATTCATGGAACTAAGATGTCGATGGGAGTGAACCATGACTACAAAGATGGTATGAGGAGTGAACTCATGCTAATAATATGCTCATAGGAGTGAATCATGACAACCAAGATGGTATGGGGAGTGAACCCAAACTATTAATCTGGTCTTGGAATTAATTCCCTGGATACTATAGAAATCATATTATATACTTATGCATCTACCACAACCCCTTGTTTTATTCCTGTGTTATATTTTCGTGGATTGTGTTCTTTATTTCCTTATGATTCATATATTATGAAATACCATGATTTATTCCATGATTCATGTATATGATAATTAATATGCATGGTATGATATAATATTTTCATGATCTTGTTCACATAACCTTATGCTCATAATTATTCTTACATAACTCCCCTATTTTCCCTTACTATTCATTTGATCTCACCCCTTTATTATGTTTCATTTACCCATGTTATAAAGAAAGGTTTATGTAGGATTAATAAAGGTGGATATATTTATGGGAGATGTTAAAGATATTTTGGTAGGATATAATATTTTGTTTCTAGGTTTCCAAATACACTAAACTATTACAGTTCTCGAGCATGTATTTTTTGTAATGTATAGAATATTCATATATAGTGATGTAATATCCATGTATATTAAGCCTGAGTTACTATAGTTGGTATCAAAGGAAAGGTTTTTTCAATCTTTAGAAACTATGATGAGAAAACATTAGTTATATACCTAGGAATATTTCTATGTATATGTCTAGGGATGTCTCTAAGGATACGTGTAAGGATAATTCAATGGTTAAGAAAATGTCATGGAGTATTGGTAAAGGGTATAGTCAGTGGATTCTTTGAAATGCGTCTCTATCTGGATAATATAAGTTGATGTGGCTCAGGAATATATGTGACTAGGGGTAGAAACTCTGATAATATGTTTTAGGCCTCACTTGGGGTAATCAAGTTCATAACAACAAGCCTTACTACACACCTGTTTTGACACTACTTAGGGATCTTCTAAGGAAATTCAGAAACTATTTATGACCCATCATAAAGTATTTAGATATAATTTGTCTATGAATAACCAAGGATGAACCTAGGGTGTCATATATTAATAAAGGTATAATGATTTAGAAATTTCAAGGTAAATATTTATCTAACTATATAGTTTTCTACTATGAAAAGTAATTATCACACTATGCTTCTGGTTTCAGTCAATGGTAGGATCTAGAAGAAAATATAAAAATGTTTAATGTGATAGATGATTTGATAAAGAGAAGTCATGTGGTATGATCACTGTAGTGAATGATTGTGTGATCATGCCTCATAATTTTACAAGTAACATGATTAAAAATGTTTACTTTAACCAACTCTCACACTCACCAAGGAAGAGAAATTAGGATTCCACTAAGAGTTCAATTAATGAAGACCGTGGAGGAAAGAATATTTGGTTTCCTTTGTGTTAAGAATGTGGAAATAATTCCCTAAGTGAATTTATTGTACAAACAAAAATGTGTTTTGACTAGGACACAAATCAAGTGAATACAAGTGAAAATGAAGAGTTCAGTTAATGTAATGGATGATAATATTAGCCTCCCAAAGACATCATTGAAGTTTTAAGTGTTTTAAATGTGGAATAAATGGTCACTGTTCAACTAAATTTTCCAAGAGGAAATCTTCTGAAGAGGATCATCAAGGTGGTACAAGTAATGGGTACATTGTTGATGATAAAAAGACTATATATGAAATGTAAAACGAAAGAGGTATTGTGTAATAGGATGAGGTAGCCTTGTTAATGTCATAAAGATAAAGTGGAATAATAAAATTTTAAATATATTTGGATCCAAAAATTAAGTTATATAAATGATGAAATATACAAGGGGTGTTCTTCTTATATTGTTTGCTCAATATTTACAAGTTTATGTTGAATGTTCCCGATAGAATAGTGGAGTGATTTAATGACAAGGTGATATTTTGAACAAGGGAGGGAAACCCTTTACATGTTTTTATGTTGATACAATACTATTATGAATAAGTAAATTGGATAGTACTGATTACCATGGAACTAAGTAATGACTTTTTAATGGGTGGGTTAAACAATCATTGATGAACTTTATATGATTTTTTGTATTTAATAAATATATCCCGTATACTTTTGAATAAGGAAGAATGAATGATTTCTAAAAGGATTTTTGGTAATTAAGTTTATTACCATGTTTCAAGGGAATATACAATAACGGTATTCAAATTTTTGGAATGTGAAAAACAAGTGGTTTATTGTGATATCTAGGGGACCAATGTTAATCTAATTTCATGAATTTCATTCTAAATATCTATATTTCTATCTATTGGAAGGGTTATAAGGTTAACCATTCATGAAAATGTTATGTTAAACTTATGATGAGGTATTTATGTATTAATTTTATATTAAAACCCATAGATAAAATGTTATTTAGTGATTAATGTTATTTCAAGGATTTCCATCATATTTATTTTGGAAATTATATTGGTGTGGTTTTTGAAAAGAACATCATATATTTTGGGTGAAAACCATTCAATTCTGGTAATTCCACAGTTCCTAAAACAATAACCGAAGGATGATAAGGGGTTTACACCAACCATTTTCCTACACGATGTCCAAGTTTATGTATAATTATTTTTTACGACTAATTATTTATGATGAAATTGTAATGTTACTTTTTATGTTTAGATATTAATGTATTACCATTTTGAATTTTAAGAATTTTTATAGATAAATAGTTATAATTTTCATTCTTTTGTATGCCCTAATATCTGAAAAAAAGTGTATTTTAGCTCTTTGGGAATCAAAGATAATTTCTAGACATCCATTTATTGAATAAATGGATGAATTGGATATAGATAAAGGAAAAAAATAATTTATTTTTTTGTATTCTTGTTCAATAAAATATTTACTCAATTATAGGATAATGATCAAAAAGTAAAATGTGTTGTTCTAATAACTTATTTTTTATTGAAATGGTGGCCTTTTAAATCATCACATATTTCAAACTTTGAGACCCTCAACTTTTATTTTATCAATTACTTGTTTTTTATTGATGGCCTCAATCATTCCATATGAATATTTATGCTTTTCCACCTTGTCCAATACTCACTACCAACCAATGGTCTCCCATGTGGAAACCTAGTTGCATATTACTTTGAGTAACCATTATGGTTATAACTCTTCATTTTTAAAGGAAGAGTTGGTATTCATTTTTATGATATGGGTTTTTATGAATAAAACTTTCAAGTATTAACCATTGATAACCTAGACAAAATTCAAGGGATAAATTCCTTTTAAGGGTGGTATAATATAAAACCCCAATATTTTGTGATTTTTTCGAATTAATTTATCCTTTTTGATATTTTTCATTTCATACAACGCTGAAGTTAGTTAATTTTATATTAAATAACTATGTTTATCTTGCATTATACTCAACAACATGTAAATAATACACTACACACAATATAAACATTGTACGTTTCTATATAAAACACCAAGGTTAGCTTACATTATACACAACAATGACTTTCCTCGATGACTTGTGTAACACACAAGTCTGAGGTTTACAAAACAATAATATAATATTAAAATGTGATTATTAAATATAATAAGATCAAATATTGATGATAAATTATATCTTATTAATATTATTAACTAATTTATGAAAATATATGGTTTATAAAATATAATATGAATTCATAGGTTTCCAATTTATTTTAAATGAATATGGAAACCGATTGAATATAAAAGGAAATATTATTATTGTCACAAATTTTTTTTACCCTAATAAATTAAATTTTAATTTATGTATTCCAATTAACTAATTCAAACATTCCTTTCACATGTAACATCCACATTTCATATGTTACATGAAATACCAAGATTCTACAAAACATCATTTTATAGTTATAATTATTTAAATGAGTTAAATATAACTTAACCATTAAAAATTAGTAATATGAATAGTAACAACAACTTTTCAAATATTTATATAACAGTTTTATATAAATAAAAAATATTTATAATATAAAATGTAATCTTTAGTAAATCCCTTATATGTTTATAAAATATTATTTTCTCAAATGAACTACTTTACATGTCCACCTATGAAAAATAATAAAAATAATTTTAAACACATTTAGAAATTTAATTTTCTAAAATTAACATAATTTTTTAATTCAAAATTTCTAAATTATCCTAGGGTAAATATTTGGAATTTTTCTTAAAAACATCACTTTTGAAGAAAAGTGAAAACCACTATGATTTTGTTAAAAAATGCCTTTTTGTTTAAATAATTATTAATGTTAAATTAAAATATAAATTTGTATTAAGGATGCATAAAATAAATTATAAATCTATTAATATAATTTTTTTCATTATAAAAAATTTCACTTTGAAATTTAATATAAAAACATAACAAGCATTTGAACATTTTTCTACATTAAAAATCGGTAATTTCATCTCATCTCTATGATTAGAATTATTATTAATTATCCCGCTTCTATGAATGGAGTTTTGAAAAACTGAAATACACTACTATAATTAGTATAATATTTAGTGTTTAATATGATAAATTTAATTTTTTACCAAAAATATTACAAAAAGTGATTATAATTAATCACAGTGATAAAGGACAATTTAATCTAAATTGGGGACTAAACCTTAAAATTAAGGGCCAAAATGACCTAGACACTTTCCCAAAACTCATTGTATATCCATATTTAGGACACACACATTCCATTAAATATTTATGTTGTTTTTTATGACTTATTTTAGGTAAGGACATGCATACACGTAACTTGTTTTCAAAAAATCCAAGTGAGCCATTTTCTTTCCCTATTAAAGGCCACCACTTATCCATCACCTTCATGTCTACAAAACCTATTAAGTTCAGATAATACCACCCCAATACACATACTAAAAATCCTCCATTTTTTCATAGATTCTTTCCCTTTGATATAAGGTAGTCTGAGGAATCCTTTTGGTCCAAACCAAAAGGAGTTACCTGACTAGGAGGTAACATCTTCTCTCAAGTCCTTTCATTTATTTTTCTTCTCTACCCCCTAAAATTCTATTTATTCTATTATTATATAAAAAATAGAATAATAAATAGACTGTGATGTTTTTTTTAAATGGTTAAACCTAAACTTACACACACCTCTATCTAATGGGTTACGAACATATTGTTTCTATATATGGTGAACTGCTACCTCATGAAATAATGATTGTTCATTTTTTCATTACCACCTACCATGGTGGACATTACGATGGGCACACTGTTTATCTATATAATTAATAAAATTTATTATTTATTTAAGCTTCAATAACTCTTTTTAAAATCATAACTTTTTTACTTTTTATGTTATGTTAATACGATAATTTTGTTTGAGGAAGTATGGACTACAGCCCCCTTAAAACAATAGGATTTGTTCAAACACCACATGGATTGTTCTAATGATGTTTTTAATGAATATATAACATATATATGATATAATAAATCTAATTTAATAATGATATATATGTGTATATGTTTATTTTTTTATGTATATATGTATATGGGTTTTAATTTCATTCTATCAATAAGACAATTAAATAGAAATAGTATTCATCCATACATACAGTCTACCATCTCCATGCACGATATATTTTGTTTCATACTTATATATTCTATATATTATTATAATAAAAATATAATTTATATTAATGATATTTTGATCCTAGTTTTCATTCTGTAAGTCATGATATAATGTATAAATACCAAATATATAACATATTAAGACACATGCGAATAATAAAGCGAATATTACCCAAAGTGAAAACTTAACAGAGGATTGTTAACAAGTAGGTAATATATGGTCACAATAAAACCATATATGGTATTAGATATAATAATATGGTTCTTTAAATTATTTATAATAAATTTTTATTTATTATCCATGTTTTGAATGTGTATGATGACATTCAAGACACAATGTTAGGTAATTTAATATCACTTTTTATTCCCATGAGATACATGGTTTGTTTACCACACTTTCCTTTTTTATGTTATAAGTAATAGAAATTATTTTATTATATGTATACTATACCTATATACATGGGTATTAACATATACTTTAATGAACTTTCATTCATGGGGTTTAAGTTTGAAAAGCTAACAAATCGGTAATATGGTTTTGTCTCAATTTCCAAAATTTGAGACTCATGTTTTGTTATAAACCTAAACATATTTTGAGGAGTATATAAATCAATTTTACATGTTCTATAATGAATATTATTATTTTAATAATATTTTAAGCATCATGTAATTTATTTTTCTTACATGTAGAGTATAATCCCAAGAAACCTAGTTATAAACTTTTATTGAGGTAATCTCATTACTTTTTTAGATTGTTTATGTTTATGCTTCCTTTTATGAATTCTTATGTTCCATCTCTCAATACATTCACGAATTTTCTTATCCGGTTATTATTTATTCTATATTCATGTAATGGTTCCATTTTATGTACTTTAGGACATACTATAGTTTAGAAAGTTTTTTTATGAAATCCTAGATTTACCCTCTCTTCGGTTGGAAATCTATATTCCATCAAAACTATGTTTTCTAAAAATGGGTTTATAAGAAAGTATACTAATATCCTATGATAAGTAAAGGTATATTTTTATCATTTTTTATTTTAAATTTTTTTTTAAAGAATATTCTTGTCACTTTCCAAATGAGGAAATTTTATATCTTTTTTACCGTGAAAAATGAATGTTCTTTTTACCTTATACGGCATTTATGTATTTATACACCATCAATCCATTGAATATTTCTTTTCATATTTAATGATTAATTTTTAAGAAAATGTTTTTAAATTATATTTTCATGGAAAATTGTTTCCAAAACGTTTTTAAGCTTCTTTTATATGTTTTCAATGAAAATGGTTTTCAAAATGTTTTCAATATTATTTTATGAATTTTCAAGGAAAATGGTTTTCAAAAAATTTTAAAGATTATTTTATAAGTTTTCTAGAAAAATGGATTTCAAAACATTTTCAACCTTTATTTATAATTTTCCAAATTATTTTCAAGGAAAATGTCTTTCAGAACTTTTTCAATCTTTATTTATAAGTTTTAAAATTATTTTCAAAGAAAATTTTTTTCATAATGTTTTCATGCATTATTTATAAGTTTGAAAATTATTTTCAATTAAAATAGTTTTCAAAATATTTTTATGCACTATTTATATTTTTTGAAATGATTTTAAATGAAATGATTTTTAAAACTTTTTCAGGAATTCTTTATAATTTTTCAAAGTGTTTTTGAGGAAAGACATTTATAAAATGTTTTGAATATTATTTTATATGTTTTCAAGGAAAAGGGTTTTAAAATGATTTGAAGTATTATTTATAAGTTTTAAAGGAATTTTATATGAATATTATTATCACATGGTTTTATGTACTGAAAATAATTTTTCAAGGAAGAAAATATATTTTCTAAAGAAATATTTTTAAAAGATATTTCAAAAAAAATTCCATCTAAGATGACATCTCTTGATGTTACTCATGGCCCTATAGGATATGATGTAAAGGTTCTATTAATATCCTTACTATGAATGAGTTATGTTTAATTTCTTAGTCTTTATGAAACATGTTTCTCTTTCGTAGGTTTTATGATTTTGAAATCCATTTATCTTTCATGAGTTATGTTTTTGATGAAATGATTATGAAGCCTATATCTCTTCCACGTGTTATGATTTGTTTACATGTTGATGATACCCATTTAATTTAATAGGATAAGATATTGTTTTTTATGATTTTGTGGGACATGTATGTATGATTTCACTATAAGATGGTTAGAACCTCTATCTCTCTCCAATGCATTGGGTAAAGATTTATATCTCGTGGGATAGACTATGATGGTATTGGAGTAAAATTCACTACTATGATGGTCATGGGAGTGAACCATGAAAACAAATATGGTATGAGGAGTGAAATCATGCTACTAAGATGTCCATGGGAGTGAACCATGACTACCAAGATGGTATGAGGAGTAAACTCATGCAAATAAGATATCCATGGGAGTGAACTATGACTACAAAGATGGAATAAGAACCCATACTACCAGTATGGTCTTGTCAATAATTCCTTGGATACTATTGAAATCATATTATGTGATTATTTTTCTGCCACAATCCCACATTTTATTCCTATGTTATGCTTTTATGGTTTATGTTTTTTATTTTCCTATGATTCAGGTCTTATAAACTACCATGCTTTTTGACATGATTCATGCATATGATCATTGATATGTAGGATATAATTTTTTACTTTCATGATCGTGTTATCATAACCATATGATCATAATTATGCTTATATATATCCCTTATTTTACCATACTGAGCATTTGATCTCACCCATTTCTCATGTTTGCTTTAACCTAGTTATGAAAATAGTTTTTATGTAGGACTACTAAAGGTGGAGATATTTATGGGAGATGTACAAGATTATTCACTAGGATAGAATTTTTTTTCATGTTTCCAAAGAAACTAAACTAGTATGGTCCTTGAGCATGTATTTTTTTAGTGTACCGAATATTAATCTAAAATGATGTAATATCTATGTACGTTAATCCTGGGTCACTATAAGAATGGATTTCCCATGTCTATAGCATCGGCAAGTAACATCATCCAAACACATTCCCTAAAAATTCTCCAAAAACATAATGATTTTAACTTGTTATAAAGAGAGTCCAGGAATTGGAATTCCAATCAATTAATATAGTGAATAGAGTCAATTAATATCACATTAAATACCCATCATAATGATCACATGTGTTTCCATTGGAAAAATATAATATTAGGGATTGAACTTCGTGGTTTTGTCTATTGCATAACCCTCATGGACACCACCAAGACCACCATCATGGACTACACAGTGGTTATTGTTTTCTTGAGCACACCAAGAAATATAGTTGGTGGCCACAATGTTTTCCAATTCTCAGGCCATTTTCCATCACTATAGTCTATAATAGGGGTATGGTTATGTCACCCATTATATGTCCTACATGAACCCTACTAGAAAAAAAGATCCATTTTCGTGCCTTGCCCATCTATTTCCCCTTGAATATTTTACATAGAAGCACACCAAGGACCAAAAATTCTTAGACCACATTCCAGGGGTTTTCCATTATGAACAAAAATCCGCTAGGAAAATTTTAATATTATAAAAAAATCAAAAAATTCCAAACCCAAGTTTAACAATAATAAGGTTCAAAACATCACTTCCAAAATGTCAAAAAATAAATTATCCCACTCATTGAAAATGAGATTGTTTCAAACCCCCTCTAATGACTTCTCATCCTCAATAAGAATCTCTATGAGTATTTATTGAACAACTCAGGCCACTATGTTTGAACATTATAGTTTCTTCACATGTTTCCTCCTAGATACACCCATGATTTCATAATACATATATAAGATGCATATTTTTTCCCTGCAATACCTTATCACTCTGGTCTATAATAAAAATTGGTCACTCAAGAAAAAATTTCTCTTGTTCTAACTTAATGTCCTCATAGTTTACCACATATAAAGGATTGGGCATGAACATCTAATCTAAGAAACATGGACCACATTATGCATGGATCAATAATGAGAAGAAATCTCTTACCAATAATCCACAAATATAATATTATGTTTTATCTCCAATATTACCATAAACTATGTTGTTAACTTCTCTTGCTTCTAAAAATTATGATGTCCCAACTGAGGTGACACCTATAAGAAGACTCGATCACCAATAGTGAACTACAATGGTTGTCTCCTTCTATTAACATACAACTTCTCCTTTATCTAAGAATTCATCAACCAATTCTTGACTAATTAAACTTGCTCAGAGGTCTCCTTCACGATACTAGGACCCAAAACTATTTCCTCACACACCTTATTCCAAAGATGTTGTCATTGGAATGGTCATCCATAAATATTCTTAAAAGGATACATCTGAATTGAGGAATATAAACTATTGTTATATATGAATAATTCAAAGGATAACTACTCATCCTATTCTAATAAAATTCCAATATGAATTCTTGAAACATATCTTAAAGTATCTTAATCGTCCACTTTGACTTTCCATCAGTGTCTGGATGATACACCATACTTAGATTTAACTAAGTCGCCAAATCTATCTAAAATATTTGGTAAAACAATGGTGTGAGATGTATGTATCTATCCAACAAGATACAAAAATAAACTCTACACCGTCAAAAAATCTCTCAAACATATATCTTTCCCACTTACACATAGTGACTAGAAGTGGCTAAAGTAAACCATCATGATTTTAATGATTAATATTTAACCAATTGATGTTAAGGCATCATAAAAATATCCAAAAATGTCTCTCTTCACACTTGGGAACCAAAATGACATCATATGTCATGGTACATTTTCATTGACACAAGATTAACTTTCCACTTTGAATCACAAGGCTATCTAATCATATACTCTCTTAAGGAAACTAGCACTACTAACCTCAAAAGATCATAGATCATATCATCATCATCTACTAACCATATAGGAATGGGATCATCCCCTTCGAAGCATTACCATATCACTACACACTCAGGATCACAATCTTGGGTTTCTTTAATATGATCCACCAATGAACTGGAGACCAACAAAGGCTCACAAATCACAACACCATGGAACCATGATGTATCCATAGGCCATTATTCCATAAAATTTATCAAGTTTAATTCAACTTATAAAGGCCACTCTCCTGGACCTAGGTCCCTAGAATTTTCCTACTAAGATAATCTATAATAGAATTTCCTTTCCATATATCATAGTTCATATTGAATTTTAATGTCTATAGATACTCAAATCAATGCCTCTCCCACATATTCAAATCCCACTGAGAGAAGATATTTCTTAGGAACTTTTGGTTTATGTAAACAAAAAACCTACCACTAAAAAGATAATGTTGAAAACACATTAGATCATAGACCACTACATCAAAATAAAATTCATACATCAGATTGTTAATATCAAGGGATGATAGATGATGTAACCCATATGCAAATATCTAGTCCCACTACATCTGAGTATCTCACAATACAACTCATGAGGATTCTTAGTAGAATGCATAGCTGATCTTAGGCTTTAGTAATGTCAGGATTGGGGGTGTTAAAATTATTATCTTCAACTCTATGAAGGTATATTTTCATAGATTATTCCATTGTAACTTTAATCCTTAATTTTTTAGCCCATCCATAGATGTTAACAATTGGGATAAGTCTTGTATGAATCATCTATAATACCTAGTTAAACTAAAGAAGATTCTAATCTAAAACACATTTCTGTAAAATAACCAAGACATCACTACCTCCAAATTATCAAGGTTATATAACTTCCCACCTTAGACATCCCATGCCAAAGGAACCACACCTCCAAAATCCATAAGTGACACTTTAATAGTTTAGAATAAATCAGATGTTCTCTAACTGTACTTAAAACAATATATAGGTTCCTAGAATTCATATCTAAAGTCTGTGAGTATATGTGGATATAATCAAAAAATACTAAAATATAAGAGTCAAGATACAGATGGAGGATCCCATAAAAGAGATCCATGACCAGCACTAGTGCAATTTTCTGCCAAAAAATGAATGAAAATATTCTAATACAATCTGTATCTACTCCTGAATGATATCTTGGGAATATCCTTCACTCTGACTCAAAGTTAGTGGTACCCTGACCATAAGTAATTCATGGGGAACCACCAGGCTCCCTGAAACTATTTAAACAATTCATAGATAATCAAAAATGGGTACCATTTTTTATGGTTATCTAGTTTAGCTTCCTATAGTCTATAAATAACTGAGTAATATGATCCACCTTCTTTGAAAACAACATCATTGTAACTTAGGGATATGTGATCATCCTGATGAAAACCATCTCCACTAAATCCTAAAGCTTTAATTTGTGTTCCTTTAACTTAGTAGGTACTGTATAATAAATTTGAGTTGATATCTGTTTATCCCCTATTATAATTTAAATCTCAAATTAAATTTCCCTCTAAAGAGGGAGACCTGAAAATTCATTTAGAAAGATATCATGATACA
This sequence comes from Viscum album, assembly GCA_963277665.1. Lineage (NCBI taxonomy): Eukaryota > Viridiplantae > Streptophyta > Magnoliopsida > Santalales > Viscaceae > Viscum > Viscum album. The sequence continues at coordinate 25,305,922 of OY728132.1, read as the reverse complement.
AGACCTCCACTTCAAAAAAGGAAGTTGTTATTTTTAGCTCAATTGTAAGAAACAGTCTAAATATTTGTATTATAATAACTCAAATTTTTCTTAGTTCTTATCCCACTCTAACTTCTCCAACATCCCATTCACTATTCAAAGAATCCTTCTCCATCATGGGTGTAGTAAAGAATACATGTCTCCTGAAGTAGACGATGTGTGCCTAATAACAATTCAACATTTCCATACCAAATATCACATCAAATATATTGATTGAAAAAATCCTAAAATATAACATATATCCATTAATAATTACTATTATGGTACATCCTAGACATCTTTGAAGATGATCCACTTTCTTTCCAAACGTTATATCAACAGACAATAACTCTGTAGATAACTTGATTGGTATGTAAATTCAAACAACAATTTGGGAACATATAAATTAATCAGAATCACAAGAATCAAAATTAGTGGTAAAAATAGTAAAGGTAGTAAATATTGTACCTAAAGAAATTTAATGATCCCCCACTATAGTCAGACAAAACCTGGTCTACTATATACACTAACACTGCCTTAGTTTCATGGCTATATCCCTGATGTGCATAACTCACCTGAGTAATTTTCATCTGAGGAGTATAAACATACTACTAAAGAACCCATCCAGTCCCATATCTCGATGACTATATATAACTTGAACCCCTGTGAGACCTCATCTATGATTCTTTATAGAAAAAAACACTACAGATTCTTTATCTCATTGTACAGATGACACTTGATCTAAGACTTTGGAAATGTTTTTTGGAAATTCCCACTCTATCCATAGTTGAAACACTGATGACTTCTTTCCCCATGGAAGGTTCTAAAAAACTCTATGAAACATGAACTACCTACTTTATCTCTAGTATGAATCCACAACCCTCCTATTACCACTATCAAAAGTATTATTGGGAAGTCCCATAAAGGCTAAAAGAAGAACCATAGTTTGTTTCCTCCTATAAATCCTTCTCTGTCCCTAGGGCCTTGTGAAGCACCTCTATATATTTCTTCTAGTCAAAGTTCATGAACTGACACCCCAACTTTTTTTGAAGGATGATCTTGAACTTCCTCTACATCTATTCCTAATTACAATCCAATAAAAGTGAGAAACATAAAAACGCCATAAATCCTTCTGAATAAAAGGACACCAACATTGAGACATGTCGAAGCTCAATAAAATCCTGGGTGTTGTTAAAATTCGAAAAATAATCATAAAGAAATAATCAAAGAAATGTTCTTTGATGATTTTCCAAGGAATAACATCACATATTATAGGTTTATAACACCTCATCACCCCCTAGTAGGTCCCTAAATCATGAAGGTTTCCAACATTACTCGATAGTCCTCTGAAGTTTCCACTAGATTTAATAATCCCTCAATGATACCAATAAATTCCTTAATAACCTGAGGGCCTATGATGCCTTGGAATGATGGGGGATGTTGAATCTAGAATTTAAAATATTAAATGACCCAAATCTTGGATACTCCACCAACTTAAATAGTCATAGTATGGAAGACTCATAGATGAATTTCCCTTTCTTCTATAACCACTAGAATGGGAGATGTAGCATTCTAAAATGAATTATCTTGTACATATGGTTCTAGAAAAAAATTCTCCCTTTTGAGAGCATCATGTCTCACTTCTTTAGGTGGTCCAATAAGACAACGTCAAGGTGGAATTGTCTAAAATGACATATTACACTTTGAACACCTATAATAGCTTACTTAGATAGAATCCTAAGAAGTTCATAGAAACACATACAGGATTATAGAAAACATATCCTATGAGCCTATCATAAGTACGGAAGAATATCCCTTATAGTACTACTCAAGGATTAAGATGAGTTTTACATTCTCTCGTATTATACATGATCATATATATACAAAAATAGTCATCGTGTTTAAATAATCAAAACTAGCATAGATAAACCAATAAAGTAGATAAAATAGATATATCACCAAATATAAAGCACATATCAAGGTAATTAATTAAATTACTATCATAGATCACTCAACATGTATATATATATATATGACATGTAAAAAAAATTTACTTGTTGTGATGAATGAATTCCCCCAAATACCATAAAATTATAACAGAAAAATATACTTAGGAGAAACATAAAACCATAAATCCATAATTGTAAAAGTATACCAAAAAAGGTAACTTAGATTTCCATTACACATGTGCTATCTAGGAACACATGTAACTCCCCAACCTGATAACCACACATCCAAACTTCTTTCAACCTTTTCCGAAAACATAGACAAGATGAAATAAAAAGGGAAACCATTTTCTCTAATACCACATTATAATGCCCTGAACTAAATCACTATGTCCAATCTAGAGTTCTACATGGCCCCTTGCATGACTCCCTATATGCAAGAGGTTACTAACTAGTAGTGAGGGTCCGAACATCACTAGTGGGGATAAATTACCATCATTATCGATAAATACACATATATATAATGTCATTATGAAATAAATGAATAGTTTTTTAACAATTTGAACATAAAGTATCTCAAATAAAAATAAACCAAGGACCCCCAAAGGGGAATTTCAAACAACAATGTTAGAAAGACATGTATGTAAATTAAACAATATGACATCACTATAGAGTCCATCCTGATACTACCTCTAATCATTAATCTCCATCTCCTAGTTCACTATAGCTAATTCCTTTCCCTCTCCTGTAACCCTGACCATGAATCCTTTAATAAAATCAAGATTCCCATATAGGTTTTGAACATAAACACATTACTACACTAAAAAAGGACCTTAACATGATTGATAATACATAATAGTGTATGAAAAAATAATAGATAAATGTACAAACAAACTATAAAAAAATCATGTATCAAGTAGTTGTGTGCTAACCAAGCCTCCATAAACCCCCGATCATACCATATTTGGCTCCATTCAGAAAAATTATTCATAATAGAAATTATGGTCTACAATCAACCATAATGTCACCAAATTTATCCCATATTAGTCATAAGTTAACTGAGACTTGGTTCAATTCATAAGTCCCTCAATCCCCCATATCTCTCATAGGTAATTTCATAAGGTCGTCATATTCTAAAACTACTTTAGGTTAGGAAATAATGATTCCATTCCCCATATCTCTCACAGATCAGTTCATAAGGTCATAATATATTGAAAAAACCTTCAGTCAAGCCACAAGGCCATCTTATCATGGAATAGTGTCCTGGGTCAGGTCACCAAAAATTATCATTCCCTATTGCCACCTCTCAACTTAGATCTCATAAGACAATCATTACCCAAGTTTGGGCCACAAGGCCATCATTCCCCATCATCTAACGTAGTCCTTTCATTATTTTATATGCATTTTATGAACATGCTCCCCATCTAGGGACACCAATCTATTATGGGTCCACTAATTACTTCAGTACCTGGAATAGAAAAAAAATATAGTATATGACAAATAAATCACATAGTAATAGTTTCATCACATATATAGAATATCAAGAATGAGAAATATTATAAAAAATACACACATGTTACCAAACTCAAGCATGGGTCTCATGGGATATGCACGCACATGTATGTGATCAAGCTAAAAGATGGGTCACATGGGATGCACACACACATGTGATTAAACGAAAGCATGGTATCATAGGGTAAACATCCAAAAACATTCAATAAAACTCAAAAATCATTTAGAACACATAACAACACAATTAATCATCATTATAAAAATCATATACACAACGTCTACATGGTAAGGATCTTCCAACCTCAATCATTTAGATGTCAAATTCAATGTTTTCCAATAAAATTTCCACCCTAACCACATCTTCACACCGACTAGAAAAATATTTCATTCCAATAGTTCTGAAATTCGGTTCCAATCCAACATGACATGGTTCTAGAATAAAACTATTGAAATAATCAAGCCAAGGGGTAGATTAGAAACATACCCAATAATTAAATACCAAAAATGGTAGTCCTAAAGTACTTTTTAAGGAAGTGTAAATTTTATATCTCCTAGAAAGTGACAAAAGAGGAGATATAAGGATCTCATAAATATGAATTACAGAGAATATCCTCCATCTTATAGCAATGTCTAGTAAGGAGAGTTAAAGAAAACAGATCACCCAAGGTTATAGATTCAGTAAGAAACTTCCTAGAAATACATACTCCAATATTCAAAGAAAATATTTTTAATTTATCTCATTAAAAGGTACAAAAAATGATAAAATCATACACCAATTAATAGTGGAAAAATAATGAATTAATATCACACTAAAAATACCTTATAATGATCACATGTGTTTCCATTTTAACACATTCCGGAATTGAGTGAGAATGTTATTTTTTCATCTATTTAAAAACCCTTATAATCGTCACCATCACCTCCACCATGGACTACACTTTGAATAGTGTTCTGGAACACACTCAGAAACACTTTCAATTCCCACATGATGTTTCCATAACTGAGACTAGTGTCCCTCACTACAACCTCCACCGTGGGCATGGTGAGTTCGACCCAGATATAGCCCATATGAACCCTCTTCAAACACCATGGTGATTATCACACATTATCAAATGATTTCCCCCTTTCATATTATATATATAATATCACTAGGGTCCACTGTGACTTACACCATGGTCATGGTGTTTCCTAATTTTTATTAAAAAACCTCCTATTTGGGTACCAAGGTGTCTAGTGGAAGCTAGTGGGCTGGGGAATTTAAAATGTTTCATCACTTAAATGAAAATACTTCATCATATCATGTTATCCAAGCCCCGATAAAGGTCAAAGACTTTAGTGTGAATTTATTTATCACAAAATTAATTGAGGGATTACCTCGTTCGAATTAGCAGCATGTTCGACTATAATATGCATCTAGAGATAATTGATCAAAGGATCCCAGGATGAACCACTATAGATCATCCACACACACTTCAGGAGTTCATGTGAATTATGATAAACAAAATTATGGTTCTAGTGTGGAGCTTCGATGAAACCTTTGGCATCATAATGATCACTACAATCTTATTCCTTTTCTCCGCAAAGGTTTTCTGGGATCAATCACATTGAACAAATCTTTATCTCTCTAGTATGTAGGGAGGAGGAGAGATAATATCTCAAATTCAGGTGTATTAATATTACTATATTAAAGAGCTCCCTCTTTATTATATAGATGATGTTAAATACCTGGAATGGGTTCCCTAACACCCATATAAATAACACCCACTAGAAAAACTATAAATGACATGTTATAATGAATTATTTATGTCATAAAAATAATTTATATTTTATCAAATACTTTTAATATATAATAAATATATTACATGATAAAATAGAGCCATTGAATTGACTTGAAATTCATGAAAATATAAAATGAACCTTCAATATATATAAAATATTCATTTATATAATGTTTTTTAAGCATTCTCTTAATACAATGTTAATAATTTTAATAAATAAAGTCAACTACAATTTTTATATAATAAAATAATATTAAATTAATGTATTCTATAGTGATCATTTAAAACTTGTACATCACTTAGACCCCATAGTGAGGCCCACTATGTCATATTATCTTATTCATTAAAATCAGGAAAACTGTTGAATAATCTATTGTATGTGACCCTCCAGGCCCTTATTTTGATAGTAGTGGATATTATTCAAAGATCAGGAGTGGAGTCTAGAAATTGATCAAGGTCCCTTAAGATATAATTATTCACTACTACAACTTGGATCTTTATCAGCGCTAAAAATCGGCATTAACAGCGCTAGAAAAGCGCTGTAAATGCCAGCGTAGATAAAGGGGGGTCCCCTTTATCAGCGCTCTGAGAAGCGCTGATATAGGCGACCTTTATCGGCGCTAAAAAAAGCACTGATAAAGGAACCCCTTTATCAGCGCTTTTTTTAGCGCTGATAAAGGTCTCCTATATCGGCGCTTGTTGGAGCGCTGATAAAGGGTTCCTTTATTAGCGCTCCTCTAGCGGTGTTAAAGGTGTCCTTTATCAGCACTCAAAAAATCACTGATAAAGTCACCATCGCCAGAACCTATAAAACAGAACCTGCACACCAGAATACCTGCACAAAGTAGCACATTCACACCTGCACACCATAGCACCCGCACACAATATTTTGACAGAAAACGGTATATACATTTACTTAAAATCATGAATACAAAAAAACACATTTCTATATACATTTCAACAATTATTTTACATGGTTAAAATTACAATTATTCAACAATAGTTATAAACATTCATGTTTCTTCTTTTGATATCTGTGATCCGCTCTCGATGGTATTTTTTTCTGAACAAAGCATCCGAACTCAAGGAAAACAATTCACCTATATAAGAAAAGAAATATTATGTTAGTAATGTAATAATGAAAGAAATTAAAACAGTAATACGAAATAATACATTAATATGAAAATGTGAAACTAAAATAAGAAATTTTAAACTCAAATGTTTTCATTCTCATAACAATGAAAGGGAATAATGTAAAATCAATATGTTTTTGATTGATTTATCTCATTTAATAAATACTGATTCTTTATCTAATGAAAAGCTTTACTGGTCACACTGTGCGTCGGATTGAGGTGAGATCGATTCTTACACGTCAAAAATGACTCATGGATCATTGTATTAAAGTTTCAAAACAATACGAACACATTTTCCTGGTATTCCGTATGTCAGTAGTGTTGTTTTCAAAAGTTTAGGTCATTTTCAAACTTATATCAGACACTTTTAGCCATACCGGTCACACCGTGCGTCGGATTGAGGTGCGGTCGATTCTTACACGTCACAAATGACTCATGGATCGTTGTCCTAAAGTATCAAAACAATACGAATGCTTTTTCTTGGTATTCTGTATGTCATTAGTGTTGTTTTCTAAAGTTTATCTCAATTTGAAACTAATATCAGACACTTTTATCCATACCGGTCACACTGTGCGTCAGATTGAGGTGAGGTCGATTCTTACACGTCAAAAATGATTCATGGATCCTTTTCCTAAAGTATAAAAACAATGTGAACGCGTTCGCTCTGTATTCCGTATGTCAGTAGTGTTGTTTTACAATGTTTATCTCAATTAGAAACTGATATCAGTCACTTTTAGCTATACCGGTCACACCGTGCGTCAGATTGAGGTGCGTTCGATTTTTACATGTCAAAAATGACTCATGTATTGTTTTCCTAATGTATCAAAACAATCCAAATGCGTTTGCTCAGTATTCCGTATGTCAGTAGTGTTGTTTTCTAAAGTTTATGTCATTTTCAAACTGATATCAGACACTTTTAGCCATACCAGTCACACTGTGTGTCGGATTGAGGTGATGTCAATTCGTAAACATCAAAAATGACTCATGGATCGTTTTCCTAAAGTTTAAAAACAATATGAACGCATTTTCTCGGTATTTCGTATGTCAGTAGTGTTGTTCTCTAAAGTTTATGTCATTTTCAAACTGATATCAGATACTTTTAGTCATACCAGTCACACCGTGTGTCGGATTGAGGTGCGATCAATTCTTACACATCACAAATGACTCATAGATCGTTTTCTTAAAGTATCAAAACAATCTGAACATGTTTTCTCAGTATTCCGTATGTCAGTAGTGTTGTTTTCTATCGTTTATGTCATTTTCAAACTGATATCAGACACTTTTAGCCATACCGGTCACACCGTGCATCGGATTGAGGTGAGGTCAATTCTTACATTTCAAAAATGACTCATGGATCGTTTTCCTAAAGTTTAAAAACAATCAGAATGTGTTTTCTCCGTATTCCATATGTCAGTAGTGTTGTTTTCTAAAGTTTATGTCATTTTCAAACTGATATCAGACACTTTTAGCCATAACGGTCACACCGTGCGTCATATTGAGGTACGGTCGATTCGTACACATCACAAATGATTCAGGGATAGTTTTTCTAAGGTATAAAAACAATCAGAATGAATTTTCATGGTATTCTATATGTCATTAGTGTTGTTTTCTAAAGTTTATCTCAATTTGAAACTGATATCAGACACTTTTAGCCATACTGGTCACATCGTGCGTCGGATTGAGGTGTGATCGATTCGTAAACATCAAAAATGATTCATGGATCATTTTACTAAAGTATCAAAACAATCCGAAAGTGTTTTATTGGTATTATGTATGTCAGTAGTGTTGTTTTCCAAAGTTTATCTCAATTTGAAACTGATATCAGACATTTTTAGCCATATTGGTCACACCGTGCGTCGTATTGAGGTACGGTCAATTCGTACACGTCAAAAATGACTAATGGATCGTTGTTATAAAGTATCAAAACAATCCGAACACGTTTACTCATTATTCTGTATGTCAGTAGTGTTGTTTTCTAAAGTTTATCTCAATTTGAAACTGATATCATACACTATTAGCCATACCGGTCACACAGTGCATCAAATTGAGGTTAGGTCAATTTTTACACGTCACAAATGAATCATGAATCGTTGTCCTTAAGTTTAAAAGAAATCCGAACGCATTTTCTCGGTATTCCGTATGTTAGTAGTGCTGTTTTCTAAAGTTTAGGCCATTTTCAAACTGATATCAGACACTTTTAGCCATACCGGTCTCATCGTGTGTCGAATTGAGATTTAGTCAATTCATACACGTCACAAATGACTCATGGATTGTTGTCCTAAAGTATCAAAACAATCTGAACTCGTTTTCTCGGTATTCCGTATGTCATTAGTATTGTTTTCTAAATTTTATCTCAATTTGAAACTGATATCAGACACTATTATCCATACTGGTCACACCGTGCGTCGGATTGATGTGAGGTCGATTCTTACACGTCAAAAATGATTCATGGATCATTTTCCTAAACTATCAAAACAATTCGAACACTTTTTCTCAGTATTCCATATGTCAGTAGTGTTGTTTTCTAAAGCTTACATCATTTTCAAACTGATATCAGACACTTTTAGCCATACCATTCACACCATGTGTCGGATTGAGGTGCGGTCAATTCTTACACGTCAAAAATGACTCATGGATCATTGTCCTAAAGTATCAAAACAATCTGAATCTGTTTTCTTAGTATTCCGTATGTCATTATTGTTGTTTCCTAAAGTTTATCTCAATTTGAAACTGATATCAGTCACTTTTATCCGTTCCGGTCACACCGTGCGTCGGATTGAGGTATTGTCAATTCGTACACATCAAAAATTATTCATAGATAGTTTTTATAAAGTATCAAAATAATCCGAACACGTTTTCATGGAATTTTGTATGTCAGTAGTGTTGTTTTCCAAAGTTTATCTCAATTTGAAACTGATATCCGACACTTTTGGCCATACCAGTCACACCGTATGTCGGATTGAGGTGCGGTCAATTCCTAAACGTCACAAATGACTCATGGATCGTTTTCCTAAAGTATCAAAACACTCTGAATGCGTTTTCTTAGTATTCCTTATGTCAGTAGTGTTGTTTTCTAAAGATTATGTCATTTTCAAACTGATATCAGACACTTTTATCCATACCGGTCACACCATGTGTCAGATTAAGGTGTGGTAATATCTTACACGTCAAAAATGACTCATGGATCGTTGTCCTGAAGTTTCAAAACAATAAAAATGCATTTTATTGGTCTTTCGTATGTCAGTAGTGTTGTTTTTTAAAGTTTATGTAATTTTAAAACTGATATCAGACACTTTTAGCCATACCGGTCACACCGTGCATCGGATTGAGGTGCGGTCGATTTTTACATGTCAAAAATGATTCATGGATCATTATACTAGATTATAAAAACCATCCGAAAGTTTTTTCTTGGTATTTCGTTTGTCATTAGTGTTGTTTTCTAAAGTTTATCTCAATTTGAAACTGATATCCAACACTTTTAGTCATACCGGTCACATCGTGCGTCAGATTGAGGTGCGGTCGATTCGTACATGTTAAAAATGATTCTTGGATCGTTGTCCTAAACTATCAAAACAATCCGAACATGTTTTTCTCGGTATTCTATTTGTCAGTAGTGTTGTTTTCCAAAGTTTATCTCAATTTGAAACTAATATCAGACACTTTTAGCCATACTGGGCACACCATGCATCGGATTGAGGTGCGGTCAATTCGTACACGTCACAAATGATTCATGGATCATTTTCCTAAGGTATAAAAACAATTTGAATGCATTTTCTCGGTATTCTGTATGTTAGTAGTGTTGTTTTCTAATGTTTATGTCATTTTCAAACCGATATCAGGCACTTTTAGCCATACCGGTCACACCGTGCGTCAGATTGAGGTGCGGTCGATTTTTACATGTCACAAATGACTCATGGATCGTTTTCCTAAAGTATCAATACAATCTGAATGCATTTTCTCGGTATTACGTATGTCATTAGTGTTGTTTTATAAAGTTTATCTCAATTTGAAACTGATATCAGCCATACCGGTCACACTGTGCGTCAGATTGAGGTTCGGTCGATTCGTACCCATCAAAAATGATTCATGGATCGTTTTCCTAAAGTATCAAAACAATATGAACGCGTTTACTTGGTATTCCGAATGTCATTAGTGTTGTTTTCAAAGTTTATCTCAATTTGAAACTGATATCAGACACTTTTATCCATACCGGTCACACCGTGCGTCATATTAAGGTGCAGTTGATTCTTACACGTCAAAAATGACTCATGGATCATTTTCATAATGTATCAAAATAATCCGAATGCGTTTGATCGGTATTCCATATGCCAGTAGTGTAGTTTTCTAAAGTTTATGTCATTTTCAAACTGATATCAGACAATTTTAGCCATACCGGTCACACCGTGCGTCGGATTGAGGTGCGGTCAATTCTTAAACATCACAAATGACTCATGGATCATTTTCCTAAAGTTTCAAACCAATCCAAACTCTTTTTCTTAGTATTCCGTATGTCAGTAGTGTTGTTTTCTAAAGTTTATGTCATTTTCAATCTGATATCAGACACTTTTAGCCATACCGGTCACACCGTGCATCGGATTGAGGTGTGGTCGATTCATACGTGTCAGAAATGATTCATGGATCGTTTTTTTAAATTATCAAAACAATATGAACATGTTTGATCGGTATTCCATATGTCATTAGTGTTGTTTTCTAAAGTTTATCTCAATTTGAAACTGATATCAGACACTTTTAGCCATATCGGTTACACTGTGTGTCGGATTGAGGTTCGGTCGATTCTTAAATGTCACAAATGATTCATGGATCGTTGTCCTAATGTTTCAAAACAATCCGAATGCATTGGCTTGGTATTCCCTATGTCAGTAATATTGTTTTCCAAATTTTATCTCAATTTGAAACTGATATCAGACACTTTTAGCCATACCGGTCACACTGTGCGCCGGATTGAGGTGCTGTCAATTCTTACACATCACAAATGACTCATGGATCATTTTCCTAAAGTATCAAAACAATATGAATGCGTTTTCTTAGTATTCCGTATGTTATTAGTGTTGTTTTCTAAAGTTTATCTCAATTTGAAACTGATATCAGACACTATTAGCCATACTGGTCACACCGTGCATCGGATTGAGGTGCGGTCGATTCGTACAGGTCAGAAATGACTCATGGATCGTTATCCTGATGTATCAAAATAATCTGATGCGTTTTCTCAGTATTCTGTATGTCAGTAGTGTTGTTTTCTAAAGTTTATCTCAATTTGAAACTGATATCAGACACCTTTAGCCATACTAGTCACACCGTGCATCAGATTTAGGTGCGGTCGATTCGTACACGTCAAAAATGACTCAAGGATCGTTTTCCTAAAGTATAAAAACAATCTGAACGTGTTTTCTTGGTTTTCTATATGTCGCTTATGTTGTTTTCTAAAGTTTATCTCAATTTGAAACTGATATTCGACACTTTTAGTCATACCGGTCACACCGTGCATCGGATTGAGGTGTGGTCGATTCGTACAGGTCACAAATGACTAATGGATCGTTGTAATAAAGTATCAAAACAATCCGAACACATTTTCTCAGTATTCTGTATGTCAGTAGTGTTGTTTTCTAAAGTTTATCTCAATTTGAAACTGATATCAGACACTATTAGACATACCGGTCACACCGTGCGTCAGATTGAGGTGCGGTCTATTCATACACGTCACAAATGACTCATGGATCGTTGTCCTAATGTATCAAAACTATCTGAACATGTTTTCTCAGTTTTCCGTATGACACTTATGTTGTTTTCTAAAGTTTTGTCAAATTCAAACTAAGTTGTAGGAATTCACTAATCTAAGGATATGACACATAAGAATGAGAGATCATATATGCTCAATAATTGTAAAGGTACATATCGATGACCATATAAAGATAACATAAGTATTAGGAATTCACCTTCGTTATCCTATTTTTTTACATTCTTCCATCACGTATGCTTCCCATTCATTTCTAAACACATTTATATCATCTTCTGAATAGGAGATTTTGCGATAGTCATAGTAGTACTGAAAAAATATAAATACACAAAGGATTAATAATTATTTTAAATGAAGTAGTAATTAATTTAAAAAATACCTCTTCAGGGATGCTAGTTTGTTCATGAAATATGATCTCTTTCATAAATTTACAAACATAATAACCGCAGTCCTTGTTGTTTGTTTGTTTCAGACACTGCAGAAACGTCAAGAAAAATAAGTAATTTTTTTTATATGTATTTGGATAGTGAAATATAATTATATATACCCAAATACTTCTCCATTTATAGATCTTGTGGGCATTGTCGTCCTTATGACCTAGATTCATTCCAGCCTTTAAATGATATTCATACACTGCCATATCATAACAAAATCCTCATTAAAAGATAATATAAATTATATAACTAGATATTTAGTTCTAAAATGTTAGATCAAGTGTATTAAAAATTGAAAATCGCCATCATGTGTGGTCGGTTAGTTGGATATCCATATAGTGAATCCAAGAAATAAATCTTTGGAGTATCCAAATTGACTGCAATGAGCATCCAATGTTCCCTAAAAACAAAAAAAGAAATAAGTACTGATAGAAATGAAAATATAATTGATATGATTAAAATGTACAGTTTTACCCCTACAACGTTGGTATAAAAAAGAGTCTGTCAGTCATAATTCTACTTTGAAATGTTCTGAGCAGATTTGACATTAATTCAGCCTGAAAATCAGAATCTATTTCTTCTCGTTGTGTATAAATGGTGTGAGGACTAACGAGTCCAAATTTGTATTCATGGGAAAATCCCTTCAATTGTTTTTCATATATACGCCTGTGAAAAATATGAGATGTATTTATCCATAATTATCAAAGTATATCAACTTCTGTAAAATCAAATCATGAAAACATACCTCGTGTATACAGTGTTGTTTTATGTCACATAAAAGTATTATAGCACTTTTGAAATATGTACCAATTGTTTTTCAATTGAAGCGTACCACAGCCTTGATTTACGGTATGGGTACTCTGGTTTTTCTACTCGTTCTTTATTTTCACCAATCAGTTGCGGTTTTACAAATAAAAACTTGTCAATCAACGTGATGAATACAGGCAACGTTACACAACGTGTAACCAAACACAATGTACCTGAAAATTCTGTTTCGTACGACTATTGAAAAACGCATCCCATGTTCCTTAGGATATCAAGTGTTCATAAAGAGGAGGCGGGTGCGGCTTGATTTTCCCTTCGGCATCATTCATATTATGTTTCGTTAAAATGGTTTGAAAGACTCTATGAATCCTTCCTTCCAGTCTTAAAACATATTCTTTCTGCGAAACATCTACTATAAATGCACTCTGCAAGAGATGGTGAAGGGTTAGTCAATATTTCAGTATTTTATTTTATTTTATTTTAATAAATTAAATAGATGATATCATAATGTTATCGTAATCTCTTCCCACATTAATGTTTTCAACCCACTGACAACATGGTTCCATGACTCTACATCAATCGGCACATGTTGTCGAGTGACGATTCCAATGTAGCTACTAAACATGGCTTTGTTGGGGTTTACATGCTGGCCTAGTTTATTCCATCCCACCTCATATTTGATGCCTTTTTCTTTTGCCTTAAATATTTTGGCTAAAAATTTCAAACTACGGCGCACCAGTTTTTTTTTGTCGATGGGGTTTCATCGCCTAGCACTTCCTCAGTTTCTGAACCATCATTATGTTTCTCCGAAGCGCTATAATCGGCACTGGGACCAGCTGCAATAGGTTGAGAGACCTGTTGTCTCTCAGAAGTGGGACCATCTACAACAGGTTGAGAAACGTGTTGTGTCTCGGGATTGGGTGCATTAACAGGTGAAGAAGTCATTATCTGCAGAACTGGTTTAACATTTAATTTAGATCACAAAAAAGTAGAAGTTAACAGATAATAACATAATGTAACACAATCTATATTACAATAAATATCAATAACCTGATTATTGACCTCTCTCTTTTTTTTAAAGGCTGACGGGATTTGTCCCCTCTATCAACTATCTATATCCCTTCACTATGGTCTCCTATGACATACAAAACTTCGTCTGCATTGGGACCACTGTGAAATTATTGCGAAGTCCCAATGAAAGGTTTATCTTCCATTGAATTTTCATCTGACCCTTCATCTGTTTTGGTCAACAACAGAACGATTGACCAGTTTTGGTTTGTGGGATCTGGAACATAAAATACTTGCACTGCCTGTGATGCCATTATAAATGGTTCGTCTTTCTCCCCTTCCTTACTGAAATCAACTTTCACAAATCCCAAATCATCTATTTTAACAGCACTCCTATTATCAACCCACTTGCATTGAAATATCGGAACTTGAAATTCTTTATAATCCAACTCCCATATTTGTTTTATGATGCCAAAGTATGAAATATTCACATAAATTGGATTTCTATCCTTAGCACTGGAAACATGAATCGCTTCAGCCACAAGTGTAACCCCACTATTCTGCATGGTACTGTCTTCATCATGTTCATTAGTATAAAATGTATAACCATTAACTACATAAGCATTGTAAGATAATTCATACACACTTGGTCCTCCGGTTAGCCATCGAAGTCATTCCGAAATTGACTCTGATTTTCATCTGACTTTTTAAAAATGTGATCTTGAAACCATACTATAAACTGTCAATTATGTGTATCTAATATCTATTTTTCATCCCTAGATGGATTAAAATGCCAAAGAATTTCTTTGTGGATTTCGACATATGGGTCAACATCGAAACTGTTATGCAAAACATAAAGGTGGGCCTGCTCCCGATCTGTAATATTTATTGTGACAACCTGTCTTCCAGAAATTTCTTCACCTTCATGTCGCCCAGTGTGACGAGATTTCAGTAAGCCAATGCTTTCCACACCATACAAGTATTTGGTACAGAATTCAATGGGTTCCTAAACAATATATCGCTATGCAATACAACCCTCTGGCCGACTTCGATTTTTGACATACCCTTTCAAAATCTTCATATATCGTTCAATGGGGTACATCCATCTGTAATGTATAGGACCACATAGTCGAATCTCTCTCACTAAGTGGACCATCAAATGAACCATCATATCTAAAAATGAATGCGGGAAGAACATTTCTAATTCATATAATATGATGGAAATTTCTTTTTCCATAGATAGTAATTTCACCGGGTTTATTACTTTGCTGCATATAGCTTTGAAGAAGAAACACAGTTTTTTTAATGTATGGTGGACATTCTTGGGAAAAATGCAACGTAAAGAAATTGGAATGATATTTTTCATCAAAACATGACAGTCATGTGATTTAAGACCTTTTAACTTCAAGTCTCTCATTGACAAGAGGTTACTAATATTTGACTAATACCCCTCTGGGACCTTTACGTCATTCAATAAGTTAGAAAACTGATATCTCTCCGGCCTGGAAAGAGTGTAAGCAGCAAGAGGAAGAAATGTTCATCTTTCACCCTTCACTGGTGCCAACTCTTCTCGTATTCCCATATCAATCATGTCCAACCTAGCCTTAATTCCATCTTTTGTTTTGCCAGATGTATTCAGGAACGTGTCGATAACACTATCCAATACATTTTTTATACATGCATAACATCAAGAAAATGTCTTACATACAGACAATTCCAGTATTGTAATTAAAAAAAACTGATCTCTTTTTCCGACCGATTTTCATATGGTTTTTCGAAGTCGGTTTACCAAAAGTAGTGTCCACATTTTTAACTTTCTCAAACAATTGATTTCCTGTTAGTGGAGACGGTGTTGTACATTCTTCTGAACTTCCATCGAATGATGTCATCCAAGAATGGTACTTATGTCGTCACGGTAGAAATCTGCGATGTCCTAGAAACATGGTTTTCGATGAATGTTTCAACCTAATTAATTTTGTACCTTCTTCACAAACAGGACAGCCTTGAGTTCCTTTAATGCTATATCCTGACAAATTTCTATAAGCAGGGAAGTCATTTATCATCCCATACAACATGACTCTCAAAGTGAAATCTTTTTTTCTATAAGAAACATACAATGTAACACCTAAATCCCACAATAATTTCAAATATTCAATTAATGGAGCTAAATAAACATCAATATCATTACCCAGTTGTTTTGGTCCTGATATAAGCATAGATAACATGATGTATTTTCATTTCATGCAAAACCACGGTGGTAAGTGATAATTTATCAACATAACCAGCCATGTAATATGATTGTTGCTTTGAAAACCAAAAGGATTTACTCTATCTATAGATAATGCAAGACGATGGTTTCTCCACTCATTTCCAAATTTAGTATACTCATGATTGATTCTCTTCCACTAAGGAGAGTCTGTCGGGTGACATAGTATCCCATCTTTAATTCTTGTATCTACATGACATGTTAATTATTCTTCAGTCTCCTCACTTCTATATAGGCGTCTAAACCTTGGAATGATTGGAAAGTACCATAAACCTTTAGTAGGACTAGATTCATCTTTCTTGTATCGAGAAGAACCACACTTTGGGCATTCTTTAAGTTATTTTTGGTCCTTGCAAAACAGTATACAGTCATTCGGGCAGGCGTGTATTCTTTCAAAGATCATACCCATAGAGCGTAGCATTCATTTGGCATCGTATGTTTGGCTCGGGAGCTCATTGTCTTCTGGGAGCATATCATTCATAAGGGCAAGTTGTTTTGTAAAACTTTTGTCACTCCACCCATTGTCTAATTTCAAATTATACAGCTTCAGTACGGCTGAAAATGCTATATATTTAGTGCAACCAGCATACAATGGCATCTTTGCACAACTTTTTAACTTCTCAATCAATTTTGGGCAATCACGAAGTTCATATTTGACGGTCCTTGTCATTTCCTCAATACGATCTTCATCATCATTCACATCTGTAATCACATCCTCCATATAGTCATCTTCATTGTTCATGTTTGTAATCATATCAGATGATCCATAAAACGCAGTATCATCCCAGTCACTACCTACATTCGTTGTTTCCCCGTGTTTATTCCAACATGTATAACTCTGATCTATTCCATGACAGATCAAGTGTTCTTCCAACTCATCTGGACTAATTTGTTTTGAATAACAACAGCGTAAACACGGACAAAGGATTTGAGAAGAGTCACATGCATGATCTTTTTCAAACTTCATAAACTCTTTCACGCCTTCTTCATACTCTTTTGTCAACCGATTGGAATTCATCCATTCTTTATTTATATTCATCTTATTTGAAATCCATAGGTTGAGTATATAGGTTAGGGGAGAAAGAATATGAGAATAATTTAGATAAAAAATAAAATACTTCAAAAATGGTAGGGGGCGTGCTCATTAATAGCAAAGCTTGGGTGGTTCATGGGATTCATCCAATCTCTTCCTCTCTTCGATCACCCTTGATGAGGGGTGGTTCTTGGGAGTTTTTTATAGTGTGTTAGTGGGGTTCACCACTATAGACATGGGCTAACCATACCTTTTGTGAGGAAGTAGGATAATCAGTGCAAATTGTGGATCAATCTCATAGGTCGGTCTCTATAGGGTGTCTGTACAAGGAAATACCTCATGGGTAAGGCCAATAGGTAGACTAACATGTGCATCAAAAGTAAAAGTGTAGAAAGTTGATTGAAACACATGGGACTAAATGCATAAGTAAGAATAAGTATATGTTTTCCACAAGGGCACCCATGGAAGTGGCCATAATGGCCACCTTAGTCTATGTGATGGTTATGTGGCAGTCTCCCCATGCTATCCAGGCATGAGCTAAGGCACAATGACTAATCCTTAGATAATAACCCTTCATCTGGGTGATCTTGTATGTGGGAGGATCATGGATGCTCGTGGGCTCATGAGTGATCAACACCCAACTCCTTAGTGTACTTTCCTTGTTTAGATCAAGACACAAAGAAACATATGTAGTGGATGTAGAAAAGTCATAAAAATAAACCCCAAGATAACTCTAAACTCACCCAGTGTCAAATCCCAATCCCTACCACCCAGTTTGAAGGTGATACAGATTAATTCTATCTTGAAAGCTATAAGGAACTCTAAAAAGATCTCCTAAAATGTCTCCTCAGGAAGATCAATAATTTGGGATTGTTTCATTGATGCGAAGGGATACCATAACATCCTTGTTGATGAGGACCTTGTGTATTATGACCAAATCCATGGATTTGTTGGTGAAAATTGACTTGGATTGAAAATGGTCCAACCACATATAGTGTTGCATTTCCTCAAAGTGAAAATAGGGATGGACATTAGTAGGTGGAACCACATCTTGTGAGTGGTGGGATGAAAAAGAAAATCAAAACCCAACGAGATGGAATCTTTCAATGGTGGTGGAAAAGTAGAGGGATAAGGAGATGGTGGAGTTAGAGTTTGGGTCTAGTGCTTAGCTGCAATAGGCCACGATCCATAAGCTATGTGTTTGGATGGGGGAAGGCACCTACACTTAGTTCAAATCATAGTGCTAGGAGGAAAGTGAGTATGGGTGGAGGAAGGGGAGGAGGTTTCGTTAGAGGAGAGGGGATGAGGGAGGAGGGAAGTCGTGGATGAGGTGGGGAGAAGAGGGAGTAGTGGAGTGGGGGCACAAAAAACCCTAGGTTATAGCTTAAATAACTCAGTCATGAACTTTATTTCAACACATCCAATGTTGATATATTTTATTTCAAGAAGGGGACAATGCAAAAAATAGTCAAAGGAGGTATAAATTAGTTTATCCCAAGAGAATCTTCTTTAACTAAACTAACAAGATTGGGGGGAGGGATCCTATGATGTTAAATATGGTACACCGGTTACCTAGAGAGGCCTAAGTAGCCAGGAAATCAGTGACCTTCTTACCCTCTTTCTATGTATGAGATAAATCCATGTGGTTATTGAAAAAAATTATGCATCTCATAGTGAATGGGACCTAGAAAATACTGGGTACTTCAAGCACACCCATGACACGACACCATGGATATGTTGTACCTCCACCTTATGCTTAGGTTCTCTGTCTTCATCATCACATATAAAGTGTAGTACCCTACTAAGGGATATTAATTTCTTGATGGTCCACTTATTTTATTTACAACATATAAACACCATGCATGCTAACACATATACGAGGTGAATCATTCTAGTTGTAATGTCATATTATCATGAGTATATAATATAAGACATAACATCATGTGATCACAATCCAAACAAAACTATTACCCACAATAAAAACACTCATAAAATCCAAAAATCAATATAGGTATCTCGTTATACACACACCCACATGCAATCATAATCAATAATGGTGTAATTATATTCCATCATAAATACTCCTCATGGTATCATGTGTAAAGGACAAACCAAGGGGTAAGGAACTTCCTACCTACAATTTTTTGGAGTTAACATTGAGGTTTACCAAGGTTTTCATCATCCACCCTACATCCACACCAATTGTAAATTGTTCACATCCAAACAAATCTTATAACATCCAAGTATTCATACAATAGATTCTATCGAAATGATAGGAGGAAAAATATAATGGATATCAAATATTCATAATTTGGGATAGGATGCAAGGGGTCACCACAATGAAAACATAATTAATTCATGAAAATTCAATTTTAATCACCTTAAGGAGGAGGTCCCAGTGGCGGAAGAGAAGGAGGCGTCGACAGCGGAGGCATTGGAGGCAGGGAGGAGGCAGGGCGGAGGCAGCAGAGGCAGCGGAAGCATCTCAAAGGCAGCGGAGGAGGAGGAGGAGGAGGAGGCCGCGGTGGAGGACCCGTGGTGGAGAGGAGGCAGTGGAGTAGGTGGAGGACAAGGAGGAGGAGGGAGAGGCACCGGTGGAGGAGGAGGAGGACGAGTCCGTGGAGTAGGAGGAGGAGGAGGAGGAGGAGGCGCCGGTGGAAGAGGAGGAGGATGAGGTCGCGGTGGAGGAGGAGGAGGAGGAGGAGGAGCAGGCACAGAGGAGGAGGAGGAGGCGGTAGTCGGAGGAGGAGGCGGCGGCGGCTAGAGGAGGAGGAGAAAGAGGAGGAGGAGGTCGCGGCGGAAGAGGAGGAGAAGGAGGCGGCGGCAGCGGCAGCGGCGCAGAGGAGGGCTTCCGCGAGAGCTTGACAGGGTGCGGGGAGGAGGAAGAGGACCCGAGGGTTTTTATCAATCCCGCGTGAGCCTTTATCAGCGCTAGTAAAACCCGCTGATAAAGGGTATATTTATCAGTGCTAAAATGAAAAGCCCTGATAAATACCACCTTTATCAGTGCTTTTTTAGTGCTGATAAAGGCTGGACTTTATCAGTGCTTTTGTTGCACTGATAAAGAGTGACTTTATCAGTGCTTTTCATTTTAACGCTGATAAAGACACTCTTTATCAGCTCTTGTTTAGCACTGATAAATAAGTAGTTTATCAGAGCTAATAAAAGCGCTGATAAATGTATCAATTTAAGAATTTCTTTATATTATTATATATTTATTTAACTCTAAATATATATATCTCTATTTATACTTATAAAATTGTTTGAAAGGTATATTTATATATATATCATTGAAAATATAATAAAATATATATTTAATTTTTAAATATAATTTAATTTTAAGTGTAAATTTAATTAATATATATATATATATATATATTATATATATGGGTGACATAATGAATTATAATCTATAAATGAACATTATTCAATATGCACATATATATACGCATGTATGATTCATTGACCCCAATTCATTGAAAAACACATATATATAGACGCGCGCATGTATGATATTGATCGATACCAATTCATTGGAAAACACATATATATTCAATAATTTCAATTATACATATATATTAGAATTCATTATATATTTATAAATAAAAAAAATACATTAAATATAAAGAAATATAATAAATATATATTAAATATAATGAATTAATAAATCTATTAAATATATAATGAATTAATAAATCTAAAAAATATATAATGAATTAATAAAACTAATAAATATATATTGAATTAATAAATCTAATAAATATATTTATTATTAATATTATAATTATTTAATATATATATATATATATTTATTTGTTTATTTAGTTATAACATGTGTTTTTTATTTAATGTATACAATAAATATTATCAGCGCTGATAAAAGGATATTTAAAGCGCTGATAAATAATCCCTTTATCAGCGCTAAAACAAGTGCTGATAAAGGGTACTCCTTTATCAGCACTTTTTTTAGCGCTGATAAAGGCCCGCCCCTTTATCAGCGCTTTTCTGTTAGCGCTGATAATGGAAGGCGCATGCCTTGCCCAATTTTGTTGTAGTGATTATTTATACCAATTACAACCTTCCTATGAACACAATTAATTTAATATAATCTATTAGTCTCACAATATCTCATAAAGTGGGATACACTCCTTACATCATCATCCTCACTTTCTTTATTATTCATTGACCAAACTATATGGACTTACCTTCTTCTACTATTACCATTGATTTATAATGTTAATACAATCCTAGTCAACTAGGATTGAGATATCACTTCCTTTTAGAAGAAAAAAATCTTTCATGACTATTTAATCAATGTCATACCATCAATTATTCACCGAATTCAATCTGCCTCACTATGAATTCAATACCATAGTTTTACCTAGCATCAAATTATGTGATAAAATTGTACATATAGATAATAATCTCATGTTAGGAGACTATAACACATGTTCAGGGAAAGGATATACCAATGAAACCAAAAACATATTCTATTCATATTGGTAGGTCAATCCCCAAGATCTCATCAATTCGAGATCACCTGGTGAAAACATCATGAGAATAAGTCTTAATGATTATGATCCCCCAACACCTCATAGTCACACATCATTTGTTTCTTGTATGCATGATGTTTCTTGACTATAGGAAATGTATTTAATAATAATTTCATAGTATCTTGAGATTATCATTATTTCATGATAACTAATATAACATTTTAATATGATTAATAATTTGCGTACATTACCATAAGAATAGTATATTAAGAAATATCGACACTATTTTTGTAAGGGTGCATCATGAATGATTCTCTGTATACATGATATGGTAATCAAAAAATTATTGTTTAAGTAGGTTCTAGGGCACACACTATTTCAACACTCCCACTTGAACTAGAGAAAATATGTTAAAAAACCTTATTATCACTCAAATGATATGATTATGCTTCAACTGAGTTATGGATTAAGGTGTTGGGCCTACCACATCTCCACTTGATGGCTATTTTGTTGCCTAAAAATTCACCTAGTTGAGTAAGACTCCTCAAGTGATAATACCAATGAGTATATTCGTTTTTTCCACCATGAAAACATGACATATTGGCAAGTACCAATAGTTTTATTATCAAAATTTATATTTTGATAAAACATTACATACTCGGTTCAATTCCAAGAACATGAAAAAATCATTGCATATTTGTAAACTAATTCTTTAGCTACATAAGAAGCTGTAATGCACTTGGTATTTTTAGATATGGAAATCACTAGATGAAATGAGCTTATATTGATTGTTACCTTTTCCTAACTATGATAATATATTATATTGATCTAAATAAATACTAGTTGTGTGTACAGATTTTTTAAAACTAGTGTCTTTTCCACTCCAAATACTATGAACAATACCATTTTTACTCTCTTAATTGAAATTGGATAGTTCTTTCTTCTTCCCATGAAATTCTCATAGTTATAACTAATCTTTTCCAATCCTAAAATATATTTGGGCAATATAATATTTTGTAAATAGCATGGGAAATGTTATTGATCCATCATAAAAGAATATATAATTCAACTCACCAAATTAATCTCCCCCGTTTCCCCCTAAATGTTTTATTGAATAGATTTATCCTATGTCACAAAAAAACAATTCAATATCGAATTATTCAAAAATTTATTTTCCAATACATTTTCATTATATGTACTATTGACTTGGTATGAGTAACCCATTACATATAACCAATCATATCATGTTTTCTAGAACTTAGGCTGGTACATTAAGTCAATTTCTGGAGATTTACATTCATTCTAGTCTTAACTAACGACAATTACAATAGTTGTTTCATATATGTTATCAAACATATTTTACATGAAAAATATTAGCACTCCCACTATCCTTTTATAGACACATCATAAAAAATCATTCCAAATAAATATTTATGATCATGTTTCTTACTTCAATACAAAACTAGATTTCAATAACTTGTTCCCCTTATTGGATATCTATGGTGTCATGAAATCTTTTAATTTTCATCGTATAGATTTCTTCTAAGATTGGTGGTCTTGATATCCAATTCTTAATTTAATGATCACAAAAAGTGTCTATAAGTAAAATTCTAAGGGATTTACGAATAATGACTTGATATAACCAATCGAGCCTTATTGGTACCATGCTTTTACCACCTATGTATACTATCACTTGAATACACACCATATTATTCTAAATAAAAATCCCCTAGTAGGTACTATAACAGCCTGGGTACTGTAGCGGCGGTGTCACTGTAGTGCCGGAGGCACTATAGCATAACTGTAGTGGTGGCGCTACTGTAGCAGGCACTGTAGAAGCCCCTAGTATTGTAGTAGTACTATTCATCGAGGGGCCCTTTGGGCCAAAAAATGGGCTTTCAAGCCTATTATTCAGACCATATGGACTTGGGCCTTCGAGCTATGTAATGGGTCTCCCTCTACCCAGTCTAAAGAGGTATTTGCTTTAAAATAGTAAAATGAGGCTTCAGCCCCAATCTTTTAAAAAACCATTCTTAAAAAATTTTCATATACTATATAATTGTAGGAATTGTTTTTCTCAATAATTTATGTATCACTATCCATAATGAATGTAAAATAATTACCATGGTTTTATCTTTCATACATATTTTGTGTCTCAAGAACATTCATTTCCACAAGCTCGTTTGGAACTTTTTCTTATGCCAACTATTTGTGTATCTATGACATTGACTAGATCCAAGTTAGTCTTGATCCAACTATATCAAGTTGAGATGTACACCCTTTTATTGAAATATAGTCTATCAATTGAATATATCTTTTCTATCTCATTGATTTTGGTAATATCATAATAAACATTTAGGATATTACTTTATATGGACATTGTGTTTTTCATGATGCAAGTATGTTTATTTCCTTAACAAAAACAATACATCCAAACATATTTTATTATGACATGATGAATTTATATCATTCTATAACTCATATGATATCCATTTTTCATTATAGTTTACATATTTTAATGGGATAACATCATTATTTTTGAAGCATGTCTGAAAATATAATGGAAGTATCAGCAATGGATATGATTCTTTACATTGATGCACCTTTTTACTAACATCATGGGATTGATCTGTATAAGGGAATGTGCATTTAGGAATTACTCCAAGATTCATATTTTTGGTCATTTTTAACATTTAATACTCATAATTTATCCTCCTTAGAAACAATATAAATCTAATGTGTATAAGAGAATCTGTTTTTAGGAATTACTTCACACTATATTATAATGATCAATGAATTCTTGGTCAATATACTCTTAATCACATAGGCCAAAAGAAACTCATTTATTTTAACCCTAAATATTTCATAATTTATTTTTACATTCCTTAAAAAACATAAAGGAATCCCATTAAGAATATAAATTAACCTATATCTCTTCCGTGGAATAGTCCATTCTCTCTAGCTAAACTAATTCCAAATGTTTTGTAGATTACTTTAATTTATAAAGGTATCTTTAACAAAAACTAAATAAGTATATATGTTGATAATACCTATGTTATTTATCTCTATACATTCTAAATACCATACTCTATATAATCCTGATAATTAATTTTCTTTTTACTAGATAAAGAGTTAACTTTCCACAAATAGGTGTAATATAGTGTTACATTTTATAATTACCAATTATTAACAATGATTCATGAATTAGTAAACTATTAGATGAGTATTAAATACCACAAAAAATCATTCCATCATGGAATAATTTATATTTTTTCCATTTTAAGTGATTTTTTTTGTAATAAAAAAACAGAAGTTCAACTAGAATCATTAAACATGGAAATTAGAAGTTGTGTACTTCTCACCCTAGACATAGGAATCATCCTTTCTCGGCCACTTGGAGAATTCACCTTAATTATTATAATGTTTCTATCCCCACATGGTTACTATATTTAAATAAATATATGTGATAGGAATATTTTATTTAATACCCATGAATTTGGAAAAAACATCACATATAATGATGAATATACAATGAAGAAGTAGTGTTTACTTTCTTCTTTAATTCAGTTCATTTCATTTAAATTTTCATAAACTTAGTTCCCAACATGAAATGAAAAACAACTCATCTTTAATAACTCCTTTCTATGAAGTATTTTTAAAATTTTTCATTGATGTCAATCTTTCCATTGGCATGTTCCCATTATCTTTCAACT
The DNA here is from genome assembly GCA_963277665.1 of Viscum album. Lineage (NCBI taxonomy): Eukaryota > Viridiplantae > Streptophyta > Magnoliopsida > Santalales > Viscaceae > Viscum > Viscum album. Next base: position 25,280,068 of record OY728132.1, on the reverse strand, counting down.
TGTTCACAATAAGAACCAAATATTTACATTTCTTTAGGTTCTTATTTTATTGGTGAAAATTTCCAAAAAGTTAATGAAGCAGTTTTCTCTATACTATTCATTTTATAATCTGAAAAGAAATAAGTTAAATTGGGTAAAAATTATATAATACATTGATGTATTTAAATATCATGATTTTTCTTTCTATTGACACGTATCTTATATAATCATCACCTCATTCATTTATCGCTTCACTTTCTCCTTGAAAACTTCTTAGAGATCAGACAACATGTAAGATCGCTAATTTCTGAATGATGTATCCACAATTCATTATTCATTAGTGATATAATTATTATGTAATCGTAAAATGCAATATACTTGATTATCTTATAAACATCTTTCACACTCTCTCTTCCTGAGGTATTTCAATGGGTAATGGGGACTCTACCACCCCGAATTTACTATGATATAGTATTTTTTTCCATGAACCTATACTACTCTTTGGAAACTCATTCTTATAAAGATATGTTATTTTTTCAATAATAATCAGAGTCTATATGTGGTATTACATTCCACTATTCTACAAAATAAAAAATTATCATATTAGTACTTTTATCTTTACTACAATTTAGTCATTATTGATTAATTAAATATTTAAATGCCTCTCATTATTTTATTGAACCTTAGTATGCCTCACTTCTAAATTCAGAATATTGAATCGCCAGATTATTCTCATGGGAAGGATCCCTGACACCTCTCTTCATAGTCTAAGATATGGTTCTGCTATAACTTATATAGTTTCAAGGTAGGTGTCTCACTATCTAACCTCCTTAACTCATGGTTCATTGATCTGTTGAGGTAAGTCTCAACTCATGAAATATTAAAAATTATCTACCAAATGCTTTGACTATAAAGATTCAATAAACTAGATATGGATACTTATTTACTCATATATATATTTAATTGAAATCATAACTTTCATAAAAACTCCCCAGTAGTTGGAGGCACCCTCAACTAGGGATCATGACAACCTCATACACCTAGTTTCGATCAAATTTGAATGATGGATATAATAACTAATTAATATTTCTTTGAGTGTTTGTAATTATTTATCAATGAACATAATCCATTTCTATTAAATATGTTCATACTTTTTCTCCATACTCACAATGTAACATTCATTAATAGAATACATTTATTTTGCCTTTAGAAATTATTTGTTTATTATTTTATGTTTTTTTATAGCAAACATGCATATTCATAAAATAATAAACAGTGAATAAATAAAATAAAAAACCTGATTGATCTTCAAAATTTTGTATTTATGGATCCATTTAAACTAAATGGATAAACTATTACCTAGGGTTATAATACCTAAGTTGAATCTTGAATCATATTACAGTTCACACCCCAGTCTAGTGTTCTCAAATCTTTTCTAGGATACTACCTTGTTTTGTAGTGGTTGATGTCATATAGAGTCATCGTAAAAATATACTCACACACAAGTGATGGGGTATCAAGAAGAACAAAATATATACAGATATACTTATGGATTCACAAACTATTATACATATTAAAATAAGAAATATGATGGACAAACCATTAGAAAAATTAGTTAAATACTAAAATCATCGCACCAAGTTGTAACAATTAATTAAATAATATTAATCCAATAAAAACCAAGGTCATTTAATTTTCAGGACTGGTCTAATGGTGTATGAAATAAAAAATAAAATAAAATTATAATAAATTCATGTTCTAGGGATATTAATAAATTATATAATTTATTTAAATTTAAATAACTTATTATTATTATTTTGACCTAAAGTAAATTTAATTTTGAACAAAAAAAAATAAATTAGTTTTCAAATATTAATTTTTCTAAAAAATTAAAAATAAATAAATTGGATATTTAAATAAATTCCATAGGTTCCCCAACACCACAAAGGATTGTATAGGGTTAATTAGAACCCATACAGGCCCATTCTAGTTTAGGAACAGTCAACTTAGGGTCATTGTTGGCCTGGTAGAATCTATGACGGGTAGTTGGGAACCATGATTGGGTAATGGGCCATGCTTGTGGGGTGTGTTGGTCGACTGAATGAACACATCAGCAATGGGATAGGAATAGACTGGTAGTGAACTACTTGGTGGTAGGATGATAAGGCTAAGGTAGGTTGTGGCCTGTGTGGTATCCTGAGATAGGTGTGGGTGGTAACACCCCAAGCTTCCACAGTATGTTTCCCTTTGAATAATGCAGTAGCTTGCATTGTACGCAACTTGGAGTTTTAACACACCACGACCAATCAAACTAGCTATTATAAATAGTAATAACAACCTTTTGAAATTTTATAAATTTTATTTTTCAAAATCTACTTCATTTTTGAATTTGGAATATCGAAATTAGCTTAGGGTTAATTTGTGATATTTTTCTGAAAAATTTCAATTTTTGAGGAATAATGAAAAACACTATGTTATTGTTTAAAACCAAATTTTTAATTGTGTAATTAGTTATTTTATTATAATTTATTTTTGTTCAAATGAGATACATAATACCTATATATGTTCAATGTAATTCATGGGAGTCATTTTATAATAAGTTTAGATATATAAAATTTTATTGAACTTTTTACCGTCTTTTACCCACCTTCTAAGAGCATTTGCAAATTTTCATAAAACATAATTTTACCACTTCTGTGAGTTGAATATCAAAAATCTGAGAGACATGTTTGTCATCAGTAATTTAAATTTGGTTCAATAGGTTGAATATAATTTTTGGTGAATAGTATCTTTTGACTTTTATTTGCCACGGTTAAAAATATAGTGTAATTAAGGGTAAAATGATATTATAATTACCCTAACATGTGTTATAATTCTATTGGATAAGTTTAATTTGAAAAAAAACCTTAGGAATAAAATATTATCCTCTTTGTTCCACTCGGATTAGATTAGGACATTTATTATTAATTTATTTAAAGAAGAGTTAAAATATTTAAATTCAAAGTTTAATAACTAAAACATTTTTAATATAGGGTTACACATAATAGATATTCATCTATAAATATTAACTAGAAATTAAAATAATTTCCTATATAATGGTATTTTTTTATATTTTTTAGAAATTAAATAATTTAATTTATTTATGACACAATGATGATGCAGCAATTACCTTAATAATGAAATATTTAAAAAATTAATATTATAAATATCCAAATAAATATAAATTGAGACTTCTGATGAAATCCAATAATTTTCTAGGTTAATATGACATGTTGGGGTTTATTAAATAAAATTTATTATAAGTGATAATGTAACACCCCAGGTAAATAAAGAATATGACATTTTCATATTTATCCATATTCGTGAATAAAATATTAATATGACTTTAAAGGGGACGCTATGCTCAATGGCATACCCAACACGCAACAACGAGTTTCTTGGGAATCTTACGTTGCACTCTAATAATAAAATAATATTATTTTAAATGGTAGTTAACATGTAGCCATTGTATTGGCGGGAATCGATAGAAATAACTAAAATATGATTATATATGTTTTTAAATGTTTTTACATTTATCCAATAAAAGATAAAGGCTTAAAATACGGAAAGAATTCAATTTTAGACGTATATGGCCTAGTTTTCACTAAAGGTTCACTTATCACCTTTTGATGGAGAACCGTCATTAAATATAGTTTTTTTCACTCTTATACATTCTATTGGACCAAATAAAACTCTTCTTAAGAATTGGGATATCAAAATTTACTTTGTGTAAATTTTTGGTATCTTTCCGATAAAGTTCATTTTTTAATGAATAGTGTAAAATGTTGTATTTTAATTCAAAACCTCCTTTTAATCTAATGTATTTATATGAGTATATTATCTTTTCAATTGGTTTTAAAGTGAAATTAGAATATATTTTTACCATTAAATCCAATAGTGGTCGTTGGAATTAATTTCACTTTGAAATCAGACTTAAACTAGTGTCAATCTTTTGATACTTATTGTTTCATAAAAACACGCTATTTTCTCTGACAGTGGGAATTAAATATTAAATTAATTAATGTGACTTATATTTTTTGAATTTTGTAAAATAGTCTTCATTTTTGAATTCGGAATATCAAATATAGCTTAGGGTGAAGTTTTGGGATTTTTCTGAAAAACATCAATTTTTGATGAATAGTGAAACCACTAAGTGGTACTTATAAAAACTGATTTTTCCATTTAAATGAAAATTTTACATCTTTGTGTTTTGAATTTCAAAAATCCGACATACATGGTTGTCATTAAGTATTAAAATTTGGTTCAATGGGATAAAAATAATTTTTTGGTGAATAGTAACTTATTATGTTTTTAATCGCGATTAGAGGTAATTAGTGTAGTTTATGGTAAGAATAATGTTTTAATAAAATGAAATGACCTAGGGACATGTCCTAACATCATTGGATGTGTCATGGCCGACCAAGACAATCCATGGGTCAACTTGGGGACCCCATGGAGCCACTTTGGTTGGGAAATGACATAAATATCTTTTTATTTAATGTTAAAGTAAAAATGACACAAACATGAGATGTTTTACTAAAATAATTTTTACATGGGGTTATACAAGTCATATTTTTGAATATAAAGATTAATTTTAAAGCTAAAAATATTTCATACATCATAGTATTTTTTTTAATTTTTATACATTAAATAAATTAAATTATTTATGACATCATGATGATGCAACGATGACCTCATTATTTAACGATTTTAAAAAAATGGAAAGATAATGTAATATCTAAGCCCTACCCATTTCCAAAACCTATTGGATGAGTGTATTTAGAACCCTTATCACCTTATCCTAGAAATAAATCAATGTGGAACCTTTAAAATCCGAAACTCTTTTGAAAATAAAGTAACATTTTGTAACTTTACAAGAGTGCCCCTCCTCTCCTCTTATAAAAGGCCCCCACCTCTACCTCCTTACCCACACTTAAAAAGCCTTTGTCTCGGCCAAACCCTGCCCATTTTGTCTCCACACATACCTCTATTACTCCTTGAATCCTCACTCTGGGCAGAAGTCTTCCCAAGGAAGCCTTTGAGCTCAAATCTAAGAGAGTTACCCGATTTTAAGGTAATGTCTTCACTTGAGTCCTTTTGTTTTATTTTGATTCTCCAACCCCCTAACCTCTCTTTATTCATTTATTTTTTAAAAACTCCAGTATATTCAATATACTAGGATGTTGTTATAATAAGGATTCTAGCTACACTTACACACACCTACATCTAATGGTTAAAGAACATACTGTTTCTGTGGATGGCGAATTTCTGCCTCCCGAAACGATGATTGTTAAACATTCTTTTAACACCTTCAAATTTGGCCATTAAGATGACACTATACTTATATATGATATATAATATGTTTATGTTTTACTTAATCTTCTGTATTTTTCATTTATGGCATACCTTTATGGTTTCCATTATGGGTAAACGTGATATCTTCATTTAAGGAAGTGTGGACTACCGCCCCCTCAAAGTGATGTGATTCATTAATACCATATGTGGGACGTATAAAGGATGGATTTAAAGTTATTATATATGATGTTATACTGGAATTATAATATACCTTTATATAATTATTATTTTCTTTCCATTAAAGTATGAGATAGAAATGAAAGTAGCGTTCATGCATACGTACGGCTTACCGTCTCCATGAACGGTGCATTTCATTTATTTCCTCTAAATGATTATGTGATATTATAAATACATGTATATGTTGGATATATATGATATATATGATATCCAAATCAGGAATTTAATTCTGGATATAAAGAACCTTTGACCACACGAACAACATGTAATTGTAAGAAGTCCACTTTCGACTTAAGAACCAAATATCGACAAAACAAACATTATTAACTTAATGATTACATAATGTTTATAACATGGAAATAAGGGATATAAAAAGGGAATAATAAGCTTGAAAAAGGTTCTTAATCAAGTAGAAATTAACTCATGTTTATTATTCAGGAGATTAATGAACGATCGAGTCAAGTCGGACCCGAGGTAAGGGATCCTACTCCTCTCTTTCTTTTTAAGTACACTCTTTTATGTCATTCCTTTTAAAGCTCATCTCTCTTGTTATTGGGATGTTCTTTTATATTAATCTTACTATAATTTTTATTTTCATGTGATGAGATACACTATTCTCTCTCATCAATCCATTTTGTAAGTTTTGAGTGGCGCTGTTAGGCTGCCGAATTTTCGTAAGAGATCTAACCTATCTCTTTCTTTTTAAGTACTCTCCTTTATGTCACTTCTTTTAATCTCCTCTTTGTTATGTTGGGGGATGTTCTTTTATATTCATCTTTCTATAAAATTTATGTTAATATGATTAGATACCCTATTTTATCTCATCAATCCATTTTTGTATGTTTTATGTGGTGTCGTTAGGCTGCCGAGTTTTCGTAAGGGATTTTTCATCTCACTTGTATTCCCGTGAGATTTATGCTACATTTACCACAATTTCCTTTGAGTGGTGTATGTACTGCCCATTATTTTACTCATTGTTTAATATACTTTCTTTTATGAGTATTTACATCAACGTTTTATTGTCCTTCTTTCACGAGGTGTATGTTTCAAAAGATACCCATGTTGGTAAGGGAACCTTTCACCCTCCTCTTTTTAAAAGACTTCTTTGGTTGGGTCTTTTAATTTACATATTGTTATGTTGGGATATGTCTTCATATATCCTTATTGATGTAAATTTTATGTCCAAGTGATGAGATACCCTTTTTTATCTCTCATCAACTCATTTTTATGTGACGCCGTTAGGCTGTCAAGGGAAATTCTTAACCCAATTTGGATTTCTTTGGGTTCAACATGTAGTTATTGAATATGTCATCCTTTGAATATGTGTGAATGACCTTGATTATTTTACACTTAATATCCACTTATATTTGGTGTATTCGTTTGTCACACATAATTATGTAATTGATTTATCCTTAAACCAAGGATACCGTCTTTGTAATGGACTTCATCTCAATCTCCTTTCATTGAGGCATATTTTGTTTTATACACAACCTTCTTTTATACGGTGTATAAACCCCTTTGACTTTTACGTTTATTCAAAAGGAATATTTTTTTATACGAAGCGTTTACTAAACGACAAAAGGGAATTGTTTTGTCGTACGTATGCGGCGACAACGACTTCTCCGCCGCCGTGACCATTATTTGAGTTTCGTCTTCCTCTACAAGCCATACATTTTTTAAATGAAAAAAAATACCATGTTTTACTTTTCTTTTATTTTGGTATTGAAAATGGTTTTCATAATATTTTTATATCAATGTGTGGTATTGACATCTTGTGATTGAAAGGTGGAAATGTTATTTTTTCTTTATGCATGTTTTATGTGATACGATTATGTTGAGGTTCTTGGGCATTATTATGAAGATGGGTGGTTCCGTGATAGACTAAGGGCGGGTGAACCCGATATAGCTCTCCAATGCATTGGGTAACGTGAAGGAGTGAAACGTTAAGGTTTCTCCGAAGAGATTTAGGGAATATATTGTGGTGGGTATTCTATACGTAACCAAGAGGGTTACTCCCTACGTAAGAATGTTATGAATGCCTCAAATTACCTTTTATGTCTTATGATTTCTATGATTTATTCATGATTTGATGTGGTATGTTAAAGTGCCTATGTTTTATGGGTAATGTAAGATTTCATTCTTATGTATATATGAACTCATGTTTCCTTTCCATATTTTTATAACCCTTACTGAGCTTTTTATGCTCATCCCAAGTTTTTGAAATGTTTTTCACAGGTCAAGGGAAAGGGACATGATGTGATGATAGTGTCAAGGATGTTTCAAGAAAGAATTCGTGTTTTATTTTAAATATGTTTCCGTTGATGGGAAGAATGAATACTGTCTTTTATGTAAACAATTTGTTTAAATGTGGAATGTAATGCAAGTTTCATGATCTAATTATCTAAAACTCTAAACCATAAAATATCCTCAATGTGTAATCTTGTAATAACTCAAGATTAAGTAAGGTTTAAGGCTGGGGCCTTATAGTTGGTATCAGAGGTCGGTTTAGATAACTTTAGAGGTTAGGGTATTCTTTAAGCATAAGTGACATTACCATAATGGTTAATATTTCAGAAAGAGTCCTAGTTTTAGATAAAGTGAATGAGTAAGTATATCTTAGTGTTTATCTTCCTCATTAGTACATGATGGTTTTTCTGATATACTCACACTGACCTTTTTGGTTTTAGTAAATGGCTGGATCTAGCAGGCACCAAAGTAACAGTGGATGTGAAGGAAACTGTGACAGTTTTTTGAGAAAGCAACTGAATGATATGGGGGATGCAATGAGAACTCTTGTGATTATCCTCAACCAACTATCTGGAGTCATGATTGACCACCTAAACCTTGGTGATTTCTCTAAGTCATCATATATGTGAGAAACAATTCCCTACGGAACTACAGGTAATAATCATAAAGGTAAGTGTGTTCAAAAACCTATGTGTCAAAGATGTGGAAAGAAACACCTAGGAAAATGTTTCAAAGGGACAGAAATATGCTATAGATGTGGAAATGAAGGTCATAAAGAAAGAACCTTCCCTGGAAAAAAAAGCATCCAGTTGACTCGAGGAAAGGGAAAGAAGTTCTTTCTAAGGGATCAATTGAATGTTTTAAATGTGGTGTGCATGGTAATTATGGAAACACATTTCCTATGAATAAGTTTCGTGAATGGGATCACCAAGATCATACAAATGTTCGTTTACCAATACCTAATTCCATTCTGATTGGGGATGAAGAAACTGACAATGACCAATCAAAGGTATGGATTATTTCATAACTATTGTTTTCCTATTTTGGGATCTTAGGATATGATTCATGATTTTGTCTGTAGGAAAGAAGTATTTCAGTATAAGTTGGAAAGGAATGGTTAATGGATCATCAAGAATGTTGAATGAGTAAGATGTCAACATATAAGGGCTTCAAGAGTTATGGTGAAATTCTTAAGAGTATTAAGTCTCTTTTGATGATGGGGTTACATTAGAAGACTTTTTATATTATGTGTAACCATGATGTTTAATATATGAAAATTTTATTCAAGGAATAGTTATCTTTTCTTTTGTGGATATAGTTATAAAGAACCATTTGGGTTTATATGATCCTTACTTTTGAGGTAATTATGGGTTACTATATGTTATGATTGAAGAGAAAGGCATGAGATAAAATTGAGGTTAAATTATGTTATGGTTATTTTTTATGATTTTATCCCTTTTTGGGGAATGATTTGAGAATTATATAGTTTTGGAAAAAGGAAAACACGCAGACCGTGTGACTACCCGTCGCGTCGGACAAAGCTGTGGGAATCAAACCCACAACCAAAGTGCGACTGGTATTTATCGCCTACCACTAGACTACGTGAAGTCCCTAGTTAGTTTGACTGATTCATTTTAGTTATATGATTTTATGAATTAAGAGTAAGTTTGTTTTGGGTTATTTATTAAAATGATTAACCTATCATGGAGGATATGTGGTTAGGTTAATTACTTTTCAATACGAGACTTTAGGAGAAACTGATGTTGTTTGGAGATAAATGTTATGATTTAACTTGGAAGACTATGTGACTAAATCCTTCAAATATTTGGGTTTCAATATTAGTTTAGTTTACTTTGAAGAATTTTATGGACAAATTGATTATATAATGGTCCTCATTGAACTTTGGGTTTTGTTGGACAAATTTTGGAGATTAAGAATAGATTTTCTTTTTATAAAGGGTTATCCTTTTCTGGATTATCTGATCTTGTACTAACCTTTTTGGTTTTTTTTGGTTAAAGTCTAAAGATATGGGAAGTATATAGTTCTCTTTTGTGGATTAGGTGACTCTCTAGAAGTTGATTATAGTACTCTTAATGCGAACAAGTCTCCCTAAATACTCGTCTTTTGGAAAAAAAATATGAGTTTGATTAAGGAATCTAGTAAAAGTTGAAAGTCAACATGATAAGTGATTATGTTCCCTTATGAATAAATTCCTCAATAAAAAGTAACTTAAAACAAAAATGTTGTCTATTAACTTTTCCTACTGGGTAATCGAATACCGTTTAACCCATCACAAGTTTGTGATTTTCTTATGGTTAACTTTCTCCTAGACATGTTTACTATCACTCTCCCTCAAGAACATGACCCTTTGATTTTTCTTCCATGTCCATGTTTTTCTACATGGAATCATAGTATGGGTTAACTCGAGTGACCTCTGTACTTATCTTCCTTTATTTTAAAGTTATTTTTTTTACCGACTCTTGTTCCGATGTGGGACTTTCAAGGATATTTCCAAGCTCAATTTTAAAAATTGCGAGGACGTAATTCCCAAAAGGGGGGAAGGATGTAACACCCCAGGTAAATAAATAATATAACATTTTCATATTTATCCATATTATTGAATAAAATATTAATATTACTTTAAAGGGGATGCTATTCTCGATGGCGTACCCAACACGCAACAACGAGTTTCTTGGAAATCTTACGTTGCACTCTAATAATAAAATAATATTATTTTAAATGGTAGTTAACATGTAGTCGTTGTATTGGCGGTAATGGATAGAAATAACTAAAATATGATTATATATGTTCTTAAATGTTTTTACATTTATCCAATAAAAGATAATGGCTTAAAATACGGAAAAAATTCAATTTTAGGTGTATATGCCCTAAAGGTTCACTTATCGCCTTTTGATGGAGAACCGTCATTAAATATAGTTTTGTTCACTATTATACATTATATTGGACCAAATAAAACTATTCTTAATAATTGGGACAACAGAATTTACTTTGTGTAAATTTTTGGTATCTTTCCGATACAGTTCATTTTTTAATGAATAGTGTAAAATGTTGTATTTTAATTCAAAACCTCTTTATAATCTAATTTATTTATATGATTAGATTATCTTTGGAATTGGATTTAAAGTGAAATTAGAATATATTTTTACCATTAAATCCAATAGTGGTCGTTGGAATTAATTTCACTTTGAAATCAGACTTAAACTAGTGTTAATCTTTTGATACTTATTGTTTCATAAAAACACGCAATTTGCTCTGACAGCGGGAATTAATTATTAAATTAATTAATTTGACTTATATGTTTTGAATTTTTTTAAAATATACTTTATTTTTGAATTCGGAATATCAAATATATCTTAGGGTAAATTTTTGGGATTTTTCTGAAAAACTTCAATTTTTGATGAATAGTGAAACCACTATGTGGTACTTATAAAAACTGATTTTTCCGTTTAAATGAAATTTTTCCATCTTTGTGTTTTGAATTTCAAAAATCAGACATACATGGTTGTCATTAAGAAGTAAAATGTGGTTCAATGGGATAAAAATAATTTTTTGGTGAATAGTAACTTATTATGTTTTTAATCGCGATTAGAGGTAATTAGTATAGATTATGGTAAGAATAATGTTTTAATAAAATGAAATGACCTAGAAACATGTCCTACCCTCACTGGATGTGTCATGGCCGACCAAGACAATCCATGGGTCAACTTGGGGACCCCATGGAGCCACTTTGGTTGGGAAATGAAATAAATATCTTTCTATTTAATGTTAAAGTAAAAAATGACACAAACATGAGATGTTTTACTAAAACAATTTTTACATGGGGGTATACAAGTCATATTTTTTACTATAAATAGTAATTGGAAAGATAAAAAGATTTACTACATCATAGTATTTTTTTATAATATTTAGACATTAAATAAATTAAATTATTTATGACATCATGATGATGCAGCGATGACCTCCTTATTTAACGATTTTAAAAAAATGGAAAGATAATGTAATATCTAAGACCTACACATGTCCAAAACCTATTGGATGAGTGGATTTATAACCCTTTTCACCTTATCCTCGAAATACATCAATGTGGGACCTTTAAAATCCGAAACTCTTTTGAAAATAAAGTAACATTTTGTAACTTTACAAGAGTGCCCCTCTTCTCCTCTTATAAAAGGCCCCCACCTCTACCTCCTTACCCACACTTCAAAATCCTTTGGCTCGGCCAAAACCTGCCCATTTTGTCTCTCCACATCCCTATATTACTCCTTGAAGCCTCAATTTGGTCATAAATCTTCCCAAGGAAGCCTTTGAGCTCAAATATAAGAGAGTTACCCGATTTTAAGGTAATGTCTTCACTTGAGTCATTTTGTTTTATTTTGCTTCTCCAACCACCTAAACTCTCTTTATTCATTTCTTTTGTAACAAATCCAGTATCTTAAATATACTAGGATGTTTTTATAATAATGATTCGAGCTACACTTACACACACCTACATCTAATGGTTAAAGAACATACTGTTTCTGTGGATGGCAAATTTATGCCTCCCAAAACGATGATTGTTCAACATTCTTTTAACACCTTCAAAAGTGGCCATTAAGATGACAATATACTTATATATGATATATAATATGTTTATGTTTTACTTAAGCTTCTTTATTTTTCATTTATGGCATACCTTTATGGTTTCCATTATGGGTAAACGCAATATCTTCATTTAAGGAAGTGCGGACTACCTCCCCCTCAAAGTGATGTGATTCGTTAATACCATATGTAGGACGTATAAAGGATGGATTTAAAGTTATTATATATGATGTTATACTGGAATTATAATATGCCTTTATATAATTATTATTTTCTTTCCATTAAATTATGAGCTAGAAATTAAAGTAGCGTTCATGCGTACGTACGGCTTACCGTCTCCATGAACGGTGCATTTCATTTATTTCCTCTAAATGATTATGTGATATTATAAATACATGTATATACTGGATATATATGATATCCAAATCAGGAATTTCATTCTAGATATAAAGAACATTTGACCACATGAACAACATGTAATTGTAAGAAGTCCACTTTCGACTTAAGAAGCAAATATCGACAAAACAAACATTATTAACTTAATGATTACATAATGTTTATAACATGGAAATAAGTGATATAAAAGGGAATAATAAACTTTAAAAAGGTTCTTAATCAAGTAGAAATTAACTCAAGTTTATTATTCAGGAGATTAAAGAACGATCGAGTCAAGTCGGACCCGAGGTAAGGGATCCTACTCCTCTCTTTCTTTTTAAGTACACTCTTTTATGTCATTCCTTTTAAATCTCATCTCTCTTGTTATTGGGATGTTATTTTATATTAATCTTACTGTAATTTTTATGTTCATGTGATTAGAGACCCTATTATCTCTCATCAATCCATTTTGGAAGTTTTGAGTGGCGCTGTTAGGCTGCCGAATTTTTGTAAGAGATCTAACCTATCTCTTTCTTTTTAAGTACTCTCCTTTATGTCACTTCTTTTAAGCTTATCTTTGTTATGTTGGGGGATGTTATTTTATATTCCTATTTCTATAAACTTTATGTTAATATGATGAGATACCCTATTTGATCTCATCAAACCATTTTTGTATGTTTTATGTGGCGTCGTTAGGCTGTCGAGTTTTTATAAGGGATTTTTCATCTCACTTTTATTCCCGTGAGATTTATGCTACATTTGCCACAATTTCCTTTGAGTGGTGTATGTACTACCCATTATTTTACTCATTGTGTAATATAATTTCTTTTATGAGTATTTACATCAATGTTGTATTGTCCTTCTTTCACGAGGTGTATGTTTCGAAAGAAACCCATGTCGGTAAGGGAACCTTTCACCCTCCTCTTTTTAAAAGAATTATTTTTTGGGTCTTTTAATTTACATATTGTTATGTTGGGATATGTCCTCATATATCCTTATTGATATAAATTTTATGTCCAAGTGATGAGATACCCGTTTCTTCTCTCATCAACTCATTTTGATGTGACGCCGTTAGGCTGTCAAGGGAACTTCTTAACCAAATTTCGATTTCTTTGGGTTCAACATGTAGTTATTGAATATGTCATCCTTGGAATATGTGTGAATGACCTTGATTATTTTACAATTAATATCCACTTATATTTGGTGTATTTGTTTGTCACACATAATTATGTAATTGATTTATCCTTAAACCAAGGATACCGTCTTTGTAAGGGACTTCGTCTCAATATCCTTTCATTGAGGCATATTTTGTTTTATACACAACCTTCTTTTATACGGTGTATAAACCCCTTTGACTTTTATGTTTATTAAAAAGGAATCTTTTTTTATAAGAAGCTTTTACTAAACAATAAAAGGGAATGTTTTTGTCATACGTATGCGGCGACAACGACTTCTCCAACGCCGTGACCATTATTTGAGTTTCGGCTTCCTCTACAAGCCATACATTTTTTAAAAAGAAAAATAAATACCATGTTTTACTTTTATTTTATTTTTGTATTGAAAATGGTTTTCATAATATTTTTATATCAATGTGTGGTATTGACATCTTTTGATTGAAAGGTGGAAATGTTATGTTTCCTTTATGCATGTTTTATGTGATACGATTATGTTGAGGTTCTTGGGCATTATTATGAAGACGGGTGGTTCCGTGATAGACTAAGGGCGGGTGAGCCCGATATAGCTCTCCAATGCATTGGGTAACGCGAAGGAGTGAAATGTTAAGGTTTCTCCGAAGAGATTTAGGGAATATACTGTGGTGGGTATTCCAAACGTAACCAAGAGGGTTACTCCCTACGTAATAATGTTATGAATGCCTCAAGTTACCTTTTATGTCTTATGATTTCTATGATTTATTCATGATTTGATGAGGTATGTTAAAGTGCCTATGTTTTATGGGTAAAGTATGATTTCATTCTTATGTATATATGAACTCATGTTTCCTTTCCATATTTTTATAACCCTTACTGAGCTTTTTATGATCATCCCATGTTTTTGAAATGTTTTTCACCGGTCAAGTGAAAGGTACATGATGTGATGATAGTGTCAAGGATGTGTCAAGAAATAATCTGTGTTTTATTTTAAATATGTTTCTGTTGATGGGAAGAATGAATACTGTCTTTTATGTAACCACTTTGTTTAAATGTGGAATGTAATGCAAGTTTCATGATTTAATTCTCTAAAACTCTAAACCTGAAAATATCCTCAATGTGTAATCCTGTAATAACTCAAGATTAAGTAAGGTTTAATGTTGGTGCCTTATAGATAAAGTATTTATGGCTTTCAAAAAATATAAAATACTGAATAGTGTCAAAAATGACATAATCGAGTTTTTAGAACAAATACTATATTATTAATTGATATAATATTCCTAAAACTCTAAGGTTCGGCCAAATGAACTAGATAAAGATTTATATATTAATACTGAAAAACATGGGGTTCTCTTGGCTTGTTATAGTATGTTTATTAACCATATAATATAAAAATACAAAGAGACATGGTAAATGTCAAACTATTTAACTAATAGTTAAATCTAAAAGATTAGGTTAATATGGTGACCTAAACCTATCTAAAACCTATTGGTTGAATGTTTTTCGGCCCATACCACATTATCCCTTAAATGAATCATTTTGGATCCATTATATACCGAAAAATATTTTATTATAAAGTAATATTTCAATATTTTCCTAAAGTGACCCTCACCTCTCTTATAAAAGGGTTCTTCCCCTTATCTTAATTTCAGACCTCCAAATCCATTTTACTCTACCAAAACATGCCCAAATATCCTATCAACTATCCTACCATCATCATAGAGGCCTTAATTTGATCAGAAAGCCCATTAAATAATCCTTTTGATCAACTCAAAAGGAAACACCCGAGGAAGGGGTAATAATTTCACCACCCTCTTTTAAGTTCTTTTCTTCTTCCACTTCCTCTTTCTTTGTTGTTTCCATACCAAAATAATAACTCCAGTACCTACTACATACTACGATTTAAATATAAATATGTTACAACCATATTCATTATTCTATCAATCCTATAAATGACAAAGTCACTATACGTGTGTACGAACAGCTTAACATCTCCACATCATGGTGTAGTTTGTTATTCCAACACTTCATTATTTGAATGGGTGTAATAATGAATATATTTAATTTAAATAATAAATAATACATGTTAACGATTCTTTATATACGATATACCATCCAATTACACATTATTTCACCATCAATATAATGATATTGTTGCTCGTGCATACGTACGAATTACCATCTCCACGAACACGATGAGATTCATTCCCCATCGTAATCATTCAAGAATAATTTTCATTTCATGATAAAAAATAATGTTTATGAACATAATATTATTCTATATATGACCCAAATACAAAATATCCATAACAAACATGGCTTACATAACTAAGCATATAAAGTAAAAAAGAAACACCTGGAATGATGATACTACTAAAATATTATTAAGAAAGAAATATTAGTAGATAATATATGATATCATATTTATGTATATGATTCTTGTATAATTTAATAACCATGATTTAGCTATTATACATGAGGTTAACGTATCCTCGACTATGGAAAATTACAAGGTAAGGGTTAATTATTCAATCTCTTTACTTATCTGAGGTTGTTAATACGTAAGTATCTACTAGGACAACTTTATCATTGACATCCATTTTTTCTTAAAAATGTAATTCAGAACATTTTTACTATTTACTATACTATGGTTTAAATTCATTTATTCCCTTATTTTACAACATATGTTTTTAAAGGAATCTTTTCGTCATTTTCCAAACAAGGTACTTTATGACCTTCTCGACAAAACTAAGGTAAGAATTTTTTTTAACTCATATGGTGGGTGCGGCTATTTTCTACCGTAATAATATCGTCGAAGATTCCCATACAAGATTGTAAGAATATTTTCAAAATAAATGTTTATTTTAAAATTATATGAATTTTAAATGATTTCAAAATAGAAAGATATATTTATCTAAAAAAATTTTGATTTCATCCATGTCAACATCCATTGATAGATTTTAAGCTTGTTTGAAGTTGATTATTATGATACAAATATTCCATATTGTATTGAATGTTTTTTGATTTTTTTGATTGTGGATGTGTTATTTTTGCACCATTCATTGTTTATAGATAAACTATTGACATTTCATATGCTAGTTATGATACAAATGTTTATGTTATATTTAAACCTTTTCATATGAGGAATGAATTGGACTTAGTAAGTGACGGGTTGAGCCCGCTATAGCTCCTCGATGCATCGGTAGGTCTCATGAAACGAACTAGTGTCTTGGCACAAGGTCTTCAAAAAATCTTATTTTTAGTCTTGGCATAAGGCCTTGACTATGTGGTTTTGATGTCTGGAATTATACATTCCAACATTATGAAATTGGCTATTGATATTACATGTGATTATTCAACTAGTAGAATATCCATGTGAATAAGTAAATGGAATTATTTGATTTATCTTTTCCATATTATGATGAAGTATATTTTTAAAAGGCTTTTGTTTTAGTCTTATGCATTGCCTTAAATGTTTATGCTTATTCTTGAAAGTTTTAGCTATATTTTTATCCTTACTGAGCATCTGAGCTCACCCCTTTCTATGTTTTATTTTTCTCAGGATGCGAAAAGTATATTATGACTGACCTACAGGGATAGTCTAAGGGATGAATGTGGTCAATAGAGAAAATTTTGTCGTTATTTTTCATTTTATAATGTAATGTAAAACTTATGAATGTATCTAATACTTCCAAGGCTACTAAACTGATTGGTCTTTCGGGATTTTGATCCCTTGTGATCATGCCAATGTTATGTAATAATGCACTAACTCTAGGGAACTGAGGTCAGGGCGTTAAAGTTGGTATTATGGAAAGTTTAGTACAAATCTTAAAAACTATATTTAGATAAACTCTTATTAGAGCACATTAACCTAAGATAGACATAGAGGATTGGTATTAAAGAACTTCCTAGAATTTTGGTAATATAGAGATTTTGTGTATTTTCTAAGCAATACATCCCTGTCTGGATACGATCAAGTAAAGGCGGCTCTGGAACAGATGTACCTAGGATTAAAAACCCCAATAAGGAGTTTCAGGCTTGACCCAGGGTATCTTAGTACACGACAATGGGCCTTGCTGCACTCTTGGTTACGACACTCCCGGGGGATATGCTTAGAATAATTAACATTTTCTTTAGAAACCATTATGAAGGATTTATGAGTATATACCTCCTCAAAGAGAACATTTTTTATGATTATGGATTTGATCCATAAATCGATCAATTTATGTTCAGTGTTTTACAAGTTTGTAATTACATATCACGATTCATAAATTAATCTATTATATTCCATTGTTTATAAATGATTCCTAGTGGAAGGAATGTAAACTATATCAAAGATCATAATCCATGTTGGGATTTCCCTTCTACTCAAGATAATTATCGTGGAAGTGGTGATGCAACTGGTGCTGATCATCTTATCACCTTACTGGGACAACTCACTCAGGTTATTAATAATAACATTACCCGTATAGAGCCCCCTAATCTCCAACGTGGAGAATAAATGTTAGTCCAATTCATGAGGCATCAACCACCAACATTCAAGGGGAGTAAAAATCTATTACTATCTGAGTAATGGATAAGTTCCTTAGAAAAAATATTTCATGCTTTGGGAATTAGCAAAAGGGAAAAAGTTGTCATGGAATTTTATCACCTCACGGGAGGTGCAGATCAATGGTAATCATTAATCCAAAACACTAAAAAAGATTAAGAAGTATCGAACATGGAATAAATGTAGTTTAAAGAGATTTTATTAGAAAAATACTTTCCTCGTGACCATCGAGTGGATATGGAAAGAAAATTTCTATGTCTGAGGCAACAAGAGGATGAGAATGTCACAAAGTATGAGGCTAACTTTACAAGGTTAGCAAGGCATGTATAATATTATATAAGTAACCCAAGGAGTAAGATTGATCGATTATTTTATGGGTTAAAATCATTTATCCATCAAGGATTAGTCTCACAATCCTTCTCATCGTAGGAAGATGTTGTCTCATGCACTATCAAGACATGAAATGAATTCTCTAAGTCTTATGACTTCGATGCAAAGAAAGAGAAGAAAATATTTTTTGATCACTCTGGAAATTGAAATAAGGAGATGAAGGGAAAAGTTGAATATCTATCTGGTGGTAAATGTGGGAAGAAACACCCCACTACTTGCCTGAAGGGAATGGGAGTCTATAACAAGTGTGGTAAAAAAGGCCACCAAGCTTCTGATTGTAAGGGAAAGAAAGAGGCTATCAATGTAGAATTATACAATTTTAGATAAAAGGGGAATTATGCTAATTAATGTCCTAAATGCTAGGGGAACTTACCTAAGAAAAGGCCAAGGGATCAAGGCCAAACCTAGGCGATCACTACTGCCAAGGTTGAAGCTCCAAAAAATGTGGTGTCAGGTAGTTTAATTGTTTCCTCTAGTTTAACCAATGCTTTATTTGATTCTGGATCATCACATTGTTTCATATCTTCCTAGTTTTATAAGAAAATCAGATATTTTCAATTTGACTAAACAAGGGAGTTGTCGGTAGAAATACCTAAGGGAAGTATCATCGCAACAAAGTTTTGTGAATCAGTTCCCATTAGGGCATATAAGTGTTCTTTATCTACAGATCTCATCGTCATACCCATGATTGAATTTGATATAATCCTTGGAATGGATTTGCTTTCAGACCATGATGTGAAAATTTATTGTAAAAAGGGGGTTAAAATTTTTATGATGATAAGAAGTACCTTATCTTTAGAGCAGAAATGTCACCACCTGATTATTATCTATATCCACCCCCAGTAGCTCTAATAAATTAAATTATTGGGGAGGAAGAGAATGAAATAATTATGGGTGAGCAAAATAATGTTCAAATAGAGGACATACCTATTGTTCAAGAGTATGTTGATGTGTTTCCAGAGGATTTACCTGGACATCCTCCATTAATTTAATTCATGGTTCAAGGACCATATGGAAAACCCCTTATAGAATGGACACTGCAGAATTAGTGGAACTAAAGAAACAACTGGATGAATTAGTAATCAAATATTTATTCCCCCTAGTGTTTCTTCATGGGGAGTCCATGTCCTTTTTGTTAATAAGAAAGATAGATCTATGAGGTTGTGCATTGACTATAGGGAGATAAATTCTATTACAATAATGAACAAGTATCCCCTACCTCACATTGATGATTTATTCGACCAACTTCATGGATCCCAATATTATTCAAAGATTGACCTTCGATCTGGATATCATCAGTTGTGTGTGAAGAAGGAATACATTCTGAAAATAGCATTTCGAACCAAGTATGGGAATTACGAGTTTACTGTAATGCCTTTAGGATTGACTAATTCACCCTCTGTCTTCAAGGATTTAATTAATACAGTTTTCAAGTAATTTCTTTAAGGCTTTGTAGTGGTATTTATTGATGACATATTGGAATACACAAAAATCTACAAAGATCATGAAAATCACTTGTGCACTATTCTGAAAACCCTCAGAATAAATGAATTGTATGGGAAGTTTAGCAAGTGTGAGTTCCGGATTCAAGAGTTTTCTTGTATTGGCCATATTTTCTCTAAGGATGGAATATATGTTGATACTTCAAATACCAAGGAAATCCATGAATGGACAACACCAATGAGTATAAGTGAGGTACGTAGTTTTATTAGTTTAGTAGGTTATTATCGAACTTTCTTCTAGAATTTATCCTGGTTGGCTAACCCATTACCAAGCCCATAATTAGACGTGTTAAATATGTTTGGAGAGAATATTGTGAAGAATTTTTTTGAATAACTGAAGAGAATATTAGTCAACACTTCTATCTTGACTCTACCATCAGGGAACGATGGGTTTGTTATTTATAGTGATGATTCAAAGAAAGAACTTGGTTATGTACTTACACATAATGATAGAGTTATTTCTTATGCATCACTATAGATAAAAATTCATGATAAAAACTATCCCACTCATGATATTGAGTTAGAAGCTATAATATTTGCTGTGAAGATATGGAGACACTATCTCTATGGTGAAAATTTTGATATTTATACTCATCACAAGATTTTTGAAGTATATTTTCTCCAAAAAGAAATCAACATGAGGCAAAGGAGATGGATCTAACTAATCAAGGATTATGAATGCACAATACACTACCACCCAGGGAAGGAAAATAAGGTGGAAGATTCTTTGAGAAGAAAGGATCACGGAGTTTTGAACAAGATGAGAGTTGAAAGGGATCTAATTTTCATGGATCTAGTGAGGATGCCTATGATAATAACCATGGAAGGTGAAACATAAATACTTTATCAAATGGTTGCCAAACCGTCTTTACTAGAAATGATAAAAAGTTCTCAGACTAATGGAAAGGAGTTTCAAAAGAATATTAAAGCTATAAATGATGGAATATTGATTGACTTCATATATGAAGATGGAAATTTTAAATTGGGAAGAAAATTTGTGTTCCCAATATACCTGATATAATAATGGACTTTTTGGATGATGATCATAGGTTAAATTTATCTATACACTCTTGTAGCACCAATATGTATACAGATTTTAAGGAACGTTTTTGGTGATACAACCAGAAGAGGTAGATTACTAATTTTGTGTCAAGATTTCTAGTTTGTCAACAAGTTAAAGCTGGAAGGCAACAACCTGGAAGAGTCATTAAAGCTCTTCTCATACCTGAGTGGAAAGGGTATAATATTACGATAGACTTTGTCATGGGGCTACCAAAGACTCCTCGAAGGAATGATGCAATATGGGTCATTATTGATCATCTTACCAATTCATCACACTTTATTGCTATAATATAAGATTTACCACTTGAATATCTAGAAATAATATATATTAATGAAGTTGTGAGACTCCATGGTGTACCCCTATTGATTGTTTCTAATCACGATCCTTGTTTTACATCAACATTTTGGAAAAGTCATTAGAAGGCCTTGGATACTGAACTTCGTTTGAGGACTGCCTACCACCCTCAAATCGATGGACAATTAGGACGGACTCTTCAAACCTTATAAGACATGTTGAGATCTTTGTAACATGACTTTCAAGGTATGCGGGATCAATATTTACCTCTGTTAGAATTTTCCTATAACAATAGCTTCTATTCAAGTATTCAGATGGCACAATATGAAGCGTTATATGGAAAGAGATATTTCACAACAACTTGTTGGGATTATTTTGGTGATAGAAAACTCGTAGTCCCAGAACTTGTTGAGGAAACAATGAAAAGGTGAAGATTATCCAAACCCACATCAAATCAGCTCAAAGTAGGAAAAAGAGCTAGGCCGACAATCATAAGAAGGATTTATAATTTGATGTATGAGATCATATTTTCTTGAAGGTATCTCTATGGAAGGGTCTTATAAGTTTTGGTGAGAAGGGTAAATTGAGTCATAGGTACATCGGACCTTTAAAAAGTCGAGAACGAATTGGAGTTGTGGATTATCGTTTGGAAATGCCTCCAAGTCTCTCCAAAGTTCATGATGTGTTCCACGTATCACTGTTGAAAAAATATATGTCTGACCCAATGAATTTACTCACCTATGAGGAAATTGAACCGAAACTAGATATGTCTTATTGTGAAGAGAATGTCAATAATTTTTATACCAAATAACAAGTGCTGAGAAAATAGAGGACTCATCTAGTAAAAGTTCTATGGAAAACCATAATATGGAAGAGACAATATGGGAACCCAAGGAACTTATGATGAAGAACCACTCGAATCTTTTTATGTAGAAATATTTTATAAATTTTGAGGACAAAATTATTTTAAATAGGAGAGAATGTAACACCCCAAGCTTCCATGGTACATTTCCCTTTGAATAATACAGTAGCTTGCATTAAATGTAACTTGGAGTTTTAACAAACCACCACCAATCAAACTAGTTGTTATGAATATTAATACACAATTTTTAAAATTTTATAAAATTTATTTTTCAAATACGACTTCATTTTTGAATTCGGAATATTAAAATTAGCTTAGGGTGAATTTTTGGTATTTTTCTGAAAAAATTCAATTTTTGAAGAATAATGAAAAACATTGTGTAATTATTTAAAACCGAATTTTTATTTAAGTAATTATTTATTTTATTTTAATTTATTTTAGCTCAAAATAGATACATAATACCTATATATATTCAATGTAATTCATTGGATTCATTTTATAATAGGTTTAGATATATAAAATTTTATTGAACTTTTTAACGTCTTTTATCCACCTTCTAGGAGCATTTGTAAATTTCCATAAAACTTAATTTTACCACTTTCGTGAGTTGAATTTAAACAATCCAAGAGACATGGTTGACATTAGTATGTAAAATTTGGTCCAATAAGATGAAAATAATTTTTTGTGAATTGTAACTTTTGACTTTTATTTACCACGGTTAAAAGTAAATATGGTAATTAAGGGTAAAAATGATATTATAATTACCATAAAACATGTTCTAATTCTATTGTATAAGTTTAATTCGACCAAAAAAAGTTCCTTAGGAATAAAATATGGTCCTATTTGGTCCACATGGATTAGATTAGGACATTTATTATTAATTTGTTAAAAGAAGAGTTAAAAGAGTTAAATTCAATGTTTAATAACTAATCCATTTTTAATATAGAGTTACACATAATATAAATTAGACTATAAATATTAATTTTAGATTTAAAAATATTTCCTACATAATGGCATTTTATTTATAATTTTTATAAGTTAAATAATTTAATTTATTTATGACACAATGATGATACAGTAAATACCTTAATAACGAAATATTAAAATAATTGATATTATAAATCTCCAAATAAATGAAAATTGAGACTTATGATGAATTCCAAAAATATTAAAGGATAATATAACATTTTATGGATGATTAAATAAAATTTATTTGAAGTTATAAAGTTTTTATGGCTTTCAAAAAAATCAAATACTAAATTCTGTCAAAATTGAAAAAATTGAGTTTTTATAACAAATACTATGTTATTAATTGATATAATATTCTCAAAAATATAAGGTTCAGAAAAATAAATTATATAAGGTTATATATATTAAAACTTAACCACTTGGGGTTCTCTTGTATTTTTATAGTAATTTTATTAACCATATAATATAAAAATACAAAGAGACGTGGTAAATGTCAAACTATTTAACTAAGAGTTAAATCTAAAATATAAGGTTAATATGGTGACATAAAACTATATAAAACCTATTGGTTGAGATATTGTAGACCCATCCACACCATATCCTTGAAATAAATAATTTTGGAGTCATTAAAAACCGAAAATTATTTTATTATAAAAAATATTTCGCGTTTTTTCTAAAGTGACCCTCACCTCTCTTATAAAAGGGTTCTTGACCTTCTCTTAATTTCACACATCAAAATCCATTTGTATTGGTAAAACCCTTCCCAAATATCCACTAAAATATCCTCCCTTAAACCTAGAGGCCATAATTTTATTAAAAATCCAACCTAAGGATCCATTTTTATCAACTCAAAAGGAAACACCCGAAGAGGTAATAATTTCACCACCCTCTTTCAAGTTATTTTCTTCTTCCACTTCCTCTTTCTTTGTTGTTTTCATACCAAAATAATTACTCCAGTACCTTCTACATACTGTGATTTTATTTTAAATATGGTTCAACCATATTCGTTATTCTGTCCATCCTATAAATGACAATGTCTTCATACGTGCGTACATACGGCTTGCCATCTCCACGTCATGGTGTAGTTTGTTATTCAAACACATCATTATTTGGATGGGTGTAATAATGAGTATAAATAATGTAAATAATAAATATAACATGTTAATGATTCTTTATAATTTATATACCATCCAATTTCAATTTATTTCCCCATCAATATAATGATATTATCGGTCATGCGTAAGTACGGATTACCGTCTCCACGAATGTGGTGAGATTCTTTCCCCATCATAATCATTCAATAAAAATTTTCATTTTATGAATAAAAATAATCTTTACGAACATAATATCATTATGTATATGAATAAAATACATCATATCCATAATAAACATGGCTTACTTAACCAAGAATATAAATGAAAACAAATCAGTTAATACCCGAAACGATGATACCACTAAAATATTATTAACAAAGAAATATTAGAAGATCATTTATGATATAATATTTAAGTATATGATTATGGTATAATTTAATAACAATTATTTAACTATTATACAAGAGGTTAAAATTCCCTCGACTAAGGAAAATTACAAGGTAAGGGTTAATTCTATAATCTATTTACTTATCTGAGGTTCTTAATATGTAAGTATCTACTGGGACCTCTTTATCATCCACGTCCATGTTTTCTTAAAACTATAATTCAAAAAAAATTTAATTTTTTCTTGAATATGGGTTAAAGTCATTTATACCCTTATTTGACCACATATTTTTTTAAAGGAATCTTTCTGTCCTTTTCAAAACAAGGTACTTTATTACATTCTTGAAAAAATTAAGGTAAGAATGTCTTTTTTTAACTTATATAGTGGGTGCGGCTATTTTCTTCCATTATAACATAATAGAAGCATCCCATACAAGATTTTAAGAATATTTTAAAAATAAATGTTTTATTTTATAATTATATGACTTTAAAATTATTTAAAAGTAGAAAGATATATTTCTCTACAAAAAATTTTGAATTCATCTATGTCAACATCCTTTAATGGATTTTAAGATTGTTTGAAGTTGATTATTATGATACAAATCTTCTATATTGTATTTAAG
The DNA here is from genome assembly GCA_963277665.1 of Viscum album. Lineage (NCBI taxonomy): Eukaryota > Viridiplantae > Streptophyta > Magnoliopsida > Santalales > Viscaceae > Viscum > Viscum album. The sequence goes on along the minus strand of OY728132.1, from coordinate 25,254,419 downwards.
GTTTTGCGATATGTTTTACTGTGGATGTGTTATTCTTACACCATTCGTGGTTTATGGATAATGTATTGACATTTCGTATGCTATTTTTAATACGATTGTTTAGGTTATGTTTAAACCTTTTCATATAAGGAATGCATTGGACTTGGTAAGTGATGGGTGGAGCCTGTTATAGCTCCTCGATGCATCGGTAGGTCTCATGAGACAAACTAGTTTCTTGGAAAAAGTCCTTGACAAAATATTATTTGTAGTCTTTCCACAAGGCCTTGACTATGTGGTTAAGAAGTTTGGCATTATGTATTCCAACATTATGAAATTGGCTATTGATTTTACATGTGATTATTTGACTAGTATAATATCCATGAAAATAAGTAAATGGAATTATTTGATTTATCTATGAAATATTATGATGAAGTTTAAGTTTAAAATTCTTGTGTTTTAGTCTTATAAATTTCCATAAATGTTTATGCTTATTCTTGAAATTTTCTGTTATATTGTTATCCTTACTGAGCATCTAAGCTTATCCCTTTCTATGCTTTATTTTTTCCAGGATTCAAAGAAGTATATTATGACTGATCTACAAGGATATTTTAAGGGATTAATGTGGTCAATGGAGACAATGTTGTTGTGGTTTTTCATTTTATAATGTAATGTGAAACATATGAATGTATCTAGTAACTCCAAGGCTACAAAACTGATTGGTCTTTCGATATTTTGATCCCTTGTGATTATCCCAATGTTATGTAATAATTCACCGACTCTAGGGAACTGGGGTCATAAAGTTACATGGGTGGTTGACCAATGAGTGGAGAGTACCAATGATGGTAGTTTTATTCGATCAAGGAGGTTGAAGGGGTGGCAGCTCGGTGGGTGCAGGGACCCAAACCTAGAATCCCAAAGATAGTGTCTACTACCATTACATTGTCTTAATTATAAGGAATAAAATCCTAAAATATTGAAGAGTTTATTAGTCTTGGTAAACCTGATACATACATCAGTCTTCTATTAAAAATAAATACACTAATTGAAACATAATTTTTTTCAAGGATAAGTTTATTACTTCTAGCGTATCCTTTCATTTATTTCTTAATACACCTCTTAGATTCCAATGGAAAGGAAATAAAATAAGTGTGAGCTAAAATTCTCTATAAGGGTTAAGTATAGCATAAGAAATAGTGAATCTATGAGAATAACCATTATGGAATGGTAAATAAATGAACACACATGCCATGTAATCAATAAACTATGAATAAAGTGCATAAATAATAGGGAAAGTTAAATAACTAAAAACACAATCAATTTAAATAATAAACTAATAATGAATTGAATCTATATAATTTTTCATAGTGAAAATATCATGGATAATAAATAATGAATCAAAATGAATAAAATTATTAATTATTGGACATCATGTGTTAATCACATGAAAATATATATTATCAAGATCTATCCTATCGGCAGTCTAAAACTGTAGGTAGAAACCTATTTAATTTTCACAATTAGTTTGTATTATGAGAACTTATCGATGTATATATTGGCTATATAAATTCCGGGCCCCATTTGTCACTACATGTCTAAATCATTCTTCATATCTCGTAATCAATTTAATTAATAAACAATATTCCATATAAAATATATGTGCATAATAAAGAATAAGGAATTATCAATAATTCCCTAAATAATAAAATAAATATCAATGTAAACAGAATATGTAAAACTTATATATGGATTAGGAAATAAACATATCCATGGTAAATGATATAGATCATTATGAGAAATTCAATGTCAAGTGATCATAAAAAATTGAATATTTATAGGTGACTAAAAATGAATCAAGAAAGTAAATTTCAATACTATACTTTTCTAAATCAAACACAAAACAACTAGATGAAGAATAAGTATTGTATCAATAAAACATATCCCAAGTGAAGTAAAATTATTTTTTTGTCATTGATGGAGGAAAATATTATAAAAATATCTTTTAAAAATGTTTTTCAGGAAAATATGCTTTTTATTTTGAAAAATAAAATATATAAAATTTTCTTGGAAAATCACTTTTCAAAACCATTTTCTTTAAAAAATGACTTTTTAAACATGTAAAGGAAGCTTCAAAGAAATGGAGATGGGTAAATTTGTACATGCCATATAAGGTAAAAATAACATTCCTTTTTTATGGTAAAGAGGTAAGAAAAATGCCTTGTTCAAAAATAGATAATAAGATTCCATTAAAAAAATGTAAAAGACAAAAAAGGGTAAAATTTCTATTATTAATAATTATAAAGGGGTTAAATATATTTTTGAAAATCGTTTAATAAAACAGGGCCTCTAGAATAAAATTGGTTCTCCGACTAAAGATTAAAATAATGTCGGGTTTTCTTAAAAATGTTTTCTAATTTATATAGAGTACCAAATATTGTAAAAATTGTACTATTACTTCAAAACGTTCATTAATAACTTTAGGAGAATAAATTTAATGTATTTATTAAACAATGAAATAGTAATGTCCTCTAATGTAAATTCAAATGTAAATAATCCCGAACAAAATGAGGTTGTTAAGTAAACCTTTGAAAATGCCATAACGTTGATGTAAGAATAAATCAATGAATATAATATGTGTTTCAAATATAAATCCATATAAAAGAAGTTAAAATAAAAATATATATATTTAAACTTTTTTCCAGACATAATCTAAAAATATTAACAACAATAATGAAGTGATATAACCCAATGGAAAGTAATCGGGTTATGAAATTATTTACCACTAGGTAAATTTTAATTAAAATACCCTTTTAAGAAATAATTAAAATTGAAACTCAAAAATAATATGAAGATAAAATAATTCATGTTATAATATATAAAAATGGGTAGTATATTTACCACACAAATTAATTAAGTGGGGAATTCGACATTTATCTCTTTTGTGTAAAAAGTGAGATGAAAATACCTCATCTTGCATTTCCTTTTGGGTGAATATCCTTTTTCCACCTGTATAATGGTTTTAAAAATGATAATAATTTATAACAAAACCACACTAAAATTTATAATATCATATATTAACTTCTTTAATATCTTATTATGAGTTTGTTAATAATGTTTCATTAATTTCACTATTTCATGTGTCAATTGCCTAGTTTGTCAGGTATGTTTTCACTTGTTATTTTCTATCCTATTAAATAGATAAGTATTTCATCGTCTCCATAATGTAAAAAAATTATTTTAATATCATATATATTCTGTATATTTGAGATACTAAATGAAATGCTTCATTCATGTAGACGTAGGTCATATGTATGCATGATCGCTACTTCCATTTCTTTTTCATATTTAAAAGGATGAAAATAAATGTATTATCTGTATATTATAATTAAAAAATAATATTTATGTCATATATGTCACATAAAGTTATTAAAACCGTCATTAATACAATCTATGTATAGTGTGAATGAATCAAATCGCTTTGAGAAGGAGTTAATCCACATATCCACAAATGATGTTATCGTAGTTACAAAAAATGGAAAGCATTAAGTTTTGTGTTATATATAAATTATAGAAGTATTAATACCACATAAATATCACATATATCATATATAAATTGTTTTTCTATCATAATTTCTGCTATTAGAGGTGGTAAATGAATAACGAACAATCATCGTTTCGAGAGGCGATACTCTGCCCTACACGTGAATGGTATGTTTGTTACCCATTAGATGGAAATGTGTGTAAGTGTAGGTAAAACCCATAAAATAAAAAAATATCAGAATATTTAGGATACTTAGGTTATTATATAATCACGGAATAAGAATATTTAATGGGGTGGAGAATGAAATAAAATTAAAGTGATCATTGAAAAATGCTACCTCATTTTCAGGTAACTCCTTTTGGTTTATACCCAAAGACTTCCTTCATTGGATTCATGCCTAAGGTGAGGATTATAAGAATATTTTAGGGATTTTGGAATATTATTTTATCATATATTTTATGATCAAAATTTCTTGAGAGGCTTTAATAAGTGGGAGGGTTGAGTTCCTTTTATAGTGGAGGAGGAGTGGTATTCTTGTATATTTTTTAAGAGAGAATTCCACCCACGTTCTTCTCAGGTCAAGTGGATCTGAGAAAGAACCAAATTATATAAAAGGGTGTATATGGTATAAATATGGCCATAAAAATGGATTTTGGAAAAGTTTCTTGGTCATTTTGTCCCTTAAACCTAAAGTTCATTCCCCTGTTGTGATAATTTTTCTCTTAATCACTGTAATTAATTATAATCACATTCACTGATATTTTTTTTAAAAAAATAAGTTGAAATTATTATAAAAAATAAATTATTCTTATTAAAAATATGGAATAAGTTTTTTCAAATTCCAATAATATAATTGGAATAAATTAATTTAAAATTAATCTCATGGATGGGGTGGAAATACATGTTTTTAAAGTAAAAAATGTTCGAAAGTTTACTAAGTTTTTATATCTAGTATCAAAGTTAAACTGATTAAAATGACCTAAATTGGAATAATTTATGTAAAATTTGTCTAATATAACTTTATAAAAATTATAATATGATTTAACCTTATAAATTATTGATATTAAAAGTTTGTTTTGAATTTAAATTCAGTATTTTTTTCTATTCATCAAATAATGAAACTTCACAGAAAAATACCAAAAATTAACCCTAAGATAATTTTTATGTTCTTATTTAAAAAATTAAGTTTATTTTAACATAAATAATTTATCATGGTTCATAAATTTTGATTTAAAATAGTTTCTCTATTCAAGGGCGGTAAAATATTCTTTTTAGAAAAAAAAATTAAGCATAAAATTGGATTTATTCATATCTTATGCTTATCAAATATTTTGGATGAATGTAAAAAATATTTTATTGAATATATAATATATATATTTCATTAATATCATTCACTAACATTAATTAATTTAATTTCTTTGGATAATACCCTTTTATGCGAAAAAAATCATTTATATTTAATTAGTTATTATATTAATTTTTAATTAATTGGTAATCTTTGAATTCATTTTATATTTTTGTAAACCATATATTTCAATAAGTTAGAAAATCCTATTCATAACCTATAATTTAACATCTATGTATTATCTTATTATATTAAATAATAATGATTTAATAATATATTGTCGCTCAATAAAACTCAGTCTTGCATGTAACGTAAGTCATCAAAGAAGGTTGTTGTTACATCAAACAAATGATAACTCGGTATTACGTGAACTTAAATCTATAGAATATATTAATCTTTTTTAAAATATACCATAATGTCTCGATAGGTTATACTCTATGAAATAAAATTTGCTCTTTTAGAATTTTCAAGGTGTTATATTCTCCCCACCATAAATAAATTGCTTCCTCTCAATTTAAACTCGATCTCGAAAATCTAGGGTTTGATATTTGAAAATTACTTTATTTAAATATCACATAATTAGAATAGTTAATAAAATATCCTATTAATAAGATAGAATGATAAGTATAAAGGTTACATGTAATAACATATAACTATGTTTCTACATAATATAACATTAGTGGAAAGTTTAGATATGGACTTAGAGGAAAAGAAAAAAGATTTATATAGAGTGATTGAGGTCATAAATCACAAAAAAGTGATGATCAATGGAAATTTAAGGGCCTCAAATCCATAAATATATTATGATTTATAATACTATAAGTTTATAAAAAATTAATGTATTAGGAAAATATTTTTTTGATCATTTTCCTAATGTTGAATAATTTTTTTATTGACCAAGAATTTAAGGAAATACTTTTAATTGATATGTTTCAATTCATAAGAACAATTTCACCTCTTGTTGTTTTATCAAATTATAATTCATCCCTTAAATTATGAAATGTATATCCTAAATTTAACTTTTTTCTAAAGAACTAAAATTTTCTTTTATGGGATAATAATACCCATAAAGAAAATCATTATATTTTCCCCTAACTATTTTCTAAAACCAATATGGTTAATACATTAATCTCTAAACCTAAAAACTAATATTACAAGTTCATAATTAATATTTATTCATCAACTATTTTAGCTAAAAGAAATGATACATTTACCAGGACATCACGTAGGCTAGTCGTAGGTATAAAACTCTTATCGTCCTTCAGTAATGAGTTCATTCCCCACTACAATTATTGATTTTATAGGTTGTCACCCAAAATAAAAGTTTTATTTATTAAAAACCATAAAAAAATATTATGAAAATTATTTGTATAACTTTAATCACTAAAGATACTTTTAAAAAAGTTTTTCTATAAAATAACAATACATAAATACTCCATCCATTTATTTCCACATAAGTTCTTCATTGTTCTATATTTTATACTATAGAAGAGGGAATTGATTCGTGTAATGCCTAGTTTCCTAAAATTTAAGATAAGTAACCATAAATGGATCCTTAGTATGATATTTATTTCCTTCTATCATATCCTTCATTTCCCCTTGGTAATTATTTTCTTTATTTTCTTCTTTCGCACACATAATGTATTTCCCCATTCCATTAATACACTTTCATGGGTGTCTCCTCCCTCATTTATTACGTGATGGAAATTTATCCCTTTTTACTCCATTTTCTCCACCACTTTATCTTCTAAAAAAACATAATCCTTCTCTTCTTTAGTGATTTCAAGAGTGTGTTAAGGTATATATTATTAATCCTATTTTTGAAAAAGAATTATTAGGCATAAACATTATATCTTTCACTACAATCAACATCGGATTTGATTTCTCATTTTAACCACCTTTCGCTTCCTGTTAAATGTTAACATGACTTTTTTCGGTTCTATCCATTGATTAAATCAAAAAAAAATTATAATGTGAGTTACAATAGTCATTGTTAGAAAATTATAAAAAGCTGAAGGAAGGGGCCTCTGAGCGGCGTCTACCCAATATTCCGCGGCGGCTAGGGTTTCACTTCCCGCGGCGTTTTCCCCTTCCCCCTCTGGCCTGGTTCGGCTCAGCTCCTTCGGGTCTTGGATTGGCGTGGCATCTTCTTGCGTCTGAGGTTCGCCTCTCCGGCTTCCGCTCCCGGTGGCGTCGGATCGGTGGTGTTCCGGCCTGCGGCTTGGCGTGCGTCGATGAAGTCTCTGCTCCGGTGTTCTCCGTTGGCGACGCCTCTTCAGATCTATCGGATTTTGCTTTCCGTCTCGGTTCTTCCGCTGTATCCTGGCGTCACCCCAAGTGGTTCCGGCGGGTTCCCGTGGGGAGCTGCGTCGTTCTTCAGTTCTAGAGGGGGGAGGTTTTTTAATCTTGCTGAGGTGCGTTTTCTGCAGGTTTTTTTCTTGATTGCTTCTGGATATGATATTGGTTTTATGGTTTGGATTTGGATCTGGATTTTTGGTTTTCCTTTGAACTGTTTTGGCTTTGTGGTGGCGGCGTGTTTTAACAATGGTGGAGCGTGAAGGATAGTTGTATAGTTTTGAAGGAGGGTTGGCTCTGAAGGAAGAGGCAAGAGGAGAGATGGTGGAGTTTATGAGGAGTTTGCACTCGGTTTTTCTGAACCAGTGGTTAAAGATGAATTTTTCTATTGAGTTGAGTTGCTGAAGGTACAATTGATGACGAGACTGGTTGGTTTCTGGCTGGTTTGATTCCTATGATATGTAATTGTCTGATTTTGGTTTGAACTACTTTTTGGGTTTGGGTAAGATGTTCACCCTCATCCATTTGCTTGTTTACTGCACTTTTTATGTCTCTTTAATAAATGGTCAGAGGTTTTGCCTCTGACTGAACTTTCCTGGTATAGGGTCATTAAACCTTATTTTTTATCTAAAACGCCTTATGTTTAACCTTGGTTATTTATTTTCATCATATGTTCAAATCATTCATAGTGGTTTGTAAATAAATTGTGAATTAACTTAATAATATCCCCTAGGTGGGTCAAACTAGGTGTGTAGTAAGGCATGTTACCATGTACAAGGTTACGCTCGACTCAGGCCCAACTCACCTTTTCGGAGTTGTTAACACTTGGTACAATTATTCCAAAACCACATCCACTTGTAGTATCTAGAAATTGATGTATTTCTAGTAAAACACACATAATCACTAACTTATCAAAATTATAGGATTTTTTTCTATATTTATCTTAAATTTTTATCTAAGTGTTATGTTTACTAATATATTTTCCCTAAACTAGTTCATAAGGATGCTACTAAACAACCTCTAATACTAACTATAGTGACCCAACCCCAGAATCCCATATTCGGTGTATACTACCATTACATTTTCATGATTATAAGAAAATAAATCCTAAAGTATTAAAGAGTTTATTAGTCATGGTAAAACTAATACATATATGAGTCTTCTGTTACAGATAAATACACTAATTACAATATAATTTTCTTTTCAAGGATAACTATATTTCATCTAGAATATCCTCACATATATTTCTTAGTACAATTATTGGATTCAAGGGGAAAGGAAATAAAAAAATTGTGATCTGAAATTATCCTTAATGGATTATTATAGTAGAAGAAATAATGAATCAATGAGAAAATTCATTATAGTGTGGAAAATAACTAAACACACATTCCATATAATTAATAAACTGAGAAGGAAGTGTGTAAACAATATGGAATGGGAAATAACTAAAAACACATCCCATTTAAATAATAAAATGAGAATGAAATGTATACATATACTTTTTCATAGTTAAAGTCTCATGCATAATAAATACTGAATCAAAATAAAGGTAATACTTGATTATTGGACATTATATCTCAGATATACGAAAACCACTAACGTAAAGATCTATACTCCAAATAGTTTAAAACTAAAATTATAATCCTATTTAATTTGTGGAACTAATTTGTCTCATGATAACCTATCGATGCCTAAAGGGGGTATATAAAGTTTGGTCCCCACCAGTTACTTCATGTCCAAATCATTCCTCATATTGAGTAATCAATTTAATTAAGAGAAAATATGTCATATCAAATATCCTTATTTAATAAAGAATACATATTTATCAATATTTCTCCAAATGATCAGATAACAATTAAAGTAAACACTTTATGTAAAAATTATGTATGTCTGAGGAAATAAACATATCCATGATAAATGATTCAGGTAATTTGGGTAAATTAAATGTCTAATGATTACAAGAAATTAAATATTTCAAGGGGGATAACAAAGGTATCAAGGAAGGTAATTTCAAAACTATAATTATCCAAATCAATTATAAACTATAAAAAGTATGAATTAATATGGTATCAATATAGAATAACCCTGGTGGAGTAAAATAAAGGGATTTTCCCATTGATGAATGAAAATATATAAAAATATATTTCAAAAACATTCTTGAGGAAAATATACTTTTTTATTTTGAAAATACAGTTTAAAATTTTATTTATTTGAAAATTATTTTTAAAAAAAAATCTGAAAAGGTATCCTTTAAGACAAAAAAATGATGCTTTGAAGAAATAAAAGTTGGAAGAATCCATATGTGTCTTATAAGGTAAAAAGAATATACCTTTTTCATGGTAAGAAGGTTATATAAATTTCTTGTTTAGAAAGGGAAAAATATTACTTTGAAAATAGATTTAAATTTAAAAAGGGTAAAAATTACTTTAGTAAAAAATTAAAGAATTGATAAAGACATTTATGGAAAATATTTTTAGAAAAAATGGATTTTATAATAAAGTAGGATGTCTCACTAATTAGAAAAATAAAGTTTGGTTTCCTTAAAAACATTCTCTAATACAATTTGAGTTCCAAAAAGTCTGTAAATGTTACTATTACTTAGAAGAGGTTATGAATAAACCAAGGAGAATAAACTAAAAGTATTTATTAAACAGTTATCCAATAATTTCCATTAATATAAATTCAATTGTAAAAAATCTAGAACAAAATGATATTGTGATGTAAACCCATGAAAAGGCCATAACAGTGACATAAGAATCAATCAATGAATAGAATATGTGTATAAAATTTAAATCCAAATAATACTAAAAAATGAGGAAGTAATTTTAGAAAAGAAGTAATATTAAAAATGAGATTCTGCATATAATATTAGAATATTAAGGACAATAAGGAAGTAATATTACCCAATGAAAAGAAATTGGGTTATGAAATTATTTACAACTTTTAACTTATAATTCCAATCCCATTATAATTAAAAATTGGGATTTAAAATCAAAATTAAATGAAGATAAAGTAATTCATGATATAATATATCAAAATGGTTAGTATATAAACAAAAAAAAATATGTAAGTATTGAATATGACATTTACCTCATAGATGTAAAAAAAGTGAGATTAAAATCCCTTATATTTAATTTCCTTTCAGGTGAACATCATTTTCCTCATGTATAATGGTTTTAATAATGTTAATAACTTATAAAATAACTGTACTAATTTTTATAATATCATATATTAACTTATTAGAATATCATTTTACCTATTTTTTAATAATATTTGATTATATTCAATATTTTGGGTGTTAATTACCTAGTTTTTCAGGTATATCTTAACTTGTTATTTTTTTTTCTATTACATTTATAATGATTTAATTATTTAGAAAATTTAAAAAATGATATTAATATCATATATATTCCATATATATATATAATCCATAATATTTGGATATATGAAATGAAATACACCGTTCATAGAGATGGTAGTTCGTACATATGCTTGAACACTAATTCTCTTTCTTTCTCAAACTTAAATAATTTAAATGTAAATGATATATCTGTATATTATAATTATAGTATCATATTTATTTCATACATGTCAAATACATTAATTAAATTCATCCTTATACATTCCATGTATAGTGTGAATGAATCACATCGCTTGGAGGTGGTGGTTGTCCAATAGTGCCCAAATATTGTTATCGTATATACACAAAAAGGAAATAATTAAGGTGTGTGTTATATAAAAATTAAATAAGTATTAATGAAACATAAATATCACATATATCATATATAAATATGTTTTATATCATAATTACAACCGTGAAATGTGGTAAAGGAACAATGAACTGTCACCATTTCGTGAGGTAGTAGTCTGTCGTACACACGAATGATAAATTGGTTACCCATTAGATGGAAGTGTGTATAAGTGTAGGTATAAAACATAGAATAAGAAAACTCAGTATATTTAGGATAATTAAGTCACTATATATTCATAGAATAAAAATATTTTAGGGGGAGTATAAGGAAATAAAATGAAAGTGATCATTGAAGAATGTTACCTCATTTTCGGGTTACTCCTTTGGGTTTATAACAAAAGACGTCATTGGTTGGATTTATAACCAAGGTAATGATTCTAGTAAAGGTTTAGGTATGGGGTTATATTATTCTATCATAGTTTTTATGATTAAAAATGGATTTATATGTGTGAATAAGTGGTAGGGGTGAGTGCCTTTTTATTGTGGAGGAGTGGTATTCTTGTAAATTTTTCAAAAGGGAATTACACCAATGTTTTTCTCTTATAAAGATGTTATTATAATAAACCAAATTTAAAAAAATGGATTATTTGTTTTAAATAATGGAATAAAATTTATTTTTTACTAGCTTATAGGTAATTTTTTCCTTTAAGTTTAAGGTTCTGTCCCTTTTTATGCTAATTCTTTTCTTAATCGTTGTAATTATTTTTATTCACATTCACTAATATTTTTGGTCAAAAACTAAGTTTAAATTATTATACATTATGAATTATGATAATTTAAAAATATTTAATATATTTTCATAAATTACAATAACATAATTGGAAAAAATTTATTTAAAATTAATCCCATAGACGGGACGAAAATGCGGGTTTTTGAAGTAAAAATGTTCAAAAGGTTGCTATGTATTTATATATAGTTTCATAGTAAAATTGATTCCAATGAACTAAACTGAATTAATTTATTTATAATATATGTAATTTTACATTAAACTCATTTTGAAATATAATTTAACCTTATAAGTTATTGAGAAAAAAAGTCAGATTAGAATTAAAATTCTGTATTTTTCACAATTCCTCAAAAAATGAAACTTCACAAAAAATACAAACAATTAACCATAAGAAATTTTTTATTCTCTTATTTCAAAAGTGAAATTTATTTTAACATATAAAATTTATAAAAGTTCAAAAATATTTATTTAAAATAGGTTTCTCATTAAAATGTTCTAAATTTTTATTTTTAGAAAAATAGATATTTGAAGCATAAAAATAGATTTATTTTTATATTATGCTTATCAAATTTTGTTCCATAAATGTAAAAAATATTTTATTGAATAAATAATATATATATATATATATCATTAATATCATTCACTAAGATTAATTAATTTTATTTATTATAATAATAAAAGTTTCATATCATAAAAACATTTATATTCATTTAGTTTTTATATTCATTTCGAATTAATTGGAAACCTATGAATTCATTTTAAATTTTTTTTAAACCCGATATGTTCATAAGTTAGTTAATAATATTCATAAACCTTAATTTAATAGCTATTTAATATCTTATTTTATTAAATAATAGTGTTCTAATTATGTATTGTTGCTCTGTAAAACTTGGTCTTGCATGTAATGCAACTCATCAAAGAAAGTCTTTGTTCCGTGAAGTGCAAGCTAAATCAGAATTGCATGAATTTCAAGATATAAAATATATTAACTTTAATTAAAATATATCATAAAGTATCCAGAGAATATATTATATCAAATAAATATTACTCTTATAATTTTTGGGGTGTTATAGTGGGGGGCATTGGCGACTGGCTCGTCGGGCCGGCGGGACAAGCGTGTCAGGTGTGCAGTAGTAGGCTCCTAGAGATAGTATGTAGGATTAGAGAAACAATGAGCCTAGGTTATGGACGTATTAAGATGTTCTTTAAGGTGGTTTTGGGATGGATTTATTGGGATTTGGGAGGTTGATCGGTGAGATGGGATCCCATGATCATGGTGGAAATGGGATGATGGAACGGTGAAGGGGGGTCGACCTGATACGGTGGTAGACTGCTTGAGGAATATAAAGTTGATTTTAAAAATAATTATAAGATTCCATATAATAATAGGGTGTATTTTTTAAAACAAATTTTTGAAATTTATTTATAGGGTACACATGTTCCCCCTCCCTATCGTAAATTTTTTATTTATTTTATTGTATGTTATTGAATAATCCACCCCACCTTAACGCATACATGTTTTTATGTCAAACCGTAACGTAATCCACCCCCCCCCCCCCATTTTTATTATTTACATTTTAAATTTTAATCGTACACTTAGAATTTAATATAATAAAAAAATGGTTTAAATTTTTATTTTGTTTTTGGTGCATTTCCAACATTGGTGGAAATTAATCTCCCACACGACACTATTTCGACCACTGGATTCCGGCTGGAAAATTTGGTTCGGCAGAAACTGTGTTGAAAAATCACAAATAAATGTGCTCTTTATTTTAAATACCTTCAAAAACTACAAATTATATATATTAATTTTTTCTAATAGTCGTAACCTGGACATTTGATATCAATTTATTCTTTGTTCAGATCTGTTTGGACTAATACAAATCCCAATACTTAATTTAGAGAAAATATAATTTTTTGACTCAGAAAATTCAGATGATTTATCTTATAATAATTATTGATATAGGGGCACACATTAGAAGCTGATGGGACAAGGAATTTAAAAAATTTCATCATTGGAGCAATGAAACTTCATAATCTCAAGAAATCTAAGCCTTGATAATGGTTTAATAATCTCAAATGAATTTATAAAAAAATAAACAAACAATTACTTTGTTCTAATTAGATGCGCCCTCGACTTATACACATCACTGGTGATTATTTCTTAATGGATCTGAGGATGAACCCCTCTTGATCATCCATACATATTTCAAGAATCCATGTTAACATTGATCATCGAATTATGGGTTCTAGTGAGGAGCTATGTTGAATAATTTAGCATCACGATGATCACCATGAACTCATTCAATAGATCTATAAAGGTGTTCTTGGATCGAACCATTAGAATAAAGATTTCTCTATCTATGATGTGGGAATGAGGAGAGAGAAGCTCTCAAATTCATGGGTATGATTAATACCACAAAAAAGAGATCCCACATTCTTATATAGTGGATTCTAAAAACCTATAATGGGTTCCCTGACCCCTATATAAAAAACCCACTACATAATAAATAAATTACATGTTATGAGGAACTAAATGCATCATAAACATTTCTTATATTTTATCGCATACTTTTAATATATAATAAATATTTTGTGTGTTGAAAGATATCTATTAACTCTACTCGTAATTTCTACACATATTAAATGAACCTTAAATATAAAAATAATAATTGTTTGTGTAATATTTTTCCATGTATTCACTTAATAACTTGTTAATACTTTTAATAAATAAATCCAACTCTAATTGGTCTATACTCAAATAATAAAAAATTTATTTATTCATTAAATATTTTTTAAATGTCGGATATCACTTGGATCATATGGTGTGGACCACCATGTCATATTCTCCTATTTTTTAAAACATGGGAGACTTTTGAAAATGTTATTGTGTGTGGCCATCTAGGTGTTTATGTTAATGGAAGTGAATACTATTCAGATACTAGGGGTGGAGTCTAAAAACCCATCAGATACGCTGAAGATATATGAAATAGTCTTAAAAATTAAAACCTTCCTACAAACACATTCCATGTAATATAATTTATTTTTCTCATGATATCTCATATTGCAAGATACACCCTTTATGTCATCATCCTTTCGAGATTTATTATTCATTTACCTAACTAGATGGACATACCTTCTTCTACCACAACCATAGAAGTATAAAGACACTACCATTATGATCATATAGGCCCAATATATCCCTTCCATTTAGAAGCGGCAAATTATTACTTGATTATTCAATCAATGTTATACCATCAATGACACACCCAATATAGGATACCATCCTATGACTCCAATTCCATAATTGTTTCCTTTCATTAAAGTACATGATAAAATGGTACACAATGATAATAATATCATTCCAGGAGACCATTACACATGATTTCATATAGGAATAACCAATGACACTTGAAACCTATAGTGTTAATATTGGTGATTTAGTCTTCATGATCTAATCTAATTGACATCACTATGTGAGAACATCATGATAAGAAGTTTCATGGCTTATGAGCTACCAACACATAATAGTCACACATCATTTATGTCATGTCATCATGATATTTCTGGTCTATATGATATATATTTAAGATTGATGTTGTATTATCTCAAGGTTATCAATAAATAATGAGAACTATTATAACATTTTTATATTATAAATAGTCCAAGTAAATTTTCATTTAAAAAGTGGAAATAGAATTATCAAAAATATTGTGGTTGGATTACATCATGAATATCTCATTGTATACATGATATGGTAATCAAAAAGTGTTGTTTATGTTTGGTCTCAAGAACCCACTATTTCGATATCCTTAACCATTTTAAAGCTTCCAACATCCTCCAATGCCTTCTAGACCAAGGTTTTAACCATAATAATTCTCAAAAACATCACATAGGACATGTCAAAAATCAAATTAAATTTTCCACTAAAAATTAAAGTGTTACACATTCATATGCTAGAAAACTAATTTCAAATTCATAGTGGTTTTTTATTGTTTTATTATTTCTAGGATGGTTAGTTGTTTACATGAAATTATACACATTTAAGGGCTATACTACCCTTAAAAGGTAGTATTTATTCTTCCCAGTTAATCTAAGATAATTACATGGATTTCAATTTATCCTATCAAAAAATTACTAAGTTGGGGCTACTCCAACTAGAATATTCATGGGTTTTGTCATCTCCCACAAAATGGTTATAAATGTTGGGTTTCTCATTAAAAAAAGTATTGGGTTCATATTGATCTTTTTTAAAATTATAAGTTAATATTTATACCAAAAAATTATATATTGGCATTACTCCCATTATAAATGTACTAGGTTTTGGCTTCTCCTATTTAAAAATCTCTCTCATAATATAATGGGTGTCATACACCATAGTTGGTGTGTGAAAAGTAGATATAGACTTGTTTAGATCCAAAATACTATAATTTTTTTGTCTTTATATATTTATATTTCTATTTTCACTCTTCACACTTTAATTTAATAATTTGGGTTGGAATTCATTAATATTAATTATCCACCAAATTACTCTATTTAATTTAATTAAATGTAATTTTAAATTAACAATTCACACCCCCCCCCCCTCTTATCCATTTTCATTTTCATGGTGGGACATAAAAATTGGATCTATCCTAGTTTCACCCATGAGTAATAACCCTGATAAAGGTTGGTTGGGTTTTAACTCAATCTTCACAGTGTTCACAATAGATAGCCCAAACATTACACTTGTATTGAAAATACTAGTGGATATTCTTTAGTTAATTAAAATTTTCTTTTTGAACCCTTATGAACGATCTTCATAAATTGTTTTGTATGTTTTGGTATTATAATTGGAAATATACCATGAAAAATATATATTAGAACCTATAAATTCAAAATTTAGGGTATATATGTCATTTATGATTTACTATTTCGAATTTAAAAGTTTTTATTTTTATATGATTATTTAATTTTTGATGAAAACACATAGTGGTGCACTGATTACATCCAAGGTATAAAATGATTCTATTATAAATATTTATAGGATCATACTTACTATAGTTCTATTTCTTCATCACTTGGTATAATTTGATGTGATATTGGCTATTGATTGGTTCTCCATACCCAGTGATCCTATAAATTTTCAAGATAAAGAAATCTAATTTCATATTCCAAATTATCCCATTATCAAATATAAATACAAGAATTATTTTTAACTCCATTTGGAAAAAAACTTCCTTAATATGAGTCTTAATACTCAATAATGAGGGATACTTGACTCAAACATTTGGAATGGAACTAAACATTGGAAACATTCCAAATGTTTCATTGGATATGGAACCATTGGATTATATTTTTCTAATTTTATTGGAGGTTATTATTACCATTTAGACAATATTAATTGATTTGATATGTGATCTTGAAATACATTTGTGAATGATATGTCTCTAGAAACACCTAAGGCTTATAATAAAATATAGAAGCATATTTTTCATAAAATATTTCAATATATTCCAATTATTAAGGAATGGGTTATTTTCATAGTTTTTCTTAATATAGAGAGGTAGATATTATATTAATCCTTATCTACACATAGTTTTTGTCACTAGTGAGTAATATTTAAAAATGGGAGGATATAATTTATTTCGGGGGGTGTAACACCCAATGTTTTAGAAACCATTTTATTTTCTTAATTTATATGTCCATAATTATAATATAAGTTTATTTATTCTTTAAAATGAATTAAAATTGACAATAAAATGATCCATATAATATTTTAAACAATCTAACAACACTTTATCAAATCGTAGTAGAACATTGAAAAAAAGTTACATGAAATAATATATTACATACCATAGAATATTACATACCATAAATGATTAAATCCAGTAAAAGTGCATAAATTAAAATGGGACAATCAGTATAAAAGAGTAATATATTTCAAAATAGAAGATCCCTTGGATCAGATTCACTATTGTGAATCATGTTTAGTAGAACTGAACCTACAATGATAAAAAATAAATATCTAGAAATGTGAAAACATGTTGGAAAATCAAAATTAAAATTATAAGAATGAAAATTATGCTTTGGGAAGTTGGAAAGGAATGGGTTTATTAGATGTAATGGGGGTAATAAGTCCATTATATAGTTATTATAATGGATTATAAAGTCATTGGGTATAGTACCAGTAAACATGTTACCAATATAAAATTATTGACATATAGTTAATATACATAAAGTTTATTTAGAAGTAAGAAAATATCAATTTTCATTAAATATAATTTATTTGAAATAAAATAAAATATTTTTTAATATAATTAAAAAATTCTAATTCATTGGTCGAAATTCATTTTTTTTAAAAAAAATGTTCTTATGAAATATTCATTTTTCTAAATTTATTATTTTAAAAAAATGATATCAATAAAATATATTTATAAATTCAATTAATTATTAAAAAAATTAACAACATTTATTAATTAATTATGTAATAATAATAAACACCAATTTAATTAGTCGTGGTTAAACAATAATATTTTATTATTTTAATAAGTATACATTTATTTAAAATCAAAAAATTTCATATTCAATGTTGGAATTTTAGTAAAATGTATTTTTTATATAAATAAAAAAATTAATAAACATTCATTCTTTGATTATTAATTGGTTATAAGTAAACATAAAATCAATTTATGTTAAGAAGACATATTTTTCTAAGAATTATTTTTATGTGTGTAATGTTTTTTATTTTAAATTAAATTAATAAATATTAAATATTGATTTTAATGAAATTTATTGATAATATATATAATAAAATAAACCAAATAGCTATTATTTTTCAAGAAATAAGACTAAATTCATTTTCTACTTAAAAGATACATTTTTTATGATTTTTTTATATATTTTCTATTTTATATTAAAATTTATTTTTATCACATTTAGAAATAAAATATAATAAAATGGATCTAATAGTTAGAATAATTATTTTAAATTTAGTTAAAAATTATAATTTCTTTTTTATAAAAAAAATTATCGATGTAAAAGTTAGTTACCACAAAAAAAAGTAAAACTGTTAATTCCAAAGAAGTTTTTTTTAATAATTGTGTAATTTTTATCTAAATTAATTAAATTAATCTATTTTAAAACATAAATATAATATAATTTTTATATATAATGAAATATATTAACACTCATTTAATTATTAATTAATAGGAAATTAAAATAAGAAAATGTAATCATTTAAAAGTTATTTTTTATAAATACAGTTTATCTCTATATATAAATTTTTAATTTAAATGTTCAATTTATCACATTTAAAAATTAAATTAGATCAAATAGAGCCAAAATTTGAATCAAAACATAAAAAAATTGTAGGTTTCATCATATACTGTTTGGTAAAAAATTAATTACCCAGGTAAAAAAACTAAACAAGGTAAAAAAGGTAAAAAGGGTAAAAAGTGATCAAATAAATTTGCTTTAAGTTTTGTAATTAAAATGATACTTATGAATTATAGAAGTAATTTTCTGTGTTTTTGGGTAATACATAAATTTTTCACCAATATTTCCTCATCTAACTCACCTAACCCTCGTTTGATTTCATCTTCACCCTTTACCTAACTTAATTTCCCAAGGAAAAGTCTCTCATTTTCACCTATAAAAGGATCTCACTAATACCCATTAAAAACCCAATATTATCCTAATAATATCTCTTGAATACCTACTAATTTTTCATCTCTAATATTCCTATAGTATTTTTGGGATCCCCTAGTTACATGAAGGATTACTAAGAAATTAATTTTGATGGATTTAAGTAAGAGAAAGATAGATTTCATCAAAGTAGGTAATGGGATTTTATTCTTTCATTTCAAAACTAAATCATATAAAATTTTTATTAATATATTTATCTATTTTAATGATGTTATATTAAATTAATTATTCTTTTTATAATGAAATATTTCTATTATATATCTCTATACTCTTACTCATTCATTAGTACAACATGTTCTTGTCTGGGTCAGTTCAGCCACCTATTTGAATGATATTATACTAGCTTCACCATCACCAAAAAAAATGAGTATAATGAAATTAATACTGGTAATATATGATATTAATAAAGAGATAATGTTTTGTGTTTTTTATGTAATTTTAATGTAAATATTTAACTAATTATAAATATACCATTTTTGTTCGTTAAAACTACCAGAACAAGCCTGTTATAAATTTTCTCTTAGAGAACCATAATCAAAACACCAATGGAAAAAACATGGAACTTAATAAATAATTTGGGAACTTATTTTATAATACCTTTAATAATCATGTAATGTTTAACTTAGTGTTAAATAATTAAGATCATTATCTCCATTGTGAGACATATCAATAATAAAAATAGCTAACGTGTGATGATAAAAATAACCAATGACTGACTAATGTATGTGTGATGAATGATTATAATTGAAGAGTAAAAAAATTAAATTTATATTAAAAGGTATATTAAATAAGTTATTAATATGATAAATTTTATTATACAAAATTTTATATCACTTCCACAGAATTTAGGAGTAATGGTAAGGGTGTTTCATCTCAATTTTCATCAATACAGATATTATTCATATTCATAAATTTTTTTATTGATGTGGTTCATATACTTCCCATATAAGTATTTATATCAATATTTTAATTCAATTCAAAGGATTTGAAAATCTATCTCAATTTCTTTCTTACAATTTCTTTGGATTCAAATTTTACCAAATCCATAAGGGTTACTTTTCCAATTTCACATTAAAATAATGATTGTACATATCTGAACATAAATTTGGATAAATTTTTTGTTATTTATCTCTTAAATATAGTATATTTTATTATCCTTTTTTTATTTATGGTTTTAACATTTATTCATACCATTTTAACTACCTTTGGTTTATAATTCTATTAAAATGTTTCTTATAAGTAAACCCACCCATATGTCTTCTTGTCTATCAGGAATATTTATCTTCCATGTTTATATACTTTATTTTACTTTATGGTTGTCCTTATATACACTTAAATTATTTCTTATGATCATTTTATAATTTATTTGAGTTACTTTAAAAAATATTATTGTTATATTTTTAGTGTAATATTCACAGGTAATTTTCTAATGACTTGTCCATTATTTACTAAAGGATAAAAGGAATACATTTTCAAAAAAAAATTCTATATGAACACATTTTACCTCTATTACTATTATTTTTATTTAAGAAAATTCCTCTATATGTTTTCATGGTTTTCCCAAGAAATTTTTATTCCCAATGTTTTTATAAATAATTTTTTCTTAAAATAAATAATATCAATAAAAAATTTGTACATCGACAAGTGTGGTATATAACACTAAAACAAAAATTAAAAATAAAACTCTAGCATGAGGACTTAACCCTACGATTACTCCCCAAACCCAAATCCACCTTCACTACCCTAACTGACTGTGGGGGATAAAAAAGGCCAGTAGTAGTAATGTATATTTCTTCTTATTTTTATAATAAAATTTATAATGATATTATAGAATTATTTTTCATCAATGTAAACATAATTTAATGCCTCTTATTTTCTTATGGGGATATTCTCTAATGATATTATCCATATTCTTTATTTGGATGGCCTATGATCACATATTTGTTCAAGAAACTCATATCATTATCATGGGATATTAAGGTTATGATAGAATAATGAATATGTTCAAGTACTTATGGCATAAATATGTATGGTATTTTTTATTATATAGGTGGTTCCATTATATACCTCTAATGAATTGGGTAAATTTTTATATCTCATGGTCTCAAAATGATACATGGGTGGTAATCTAAAGCCTAAAAATGGTATTTTTATGTTTATCCCAAGATAAAGAAGGTACACTAGTGGTTATACTAAAATGAAAAGGGTACAGGGATGGTTATTCCAATCTTAAAAAGGGTACATGGGTGTTTAAAAACCCTAAAAAGGTACATTGGTGGTTACCTCGGGCCTATTATACTCTGGTAAGGTGGTTATCCAAGCTTATAATGTGATGAAATTATTAGTTGTTAACCCTTACACATGTTATATTCTCATAGTAATTCAATTTTATTATACTATTCATCATTCTTATATCATGTTCAAATATAGTTTGGAAAGTTTGTGTTTTTAGCACTAGACCTAGGAATGCAAGTTTACGGTGCCTAATATACTATGATCAAGTATATTAATTCCACAATAACTAATAAAATCTTAAATGTGTCAACTCTAAACACCGTCCAAAAAATCACTTTGATACCACTTTTTAATGACATGTTCCCAAAAAAACCCACCATGATTAACCTAAAATATCAAATATGACTCCCCAATCCTTTTTAAAATAGTAATATATATGGTATTAGAAATTCTGAATATATGTAACAAAAAATATGGGATGAATTTCCCTTATAATTGATTGTTAGTATATAAATAATGAATGTGTGAGATAAATCTCCAACACAATGTAATCACCAAAATCAATGTTATTTATGTCATCAATGAATGAATGCTTCACCTTTATAACAACATGAAATAAAAACCAATGGTAAAAGAAGAACATCAAAATCCACAAAGCATGGATATAAAAAACAACCCTGGTATATCTCTATTGTGGTATACATATACTCTTACTGCATCTATTATTTACTTCCAAGATAACACATCTTATCAAAACCATCAATACATTCATAAATAATTAAAAAATTGATATAAGAAGTAGTGATGGGTATGTTCATTACTCGGTAGGTTCCCACTCAGGGGTTTTATTATACCAATGTAATCTAAGCACAAAAATGAATCTATGAGTGTAAAATATAAAAAAACTATCCCACTACTAGGTAAACTCTAGTATATAGAACTTCCCTATTGTTCATCACAACCATAGTCCCAAAAATCAAAAGGGTGTTTATTTATAATATAACTAACATAACTGAATCTATAAAAACTAGATCCCCCAAAATCACACCAACCATGCTAGTATCTTACACCCAACATCACTCATTATGCCACTGAACCACAAAAAGCATTATTTTATCATTATCATTCATTTAATAGATATAAATATATGGTGTATGGATAAATTCCTACTCAAGTGTTCATATAGTAAGACACAGAATAAATAGATGCTAGGAAATAGACATATGTACCATACATGGGAGGTGATTCATGTTGTCAATGACTTTATTCTATAACTCTAATAATTTGATATATAGTAGGAATACAAACATCACGTAATCCCAAATCAATATTCTATACACTCATGGGATCTACACAATGCCAAAACAGGGTATAACCTTTACTATATCACAAATATAGGTATAAATCAATGCATAAAATCCTTCTTTTTTCAATAGGGAGGATTATCACAAATCCCAAAAACCATTTCACTACTCTTCACCTATGAATAACTGATTTCCTAGAAATAAGATATGTACAAATAAAAGTATTAGTCATATCCATAATAAAACTAAGTCAAAATATAAAGGAAAGGAAACACCTTCCAAACCACTCTCTTTGTACCACAGACAATCCCAAATTCACCATATGAAACTCGCCATCTAGAATCACACCATTTGAAATTCACCCTCCATAACTCATAATCTAGAGTCCCTGACTGAAACACGCCTTCCAGAATTAGAATTCAATCTAATATTTTATCACCATCTCTAAAAAAAGTAGTTGGATCTCAAAACACAACCATCATAATATAATTTTATACCATAAATGAAAGATATATACCCTAAATACCATGAATTTGACCATATAATTTTCTATTATGGGTGAAATTATTATAATATGACATGTATGAAACCTAAGAAAATTGTTTGCGTTTTTTTAAAGGATATCATATGCTATGTTATGTGATAATATGCCACTACCTTATCATGGTAGTGGAACATTAAGGAGTTAGCATTCAACTTTTCCTATGTTTTCTATCATTAAATTGGGTGTTTTATAAGATGCAAAGATCATGAGAAGTGATGTATTCAGGTGATGAATCCATGGTATCTAATAACATTAAATCATACATTAAAAATTCCTGGTTTAATAGATGGGACCATTATAATTCATATATGAGGTAATATACACCATTGATATGGCATGGTTTATTCTTTATCAAGCTCCTTTCAACTCTTCATCTTCTTGAATCTCTGTTTTCTTCCTTTTGTTCCCCTATGAGACATTTATCATATCATTAGAGCTTATTTTATGTGATGGATGGTTCATCTCATCCCATTTATACACCATACAGAGGAGATTAAGATGACTTACCTTAAGTGATCTTTATCAAGAAAGATGAAATACAAATGAAACAACAATTTATAGTGCAAGGTACATACATGCAGTACTTCTTCATTTTAGTTATTACATGGTTTTGTGTTTCTATCATGGTGATATTTGGTTTACAGTTTCTTATTTCTTCTACTAATTAGATTAAGTGTTAATCTATCCTAAGAAACCTAATAGTTGTATAAGAGATTTACCATATTTAATGATTCATGAAATGATTTTATAAAATAAAGAAAGTGTATATTTAATTATTTTTATATTCTTTATCATAAATTATGATGGAGAATTTATATTATAGGATTTAGGTCTTGAAATATGATATAGGGTATCATAGTCTATGACATAGTTCAAACTCTTTGTTTTTATACATATCATAGTATATAATATGGGATGTTTTATCTAATGATAGTTTCATTCCATGAATGAAAAAAAATCATCATACCAAAAATATGATATAATATATATTGTAATTAGTGAAAATTCTAGGGATGAAGTTTTTAATTCCATGTAAGGCTTATTGTAATTTGTTACAAATGTGTGAACTGGGTTATTCATATGAAATGATATATTAATATTACATGTTCCCAATTGTAATTTTTTTTTCCTTACATATTGATTGTTGTAAAGAGTAATAAGGGTGCCACTTTTTTATTATTTTATACGTATTTATTTTAACCCTACATGTGCTTTATTGTAGTTCATGAGTAATACCCCGGTGTAGGGTTTAATCAAACATTTTCTTGGAAGATATTGATTAATCACTTGTGACAAATATCATGCAGGCACTTATCCTAGAGTATGATCATTGTAGCTCTGAGTTTGTAACACCTATTAAATTTATTTTAAAATAATACTATACTCAATATGTTTCTTCTCATGAAACACAAATCTTTAAGTGAACAATGATATATTATAAATAAATGATTATTTAAATGTGGCCATTTTAATATAGCTGTTAAATTTGAAGTATGAATAGGAATAAACACATTATGAAAAATATATATAAAGCATTCATAAAATTAAAATTTATTTATCAATTCATAATAAATATGTACTCAATTTTCAATAAATTCATTTTATGATTCAAAAATATGTTATCTTCAAAAATAATTTTTATTACATTTTGTGTATGAAAATTTTAATTAATTTCTATCATTTTTTATAAATTTTATTTGAGAATATTAAAATAATTTTTTAAATTATTATTTCAACATTATCTTATGGTGAATTTTTGGTATTTTTATAAAAACATCTATTGTTCAGTGAATAGTGAAAAGTACCAATTTTTGTAAAACTATCATTTCTTTTAATTAAATAAAGTTATTTAAATGTTAAATTATGTTTATAATTTTATATTAAATAAAAATAAGTCTCATTTAATTATATATATTCTAATTAATTAAAAAATAATCAAAATTATAATTGATTTTATAATAAGTCAGTTTTTAGGCTCAAAAAAACATTTTTCTAAAAATTATTTTCCGTTTAATTTAAAAATGTATATAAAAAAATATTTCTCAAAAATTATATTAATTTATTTTTTAAAAATTGATTATATACTTTCAGTGAATAAGGTAAATTTTCTTAAATATTCCTCTTTTATTTTTTTCATTATGAATAGAAATCATAGTAAATATTTCTCACCTCAGTAAGGGTAAAACATGTAAAATAAGGGTAAAACATTGATATAAGGCTTTAAAATCTCTCTAATACTTTATTTCATCATATATTATGATTTATATCTACCATTATCATCTAATATTCTATAATATATCATTTTGGTGCCATTTTTTTTTGAAAACCTTCATATTTTCTAAGTCAAATAAAATTCTAAATTGTCACTCTCTTTCTTTAAATTTATCTTATATGTTCACAAAGAGATAATAAGATGTTTTCAATGAATAATAAATTTTATATTTAACATAATTAATTTTATTTTATTATGGTAATTTATTTTTAGTTATTTATGGTATGGTTATATAAATACTTACACAACACTGCCATAGTGCTTGTGCAAGCAATAAACAAATCAAAAAAATGATTTTAAAAATGTCAAAAGTAATATTTTTTTGTTGAATTATGCTATAAAAAACATTTATGGTTAATAATAATGTATAATTTATTTTTAATGTGTTAACATTATAATTTCATACCAATCATAATGTCTTTAATGTTAAAATATGTGAATAGTTATTAAAATGATATTAATGGTATTTTATATTGAATAATATATTATTAAAAGATTTATAAATAATAAAAATATTTAAATAGGAAAAGGGGGTGATATAGGGTATAAAATTTTATCCCTTATCCATTTATGAGTAAATTTTTACCCTATAAGTAAATTTATTACCCTTTATTTTTAAAATCGTTGTTACCATAGTTAATGTTAAAATTTGTTAAAAAAAGGGATAAGACCAAAATATATTTTTTAAAATGACACATAAACTCTTCCAAATTTCATTAGTTTTGGGTATTTATACCTTATAAAATATTATATTTAAATTTTTGGGAACTTCATTCCACTTTCACTTGAAAAAATAAACTTTATTATATTATAATATTTTAAGTAAATTCAGGTGTGTCCCTCCCTTCACTATAAAAGGACACCACACCTCCACTCTTTCTCACACCACCATGATCCAATTATCTCAAAAAAACCATAAAACCCTCTTATAAAAATCATTATAAAATTTATAGATGTTCTGGTATCTTCAAAATACCAACCCTGGGATCCTTAAGAATAAATCTACAGGAGGTCTCTCAAATATTAAGTTATCATCATAAACAAATGTTTTTATTTTACTTATTATTCCACTTACGAAAATTATATCCTAAACAATACAATATAATAAAATTATTATCTATAAAATAATTATATATTACTATGTTACTGTAATAAACTTATTTTCCTCCATTCCATCAAATGGGAAATGAAAATATCACTCGTGTGTATGTGTGGACTACTACCACCAAGTAACGATATGATTCATTTTCCATCACCATATTTAGTGGTTTGTTATTGTGATGAAATTAATGTCTATATATGATATTTATTACATAATTATTCTTTTTAAATTATAATATATAATCTATATTATTAACTTTCCATTCATTGTAAAATAATAACTTCGCTCCTACGTACGTGTGGACTCCCACCTCCACGAAGTGATGCGATTCATTTTTCATTCCCACTTTACATGGATAGAAAAAATGATATATTTAATGAATATATATTATTTTAATTATATAATAAATATTATATAAAGGTTATTTATAATATAAATTTCTTTTATTCCATCCAACAAAAAGTAAAAACATATTTTGTGTGTACATACAAACTATTGTCCCTATAAATTGATGTAATTAATTTTTCATTACCAATTTATATGAATGAATATAAAATTATATATCATAAATAAATATAATAAAAAAATATAATAAATATTTCATGATTAATGTTCTGACTATGATGAAATCATGACTAAGAATCATGTACTAGAAGAATCAAACAGAAACATGCATGGAAAATAGAACAATCTTCACCAGAATTTCCATTTTATAAAAGAATTACTAATAAAATTATAATTGTAAATTATAAAGGGATTATAAATAATAATTTATTTTTTAATAAGTTTCTGTAATATAGTTAAAATAAATCTATGTTTTTATACATAACATTTAATGTGTATGATTCAAGATAGTACTTGATGTAAGGGTTTCTCATCTCACTTTTGTTTCTATGAGGCATATGTCATATTCACCCCTTGTATCTTTCATGTGGTGCATATAATACCCCTTTGATATTAAATTTAATTAATATCATTATATTTAGGTTATTTAAAGTTTTATTTTAATTTATTTCCTTCATAGGTTTATTATTCAAAAGTTACCAAAGTAGAAAGGGTTTGGGTTACAATATCATTTCTTTTCAGGCTTATCTAAGCAGAATTTATATAGATAATATCATTTAAATAAATATATTTATTTATCTTATATTTATTTATAGATTTTTTATATATTATTAACATTTTTCTCTCTTTGGTACTTAAAATGATCAAGAAAATGATCTTTAAAGGAAAACACACATAATTTCCTTTTTGTTCAACGAACCTTCACTTCTATGTCCATACTCATAAAAACTGATTTATGAAATTTATTACCTATTATTGAAGTTTTTTAAAAAGTTCATTCCTACTAACTTTTACTTTATTTAAACAGGTTTGAAAATTAATATTTATAAATTTTTTTCGAACAATTCATATTTAACTATTTAAAAAAGTGTGAACGGAATGATTTATTTTAATATAAACAAAATTAAATGGTTTTCTTGATGTCATGAAGATTATTTTATTTTTCATATTCCTTTAAAAATTCCTCTTTTTATTTTCAATTAAAATGATTCTCATAATTTTCTGGTAATTTGTAGTTAAAATATCATCAGAAGAAAAGGGTATTTTCTCATGTTGTAAAAGAAAGGATAGAATGATATTTTAAAGGTATTTTACATTTATGTTAATATACTTAAAAAATATAAGATTCATTATAGATATTATCATATTATACCATTAACTTTCTTTCTCTATATGACTTATGTTGACCATTATTTATGGATGATTCTATGAAACCTGTTTCTTTCCCATGAATTAATTAAGTTAATATGAAACCCTTAAGAAACATGTTTCTTTTACATGGTTTAAGTCATGATTGATTGATCAATACTTGTGGAACCCATTTAATTTTCATAGGTTATGATATAATGATTATTTTTTTGTGATCTTTTGGAATGCATATTTATCATTTTCATTATATGACAGGTGGTCTTAGAATTATATAGCCCTCCAATGTAGTGGGTAATGATGAAAGAATTGAGAAAATCATAAAAGTTGATGGATTTGATAAAATATTATGTGATATAAGAGTTAATAAATGTGACATCCTAGACCTAGGTGCCACTCAGAGGTTCTCTGAGCCTAGTGGGACATTTGGTATCAAGTGAATCTCCCTGAATGTTAGAGGCAACCAAATTGTAGTGAGGCCTAGGGTATGTCCATTTGGAGACTATTCCCTCATTTCTAGAGTGTATAATAGCAGATAAGTAAAATAATAGGTAAATAGTGGAAATAGAAGAAAATATATGGAATAGTGGAAACATACACTATAGACACTGGAACAGTAACCCTACATAGAGGAATCAAAAATAACATCCAGGAAATAGATAATAATACTCAAATATGGAAACTAAATCATATAAAAATTTATGATAAGGTATGTCATGTATCAATAAATTTGGAAAACATTGATACAAAGTAGCAGGAAGTAGTACTATACAAGATATGTAAAAATAATCCTAAAACCATCCAAGCATCTCAAGCTCCATCTCATTAATTTACTACAAATCTCCATCCTAAAGAAATCATGAAAGATCAAAGAGAGATGCTTCCCCTTATCAATGTTTTCATTCAAATAATCTATTTGGGTAGCAGTAGAGACCCAAATAAGATGTTAGATATTCTCTATAGGCCACCACCAAAGGCATATATACCATTTAGTCTTTGAAATATAAATTGATAACATCTAGGAAAATATATGTGAAATTTAAATTAGTATAGTAACATAAATATCCTAGTACCTACTTTAACCTTAGTTGGACATGTCTATAAATAGGTAACGATTTAATTAATTCATTATGTTAATTTTAT
Source organism: Viscum album (assembly GCA_963277665.1). NCBI lineage: Eukaryota > Viridiplantae > Streptophyta > Magnoliopsida > Santalales > Viscaceae > Viscum > Viscum album. The sequence goes on along the minus strand of OY728132.1, from coordinate 25,224,788 downwards.
ATAATTAAGTCATGTGAGGCATAACTAGTAAAAACATCACATCATTATAATAATAATAATAAATGATCTATGGTATAACAAGGAATCTTGTAATGATTATAATAAATAAGTGGATACAAGGTAATAACCAAGGAATCCCTGACCTTAGGGGTTTAGCCAACTCAATAATAATCTATAGCCTGGATATAAGGGGTCTTCATGTAATCCTAGTGGAAACTACCAAGGCATTCCACTGTAATATGTGTCTAAATGAGTCCAAGGATCTCATCCAAGGTAAAATGGGACAAGCAACGATGGGGTAAAATGGGTTTATCCATGGACCCACATGTCCTAAAATTTCATGTTAGATACAATAAGTTTATCCATGGCATCCTAATATATAAAACATAATGTAGGTATCCAATAGTGTCATAATATGAATCCATAAGTAAATAAGGATTGGGTTCCAAGGTGGTTATCTCCCTTGGTAACCGAAATCCCTAAATAAGAATAGCGTCTATGAGTGCTCAATGAATTACTTTAGGAATATAAGGCTTGAATGAGTCTGACCATTCCTATGAATATATCAAGCTCCATATAAAATATAAAACTTATAAATTATTAATTTAATAAATTATGCCATTTAATAGTCATTCAATTTAATAAGTCATACGGTTCAAGTAATCTCATTTTATTAGTGTCATAAGTCAAAAACGGCATGCAACCATTTATTAGTACATGTGAGTCATAATCAATTCATTAGGTTTACTTAACTTCCTTCTATTAATTATGGAAAGGTGTGGTGTTGATAGTCTTTCAATTACATTTAATTATGTCAATTCGTAAACAATGTATTCTTTTCAATTTACCATTTAAATTATTCATTGATTAATTAATCATTTACATTAAAAGGGTCAAGTGACACTATCGTTTACAATGGATAACCATTATAAATTCAATAATCATTCTATTTAGGAAGGTTTCACAATTAAAAGGATAAATCCATAGCACACTCGAACAGTGGTGCATATGAACATAAAAATCCACTAAAGGAATAATTATGGAAAACACCCTACATGGTGTGGTCAATATTGGGGATTTACCCAAAAATGATGATGAAAAAATATAACATGAGTCTTAGAACACCATTACAATGACTATAATAAAGGAACATGAATTTAATAGGCTATTCCTGATGAAATATTCATGTGAACACAACAAAAATCTATAAAATGGAGAGACTTGAGGGATGATTCATAGACCACATGGATTAAGATCATATAACCCTCCTCATCCAGTGTTAGCCTTTAGTTTTTTCTGGATTTGAACAAATATAAATAATGGATAAATGCCCTAAAAATAGGGCATACGAGCCTATATCTGAATAACTCCACCAAGGAGAAGAGAAATGAATAACGGTAAAGATTAATAGAGTACTTAATGAATCCTATCTAGTGCGAAGAACAAGGATCGAATCATACATGAGATGAAGGAATTAGAACAAAACCTATAAAAATATGCTTTGCAGATCATTTGGGAGAAAAGATTGGTTGGATTTGTTCTAGGATGAGAAAACCAAGTAAGGATTTAACATAAAAGGAATTTGAGGGAATTTTGAAATTTTTTACACCAAATAGGGGTCACATGGTTTGCCCGCATGGTTGGAAAAATCGGGATCCAACCATACACCCTTTCCTACTTCAAGGGGAACCTTGCACTTTTTATGTGTATGGTTTAACAAGACACGCATAAACTATGTGGTGTGCCTCTACTAAAAATTATAGGTTCTCCCACATGGTCGTGTTCCCCCTAATGAATGGTTTCATAAACTGTGTACCTTTGGATAGTGGCATGAACCACCTCACATGGTTTTACTAAACCTTGTGGCTTAAATCTCAATGTTTCTACTAATTGTTAGGCCTATTTTTCTTTCTCAAAAAGTTGGGTTCTCGGCTCTGAAAATTCCCGAGACACCCCATGAAACTTCCATGAAGCCATCGGTAATTTGTATTAGGTTGAAAATAAATAATTAGACTAAATATAAAAGGATCCATACCTGAGTAAAAAAACATGGTGCACATAGTTTTACCCCTTTAAAGTAACTCATCCTCGAGTTCACCTTCTAAGCGTGGTGAAACACTGTCTGAGAATAACTCTGGCCACTGGGCACATACATCAGCGCCCATCTCCCCCAGTATCATTCTGTACATAGTTATGCTACCATGGCACCCATATTAAAGGGTAAGACTGTCCTCGAATAGGATTTTTGATCCATTCAATGATATTTAAAAGATACTTCTCAAATTAATTATCGACATCTAACTCAACTTACTTAGGATTAAATGTGTGATACGGGTCGGCATGATACCAAGGAAGTTATGAAACATGGAATATATCATGAATGGAATGGTACCTTTGAGGTAGTAGAAACAAATAGGTTATTGGACCAACTCTCTCTAGAATCTCAAAAATCCCTACATAATAAGTCAATATCTTCCCTTGAATTTGAATTTGTCTATGCCCTAGCCTAGGCGATACCCAGAAGAAAATATGATCCACAGTCTTCAACTCGAGAGGTCATCGATGGAAATTAGCATAATATTTCTATCTATAATGAATAGCAGAAATATTATTATTGATCAGCTAAACCTACTCCAAAGTCTCATGAATGAGATGAGGACCTAATAGGGATGCCTCTACTACCTCTATCCAGAATAGGGGGAATGGAATAGCATGCCATACAAGGCCTCATAGGAATCTATCAGAATTGTAACCTAAAAGATATTATTATAGGTTAACTCAGAGAGAGATATATAATTCTCCCAGGAACCAATGAAATCAAGGATTAATTCCCAAATCATGTCCTCTAACACCTATGTCATCCATTCCAATTGGCCATTAGTATGACGGTAAAAAGATGTTCTTAGAAGCACCTATGTACCCATATCTCTCTATAACTATTTCCAAAACCATGAAATAAAATAATAATCCCTATCTAAAATGGTAGTACAAGGGACCCCCCATAGTTGTATGATCACACGAAAATATTGTCTTCCCAGATCATAAACTAAGTAAGTCTCTCAAATACGAATAAAGTGGGGCACTTTCATTATGTTGTCAATTACTACCCAAACTGCGTCACTAACTTAAGGAGATCATGGTAAACTGACTAAAAAGTCCATAGAAACATCTACCCATTTTCATTATGGGACTGTAAATGGTTGTAATATGAAAACAGGTCGCTAGTGATCTGCCTTCACCTACAGATAGGTGGAACACCAAGTAACAAATCCTACTCTTTTATGTTTCATCCCATACCACCAATACTGGTGTTTCATATCTCGATACATCTTGATGATTCCTGGATGATCTAACCACTAAGAGTCTTGGGACTTTCACATAAGTTCCTATATTATATTAAATGGAACCTAGATACACCCATGTATATGAAGAATTTCATCTAAACCAATAAACCAATTCATAGGTGGGTCCTCACTAGTGATACTCTCCTAGAAAACCAAGATTCCAAGATCTAAAAAATGCCAACTCGTCACCATCTGAGGGAGTGATGAGGTAACTTTCAAGGATAAGAGACAAGATTGTTATTGACTATCATGAAACTCCAGATGTATCTTTGAAAATCGGGCCATCAATTTCCATTAATCATTATCTTCCAATATGGCATATGCCTGAGTTTTATAACTTAGCACATCTGGCACCACATTTACTTTTACATGAATTTAGGAAAGATCAATATAAAATGAATGAAGATATTTGACCCATCTTCACTATCAGATATTCAAGTAACATTGTTTACAGATATATTTGAGGCTCTTCTAGTCCGTATACACTACAAAGTTCTCACCCATTAGATAGTGTCTCCAGTAGTGTAAGGAATGGACAACATCCTCTTGGTTGAGGTCATGTGTTAGGTAATTTCTCTCATGAGGCCTCAAATTCCAAGATTTTTATGCAACAAATATATCCTCCTACATTATCACTACTCTAAAGTTGATTTCTAATGCATCAAGGAACACTGTATATGCTCTTTCAGGATCTAGAAGAATTTGAATTTGTGCTAAGAGAAGCCTTCCTTTCAGATCCTAAAAGAATTTATCACACTCTTCTGACCATAGGAACATAACACCCTTCTTTATAAGATTATTAATAGGTTAATCAAGGAGTGATAAGTCTTATAAGAAATGGCAGTAATATTCAACCATCCCCATGAAACTCCATATATCAAACACATTCATAGGATGTGACTAAGAAACCACTACACTCACCTTCTTTGGGTCAATAGATACTCCTGATTACAAGATAATATGACCTATTAATTATACCTTATCAATATAGAATTGTAACTTAGAAATATTTGAATAAATATGATTCTCTCTATGTGTATTCAAAATGATCTGAATATTCTTATCATGGTATCTATGCATGTGAGAATTCACCAAGATAACATTCACAAAGACAATGACAAACGAATTCGGATAGGGGTGGAAAACCATATTCATCAAATACATGAAAATGATAGGCATTATTTTAATACCAAACAACTTAATAAGGTACTCGTACAAACCATACCTACTACAAAAGGTTTTATGAGGTATGTCTAAAGGCATGAATTTTACCAGATGATAGCCCGATCTCAGTTTGATCTTTGAGAATACCCTAGATCCTGAGATCTTGTCAAAGAGATCATCTATTTATGGTAGTGGATACTGTTTCTTGACTATAAACTAGTTTAACTATCTATAATTCATGCATAGCCTAAGGGTCACATCTTCCTTCTTGGAAAAAATCATGGGAGAACACCAAGAGGAAGTATTATTCCATATAATACCTTTGGACTCTAAGTCCTATAATTGTCTCATAATCCCCTAGAGCTTAGTAGGTTCCATCCAATATAGATGAATGGACATTTTAGTTGCTCCTATAATGAGCTCAATCGTAAAATATACCTCTCTCTCGGGAGATAAACCAAAAAATTCATCGGGAAAGATGTCCCAAAATGATCTACTGCTGGGGTAAATTATCCTACGTGTACTCCCTACTCCACCATGATGAAACTATAAATATGGGTGATAAATTCACCTATCCCATGATGTTGTGTTCTAGATCTACTATTCCGGACATCCCACTCACCCTTGTAAGAAATTCTTCTACCCTCTGGTTATGTAAAGAACACAGTGCTGTGATATAAGTATACAAAGGTGTGGTATGTAACCAACCAATCTATCCCAAGAATGACATCTAATCTTGTCATATCATGAAAAAAGTGGTCCCTTAATAAAGGGTAACTACCTAACTCAAGGGTAAATTCCCTGCATTGGTGTATTCCATCAGAATATATGTCCAGAAATGTATCCAGGGTCTTCACACCATAGTAATACTAAATTTCCATCATGATACTTTCCATAATAATTTATGAAATAAAGGAGTTCGAAGCACCTTTATCAAATAAAGTAGCTAAATAGTGGAGGCTACTAGAATAGTACCTCACAATATAGAAGGAAATGCAATATAATCCTTGGGTATCAACTATAAATCATGCATCTAACCTGATCTATGGCACTGTACTACCATTGTACTATCCTGAGTATGACCCATCCACTAGAGCTATTGGTCAAGATTTTGGATACCACGGCTATGACCTCTTCCTCATCAAGTCCTTTTGGTGCTTCTCTAACTCTTTACCTAATGTGGCATAAAATATCCTTACCCAAAAGATGTAGATCATGTGGAGCCTCTTCCAATGGAAGCATATCCAAAGGTCTAACAAAATCTTTGAATATGCCCCATACAACTGTAATCATATACTCGAGAGCGTCTCAATCACACTATGGCATCAGATGCCACTATTATCCACACTGATGTCATACCACATAGCTATAAGTACGGGAACTATGACTACCACTTCAATTTTGAGAAACCTCAATCGAATGTTTCCTACTACTAGAAGAAATATTGTACTGCCTCAAAAGAGAACTTTTATTCCTGGTAATATCACCTTCCCTTAGGTTGCGCTCATTTATAAGATCTTGATTGAAAATATTAGTAAATTTAGGTAGGTGAAATACATTCACCTTATTATGGAGGTATACACAAGCCCATCCTCTAAGCATCTAGCCCATGAAATCTCATCATCAGCTAAAAGTGGTGAAAAGCACTATTACTCAATGAAATGTGTTGAATACTCCATAACTCAAATAGAACCCTTCTTAAGAAGTATGAGCTCTATAAATCAGTAATCTATCAGCATCTAAGGGAAGAATTAATCATATAAGGTAGTCTAAAAAACATCCCAGACCATGCCCTGATGATAACCAATCTGGGTAATCACATCCCACTAGCGCTTTTCCAAATCACAAAGTATGTAGATGGAAATATTGACCCTATACTCTAGAGGAATCTTCATATTCTTAAAGATAGTTAATGTCACCTCTCTATAAGACTCAATAGCCTATGAACTTACATCCTTCGAGATGGTGTAAGGATTCATCGATTAGAACACATATTTCATATTATCCATCATAAGTGCATGTCATGGAACACCTTGAATGTATTTCATCAGACATAGAAAACTCTCACGAATATGAGAATAAGTTCCAAGATCAAGTATAGAATATGGTTCCTCAATTAGCACTCCTAACAGTTAGACTTGTTTCTTAGGTCCCACCAACTCTATATCATAGTCATTTCCACCCCCCTGGTTCTCGATGCGAGGACTTCATGGTGAAATAGCTCAAAAAATTCCAAGCACACGCCTCAAAACAATATTTTATAAGTAGATAGAAGAACTAGTGGATGAATAACGTACAAATAAGGGCTCACTACCCAATGTATGAACCCAACTACCAACTTATAATTCTAGTTATTGGTAAGTGTTCATTTTTAAATTATAGCAGTTTTAGTAGGTGAAGTGTAAGTTTTACCTTACCTATTCATTTACTAGAAATAGTTTACTTTATAAGTCGATTTTTATATTCACATTATCATTTTATTATATAGATATATCACAATTTGATCATAATGGATTTCTATTCCTAGTGAATATGGGCCCATACACCTTGTCACTAAAATTGAGACCCATCTTATTTTTATTAAACCCCATCTATATTTGGTCTAATAATGAAACGGGTTATATCTAATGGATCAAATCAATAAACTACCCATTCCAACTCATGAAGTCCCATAAATCACATGAAGTAAAAGTAAAAATCACTCAATAACAGCCTAAGACTAATACATAAATATATATAAACAAGTATCACTCAATAATCATATAAATAACAAGAAAATGATAGAAGTTAAATGCACCTATATAATGTGGAATATTCATGGAATGTGAATTCTAGGTGCCTGTAATGATGCATGTAATAACACTCCTTTACCTCATCTCATCGATCCATGGATAAATGAAATAATCAATCATAATAATAATAACCACAAAACATCATGTGGATCACCCAATGGTAAAAGGATATTAACTATAATAATAAAAATACATTACAATAATTCTAATTTTAGGCAACTTGTTATTTACCCCGAATGGGGGTTAGCTACACCCATGCATTACTTATAAAAAAATTTCCTTGAGTTACTAATCTCTTAATTATTTCCTCAAAATATTAAATCAATAAAGGACAAATTTTATACCACATTGTGACATCCTAGACCTAGGTTCCACATAGATTTACCCTGATCCCGGTGAGCCACATTTCCACCAGTGCATCTCCCCAAATGTCAGAGGCTGTAAACTAGAAGTGAGGGCCTATGGTGTGTTTTTGGGGAAACTATTCTCGTATTACCAAAGTTTATCATATAATATAAGTAATATTATAGGTAAATAGTGGAATCATAAGAAAACAGATGGAATATTCAAAATAGACACTATAGACACTAGACCAGTAACTTGTTGTAGCGGAAGAAGATATAAAATCCATGAAATAGATAAAAATACTCAAAGTTGGAAACTAGATCATATATAAAAAATTATGATACTATATTTCATGTATCTATAAATCAAGAAAGAAATGATATAAAGAAGTAGGTAGCAGTACTATATTTTGTATATAAAAATAATACAAAATTTTCTAAGTATCATAAGATTCAGCTTAGTCATCTGCTACCAAGGTCCATCCGAATGAAATCAAGCAAGATAAAGTGTCTTAGGCAGGACACTTCCCCTTTTCAATACCTACATACATATAATCTTCCCAGGTACTAATGGAGGGCCCTAAAGGGTGTGAGATAAATATCTATAGGCCACCACCAACAGTTTCCATACCATCTAATCTGTTAAATATAAACTGATAGTGTGGATGTATATATATATATTAAATGTAATGTATTGTAGTAATGTTAATACCCTAGTACCTACTTCAGCCTCATCTAGATATACCTCTATAAATGTAATCATTTATTTAATTCATTATGTTCAGTTTATATAAGTAAGTCACATGAGGTATAACCAGTACTGAAATCACATTGTGATAAAAATTATAAAGGATCCAAGGTATAATAATGCATCCTATAATTATGATAATAATGAAGAGGATCCAAGGTAATAACCAATGAATCCTTGACCTCGGGGTTCAATATAACTCAGTAATAATCTGTAGCCTGGCTATAGGGGGTCTATGTGTAACCAAAGGGGAAATGGCCAAGGCATTCAACTGTGATATGTGTCTAACTAATTCTAATGATCTAATCCAAGATAAAATGGGACAATCAATGACAATGACCATTGGGTGTATCCATGGTTCCACATGTCCTAATATGTCGTGCTAGATCCAAGGAGTGTATCCAAGGATTTCAAAGGTGGGTGTCTCCCTTAAAAATACACATCCCTAAATTGGACTGGAGTTCATGAGTACTCAAGAAATTACCTCAGGAATCTAATTTTGGCTTGACTTTTACCATTACCATAAATATTTTAAGGTTCATATGCAATATACACCTTATACTTGATTCATTTATTAAATTAGGCCATGCAATAGTGATGCCTTTTAATAAGTCATTTGATTCGAGTTGTTTATTTTAATTAGTGTGATAAGGATAAGAGGACATGAAACCATTTATTAATTTATATGAGTCATAATCAATTCATTAGGTTCACTCTACTGACTTCCATTAATCTTGGAATGGTGTTTTATGAACATTCACCCAAGTCATTAAATTACATTTAATTAGTCCAATTCCTATACCTAATATACTTTCTATTTATCATTTAAAATATTCATTAATTAATTGATAATATATAATAGAAGGGTATAGTGACACTATAATTTACAAGGGCTAACCATTAGAAATTAAAAAATCATTCTATTGAGTAATGGCTCACCATTAACAATTTCAAGCCACAACACTCCCAAATGGTGGCACATACAAACAAAAAAACTACTAATGGAATAATTATAGAAGACACCCTACTTGGGGTGGTCAGATTTGAGGAAGTACCCTCCAATGAAAATGAAAAAATATAACAAGATTCTTATAATACTATTATAATGACTATAATAAAGTCACGTGTATTTAATATTCTACGCCTGATAAAATCAATATGTGCACATAATGGAAATTTAAAAAATTGTGAGTCTTGAGGGATGAGTCATAAACTACATTCCCTAAGCTCGTAAAAAAATCCCCATCCTGTATCCGCCTTTAGTTTTTCATGGATTGTAATTAAATTTAAAAATAGATGAAAGCCCTAAAAATAGGTCATATGATCCAATATATAAATAACTCATTTAAGGAGAAGAGAAAGTAAGAATAGATCAACCTGAATATATTAATTACTAATGTGCATACAATGAGACAAAAAGGGATTCAATCAAACTTTATATGAAGTAATTAGATCATAATCTATGAAAATAGTCTTTGGAGCTCATTTAGGAGAATAAATGGGTTGGTTGTTCGTTGTAATTAGAAATCAAAAGAGGGATTTAACATAAAATTTTATTAGGGGGATTTTGGAAATTTTTCCCAAAAAATCTGGGTCACATTGTTTGGCCACATGGTTGTCCTAACTATTCACATACCACTCACCCTTACCTGGTTCAAGGGGAACCTCACATGGTTCATGCACACAATTTGACTAACTGTAAGAAAACAATGGGATATTCCTCTCTTAAAATTACAGATGATTCAACATGGTTGTGTAGCCCCCTGATAACCGGATTCTTAAACTGTACACCTTTGGATAGAGGCCAAGACAACCTTGAATGGTTTTACCAAAAAATGTGTCTTTGGTCATATGCATTGAAAAAATAGTGTGTCCAAACTTCTTTTCTTTAAAAGGTGGGTTCTGGGCTCCAAACAAGCCTTGGAAACCCCCCCCCCCCCAAACATCCATGAAACCATTGGGAATCCATATTAGGTCCAAAATAAATAATTATAACAAATTTAATAGGATCAATACCTGAGAGGAAAAACATATTCTTACAACAATCTCCTAATAGATAATATATTTAACTAACTATAATTTACTCCAAGGAGAATGTTTTAAATGACTAGGTAATAATTTTATTTATAGGACATTGACCACAATGATCTTATTAGGGGTGAAAATTAACTAAGTTATTTTCTATTTAAATGTTTATACCCAAATAATATGTTTTATGCTTAAGATATATTCTCATGGATTATGATTAATTATTGATGATTCTTCATACTTATAAATTATATATTTTTTTATAATAAATCTGTATTCCTTGATTTATTATTAATGATATTTGAATGACTGGGTATGATTATTGTAAGTTATGATAATTTTATCATACCCTTATACTTATATTATGCTCACTTATAATCATTGATTGGTATATTTTATTTTTACACTTATTTAGCATCTAAACTCACAATTTTTTATATTCATTTTCCCCATGTTATGAAGAATGGTTTTAAGTAAGGTATGTCAAAGAAGAGTACTATGTAAGAATATATTTTTGGGATATGTTGAAAATATTTTAGAAAATATGATGATTTTTTATTAAGTCCTCAAAGTAACTAAATCTTTTTTGTTCTAAGGTATGTACTATTATGATATCTATTGAATATTTATCAAAATGATGTAATATCTATGTATGTTATTCTCTGGTTTCTAAAGTTGGTATCAAAGTAGGGTTTAGTTATTTTTTGATGATTAGGTTTTAAAAAATTGTTTAAAACCCTAGGTATAATTCAACGTATAGGATAATATCCTAAATTTTTTTTAAAGAAAAGATTGTGTTTTTCCTAGAAATTACATCCCTTGCTGAATACTAGAAAGTGGTTACAGCTATGGTAAAGATTCACTAAAGTTTAATGTAAGAAATTAGGCTTCATAGAGGTACGTTCTTGTATAAATTTTAGTTTAAATATATTAAATTTGGATAAATATATTTTTATTATGTGTATAAGGGAGCTCGGGGGAGTTTTGGGGGTTTTGGACATGAAAGAAAGGGAGATTGGGCCATCTTGTGAAAGTTTAACAATTGGCACATGGTTAGTGTAAACCGTGCGATTAGGAGAGATAAGCCATATGTCCTTGGAAAGAGACAATATGCATCGTCAGTGCATGGTTTTTCAAACTGTGTACATTTCCTAGGTAATTGTGAGACTTGGATCCCATATTAGATAGAGGTAGGCAGATAGTTGGCACATGTTTAGGAAAACTATGTATCCAAACCATGATCCCTATTAAAAGTGTGTTTCTACCATTTTCTCCCTCAAGATTTTATGATTTATACCTATTTTCTTCCCCCGTTACTTCTTTAATAGCCCAAGTGAAAAACCAAAGCTTGAAAATATTCCCATGGGTCAATATGCTTCATTTCTATGCCATTTGGAGTGTCATTGGGTGCAGATTAAAGCTCTATTTGAATCTATTACATCAATTTCTTCTCTTTTCTACATTAAGTCTTGTGGTTTCATTCTTCATATTTTGAAGCCCAAAAACCCACTTTTTCTTGTGGATCTTGGTTGGGTATTCAAAGGGTGATTGAATCTATATCTAATACTAAGTTCAAGTAAGATTTCATCTATGGATTCAAGGTTGGTGGTCTATAAGTTATATTTCATAGTCTTGTTGTTGGTTTGTACATGTGTGGTTGAGTTATTGGTTCTTCCTTGTTTCATGTTTGATTCCTTTAGTGATTTTTTGTAAAATGGTTAGAAAATGATGAATTTAACACCTCATGTTCCCTGTGGGGTGAATTGAGGATGATTATACCAGTTTAGGGCCACCCAAGGGATGTTCCAACATTCCCAAACATGGAAAATTATGATTTTAAGAATATATTTGATTTGGGTTCAAATAGAACCCCTGAGAAATATGTTTATATGTTGGTTTGAGAAATAAATATGCAATAAAGGTAGTAGTTTCTATTTGTTGGTAATGGCATAGGGGATAGTTTGGCATGATATGAGAAAGTTTTATATGTATTATTGTGAAAGTGTCAAATGAATTATGAATTGTAATGGAAATACATAATAGATTATGTTATATTAATTGATGAATATGTTAAATGGGATAGTGTATTAAAATTATTTAGTTTGCTAAATGGGTTAATGAATAAAAATGGAAATTATTTAAATGGGATATGATAAATAAATTTTAAATGATTTAATGGGTTAAGGATTAATAATGATCTACCTGTTGAAGGAAATGTGAAATGTAAATGTTATGTGTATGGGTTGTTCATGGTTTGTGATATTTTTTATGTGGTAAATGGATGTATAAGTATATGAACATGGCTTGGTAGTGTGGGGTATTGGACTTGAGGATCTACACCCATAGGTTGGGTTAGATTGAGGCTCTAAACCCCACCCCTATAATGGATAGGTTAGAGAAGGGGATAGAGTCTCTATTCCCCTAATAATTTCATTTGATGAGATTGTATTGACTAAGGCTCCAAGGTAATTGTGATGTATTATTTATAAAATGTATATACCTAGTGAGATATGGAACTTGACTTATTTCACTATGCATGGAAAATGACCGGCTTAGGCCATAGCATAAATGATGTAAATGATTAACTTATTGAACAAGTGATGAAAATTGAATTAAGGATGAAATTGGTGAAAGTGAATGTTGTTAACTAATGGAACCCAAGTTATCTTTTGTTTATCATGTCATTTATTTTTCACTTTCATGAAATACCTTTTTATAATTGATATTTTGTAGAAATCATTAGTGGTGGCCCACTGAGTTATACTCACACCCTTCTCGGACCGCCATTGGGTACCTGAGTAGATTTCATGGTTATAGGTCTGGACAAGGGTAAAGGCCTTATGCATGGGAGTTAACTTGATATTGGTATGAGAATGGTTTAGGATATATAATTGGATTCAATATTTTTTTCAATTCATTTTTTAGAATTTATTTTGATCTTTCTTTCACTTTTGGCACTATTATCATGACAAGGCATAATTATTGTTTGGTTGTGGTAGTACCATGTTTGGGAATTGGTTGGTAATGCTTGTTTCTGGTTTATTTATTAGTGTTCCTTTATTTTATATGTTATCTGATGTGGATTACATTGGTAAAGAGGGTATAGTCTCCAAATGTGATCTATTATACCCTCACATCTATTTGTAAATTTTTGGCATGAGTGGAGGCGAACTTGATGTCCTATAGAAACTCAGATTAGGGAACCATTTTAATTTATTTCGGGTTAGGGATGTTAAAAGGTGTTATCAAATGATTTATTTTCTTTTTCCTTACATATTAGGGATGGTAGACAGGGTATTACGATGTTTTGGTTCTTGTAAATGATCTTGTACAAGGGATTATCTAATCCATGTAAAAGAAAAAAATCCAAGTACCCAAGCTAGGAATTATTGTTATCAATGTGTGTTGTTATGGTTGGAAGATATTTCACAATTGGGTAATGGACATATTGTGTAATGTGACCATTTAAAGGTATTTCACTCATGGCCAATGTGGAATGAGGTTGTGAATTTATACATCATTATAGGCACCTAGGTATATAAGTGGAATACATCATGATTGGTACACATGGGATGGGTGTGTGGGACATGAAGGGTAGGATTCATTTTACTTTCTTGAAAAATAGAATAAAATCGTGTCCAATAAAGATGGTGAAAATGGGTAAATGGAAAGAATGTGAAATAATGGTTAAAGTATTATGTTTAATGAAAATTGAAAAATGAGTTAAGTTGTTGGTTGTACCAAGTTGTGAAGTTGAAAATGGGCCTAAAAAAGAAAATTTTGTGTTGAGAAAATGGAAACAGTTTAATAAGGTGTCTAATGAAAGACATGTAACTATGTAAGTTGGTTTAACCCAAGTTAGTAATGACTAGAGGTAGGGATGGTCGAGTGTAATTTTCTATATATGACGATATCCATTGGGATAGTGTATGAAAAATGTGTTGTTTATGGCTAGTGTAGAGCCTTCTTTTATGTAAATGATGGAAGCTTTTTGTTATGTTTTCTAAGACTCATGTTTTGAAATGTAGTGAAATTACACCACCATGATGTGTGCTAGTTGGGAGACAAGAGGATATAGTAGATAATTCTCCACCAGTAGTGGATCAAGAGAGTATTTTGGTCCAAGATAACTATGGAGATGAGAAGATCCTTGAGAATATTACTCATTTTGTTCAGTTGATGGAATCGGGCCTATGGTGGGTCGAGCTGAGTATGTTTGATATGACCAGAGAGATTCAGTTGCATCACCCTCTAATGTTTTATAGAGAGGGTGTACCTAAGGATGTGGAGATATTTATTGAGTCCATCCACAAAATTCTTGATCACTTAGAGAATCTAGTAGAAAACAGAGTCAAGTTAAAAGTGTACATATTGTGGTGATCGAGAAAGCTCTGGTGGGATATCTTGGTTCAAACTTGGAAGGATAATAGTATGTTATAGAAATACTTTCAGGAGAATTTTATATAGAATTTATATCTAGAGACATTTATATAAGATCAGGATTCAGATTTTATGAGATAAAAATAGGGGTCTATGTTAGTGATGGGTTATGCAGGCCATTTCACTAATGTACAACACTTTTTTCAAATGTTGGAATGGGACAAGTCAGCTACGGTGAGATGCTTTAAGGATGGACATAGATATAAGACCAAGTACTAGGTGAATAAATTTCATTTAAATAGGTTTACAGAAGTGGTGAATCTGTCCTTTATTTTAGAAGGGAACTTAAGGGAGGCTTCAAGTGGTGGACATGTGGTTTCAGTTGGACCGACCAGGGGTGTGACTTCTGAGGGTAAGAAGTTCCTTTTTGATAATATTTACTTGTTCTTTGGTGTGAAGAGTAGTTAAAGAATAGGATCATCCACTCAGTTTAGTGATAAGGCCTTTTTCTATTAGTGAGGTAGTCCATGGAACATGCGAGGTTAGTACCCCTACCACCGGTTGAGTGCCGAGTGTGCGGCAGAATAGGTCATGGTCAATGGTTCTGTGGAACCCTCTACAACTATTCACATATGGATAACTAATTCAATTTTTATTGAAGGAAGGGCATTGGTTATACCATACCGTAGAGGTAGTTGGAGTTATACTATACATATTGGTAGAGGTGGTGGGTGTAGTACTCCAAGATGAGAGCATTTATACCAGAAGGGCAATGTAGCACTAGGGAGTCAGACTGGGGCCTAAGGCAAAGGGGAAGGTCATCTTCATGCAATTAATTCTACTCCTATAGGTGGTGAAGCTGGGCCATCGATTATTTGAGTTAATATCCTTGTAGATTCTATGATAGATGGTTTTTTATTTATTATAGGTGCCTCACATTCTTTTATTTCTTCTATGTTTGTGGTTATGTATGGTCTAGAATTGGATCGTTTGTGTGGGGTCATGTCGATTGATACACTGTTAGGGGTGTGAGAAGAAAATATAAGGCAATGTTAAGGGTTTTCTCATGAGGTTAGTGGGTACTGTTTTTTATGGGAATATTTTTTTCTTGAGATTCCATGTTTATATCTGATTTTGGGTATTGATTAGATAGTATTATACAAAGCCCATATTTATTATTACCACATTTGGTCAAAGTTCGTTTCTCTTAAGGGAGACACCTATGTTCATCGTGGATGGTGGGATGTTTGGGCAGGCTATACAAGTCCTATTTTTCAATAGTTATGTGAACTCACAGCCCAAGTGACATTTATTATTCTTGGTGACAGGTCAGTTGAGAATTTTTTATTCACTTAAGTGGTGGATTGGTTTTATGATGTATTTCCTGAGGACTTATCAGGGTTCTCTCCTAAGAGATTTGTTTAGTTCGTGATAGAGTTGCTGCAAGGAACAGAACTAGTATCCATCCTTCCAAATAGAATGGCACTGGTAGTACTTCAGGAACTTAAAACTCATTTGGAGGAATTAGAGAATAAGGGGTTTATCCATCCTAGTATATCACCGTGAGGATCACCAGTGTTGTTTTCTAATAAGGATGAAGGATTGTGGCAATTATTTGTCAATTATAGGAATTTGAATCAGATTATGGTTAATAACTAATACCCCTTCCTCAAATAAATGAAATTTTCTACTAGTTGAGAGGTTCTATAGTGTTATCAAATATTAACTTGAAGTTAAGGTATCATTAGGTAAGGGTGACACCTTCTAATGGGTCATGAATTACCTTCAAGAGAAGATAAGAGTTTTATGATTTTTTGTGAAGTTTATTAGGTTGACCAATGTACTAGCAGTGGTTATGGCCTTAATGAACAGAATATTTCATCCTTTCCTAGATAAATTTGTAGTTTTATTTTTTTATGACATCTTGTTGTACTATAAGACTCATTATAATAAGTAAAAACTTCTTAACATCGTTTTCAGAACACTAAGAAAGCATAGTCTGTACAAAAAACTATCCAAATTTCATTTCTGGATCAATAGGGTGCATTTATTTTGTCAAATCACCTCAGAGGAAGGTGTGGCAGTGGACCCAGATAAAGTGAAGGTAGTTGTGTCTTGGGATAATCCAAAGAATGTCTCTGATGTTCGTAGTTTTCTAGGTTTGGATAGCTATTATAGAAGGTTTGTTGAAGACTTTTCCTATTTAGAAGCATGAAATTAATGCTTAAACAATAAGGGAATCATGTTTTAGTTGTGTGAGGAATGTGATAATGAATTTCAAGATGTAAATAAGTGTTTAACAACTGCACCAATTAAGACTTTACCAAAGAATGTTAAAGAGTATACCTTTCTTTATGATGCATCTAGTGTTGGAATTAGGGAAGTGTTAATGCAAGATGATTAGGTTGTGGAATATGGGTCATGGATGTTGAGGCCTCAAGAAAGAGATTACCCTACTCATGATCTTGAGTTTCTCATGGTGTTTTATGCCTAAATGATTTGGAGGTACTACTTGTTGGGAGTGTGGTTCACTGTGTATACAAATCATAAAAATCTTTAGTACATATTCTATTAGAATGATCTGAATCTTTGATAATGATGATGGGTTGAGTACATGCAGTATTTTGATTTTGGGCTTGTTTACACATTAGGAAAGGGGAATAGTGTTGCAGATTCATTAAGTTAGAAAACTCAGAATCGATCAGTTCAGTAATCTAGTTCTAAGTTGATAATGATTGTTTTTTTTCTGAGATACACCCAGAATTGAAGGATGGAAAAGGGTAGATGAACCTTACATTTATGGCAGGTGATTCCACACCTCTGATCTGAAGCAAGGAGATGGATTGTTAGGACACAGAGTGCTTGTCTTTAAGGGTTAGTCTTAAAGGTAGAGAGCCACCTTCTGTTTGGGAAATTGGAGACGATGGAATCAATTATGTTTGTGGTCAAGATGTTGTGTCGATGTGCATGCAAGAAGAGTTTATGTGAATGTTTCATGCATTGAAGTGTGAAGTGCATCCTAGTTTGAAAAAAATGTTTCATGATCTTCATTTGATGTATTTGTAGCCATGTATGGAGAAAGAGGTTACATGTTTTGTGTCATGATGCCTAACCTTCCAACAGGTGAAGGTTGATCATCACTAGTTATGTGGTTTGTTAGTATAATTTCTTATTCCATAATGGAAATTGGATGACATGATAATGGATTTCATAGTGGTTCTCCCATGGATTCCAAAAAATAATGAAGCAATTTGGGTAATTGTGGATCGGCTGACTAAGGTGGCTCGTTTCTTACCAATTCGGGAGACTTTCACCATGGATCAATTGGGTGAGTTGTATGTTCAAGAGATAGTGCAGTTTCATGGGGTACCTTAGACTATAGCTTTGGATTGTAATTTATGTTTGACATCATGATTCTGGAAAGGATTATAGAGGGAACTTGGTAATCATGTTTTTTTGAGTTGGATTTTCACCCATATAAGGATGGGAAATTAGAGTGTATTATTTAGGTACTAATGGATGTGTTGAGGGAATCTGTCCTAGACCTTGTTGTATTATGGGAAAAGAATATTGTATTTTCTGAGTTTTCCTACAAAAATAGTTAAAAAATAATGAATCAGATGGTTCTGTATGAGGGGATCTATAGTAGACCACGTAGATCTCTATTATTTTGGTTATTGGTTGGAGAATCAGAGTTGTTGGGACCATGTATCACGTAAGAGACTTTGCAACATGTTCAGTTGATTCAAAATTGTATTGAAATAGATCATAGCATTCAAAAGTCATATGTGAATCAACATCATCGACCACTTCAGTTTACGGTGGATGATCATGTGTTTCTTTGGGTGTCACAACGATTTGGTCACCATCAAATTCAGAATCAAGGTAAATTGGAACCCAGGTATATGGGTCCATTTGATATAGTGGAGAGGACTGAACCAATGTCAAATTTATTAGATATTTTGCAGTGGTATAGTGGTATGCATGATGTCTTCATGTGTCATGATTTCAGAAAAATCACCACTACCCATCCCATGTGATTGATATTGAGGATGTCGATCTTCAGGTTGATGCATCATTTGAGGAGAATTTAGTTCGTATTGTGGATCTTCATGAGAAAGTCTTGTGGGGAAAATTTCTTTCCTTGGTTTGAGTTTTGTAGTTTCATTGTAATGTTTAAGAAGAAATATAGGAGAGATAGTTGTATATGTGGGCTTAGTGGACCAATCTCTTTACTTTGGAAGCTTAATGATGCTTTGGGAGAGAAACTTGAGGATGAACCATTATAAAGGGTGGAGGTTGTAAGATCTAGGGCTTCATGGAGGTATGTTCTTATTTAAATTTTGGTTTTAATCCCTTAACATATGATTATTAAATGTTTATCGTGTGTATGAGGGATCCTGGGGGTGCTCTAGGGGTTCAGGATATGAAAGAAAGGGAAATTGGTCCATCCAATTCAAGTTCCATGGTTGGCACGTGGTTAGTGTAAACCATATGAGTGATAGATCCAAACTATAAAATGTTGGATAGTGTAATTTTGGATGGTTAGCACACGTTTTGTCAAACTGTACAAGATTCCTAGGTAACCGTGTGACTAAGATCCCCTATTGGATATAGGCAGGTGCATGGTTGGCACACAGTTTGAGAAACTGTACCGCCAAACTATGTTCCCTATTAAACCTAACTATACTATTCAATGTTAATTTTCATCCAAATTAATTTAAAATAATTACACCTCAATGTGGTTGGATTTAAATATAAAATTATTATTATTTTAATCACTTAAACCCACCTCTCCTCGATTATAAATACCATCCCATTTTGACTCACAATGACTTGTATCTCCTAAAATATCTACTAATACCTATCCTACACACTCTCTTCACGTCCAAGTCCTTATGGTCTCACCAAAATACTAAATCCAAGGCCCTAAAGGGTTTCTCAAGGAGGTGTTATTCAAGAGGTAATTTTCTTAAAGTACCTCTCTTAATTTCTTCTATTCTTCTATTTTATCCTCACCTCATTCATCCATAAAGTCATGATAACTCAAAAACCATGTAAAATTTTTATTTTTATTTTTCTAATCAAATAACTCATATCCATTTATTTTCTCATCACATATTATTCAAGGTAATGAAACTATTGTCCAAATTATGGCATTTTAACATCTCAGTGAATAATGATTATTTCTTTTCCATTACTGCCTTCATGGCTGGTCATAAAAGTATAATTATAGTTAAATAATATTTTAATATATATATTATAACCTATTTCATGTTCTATAACTAATATAAAAACATAATATTAAATAATACTAAATTAGTTTGTGATGTTCAGAAAAAAATCACCAAAATAAAATAAACATGTTTCATTAACATTTTATCTAATGAATCATCCACATGTAACAAATAAAAAATGATATATGGGACCATTTATACCTTGTATGTTATTAAATATTATTTTATTCTATTTTTTTAGTTTTAATAACATTTTATAAAAAAATCTATAATTATACACAAATAAACTGATCATGAAACCTTGAAATGAACGCACCCAAACCATGAATATTATAAAATATTACTAATGAATGGGTTATATTATGTTATAAAATAATCACATAAGTTGTTATAAATATTAATATAGTTATATAATGTTTTAATAACATTATTTATACCATTATATAGGAGGATAAATAACATGGAACTAAAGGGAAGCCTCAGGTAAGGGTTTCTCGTCTCATTTTTACTTCGGTTAGATATATGCCTTATTCACCACTTATTTATTATGTGTGGTGTATGTAAAATATTATAATATATCATATAATTAATATTATTATATTCATGGTATTCATTTTTTACTTGATAATTATTACATTAATGGGGAATATGATTCTACAGATTATAAAGTGGTAAGTGATTTCTTAACCCAATTTCCATTCTTTGTGTTAAACTTATACTTCTTGATTTTATCATACCAAGATTATGCATGAAATAAATTTTGTGTATGTTATGTTGTATTTAAACTTTTTTTTATTTGTATTTATAATGTATATGTATGTTGGTTGAAGTGGATACTCAAGAGAGGGTGAATTGAGTTCCTATTAAAAAAATCTATTTAAAATATTTCTATTAGAATCCCCAAATTAAAATAACAAGCTAAACTGTAGTGAATTTGTAATATAGTAAAGTTTCAGTTAGGTTCTCAAGAGATTGATTAGTTCTCAGTTAACCTAATCTAATGATCAGATTAACTTTTTAAACTAACCTACTAGTTTACAATAAATACAAACACTTACTAGTTTAACTATCAGAGTTACCTTTTTTAAATAGATTTATGTTTAAAGGTACTTAGCAGTAGAATATTCGAGATAGTTTTAACTAAAATAAAAATGTACAGCAGATTTAAACTAGAGGTTCAGTCTCAAGTAGAGACTTAGTCCTCTCAAACAGATTTATATAAACTATGATCCACACCCTGGATCGGGGTTTTACAACAGTGCACAGTCTATCCAGGTTACACATGACCTCTACAATAGTTCTTCATGGAAAAGATGCACAACAACACACAAGCAGTCTAGGTCACACTTGACCTCTACAACTATCCACAGTGGGATACAAGTGAGTAAGGAAGATTGAGTAAGGATTTAGAACTCCTCCATTTCATCACAGGAGATAGTGTGTGTTTAAAAATATAGAGCACACACACTGCTCAAAATGTAAATAAATGAAACGCAATAGATCTAAACAAGTATAGATGAGTTTAGAATGCTCTATGTGTTTTCAATGAAGCTCTGGACTTCTTGTATTGAAGCAGATGAAGCTTGAATCCTTCTCTAGAAATTTTTTGAAAAAAAGAGTATCATTTTTGTTCTTTGACTTTCAGGTTCATCTTGATCAGCTTGATTAGATTGAGAGTATGTGTAGTCATTCAAGCTTTTTACTCTTTGAATTTTCAGGTTCTATAGATTCATTATGTGTTCTTCCTTCATATTCTATGAATGTATCTCCTCGTGTATATCCAGAGACTTTTTTTGTATATGCATTGAAGAAGTTTTCTATCACACACTTTCAGTAGCTCTAGGTTCCCTTTTATATGTTTCTTGAGCTATGTAAATAGGAATGATTTTTATGAGGTACGGTTTTCTGACATCCAACAATCATCATTAATTAATATAGGTTGCATTAAAAGCACAAAATATGACTATTGTTAATAACCAAACAGAGATAGAGTTTAGAGAAACAGTGAATGGTTTCCATCGGTAGCTCTTTGTATCATTGAACATGTAGCAGTGGAATTTGTAACGGTTGATCTTGCATTGGTAGTTGTTACTCTCTGTAATGGTAGCTTGCTTGTATCGGTATCTGTTAGTGTGGTGGTAGCTCCTTGTATCGGTGACTGCAAGTAGTGGTGACTTCCTTTAACAGTAGTTCTCGGTAGTAGTAGACTTTTGTACCAGTGACCCATACTGATGAGCTGGTAACGATAGACTTAATAATAGTAATTGTTACTCTATATCGGTTGACTTGTCCATACCGATAGACTTACTATATCGGTAGCTCAGGTGTAACCTTTATGTATCTGTAGCTCATCTGCATACTGGTGACATTTTGATATCAGTAGCTCATCTGCATACCGGTAACCTTTTTGTATTAGTAGATGTTAGTCTGTTTATGAAAACTATCCACATATTATGTTATCATAAATCATTACAAGGATTAACCAAATGTTCTTGAATGAAAGAAATATCATTTGAACATATTTCATCAGTTTCTATTTTTTGACATTAATCACTTAAATAGTAACTAAAGTAATGAAAATTTTAATCAATAATCCTCATTTGGGATTATCAAAACACAATTAATCATTATTGAGATTATCAAAACTGGTGAGTCCAACAATCTCCCCCTTTTTGATAATCTCAAATTATGGCAGGTAATTCAAATGTATCAGACTAAAATACAATTTTTCTTATTTCTTAGTGTGTTCCGACACAGGTGAAATATGTTTTAGAGATAAATAGAAATTCTTAAAGGCAAATTTATCAGAGAATATTGATAAAATATTAATATCCATGTTTGGAATATGTCCCCTTTATCATTTCTCCCCCTTTGGGATTATCAAAAGGAAAGGAGGTATAAGATAAGGATGAAATGAATGTACCAGAGAACATAAAAGATGGGGAATCAAAGTTAAAAGATAAGAGATAAATTTGTGGATCAGAGGAAAAGTAGAAAATAAATGAAGTAAGAAACATAAGGAAAATACTGAGACAAATAGATTGCAAAAGAGGTATATATTAAGTAGTCAAAAGTACATAAGGAGTACAAAAACTATACACAAGGTAAAAATGATCCCTATCAAATTCATCTAGACCCACTCAATACACATATTTAATGTCCACTTTGGATTTTCCTTTGGGGTCTGAGGTAGAATCAGGCTGGGTAGCTACAGTTGAAGGCTTGGGAACTCCAAAAATGACCACTGGAGTTTGAGAAACTGAAATTGTTCCTAGCCTGTAGTAGGTACTCCTCGGTGTAATCATTAGTGTCAAGCTTCTGATAACTTGAGCTAGGGGCATCTTAAAAGTAGAAGCAGTAGATCTAGATGCAAGAAAAGATGGAGGTACAATCACTGGTTGAGCATCAACATGCAATATGGGCAGTCATAGATTTCTGAAATCCATGATAATCCCTCCTCCTCTCTCCAAAGCAGAAATGTAGTCATCCTTGTTTTCCAAAAAAATTCAAAAGCTGGAGTCAGCTCCCTAAGCTTACTCACATGGTCTCTGAAGGCATGAGTCACAGGAGGTAATTAAAAAAAATTAACAAAATTTTGAAGTGATTGTTCAACTTATGTTTATTGTAGATCCTTTGGAAATAGTAATCCACCTTGTCCTTTACTTCTTTCTGAGAAGTAGTGGCCTCCCTCAGAAAATCCTAAATAAATTTTCCTATATCCCTAGTGGTAGTAACCACTTTGGTCAAGGCAACAGAGTCTACAGAACCACTGGTGGAAAATTTTTCAAGCTCTTCTCTCATCACAGCTCTAATATGATCAATATCTAAAGAAGGCCTAGAAGCACTCAGAGGTGAAACAGTAAAATATACTATTTCCTTAAAAGATTTAGTCACCCCACTAAAGAGATTTTTCACAACAAGGTCCTAGGTGCTGACATGTTGTTTCATGGAATTCTTAAATTCCTCAAAAACTTATACCATTTGGCCAAATACACTTTTCAAAAAAGTCAAATCCATGTCTGCTCGAGATTTAGAACTCATATAAGACTCCATAGAGACAACTGATTTATTTAGAGATTCAACATCTTCTGCCAAGATTGAAACTTGACTCTGGAAGGTCTTGACTTCAACCAAAAATCTAGATACAGATTCAGTCATAACAGATGGAATGGTTGAAATTAAAAAGGTTTCCATTCTTCTCATTTATTCCACAAAACAGGTCTTGAGGTCATACTTCAACTGGTCTAGATCATCTTTTCTTACTAAATCCTCACGTTTAGACTCAGAAAGAATGTCATAGCTGACATGCAGTCTTCTTATGGGTGTCTCATCTTCAGAATCAAGATAATCCAACCCAAAAACTACAAACCTGGGTCTTCTTCCCAGTTTTCAATCTCATGAGCTACTAATATAGTACCATGTCTGGTAGGATGCTCCACCTCAATTTGTGCATTCTCCTGGACATGAACATCAATAGCAGACTCAGAAGGCAGGTCTTCCTCAGAAGAATCAGCCACTACCATCTCTATTTCAACAACATGAGGCTTATCATGGATAGGTGCAGGTTCTGTCATCTCAACCAAACCAGCCTCTACAGGCATAGCAGAGCTCCCAATTACTTGACTCAAATTTAATGTACCCTCATCTAAGCTATCAGAATCAGATTCTCTTCTAGGTAAAGTAGCTGGAGGACTAGCCTCTCCATAATAAATAATCTGAGGTGCAGGGCTAAGAGGCAGTTCAGGATCTCCTCCTTCTTCCATCGATGTCTCTTCATCCTCATCATCAACAGCATCACTAAAATCAGGTTCATCTTCATCAGGTCCTATACCTGGATCCCTCTCATCCTTAGGCTTAGAAGGATGGTCTACAGGATTAAATTTATCATAAAATTTACCATCATCATTCACCCATTGTTTCTTACAAGGATTCCATCTTACTTTAATATATTTTCAGATAGTCTTAGTAATGCATAAATTGTCTTTGACAACAATAGTTTCGTCCCCAGATTTATAAATACCTTTGACATTTAACATAACAGAAATCATCTTAGCAAAGAACAAAGTATTTATCTTTGATTTAGGTTTGGTCATATCCTTTATCTGAATCATCCATAATCTTCATATATTGACCTTCACTCCATGCCTAAATAAGTACATCAAATATATATATCTTGAAACTTCAGGGTTGTAAAATCTCCTCTCCTGGGACTAATAACATGTTGAATGAACTTAAAAAATAGTCTATTTTCTCCTTCCATTTCAGCAGAAATCACTTTTCTAGGTGATCCATTCCTAGACAACTCAAGAAAAGCAGCCTAATACTCAAAATGGTTACTAGCTGCAGGTACTACCTTAGAAAAATATCCAAACTCACCTTCATATGGAACTTTCAAACACTCATCCCATTCAGCAGATGAAAATGATATCTCCTTATCATTCACCATAGAAATTATTCTGTTCTCATCTTCATTCATTTCGAATCTAACAAACTCATAAAACTCCTTAATCAGTTTTGGGTAATAAGGCCCATTGTTGTTTGAAAAAAAATCTAGCCAACCCTGCTCTTCTAAAACACTCAAAATTAGAGACTTGATTGATGTCAACCACTCAACACACAGCTTCTTCTCAATTATTGTTTCCCTCTTCGATAAATGCGAATTCTCAGACTTTCTCTTCTCTTTACTAGTACCACTAATACTTCTAGTGGCTCCAGAGCCAATGTTTTTTCACTTCGTACTCAGCTCATTACCTTCATCAATTGTTGGTCGCTTACCTCAAGCTATTTCCAAATAGAAAAACTTAGGGTTCACAAAATTTTAGATTCTTGGTTAGGTGAGGACTTGGAAAGGTGGAGTTCGCAGTGGATTGAATGTGACTTAGACTCGACTTATATCATTTAGTAATCGAAACATAATAAAAATAATAATAAAGAGTCTCAGCTTAAAACACACAAATTTAAAATAGCGCGATATAACGATAACTATTCTACCAGTGATGATTGTAATGGTAAGTACTACAAGTGAGGTATCCTAATGGTGAGAGTTCTATAATGGTGAGGTTTTTCTAAGAGTGAGGTTTCTATAATGGTGAGGTTTCTATAACGGTGAGGTTTCTATAACAGTGAGGTTTCTATAATGGTGAGGTTTATATAACGGTGAGGATTCTATAATGGTGAGGTTTCTATAATGGTGAGATTTCAATAATAGTGAGGTGATAATTCCTAATTCATGTCTAATGTAACTTAATCTTTCTTAACTTAAAGGCTTTGTAAATATATCAGCTAGTTGACGTTCAGTGCCTATGAATTCAAGAGTTATATCACCCTTTTGATAGTGATCTCTTAGAAAGTGATGTCTTACATCAATGTGCTTAGTTCTAGAGTGATATGCAGCATTCTTTGAGATATTTATTTCACTAGTGTTATCACAATTAAAAGAAACATGTATAAAAACATATCCATAGTCCAGCAAAGTGTTTTTGATCCACAGAATCTATGCACAACAACTACTAACAGCTATATATTCTGCTTTAGTTGTAGAAAATGAAACTGAATTCTACTTCTTACTACACCAAGATACTAAGGATTTTCCTAGAAATTGGCATATTCCAGATGTACTTTTTCTATCTAACTTTCCACCAGTAAAGTCAGCATCTAAATAACTTACTAAATCAAAAGATTTTCTTTTTGGGTAAAATAAACCTAAATCAGTAGTATGTTTAAGATATTTGAAAATCCTTTTTACAGCAAGAAAATTAGATTCTTCAGGATTAGATTGAAATCTTGCACACATGCATACACTAAACATGATATCTGGTCGACTAGCAGTAAGGTAAAGTAAGTTTCCAATCATACATCTATAATTGGTTTGATCAACTGGTTTCCCAGTTTCATCACCATCCAACTTACAGGTGGTACTCATGGGTGTATAACTTCCCTTATTACTATCCAAACCAATAAGTTTTAAAAGATCTTGTGTATATTTACTTTGATTTAAAATAATACCATCTTTATTTTGAAATTTTTGAAATCCAATAAAATAATTGAGTTCTCCCATTAAACTCATTTCAAATTCATTTTTCATAATATTTGAAAAAATCAATAAATAAAGAATTTTTAGAAGATCCAAAGATAATATCATCAACATATATTTGTAAAATTAAAATATATTTAAAAATTATTTTAATAAAAAGAGTGGGATTAGAATTTCCTTTAGTAAAGCCTTTAAAAATAAGAAAATTTTTAAGCCTGTCATACTAAACTCTTGGAGTCTGTTTTAAACCTTATAAAGCTTTAGAAAGTTTAAAAACATGATTTTGAAAATGGGGGTTTGTAAATCCAGGTGGTTGTTCAAAAAAAACATATTCAATTATAAAACCATTTAGAAATTCACTTTTGGCATCCATTTGATATAGCAATAAATTCAGATGAGCTGCATAAGCATGTAGGATCCTAATGGCTTATAATCTAGCTACGGGCGCAAAGGTTTATTCATAATCAATTCCTTCTTCTTGAGTGTAACCTTTTGAAACTAATCTAGCTTTACTTATTATGATGTTTCCAGATTCATCAACATTATTTCTAAACACCCATTTTGTGCCTATGGTCAAAGTGTCCTTAGGTCTTTCTACTAATTTCCAGACCTTGTTTCTATCAAATTGATTTAACTCTTCTTGCATAGCCATTACCCAAAATTCACCATTGATAGCATCATTGATATTTTTAGGTTCTGACTGTGAAACAAAGGATTTATGTTCAACCTAGTTTCTTAGAGAAGCTTTAGTCTATGTCCCACTATCGAGATTACCTACAACAACATCTAAAAGATGATTCTTTAGAATTCTAGTTGATCTGGTAAAGGTAGGACTAGAAATTTTAGGTTTTTCTCTTAGTTCGGGTTCACAAGCAGCAGATTCTGAAATATTTCCATAACTAGTTGTCTTTATAATAGGTTCACTAAATTTATCAATAAGGTTTAGAACAGACAAATATTCTTCAATATTTTCAAGAGAAGGTTTAGGTTTTTATGGATCAGTTTCATCAAATTTGATGTGAACAGATTCTTCCACACAATTGGTGCTTTTATTAAAAATGCTATAGGCCTTTCTAGTTAAAGAATAACCAAGAAAAATTCCGTCGTCACTCTTAGATGAAAATTTATCCAGATTATCTTTAGTATTTAGAATAAAAACATTACTTTCAAAAACATTAAAATAACTAACTTTACGTTTTCTATTCTTCTATAGTTCATAAGGGTTCTTCTTAAGAACAGTTCTAATAAAGACTCTATTTATAATATAACAAGTTGTATTGAAAGATTTAGCCCAAAAATAAATATGTAAATCATATTCATTTAGCATAGTTCTTTCAATTTCATAAAGGGTTCTATATCTTCTTTCTACTACACCATTCTGTTGAGGTGTCCTAGGGGCAGAGAAGTTGTGATTTTATCTATTGTGTGAGCAGTATGATTCAAATTCATGATTTTCAAACTCACGACCATGATCACTTCTCAAGGTTTTAATCTTAAGTCCACTATAGTTTTCTACAGACTTGGAGTATTTAATAAATTAAGAGCAGGCTTCACTTTTGTGAGCTAGAAAATATACCCATGTATATCTAGAAAAGTAATCTACAAGGACATAGGCATAATGCTTCCCATTTAAACAAGAAACTCTCGATGGTCCAAAAAAATCCATGTGAACCAGCTCAAGAGGTTGAGAAGTTGAAACTTATTTCTTTGATTTAAATGAAACTCTATGTTGCTTTGCCTTTTTATAGGGATTACAAACTTTGTCATCTGGGAATTCAAGTTTAGGTAAGTCCATAACTAAGTTCTTCCTAGTCATTTTTCTAAGTGAATGTATATTGTAGTGTCCTAATCTTTTGTTCCAAAGACAAGACTCTTTGTGAAAATCATTTAAACAGTTAATATTCTTCTTAGCTAATGAATTAAAATCTACAGCATATACATTTTCATTTCTTAAGGCAGAAAATACTAAAACATTTTTATAATTAAAAACATTACAAGAATCATTTTCAAATTTAACATTAAAACCATCATCACATAACTGATAAATACTTAACAAGTTATATTTTAATCCATCTACAAATAAAAATTTAGAAATTAAAATTGAATCAGTGTTACCAATTTTTCCGAGGCCGATGATTTTACCTTTAGAGTTATCACCAATGGTGACATATCCTTCATCAACCTTGATTATGCTTTTGAAGTATGAAAAGTCCAATGTCATGTGTCTTGAACATCCACTGTCCAAATTCCATGTCTTCCTAAAGGAAATTTTCAAGAATGTTTCCTACAAAATGATTTTATATAGAAAATGTTTAGGTACCCATATTTTCTTGGGTCCAGACAGATTAGTAAGAAGAACTTTTAGTACCCAGATTTTTCTAATGGGTTTCACATAA
The DNA here is from genome assembly GCA_963277665.1 of Viscum album. Taxonomy (NCBI): domain Eukaryota; kingdom Viridiplantae; phylum Streptophyta; class Magnoliopsida; order Santalales; family Viscaceae; genus Viscum; species Viscum album. The sequence continues at coordinate 25,195,322 of OY728132.1, read as the reverse complement.
TCATTGGATTTAAAATATTTTTACAGATAAACTATATTTGATCTATAACCATGTGAGTAGCTAGTTGAGACATAATAATTTCTAGAATGAGCAACATACTATCTAGATTTAGGAATAAATATATTCTTTGTAATCTATCTCTATCCAGGATGATAACCTAAACCAGTAGTATACATTGGTGCTACTTGCTTTCCTAGAATTTTTGTAAGAGTGTTCTTTCCATTAGTAAATTTTTTTAAATCTTTTCTGAGTTTCTCATTAGACAATTTGAGTTCAGTATTTTCTTTGAGCTGTTGTACTTTCTTTTCCTTTTTTACTTCTAGTGAAGATTTTATATTGCTAGTTAAAACATGATGATTCTTTAAGGATTTATACTTGTCTTTCAGCTCATTGTAGGTATCCTATAGCATATTACAATATTCAAATAATACTTTACTAGACATGTTTTCATAATAAGAATCAAAATCATCTCCAAAATAATAAGGGTTTAATACAGGAGTATCCAATGTTACCTCAGATGTGTTTTTCATGAAACACATATTAGCTTTTTGAGATTTTTCATCCTGTGTGGAATCGGAATCACTTGAACTGTCTTCTAAATCACTACAGGTTTCGATCAAATATTTCTGTTATTTTTTGTCCTTATAGTCATATTTCTTCTTGAACATTAATTTTGGACATTCAGCTTTGACATTTCCTTTCCTCTTGCATTCGTATCAGACTATGTCATCACTTTTATCAGTCCTTTTCCAATCCTTCTTCCAATGACTTTTATTGTCATAATTTCCCTTGTAAATAGATTTTCTAAAAAAAATCTTTTTCCTATAAAATTGCTTAAATCATCTAGTTATCTGAGCCATTCCAGCATCATTGTCAGATGCACTCTCTTCACTATTTGAGCAATCACTTTCACTTTGAATTTTCCCTTTGTCCTTATTTTTTGAAGCAGAAGTCTTGAAAGCTACAGTCTTCTTCCTCGGTTCATCATCTTATTCCTTGTTTACTTTCAGTTCTTCCTCATACATCATTAACTTACCAATGAGTTCCTTGAGAGGAAAAGCACTAATGTCACAAGATTCTTTAATTGAAACTGATGTGCCTCTCCATCTTTCTGGCAGGCATCTGAGTATTCTCATAATCTGCTCCTTAGCTAGAACATCCTTTCCCAGTGAGCTCATTGTATTGATTATCTCATTAAATGTCATGACCTGCCTTCACCAAGATGAGGGAAGGGACAGCAGATTGTCAGACCCTTCCTTCTACAAGTTGAAGGAGAGATAATGACCCCCGAGACCCGTCTTCAATAGGCCCCGTAGTAGCGACTAGCACCAAGGGTATAGAATCACACACAAGATGGAAGGTATTACACTTTTTCTTTAATAGGATCGGGAGATAAGATAGTAAATACCAACAACACCAAAACTTGGGGGTAAATTAAATCCAAAGAAAAACATTCCCATATGCATGTTACAAAAGTAAATTCCACATGTATAAGGAGACTACAAAGTTAAAGTACCAAAAGAAAAGAAAAAAAGAAAGTGCAACTTTCCCAACACCCGAGCTAGTAGGGCCCTGCATGATCCATGAAGTCCCCTTGGAAACCTGAAAGAAATTTTATATACGTAGGGTGAGCATACAATTATACTCAGTAGGGAAAACCAAAGACTCTCGTGCACAAGTGGGGAGGAATTCTAATGCCATGTGAGAAAAGAGATAACCAAGCAACTAGCAAGGAAAACTATCCACCCGAGTCTCACCAAGGCACACTACCCAAATAACGCAAGTCAAGTAATGTATAGTAATATCACATCGATGTTTGGGTACCCTTTGCCACTTTCCCACTAGTTATTGGAGACATCCTATGCATCGAACCAATCCCGCCATTCTCACTGCAGTCCCACTGCCACACCCCACCTGCACACACCTAGGCCACTACCTCACATCTCTCCTGAAAACACCTGGGCCACAATCACCATGCGTAACCATGCCCACAAACACCTAGGCCAGAACAACTACTGCCACGCCCGAAGACACCTGGGCCTCATCCCAAAGACTCTTGAGAAAAAACCTTCCCGCACACACTTGGGCCAACCACCACAACTACCCTACACGAAGAATCTCGGGCTATAATTCCCCTCAGGCTATCACATCCTACCCGAAGAGTCTTGGGCTATTTGGGAAAAGGAGCAGAAAATGAGATAACAACCAGCCACTCATAGGAGTGTTGGGAAAAACACCCTCCCCCATGAAATGGGGGTGTTCGGCACTAAGTGCTCAACTTGGGTGGGGCGTGAATAAGAAACATAAAACTACAAATATATGTATAGGTTACAAACACCAATCCCAACCTAGGGTTTCCAAAGAAAACCTAAGCACAAACACCCTTTTTACTATTCATTCATAAAAGAAAAGCACAGCACTCACGGCCAAGTCAAAACTCATCCCAAAAACCAATTCCCTATTATAAACATTCTTGTATTCATGTTCAAGTGATCCAATTCAAGTGTAATCTACACTAATGGGAAACTAACAGACATATCTACAATCTAGAGAAAGAGAAACAGCCAAACAGTGATTTAAGCATTCACCCCCGGTTCTCTTGTAAAGTCACAACAACAAAGGGATCTGTGAGATCCCTCAAAGTACTAGAACCTAAACAAGCCTCGAGATACAGCCCCACATAGTTTCATATTCACAACTAACAACTGTGCCACAATAGATAATCCCATCCTCATCCACTTCACCTCAGAATCATCAAGCAGGAAAACACACCCACTACCAAACTGAGTAGAGAAACTTCCAAATTCAAGCACATTATTTATTAGGTTCTTTCTACTGGTTAATCAGGGTGACCACACAAGGATTTATGTTCACTGGGCATCCATTTGACCAACCGAGTTTAGGTGATTTACTAATTTCCATGTTATAGTAATTTAATCATCGCAGAAGAAAAGGGTTCATTAGTGCGCAAGGAAAAACCACCAACGACCATGATTTTCAGTGAGCATAATCCCATATAGTTCACAACATATAGAAATTATAAAAGAGTATATCAGAATTTTCAAACTCACCCATCATTCCTTAACAGTATATTTATTATCTTTTTTAAGGTTTTGTTTCATCCAACCCCACAGAAACAATAGCGTACCCACCCCGCATGATACACAGTAAGGAGAGACGAAGGAAAATCCCTACTTGGTTGGTCAAGAATCGAAGTTCTTCTCCACGTTCCAAGAACCGGGGATGCACAACTTGTAGGGTAGGAGCGTTTGGGACTCCAAGGATGAGTAGAAAAACTCCAACACAGGTGAACCACAAGCCTTGGGAAGGAGGGACTCCAAACACACAAGGAAGAAATGGGGACTAGCAAAGAGAATAAGAAGAAGGAATTCCCGTGAAATATAAGGATAAGATCCCATTGTTATGGGATACGGAAATTTGAATGGCTTTAAATTCGGATCATGGTTTCACCACACGGTTGGGTGGTTACACACGACTGAATTAATTGTTATTTAATAACTCTCATCAGGAAAAGGTGGTAACAACTGTGACTTTAAATAATTTTATATAAATAGATGGAAACGTTACACGGACACACAGCTGGGTCCGTTGAGGATCTCCCCACTCTTAGGAATTTTAAACATTGATTATGGGGCTAGAAACGGCCTTGAACCACTTCCAAAAGGTTAAAAGGATTAAAAGTGTTGTTACGGGAAAAACTGTAGAAGAAAAACTCGACAAGGCTGTTTGACACCGATCGGTCGCACCAATTGGCGACACAATGATCGGTGACACACTGATCGTGTCACATCGATCGGTCGCACTGATCATGTCACACACTAAAATGACGTCCTGCTACAGGGACTCCATCCTTAGGATCTGGAATTTGGAAAAGGGATAGACCATGAGGGTCTGACCCATTACATTAGATACCTCTCGAACTATTCTCATCCTTAAGAATCAAAACTGGACCCAAATAAAAGAGGGGGTCCGAAAAACCACCCTGAAAGATACCTCTCAGGAGTGAACCTCATCGACATATAGGAACACCTCCCCCTTAAGAAACCACACAACATTCAAGGGTCAAGCTATCCAATCATATGGCTTAGAAAGTGTCTTCCTCTATGTCAAGATACAATCCTCTTTGGGTGGCACTGACTCGCCTGCATAGGTTTAATCGCATCCACCTTAATGTGTCTTGATTAGGGATCTGGTCCTCCCCTCCCCGCAGTCAATACATTTCACATGCATCTAGGGAATAAGGAAAACTATGCATTCCATAGTTAACAAGGTAAAGTGTTCCATCACAAACAAGTACAAACAAAACAGAACAAAACTCAAAACATCTCTGGGTATTGGGCGCACATCTGTGCCTCCCATTCCCATGTACTCTCTTCGAGCCCACCATGTGTCCACAACACATTAACTAAAGGAATGGTCCATCCACGGAGCACTGTCTCCTCACGATCCTCAATCCTCACTGGTCTCTCCCCAAAAGTCACGTTGTCCTCGATGTCTATCTTTCCCCAGTCGAGGATGTGTGAATCATCGTGTAGATACCATCAGAGCTGAGACACATGGAAGACATCATGTATTCTCAGTAGTGGTGGTGGTAGCACTAGCTGATAAGACACTTCTCTGACCCACCGCAACACTTCTAAGGATCTGATGAACCTTTGAGAAACCTTAATCCCCCTGTCAAACCTCTGTTTCCCACACCAAGGGGAGACCTTCAGGAATACATGGTCCCCGACCTCGAACTATAAGGGTCTCCTCCTATTATCATCATATGACTTATGCCGGTCCTGAGCTGCCTTCATCCTCTCCCGTATAAGCTGAACCTTCTCTATCGTGCTCTGCACCACCTCCGAGCCAAGAACACCTACTTCCCCAACCCCGGTCTAGCACACGGGTGAGCGACATGACCTCTCGTACAAGGCTTTGAACGGAACCATGCCAGTGGTTGAGTGATAGCTATTATTGTAGGGAAACTCTACCAGAGGAAAGTGTCCCACCCACGATCCCCCCAAAGTCCAGGATACATTCCTGTAGCATATCCTCCATTGTGTGGATGGTGCGCTCTATCTGTCCATCTGTCTGGGGATGGAAAGCAGTGTTAAGACGTATCCGTGGGCCAAAAGTATGTTGCAATCATCTCCAGACTCGTGAGGTAAACCGTGCATCCCTATTTGATACTATGGAACTCGTAACTCCATGAAACTGTACCACCTCATCCACGTACGGCCATGCTAAGGAATCCACTGCACCCGACTCCTTGATCGCCATAAAGTGAGCCAATTTCGTCAACCGGTCCACCACTACCAAAATAGTATCACAGCCTCCTTGAACCATGGGAATTCCTTTGAAGAAATCCATCGAGATGTCATCCCACTTCCACTCGGGGATGTCTAAAGGCTGCAAAAAACCACCTGGAACACAGTGTTCAGCCTTCACCTGCTGACACACTAGGCACTTGGCCACGAACTCCGCTACCGCCCTCTTTACCCCGGGCCACCAAAACTATCTTCTCAGACCCTGGTACATCTTGGAAACTCCCAGGTCCACCACTAGGGGTGATTTGTGGAACTCACCAAGAACCCTCTCGCGCATTGCCTCTGGGACAAACTATAAGGACCCGGCCTTAAACATTACTTATTATTGAATTAAATGAATAGTTCACACTGAGGATCTTTTCAGGTTTAGTGTTATAGAGAATTAGGACATAACTATTACATCTCAAAGATTACAAAGTAGACGCATCTACTCAGCTTCCATTCTTTTTCACAAAAATAAAAACTCTTTAACAATAGATTCATGTCTTGCTCCATGTTTTAGACATCCTGACATTTCCTTGATCCCGTCCTTGACCCTATTCAACTTTATGTCCTGTGAAAAACATTTCAAAAAAACTTGGGATGAGCATAAAAAGATCAGTAAGGGTTATAACAATACGGAAAGAAAACATTAGTCCATGTATACATAAGAATCAATGAAATCATACTTTATTCATAAAACATAAGCAATTTAACATACCTCATGAAATCAAAAGATTTATGAATAACTCATAGAAATCATAAGACATAAAGGTAACTTGAGGCATTCATAACATTATTACATTGGGAGTAACCCTCAGGGTTACGTTTGGAATACTCGTCACAGTATATTCCCTAAATCTCTTCGGAGAAACCTTAGCGTTTAACCCCTTCACGTTACCCAATGCATTGGAGAGCTATCATGGGCTCACCCGCCCTTAGTTTATCACGGAACCACCCGTCTTCATAAACAATGCCCAAGAACCATAACATAATCATAGCACATAACTTAAGCATAAAGGAAAGATAACATTACCACATTGCAATAACAATATAATATTTTAAGATATTGAAATAATGAATCCATTCTAAAAACAATTTTCAAAACCATTTAAAACATTTAATAAAGAAATTTTTGAATCAAAGTGTCCCATACCACCTTGAATATTTTAACATTTTAAACCATTAATATCCATATAAATAAATCCTCAAAAACATTTTGAGAACATGGATATTAATGAGAAATATTTATAAGAATAAATCATTAAAACATTTAAAACGATATTTTAGTTAAAGGGTTTTTAACAAATTGAGAGACACTTGAATAAAATAATTGAGGAATAACATTCAATCAGAACTTTATAATATCATGAGAATAAATGGAATAATGATATAATATTCCAAAAGACATTATATACACCATATAATAGTGAATTGGTGCATAACAACAATGAAGCCTCAATAAAAATGTTAAATGATATGAAATCCCTTATAAAGAAGGTATCCTTAAATTAAGGACAAATCAATCTCACAATTATGTGTGAAAAATATAAATACACCCAATATAAGTGGATATTAAGTGTAAAAAAACCATAGGTAATTCACACATATTCATAGGACGACATATTCAATAACTACATGTTGAACCCAAAGAAATCAAAAATGGGTTAAGAAGTTCCCTTGGTAAAATTCGACAGCCTATCGGCGTCACATTAAAATTCATAAAATTAGTTGATGAGAGATAAAATGGTATCTCATCACTTGGAAATAAAATTTACATCAATAAGGATATAGAATAAAATATCCCAACATAAAAAGATGTAAATTTAAAGACATAACAAAATAAGTCTTTTAAAAAGAGGAGGGTGAAAGTTCCCTTACCGATTTGGGTAACTTTCGAAACGTTCACCCCATGAAAGAAGGATCGTACAACATCGATGTAAATATTCATAAAAGAAAGTATATTACACAAATATTAGAATAATGGGCAGTACATAAACCACTAAAAGGATATAGTGTCAAATGTTGTATAAATCTCACGGGAATAAAAGTGAGATGAAAAATCCCTTACGAAAACTCAGCAGCCTAATGGCGCCACTTAAAACATCCAAAAAATGGATTGATGAAATCAAATAGGGTATCTCATAATATGAACACATAAAATAAATTAATAGTAATATAAAATAATATCCCCCAACATAATAAAGAGGAGCATAAAAGAAACGACATAAAAGAGAGTACCTAAAAAGAAAGAGATAGGTAGGATCCCTTACCTCAAGTCCGACTTGTCTTGTTCATTTCCTTATATTCCTGAATAATAAACTTTGGTCAATTTATAATTTCTTAAGGTCCTCCTTTAAAGATTTTTATTCAGTTCATATCACATATTATAATTTTATAATAATTGGTTATGTGATTTCATATCAGACATTTTTGTCGATGTTTGGTACATGGGTCAAAAATGAACTTGTTTGAAAATGAGTGACCATGTAGTTAAAAGTAAGTCATCTCCAGAATAGTATTAAATATTTAAATATCATATATATACAGTACATATTTATTTTATACTATTAGATAACATTGGGAGATAAAATGAAATGAAATTCACCGTTCATGGAGATGGTAGGCCGTACGTACGCATGAACGCTACTTTCATTTCTTTGACATATTAATGAAATTAAAAATAATTGAGAGATATATATATTATAATTCTGGTATAATATATATGTTTTATAGGTCACATAAGTTCATTAATTTAATTCTTTATACATTCCATGTATTGCAAGAATGAGTCACATCACTTGAGGGGGCGGTAGTCCACACTTCCTCGTATGAAATTATCGCATTTGTACAACATGCAAAGCATAAAGGTATGTTTTAAATATAAAATACATAAGCATATGGAAAACATAAATACCATATATATCATATATAAAATACAGTAACATTATAATGTCCACCATGAAAGGTGTTAAGAGAATATTGAACAATCATAGTTTCGTGAGGCAGTAATTCGCCATCCACAGAAACAATATGTTCTTTAACCATTAGACAGAGGTGTGAGTAAGTGTAGCTAAAATCCTTCACATAACAACATACTAGTATATTTAATATTCTGGTGTTGTTACAAAGAATGGAATAAAAATATTTTAGGGGTTTTGAGAAGAAAAATAAAACAAAAGAACACAAGTGAAGACAATACCTTTAAATCGGTAACTCCTATTGGTTTGGACCAAAAGGATTTCTTGAAGAGCATTATGCCAAAGGTGAGGCTTCAATGATTAAGAGAGGAATGTAGAGAGATAAAATGGAGAGGTTTTGACTGAGCCAAAGGCTTGAGAGGTGTGGCTTAGGTGGTAGATGTGAGGCCTTTTATAAGAGAAGAGGAGGGGCACTCTTGGAAAGTTATAAACTATTACTTTATTATAAAATGACTTTCGGATTTCAAAGGTCCCAAAAGGATATATTTCGAGGATAAGGTGATAAGGTTTCTAAATCCACCCTTACAATAGGTTTTTGAGAAGTGTAAGACTTATATTTCATCCTATCTTCTCATTTTATTTAAATCGTTCATTTATGAGGTAATCACTGCATCATCACGGTGTCATAAATAAAATAATTTATATAATGTCTAAAAATTATAAAAAAAATATAATGATGTAGGAAATATTTTTATATTTATAATTAACATTTATTGTAAAAAATATGACTTTTATAACCCCATGTAAAAATGTTTTAGTAAAACAATACATGTTTGTGACATTTTAATTTTAACTTTAAATAAAAAGTTATTAATGTCATTTTCCAACCAAAGTGGCTTCATGGGGTCCCCAAGTTGACCCATGGATTTTCTTGGTCGGCCATGACTCATACAATAAGTTTAGGACATGTTTCAAGGTCATTTAATATTATTATAACAATATTTTTACCTTAAATTACACTAATTAACTTTAATTGTGATTAATAAAACTTACAAGTTACTGTTCACCAAAAAAATTATTTTAATCTCATTGAACCAAAATTTACTTACTAATGAAAACCATGTATGTTGGATTCTTAAAAATCAAATCACAGAAGTGGTAAAGTTTCATTTAAATGAAAAATCAATTTCTTTAAGTACCACTTAGTGGTTTCACTATCCATCAAAAATTGAAGTTTTTCAGAAAAATACCAAAAATTCACCCTAAGCTATATTTAATATTCCAAATTCAAAAATGATGTATATTTTACAAAATTCAAAATAAATAAGTTTCATTAATTAATTTAATAATTCATTCCCACTGTCAAAGCAAATAGCGTGTTTTTAAGAAATAATATCTATTAAAATATTGACACTAGTTTAAGTCCAATTTCAAAGTGAAATTAATTCCAATGACCACCATTGGATTAAATGGTAAAAATATATTCTAAATAAACTTTAATCTCAATTAAAAATATAATATATCCATATAAATGAATATGATTAAAATGAGGTTTTGAATTAAAATGCAACATTTTCACTAAAAATGATCTTTATAGGAAAAATAACAAAAATTTACACAAAGTAAATTTTGATGTCCAGATTCTAAAGAAGGACTTTATTTTGTCAAATACAACATATAAAATTGTCAAAAGTATATTTTAAAAGGGTTCTCCATCAAAAGGCGGATAATCGACCTTTTAAAGAATATTAGAAGATTTATGCTTAAAATTGGATTCATTTGCATTTTAAGCCTCTAAAATTTATTGGATAAATGTAAAAATATTTAACAAACATATATAATAATGTTGTAGTTATTTCTGTTCATTACTGCCATTACAATGTCTAGGTGTTAACTATTATAATATTATTATATTATTAGTGTGCAACGTAATATTTCAAAGAAATTCGTTGTTACGTATTGGGTACGCCATCGAGAATAGGATTACTTTTAAAGTAGTATTAACATTTTATTGACAAATATTTATAAACATTAGAATTTAATATTATTTATTTACCTGGGATGTTACATCCTTCCCCCTTTTGGGAATTGCGTCCTCTCAATTTCAAAATTGGGCTTGGAAACTTCATTGAAAGTCCCACATCGGAACAAGATTCACTAAAACTATCACTTTAAAATAAAGGGAGAGAAGTACAAAGGTCACCTGAGTTAACCCATACTAGGATTCCAAGTATGAAAATATGGATATGGAGGAGAAAACAAAGGGTCATGTTCTAATGGGGAGTGATATTAAATATGTCTAGGAGAAAGTTAACCACAAGAAAATCACAAACTTGGGATGGGTTAAACGGTATTCGATTCCCTAGAAGGAAAAGTTAACAGAAAACATTTGTGTTTTAAGTTACTCTTAATTTAGAAATTTATTTTTTAGCTTAACTAAATCATAATGAAACATACTTACCTATCACGCAGACTTTCAACTTTTACTATATTCCTTAATCAAACTCATATTTTCTACAAAAGATGACTATTTAGGAAGACTTGTTCGCATTAAGAGTACTATAATAAACTTCTTAAGAATCCCCTAATCCACAAAATAGAACTATATATGTCCAATTTCTTTATATCTCAACCAAAACCAAACCAAAAATTTAGTATGAGATCAGATAATACCCAAAAAGGATAATTTTTTTTATAAAAAGAAAAACTACTCCTAATCTCCAAAATTTGTCAAACAAAACCCAAAGTTCAACGAAGACCACTCAATAAAAAATTTGTCCATAAAATTCTTCAAATTAAACCCAACTAAGATTGAAACCCAAATATTTGAAGGATTTAATCACATAGTTTTCTGAGGTACAAATTAACATTTATCTCCAAATAACATCAGTTGCTCCTAAAGTCTCATACTGAAAAGTAATTAACATAATCATATATCTTCCATGATAGGTTAATAATTTCCATAGATAACCCAAAATAAACTTACTCTTGATTCATAAAATCATCTAACTAAAAATAATTAGTCAAACTAACCAGGGACTTCAGTTAGTCCAATGGTAGGCAATAAATACTAGTCACACTTTGGTTGTGGGTTCGATTCCCGCAGCTTTGTCCGACGTGACGGGTTGTCACACGGTCTGCGTGTTGTCCTTTTTCCAAAACTATATAATTCTTAAAACATTCCCCAAAATGGGATAAAATATTAAAAAATAACCATAACATAATTTAACCTCAAGTTTATCTCATGTCGTTCATATTCCATCATAACGTATAGTAACCCATAATTACCTCAAAAGTAAGGATCATATAAACCCTAATGGTTACCTTTATAATTATTACCTGAACTTCCATGTCGAGTTGGTTCTCTAGTACATGATGCATTAGAGAACTCACCAAGGTTCAAGTTGTTGATCATGACTCCTGATAGTTGTTTTAGAATAACCACGATATTTCTCATTGAATACCCCATTTCATCCAGTCTCTTAATCAGAGAACCACCACAGTTTCCTTCAAACCCATTGACACTTTGGTGCCTACTAGATCCATCCATTTACTAAAACCAGAAATGTTAGTGTGAGTACATCAACAAAATCATTATATACTAAAGAGGAAGATAAACACTAAGATATACTTATCCAAGTTATCTCAAACTCATTCCAACCTTCAAAAATAACAATGACTCTATCTAATATAATAACCATTGTGGTTATAAACAACTTGTCACTTAACACTCTAACCTCTAAAGTTATCTAAACCATCCTCTGATACCAACTATAAGGACCTGGCCTTAAACATTACATATTATTGAATTAAATGAATAATTCACATTGAGGATCTTTTCAGGTTTAGAATTTTAGAGAATTAGGACATAACTATTACATCTCAAAGATTACAAGTTAGACACATCTACTCAGCTTCCATTCTTTTTCACAAAAATAAAAACTCTTGAACAAAAGATTCTTGTCTAGTTCCTTGTTTTAGACATCCTGACATTTCCTTGATCCCATTCTTGACCCTATTCAACTTTATGTCCTATGAAAAACATTTCAAAAAAACTTGGGATGCGCATAAAAAGCTCAGTAAGGGTTATAACAATACGGAAAGAAAACATTAGTCCATGTATACATAAGAATCAATGAAATCATACTTTACTCATAAAACATAAGCAATTTAACATACCTCATGAAATCATAAGATTTACGAATAACTCATAGAAATCATAAGACATAAAGGTAACTTGAGGCATTCATAACATTCGGACATAGGGAGTAACCCTCAGGGTTACGTTTGGAATACCCATCATGGTATATTCCCTAAATATCTTCAGAGAAACCTTAGCGTTTAACCCCTTCGCGTTACCCAATGCATTGGAGAGCTATCATGGGCTCACCCGCCCTTAGTTTATCACGGAACCACCCGTCTTCATAAACAATGCCCAAGAACCATAACATAATAATAGCACATAACTTAAGCATAAAGGAAAAATAACATTACCACATTGAAATAACAATATAACATTTTAATATATTGAAATAATGAATCTATTCTAAAAACCATTTTCAAAACCATTTAAAACATTTAATAAAGAAGTTTTTGAATCAAAGTGTCCCATACCACTTTGAAGCTTTTAAAATTTTAAACCATTAATATCCATATAAATAAATCCTTAATATAATTTTGAAAACATGTATATTAATAAGAAATATTAATAAGAATAAATCATTAAAACATTCAAAATGATATTTTAGTTAAAGGGTTTTTAACAAATTGAGAGACACTTGAATAGAATAATTGAGGAATAACATTCAATCAGAACTTTATAACATCATGAAGATAAATGGATTCACGATATAATAATCCAAAGGACATTATATACACCATATAAGAGTGAATTGGTTCATAACAACAATGAAGCCTCAATAGAAATGTAAAATGATATGAAATCCCTTATAAAGAAGGTATCCTTAAATTAAGGACAAATCAATCTCATAATTATGTGTGAAAAATATAAATACACCAAATATAAGTGGATATTAAGTTTAAAACAACCATAGGTAATTCACACATATTCATAGGATGACATATTCAACAACTACATGTTGAACCCAAAGAAATCGAAATTGGGTTAAGAAGTTCCCTTGGTAAAATTCGACAGCCTAATGGCGTCACATTAAAATTAATAAAATTAGTTGATGAGAGAGAAAATGGTATCTCATAACTTGGACATAAAATTTACATCAATAAGGATATAGAATAAAATATCCCAACATAAAAAGATGTAAATTTAAAGATATAACTAAATAAGTCTTTTAAAAAGAGGAGGCTGAAAGGTTCCCTTACCGATTTGGGTAACTTTCGAAACGTTCACCCCATGAAAGAAGGATTGTACAACAATGATGTAAATACCCATAAAATAAATTGTATTACACAAATATTATAATAATGGTCAGTACATACACCACTCAACGTAAATATTGGCAAATGTTGTATAAATCTCACAGGAATAAAAGTGAGACGAAAAATCCCTTACGAAAACTCGGCAGCCTAACGGCGCCACTTAAAACATCCAAAAAATGAATTGATGAAATAAAATGGGGTATCTCATCATATGAACATATAAAATACATTAATAGGATTATAAAATAACATCCCCCAACATAAGAAAGAGGATCATAAAAGAAACGACATAAAAGAGAGTACTTAAAAAGAAAGAGATAGGTAGGATCCCTTACCTCAAGTCCGACTTGTCTTGTTTGTTTCTTTATATTCCTGAATAATTAACTTTGGTAAATTTATAATTTCTTAGGGTCCTCCTTTAAATATTATTATTCAGTTAATATCACATATTATATTGTTATAATAATTAGTTATGTGAGTTCATATCAGACGTTTTTGTCGATGTTTGGTACATGAGACAAAAATAAACTTGTTTGAAAATGAGGGTCCATGTAGTTAAAAGTAAATCATCTCCAGAATAGTATTAAATATTTAAACATCATATATATCCATTACATATTCATTTTATAATATTCCATAACATTGTGAGATAAAAAGAAATGAAATGCACCGTTCATGGAGACGGTAGGCCGTACGTACGCATGAACGCTACTTTCATTTCTTTGACATATTAATGGAATTAAAAATAATTGATAGTTATATATATTATAATTCCAGTATAATATATATGTTTTATAGGTCACATAATTTCATTAATTTCATTCTTTATACACTCCATTTATTGCATGAACGAGTCACATCACTTGAGGGGGCGGTAGTCCACACTTCCTCGTATGAAATTATCACATTCGCACAACATGCAAAGCATAAAGGTATGTTTTAAATATAAAATACAGAAGCATATTGAAAACTTAAATATAATATATATCACATATAAAATACAGTAACATCATAATGGACACCATGAAAGGTGTTAAGAGAAGATTGAACAATCATCGTTTCGTGAGGCAGTAATTCTCCATCCACAGAAAAAATATGTTCTTTAACCATTATATGGACGTGTGTGTAAGTGTAGCTAGAATCCTTCACATAACAACATACTAGTATATTAAAAATACTGGTTTTGTTACAAAAGAAAGGAATAAAAATATTTTAGGGGTTTGGAGAAGAAAAATAAAACAAAAGAACACAAGTGAAGACATTACCTTTAAATCGGGTAACTCCTCTTGGTTTGAACCAAAAGGGTTTCTTGAAAAGCATTATTCCAAAGGTGAGGATTAAATGATGAATAGAGGGATGTGGAGAGATGAAATGGTGGGGTTTTGGCCAATCCAAAGGCTTGAGAGGTGTGGTTAAGGTGGTAGAGGTGGGGGCCTTTTACAAGAGAAGACGAGGGGCACTCTTGGAAAGTTATAATCTATTACTTTATTATAAAATGATTTTCGGATTTCAAAGGTCCCAAAAGGATATATTTCGAGGCTAAGGTGATAAGGTTTCTAAATACACCCTTAAAATAGGTTTTGGACATGTTTAAGACTTATATTTCACCCTATCTTCTCATTTTATTTAAATCGTTCATTTATAAGGTAATCACTGCATCATCACGGTGTCATAAATAAAAAAATATATTTAAAGTATAAAACTTATAAAAAAATATCATGATGTAGGAAATCTTTTTATCTTTCTAATTAATATTTATAGTAAAAAATATGGGTTTTATAACCCCATGTAAAAAAAATTTAGTAAAACAATACATGTTTGTGACATTTTAATTTTAACTTTAAATAAAAAGTTATTAATGTCATTTTCCAACCAAAGTGGCTCCATGGGGTCCCCAAGTTGACCCATGGATTTTATTGGTCGGCCATGACTCATCCAATAAGGTTAGGACATGTTTCAAGGTCATTTAATATTATTATAACATTATCTTTACCTTAAATTACACTAATTACCTTTAATCGTGATTAATAAAACTTACATGTTACTATTCACCAAAAAAAATTTAATCTCATTGAACCACAATTTACTTCCTAATGACAACCATGTATGTCAGATTTTTGAAAATCAAATCCCATAAGTGGTAAAGTTTCATTTAAATGAAAAATCAATTTCTTTAACTACCACTTAGTGGTTTCACTATTCATCCAAAATTGAAGTTTTTCAGAAAAATACCAAAAATTCACCCTAAGCTATATTTGATATTCCGAATTCAAAAATGATGTATATTTTAAAAAATTAAAAATATATAAGTTGCATTAATTAATTTAATAATTCATTCCCACTGTCAAAACAAATAGCATGTTTTTAAGAAACAATATCTATTAAAAGATTGACACTAGTTTAAGTCCAATTTCAAAGTGAAATTAATTCCAATGACCACCATTGGATTAAATGGTAAAAATATATTCTAAATACACTTTAATATAAATTAAAAAGATAATCTATCCATAAAAATAAATCAGATTAAAAGGAGGTTTTAAATTAAAATGCAACATTTTCACTAAAAATGATCTTTATCGGAAAAATAACAAAAATTTACACAAAGTAAATTTTGATGTCCAGATTCTAAAGAAGGGTTTTATTTTTTCAAATAAAACATATAAAATTTTCAAAAGTATATTTAAAAAGGGTTCTCCATCAAAAGGCGATTAATCGACCTTTTAAAGAATATTAGATGATTTATGCTTAAAATTGGATTCATTTGCATTTTAAGACTCTAAAATTTATTGGATAAATGTAAAAATATTTAAAAAACATATGTAATAATTTTGTAGTTATTTCTGTTCATTCTCTCCATTACAACGGCTAGGCGTTAACTATTATAATATTATTATATTATCGGTGTGCAACGTAAGATTTCAAAGAAATTTGTTGTTGCGTATTGGGTACGCCATCGAGCATAAGATTCCCTTTAAAGTAGTATTAAAATTTTATTCACAAATATTTATAAAAATTAGAATGTAATATTATTTATTTACTTGGGATTTTACACAAACATCTTTCCTCAGAAAAGCATCTGATTCTGACCATCCTTCGTCCATCCTTCCCGAGCATTGCCTTGGTTAGCCCGATCGCGCATCACTTCACTATCTAATTCTCCCCATTGAGACTCCTCTACCCGCCATAACGGAGAATCTTGTTCTCTCATCTGATATAGGGAACCTCTACCACTATCCATCCTTGCATCGAGGTGCAGGGCAGGCAACTCCTCCATCGCCTTCCAAGCATCCACCAACTCTCGAACCGTATCCTTCTGTGAATTCCTGCTCAAGGAATCGGCCACCATATTCCCTTTTCCTGAGGTGTAGGAAATCTTGAAGTTGTAGTCCTGAAGGAACTCCATCCACCTTCAGTTCCGTAAGTTCATGTCCCGCTGGGAGAAGATATACTTCAAGATTTTGTGATCCGTGAAGACTACAAAGCGCTCCCCGATGAGGTAATGTTGCCACAGATTTAGTTTGAAAACGACCACTGCAAGCTCCAGATCATGGGTGGCATAGTTACGTTCATGAGGACGTAACTATCTAGACTCATAAGAGATCACCCCTTATCGTTGCATCAACACACACCCGAGGCCTTGTCCTGAAGCATCCCCGAACACCTCATATGTCACCCCTTCTTTTGGAAACCTCAGCACTAGGGAACTTACCAACTTCTCCTTCCGATAGCTAAAGGCTACCTCACACTTACCATTCCACATGAAACCCTGGTCCTTCTTGGTCAAATATGTCAAAGGTGCTGCAACTCGGGAGAAGTTGGGCATGAACCTCCAATAGTATCCTACTAGTCCAAGGAAACTGTCAACCTCTACCATGTTCTTGGGTGCTTCCCAAGAAACAACCACCTCAACCTTCGATGGGTCCACCGCTATTCCCTACTCGGACACCACGTTCCCAAGGAAGTGCACTTCTCTCATCCAAAACATGCACATGGACAACTTCCCATAAATTTGGTGTTGTCAGAGGACCTCTAAAATAGTTCTCAGGTGCTCAACATGATCCTCCTCTGATCTTGAGTAGATCAAGATGTCGTCAATAAAAAATTCTACGAACTGATC
Organism: Viscum album; assembly: GCA_963277665.1. Classification (NCBI taxonomy): domain Eukaryota; kingdom Viridiplantae; phylum Streptophyta; class Magnoliopsida; order Santalales; family Viscaceae; genus Viscum; species Viscum album. Next base: position 25,177,575 of record OY728132.1, on the reverse strand, counting down.
TAGGTATTCCCAAAAGATGGAGTTCATGAGCCACATAAACACAACTAGAGTATTCGTAACGCCGAATGGAATGACCACAAAATCAAAGTGCCCATATCTGCACCTGAAGGCAGTCTTCAAGATGTCGCCCTCTTTCACCCTCAACTGGCGATATCCAAACCACAGATCAATCTTAGAGAACCAACCTGCTCCCCTCAGCTGGTCGATGAGATCGTCTATCCTTGAAAGAGGGTAGAGATTCTTGACCGTCACCTGATTCAGTCTCCTATAGTCTATGCACAGCCTCAGACCGCCATCTTCCTTCTTTGTGAACAAGACTGGATCACCCCATGGTGACGCACTTGTTCAAAAAAAACCCTTCTTCATTAGATCGTCAATATGAATCCGCAACTCCCATAACTAAGAAGGTTCCATCCGGAATGGAGCCATCAAAATTGGACAGACACCAGGTTGCAAGTCTATCCCAAACTCAACATCATGTCGAGGGGGTAGAGTTTCCACCTCTTCAGGGAAGATGTCCTTAAACCCACTGAAGACCCTTGGAACTTCCACCATTTATGCATCCACTGACTCCACTGATAGATCAACTAACAAGGAAAGGAGGGGTTCCTCTCGCCTGCTACTTTTCTGGAAACCCCAATCGCTGATGAAAGTTACATGTCGGTGCCCAAATTTGAAAACACGACCCTTCCTCGGAAGAAGTCAATGATGGCACATACAGAGAACATCCAGTAAATGTCTAGGATGACATCGTATGGTTGTATCTGCAACAGTAAAAGATCCCTGATAGACTGATGTGGCCCTATCATCAGTCTACACCCTCAGCAAACATAGAACAAGTCGGTCTAACCTCCGACTGGTGTGCTCAGCACCAGGGGAACTGGAAGTCTCTCAGCGTCTAAACCCAGATCATGGTCCAGACTGCGTGCAACAAAGGAGTGTGAAGATCTTGTATCGAACAAGGCATAAGAAAGGGTACTAAACAAGCTGATCATACCTCGAATGACTTATGGACCTGCTGGAACTGCTGCCTATGCGGCATGCAACTGCCCACACCCAGCTCCTCTGCCTCTCAGCTATCGGCCACCTCCCTGAACATGCCCTGGTCGAGGTCCTTGAGGAGTGCCCTGAGGTCGGCCTCCTCCTGTGATGCCTGCTCTCGAAGGAGCGGGGGCTTTCTTCCCCTGATGCTACTGCTGAAAGGGTCTAGCTGGAAACTACTGCTACTATGGTGGGCATTGAACCAGCCCAACACCACTATACTACACTCTATCAGGTCACTGATTCCAAAGGTTCCCATGGCCTCCAAATATGAAGCATATCGGCCCTGGGCCTGAAAGAAAAGGGCGAGGGCCGGGAGATCGGAACTAGAACTACTGAGGCCTGCTTCCTACTGGTCGAAACCTAGAGGGTCCTGATGCTGGAGGCCTGCTGCTGACGGCCTTCCCCTTAGACGAGCCCAAATGGATTCTATCTCATGATACACCTCCCAACGTGTGAATACATTCCACCACTTTAGCCTTCTTCTGGACCTCCAAGTACGTTGGTTGGGTGAAGGGAGTAACAGCATACTGGAGAGAAGGCCGAAGTGCCTCCTCCAAACGTCTTACCCGAGACTCCTCATCCGGAAAGAGTTCGTGAGAAAAGCGAAGCAGATCCTTGAACTTGATTCCCAAATATCTCACTGACATACTCCACTACTGGAGGGAGAGTAGTTCCTACCTCTTTTCAGTCTTCATCGTGGAGGAGAGTAATTCCTCCTGGAACTCCTTCTCAATGTCAGCCCACATCACCTCAGCCTCCCTCTTCTCCCCAAGATAAAGCATCCACCACTGATGCGCTACTCCACACATCTGGCTTAGAGCCAGAGGAACCCAGTACTCTATCGGAGCCCAGATCAAGCTGAAATCTATCACCAGCTCCTCTAGCCAGCTCTTTATCTCCATGTCTGAGATGCTACCCTCGTACTTCATGAGGGTCTACTGCTGAAAGTATCAAAGCATCTTCTGCCACTGATCGTCCACCTCCTCTCGATCATCCCTCTGTCGATCAGCCAAGTCAACTTCCTAGGCCTCGATCACCTGCACTAATCATGGTCATCTCCTAGGTGCCATAGCTTCAAGGTAAATAAGGAATTCCTAAGCTCGAGTAGTGTAGAATATTATTCTTAAATTTTCATAGAATTATTATTCATTTTAAATCCCCAAATACCCATGAAACACAAGAACACAAGTCATTATGATGCATGTACCTTCCCTAGGTTCTCTACCCTACAATCAGTGTAGCCTCACTTGGTCGTTCGGTAGGCCCAGAGTCCTTGCATCGGATCACGGGGGGCCCTAAAATCCGATGTCCTTTCCAGTCTTCCCTGGCCTATTTCACGCACCATGATTTTGCAACACTGTTTCCCTACCATCCCATGCAATCCTCATTGTGCCTAACTCCAGACTCCATCCTATCTCTCTACCTACCTATGATACCATTCTTTCACGACCTGCCTTTACCAAGATGAGGGAAGGGATAGCAGGTTGCCAGACCCTTCCATCTTCAAGTTGAAAGAGATATAATGACCCCCAAGACCCACCTTCAATAGGCCTCAGAGTGGCGACTAGCACCAAGAGTATATAATCACACACAAGATGGAAGGAATTACCCTTTTTCTTTAATAGGATCGGGAGATAAGATAGTAAATCCCAACAACACCAAAACTGGGGGGTAAAGTAAAGCCAAAGAAAACCATTCCCATATGAATGTTACAAAATTAAACGCCACAAGTACAAGGAGACTATAAAGGTAAAGTACCAAAAGAAAAGAAAAATAGAAACTACAACTATCCCAATTCCTGAGCTAGTACGGCCCAGCATGATCCCTAAAGTCCTCCTGGATACCTGAAAGTAGTTTTATATACATAGGGTGAGCATACAAGTATACTCAATAAGGAAAACGAAACACTCTCATGCACAAGTGTGGAGGCATTATAATGTCCTATGAGAAAAGAGATAATAAAGAAAATAAAAAGGAAAACTATCCACCCAAGGAATACCAAGGCACACTCCCCAAATAATGCAAGTCAAGTAATGTATAGTAATAGCACATCGTTGTTTGGGTACCCTGCACCACTTTCACAATAGTTATTGGAGACATCCTATGCATCGAACCAATCCTGCCATTCTCACCGTAGTCTCACTGCCAAACCCCTCCCACACACACCTGGGCCACTACCACATATCCTGCCCGAAAACACCTTGGCCACAACCACCATGTGTAACCATGCCCGCAAACTCCTGGGCCAGAACAACTTCTGCCATGCCCGAAGACACCTGGGCCTCATCCCGAAGACTCTTGGGAAACAACCTACCCGCACACACCTGGGCCAACCACCACAACTACCCTGCCCAAAGAATCATGGGCTATAATGGAACTCAGGCCATCACAGCCTGCCCGAAGAGTCTTGGGCTATTTGGGAAATGGAGCAGAAAAGGAGCTAATAACCAGCCACTCATAGGAGTGTTGGAAAAAACACCCTCCCCCATGAAATGGGGGTGTTCGGCACTAAGTGCTCAAATTGGGTGGGGTGTGAATAAGAAACATAAAACTACAAATATATGTATAGGTAAAAATCACTCATCCCAACCTAGGTTTTCCAAATCCAACCTAAGCACAAACACCCTTGATACTATTCATTCATAAAAGAAAAGCACAGAACTCACGGCCAAGTCACAAATCATCCCCAAAACCAATTCCACATTTAAACCATTATTGTTTTCATGTTCAAGTGATCCAATTCAAGGGGAATCTACACTACTCGGAAACAAACCGACATACCTACAAGCCAGAGAAAGAGAAACAACCAAAAAACGATTTAAGCATTCACACCCAGTTCTCTTGTAAAGTCACAACAACAAAGGGATCTGTGAGATCAATCAAAGTACTGGAACCAAACCAAGCCTCGAGATACAGCCCCACACAACTTAAGATTCAAAACTAACAACTGTTCTAAAACAGATAATCCTATCCTCATCCACTTCACCTCATATGCATCTAGCAGGAAAACACACCCACTTCCAAACAGAGTAGGGAAACTTCCAGATTCAAGCACATTATTCATTAGTTTCTTCTTTCTACTAGTTAACTGTGGTGAACACACAAGGATTTATGTTCACTGGGTATCCATTTAACCAATCGAGTTTATGTGATTAACCAATTTCCATATAATAGTCATTTAATCATCACAGAAGAAAATGTCTCATTAGTGCGTAAGGAAATACCACCAATGACCATGATTTTCAGTGAGAATAATCCCATACAGTTCACAACATATAGAAATTATAAAAGAGTATAGCAGAATTGTCAAACACACCCACAATTCTTTAACAGTCTGTTTATTATCTTTGTTAAGGTTTGGTTTCATCCACCCCCACAGAAACAGTAGCGTACCCACCCCACATGATACACAGTAAAGAGAGATGAAGGAAAATACCTACTTAGTTGATCAAGGATCGAAGTTTTTCTCCACACGCCAAGAACTGGGGATGCACGACTTGTAAGGGAGGAGCTTCCGGGACTCCAAGGATGAGTAGGAAAGCTCCAGCATAGGCGCATGACAAGCCCCATGAAGGAGGGACTCCAAACGCACAAGGGAGAAAATGAGATTAGCCAAGAGTAGAAGAAGAATGAATTACCGTGCGATATAAGGATGAGATCCCGTTGTTACGGAATATGGAAATATGAAAGGCTTTAAAGTCGGATCATGGTTTCACCATGCAGTTGTGTGGTTACACACGACTGAATTAATTGTTATTTAATAACTCTCATCGAGAAAAGGTGGTAACAGCTGTGACTTTAAAAGATTTTATATAAATAGAGGGGAACGTTACACAGATACACAGCTGGGCCCTTTGAGGGTCGCCCCACTCTTATGAATTTTAAACATTGATTATGGGGATAAAAACATCGTTGAACTACTTCCAAAAGGTTAAAAGTATTAAAAGTGGACTTACGAAAAAAATTGTAGAAGAAAAACTCGAAAATAATGTGTGACACCGATCATTCGCACTGATCGGTCGCACTGATCGGTGACACACCGATCGTGTCACGCCGATCGGTTGCACTGATCGTGTCGCGCACCAAAATGATGTCCTGCTACTGGGATTCCATCCTTAGGATCCATAATTTGGAAAAGGGATGGACCATGAGGGTATGGGCCATTACATTAGATACCTCTCGAACTATTCTTATCCTTGAGAATCAAAACTAGACAAGAATAAAAGAGGGTGTCCGAACAACCACCCTGAAAGATACCTCTCAGTAGTGAACCTCATCGACATATAGGAACACCTCCCCCTTAAGAAACCATGCAAAATTCAAGGGTCAAGCTGTCCAGACATATGGGTTAGAGAGTTTCTTCTTCCATGTCAAGATATTATCCAATTTGGGCGGCACTGACTCGCCTGCACGGGTTTAATCGCATCCACCTTAATGAGTCTTGATTAGGGATTGGGCCCTCCCCTCCCCGCAGTCAGGACTTTCACATGCATCTAGATAATAAGGAAAACCATACATTCCATAGTTAACAAGGTAATGTGTTCCATAAAAAAAGTACAAACAAAATAGAACAAAACTCAAAACAGCTCTGGGTATCGGGTGTGCATATGTGCCTCTTGTTCCCAGGTACTCTCTTTGAGCCCACCATGTCTCCACAACACACGAACTAAAGTAATGGTCCATCCATGGAGAACCTTCTCCTCATGATCCTTGATCCTCAATGGTCTTTTCCATAAAAGTCACGTCATCCTCGATTTTCAGCTTTCCCCAGTATAGGACATGTGAATCATCGTGTAGATACCGTCGGAGCTGAGACATATGGAAGACATCATGTATTCTCAGTAGCGGCGGTGGTAGCGCTAGCTAATAATCCACTTCTTCGACCCACCGCAACACTTCGAATGGTCTGATGAACCTTGGAGAAAGCTTACTCCCCCTGCCGAACCTCTGTTGCCCATACCGAGGGGAGACCTTCAGGAATACATGGTCCCCGACCTCGAACTCTAAGGGTCTCCTCCTATTATCTCCATATGACTTTTTCCGGTCATGAGCCACCTTCATCCTCTCCCATATAAGCTGAACCTTCTCTGTCGTGCTCTACACCACCTCCGGGTCAAGAATACCTACTTCCCGAACCCCGGCCCAGCACACGGGTGAGCGACATGGCCTCCTGTACAAGGCTTAGAATAGATCCATTCCAATGGTAGAGTGATAGATATTATTGTAGGAAAAATCTACTAGAAGCAATCGTTGCACCCACAATCCCCCGAAGACCAGGATACATGCCCATAGCATATCCTCCATTGTCTGGATGGTATGCTCTATCTGTCCATCTGTCTGGGGATGGAAAGTAGTAATAAGATGTAGCTGGGTCCCAAAAGTATTCTGCAATCCTCTCCAAACACGTGAGGTAAACCATGCATCCCTATCCGAGACTATGGACCTCGGAACTCCATGCAATGGTACCACCTCATCCATGTACCTCCTTACTAAGGAATCCACTGCACCCGACTCCTTGATCTCCAGAAAGTGAGATGATTTCGTTAACCGGTCCACCACTACCAAGAATGTATGACAACATCTTTGAACCTTGTGTAGTCCTGTGAGGAAATCCATTGAGATCTCATCCCACTTCCACTCGATGACCTCTAAAGGCTGCAACAAACCGCATGTAACATGGTGTTTAGACTTCACCTGTTGAAAAACTAGGCACTTGGCCACGAACTCCGCCACCACCCACTTTACCCCGGGCCACCAAAACATTCTCCTCAGACCCTGTTACATATTTGAAACTCCCAGGTGCACCACTGGGGGTGAGTTGTGGAACTCACCAAGAACCCTCTAGCGCATCGCCTCTTGGAGAAATATCTTTCCTTGGAAAATCATCTGATTCTGACTATCCTCTGTCCATCCTTCCGGAGCATTTCCTTGGTTATCCTGATCGCGCATCACTTCACTCTCTAATTATCCCCCATTGAGACTCCTCTACCTGCCGTAATAGAGAATATTGTATTGTCATATGATACAGAAAACCTCCACCACTATCCATCCTCGCATCTAGGTGTAGGGAAGCTAACTCCTCCATCGCCTTCCATGCATCTGCCAACTCTCGAACCACATCCTTCTGCGACTTCCTGCTCAAGGAATCAGCCACCACATTCCCTTTTCCTAAGGTGTATGAAATCTTGAAGTCATAGTCCTGAAGGAACTCCATCCACCTTTACTGTCGTATGTTCAGGTCCCGCTAGGAGAAGATATACTTCAAGCCTCTGTGATCCGTGAAGACTACAAAGCGCTCCCTAATGAGGTAATGCCGCCACAACTTTAGTGTGAAAATGACCACTGCAAGCTTCAGATTGTGGGTGGCATAATTATGATCATGAGGACGTAACTGTCTAGACCCATAAGAGATCAACCCTTGCCGTTGTATCAGCACACACCCGAGGCCTTGTCTTGAAGCATCACAAAACACCTCATACGCCGCCCCTTATTCTGGAAACCTCAGCACTGGGGAACTTACCAACTTCTCCTTCAGAAATATGAAGGCCGCCTCGCACCACCCATTCCACACAAAAGCCTGGTCCTTCTTGCTCAAAGCTGTCAAAGGTGCTGCAACTCAGGAGAAGTTGGTCATGAATCTCCGATAGTAGTCTGCTAGTCCAAGAAAACTACAAACCTCTACCACGTTCTTGAGTGCGGCCCAAGAAAAAACTGCCTCGAACTTCGATGGGTCCACCGCTATTCCCTACTCAGATACCACGTGCCCAAGGAAGTGAACTTATCGCATCCAAAACTTTCACTTTGACAACTTCCTATAAAGTTGGTGCTATCGCAGAAGCTCTAAAACCACTCTCAGGTGCTCGGCGTGATCCTCCTCTAATCTTGAGTAGATCAGGATGTCGTCAATAAACACAACTACAAACTGATCTAGGTATTCCCGAAAGACAGAGTTCATGAGCCCCATGAACACAGCTAGAGTGTTCGTAACACCGAACGACATGACCACAAACTCAAAGTGCCTGTATCTGCACCTGAAGGGAGTATTCAAGATGTCTCCCTCCTTCACCATCAACTGGTGATATCCAAACCACAGATCGGTCTTAGATAACCAACCTTATCCCCTCAGCTGGTCAAAGAGATCGTCTATCCTCGGAAGAGGGTAGTGATTCTTGACTGTCACATGATTCAGTCTCCTGTAGTCTATGCACAGCCTCAGACCACCATCTGACTTATTTGCGAACAAGAATGGAGTACCCCATGGTGATGCACTTGGTCGAACAAAACCCTTCTTCATCAGATCATCAATCTGAATCAGCAACTCCCGTAACTCAAAAGGTTCCATCTGGTAGGGAGCCATCAAAATCAGATGGGCACCAGGATGCAATTCTATCATGAACTCAACATCACATTGAGGGGGTAGAGTTTCCACCTCTTCAAGGAAGACATCCATAAACTCACTAATGACCCTTGGAACATCCATCATTTCTGCATCCATCAACTCCACTGATAGCCCAGCTAACAGGGAAAGGAGGGGTTTCTCTCGCCTGCTGCTTTTCGGGCAACCCCGCTCACTGATGAAAGTTACACATCGGCCGCCCAAATATGAAAACACGACCCTTCCTAGGAAGAATTCAATGATGGAACATACATAGAACATCCAGTCAATGCCTAGGATGACATCATATGGTTGTATCTACAAAATTAGAAGATCCATGATAGACTGATGTGGCTTTATCATCAGTCTACACCCTCAGAAAACATAAAATAAGTCGGTCTGAACTCCAACTGGTGTGCTCAGCACCAGGGGCACTGGAAGTCTCTAAGAATCTAAACCCAGAGCATGGGCTAGACTGGGTGCAACAAAGGAGTGCTAAGCTCCTTTATCGAACAAGGCATAGGCAAGAGTACTAAACAAGCAGATCATACCTCGAACGACTTCTCACCCTTCTGGAACTGCTGCCTTTGCGGCGTGCAACTGCCCACGCCCATCTCCTCTACCTCTCAGCTATCGTCCACGTCCCCGACCATGGCCTGGTCGAGGTCCTTGAGGAGATCCCTGAGGTCGGAATCCTATGTGATGCCTTCCCTCGGAGGAGCGGGAACTTGCTGCCCCTGCTGCTGCTGCTGAATGGGTCTAGCTGGAAACTACTGCTACTAAGGTGGGAATTGAACCTGCCCACCACCGTCGTACTGCACTCTGTCCGGGCATTGATTTTGAAGGTTCCCATGGATTCCATAGATGAAGCATCTCGGCCTTGGGCCCGAAAGAAAAGGGTGAGGGCTGAGAGATCAGAACTGTAACTGTTGAGGCCTACTTCCTATTGGTCAAAACCTAGAGGGTCCTGATGCTGGAGGCCTGCTACTGATGGCCTTCCCCTTCGACGTGCCCAACTGGATTCCCTCTCGCGATACACCTCCCTATGTTTGCATCCTTTCCACCACTTCAACCTTCTTCTGGACCTCCAAGTATGTTAGTAGGGTGAAGGGAGTAACAACATAGTGAAGAGAAGGCCTAAGTGCCTCCTCCAAACGTCCCTCCCGAGACTCCTCAACCGGAAAGAGGTCAAGAGAAAAGCAAAGGAGATCCTTGAACTTGATCCCCAACTCTCTCACAGAAATACTCCCCTGATAGAGGGAGTGTATTTTCTGTGTCTTTTCATCCTTCATCGTGGAGGAGAGGAATTCCGCCCAGAACTCCTTCTCGAAGTTAGCCTACATCACCTCAGCCTCCCTCTTCTCCCCAAGATAAAGCGTCCACCACTGACGCGCTGCTCCACGCATCTGGCTTACATCCAGAGGAACCCAATACTCCATCGGAGCTTGGATCAAGCTGAAAGCTATCACCAGCTCCTCTAGCCAGCTCTCTGTCTCCATGTCTGAGATGCTACCCTTGTACTTCCTGAGGGTCTACCGCTGAAAGGCTCGAAGCATATTCTGCCACTGATCATCCTCCTCCTCTCAGTCAGCCATCTGTCGATCATCCAAGTCAACCTTCTGGGACTCGATCTCCCGCACTACTCATTGTCATCTCCCATGTGCCAGAGCTTCAAGGTAAACAAGGAATGCCTAAGCCCGAGTAGTGTAGAATGTTGTTCTTAAATTTTCTTAGACTTCTTACTCATTTTAAATCTCTGAATACCCATGAAACACAAGAACACAAGTCATTATGATGCATGTACCTTCCCTAGGGTCTCTACCCTGCAATCAATGTAGCCTCACTTGGTCGTTCGGTAGGCCCAGAGTCTTTTCATAGGATCACGGGGGGCCCTAAAATCCCATGTCCTAGCCTGTCTTCCCTGGCCTATTTCACGCACCAAGATTGTCCAACATTATTGCCCTACCATCCTCTGAAATCCTCATTGTGCATAACTCCAGAGTCCATCCTATCTCTCAACCTACCTCTGATACCATTCTATCATGACCCGCCTTCACCTAGATGATGGAAGGGACAACAGATTTCCAGACCCTTCCTTCTTCAAGTTGAAGGAGAGATAATGACTCCCGAGACCGGCCTTCGATAGGCCCCAGAGTGGCGACTAGAACCAAGGGTATATAATCACACACAATATGAAAGGAATTACCCTTTTTCTTTAATGGGATCAGGAGATAAGAGAGTAAATCCCAACAACCCCAAAACTGGGGGTAAAGTAAATCCAAAGAAAATGATTCCCATATGCATGTTATAAAATTAAATGCCACAAGTACAAGGAGACTACAAAGGTAAAGAACCAATAGAAAATAAAAACAAAAACTGAAACTGTCCAAACGCCCAAGCTAGTATGGCCCTGCACAATCCCTGATGTCCTCCTGGAAACATGAAAGCAGTTTTATATACGTAGGGTGAGCATAAAAGTATACTCAGTAGGGAAAACCAAAGAATCTCGTGCACAAGTGGGAGTAATTCTAATGCCCTGTGAGAAATGACATAACCAAGAAACTAGCAAGGAAAACTATCCACCCAAGGCTCACCAAGGAAAAATCCCCAAATAACGCAATTCAAGTAATGTATACTAATAACACATCGATGTTTGGGTACCCCGTGCCACTTTCCCACAGGTTATTGGAGACATCTTACGCATTGAACCAATCCCGCAATTCTCACCGCAGTCCCACTACCACACCCCGCCCTCACACACTTGGGCCACTACCAAGAATCCCTCCCATAAACACCTGGGCCACAACCACCACACATAACCATGCCCGCAAACACCTAGTCCAGAACAACTACCGCTACGCCTGAAGACACCTCGGCCTCGTCCCGAAGACTCTTGGGAAACAACCTGCCCGCACACACCTGGGAAAACCACCACAACTACCATGCCCGAAGAATCTTGGGCTATAATAGACAACATGCCATCACATCCTACCCGAAGAGTCTTGGGAAATTCGGTAAAGGGAGAAGAAAAGGATCTAATAACCAGCCACTCATAGGAGTGTTGGGAAAAACACCCTCCCTTATGAAATGAGGGTGTTTGGAACTAAGTGCTCAACTTGGGTGGGGCTTGAATAAGAAAAATAAAACTATAAATATATGTATAGGTAAAAAGCAATCATCCCAACCTAGGGTTTCCAAATCCAACCTAAGCACAAACACCCTTGTTACTATTCATTCATAAAAGAAAAGCACAGCACTCACGGCCAAGTCACAACTCATGCCCAAAACCAATTCCCCATTTAAACCATTCTTTTTTCATGTTCAAGTGATCCAATTAGAGTGGAATATACAATAATGGGAAACTAAATGACATACCTACAAGTCATAGAAAGAGAAACAACCAAACATCGATTTAAGAATTCACACTCAGTTCTCTTGTAAAGTCACAACTACAAAGGGATCTGTGAGATCCCTCAAAGTACTGGAACCAAACCAAGCCTCGAGATACAGTCCCAAAGATCTTCAGATTCACAACTAACAACCGTGCCATAATAGAGAATCCCATCCTCATATAATTCACCTCATAAGCATATAGCGGGAAAACACACCCATTACCAAATAGAGTAGGGAAACTTCCAGATTCAAGCACATTATTCATTAGTTTCTTCTTTCTACTAGTTAACTGAGGTGACCACATAAGGATTTATGTTCACTGGGAATCAATTTAATCAACCAAGTTTAGGTGATTAACCAATTTCCATGTTATAGTCATTTAATCATCACAAACGAAAAGGGTTCATTAGTGTTCAAGGAAAGACCACCAATGGCCATGATTTTCAGTGAGAACAAGCCCATACTGTTCACAACATATAGAAATTATAAAAGATTATAGAAGAATTCTCAAACACACCCATCATTCTTTAACAGTCTGTTTATTATCTTTGTTAAGGTTTGGTTTCATCCAGCCTCACGGAAATAATAGCGTACCCACCCCGCATGATACACAGTAAAGAGAGATGAAATAAAATTCCTACTTGGTTGATCAAGGATTGAAGTTCTTCTCCATGCGCCAAGAATTGTGGATGTGCGACTTGCAGGGGAGGAGCATCCAGGACTCCAAGGATGAGCATAAAAACTCTAGCACAGGCATACCACAAGCCTTGAGAAGGAGGGACTCCAAACACACAAGGAAGAAAATAAGACTAGCCAAGATAAGAAGAAGAAGTAATTCTCATGAGATATAAGGATGAGATCTCATTGTTACGCCATATGGAAATTTGAACGGCTTTAAAGTCAGATCGTGGTTTCACCACGCGGTTGGGTGGTTACACATGACTGAATTAATTATTATTTAATAACTCTCATCGGGAAAAGGTGGTAACATCTATGACATTAAAGGATTTTATATAAACAGAGGGGAACATTACATGGACACACAGTTGGGTCTGTTGAGGGTCGCCCCACTCTTAGGAATTTTAAACATTGATTATGGGGATAAAAACGGCCTTAAACCACTTCCAAAAAGTTAAAAATGCTTAAAGGTCGCATTATGGGAAAAACTATAGAATAAAAACTCAACAAGGCTGTGTGACACCGATCGATCGCACCGATTGGCGACACACTGATCGGTCGCACCGATCGGTGACACGCCGATTGGTCCAACCGGTCATTTCATGCTGATCGGTCACACTGATCGTGTCACGCACCGAAATGAAGTCCTACTACCGGGATGCCATCCTTAGGATCCGGAATTTGGAAAAGGGATAGACCATGATGGTATGGGCCATTACATTAAACCTGAGATACATATCAGAAATAGGTTCATCAGGTTTCATTTCCAAATTATCATACTTAATAGTGTAGGTATTCAATCTCATTTCCTTAACATTAGTTGTTCTCTCATGAGAAATAGCCAAGGTATCCTATATTTCATAATCAATCTTACTAACAGATATTTGATTAAATTCTTCATCTCCTAAAGCACAATATATGGCATTCATCTCTTTACAATTATTATTGTAAGAAGCTTTAGTAGATTCATCCAAAGTAGTTCCAACAGTTTTTGGAATCTTATAATGAGTCTCTATAGCAGTCCATATGTCGAATCCCATACTTTCTAAATGAATTTTCATTTTTATTTTCCAATGGGAATAATTAGCACCATTAAAGAATGGTGGACTGTTTGTAGCTACACATTCTAATCTGTTATCCATAATACCTATGTTATATAAAGATATAGAAATTTAGAATTAACAGAAATTTTGAGATCTTTAAGATACAACTAAAATCACAGTTAAAAATAGAGTGTTTTGAAAAGCTTTTATCTAACCCTCAGATACCAAATGTTGGTCAGATTGGATACTCAAGAGGGGACTAAATTGAGTTCCTATTAAAAAATTTTGTTTTAAAGATTTCTATTAGAATCCCTCAATTAAAATAACAAGCTAAACTATAGTGAATTTGTAATACAGTAAAGGTTCAGTAAGGTTCTCAAGAGATTGATTAGTTCTCAGTTAACCTAATTTGAAGGTCAAATTAACTTTTGAAACTAACCTACTAGATTACAATAAATACAAACACTTGCTAGTTTAATTATCAGAGTTACCTTTTAAAAAAATATATTTATGTTTAAAGGTATATAGAAGCAGAATATTAAAGATAGTTTTAACTAAAATAAAAATGCATAGCATATTTAAACAAAAGATTTGGTCTCAAGAAGAGACATAGTCCTCTCAAACAGTTTTGTATAAACTATGATCCCCACCCTGGATCGGGGTAATACAATTGTCCACAGACTATCCAGGTCACACTTGACCTCTACCACTATTCTTCATGGGAAAGATGAAAAACATCACACAGACTGTCCAGGTCACACTTGACCTCTACCACTATCCACAGTGGGATACAAGTGAGTAAGGAAGATTGAGAAAGGATTTAGAAATCCTCCAGTTCAGCAAAGGAGACAGTGTGTGTTTAAAAATACAGAGCACACACACTTCTCAAAATGTAAATAAATGAAACAAAATAGATCTAAACAAGTATAGATTAGTTTAGAATGATTTATGTGTTTTCATTGAAGCTCTATACTCCTTGGATTGAAGAAGATGAAGCTTGAATCCTTCTCTAGAAATTGTTTTAAAAAAAGAGTATAATTTTTGTTCTCTGACTTTCTGGTTTAGCTTGATTAGCTTGATTAGCTTGAGAGTAGGTGTATTCATTGAATCTTTTCACTCTTTGAATGTTCAGGTTCTACAGATTCAGCATTTGTCCTTCCTTATTCTTCTATGAATGTATCTCCTCATGTATATCCAAAAACTTGTTTTGTATATGCATTGAAGAAGTTTTCTATCACACTCTTTCAGTGGATCGAGGTTCCCTTTTATATATTTCTTGAGATATGTAAATAGGAATGATTTGTACAAGGTACAGTTTCCTGACATCCAACAAACATCATTAATTAATATAGGTTGCATTAAAAGCACAAAATATGACCGTTTTTAATAAACAAACAGAGATAGAGTTTAGAGAAACAGTGAATGGTTTCCATCGGTAGCACTTTGTATCATTGAACTTGTAGCGGTGGACTTTGTAACGATTCATCTTTCATCGGTAGTTGTTACTCTCTGTAATGGTATCTTGCTTGTATCGGTAGCTGTTTGTGTGGTGGTAGCTCCTTGTATCTATGACTACAAGTAGCGGTGACTTCCTTTAATGGTAGTTCTTGGTGGTGGTAGACTTGTGTACCAATGACCCATACCAGTGAGCTTGTAATGATAGACTTCATAACAGTAGCTGTTACTCTGTATCGGTCGACTTGTGCATACTGGTAGACTTACTCTATCGGTAGCTCAGGTGTAACGATAACTATCTGCATACTGGTGACCTTTCTGAATCGGTAGCTCATCTGCATAACGCTGACCATTCTGTATCGGTAGCTCAACTGCATACCGGTGACCTTTCTGTATCGGTAGCTGTTATTCTGTTTATGAAAACTATCCATAGATTAAGTTAGGATAAAACATTACAAGTATTAACCAAATGTTCTTGAATGAAAGATATATCATTTGAACATATTTCATCAGTTTTTATATTTCTACATTAAACACTTGAACAGTACCTAAAGTAATGAAAAGTTTAATCAATAAAACTCATTTGGGATTATCAAAACACAATTAATCATTATTCAGATTATCAAAACTGGTGAGTCCAACAATGTATATTCTATTTATTTTAATTATTCCCACTTCCATGATATGATATTTATAAGGGACTCTTTAACTAAAAGATCCCATTTTGAATTTTTTAAATATTTATTTTCTAAATCTTTCTCTTTCATGTACATATTTTTAAAACTATTTTTATTAATATATATATATATAAAAATTTTTGTTTTTCAAAAAGATAATTTTTTAATTTCTCTCACATATTTTCAAAAAGGGGCCTTTTAAAGGTTTTATATACAGGGATTTATTTTTTAAAAAATATCTTTATATATTAATTTTTTCAAAAGAATGTTTTTATTACATATATAGAATGAAAATTATTTCCTTCATTCATATCTATTTTATATTTTGAAACATTCCATGAAATTTTATATTATTACTTTCAATTAGAATTTTTTTTCTTATTCCTGTAAAGTTTCTCAAAATGAGAGATTTCAAAATGAAAATGTCATTTTCTTAAAAGATTATTTTTATGAAGCAATATTTCATGATTTATGTTTTTTTTATGGTTCTTGGTGATTGTATTTAATTACAAGTGATTAAGTGATAAAAAAATTATGGGTGGTTTCGTGATAAACCAATAAAGTGTGGTTACATGATAAACCAATGACGGGTGGTTCTTTGATAAACCAAAGACAGGTGGTTAGGTGATAACCTCCAATCCATTGGGAACTCCAGAGTTGGATGTTGGCCATTTTCGTTACTCCATTAGTAAGATTGATTTATAAAATGATGTCCCAAGTTGACTAATTATATTTAGTATTCTTTCTAATTCGTTTTTATAAAAATCTATTGATTTTTAAAGGGTGAGATATTGATCATTTTAAAAATATGTTTCCTTTTTCCGAATAAAAATGTATGTTTTTATGAAAATGTTTTTATGGATTTTCAATGGAATAAAATTTTCCATACTTTTATGTCCCTTATTGATCTATTTATGCTCCTCCAAATTTTCAAAAAAAATCACTTGGTAAAGGATGAGTATGGACAAATATGAGGACAAGATGAAAATGTTAACTCTATGACATAAAGATAAAACAAGTTTTATTTTAAAAGGGTTTACTCTGGTAGAAAAACTGGATACTAAGTATAAGTGTCCACTTGTAATTTATGGGTTTATTGTGTAAGGGTTTGTCCTAACTCTCTAAAAATCTAAACCTAAAAAATAATTGTGAATTAAAGAAATATAATTTTTATTTAAAATAATTATAATATGTGATGTTAAAGGATAGGTCCTTGTAATATCCACATTACATCACCATAGACATGTGCTTCTAGTTAGAAAAATATGGAATATAAGGAGGTGCTCTTAAGGTCACATAATGATACTTCCCAGGGCATCGGTTATAGTGGCGCCTGGGTGAGGATGTTACAAAGTGGTATCATAAGTAGTGCCTTTTCTCTTACTATATTTTCATAGTATACAGGAGACAAGGATATTTTTATAGCTTGGTAATTATCTTGTTCCTGGGTGCCTGTATCCCCATGCGCTGTGGGAAATCTGAGTTTCTATGGGTGGGAAATTGATGTTACCTCTTTATTATTTTATTCTTTACTATTATTTTCACCTCAATTGGATCTCATGGGTGTGATGTTACTGATTTAGGAGTTTTTATCTCTTGGTATGGTATAGAAAGATAGGGTGTGTGCATTTATTCATCATTCTAGGAACATAGGATTGATTGGTCATCTGTATATTTCCAGTGATTAATATTTCACTGGGGTTCATTATTATTATAGCTTAATTTTATTATATAAAGTTTATTTTTATGATCCTTAATATCTATTTATGGTTTTAAATGATTTATATGGGATGTTATTTAAAGTTTCCACAACCATTTATATGGTTATATATATGAGTTCATGGAGGCACTTGACTAGACATGCTTCTTAGAAGACTTCTAGGTAATAAACCGGTATAAATGACTTGTAAAAAAGTTGATAATTTTGAAAATGTTGGTTAATAAAATGTTTTTAAATGTGAATACTTGAGTTTTTAATGAAGAAGTTTAATTTTAAATGGAAATAGGAAATCATGGGACCATTAGATATTATCAATGAATATCACATGTGTTTTTTTGACCCCTAGGTGATTTGGGCTATGACAGTTTCCAGGTTTGAGACACTTAGTTATGGGTTGTAAACCCTCAATTGGTATTAATGTTATATTTTTCATGATTTTTCTTATTGTTCCTTCGGTTATCCTATGACCTTGAGGTTGAGAATTTTCATCTGATATCATGAAAATGGTAACCATTATGTGAAGTAACTTTCATGGGTTTTGTTCACGTGGAGTTTTCATTAGACCATGTAATGGGTGTATTATTTTGTAGTGTCTTTAGTATTAGGTGTGTAGCTATGGGTGTATGTGAAATTCTCTGACCCCAATTACCTAGAGTCGGTGCATTATTACATAACATTGGCTTGATCACAAAAGATCAAGTCTCGAAAGAATGATTAGTTTAGTATCCTTGGAATCACTAGATACATTCATAAAGTTTACATTACATTATAAAGTGAAAAACTACAAAAAACTCTTGTCTTCATAGACCACACTCATATCCCCTCATACTATCTCTGTAGGTCATTCATAAAATAATTCTTACATCCTGGGAAAAATAAAACATAGAAAGGGGTGAGCTCAGATGCCCAGTAAGGATAACAATATAGAGGAAACTTTCATAAATAAGCATAAACATTTAAGGCAATGTATAACTAAAAAAAATCCTTTTAAACTTGAACTTTAGTATAATATGGAAAAAATAAAATGAAATAATTCCATTTACTTATTCACATAGATATTCTACTAATCGAATAATCACATGTAATATCAATAACCACTTTCTTAATGATGGAATGCATAATGTCAGACTATCATAACCACATAGTCAAGCTCTTGTACCAAGACTACAAATAAGATTTTTTCAAGACCTTGTGCCAATACACTAGTTTGTCTCATGAGACCTACCGATTCATTGAGGAGCTATAGCGGGCTCCACCCGTCACTTATTAAGTCCAATGCATTCCTGAAATAAACAGGTTTAAACATAACATAAACATTCGTATTAAAACTAGATTACGAAATGTCAATACTTTCTCTATAAACCATGAATGGTATAAAAATAACACATCCACATTCAAACATATCACAAAACCTTAAATATAATATGGAAGTTTTGTATCATAATAAATCAACTTCAAATAAGCTTAAAATCCATCAAAGGATGTTGACATAGATGAAATCAAAACTACTTGAGAGAAATATCTCTTTTTTTGAAATCATTTTAAGGCCACATAATTATAAAAGGAAAATTTTACTTTGAAAATATTATTATAAACTTTAAAGGGAAGCTTCGATGATTTTATAATGGAGGAAAATATCCACACCCGATGTATAAGTTAAAAAAAGATATTCTTACCTTAATTCTGTTGAAAAGGTTAAAAAGGACCTTGTTTGGAAAAAGGCAAAAATATTCTTTTATAAAAATCTTATAAAAAGTCAAAAAAGGGTATAAATGAATTTAACCCATATTCTATAAAATAGTAAGACTGTTTTGAAATACATTTTTAAGAAACATGGATGTGGATGATAAAGAGGTCCTAGTAGATAATTACGTATAAACAACCTCAGATAATGAAGAGATTGTGAAATAAACACTTACCTTGTACATTTCCTTGGTATAGGGTAGGTTAAACTCATGTATAATGGTGAAATAATTGTTATTAAATTATAAAAGAATCACATACATTAATAAGATATCATATAGTATTTTTTAACAAGGCTTTGTTAATAATATCTTAGTACTATCGTCGTTTCAGGTGTTAACTTACTTGTTTTCTTTTCTATGTTTTGTTACATAAGTCGTGTTTATTATGGATAGGTTGTATATTATTCATATCCAAAATTACATCAAGTTATTAAACATTATTTTTAATCATAAAATTATAATTAGACTTTAATGGATATGATGGGGAATGAATCTCATCGTGTTCGTGGAGACGATAGTTCGTACGTACGCACGAGCGACAATATCATTCTTTTGATATTAAAATAATATATAATTGGATGGTATATCATATATAAAAAATAATTTTCATGTTATATTTATTATTTAAATCAATTAAAGATCATTATCATACCCATCCAAATAATAATGTTTTGAATAACAGTTGCACCACGATGTGGAGACGGTAAGCCGTATGTACGCACGTATGGTGACATGTCATTCAAAGGATGGATAGAATACTGAATATGGTTGGACCATATTTATAGTAACATCACAGTATATATAATATAATAGAGTTGTTATTTTATATTGGAAATAACAAAGACATAATAAGTGGAAGAAGAAAGGAACTTGAAAGAGGGTGGTGAAATAATTAACTCTTCTTCGGGTTCTTCTTTTTGATTTGATCAAAAGGGCTCCTTAAGTTGGATTTCTGACTAAATTGAGGCCTCTAAGATAATTTTAGGGAAGTTGAGATGGTATTTGGGCTGGGTTTGATCGAGCCAAATGGGTTTGAAGGTGTGAATTAGAGAGAAGGGGGAGTTCCCTTTTATAAGACGGTTTAAGGTCACCTTATGAAAAGCTATAAATATTGTTTTATAATAAACTCATACTCAGTTTATAATGGAACCAAAGTGTATTATTTAATGTATAAGGTGGGGATAGGTCAAAAAAACTCATCCAATAGGTTTTATACAGGTTTGGGTCACTATATTAACATTATCTTTTAGTTTTAACTCTTAGTTAATTAGTTTGACATTTACCATGTCTCTTTGTATTTTTATATTATATAGTTAATAAACATAATATATACTTCCAAGAGACCCCCAAGTGGTCTTTTAATGATACACCTATAATTATATATGTCTTCTGTCCTAGCCTTATATTTTGAGGAATAGAATATCAATTAATAATATAATATTTTCTTTAAAAACACTTTTATGTCAATTTTGACACTATTTAATAATGGATTTTTTTTAAGTCTTAAAAAGTTTATTAATTCAAAAAAATTAATTTAAGTAATAATAACATGTCATATTAACCAATAAAATTTGTGTATGTCATCAAAACCTTCAAATTATATTTATTTTAACATTTATAATACCAATTATTTGATTCTTTCATTAATAAGGAAAATAATGCATCATTATTGAATCATAAATAAATTAAATTATTTAATGTATAAAAATTATAAATAAACTACAATTATGTATGAAATATTTTTATCTTTATAATGAATATTTATAATCTAATTTATCTTATGTATAACCCAATATTAAAAATGTTTTAGTTATTAAACATTGATTTTAACTCTTTTAACTCTTCTTTGAATTAAATAATAATAAATATCCTAATCTAATCCAAGTGGACCTAAATGATAATATTTTATTCCTAAGGTTGTTTTTTTTCGACATAAACTTTTCCAATATAATTAGGACATGTGTTAGGGTAATATTAATATCATTTTTACCCTTAATTACCCTATCTACTTTTAACCGTGGTAAATAAAAGTAAAAAGTCATTATTCACCAAAAAATTATTTTCATCTCATTGAACCAAATTTTACTTACTGATATCAACCGTGTCTCTTGGAGTTTTTAAATTCCACTCATAGAAGTGGAAAAATTATGTTTTATGAAAATTTTCAAAAGCTCCTATGAGATGGGTAAAAGACGGTAAAAAGATCAATAAAATTTTGTATATCTAAAATTAATATAAAATGACTAAAATTAATTACATTGAACTTATATTGGTATTATGTATCTATTTTTACCTAAAATAAATTTAAATAAAATAAATAATTATTTAAATAAAAAGTCGGTTTTAACCAATAACTCAATGTTTTTCACTATTCATCAAAAATTGAAAGTTTTCAGAAAAATACCAAAACTTCACCCTATGATAATTTTGATATTATGAATCCAAAAATGATGTCTATTTTACCAAATTCAAAACATTTATGTTTCATTAATTAATTTAAAATTAATTCCCGTTATCAAAACCAAAAAGCGGGTTTTTAAGAAATAATAATTCTCATAAGATTGACACTTGTTTATGTGAAATTTCGAAGTGAAATTACTCCCAATGAACAATATTTAATTAAATGATAAATCTATAATCTTATTATACTTTAAAACCACTCAAATGTATAATTTAACACTATAAATTATTTTGATTAAAAAATTTGTTCTCAGTTAAAATATATTAGTTTTCCCTATTCATCAAAATATGAGAGTTATCAGAAAAACACCAAAAATTTATTAAAACTAAATTATTATATCCCAATCCCTAATAATAAGTTTATTTTGTCAAATTGAATACAAAAAAGTTTCAAATATTGGATTTAAAAAAGGTTCACCATTAAAAGGCTGTAAAAGTGCATTTTTTGAAAAATAATTCTTTTATCTGAAAAAATGAATTAGATCTTACATTATGTCTAAGAAACTCATAATATGGATTATAAAATTATAAGGATTACATAAATTTCAAAATTCAGTTGACACTATTCATAAATTATTTTGAACGACTAGTTTGGTAAGTCGTGATGTGCTTGAACTCGGTGTTGCGTGTAGTGCAAGTTATTGAATTACTTTGAAGAAATATCGTACTATGAAATCTTGGGGTGTTACATTCTTCCCTCCTTCAATAAATTATTTCCTATAAATTTGAAATTGTTCTTCTAAAATAAATGATTGAAAATATAAAATACCATTGTGGGAAAAGCCACATCGGAAATTGGGTTAATAAAATTTATTCTTAATAAGAGGAAAAAAGGGGAATGAAAAAGTCGCCACCAAATTATGATCTTGATTAGGAGAACATTGGTGGAAAATAGAGACACATAATTGGAGGAAAAATGTAAATATTTATAAGCATTTATTGAGGTCATCAATCACAAACAATTGTAGAATTGTGGGCCTCAAATCCACCAATCTATGATGGTGTAAAATATCATCGGTTCAACAAATCATAAGGTATTAGAATAACACATTTTTAGTTTTAAGATACCTTACCTAAAGTTTAATAATTATTTTCTTTATATTATAATAGAAGAAAATATATATATATATATATATATATATATTTGACAAGTAGAGTTTCATCTTTTAAATAATTTCTACCACAAACTCATTTTTCACTCAAAACGGTAATAGAACTTAAAAAAATATTCTATTTATCCTATTTGTATAAGGTTCCAAAAGAATTAATTTATAATTCATATACCAGACCTTTTAAAAAAACAAAATTATTCAATCCATAACATCACGTGGTCCGGTAGTAGGTGATAAACCCTCATCACCCTTCAGTTGCGGGTTCAAGTCTTGCGGCCTTACCAGATGCGACGGGTTGCCGCCCGACATCCGGGTTGTTCTTTTATGGCAATCTAAAAATAATCTCAAACTAGAATTATCCAAAATACTTCTTTCAAAACTCACAGTCCAAAATTTATAAGTCAGTTAAACACAATGAAGATCCTTTTTTCCACCTAATAACATATGAACACCTTCAACATGTATTCTTTTAAAACACTAGAACATCTTAAATTACCATAAAACCTTATTGATTACATTCGTGCTCCATTATTCTTTATAGAATACTGGATATACTTCTTCTATCCAAAAATGTTGTAAACTCCAACAATGATGGAATATACAAATCATTAATCTGTTTCAAGGGAATCAAGAATATCGAATATAATTTATCCAAATCAATCATGTATTATTCCAAAATCACTACCTCAGTATCAGTACCATATTATGGTTTATCTTTCTCTCAACCATATATTTTCCAAAAATTTAACCTGTTATTGAGTCACTTTTCTGGGTTCCACACAATCTCAAGTCCTTAATGAAATAGTACTGCAGTATAATCCTTATATACTCCATAATTACTATAACCAGTACAACATTGATACAACACTCAAATGACATAATTCTTTAATAACAACATAAGAACTCTAATAATTATCCTCATCTGTGGTAGTATCATAACTTGATTATTATCCAATAGCATCATTTGGGGTATACTCTGATGTTTTGGACATTGGTTTGCGTAGTGTCCCAACTCCTTTTAGATGAAGCATTCTACATTTGAAACATTTTTCATACCCTTGCAGTCACGTACTTGGTGTCCTTTTTCTCCACGCTTATAACAAACTCACATTCCCTTCAAGAAATTTCCAGGGTGTTTCTTCCCACAGTTTTCACACATTAAAAAATTCTTCTTTTCCCTCTTCCCTTTATCCATATTTCTCTCTTCCATCCTTTTATTCTCTTTCTTCCCTTCAAAGCCACATGACTTAGTAAATTATTTATTTATCTTATTAACACATGATATTATTTCTTCATATGTTGAGAATACATGGGAGACTATTTCCATTTTAAATGTTGTCTTAATACCATGAAATATATGATCCTTCTTACTCCTTGGATCATACGTATTTATGGAGTTCACGTTCCTTCTACTGGCTGCCATTTCTATACAATAGCATACACTAGATTAGTTTATGAATCGCAATACATAAATCCAAACTCGTAAAATACCTAACGTAGATTGAAAAGTTTATTGATATAATCCATAATCATAAAAAAAAATTCTTTGATGAATTATATACTCATAAACCCTTCATGATGGTTTGTAATGAAAATGAGAATTATCCTAAGCATATCCCCCGGGAGTGTCATAACCAAGAGTGCAGAAAGGCACGTTGTCGTGCACTAGTTCCCGTTCGAGTCTAGATCAAAGTGGTGTTTTTGGGTTTACTCTCAAGTATATTTGTGCCAGATCCGCCTCTACCTGCTCGTATCCAGATAGGGATGTATTTCTTGGAAAACTTACAAAATCTCTACAATACAAAAATTCTCAGAAGTTCTTCTATAATAATCCTCAAAGTCCATCTTAGGTCTATGTGCTCTAATCAGAGTTTATCTAAATCTATCTTACAAGGTTTGTACTAAACTTTCTTTGATACCAACTCTAACACCCTAAACCCAATTACTCTGAGTCGGTGCATTATTACATAACATTTTCATGATCACAAAAAATCAAGCCTCGAAAGACCGATTAGTTTAGTAGCCTTAGAATCTCTAGATATATTCATAAAGGTTACATTACATCATAAAGTGAAAAACTACAAAATCATCTTGTCTCCATAGACCACACTCATATCCCCTCATAATATCCCTGCAGATGTTTCATAAAATACTTCTTCACATCCTGGGAAAAATAAAACATATAAAGGGGTGAGCTCAGATGCCCAGTAAGGATAACAATATAACAGAAACTTTCATAAATAAGAATAAACATTTCAGGAAATGTATAACAAAAACAAAAGCCTTTTAAACTTGAACTTTAGCATAATATGGAAAAAATAAAATAAAATAATGTCATTTACTTATTCACATGGATATTCTACTAATCAAATAATCACATGCAATATCAATAACCACTTTCATAATGATGGAATGCATAATTCCATACTATCATAACCACATAGTCAAGGCCTTGTGCCAAGAATACAAATAAGATTTTGTCAAGACCTTGTTCCAAGACACTAGTTTGTCTCATGAGACCCACTGATGCATCGAGGAGCTATAGAGGGCTCCACCTGTCACTTATTAAGTCCAATGTATTCCTCATATGAACAGGTTTAAACATAACATAAACATTCATATTAAAACTAGCATACGAAATGTCAATAATTTCTCCATAAACAATGAATGTATAAAAATAACACATCCATATTCAAACATATCACAAAACCTTAAATACAATATGGAAGTTTTGTATCATAATAAATCAACTTCATATAATATTAAAATCCATCAAAGGATGTTGACATAGATGAAATCAAAACGATTTGAGACAAATATCTCTTTTTTTGAAATCATTTAAAAGTCACATAATTATAAAAGGAAACATTTACTTTGAAAATATTCTTATAAACTTGTAAGGGAATATTTGACGATTTTATAATGGTGTAAAATTACCGCACCCGTCGTATAACTTAAAAAAATACATTCTTACCTTAATTCTGTCGAAAAGGTTAAAAATGACCTTGTTTGGAAAACGATAGAAAGATTCCTTTATAAACATATTATAAAAAGTAAAACAAGGGTATAAATGACCTTAATCTATATTCAATAAAATATTAAGAATGTTTTGAAATAAATTTTTAAGAAACATGGAAGTGGATGATAAAGAGGTCCCGGTAGATAATTACGTATAAACAACCTCGGATAATGAAGAGATTGTCAAATAAAAAATTACCTTGTACTTTTCCTTAGTCAAGGGTAGGTTAACCTCCTGTATAATGGGGAAATAAATGTTATTAAATTACACAAGAATCATATACATTAATATTATATCATATACAATCTTTTAACAAGGCTTTGTTAATAATATCTTAGTATTATCCTCATTTCGGGTGTTAACTTACTCGTTTTCTTTTATATGTTTTGTTATTTAAGCCATGTTTGTTATGGATAGGTTTTCTATTATTCATATAAATAATGATATCAAGTCCATATAAATTATTTTTAATCATCAAATTATAATTAGACTTGAATGGATATTATGGGGAATGTATCTCATCGCATTCGTGGAGACGGTAGTCCGTATGTACGTACAAGCGACAATATCATTCTTGTCATATTAAAATAATATATAATTGGATTTTATATCATATATAAGGAATAATTATCATTTTATATTTATTATTTACATCAATTAAACATCATTATCATACCCATACAGATAATAATGTTTTGAATAACAATTACACCACGACGTGGAGACGGTACGCCGTATGTACGCACATATGGTGACATGTCATTCAAAGGATGGATAGAACACTGAATATGGTTGTACCATATTCATAATAACATCACAGTATATAGAAGATACTGGATTTATTATTTTTTAATGGAAATAAAAAAGAAAGAAGAAGTGGAAGAAGAAAGGAACTTGAAAGAGGGTGGTGAAATCATTACCTCTTTTTCGGGTTCTTTCTTTTGATTTGATCAAAAGGGCTCATTAGGTTGGCTTTATGACTAAAGTAAGGCCTCTAGGATTAAGTGAGGGAAGTTGGGAGGATATTGTGGTAGGGTTTGGACGAGACAAATGTCTTTGAAGGTGTGAATTAGATAGAAGGGTGAGTTCCCTTTTATAAGAGAGGTGAGGGGCACCTTAGGAAAAGGTAGAAATATTATTTTATAATAAATTAATATTTGATTTATAATTCCTCAAAATTGTATTAGTTAATGGTTAAGGTGGGGATAGATCGACACCACTAAAAATAGGTTTTAGATAGGTTTGGGCCACTATATTAACCTTATCTTTTAGTTTTAACTCTTAGTTAATTAGTTGGACATTTACCATGTCTCTTTGTATTTTTATATTATATAGTTAATAAACATACAATATACTTCCAAGAGACCCTCAAGTGGTCCATTAATGATAAACCTATCATTATATAAGTCCTTTGGACGAACCATAGATATTCAGGATTAGAATATCAATTAATAATATAATATTTTCTTTAAAAACACTTTTATTTCAATTTTGACACTATTTAATAATTGATTTTTGTTAAAGTCTTAACAACTTTATTAATTAGAACCAAATTCATTTAAGTAATCCAAAAATGTTATATTAACCAATAAATTCTTGTATGTCATCAAAACATTCAAATTATATTTATTTTAACATTTATAATACCAATTATTTTATTCTTTCATTAATAAGGAAAATACTACATCATTATTGTGTCATAAATAAATTAAATTATTTAATGTTTAAAAATTATAAATAAAATACAATTATGTAGGAAATATTTTTATCTTTATAATTAATATTTATAATTGAATTTATATTATGTATAACCCTATATTAAAAATGGTCCAGTTATTAAGCTTTGATTTTAACTCTTTTAACTCTTCTTTGAATTAAATAATAATAAATGTCCTAATCTAATCCAAGTGGACCTAAATGATAATATTTTATTCCTAAGGTTGTTTTTGGTCGAGATAAACTTGTAAAATATAATTAGGATATGTGTTAGGGTAATATTAATATCATTTTTACCCTTAATTAACCTATTTACTTTTAACCATGGTAAATAAAAGTAAAAAAGTCACTATTCACCAAAAAATTATTTTCATCTCATTGAACCACATTTTACTAACTGATATCAATCGTGTCTCTCGGATTTTTGAAATTATACTCATAGAAGTGGTAAAATTAAGTTTTATGAAAATTTGCAAAAGCTCCTAGGAGGTGGGTAAAAGACGGTAAAAAGATCAATAAAATTTTGTATATCTAAAATTAATATAAAATTACTCTAATTAATTACATTGAACTTATATATGAATTATGTATCTATTTTTACCTAAAATAAAATTAAATAAAATAAATAATTATTTAAATAAAAATCCGGTTTTAACCAATAACTTAGTTTTTTCACTATTCATCAAAAAATGAAAGTTTTCAGAAAAATACCAAAAATTCACCCTGAGCTAATTTTGATATTCCAAATACAAAAATGATGTCTATTTTACCAAATTCAAAACATAGAAGTTTCATTAATTAATTTGAAATTAATTTCTGTTGTCAAAACCAAAAAGTGGGTTTTTAAGAAATAATAACTATCAAAAGATTGACACTTGTTTATGTGCAATTTCAAAGTGAAATTACTCCCAATGAAAAATATTTTATTAAATGATAAAAATATAATCTAATTATACTTTAAAACCACACAAATTTATAATTTAACACTAAATTATTTTGATTAAAAAAATTATTTTCAGTTAAAATATATTATTTTTCACTATTCACCCAAATATGAAAGTTATCAGAAAAACACCAAAAATTTATTGAAACTAAATTATTATGTCCTGATATCAAAAAATAAGTTTATTTTGTAAAATTTAATATATAAAAGTTTCAAATATTGGATTTAAAAAGTGTTCACCATTAAAAGGCGGTAAAAGTGCATTTATTGAAAAGTACTTCTTTTATCTGAAAAAATGAATTAGATCTTACATTATGTCTAAGAAACTCATAATATGGATTCTAAAATTATAAGAATTATATAAAGTTCAAAATTTAGGTAACACTATTCATAACCGCTTTTGAATGACTAGTTTGGTAAGTCGTGATGCGCTTGAACTCGGTGTTGCGTGTAGTGGAAGTTATTGAATTACTTTGATGAAATAATGTACTATGAAATCTTGGGGTGTTACAGTATGAACTTGAGTAAATGTTTTCTTTGGTTTGTATATGTAGAATTTTTATTAATGGGGTAGGAGTGCCACTCATGATTAGTGACTTTTTTTAGGCTCGATGTCTATGGCTTAGAAGAAGAGCCAATGACCTTTGTTAAATGTGACTGTAATTTTCGGAGTGGGTTATTAGTGACCATAGAGTGTGGACTAAGAGAGGGGTAAATCATGTTGTGAGTACCTTTGGGTGTGTAATTCATAGGTGGGTGTTTTGGTCTTTTTGACATGGGCACACGGAGAGTGATTCCTAGGGTGGGTTTGACCTAGTGGATCTAGGTGGGATAACTAATGTTTTGGGAATGCAACTCTGAATTGTGGTCAAGAGTTGGTGGTTTTTGTAAATCGAAGTTAACCTTTAGGGAGTTTATCCCAATGTTGTAGGTGCCTTGGAATTTGGATCACAAGTGGATTATTCATATGTATAATAGATATATGGTAGGTGTCATCATGTTTTGAAAATAGGCATGGTCAAGTATCAGTTTCTTTTCTAATGGAAGAACCTTGAGTTCTTGTGGTTTTATTCAAGATTTATTTTGGAAGGTGATGATCATTCAAATTTCTGACCCACTTATTTTTAGGATGTTTTATGTGATGATTGGTTTTGACCTTGGAATGATAAGTAAATGGTGATTAGAATGTGAATAGATTCTTTAGATTTGGGAAAGACTCACTGGATGATGGGTGTTCATGTGATTGAACATAACTTATGTAATGGTTCAATTATTATATGGGAATATTGAGTTTTCATTGAGTCTGATGGGGTTGATGGCTATGAGGATTGATTGTTTGTTTGAGTGGGTGATTGATACTTTTTATAAGGATGTATGACTCACGGTTTTTTGAGTCACAAACGGTAAATATTCAGAGGAATGTATGAAACCTAGGGTTTTTTATAAGGACATTATAGTGGTCATGTGATGGAGGTGATTTATTCCATTTTGGTTCAAGAGTGGGTGGATTGGGAGTAAGAATCCATTTTTTTAGTGAAATTAAGGTCAATAAATCTGGTTATGCACAAGACTATTTGGTTTTGTATCAGTTCGATGGAATGTTTCTATTATATTGAGAATAATTTGAGTCATGGAAGAGGAACTTGAGTAGTTTAGTAGAATTAGTGCCCCAAATAATGTTAAGTTCACGACTTCTTAGTAAAGATTCATGAGGCAATGGTGAGTTTTGGTTAATGGATCCCTCTTGAATCATGGAAGCTGTTGGTAGATGAGATGCTAGTGGAAATGGAGGCCTGAGTCTTTTGAATGTGAATTATGAGTCACTACAGTGAGAAGTGACATTGTATATGGATCGGTTGTGGTTGTATTTGTCCATGACATCTTGATGTGCTCTTAGATTCAAGACAATCATGCCCAATATCTTGACATCATCCTGAGTATACTGGTAGATCAATAACTATATTCCAAGATAATTAAATATTTTTCTTCAAGTTAAATGAAGAGACTTCTTTGAGGTTACACCCTTGGAATAATATAAGTGAATCCATGTCATGGAAAGTGCACCACATTCCATTTTTGTGTGAGGTTCTTGTGGTGGGTTTCATCTCAGTGAATGTTACTAGTACCATTTTTGGAAGCCAGAAAGGGTGGTGATTAACATTTCTATTTTTTATCAAGTGAGGGTGATATAGCCTAATCCAATTCTTGGGCTCTATAGGGATGGGAACTTGAGTTGTGGTGGTCAAAATTTTGTCGTGAGGAGGTGAAAACAACACTTTTAAAGTGGGCAGTGATATGTTTGTCATAGATTTGTGGAGAATACTATAGGTTGGATATGGTGGCAATAGGATTTCAACATGGAAACTATGAGTTAAATTTTTGGATTCCTCAGGGAAGTCTAGGTAATACTTGAATGTGGTGGTACATCGACTCAAGCTTTGGATATGATATCAGGGTGGTTCTAATAGAAATCAAGGGTGTTTATGTTAGATATGTGTCAGTGGGTGCAGCAGATAATGATGACAGTTTTGGGAGAAGTGAATGATTTGATGGTGGAATTTCATCAGAAATCAGGGATATAATTTTGTAGTTGTATCTGCATGGTGGTGGTATTACATAAGTGAGAAGGCATCATGGATAAGTAAAGTGGTAATGCATTGAAAGTGGGAGTTGTTAATTTTTGGGACCAGTCATCTAGGGATGGTGTGATCTAGGTTATTGAATATAGTGGTTGTTTCCAGTTTAAAACCACATCCAATATGACATTTTTTGGAAATGAAGGATGAATTTTAGGAATGGAAATGGGCTCTTCAAGAAAAAATGTGTTGTTCTTAGTTCATGGATGGACTATGGGTATACATACATTCTAGTCATATTTCGATGGTAAATATGTATGTTGATGTTTTATGGTGTTCCCAAGTATGGTTGGGCGTTTTGTTTTGGTAAATGTGTCGGGTACAATGTGGAAGCTTGAGTTTGATGTTATTGTGGTCCATTCCGATGGTGGATGTTCCAAACACTAAAATTTGGGGGTTGTAAGATAAATATTATGGTGGGGAACACCATGGATCTATATAGTGGTTATGTGATGACATGATAAGTATTTTAGGTTGTACGGGATTGGTTAGTGTCGTCATGGTGTTTAGATTTTGACAACGAGCATTGGCTGAGGTTTTGACTGATTAACTCATTAAGATGAAAGTTATGATTTGGTTGTGTTTTTTATGTTTAGTTATGGGAAATGGTTTTTGGGACTTGGGTAGTATACCAAATTTTGTTGGGGTATGTGGTTGTATAATCATATATTACTTTGGGTGACACCAGGTGTGAGTTTTTTGAGTTTTTGTAGAGAGTCAGACAGTTGTTTTGTCGATTGGATCTTCCATATCGGAGTAGTGATTTTATTGATGTTTTCTTGTGACATATTTTCTATAGTATTTATTTGGATTCGACACATATTTCATGTGGTTTATAGTTTTAGTGATGATATTGAGGATGATGCCTCCTTTTAGGAGCATCCAACTTATGTTGAAAATCGTAGTGAGGTGGTTTATGGGGTAAGGTCATCTTTTGATCTGAATGTTATGATGGTTTGGTTGTGTTTAAGATGTAACTTGTTAGAAAGAAGAGGATATGTGGGACTAGTGTCCTGAAACCTTTTATATGGGGGTTTATTGATGTTTTAATGTAATTCTTTAGGACAATCTGTTATAAGTTGTGGAGTTTCTATGATCCTGGTGTTATCTTGGGTCCATTTTAATTTAAAATTTTGGTTAGACCCTTTTTAAAATAGTCAATTAATTTTTTTTGAGAGTATGAGAAGTATCAAGGGTTTTCTAGGGTTTTGGGATGTTAAAATGGGTAAAAAGGGGCCACATTAGGCATGGATCATAGTTAGGGGATGGTTAGTAATAACAGTGTGCCAAGGCCATGTGGTCAGGATGAGAAGGGTTTATTGTTTGTAAGCCATGAAAGGGGGAAATGAGAAATTGTGTAGGATTTAATAGATCCAAAAACATGACCTATGCATAGTTCTCAGACATTTGTTTTCTTCCTAGTAAATTATGAAACTCTAGATAATGTTGGTCTCATGTTTGGCACACGATTAGGAAAACTTTGCAGCCTAACCATGCACATAATTAAAAGAGGGGGATTTTCCATTTTTTCTCTTTTAGGATTAAATATTTCTCCCTCAAATTTCTTCCTCATTCAACCCCCAGTAGCCTAGGGTAAAAACCATTGGCTTCTTGTCTCTCCATATATGTTTCTCTTTCAATATATAGGCATTTGGAGTACCATTTAGTGAGAATCGAAGCTCTAGGTAATTCTTCGACTCGGTTTCCCTCCATTTGTTTGGAAGAGTCTCTATTGGTTTTATTCTATCCTTCAAACAATCATGAACCCTATTTTTGGGCGGTTCTTTATATTTTCATTTGAGGTATTTTTATCTCCAATAAAGGTTCATGGTTAGATGAGTGGTTTTCAATGATCATTAGTTAGGTAGTCTATAAGTTGATTCCCATAGTCTTGATGTTTTATAGGTGTTTATGGTTGTGTCAATTTTATATTTTAAGACCCTTCACAAACCTATTTAGGTTCATTTATGATTTTAAACTGGACCTAGGGATACCCATGGGGTGGTCTAAACCATTATAAATAGTGAAATGAAATGATAAATGATGGGATATGGAATTTATGAGAGTGAATGGGTAGGAATAATTAATTGTTATATGGGATTCTTTAAAAGAATTTTTTAAATGTTTTATATGTTGGAATTTTTAAATGACTTGTAGGAATTTTTAATAGTTTAAATGGTGTTTTTTATATTTTTGATTGGTTGTGGTTTCTAATGAGAGAAACTATGTTTTAAAAGTTGATAATGTTTCAAAAGGAGGTGTTGAACTGAAAAGTGGTTTGTAAAGAGGTTTTTTTTAGATTTAAAATGATGATTTTATTTTTGTGTGTGATTTACCCCTTATAAAAATGTCTTGGTGGCATATTTTAAATTAATATAAGGGCATGGATGGACCTTGGGCCATGTTTTCATTTTTATAGAGAAAGAACCTTGTTGAAGGGTAGTTTTGAAATGTTTTAAAAAAATGAGGGATTTTTTTAAGCCTCTCAAAAATTTCTAAGTGGTTTTTTCAAAAAATTAATGAAAGAGGAATGTTAAAGTGTTAAATGTTTTTTGAGGAACATTTAATGTATGTGTTACATGAATTAAGATTGAGTTGGTTGATTATGAAAATGGTTAAGAAAGGGGTTGAATGTAATGTGCCATGGTAATTATGATTGATGGAAGATGGTGTACCCTTATTGTTGAATATGATAAATCTTGAAATGTAAATGTTTATAGAATGGATATGGATGTTGGTGAAGGTATTATACACCAAGGTATATTTTTTTTCATGGCGGTCCAAATAAGGAATGGGGGTTGGTCCTGGAATTCCACCACACAATATTGACGTTGGCCCTGCCATTCCACACCAAGGAAATGATGTTGGTCATAAAAGTCCACATCGAGAATGGGTGTTGATTATAGGAGTTCATACCAATGTTTGGACACCTGTAATGATTCCCCAAGGTGTAATTAAGTATATGGTATGATGAATTCTATTTTCATACAAAGTGGATAACCCTTCACAGTATTATTATAGAAACCAAAACCCCATAGGGCCTATTGGGAACGATTTAAAGATAAAAACTATTTTACTTTTCTTGTTGGACTACTCATTATTTACAATCCAATATACATTATTATTATACTAATAATTTCTTTAGACACCATTTATGGTATCCTAGTGAGTTTTAATCACACCCAACTTGGGCCACCATGGAACATGGGTACCCAAAAAGATACAATTTTCTTTCAGGTACAATTTTGGGATAGAGACCTAGTGTTTAGTTTATACTTGGGTTGATGGGTTGGAGAATGTAATTTCAGGACCAGTTTTGGACTCAAGGACATGTTTGGGATATTTTAGTATTTTTGGTATTTAAGGTTTTAATTTTTTTCATGATTAACATATAGTTTTGACATATCATGGTTATATTAGGTTTCACTTGGATTATTTCTCGACCTTTCCTCTAGTTGTTCTATTCTACTATTTATTATAGTTTTTATATCTACTTATATTATTTACATTACTTTTTTAATCTGATAAGTGGGTATAGTCTCCCTATTGAATCACCATAGACATGAGCTACTAGTTGGTAGCCTCAGGCATACGAGAAGGCACTCCTGAGGTCATGTAAATATATGCCATGAGACATCAATTATAGTGGAACCTAGGTTGGGATATTTTATATTGTTATTCAAGTTATTTGGAGAAATTTTTAGAATTTTTTGAGAGAATATATGATCAAGGTACTCACATGCATGGGGATAAATGATAAATTTGATCTTGAAAAAAAATATGTGATCAAACCTTTCAGATTTTTGGGTTTTGAATTTTGTTAGACATATTTTAGAATATACTTAAGGTCAAATATTTTTTAAATGGTTTAAGTTAAACTTTGGGTATCATTTTTTAGGTTCCAAATATTAATGTATTATTTAGTTCTATGAATATTTATACATATTGTAAAACTTGTGCTAACCATTTTGGTCTTGGTAAATATATAGAGATATAAAAAATAAATTTTCATTCATTTAATTATCTTATGATATGTCAAAATATTTTTTTAGTTATTCATTCATGAAATAATCAACTTTAATATTCTTTTTTTGGAGTAAGAGATGATATGGAAGTGGAAATTCATCAAAGAACAACTCGAGGATGAAATTGTGCTTACGAAATGGAAATAAATCAAGTAAGTATATTTTATCATGTTCAATAAATTAATAGAAAAATAATCTGTCAAATCTTGGAAAATGTACTTGAAATAAAAAATATTATCCTTTAACCTATATTTTTGATAAATTGATGGTCATCTTTATCCCTTACAATGTTATGATTTTGTGGTCATTAAAATTATCTATCACTATCTATTATCCCTAGTATATTATTTTTTTCCTCAATGTAAATATTTTTAATTCCCATTAATGTTATTAATGTCTAGTAACCATATCTTGTGTTATTTTAAGTATCCTTTATGTTATTCTCTTTCCCTTTTCAAAGGAAATATTTTAATTCCCTTACAAAATGTGGGTTTTAGAAAAATGTATTTACAAATGTTAAACCTTTTGTTACCAAGATAAAAATTACAAGAGTCAAATTTAATAAATTGGGGATAATTTAACACCCAAAAAATTTAGGTTATAACATATTGTTCTTGATACCTTTCTTAATAATCAACATTGAGCTTTAAGCGAACAATAATATACTATAAAAGTGTTATTATTTAAATGTAAGCATTATAAACTTACTGTTAAATTGTTAGTTTAAATTGGAATAACCAAATTATAAAAAATATTTATAGACGTTTTATATAATTTTTATTTAATTATTAATGAATAATAATTAAGTACCTAGTTTTTTTTAAATCATTTTATGCTTTAAAAATGTATTTTCATCAGAAATTATTTTTATTTAATTTTATGCATAAAGGTTATAATTAATTTATAAACTTTTATTGAAAATTTCTATGATGAATTTAATATAATTTTTTAAATTATTATATTGATGTTATCTTAGGGTAAATTTTTGGTATTTTTCAAAAAACATTTAATTTTCTGTGAACAATAAAAAATACTGATTTTCTTGAAACTAACATTTATTGTCATTAAATCAGGTAATTTAAAAGTATAATTATTATTATAATATTATATTAAAGATACATAAGTATTCTTAAATTATATATAATATAATTATTTATATAATAATCAGTATTATACTTCATTTTGAAATAAGCTCATTCATAGTCTTAAAAAACATTTTTATAAAAACAATTTTGCATTGTGTTTTAAACATTTATATTAAAATTGATTTCTAACACATATTGAAATTTAATATTGGAAATCGGATTCCATATTTTTAAATATGAGTTTCAAATTTGATAAATAGGACTTTATTTTATTGTATCGTTATGAATAGAAACCATGTTAAAGATTTGTCACCTCAGTATGGGTAAAATAGGTAAAACTTGGATAAAGCATTAGGATAATACTTTAAATATCTCTAAAATTTTAATTTATCATATTTGATGACTTAATTTATGAAATTAATACTCAATTTTAGAAAATATGGTTTTTTAGTTCCATTTCTCTTTGATAAATTCCCCTATATTATTATAAGTAATAGAAAATCCCAAAATGTCACTCTCTTGATTTTAATTTATTTCATATGTTAACATAGAGATAACAAAATTTTATGAATGAATATAAAATTTTATTTTAAACAAAATTAATTTATTTTTATGATTTTAATTTATTTTTAATTTTTAGTGGTGTTATAATTACCTTAAATTCTTATACAATACTAACATGGTGCTTTTGAAAGGAATAGAAAAATCAAATTAAATGATATTAAAAACATGAAAATTAATATTTTTTGATGAATTATTGTGTGAAATAAATTTTATGATTAATAATAATTTATCAATGGTGTTTAAATTTTTTTATTCAAATTGCATACCAATATTAATTTCCTTATAGTCATAATATGTGAATAGTTCTTAAAATGACTTTAATGGTAATTTTTGTTAAAAATATATTATCAAATGATTTTAAATTAAGAAAACTTGAAATAGGAAACAGGGTATGGGATATGGTCTAAAATTTCATACCTTGACAATATTTTATATAGTTTTTACCTTATAA
The DNA here is from genome assembly GCA_963277665.1 of Viscum album. Taxonomy (NCBI): domain Eukaryota; kingdom Viridiplantae; phylum Streptophyta; class Magnoliopsida; order Santalales; family Viscaceae; genus Viscum; species Viscum album. Next base: position 25,140,434 of record OY728132.1, on the reverse strand, counting down.
GTAAATTTAAAACCCTTTAGTATTGAAAACATTATTATTGTGATTGTGGTTAAAATTGGTTAGCAAGGGGGTTAGATCAAAAGATAATGGTTAAAATGCCACATAAACTTATCCATAATTTATTTTTTGAATTTATTTCAACCTCACCCAATATTATATTCTAAATTTTTTCCACTTTATTCTACATTCACATGAAAAAAATTAATATATTTATATCTTTTAAATAATTCCAACTATGTAATTTCATTCACTATAAAACAACACTAATTGTCCTCTCTTCCTCACACCAACTTGTTCCACGTAGATCAACCAAAACCTGAAAAAAATTCTTTTAAATTTTTTTATCCAATTTAAATAGGTTATTTTATCTTCAAAATACTACCACGTGGTCCTTAAGAAGAAATCCCAAGGAGGTCTCTCAAAGAGGATGTAATCATCTTAACCAAGAATTTTCATTTTACTTTTTCTTATACCTCCTTCAATTTTATCATAGCCAATACAATGTAATAACATAAGAAACATACATATAGTAATACGTTATTATTATAATATAATAACTTTATTCAACCCAATTCCATCAAATGAGAATTGAAAGTATCGATCATGCATACATGTGGACTATTGGATCCACATAGTGATATGATTCATTTTCCATCACTGTAAATGATGGTTGGTTATTGTGATTGATTTAATATTTATATATTATATTTATGAAATAATTATTCTTCTATAATAATAATATATTATCTACCTTATTACCTTTCAATCCATTGGAAAATGATAATGTCGCTTGTTTGTACGTGTGGACTACCACCTCTCCAAAGCGATGTGATTCGTTTTTCATTCTCTCTTCACATATATGGTAATAAGGAATTATTTAATGAATATATATGATTTAAATGATATAATAATTATTCTATAATGGATAATTATAATTTATATTTCTTTTATTATGTCCATTAAAAAGTTAAAACATCACTCGTGTGTACGTATGAGCTTTTGTCTCCAAGAAGTGATCTAATTATTTTTTCATAAAAAATTTATATGAATGATTATAAAAGTGTATATAATTAATAAATATTTTATATATTTCATGATTAATATTTAATATATGATGAAATTATGACCAATATTGAAGTATTGGAACCATAAAACTAAAACATGCATGGAAAACATTCGTCTTTTCACCAAAATGTCCAATTTAAGGAACAATTGTAAATAAAATAATAATTGGAAATTATAAAGAAATGAAACATAGTAATATATGTATGAATATATGTAACATCTTGTATTTTTATATGTTGTATGGACACATAAATTACTATTCAAAACCTCCCTTTTTATGATAGTAATGTTCTCAAGAGGCTAAGGATCGGTTTGGGAGCATCTGGGGGTCATTCGGTGCCTAGAGTACTAAATTTTCAGATGAAGACTAAAACATATGGTAATCACATGGTCAGATATAACTATTCACCTCATCTTTATGGGTGCAATAGTAAAATGTATAATGGTGAACAGTTAATTTTAACCATGAACCTTAGGTCGCACAGTTGTGTGGGGTGCTCCATTGGGCTAGAAGGGGTCGTACTGTTTGTCCAAGTCATGTGCCAAAAACCACACCCTTAGTTCCACTTAACTGATGGTTGTTGGAGGGTGGTGACCCAATTTTTGGTTGAAAATTGGTGTTTTCTATGTGTTTCTCATTTTAGAGGTCGCTTATGAGACAATGATAAGGGTATTCTTATGGTGTGGAGTACCAGATTGATCATAGTTAAATGTCTTCTATGTAGAAGGTTGTTGTTGATGTAGTGAATTTGGTCATTTGATAGTCTAGCTAGAATGGTTATGTGGATTCTTGGGTTAAGAGAAAGACTATTGGTCTTTTCTCCAGGATTCTCTTGGATGAGAAGGTTTATGGTGGGGAGTTTGTAAGAACTTGTGTTTTTTCAAACATCAATTTTTAAAATAAATTTGAATTTTTTCTTTTGGGTGCTTGTAAAGGGGTAAAATGATCCTTTTCCTTCATAGATGATCTCAGATAATTTTTGTGACCACTAATTGCATCCCAAAATAGGGTGTTTACCCTAGGATAAGAGTTTGGTACAAATACAACCCTTTCCAATTTTGGAGGAATAATTAATCTTTATTATTTATTATATTAAATATTAATTTATTCATATTGGTTCATTCAGCTGTAAATTTTAAAAAGAGAATCGTATTGAGATTATATCTTCATTATTGAGTCTATAATGATTATTTTATCCTAGGAAAGGCATAAACTTGAGTCGGGCACCAGGGATGACCTGGGGCCCTTTTTCTTCTTTTTATGTTTATTTTTATTTTCTTTCTTTCTATTTTCTTTTATAATTTCTTCCAAATGCTTCTCATGTATTCCCCTCTGATGGACCGTTTTCCACACAACTGAGAGAGGAGAGGTAGAGGGAGAAATTTAGGGATAGAAGAAGAGATGGAGGTGTCGTCGTGAAGCCCTCGATGTGTCGGTTCATCGTACAGTAGTCATAGACCATGGAATTGAGACAAGATTTAGTGGATTCCTCCAAAATGGTAGTCCGTTTTCATTTTTACAACAAAATACCTTTAATTCATTGTTTCATGTTTTTAAATCTCTATAACAATTGAATGAGGTCCCTAGTGACCGGATCTGTGGTTTTGGGGGTGAAAATGGGGTTTTTGGGTGATTCGAGGGTTTTCCATTTGGGAAAACCATGCTACTAAGAGTGTAGTCCAGGGTGACATGCCATGTGTTCTTCCCATTCGGGGAAGATAAAGTTTAAGTAGTACATGTTGTGTACTAACACTCAGCCATGTAGATGAGTATCTGGCTAGGGTTACCCATGAATGGGTACATGGCCTAGTAGAGTACATGGCCAGACCCTATCTGGGTTGCACGACATGAAAAAACTACATGGACTAGCCAAGTAGATGGCCAGGCCAGTTCATAGACATGAGCATGAACTCGATGTTGGGTACAAGTCGTGTACCAGTGGTGTTTACACACCCAATCTGTAGAGAGTACACACCCATGTGGGAGCTCAAGGGTACACATCGTGTATGGTATCTACATGTCATGTACTACTCTGTTGGTACCATTTGAGGTTATTTTACTTTTTTATACCCTGGTGTAAGTTTTAGACCCAATATTAGTCCATTCTAAGTAGTTTTCCCCATAGATCACCATTTTGAAACCTTTGGAGCATTATGAGGAATCCTAATTGGTGTTTTGGGGTATTTATCTATATGGAGAGGTTTTTTCAACAGTTATTAAATTTAGTTGTCTCATGGGAGAGACTTTGTATGAAAGATAGATTGGGTGTTTGGACCAACCTAGTTGATACCTTGATTTAAGAAGAGATGAGATGTATCTCCTATGGTCGATGACTATGTGTTATTTCTTTGAGGACATCTCTCTTGTGATATGTCCCCTTCAAGATTGAGTGGCTATGCAAGCAATGGTTATTGAGGATAATGTGTAGGATGCCTCTTTCTTCTATATGGTTACCAATGATCCCCTAAGGTATGTATTTTTTTTATATGGTAACCTAGGGATTCCATTGTAGGATCCCTTACTTTTGTATCATTCTGAGGATCACTTGTAGGATTAATCATCATTACATGACTTGAGGGACCCATCAGGTGCCCATTGTTTTACCAACCATGATCTGTACATTGGGTTTGGAAAGATATGGTAACAGGTGTCACCTTATAACCCGTACCAAACTTATAAGCCCATGTGTCTACGATTAGAGTGTTGGGTAGCGCATTAGGGCCACTCTCACTCATTTTTTTATATCTTTGACATGTTTAATGTTGATGAAGTTATGTTTACCAAAGGTTATTTTCGGTCGGTGGCTATTGAGCCTAATGTGAGGCATCTTTCTTCCTATTGGGATGCTCGAATATTCTTCTTGGGATTTGTTTTTCTCATTGGGATTCTGGGACGTGCTTTCATTGGATATGGCTTCTGATCCAGTTTATTTCTGATATTTTACTAGTGTACCTAGAGGTACTACCTGGGACTTATATACATATATATATACAATGATATACATTTTTTAGGGAAGTCCAAAGGTGTTTCCCGGTATCTAGATATTGATCATTATTTGATGACTTATATACCCTGAGTGATTATTGGATTCCCATTGTAGCAATACCTTGTACAGGCTTAGTGGTTTGATGACTTATATACCTTTAGTGATAATTGGATTCTCATTCTAGGAATTCCTTGGATGGGATCAGTGGTCGTATGACTTATATACCCTGATTTATACATGGATTCCTATTATAGGAATGCCTTGGACGAGCTCAGTGTTCTGATGATATATATACCCTAAGTGATACTTATTTTCCCATTTTAGGAATGCCTTTTACAGGATCCCTAGGTTGATAACATATATACCCTGAGTGATACTTGGATTTCCTTCATAGAAATTCCTTGTATGGGCTCACTAGGTTAATGACTTATATACCCTAAGTGATACTTGGATTCCCATTGAAGGAATACCTTAGACGGGCTCAGTGGTCTAATGATTTATATACCTTGAGTGATACTTGGATTATCATTGTAGGAATTCCTTGTATGGTCTCAATAGGTTTATTAGTTTTATTCCCTAAGTGACACTTGGATTCCTATTGTAATAATTCCTTGGACGGGCTCATAGGGTTGATGAATTGTATTCCATGAGTGATACTTGGATTACCTTTGTAGGAATGCCTTGGATGGGCTCAGAGGGATAATTAATTCTACACCTTGTGTGACACTTGGATTCCTATTGTAGGAATTCCTTGGAAGGGTTCATAGGCTGGTTGATATATGATCAGAATGAATACGCTATTCTGGATTAGTTCTGAGTCTCGAGGGGTGTATCCTGACTTCTCACAATATGTTCGGACATAATCCCCAGAATACTTCCATATATGATTGACCATCGATATACGGTATCATGGTTAGTGATTATAGGCGAGTATGAGTGATCCCAGGTGTTGGATGAGTATCCCCCTTTGGTTACATAGCTTTCCCAAAGATATAATTTCAGCATTAGATGAAGCAGGTATATGTTGATTGGGATTACGAACCTAGAGATCGAATTAAAGGTATAGAGCATGAGTGGCATGACTTCTAGCTCAATTCCCTTACAGAGGATGTCTACGATATCATTATTATAGACCGATGGATCAACTAATGATTTGGATTCTTGTTGTTTAATTCACATACTCATGAATATTCATATTTATGTATATAAGTATAGGTATGGGACTATACATGTATGTGTATACATATATAGACTTTTGTGGTGGCACATTCCAAGTTGACGGATACTATGGACCCAGGTATTAAATATGGTTTCACATTGGGTTTTAATTACCATTTTAGTTGTGTCTCAGTTATGTTTAGCATGTCTTTTTTACATCTATATCATCATAGTTATAAGTTGCTTTTCGGGGTGGCCTACTGATATTCTTTCTCACCCATGAACATGCACCTAGGAGTACGTGTAGAATTTATATATATTTTTTATATTGATCATGAGTTGCATGGTGGATAGGGATGAGGCCTAGAGTTTCATGATTGAGTGGAGTTTCTCGTGTGGTTCTTTTGATCTGGCTGGTGTAGTTCGACAGTGTTTGGAGATTGGGTATGTGTTTTGGCTCAAAGATAGTAGTAGAGCCCTATAATTTTATTTTCGACTTCTTTTATACTCATGTATCTATATGGTCAGCCTAGTGGGTGACCAGTGATGTATTTTATGAAATAGTTTTTTGGGTTTTTACAGTATTTCATTTTTTACTACAGCATGTTCATTATCATTTTTTACTACTTTCACACTCTATTTACTTTCTAATGTGTATGATACTTATCAATTTCCATTGTTTTATTACTCTGATATGAGGGAATAGTCTCCCCACTATCACACCCAAGGTCCTCGCTGCTGGTTGATAGCCTCTGGAATATGCGGAGGCATGCTTGAGGACTAATAACCCACTATCTTTGAGAATCGAATCTGGGTCGGGATGTTACAAATTCATATTAATGGTGTTCTTTCCTGGTCTTTACTATTTGGGATATTGTATACAAGAATGTTATAAATGTGTTTGAACCTATGATGGATATCGGGCTAGTGTGTTGATAACACATGTCCTGATAGGAAGTCCCGGTTACAAGGGTATGGGATTATTGTTCTGATATATGATGTTTCTATTTTATATGATTTTCTCTTTGAGCGACACGCATGTTGTGTGGATGTTATGATTTACTATGAATCTCGGGCTCTTTTCCATTGGAAAGATGCCAGGGATGAATTTTGACTCTTGGCTGGAAAAGGAAAGAGGCATCTCATCCATCATATTTGAAATGAAGGATTCACATCATATAGGCTTGCTAGTGTGTGATTTTACTGATGATTGAGGCTTATTTTTTGGGTCTTCTTATGTATATATTTCATTCTGATTTCAAGTTGTGTGGATATATATTGAGGAGCTTTTTTTAGAGTTTTATTACTTAGTCCTCATGTACGGGAGTTACAGTGACCCTAATAGGCTGATATGGCATGTGATTCTTTTCTATTGAAAACCTTGTAGGGTGTTGTTTATTAGGTCTGTGTTTATCTAGTCAGATTGCTGAGTATGGTGTCAATGGATACTAGCATTTTTCTTGTGAACTGGACCTCTGGGTGGTATTGTTTTATACGGATTCCTAATAAATGTCAGTTCAGTTTCTCTTCTTTGTAGGTTTTGTGACCTCCAGGGAGTAGTTCCTTCTGAGGATTCTTAGAGAAGATCAGGACCTCATAGGTCGTATTTTTATCTTTAAACCTCATTTTTCTTTTTAATATTTACTTTATTTTGAGTGGTTTTAATATTTTGATCTAGGTGGGATACCTAGAGTACCTTGGTTTAAAATCAGACCCTTATAGGTTGACTTCTATTTTGTTTGAGGGTTACCTACGTGAAAAGTTGTCATGTGTTATTAAATGCCAGTTTAGGAAGTGAGCTTTGTTTTATTCTCATTTTGATATCGAGTCATGAAAGATGTTCGATTTATATTTTATAGGTATGTTAATTCTGTCATCTTTTGAATAATCACCTTGGGTTCTTGTTTTTCAAGACTGACTTTGATGGGTATGACTATTTTTGTGTTTGGCCTGGTCGACCATTATTTCCATTGTTTCTAATGTAGTCAGACCACGGGTAGATTCTTGTGACTAGAATAATTCCATGTGATGGTCGATCATGGAATAAATCATGTAATAGGTGAGGTGACTGATTTTGAAGAGGAGTTCTAAGGGTGCATTAGGCTAAGTAAAATTGGTGTGTCGTGTAGCATAATCATCTTATCCTTGTAATTGATCACTCACTGGAGTTTGAATCATCAGTAAAAGTTACATGTTGGTAATGTGGAGTATCATTTGAATTGTAAATTTGTGAGTGGTTGGGTGTGATTCGGGGACCAATGTTTTTCAAACTTGTTATGGACTTAGATCCCAACAGTTGTGTTAGAATTTCCCTTTGTAGATGAGGTGACATCGTGAGATGATGGGTTTCTATGATATGATTGACCAATGGATGAATCCTAGTCAGGATATGATAGGATGGTGAGTGTGGCTCAGAGGGAGTTGTATATGACCTTGGTGGAATCTTAGTTTACTCCTACAAGAAAAGATGAGGCTCTATATTGATTCTTCTATAGTATGATGAGAGAGTGTCGTCCAAACACCGATCTCCATTTCTTTCTAAATGTTCTTCCTTTTTTGGGAAGGGAACCTGTTGAGGTTAAACTCAACAAGTGGTGTAAGTTAATCCATATGGAGGGGAGTGCACCATTGGTTTTTAGAAGGTCGTGACCCTCGTTTTTTTTGAACATCTGTGTTTTTTGTGGGACATTGGGTTCAGAGGTTTCTTATGAGATGATGATAAGGGTATTATTATAGTGGGGAGTACCAGATCAGTAGTAATTTAATTTCTTCCATATAGATGGTGGTTTTGGATGCTATAATATTTGTCATTTGACAGTCCATATAGCATGGTTATGTAGATTCTTGGGTTGAGATTATGGTTGTTGGTCCTTTCACCTGGATTCTCAGGGATGAGAAGGTTTATGGTGGCGAGTACGTAAGGAACCATGTTTTTTCAGACTTTAATTTTGATTTTAAATTTGAATTTGTTTTTCTTTAATATGCTTGTATAATGGTAAAATAGTATTTTATCCTAGAATATGATCTTAGATAATTTTTCTGACCAATCTATTGGTCCTGGTATAAGGTGTTTACCTTATGATGGGAGTTTGGTAGAAATTTTAACCGTTTAAATTTTGAACGAATAATTAATAATTAATATTTATTAAAATAATATTAGTTTATTCATATAGTTTCATTCAGTTTTAACTTTTAAAAAGAAAATTGGATTGAGATTCATTCTTCTTCATTGAGTCCAAAATTGGGAGTTTAGCCTAGTAGAGTCAAAAACTGGAGTCAAGCACTGGGGATGGCATGGGCCCCTTTTTCTTCTTTTTATTTTTATTTTTGTTTTCATTGTTTCCTTTTTCTTTTCTTATTTATTTCTTATGCATTTCAGGTATCACCTGTCTTAGGGCTCTTACACCTAGAAACTGATGGAGGTGCTATCGTGAAGCCCTCGACGTGTTGGTTCATCGTGCGATTGTCATTGACTATAGAACTAAGCCAAGCATTGATGGTTTCCACCCAAAGGTCGGCCCATTTATGTTTTTACTACAAAACCCCTTTGAATTTTTCATTTATACTTTTTAAATCCTTATTATGCTTGTATGAGGTCCCTAGTGGCCGAATATGTGGTTTTGGGGGTGAAAATGGGGTTTTTGGGTTATTTGAGGGTTTTCTGTATGGGAAACCCAGGCTATATGGTGTGTAGTCCATCATTACATGTTTTGTGTTCTTCCCATTTAGGGAAGATGGAGTTTTAAGGATTACACTTCGTATACAAGGGTGTACTCACTGTGTACTGACATTCAGCCATGTCGCCGAGTATCTGGCCAAGGTTACCCATGTATGGGTACATGGCCGTGTAGAGTACATGACTAGACCCTGTGTAGGTCACACATCATGTAAAAACTACACAGCCTGGCCACATAGAAGGCCAGTCCAGTTGAGGGACATGAGAATGAACCTCGTGTTGGGTACACATCATGTACCCATTTCACAAGTTATGTAACTGGGGAATTTACCCACCATGGTCGGCAGGAGTACACACCCATATGGGAGCTCGATGGTACACGTTTTGTATGGTATCTACAAATTGTGTTCTCCTCTTCTGGTATCCCTTGAGTTTTTTCCCTATTTTATACCTCGGTATCAGTTTTTGACCCAAGAGGAGTCCATTATGAGTAGTTTTCTTCATAGATCGTGATGGGGAAACCCATGGAACATTCTGAGGAACCCTAATGGGTGTTTTGGGGTATCTATCTATATATAGAGTTTTTTTCTATTTTTATTGAATGCGATTGTCTCATGAGAGAGAATTGGCATGAATTATAGTCTGGGTGTTGGGACCAACCTATTTGAGACCTTGATCTGATATGATCTTATAGTTATCTTCTGTGGTCAATGCCATTGTGGTTTTCCTTTGAGGATTACTCTCTTATGAAATGTTCCCTTCTGTCCAAAGAGGTCATGAGAATAGTGGTTATATAGGATCCTAGGTAGGAAGTAACTATCTTTTATCTTCTTAACAAGAATCTGATGAGGGATTCCTTTGCTTATATGTTGACCTAGGGAGTCCTTTGTAAGATCCCTTACTTTTGTATCATTCGGAGGATCCCTAGTAGGATGCCTCATCATTAATTTACTTGAATGACCTAGTGGGTGTCTGTTGTTTGATTGAACCTGAGTTTTATGTCATCTTTGGGTATATATAGTAATGGGTTTCACCTTAGAACCCATACCAAACTAGTAACCCATGGTGTTGTGACTAGAGTGTTGGGTTAGGGGTTCGGGCCACCCTCAATCATTTGTTTATATCATTGACATCATTTTTGTGGATGCAACGATGTTTACTATAGGTGATTCATATTTGGGGTCTTTTGAACCTTATGTGAGGTGTCTTTCTTCCTGTTGGGAAACCCATATGTTCTTCCTATGATCAATATTTCTCATTGGGATGACCAGACATTATTTCCTAGGATCTGACTTCTGATCCATGTTATTTCTGATATTTTAATGGTGTGCCCAGAGGTACTACTTGTGACTTGGCTAATGAGCCTATATATATATATATAGTGATATATATTTTTTAGGGATTTCCATATGTGTTTCCTGGTATCCAGCTATTGATCCTTATTTGATGACTTATATACCATGAGTGCTACTTGGATTCTCATTGTAGGAATGTCTTTGATAGTTTTAGTGGTGTGGGGACTTATATACCTTGAGTGATACTTGGATTCTCATTGTAGGAATTCCTTGGATGGGCTTAGTGGTCTGATGACCTATATACCCTGAGTGATACTTGGATTATTTTTGTAAGATTTCCATAGACAGGCTCAATGGACTGATGATTTATATATCCTGAGTGATACTTGGATTCTCATTGTAGGAATGACTTGGATGTTCTCACTAGGTTGATGAATTATATACCCTGAGTGACACTTTGATTACCGTTTTAGGAATACATTGGATGGCTCACTAGGTTCATGAATTATATACGCTGAGCGATACTTATATTCCTATTGTAGGAATTCCTTGGATGGACTCAGTGATATGCTAATTTATATACCCTGGGTGATACTTAGATTCCCGTTGTAGGAATTCCCTGGATGGGATCAAAGGGTTGATGACTTGTGTACCCTGAGTGATACATGAATTATCATTGTAGGAATTCTTTAGATAGGCTCATAGGGCTAATGACATGTATTCCTTGAGTGATACTTGGATTCCCCTTGTAGGAATGCCTTAGACGGGCTCAAAGGGATGATGAATTCTATTCCTTGAGTGGTACTTGGATTCCCATTATATAAATGACTTAGATAGGATCAAAGTTTGGTTGATATATGATCGTAATGATTATGATCTTCTGGATCAATTACAAGACTCTAGGGGTGTAGCACTACTTCTCACCAGATATCTGGACGTACTCCCTAGAATACTTCCTTACAGGATTAAGTGTTGGTATATGGTATCCTGGTTAGTGATTGGAGGTGAGTATGTGTGATCCACGGTGTAGGATGAGTATCCCCATGTGGTGATGTAGCTTAGACAAAGATATAATTTCATCATTGGTCGAATAAGGTATATGTAGATTGGGAATACATACCCAAATATTGACTTAATGGTACACATACTTGAGTATCATGATGTCCAACTCAATTCCCTTCCACAGGATGTCTAGGAAATCAGGATTACAGACCCAAGGATCTACTAATAAAAGTAGTTTCTTGTTATTTCATTCCCATACTAATAATTATTCATATTTATGTATATATGTATAGGTATGGGACTATACATGTATAAATATATTGATATGGACATCCATGGTGGCACTTACCCAATTGACTAGAATTATGGACTAGGGTTTGACTATGGTTTCAGGTTGGGTTTTACTTACATTTTTAGTTGTGTCTCAGCGAAGATGAGCCTGTTTATTTTTTAACACTTATAGTATCATAGTTATAGGATTTTTGTCAGGGTGTCCTACTGAGATTCATTCTAACACCTTCACATTCACATCAGTGTATGTGTAGTCTTTATTTCCGATTTTAAGGTTGAGCATGATTTTCATGGTGGATAGGGATGAGGGCCAAAGTTTCATTATTGAGCGTAGCTACTCATGTGCTTCTTTGATCGGGGATGGTGTATTACGACAATGTTTGGATACTAGGTACGTGTTCTAGCTTGGATTTTGTAGTAGATCACTATAATTTTACTTTCAGTTTCTTTTGTACACCTATATTTGTAAGGTCTTCCCAATCGGTGACCAGTGTTGTATTGTATGACATAGTTGTTCATGATTTTACAACATTTCATTTTTTACTACATCTTGTTCTTTTTCAGTTGTTTACTTATTCTACACTCTATTTAATTTATGTTGTGTATGATAGTTATCTATTCCCAAAATTTTATTACTCTACTATGTGGTCATAGTCTCTACACTATCACACCCTAGGTCCTCATTGCTATTTGGCAGCCTCTTTCATACATAGAGGTGCACTTGAGGCCTAATAATATATAGGCATAGAGAATCGGTGTAGTGGAATCTAGTCAAGAAATTACATAGAAACCCTTGAATAAACATCAGAGGATGACCACCTCGACATGAGATACCTCTAAGGGTGTACCTTCCTTAAATTCCTAAGAGCCTCATGCATTGGAATTAAGTTGAACCTCTAATTGAGGTGTTTTTAATATCCCCTTATGAATGTAATGTTTTTTGAATTGAACTAAGGTAAAATGGTTGGCCATGTTCATGGACCCTTGATATTTTTATTGTTCTTGAATTAAATGTATTAAATGAATTGGAAAACATGACTAAAATGTATTGTTTGACTGGTATGAGTTTAATGCTACCTATGACCATTCTTTTACACCAAGTCAAGGGAGATACAAGGGTTCTAATTAATGATTCCTTGGATTGGCTCATTGAACATTGAAATTAGAAATTGTAATTGAATTACAAAATGATAGGATCTATACAAGGGTTCTTTTATAGAATACCTTGGATGGGATCACCTTGAGGATGATTTTACCTTACCCGTGAGTGATATTTGGTTCCCTAGTGGATTACATTGGATGGGATCAATGGTCAATGTTATTATACCATTCCATGAGGGATATAGGATTCCCTATGTGGTATACCATGGATAGGCTTAGAGGGTTTTACCTATATACAATTCTAAGAATGATAATTGGGTTCCTTATATGGAATGAATCAGACAGACTCCTATGGTGATAGGTTTTATAATGTACCTAGAGCAATACCTGGTTTTCTTTTTACAAAATGCCTTGGACAGGTCTAGGATGAAAATTAATTAAAAATAAATATGTGTCTAAAAACCCTAAGAACATGATCTAGATTGGTACATGATTCTTAAATGTCTTTTGTTATGTTACAGTAATATATCTATGATCATATTCCACATAAGTAATGAAACCCCTTATAAGTATGTATGGATTCCTTAGTCTTACACTATAGGTCATAACTATTATTACATGTATATATATATATATATGTATATATGCACATATGTGTCCATATGTATATGAGGAATATATATACATACCTTTATATATAAAAATATATATTTAGAGTGACATCTATTTAGAGTAATTCATATTAGGTCGAAAACGGTAGTGTTGGTCAAATATCCTATGAGGAAACTATTCCAATGTGATTTATTTAATTAGTGTCTTACATTTATTATTAAATAAACATTGATCATATTGTATGAATAGAGTGGATAGTTATAGAAATTGTTAGTGGTGTCCTACTAAATATATATCACACCCTGTTCGGGCCTCTGAATGATACTCAAATAGACCTTGTTGATGTAGTTAGGGAAAAATACAAGCATCCAACTTTGGGTGCATAGGATGGAGTACGTGATTGGAGGAATGAGCCTATGCTCATGATACCATTGGAGAAAGATTTTGTTTTTTTATATTGTATAGAATATTTCATATTATTGTACATAGAATCCTATGTACATCCCCTTTTTTATAGAATCATTACATGGTTATCATTTTTGTATATGATATTGATTCAGCTTTTGACTATTTATTATATCTGAATGGTTCATTATTCCACTGCATTTTACTTATTAATATTTAAACTACTTGTCCTTATTGTGTATAGTTGTGATATACTCTAAACATGAAGGTATAGTCTCCCCACTCTACCACCATATACCTTCACTGTTAGTCAATAGACTTTGGCATATGGGGAGGCGTATTTTAGGCCATGTTGCCAACTAGGTTCAGTTACCTATAATTGGATTGGGTCCTAGACACTATAAATTTTTATTAGAGGTTATTTTTCTTTTTTTATTACAATTTGGGTATTAAAAAGTATACTAGGAATGTGTTGGAATTTTTTAATGAGTCTATTCATGGGAGTAGATAACCCATGTATAGGGGAGAGCCAAATTACCTGGGTTTGGATTTTTTTTTTTGGTTTGTTCTTATTAAAATTTATCTAATTTCACCATTGGGTGATGCACAAGAGTTGTCACATTTTATATTATTGTTATTTTTCATTTACCCTTCACCTTATGTGGAAAGGGGTTATCATCTCATACATCATTATAGGAACTTGAATATTCACATGTCATTCATATGGCATGCCATGTTTATATTAATGTGTTCATTTCCTACTACATATTCTTGTTGTATCGACTATTGTGTAGGAAAATGTGCTAAATTTTATTATAGGTATTAAATAATTGAATTAATTGAAGTATCTACATCAGCCTAAATGGTGCTTTCTCATATATCGTAATGGCGGATCCTTAATTAAACAATTATTCCATGTTTGAGAAATTAGCCAATGGTTCTATGGGATAAAACATTATATAATTTTGATTACATGAATAGAAATTATAATTTAAGAACTATGTACTTCTATAAATTGGTAATTGTAATTAATTTAATAAAATCATTTAATTTTACCTATTACATCCTGATACCTGATGTATGGTCAGTGTCATTGTTACATGATGTGCCAATTGCAACTTATAAATCTTATATGTTCATAAATTAGGAATAGTGACTCATCTAACTGGACCATGATATATATATACATAAATGAGTATGAACTTTTAAAAATTTAAATTTATAAATAAAAATGGTTACCATTAAATAGGGATTCCAATTGAAAATTAATAGTTTTTTTCATCTATACCTTACAATTGACACTCCATATGTTGGGACCTCTACTGTGTAATGTGGTTCCTTGACCCTAGACAAACTATAGTAGTGGGTAGTATCCATTGTAACTTATAATCTATATGATATTTCTTATCACCTAGACCTAGATTTAGAAGTTAGTATAGGGGTGTGACTTTTATATCGGAAGTCAGGTACTTATCTTATTATATTATTTGTGATCTTAACTATGTTAAATCTTATCTGATGCATGTGTTTGGAAATTATAGAGCTATGTTACAACAAAATTATTGATTCATTCTCCAAGAGGATGGAGACAATCATGCTTGGGAGGTGGTGGACCCTAAACCACTAGTATTTCCTTCTATAGTACCACTTGAGGCACCTACTGTTATTCCTCAACTAGGTTCTGATGACTTGTTCCATGAGAGATTCCAATGATTCATGAAGTATATACAGGGAGTTATGTGACCTATCCCAAATATGGAATATTTGATGAGATAATTTTAGAAACAATATCTTCCCACTTTTGGTTTGGATGGTAGTCCTCGGGCTTCTAAGTCGTGGATATAGGAAATTTTATCAATATTAAATCATTTGGAGACACTTCTGGAGGGGAGAGTCAAGATTGTGACTTATATTCCTTGAAATTATACTAAAATGTAGTGGTATTTTATCACTAAGGCTGATCAACATCAAGTTATTGTCTGGATGGAATTCCAGATAGCCTTTAATAAAACAATTCCTTAGACGCTAATACAATATTTAGCTAATGAGTTTATGCACTTATAGGAAGTTTCTATTTCTTTTATGAAATATTCATCATATTTCACCAAGCTTTAGGATTTCACACTAATAATTACCAGTGATGAGTTGAAAATAGTAAGGAAGTTTGAGGATGGGATTACATATACCATCCAATCATAGGTAAATGTCTTTTATTTGACGATCGTTTATGAGATAGTAAGTTGGGCCCCCATCACTGAGTAGAACACGAGGGAAGTTGGAAGTGTGGGCTAGGATATTTCAATAACAAGATATTGAGGTGGTTCATCTAACAGAAAGAAACATCACTTTGATCATACTCATGGTAGCAATTCCAGTTGGATGAAATGCACTGATAGTTATGTGGTGTGTCACTAGTACAGTAAGGTAGTCTTTTAGAAGCCCCAACGTACAAAGGACCCAATTGAGTGTTGATATTATGGTTGGATGGGGATCCTTTAGTGTTTTTTTTGGAACTTTATTTCTAGTATCTAGTGAAAAGGGATCTACACCAACTTCGTATTCAGGTACTGGATTAGTAGCTCCACATCTGGTAGGGAGTTAGACTACCACCGACTCATCAGGATGAGGAGGTAGATGTGGTCGAGGTATCCAGACTTTATATGTAGCGTCCCAGCCCCAGAATCCCGGATCCGGTGCATTACTTTATTATATTAGCATGATTACAAGGAAATAATTCCCAAAGGATAGATCAATTTAGTAGTCTTGTAGAATCTAGATACATAAATGGATCCCATTTTATATTTGGAAAACAAAACAAAACATAATACATAACAAAAGATAATAAACTGCATCCATGAAAAATCAATAAATAATGTCTTCTTCATAAACTATGGAAGGAAAAAAATTAAGGGGTGAGATCAAATGCTCATTAAATGTTACATATAGTGGAAGCATGAAACAATAATAATTAAATCATAATCAATTAAACAAAATTAATATGACATGGTGAATAATTGAAAAACACAAACCAACAATAAACTGAGAATGAAAGTGAATCCATAGATTTGTTCATATTTAAAACCTCATGGATAGTAATAACTGAATAATGAATAAAGGTAATTATTATTATTTGGACGTCATGTATCTAGAACAAGAACCATCATACTGTTGATATAGTTTAATTCTGTGAGTACAAACCTGTCTGATTGTGTTTTGGAAACAAACTCGAAGGGTTCATCGCCAAATAGTTTGTCTCATGAGACCTTCTAGTGAATCAAGGAGATATTAGGACCCTCCCATCACTTCCAGTTCAAAACATTCTTTATGCATAGATTTAATACAAGAATAATACACCTTTTCAATATCTTTATTGATTAGAGGATACAAATTCATCATTATTTTCACAATTAAAGTAAAATTCCAAATAAACACTCTATGTAAAACGGTATACGGCTAAGACAATAATCATATCAATGTAAAAATAATTTGGATATATAATATAATTACAATTTCAAATGAAAAATGATCTCAAAGCTGTAGTATATACACCATATTATAATGATTAGGTGCACAATACCAAGTAAATCACAATGAAATGGAAATTGAGACAAGATCCCTTCCAATATTGTAATCAATCGAGTTAATAATTGTCAAGTGAATCCTTAAATACCATGAATATAAAGTAAATCATGAAATTATATATCAAATATTAGTAAAAATACACAACATAAAATAAATAAGTGGCGAACAATGGAAATATTATGGAAATAAAAGTGAGATGAGAAACCCCTTACAAAGATCATATCATTAGATTAAGGATAAATAAATGACATAATTAAGTGTGACAAATATTAATCCAAAAAATATAATTGGATATATAGTTTAAAATAATTATATTTCATTCACACATATTCTTGAAAAAACATAACCAATTAAATAGATGTTCAACTCAATAAATAGAAATTGAATTAAGATATCCCTTACCTCAGGTTCGACTTCCTTCAAATTTGTTCAAACCTCGTGTATAATGGTTTGAATAGTGTTATTAATTTATTATAGAACTAAAATAATTTTTATAATAACTTACATAATCTTCTTATAATATTTTTCACACATTTATTAACAATATTTTTTTATTTCCATAGTTTTGGGTGCATTCTTTTCATGGTTTTCAAGGTCAATTCATTATGTTCTTCCTTGTCAAAATGAAATAACAAACCAGAATTGATAACAAATATATATTTAGGTCATTTTAAAAAATTAAATTTGAATTATAACATCCCATAATTTTGGTAAAGTGAAATGAAAACTCATCATCTACAAAGGTGGTGATTTGACACAACACGGATGACAATTTTACTATTTATGAATATAAGAAGAAAATAAGAGATTTGATGAAGAATATACCATAAAAACAACATTATAGTATATAAATGATACTGGAGTTTTCATAAATCATTAGATAATATGAAAAGATAAGGTATAAGTGAGAATGAATTTGAAAGAGCAGAAGAAGGAATCTTACCTCTTGAATATTTCTCTTTTGAAACCACCTTAAGTCTCTTGGAAGTGGTCTTTTTGTGAGACCATAAGCACAAAAATGTGTTAATGGATGATGAGGATGTAATATGGTAAAAAAAATTAGAATAATAGGGATTATGGTTAAGAAATTTGTGTTGGAAGGAACCTGCTTTTATAAGTGAGGTGAGGGGTAACTTAGGAATTACTCAAATTATTAAAATATAATAAAACAATTATAGGGTTAAAGACTTAAAAAATGGTCTAAACTAAAGGGGTCACATTTTAGAAGTAATATTATAAATTTTGGACTTTTTAAATAATTTTTGGATTTTTAAATAATTTAATAATATATTTTATTCATGAAAAACAATTTTTCAAGATAAAAACTATTCATAACTATGACTTTAAACACATCAAAAAAAGTTTAAAAATAGAATAAAATTTAAAATTATATCATATAGATGTAATATTCATCTATGGAATCCATGAATTAGCTTAAAATATCAAATTTTATTTATTTTATTATTTTTAATATCATTAATTTGATTTATTCATTAATTAAATTAATATCGCAAAATCTTTGTGAAAGCCATTATGTTAAGTAGATGTTTTAAAAAAATTTAAAAAAAATCTATGAGAAATATAATATTATTATATTTACAAATAATATTATTTTTTGAATAGAAATCAAGAAAAAACTTACATTACAAATGTTATACAAACTAATGCTTATAGTCTGAACACCTTGTCTTACGTTTAAATAAAATATTCTAAAGGTCTTAACGTGATTATTATGTGTCCAAAGTGTCCCAAAATTAAATTAAAAATAGATAATGGTCGAGAAATACATATAGAAAATTTTTTAGCCAAAATATGGGTCATTTTATAATTATTATAATTTTAATTAAAAAATATATTTATTTTTCTTATTCTTGCACAAGCACAACATCATAGTTTCATAGGCATTAATGTTAATTATTTCATTTATAAAAATTAAAAATAAATGAATATAATTAAAATTAATTAATTAGGTTCAAAATAAAATTCTAAATTTGTTCATTTTGTATATTCACTCTTATACATAACAAGACATCATCTTAAATATGTTATTTTGTCTTTTTTGGCCCTGTGCAAGCATTGCACATACATTTGGATAATACTCATGTTATATAACACAAAAATTAATAATTAATAATTAAATACATAAATAATACATAATTATTAATAAATAAGTCATGAAAATAATTTTTCACATTCAATTATTATATATAATTTACCAATTTTGACATTGTCAACACAGTGCAGGCACTACATCGACAATGGAAATGATTTTTATACTTATCATGAAAAAATATACTTCTCATGTTCAAAATTAATTCTTTAAAATATTCCAATTTTAATATAATTATTCAGTTTTTAAATAGTTTAAATAAATTTTTATATCATAATAATTTTATGATGATTTCATGAAAAATGTTGTATTTAAAAAAACTATATTTTTTACTATTTACAAAAATTAAACTATTTCACAAAAATTCCCAAAAATTCATCCAAATTTTTTTTGATTTATATAATCGTACAATGAAATAAATTTTAAGAAAAGAATTTTCTAAATATAATAAATTTATTTTTTATTTAAAATCATCATTTACTCAAAAAAATACCAATTTTAATATTATAACTGATTTTATGACACATCGAAAAATTAACTAGGGTGTCATAAAATTATCTAATAATATGAAAACAAAATATTTATTCATGAATACAATTTATGCAATTGAATTATGTTTTAAATTAATTTATTAATTATAAAATTGTAATTCATTATTTATTGCTCATAAAAATACCAACACTTAATTATTAAGTTTTAAAATATTCACTCCCATTTATAAGGTGCCTAAATTCTATGTATACTTACATGGGTGAGGTTACTATTCATAAGGGTACATTACTATTCAAAAGGGTCAAGTTACTATTCATAAGGGAACATTAATATTCATAATGGTCATGTTACTATTCATAATGGTGAAGTACTATTCATAAAGGCCAAGTAACTATTTATAAGGGTACATTACTATTCACCAAAAATTAAGTTGATCTTATCTGACTTTGAATATCTTACTGAATGCAACCGTGTATGTCTGTTTTTCAAAAATCAGATCATAGAAGTGGAAAATTTATGTTTAATGGATATGTTATAAATATCTCCTATAATAAGGTTTTGTTTCATAGGGACTCAGTGTTGCATGCACAATAAACTATCTGATAAATTATTTTAGATGAAACATACCATAAAATCATAGGGTGTTATATTCTTCTCTCCTTTGGAAATTTCATCCTAGAAATTTTTCAGGCATATATCCCTCTAAAAAGATGTTGGTGGTTCCTCTTCATAACATCCTGAGGTTACCATGTTGTTTCCTCTATTTTATGGTTTCTCCAAAGAAACTTACTAATCGAGTTCTCCGATTTCTCAATACTTTGTCTCTTGTGTCAAGAATCTTGATAGGCTCTTCATAGTATGACAAATCATGTTTAAGTTCCCTTTCTTCATAGGTGAGTACATGTGTTGGGTCTGACATGTACTTCATTAAAAAAGTGACATGGAACACATTGTGTACCATAGATAGGCTTGGTAGAATTTCCAAATGATAATCCCCAACTCCAATTCTCTCTATAATTTAAAATGGACCAATGAACTTGTGGCTCGGTTTCCCTTTCTTCCTAAATCTTATAACACCTTTCATTGAAAATACCAATGTCCATACTTACTCTATCCATGTATATGGGGTCCTTGTAAATCCTCATTTTGTTTAGAACTCCATGATCCAACCTTCTCAATACTTTAGCTGCCTTATTTTCCTTTAATCAACACGAAGCATCTCTAAATTTTCAAATTTTAAACATGTGAATAACATCATCATGTGTCCTCTTAAAATATGGTAATAACTCAGATTACCATAACTCTTTATTGGAAACCTTCATTCATCCTTACACATGATATTGGATATATTCCTTATATCCGAAAGCATTGTAAACTCCATTAATGTTAACATAGGCCACTTGTCGACAAGTCATTAATCAGTTCCAAGGTAGTCATCACTTGTCCAAATCAATCATTTCTTCATTATTATCTCAACATCAGAAATATATTTAGGGTTATATATTCCTTAATCATGCATTTTCCAGAAAGGTTAACATTCAAATGAATATCTTTTCTTTGTACCATTCAACTTATGGTCTCAAATCCTTAATGAAAAATTATTATAGTATAATCCTAATATATTCCATAATTCTTATAACTAGTACATTTATGATAAAAAATTCAAATGATATGATTCTTGACTAGGCATATTAATCATTCTACTTCATCTATAGAATAATAATAACTTGATCATTATCTAATAACACCATTTGTGTATATTCTTTTGACACTTGGGACATTGATTCACATAGTTTCCCATCACCTTGAAGTTTAAGCATTGTACATCATGAACTTGGTGTTCATTTTCTGACAACTTATAACAAACTCTCATTCCCTTCAAGCATTTACCAGGGTGATTCTTTCCACAATTATCACATGTGGGAAAACCCTTTATTCCCTTATTACCTTTGTCTATCTTTTTCTCTTCCATCCTTTTCTTCTCTTTCTTCCCTTCAAAGCAATAGGACTCAGAGAGTTTTTTACATATCTTGTTAACACATGATACAATTTCCTCATCCAACAAGCATGTACCCATGTGGTACATGCTTCTTCTTGGCATCCAAAAGACCTAAGATCTAATCCGTGCAGGGAAAAATTTCGGGTACTGTAGCAACACTATAGCAGTACTATAGAAGTATTGTAGTAGTGGAGAAATATAGTGGCAGCGGTACTATAGTAGATACTGTAGCAGCCTAGGTACTATAGGAGTACCTTTCATCAAAGGGACCTTTGGGACGTAATATGGGATTTCAAGCCTTGTATTCAGGCCCCTTGGACTTGGGCCTTCAGGTTATGTAATGGGTCTCCCTCTACCCAATCCAAAAAGATATTTGTTTTAATAATAAAATGAGGCTTCATCCCCAACCTTAAAAAAATGATACAATTTCCTCAAATGATGAGGATACCTTGGAGACTATTTAACTTCAAAAAATTTTCTTAAGACCATGAAAGATATGATCCTTCTTACTCTTTTTATCATGTGAATTTTTAGAGTTCCCATTCCTAATGCTAGGTGTAATTTCTAAACAATTCCATATACTAGATTAGATCATAAAATTATGAACCTTTTATAACTCTAACCATGGTATAGCATATAAAATCAATTGATTCATCTTAAATCATATAACTATATACTTTGGTTACTTTGGAAGCATAAATACTTCATAATTATATGTATGAAAAATGTTAATTATCCTAATCATATCCCCTGGGAGTGTAAAACTAGGTGCACAGTAAGGCCTATTATTATGTACCAGGTTACCCTAAGTCAATCTCAGAACACATTGTCAGAGTTATTACTTCTAGGTACATCAGTGCCAGAACCAAGTCCACTTGTAGTATCTAGATAGGGGTTTATTTCTAGGAATACCCACATAATATATACATTACCAAAATTCTAAGATGTCCTTCTATACTTATCAACAATTTCTATATTAGGGTTGTTCTTCTTAATCTATGTTTTCTAAATCTAGTTCCCAAGGTTTCTACTAAACTTGATCTGATACCCACTGTAGCACCCCGGCCCTAGAAGCCCGGCGCTAGTGCATTACTTTATTACATTTTCATGATTATAAGAAAAAAATTCCTAAAGGACCTATCAATTATTTATTCTTGGGGAAACTAGATACATACATGTATCAAATATTATATTTGGAAAATAGAAAAATAATACATAACAAAATCTAATAAAATACATCCATGAAAACTCAATAACTGATCTATTCTTCATAACCTGTAGAAGGAAAAAAGATGAAAGGGGTGAGATAAAATTCTCAATAAAGTTTACATATAGCAGAATCATGAAATAATAATAATTGAATCATAATCAATTAGAGATAATTAATATGTCATGATGAATTATTGAAAAACACACACCAATAATAAACTGAGAATGAAAGTGCATCCCAATATTTTTTTCATAGTGAAAACCTCATGGATAGTAATAATAGAATAAATAATAAATATAATGGTTATTATTTGGATCTCATGCATATGGAACAAGAATCATCATACCATCATGACAGTTTAAGTCTGTGGGTAGAAACATGTCTGATTATGTTTAGGAAATAAACTTGAATGGTTTTTCACCAACTAGTTTGTCTCATAAGACCTGTTGATGCATCGTGGGAATATAGTGGTCCCCACCTATCACTTACAAAAAAAATAATTATTTATACATAAATTTAATACATGAACAATATGCATTTTCAATATCCATATTGAGTATATGATACAGATTCATCAATAATTCCACAGTTAAAGAAACATTCCAAATAAACACTGTATGTAAAATGTTATACTGCTAAGAAAATAATAATATACATGTAAAAAGAATATGGATATATAATATAATTATAATTTAAAATGAAAAATGATATCAAATGGGTAGTATATACACCACATAACAATTATTATGTGCACGATACCAAGTAAATCACATTGAAATGGAAATTGAGATAAAGTCCCTTAAAACATTATAATCAATCAAGTTAATTATCATAAAGTGAATCACATAATATCATGAATATAAATTTAATCATGATATTATATATCAAATGGAAGTAATCACACATCACATAAAATAAATAAATAGTGAACAATAGAAATCTCACAGAAATAAAAGCGAAATGAGAGACCCCTTACAAAGATTGTATCATTAGATTGGGGATAAATAAATGACATAATTATGTGTGACAACTATAAATCCACAAAATATAAGTGGATATACATTATAAAACAATCACAGGTCATTCACACATATTCTCAAAAAAAACATAATCAATGACATATATGTTTAAGTCAATAAATGGAAATTGATTTAAGATATCCCTTACCTCGGGTTTGGCTTTCTTCAAATTTGTTAAAACCACTTGTATAATGGTTTTAATAGTGTTATTAATTTATTAATGAACTAAAATCATGTTTATAATACCTTAAATAATCTTTTAATAATATTTTTCACACATTTATTAACAATATCTTTTTATTTCCATAGTTTTGGGTGGGTTCTTTTCATGGTTTCCAAGGTCGATTTATTTTGTTCATACTTTTCAAAATAAAATAATAAACCATAATTTAAAAAATATATATATATAGGTCATTTTAAAAAATTACATGTGATTTATAACATCCCATAATTGTGTTAAAGTGAAACAAAATTTCATCATCCACAAAGGCGGTGATTTGACACAGATCGGACGACGATTTCATTATTTATGAATAGAAGAATAAAATTTGAGATTTTATGGAGCATATACCATAGAAAAAAAGAGTAAAGTATATATATGATACTATATTGGTCATGAATCATTGGATAATAGGCAGGTATACGGTATAGGTGAGAAATAATTGGAAAGAGAAAAAGAAGGAATCTTACCTCTTGAATATTTCTCTTTTGAAACAACCTTAAGTCTCTTGGATGTGGTCTTTTTGTGAGACCAGAAGCACAAGAATGTGTTAAGGTATGATGAGGATGGAATTTCACAAAGTTTGTCTGAACAAGAAGGATTATGGTTATGAAATCTATGAAGTAAGGAACCTCTTTTCATCTCAGTGTTTCATTCATAATAAATGATCTGATATATTATTTAAGAAGAAATGTAAAATTAAAGTTAGGGGTGTTATATTATATATACATTTCAAATAGAGAGGACTTACCCAGGTTAGTCAGGTTACATCTCAAGTTCTCATATATGGATATATCTTTTCAGTTCATCCTACTCTCATGGAACAAAGTCCAGGGCCTTCTATAGTTATGGGTATTATTCTAGTGGCTTCTGCTTTATTATTTACCTTTTTTGACATAGGTTCCTCACAATATTTTATATCTATAGAATTTATAAAAAGTTTGGGCATATAAATAGATTAATTTTGTGGCATTAAGACTCTAAATACACCATTGGGAATCTAAACCAAGAGTGTACGTAGATGTAAGGGATGCCCTTTTGATATAGGTGGTTACCTTTTTATGGGATCTATTTGTACTTGAGAGGAAAGTTTTTTATGTTATACTTAGCATGGACTGGTTAGTATCTCACCATGATCAAGTTTATTTCTATCGTCATAGGGTTTCCTTCACATCACCTGAGGGAGGTACCTATGTTAACATTGGTGAATGGGATATCCTAGAAAGCTGATCTAGACCGGATCATCATGGTGTAGGTGGAGTGACATCCCAGATTTCTAGCCTTTTTATGAGTGAATAGGGGACACAGTGTATAGACTTACCTTTAGTAGTGGCTTGTTTCAATTACATCATCATTAATGAATTTTAAGGGTTACATCTTATGAGAGATGTGGAATTCATTATTGACATAGTGCCAAGAGTAGCAGCATTGTCCATGCCTCAGTATATGATGGTTCCTACTAATATTTAAGAGTTTAAGAAGTAGTTAGAGGATTTGGAAACTAAGGTTTTTATATTCCCCCAACAATTCTTCTTGTGGTTAACCTATCCTTTTGGCTAGGAAGGTGGAAGCTACTCTCAGGGTTTGTATAGATTATAGTTGCTTGAACCATATTATAGTTAAGAACTAGTATACACCGCCTTTTATAGACGACCTCTTCAACCATCTCTGAGGAGAGATGATTTTATCCAAGAACGATTAGAGGTCGGGCTACCCTTAGTTGTGTTTTAGGCCATCAAACATTCCACATATAGCATTCCAAAGAAAATATTATGAATCTTCCATTAGTTTTCATATCCTAGATGAATTGGGGTTTCCACCCATATCCGGATTCATTTGTGGTAGTCTTCATGGATGGTATCCTGGTGTATTCTCTTAATTGACATGGCCATGTTAAATATTTATTGATCCCACTGAAAACACTAAGAGAGAACCAGTTGTCTGATAATCTCACCAAATGTCACTTTTGGATCGATAAGGTTCACTTCCTATGACACATCATCTCAAAGGTAAGAATATTTGTTTACCTAGATATGGTGAGAGTTGTAGATTCCAAGAATAATCATAAGATTTTTTTTACGTAGGACGTTTCTTTGGGATAGTTAGATTTTATAGGCATTTCATTCAGAGCTTTTCATGCCTAAATGTGACTCTCATGGGATTGACTAATATGGGTGTGAAGTTATTATGGTATGAAGCATGTGAGAGATCCTTTTAGGAGTTGAAAGTAAGATTTACTTTAGCACCAATATGGATCTTTCTAGAGTTGGGTATAACATATATATTTTATTGTGATGCATCAAGAATCAAACTAGGAGATGTTTTGATATAGGGACATCGATTTGTATCACATTATTCCCACTATATAAGGCCTAATGAGTGGAATTACCTTATAAATGACCTCAAGCTAAAAACATTGGTTCATGATTTACACTGTTTGAGGAATTACCTATTAAGATAATTGTTCAACATTTACACTGACAAAAAAGTCTCAAAAACATTTCACACAACATGATTTGAATATCGGGTAGTTCAGATGGATAGAATACCTTCATTTATTTGACTTTGAGCTTTCTTATTCACTCTAAAATGGAAATGCAATAGCTGAAGCCTTGAGACATAAGACACAAACAATGGTTGTCTACATGGCCAGTAGTGAGTGGAAGTTAATGGCACTATTTTCTGAGATTCACCTAGAGGTTTATGAATATAAAAGGAAGACTATTTTGGCATATTTAGTAATGAAATACTCCCTTATTTAAGGGGTAATGATGATACAAATTTTATATCTTGAGGGCTTATTCTGGAGGGAGAGTGTCCCATGTGAGGACCCACCACCTAATTACCCATGTAGGGAGTGATACCTAGTTCTCTAGTGGATTACCTTAGATGGGATTGGTGGGAAATATTTTTATACCATGCCACAAGTGATACCTGGTTCCCTATATTGTATACTATATACGGACTCAGAGGGTTTTACCTATATACTATGTCAAGAGTGATACTAGGGTTCCTTATGTGGAACTCGATGGATGGAATCCTATGGTGATGGGTTTTATAATTCACCTAGAGAAATACCCAGGTTTCATTTTATATAACACCTTGGATGGGACGAGGATACCAAATAATTAAAACTAAGAATACGTCTTCCAAGTCAAATAACATGTTTGGGTTTAGTTCATACTTTGTACATTTATTTTATGATGGACCAATTATATCTTCATGCGCATATTCCATGATATTTATGAAACCCTTTATAAGTATGTATAGACACCTTGGGCTTATACAACGGGTCTCGACTATTATTATGTGTGTGTCTGTGCACATATATGTATATATGTATATGATTCATATAAATACACCTAACTTTATATATATAAATATACTTACAGAGTGATGTCTATTCAGAGACATCCATCTTAGGTCGAAGTAGGTTGTGTTGGTCGAGTAACCAATGAGGAACCTGATATGATGTGATTTATTTAATTACCATCTTACATTTATTATTACATGAACTCTGATAATATTTTAAATATGAACTAGATATTTTATATGTTAATAGTGGTGGCCTACTGAGTATATCTCATACACTATTCGGCCACCAGATGGTACCTAGATATATCTTTTGAATGTAGGTAGAGACAAAGGGAAACATCCAAATTTTGATTCCTGGCATACTATTCTAGAATAGATTATAGGAATAGAGGATTGAGCCTATGATCATGATACTAGTGGAGAAATATTTTTTGTCTTTTTTTCTTTCTATCCTTTGTATAGCATGCTGCATATTCTTATACCATGTATCTCTTATAGGCAATTCCATTTTGGGAATTTTTTCACAATGGTATTCTTGTGATTGAACCTTGACTAAGTGGTTTTCTATGCTTATGAGTATTCCAAAAACTTGAGTCTTATGTTTATGATATGTTTGCATGGCTCGTGATTTATTATTGATGATTCCTCACACATATGAATTATGCTATTCATTATGAAAATGCATTATTCCATGATTTATGATTAATGATATTTGACTAATTTGGTCAGATTATTATAATTTGTGGTTATGGTATCATACCTTTATGTTTATCTTATGTTCATATGATCATTAATTAATATATCATGTGTTTACCCATAATGAGAATCTAAGGTCACCCTTTCTTTTGTTTCCTTTACCTAGGTTATGAATAAAGGTTTTAAGTATGGTACACCTATGAATTTTACAATTTAATAATATGTTTAAGGGGGATGTTGAAGATCATTCATGAAATATAATGATTGTGTATTTAGTCTCCAAAGACACTAAACCTTCATGGTTCAGGGGAACATATTGTTATGATATTTAGTGAATACTCATCTAGAATTATGTAATATCTATTTTTTTATGCTTGGGTCACCTCAGAGTTAATCTCCTACAGAATTTCACAATGCTTGTTTATTCTTTGGTAGACCCAATATCATAAGTCATGACATCCATGCGTATGAGATGTGATAGTTAACCTCATGCCAGACTACCTTGTGATAAATTGATATTAAATGAGGAATCATAACTCTATCTATATTACAAAAACCAATTATCAATTTTAGAATATGATTGATGTAATTGGAAATATTTCCATGTCACAACCTTTTAAATTGTAGGTTATGACATGGGTATATCATATCATATGATATAATATAAAAATTATATTTTTCTATGTTTTCAATTATGAATTGAATATTTTGTTCATAAATTGTTCATAAATAATACAAAAATGTATTTCTATGATATTTATTAATCTATAAGGTTTTTATAAATTAATTAATTTTAAAATATTATAAATAATTAAAAATATGTTTATTAAATATTTATTAAAAAATATCCACAATATTAATTCTTAATGTTAAAAATACCTTTTCAAATTTAGAGCATGGTTTATAAATCGGATATAAAATATTTATATTAATGATTTTTTATGAATATTTTATAATTTAAAAAATAAGGCATAAATTTAAAAGTGTCTATATTTAAAATAATGAATTATTCATAATTACTTAATTTGAATTAGTCAAATTAAAGGCCTTATTTGAGAAATAATTTATAGAAAATCAAAAGAAGTTTTGATAGTTGATTTGATCATGGTTTAAATTATATTAAATATGTGATATTTAGATTATATAAGTTGTTTTCATAAAATAATCATCTTGTAAAAAAAATTAATTTATATAATATCATATATTTAGAGGAAATGTCATATACTAAATAATATGAAAGAGTTCATATGGGAAATAAATATTAAATTTTTATATTTATTTAATTGTGTATCTTCTATAAATAATTAATAAATTATAATGTGTTTATAATTATT
Organism: Viscum album; assembly: GCA_963277665.1. Lineage (NCBI taxonomy): Eukaryota > Viridiplantae > Streptophyta > Magnoliopsida > Santalales > Viscaceae > Viscum > Viscum album. Next base: position 25,110,865 of record OY728132.1, on the reverse strand, counting down.
TATTTAAAATTGTTAATAAATAGTGTATCTCATGTTTAACTATATGAATTGTTCATTTATTTAGTTGATTCACTTGTTTATTAATAATATATATAAATTATTTCTATTATTTATTTATTTTTGTATGAATTATTTTAAAGTGATAAACTACTTATATAAATTTTCATGCATGTGTCTAAGGAATTACATGCTTCGTATGATAATAGATTTAGTTTTCTTATACATCAAATATGGATTATCTATGAGTTGGGTAAAGAATTAAAAATCAATATTATTTGAACAAGTTGATTTTGAGGAATAAATAATATTACAAAATTAATCATTATTTTTATGTATACTGAAAAAGAATAACATAAGATAATATGGTGAGATATTAAATCCCCTTTAAAATATTAAGTATAAGATTCTTTCCAAAGTGTCACTTATCAAGTCCTCAATCATCCAACCATAATTCATTCTATGGCTAGGTACACTTGTATTAACTTGCGTAAGGAAAGATAGTAATTAGTGATCATAATAGGATTATGTTATCTTTATTAGTGTTTTATTTTTGTTATATTTTTACAAGATCCCCAGATGGGATTTAGTTACTGGAGGAATATATAAAAGTTTATCCATATAATGGACCAAGAAAAAAGTTGTGTTCTTAACTATCCAAGATTCATATATGATATGATTGGGGTGATGTCATGGAAAAATAACTAAGTGGTGATAAAAATGATATATTTCACTCATTGATTAGTGAAATATGGATCTTATCCCACTAATGGATTCTATAGATTTTAAAAGGGGATGACATTTTAGTTGGAGAATATTTAAATAACATCTTTATTAAATTCTTGTAAAACATGATACTTATCTTGTAACGCCCCGACCCTAGCTACCCAGAGTCGGTGAATTACTTCGTAACATTGGCATGATCACAAAAGATCAAGTCTCGAAAGACCGATTAGTTTAGTAGCCTTGAAAACACTAGATACATTCATAAATGTTACATTAAAACATAAGGTGAAAAACTACAATAACAAAGTCTTCATAGTCCACACTCATATCCTCTTCTGACTATCCCTGCATGTCATTCCTAAAATACTTCTTCACATCCTGGAAAATATTAAATAATTGAAAGGGGTGAGCTCAGATGCTCATTAAGGATTACAATATTGCGGAAGCTTTCATAAATAAACATAAACATTTAAGGCAATGTATAACTAAAACAAAAGCCTTTTAAACATGAACTTCAACATAATGTGGCAAAAGTAAAATGAGATAATGCCATTTACTTATTTACATGGATATTCTACTGGTCGAATAATCACATGCAATATCAATAACCACTTTCATAATGATGGAATGCATAATGCCAGACTATCATAACCACATAGCCAAGGCCTCGTGCCAAGACCACAAATAAGATTTTGTCAAGGCCTCGTGCCAAGACACTAGTTTGTCTCATGAGACCTGCCGATGCAAAAAAAAATTTAGAAGATACTTACGTTTAAAATTGCTCAAATATACTCCAGTGTTTTTCTGAAAACATTATGCAAGCTTCTGAAAACAAAATAACTAATTCTGAGACTGCTCGACTAATTATAGGCCATGATGGGTCCACGCTCAATCCCTTCCTGTCTACCACACTCGAGAGTCGGGTTTTCTGAAAACATTTTTTAGCTTGCGTTAAGTACGTATACATTTGCACTGGATTTTCATATATTGGAGAGAAATATCTCTTTTTTGAAATCATTTAAAAATCACATAATTATAAAAGAAAACCTTTTGAATAAACGTAAAAGTCAAAGGGGTTTATACACCGTATAAAAGAAAATTGTGTATAAAACCAAATATGCCTCAATGAAAGGAGATTGAGACGATTTTTAAAATAAAATATATCTATTATGTGTATTCACTATAGGTACACATAAAGAACTTAAAAATACAAAAATAGGACATAATAATATCATGACATAATTTGAAAGTAGGGGATTAACCCAAAGAATGGAAGTTGGGTTAAGAAATTCCCTTACAAAGATCATTTATAAATAAAATTGATCTATTATGTGTATTAACTATAAGTACACATAAATAAAGTACAAATACAAGATAATACATAACAATATCATGACATAATTTTAAAGTAGGAGATTAACCCAAAGAACAGAAATTGGGTTAAGAATTTCCCTTACCTTGCGTCTTGTCCTGACTCGACCGTTCTTTAACCTCCTGAATAATAAACTAGAGTTAATTTATATTTACTTAAGAACCTTTTTCATGTTCATTATTCCATTTATATAACTTATTACCATGTTATGAACATTATTTAATTATTTAAGTTAATAACGGTCGTTTTGTCGATCTTTGGTACTTGAGTCAAAAATAAACTTCTTATAATTACAAGTTGTTTATGTGGTAGAATATCCATTATCTCCAGAATTATATTCACGATTTAGATGTCATATATATCTTATATATCCAGTATATACATTCATTTATAATATTACGTAACATTTAGAGGTAAGAAATGAAATGCACCGTTCATGGAGACGGTAAGCCGTACGTACGCATGAATGCTACTTTCATTTCTATTTCGTATTTAATGGAATGAAATCATAATGATATAAATTTATAATATAATTCCAGTATAATATAGTGTATAATACCATTTACTCCATCCTTTATACATCCCACATATGGTATTAACTATTCAAATCACTTTGAGGGGGGCGGTAGTCCGCACTTCCTAAAATGAAATTATCGCATTTTACCCATAATGGAAATCATAAAGTATGCCATAAATGAGAAATACAGAAGAATAAGTAAAACATAAACATATTATATATCATATATAAAAATAGTGACATCTTAATGGCCACCTTTGAAGGTTTTATATGAGTGTTGAACAATCATCGTTTCGTGAGGCAGAAATTCGCCATCCACAGAAACCGTATGTTCTTTAACCATTAGATGTAAGTGTGTGTAATTGTAGCTCGAATCCTTCTTATAAAAACATACTAGTATATTGAGGATACTGGTGTTGTTACAAAAGAAATTAATAAAAAGAGTTTAGGGGGTTGGAGAAGAAAAATAAAACAAAACAACATTAGAGAAGACATTACCTCAAAATCGGGTAACTCTTTTTGATTTGAGCCAAAGGCTTCCTTGGGAAGAGTTCTGCCCAAAGTGATGCTTCTAGGAGTAATAGAGGGAAGTTGGGAGAGTATTTGGGCAGAGGTTGGCCAAGCCAAATGGCTTGAATGTGTGAATAAGGTGGGAGTGGTGGGGGCCTTTTATAAGTGGAGAGGAGGGGCTCTTTTGGAAGGATTGAAATGTTACATTATTATACAATGATTTTTGGATTCTAAGGGTCCCACACTTATATAATTCGTGGATAAGGTGATAAGGGTTTGAAATATCTTCATCCAATAGGCTTTGGACAAGTGTAAGCCTTGGATTTTACATTATCTTCTCATTTTATTTAAATCGTTAAGTAATGAGGTCATCGCTGCATCATCATGATGTCATAAATAATTTAATTTATTTAATGTCTAAAAATTATAAAAAAATACTATGATGTAGGAAATATTTTTATATTTATAATGAATATTTATAATCAAAATTTGTACTTGTGTAACCCCATTTAAAAACTGTTTTAGTAAAACAACTCATGTTTGTGTCAATTTAATTTTAACATTAAATAAATATATATTAATGTCATTTTCCAACCAAAGTGGCTCCATGGGGTCCTCAAGTTGACACATGGGTTGTCTTGTTCGGACATGACTCATCCAATAGGAGTAGGACAAGTGTCAAGCTCATATCATATTATTAAAACATTATTTTTACCTTAAACTACACTAATTACCTCTAATCGCGATTAAAAACTTAAAAGTTACTATTCACCAAAAATTTATTTTAATCTCATTGAACCAAATTTTACTTCTTAATGAAAACAATGTATGTCGGATTTTTGAAAATCAAATCACAGAAGTGGTAATATTTCATTTAAACGAAAAATCAGTTATTTAACTACCACTTAGTGGTTTCACTATTCATCAAAAATTGAAGTTTTTCAGAACAATGCCAAAATTTCACCCTAAGCTATAATTGATATTCCGAATTCAAAAATGATGCCTATTTTACAAATTTCCAAACATATAAGTTGCATTAATTAATTTTATAATTAATTCCCGCTGTCAGAACAAATAGCGTGTTTTTAAGAAATAATTTATATCAAAAGATTGGCAATTGTTTATGTCCATTTTCAATGTTAAATTAATTCTAATGACCACCATTGGATAAAATGGTAAAAATATATTCTAATTATACTTTAAAACCACTCAATAGTGTAACTTATCACTATAAATTATTTTGATTAAAAAAGTTGTTTTAAGTATTTTTCACTATTCATAAAAATTTGGAAGTTCTCAGAAAATTACAAAAAATTCAACATAGGCTAATTTCAATATTAGGAATGCAAAAATGAAGTCCATTTTGAAATATAAAATTTCTATAATTTTAAAAAGTGGTTATTACTATTCATAACGGCTACTTTGATTAGTCGCGGTGTTTTAGAACTCGAAGTTGCGTACAATGCAAGCTATTGCATTATTGAATGAGAAGCGTATCATGGAAGCTCGGGGTGTTACATTCTCCCCTCCTTCAATAAATTGCGTCCTCGCAATTTGAAATATTTTTTTGAAAATAAAAGGTTGAAAGTAGAAAATACCTTTGTGGAAAACCCACATCGAAAATAAGGTTAATAATTATATAGCATTAAAAGAAAGCAAGATAAGTACAAAGGTCACCCGATATAGCCCATTATAGGATTCTATGAAAATATGGTTATGGAGGAGAAACAAACCATCAAGGTCTGATGGAGAGTTATAGAAAATAGGATTAGGAGAAAGTTTAACTATAAGAAAATCACAAACTTGTGATTGGTTAAACGGTCATTGAATCCCCAGTTGGAAAAATTAACCGACAACATTTTTGTTTTAAGTTACCTTTTATAATGTTGAGGAATTTATTTAGGAGATTTACTAAGAATGTAAGGGAATATACATACTTGTTATGTAGACTTTCATTCTTTAATAAATTTTTACCACAAACCCATCTTTCACTCTAAAAGGTAATACAACTCAAAAATATTCTATTTATCCTAATTGTATAAGGTTACAAATATTAACACATACCATTTAGATTAGTAAAACTATTTTGTAATAACCAGGGACTTCCTGTAGGCTAGTGGTAGGTAATAAAGGTCTGTCGCACTATAATTGTGGGTTCGATTCCTGCAGCTTTGTCCGACGCGACGGGTTATTCCCCACCCTGCAGGTTGTCCTTTTCTTAAAACTATAGTATCATAATATTCCAAAAATAATCTTTATAAATTTTTTTAACCTTAAACAATACTATCCAAAGATCAACTTAATCCACTCCAACCTTTATAGTTATCCAAAATACTTCTGTCCAACTCACAGTCCAAATTTTATAAGGAAGGTAAGCATAATGAAGATCCTTTTTTTCCACATAACAACATGTGAACACCTTCATCATGTATTCTTTTTAAACATACTGAATTACCATGATCCCTTATTCCTTATAGAATACTAGATATACTCCTTCTATCCAAAAATGTATAAAAATCATCAATCAGTTTCAAGGAAGTTAAGAATATCCAATATAATTTATCCAAATCAATCACGTCTTATTCCAAAATAACTATCTTGGTATCAGAACCATATTATGGTTTATCTTTTTCTCAACCATATATTTTCCAAAAATTTAACCTACTGTGGAGTTACTTTTCTTGGTTCCACACAATCTCAAGTCCTTGATGAAATAGTACTGCAGTACAATCCTTATATACTCCATAATTATTATAACCAGTGCATCATTGATACAACACTCAAATTACAAAATTCTTTAATAACAACATAAGAACTCTAATCATTACTCCTCATCTGTGGTAGTATCATAACTTGATTATTATCCAATAACATCATTTGGGGCATACTCTGATGATTTGGACATTGGTTTGCGTAGTGTCCCCAATCCTTGCAGAAGAAGCATTGTACATTTGAAACCATTTTCTTACCCTTGCAGTCACGCACTTTGTGTCCTTTTTCTCTACACTTATAACAAACTCCCATTCCCTTTAGGAAAGTTCCATGATGTTTCTTCCCACAATTACCACATATTGGAAAATTCTTCTTTCCCCTCATCCCTTTATCCATCATTCTCTCTTCCATCCCTTTCGTCTCTTACTTCGCTTCAAATCCATAGGACTCAGAGAATTCTTTACTTATCTTATTAACACATGATACTATTTCTTCATATGTTGAGAACACATGGGAGACTATTTCCCTTCGAAATGTTGGCTTAATACCGTGAAAGATACGATCCTTCTTACTCTTTGGATCATACGTATTGCTGGAGTTCACATTCCTTCTACTGGGCGCCATTTCTATACAATGGCATAAACTAGGTTAGTTTATGAATTACAATGAATAATTCCAAACATTTAAAATACTTAATGTAAATTGAACGGTTTATGGATACAATCCATAATCATAAGAATGTTTTCTTTGAGGAAGTATATACTCATAAACCCTACATAATGGTTTGTAAAGAAAATGAGAATCATCCTAAGAAAATCCCCCGGGAGTGTCGTAACCAAGAGTGCAGCAAGGCCCGTTGTCGTGCACCAGTTCCCGTTTGAGTCTATCTCAAAGCGGTGTTTTCGGGTATTACCCCTAGGTACATCTGTGCCAGAGCCGCCTCTACTTGCTCGTATCCAGACAGGGATGTATTGCTCGAAAAACTCACAAAATCTCTATAATACCAAAATTTAAGGAAGTTCTTCTATACTAATCCTCAAAGTCTATCTTTAGGCTATGTGCTCTAATCATAGTTTATCTAAATCTAGCTTCCAAGGTTAGTACTAAACTGCCTCTGATACCAACTGTAACGCCCCGACCCTAGCTACCCAGAGTCGGTTCATTACTTCGTAACATTGGCATGATCACAAAAGATCAAGTCTCGAAAGACTGATTAGTTTAGTAGCCTTGGAAACACTAGATACATTCATAAATGTTACATTACAACTTAAGGTGAAAACTACAATAACAAAGTCTTCATAGTCCACACTCATATCCTCTTCTGACTATCCCTGCATGTCATTCCTAAAATACTTCTTCACATCCTGGAAAATATTAAATCATTGAAAGGGGTGAGCTCAGATGCTCAGTAAGGATAACAATATTGCGGAAGCTTTCATAAGTAAGCATAAACATTTAAGGCAATGTATAACTAAAACAAAATCCTTTTAAACATGAACTTCAACATAATGTGGCAAAAGTAAAATGAGATAATGCCATTTACTTATTCACATGGATATTCTACTGGTCGAATAATCACATGCAATATCAATAACCACTTTCATAATGATGGAATGCATAATCCCAGACTATCATAACCACGTATCCAAGGCCTCGTGCCAAGACCACAAATAAGATTTTGTCAAGGCCTCGTGCCAAGACACTAGTTTGTCTCATGAGACCTGCCGATGCAAAAAAAAATTTAGAAGATACTTACGTTTAAAATTGCTCAAATATACTCCAGTGTTTTTCTGAAAACATTATGCAAGCTTCTGAAAACAAAATAACTAATTCTGAGACTGCTCGACTAATTACAGGCCATGATGGGTCCACGCCCAATCCCTTACTGTCTACCACACTCGAGAGTCGGGTTTTCTGAAAACATTTTTAAGCTTGAGTTAAGTACGTATACATTTGCACTGGATTTTCATATATTGGAGAGAAATATCTCTTTTTTGAAATCATTTAAAAATCACATAATTATAAAAGAAAACCTTTTGAATAAACGTAAAAGTCAAAGGGGTTTATACACCGTATAAAATAAAATTGTGTATAAAACCAAATATGCCTCAATAAAAGGAGATTGAGATGATTTTTAAAATAAAATATATCTATTATGTGTATTCACTATAGGTACACATAAAGAATGTAAAAATACAAAAATAGGACATAATAATATCATGACGTAATTTGAAAGTAGGGGATTAACCCAAAGAATGGAAGTTGGGTTAAGAAATTCCATTACAAAGATCATTTATAAATAAAATTGATCTATTATGTGTATTAACTATAAGTACACATAAAGAAATTACAAATACAAGATAATACATAACAATATCATGACATAATTTTAAAGTAGGAGATTAACCCAAAGAACAGAAATTGGGTTAAGAATTTCCCTTACCTTGCGTCTTGTCCTGACTTGACCGTTCTTTAACCTCCTGAATAATAAATTAGAGTTAATTTATATTTAATTAAGAACCTTTTTCATGTTCATTATTCCATTTATATCACTTATTACCATGTTATGAACATTATTTAATTATTTAAGTTAATAACGGTCGTTTTGTCGATCTTTGGTACTTGAGTCAAAAATAAACTTCTTATAATTACAAGTTGTTTATGTGGTAGAATATCCATTATCTCCAGAATTATATTCATGATTTAGATGTCATATATATCTTATATATCCAGTATATACATTCATTTATAATATTACGTAACATTTAGAGGTAAGAAATGAAATGCACCGTTCATGGAGACGGTAAGCCGTACGTACGCATGAACGCTAATTTCATTTCTATTTCGTATTTAATGGAATGAAATCATAATGATATAAATTTATAATATAATTCCAGTATAATATAGTGTATAATACCATTTACTCCATCCTTTATACATCCCACATATGGTATTAACGATTCAAATCACTTTGAGGGGGCGGTAGTCCGCACTTCCTAAAATGAAATTATCGCGTTTTACCCATAATGGAAATCATAAATTATGACATAAATGAGAAATACAGAATCATAAGTAAAACATAAACATATTATATATCATATATAAAAATAGTGACATCTTAATGGCCACCTTTGAAGGTGTTATATGAGTGTTGAACAATCATCGTTTCGTGAGGCAGAAATTCGCCATCCACAGAAACTGTATGTTCTTTAACCATTAGATGTAGGTGTGTGTAATTGTAGCTCTAATCCTTCTTATAAAAACATCCTAGTATATTGAGTATACTGGTGTTGTTACAAAATAAATGAATAAAAAGAGTTTAGGGGGTTGGAGAAGAAAAATAAAACAAAACAACATTAGAGAAGACATTACCTCAAAATCGGGTAACTCTTTTTGATTTGAGCCAAAGGATTCCTTGGGAAGAGTTCTGCCCAAAGTGAGGCTTCTAGGAGTAAGAGAGGGAAGTTGGGAGAGTATTTGGGCAGAGTTTGACCGAGCCAAATGGCTTGAATGTGTGAATAAGGTGGGAGTGGTGGGGGCCTTTTATAAGTGGAGAGGAGGGGCTCTTTTGGAAGGATTGAAATGTTATATTATTATACAATTATTTTCGGATTATAAAGGTCCCACACTTATATAATTCGTGGATAAGGTGATAAGGGTTCTAAATCTCTTCATCCAATAGGCTTTGGACAAGTGTAAGCCTTAGAGTTTACATTATCTTCTCATTTTATTTAAATCGTTAAATAATGAGGTCATCTCTGCATCATCATGATGTCATAAATAATTTAATTTATTTAATGTCTAAAAATTATAAAAAAAATACTATGATGTAGGAAATCGTTTTAGCTTTCTAATTAATATTTATAATCAAAATTTGGACTTGTGTAACCCCATTTAAAAACTGTTTTAGTAAAACAACTCATGTTTGTGTCAATTTAATTTTAACATTAAATAAATATATATTAATGTCATTTTCCAACCAAAGTGGCTCCATGGGGTCCTCAAGTTGACCCATGGGTTGTCTTGGTCGGCCATGACTCATCCAATAGGAGTAGGACAAGTGTCAATCTCATATCATATTATTAAAACATTATTTTTACCTTAAACTACACTAATTACCTCTAATCGCGATTAAGAACTTAAAAGTTACTATTCACCAAAAAATTATTTTAATCTCATTGAACCAAATTTTACTTCTTAATGACAACCATGTATGTCGGATTTTTGAAAATCAAATCACAGAAGTGGTAATATTTCATTTAAACGAAAAATCAGTTATTTAACTACCACTTAGTGGTTTCACTATTCATCAAAAATTGAAGTTTTTCAGAAAATTACAAAAAATTCAACATAGGCTAATTTCAATATTAGGAATACAAAAATGAATTCAATTTTGAAATATAAAATTTCTATAATTTTAAAAAGTGGTTATTACTATTCATAACGGCTACTTTGATTAGTCGCGGTGTTTTAGAACTCGAAGTTGCGTACAATTCAAGCTATTGCATTATTTAATGAGAAGCGTATCATGGAAGCTCGGGGTGTTACATATCTGATAAAAGATTCTATTGTCAATAAATGTAGTCATCATAATCCAAAATATATTTTATTTTAATATATAAAAGGAATATCTTGATGTTATAAGTTTCTTATACTAGTATAATACTTATAAATTGTTCTTAAGATCAGAAAAATTATATATTATAGAGAAACCCCTTCCTAATAAACTAGTTATAGAAGTAATTCATGAAATAAAACTATATACTTATGAGAATCATAAAATGATTTATTTATGGGTTTAAATGAATTATATGAATAATGATATAAGGAAATTTATTCTCTACTCATATATACAAAATATGATTGTGTGTGAATTAAAGAGACTATAGGTTTCCTTAAGCCTTATCCTGGTCATAGAATTAATCCTATAGGAAATTTTCTAGAAATTTGAATTAGTTCAATAAATGGTTAACCAATTTCATAATTTTTTTATGAGTAATACACTAAACATATGATGTTAAGTTTTTAGTGTTTTATAGACAATATAAGTGGGTAAATATAAATTGGAAAAAGAAAAGTTAGTTAGAAATTCCAAAAATGTTTTTTTAAATAATAATTCAATGAAATGGAAACCTATGGGGTGTTATAAATAAATAAAGGTAATTTTTCTTATGATGGGATTATTTAGGACACCTAATGGAGTTTTTAAAATACTTGGAATTTCCATTTTAGGTATTGATCTTATAGAACTCAATTTCTCATAACCTGGCCCATGCTGGGGCTCGAGCTGCAACTACCCCAAGCCCACCTCTACAGGCTAGGGGATGGGGACCAGCACCGAAGGCATAACTAAGATGGGGATTTCATTTACTAAGTACCTATATGAACAAACAAATCCTTCTCTATGTATAATTTCATAGGAAAAAAATTATAAGATGAAAAATACTAGGGGAACAACCATGCATGTAAAAACTCTAGACAGTACAAGAGTATGGTAGTGTAAACTGAAAAATGAAGGGGAAGAATACACACCCAACCAGAAATATAACCCTACCAGAAAAAACTATAATGTAAAATACTGAGAGATCTCAACTCTAAATCTCCAAGATACAACCACAATATGTAGTCAAAAGTATCAGGTAACCCTAATCTCTTCTGAAATCACCACTGAGATGTTTTTCATCTACATAAGACACTACATGTGTAAGAAAATCCCACATAGGGGTGAGTATATACATACCTAATAGAATTCCCTAATATCTAAAGGTGGAGTAGTAAGAGATGCAATAGGAATAGAAAGACTATAGATAATAAACATGATGTAGCTCAACCCAAGCAAGAGAAATAGTAACCTCATCCATGCACAGGGAGCTCAAAATGGTGAGTAGATAAACTACACATAAAGGCTTTTCCACCTATAATAAGAGAGTAGAATCATGAAACCATGATAAGATAAACATATAAATCACGTGGCATTACCCATGAATCTTCGAATCTCATGGAAAGAGAGTAACCAAATCCAAGGGTATGAATATATAAGTATATATATATATATATGCTCGGTCAAAAGAATTATGAATGAGAGAGAAAGGGGACTTCCATATCACAAATTAGCCCAAGAATAAGAGTCACCAATAGTTCCAAAAGTCCATCAATGATGCCCAGCATATCACACATCTACCCATAAGTAATCATCTAAGTCAATTCATGCCTCATCGTTGGGATGCATACTCTAGGGGCCCCAATCTCTAGGTAGAGGACACATGTCCTTTTACACCATAAGGGTTCCAATCAATGGTAGAGGACCCATGAACAACCTAGATGAAGGATTACATTGTAGAAGTTTTCAAGGGCCCATGTACAGCCTAGTCGAAGGGTTCCACTTGGGAATTAGTAGAGGACCCATGCCCGGCCTAGTTAGAGGGCTCTCCTCTAGAAGACCTCCAGGACCCATGCCCAACCTAGCTGAAGGATTCTACTTGGGAATTAGTAGAGGGACCATTACTAACCCACTTGAAGGGTTCTACTCAAGAAGTCATCGAGGTCCCAGTCCCAATTGACCTAGAGGATTCCACTCAGGATTCGGTAGAGGACCCATTCCATATTCCTAGAGGAGAGTTCCACTCTAATCATTGAGGAGCCATTCCTAGCCCGGCTGTAGGGTTCCACTCGGGGTGCCTCTACGGATCTTGTGTGATCATTAACATCATCGAGCATCACCTAACTAAGCTTCATTCCTAGAATATTTTACATTGTATCACAAAAGCCACAACTGTGGACACCTTCACATTCTATGCACAAAAACACTCATGATAGACTACTCGTAGGCCAAAATCCAAGTTCAAATGAAGAAGATATGAAAGATAGAAGTTTCGTGAAAAGGAACCAAGGGGTATATGGTGTGTGAGGGGACCCACACAGCATGTGGTCCTTCTCCTTCAACTAGCCATGTCCATGAAGTTACACAGCATTCCAATCATGTAAGAGTAAACATCATGTATGGGATATACATGTTATTCTCATTCCACTCAGGTTATCACCTGTGTACTTGGTTGTGTTCATGTATCGAAGTCATATATATGTACTATAGTACACGCTATGCCTCTTCAAAAAGGGTGTCACTCGTGTTCTTTGGTCGTGATCGTGTACTCATCCACAAGTTGCACTCCTCGACATGTGCACATTCACAGAGCTCATCCACATGGGGAAGGTCATATGCAACATGTAGGAGGGATATATATTGTGCCATCCTTATAACTTTCTAAAATAGTAGTCACTGAAGACAAGGGGATATATACCATGTGTTTATCATAGTACATGGTGTGTAGTTGTGTTTTTTATAGTTTCTTAGAACCACTCTCTGTGCTTAAAATCCAACCATTCCACTCTAGATCTCACCTCCACACCATCTGAAATTGGTGGATATGGTAAAGGATCGTCATTTTCGGTCTCTATTCTATGAAAATTAGATTCTATCATTACTTAGTGTTTATGTCATCTGCATTACATGCTTGGTTACTTCCATTCATTGATGTTTTGATATTCGATCATCAAATAATTCATCATCATCTCCAAAAAACCCAAATCTACACATAATTCATTGATTCATCCCTTTGGCATCATGTTTTTTCAAATTCAGGGGTCCAGTCACGTTTGATATATCCTAGAAGCATCGAACCAGGACCGCTAGGTCCTACCATTGAATAACATGAAGTGATTGAGGGGGAAAGGAACAATAATAAAATTTTAAATATCGTCGCAAATCATTCTTTTACAGTGATCATGAATAAGGATAACCATGGTTATAAAAATCAAATATTAATCAATTAAATCAATACATGGGTGCATGAAAAGGCCTTAATAAGCATAGATCCAGGAAAGGGGTCGATCTACTCAATTAATTTAAACAAAAATGGGTGTAATCCAAAAATTGATGATTCCTGCCTACATATTCAATCATTATTCACTGAAGAACATACCCTGCAATTATAAAAGGAAGTCTTTCTGTTCATTGCATCATGATCTTCTTCAATCTAGAATTTCATCATTATCTGAGGTGATTCATCAATGGAAGGAGGAAGGAGAAGCTCTCGACGGTCCCAGTATTATGAGGATAACCCTGGATGACTCCCCATGGTGATATCTTTAAAGTAAATATATTTATTTCAAACTAATTAATTAATTAATTAATTAATCCACTAAACATACTAGCAATAGGTAAGATGTATGAATGCCCCATGCTTTTAGGTTTCTCCTAGGGTAAACACTACGTTCCAGACTCAAACATAGTATTAGATTTATTATCTGAGATTTCAATTAATAGTTTCACATTTTAATTAAGAAATAATTCATTCCCAATATAAAATATATTTAATATTATTATAAAACTAATTCTGGGAACACCAGGTCTTAGAATCGCATGTCATCACAGTTCATGGATTTAGAAATATATATTGAAATATTTAAAATTATTATGCAGCAAAAACTAGGTCTCTAAATCATTCCCTCTTTCAATATTTTCATCCCTAAAAAGAAAACTTTATAAAGAACTCATGATATTGGACCCGCACATGGTTCTCCCTTTCCCAGGAACTCTCCAACACATTCTCATACTGCCACAACACGCAAACCAAGGAGATTTTCAATCCACACAGGGTCATCTCCTATCGATCCTCGATCACCATAGGGGGCTCCACAAAGGTGGATCCATCCTCAATGTCTAGCTCTCCCTAGTTGATGACATGCATGGTTTCATGAACATATCTTATCAACTATGACACGTGGAAGGCATCGTAAACCCACTATAGTTGTGGGGGTATGGTGAGGTGGTAAGAAACATCACCATCACTCTGTATGATCCAGAATGGAATGATAAAACTTGGTGATATCTTGCCTCCCTGTCCAAACATCCATGATCCTTTTCATGGGGAGACTCTTAATAAAATATAGTATCCATGCTTGAACTCTATAACGACCCAAAATTTTTGAATAGCATATTAACTTACTATTAAAGATTTAATAGAGATAATAATGGTCAATGCCGAAAGAGGATTTGATGGCTTCATCCAGTATACTCGAACCTTATGAAGCCCACTTATCAGAGCTTGGGAAGGAGCTGGCATCTTTGGGCTTCGCTTTAGACCAAGCCCAATCTGAACTCCAGTGTGTCAAGCTTGAACGGAAACACCTGCAGGAGAAGTTCAAGTTAGTAGAGATTACTACTAGGCCAATGTTATCTGAGCCTCCCTAAGATTCTCTCACCATATCACACCTTACACTTAGGTCATATGCTGGTGTTATAAGGGGCTATTTGACGAGACCATAGCTTCTTTGTGTAATCCTTTGGGATGAATAAATTGAGATTTCTTCCTTTAGAGATGTTTGTGAAAATTCAAATGTCTGGATAATTTTAGGATGTATTTTATTGATGAATTTCGAAAAAAGGGATATTTTAAAATATTTATGTAAACCATAAATAATTAATGATGTATAATGATTTTCAAAAAATGGTCTTCTGCAAAAGTGTTCAATAAAGAATTTGGAGTATAATAAGATCAACTTAATTTTTTATGAATATTAAATTATGAATAGTGATTTTATGTTTAGGATTAGTAATGTGACCAAATGGATTTGTAATATCACTTAAAGAAAGTTTTTAATATAATTTAGACACCCAGATTTAGTAATATGATTCAATAAAATGGGTAAATAATGGTTTCATAAATTATTAGTCAAGTAATAGTTTTTTTAGGTGAATAGGGTTTTTTAATTTAAAATTATTTAGAAAATTATTTTCATAAAATGGACTATTTTTTTTAACTCAGAACATCGATATTATGTTATGGTAATTTTTTGGGATTTTTCTAAGAAAGATGAATTTTCAGTGAATAGTAAAAATGCAGTTTTAGGGTTTCGGTATGTTAAATGACATCATAACTGTGTCATGATGATTTCATGAGATATTTTAAGGGATGTTAGACTAAAGGGGATGAATTATTTTATGATGTGTCCCAAGTGACCAATACCATGGGAAAATACCAGGGGCAAGCCAATGGTTTTTCCAAAACCACCAATGAGGTGTCCCTTGGCCATTAATGCCTTGTCCCCTCACTTTCCCTATAAATACCAAGCCATACTCTCATCCATTATACTCCAAAATCATCCTAAACGACGTTATGGTCTCCTTAACTCCCAAGGAGTCCTCCCAAGGTGCCCCCAAGCCTCTCAAGGTCCCAACCATTGAGTTTTAAGAGTTACATTTAAGGTAAGGGATCTGACCTCTCTCTTTCTTTTCAAGTAATCTCTTTTATGTCATTTATTTTATGATCCATGTTATTATGTTGGAGGATGTTATTTTATATTCATATTACTTCCCTTTTCATTTTAATATGATGAGATACCCCCTATTTCTCTCATCAATTCGTTTTAAGAATGTTTAAGTGGCGTCGTTAGTCTGCCGAATTTTTAATGGATTTTTTCACCCTTCTCGTTTTTCAAAATTCTACTTTCATGTCAAGTCTTTAAAGTTTATTTTTATTATATTGGGTATGATATCTATATCTATAATACTGATATTTTATGTTCATATGATTAGGGACCCTATTTGGTCTCATCAATTCATTTTTCTTGAAGTTTAAGTGATGCTGTTAGGCTGCCGAATTTTCATAAGAGAAATCTAATTTTTGTCTTCCTTCCATTTTTTTCATTTCAAATGGTATGTACTTAAAGTTTAATTACCATGTTCATATATCCTTTATATTCGGTCCCTCTACTGTTTTATGGGTCATTTATGAATGTTTGACCCATGTCCCCTTTCTTTTCAATGTTTTCTAAAACCCTGAAACATAGTCGTTATGCTGCATAATTTCCGTCTCAAAATGTCTCTCTCTTTTTCTAAAGTTCTTTTATTTTATTAAGTTAATACTCAAATCTCTCTCTTCTATCGGGGTATTCACATATATACCAAGTTGATATATTTTAAATTCATTGATTTACATACATGATACCCGCTTTCCCTTTTCGTGGGTTTAAAGTGTCATAAAGAACATGTCTTTAAAGCAGTTTTAAAACCTTATGATTATGAAATGAAACTCATTTCTTTTATTCTATATGGGTTTTTTAATAAATGATTGATGATGATATATGTGGATCACATGATAATAAATACATGTCAAGGGTGCGCCCTAATAGTTCTCCAATGTATTGAGTAAGGACTTAATCTCTAGAGATTACTATTTTTAACAACGCCTTGGTGAATAACCTTGGTAATTTTTAAAGACACCTTGGGGATGGACCTTGGTGAAATAGAAATGATTGTCAATATTAAATGTTGTAACCAAATCTTCAAGTTATGAAAACGTTATTTTTATTATGATATGCCTTGTGATTTCTTTCTCATGCCTTAAAGTTATTTTCATGACCTTATTGAAGTATCTCAAGTTCACATGTAAAATGTTTCTCTTGTTTCCCTTACTGGGCCTTCTGCTCACCCTTTCTTTTGATGTATGTCCCCAGGTTATGAGATGTAGTATTAAACATAGGATGAACTTAAGGATAATCCTTTCAAGTGTTTAAGAAGAATTTTTTATGTTGTTTCATGTATTATTTTCCTCATTTCCAAGACACTAAACCTTAAAGATCCTCACTTTGTGTAATGTAATGAAAGTTTATGTTATAAAAAGGCAGGATTCCACAGTGTGTATCAAAGGATGGTTTAGTTATTTGTGGAAATTAGGATATAAAAACTTTAGGAAGAACCCTATAGAAAAGTTTAAATATAGGAAAACTTCCTGGTATTTTGGTAATTATTGAGTAAGTGGTTTATCAAACAAATACATCCTTGTATGGATACGAGCAGGTAGAGGCGGCTCTGGCACAGATGTACATAGGGGTAAAACCCGAAAACACCGATTTGATCTAGACTCGAACAGGAACTGGTTCACGATAATGGGCCTTGCTACACTCTTGGTTACGACACTCCCGGGGGATATGTTTGGTTAATCACAAGCTTTTTATGAATCATTATGATGGAATTATAGAGAAACGTAATTGTCTAAGCATGAAGTCTTAGTTAAAAGATTCATAAATGAATTAAGTTTCTCACTAAGGTTTTATTATTTTAGAAAATGGCAGGAAATAGGAGGAACCGTGCAGATGGTGACCGCAATTCACCATGTGCTGACGTCCCTCCGATGGAAGTCGGAATGGAAACATTCAGGCGAATGATGAACCAACTGACTCAAGTTATGAGTAATAACTTGAATCAAGCTAAGAGGCTGATCTCACCACGAAGGTAAAAACACTCTGTTGTGTCCTTCATGCATCAACGACCACCAAAATTCAGTGGATCTACTGACCCATTGGTTGCGGAACAATGGATAAGCTCTATTGAAAAGATCTTTTTTGTACTCTTTTGTTTGGAACAAGAAAAAGTCACCCTGGCTGTTTACCGCCTAGAGGGATAATCTGATCAGTGGTTGTCATTGGTAAAAAACACGAAGCCTAGAAGAGAGATGGAATCTATGGAGTGGGAAGAGTTCTGGGGAATATTCTTTAATAAGAATTTCCCTCATTCCATGAGAACGAGAATGGAGAAAGAGTTTCTCGAGCTGAAGCAGAAGGAGAACGAATCTGTCGAAATCTATGAGATGAACTTCACCCGACATTCACAATATACCTCTAGCTTTGTCATTGATCCAAGTGGTAAGGTTGATAGATTTTTCGGTGGACTGAGACCTCATCTATGGAAGAATTTAGCCAACTGGGACTACGATAGCTATGAGGAGATCATGCAGAGTGTAATGAAAGTCGAGCTAGAGTGTGGTGAGACACAGTGGTCACATAAATCAAATGACAAGAAGAGATCGTTGGATCCCAGTTTAGGGAAGACTTTTGATCAGGTAAGAGGTGGGAAGCAAATGCAACTTACCACATGCAATACATGTGGAAAGAAGCATCCGGGAAACTTCTTGATCGGAAGTGGCAATTGCTACAATTGTGGAAGAGGAGTCCATATTGCTCGGAATTGTCGTAGTGAGTTGAAGCCTCAACTCCCCAACACTAACGACAGAGGAATGATGGTTATGGACCTACCTGAAGTCCATTGCTTCAAGTGTGGACAGCTTGGTCACTTTTCTAATCACTGTTCAAATCCAAGGGTAGTGGAGGGGAATCACCATCAACCTCAGCAAAGGCTAGGGGAGCAAGGTCGTGCTTTTGATATCACAAGAACTAAAGTTGAAGCTCCAAATGACGTGGTAGTAGGTAGTCTTTTTGTCCTATCAAAACTAGAAACTACTTTGTTTGATTCTAGTTCTACGCATTCCTTTATTTCCTCCAAGTTTTCAAAGAATATAGAATCAATCCCCGAACTGCTTGAGGTAGAGTTGTCAGTCAAGACTCCGAGTGGGATTATCCATGCATCAACAGTGTTTAGAGACTCTAGTGTTTACCTTAGTGAGAAAAATATTATTGCAAATCTAGTAGTCATTCCCATGTTGGAATTCGATGTTATACTAGGGATGGACTGTCTCTCAAAGTATAATGCTAAGATCAAATGCAGAAGTAAGGAAATCTCAGTAGTCTTGAATGAATAACCTACAATTATCTTCCAAGGAGAGATATCCCGAATTGATCCCTATCTAGAAGCACCTCCTATAGCCTTTTTTATGGAGTTAAACGGTGATGATGAAGAAGGAAAAGGGAGTATACAAATATAAGATGTTCCAATTGTTCAGGAATACATGGATGTATATCTTGAGGAGTTACCTGGACCTCCCCCAGAAAGAGAGGTAGAGTTCTCCATTGAACTCGTACCTGGATCTCAACCGATATAAAAGACCCTATATAGAATAGAAAATGTGGAGCTAGAAGAGTTAAGGAAACAACTCCAAGACTTATTGGACTAGGGGTTTATTTAACCGAGTGTGTCTCCTTGGGGAGCACCAGTTCTCTTTGTGAAGAAGAAGGATGGATCAATGAGGCTATGCATTGATTATAGAGAACTGAATGGGATCACATCGAAGAATAGATACCCTCTTCCAAGAATTGATGATTTGTTTGACCAACTTTGTGGCACTCAATTCTTCTCCAAGATTGATCTTCGATCTGGTTATCATCAACTGAGGGTGAAGAAGGAAGATACTCCAATGACTATCTTCCGATCAAGATATGGGCATTATGAGTTTACTGTTATGCCCTTCGGCTTGACTAATGCTCCTCCTATTTTCATGGATTTGATGAATATAGTCTTTAAGGACTACCTTGATAACTTTGTGGTAGTTTTTATTGATGATATTTTGATATATTCAAAAATTTGTGAGGATAATGAAGATCATCTGAGGGTTATTTTGAAAACTCTGCGGAAGGAGAGGCTCTTTGGAAAGTTCAGCAAGTGTGAGTTTTGGTTACAACAAGTGTCTTTCTTGGGGCACATCGTAACCAATGAAGGAATCTTGGTTGACCCTGCAAAGACAATGGTTGTGGAGGAGTGGCATCAACCCACAACAGTAACTGAGATTCTTAGTTTCCTTAGTTTAGCGGGATATTATAGGAGGTTTGTGAAAAACTTTTCATGACTTTCTAATCCACTAACCAAGTTGACTCGAAAAGGGGTTAAGTTCATCTAGAAAAAAGAATGCGAGGAAAGTTTTCGAGAGATGAAGAAGAGATTGGTTACTACACCTGTTTTAACACTACCCTCTATTGGAGAAGGATTCGTTATTTTTAGCGACGCATCTCTGAAAGGGCTTGGGTGCATCCTCATGCAAAATGACAAGGTAATTGCTTATGCATCTCGACAGTTGAAGATTCATGAGCATAATTATCCTACGCATGACCTAGAGCTAGCGGCGGTTGTTTTTTCTCTAAAGATATGGTGGTACTATATTTATGGGGAGAAATGTGATATATACAATGACCACCAAAGTTTAAAGTATATTTTTACACATAAATAATTGAACATGAGACAAAGGATATGGTTGGAGCTTATTAAAGACTATGATTTTTCAATTCATTATCACCCTGGAAGATCAAACAGAGTCGCGGATGCGTTAAGAAGGAAAGACCCTGTTGTTCTGGCAACAATGAGGATCCTAGGAGATCCCTTGATTAATGACCTATTAAAACTGGACATGGGAATTTTAAGGGAAGGGACATCATCAACCTTATCCCAAATGATTTCTCAACCATCATTACTAGAGAAGATCAAGAAGGCTAAAAAATAAGATCCTTTGCTGCAGGAGAAGTTTGAGGCTGTAAAGGATGGGAAGTTCCCTAATTTCAATATTGATCAAGAAGGTGTATTGAAATTTTGTACAAGACTATGTGTTCCATATATTCTGGAGATAAAAAAAGAACTGATGGATGAAGCTCATAGCTCTACTTTCTCTATACATTTAGGAAGCACTAAAATGTATAGAGACCTTCGTGATCATTATTGGTGGGATAACATGAAGAGGGAGATTGTTGATTACACTACAAGGTGCCTGGTGTGTCAACAAGTAAAGTTATAATGACAACTTCCTAAGGGGGTATTACAACCGCTACCCATACCAGTATGGAAGTGGGATAATATCACTATAGACTTTTTAACTGGTCTCCTGAAAACATCCAAAGGAAACAATGCGATATGGGTTATTGTGGACCGTCTCACCAAGACCGCCCATTTTACCTCTATTTGAGAAGATTTATCTCTGGATCAATTTGCCAAGATATACGTAAAGTAAGTGGTAAGGCTACATGGGGTACCACTATCCATCGTGTCTGATCATGATCCAAGATTCACATCAAAATTCCATAGAAGTCTTCAACATGCTCTGAATACTGAATTGAATTTTAGTACGACCTATCATCCTCAAACTGATGGCCAATCTGAAAGGACTATTCATACACTCGAAGACATGCTGAGATTATACTCAATGGAATTTAAAGGTGGATGGGATCAACACCTCCCATTAGTTGAGTTCTCCTATAACAACAGCTTCCATTCGAGTATTCAGATGGCACCCTATGAATCTCTATATGGAAAGCGATGTAGAACTCCTACTTGTTGGGATGAAACTGGTGAGTGAAAGCTTCTTGGGCCTGATCTTGTGAAAGAGATGACAGAACAGGTTCATGCCATCCAACAACACATAAAGGCTGCTCAGAGTCGGCAGAAGAGCTATGCTGACAACCGTCGAAGGGACTTGGAGTTTGGTGTTGGCGACAAAGTCTTCCTTTGAATTTCTCCATGGAAGAGAGTCATGCGGTTTGGGAAGAAAGGGAATCTCAGCCCTACGTACATTGGCCCCTATGAAATCCTTGATCGCATAGGAGCAGTGGCCTATCGTCTAGAACTTCCACCGAACCTAGCTCAAGTTCATGATGTCTTCCATGTATCTCTCTTGAGAAAGTACATACCCGACCCTTCGCATGTACTGAACCCAGAGGTGGTACAACTGGAACATGACCTCTCTTATGAGGAGCAGCCAGTAGAGATCTTAGACCGTAGAGACAAGGTTCTACGGAACAATACTACCCACCTTGTGAAAGTGTTGTGGAGGAATCATAAGTATGAAGAAGCGACTTGGGAGCCTGAGGAAACGATGAAGCAAAACTACCCTCACCTTTTCGACTAGGCCTCAAGTATAAAATTTCAGGGAAAAAATTTCTTAAGGGGGGAAGAATGTAACGACCCAAACTTTTTGAATAGTATATTAACTTACTCTTAATGATTTAATAGAGATGTTAATGGTTAATGCAGAAAGAGGAGTTGATGGCTTCATCCAGTAGACTCGAACCTTATGAAGCCCAATTATTAGAGCTTGGGAAGGAGGTGTCATCTTTGGGCTTCGCTTTGGACCAAGCCCAAGCCGAACTCCAGCGTGTCAAGCTTGAACGGAAATTCCTGCGAGATAAGTTCAAGTTAGTATAGATTACTACTAGGGGAATTTCATCTGAGCCTCCCTCAGATTCTCTCACCATAGCACACCTTACACTTAGGTCATATGCTGGTGTTATAAGGGGCTATGTGACGAGACCATAGCTTCTTTTTGTAATCCTTTGGGATGAATAAATTGAGATTTCTTCCTTTAGTGATGTTTGTGAAATTTCAAATGTCCGGATAATTTTAGGATGTATTTTATTGATTAATTTCAAAAAAATGGATATTTTAAAATATTTATGTAAACCTTAAATAATTAATGATGTGTAATGATTTTCAAAAAATGGTCTTCTGCAAAAGTGTTCAGTAAGGAATTTGGAGTCTAATAAGATCAAATTAATTTCTGATGAATAGTAAATTATGAATAGTGATTTTACGCTTAGGATTAGTAATGTGACCAAATGGATTAGTAATCTCACTTAAAGAAAGTTTTAATATAATTTAGACACCTATATTTAGTAATGTGATTCAATAAAATGGGTAAATAACGGTTTCATAAATTATTAGTCAAGTATTAGTTTTTTTGGGTGAATAGTGTTTTTTAATTAAAAATCAAATTAAAAATATTTAGAAAATTATTTTTATAAAATGGAATTTATTTTTGAACTCAGAGAATTGATATTATGTTATGGTAATTTTTGGGATTTTTCTAAGAAAGAGGAATTTTCAGTGAATAATAAAAATGCAGTTTTAGGGTTTCGGTATGTTAAATGACATCATAATTGTGTCATGATGATGTCATGAGATATTTTAAGGGATGTTAGACTAAAGGGGATGAATTTTTGTATTAGGTGTCCCAATTGGCCAATACCATGGGCAAATACCATGGGCAAGCCCATGGTTTTGCCAAAACCACCAATGAGATGTCCCTTGGCCATTAATGCCTTATCCCCTCACTTTCCCTATAAATACCAAGCCATCCTCTCATCCATTCGACTCCAAAATCGTCCTCAACGAAGTTCTGGTCTCCTTACCTCCCAAGGAGTCCTCCCAAGGTGCCCTCAAGCCTCTCAAGGTCTCAACCTTTGAGTTTTAGGAGTTATGTTTAAGGTAAGGGATCCGACCTCTCTCTTTCTTTTCAAGTAATCTCTTTTATGTCATTTCTTTTATGCTCCATGTTCTTATGTTGGAGTATGTTCTTTTATATTCATCTTACTTCCCTTTTCATGTTCATATTATGAGATACCCCCTCTTTCTCTCATCAATTAGTTTTAAGAATGTTTAAGTGTCGCTGTTAGGCTGCCGAATTTTTAAGGGATTCTTTCACCCTTCTCATCTTTCAAAGTTCTACTTTCATGTCAAGTCTTTCAATTTTCTTTTTATTATGTTGGGTTATGATATATATATCTATCATACTGAACTTTTATTTTCATATTATGAGAGACCCTATTTGATCTCATCAATTCATTTTTGTTGAAGTTTAAGTGACGTCGTTAGGCTGCCGAATTTTCATAAGAGAAATCTAATTTTTGTCTTCCTTCCATTTTTTTCATTTCAAATGGTATGTCCTTAAAATTTCATTACCATGCTCATATATCCTTCATATTCGGTCCCTATACTGTTTTATGGTTCATTTATAAATGTTTGACCCATGTCCCCTCTCTTTTAAATGTTTTCTAAAACCCCGAAACATATTCGTTATGCTGCAGAATTTCCGTCTCAAAATGTCTCTCTCTTTTTCTAAAGTTATTTTATTTTATTAAGTGAATACTCAAAGATATCTCTTCTATAGGGGTATTAACATATATACCAAGTTGATCTATTTTAAATTCTGGGATTTACATACATGAGACCCGCTTTCCCTTTCTGTGGGTTTAAACTGACATAAAGATCATGTCTTTAAAGCAATTTTAAAACGTTATGATTAAGAAATGAAACCCATTTCTTTTATGATATATGGGTTTTTTATGAAATGATTGATTATGATATATGTGTATCACATGATAATAAAGACCTTTCAAGGGTGTGCCTTGATATCACTCCAATTCATTGGTTAAGGACTTAATCTCTAGAGATGACTATTTTTAATGACGCCTTGGTGGATAACCTTGGTAATTTTTAAAGACACCTTGGGGATGGACCTTGGTGAAAAAGAAATGATTGTAAATATTAAATGTTGTAGCCACATCTTCAAGTTATGAAAAACATTATTTTTATTATGATATGCCTCATGATTTCTTTCTCATGCCTTAAAGTTCTTTTCATGACCTTATTGAAGTATCTCAAGTTCACATGTAAAATGTTTATCTTGTTTCCCTTATTGGGCCTTCTGCTCACCCTTTATTTTGATGTATGTCCCCAGCTTATGAGATGTAGTATTGAACCTAGGATGAACTTAAGGATAATCCTTTCAATTGTTTAAGAAGAATGTTTTATGTTGTTTCATGTATTATGTTCCAGGTTTCCAAGACACTAAACCTTAAAGATCCTCAGTTTTGTGTAATTTAATGAGAGTTTATGTTATAAAAAGGTAAGATGCCACAAACTCCAAGGTCCTATGATTTTGATCTTCTTAAAATTTATGCATGCTTTGGGCTATTCGCATCCCCTCACAGATGACCTGAACCTTCTACGTCATCACCTTCACCATATCTAGGACCACAAGATATGTCATTCTAACATCTTTTCTACATAAGGGTGACCTATGGGGTCTCCCGTATAGGTCCTCAAAATGCACCATTCTGATTGTAGAGTGGTACCTATTGTTTTATGACAACTCTGCCATAGGAAATTGATCCTCTTAACTCTGTCTGAAGTCTAACATGAAATCCCTTAGCATATTCTCCAATAATTTGATAGTCTGCTTGATCTACCCATCTTTTTGGGGGTTAAAGGTTGTATTATTCCTCATAGGGGTCCTGAATTCCTCTTGAATGACTCTTCAAAACCATGACATAAACCATTCATAACGATCGTAGACAATCATTGAGGTAACCCCATGAAGGAAAATGATCTTCCATACATACAACTGCCCCAAAATCTACACTAAACTCTACTCCTTGATAACATGGAATTATGAAGTCTTATTGAGTCCTTAAACTATCATCTAGATAGAATCATGGCCCTTTTCTTTTCATGGAATCCCTATCACAAAGTCCATGAATACGTCATCCCATTTACACTATGGGATATCAAGGGACTATAATAAACCAACCGAAAAATGGTTCTCAGCCTTCACCTCTTGACAGGTGAGGTACCGAGAGATGAACTCAGATATGATCCATCTCACGCTAGACCACCAAATATTCTAATGAATGACTATATAAAAATTTACCACACCAGGCTTTACATATAGGGGAGAAGTTTGGGACTCCCACATCACCTCCTCTCACAACATGACTGAAAACACCATCATTATCTAGGAAAAGATGATGTGATTCCCTCCTAAAGATTATCTACCTGGTGAATCCCCTATGGATATATGGTCGTAGATGAACTCATAGTATATGTTTCCCATTTGGGAATATATCACATTCTCGAGAGGTGGGGGGGTTCAACATCATCGACTGAAGAAAAGTTGCACCCTCCTACTCCACCAAGGTCAGCTGCATGGAATCCAACTACTCTGAATCCTCATACACTAAGCGAGCCTGGGAATTTTTACTAAAGGAATATACTACTATGTTTTCCTTACATAAAGTATAGTCTATCTTGAAATCATAGTCATTTAGGAACTCCAACCAGTGTCGATGTCTCATGTTCAAGTCTCTTTGTGTGAAGACGTACCTGAGACTCTAATGGTATAAGTAAACCTCAAAGTATTCCCCTAGAATATAGTGTATTCACATCCACTGGTAAAAGACTACTACAACCCTCTCTAGTCCATGATTTGTGTATTTATTCTCATGGGGACAAAACTTACTTGACCTGTATAGGATAATTTCCAACCGATGCATCAACACGTAATCGAGCCCAACTCCTAAGGCATCATAATACACTACGTACTCCACTCCCTCCTCTAGTATTCTTAAAATAGAAGCACTCTTAAACCTCAGCCTAAAATCTAATAAGTCCCTCTGAAACTACTCAGACTAGATAAATGGATTTCCATTCCACATTAGGGAGGTTAAGGGGGTTATAATTCTAGATAAGTATGCCACAAACCTCCAATAGTACCCACCAAGCCAATAAATCTATGCACCTCTGACATGCTCTTGGGTGGCTCCCAAGAAATCACTACATCTATCTTCAATGGTTCCATGGCTAAACTATGCATAGAAATGACATTCCCCAAAAAGTGAAACTCAATAATCTAGAATTGTAACTTTTAGAGCTTCCAATAAATTTTGTGGTCTCCAAGAAAATCTAGAACCATCCTCGAGTTCATTGCATGTTCTTCCTCTAATTCAGAGTTGATGAGTATGTCATTGATCAAGATTACCACAAACTGGTCCAAGTAGGGATGGAATACATGGTTCATCAAATCCCTAAACCTGGTGGGGGAATTCATCACCCCAAAGGTGTAATACCTGATATTTTTTTGAGAAATATTTTTTTATCATCAAAGGAATATTTCAATACACACAACACTAGCTAGGATTACATTACACGCAATCGTGACCTTCCTCGATAGCTTGTGTTGTACGCAATGCCGAGTTTCACTAAACAATGATATGCTATTAAAATATTATTAAAACTAGCCGTTATGAATAGTAATACCCAATTTTTGAAATTTTATAAATTTTATCTTTCAAAATGGACTTCATTTTTTGATTCATAATATCGAAATTATCCTAGGGTGAATTTTTGGTATTTTTCTGAAAACTTTCAATTCTTGATGAATAGTAAAAACACTAGATTACTATTTAAAAACGGACTTTTTATTTAAATAATTATTTATTTTATTTAAATTTATTTTAGGTAAAAATTGATATATAATACCTATATAAGTTCAATTTAATTCATTGGAGTCATTTTATAATAATTCTAGACATATAAAAATTTTATTGAACTTTTCACCGTCTTTTACCAACCTCCAAGGAGAATTTGAAAATTTACCTAAAACATAATTTTACCGCTTCTGTGAGTGTAATTTAGAAAATCCAAGGGACACTGTTAATATCAAAGAGTAAAATGTGGTTCAATAACATAAAAATAATTTTTGGTGAATAGTAACTTTTTACTTTTTTTTATCACGGTTAAAAGTAAATAGGGTAATTAAGGGTAAAATGGTCTTATTATTACCCTAACACATGTCCTAATTCTATTGGATAAGTTTAATTCGACCAAAACCAACCTTAGAAATAAAATATGACCATTTAGGTTCACTCGGATTATATTAGGACATTTATTATTATTTTATTTAAAGAATAGTTAAAATAGTTAAAATCAATGTTTAATAACTAAAACATTTTTAATATAGGGTTATACATAAGATAAATTAGACTATAAATATTAATTAGAAAGCTAAAAATATTTCCTACATAATGGTAGTTTATTTATAATTTTTATACTTTAGATAATTTAATTTATTTATGACACAATGATGATGCAGTAATTACCTTATTAAGGAAATATTAACATAATTTATAATATAAATACCCAAATAAATGTAATTTGAGACTTTTTATGAATTACACTAATTTTATAGGTTAATATTACATGTTAGTATTTATTTAAGTAACTTTTTTAGAACTAATCATTCTGTTATAATTTTCACAAAAATCAATTACCAAATAGTGTCAAAATTGACATAAAATAGTTTTTTAAAAAATATTATATTATTAATTGTTATTTTATTCCTAAGAATATAAGGTACGGATAAATGAATTAGATAAGGTTATATATATTAATAATTAACAACTTGGGGTTCGTTTGGATTGTTATAGTATGTTTATTAACCTTATAGTTTAAGAAAACAAGAAGACACGGTAAAAGTAAAATTATTTAACTTAAAGTTAAATCTAAATGATAAGGTTAAAATAGTAACCTAAACTTGTCTAAAATCCATTGGTTGAGATTATTTCAATCCATACTCACCTGATATTTGAAATAAATCAATTTGGAGCTATTAAAAACTGAATATGACTTTATAATAAAATAATATTTTAAGTTTTTCCTAAAATGCCCCTCTTCTCCCTTATAAAATGGCACCTCCTCCCTCTCCACCTAACACCACTTTGAGCCTTAAATATCTGCCAAAACCTTCCAATTTCTCTTCTCCACATCCCTATAAACATCCTATAGGTACTGGTATTCTTCAAATACCATCTTTAGTGCCCTAAGAGGTGGTTAAGAAGAGGCGCTTCAAAGAAGAGGTAATGTCTGTTACCGATTCTTTCATCTTTATTTCTTATTCTACTTCCTCTTATTTAGTTGTTTCATTATGAAGTAATAAAATCAGTATCACTAATATACTGATATGTTATTATAAATATGAAACAACCCACTTTCACATTCTATCCATCCTACGGAAAATGAAATCACCGCGCGTGCGTATGTACGGAATACCGTCTCTACGCCGTGGTGTAATCTGTTCTCCACCACCACCTTTCTTGTATGGGTATGATGGTGTAAATAATAACTATATATTATTATTGTAAAGTGATATTGATTCTGAAATAGTATACTTACACTTCAATAAAATTCCATAATCATGGGAATGATATCATCGCTTGTGCGTACGTACGACCTACCGTCTCCACGATGTGATGCGACTTATTCTACGCGATCTTCAATGCATAATGATTATATAAATGAATTGAATGAATAAATATGATATATATTACACTAATATAATTCTTTAAATGAGGTATCTATAACCTAAAAATAAGAATTTATTCGACAAAACACGCATAAGAATAAAAAGCAATAAACACTCGAATAACAAGTAGCAATGAAATATTACTTATACGAAGCTAAGAATATGACCATATATGATATCATAAAAATGAGTATGATTCTTTAATAAGTCAATAACATTATTTAAATCATTATACAGGAGTTTTGGACACGTATGATGCAAATCAGACCTAAGTTAAGGGAAAATATCGCAATCTCATTTTTATCCGAGATTGTTTATACTTCAGAATTTACTGGGGAATATTTATTATCCACATCCATGTTTCCTCAATATGTAATATTATTTATATACTCTTACAATTGTTTAAATCCAATTTTACCCTTTGTTTAGTTTTTAGAAAAAGATATGAAATGAATCTTTTTTCTTTTTTAGTACGAGGTACTTTTTTGAATTTTCCGACCAAAGTACGAGAAGAATGTTTTTATTTAACTTATACAGCATGAATGGATTTTTTAGAACATTATTTCCATGAATATTCCTTTAACAGTTTTCAAGTTTATTTTTAATAAACTTTTTTTAGTTTAAAATTGTATTACATGTTAAGAAATGAAAAAAAAAATTGAAGTAGAAAGGATATTTTCCTCAAGAATGATGTTCAAGTGTTTTATCAAAATTATTTTACATATAAGATAATATAGGGTTCAATTTATATCCCTATTTTAACATTTATTTTATTATGTTATGATGGAATTAATTTTATGATATCCTTTTATCTTATATGGATTATTTTATGATGGCATGATGTTTAAGAATCCCATTTTTATTACATGGGTTATGCTATGATGTATGATTTATGATTTTGTGGAACACATAATAATGGTTTCATTATGAGATGGGTGGGACCTATATCTCCCTCAAATTAATTGGGTAAATATTTATATCTCATGAGATAGAAATGGCTGGAATGGCAAGTTAAACCAGTTCAGTGATACAGGACTGGAACGAGGAGTGAACTCGGCTCAGAAATAGAATTTTTGCGCAAAGATAGTCTTGGAAATGAGTCTTAACTAATAATAAATGATTTTCTATGATTATGTGTGTATGCCACAAAGTTTCATGTTTTAAGTTATGATTATTTTGATTATATTTGACTACTATGATTTATCCCATGTTATGATATTATGATCTATTTTACAGGTTAAGATTTCCAAAATGTTATGTTCTTATGATTGATATTTCTTTTGTTTGCCTTTACTGAGCATTTCAGCTCACCCTTTTGTATGTTTTATTTTCCCCAGGTCAGGAATAAGGGTATTAAGTAAGATATGTCAAAAGGGACTCTAGATATGATAAAATAAAAGGGAGACAGTGTAGATGATTTATGAACCAGTTTTTTATGTTTCCCAGTTTCTAAAGGCACTATACCTAAACGGTCCTTTCATGGTTTTGTTATATGTTGTAATAATTGTGCTTCAATTGTGAAGTAATAACAATGTATGTAAATTATGGGTTGTTATAGTTGGTATCAGAGGAAAGGTGTAGTCAACCTTTGGAAACTAGGATGTGAAAGCCTTAGTAAGAACCCTAAGGATAAGTCTAAGCATAGAACACAATCTTAGTGTTTTAGAAATGGCCATGAATAACCTATGATAAGACCTAAAGTGTAAAATTTTATTCTTTATTATGTGGTTTTCCTATTATAATTAGTGTTTCTCACACTATTCTTCTTGGTTTTAGTCAATGGCTGGAACCCGAAGAAACCGTGTTAATGTGGAATGCGATGGGCAATGCAATGATTGTCTCCCTGAGCAACCAAACATTATGGGAGCTAGAATGAAAAATCTTGTAGCCATGCTCACACAAATTTCTCAAGCTATGAATCATGCAGAACTTCCAAACGAGCAAAGGAAGGAGAAAAATTCTGTTGAATCCTTCATGATGCAGTGTCCACCCTCATTCAGTGGGTCTAATAATCCATTAGTGGCTGAATAATGGATCAGTACCACTAAAAAGATATTTTCAGTTCTTCAATGTTCTGAACATGATTAGGTCATCTTAGCAGTATATCATTTGGAAGGTGAAGCTGATCAATGGTGGAATATTATCAAGAATACGAGGCCAAGAGATGAAATTGAGTCCATGGAATGGGACGAGTTCAAGAACTTATTTTTCAATAAGTACTTCCCTCGTATTCTTCGAACAAAGACGGAGAAGGAGTTTCTTGAACTGAAGCAAAAGGATGATGAATCTGTTGGTACCTATGAAGCAAATTTTACAAGACTTGCAAGGTACTCTTCTGGGATTATTATCCAACCTGAGATTAAGATCGATCGATTCTTTTGTGGCTTAAAACCAAGTATTCGAAGGGCGTTAGCCATAAGGGACTTCAATAGCTACGAAGAAATCGTTCGATGTGCTCTCAAGGTTGAGATGGAGATTGGAGTAACCCATCAGTCATATGGGTTTGATAAGAAGAAGGAAATGGAATTCATAGGGAAATCTAAATATCACACTGAAAAGAAGATTAGTTTTCCCTTATGCTCAAAGTGTGGATAGAAACATGGAGGGAGTTGTCTTAAAGGGACAAGTAAATGTTTCAAATGTGGGAAGGAAGGTCATAGGGCATTTGAATGCCACAATGATGGGAATAATATGTCTAATGATGCGAACAAATAAAAGGCTACACAGAGTGAACCTCCTACACTTTAATGTTACAAGTGCAAGGAAATGGGGAATTATACCAATCAATGCCCTAATCCAAGGGTTGTTGATGATGATCGGCGTCAACAAACTCTTAAGGCTAAAGACAAAGGAAAGTCACATGCAATTTCTATCAGCGATGTAGAGTATGATAACGAAGTGGTGAAAGGTATACTTACCATCTACTATAAAGTAGAAATTTTTTTATTTGACTCTGGATCCACCCACTATTTTATTTATGAATAATTTTCTAAGGGTATCGCCATATTACCTTAGCAGTTATATGTTGAGTTAGTTGTGACAACCCTTAATGGCACAACAGTGGCATCAAAAGTTTACAATTCTTCTCCGATTGAAGTTTTTGGGAATGTGCTTCCTAAAAATCTTGTGATCCTTCCTATAGTGGAATTTAATGTGATTCTTGGCATGGATTGGATTTCTTTATATGGAGCTCATATCAATTTCCAAATAAGGGAAGTCACATTTCATATTCCAGATCAATCTATAATCGTCTATCAATGCAAGGATTAACATAACCTTCCAGTGGAAATTTCTACCATCTTATGGGTCTTGATTCCACTAAATGAAGGTTATTTTTCTCAAATGGTTGGAGAGAAACTCACGATTAAGAATATTCCCATTGTACGGGAGTTTGATGATGTCTTTCCAGAGGAATTGCCTGGTCTTCCACCAAATCGTGAAGTTGAGTTTTCAATAGAACTCATACTGGGTGCTTTACCTATTTCAAAGACACCTTATAGAATGGAACCAATTGAATTTCAGGAATTGAAGAAGAAACTCCAAGAGAATCTTGATATGGGATTCATACGCCCTAGTGCGTCACCATGGAGAGCACATGTTCTGTTTGATAAGAAGAAAGATCGGTCAATGAGACTCTGTATTGATTATCGAGAACTTAACAAGATCACTATCAAGAACAAATATCCTCTCCAACGCATTGATGGATTATTTGACCAACTACAAGGAGCTCAATACTTTTCCAAGATTGATCTTTGTTCAGGGTATTATCAATTAAGGATCAAAAGGGAGGATATACCAAAGTTGGATTTCTGTACAAGGTATGGACACTATGAATTTATAGTGATGCCATTTGGTCTTACTAATGCCCCTACTATCTTCATGGATCTGATGAATAGAGTACTTAGAGACTATCTTGATCAGTTTGTGGTAGTCTTTATAGACTATATTCTTGTCTATTCAAAGAGAAAGTAAGAACATGAAGATCACTTGATAATTGTATTGAAGACCCTGAGAAAGGAGAAGCTTTATGCCAAATTTACCAAGTGTGAATTTTGGCTTCATAAAGTTTCATTTTTGGGTCACATAATCTCAAAAGAGGGGATATATGTGGATCTAGAAAAAATAGAGGTTATCAAAAGATGGTCGAGACCAACAACAATAACTGAGATCCGAAGTTTTCTTGGTTTAGCTCGATATTATCGACGTTTTGTGAAAGATTTTTCACGATTATCTAATCCACTCACCAGTTTGACTCAAAAAGGAGTTAATTTTGTTTGGACGGAGTAGTGTGAAGATAATTTCAAGGAGTTAAAAAGAAGTTTATCCAGTGCACCTGTTCTCACACTGCCTTGTAGTGGAGAAAGATTTGTGATCTATAGTGATGCATCCAAGAAGGGATTGGGGTGTGTTCTCATGCAAAATGATATGGTGATAGCTTAGGCCTCATGATAGTTGAAAATCGATGAGAAAAATTACCCAACTCATGATTTGGAGTTAGCTACGGTAATCTTTTCATTAATGATTTGGAGGCATTATCTTTATGGTGAAAGGTGTGATATTTATACTGATCATAAAAGTTTAAAGTATATTTTCACATAAAAGGAGCTAAATATGCGTCAAAGAAGATAGTTAGAGCTAATTAAGGATTACGACTGCTCAATTCATTACCACCCTGGAAAAGAAAACAAGGTGGAAGACGCATTAAGTCGACAAGACCATGCTAGCTTATCTATGATGAGGATCACAAAAGATCCAATATATATGGATTTACAAAGGAAGGATCTTGGAATTATAATGGAAGGGGAAAATCTTATCTTTCTCAAATGAATGTCCAATCATCGATACATGCGAAAACTAAAGAGGAACAGAAAGAAGATGTAGAGTTACAAAAGAAGGTGAGAAATGTTCCTGAATTCGACCTTGATTTTGATGGGATAATAAGGTTCAGGAATCGAGTTTGTGTTCCTCCCATCCCAGAATTAAAGAAGGATCTACTGGATGAGGCTCATAGTTCTTCATTCTCTATTCATCCTAGAATTACGAAGATGTATAGGGACCTGAAAGAGTACTTCTGGTGGGATGGAATGAAAAGAGATGTTACTGAATATGTCTCTTGATGCTTGGTTTGTTAGCAAGTTAAATATGAGAGACAGAAGTCTAAGGGGATGTTACAACCATTACCCATACCCGAATGGAAATTGGAAAACATCACTATGGACTTTGTCACCAGACTTCCTAAAACATCCAAAGGAAATAATCCTATCTGGGTCATAGTTGATCGTCTTACAAAGTCAGAACACTTCATTGCTATTAGAGAGGATTTCTCTCTTGATCAGCTTGTCAGGATATATGTGAAGGAAGTGGTAAGATTGCATAAAGTACCCTTTCCATTATATCTGATTGGGATCCGAGGTTTACCTCAAAGTTCTGGCGAAGTCTTCAGCATACTCTGGATACAGAGTTGAGTTTCAGCACTGCTTATCATCCTCAGACAGACGATCAGTCTGAGAGAACAATTCAAACTCTCTAAGATATGTTAAGAGCTTGCTCTATGTATTTCAAAGGTTGTTGGGATCAACACCTACCTTTGGTGGAATTTTCTTATAATAATAGCTTTCACTATAGTATTCAAATGGATCCTTATGAAGCTCTATATGGAAATAAATTCCAAACTCCAACTTTCTGGGATGAAGTTGGGGAAAGAAATTCCAAACTCCAACTTACTGGGATGAAGTTGGGGAAAGAAAGCTATTAGGACCTGATCTTGTTGATGAGATGGCAGAAAAGGTCTGATCTATTCAACAACACATAAGAGCAGCTCAGAGTTGAAAAAAAGTTATGCCAATAATCGAAGAAAAGACCTAGAGTTTGAGGTGGGTGATAAAGTGTTCTTATGAATATCTCCTTGGAAGAGAGTAATGAGATTTGGAAAGAATGGAAAGTTGAGACCTAGGTATATCGGTCCTTTCGAAATACTGGATCGTGTAGGGAAGGTAGATTACCGATTGGTGCTTCCACCGAATATCTCTCAAGTTCATGATGTGTTCCATGTATCTCTCTTGAGAAAGTACATACCCTATCCTTCACATGTACTCAACTCAGAAGTTGTACCATTGGAGCAAGATCTTTCTTATGAAGAACAGCCGATAGAGATTCTGGATCGCAGCGAAAAAGTTCTACGGAACAAGACCACTTGCTTGGTGAAACTTTTATGGAGGAACCACCAATTAAAAGAAGCTACATGGGAGCTTGAGGATATGATTAGGGAGAGGTATCCTCATCTGTTTGTTACAAAGTGACGATTTTCAAGGGTGAAATTCATTTTAAGGGGGGTAGAATGTAACACCCAAGATTTTTATGAGAAATATTTTGTTATCATCAAAGGAATCATTAAATACACACAACACTTGCTTGGATTTCTTTACACACAATCGCGACCTTCCTCGATAGCTTGCGTTGTACGCAATACCAAGTTTCACTAAACAATGATATGCTATTAAAATATTATTAAAACTAGCCGTTATGAATAGTAATACCCACTTTTTGAAATTTTATAATTTTTTTCTTTCAAAATGGAATTCATTTTTGGATTCAGAATATCAATATTAGCCTCGGGTGAATTTTTGGTATTTTTCTGAAAACTTTCAATCTTTGATGAATAGTGAAAACACTAGGTTACTATTTAAAAACTGGCTTTTTATTTAAATAATTATTTATTTTATTTAAATTTATTTTAGGTCAAAATTGATATTAATACCTATATAAGTTCAATTTAATTCATTGGAGTCATTTTATAATAATTTTAGACATATAAA
Source organism: Viscum album (assembly GCA_963277665.1). NCBI lineage: Eukaryota > Viridiplantae > Streptophyta > Magnoliopsida > Santalales > Viscaceae > Viscum > Viscum album. Next base: position 25,074,589 of record OY728132.1, on the reverse strand, counting down.
AATTTTATTTAACTTTTCACCGTCTTTTACCCACCTCCTAGGAGAATTTGAAAATTTACATAAAACTTAATTTTACCGCTTCTGTGAGTGGAATTTAGAAAATCTGAGAGACACATTTAATATCAAGGAGTAAAATTTGGTTCAATAAGATAAAAATATTTTTTGGTGAATAGTTACTTTTTACTTTTTTTACCACAGTTACAAGTAAATAGGGTAATTAAGGGTAAAAATGGTATTATTATTACCCTAACACATGTCCTAATTCTATTGGATAAGTTTAATTCGACCAAAAACAACCTTAGGAATAAAATATGACTATTTAGGTCCACTCGGATTAGATTAGGACATTTATTATTATTTTATTCACAGAATAGTTAAAATAGTTAAAATCAAAGTTTAATAACTAAAACATTTTTAATATAGGGTTATACATAAGATAAATTTGACTATAAATATTCATTAGAAATATAAAAATATTTCCTACATAATGGTATTTTATTTATAATTTTTAGAATTTAGATAATTTAATTTATTTATGACACAATGATGATGCAGTAATTAACTTATTAAAGAAAATATTAACATAATTGATATTATAAATACCCAAATAAATGTAATTTGAGACATTTTATGAATTAAAATAATTTTATAGGTTAATATGACATGTTATTATTGATTTAAGTATCTTTTTTATAACTAATCATGCTGTTATGATTTTCACAAAAAATCGATTACCAAATAGTGTCAAAATTGACATAAAATAGTTTTGAAAACAAATATTATATTATTAATTGTTATTTTATTCCTAAAAATCTAAGGTTCATCAAAATAACTTAAATAAGGTTATATAGATTAATAATTAACAACTTGGGATTCGTTTTTCTTGTTATAGTAAGTTTATTAACCTTATAGTGTAAGAAAACAAGAAGACATGGTAAAAGTAAAATTATTTAACTTAAAGTTAAATATAAATGATAAGGTTAAAATACTAACCTAAACTTTTCTAAAATCTATTGTTTGAGATTATTTCGACCCATCCCTACCTTATCTTCTTAATAAATCAATTTTGAGCTATTAAAAACCGAATATGACTTTATAATAAAATAATATTTTAAGTTTTTCCTAAAGTGCCCCTCTTCTCCCTTATAAAAGGGAACATCCTCCCTCTCCTCCTCACACCACATTGAGCCTTCATGCTCGGCCAAAAACTGCCAATTTCTGTTCTCCACATCCCTATAAACATCCTAGAGGTACTGGTCTTCTTCAAAGACCATCTTGTGTGCCCTAAGAGGAGGTTAAGAAGAGGCGCTTCAAAGAAGAGGTAATGTCCGTTACCGATTCTTTCAACTCTATTTCTTCTTCTACTTCCTCTTATTTAGTTGTTTCATTATGAAGTAATAACATCAGTATCACTCATATACTGATATGTTATTATAAATATTAAACAAACCTATTTCACCTTCTATCCATCCTATGGAAAACGAAATCACCGCGCGTGGGTACGTACGGAATACCGTCTCCACGCCTTGGTGTAATCTGTTTTCCACCACCACCTTACTTGGATGTATATAATGGTGTGAAGAATAACTATATATTATTATTTTAAATTTATATTGATTCTGAAATATTTTAAATACGCTTCAATACAATTCCACGATCATGGGAATGATATCATCGCTCGTGTGTACGTACGGCCTACCGTCTCCACGATGTGATGCGACTCGTTCTACATGATCTTCAATTCATAATGATTATATAAATGAATTGAATGAATAAATAGGATATATATTACACTAGTACCATTTTATAAATGAGTTATCTATAACCTAAAAATAAGAATAAGAATTTATTTGATAAAACACGCATAAGAACAAAAAGCAATAAACACCCGAATAACAAGTAGCAATGAAATATTACTAATACAAAGCTAAGAATATGACCATATATGATATCATAACAATGAGTATGATTCTGGAATAAGTAAATAACATTATTTAAATTATTATAAAAGAGTTTCGAACACGTATGAAGCTAATTGGACCTAAGGTAAGGGAAAATCCTGCAATCTCATTTTTATCCGAGATTGTTTATACTTCAGAATTTACTGGGGAATATTTATCATCCACATTCATGTTCCCTTAATATGTAATATTATTTATATACTCCTACAATTTTTTAAATCCAATTTTACCCTTTGGTGAGTTTTTATTAAAATATATGAAAGGCATCTTTCGTCATTTTTAGTACGAGGTACTTTTTTGACTTTTATGACCAAGTACGAGAAGAATGTTTTTCTTGAACTTATACGGCATGAATGGATTTTTTAAAACATTATTTCTATGAAGATTCTTTTACAAGTTCTCATGTTTATTTTTAATCAACTTCTTTTAGTTTAAAATTGTATGAAATGTTAAGAAAGGAAAAATGTTTTTGAAGTAGAAAGGATATTTTCCTCAAGAATGAAGTTCAAGTGTTTTATCAAAATTATATTCCATATAAGATAATATAGGGTTATGTTTATATCCCTATTTTTAAATTTATTTTATTATGTTATGATGGAATTATTTTTATGATGTCCTTTTATATTATATGGATTATGTTATGATGGCATGATGTTTAAGAATCCCATTTTTATTACATGGGTTATGCTATGATGTATGATTTAGGATTTTGTGGCACACATAAGAATGGTTTCATTATGAGATGGGTGGGACCTATATCTCCCTCCAATGCATTGGGTAAAGATTTATATATCATGAGATAGACATGGATGGAATGGCAAGTTAAACCGGTTTAGTGATACACGACTGGAATGAGGAGTGAACTCGGTTCAAAAATGGACTTTTTCTGCTAAGATAGTCTTGGCAATGAGTCTTGAATAATAATAAATGATTTTCTATGATTATGTGTGTATGCCACAAAGTTTCATGTTTTAAGTTATGATTATTGGGATTACATTTCACTACTATGATTTATCCCATGTTATGATATTATGATCTCTTTTTCAGGTTAAGATTTCCAAAATGTTATGTTCTTATGATTGATATTTCTTTTGTTTACCCTTACTGAGAATTTGAGCTCACCCTTTTGTATGTTTTCTTTTCCCCAGGTCAAGAAGAAGGGTATTAAGTAAGATATTCCAAAAGGGACTCTAGATATGGTAAAATAAAAGGGAGACAGTGTATTTAAGTTTCATCACTTCTTATCATCCCCATATAGATGGTCTATCTCAGAGGACAATTCTAACTCTAGAAGATGTATTGAGAGCTTTCACTGTAGATTTCAAAGCTGGTTGGGATCAACACCTACCTTTGGAAGAATTTTACTAAAACAATAGATCTCACTCTAGTATTCAGATGTCTACTTATGAATACCTATATGAAACGAAGTTTAGAACTCCAACTTTCTATGATGAAGTTGGGGAAATAAAGCTATTATGACCTGATCTTTTTGATGAAATGGCAGAGAAGGTCAGATCTATTCAATAAAACATAAGAGCATATTAGAGTTAAGAAAAATTATGCTAAAAAAGAAAAAGAAAAATACCAATATTTTGAAGTGGGTGACAAGGAGTTTCTATGAATATCTCCCTGGAAGAGAGTAATGATATTTTTAAATGAGGTAAAGTTGAGCTCTAGTTATATTGGTCCTTTCAAAAATTTTGATCATCTTGGGAAGGTAGCTTATAGATTGGGGATTTCATTGAATCTTGAACGTGAAGTCGTGAAACCAGAAATTTATATTGATTTAAAGAATATTTTTTAGTCTAGGTTAGACCATAGGTCATCTCTCAAGGATTTTTGATAGGTTTAGAGTATGCATTTTTAACAAAAAGTACTTTAAAGGGGTGATTTTGAAAATAGTTTTAATAAAATAACTTAACTTAAAGAGTTTAATAGTTGATAAATAAAGGTAGTGTTTTAAGAATTATGAGAGAAGAATATCATTTCAAGTTCACTACACATCTTTGACAGTTCATTATTCTGAAAATTTCACATTTTTTTGTTTAATTAATTTTTTGTGGGTTGTCAAGATCTTGATTCCACTCTTACCCCTTAAAACGATGCACAAAGAAGCAACCCTTTACACAATGATCATGTTTTCAATGCATGATCATCAATTATATAAAAAGTTATACCAAAGAATACATAAATATCAATTATTTTTTAGAGAGAAAGGATGCTTTTGTTGTCCAATTGGAACAACCCAATATTCCCACTTGAAATCTCAACCCAATCGATGTTGAAATAAAGGGCATTTCACTTAATTATATAAAAATAAATAAAATAATGAGAGAATAATTTAAAGATAAGAAATAATTGAAATATTTAATACATAAATTATACAAAACTAGCAGAATAACTCGTTCTATAATTCCATCTCAAGTGTGTGTAGCTCCCTCAAAATGATCATCCACTACTTAGCTCGCCATTGAGAGGAGGAGGAGGCACGGGTGGAACTATTCCTTCATCCTAGATCCCCCTATGAGGATAGGGGGCTCCATAACTTCTTGTATGAGGAGAGGACTCCTTTGGGTCTCCAAAATACTATATTTTTTTTCCTACTGGACGAAATTTCAAATAAGGATCCCAAGCCTCCATTTTATAGGCATAGTGGAAGGTTGTTTTGGGCACATAGATTGTGTAAAACCACTTGGACCATTGTTTTAGGTGGGTATATAGAATTATCTATCTTTATGGAAAACTAAAAAAAATTCCACACATATTTATTATCTCCAATGAAATTGTGGCCTCATTTTGACACTTACATCTTGAGATATGGTTAGATAATAGCACACCACTTTTGACTTCATGCAGATTGGTGTTTTGGATAGATCAAGTCGGTTGGGCCACCAGATGGATGAATGAGGCTTGTGTTCTTTTAGATGAAATGTATAAAAATAAATTCTAGACCATCCCACAAAATTTTATCCCATTGAAATGCGTGTTTCAATATCATTGTATGGTTTATTCTACTAGTGTGCATTGATCCTACGTAGTTTGGCCCATTTTTCTTAGACATCATCATAGGCCCTTTAAATCACCTCCACCTTCAATGAGATTATCAGAACAAGTAACATTTAGCTTTTTAAAGGTTATAAAAACAAAAAAAATGGAATCAAAAAATGAAGTTCAATTTTTATTATTTTTATTATTTTCAATACAAAACTAGTTTAACATAATGGTGTAAGAGTGAAAATTAAATAGTGAATCATAGTGCGATCACACCCCCACACCTAAACATTTACACTCCTGAGAAAATTAATATTTAAAAAAATATTCATGTAGATATTCATAACTTCATAAATATTTAACATTCAATGAAAATTTAATTCCTGATAGAAATGTGATCTAATCAAAAATAACACCGAGGAGTTATTCTCAATGAGGGTGGAAAAAGACATCTCAGAAATTGTATCCAAATTAAATTTCAAGAGATACATGATAAAAATCCAAGAATATAATTCAAAAGTTAATCATGTCACTAATTCCACACATGTGTCTGTGAAAAACATTTCATGCTATTGATTCCGCTTTCTATCAAGTAAATATAAGTTATTTTAAAAGTTGTCTTCTTACATGATCCTTTCCATTGAACCTTACCTAAGTCCTTTATAATAAAATTTCAAGATCCACTCACTTAAGATTTACTAGAAGTAAAACAATAATCTCTAGACCTAGATATCCTCATATGTTGTACATTTCATTACTCCTCTCATTTAATATTTTTTTCAAAAGTTTCACTTGGAACAAATTTCACACTCTTCTCTCAACCCATGTTTGATCTCCTCAAAACACTAATTATAATAGTTATACCATGATCAAAAGTTTATGAAGGTTGGTTTTTGACCTACCAATATATAACCCATTTTGTTTTTTTCTGTGGGCGTACAATAGTCGGATAATAGGAACAAAGGCATAGGTCAATATGGTACAGTAAAGAAATAGATCACATAAATAAAGAACGTGTGGAAAAATGATTTTAGAAACTATAAAAAATCAACCTGACCTATATTTACCTTCCATAAAGTAAGAAATTTTCACACTTCATGGTTGGGTGAAATGATGTGTGGAGAGATTAAGTGAATTTTTTTTACCTTAATCTATTCACAAAAATGGTACCATTATTCTCATTTTTTTCAAAATGATAAAACCATTTATATCATCAACAAAGAAGTAAATTTAAAAAGAAATTCAAACCATAGTATTGAATTATTTATGAAATTCACATTTCATTAGATTTTTTTGGATGTTAAAATAACATTAAATATGGAAATTCAACATGAATTTTTAATAACTTTCATGATTAAACAGGAATCATTTTCCATGATAAAGTTGGTATAAAAAAATTAATAGTCTGACACAAAGGTGAGTGGGATGGAAAGGGGGGGAATTAACAATACTATTTAGCAAGCTAAAACAAAGAAAAAGAATAAACATGATGAAAATTCCTAACTAACCAAGGAATATATCCATCCCCCATGACTAAAGTGTGCAGTTGCCTCACTATAATAAAAGATAATGTGGGAAGGAAGGATAAAACGTGGTGATTTCCATTCATATATTGATTCTTGAACATGGAGTTCCTCTCTTAGGGACTCTGGAATGGCTTTGTGAAAGTGCTTCAACTAATTCCCATTGACAGTGAGGGTTTTCTTGGTTTCTTCATTTTGAACCTAGACAACACCAAATAGAGAGACATTAGTAATAGTGTATGGTCCCAACCAGTGAGAAAAAATCTTACCTGGATGCAAATTTAGCCTTTCATTGTATAGGAGGACATTCTTCCTGATGTAGAACTGAAGATGAAGAATGAGACAGTTGTGGAAAGCCTTGGTTCGCTCCTTATACATCCGGGTGTTCTCATATTAATATTTTCTCATTTCCTATAACTCCTAGATTTTCAACTTCCTTTGATCAACTACATCAAAAAGATTATAATTGCATTTTTTTAATGGCCCAGTAGGCCAGGTTCTCAATCTCAATAGGGAGGTGATAACTCTTTACAAACACAAGACAATATAGTGACATTCCAATGGAAGTTTTAAAGGTAGTATGTTAATCCCATAATGACTCATCGAGTCTAAGACTCCAATATTTTCTATTAGGTTGAACTTTTTTTGAATTTTTTTTACCTCTCTATTTGACACATTGGCTTGACCATTCGTCTATGGGTGATAAGAAGTAGACACTCGATACCAGACCCCATACTGATGCAAAATAGATTGCATTGTTTGTTTGTATAAATTAGAGCCTTTTCACTAATGATGCACCTAGGTAATCCAAACCTACAGAATATTTGGGTTCTCAAAAATTCCACAAATACCTTAGAATCATCAGTCCTTGTAGCTCGTGCCTCTACCCATTTTGAAGCATAATCCACTACCCTAATAACTTAAAGGATCAAAAATTAATTGTGAAATGGTCCCATAAATTAAATGCACCAAACATCAAAAATTTCATGGAAGAGAAAAACTTATTGTGGCATTATATTTCTTTTAGATACATTCCCCATTATTTGAAAGCAAGGAAAATATCTACAAAAAAATCATGTCCATCTCAAAAAAGTGTTGACCAAAAGATACTAGAATCATGGAACTTACAAGTACCTCATTGGGAACCAAAGTATCCCAAACAAAAAAGAGTGTGACAGAACCAAAGGACATAATAAAACTTGCTATCACGAATACAATACCTGAGGACATTATCACTATATATATGCCATAGTTAGGGGTCATTACACATTTTCCAATGAGACTCATGTTTTAAACAGTCAGCCTTTTTTTTATTTAAATTAGCATGAATTCAAAATGATACCAAATAATTTACAATTTCTCCATTACAAGGAATATCATCTTGCACTCAATACAATTTCTCATCTGGAAACATGTCATTTATGAGAATACGGGGGGATGAGTCAATGTCTGAGGATGGGTGGATCCTACTGATATAGTTAGCCACCACATTATCTTCTCCTTTTTTATCCCTAATTTCTAAATTTAATTCCTAAAGGAGGAGCATCCAATGAATGAGATATAGTTTGGATTCTGATTTATTAAGGAGATATCGGAGGGATGCATGGTCTGAGAACATAATGACTTTGGACCCCAAAAGGTATGACCTGAATCTTTCCAAGGTAAACGCGATATAAAGGAATTATTTTTCAGTTTTGGTGTAGTTTTCTTGGGCATGGTCAAAAGTACATGAGGCATAGGCAATGACATGTGGATCTTGATTGGACCTTTGTAATAAGACTACCCCAAATTCATAGTTAGAGGAATCAAACATGATCTCAATTAGTAAATCCCACCGAGGTGGTTAGATTACAAAGGAGATATGAGACTCAATTTTAAATTATTAAAAGCTTCCTCACATTCTTTATTAAAAAAAACTTTTTCTTTTTGGAGCAGTCGAGATAGGGGGTGCAATTTTACTAAGGTCATGAATGAAATGACAGTAAAATCTAGCATGACCTAGGAAATTCCTCACATCTTGTACATTTTTAGGGAAAGGTAGGGAAGAAATGACATCCACTTTTGATTTATCTACTTGGATACCATCCCCAAAAATTACATGTCCCAAAACTATACCTTTTCACACAATAAAGTGGAATTTCTCATAATATAATATGAGATTATTTTAAATATAACATTGTAGGACTAAACCAAGACTACTCAATAATTCATCAAAAGATGATCCATAAATAGTTAAATCATCCATGAATACTTCCATGAAATTCTCTAGGTAATCTAAAAAAATACTAACCATGTATCTCTAGAATGTTCCTAGAGCATTGTACAGACTAAATATTATCCTATTATATAAAAATTTACCAAAGGGGAAAGTAAAGGTTGTCTTTTACTAAATCACGAGGGAAATATAGATATGAAAGTATCATGAATACCCATCAAGAAAATAGTAATGAGACTTCCCTGCTATCCTCTCATGCATTTTTTCAATGAATGGAAATAGGAAATGGTCCTTCCTAGTGTTTGGGTTTAATTGATGATAGTCTATACAGACACACAAAATATTCTACACTCATGTTGGAACCAATTAATTATTTTCATTTTTAATTACCATCAGATCAGTTTTTTTAGGAACCACTTATATTGGACCGACCCATTGGCTGTCAGAGATTAAGTAAATAATTCCAAAAGACAATAATTTTGTTACCTAATTTTTAACCACATCTAATAGGTTTGGGTTCAGTCATCATTGTGACTGCCTCATTATTTTAGCCTCATCATTTAACAATATATGATGTGTGAAAATTGTTGGTCTAATACCAGGAATGTCATCGAGTGTCCATCCCAAAGCTTTTTTATACTCCCTCAAAAATTCAAGTAGTCTCAATTCAAGCTCAGGAGGGAGTGAACTAGAAATTATGATAGGAAACTTGTTTCCATTCTCAATATATGGGTATTTTAAATCTTGAGGTAGTTGTTTTAGTTCCCTTTTAGAGGGATTTTGGATTGATGGGAGTGTGTGTGAAAGTGAGAGTTCACTAACCTCATCTAACTGCCCAACAGAATCATCCTCGAATTAGGAATAAGCTTTTACAAGCTTAGCAGTATCATCAATGGTCTCGTAATCCTTAGTGTTCAAGAAATAATCAATTAACAAGCATGCATGACACTTTTCTAAACCAATACAATATTCAGTACATGATTCAATTCCAAGCATTTCAATCAATTATGGAAACTCAGAAATGGGATCAGGGGAATGAAAAAAGTTTTTTTAGGGGATGAGATTACATTAATTGAATTAATAAAGAGAGGAATGTTATTTTTGAGGTGTATTCATGGCATCAATGATATTGAAGTGGAAACTTTCACCACCAAACTCCATAGATAATTTAATGTTAAGGACATTAATTTTGTTTTTAGCAGTTTTAAAGAAGGGTCTCCCCAATATAATCAGGGCATGTCCATTCATCTTATCATGTTCCATTTTAAGCACATAAAAATTAGTATGAAAAATTAAATTTTGGACCCTCACAAGAATAACCTCTAACGCACTAGAAGGGTGTGTTGTACTCTGATTTTCTAATTTAAAAATAATTCCTATGGGCTTCAGTTATCTAACCTGCATTGAAGAGTAAATAGAGTGAAGCATCACATTTATAGAGGTACCCAAATCAAGCATAGAATTGGAAAAGGAATACTCACCTATGGTTCACAGAATTGAGAATGGTCCCAGATCATTGGATTTAGTGGGAAGTGATTTCTCTATAAATACTAATACATTCCTCCTAAGTCTCACCTTCTCATCACCTTGAATTCACCTTCAGTGTGTACACATATCCTTTAGAAACTTGGGATATCTTGTAATTTTATTCACAGAATCAATCAAGGGGATGTTAATGAATATTTTTTTGAATGTTTCCAATATTTCCTTATCAAGTTCATTTTCCTTTTGTTTACTTGGTTGGATGGCCCTTTGGGTAAATGGGAGAGGAATGGTTAGGATGTGTGACTCATCAACAGAAACACTCTTTCCTTTAGAATGGGTTCTTTCAAGATAAGGTTCTACCTCTTTTAGAGAATTTCTAGTGGTTGGGATAGTGGTTTCCTTTGGAGGGTATGACTCTAGTGGAGGTGCCATTTGTCTTTTAAGTATTTTTCCACTATGAAGTGTGATGGAACAAACTTTTCCATTATCCCTAGGGTTAAATACAGGTTGAGAGGGTATTTTACCTGACCCATGACTTTGAATTTCCCCCATAGAGTTAGTTAGTTGGTCTAATTGAGTTTTTAGGTCTTTTATGACTGCTTGGGTGTTTTTTTGGAATTGGAGAATGTTGGAAGCCATTTTTTTCATCATATTTTCTAGGCTAGGATTGGGTTTTGGAGGGGGTGGTTGGAATGGCCTTTGTGGTGGTTAGGTATTTCTGGGTGGTGGTGGTGGATGAATACTCTGCCTCGGTTGGTTCTATTTTTGTTGAGCTTAGTTTTAATACCCCCCCTGGATATAAGCTTGGTTTTATTTCCACCCATTTTGGGATGGATAGTATGGTTCATGCATAAAGGGTTGGTTATAGGGGCAGCCTGGGAAGATTTTCTCATAACTATCAGAAGTTTCTCTCAATTGGGGGCATTAGTCAGAGTAGTGGGTGTCAGAAGAACATATACCACAATGGATGGGAGGAGGAGATTGTGATTTCCCTTGGGAAATATCAAGTTGTCTTAGAAGGTTACTTACCTCTTTGACCTTTTTGTACACCTTCTCAAATTCTGTAGATTCCACCTCATTGACACCTTGAATGGGCACACTAGACCTCGAACTAAATTGTTGAGTGTTTTGTGCCATGTTCTTAATTAGGGTTCTTGCATCAACTGGGGTATTATCAACTATTTCACCACATACAACAACATCAATTATATTTCTATCAATAGGAATTCAACCTTCAAAAAAATACTGAATTAAAATTTGATCACTAATTTGGTGGTGTGGGATACTTGGAAATAATATTTTAAATAAATCCCAATATTCATGTAACGTTTCCCCTTGTGATTTCCTTATAGCACAAATTTCTTTCCTTATATCTTCAATTTGAGAGGCTAGGAAATATCTTTCAATAAAATGATGTTTTATGTCTTCCCAGCCTCCAATTGGTGAATTAACATAGTAAATCCAGTCTTTTGCAGTTTCTTCTAATGAAAAAGGAAATTCCCTAAGATTTACATGTTCTTCATCCACATTTTCAGGTTTTAATGTAGAAAAAATAGTATGAAATCCCTTTATGTTCTTTTGAGGTTCTTCTTTGATGAGTCCATGGAATCATGGTAATTAGTTAATTAAACCATATTTTTGTTCAAAATTTGGTGAATAACCTTGTATTTGAATATAGGTGGGTTGGATATTAACATCAGGTGAGGTTAGGTCTTTTAATGTTCAATTATTTTCATCTATGTTATGAAAGTTTTATTCAGTTTTGATGTTATTTTTATATGATGAAATGGAAGGATCAGGAAGTGTGTCGATGTTTTGTGCATCATCCTTCAAAGGGTTCTCTTGTGCATCTCGGTGTCACTCACGTTATATCCTATTCGATTTGGGTTCGAATGGTGGTAAGTCCCCTGAATTAGAATGAGTCATGCACAAAACCTAGAAAATAAATAAATCAAAACACAAAATGATAGGTAAAGGTAATAGATAAAACAAATAAATATTCACAAAATTTTCAAATATCTTATAAAAACACACAATAAAAACCAAATTGCTCCCCAGAAATGATGCCAAAATTTGAATGTATTATCTTGAAATGTCAAATTGATAGTTTTTTAAAGAATATTTTTTAGTCTATGGTATACTCTAGCTCATCTCTCAAGGAGAGTTGATAGGTTTAGAGTATGAATTTTTAATAAAAATTACCAAAAAGGGGAGTGATTTTGAAAAATAGTTTTAAGAAAATAACTTAAAATAAATAGTTTAATAGTTGATAAATAAAGTTGGTGTTTTAAAAATTATGGTAGAATAAGATCATTTTAAATTCACTACACATCATGGATAGTTTGTTGTTCTGAAAATTTCACATGGTTTTTCTTAATTATTTGGTTGACGGTTGTCATGATTTTGATTCCCCTCTTACCCCTTAAAATGATACACAATGATGCAACCCTTGACACAATGATCATGTTGTCAAGGTTTGGTCCTCAATCATAGAACAAGGGATACCAAAACATACTGAAATCTCATATATGTGTGAGATAGAATGGATTCTTGTAACACCCGGATGTTTTTAATGAAATATTTTTTTTCTTTAAATATATTTTATTCTTCAATAGCTTGATTTGCATGAAATATTTAGTTTAAACAAACCCTGAGATTCCCTTACTGTAAATTGAACAATATAACCTAGCTGTTATGTTAGAGAGAAAAAATATAACTATCTTTTAAAAATATGTGATAAATGTAAATCAATTATATATCATATTAGTTAATTGATTGAATTTATATTATTGAATAAAATTAATGAGATATGTCTATTATATAAAAAAGATATTTTTTACATTCATCAAATATATATTTTTTCATAGGGTATGTATAAACCCTATTTATTGTATAAAAACCGATACATTTTAAAAGAATGTTTTTCCACCTTTTAATGGTAAACCATTTTTATTTTAAGATTTAGACACATTAATAATTTAAATATTACAATGTAAACATTTTTTTGGAAGTATAATATAATAATTTACTTTGGTTAAAATTTTGATATTTTTGTTATAAACTTCATATTTTGATGAATAGTAAAAATACGATAAATTTTAATTAAAAACAACTTTTTTCATCGAGATAATTTATATGGTTAAATTATAATATTTAATAGTTTTAAAGTATAAATTTAATATATATTTACCATTTAATATAATATATTTCATTACCATATATTTTATATTGAATTCATAGATAAAAAAATTTCAATCTTTTGCAATGTTTTAACTTTTAAAACTTGTTTTCTCATTTCAACAACATGATTAATTTTAAATTAATTACTGAAAATTATGTGTCTTGAATTTGAAAAAATGGATTCCATATATGGAATCATTATGTAAAAATTATATTACTAGGCTAATTTTATTTTTGGGAAATATGAATAGTAACTACGGTAAATTTTATTTACCTTAGTTAAAGATAATCAAGTAATTAAGGGTAAAATTAATATTATAAATTTACCCTAACATTTTTTTAATATAATTGGATGATTATATTTTACCCTAAAATATACTTTGTTCTAAAGGGTGTCTATTGGAACCCACTGGGATGAGATTAAGACATTTAATTTAATTTATTTAAAGAAAAGTGAAAAATGTCTCACTCAAAATTTAATAATTAAATTATATTTAATATAAGGTTATACAGAATATAAATTAGATTATAAATACTAATTTAAAAGGATAAATTTTTTTCTTTATCATGGTAATTTATTTTTAATTTTTTTAAAAATATATAATTTCTTTAATTGCTTATACATTAATGATGCATAAATTATTTATTTAGTGAAAAGACAATAATATAGTTTTTATTAAATTATTAATGCACATCAAAAGGCCTAAACACTTGAAAAAACTATATTTTTCAAGTATATCTAAAACATAAGAATCCAAGAGTCTACTTTTTGACCATTTGGAGCCTTATAAAAGAGATTATGACACTTATATTATTTTATTTTAAATGATGTCAAAGTTGTGACCGTCATAATTTAATAAATATAACATTTTAAATGTTGGATTTTATAGAAGATAAATTTTACTAAAATTATTTTTATAAAATCTATTACATTTATCTTCATCATAGTATTTTATTTTTAATTTTTAAGAAAAAAATAACTATATTAAAAAAATTTACAAAAATGTTGTGGTAATTATTTTATTAAGAGAAATATCAAATAAATGGTTTTAAAAATATTAAAATAAATATTATATGAACTAATTAATATGATCCACAAATTTTATAGATGAATGTGACATGTTATAAATCTATTAAATACTTTGGTTCGAATCTATCTTCTGTGTGGATTTTATTTAAATTCAAATAAATGAATAGTGTCAAAATTGACACTATTGACATTTTATACAAATAACATATTATTAAATTGTTTAAAAATCACAAAAATATTTAAAAATTGAAAATTGAAAATTATATGGTCTAACATTTTATGAATTATCTAATTATGGAAAATTCAAAACACATAAGTATGTATTTATGAACATTTAAAATTTAGAATATTATTACCACAAATAAAATTAAATAGACTAAATAAGGATAAATGTATATAATAATGTTTAAAATAAAATCAAAACATGTATAAATTTTATTGGTTTATGATATTAAAACCATATCTCATCTCATGTTAAATGTTTATTCATTTTGGAGATTTTTAATTGGGGTTTTATTTTATTATAATTTAATATTTTTGAGGTTTCCAAAAGTGCCCCTCTCCTCTCTTATAAAAGGGAACCTCCTCCCTCTTCTATTAACTTCATTTTGAGCCTTAAAACATGGTCAAACCTTGTCCATTTACATTCTCCAATTCCTTATAAACATACTACAGGTCCTTGTATTCTTCACAAAACAACTTTAGTGATATAAGAGGAGGTTTAGAAGAGGCGCGTCGAAGAAGAGTTAATATCCTTTACTAATTCTTTCAAAATTATTTCTTCTTTTACTTCCTCTATATGATTTGTTTCATTATTAAGTAATAACTCTATTATGACTTGTATAATTATATTTTATTATGAATATGAAACAACCATATTCCATATTCTATCCATCCTATGAAAAATGAAATCACCACGCATGCGTACGTACGGCCTACCGTCTCCACATTGTGGTGTAATCTATTTTTCGTCACCAACATACTTGGATTGGTATAATTATGTAAGAAATAACTATATATTATTATTTTAAAATGATATTTATTGTTAAATATTATACATTATACACTTCAATATAATTCAACAATCATGGGAATGATATCGTCGCTCGTGCGTACATACGGCCTACCGTCTACAAAATGTGATGTGATTTGTTCTACATGATATTCATTGAATAATGATTATATAAATAAAATTAATAAACAAATATGATATATATTATACTAATACAATTATTTAAATGATATAATTGTAACCTAAAAAGAGGAATAAGAATTTATTTGACAAAACATGCATAAGAACATAAAGCAGTTAACACCCGATTAACGAGTAACAATCAAATGTTGCTAATAAACAGATAAAAATATGACCATATATGATATCATAAAAATGAATATGATTCTTTAATAAGTCCATGAAATTATTTTAATCATCATACATGAGTTTCGGATATGTACAAATCCTATCTGACCTAAGTAAGGGAAAATATCACAATCTCATTTTTATCTGATATTTTTTTATACTTAAGTATTTATTGGGGAATTTTATCATCCACATCCTTGTTTCCTAAATATTTAATATTATTTCCATCCTCCTATAATTTTTTAAATCCAATTTTACCCCTTGGTTAATTATTATTAAAATATATTAAAGGAATATTTTTTCATTTTCGGTGTGTTATACTTTTTGACTTTTCCGGAAAAAGTACGAGAAGAATGTTTTTTTAACATATACGGCATGAATGGATTTTTACGATTTAATAACACCTTATTTTTATGGATATTATTATAAAATATTTCCGGATTATTTTCAAAAAATATATTTTCTTTTAAAATTTCACATCATTTTGAGAAAAGAAAATGATTTTGAAGAAGAAATGATATTTTTATCAAGAATTCATTTAAAGTGTTTTATCAAAAATATTTTACATCTAAGATGACATTCTTTAATATGGTTATGTTTCAAGTGTAATTTCCCTATTATTTACATGTTTTTATTTTCTTTATGATGAAATAATATCCACTTGTTTTATATGAATTATGTTATGATAGGATGATGTTTATGAAGACCATTTTATTTGTTGGGTTATGATGAAAGATTTATGTTTATTTTGTTGGACACGTAAGAATGATTTAATTATGAGATGGGTGGGAATTATATCCCCCTCCAATTAATAGGGTAAAGATTTATATCTCATGAGATAGACATGGCTAGAATGTCAAGTAAATCTGGTTCAGTATTATAGGGATGGAATGAGGAGTGAACTCAGTTCAGTAATGGACTTTATCTACTATGATGATCTTGAAAATGAGCCTTGACTAATATGAAATTATTTTATATCATTATGTGTATATGCCAAAAAATCATGTCTTATTTTATGACTATTGGTATTATATTTCACTTTTATGATTTATCTCATGACATGATATTATGATCTTTTATATGTAAGATAATATTTTCAAATGTTATGTTCTTATGAATATGATATGATCGATATTTTATTTATTTACTCTTACTATCCATTTGAGCTCACCCTATTATATGTTTTCTTTCTCTAGGTCATGAAGAAGGATATTGAGTAAGATATGTCAAATAGGCGTTTATTTATGAAGAAATAAGTGGGAGGCAATGTTGATGTTTTATGAACCAGTTGCTTATGTTTCCCAATTTCTAAATCCACTATACCTATACAGTCCTTTAATGAGGTTTTAATATTTTGTAATGAATATTATTCAATTTTGATGTAATATCAATGTAATATCAATGTATTGAAATTTTTTGTTTTTATAGTTGGTATCAGAGGATTGGTTTAGGTAAACTTTGGAAACTAGGATGAGAAAACCTTTGTAAAAAAACCTGAAGGATATTTTTTAAGAATATGTTACAATACTAGTGTTTTAGATATTTTCATGAATAACCTAGGATAAAACCTAATGTGTTCTAAATTGAATTTTTATTCTTGATTATGTGGTTTTCACATTATGATTATTATTTCTCACTCTATGATTCTTGGTTTTAGTCAATGGCTTGAACCCAAAGGAATGGTGTTAATGCTGAATGTGATGGGAAATGAAATGATTGTCCCCCTAAGAAACCAAATGTTATGGGATATGGAATTAAAAATCTTGTATCCATGATCACAAAACTCTCTAAGGCTATGAATCAACCGGAATTCAAAACTAGCAAAGGAGGGAGCTATATTCTGTTGAATCCTTCATAAGGTAGTGTTCGCCATCCTTTAGTGGGTCTTCTAGTTCATTAGTGGCTGAACAATGGATCAATACCACTGAAAATATATTATCAGTTCTCCAATGTTCAGAGCATGATAAATTCATCTTAGCAGTATCTCATTTGGAAGGTTAAGTTGATCAATGGTGGAATATTATCAAGAATATGAGGAAAAGAGATGAAATTGATTCCATGGAATGGGACGAGTTCAAGAACATGTTTTTCAATAAGTACTTTCCTCATATTCTTTGAAAAAAGATGGAGAAGGAGTTCCTTGAACTTAAGAAAAAGGATGATGAATCTTCTGGTATGTACGAAGAAAATTTTACAATAGTTGTAAGGTACACTTCCAGAATTATTATTCAACCCAATAGTAATATTGATCAATTTTTTGGGGGCTTAAAACTAAGTCTTCTAAGAGAATTATCCATAAGGGACTTCATTAGCTGCGAAGAAATTGTTCAATGTGCTCTAAAGGTTTAGATATATACTAAAGTAACCCATCAGTCATATGGGTTTGATAAGAAGATAAAAATGCAGTTCAAAGGAAAATCTAAAGACCACACTAAAAAGAAGATGAGTATTCTCTTATACTCAAAATCTAGAAAGAAACAAGCTGGAAATTGTCTTAAGGGGAATACACATTTTTTTAAGTGTATAAGATAAGGTCATCAGGTGGTTGAATTCTGAAGTGATGGAAAAAAGGTGTCTAATGACGCAAATAGAGAAAAGTCTACATAGAATGCACCTCCTACAATTAAATGTTACAAGTGAAAGTAAATTGGGCATTATGTCAATCAATGACCTAATCCAAGGGTTATTGATGATGATAAACATCAGAAAACTCTTAAGGCCAAAGACAAAGGCAAGTCACATGCGATCACTATCAGAAATGTGGAGTATGATAATGAAGTGGTGAAAGGTACACTTACCATCCACTCTAAAGTAGAAAATGTTTTATTTTATTCTAGATCAACCCACTCTTTTATTTCAGAAGAATTTTCTAAGGGTATCAATGTATTACCTCAACAATTAGATGTTGAGTTAGTTGTGACAACTTCTAATGGCACAACAGTCATATCAAAATTTTATAATTCTTCTCCAGTTGAAGTTTGAGGGAAAGTGCTTCCTACAAATCTTGTGATCCTTCTTATAATGTAATTTGATGTGATTATTGGAATGGATTGGATTTCTCTATATGGAGCTCATATAAATTTCCAAGGAATTGAAGTCACATTTCATATTCTAGATCAATCTATGATCATCTATCGATGTAATAAGGAATATAACTTCCAAGTAGAAATTTATTCAATATTATGGGTCTTGATTCCCATAAATGAAAGTTATTTATCTCAAATGGTTGGGGAGAAACTCATGATTAAGGATACACCCATTGTACAGGAGTTTGATGATGTCTTTTCGAAGGAATTTCCAAGTCTTCCACCAAATCGTGAAGTTGAGTTTTCAATAGAACTCATACCGGGTTCTATGCCTATTTCAATGACACCTTATAGAATGGACCCAATTGAGTTGAAATAACTGAAGAAGCAAATCCAAGAGAATCTTGATAAGGGATTCATATTCCCTAGTGCATCACCTTGGGGAGCACCTATTATGTTTGTTAAGAAGAAATATAGATCAATGAGACTCTGCATTTATTATCAAAAACTTAACAAGATCACTATCAAGAACAAATATCCTCTCACATGAATTGATGACTTATTTTATCAACTACTTGGAGCTCAATATTTTTCCAAGATTGATCTTCATTCAGGGTGTCGTCAATTAAGAGTAAAAAAGTAATATATACCAAAGATGACATTCCGTAAAAGGTATGGACACTATAAATTTATAGTGATGCCTTTTGGTCATATTAATGCCCCCACTATCTTCATGGATCTAATGAATAGAGTCTTTAGAAACTATCTTGATCAGTTTGTGGTATTCTTTATAGATGATATTATTTTATATTCTAGGAGTAAGGAATAACATTAAGATCACTTGAGAATTGTACTAAATACCTTGAGGAAGGAGAAGATTTATGAAAAATTTACCAAGTGTGAAATTTGGCTTCAAACCGTCTCATTTTTTGAGTCACATAATCTCAAGAGATAGGATATCTGTGGATCCAGAAAAAACATAGGTTATTGAAAGATGGTCAAGACCAACAACGGTAACTGAAATACAAATTTTTCTTGGTCAGGCTGGATATTATCAACATTTTGTGAAATACTTTTCATGATTATCTAATCCACTCACCCGGTTTACTTGAAAAGGAGTTAAGTTCATTTGGACAGAGGAATGTGAAGAGAATTTCAAAGAACTAAAAAGAAGGTTAACCAATGCATTAGTGCTCACACTACCTTGTAGTGGAGAAAGGTTTGTGATCTATAATGATGCATCCAACAAGGGTTTGAGATGTGTTCTCATGAAAAATGATATAGTGATAGCTTATGCATCATGACAATTGAAAATCCATGAGAAAAATTAAAAAAATTCATGATTTGGAGTTAGCTGTGGTAATCTTTGAATTAAAGTTTTGGAGGAATTGTATTTATGGTGAAATGTGTGATATTTATACTGATCATAAAAGTTTAAATTATATTTTCACACAAAAAGAGTTGAATTTTTTCCAGAGAAGATGGTTGGAGCTGATTAAATATTACGACTTTCCCATACATTACCACCCTAGGAAATCGAACAAGGTGGCAGATGCTTTCAGTTGAAAGGATCTTGCTAGCCTCTCCATCAAGGGGATTACAAAAGATCCAATATTTATGTATTTGAAAGGGATGGATCTTGAAATTCTAAAGGAATGGGAGAAATCATATCTTTATCAAATTAATGTTCAACCATTTATACATGTGAAGATTAAGGAGGTACATAAGGAAGATGTAGAGCTACAAAATAAGGTGTTATATTTTCTGGAATTAAACTTTCATTGTGATAGGATAATAAGGTTCATGAACTGTGTTTTTATTCCTACCATACAATAATTAAATAAGGAGATATTGGATGAGACTTATAGTTTTTCATTCTCTATTCATCCTGGAAGTACAAAAATGTATAGACTTGAAAGAGTATTTCTGGTGGGAAGGAATAAAAAAAGATGTTGCTGAATATGTCTCTCAGTGCTTAATTTGTCAGCAAGTTATGGATGAGTGAAAAAAGTATAAAGGGATGTTACAACCATTACCCATACCTGAATGGAAATGGGAAAATATCACTATAGACATTGTCTTAAAACTTCCAGAAACATCTAAAGGCCAGAATGATGTATGGGTTATAGTTGATTGCCTTAAAACATTTAGCACACTTCATTGATATTAAGTAGGATTTCTCTCTTGATCAGTTTGTTGGGATATATGTAAAGGAAGTGGTAAGATAGAATGGAGTACCACTTTCTATTATATCTGATCGGGATCTAAGGTTTACTTCAAAATTCTGGCAGTCTTTAGCAGGCTCTAGATACAGAATTAATTTTCAGCAGCACTTATCGTCCTTAGACAGACGATCAGTCTGAGAGAAAAATTAAAACTCTAGAAGACATGTTGAGATCTTTATCTATGTATTTCAAAGGTGGTTGGGATAAAAACCTACATTTGGTGGAATTTTCTTAGAAAAATAGATTTCACTATAGTATTCATATGGCTCCTTATGAATCTCTCTATGGAAAGAAGTTCAAATCTCAAACTTGTTGGGATGAAGTTGGGGAAAGAAAGATGTTAGGACCTGATCTTGGTAATGAAATGGAAAAAAAGATCAAATCTATTCTACAACACATAAGAGCAGCTGAGGGTCAACAAAAAAGTTATGCTGACAACTGACAAAAAGACCTAGAGTTTGAAGCAGGTGATAAGTTCTTTCTATGAATATCTCCCTAGAATAGAGTAATGATATTTGGAAATAAGGGAAAGATGATCCCTAGGTATATCAGTTCTTTTGAGATTTTGGATTGTGTTGGGAAGGTAGCTTACCGATTATCACTACCACTGAATCTCTCTCAAGTTCATGATGTATTACATGTATCTCTCCTAAGAAAGTACATATCTAATCATTCACATGTACTAAGCTCATAAGTCATACTGTTGAATCATGATATTTCTTATGAAGAACAACTGATAGAGATTCTGGATCATAGTGAAAAAGTTCTACGCAACAAGACCACTCGCTTGGTTAATGTTTTATAGAGGAACCACAAATTTGAAGAAGCTACATGGGAACTTGAGGATATGATGAGGGAGAGGTATCCCCATCTATTTGTTTCCAAGTGACGAATTTTGAGGGCGAAATTCAGTTTAAGGGGGGTAGAATGTAACACTCGGATATTTTTTATGAAATAAATTTTTTTCTTCAAATAAATTTTATTCCTTGGTAGCTTGAATTGCACACAATCTTGATTTTAAATGAACCGTGAGATTCAATTAGTGTAAAATGACCATTATAACCTAACTATTATGTTAGCAATAATAAATATAACTAACTTTAAAAAATCTATGATAAATGTAAATCAATTATATGTCGTACTCGTTAATTGAGTGAATTACTATTAGTAAATGAAATTAATGAGATATTTATGTTATATAAAAATGATATTTTTGATATTCATCAAATAGATATTTTTTCATAGGGTATGTATAAACCCTATTTATTGTATAAAAACCAATACATTTTAAAAGAATGTATGTCTGCCTTTTAATGGTGAACCCATTTTAATTTAAGATCTAGAAAACATTAATAATTTTAATATGAAAATGTAAACATGTTCATCAGAATCAGGATATAAAAATTTACTTTGGTTAATGTTTTGATATTTTTCTGATAAACTTCATATTTTATAGAATAGCAAAAATACGCTAAATTTTAATTAAAAGCAACTTTTTTCATCAAGATAATTTATATGGTTAAAATATAATATTAAATGGTTTTAAAGTATAAATAGAATGTATTTTTACTATTTAATATAATTTATGACATTACCATTAATTTAACATTGAATTCATAGGTAAAAACATTTCAATCTTTCACAATGTTTTAACTTTTAAAACTCGTTTTCTCATTTCAACAATGGGATTAATTTTAAATAAATTACTACAACTTATGTGTCTTTAATTTGGAAAAATGGATCCCATATTTTTAATCAGTATATCCAAATTAAGTTAATATGAGACTTTTATTTTTGGGCATTATGAATAGTAACTACGGTAAAGTTTATTTACCATAGTTAAAGGTAAATCAGGTAATTAAGGGTAATAGTAATATTATAAAATTACCCTAACACTTGTCTTAATGTAATTGGAGGATTATATTTTACCCTAAAACATAATTGGGTCGAAATGGTATCTATTGGAACCCACTTGGATGAGATTAAGACATTTAATTTACTTTATTTAAAGAAAAGTTAAATATGTCTCACTCAAACATTAATAATTAAATTATTTTTAATATAATGTTATAAAGAATATAAATTAGATTATAAATAATCATTTGAAAGATAAAATGTTTTTATTTATCATGGTAATTTATTTGTATTTTTTAAGAAATATGTAATTACTTTAATAGCTTATACATTAAAGATGCAGAAATTATTTATTTAGTAAAAAATCAAGAATATAGTTTTTATTAATATAATAATACCCATAAAAGGCCCAAAAACTTGACCCAACCTTATTGGTCGATTATATCTGAACCATAATCATCCAAGGGTCAACCTGTTGACCATTTGGAGCCTTATAAAAGATATTATGACACTTATATTATTTTATTTTAAATGATGTCACAGTTGTCACCTTCATAATTTAATAAATATAATATTTTAAATTTTGGGTTTTCTAGAAGATAAATTACACTAAAAGTATTATTATGAAAAATATTATATTTATCTTCATCATAGTATTTTATTTTTAATTTTTACACAAATAATAAGTTTATTAAATAATTATACAAAAATGATGGAGTAATTATTTTATTAAGAGAAATATCAAATAAATGGTTTAAAAATATTAAAATAAATACTATATGAATTAATTAATGTGCTCCACAAATTTTATAGAAGAATATTCCATGTTAGGAATCTATTAAATATTTTTGTTCTAATATATCTTCTATGTAGATTTTATTTACATTCAAATAAATGAATAGGGTCAAAAATTGACACTATTGATATTTTATACAAATAACATATTATTAAATTGTTTAAAAATCACAAAAATATTTAAAAATTACAAATTGAAAAATATATGGTCTAAAATGTCAAAACTTATCCAATTATGGAAAATTCACAACACATAAGTAAGTACTTAAAAACATTTAAAATTTATAATATTATTACCACAAATAAATTTAAATAGATTAAATAAGGATAAATCAAAATGATGAAGCTTAAAATAAAATAAAAACATGTATAAATTTTACTCGTTTATTATATTACAACCTTATATCATCTCATAATCTAATTTGAGTCATTTTTGAGTTTTTTAAGTGGGGTTTTAATTTATTATAAATTAATATTTTTGAGGTTTCCAAAAGTGCCACTCTCCTCTCTTATAAATGGGCACCTCCTCCCTCTACTATTCACTCCATTTTGAGCCTTTAAAATCAGAAAAACCCTATCCATTTTCCTTATTTTATTTTCTAGAAACTTACTAGAGGTCATGGTCTTCCTAAAAGACCATATTTAGTTCTCTAAGAGGAGGTTTAGAAGAGGCACATTGAAGAAGAGGTAATATCCTTCACGGATTCTTTAAAACTTCTTTCTTCTTCTACTTCATCTATATGAGTTATTTAATTATTTAGTAATAACTACATTATCAATTTTATAATTATAATCTATTATTAATATCAAACAAACATATTCTAGCTTCTATCCATCCAATGAAAAATGAAATCACCGCGCATGCATGCGTATGGCCTACCATCTCCATGACGTGGTGTAATCTTTTTTTCATCACTAACATACTTATATGGGTATAATGATGGAAGAAATAAATATATATGATTATTTTAAAATTATATTTATTATAAAATATTATACACAATACACTTCAATAAAATTCCGCAATCATGGGAATGATATCATCGCTCGTGCGTGCGTACGGCCTACCGTCTCCACGATCTGATGTGATTCATTCTACATGATCTTCATTGAAGAATGACTATATAAATGAATTGAATGAATAAATATGATATATATTTTACTAATATAATTATTTAAATCATATAACTATAACCTAAAAATAATAATAGTAATTTGTTCGACAAAACATTCATAAAAACATATAGTAGTTAACACCCGAATAACGAACAACAATGAAATGTTACTAATAAACAGATAAGAATATGACCATATATGATATCATAAAAATTTCTATGATTCTTGAATAAGTCAATGATATTATTTAAATCATTATATAGTATGTTTGGATACATAAAAATCATATCATACCTAAGGTAATGGAAAATATTGCAACCTCATTTTTATCTAAGATTGTTTATACTTAAGTATTTACTAGGGAATATTCATCATCCACGTATGTGTTTCCTAAATATGTAATATTATTTCTATCCTAAAAAAATCCAATTTTACCTATTGTTTAATTTTTATTAAATTATATGAAATGAATCTTTTTTTTCAGTACGATATACTTTTGGACTTTTCCAGCAAAAGTTTGAGAAGAATGTTTTTTTAACTTATACGGTATGAATGGATTTTTACAGTTTTATAACACCTTATTTCAATGAAGATTAATCTAAAATATTCCAAGATTATTTTCAATAAAATTATTTTCTTTTAAAATTGAACGGCATTTTCAGTTAAGAAAATGATTTTTAAGAAGAAAGGATATTTTCCTCAAGAATTCATTTCAAGTGTTTTATCAAAAATATTTTCCATTCAAGATGAAATTATTTAATATGGTTTCATTCCAAGTATAATGTCCCTATTATTTACATGTTTTGATTTTGTTTTTGATTAAATGATATCCATTTGTTTTATATGGATTATGTTATGATGGGATTATGTTTATGAAACCCATTTTTTCATTGGGTTATGATGAATGATTTATGTTTATTTTCTGGAACACGTTAGAATGATTTCATTATGAGATGTGTGGGACCTATATCTCCCTCCATTGAATTGGGTAAATATTTATATCTCATGAGATATACATAGATGGAATGGAAAGTAAATTTGGTTCAGTATTACAGGGATGGAACGAGAGGCGAACTCAGTTCAGTAATGGAATTTGTCCGCAATGATGGTCCTGGAAATGAGCCTTGACTAATATGAAATGATTTTCTATACTTATGTATGTATGACACAAAATTTAATGTCTTGTGTTATGAATATTGGGATTACATTTCACTTTTATGATTTATCCCATGACAAGATATTATGATCTTTTATATACTGGATATGATTTTCAAATGCTATGTTCTTATGAACATGATATGATCGATATTTCGTTTGTTTACTCTTACTGGGAATTTGAGATCACCCTATTATATGTTTTCTTTAACTAGGTCGTGAATAATGATATTGAGTAATATATTTCAACTAATAGTTTAGTTATGAAGAAATAAGTGGGAGGTAATGTTGATGTTTTATGAACCAGTTGTTTATGTTTCCCAGTTTCTAAAGAAACTATACCTATACGGTCCTTTCATGGGGTTTTCATATTTTGTAATTAATATTCTTCAATTTTGAAGTTATATAAATTCATGTAAAGTGTGGGTAATTATAATTATTGTGTTTTACAATCATAATAACCAAAGATTCCCACTTGAAATCTTAACCCAATTAGTGATGAAATAAAAAGTGTTTCACTTAATAATATCAAAAGAAATGAAATAAGGGGAGAAGAATGGAAATATAATAAACAATTGATATATTTAACACAAAAATTACACAAAAATAGTATAATAACTAGTGATGGACCTCTATCCTAAGTGTGTGTAGCTCCCTCGAAATGATCTTCCACCATTTAGATCGCCATCGAGAGGAGGTGGAGGCTCGGGTTGAACTTTGCCTTCATCCTTGATCCCCCTATGAAGATTGGGGAATCTAACACTTCTTGGATGAGGAAAGAACGCATTTGGGTCTCCAAAATACCATATATTTTCCACCTTTACTAACTTTAAAATGAGGAGACCAATCATACATTGAATAGGCAAAGTGGAAGGTTGTTTTGGGCACACAGATTGTTTAAAACCACTTGGCCCATTGTTTTCATTGGGTAGAAATAATTATATCACTTTGAGAAAAAAAATTTGTTTCCCAACATCTTGAATATCTCCACATAAATTTTAGCTTCATTTCTACACCTACATCTTGAGATATGGATAGATCACAACACACCACTTCTGACTTCATGCAGATTCGGTTTGTTGGACTGATCAGGTCGGTTGGGCCACCAGATTGCCGAATGAGGCTAGGTTTCCTTCATATAAAATGTGTAAAAATTAATTTTAGACCATTCCAAAAATGATCCGTCTTTTTGGATACACAATTTAGTATTAGTGTTCATTTTAGTCCACTGGTGTGCATGAATTCTACGCAGTCTGGCCCATTTTTCTTAGACATCATCATGGGCCCTCCAAATCACCTCCACCTTCAATGAAATTATCAAAACAAGTAACATTTACCTTTTTAAAAGTTATAGACACAAAATAATTGAATCAAAAATGAATTGATATTTTTTATTATTTTTATAATTTTCAATACAAAACTAGTTTAGCACAGTGGTGTAAGGGTGAAAATGAAATAGTGAATCACAGTGCGATCAAATCTCTCTCAAGTCTATGATGCCTTCCATGTATCTCTCCTGATAAAGTATATATTTGATAATTCACATGTACTAAACTAAAAAGTCATAACACTGTATAAATATCTTTATTATGACGAAAAACCGATAGAGATTCTAGATCGTAGCGAACATGTTCTATGAAACAAGACAACTTGTTTGGTTAATGTTTTATGGCGAAACCACCAATTTGAGGAAGCTATGTGGGAACTTAAGGTTGTGATGAGGTAAATTTATCCTTACCTATTTGTATCCTATTTATTAACTTCAAGGGATAAATTCAGTTTTAAGGGGGAGTATAATGTAACACCCAGATGTTTTTATGAAATATTTTCTTTAAATGATTTTAATTCTTCATTAGCATATATTGAACGCAATCATGATTATAAATGAATTGAGAGGAACCATTAGTATAAAATGAACATTATAATCTAGCCTTTAAGTTAGAAAAAATAATTATATAACTAACTTATGAAAATGTATGTTGACTTCATTGTATACAAATTATTTTTGAAAAAATTAAACCAATTAAATATAAAGAATAATTTTTTATTTTTTTTAATAAATTAAGTCAACTACAGTTAGTAAATGAAATTAATTAAATACATATGTTATATATTTATTAAAATATTTTTCATCTTCATCTAATATATTTTTAGGTCATAGGATATGAATAAACACTATTTTATGTATAAAAAACTATATTTTTTAAACAAGTAATTTTACCACCTTTTAATAGAGAACCCATTTTAAATTAAAATGTTGGAACATTTATAATTATTATATGAAATAATAAACTTATTATTTTGAATAGGGATATAAAGATTCATTTTGGATGAATTTTTGATATTTTCTAAAGAACTTTCAAGTTTGGTGAATAGTAAAAATATACTAAATTTTAATTGAAAAAAAATTTCATAAAAATAATTTATATTGTTAAATTATAGTATTGAATGGTTGAAAACTATAAATAGATTTTATTTTTATCATTTAATATAATGGTGGTCATTTTCATTAATTTTACACTGAATTTAGGTGTAAAAATATTTCAATCTTTTGCAATGTTATAACTTTTAAAACCTATTTTCTCATAACAAGATTAATGTTAAATTAATTTACACAAATTATGTGTTTTTAATTTTAAAAAATTTATTCCATATTTGGAATCATTATGTCCAAATTATAAAAATATATTTCATTTATTTTTTGGCATTTTGAATAGTAACTTTGGTAATTTTTATTAATTCAATAAAAAGGGTAAATCGGGTAATTAAGGGTAAAAATAATATTATAAAATTATCATAACACTTGTAATAATATAATTGGATGATTTTTAGACCTAAATCATCCTTGGGTCGAAATGGTATCTTTTGGAGGCCACTTAAATGAGATGAGGACATTTAATTTATTTTATTTAAATTAAAGTTAAATATGTCTTACACAAATTTTAAGGACTAAATCATTTTTAATATAAGGTTATATAAAATATTAATTGGAATATAAAAAATAAATTTAAAGATAAATTTTTTTCTTTATTATGGTAATTTATTCGTAATTTTGAGGATATAAATAATTACTTTAATCGCTTATACACTAATGATGCAGAAATTGTTTAATTAGTGAATAATCCATAAAATAATTTTTATTAAAATGATAATAACCATTAAAATACCCCAAAACATAACTAAATATAATTTTTCAATTATATATCTACCATTATCAACAAAGGGTTAATTTATTAACCATTTTCTTCTATATAGAAAAGATTATTACACTTATAATATTTTATTTAAATTGATGTAAAAGTTTTCACATTCATGTATTAGTAAATATAAAATTTTTTATGTTGTATTTTTCATAATATATATTCAACTATAAGTATTATTCTTAAATATAAAGAATTTATCTTCATCATAGTATTTTATTTTTATTTTTATTTTATAAAATAAGTATATTAAATAATTACACATAACTGATGTAGTAATTATTTTATTAAAGGAGATAAAAAATAAATGTGATTAGAAATATTAAAATAAATATAATTTGGGATAATTGATATATAAAATAAATTTTATATATTACCTTTAAATCTTAGTAATATGATGAATTATTTTATTCAAATTTAACTTGTCATCCTTATATTTTTAATCATCGATGATTTGAATAGTTTCAAAATTGACATTATTGATTGTTTATCAAAATAATGTATTATTAAATTATTTAAAAAGTATAATTTTTTAAATATATATATATATAATTATTATTATATGCTCTAAAATGTTCTAAATTATTAATTTATGATCTAATTGAAATCAAATAAGTAAATTTTTTACCATTTAATATTGAAATATGTTTTACCTTAGTAAAAATTAAACAAAATAACTAAGAATTAATTAAAATTATAATGTTTAAATTGATATAAAAATGTTATAAAATTTATTTTTTTGATGATATTGCAACCTTATCTCATATAATATTTGAAACTGGGACATTTTGGAGGTTTTTGGATGGGTTTTTATTTTATTATAAATCAACATTTTTTGAGATTCCAAATGCGCTCCTCACCTCAATTATAAAAGGGCACATCCTCCCTCACTTATTCACTTCACTTTGAGCCTTAAAGATTGGAAATACCCTAAACATTTCCATTATCAACTTCACTAGTCACATTATATAGGTTTTTTTCTTCTCCAAATACAAACTCTAGTTATTTAAGAGGAGATATAGAGGGACCTCATCAAAGAAAGGGTAATCTCCTCTAGAGATTCCTACAAACTTATTAATTCTTCTACTAACTCTCCATACATTATTTCCATTATAAAGTAATAACACCAATATAAATTATATACTAATATTTTATTATGATTATGTAACAACTATATTCCATCTACTCTCCATCCTATAAAAAATGAAATCACCATGCATGCGTACATGCGGCTTACCGTCTCCAGGTCATGGTGTAATATGTTTTTCACCACCAACTTACTTGGATGGGTATAATTATGGAAATAATAAATATATATCATTATTATAACATGATATATATTTTCAAAAAAATATATTCCATCCACTTCCATACCATTTCATAATTATGAAAATGATATAATCACTTGTGCGTATGTACGATCTACTATCTCCACGATGCATTGCAATTCATTCTATGTAATATCCATTAAATCATGATTATATAAATTTATATATTGAATAAATATGATATATATTATATTAATATCATTTTGTAAATGATATAACTATAACCTAAGAAGGATAACCAAAACTTATTCAATAAAACATGTATAAGAAAATGATGCAGTTAATACCCAAATAACGTGTAACAATGAAATTTTATTTACAAATGGATGATAATAGGATGATATATGATATAATAAAAATGAATATGACTCTGTAATAAGTAAATTACATTATTTACATAATTATACAATAGGTTTAGATACATATAAAGGATATTGTACCTATGGTATGGGATAATTTCACAATCTCATTATTATCTGAGATTGTTTATACATAAGTATTTATTGGGGTATATTTATCATCCATATCCATGTTTCCAAAATATGTATTCAAAATTATTCTTTCTATTATTTTATAATTTTTTAAGTTAATTTTACCCATTGGTGAATTTCAATTAAATGGTATTATAGGAATCTTTTTTTATTTTTGATACGAAGTAATTTTTGTCTTATCCTAAAAAAGTACGAAAAAAATGTTTTATTTTAACTTATATGGTATGAATGGATTTTTACATTTTTATAACACATTATTTCTATGAATATTTATTTATAATATTTAAAGGTTATTTTCAAATAAATTATTTTCTTTCTTCATATAATTTTGAGAAAATAAATCTTTTTTGAAGAATAAAATATATTTTCCTCAAAAAAATTAATTTCAAGTGTTCTATGAAAATTATTTTTCATCTAAGATGGAATTTTTTAGAAGGGTAATGTTTTAAGTATACTATACCTATTATTACTATGGTTTGATTATATTTATTATGTAATTATATTTTTGAAATCAATTTATTTTTCATGGGTTATATTATGATGGAATGATGTTTAAAAATCCCATTTTATTCCTTAGGTTATGCTATGATGAATGATTTATTTTTTGTGGAATACATAAGAATGATTTCATTATGAGATGGGTGGTAACTATATATACATAAAATTAATTGGGTAAATATTTATATCCCATGAGATATTTAGGTCTAGAACAATAAATGATCTCGTTTCAGTAATACAGGCCTGGAACAGGAAGTAAACTGGGTTCCGTAATATAGGGCTAGAATGAGGAAGAACTCCATTCAGTAATGGAATTTTTCCTATATGATTTTCTTGGCATTGATACTTGACTAATATGAAATTATTTTCTATGCTTATGTGTATTAATAAAATTCCATGTCTTATGTTATGACTTTTGGGAATATGTTCATTGATTCTTTATGAACTTTTATGATTTATCCCATGACATGATATCATGATCTTTCATGTACAGGATAAGATTTTCAAATGAAATGTTCTTATGTCTTATGATTATGATATGATTGATATCTCACTTATATACCCTTAATGGTCATATTAGTTCTCCCTTTCTTATGTTTATTTTCCCCAAGTTATTAAGAAGGATATTATGTAAGATATGTCAAAAAGGAGTCAAGTTATGAAGGAATATGCAGTAGACAATATAGATGTCTTATGAACCAGTTGTTTATGTTTACCAGTTTCTAAAGACACTAAACCTATATGGTCCTATCATAGTTTTTTTATGTTTTTTGATGAATATTATTCAATTTTGAAGTAATATCTACGTATGTAATGTATGGTCCATTATATGCCCATGGTGATCTTGCATGATCATTGTCATTTTCGAGCATCTCCTAACCAATTTTCATGCACAAAATATTTCATGCCATATCTTTAAATCCACCACTGACAGAACCATCATGTTATATATGGAAAACACTCATGATAGGATACTCATTGACCAAAATCCAAGTCGAAATGAAGGATACATGGAAGATCAAAGTTTCCTAAAAAAGAACCAAGGGGTACATAGCATGTGACGGTGCCCACAAAACATGTGGTCCCGCTCCTTCACCTTGATATTTCCTTGAGTGTACATGGATTTATAATAATTTTGGAAGACAAGGCGTGTAGGGGATATACATGAATTGCCCATGCCACTCGGGCTCTTTCATGTCTCCTTGGTCATATCGGTGTATCCAAGTTATGTCTGTGTACTATAGTACATGGTGTTCCTCTTCACATGGAGTGGTATGAGGAGTGTAGAAGGGATACATGTCATTAC
Organism: Viscum album; assembly: GCA_963277665.1. NCBI lineage: Eukaryota > Viridiplantae > Streptophyta > Magnoliopsida > Santalales > Viscaceae > Viscum > Viscum album. The sequence continues at coordinate 25,041,850 of OY728132.1, read as the reverse complement.
ATCATTTTAACTTTTCGAAACCCTAGCCTATGCAGCCATGGGGATACATGTCGTGTGTTCATCACAGTTCACAGCATGTAGTTGTGTATTTCATAGTTTCTCAGATCTACTCTCCACACATAAAATCCAAGAGTTTCTCCACAGATATCACCTACATGCCATCAAAAGTCAGTGTATATGGCCATGGATCATAGTTTTCGGCCATCATTCTATGAAAATCATATTTCACCATTTCTTAGTGGTTCTGCCCTATGCACCACACACTTAGGTGCTTATGTTTATTGATGTTTTGATCTATGACCATAAAAACATTCATCATCATCTGTAAAAAAATCCCATAATTACCCTTGATTCATTTATTTCTCCCACATGCATCATTTCATCATGATTTTGGGGGTCCTATCAGGCTTGGTACCGCCCTGAAACGTCGAACTAAGACTGCGGGGGTCCTACCAGTGAAGATCATGAAACAATTGAGGGGGGAAAGCACTAAAACTAAGGTTTAAATATAATTTCCAAGATTTATTGTACAATGATCAAGAACATGGATAACTGGGGTTAGAAAAATCAAATATTAACTAATTAAATCAGTACACGGGTGCATGCAAAGGACAAAATTGGCAAAGATCCAATAAAGGGATCGATATGCTCAATCAATTTAATCAAAATGGGTGCAATACACAAATTTGTGAGTCTTACCTTGATATTGGATTTTTCTTTATTGAAAAACATGATTTCCAATTATCGAATGAATTCATTATGTTCTTTGTGTCCCAATCTACTTTAATCCAAAGTATTTTCATCATCCGCAGTGATTCACCAATAGAATTAGGAAGGATAAGTGCTTGACAATCCAAGTATTATGAGACTAACCCTGGGATATTATCCATGGAGATATATTTAAATTAAATCCATTTATGTCAGATTATATAATTAATTAATTGATTAATTAATCCACTAAACCTACCTCCAATTGGTTATATGTTAGGATTCCCCATGTCAACTGATTTTAGGACATGCCTAGGGTAAACACCATGTTACAGACTCAACAATGGTATAAAATTCCAAATATGATATTATATTTTACATTAATCCCATTTTCTTTAAGAAACCATGTGTTTTAAATATAAAATATATTTAATATTTTTATAAAATTAATTTCAGGCATACTGAGCCTTGAAATCACATGTCATCTCAGTTCCTAGCTCTATAAAAATATATATATATTGATATTTCAAAGTCTTAGAAGAAAAAAATTAGGTATCTACACAATTATTTTATTTTAATTGTATTTGATACCAAGAGTATACTTTATAAATTTAATAAATATATAGGAGTTCCAAATCAATTTATGAATTAATATAGAATTTATTTTGTATTAAAATAATGAATAAATGGGTTGTTAAGTCATAGAACCTAATAAGAAGTAATATATCAAGCTAATATTTATTTAAGTAAGGTACAAGCACTTTATCTCAATTATCATATATGATAAGATATGTTTTTTGCTAAAAAATTATTGTTATAAAAAATATGGGATGTTACACATGGTTTATGATTCTTCAACCTCAATAACATGTTTTAGAAATTTGAGGGGGATAAAAATAATGTATTCAGGATAAAAACATTTTTCTAGATCTTTATTAAAAAATGAGTAATTGAGATTCCACCACCATAAGTGACATATTTTAATGAATAAAGTATTATTTTAATAAATTTATCCAAACACATAGAATACCATATATGATATGAAAATAATATTTTTTTGTTAAATATTTTCACTAAAGAAAATTAGAGTTATATACATAAAATAAAATTGGTTGTGTGTCTTATAAATATATTTTTAGGAAAAAATATTGTCAAAGTGGTTAGTGGGTGTATTTTTGAACTTATAGAAGTTTAAATTTAACTAATAAAATATTATGATAGTCATAATAAAAAGTGAATATACTTTATTCTAAATGATTTTAGTATATGTCATTAAATGGTTAATGTATAAAAATACATAAGTTACTAAAATATTTCAAAGAAAATTTTCTTGGAAGTGGTTCCAAGAATGATGATGATATACTTGTAAAGAGTTCTAAGTAGACAACAATAGTTATTAACATGATAGCATTTGATTTTTTGGATTTTAGGTGTTTGAATAAGTTCAAGGACTTAATAATTAGAAAAATTATTCTTCAAATTTACCATTATTCAAACTATCTTACATCATAGATGTTACTCAATAAAGGTTTTATTATGATGGTTTTATCAAATGGTCATATGGATATGTGGAAGGAATTATATAAATATCTAATAAGGATAAGAAAATCCTAAAAGTGTAGCAAACATAAGTTTGATCTAGAATTATATCATATTTTATATAATTAAACAATTATTATATATGTTTTTAAGTATTATTAAGGAATTTTAATAATTTAAAATGTGTCATGGTATTAAAAAAATCAATCTACACTTTATTATTCTCTATCGTTGTTTGTATTGTATATATATATTGATATTTGTATCATGAAGTGATATGATAATTAACCTCTAAAAGTAAGACATTGATTTATCCCTAACTAATGTTAATAATGGATTATTATGGGTTGTGATGAAATTTTAAGTTTAATATTAGTAAGATTATTGCATTGAGATATAGAATATACTTCCGCAGCACAAAATGGGTTTTGTGTGATGGATGACAAGCTAAGTATATACCATATGAATTTTTATAAACTATGTATTTAGTATTATAGGGATTTTTTGTTTATATTTTGAGTACTCACTACTTGAGGTGTTAAATATACCTAACATGAGAACCTTTATACTTTGATACCCTCCTTACATACTCATTGAGGCTTGGATAATCAATGGTTGGTTGGGTGTATTACTAATCAGGTCATCGGTGGGAGCTTAACCAAGATACATTTTACCTCTCATATGATGGGTATAACAGCCGGTCCCTTGATGGAGATAAATTGAGAAAATTTACGATCATACATGGATAACATGTATGATGTGTTTTTCTATTTGGGTGAGGCGCATGTGATGTGCTCATTCAAAAAGTTGAATGATATGATATGTATTAATCGACTCGGTCAGTCTATAATCAATGAATTGAGAATATATGAGTAGGCTATATGGAATTTACACACTCTTTGTCCCGTGGACACTTTATTTCTTAGACAAAGGTATCATATAAAAATTCATTCTTGCATATTATGCATTTTATGGACATAGGTATAGAGATACATCTATTGGATATAAATCACACTAGATCCCTTTGTAGCTTGATTAGTTTTGATTATTTGTTGAGGCTTCCATTTTCTAACTTTTATGAATTTAAGAATTAATATTTATTTTCAATGTTATAAAATCTCATGGGGTTACACTTTTTTATTGGATGAATGGGGATTGAATTTTACTTGGAGAGCTACTCTAAAATTATTTATGATTTTATCTAAAAGGAGTTTTGGGCTATATCAAATTGTGTGATATGTGGAATTTGTATGGTATTACATGCATGATACATATGAATATTGTATTTCTTTGTTTAAGGGAACTTATATAGATTTTTTTTTTCTATCCTTCCACTACCTTAGCTTGGAATTGGGTTATTAAAGAGCTGACATTCAATTCTTCCTATATTAAAAATCATTAAATTGGACATTTCAAAAGATGAAATGCCTGGTAAAATCACGCATTCATGTGATTAATTCAATATAGGAAATATAATTAACTCATAAATTATAAATTTAATATTTAATATATGGGATCATCCCCATGGAAATATATAGTAGTAAAAAACCATTGAGATGTTGTGGTTTCTTCCCCACCCCTCAATATCCTATTGATTTTCCCTCTACCTGAAGCTCTATATTCCTAATTAATTTTCCCCATGAGACTCTAGTATTTCATTGGAGGTAGAAATTTCATGTACATGCAATGATTTGTTCATATTAACTCATGGATACACTACATAGTGGGGATTCTAATGGCTACCCTTGAGTGATCTTGATCGAGCATGAAGAAAAATTGACGTAGTAGTGATCAATGGTGTAAGGTATACACATGTATTAGTTCATCATTTTAGTTATCACATGGTTTTGGGTTTCATTCAAGGTGATCTGGGGATTATGGTTTCTTATTACTTTAACTACTTATATGAAATTTTATTCTATCCTATGAAACCCAACAACAAAACCATACCTCTAAAACAAGTAGTGAACACACCACCTAATTGTCAAGTCAGGCCCATTTGATCCTATATAACTACACCAATTAAATAAACTAATGATACCATCATCAAATCCAAGAAAATAAGGAATTGTTAACAAGAAATCAACCTTATAATCATATCAAAAAATAGCCCTTTAAACCAGGTCTTATTATCCTTCAACCCAAAGTCACTATGTATTGTCTAAAAAACACTTGAACAATCACATTGAAATACCATTTCAATTCATTGTTTGGAATTTGGCACTTCAAATCCATCCAAAATACTTTTATTCATTAACACTATCCAAAACTCATCAATTCACTTCACACTTTTTTAAAACTATAAAACCAATAAAAATAAAATAAGGATAAATCTCATGAATCATGTAAAGAAAACCAACCACCTAAAACCATCCATGATTCTAAAAAACTTTTGGAAATCAATCTATATATGGTATTTCTCTCATCCAAATTCAAGGAACTTTAGGAAGGTCAATACATTCTTGAATGAGGCTCAAAGCTATTTTTGTTCTATTCATAAACATAACAACAAAGTAAAATATATTCCAAATATCTAAGATTTATAAATTCATCCCTTCATTCCATTAATTTGAACACAACAGGTCATCTATCTATTCTTATTCCTTCTAAATTACAATGTTGAGTATCCACATAATCATCCACACACATTCAAATTGAAAATGTATAAATAGAAGGAAATAATCCCACGGAAATCATTCACCACCTAATAATCTATTATACCACTATACTAATTGAAAATATATGCTTTTTAACATTCATAATGGTGAAAAAAAGAATAAATTAAAAATCATAGATGAGAAATTTGTCATAAAAACTAAATAAAACTAAAACTAAACCCCCTAAAAATATACCTTCTACCAAGTATAAGGCCACTGCCCCTCCAAAATATACAAATTATAAGGACATAAAAATAAATAGAAATATAACCATTTAAAATTAAACTAAATTGGTACTAATTTCTCTTTAAGGAAAAATTACCCTATATTTCCTTTAAAATTTGTAGGGAAATTGATCGTACCACGATCCACTGTTTCATTTTCACCCTTACATCGCTGTGCTAAACATATTTTGTATTAAAAATTATAAAAATATTATCAAATTGTGATTCATGTTTGATTCATTAATTTTGTGTTTATCACTGTTAAATAGTTCAATGATACTTGTTTTGAAAATTACAATGTAGGTGGAGGTGATTTTGAGGGCCCTTGATGAAGTGAAAGAAAAATGGGCCAAAATTGCATGGTTCCATGGACATCTGTCCACTGTTTTAAATATTACACAAAATCCATGCATCCAAATGGGATGAAATTTTGTGGGCCTGTCCAAACATCAATATTCTACATTTCATATTGAGTAACCCAATCCTGATTCGGCTTTCATAGGGCCCATGTGAACTGATCTGTCCAAGACACCGAACTTGGACCAAGTCAAATGCGGTGTTCTGTATTTTATCAATATCTTGAGCTTTATTTGTCCAAACGGTTCCAAACTTTCTGTGGAGACATTAAAGAGGTAGGGATAAAACTTTTCTATTTTCTCCAAAGTAGGATAAGACTGTCTGAAGGCCGAAACGCATCGTTAAAGTGGATTGATGAAATCTATGTGCCCAAAACCACCTCCCACATTTCCTATAAAAGGACACCTTGGGATCCTCATTTGTAAGTTCGGCCAAGGAGTGAAGTTCTACCAATTTGGAGTCCTAGAGGAGTCTCCTATTCACCTTGGAGGTTCTTCAGGCCCCTATCCTCATAGGGGGATCAACAATGAAGAAGGAGTTCAACCCGAGCTTCCTCCTCCTCCCGACGTCGAGCTAAAAGTTGGGTGTTCGTTGTGAGGGAGCTACACACATTTCAAGGGAGTTACGATGCATAAATTAGCTAATGGTTTGGAGTAATTTGGGTGTTTAAACATTTCATTCCATGTATCTTATTTTATTCCAGATTTGAATGCTTGATTTGATACATGTGAGTGATATGCTGTTAATTTCTAACTGATCGGTGTGAGGTTTTGAGTGCGTGACTTGTGTTGTTCCGATTGGACATCACAAGAATCCTTTTCATACCCACCTTATTGGGATCTCAATATGCTTTGGAAGCTCTTATTCCATGCATAAGTACTGGACCTTGACAATACGATTGTTACGTCAAGGTTGGGTCCTTTAAGCATTGAAATAAAAGCTTAGGAATTAATCGGGATTCCAATTAACTCCAACCAAAGAATTACTCTAAACCTGAGATGAATCTCTATGAACAATGAACTTGATATGTGTGTAGTGAAATCACATCGACCCTTTTATCTCATATTTCTCAAAACCCACTTGGTCACTCATTTTTTAGGCTATTTCAACTAAGTCATTGTTTTAAACTGTTTTCAAAACCACCCCCTCTCTTAGTCATTTTTATTAAAAATACACACTCTAAACCTAACAACGCTCCTTGAGAGACGACCTAGGGTCTTCCCTAGACTATAAATCAACCTTAAAAATATAATCAATTTTACGTGTCACGACAGCACGGTCAAATTTTGGCGCCGTTTTCGGGGAGCGCTTTGGTTTTTTGTGCGTGTTTTTGATAAAAAAAAAATTGTAATTTTTGTGAATATTTGTTTGTTTTATCTTATACCTTTGAATTTGTTTTTTGTTATAATTTATTTATTGTGTAGGTTCTTTTTATGACGCGTTCTACTCTGGGAGACCTACAAACTTTCGAACTCGAACCGGAGAGGATCCTACATCAACGAAACCGAGACATACAAGACCACACTTTGAAGGAGGAGACATCAAATCTTAAAATTATTCTTGATCGTTCTTCTTCTTCTGAAACCAAAGTTAAAACTGAACATAACTTGTATATCATGGCTGAAAATAATAGAACACTAAAAGAACTAACCTCACCTGATATTGATATCCAACCCACTTACATTCAATTACAAGGCGAGGCACCCAATTTTGAACTAAAATATGGTTTAATTCATTTATTACCAAGATTTCATGGACTGCCTGGAGAAGATCCACATAAGCATTTAAAAGAATTTCATACTATGTGTTCAACCTTAAAACCTGCTAATGTGGATGAAGAACAAGTGAAGCTTAGGGCATTCCCATTTTCATTAGAAGACACTGCAAAAGATTGGTTATACTATGTCAATTCACCAATTAGGGGTTGGGCAGACATGAAACGCCTTTTTCTTGAAAAATACTTCCCAGCCTCTCGAACTGCAACTATAAGGAAAGAAATATGTGGTATAAGACAATCTCAAGGGGAAACATTACATGAATATTGGGAACTCTTTAAAAGGTTATGTTCAAGTTTCCCACACCACCAAATAAGTGATCAACTTTTAATTCAATATTTTTATGAAGGTTTGATTCCTATTGATAGAAATATGATTGATGCTGCTGTAGGTGGTGCATTGGTAGATAAGACCCCAATTGCTGCAAGAACCTTCATTGAGAACATGGCACAGAACACTCAACAATTCAGTACACGGTCCAGTGTTCCCATTCGAGGTGTCCATGAGGTGCAAAGTATTGAGTTTGAGAAGAAGGTGGACACGAAGTTCGAAGAGGTAAGTACCCTTCTACGACAACTTGCTCTCTCCCAAGGGAAATATCAATCTCCTCCTCCCATCCATTGTGGAATCTGCTCTTCTGACACCCACTATTCTGACCAATGTCCTCAATTGAGAGAAACTTCTGAGAGTTGTGAGGCAATATTTCCAGGACGCCCCTTTAACCAACCCTTTAGGAAAGAACCATACTATCCATCCAACCAAGGGTGGAAGGACAACCAAGCCTATAGGAAAGGGGGGTATTCAAACCAACCTCAATAGCAATGGAACCAACAGGGTCATAGTAGTCATCCACCACCACCCAGAAATCCTCAACCACCCCAAAAGCCATTCCAACCACCCCCTCCAAAAACTGAGCCTATCCTAGAAGATATGATGAAGAAAATGGATGCCAATAATATCCAATTCTAACAAACCACCCAAGAAGCCATACAAGACCTAAAGACCCAACTAGGCCAGCTTGCCAACTCGGTGGGGGAAATCCAAAGTCATGGGTCGGGTAAACTACCATCTCAACCAGTAGTAAACCCTAGGGATAAAGGAAATGTTAGTGCCATCACCCTTAGGAGTGGGACACAACTCAAAATCCAAATGACCCCTCCATTAGAGTCCTCCCATACAAAGGAAACCACCATCCCAACTGCTGAAAATGGTCCAAGAGAAGAAAACCCTTTTCCTGAGAGAAGCCCTTCCAAAGGAAAGACTGTGGCTGTTGATGAGCCACCTATCCCAACCATTCCTCTTCCATTTCCTCAAAGGGATGCCCAACCTAGGAAACAAAAAGAAACCGAACTTGATAAATAAATCTTGGAAACTTTCAAGAAATTACAGGTTAACATTCCTTTGATTGATGTTGTGAAGCAAATTCCAAGATATGCCAAGTTTCTGAAGGAGATGTGTACACACCGAAGGAGGCTTCGTGGTGATGAGAAGGTGAGCCTGGGGAGGAATGTTTTAGCATTGATAGAGTCATCACTTCTTACCAAGTGCAATGATCTTGGGACATTCTCGATTCCATGCACCATAGGGGAGTATTCATGTTCCAACGCTATGCTTGATTTGGGTGCTTCTATTAATGTGATGCCTCACTCTATTTACTCTTCATTGTAGGTCGGTGAACTGAAGCCCACTGGTATTGTCGTTTAGCTAGCAAATCGGAGTACGGCACACCCCTCTGGTGTGCTAGAGGATGTTCTTGTGAGGGTGAAAAATTTAATTTTTCCTGCTGATTTTTACGTGCTTAAAATGGAAGATGATAGGATGAATGGACATGCCCCAATTATATTGGGGAGACCTTTCTTGAAAACCACCAAAACCATAATTAATGTCCATAATGGTACATTATCTATGGAGTTTGGTGGTAATATTGTCCACTTCAATATCCTTGATGCCATGAAGCACCCCTCAGAAGAACACTCCTCTCTCTCTATAAATTCAATTGATGTTCTCCCTTCCCCTGAAACAACTTATTTTCATTCACCTGATCCCCTTTCTGATTTTTCTTCATTGATTGAAATGTTAGGTAATGAATCATGCATTGATTGTTGTAGCGGTTTAGAGAAATGTCATGCATGTTTGTTAATGTATGATTTCTTGAACACAGAGGATCACATGACCATCGATGATACTGCTAATCTTGTAAAAGCTCATTCCTCATCTGAGGATGTTACCATTGAGAAGTTAGATGAGATCAGTGACTTCTCACTTTCACACACACTTCTGTCAATCCAAAATCACCCAGAATTGGAACTGAAACAACTGCCTCAAGATTTAAAATACTCATATCTTGAGAATGGAAACAAGTTGCCCGTCATCATTGCTAGTTTACTCCCTCCTGAGCATGAATTGCGACTGCTTGATCTTTTGAGGAAGTATAAACAAGCTTTGGGATGGACACTTGCTGACATTCTTGGCATTAGCCCATCAATTTGTACACATCATATTTTATTAAATGATGAGGCTAAACTAGTGAGGCAGTCACAACGTCGACTGAACCCAAACCAACTTGATGTTGTTAAAAAAGAATTAACAAAATTGTTGGCTGCTGGAATCATTTACCCTATCTCTGACAGCCAATGGGTTAGTCCTGTTCAAGTAGTTCCTAAAAAACTGGCCTTACTGTAGTTAAAAATGAAAACAATGAATTGGTTCCAACTTGTGTGCAGAATAGTTGGCATGTCTGTATAGACTATCGCCGACTAAACCAACACACTAGGAAGGACCATTTCCAATTGCCATTCATTGACCAGATGCTAGAGAGGTTAGCAGCGAAGTCCCATTACTGTTTCCTTGATGGGTATTCTGGATACTTTCAGATCCATATTTCCCCTGAGGATCAGGAAAAGACAACCTTTACTTGCCCCTTTGGTACATTTTCTTATAGAAGGATTCCATTTGGTCTGTGCAATGCTCCAGGTACTTTCCAACGATGTATGGTTAGTATTTTTTCGGATTACCTGGAGAATTGCATGGAGGTTTTTATGGATGATTTTACTGTTTATGGATCCTCTTTTGATGAATGTTTGAGTAGTCTTGCTTCTGTCCTACGTCACTGTATTGAAAAGAATCTCATATTAAATTATGAGAAATTCAATTTCATGGTGCGACAAGGCATAGTTTTGGGACATGTCATTTCTAGGGAAGGTATCCAAGTGGACAAATCAAAAGTAGATATCATTTTCTCCCTACCATTCCCTAAAAATGTTCGGGATGTGCGGTCTTTCCTGGGTCATGCTGGATTTTATCTTCATTTCATTCGTGACTTTAGTAAAATTGCACTCCCCCTCTCCCGATTACTCCAAAAAGAAAAAGAATTTGATTTTGATAAAAAATGTGAGGAAGCTTTCAATAAGTTAAAATGGAGTCTCACATCACCCCCGGTAATCCAACCACCTCGGTGGGATTTACCATTTGAGCTCATGTGTGACGCCTCTAACTATGCTGTTGGGGCAGTCTTGTCACAAAGGGTCGATCGAGCTCCACATGTCATTGCCTATGCCTCACGTACTCTGGACCCTGCCCAAGAAAACTACACCACCACTGAAAAAGAATTTCTTTCCATTGTGTTTTACTTGGATAAATTTAGGCCATACCTTATAGGGTCCAAAGTCGTTGTGTTCTCAGACCATGCAGCCCTCCGATATCTCCTAATGAAACTAGGAGCCAAACCACGTCTCATTCGCTGGATGCTCCTCCTTCAGGAATTTGATCTAGAAATTAGGGATAAAAAAGGACCATAGAATGTGGTTGCTGACCATATCAGTAGGATTCTCCCATCCTTGGACATTGACTCATCCCCCTGTATTCCCATAAATGAATTGTTTCCTGATGAGCAATTGTACCGAGTGCAAGATGTTATTCCTTGGTATGCTGAAATTGTAAATTATTTGGTAGCATCTTTCATTCCTACTGATTTCACCAAAAACCAGGCCGACCGTCTAAAACATGACTCTCGTTGGTACATTTAGGATGACCCCTACCTCTGGCGCACATGTAGTGATCAAGTTATTAGGCGTTGTGTTCCCGATAGTGAGTTTCAATCTGTCCTTAGGTTCTGCCACACACTTGCTTGTGGGGGCCACTTTGGTCCCCAACGGACTGCTCGCATGGTCTTAGATTATGGTCTCTTTTGGCCCACATTGTTTAGGGATGCCCATGAATTCTGTAAATCTTGTCCTCGCTGTCATAGAATGGGGAATGTCTCTAAAAGAAATGAGATGCCCCAACAACCCTTACTCTTCCATGACATTTTTTATGTTTGGGGCATTGACTTTATGGGGCCATTCCCCAATTCATTTGGGAACCTTTACATTCTTCTGGGAGTGGATTATGTTTTAAAGTGGGTAGAGGCACGAGCCACGAGGACAGATGATTCCAAGACAGTTGTGGAATTTTTGAGAACCCAAATATTCTGTAGGTTTGGATTACCAAGGTTTATCATCAGTGATCAGGGTTCTCATTTCTACAACCGCCCAATGCAATCTCTTTTGTGCAGGTACGGGGTTGGGCATCAAGTGTCTACTGCTTATCACCCACAAAAAAATGGTCAAGATGAAGTATCAAATGGAGAGGTAAAACAGATTCTTGAGAAAACGGTTCAGCCAAACAGAAAAGACTTGAGTCTTAGACTCGATGATTCGTTATGGGCTTATCGTACTGCATTCAAAACTCCAATTGGCATGTCACCATATCGGCTAGTTTTTGGGAAGAGTTGTCACCTCCCTGTTGAGGTAGAGCACCGGGCCTACTGGGCTATTAAACAATGCAATTATAATCTTTCTGGTGCAGGTATTCAAAAGAAGTTGCAGATTCAGGAGTTGGAGGAAATGAGAAGAGATTCATATGATAACTTCCGAATTTATAAAGAGAGAACCAAGGCTGCCCACGACCACCTCATCCTTCATCGTCAATTCCACATCGGGCAGAAGGTCCTCCTATATAATGTAAGGCTGAAGTTGCACCCTGGTAAGCTTCGTTCCCATTGGTTTGGACCTTACATTGTTACTAATGTCTCTCCATTTGGTGTTTTCCAGGTTCAAAATGAAGACACCAAGCAAACCTTCACTATCAATGGGCAGTGGCTGAAGCACTTCCATGAATCCATTCCGGAGTCCCCAATGGAGGAACTCCATGTTCAAGAAGTGGTCTATGAATAACACTCAAATGCGGTGTTCTGTATTTTATCAATATCTTGAGCTCTATTTGTTCAAAAGGTGCCAAACTTTCGGTGGAGACAGTAAAGAGGTAGGGATACAACTTTTCTATTTTCTCCAAAGTGATATAAGACTGTATGAAGGCCGAAATGCATCATGCAAGTGTATTGATGAAATATGTGTGCCCAAAACCACCTCCCACGTTTCCTATAAAAGGACACCTTGGGCTCCTCATTTGTAAGTTCGGACAAGGAGTGAAGTGATGCCAATTTGGAGTCCTAGAGGAGTCTCCTATTCACCTTGGAGGTTCTGGAGGCCCCTATCCTCATAGGGGGATCAACAATGAAGAAGGAGTTCAACCCGAGCTTCCTCCTCCTCCCGATGTCGAGCTAATAGTTGGGTGTTCGTTGTGAGGGAGCTACACACATGTCAAAGGAGTTCCGATGCATACATTAGCTACTGGTTTGGAGTAATTTGGGTGTTTAAACATTTCATTCCATGTATCTTATTTTATTTCAGATTTTAATGCTTGATTTGATACATGTGAGTGATATGCTCTTAATTTCTAACCGATCGGTGTGAGGTTTTGAGTGCGTGACTTGTGTTGTTCCGATTAGACATCAGAAGAATCCTTTTCATACCTACCTTATTGAGATTTAAATATGATTTGGAAGCTATTATTCAATACATAAGTACTGGACCTTGACAATACGATTGTTACGTCAAGGTTGGGTCCTTTAAGCATTGAAATAAAAGCTTAGGAATTAATCGGGATTCCAATTAACTCCAACCAAAGAATTACTCTAAACCTGAGATGAATCTCTATGAACAATGAACTTGATATGTGTGTAGTGAAATCACATCGACCCTTTTATCTCATATTTCTCAAAACCCACTTGGTCACTCATTTTTTAGGCTATTTCAACTAAGTCATTGTTTTAAACTGTTTTCAAAACCACCCCCTCTCTTAGTCATTTTTGTTAAAAATACACACTCTAAACCTAACAACGCTCCTTGAGTGACGACCTAGGGTCTTCCTTAGACTATAAATCAACCTTAAAAATATAATCAATTTGACGTGTCATGACAGCACGGTCAGAAATCTTGGGGTGAGGAAAAAATATTCTCAAATGTGACCCTAAAATATTATTTATAGAAAAAAGTACCAAAATCATCGAAAAACATTATACAACACCTTCTAATAATAAGTAACTCAAACTTCTATGATCAAAATGAAACTCACACATAGGGGAAAACACCACTAACTTGACATAATTACATTGAAAAAAATAAAATAAAATATCATATACTATAGGTAAAATTACCAAATTTACCCTAAAGTGTAAAATGATAAAAAATACATCAAAATATACACAAACTCTGATACAAACACACCCAAATATGTACATATAAATATTATATAAATATTTTAATTTTACAAAGAAAAACTTATCAATCCAAAAAAACATTCTAATAAAAAATTCATATCATTTTTTAAACCAAAAAAAAATCCATAAAATCCTTTAAACACCCATTAAAACCAATAATTTTTTTGAAATATTTAAGGATATTAAAAGTTGATTTTACCAAAACCATTAAATCAAAAAAACAAGTTTTAACATAAAATAGTAAGAAAGTGTAACTATATATTTTTTCACTTATATGATTTTATTATTTCATGTCCTAAGCATCCTACATGGCACACATTTTTATATTAGGTAAAACCCTAAATTCTATAAAAACTTCCTAAAATCGTACCATTAAAATAAAATATTTAAGGAATACTCACCTACCACTAAATTAGTTTCAATCAATCTTATAACATCATGAAATATATATATATATATACCTACTCTATCTATCATGAACAAAATCGTTATCATTTAGTATAGTTTTAACATGCCTTGTTAAAACCCTTGAGTTATATACCTTATGTTAAACACCAAATTGAGATATAAATAAAAGGATAATGAAATAAATTTAAAAAAAAAGTATCTACCTTTGATCTACAACATATAAAGTTTATTATGGAATATAGATATGATATAATTGGGATAAAACAATAAAAATCCTCAAAATTAGGAATTCTTTTGAGTGTCTCTCATGGGAGGAAAATAATGTGAGTGATTTGGTAAATTTTATGTAAAAATATAGAAAAACTAGTCTAATTTTTTTTAATTCATAGTTTTTATACATGACCCACAACCCATGTGACAAAAATGATTTCCTATTGATCCTAAAATTATCTCAATGAATTATTCAAAAAAATCCCATCAAACCATTCCCTAATAGTGAAATACACTTTGAAATAAAATACACTATTAAGTGGGCTATAAATCACCTTTTCATTTTCCTGGGTTCTCAAACTTTATACCACTGCACCTCCAAACACATCGTAACACTCTATTACCTTCTAAAGCTTCATTAATATGATAAATGAGGTCTTTACCAACACATATTTTTATTTCAAGGATTTATTATCCCAATATATCCTAAATATTCATCTTTAAACTAAAATAATGGAATTAGAAATATGTACCTCTTAAATATTTCATATCCATAAAAAAAATAACTATAATTAAATCAATTATACAACCTCTAAAAAGAAGGGTACTAAATAAAACATGTTTTTATCACAATTGGTTTAGATAAAATTATTAAATAATGAATAGATATATTAGATATTTATGCCATTATAAAAAAATTATCATTTTGATAAAAAAAAATCAAAGGTGGAGATTGAAGATCCTTTTTGAGACATATAGGAGACTAATGAACATTTATTTTGGTACCAATATAATTTTGAAGACAAATTCTACATGGGTGATTGAATAAAGGTAAATTGTTTATGAAAAATGGAGTTGATTTTATTTTATTATTACTAAATAAAAAAAATCATCTAAACACTTTCCTTATACTATAATTTAATTGGTGATAAATTAAGTTTTTTAGATTTATTGGGGTTAGTTTAAGTTCTATAGAAGTTTAGAAGATTTTTGGGGGTCATATGATATATTCTATAAATTTACTAAAACCAGTCTATTTTTTTGAAAATGAGTGAATGAAGTAAGCATGAATAAAATTTGGAAAAGTTAAGAAATTATTATTCTCTTGTTATGAAGTTTCCATTAATTTAAAAAATTGATTGTGAATTTAATATAAATTCACCATAAATGAAATTTTGAAAAGGGGGAGTGATATTTCATTTGATTTGAAGTGAACATAAATTAAGTGAACATGATAAATATTTGATAATGTAATTAAGTGATAACATATTTTATATGAATTGGTTGTATATCTGAAAAATCATCTATGAATGAAATTTTACCTGAACTAATTTTTAATGAAATTTGATATAGGGAAAGTTGTGTTTCCTTTTATATGAAGTGACTATGAGAGAAATTTGGAAAAGGGGGAAGTGTCCATGAAGTTCATATGAAGTGACTATGAGTTTTTACTTCATCAAATTATAATATTTTTCAAAATAATATATTTATATTCTATAAGACAATATCTTTATAACATTTCATATTCCATGAAGATCCCTTGAATATTTTTTTATGAAACTTAAAATGGATTATGTGACTTGTATTATAAATATTTTATGGAATATATTTTTTCTATATTAAAAAATACTGATTAGAGATATAATATTTTCATATATAAGAAAGTAAAGAGGATATTTTTCTAGATTTTCATTATAATATAGAGACTTTATAAATAATAGTTGGTTGAGATTCTTAATGAAACTAAATAGGTGTTTAATGTAAATATATTGATTATGATTCCCTGAGATTTGGATACTTCATTTCACTTGATGCTCCCACTCTCACTTTCTCAACACTTTTGATTTCCACTAATGGTGGTGTAATTATCCCCACCCCTACTACTAAGGGACATGAAACCTCCTACTATTCCCCTTCCTATTATTCTTCATCCCTAAGACCCCCTGCCATATTTCTAAAATATATATATGATTCATGTAAGCATAAAGGTATATAGACTTCAATATGTGATTTTAGTTATTGAGTTATTTTCTATAGAATTTACAAAGGCATTAGTGTTTCATGATTGTTCATTGGTTTTACACTTCAGTCATTTGAGACCCTTGGTCTATGATTTTACCCTACATGTTAATAGTGTCTGGGACATAAAGAATTCAGTTATTATGGGACTCCTTAACTCATATCTCCTTCTCCCAAAATTTGAATAATATGATTACATTTTCAAGGTATGGTTGATATATTCTCATTTTTTTTACTTATTCTAATTAAATATCTTTCGAATGTCTTTTAGATTTCACTTACAGTATGGCCATTCTCTATAGGTAGTGTGGGTGAGAATTTTAAGCCTCCTTGTACCCTTATTAAACCATTTTATGATGTTAGTTATATAAAAATACTATGGAAAGTTTCCTTTCTTCAATGTTTTAACATGGGAACTTTTAGATCTTATTCCTACTTGTATCTATGTAGATATTAAACAAGAGAAACCACTATTATAGTTTATGCAGTTTGATATAGTATAATAATATGAGTTCAAACAATTTATTATTTATGAATTTTTAATTTTATTCTATTTTCACTGAAATTTTAAAGAGAATATTTCATAATTGTTTCAATGGATTAAAAATATTATTGATGATCACACTACTTCAGTTATAGTGGATGTTATAGTTGAGAAAATTGATTCTTCTCTGCAAGGTTATATCGATGGTTGTATTGAATTGATTTTGAGTGTGTAATACCTTAATTCCAACTAGAAATTGGTTATGGATTATAATTCACACCCAGTAATTCACTAATCTTAATTTTCATGAGGAGGAACATGATATGGCAGTTTAACTAGAGTCTTTAGAGGTTTAGGAATGAGGATTACTAAATTGATTAAGGAGGCATACTTTCACTCCCAAACCAATCACCATATACATCATATCTTAGAACAAGATGGATCTTTATGGACATAAAAAATCTATCTTCAGGTTATCTAATTGTTAATATAAAAGATGATTTGGTATCAGTGCCTCTGATAAATTATTTTAAAAGAGGTGGACATCTTCTTGGTTTGAGGGAGATGGATCAGAAAGTTATGAATTATGATTTGAGACCCATTTTAAGACAATAAATATTTCATTATCCCTATACATAATATCAAAATACATAAATGAAATAAATTTCTATATTGAATAAGAATAAGAGTATAAGTAATATTAATATAAGATGAAAATTTGGTACAAAGGATTGAGAAATACCAACCTCGAATTTTAAAGATCATTTTGGAAAATGAGAGACCTCCTAGATTAATAAAAAATTTCCTAAAGTTATGAATTCAAGAGGTTATCATAGATTGTAATTATTAGGTGGAAATATATCATATGATACTACCATTCAAGTGGTTTCTAATAAGAGTAAATTTTCAACACCAACTATAAATGAGGCCCTTATCTCGTAGACTTAGAATAGAGGGGATTTATACTCACATGAAAAAAAATGTTCTTCATAGAATGTTCAAACTTACACCCCTATCAAATGATGACTATTTGGATTTCTAATCTCATAATCATTATGAAATGTTGGAATAAGAAGAATATTATGAGCATAATATAATGGAGTTGTAAAAAATTTTGTACAAGAAGAAGATGAAACTTCTAGAGCAGGATGATTATGGAACCATGCTTGAGCATACTCATACACAATCTATTACACATAATTTGAGGTAATACATAGAATTTAACATAAAATATTTTACTAGATAAATGATTATAAATGATAATTTTTCTACTTGATGTCTTATGTTCCATTTATTTATGTGGTTTTTGAAGCTTTTTTGGGTTCTCACAAAACACTTTCAAACTATCTTTGAAAATAAAAATGAAATATATTTGAGAAAAAAATATTCCCTGATATTTAAATTTGGAAAATATTGTTTTCAAATTATATTTAATTTATTTATTTATTCTTAAGGTAATTTATTACTCTGATAAATAAATGTTGAACACAATATTTTTGGACATGTCAAAGATATGGTTAATAGAGATATTGATGGCCTGTGTTTGGTGAAAATTGAAATAAAAAATTTTAATCAAGATATATGGATTCTATGGAATATTTTAACATTGAAGATATAAATAATATTAATTGAAAAAAATATAGAAATATTTATTATTTTAACAATTTAATATAATGCATGAATAAAACCAAAACCATAGAGTGGTGAATATTACTATGAAGAAAATATTAGTGTTAAAAGCATTGATGTAATCTTAGAGATATGTTATTGAATCACTAATTAATCAATAAAGATAAAATAATTTGAGGTTGAGTTCATCTTGGGTTTTACAATGGTATTTTTCATTTTGGGTCTTATTATTTTTTAAAACACAAGAACTATTTTTTGGTGAATTGGTGGGATTTCATTACTATGGATCAAGGATTATACCTTTCCATAAATCATTATAATTCATTTTACTGTATTATTTTATTAATATGTGTATATATGATATCAAGAAAATAAATTAAATGGTCACACACATTGAGGGTAAACCATATAAATCATGTGTTTTATTTTTCTTGATTTATTTTTTATATAAATGCAATAGAGTGATTGAATTTTAAAGAGAGAACCCAATTTCTATAGTAAGTAATCAGATATTAATTTCAAGAATTATAAATGGAAACCAATGATTATTCACCCCCCCCCCCCACCCCTCACACCCTCTTAGTATTATATTTACAAATAAATCCCTAGGAACCACCCTATATGATGATTTTTCTAATTTAATAGAATAAATATCTTAAGATCCATAACAAGATACTGTACTTTTGAGTAATTTGGGGACTTTCATATAAAAAATATTATCAATATTTCATATAGGTGTGTCCTTAAAAATACATCAAGTAAAATTCAAATTGTTCATATATAACCACTTTCATGACATATCAAGAAGAGATATCATCCATTATAGAGGAATATATTTCATCATTATCAATCTTAGATATTTATAAAAAAACTTGAGAAAATAACCATGTTCTACACCTCACAAATTCATTATTTTCATATATATTTAAAGCAAATACGCATTTAAAACAAAAGGGATTAATCCCTTCTAGGTTATTACAATCTACTCAAAAAATTGTGTTTATAGAGTAAATTTAATTTGAATTTAATCAAAAATTTAAATTTTTTCTAATATGGTATCTTTTGACATTAATATACTAACTTAGGTTATTCATCCACATCAAGGGTATCAAGATCTATATTATATAAAAATTTATCATTAAAATTTATCTTTTATTGGTTCCAAATTCTCTGAATGCTAGTAAAAATCATAGAAATTTCATTTTGACCATGATCATGTACATTAGGTATGTTAGGCTCAGTTGAGATGTTCTTGACCTTTGAAAGGTGGGAATCAATGGTCCAAGTCCAATAAAAACTTTTTCTCACTTTTTAAGAAAATTCACCATGTCTTCGATTAGTTTAAGGATCATGTAAAAATAATCACAATGGTGATGTTTCCAACGAGATATAGATAGATGAATAAATTAAAGAACATGACACAATGGATTAAAATGTTAACACACTCTTTTTATCAAGTGGATTGTCCTTGGTGTTCAATAGTTTTTATCCCACTATCCTTGTCAAAACCTTATTATCAATATTGAAAAATGTTGTGCCTAGGGTAGTAATATAGTCTTGAACTTCTATAATCTTGTAAAAGACATGATAAGGGATATATAATCAATAAAAAAGCGATCTTCCTCCATCTTCATCAAGTTCCTCTAAACAATTAGATATTGTGTAAGCTTATTTTTTTCAAGAATGGGAAAGTAACAAAAAATTAAGAAGTGGAATATATTATAGAGATCTCCAATCGACGATGGAACCCTAGTGGTAAATGGGTGTCTCTCTATGTGCCGAAAAAATGGCTACTCAAGCCTCCCTCCATTCTTCACGAAGGGGGTGGGCTTCACCGATATTATCTCCCTTTACCAACCCCACCTTTCTTCCTAGTTTTCAGTGTATCTACCTTAGCCCAAAGGTTCCTTCTCTTCACCTCAGGGCCCAATTGATTCTCCTATCCATATAATAATTCCTTAAGGCTTAATCCCTCCATAGCCTCTCTGTGGTGGATTGTTTTTAGTCAAAGGTGTCCTTCACTTGATTGCTTCAATAGATTCATCAATGACACCTGGTCATTGAAGGATTGAGTCATCATCGGGTTGTCAGATCCTCTCCATATACATCTTTATTTAATTAATGTGGATTTTCTTGCCTTTTCTTGGTCCAAGGAACACTGATCATGTGAGGGATATCATTTCATAATTTTTATATGGGGCTATGAATTTCACAAGAATCATGATCCATAGA
This sequence comes from Viscum album, assembly GCA_963277665.1. Taxonomy (NCBI): domain Eukaryota; kingdom Viridiplantae; phylum Streptophyta; class Magnoliopsida; order Santalales; family Viscaceae; genus Viscum; species Viscum album. The sequence goes on along the minus strand of OY728132.1, from coordinate 25,021,010 downwards.
CCATGGAGATATGGGTAAGTTTCCCAAGAATAACCTTTTCCTTCCAAAACCCATCTATCCTCTAGATGTTGGGAAACCTCATCAAATGTTTTTTGGGATTTTATGAAGTCTCACAATCATTGTGTCATCCTATTTCGCCTCTAATTTGTGTGGAAGTTCGTATATCTAATCCTATAGTATAATTTGTGTGGATAGAGGTAGATGAAGAAGTCGGATACCAATAGTCAATATTGTTTAAGTCTTGGTTTTAATTTTTCTCATCATTATATCATTTTGTCCACTTTAAGAATGAGTTTCATATTTTATTAGGGAAGAGGATATGACATCTTTTGATTTTAAGGTCGGTAGTAAGAAAAAAGATAAATTTGATTGTAATTATTTTATATCTTTTAATTCTTGTTCAACTGATCCTTTTTTGAATTCTTATGATGTGGTCATATAGTATGCACAAACAGTATTGGTAAATGGTATTAAAGGGAAGGATTTGATATCTCCTAGTCCAAGGGGATGGGAGATTGACCTACATAACCCACCAAGGAAGTGGTCATGGTGCTGGGATCTGATGCAGTGCTCCATCCTAGAATTCCTTCAAGTAATGATACATTTATAGGAACTTTGAATCCCTATTTTTTGGTTATATAAAAAATGGGTACAATAGAGTTATATGTGTGATAAAATATTTTGGTTCTAGGAATGAAGAGGTTGTGTGATTTTATGATGAAATTTCAATGCGACTCATCGAACATTAAGGATAAAATCAGGTCACCATGGATTCAAGTAAAGGTGGGGTGAATGCGGTGAATAGATTGAGTCCTAGAAGGACCACTCTGACTCTTAATCTGAGTAATTAGTTTGATAGTTTGGAAATTATAGGTTTTGGCCATGATGGAAATAAGTAGGTTGTTGATCATATTGGGTGGAAATATTTCATTCTAAGATGTAAGAGGAAGTAGGTCGGGTCTAGGATATAGGGGAATCTTCAATAGATTTACAAAGAAACAAAATCCCAATAAGCTTTGGAGTGTGATAAAGATAATCATACAATAATGGATGTTGAGAGCATCTTGATGAATGGGAAGCAAGGAATTTTTTTTGTAAAATTTTCTAGTCAACAAAAAGAAAAAAACTGAGCATCATAAAGACTGCTCCAATATTTGAAATCCCATGGTCATAATATCATCTCGAAGAATAAATAAAAATAAGGAAGATACAAGGTAGATCTAGCAATGGTTCTTGAAGTTGGAATTATAGGGGTTCCAAAAAAACTCATAGTGATGAAATTAAGGTATCTAGTGATCAGGTCGAGGACACTAAAGTATAAACGTTAAAATATCATAGCTTTGTTTTTGGGAATGGGAGGAATTTGATGGTTTCTAGAAGGAGGAAAGAAATGTGGATGTCAACCTAAAGATTAACCTACATTCTAATGAAGAGATGTTTGATTAATAATTAGTATATGAACATTTCAAAGGAATATGTTTATAGAATGTATGATGATCAATTCAAGGAATATGTTTATTGGATTAACAAATAAGATTAAATATGTGATGGTGGAATCAATTGGATGAAAATAAATCTGGAGGAATATATTTAGACCAGGGATAGGTTGGCCTACAACTTTAAGGATCTTATCAAAGATGATCCATAAATGAAGATAACCTCTATCACATTGAGCTTACATGAGTTGATTAATTCAAAACATTTAAATATTTTCTAGAATATCTTGGTAATTTCCAATGTGGTTTTAAATTTGGTTCTGCATGTAACATTTTGGGGTTCTCCATTTCCCTCATAAGTTTTTTTAGGAATAAATTTTTAAATTTTCAGGTCAACCATTGCTCAATTTTGGGTAACCCTCTAATCTCTAATTCATCATATTAGTATGGTGCAAATTTCATAATAGGTTAAATGATCCATAAATAAAGACGATTAATATCTATTAGGATTTTTTAATGGCCTTGATCGATCCATCAATCACAACATATCTTATCATCTTCCTTGTTTTAAGTCTATAAAATCATGAGTTAAAGTCATCCAGTAAGATAAAAAATATCCCATTCAAGATCCTTAATCCACTCATAAAATAAAAGATATTTAAATATATATACCTATTAAATTTTATTCAATAATATTATAATTTTATTTATCATGGTGAAATATAATAAATTATGACGTAATAGTATCCTTTATAGATAAATTTCAAATCAAACTCAGAACCAAAAAATCTCATATCAAATATCCTTCATTTCTATACAAAATCATCACCTAAACCCTTAAAATATACAAATATCTTGAAAATATTTCACCATGATAAATTTAATTATGGTGTATTATGTCTTGCTCATAATTTTCAAATACCTATAGATATTCTTTAAAATGTAACATAGAAATATTGTAGCATGATTCAACTAAGCTCTGACTCCAGTAGTTGCATCAAACTTCTAAGGCATACCCATTACAACATAGTTCTATAAAATGTATTGTAATTATCTAAATTAAAGCATAGAACCTCCCTAGTAATGCCAAGCGGTACAACCACTTCATCTTCTTTTTCCAACTCAAATCACAACATAGAATTGTATAATATAAGTTATAATTACATAATGCTAATAATTACATCATTTTTTATCACTTAAAATGACCATCCAAATTTCTATCCTCCAAACTTCAGGATTACAATGTTTAGGTTCCTCAAACATATAGCATGTAATGTTATTGTAGCATGAAAACTATTTATAATTGAAAGTTTAGTTTTCTATATACCTAAAGATCCAAGACCCCATAAAAAATCATAGTGAAACTGAAATTTATCACAGTATAATATATTTTAAACATGGGAACATTATTACATATTTCAATATAAAATATTCTCAATTTTTTGTGGTTCATCATTGAGAAAAAATTTTAAAAAATCCTTCATAATAAATCATTTCATAAAACAAACCCATTAAACTAATATTTTAATCAAAAACTATATTCTATTTATTTTCTTTTAAGAACAAGTATTTATAATTTATCCTTTCTTATTTATTGTCAATAACACATTCCAAATTCCATCATGGTACATTTTAGTTAGTATGTGATATATCAATCTCTATATAAATTATAAGAATACCTACCCAATAATTATTGTAATGCAAAACCATATAACATATATATATATATAGTATATTAGTGCTTCATTAAATCCTCATTATATGAAAATCCACATCCAACTTCTTTTAGAGATTTAAGATACATCACCATTAGTTTAGATAGTTTTTTTAATTGATATTCATACCTTGATAAATATGTATTCATATAACCATTAGAAAGTTCTTTGATCATAACAAGGGGTTTTACAAAACCAACATGATGTGCATTTAATGTCAATCTCCCTTGATCATTTTAATCTACTCAATGTATATCAAATCAAACATGCTTGAACATTGATAAGAAAATCCAAAATTGATAACAAATCCATTACATCAAGAATTGAAATTGTATTCATGACATTCATGGTCACATCAATCCCATACTTATGGTTTTTTTAGTTATACGACCATTATAAATCATCATTATAAAATCCCTCCATTCTATATTAAACTCCATGAAAGAACATAAAACCAAAATAAGTAACACAAAGAATGGAAAATTATTTTCACCTAAAAACTATATTTTGAATTTAAAAAACGTATATTTGGATTTATATACCATTTATCTTATTTTTTAATATAATATAAATGTAAAACTAAATAGTGGTGAATTAGAATTTGTTCCTTAATTTTTCCTCCTTGATGGGTTTGAGAATTTTATCCCCCTATTAATAATGGTGGATTATTCATTAGGGGGATACAAGAATTTTATTCTTTTATGGATTTACTACTATTTATATAAAGATTAGATGTTTTATTTCTCCCTTTAGATTATAATAAATATGTTTTCAATAAGCAAAAAATATAAGGGAGAAGTGATTTCATTATTCTGAGGGTTAATCTATCTCATTACTAACCTTTAGTAATTTTCCTTCTATATACTCTTCAATAGAAATTTATAGAATCAAAATATAATAATTAATAATTGAAATATCAATTAATATCTCTAAGAATATGATAGAAAAAAAAATTAGGAAAAAAATAATCAATAAATAAATTCTTGTAGAGTATAAAATATCCTCATTTATAAATTATTTTTCAATACCCTCTTTGATTTAAATAAAAATCCCCTTTTTTGAAAAAACAACGCAAATAATTCATGTACAAGTAAGGGAAGTAGGTTAAAAAAATCATACCTCAAGCTCTGAGAGGAAGAGCATGTCCCATTTATAAAAACATATGTTTCATGATATTTCTATAAGTATTTTTAATCTATTTTTTCACTACTTATTATCTATAATTTCTTACTAACCCCATAATTTTATTTCTTTTCATGTTAATTGCATTTTAGTGTACTACTTTGATTATTCTAGAAAATTCCTTTATCTATTTAATCCTTTTATGATTTTGATATGTATCAATGGTTCTCTCCATGTGTATAGTAGTTTCAAAACTCTTTTTGGATTTAAAATTTTTTTTCAATTAAAAAATTATCCATTTATTATTAAAAGTTGGTTGAAATTTATGAACTATAACACATGTTTCAATGAAACATTTTTTTTAACAACATCCCCATATTATTATGACCATCTCGGTGTTTATTATGTTCTTTTTATGTTTCCTCAACAACATTTTCTAGAATCAACATATAACCTTGTGTAAATTAGAATCAACATCTAGCCCAAGTTACTTTGGTATCCATGTGAGATAGGATTTGGAAGTGTGTTCAAGTTATTTTTACCATCTATAAGTCTCCTAGAGTGAACCATGTTTGATAGGAAATTTCTTCATTTATTTTGGTCAATGTACTTGAATTTTCTTCCTGTATTTTACTGTAGGAATTTTAAGCCCTCATTTCTATAGAGACTCGGTTTTTTCCTTGTAAGACATGGAAATATATATATATATATATATATATATATATCTAGGTGCAAAGACGACGTGGAATTCTGAAGCCCAGTGTGCCCAAAATTAATTTTATAAAATTGATAAATATATTTTATATTGTGCACGTGATTAATTAAATAAAATAGGATAACTCTAAAATGGTTGATCGGATCAGAAATATGAGACCACGGTTGGGTTTGGAATATAGTTTTTACCCAAACCGTTACATAAAATGAGTTAGCATGGGACGTTCATTCCCCTCTATCAATGGTAGTGAATTTAAGTGAATTAATTAATGATTTAATTATTTAATTAAATTCATTTAACCTAAAATGAAATTTTATAAAAGTATCACCATGGAAAACTTCTCTAGGGTTATCCCATAATTTCTAGAATCCAATGGTGAGAGCTTCTTCCTCCTCCCTTTGATGAATCCCTTAGAGAATGACGATGGAACATCAAATCTGATTGGATTTTGATGCAATGAACATATCAGCTCCTTCCAATTATTGTGTGAGTGTGTTATTCAATAGCGACTGATCCAAAACATAGGTAGGACTCTTTTTTGGGGATTTTACACCTTGGATTAAATGTTTTATCAAATTTAATGTTTTTATTTGATCAACGCCATTGTGAAACCTCTGTATGTCCCACGTAGAAAAATGTAATTTATTGAAATTGTTTATCTAATTCTAGATTGTGTTCTTGATCATTGTCTATGAATGCTTGGCCAAAAAAAATTCAAAACCTTTCAAGGGTACCTTTAGCCCTCATTTCTATACGCGGTCTTCACTGTTTGGATCCCTGAGGTCCTGGTTCGACAATTTTTAGTTGACTCGAGCTCGATCGGGCACTTGGATACATGTAGAATTGACAAAACCTTAACAATTTTCCAAACCGAGCACAGATATGAAATTTTTTCATGGAGAGGATGACTAATCTACTGGTTAATCATCAAAAACATTACAATTAGAGGAATGACAATGTGTGTAACACCTTAATAAACTCCCATGCATGACAATGACTGATCTATGGAGAGAGGTGGCTTAGAATCAAAATTTGCAAGTAGATCCACCATTTTAGGCCTTAGATGGAATTGGATCTAAAGCAGTTTAACTATATTCAAAGTAAAAACATAGATATGGAAAATCTATACTTCCTGGTGAAACCCCGACTACATGCCCTTTGTAGGATGAAGAATATGGCATGTATCCTCTCTCAGCAGTGGTGCGAGGGTTTGGGAAAATTTGAGGGTAACATGATGTGTAACCCTCCCTCACACGATGTATACCCCTTCCCTGATTGGACAACTCATGTCATGGGGTACACGGGTGGGGACTCCATGTAAGAGGACACATACATGGTTTGAACACGCTAGTGGAATCCTATGTGAACCAATGCACTGTGTACTAGAGTAAACACATACAGGTTCCAAGTACATGAACACAGCCATCAGACATTGCTTGGTCCCTAGATGGGTTAGACATGACGTGTAGTACACATACACGGTGTGTATTCCAACATGGATAGGGACCCATGTACCGAGCAAAGACAGGGTCGGGTTGTGAAGTGGGACCACACACCATGTGGTTCCCCTCACATGTCATGTTCTACTTGATATCCTTTCATAAGAATTTTGACATCCATATCTCTTTCTTTTGAACTTAGATTTTGGCCTGCAAGTAACTTATCCTGTGTTTTTTCCACATAGGATGTGATGGTGCCCTCGGTAGTAGCTTTTGAGATACAATGTGAAATGTTCTGAGATCAGAACATTCTTAGGTAATGCTCGATGATGGTAGTGATCAAAGGAGATCACTAGAGGATTATTTTAGGCATTACACACTAGTAGGTATAGGTAGTGAATTTACATGATAATCCTACTAAGTTACCCTCTAGTAGGACTCAGAAGTTGAGTTCCTCGATGTATTAGGCATTAACCTTCAGTATGGATGGGTAGAAGAATTCCATGATGATCTTTTATAGTTACCCTTCAGTAGGGATGGGTAGTGGAGTTCCTCAACATAATGGTTGTTACCTTCTAGTAAGCCTGGATAGGGGAGTTCCCCGATGCATTCTTCCAAGTGTTACCCTCTAGTGAGGATGGACAGTGGAGTTCCCCAATGGATTCTTCTAGGAATTACCCTCTAGTAGGTCTGGGCATTGGAGTTATCCAATGACATTCTTCAGTGTTACCCTCCATAAGGTTTGGGTAGTGGATTTTCTTGGTGATTAGTAGAGTAGGACCCTGCTATAGTGCTATGGAATGGGATCCTTATCGAGAAATTTTGGCCCCTCAATTGAGTGTCATAGTAACAAGATTTGGTTTTGACATAGTCATGGACTCATGAGGAAGGGTAACACTTTCCCCATCAATATGTGTCCTTGTGACATGACCTAAGACCATTTGGGTGATTCAGTGCTACCCAAAACAGATAGTATTAAGGTGTGGTGATTGAGTTCCTTTAAATTTTGTGTTCAGGGTAGAAATGAAGGATGTTGGGAATTGTAGATAGATATTTTGGAATGGATGGATACTCTTCTTTTTGGGTTGTGCTATGAGATGGAGATCTTGTTACTCTATCATTTTGTATTATTTGAATGATCATATATATACTCTTTCTTCTAGATTCATACCTTTTATTTGGATACTCTCCTTCCAAGAGAGGTGAAGACACATTTTTTATTCCATGTGTTTTTTGTGTATAGCTTCTCATGGTTGGATGAGTCTACTCTCCCACTATAGGTGGCAAATGATTGATAGGTAGTTCATTAACTCACTATGTTTATCCCCTTTTTCTTGTAAAAACTTACTTTCACACTCTTTTTGGGTTGATTTTTACTCTTTCAATGTACCATGTTCTATCTAATTCTTTCCTCATCTATTGGGTCTCTTACTCCCCCAACCACTTTATACTTTTGGGGAATTCCCCTACATGGGCTTCACCCACACATGTTGTGTCTATTGTAGAAAGCAGATAGGTCGACAATGACTTCATAGGATCTGAGAGATACTGGGTTCTTGGACCGTATACATTGGTCGTAGCTTGGGTGTAACGGCCCAAGATTCTATTAATGAAAATTCCTCTTGATCTAATTAAATATATTATTATGTAAAATGGGTATATAAAACATATTCACTTCCTTGGCTTTATATTCATGGATTTTAAAATACCATTAATAATTGTTATCGTTGCTAATATAGTCGTTGAACAGTGATCGCATGGTTAGTATAAATATAGGGATTTAAAAATCCAATTTACTCAGACCAAGGAATTGATGGCCTCAACCAATAGAATTTATCCATACAAATCCCATTTGTCAGATCTCGGAAAGGAGGTAGAATCACTGGGATTTTCCCTTGACCAAGACCAAGACAAACTTCAACACATTAATCTTGAATAGAATCCCATACAAGAGAAGTGGAAGTTAATAGAGATTACCACCTGATTGATGTTATCTGAGTCGCCCCAATAGTTTGTCACCATCATACACCTTACTCTTATGTCTTATATAGGTTTAATAAGGGGTTATGTAACAAGAACCTATCACTATTATTATGTGCATTATTTTTGTATAGAGTAATGAATATACATTCATTTTGTTATTGTTACTTTGTAAATGGTTTTTAAAGCACAAATAGTACTTTTAGTTGATATAAAAATTTAATTAAGAAATCTATTTTGATGAATTAATCGATTTTTTAATTGAATAATATTTTAATAAAATATTATTATTAAATTTCATTTTATTCAGTATAAATGATCGTATAATTTTAATGAATACAATTGTAATTTTTATAAAGGTTTGAAAGTTGTTTTTGTCAAAACCAATGAATTTTTTATAAATGTTGGTTTTTATTTTAAAAGTAAAAATTCACATATTTAGAAATTTATTTAGATAAAATGAATATCATTTTTGGATTAAGGATTTTGAATTTATGTAATGGTTAATTTTTCATAATATTCTGAGACAGTCGAATTTTGGGGTAAAAATTTTAATATCGTTTAAATATATAATTTGTTTTAGGATATCATAATGACCCAATAGTGAAGTAATAAAATACTATAAAAGGTATTTTAGGAAAATATATGTTTTAACTTTAAAATAATGTGATTTATTTTTTATTTTTTTGATTAATTTTATGGAGCCTTAGTGGACCCTCCAAGACTTATAAAATATTTTAACTTCTTAAAATGATTTAATTGAGAGTGTAACTCACCTATACATAAAAAAGGATAATATTTTAATAAGTTAGGTCATTGGAATTATAATATAATGTTTTACACTCCACTTTTTCAAAAACCATGGGATGGTTTGTGGTTTTGATTAGTTTAATGTGTAGTTTCTAAAACCAAAATAATAAAGAATTCTGTCTCCTTTCCTATATAAACCCACTCAATATCACATTTCTATTCACCCAAACTATTTTATGTTAGACCAAACTCTCACCTCTTCTCTCTATAATCCTCCCATGGCACCCCAATATCCCACAAATCCTCTCACAAGCATCCCCCAAGCCTTTGGGATCACACTTACAAGTAAGGGATCTTCACTTTCCTTTCTTCATTATTTATGTCCATGTTTCCTTATATTGTTATTACCTTTTATTTTCAATTAAAAATGTTGTGGTATGATTTTTCAACTCCCCTATACTTCATTCCTTATGTTGTAATGATGAGATACCCCTTTCTCTCTCATTAATTTCTCTCATGTACACCTGTTAGAATACCAAAATTCCATAAAGGGTTTTCTCTCTTCTCATTTACATTCAAGAAATTATTTTATATTATGTATATAAATTCCATTACATATTTTGGGATATTATGTTCCATTACCCCATTACTATCCATTTCATTTATAAATTATGAGATATTCATTTCTCTCTCATCAACAAATTTTACAATTTCTATTTGACGTTGTTATGCTGCTGAAGTTATACCAAAATTTCCCATGCCAAAATCATCGTGTAAGTGAATACCATACCCATTTATCTATCAGAAGTATTCACCTTTATGAAAATGTAATTGTTGATTTAGTACTTGAATCTTTGTATTCCACATCTCTTATTCATGGAATAAATTATGCTGTTTAATGAATCCATGTTATATGATCCACGTCGCACACTTATGCATGAAATGAAATGTTTATATAGGGTGTTCCCTGATAGCACTCCAACGCATTGGGTAAAGATTAGTATCATGATACATAAAGTTCAATGAGGGTCTAATCATGATAATTCATGTGCAATGAGGTTTAACACATGCTCCATGTGCAATGAGCCTTGGCTCATTCTAATATCATGTTAAATATTGTTGTCATGTTTCCATGTTATGATAATCATGTTATATCATGCCTTTATGTTCATGTTCCTATTATGCTCCATTGATATTCCTATTTCCTAACATGTACTGTATTCTTCATTTTATGTCTTGTTTACTCCATTACTGGGCTTTATATCTCACCCATTTCATATGCATGTCCTCAGGTTATCCCATGAAATGCAAAGTAAGAAGGAATGTTGTAGTCATGTAAAATAAGTTTTCAATAAAGATGTTGTATTTTATATTCTAAGTTGTTATATAATGAACCTAATTTCCTAATGCACTAGACCTATCGATCCTCGGAGCTTTCTTAAGTGCAAGTTTATGTAATAAATCATGTTTTAGTGTGTAATAAAGAGCAGGGTTGTTATAGTTGGTATCAAAGAGAGGTTTAGTTATTTTTGGGATTAGGATTAGGAAAGCCTAGTGAAATACTTAGGGATAAGACTAAGTATAATAAAAACATCCCTAAATTTTGGTGAGTATATAATAAGTGGTTTATCAAGAAAATACATTTCTGTCTAGATACAAACAAGTAGAGGTGGATCTGGCACAGATGTATCTAGGGGTAAAACCTAAAAACACAGCTTTGAGCTAGACTCAAACGGGAAATGGTGCACGACAACAGGCCTTGTTGCACTCTTGGATTCGAACTCCTGGGGATATTCTTTGGTCAATTTATAAGCTTAGTATGAACCATTATTAAGTGAATAAAAAATTCCCCTAATAAAATTCCTGAATGGGGTGAGGAAATGCTTTAGGTGTGGAAGAGAAGGGCACCTGGCCATTAATTGCTGACAAGAAAACCCCATTATTGCGATAGAAGAGAGGAATGCTCTATTTTACCCTCAACACATTTTTTATTTCCTAAAATAAAAATAATTAGGTCACTTTTCAAACTAGTTCCCCTAAGCCAAGGGTTTTTTGAGCCAACCAACAACCTCCAAGGAAGCAAGGGTGAGCTTTTTCCATCACTACCGCTGAAGTGAACCCCGAAAACGAAGTTGTGATAGGTACTCTAGTTATTCATTCAAGAATAGAGAAAGTACTTGTTTATTCTAGTTCTACGCATTCTTTTATATCCCAAAAGTTTAGTAGAATAATATTAACACCACCAATAATCGTGGAAGTAGAGATATCGGTGAGAATGGAAAATGGGGAAATCATAGCATCCCATGAATATAACTCCTCCCCTATCACAATTTTGGGATGAACTTCCCAAAGAACCTCGTCATACTCCCTCTAGTTTAATTTTATATAATTATTCTCATGTATTGGATTTCTCTATATAGATCCAACATAAATTTCCATGAGAGGGAAATCACTCTCTATATGGTGAATCTACCCTCAATTCTGTACAAGTGCAAGGAGGAGGATGAATCTTATTTACCACGATCATCTCAATAATGGATATTATTTCCCTATGAGCATGTGTATATTGCTTAAATTATTGAGTATAAAGAACCAACCATCCTTTACGATATGCTTATTGTGAGGTAATTTACTGAAGTGTTTCCTGAGGAATTGTCTGGTCTTCCTCCTAGAAGAGATGTTGAATTCTCTATTGATCTTATACCAGGGGAATTGCCGGTATCCATGAATCTGTACAGAATGGCTATTTTGGATCTTCAGAAGATAAAGAAACAACAACAAGAGAATCTAGATAAAGGTTTTATACACCCAAGTTCTTTACCATGGGGTGCACCAGTCCTCTTCTTTCAGAAAAAGGATGGGTCAATGCACCTTTTCATTGATTATTGTGAACTCAACAAAATCGTTATAAAGGACAGGTATCTTATTCCATGAATGGATGACTTTTTAGATCAGCTACATGGAGAATAATAATTCTCCAAGGTGGATTTTTTGTCAATATATTACCATGTAAGGGTGATGAATGAGAATATCCCCCAAGACTGGTTTTTGTACAAGGTACGGGCATAATGAATTCGTAGTAAAGCCTTTCAGAATCACTAATGCTCCAAAAATATTCATGGACTTGATGAATAGAGTCTTTAGAGATTACCTAGAAAATTTTTTGGTAGTCTTTATAGATGATATTATGATATACTCCAAAACCAAGATAGATCATGAGGATCATCTAAGCACTGTTCTAGAGACCTTGCGAAAGAAGAAGCTCTATGAAACGCACAAAAAGTGTGAGTTATGGTTGAAGGAAGTCTCCTTATTGGGTCATATCATCACAAGAAATGGAATATTTGTGGATATATCCAATAAAAATCCAATTGTGGGATGTTCTAGGCCAACATATGTGACAGATATCCATGGCCTCCTTGGGTCAGCTAGATATTATCGCTGATTTGTGAGAAATTTCTCACGATTGTCAAAGCCTCTTACCAAGATAACTCAGAATGGAGTCAAGTTTTAATGGAGTGATTAATGAAAAGAGAGCTTAAGGGAGTTGAAAAGGAGGATTATCACTACACTCGTTCTCACACTACCCATAAGTGGAGAACTTTTGTGGTCTTTATTGATGCTTTGAAGAAGGGTCTGGGTTGTGTGACGATGCAAAATGAAAAATTCATTACCTATGCTTCAAGGAAATTGAAAGTTCATGAGAAAAAATATCCACACCTAATTTGGAGTTGGCTATAGTAATCTTCTCTTTAAAAATTTGGTAGCATTACCTATTTGGGGAGAAGTGTAAAATATATACAGATCACAAAATCTGCAAGTATATATTCACATAGAAAGAGTTGAACATGCACCAACAAAGATGGTTGGAACTAATAAAAGACTATGACTGCTCAATCCATTACCACACTAATAAAGAGAACAAGTTAGCAGATTCTCTAAGCATAAAGGACCCAGCGATTCTATCATTGATGAGAATTTAAAAGGATCCAATCTTTTTAGATTTGAAGAAGATAAACATGGGAATCATAAATAAGGGAACATTATCAATATTTTTATAAATGATTACTCAACCATATCTTTTGAAAATGTTAAAGGATGAACAAAAGGGTGATGTGGGAATTCAAAAGAAATTGGAAATGATCAGAAAAGGTAAATCCTTAGAGTTCAATGTTAATGAAGGAATTGTGAGATTTGGTACAAGAGTATGTGTTCCATCAAATCTGAAGTTAAAGAATGAACTTTTGGATGATGCACATAGTTTGAATTTCTCCATCCACCCAGGAAGCACAAAGATGTATTGAGATATATGAGATCATTATTGGTGGGATAACATGAAAATGATTAATTTGAGTATACATCAAACTGCATGGTGTGTCTTCAAGTTAAGGCTGAGAGGTAAAAGTCTAAGGGGATGATGTAACCCTTACCCATACCAACGTGGAAATAGGGGAACATCACCATGGACTTTTTCACCAAACGTATGAAGACATATAAAGGAAATAATGATATCTGGGTTATTTTGGATCATGTTAAAAATATTGAACACTTAATTACAATTCAATATGAATTATCATTGGATAAACTAGAACATATATACATCAGAAAAGTGGTAAGGCTACATGGAGTACCATTATCGATTGTATCTGATCGAGATCCAAGATTCAACTCTAAATTCGGTAAGAGTATCCAAAAATCTCTGAATACTGAGATGAACTTTAGTATGTCTTATCATCCTCAAACTGATGTCCAATATGAGTGGACTATCCAAACACTTGAGGACATATTGAGATCATTCTCAATGGACTTCAAAAGAGGATGGGATCAATATCTTCCTATGGTTGAGTTCTCTTATAATAACAATTTCTAATCAAGCATCCAAATGGATCCTTATGAATCCCTTTATGGGAAGAGGTTAAAAACACTGGTATGTTTGGATGAAGTTGGGGAGAAAAAACTCCTAGGTCTAGAAATGGTCAATGAAATGGTGAATAAAGTTAAGACCATCCAGCAGCACATTAAAACTTCTTAGAGTTGAAAAAAGAGCTAGGCTAATAACCATCGATGAGACCTAGAATTTGATGTTATAGACATGGTATTCTTCCACATATCACTGTGGAAGAGAGTTATGAGATTTTTAAATAAGTTAAATCTCATTCCAAGGTACATCGGTCCTTTTGAGATCCTTGATCGCATTAGAGCAGTGGCCTATCAACTACCACTCCCATTGAACCTATCTCAAGTACATGATGTATTCCATGTATCACTCTTGAGGAAGTACATGCCTGACCTATTTCATGTACTCAATCCAGAGGTGGTACCATTGTAGAATGACTTCTATTATTAAGATAATCTAGTGAAGATCATAGATCATAGGGAAAAAGTTCTACGAAGTAAGACAATTCCCCTCATCACGGTGTTGTGGTGAAACAAAAAGTTTGAAGAGGAAACATGGGAATCAGAGGAAGTGATGAAGCAGAGTTACCCTCATATGTTTTACTACGGTAAAATAAAATTTCTAGGGTTAAACTTCTTAATGGGGGAATAATGTATTGACCCAAACTTTTATTAATAAAAAATCCTCTTGATCTAATTAAATGTCTTATTTTGTAAAATGGTTATATAAAACATATGAACTTATATGGTTTTATGTTTTTGGATTTAAAAATACCAATAAAAATTATTACCATTTCTAATATAGTTGTTGAACAATGATCACATAATTAGTATAAATATAGGTATTTAACAAATCCAATTTACTCAGACATAGGAAGTGATGGCCTTATCCAGTAGAATTGCTCTATACGAAGCCCATTTGTCGAAGCTCGGAAAAGAGGTAGCATCACCGAGAATATCTCTTGACCAAGCCCAAGCCAAGCTTCAACATTTTAAGCTTGAATAGAATCTCCTACTAGAGAAGTAGAATTTAATAAAGATTACCACCCGAGAAAAGTTATCTAAGCCACCCCAAGAGTCTATCATCATCGCACATTTTACCCTTATGTCTTATGCGGTTGTTATAAGGGGGTATTTAAACAAACCCTAAAAGTATGATTATGTGCATTATTTTTTCATAGGATAATAAATATACATTCATTTTATTATTGTTACTTTGTAAATGGTTTTTAAATAACCAATAGTATTTTTAGTTAATATTTAAATTCAATTTAAAATAATTTTTTATAAATTAAGGGATTCTTAAATTAAATAATATTTTCATAAAAAATTATTACTAAATTAATTTTTATTAAATATAAATGATCGTATAATTTTTATGAATAAAAGTATAATTTTTATAAAGGTTTGAAAGCTATTTTTGTCAAAACCCATAAATTTTTTATAAATGTCGGTTTTTATTTTAAAAGTAAAAGTTCACATATTTAGAAAATTATTTAGATAAAATGAATATAATTTTTGGATTCATGATGTCGAAATTATCTTACAGTGAATTTTTCATAATTTTCTATGAAATTCGAATTTTTGGGTAAAAAATTAAATGCGGTTTAAATATATAATGTGTTTTATGACATCATAATGACCCATTAGTGATGTAATAAATTACTATAAAATGTATTTTCAGACAATATATGTTTTAACTTTAAAATAATTTTATTTTAGATTTGTTTCATTAATTTTATGGTGCCTTAGTAGACTCTCCAAGACTTATAAAATATTTTTACTTTTTAAAATGATTTCCTTGGGAGTGTGACTCACCTCCACATAAGCAATACTAATATTTTAATAAGTTCGGCAACTGACATTATAAACAAAAATTCTACTCCACTTTTTCAAAAACCATGGGAAAATCCATGGGATGGTTTGCGGTTTTGATTAGTTTAATGTGTAGTGTCCAAAACCTAAATAATAAATAATTCCCTCTCATTTCCTATATAAACCCACTCAATATCTCATTTCTATTCACTCAAACCATTTGTAGCTTAACCAATATATTCCCTCATCTCTATATAATCCTCATAAGAATCCCCCAAGATCCCAATAAGCATCTCTCAAGCCTCTCCCAGGCCTTTGGGATCACACTTCCAAGTAAGGGATCCTCACATTCCTTCCTTCCATATTTATGTCCAAGTTTTCTTATACTGTTATATCCTTTTATTTTCAATAAAAAAATGTTTGGGTGTGATTTTTCACCTCCCCTATACTTCCCTACTTATTTTTTAATGATGATATACCCCTTTCTCTCTCATTAATGCCTCCCGTGTACACCTGTTACCATGCTAAAATTTTGCAAGGGATTTCTCTCTCCTCATTTACATTCAGGAAATTATTTTATATTATGCATCTAAATTCCATTAAATATGTTTAGATATTATGTTCCATGACCCCATTACTGTTAATTTGATGTATAAATTATGAGATAACCCTTTCTCTCTCATCAACCCATTTTATGATTTCTATTTGACGTCGTTATGCGGCTGAAGTTACACCAAAATTTCACGTGCCAAAATCATCGTGTAAGTGAATACCAAACCCATTTCTCTATCAAGGGTATTCAACTTTATGCACATTTACTTATTGATTTATAAAATATATTTATTTATTCCATATCTCTTATTCATGGAATAAATTATTATGTTTAATGAATCCATGTTGTATGATCCATGTGGCACACATATGTATGAAATGAAATGTTTACAAAGGGTGTGCACTGATAGCGCTTCAGTTCATTAGGTAATGATTAGTATCATGATATGTTAATTGAAATGAGGGTTTACTCATTCTAATTAAATTGAAAAATGGGTTTACTCATTCTCCATGTTCAATGATCCTTTTCTCATGGTAATATCATGTTAAGTGTTGTTGCCACATTTCTATGTTATGATAATCATGGTATATCATGCCTTTATATTAATATTTCTCTTGTGCTCCATTGATATGCCTATTGCCTAACATGTACTGTATTCTTCATGTTATTCATTGTTTACTCCCTTAATGGGCTTTATAGTTCACCCTTTTCTTATGCATGTCCTCAGGTTATCCCATGCAATGCTAAGTACGAAGGAATGTTGTGGTCATGTAAAAAAATTTTCAATAAATATGTTGTATTTTATTTTCTAAGTTGTTATGTAATGTTCCTAATTTCTGAAGACACTATTCCTATCGATCCTCATAGTTTTCTTAAGTTCAAATTTAGGTAATAAATCATGTTTAAGTGTGTAATAAAGACCAGGGTTGTTACATTGGGATATAGGAGCTGATATCTCTTAGTTATTTACTCTTTTCCAGTTTTCCAGGTTGGGACATATTTCGATTCAGATGTGCATTTTCCACATTTTATTTAATTTTTTGATACCATAATTTTTATTTTCTATAGGTTCATGCATTTTTGGTTTACTTTATGGAAGTTTTTCATCTTTTATACTTTCCATTTTCACTTTTTCATTGAGTTGGTAATGTGCATGTGTACAGGTTTCTTCTAAAAGTTCTCCCCAAGTTATTTGTGCCTTCAACGCTTATCGCCACCCCCTTTCTTATGGTGGTGGTATTGGGGTATTTGTGTCCCAATCCCTAGAATTGGTCAAGTCATTAAAATTTTCTGTATTTATTTCCAAAAAAACACAATGATAAATAAGATTTAGTCTGAAAATACTCTATGGAACAATTGCTCCTGTCATATTTCAAGAGTTTTTTTCATTTTATTATTCTTGTAAATGGTCTACTTATTCATAAATGAAATATTCAATAGTATCTTCTCATCATGTTTGAGTCTCCCCTTAAACTCATACCCACTTTCCTTATATAGGTTATCCGTCCCACTGTTTATATTTTTCTAATGGTCATTATTAAAGTTAGTAGGTCATCTTAAAGATGATGCCTCCTCCTTTTAAACACAATAAATATTATGTTTGATCTTACATTAGGGTTTTCAAATTAGAATCACTCCCACTCTTCTCAAAATATATTCCACCATATTTTATATTTGATGGTTTATCAAATAATAATCCTCTAAGTGTATATTTATTTTTCCTCCTTTTAGAGATCATGTTGGAATTAGAAACCAATGAAAAAGTTCCTTAATTTTCCTTTGATTTCACATCAAATTCTTACTGAAATATCAAAATAAGAATTTTATTTCCCTCTAAATTCAAAAAAAATAGAAAAAATTCCATCAATATCCTTGAATTTATAGTAATATAAATTTTTTAACTTCTTATTAATACTTTATAAAACTCAAATTGACCACCATGAGTTTATCCTATAATCCTTTAATGATATATTGATGTATCATCAAATCATATTTATAGTAATCTAGTTTATTTTCAATTTTTTGGTGTAATTATTTAGGAAACAAACATATCCTTTAGATAAATCAAGTTTCTAGTAGAGAATAGATATCCTCGTTTGATTATTATATTCTTCTTTCACAATCTCAATATGTTTTTTGAAATTTTTTACTTTATAATTTTTAGAATCATCCAAAAAAATTATTAATTTGATTTGCCTCTATTTTCTTATAATTATTTAAATACTAGTTTCACATAGCCTCCATACTTCTATTAGAAATATCCTTAAAAAATATATTAAAAATATCATTAAAATTTCAGTTCATATTGAAATTAACTAAATAGAAAATATTTGATAGTGAAACGATATATCTCAAAAGTTAACACTATTAAAATAATATGAAATCAAAACATCCATATAAATCCAATCATGGCCTCAATAAGTCTTTATTAATTTAATCAATAAGGAAAAAGATATCAATTACATAGGTAAAATAATATACTAATGAATATGCACTAGAATAAATAAATATATTACTAAGAGATGTTATCAATGGTTTTTCAAAGAATCATTATCCAACAAGATAGTACCTGAGAAATTTTTATTTAAAAATAGTTATCAAACCTTGGCTCATAAATCAATTGAAAAAAGATCCTCAAGAGTGAACCAAGATATAATATTACTTTTTAGGTCTATTTAATATATTCTCATTCATTGAGAGGGGTGGGAGCTTGCCTCAAGCTTCCTATGCCACTACTATGGTGCTTTTTCCAAAATCCAAGAATCCCTCTTATATAGAGAATTATAGACCAGTTAGCATGTGAAACATTCCATATAAAATCTTGGATATTATTATTTACTCCAGGTTGGCAATTCATTTACCTCGTTGGGTGTCATTGGAACAACACAACTTTGTTAAGGGATGCTCAATATAGGAAGCCATTACTCTATCTCATGAAATCTTTCATGATATAAACATCAAAACTTGTGGGTCCAACATAGCCATCAATATTGATATGAACAAATCCTTTGATTGAGTGGAGTGGAGCTTCATTAATAAGGTTCTACAAGGTATGGGTTTAACTTCTAGGAAAATAGATATCATCTTTGTTTTTTCATCTCTTCTTGGTTATCAGTTACCTTAATGGGGAAATCTTACAGCTTTTTCAAGGCTTCACGCGGCCTAAGGCAGGAGGACCTGATCTTTGTGAGTCTGTTCATTCTTGTCCAAGACGTTCTTAGCCATCTCATTCATCAAAGTATTAATAATGGTGTGATCCTACCATATCATAGAAAATAGAGCTTTCCTACAGTGTCTCACCTCATGTTCGTGGATGATACCATAATACTCATGAATGCCTCAAGTAGATATTTTTTCGGACTGAAAAGGTTGTTGTAGAAGTATGGCCATTGGAGTGGGAAGGTCATCAACAACAATAAGAGAAACTTCTACATATCAAAAGAACACAAATTTATGAGGGTCTCCACTATAACCTTCAAACTAGATATGCAAATTGGATCTCTCCCCATGGAATACCTAGTCATCCTCATCTCATCGAGTAGACTTCGTATCTCTGACTTTGACCACCTGCCCACCAAGATAATTGACCGCGTGTTAAACTGGAAGAACAAGTACTTGTCTTTGGGGGACAGATCAAACTGGTGAACAACGTTCTCCTGGTGATTCTATTGAATGATCTCTCCTCTATTAATGTCATGAAAGGTTTCATTAATAACATTGACAGGTTCCTTTCTATATTCATATGGGACCCCATCTCCGTAGGCAAAAGGCATTTGGCCTCCTGGAGTAAGATGGAAAGGTCAGTCTGTGAAGGCAGAATCAATATTCGTATCCTAGAAGACACCCTATACTACATGCACACTATATTAGCATGGTGTGTTCTATATAAATTCCCTGTGTGAGGGAATATCATCCACAGCTACTTCAGGGGGAGCTGGGCAGAAGCGGAAGTCCATGCTATGTCCATTTTCTCGGGGATCAGCCCGATTATTTCCACCCTCCGTCTGCAGGATCACTGGCTCACGAGGAGAGGTGATTTATCCTTTTGTCACCAAAACTGGAGTGGATCTACTATTAGTTTTCCTGGGTTCCCTGCCACCAACATCACCTTCAGAGAGGTGAGCCTCTTCCCATCTTTAATCACAGTGGCTCTGGATAGGGACCAATAAGAAATCTTTAACCTCGTCGAACTGAGTTCTGACCTGGATATATTTGTCTTCACCTCATCCCCTTCTGGGGACTTCATGTAAAAGGACTTCCGGTGGATTACCAAAGGGAAGGTTCATTCAAATGTGGAGATTTTGGATGAGGTTTTGCGGGTGAAATATATACCTACCAAATTTAATTTCCTTACTGATAGAATTTGGAACAAATATGTCCCAGCAGATGAGAACGTTAAGAGGTGTGGGGTTAACATGATGTCAAGATGTGTGTGTTGCAATACCTACAGGGATGAAATCACAGATCATTTGTTTTTTGAAATTTACTAGGCACGCGAGGTGTGGACCTGTTTTGGTTAGTTCATTATGGTCTTAAATTTCTGTATGGATGTCCTCCCCTTTCTAGATAGTTAGTATCATGGTTCGAGAGGCAGCGGCCCTGAAATAATGGCACATACTGTGTTGCAGCATGCAGACTATTGGTGCCTCTAGATGGAGAGGAATAAGGTGATACGTGAAGGGGTGGTCGTGACATCACATTCTATAATTGTCTGGAATAAAAACCTTTTAAGCAACCTAGTCAGGGATGTCAACAACTGGAGGGAAGCCCCATCTCTCATCATGTTTCAAGAAAGGGCATGTGTGGTGCCCATGAACAGTGGAACAAATGACAAATGGGTTTTTTGGAGCTCTCCATATAGAGGGTTAAAACTCAATATAGATGGATCGTGTGCTTTGGTTTTAATGTGGGTGTGAGGGGTGGTGTGTGATGCTAGTGGGTCGGTGCTCATGGCGTTCTCAATAAAGATGGGTCAAGGTTATTCTCTACAGGTGGAGGCCCTGGCGATGCTCCACAGCCTCATATTATGTGGATAGAGGGATTTGGTCATCACTGAAGAGAAAACTAACTCAATACTAGTGCACAAGTCCCTACAGGACCAAGGTGCCTCTCCTTGTTCGATCACCTATGCCATCTGGAAATGTCGGCAGTTTCATGGCAGCAACACTAAAGTGTTTCACACATGCAGGGAGGGTAACAAAGTTTCTGATCACCCAACTTTTTAGGATATCACTAGATCTGAGGATTTATTCTTTCATAATATGGCCAGATTGAAACTTGAAGGGGTCAATTTGATCAGATTGGATGCCCTTGGTCTTCACTATTTCAGACCTCCTTAGTTCCTGACTCTAGGGGTGGGGCCGGGGAATGGGGGTGCGTTGAGGTTCTTTGTTATATATTGTCTTCTTTTAATTTAATAATAATTTATATGATGATTATGGTGATCAATTTAAATCTCCCAACACATGGGATTATAGGTTTTACACACATGTTATTGAGTGGCCAGCCCTTGGTGTTTAATGGTTATAATCCCACAGTTCATGTCATTGTATTATTATCAATGAAGAAAATTTTAGCATCTAGAGTAGGAAGATAGTTATAAAATCATATAATCTTGTTGAATAGATAATAAGAGAAATATAATCAATAATAAATTGATCTTACTTTACCTTATTCATGTTCATCTAATATATTGGATGTTTTGTGAACTATTCTACTCATGAGAATTGCCCTGGTTTTGTTGACTCTCTAATCTCTGATTCATCATATTGTCATGTCATAAATTTCAGAGTATCTTGAATAATCAATAAATAGATATAGGTTATATCTCTAGGCCATCAATAGTGGTCTTGATTAATCCCTTAATCCTTGATTGCCTCATATTTCTCTATATGTCAAGTCCATTAAATCTTAAGAAAATTTTATTGGTAATATATAAAAATATCCCCTTCAAAATTCTTAATCCACTCTATAGTATAATCATTATGACATAGTTTGACGTAATATGGAATAATAATTTGAATTTAAATGTGAAAACTACCTAGTAATTTCCTACCCTGAAAACACATTAGTTACTTCTTCATACTCAAATCAGAATATAGAATTTCGGTGTATTATATGCCATAACACCATAACACTTATAATTATGAGGTTTTAGAATTTCTATAATTACTATAATTATACAAATTCTCCAAAATTCAATATCACAATGTTTGGGCTCCTTTAATATAAATTAACGCAAGTTATTGTAGCATAATAGCTACATAGCATTGAAATAATGATTTTTATGTTCCTAAATCTCCAAAAACATATAACAAAATCTTAGTGCATCCAAAATATATTTCAACAAATATATTACATACATGAAAACTTTATTTCATATTACAGAATAACACATTTTAAATTATAGTGGGATAAATCAGTGATAATACTTTAAAAATTTTCTTTAGATTAAATAATTTCATGAAAAAAATCTATTATACTGTGATTTTCACTAATTTTCTTTCTGCATAAGTCTCTGCACCATCACCTTTCATCCCTAACATCCATAACATATTCCTAAATTCATCATGGTTCCTTTGAATCATATTTTTCTCAATATTCATATTTTATCCTCACTCATTCTATATACCTTAATATTATCCAAGTGATAAGAATGTGATATATTTATCTCCATATTAATCACAAGAATACCTCCTCGTGAATTCTTATAATACGCAACTATAAAACATAAGTATATAGAATATTCTAGGGTTCTATTAAATTCTTATTATAGTAAAATCTATATATAACTCTTTTATAGTTTCATATCATCACACCATTGGTTTGGATAGTATTTATGATAGATCTTATTACCATAGTAATGATTCATTAATGCGGCCAATGGAAATGATTTTGATCATCACAAGGAGTCACGAAAATCCAAAATGTCATGAATGGAACATAAATCTCCCATAAAAATATAAAACTCATAAATTTATATGAAATCTATAATTCTTAAACATTGATAAAAAATATATCATGGAAAAATAATTAAACACATCGTTCATGGAATTCATCTTCATTGCATGCATGCACACATCAAGGTATACTATTTTCTCAAGGAATGTCACAATCACAAAAATATATTTTCATCTAGTTCATTTAATTTATCAACAATAATGTGTTTATTACCTATCATAGGATAATTATTTTTATCCTTCAAAATAATTTATCTCCCATGTATCATTCATGGATTAATACTATTATTAATGGCCCTGTTAGATTATCATTTCAGGACATCTATTCTGACCTATGTGTTTGCAGCACGCATGAAAGATTTTTTAACCCATTTTGAATCTATAAATAATTTTGATATTTTTTATGAATTATTAAAATTGATGATATTTATACATTTAGTTCCCTCATATTCATATGAGTATCAATAAAGAATAATGATTCAATTTTTCATGATATTTCCTAATATGACGATTGGTTTTCCTATTTTAATATGGGAATCATATTTTTATAAAAATAAAAATAAGGGAACTATATTGTAAATGTATCTCTTATGATTTTTAAAGGTATTTTAAAATTGATAGATACTCAAATCCAATATAAATCCCCAACTTTATTTGGGGTTCCTTTTCTATTCATTGTGCATGTGATATATAAGGACTCAGCCTTAAAACATTACATAATCTTGAATTAAGTTAATAACTCACATTGAGGATATTTTCATGTTTAGAGATATAGAGAATTATGTCATAACTTATACATAATGACTTGAATATTACATTTAGACACTTCTACTCAATATCCAATTTCTTTCATAAAATAAAAATTCTAAAAAAATGAGATAGGTTTAGTTCCATGTTTTAAATAGCATGGTTTTTCCTTGATCCCATCCATGAAACTATTCTACTTTAAGTCATGTGAAAAACATTTCAAAAACTTGGGATGAGCATAAAAAGCTCTGTAATGGATAGAAAAAGAAGGAAAAATGTTAGTTTTTTAAAATAAAATGTAAACCAGGAATACTCTATCATAAGTAATAATTTTCACCTTTATTAAGTAGTAAATACTCTTCACTTAATAAAATCTCATTTATTACCCATTTGTAAGAAAAAGATTACCATAAAACCCATAGAAATAACACATAACATATAAATGGTAATCTTGGGACATAATCATACCTAAATGGAATAACCATACAGCCGACTTCCACAAATCATTCTTACAAATGGAATAGACATAGGAACGAATTCCATACCCAATGCATTAGAGGTTATTACATAACCATATTTCCTTAGTTTATCATGAAACCACCCGTCATTTGTTTTATCATGTAACCACCTGTCACATGTCTAAGTACCGTAACATAATCATAACACATAAAATATTGTGAATATCAACATTTCACTAATAAAATTTAATTTAAAATCACAAGAAATAATTTCAAGATATTGAAATACTTAATCTATTTCAAATTCCATTTTTCAATACCAAAACACTCAAAAACAAAATAATGGGTTTCTTTCTCTTTTTAAAAACATTAAGTCTTATAGAGGAATCCAAATAATGATTATGGTGGCAGAGAGGTCATTATCACAGCAAACGTTAAAAATATTCCTTTTTTAGTTTAGTAAAATGATTCATAGAAAAAATATTCCCTTTGAATGAAATTAAAAATCAAATAGGTTTATTATACACCGTGTAAAAGAAGGAGGTGTGTATTATCCAAACATGCCCCAATGAAAAGAGATTGAGACGAAGTCCCTTACCTCGTGTCCGACTTGACTCGTTCATTCATTAATTTCCTGAATAATAAATTTAATTTAATTTATTCTTTCCTCAGATAGTTTTTCAAGTTTATTATTTCTTTTTATATCACTTATCATCTTTAGATATAAATCATATAATTATTCAAGTTTATATCAGTCATTTTGTCGATGTTTGGTACTTGAGTCAAAAATGAACTTGTTATAATTACAAGTTTCCCATGAGGTAAAAATTTCATTATATCCAAAATGATATTCATGATTTAAATATCATATATATCATATACATTAATTTTATATGTATTTTTAATTATCTATATCATTTAGATATAAGAAATTAAACGCACCTTTTATGGAGCCTGTAAGTCGTATGTACGCATGAATGCTACTTTCATTTCTATTTCATATTTAAAGGAATGAAAACATAAAGATAAATATGTATACTATAAGTCAAGTATAATATCATATTTTATATATGTTACATAAGTTCATTAATTCCAACCTTTTTATGTTCCATGTATGTCATGAACGAGTCATATCACTTTGACGGGACGGTAGTCCGCACTTCCTCAAATGAAATTATCGTATCAATACAACATGAAAAGCATAAAGGTATGTTCTAAATGAGAATTACAGAAGCATAGTGATAAAATAAATATCATATATAATTAAAGTTTCATCATAATGGCCACCATAATAGGTGGTAGAAGAATATTGAACAATATTTATTTCGTGAGTCAATAGTTCGTCGTCCACAGAAACAGTATATTCTATACCCATTAGATGGAGGTTTGTGTAAGTGTAGTTATAATAATTCTCATAAAAACATACTAGTATATTTAGTATACTGGTGTTTTTTTAATCAAATAATAATAATATAATATGGAGTGGAAAAGGAAAATAAAAGAAATGAACTTGAGAGAAGATGTTACGTTTAAATTGGGTAACTCCCATTGGTTTGAACCAAAAGGCTTTCTTGAATTACCTAATACGTATGTTAAGGATTCTAGGTGGAATATAGGTATGTTAGAAGCTTATTTAGGAAGATTTTGGATGATCCAAGGGGGTTGAGAGGTGTGAGTAATGGTTAGAGGTGATTCCCTTTTATAAGAGGGGGGAGGGGCTCTTTAGGAAAGATTGAAAGTATTATTTTATTAGAAAATTATTTTTGGTTTCAAAAGGTATAAAAATTATTGAATTAAAAGATAATATGAATATAAGTCTAAATAAAATCATCCAATAATAATTGGGTAGTTTTTGGATATTTTTTAATCCTTATCTTTTTATTTAACACTTTTTTACTCTTACCGTTTTATCAAGCATTTAACACTTTGAGAAACAAAATAGTTACCAAAACATGAAAAAATATCTAATTAAAGAGTTATTAATAAAAATTTATTCTTATTATAACCATTTGGCATAATCTTATATTCTTTGTAATTTTATAATATTTAATAAAATATTTTATATTTTAAAATATGAATTATGTCAATTTTGACACTATTCATCTCATGACTTTTTTTAAAATCCATAACATGATTAATTAGAAAAAACTTCATTAAAACAAATATAACTTGCATTTATCGTCCATAAAATTCATGGATGACATGAAAATATCCAAATTAAATTTATTTTAACATTTATAAATTTATTTGAATCCTTTATTAATGAAGCAATCACTACATCATCATTGTGTCATAATTAAATTTATTTATTTAATCTATAAAAAATATAAATAAAATTACATGATTTTGTAAATATTTTTATATTTATAATGAATATTTATATTTGTAAAGATAAATTTTATAACTCCATATAAAAATCATTTTACCAAAAGATACATGTTTAGGTTATATTTTCCTTAACTTTAAATTAATTTCTATAAAATGTCATTTTCACTCACAGGTGGCTTCATGGGGTCCTAAAATAGACCCAAGGATTACCATAGTCAGATATATCTCATCTAATAGGATTACTATATATTTTAGGGTAAATTAATATTATTATAATATTATATTTACCCTTATTTACCAGATTTACCCTTTAACCATGTTAAATAAAATATTTACTGAAGTTACTATTCATAATGTCTAAAAATAAAAGTTACCTATTTAGAAAATTTGGACCTCCTGGTTACAAATATGGAATCTATTTTTCCAAATTCAAAACACTTTATTTGCAAAAATTAATTTAAAATTAATTCCCGTTGTCAAAACCAAAAAACATGTTTTTAAGAAATGATAACTACCAAAAGATTGACATGTGTTTATGTCTAATTAAAAATTAAAATTACTTCCACTGACCAAAATTAGATTAAATGGTAAAATCAAAATCTAATTACACTTTAAACCCAATTAAAAAAAATAATCTAACCATATAAATAAATCATATGAAAATACAATTTTGACTTAAAATGTAGTATTTTTTATTATTCATTAAAAATGAACTTTTTGAGAAAAATACCAAAAATTTACCCAAAGTAAATTTTGATCTCCCGCTTCTAGAGAATAAGTTTATTTTGTCAAATTTAACATATAAAAGTAACAAAAACTAGTTTTAAAATGGGTTCTCCATCAAAAGGTGGTAAAACTACATTTTAAAAATATTAGAGTAGTGATACTTAAAATTGGATTCATTCTCATTTTAAGCCTCCAATATTTTTTGGATAAATGTAATGACATTTAAAAAACATGTATGATCATATTTTAGTTAGTTATATTCATTCACACCAATAAAATGGCTAGGCATTAACTACCATCTAAAATATATTATATTTTTATTTTTCTGTATAACTCAGCCTTGTGTGTAACATAAGATTTTGGTAAAAACCCATTGTTTTATGTTGGGTACACCATCAAACATAGCATCCCATTTAAATTAATATTAATATTTAATTAAAAAAATATTAATAAATATGAAAATATCATATTCTTTATTTACCTGGGATGTTACATCCTTTTCCCCTTTTGGAAATTACATCCTCACAATTTTATTCACTTATCAAATAAGTGCGGGTATTTATCCCTTATAGAATTTTAAGATTCTCATGTGCCTCTTCAACCATGTGGTTTATCCACAAAACCTTAACTGATGAATTACCCTTTTTCATGCCACTTTTTCTCTTTAGTCAAGAATTTGGACTAGTTGTTCCTCATAAGAAATATTATCTTCCAACTGTACTACCTATGGACTCAAAACATGAGATGGATCCAACATATACTTTATCAACATTGACACATGAAAATCATTGTGTACCTGGGATAAACATGGAGGTAAAGCCACTCTATAAGCAAATAATCTAACTCTCTCCAAGATTTCATATGGCGAAATGAACCATGGACTCAACTTCCCCTTATTACCAAAACACATCACGCTTTTCCATGGTGAAACTTTTAGAAAGATATGATCACCTACCTCAAAAAAAATATCCTTCCTCTAGTTATCTGCATAACTTTTCTTTTTTGCTCTGAGCTGTCCTCATGTGTTTCTATATCAACTGAAATTTCTCTGCCATCTCTTTTACCAATTCTGGTCCCATCAGTTTGGTTTCACCTACTTCATCCCAAAAAGTTTGAGTTCAACACCACTTTCCATATAATGATTCAAATGGTGCCATTTGTATACGGGAATGAAAACTATTTTTATAAGAAAACTCAACCAAAGAAATATGTTGGTCCCAACTTCCCTGGTAATCCATTGAACAGGCACGTAGCATATCTTCCAATGTCTGAATTGTTCATTCTGATTGAAAATCTGATTGAGGATGAAAAGTTGAAACTAAAATTAAATTCAATACCCAACGACTTATGAAGGACTTTCCAAAAGTTAGAAGTGAACCTGGGATCACGATCACATAAAATAGAGAGGGGAAATCCATGAAACCTAACTATCTCTTTAAAATACAATCGAAAAAGTTTATCTAGAGACAAAGTATCATGTATAGGAAGGAAATGAGTAGATTTAGTCAACCGATCAACAATAACCTAGATTTCACTGTTACCTCGATAAGTCTTTGGTAATCCCACTATGAAATACATGAACACATTTTTTCATTTCCACTCTATAATTTACAAAGGATGAAGAATATTTTTGGTAACTGCCTCTCTACTTTAACCTATTGACCAGTAAAACACTTCATAGTAAAGTCAGTAATATCTCTTTTCATTCAATCCCACCATTAATACTCTCGAAGATCTCTATACATATTAGTACTACCAGTATGAACTGAAAATGGGGAACTATGAGCTTTACAAAACAACTCTTTATTTAACTATGAATCACAAGGAACATATAATCTCTTTCCAAATCTCAAAATACAATCATTATTAATGTTAAATTCAGGAAACCTACCCTTCTGAACCAACTCTGCCTTTTTCTGTAACTCACTGTCTTACTTCTATGCTTGCTTAATTCTGTCTCATAGAAGTGATTTCACTAACACCTAAAACAAAACATAGGAATTTCATGCCCTAAAATCTTCTATGCCAAATTTCATCAAATTGTTAATTAAAGGATCTTGTTCCAAAAGTAGCATGGTTAATGTAGCATTAATATTTCAACTCAAAACATCAGCCACATTATTTTCCTTTTCTGGATGGTAATGGATTGTGCAATCATAACCCTTGATTAATTATAACCATCTCCTCTATCTCATGATTAATTCCTTCTCAGTGAATATATAATTTAAACTTTTGTGATCTGTATATATTTCACTTTTTACACCATACAAATGATGCCTCCAAATTTTTAATGCAAAAACTGCACCAGCTAATTCTAAATCATGTGTAGGTTAATTTAACTCATGAGGTTTCGATTGGCATGAAGCATAAGCAATTACCTGATTATTCTGCATTAGGATACAACTAAGTCCTTTCAACTAGGCATCACTGTAGATAAAAAACTCACTATTTTAGGATGGAAATTCCAATACTAGAGCATTCACCCATCTTCTTTTTAATTCTGGAAAACAATCATCACATTATTTTTTCCAGATAAACTTAAAACATTTTCAAGTTATCTTAGTCAGTGGGATAGATAACCATGAAACATTTTCAACAAACATTCAGCAATATTCTACCAAACCAAGAAAACTATATATCTATGTGATATTGGTAGGTATTGGAAACTCCTCAACAACTTTTTTTTAGAAGGTTCAATATTTAAGCCATCTTTAGAAACAATATGGCCAAGGAATGAAATTTGTTGCAACCAAAACTCACACTTACTGAATTTCCCATACAATTTCTTTTCTATGAAGGTTTTCAAGACAACCCTTAAATGACTTTCATGTTCCTCTTTACTTTTGGAATATACCAAAATACCTTCAATAAACATAGCCACAAATTTAACCAAGAACTCACGGAAAATTATATTCAAAAGATCCATGAGTACATTAGGTGCATTGGTTAACCCAAAAGGCATTACTAAAAATTCATAATGGCTATATCTAGTATGAAAAGTAGTCTTCAAAACATCTGCTTCCTTTACTTTCAACTGATGGTACCCTAACCTCAAGTCAGTCTTCGAAAAATACTGATCTCCCTAGAGATGATCAAACAAATCATCAATATGAGGCAAAAGATACTTGTTCTTAAAATTGATATTATTCAAGGCTCTATAATTAAGGAAAAGTTTCATTGAACCATATTTCTTTTTAACAAAAAGGACTAGATCACCCCATGGTGATGTGATTGGTCAAATGAAACCTTCATCTAACAACTCCTATAATTTTTTCTTTAACTCTTGAAGTTCAATT
The DNA here is from genome assembly GCA_963277665.1 of Viscum album. Classification (NCBI taxonomy): domain Eukaryota; kingdom Viridiplantae; phylum Streptophyta; class Magnoliopsida; order Santalales; family Viscaceae; genus Viscum; species Viscum album. Next base: position 24,990,075 of record OY728132.1, on the reverse strand, counting down.
TGGTCCATTCTATGAGGGGGTTTTGAAATTGGATTTGCATTAGGAACTAAAACAATAGTAAATTCAACTTACTGATCAGGTATAATACTAGGCAACTCATCAGGAAAAACATCAAGATACTCATTTACAACTGGCACATCATTAATATAAACAATTACTTTGTTTTGAGAAATATGTGCAAGGTAACATTCAATTCCATCTTTCACTAGTTTCTCAGCTTCCTGATATGTTATCAGAGATAAGGGTTCATTCTTGTACAAAAATTGAAATTCTTTCTGAAAAGAAACCTCTTTATCTCTATATTCAATCTTATCTTTGTAAATAGAAATCAAATCCATTCCCAAAATAACATCAAACTCTTCTAGAGGAAAAAACAATAAGGTTTGTAGGTAAATTATTTCCAAAAATAAGGATAAGAAGATTATTATAATTTCTTTTTGCCTCAACATTTTTCCTAGGTGTTCTTACCATAGGTTCTGGATTCATTTCATGAGGTGGAATTCCAGATTTACCTAAAAATTTCTCAGAAATGAAAGAATGTGTAGACCTAGAATCAAACAATATATTTGAATAATTTGAAAAACCAAACAAATTACCTAATACCACTTCATTTGATGGTCCCACATAAACCGTAGTAGTAGAAAAAGATTTTTTCCCCACCCATCTTCTTTTGATCCGTCTGGTTTCCACCCTGGGTAATCAACTTTGGATACACATCAGCATAATTCCCAAACTCATTGAAACTAAAACATCTTACTAATGGATTTTCATTGCCTGATTGATCATCTTCCTTATATTTATGAGCAATATGACCAGTCTTACCACATCAAAAGCACTTCTCAGACTTTGTTAAACATTTTCCAGGATTCTTCTTATCACAATTCTCACAAGATGAAAAATTAATTTTTTTATCAACGTGCTTCCATGATGAATTCATTCCCTTTGCCTTCAAATTGGACCGCTTCTTTTGCTTGCTCTTTTGGAACACCTAATACTCATAAAACTCCATTTCTAACATCTTGGAATATCAGACAAGTTTCTCATAACTTTTTAATTCACAAGAGACTAATACTCTTTGATATCGTGGCTTTAGTCCTGAGTAAAATTGATTTATCTTACTATCAAGATCTCAGATGAAATTTATAGTATACCTTGCCAGTCGAGTGAACTTTTCTTCATAAGAAGACACCGATTCATCCTCATACCTCAATTCTAATAATTTTTTTACATCCTATGCCGAACAAACTTAGGAAAATATTTCTCAAGAAACATACCTTTGAATTAATCTGAACCAATTGTATCAATCTCCTCACTATCCCTGATATTTTTTACCATCAACCACCACTTATTTGATTCTCCTTCAAAAAGTTAAATATAAAGACTAACATTTTGATTTTTTTACAACCTTTGACATTGAAAATCTTTTCCAGTGCTGTGATCCACCCTTCTTCTTGAACAGGGTCACATTATCCTCTAAATGATGGGGGATGTTGCCTCATGAAATTCTTGATTATAGACATGTTCTTCTGAGGTTGATCTAGTTGATCTCGTTCATCTATACCACCACCATTTATATCCTGAGTCAATTGTGTCATTACTATAGAAAACTGTTCAATTCTGATCCCAACCATCACTAGATGCTGATTTGGAAGTTTATTCCTATTTGTATTTTTCCAAGTATTATTGCCATGTTTCCTCTGTGAAAAAACATTCTGAACAAACATATCTTAGATGAAGAAATTTGGTAATCTTTAAATTCTATATCATTTCAATTTGACCATAATGTAAAAATCATTTATGGATATTCTATTAACAAAATTCTAACTCCTAAAGTTTTCTAAACCGACCTTTGATACCAAATATAAGGACCTAGCCTTAAAACATTACATAATCTTGAATTAAGTTAATAATTCACATTAAGGATATTTTTAGGTTTAGAGCATTAGATAATTAGGTCATTAATTATACATAACAATTTGAATATTTCACGTAGACACTTCTACTCAATATCCATTTTTCTCATAAAATAAAAAATCTAAAAAAAATGAAACATGTTTAGTTCCATGTTTTAAACCACAAGAATTTTCCATGATCCCATCCTTGACCCTATTCTACTTTAAGTCCTATGTAAAACATTTCAATAACTTGGTATGAGCCTAAAATCTCAGTAAGGGATACACAAAGAAGGAAAACTATTAGTTTTTCAAAACAACATGTAAACTATGAATACGCTATCAAAAGTAATACTTTTCACCATTATGAAGTATTAAATACTCTTCACTAAATAAAATCTCATTGCCTACCCTTTCGTAACCAAAATATTACCATAAAACCCATTGAAAGCACACATAACATATAAATGGTAAACTAGGGACATAATCATACCTAAATGGAATAACCATACAGTCAACTTCCACAAATCATTCTTACAAATGGAATATCCATATGAACGAATTCCATACCTAATCCATTGGAGGTTATAACATAACCACCCATCCTTATTTTATCATGAAACTGCCCGTCTTTTAGTTTATCATGTATCCACCCGTTAAATTTTCAAGCACCATAATATAATCATAACACATAAAATATTTCAAATATCAAAATTTCACTCATAACATTTCATTTTCAATCACAAGAAATCATTTTAAGATATTGAAATACTCAATCTATTTAAAAAACCATTTTTCAATACCAAAACACTCGAAAACAGAATAGTGGGTTTTTTTCACCTTTTAAAAACATTAAGCCTTATAGAGGAATCCAAATAACGATTATGGTGGTTGAGAGTTCATCGTCGCTGCAAATGTTAAAAACATTCTTTTTCAAATTTAGTAAAAAGATTCATTGAAAAAAGATTCCCTTTGAATGAATGTAAATGTGAAATATTTTTATTATACACCGTGTAAAATAAAGAGGTTTATATTATCAAAATTTTCCCCAATAAAAGGATATTGAGATGAATTCCCTTACTTAGTGTCCAACTTGACTCGTTTATTATTTAATTTCCTAAATAATAAAATTAAATTATTTTTATATGATTCAGAACCTTTTTCAAGTTTATTATTCCTTTTTATATCACTTATCACCTTGCTATATCAATCATATAATTATTCATGTTTATATCGGTCATTTTTTCGATGTTCAGTACTTGAGTCAAAAATGAACTTGTTATAATTAAAAGTTGTCAATGTGGTCAAAATTCCATTATCTATAGAATAATATTATTAATTTAAATATCATATATATCATATATATCCATTGTATATGTATTTATAATAGTCCATGTCATTTTTAGATAATAAATGAAATGCACCGTTCATGGAGACGGTAAGTCATACATACGCATGAACTCTACTTTCATTTCTATTTCATATTTAAAGGAATGAAAAATTAATGATACATTAGTATATTATAATTACATTATAATATCATATTTTATATATGTTACATAATTTCATTAATTCTATACTTTATATGTTCCATGTATGGCATGAACGAGTCATATCACTTTGAGGGGTGGTAGTCCGCACTTCCTCAAATTAAATAATCATATTTATGCAACATTAAAATCATAAATGTATCTTATAAATGATAATTAAATAATTATAGAGATAAAATAAATATAACATTTATCATATATAATTACAGTTCCATCATAATATCTCCCATAATAGGCGGTATAAGAATATTAAACAATCATCATTTCATGAGGCAATAGTTTGTCGTCCACAGAAATAGTATGTTCTATACCCATTAGACAGAGGTTTTTGTAAGTGTATTTTGAATCATTCACATAAAAACATTATATTATATTGAGGATACTGGTTTTATTATTGAATGAAATAATAAGAATATAATAGTTAGTGGATAAGGAAAATAAAATAAATGAACTTGAGGGAAGACGTTACCTTAAAATCAGGCAACTCTCTTTGGTTTGAACCAAAAGTCTTTCTTGAATTGCCTTCTTCCTAAGGTAAGGTTTCAAGGAGGAAGATATGTATGTTTGGAGATTATTTTGATAGATTTTGGACGAGACAAGGTGGATTCATAGGTGTTAATAAGCGTTAGAGTTGATTCCCTTTTATAAGAGGGAGGAGGGGCTCTTTAAAAAAGATAGAAAGTATTATTTTAATGTAAAATGATTTTCAGTTTCAAAAGGTCCAAAACTCATTAAATTCTAAAATAACATAAATATAAGTCTAAATAAAATCATCCAATAATAATTTGACAGGTTTTGGATATTTTTTAATCCTTATCTTTTTTATTTTACCATTTTTTACTCTTACCGTTTTATCAAGCATTTAACACTTTGAGAAACAAAATTGTTACCAAAACATGAGAAATGTCTAATTAAAGAGTCATTAATAAAATTTAAAACTTATTATAACCATTTGGACGAATCTAAGATTTTTTTTAAATTTTATAATATTTATTAAACATTTCATTTTTTAAAATATGAATTATGTTGATTATGACACTATTCATCTCATGACTTTTTTAAAAATCCATAAAAACTTGATTTATTCGAAAAAAAATCATTAATACAAATATAAAATGTAAATATCATACATAAAATTCGTGTATGACATCAAAATAACCAAATTACATTTATTTTAACATTTATAAATTTATTTGTATCCTTTATTAATGAAGCAATCATTACATCATAATTATGTCATAATTAAATTTATTTATTAAATATATAAAAATTATAAATAAAACACCATGATTTAGGAAATAATTTTAGATTTATAATGAATATTTATAGTCAAAATGATAACTTATATAACCCCATATAAAAATTGTTTTACCAAAAGTTACATGTTTAGGTTATATTTTTCTTAACATTAAATTAATTTTTAAAAAATATCATTTTCACTTACAAGTGGCTCCATGGGATCCTAAAATTGACCCAAGGCTGTCCATAGTCAGATATATCTCATAAAATAGTATTAGGACATGTGTTAGGGTAATTTAATATTATTATAATATTATTTTTTACCATTATTTACCAGATTTACCCTTTAACCATGGTAAATAAAATATTTACTGAAATTACTATTCATAATATATAAAAATAAAATTTACCTATTTACACAATTTGAACCTCATGATTCCAAATTTTTAATCCATTTTTTTAAATTCAAAACATATAAGTTTCAAAAATTAATTTAAAATTAAATCTGTATTGTCAAAAACGAAAGGCGTGTTTTTAAGAAATAATAACTATCAAAAGATTGACATGTGTTTATGTCTAATTAAAAATTGAAATTACTTCCATTGACCAAAATTGGATTAAATGGTAAAAACATAATATAATTACACTTTAAAACCAATTAAAAAGATAATATAACCTTATAAATAAATCATATGAAAAGAAAGTTTTGACTTAAAATGCAGTATTTTTCAGTATTCATTAAAAATGAACTTTATCAGAAAAATACCAAAAAATTACCCAAAGTAAATTTTTATTTCCTGGTTATAAATAAGAAGTTTATTTTATCAAATGGAACATATAAAAGTGACAAAAACAAGATTGAAAAGGGGTTCTCTATCAAAAGTTGGTAAAACAACATTTAAAAAATATTAGAGTATTTATGCATAAAATTGGATTCATTCTCATTTTAAGCCCTTAAAATTTATTGGATAATTGTAATAAAAATTAACAAACATGTATAATCATATTTTATTTATTTCTATTCATTCCTGCTAATACAATGGCGAGGCATTAACTATGATTTAAAATAATATTATATTTTTTTCAGTAAGACTCAACCTTGTGTGCAACATAAGATTTCAGAGAAACTCATTGTTGTGTGTTAATTATGCCATCATACATAGCATCCACTTTAAAGTAAAATTAATATTTAATTCAAAAATATTAATAAATATGAAAATATCATATTCTTTATTTACCTGGGATGTTACATAATATGTGCACATGCATAGCACAATAAAAGGTCATTAAATTTAAACTATTTGGTTTATGACTACAATATAATTATAAATGGGTGTATTCATGATAAATTGATGCAATTATTCTAACCAATGTTGTTTCATTCAAAATTTAATATCCCTTTATCAAAATGAGTAATTTTATTCTCATGATAAGTGATCTAGTGATGAGACGTAAACACTTTTTAAATGATCTAACTTGTCCATTTTTTAGTAAAAACATGAGAAATATGATATTAAAAACTTAATATAATATAAATTAAATAATCATTAGAGGAATGTGATATATATTCACTAACATTATCAAGTCATGTATTCTTAATTGAGTAATATGGGGATTATGGGAAAGAAATATAGAAAATTTGTGTTTTTACACTAAAAATAAACACCCATTAAACCATATATTAGATTTTGGGTTTTAAAGTACATCACTATAACCATAAGTTTTGAAATAAATAGTAACGTCCTATGAAACAATATTTTTCCATGAGATATTTCAGAAGATGAATATAAAATTAACATGATAACTTTATATACATGACTTCTTCTATAATAATTATTTGATAATGATGTCTCAATAGTATCTAAAGGATTCCTATATCTATAGGATTCCACTGGTTATATTAATTTCCAAAAACTTTGGTAGGATCTTGTTTGTTAAAATTTATGTTAGTTACCACTCTAAATAAAATAATTAAATAATATAAGGGGGTTTCATATTTGTGAGAATAAATACCAAGAATTAAATTCCATCACCTTTTGTTTGGAAAACTCTATAGAGACACCCCTTGTAAGTTCCAAGGTTTGATTTAATACCTAAACATTTTATGAACATTTCAATAAATACAACTATTATGATTCATATTTACATTAGAGAGGATAGATCCATTATCCGTGGGTAATCTCACTATGCCACTAGGTTTTACTTACCTCCTTTCTTGGGATATGTTTCTACTACCCTGTGTACAATTATCCCCCTTTATTTCATATGATTATTCCATTTAATTATTCAATATGATATTTTATTTCTCTTACTTTACCTCTTGGGGTTTTCTTTTTATTTTTTTCCCTCTTTCATTCTAAAGTTTATATTTTTCTCTTTTTTGTGGTAGTGTGGGTCAATGTTGGTGTAATAATTTTAGTGGTGAATCTTATAGATGTGACTCATGTCAATGTCATATCCTATTTTATCTTGATAATGGTTTCCCTTCTAGTATTTTATTTTTTGTTTCTTTTTCCTCCCTTTACAGTCTCTATTTCATGTGTTAACCTCATTTTTGTGGATATCATTTACCATGGATCTCTTATTTATTTCACATGGTTCTTATAGTATGAAATTTCTAATTTGATATTAGGTTCTCATTTTGGAAATTTTAACCTTTGAAATTTTATCTAATGGAGATTGTTCAATGAAATAATGTTTTGAACATCCAATAGATACATCACTATTTTACAGTGATGTTGGGCTTAATATGTAAGGGCGATGCTCTATTATCTGGAGATTGTTTTATGAGAATTTTTTAATTTTGATTTAGTGGATGATGTCTAATGTTGTTGTTTTCATATATGTTATTCTCAATGACATTGAATGGGTTTGGTGGGAGTAGTGGTGTCTCTGGTGATTTTTTTTAGTATTGTTGGTGTTTTTGGGTAGTGGTTCTAGTTATAAACGATGATAAGGCATAGTGAATTTATAGAGTCATAAGGAGTGCATGGCCTAGGAATCTCATGAAACCTAATGAACTCATGTATTGAGGAATTGTCGACTAATTATTCCCCCAATGCATCACATTCATCACTACTTGATCAGCAATAATGGCCCCAATTCATCTCTTAACAATCATTAATGGTATCTATGTGAACAGGGGTGACTATAGATGTGACATTATGAAGTGTAATATTTAGGGACATTGTGAGAACTGCGGCAATGGGATCAAGGTGAAATTTAGAGGAAATGGGTATTCTGGTCAGTTTGACATCTTAGTACATAGATCATAAGGTATTGATGGTCTTGAGTTAAGAAGCACTCAATTATACTTACCCAACTTTTCATTAGAGTATGGGTTTTTTAGACAGCTAATGTCTATTTATCTATTGTATTTTTTGGTTCTGTATGGATTTGGGTTTGTATTTTTTATCATGGTTCCATTCAATGGTGATTTGGACTGTAGAAATTGTATTATCCCCACTTAACCCATATAACTATATTTTGATTAAAATATAGAAAATGGATTATATATAGGAAAAAAACTTTTAAAATGTATATAATATTACTCAATACAAACAATCCAAGAATTTTTATTAGTTAAATAATCAAAATGATATATTTTTGAATCCCTTAAACATCATTCAATGATATTTAGTAAAACATTCAATAGATTTATGTGGAATATATAAAATCGAAGTAACATGTGATAACACTAATTTCATATTCAAATGAACCTTATCATATGTTATGAAGACTCTTATCACAACATATCACTCTAAAAAATATACCTATATTACTCTAGAAAATAAAACTATTAAATCATATTAAATTTAGAAATAATTTTATATCATAGCCTATAATATAATTCTTTAATATAAATATATCAATCAATATCACTAAATCCTCTCAATCTTAATTTATATTTCACTTTATGTTACAACATATATTACAAATTGTGAAAATATATACAAAAAACGTTTTTAGATATCAACCAAAACTTTTTCAATAAGATATCAAATAAATCACTTATTTTATATAAAAGATATTATAAGAATCAAATAATCATTCACATAACCTTTTATGTGACCTTATGGTCCTTTATATCATTTAAAATTATTGAATTATAATTCAAAATTATCAGAAAAATTGACCTCTAGCATTGCATCAGTATTACTCAAGCTATAAAGGTATCTTTTGTGATCTTAATCAAAAATAAGTGTCTCCAAATAAGTGTGCACCAAATATATTGCATACATTGTGAATAATTATACAACTCAATTTTATAAGACATCTGGTATATCCATGATACATGGAAAATGATAATACTATATAGGACAACTCATAGATTCTTTATTCTTCAAGTAATGATTAATAAATATTAATGAATACATCACATTTCATTCATCTTAATGAATACATCACATTTTATTCACTTAGGTAGATGATTAAATCACATGTCACTCAATTAGGTGTGATCATACACTCCATCAATTTTTTCCATCAAGGGACTAGATGTCATACATGTCATAGAGGAGGTCAAATAAAATAATGGTTAATAAAAACACACCACATGATAAAAAGAAAACTCAACCAACCCCTATTTAGCTCTACTTCAAGGTTAGGTTAATAAAGTTATCAAAGTATGAAGGCCCACTTTCAAGGTATCTCATTAGCCTCATGTAATTAGGAAAATTCTATTGAATTCACCCCAAGAAAAACAACTACATTATTTATGACATTTATGTGGTATAATAAGTAGTTTAATCTAGAGATAAAACACATTTTTATTTCATTAATAAACTATATATCTTCATATAAACCCCTACTCATTCTAATCTTGGCATCTTAGTATAACTCATGTCATGCCATTATTATCTTCAATCAGAGATAAGTTAAAGTTTTATCACTAAGGGGTTATTTTTCATTTAATTCTCATGATATTTGAAACATTCATGAGTGAAACATAAAATGAAAATACATTTATATAGAAGGATAAATTTAATCACATTAATAAAATACTAATAAAACCATTTACATAAGAATTGGACCCATTGTATAAAAATTCATAGAATACATAAATGAATTTATGTTTTTCTACTTTTATTGGTTTTATAAAAACATATTACATTTTTATATGATACATGTTGCATCATTATGTAGTTATCTGAAAAATTAATTCTCCCACTAAACTATTTTGTGAGATAACATCATTAAAGAAATAATATATTGATAATCTTCAGATAAAATATCATAATCCTTATATTCATCACTTGAAATTTCTATCCAAATAACTTTACTTCATAGTATCCAACATTATGATGTGCATAATTTTTTTTATTTAAAATGGATAATCCATAGATCTCATATAATAATAGAAACATTATTTCATATCATTGGTAATAAGACAAAATGTAACTCTTATATTAAATTCTTACATTTCCAATATATATCCAAAATTATTATCAAGTATATTATGATCATTTATTGATGAATTTAAATTATATTAAACCAATATCACGGAAACAAACAGTTCTTTAACATTCATTTATTTTAATTTGAACTTCCCTAAAATCAATATTTACTCTCATTAGTCTATTAGAAAATATATTTGTCAAATATATGATTCTAAAATCATATATCATATGATTTCACTACATCAAAATTTTTTACATAAATAATATTTAAATAAGTATTAAAATATGACAATTTTATATTTTAATATTTGGATAATGTATTTCATTTTTATCTCATAAAAAAACATAAAAATTGGATCTATAACTTCTTTATTGTTATATATTATAGAATAGATAATAATATAGACTATGTGCTACCATAATAAAACTATTTCATTAACTAATAATTTTTTACATCAAATATCTTGTCTTATAACATGATATTAAATTAAATAAAACTATACCTAACACTAATTCATCAATCCAATCAAACAAATTCAAATATATTTTACTTTGAGGCATCAACCATTACATAATACCTTAATATGGAATTATAGATTCTTTCACTAATTCTTCCTTAATTTTTAAATCCTATACAAATACAAATCAATTTTATAATTTACCTATGGTGTCATATACCCTTTAAAATAAAAGAATTGATTTCAACAACATAAATACCTAATGTGGAATCTGTAATATGTTTCTTGAAATATTTTAGGAATTATAAGAAATTTTTTCTGAAAATCATATCTTACCATATCATTAATATTTTGGTTCCTTAGAGACACAACATTTTGGTTTCAAATAAACTGGTGTAGAGTCTCCATAACCTACCTTATTCTTCCTCTACACTAAATTATTACCCTTACCTTTTTAAACTATCATCATATCACTTTACCTTGGACCTCCCATTTATTATTCATCTACCATGAATATATGGAGGTGATAAAGTGAATTTTTTATTAGACTCATTCATGTTATAATTAATGATTAATTTTTTAATTCTATCTAGTAATTATAGGATAAAATTAAAATCCAAATATAGACTGATCAAAATCCATGACATTTAAAAAACAATAACATTATTAGCTATATTGAAATAATGATTGGAAATAGAAGTATCATCATCCAATTTTATTGAAATAATTCCTTAGAAACCTCATACCTCTCATACCTAACATGTTCTTAATATGGTATTTTTATTCCTTCCATCATCCCATATACATATATATTTTCATATTCCTTATATAAATTTGGATCCATAAAAACTCTGATGAGAGTAAAGATATCTATATAATATTTTTTATTTTTTTATAAGTATTTTTCTTCTTAACTATATTCTTCAATAAGTTCCTCAGAAAGTTGTTGAATTAAAATATATAACTTTTCCTCTTTTCAAGAATAATTCTCAAATTATGATATTTGTCTAGAAAATTGTTACCATTACCTCTTCCTTATAAAAATTATATCAAAGATAGGTTTTATGTTGTATTAATTTATGTTTAATATATATAAAAATCATTTACTATATGTGTATCATGTTTTATAAATATTAAATAAGTTCTTTATTGAATATTCCTCCACTAAAATAATAACGCATTTTTCATTATATTTATTAGTAGTTTAAGATCTTTAATTCATTAAATTTTGAGTTAAATTTAGTGTTCGTCTCATTTATTATCTATTTTGGTATATAATCATGTTAATTGTATCATATAATACTCTTATATAATTGAACTAACAACAACTTATTCTAATATGTCTTATGGATTATCTTAACTTCATTCTTATGGTTAACTAATGTTTAGGGTTACTAGACCAAGTATATACAAAATTTAATTCTAGATATAGTAGCATAATGTTTAGGGCTATCCAAATTATTCTCAACTTATACAAGATAATTCATGGGAACCAAATCCTATCAGGGTCACCTATATTGAACGATCAATACCTTGACCTATGAAAACCTAGTATAGATCTTAAGGGTATGACCCAGATTTTAGAGGCTTGGATTTTTATACTAATTTAATTTGTGATTTGGATTAATTGGAGGTATTGGGAGTGAGTTTTAAGGAAAATTGTTTAAAATAATATGAAATTTTTTTGAAATTATACTAATACATAAATCACACCATAAAAATTTACCATTTCACCATTATTTGTTATTAAGTATTGAGTAGAATGTGATTTATCCTATGGAAATTGTATCATATTTCTTACACATTTTTTATCATTTTAGTTTGATGTTCTTAATTACCCTATAATTCCTTTGGGTGGAATGATTTGGTATCATGGATGGGAGTTTTGGGAAATCATTTTCACTGTGGTTCTAGGTTTTGAATTTTATGATTCTATTCATTATGATTTTAATATTATCATTTCACTTTGATGTTTTGGGGTGAATTTTTAGTTTAAATTGTGATATGGTTATGGAATTGAAGGGGTGGAAAGGATTATATCATGAAAGTCCCATGTGATTATTGCACTGTGAAAGTTGGGGAATCGATCATTATTTCATAATGTAAATCATTAAAATATAACATGAATAATTACACCATAGTGTGCTTTGGTATCACTAAAATTGAAGGTTCATTGGCTATAAATTATGGGCAATAGATAAGGTATTTTGAATCATTATTCTTAGAATTCTTATTGAGAAACCCCTGTTTCTCTGTAATGTTATGCATTACACCATAATTTTTTGATGTCCCTCTATATTTATAAAATTAAGAGGGTTTATAAAATTTCATTCAGTTTCTCTTTATTTCTTATGAATTTTTAATACTCTATGGATTTCTAGATGCCTTGGAATGTGATTTATATCATCTTCTATTTATTTCTCTCTATTGGGTCATTTTTGTGATTATCATGGTAATTATTTATCAATTATTCTTATTTATATTAAACTTATATATTCATGTGATGTATAGGGTCATTCTTGAGGTGATGTGGTGATAAAGGGATTTTCTTTTATAGATTTTTTGGAGGATCTTTTTGAGTTTATTGGCATTTAATAATTGGTTTCTTCTCTTCTTGGTGTTGTGTTATTCAGTATTTATTCAAGGTTAGTATTTTGGATTATCTCTTCTATTTTAGAATGTTAATTAACTTTTTTTATGCTTTACATTTATTTGGGTAAATATTTGATATTTTTCATTTGATTATAATAAATAAATAGTATAGGAAGGTGGATTAAATTGCTTTACCTTTTTTATCTTGTTATTATTTATGTTATTTATTGATTATTTTTATAATAATATTGTTGTGATTAAAAGTGATGATTGAACTATATTTTAAATTGGATTAATAAATTGAAATATATAAATTTAATGAAGAAGTGGAAATTATGAACTGTTTTTTGATTTTGTGTTTTTTTAGTATGAAATGGAAATTTTATGAATATTAAATTGTGAAATTGGATTGTTATTTGGTTTATACTATGGTGGGATTATTTTGTTTCCTTTCTATGGATACGAAAGATATTAATGTGTTGATATTTGATTTTTTAAAGGAAGTGGATTTGATGTGGTTCATTTTTTGTGGTAGATTGATATGTTTGATGTGGTTCAATATAGTTTGTTGATTCAAAATTGGTATGGGTGATGATGTGAGTTATTAGTGTTTTATTGACGTAGAAACATGATGATGTTTATGTGGTAAGTGTGATGTAGTTTCCCAGGGATATAAGAGAATAATAAAATTAAAGAAATATTTAAGGATTGAAATTAGATATCATAAATTAATTTCATAATGAATAACTTTAATTAAAGTGTTAGAATAATTATATAGTAAATGAAAATGAATAAAGAATTATGTTGAAAATGTAATGTGTTTTATATGAAGTGGGTAACTTTTGTAATTAATATGGTTAATAAATTTAATGTGTTTGGTAAATAAATAAAGTGTTATTCATAATGATATCTGAAATGATAAGAGTTTGTGTGATTATTGTGTCGTTGTTGTATGGTTGTGGTGTTAGTGTTTGTGTGGGGTGGGTGGAAGCATTCATTATTGTGATGTATTGATGATATGATAATGAGTTGTGGTTATAAATGTATTTAGATATATATTTGAACCACATTTGGGATTGTGTGATTATTATATATCCATTATAATTTTTTTATTTCTTACACACCATAACTCATATTGGGTAAATTGATTGATTCTCATATGAGGATTTTGGTTTCAAGTGTACCCCCAACATCTAAAAAATGGGTGATAGGGATGTTTGAATACTCTCCGTCTCCCACTCTCTCTTTTAGATATGTTGTGGCATTGTAGTATATAGAAGAGGTATGTGGTTATGGTATTGTGGCAATTATTATGTGGTGGTGGATATGTGGTATAAATTATGTAGTTATAGTATTTGGTATGTGGTTATGATTATGTGGTTGTGGTAATGATATAGTATGCATTTATAATATATGGATATTCAAGTTATGTGAGTTCCAAGACATGTATAGTTGGGATATTTGGATAACTAGATCGGAGGGGAAGTGGGTGTAACATACATTTCTTGATATATATTCAAAAATTACAATACTATATTTTCATTTGGATTTGGTGAGTGATCATTTGTGAGATGGGATATAGTTTTCCTTGGATAGATAATGAGTCAGTTTTACTATTTATTCATTAAGGATTTAATATTATTATTCCACATTGGAATGAAATATTTAGGAGAGGAACCAAATAATTATACTTGTATGCACACTCCTACATCAATATACTAATTTTAAAAAAAATTAGGATAGATTTAGGGAACTGTCTAGGAATTATTAGCTCATGGCATGTAGATTAATTTTTCTTAGAGTCACTTTACTATGAGCTATTTTATTTTTGGTATTATAATTAGAGAAATTGTATTTTATTTCTATATTACATTACATACATCATTTATGGATTATGTATTATTTTATTTTATAGATTTGGTGTATATTGATGGTTGTTTTATATCATTCCTATCATCACAGAGGGTAATTCCTCATATGTTGTGTGATTGATACCCCCAATTCTAGTCACCAATTGGTGTCCTATTGGTGGTGGGATTTTAGGTTCACTTTTTCTTCATTACCAACCCAAGTGGGTTTATAATAGAGGTTGTTCATGATATATTGGCATCATCACTTTAGTTGGGAGTTAGGTTAGAGTTTGGAGTTAGGAACTGGTGAGAAATGAATTAGTTTTCTAGGACCTTAAAACATTTTATATTAGCATATGATGTAATAAAGTGAGTCTAAATAGGGTTTACACAAGGCTCAATGATCTAATGTAATGACCTTAATCCTTTTAAATATACTTAAGTAAGGTTATATTTCTTTTGGGATAGATACCTAGGGGTGGTACATGCATCATACTTTTTTTATCTAGTTTTTTAATTATGGAATATGTTGTGATATTAAAATAAATTTAATTAAAATTAATTTAAATTAATTCCATACCCTAGGATTGGGAGTATTTTTTCATTTTAATAGATGGATGGTGGTCATTGACCTTGTGTGATTCAAGTTAGTTAGGTGTGTTAAGATATTCCAACTTGTCATGGGTGGGGAATCCTAAGGATGAGGATTCATAGAGGAATAAATTGTGTGAGTTTTAGTGGCATAGATAGTCACAGAATGAGGGGAATATCTTCAATTCGTAGACAAAGAGGTTTCTAGCGTATCTTAAGATTGAATTTTCTTTTATTAACATGAATAAGGGGCATTGGAACCCTTTGGTGTTTAGTTTTTTTAGAGGTGTATCTTTATAGTGGTGCATACTTTATCTTAGTGGTCCTAAGAGGTTTGAGATGATGTATTATAAGTTCAATATTTAGTTTTGAGCTGCTTTATTATCCTCAATGCTAAATGTGGTGTGGTGATAGGAGTTTCTCACCCTTCAATAAGGGTGCTCTAGTGTGAGAGAGTTAAAAGTATGGTTAATAATCTTCCGTAATTATTCTCTAGATATTCTTATAGATAATGAGGTGAGTGAAAGAAATTTTGAGGAGACTTTTCGTTCATAGATTTAGCATTAGGTCATTACCTTCAAGTTTTCAACTAATATTTGTGTTCTAATGAAGGAGGATGTGATTGAGAGGATGTTGGAATGGATAAAACCATCTCAAAATAGGAATTCATCGCATATTTATGAGATTTGGGTCTATAGAGATATTCTCTTGGTTATTTAGGTAGACACAGTCTCAATTAGAGAGTATTCACTCATATACAACTTTTTCTCATTTATCTAAAGCTATCATTTCTCATACTTTTACTAGTATATTTAGTGTTGTTTTTTATTTCTATAGTGGGTACGTACATCAGCGGTTTTAATGTATTAACTTCCTTAGTGTTCATTTTAGATTTAGAGGTCAATTTTATATGCAACCATAGTGAATGTTTCCTCATATTCCATATAATCAAAAATTGGGTCCTTATATTTTTGGATTTTATAGGGGTGATGAAGTAGGCAGAGTACAGCCCCATGATGTTCCTCATACTCAAGGTCCTAAGGATAACCATGGATGATGTGGTGGATTTTATCAAGGATAATAAGAATAAGGATAAGGGTGTGCCTATTTTCATGTCATTAAGATGCCCATACCTATAAGAGACGTGATTTTTTAAGATACCATTTATCTATATTCTACATAGGTTTATGTATTAATTAATACAGGTTATTTTTACTCCTTTGTTGTTCCTACTTTTTTATAATTAATAATACCCAAGGTGGATATGATTATATTTCCCTTGGTGTTATCTATGATAGTTTGAGGTTAGTTGACTTTAGTGGAGGTGTGTTGAGGATGTGAGCTTGTGATAGGGATTCATTAGTCTGTGGGGGAGTTATTATTGCTACATATAAAACCATAAAATGTTCTATTTGGAATGGATTAGTTTTACACTATGGGAATTTTCATAGATTTTTAATAGAAGAGATTTTCTTCCTTCGATATGAAAGGTGATCCTATATTATGTTCATTGTAAAGTGGATTGTTGGATGATTTGTAGACACATCGATCTGATTTTATATTAGTGGGAAAAATTAAAATTAGGGTCATTAAAAGAAAATTTGGATGGTTTTTTTATAGTTTTTAAGGAGTTTTCTAATATTTTCCCCCAAATATTTTATGACACTCCCCCACCCCCTCAACAGGAAATCATGTTTCTAATTGAGTTACAACCCACTATCCATTGTCTATCTGATTTATATATCTCTTTATAGTATAATTCATTTAAATCTATGATAGTTATGAATTTAGATATATAACCTATTGGAAAAATGTTTCATCATGTTCAGCATGTCTCCCTAGGTTTCT
Organism: Viscum album; assembly: GCA_963277665.1. Lineage (NCBI taxonomy): Eukaryota > Viridiplantae > Streptophyta > Magnoliopsida > Santalales > Viscaceae > Viscum > Viscum album. The sequence continues at coordinate 24,972,656 of OY728132.1, read as the reverse complement.
GCTTTTAATGTTTTTGAGGACGGTATTCTACAAATATGTATATATTATCATTAGTTGAACCAATTAATAGTGAAGAGGTATTATCCATTCCATGGTATTAACGACTTTATCAATTAGTTAAATTGATATGTATATTTCTCTAAGATTGATATGTGGTCTTATTATCATCATATAAGGGTAAAAGTAAAGGATTTTATGAATACCACTTACAACCATCACTTGACCACTTTAAGTTTATTGTGATGCCTTTTAGATTTATGAAGGCCCAATATTTTTACATGGGATTGATGAACATAGTTTTTCATAAGTTCTTATATTAGTTCATGGTTACATTTATCAATAATATCTTGGTGTACTCAAGGTCAAATTAGGATCATACTGATATTTTGAGGGTAACCTAAGAGATTCTTTGAAAACATTGGTTGTAGGCTAAGTTTCTCAAGTGTAAGTTTATACCTATGAGGTTAATTTTATTTGGGATTTTGGGTATTAGTGGGGTGTGGCTATTGATCCTTTGATTATTGAGTCTATTTTTTAGTGGTTATCACTCCAAAACATTACATAGTTATATAGTTTTTTTGGTTTTATAGGATATTAAAGGAGTTTTGTAACCAATGTTTTTAAGATTATGGAACCCTTGAAAACTTTGAATATGGAGGATTGGTATTTTGTATGGACATATCAATGTTAGAAAGAATTTGAGTAAGTGAAAGTGTTCAGTGATTCTATCATTCACACTCTAGAGTATGGAGTTATATTCAAGGACATTTGAAACACTTCTCATATTTGAATACATTGTATTATAATGAAAGAGTGATAAGTAATTTCTTTTAAGTATTGGTAGGCATGGCCTCAAGAACATAATTATTAAACCCATGATCTAATGTTTCTGGAAGTGGTGTTTTCATTGAATTTCTTGCAGTATTATCTTATCAAGGAAATTTTTGTGGTCTTTAAAGATAACAATATCCTTCAGTATATCTTCTCAGGGTGGGATTTGAATTTGTGTCAATATAGGATTATGGATTTCTTAAAGGATTATAACATTGAGATCTTTTACAATTTGGGTAAAGAAAATATAGTAGTTAATATGCTGATCTGAATGACATGTGGAGATACTGCTTGAGAGGTTAGACATGAGTGGAGATTGATAAGAGAGCTTACAGATTTGAATATAGATATGAAGTGTATGTTATAGTTTTATTATGTCAAATTACTATGAATTCATCCTTATTTTAATAGGTTTAGGAGTTCATATACACTATTTTGTGGTGGAAATGTTAAGAGATCACATTATTCAAAAAGATACTCAGGATGAATGCTTTGGGGATTAAGATCGTCTAGATTTTTTTCATGTAGATTTACTAGTTCCATCATTGAAGTGAGTGATGGTGTTTCATGAGTTTCATAGAATTCCACTAGTAGTGAATCTTAGTGTTTGGTTTGGTCAAAGGTCAAATCTAAGAATATAGTTATAGAAAGTCTATTGAAGTAATCAGATATTTTTTAGTGTAAATGGGATGCCATTTTGATATATTGTGTTATTGGTTAACCTCTAAATCCAGTATATGTGATTCTATTTTTATTTTTATGGAATAGGAAATGAACTTATCTTATTTATTTGTTATCTGAGATTCGAGTGTGGAAAATTCTTTGGAAAGTATTTTTATAGAGTAGGTGGTGAGGATTATTAGGTTTCTAAGGATGATCAACACTGTCAAGACCCTTATTTTACCACATGATTATTGGAGAGTTTAAAATATGATTTAAGCTCACAATTATTCTTTATCACATATTTTCATTCTTAGATAAGTGGAAAGATTTATAATACAATCCAATTGCTATAAGAAATGTTGTATACATGTGTTATTGAGGTCATAGGTTCATGGATGAATCATTTTCCTTTGGGTGAGTTTTTATACAAAAATAACTATCTATTATACATTAGTATAACTGATAAGTTGAATTTATATAAACATTTTGGATGCATTTATTTAATTTTTATTCATTTTTTATTCGATTATGCACTAGGTTTTGGTTTGTTTTTTAAATAATTACGAATTTTGGACTCTGCAGAAGAAATGTTAAATAATGGAAAAATAGGTTTTACATGTTGTTAAAGTAGTTCATGACATGTATTCCTCATTAACAGCATCCCTAAAGACCAATGGATAACACATGAGAAGTTACATGATGTGAATCAATTACATGATGTGTAAATGCATTACATATCCCGATATTTTCAAAGCCCAATTACCACTAAAATTACACAACATAAAGAATATACAATATATGAATCACATACATGATGTTTAGAAAATACATGATGTGAAAAGTTATAGATCTCTTCCAGTCAAAGATATATCCTAAGGATCCCAAAAGATTCAATATTCTTATAGGAGATCATGGATCTAAAGTACATGGTGTGAATCCTTTATTTGTGTCATATAAAAGTTGTTAGATAGTAAAATTAAAGCAATTACATTATTTGAATTTTTTTCATGTTCTGTAACATTCATTCCTATATATATATTGGCAATTCCTACCATGGACATGGATCTCGAGGTTCCATTATTATCTCATTTTATCCTATGCTTCTTCTCAATTTTCCTTTCGAACTAAATTGTAATTCAATCCTTTTCACATTTTATCAAATACTTATGTGTTGTTTTCTGTTATATGTATGTTATTAGATCATTTAAATTTTGTCTCCATTTCGATGCACATTCAACACTATTCTCAATTATACATCAACACTCTCATCGTTATTTCTTTCCTATTCATTCAAAGTAAGTGTTTGATTTATTATTTTATAAATTGAAAGTGTGAATTACTTTAATCTTAATTGTTGTGTGATTATTCTGAGCATGTCTATTATTCCTTTTCTTTTGATCAATTTTTTCATGATCAACTAATCTGATTAGGGATCGGGGTCGATAGTAGGGGTCTTTCTACACCAAATGAATCTATAATTTCATCCTTGGTAACTCTTTGTCTAATAATTGGGTTAAAAATAATTATCCATCACATTATCTTGCATAGCCAATGGGAGGTGTAATTGAAAAAACCAACCCTAATTGGAGTTGATCAATCTGTAACCATTATCCTATGATTCTTTCTTCTATAGAAGCTAATCATAATTCATCTAGGTTTTTAGTTATACCCAAACCATGGGATAAAATCAGCATAGGTATATCTAACTTGTTTGATCAAAACCAATTGGTGGCCCTTGTAATTCTTTGAATCCCAATCCATAGGACTATCCCAATATAGATTTAGGATTATATTTTTCCTAAAGCCCTAAAATTGACCCTATTCACTTATTTGTTATATGATATAAATACAAAATACCTTGTTCCAGTGAAACAAAATCTACAAAGTCAACATGAGGAATCCTTATATAGGGTTTGAATCTCTAGGTTTTTTATCTACTAGTTTTCCTAATAGATTTTACCCTACACTACTACTTTATGATGTCTAGTAGGAAGTGTATTTTGTGATCAATAATTTTTTAATCTGATCACACTTGGAGGAATCAATAACACCTTATGGGTGAATCAAATTATGGAATTGTTCCTAGGGAACATTGTTCCCTAGTCTTAGTAGACTTCAGATCAAACCTGGGATTACCTCACCTTACCCACCACTTCTTTTTACAACTTTATACCTCAGACACGCCTATGTACTCTATCTTTTCATCGGCTAGTACAAGTGTCATTTTGAATCTCTTGAGAAGCCTTAAATATCAATAACTACTTCCATTTCATTCCATGATCAATCTATCTGTAGTTTCATGATGCAACTTGACAATGGCTAAATGCATCATTCTTATGATGCCACACCCCCAAAACATAAATATTCCCTACTTATCAATTAGAAAGAGTGTACAATTTTGTAGGAGAGTTCCATAATGGATTTCAGCTTTCCATTAATTAGTGGTGTTGTGCCCATCATTTTGTGTCCTCCTATTCAGGAACACACCATTAAAATCAAACCTTGACTCATTCATATGATCCAATACTTGGGTAAGTTCAACGGACTTCAAACAAAATACCCCCATTAGCATATTTTAAATTTTCTTGAGGTTTTTGATACATTTTACAATCTGGTAATTTCATTTAATTCAATCAAACTTCTGTCTTACCATTATCCTTGAATGACCTAACCAAGGATTGGATCCAAATCAAAACTATCATGTCAATCACAACTTATTATTACCTAGACAAGAAGTTACTAGATAATTACTTCCCATTGATATAGACTTGGAATCTTCGTAATGACATCCAAAAAAATTTCCTAGGCAGATGAAGAGTCATCTTGGGAAACCTAGGATTATTTTAAAATTCTCACTATAAAGTTCCCACAACAAGTACTTGATATGTGGCTTCATCCTCAAACATTCTATCAAGGAATCCAACCTGCTACATGAATTGTAGTGGATGTTTTTTATTGATGATAGGATCATTCTTAATACACCCAAAATTGTAATATCACTTCAAAATGAGGACTCCCACAATGTCAATCTATGATGGAGAGATCAAGGACTGCCTTAGTGTGGAATCCATCAAGTGGAAGAGAACACCCACCTAGTAGCACAAGTCAAATCCCTTATAATGAATCTAGAGTCATTTCAGTTACCGGATCCAACACCTCCACCTCCTTTCCCTATTATAGAGATTCAATTGTATGAAATGTGTGGAGATATGCACCCATATCATTACTATAGAGGAGTATAAGAAACTAAAATACAAGATTGTAATTACATCAATTATAATCAACAATTCCAGTAACACATTCTTCACAACACGTGCAATTTTCAATATTTATTTACCTTCCAACTACTATAGAAGCGGAGATCAGAGTCGAACCGTAGAGATAATGTGAGTAGACACTTGAAATATCCTCTTGGAAGAACGTTTAGGCAGATGAGTTCTTTATTTGATTAAAAATAAGACTTTATAAAAACTAAATGAATATTTTTAAAATGAATATTTATGTTAACTAAAAATATCTAAGAAAACTAAAATGACAAATGGAAGAAACTAGTGGATATGGAAGTATTAGAGTTGTGATGTCCATTCATGTGCATGTAATGCCACATATTTAGTTTTTACATTTGAATATTTATTTATTCAATTAACACTGATTCCTAATTTAATAAAAATACTATCAAGTCTAATTATATGATGTTAGACGATATTCAAATTTTCACACAAATTATTCATCATTTCATTCACTATCCTGAAGAATAAATTTTGTATCGTTGTAGTTCGGAATCACTTGGTGAAATACAACAAACTATTTCTCACAAATTTGAAGTATCTACCCACATAGGGTTCACTCACATGTTATTACTGATTAAGTATCACACATATGAGTTTTAAGGATAACACATACAAAATATTAATTTTTCAATTAACATATTTATTAATTTATAATTTTCTCATGCGCGTGATTGACTTCCAGATAAATAAATTCTTTGATGAACTCATGCCTATGATTACTTATTAGGTATCACAGGAATGTACACCAAAACATGTGGGTAGAGCCCAAAAGAAAATTAATTTAAATGGATAAATAATTAATTAATTAAATATCCAATTAATATTCAATTAATGGAAATCAAATAATGATATACAATTACTATCACATTTATCACAACTCTGACACCGATGAAATTAGTCCCCCATCACAACAAAACATCACATAAAATTATTAATAAATATCATTATTCTCATGTCATCGTAGTTGTCATCGCAAGAAACCATCAATGATCACAAAATAAAAACATTAAATCCATAGATCTCTACAATGGCGAACCATACCATTGCACCACTCTAAAAATGATTGGATTTATATTTTCTCTTGGTGTGTACCGTCGATCTCTAGAAGTGAAGCGAACCTTTGGGCACGTCGATGATGTGGCGAAACCACTCTATACACTCTCGAAATATAGGAGGATGTTTGCTAACTGTTTTTCTGATTAGTGGAGTGGAGATTATCGGTAGTTTTTTGGTGTGCTCGCTACAAAAGGTGGAGCTCGGTATGGGAGATTGGGATAGTGGGGTGCGGCTGAGGAACAAGGGTAGGGGTAGGAGGTGGGGTGTGGGAGGGAAGGGGTGAGATGGATGGGGAAAGGGGAGTGGGGAAGGGTGATGGGGAGTGGGTAGTGGGGAGAGGGGTGGGGTGAAATGATGGGATGGGAGGGGTAGGGAGAGGGAAATGGAATATGGGGAGAGCTGGTAGTTAGGGTGGGGGATCGGGTCAAGGGTAGGTGGGGTAGGTGGGTAAATTGAAAGGTGAGGGGAGTGGTGATGGGGTGGGTGAGGGGGGATAAGGGCTAAGTGTATTTTAAATTAAAAAAAAAACAAAAACCAAAATTCAATTCAATTTATAAATTAAAATAAAATCCTATTATTTAAAAGTTAAATAATAAAAATAATAATAACAAAAGTACTCATAAAAAATAATAAAGTAAAATTATATAAAAATATATTATATTTAAAAGTTAAATTAATATAATTAATTAATAAAATAAAGTAATAAAAAACTACTGTTAATTAAACTATAAAAAATATTAAAATATTAAAATTTTATAAAGTAAAAAAATTAATAAAAGCTAAAAATAAAATAAATAGTTAATATTAATATAAAATTAACTGAAAACTATAAAAATAAATAAAATATTAAAAAACTATAGAAAAAGAACCTAAAAACCTAATAAGAAGTTAGAAAATTAATTAAAACTAAATTAAAATTTTATAAAAAATGTTAGTGAAATCCATGTACATCAGCCAACAATTCCAACATCCACATTTGTATTATCAGAAATATTACCATCAAAGACTGGCTCGGTAATAGTCTCAACAAAATCATCAAGGCTATTTTCAACAGAGGAGTGACCAAGCACCACCTAGAAATCTAGGAGCACCTAGGCTCCCACCTGATAATCCATATCCTCAACCGCAACATCCTTTTCCCCTAGATCTAAGAAATTTCCACCTGGTTAGTATTAGAAATTCAAAGAAGCTCTATAAAGGCCACCACAAAAAGACCCACCTTTACAGTAGAATTTGGAAATCTTTATCGCCACATTTTTTGAAAAAATAAGATCAAAGGATGACCACTCAAGAGACATAAACACATGACTAAACAGCTACTATGTGAAATCTGGAGCACCATATTGGTCAAATCTCAAAGTCTATATCAGAATAACTACTAAGTATGTTTCCTAGTAACACTAATATGCACTCAAGAGAAGAGGAAAAGGATATCATTATTAGGATTGGGAAAGTTATAGACCTTAAAAACCCATGTAATGGTGAAGAAAATGGGATTGAAGAACCTAATAAACATGCACTATTCATCATTGAGGTTGACACCAATAGCATAAGAGAGATAGTCAAGAAACAAATCTAGAATCAAAAATAAATGAAAAATATACAATAAGAGAGAATACTAAAAAGGAATAAGTATATGTAGCACCACCATCTTATAAACCCCATATTCCCTTTATATGAATAATGATGTGAGGAAATATTGAAGGTTAATATAATAAGTTTCTAGAAATGTTTGAGCAATTACACATCAACATCTCCTTCATTGAAACCATCACTCAAATTCCTGTATATTCCAAATTATTAAAGGAATTTTTTCCAAAAAACGAATATGGAATATATAGGGTTAATTTCATGAAACTAGGAATACTCTTCTATTATTCATTAAAATATTCCCCCAAAAATTAGATACCCTGGTATCTTCTCTATTCCCTACACCATCAAAGAAAGAAACTTTAAAAGAGCCATGTGCGATCTTTTCATGAGAATCAATCTCATGCCAGTGACCGTATTTTAAAAAATAGAGCTCAAATAACTAAATCCAACAATAGTCGAACTAAAACTGGATAACTAATCATTAAATTACCCTCAAAGAATTATTGATGATGTCTTATTCATAGTTGGAAAATTCATCTTCCTTGCGGATTTCCTCATCATATACTTGAAAGAAGAAGGATACATTATGATTATTCTAGGACAACCATTTATCGTCATTAAGAAGGCACTGATTGATGTAAATCAAGGGAAACTAATATTCATATTGGGAGATGAACAAGTATTTTTCAACTTAGTTATGGCTTCTAAGAAAAAATATAACACATTCGACTGTCACGCCATCTTTATTACTAATGAGAGAGACAATTTTATGACCATAGGGGATGATGGGGAGATCCTATCCCTAGATAAAGATGAAGGTAATGATCGTGATGATATAAATTACATTGAACCATTGAAAAGGGACACTATCCAACAATTCATACCATTAGTCATCAATCCACCAATGTTGTAACTAAAACCTATGTCGATCACACTCAAGTACTCATTTCTAGAAATTATAGTTGCACTACTAGTCATTACCAGCCCATAGCTCACCCAAATACAAGAGGAAAAGTTGATTGAATTCCTAAAAAGGAACAATAACTCAATATCTTTGTGAGTGGATAACACTAAAGGGATCATCCCCACAATCTTCTCCCATAAGATATTATTATAAAAAGGTGTTAAACCTAATCACCAATCCCATTATGACTCACCCCTCCAATTGAAAATGTGGTTAAGAATAAAGTGATAAAAATTATAAACACAAGAATCATATTATCAATATTTAACAACAAATGGGTGAGTCCACTTCCAATAATCCCAAAAAAAATTGACCTAAACATTGTGAAAAAACAATGAAGACAAGAAAATATCAACTCAAATCATCACTGGATAGAAATTCTACATTGATTATTGAAACCACAATGTGGAAACCCAAAAAGATAATTTCCCATTACCTTTTATGGATAAAATTATAGAAAGACTATCAAGGAATGAATTATATTATTTTTTTGATTGATATTTAGGATAAATAAAATCATAGTGGATCCAGATAACAACTCCAAAACTACACTCACTTGTCCCTTTGGAACCTTCACTTATAGATGTACGTCATTTGGTATTTTTAATGCACCAATAACTTTTCAATGGTGCATCAAACATATATTCCATGACATGTAAAATGAGTTCCTAGAGCTATTCAATAATGATTTCTTAGTATATGGAATATCCTTCGTGGGGTATCTGAGTAATTTGGACCTAGTTTTACAACACTATAATTAAAAATTCTTGGTATTAAACTCAAAAAAATTTCATGTCATGGTATGAATAGGAATAGTACCCAAACATAAAATCTCAAAGTTAGGAATGGAAGTTCTTGTAGTGAAAATAAAAGTAATAAAATACTTGCATGAGCCTATAATATTAAAAGGCGTAAGATGATTTCTAGGCCATGTAGGATTCTACTACCTCTTTAAAAAATACTTTGAAAAATTTTCCCACCCCCTGACACACTTATTTTCAAAAGAAAATATTTTCAAGCTCACTAAAGAGTTTTAATGGGCATTCAATACCCTAATGAATATCCTAGTGGCCACTCCTATCATCGTTTCACCGTATTGGGATAAGGACTTCAAGTTGATGTGTGATGCCAGCGACTTAATTGAGGTCGTTGTCTTAGGAAAGTGATTTTGATATATATTTTTTCCCATTTACTATGCCATTCACATATAGAATGATGCTCAAATAACATATATGACTACTGAAAATGAACTTATTGAGATCTTCTATGTGTTTAAAAAGTTTCTACTATACCTCGTACTTTCCAAAGTAGTGGTCTATAATGATCATGCGGAACTTAAATATATATTGACTATAAATGATTAAAACCCATGTTTGATATGGTAGAACCTACTACTACAAGAGTTTTATATAGTCATAAAGGACACAAAAGGAATTGAGAATATCATTGTTGATCAACTATCTAGGCTTCCACTATGTAGCATTCAAGATGAAAAAAAATTTGATATTGTTAATGACTCCCACAATGAAATATTTTTCATAATAAATACCCAATCCTAACCCTAGTTTTTTGATATTTAAACTTATTTCTCTATGGGATCACTCTACCCAGACCTCACTTATCATTAGAGGGATAGATTCTTAGTCAATGATTCACATTAATATAGGGATGATCCACTAATTTTTAAGTTATATTTTGATGGATTAATGCAGCACTATATCCTAGAATATGAGATACAAAGCATACTCAACTTTTTTCATACATTTCTAGTATGACGGGATCATGGAATTGAATCTAACATGTAAAAAATACTTCAATGTGGGTTATTCTATCCTAAACTTCATCAAGATTCAAGGAATTTTTTTCAAAGCTCTGATTGGTTCCAACATACATGCACCAAGGGGAAAAGAAATAAAATACCCCAAAATACCATCCTAGAAGTTTAAATATTCAATGTATGGGGAATTAAAATTAGGGGGTCATTACCTAATTTTCATGGAAAATTGTATATCTTTTTATATATTGAATACATCTTGAAGTGGGTAGAAGCTGAGACGATTTCTCAGGACACAAAAAAATAGTCATGAATTTTATAAATAAAAATATCTTCTCAATATTTGGATTCCCCTATTTACTCATTAGTGATCACGAAATATATTTTCAAAACAATTTTGTCAAGGGATTACTCGAAAATAATGAAATTCGTTATAATATTGGAACTCCCTATCACTCACAAACAAGTAGGAAAGTCAAATTTTAAAATAGGAAAATTAACCAAATCTTAGAGAAGATAGTCAATATAAGAAAAAAAGGACTAGAGTATCAAACTGGATGACACACTCTAGGAATATTTCATAGCATAAAATATTTCCATTATCACTACTCCATTCTAACTTATGTAGAGAAATTAATACCATCTTCCAGTTGAATTAGTGCACCACTCATATTGGGAAATAAAAAAAATGAACATGGATTCTCAAAATTCTAGGGAAGTAAAAATGCTCCAAATAGATGAGTTGGAAGAAATTATAAAATATTCCTATTAGAATTCAAAAATTTATAAATAAATGAGGAAGTGGAGTGATTAACGCATTGCATGAAAAATCTTCACACTTGGGGGTAAATTTATATTGTTCAATTATCAATTGAAATTATACCCTAGAAAGACGAAATCCTGATGGTCAGGTCCTTTCGAATTCCTAAAATTTTTCCCTTATAGGGCCATTGAAATTAAAAAATTATGATAAAACCCATTCAAGGTTAATATAAAGAAACTGAAAATATATCAAGAACCAATCCATGATGGGTGCGTTGTTAATTTAAAATTCACCTGAACTTAAGCGATTATAGAACTACATGTTAAATGAATTGATGAATGGGAGGCAACCTAGGGTAGGCCTAATAGGATAGAATAGGTTTTTGAGAGTTTAAGAAAGTCTTATATTATTCTAGAGGCATATGACAGAGGTAATGTCCTAAAAGAGGCACAAAACACCAATTACATGTCGTGTAGTCATTACATGATGTGTAAATTCCATTAACTAGATATATATATATATATATATATATATATATTCAAGAATTATAAATCATGTATCCAATACACGATGCATAAATTTTGAGCAAATTTAAAAATCTATGAACCTTGGGTTCACAACACAAGCCCACCCTATTTTTCTCCTCCCATGTGTGAGCCCCCATATCCTGAATAGTTACTCGACTATCCTCACCACCACTAGTTTTCCATCTTCATTCCCTCTCTTTATACTCCTCACCTTCCCCTTTTCTCCACTACCATTTCAATATGGATTGAACCAAAACTATCGATAGTTCATCTTCCAAATGAGCGCCTGAGCACAATGATCTACCTATGCCTAAGTGTTGGGTGGATACTTCTCCTTCATCACCTGTAGATCCCTCCACTTTATCCTACACTTAAACATTTTTCTCTTCTTTAAATTATGAAGACTCATAGTTGACCTCCAGTGGGTTGTGGGGCAATGTCCAATGATTGAACCTGAACATGTACCTTCACTTCTCGACACCTAAAAACCAAGTCAGGTTGGTTCAACTCCAAGTGAAGCCTATGATGAACAACAAGAAAATAGGACTTGTGGTGCTCAAGAAGATCTAGATTAATCAGGAGGTTATTGACCTAATTATCTAGCTACACCTCTCCCCAATTACCTAGGTGTGTAATCATACCTTCATGGATATCTTCCTCATGTTCTTGGACACCTTTGAGTTGGAAATCGAATCTATCACCTATAGACTCAGAGGTAGGACATGGGGGATCACCCTTGGTTACTTTGGTGTCAGCCTCGACATTTACTCCACTAAATTTATCACCTCCCCATTTTTCATGACCTTACAGCTCGATCCAAACAAATAGGATTCTTCATGAAATTGGAAGAGGATGGCCAGAGACTCACAAAGTATTTATAATCCCTACACAACAAAGAGAACCATGATCTAAAGTTATACCCTTAGGATCCTTCTCTAGGCCCCTTATCATGCCTGGATGGATTTAGGTTATGCTCATGGTAGTTTGAGATATATTTAGGTGATCATTCTTTCCCCATCCATAGGCGGCCCAACTGTCAACATGTCTAGGTAGTTCACCATATTCTACCTGACCCTGGTAGGGAGGACTAGATATATGCTGATGGAAGGTAGCTTCAATACCCATCTAGTGTGGAATATCAACGCCATTGATGCTACCCAGCCTATCTCTCCCCTTGGAAAGATGGAGATTATGGACCTATTTATTCTCCATAAGATGGGGTTGATAATGAAGAGTGATAGTATTGACCAATGAGCACCATGATATGTTTAGGGTGCTAACGAAGCACCTACCCAGCATGCATATGACTCAACATATCCTTCCCATGTCCCTGCATCCACCACCACTACCCCTTACACCACCTCCATCACATCCTTTTCCCATGTTACAAATACCATACCACCTGTCACCACTCCCCCTTCTTCTTTTACCACTTCACCACACCCATCCACATCTGCACCTACCCCCACCACTTCCCACTAACATCTGGCCATTTCTCCAGTCCATACCAGAGAATCAGGGGTAGCGTTTTCATTATCTCCACATCCAGTTCACCAACCCATCTCACTTTCACACCCCTCCCTCTCCACCATTCCCTTCATCTTCTCACCCACCCGCACCTATTTCTACAACTTTTTCATATTTCCCCAAATCACCTCCCTTCCTTGTTGATCTACATTCTAAGATCACTGACCTTGCCACCCAGTAGGAGTATCTTATGGATAAATCCTGAAGGGGAAGGGACCAACCCTCCCAAATTCTTCCAAGGTTCCCCCGATCGATTTGGCTGCCAAATATATGGCAATAGTATGGATAAACACATTTCCTCCTCCATCCCCAATGGAACCATCTTTCAACACCACATCATCTCTTATAGTGGTTGATCTTCCATCCCATGCCTCCATTAATGAGATAGATTTGGCTGAGCTGATCTAGAACACCACTATTCAAGAGGGGACTTCTAATGCAGAGACTAGAAAGAATACCCCTTCTATTCAGTCTTGTTCTTGTACCCATCACCTATTATACTCTATCTTGGGTCTGTTTTTTTGTACTACTTATATTCCCTTTTATAGAAACATATAATTTATTATATATATGGATTGGATACCATTTTTGAATTCACTATGTAGTTTTATTTATTCTATTTCACTTATGAATTATTTTATCCATGTCAAGATATTCTGTATCCTCTATTTCATTAATGCACATGTGATACCTCTATCTTTCCTCACAAATGTGATGGCTCAGAATTTGGATAACATCTAAAAACAACCTGAGGAGCTACATATCCAATTTTTTCCTCAGTAGGAGCCACATCCATGATGAGAATGTCAGATATACCTAAAACATAATCTTCAAGTTCAATACCTTCCTGATTTGTTTGATCCCACCAAGCACCCATGTGAGCTTGATGATACAACCACTAGTTCCTATAGGAGGTAGGGGATTTCTGATCCGATGGATAACACTAGCTGATCTTTTTTTCCATCCATTTTTCTAAGGACGTAATATTTTTCACTTTATGGTAGGTATCCCATAGTTTTGGTTTTTTATTTTCATTGTGTACTTAAGATATATGTTTTTTATTTACTAGAATTGTTGTTTGTAGGTTATCCCAAATTTCACTGAATTCCCTTACCACATTTATCTGAGTTGTGTTCTCCTATTCTGAAAGTGTTCACCTTCTCATTTTTTACATCCATATCATTTAATCCCTATGGACTAATGGTTTATTGAGTGATGGTATTTTCTTTTTTACAATATTTTTAGGTAGCACAATTTCTAATCACCATACAATAATTTTCCTCATAGCATGACATTCGCTACGGGGAGTTCTCGATCCCCTATTATTCTATTCATTATTTCCATTTCATTTTTTATATGCTATATTTGATATATCTCCCGTGATAATTTTCATAACAATTCAAAAATTGTCTCATTTTAATTTTGGGGAGTCTTTCTTGATCTTTATTGTCAATACACTTGGATCATTTCCAGTTTTCACTAGTTTAAGAGACATTTTTCATTTAAATAATTCTTTAAACTTGAAATATCATTAAACCCATTTAAATAAAAGACAAAGTTAGGTTGGAAACTATTTAAACCCATGTTTTAATGTTATTTAGATTATTATAATGATTGATAAGGTGAGTAATTTAATTTTAAATTCTATATTATGGAAATTTATTTTCATTAAATTATTACTAGATATTATTCCCTAAGTTATTTACAGTTATTTTTATATACACCAATTCCCAAGAGGATTCTATACATACACTATCATATTATTTTTTGAGAATATTTATTTAGAGATACTTGGGACATGTAAACCTATCAAAAATTTCATTGAGATATTATTGAGGTTATGATTGAAAAAATACACTTTTAAAATGATTTAGGTGGCCTTTTTTGAACCCTTTTTCCTAAGAAACACCTATGAAACTTTCCTTCTTTAGCCTATTATAGCCATGAATGACCATGTTCAGATGGAGCTGTTACAAGCCTATTATCCCTTCCTACCCTACTCTTGGTACTATGCATGATATTATTCTAACACTACAGGAAAATTGGCATTTTTCAATGGTTTTTTTGCGGTGGTTTTAAAAATCGCCACTAAATATTTTTCAAGTCGCTATTTCGCTGCAATATTTTCGCGGTGGTTTTTTCGCGGCGGTTTAAAAAACACCACGAAATGTGTTAAATTTTTTTTTACAATTTTTTTAATTTTTTCAAAGATTAGAGGGGGTTTTTTAAAAAAAAACTGCCCCAAAAATATGGCTTTTTGGGTAAAACCGCCACGAAATGAAAGCAAAAAAATAAAAAATACATTAGAAACCCTGAAATCACTAAAACAACCATAAATTTTGATCCGGGTGTCCACTAGAGCGTCACGACTAGTCAAATCGAAGCTCATGAAGAGATCTAGAGGCACGTATAATCAAAACTATGAGACGGTCTAAGGTGAAAAATATATGAGAGATAAGAAAGTTGAAAAAAGTTCTCCAACTTCAAACGGCCATAACTTTTGCTTCGGGTGTCCGTTTGGGCTCTACCACATATCAAATCGAAGCCAGCGAAGAGAGATACGTACTAATTCTATAGAAGCAATATTCTGTCCAGTTTTTCGACCCCAAAACCCCCTCCAAAGTCCTCAAAAACCCTGTTTCCATCACCGGTGTCTCGTCAAACTTGTCTTCAAACAAACTTAACTTTCGATCCGCGTGTCAGTTCGGACTCCTCCACCTTCTAGATCATAGTTCGTTTCATGAGCTTCAGTTTGACTGGTTGCGGCGCCCACATGGACTCCTGGATCATAAGTTATGGACTTTTAGTGGGTATTGGGTTTGTTATGTTTTTCGATTCCTGGTTTCTAGCACCTGTTCCCCGCCAGCTTTTTTTTAAACGGTCGTAACTTCTGATCCGCCTGTCCATTCGGTCTCTTTCACCTATCAGGTTGAAGATCGTTTCAGGATCTTTGATTTGACTGATCATAGATCTGGAAAAGACCCTCAGATCATAATTTATCTTTGTTAATGTGGGTCTAATGTTTTTGTCACTTTCTGACCGTTTTGACGGATTTTAATGGTTGTTCTATTTACTACTATTTATTTGGGTTTCCATGACTTGTTATATTTATCAATGGTTTTTGGGGGTTATTATGATGATTATGTTGAATTCTTAAGGGGCCTTCCAGATTTTTCAGGAGTTTTCATGGGTTCTCATGCTTTCTAATGCTTCTTCATGCTTCTACATCCATTTTCATGCGTTTCCATGATTTTGCATCCCTTATCACACATTTTCATACTTTTTCATGTGTTTCATTTATTATTTATTATTTATTATTTATAATATACTTTAATTTATTTATTATCTATTATTTGTTACTGGTTATTTATTATTTTTTATTTATTATTTATTATTTATATTTATTTATTATTTATTATTTATTATTTATTATTTATTATTTATTATTTATTATTTATTATTTATTATTTATTATTTATTATTATTAATAATAATATTTTATTTATTATATATTATATATTATATATTATTTGTTATTTATTATTTATTATTTATTATTATTATTTATTAATTATTATTTATTGTTTGTTATTAATTATTTATTCTTTATTCTTTATTCTTTATTATTTATTATTTATTATTTATTATTTATTATTTATTATTTTTATTATTTTTTATTATTTTTTATTATTTTTTTATTTATAATTATTTATTATGTGTTATTTATTATTATTATTATTTATTATTTATCATTTATTATTTATTATTTACTATTTTTTGTTTTTTGTTTATTATTTTTTATTTTTTATTTATTATTTATATTTATTTATTATAATTTATTTATTATGTGTTACTTATTATTTATTATTTAATATTTAATATTTATTTTTTTTATTTATTTTTTATTTTTTATTTTTATTTATTATTAATTATTATTTATTATTTATTATTAATTATTTATTCTTTATTCTTTATTATTTATTATTTATTATTTATTATTTATTATTTATTATTTATTATTTATTATTTATTATTTATTATTTATTATTTATTATTTATTATTTATTATTTATTATTTGTTTATTATTATTTATTATTATTTATTATTATTTATTATTATTTATTGTTTATTATTTATTGTTTATTATTTATTATTTATTATTTATTATTTATTATTTATTATTATTATTTATTATTATTATTTATTATTTATTTATTTATAATTATTTATTATCGGTTATTTATTATTATTATTATTTATTATTATTATTATTTATTAGTTATCATTTATAATTTATTATTTACTGTTTTTTTATTATTTCTTATTTATTATTTATATTTATTTATTATAATTTATTTATTATGTGTTATTTTTTATTTTTTATTTTTTAGTTTTTATTTTTTTTATTTAGTATTTATTATTTAATATTTTTTATTTTTTATTTTTTTATTCATTATTTATTATTATTTATTATTTTTTTATTATTATTTATTATTATTTATTATTATTTATTATTATTTATTATTATTTATTATTATTTATTATTATTTATTATTATTTATTATTATTTATTATTATTTATTATTATTTATTATTATTTATTATTATTTATTATTATTTATTGTTTATTATTTATTATTTGTTATTTGTTATTTATTATTATTTATTGTTTATTGTTTATTATTTATTATTTATTATTGTTTATTATTTATTATTTATTATTGTATATTATTTATTATTTATTATTATTTATTATTCATTATTTAGTATTTATTAATTGTTATTTATTATTTGTTTATTATTATATATTATTATTTATTATTATTTATTATTATTTATTATTATTTATTATTATTTATTATTATTTATTATTATTTATTATTATTTATTATTATTTATTATTTATTATTTATTGTTTATTGTTTATTGTTTATTTATTTATTATTTATTGTTTATTGTTTTTTTATTTATTTTTTATTTTTTATTTTTTATTTTTTATTTTTTATTTTTTATTGTTTACTATTTATTGTTTATTATTTATTGTTTTATTATTTTATTATATTATTATTTTAATTTCGTTATTTTATTATTTTATTTTTATAATTTTATAATTTATGTATTTATTATTATAATTTATATGTTATTTATTATAATAAACTGTAAATAATAATAAATAAATAAATAACTCAATAAATAACTAATAAATCAATAATTATTTATTATTGATTATTGATTATTAATTATTGCTTATTGCTTATTGTTTAATTATTATTGAGTTTATATCTATTAGTTATGTATTATTTATTTTTTCAATTAGTATATATAAGTATATTAAATTCTATTTATTATCAGACTGATTAATCATATAATGGATCCTATGTGGTTTGGTAATGGATGTGAGACTTGACCAATACATGATTTTAGAAAAATAATTAAAAAAGAAAAAAGAAAGGAACGCGGTACAATCTTGATATTGACTTGACATATTCATGGGCCCAAATTGAGTTGTTGGAGCATGGAAAAAAATTCCAAGAGGAGTTACTTCATTACAATGTTCATGGTTATTATGAATTATACTTTAGAGCATAACCTACTCTATGAGATTTATTTTTTACCACTTTCCCACCTACCCTCATCCTTAGAGTCATTTGAACCCTATAGATTAATCCCCCGTGATTATTTTTTTTTTCTTTATAAAGTGGAGATGTTAAAACCAATGCAATTTTATGGTTAGGAACATGTATTCAAGGTATGAGAATAACCCCAATTTTATTTTACCTTGAGTGATGAGGGAAATTTTATTGTGAGGTAAAGTGAGAAATGGGTGTAGTTTTTAGGGATAGTGAAGAAATTATAATTAATGAAAGAAATAATCAGAATAAAGAATAAAACTATGTGGCATGGCTGATTTTCTCTACAGTACTGATTCTGGAGGACTTAATTTTTCATTTTATACTTAGTTTTATTTTCCTGGTTGTAATACATGTTTATTATCTTAAATTTTTTTCATTTGGAATCCCTATTGAGATACTTTTTACTTGAGTTTAATCAATTGTTCAAATGTGGGGGAATTTAATAATATGAATTTATGTACACATTTTGGATGCATTTTTTAAGGTTTATTCATGTTTTATTTGATAATGCACTGGGTTTTGGTTTTTTTCACAGGATTTAGGAATTTTGGACTCAAAGGGATAAATATCTAATAATGGTAAAAATAGGTTTTACACATTTTGAAGGAGATCATGACATGTATTCCTCATTCACATCATCCATATGGACCAAAGTCCATCTTGTGAGAAATTACATGATGTGAAGCAATTACATGACGTGTAAATAAATTAAACATTGTGCGATTTTAAAATCCCAATTCCGGTTGAAATATGTGTGGAAATTACAAGATGTGAATCACATACATGATGTTTATAAAATACATGAAATGAAAATTTCAAGATCTCTTCCAGTCAAAGATACAACTTGCAGATCCTAAAAGATTAAATATTCTTAAAGGATATCATGGATCTGAAATATACGAAGTGATTCCTACTTTAAAGTTGTGTAAAATTCATTAGAGAATCCACTTAAATCCAATACTTAACATGAATTTTTTACACATCATTTAAATTTCATGAGTATAGATATTTTGTCAATTCCTGTTGTGTACAATGAGCTCGAGGTGCTATTCTTCTATCATTTTATATACTATTTCATCTCTATTTTCCTTCTGAAATTAGTTGTAATTCAATCCTTTATTCATTTTATCAAATCCTTTTTCACTTTCTTCCATTCTATGATTTTCTTTAATTTTTTTAATTCCATTTTTATTTTGATGCTCGTTTAATATTTTTTGTTGTTCTATGTCAATGATTGCTTCATTCTTTCCTATTTATTCATTCAAAGTAAGTGTTTGACTTATTATTTTATAAATTGAAAGTGTTTGTTACTTTAATCTAAATTTTTGTATGATTATGCGAAGCATTTTTATTATTCCTTTGCTTTTTATCAACACCATCATGAATGAATAATATTCTTAGGGTTAGGGTTCGAGAGTATGAGTGATTTTGATCCTAATAAATATATAATTTAAACCTAGGTAACCCTTTAGATATTAATTAGGTAAAAAATAAATGTCCATAACATTCTTTTTCACATCCCTAACCATGGGAGGTATAATTGAATGAATTTGGCCTAATTAGAGTTGAGAAAGCTAAAACCATTAGCCTATGATGCTTTCTTCCATATAATCTAAGAGTAATGAATATATCTTTTTAGCTATACCCGAACCAAGTGATATTTTTAGCATAGGTAGATCTAATTGGTTTGACCATAACCAATTGGTGAGTCTTGTACCACTTCGTAGCTTGATACATAGGACTATCCCAAGATAGATTTAGGATTATATTTTTCCTAAAGCCCTAAAATTAACCCAGGTCCCTAATTTGTTATTTGATCTAAATCTAAAATACCTAGTTTTAGTGAAAACAAATTTTTAGAGTGAATTTTAATAATTCATCTATAGAGTTTGAATCGCTGGGTTTCTTTTCTACCAGTTTTCCCTATGGGTTTGACTCGACACTACTGCTTTACCATGCTTTAGTAGTAAGTGTAGTTCGGGGATAATAATTTTTTAATCTCATCATGCCCGAAGGAATCAATGATTTCTTCTAGGTGCATCAATGACTCGGTTTGATGTATTTTATGGGTAGAATTAAATATCTTTGTTGTACTAGACTGAGGATGGATATTTAGTGATTCTTATTCAAAATTTAGTGTAAGGTATGATAAAAAAGTTTGTTAATTTATGAGTGGATGAAATCTGATCAAGAACATAGGAAGTTTTATGTTGATTAAAGGATGATAGATCTGTAATTCAAGGTTAGTGATCATGTATTATTAGAGGTTTTTTATTTCCATTGGTTGTGAGGGTTTAGTAGATGTTTTAATCATTCTCCTCAATTTATTAGACCTTTTGAGGTGCTTGAGTGAGTTGGTGGGAAGGCATATTGGTTGGATCTTCCTCCTTGGATGGATCATGTTCATGATGTCTTCCATGTATCACAACATTAATGATATCTTCATGATGAATCTCATTTCAATGATTGGGGTGATTTTGTTAATGAGGAAGATATGAAATTCATGCTACTGCCTGTTGAGATTCAATATTTTCAGAAGAAGGTGATATAAGGATAAATCATCCATTTGGTTCATATATTTTGGAGGCATGGTGTATAAAAGAATATATTTGGGTGTGATATTCACAAATTTAAGCTTATTGTATGATTTTTATAATGAATATTGGATTTTCTTTATAATGATGATTAAAGTTTCATTCCCATTTTATGTTACATTTGAGATGTTTTGATGGAAATATTCCTATTTTTGATGTATCTCATGGGGATTTTGGGTTTTATCTATTTTTTCCCTGAGTTTGGTTTTTATTCTTAAGGAATACAGTAATTTTATATATATCTAACATATAGAACTAAATTTCCCAACCCTACATTTTTTTATTTTACGATGTTGAGGGTCTTGGAAGTGATTTTGAATGAGAATGGGGGAAAAGAATATGAATTTGAGTCAAATTTATAGTGATTTATAAATCACAACATAAAAAGTTTTCATTGAAGTATGATTCTCTGTTGAGTGGAGTAGAGTAGGAGGATTCACCTTTGGATGTTTTTATATGTTCTTATTCCATTATTTTTATCGTAGTGGTATGTTGTGTTAAATTACATTCTAATTCCAAAGGTTGGACTAATTTGGTATCATGGTTTTGCATTGTGCTTGATAGATTGAATCATGTTTTTAGGATGTGAATTTTTTGGTTATATTTATTATGTTGTGATTAATATCATTGTTTCATTATTTTTTTGGGTGGATTTCAAGTTTTAAGGATAAGGTAGTTATAGAATTGAAGGGGGGAAAGGATTGAATCACAAAATTCAATGGATTAATCATTATTTCATAACAAAAATAATTATTCCATAATTTTATTTAGTTCTATAAAAATTAAACTATCATTGGACACCATTTATGGGGAAGATATTTGGGAGTTTGTGTTTTGATTCTTATAATTCCATTTGATCAGGCCTCTTTGATCTGTAACATATTTTATTATGATATGAATTTTAAATTTCCATTTTTTTATAAAATTAGAATGGTTTTTCAAATTTACTTCCATTTATCTTGCTTTATTGTGACTTTTGGAAAATTTGGGAATTTCTTAGACACCTTAAAATATGTTTTGGATCATCTACAATCTCTTCCTCTATTTTGGGTTAGATTCACAATAATCAAGGTAATTATTTCTGGATTATTATTTTATCTATGTCACTTTTATATTCTTGGGGTTTCTATGGTAATGCATGATGAAATTGGGTAATGGTTAATTGACATGTTTAAGGTTTTTTTAGGATCTTCATGAGTTTTTTGGCATTTGATCATTGGTTTCCACAATTCTTGGTATTATGTTTACAAGATCCATTCGAGATAGGGGATTTTAATTTTATATTCCATTTTAATATATTAATGTTGTTTTATAATGATTTAGATTTATTTTGTTAAGGATGTTGAATTATAATAATTATAAAATAAATTAAGTGAATAATAAAGTGGATCAAATTATTTAACATGTTTTCTCTTATTATTATTTATGTTATTTATTAGTTTTTATGATATACATGTTCTTGTGATTGAATGTGATTTTTAAACTATGTTTTAATTTTTTTTGAATAAATTTAAATATGGAAATAAAATTAATAATTATATATCTATAATTTTTCATTTATTTTTTTGTACAATAAAAATGGTATTTTGATACAGAATATATGAGAAAATTGAGTTGTTAATTGATTTCTATTATTATAGAATTGTGTTGTTTCCTTTTTATAGTGTTTAAAGAGATTATAATGTGTGTTGTTGATGTAGTATAGGAAAATGTTTTGATGTGGTTATTTTTTTCGATGGTTGATATATTTATGTGGATTATTACAGTTTAATGAATAATTGGTAGAGGTGAAGATGTGGGTTGTTGAAAAATTATTGAATCAATGGTTTGATGATCTTGATGTAGTTATTGTGATTTAGTTTCTCAAGGATAAAATATCATGATGAAATTAATAAAGGATTTAAAGATGGGAATGGGATATGATGAATCAATATAGTATTGAATCACTTCATTTTTATTGGTGTATTAGTTATGTAGTAAATTAAAATGAATAATGAATTGTGTTAAAATTGGAAAGTGGTTTAAATAAAGTGGGTAACTATTAAAATTAATGTTTTTATTAAATTTAATTATAATGGTGAATGATTGATGTGGAATAGAGAATTTTATATGAAATAAGAATAGGTTTTGTGTTTGATGTGCTTTTATTGTATGGTTTTGTTTTTGGTCATTTTGTTCCAAGAGGTGGACGTGGTTATTATTGTGAGGTAGTGAGGATGTGATGATGAGTTATGGTCATAAAAGTGTTTCGATAAGAATTTGACCCTAGCTTGAGTTTGTATGATTATTATATATCCATTTTATTTTTTTTATTTCTTACACCACCACTCGATTCAGGTAAGATAATTAATTCCTATATGAGTATTTGGATTTCATTTGTCCCCCTAAAATCTAGGATATATATTATATAGAAGGATGACTACTCCCACTCTCCCAACCTCACTTCCAGAGATTGTATGATGATGTGTTATGTGGATGTGGTATGTAGATGTGGTATTGTGGTAGTGGTTATGTGGTGGTGAATATGTGATATAGTTATGCAATTGTGATACATGGTTGTTGGTTGTGGTTATGTAGTTGTGGTTTTAATGAGGTATATAGTTGACATATGGGAATAAATAAGGGTTAAGAGCACCAGTAAATTTTTTATTGTTATATGATGAAGATTTTATCAATGGGGAAATAGGTGTAGAGTTCCTTTCTTGATATATTTTCATGTTTTACTATAAAATACTTGTATATGGATTTAGTAAGTAAGCCTTAGTTATATGGTATGTAGTTGACTTGGGATAGGTAATGAGTCAGTTTCTTTATTTATTCACTAAGGATATAATATTATTCCTCCACATTGGTATGATATTTTTAGATTAGGAACCTACTGAGTATGTATGTATTCTCACTCCTACTTCTATGTACTATTTTTATAAATTTTTAGGATATAATTGGTGATAAAGATAAACATTACTAGCTCATGATGTAGATATTTTTTGGTGTTAAAGTCACTAGCGTAGGATATTTTTTATTTTGTTATTTTCCTTGGTGAAATTTTCTTTTATTTATATATGAAATTACGTGAATTATGTTTGGATAATGTTTTCTTTTATTTTATGGATTTGGTGTATATTTATTGTTATTTTATATCATTCTGAAGATAATAGAGGGTAATGACTTTTTTTATTTATACCCTTTCCACTAGTCACCAACCTATGGTATATTAGAGGTGGGATCTGAGGGTCACTCGTATATTCACTACCTATCCAAGAGGGGTTCTAATAGAGGCATGCTAGGATATAAATCTCCAAAATACCTTAGGCACTCTTACCAATGTTTATAGGTTGGTATAAACACCCGTGGATAATGGAATAATATGGGAATTGATTTTACCTCTTTCAAATTAACCTAAGTTATTTTTAGATTTTTATAGAAAATTGGTATAACCCCTCCATATGATATACATTATATAATTTAGAAACTTTTCCATTAGGGACACCTTTTATACCTATATAACAATATATATAACAAACTGCATGTATCTAATAATAAAGAACCATCACCCAAACTTGTAAAAAATACATAAAATAAAAATGTATATGAACCATTCCACAAATATACATGAAAAATTGAATAAAAACAACATAAAATAGAAGTATATAAAGGATTTATGGATGATACATCCAAAAAATAAGACCAAAATCATCTAAAGACATCCATGCTTGAGTTATCCACTAAAAACTTCAAAAGATCCACAATGAATCCTATCTCCACAGCCAAAGATCTCTCATGAAATAGTGCATTATTTTTCTTTATATCATGAATAATAAGGTATTATGAATCCCATAGGGACATGTGTAGGCTATGAGTGAATCAAACTCAACAGGCAGTCACCACATGACTCCTACTTATCTAATAAGACTAAGTGTATATAGTGCCAACACAAAGCTGACATATATGATAAAACCATGAATAATGTATTAGTCATGTGATAAAATAATTAAACTATTATATCATGGAAATAGATTTACATGTTCTAGATGATCCTCAATAGAAACTGACTTTTCCTG
The DNA here is from genome assembly GCA_963277665.1 of Viscum album. Classification (NCBI taxonomy): domain Eukaryota; kingdom Viridiplantae; phylum Streptophyta; class Magnoliopsida; order Santalales; family Viscaceae; genus Viscum; species Viscum album. The sequence goes on along the minus strand of OY728132.1, from coordinate 24,947,379 downwards.
ATTTGATCCATGCTCATAACATATTAAATTAGAAAGTACCTTTCCACCTTTAATACCCTTTGTCTGGATTGGATGTAAACTTCAGAAGGAATTTAAATTTTTGAGTTATTAGATAGTTTTTTTCAATGATCAAGACTCAGAACTAGATTATAAGGTTTTTTTAAACCTAAAATGGATTTTTTTATATGATGTTTGAGGTACATAAGACACTTGGGGTGTTCTAGGAAGTGTTGGAGAAAGGTTAAAGTGGACACGGTGCATTATATTCCTACTACAGGCCCTTCATACCATGAAGTAGGTCTTCACAAAATGACCTTTTGAGAAATGGGGTCAAGACCTCTACCAGGGGGATTTATGGTATGGTCTATTTGGTCACATCATGATATTATGTTTTGGTGTTTTCCAAAATAATTAGATGGGGCTTCCCCCCCCCCTCTTTTGGTTGATGAAGGAAGAGAATGGGAGAGTATAAGGTTGGCTCTCCCATATATTCTTTCCCCTTGATTTGGGATTTTTCTTAGTGGATTTTTTTGTTTATTCTACTTAAGATTTTACCTCCAATCATTATTCCCTTCATTGTGTGTTGATTTGGGAATTTCTTATTGGGATTTTTCTCTACCTAGATAGAGGAGAACCCAACACGTGGTACACATGTTGTTTCACACCATTTTAGTATAGTTATGTATCCTATTATAAATTTCAATGTTTTTACCTTGAATTAAATTATTGGTTCATTAGATTAATGATATAAATTTGGAATTTTCATGGAATAGGTTTGGGTGCATGTCAGGAGGGTGGGCAGACCCCATTTTCAGTGGTTTTTTCACAATGATATGACTTAGTGAGTTTTAGGACTTTATAACTATTTGAATTAATTTTATTAATTAATTATAAAATTATATAATTAATTAATTGTGTTTTCCTGGTATTATTTAGGGCCTTAGGTGAGTTTTGGATGGCTAGTGGATCCTGGATGTACTTCGATGAGGATTGGAAGCAGCTTTTGGGAAGTGAATTAATTTAAGAAATAACTATGATTGAGGTGGGTGGTCCTTGTATGAGACCTATAGATTTTGTGTAATTATTTATGATGTATGAGATGTTTGGTAACACTATAAAGTTAATTGTCCTATTTAATTTAAATTTTTAATTAAATTGATTTTTTATGAATAAAATAAATTTTCATGTCCAAATTAGGCCTTGTGAACTGGCCTTGTACCTCAGTCATTGATGGTCAAGGCCTCAATTTTTAGATTCACTTGAATGTTAATACCACTTTATAGGGGTAAAATTAAGTAAATTAAAGTTAAATTTAGTTTAAATTCCCTAGTGTAGGTTCCCTTGGAACTTCCTTGTGAAGGAAGTTGATGAGTTGATACTACTTGGACCTATTGGGTCCTAGCATGACCATGGGTTGGGAGAATGACTAACCTTGAGGGACCCTAAAGTTTGAGATGGGATTATTTTCATATATTCTATGGGTTTCCTATGAGGTATAACTCAGTTTTCCAATAAGTTTATCCATTGATTGTGGCTTGGTGAGGGATGTGTTACCCCTGGGTAACAGTCATGGTAATGGGTGTTCTATGTTTGAGTGAGGGGTCCCAAGTAGATTTCCTTGTTTAGTTAGGGTGATGAGGTATGTAGAACCCCCTGGATGATGGTTTTTGACATGATATATAGAAATGGGATGATAGAACCCACTTTGGATTTCTGTTCTTGGTGTTATTAAGGGGGCACTGGGTACCAAGTGTCATATTGACCCTAAGAGGGTACGAATGGATTTAGATGGTAATGATGAGTTTAGGAATTAAGCCAACCCCTGCTTCCCCTTTATTTCATTATTGATTTGGTATACACCCATGAGTAAGTTTATATATTAACCTAAATGTAAAAATCACTTATATAATGTTATGATATGATATAGTGTCAGGCGCCAAGTCATTATGTATATCTGGGTAATGTTAGCCTAAGACCTACTTTATTCCTGTGTAAGTGTTCATGACACTTTGGGATACCTAATATATTCTCCAAGGTTCCAATCGATGATACTGGTGTGGCTACCATGGATTTGGATCCAGAATATTTTAGTGATGTTGTACGGGGGTGAGTTTTGTGTGTTATCCTAATGGGGATCTTATGGTGGGGGCTCATGGCCTTCTATATACCAGGGGCTCATTATCTTATAAGGAATTTATGATCCTACTATCTATTAGGTAGAGGAATATACCTATCACATGTTATCCTAGTGTGGTTCTTACAGTGGGGGGGGGGGTCAGGGCCCACTATCTATTGGGGAAATACTATCTATAGAGGTGTGTCTGGACATATTATTTTGGTGATTTTATCCAACTGGTCATTATCACATTATATTGGGGTGAAATACCCTTGGTAATTATTATGGTTCGAATGATATCATGATGTGATCAAAGTCATTCCAACATTGGATGAAGAAGGTATGGTTGATCGAGTTCATGGACTTCAGGATCAACAATGGTATATTTATTTATTTATTCCCTATAATTTATTTATTGATTTTAGTTGAGAACATAAAATTAACATATCATAGTATTGTTGGTTATGTATGGGACTATTTTGGTTTTGTTGTACATAGTTTTTTACTCACACTCTTCTCAGGATATCATTGCACTATGGTACCTGAGCAGACCCTCACTTGATATAAGTTTAGGTTGGGATGAGGTCGAGTTTGATCAAGTGAGATAGCTATAGTGTTTATATAGATCTTGGTATTAGGTATGGATCTGAGTTTTAGTATATCCCTATATTTTATTTCATTTTTTATTCTGTATATGTGATTAACCCAATAGGGGATCAAGTCTTTATGATTGTATGCATGTTCTACCCTCATATTATTATTGTTTGGATATTCTATTTATCTATGTACTCTAATGGTTATGTATGGTGTATTATACTTGATTATTTATTATATAAATTTGTACTCTGATATGAGTGGTATAGTCTCCCTATAATACCTCTATATACCACCACTACTAGTCGGTGACCTTTTCCATACGGGGAGGTGCACTTCAGGTCATGTGGTGAACTGAGTTGGGTTGCCGATTAGGTGGCCTATGGATAGGGTTGTTAAAAAATTGGTATCAGATCTTTCTTTTTCTTCTGATTTAATATTTAAGATATATTATCCATGATATATAAGAATGTTTCAGATCCTAGGATGTATACTAGGTTGGTTTGTCATGAACACTTGTTTCATTGGGAGCTCCAAGTTACTAGGGGATCAAGATTATTGTTCCGGGTTTATAAAATTATGGTTATTCATGGTTTTAACCTGTGTTATGCACATGGGGTTAGAGTTTGATTAATTTATCATTTTATTTTGACTCTTGTCTCATTTGAAAGAGACTAATTCTATATTTGGCTCTTAGATTTTAAAGGAAAGAGGTGAATATAGATGCATCATTCTTAACATGTCAGATTCACATGACATGGATGGGCCTTCTAGTGTGATTTCTATCACTAGAGAGTGGTTAGACTATTTAATGTGTTAGAAACTTCTCATATGTTGTTTTATCATATAAGTAAATGGTGGCATTATACTCAACTATGATAACTTGTATATAGTTCTTTCTAATGTCAGGTCATGTGGGTTCTATGGAAGGATGATTAATGGTAATGATGGTGATATAGTCCCTTAGTGAATGGGATGTGTAGTGACCCTATTAGGCTTGTAAGGAACATGTTTCCATAGTAATAAAACCCTAGTGGTAGTTATTGAATAAGGTTTGGTTATTTTATGTGCCAGTAATAACCTATATAGTGTTTTCCCATTTATATTGTAATGTACTTCTATAAAATTGAGCTAGTGATTGCGGATTCCCTTAGTACGGATCATCTTGGATGATGTCATTGACTGGGATAGTGGTGATTAATGAGATCATTATTCTCAAGGGGGAAATTCTGTATAAGGATGTATAGTGAGAATAGATTCTTAATAAGCTGATGTTTGTAATGTGATACCGATTATACATATATGAAACCCTATATATGGGTATTTTTAGCATACTAGATTCCATGGGATATTTGGATATGGGATTGTGGATGAATTCCCATGATCTTTGACCCTATAAAGGATATAACCTTGTGATATATAGTATTTGGTCTATTTGGGAGGACCTAGAGAACCTAGAGGTGTGACTCAGTGATTTATTGAGTCAATGTCTAATGAACTGTAGAGGGAATCTTGTGATAGGGGTTAGCCTAGTATTTTTAATGTCTTATACATGGTAATCATGGTTAGATACTTCAGTTGATATTAATTCATGGTAGTTTCTATCTGGTTTATGAAAAAATGCATGGTTATGCATTGGGTTTTTAAGAGAATAGAACCTTAAGTGCTATGCTTAGGGATGTGAGGCACTTAGAGTGTCTTGGTATTAAGACTTTCTTCAAATAGAAGGAATATTTGGGTGCCTGAACCTATAGACTATGGATGCATTTTAGTATGCAGAAAGAGAATGGGTAGATTATCGTGACTTTGAATGGTGTCAGATGGAGGATAATCTTGTGGTTGGATGGATGAACTACCATTCCAAGAGCATAGTTAATGATTTGTATGGTATTCCTAGTTTGATTTGATGTGACTCAAGGAAGTTTGAGTTGGGTTATGTGATCGGATGGAAAGTGAGTGTACACCCATTATGTTTTGTTAATATCGGGGAATCAATCACTTGGGAGGCATGTGGTTCCATATGGTATATTGATTGGGTGGAATGGGAGCATGCACCAACAATTTCTTGATGATATTGATGTAATAAACATTGTATACATGTAAAACAAGTTGAAATTGAAATCATTAATGGTTGTTTGAAGGTTGAGAACTAACAAAGATTAATGAAATATTTGTGGGCATAGCAACCTAAGTATGGGACTTGATACAGATCATCGAGGAGGCATAATATTAGAGGTTGAAAATGGATGTGTGTGTATCAAGAGTAGAAACACACATATAATCATGGATAAACCTGATCAGACTATTCTCGGGGAATGGTATAAGTGAATATAAATGGTGGGGAATTTATCATTGGGTGTTTGGGGGTGTGACCCTCTCTAGGAATTTAATTTTTTGTGGTTTTCATGTATGAAATTGTTTATGATTTTAGAAAAAGAAGTAGTTTGGTGTTCCTTGTTAGTACTCGGGTATGAGTGGATTTGGTCACATCCATCCATTATTTTAAGTGGAACACTAGATATAGTTCAAGAAGTTATGAAATTTGATCTTGTTATGTGAAAAAAGGACACTCCTATTATAGGGAGCATCACATATGTTGTGGAACATGACCCTCATGTTGTAAGGGTCATGGGGATGAGAGACTCATCGGTGGATGGTCATGATAGCACCAGATGTTGGTGCGCCTTTGAATTAAATTTTACCTAGACTCCTTATGAGTGATGGATGTGATTTCAAATGTGTTGTGGTTGGATTCTATGCATTGGAATCAAGCTAGGGGTGGTCTTAGTGTGACCTAAGGGTGATTCATGGGTTGATCCATGATTTTTTACATGTTTTAGGGGTTAAACCATGTTCATGACATGGTTCATGGGGTTAAACCAGGTTTCTTCATGTGATTTAAGTGGTGAACTTATTTTGTGACATGTTATAGGGGAGAACTCAGTTTCATCAAATGGTTCAGGGGGTGAATCATGTGAAAAAATTTAATTAAGGATCCATTTTGGGTGAAAATTCTTGGTATGTAAGGAGGATTGGTGTCATGGATTAGAATATGAGTAATACACTATGTGTGAGGTTCATTAGTGGAAAGTATGTATGGAGGTAGATGTTTCATTTTTGGGGTGCATCAGTTGATGTGATCGATATTTTTGAGTATAATCATATATAATATGTATAACTATATTTGTTCTTAATTTGAGAAATGTTGAGAGAGAAAATATTTTTGTAGCATCGTGTGGGATCATTTAGAGGATATATGGACCATTGGATGATGTGTTTCTAGTAGGAAGTTCTGATAGTGGGGAGCACTGTGGATCAAAATCAATTTTTATGAAATAAATTCTATGGGGTAAAGCACCATAATATAGGTGATGGTTTTTTTGATGACATAATGGTGTACTTTTATTGCAGGTGTCATGGAGTTCCTTCTAGAGGTTTCAGTGATGGATACGAGTGGTGGATTGGTTTTTTATAAATGATGTGCCTCATGTTTAGAGTTGTTCATAGGAAGCTCATTCAACATTATGGAGTAAAACATGGTGAATTAATAATGTTTTGGTGACCTGAGCAGGTTGGGTTTTCTAGGTAAATGGTCATAGATATTTATCAAGGATGATAAGATTTATGGTGGAGAGATTATAATAACCCATGTATGGATGGGATGCGAAATTCAATAGGAATTTTAATTTTTGAGTTGGTGTATGGTTTTTTTGAGGATTTGGATTTGAAATGATATTTTGGGGGTTTGGAAAACTTAAAAGGGTGTTTTAGGATGATTTTTAAAGTTTAGTGGACATGTAAGGTGTTTATTGAAGCATTGGAGGAAGTCTAGAGTGACCGAGTTATAGTTGGGGCATGTTGTAGCCCTTCATGCTGTAAAGCAAGGCTTCATGGCATAACCTTTCGAGATAGGGGTTGATCCCCCTACCAATAGAATTCATAGTGTGACCCCTTTATTCATTCCATAAACACCTGTTTAGTGGTTTTTAAAAAATAAAGAGAAGGTGGTTCATCGCCCCTTATTTTGGATGATTGACGGTGTGGATGGTAGAGCTGGTGGTTAACCCTATAATCTCTTCTTTCCTCTAGATTTAGGGTTTTTATTTATGGAATTTTTCAAGGATTCTGAGTAAGAGTCTCCCTCCACTCATAATTACATTCATTATGTAATGATTTGGGTGGTTTCGTTTGGGGTTTAAGTTCAAATACCACTAGATAATGGTTGAATCGGTCATTTATGATGGTTTTTTTGCTCAATCTAGCTAGAGAAGAACCTGAGATGAAGTGTGCACATAATCATACACTGTTTTAGTAGAGTTTCATCACATATTAGTATTTTAAATAGTTTTGACCTTAAATTTAATTATTTGGCTACTGAATTGGTGGTACAAATTGGGTATTTTACTTGGTTTAGGTTCGGGTGCATGTCAGGAGGGGGACCACACACTATTATTGATGGTTCTAGTGTGATGGGATGATCTGGTGAGTTTTAGGCATTTAATACAATTAAAATTATTTTTTAAAATTAATTATAAAATGATATAATTAACTAGTTGTGTCTTCCCTATGTTAGTTAGGACCTTGGGTGAGTATCTAATGGTTGGTTTAATTGGACGGACTTGGATGAGGCTTGGAAGTAGCTATTACACAATAAATTAATTTGGAAAATAACTCCTATTGAATTAAGTAATCCACATACTAGACCTATATATTTTATAAAATTATTTATGATGTATCAAACATGATGTTATTCCATTTAGGGATAAATTAAATTTTAAATTAAATTGTAATGCCATTAATAAGACTAATCCAAGGCCATGTTGGGCCTTGTGCACGAGTCTTATGCCTTGGTCATCAATAGATGAGGCCTTGACTGTTATCTTCCTTAGAAAACTGAGATACCTTGAGAATGGTGAAATTAATTAAAGTTAAAAATAAATTAGTTTTAAGGATGTAGTGTAGTTTCCCATGGAACTTCTTTGTGAAGGAAGGTGACACTTTGATACTAGTTCACCCTAGTGGGTCATAGAATGACCATGGGTTGTATAAATGATTGAGCTTTAATGACCATGGAGTTCATGAAAGGATTATAGTAATATCTTCAAAGGTTTACCTATGAGGTAAACCCTAGTTATCCAATGATGTAGTTCTTTAACTATAGATTGGTGATGGATATTCTACCCCTAGTTAACGGGAATGGGCTAGGGTGTTCTATGTTTGAGCAGGAGGACCCCAAGTAGGGTGCCTATTTTTTTAGGGTGTTGAGGTTTGGGTTTCCATCTAGATAATTGGCGTTGACTCAATATATAGGTATGGAACAATGGAACCCAGTTCAGATGTCCGTTATTGTTGTGTCTTGAGGGACCTGGTGGGTTCCTGGTGTCATGTTGACCTTGAGCATGTGCAACAGGCTATGGATGGTGATGATAGGTTAAGTAATTTGGCTAAACATTTCATCCCCTTTATTTAATTATTTATTTTTTATAATCCATTTAGGCATTGTTTATATTAAATGAAATGGAAAATTTTCTTATATGTAGTTATTATACAATTTAAGGCTGGGAACTAGGGTGTTACGTGTCTTTGAGTAATAGGTGATAAGAAAACTTTGGGATTCTAGGAATATTCTAAAAGGTTTTGATTGATGATACTGGTGAGGATGACATGGATTTGGAGATGGAAAATTATAGTGATGTTGGGCTGGGTGAGTGTCATGTGTTATCCTTGTGGGGTTCTTGAAATGGGGGATTGTGGCCTCCTATATATCAGGGGCACTCGATCTACCAAGGCATGGATGATCATGTTATTTGTTGGACATCGGATTACACCCAATCACATGTTATCTTGATAGGGGTCTTACGATGGGTGTCCATGCCCTGTTATCTATTAGGGGCATGTTATCTACCGAGGTGTGGATGTATATATTACTATAGTGATTTTAGTCCCCATATTATTATCACTTTATACAAGGGTGAAAGATCCCTAGGTAATTATTATGGTTATCTTGATATCATAATGTACTTAGAGACACCCCAACACTGGCCAAAACAAATATGGTTGATCAAGGTCATGTACTCGAGGATCGATGATATTTTATTTATTTATGGATCAAAGTTGTAGTAGAGACATGTATTTTATTTATTTTATTGTTCTATATATATGATCAGCCCATTGGGCGATCAAGTCTATATGATTGTATCCATGTTATGCCCTCATATTATTTTTGTTTGGATGTTCTATTTATCTATGTACTCATATGGTTATATATGGTGTATAATACTCAGCTTTTTATTAAATGATTGTGAACTTTGATATGGGGGTGTATAGTCTCTCCATTGTACCTTTATAGGCCCTCACTTATAGTTAGTGGCCTCTAGTGTGTAGGGAGGCATGCTTGAGGCTATGTGGAGAACTGAGTTGGGGCACTAGTTGATTTTCCTATGACCTAAGATGTTACACCACCAATGGTAACCAAACTTTTTTCCATTATAATACTTTTAAACCAAATTAATCATTTATTCAAGTCACATCTATGTGGAGAAAGGTATAGATTAATTATTTTATAACATTCAAACCTATGTAGGGGAAGGGACATATCTTATTGAGTGTCCTTGGTACCCTTGTATAATATGATTTAGACACCATCCATGGCCTAAGTACCTATAACAATTTATAATAACATGGTATCCCTTAAAAATACTTATAAATAACTGACCAATCCATACACACACACACACATAGATATATATATATATATATATACATATATATATATATATATAACCTTAATAACAATATCAGTCATGGTATAATTAAATATTCATAACTAATAGAGAATAACTAATAAAATAAACCAATAAAAACAAGTGGGATGAGAAAAATAAATTTCACATGGTAAAAATGGAAATCAAAGCTAATTATTAACTATTTTGGAAAAAACATTTATTTTAGAAGGAAATCCCTTTTTGGTTGATTCTCACTCTTCACCATGTTGATTTCAACCCTACAATGTGATAATATGTGAGAAAGGAGGGGTCACCTACCTATTAACCTCTTAAATCTTATATTATAGCCTAGTGGATGATGATATGTCATCACTTTAAGGATGCAACCAACCTAGAATAATGAATTTAGTCATATCAAAAAAATATGAAGGGAAAACAATGGATTTGACTTAGATTTATCAAGGATTAGATCATGTAATGTCTTGATGGGGAACCACCCAAAAGAGATTATGGAATTAAAAAATTTCGATAAATTGATTTAGATATGTTTAGAATAAGTATGAAATGAGGATAGGAGATAGAGATCTCAACATAACTTCAATGAAGAAATGATCTTGTTGAAGCTTGAGGGAGATCTAGATCAACCTAGAATCTTTGATCACTTGGGGAGGAAGAGAAGAAGGATATAATAATTTCATGAGATCTATAAAAAGATTTTGAAATTGAAATCCTGATTCAAAGACTTAATACAGTTAAATATTTGGTGTGAAAATAAAATTTTATACTTCTTTTAAAAAAACATATCATATTCTACTGGGTACCTAGTACAAGGCCATCGGGGAAGTGGCTACACTTGTAGCCACTTCATACCACATAAGATACCATAGGGTACATAATTTTACTCTTACACCTCCTCTTTATTTCATCTCCACTAATCTTCCTCCATTATATTTTAATATTTCTAAATATAAATTTTTATCAATTTAATAATCAATGAGATAAAAATTAATGGATAAATCAATCCTAGAAATATGAAATAGATTATAAAATCCACATCATCAAGATTCTTATCCATAAGAATCATAAATGATCCTATTTAGGAAAAATACTTGACAACTAAGCTTTTGTATTAACCTTTCTCTTCTAGTATTCATCATATGTACTTCCTTATTAACATTATATATGTACAAGAACAATGACCTTTCCATGTATAACTTTTTCACTTCATTCAATGGTTCATATTATTTTATCCTAATATAGAGTATATAGTTCTAATTCTATATTATCAAATAGGATCACATGAGTAGGTTTGGGTATATATATCTTCAATTATAAAATGTGTAATACATCATGAATAGAAAAAAAATTAGGAGGTAACTCAATATGATAGACAAATATCCAACATGATCCATGATTTCAAAATGGTCTCATAAACTGAGGAGTTATCTCCCCTTTCTTTCACATCTATCAGTAACCTAATCATGGATAAACTTGGAAAAATATATGATCACATACCCAAAACTCCAAGTATCCACACCTAAGATCTATATAGGATATCTATAAGCTCTGAGTAATCACTTATAAATCAACTTTACCAATTCAATCATCTTTTAAATGATTCTAGAACCAACCAAGGATGATTCTTTGATCTTAGTATAGTATAACATAGAATTATGTGGCCTACCATTGAGGGAATTAAAGGGATCCATATGGATATATTATTTATAGATATTATTGTAGGTAAACTATACTAATGATAAGTGATCTTCCCATGAGCCACAAAAGTTAAGAATATAGTCCCATAGCATATATTCCAAAATAAGAATGGTCTATTAAGACTAACTATCAATCTAAAGGTTATATATTATACTCAATTTTACCTGAGTGATAAGATCCTACAACAACCATTTCCAAAAATAAGATGTGAACCCTGAGTCCCAATCAAAAATTATGTTCATTGTTATCCCATGAATTTTCATGATATCATGGCCATATAACATACCCAGACCATCCAAATAAGAATATTCCCCAATGTATAATATGTGGCTCATCTTATTCAGGTATACCATGATAACCTAAATAGTATATTAACCCCTTGATGATCTTGATAATATGGTCACATAAATACATCATGGTTTCATACCTTTTTTATACTAATAGAGGATTTGGTTGTAACATTATTATAGGTTTATAGCATTCTATTCTCATTTTTTATCAAGGCATCTAGAAACAGAACCAATGATCACCCATTTCATGTTGTGATGCTAGAATTACTTATAAACATGATGGTAAATTTTCATTAAATCATATTGAAAATCCACCTAGATGTGTGATATTCCTTTATCACTTCCTCACTCATGATGATAAAACTCTAATTTTTTCATGAATATAAAGGAAATACTATGAGTCTCAATAATAATAATTAAGTACTACCCCAATATATAGTATTAATTTAATAATGATATAATCATGATTAGATATCTTGGAGTATTTGACTTTCACCACAATGGATAATTTTAGCTTGGAATGGAATAAACATGCCCCATATTGATATTCAATTACATCCAAATGAATCTTGAAAATTATACCCATCAATATACATTAATGATTAGTCTTGAGATTCACCAAATAGTTAGTGCCACTAGTAATTTAAGTAATTCACAACTGCGACCAATTCAATATCATGGGTCATATAGTTATTTTCATGTAGTCAGATTTTCCTCAAACTATGGACACTATAAACTGATCATTTATGAATGAAAAACCTATAACTACTAAAGTGGAATCATAATAAACCTTGAATACTTTAACTAGATGGGGTAGAATTAGAATAAGAGTAGTGGTTAACCTATTCTTTAGCTACAAGAATATTTCTTCACACTGACTAGACCAAATAATTTTAACCCCCTTCTTTGTTAGATAATTCCTGGGAATAACTACCATATAAAAGTCTTGAATTAAGTTATGGTGATGTACTGAAACTATCATAAAACCTATAACCTCAAATAAATTTATGGGAACTTTTCAAGACATAATCACCACTACATTATCAAGATTAATATAAATTTCATCTTTAAAGACCATATTTCTAAGAAATTTTATTTCTAAAATACATAATTATCATTTGAAACATTTATCAAAAAAAATCTCTCAAAGTGTCTCAAGTTTTATCTAAAAATGTATACCATTCTTGTACCATGATTTAGATATAAAAGAATTTCATGCATAGAGAACACTATAAAGGTGTATGAGAATGGATGGAATATATTGTTCATTAAATTCATAAACACTAAAAGGACACTGGTCAATACAATATTCATGACTAAATATTCATAGTGTCCATATTGTATTCAAAAAATCCATCTTTGTAATGTCTTATTACCAAGTGTTAGGTCTGATAAACCCCTTCAACTTGATTTCTTCTAGGTATATTTTGAAATTCTTTAACACGATGAGAGTAATATGATATAGCGGAATAAAAGTAAAATATATTCTAGTAAATAGCTTTATAAATCATTCAACATCTTAATTATGAGTTATCCTTGAGATATATTTTGGAAATACATCATGGAAGAGGTCCACCATTGGAGGTAAGATCATCTACTCTTTATCTTTAACTACTTTGAGAATAAGACTCAATATTTTTTGTAAAAATATACCCCAATTTATCCTTATCTTGTATTACTTTACCTCTTGGAACTCTCACTCTCTGATAATCTTAAATTGAATACTAGTTAGAGATGAGAAGGATCCCCACAATTAATAATAATCAATTTTGAGCTTAAAAGTGAGTTAACCAGTCTATACTAAAAAAATATTGAAGGATTCCATATTGATGTAAAATAAATCCCAAATATTCTCATAAGTTCTTTTCATTATGGAAAATCATGTGCACTTATTAATCCTTTCCACATGTTTTCTCAAAATAATATTAAGGCTCATAATATTAGAAGATGTATTTACATTCAATCCTAAAAGTTTTATCAGATGATAATTTTTAATGGAATGAAGGGTAATATGTCAAATGAAGAACAATAAATTTTAAATGATATTCAAATAGTAACTCTCACTATGGTAGGTCACTCACACACCTTATTTATAGATTACATTGTTTTAAAGACTTTTCTTGCACCACTGAGCTAACCTGGTGACTAAAAAACCTTCCTCAAAGAAGGTGAAACTGATGATAAACTCTGGCCACATCACATACCACCCCATACCTCTCACTATATAAGTTCCCTCACCTACCCCAGTTATATAATACTTAGTTTTATCGACTCTACTTTCACACTTGAGCTAGAATAGTAGATGAAAAACCATTATAAAAAGAAGGTTCAGATGGAAGTTGACTCAAGACACCTCACTTTCCACCCATTTTAGGTTCACCCATCAACTGACCAACTGACTGGCCATGAGATATTTTGGTCTTTTGAGGATTTTTACAAATTCTATTCAATGGATTTGTCCTGAAAAATATTTATATATGCCCATACTAGCCATAAAATGTGAAATTAAATTACTTCAAAGGTATAATAAGGCTTATTGGTTTTAAGGAATCTTCATTAGTAGCATTGGACTGGAGTTTTCCCAAAGATAAGAGTAAAATTAGAACTATTACTGGGACTAACCTGAAATGGTCCACTTATATTCATATCCTCTCACTCTTACTTTCACTCTCTTGATGATCTCTAACTTTTACTTTGGTTAGGAAGTGAACCACCAACTCATGTACCTCTCTTAGAACACATCTCGACCAAAATAGCTTTCTTCACCACCTCAGATATTATAGAAAGATTAAATATCATAACTTATGCTTGAAAGGTTTCTCTTAATACCTTATTGAAATGTAATGAATTTTGATTCTTTATCCCCACTCAAGTAGGGTGTGAAATAGAGTAGGTTGATGAATTTATCCACATACTTCATCATTTTCATTTTTCCTTGTTTAAGATCTATAAATTTCTGAGTCTTCACCATATAAAGAGTTTCATAAAATAGTTACACAGGTAATTTAATTTGGAATCCCATTCATGTAAATTATTGATCCTTTTATCCTCTAGCATGGTATCCTAGAAATTAATGTTATCCCCTTCAAGCATAAAGATGACTTAAAAATGCTACTCAAGGGTCTCAATGATCTTAAATATGTAATGAATATGATCAATCCACCCCTCCACTTTTTGAGTTGATACATCATCCTTGAAGTTTAGTGGGTGATGGAATTGAAAGTCTTGTATGACATCAACAGTAGTAATCTCCCACCGAGGTGCTCCCTAACTTATAGCCTGAAGTAGCTACACCAACCTTTCTAGGATCTATAATTTAACTATAGGTCTATTAGGTAGAGAATTCTCATCAAATAATTCCTACATAACTATACATAGTTAACATGGTGAAATACTCTAAATTAATGTAGATAATCACATTATATTTTCATTCTAATAATAAAAATATTAGAATAAATAATAATATTTTAATAGTTAAAAGAAACCTTACCCCTCTCTCATTATTTCTCTTTTGATCAATTATGATACACTTTAAATTAGAATTCAAAAAACAATAAAATAATTCTCTAGGGATGAGAATGAAAAATTTATTTAAAAAATATAATAAAATGGATTACCAATCGAAATTAATTAGTATAAAGTTTATATTAACAAAATCATCACTATTAAATAATTTATAAAAAGACTATTAATTTATTATTGATGTTTCATTTAATATAAATATACAATTTATTATTATAATTAATTAAACAAACACACATAATCACATGATATCCCATGTTATTATATAAGTTCCTACCTATATATTTCTACTAATGATACATGATACTCATATGAATATGTTTTAATCAAAGAGTAAATCAAAATCAAACCTAGACTACCTTGGTTACACATAATTCCACCATAATTATGTTATCCATTCATATTTACAGATTAATTCATTGGTTTTAATGATCTTACCTCATATATAGTCATGAACCTAACTACCCTCAATAATTATTGATACTATTTTGTAACAACCTAGTAAAAATCCTAAGGGTCCAACTCGAATAACAAAAAAAAACCTTAGGTGTGATTCTCAATCGTTGTAGGTTGGTGTAAATGTCAAGGGATAATAGAATGATACAAGAAGTGTTTTTACATTTTTAGAATTAACCTAATCTTCCATTGGATTTTGGTATAAAAAATACATAAACCCTTCACATGATAGACATTCTAGACTTTATAAAAATATTCTCCAAGTGTACATGATATACTTGTATAATAATATATATAACAAACTGCCCATATACAAACCCAAAAAACCATCGCCCAAACTTGTGTAAAATCCATCAAAAAAACATGATAACAAATTAAGGAACATATATAAAATCCAAATTAAAAAAAATATAACCAAATATAATTAAATCAATTATTTTTTTCAATATAAATCTTAAAAATAAAGACAAACTCAGCCAAAAACATCCCTGCTTGATAAATCCATCAAAAACCCCAAAAGATCCACCATGACTCCCATTATAAATCTTGGGGACATCTCATGTGCATATATTTTTCCTTTTTACAGATCATAAACAATAAATTAAACCCATATCCCCTAGTAATATGTGTAGGTATTTATTACATCCTACCTAGAAGGAGATCACTAAGCATGTAAAAAAAGAATGACACAAATAGCTTCGTGACTTAGCCCATTCCCAATCCTGGACTAGCCTAATTTAATTATTTTTAAACAAGTTATAATTATAATATTTTATTTAAATATTTATAAAATTTACATATATTTATAGATATTATATAACTATAATAGGAAAGACTAATAGACCATTTGGTCCCAGCGGCGCCCTAAAAGCTAGAGGAAGGGGGTTTGGGCCTCCCTATAAAATAGGTATTCCCAATTTTTATATGGTTGGGTAGGGCATATTGGGAGAGCTTTTGAACCAAGCTTCTAAGTTTGGCCCGTGGTTTAGAATTTTGGGCAAGAATGACCCAAAATATAGTGAAACAAGCCTAAACTGGCCTAACCCCATACTTAATCCTAGACCTTCATAGTCTCTAATTTTTCAAGTTGGGCTTTGAGCTAGGTTAGGCAAGCTTTTATGACACTAGTAAAAATTTAGACACCTGGTGATCACCACCCGATCCCTACATATTAAATAGAATATTAAGTGTATATAGTAGCATCACAAAGAAATCAAGTAAGAAAGATAAAACCACATATAATGTATCATATGTTTGTTAAAATAATTAAACTATTATATCGTGGATATTGATTTCCATGTACTAGATAAGACACAATTAAGACTCAATATAACTAATTCGAGGTATTTTCAAAATCCATGCTAGTAGGAAAGTTCCTACCCACCATAGGAAAATTACTTTTTCACTATTTTAATACCTATAAACTATATTAATCATGTTCACAATGCACATATGTAGATATAAAGGGATGGATTAATTATATTCCAACATACAGGGGGTAACTTATTGAGTTCCCTATCCCCACCCCCCACCCCAGTGTAATTTTATGCATCCACCAAAAATGGATTGAGTATATATAACAATTTATAATAATTTTTACACCCTTACACCTATTTAAATATAACTAAATAGTCCATACACACACACATGTTAGGATTGGTGGTGAAACCCTACTTTCTAGATAAGTGTTATTGAATTCTAGAAGTAGTAAATCTATAATTGGAATATGAAATTAGATAGATGTAGGGTTAATATAACCAAGAAGAGAAAATGAAATTAGATTATTTATTCTAGTTGGACTACTTAGGAAGAATTAATAGATGAGTTGTGGATATAAGAGTTGTTCACTTAAAGAAGGAGGTTGATTCAGTGTGTCACTAGGCTGCTAGTGGTTACTTTTATCAAGAAATAGATGTCAATAAAGATCATATGGTAGTGAAACTAGAGGTATCAAATGGTTACTATGAATCTTGTCTATAAGTATATGGGTTATTTCACTTGTATTATACTATTATATGGGAAGAAATTGTTTGGGATTGTAGAAATGGTAGTATGGATGACATCTTTTTTTGTCATGGTAGTATTTTTACTTCTTCCATTTCTCTAATTTAAAGTTATATTATTCATTATATAGAGTAGTGTAATACCTGAATCACATTAATTACTTATGTGTTTCTTTTTGTTTTGAGTTAATTTTATTCTTCTAGGTTTCTTGTACTTTCAAAAGGTCTTGTCTGACATTCGATATATCTGGTATGGTGAATTTAGATCTTTAATCCTTTTTTGTTACTAATTAATGTGTCATTTAGTTTCAAAAAAATTATACCTTGCTCCATAGTTTATATTATAAAGGGTTCTTTTAGATCATTGTATATGACACAATTACTGGTATCAAGTCTCAATTATAGTTTTTTAGTTATTGGAACTTATTTAACTATTCAAATCATGGTTTACAGAAATTTTATGAGTTTTTATTATGGTGGAATTATGGTAAGCTGGTTTCTAAGTAAATATGATTTTTTATTTATTGGGAGTTATATTATACAGGATGGAATTGGGAGAAGGCATAGTCTAGATTTCCAGGTTCAACAGGTCAAATTCTAGATTATGAAGGATATATAAAGAAGATTATCATTTCCAAGTTGAACTGGAGACTTCTATTAAATGTATTCAAACAAAAAAGTGTTGTTAAAGGAATAATGGGGAAGGATCGATTATAAGGCATTGGGAGTTACTTAAATTATATTTTACTAGATTATGGACTTTAATATATTAGAAGTGGAAATAGTTTCTCAATTAATTTATATGATTTACAACATTTATGGGATTCCAACTATAATAAATAATTGTTTTTAATGTGAATACTTTTCAACATAAATATTTTGGAAGGAATATCTGTGTAAAATCATGTCAATGAATTGAATATGATCGATATTTAGTTCTAATTAGTGGGTATAAAGTTCATTGGGGTTTTGTGGGTGATGATCCTTTTTGTAATTGCTTCTATAATCATGGGATATGATGGTTATAGCAGTGGGAAATTCTAGTGGTAAGTATGAAATGGTATTTTAGGATATCCATTATTTTATTTGGGATAAATGGATTAATTGGAAAGAAATCCAAAAAATTACTAAAACAGAATTCAGTGTAGAAGGTAGAGGATGTTTCATTCAAACAAAAATCAGAATAAAATAAAAGAGAAGAGAGAAATGAGTTAAGGTGTTTTGTATGGGCCCAAACCTATATGATATAATTATGGAAAGAAAGGGTATATGAAGAATGGAAATGAGGGTTTAAGGGTTAATTTTGGAATTTATTCATATATAAGTTCATCTATAAATATTTTATCAGAAGATAATAACTATTTAGTACTAGGTGTTGAGAATCCTATTAAGTCATTGATTATTGACTCTAGGTATTTTTTCACACTATGATTGAGAGTAGGGATTTGGTCAATTATGTATCTAGATGTTTAAGGAAGTTTCATCATATGAATGATAAATCTTAGAAGATTTTTTAAAAGTGTTATGTTTCCATTTAGACATAGAATAGATCCTTGATAGAGTTTCAAGGGGTGTGGCACAAACCAAGGTTATGGGATAACCTAATTTTGGTAGGAAAGTTAGATGATACTTGTTTTTATACAATATTTGTGAATAGTGTATAGAAAATACTTGGGGTTATATTGTGGTGTAAAAGGGTGTAAATGAAATAAAATTGAATCTAGAAATAAGTTTGAAATGATAAATTCATGTTGAAATAAAAACTTTTGGATCTATATATTTTTAGCACGAGTGTCTTCATCACATGGTGAGAAGGGGATGAAAGTATGGGCTATGAAAGGTATATTAAATCTCAATCATGTGGAGTATAAACCTTATGAGGAGTGTATCCTTGAAAATTATTAGAAGTTTTCATTCAACACTAAAGTAAAGATACAAATAAATAAGAAACTTGAGCTAATATTTATAGATGTATGGGTTCTAACACATGTTTGTTCTCATGAAGGCTTGTACCTTCATTGACAATGGAACATAGAAAGCGTGGGTGTTTTTACTCAATAACAAGTTTTAAGTTTTTTTAAATTTTATCAAATGTATATACATGGTGGAAAAGGAGATTGATTTAAAGCTAAAATTATTGAGGTTTGATAATTGGGTTGATTATGGATGTAAATAGTTTTGGAGGTTCTGTTAGAGTAAAGGTATATAGTTTGAGAAGACTGTACTTTGATAACATAAAAAAAATGGTGTTATATAATGGATGAATAAGTCTCTAAATGTGAGGCTCTAAAGCATAAGATTTTTTATTGGTGAACCTAAAGTGTTTTGGGTGGAGTTAGTCAATTATTTATTCTACCTTGTGAATCAGAGTCCTACTTCATTAGGGTTGGATCATCTAAAGGAAATATAAACCAGAATAATGGTTGATGTGTCTCACCTAAAAGTTTTCAGAAGTTCCACTTATGTTCACATCGATGTTATAGAGGGGGAAGATATAGGTTATGTCTCAAGTTTGTTTCTTTATTAGTTATAGTGACAAAACCTTTAGCTTAAAAATCTATGATAATGACTTGTGAAAGGTCATCAGAAGTAAAAATGTTAACTTTAATGTGTGGATCATATGGAATTATTATAACTTGGTGAAGATTTTTTTAAGAATAAATAATCAATGCATACCAAAGTTTATCTATATAT
The DNA here is from genome assembly GCA_963277665.1 of Viscum album. Lineage (NCBI taxonomy): Eukaryota > Viridiplantae > Streptophyta > Magnoliopsida > Santalales > Viscaceae > Viscum > Viscum album. Next base: position 24,927,263 of record OY728132.1, on the reverse strand, counting down.
AATTATAGTAGTAATAGTTTGGTCAATAAGTATATCGTTTTTAGAGATATGAGACACTCTAGACATATTTTTTGGATGGATGGAATATTTCATTAGTATATATAAGGCTAGATAAACTAGAATTTTCAAGGACTAAAAAATCTCAAAAAATATATTTTAAAAGAAAAAATTATGGATAAGGTGGTATAATAAATAATAGAGCCTCAGGTTAATTTGAGGCTGTCTTCCATAGTTAGTTTCCCATGGTAAAGGTTCAAAAGTGACATTCACTATGTACTTCTTATGGATGCTAGAGAACCTGAGATCCTATAAGTGGTGGAAAGTCTCAATGAATAAATATAATGGGAGATATTTATGAAGGAGTATATTTACTCCTTACATATCAATAGAATATAATATATAATATAACTACTTATTGGGAAAAGTCTATATTAGAAAAAGTGGGTTGACTAGTTGAAAGAAAAATCCAATTCTAGGAAATGTTATAAGTAATGGATTAATGTAAAAGTTTCTCAAAAAATTAATGGTGGGATTTTAGTGAAATACTTTATCTAATTTTTAAGTATTCAATAATTTAATTAGTGCTCGTAATGGAAGTTATGGAGTCTGCATCTTTATCAATTATATATAAAAATAACATTCCTTCATAGTGATTTTGAGGAGGAAATATTCATGGAGTAACCATATGTTTCTTAGTAAATGGATTAGAAAGAGTGGTGTGTTATCTTAAATAGATTTTATATGGGATGAAATAGGAACCCGAGTAAAAGAAACAGAATCTTGATGCCTTCATGGAAACTAATGAGTTTTTTTAAGAAGTGTGTATTATTTATACTAATGAAAGGTGTTTAATGATGGGAGATTCATCATACTTATCTTGTATGTGGATGATATCATACATATATGTTTTAAGAAATATTATATTGATGAGTTGAAATATGATTTGTATAAAATCTTCAAGATGAAAGATCTTGGTTCAGTGAAACTGATGTTGGGGATATTGATCAGAAAGAACTCTTAGTCTAAAACATTGGATATATCACAGTCGAGGTATATATGAAAGGTCTTGGAAATATTTGTAATGAGTGATTAAAACACTATGTCAACCCCTCTAGCTAGGAATTTCAAGTAATATAAGGATAATTCACTAAGGATGGAAGAAGAGACTTAGTACAATGTTAGGGTTCCATATGTATCAAGTGGTTAGGAGCTTGATGTATGTCATGGTTTGTATGAAAATAAAAATTTCATATACATTGGATATCATCAGTGAGTTCATAGTTAATATGGTAAAGGATAATTAGTACATGATAAAGTAGATAATTAAGTATATCAAAGGTTCCTCAAACCTAGTATTTTATTTCAGAATAGATGATCTATTATAGAGGTTTTTGGATGTGTACTTTAGAGGAAATATTAACTCATGGAAGAGTTCCACTGGACTTTTATTCACATTTAGAGGAATGGATGTTACTTTTATGTACTAAATTCAACTAAATGTTATACTATAAATAATGAAAGTGAATTTCATAAAAATAATGGAAGAAAAGAAGGATTTCATCTAGCTAGAGGGGTTATTGGTGGATATTATAATTAATCAAGGGAACAAAACATTATTCTTTGAAAATAAAATTACAATCAAGATTTTGATGAATCTTATGCTTCACATCCATCCAAAAAAATATTCAGTTGAAGTATAATTTCAACCAAATGTTATTATAGGATAGAGTATTGTAGATATGAATGGTTAAGGGAAGTCAGAATATGACAGATATATTGATGAAGTTCATAGACTAATAAATTATATGGTGGTGTTGCACCTCATTAGTAATTAGATGATTAAAGTCATGGTTATAGGAAAATGGTGCTACAATGAATGATGGAGAAAGAAATTATATTTTTGAAAGTGAATTGGTGGAAATAGTGAAGAAATGAAAATAGTTGGATGTGAAAAAAAATAATTTCTACTTAAGTGTTTTGGTATTATAAAAAGGGGGAATTTTGAATCAAAATAATAAATCAAATGAATGATGGGGTAGCAGAACCAGGGATCAGGGAAGAAAGAAACAGTGACTGCTTCATTCATGGTGGACTAGTTTGGAAGAGTATATGAATTATTTCTAGATGATGACATTATTCACTAGAAGAATGAGGTATATTCAGTTATTTAGAAGGCTATTAGATATTTACTTTATCAATTAATAGACATTCATAAAGAATGGAGGGCTGTGTAATTGGGGTATCTAGAAGGATTTTGAAGAGGTTTTCTATAAATAGATGGGTGTGGTCACTTGTACTATATTATTCTATAAAAAAGTATATTGTTTTTTTTTGTTATCAATAGTAGTGTTGGTGGTAGTTTTTTTATCATTGTATCGTTTTCACTTATTTAGTTTCTCTAATTCAGAGTTATAGTGATCCTAACATGGAGTAGGGAAAGTCCCAGAATACATTAATTCCTGGTTTTTTCTTTATTTTTGTTGTTGATTTTTTTACTTTTTGGTTTGTTGTTCTTTTTAATTTCTTGTTTAATATCCAAAAAATTCTATATAGTGTATTTATAGAATGGTTCCTTTGTCTAGATATTTAGTCATGTTTCATTCAGTTTCAGATGTTTCAGACCTTTTTCTGTCATTATGGTTCTAGAGAGTGATTATAAATTGTTGGATATGACATAAAAAATTAACATATACATATATATATTCAAAAACAATATCTATTATAATATAATTAAACTTTTATAACCAACATGTAATAAATAATAAACCAAACCATGCAGAATAAGTGACATGAGAATAATCAAGTATACATGGTATCATGGGAACAATAACTCAATGAAACACAATCTAATGTTAAAATATGTTTTGTAGAAACATTTATTTTATAAATAAAACCCCCACATGGTTGAGTAACACTCTACCACATGCCCCTACCAACCCTACACTTTGATAATATGTTAGTGAAGATGGTTCACCTACTAATTAACCTATTGAACCTTATCTCACAACCTAGAATAAGAATTTATGTATCCACATAAAGGATTATAATAACTTATAATAAATAATTTAATTTATTTAGTCACTGGCCTTTGAAAAATAATGAAATATAGAGGGAAAACAATGGAATTACAATAAATTTATGAAGGATCAGCTCTAATAAAAATTTGTAAAAATATCCACCCAAGTGGATTATGGATTTAAAAAACCTATATAAAAATATTTAGGTATTGGATTCACTATATCTAGATTAAAAAAAATGTTGAGAATATATGGGGATTTAACCCTAGATTTTATTAAGAAATGATCTTTTAAAGTTTGAGGAAGATCTGGATTAACTGAGAAGCTTAAATTACATAAGGATGAAGAGAGAAAGGAAGGATATATTCCTTTTAAGATATCTATAGAAGGATTATAAAACTAAAATATCAAATAAAATACTTAAAGGTGTTAAAATTTTGTTGTGAAAAAATATTTCCCATTGTTTTAAAAACATAAACAAGTTATATTTACACCAATTACCTAATACAAGTCCATCAGGTATCATGTGGCTACAATAATAGCCACTTCATGCCATAATAGATACCACTAGGTATGATAATAGCATAGTTCACTGGTTCCTATACTATTTTTCCACCACTGGTGGTGGGGTGGTAAGGGTTTGGTGGTGAGGGGTAGGTCGTGGGGTTACGTCCCTAGGCCTCTATGTTTACTACAACTTCTTTTCTTTTCATTGTGTTCTGTGGTGGTGGATGTAATTGACCATATATATAGATATTGATAGGTACCCAATGATACTCTTACAAATACTCATTATTTTATCTTCTCTCATCTCCCCCATTAGCCACCAATTATTATAAAACTTAATTTTTTATCAGCTTAATAATCAATGATCTGAAAATTAAAGGATAAACCTAACACAAAATGAAAATGGTCATTATAGGACAAGTGTTCACTTTTTAAAGAATATAATTTCGTAGTGTTTTTATGGGATTTATATTATTATATCCTCATTTCTAAACATATTTTTTTATATTGCATCTCATGGTTTACATATATGTATGAATGCTTCTATTTGATTTAATTTTTATATCTCATGTTTATTGACCAAATTAACATGTTTGAATCTTGTTAATGTGTGAAATTATATAGAATTAATGATATTAATTATTAATCCTTAATATAATTTTAAATATAATATTCAACACATATCCATATGAATCTTGTAAAAATGGTTTGTAAAAATATTTTAGGTAAAGGATTAAAATTATAATAGACTTAAATCTTATTCTTGAGCATTTTTTTGCAATAGGTAGCTAACCCCACCTTCCTAGAGAGAATCATAGTCCCAAATATAGTGTAAGTTAACCTAAATTCCTATTATCCATATAACATCACTCAAGAGTGATTTAAAGTTCTATCAAAATTTCATCTCTAAATATTAATAATAATTATAATAAAATATTTATTTTATAATTATAACCAATAAAACATTAATATTGGTCAAAGTAAATTTATTTCATTATATATTAGAATTAAAATCCTTAAATTAAAATTATTATATATATAAAAACATTTTAATAAATTTAAATAAAGCATACCAACCTTAAAAATATAAATAACTTATATTCATAAATAAGGAAATAAATAAATAAATGATAAATTCAAAAATTTACATTTATATGGTATACATATAAACTCTAACATATTAAAAAATATAAAAAACATGAAGTATTCACATTTTTAGCATGTTTTAAATAAATATAAAAAATAATACATTAATATGAACACTTTATTTTATTACATTTATGAACTTTTAATAAAGATATCTACATGGATGGTGATGGATTCTCAATAGTAACCCTAGTTTAAAAGGTAATGAAATGTGTTGCCTCTGCTTCTTCAGGAGAAAGGAGATACGTTTGAGGGATTTTTTCGTCCTTCATTTAGATGAGTGTTGAAAATAAATTCTTCTTCCTTATTCATCCCATATAAATATCTCTCAGCAATATATCACATTGTTCTTGGGCTAAAATTGATCACTTACTCTGATAGGAAGTCATTGATGTGAATCATTAAAGATGAATTTAATCAAGATATTAAATATCATGATTTCAAATTTATTGATAGATTTTCATAAAATCAATTTCTAGTTTATTAGTTTGAGTAACATGTAAATTCTAATCAATGCTTATCGTATCTTGTGATAGTTTCTCTTATGGACTAACAATGAATTTTATCCACCTACAATTTAAGGAATATTTATTATTGGCTTGGTCGCATGAGGTAATTTTTTTCAAAACTTATTGATTATGGATCCTTCATTGCATAAAGTACTTGAAAAAATATCAAGATTATAAGTTCTATTCATTGTGGCAAGACATCCCAGGATTTATGATCCCATACTAAAACCATAAATCCTTAAATCTATCAGGAATTAAAGGGGGTGATTTATTTTATTATATGATCATGCACTAAAGTTATAGTATTCCATTACACTAATAATATATGTGATGAAGGATTTTTAATTAACTATATCAAAGGAGTTAAATATTTTCGTTGGTACACATGACATAATTTAGAAAAAAATCAAATATGTTATAAAGGTGGCGTTTTTCTCAAGATGTAAATTGAAGGTGTTAAAGTAGAACCTTTCCTCTATTATTTATTTACATTTTATAATTACCATATATCAATTTTTCAAATTTGGATAATTATAATTTCTAACATATTTTTTTAATTCTTTATTCTCCCTAACATGAGTAAAGAAAAGTGTTTTAAGAATTCACTAATTCTAGATAAAATATTTTTGTTGATATTTTTTACAATTTGTTTATTCTTTCTTATCATAATTTTTATGAATTGATTTAGGATAAATGTCCATAATAATATAGGTTGGAATCTTACATATTTTGGGTCTATTTTTCTAAAAAAATAAAGTATTCGATTAATCATAAAAATTAATGTATCTATCACATGACTAATGGATTGAACATAAGTATAAGTATTGGATGAACTATAAGAATAATGTATCGACCATAAGTATGGTTCTGGATTAATCATGAGGTGTGTATTGACTACATGAACAAAAGGACTGATTGTGAGTGTCTGGATCAACCATAATAATCACCCACATGAAAAAAAGTATTTAATGTATGGAGTAACCATGAGTATATATCAACCATGAGAATAGATCGTATAATCAAAATACCTAACCATATGGATCGACTGTGAGGATAGATCAATTGTGTGAACTGATCGCATGTAGAGTTTTAATTAAACTTAAGGCATATGGATCGACCGAATGATAAACAATCGATCATAAGAGGATCTTCCAAAATAAATCTACCATATCTATTAAAGATATTCTCTATTTTACATATTCTTATATATTTTTATTTAATACAAGTTTTTGTCAAATATTTTCATTTATTTAAATATTTATTAATTACTTAATAATTATTTCAAGTTTTAAGGAAATTTTTTTGGAAGTATTTCATATAGGTTTAAATAATTATCATGTGGGATGAATACTCTTACTGTTTTATATTAAAATCACAAGCATCAAATTTAAAAAAAAATAATATAAAATTTTTTCCTTGTATTTTTTTATGGGGGTATTCCAAATAAATTTAATTTTGTGATACATTAATTTTTCTAATAAGTCCTTCTATATAGATTTTTTAGATTTATATATTATCAAAGTAAAACCATGAGGGCATGTTTTTTGTGGGAATTAAATTAATAATTCATGTGATACATTTTATAGGAAACTAGAATTGAACAATTATGAACTAGTTCATTAAATAAACATGCATGTGATTCTTTAGAAAAGAAGAAATGTAATGGCTCTCATATTTTGAATCTATTATTTATATGGTAACTCAATATAAAGATTTAATAAAATCTAGTTCAATGTATATAGGTTGAGTATATTTTCAAGTTTTACTATGCGACTCGTCTTTTTCGATCAATCATCGGAACACTCTTGGATAAAGTTTTGTCGTTCTCATCCTTTACTACCCAATGAGAACACTACTAACTCAATACTCCTTATTAAATTTTATAACTTTTTATGTGGTTCTTAATTATTCTTATATTTTTTCTATGTGTGTTATTATATTGGGTTATAATACCCATAAAATGTAGTATTTTTTTGTTATACCACTCTAAAAATGTATATTTGGGTTCTTCTATAATTGGTAAAAGGTAAGAGGATCAATTATGTCTTGGTCTGGATAAAGGTACCACCTTAAAATGAAGCTAGTTGGGATATGACTCTAGGTGATTAAAATTCAATCTTAGGTTGTGCACTTAAGGTTTAAAAAGGAAGTTGTAAAGGTTTGTAAGTCCCCTAAAAAATTAAGAGATTTCATTCTTAGTGGGTTTCATTTCTCTATGCACATGAGATGAGTGAAGAGTATACGTAGGATCAATTTGATCTGAACTACTATAAAAATAATTTTGTTCATTTATTTTTATTTCCACTATAATAATTAACCTAACGTTAAAAAATATTTACAGTTAATTAAAAATGTGTCAATTCACCCCTAACTATTCATCCATTCTGCTATTAAGACCTTAAAATTGGTATCAAATCTTTTCACCTTGCTATGGGATATTTAATTATTTATTCTAATCAAATCGTGGAATAATCATCAAGGGGGTAAAATATTTTGAGATAGAGGTAAAAATTTTGAATGAAGGTTTTACTCCTCAGAGGACACCATTTTTTGATGGAAGAGACTACGGATATTAGTAGTCACACATGGAATATTACCTCAAGCACTTGATCATTGACAATCAGAAAATCATGGGAAAGCCTTATAAATTACTTTAAGTTAACCTAGATACATTGACTATTAATGATGAAATTGGATATTTTTTGAATTAAAAGTTAATAGTTTATATAGTGAAATTAGTAAAAATATCTACAGTCATGTATCTACATGTAAAATAGAACATGAAATATTAATAATTTTTTAGGATAATCATTTAAGTTCAGATAATCTTATAAGAAAAAATCTTGTAATGTTAAGAGAATAATATCAATAATTTAAAATGGGTGAAGAATAAATATTTTAAAAAATGTTTCATTGATTTACAAGTATATTAATTGGTATTTAAACCTTAGGAGAAACTTTAGATAATTCAATTTTGGTTGAATTAGTGTTAAGAGACTTAACTAACAAGCGGTATGTTCAGAAAGTGGAAATAGATTAAAGAAAAAACTTTAAGTAATATTCCTTAGATGAGCTTATTATATCTTTATCATAATACAAGTTAGAACTCAAAAATATTTCTTAGTAATAGGTTTCAAAAAGAATGGTATTTATTGTAAATGAAAAGTTACAACTTACTCTTATGAATCTAAGCTATAGTATAGTGAGAAAAGTAGTGTTACTCATGTAGAAAAGAAAGAATATAGAAATAATAAAGTTTACACTCAAAGATTTAGATAGATCCATCCTAAAAAATATTATAAGGAAGAGAGAGAATATATTTATATTTCTAATGACGAATCAAAAAATATTTTTTATGAGTGTAGAAAAAGAGGCCATATACAACTTAATTACACAGGGATCAATAATGATAAGAAAAAAATAAAATATTACAAAAATGAAAATAAATAAATAGTATTTGGTTGGAAATACACTTCAGAACCAGATTCTAATGATGAATCTTGTGTATAAAAAGAATCAATAAACTTTTGTTTAATGTCTTCATAAAAATATGTAAGTGAATCAGATTGTTCATCCTTTTCTAAATCTAATTCTAATCCCACTAAAGATGAGTTGTATGAATAGATTGATATACTCAATCATAAGATTAAAAAATTACGATATTATTCAAAAATATAAAGGGTGAGTATAAGGAAGTTAATGAATAAAATGAAAAAATAATAAATTCTCCTTTGATATCCAATGTTAAATTATATGATGAATTATAAATTGCTCAGATTGAAAATATAAAACTTATGAATTATCTGTTTAAATGTTATAAAACTCAAAAAATTAAGTTCAAATTTTATTTGAAAGAAATTGACGAGATAATAAATGAAATTAAAAATTTGGAAATATAAATTTATACTTTTTTACAAGGAAAAAAAAGTTATAATAAAAAAATGATCTTATAAAAAAAAAAAAAATTAAAACTAGTCTTGTTTATGATAATATTTTACCTAAAATATAAAAAAAATTGAAATGTTTAAATGGAAATGTTTCATGTGTTACAATCTTGATATGTCTCGTGAAGGGTCATTATAAAAATGAATGTTCCTAAATATTTCCAAAATATCTTAGTCATACAAGGCTTTTATCACTTAATTTGTGTCTTCTAAATTACCCTTAAATAAATTTTTGAAAATAGTTTGAGTTCCCAAGAATCATTTCTATATCCAAATTGTACCAAAGTTTAAATGGGCACCATATATGGTATATGGATAGTGGATTCTCATGACATATAACTGATGATATCTCTAAATTAAAATTTTTAATGATTATGATGGGGGAATGGTAACACTTGGTGACAACTTAATAGGAAAAGTAAACATTTTTAGATAATTTGGAATTTCAAATTTTGTTATTATTTAAAAGGTTTTATGTGTTGGAGGTTTAAAAAATTCTATTTGTATATCACAACATTTTGATGATAATATTAATGTCAAATTTGAAAATGATAAGTGTATTCTTTTAAGTATGAACCAATCATGTTTTATGAAAATATAAAAGAATAAAATTTTCAATCAATTTTTTTAATTAAATGATCAAAATTTCAAATTTTTAATTACTGTACAATCTAATAATGTTTTATGGAATATAATATTGGGTCATGAAAATTTCAGATTACTACACAAGCTCTCCAAATGTCAAAAGATTTTAGATATGCTCAAGTTAATTCTAGACAGAACATATGTATGTAATTCATGCTTGAAAGGTAATAATTATAAGGAGTCTTTTAAATTAGTTTTTGAGGTAATAACTTCTAGACCACTTCAACTTTTACATTTGGATTTATTTGGCCCCATGAAAACTTCATGTCTAGTAGTAAAATGATATGTATTTGTTATTATATATTCCTATAGTAGATTTACCTGTACATATTTCCTTTCATATAAATCTATGACTTTATATAAATTTATTATTTATTATAATTGGTTTAAAATGAAAAGGTTCAACTAATTTTATCAATTAGAATTGATTTAGTTGTTAAATTTTCAAATCTAAAATTTGATAAATTTTATGAAAATAATGGATATAATCATAATTTTCCATACCCTTTGCATCATAAAAAATAGTGTGGTAGAACGGAAAAAATAATAACTTATAAGAAATGTCTAGGATAATCATAAATGAGCATAATTTTTCCAAAATGCTACTCAACAGAATCTATTAATACAACATGTCATTTTTCTAATAAAATTATGCTTAGATCTATCTTTAAAAACACCTTATGAAATATGGAAGGGATAGAATCATTGAACTAGCTACTTTAGAGTATTAGGTTGTAAATTTTTCATTATTAATACCAGTGACTCATTGGAAAGAATTTGATTCCAAATATGATGAAGGTATTTTTATAGAATACTCTAATTCTATTAAAACATATAGAGTTTATAATAAAAACATTTAGTTGTTAAAGAATCAATTCATGTCAAATTTGATGAAAATAATTCAAAAAAATAAAGTATTATTTTGACTAGGATGATGAATAGTTTATATATTTTAACATTAGAGAGACTAAAAATTAATATTTGGATATATCAGTTGAGGGGAGAGTCTCTCTCATGAACAATTTTTAAAATTATATAAATATCATCTAGTTAAAAAAACATTGGTGATATAACTATTGGTGTTAAAATTGGAAATTCCTTAAGAAATTTTCATTCGTATCAAGATCTTATTTCTAATTTTGTACCTCAAAATATAGATGAATCTTTATATGATTCAAACTAGATTATGGAAATTAATGAAGAGTCAAATCAGTTTGATATAAATAAATTATGAGACTTAGTTTAACCACCTAAGAATAAAAATATTATTGGTACTAGATGGATCATTATAAATAAGATAGATAAATCGGGAAAAATAATTAGAAGGAATTGATTTTGAAAAATCTTTTTCTACTGTTGAAATACTATAATCTATAAGAATTATTTTTCAATATGCTTCTTATTTTATAATAAAAAGTTTTTAAATAGATGTAAAAAGTAAATTTTTAAGTTCTCATATTTCTAAAAATTTATTTTTAAATGAACCCTTGGGTTTTGAGAATGAATATAAACATAATAATGTTTTAATTATTTCCAAAAATATTTGTGGTTTAAACAAATATCCTCATGTTTGTAATGAATGGTTATCTAGTTTTTTTAAAATAATAGTTTTAAAAATGGGGATGTTGATCCAACTATGTTTATCAAAAAACTTCAAAATATATTTTAATAGTTCAAATATATATAGATGATATTTTTTTATCTACATGTGAAAATTTATCTAAATATTTCTTATATTTAATAACAACAAAATTTTACATGTTTTTAATGCGGGAACTAAATTTTTTCTTAGAATTTAGATTTTTCAAAGGAATAGTGGTATTTTTTTAATCATTCTAAGTATACTTAAGAATTAATCAAAATATTTTATTTATGCTCTTGTAAAAGTAGAAACAATATAATGATTACTTTATGTAAACTTGATAATAATTAATCTAGAAAAAATTTTGATGTTACGAAATTTAGAGTCATAATTGGAAACTTTTTATTCCTAACTAATTCTAGGGATTATTTAATATTTATTTTTTCATGTGTGATAGATTTCAAAGTAATACTAAATATATTCATTTAATATATGTTAAAAGAACTGAAAAATATGTTAAATGGTCTTTGAATTTTGCTCTATTTTATCCTTATGAAACTTCCTTTAATTTTATTAGCTAATCTAATTCTAATTTTTGTGGATAAAAGTTAAATAGAAAAATAACATCAAATATTTTTCACCTTCTTGATAAATTTTTAGTCTCATGGAGTTCTAAGAAAAAAAATTAGTAGTTTTATCAATTTATAAAAGTGATTATGTTTTTGTTTAACCTTATTGTTCACAATCATTATTGATTAATCTAACACTTTATGATTTTTGTTTCAAATTTTAAAAAATACATATTTAATGTGATAATATCTCCACAAAGTAAATATCTAAAAATACCTTATAACATTCTAGGACTCAACACATTGACATTAGATTTAACTTTATGATAGATCATTTCCAAAAAGGAAATATAAATATGGAATCCATTTCTATAGAAGATTAGTTTGATGATATTTTTACTAAGACTTTAGATTTAGCTAAATTTAAGAAAATTAAAATTGAGCTTGGCATGATGGAAGTTTAATTATTTTTTACTTGAAATATGTTTATGGTAGGTTATAAATTCCAAATAAAGAATTAATTAATCTAAAATTTCTAAACTAATGTATAAATTTATGTTTCTAATTTACTATTTAATTTATTATTGATTTAAATTGGGTCATTGACACATTTTATCAAAGTTTCAATGTTTAGAGATCTTTTTTACAGCTTCTGTATTTTTTTCTAAGATTTAACTTTTTCTTGTTCGATGAAAACTTTATAAAATTTAGTTTATTTCCAAGTAATTATTATTTAAAAAATGGGGATTTTAAATTCATGTTTGATATAACTTTTAAAAGAGTTTGTTTCTTTCCAAATATTCTTGTGCCTCTTAAGGGGAGAATTTTTTCCTATAAATTTTTATTATAGTAAAGGTGGAGAACTTTTTTATTTATTGATTTAATATTTTTTATCAATTTCAAAATGATATATAAATTTTGGAATTTACATTTTTTTGTAATTATCAAAAAATGAGATAATGTTAAAGTAGATAATTTCCGCTATTATTTATTTATGTTTTGATAATTATAATATATCAATTTTCTATATTTGTATAATTATAATTTCTCAAATATTTTGTTTAATTATTTATTCCCTCTAACATGACTAGATAAAGTTTTTTAATAATGCATTACTTGTAGATGAAATATTTTTATTGATATTATTTACTATTTTTTTATTCTTGTTTGTTATGTTTTTATGAACTAATTTCTAGGGAAAATCCATCATAGTATGGGTTGGTATCTCATCTTTCATTTGATATTTTTTTAAAATTTTGGTCATGTATTTGATCAAGCATAATAATAATGGATCAAACACATGAATAATGGATCAAACATAAGTATAAGTATTGGATCGACCATAAGATTAATTGATCAACCACATGACTAATGGACTGATTTTAAGTATAAATACAGATCAATTGTGAGGTTTTTATCGACTAAATAAATAAAAAGGACTGACCATGAATGTATGGATTGACCATACTAATAGAAAACATGAAAAAAATTATTGATTTTATATAGTGGCTATGAGGATAGATCGACCATGAGGATTGACCATATGATCACAAGAATTAGATGTATAGATTGACCATGAGGATATATCGACCATGTGAACCAGGCACATGTATAGTTTAAATCGACTGTAAGGCATGTGGATTTACCACAAGACAAACAATCCACTGTAAGAGTATTTTTCATAATAAATTTGTTGTAGTTATTTTATATATGATTTGTTTTCTATATTCTTATATATTTTTATTTACTATAATTTCTTCTAATTATTTTCATTGATCTTATTATTTATTAATTACATATTAATTATTTTGATTCTAATGGAATTTTTTTGGAAGTATTGCATGAAGTTTTAAATAATTATCAAGTGGGTTGAATACTCTCAATAATTTCTAAGAAAATCACAAGTTTCAAATTTAAAATTTTTGTAATATGAAAAACTTTCCTTGCATGATTTATAGAAGTATTTCAAATAATTTTAAGGTTGTGCTAACTTAATTTTTCTAAAAATTCTTATTGTATAACTTGATTAAATTTATAGATTATTGAATTAAGACTATGTGGGTATTTTTTTCATTAATACTAAATAAATAATTCACATGATACATTTTATGGCAAACCAACATTGAAATACTCTAAGGTAGTCTATTGAAGACACATTCTCACACTGCTTTGTAAAATAATAAATACAACATCTTTAAAATTTTAAATTTATTATGCATGTGAGAACTTGATATAAATAGTTTGACAGATCCAGTTCAAAGTATGAAGGATGGGGATATTTTCAAGTTTTACTCTACAGGTCATGTTTTTTTATCAATCACTTGAACACTCTTGGTGAAAGATAAACCATTATGATCTTTTATTTCCCAAATAGAATATTGTTACCTTGACACTCCTACTTGAATTATTAAATTTATTATACGGTTCAAAATTCTTCTTATATATTTTCTATGTGAATTATTTTATTGGTTTATACTACCCATAAAAAGTTGGATTTTCGAGTTATACCACCCCAAAAGAACATAAACTCATGTTCTTCCACAACAGATAAAATCCAATGGGATTGGTTGTTCCTTGGTTAATATAAAGGAAAGTTGGTTTCTTTCACTACCTTAAAAGTAAACTAGATGGTTTGTGATTCCATGTGAGAAAAATTCAATCTTGGGTTTTTACTTTAGGGTTTACAAAGGTAGTTGTAAAGTTTTTTTAATCCCCTTCAAAATTCAGATATTCTATTCTTAATGGGTTTCATTTATCTATGTGATTGAAATGAGTGAAGATTATATATAGGATCAATTTGATCAAAACTACAATAAAAATAATTTTGTTCATTTTTTTTATTTCCACTATAATAGTTAACTTAACTTTGATAAATATTTAAATTTAATTAAAAAGGGTCAATTAATCCTCTCTTATCATTTAGACACTCTCCTCTGGGGACCTTATAGTAGAGACATTCTATGGGATCATATAATAAAGCACATTCCCCTCTTGTGGATGTAAATAATTATGAAATATATTTAGTGTTACAATCCTTGATAAGTATAAAACTTTGAGATATGTTGAATCTATTTAAATTTTAAGGTATTATAGTGTCATGTTCCCTGTTGAAGGATGATTTTAGGTTTGATAATGGAAAGAAAACAAAATTCTCCTAAATATAGAAGAATATATAGATTGAACTTAATATAGTGGTGTAGAGGAAATTGGCTCACCGGTTTGAGGGTGAAGTCGAGGCTCATCCTAATTTTCTTACTATACATGATTAATATGTTTCAGTATAGATTATCAATCCCCATAATAAAATAGGTGATGATTTTTCTAGTGTACCTCTACCAATAAGTGTTATTACTTGATTAGTGGATAATATTTCAAGAGGTTTGATTGGTACTAAATAGAATATTATAAAATATATGTTACTTGAAGATTATTCTAATTCAACCTTCTAAATTTAATAAAGATAAGAGGTAAGAATCTCCTCATGTTGCTAAAGTTACCTAGCTTGAAGAAACATAGGCTTATATTTAGTTATAGGTGGAGCTTCTTGTTGCAAAGAGTAAAGATGAGACTCAGTCTTTAAATTAAGAGGCAATGACCACACCGGAGGTAGGTATCAATATATTTATAATTAACTATGCGAAATATATTTTGAAATCAAGCAAGGATTATTCTAATATAGATAAAATAGTGTTAATGCGATCATTCAAGGAGTCGGTTCCTAGAGAAATGAAGGATAAAGGGGTAGTAGTTGTTCTTGATAACATTTAAAGAATATTTGTGTCCTTATTTCCATTAATAATTCCTTAAAATGAAAATGTAATATTATAGTGTTCAGTATGGAAAGAAGTTTTAAATGATAATATATTTCCCAGATGTAGTCATGGAGGTGATGAGTGAGGTTTTTTTGGAATACTGTAAGGAATTAAAAGTCAGAAAATATTCTTAAAATAAGTATATTAGGCATGATAATGAATTTTTTATTATAGTTAATGGAGAATTCCACCTTTTTTAACTCTTAGGATGATAAATCTATGGATACTGAGGATAAAGGGGATGAGGAGTAGAATATCCTATCTTTTTATTTTTATCACCATGATATTGGGTCTTATTCTTATTTGTTTTTGTTTTTTTATCTTTGTCTATGGTTGTACACAAAATACCTCACTACTAAAACAAAACAAGATAGACTATGGACATAATGGAATTCACTCTATTATATTTGATGTTTCAGTATCCCCTAGTTGTTCTATGTTTGTGTTAGTTTAGAAGGATGGGGTTTCATTGTGGTTTTTGTGTCCTTTCAGTCATTCTTGGAGATCGGGAGTCTATTACTAGCCCTTTTGGATTTGTTGTGGGTCTTTGTAACTTTCAATGCATACAGAATAAATAATTTTAATTTTTTACAATATTTTTTTTAAATCAATATAAATTTTTTATATTTTTATTTTTTTATAATTTAAAAATTAATATAAATAATTTACATAATAATTATAAAATTAATACCATTTACATTAAGTCACACCATATGAACACTTAATATTAAATATTTATTAATAATTTCATAAATATTTATTAATCATTTATGAAGAATTCGTAATTTTAACAAATATTTTACGAACCCTTTATAAATTAAATATATGTTCTAAATATCTTTATTCATTATTTATAAACAAATTATAAATGATGTTTCATTTCATAAATGAAAATAAAAAACAAATATCATGGAGATTGAGATTCAATACATAATCATTTGTGATATCAGTAAGAACCAAACATTGGTATATCACATTCTATGATAACCCTTATAATTGGTAATATTATTATAGGAAATTATGCATATAAATTTAATCTAATGGCCTAAAAGCTTACTTGACTCAACCTGAACCATGAATGGGCCTGGCTCCAAAAAAACCAAAATACACTAGGCTAGCCTTGGGCCTAGGGTTTAATTTTCCCAGGCTTGGGATGCTATATTTTGGATCAGGCTAGCCCAAAAGCCTGACCTGTGGAATAAGCCTAAAAACCGAGCCCAAAATTTTGCACAATCTGCCTAACCCAACCTAAAAACCCCAAAAAAACTAGGAAAATTTGTGGTATGGGAGGACCAAAGTCTCTTCCTTTAGCATCCAAAGAAGTAACTAGACTAACTGGTTCATGAATTATAACTATTCTAATTATATAATATCAATATATATCCTAAAATATCAAAACTAATATTATAGTTATAATTTAAAAAAACTATGTCATTTTGGGGCCAGTTCTGGGCCAATTTATGGAACTACTTGAGCTAGCGAGGTCTGACCTAAGAAATGTTGCCAACACCTAGAAATTATGGCTTAGAGAGTTGGTCTGTTTTTACATGCTTATAAAAAATGATATTGTATATCATTTTTTGTAATATAATGATTTATAATTATCACATGGCTATCACAAACCATGTTTTAAATCATGGACTATGATATTACCATATTATTGGTTATTTTTCTATTATAGATAGAGATATTCCATATTTCTCTAAGTGTTATACCAAAAACCACCATTTTTTACTATAAAATGGATGGTGATATCTCATGTTGCTACTATAATACGATGCTCTATTTTTGGAACATGAAAACTAAGCTGGTTTCAAATAGAGATACCCCATATCAATGTTTATGATACCATGATAAACTACTTAAATCTTTTCAAGAGAACCCATAAAATATCATAGACAATGATATCAACATATCATTGCTTTTGATATTTATATATCATAACCTATTACATCCTTGTTCTTAAAAATTTATAAAAAAAGTACAAAATTTAGAATCCACTACTTAACTTCATGGAACTTTATTTAACTCCAAGATTAGGTTTGAAGGACTCCACCATCCCTATAACCAGTGAAAATATATACAAAATTATATGACATGATGTATTGTCAATTGGTGGTTTAATAAGAAAAACAAAAAAAATTACTATTGAATCTCCTTCTATAACAGTTGATTAAAAGTAATTAAAGGGATTCTATATTTGTAGGTATATATTATTTATATACATCACCAAACACATTTATAAGATATACCATTATTTTAAGGTATATTAGTTCTCCTATTAAAAAGGAAAAATAGAAGATAAGAGGGTTTAGGATTTGAGAGAATTAATATCAAGAATCTAATTTCATCACCTTGGGTATGGACCCCAATATATAGACACCCCTTGGATGCTCCAAGGTTTGGGTAAATACTCAAACATTTCATAAATTTTTCAATTGTTACAACCTTCGTAATGAATAATGTATTACTCAATATAAATTTTCCATGAAAATTTAATGTTTAAAAATTTATTATGATTCATTCAAAATTCCTTGAACATTATCTAATGATATTTAGTTTAATGTTTGATAGATTTAAGTGGAAAATAATAAATTTAAATAACATCTGATAATACTTATCACATGCCATGATAATATTTTTTTTTCAATGACCGTTATTGTATGTTCTAGTAACTCTTAATATAAAATATCTCTCCTAGTGATATGAATATATCACTCTCAGTGATTAAACTATGGAATTATATAACATTTAACGATAAGGATATATTATATCCTATGATATAGCCCTTTAGAATATATATATTCAATAGTGGGTGCATTAATCAAAATCATAAAATACATAAATGGTCAACATGGTGGATATATTAGAAGACATATATCGTCATGAATTACTTTTGGGAATATAGGTGATTTGGACTTGATTTTTTATAGTTATAGTCTTATAATTAGTTTTCTATAAGAATAAGCATCACATGGGAAATTATTAAGTGTAAAATCGCTTTTATCAATCAATTTTCATTTTTGTATACATTTAATAATCTTCCTCATACTAATTGATCAAGGATGGATTAAGTGATCATAACATATAATTAATGTATCATGCTTTTTAAACTTCAAGTTAACCATATTTAATTTGAATATAAATAAATATGCATAGTACAAACTAGAATGAAACCATGAAAGTTTCTCTCAAATAAAATTTTTTTCCATTATTACTATTTTTTATCTAAAGATATTCAATATCTCTTTCATCCCTAATATAAATATGATACCCATTCTCATAAATATCTTTGAAATTTGATAAATTTCATTGATACTTGATGGGAAAAAGTATCATTTATTAAAATTTGTGTACCACTAGGAAGTTATATATTCTATCTTTCATATCCTTTAATTAAACCCACATACTATTTAAGGTATTTACATGGGTACTATCAATTTTGATCTAGATAAAAAAATCATTTTAAGTATTATGTGTCCTTGAACTACTAACAATAAAAATATCTTCAATGTGAGAAATAAAATTAAAAAAATGATTGATAATATAAACTTATAACAAAATGAAATAATATATATAAAAAATTATTAAAACATCACAAAATCAGATGAAATATCCTTTAGAAGTATTTATATTTTATCATAATCCTTAATATTTTCATGATTTAAAAAGAAAATCATGGATGTTAAAATTCATTAAATTATCATCATGGTTTATGAATTTATTAAAAAATCTTTAATGTTTTTCTACACCCCTTTAATTTTTGGTTAAATATTAACTAAATCATTTTTTGTATGATACGCATCACACTAAAAAAATTAATATTTAATATTTTTTTATTTTTCTAAAATGTGTTTTTTTATCATTCAACCACTACCCGTGTTGTTCTTTTATATTTTTATTTGATGTATTATTATGACAACATCCATTATAATATTTTCATCCATATTGTCCATATTGATTACTACCACAAACTCAGCTATATGAATTAATATTTTCTTTAGGGATAAAATTGATCAAGTAGATAAAACTTCATGATTTTTCATTATGAATTCATTATTCTATTTTTTTAAAATAATATAATAAAGAAATTTAAAAATTTGTAAAAAAAACTATATTTTTTTTTGAAATATGTTTCGTTCTTGAAATGTAGAAAACATTTTTATAACATATCCATGTTTGTAATATTTTATTCAAATAATTTTTATTTTGAATTGATTTTGAACATAATGAAAATATATTCATTTATCAATTTAAACTCATTAAATTTTAAAGAACTTAATTTATAACATGTATTTGATAATATTAACAATTTAAAATGATCATATATTTATTTATAATTTTTCCTAAATATTAGAGGATCATCTGTTATCAAATATTTTTTATTCAAATCATTATTGATATGATAATAAAGTAATACTAGAAAATTGACCTGATCTTGTGAGAAATTATAATTACCCACATTGAATGTCTCATTATTTCCATTTACATCTAGACACATTTCAATATCTGGAAATCATAATATATAATTATTTCTTAAAATTTATAGAGTGATGGAACCAAAACAAGAAATATTTTTCATAGAAAATAAAACTTATTTTTTTAAAAAAACATTTGGATAAATATATATCATGCTGAAAACATGTTGGAAAGGAAATAATTGTGTTTTGGGGATACTATAGGTGCAATTTGATCTCCATTGATTCTCTATCCTACTATCAGTCATTTATTTTAAATCTCCCTCTTTAGTCGACGGTTGGACCAAGGAGGGTGGGGTCGCTGCTACCATCATTGATGGTAGAACATGATTGGATTGTTCCCAGCCCTCAATTATCATACAAGGTGGTGTTTTACATCCCTTCATCTTAACCCACCAGTGAAATCAAGGCTTTAAATAATCCTGATAGTTTATATCTTAAGTAAGGAAGTGGCATCCATGGATAGAGCACTAACTTTTACTATGTTAATAGATAAATATACTTTTTACAAAATATATTGTAACATCCCCATAATGGTTAACCCAAACGATGACTGAACCAAAGGTTACACAAAACCTCTAGAATTCCTACCTATATTCTAGAGGCTTCCAATTACAAATGAGGGTTAGATGAACCATGTGTAGATACTATACCCTCTAGTATCATCACAAAAATAACTACTAAAAAATGAACATTAATAATAATAATAAACATTGGATTATATCAAATGGATTTATAGTGGAAAACCAATAATAAATTCAAAACATCACCAGGCTATAATAAAATGTAACTCATAAAGGTTATAAAATTATAAAACAGATGTAATACTGCGTGATAGTTCAATTATACACAAAAAATGAAAAATAGAAATAAAAAAGGGAAATCACACAGTCCAAAGGCTTACCTTGAACCAATATCCATAACTTATAGATATCCTTAGTCTTATCATCATATACCCAAACCATACCCCAAAATCTAAATAACAATCATAATATTTCCATATCCATAGATGTGCGAGTGTAAGGTGTGGGAATATAACTTAGTAATCTACCACCAATAGTGTCCCTAATAATAACCATAATATATATGCATGAAAGTATTAAATGAAAAGTAAATTTTAAACAACATGTTTATACATCAGTTGTACCATTGGGTACTAATGGACTCTACCACATGGTAAACACATATCTAAATTCTCCAGATTCAAAATGGGAAGATAATCTCAAAGTATAAACATAACCTAAGTTTTAATGACCTATATACACTCATATAATCAGTAAAATTGAATTATTTATCACCACATCATAATAAAAGGTTTAATGATGCATCACCAATACATACTTCTTGGTGATTAATATATCATCATCTTATATCAAAGGTGAATAATAGATATCCCTACTCAATAGAAATTCTAGAAAATTTACCACTAGGTGAATGATGTATCACTACACTGACAAAAATAGAGAGAATGAAATATCACATGGTAAATGATGTATCACCATACTCATCACAATCAGGGAAAATAATTTGTCACTTGGTGAATAATGTATTATCATACTCATCATAATTAAGGAAAACGATGCATCACCTGGTGAATGATGTATCACCATACACATCACAGTCTGGGAGAATGATGTATTTCTTAGTTAATGATGTAACACCAAACTCATCACAATTAGGGAGAATTTTGTATCACCATGTGAATGATGTATCACTATACTCATAAAAATTAGGTCAAAAAACACATCCCCTAGTGAATGATGTATCTTTATACTCATCACAATCACAGTGAATGATCTATCACCTGTTGAGTAAGGTATTACCAATCAACAATAGTGGTGAATGAGAAATCATTAGGTGAATGACATAGAACTAATACATAATCACTAATATGAACGATATATCACAGAGCATATCAAAGGTAGATGATTTATCACCAATTCGCAAGTCTCCGGGTGGATGATCTACCATTGATACCATACGAAAGTCGAAAAGTTTATCACCATGAGCATTATAGTGTGGGTGAATAACCAATAATTATAAATGGAATCAAATTAACACATATCATAGCCATGGTGAATGAGCCATCACTCTAGGAATTGTCTCTATATATCCTATTTATTCTTAAGATACACATACTCATGGCATATCATGATTAGAACACATTCATGAGTCCTGACACTCTATAACTCAACTTTGGTTCTCATATAATTACCCATCTCGTAAAGTTCATTCCATAACAACACTCATTGGAACAAAGTTTTATCATAAATTCTATCTCACCACTTATCCTTACCAACACATGTGTTTCCATCATTGGGGAACAGTCAAGAATATTTTACAAGTATTACAATATAATCTAGGGACTGCAAAACCATCTTAAAGTTCTATTCTCAAAGTATCTTTCCACTTCCCATGGTTTCGTGGCCATTAGTGTCCAAATTCTCAACACACAAGGCTCAAGGGAAATACCAAAAAATAAGTATACCAACTCAGAAATCAAGATATAAGGGAACCAAATTTGATTCCAAAATAGGTCATTCTCAAATACCCTCTGAAGCTCATAACTAATACAGCTAATTTTATAATAATCAAATAGACTCACCCATATCCACTATTGTAGGTTTATACCACTTGACAGTACAAAAAATATCTTGGGTCATGATAACCAAAGATTAATAATGGAAACACCTCATGGTTCCATTTTCCTCTAATTAATCCTATCACAAAGTCTAAATAGACATCCATAGATAAATAAAGATTCCATAACTCTTAAAGGCTTCTAAAAGTCAAATTTAATTATCTAAACTTGCCTTGCATAAGGGAAACCACTCTTGACTCCCATGTAGGTCACTCACACCTACTTACCCACACTTATATCCCATAGAATATATGAAAATACATATATACGGTAATATTAATCACCACCTACCTCAATTATAGATTTATAAACTTGAAAATAATTTGTCCACCCTTTTCTAAACTTTCTCAAGCACATAATAGCCATCGATCACCTCCATGAGGTACGAGCTCCATCAATATTAATTTAAATAATTATAACACATTATAATTAATTGACATAATTAATTTTTTAGGCATTATCATGGAATATATTACCAGGTGATTCTTCCTCACTGATAACTCGAGCAACAAGGTATGGTTCAATCTTGACACACCACTGAGACCACAATAAAAAAGTCACAAATATTTGATTCAAATTAATTAATTAAATTTATCACAATTTGAAAAAAAAAATAGTTAAATGGAATAACTCAACTGAAACTACATTGAACCATGTATGTATTTTATCTTGAGGAATACTCAAGCAATTCCACGTCAAATCCTCATCATTCTAATATTATTACACCATTATATGGTGGAACAGGAACAAAAATTATGGCTCTAACCCATCAAAAATTATATAAATGAATAGGTGATGAGATAAAGAGGAAAAGAAGTGGGGAAATAATCTCAAAAATTCCCACGAAACACACTCTAAACCATCTAGATTAAAGGATCAAGGATAGTGGAAAAAAGAAGGAAGAGGGATTGGGTCCCTCTTCTTCCTAGCTTACTAGCCCCAAAAACCCTGAAGGGTTTCTAAAATAAGGGGGTGAAATAACCATTTCTTCCTATGATTAAAAAAACACCCATGGGTGTTATTAGGTACCCAGTATAAGGCACCAACCACCTAGTGACACCATTCAGAAGGACTTCACCCCACTGGGTAATTAGTATTTTCCAATCGGGTACATAGTGGCTCACTATGACCCCTGGTCTATGCCTCTACACCTTTATAATCTCAAAAAATCACTTTAAGCATCATCCATCTGAGTTACCAACCCATAAACTTCCATTCCATCCATATCAAATGCATATACAAACACCAATTCTTATTCCAAATCAATAAAGTCAAAATAGCACTGGATCCATCCTCAATGAAACCTATATTTTATCTAACTCCACTAACACCCTTCAATTTAATTAGTTATAACCTCTCTATTAGAACACTTCTTGTACCCAATAAGTCTCTATTTGTGTTTCCTATAGACTGCATTGGTCACCTATATCTAATGCATGCTTAGATTTTTTATCCTCTACTAGTTATGGTCATGTTGATATCATACTTGAACCAAAAATATAAGAATCCCAAATTCCTCTTATTCTATCCCATTACAAACATTGTTATTCAATTAAACAACATGAATTTATCCTCATTCTATTCATCATGATCAATCACACATAAAACACGCTAGTCTATACCCCACTACATCGATTGTCTTTGAAAACCTGATAGGACATGAATTATGGTCCCAGGTACTTTCATTACTTCATGATGATTCCACACTCCTAGGATAATTCTTGAATTATCAATTCAAAAACATCATACACTAGTGGTTGAAGTCACTAGATTAATCTAGACCATCAACCTATTGACACCACACTCAATAATTACTTGTCAATTCTCATCAAAACCTTCATTCTTACCCCTCATAGAATACTCATAACACAAAACCCCACTCCATTGAACTAGACACTATACTTACTTGAAAGCATTGACATTCCACAGGCTTGATCACTCTACTGGTCTATTTTCTGAAATTTTTAAATGGTCATTCCCCTAGACTGTAACCCACTACTAATATTTATCATTTATCAAACATAATAACTTTAGCCAATCATCATTAATCAACACCCATATCTGAATATTTTTTATTTACTAAACTAAACCCAATTACTTGCATCCAAGCACCAATAAAAAATTGAAACCATCACCAAGTTCGGTCTACCATCACATCACCTATGATGTTTATAATGATTCTCCTAAAAAATCATCACATGCTCCTAGAATCTATGGAATGATCACTTACATAAATTTTCTATTGTTTATTATCTATGAATACAATATTTATAAAAATCTATTATAATTAGAGTGTTAACTCTCATGAGAACCACTCGTTAGGTCTTGATAAACCCATCACATGAGCCCTTCTCTAGGGTTTATGACATTACATTTTTATACAACACCACTACTTGATTTTATTGATGAATTAACGCTACAATATTTGGTCTGAACTAACCCACCATCATGAAACTATCTCATCTAATATAGATACGAATTACACACTATCCCTACTAGATATTAACCATATCATATGTTCCCAACTCACCATAGCTTAAACACTATCCCAATTCCTCATCAATCATGCTAAGATACTCAACTCTGAAATATCTCACAACACCAAATAGTCACTATATTTTATTCCAAATTATATAAAAGGTCATATATAATCTCTCATATGATCTGACCATTCTAGCATGATCATAATTATCATTACCCATTGGTAATTTTTAAATTTATCTATAGAGACCTCATATCACACACTAATCATATCATAATAAACTGGTTCTCACTATTCAATCACAAATGACCAGCCCCATAGTAACCATTTCTCTAACCAGCATGTGATGTCCATCAAGGATCAATACCTTTACCCATTTTTAATCAAATTCATGGTTCCTCATTCCTTTCTACCACTACATCACACTTGATCACAACCCATGTGTGATCACGCACTAAATTTTATCGACATACCAAAGCCTAACTCCAAGTAGTTAATGAAAAATAAGGATTCATGAGCCCCATTATGATATATAGGCACCCCTTAAGGTCCCACACTCATATGGTCTCGAGATACCAAATGTGACCCTATTAAACTATCCCATTATAGGAGATGAATCGTATATAATTGTGATGTATCACTAATCAACAATGTGAACTAACCTCAAGAGTTACATAACTCAACAACCCAACCTCCTTATCATAGATATTTTCCAAATTCTACCCATAAATGTGTCCTTTATTTTATTCTAGGATAATCACTCTAAAATAAATCACCAATCTCACCATTCAAGGCAATTATTATGTCATACCATTCAACATACCTCATATGTCAGATAAATTTTCATTCCCTTATTTTTAAGGTAAGAGAGTATCCAATTAACCACCCCTAATTTGAATTATTTTACCATTATTTACCTAATCATATGAATCTAACCAAGTTTCACCCCCAATATACCACACAACTCATTCTAATATGATCCATATCATATCATTTCTAAGCTTGCACACCTAATCAAATATTTGGCCATGCCTCTCATGCATGTTAGATTTATTCCTCACATAAAGCATCGTGTGTTCCTTTATTTCCAATACATAAATAAGGAACCCTTCTTATTTATATACCATATCCTTAATCACACATCACATTAATTGATCCCATAACACAAAGAATTTACCCATTCTTTATATCACTAAAGGTGTCTCAAGTTTTGGTATAAACCCTCTATCTATAAGGATACGATCACAAAATATAATTTAGGTTGATAAATAATAAGAAAAGTAAATTTTTATTCTGATAACACACTTGACACACCAACACCATGATTCATATCACATCAATACTAGGACCTCCCACCTATTCTATAAATCATGCCCCTCTAGGTCACAACTCAAAAGGCACCCTTGATGCTTCTTTATCATATACCATAAGGTAAGACAGATTACATCTCCCCATCCTATGGCCCTTGTCAATATCAGTTATCCATATACCCATACTAACAACTCCATGGTTATCACCACAAATTTTCACACATTGATAAAGTTACCCCAAAGAAGCACACTCGTTCGGTCTGCATAGCCATAAAGAGATAGTAACAAGAAACAAGTCTTTCTACTCTACACGCACCCTATGACATAACGGTCTCATATCACTCAGTCATGAATCTAACCCAACCTACCCACACTCCGTCCAGGTATCAAATATGCATAGGTTCAAATAACCATTCATCTTATACAAAAAAAATAACCAGCAACTATGTCCTATTTTAGTATAATGTGACCAAGAAGTTATATAGAAATACCCCATATAAATTTTTGTTGAAACTTTAAACAATTGAATTCTCCTCATGATAAAATATTTAATCACAAACAATCACATTAATTTCATGTAAATTATACTTGTTTAATATAATTCATTAACACATTCCTCTTACAACCATGGTCCAAGCAAAAAACCATAGATCAATAACTAAAACATCATTCATGTAAAAATATCTTAATTATAATAGTGAAAACCAAGAACATCAACCCAGCTCTTTGGAAACATAGATTTAAACTCAAGAAAGTGTTTTCAGACATATGTATAGTTTCCATCTCAAATTTTGGCTAGTTTTATCTCTATCTACCATATCCCAAATAGCATGACAAAGAAAATAAATTTTATACAATATTGTAATATCCCTAGACTATTTGAACTAGAAAATGATTGAACCAGTTGAACCACATAACCCCAAGAGTGACTCCCCATATTCCATAGGTTTTAGAATAGAAACGAGGGTCTAGTGAAACATGTGGGGATACTATTCCCTTTAGTATCATAGAAACAATAATAGGTAAATAAATAAACATCAATAAAATAAATAAACATCAGAGTAAATCAAATGTATTTATGGTGGAAATACAATTATAAATACATAACATCACCAAGATAATATAAAATGTAACCCATAGAGGTCATACATTCATAAAATATATGAAATACTTCCCAAAAAATGTTCAAACATAGAAAAAAATAAAATTGTAAATAAACAAGGGAGTCTCACACTATCCTCAAGCTTGCCTTAGACCAGTCCCTATAACCCCACTGAGCTCCTCAATCTCATCAACATTTACCATGACTATAACATGTAACTTTCATGAGAACCAAATGATATGAATGTGAAAAAAATTTCCCACATAGGGTGATAGAGTATAACTCAATAAACCACTACCAATAGTGTCACTAATAATAACCAAAATATATGGGTATGCATGTGCTTAATGAAAAATAATCCATAAACATCACATGCATACTCTAGCTGCATTGTTCGGAACTCAGGGAGTCGTCTGCATGGTGTTATAATAGTGGGTTCCCTAGACCCAACTTTAATAGTACTTCTCAATTACCATATCATGTATACAATGAGTTATTCATGATGTACACTTTCCATAATGGTGTTGATATTTTTGTTTCCACAATTTATAAGTTAATTTCCTTAGATTAATTTTCATATCAGAATTTTATAAAAGTTCCCATATTATAATGAGAGCATTGAGATACTCTGACATTAATCTTAAATATGTTCCATATGGTCTAAATACATCATACTGAATGGACATAGACAATGTTTGACTATTAGGTGTTGGGGGAATATAAACATTGAGACTTCTTCTCATCAATTTCGCACTTAATGATCTCGAGTAAATGATATCATGAAGACTGACTCGCCAATAGGAGCACCACATGTTCCAGGTGTCATTGGTAGTTCTTATCTATGAACATGTTTAATGGTCACCTAACTTGAGATTATTATCAGAGTATACGATTTTATCACGTACTTTGATTCAAGTAAAAAACTATGGTATTGAAGTGGTAGTGAGGTAGCTTATGGTGAGTGTGCCATTAGGGGTATGGAATTTATTAAATAATCAAGAAAGAATTTTTCTATTCTAAAAGGAAGTGATATCTTGGGACTAGTTGGTTAGGATGTTAGTACCTTCACTAAATCCATGGTCATGGTAGAAAAATTCAAGTCCATCCAATTAGAACAAAAAATAATAAATCAAGAAAAGGATGATGGCATGGAGTGTGTTTCATTCTTTATAAGATGTCATGAAACAAAGAAATTATATTACATGGTGTGTGTTGATAAGAAATATTTTCATTGTTATGACTTATCCATATCTCTTTAGGGGCATTGATGGGTTTCTAGACTCTACTCCTGGTTTGTGAATAGTATTCAATGATATTAAGATAAGGGTTTAGAGGGTCACACACTAAGAATATTCAAAATTCAAGCTTATTTTGATGAATAGGAGTTTTGGACATGGTGGGCCCCACCACTAGGGTCTGGGGATGTCTGAGAATTATAAATTGCCAGGTAACAAATAAATACATTATTATTAAAGTATATAATAATTGGAATAGAATTTATTTATTTAATTTATTTAAAAGATATTAAGTAAATACATATAAAAATATTATATGAACAAATATTATTTTAATATTCAATGTTCATTTAATATTTGTGAGAATATCGATTCAGGTTAATAGCATGTTTTTATCATTTAATATATTTATTATATTTAAAGTAAGTGATAAAAATATAAATGATATTAACAAATCAGTAAAGCATTCATAATATTTCATTTATAGTGGGTAATAAATATATAGGGGTCAGGATCCATTTTCAAGTATTTTAGAATCTCACTATATAAGGAGGAAATGGGATCTCATGAAAATTAATATTCACTACACCATGGTTGAGATCCTCTCTCTCCCCTCTCACTTCTTAGAGTGAGAATTATATTATCCAAGATTCCAATCCAAGTTCTACTTCACGGATCAAAGTATTTTCATTGTAGTGATCATCAAAACATTGAAGGCTTTATTGGATCTCTGTACTAGCCCATTGAATATGACAATTGATGCTCCCAAAAACTTTTGAAGTGTAAGTGGATGATCTAGAGGGATTAGTCTTTAGTTCCTTCAAGAAATGGTTGTTGGTGATGAACAAATGATGAACTCAGCTTCATATCGAATAAGGTAATCTTTGATTTATTTTTTTTCTTCAAATCTTCACATGGGATCCTCATGTCTTTATACCTAGCTACACATCACTAGAGATGATGTAGTTATGTCGATCTAGTGATGAAAATTTCTCAAATTTTTAGCCCTCCTACTTCTATTTTACACCCTTGTACCATAAATTGATATCGGATCAATCCCATGATGATTTAAGCTAAGAAAAAA
The DNA here is from genome assembly GCA_963277665.1 of Viscum album. Taxonomy (NCBI): domain Eukaryota; kingdom Viridiplantae; phylum Streptophyta; class Magnoliopsida; order Santalales; family Viscaceae; genus Viscum; species Viscum album. The sequence goes on along the minus strand of OY728132.1, from coordinate 24,897,200 downwards.
ATTAAATTTTGAAGTGGGTGTCATTATAGTTTGAATACTAAAGATGGTGATTCAATCCAACAAAGTACATTGAAGTATCATCCATGTGAGGTTTTACATTAGATTTAAATTGGGGTTTATGGGTATTGAAATTAGTAACATGTGTGTGTATGTGTAAATTTTTCTTGAAGGTGATGTTTTTCCATCCACATTCCATTGTCAAAATAGTGTTCTCTAGCTGGTGAGTTTATTTACACTGGTTATGGATTTCCAAAAAAAATAAAAATTCTAAAGCATAAAAATAGTCTTTTGAAAACATTAGTAAGAAAAATGAAACCTAATAGGTAGGGGTTGAGTTGTTCATCGTACCAGCCAAAGAAAAAGCAAAATAGGTTCATGGGGATAGGGTGGGTGGTCGTGGGAAACAAATATATATATAATATTTTTTAAATGAGCAGTGGGAATAATTTAAAAGAATAAAAAAACTTTTTCTTTTATCTAGGAGGCAGCACCACTGCCTTGGACCACCACCATGCCAACCTTATCTCCCACTTCCATCGCTCGTAGTGTTTTCCCTCTACCTCCTGGTCCACCTACTGCGTCTGGACACCACCTGAAACATCGCCCTGACCGTGCAGCTTCCACCTGCCACTACTGCTTCCTACCAAACTAACCCAATCAGTAACTACCACCCATGAGGGATTCGGTCGTGCAACACCACTGAGCATCAGTCTGCCACCCGAACCCCATTGCTCAACCTTACCTGAGCCTTTTCTTTAGACATCATCACACTACTGATACAACCAGCCTCTATCCCTATCGTGACCCATGATCGACCATCCCTACGTCTAACCTCCAACCCTATCATGACACACGGTCATCCCTCCCTACAGTCAACCACCCTTCCATCACATGATATCCCACTATTCAGGAGTCTCCTTCTAACCAACCTGTGATCAATCTAGGTTGGGCTGAACTAGGATGGGGTGGGTTGGGTCATGTCTAACACTCAGGCCCATCTCAAGTCTAGCAATAGACCAAAACACTTTTAGGGATTTTATGGGCTAGGATGGGCCCAAGACAAAAAAAAATTAAAGAAAGTTTTCAAAAAGTATGTCAGCCTTTTGAATATAATTAAATTAAATTGTGGGACTAAGTGATAATTTTATTTAAATTAAAATTAAAATTATATAAATTTATTTTAATTCACTTATCACTTTCGATATAAATTTATCATAAGTTTAATTTTTATTTTGTATACAATTTATATACCAACTGATCTTGAGCATCGACCAACCAATATATGTCTAAATATAGTTTATTTAATTAATTATTTCATTTTTCAAGTTGTATGTAATAATTAATTAAATAGACAGTTTGTGCATCATTAGTTTTCCTTGATTAATATGTATAAGGATATGCATGTCCATGAGAGCTATATTGTAAGTATATTTCTCTTTCCCAAGACACCCTTTCCTTTGTTTGGGTATTTATATATTATGATGATGATGGTGTAAGATGCATACAACACTAAGACATGGAATTGTTCCAGAAATGTTGTTGATACATTGGACCGGGGTGCTAGCTATGATATGAGTCAGACAAAAATTAGGTATTTTATCTCTAGGGTGATGATTGAACCGTTGAGAATAAATGGATCAACCAATATCAAATGCACAAGATCTGTTACAGTATTTAATTAATTTAGGCACTATTTATTATTTTTTTGAATATGCACAATTATTAAATCACATAAAATAATAAACAATTAACACATAGATTAAAACTATTTTAAACTAGATGAATTATTTCTATTAAGTACATTGTTCAGTTGTGAGTGAAAGAACATAGTATGTTAATATCAAATATAAAATAATTGAATTCATTAATAAATAATAAAAACCCTTAAATAAATATTGAGTCATAACAAATTCTATCATTTGAATTTGAAAAAAAAAACGGTTGTATGGGGTGCTCATCAGTTCCAGTTGAGGGTTCCTCCTACTACTAGGGAGTTATTATGGGAGTGGTGGACCAGTGTCAGAAGTGACTTCTTTCTTCCAAAATGTTGTTTGATCCTTTGGAATGGATCATTCAATGGATCAGACATTCCAATGGATCAGTTAATCATTACTTTAGTGAAACTTCAAACTTCCTGGTCTTTCAAACAAAAATTGTGTCCAATGATTCTCACAACAATGAACTATGATCAAAAGAAATTGAATTTATAACATTTATCTTCTATAAAATTTTTCTTTTATCATGACTTATTCATGATGTTAAGAACATTAGGATCATCATAGCATCTCCTATCTTATTGAATAAAACACATCTTGTCCCTCTTTATTTCATAAATCTTGGATCAAATGTTTCTCTGACAACTTATGATGTTGACGACTTACAAAATAGTAAAGAATAATTATATTTAGAATCAAATATCTTTGAAATACATTCAAACTCCCATACAATTTCTCACTCTGATCAGAAACATAATTCCATATATAATGTGATTCTGAAATCCACTTCATCCAGAAAATGTATTCAGAATAGAAAACTAAATATGATGAATTTTATTATCAATAATGTGTATTATAATATAATTTTGGTACCATTTCATCTGATCATCAATACTTAAAAAGTGAATTGATTTTTTTAATGATAACAAAATACGAAACAATCAGCATGCATTTCTTCCAACATTTGAAAACCAAATTTGTCCCAACAATCTCTCACTTTGGATTTTATTATCAACCAAGGTTCATAAATAAATTAAATTTGTAACCTTGAGATATTGATCACTAATCCACAATTCTTAACCTACTCAAGTGAACTCATTATAGGAAATAGGAATCAATGATAGAGAATCCACGTTGTCCAAAAGTAGTGACTTACAAAACTTATTCTTGAGACTTTCAAACTTTCAACCTCTTAATAACTTCTTTATTTAATTATTCCTATAAAAAAATTTCCTTCAACCACTTCAACAAACTGTTAGACAAGTTCAAACACATACATGATGAATTCATAGCTTACCCACAAATCCCCTTAAATACATGCTTCCTTAAAAGGTTTACCACATACCAATGGATAGATTTATGAAAGATAATTTTTCTTCCCCTGGAAAACACTATCCAAATACTATATGATATAGTGGATAGAAACACATACCTCAACCATGGAGAGAAAGAGGTTGGACACCCATGTTCAACCTCATCTTGAAAAAAAATTATTTAGTAAAGGTTTTATTAATATATCAGCAACTTGTTCCAATGTAGAAACATAATCCAAGTTGATTTCATACTTCTCCATCATCTCTTTGATAAAGTAATATTTGATATTAATATGTTTTGAATGATAATTTTGTAATTTATTTCTTGTAAGGTTTATGGAACTCTAATTATCACAACCTATGAGGAGAGTTAACTTCATTTCAATAAGTATTTATTCCAACTGAGTCTTCATCCAAATAAGTTGTATAGCAGCTTGAGTGGTAAAAACATACTCATCTTCATATGTGATAAGATTTACTGAATTTTATTCTTAGTATTCTAACTTACATAGCTTTCCCCCAAAAATAGAACTCCACCAGAGGTGTATATTCTATCATCAACACTTCCTACCTAATCAACATCAGTATAACCAAACAATTCAATTCTTTCTAAGTTATCATAACAGATTCCTAAATTTATTGTGCCTTTGATATATCTGAGAATTATTTTTCTAGATAATATATGTGATTCTTTTGGAGCACATTGGAATATTTCACATAAGGTAACAACATAAAAAATGTATGGTATTTATGTTTTTAGATATAACAAACTACCAATAATCATTCGAAACATTATAGAGTAAACATCCTTACCTTATCCATATTTATTTAACTTGGTTCCCATAGAAATTAGTGTGGAAACAAGTTTTGAATTTTTCATTCAAAACTTCTTAGGAATTCACTTAGAATAATTTTCTTGAGAAAGAAAATTTTGTTTCTTATTTTTTAATATTTGTAACCCAAGAAAGTATTTCATTTCACCAAATATGGACATTTCAAACAGTTTCTTCACCTCTTCATAAAATCTTTCATAAAATCTTTCATCATTATCAAAAAAATATAATATCATCAACATATATAATAAAAATGATGGAAATATCATAAATTTATTTCATGTAGAGATTACTATCAAATCTTTCTTAAAGTTAAAATTTTTTAAAAAGGTATCCAATTTAGAATACCATGCCCTCAGCTAATTCTTTATCCCTTACAAGTCATTCCTCAACTTTCACACATTAATTTAATCCTTTACAAAAACAAAACCGCATGGTTATTGAACATAAAATTCTTCATCACGTTCACCATTCAAAAATTATTACTTTACATCCATCTAAAAAACTTTATAACTCTGTTGTGTAGTAATTGGAAGAAATATTCTAATTGTTTATAACCTTTCCAATAGAGAAAATATTTGATCAAAATAAATGCCTTTAATTTGTAAGTAAACTTTGTGCACTAATATTTCTTAATTTCTTATCACTTCACCTTCTTCATTCAACTTGTTCTAGAACACCCACTTTGTACCAACAATTTGTTTGTTATTTGGTTTGGTTAAAAGTTCTCAAGTATCATTATTCTCAATTTGATCCAAATATTCACTCATAACATGAATCCACTCTGGATTCCAAAAATATTCATTAACATATTTCATCTTAACTTTTGAATATAAATAAGTATGTGTAACAAATTTTTATGTTCTTATTGATTAAACATTTTGATGTTGATCACCAATAATGTTTTGAACTTCCACCTATTTCCTCAACCTAGGATGAGATGTAAAGAGTTCATCATCATTACTAGAAATATATGAGTTTGATTATTCCAAATTCATTCTATCACCAATAATAAAAAAAATCAATAATTATTTCATCTTCTTCATATTCCTCATCTATATGTTTTTGTGGAACATCTTCCTCATCTTTCTCAAGAACCTTTGCATAAACAAAATCAACTATCCTTCTTGTCTCTTTTTTTAAACATCTATATCCTCTTCAATCCAAAGTATAGCCAAGAAATATTCCATCTCTAATTAGACTTCCCAAGGTTTCCACATTTATTCTTTATGAAGTAGGGACTCCCAAAAACTCATTAAGTGTTTCAAACTTTGAGTTTTATCATAAAAAATTTCATAAGGATTCATATTAGAAATTTTCCTATAGAAACATGAATTATAAATATAAATAGTTGTTCTCATATATTGCCTCTAAAAGTAGTGAGAAGGATCATGTTCAATCAGCATTGTAGGCCCCATATAAACTAAACTTATATTATTCCTTTTAATTATCACATCCCAAATTTCATGTTTTTTAACATAACTTCCGAATTATTTATTCTTATATTAACTACTATTATCAGTTCTCAAATTCATCATAGAATACCCACATTCCTTCTCAGCTCATCTCCTAAAACATTTAAACATCTTCAGATCATCTAACTTATGTTTTAAATACATAAAAAAAGTAATGTGAGTAAAATAATTAATGAAATAAATTAAGTACTTATCTTTGAATGATTATTTTTTACTAATTATCCCACAAATATCAGAATTAATAATTTATACGGGTTTAGTTGAATGAATATCAACATTCTCATGTATAGAGTTTGTAATATTCACTTTCTAAAAAAAATAAACAACACAAATCTCTTCATATTGACATGTCAAGAATACCACATACACTATATATCTTTGATAACTTGTTCATGTTTCTCTGATTCATATATCTTAACCTTTTATTTCACATGTTACTTTCTTCCATAATGACTAAGTAAAATTAATTTTGTACTTCACCACCTTAAAACATGTTTCCTTTTATATGTTAGCACTTGTACCAATTTTCTATCCTACTCTATTTTTACAAAAAAGGCATATTTTCTAAAAATATATGTATTACCTTTATCTAAAAAAATTAAAATGGTCAAAAAGTTTTTTTCAACCCATCAAAAAACAAATATTTCATAGATTTCAACTTTTATTCCCCAATAATAGTGGATCCAACACCTTTGGTTCGCAGAGATACATGTTTTCTGAATGTCATTATTCCTTCTTTTAAATATTTCACATTCTTCATAAATTTCAAATCTCCATTCATATGGTAAGAACCCCCACTATCCAAAATCTAGGTTCATTACCCTTTTGTATATTGGAGATAAGTTTCTATAATAAGAGCTTTTTATTTCCCTTTATCCTTATTCACATCCAGCATCTAAGAATATTAATAAACATGTTGTTGCTTTGGTAACAAAATAAGACTTAATTTTTCAAGATTTAATGGTTGTTCATATCTTTCACAAATATTTTACAAAGGTTGGAATAAATTTTCAAAGTTTAAAATATCTTTATCAAGATTATATCTTTGAGAGGATTGACTCCCCCCTCAAACTTTTCTTTCTATAATTCATGAGATAATTGTAATGTTATTGGTTAAACAAAAACATGTTTTACTTATACCTAAATCCACTATAATACCAATAGTAAACATATAAATAATATTTACCTCAGTAACTTTCATACTTTTTGGAGTTGTAAAAAAAATTTCCAATAACTTTTTTATCTTTCCTATCAGAACTTTTCTGGGGCCCAAAATTTTTGTTATCACCCAGAATCTTCTCCTTCAAATCAGATTTCTTTATAACTTAATAGGATTTAAAATTGGTAGAAACAATAGTTTTAGACTCAAAAAATTTAGAATCTTTTGAATTTCCAAATTTTTCGGTTCTGGATAAATACACAACTTTATAAACATTATTATTTTTAGGAAAATTTTGAACTTTGTTTCTAGCCTTTAAAGGTAAATTTTTTAGATACTTCCTAGGTTCACCCTTTCTAGAACTTTAACCAGCTTCATAGATAGAGTTCTTGAAACTTGTAACTCTCTATTCAGATTTAGAAATATTTTTTTGAACAAATTCCAACTCTTCCTCCTTCATTTTAAACTTTACTTCATGATGTTCATTCTGATTCTTTTCAATTTAAATAGAATTCTTTGTACAATAAATATCTTATAGGAACTTATCTTTTTCTTCAGGAATACATTATTGATTTTTTTTCTATAGTACTTTCCTCCTTCAACTTCTTGATATATTTTTCAAGTTTTATAATATTTCTCACAGAATATTTAAATTATATATTTAGGTCAAACTATAATGGAGTCTCTTATTATTCATTACTACTATTTCCAAACTCTTTATCATTAATTTTTTCAATGAATGTATTTTATCCAGAAACATTAGTAAACTCTTTGGATTCAAATTCACTGTCTTCCTCTTCATCATCTTTAGAAAAAAAACGTCTCCTTTTGGATTTGGAGAACTTTTTATCTTTTCCCTTGTAATAATATTTCAGCCTATAATTTTGTTTCTTACAAGATATTCTTGTACTTTTATCATATTCGTCACTTTTATCTTCATTCTTTCTTTAAGGTAAATTCGCAGAAAAGTACTCAATGACTCCACATTCAAAACATTTTAGGGGTAACTTCCCTCTATACTTTTTCATACCTCTTTTCACATTTTTATAAAAGAAGGATAAAAATTAATCAGGATTGTTACTAAAATCATTTTTGGATTTATATTCACCACCTTCTTCTTCTTCATGAATATTCTTATACTTTCCTTAATTTGAACCCTTGAAGTATATTTCTTGATCAATTTTTTATTTTCCTTTTATAACTTTCTCCCTTCTCATTTTATAAGTAATGAGAGTACTATAAAGGTCATCTAAATATAGAGTTTCAGGATCTCTATCTTCCAAATATGAAACATTCGCATCAAACTTATCAAGAAAAATTATTAGGATCTTTTCAATAATATTTGAATTTTCCCACTTTTCACCAAGACATTTAATGTTTTTAAAAATATCATTAACCCTTTTAAATAAGTCACTGAAAGATTCATACTCATCCATTTTTAGATATTCATAATTTAGCCTCCATATTAGTAACTTTACCTTCTTCACCTTAATATTGCCTTTATAAATGTTTTTTAGCTTATCTGGGATACCTTTAGTAGTATAAATTCCCTTCACTCTTAGTAATTCACTTTTAGAAAGTGATGAGAGTAAAGCATTCTCATATCTTCCATAATTCTCAAGATTCTTCTTATCCACAGAAGTACATGGATCATTTTCAACACAAGTAGGGAATACATCTGTAGAAGATTCCAAAACATCATACCAAAGAGACGTAAGATATGGAAACATTATATCTTTCCAGATATGATAGTTCTTACTATCAAATACTGAAATCCCCTTACTATTCACACAATTTGGATTCTCCATAATAAATTCTCTTCAAAAACATCAGCAAAGAGTAAATGAAGGGAACCTTCTCTATGATACCAATTAAAAAGGCCCCACTAGGATCATTGTATCAATGAAAAGGGGAGGGGGTCAATTAGTGATATATTTTTCTTTTATTTTATCTTTATTTTAAAAAACTTTCACATCCTGATAAATAATTATCACTTTACTGGAAAAAAACATTCACATATCCATAGTAACAAAAGAATTTACAAGGTTCACTACTCAATAAGACTTGCTAGACCTTGTCATGGTTTGGAAAAAATCCAATACCACACAATCCATTAGAAAACAATTATTTTGTGTGGATAAAAAAAGTAATAAATTCCCTTACACTTGTGTAGCACTATGATCAATACAACAGTGAATGTGATTCTTTTAGCCTAAATGATGTGAATAAGATTTTGTAATGAGTTAAGAAACCTTCACTAATTGGTTCAAAACAAGTTATTGTGTTGTTACAACAACTTCCACTTTATTATTTATTCAAAACACAATTACTCACTTTCCTACCCAGTAGTAGGTAGAAACAACCTTTTTGGACTTCATACAAAAAAAACTAGTCTTATGGATCAGACCAATTCCTTCAGTCTAATTCCTCTGTTTTATTCTTTATTCTGAAGAAAATATACTAAAATATACACTGAAAAAAATTCTAAACCACGTCTTTATTTCCCCAAAATAATCCTTTTTATGACTTAGTCAAGTCTGGTAACCTCTTCCTTCTTTTTCTTCTATCCAGATAACTTTCTCAGGGAAAATCTGTCTGAAAACTTCCTCATCCACAAAACTTTCAGCACTCTCTCTCTCTCTCTTTCGCATGTGAACAGTACTCCATCATCGAAAAGTAAAATTTAATTCCTTCTATTTATAGAAGATCAAAATTTTCAATTGGTGGGAAACCATTTCTAATTTACCACTCTAATAAATTTCAAGAAACTTGAATTTCATATTCATTTAACCTTTTTCTTTGACCTCTTCAGTGCTTCTCAACTCTTCTTGATTCTTATCGGAATTTCTTAAATATTCTCACAGTTTCAGCCTACTTAAAACTTAAAAAAATTTCTTTAGTTCAATACAAAATGGTCATTCTGATACGGTTCTTCATTATGATGAAACATATTTAAAACTAAAGGCTCCTCATTCTGATGCTCCATACTAACTAAAATACATAAAGCTTTGAAACCATTCTTGCTTAAAAATTGTTGCAACTTTGTTAGATTTTTTTTGTTTTTATAAACATCATTACATCTTATAAAGATACCACCTCCTCATTAGACAACATTTTGGAAAATATATTCAAATAATTTCTCATTTTTTTTAATTTTTTCAACAATTCCTCTTAACAGTGATCCTACGTCCAATAAAGTCCAGTATCAGATGACTTATCAGTGTCAACATGAATCTAATGGATCAATATATATTTCCATATTATGAATATTGGTGTCATGTATTTATTGATTACTCTTGACCCATTGTAAATAAATCATGAATTATTTTTATCTTGACCAAATTGAAGAACAACACAACCTGGTGAAAATGGTTGACTACATTGTTGAATATCATTTGTTTGATTGTTCTCTGATCATATCCAATGGATAAGCCTCAGATGCTCTTATCATTAATTGGTCCTAAAAATATCAACTTACCAATTATCATCAACAAACTTATATACCTCTAATAAAACACTACATTTTATTCTCTTTTGTAATCAACATTGTGTCTCATAGACCAGTGTTAGAGCTCCTCTGATGGATTAGTGGAACACTATGTCTGATGGACCAGTGTCAGTAGTGAATTATTTCTTTTAGACTAATGATTGATCCTTTGGAATGGTTCATTCGATGGATCGAATAGTCAGATAGATCATCTAGTCCAATGGATTGGTCAATCAGTGATTTAGTGAAACTTTAAACTCCCCAGTCTTTAAAACAAAAATGGTGTCTAGTGATTATCACACCAATGAATTATGATTAGAAGACTTTGACTTTATAACCTTTATTCATATACAAAAATTTTATGGTATCATGAATTCTTCATGATGTTAATAACATTAGTATTGGCATAGAATTGTTTGACTTCTTAAATTAGATGCATATTCTTTCTATTTATTTCACAAATATTAGATCAAAAATTTCTCTGACAACTTATGATGTTTAAGACTTAAAAAATATCAAAGCATCATCAGATTTATAATTTAATATATTTAAAATACATTCAGACTTAGATACAATTTCTCACTCTAATCAAAAACTTAGTTTCAGACATAATGAGTATCTAAAAACCACTTCATTAATAAAACATCTTTAGAACAAAAAAAATAAAGATGATGTATTTTCTTATCAAGAATATGTCTGTTCATATGAGTCTAGTACCCCTTTCTTCTAATCATCAATACTTTCAAAGTGAATTGATTTTTCAAAATGAAAAAAAATAAAAAACAATTAGTACACTTTTATTCCAGCATCTGAAAACCAAATTCAGCCAACTTGGTCCCAATATTACTTCCATCCAAGTAAAGAAGAAATTAAAAACCAACCACATTGCTTCATGGAGGTGTTAGTCCACATGTACACATGAGTGACATTATCATTTTCTAATGGATGTAAAGGTAAGAAGGTATATAAAAAAATATAATTAAAGATGAATAATTACATCATAAATATCATATATAAACATTAAATTCATCATAATAACCAACCATGAAAGATGATAATAGAAAATGAATCATATCATTATGTGGATGTGGTAGTCCACGTGTACATATGAGTGATGCTTTCATTTCCCATTTAATAGAAAGGAGACAGATAAAGGTTAATAAATAAACATAATAAAATATTATTATATGTTTTATACTAATTTATTAAATCAAAATGGTTAGGATAGAATTAAATTATTTAAAATAAGAAGTAAATTAAAAGAGATTGGTTAAAATTATTACCTCCTCTTTGAGAGATCTCTTATGGATATCCCCTAAAGAACCCTAGGGATGATCTTTTTAGAATACCAAAACCTCTATAACATGAATAAGTATGTTTAAAAGACTTCTTTCATGGTTTTTTAAAGATTACAATCTTAAGGTGGTGTGAATAATAGAGGATAGGTGGTGTATATTTATATTAAAGGAAATAACACACTTACAATTACTTAAAAGATTTAAATATATAAATTATTTTTCATGTGAAAGTGAAACCAAGTGGAAAAAAATCTAAAAGATGAGATAGATTAAGTTTGAAATAAATTTTAAAAAAATATACAACTTTAAGTGGCATTTTAAACCTTATATATTGGTTTAACCCCTTCATTAACCAATTTTAACCTTAACCATGGTAATAAAATTTTCAATATTAAAGGGTTATAAATTTACTTATAAGGTAAAAATTGACTAAAAATTAATAAATGGATGACATTTTAAACCATATACCATCCACCTTGTCTCCTTTCAATATTTTTATTATTTTTAAGTCATTTAATAATATATTATTTAATATAATATACCACTTAATTCATTTTTAGGACTATTCACATAGTGTGACTTTAAAGACAATGAGATAGAAATGAAATTTTAATATAAACTTTTGACACAATAAAAATAAGTTATATTTATATATAATTCATGGAACTTGATAATTCATCCAAATTTTATTACTTTTAATATTTTTTTTAAATTATTATTTTTTATTTTTCTATTACTTGAATAAATACTATGTTGTCATTACATAAACATTTAAGATAATCATTACATAACTAAAAAATTAAAATAAATTAACATGATAAAAAAATTCATTACTATTTAAAATAACTATTTATAACTGAAAATAACCTATTTTTATCCCTATGAAAAAATATTATAGATATAAAAATAAATAGAGTGACATTTTGTATTTATCCTTTTCTTAATATAATATAATTTTCATAATCAAAGAAAAATGGAACCAATTTTCCATATTTTAAAAACTTGGATGATCATTGCTGAAATAAACTCATTTAATAGAATAAAGGAAAGTATTTTGGATATGTTTATGCCTTATCCCATAATTTAAACATATTTTACCCATTTCACCCTTACCAACGTGACAAAATATTTACCACGGTTACTGTTCATAATGATAAAAAATAAAAGGGAACTATTTACCAAATTTTAACCTTCTGGTTCCAAATATAGAATCCATTTTTCAATATTAAACTTATAAAAGATTAAATAATAAATTTTAATATAAATACATAAAACATAATGAAAAAACAATTTTTAAAAAATGTGTTTTATGCCTAAAAATGAATGTATATCAATATCAATTATAATGATGATTCCTAAGTAATTAATTAGATTATATCTTATTAAAGTAGACTTATTTTACTTTAAGATAAAATTCAAAAGATAATGGTGCTTTTAAGTTACATGAATTAATGAAAATAAATGATTTCTTTACAAAAAATTGGTATTTTTCTCCATTCACTGAAAAGGAAATCATTTTATAAAAATCATAAAAATCACCCTAATATAATATTTACATGCTTATTTCAAAAATGATATTCATTTTCACAAATAAAATTTCTAAAAATAATAGATATTAATTATAATGTTCTTGAAAAAAATCAATAAAACTATTTTTTAAGAAAATGTATTTTTGAATCAAAAAATAACTTTACTTAAAATTAAGTACTTATGTATTATCCATTAATAAATTCATTTGAATTTTATAAAACCTTTATACAAATTTTCATAATGTGGTTATTCATATTCATACTTCTAATATAACATCTAGGTTATAATATATTGTTGTTCGTTTTAAACTCCATGTTGCATTCCAAGAAAGATATCGAACACTTACAATTTATTTAAAGAGAACTATATTCTAAAATCTCAGGGTATTATAGTGAAAACAAGAAATGAAGGTGTGATCACTTAGTTTTCTCTCTTAATATAGTCAATTGATGTGTGGGTGAGGATATTTTATATATTTAGGAGGGTTTATTTCATTTTTTAAATTTTAATAAAACCTAATACTGGGGTGGCCTAAGTCCTAAAGGGTTTGAAGATAATATTTCATCACAATTACTAGTGTAAAAGGTAAATACATTAGATAGGGGATCAATTTTAAAGATATAGCATCACTGGAACAATAAGGGGTATTGAAAACTCATAAATTGATCTTTCATAATGGTATTAATTAGATTTATGCTTTCAATATAGTGACTATGACCCTGGAATCATCAGGTAGGTTGGGTTAAATATTTTTCAGGAAATAGGCTTCCCATGTGAATGCTTAGGCACATTTTGAGGCCACTTTACTAGATTTTAACCAAGTATTTTATAGTTTATAAGTAGTTTATCTAAAGTAATTATGTATCCCTAATTATAATTGTATCCTAGATAATGCATTACAAGTACTGGAAAGGTTTTAGGAAGGATTCTAGTCTACAATTCCATCGAGGGGCCACATCAGGAGAAATTATCATCAAGTAAATGCTTGAGAAGATATATGTATGTCTACTCAGAACATTGTGTGATATCATTTTAGGATTAAACCTTCCCCTTAATATAGAATTCATAAAAATTCCTTTAAGTCCACATAAATCCCACTTCAATAAAGTAAATAATGATTTGAAATATGAAGGGAGTGGGCTTCTTAGCTAAAATAGAGTTTCTTCATAAGGAAATTGAAATAGTATAGGTAATAATTATAGGAATCCTTTAACCAAAAAACCAACCAGAGGACATGAAATGATTTACAAGAAAAAAAATTATGAGGACTTTTATACATGAGGAACCTTACAATAAAAATATCAATATTTTTTAGAATTTAGGTCTAGAGTTGGAACTTATCAACTTCTCACCACAATAAGTGACTCTTAAAGTTATTAATGGATATCTTTTCTTCTTGGAAATAGTGTATGTTGAGTGTGACATAGGTGGAAGAGAAAGTATATAACATGAACTCTTATCATTTTTTATAGGATCTATAACTTGGATAATTGGTGGATAAATTAACATCATACTAAAAGACTCAAAGAAGAAATTTAGGTGTAGTTTTTTAAGGAGGTTTTTTAAAGACTTCAATCAATTTACAAAAAACAGCCAATTTTTTTGTATTTGTTTCTTAGGAGATAAGTTCCATTGGATTAATAATAAAAAAGGAAGTGATCATACATGGCTCAAGTTATATCAATTCATTTTTAATGTCTAGGATCTTTTTCAATATCCCAACTTATCGATAGAACACAAACAATGTGTGAAGTAGGATCATCTCCTTCATTTTTTAACCCGATATTTCCAACGTTAGTAAGTTGGTCATTTCAATTTTTAAAACTTTGGACTAATTGAATGGAATTAATTTAGGTAATGATTGTCTCATGTAAAAGGACCAAGTAGTTTCATTCATGGAATATCCTTCAAAAAAATCTCATGAACCTCAAAATAGATTTAATTCAATTGGTTACAATCCATGCATCAACTAACATTTCCCGTGAGTGTTGGATTTAGTGCCCTATAATCAAATACTTTATAATTTGTATTACCTATGTATTCATGGTCTTTAATATAAAAATATATATTATCATATAATTATTATTCTTCTATATAAATTTTAATGTGATAATTTTCTTAGAAGTATATGTAACATTGAAAGGTTATAGAAGTCCCCTTATATGATGAGAACCTTAAACTTCTATGAAAATATTATTAAATGCATGTATTATATATGGATGGAATCATCTTACTATACATATTTGATATAGGTTATTAGGGATAGGAGGATCACATGAAATTTGTACTTATTATCAAAAATTCTACTCTTGGTAATCTCCAAGAGAGCAAGTTATAAGAACATACCAACCAATAGTAATTCCACATGTTTTATATGTCATTGAATATTACTATTTGTGGACATGTGTGTTGGTCCTTAAACTTGATATTATTATTAATTTATATGAAGTTACCAAAGGTTGTTGTAGTTGTATTTATTTATAATGAGTATGTCAATATATAATTATATTGTAGTGTTGGGTGATAAAGGAAGAATCCACCCAATAAAGGATCTGAATATGTTGCCCATACATTTATGGGTAAAGATAAATGAAAGTTGCTTCTTAGTAAGAAGACCTTAAATTATATGATTTTTAACTTTGTAATCATGTAAAATATAATTTATGAAGTTATATAAATATTTTCTAATACATTTTATAATTATTGGGGAAGTTAATAGGTAAGATATATGTTGAACTATCTAATGAATATCTTGTATAGTTGTAATTAAAAACATTAAAATAGGTTCAAATTTTGGAAATAAGATAATTTAATTGTGGAGAAACCATTCATAGAGTACTTGTAATGAAGGAAACTTATATTAGTTTCAAATATCCCTTTGATGAAGGACTTTAGAATCTAACATTAAATTTAAAAATATAGAGGTAGTGAATTTTATTTAGATACTCTAACTTGATTATAAATGTTGTTAAGTTCCATAGATGCATTATAAAAATATTTATAAATAATTTTATAACTCCCACAAATATTTTATATTATTATGAGGTGATTTAAAGTGATTAATATTCCCTAATTTTATTTGAAAATGTTTTGAATTGATTTAAATTAATTCTATAAATTCTTTATTGGAAGTGGAAATTTTGGCTAAGTGCTTATAATTTCATAAGGATAACTTAGATTCTAAAAATTTCTAGAATACTAACTTTGTAAGGATCATCACTAAGTTAATAAATATGATTATATATTTTAAAATAATTATCATATAATTCAAAATTATCATTCCCTACTTCATAAAGATTGTGTTCTGACTTTATAAGGATCATTACTAACTGTAAAGATAAGTGTAATCTATGTAGAGATCACTCCCAACTTTGTAAGGATAACTTTTAAGAAATGTAAGGATGATCACTAGACTATATAATGATGGGTTATAAATTTAAGGTTTAATACTAAACTTTTTAAGGATTAATTATATCCAAATAAGAGTTATTCTACCATAAGAATCATCCTGTTCTATTTAAGGATCATTTTTCTACTTCATAAGGATGATACCTATCAATGTAAATATGATAGTTAACTTTGTAAGGATCATTTGCATCTTCATAAATTGGATTATGTTGGTAATTCTCATAAGTGTCTAAAATAATAAAAAATGAATTTTTATCTAATATATTAACTGATAATAATATTTTTGAGCTTTTGAGAAGAAGATCAAGGCTGAAGGAATTTCTAAGAAAATAGATGGAGATTAAATTAGGAGTTATTCATAATCAATTATTATGAAGAATTAATATCATATGATGCATATGTTATTTTTTCAAGTATAAAACATCATGATTATATATTTAGACATGATTCAAACCTTTATTTAAGGAAGATAAATAAATAAAATTAGGAGATCATTGATTCATTAATTCTATTGTTTTCAAATGAGCATATTTGAAAATAAATATTAGTTATCAAAAGGTAAAGTTCAATCTGATTATTCCTATAACATTCTTCATGGATTAAAAAATCACTAAATTAATTGTGATTCAATCCGGATAAATAAAAAAATTGATCATAGTTATTGAGAAAAAAGGAGATCAAATATGAGATGAAATTCCAAAAAAATTAAATACCCTAGAAATAAAGAAATTTGAGACTTGATAAATATAGAAATAATAGTGTCGATTATTGTGTTGTGATTAACTAAATTCATTATCAAAAATTAAATTTTGATTCAATATAGTAATTAGAAATATGTGTTGAGATTATATTTAGAGTTTACATACTTAGGATGAGGTCTATACTAGTTTTGTTAAAGTACTCATTCCATAAAGGAATGTTTCATTGTGAAATATGTTTTTGTTGTATATTTTTCATATAGCTTCAGATAATGTCTTATTTGTGATTGTTTGTAGATATAAATGGATACGATTCTTAATACTTTATTAATAATAAATGTAAGACTTATTTAGTTGAGAAAATGTGAAATAATGATAAAGAAAAGAGGAAGGATATTATTGGTAGTATAGTGGAGACAACTATTGTGGTTAAAAGAATACTCAATAATGTGGGAGAAAACCCAGGACAAAAAGTTGAGTAAAATTAAAGTAAGATCACCATACTAATTTTTTAGAGATTTTATATATCGAAAATATAGAAAATAAATTTTAGAGACCAATAGATATCAAATCTAAGAAGAAAGAGAATAAAGTTGTTTTAGAAGAAGAAACTGTGAACCTCTTGAGAGAAAAAGCATACCGAGAGAAAACTATAAAGCATTTGAAGAAGAGAAGAAATTAATATTTTTATAGAGAATAAATACCATCTAGGTATCAAGGAAGAATAATAATTCAATGTTATTTGGATATAGTGATCTAGTGCAATGAGGAATAAGAGGAGAAGAAGAACCTATGATACTTTATATTTTATATGTAATAAGTAGGAAGAAGAATAATAAGAAGAAGAAGGTTGAGGAGAGATCAACATGTACTATTGTTGATCAATTTTTTCAAATAATCTTAGTTATTGAGGAGCTTATGGGTTATTAAAAATCATAGTATTATGATTTTGAGGAGAACTAGTGAGCATATTCTAAGAAAGATATCGGTATTGTTCTATCTACAAAGACTAATTTACATGTTATTATTCTTGAGGATTCAAAGGTATTTGAAGAATATAAGTGAGGAAAAATATATTATGGTGATGATGTGGTGACCTATTATGTAGATTAGTGATCTTATTCAAAAAAATTAAAGGTTGTTAAGAACTTTCAAGAGATAATATAATCTTGTATATAGTCAAGAGACTACAAAAGTTATCAGGAAATATCCTACTCACCTATATAATATGGTCAACATGGTTTTAGGATGATACCTACCCAACCCATTTGAAGTTGATGAAAAAATTAATAGTAGAGAATAAATGACTTAACCATCCCAAGAATAGTAATGATTAGGTTTCTTAATAGGAGGAAAACCTTGTAAAGACACTATGTTCTTCTCTATACTTTCCATAATACATTTCATGTGTGTGTTTACTAATTATTATTGAAAAAATGCATGTCTTAACCCAAAATAGATATTCAAATACCAAAGGGGGTAAAAATATTATAATATTAATTTATAATTCGGTAAAATTTTAACCACACTTGATTTACCCCCCCCCCCCAGTGTTCGCACTAGATCTTAAGGAGAATTTTAATTGGTATCGGAGCATAAGGTTCCCTATAATTGGATAAAAAATTTATTTCCCTAGTTTTTTATAAATAATATGAAGTGTTGATTTGAAGAGTTCTTAGAATACCCTTAGATGGAAAATTTGTTTTCCACACATGATGTTGAAATAGAGATCTCAGAAAATACATGGAAAATAAGAAAAAAAGAGTTGAATAAGTTTAGGAAGAATAAAAAATTAAAAAACTAATCATCCATGATTGAAGATAATCAAAATGGTAAGTGTTAAAGTAAATATTTTGAAAGTGATTCATGTGATGAATAAATTTAAAGATGTGATGAATATGTTTTTAATTAATCACTTGGTCATTTTTATTTTGAAATTAAAGATTATTTAAAGAAGATACTTATTGAAGTTATTTCATACATATTCATATACATTTAGGGACTACATGAATAAAAGTCATAGCTGGATTTGGAAGTTGATTCAATGGATGAGGTATTGGATAAAAAGGTAAGAATATGTAATACTCTCACAAAACATCATGAAGATATAAAAGAATATATATTAATTTTTAATGAAAGTTTTTCTATGATTGTTAAAGAATATAAAAGGACTACTTGTGAGAAGACTGTGTTTGAAAGATCTATAAAATAAGTAATCGATACACTAGAGAAACTACATAATGTCTTTATAATTGTAAAAGAAGCTCAGATGTATGTTAAAAGCATAAGAATAAAATATTTGGATAAATATATTCTAGAGTAAAGTCACATGTATTAGGATCAAATGATCATGTTAAAAATATAATGTGAATATATGATTAAATCACTTGAAGATCATAAGTACATTCTTAATCTAAAATGACTTGATTTGGATTTTAAGTTGTGAAATATAGAAAACACCCCAGAAGAATCTTCACATGGTGTTGAGAGAAGGAATTTTTCCATGAAAAATTAAAAAAAAATATTATTTATTCTAATAAGACTCAAAATGGTGGTAATTAGTGATATAAATCATCTCTTTATCATCTAATAACTAGCTCATGGATTAAGTTATTCTATACTCTAGTTAATTATGGTTGTAATAAATATTTTTTATTGTCTAGTATGGGATACAAATCAAAATTAAGAGAAATATGGAAGGATAAAAATACTAATAAACCTTACACATCATTAAGTTTGAATATAAGAATTTATAAGAATAGATTCTTTACAAATAAAGCTCAAAACAAGGGTATTTCAGCCACAAAAATAGCAAGAACCAAAAAATTTCCAAACTACATCAATAAGAAAAAGAAATAAATTTATTGGCCACTACTAGTGTTATGGGATATTTGGGTATATGTCCAATGACTTCTAGAATAATAGGTCAATTTATAAAAATCAAAGAATTATTGAAATAAGGGTAAAAGTTGAAGATAATAAAAGACTAGTTGTACAAAAGAAAAGTTTACCAAATAAAGGAAATATATCCAATATAAACATATTTTATTGCTTTGAAAATTTTTGTAACTATTACAACAAAAGTTTTTACTCCTATGAATAATATTGGTATGTACCAATCCAACACAACTCATAGTCCACTAAGAATAGATAACCATGATATTAAAATAATAAGGTCAGAAAATGTGACAAGTCAACCTTGAGGGGTAACCAAAAGAAAAATATTACACCAAGTGATCCAAAGAATTCAGAAAATAATTTTGATTATAATTTCACTACAAAGAGAAAACTATTCTATTTTATTGAGATATTCCACATCATGGACCATTTTAATATAGATATTAATATCAATAATAAAGATAAAAACTATAACTAAAAAAAGAATAAAACCAATAGAGAGATGGTAATATTGGTTTTGTGGTTGATATTACTGATGAATATATTGAAAGGTTAACCCAAAAATATAATCTACATGCTATTAGTTATGTTTTTGAAAGTTTTAAATAGGCTTTACATATTAATATCAAATTTATGACATGGATACATAAACAAGAAGAGTTTTTTATGAATAAATTCAAAGCACAAATGACTTAAAATTATAAAATTTTCACTACAAATAATGAGTTTATAAACACGAATAAGGATTAGAATACTCTAAAAGAGTGTTCAAAAAATTTTCCAACCAAGTTTGAAATTTACAAAAAAAATATTCCAAACTAAAAAGAATAAAAGTATTCTATTTTCCAAATTCAATAAGACCATTCCAACTAAGAAAAAAAGAAAAAAAGAATATGAAATATATGCTTCCCAAGGAGGAATAGTTTTATAAGGTCAAATATAAATAAATAATAAAGAGTTATATACATTTTAAAGTTAAAAATAAAGGAGTTTCTAGGTTGAAATACAAGTCTCGGCCCTGTTTCTCACAATGAATATCTAATCGAGACTCACCTTATTCCCAAAATATTTCATTTCACTTTTTATATAGGGAATTTAAGGTGAAGAAAAAAAGGGATTTGATGTGTATTGTAATTATTATACAATAATAAGATAATCCGTCATGAATAATATCAATTGAAATATCTCAATTATTATTAGAATTCAAACCAGTCATAATGAATATTATATAATATCATCCCTTGATGGGGGCCTTAAAAGAGAATGTTTTTAGAGAATTATTGTTTATTATTAAATCTATAATTTGTGATCTCCATTAAAAAAGTTAAGGATGAGGTATAATGATCAATTTCCTATGTTTATTCTTGTTTATAATAAATCTGGGAACAAAAAGGTAGTGATTGATAAACTGAAAAGGGGGAAGTGATATACTTTCACTTGAATTTTCGTTATTTGTTTGTTAAAGTTGATTTCAAATTTATAAATGTGTTAAAAAATCTAAAAAAATAGACCATCAAAATTGAAGTCAATATTGGTATCACATTGTGTTTTGTTAATGAATATCTTTGTTATCTAAATTGATCACTCTTTTTTTCCACACTGAGTTTGTCCATGTTGACTTGGAGTTAATTGATTGATGGAACATTGATAATAAAATTGTGTTGTTACCCTTATCTCATGTGGAATTGATTTATATCTCACCAAGTGAGAGCATTAAAAAAATGAGAACAAGAGGAGAGAACATGTTTTTTATAATTCATAATAGTAAGGGGAGAAGTATTTTCCCTAGAAAGACCTCCCATTACACTTATGGTATCAATTATAGGGAGAGTAACTTTCTGCTTTTTATTTATTTTCAATAAGAGGGGAAGTAATACTACTTTGAAAACCAAAACATATTGACATTTAGTTTTTTATTGAAATGATTAGTATTGAAAACAAACAAAAGGGGAGATTTAAGTGACCATACTTTGTGTTAGTTGTATTTTTTGTCAATGAGTATGTCAATATGTATGTACATTGGATTTTTGGGTGATGGATTAATAATCCACCAAATAAACGAGATAAATATGTTTCCCATGCATTTATGGGTAAAGAAAATTGAAAGTTCTTTTGGTAAAAAACCCTTAAATCGAAAAATTTTTGAGATAGTCCTCATACAAGATAAAAGTGTTGAAGTTATAGAAGTTCCATCTAAAATAGTTTACAAGGAGTGGAGAAGTTAAGAGTGAAGTTGGCTACTGAAATTTCTGATGAACAACTTGTATAGTTGTAAATAAAAATACTAAAATAGGTTCAAAGTTTTGAATGAAGCTAACTGAATTATAGAAAAAACATCCATAGAGAACATGGAATGATGGTTTCTAAAATTAGTGATGAATTTACCTTATATAAAGGAATTGAAAATTTGATATTATTCTTGAAAATATAAAGGCTTTAAGGTTTATTTGTATACTCTATCTTGAGTATACATGCTTATAAGTGCCTTGTAAACATGATAAAAAAATTTAGAATTATTTTAATAATTCCCATAAACATTTGAATATATTCTGAGATAATTTGAAGTTATTAAAGTCCTTAAGTTGAATTGAAGATATCCTCAATTGATTTAAATAAATTATAGAATTTTTTATTAGAAGTGAAAAAAATTTCTAAGTTCATAGAATTTCATAAGGATAAATTCGATGCAAAATTTGATAGAATACTAAATTTGTAAGTATCATCACTCAGTTCATGATGATAATCATATATTTTATAAGTATTGTAGGATATTTTGTAAGGATCATGTGATAACTTTATTATAATCATTCCTAATCATAAGGATAATTGTTTTCTGTATAGTGATTATTCCCAACTTCATAAGGATGAATCTTGAGAAATATAGGGATTATCATTAGACTATATAAGGATGGGTCAGAAATTTAAGGATTAATCCTAAACTTTTTAAGGATGAAGTCTATAATTCTATCATAAGAACCATCCCAGTATATATAAGGATCATTTCTCTACTTTATAAGGATTATTCTTTTCTTCATATGGATGATAACTGACTTTATAAGGATCATTCTCACCTTATCAAGGATGATAATTCATGAGGATGAAACTCCATATATATTATACTTAAACCATAAGTATCATTGAGGTTCTGTAAGGATCAGTAATTTGATAAAATTTTGATAAGTCTATGGGATAAAAATTTTAGTTTTCTAAAATTGAATATTCTAAAGAAATATAGAAATGAGATGATATTAGCACTACTATTAAGTGTATAAGACATCAAAAAATTAATTTTGATCCAAGATTTTGATTGAGAAGATAATCTTTGAGATGTTGAGAAGAAGATCAAGGCTAGAGAAATTTCTGAGAATATAGATGAAGAAAAAATAAACAGTTGTCCAGAAATAATTATTCTGAATAATTAATATCATATGATTCGGATGTTATTATTTAAAGTTAAAAACATCATGATTATATGTTTATCCATGATTCAAGATTTGATTTGATGAAGATGAAGAAATAAAATTTGGATATCATTGTTTCATAAACTCCATGATTTTCAAATGAGAATATTAGAAACCCAATATTGGTGATCAAAAAGTGAAATTAAATCTGATGATGCTTGTATTTTTTTTAATAGATTAAAAAATTATAAAATTAATTTTTATTCAAGATAGATAAATGAGTAAGTTGATCTTTATTTTGAGAAAAATGATATTAAATTCTAGAAATTTAAATAACCTAGAAATGAAGAAATTACAGTATTAATAAATATAGAAATAAAAGTGATGATTCGTGTGTTGTGATTTATTGAATTTAACATCACAAAAGTGAATTTTGATTCAATATTTGAATGATAAAGATGTGTTGAGGTTATATTTGGGGTTTACTAACTCGTTTTAAGTTTTATACTCATTTTTTTTAATCACTCAGACTGTAAAGGAATGTGTTATGCCTCAAAATGTTGTTGTTGTATGTTTTTCATGTAGATTTTAAGAATGTATTATTTGAAGGTTTTTGTAGAAATAAATAAAAAATTATCAGGCCTTTCAGAAGAATAAATATAAAACATATGTCATAGTGACAATATGAGAAAATGAGAAGAAAAAGATGAAGAGAATTATCGGTATTACAGTGGTGACAACGGTTGAGGCAAGAACAATACTTGAGAACATGAGAGAATAACCAAGTGAATAAGTTGAGTAAAATGAAAAGTGGATCACTATAATAATTTTTTATATATTTTATATATTAAAAATAAGGAAAATAAATTTTGGTGAACAAGATCTATACAAACTAATAATAGAGATAAGGTGGGTGTTTGAGGAGAAGAAACTGTGAACCTCTTGAGAGAAAAAGCATGCTAAGGGGAAACTACAAATCTCTTGAAGAATATAACTAAATACTATGTTGATAAAGAGATACCATTTGGGTATCTAAAAAGAATAAGAATAATAAGTTAATGTTATTCGTATGGAATGATCCAGGGCATCGAGGAAGAATATAGGAAGAATAACTCACGATACTCTGTAGTGAGTAAGAACAAGAAGTAGAAGAATATTGAAGAGAGATTAAAATATACTATTTCAAATTACTTGTGTTGAATACTCTCAATTATAAAGGATCTTTTGGGTTATGATAGATTATAGGAGCTTGAATTTGAGAAATAATTGTGTGTAGATTCTAAGAAATATTTATAAACAAGTCTATCTATTGTGACCAAGTTGCATGCTAGTATTATTGAAGATTCAAAGGAATACAAAGAATATAAGTGAAAAAGTGGATTGGATGGTGTTTATGGAGTGATATTCTATGCATATTAGACAACTACTTCAAGATGGTTGTAGGATGTTGAGAACTATCAAGAGATAGTATAATCTTGTATTCAGTCAGGATAATATATATTTTTTCAAGAGATAGCCTACTCACCTATATAATGTAGTGAACATATTTTCAGGATGAACTCTGGCCAACACACTTATAGTTGATAAAAAATTAATAATTGATAATTTGTAACTTTGACATCCTGAGCACAATAAAGAGTATATTTCCTAGGATGGGACATTCCTTGTAAAAACAGTATGTATTGATCTTTAATTTTTTTTATTATATTTCATGTGTGTAACTTATTTTTTAAGGAAAATAAATCCATATGTCTTAATATGTAATGGAGGTTTAAATACCCAAGGGGGTAAAATATTATAAGATTAATTTGAAAAAATTTAAACATTTAACCACACCTAATTCACCCCTACCCCCACCACCTCTCAAGTGTATACACAAAATCCTAAGGGTAATATCAATTGGTATAAAAGTACATGGATCCCTTTAATTAGATTAAAATTTTCTTCCCCTTATTTTTTTATCAAGAATATGAATTTCATAGTTGATTATTTCTCAGAAAACCCACAGATAGAAAATTATGACTCTACTTATAATTCTAAAATAGAGGCCTCAACAAAGACACTAAAAAATAGGGAAAATGTAGAGGAAAATAAGATGAGGAATAATAACAGTGAAAAATAAATCACCACTAGTTGAACTTAATTAGAGTGGTAAGTGTTCAACTAAATCTATTGAAAGTAATTATTGTGATGAATCAAGTTTAATATGTGATGAAAATGGGTTTAATTAATAACTCTGTGGAATATATTCTAAAATTAAAGATTATTTTAAGAAGGTTCCTATTGAAGTTGTCACATATATATTTTTATACATCAAGGGACTACATGATAAAAAGTCATAGTTGGAGTTGGAATATGATTCAATGGAATATGGATTGGTTAAAAAGGTGAGTAGATGTAATACTCTCAGAAAATATCTTGAAGCTATGAAAAAATATGTCTCTAATTGTAATAAAAGTTTTCACTGATTAATAATGGGTAGAAAAGAGATATTTTCGTGAATAATGTGTCAAAAAAATTGTTAAATAGGTAATTCATGATTTAGAGAAACTACAGAATGTATTTATAAATTTCATTGAATCTAGGTTGGATGTTAAAATAAAGAGAATAAAATAGATGGATAATTCTATTCTAGAGGAAAGTCACATGAATGAGGATCAAATGATGAAAATTGAATGTAAAGATGGGGTGAAATCACATGAAGACCACAATTACATTCTTAATTTGAAATGTCTTGATATGGGGAATAAGTTAAGAAATCTAGAAAACACCCATGCATAATACTCACAAGGTGTTGAGAGGAGTGTTTCCATGAACAAATTATAAAATATTTTTTATTATAAAAAAATTGAAATGGTGGAAATAAGAGATGGAAATTGTATCTTTGTTAACTAGCTTATGGAGAAAGGCATCCTATCCTCTAGTTAATTATGGTTGTATTAATATTGTTTTGATAGATAGTGTAGGATAATAATAAAGATATATAGAGAAATGGAAAGAGAAAAATGACAATGAACCCTCCATATATCAAGGGTGGATATATAAATTGTTGGATTTGGTTCCTTAGAAACCAAATTATTTGTGATTTATGATAAACCTATATTCATTGGATGAATATTAATAAACTCCTTATAACATTATTATTTTTCTTATGCGTGACATAGTATGTTATAATGTCCTAATAATAGTTTTCACACTAAAAGGCCATAGAAGATCCATGCTATGATGAGAACCTAAAAGTTCCATGACACTATTATGGAATATATATTCTATGTAAAGATGTTATTATTTTAAGGGAGACAAATGATACAGGATATCAGGGGTGGGGACTCATGAAAATTTGAGGCACCTTATCATGGTGTGCACCCTTGGTAATATCCAAGTGGATATTATGAGAACAAGTCCATCTAGTAGGAAATCCACATTCATAAGCATCACTGGATGTTTCTATCTATAGACATGTGTATTGGTCCTTAGACTTTAATATTATTATTAATGGGTATTATGACTCGTGTACTTAGATGTATCGATGAAAACTGTGATGATAGATATTCGTGATGAGGTATGATATATTGGGTGTGTCACGAGTAATACTGTATTAATGAATAATTCAAGAAAAGATGTGTCGCTTCTACAAAATTATATATCTTAGGCCCTTTGATGGAAATGATATAGTATAACAATGCATGGCCATGGTGTTCACTAGTCTAGTTAAATTTTATGAAGTCAAAGAATGAGAAATAAATCACATGGGTTGATGGAACTTTCATAAAACCTGCTTGATTAGAGATACCGGGACAAAGAGATTATATTACACGATAAGCATTCATATGAGGTGACATGTCATTGCGACATCAACTTATTTATCTTTTTTTACATGACCTGTTTCTAGATAGTAATCTTGGACTTTAGGTAATTCAACCTAATTCTAAGGAGAAAGAGGCCAAAAGGGTCACATACTAAGTGTAGCCAGTATCTCAGTTAAATAATTTATTTATTTAACAAGTTTAATAAATATTATTCCTGGTTGTGGTTTAATAATTATTCAAGTATTCATGATAAAATTTATTTCATTTATAGTTATTTGAGAGAATATATTGTGTATGGAATATTTATTTATCAACAAATAATGTAGTTGTATTTATTTAATAAATAAATAGTCATTATTCAAGGCTCAGTCAATATTGAGGAGGATTGGCGGACCAAGTTATGGGTCTGGTGAGATATAATATTAAATATTTTTTGGTTAAATAATATTTAAATATAACGTGCAAGTTAAGCACATGTCATCAAAATAATAGCATTGCTATTATTATTTGACATGGTGTTTTCACATGGAATAATAAATTAAGTAACAGAACATGTGCTAATTATTTATTATTACCTGGTGAATTAAATTCCTTAAGCACATGTCATGGAAATAATAACATTTATATTATTATTTGACATGGGGTTTTCATATGGAATAATAAATTAAGTAACGGAACCTATGCTAATTATTTATTATTACCTAGTGAATTAAATTCCACATTGTGTTATTATTCTCTATATAAGCCAATGGGTCATTCCACCGGCTAACCAATCATTGTGTGCATAACATATTTGGAGAAAATCCCTCAAGCCTAAAGAACTCTTCCCTCTCCAAGAACTCTCTCAAGATTGAGATATATCTTTTTCCATCATTTCAAGGAGAACACTTTGGAAGCAATTCTCAAGGCGGTCAAAGGAGGGTATGTAAAGTTCAAGGATCTTCCATGATACCACATAGAGACTCCTTCGATGATATCCGGAGATACGTGGAGCATGTTTGGATCATCGCTAGAGGATTATTATCCTTAGATTCTACATCACAATGAAGTTGAACCTCAAACCTGTGATAAAATGCATCAAAGAATAAATAATAGCCTCTAAGGTAATTCTATAATTTAATTAAATTAATTATAAACAAAATATGTTGATCATCTCTTATCGGTTTTGGGTTCTCTCCTTTATCTATTATCTTTGATTCAATTTTTTGGATATTGGCGTTCATTGTTGTATTAATCCCAAATTAATCATCGATTATGGAAATTTTCAAAGTTGGGTACATGCTCATCCTATACTTCCACTATGCCTGGAAGCTACAAGTAGTGTCAGAGGGGTCATATTTTCATTTATAATTATTTAAATAATTCATTTATGATTTACTCTTTAATAATTTAGTTTTTTAATTCATGTTTAATGGTTCTTATAATGTGAATTTTGAAATATATTCCTCTCTTATAGTTTCTTAAATATCTAATAGAAATGAATAATTTTATGATTAAAATTAAATTGAGGATCTCATCCAGAGGCACCGATGGTTATGTCCAGATAACAGAAGAATAAAAGCCATGTATTCAGATCTACACTAAGTTTATTTGTGTTCAATGCATTAGGAGTAATTCGGCAATTACTCAATCCATGTGCATTAATGACACACGGTGTAGTTAATTATAACATCGCTTGTTGACCAGGATAGACTGGCACATGGTTAACTGTACTACATGTCGTGTGCCCACTAGACATGGAGTTTAGTCCCTTTAGGTTAGGGTCAAGTTAAGTATCCCATACACAGCTTGCCCGACTAGTGACTGTGTAATGTGGAGTTTACATAGTGTATCGCCCATTGGACACACCGTGTACTCTGAAGATTTCTGAAGTACAACTCACACGCCGTTTCCCTAGTTGTGTACTTTAGATGTATGGTAAGGACGGTACACGCCATGTAGTCGAATCTACATGCAGTGTACAGCTTCCATATTACACAGATTTAAAAATTTATTATTATATTATGTAAACCCTGGAGACATGTACCTTCGAACGAGCATAAAGTTAGGACACAACATTTGATAGGTTTTTGATATGTGTGTGTGTGTGTTTAATTAACATCTGTATAATGTCCAAATATCTACACATCATGTATCAGTTGTGTTACAATTTTAATTCTACGTGCATGCTACATGTCACAAATAATAAAGTGTATATAAGTATAAATACATGTTGGGTAGTTTTGTATGGGTATTCACTAAGTTTCCTTCAAGTTATAAGTAATGTACAAGGTCATGAATGATAATCTCAAGGAAATTTAGAAATGTATTAAGATAAAAAGGATTGATTAATTAAAGATAATGATTAATGGATTCGAGCATAATTTATCTTAATAAGAATGATTAAATAATTTAATGATAGTTTTATTAAATGTATAATTTGTTGCATGTATGTGGATGATCATGATCTAGACCATACCTTTGTATGTTATTGGTTCCCTTTTAATTTATTTATTAAATTAAAATTGTTGGCATGTGTGCCTTCTCCTCATTAATATGTAGGTTCAGAATGTCCATGGTTTCTTTTACGTAAACCCCCTCTTACCCCTCACCTTTATGTGAGTTAAAAGCATATGTAATGGATGGAGCTCCCAAGATAGTAGAGGTGGTTCAATTGAAGATCCCAGGAGAAACCAATCCAAGGAGGTACAAAGGTGGATGGGTGGAAATATGTAAACATGTACCTTAAATGGTTAAAGGTGTTTCTCTCCTAGGTCAGGGTTAGTTTATCAACCACTTGATAAACTAACCAATAATAAAGCTCATGATCATACCCTTTATTTTATTTTTTCCAGTTGTATGGTTATTCATTTTGGATGTTTGACACGATCACATAATTAATGAACTAACAAAATACAAGATGGAACTAAAATAAAAATGGATTATACATAAATATTATCTATACATGTTTAATCACTTAAGTATATCCCACTTAACATTAATAAGCATGTGAAAAGATAATAAGTATCAATTTACACATAAAGGATAAAATCTCTCAATTAAATATTAAGTCAGTATAACCTTCCATTACTTTGGTTAGAATCGAACCATAGATCAAAGTGCTTGACCAACCCTAGTTGGGGTGATTTCAATTATCAGGGAATTCTAATTTTATGTTTTTGGTTGAATTGGATTAGTTAACATCAATTGTTGACTACACTAAAAGGAATTTATGTAACTTGGAGGCAAAGGTTGAGGAAATCCAAAATTAAGGACTTCAGGATTGGGGAGTCCACTCAACAGATCAAGGAGTTGTGAGTTAATGCAGTTGGAATTTAGAATGCCTACCTAAAACCTTTAAAGTAGCTTGACCAACCCTAGTTGGGGTAATTTAAAGGAAAATATGGATCTTTTCTACTAGAATGTCCAAGAAATAGGTTATTCTGAATCCAATGATGAGGGCTATTGGGTTTTGAAAAAATAGGGGGAGAATGATATATATTAATTTATTTATTTATCTATATTTATCAAGATAAAGTACTAAAACTCTATTCATCTTAATTTGTATAAATAGGAATCCAAATGACATCAAACATATCATTGTGATCTATACTCAAAAAGTAAAACCTTCTCACCGACATTAATTTCCAAGAGTGGAAAAGGCGCCTTTGGGTCATCCTTATCTATGAGAGAAAACTTTATATGTTGGAAGAGCCTTTAACAGTTGGTCCTGGAAATGATGTGAGTTATGTAGAACTCTCTGTGTACGAGAAAAATTTTAATGATGATATAGATGCTCAGTGCCTAATGTTATCATCCATGACCAATGAGCTCTTGAAGCAACATGAGGAAATGGATTCTTATAGCATGATGTCTCGCTTTTAGGATCTCTATCAAGAGAAGGTGTGAAAAGAGAGGTATGATATCTCCAATGATTTTTTCACTACTAAGCATGGAGAGTTTGTGCCATCTTGACCGCATGTAGTCAATCTTATTAGCTACACTGAGAATATAGATATCTTAGGGATTAAATTTCTAGATGAGTTGCATACAGATCTCATACTATCATCACTTCCTAAGACCTTATCTAGTTTTATTGTGAATTATAATATGACCAATAATGAGAAGTGTCTATCGGAGCTTCTTATCTTAATTCTCCAAGTTGATAAGGACATGGGGTGTGAAAACCCCACAGTCCTTATAGTGAATAGGAAGAGGAAGGAAAAGGAACATGGGCCTAAGATTTATAAACAATCTAAAGCCTCCAACCATCGTATGACCATGAAGAATAAGATCTCAAGGTAGGTCAAGGAAATGGTTGATATATTCTTTGTATGTGGCAAGTCAGGACACTAGAAGGAATTTTACCCAGAGGTAAGAGGAAGCCAAAGGTGTTTTTATTATCAAGTGCACTCTTTCCATTTCTACACATTGGGTATTAGATACAAATTGTGGGGATCACATATGTATTCAAATGTAGGAACCAAATAGATTCCAGAAAATTTCCAAAGGATGGGTGGATCTGTGAGCTTCCAATGGTGTAAGGTCAGCTGCTCTTGCAATTGGTGACTACCACCTCACATTGCTGATAGAAATTATTTTGGTTTTAAATGGATGTTTTTATATACCTAGTGTTACCAAGAACATAATTTCTATATCAATTTTAGATACAAATGTATTTACTTTCAAGTTTGGAAATAAATGTTGTGACTTTTATAAGGACAACATATGTTATAATATGGCTCACATGACTCATACAACACCCACTTGTGGCATCACCACCCTGGTCATGTAAATGAGAAGCACCTAACAAAGATATGTTAAGATGGTTATTTAGAATCTTCTTAGATAAAACCACTTGATAGATGTCACACTTGTTTACAGGGGAAAATGACCAAACCACCATTTGGTGGACAAGGTGAAAGGGCTATAGAGCTTCTAGGATTGGTACACACTGATGTGTGTGGACCATTTCTAGTATAACCTAGAGGTGGATATTCTTACTTCATTATTTTTAATGATGAATTGAGTAGATATGGTTATGTCTACTTAATGAGGTATAAGTCTGAGTCCTTTGGGAAATTCAAGGAATTAAAGAATTAAGTAGAGAATTATCTTGGTAAGAAGATAAAGAATCTTCAATCGGATCAAGGTGGAGAATATCTTAACCAAGAGTTCATTGACCTTTTATGGGAGTCTGAGATTTTATCTCAACTCAATCCACCTTATACACCACAGTGGAATGGTGTTAGTGAAAGGAGGAATTGTGCCTTGTTGGACAAGGTAAGGTCGATGATGAGTCATGAGAATCTTCCATTATCCTTTTGGGGATATTCATTGAAAATTGTGGAAAACACATTAAACCATGTACCAACTAAGGTGGAAAATGGGATTTCTTTCAAGCTATGTAGTGGAAAGAAACCCACTTTGTCACATACATATGTATGGGGATACGAGGCATTTGTTAAGGCTTTATAAGGAAAAAAACTATCACCTAGGGGCATGAAGTGTATCTTTATTGGTAATACCAAGGAAACAAAGAGATACTACCTATACAACCCCTCAAACAAGAAAGTGAATTATGCTAGATAGACTATCTTTATTGAGAAGGAGCACATCCTCAAAAAGGATAGTGGGAGTAATATTGAATTTGATGAATTTAATGATCAAGATACATAGAAGTTGGTATAGGAACAAGTTCCATAGGTCCTTATGGAAGAGGTAGTTCCTAAAACACAAGTACCACATAGGAGTACAAGAGAGGTAAGGAAACTAGAGAGATATGGTTGCCTTTTTACTGAGGATGGTGTCTCATTATTATTGGACAATGATAAACCTCTCTCCTATAAGGAATTAGTTGAAAGATTAGAAGCTGCAAGATGTTTATAAGCTATGAATTTTGATATGGATTCCATGTATCAGAACCAATTCTAGGTTTTGTTTGATGTGCCAATTGATGTAGATCATGTTGAGTGTAAATGGGTATTAAAAATGAAACTGGACCTATAAGGTCAAGTTAGTACCTATAAAGAAAGGCTAGTGGCTAAGGGTTTTAAACAGCATCAAGGAATTGACTATGATGAAACCTTTTCTCCAGTTTCGATGTTTAAATCCATAAGAATCATACTTTACATAGAATATTTCCATGACTATGAGATTTGGAAGATGGATATCAAAACTGCATTCCATAATGGGAACCTTCGGAAAGATGTCTATATGACACAACTAGAACGGTTTGTGACTCCATGTGATGCTAAAAGGGTATGAAAGTTGCATAGATCCATTTATGGATTAAAGAAAGCATCCAGGTCATAGAGAATTCAATTCAATGAATCCATAATAGATTTTTTTTCATTAAGAATGAATGTGAGACATGTGTTTGCAAGAGGTTTAATGTGAATGTGGTCATTATCCTAGTAGTGTATGTTGACGACATATTTCTTATTAGAAATGACGTACCAGTCTTGCAGTCAGTCAAGGAATGGTTGAACAAGTTCTTCTCTATGAAGAAATTAGGTGAAGTATCCTATATTCTAGGGATCAATATCATTCATGATAGATCCAAGAGGCTTCTTGTAAGAAGTAAAAGTATATACATTGACCAGATACTAAAGTTATTTAGTATGAAACAATATAAGAGGGGATTGGTTCCAGTGTCACATGGTATACATATTTCCAAGAAAACATGTCCCTAAACACAACATGAGAAAGATAGGATGGGTAGGATTCCATATGCTTCAGTGATAGGATCTATCATGTATGCCATGTTTTGTATCGGACTTGACATTGCCTATGCATTGAGTATGGTCGGTAGATATCAAGAAGATCTAGGAGAAGAGCATTGTACTACTTTCAAGACTATCCTTAAGTATCTGAGAAGAACTAAGGATATGTTCCTGGTGTATGGAGGATATGAGAAGCTTGTCATCAAAGGGAATGCTGATACCAGTTTTCAAAGAGATCAGAATGATATGAAGTCCTAATCAGGATATTTTTCTGTCTCAATGAAGGAGCTGTGAGCTAGAAGAGTTCAAAGAATCTAGTTGTCACTGATTCTATAGTAGAGTCCAAATATATAGAGGCTTATGATGCATCCAAGGAAGCCATATGGATTCGGAACTTTTTCTAGGAGCTTGATGTGGTGCCTAGAAGTAAATATCCCATTACATTATATTGTGATAATACTGCAATGATGGATCTTGAAAAAGAGACAAGGTCACGTCAATGGAAAAAAACATAATTAAAAAGTATAACCTCTTGAGGGATTTATATCAAATGGGTGAAGTTACCATGATGAGAGTGTCCATAGAATAGAATGTGGAGGACCCCTTGACTAAAGGCCTATCTCAATAGAAGCATGAATATCAAGTGAGATCAAGCAGACTGAAGATTATTAGTAGTTGGCTCTAGTTCAAGTGGGAGCCTCTTGGAGTTTGTTCCATAGAAACCGACTTATTTTTAATTTATGATAAACCTATATTCATTGGATGAATATTAATAAACTTCTTATCACATCATTATTATTCTTCTACATGACATATTATATGATAATGTTCTAAGAATAGTTGTCGCACTAAAGGCCATAGTGGATCCCTACAATGACGAGAACCTGAAAGTGCCATGACACTATTATTTAATATATGTTCTATGTCTAGATGATATCATTTTAAGGGACACAAATGATACAGGCTATCAAGGGTGGGGATTCATGAAACTTTGAGGCACCTTCTCATGGTGTGCTCCCTTGGTAATATCTAGGAATATATTATGAGAACAAGACCCACCAGTAGAAAATCTACATTCATAAGTGTCATTGGATGTTCCTATCTGTGGATGTTTTTATTGGCCCTTAGACTTTAAGATTATTATTAATGGTATTATGACTCACACACTTATATGTATTGATGAAAATTGTGATGATAGATGTTTGCGGAGAGGTAGGATATGTTGGGTGCGTCCTGAGTAATACTAAATTAATTAATAATGCGAGAAAGGATTTTTCACTTCTACAGAAGTAGATATATTAGGACCTCTTATTGAAATTATATATCCTAACTAAATCCATGTCTATGGTGTTCACTAAGAATTTTCAATTCCAAGAAGTCAAAGAATGAGAAATTGGGCATATGAGTTGATGGAACTTGCATGCGACCCACTTGATTGGAGATACTGGGACAAAAGGATTATATTACATGGTAAGTGTTCATATGAGGTGATATTTTATTGTGACATCAACTTCTTTCTCTTGGGTGCCTTGACCCATTGCTAGATAGTAATCTTGGACTATAGGAAAGCCTGCCAAATTCCAACAAGAAAGAGTCCTAGAGGGTCACACACTATGTGTATCCAGTATCTTAATTAAATAATTTATTTATTTAACAATTTAAATAATTATTATTCCCATTTTTGGTTTAATAATTATTCAAGTTTGCATAAGTCCATTTTTTCATCGCTAGTTATTCGAGATAATATATTACGAACGTAATATTTATTTATCAGCAAATTATGAATTTATATTTATTTAATAAATAAACAGCTATTATTCAAGGCCTAATAAATATTGAGGAGGATTAGCGGACCAAGTTATGGATCTCATGAGAAATAATATTAAATATTATTTTTTTAAATAATATTTAAATATAATATGTAACATAAGCACATGTCATGAAAATAATAACATTTCTAT
Organism: Viscum album; assembly: GCA_963277665.1. Taxonomy (NCBI): domain Eukaryota; kingdom Viridiplantae; phylum Streptophyta; class Magnoliopsida; order Santalales; family Viscaceae; genus Viscum; species Viscum album. The sequence goes on along the minus strand of OY728132.1, from coordinate 24,861,511 downwards.
TATTATTTGACATGGGGTTTTCACATGGAATAATAAATTAAGTAACGGAACATGTGCTAATTATTTATTATTACCTAGTGAATTAAATTGGTTAAGCACATGTCATGGAAATAATAGAATTGCTATTATTATTTGACATGGGGATTTCACATGGAATAATAAATTATGTAACGGCACCTATGATAATTATTTATTATTACCTAGTGAATTAAATTATTTGTTATATTATTATTCTCTATATAATACAAGGGGTCATTCCATTGGATTACTAATAATTGTGTGCACAACATCCTTGGAGAAAATATCTTGAGCCTAGAGATCTCTTCCCTCTTGAATAATGCTATCAAGAAAGAGAGAGATCCTCCTCCACTAGATCTAGGAGAACACTTTGGAAGCGATTCTCAAGGTGATCGAAGGAAGGAATCACAATCAAAAAGATCTTTTGTTCTAGAACTTGGAGACTCCTTCAGCGACGTCTGGAGATATGTGGATCATGTGTTGATCACCGCTAGAGGATTCTTATCCCTAGATTCTACATCACAATGAAACTGAACCTCAGACCCGTGGTCAGACACATCAACAAAGAAAGAATTGCCTTAGAGGTAATTCTATAATTTAATTAAATTAATTATAAACAAAATATTTTGATCATATATTCTCATTTTAGGGTTCTCTCCTTTTTCTTCTATATTTAATTTGATTCTATAGATATTTTCATTCATCATCGTATTGATCCCTGATTAATCATCAATTATGAAAATTTTCAAAGTTGGTTTCATGCCCATCCTGCATTTCCACTACACTCAGAACCTACAAGTGGTATCAGAGGGGTCATATTTTTATTTATAATTATTTAAATAATTCATTGAAAATTTACGCTTTAATAATTTAGATTTTCAATTCATGTTTAATAATTCTTGTAATCTGGATTTCTAGATCTATTCTTCCCTTATCATTTATTATAGATCTAACTAAAATGAATAATTTTATGATTAAAATTAAATTAAGGATCTCATCAGGAGTTATTGATGGTTATTTCCAAATAACACAAGAATACACACCATGTAGTCGGATCTACACGCAGTGCATTTATGTTCAATGCATCGGGAGTAATTCAGAAATTAGTCATGATGTGTGAATTAATGACACACGGTGTAGTTAATTATTACACCATGTGTTGACCATGATAGATCGGTGCATGATTATCCAGACTATATGTTGTGTGGCCCATTGAACATGGTGTGTAGTCCCTTAAGTTCAGGGTCAAGTCATGTATTCCATACACATCTTTCCTAGCTGGTGACTATGTAATGCGGAGTCTAAAAAGCATGTGGCCCACTGGACACGCCATGTACTCCGAATATTTCTAAAGTACACCAAAAACACCATTTCCCTAGACATATACTTCGGATGGACAGTGAGGAGGGTACACGCCATGTAGTCGGATCTATACATTGTGTACTATTTCAAGATTAAGCAGATTTAAAAATTTATTATTATATTATGTAATCCTTTGAGACATGTACCTTCGTGTGGGAATAAATCTAAAACACAACATGTAATATGTGTTTGATATATATATATGTGTGTGTGTGTGTGTGTGTTTAATTAACATTTTTATAATGTTCAAAGATCTACACATCATGTATGAGTTGTATTACAATTATAATTCTGGTTGCATGCTACATGTCACAAAGAATAAAGTGTATACATGTATAAATACATGGTGGGTAGTTTTGGATGGGTATTAACCTGGTTACCTCTAAGGTACAAGTTATTTATAAGGTTATGGATGATAATCTCAATGAAATTTAGAAAAGGATTAAGATAAAAAGGTTTTATTTGTTAAAGATAATGATTAATTGGTTCGAGTTCAATTTATCTCAATAAGAATGATAAAATAATTGAATACTAGTTTTATTAAATGTACAATTAGTTTCATGTACATAGATGATCATGAGCTATACCAAACCTTTGTATGTGGTTGGTTCCCTTTTTATTTATTTATTAAATAAAATTATTGCTATGTGTGCCTTCTCTTCCTTAATATGTAGGTCATGTGTGCCCATGGTTTATTTTATGTAAACCCCCTTTTACCCCTCACCTATGTGTGAATTAAAGTCATATATGATGGATGGAGATCCCAAGCTAGTGGAGGTGGTTCAAGTTATGAGCTGAGGAAAAACCAATCTAAGGATATACAAAGGTGGACAGGTGGAAAGCTGTAAACATGTACCTTAAATGGTTCAAGGTGTTTCTACCCTTGGTTAGGGTTAGTTTATCAACCACTAAATAAACTAAACAAAATTAAATCTCATGATCATACCCTTTATTTTATTTATATTAGTTATATGGTTATTCATTATGGATGTTTGATGCAATCACATAATTAATGAACTAACAAGCATACAAGATGGAACTAAAATAAAAATTGATTATGAGTAAATATTATCTATACATGGTTAATCACTTAACTATATCCCACTTAACATTAAAAAGAATGTGGAAAGATAATAATTGGACATTTATGCATAAAGGATAAAATCCTTTAATTAAATATTAAGCTGGTATAGCCTTCAATTACTTCGGTTAGAATTGAACCATAGTTCAAAGTGCTCGACCAACCCTAGTTGGGGTGCTTTTAATTATTGAGAAATTCTAATTTGATGTTTTGGGTTAACTTAACTTAGTTTACATCAAGGGTTTACTACCCTAGACAGACTTGGTGTGACTGAGAGGAAAAGGTTGAGGAAATCCAAAATTAAGTATTTTAGGATTGGGGAGTCCACTCAACAGATCAAGGAGTTGTGAGTTAATACAGTTTGATTTTGGAATACCTACCTAAAACCTTTCAAGATTCTTAAAAAACCCTAATTGGGGTAATGTGAAGTGAAATATGGATCATTTTTGCTAAAATTTCCAAGAAATAGGATATTCCAAATCCAATGGTGAGGGCTATTGGGTTTCGACAAAAAGTGGGCGACTGATAGATATTAATTTATTTATTTTTATATATTTATCAAGAAAAAGTAGTAAAAATTCGTTCATCTTAATTTGTATAAAATACACTCCAAATTACATAAAACATATCATTTCAATCCATACTTAATAAGGAAAACCTTCTCATTGATACTAATTTCCAAGAGTGGAAAAGGCACCTTCAGGTTATCCTTCACCATGAGAGGAAACTTTATGTGTTAGAAGAGACTTTACTAGTTGTGCCTAGAAATGAGGTGAGTAATGAGGAACCCAGTGTATATAAGAAATATCTGAATGACACTACGGATGTTCAATGACTCATGCTATCATCCATGGACAATTATATCTTGAAGAAACATGAGGAAATAGATGCTTATATAATGATGTATCACCTTAGGGGTCTATATCAAGAGAAGGTGAGACATAAGAGGTATGAGATCTCCAATTCTTTATTCACTATTAATCTTGGAAATTCTACGCCAACTGGACCACATGTAGTCAAGATTTTTGGCTACATTGAGCATATTGATATCTTAGAGATTAAATTCCCAGATTATTTTCATACAGATCTTATACTATCATCTCTACCTAATACCTTATTTATTCTTATTGTGAATTATAATATGTGAAATAATGAGAAGAGTCTATCGGAGATTCTTACCCTAATTTGACAAGTTGATAAGGACATGGGGAATAAAAAATACACAATCATTATAGTGAATAGGAAGAGGAATTACAAGGAAAAGGACCTAAGATTTATAAACAATCTAAAGCCTCCAAGCACCATCTGACTAAGAAGAAGAAGATTCAGAGGCAAGGTAAGGAAAAGGAGGCAGTATGCTTTGCATGTGGTAGGTTAGGCCACTGGAAGAGGAACTACACCTAGAGGTAAGGGGAAGCTAAAGGTGAATTCTTTATCAAGTGAAATCTTTCCATTTCTACACATTGGGTATTAAATATATCTTGTGGGGATCACATATGTATTCAAATGTAGGAACCAAGTAAATTCTTGAAAATTGATCGAGGATAGGTGGATATTTGAGCTGCCAATGGTGTGAAGTTATTACTCTTTCCATTGGTGACTACCACCTTACATTGCTGGTGTAAATGATTTTAGTTTTACATGGATGTTATTATGTTCCTAGTGTTACCAAGAACATGATTTTCATATCAAGTTTAGATACAGATGGATATATTTTCAATTTCAGAAATAAATGTTGTTAGTTTTATAAGTACAACATATGTTATGGTATGGAGCATTTAAATAATGGTTTGTATTTATTAAATTATGAGAACCAAGTGTTGGTAATTGATAATGAACCAAGTTCACAAGACTCGTACAACACCTAGTTGTGGTTTCACTACTTTGGTCATGTAAATGAGAAGCTCCTAACAAAGCTATTTCAAGATGGTTATTTAGAATCTTCTAAGCTAAAATCACTTAATATATGTCATGATTTTTTACAAGGAAAAATGACCAAACCACCATTTAGTGGATAGGGTGAAAGGGATACAGAGCTTCTAGGATTGGTACACACTGATGTGTGTGGACCATTTCCAGTAGAATCTAGAGGTGGATATTATTACTTCATTACTTTTACCGATGACTTGAGTAGATATGGATATGTCTACTTAATGAGGTATAAGTCCTATTCCTTTAAGAAATTCAAGGAATTCAAGAATGAAGTAGAGAATCGGCATGGTGGGAATATAAAGAAGATTTTATCGAATTGAGGTGGAGAATATCTTGACCAAGAGTTCATATACCTTTTATGGGAGTCTTGGATTCAATCTCAACTCACTCCACCTTATACACTATGGTGGAATTTTTTTAGTGAAATAATTAACCATACCTTGTTGGACATGGTAAGGTTGATGATGAGTCATGTAGAAATTTCATTATACTTTTGGGGATATGCATTGAAAATTGTGGCATACACATTAAACTATGTACCAACTAAGGTAACAACTGAGATAAGGTATCAACTGAGATTCCCTTCAATCTATGGAGTGGAAAGAAACCCACTTTGTTTCATACACATGTATGGGGATGTGAGGCATTTATTAAGGCTTTCTCAGGCAACAAACTAGCACCCTGGGGCATGAAGAGTTTATTTATAGGGTGTCCCAAGAAAGCAAATAGATATTACCTATAAAACCCCTCAAATAAGAAAGTGATTGTTGACAGACAGGTTGTCTTTCTTGAGAAGGATAACATCCTCAAAAAGGATAGGGTGAGAAATATTGAATTTGATGAAGTTTATGATCAATATATACAAGAGTTGGTATAGATTAATTTCCATAGGTCCCCATGGAAGAGGTAGTTCCTAAAACACAAGTACTACGTAGGAGTATAAGAGAGGTAAGGAAAACAGAGATATATGGTTTCCTTGTCACCAAGGATAGTGACTCATTTTTATTGGAATATGATGAACCTATCTCCTACAAGGAAGAAGTATAAAGCTCATAAGCTTCAAGATGGCTAGAAGCTATGAATTCTGATATGGATTCCCTATATCAGAACCAAATCTTGGTTTTGGTCAATGTGATAGTGGATGTAAATCCTATTGAGTGTAAATGGGTATTCAAGAAAAAATTAGACAAGGAAGGTCAAGTTAGTACCTATAAATCAAGGAAAGTGGATAAGGGTTTTAAACAGCATCAAGGAATTTACTATGATGAAACCTTTTTTCCATTTTCCATGTTTAAATCCATAAGAATCATACTTTCCATAGAATCTTTCCATGGCTATGAGATTTGGCATATGGATGTCAAAACTGAATTCATTAACGGGAACCTCCAGGAAGATGTCTATATGACACAACCGGAGGGGTTTGTGACTCCAGGTGATGTTAAGAGGGTATGCAACTTTTAGATATCCATTTATGAATTAAAGAAATCATTCAGGTCATGGAAAATTTAATTTGATGAAGCCATAAAAGAATTTTGTTTAATTAAGAATGAATGTGATCCATGTGTTTACAAGTGGTTTAATGGGAATGTGGTCGTTATCCTAGTATTGTATTTTGACGACATATTTCTTATTGGAAATGGTGTACCAATCTTGTAGTCATTCAAGGACCATTTGAACAAGTGCTTCTTCATGAAGGACATAGGTGAAGCATCCTACATTCTAGGGATCAAGATCATTTTTGATAGATCCAAGAGGATGCTTGGACTAAGTCAAAGTACCTACATTGACTAGATACTAAAGATATTTAGTATAGAAAAATCTAAGAGGGGATTGGTTCCAGTGTCACATGGTATACATCTTTCCAAGAAAATGTGTCCTCGAACACAACATGAGAAATATAGGATGAGCAGGATTCCATATGCTTTTACAATAGAATCTATCATGTATGTCATGTTATATAACATAATTGATGTTTCCTAGGCACTAATCATGGTAAGTAGATATCAAGAAGATCTAATAGAACATCATTGGACTTCTATCAAGACTATACTTAAGTATCTAAGAAGAACAAAGGATATGTTATTGGTGTATGGAGGAGACGAGGAGATTATCATCAAAGGGTATACTGATGCTGATTTTTAAACATATCAGAATGATCTGAAGTCACAATCCGGATATATTTTCTGTCTCAAGGGAGGATCTGTGAGCTGGAAGATTTCAAAGCTTCCAGTTGTTGTTGATTATATTGCAGAGTCCAAATATATAGCAGCTTTGGATGCAGACAAGGAATCTGTATGGATTTGGAACTTTTTCCAAGAGATTGATTTGGTGCTTATAAGTAAGGATTTCATTAAATTGTATTGCGATAATACTCAAGAAGCATCTCTTGCAAAATATCCAAGGTCACATCAATGAACAAAGTACATACTTTGAAAGCATCACCTCTTGAGGGATTTCTATCAAAGGGGTGAAGTTGTAGTGATCAGAGTGTCTACATAAGAGAACGTGGTGGACCCCTTGACTAAAGGTCTATCTCAGTAGAAGCATGAATATCATGTGAGAGCTAGATGATTGAAGGTTGTTATAAGTTGTCTCTAGTGAAATTGGGAGTTTATTAGAGTTGGTTCCCTAGAAACCAACTTCTTTTTACTTTATGGTAAACCTATATTAATTGGATGAATATTAATAAATTTATTATCACGTCATGATTTTTCTTCTACATGACATAGTATATGTTAATGTCCTAAGAATAGATGTCTCACTAAAAGGGTATACTAGATCCCTGCTATGATGAGAACCCGAAAGTTCCATGACATTATTCTTGAATATATGTTCTATGGACAAATGATATCATTTGAATGGACACAAATGATACAAGCTATTAGGGTTGGGGACTCATGAAACATTGAGGCACCTTCTCATGGTGTGCACCCTTAATAATATCTAGGAGGATATTATGAGAACAAGACCCACCAATAAGAAATCCACATTAATAATTTTCATTGGATTTTTCTATCTACGGACGTGTATATTGGTCCTTTGACTTTAAGATTATTATTAATGGGTATTATTACTTGCACAATTTGATGTATTGATGAAAACTATGATGATAGATGTTCGCAGCAATGTAGGATATGTTGGACGTGTCATGAGTAATACTGTATTAATAAATAATGTGAGAAAGTATTTTTCACTTATACAGAATTAGATATCTTAGGCCCTTTGATAGAAATGATATAGCCTAACTAAATCCATGTCCATGGTGTTCACTAGGAAGGTCAATTTCGGGAAGTCAAAGAATGAGAACTCGAACACATGGGTTGATGGCACTTTTATGCAATCCATTTGATTGGAGATATCAAGACAAAGGGATTATATTACATGATAAGAATTTATATGAGTTGACATGTCATTGTGAAATCAACTTCTTTCTCTTGGGTTCCTTGACCCATTGTTAGATAGTAATCTTAGAATTTAGGCAAGCCCGCCAAATTCCAATAAGAAATAGGCCTAGAGGGTCACACACTAAGTGTAGCCAGTATCTTAGTTAAATAATTTATTTATTTAACAAGTTGAATAAATATTATTCTCGATTGTGGTTTAATAATTATTCTATTATTCCTGATCACATTTATTTAATTTCTAGTTATTTGAGAGAATATATTGTGGACAAAATATTTATTTATTAGGGAATAATGCAGTTATATTTATTTAATAAATAAATAGTCATTATTCAAGGCCTGGTAAATATTTAAGAGTATTAGTGGACTAAGTTATGGGTTCAATGAGAAATAATATTAAATACTATTTTTTTAAATAATATTTAAATATAACATGCAAGTTAAGAACAAGTCATGGAAATAATAGCATTTCTATTATTATTTAACATGGGGTTTTCACATGGAATAATAAATTAAGTAACATCACCTATGATAATTATTTGTTATTAACTAGTGAATTAAATTCGTTAAGCACATGTCATAGAAATAATAGCATTGCTATTATTATTTGACATGGGGTTTTCACATGGAATAATAAATTAAGTAACAACACCTATGCTAATTATTTATTATTACCTAGTGAATTAAATTCCACATTATTTTATTATTCTCTATATAATCCAATGGGTCATTCCACCGGCTAAATAATCGTTGTATGAACAACATCCTTGGAGATCGATCCTAGAGAACTCTTCCCTTTACAAGAACACTCTAAAGAATGAGATAGATCCTCCTCCACCAAATCAAGGAGAACACTTTGGACATGATTCTCAAGGTTATCAAAGGCGGACATCGCAAGTGAAAGGATCTTCCATGCTATCACTTGGAGACTCCTTCATTGATGTCCAAAGATGCATGGAGCACGTGTGTATCACCTCTAGATGATTCCTATCTTTGGATTCTACATCCCAACAATGCCGCACCTCAGACCCATGGTCATATGCATAAACAAAGGAAGAATCACCTTGTAGGTAATTCAATAATTAAATTAAATAAATTATAAACAAAATATGTTGATCCACTCTTCTCAGTTCCGAGTTATCTCTTTTTTATTTTATCTTTAATTAAATTCTATGGATACTAGCATTCATCATCGTATTGATCCAAGATTAATCATAGATTATGGTGATTTGAAAATTTGGGTACATGCCTATCATGCACATCCTCTACGCCCATAACCTACATGAATATCCAAGAAGATAATATCCCAAATAGAACTCAAAATAAGGGTGATTTAACCCAAAAAAATCACAAAAATATTGCTAGACTACTTCAACAAGAAAAAGAAAGAGATTTATCATCCATTTGTGGTGTAGCTAGAGATTTGTGTATATGGACATTAATTATTGGAATAATGAATAAGTGTAAAAAAATAAAATAATACCTGGAGTAAGAAGGATTTATTCTAAATTTGAGAAAATACATGTTATACAAAAGAAAATTTCATAGAAGAAAGGAAACATGTCCACTGGAAACTGATTTGATTTCATTGAAAATTTATGTGAATAATGCAATAAAATTGGTCACTCCTATGAATAATATTGATATATACCAATCCAAAAAAAACTCACATATCACTAAGAATATTAAATCATAGAAAAATAAGAAGCAAGTTAGAAAATATGGTAGGTTTTCCTTAAAGAAAAACCAAAAGAAAATATTGAACTAAGTGCTCCCAAGAATTCATTGAAGATAATTGATTAAAATATAACAACAAAGAGAAGATGTTTCTATTATGGTATGAGAGGACACAACATGGGCCATTTCAATATGTTCATGAATTTTAATAAATAATGGAGTAATCTTAAACCAAAAATAAAATCAATCAAAGAGAGAGATATTTAGATTGGTTTGGTGGTTCATATTTCTGATGAAGATATTGAAATTTTTCCCAAATGGGGTAATCCTAGGCTATTAAATATATGTATGGAAGGTGAAATAATGTTGGATATATTACTATCAAATGTATGACATGGATTCCTAAATAAGAAAAACTTTTTAAGAATAAAGTAAAATAAAAAAATAATTCAAATTCTAAAACCATCACTACAAAGAAGGAGTTTATAAATAATAATAAGGCTGTACATACTCTAAAATAGTATTTTAAAAAATTTCTAGCCTAGTTGGAAATATCCAAGAAAATGGAGATATATAAAAGGAATGAAAGTTCTCTATTTTCCAAAGTTAATAATCTCATTCTATCTAAGAACAAAGTTGAATAGAAAATTAAATACATGTTTCCCAAGGAATAATAGATATATAAAGTCAAATTGAATGAAAGCATGAAAATTTCCATATGTTTTATAGCTACAAATAAAGATGTTTTGGGTTGAAATCCAAGTCTTGTTCCTATTTCCCAAATTTAATAATTGATATAGATTCACCTAATTCCCAAACTTTTTGGTTGTACTTCTTGTAATTTGATTCAAAGGGGAAGAAATAAAAAGAGAATTGGTGTGTGTTGTGATTCTTATACAACAAGAATACAATCCATCATAGATAATATCAGTTATAATATCTCAATTAGAATCAGAATTCAAAGCATCCATAGTTAATATTATGGAAGAGAATCTCCTGATGGGGAGATTAAAAGTTCAATTTTTTTAAGAATTGTTATTTCTTATCAAATCTAGAATTCTGGATAGTCCCTTTAAAATTAGAGGATGGGGTATGATTATCACTTTCCTATATCTATTATTTTTTATAATAAAAGTTGTTACAAAGGGTAGTGATTGTTAAAATAAAAATGTGAAAGTGAAATATTTTCACATAAATTCTTTTGATGTGTTTGTTAAATTTGATTGAGGGTTTAGAGATTTCTTACAAAATCTATTAAAACAACCCCTCATAATTAAAGTTAGTGTTGGTTTCACATTGTGGTTTGTTAATGGATAGATTTTTTTTCTAAATTGATAAATATTTTTTCTACATCGAGTTAATCCATATAGACTTATAGTTTATTGGTTGATGTCACATTGAAAATAAAAATGTGATGTCACCCTTCTCTTATGTGGACTTGATTGATCTCTCACAAAATGGGGAATTAAAATAACAACAACAAGAGAGAAGCCGGTTTTTAAAATTTAGAGGAGTAAAGAGGGAATTATATTCCCAATAAAGACCTTACATTACACTTATAGTATAAATAATGGGTATAAGACCATTATCATTTGAATTTATTATTAATAAGGGGGATATGTAATACTATTTAGAGAACTGACACGTATTGAAATTTGGATTTTGAGAAGAAATTATTGGTATTGAAGGAAAAACACAAAGTGGGAGATTGAAATTCCAAAAGGTTATGTTAGTTTTATTTATTTTTAATGAGTATTTTAATATGTATGTATGTTTAATTTTTGGTTATGGAGTAATAATACACATAATTAAGGAGATGAAAATGTTACCCATACATTTATGGATAAAGAAAAATGAAATTTATTTCTTGTAAGAATCCCTTAAATCAGATGATTTTTGAGTTATTCCTCATGTCATGGAAAGTGTTAAAGTTTGAAAAGTATCATTTACAAGATTATATAAGTAATAGAGAAGTTTAGAGTGATTTTTTATGTGTAAAAATTTAATGAAATTCTTGTATAGATATAATTAAAAGGATTAAAATAGGTTTAATGTTTTAAAGGAAGCTGGGTGAATTTTGGAAAAACCATTCATGGATTACATAAAATGAAATATTCTGAAATAAATGATGAGTATACCTTAGATAAAGGAATTTAAAATGTGAGATTAAATATATAAATATAGAGTTATTGAGGTTTATGTTGATACTCTAACTTGAGCATACATGCTACTATGTTCCTTAGAAACATGATAAAAGTATTAAATATTATTCTAATAATTCCCACAAATATTTGAAGTTTTTATAAGTTTATTTTAAGTAATTAATAGGCCTTAAGTCGATTTAAATAAATTGTGGAAATATTTCATTGGAATTGAAAATTTTGGATAAATACTAATAATTTCATAAGGATAACTTAGATTCCAAATATTAAACAAATCTTAACTTCATTAGGATAATCATTAAGTTTTTAAGGATGATCATATTTTTCAAAGGATTACTAGATAGTTTATAAGTATTATTACTTACTTCACAAGGATCATGTGTTGTATTTTTAAGTATCATTATTGATCACAAGGATAAGTTTTTTCTACGTAGGGATCATTCCCAAATTTGTAAGGATAAATCCTGACCAACATAAGGATGATCACTATACTTTATAATGATGGGTTAGAAACATAAGGATGAATCTTGAAATTTATAAGGATGAATTCTATTTTTATAAGATTCATTCCACCATAAGGATAATCCCAATATATATAAGGATCATTTATCTACTTCATAAAGACGATTCATGTTAGTGTGAGGATGACAGTAGACTTAATAAGGATCATTTTCATCTTCATAAAGAAGATACTTTTTAAGGATAAAACTCAGTAAGGGTCTTATTTTCACTGTATTAATCATTTTGGTCATGTAAGAATCAAAATTTTGAGAAAATTTAGTGAATTATACAAGATGAAAATTTTGAGTTTTCCATAATTGAATATTTTGAAGAAATGTACAAATGGGTTGATGGACTAAGTTAATGGTTCAATGGGAATGGTATATTTAATATCATTCAAATAAATAAATATTTATTTATTTATTTAATAAATTATACTAAAATTATCTATGAGTTCTTCACACATTAAGAAAATAATATTATTATTATTATTATTTGACTTGGAGTTAACTAAGGATTAAGATAATGGATAAGTAACTATATTTAGTAACCAATTCTCTATCCTAAATAACCTAGATAAACAAACCTAGTTATATAATTTCTAGGGTAATATAAATGTTCTACAAAACATTATCTCTAAAGAATTCTCTTAAAATCTAGAGATGACATTTTCTAGATTGATCTCGAGAATAAAGATCTTTAATCATCCTCCTTCTCAAGTCCCAAAGAGAACTACAAGAAATCATTCAAGCCTCAAAGTAATCCTTGTTGTGTTCAATGGAGAATTACATAGGTGGTGAGAATCATTCATGTTAGCACCTGGTGATTCTATGATGATGTTTCAATGTTTGTGGAGCATGTGTGGATACCACTATAGAAATTATACACTTTGATACTTTGACGCAAAATTGGATTTAAAATAAGAGGTCAACTAATTCGAAAATAAAAAAGAATTATCATAAAATGTAATTCTTATTTATATAAATTAATTATGAATTATATATGAAAGATCTTGTATTTGAGGATTTTGAGGTTTTTATTCATCTAGTTCTGAGGATTTATCTAAGGAAACGGGTGAAACCCTATTATTTTTCATGGTCCCAACCACGTTTTTTGTTCCTAGAAACCTTCAAGTAGTATTAATGTAGTCACATGTTAAATAGAATTATTTATTAATAATTTATTGAATTAGACATTTTTTTTAGTATTTAATTTCAAGTTTTATTTTTTCTTGTATCTCAAAGTCTGTATAACTTGTTCATTCACCTTCATATGACTAAGATCCGAACAATAACAGATTAAGAACAATCATATATTTCATCTAGAGGTGCCTAATATTCTAACTAGATAACATGAATATGCTATGTGTAATTGAAATGTACATGTTGTGTACCCATGTTCATTACCAAAATACATGTTCGCATAAATCCTGGATCATTGTGTGGGAGAATAGTATGCATTATTATTACACGTCATGTATTAACCATCCATATAGAATGTAGTTATTGGTTGTATGGTGTGTAGTTTTCATACACATCATGTAATGCACATGGTTTCACCCAATGGGGAATATAGAATCCATGTTCTCAATGTATATCCCGAATTGCCCGAAGGCCTTCATTTTTATTGATTTTTTATAATCCCTCTTTCAAGGGATGAGGGGGAACCCTTAAAAGGCCCTTAGGCTTAGAGATTACATGTCCTATAGGCTTAGGATATGACATGACCCGAAGGTCTTAAGGAATTCAACTAGACTTTCTATAAGGAACTGCCCCACCCCAGCATCTACATCATGATAGTAGCTCTCCACCATTGCATGGCTATCTGGCTAGGATTCCTGTGCAAGCATAGGCTGGTCCCAATGGCATAGTCATCCTCTCATTCTGAAAAATCCATTTGGCTCTACTCTGGTGAGTGCACCTACTCTGAATCCTCTTCTGGGGCTGTTTCTTTTTTGTAGAGTATGTCTGGGACAACTGCATGTGGCCTGAAGGCCTTGAGGTGACCCGAAGGCCTTAAAGCTGGCCTGAAAACCCTACTGACCCAAAGGCCTGGGTGGCCCAAAATCCTTAAGGACTCCAAGCCCAAACTGGTGGCCCAAGTAGAATATTTACAGGTGCTACAGTGCCGAACAGTACCTGCTACAGTACCCGCACAGTGTACAGTTCTACTATAGTACCTACTATAGTATCTGCTATAGTAACCCAGAAATATGCCTCTACCTAGTTTTGAACCTGGGTCTCATGGATGCACTTAAGGATACCTCACCAACTGGGCTGAGGCTTATGTGCTTCTGAACATATATAACATGCATTAATTACACATTGTGTGTTGACCGCCAACTGAGAAACATGGTCTAGATGAGATTACATGGAATGTAACTAGCATACATGTATTATAATTCATAAATGTTTTCATGAATTACACACCGAGTCCCTGGGTATGTTTCATAAATATCCACATAAAGGGATATATGACATGTAGTGGGATGTACACAAAGCGTAACTCATACACATTTATGTAGAGTACACACCTGGCTAGGTTGTACACTGCATAAATTAAATACAAAGAATGGACATTAATTACAACATTAAACCAAACTACATGGAATTTATCTAGTGTACACATTGTGTGGAAGGTTTTTATAGAGTATTAAATGCATAATTAATTTCCACATTATTTCAGAACTACACGCTATGTATTATCATTTCACATGTCATTTAATTCATAGGCATTAAAATTGGTACATTCCATATATATTAACATGTGTTGTGCTTCATAAATACATAGTTAACTACATGGATTGACACATGGAACTACTTTTATTGAAATAATGCAATGATCCATATATGTTACACACGATGTGAGTATATAGTACATTACAAGGGTCATACTAGATATCAGGTAGTTCAAAGGGGTACACATTGTGATTCCTCTTTTACATGTCATATACTTAATTAATTTTAAATTAAATTAATTTATTTAATTTATTTAAAATTATAGATGATGGGAATATCTGGGTTTGTTTGGATAGAAAACTAAGATAAATGAATTTATTAATTAATTAGATAATAAATTTATTAATTTGGATAATTTATTTTAATAAATAATGGATTGAAATGAATGATGGATAGTTTTAAATGTGTAATAGTAACATGTATGGATGATCAAGAGATTTATTGACCTATATATGTGTTGGATTTATTTTAATTTAATTATTATTTCATGGTTTTTGTGATGATTATTATTCAATTCAAATGATGATCTTCATATCATCCCCTCCTCTTAATTATGTATAGGTATACATATCCATTGTTTATTTTATGTAACCTCATACCCTGAGTTTCCCTCACTTGTGTGTGAGTAAAAATATATAAATTAAGGATCTCCAAGGTGAGTGGAGGTAGTTTAAGGTATATCTAGGGTGAAACCAACCAAGGAGATACATATGAGGATAGGTGGAATGCTAGAACTCAAACCAATCTTTGGTTCAATGATTTATTCCCCTAAGGTCAAGGGTTAGTTTATTATTCGCGTAATAAACCAGCCATTAGAAAATCTCGTGATCATGAAACATATATTTATTTTATTTATATCTAGTTTATGGTTAATTATTTATGTTTTATTGGCTACATTATTTTTTCCACATAAAATAAATGAATTAACAAGTATATAAGATGAAATAAAATAGATGGATTATGTATAAATTATTTTATCAATACATGGTTAATCACTTATGTAAAATCCACATGATTTTAAAAATCATGTAAAATAGATAAAATAAAGAATATTTATACATAAGATAAAAATACCTTAAAGAAAATATTAATTCGGTATAGCCTTCCATTACATAAGTTAAGATGCAACCATAGTTCAAAAGTACATGACTGACCTTTTTCGAGGTGATTTAAATTATTGAGGAGTTTTAAAAAAGGATTTAGGTTAATTTGACCTATTTTGAATCAATGGTTTATTTTATTTAAGATAATTGGTTCAACAATGAGGAAAGTGTTGATTAAATCTAAGTCTTGGTTTTCAGGATTGGGGAGTCCACTCCACGAATTAAGGAATTGTGATTTAATGTAGTTGGAAAGGCCACCTACCTAAATACCTTTTAATAGCTTGTCATACCCCTATTTAGGTTATGAAAAGGGAAATATAGATCCTTACCACCAGAATATCCATGAAATAAGGTATTATGAATCCAATGGTGAGGGATATTGGGATCTGAAAAAATAGTGGGAGACTAATAAATAAAAGTTATTACATCACATTTTTTATAATCAATAAAAAAATATCAAAACATTCTTTGATTTTTTTTAAATGGAAATTAATGAAGCCTCAAAATTTCCAAAGTGATTTTTATTGGGGAAATAAAATATAATCACTAGTAGTAACTTCTAGGAGTGGAACTAGAAATTTTACATCATAATATGCCAAGATTATAAGTCTTATGTGTTGGAGTCCCATATTCCTGATATACCTTTTAAAGAGGATAGTTAGGAAGAGCACTATGTCTACTTGAAACACTTGGATTATGCTCTAGATGTCTAGTGACACATGTTATCATCCATGACTAGTGATCTATAGAAGAAATATGACGATATGGATGCATATATTATGTCATCTCACCTTCATGATCTCTATCAGGAAAAAGCTATACAAGAGTGATACAAGATATCCAATTCAATTTTCATGTTCAATATTGATTAAGTAGTGTCATAAAAACATTATTCAATCAAGATGATTGGATATATTGATAGTTTAAACATCTTGAACTTTAAACTTCCTAATGATTTTTGTGTCGCCTCATGATTGCCTCACTGGATTAAACCTTATCTAGTTTTATTATTAATTATAATATAAATAATATTGAGAAGTAACTCCCAAAATTATTTACTTTTATTATACAATTAGATAAGGACATGATGTGTGAAAAAAATAGAGTCCTTATGGTGAATAAGAGGAAGATAATGGAAAAGGGACCCAAGACTCATTCCAAGTCTAAGTCATATATACACCACACTTCCATTAATAGAAAGATCCAAAGACAAGAAAGGGAATGAGATGAAGAATGTTTTTCATGTGAAAAAATGGTACATTAGAAGAATAAATGCACCATATTAAGGAACCAATGTGAATATTCAAGTGTATTCATTATCAAGTGTAATATTTCTATATCTACCTATTGGGTATTATATGTAGCTTTTTGTTCTCAAATTTTTATCCAAATATAGGAACCAAGTAGATTAGAGAAGGTATCCATAGGTAAGGTAGACCTTAGATATACCAACATAGATAGACTAGATACATTTTTTATAGGATAATACCACCTTACTTTTCTAATAAGATTGATTATAGTCTTGAATAACTATTATTACGTGCCTAGTGTTGCCAAAAACATTATATCAGTGTTGAGTTTAGAATGGATGGATTTGTATTCATGTTTGGGAATAAAAGTTAATAATTTTACAAATATAGAATTAGTTATAGTATTAAATGTACTAATAACATACATTATGAACTAGAATATGAAAACCAAGTGCTGAAAATTGATAACGAATCAAGTTTACATGACACATTTCACACACATTTGTGGAATCACCAACTTGGTCATGTAAATAATAAGTTCTTGATAAAGCTATATCATGTGTATTTACACTATTTTAAACTAAATCCACTTTTTATGTGTTATTATTTTTTGTAAGGTAAAATGAAAAAACCACCATTTGATGTAAATGGTAAAAGGGCCACAAATCTTCTTGAATTCATTCATATTGACATGTGTGGGAATTTTATAGTTAAAGCTAAAGGTGGATACTCTTAATTTACAAATTTTACTAATTAATTTAATATACATGGATATGTCTACTTAATGAGGTATAATTTTGAATCTTTTGAGAAATTTTAAGAGTTTAATAATGAAGTGGAGAATCATCTTAGTAAGAAGATAATGAAACTTTCACCATATCGGGGTGGAGAATGTTTTAACCAAGAGTTCATTGACTATATCAGGGATTTTGGGATTCTATGTCAAATCACTCCTTATAATCCATATTGGAATAGTGTTAGGGAAAGGAGGAACCATACCTTATTGTAAATAGTGTGGTTCATGATGAGTCATGTAGATCTTCTATTATCCTTTTAGAGTATTCATTATAGGTCGTGGAACACATACAAAACTAAGTTCCAACTAAAGTGACAAATGGAATTCCATAAAATTTAATGTATAGGAGGAAATATGTTTTGTAATATACTCATGTATGAGGTTGTAGAGAATTTTTCAAGGATATATCTGAAAACAAACAATAACCTGAGGGCACAAAGTGTATCTTTATAGGATTTCGCAAGGAAATAAGGGGATAAAATCTATATGATATCTCAAAAAATGAGGTAATGATGTAAATAAAAGATATATTCCTTGATAAGGAGTACATTTCCAAAAGATATAGTGGTATAAATATTTACTTCAATGAAGTTGATGTTCAAGATACATAGAAGTTGGAACTTTACAAAATTCTACAATACATCATGGAATAGGTTGTTTCAAGGAAACAAGTACTATGTAGGAGAAACATAGAGGTTAGATAATAATAGAAAAATGGTTTTCTAGTCACTAAAGATAGTGAATCATTATTGGTTGACAATAATGAACATTTTTCCTATCATAAACCATCTTGAATACCCTGGTATACTAATACCTGATCCATCTCTAATATAGCTCAAACGACATTATTAATCCCTGTGGGTTAGAGACTAGCACTTGGAATAATATAATAATCACAAGGGAATGGTTTTTACATAAAAAGTGGAATAAAAAAATACCGGTCAATATGATCAACACTCCTTAAGTAGAAAGTACCTAAATCAAATAGATGAACAAAACCCAAAGCAGTATATAATTAAGGACAAAACAACCTCCAAGATAAAAAATCATAAATATCTTATGTAATAAGTGGATCATGTCTCCACCAATCATATTTTTTACTCTAGGTATCAAGGATCAAGAACATCCACCACCTCCAAGTGGCATTTTCCATTTTCTTAGACTTGACATATGATAATCTAAAAATGCCTGAAGGAAAAGGTAGGGTGTGAGCTAAACAACCTAGTAGGGTTAAAACGAGTGTTCCATAATCAATTCCATAACAACTAAACCATTTAAATTTAAATAAAATAAGGCATGGAATGGAATTTAAATATTTGCACAGAACATTATTTTAATTCAAAAAGATGGAAGATATATCAAAATAGTCTTAAATGAACATTTTATATAAAATATTTTATATTAAATAGTCAGCATGAATAAAACGGTTCTATAATCAATGACATGTAATAATAAAATCAAAACATATCAATCAATGATCCCTATAGTATGTTATAATCCCTAGAGTATGTTAGTTTCTGGCAATAGGATCCCAACATTACTCAATTAGTGATCTTGGATCATTGTGTGCACACGTCCCTTGGGTCAGGTCATTGGGACTCAACTCCCCATTTGAGTAATTATGATATAGTAAGTTTATATCAGTGTTTTCATTATCAAACTATTTCTAGTGGTCCATATCCTATCATGATTATCTTAATTACCTACTAACTACCCAGATTCACATGTGCTTTAGTCTATCAATCAATCAATCATGGGAAAATCAACTATTTCAAATCAATTCAAAATAAAATTTCCTAATTTTAGTTTTCAACATGCCATTATCATTTCAAAACCAAATCATAGATTTTCATCAATTCATTCCTTTTAAAATCATCATTCAATTTAATACATTTATATTAAGGTTCAACAGAAAAATCATTTCATCAAATCAATTTCCAAATCAAGCCATCATTTTTTCTTAAATCCACCCAACAATTTCAATTGCATTGCAATTAGGAGTTTTTCATAATTTACATGCCCTTATAAAAATAAAATATCAATTATCACAAATTTGGTTTTTTAAATCATTTAAATACTCATTTCAAATCAATAAAAAAAATTAGAGTTTTAATTATAGGGCAAGATCATATAGAACCACCTACCTTTTATCAGTGATCAAATAAACGCATATAATAGGAAATTCCAATGAATAAATAATTTGAAGGATATAAATAAGAAATCCATAGATCAAAAATAATCAAGATCAAAATTTGATTCAATTAGAAAATGTGAGATCATACCACTATCAAAAAAGGACTATAGAGGGAAGGAGAAAACCATAGTAAGAAAACTCATCAGAGATCAAATGCCAAATAGAGACATCCAAAAGGGAAGGAATTTCACAAAAATAACTTTGGGTGTCTTCAGAGGTTTGAGGGAAGAGGCTACATGTCATAATAAATAATTTTCATGATATAGCGTACAAAACCCTGTTGGGAATGAGTAATTCACATCATGAATATATTGAGTGGCATATATGCCAAAAAAGGCATCGCCTAAGGTTAAAAAACTCAATCCTAGACATTTTACATCATGAAAACAATTCATGACTTAAAAATCATTCATTTCATGAAATGGTTTCATGGATTCTTCTAAGTGAAGGGTTTATATCATGAATTACATTCACAGTGTGAATTTTTCCTGCAGACAGTATACAACCAATTTATGCATAAAAACTCAAAAAATGACTCCAAATCAACCAAGAACCAAATAAAAACCTCTAAAACCTTTAAAAAATTTATAAATAGACTCTATTAATTCAAAAAAACATACATACCAGAACTTCAAATCAAAATAAGGGTCGAGAAATACCTGAAAGAAAGTAATGGGATGTTACGACCTCTCCAACATAAACAATTTCTATCCATAGAAATCCTATCAAGAAGATTCCATATCAAAGAGATGATACCACCACTCTCTCATTAGAACCTTGTGATACTAAGTCTCATGAAAATCATAACCATGATTCCTTATCACATGGACCAAACGTATTTATTCCCCCAAAGTACCTTTATCTCAGAATCAATAATCCTAACTGAATTCTAAATAATGTAAAAATTAGGTGCAGCATAAATATCTTCCCATATTAGGACATGGTAAGGGTCATAAATATACTTACAAAGATATGATACATGAAACACATTGTGTATTTAATTCAACTATGGTGGTAGTGTCAAATTCTAGTCTATTTTCCCCTCTCTCTCTCAACAATGTTATAAGGACCCACAAACCTTAGCACAATATTTCTCTATTTTCCAATACATCGGTGACTCAATTGAATTGAAACTCTCAAAAAACCTAGTCACCAATAGAAAACTCTAATGGTATCTAGAAACGATCAACATAGGATTTATACTGGATCTATATCGTCACCATTCTCTAAAGAATCAATTTAATCCTCACTGTAATATCTTGGAAAAAACTCGATAAACCCAAGTAAATTTAACCAATATATGATCAAAAAAATGAATATCTATAAGGATAACCATACATGTCCTCAAAATGATCCATTCTAATAGAGTATTGGTAACTTTTATTGTAGGAAAAATCAATCAATTGTAAATGGACATCCCAAGCTACACCAAAGTCAATAACACAAGAACATAGAATATCCTAAAGAATCTACATAGCTTGATCTATCTAGACATTAGTATATGGATTATATATCATGCTCAAATATACCTAGGATCCCATTTCCTCCTATGGTTCTATCCATAAGTGAGAATTGAAATTTGGATCCCTATCAGAGACTAAAAGATAAAACTCCATGCAATAAGATAATATTCTACACGTGGAGACATCCTGAGTCCTCAGCTTTGGTTTTATCTTGAATTGGTATAAATTGAGTTGATTTTGTTAGACTATCAATCACAACCCATATTTCATTCTTCCCTCAATGAGTACATGGAAACCTGACCACAAATTCCATAGAAATCTCATCCCACTTCCATGTCGAAACTAGAAGCGGCTGAAGTAAACTCTAAGGTCTATGGTGCTATGCTTTGACCCATTGGAGGGTATAACAATGAGATAAAAATTTAGATATGTATCATCTCATACCTAGCCACCAGAATCATCATCATGTATCATTGGATAGCTTTGTGGTTCTAGGGTGCACCGCCCACTGAGAATAATGTAACCCCCCCCCCTATGACCTTTCTCATAGGAAAAGGCGCAACATTCTAGTTCCAGAAACATTATATATTCTATTTAGAGAATAACCTATCACCAATGGTATCCCTACCATAAATATATTCTTTTATTACATGGAATTCATCATCAAACTACTTCTCCCAAATAATAATCTCAATAAGAGAGAAGGTCAATTATAGGCTCTCCAAAACAACCTCGGTGACATATTCTTAGACTCCCAAATGAAATTGAGAAAATAGATCCAATATATTCAACTCTTTTTATGATTATTTGATGATATGGGTTAGAAGTTTCCTGCTCAAATCATCAAGGATGACATTTCTCTTACCAAGGTTGTAACGCCCCGACCCTAATTACCCAGAGTCAGTGAATTATTACATAACATTGGCATGATCATAGAAATCAAGTCTTGAAAGACCGATTAGTTTAGTAGTCATGGAAGTACTAGATACATACATAAGTTTTACAATACATCAAGAAATGGAAAAACAACAACATTGTGTCCCCTATAAAAACACTCATATCCCTTAGCCTATCCCTGTAGGTTATTCACAATATACTTCTTCACATCCTGGAAAAAATAAAACATAATAAAGGGGTGATCTCAGATGCCCAAAAAGTATAACAATATAGATAAAACTTTCATAAATAAGGATAAACATTTAATGTGATGTATAAGACTAAAACACAATATTTTTAAACTTAAATTTCAGCATAATATGGAAAATATAAATCAAATAATCCCATTTACTTATTCACATGGATATTCTACTGGTAAAATAATCACATGTAATATCAATATCTAATTTCATAATGACAGAATACATAATGACGGACATCATAACCACATAGTCAAGGCCTCGTGCCAAGACTACAAATAAGATTTTGTCAAGGCCTTGTTCCAAGACACTAGTTTGTCTCATGAGACCTACTGATACATCGAGGGGATAT
Source organism: Viscum album (assembly GCA_963277665.1). Taxonomy (NCBI): domain Eukaryota; kingdom Viridiplantae; phylum Streptophyta; class Magnoliopsida; order Santalales; family Viscaceae; genus Viscum; species Viscum album. The sequence continues at coordinate 24,838,345 of OY728132.1, read as the reverse complement.
AGAGGGCCCTGCACATCACTTACTAAGTCCAATGCATTCCTCGTATTAAAAGGGTGAAACATAATCTAAACATTCATATTAAAACTATCATATGAAATGTCAATACTTTAACCACAAACCATAAATAGTATAAGAATATCACATCCACAGTCAAACATAACTCATTCAATACAATATGGAAGATTTTATTATAATAAATCAACCTCAATCAAGAATAAAATAAAATTAAGGATATTGACATAGATGAAAATAATCAGTAAAACTATTTGAGAGAAATATCCTCTTTTTCTTGAAAACATTTAAAAGTTGCACTATTTATCATAGAATCATTTTAAAATAAATTTTTGAATCAAAGTGTCTCATACCACTTTGAAACTTTTAAAAGGAATTTTTAATTTCAAAAAATTCATTTCCCTATAAATAAATCCTTAAAACCATTTTTAAAACATATACATTAATGAGAATGATTTAGAAGAATAAATCTTTAAAACATTTAAAATGATATTTTAGTTAGAGAGTTCCTAACCAAATGATAGATGATTGAATACAAATAATTTAGGAATAACATTAATAAAAACTTTATAATATAATGATAATAAAGGTATTCATGATAAAATATATCAAAGGATAGTATATACACCATATAAAAGTGAATTGGTGCATAACAACAAATAAGTCTCAATGGAATGTAAATTGAGACGAAATCCATTATAAAGACCGTATCCTTTGATTAAGAATAAATAAATGACATAATTATGTGTGAAAAATATAAATACACTCAATATGATTGGATATTTAGTGTAAATAAATCATAGAATATTCACACATATTCTTGTAAATACAAAACCAATGACTTGGATGTTTAACTCAATGAATGGAAATTGAGTTAAGATTACCCTTATCAAGTTTATATCAATGACTTGAGAATTTATAAATGGAGTTATTATGTATATAAAAAGTATATACACACAAATGGGAGTGGAAATTACCACATAAATAAATAAATATTGATTCCACACATAATCTTGGAGTAAAATAATCAATGAAGTATGCATAAAACCCAATGAGTGGAAATCGAAATTTGAAATTCCTTTACCGATTTGGTAACTTACGAAACATACACCCCATGATAGAAGGATAATACAATGATGATTTAAATACCCATAAATTAATTATATTACAAAAAGAATACAATCATGGGTAGTACATACACCACACAAAAGGTAATAGTGGAAAATATAGCATGAATCTCATGGGAATAAAAGTGAGATGAAAACCCCTTACCATGTATTTTTACTTAGTCGATGGTATATTAACATCCTGTATAATGATGAAATAATTGTTATTAAATTATAAAATAACAATATACATAAATATGATATCATATGTGATCTTTTAATATTTCTTTGTTAATAATATTTCAGTACTATCATCGTTTCGGGTGTTAACTGATTCATTTTTCTTTATATGTTTTATTACGTAAGTCGTGTTTGTCATGGAAAGGATGTATTTGATTTATATCTAGAATGATATAAAGTTCTTAAAAATTATTTTTAATCATAAAATGAAAATTATTCTTGAATGGTTATGATGGGGAATGAAATCTCATCACGTCGTGGAGACGGTAAGTCGTACGTATGCATGAGCAACAATATCACTCTATTAGTGGTGAAATTGTATGTAAATGGATGGTATATTAAATATAAATAATAATTAAAATGTTATATTTATTATTTACATAAATTATAATCATTATTATATCCATCCAAATAATTAAGTTTTGAGTAACAAACTACACCACGACGTGGAGACGGTAAGTCTTACGTACGCACGTATGGTGACTTTTTCATTCATAGGATGGATAGAATAATGAATATGGTTGTACCATATTTATAATAACATCACATTATGTATAAGTTATTGGAGTTATTTATTTTTTATGTAAACAACAAATAAAGAGGAAGTGGAAGAAGAAAATAACTTTGAAAGAGGTGATGAAATTATTACCTCTTCTTCGGGTGCTTCGTTTTGATTTGATAAAAAGGCTCTTTAAGTTAGATTTATGATCAAATTAAGGGATATAGGTTGAAGTGAGGGTAGTTGGGAGGATATTTGAGCAGGGTTTGGCCGATCCAAAAGGCTTTGGAGGTGTGAAATTAAGAGAAGGGGAAGTACCATTTTATAAGAGAGGTGAGGGTTACTTTAGGAAAAGCTGGAAATATTATTTTATTATACAATCATATTCAGTTTATAATGGCTCTAAAATGATTTATTTCTAGGAAAAGGTTGGGATGGGTCTAAAACCTCTCAACCAATAGGTTTTAGATAGGTTTAGTTCACCATATTAACCTTATCTTTTAGATTTAACTCTTAGTTAAATAGTTTAACTCTTACCATGTATTCTTGTATTATTATAATAAATGGTTAATAAACTTACTATAAAAAGCCAAGAGAACCCCAAGTGGTTCATAAATGATATATATATATATATATATATATATCATTATATAAGTCATTTGGAATAACCTTATATTTTTAGGAATATTATATCATTTAATAATATAGTATTTGTTTTAAAAACTCATTTATGTCAATTTTGACACTATTTAGTATTTTTTTTTTGTTAAGTCATAACAAATTTATAACTTTGAAAAAAAATTATTTAATCAAACCTAACATGTCATATTAACCTATAAAATTAGTGTAATGCATCAAAAGTCTCAATTTACATTTATTTGGATATTTATAATATCAATTATTTTAATCTTTCATTAATAAGGTAGTTGTTGCATCATCATTGTGTCATAAATAAATTTAATTATTTAATGTCTAAAAATTATAAATAAAATACCATTATGTAGGAAATATTTTTATATTTATAATTAATATTTATAGTCTAATTTACCTTATGTATAACCATATATTAAAAATGTTTTAGTTGTGAAAATTTGAATTTTACACTTTTAACTCTTCTTTAAATAAAATAATACTAAATGTCCTAATATAATCCAAATGAATCAAAGAGGATCATATTTTATTCCTAAGGTTGATTTAGATCGAAATACACTTATCAAATAGAATTAGGACATGTGTTAGGGTAATTCTAATATTATTTTTACCTTTAATTATCCTATTTACTTTTAACCGTGGTAAATAAAATTTAAAAGTTACTATTCACCAAAAATTATTTTCTTCATATTAAACCACATTTTACTTACTAATGTCAACCATGTCTCTCATATTTTTTAAATTAAATTCACATAAGTAGTAAAATTACATTTTATGCAAATTTGCAAATGTGCCTAGAAGGTGGGTAAAAGACGTTAAAAAGTTCAATAAAATTTTATACATCTAATTTTATTATAAAATGAATACAATTAATTAAATTGAACTTATATAGGTATTATGTATCTATTTTGACTTAAAATAAATTTAAATAAAATAAATAATTATTTAAATAAAAATTCAGTTTTAAACAATAACGCATTGTTTTTCACTATTCATCAAAAATTGAAAGTTTTCAGAAAAATACCAAAAAATCACCCTAAAATAATTTTGATATTATGAATTCAAAAATGAAGTATATTTTACCAAATTAAAAACATAGAAGTTATGTTAATTAATTTAAAATTAATTCCCATTGTCAAAACCAAAAAGTGAGTTTTTAAAAAGCAAAATCTATCAAAAGATTGACATGTGTTTATGTCCAATTTAAATGTCAAATTACTTATAATGACCTAAATTATATTAAATTATAAAAATATAATCCAATTATACTTTAAAACCAATCAAATTAATAATTTAACACTATAAATTATTTTGATTAAAAAAAGTTGTTTTCAATTAAAGTTTAGTATTTTTTTACTATTCATCAAAATATGAAAGTTATCAAAAAAGTTCCAAAAATGTATCCAAACTAAATTTTTATATCCTTCTTCTAAATAATAAATTAATTTTAGTAAATTGAATATATAAAAGTGTCAAATATTGGATTTAAAAAGGGTTCTCTATTAAAATACAGAAAAACTGCATTTTTTGAAAAATATTTCTTTTATCTGAAAATTGAATTTGTCCTTATATTATGTCTAATAAACACAAAATTATAATGTTAAAATTATATAGGATATATATAAAATTAAAATTTTGGTTAATACTATTCATAACCGCTTTTTGAATGGCTTGTTTGGTAAGTCATGATGCGCTCAAACTCGGTGTTACGTGTAGCACAAGCTATTGAATTAATTTAAAGAGATAACATTCTATGAAATCATGGGGTGTTACAAAGGGTATATGAAATGTTAAAATAAAAATAATCTAGGTACTCCAACCAATTCCTTTTTCATAGATTCGGATCATTTTGAGAGAAGATATAACTCAAGATATTGTGGTCTGAAAAAATGATAAACCTTTATCTAAAAATTTAATGCTTCCAACTCTTAATAGCATGATTCGCAGCTATGAGTTTGAGATAATAGTTTGGATAATTATCGTTTTGCGGTCTAATCTATCTAGAACAATGGAATACCACATGATCACCCTATATAAGGACGTAGCCCAAAAACCAATCTTGATGTATCATAAAAGAACACATAGCACTTCCTAGCCTCTAGAAGATTCAACACAAGAAAAAAATTCCAAATAAGTTTCAACTCAACAAAAGAACTATGAAATTTCTTATCCAAAATAAATTTCAATCCTTTTTTGTGATATAGGTTATTAGAGAATCCAACTTTGATAAATATCTAACAAATCTATGGTAAAATCAAACCAAACCCAGGAAGCTCTAAAACTTAAAAACATTATGTGGTTACTTCCATGTCATAATAGATTTCACCTTCTCAGGATCAACTAAAATACTATATTTTGAGACCATGTGTCCAAAGAAATTTACTTCTTGAATCAAAAAATTACATTTCAAAAGCTTCATGTGAAGTCAATTATTTATCATGATTTATAGAACTGTTCTCAAATGATACACATGGTCCTCCTCGGTATAAGAGTAAACTAGGATGTCCTCCACAAATACCACTATGAATGAGTTATGGTAATCATGAATTATCTTATTCATCAAATCCAAAAAAACTATATTATAATTGGTTAGACCAAATTTCATAATAATACACTCATAATGGACATGCCTACTCCTGAGGGTGGTTTTTCAATGTCATATACTTTAATTCTAAACTGGAGATAACTAGATCAAAGATCGGTCATTGAGAACCACTTCACCCCTTTCAGATGGTCAAACAAATCATTAATCTATGGAAATGGATATTTACTTTTTACTATGAATCGATTTAGTTTCTAGCAATGAACACATAGGCTAAGTATTCTACCATCTTTATTCGCAAAGAGAAAAGGTAACACCCAAGGTGACACGCTCGGGCACATGAAAACTTTCTCTAGAAAATCATCCAACTGAGACTTCAACTCTTTCCACTCTACTAAATCCATACATTAATAAGAAATAGATACTATATGATTACCATTTAATAAATCAATACAAAACTCCACCTCTCTTATTAGCAGCAACATATATAATTTGGAAGGAAAACATCAAGAAAATCAATGGAAACTAAAGGGATGTCATCAATAAAATATTACCAAACCAATTCAAAATAAAACCCCAATATTACCCTTACCAACTATAGAAAAGGAGTTCTGAATCTACTCATTTAAGAACCTGGATCTTCATTTTAGGTATGTTTTTCCTTTTCTGGTCTTTTTTGATAAAAAGAGGAAAATCTAGAAATTTTCAAAGTACACTCCATGTACTCTATAAGTACACTCCATGTACTTTTATGTCGCGCCAGGCCGTGTTCTGGCCGTGTCCGGGCCACACACACGGTGTGTAAGGGCGATGTGGAGGCTGCTTAAAGCGGAGTATGGAAAATTTAAGTACAAGTCGTATACCCCAGAAGTACACACCATGTACCCCAGAAGTACATTCCATGTAGTGTCTTTTTTTCATTAAACGGATCGGGGTCATGCCTAATCGACAAAAACACCTTCTTCTCCAGGTTCCTCAACCAAGAGTGACCCGTACGGCCGCGAACACCCTCTGAGCCCCTGAGCCTCCATCTTTTTTCCGAATCGATCGTCATCGATTGTGTTGGAACTACAGCGGTGATCTCTTCCTTCTTCTTGAGTTTCATTCCATGATTCTCCCTCTTTCTCAAGATATCGTGGGTTAAACGTTTTGTGCATTTTTATAGATCTACGCCATTCAAAGGAAAATCAAGCCTCATGGTCAAAGTATATTGATCTCCTAGAATCAAGTTAGGTGTTTTGTGCCTTACCTTTCGAAGACTTTGAGTTTTATGTGCAAATTCCACCAATACCTGTGAACGGGGTATTGCATGTTTACCTTTATGCCCTAGTTGTTTTCCTGCCTTGCTTGTATTCTTGTGTAGAGTTAATTTGATCATGTGTGAGGATAATTGGTTGTGATTGGATGTTTTTCCCATGCCTTGTTCTATTTTCGACCCTTTGGGTCTTGTTTAGCTTTTGGCCATTATACCTGTTTTCCATGACTTGTGACCATAGGGTGGAATGATATTTTCTTAACAAGCTTGTTATGCTATAGACTGGTTAGCCAAGTAGCTCTATAGGTGTACTTTGGCCTTATAGAATTATTATTCACTGACTGGCATGGGACCGTGATAACCTGGTGCTATAGACTATAATGGATAGATCGAGTGAGCTTCCTAGAGATTCTTGGATATTATAGACTACAAGAGGGTAGACCGAGTGAGCTTCCTCAGAGAGTCTTGGACATTATAGAGTACGGGGGATAGACCGAGTGAGCTTCCCATAGAGTCTTGAATATTATAGGCTACAAGAGGGTAGACCGAGTGAGCTTCCTCAGAGAGTCTTTACTTGTTTGAATTTCCTTAAAACCACTCCAGGCTAGAGAAGGAATTGACTGAGTGAGCTTCCTTAGAGAATCTGTGATAGACCTGAGACTATAGGAGGAATTGACCGAGTGAGATTCCTCATAGAGTTTATAGACCTTGGGGCTATAAGAGGGTTAGACTGTGTGATCTTCCTCAGAGAGTCCCTAACTACCCTAAACTATAAGGGGAATTGACCGAGCGAGCTTCCCTAGAGAGTCTTATAAATTCATATGACCAAACCAAAGGGGTTTGGCTGAGTGCACTGCCCAGAGGGTTGTGGGTACTTCTTGGATAGAACCATAGGGGTTGGTTGTGAGTACTTACAAGAGGGGTTCCTATTGTGGTTAGCTATTTTCTTCACTACTTCTTGTTGTTTTGTGGATTGATTACTATTTCATATCATCCTGTTACTGCTTACTGATTACTATCTGTTGTTTACTATTACTGTTTACTACTTACTACACCATTACCTACCATATGCTCACTGACTGTGAGGTATAGATCTTCAGGTTGTTGCCTACTGGGATTTAGTCTCACACCCTGTTTGGTTCATGTTTTTGGGCCAAAACAGACTATGTTGTTGCAGGTATAGACAAGGTAAAGCGCCCTTCGACTTATGGTACTTGATTGCTTTGGAGTAGGAGAGCATGGGACCAAGCTTCGGCTTGCGATGCTGGGAAGATGTTTATCTTTTCTTTTGTACTTGTTTTGGTACTGTTTGTATTTCTAGCATTGTGAACTATTTGGTTTTTTTCATAGATATGTATCATGAATCATTTCATATATACATATGTGCTCCAGTGGATTATTGTTTTATTCTTCCACTTTTTACTTGTGCATTGTTGTTGGATATTTACTGCTTCCTCTATTGCATGTTTTTTTTATTTCCATTGTGTACTTTTCCCATGTGAGCATAGTTTCCCCACTATCACATCCAAGGCCCTTGCTGCTAGTCGGAAGCCTTTGGAGTTTGGGGAAATGTGCTTGAGGCCATGTTACCAACCGGGTACGGGGCACCCCTGGGTGGCTTCCGGAACCGGGACATTACAAAGTGGTATCAAAGGAATTATTTTATCTTGATTTACTGTTTGGAGCCTTTAGCTAGGGATAGGATGGATTCTATACTTGGTAATAAGCTGTGCCCAGGAGTATCTAACATGTGTACAGGAAAAAAACCAATCTACCTCATTTATTGCAGTTTTCTGGTTTTGAAATTTTACGGTTGATATGATTTCACCTAGAGTGATTCACATGCCTTGTGTTGTCATAGTTGTGCTATTGTGGTTCTATTTCTGTAGCAACCCGATGACATGAGGGTATGCTATCTCATGCATCATATAGGCACTTGTTAGAAATCACATGCCATGCATTCTTTCCATGCCATCTAGGGTGCATTAGCGATTGCATGTTGTTGTGATAGATGTTGTGTAGATTATGCATGTTATTGTGATAGATGATTTGATAGAATCCATGTAGTTTGATAGACAAATTGTTTGTATTGTACCTTGCTTAAATGAACACCAAATTTTGGTTCTTGAGGTGTTATGGGCCCTCATGAATCGGAACTTGGTAGATCATTGACTTGTTACCCTTGTATTTGATATGTAGGAGATGTCAATCTTTGATTCGTGGAGAGTATGGGCCCTCATGGATCATAATTTGGCACCTTCATGTTTGTTTTTTAGTGTTTTCTGGGCTTCGGTGCAGTTTCTGAGCTACTGCCTGGAAAAACCCAGAATACACGGTGTGTATTTGACTACACACCGTGTAGTTTTAGACCGTGTCACTGACTGTGTGATCAGAAATACAGGGTGGTGAAAAAGTTTTCAGGAACACGCCATGTACGGTAGTTACACGCCATGTAGTAGTGAGCCGTGTACCCGGCCGTGTCACTAACAACACGGTTTGGGGAAGCTCATGCAGAACATACCGTGTTTGGTAAGAACACACCACGTAGCCTTGTTCTAGGTACCCGGCCATGTCACGAACAACATGGGTCAGTGTTATCTCTCCTATACACGTCATGTTTGTTCGGAACACGCCGTGTAAGGGTCCGCCATGTAGTCAGCCATGTAACTAACAACACGGGTCGCTTAAACCTTTTCTATTACACGTCGTGTCCTTAGTGAACACGCCGTGTAGTATAGGGTTGAGATAACCATGTGAGTTAGCTGTGTAAAGAGACTTGGGTATGGGAATGGAGTTAAAGTACACATCGTGTGTGGGGGAAACACGTCGTGTAGTCAGGGGTGCTACACGACCAGCTGTGGCTGAAATACACGCCCATGTGTCTGGATTAAAAAGGACACGCCATATAGTTTTTATACACATCATGTAGTCATGTTTTGTAGAACTTGCTTGTTCTTTTCTCCTATTCCCATTATTTACTCTTTTGTTCTTTGTCCTTGATAATCTTGACTTAAGGTGTGCTTTTGTTCTTTCAGAGTTATTCCACTGAGAGGTCCTTCGGTTGTTCGTCAGCTTCCAGATGGTGATCAGACACCGGACATGGCCGATCAGGAACCTCCTACATATCCTCCTGTTGTTCCAGCCTTGGCACCATCAGTTATACCCATTACAGGCACCGATGCATAGTTCAGGGAGGATTTCCTGAGGTTGATTCAGACCTTTTAGGGAGCACCGCCTCCAGCCCCGTCGATGGCTGAGTTGACGCGGGTTTTCCAGCATCAGCATCATCCTACTTTCTCAGGTTATAGAGGACCCCATGGTGTAGAGTCATGGTTAGAGGCCACACTGACGACCTTTAAGCATCTAGAGATACCTCTAGAGAAAGGGGTAAATCTTGCTGCTTATATGCTCTGAGACACCTCCAAGAGGTGGTGGGAGGTAATCTCACAGTCAGGGCGCCAGCATAGTATGACTTGGGATGAGTTTCGGTGCATCTTCTACAATTAATTTTATCGAGAGACCTTGAGGGCTAACTGATCCTGGGAGTTTATGAGTCTCGATCAGGGTACTCTTTCTATTATGGAGTACTCGTCTCGCTTTACCGAGCTGCAGTGCTTCACGCCGATTCTAGCAGGTGATGAGTTTTTCCTTGCTAGGAAGTTTGAGGATGGTCTCAGGCAGGAGATCCATTCCTAGGTGAATATATTCAGGTTGACTTTGATCTCCTCTATCATCAACCATGCGCTGATCATTGAGTGCAATCTGAGAGATTCTGGAGCAGTGGGCCAGGTCGGTTCGACATCCAAAGTCAGTGTTCCTCCCACTGATAGCAGGAAATGCCATAGGGATTCTACTCGAGGAGGTCAGGGTATGCGGAATGTATCTTCGGGAAGCCAGGTTGTATAATACCAGTGTGGTAGGAGTGGACATACTAGGCCTCAGTTCTAGAGAGACCCGATGGAGTGCCTCTTTTGTGGCAAGATGGGCCATCTTCAGCGTTTTTTTTAGATCTTATTGCCTACAGCTGGTGGTAGGGGTTCTTCTATGACCCCACGTGCAGGAGATGTATTGCCAGTTTCTCACCAGTCTGGGAACTGGAGTTCTTATGGCCATTCGGGTCGAGGTGGAGGTCGTGGCCATGGTGGTCAGTCACTAGGTTACTAGTGACAACAGAGTGGATCAGCTCAGACTGGTCAGCCAGGGGCGCAGGTCCGCAGTTCAGGACAGACTTTCGCAGTGGAGCAGACCCATCTGAAGTAGGATTCTGGACCTTCCACAGTTCGATGTATGATCCTAGTAGCCTCAGTTTTATCTTTATCCCTTTTCGATACTGGTTTTTCACATAGCTTTATCTCTATTACTATTTTGGAGAGCCTTGGGCTCTATATCTTTTCATCTGCCTACATATTGACTCTTGATACACCGTTGGGGATGAGGACATATAGCGTACGTTAGTGCAGATAGTGTCCTCTTGAGGTTGTGGGGTGTCACTTCTTATGGGACCTCCATGTCCTAGAGATGACAGGCTATGATGTCATTCTCGGTATGGACTGGTTAGTTCCCTTCTAGGAATTCATTGATTGCTATCACCGCAGGGTGAGTTTCATATCACCAGAGGGTGGATCTTTTCTTCATAGAGGCGAGTGGGATGTCTAGGTAGGTAGATCTGGACCAGAGCATCATGAGCTAGGAGGAGTTACAGCCCATATTTCTAGTCTTTATCTGGATGACTAGGGGACTTCACAGTTAGACTTTTCTCTAGTGGTGGATCGTTTTAGGGATGTCTTTCTAGAGGAATTTTCAGGTTTACCTCTGGAGCGTGAGGTATACTTCTCGATTGAGCTCTTTCCAGGAGCAGCACCGGTGTCCATTCCTCCTTATAAGATGGCTACACCTGAGTTTCAGGAGCTCAGGAACAATTGGAGGAGTTTCAGGCAAAGGGTTTCATCTAACCCAGTACATATCCTTGGGGTTCTCCTGTCCTATTTTAAAAGAAGGCAGACAATACCCTTAGGATTTTCATGGATTATCGGAAGTTGAACTAGTTGACGGTCAAGAACCGATATCCCTTGTTGAGGATTGATGACCTCTTTAATCATCTTCGAGGATCCCGGGTGTTCTTGAAGATCGACTTGAGGTCCGGTTATCATCAGTTGAATGTTAGACCATCAGATATACCTCTTATAGCCTTCAGGAGCATGTATGGTCTATACGAGTATACAGTCATGCCATTTGGTCTCACGAATGCTCCAGCAGTTTTTATGGCACTGATGAACAGATTGTTCCATCCATACTTGGACTCTTTCATGGTGGTCTTCGTGGACGATATCTTGGTGTACTCTCACACTCGACATGACCATGCTACCCATCTTGAGATCATTCTGAGTACACTAGGAGAGCATCAGTTATATTTTGATCTCTCGAAATGCCACTTTTGGATGGATCAGATTCACTTCTTGGGTCACGTTATCTCAGAGACAGGAGTATCTGTAGACCTAGAGAAATTGAGATCTGTAGTTTCTTGGGAGCAGCCGAAGAATGTCTTTGAGGTACGGATTTTTCTAGGGATTTATAGATACTACAGGTGTTTCATACAGGACTTTTCACGCCTTGCAGCACCTCTGACAGTTCGGACCAAGAAGGGGGCGAAGTTCTTATGGTTAGATTCTTGTGAGACAGCCTTTCAGGAGCTGACAGGGAGGTTGACGTCAGCACCGATACTAGTCTTTCTAGAGACTTTCAGGATCTATACAGTTTATTGTGATGCTTCAGGTGTCGGGCTGGGAGTTGTGCTTATGTAGGGAGATGGATTCGTTGCTTACGAGTCTCGACAGTTGAGGCCACACGACAGGATCTACCCGACACACGATCTGGAGTTGGCAGTTGTTGTTCATGACTTACTTTGTTGGAGACACTATCTTCTAAGAGAGAACTTTGTGGTGTTTACCGACCACAAGAGTCTCAAGTATATCTTCACTCAGCATGATCTGAATCTGAGACAGCGCAGGTGGGTCGAGTATCTTCAATCCTTCGACTTTGAGCTTGCCTATACGCTGGGAAAGGGCAACGCACTGGATGATGTGTTGAGTAGGAGAACTCAGATTCAAGCAATTTAGGAGGCTAGAATTGAGTTTAAGTTTATGAATCTATTCTCTAAGATGCAATTGGAGGTGTATGACAGACAGGGATAGACTTTTCTATCTTCTGTAGATGTTACCTCTACCCTTCTTGATCGAGTACGAATGAGGCAGCTATCAGACTCAGAAGGCCTAGTCCTACGAGAGAGTGTGTCAGGAGAGGACCCTCTTCCTGGATGGACAGTGGATGAGGATGAGATCTTTCATTTCTAGGGATTCATATGGGTGCCAGTAGATATATGCAAGGAGATGATGCGGGATTTTCATTCTTCAGTTTGGGAAGTTCATCCTAGAATCACCAAGATGTATTGTGACCTACACCACCAGTATTGGTGGCCAGGTATGAAGAGAGGTGTCACTGGGTTCGTCATGAGATGTTCTACTTATCATCAGGTGAAAGTAGAGCATCAACAACCAGAAGTTCTTTTACAGCAGTTACCCATTCCCAAGTGGAAGTGGAACGATGTCGAGATGAATTTTTTGACTGGGTTACTGAGGTCACCTCGAGGGAGTGATGTTGTTTGGGTTGTCGTCGACAGGCTTATGAAGTTTTCTTACTTCTTACCGATCAAGGAGACCTTCAGTTTTAATGATCTAGGGCAGTTGTACATCCGAGAGATTGTACATCTGCATGGAGTTCCACACTCTATTGTTTCAGACAGGTATGCGTGTTTTACTTCTCGGTTCTGGCAGGGGCTTTAGAAGGCTCTGGGTACACAGGTACTTTTGAGTACAGCATACCATCCCCAGACAGATTTCCAGTCCGAGCGTATGATCCAGGTGCTTGAGGATATACTCCGAGCTTGCATTATAGAATTCGACGATTCTTGGGAGAAGCATATTCCTCTTATGAAGTTTTCCTATAACCATAGTTTTCAGGCGACTATTCAGATAGAACCTTAAGAGGATTTGTACGGTATGACATGCCGATCACCTTTGTGCTGGCTAGAGGCAGGAGAGGCAGCTTTGCTGGGACATCATCTTGTTTAGGAGACATCAGAGAAGATAGAGTTGATTCAGAAGAGGATGGCTACAACACAATCTCGACAGAAGTCTTATGTTGATCAGTCGAGACAACCTCTGGAGTTCGAGGTCGGGGACCAGGTTTTCCTACGTGTTGTACTGAGGTTGGGACACAAAAGGATTCAGAGACAGGGTAAGCTTTCACTATGGTACGTCAGACCGTTTGAGGTATTGGAGAGAGTTGGGCTGGTTGCCTATCGGTTGCAGTTACATCAGAGGTACTGGGCTATGCATGATGTCTTCCTCGTTTCTCAGCTCCAACGTTACTTTTTAGACTCGTCTCATGTCTTTCAACCTGAGGAGGTTGAGCTTAAAGCGGATGTGTCATTTGAGGAGCATCCTATCCATATTATCGATCGCAGTATGAAGGTTCTTCGTGGTCGGTCTGTTCCTCTGGTATGATTGTTGTGGTAGCATGGGCAATTATAGGACGAGACCTAGGAGAGGGAGGCCGATGTACGATCGCAGTGGTCGGAGCTGTTCGGGGCTTCTTCTTCTACGCCTCTCTAGGGAAATTCGGGGATGAATTTCTTTAAGGGGGGAAGTTTGCAAGAACTCGGATCTTCATTTCAGGTATGTTTTTCCTTTTCTGGTTTTTTTAGAAAAAGAGGAAAATCTGGAAATTTTCAAAGTACACATCGTGTACTCTATAAGTACATGTTGTATACTTTGATGCCACACCAAGCCATGTGTTGGCCATGTCTGGGCCACACACACGGTGTGTAAGGGCGATGTGGAGGCCGCTTAAAGCGGAGTAAAGAAAATCTAAGTACACGCCATGTACCCCAGAAGTACATGCCGTGTAGTTTTTTTTCATTAAATGGACCGGGGTCGCGCCTAATTGACGAAAACACCTTCTTCTCCAGTTTCCTCGACCGAGAGCGACCCGTACGGCCTTGAACACCCTCTGAGCCCTCGAGCCTCTATTTTTTTTTTTGAATCGATCACCATCGATTGCGTTGGAACCACAGTGGTGAGCTCTTCCTTCTTCTTGAGTTTCATTCCATGATTCTCCCTTTTTCCCAAGATATCGTGGGTTGAACGTTTTGTGTGTTTTCATAGATCTACGTCATTATAAGGATAATCAAGCCTCATGGTCAAAGTATATTGATCTCCTAGAATCAAGGTAGTTGCTTTGTGCCTTACCTTTAGAATTCTTTGAATTTTATGTGCAAATTCCACCAATACCCATGAACGGGGTATTGCGTGTTTACCTTTTTGCCCCTATTGTTTTCCTTCCTTGCTTGTATTCTTGTGTAGAGGTAATTTAATCATGTGTGAGGATAATTTGTTGTTCTTGGATGTTTTTCCCATTCCTTGTTCTATTTACGACCCTATGGGTCTTGTTTAGATTTTGGCCATTATACATGTTTTCCATGCCTTGTGACCGTAGGGTGGAATAATATTTTCTTGACATGCTTGTTATGCTGTAGACTGGTTAGAAAAGTATCTCTATAGGTGTAATTTGGCATTCTAGCATTATTATGAACTGACTGGCATGGGACCATGAGAACCTGGTGCTATAGACTATAAGGGATAGACCGAGTGTGATTCTAATAGAGTCTTGTATATTATAGACTACAGGAGGGTAGACCGAGTGATCTTCCTTAGAGATTCTTGGACATTATATACTACAGGGGATAGACCGAGTGACCTTCCTAGAGAGTCTTGTATATTATAGGCTACAGGAGGGTAAACTAAGTGAGCTTCCTCAGAGAGTCTTTACTTGTTTGAATTTCCTTAAAACCTCTCCAGACTAGAAAAGGAATTGAATGAGTGAGCTTCCTTAGAGAGTCTGTGATAGACCTGAGACTATAGGATGAATTGACCGAGTGAGATTCCTCAGAGATTTTCTAGAACTTGGGGCTATAAGAGGGTTAGACTGCGTGATCTTCCTCAGAGAGTCCCTGACTACCCTAGACTATAAGGGGAATTGACCAAGCGAGCTTCTCTAGAGATTTTCATAAATTTGTATGACCAAACCAGAGGGTTTAGGTTGAGTGCACTTCCCAGAGGGTTGTGGGTACTTCTTGGATGGGACCAGAGGGGTTGTCTGCGAGTACTTCCCAGAGGGGTTCCTATAGTGGTTAGCTATTTCCTTCACTACTTCTTGTTGTTCAATGGATTTATTATTATTGCATATCATCCTGTTACTGCCTAATGATTACTGTATGCTATTTACTATTTCGTTTTACTACTTACTGCACTATTACCTACCATATGCTCACTGACTGTGAGGCACAGATCTTTGGGTGGTTTCCTACTGGGATTTAGTCCCACACCCTATTTGGGTCATGCTTTTGGGCCCAAACAGACTATGTTGTTGCATGTATAGACAAGGGCAAGCACCCTTCAACTTCTGGTACTTGATTTCTTTGGAGCAGGAGAGCATGGGACCAATATTGGGCTTGCGATGCTAGGGATCTGTTTATCTTTTCTTTTTTACTTGTTTTGGTACTATTTTTATTTCCAGCATTGTGACCTGTTTGTCCATTTTCCTATATATGTATCATGCATCATTTCATATATAAATATGTGCTCCAGTGGTTTATTGTTTTAGTCTTCCGTTGTTTACTTGTGCATTGTTGTTGGATATTTACTGCTTCTTCTATTGCATGTTTTTTTTTATTTCTATTGTGTACTCTTCCCATGAGGGCATAGTTTCCCTACTATCACATCCAAGGCCCTCACTACTAGTCGGCAACCTCTGGAGTTTGGGGAAATGTGCTTGAGGCCATGTGACCAACTGGGTACGGGGCGCCCCTAAGTGGCTTCCAGAACTTGGACGTTACAACTCAACCTTAGGTCTCATTCTCCTTGAAAGACATGATACACCCCATCAGGTGTAGTAAAGGAGACCCACTAAAGATAATAGTCAATTTGGGACTTATGATAAATCATTCAATCCATCCTGAAAATAACATAAAGTGGTTTTATTTTAGGAACTAGAAAATTCCAATTAAGATCACTCTTGGAAATATAGAAAACACGTGAGGGAAAACAGAGACCCTGCTCTCTCTTCATTCTGAGGGGCATAGTAATATCCATCATATATGAAATAATATATATTGTAATGTTTAGTAGGTTCACAATATGAGTTGATATAAATGATTGATATGCACTAGTATTAAATAAAGTAGTTACTAAAAATGAATCCATAGTGATAGTTCCTCTCATTGGGGTAGGACCCACATCATCTTCCTCTGGAGACTCTTCCACTGTGTGAAGAAGATTTATTCTAGATTCCTATGTCTAGAACCTCTTTCTTCTTGAGGCATATGATTACACTATAGTAATTTTTAGTGTTGGTGATATTTTGACACTTCATGGAGAATAAAAGAATTGAAAAAAATTATATAGGTGGCTTAAGAGCCCACATGAACTAAAAAACATGGGTTCCTCAGTGAAAAACAATTTGAATTCCCAACTTTCCACACTTAAAACAAGTAAAATGGCCTCTACTAGGAAATAAAAGAGGTATGGATGAATCCTTATATCTAAAACTACCATGAGACTCATCACCCTTTCTATTTCCTTTAAAAGAACTCATAGAACTTCCACTAGGATAAAAAGGATCTCCCAACAACCCTAACTTACCAGCCAAGTCAAGATCAACCATCAACGCTCTATCCAACACATCAGCATAATAAGTGAGCTTCAGTAAGAAAACTTATGATCAAATATTATATTATAGAACAATCTCAAACCATTTATCCCTCATATTCTCATTTTATACAACCTCAGGAAAAAAACTAAACAATATCCACAAAAAGGTTTGCATACTATGTCACGGTCCTGTCACCCTATTGAAGGTTTAGAAAATTTATATCCTTTTCCAAAACCATAGATTATAGATAGAAATTATTGGTGAAAAGAAATCTAAAGTCTTTTCACTCAAGTACCTCATGTTTCTTCACCATAATTATCAAATCCCATCATCTCCTGCTAGGCCCCTCAAGCTTAAAGGTAGAACATTTCACTTTAATTGAATCTGGTGTTTCCAAGAAGTCAAAAATAGATCTATCTTTTTCAACCAGTCCTCAGCCTCTTGAGGATCATTATAGCAATGGAACACTAGTCTTTTTTTTTGTGAATAAACTTTTGGTCATGATTTTTAGATTAATCCCTTCAAGGTTCCACTATCGAAGCCTGAATAGGAATGGGTGCAGGTATTGTCCCAAAGATTGGATAGAATGCACCACTATTTCAATAAGATTCTAATCCAATGGAGGATTTACTCATTTTGATTCACCGGAAGCTTCCTATTATGGACTATTAAAACATCTTCTCATAGGCATGATGCTATAAAACATCAATATATAATACTAAAACATCACCAATTATACTCAGATCAACAACTCAATCAAGATTTATAAGGATATCAAAGCACTCTAATAAACTAGTAAAATACTAGAATCAGATCAAAACATTCCTCAAGGATAATTTTCCAAAACACCCAAGGTGACTTAAGGATCGTTATGATGAGAGATGGCTAGGTACTCACTTCTAACTACCACCTAAGTCCCAAAAAAGCATACCTCTTATCTATCAAGACAACTCAAACAACATACTAACATCAATGAAAGATACAAAACCTACCCTTTTATGACATTTTATTATAAACCATCCCAAATACCCTAGTATGTTGATACCTAAGTTGGTTATGAAATAGCCTGAAAAGAATTCCCAATACCCACGGGTAGGTGACTAGAACCTGGAATCATAAAAGAATCACAAGGGAATGATTTTTTCTACAAAATAGTGGAAGAAAAAAGATATAATTTAGTATGCTCAAAATTTCACAAAGAGAAAGTTCCAAAATAAAATAGGTAAAAAAACCCAAAGTGATACATCATCAAGGACACAATAGCTTCCAAAATAAAAACTCAAAAATATATTTTGTAAAAGGTGGATCACATCTCCACCAGTCACCTCCATCACTATGGGTCCCAATGATCAAGAACATCCACCACCTCTAAGTGGTGATTTCCCTTTTCTTGGACCTAGCATAATATAATCTAAAAACACCCAAAGTCAAAGGTAGGGTGTGAGTTAAATAGAATATTAGGTCCTCACCAAGTGTTATGTAATAAATTCTATAACAATTAAAACAATTATGCTTTCAATTTAAATAAAATAATTCATATAATTAAATTTACATATTTTCAAAAGAAACGTGATTTTAATTCAAAAAGATGGTATATATATCAAAATAAGATTAAATGAACATTTTATATAAAACAATTTATATAAAAGAGTTTTCATGAATAAAATGGGTCTATAACCAATGGAGTGAAATCATAAAATAAAAACATATCATAGAACTATGTAATAAGCCTTGTGATACATTAGTTTCTATAAATAGGATCCTCACATTTCTTAATCAGTGATCTCATCTCAATGTGTGCACACATCAATCAACTCAGGTCATAGGGACTCAACTCCCCGTCAGTGTAATCATTCCATAGTAAATTTATATTGGTGTTATCATAATCAAACCATTATTAGGGGGTCATATCCTTGAATTATTATCCTAATATTAACTACATAGTTTGACATGTGATTTAGTCAATCAATCAATTAATCAGGGGAAAAATAATCATTTCAAATCAATTCAAAATAAAATTTCCCAATTTCATTTTTCGATGTGCCTTTCTCATTTTAAAAACAAATCATAAATTCTCATCAATTCATGCATTTTTAAATGATATTTTAATTTAATCCATTTATCTCAAGGTTCAATGTCAAGTAATTTAATAAAATCAATTTCAAAATAAATCCATCAATTTTTCTCAAATCCACCAAATAATTTCGATTCCATTGAAATTGGGGGGTTTCGCAATTTTTATGCCCTTTTAAAGAATAAAAAATCAATAATATCAAATATGGGGTTTCAAATCATTTAAAAACTCATTTTAAATTAATCAATAAAATCAACATTTCAATTTTAGGAGAAAATCATATGGAACTACCTACCTTTTATAAATGATCAAATCAACACTCGTAATAGGAGACACCAATGAAGAACGAAGGAAAAGGAGATCAATAAGAAAAAACTAGATCACAAATCATCAAGATCAAACTCCAATTAAATCAATAAACAAGATATAATACCACTTTCAAATAAAGTAAGTGGAGAGAAGTAGAAAACCATAGTGAGGAAACTAACTGAAGATCAAAAACCAAACCGAGACCTCTGGAAGGGAAGGAATTTCCCAAAAATCTCCTAGGGTAGCCCTAGGGGTTAAAGGGAAGAGGCTACATTACAAAAGAAATAATGTCTAGGATACATCATACAAAAATCCACTGGTCATGAGGAATTCACATTGTGAATCCCCTATTCATGATGTGAATATCCCAAGTGGTGTATATGCTAAAAATTTATCACATCAGATTAAAAAAATTGATTCTTACCTTTTCACATCTTGAAAACAATTGACATATTAAAAACCATCCACATCATAAAACATTTTCATGGATTATATCAAGTGATTTATTCACATCATGAATTAGATTAATAGTGTGAATCTATGCTGCAAATAGTATACATCTAGTTTATACATAAAAACTCAAAAAAGGCTTCTAACTCAACCCATACCCAAATATCACCCTATAAAACCTTTGAAACATTCATTATTAGACTCAATTAATTCAAAACAACATACATCCCTAAACTTTAGATCAAAACAAGGGTCAAAAAATACTTGAATGTAGGTAACAGGATGTAACATGTCCTATAAGGAGGTAATAAGCATCTCAAAATGTGTGTGATGGAAATAAGCAATGAATTCTAAGATGGATTCCATGTACCATACCCAAGTTTGGTTTTTAGTCAATCTTTTAGTATATGTAAATCCTATTGGGTGTAAATGGGTATTTAAGAACAAACTGAACATGGAAGGTAAATTTAGTACCTAAAGGGCTTGGTTAGTGAATAAAGGGTTTAAGAAAAGTCAAGGCATGGACTATGATGAAACCTTTTCACCATTTTCCATGTTTAAATCCATAATAATTATTCTTTACATAGTATCTTACCATGATAATGATATTTGGTAAAAGAATATCAAAAAAACTTTCATTAATGGTAACCTTATAGAATATTTATATACGACACAACTAGAAGTATTTGTGACTCCATAGGATGCCAATAAGGCATGTAAGTTGCATAAATCCATTTATGGATTAAATAAAGCATCCAGGTCATGGAACATTCTATTTGATTAAGTTATAAGGGAATTTGTTTCATAAATAATGAATGTGATCCATGTTTCTATAAGTAGTTTAGTGTGAGTATATTCATTTTCTTAGTAGGATATACTGATGACATATTACTTATTGGAACTGAGATACCATACTTACAGTCGGTTAAGGTATGGTTGGACAAGTGATTCTCCATGAAATAATTAGGTGAAGTAGCCCACATTCTAAGGATAAATATCATTTGTGATAGATCCAAGAGGATTCTTGGACTAATTCAAGGTACATATATTGACCAGATATTAAAGAAATTCAGTATGGAATAATCCAAGATAGGATTGGTTCCAATATCACATGGTATACATCTCTCCAAGAAAATGTGTCCTCAAACACAATAAGATAGAGATATAATGATTAGGATCTCATACACTTATGATATAGTATCTATGTTTCTATCATCTTATGTACTATGATTAATGTTGCCTACACCTTTTACATGGTAGATAGATATCAAGCAGACCTTGGAGAATAACATTGGATTTTTTTTAAAGTCTATCCTTGAGTATATAAAGTGTACTAAGGATATATTTTTGATTTATATAGAATATGAGGAGATGTTCATTAGGGGATACATATATTTTAGTTTCCAAATAGATTATAATGATCTGAAATCATGGTCCGGATATATCTTCACCCTTAATGGAGGAGCCATGAGCTGAAAGCAGTGGTCACCGGTTCTATAGAATATTCTAAGTATATTGTGGATTCTAATATAGCTAAATAAATAGTGTGGATAGATAAACTTTTTTAGTATCTTGATGTGGTTCTTAGAATTAAAGACACTACCACATTATATTATGATAATACTATAGTGGTGGTTCTAGGCAAGGATTCAATATCACATCAATAAACAAATAATATACATTGAAAGTATCACCTATTAAGGTATTTTTTGAAAATGTGTGAAGTTGTAGTAAGTATATTTACCATGGAAGAGAACATTTAAGACCTATTCACTAAAGGATTATCATAGTAAAATAATGAATGACATGGGAGATCTAGTAAACTGAATTTTATTAGCAGTTGGATCTAGTGAAAGTGAGAGTCTATTGGAGTTGGTTCCCTTGAACTGACTACTTTTTAATTTCAAAAACCTATATATTCATGGTATTTAATATTAATATAAATTTTATCACATGATTATTTTTATTTTCATAATATTTAATGTGATAATTTTTTTAAAAGTATATATCACATCAAAAGGTCATATCAGTTCTCTTTTATGATGAGAACCTTGATGTGGTATGATAATATTATTAAATATATATTCTATGGTTATATTACACAATATTACTAGACATGTATGATATAGGTTTTCAAGGGTATGTGTCTCATAAGACATTGATATTTCTTCTTACAAAGTTCACCCTTGGTAATTTCCAAGATATGAGGTTATGATAACAAACCATCTCATAGGAATTCCACATGATTTATATGTCATTGTATATTTCTATATATGGATGTTTGTATTAGTCTTTAGGCTTGAGATTATTATTATTTAATATCATTAGTCTTATACTTTGATGTATTGATGAAAATTGTAATTAAATATTCTTATAGTGGGGTGGGATATGTTGGGTACATCACAAGCTATATGGAATTAATGAATATGTTAATAAAGGATTCTTCCCTTGTGAGTTAATGGAGGAAAATATCTTAATCACTTTGATTGGAATGGAATTGTCTGATTAATTCTATGGTTATGGAAGTCTTATTTACAAGTTCATTTCATGAAATCCGGATAAATATATATCAATAATATAGGTTTATGACACATGTGATGGAACCTACATGATGATATATTAATACAAAGGAATTATATTACACAATAATCATTCAGATGAGGTTATTATCATTGTGAAATTTAACTTTTTTCTCTATGGGTTCCTAGATTTGTTATTATATGCTAATCTAGGAATTTAGGTGAGTTAGCCTAATGCCACTAATAAAGAGGCTTAGAGGGTTGCACACAGAGTGTATCTAGAAGATTAGTTAAAATATATTAAATTTAATATTAAAATAAATATTATCCTCAATTTATAAGGAATGATAATTATTCAAGTTTAGTTTATTGCAAACATTCAGTTGTTGGTTATTTAAGATAATATATATATAAGTTGAATATTAAATAAATATTTATTTGTAAGTTTATTGAATATATTATTTATTTATTTGTTTAATTAATAATGCAATTATATCTATTTATTTAAATATTTATTTATTATTCAAGATTCGATAAATTCAGAGGAGGATTAACAAGCTGAGTTAAGGATCTGGGGGATGATATATTTAATAACATTTAAATAAATATTAATTTATTTATTTAATAAATGGTATTAAAATTATGAACGAGTTTTACACCCATTAATAAAATATTATTATTATTATCATCATCATCATCATCATCATTATTCGACATAGGATTTGCTGAGTAAGATGTTGTCTTAGGGCCTATATTCAATAACCAATTCTCTAACCTAGCTATATAAACCTGGTTATATCATTTATAGGGTAATACAATCATTGTACACAATATTCTCTATAGATAATTCTCTCAGGACATAGAGATAAATATCTCTAGATCACTCTTAAGAATAAATATCTTTGGTTATCCTTCTCCCTCTCAAGTCCCTGAGAGAACTAGAAGAAATACCTCAATCCTTGAAGGAATTATAGTTGTAATCAATGTAAAATGATGTATGTGGTGAGAATCATTCATGCTAGAACCCAATAATTTCATAGTGGATTTCCAAGGTTTTTGGAGTGCATGTGAATACTAATAGAGAGATTCCACACTTAGATCATTTGATGCAATAATGGTATGAAAAGAAGAATTCAACCAATTATATAATAAAGAAAGAATTATAATATTGGTTAATTCGTATTTATATAAATTAATTATGAAAGATCATGTATTTGAGGATTTTAGGGTTGCTATTCATCTAGTTATGAAGATTTATGTGAGGAAATTGGTGAAAACACATTGTTAGGAATGGTACTAACCACTTTCATTGAACCTCAAAGCCTTAAATGAGGACCTGATAAAGTAATTTCAAGAGATGGATTTGTATATCTAAGAAATATGGGATGATGATATTTTCTATAGTCCTAATGAGAAACATGAGGTGTTATCTGAGATATTGATTAGAGTATAATGTTTACTGACTAATAAGTCCATTTCTTTATGGATATAGGAGGGTGATAATAACATGGATTACCTTCATTCATGTCCCAAAGAAATTAAATAACTTGGTAAATTTAACTTTCAACTTAAGGAAGTAGTTTTCACTAATGATGTGGATATTCTTAGACCCAAGGTAGTATAGTATTTCATGGCTCTACTCACAAGATTTGATTATAGGAGGAATACAAACTATAGGTACACTAGTACACCATCAAAAAATTCCATATTCAATGAAATCCCATTTATCATCAGTGCATGTGAAAATGATACCTTAGAGGGTTTCCTAAAAGAGAGTGAAATTCATGATTTATTGAAAAGAAAAAATTGTGACAGTGCTCCAGGGTGGGATGAAAGTCTGGGCTCTTTCTACATTGTGTGTGAAAACCCAGGTATTTTTAATAATATATCATTTTTATAGTTAATTATTATTAATGATTATGAATTTATATATTTACTTTAAACATGTATATATGTTTATATCATTTCAAAAAATATATTATATAATCAAATTATATACTCATTATAAATTAAAATTATTATGTTTTCTTTATGATGGAAATGATGTTTTATTTTCAAATAATTTTTCATGCTTCTTCTTATTCCCTCAGGTATTCTTCTATATGGGGGGTTTTTTATGGTCCTTCGGGTCACTTGGTCCTCTGAATCATGTTCTAAAATTTGTGCCTCTAGGCATACGGTCCATGTATTGAGGTCCCTCTCATACTAGTTTAAAAGGGTATTTCCTTTTTTATCTTAATAAAATAAGGATATAGCCTCAACCTTTTTAATAAATTGTATCATGGTGTGAAATAAGAATATGGTTTTTCATTTAACAAAATAGTAGTTCTTATTCAAAATAAATTGATTTTTCATATACTATATGGTTTAATTTAAAAGATAAATTTTTTAATTTGAATTTGATAAAATGGAATTCATTTTTTGGATCAACGTGTAGAAATTAGTTTAGGGTGAATTTTTAGGATATTTCTTAGCAAGTTGATTTTTTGGTAAATAGTTAAAAACTATAGTTTTTGTGAATATAGTATCTTTTATAACATTATCATGATATAAATATGATATAAAAATTATGAAATTTATGGAACATATCTTACATGATGATATACTTAAAATATAAAATAAAAATTATCCAATTAATATAAATTGCCTTTTTATTTCATGATAAACATGAAAAAAATTATTGGTGTTGATATAGTGCTTATGCGGTATTTGAAAAGTCAAATTGATGTATTTAAGTTAGTATTTGGTAGTGGATAAGTATTTGATAAACTGTAAGAGGTAAAAATGATGAATATCCAATGATTTTGAAATATATTCTTGAATTTTAAAATTATATATAAAGTTAATCATCCAAATGTTTACTCGGAACTTGCGTAAGCTTAGAAAAGTCAAGGTTCATATCTTAAAATTGTTGTCATAATAGAAATAAGAATAAATAATATTATTAATAGTTTTATATGATTATATTGATGAATAATAAAATATATTTATTTTATTAGTTTATTTTTAATATTAAAATATAGTATAATTACCAAAACATTTACGTGTCATCGATGTGATTCTTGTGCAAGCAAGAGAAAAGTCAAAGTAAATAATTTTAAAAATATTTAAAATGATAAGATTGGGATGAATTATGGGTTTTCATGTTTTTTTGTGATGAACATGATAAATAATAAATGATGTAAATGTTAAATTTTAATTCCATAGTTATATAAATATTTTTAAATTAAAATTATATGAATAACCCTGAAAATTACTTTAAAGGGTATTTAAGGCATTGCCCTTGCCAATCCTTCTCTAAACATCCTTTTCCACATTTATAAAGCATTTCCCTTGCTAAAAGTCCTTTCTCCAAAGGTTTAATACTCAATCTGAAGGAGATGCTTCAAAGATAAAGGCAAGGGTTTCCAAGCCTCTTACTCCTTTTTAATTCAAGGTTCATTATATTAAAACTCTTTAAAACAATACAAAAAAACAATCTTTAGCCGCATTTTTTAGCCGCATTTTTTTAAAAATGGGGATAAATTTTGAGTAATCTGTTTTTTAGCCATGTATTCTAAAAATACGGCTTAATTTTAACTTAGCCACATTTTTTAGAAACATGGCTAATTTAGTGACATTTTAAAATACGATTAAATTATATATATATATATATATATTAATATATACATATATGTAAATAAATATATATACTTATATGTATTTATATACACACACACAAGTATATTAACATATAATATAAATATAATATATATACATAAATATATATATTAATTTATATATATATATGTATTAATTTAGTCATGTTTTAAAACATTTCTCATTTAACTGCATTTTAAATCATCGTTAATTCAGCCCTTTTTTAATGGGATTCATGACCATTTGGCCTACGGGTCATGTATTGAATAAATAAAGCTTGATGGGTGGGCTATTCCTGATGTGGCTCTATTTTTACATAGTTTTTCCACGTCTTTTATTTAATTTTTAACAATTTAATTATGTATTTTTAATCTTTTTAATAAATAATGGTGTTTTTTGTATTTTTATCACTACATATTTTAATTAATCATTTTTTATAACTAAATATGTGTTTTTATTCTTTTTATTTAGTTATTCTAATTATTATAATTATATTAAATTACTTTTTATTTTAATAGTCTTAATATGGTTTACTTTTTAATAATTTTTAATGTTTATTAATTATTTAATTGTTCTTTTTTTGCATTATTCTAATTTAGTTTTTTAAAATTTTAAAACTTTACCCTTTAAAATCATTTTATTAAAATAAATTAACTCTATTAATTAATTTGTTTAATTATTATGCTTAATAAATAAAGTTAAAGGAATTAAGTAAATGATTAATAAAATAATGTGTTTTTAAGTTTCATTTTTCTTTTTAATTATTTAACTTAGTTGTTCTAAATCTTTAGTTAATTTTAATTATTTTATTTTTATGTTAGCAGTTAATTATTTGTAAGTGTTTATCATTTATTGAGACATATATTTAATTAATTTTAATCTTTAAATTTTTAGTTAACAATTAAGTCACTGTTATTTTTAGTTTGTTAAATAATTTAGTTAGTTTTTAGTTACAGTTAATTATTTAATCTTAAACAATTTAGTTAATTTCTCTTTTGTGTTAATTAATTAATTTTTTATCATTTTATTATTTGTTTTATTTTATTTTTTAACATTTCAATTTGTTCTATAGGTGAGTCATCACACCGATGATGCGTCACACTGATTCTTTGTCTCACTGAATTGCAACTCACCAATATTTTGACACACCAAAGTTTTTTATTACTATCGGTGATTCGTCACACCGATGTTGTAACACACCAATCCTTTCCATCGGTTTCGATCCCTCATTTCATCGGTTCTGGTCTCTCTTTTTAAAACTTTCAGTGACTCGTTTTTTTTAACTATCAGTGATTCGTTTTTATTTATCGATGAGTCATTGACTCACTATTTAATTCCTTTCATCGGTGAGTGTTGATTTTATTTTCAACTATCAGTGAGTCACTGACTCACCGATATTCCAATTCACCATCAGATGCTGCGTCACACCAATTAATTATTATTATTTTAATTATCGGTGACTTGTTTTTAATTTCTAACGGTGACTTGTTTTTTATTTTATTTTATTTATTTATTTTATCTATCGGTCTCATCCCCTGGAACCGATCCAATTCTTCTATCGGTGAGTCCTTGACTCACCGATGAAAAAACACTTAACGGTTTAACACACTCACCGATAGTTCTTTACTTTTTCTCCAGTCTTATCACACACCAATCCTTTTCAGTTATCGGTTTCACTGCATACACCGATAGCTTCACCTTTCACTCATCGTCTCTTCTCTAGCACATCTATCGGCCTCACTTCTAAACCTATGCATTCTTCAGCTACTGATAACGATGAATTTTCTTCACTTCACCATCGCGCCAATATATCCCTCTTCTTCATTCACCATCATGCACCATGCCTTCACTACTGAACTCAATCAAAAACTATTTTTACACGCAACTATATATAGCTAGAAGAATTTTTCCATCCAAACGAATCAGTCCCTAAATCCCACCTTTCCCAAATCTGAAATGATGAAATGCGAACACAATTGCATCCAGATCTGAAGCTGAGTTTATACTCGAATTAAAGAAATCCCTTCTGCCATGGAGATTTTTTTGCGCTACCTCGATCCAATTCACCTTCCTAGTTTTGGCTGTGTCACGCAGTGAGGAGGAGCTTGAGCTGTTGAAGAAGAATTTGAAGCCACCTAGAATCACTGAAATGCCGGGAAGAAGAGAGATATGCACCGCAGATTTTAGGTTTGATGCCTTCGACCACCATCGTGTCGCATTTGAAACTCTTTATCACCACCATGGCTATGGGAATCTGAGAAGGGAGGTGTTGACACTGTTGAGCAGAAGCCATAGGATGTCACTGAAAAACTAAGCCACCACACCTATTGGATGTGTGCTACCACAGGTCCGCTGGAGAGGAAATCACAGAGCTCCGTTGTTCATGAGTCGGGTCACTGAACTGAATCTTGCCACATTTGCTGGAGAGGCTGGGCCAAGCCAGTTGGTCGTTCCATGTTTCTTGGAGGAAGAAGGCCACTTCACCCCTGGTGAAGATGCGCTGAAGGAGATGTCGTTGTGTGGAGCAGCTTTTTGGAGAAGTTATAGAAAACCCCTCCTAGGGTTGTTGTTCACCAATTGGGGGAAGAAGAAGAAAATTATAAATAAATTTATATAATAAAAAATAAAATAAAAATTAATTAAAATAAATATAAATTAATTACTTAAATTAAAGATTTACTAAACTAAAAATATTAGACTCTTATAATTTTAAATTTATAATAAATATAGGATAATAAAACAAAATTAACTTTAATTAAATTTAAATAATTAATATTAACCTCTAAATTAATTTAAAATAAATTAATTCTATATTTTAAATAATTATTTAACAATTAAATTTGTTAATAAAATAA
The DNA here is from genome assembly GCA_963277665.1 of Viscum album. NCBI lineage: Eukaryota > Viridiplantae > Streptophyta > Magnoliopsida > Santalales > Viscaceae > Viscum > Viscum album. Next base: position 24,809,427 of record OY728132.1, on the reverse strand, counting down.
AAATAATAGGTTATAAATTAAATTATAAATAAACTAAACTAGTTAATTTAGAATGTTAACAATGTTGATTTCAAAGTAATAATAAACTTAATGTTGTAATTTACTTTAATAATGTTAATTAATAAAAATAATAATAATAATAAATTTTAAACAATTTAACATCAAAATTAATAATTTATAAAACTTTTTATTTTTAATAATAATAATAATAACTCTTTCAATAACAAATTCGATCAAATTTTAATACATAATTTATCATAATTTATCTTTTATAATTAAATAATAACTATTTTTATTTCATTATAATTAATTAAAATATAATTACTAGTTTTTAGTAATACTAATAAAATAATTTATTTAATAACATTATTTAAAAGTTTATTCTTTAAAAATACTTTATAATAAACTATTTTATTAAGTTATAATTATTTATATCCTTCGTGATTTAACTCTGTTGATTCTTTATCTTGTAGGTTCACACCAAGGTCTTTATAATGTCCAAGTTTACGCAAATAACTCACCCGGAGTTAGTTACAAGGGTAAAACTAGTGCGACATGCCAGTCACGAAAAAATGCACTTGTGCGGTGTAACAGGAAAAGATGAGTTCAAGTCGGTGAAAACTGAGCACTGACAAGTAGCAAAAGACAGTGGGTAATTAAGACAGAGCAAGAAGCAGATTGGGGGGGACATTCATACAACACATTCAAGAATCTAGTTCCGAGAGAGGAGTGTAGAGGGCGACTCTGGTACCACTTTATAGAGCTGGAGGAGTTCAGGAGCAGATCATCTTCTCAGGAGTTTTTCTTCCTTCTTAATTATATAATTTGGACTCTGTTTAGTATGTTACAAGTTGTTGTATTGATTAAAAACATGTTTTCTAGCTAAATCTTGTAGTTCGGGGATAAATTGAAGTTCCACTGGTTATATTGTAATTCTCTTTTCACTTAATCATTTTGATGATCTCTGTATTGATCGGCGAGATCGATATTGATTTCATCCAATTGCTTGTACCACTAGAACATAATATCAAGATTTCACGGTCAGTTTGAGAGATTGGTTGTGGAAACACTTTTCAAAAGATATTAAATTCAAAATACTTTAAGACTTACGGTGAGTTCGTCTTGTTGTCATTTTTCAAACGGTTCACAGTTGATTAATTTTGGAGTTGTGAACTCTCAAATTGATTGTCTTGTGTGACTTAACTACTGGAAAGTGAGGTGATTCATTCTTTTTAAGGTGGTACTCTACAAAAACCTTTAAGTGAATCGGAATACCTTAAAAATTAGTAGAATGAATATTTTTTCCCTGAGTGTTTTAATAGATTGTTCTTTAATCAGCGTATTATATCTCTGTGACTCCATGTTTTCAACTATTTCTAGCTTCAATCTAGTTTAAATATATGTTTTGAAATATTTTGTCACTCTACTGCTTAATAAAAAGTAAAAAAATCCACTCTGTTGTTGACAACAGTGGAGTTTTTGAAGGTTTTGTGAAGAATAGTGGTCAGAATTTCCTTCCTTGTGGGTTCGACCCTACTTTCCACAAATACAGTAGTTAGTAGGAATATAAATTTTAAACTTTGACCGACTTCAACAACAGTTCAGGTCAATCCCCTTGGAGGGGATATGACCAGCCTTTCTAGCCTGTGTGTGAGGTGTGTGTGTTTAAATGTAATTGTACCCCCAAGTACCTAATATATATATTCACACATATATAAATATATTAATATAATATATATATATATATATATAATGTGTGTATATATGTATATATATTTATTTATTGATATAATCACATTAATTAATACGTATATATAAATATATATTAATTTTGATATATATTCACAGATTAATTTATATATATATATATATATATATTCATATATACATATATATAACTAAAAATATAAACTTATAAATATTTATATATGCACACATTAATAGATAATATAAATATAATATGTATATATTAATTTAAATATATATATATATAAAGTTATAAATATAATTGTATTAATTTATACATATATATATGTATATAAATTTATAAGTATATTTATATTAATTTATATATATATTTGTTAATTTATATGTTAATATATATATTGATAATATTACATATATGATAGTATGACATTAAAAATAAAATTTATATATATATATACACACACACACATGGATAACCACACACGTATATAAACACAGAAGCACAAAAGTTAAAACATGGTTATACTTAATTAATAATAACTATATAAAGGATCATTAATGAATATATGTATAAATATATAAATTAATAAGAATATTTATATTAAGTTATATATAGATATAGTGTAATTTATATATCTATATATATTAGTTTTTATATATATGCATATATATTAATCAATAATAATTAAATAAATTATCATTAATGTATAATTTAATACATATACATATAAATAAATTAATATATATATATATATATATTAGTTTATATATCAATATAAAATATACTTATAAATTTATATATATATATATATATTAATTTTTATATATTGGTATAAATATACTTATATATATATATTAATTTATAAATTAATACATATATATATATATATATCAATATATATTAATTTAAATTTTAGTATAGATATACTTATAAGTTTATATATATTAATTTATATATAAATTCAGAACTATATTAGTATAGAGTAAAATATAAACAGTGTGTTTATTACAACGCATGCAAGAAGAAAACCGGCTCGGGGACTTGATCCCGTGACCGCAGCCCTAAACCCCCTTACCACCACAACTGTCTGCATGGGGCATAGAGTAAAATACAATATATTATATTGGTAAAAAATTATTAACTCGTGTGTTTTTTGTCTTTTCCATCTAAAATAACTCACACATCATGGGTTCAAACCCCCTCGATCATTATATTTTATTTTTAAGGGAGAGGGGTGGGGTGGGGAGGGGCGAGGTGGTAGTGCGAGGGTCGATGGGATGGTGAGCGGGGTGTTAGCTGTTAGGAAAGGAAGTCAGAGTGAGTGAGTTATTAGGGAGTTAGATTCATATGAGGGATTCGGAGCGAGTGAAGTGTCATATAAGGGAGGGGTGGGGGATGGTGGAGGGAAGTTGTGTCAGAGCGAGGGAGGGGGAGAGGAGGTTTGTCAGGGTGGAAAGCGAGGTGTCAATGTGATGGGAGAGGGGAGGGTGAGGGTGTAGGATGAGGTAGAGGAAAATGTGAATTAAATTTTTAAAAAACTTGTATTTGTTGTGAAATGGATCAAACACCGATTGAAACCGTAAATAATTTCAAACCGGAAATGTAAGATTGATCGTTGGAAAAGCATGTCATTGTTGAAGAGAGCATCAAATTTGTGTATGATGATAACAATGATAAATGGAAATAAAAATACAAGATAAATACAAGAAGTATAGAACACAATATAGATCCAAAAGTCCACAAAATTTCATTAACATATCACCATATTTATAGAGTACATGAGATCTGGTCCAACAGTGAGAATGTAGAAGGTTATCCATTAAGAGAGAAATTAATTGGGAATTGAGGAGTAATTATTATTTTCATAATTATGACATCCATTAATAATGTTTCATAACACTCCCCCTTGGATGTCATAATTTCATGGAATCTTATATAATATTCACTTAAAAATCCTATGGGAAAAATAAGTGAATCCAAAGTAATTGAATTCCATGTCATGCTACATCATTGAAACCCTTATCAAGAAAACCTAGTGGGAAATATGATGAAGGAAAAAAGAGTATAGTGTTCTCAACTCCCCCTGATTATATCATTTAATTGTGTCTCCAGGACATCAATTAATATTATTATTTAATTATATCTTCAGGTCATAGGAGGAAGACCATAGGTAATAATGAATGGTTTCATTAAAAACTACAACTCATAGGGAAGACCAAAAATGTCCATTAATTATAGATATCTATAATAATTTATAAAATTCCCTTGTATATCTGTTATGATGTATAATTGACTCGTTAAAAACCTCATCAAGGAAAAACCCTTTAGGGGAAAACTCTTGATTAGGGAAAAAGAGTACAATAGCATCAAGTCCCCAGAGTGTTTCCTCATTAAAAACTTTATCAAGAAAACCCAATGGGAAAAACTTGACTAAGGGGAAAATAGTAAAACAGTTACATCTCCCATTCATGATGATAATCATTTAACTCCTATAATGTCCATGATCAATTAATAACCAAAACATTCAGTTTTTAATTTCAAAATAATAATAATAATCTATACCCTTTATATTTCAATGAATATGGAAGAACATTACCTTTCATCATAATGTGATTTATTTTTATTTTCAAGGTACATATGCACATGTACATGTATATCCTTCAGGGATAAATAAAATGTGCATTTATATTTAATCCTTTTGGGATAAGTATGTTCTTCATCAAAGCCTTATATATAACTCTTAGAAACAAGTGATTTAATTTTTTATTAAGGGTAAAACCATTTAAAAAATAAATATTTTTTCTTTAGGATGATTAATTCAAAATACAAGGACATTCCATGTAAGTCATTGATTTTAGAAAACTCTTCAAGATGTTAGATGTTTTTCAAAAAATCTTAATACTATGATGAATATAATGATTCACACAAACCATGGGATGATAAATTCAATTAATATTCTTTATTAACTTAATATGGATACATGAAATACATCTTATTTAGTTCACCCCATAATTTATCATATTGGGTGAAACTTTCATAATTTTGAATATGATTCAGGCATTTCGAACCCTTATGAGGTTCATATAAATATCCAAATATACAAGGAATAATATTTCTTATAATAAGATCATCAATATTCAATAGTCTTGGTAGTTTGGATAATCAATCCAAAACATTTTATGTTGAACATATCATAAATTAATTTAATAATTTTGGCCAATTATTATGATGTCAACATCTATCAAAATCCATTATCATCGGTGAGTTTTAAAATAATATCAACAACATATGATTGATATATCATAATTTTTTTGGTACCAGTGTCACTTCAGAGACAATACCTAAAAATATATAATGTTTTCAATATATTAATTTTCATCATCAAGGGAAAATATATATATTGCTTTCTACTCATGATGAACAATTATTTTATATAATCAGTTAAACCACACTTTGGGTGTGTTTAATGAGACTATTGATTTCCAACACTTTGCATTCATTTAAGTGTTGTGAGCATCATGTCAATGGTTCTGAAGAACCATATTGTATATTTCATGTGATGCTTAATATATATTTTAATCAACATGCATAGCATGTAATGTATACTCACCAGCAGAAAATAACACACATAATCATTTAGTGGATGCATCTTTCATATATATGGGTCACATGGTATGTGGGTGCACCCATATATAATTCTTTATAAGTATATAGGAAATTTATTTCCATAATATCTACTAATTATATAAATAATTTACCTCAAAAATGGGTACCTCATGTTAAATTATTATATAGGGTGATTCATAATAACATAATGAGAATGAATTCATTGATAATTTAGTAGACATGAATCCATTAAATAAATTCATCATTCCCCCCTAATGTATTTTTACTATGTTATCTATAAATCAATGCTCATGTATACATGAATCAATATTTTTCAATATAATTGATCCGGGATAGACTAAATCATCATGTCATATATTTAAAGTGCTAGGATTGGTAAACTTGTGTTTTACCATTATTGATTTGATTGTACATAGAAAATTATTTATAATCACTTTTTATAAATTCTTATTACATATAGAGGTACCTCTTTTATCTGGTGTCTTCATATGATATTCATTTTCAATAATACCATTCATATATCTCATCGAGACTTCATATATAATAAATCATTAAGAATTTTTACTAACATATAGGAATATATTCACTTTTTGAGTCATTAATTAATTTTATCTACCGGTAAATGTACTTATATGAGCATATACTAACTCATATATGAGTTCTTTTGAATAATTTAATCAAAATAATATTTATAAATATTTTTCTTCAAGATCAATGCATATAAGATCTCTAGGATATTTCATTGTGCAAACTCATATTTTTCATTATAATATCCACTTATGGTGGTTAACAAATTCATAATATAATCATAATATGTTAGGTCCATCACCAAGAGAATTATTGCATATTTTAAAACATCCAAAGTATTTTGGATCTTCAGGCCCAAATATTATTTTACAATACATATACCTAGGATAGGATCCCCCATGTCTTTTGAAACTAGTGAATGTGGTAGCAAAAATCAATGTGGAAGAATATTCTGGATTCACAACATACACCTTATCGCCATCCAAAATTATAATTCATAAACAACATTCACTTTATCAAATGAAGGATAAATTGTTTGATCAAACTTCATAAACTCTCAAATATTCATGATATCACAAATCATATTGAAATTTTCATGAATAATTTCATTCACTTGAAGGAATGAGATATTGGAATTAAAACTACATTCACATCGGGGAATGAATTCATTCATCAGATTTCATGATACATGAATGATAATTCATAATTTATAAATAATGATCATCTTGCATAAAATATAAATTTTATTGATTATGATGATCATTATTTTAACCACTTTAGGTGGTAAAATCATTTTCATAAAATATATCAGATTATCAAAACTATATAATTAAATCATTTCATTTATTAACTATATGAATAGAAACATCCACTTCAAGGGAGAAATAAATTACATGAGATGGTATTGATAATCCATATGAATATGATAAATAATAATTTTCCCTTGATATTACTATTTCAGGAACAATAATTGATAAATGAAGATGTTATTCAATATAATTTCAGACGACATTATTTTAATATCATCCTTCAGGGATGCATTATTTTATAAATATTAATAAAATTCATTATGATTTGTAAATATTTTCTACCATCAAACCACTTTTGGTGGTTATATTATTATCATTTATTATAAATAATATATAGTACAGTGATCATTTGAAAAACATCATATTCAGCTCAAACTTGATTTATAATAAATCATGTATATTTGAATTCACTTCAAGGAATAAAATAAATAATTTTCAATAAATATTCTCATTCACTCTAGGGAACATAATAAAAATATTTGTTCGAGTTTTATAGTGTATTCAAGATAATTGCGTGAATATTCAATTCAGTAATTTCATCAATTTCATCCAGTTAGATGGATTAATATATATAATTTATATTTACACTTTTTTATCAAGAACATTTATTTTCTCTAAAACATTTTATAAGACATAAAATAAAGATAAAGGAAATAAAACAATGTGATATTTACACATATTCAAAGTAAATATCATATTCATTGTGATCCTTTATATATCATAATCAAACTTGAAACCTTTAGGGTGAACAAAGGAATAAGTGAGATGAAGTTTAATGGTTAGTGACATGATTAGCGAACTTTGGCTCAATGTACAATAGGTACGTGATGTTAATCACTGATCACCAAACTTCAGCTTGACATACAGTAGTAATGTGATGTTTATCATTCAACCACTTCTGGTGGTGTTGTTTTATTCTTTTATTTTATGAATGATGTTTTTCATGACATCAACCACATAATTTATTAATCACATTCTCTTCATGGAATGAAGTTAACTTTTTCATTCGTAAGTCATGATATCTCTTCAGAAGCTCATTATTTTTCCTGCAACAAAAGATTAAGAAAATTAAATAATATTTTTAGATTTATCAATAGGGGAAAAATAAATTTAACAATATATTTCATATAAAATAAGACTCACCTTTTGATGTAGCACTTCGAATGAGTGGATTCGATGCAAACGTGAATGATTATGTCAAAAGAAGTATGTTTATAAAAAATATGTGGCATACATTTTTCTCGTGATACTTATCTTATTTGGATGATGACACCGTCATCATAATTTGCAATGCTAAGAAGACGATTGTTTTAATAATGTGTTATAAAATCTATCAAATGCCGATTGAAACTGTGAATAATTCCAAAACCAGAAATGTAAGACCGGTCATTGGCGAATCACATAATTGACAAAGTGATCATTTAATTTGTGTATGGTGATGACAATGTCAAATGGAAATACAAATACAAGAGAAATACAAGAAGTAGAGAATACAATGTACATACAAAAGTCCACAAAATTTCATTAACATATCACCATATTTATAGAGTACATGAGATCTGATCCAATGGTCAAAATATAGAAGGTTTTCCATTAAGAGGGAAATTAATTTGGAATTGAGGATGCATTATTATTTTCATAATTATGATATCCATTAATAATGTTTTATAACAGTATTCACCTATGTTTCAGAAAACATGAGTAGAAAAAATTCTCATTTAAAAAGGATGAACTTACCCACATTTCAGAAAGTGTGGGTAAATTATCACCATTTTACCCATTTTTATAAACATAGGTAAAACAACCATGATTTACTTGGTGTTTTTACAAAAATGTCAATAAATAACTTAACCGCTTTTATAAATGTGGTTAAAATAAAATATAAACACTGATAAACATTTTTTTATAGTGAAACATATATTATTTTACTGAAATGATTCCATTCATATGTTATTAGAATCTATTTTATCCATTAATTATGACATATCCTTCATTACCTCTCACTAAACTCTTTTCATAAGTCGTTACTATGTCAAAATATAGGTTTTCCAAAATGGTGTCTTTTCATTTCAATTTTTCTATTAATTTTTACAATAACATAAGTTATATTTTAAAAAAACCCTAAAATAGTATTTTAATTATAATATAATATTTTTATAAAATTAAAATATTTATTGGGTTTTCCCTTCATTTAAACTCTTTCAAAAAACATTACTTATTATGATAGTTTTACAGTACCTAAGTAAACAATGATGTTTTCATAAACTAATGTGTTTCATAGATATTCTTCAAAAATTATTTTATGATTGAATATAAAATTAATATTTAAATAATTTCATGATTATGATTATATAGTGTTAAAATATACATCATGAAAAATAAATTAAAAGTAAACAATTATAATTATTTTTAATCATAAAAAAACAAGCTTATTGAGGAAGACTCTCTAAATGGTAACTATTTCATTACCTATTGAACTAATTTTCTTATGGAATGATATGAACATAATACCTTAACACTTATAGATCTTATATGACCATTAGACATGGGACTTTTACTATTAAAAATATATCAAAGCTATTTTTGGAGATTGTAAACCAAATGACCGATGTGAATAATATCGATTTAGTAAATGAATGAAACGTGATAATAAATGAAATAAAAGGAAAAATAATAAGGAATTAACATGAAAAAGGTTCTTAATCAATTTAATAATTAAGATAAATTTATCATCCAAATTGGTAGAGGATGTATGAGATGATTTGGGACTCAAGGTAAGGAGATTCTTAACTATATTCTCTTTTATTGAGTTATATCCTTTCTTCATTGGCTATATTATTCTATGATTATGTGCATTATAACCCCTGGTTGTTTTATATTTTATTTCTTCTTGTTTTATATGGATTGAAATTTTTTTCACATATTCTCTTCCTTGATAGATTCTTACTTCACATGTTATGATCATTATAAGGGTTTTTTATCTCACTTTGAATCAATATTGACTATATTGAATTTTCTATTTGGGAATATTGTATATTTTTTGTATTTAAAATCATAACCATTTTATTTTATTCTATATCCATATTCTTTATTTTATTTTCATCCTTATCAATACTTATATTATTAATTAAGGAAAATTTCTATTATATTTGACTTTATTTATAAAAAATGTGAAAGAAATCCCTTTCTTAACATTTTCTGAATGATCTGATTTTCCTACCATTTTCTTTGGTTTTATTTACAAAGTTTCATCTATAAGTTTTTATGTTTTTTAAAATTAATTTTTATTCTCATTGTTTTATACATGATTTAATTTGAAATAAAATCTATTAAAAAATTAATGGATTTGTTTTCCTACAAAAATTGTACTTTCTAGTTTTAAAGTATTTTCCTCCACACTATTTTAAGAAGATTCCATGGATTTATATTCTTAATAATATTAACTAATGTTTTATGTGTTTTTTTAAATTTTAACTTTCTTTATGGGTTTTTTTACAGGTTTTTTTATAAGTTGAAAAATAATTTTTAAAAGTTTTATGATAAAAAGGGAAATATTTTAAATTTTTTATTCAAACTTAGATACTTGAGAATTTTATATGATAGGTGAGCATAGGATATAGTTATATAATTCATTGGGTAATGATTTATTCTCTAGATAAATGATGATAAAATTAACTGGATATAATTTATTCCATTATGGGTTATTATAAATAACTTATTATATAAGTTATTACATTAAAATGGTGATTTGAAAAGGTGATGAATATGGTTTCCCAAGATACCTTCATGTTTTTCTATGATTTCTATGAGTTTTAATGGTTTTTTCTAAGAGATATTTGTTTTCATTAGTTATTATGGGTTATTTTATGAACTCAAAGTTTATTATTAAAAAGAGAAAATTTCTCATGGGTTTTAAATATTTTCCAATGGCCTATCAGGTTTTCCATTTTTTATACCCCTAACCAAGATTTGTTTTCTCGTATCATGTTTTCAAATTAATTTTACATGGATTAAGGATTAGTGGGAATGATTATGAAGTCAAAGTTATGGTAATGAGGTTTTATCCTTGAATTAAGTGGTTCTATCATTTAAAGATTTTGGATTGATGGAAAAAATCCATTTGGTAAGAAAATTATGGGTTTTTTTAAGTAATATAATTTTCTAAATACTATAAAAACATAAACCTAAAAGGTTGTGTGAATATAATTAATGAATTTTTTTCTTAAAATCATGTATTTATGGGATGGTTATGTTCTAGTATTTATAGTTGGTATCAAAGAATATTTTAGATAAATTTAGAGGTTAGGATTTTATTGGTTGTTGATAATTTAAGAGTTATAGATATAATCCTGGGTTTATAAATTTAAAAATGATCATAAATTCAAATCCAAAAATACCCTTTTGTGTTATTATGTTATTATATTTTAATGTGACTAAAGATATTTTGGGATATGTTTATTAGGTTTTAGGAAGAATACATGATTGAGGTATAGATAATCCTTAGAGTTGGTATATGTTTTGATGTTGAGGTAACAATGGTTATTTGGAGAAAAGGTTATCATATTTTTGGGAAAATATGTTGAAAATTACATATAAAATTGGGGATTTAAAATTGATTTGGTTACTATGTTATTAAGGTTATTTTGGAAAAAGCTCACTATATTTTTAGGAACATTATATTATTAAGGTATATATAATAAATTATTAGTTAGTATGTGATATTATTTTCATGTGGTTAATATTATTTGAGGGATAAATATTAAGTTAATTTTAAAAGAAAATGTGATCAATGTGATCATGAATTTTGGGTTTATAAATTTGGAAATATTTTTATGATTATAGAGGTTTAATTATTTTTAGTATAAATGTTAGGTTGATTTTTTTGGAAGAACGTGTGAAAGGTTTTCCTGATTTTTTCGGTTTTCTTTCCAAGTCCCCATCCTATTCAATTATTGTTTTTATATTTTGTCCTATATGTCTCAAATAAAATATCTTTAAATGAATATGTTACTCATTTACATTCATTTATAATTAATTATTGGTATATTTCCTCTCTTATGGATTTATAGTTCACACACCATGTTTTTCATAAAGTTTTTTGTTAACTCAATTTCCTTTTGTTGAGTTATAATCCATTTTCTTGAACTTTAGCATTCTAAGCTAGGTATATTTTACGATATTATCACATTATATTGTACTTACACTTATGTTTATGTGTTTTTTCATTTCTTTTTGATAAATTATTTTTGATTGATTCTTACATCCTAAAATATGACATTGTAAGAGTTTTTATTAACTAAATCTTATTTAAATGGTTCATATACTCTATTTAGTGAATATTTTCTTTTATGTTTAGTTTATTCTATCCTATGATTGTATTATATTATATTTCCACTTTTTTTGGGGGGGGTTACATTTCTCTTTTATAATTTCCCTTCCAAATTAATTTTACTTTATAAATTATGAATTTCATAAGAGTTTACTTGTATAAATTGTCATTCCACAAGTCATGTTTTATATTTTTCACTAATTTAATTTTGTATAGTGTACTTACCAATCCATTGAAATATCTTATCATAATTTATATATGATTCAATTTATTTATATTTCCACTTCAATATCACTCTTTCATTGTATTTTAATTCATATGTTACCAAATTCATAAGGGTTTTTCTTAACTTAATCTCTATTCCTTGAGTCATAATACTTCTACTTTAATCATTTTCTTTGATGATTAATATATTCTATAATTCTATTTCTCAAATTTTATTTTCTCTTTTTCTTTTGGAAAATTATATTTTTATGTCATGTTCTTCTTCTTTGATGAATTTCTGGTTTTGTAAAAAAAATAACAATATTACTAACTATTCCCCACATCTTTATTGACTATTTTTATCTTCTATGTCCATGTTAATTCTTACCACATATGTTTTATTTTATTATTTTTGAAGATAAATATGCATTATCTTTTGAATAATTCATATTTTACATTATCTCTATTAAGAAGGAAATGTTATATTTCTTTTTCGATGTGGGGTTCCTTAAAACCCATTCAAAAATACTAAAAGGTATTTTTTATCACTTATGTATATTTATTTTATCTTGTACTCCACATTTATTATCATTATTATTATTTCCTTTCAATGTTTCATTATTTGGAATTTATTTGAAAACTATGATTTTTAGATTCCTCTTTCACCCTTTGAAATTGATTTTGAAAATTTGTTGATGTATTGTTGCACTTCATAAACCCTTTTTCATTGGGATTGATGCACCAATAGAAATTGGGGGTTATGGTAAAGGTGTGAATTATATTAATAATAGATAACATATATTTTTATTTTTGAAACTATCATTAGATCTATATTGATAGAATATTATTTTTCATTTTAGAAAGAAAGTATCAGGGAATAAAACTATGAAGGATGATTAGAAGTTTAAGGATTTATATTCTTGAAGAGTAAGGAGTAGTGATATTTTTATTTGTTTTTTAAAAGAAGATAAAATTTTGAGAACTCAATTTCATTAAGGGAGAATGTGACCACTCGTGTATTTTTAATAATATATCGCTTTTACAGCTTATTAATACATAAGATTATGAATTTATATATTTAATTTAAATATGTATATATATTTATATCAAGTTAAAAAAATATTATATAAAAAACTATATACTCACTATACATTAAAATTATTTTATTTACTTTATGATAGAAAATATGTTTTATTTAAGGGGTAAATATGTTTTCTTAAAATGGTTTATTATTATGATCTATTTAAATAATTATTTAGTTATTGCATATTTATGCTTATTAAATTGATTTATATTTATATTTATTAATATGATAATTATATGATTAATTTTACCAATGTATGAAATAAGAATATTGTTTTTCATTTTTAAAAAGAATAGTTTTTATTCTAAATAAATTAATTATCCATATACTATATGGTTTTATTTAAAAGTTAAATTTTAAAATTTTAAAATTTTAATTTGATAAAATGGACTTCATTTTTGGGATCATCATATTGAAATTATCTGAGGATTTTCACACCCTGATTTTTATTCTCTTATTTTATTTTGGTTTATCATTTTGTTCCTAGTATGTGTCTTGTGTTTCGGGTGTTTTGGATTTAAATTTTGAGTTTTAGTCTATTTTCCTTCTGTTGTAGGGTTTAGGTGAATATTTAAGGGGAAATTGTGTGGCCTATAGCGGCTGAGTCTCTTTTTAGTTCATTTTTAACTTGTATGGTTTGAGTTGTATGGATTCAGCATGGTTTGATCTAAATTGTGCGTCTCCTAGAAGAAATTGGGGTGTTCTTTGGATGTTTCTAGTCAAGGGCACATGGCCTAATCATGGTTACAAAAACTATGTGGAAGGAATGCGCATGTTTTTATAATTTTTTATAGAGTCATGTCGCATGGTTAGCGCACAGTTTACCAAACCATGTGGCCGAACTATGAAGGTTCCCAGTGTGTCTAGTAATGGGTGCACAGTTGGTGTATAGTTTGGGAAATTGTGTTTCCTAACTATGAAAAGTTCCGAAGTGAGTTAAAGTTGCGAAATTACCTTTCTAACCTCTCAAATTTTTAACCCAAACTCACCCTCTCTCCCTTTCTTGGCTTGTGTGACCTAGGGGGATATCATCCCTTCTTCTCCAAGTCTCTCCTCCTCTTCTGAGGTAGGAATCAAGGGGTTTTTTCATGTTTTGGGGATACAACTTCAAGGTAATCTCCTTATCTCTTCTTCCTCTTCCCTATTATTCCATTTTCCTTATGGTTACTCTTCTCTCTTAGTCTTATGGGGCTAGGTTTATTATTTCCATTTTTTTAAATTGGGGGTTTTGTGTTGTTAAGGTTAATCTTGGTTAATCTTGTCTTCTTGGACCCTTGTGAGGTTGTTTCTGGTGGGAATTGTTGAAAAAAAATTTGTATTGAGGTAGGTTTTCCGTTGAACTTGTCCTTTAAATTTAAGAATCATTGATTTTTTACTTTTCAAACCTTCCTTGGATATTAATTACTGATGTATGATTTTTAGAATAATTTTTTGATATGAAATTAGGTGATTTCCTTCTTGTTTTGAAGTATATTTAATTTTTTGGTTAATTTATGCATGCCAAGTGTTTTTTAAAATTATTGTTTGGTATTTACACATGATTCATGGTTTCTAAAGTCTTTTTTTAGCTTGGTAAATTTATTTATCTTCTAAAATGATTGTTTGGGTTTCTTAAATTTATTTTCAAGTGGTTTGGGAATTGTAAATGATGTGTTGGATTCTTTTTGTAAGTGGGTGGTTTCTAAAAGAGTGTTTGGGGCCCATTTGGAAATTTTATAAAATTGGTTCTCTTAAAATATCTATTTGGATGATTCTCTTATCTTGGTTATGTTTAATGGTATGGGAGGTCCTGGGTAGGGGACTCCCTTTGTGAAAAAATTGTTGAAAGGCAAGGGATTATTCCTTAGGGTTATTTAGTGTGATGCTTATGTTTTGGCATATATATATATATATGTGTGTGTGTGTGTGTGTGTGTTTGGTTTCTTGTCTGATTTTTCTTGGTTCACCCCACTTTGGTCTTTACATGGAAACTTGTCATAGCTGGCGTATTTTCAGTGAACAATTACCACACTAGCTTAGGATTCTGCTCTTGATAGTTTCCCTTAGTATAAACCTTGATCTTCTTTGGGATTAGACCCCTCAGTTAGACCAGGTAGGGTAAGACCGAGTGTGCGGGTGAATTTATTTCATCAGGTGATGCAATATTATGGTATGAGTCTGGTTTTAGTATGTTTTAGATTATCCACTGATTTCCTATGTTCTACCATGTTCTTTGTCACTTAGTTGTCTATGACGGATGATTGAGTTTCCTTGTTCAGTTTGTTACTCATATGTGTTATATTCCATTTCCCTTGTTATGTGATCACTGCTTCTACTTCCTTATTTGGTGTAATTATTTGGTAAAATAGATGTGTTGGTTTCCAAATGTTTATAAAAAACTTTTAAAATATTTTTTACATATTATCCTCCCTCTCTAAGTAAAAAACATCATCCTTTTAATCTAAAATTCTAATGTATCCTTCTTTGAAAAGAATCTGGTTCTAAATTAAAAAGGTAAATGGACCATGTTTTGTTTGAAAGAGGAAATGTGTGAAAATATAGTCTTATATATTTTATTTAAAACTTGAAATTGATGGATCTTTTGATTTAAAGGAAATTCATTGGGAATGGTTTTTTTCGATCACACCTACTAAGTTTTAATACTCACACCTATAGTTTATTCTGGTTTTTAGTATTTAGTGTAGGTTCCATCTTGATCTCAATCACCATTGGTGATTTTGGGTTCAGGATTGGAGAGTGACCCATAGGGTCACATGGTGGTGTAGTGGTCTTTAGGTTCAGTTGATTTTCTTTTCCATTTGGTCGTATATCCTATTTGTATAAATGTTTAGTTTAGTTATTATAATTATTTTGGGTTTCTCTATTTATTTATTCTATTTTGTTTATTTATATTGGTATAAATCATTCTCCTTGGTTCTCATTGATTCCATTGGCACTTGTCGCTAGCCCGGGAGGATCAAGAATTCCTCTTAAACCTTGTTGTGGGCTGACTCAGGTGACTGGATTGAGGTTGAACTGGGTTGGTTCATGAAAAAAATAGTATCAGATATTAGGTTCTTTATAAGAACTATATTTTAGAGCACCCTTTTTTATTTGGGATGTCAAGTTAGATGGGGTAGGACTACCAAAACTTAGATTATAGGTATGAGTAAGTGTCTAGCCAATAATTTCTATTATGAACCTTGGGTTTTCATGGGAAGTTGGATTTTTTGGCTTATTTGGTTCTTTTGGGATGTTTGGTGTTTAGTAGAATGAAACAAGAGTTGGGATAGTGGTCTTAGTGAGCTCATAGGTCCTATAAATCCATTTAGATCCAAAGACATGTCCCTAAAAGATTTTATGTGTCGGTGGTGTGATTGGAATATAGTTTCCAACCATGTGGTTAAGTCACCCATTGACACTAGTTTCCCCATGTGAGTTTTTTTGGGTCCTTATGATCTTGAGATCATTTTGAAAACCTTATTTTGAAATTGTGAAATCCTTATTTCAATAAGTAATGCTTGTTTGTTGGAATATGGAAAATGAGTTTTCAAAAAAAATAATGAATGTTTTAGAAAGTGGATTTTTAATTAGATTATTTTGGGGTAAAATGGGGATTGGTTTTTCAAAAATTGTATTTTTATAATAAAAATATAGGTTTTATTGAAATTAGTTGTTTTTATAAATGGAAATCAATTTTGAAATGGAGTGGTTTTGGAAAAATTTCTTGGGAGTTTCTGAAAAGTTTTGTGAAATTTGAAATGGGAAGTGGATTGAGGATTTGAAAATTGGGTTGAATGTTTTGTTTCAAAAATGGAAATATCTTTTTTGAACTTTGGTATTCTTATGAATTCTCACATTCATGGATGTGTGTGAGTAAGTGGATGAGTAATTGAATGAGTGGATGGGTGATGAAATGGGTGGATGAGTGCCTAGATTGGCATGGGAATATATGTGAGTGAGGCTCCATGGAATACCATTGGTGAGTGTGAAACTTACCAAGTTTTTTTTATTTTAAAAGTGTTTTTAAGAAGAATCTTGTGATATTTTTAGAACCTATGGTCGTGTAGCTCATTTTATTATAATTTTGGAATGTTTTATAAGTGTTATTTCAAGTTTCAGTTCTTGTTGGTGAATTGGTTTTGATTGAGTTATTGGTTTTATTTTTGTTTACTGTACGCCCCCACTAAATATTTGATGGATATTTGAGGTAAAGATATGGGTGGTTCACTATTAGTGGAATATCTATTTGATCAACCTAATTACTTCCTTATTGAGATTCAGAAGATGAATCCTCCTCTGTTATATGGCCATGTGGGTCCTTTTGAAGAGGAAGAGTGGATGAGACAAATTGAAAGGATCTTTGGTTTACTCAAGTTGTATGAGTCTCTAAAGGTTAATTTTTCTACTTTTATGCTTGAGGGTCCAAGATGGAAGTGGTGGAAGTCATTCATTTAAAACAATCCTTGGGAAGACCTTTCTTGGGAATTCTTTAAGGCTTCACTCTTCTATCAGTATTTCTCTAAGGTTGTGAAGGTGAGGAAGGTGATAGAGATGTGTTGTCTTCAGTAGGGTGATGGATCAGTGTTGGAATTTTTTTCATCATGTTTAGGACATAGTTCCTTATCTTTTGGAGTGGGACGAGGATGATTCTTTGAAGGCTCAACATTTTAAAAATGGGATTTTTCCTGATCTGAAATTGAAGATGTCAGAGTTTGGTCTAACCTCCTTTGCTAATGTGGTGAGGAAATATTTTTCAGTTAAATCTATGTTGGCAGTGGTTCTTGGGACAGCCTATATTTCTCCATTCCCTAGAATCGGTGAAGGGAATACTAGTAAGGAGATCATAAAGTATCCTGAAGCTAGTGGTTCTTTTTGGGGAATCAATAGGCCTTTAGATCTTTCATCAAATTCTTCTTGACGTGGGACCCTGGTGTGTCATCAATATGACAAGTCGGGTCACAAGAAGTTGTCATGTCCAAGTGACCCAAAGATCTTCCATACCTATGGATGCCTGGGTCATTTTCAACAGTTTTTTTGGGGTGTTTCCAAAAAGATATGTGGATCTATATCCACCCTTTCAAAAGACACCCCATCCCATTTGTAAGAGTAAGGTGTGGGTTTGGGTTCATTTTGAAGGCCCTTTCCAATTAATGTTTCTTCTATTGTAGTGGTGGTGTTTTTTAGTGTTTTTTTCTTATAGTAGTAAGGAAAATTGAAAAATTCGAGAACCTGGGTCTTAATGTAATCATGTCTTTTAGAAATTATAAAATTTTCTATATTAGGTGGAGGTGTGTTATTTTGTGTGTCATGTTCCTGCTGATTCTTGTTTGGGATGGAAGAGGATGATGTGTGCATATCTTACAAATCCCTATTCTGGTGGAAGTGACTTGTTAGAGTTAATTGAGTATATTGGTGCTTCATGTTTTTTAGGTATCTTCTAGGGTTTGTGTATGGTTGTTCTAGTTTATAGTATTGGTGTTGATGGGTGGTGTTGGATGGGTACATGATAAAAATTATAAAATGGTGGTGATTCCATTTTAGCCTCCCGTGTTAGAAATTTAATTTTTCCTCTGGTGTTGTCTTAGAAATAGGTGGTCTCCTTCAGAGTTGTTTGATCTTGAGTCTTTTCCACTTGGGTGGAAATTGGGATTTTAGGGAGTTTTTCCAATGGTTTTTTTTGGAAAGGTTGTGGCAAGGTTGTGGAATTTATGGTTCAAGTTTTCCATAGTTTTTCATGAAATGGTTTAGGTTTGTTGGTAAGTTTCATGTAGAATTGTGTGTTTTTGTTCTATTCTTAGTCAAGGTGCTTTTCAGTTTGAGGAATAACATCATGTGAGTGTGTTTACCTTTATCTTTGATTTATCAACTGGAGAAGTTATAGCTTTATGGGGGTAGAAATTTTTATGGTGGGGAGAATTGTCACACCTCATTTTTTATTCCCTTATTTTATTTTGGTTTATCATTTTGTTCCTAGTCTCTCTCTTGAGTTTCAGGTGTTCTGGATTTAAATTTTGAGTTTCGGGATGTTTTCTTTCTATTGAATGGTTTAGGTGCACAATTAAAGAGGAAACTATATGGATTATTAAGGTTAAGTCTCTTTTAAGTTTATTTTTAACTTGCACGGTTTGAGTTTTATGACTTCATCGTGGTTTGATCCAAATCATGTGGATCCTAGAAGAAACCAAGTGGGTCTTTATAAGTCTCTGGTTAGGGACACACAGCCTAATCACGGTTAGGAAAACCATATGGAAGGTGTGTGCATGGTTCTGCAATTTTTTATAGAACTATGTTGCACGGTTGGCGCACAATTTACCAAACCGTGCATCCAAATGATGTGGGTTCCCAATGTTTCTAGTAAGGGGGTGCATAATTGATGCACATTTTGGGAAACTGTGTAGACTAAGCATTCACTGTGTGTAGGTATCTTAAAATTTTGAAATTCTCTTTATACTCTCTTTTATTTTTAACCCCAAATGCCCTATATCTCCCTATCCTGGATCGTGCGGCCTAGGGGGAGCTACTCCCTTATTCTCCAAGAATATCATCCTATTACTAGGGTGTAATCAAGGGTTTTATTGATGTTTTAGGGCTATAACTTTAATGTAATCTCCTTATCTCTTCTTCTTCTTCCCTATTATTCTATTTTCCTTATGGTTCCTCTTCTCTCTTGGTCTTATGGGTCTATGTTTCTTATTTCCCTTGGTTTACATTGGGGTTTTTTTGTTAATGTTCCTCTTGGATTGTCTTTCCTTCTTAGACCCTTGTAATGTTTTTTTGGGTGGCCATTGTCGAAGCACTTGTATTTTGAGGTAGGTTTACCATTGCACTTATCCTTTAATTTTAATAATTGTTGATTTCTTACTTTTTTTCACCTTCCTTGTATATTAATTAGTGATGTATGATTTTTATAATAATTTTTTGATATGAAATGAGGTGATTTCCTTCTTATTTTTTAAAGTATATAGTATTTATTGGTTAATTTATGCATGTCAAGTGTTTGTTAAAATGCATTTTTGGTATTTCTACATGATTCATGGTTTATAAAGTGTGGTTTTGGATTGCTAAATTTATTTATCTTCTAAAATGATGGTTTGGGTTTATTAAATGTATTTTTAAGTGGTTTTGGATTTGTAAATGATGTGTTGGTTTCTTTTTAGAAGTGGGTGGTTTCTCAAAGAGTGTTTGAGGCCCATTTAGAACTTTTATAAAATTGGTTCTCTTGAAATCTCTCCTTGGATGATTCTCTTGTCTTGGTTATTTGAATGGGATGGGAGGTACTTGGTAGGGGAATCCCTTTGTGAACTATTAGTTGAAAGGAAAGGAATTCTTCCGTGGGTTGATTCAGGGTGATTCTTATTTCTAATGCTTATGTTTGTGATATATATATGTGGTTGGTTGCTTTTTTAGTTTTTCTTATCCCACCCCACTTTAGTCTTGACATCGGAACCTAGAATAGCTAGCAGATATTTGATGAATGGTTGTTGCACTGGATTAGGATTTCACTCTTTCTAGTAGCCCTTAGTATGTACCTTACTCTGCTTTGGGATTGGGCCCCTTGGTTAGACCAGGTAGGGTAAGACCAAGTGTGTGGGTGAATTGATGTCATCAGGTGAGGCATGCCTATGGGATGAGTCAAGTTTTGGTGTGTTCTAGATTATCCAATGAGCACCTAGATTCTCCCATGTTATTTGGAACTTATTTTTCTATGGTGGATGATTGAGTTTCCTTATTCTATTGGTTACTCATATGTGTTATATTCCATTACCCTTATTATGTGACCATTGCTTTTGCTTACTTTTTTTTGTACTTATTTGGTAAAAGAGATGTGTTTGTTTTCAAATGTTTATGGAATTTTTTTTAAAATGTTTTAAACCTTATACTCCCTCTACAAGTAAAAACATCATTCCTCTCCTCTAAAATTTTAATGTATTATTCTTGGAAAAGAATTTGGTTCTAAATGAAAAGAGGGAAATGGACTATTTTTTATTTTAAAGACAAAATGTGTGAAAAATATTATTTTATATATTTTATTTCAAACTTGAAATTGATGGATATTTTGATTTAAAGGAAATTAATTAGGAATATATTTTTTTGGGAACGCCTACTAACTTTTAATACTTATGTCTATAGTTTCTTCTTATTTTTAGTCTTAGGGGCGGGTTCCAACTTTGTCTCGATCACTGTGGGAAATGTTGGGTTTGGGATTGGAGAGTGACCCATGGGGTCATGTGGTGGTTTAGTGGTCATCAGGTTTAGTTGGTTTTTATTTTATGATGGGTTGTATCTCTATTTTGTATAAATGTTCAGTTTAGTTATTGTAATTATTTTGGGTTTCTCTGTTTATTTTCAGTTTTTTTTATTTATATTGGGTAAACTCATTCTCTTTCATTCTTGTTGATTACCTTGGAACTTTTCGCCAGCCTAGGAGGATCGATAAAACCTCTCAGGCCTTATTTCAAGCCAACTTGGGTTATTGGATCTAGGTTGACCCGGGTCGGTTCGTGACAAGGTTGAATTTTTTAAATTGTTCTTAACAAGCTGATTTTTTATAAATATTAAAAAAAATAGTTTTTGTGAATATTATACCTTTTATGATGTCATAATGATATAAATATGACATAAAAATTTATTAATATTATGAAACATATATTACATTATTATATAGTAAAAATATCATAGAAAAATTATTCAATTAATATAAATTAATTTTTATGTTTAGATAAATATGAAATCATTTATTGGTGTTGACACGATGTTTTTGTAGCACTAGAAAAATCAAATTGATGTCTTTATGATGGTATCTAAAAATTTATAAGTATTTTATCTGCAATAAGAGATGAAAATTACGACTAATCAGTTATTATTATATATATTCATGAATTTTAAAATTATATAATAAGTTAATTATCCAATTTTTTACTCAGCTCTTGTGCAAAGTAAGAAAAGTCAATATTCTTATCTTAAAAATGTTATCATAATATAAATTGGAATAAATAATATTAATAATGGTTTTATATGATTATATTTATGAATAATAAAATATATTTCTATTATTAATTTATTTTTAATATTAAATAATATAATAATTATCCAAAATGTTTATGCAACGTTGATGCCAGGCTTCTTTAAGTAGGAAAAAAGATAAAGTAAATGGTTTTAAAAATATTTAAAATTATAGGATTGGGATGAATTATGGTGTTGAAAAAAATTTAGGGATAAACACAATATGAAATGATATAATTTTTTAAATTTTTATTCCATATTTATTTAGATATTTTTAAAGTCAAATTATGTGAATAACTTTGAAAATGACTTCAAAGGGTATTTAATGTTGAAATATAATTTAAAAAATTAAAAAATCACAAAATATTATATTTAGTTAATTGGTTATTTTTAATGTTTTATAATATCATATATTATCCATTTATGAATGATTTACCATTTTAAAATTACATTCTTGTCCCTTATAGATTGAATATTTGCAAAAATGCCATTAAATTTTGCCTGTACAAGAGGACTCATTTTAACCTTTTCATAACACATACCAATATTTTATCTTTATATTATATATAAATACTTATCTAAACATTACTTTCTATGTTCATAAGAATCTATACTTACCAAAATTCATTTTTTTGAAGGCTTAAGACTCAATCTAAAGGAGATAATTTAAAGAGCATGATAAGGGTTTCTAAGCCCATTTCTCCTTTCCTATTTATGATCCATTATCTTAAAAATATTTTAAAACTTATATTAATTTTAATTAATGATTAAATTAATATATTATTGTAATTAAATTTATCCATTAATTATGATAGATCATCCATTACCTTTCATTGAACTCTATTCATAAACTATTAGTACGTCAAAATGTTGTTTTTTCCAAAAATAGTGTCTTATTGTTTCAATTATCCTATTACTCTTTTTAATAACCTGAGTAATATTTTTAAGTAACCCTAAAATAGTAGTTTAATTATAATATATTATTTTTATAAAACTCAAATATTTATTAGGTTTCCCCTTCTTTTAAACTCTTTTAAAAAACATTGCTTACCATGATATTTTTACATTGCTTAAGTAAATGATGATATTTTGATAAACTTATGTGCTTCATGGATATTCTTAAAAATTAATTTTATGATTGAATATAGCATTAATATTAAATTAATTTCATGAGTATTATTATGTCATATTAAAATACCCATCATAATAAATAAATTAAAATTAAACAATAATGGTCATTTTTAAACACAAAAAATAGGCTTATTGAGGATAATTATCTAAATGGTAACTATTTCATGACCTATTGAACGCATTTTATTATGGAATGATATGAAAAAAATACATTTACACTTATGGATCTTATGGAACTAATGTAAAAGTCACCTTTTACTATTATAAATATACTGAAGTTGTTTTGGAGATTGTGAACCAGACATCCTCAAAACAACTAACATAAATGATAGCAATTTATTAAATGAATGAAACAAGATGATAAATGAAATAAAAGGAATAATAAAATATAAAATAACTTGAAAATTTTTCTTAATCAAGTGGATAATTAATATAAATTTATTTTTTAAGAGGTTATAGGATGTGTGAGGTGAGTCAGGACTTGAGGTAAGGGGATTTTTAACTCAATTTCATTTCATTGATTATATCATTTATTCATTGAATATATTGTTATATGATTTTATGAATTAAAAACCCTGGTTATTTTATGATTTATTTTTACTTATTCTATTTGTATTTACATTTTTTCACATAATATTTTCCTTGATAGATTCTTACTTCGCGTGTTATGATCTTTGTAAGGGTTTCTTTTCCAATCTCACTTTGAATCGAAACTATCTATGTATAATTTTATATTTAGGGATAGTGTATTTTATTTATCTATAAAACCTTATCTAATCTATTTTACTCCATTTCCATATTATATATTTTATATAATACCTCCTCTATAATTTTATGATTTCTTAAGGACGTTTTCTATATTATTTCACTTTTTTAACAAAAGTGTGAAAGTAATCACCTTTTTAACATTTTCTACATGATTATATCTTCTAGTGGTATAATTTGGTTTTATTTATATCTAATTTTTCATGGTTTTATAAAGTAATTTCCATTCTCATTGTTTTATAAATTATTTCCTTTGAAATAAGGTGATTAAAAATGTAATGGGGTTGTTTTCCTTCCAAAATTATACTTTTTATTTTTAAAGTATTTTTCTCCAAAATCTTTCAAGTTCCATGAATTTATCTTCTACATGATATCATATAATGTTTAATGTGTTATATTAAAGTTAAAATTCCTTTATTGGTTGTTTTAAAGTGTTTTTTAAGTTAAAAAATGAGTTTTAAGAGTTTTATGATAAAAAGTGAAATCTACTAAATGATTTTTTCAAATTATGGTACTTAGGAATTATATATGATAATAGGTGATATCAGGATATATATCTACAATACATTGGGTAAATTATTTATTCTCTAGATAAATGATATTTTAATTAACTTGATATAAGTTATTCCATTACATTTTATTGTAAATAATTGATTATATGTTATTCCATTGAAAGGGTTGTTTGAAAGGGTGATGAATATGATTTTACTGGATTACTTCCTGTTTTTATATAATCGTTATGATTTTTAAGGGTTTTATCTTAAATAATATTTTTTTTTTAAATTTTTATGTGTTTTTTTATGATCTCAAAGTTTATTATTAAAAATAGAATCATTTTCATGGGTTTTCAAGACTTTATGATAACCTTTCAAGTTTTTATTTTTTACCCTTTAATGATCTTGGTTTTATCATACCATGTTTTTAAATGATTTTTATTGTGATTAAGGATGATTAGGAATGATTATAAAGTCAAAGTTTTAGTTATGAGGTTTTATCCTTGAATGAAAAAGGTGTATCAATTAAAGAGTTTGGATTAATGGAAAAAATATCCATTTGGTAGGAATAATATAAGTTTTTTTATGTAATAGATTTTACTAAATCCTCTATAACTCTAAACCTAAAATGTCTTGGGAATATAAGTAATGAAATGTTTGATTAAAATCATGTATTTATGGTATGGTTTTGTTTAGGTATTTATATTTCAGCATGAGAAGTCATTAAAAAGGATCTATTTAATGTAGTGTCAGACTACTTTAAGGGAGGTATGATACCAAGCTTAATTTTCAATGATACATGGGTGATTAGACATGATACCAAGCACCCTAAATCCTTTTAATAGTTTAATCCAATTATCATGCGTAATTTCTTGTTTAAAATCCTTACTAAAATTCTCAAGGATAGGTTATCACCTATTCTTAGAATGAATGGCCCGATGGCCTTGATTTTTTATTTATTTTGGATAATCCCTTTTTTAACTAGGTTGAGAGGGAACCCTTACATGACCTGTAGGCCTAGTGACATAAGGCTCGGTACATGACCCAAAGGCCTAGAGGCAAAATTCCCAATACATGACCTAAAGTCCCAACCAAACTACACTAGAATTTCCCCTCCCCAGAATCTACATCATTAAAGGTTCCTAGATCCCCACCTTACATTGATGATCTGCTATAATTTCCTTATGCATAACTGCACGATGTATGGTACCGATGGTGATTTTCATACACTCTCATTCTTCCAATCTAGTTAGCTCTGCTCTAGTGGTTGATACCTGCTCTGAATCATCTTCTGGGACCTGCTATGTGTGGTCTTATTGGAATTCACCATAGAATTTTTGGCCTAAAATCTCATGGCCTGAAGTCATAAGGTGGCCTGAAATCCCATGGACTGAAGGCCTAAGGTGGCCTGAAGGCCTTGTGTCCTGAAGGCCATGGGTGGCCTGAAGGCTCTGTGGTCCGTAGGACTAAATCGGTGTCCCAATGACCCAAATGGATGAATAGTTATAGATACTATAGTAATGATATAGTGACTTATATAGTACAACTATGGTACTTCTATAATAACCAAAAAATCTTCCTCCATCAGGATTTGATCCTAGGTTTAATGATGGCATATGGGGTGTGTTAACCACTTGGATACCACCCCAACTGCTTGCCTATTATTCCCATATTGGTTTCTAAAGAACAACATGACTTAATTTGGAGTATGATCATTCAATTTTAAATGGCCCCATCCTAGTAAATGTTATCAGGAATTGATTGTAATGTGATAAGTGGGAATTTCATTATGATGGTTGACATCTAGAAAGGATATGATTGCATGGAAGTGAACTTCATCCTAAGATTCCTCCATTCATATGGCTTCTCTACATGGCTTTGTGAAATTTTTTCTTAGATTATTTGATTCACCTTGGTTTTTAGTATCTTTTATTGGTATATATTTCATTTTTTTCAAATCCACTCATGGTCTGAGTTAGGGAGACCCCCTCTCGCTTAGGCTATTTAAGTTAGTATTAGATTTTTTTGTCCTGTCCCAGCCCACAAGGGCCCACCTAGCTGAAAATAAGATAAGTGTAACACCATAGTATCACCTCCAATAGTATATGGGTTATAAACTAGCACCAATTAGGTATATCACATACATGTGAGGCCTTAGCCTAAAGTACATGCACACACCCACACATCTCTATACACCAAAATAATGTGGAAAGGATAAAAATTGATACCAAAAATGAATGCATACAACTAATCCCATATAATTTTATGAAAATATTATGTAAAATAAAAAGGACCAAATACAAGCCCACCATAACTGTAAATTATTCCATCCTACTAATGAAAGTGTACTGCTATCAAGATTCAAATCCCAGAACCATATGCGGTTCATCTAGCACGACTAAGCTCCAACAGATCCTAGTCCTCCTAGGACATCATTGAAAGGTATTTTGTCAGTATAAGACATGATGTGGGTGGTAAGATCCCATATAGGGTTGATTATAAACATACTCATTAGGACACCTCAAAAACACCAAATACAAATCATCAATAGAGAGTTAACTCAATGTCACACATGTTAGTCAATTAGAAGGAAAGATAATAATGATCTAGATATTCTCAAAGAAATTCATAATCTCTCAAAGAAAGGTCACAACCTCACTATCAACCTATGATTCTTCCTAAGACTCCTATGTCTCATTCATATAAGGTAACACTTATCAAGTCTCACTGATACTGATGGAACTCATTTGAGAGGTCATACTTATCAGTCCTTTCCATTATCAATAGGTACTATAACTTAAAATATATTGATACATGGGTAGAGGATCACACCCAAGGCCTATGGGGGATGCCTAAACTTATTTGGGATAACCCACTTAGAAATAGATTGTATGCCCTATATGTTAGAAACAAGATACATTACCCAACCTAGGGAAGATTAATAGAGGATCACACCTTAGTCAACATGGAGGGATAGTTAAATATATTCATAACTAACCCGTATAGGGGATCACTCATCATATACTTAGGATGGGATGTCGCATTTCACATTCTTAGGGATGGGCCAAGGGAACACACCCATGGTGATACTTTTATTTTACTAAGGAAAATAAGGGCTACACACTTCCCTGAAAGGGGTACACAACAATATACTAGGGTCACACAGTGTGTCCCACTAGGTTTGGCATTACTGTGTTTATGTCTGTGTACTCTGACTCGTGCTCGTGTACTCTATTCATGCATGTTTACACTATTTGTGTCCATGATCATGTACCCATTGGTACATGATAGGTTTCCATATTTTGATCATATGATATATTGTCAAGTAACATTCCCGTTTAATACTTATCTTCATGTGAAAACCCTATCCGTCATGAAAGGGTTCCACATAGTGTGTGTTCTTCCAAACTAAACACCATGTATATCAGGATTTTCCAAAAACCATTGGTCTTAAAACATATATTCCCATGTCACCTCCTCCTTCGCTTTAACCATGAATCACACTAAAAATTTTGGATCTTATTTTGACCTAACATGAGCTATCACTAGTGGCTAAATTCTGGCCACCCATCTATTTGGAAATTGTCTACCATCTCATTACATCCCCCAAAATCCAAAACCTATAAATTGATATCTTTTTATCCAACAATGATCTATCTTCATCGTTAACAAGCCTCCATGACTCCTTAAATCCTAAATTCAAACCCATGATAATGATTTTTTATTTCAATGATTAATTTCACAATGATCGGTTCCCAAATATAGTAAAACTATCAGTCAGAGAAAATATTGACGATGAACATTTGAATAAGGCTAAAAGAAAATAATGAAACACAAGAGTTAGAAATGAATTTTTTTTCATTATCATGTTGGTCTTTGTTGTTGAAAAATCAATGAATGGAAATAAAATCATGGTTCAACAATTAAGAATATTCAACCATAAATAAAAAATTATCCTAGAATTAAACTTCTAAAATAATTAATTCAACTTCACCATGGAGAAATCTAGAATGTATATTAATCCAAAAAAATCATACCTTGATATTGTATTGATCACTAATGAAAAATTATTTTTAATTATTATCATTGGAGATATCTAAGAGCTCTATTGATGATGAAAATCCCAATGGTATCACGATCGTTGATCCTCTATCCCATTGCCATCCATCAATGTTCTCCTCCATGGTCCTTTACTTAGATATCTAGGATTATGTGGATAAACCTGGTATTTTTTCCATAGGAATACTTAAGTGTAGTATAATTAGGTTACATCCAATTAGTAGACAATAAATTATTTAATTAATTTATTCATTTATTATTCTTCCCACAACTACACTTAAATGAAACATCTGATGCATACAAAGTGTATGTCACATCTAGGGTAAAACCAGAATTCCAGATTTAATGGAGGTCTTGGTTTCTCAATTTGAGACACCATTTGGAGGATATTTCATTATTTATAAAAAAATTACATGTGAGTAATATATTATATTTAATATCTTTAATATATCAACAACAAGGCTCCATGGGCCCTAATATCCCACGACGACTCCATGCCTAACTCCAAAAATATTATTTAAAATATTTCAATGTGTTACATAGAAAAAATAGAGTCATTACATTCTCCCCACCTCAAGGATTTTTTTCCCCAAAAAACAAAAGCCTACTAAAAAATATGAGGGTATGGAGCTCACATCTGGTTCTCCCACTCTCAGGTACTCTTCTAAAGATTCTAATATTTCCAAAAAAATATATGCACCAAAGGAATCGCTCACACATGAAGGATCAAATTTTTCTAATCCTCAATGATCACTAATTACTCTAAGAAAGTATCTCCATCATAAATTTCCATATCACACTAGTTGATAATGTGATATGATTCATGAACATGTTTCCCCAGCTATGACATGTGGAATATATTGTGCACTTGGTCTAACTGTAGTGGTAAGGCTAAGTAGGATGTTGCCCCACAAACCCTACATAGTACTTGGAAAGGGCTAATAAATCTTAGAGATAGGTTGTTGCATCGTCCAAATATTTGAAATATTCATCATGGTGAGACCTTTAGGAACACATGGTCTCCCTCATAGAACTCTAAAGGAATCCATTTTTTATTTTTATAGAACTTATGATAGCTCTGGGTAGTCATCATCCACTCTTAGATGATCTACACCTTCTCTGAAGTCACTTGCACCAACTTGGGTCCCAAAATCATTGTCTCCCTTGGATCTATCTCGCACAGTATTGGATTTCTGGGTCTCTTATAAAAGGCCTCAAATGGTTACATATTGATGGTATAGTTGTAGTTGTTGTTATATGAAAACTCCACCAAGGATAGATGATTATTCTAGCTGTGGCCAAAGTCCAACACACAAGCCCGAATCATGTCCTCCAAAACCTGAATGGTTCACTCTATCTAGTCATCTATCTTGGTTTTGAACATCATTCTCAACCACAATTGAGTACTGAAATCCTCCTATAATACTCTCCATAATCAAGACATGAAGAGAGCATCATGATCTGAAATGATCATTGAGATAACTCCATGAATCTAAAATATCTTATACATGTGTAGGAATATCAAACTCTCTACTAAACCCTACTCTCAGATGGCTAAAAAGTAGTCTGACTTGGTGAGTCGGTCTACAATCACCTAGATATCTTTGTTACCTCTAGCTAATCGTGGATGTCCTATCACAAAATTTAGGGAGATACCCTCCCACTTCCACTCTAATACCTCAATAGGTTGGGAAAAACCTATTGTAACCTAGTACTTAGCCTTCACCTACTCGCAAGTGATTAATTTAAATATAAAATTAGAAAAACATTTCTTAGAACCTCCTTCCAAAAACATTATTGATACCATCATCCACCCTTGAAAAATTAAAACTCGTATCCCACCTTTATAAAAGCCACCAGGAGCTTATCTAGTGTATATCTGGTCATGTAAGAC
Organism: Viscum album; assembly: GCA_963277665.1. NCBI lineage: Eukaryota > Viridiplantae > Streptophyta > Magnoliopsida > Santalales > Viscaceae > Viscum > Viscum album. The sequence goes on along the minus strand of OY728132.1, from coordinate 24,778,810 downwards.
CTTACAATATATATCTCTAAGTTTTGACTCCATAACATGCTGAAGAATCATAGGGGTAACAATCATTGACTAGAGGTATATTGCATTGTCCTTTTCTATGAGGGACAACTGCAAAAAGGCCAATTTCTCTAATTCCTTGCACAAAAACTACGAACGGGATCTCATAATGATGGAGTCTACCACCATGTTCCCCTTTCTAATATTATAAACTATCTTAAAGTTATAATCATGAAGAAAGTCATCTCATCACCTCTACCTTTGGTTAATAACTTTTTATGAAAAGATATAAATAATACTCTTATGGTTAGAATATATGATGAATCACTCTCCAAAAATATAGTATTTCCAAGACTTCAAGGCGAATGCTACTACTACCAACCCTAAGTCATGGGTTATACAGTTATTCTCATGAGATATTAGATTTTAGGACTCATTAGAAATCATTTCCTGCCTATATATCAGAATTCATCCAAGCCCATCTCTAGAGGCATTGTAGAACACCACATACTCAACACCCTTATCTGGTAATATCAAGATGGGGGAGCTCTTCAACCTATGAAACATGTCCTAAAAATCATACTAAAACTTCTTTATCCACATGAAAGGCTTCCCCTTTTGGTAAAAGTAGTTAGAGGTATGACAATCCTAGAAAAAACCATTCATGAATATCAAGTAATATTTTATACACTGAAATAAGATTTGTACCTTGTCCATGCACTTGGGTGGCTCCTAATATAACACTATCTCGATCTTGGCAGGGTCCATTTCTACTTCCTTTTCTAAGATATCATGTCCCAAGAAGTGGAATTATTGAATCTAAAATTGAAAATTTGATATATTACCATAAAGATGGTGTTTTTGGAATATGTCTAGAACCATCCTTAAGTGTCTTGCATGATCCCCCTCTGAAGCTGAGTGCATGAGGATTTCATTGATGAATACTGCCACAAACTGTTCCAAGAAGGGATGAAATTTTTGGATCATGGGTCCCATGAACACTATTATCATGTTAATTTCACATAAAGGAATCACTAAGTACTCATAGTGACCATAGAGGCACTATAATATCATCTTCAGTATATCCTCCTCTTAAACTCAAAGCTAGTGATAACCTGACCTGAGGTCAATCTTCAAGAACGACCTCACTCTTTTGAACTAGTGGAAGAGTTTTTTATATCCTCATAATTTGATACTTATTCTTGATAGTCACTTGATTCAGGCCATGGTAATCTAAACATAACCTCAATCTCTCATTCACCTTCTTGGATAGTAACACTAGGGATGCTTGGGGGGACACACTAGGTCAAACAAGGTTTTCCCTCTATAAATAATTCAACTTCTCTTTTAATATTTTTAAGCTCCATGGGGGATATCTGATATGCTAGTGAAAATATAGAGGTATTCCCTTAGTGTATGTCAATTCATAATTTTATCTCTTGGTGGGAAGGTGGGAGAAACACATCCCCAGGAAATATGTCCCCTACTCCTCCACCACTAAAAAAACTAAAATATCATTGTGTCTACTTCTACAAGGGATATATTATTCAACTGATGATAAATTGGTTGTATCCTCTAATGTACGATCTCATCCTACTCTTCCTGTGATTCCTTATTAACAATTAAAAAAATCTCATCCCATCAACTCAAACACATCACATCCTCCACCTAAAATATTCAATCTATGCATGAAACATGGAGAGACAGTCCATGCCTAGAATGATGTCATAATTCCTCATCATGGTTATGAAAATATCTCATATGAAGATCTCTCCTCCAAGTTTTAGTTCACACTATCAAAATAAGTGTGTGATCATTGAATCATCCCCAGTAGAAGTCTTTAAGAACAAAGGTTGATCCAACAGCTCCTCTGGAATCTACAAATCTCAAACAAGGGATATGGAAAGGAAAGAGTGTATCATTATTCTGTCTATCAAAAATATATCTAAAGTAGAGAAGACATAGATCAAACCCAAATCCTCTAGTTCGTAAGCCTCCACTACCTATAGCTATCCAAAATCTTGACCACTAACTCCCTAAGCCTAATAGGGTCAACCTGGAGGTGGTATTGGTGGTAAAAAATCATAACTTCATTCACCACCCACTTCTATCCTATCTCCTCTACCAAGTTATCTACCCTATGGACCTCTCTGCTAAATCCACTTCATATACCTAAGTAGTTCATCAACGGTCACCTTGTATGCTACATGGAGGGTCAAGAAATCCCATGTGATATGTCATTACCCATAACAAGTGAAATATTGCCTCTCCCTTAGCTGACTAGAACCTCCTTGAGATCCCTGAGTGACATAACCATTATCTTGTATCTGCCTCTAAGGCCGCATCACATGCTTGGATCCCTAAGTATGATGTTGACTACTAGTTGCTAAGGTCTTGGATCTAGGGTTCCCACTTCTATAACCAATTGTTGGAAACTTCTCAGTTAGGGAACACTCCACCACCAAGGCATGCTCCAGTACTATATCATAGGAAGGGATACAGAGAGATACTACTCCATACCATATATCTCAATGAATTCCATGCTAAAATTTATGTTCTCAAAAGTACCCATCATGAATCATATCCATGGAGTACTGTGAGAGGTTAGTAAACCTTAAAGCGTACTCTATGACTAACACGATGCCCTATTAGAGCTCTAGAATCTCCTGGATACGAACCACCTACAAGGTCTCTAGATAAAGCTCCTCTCTAAAGATTCACTTGAACATTATCCAAGTGAAATTCACCTCATAATGCATCTATATCACCAAGCTCTATCGTCTTTCTACTGGGCTATAGATAAGGCTTTCCACTAGGACCACCATCTGACTAGGAGGGGTCCTAATAAGGAACAAAACTCACCTAACTACCTCGATTTAGTTCTCTATTGCCTGGGGGTATGGATTTACTTAAAACTTGATCTATACCTACCTCTAGAACTATTGAATTATGCTTATACCACACACTTCATCTTTCAATGCTGACAAAATAATCAATTTCTCAGTGGGTGGAGGTGGTATTCAGTAAACCAACCAAAGGAACCACCTATGGAACTGGTCCCTAAACTGAATCCTCATCTCTAAACAGATCATCATCACAATTATACTACTAAATACTATCTAACTATCATTGTGGAGGAATCCTATAATAGTCAAAACATGCCACGGTCAAAGAGAATATCTAAGGAGATGACTCAAGAAGTAAATGAAACCCACAACACTTTCCTATATGATGTATGTTCTGATATTTTCCCTATAACCAGTTCTTTCATGTGACGATTCGAAAACTAGGTTATTAGAGTCTAGATGAATGGATAAATTGGCCTCCACACCATCACTAGATTCTTTGGACTAAGATCCAAACTTGATGCACTTTAACACTTTCTCCCTAGTTCTCAAACCAACATTTACAACTAGACTATCTCTAAACTCTAGTCCTATGACAACCTAATCTATGATATCTCTCTATCATGACTCAACCCACTGAGGCTTTCTTGGTCAGCACTAAGCTGAGTGTGGAACCCTAAGACCACCTACAATAGTACAGGGGTTGGAGGCTAGCACTGAGTAGTCATATCACACACATGGGAGTCCTTGGCCTAAAGTATCTTCACAGTCACACACACACACATCTCCATACACTAGTATAATAAAAAAAGGAAAACAAATGATACCAAAAATGAATGAATAAAACTAATCCCATGTCAGATTATGATAAGAGTATGAAAAAGAAAAGGTGCCAAATAAAATCCCGTCATAACTGTAAATGAGTCCAACCTACTAATGAAAGGGTAATACTATCAAGATGCAACTTCTGGAACCATTTAGAGAAACTAATATCCACCTACTCTTGGTCCTCCTAAGACTCCATCAAAAGGCATGTCATTAGCATATGAAATTACTCATGTAGGAAAAGCCCATACAGGTCTGAGTATAAACATACCTAGTAGGACACTCCCAAAATCACCAAATACAAAGCATCAAGAGAGAGTTAGTTCAATATCACATAGGTGAGTCGATCAGAAAGAAAGATAATAATGACCTAGATATGCTCAAAGAAATACACCAAGTATCAAAGTAAGGTCATGACCTCACTAAGAGCCTAGGATTCTACCTGAGTCTTATAGGTCACATTCATATGAGGGAACACTTTTCAAGTCTCACTAATAATAATGGAACTCATATGAGATGTCACACTCATCGGGTCTTTCCATTCTCAGTAAGTACTAAAACTCATAAGATATTGATACACAGGTAGGGGATCACACTCATGGCCTATAGGAGATACCTAACCCTGTCTGGGATAACCCACTAATAATGGGATCGCAAACTCTAGATGTCAAAAATGGGATACCTAACCCAACCTAAAGAAGATTGATATAGGATCACACCTTAGGCCACAGAGAAGGATACCTAACTCTATCTGGAACTAACCCGTAAAGGGGATCACTCATCTTATACTCAGGATGAGATTTAGTATTTCACCCTCTTGGGGATGGACCAAGGGAATGCACTCACATTGATACCATTATAGGAATGAGGGAAAAAAGGGTTACAAAATTCCCTAAAAAGGGTACACAACATGTACTATGGGTATATGGTGTGTCCCTCTAAGTATGGCCCTACCGTGTCTGGGTCCTTATACTATGTCCTATGCCTATTTACTTTGGTTGTGCCCATGTATACTAGCTATGTCTGTTCCCATGTACCCAGAGGTGCACGTTGGGTTTTCGGCTTTGGGTTACATGGCATGTGGTCATGTCACACATCCATGCAATATCTATCTTCTTGTGCAAACCCTAGCCACCACTTAAGAGTTCCACATGACATGTGTTCCTATGAACTACATGTCATTTATATCAAGATTTTATAGAAACCATTGGTATTTATGCATATCCTCCCATGCCACCTCCTCCTCCACTTCATCCATAAATAATACTATAAAGTCCATATCTTAGTTTGATTAAACCTGAGATATCATAAGTGGATGGATTCCATCAAACAATCTACTAATAAATCATCTCCTATTATATTTCATCCCCCAAACACCAAAGTCGGTGAACTGATATTCAATGATCCAACACCAATCTTCTGTCATTACCAACAAGCCTCCATCGAACCTTCAATCTCGAATCTAAACCCATGGAAATGATACTTTGTTCTAATGATCAATTTCATAATGATAAGTTCCAGTATATAGTCGAACTATCGATTAAATGAAATATCAATGATGAACTTTTGAAGAACAAGGATGAAAAAGAACAAAAAAAGAGTGAGAAATAAATAGTTCCAATTGTTAGGATTGGCCTTTATTCATTGATGAATAAATAAATGAATAGAATGAAAAAAAATGTTTTAAAATTAAGAATATTTAACCATAAATCAACAAATTTTTGCAAATTTTTTTGATTTAGTATTCTAGAACCAACTATTTATACTTTAGATTACATGTATATTAAATGAAGTGAATATTAATATCTTATAACATATTTTTGATTATTATGAATTAATTTAATGTAATAATGTCCTAGAGTATCTGTTGAATTGAAAAGGTAATAGTATCTCCCCACTTGTATGAGAACCTTGAAATTCCTTGATGATATTATTAAACCTACTTCTATAGTTGGATAACATTATACAATATAGTATGTTTAATGTCATGTGAAAGTAATAATAATAAGATGGGACTTCATCTCATGATGTTCACACTTAGTAATCTCCAAGATTAAAGATTATGAGAATAGACCTGCCAGTAGAAATTCCATATGTTTATGTGGCATTAGATATTCCTGTCTTTGAGCATGTATAATGGTTCTTAGACTTTAATATTATTATTAATACATTTCATGACTCGCTCACTTAGATGTATTGTTATAAACCATGACAATAACAATTCATGGAGAATTGGGGTACATTTGGTGCATCAATAATGACATGTTATTAAGGAATAAGTCAAGAAAGTATTTTTCACTTCCATTTTAATAGAAGTTGATATCTTGACCCTTTGATTGAAATAGAACTATTATATTAAATTCAATGGACATGATGTAATGATGAGTTTATTTAAGATAGTCAAAAAAATATGTATCAAGTATAAAGGTTGATGACACCTTCTTGATGAGATATTATGATAAAGGGTTTATATTACATAGTGAATGCTCATGTGTGGTTTTCGACATTGTTTCATTAATTTATTTCTCTTGGGTGTCTTGAATTGTTGCTAGACAGTAATCTTAGACTTTAGGTAAGTCCACCTAATGTTAATGAGAAATAATATTAGAAGGACACACACTAAGTGTTTCCATTAAACATAACTAAATTATATTTTAATATAATTATTGGAATAAATATTATTCCCAATATTGAAGAATAATTTTATTTTGGATTTATCGATCGAAAATATTTATTTTATTGGATATTTAATAAATTTTTATTTTCCAAAATTTGAATGAAATATTTATTTTAAGAATAAATATTTAATTAATATTTATTTGGGTATTCAATAAATGTTGAGGAGGATAAGTGAACTAAGATCATGTTCAGTGATAAATATTAATTTGCAAGCCAGTAAAATAATATTTATCATTTCACCAATTAGCGTGCATCATGGAATAAAAATAATAATATTATTATTATTTTAATACATGAAATGGGGTCATATGTGAGTCTAAAATTTTATTAAGTTCACTTTTTCAATTAATTAAAATAAAAATTCTAACCCTGGGTCTATAAATAGACTTCTTATAGTATCTAAGAGTGGTTAATCATAAATTTTTGTGCACAATGTATTACTCTCTAGAATTATTATTTTTCCTCTCACATCCTCTCAAGAATGAGAAGATCAAGAGAACTTCTTCAAGACTGAAGATAGGTGAAGTGATATAGATAAAAAAAAATAAAAGATGATCAATTGATCATGCTAGCACCTGGTGATTCATTGGTGTCATTTGGAGATCAAAGGACCATGTGTCGATCATTGCTATAGGAATTCCATAATTGGATCTTAAAAGTCAAATGACTAATTTCCAAAAAGAGATTAAAATGATCAACATCTACTGTAAAGAAATTTTTCAGGAATGAGGTGATTATTCTTCACAATTAATTAAATAAATTATAGATTTAACATGAAAAATATCTTATCTTGGTTTTGGAGACCCTCTTGTCTATATTCGATTGAAAAAAATTCATTGTTCATGACATTCACATCTTGTAAAATATGTGAATGATACATCGAATCAGACATTATATGAGTTAGGATTGACCCTGATAAGCACTTCCACTATGTTCAGAAATAAAAAGTGGTATCATAGCAGTCACCTTTAAATTTATAATAATTTATTTGATTTTTGGTCACTGTGTATTTAAAAGTTAACATTAATTTCAATTTTCAATCTTTACTTGATCTATCATTGAAATATCTTTTTCCTATTCTTCATTTACAGTAAACATTAACAATATCATTTAATGATTAATGAAGTTTATATTATAATATCTCATTTATATGGTCCAAGGATCCTAGATGGATAATATAAGACTATATGGTGTGTACTTTTTTGTTACATTCCACGTATCCTTGTTCATTACACAAGGATGCTCGTGTGGATTTTAGGTCATCATGTAATTAGTACACACCATGTGAAATAAATTCACCGCATGTAGAGAATCTAGAATAAACACTATGTAGTTTGAAACTACTACAAAATATACATTTAACAGCACTAAAATTGGCCATTTTCTGCGCAAAAAAAATCGGTGACTATCGGAGTACAATTAAAAGCCCTAGGATTTTATCAGTGCTAGAAAAGAACTAATAAATGGATCCTTTATCAATGATAAAATAAGTGATGATAAAGGGTTATTTTATCATTGATTTTAGTAGTTCTTATAATGGACCTCACTTATCAATGCTTTTATTAATCATTGATAAATGTTTCCTTTATCAATGATACTAAAAGTGATGATAAATGGGTACTTTATCATCCCTAAAAAAGCACTAATAAAGGGACCATTAATCAATGCTTTTCTTAGAACTTATAAAGGATACCTTTATCAAAGCATTTAGTATCATTGAAAAATGGATCCTTTATCCGTTCTTCTAAAATATCTCATAAAGGGGAATACTGTAGTGTGCGGTTAAATATACAGCATCAGAAATAAAAGCAAAAAATAGGTACAAAAAAATATTAAAAAAAATAAAATTTACAACACAAATACAAGAAAAAACACTATATTATAAGAATTTAAAACATTGGTTTGTACAATTACATGTGAAAGTACAAATTATCATAGACATTAAAAAACATCAATATTCCTTTTTCTTTGGCCCTCGACCCCAACTCATGCCATTTTCGAACAAACCACCCCAACATGAGAAAAATAATCCACCTGTATAAGAAAATAATTCTTATATTAGTAATACTATAAAGAAATAAATTAAACAAAAAGTTTCAATTTTAAACTAAACTTTGAGTCATACCAGGAACACCATATATCGGATTGAGTTGCAGTTTAATCTTGCATGTCACACCATTTTATGTTCATCATCAAGAATTATCTCTATGGAAATTAACTAAATAATTATAAAATGAAAAATATAAGGAAATTAACAAATTAATAGCAGATAAAATGATGATAAAACAATCTAATCTTATTTTTTTGATTTTGGTGAAGCGATGCACTTTTAAAACTAAAATGGAACTTATATATTGAAAACACGCACTTTGAGTCATACTGATCACATAATGTGTTGATTTGAGGTGTGGTTGATTCCTGCACATCACAAATGACTTATGTATAATTATTCTAAAGTATAAAAACAATCCAAATATGTTTTTTACTAAACTGTCATTTTAAACTAGAAACATGAACTTTGAGTCATACCAGTCACATTGTGTGTCATCTTGATGTGAGGTTGATTCATACATGTCAAAAATGACTTATAAATCATTTTCCTAAATTATCAAGACAATCTAATCATGTTTTCTTAGTTTTTAGTGAGTGATACTTTTTGAAGTAAAATTTCAATTTTAAAATGATACGAGACACTTTGAGTTATATCGGGAACATCGTGTATCAGATTGAGGTGAGGATGATTAATACACATCAAAAATGAATTATGGATCATTTTACTATAGTATAAAAATAATATGAATGTGTTTTCTCGGTTTTTAGTATGTCACTTTTCATTTTCACTAAAATTAATGTCAATTTTAAATAAAAAAGACACACTTTGAGTCATAACGATCACACCATGAATTGGATTGAGGTGGGGATAATTCCTAAACATCTTAAATGACTTATGGATCATTATCATAAAGTATCAAAATAATGTGAAAATGTTTTATTAGTTTTAAGTATGTCACTTCTCTTTTTCACTAAAATGTTATTTTAAACTAGAAACACGCACTTTGAGTCCTATCGGGCACACCATGTATTGGTTTGACATGAGATTGGTTCAGACACATCACAAATGGCTTATGAATAATTTTATTAAATTATTGAGATAATATGAGTGCATTTTATTTGTTTTCAGTGAGTGGCACATTTTTTGAACTAAAATGTCAATTTTAAACTAATAATGGACACTTTGAGTTATACCAAACACACCATGCATCATATTGAGGTGAGAATAATTCCTAAATGTTAAAAATAACTTATTAATCATTTATATAAGGTATCAGAACAATATGAATGTTTTTTCTTTTTTTTTTGAGTATGTCACTTTTCTTTTTTACTAAAATTAATGTCAAATTTAAATAAAAAGACAAACTTGGAGTCATACCGAGCACACCGTGTATCATATTGAAATGTAGCTAATTCCTATTCCTATATGTCACAAATTAATTATGGAAAAATTTAATAAATTATCAAAAAATACAAATGCATTTTATCAGTTTTGAGTGTGTCACTTGTCTTTTTTACAAAAAAAAATAATGTCAATTTTAAATAAAACTAAACACTTGGAGTTATACCGATAACACCAAGCATCAGATTAATATAAGGTTGATTTCTACATGTCAAAAATGACTTATGTATCATTTTTCTAAAGTATCAAAACAATACGAATGTGTTTTTTCAGTTTTCAGTATGTCACTTGTCTTTTTTACTAAAATATCATTTTAAACTAAAAACAGGAACTTTGAGTCAAACCAGTCACATCATGTGTCAGTTTGATGTGAGACTAATTCATATATGTCAAAAATAAATTATGAATCATTTTTCTAAATTATCAATATTATCTGATATTGTTTTATTAGTTTTTAGTGAGTGAAAGTTTTAACTAAAATGTTGATTTTAAACGCATAATGGACACTTTGAGTCACAAAAAGAAACATCATGTATTAGATTGAGGTGCGGCTGATTCCTACATGTTAAAAATGGATTATTTATCATTTTACTAAAGTATAAAAAAAATCGGAATATTTTTTCTCGATTTTGAGTATGTCACTTGTCTTTTTTGCTAAAATTAATGTCAATTTTAAATAAAAATACACACTTTGAGTCGTACCAATCACAATGTGTGTTGGATTGAGGTGAGGTTGATTCCTACACCTAGAAAATGACTTATGGGTCATTTTTATAAAGTATGAAAACAATCTAAATTAATTTTCTTGGTTTTAAGTATGTCACTTGTCTTTTTTACTAAAATGTCATTTTAAACTGGAAACATGCACTTTGAGTCATACCTATCACATCATGTGTCGGTTTAACATGAGTCTAATTCATAAATTTCACAAATTACTTATGAACCATTTTAATAAATTATCAAGACAATCCTAGAATGTTTTCTTAGTTTTCAATGAGGGGCACACTTTTTAAACCAAAATGTCAATTTTAAACTGATAACTGATACTTTGAGTTATATCAGGTACACTGTGAATTTTATTAAGGTGAGGCTGATTCCTAAACATAAACAATTACTTATAGATCATTTTCCTAAAGTATCAAAATAATTTGAATCTTTTTTCTCAGTTTTAAGTATGTGCCTTGTCTTTTTTACTAAAATAAATGTCAATTTTAAATAAAAAGAAACACTTGGAGTCATACCAAGAACACCATGTATCAGATTGAGGTGCAGGTGATTTCTACACATCAAAAATTATTTATGAATCATTTTACTAAAGTATTAAAATAATTTGAATGTTTTTACCTATTTTTGAGTATGTCACTTGTCTTTTTTACTAAAATTAATGTCAATTTTAAATAAAAAGACACACTTGGAGTCATACTAATAACATTGTACGTTAGAATGTGGTATAGATGATTCTTATGCATAAAAATGAATTATGGATAATTTTCATAAAGTATAAAAACAATCTAAATGAGTTTTATCAATTTTGAGTATTTCAATTGTCTTTTTCACTAAAATATCATTTTAAACTAAAAACACATATTTTGAGTCATATCATTCACATCGTGTGTCGGTTTTAAATGAGATGGATTCTTACAAACCAAAAATTAATTATGAATCATTTTTATAAATTATCAATACAATCAAAGTGTGTTTGATTGGTTTTCATTGAGTGACACAATTTGAACTAAAATGTCAATTTTAAACTCATAATGGATACTTTGAGTCATACTAGGCACATCGTGTATCATATTGAGGTATTAATGATTCCTAAATGTAAAAAATGACTTATGGATTGTTTTCCTAAAGTATCAAAAAAAATATAAATGTGTTTTCTTGGTTTTTATTATTCCACTTTTCTTTTTTGCAAAAGTTTATATCTATTTTAAATAAAAATAAACACTTGAAGTCATAACAATCACACTGTGCATCAGATTGAGGTGAGGCTGATTTATACACATCAAAAATGAATTATAGATCATTTCACTAAAGTGTCAAAATAATTTGAATGTATTTTATTTGTTTTGAGTATGTAAATTGTGTTTTTTACTAAAATTAATATCAATTTTAAATAAAAATACACACTTGGAATCATACCAGTCACACCGTATATTTGATTGAGGTGTGGCTGATTAATATAGATCATAAATGACTTATGGATCATTTTCAGAAAGTATAAAAATAATACGAATTTGTTTTCTAAGTTTTGAGTATGTGATGTGTGTTTTGAACTAAAATGTAAATTATAAATTAAAAACATACAGTTCGAGTCATAATGAGAACACTGTGTATCATATTGAGGTGTGGATGATTGAGTATGTTATGTTTGTTTTTATTTCAAATTTTTTCAATGAGATAGAAAAAAATAACATGTTCTCTCTTTTGTGGCTTATTGTAGATAGTTGAAATAAAAATATGACTCCCCAAAAGATCTATGAAAAAAATATTTGATAAAAATGATGAGGAAATTAAATTAAAAATATTAGATAAAATGGTGAAATTTTTAACTAAATAAGTAGTATTAATTCACATTTTCATGATGTATGTATACATTATTGACCCATTTCCTTATTGTCATTATCTCATTTACATCCTTGAAGTTCAATCTCTCATGAGTATGAGAAGCTTCAAACAAACCACCCCAACTCAAGTAAAATAATCCACCGATATAAGAAAAAAATTATAATGTTAATAATATTATAAAGAAATAAATTAAACATAAATATTAAATAATACATTAATAAAATTTAAATTTTAAACTAAAACTACAAAATTTGAGCCATATTGGGTACACTGTGTATTGGATTGAGGTATAGTTGATTCCTAAATGTAGAAAATGATTTATGGATCATTTTCCTAAATTATAAAAATAATATGAATATATTTTATCATTTTTGAGTATGTCACTTGATTTTTTTAATGAAATGTCAATTTTAAACTCAAACCACACAATTTGAGTAATACTGGTCACACCATACATTGGATTGATGTGCAGCCAATTCCAACATATGAAAAAATAATTATGGATCATTTTCCTAAATATTGAAAACAATATGAGCTCATTAGATTGATTTTGACTATTTGATGTATGTCTTAAACTAAAATGACACTTTAGTATTGAAAACACATACTTCAAGTCATACTGACCACATCAGGTATCAGATTGACATGAAGTTAATTACTATACATGAAAAATATATTATGGATCATTTTCCTAAAGTTTGAAAACAATCCAAGCTTTTTTTCTTGGTTTTGACTATTTGATGTATTTTTTAAACTAAAATCACATTTTTGTATTGAAAACATGTACGTTGAGTCATACCGACCACATAGTGTGTCGTATTGATATGTGGTCAACTTTCACATGTCATAAATGACTTATATATTATTTATTTAAAGTTTAAAAAAAATATGAACTTGTTTTGTTGGTTTTGGAAATGCGAAGTGTGTTTTTAACTAATGTGTAAATTTTAAAAAATAAGTATTAGATAAAAATGATAATAAATTTAACGAAAAAAATTAAATAAAATGATGAGAAAAATAACTAAATAAATAGTGGGAAGTCACCTCTTCATGATGCATGTATACATTCTAACACCATGTATTTTTTTCCATTTGTTTCTAAACAAATTGATTTTCTCTATTATACTTCTTCTAGAAAAACATAACAAAAATAATATATAATCATTGTTATATTAATTCTTTACACCTTGAATATATTTCTAAGGTCATAGCTTGTACTAGATCACAAACATAGTAGGTAATCACCTAAATTTGATGTCAGAAAACATTCTAACACTATATATGTTGCCCACTCATATCTAAAAAATATATTTATTCTTCTGAGTAAAAAGGATTTTTTTCAATCTTAGTTGTAATGAAAAAATATATAAAACAAATAATTAATAAATATTTTTTATTGAAATTTTAGTTACCTTCAAAAATTACCTGTTTAGGGATGCTGGTATTTTCATGGTTTATGATATCTCTCATAAATTTTCAAACATAATATCTACAATCATTTCCATTATCTTACTCTGGGCACTACAAAAACATTGACCAAAATAAGTAAATTGTTTTGAAATATCTTTTGATATCTAAATATTTCATACCTACAAATGTTTCCCATATTGCTTTTGTGTTATCATCAACTAGTTTAACCTCCTTATTTACATGAGATTTCATCTATAGCAAATGATGTGGGATGGAAGTGGCTTCAAATTTTGATTCACCAATATGCATATAAATAACGGAACATATATTGTTTAATATTTCAAAAAAAATTATTTATTAATTTAAAATACATACCAATTTCTTCTCTAGTGAAGCATATCCCAAATGTGATTTGTAATAGGGGTACATTGGTTTTGATGCACGTTCTTTATTTTCATTACTCCTTTTCTATTTCATAAATTAACATTTTTGAATCAAATTGGATAAAATAAATAATGTAAAATAATATATTATCTTTTATAATTCACTTGAAATTATTTCTCATAATGATGAGTGATGAAAGAATTCCATGTTTCCTACTTTATAATGTGGGCATAAGTAACTAGTGGGTGGGGATTTACTTTCCCCTCAGCATCCCTTAGATGAAATTTGGTAATAAGAGTCTAGAAGCAAGTATGGTATTTTCCAAAGGTCATTAAGACATATTTTTTATGGAAATCATCTAAAATAAATGAACTCTATAAGGAATAATGAAAATTAAATCAACGTTTCATTATATAAATTTTCAGTAAAATAATAAAGTTCATAATAACATTACCTGTATATCTTCCCAAAGGTTTTCCTTCATTATAGGTTGGTTATGGTGGCATGAATCTATATTTATTGGAACATCCATCCTCATTGTGACCCTAACATAACTAATGAGCATTAACTTATTTGGGTCAATGGGTTGGCTTCATTGATTCCATCCAACCTCAAATTTTATTCCATTACTTCTTGTATTGATAATTTTAGTCAACATTGTGATGATGCATCATTATTGTTTTTTTAATCAACATACCATTTATCCCATAATAATTCTATAGTTTTATCATCAACAGCCAGTTCTTCCCCAGGATTGGTAACATCATCATGTGCAGAATACATTATCTACATGATTAGTCAAAATTTTAATTTATATTATGTTAATACATTAGATAAAACATAATATTATGATGAAAATAATAGTATATTAAAAAAACAATTTAACCTTCTCATTGAACTCCCTTTATTTTTTTAAAGGTTGAAGGGATTTGGATCCCCCATAAAGAATCCAAATCCCCTCTTTATGGTCCCCTCTAACATACAAGACATTATCTACATTAGGACTACCATGAAATAATTTTTATCTCCAAATAAAAGGGTAATCCTTGATTGAATTTTTATCAAAACCTATAGTTATTTCAGTCACTAGTAGGATAATCAACCAATTCTTGTTTGCTAGATCTAAGACATAAAATACTTTCACTACTTATGATGACATTATGAATGGTTCATCATTTTCCCCTTCCATACTGAAATTCACCTTCAAGAAGCCCATTTCATTAAATTTCATTGTGCTTATGTTATAAACCCATTTTTCAATTGAAAATTGGAACTTGAAATATTTTATAATCCAATTTTTATATTTATTCAATAATGTCGAAATATGACATATTTGCATAAATTGGATTTCTATTCTTGGAAATAGATATGTGCATCACTTCTGAAATAATATTAACTCTACTATTTTTCATCATACTGCAGTCATCATGTTATTTTTTATAGAACTTAACCATTGATTACAAAACCAGTGTAAGATATAACATTTTCATTTGGTCTCCTAGCTTTCCATTGAAGTCATTCGGAAATTGAATTCATATTTTCAAATAAATTCTTATAAATATGATCTTAGAACCATCCTATAAACTATTTATTACATGTATTTGATATCCATACTTTACCCCTTAATGGATTAAAATCTCTAAGAATTGCTTTGTGGGCTTAAACGTATGGATAAAAATCATCACTATTATGTAAAATGTAAAGATGTGTTTGATCCCAATCTATGATGATAATTGTAACCACATATATTTTATAAATCCCTTATATTATAAGGCATCTATTGTGATGAGAATTTGAGAGACCGATGATATCAATATCTAATAGGTAATCAGTATAAAATTCAATAGCTTATTCAACAATATATCCTTATGAAATAAAACCTTCTATAAAACTTCAATTCTTGTCATACCCTTTTAGAATATTCATATATCATTCAATGGATTACATCCATATGTAATGGATAAGACCACATATTTGAACCTCTCTAACCAAGTGAACCATTAGGTGGACTATTATATCAAAGAATGATGGTGGGAAGAATATCTCTAATTCACATAATATGACTACATCATCCTTATTCATGATTGGAAACTTTTTCGGGTCTATAACTTTACTACATATGGATTTTAAAAATAAATATATTTTGGTTAATTTATGTCATATATTTTTAAGAAGAATGAAACATAAATCCATGGGCATAAAATCTAATATGAAAACATAACATATGTGTGATTTTAGTCCCTATTACTTCAAATTATTCATTGAAACGAAATTCTTTATATTTTATGAATACCCCTTTGGAACTTTTACACCATTAAGAAAAATGAAAATTTGCACTTTTTCCTATCTGGATAGAGTGTAAGTTGCTGGAGAAAGAAAATCCAGCCCTTTACCCTTCATCGATGCCAAATATTCCCTTATCCCCATGTTAATCATGTCCATCATGGACTTGATTCAATCTTTTATTTTTTTAAGAACCTTTAGTAACATGATAATAACACTATCAAATACTTTTTTTTTGTATGCATGAAATCGGGAAAATTTTTGACATGCAAACAATTCCAATACAATAATTCTAAGAAAATTGACCTATTTTTTCAACTTGATTTCCTGAGGTTTTTTTAAAATGGTTTACCAAAAATAGTGTCAATGTGTTTTAATTTATCTAATAGTTTATCACTCATTAATAGAGATAGTTTTTTACCTTATTTAGTATTCACATTGAATGATATCATCTAGGATCAATATTTATGTCTTCGGGGTAAAAATTTTGGATGTCCTAAAAATAAAATCTTTGATGAATGTTTCAAATGGATTGAGTGTGTGCATTATTCACAAATGGGACACCCTAATATTCCTTTAATGATATAGCCTAAAAAAATTTCATAAGTAGAAAAGTCACTTACCGTCTCATAAAACATAACACTCAATGTGAATTCTTCACTTCTATGAACATCATACATTATAAAACTTGTATCCCACATCAATTTTAGATCTTTGATCAATGGATACAAAATAGACATCAATATAATTATTGAGTTGTTTTGGTCTAGATATAAGTAGAGACAACATAATGTATTTGCGCTTCATACATAGCCATGGAGGAAAGTTATAATTTACCAACATGATAGGAAATGTACTATGAGTACTATTATGTGCACCAAAATTATTTATTCCATATTTAGATAACACAAGACAGAATTTTCTTGGCTCATTTTCAAATTTAGGATACTCTTAACCAATTTTCTTTCACTGAGGAGAGTCTGTTGGATGACATAGGTTCCCATATTTAATTCTTGTATATGTATTCCATGTCAATTGTCTCATTGATTCCTGAAATCCATATAGTCTTTTAAACCATGGAATAATAGGAAAGTATCATACAACTTTTGAAGAAATTGATTCATCTTTCTTGTATCGATCTCCACCACACTTAAGGAATTTTATGAGTGATTCATGGTCCTTGCGAAATAATATTCAATCATTTGGACAAACATGTATTTTTTAGATATCATTCCCATTGAATATATCATTAATTTAGAATCACATGTTTGGAAAGGAGGTTCATTTTCTTTTGGTATCATATCATTTAGAAGACCAAGTAGTTCTGTAAAGTTGGTGCCACTCCATCCGCTGCCAGCTTTCAAATTATATAACTTCAATTCAACTGAAAATTTTGTGTATTTTAGTACAACCGATATAAAATGGTCTCTTAGCACATATATTTAACTTCTCAAACAAATTTAGAAAATCATGAATGTCATCTTTGATTTCTATTTTCATTTATTTCATGCAATCTCTATCATCATTTACATTGTTATTCACATCAAGTGATCCATAAACTGCAATATCATCCCAATCGGTGGGCATGTTCAATTTTTCCTCTTGTTTAGTCCAAAATTTATAGATATGGTATATTTTGTGACAAATAAAATTTCTTTCCAACTCTTCTAATATAATTTGTCTTAAATAAAAAAAATTAAATACATACGAAGTATTTAAAAAGGTTCGTATGCATGCTCTATTGCAAACATAATGAACTCTTTAACACCATCTTTATACTCTTTTGTCATATGATTAGAATCCATCCATTTTATATTAATATTCATCCTATTAGGTTTATAAAATATTCATTTTGTATAAAAAATAAATAAATACACGTAAGATATTCATAATAAAAGGTGAAATTTATAGATAATTATAATAAGGGGAACCTAGAATGATCACTCGTGCCCATTATGGGATGCCTGCTGCTCAGAGTAGTTCAAGAAACATAGGTTCATGTTCAAAAGATATGGGGGATTAGTATCAAGTAAAAAAATTCAATAATAACTATTTAAGAGATGATGCTGATGAGGATGAAAGTTGTCTCCTTAAATCTATATGTTCCCAAGCTTGGAGTTGGTGAATCACCAAACAACATTTCTAAGTTTTTTTCTAAAGCTGAAAAGTTTCTCAGGCACACAATGGTTTGATATAATAGTTGACCATAAAATACATGTTCACAATACCCTTACTCCTTTATACCCCTTTCCCCATTCACAATGGGTTGAGATACATGATCACCTTGGCTCAAGTATACATGATCCACTATCCCTTGAATAGAAAAATTATTACACCAAGACTATAATATGATTTCCTAGTCATGCTTATTCCATACGCTATGGTGAGGCTCCTTGTTGGTATAAAAGGAATAAAATATCATGTTATTGAGAGTGATTCATGATTTATTCCTTTATTTGATGTAGTACTTGTATCCTTATAAAACCCTAAGATTTAAGTATGTACATTCCTTTAAATAAATACTTTTTCGGGTAAATTTCATCACACGCAACACTAAACTAAACCAAATAGAAATATACCATATTATATAGAAAGTTAAACATTGATACATTGTGAGTATAAAATGTAAAACATCATTATGAAAATTACTATAACAATAAAACCTTGAGAAATTAAAAAGATATAAATAAAAAATTTTATAAAAACATGTATTATAAGTCGATATATATATATATTCATTTAAAAGAATTATTTAATTTATTTTGATACCAAGGAATTGATGAAATTTAATGATTATTAGTAGTAAATATGATATTATTAAAATCTTCAATGTTAAAAAGACATATTTCTCAAATAAATTTTTTTAAAAGTGGTGTGTATATTATCATAAAAAAGTAAATTAATATTATTTGAAATATTATTCCCATAATATGTAATGTTTCAATATATTAAAATTTGGTCACAATTATAGAGGTTTAAATGGTTAATATGGGGTTAAATTAATATACAAGGCCACAAATATATAAAAAATGTATCTCTAATTGATTGGATAAGTTGGTTTTATACCTACCCTATATTATAATCCAAATATTCCTAATTTTAATCAAGTTATAAGAATATATCTTCACTTTTTATAAAAATAAACATATATTTATAAAATTTCTACTTCTCTGAATTAAAAAATGTGGCCTCCTCCACCCCTTCAAAGATACACACAAAAATTAAACTCTCCCCTATATTAATTTACCCTTTAATAATTGTATTTAAAATATATATTTCATGTTATTTATTTCAAGGGGTTTTGATTTGAATATATTAAAACCTTAATGGTTTTCTATCTTAACTAGAGAATCAAGTGAAGGATGATACATTTTCAAATTTATTCCATTCAGCTTAGAGAAACTAGATTGTCCATTCTATTGAGGGACCAAGATGAATTCACATTACTCTAGTTCATAGAAATTGGGGTAACTTTTAGTCTTTACAACCAAGAGAAACTCAACTTGGGATTAGTGATAAAGAGCACCCAAAATCATATCAACACATCACAATAAACCTCCATATTTTAAAATCATTTTCTAGGTACCTTTATGAAATCACTCCCTCATTTTTGTAACAACAAACCCATTTTAAAAAAAAAATCCAAATTTCATATTGAAACCAGATTCTTTACAAAACACTTTTCAAGAGACCAAAAAATTTTAAATTACCACATCTTAATTTAAAATTCCAAATCTCATTTGAAAATAACTTTCAAAATTCAAAAGGATTCCTTTTGAATTTTTAAAACATCCCATGAAATTTTTTTTTATTCCACATGAAAATAGGATAATTTTTTAAAAAAAATTAATGGGATATGAACCCCCTTTTCTATAAAATTTATAAGCATCAAGTAAATTTTTTTAAAATAATATTCAAAAACAATCAAAAATAAATTAAAATTTTAAAAATATTTCCCTGGAAATATGTACAGTTTGGAATGTTTAAAACTTTATATGTTCAATTTGAAATCACTTAATGAGTTTCAAAACACCAAATCCATTTTAGTTAATTTTAATGGAAAACCTCATTTTTCATTTAAAACCCAACTTTAACATTTAAAACCAAGTTTCATTTTTTGAAACTGAAATTTAAAATAGGCATGAGCATAAAAAGTATAAGTAGGCCACCACCCAGTCTAAAGAAAATCATGATTATTAAACATTTCATAAACATTTCATAAAGCTGGAATGAATAAAATGTTTTTCAGAATACAGAAGTAAATTAACAATTTAAATTCTAAAACCATGGTAAAGGATTTATAAGGTAATTTTGGTCAAGGATCAAGGACCCTCACACTCTTAGTGATCATTTCTACCTGGTTCTCATATTACCCTAGGGCTACGGGACTAGGGGTGGGATTTCACCACTATAAGTGTCTCTCTACCTCACCAAATGTTTAGTTAGTGTTTTCATTGTATATTTCATTGTTTGGTAGAGATAAACATGCCTAACATGATTGTTCTAGACTACTTTCTTAAATAAAAAGGTTCCCATGGGATTATTTAAAAATTCAATCAAGGGAATATTCATTTATCAAAAATTATTTTCATTAAATATCACACAAGAAGCCAAAAATCCAAGCTTTCACATGCCATACAATTTATTCAAGAATCAACATCAAGAATTTTTTACAAATATCCATGACATTGAAAACTATTTTACAAAATATCATGAGGTGTTAGATAGAGTTTTTGTGTGATATTAGTCTTTGGTTTGATTTTGATTTATCTAAGAGTGGGTTGAATTAGAGGTGCTCTAGTACCCAGGGTGAGAGAACGATAGAGTATTTGGTTTTTGTTTGGAAAGTAACTGACTGTGAAGTTACACCAATTTTAAAGTTTATACATTTTTTTGGGTGTTTATAAGATCATGAGATGATTTGGATTGTTTAGGAATTGTGACAGAGCAATGAGATAGTGTGTCAATGGGTACAACTGAGCATTTTCAGTGAAAATTTAGACATAGAACCAAATAATGTTTTTTCATGAGATTAGGTGCAGTGAGATGGAAACCACATCACGCATGTTGTTCACATTATATAATTATGATTGGTATATTGTATAAAGTCTGTTAAAAATGTTCACTTTTTTTAAAATTATTTATTCTATGAAATTAAAGTTTAGAATTGGGTTCTTTAATTATTTACGTTCTTTTATTTATATAAATTCATGCTTATAAATTCTATAATCACTAAATCATTTTATGATCCATAAATGAATGTAGTTATAATATGTTTGGGTTATGTTACCTCACTTTATTTTGATAAAGTGACCTAAATATTCACATGTCTTAGACCTTTTTTAAAGAAACAAAATTAATATCTGGTATATATTTATGTTTTTATATCCTGATTACTTTTAGTAAACCTGAATTTAGTTTTAAATCATGAGTTTAAATGGTATGAATATACTTAGTTAAGTATTCCCTTTTATACCTTGTCTTGTATTACAAAGAAATTCATTTCATTTCACTATAACCTAAATTAATTATAAGTCAATGTACAATACTTAAATTTGATTTAGTTATTGAATTAGTTGTGAGATAATTTTTGGGTTGATTAAGTGGGAAGGAATTATTTGTTATGATAACTTATTAAGTATCATCAACTTGTTTGATTTTTGAAACTAAACTAGAAACTTTTTAAGTACTAAATGTGTCAATTTTCTTAAATAATTATGTATGGATTTCATTCTATATAAATACCTTAAATAAATAGTTTGTTTTCATGAATCCACAACCTTAAGTATTTTAATTAATTTAAAAAAATTACTAAATCATAATTTTACATTACTAACAGGTTATGTTCTTTTTATATTTTAAAGATCAAAAGTGTAAAACTTCATTTTCATCATATATGAGTTATACATGTGCATATTAACTTTAAATGAACTCTTTTACTTAATAAAGGTTTTTAATAAATTGGGTTTTAAATGTACAAAAATTGATTTAAATGAGAATCTTTTATTTTTTTCCTATTATAACATCTTAATTGGTGCTTGAGTCACGCCTTATGTCTTCTTTGGGTTATTATGACTAATAATTGGTTATATCTAATGCTATATTTAATACTTTACCTAGTTTAATACTAGGATGCATTAGTTATTTACTATTCTATTTTTAGTACCTTTTTTGGCTTGACATTGTGAACTTTAAACTATACATACACCATAACTTATGCCTTGTGTGGATTAACATAAGGGTATTTGAAAAGTAATGATTATGCCTCATTTGGATTGATATTTATATTCTCAATTATTTTCTATATTTTAACCCACTCATTCAATCAAAATTAAATATTTTTATTATTAAGAAAATCAACTTAAAGGTTTAGTGGGAACCCTCACAAAAATCACCACACCCAAAAGCACCAAGGCAAACAAAGCATTTTCCCCAGTGAGAATGTAATAACAACCAACAAATCGGATCAACCAAAAGATAAATAGCCTACCAGACTCAAGTTCATACATGAAGACTAGTACAATGAAAAAAATAAAATTCACAGTGAATGAATAGGTAGGTCTAACTAGAGCCCACCTAAGAACATGCTTTAGATTTTGGACATTAGCAATGTACAAATTTCACAACTCGTTGCATAGAGACAGAAAAAAAGAAGAGGAAGAAACCAATTGTAGACCTAAAATTCCTAAGACCATATCCAACCCATGACACTAAAATTAAGTGAAATAGCATAAATACAGTGAAATGATCTCCAACTAGTGCATCATTTTTTACGCTATAATTTTTATATTACAAAAATAAATAAAAATTTGAACCGAAATCAGTAGGAAAAAAACAAAAATCAAAGAGTGATGCTACAGTACAGCACCAAATATGGCATTGCACTGTGCCTCCAATTCAAAAAAGATCAAGGAATGGTGTCTAGTTAGAGAAAAATACTTACTTCATTTTAGCATTTTCATGCTAAAATACCATGGGTTGGAGATGGTCTGAGGAAGGAACTCAAACCAATTGCAAGGGGATCATTGAACTCTATGGGGGGGTGATCATCCAGGCTTGTGAAATCAATAAGAGTTGAACGATAAGGATTAGATACCCTAAACTTGGAACCCACGATAGCACTAAGCTAAGAAAACACCACAATAATGCAAACCATGGAACCTGAATAAGCCAACAATGAGAGAGGAGGAGAAAAAATAACATACCTTGGATTTGAGGATTGATTAATTTGAGAGAAAGTCAAGAAAGAGCATCGAAAGTAGTAGAATTCTGCAAAAGCTTGAGAATCATGACTGAAATCAGTGCGGTTAGGGTTATTTTAATTAGATAGGGGATGATTTTATCAGCGCTTCTAAAAAAATGTTGATAAAGATACCTTTTTATTAGTGCTAAATTAATAAGCCTTGATAAAAGATATCTTTATCAGGGCTAAAGAAACACTAATAAAATACATATTTATCTGTGCTAAAACTTTAGTGTTGATAAAAGATTTATAATTAAAATTATAAATAAAACTATTTGTAAATATATTTATAAATATTTATATATGATTATAAATGTATTTATATAATTATATATATTTATATAATTATATATATTAAATATATTCATTATTTAAATAAATTTATTATAATTTTATAATTATTTAAATATATAATTATTTATTTATAATTATATAAATACTTTTTAAAAAAAATTATATTAATTTATTTATAATTATAAATATATAATTTTATAAATATAGTAAATATATTTATAATTATTTATTTATAATTATAAATATATTTGTATCATTATATATATATATAATAAATATATAAAAATATAAATATAAATATAGTAAATATATTCATTATTTAAATATATTTATTATAATTTTATAATTACAAATATATTTATATCATTATATGTATTTATATTATTATATAATATATATATATATATGTAGTAATATATTTATTATTTAAATATATTTATTATAATTGTATAATTATTTAAATATATAATTATTTATTTATAATTATATAAATACCTTTTTAAAAAAATATTTATATATTTATATCATTATATATATTTATATAATTATATATATATTTAATAAATATATATAAATATAAATATAGTAAATATATTCATTATTTAATTTAATAATTATTTAAATATATATATTTATTTATTTATAATTATATAAATAATTTAAAAATATATTTATTTATTTATAATTATAAATATATTTATTTATAAATATTTATTTAAAAATATATTGTTAACATTATTAATGAATATATAATCTTAAATTCATGCATGTTAAAAATGAGTGAAATTGAATAATTAAAAATGAGTACACTTTAAAAATATTGAAAAAATGGATAAGTTTTATTAATTAAATATAAATTATAATATATATTGAAATAAAGATGAATATATATTAAAAATATTAAAACATAGTAAATAAATATATATAAATAAATATTAGAAAATGATTAAATTTCAAAAATAATAATAATGATGAATAAATAATACCTAATTGTAATCATATTAAAAAAATTATTCATTAAAAAAAATGTATAAAATGTATCATGTTACTAAATGAAATTCGAAAATGAATACTAAAATTTGAATAAATTATATAAATATTAAGTGTATGGGTTTTTATATAAGATTTTATTAATTACGTAAATATTTGTGCGTGTTGTATATAAAAATTCATGAATTATGTATATGTATGTGTGAAATCAATGTAACACACATTCGATATTTGTTAAATTGAAAAATCAAACAACATTCAACTAATGTCCATTGCTCAATACAATTAGTCGGTATTTTTAATTATTATTAATTTTAAATTATAAACCATTCTTTACTAAATATATGACTTCTTTAATGTAAGCATAAATATTTTTTATTATATAAATTATATTTAAGGAAATATTATATAAATTGATATATATATATATATATGAATATATTTCTATATTAAATGCATTAATGTATAATTATGTATAAACCCCATTAAAAAGAATAATACATTAATATGTTTTTAATTATTACAAATTATTCATTTTCTATATTTATATTTAATATATATTATTTATTGCTATTTATAATTAATATATATATATATATATATATATTAAACTTATTCATTTTTTTAATAATTAATTTTTTAATAAATTTTCTAATAATTTTTAATTTATTCATTTTTAATTTTTTTAATTATTAAAATTTATTTTTTTTTATTTTTTTTGTTTATTTATTACAATTTATTAATTTTATATATTTATATTTAATATATACTATTTATTAATATTTATAATCTATATATATATATATATATTAAATTTATTTATTTTTATCAATAATTATTTAATTGATAAATTTTTTAATATTTTTCTTAATTTACTCATTTTTAATTTTTATTCATTTAATTATTTTATTTTATTCATTTTATATATCTATATTTAATATATATACTATTTATTAATATTTATAATTATATATATATATATATATATATATCAAATTTATTCATTTTTATTAATAATTATTTAATTAATAAAAATTTTAATATTTTTTTAAATTTACTAATTTTTAATTTTTATTTTTTTAATTATTTCATTTTGTTCATTTTATATATCTATATTTAATATATATTAATTATTAATATGTATAATATATATATATTAAATTTATTGATAATAATTTAATTAAAAATAATATTTTTTTAATGTATTCATTTTTAATTTTTATTTGTTTAATTATTTCAATTTTTTTATTATTTTTAATACTTTTATTTTTTTATTAGTATGTATAAAAAAATGGTTATGGACCGGACCAAGTCCTGTAGGACTTGAATATGAAGGTGGGCGAAGGCCTAAGTTAAGTATAGGGTGGGTCAAGGCCCACGTGGGCCCAGGGAATGCCCATATAAGTGTGTGCAGTGTATGTGGGAGCCCATCCCCATAGCAGGATCCATGGATGCGGTAGAATGATATATAAAGGAGCACCCTCTTGTGAGTTATTTCGATGTCGGACTCACCTGGTGATCGGGACCTTTATCGGCGCTAAAAAACACTAATAAATGATGAACTTTATCAATGCTAATAATAAAGTGCTAATAAAGGGTACCCATTATCAGCGTGAAAAATAAAGCACTAATAAAGGGTACCTTTTATCTGCACTAATAAAGGTAATCATGTATCAGTGCTAAAAAAGTGTTGATAAAGGGTACTATTTATCAGCATTTTTAGCACTCACAAAAGGTATCATTTATCCGCACTTTTTTTAGCACTAATAAAGGACATGTTTATCATCGCTTTTTTCTAGCATTGATAATGGTTAGCGTTGTTGAAGGCCTATTTTGTAGTAGTATGACTATACACCGTGTAATCCATGTGTTTTCAAGACGAAAAACATGGGGTCGAACCGCATCATGTAATTAATACGCCACATGTATTTCATACATGATACATATAGACTGGAAATCATGTAACTAGAAGTATATGATGTGTATCCACTATACATGTCATGTAAATGTTCTCGATAAGTACTTTCCAAGTCCCTAGACATGTACTGTGGATATTTGATTAAGAAAAGTGCACTTCATGTGGCTGGCTTGTACACTCTGTGTACTATACCTATTTACATAGAAATATTAAATTTAATTAATTACTCCTAAAACCTTGTCAAATCGAGTTTTGTGGGTTTTTAAGTTAACAGTACATTCTGATAGTTAGGTTTTATATTATATTAAATGTTTAATTAATTTTGTATAATATTTGAGACTATGAATCATGTATGGTTATTGTATACTAAAGACTCAACATATTAAATTGTACAGACTGCATAATTTTCATGTGTACCATGTGAAATTAAATTTTCCATATATTTCTTGAAATTATGACACATTCCATGTATACAATATATTGTATGAGTGCATTATTTACAATTAAAAGCATACTGAGTGGTTCAGACAGGTAATCGTTGAGTTGCTTCCAAGTATAGAGCTGTGTACTATTTTATTGATTTTTAAATAAAATAAAATTATTTATTTTATTTAAAATTGTAGTAGATTGGAATTTCAAGATGGTTTAATGAAATAAGATAAAATGAATTAACTGATTAATAAGATAATTAATCTGATTAATTCATGCTTACTTTATCGTGTTAAAAATGAATTGAAATGAATACTAGGTAGTTGCTTTAAATGTGTAATCATTTCATTTGTATGACCGATCATGAGCTTGACCAAACCTATGTATGTACTAGTTTTATTTTATTTTATTTTATTTCATGGTTTTTCAATAAATTATTATTAAATTAAATATAATGATATGTGTGTCATTCGTCCCTCTTTTATTTTGTAGGACTTGCATGTGCAAAGTTGTTTTATATAATTCCCCTTAAAAAATACTTTGGTTCCCCTCACCTTTGTGTTAGTTATACAAAATTTTTAATAAAGGGAGTATCTAAAGGCACATAGAGTCAGTTCAAGGCAGAGCCGAGGCAGAGACAATTCAAAATGGAACCAAGATGAAACCAATATGGGAGATACATGGGTGTACTAGTGGGATGTTGTAACTCATTCCAATATCGATACAAGGAGTTTATCCCAAGGTTCATAGGTTGATTTATTGTTCACTCAATAAATCAACCATTAGATAATCTCATGATCATGTCATTTATTTATTTTTGTCTTATGCGTAATTTATTTTATGTATTCAAGACCGAGATCACATAAATAAATGGACTAATTTACAAATACGGAATTGAAATAAATGGATTTTGCATAAATACTTTATCGAAACATGGTTAATCACTTAAGTAAAATCCACTTATTATTAAAAACATGTAAAGGATAAAACAATAAAAATTTATGCATAAAAATCCCTAAATTTAATATTGATTCATTAAGCCTTTTATCAATTGAATTAAGATGAACCCATAGTTAAAGTGTCATTTTGGCCTTTTTCAGGGGCCCTTTTAATTATTGAGAAGTCTTAACTAAGATAGTGGGTTGACCTAACTAAATGTGTATTGGGTTTAATGGTCATTATCTATCCAATACAAATTTGGAGGAAAGTTTTGAGGAAATGTGAGATAGGATTTCTAGATTGGGGAGTCCATTTAACAGTTCAAGGAGATTCCAGCTTACAGTTGGAAAGATCACCTACCAAAATACTTATAATTCCCATAGCATTTTTCTGGATTATAAGAAGAGGAATATGGATCCTTTCCACTAGAATGTATTTAGCGATAAACAATTTTGAGTTCAATGGTGAGAGTCATTGGGACTTGATAAAATGTGGGAGACTTAATAAAATTAAAATTATTATAGTCTCACATAAATTATAATCAAGTGAAGTACTGACAATATATTTTTTTATAATTATAGAATAATGGAAATTTCTTCAATCATATTAACCCTATGATCAATTTTGTAGAAATACCATCTCTTTACCAGCATTAACTTTCAATAATGGGTTAGAAATCTATGAGTAGAATTGAGCCATGAATGAAAATATTTCATACTAGGATCCTCAATTCCCGATCTGCCTACTTAGTAGGTGAGTGATGAGTAGTTCATTGTATATGATAAACACCTGAGCGACGAGGTAGATGTTTAGTGTTTAATGCTTTCATCTATGTATAGTGAACTCATAAAGTCACATAAAGATATGGATTCTCATAGCATGATCATGTATATTCATGGTCTATACCTGGAGAGAGTTGGATAGGAGAATTTTGAGATATCCAAGGTTCTCTTTCAGAGAAAACTTAGAGAAGGTGTGTCAGCTAGACCTCACATAATCAAACTCATTAGCTACATTGTGTTCCTAGAGGTTCTAGGGTTTAAACTACATAATGAACTACACACTGATCTCATTATGTCATCACTCCCTTAGAACTTCTCTATCTTTGTTGTAAATTTCAATATGAACTACATAGAGTATTCTCTCCCAAATCTTCTCACTTTACTTCGCCAATTTGATAAGGATATAAATCACAAAAATCATTATTTCTTATGGTGAATAAAATAAATGGCCAAGTGAAGATCTATAAGTCCAAATATTCTTCAAAATGCTTTTCCAAGAAGATAAATATCATGGGGAAATCAAGGGAACAAAATGTTTTCTTTTTCACATGTGGCAAGAAGGGCCACTGGAAGAAAAACTACACCGAGGAAAAGAAGAAAGGAGAAGCTTTAGGTGAATTTGTTATTGAATGAAATTTATCTATTTCTATAAATTTGGATTTATATACAACATGTGGAGCTCACATATGTATTAAAATATAGGAACCAAGTAGATTTTGGAATATTTCATGAGGATGGGTAAATCTACGAGAAGCCAATGGAGCCAGACTTGTTGTTGTGGCTATTGGAGACTATTGCCTCACATTTCTCATAGGAATGATCTTGGTTTAAAAAATTTATTATATTCCTCCAGTCACAAAAAACATTATATATGTATCTAGACTTGATGCATATGGATTTATTTTCAATTTTTTGAATAAATGTATATTATTTTATAAATAAATTATATTTTATAGTAAAGAGTATTTAAATAATGATATTTATGTGTTAGATTACATGAACCATGTAATGGAAATCGATAACAAAACTAATTCATATGACTGGAGGATCATATCTCTAAAAGAGATAGTGGGATGGAGATAGAGTTCGATGAAGTCTAGGCTTAAGATACACAAGAGTTTTCATAGGAAAAAATTCCATAGATCCTTATGGAAGAGATCATTCTTGAGACACAAGTACTACGTAGGAGTATAAGATAGGTTAGAGAACTTGAAAGTTATGGTTTTCTTGTCAGTAAGGATGTTGAATCATTATTAGTTGATAATAATGATCCTCTAACATACAAGGAAACAATAAGGGTACAAATGTTTTCAAATTAAAAGAATTTATAAATTCTGAAATGGATTCCATATACCAAAACAAAGTCTAGATTTTGGTAGATCCTCCAGTGGATGTAAATCTCATTGGTTGAAAATGGTTATTTAAGAAGAAACTGGACATAGATGGAAAAGTCAATACTTATCAATAAAAAAATGGTTTCAAAAGGGTTTAAACAACATCAAGTAATAGACTAAGATGAAACCTTATCACCAGTTTCAATACTGAAAATCCATTAGAATTCAACTTTCTATAGTGGCTTACCATGACTAGAACATGAACCTTATCCCAGTTGGTGACGACTCCTTAAGTGCAACCACAAGACCAGGGGTCAAATCTAGGTAGGGGCATATTTTTCCAGTACTGTAGTAGCACTGTAACAAGCCAGTAGCAGGTACTATAGCAGGTACTGTAGTGGTACTGTTTGGCACTGTAGCAGTCGGGACTATTCCCCCGTTTGGGCCTTCGGGCCACCTATTTAGTCCCCGAGTCCTTTAAGGCCTCTGGGCCACCCAAGCCTTTGGGTTATTAAGGCCTTTGGGCCACCTCAAGGCCTTTGGTCCACCTTAGTGAAGATTCAAACCAGACAACCTACAAGGAACAAGCTCCATAAGGAGGATGAGTAAGGAGATTTCACTATAGTAGAAGCTAAACGGATTGCAAGAATGAGAGGGTATGGAACCTACCATCTGGACAAGCATGTGCATGCATGGGAAAGCCTAGTTGAACAGCCTTACAAAGGAGGAGAGATGATTTCATGATAAAGATACTGGGGAGGAGTAGTTCCAAGTAGTTAGTCTGGGTTGTATGTAATGTTTGAAGCCTACAGGCAATGAATTCCTCTAAGGCCTACAAGCCATGTAATACTTACACCTACGGGCCTTTTAAGGGTTCCACCTCACCCCTTGAAAAGTGGATTATTAAAAAATCAATAAAAAATGAAGGCCTTTAGGCCATTGGAGGATGGTGTCTTACCATGACTATGAGATTTGGAAAATGGATTTCAAAATAAAATTCCTTAATGGGAACCTTCAGGAAGATGTCTGTATGACACAACCTAAAGGTTTTGTGACTCCAAAAGATTCCAACAAGATTTTAAAATTGAAAAGATCCATTTATGGATTAAAGTAAGAATCTAGGTCATGGAACATTAAATTTGATGAAGCTATAATTAAATTTGGTTTCGTAAATAATGAATGTGAGACTTGTGTCTATAAGTAGTTTAGTGGGAGTGTGGTCATTTTCTTAATATTTTATGTTGATGAAATACTACTTATTAAAAAATACTAGTCTTATATTCTATGAAATCCCGGTTAAATACATTCTTCTCTATTAAGGAATTAGGAAAGAGACATATATTATTGGGATCAAGATCCTTTATGATAGATCCAAGAGTATTCTCAGTCTTTTTCAAGGTAAATATATTGACAAGTTTTTGAAGAGATTTTGTATGGAACAATTCAATAGGGGTTATTGTTTGTTTCACATGGAATTCATATTTCTAATAAAATGTGTCCTCAGACACCTGAGGAAATACATAGGATGATAATGATTTCATACACTTTAGAGATTGGATCAGTTATGTATGCTATGTTATACACTAGGATAGATGTCACCTATTCCTTAAGTGTGGTAGGAATATATCAAACTAACCCAGGTGAACTCTATTGGATGGAATTCAAGACTATCCTTAATTATCTAATATGAACTAAGGATATGTTCCTAGTCTATAGAGGAAATTAGAAACTATTCATTTAAGGATATGTAGATTCTAGTTTCCAAATAGAATAAGATGATCTGAAATCCCAGACAGGATACATCTTAACTCTCAATAGAGGTCTTGAGCTGGAAGAGCTCAAAGAAAGTTGCGGTCATAGATTTTATAGAAGATTATAAGAATATTTTGGCTTATGAGGCATCTAAAGAAGAAGTTTGGATATGCAAGTTTTTCTTAGAGCTTGATGTGGTATCTAACAATAAAGACTCTATCATGCTATATTATGATAATTCTCCAGTGGTGGCTCTTGCAAAGGACCCAAGGTCACATCAGTAGGTGAAGAACATACTTTGAAAGTATAATCTATTGAGGGATTATTCTTAGAGAGTTGAAGTTACAGTAAGTAGAGTTTCCAGGGAAGATAGCATGGTGGGCCCTTTAACTAAATCCTTAACTTAGTAGAAACACGATCATCATGTGAGTTCTAGAAGACTGAAAGTCATAGGTAGTTAGCTCTAATCCAAGTGGGAGTCTATTAGAGTTGGTGTTTTAGAACCTTTTATTTATACTTTGGATCAAATGTATATTCAATGAAGTTAAAATTAATATCTTATTACATATTATTCATTGTTCAGCATGACTTTAATGTAATAATGTCCTATAGTATCTGTATCATTGAAAAAGTCATAATAGTTCCTTGGTATTATGAGAACCTTAAAATGTCATGATGATATTATTAAACCTCTTTCTATGGTTGGATAACATTCTATGATGGGGTATATAGTATATTGATGGTCAGGTGCAAGTAATCATAAGTAGATAAGACTTAATCTCATGAAGTTCACACTTGGTAATATCTAAGATGATAGATTGTGAGAATATACCCTAGTAGGTTTTCCACATATTTATATGTCATTGCATATTCTTATTTACGAGCATCTGTAATGGTCCCTATAGTTTAATATTATTATTAATGCATGTAATGATTCAATAAATTTGATGTATTAACAAAAACCATGATGATAACAGTTCATGGTGAAGTTGGGTATATTGAGTGTGTCATGAATGACATGTTATTAATGAATAAGTTGAGGAAGCATTTATCCCTTCCATATTAATGGAAGTTGATATATCATATATTTGATTGAAATAGAACTACCAAATTAAATTTTAATGGTGTAACAATGAGTTTATTTCAGATAGTCAAAGAAATATGTATCGAGCATCAAGTTTGATGACACAAATGTGTGACTTTCTTGATGATATACTGTGATAAAGGAATTATATTACATAGAAAGTGCTTATTTGTGGTTTTCAATTTTGCGATATTAAATTATTTCACTTGGTTGTCTTGACTCATTGCTAGGACTTTAAGTAAGCTCACCTAAATCCTATGAGAAAGATGCCTAGAGGGTCATGCACTAAGTTTTTTCATTGATCTCAATTAAATTATATTAAAATTTAAAAATTAAAATAAATATTATTCTCAATACTGAGGAATAATTTTATTCAGGGTTTATCGATCATAAGTATTTATTTTATTGAATATTTAATAAATATTTATTTTTCAGACTATGAATGAAATATTTTCTTTATGTATAAATATTTAATTAAATATTTATTTGAGTATTCAATAAATGTTGAGGAGTATGAGTGAACCAAGATCGTGTTTGGTGATAAATATTATTTTTTAATTTAGTAAAATAATATTTATCATTTCTCCGGTTAGATAATGATATGGGACAAAAATAATAATATTATTATTATTCTAATACATGGCATGGGGTCATACATGGGTTTTAAATTTTATTAAGAGCACTTGTATAATTAATTAAAATACAAATCTTAAATCTTGGTCTATAAATAGACTACTTATAATTTTTAAGAGTGTCTAATCGAGAATTGTTTGTGCACAACAGATTACTCTCTAGAATTATTCTCTTCCCTATCATGTCCTCTCAAGAACGAGAAGATCAAGATAACTTCTTCAAGTATAAATAAATGTGAAGTAATCAACATGAACAATGCAAGATTATCAATCGACTATGTTAGCACCTGATGATTCATTAGAGTTGTTCGGAGATAAAAGGAGCACATGTGGATCACCTCTAGAAGGATTCTACATTTGGATCCTACAAGTGCTAAAAAATATTTTCAAAAATGGTTTTGTATGATCAACATCTACTATGAAGAAATATATCAGGAATGAGGTAATCATTTTTTACAATTAATTAAATCAATTATTAATTTAACATGAAAAATACTTGTTCTTGGTTTTGGCGACCTTCTTGTATATATTCAATAGTAAAAATTTCTTTGGTCATGAAATTCACATCTTGTACAATGTGTCAATGATCCATCAAATCCAAAAAAAACTTGAGTCAGGATCAACCCTGATAAGCACTTTCGTTGTGCCTAGAACCAACATAATTAATATCCTATAATAATTAATTCTTATTCACCATGGAGAAGTCTAGAATGATAATTAATCCAAAAAAAATAAACATCCTTACTTTATATTGTATCAATCATTAATTAAGAACAATTATGTGTTGTTGGTGGTGGTGAGATCCAAGAACTCTGTTGACGATGAAAATCCCAGTGGTATCACGGTCATCGATCCTTGATCCTGACATCATCTGCCAAATTTATCCTCCACAGTCTCATCCTCCAATCTATAGATTTATGTGTATAACCTTAGGATTTTTCCATATCCATGCTTAAGTAGAGTAGAATTATGTTACATCCAATTAATAGAAAATAAATTTTTTAATTAATTTATTCGTATATTATTCTGCCTACGACTGCACTTAAAACACCCAACACATAAAAAGATTATATCACACCTAGGGTAAAACCTACATTATAGATTTAATGGTGATCTCATTTTTTCCATTTGAGACACCATTCAGGAGATATTTCATTATTTCTAAAAAACATGCACTTGTGATTTATTATATTTAATATTTTTAATATATCAACATCGAGGCTCCACGGGCCCTAGAATCCTATGCTGACACCATGCTGAACTCCAAAAATATTATTTATAATATTTTAAAGTGTTACATAGACAAAAATAGAGTTGTTGCAGTATTTAAAAATTCCCTTGACTCAATAATGGCTATAGGAACAATGGGACATTTTAGTGTTCGTTTTAACACCCCTAGTATTTTTATTCATCTTTTCTCCAATGATATAATGGTTTTTATTAATTGAAAGTAGTGGTATTTAAAACCTTTTAAGAATCTCCTAAAGCGGCGTGGAATTTTGAGTGGGAGAAAGGAAAATTTTTCCAAAAGTAAGGTTTATATCTCTGTGAGGACTTCAGAAAGGAGGGGCCAACTAATTGAATGATGTATGTGGTTCACTAAAAAAGGTTTTCTAGAAGATTACTTTGGGGATCTATCATCTAATGGAAGAGTGTGTATCAAGCACTTTAATACCTTGGTTTCTAGAATTACTTATAGATTGAAAATTTATAATAATAACTTCCTTTATTTTAAAGAGAGTCTTATGATAATTGAAAGTGTCATGTCATCAATACCCGTGAATATTTTTATGTGATCAAGGTTCTTAAAGCATCGATAAAATCCATTGAAATCATCCTTTTCAACTTCCTATGCGATAATCAAACAAAGATAAAATGTTGTTGGATTAGTTGGTGTAGAAACATGAAACAGTTGATACAGGAGATATCAATATTCGTAGCATGGAGGAAACTATGCTTTGACTTCAATATAAGTTGGAATGGGAGTATTTAGAATGATTCTTTCCCTGGGACTATGACTCCAAAAGTAAATATAGGTGCAAATAAAATGTATTCGGTAAGGGGTTTTTATCCCCCATTGATGTTTTTGTGCAAATTGATGGATTATCCATATCATCTATGATAATTCTTGGTGGATTGTGGTAAGAGGAGACATATTTCTCTAGAAATATAGTCAGTTAGGGAAACCACTTTTATTTCCATCCTTCTTGGTTTATGGTTTAGATCTCAATACAGTGTTTCAATTCTAAGATCTTATTAATGAATTTCTAGATTAATATCAACATAAAGAGCTTGATAGAATTTTCTTCTCAAATGAGGATGATGGTTTAGTGTTCATGACATCTGTCTCATAATATTTTGAAATTGATGGGATAATAAGACTGAGACAATATCTAAAAGGAGTAGAGAAAATTGGAAAGGTGATCTTGATGGGTGATCTACCAAATAAGTTGTGCATCTTTGTTTGGATGATTCATAACAATGCCTTTCCCCTAGACACAAATATCCAACACTGGAGTATTAAACCAGCATCCAAATGCTAGTGTTATAATGCTTCAAAAAAGAAGTTTACATCCTATTTATTTCAACATGGAGACTAGTTCTTCTATATCTATAGCATGCTCTTCAACATCATAGATACCCATTACAATGCCTGGAATTTT
Source organism: Viscum album (assembly GCA_963277665.1). Taxonomy (NCBI): domain Eukaryota; kingdom Viridiplantae; phylum Streptophyta; class Magnoliopsida; order Santalales; family Viscaceae; genus Viscum; species Viscum album. Next base: position 24,742,304 of record OY728132.1, on the reverse strand, counting down.
TAACTCTTCCTTATAGATTGGTTTCTCAAAGTTAACATACCTTCTTTCGAAGGGATTTTTCACCACATTTTCATTATGGTAGGGTGTTGGTTCATTTGGGAAGCTTGCAAGAACGTGTGACATGGAGATACCCAAATTTATTTTCTCTAACTCAAATGAAAATTTTTCTCCATGACTAGGGAACTAATGATCACCTTGGAAGGACAAGGTTCCTCCTCTTTCTGGAATAATATAAGATTGAATGTTATGTATACAGTGAGTCTATTCCACATGGTTAACAAAGGAATATGGGTGTGATGGCATGCCCCTAAGTCTGGATTCAAACTCAACTTAGACAACTCATGTGTAGAAGGCATTAAGATATGAGGTGTTCTGGTTCATTACCCTCTAAGGTCGATAATCGCGACTTAAAATTTCCATCTAGTATTTTTTTACCCCCTCATTATGAATGTTTTTTTCCTTCATCATGGCTTGTCTATCTGTAAGGACAACATCATCACTATGGGCTATGTGGAGATGGATTCTACTCTCATCATAAAGTTCATGAAAACATCTTCTTCTCTGCACTGGAAAGTGACTTACATCATCAAAAAGTATAAGAAACTCATTTATGCTCACACTAAAACCCAACACGCCTAGTGAGAGGGAAACACATCAGCTAACTCATTAGATTCAGGAGGTGATTAAGAGGAGGGGGTCATAATATTTATTTCTATGAAAGAATTATTTATCGTGATACTTTAGGGATCCACCATTTTATACTTTCATAACAATATTTATTTTACCTTCTAATTTCAAATTTTTTTTAATAAAAATTCAAGTATATGAACAAATTGAGAAATTGAGATCATAATGCCAATTGAAATTGTTAAATATTTTAAAACTAGATGTGAAATGTTGGTTAAAGAGATATTAATTAGGAATAAAAGCAACATAAAACATGATATGTGAGGAAATATAAAGCCAAATATTTCATTTTATTATCATATTATCACATATTTAGTATATCAAGCCTACCTTTTCTTACATAACTATTACATCATTTTAAAGATAAACAAAACAATAGTGTTACAAAACCATGATAGAAAGGTTTAGTGACTTGGGAAAATTAGAACCATACATAACTTTTACATAATAAAACATAATAATTTATTTAAATCCTTCTAATTTTTCCTTCTAAAGATTATTTTCTCTTTAGTACAAGTAATCACTTGAGGATATACATCAAATAAAGGGGTGAGATAAAATATTAATAAGATAATGAATAAGATACATGAATCAATATAACATGGGTGATCATAATCATCATCATCATAACATAATCATAGGGTCATCACCATAATCATGATAGGAAGCATTATATAAAGTCATGGAATGTGGAAATGCATAAAAATGAAACATCATGTCTTAGTGGTCAAATACCACATATAGTTGTGAACAAATCTAGCATCATGTTCATGTATAACATATGCGCATAATCATAACATCATCATTGTGAATAAATATAGCATCATGATCATGGATATTTCACCATATATCATGAGATAAATCACATTATTCAATTTTTTGGAGTGCTATATAATTTTGAGTGAACCTGTCACATTATAACATATATATAATCATGCATTCCACATAGATTGTATTTAAATCATAGAAATAAAATAACCCTTTTGAAGTAATGGGTTTAATTTCATAAAAAATTCATTCATGAATAAAAAAAATTCTAAAATAATAAAAGGAAAATAATATTTTATATAAGAATGATCACACTTGATTGGAGAAGAAATGATCTCAAGTGGATTCAATATGTGAATTGGAAAGAAGAGTTATTTTGAAAAAAAATCATTTTTGTCATAAATTCATATTGGAAACATGTATATCCCAAAAAATAAAAAGTAATAACAATGAAATAGTATTTTAAGAATGTTAGAAGAACATACACACTGGAATTCTAAATTAAATAGTAATAACCCAACGAAAAGGAGTTGGGTTCAAGAAATCCCCTTACCTTAATTCTCTCTTAAATATGTCGCTTTTGTGCCTCTTGAATAACAAACTTATATTTATTAAAACACTAATATAGAAGTGAATTAGAGTCATTTATACAAATATTTATCAATTATAGTCATTGTATTATATTTTTTAATTTTTTTTGATGAAATTGAAGCATTTTTATATCATGTTTTTCTTAAATATTTCTTGTTTTTCCACGATTTCTCTATTTTGTTAATTAATTCCAGAAGAATAGAAAAAAATTAATTACATATTAATATATTATATATAATTTATACTATCCATCCATGAAATTGGTTCTAATAATTGTCTTATCAATGTCTATGTAGGCGCTTAACCTACCTTCGATGGGACATTGTCAAAAGAGCGAGAAAAGGGAGTATGGCATTTATATTTGTCATAAATATGATAATTACAATAGTTTAACATAATTAATATAATTTTAACTTACTATATAATCAATTTTGAAATATATGGTTTTTAAAGGAAGAGGGTAAACATAAGAAAGATAAGAAAAAAGAGGGAAGAGTTGATAGAGACTTACTCTCTCTTCGGTGTTGCTTCTCTTGCACAAAACTATAACTCCCTTGGTGTTTAGAGTTGGATGGATCTAAAACATCCCTAGGTTTTCTAATATTATTAATAGGGAGTATTTAGGAAGATATTTGGCTTTTTAAATGGTTTAATGAGTGGTTTTCCAAGGGAATGGAGAGGGGTTATTTATACTTGAGGTGAGGAGTATTTTTGGAATAAAATATTATATCAAAGGTGAGACTTGTAATAGTGAATTTTTAATAATATAAACCATATATTAATATAATATAATGTATTTATGACTTTAAAAAACCTTTATAATTCTAATTAATTTATTTATTAATAAGGAATGTGGAAATAGAGAAAATTTGATATTTTAAGTAATCGCTTTTGACTTTAGGTTTTGGAAAATACTTTTTAGGTTTGGAAATTGAGTTTATTGTATTTTAATGAATCTTTTTTAAAATTAAATATATGATATATGAACTTCAATTTCTATAAATAATTATTTCACTAATACATCATGAAGGATGTAATTTAAGTTACATCGATTTCTTGAAAACTGTATTTTTTACTATTCATCATAAAATTGAAGTATTTCAAAAAATTACCAAAAAATAACCCTTGGAAAATTTTTATGTGATGATTTCAAAAATAGACTCCATTTTATGAAAATAATTTTCTAAATATAATAAATTTAATTTTTAAATAAAATCATCATTTATACAGATTTTAATATTATAATCGATTTTACGACGCTTTGAAAAAATAATTAAGGTCTAATAAAATTATCTTATAATAATAATATATAAAAATATTAATTTATGAATCTATTTTATGAAAATAAATTTTATTTTAAATTATTATATTAATTATAAAATTTTATATAAACATTTATGTTTTATAAAAATACCAACACTTAATTTATCATTTATTTACTTATACTATGATATAATTATATCATATTTTAATTTATATGATGCCTAAATTTTATTTTTAATTTTATAGGGGAGGTTACTATTCTATTTTCTGGATTACTATTCCTAATGGTCATGTTACTATTCCAAGTGTCAAGTTACTATTCCATAAGTATAGGTTCCTTAATTTCTAAAAATGCCTTTTATTTAATTCTTTATTCATTTATAAAGATTTTATTGTGTTATTTTTGTGATTTTATGTTATTTATGAAATTATTAAAAGAAGTTAATTTCCATTGATAAAATTTTGGGTTGTTTCATTCTTCCCCCCTTTTGAAATTTCACCCTTGAAATTTCATTTTACATAAACAAGTGAGGGTATTTATCCTTCATTTCTCCCTCTAATTCCCAAGTTTCTTATTCATACTTATGGTTTCTACAAAACACTTTTAAAAGTTGGGTTGTCTTGTTGCGTAGAACCTTACCTCTCAAGTCCGAAATATTCACTGGTTCCTCCTCATAAGAGAGATCATCTTCCAACTATACCACCTCTGAGTTCAGTACATGTGAGGGATCTGGTATATACTTCCTTAGGAGAGATACATGGAACATGTTATTAATTTGAGCCATATTGGGTGAAAGTGAAAGATGATAGGTCATTGATCCTATGCGATCAAGGATCTCAAAGGGGCCAATGTACCATGGGTTAAGCTTCTATTTCTTTCCAAACTGCATGACTCTTTTCAATAGTGATACTCGAAGGAAGATTTTGTATCTAACATTGAAATCCAAGTCCCTTTGACGGTTGTCAGTATAGATATTTTTCCGACTCTGAGAATATTTGATATGTTTATGGATGGATTGAACCTTATCTATCATCTCTTGCATGAGATCAAGTCCAAGTAGCTTTTTTTCCAAATTCATCTTAACAGGTTGGAGTTCTACATCTCTTTCCATACAAATCTTCATATGGAGGCATTTGAATACTCTAGTAAAATCTATTATTGCATGAGAAATCAACCAATGGGATATTATGATCCCATCCACCTTTTAATTTCATTGAGAAAGCTCTTAGCATGTCTTCAAGTATCTAAATAGTCATTTCATATTGGCCATCAGTTTGGGGGTGATAGGCCATACTGAAATTCAATTCGGTACTCAAAGCATGTTGAAGAATTCTCCATAATTTAGATGTGATCCTTATATCACGATTAGATATGATTGAAAGTGGAACCCCATTAAGCCTAACTACTTCCTTCACATATATCTTAGCAAGTTTTTCAAGAGAGAGATCTTCCCGAATAGCAATAAGGTGGGTAGTCTTGGTGATTCGATACACTACAACCCATATCACATTGTTTCATTTGGATTTCTTTGTGAGACCAGTGAAGAAGTATATGGTGAAATTATCCCATTTCCACATAGGTATATGAAATGGTTGCATCATCCCTTTGGACTTTTTTTTCTCTTCTTTAACTTGCTGATATATCAAGCAACTTGAGATATACTCCACAATCTTCTTCTTCATGTTGTCCCACTAGAAGTGTTCTCAAATATCATAGTACATCTTGGTAATTATAGGATGGATAGATAAAGTTGAGCTATGTGAATTATCCAATAGATCCTTTTTTATCTCAGGTGATGAAGGCACACAAAGCCATGTTACAAACTGAATCACACCATCATCATTGATATGGAACTCATGTAGCTTCCTTTAATTTACTTATTTCACCTTATTTTGAATCACCAGATCATCCCTTTGTGCTTCCTTAATCTTCTCTTGGATAGATGGTTGGGAAATCATTTGTGAAAGGTAGGATGTATTCTCTGTCATTATGATTTCCAAATCCATCACTTGCATCTCCATGAAGATAGGGTCTTTCTCAATCCACATCATGGATAAAGTAGTAGGTTCTTTTCTTTTAAGAGCATTAGCTACCTTGTTTGTCTTCCTAGGATGATAGTGAATAGAGAAATCATAGTCCTTAATTAACTCTAACCATATCCTTTGACACATATTGAGATCCTTCTGTGTGAATATATATATTATGATATTTTGATCAATATATATGCCACACTTCTCACCATAGAGGTGGTACTACTAGATTTTCAAGGAAAAAATTACATCTGCTAGCTTCAGATCATGTGTCGGGTAGATCTACTCATGGATCTTCAACTTTCATGAGGCATAGGCTATCACTTTATCATTCTGCATGAGTACACAACCCAAGTCTTTCTTTGAAGCATCACTATATATCACAAAACTTTCTCTACTTATTGATAATGTGAGTATAGGTGTAGTGATCAGACTCTTCTTTAGCTCCTTGAAGCTTTCCTCACATTCTTCCATCCATACATACTTTACCCCTTTCCTTTTTAACTTAGTTAATGAGCTAAAAAATCATGTGAAATTTCTCACAAATGTTGTTAGTACCCTACTAATCTAAGAAAACTATGGATTTTCATGAAACTAGGAGATTTGGGTCATTCCTCAATTGCCTTTGTTTTTTAAGGGTCCACAGAAATTCCCCCACTTGTGATCATGTGTCCCAAGAATATGACTTGTTGCATCCAAAAGTCACACTTTTTGAACTTGGAATACAATTTATCCTTCCTTAATGTCTCTATCACAATCCTTAGATATTCTTCATGTTCATCCTTGCTCTTGGATTAGATGAGAATATCATTGATAAACACTACCATAAATTTTTAAAGGTAGTGTCTAAAAAATATATTCATAAAATACATGAATATTTTATGGGAATTTTTAAGTTCAAAGGGAATTACTAGAATATTATAGTGCTCATACCTTGTGCAGAAATAAGTCTTCTGAATATCTTCCTTATTCATCTTTAGTTGATGATATACAAAATGAATATCCACCTTTGAGAAGTATTGAGCTTGTCATAGTTGATCAAACAAGTCATAAATACTTGGAAGAAGATATTTGTTATTTATAGTGATTTTGTTGAGTTTTTTATAATCAATACACAGCCACATTGATCCATACTTCTTCTTGAAAAAGAGCACCGGTGCACCCTAAGGTGATGCGCTAGGGCATATGAACCCTTTGTCCAAATACTCTTGTAGATGCTTATTTAACTCCTACAGTTCGATCGGGGCCATCCTATAGGGACATTTTGTGATATGAGTGGATCCAGGTATGAGTTTTATTGAGAATATACCTCATGATATGGGGGAATTCTGGGTAAATCTTTGGAAAATACATCATTGTATTCCCTCACAATGAGAATTTATTTTAGGTTGATGCTTTCCTTTGACACAACCATTTGGGCGAGGTATGCTTATTTACATGGAATCAACATCCACACCATTGAGGAATTTTCCAAAGGAGATTCATGATATTCCTTTCATTTGTATAGGATCATGGAATGATTTAAAATTTGAAAAGATATTTCTTTTCCCTGATATTCTATGTGTGATCTATATAATGAGAGCCAATCCATGCCCAGTATAGCATCAAATTCCACCAAGGGAAGTATCATGGTATTTGTTGGAAGAATCTTCCCAAATACGCTAATAGTAGATGATTCCAACACTTGGGTTGCAATTATCACAGCACTGGGTGTTTTTATGAATTACTTCAAGGTTTAGGGGCTTCGATTCAATAGTTCTAAAAAAATTGAAGGATATAAAGGTATGTGTAGAACCAGAATCAAATAAAAACTTTTTCTGTTATTTAGTGAATAAGAAGAGTACCTTGTATGACTTCATTTTCTTACTTCACTTCTATATTAGTGATGGCATAAGGTTTTCCTTTCTCCTTTGGCTTTGGTGGCTGCTGACACTGATTACCCTTGAGGAATCAAGGTTTAGTGCACTGGATTTCATAATTCCCTTACTTCCTATTGTTTAATCATTGGACCATAATGGATCTCTAATATTAAAGATCTTTATGGACTTCTCTCCCACACTTGAATCATTTTTCCATCCCTTTGAGGCAATTCCCATGATGCTTATTCCCACATTTTTGACACGTGAGTGGTTGAGATTTTTTTCCACCTTTGTCATTAGATCCTCTAACTTGAAACTCCATCTTTCATTTCTTATCTCCATATCCATGGGACCATTCTCCAAACTCCATATCCACTTTTATAGCACATCAAACAACTTTTTCATAACTCCCAAAATCTCATAAAGTTGGAGCCTTTAAAAGGTGTGGTTTTAAACCATTGAAGAATCTATGAATTTTTCTATCATTTTTTATAACAAAACACAAGGCATACCTTTCAAGACTTATGAAATTTGATTCATAAGTTGTGACATATTCACCATCATTTTTCCTCATCTCAATTAATTCTCTCTCCATATTAGTATGAAGAGTTCAATGGAAATACTTGTTAAGAGATATTTTCTTAAAGTTTTCTCACTCTATATCTTCTATTTCATATTTCGACTTGGTGTTATTAATCAATTCCCACCACTGATCATCCTCTCTATCTAAAAAATAGACATCCAAAGTCACATTCTCTATTTTAGAATAGTGAAGAACAAAAAATATATTCTCCATTGAGTTTACCCACTATTCAATGATGAGTGGGTCAAATGATCCACTAAATGTCGATACTCTTTGTTGGATAAAATATTTGATAGCTAGTTTCTCCCTCTTGGGTGAAATAGGTTATTCCACATTATTTAGGTTATTATTTATAGCTTGAGATAGATGGATAAGCATCACCATGTAATTTTAAACTCCACCTCCCAAGGCATCGGGGATGTTAGTCAGGAAATCGCCGCACTATCCCTCACATAGGTTGTTTGTTTGGTTTCTCCTAGTTCTCACCATTTTCTAAAATAGAAAAGGTTTGAACAAAATATAATCCAATAATTTATGAATAAATAATTTATTCCTTTATTCAATTAACTCTAAAGGTGTATCTTGTGGGATCTCTAGGTTTATCATTCTTCTAAAAAAAATCTTGGATATTTAATTATACTTAGTCTTATCCTAAGAGTTTTCACTTAAGTTCTCTAATCATAATTCCCAAATTAACTAAATCATGCTCTGATACCAACTATAGCGACCCTACCTTTTCTTACATAACTATTACATCATTTTAAAGATAAACAAAACAATAGTGTTACAAAACCAAGATCCAAAGGTTTTATAACAACCCTGCTCCTTAATACACACATAAACATGATTTATTGACTAAAAATGAACTTAATACAACTATGAGGATCAATAGGTCTAGTGTATTTGGAAATTAGGAACATTACATAAAAACTCAGAACATAAAACATAACATCTTTATTAATAACTTCTTTTACATGACCACAACGTTCCTTTGTACTTAACATTGCATGGGATAACATGAGCACATGCATAAGAAAAAGACTGAGATATAAAGCCCAGTAAGGGAGTAAAAAATGCATAACATGAATAATATATTACATGTTAGTCAATATTAATATCAATGGATCATAATAGAAACATGAACATAAAGGCATGATATAGCATGATTGTCATAACATGGAAATGTGGCAACAACATTTAACATGATATTAGCATGAGCCAAGTATCATTGCGCATGGAGCATGAGTAAAACCTCATTGAAATTTAATTATTATTATTAAACCCTCATTGCACTTGACGTATCATGATACTAATCTTTACCCAATGTAGTGAAGCGCTATCAGGGCACACCCTTCTTAATCATTTCATTTCATGCATAAGTGTGTCACATAGATCATACAACATGGATTCATTAAACATAATAATTTATTCCATGATAAAGGAATATGGAATTCATACATGAAACTCTATAATAAATAGGTAAATTTACATGAATGTGAATAACTTTTATAGATAAATGGGTATGGTATTCACTACACAATGACTTTGGCTTGGAAAACTGCGGTGCAATTTCGGCAGCATAACGGCGTGACATAAGAATTCATAAAAATGGTTGATGGGAGAGAAATGGGTATATAATCATATTTACATGAAATTTAAAGTAATTTGTTCATTTAGATACTTTTCCAAACATATGTAATGGAATTTAGATTCATAATATAAAAGAATTTCTTGAATGTAAATGAGTAGAGAGAAACCCCTTACGGAATTTTGGCATGGTAATGGGTGTACATGGGAGAAATTAAAGAGAGAGAAAAGGGTATCTCATAATTAAAACATAATAAGGATAGTATATGGTAGGTAAGAAATCATACCCCAACATTTTTAATTGAAAATACAAGATTATAGCAACATAAAGAAACTTGGACAAAAATGAGAGAGGAAGAAATCACTTACTTGAAAGTGTGATCCCAAAGGCTTGGGATAGGCTTTAGAGAGGATTTTTGGGGGATTGGGGAACCTTGGTAGGATTATAGAGAGATTATGGAAGAGGTTTTTTGAGATTAAAAGTTTTTTAGTGAAGATTATGTGGGAGCTTGGGTGGGTTTATATAGGAAAAGAGAGGGAATTCTTTATTATTTAGGTTTTGGACACCACAAATTAAACTAATCAAAACCACAAACCATCCCATGGTTTTTTCCCATGGTTTTGGCCAAAGGGAAGTGGAAAACATTATTTTATAATTCTAATGTCCGAACTTAATAAAATATTAGTCTTTCTTATGTGGATGTGAGTCACACTCTCAAGGAAATCATTTTAAAATGTTAAAATGTTTTATAAGTCTTGGAGGGTCCACTAAGGCTTTGTAAAATAAATCAAAAAAATATAAAATCACATTATTTTAAAGGTAAAATATATATTGTCTGAAAATCCCATTTTTAGTATTTTATTACATCACTATTGGGTCATTATGATGTCATAAAACACATTATATATTTAACGGTATTTAATTTTTTATCCAAAAATTCAACTGTCTCAGAAAATTATGAAAAATTCATCATTAGATAATTTATACATCATGAATCCAAAAATAATATTCATTTTATATAAATAATTTTCTAAATATGTGTATTTTTACTTTTAAAATAAAAAATGACATTTATCAAAAATTCATGGGTTTTGACAAAAACAACTTTCTGACCTTAATAAAAATTAAAATTGTATTCATAAAAATTATATGATCACTTATATTTAATAAAAAGTAATTTAGTAATAATATTTTATTAAAATATTATTTAATTCAAAAATCCATTAATTCATCAAAATAGATTTCTTAATTGAATATTAACTAAAATACAATTTGTGCTTTAAAACTATTTACAAAGTAACAATAATAAAATGAATGTATATTCTTTATTCTATACAAAAAATAATGCACATAATCATAGTTCTAGGGTCTTGTTACATAACTCATTAAAACACCTGTATAAGACCTAAGGATAAGATGTGCGATGGTGACAAACTCTTGGGGAGGCTCAAATAACATCGCTCGTGTAGTAATCACTATTAACTTCCACTTCTCCCGTAGGCGGTTCCGTTCAAGCTTAACGTGTTGAAGCTTGGCTTGGACATGGTCAAGAGTGAAGCCTAGTGACACTAACTCCTTTATAAGCTCTAACAAATGGGCTTCGTATGGAGAAATTATACTGGATGAGGCCATCACTTTCTTTGTCTGAGTAAATTGGATTTGTTAAATCCCTATATTTATAGTAATCATTTGGTCACTGTTCAATGGCTATATTAGCAATGGTAACAATTATTATTGGTATTTTGAAATCCAAAAACATAAAACCAAGGAATTGTATATTTTATATAACCATTTTACATAATAAGACATTTAATTAGATCAAGATGAATTTTCATTAATAAAAGTTTGGGTCATTACAATCTTCCACCCTTAAGAAATATTTCCCTCAAAATTTCATTTTCCCACACTAAAAAGATGAGGGTAAATCTACTTCATCACTTCCTATGATTCCCACGTTGCTTCTTAGAACTTGTGGTTGTGCCACAACACCTTAACAAGGGGCATTGTCTTATTTCGTAGAACTTTTTCCCTGTGATCTAATATCTTCACCAGCTTCTCTTCATAGGAGAGGTCATTCTCCAATGGTACCACCTCTGGATTGAGTACATGTGATGGGTCAGGTATGTACTTCCTCAAGAGTGATACATGGAATACATCATGCACTTAAGATAGGTTCGGTGGGAGTGTTAGTCGATAGGCCATTGCTCCAATGCGATCAAGGATCTCAAAAGGGCTGATGTACCTTGGACTAAGCTTTCCCTTCTTCCAAAATCTCATAACTCTCTTCCATGGTGATTTGCGGAGGAATAACATGTCTCCAACATCAAACTCTAGGTATTGTCAATGATTATCGGCATAGCTCTTTTGTAAACTCTAGGAAACTTTAATGTGATGTTGGATGGTCTTAACCTTATCCACCATTTCTTTGACTATTTCTATACCTAAGAGTTTTCTCTCCCTAACTTTATCCCAACATACTAATGTTCTGCACCTCTTCCCATGTAGGGCTTCATCAGGATCCATTTAGATTCTTGATTGGAAACTGTTATTGTAAGAGAACTCAACCAGAGGAAGATGTTGATCCCATACTCCTTTGAATTCCATTGATCATGCTCTCAACATTTCCTCAAGTGTTTGGATAGTCCGCTCATATTGGCCATCAGTTTGAAGATGATAAGTCCTACTGAAGTTTATCTCAGTATTCAGAGCATGTTGAAGACTCTTACAGAACTTAGAGGTGAATCTTAGATCTTGATCAGATACAATAGATAGTGGTACTCCATGAAGCCTTACCACATCTCTAATATATATATGTGCCAATTAATCCAATGAGAAATCCACTCAAATTGCAATGAAGTGTACAGTCTTTGTAAGACAATCCATAACAACCCATATAGCATTGTTTCCTTTGGATTTCTTCGGAAGTCTGGTGACAAAGTCCATGATGATATTCTCCCATTTCCATACTAGTATGGGTAATGGTTGAATCATCCCCCTAGACTTCTTCCTCTCAACCTTCACTTACTGACATACCAGAAACTTTGATGTATACTTAGCGATCTCTTTCTTCATGTTATCCCACCAATAATGCTATCAGAGATCTCAATACATCTTTGTGTTTCCTGTGTGAGTGGATAAATTTGCACTATGTGCATTATCCAAAAGTTATTTCTTTAGTGATGGACTTGATGGAACACATAGTCTTGACCCAAATCTCACAATTCCTTCTTCATTAACATTGAAATATGAGGATTTACCTTTTCTAATAGTTTACACTTTCTTCTAAATTCCCACATCATCCTTTTGAGCATCCTTTAACCTTTTCCAAAATTGGAAATTAAGAAAAAAATTGTGAAAGGATTGATGATGTTCCCTTCTTTATGATTATCATGTCCTAATTCATCAAATATAATAAGATTGAATCCTTTTCAATTATCATCAATGATAGAATCATTGGGTCCTTTTTACTTAGAGCATCCACCACCTTGTTCGCTTTCCCAGGGTGGTAATGGATTGAGCAGTCATAGTCATTGATTAGATCTAACCATCTTCATTGGCGCATGTTCAACTCTTTCTGTGTGAATATATACTTGGGGATTTTGTGATCCGTATATATTTCACACTTCTCCCCAAAGAGGTAATTTCACCAAATTTTTAAAGATAAGATTACTGCAGCCAACTCTAGATCATATGCTGGATAGTTTTACTCATGACCTTTCAATTGCCTTGAATCATAAGTAATGACTTTTTCATTTTGAATCAACACACATCCCATTCCCTTATTCGAAGCATCACTGAATACCATAAAAAGTTCTCCACTTGTGGGTAGTGTGAGAACGGGCGCAGTGATAAGCCTCCTTTTCAACTCTTGGAATCTCTCTTTGCATTCATCACTCCAAGAAAACTTTACTCCCTTATGAGTTAGCATGGTAATAGGGTTGGACAATCATGATAAATTTCTCACAAATCAGCTATAATATCCAGCTAACCCTAGGAAGCTATAGATATCTGTCACTGATGTTGGCCTCATCCATCCCTCAATTACAGCTATCTTGGAGGGATCCATAAATATCTCATAACTTGTGATGATATGACCCAAGAATGAGACTTATTTCAACTAGAACTCACGCTTGTTGTACTTTTCATAAATATTCTCATTTTTTAAGGTCTTTAGTATAGTTCTTAGATGCTCCTTGTGCTCCCCCTTAGTTTTGGAGTGTATTAGAATATAATCTATAAATTCTACCACAAATTTGTTGAGGTAATCTCTAAAGAATATATTCATCAAGTCCATGAAGATTGATAGAGCATTAGTGAGTCCAAAAGGCATTAATATGAATTCATAGTTCCTATATCTTGTACAAAAAGTAGTCTTGGGGATATCCTCCTTATTCACTCTTACTTGATAATATCCTGACCACAGATCCACCTTGGAGAAGTATTGTGCTCCACGTAGTTGATCGAACAAGTCATCAATTTGTTTCAGAGGATACTTGTTCTTTATCGTGATTTTTTTTGAGCTTATGATAATTGATGAAAAGGCACATTGACCCATCCTTCTTCTTGACAAAGAGGACTGGTGCACCCCATGGTGAAGCACTTGGGCATATAAACCCTTTATCCAGATTCTCCTATAGTTTTTTTTAGCTCCTCAAGCTCCACAATAGACATTCTATATGGAGTCTTGGATATTGGAAATTCCCCAGGAATAAGATCAATTGAGAATTCAACATATCATCTAGGAGGAAGACCAGACAATTCCTCAGGAAACAATTCATCAAATTCTCTCACAATAGGCATGTCTTGAAGGATGGTTTCTTCCTTAGACTCAATCATCTGAGCAAGATATGCATGCTCATAGGGCAGTAATATCCACACTTGAGATGATGGTGATAAAGAAGATTCATCCTCCTCCTTACAATTGTATATAATCAGGGGTCGATTCACCATATGGAGAGTGATTTCCCTCTCATGGAAATTTATGTTGTCTCTATATAAGGAAAGTCAATTCATGCCAAGAATTGCATCAAATTCCACTAGAGAGAGTATGAAGAGGTTCTTCATGAATTTAAATCCACAAATTATGATAGGGGTAGTTATATTCATGGGATGCAATGATTTTCCCATTTTTCATTCTCACTGACAACTTTACTTCCATGATTTGTGGTGGTGTTGGGATTGTTCTACTAAAATTTACGGAAATAAAAGAATGTTTAGAACCAGAATCAAAAAGTATGTTTGCTATTCTTGAATTAATAACTAGCATACTTGTCACCACTTCATTGTCAGGATTCACTTCGGAATTAGTGATGGAAAAATATCACCCTTTATGCCTTGGAGGTTTTTGGTTTCCTCTAAAAACTCTTGGCTTAGGGCACTGGTTTGCAAAGTGCCCTGGTTCTTTGTAGTTGAAGCAATGAACAATGTGTTGAGGGTCGACTGGAGTATTCCTCTCCTCTGTCGCAGCTGTGGGTTTTTCTTACTGATGGTTAATAGCTAGATTCCCTTCTCTTCCACACCTAAATCATTTTCTCATCCCCTTCAGGCAATTTCCAGGGTGCTTCTTTCTGCACCTTTAGCAAGTGGGGTGCTAGAATTTCTTAGCACTGTTGGATTTATCCATCGGACCACCAAAATTAAATTCAACCTTACACTTCTTATCCCCATAATACCCCTGAAATTCTATGATCTTCATTTTGACCTTGAGGGCACATCGAACAATTTTCTCATATCTCTCAAAGTCACTAATCGCTAGGGATTTTCATAGGCTAGGTTTTAGCCCACCAAAGAAGCGGTCAACCTTGCATTCAGGGGTAATGACAAAGATAAAGGCCTACCATGCAATCCTTGTGAATTTTTCCTCGTACACTCCAATAAATTCATCATATTTTTTCTTGAGAGAAAAGAAGTCCCTTTCAATCTTAAGTCATTGGGTGTGAGGAAAATATTTGTCAAAAACATTTTCTGGAAATCCTTCCATTCCAACGCCTTAATCTCTTCCTCAGGCTTCGTATTTTTTATCAATTTCCACCACTGATCAGATTCACCCTTCATACAATAAGTATCCATAAGAACCTTCTCTTGTTCGGAACATTGAAGTATGGATAATATCTTTTCAATGGATTTGGTCCATTTTTTAGAAATTGAGGGATCAGATGATTCATTAAAAGTAGGAGGTCTTTGTCTCATGAAGCTCTCGATTGTGACTTGTTCTTTATTAGGGGGGTTGAACGTTCCTCTTGACCCATTTTTCTATTCAAACCTTGAGTTAACTATGAGAGTATCATGACAAAGTTTGTGATTCCCACTCCCATAGTATTGGTCATCTCATTACAAGGAAGCTCAGTCAAAGGAAAATCCATTGACTGTTTATTAAAATAAAAGAAAAGTGCACCAAGAAAACACCACAAAGAAGAAAGGACAGCTACAAGTCATAAAAATCATATCTGTCACCACATCCATGATATTTTATTTCCTCCACAGTAGTATATTCCCACTCTGAACTTTCATAATGCGTCAGAATCTTGGAATACTTCCTTCTAAGGTTCAACTTCTCCAAATATATAAACTCCTTAGCAGACTGCATGCCCTTTGTCAAGCAAGAGGCTTCCCCACCTTCCTTTCCAAACCTGGTAGACATCAAATTTAGAAGATAGGAGTAGTCTTTCCTTAGACATCTTCGAGTTGGGGCAGATGGATTCCTCCTTCCCAACCACCTTCTTCTTCCCACCATGAACAATGTCACTATAAGAAGGTCAGACCATGTTGCCAACATTTTCCTTACCATTGTCAGAGACTTCCCAACCACCTCTTGGTTGTTAGCCTAAGTCCTCCTATTACCATCCATTGGCTAGAATAAAAGTAAATTTAGGGGTAACACATAAAGGGGAATCCAAAGACAAAAAGGGATAACTTATAAATTACTTTTATTTCCTTAACTTATGAATTTATAGGCTTAAATATATGTTATCCATGATCTACATCCCAACATATATTCTTAGGGGAATTTTTTTAATTCTATTAATAATGGTTCATACTAAGCTTATGAATTTACCAAATCATATCCCCTGAGAGTGTTGTAATCAAGAGTGCATTAAGTCCCATTTTTGTGTACCAGTTCCTGTTCGAGTTTAGATCAAAGCTGTGTTTTCGGGTTTTACCCCTAGATACAACTGTGCCAGAGCCACCTCTACCTACTCATATCCAGACATGGATGTATTTTTTTGATAAACCACTTACTCAATACTTACCAAAATTTAGGGATGTTTTTATTATACTTAGTCTTATTCCTAAGGCTTTAACTGGGGTTTTCTAATTATAATCCCAAAAATAACTAAACCTATACTTTGATACCAAAAACAATAACCCGACTCTTTAATATACACATAAACATGATTTAGTATATAAAAATGCACTTAAGACAAATCTGAGGATCGATAGGTCTAGTGTCTTGGGAAATTAGGAACATTACATAACAAATTAGAGCATAAAACACAAAATCTTTATTGAAAACTTCTTTTACATGACCACAACGTTCCTTCATACTTAACATTGCATGGGATAAGCTGAGGACATGCATAAAAAAAAGAGTGAGTTATAAATCCCACTAAGGGAGTAAAAAATGCATAACATGAAAAATATATTACATGTTAGTCAATAGGCATATCAATGGATCATAAGAGAAACAAGAACATAAATGCATGATATAGCATGATTATCATAACATGGAAATGTGGCAACAACATTTAACATGATATTAGAATGAGCCAAGACTCATTGCACATGAAGCATGAGTAAACCCTCATTGCACTTTAATTAGCATGAGTAACCCTCATTTCACTTGACGTATCATGATACTAATTTTTACCCAATGCATTGGAGCGCTATCAGGGTGCACCCTTCTTAATCATTTCATTTCATGCATAAGTGTGCCACATAGATCATACAACATGGATTCATTAAAAATCATCATTTATTCCATGATAAAGGAATGTGGAATTCATACATGAAACTCTATAATCAATAAGTAAATGTGCATGAAGTTGAATACCCTTGATAGAGAAATGTTCATGGTATTCACTACACAATGACTTTGGCTTGAAAAATCACGGTGCAATTTCGGTTGCATAACAGGGTGACATAAGAATTCATAAAAATGGTTGATGAGAGATAAAGGGGTATCTAATCATATTTACATGAAATATAAAGTAAGGGGGTAATTTATATACCTATTCCAACATATTTAATGTAATTTATATTCATAATATAAAATAATTTCCTGAATGTAAATGAGGAGAGATAAACCCCTTACGGGATTTCGGCATGGTAACAGGTGTAAATGGGAGGAATTAATGAGAGATAAAGGGGTCTCTCATCATTAAAACATAAGTAGAGTAGTATAGGGGATGTGAAAAATCATGCCCCAAAATTTTTAATTGAAAATACAAGGGTATAGAAACATAAATAAACTTGGACAAAAATGAGAGAGGAAGAAATCTCTTACATGGAAGTGTGATCCCATAGGCTTGGGAGAGACTTGAGAGAGGATTATTGGAAGAAAAGGGCATCTTGGGAGGATTCTAGAGAGAGGAGGGTATAGGTTGGTTGAGCTCCAAAGGTTTTGAGTGAAGAGGATGTGGGATCTTGGGTGAGTTTATATAGGAAAAGATAGGGAATTCTTTATTATTTAGGTTTTGGACACTATAAATTAAACTAATCAAAAACACAAACCATCCCATGGTTTTTTCCCATGGTTTTTGCCCATGGTTTTTGAAAAATGGGATTGAAAAACATTATTTTATAAGGCCAATTACTGAACTTATTAAAATATTAGTATTTCTTATATGGAGGTGAGTCACACTCTCAAGGAAATCATTTTAAAATGTTAAAATGTTTTATAAGTCTTCGAGGGTCCACTAAGGATTTGTAAAATAAATCAAACCTAAAATCACATTATTTTAAAGGTAAAACATATAATATCTAAGCATCCCATTTTTAGTATTTTATTAAATCACTATTGGGTCATTGTGATATCATAAAACACATTATATATTTAACGGTATTTAATTTTTTACCCAAAAAATCAATTGTCTCAGAAAATTATGAAAAATTCACCGTTAGATAATTTTAACATCATGAATCCAAAAATAATATTCAATTTATCTAAATAATTTTCTAAATATTTGAATTTTTACTTTTAAAATAAAACTGACATTTATAAAAAAATTATGGGTTTTGACAAAAAACAAATTTCAGACCTTAATAAAATTTACAATTGTATTAATAAAAATTATAAGATAATTTATATTTGATAAAAATTAATTCAGTAATAATATTTTATTAAAATATTATTTAATTCAAAAATCTATTAATTCATCAAAATAGATTTCTTAATTGAATATTAACTAAAATACTATTTGTGCTTTAAAAACTATTTACAAAGTAACAATAATAAAACGAATATATATTCTTTATTCTATAAAAAAAATAATTCACATAATCATAGTGCTAGGGTCTTGTTACATAACCCCTTAAAACACCTGCATAAGACCTAAGAGTAAGGTATGCGATGGTGACAGACTCTTAGCGAGGCTCAGATAACATCACTCATGTAGTAATCTCTATTAACTTCCACTTCTCCCGTAGGAAGTTCCGTTCAAGATTAACGTGTTGAATCTCAGCTTGGGCTTGGTTAAGATCGAAGACCAGTGACACTACCTCCTTTTCGAGCTCTGGGAAATGGGCTTCATATGGAGAAATTCTACTAGATGAGACCATCACTTTCTTTGTTTGAGTAAATTGGATGTGTTAAAGCCCTATATTTATATTAATCATGTGGTCACTGTTCAACGACTATATTAGCAACGATAATAATTATTAACGTTATTTTGAAATCCAAAAACATAAAACCAAGGAAGTGCATATTTTATATAACTATTTTACATAATAATACATTTAATTAGATCAAGAGGAGTTTTTATTAATAAAAGTTTGGGTCATTACAGGTTTAGTGTATTGGAAAAATTATGACCATACATAACTTTTACATAATAAAACATAAATATTTATTTAAATCCTTCTTCTTTTTCCTTCTAAAGCTTATGTTCTCATTAGTACAAAAATCACCTGAGGATATACATCGAAGAAATGGGTGATCTAAAATCCCATTAAGAGGATAAATAAGCGACATCAATCAATATAACATGGGTAAGCATAATCATCATCATCATTGTTGGAGTTGGTGCCATAGAACTAACTTTTATGTACTTTATGATAACATGTATCACTACTGCAAATATGGCCTTTATCAATGCTAGAAAAGGGTATTGACAGTTCTAGAAAGCGTTGTTAATCGAGGCGAAGATAAAGGGGTCTCTTTTATCAGTGCTTAGAAAAGTGCTGATAAAGGCCCATTTTATAAACGCTAAAAAAAGTGCTGATAAAAGTTAAAAAACATTAAAAAAAATATGCAATTCTGGGAGGGGCTTCAACAGCGCTTGAATCCCCCCTTTAATAGCACCCCACCTCCCACTTCATCCCACATGCCCCACCCACCCCCTAGTCTTTAACAGTTCTCCCACCCCCTTTAACAGCGCTAGGCATTATTTCCCCCCTGCGCGTGCAACCTGCTCCCTCTAGGATTCAAACTCGGGACCTGTTGCCTGCACGCCTAAGCCTTTATCACTCCACCATATTTCTTTGCTCTTCATTTATTAATATATCTATTTATTTATATATATATTTAGTTATATTTACTTGTATATTAATATATATATATATATATATATATATTAACATATATATATTTATATTAATATATATATAGTTATATTAATATATATAGTTATAGTTATATTAATATATATATATATATTTAGTTTTATTAATATATATATATATAGTTATATTAATATATATATAGTTATATTTATATATTAATATATTTATTTGTATATTAATATATATTTATAAGATCAGTTTTAAATACATTTAAAAAATATGATTTTTGTGTGTGTTTATAAATAAATAAATACATATATACAACACACACACACATATTATATGTGTATTTGTAAGTATAATTATACATATTTATATATATTTAAAAATATTATATATTAATATGTATATACATATGTTTAGAATATATAGATAATATATATTAGTTTGTCAATACAGACGTAGACAAATACACACACACACACACACACATCATATAGGTATATAAATATTAATATTTTTTATTTTAAATAAAATGGATATTATTTTTTATTTTAAATAAAATGGATATTATTTTTTATTTAGATAATCCTTATATATTAAGAAATATACTTTATATGTAAATATGATTAATTATTTGTTTATAAAATTAAATTTTTATGGTTGAATATAGAAAAAATATGTATATATTGTTATATATTTGATTATAAGTAGCATTACATTGTGAAAAAAAATCAAAACCATAATATCAATATAAATGTAACCCCTTGGAATAAAATCAATCCCCGGTGAAAAAGGTCAAAAAGACCCCATGAAACGAGGCAGAAATTCCATCGAATGTTAAAAAATTTGGATATCCGAACTAAAAACTCAGTTTTGGAAGCCTTTTGGGCCCTTTTTGGCCTCAAAAAATGTGAAAATGGTTTCCTTGGGTTACAACGTGTAGATCTCATCGCAAGCTTCAATTTGATATGTTGTTGAGCTCAAACGGATACACAGATCAAAATTTATGGTTGTTTGAAGTTTGAGTTACGTTTTCAACTTATTTTAGACTTTTATAAAAAAAAATTGATTTTTTGTGTCTTCAAATTTTTATTAAATGATTATTAGTCGATGATAATTAGAAAATTATTACTTAATAATTTTTTAAGATATTTTATAAGCCATTTTCACTACATATTTTACATATTAAGTAAACATGTTTATTTATACGTATCTAAAACATATTTAAAAATATATATTATATTTCTATCAATATAAATATACTTATATATTAATATATTATTTTTTATGAAATATAATTTTTTTTAAATATACACTTTATCAGCGCTATGAAAAATCACAGATAAATCCCCCCTTTTATCAGTGCTACTAAAAAAAGCACTGTTAAATGGTGGCGCTGCAGAAACTCAGTTTTGTGGTAGTGTATTCATTATTTTGAATATTAATTAAACTAATTATCACATCATGATTATTCTTATGTATAACATTGTATGTGATAATGTCCCAAGAGTAGTTATCGCGCTAAAATGTCATAGTAGTTCCTCGCTGTGATGAGAACCCGAAAGTGCTATGACACTATTTTTAAATATATGTTCTATTGTTGGATGATATCATTTGAGGGGAAAAAATTATACTGGCTATCAAGGTTGGAGACTCATAAGACTTTTAGGTACCTTCTCATAGTGTACACCCTTGGTAATATCCAGTAGGATATTATGAGAATGAGACCCACCAATAGGAAATCTACATTTATATGTGTCATTGGATGTTCCTATCTATAGATATGTGTATTGGTCCTTAGACTTTAATATTATTATTAATGAGTGTTATGAGTTGCATGTACTTTTATGTATTGATAAAAACTATAATGACAGATGTTCACAGTGAGGTAGGATACGTTGGGTGCATCACGATTAATATTGAATTAATGAATAATGCAAGAAATTATTTGTCCCTTCTATTCTTTTGTGCAAGTTGATATCTCTAGCCCTTTGATGGAAATGATATAGGATAAATAAATCCATGGCCATAGTGTTCTATAGGCAAGTTCTATTTTCGAAAATTCAAAGAAAGAGACATCAAGCATATGGGTTGATGGCACTAGCATGCAACCAGTTTGATTTGAGATATCATGATAAAGGTATTATATTACATAGTAAGCATCCGTATGAGGTAACATGTCATTGTAGCATTAAATTATTTCTTTATGGGTGTCTTGGAATGTTGTTAAATTCTAACCTTGTACTTTAGGCTGATTTTTTCTAATACCACTGAGAAAAAGACCTAGAGGGCCACACACTAAGTGTATCCAGAATTTCATTTAAGTAATATATTATTATTTATTATTTAACAAGTTGAATAAAGATTATTCTCGAATGAGGTTTAATAATTATTCATGTATGATTGATCACATATATTCTGTCACTGGTTATTCAAAAGAATATAATGTGAGTGGAATATTTAATAAATATTTATTTTCTATTTAGTGAATATAATATTTATTTATTTATTGGCAAATAATGCATTGAAATTTATTTAATAAATAAATAGTCATTATTCAAGGTCCTATAAATATTATGGAGGAATGGCAGACTGAGATTTTAGGTCCAGTGAGAAATAATAAATATTGAATATTATTTGATTAAATAATATTAAATTGTAATTCGCAAGTTAAGCACATGTCAAGAAATAATGATATTATTATTATTTGACATGGGGTTTCTCTAGTATTAAATAAATAATTAAGGTCACTTATGAAATTATTTTGTTTCAACCCTAGCAATATATAAACCCAATTATGTTATTTTCTCAAGGATCCAATTCATTTTCTTGGTTGTGCAAAACGGATTTGGAGAATCCTATTAGGCCAAGAGATCTCCCTCCTCCAAGAATGCTCCCAAGAACAGAGAGAAATCCTCTTCCACCGGATCATGGAGAATTCTTTGTAAGCGGTTCTCGAAGTGATCAAAGGCGAATGATGCAAGCATAAGGATCTGTCATGCTAGCACTTGGATATTCCTTTGGTGATGTCTAGAGATTCATGGAATACATGTGGATCACCACTAGAAGAAATGTACACTTGGTTTCTACAATGCAATGATGGTGGACCACAGATCTATCACTAGATTCATTAATGAATTCCTTAATGGTAATTCTTTATTTAATTAAATTAATTATAAATAATATGTGATGATCCTCTCTCTGGTTATGGCATAATTATCCATTTTCTATTTCTTTTATTCAATTATGTGGATCACGATAGTCATTTTCGAATAGATCTCAGATTGATCATTGATTATGGAAAAAATCAAAGTTGGGCACTGACCATCACACGCTTCCTCTACACCCAAAACCTATAAGTGTTATTAGAGAGGCACACAATTATTTATAATTATTTAAAGATCATTTTTTATTTAAGAATTTGTAATTTAGTTTTTCAATTCAAGTTTAATCATTTTTTAATCTGAATCATGAGATCTGCTTCTTCCTCCTTCGTTTCTCATAGATCAAATCAAAACAATTAATTTTATGAATAAAATAAAATCGAGGATCTCATTCGGAGGTGCCAAGGTTTCTAGTCTGACAATATAGGAATACATGCCTTGTAATAGGACTTACATGCCGTGTAGTCATGTTCAATGCATCAGAATTGATTTGGAAATTAATTTAAGATTATGCATTAATTGCATGCTTTAAATGCACCGCATGTTGACCAGAACATAATGGTGCACGATCAACTGGAGTACATGCCTTGTATCCCTCATACACAACATGTAGTCCCTTTGAGTCATAGATGGGTTGTGTATTACCATACACGGCCTACCTGACTGATGATTGTGTAATTCGGAGATCACACAGAATGTTTCCCATTGGACACGTCGTGTACTCCATTTTCGAGGTATGATTTACACACTAAATCCCTAGTCGTGTATCTCGAATAGACAGTGATAGATGTACATATCATGTAGATCGAATGCACATGTTGTGTACTTATTCCAAATTATGAAGATTTAAAATTTATTTATTTTACTATGTAAACCTTGAGACATGTAATTGTGTGTGGTCATAAATATAAGACATGCCATTTGATAGGTTTTAATATACATAAATGTTTAAATGTTTAATTAATATATGTGTAATGTTCAAATCTACATATCATGTATGAGTTGTATTATAAGTTGTTACTCTACATGCATTGAAGTATAACACATGACCAAAAAATCATGTAATTCATGTAATCATCCATAAAGTACACATTGTGAAAGTACGTGATAAGTCGTGTATTACATATGTCACAAGAGTAAAACAGTATATGAGTATAATGCATGTTGGGAAGAATCGAATGGGTATTCACCGTGTTTCCTCCAAGGTACATTTATGTACATAGATAATTTTAAATGAATTTGTTTAATTTGTTTAAAATTATAATGGATGATAATCTCAAGTAAATTTGAATAATAATTAAGATAAGAGAATTGATTATTTATAAATAATAATTAATTGATTCGAGCGTGATTTATCTTAAATAATAATGATTAAAAATTGAATGCTAGATTTATTAAATGTGTAATTCGTTGCATACATGTGGATACTCATGAGATAGACCAGACCTTTTTATGTTATTGGTTTCATTTAATTTATTATTAAATTAAATCATTGTCTTGCACGTTTTCTCTCCTCTTATTATGTAGTGCATGCATGCCCATGGTTTCTTTTATGTAAACCCCTTTTCCCCCTCACCTGTGTGTGAGTTAAAAGGCATATGTAAAGGATAGAGCTCCCAAGATAGTCGAGGAAGTTCAGGTTGAGAGTCGAGGTGAAACTAATCCAAGGAGATACATAGGTGGATAGGTGGAAAGCTGTAACATGAACCTTAATCGGTTCAAGGTGTTTTCCCCCTAGGTCAATGGTTAGTTTATCAACTGCTATATAAACTAACCATTAGTAAAGCTCGTGATCATACTACTTTATTATTTTATTTATGTCAATTTTCATAGTTATTTCACTGTGGATGTGTTGTCTCGATCACATAATTTAATGAATTAATGAGCATACAAGATAGAACCAAAATAAATTGACTTATGCGTAAATATTATCTAAGACATGGTTAATCACTTAAGTAAACCCACTTATTATTAACAAGCACATGATAAAGATAGTAATTAGTAATTTATTCATAAAAGGATAAAATCCATCAACAAAAATATTAAGTCGGTATAGACTTTCACTACTTCATTCAAAATCGAACCATAGTTCAAAGTGCTTGACCAACCCAAGTTGGGGTGCTTTCAATTATCAGGGAATTCTAACTTGAAGTTTTGGGTTGACTTAACTTATTTCACATCAAGGGTTGGTTTTTAAAGTAGGACTTGGTGTAACTGATAGGTAAAGGTAGAAGAAATCCATTTTAAGGATTTTGGGATTGGGGAGTCCACTCAGCAGATCAAGGAACTACGAGTTAATGAAATTTTCATTTGGAATGCTTACCTAAAACCATTCAAGTTACTTAACCAACCCAAATTGGGGTAATGAGAAGAGAAATATATATCCTTTCCATGACATCAAACATATCACTATGATTCATACTTGAGAAGGACAACCTTCTCACCCACACAAATTTCCAATAGTGGAAAGGGCACCTATGTGTCATCCTCCTCCATAAAAGGAAATTATATGTGCTAGAAGAACCTTTTCTAGTTGCGCCTGGTAATGAGGAAAGCGATGAAGAGCTATATCTTTATGAGAAAAATATGAATGATTCTATAGTTGTTCAATGATTCATGCTATCATCCATGTCCAATGAGATTTTGAATCAACATGAGGATATGGATGTCTATAGCATTATGTCCCACCTTCAGGATCTCTACCAAGAGAAGGAAAGACAAGAGAGGTATGAGATCTCCAACACTTTGTTCACAACTAAGATTAGAGAGTTTGTACCAGATGTTCCTCATGTAGTCAAGATTATTTTCTACATTGAACGCGTGAACATCTTAGGGATTAAATTCCCATATGATTTTCGTATAGATCTCATACTTTCATCACTATCCAAGACCTTATCCATAATTATTATTAATTACAATATGAGTAATAATGAGAAGATTATTTTGGAACTTATTAATTTAATTCTCCAAATGGATAAGGACATGGGGTGTGACAAACTCGTGATCCTTATGGTGAATAAGAAAAGGAAGAACAAGGAAAAGGGTCCCAAGACCTATAAATAGTCAAAATCTCTTGAGCACCATCCTTCCAAGAAGAAGAAGATCTAGAGGTAGGGAAAGAAAAAGGAGGTAGTATGTTTTTCATGTGTAAAGTCAGACCATTGGAAGAGGAACTGCACCCATAAGCCAGGGGAAGCTAAAGTTGTGTTCGTTATCGAGTGTAATCTTTCAATATCTACACATTGAGTATTAGATATAGTTTGTGACTCTAGGTAATTCAAAAAGGATTTTCAAGTTGTAGAGATCCATTTATGGATTGAATTAAGCATTAAGGTCATGGAACATTTGATTTGATGAAGCCATAAATGAATTTAGATTCATTAAGAATAAATGTGAGTCATGTGTTTATAATAGGTTTAGTGGGAATATGGTTGTTATCATAGAAGTATGTGTTTATGACATATTACTTATTGGAAATGACATACCAGTCTTACAGTCAGTTAAATACTGTTTAAACAAATGTTTCTCCATGAAGGACTTAAGTGAAGCAGCCTATATTCTAGGGATCATGATCATTCATGAAAGATCCAAGAGGCTACTTGGACTAAGTCAAAGTACATATATTGACCAGATACTAAATAGATTTAGTATGAAAAAATCAAACAGGGGATTGGATCCATTGTCACATGGTTTATATCTTTCTAAGAAAATGTGTCCTCAGATACAATAGAAGAAAGAGAGAATGAGTAAGATCTCATGCACTTCAAAGATAGGATCAATCATGTATGTCATGTTATATACTATACTTGATGTTGCCTATGCATTGAGCATGGTAGGTAGATATCAAGAAGAACCAAGAGAACAACATTGAAATATTGTTAAGGCTATCCTTAAGTATCTGAGAAGAACTAGGGATATGTTCCTGGTGTATGGAGGAGATAAGAAGTTGGTCATCAAGGGTTATACTGATTCTAGTTTTCAGATAAATCAGAATGATCTGAAGTCACAATCAGGATATGTTTTATGTCTCAATGGAGAAGCTGTGAGTTGGAAGAGTTTAGTGCAGCCAGTTGTCACTAATTCTATAGTGGAGTCCGAGTATATAGTGGCTTCTAATACATCCAAGGAAACCATTTGTATTTGGAAATTTTTCCAGGAGCTTGATGTGGTACCAAGCATTAAATACCCTATCACATTGTATTATGATAATATTGCAAAATTGGATCTTACAAAAGAGTCAAGGTCACACCAACGGACTAAGAATATACTCTAAAAGTATCACCGCTTGAGGGATTTATATTAGAGGGGTGAAGTTATAATAAGAAAAGTACTCATGAAAGAGAACATGGTTGACCCCTTGACTAAAGGTCTATCTCAGTAGAAGCTTGGGTATCATGTGAGAGCTAGCAGTCTGAAGGTTGTTAGTAGTTGTATCTAGTGCAAATGGGAGTTTGTTGGAGTTGGTGTCATCGAACCAACTTCTGTGTACTTTATGATAACATGTTTTCATTACTTTGAATATTAATTAAACTATTTATCACATCATGATTGTTCTTCTGTGTAACATTGAATGTGATAATATCCCAAGAGTAGCTGTCGCACTAAAAGGTCATAGCAGTTCCCCGTTATGATGAGAACCCTAAAGTGCTACAAAATTATTCTTCAATATATGTTCTATATCCAGATGATATCATTTGAGGGACTCAAATGATACAGGCTATTGGGGGTGGAGACTCATAGGAATTTGAGGCACCTTCTCATGGTGTACACCCTTGGTAATATCCAGTATGATATTATGAGAATGAGACCCACAAGTAGAAAATTCACATTTATATGTGTTATTGGATGATCCAATCTACATATGTGTGTATTGGTCCTTAGACTTTAAGATTATTATTAATGAGTATTATGAGCCACGTACTTTGATGTATTGACAAAAACTGTGATGACAGATGTTCGTGATGAGGTAGGATAAGTTGGGTGTGTCACGATTAATATTGAATTAATGAATAATATGAGAAAGGATTTGTCCATTCTGTTCTTTGATGGAAGTTGATATCTCTAGCCCTTTGATGAAAATGATATAGCCTAAATAAATCCATGGTCATGGTGTTTTATAGGCATGTTCTATTTCTAGGAAGTCAAAGAAAGAGACATCGAGCAGATGTGTTGATGACACTGACATGAAACCTACTTGATTTGAGATATCATGATAAATGGATTATATTACATAGTAAGCTTCTGTATGAGGTAACATGTCATTGTAGCATTAATTTATTTCTCTATGGGTGTCTTGGCGTGTTGTTAGATGCTAATCTTGGACTTTAGTCTACTTTGCCTAATGCCACTGAGAAAGAGGCCTAGAGGGTCACACACTAAGTGTATCCAGAATCTCAGTTAAATAATATATTATTATTTTTTATTTAACAAGTTAAATAAATATTATTTCTGAATGTGGTTTAATAATTATTCATGTATGTTTGATCACATATATTCTGTCACCAGTTATTTGAGAGAATATAATGTGAGTGAAGTATTTAATAAATATTTATTTACTATTTAATGAATATAATATTTATTTATTTATTGGTGAATAATGTAGTGATATTTATTTAATAAATAAATAGTCATTATTCAAGGTCCGATAAATATTATGGAGGAATGGCAGACTTAGATTTTAGGTCTGATGAGAAATAATAAATATTGAATATTATTTGATTAAATAATATTTAATTATAATTTACAAGTTAAGTGCATGTTGAGAAATAATGATATTATTATTATTATTATTTGACATGGGGTTTTGTTAGGATTAAATAAATAATTAAAAGCACTTGTGCAATTATTTTATTTTAATCCTAGCAGTATATAAACCCAATTGTATTATTTTTCTCAAGGAGCCAATTTATTTGTCTTGGTTGTGCACAATGGATTTGGAGAATCCTCTTAAGCCTAGGGACCTCCCTTCTCCAAGAATGCTCCCAAGATCAGAGAGAAATCTTCTTCCACCGGATCAAGGAGAACGTTTTGGTAGAGGTTCTCGAAGCGATCAAAGGCAGACGACACAAGCACATGAATCTTCCATGCTAGCACCCAGATATTCCTTCAGTGATATCTGGAGATTTGTGGAACACATGTGGATCACTACTAGAGGAAATCTATACTTGGTTTCTACAACGCAATAACGATGGACCCCTGATCTGCCACCAAATTCATCAACGAAGAAAGAATTCCTTAAAGGTAATTATTTATTTAATTAAATTAATTATAAATAATATGTGATGATCCTCCCTCTGGTTCTGACATAATTATTCATTTTCTATTTCTTTGATTCAATTTCGTGGATCATAGCGTTCATCTTCGTACATATCTCAGATTGATCATTGAATATGGCAAAAAAGCAAAGTTGAGCACTACCCATCGCATGCTTCTGTTGCGCCCAGAACCTACAATCATAACATAATCATAGGGTCATCATCATAATCATGAGAAAAAAATTAGATAAAGTCATGGGATGTAGAAATGCATAAAAATGAAAAAACATGTCTTAGTGGTCAGATGTCACACATAGTTATGAACAAGGCTAGCATCATGTTCACGCATATTGCACCTTATCTCAGGAGATACATCACATTACCCAAATGCATTGGAGCGCTATACAATTTCGAGCGCACCCGTCACATCATAACATTTACATAATCATGCATGCCACATAAATCATATTTCAATCATAGACATAAAATAACTCATGGAAAGAAATGAGTTTCATTTCATAAAACATTCATTCATGAATAAACTCTGGGGTTCCCAAAAAAGAAAGGGAAAAACAGATTTGATATAAGAATCATCACACTTGAGCGAAGAAGAAACAATCTCAAGTGAAGTCAAGATATGAATTGGAAATAAGAGTTCTTTTGGAAAAAAATCAATTTTTTGTCATAAATTTATATTGGAAACATGAATATCCTAGAAAAAGAAAAAGGAAGAACAATGAAATGATATTTGAAGAATATTAAAAGAAGATCCACACAGAAATTCGAAATGAAATAGGAATAACCCAAAAAAAATGAGGTGGGTTCGAGAAATCTCCTTACCTTAATTCTCGCTTAAACACGTCGCTTTTGCACCTCCTGAATAACAAACTTCTATTTATTAAAACACTGATCCAAAAGTGAATTAGAGTCATTTATACAAATATTTATCAATTATAACCATTGGATTAAATTTCTTAATTTATATTTCTGAAATTGAAGCGTTTTGATATCATGTTTTTCTTAAAAAAATCTCAGTTTTCATCAATTTCTCTATTTTGTTAAATGTAAATTATACGCTAGTATAATTAATTCCAGAAGCATAAAATACATGTAATTTCATATTAATATATTATATATAATCTATATTGTCTATCCATGATGGTGGTTATAATAATTGTCTTGGTAATGTCTCCGTAGGCGGTTAACCGACCTTCAACGGGACATTGTTGAAAGAGCGGGAAAAGGGAGTATGACATTTATATTTGTCAAAAATATGATAAGTACAATGGGTTTCCATCATTAATATAACGTTAACTTACTGTATAATCAATTTTTAAATATATAATTTTGAAAAAGAAGAGGGTAAAAAGAAGAAAGAGAAGAAGAAAAGAGGAAAGAGTTAATAGAGACTTGCTCGCTTTTTGGTGTAGCTTCTCTTGCATGAAATTATAACTCTAGATTTTCTAAGAGGCTTAAGAGGAAGGATTTGGGTAGGGATCGGACTTTGGAAAAGGTGGAATGAGTGGTTTGTCAAGGGAAGGAAGAGAGTTTATTTATACTTGAGGAGAGGGGGTATTTTTAAAATAAAATATTATATCAAATGTGAGACTTGTAATAGTGAATTTTTAACAATATAAATCATATATTAATATAATATAATGTGTTTATGACTTTAAAACACCTTTATAATTCGAATTTATTAATTTATTAAAAAGAAAGGTGGAAAGAGAGAAAATTTGATATTTTAGGCAATCACTTTTAACTTTAAAATACTTTTTAGATTTGGAAATTGAGTTTATCATATTTTAATGAATCATTTTTAAAATTAAATACATGATGGCCAAACTTGATGTTCAATAAATCATTATGTCATTGATACATCATGAATGATTTAATTTAAGTCACATCGGTTTTGTGAAAACATCTTTTTTACTATTCATCATAAAATTGGAGTATTTTATAAAATTACCAGAAAACCGCTCTTCGACAATTTCGATGTGGTGGTTTCAAAAATTGACTCCATTTTATGAAAATAATTTTCTAATTATAAGAAATTTAATTTTTTACATTTATACCGATTTAATATTTTAATTATTTTTACGACACTTTGAAAAATTAATTAAGATCTCATAAAATTATCTTATAATCATAAGACACAAAAATATTAATTTTTGAATCTATTTTATGAAAATAAATTTTCTTTTAAATCGTTATATTAATTATGACATTATAAATAAACATTTATGTTTTATAAAAATATCAACACTAAATTTATCATTCATTTACTTATACTGTGATATAATTATATCATATATTTTTTTTATAAGATGTCTAAATTTTATTTATACTTTTATAGGGGGTGTTACTATTCTATTGGGCAGATTACTATTCCTAATGACCATGTTACTATTCCAAGGGTCAAGTTATTATTTCATCGGTATAGATTCATTAATTTCTAGAAATATCTTTTATTTAATTCATTATTCATTTATAAAGATTGTATTGTATTCTTTATGTGATTTTATGTTATTTACGATATTATTAAAATAATAGAATTTCGGTTGATAAAAGTTTAGATTGTTATATTTAAACTTATAAATGTAAGATTAATGATCCATATTTAATTTTATACTTATCTCATGGAGGAAATTGGTGGTAAGGAGAAATTGGTGGTAAGGAGAAATTGTTATATTTAAATAATAAATATAATTATTTTTAACAATTATAGGAAAAATTCTAACAAAATCGACGCAACCAGCTGGCCCGCCGGCTGGTCCAAAGTCGCCACCAGTCAACCGCGCAGCGCTTTTTCTACCGGCATCGCTCCCGGGAATAGATTCTCAGCCGCCAGCAGTGGCAGATCCGTCTTTTCACTCCCACCTTCCGGGCTCACCCCGGTCGTCCGTTGATCGAAACAGAGAAGCCGGGTGACCATATTTGTGGTTCCACTGTTGGGGGCGGGGTTCGCCTTCTTCGGTTCCTCCCCCACCACCCAGCTCGCCCTCTCCCTTCTCTGCAGCGATTCCCGCAGAGGCCTGCGATCCCTCATTTACCGCCTCTTCCATGGTTTAGATCGATCGGATCATTCTCGATTTGATTGCGCGGGTTTTGATGGGCAATGTGACGTCGAGCGTGGCCGCGAGATTCGCGTTCTTCCCGCCGGACCCCCCGACGTACGCCGTGTATCGGGAGGAGGCCCCGGGCGGGAGGGTGGTCTTCACCGGGGTAACCGCCGACAAGGATATGGACGCCCATCTGCTGGAGACGAGAAGCGGGAACCAAATCGTGGCCACCTTCTGGAGGCATCCTTTCGCCAGATTCACGCTCCTGTATTCCCATGGCAACGCCGCCGATTTGGGGCAGATGCAGGAGCTTTTCATCGAGCTCAGGGCACGCTTTCGTGTCAACATCATGAGGTTCCTTCTCCTCCTCTTCTTGTTTGGCTATTAATTAATCATCGGCATGAGAGCTTGGGGTATTGGATTTCTTATGTTTCGGGGCGTTCCTTCTAGCTGTCTTGTGGTTTTTGACTCGATTTTCTTCCTTGCGCTTGGATTTCTTATGTTTCCCGTCGATGAAATTCCTCAGCCGATTTAGTTATGGAAATCGAGCTGCGTGTTTGTTTCTTCCTTGCTTTTCATACTTTTCCTTCTTTCATTTCCTGTCACCATGCTGTTCAATCATTCTATTGAATAGGCTCTTGGATCAAAACCTATTACTGGTAAATTCAAGGTGTTAGGTGTTTCATTATTGCGACTGTGAAGTTCATAGCAACCAATACTCTCAAACCTTATCTATATCATTGGGACCTTTGAACTGCATTTGCATTTTCTAGTTATTCATGGGGACATTTATGTTGCATATTCTGCCTGATCATTTTTCCTGTGATGTTTTCCATTTTGCAGTTATGATTATTCTGGGTATGGAGCTTCTTCTGGCAAGGTAAGGATTATTGATTAATGGTGCTAAACAAGTTTAGCCATCTGCATCTGTCTCCATCTTTCACAACCATCTGAAACTGGATTTGGAAAGTTCAGTAGCTCAAGCTGGATCTTTCTATTATCATTATCATTTTTCGGGATGGGGCAGTATGATCATTGATAGTATTGATTGATTTCTATCCTTAATATGATGGCAGCCTTCCGAATTGAACATATATTATGACGTGGAGGCTGCATATAATTGTTTGAAGAGCGAATATGGAATCCATCAAGAGGACTTAATCTTGTATGGCCAATCAGTGGGGAGTGCTCCCACACTGCACCTGGCTTCACAGCTGCGCAACTTGAGGGCAGTTGTGCTTCACAGCGCCATCCTCTCGGGCATTCGGGTTCTGTACCCTGTCAAGATGACCTTCTGGTTCGACGTCTTCAAAGTAATCTTCTTTTTCATCTTTGGGCTTTATTGTTATTACTTTTTTGGGTCTATTCATTTGGATAATGCTATGCACAGTTCACAGGATCAAGGGTCTTTTGGAGGTTTTTTTTGATGGAGAAGGCTTTTGAGTCACTGGGTGTCCGATAGATGCATCCTGTGAATTGTTTGTGTATAGCACTATCCTTCTTTTGTTTCTTCTTCTGTTGCATTTTCTAGGTTTTTGATCTGGTGCTGAATTATCTGTTCTCTCTCTCAGAACATTGATAAAATACGCCAAGTCAGCTGCCCCGTTCTAGTGATACATGTAAGTTTATCTTTATATACCTCCTTTTTTCTTGCGTCTTTTTATATGATTTGGTTATCATATGTTTTCGTAATTGGGATAAAAAAACCTGGGGCAATGATGTAAAGACTTAATTATGAAAATTTTAAAGTCACAATCAATATCTCGAATATCGGAGATTTAGATGGATAGCTTATGTTTTCCTTATTCTGTCTTTGGCATGAAGATTTTGCTAGCTTTGCATTATAATTTAATTTGATGCAATCACTTTACAGTGTGTGACTCAACAACTAAGACTGCAAAATAACATTACATTGTAAAGTGATTGCAAGCAAGCTGTGCAATCTGATTGTAATATATGATTGCAATGCAAAGTAATTATGAAATACCTAAAATATTATTGCTGAAAATTTTAAAAATGTAAAGTTGGTAAATGTAATGCTGAATCTTTTATTCAATGCACCACCCCTATCACCAATTCCCCCCCCCCCCAAATACCTAAAATATTATTGCTGAAAATTTTAAAAATGTAAAGTTGGTAAATGTAATGCTGAATCTTTTATTCAATGCACCACCCCTATCACCAATTCCCCCCCCCCCGGACCCATTTTCATATTATAATTATATTTTCAATTAATTAATTTGTCAACATTATAGAAATTTGGCATGACATTGTTAATACAGTGAATGTATACCACATTGCACATTAAACTTAACTTTGTATTGCATACCAAACACTGTGATGTTACTTAGCAACAATCACTTGCATTGCAATCACTCCAAAGTAATGTACCAACCTCAACTTGAAATCTTATTCAAGTCCAGACTAATTCAAATCGAGTTGAGTTAGACCATTTTGGATGTCATAGTTGCATCATGCATCTCCATGATGAAAGATTATTATATTCTATATGATGTTGATGGTGGTCGTGGTGGTGGTGTTTTTTGTGGGTGGCAGGGGATGGAAGACGAGGTGGTGGACTGTTCGCATGGGCAACGGTTGTGGGAACTGGCTAAGGAGAGATACGAGCCGCTGTGGGTTCAGGGCGGCGGCCATTGCAACCTTGAGACCTTCCCTGAGTACATTCATCACCTCCAAACCTTCCTCATCGCCATGGAGCGCCGCCGCCCACCCTATGCTGCCCAGCTCCCTTCCCATCCCTCCATCCCCCGACCTCGCCCCACCAAGTGCTTGAGATTTCCCAAAGCATAGACACCTTGATCAAGAACCTCGTTACTCCAATTCGATGGTATCAAATGCGTAAACATGAAATTTACTGGGTTTTTTCTGGGTCTCATTCGTCGTTTTGGTCAATCATCCACTGTTCGATCAAATGGACATTTCAATTCAAAAATAGGATTCGTATTTGATATAATCATTCTTTATTGGCTTTCTTTTTCCCTCGAAATCCAATGATTTGTGACAATTGTGCAAATGGTTGAAGGAAATTCAATATTTTTTAGTTAGTGTGTGAATGGTTGATGTCAATGTTGTATCAAATTTTCAGGGGCTTGTATGTTTGTGGAAGACTGAAGGGATGTGAATTTATGGATATTTGGTCTCATGTTCAAAAGATCAAGGATATGATTTTGATACACATATGTGAATGGTGCCATTAAGCTTGAATTCCTCAAGTATGATTTACATTTTTTTTAAAGAATGTCTCCTTTATCCTAATTTTCCACCTGCTTCCCTCTTGTGTGTTAATTCTCCCATTTCTACATCTTTTTTAACTCTTAGTTTTCTTTGCTTTATGTTCTTTGCTTTATGTTCTGCCTCTCCCCTTTCTACATTCTTTTTAACTGTTCCCTCTCTCTTATATAATAAAATTTCAAATCTCAGAGCTCATGCAAACATCAAAAGTGGGATCTTCATACTTTTAAATAGTTCCACAATGTAAGACTAGCAACTAAAACCGAATGTTTATATTAAACCTAGGAGAACACTTCTATAATTACACACTTAACCTTAATTACGTTTGGTGAAAATTTAACATGACCCATTTGAATGTTGGACTACTTCCAAATGTTCGTAAAAACGTCTCCTAGGCAATGTATATAATGAGCAGTTCAATTGTTTTCACAGCAATCAAAAGTTTATCCATTACTTATCCATTATATATTATGCATGCATTAATCGATGTTTAAGCGTCAAATAAAAATGTTTGTAGTCAAAGGCAACTAGGAAATTTATATAATTTAGTAGTTTTACCGTTTCCATAACAATCCAAAGTTTATTCATTACTTATTCACCACATATAATGCATGCATGCACCCATGCTCGTCCAGACATTCATCCATACGTCCATCCATGCATCCATGCATGCATACATACATTTATATATGCATGCATGTCTGTCTGCCAGACAAACACACAAACAAATAAACAGACTAGCACAACATATGTACTATCTAGGCACGACCGCACACTCTCCAATCTATCTCAATCGAGGACCCAAATGTCATACTCGTTATATGAGAGGACAAATCCCATCTTGGTTGAGTTTTAACCAATGATGTGATAAAAAACCAATCCAACCACCCTCTAATTAGCTAAGTCACTTTTAATATGCAAAAGAGATGTATTAAAGTATAAATGTTCTCATGCCAGATATCTTGCCAACCTTAAGTTGTAGGGACCAAATATGATCCCTGCACCCATAGTATAACAGACATAATGCACGATACTCAATGTGGTATACTTCATGAGTCATTCATCACACATAAATAAACCTATTTTTCTTTGTAATTGCGTCTCATGAACATATTTTGTATCTGTTGTGGTATGTAGGGGCAACAAAATGATAAATGCACAACCACAATAACGCAAGATCGACCTGGAGTTGCAATTTCGATATCGCAGGAACCAAAACAAAACGGAAAGTGCTGAAATAGTAAATGGACATAGGGATTTAACGTGCTTCGGCCCCTTTGGGGACCTACTGCACGGCAAGAACACCACCCGCACCCACGCACGCGTTTTATTTCTTTGAAAGAAAACAAAGCAGAAGCAATACAATGATCAGACCGACCAAAAGAATAGAAAACAAGAAGCAACTATTTACAAATCGCAAAACTGAGAAAAAAATTGTAAGTTGATACTCACAAAGCCACACTTCTACCACTTAGGGAAGGACATCGATCTCCACCGCAGTCCAGCCTTGGCGATGAGGCTGAGGGAGGTTGACAGGCCTGATTGTGCTCCGATGAGGAGGCTTACACCAAGAACCACGGAGCTAGGGTTTGTCGAGGAAGATCGGATCACCACGCCGAAGAGCCGAGAAAAACTGAATCGATTCACTACTTCGAGAAGAGACATGCAGGGGCATTGGAACCCCCCTGCGAGCCTTCAAAACCGTAACCGCCTGCCCTATCTAGGGCTGCCACGTTCTAAAGCAGCGAAACATAAACCCAAATAGAATGGGTATCACAACACAGGTGGACGACCATCATGAAACAACCGACACACATGATCAACGACCCATATTTAATTAGCCAAAACAAATGGATTGCCAGCGTGTCAATCAGGAGCAAATAAAACACCGACACAGGTTATAACAAATGTAGTATAGGTGTAACAGTTAAATGGCAACTGAAAAAAGCATATTAAATCACAATTTTAATATGAAAAAACTAATATGGTGAATTAAGAAAACTTAATTTACAAATCTCCACCATTTTCATTTAAAATTGGCGATGTTCTTACACCTAACCTATGAATTGAATTGGGAAATCATGCTAAACAAACTAAGAAAAACAAATACGACGATAGACAGTGCTAGTCAAACTATTCACTGCTTATGTCCAACATGTGTATCAATGTGATACACATTTTCCCTCATCAATTCAATTTAAACTACTACTTAGACATGCTTAGAAATAAACCCTCTAAACATAAAGAAAATGCATACTTGTACTTACCTCACCTGACTGCTAAGATCATGCCATCGAGGAAGTCTCATACTGCAAACTAGTACCTGCACCTAAGCAGCAAACACAACAATACCAATCCTCAAATTATAACAGCAATACAAAGTATGAACATAAACTCAATAATTTATATGCAAGTAGTAGCAGCAAAGAAAACATCTCATGCAAAAGAAAGCAAACAAGCAAACATAGCACAGGACTTAGCGCAATAAAAACATCCACTCCACCTAGATCTACGAAAGACCCAGAAGACTCTCTACCTAAGGAGAATACACTGCCTAGAACCGTGCAACAGGGGAAGACACCTCCTAACCTCAACCGCTGTATAACCCATACAACCCCGATCCTAGAGCCAACTCAAAACCAAGAGGAAACAAACATAGCAAGAAAGGGCAACCCACTACCGACCCAGGGGAAAACCATCCTAGTCTAGCCCACCCGCAACATCAAACACCTTATTCCCAAGTACCCATGCAATGTCGACAAAGAGATACCAACAACACCCCCATCATGAAGTCTGGTGATCAGCCAGACACCTCCCATGATCTGCTTCTCTTAACCACTGCCCAACGCTATACTGTCCTCACACTAAGTTACCTCTCGAGAAGCCTAACACACCAAGGACACAAAGAAGGAACCAAAACCCAAAGTTGGACACCGCAACTCTTGTTGGATTGGTGTAGTCTGATCCGGTTGGGATGGATGCTTATGGCCCACAACTATCGCGGGTCGAGCTCCGCGGTGAGCTCGTTGGGGGTTGTAGGGGGCAACGCGCCCCTGCTCCGGGGGTCGAAGGCCCCCGACCCAATTTTTTGGGGACTGTAGCATCTCTGACACTGTAGCAGAGCTGATCGACCAACACCGACATGCACTGTAGCAGTGCGGATCTCGGGGTCAACTGTATTATAACACTTTTGACTTCTAGCCGGCAGCCACTGTAGCAATTTTGACAAAGTTGGCCGCCTTTCACTGTTGCAATGCGGACTTTCTGTGCAAACAGTGGACCGTCTTCTCCATTTTATAGCTCATTTTCGGGGCTAGGGTTACTACTAAAAAACCTCTGTAATTTGTGCTCCTGAAATAGTGAAGTTCTGTCTCTCTGTGGACGTAGGGATTATTCTCGAACCACATAAATCGTCGTGTTCTCGTTGTTTTCCTTTCTTCTGCATTTCCTTTCGTTTCTCATTTTCGTCATTGTGACTCCTGATGATTCCGCAACAACTCTGCCTCCCTAAATCACACTAGACACACTACAGAATGACGAAATCGTCGAAACCAGGCTCAATTGCATTAGATTGAGCCCCATCACCCCTTGAACCATTCCTTTTAGGAAAATCTCTTTTAAAGTGTCCTGGTTTCCCACACTGATAGCACTTTAGTGTCCTAAACTGACCCACACCTTTCTTTTTACCCTTATCACCGCTTTTCCCTTGTCCCCTATCAGTTGTTCTACCCATAGCATTGAGTCCCTCTCCTTATGATCCTAACCCATTCTTGGCCTGCAAATCTTTTGAAAGAAGAGCTGACTTAGCCTCTTTTAGGGTCAGCGAGTCCCTACCATATATCATAGTCTCTACCAAAGAACTATAACTGTTGTCAAGAGAAATTAAGAGGATCATTGCCTAATCCTCATCATCAACTGCTACATTTATATTGGCAAGATCTAGCATGATTTTATTAAACGCGTCAAGATGAGATTTGATAGAACTACCGGATTTCATCTTAAAAGTAAACATGCGATGTTTTTTATACAGTCTATCAACTAATGAAGCAGTCATATACAATTTCTCTAATTTCAACCAAATGCTGACAACAGTGGACTCGAATGAAACCTCTCTAAGGACCTTATCTCCTAGGGAAAGTAAAAGGGAGCTATGGGATTTAACAAGCACATCAAGGGGGACTTCTTGGTATTCTACTACGGTCTGAACAGTTTTATTAACAGTCGTAATGGGTTTCTTGGGCCCACATAGGGCATCAATTAAGCATTGTTGAACGAGCATTGCTCTCATTTTAATTCTCCACAAATTGAAATCATTGTCTCCATCGAATTTCTTAATTTCGTATCTCATTGTAGTCATGTTTATCCAAATGAGTGGATGTCGAGTGGTTGGGGACAACGTTAGGCGTACGCCCCCAAGAACCGACCAATCTCAATGGGTAAACGTGTACCGTGAGATACGAAAATCAGAGGACTTCAATGAATACAGTGGTTTCTATTAACAAATAGAAATCAATTTAAATAGGCAGAATTAAAAAGAAATATAGATGCAAATAAAATGCAAGAAACCCTAAATTAATAAACTGTACACAGACTGCAATAAACTCCAACCAGAATACAACAAGACAGATTGATAAAACTATAAGCAGGGGCAGCTAATTGGAAACAACAATTGTAACAAGGCTTTAAACAGAATGCAACAATGCAAAATAGTTCTAAAGAAACTAAAATCCAAAGGGAAAGCAAGAAAATTATCGAAATCAAATAACACAACACCTAGGGTCCCTCTGATACCACTTGTTGTGGTATGTAGGGGCAACGAAATGATAAATGCACAACCACAATAACGCAAGATCAACCTGGAGTTGTAATTTTGATATCGC
Source organism: Viscum album (assembly GCA_963277665.1). Taxonomy (NCBI): domain Eukaryota; kingdom Viridiplantae; phylum Streptophyta; class Magnoliopsida; order Santalales; family Viscaceae; genus Viscum; species Viscum album. The sequence goes on along the minus strand of OY728132.1, from coordinate 24,701,600 downwards.
AGGAACCAAAACAAAACTAAAAGTGCTGAAATAGTAAATGGACACAGGGATTTAATGTGCTTCGGCCCCTTTGGGGAGCTACTGCATGACAAGAACACCACCCGCACCCACACACGCATTTTATTTCTTTGAAACAAAACAAAGCAGAAGCAATACAATGATCAGACCAATCAGAAGAATAAAAAACAAGAAGAAACTATTTATAAATCTCAAAACTGAGAAAAAAATTGTAAGTTGATACTCACAGTGCCACACTTCTACCACTTAGGGAAGGACATCGATCTCCACCACAGTCCGACCTTACGATGAGGCTGAGGGAGGTTGACAGGCCCGATTGTGCTTCGATGAGGAGGCTTACACCAAGAACCACATAGCTAGGGTTCATTGAGGAAGATCGGATCACCATGGCAAAGAGCTGAGAAAAACTGAATCGATTCACTGCTTTGGGAAGAGACAGACAGGGGCATTGAAAACCCCCTGCGAGCCTTTGAAACTGTAACTTCCTTCCCTATCCAGGGCTACCACGTTCTGAAGCAGTGAAATAAAAACCCAAACAAAATGGGTATCACAACACAGGTGGATGGACAACATGAAACAACTGACACACATGATCAACGACCCATATTTAATCAGCCAAAACAAATGGATTGCCAGCGTTTCAATCAGGAGAAAATAAAACAGCGGCACAGGTTATAACAAATGCAGTATAGGTGTAACGGTTTAATGGAAACTGAAAAAAGCATATTAAATCACAATTTTAATATGGAAAAACTAATATGCTAAATTAAGAAAACTTAATTCACAGTATCTCTATATAAGAATCATGCTCACACCAACCTTAGCATTTCATCATAACCCATAATACTCCATGATAAATATCGGTTAGGGATAACTCAAAATCATACTTTGAGAGGTCGATTATCAGTACACTTCACAAAATGTGTGTATATATATATATTTATGAAATCAATGTAAAATAATGATAAAATGAAGATTTTCTTTTATATGATACATTTTATACTCTTAAAACCCTTTTAAGAATACTTAACAAACCCAATATAAGCACCTGTTTATCATATCATATATGATAAATTGGCAGATCAACCTTATATATGATGCAATTTCTAAGGTTTTGTTAACTCATTACATCTCTTTGCAATTCCCGTCACATCCTTATGTGACCATATGACCTCCCACTAAACTCTTGTGCAAGTAAAATTTATGAAGAAAGCAAGTTTGAATAATGGTGAGGTTTAGGAAATCATATTCTGAAGCACCCAAATCAGTTAGTACACCACTAGGGTGGGGGGTGAATTAGTGGTGTCTGGTTTTCACAAATTCTCTTTTCAAGGAATTAAACCATTGAAACCAGTTAGAGTTGCGATCCACTCTTAATAGGTATTCCTAGCCTATATACAAGAATAAGAAGAATCAAGAAACACATAGGAATTTTCATACGATTTCAGCTCAATGTGAGCGCCTAATCCTTGCCAGGTTCAGGTCAAGATTTGAGACCTAGATTATCACTAGTATACTAGTGATTACAAGAGAAGGGCAATGTATATCCTTGACTCTTGATGAGATATCAATCAACTAGTACAAATTAATGGATGGTGACATCTTTGAACTCGCATAACAACAACATATGAATGAAATTGTTTATCCCGATACCACCAACCTTGAAAATTACATCCTCACTCTTTCATGAATCAAATCTTCAATGCACATGAGGATGCTTCTAAATCAAATATAAGATCTTCTTCTAGAAGGTCATCAACTACCAGAAAGAATAGAATAAAGAAGTAGCAGATCAGCCTTCCTATCACCGGTTCTGAATGAACAATCCATACACGAGAGCATGAATGCATGTACTAGTCTTCTTCCTTCTCAGCAACAATCATCTGAATGACCAACAATCAAACCAGCTTTCCTCAACCTTCTTAGAAACAGGAATACAATACTGATCAATATTCTTTAACTTTTATCTCTCCTCGATACAATAGAGCATCAATCTCTCTAAAAAATCCTTGAACATAATTTTATTCTTCATTTATTCTATTTATATTCACACACTCAATACAAATAATATTTTCATTAATTTGAAAAAGATACTTCAATAATGATTTTTTTGGAAACTCCCATGATTCTCGGCTGTATAAATAATCACTGAAGAATAACACCTTTGACCTCAAAAAATAATTTAAATATTGAATTTGAAATACCCTGGAAAACGCCAATGATTCTCCTCATTATATCTCATTCAAACTCCCATGAATCTCAACTTGAATCATGGCTTTGATTGGGCCCATGATATTTTGGAAATAAATTAACAACAAAGCATTGTCAGATTTGATTCCCATTAATTCAGAATTTATTCTTCATTTATCAAGAATATTAATTTTGAAATTCTCAACATTTGATTTCCCTTATGTATCCCAGATGACCTTTACACAGGTACTGTTTATCTTTACTTAGGTTCATATAGCCTTTACAAAGAATCAAATTACCTTGACGTATCAAAGTTTGATGTTGGAACTCAAAGTCATATAGTGTTCCAAATTCTTATGATACAAAGAAATATGATCTCAAAGGAATATGATGTCTCAAAGTCTTACAAAGAAAAGACTTACGATCAAATTCATACAATGAAGTATCACGATTCAAAGTCATACGATCCAAATACTTATGTTGGAACTCAAAGACTTGTTTTCAGTTCAAAGACTTATGATGAAGTTATACGATCCAACAAATTCATACGTTCTGGTTCAAAGACTTACAATCAAGCTTAAGTCATACAATGGCCTAAAAATACTTATGATCTGAGACTTAGTCATTTTCAGCTTTAGCTCCAAATTATGGACCTCTTACGAATGACTTCATAACTTTTTCAAACTCCTTAAAAACACTTCTCAAGCAACTCAACATATTTCTCACATAGGGTTGACAATAAAGAAAAATTCTTCAACAATTCAAAGGGAACTTCATATTCCTAACATTCAACTACTTGAACATATTCAAACTTCTTAACATCACAACATCAAATGTTATAATGTCAACTTATGTTTTCTACTAAGAAATATTTCTAATTTTATCATCATCGTCATCAAAAAACTTTTCCTTCGAATATTTTCATAAATAATGTAACTATTTACATTATCACTTACCATCACTTCCTAAATTATTTTAGGATAAATCGACATTCACTTTGTTATAGTAACTAGATATAATTATTTATATTTCTATTTACTACCACATATCCTAAACTCTTTAGGATTTTAAGTGAAAAATCACTTTAATCTTAGACTATTATAATCCTTTATTTTTTAACTTTGAACATCTCAAGTCCAAACATATTTCCACTAGCCTCTTAGACACTATATTCTTTTCAGAATATCTTATTAAGATACACAAAATCCTTTGTGTTAGGAAATAACACTTCATTTCCATAGGAATATTTAACAAATAAACTATTTATTCCACATCATATATAATATTATATGTGTTTGAAACATTTCTCTTTAACCCTTGTCTCCTTTAAAGCATGTTATAGAATTTTAACAAATCATATACTATGTGTACTGAGAATATTCGTCTCATTTTATTGAACAATTGTTTACAAGATATTTTAAGAGAAAAAATGCGATAAACAATACACATATTTTGAAAATTCATCCAATCTTGAAGAATCTAAGTCTTTCAATGCATCAACTCCTTTACTTTATTTCCTGAAATAAAAATTCAAGCTCTATATTTCAATCATTTTCCATAAATCTATCCTCCTATATATTTACAACACTTATAAATAATATACTTGGTATCATACACCTTTCAGAATAATGGAATTGAATTCTATAACATTTATACATGGATTGGACTCTCTACATGGTTTTTTACAACCCTTAAGGTAATATGGACCATTCCTTCTCCAATGGCCAATCTTAGTAATCAAAACATTGTCCTTACATTTTTTTCTTTGGCTTAGTTGGCAGTGTGGACTCCCCATGACCTCTTTTATTATCAAATCCTTTACCTTTCTATTTATGTATCATCAACATGGAACTTTATCCTGAACCACCCATGTATTCCTCAATTATTCTCAACATATTGAGGAGTTTGGGTAAAGGTTTACAAAATTCATTCATGTTATAATTAACAATAAGCTGTTAAAGCCTTTTCAGCTATGATTGCAGAATGAAATCTATGGCCAGTTCAAGTTTAAGAGGTGAACCTAGCCTCTCCAAATCATTGATGTACCCAATCATATTGAGTACATGAGTTGAGACTGAGGTTATTTCAACAATTTTACACCAAAAAAGAGCCTTTGACACCTTATACCTTTCATTCCTATGTTGCTCCTAATAGAGCCTTATTAGGTTATCTATCATATTATAGACATCCGTTGTCTCATGTTTCTTTTTCAACTTAGACCCCATGGTCACATGCATGAGTATGGATAATTATAGACAATCATTTAGATGATTATCATAAGAAACTAACTTCTTTTGTTGAACAACTTCACCAGTTGGCTATTTAAGAAGTGGTTTTTCCAACACATAGAATTTTCCTTCTTGATTGAGAACTATTCTCAAGTTCCAGTATCAGTTGAGGAAGTTACTTCCATTTAGTTTTTCTTTATCAAAAATTTATCTCAAGGTCAAACTAGTTGATGATGATGTCATTATCTACAAAAAAAGTTTTTATCAGACGAGTATCATGTTTTATTACCATTTAATATGAAATTTTATTAAATAGGGTTCCACTAAAATGAATCTCCCTTTAAAAACATCATACCCATTAGCGGGCCAAGATTCATATTTCACTAACTAGTGAGTCTGCTATAGTGTTCATCTCACCAGTTAGTTATTTAGATAGGAAATCATCCCAATCATGTCATATATGACTCTTGGATTTGAGCAGACAACTTTTTATACAATTCATCTTGTGGATAAATCCAACTCTATTCCTTTAGTATCCTAACCATTGGGGTTTCCTAGCTAAGGTAACACAAAGAAAACGCTAGGAATAGGCTAATAGAGACAATATGAGGGAACTCAGATTTGTAATGAAACTATCTGGTTGGACAATCCAGTGTCACCCATCACTTTCTTGCCTTACACAAGATAATCTAGGGGAACCAGACTTTGACACAAAATTACCCAGTTGGATGGTCGAGGTCTTAAAAAGTTCTGCTTTGAAAGGAATATCACACTTAGTATTTTGAAGGGGACTTAATCTCACCATCTTATCTAATGTTATTGCCTTTATATATGCACGTTTTTAGTGATTTAGTTTGGAATGTTTTTCCTTCTACTAAACCAATATGTTCAAACTATATTAATGTGTAACCCTTTACAAAACTCTCATTTTGTGCTACTCACCCTAAAATAGAATCCAAATATATTTACACATATCAAAATTAATATAATGTATAAGGTATATAAACACTTAATGTAAAGGTTTATAGTTAAATGGAATTGAAAATCTCTACATGAGCAAGCTCAGAGCTATAGATAGCTTACCCCCGCCTTTCTAGAATAAGACATAAGACTCTAGGCCAATGAGAAGTTCAACCCAAAGTCCCTATACCTGGGGATAGTTTACTCAAGATAGAATACAATTAATCATAACTTCAACACCTAATAGGTATAAACTATATTCAACAATAGAATTCAAGCTAATAACTTCAATAAAAAACTGAAGTCAATGTAGATGAAAAATAAATACTTTTTTCAGACCTAGAATATAACTACTTAGATTCATGTATGATAATTTCTAGAAATAGTTTAGCAATTAAACTAAAGAATAAATCATTCATAATATAAATAGTTTATAACTATGAATCAAGCTAGGAATAACCTTTAAATAAATGAACAATTCATAAATTTAACATGAGATAAATATTTATGAAAAATTCATAAATAAAATATAATTATAAACATTTTATAAATTGGTTAAACATTATGGAAACTACATAATCTTGAATATAAAAATTTATATATTCATTTTAGAATACGAAATTTTCATATTAGACATTATATAACATTTTACTTTAAATATATGATAATTCACGAATTATAAATATTTTATAATTCAATTTCGATTATATAAACATTTTTACATAATATAAATATCACAAAATTAACATTATCCAAACCTTTATCATATCAATCATCAAAACCCTTTTGATGTAGTTTAAAAAATATCCAAATAAGGGCCTTTAATTTGAACACTTAAAATTACATATTATAAACAATTCATAATTATACAATATAAACATTTTATATATTGGAGTTATTTTTTTAATTTATAAACCCTTTATAAATCATCTTTTATGATTTCAAAATAAAAATTTTATTTCAAATTCATATTCCATATAATATTAAAAAGTTATTTAATATCAACACTCAATATTAGGGAATATTTATTAATAAATGTTTCAAAAAAAATTAATTAATTATAAACACTTTGTAATTAATTTATAAACCTTTTATAATTAATAAAACCATAAAATACCTTTTAATGTAATTTAAAAACATCCACTTACCATTTATAATCAATTTATAAACTATAAGAAATATTAAGTAAATCTAAAATTCAATCAATTTCATTTTTTAATAGCCACTTGACAGTTTATTGGGACCAACATATTATCAAGTTATTTCCCCACACTACATTATCTCACAACATAGTGTCGAGGAAACATCCCACACTATGTTTAAACATAATGTAGCATCCTGATATAGTATCAAAATTCATATTATGTTAACACTCAATGTAATATCAGGCAGAATCCTTACAATACGTTGACACTCAATGTATCATCAAGTAACCTAAAAATGATACATTGTTTTTATCACATGAAACATAGCTTAAGTTATCTATATAATATATGTTGTGTCCACACACTACATTATGTTATCCCTACAATGCATGTGGAAGATCTCACTCTACATTACATTAATTTCTTAACATAATGTGGTGTCTAACACAAGATATGTTATCCCACAAACGTATCTTCATAGATTCCTTGAGATTAGGTTAACCACTTAATGTATTCTCAAGGGTAGTAATTCATGTTAAGTTATCATATAATGCAACCTTAAATGGAAAACTTAACATTACATTTTTAAATAACATAATGTTAAGTTGGGTGATACCGGTTACGTTACGTTGTGCATGTTCTTCACAAAAACAACATTTTAAAGAATCAAAACACATAGTTGTTTTGATACTAAAATCGGGTTTTAATGGGTCCAATAACACTTAATAGACAAATAATAATCAATATAGAAACCTAATCCAAGATCTCTATGCTTTGATAATCTAAAATCATGTATATTATAGTAAATAAAGGAAGTTTTAAAATTTTGCATACCTTACACCGAGGAGCTACTATAGGATATTCAGATCATCGAATGGTTTGATGAAGATCACTAAAAGGGAAACCAAATGGAATCCCCTCTCCATGATGTATCCATGGGTCAATATGAATAATTCATTATATGAATGATATACTTTCATCCACCATAACATGTTAGTGCCTCGGGTGTAATGGTGATAAGAAAATAGAGTAATAGTCAATGGGGATTTTTAGTCAAGATTCGTGCAGGAACACACACCACTATCATCGCATGGAAGTGGTCTTTATAAAACCCTCTAAGAACTCCTCTAGGTTTTCACATTTACTCATGTGTTACACATTAGTAAATGCCACAACCATTTCATGCATTTCATGCATAGAACATTGGTATATGTCTGTTGGTATAACCACCCTACACCAACATTTTCCAAACTATTAGTATAGGTTCGTTGGTATAGACCAGATTTCCAATAGTTATTGTGTAGTTATTTGCGAGATGTAGTGTTTAACTTAGGGAAATAGTGTAAAATAATGATGTGTTTATCTTGGTTTGTATCAAATCCAGTGTTTAAATAAATTATTTTTAGCACTAGATATGGGAGTGTTGGTCTGAGGTTCCTTAGTTGGTATCAGATCAGGTTTAGTTATTTTTTAGGATTAGTTTAGTTATTTATGAGGATTAGGATCAGATAACATTGGAGAAAACTCTAGGGAAAAGTCTAAGTATAGGATAACATCATAAAATTTTGGTAAAGTGGAGATTGTGTGGTTTTCCTGGAAACAACATCCCTATTTGGAAAATAATGGTGGATGTAGGATCTAGCATGGATATACCTAGGGGTGGTAACCCTAAAATGGGCATATTGGGTATTAAATCAATTCTCACTCAGTGCATGATAAATAATCCTAACTGCACACCTGATTTGACACTATCGAGAGATATTCTATGGTAGATTCACATTATATTTATGAACCATTATGAGGGATTTGAATATATTTTGGTTAGAGAACCTAATAGGAACATGAATATAGACAACCTAGGTTAAACTGAAGGAGTTATATGTTGATCCAATTATGTCATAGTTGAAACAAAATTATCATAGGATGAAATTGTTAGATTTGGTACCCTATGACCAACTGTTTGTACTCTAATTATATGTATATTTTATGTGATGAATATTAATAAAAAATCTTATTACATATTGTTCATTATTCTGCATGACTTTAATGTAATAATGTACTAAAGTATGTGTCGCATTGATAAGGTCATAGCAGTTTCCTACTGTGATGAGAACCCCTAAGTGCTATGACAATATTCTTAAATATAGTTCTACATATGAATAACATACTATAATGGGACACATAGTGCATAGTATGTCTGGTGTGAGTACTCGAAAGAAAATGAGGATTTTTCTCATGAAGTTCACACTTAGTAATTTTCAAGATGAGAGATTATGAGAACATACTTTCCAGTATAAATTATATATATTTTGGTGTCATCAGATATTCCTATCCACAAGTATCTATAATGGTCCTTGGACTTTAAGATTATTATTAATTCATGTTATGACTCACATACTTAGATTTATTTCATAAACTATGATGATAACAATTCACGACGAAGTTGGATACATTGGGTACATCATGAGTGACATGTTATTAATGGATAAGTCGAGGAAGGATTTTCCCTTTCCATCTTTATGGAAGCTGATATCTTATCCCATTTATTGGAATAGAACCTTCACCTTAAATTCCATTTTCATGGTGTAATAACATGTTTATTTCAAATAGTCAAAGAAAGACATATCAGGCATATAGGTTGGTGAAACTGATGTTCAACCTTATTGATGAGATACTATGACAAAGGGATTATATTACATAGTGAGAGTTCATATATGGTTTTCATTGATACAATATTAAGTTCTTCCTCTTTGGTGCCTTGACTCATTGCTAGACAATAATCATAGAATTTAGGAAAAACCACCTAATACCAACAAGAAAGAATCCTAGAGGGTCACACACTAAGTGTTTCTGATAATCTCGATTAAATTCAATTTAAATTCAATTAATAAAATAAATATTATTATCAAGACCAAGGAATAATTTTTTTTTCACGTTTTATCGATCACAAATATTTATTAATGAATGAAATATTTAAATTAAATATTTATTCGAGTGTTCAATAAATTCTAGAGGAGTTTGAATGGACCAAGATTGTGTCTGGTGATAAATATTTATTTACAAGATGGTAAATATTATTTATCAGCACACACCACAAAATAATAATAATAATAATATTATGTGACATGAGGTTTATTAAAGGTTATAATATTGTTTAGGGGATGACATGTAATTAAATAATATTATTTAACATAAACCCTAGATCTATAAATATATCATTATATCTATTGTGTAGGGTTAATAAAAAAGTTGAGAATAGAGAATCGTTACGCACAATAGAACTCTCTATCGCTCTCTTTAATTCCTCCTCTTTCTCTCTCCCTCTCAAGAATAAGAAGTATAAGAGATATTCCTTCAATATCGAAGGATGATTGATCTACATGAATGACACAAGATAATTGATTCACCGCACTAGCACTCAGAGATCAATTGGCATTGCTCGGAGATCAAAGGGGCATGTGTGGATCACTGCTAGAGGGATTATACCCTTGGTTCATCACATCACAATGAAGGAAATCCGAAAAGAGTCTTTCGAAAGATCAATAACTTCATCAAAGAAAGGATCCTAAGACAAGGTATTTATTTTCTTCAGATCTAAATAAATTAATTATAAATTTAACATGAAAGATCCCCAATCGGGGTTTCAAGCAATGAAATATTAAAATAAATTTTAATATATAAACTACCACCACACACTTACATTGTTCCTAGAACCTTAAAGTGGTTTCAAAGTTGTCATGTTTTAAATTTATAATTATTTATTTGATTGTTGATCTATATGAAATCGTGGTGGAATCATTCATTTCATATTATTCATTCTTTAATCTGATTTGAATTAACATGTTATCAAAATATTAATCATGTTCATTTAGTGTTTCAGTTCCTTAAAAATATAAGAACATATTAAGAACAATTGAAGATGACATCAGGAAGTGCTAATTTTTTTAATGGTAAAATTGGATTACACAGCATGTAGCTGGAGTACATACCATGTACCCATGTGCACTACCCTTGGATGTGTCACGAGATGCATGACACACTGAGAATTTAATTACAAATGGTGAATTTATTACACAACGTGCATAGAACGGGACAACCTGACACATATAATGTCGGATTACACGACGTGTAGTTGGCGTACATGTTGTTTAGTCTACACAGGTTAGTGGTTTAAATCGCGCAATCCGTGCGGTCATTATACATGGTCAAACCATGTGATACTGAAATCTTGAAGCATTTATGATATTCACAATTTGTATGCAGTGTACACGACATGTAGTTCATCATTTCCCACATCCTAAATACATGTAGATCCATTCAACGAGTTATGAAGGTACACAACATGAATGATACACGACATGTAGCTAGCCTATACACGTTGTGTAGTCATGACCGACAAACACGTCGAGTTCTTTGGTGGGTTGTGTGGTCACATGACAATCGGACCACACGATGTGTATATGGATTTCACATGATGTGTAGTCCATACAAGATAGATGCCTAAACCCAAAAACTTATCCCGGGCATATAGAAAGAAAATACACAACATGTAGTTGACATGTACACACTATGTAGTTCGACCGAGTTAACACGCCGAAGCCCTAGGCATGTAACCTGGATACATGAAAACTAAGGTATACAATGTGTATCTAGATAGTACATGTTGTGTAGTCTCTCAATTAATGTTAGGATTAAATTTCATTAAATTGAAAATTAAAACATTAAATCCTTATTTTATTGATTGAACCTATTGTGTTTGACAATTTAATAACGGTTTAAAAAAATTTTAAATGCTAAATTAAATTATTGTAATAAATCTATAATTATTGGTTATACCATTTATTTATCATTAATGTATTTATAATGGTTATCTCAAAGAGGATTCATATGGTCATTAAAGATGAAAAGGAATTAATTGATTAATTAATTAATTAATTAATGCAGGCGTGTTCATATTAATAATTAAATAATGAATAGAAATTAATGTTAACTGATTTAATTTTTCATATAAATTGCATGTATGACCATTCATGATCTTGACCAAGACCATTGTATGTTTTGAATGTTTTAATTTATTTTATTTCACTAGTTTTCAATCATTTAATATTAAATTAAATTTGATGGTCTGTGAGTCATCCCTCCCTCCATTATTATGTAGGACCTGCATGTCCAAAGTTATTTATGTAATCCCATTTGACCAATCCTTTAGTTCCCCTAACCTGTGTGTGAGTTATAAATACTTTTAATTAATGGAGTTTCCCAAGATGCATGGAGGAGATTCAAGATAAAACCATAATGATGCCAACCTAGGTGATAAATAGGTAGATGGGTGGAATATTGTAACTCATGCCAAGACCAACAATATGAGTTATTTATCTTAGGTCATAGGTTGATTTAATTTCTTCTTATTAAATCAATCGTTAAATAATCTCATGACTAGGTTATTTATTTATTTATTTCTTTCTATCAATGTATTATTTATTTTATGGATACATGACCATGGCCACATAAATAAATAAATTAATGTGTAAAGACAAAAATTAAATAAATGGATTATATGTAAATGTTTTATCCAGCATGGTTAATTAATTAATTAAAATACACTTAATATTAACAAGATATGTAAATGATAAAACAAGATAAAATTTATGCATACAAAATCAAAATCCCTAAATTAAATATTAAGTCAAACTTGACCTTCCATTACTTGATTAGGAATGAAACCAATAGAACTAAGTTTTTGACCAAACCTTGTTGGTACACTTACTTTTATAAGGGGACTTATTATGAATGTTTTAGGTTGACTCAAACATTTTACATCATGAGGAGTATCCCTTGATAGACTTGGTGTAATTAAGAGGAAAGTGTTGAGGAAATCCAAGTCAACATTTCAGGATTGAGGATTCTACTTAACAGATCAAGGAGTTGAAAGCTCACAGTTGACAAATACCTATCTACCTAAATACCTTCAAGTTGAATGACCAACCCTTATTGGGGTTATGAGAAGGGGAATATGTATCCTTTCCACCATAATGTCCTGTCAACTAGATATTTTTATTTTAATGGTGATGGATATTGGGACTTGATAAAATAGTGGGATATTTAATAAAATAAATTCATTTATTATTTCTCACATTATTTGTAATCAAGAAAAGTACTAATAATATGCTCTTTTAAATTTTAAAATAAATGGAAATCTCATCATCCATGCTATACCTATGATATATATTGGAGAAATACCATCTCCTCATTGGTAGTAACTCCCAAGAGTGGTTCATATTGTAACGACCCAAAGTTTCATTAATGGAAAATCCCTATTGATCTAGTTAAATGTTTCTTTATGAAAAATATTTTTATAAGATGTCAACTTCTTTAGTTTTATGTTAAGATTTTGTGACCGTCATTTTCTTAGTAGTATATGTCGACAACATATTACTCATTGGAAATGAGATATTGGTCTTACATGATATGAAGGCCTAGTTTAATAAATTATTCTCCATGAAGGACTTGGGTGAGAAAACATATATTCTTGGGATCAAGATTCATCCTAATAGATCCAAGAGGATGATCATCCTAAGTCAAAGTACATACATTTATAGGATACTAAATAGATTTAGTATATAACAATCCAAAAGGGTATTGTTGTCAGCATCACATGGCATTCATCTTTTGAGGAAAATGTGCCCTCAGACACATGGGGAAATAAATAGATTGTAAAGGATTCCATACATGTCAGTGATTGGGTCAATCATGCATTATATGCCATGTACAAAGCTAGACGTCGCCTACACATTATGTGTGGTAGCAATATATCAGGATGACCCAAGTAACCTCCCTTGGATGGCAGTCAATACTATCCTTAAGTACCTGAGGCATACTAAGGATATGTTCCTAGTATATGTAAAAGATGAGGAACTAGTCATCAAAGGATATATAGATGCCAGTTTTCAAACAGATCAAGAAGATATGAAATCACAAACATGATAGATATTCACTTTAAATACATGTGTTGTAATCTTGAAGATCTCAAAGTAGGCTATGGTCACAGATTCTATAGAAGAGTATGAGTACATTGCATCTTATGAGGTAGTTAAATAATCAGTATGTATGTGAAACTTCATCCAAGAGCTTGATGTAGTGACTAGTAGTAAAGATCCTATCACACTCTATTGTGATAATATTGTGGTGGTGGATCTCGCAAAAGTGACAAGGTCGCATCAACAGATGAAGCATATACTTTGAAAGTATCATCTCTTGAGGTATTTTTCTCAGAGAGATGAGTTTTAAATGAGTAGTATTTCTACGGAAGATAGCATGTCAAACCCCTTTACTAAAGACTTAGCTCAACAGAAACATTATTATCATGTGAGGTATAGTGGGCTAAAAGTTGTTGGCAGCTGACTCTAGTCCAAGTGAGAGTTTATTGGAAGTGATTTCCTAAGACCAACTATTTATACTATGATTACTTGTAAATTAGATGTATTGAATATTAATAAATCTTCTTATTACATATTATTCATTGTTCTACATGAATTTAATGTAATAATTTCATAGATTATATACCGCATTTATTAGGCCATAATAGTTTCTTGCTAGGATGAGAACTTTGAAGTTCTATGATGATATTCTTAAATATAGTTATGTGGTAGGATAACATACTATTATGGGACACATAGTGCATAAAATGTTAGGTGCGAGTACTCCTAAGTGGATGAAACTTCTTATTATGAAGTTCTCACTTGGTAATCTCTTAGATGAGAGATTATGAGAATAGGTATGTCGGTAGAAATTCTTCATATTTTGGTATCATCTAATATTCCTATCTATGAGTGTGTGTAATGGTCCTTGGACTTTAATATTATTATTAACGCATGTTACAAATCACGTACTTAGATATATTTTATAAACCATGACGATAATAGTTCATGGAGAAGTTAGATATGTTGGGTGCGTCATGAGTGACATGTTATTAATGGATACGTTGAAGAAGGATTTATCCATTCCATCTTTATGGGATCTGATATCTCATTCATTTGATTGGAATAGAACTGTTTCCATAAATTCCATGGATATGGTGTAACAACGTGTTTATTTCAGATAGTAAAAGAAAGACATATTGATCATATAGGTTGGTGACATAGATGTTCAACCTGTTTTATGAGATATTGTGACAAAAGAGATTATATTACACAATGATCATTCATATATGGTTTTCATCATTATGAAATTAAGTTATTTTTCTTTGGTTCCTTGACTGTTCCTAGATAATAATATTATACTTTAAGAAATCCCGCCTTATTCCAATGAAAAATAATTCTAAAGGGTCACACAATAAGTGTTTCTAATGATCTTGATTAAATTATATTTAAATTTAATTAATAGAGAAATTATTATTCTTAAGACCAATGAATAATTTTATTCATGTTTTATTGATCACAAATATTTATTGATTAATGTAATATTTAAATTAAATATTTTTTCAGGTGTTCAATAAATGATAGATGAGTTTGAATAGACTAAGACTGTGTCCAGTGATAAATATTTATTTACAAGCCAGTAAATATTATTTATCGATGTGAAGGCATGCACACACCACAAAATAATAATAATAATAATAATAATAGTATTATTATGTAACATGAGTTTTATTAAAGGTTATAATATTATTTAAGGGCCTACATGCAATTAAATAATATTATTTATCATAAACTATAACCCTATAAATAGATCATTATATCTATTGTGTAGGGTTAATGGAAAAGTTGAGAATAGAGAATCATTACGCACAACATATTACTCTATTTCTCTCTCTCAAATTCCTACTCTTTCTCTATTCCTCTCGAGAACAAGAAACACAAGAGATATTCCTTCAAGATCGAAGGATGAGTGATCAACACGAATGATGTAAGATAATTGATTTACTGAGCTAGCACCCAGAGATCAATTAACATTTCTCAGAGATCAAAAGATCATGTGTGGATCACCACTAGATGGATTCTAACTTTGGATCCTCACATCATAATGAAGGTAATCCAAAAAGGGTCTTTTGGAAGATAAAAAACATCATCTAAGAAGGATCCTAAGATAAGGTATTTATTTTTCCAGATCTAAATAAATCAATTATAAATTTAACATGAAAGATACTTGCTCAGGGTTTCAGACAATGAAATATTAAAAGAAATTTTAATATATCACTCACCACCACAAACTTCTGCTATGTCTGGAACCTTTATAAATGAAGGTGTTGTTGGAGAATAAATCATAGTATTTATTTGTCATATTCATAATATCATTTACTCAGATTTTATTGGATAGTATCATAACCATTTTGATTTATTATTTTGTTGGTAATAGGATCATGGAAATGAAGGTGTCAAAGGAATGTCTCTAGAAAATCTTAAAGAAGTATATTTTGGACACAAAAGTTTCACAGGCTTACCTAATATAGTAAGGTAGATATCTAATTTGAAATAAAATACTAAATCATTTCTATCTTATGGATACCATTAACTATTTAATTAGCGATTAGTAATTAAAATTGCAAGGATGTAATTTATTTAAGGGATAGAATGTAACGTCACAAGATTTTAGTATATATATCTTTCCTTTAAATAAATCTAATGTGTTTGATAACTTTCTCCACAAGAAACACCGAACTAAAACTATCCACGACATATTAGATGAATATTATTAATAATGTTAAATGAATAATAAAACCTCTATTAAATAAAAAGATATTACTCAACTAAAATTGATTAAATTTAGTGGATAATTAATTAATATGATTTAATATTAAAAAGGATTACAGTTAATCAAATAACTATTTTTTTAAAGTGTGGTAAATTTTATTCTTAATAAATTAAATTGACCGCTTTAAAATATTATATATGAACAAATATATTAACATTTTTTAAATTATAAACTGACATGAAATAATATTAAGAACACTTAAACCACCATCTTTCAATAAAAATGGTTTTCCTTTATATTTTGTATTTTCATTTAAAAAATAAATTTATAAATTTAGAATTTGAATTTTATAAAATGAACTTAATTTTGAGTTTAGAATTTCAAAATTATCCGAGGTTGATTTTTTGGGTTTTTTCTTAAAAAATTGATTTGTAGGTAATTATATAGTAATATTAATAATTTATTTTTATTATTATTTATATTAATTGTATATTTTTTTCAACATATATTATTTTAACACTATATTTTATTATTTGTATCAGTATTAATAATATGGGTATTATTATTATTATTAAATTACTAACATTTATTAGTAGTAATATTATTATTATATTATTAATATGTGTATAATTTTATAATTAACTTAATTTAATTTGTAAATTTATTATATCTAATACATATTTATATAATTATAATTCTATTATTATTATTATTTATAGGAATTGGTAGTGTTCACTTGCATTCGGAGATCGACCCATGTCAAGTTTATTCATGTGACAAAAACATAGACCAATATTCATGCATTATCATTCTATTACCGCATGTATTTTTTTTATCATAATGTTGGAGTAATTTTGTTTCATTGGGATGCTGACCAAGTAATTTGAATCGTTGCGCATGCCATCTAGTGTTTTGATTTAGTGATTAATTTTTAGTTGAATTAATTTTTAAATTTAATTTTTATCTACCTAATTATATTTTTGTAAACTTAATTGAAAAACTAAATATGGTCATTTTAATTCATAGTCGATTCATTGATACTAAGGAAGTTAATTGTTTAGACCGACTGTAGCACAAATAGGTAACACAACTTTGTGAGAAAGAGGTTGTGTTATTTCGTTAAATAGTTCAATGCTCAAAAACATCTCTTAATTTATTTATAACATCAGTGAATGAGACTTTAAATAAATTAGATGATATAAATAGCCTTATAAAAAGGATAATAAATTTAGAATTGGTGATAATTAGGCAGAATAAATATATAATCATGGAAAAAATTTATTTCATGGCATGTACAATAGTTCCCTTACAACATCAACATCCCATACACTCTCTAATTCAAAGTTCATCATCATTATTTTAATTTCATTTTTTAGTGTTGGTAGCTTTCTTCATTTTTAGTTTATAAATAAAATAAAATAAAATAAAATATTAGGAAAATTTTCCTTGTTTTTTTCCCACCATAACATTGTTAAAATAGTTTTAGTTTAGTGATCTAGACCCATGATCCTTGTGGTTTGACTCATACATGTCACTTCTACAGTAGCTAGTAGGTAAAAAACATACAAATTGGACACATCGCGACAACGCGCACCAGTTTAGTAATTTTAAAATTTATTTTTCTTACCATTAAAGATTATTTAGTAAAATTATTCTCATATTTTAAATCATTATGTCCAAATTAAGTAATATTATCAATTTTAATTTTGATCATTAAAATTAATTACTGATGTTAAAAATGAGTTACCGTGGTAAAATTTAAATTGGGGTAAAAGTTAAAAGTAAAGATAAAAAGCCTAAAATCACTTAAAATTTGTCTCCAAAATGAATGTTTAAGAGTATTATAGACCTTAATATGTCCCAAATTCCATTATATTCCATTTTTGAGTCTTTTTTCCTTTAATAATGTCTTGATATTATGGTAAAATAAGGAGTATTTATAAAAATGTCACTCCTCTCGCTTATAAAAGGATCCAAAAAACACCCTAATTATCTTCAAACCCCAATCCACTTAAATTCAACAAAAATATACCAAAATAACTCCCTAAAACTCTTATCCATTTCCTAGAGGTTTTTATCTTCTCAAAAGACCACCTCTCAAATCCTTAATCTAATTTGAAAAGGAGTTCTTCCAAGGAGTAAGATAAAATTCTCAATTACTCTTTTTTAAATTCTTTTCATTTCTTTCATCTTCTACCTCCTACAAATCTAATTTAACCACACTGAAATAATTATAGTAGTGTCATAAATATACTGAAATTTTATTATGTTTATGGTATATCCGTTTTCTATCTTCATTCCAACCATTCAAAAAAACATCGCTTGTGTTACGCGCTAACCACCACCTCCATAAGTGACGTGATCTGTTTTTTATAACTACCTGACAAGGATGGTTTAAAAGGGGTATTTAATTAATAAATATGAAATTTAAAAAATTATTAAAATTATGAAAATATAAACTAATTCCTACATTATTTATATTCTATGGAAAATGAGAATGATGTCCATGTGTATGTGTGAACTACCAACTCCACGAAGAAACATATTTTGTTTTTCATATAAAATTTTCTTCTTTATCCAACTATCTTAAAATAAAATTCACCACCTAAAAATCATGTAAATAATATCATTATACTTTTTTAATAGTGATATTGTTCCAAAATAATCACTTCATTAAGCATACTCACTCATCAATTATAGAATGCTTCTATTTGGGGCAATTTAACCACCTATGTGAACAATGCCATAAGCAGCAGCAAACTTTATCAATGTTAAATAAAATCACGAATATAGGTACCATTTATTAGCACTAAAAAAAGCGCTGATAAAGGGTGGTCTTTATCAGTACTAAATAAAAAAACTGATAAAGCTTGATTTTTATTAGCACTGATAAAGGGAATACTTTATCAATGCTCATATAAAAGTACTGATAAAGGTCACACTTTATCATCGCTTATATAAAAGAACTGATAATGTTTTTCCTTTATCAGTGCTTACTTAGTGGTGATAATGGATTGACCACATATGTTCGCATCTCACATCAGATTATGAGATGTGCGTTGTGATTTTTTATATATTAACCCCCGACACCATACCTTCAATGAAGTCAGACCGACGTTAGAGGATACCACTGTTGTTGATGTCACCCCATGCCGGTGACGCCTTCCTCCCATCGTCATGTGGGCCTAACCACCACACACTGATGTGATGCTCTAGCGTGCTAGTGAAAATCCTCTCTCTGCGTGGTGGGCTCTCCCTATGGGTTGACCCGACCGACAAGCCTAATTCGGGCATACTATGTGGCAGAGTGTCCAGTGGGTTGAGGGATAGGCCATTGAAATATATTTCTACCTAAAAAATAATGAACTCTCAAAAAAATTCCCATAGTATTCATTATTAAAATTTAAATATATTTAATTAATATACTATTTATTACTATATATATATATATTAAATTTATTCATTTTTTAATAAATATTTCATTAATAATTGACTCTTAGAGAAAATTCTCATAATATTATTAATTAAAATTTAAATATATATAGTTAATATACAATTTAATACTATATATATATATTAAATTCATCCATTTTTATTAATAAATATTTCATTAATATATATATTGTAATTTATTAATTTTTAAATAAATAATTATTATACTATTTATTACTATATATATATATTAAATTTATTCATTTTTATTAATAAATATTTCATTAATAAATTTTTTAATATTTTTTTAATTTATTAATTTTTAATTAAATAATTAATATACTATCTATTACTATTTTTTTTTGAGAATGACAATGGGGTTGGAAAGGGAGGAACATGTGGCAGAATAGTGTCTCGATAATAAGGGGTCACCACCTGATGACAAGGGTGGCATTCAGGAGCCGGTTAGAGAACCAAGTTGCGATGATCTCAGATGTGGGGAGTTGCCCTGATCAGTGGTGGGCTTGCACAGATCTGCACTTTATGTAGTTAGTGCAGGTGTGGGACTCAGGCGGTGGCCAATGGTGTTGGGTCATAGTGTCATACGCTCTCAGCGAAGGCGACATCAATCTACAGGGTGGCGGTTCCATGGGTGGGCTCTGCGTGGTCAACAGAAGAGGTCAATTAGGTTGGTTATCAGCATGGTTGTCACTGACAGCGTACATGCCAACAACGATCTCAGATGATATGACCTTATGATGTGTGATGATGACCTCGTAAAATGGACAAGGATCAACTTAGGCAGACGAAGATGACCTCGAGACAAGGCGATGTCAGTATGACTTTTCTAGTTGTCGGTGTATCTCAATGGAAGTTGTTGCATGCGGGTTGGGATGGGCTTTTGCCATTTGTGTTTTTGGATCTAATTATGGGAACTGATTAAGGCTTGGGAAAATGTGGGGCAACCCACTGGCTATTTTTTGTGTGTGGCACATTGGGCTGTTTTTTATGGAAAGCATCTCATACTAGAATTGTTGGCAATGTTGGTAGATACAGGACAATCTGTGATGGTATTAGATACTAATAGGTGTGATGTTCTCATCTTCCACAAGGTGTCGGTGATATGGGATGTTGACGGTGATTTTTTCTTGTTGATGACCTGTTGATGTCGACACCTATGATGACAGAAATCAAGGATGATCTTGATTGCATGAGCGGCGATGTTGAAGGGCACATCGACTTCCTCAGGTGAAGTCGATGCTTCATCCAAGATGATGTCCTTAGCTAGAGTGTTGTTGGTCAGCCTCATTGATATGGTCGGGTGTGCGAGGACTTCGTGGTTGGCAGTTGTTGACATTTTTTGGGCTTTTGGGCTTTCATGTGTGGGAATTTGGGCCTTTTTTGTTGTGCTTTTTTTGTAATTTTTGGTGGTGTTTCCCTCTTTTCTGGTTTGGCGGTGCCCTTAGTGCCACACACTTGTTTTCTAGTGTTTCTACTTTTATTTTCATTAATATTTTTTAGGACCGAGTACGATCGGTACCTGAACCTTCCTGATTATTAATATATAATTAATATACTATTTATAATTAATAAAAATGAATAAAATTATTAAAAAAATAATAAATTTAATATATATAGTAATAAATAGTATATTAATTAACTAATTATTATATTAAGTTTTTAATAAATTTATTCATTTTTATTAATTATAAATTTCATATTAATTATTTAATTATATATATAATTAAATTTAACTCATTTTTAATATACATTAATTTATTATAATTTATCCATTTTTTATAATTAATATGTATTTATTTTCATTCTAACATATATAAATATTCATTTTTTTTAAATAATCTATATAACAATAACAATTATTAATTTTTTAATTTTTTTAATTCTTATTATTATTTATTTCATTAATAGATGTTACATATTATATAATTTCATTATTCAATTAAACATATATCAAACTTGTATATATATATACATTAATTTCACACACACAAATATTTACTTAATTAATAAAATCTTATATAGAAACACACACACACCTAATGCCACGTCCCCCTCCCCACAAAGTGTACCCCTCCTGGGCTAGCAAAGGGAGAAGAGAGATAGTGACCCCTCGAGTCCCGCCTCCAGTAGGCTTCGGGTTGGCGACTAGCACCGAGGGTATAATAAACATGCAAATGGGAGACATTACCCTATAAGATAAACACATGCGGAAGAGAGGGATAATATAGAAACCAACCAAATCCTACTTAGAATATAATATAGAAGAAAACCCAAGTACACAAATGTAATGTCATGCAAGAACTACTACAAATGAAAGGGAAAATTAAAAGTACCAAAAGAAATTAAAGATAGAAGTGACCATGAAGCCCAAACAGCTCCTGCAACCCACAAGCTTTTTGTAATCATCCTGATCTCCAACCTTCTCTAACTGACCTAAAAAAATAGTTTATATATACATAGGGTGAGTATAATAGTATACTCAGTAGGATCATCCTAGAGCCTCTCATGAAAAAGAAAAGAAAGCATGGTAAAGCACGGTGAACAACAAGTGAAACTAACTCATCACCTAAACATGCACACTACGTTCTCAAACTCACTATGACTACTCTCATAAAATATCGCATACAAGAGAATATTATATAATAAATAATATCAAGGGTACCTTGCTACTGCTTCCCCACTGATTTTCTGCTCTACCCCAATGTTGCATGTCCTGAGCATCTCTCTCCAAAAAGTCTAGCCCACAGACACCTGATAAAATCACCACAACACGCACCTCATGTAACACACCACCACATCCACATAACCAAAAGTAACCAGGTAGTTTTTGGGAGCCACCACAACTCGCATAACATGTATCATACATCAAAAATTATACCTCAATCCATCACAACTCATACACCGAGTAAGGATCATCAATCCATCACAGCCTATACATGTTATATCTAAAGTGGTCCTTAGGAAACTATATCCAGAATATATGTGTGTGAAATAACCACAATCAATTACATCCCTCTACATACATACATGTGGAAAACTAACCGCTGTGAATACCAGCACAAGTAAATACCAAGAGAAGATAGTGGGGATAAAGGGGGGTAGTTAGCCATTCATCCCCCCACTAGGATGTTGGGGAAAACATCCCCAGGGTTCAAAACCCCTGAGGTGTCAGTTTCCCTAACCGATAGGGTGGAGTAGCATATAGAAACACAAAAAGTATAGGATATAATATAGCTCACAACCACACTAGGGTATATCCTAGTCTCAAACACAACTGTAGATAAGGTCTCTCAAACTCTTGAATACCACTGCTAAGTCCATATATCCTATAAGCACACAACCATTTAAAGAGCTACATTAAATTATCTCATTACTTTTCATCACTTTCACTTTAAATTAATTAATTCTCAACCATTAATTAACCATTATAATTTTCAAATTACATCACATTACCATTTAAACAAAGATCCATGCCCTCTAGGCATAACCAAACCAATCCTATGGATTCTCATAATTTCAACCTCAATATTGCACCCCAGCAAACTCCAACCCCATGGGTTAAATATTATTCATTTATTAACATCATTACTTTACATATTAGTAGGTGCTCTAGGATAACATTCTAAACTCCCCAAACACAAGGGGTTCAACATGGTGAGTAGATGAACTACCCAATTATCCTTTTCCACCTATAACAAGAGAGTAAACTCATCCAACCATGAAGAGATAAACATGGAAAGCACGTGGCATAACCCACACATCTTCACCTCCCATGGAAAGAGAGTAACCAAACACATTCATCTTCCTTAAGTAGTGGGGAAAGGAAAGAAAACAAACAAACAACATATTAAAAAAATCATCCATCTTTCATAGCAATGAGTATTCTCAGTTTCAAACCATTTATTCATCTCCAATGTCCTCCCCGACACCACATGCATAAACCGATGCATCTTGCCACCCTAGGCATCAACTGCTACCACAAATGCTACCACAACAACTGGGCCTCCTTCCCCATGTACCACAATATCCCTCTAGGATCATCCATCCTAGGATCACATCACATCTGAGCCTCCCTGCCCCCACAACCACAATAGCCCTCCAGGATCAACCACATCACAAGCAATAGAAAACAAACAAGCAACTAGGATCTTGGCCCTAAAACAAGGCATTCATCCTTCACGCACGACAAGATCTCATGGCTCCAAAGCATAAGGCACTTGGCCTTTACAAGAAAGCGAGCAACCTAGGCCCTATAAATGAATTATATTTTATCACACAAAGGTTATTATTCCATATTTAAATAACTGATTCATTATTCAAAGGTTCCAACTACAAACAAACTAAAAAACAAGCTATCACAAGCTATCAAAAATTAATTAAACAATTAATTTAACATGCCTTTAATTATTTTTTCAACAAGACTCATCATGATTTAAGTTCAATAACCAATTCAATTAAACATGCATACTTGGATCAATTTTATTATCCTTAAATTGAAACAACAAAAATAAGATTCATTAAACATGCCTCTTAAATTCCTTTAGGTAATTAATTATCAATCAATTCTAGCTTTATGTTCTTTACCAATTTCAATCAAGAAAAATATGCTAAACCAAGAAAGGCATAGATATCACACTATCTAGAAAATCAAGAGGTAAACCATTATCATGGTACAAAATAATAACAACGTTGGACGATCGATACCAATTCTTTAATCTAGTTCAAGTATTTAATTAGGTCAATTTCATTGCGATCAAAGGGGATAAATCATGATAACTCTATGATTGAATGTAAATAAATAGAGAAGTAATGAATCAAATACCTCAAAAGGTCATCGATGTTCTTTACAAAATAACACACCCCACAATGGATCTCTGATCACCCCTCCTGCAAGATCTGTATCCATCCGAGGATGCTGCGACACCACCGCACCAACAAAAATTGAGAGAAACCCCATTATAACCATGAGAGATCATCCTCCACCACATGGCAAGAATAATGGTAGGAAAAAGAGATCAAACCAGGAGAAACCATAAGAATAGAGGAAAAACACACCTTAGATCGAAGGCGGATCATTATGGATTGAAAGAGGTAATCTAGGAATCAATCCTTGATGAAGGAATCCCTAAAACGTCAAAGAGGGGTCACCAGGTCACCTGGAGTCGAGAGAGAGCCACTGCAGCTGTAGAGTTTGATAACCCGAGTGGCTGGAAAATGTTTTAAAACATACATCAGTAGGGGATTATACGACATGTAATCCCCTTTAATATTGTGTAATTCTTCAAGATCGGTTTCCACCAAAAAAACTATCACCTCTTCATTTTATTTATTTTTCAAACCCCAAAATATTACACGACGTTAATCCCACTTTTATGCCGTGAAAGTTCCCTGCTCCCAATTATCAGCACCTGAACTTCTCCAAACTTCCTTTGAGCCTCCTCAGAGCTCCACAAGCCTCGAGAACATGCAAAGGATCGATCTACATAGATCCGGGCCCTCACACCTAATATTTATGTAATTTATTAAGATTTTAATATTATTTTTAGAATTTCATTTAGTAACATAATATATTTAATATATTATATTTTTAATCGGTAAATTTTATTTATTTATTTTTAATATTATTTTAGTTAGTATTATTTATTCATTTTTAATATTTTTAATATTTTTATTTTTTTAGAATTTAATCATTCTCTAATATTTATTTATTATTCTTTAATATTTTCAATATGTATTCATCTTCATTTCAATATATATCCATTTTTTATTTTTTTAATAATTTGTATAATTAATAAAAATTATCAATTTTTAATATTTTTAGTCTACTCATTTTTAATTATTCAATTTCACTCATTTTTAACATTCATGCATTTAAGATTATATATTCATTAATAATGTTAAAAATATACTAGTAAATAAATATTTATAAATAAATATATTTATAAATTTATACTTACTTTATTTATAAAACTATATATTTATAATTATAAATAAATAAATATTTTTTTAAAAAGTATTTATATAATTATAAAATTATAATAAATATATAAATATTTTTATAATTGCATAAAAATATTTATAAAAATATTTAAAAATATATTTATTTATAATTATAATTATAAATATATGTCTATAATTATATTTATAAATACTTATTTACAATTATTTTAATATATTTATAATTAAATAATTAATTATTTTTTTATAATTATATATATTAATATTTATTTATAATTATATTTATAAATACATATTTAGAATTCTTTAAATATATTTATAATTATATACATTTATATTTAAAAAATTTATTAATGAAAAATTTATTAATACAAATGAATAAATTTAATACACATATATATAGTAATAAATATTATATTAATTATATATATTTAAAATTAAATTATGAATACTGTAAGAATTTTTTTAAGAGTTCATTATTTTTTAGGTTAAAATATATGCATGTGGACTAGCCCTTAACCCATTGGGCCCGCCCACGTAATAGGTCCAAATTAGGATCACCGACCAGGCTAACCTGTAGGGAGAGCCCGCCACACGATGAGAGGAGATTAGCTAGAAAACCAGAGCATCATGTCGGTGTGTGGTGGTTAGGACCACATGACAACAAGAGGAACGTGTCATTGACACAAGGTGGCACCGATAATGTTTAGCATCCTTCGACACCCGCCCGACTTCATTGTCGTTATGGTGTCGGGGGTTAACATATAAAGAAGCATGGAGTGCATCTCATAATCCGATGTGGGATGCACATATATGTGATAAACCATTTATCAACCCTTTTTTTAACACAGATAAAACCCCTATTTATCAACATTTTTTTATAAGCACTGATAAAACTCTTCCCGATCTTTTAAATAGAATCCTAACCAAACTGATTTCTCTCACTCCATTCAAGATCTCATGGAAGTTCAACTCTACCACCACTCCCTCTCAACCTTCTCTTGGATGAATCAACCCCCCCAAATCCTAAGGTATGTTATTATTTATACTCCTATCTCATTTATATTTTTTTGTCCTTTATTTATTACTTTCTGTCATTGTTCATCTTGGTTTTTATTTTCTCATCATTTGTTCATCCTTTATTTCTCTAACTCTTTACAGACTGGAATTCATTAGTCATTACATGATCCCATGTTCGCATAAGGTCATGAAATCTATTGGTTCTGGGAATAATGGAAGTTTGCGGTGGTGTACTGATATATTAAAATTTCTTTTAATATTCGAGTCACCCAAAACCATGAGCGATGATATTGTAAGTCAAATTTATAATTAATTTATTCAATATAGGAAGAAATGAATACCTAGGCTTATTATCTTTATTCGATGTGAATTTTGATCTTCCTAAAAGACCCTTTCGGATTTCCTTCATTTTTTAGTGTGGATCCTATGATAGAATCTCTCTAGTGGTGATCCACACATGCTCCTTTGATCTCCAATCAATGCCAATCGATCTCCAGGTTCTAGCACAATGAATCGATTTTCTTACATTTTTTTTGTTGATCACTCATACTTTGGTCTTGAATAAATTTCTCTTGTGTTTCTCGTTCTTGAGATGAAGAGGGAAGGAAGTGTTGAGAGTGAATTCGTTGTGTGTAACAATTCTCTATTTCGATTGCACTGATCAATTTTTTCACACCCTACACAATAGACATTTCCATCTATTTATAGATCTCAGGTTTAGGTTAGAATAATTATTTAATTGCATGTCCTCCCTTAAATAATATAATAACCTTTAATAAACCTCATGCCACAAAATAATAATAATAATATTATTATTTTTTTCCACACGCCAACTTGAGAAATAAAAAATATTATTTAATCATCTTGTTATTTAATATTTTTCACTAGATACGGTCTTGGTCTATTCAAACTCCTATAGCATTTATTAAACACCCGAGTAAATATTTAATTTAAATATTTCATTCATCAATAAATATTTGCAATCAATAAAATGTGAATAAAATTATCCCTCTTTATTGAGAATAATACCTATTCAATTAATTAAATTCAAATAGAATTTAATCGAGATCATCAGTAACAATTAGTGTGTGACCCTCTAGGATTATTTCTCATTGGCATTAGGCGGGCTTTCCTAAAGTCCAATATTACTATCTAACAATAGGTCAAGGCACCCAAGAGAAATATCTTAATGTTATAATGATGAAAACCACATATTAACTCTCATTGTGTAATATAATCCCTTTTTCGCAATATCTCATCAACAGGTTGCACATATGTGTCACCAACTTATTTTCTCAATACATCTTTCTTTGACTATCTGAAATAAACACATCGTTACACCATGAAAATGGAATTTAATGCGAAAATTTTGTTCCAATCAAAGAGACAAGATATCGACTTCCATAAAATTATAAGGGACAAATACTTCCTCGACTTATCCATTAAGACACACCCAATATACCTTATCTCATTGAAAACATATGTAGTCATGGTTTTCATTAGTATATCTAAGTGTGTGAGTCATGAAATGCATTAATCATAATATTAAAGTCTAAGGACCATTACACATGCTCGCATATAGGAATATCTGATGACACCAAAACATGCGGAATTCCTACTGGTGGGTCTATTCTCATAATATCCTATCTTGGAGATTATTAAGTGTGAAATTCATGATAATAAGCCTCATCCACTTACGATTACTCTCACCTGATAGCCTATATAATACGTGTCACATCATAGTACATTATCCAACCACAAAACATTATTTAAGAATATCATCATGGCACTTCAAGGTTCTCATCATAGTAGGGGACTACTATGACCTTATCAATGCGTCGTATACTCCAGGAAATTATTACATTAGATTCATACATAACATTGAAAAATATGTAATAAAAAGTTTTATTAATATTCTTTACATTTAATATACATGTAATTAAAGTATAAACAGGTGGACCTAGGACACTAACTCAAACAAAATCCCACTTGGACTAGATCCAACTACCTATGACTTTCATTCCGCT
Source organism: Viscum album (assembly GCA_963277665.1). Lineage (NCBI taxonomy): Eukaryota > Viridiplantae > Streptophyta > Magnoliopsida > Santalales > Viscaceae > Viscum > Viscum album. The sequence goes on along the minus strand of OY728132.1, from coordinate 24,672,911 downwards.
AAACCTCACATGATAATAATGTTTTTGCTGAGTCAAGGATTTAGTCAAGGGTTCCACCATATTGTCTTCTATGAAAATAATGCTCACCACAAACTCACCTCTCTGAGAAAAATCTCTCAAGAGATGATACTTTAGAAGTATGTGCTTTATCTGCTGATGTGACCTTAGATCTTTTACGAGATCCACTGCTACGGTATTATCACAATAGAGTGTGATAGGATCTTTATTCTAGGTATCCCATCATGCTCTTGGATAAATTTGTGCATCCATACTTCTACTTTATCTACCTTAGAAGCTACAATATACTTGGAATCTACTGTAGAATCTGCAACAACATCCTGCTTTGTGATCTTCCATCTCACAACACCTCCATTCAAAGTGAAGATGTATCCTATTTGTGACTTTATTTCATCTTGATTAGTTTGGAAACTAGCATATTCATATCCTCTAATGACTAGTTCTTCATCTCCTCTATAAACCATGAACATATCCTTAGCATACCTCAAATACTTAAGGATAGTCTTGACTGCCATCTAATGATGGTCACCTGGAAAATCTTGACATCTTCCCACCATAGTTAATGCATAAGCGACATCTATCCCAGTACATAACATAACATACATGAATGACCCAGTCACTAATGCATATAAAATCCTTTCCATTCTATTTTCTTTCCTCATGTGTCTGAGGACACATTTTTCTAGAAAAATGAATGTCATGTGACATTGGAAATAACCCCCTCGTAGATTGTTCCATACAAAATCTATTTTTTATCTTATCAATGTATGTATTTGACTTAGGATGAGAAATATATCGGATCTATCATGATGGATCTTGACCCCAAGTGTATATGCTACCTCGCCCAAGTACTTAATAGATAATAATTTATTCAAACATATAAGAATGGTATTTAATTTCTGTTTCTGATGCTTTTGCTGGGGCGCAAGCATCCGTCTATGAGGACGTGCATCTGTTACCCCACATTCTCGCTTTCCAAAGGCAGGTGACATCTGTTGATTGTTCAAGGATGTTTTATCCTTGATCGAAATGGGATGATGGGGTGTCAGTTCTTCATTCTGTGGATTCCTCCTCGAAACTCGTCACCTAGTCTGAGTCTCCCTAATAGATTAAGTCATGGTTCGTGAATCTCATTACCGGTTCCATATCTTTGTAGACATTGGTTAATTACACTACTTAAGTTAGGACATTCCATGGAATCTTGACATGGTAGCAACCTTCGGTCGGAATAGATGACAACATCAGGCATGTCAGGGCATCTCTGGGTGCATGGACATTGGAGAACCTATATTCTTCCTCGTAAGAGGGAATCTCAAGAGTGAAAAACCTGAGGCATCCCACGTCAGTCGTGGGGTATCTTATGCTGGAGGCATGTCTCTAAGGTTTTCCTCAGCTTCCCATGTTTAACACAGGGTACAACGTGAGTTTAACGTCTTGTGGAGATAGAATGAGGGTGATTATAACATCCCATAGAGACAGATCATATTGGTAGATCCCTAGGAGGGAGATCCAGGAGTGTTTACCGGGTAGATGGATCAGAACACTCAATAAGAGTAGACCCAGGATGGTGTGTCCTATAAAGGGAAGATGTCGCACCATGAAGGCTGATCTAGACACCACTGAGGGTGGATCGGGGAGTGTGCACCCCAGAATGGGGATGCACCAAGGTTTACCATTGGTTGGGATTGAACCTCATGGAGGCTTCCTATGTACCCTGTGTAGATGACAGGGATCAAAACCCACGTGGTTTGAAGGGGTGATGAATTGGGGTGTACACAAAGGACAATGACCCAGAGACATGCTGGGGATTACACATGAATTGCTACCCAAGTACTCCTAGGAGTAGTGAGGAGGTGGATGACATGATCCCACTGGGATGTGGTGGATTGGGTAAGAATCAAGATGGATGATAGAGATTTGAATGGAGTGGAGGGGGAATGATATGGGACCGTCATAAAGGTGATGTTAGTGTTGGTCTTGAGCCTCGAAGAGACATCCTACGTATCCCCGTGGTAGGGAATCAAAGTCCGTGTAGTTCGGTGAGATGATCGGACACCTGAGGAGGCGGCCCATGAGAATGGATGCATGGATGGTATCCGGAGGAAATGGAACCTCCAGGTTGGGGAATGATCTTCCCAGAACACATGGGATCGAGGGACAAATCAGGATGAGACATGGGCTATGGGATTGAACCTCATGTAGGTTTCCTATGTATCCCCGTGGCAAGGAATCAAAGTCCACATAGTTCATCTGATGACGGCTTACCATTGATTGGGGTTTCTAACAGCTTACCGCTAGATGATGTCGCAATGGATTACCACTGGATAAGGATGTCAACGGATTACCACTGAATAGGTATGTCAATGGATTACCGCTGAATAGGGTCACAACAGCTTACTGCTGGATAAGGATGTCAATGGATTACCGCTGGATAGTGGTGTCAACAGCTTACCATTGGATGGGGTTGACAAAGGATTACCGATGAACAGGGTCACAACAGCTTACCATTGGATGGGGTCCACAGTTTAATGTCATGCAGGACGGGAGTGAACCGATGTGAAGTTGGTCAGAACTGTTGGGTGGTGGGCTTGAACCTCAGGGAGGCTTCCTACGTACCTTTCCTTGGCAAGGATCAAAGACCACGTAGTTTAGGATGGGTGTGGTGAACCGACGTGAAGGGGGTCAGAACGACCGGGTGTTGGGCTTGAACCTCAGGGAGTCTTCTTTCGTACCTTGCCTTGGTAAGGATCAAAGTCTACGTAGTTCAGGTGGTGGGAATCGACGTGAAGGTGGTCAGAACCAATGGGGTGTTGGTCTTGAACCTCATGAAGTCTTCCTACGTACCTCGCCTTGGCAAGGATCAAAGTCCACGTAGTTCGGGATGGGTGTGAGGATTACACTCTAAGCTACCTAGGGTGTTGGTGAACTAATGTGAAGGGGGTCAGAGCGAACAATGGGTGGTGGGATTGAACCTCAGGGAGGTGTCCTACATACCTTGCCTTGGAAAGGATCAAAGTCCATGTAGTTCATGGGGGTCAGTGAGATGACGTGAAGGAAGACCCGGTGTCTCATGGTTGTTGGGCTTGAACCTCAGAGAGGTTTCCTACATACCTCACCATGGCACGGATTAAAGTCTTCGTAGTTCGGATATGGGTGTGGGGCTTGGTGAACTGATGTGGGGTAGTTGGGACCAATGTTTGTGGGGCTTGAACCTCATGGAGGCTTCCTACGTACCTATCCTTGGCAAGGATCAAAGTCCACGTAGTTCGGGATGGTGGGAACCGACGTAAAGGTGGTCGAAACCAATGAAGTGTTGGGCTTGAACCCCGTGGAGGCCTCCAACGTACCTCGCCTTAGAAAGGATCAAAGTCCTCGTAGTTCAGATATGGGTGTGGGGCTTACACTCTAGGCTTCCCAAGGTGTTTTTCATGGCCGGTGCTTGATCTAAGCCCACGTGAGTGATGATCAGTGTGAGAAACAAGAGACAACAAAGACCTGACAGTCACGTTGTGAAAGGTGCGTTCGTGGGAATTAGAGTGGGTCTTACACATGGTTAGTATCCCAAAGAGGAAATAGGGGCTTACGCATGGTTAGCATCTCAAAGAGGAAATAGGGGCTTACGCGTGTTTAGCAACCCAAAGATGAAATAGGGGCTTATGCGTGGTTAATAACCCAAAGAGGAAATAGGGGCTTACGCGTGGTTAGTAGCCCGAAGAGATGGATATTGAGACTTACTCCAGGATGGAGGCCCGAATGGTGACAAAGCCCAACAATAGAGGGACTTGGCACCTAGTAATAGAGGAGGAGTAGGGATGATACCTCCTACAAGGAAATCTTGGGGCTTACACTAGGGTGGTTTCCCTATCCCCATGGACAGACAACGCTCTGATAAAGAGGATCTCATTCCATTTGAAGAATGATCTCACTCCCGTGGAGACCAGTGGGCATGCAGAATGTCTAAGGTGGGGAAACCCCGCATCTGACATGTGAGGCATTGTCACAATTTAACGTCATGTCCTAAGGACAAGAGTGCTTGGAAGTTTAGCGTACTGTATCTCGTACGAGGTGGGTTCGCTCCACACCCCTAGGACTTACATGATTGGTACCTCCCGCCCCTTGGGGAAGGGAAGGCATCAGCAACACCGTGGCTAGGGGGTGTCATAGAGCGAACCATTGGGGGGTCCACATTAGCATGACTATGAAAAGAATCAATAGCCGTTAGCATGCCTGGGTACTGCTATGGAGTGACAATGGTGAATGGGGCTTATGCGTGGAAGCTGCCCGGGTGCCGCTATGGAGCAGCAATGGTGGATGGGGCTTACGCAAGGAAGCTGCCTGGGTGCCTTCCTCGTGTCTGGCCGTGAGGGCATCCAAACTCACTGGTGGGTTGAGGTATATAATTGAAGAAAACACCTATGCACAAGTGCAAAAGTGGGATAACACCAAGGGGTGTTGGAATCAGTCCGAACAAAGGGAGATGAAAAGTGTGAATTACATACCCAACATTCGGAACGCAATGAGGTTGGCATGGAGATAGAGGATAACTATTGACTGTGTTTGAAACACAGCATCCATATCATGTTATCCTGAAATGAGGACAAACAAATTAGGGTCGACTGCTGACCATGTTCGAAACACAGGACCTGACTCGATGTGTTGTCCAAAGTCTTACGGGGCGTTGGCCTAGGACGGTAGGTGAGCCGATGCAGCATGGGACCAGGCCGTTAGGGGGTCCCTTCAGACATGAAAGAGGATGAAGATCCGAATTAAGGACACACAAAGCGTGAGGTGGAGTGATGGAATGTTTGAACATATTCTAATGTTCTTGAAGGTATGCCACTGTGATCATGGCATAATGCATCTTATGCTTGGCACATAAGGAATCTCTTATTTGGAATAAGAGGCATCCTATTATTGAATGATAGGGCATGCTACAGTTTATAGTCATGTAGAGAGGACTATTGGAATCTCATGCTTGGAGCATAAGGTATCTCTTGATTGGGGTAAGAGGCGTCCTATATTTGGAACATAGGGAGTACTGCAGTTTATAGTCATGTAGATAGGACTACTGGCATCTCATGCTTGGAGCATAAGGAATCTCTTGTTTGGAGAAAGAGGAATCCTATGATTGGAACATAGGGATTACTACAGTTTATAGTCATGTAGATAGAACTATTGGCATCTCATGCTTGGAGCATAAGGCATCTCTTTTTAGAAGCAAGAGGCTCCTATTCTTGGAACATAGGGATTACTATAGTTTAAAGTCATGTAGATAGGACTTTTGGAATCTCATGATTGGAGCATAAGGCATCTCTTTTTTGGAGCTAGAGGCATCCTATGTTTGGAACATAAGGATTAATACAGTTTAAAGTTATGTAGATAGGACTATTATGGATCTTATGCTTGGATCATAAGGAATATCTTGTTTGGAGCAAGAGGAATCCTATGTTTGGAACATAAGGATTACTACAGTTTAAAGTCATGTAGATAGAACTATTGGAATCTCATTCTTGGAGAATAAGTCATCTCTTGTTTGGAGCAAGAGGCATCCTATGTTTGGAACATAAGGATTACTACAGTTTAAAGTCCTGTAGATATGACTATTATGCATCTTATGATTGGAGCATAAGGCATCTCTTGTTTGGAGAAAAAGGCATCATATGTTTGGAACATAAGGATTACTACAGTTTAAATTCATATAGATAGGACTATTAGTCATAAGGCACTTAACAATGGATGGTGTTGGGACTTACGCAAGGGCGGCCCTTTCTGGTTCGACCTGGCATAGGAGCTAAGTGATAGGGTTTGGAGGAGGTGCCTGAGGAATGGTTTGACTCAAGGTACTTGGGGAATTGATGATGAGAATCTCAATTCACGACATGGGAATGGAACCAAGAAGAATATGTCAAATCAAGGTGTTTCATGGTGTGTGGAGGAGTATCTCAAATCACGGTATTCCATAGGTGGAACGTGGGTGCGCATAAGGGTGCAATGGAAAAACCTGACGTCCCAGCTAAAAAAGTTCATGGTGAAACTCTCCATTTTTCATGGGGGTCAGTGCCGGGCTGCGATCTCAGCCTGGGTGCTGGCCTGGATACTGTTTCCCATAATAGGAGCGACACATAGGATGGGATGCGTGCAAGGAGGGGTTGCGGCCAATAAGGAAGGCTTGCGTGCAATAGGGGAGTTGGGAGCGCAAAATGGGAGATGTGCGCGCAATAGGGGACGCATGAGCGCAATACGGGATGCGTGCGCGCAATAGGGGAGACATGCGCGCAAAAGGGGAGGCGTGCACGCAATACGGGATGCGTGCGCGTAATACGGGACATGGGTGCACAAAATCGGAGTTGTGCATGCAATTGGAGGCCACATGCGCAATAGGGAGGCCGAGCGCGCAAAATGGGAGATTGGTGTGCAATAGGTGGACTCACACACAATAGGGTGGACGGGTGTGCAAAATGGGATATTGGTGCGCAATAGGCGGTCGCGTGCGCAATAGAAAAGCTGGGCACACAAAATGAGAGATTGGCACGCAACACGCAATAGGGAAGCCGCGCACGTAATAGGGAAGGAATTGCATGCAATAGGTGAGGATTGCATGCAATTGGATAGGGGAAACATTTGGTGCGCGAAAAACTGGGCACCGTGGAACTGTTGTGTGAAAAAATAACGTTTTTCACGCAAAATTGGGAGGGTCCTCCCTTTACATTCAAAAGTGATGTTTTTCATGCAAGAGAGGGGATTTTACACGTGGGTGTGTAAAATTCAGACTTACGTGCATCAGAGTGGTGGCCGACCTCCGGGGGGTCCCTGGGAAGAAGCGGGGTGTACTTGTATTTATAAGCAGAAACTAGGGAGGTGGTGCACGTAAAATTCCGCGCGCGCAAATGGTTTTCCACGAAAATCCATTTTTGTGCACAAGATTCCCTTTTTTATGCAAGATTCCCTTTTTACACGCAAATCCATACTTTTCTCCAAAACCATCCTGGATGGCCATTTCCAGTAGCCCGACTTCGAACAACCATAACTTCTGATCCGTAACTTCATTTGGGATTCAAGACCAGTCAAATCGAAGATTGCGGAATGAGATACACTCTGGGATCATTTATGGTAGCATTTGGAAAATTTTGGGAATGCTTTTTTCGGTGTCAACAATTTCCTATGAGTAATATTTCATCAATATATACTATTAAGAAAACTAATGCACTCCTACTAGACCATTTGTAGACATAAGGATCAAACTCATTATTTATGAAACCAAATTTCATTATGGATTCATCAAAATGGATGTTTCATGACCTAGATTCTTTTTTTAATCCATAAATGGATTTTTAAAATTTTCATATCATATTGGTATCCTTTTTAGTTACAAAACCTTTGGGTTGTACTATATAGACATCTTCCAGAAGATTCCCATTAAGGAAGGCTGCTTTAAAATCCATTTTCCAAATATCATAGTCATGGTAATATGTAATGGAAATGATAATTATTATGGATTTTACCATTGAAATTGGTGAAATATTTTCTTTGTAGTCAATGCCTTGACACTGTTTAAACCCTTTTGCAACCATTCATGCCTTACAGGTACTAACTTGTCCTTACATATCCAGTTTATTCTTGAATACCCATTTTTAACCAACATGATTTACATCCACTGGAGGATATATCAAAATCTATAATTGGTTTTGGTATATGGAATCCATTTCAAAATTCATGGCTTCTTTCCACTTGGAAACATCTGCATCACTTATTGTTTCCTTATAGGTTAGAGGATCATTATTATCAACTAATAACGATTCACCATTCTTGGTGACTAGGAAACCATACCATTCTAGTTATCTAACCTCTCTTGTACTCCTATGTAGTACTTGTGTATCTGGAATAGTTTCTTCTTCCATAAGGCTTTGTGGAATCTATTCTTGTGCCAGCTATTATGTACCTTGAGCCTTAACTTCATTGAAGTCTATCTCACTCCTAATATCTTTTCTAGAGATGTGATCTCTCTCAAGGAATATTACATATATTGAAACTATTACCTTTTTCTATGAGGTGTCATATAGGTAATATACCTTTGTTTATTTAGGGTATCCTATACAGGAACACTTTGTACCTTGGGGGGAAAGTTTGTTACCTGAAGATTCATTAAAAAATTCTTCACAACCACACACATGTAAGTATGACAACATGAGTTTCTTTCTGTTCCATAAATGTTATGGTATACCATCTATAGATTTAGTTGTCACTTAGTTTAGTATTTGTGTTTCTATCTGTAATTCATATCCACAAAAGGATAATGGAAGGTTTGGATGACTCATCATTGATCTCACCATGTTCAACAAGGTGTGGTTCCTACTTTAATTTACAATGTTCCAATGAGGTGTATAAGGATGAGTGAGTTGAGATAAGATCCCAAACTCCTATAAGTAATAAATGAAGTATTGATTAAGATATTATCTACCATGGTCTAAGTGGAGTTTCTTAATATTCTTACCAATCTATTTCTCAACTTCATTATTTTATTCCTTGAATCTATCAAAAGAATCCAAATTATAACTCATTAAGTATATATATATATATCTACTAAAATTGTCATTAAAAGTTATTAAGTATGAGTACCCACCCCTTTCCTCAATAGGAAATGGTCCACACACATCTATAAGAACTAATTTAAGAAGATATTTGGACCTTTCACCATTTCCACTAAATAGGGATTTAGTCATTTTACCTTGTAAACACATGTGACATAGACCAAATGGTTTTAGTTCAAAAAAATATAAATATACATCTTGGTATAATATAGTTAATCAATTTTCATTTACATGACCTAGATGGTGATGCCATGGTTTGGTGTGGTATGAGTCATGAGAATAACTTTCATTATAAATTTCCATTACTTGGTTTGTGTAATCCAACACATAAAGTTCGTTATTTAAATGAACCTTACCATAAAAAATTATATATTTATAAAAGAAGAAAAATTTATTTCAAAATTTCAAAATAAATACTTTTGTATTAAGTATGGATACATGAATAATGTTTTTGGTAATATATGGAACATAATAACAACCTTTCAAAACCAAGATCATTCTGGTTGACAACTTGAGGTGGTAGTCCCTGATAGCTACAACAACAAATTTAGATTTGTTGGCTGCTGAAAGATATACCTCTCATCAGTCAATCTTTCTTAATTTAATTGGTCCCTATATTTGAATATATATGTGATCACCACAATATATATCTAATAAAAAATTTATAGAAACAGATAAATTTCACTTGATAACAAATGCACCTAAAGCTTCCCCTTACTTCTTTGGCTGGGTGCATTTTTTCTTCCAGTGTCCCTTATTGGCACATGAAAAAAGACAATATCTTATTCCCTTTCTTACACCATGATCTTCCTCTTCTAGGAATGGAATGAAGAAGCTTTGGGATCAAATCTCTTAGTTTATCCTTTCTATTTTTTCACCATAAGGCTAAAATGATTTTTATGATTCATATCCTTATTTACTAGAAAGAAAATATTGAGAATATATAGAATATACTTATAAATGTTTTTCATATTAAAATTCACAAATTTTTTTGTGAATTTATGAGGGAGTGATGCTAGAATGTGATTGGTTCCCGGTTCTTTCAAGAGTTTAAACCCTAGAACCTAGAGGTGATCAATGTAGCCAATGATCTTGAATACGTGAGGCCTGGTTGGGGAACCCTCTCCAGGATTTATTTTAAATAATTCCTTATATATCTCAAACTATTACTATACATCTCTCTCTTAGTAAATACCACATAGGTTATCAATAATTCTATACACATCCATGTTTTTGTGAGACTTCATTATTTTAATAGACATAGAAGAAAGCATCAAACATTTACTCACCTATTTAACAGGTGGATCAAACATTGAGCATTCTAACACATAAGATTTCTATTCATGGAGTAATTCTATAAGTTACTGCCAATTAGGAGGTTTTCTTTCTCCAATATTGATCACAGGGATAGTTTGGATGATGATATTTCCATTTTATTCTACAATTAAAATAAAATATTATTAGTAATTTTTATTGATTACAAATTATGTGAGAAATAGTAAATTAATTAATTTTATCAAACATACCACTATTTTATCAAGTCCCATATCCCTCACCATTGAACTTGGAATGTCTAGTTGCTTTAACATTCCAGTGTCAAGGACCCATATGCTCCTTTTCATATCCCCAACAAGGGTTGGTCAAGCAACTTGAAGGTATTTTGGTAGGTAGTTCTTTTCCAAATACTGGATTTTAGCTCCTTGATCTGTTCAGTGGACTCCCCTATCCTGAAATCCTGACTTGGATTTCCTCAACACTTGCCTCTAAGTCACATCAAGTCTAGCGAGGGGAACTTCTATTGATATGATATGGTTAAGTCAACCCATAAACTTCATAACAACTCTACGTTAAAAGTAATTATCCCAATGAGGGTTGTTCAAATACTTAGTTATAAGGATTTCATTCCTAATCAAGTAATGGAAGGTCAAGTCTGAATTAATATTTAATTGAGGGATTTTTTTTATTATGCATAAATTTTATCTTTTTTATCCTTGACATGTCTTGTTAATATTAATTGGATGTTACTTAATTAACTAACCATGTTGGATAAAACATTTATGCATATTTCATTTATTTAATTTCTATCTTTTAACATTAATCCATTTATTTATGCTATCATAGCCTTGCATCCATAAAATAAATAATTGCATAGATAGAAATAAATAAATAATTAAATTATCTATTCATGAGATTTATCTAATGGTTGATTTAATGAGAGGAAATTAAATCAACCTTTGACCTGAGGGAAATAACATCTGTTGTTGGTCCTGGAATGAGTTACAACATTCCACCTATCCACCTATGTAACACCTGGGTTGGAATCATTATGGTTCTGTCTTAAACCGTCTCCAAGTGCCTTGGAAAACTCTATTATTTAAAAATATTTATAAATCATACATAGGTGAGGGGAACCAAAGGATTTTTTAGAGGGTAATTACGTAAATATCCTTGGACACACATGTCTTACATAATAATGGAGGGAGGGATGATTCACAGTACATAAAATTTAATTTAATACTAAATAATTTCAAACCCATAAAATAAATGAAATTAAATTAATTCCTATACATACATTGATATTGTTCAAGATCATGAACGATCATATCATTTCTAATTAGTTCTTAATTATTATGATAAACATGCTTACATTAATCAATTAATTAATCAATTAACCCCCTTTCATCTTAATGAACATATGAATCCCCTTATAGATAACCATCATAAATGAATTAATGGAAAATAAATGGAACAACTAATATTTTCATATTTATTACAATAAATTAATTGATCATTTAAAATTCTTTAAAACCCTTATTAAATTTCCAAAAACATAAAGTTTCAATCAAAATAATACGGTTTTAATGCTACAATTTTAAATTTAATGTAATTTAAGTCTACCATTAATAGGGAGACTAAAAGGGGTGTATTATCCAGCTACACACCACGTACCTCTGTTTCCATGTATCTAGGTCACACACCTGGGGATTCGGTGTGTTGACTCGACCAAACTAAATAGTGTGTACATTCTAGCTACACATCGTGTATCTGATTTTCATGTGCCCGATATACTCACCTAGGTCTTTGGCATGTATCTTGGATGATTACATGATGTGTATAGACTAGATACATTATAAGTGATCTGAATGCCACATTCTCATGCAACCCGCTGAAATATTTGGCGTGTTCTCATGTGAGAGACTACACAAAATCTACACTCCAGCTACACAGTGTGTATCTCTAATTATATTTGTACATATGACTCGACGTGTATCTAAGATGTGGGAATTGATGAACTATACATCGTGTACATAGAATACATGTTGTGTATGTCATAAATGCTTCATGTTTTCAACCTCACATAGTTTGACCATATATTATGACCACACAGATTTCACGATTTACACTGCTAACTCATGTATACTACACAGAGTGTATACCGATACATGTTGTGTAATTTGAAAACTATAAACCATGTTGGCCTATAAACACATGATATACACTATGTGTAATAACTTCACGACATGTTGTGTATCCCGTGACATGTATAGGTGCAGTGTACTAGGGTACACGACATGTACTTCCGAGTACACGCCATGTAACCTAGTCTAACCAGCCACAAATTGGTAGTTTCTAATGGAATCTTAAACCATTCTTCATTTTTTCTTAGACCTTTAAGAAAATGAAACACTGAACTAACATGATTAATATGTTAACAAAATTTTAATTCAAATCATATTAAATAATGAATAAAAATAAATGAAAATTCAACCACGATTATGTATGGATCAATAATCAAATAAATAATTATAAATTTAAACCTGACCACTCTGATATAACTTGTTGGTTCTGGGTGTGGTATAAGCGTATAGTGATGGGTGATATATTAAGATTTATTTTAATATTTGAGTTTCCCAAAACCATGAGATAAGATCTTGTACTTCAAATTTATAATTAATTTATTTAATATCAGAAGAAACGAATACTTAGGCTTAGGATCTTTCTTCGATGTGAATGTTGATTGTCTAAAAAGACCCTTTCAGATTTCCTTCATTATGCTATGAGGATACAAGGATAGAATCCCTCTAGTAGTGATCCACACATGCTCTTTTGATCTCCAAGAAATTTCAATCGATCTCTAGGTGTTAGCGCGATGAATCGATTGTCTTATGTTGTTTGTGTTGATTTCTATTCCTTCGGTCTTAAAGGAATCTCTCTTTCATTTCTTGTTCTTGAGAGGGAGAGAGAAGGAGGATTCAAGATAGAATTTTTTATGCATAATAATTCTCTATTTCGACTTCACTAATCGATTTTTTCACACCCTACACAATAGATATAACTATCTATTTGTAGTGCTAGGTTTTTAAGTTAGAATAATTATTTAATTGAATGTTGACCCTTAAATAATATAATAAACTTTAATAAACCCTATGTCACATAATAATAATAATAATATTATTTTTGGAACATTCCAACTTGTGCAATAAAAAATATTATTTAACCTTCATGTTATTTAATATTTTTCACCAGACATAATCTTGGTTGATAGTTTCAGGTGAAGTAGAAGCATGCGGTGGTGGGTGATATATTAAAATTTATTTTAATATTTCTATACCCAAAATCATGTGCAAGGTTCTTGCACGTAAAATTTATAATTAATTTATTTAGATCAAAATAAATAAATTACCTTGTCTTAGGTTTCTTTCTTCAATGTCAATGTCAATCGTCTGAAAAGACTCTTTGAGATTACCTTTTTTTCTTTTGTGAGGATCCAAGGATAGAATACCTCTAAAAGTGATCCACATGTGATCCTTTGATCTCCGAGCAATGCCAAAGAATCTCTTAGTGCTAGCATAGGAAGTCAAATTTCTTGTGTTGTTCATTATTGATCACTCATTCTTCGGTATTGAAGAAATCTAATTGATGTTTATCATTCTTGAAAGAGAGATTGAGAGAGGAGGAGGAGTTGAAATAGAATTAGTTGTGTGCAAAAATTATCTATTTTCGATTACCTACACAACAGCCATAATAGGCTATTTATAGAGGTAGGGTTTAGGTTAAAATATTTTTTATTTCATGACGGACCTTAAACAATATTAAAACCTTTAATAAAACCCCATGACACATAATAATAATAATATTATTATTTTATGGCGCGCGCCAACTTGTATAATAAAAAATATTATTTTTCTAGATTTTTAATTAATATTTGTCATCAGACACGATCTTGGTCCATTCGAACTCCTCTTAAATTTATTGAACACCTAAATAAATATTTAATTTAAATATTTCATTCATCAATAAATATTTTCGATCGATAAACCATGAATAAAATTATTCCTATATCATGATAACAATATTTATTTAATTAATTAAATTCAAATAGAATTTAATATAGATCATGAGAAACACTTAGTGTGTGACCCTCTAGGATTCTTTCTCATTGGCATTAGGAGGGCTTGCCTAAAGTCTAAGATTAATATCTAGCAATGAGTTAATTCACCCAAGAGAAAAAACTTAATGTCGTAAAGATGACAACCACATATGAACACTCACTTTATAATATAATCCCTTTATCACAATATCTCATGAATCAGGTTGCAAATATGTGTCACCAAGATATATGATCGATACCTTTTTCTTTGACTATCTGAAATAAACACGTCGTTACACCATGACCATGGAATTTAGGGTGAAGTTTCTATTCCAATCAAAGTGTCAATATATCAACTTCCATAAAGATAAAAAGAACAAATCCTTCCTCAAATTATCCATTCATGACATTTCACTAATAATGCACCCAAAATATCCAACTTTTTAATATATGAATCGACTACACATCAATATGAAACATGATGTGATTGATATGAATCAAAGTATGTGTTTTCAATATAAAGGTGTCATTTTAGTTTAAAACGAACATCACTTTCCAAAACTGAGAAAATGAGTTTTAATTGGTTGTAAAATTTAGGAAAATGATCCATAATTCACTTGTGATGTGTAGAAATTAACTGCATGTCAATCCAACACACAATGTGGTCGGTATGACTCGAAGTGTGCGTTTTCAATATATAAGTTCCACTTTAGTTTAAAATTCATATCACATAGGAAAAACTAATAATAACAAGATCAGATTGTTTTTTCATCATTTTATCTATTATCACTTAATTAATTTACTTATCATTTTTATCTAATAATTATTTAGTTAATTTTCACAATGATAATTCTTGAAGATGAACAAGAAAGGGTGTGATAGTTGGAGGCCTATTATCAAAAATCAAGTTCTCTTGAATTAGATCACATCTATAGTGAGTTTTTTTATTACCAAAGATGTGATCCAATTCAAGAGAAACTTCTTTTGAGAACAATAAGAAATTTTGTGACATATAAGAATCAACCGTAACTCAAATTGATACATGATTTTCCTGGTATGACTCAAAGTATATGTTTTTTAGTCTAAAATTGACACTTTGTGTTTAATTAATTTATTTATAGTATTTATAACATAATAATTTATTTCTCATATAGGTGAATTATTTTTCTCAAGATGAGGTGGTTTTTTTAAAACTAATAGCATGATTGGTGGTTAGGGGCCAAAGACCAAGGGACATTGATGTTTTTGAATTTCTATGATAAATTTTACTTACTCGTGTAATTTTACAAACTAATTTTTGAAATTTATATAATATAATATTTTTTATTTTATTTTTGTTATAAATTTTATTTAAATTAAATTCTATATTTTCTCTCCCTATATTTTCTCTTTAACCCTATTTTTTTCTACTGTAGTGTGCTATAATTTTGATAGAACACTACAGTAGTATTCCCCTTTATCAGCACTAAAAAAATCACTCATAAAGGGATTCTTTATTAGTTATAGGAACAGAACCGATTAAGGGATCATTTATTAGTGCTAAACTAGCACTGATAAGAGACCCCCTTTATCAGTTCTATTTTTATCACTAAAAAAGGACCCCTTTATTTGTTTTAAATAAAAGTGCTGATAAAGTGTCCCTTTATCAATGCCTTTCTATCATTGATAAATGCCCATGACTTTTAAGGGCACTCCGATTTTCAGCTCTTTTTTGCACCGACAAATCCCTATTATATCATTGTTAAAGTCCTTATGTGTATTATTGTATAGAAGCTTAAATACTGGTGTTATTAGACATTAATGGGAAAATAATTTTTTTTTGGTTCTATAAATTTTTTATCTGTAACACCCAACACGAATCATCAGGTCCAAGCCAGAGTACCACATAACCTCATGCACGCCTCCCAGTATGTAGGAGGTTATATACTAGAGGCGAGGTCCTGAATGGTATCATGGGGATACTATACCCTTGGTAATAATATATATACACAATAAATATAGTAAAACATAAATAAATCCCCACAGAACTGTATAATGGAAGGTAAAATAATAACATCATACCATAACAAATGTCATAAATGTCATACTAGATAACCATAGGTATTACAACCCATATTTAAATAAACTTTTATTCATGATTTATTGCATAAATATAAACATAATAAATCCACATATGATCATGAGGTCCAGTTCCTTTGTAAAATTAGATACATAGAACATTAACTTGAAACATGGGTACACCATCATTATTTTAAAACTCTAAAATATTCCCTTATATTCCTTGGATACTTTAAAACTATATGGGATAACCTGGGGACATATATAAGAAATGGGTGAGCTATAAAGCCCAGTAATGGAATAAGAAAAGAATAGAATATGGTAAAAAAATACATGTGATCCAAGAGGCATATCAAGGTGACATAAGAGGGATGAGAATCATAATCTTGAACAATGAGGTATGATATAATATGATAACATAAAGGCAACATGGAAATAACATAAAACATGACATCATAAACATAATTCAAGGATAACTTCCAAGAAATCATAACAGAGTGTGCTTGGGATAATCTCCCATGTACCATTCATGGAATCTCATGAGATAAAAATATTACTCAATTCATTAGAGGGATATATATTTCTAGTCCCACCCGTCACATTCATATCATGTACCTACGTAAGAGTTCCACATAGATCATACAACATAGGAATATCTTTCATCACTTTTAATCCCATGATTAAAGAGTGTGGGTTATATACATACAAGTCCCAAATAAATGAATGATATGTACAACTAGGTTAATATCATTGAGTGGAAATGGGTATGGGTATTCACTATGAAAATGTTTTTCATAGAGAATCACATGATAATTTTGGTAGAATAACGGGTGTATATAAAGGTTTATGGAAGGGGTAAATGAGATTTAAATGAGATCTATCATTACATGAAAATAATAAGGATAGTAAAGGGATGCGTAAAAACACATTAAAACATGGAAAATAGAAATAAAAATGGGTTCAGTTCAAAGAAAGTAGTTTAAATAAAAATAAGAGGCGAGAGTCTCTTACCTTGAGAGGGAACTTCTAAAATATTGGGAGGTGATTCTAAAGAGAATAGGGAACCTTGGGAGGGCTCTATAGAGGCAAGGGAAGAGTAAATTCATGCTCTAAGGGTTTTGAGTGAAGAGTAATGTGAGGTTGGGTGGGTTTATATAGAAAAAGAGAGGGGAGTTCTTTATTAATTTCTAGACTTAGGTTTTGGACTCTATATGATAAAGTAATTAAAAGAAAAAACCTTTCCATGGTTTATACAAAGAGTAATGTTTTTATTATTTTATATGGATAAGAATCTAACTTCTTAAAATAGTACCCTTAGTGATGTGGAAGTGAGTTGTGTTTATAAAGAATTGATTTTAAAACCTTAAAATATAATATAGGTTTTGGAGGATTCATTAAAGATTTATAAAATTAATAAAATAACATAAAAAAATTATTTTAAAGTTGAAAAAAATTGGTCATGGATACCTTTTATGTCATATATTACATCACTTTTGGGTCATTATGATGTCATAATACATACTTTATTTAATTTTTACCCAAAAAATTAGACTGTATCAAATAAATATGAAAAATTAATTTTTAGATAATTTAAACATGTTAATTTCAAAAAAAAAATTATTTTATCAAAATAATTCTATAAATATTATAATTTACTCTTTTAAGTCAAAATTCCCATTCATTGAAAAATGCTATTTTTTTACAATTTTTTTTTCTAACTCTCATAAAAATTACATTTGACTTCATAAAATTATATTATCATTTATATTTAATAAATATTATTTAATAATAATATTTTTTTAAGATATAATTTATTTCAAAAATACTTCAATTCATCAAAAATATTTTCTTAATAGAAACTATATATTTCCAAAAAATGATTTGTGTTTCATCGTATCAAAATATTAATTTTTATTAAACTTATTATTTAATAATTATAAGGTAATAAAAGATAAATATAATCATTATTTTATTAAAAATAAAAATATGAAAATTCATGATGTTAGGGTCAAGATACATAGCATCTTATTACACCAGTGAAATTCCAAAGGGTAAGGTGTGTGATGGTTAGATTTTCTTGGGGTGATTCGATGAACATGGTTTCAGCTGTGATATCGATGAGATCAAACTTCTTCTATAAGGGGTTTCAATCATTATTTAGTTTTTGAATCTCATCTTATTATTGGTTAAGGTCAAAGACCAATGATGTTATCTCCCTCAAAATCTTTGATTAATAGGATTTATAGGGTACAATCGTACTGGTCAAAGATATCACTTCCTTTTCCCATGTCAATTGGATTTATCATAACCCTATATATATACTAATCATATGATCATTGTATATTGGATATAATATCAACAGTTATGATGCTTAAAGGTCTTTTAAATTCAACATACTATAACTATCCAAAATAACCAAAGTAGTGCATGTGTTTTCTATAACTACATTACTTAATAAGGCATTTATTCATTTGAAAAGGGAATTTCATTTGTAAAGTTCACGTCGTTACATTCTTCCCCCATTCATAAATTTCTCCCTCAAAATTTTCATTTGATACACTAAAATAGATAAGGGTACTTATGTTTCATTGTGTAACACCCCATAATGATAAAGGGTTAAATGACTAAATGATACGACTCATGTCAACAAGGTGCATCTTTTTTTTAGGAGCCTACCTGATTAGAAATACATAGTTAAGAATGATTAGTCTAGAGTAGTGATCAATATGGGTGACCTTCTAGGAAGTTTCCTAGGGTGTGTGTATGGCATCCCACCTTTTTAATACATAAATTTTCATTACATTTTACATACATAGGATCTTTAAAGTCTAGTGTCTTGGAAATCAGGAACAATAAAACTTGAATACAACATAAAGATTTATTTTAAACCACTTGTAAGGATTCATCATAGGTTCATACTATGTACAACTACTTCATCTCATATCCTGGAGACATACATCAAAGGAAATGGTGAGCAGAAGGCCCAGTAAGGGTAAATAAGGGAATCAGTTTACTTGTGTTAACCGCAAGAACTTGAATAACAACATAAAGACATGATAAATGGAAGTATAGGCATATCATAATGAAAAGAACTTGGAAAATAACTTGAATATGTGGATTCAAAATTTAATTTATACATTCATGAACATATCACCAAGGTCCATCCCCAAGGTGTCATAAAAATTACCAAGGTTATTCACTAAGGTATCGTGAAACTTGTCATCTCTAGAGATCAATTATTTACCCAATTCATTAGAGAGATATATGGGAACACCCTTAATATGTATTTACTTTAATGTTATACACATATATCATAATCAAAAATTTCATAAATAACCCAAATAGAATCAAAGAAATGGGTTTCATGTCAAAATCGCGACGTTTAAAAAAGAGCTTAAAAATAAGATAATTTTGTCATTTATAACCCATGGAAATGGAGTGAGGGTTATATGTATGTCAATTACAGAATCAAATATATCATATTTATATATTTATTAACACCCATAGAAACGAAATATTTATGGGAATTCACATAAATAAACAATATAATTTCTTGAGAGAAAGAGATAGAAATTTTGAGACGAAATTTCTGCAGCATAATGACTATATAACAAGGTTTTAGAAAACATTGAAAAGAGATGGTACAAGAGTAACCCACTCATAAATAACTTATAATACAGTATAAATACATAATTAAATGGAGATAATAACATGGTATGGAAATTTGAATGACATAACACATGAAAAGGAAACATGAAAGAAAAGAGAAGATGCGATTCCCTTTACAAAAAATTCGGCAGCCTAACGACGTCACATAAAAATTCAGAAAAAAAATTGATGAGAGTGGAAAGGGAATCTCAAAAATTATAAATGAAATGGAAAGTAATTATAAAATATAAGAACATACCCTCAACAAAAATATATGGAAACTATAAGACACAATATAAAGGAAGTCATGGCTTAAAAGAGGTGGGTGAAAGATTCCCTTACCTCAAAGAGTAACTTCAAAAGCTTGATGTTCGGGACCTTGGGAGGCTTGAGGGAATCTTGGAAGGATTAATTGGGAGATAAAAAGACCATAAATTTATTGATGATGATTTTTAAATGAAATGAATGAGGTAATGTCTTGGTATTTATAGGAGAAGTGAGGGGACAAGTCATTAATGTCCAAGGGACACCTCATCGGTGGTATTGGAAAAACCATGGGCTTTACCATGGTATTTGCCCATGGTATTGGCCACTTAGGCCAACTAATACCATATATTAATATTAATAAGTCGACCAGAATTATTACATAATTATTACATCCTTAATGATGTCATTAAATACCCGAAACTAAAAACTGCATTTTCACTATTCACCAAAAATTCATTTTTTTTCAAAAAAATCCCCAAAAATCACCTTAACCTAATATCGATGCTATGAATTCAAAAATGAACTCCATTTTATAAAAATAATTTTCTAAATAATTTTAATTTAATTTTTAAATAAAAAACACTATTCACCCGAAAAAACTAATACTTAACCAATAATTTCTGAAATAGTTATTTACCTATTTTATTGAATAAAATTACTTAATCAAGGTGCCTAAATTATATAAATACTTTCTTAAGTGAGGTTACTTAATCCATTTGGTCACATTACTAATCATAAGCATAAAATCACTATTCATAATTTTACTATTCACCAAAAATTAAGTTGATCTTATTAGACTCTAAATTTCTTACTGAACACAACTGCGGAAGACCATTTTTTTGAAAATCATTTCACATTATTAATTATTTTAGGTTTACATAAATATTTTAAAATATCCCTTTTTTCTAAACATCAATAATATACATCCTATATTTATCCGGACATTTGAAAATTCACAAACTTCACCATAAGAAGAAATCACAATTTTTATTTATATCAAAGGATTACATAAGGTAGCTAAGGTATTGTTACATAGCCCCTTATAACACTAGCATAATTCCTAAGTTTAAGGTGTGCTAAGGTGATAAAATCTTGGGGCGGCTCGAACAACATTGCCCAAGTGGTGATTTCAATCAGTTTGAACTTCTCTCAAAGGCAATTCCGTTCTAGCTTCACATGATGAATTTTAGCTTGGGTTTAGTCCAGAGCAAAGCCCAGTGGTGCTACCTCCTTCCCAAGTTCAGTCAGATGGGCTTCGAATGGCCCGAGTCTACTAGAGGAGGCCATCAAATCTTCTCTCTGTATTAATTAACCAAGATCACTTGTATCAATAATTACAACACTAAGAGTTTAGTTACCAACGATCATATTGACTAATGATCATATAATAGTCGAAACCCAACGGTATCATTTTAATTATACTCATTTTATTAAATGAAATAGTTTTGTTTAGTATAAAATAAAAATAACACACAAAATTTAGGAAACAAATATTAATAAAAGTTTGGGTCGTTACATTCTTGCCCCTTAAGAAATTTCATCCCCAAATTTTTTAACTCATACCCTCAAAGGAGAAAAGGTGTGGGTACTTCTGCCTCATAGACTCCTCTGGTTCTTACGTGGCTTCTTCATATTTGTGGTTCCTCCACAACACCTTAATAAGGTGGTTAGTCTTGTTGTGTAGAACCTTGTCTCTATAATCAAAGATCTCCACCGGCTACTCCTCATAAGAGAGGTCATATTCCAGTTGTACCACCTCTAGGATTAGTACATGTGAAGGGTCAGGTATGTACTTCGTCAAGAGGTATATGTGGAAGACATCATGAAATTGTGCTAGATTTGGAGGAAGTGCAAGCCGATAGGCCACTGCTCTCATGCGATCAAGGATTTCATAGGGGCCAATGTACCTAGGGCTGAGCTTCCCTTTCTTCCCAAATCTCATTAATCTCTTCGAAGGTGAAATTTGAAGAAAGAACTTGTCACCGACATCAAACTCCAAGTCCCTTCGATGGTTGTCGGCATAGCTCTTTTGCCAACTCTGAGCATCCTTAATGTGTTGTTGGATGAAATGGACTTTTTCTATCATCTCTTGCACAAGATCAGGCCCAAGAAGATTTCTCTCACCAGATTCATCTCAACAAGTAGGAGTTCTACATTGCTTCCCATATAGATCTTCATAGGGTGCCATTTGAATTCTCGAGTGGAAGCTGTTGTTGTAAGAGAACTCAACTAAAGGGAGATGTTGATCCCATCCACCCTTAAATTTCATTGAGCACGTTCTCAGCATGTCCTTGAGTGTTTGAATAGTCCTTTCAGATTGGCCATCAGTTTGGGGGTGATAGGCCATACTGAAATTCAATTCAGTGCTCAGAGCATGTTGAAGACTTCTCCATAATTTTGATGTAAACCTTGGATCACGATCAGATACAATAGAAAGCGGAACTCCATGCAGCCTTACCACTTCCTTCACGTAAATCCTGGCATGTTGGTCAAGAGAGAAATCTTCCCGAATGGAGATAAAATGGGTAGTCTTGGTGAGACGGTCCATAATAACCCATATCGCATTGTTTCCTTTGGAAGTTCTCAGAAGACCAGTGACAAAGTCCATAGTGATATTTTCCCACTTCCATACTGGTATGGGTAGTGGTTGCAATAACCCTTTAAGAAGTTGTCGCTCTGCCTTCACTTGCTGACATACTAGGCACCTTGAAGTGTAGTCTGCAATCTCCCTTTTCATATTATCCCAAAAATAATGATCACAAAGGTCCCTATACATTTTTGTGCTTCCAGGATGTATAGAGAAAGTAGAGCTATGAGCTTCATCCATCAGCTCCTTTATTTCTGGAATATATGGAACACATAGTCTTGTTGAAATTTCAGTACACCTTCTTGATCAATATTGAACTCAAGAAACTTTCCATCCTTTATAGCCTCAAAATTTTTCTGCAACAAAGGATCTTCTTTTTGTGATTTCTTGATCTTCTCTAGTAATGATGTTTGAGAAATCATTTGGGTTAGGGTTGATGATTTCCCTTACCTTATAATTCCTATGTCCAACTTTACTAGGTCATTTATCAATGGATCTCTTTGAATCTGCATCATGGAAAGAACAACTGGGTCTTTCCTGCTTAATGCATCATCGACTTTGTTTTCTCTTCCAGGATGATAATGAATTGAAAAATCATACTCTTTAAGAAGTTCCAACCATCTTCTTTTTCTCACGTTAAATTCATTTTGTGTGAAAATATACTTCAAACTTTGATGGTTTGTGTATATGTCACATTTCTCTCCATAAAGATAGTGCCTCCATATCTTCAGAGCAAAAACGACCGCAGCCAGCTCCAGATCATGTGTAGGATAATTCTGCTCATGAGCCTTCAACTATCGTGATGCATAAGAAACGACCTTGTCATTTTTCATGAGGACACACCCAAGCCCTTTTAGTGATGCATCACTAAAAATAAAAAATCCTTCTCCACTTGAGGGTAGAGTTAACACAAGTGCAGTAACCAATCTATTCTTCAACTCTTGTAAACTTTCCTCACACTCCTTTGTCCAGATGAACTTTACCCCTTTTTGAGTTAACTTGGTTAATGGATTAGAAATTCGTGAAAAGTTTTTTCACAAAACTCCTATAATATCCTGCTAATCCAAGAAAACTAAGAATCTCAGTTATTGTTGTAGGTTGAGGCCACTCCTCTAACTTTTTTCTTTGCAGGGTCAACTGTGATTCCTTCATTGGTTATAATGTTCCCTAATAAAGCAACTTATTGTAACCAAAATTCACATTTTCTAAACTTCCCAAAAATCCTCTCCTTCCACAGAGTTTGAAAAATATCCCTTAGATGATCCTCATGCTCCTCGAAACTTTTGGAATATATTAGAATATAATCAATAAAAACTACCACAAAGTTATCAAGGTAGCCCTTAAAGACTCTATTCACCAGATCCATAAAAATAACAGGTGTATTAGTAAGTACAAAGGGCATAAAAACAAACTAATAATTCCCATATATTGATCAGAAGGCAGTTTTTGGAATATATTCTTTATTCACCCTCAATTGATGATAACCAGATCGAAGATCAATCTTAGAGAAGAATTGAGCCCCACGAAGTTGGTTAAATAAGTCATCAATTCTTGGAAGAGGGTATTTGTTCTTTACTATGATCTTTTTCAGTTATATATAATAAATGTATAGCCGCATCGATCCATCCTTCTTCTTTACAAAGATAACATGTGCTCCCCAAGGAGACACACTTGGTCGGATAAACCCCTTCTCCAAAAGATCTTGGATCTGTTTCTTTAATTCTTCCAGCTCCACATTTTCCATCCTATACGAGGTATTTGATATCGGATGAGATCCAGGTACAAGTTCAATTGTTAACTCTACCTATCTTTCTGGGGGAGGTCCAGAAAACTCCTCAGGAAATACATCAACATATTCATGGATGATGGGGACACTTTCTATCCTTAAACTCTCATCTCCTTCTCCTTATTCACCAATCAACTCCATAAATAAGGATATAGGGGGTTCTTTTATACAAAGATCAGGTTGAGATATCTCTCCTTGGAAAATAACTGTAGATTTTCCATTCAAGACTACTGATATTTCCTTGCTTCTACATTTGATCTTAACATTATACTTTGAGATCTAGTCCATACCTAGTATAATGTCGAATTCCAACATGGGAATGACTACTAGATTTGTGATAAGATTGTTCTCACTAAAGTAAATACTGGAGTTTCTAAACACTGACAATGCTTGGATAGTCCCACCAGGAGTCTTGACTGATAACTCTACTTTTAGCAAATCGGGGGTTGATTCTAAATTCTTTTCAAAATTGGAGGAAATAAAGGAATGCGTAGAACCAGAATCAAACAAAGTATTTTCTAGCTTTGAGAGGAAAACAAGAGTACCTGCTACCACATCATTCAGAGCTTCAACTTCAGTTTTCGTGATAGAAAAAGCATTAACTTGATACCTTGGCCTTTGTTGAGGCTGATGGTGGTTCCCCTCCACTGCCCTCAGATTTGGACAATGATTGGAAAAGTGCCCACATTGTCCACACTTGAAGCACTGGACATCAGGTAGGGCCTGCACCATATTTCCCTTGTCATTTGTGTTTGGAAGTTTAGGTTTCACCTCATCATGACAATTCCTTGAAATGTGGATATATCTACCACACTTGTAGAACTTCCCACTCCCGAGTAGGCAGTTCCCAAAATTCTTCTTCCCGCATTTATTACACGTGGGAAGTTGTACTTGCTTGCCTCCTCTTCCCTGATCGAAGGTCCTACCTATGCCGGGATCCATCCATCTCTTCTTATCATTGGATTTATGAGACCACTGTGTCTCACCAAACTCCAGATCAACTTTCATCGCACTTCGCATGATCTCCTCATGGCTATCATAGTACCGGTTGGCTAGATTCTTCCACAGATGAGGTCTCAGTCCACCGAAGAATCTATCAACCTTACCATTTAGATCCATTAAAAAGCTAGAGGTATATCGTGAAAGCCTTGTGAAGTTCATTTCGTAGCTTCCCACATATTCATTCTCCTTCTGCTTCAGCTCAAGAAACTCCTTCTCCATTATTGTTCTCATAGAATGAGAGAAATACTTACTGAAAAAGATCCCTCTAAACTCTTCCCACTCCATAGCTTCAACTTCCACTCTTTTCCTTGTGTTTTTGATCATTTTACACCACTGATCAGCTTCTCCCTCTAAGAGATAGACAGCTAGGGTGACCTTCTCTTGCTCTGAACAACGTAGCATATAAAATATATTCTCTATAGAGCTGATCCATTGTTCATCAATCAATGGGTCAGTCAATCCACTAAAGGTTGGTGGTCGTTGGAACATAAAGAACTCAACAGAATGTTGTTCCCTTTGTGGTGAGATCAACCTCTCATCTTGATTCAAGTTATTACTCATAACTTGAGTCAGTTGGTTCATCCTTCGCATGATTGTTTCCATTCTGGCTTCCATCGGAGGGCCGTCAGTGCATGGTCCATTACGGTCACCATTTGCACGGTTCCTCCTATTGCCCGCCATTTTCTAAAAGAATAAATCCTTCATGAGAAACTTATTTCATTTATGAATCTTTTTACTATAAATGATTTTATGTCTCAAAACTTCATTCTTAAACAATTACATTTCTCAATAATTCCTTCATAATGATTCATAAAAAGCTTGCGATTAACCAAAAATATCCCCCGGGAGTGTTGTAACCAAGAGTGCAACAAGGCTCATTGTGGTGTACCAGTTTCCGTTTGAGTCTAGCTAAAATCGGTGTTTTCAGGTTTTACCCCTATGTACATCTGTGCCAGAGCCGCCTATACCTGCTCATATCTAGACATGGATGTATTTTCTTGATAAACCACACACTCAATACTTACCAAAAAACCAAGAAGTTTTCCTATATTTAAACTTTTATATAGGGTTCTTCCTAAAGTTTTCATATCCTAATTTCCATAAATAACTAAACTATCCTTTGATACCAACTATAGCATCCCGCCTTTTTAATACATAACTTTTCATTACATTTTACATACATAGGATCTTTAAAGTCTAGTGTCCTGGAAATCAGGAACAATAAAACTTGAATACAACATAAATCATTCTTCTAAACCAATTTTAGGGCTTAATAATAGGTTCATACTATGTTCAACTACTGAATCTCATATCCTGGAGACATACATCAAAGGAAAGGGTGAGCAAAAGGCCCAGTAAGGGTAAACAAGGTAATCAGTTTACTTGTGTTAACAATAAGAACTTGAATAACAACATAAAGACATGAGAAATGGAATTATAAGAATGTCATAATGAAAATAACTTAGAACATAAATTGAATATGTGGATTCAATATTTCATTTATACATTCATGAACATATCACCAAGGTCCATCCCCAAGGTGTCATAAAAATTATCAAGGTTATTCACCAAGGTATCGTGAAACTTGTCATCTCTAGAGATTAATTCTTTACCCAATGAATTGGAGAACTATCGGGTCACACCATTAATATTTATTTAATTTAATGTGATACACATATATCATAATAAAACATTTCATAAATAAACCAAATAGAATCAAAGAAATGGGTTTCATGTCAAAATCATGACGTTTAAAAAAGAGTTTAAAAATAAGATCATTTTGTCATTTATAACCCATGTAAAGGGAGTGAGGGTTATATGTATGTCAATTACAGAATCAAATATATCATATTTATATATTTATTAACACCCATAGAAACTAAATAGGTATGGTAATTCCCATAAATAAACAATATAATTTCTTGAGAGAAAGAGATAGAAATTTTGATACGAAATTTCTGCAGCATAACGACTATATAACAAGGTTTTAGAAAACATTGAAAAGAGAGGGTACAAGAGTAACCCACTCATAAATAAATTATAATACAATATAAATAAATAATTACATGGAGATAATAACATGGTATGGAAATTTTAATGACATACCACATGAAAAGGAAACATGAAAGAAAAGAGAAGATGCGATTCCTTTTACGAAAAATTCGACAGCCTAATGGCATCACATAAAAATTCAGAAATTTTTTTGATGAGAGTGGAAAGGGACTATAAAAAATTATACATTAAATATAAATTAATTAGAACATATAATAACATACCCTCAAAAAAAAAAGATTGAAACTAGAAGACACAACATAAAGGTAGTCATGGCTTAAAAGAGGAGGGTGAAAGATTCCCTTACCTTGAAGAGTAACTTCGAAAGCTTGATGTTCAGGACCTTGAGAGGCTTTATGGAACCTTGGGAAGATTAATTTGAAGGTAAAGATACCATAAATTCATATATGAGGATTTGAAAATGAAATGAATGAGGTAATGTCTTGGTATTTATAGGAGAAGTGAGGGGATAAGTCATTAATGGCCAAGGGACACCTCATCGGTGGTATTGAAAAAACCATGGGCTTTCCCATGGTATTTGACCATGGTATTGGAAACTTGGGACACATCATAACTTATTTTATTATTAATAAGTATACCAGAATGATTACATAATTATTACATCCTTAATGATGTCATTAAACACCCGAAACTAAAAACTGTATTTTCACTATTCACCAAAATTTCATTTTTTTTCAGAAAAATACCCCAAAATCACCTTAACCTAATATCGATTCTCTAAATTCAAAAATGAACTCCATTTTATAAAAATAATTCTCTAAATATTTTTAATTTAATTTTTAAATAAAAAACACTGTTCAGCCGAAAAAACTAATACTTAACCAATAATTTCTGAAATAGTTATTTACCTATTTTATTGAATCACATTAATTAATCAAGGTGCCTAAATTATATAAATAATTTCTTAAGTGAGGTTATTTAATCCATTTGGTCACATTACTAATCATAAGCATAAAATCACTATTCATAATTTTACTATTCACCAAAAATTAAGTTGTTCTTATTAGACTCTAAATTTCTTACTGAACACAACTGTAGAAGACCATTTTTTGAAAATAATTACACATTTTTAATTATTTAAGTTTTACATAAATATTTTAAAATATCCTTTTTTTTCTAAACATCAATAATATACATTCTATATTTATCCGGACATTTAAAAATTCACAAACTTCACCATAAGAAGAAATCACAATTTTTATTTATATCAAAGGATTACATAAGGCAGCTAAGGTATTGTTATATAGCCCCTTATAACACTAGCATAAGACCTAAGTGTAAGGTGTGCTAAGTTGATAGAATCTTGGGGCGGCTTGGCCAACATTGCCAGAGTGGTGATTTCTATCAGCTTGAACTTCTCCCGAAGGCAATTCCATTCTCGCTTCACACGATGAAGTTCGGCTTGGGTTTGGTCTAGAGCAAATCCCAGTGGTGCTACCTCCTTCCCAAGTTCAGTCAGATGGGATTTGAACGATCTGAGTCTACTAGAGGAGGCCATCAAATCTTTTCTCTGTATTAATTAACCAAGATCACTTGTGTCAATAATCACAACACTAAGAGTTTAGTTCCCAATGGTCATATTGACCAACGGTCATATAACAGTCAAAACCCAACGGTCTCATTTTAATTATACACATTTTATTAAATGAAATATTTTTGTTGATTATAAAATAAAAATAACAAAAAAAATTTAGAAAACAAATATTAATAAATGTTTGGGTCATTACAATGTGTGATTGAGGAAAAAGTACACTAGAAAGAACATGTGTTGAACTGTGGGGACAATCATTAGTTTGATGACCCATTCGAGCACATGGGTGGAATCCAGGTAGGGGACCACATGTCTATGGGGAAACTGATGGTGCATGGTGGGCTAGGACATGATGGTCATGTTAAGGTGAGGAGTATGTGCTGTCAATGGGGCCTAGTTGTTACATTGGTATCAGATCCAATACCTAGCTGGAAGTGCAGTGGCACTTTCTGGGTTGAGATGTAGGATCCAAAATGAGGTCATTTTTTTCTAGGGGGGGGGGTGAATGTAACACCTAGAATAATAAAGGGTTAAATTACTAAATGACATGAATAGTGTCGATAAGGTGTGTATTTATTTTTGGGAGCCTACCTGATTAAAACTCCACATTTAATCATTTTTTTATTGGAGTAGTGATCAGGATGGGTGACCTTCAGGGAAGTTTTCTAGGTATGGGACTATGTGTCTTTGGGGAAACTAGTGGTGTATGGAAGGCTAGAACACAATGACCATATTAAGGTGGGATGTCTATCCTATTAGAAAAGGTCAGTTATTACATTGGTATCAAATCCAATAAATAGTCACAAGTGTGGTGGCACTTCCTAGGTTGAGATGTAGGTTCCACAATGAGGACGTTTTTCTCTGGGGGGGTGAATGTAACACCCAAAATGATAAAGGGTTAAATGACTAAATGGTATGTCTAATATCAGCAAGGTTCACCTTTCTTTTCAAGATTCTACCTAATTATAAATCCATAGTTAAGCATTCTTGGATTGGAGTAGTGGATTAGAGTAGTGATTAGGATAGGTGACCTTCAGGGAAGTTTCTTAGGGTGTGTGTGAGTGAGGAAAAATCACACTAGAAAGAACATGGGTTAGCCTATGAGGACATTCATTAGTATGATGACCCATTTGGGCATGTGGGTGGGGCCTAGGTAGGGGACCATGTGTCTATGGGGAAACTGGTAGTTCTTGGAGGAATAGGATCTGACAGCCATGTTAAGGTGGGGTGTCTATGCTATCAACGAGACCTAGTTATTACATTGGTATCAAATTCAATACCCCTCGGAAGTGCAGTGGAACTTCTTGGGTTAAGATATAGGGTCCAAAATGGGGAAGTTATACTCTAAGCGGGGGGATGGGGGGTGGGGGGATAGCGGGTGGGGGGGGGGTGAATGTAACACTAATAATGATAAAGGGTTAAATAAATAAATGATATGACTCATTTCAATAAGCTGAACCTTTATTTTCAGAACTCCATAGTTAAGCACGCTTGGATTGGAGTTTTGATAAGGATGGGTAACCTTCTAAGAAGTTTCCCAGGGTTTTTGTGAGTGAGGATAAAACACACTAGAAAGATCATTTGTTGGAATGTGGGAAAAATCATTAGTCTGATGGCCCATTTGGGCATGTGGGTGGGCCCCAAGTAGGGGACAACATGTCTTTGGGGAAATTGGTGGTGCCTGGCAAGCTAGGACCAAAAGAAAATTTTAAAGTGGGGTTTCTGTGCTGTCAGTAGGGCCTAGTTTTTACATGTCACCTCTTCTGGTTCCCAAGTTGCTTCCTAAAAATTGTGGTTCCACCACAACACTTTTATTAGGGGAGTTGTCATGTTTCATAGAACTTTTTCTCTACGACCTAGGATCTTCACCAGCTTCTCCTCATATGAAAGATCATTATTTAACTATACCACCTTTTTATTTAATACATGTGAATGGTATGGTATGTACTTACTCAATAGGGATACATGGAATGCATCATGTACTTAAGATAGGTTAGGTGGGAGTGCTAGTTGATAGTACATGAATCTGAAGTGATCAAGGATCTAAAAGGGGTTTATGTATCTTAGACTAACTTTATCTTATTTCTAAACCTCATGTCTTTATTCTATGATGATATAGAAAGGAAAACTTTATCTCCAACCTAAAACTCTATATATTTTCAATGACTGTCTGCATATATTTTCAATTGAATTTGTGTGGATTTCATATGTAATTGAATGGTTTGAACATTATCTATCATGTCTTGGACAAGATCAGGTACCATAATCTTCCACTCTCCAACTTCATCCTAACATGTTAGAGTCCTACATCTCCTCCCATATAGAGCCACATAATGTTCTATTTGAATGTTAGAATGGAAACTGTTGTTATATGAGAACTCCACTAGGGGAATGTGTTGATTCAAACATCCTTGAAAATATATTGAACAAGATATCAGTATGTAATCTAGAGTTTTAATGGTCCTTTCATACTAACCATCCATATGAGTGTGATAAGTAGTTATAAAGATCAGTTATGTATCCAACTCTTGCTAAAGGCTTCACTAAAACCTTGAGGTAAAACTCAAATCTTGATCATATTTAAAAGAGAGTGGAATTCCATAAAGTCTTTCCACTTACCTTATGAATATTTTGGTGAGTTGTTAAAGAGATAAATATTCCTTGATATCAATGAAATGTGATGAATTTATAAGGTGATTGACTACCATAAGATGTGGGGAAACTGGTGGTTCCTGGTGGGCTAGGATCCGACAGCCATGTGAAGGTGGAGTGTGTGTGCTATCAACACGGCCCAATTATTAAAAATCACCTCTTCTAGTTCCCAATTAACTTTCTAAAACTTTTTTCCCACCACAAAACTTTGATTAGGTGATTTTTCTTGTTTTTTAGAACTTTGTCTCTATGATCTAAGATCTTCATTGGATGCTCCTCGTATGAAAGATCATTCTCTAATAACACCACCTTTGGATTCAGTACATGTGAGGGGTTTGGTATGTACTTCCTCAAGAGGGATACATGGAACACATAATATACTTGATATAGGTTGGGTTGGAGTGATAGTTGACAGGTCATATCTCCGATGTGATCAAGGATCTCAAAGGGCCTGATGTATCTTGGACTAGCTTTACCTTCTTCCAAAACCTCATGAATTTATTCCATAGTGATATATGAAGGAAAATTTATCTCTAAACTCAAATTATAGGTCTCATTTAATATTGTCTTCATGTATTTTAAATTGAGTTTGTGCATATTTCATATATCATTGAATGGTTTGAACATTATCTGTAATCTCTTGAACAAGATCATGTACCATAATCTTCTCCTCTCCAAATTCATCCTAACATATTGGATTCTGATATCTCTTCCCATATATATCCACATAAGGTTTCATTTGAATGATAGAATGGAAACTATTGTTATATAATAACTCCACTATGGGAAGGTGTTGATCCCAACATCCTTGTAAATCCATTGAACAAGATCTCAGCATATCCACCAAAGTTTGAATGGTCCTTTCATACTGAAAATCCATATTAGGGTGATAAGAAGTGTTGAAGCTCAATTATGTATCCAATGCTTGTTGAATGATTATATTAAACCTTAAGGTAAACCTCAAATATTTATTATATATAATAGATAGTGGAACTCCATACAGTCTTACCACTTACCTTATGTATATCTTGGTGAGTTGTTCAAGAGAGAAATCTTCCATGATAGTAATGAAATGTGCCGACTTTTTAAGGAGGTCTACTACCACCTAAATGGTGTTATTTCCTTTAGGTATACTAGGGAGTCCTATGATGAAATCCATGGTTATTTTTCCCATTTCCATGCTGGTATTGGAAATGGTTGCATTAAATTATACTCATGCCATTCCTCTTTGATTTGTTGGCATACCAAGCCTCAAGATTAAAACTCTATAGTCTCCCTCTTCACGTTATCCCACCAAAAGTTTTTCTTTAAATATATATACATATTATTGCTTCCTAAATGAATAGAGAAGTATGAACTATGCACATCATCTAGAATTTCCCTCTTAACTTATGGTTTTTATGGGACACATATCTGGGTTCCAAATCATATAACTCTATCTTTAGCAAAGTTTAACTCTGGAATTTTCACTAACTTTTTTTGTAGCACCTCATCATTTGTATGAGCCTCCTTGATCCTCTCAAGAATGTATGGATAAGCAATTATTTGATAAATATAGGATAAAGATCCTTTTATTATTACCATGTCCATCCTTTTCATGTCCAAGAATATTGTACCCCTTATAATCCTCATCATAGATAGGGTTACAAGATCCTTTCTACATAGAGCATCTGAAACTTTATTTTACTTCCCAAGATAATAATGGATTAAAAAATCATAACCCTTGATCATATGTAACCATATTTATTGGAGCATATTGATCTCATTTTGTGTGAATATAAACTTGAGGATTTAATGATCATTATATATGTCACACATTTATTCATAGAGATAATATCACCAAATCTTCAACATGAAGATCACTGCTGCCAATTCCCATTCATGTGTTGGGTAGTTATACTCAAGAATATTTAATTTATAAGAGGTATAAGATATCATTTTTTCATCTTACATAAATACATAACCCATAATTTTTTGGATTCATCATTATAGATCACAAATCCATCCCCACTGGTGGGTAATGTGATCACAAGTGTAGTGATTAGCCTCTTCTTCAACTCTTAAAGATTTCCTCTCATTAATAATTTGAAACAAACTTGACTCCCTTCCAATTTAGATTGGTTAGTGGGCTTTAAAATCATGATAATTTTATAAAAAATTTATGATAGTACCCATCTAATCCAAGGAATATAATAATTTACATCACAGATATTGGTTTGGTACATCCTTCAATTGCATTTGTTTTTAAGGATCCAAAAATATCCCATTGTTAGTGATAACATGCCCCATGAATTTTAATTTCTCCATCTAAAGCATTACAATTTATATACATATTTTCCTTTTCAAGGTCTTTATTAAAACATTAAAATTATCATTATGAATCTCCATACTTTTGGAGTAGATAATAATATAATCTATAAATACTTCCACAAATGTGTTAAGGTAATCTTTAAAGACTCTATTCATTAAGTCCATGAAAATTACTAGATAATTAGTGAGTCCAAATGGAATCACTATAAACTCATAACTGATCAAAGAAATCATCAATTCATGGTATAGGATACTTTTTATTTATCATGATTTTTTTGATCTCATGATAATAAATTTAGAGGTGCATTGACCCATATAACATGATAACATAAATTCATCATAAGAATGCAACAACAACATAAGGCCAATAAATACCTAGAACATAAAACATGACATCATAAATGGAATGATAAAACATGATAACATAAATTCATCATAGGAATACAACAACAACATAAAACATGACATCATAAACATAAGTCAAGGTTAACTACCAAGACATTATAACATAGTGTTCTTAGGATAACATCATATGCACTATAAATGGAATATCATGAGATAAAAACATTACCCAATTCTTTAGAAGGCTATATAATTCTGCTCTCACCTATTGGAACCAAGTATATTAATTGATGTAAATGAAGTATGGTTTGTGTTTGTTGTAAATCCTCTAATGGATGATTAGGGAGATTTTAAGGAAAGGGATCACATAGTTCAATCCATAAGCAGTATTAAAGGTGATGCCATTTCCTAGTGTTTGCCAAATTTTGGGGGTCCAAAATTTGGATAATGGAAAGCATTGTGAAAAGTTTTTTTTTCTTGAAGATCTTATGAAAATATGTAAAAGGTGTGACTTTTGTAGATATGGGCTTCATGAATTGTGTTTTTTGAAGACATGAATATTGTGATAGTGTGCTATGCAATTATGATAATTTGAGCATTATGAAAAAATGGAGGTTTGATGGAAGGCTTTGAGATTGGAGCATTATGGCGACATGAATACTATAAATAAGAGTTCACATCTATTCATTCCGCATAAACTTGAGAGATAAAATCCAAAATCTCTTTGATTTCATGAAGCAAGGGGTGCTCCAAAAATCTGGTTGTCTATGCAAGCTCGTGCTTTGTGAAAATACTACTTTTGTCTTGAACGAATTCAATGATTCTAAGTATTGAGTTCTTCATGAAGATAGGATGTTACAAGTTGGCTTAGTGAGATTCACGAAGGAATTCATTCCATGAAGGCAGTGTGCTTCTTGATGACAGTGGGTTCCGTAAAGAAAGATATGCTTTGCGAAGGTGTTTGCTCTACGAAGGCCAGATCTCTGCGAAGGTTTTAGATATACAAAGCAGTGTGCTCTATGAAGGGTTGAGCTCTATGAAGTAGTGAGCTATGTAAAGTTCTATTCTCTGTGAAGTATTATGCTCTCTGAAGGGTTGAGCTTTGTGAAGAGGGTTCACAAAGGACAATATTGGATATCCGGGTTAAGTGGACAGGGCTTTCAGTGTGCATTTACTCAGGTCTTTAATATAAGTAGTGTATCATGTGTAATAGAGGAAAATAATTCAATTCCAATTTATTGAAGCGACCTTCAATTCGAAAAATTGAGTAGACTTCTCTCAAAGCAGTGAGATGGGGGGGAGTCGACAGAAGTGATCCGAGGGACACCGTGAGATATCCCTAAACCATTGTAAAGGCAGTGTGCCTAGAACATAGTGACTTTAACTGAACCTTTGTATTCCAAATCTAGTGAATATTAGTGTAATTTGGTACGAACAACACACTGTCGGCGTATGCTCTTTGGACATAGACCTTTGTGGTGAACCAAGTAAAATTGATGTGTCACCTCTTTGCATGCATTTATCTGACATGTTTAATAGGTTCCTACCAACATGGGAACAAGATCTATTAGTTTAAGAAGAAAAAGTTGACACCCTGATTCATCCCTCCCCTCTTAGGGCGTTCTGAGGTCCTTCACCACCCGTTGCATTCATATCATGTACATGCGTAAGTGTTCCACATCGATCATACAACATAAGAATGTATTTTATCACTTTTAATCCCATGATTAAAAAGTGTGGATTACATACATGGAATTCCACAAAAAATTAAGGATAGGTAAAACTAGGTGAATACCATTGAGTGAAAATGGGTATGGGTATTCAATATGTAAATTTTTAGCATGGAAAATCACAGGATAATTTTAACAGTATAATGAGTGTATATAAAGGTTTATGGAAGGGGTAAATGAGAGTGAAAAGAGGTATATAATTAAATTTAAATAATAATAATAGTAAAGGGATGTGTAAAAACACATCATGATATGGAAAATTGTAAATCAAAAGGGGATTTGTATAAAGAAATTACTTAAAATAAAAAGAAGAGGAGAGATTCCCTTACCTATAAGTTTTTAAAATTATAATTATGGGGGAGAGAGTCCATTACCTTGAGATGGTGTTTCTAAAAGCCTTGGATGATCTTATTAAGAGATTGGGGGAAACTTGGAAGACATTTAGATAGGTAATGGAAGATTAACTTCATTCTCCAGGGGTTTTTAGTGAAGAAGAGTGGGAGGTTGGGCGGGTTTATATAGAAAAAGAGAGGCAATTTTTTTAATAATTTCCAAACTTAGGTTTTGGACTCTATATGATAAATTAATAAAAACCACAATCCTTACCATAGTTTTTGACCATGTTTTCTACCAAATGAGAGTTTTTTTATTATTTTATAAGTCTAAGAACCCAACTCTTTAAAATAATATCATTGGTGATGTGTAAATGAGTCATGTATATAAATAATTGATTTTAAAGCCTTAAAATATAACATATGTTTTCAAGGATTCATTAAGGATTTATAAAATTATTCAAATAAATTAAAAAAATTATTTTAAATGGGGAATTTTTTTAGTTTTTGATACCTTTTATGTCATATATTACATCACTTTTGGTCCATTATGATATCATAATACATACTGTATATTTATACCGTATTTATTTTTTACCCAAAAAATTGATTGCCTTAGAAAATTATGAAAAATTCACCATTGGATAATTTAAACATTATTATTTCAAAAATAATATTAATTTTATCAAAATAATTATCTAAATATGATAATTTACTCCTTTAAATAAAAATACACATTTATTGAAAAATATTAGTTTTTTTAAAAATAACAGTTTTTTTAAATCTCATAAAAATTACATTTGAATTCATAAAATTATATTATAATTTATATTTAATAAATATTATTTTATTAAAATATAATTTATTTTAAAAATTATTGAATTAATCAAAAAGAGTTTCTTAATTGAAACTATATATTTTTAAAAATACAATTTGTGTTTCATCATATTAAAATCTTAAATTTTATAAAAAATATTATTTTATAATTATAAGGTAATAAAAGATAAATATAACCATTATTTTATTAAAAATAAAAATATAAAAATTCATACTATTGGGGTCAATATACATAGCCTTTTATTACACCAGCGAATGCCCTAAGGGTAAGGTGTGCGATTATGAGATTTTCTTGGGGTGGTTCAGAGAACATAGTTTGTCATATGATCTCAATGAGCTTGAAATTCTCCTATAAAAGTTTTTTCTCATTATTTAGTTATTTAATATTAACTTGAGATTGGTCAATGTCAAAGTGCAGTGATACAATCTTCATCATAATCTCTGATAAATGGGATTCATAGGGTACAATCCCACTGGTCGGGGTCATTGTTTTGTCTATTTCAATTGGATTTATCATAACCTTTTATATATACTAATCATAGGATCACTATATAATGGATATAATATCAAAAATTATGATGGTTAATGGTATTTTAAATTATAAATACTATAAATTTCCAAAATAACTAAAGTAGTGCATGTATTTTCTATAATTACATTACTTAATAAGGAACTTATTCATTTGAAAAGGGAATTTCATTTATAAAAGTTAGGGTTGTTACAATAGTACCACTAGTGTGTTAGGTCAACCAAGTTTATGAAGATAGAAGAAAATCAATTAAAGGAACTGCATCAATAGTTCATAGTTTGTCCCAACATCAACCCTGTCCTCTAAGTTCCACCTACTCAGCTACCTGATGCAAGGACTTTTCTTTTAGCGTAATCCCTAACCATAAAATTTTCATTCACATTGAAATGTGTATGTAGGGTGTGAGTATAAAACCATTATTACACCACTAATGTTTCCTTAACATAAGCGCACAATATATAAAAGTGTATGCCAAGAAAATAAGGTAAATATATAAATAAACAATCAAGTTTTGACTCATCATGCGCTAACCAAGATATCATGAACCCCAACTCTACTTTATTTGACACCAATATGGAAGGAAAGTAAGAAGTATTCATTGCATAACTTAGATCATTCCATACATTCCACTGGTCTGATTTTCAGATTTAGTGAACTATCTTATATCCATGTTCCACCTTTAAGGATCAATTCCATTCCCACCTTGAAGGGAAAGTCACAACATCCTCTTGTTGACCTAATTCATAACTCTGAGGAAATCCACATTCACACATGTCGAACCAATATCCGGAAATGGGGTAAGACATATCCACACATGTCGACCCAATATTTGGCTTTGGGGAAAGACACATTACCAAAAGTGTAATGACCCAAAATTTTATCAATGGAATTTACCTTATTATAATCATGTTATATAGTAGAAAACACATACATCACATATAGAACCCAATAAAAACATCATTCTCATAAATGAAGAATGAAATAAGTGGTATTTATAGAAATTAAGGAACCTATACCAATAGAATAGCAACCCGACCATTGAAATAGTAATATGACCATTAAGAATAGTAACATTAACAAGAGAATAGTAACCTTACCTATGAAATTATAAATAAAATTTAGGAATCTTATAAATAAAAATATTATATATTTATAACTTGTTATAAGTAAATAAATGTTTTAAAAATGATAAATTAAGTGTTGGTATTTTTGTGAATCATAAATGTTTATTTACAATTTTATAATTAATATAATGGTTTAAAAGAAAATTTATTTTCATAAATAGAATCAAAAATTAATATTTTTTTGTCTTATTATTATAAGATAATTTTTTGAGACCTTAATTATTTTTTCAAAGTGTCATAAAATCAGTTATAATATTAAAATCGGTATTTTTAAAATAAATGATAATTTTAATTAAAAATTAAAATTTTCATATTTAGAAAATTATTTTCATAAATGGATTCAATTTTTGAAATCTACATGTTGAAAATTTTTTATGGTGAAATTTTGAGATTTTTCTAAAATAGTTAAATTTTTGGTGAATAGTGAAATACGATAATTTATGGTATTTTAAAAATACATGATATATTGAGTCATGCATGATACATGGATGAGGTAATAACCCAATGGTTCAAAATCAACTGAACCATTTAATTTATTTAGTCATAGTATTCTACACTATTGATAGTCTTGATCCAGAATAATAAAAAAATGAACAAAATAATCAAAAACACCCCTCTCCCCCCCATAAATACCACCCCTCACAAACTATTATCCTCATACCTTATAATATTTTGATATTTATTATATTTTCCCCAATTCCCCTTCCAAAACTCTTTCCCATGTCCTAGTATTTTTGGTCTCCCCAAAAGACCAAACCCAAGTGCCTTAATGAGGTTCTCAAGGAGACGACATTCAAGAGGTAAAATCCCCCTTCTTTTTATTTTAAGTTATTTTTATTTATTATAATACCCTAACATCCCCAATAAAAAACTAAATAATAAATACAGTATAATATATATACTTTAATTTTATTATGTTAATGGAATATTCATCATAAAGTTTCTTATCTTCTCCTTTTATTCTAAAAATGAAAACATCATCTCTGATGTGTCGATTTACTGCCTTTGTGGACGATGAGTTTTCATTTTCCATTATCGCCTTCATGGATGGTCATAAAACCATTATAATGGTTAAAATAGATTTTAAAATTTATATTATAAAAATTTCATGTTCTATAACTAATAAATATTCATAATATTAAATAATAAAATAAAACTAGTTTGCGATGATCAAAAAACCACCAAAATAAACTAAACGTTTATCATTAACATTCTATCCAATGAATCATCCACATACTAGAAAAAAAATGATATATGAGACCATTTAAAATTATATATGTGGATAAATATAATATAATTCCACTTATGAGTTTTGATTCCATTTTACAAGAACTCCCATTATTAAACTCAAGGGAACCGATCATAAAATCATGAAACGAACGCTCCCATAATGATAAAATTAAACATTATAATTCATCAAAATG
This sequence comes from Viscum album, assembly GCA_963277665.1. NCBI lineage: Eukaryota > Viridiplantae > Streptophyta > Magnoliopsida > Santalales > Viscaceae > Viscum > Viscum album. The sequence continues at coordinate 24,632,702 of OY728132.1, read as the reverse complement.
ACCATAAATGAATTTAATAAAATTATAATAAATAAAATATAGGTTTAATTTCTTCTTAATTAAATTATTAATTAATCTAATTTGATTGTCCAAGACATTAAGTGCAAGTGAATAACACTTTCAGAAACAAGGTAATGGATTCTCTCTGAACCTCCAAATTACCTTTGGGTTACACTTTCTCTCTCTTTTTTACAATTTATTTCTTAATTATTATTTTATAATTACTTTATATTCTTTTTATATGTTCTAAAAATATTTATCAATCTCAATTAATCTTTCTTTGATGGGGAAATTCATATTTTAAAAGGTTTCCTTCTCAATTCCTCCCGATAAGCAAACCAGATTAAAAGGAACTTTCCAATTTCTTACCCATTTTCAAGTACACTCAATAATATGTTTTAATACGCCATTATTTTTATAAAATACCTCATTTAATCATGAAAAACTATCTTAGTTAATTTATGGTTTTATACAAACAAATATGCCTTTGTCTTCTTTAAAGACTCTTTAATATTTTCCCTTAAACCACACTAAAGTGGATTATTTCTAAAGTTTCTTAAATACTCTTTTTACATGTTTTAACTTCATTTGGACATAATTTTTCATGATATATGACTATTTTATCTTATAAATGTCCATTTATGTTTTAAATACAATCTTTTATGGACACCGTTATGATACACCCATCGGTTATTCCATATGACACGATTACGATACCCATTTCTTTCCATGGGTAACCCTTATGTTTATTCCTTATGTTTGATTCTTCATATTGAACACATATTCATGAAAATTTTATGATGGATGCTCCTAGATATTGATCCAATGAATTTGGTAATGTTTAGTCTCATGAGACATCATGATTTGGATTAGGTAGTAAACCTAATACTTCATGGGACTTTATCCACCATGTGATATAGTCTTAGTAGTTAGCCTCAACTCATGTTTATGTCATGTTATATGTTGCTTCCACATTCATATGTTTCCATGATCATGGGATTCCATGTTCTATGTTATATTATTCCATCATATTATTCATGTTCCACACCTTTCATGTTATCATGTTATGCCTTCTAACTCACGTGTTATGCTTTATTCCAATGTTTATTTCCTTACTGGGCTGTTTAGCTCATCCCTTTGTTCATGTATTCCCAAGACTATCTTATGAATATTTAAGATCTAAAAGAAAGTTAAGATCTCATTATGGAGATTAAATAAAATATTTTTTTGTTTTGGTTTCATGTTTTATAATTATGTACCTAGTCCTCCAAAGACACTAGAATTTACGATAATTGGTTTGTATTTGATGGTTAATTATGATTAAAATCATGTAATAATATGTGTAAAAGGACAAGATATCTATAAAAATTAACATTTTAAGTTGAAATAATAAACTTCCAACCACAAAAGAGACCCCCCATAAGGGGATAACTAGTCTATTTAGACCAACATAGTACCTTGAAACTTGCCAAAGAGAAACCAAACATGCATCTATACACAATCCAGATTAAAGAAATAAATAATCATGTAATATCAAGAAAGGTTATCATGGGACACACACCCACATGAATATCACATAAAGAAAGGGTATCATGGTCCACACATGCTCCCACATACATATAATTTCAATCTAGGGTTCCATAGGTGTAACGCCCCGACCCCAGTTACCCAGAGTCGGTGCATTATTACATAACATTGGCATGATCACAAGAAAGATCAAATCTTGAAAGATCGATTAGTTTAGTAGCCTTGGAAACACTAGATATATTCATAAAGTTTTACATTACATCATAAGAATGAAAACTACAACAACATAGTCTCCATAGTCCACACTCATGTCCCCATATACTATCCCAGCAGGTCATTCATAAATTACTTCTTCACATCCTGGGAAAAATAAAACATTGAAAGGGGTGAGTTCAGATGCTCAGTAAGGATAACAATATAGCAGAAACTTTCATAAATAAACATTAACATTTAAGGCAATGTATAACTAAAACAAAAGCCTTTTAAACTTTAACTTCAACATAATATGGTAAAGATAAAATGAAATAATTTCATTTACTTATTCACATGGATATTATACTAGTCGAATAATCACATGCAATATCAATAACCACTTTCATAATGATGGAATGCATAATGCCAGACTATCATAACCACATAGACAAGGCCTCGTGCCAAGACTACAAATAATATTTTTTTAAGGCCTTGTGCCAAGACACTAGTTTTTCTCATGAGACCTACCGATGCATCAAGGATCTATAGTAGGCTCCACTCGTCACTTACTATGTCCAATGCATTCCTCATATGAACAAGTTTAAACATAACATAAAAATTCGTATTAAAACTAGCATATGAAATTATAATACATTGTCCATAAACCATGAATGGTAAAATAACACATCCACAGTCAGACATATCACAAAACCTTCAATACAACATGGAAGTTTTTTATCATAATAAATCAACTTCAAATAAGCTTAAAATCTATCAAAGGATATTGACATAGATGAAATAAAAACTATTTGAGAGAAATATCTCTTTTTTTGAAATCATTTAAAAGTCACATAATTATAAAATAAAACATTTAATTTTAAAATATTATTATAAACTTTTAAGAGAATCTTCGATGATTTTATAACGGCTGAAAATAGCCGCACCCACCGTATAAGTTAAAAAAGACATTCTTACCTTAATTTTGTCGAAAAGGTTAAAAAGGACCTTGTTTGGAAAACGACAGAAAGATTCCTTTATAAACTTCTTATAAAAAGTCAAACAAGGGTATAAATGACTTTAACCCATATTCTGTAAAATATTAAGAATGATTTGAAATACATTTTTAAGAAACATGGATGATGATGATAAAGAGGTCCCAATAGATAATTACGTATAAACAACCTCGGATAATGAAGAGATTGTGAAATAAACCCTTACCAATTTGGTAACTTATGAAACATACCCCCCATGAAATAAGTACCATACAATAAAGATGTAAATACACACAAAGTAAATTGTATTACACAAATAATACAATTATGGGAAGTACATACACCACACAAAAATAAATAGTGGCGATATAGCATGAATCTCATGGGAATAAGGAGTGAGATGAAAACCCATTACCTTGTACTTTTGCTTAGTCGATGGTATGTTAACCTCCTTTATAATAGTTAAAACATTGTTATTAAATTATACAAGAACCATATACAAAATTATGATATCATATATGATCTTTTAACATTGATTTGTTAATAATATCTTAGTATTATCATTGTTTCAGGTGTTAACTTACTCGTTTTATTTTATATGTTTTGTTAGATAAGTCATGTTTGTTATGGATAGGTTGTACCTTATTCATATCCAGAATTATATAAATTTCTTAAACATTACTTTTAATCATCAAATGATAATTAGTCTTGAATGGATACGATGGGGAAAGAATCTCATCGCGTTCGTGGAGACAGTAGTCCGTACGTACGCACGAACAACAATATCATTCTTTTGATATTAAAATAATATATAATTTGATGGTATATCATATATAAAGAATAATTATCATGTTATATTTATTATTTATATGAATTACACATCATTATTATACCCATCCAAATAATAATATATTGAATAACAATTACACCACGGCGTGGAGACGGTAAGCCGTATGTACGAACGTATGGTGACATGTCATTCAAAGGATGGATATAATACTGAATATGGTTGTACAATATTTATAATAATATCAAAATATATAGGAGATAATTTATTTATTATTTTATAATGGGAATAACAAAGAAAGAATAAGTTGAAGAAGAAATGAATTTGAAAAAGGGTGGTGAAAACATTACCTCTTCTTCGGGTTCTTCCTTTTGATTTGATCAAAAGGGATCCTTAGGTTGGATTTATGATCAAAATAAGTCCTCTAGGTTGTATTGAGGGAAGTTGAGAGAGTATTTTGGCAGGGTTTGGTCGAGACAATAGGCTTTGAATGTGCGAATTAGTGAGAAGGGGGAGTTCCCTTTTATAAGAGGGGTGAGGGGCACCTTTGGAAAAGCTAGAAATATTATTTTATAATAAATTCATATTCGGTTTATAATGGCTCCAAAGTGGATTATTTAAAGTTTAAGGTGGGTATGGGTCTAAAACCACTCAACCAATAGAATTTAGACAGGTTTGGGTCATTATATTAACCTTATGTTTTAGATTTAACTCTTAGTTAATTAGTTTGAAACTTACCATGTCACTTTGTATTTTTATATTCTATAGTTAATAAACTTACTATATACCTCCAAGATACCCCCAAGTGGTCCATTAATGATACACCTATCATGATATAAGTCTCTTGGTATAACCTTATATTTTTAGGAATTTAATATCAATTAACAATATAATATTTTCTTTAAAAACTCTTTTATTTCAATTTTGACACTATTGGGTATTTTGTTTTTGATAATTTCATAACAGCATTATTACTTCGAAAAAAATTTATATAACCAATAATAATATGTCATATTAACCTATAAAATTAGCGTAATTCATAAAAAGTCTCAAATTACATTTACTTTGATATTTATAATATCAATTATTTTAATATTTCATTAATTAGGTAATTACTGCATCACCATTGTGTCATAAATAAATTAAATTATTTAATGTATAAAAATTATAAATAAAATATAATTATGGATGAAATCTTTTTATCTTTCTAATGAATATTTACAATCGAATTTATATTATGTATAACCCTATATTAAAAATGTTTTAGTAAATAAATTTTGATTTTAACTCTTTTAACTCTTCTTTGAATTAAATAATAATAAATGTACTAATCTAATCCAAGTGGACCTAAATGATAATATTTTATTCCTAAGGTTGTTTTTGGTCGAGATACACTTGTCCAATATAATTAGGACATGTGTTAGGGTAATATTAATATCATTTTTACCCTTAATTACCCTATTTACTTTTAACCGTGGTAAATAAAAGTAAAAAGTTACTATTCACCAAAAAATATTTTCATCTCATTGAAACACATTTTACTCCTTGATATTAACCGTGTCTCTCGGATTTTTGAAATTCTACTCACAGAAGCAGTAAAATTAAGTTTTATGTGAATTTCCAAATTCTCCTAGGAGGTGGGTAAAAGACGGTGAAAAGTTCAATAAAATTTTTATATATCTAAAATTATTCTAAACTAACTCCAATGAATTACATTGAATTTATATAGGTATTATGTATCTATTTTTACCTTAATTAAATTTAAATAAAATAAATAATTATTTAAATAAAAATTCTGTTTTAAACTATAACTCAGTGTTTTTTCACTATTCATCAAAAATTGAAAGTTTTCAGAAAAATACCAAAATTTCACCCTAGCCTAATTTCAATATTCCGAATCCAAAAATGAAGTCTATTTTGAAGATAAAATTTATAAAATTTCAAAAAGTGGGTATTACTATTCATAACGGCTAGTTTGATTGGTTGTGGTGTGTGTGTTAGAACTCGAAGTTGCGTACAACACACGCTACTGTATTATTGAAAGGGAAGCGTACCATGGAAGCTTGGGGTGTTACAATAGGCCTCACATGCACCCACATGCATGTCACATAAAGCAAGGGTATCATGGGACACACACATACCCACATGCATATCACATTAACCAAGGGAATTATGAGGTACACACATATCTACATGCATATCACATTAGGAAAGGGTTTCATGGGTTACACATGCACCCACATGCATATAATACATACAAATTCCTACAAAGGTCCCAAATAGTAAGGACTTTCTGCCTCAAGAGTATCGATGCCCAAAGCCAAGAAATGCTACCTGAATAAATCCCACACACCAATAATCCCCAATAATAACCATCGTCACTAATGGATATAAATCCAATCAAGAGAGAGAAAGTGATCCTCAATAAACCCTATTGGAGTTGGTGTGATAGAACTTAATAATTTGTACTTTATATTGCTTGTATATTCATGGATCTGAATATTAAAACCTTTTAAAATATTGATTGATCTTATATATATAATTAATGTGATAATGTACTAGAATAACCATCACATTGAAAAATTCATAATAATTCCCCACAATGATGAAAACCTTGAAGTTCCATGATGATATTATTAAATATTTTTCTATGGTTGGATAATATTCTATGATGAGACACATGGTAAATAGGTTGTCTAGTGAGTATACTCATAAGAATATAAGGCTTTATCTCATAAAGTTCACGCTTGGTAATCTTTAAGATGGGACATTATAAGAACATACTTACCTATAGGAATTTTGTATGTTTATGTTTCAATAGATATTTCTATTTGCAAGCATGTGTAATATTCCTTATACTTTAAGATTATTATTAATGCATTCCATGACTCATGAAATTTGATATATTTTCATAAAATATGATGAGACAACTCATGGTGAAGTTGGTTATGTTGGGTGAATCACTAATGATGTGTTATTAATGAATAAGTTGAGGAAGAAATTTTCCCTTCCATATTTATGGAAATTGATATCTTTTCCCTTTTATTGAAATGAAACCATCACATTAAATTTCATGACCATGGTGTAATGATGGGTTTATTTTAGATAGTCAAATAAATATGTATCAAACATATATATTGATGAAACATGTATTAAAATTTCCTGATGATATATCGCAACAAAGGGATTATATTAGATAGTGATTGTTTGTATGTGGTTTTTGACATTGCGACATATCCTCTTCCTCTATGGGTTTTTTGGCCCATTGCTAGATAGTAATTTTGGACTTTAGGAAATCTTATCTAATGCCACTGAGGAAGAGGCCTAGAGGGTCACATATAAAGTGTTTCATTTTATCTCATTTAAATATTATTTATATTTATATTTAATAGTTGAAATAAATATTATTCTTTAGACTGAGAATTAATATTTATTCACAAATTTTAAATGATAACAAATATTAAAAAAATATTTATTCTCAAGGTAATTATTTAATTATGAGAATATATAATATTTATTTATCTCTTTTTAATTTGTAAGGTAATAAATAATTATTTATTAATTAATAATAATTTATTATGAAAATATAAAAATAAATATTTTATTCTCCAGAATGTTAATATAATATTTATTTATTTATTGAATGTATAATATTTACATCTTGTTATTCAAAAGTTAATAAATATTTATTAATTAATTAATGATTTATTTAATTACATGAATATTAAAATAAATATTTTATTCACCAGGACGTGAATATAATATTTAATTATGAAATTTATTTGAAAATTCAATAAATGTCAAGGGGGACGAGCGAAGCTAGTTATTGGTCTGGTGATAAATATTTATTTAACAGACTATAAATAATATTTATCATTGTGTGAGTTAGAGCACTCCATTGAATAAAATAATATTAATATTATTTTACATAACATGAGGTTCCTTTTGGTTTTAACATATCAGTAAGGGCCTTTGTGTAATTAATTAATATGAAACCCTAAACCTAGGTCCATAAATATACAACTATGAGAATTTTGAGGGTTGTTCATTATGAACAACATTCTTCTCTCTGAGAAGTATCTCTCAATAAATAACTTATATAGGGTTTGTCTCAAGATATTCTATCTTCTTCCATTTCTCTCAATCCAGAGAGATCAAGAGATGGCATTTCCCAGACTGAAGAGATCATGGTTGTGATCAAGGGAGCAACACAAGATGATTGGTATCACCATTATAGTACTTGGAGTACCATCAATGATATTCTAAGATCAAAGGAGAACATGTGGATTTCCGCTATAGGGTATCTGCTTTGGGTCCTCATCAATGCAATGAAAAATAAAACTGAACGGCCTTCAGACGATCAACACCTACATTGAAGAAAGAACTCAAGATCAAGGTATTTATTCATTATATTATAGTAATTATAAATTAACATGAAAATATCATCTCTCTTGGTTACAAAAAAAATTCAATATTCATCAGAAAAATTTTATTGTCTATGGAATTCATGTCATGTACTTTGTAGATGATCTATTGAATCCAACAAAATCCAAGTTAGACATTGGCCCAATAGGTGCTTTCACTACATTCAGAACCATCAAGAGGTATCAAAGGGATCATATTAAATTTATAATTATTTAATTATTTAATTATCATTAATCATTATACACATTTAAAATTAGTTTATCATTTCATGATTTTTTTCTCACATCGATCATTAAGATCACTTCTTCTTATCTTCATTTATCATTTATATAACCTAGAACTGGTTGAAAAATAAATAAGAATTCTTTGAAGAACCATCTATAGGTGGTTCATGGTTTCAGGGTTATTTGGCATATAACTTACCAACATGTTGTGTAACCCCACATGGCATAGTGGTCATGTGGTCAACATATGCGAATTAATTAAATCAAATGTAATATAATTAATTTACATAAAATGTAATTAATACACATGAAATGAAATTAATACATACGTGATGTAATTAATTTACACATAGTGTAATTAATTTAAATTCCACATAATTAATTCACATGCGGTGTAATTAATTCTTATGCTATGTAGTTAATTCACATGTGAGGTCATTAATTCACATGTGGGTAATTAATAAACATGAAATTTGATTAATACACACATAGTGTAATTAATCCACATGGCATATAATTAATTCACATGTAGTGTAATTAATTCCACATGACATAATTTTTTTTGATCCATTTATATTGAATACATAAAATGTTAGGCTGTACATCACATAAATTAATTTACATGGAAATGAAATTAATTTATTGCTCTATTAAACCTAATCAATATGAGTTTGTGTGTTATTAATTTGATAGAACACACTGATTGATAGGTTTTATATTATATTAAATTCTTAATTAATTCTGTATAAAATATAGAACTACAAGTCTTTCATAGTCATAACATATTTTATATTTTGTGACATTAAATTAGTACACACATAGTAATTCTCATGTGTTATGCGTGTCATTTATTTGACAGTACATTCCATAAAATTGTGTCACATATCATGTGTGTGATATGTCATACGAGTTCATTATATACCATAAGGACCATTCTGGGAAGTTTAGACTAGTACACACTATGTTTCCTCCAATTACAAGTCAATTAATTATATAATTGTAACTAAAATTAATTTATTTAATTTATTTAAATTATAATTAATGGGTATCTCTAGGAAAAATTGGATGGAGATTAATATAAAATGAATTAGTTGATTAATTAGTTAATTAATAATACTAATTTTTGTTCATTTTATCTTAATAAAATAATGAATCAAAAATAATGTTAGTTAGATATATTAAATTCATATTCATTACACTTTTTGATGAATATGAGCTTAGATCATCTGTGAATGTGTATGGTTCAATTTTATTTATTTATTTCATGGGGTTTTCAATTATTTAGTTATTAAATTGATGTTCTGTGAGTCATCCCTCCCTCCTTATTATGTAAAGGTCTACTTTTCCATGATTTATTTTATGTAAGCCGCATTTATAGTTCACTTCACTTGTGAGTGAAGTAAAATAATTATAAGGATGAAGCTCCCAGGTGCATGGAGTTGGTTTAAGATGGATCTGAGGTGAAACCATACTAGGAGATACATTGGATAGAGGTGGAATGTTGCAGATCGAGCCCAGATCGGCTCAAGTAGTTTTTCCCTAGGGTTAATGGTTTTTATTGTCAACTCAATAAAAAAACCACTAGTTAAAACTTGTGATCATTCAATGTTTTATTTATTTTATTTCTATCATTTTCATGATTTATTTTTTGGATGAAAGGTTTCAATCACATAAATGAATTAATATGCAATGATGGAATTAAAATAAAAATAATTATACATAACTATTTTATCAGTACAAGGATAATCACTAAAGTAAAATCCATTTTATATTAACAAGATGTGTAAAATATAAAATAAGAAAAAAATTATGAATAATAAACAAAATATATCAAGTTAATATTATCTCATTACGTATTCCATCATCTAAGTTAATATGGACCCATAGTTAATGTTTCGGTTTAGGACTTTATCAGGGGAAATTTTAATTATCAAGAAATATAAACAAATATGGGGTTTTAAATTAACCAAAATTGCATCATATTTAATGGACTTTGCCTATTAAATAAAAATTTTGGAGGTAAGTGTTGAAGAAATCCAAGTCATAATTTTAGTATTAGATAGTCCACTCAATAGAATAAGGAGCTGTAAGCCTACAGTTGGAAAGACCACCTACCTAAAAACCATATTATAATTTTCATGGATTTTTTCTAGATTACATTTAGGTAAATATGGATCCTTCATACTAGAATGACTGAAGTGATGGGATATTCCAAGTTTAATGGTGAGGGTTGTTGGGGATTGATAAAATAGTGGGAGAATTAATAAAATAATTAAAATTATTTTGTCTCACTTATTTTTTAATCAAGTAAAGTAATACTATATTTTTTTCAATTATTATAAAAAATGGAATTCAAAAACCTAAAAAACACAGAGATCATTCCTTAACGTAGGGCATACCCTCAAAGGAACATATTTCCTAAAGTGGTATAGATGTTTTACACTACTTTACTATTAAATAATTTATATTGTGTGTTGAATTCCCCAAATATAATCACATACTCACCAATTATTGGTGAAAAATGATGCCTAAAAAAGATATATAGAGGGATATTCCTCCATTATATCTTATATTTTCTCTATTCATAGGAATAAATAGAGTCTTAAAGATAAATGATATCATTGATATAATATTTTAGTATAAACTATAAAAAGGGTGTTTGGATTGTAATCTTGTCTTTAAGTACTGAAGTGTATTACTTAAATTTAATCTTCTATTTGGATATTATATCATACATGAATCTCATGTTATCATCCTTACCACCAAGGTTATACTTATTCATCCAAGACCATATTAATAGTAAATAGAAACTACTCATAAATACTTTTTGCTATATTTCACCTAGAAAAATAAGGTTTGGTGGTAAGTTATTTACTCACTCCTTAAAGTGTAAAAATGAAATAAATGTTTTGAAATCCCATTGAATTTTAAAGCCAATGGTTTCCTTAGAACATCTTTTAAATAGAAAAAGTATTTAGAGGGAGGGAAATGAACATGAGGCTATTTACTTACCACGTAGAAGGAAATAGTTATAGGAATAACTACAATCAATTAATTTAGAAGTAGTTATAAACTTCTGGAATATTCATCATTGAATATAATATTTCCATTATATTTATTTGACATTAAAATATAATATGTTTTAAATCTATTCTCATTCGAGAAATAATAAAATTTATAAATATTATAAGAAGTAGGGTGAATTCCCCTAGAGGCTGAGAAAGGTTGATTCCTATGCTATTAGTGAGAAGAAACAAATTCTGATTTTATATAATGGATTGATTAGAGTTTTTAATGAGTGATACCAAAAAATTTATCTCAATGTCCAACTAGGCACAATGAGACATTATTTCACATTTAGAGTAAATGTTATTATGGTACTTCATACTAAACTAATAGTTTAGTAACTCCTGAATCATAGAAATCTATTGCAATGAATGATGAATATCAAATATAATACTCTTACCAAATTGTTTAATGATAATTATTTATCAAATAAAACTGTAAGTATTTGACTTGTTTATACCTAGAAAAAGTGATTTAGTCTCTATTGAGCTAAGATACTAGGTATACTAACAAACTAATTATCATGTTTTAGATAAATAATCCTTTAAAAATAATGGTATGCCATAAATAATTTATAATTAGTTCAACAAGTCCATGTGAACTATTTTAAATCTATAGTTAAATTCACATATGTCGTAGGATTCCTTTAATAATCTTAAAAATGATCAGTGAAGTAAATGAGTGCACTTGGTAAAGATAGATGAACCTCTGAGCTGGTTTTTTAGAGAACATATTATCCAAGTAATAATTGATCATACATGTAGATTAAAGGTATTAAAAAACTCACATTTTCATATAGATCAATATATTTATAGAAATGAAATAAATATCAATGATGAGTATTATATATATTTCAAATATTCCATAATTTATTCCAAGTCATGTTTTTCAAATAGCAGTGAAACAATTAACCATATGACAACTATATTGACTAATGGATATTATATCAATTCTTATATAGTAATAATATATTAGGAAATAACCACAAGTGTTTATTGAAAACCATTTGTTAAAAGCTGGATTTAGCTACAAACGAACACCACACACTTGGTGAATATTAGTTAATAATACTATATCCACTAAGGATATTCATGTTTATTCAAGTCTGACTATGTTTCCATAAATTAAACCTATATCTTTAAGGATAGTGGGAGTATACTTAAATTATATGGTTTAAGGATCTATATAAACATGAGTTAGCATAAGAAAACTTTACTTCACTGAACATATTGGGAGGAGTGGTTCTAGAGACACATACTATGTAGGAAGTTATAACCAAATAAGTGGTTTATTTTCATCGTAGTGGGTGATACATATTTTATTCATACATAATAAATATTCTTATAAAGACACTACTGGAAAAACGGCCTATACCCATGGTTCAAAACTGTGGGTATAGCCCCCAAAACCATGGGTATAGCCTATACCCACGGTTTTGGGAACCGTGGGCTGGAACGACGTCGGTATAGGTCCCCAGCCTATACCCACGGTTTTCCAAAACCGTTGGTATAGGTGTCCTACCACCGTGTCACCGAAACATATCCAATTGCCACGGTGTCAACGACTTTTACCCACGGTTTCAAAACTGTGGGTATAGGTCCTAAAATAATGCAGGCGCCGAGTTTCGATCCCGCAACCTCTATGCTGGAAACACCACGTATAACCACTACCCTAACTTCACCTATATGTATATATATATATATTTAGTTAAATATAGTTATAAAAACCATGGGTATAGAGGGAAAAACTGTGGGTATAGGGTTCCTTCCAAAAAAAATTTCCTTCCCGCGAAAAAAAAAATTTCCCGCACACACAAAAGTGACCTATACCCACGGTTTTTCATAACCGTGGGTATAGATATTTTAGCCCAGACCTATCCCCACAGTTTTGGGGAAAACCGTGGGTATAGGTGAATTTTCTGGACCTATCCCCACGGTTTTCCAAAACCGTGGGGATAGACTCCCCTATACCCACGGTTTTCCAAAACCGTGGGTATAGGTCTTGAAAAATCATCTATACCCACGGTTTTGAGAAACTGTGGGTATAGGGGGGGTTTATCCCCACGGTTTTGGAAAAAACCGTGGGGATAGCTCCATTTTCCAGTAGTGAGAATAAGTAAATGGAAACATGCTAAGTTTGACAAGTATGTATGAACTAAAGTAATGGATTCCATGTATCAAGATTTGGGGACTCTATATTTTGAATGTTTCTAAGACTTGATACTACTGGTGATTATTCAGGATAAATAGGAAATGGATGGTACAATTTGGTACCAATAAAGCATGATTGATTATTAAAAGATGTAGTTTATGAAAAAATATATACACCAATCATGATGACTAAAATCCATTTGAATTCTACTTATCAAAGAATAATTTTATGATTATTATATTGGGATATTTATTATCAAGGCCATATCAATTGAAGAAAACCTTACAAAATATTTCTATATGATGTGACCAAAAGGAGACCCTATGGTACATGTTTATAAGTAATAACTAGAAAGGGTTGGTGAAATTAATAAATTAAAATAATATATATAGATTACATAAATTCATATATGGTTAAATCATGCATAATAATCATAGAATATTTATTTGGAAATGAATGAGTGACATGTGTCTCTAACAAGCTAGTTGGAGTTCTATAAGTTTTCACGATAGATATGTTGATAACATACAGAAAAAACATTATGAATTACCATTTTGTTAAGAATAAGGAATGAATTTTTCCAATAATAACTTAAATTTTTAACCATGTTCTAAGGAGAAATATATATATAAAATATCCATGGGTTTTCTAAATCTAGTCATAATACATATATTAAAGAAGTATTGAAAAATAAAAGTTGAAATAATTCAAGACTGAATTGTTTTTGGCATATAATCTTTCTAGTAAAACATGTATATACATAATAGGAGATTATTGAGATTAAAAAATTTCCACAATCTTAAGTGATAGAAATTTATCTCATATGCCATGATATATACTGAAGTTTGATATTACTGATGCATGATGCTTAGTATGTGAATATCAAACAGATCCAACATAACTGCACTGACTTATAGTTAGGACTATTTGATAGTACTTAATAAATTAAAACATGATGAGTTACTGGTGTCTGGAGAACAAGGGTTATTAATGATAAATGGAATTGAACACTTGTATTCATTTATTTCAATTTGATCTAGCATCATAGTAAGGTTGATATGATATGTAAGAAAAAATTATTACAACCTTTGGTTTCCATATATACAATATCTAAGTATGTTGAAGAATATAATTCAACTTAAGAAGTGGTTTAACAAAATCCTATTTCTATTTTGGGTTATACCAAAAGAAAGAGTTTTATCATTATTATGATAATTCTTGACTATTGAATTAACAAAGATGTTAGTTTTTTGACATGGGAACAAGAGGTGGATACTTGGTAATATCACTACTTGAGGGATTTTCTAAAGTAAGTGATGTCAAAATAAGTAGATTATATACAAAGACATGTGTATTTACCAAGCCTAGTCACAAAAATATGGTAGGACGATCAGCTACATCCATACTTAGATAAATCACATTTAACATGTGAGTACTAACCAGTCATTTGTAGTTGGATCCAGTGAAATTAGGATTTTGTTGGAGTTGGTTCCCTAGAACCAACTATTTTTTACATTAGATTGCTTTTATATTAATAGATTAGAATATTAATACCTTATCACATATTGATTGATCTTATATATAACATTAATATGATAATGTCCTGGAATATCTTTTTCATTGAAAAGGTCATAGTAGTTCCCCATTATTATGTGACCTTGACGTTACATGATGATATTCTTAAATATTATTCTAAAATTGGATAAAATTCTATGATGGGACCCATAGTATGTATACTATCAATTATGAGTACTCATAAGAAGACGATCATTTATCTGATAAATTTTTCACTTGGTAATCTCTAGTATGAGAGATTATGAGAACATGCTTGCCTATAGGAATTCTGCATGTTTATGTGTCATTGTATATTCCTATTTTTGAGTATGTGTAATGGTCCCACTACAAGAAAACTGCCGTTTAGCAGCGGTTTTTTCGTGGCGGTTTTAAAAACCGCCGCGAAATGCCATAATTTTTATTTTTTTTTATTTTTATTTTTTTTTAATTTTTTTTGAGGATTAGCGGCAGTTTTTTAAAAACCGTCGCGAAATAGCGGCGGTTTCGGTAAAACTGCCGCGAAATGAAAGGAAAAAATAAAAAAACATGAGAAACCCCGAAATCACTAAAATGACCATAACTTTTGATCTGGGCGTCCGTTGAAGCGCCACGACCAGTCAAATCGAAGCTCATGAAGAGATCTAGAGGCAAATATAATCAAAACCATGAGATGGTCTAAGGTGCGGAAGATATTAATGTTATAAGAATGTTGAAAAAAGTTCTCCAACTTCAAATGACCATAACTTTCGCTCCGGGTGTCCGTTTGGGCTCTACCACATATTAAATCGAAGCCAGCGAAGAGAGATATGAACTATATTGATACTAGAAAGCTTCTGTCGTCTTTTTCGACCCCAAAAAACCCTCCTAAGGCCTCCAAAACCCCGTTTCCGTCACCGGTGCCCTGTCGAACTTGTCTTCAAACAGACCTAACTTTCGATCCGCATGTCAGTTCGGACACCTCCACCTGCCAGATCATAGCTCGTTCCATGAGCTTCAATTTGACTGGTCGCGATGCCCACATGCACTTCTGGATCATATGTTATGGCCTTTCTAGTGAGTATCAGGTTTTTTATGTTTTTCGATGCCTCGTTTCTAGCACCCGTTCCCCGTTAGCTTTTTTTTAAATGGTCATAACTTCCGATCTGCCTGTCCATTCGGACTCTTTCACCTATCAGGTCGAAGATTGTTTCAGGATCTTTGATTTGACAGGTCGTGGATCTAAAACGGACTCTTGGATCATAAGTTATCTCCGTTAATCTGAGTCCTATGTTTTTGTCTCTTTATGATCGTTTTGACGGGTTTTAATGGTTGCTCCATTTATTACTATTTATTTGGGTTTCCATGACTTGTTATCTTTATAAATGCTTTTTTGTGGGTTATTATGATGATTATGTTGAATTATTAAGGGGTTTTCCAAAGTTGTCATGAGTTTTCATGCGTTCTCATTCTTTCGAATGCCTCATTCTTCATATGCTTCTCCATCCGTTTTCATGCGTTTTCATGATTTTTCATCCATTGCCACGTCTTTTCATACTTTTTCATGTCTTACCTTTATTATTTATTATTTATTATTTATTATTTATTTATATTTACTTATTTTTATTATTTATTATTTATTATTTATTTTTTATTAATAATTGTTTATTAGTACTAATAATAAAATATTATTATTAATAATAATATTTGTTAGTGGTTATTTATTATTTATTATTTATTATTTATTATTTATTATTTATTATTTATTATTTATATTTATTTATTATTTATTATTTATATTTATTATTTATATTTATATTTATTATTTATTATTTATTATTTATTATTTATTGTTCATTATTTATTATTTATTATTTATTATTTATATTTATTAATTATTAATTATTTATATTTATTTATTATTTATTATTTATATTTATATTTATTTATTATTTATATTTATTTATTATTTATATTTATTTATTACTTATATTTATTTATTATTTATTATTTATTATTTATTATTTATTATTTATTATTTATTATTTATATTTACTTATTATTTATTAATTATATATTTATTTATTATTTATATTTATTTATTATTTATTATTTATTATTTATTATTTATTATTTATTATTTATATTTAATTATTATTTATTAATTATATATTTATTTATTATTTATATTTATTTATATTTATTATTTATTATTTAGATTTATTAATTATTAATTATTAATTATTTATATTTATCTATTATTAATTATTAATTATTTATTATTAATTATTTATTATTTATTATGTAATATTTATTATTTATTATTTACTATTTATTATTTATATTTCTTTATTATTTGAATTTATTTACTATTTATATCTATTTATTATTTATTAGTTATTAGTTATTATTTATTATTTATATTTACTTATTATTTATTATTTATATTTATTTATTATTTATTATTTATATTTATTTATTATTTACTATTTACAATTTATATTTATTTATTATTTATATTTATTTATTATTTATTATTTATATTTATTTATTATTTATTATTTATTATTTATTATTTATTATTTATATTTATATTTATTAATTATTTATATTTATTTATTATTTATTATTTATATTTATTTATTATTTATTATTTATATTTATTTATTATTTATTATTTATTATTTATTATTTATTATCTATTATGTATTTTCTATTGTTTATTATTAGTTATTAATTATTAATTATTAATTATTAATTATTTATTATTTATTATTTATTATTTATATTTATTTATTATTTATTATTTATATATGTTTATTATTTATTATTAATTATTTATTACTTATTATTTATTATTTATTACTTATTATTTATTATTTATTATTTATTACTTATTATTTATTATTTATTATTTTTTATTTTTTATTTATATTTATTAATTATTAGTTATTTATATTTATTAATTATTTATATTTATTATTTATATTTATTAATTATTTATATTTATTAATTATTTATATTAATTATTTATTTATTATTTATTATTTATATTAATTATTTATTTTTTATTTATATTTATTTATTATTTATTATTTATTATTTAGTATTTATTATTTAATATTTAATATTTAATATTTAATATTTATATTTATTTATTATTTATTATTTATTATGTATTATCTATTGTGTATTATTTATTATTTATTATTTATTATTTATTATTTATTATTTATTATTTATTATTTATTATTTATTATTTATATTTATTAATTATTTATATTTATTAATTATTAATTATTAATTATTTATATTTATTTATTATTTATATTTATTTATTATTAATTATTAATTATTAATTACTTATTATTAATTATTAATTATTTATTATTCATTATTTATTATTATTGAGTTTATACCTATTATTTATGTATTATTTTTTTTTCAATTAATATATATAAGTATATTTAATTCTGTTTGTTAACCACATGACGAGCTTGCTGGAGTGGTAAAGTCTTTGGAAAATATGCAAGAGGTTAGGGGTTCAAATCTCACCAAACGCAATATTTCTTTATATTGCATGGGCATGTGCATGGGCATGTGCATGGGCATGTGCATGAGATGTGCATGCATGGAAAGGTGAAGTTAGGTCTGTTGGGTGTGTCACGAATGATGTGTTATTAATGAATAAGTCGAGGAAGGATTTTTTCCTTTTCATCTTTATGAAAGTTGATATCTCATCCCTTTTATTGAAATAGGACCATCACATTAAATTCCATGGTCATGGTTTAATAACAAGTTTATTTTATATAGTTAAAGAAATACATATCAAGCATATAGGTTGATGAAACAGGTATGTAACCTTTTTTATGATATATAATGATAAAAGGATTATATTACACAGTGAGTGTTTATATGTGGTTATTATCATTGCGATATATCATCTTACTCTATGGGTGCCTTGATTCATTGTTAGATAGTAATCTTGGACTTTAAGTAAGCCCACCTAATGTCATTGAAGAAGAGGTCAAGTGGGTCGCACACAAAGTGTTTCCCTTGATCTTAGTCAAATATTATTTATATTTATATTTAATAGTTGGTATTAATATTATTCTTCTAAAAGAAAAGTAATATTTCTTAAGGATTTATTAAATGATCTAAAATATTAAAAAAATATGTATTCTCAAGGTAATTGTTTGATTACTTGAATATATAATATTTATTTATCTCTTGTTAATTTTCAAGGTAATAAATAATTATTTATTCATTAATAAATAATTTATTGGGTAAATATCAAAATAAATATGTTATTCACCATTCTGTGAATGTAATATTTCATTTCTTTATTGAATGTATAATATTTATCTCTTGTTATTCATGAGGTAATAAATAAATATTTATTAATCAATAATTTTTTTAATATTAAAATAAATATTTTATTCACCAAATCATGAATATAATATATATTTATGATATTTATTCTAAAATTCAATAAATGTCAAGGAGGACGAGTAGGCCCGACCGGTTATTGGTCCCATAATAAATATTTAACTACCAAACTATATCAAATATTTATCATTGTGTGGGTTAGCGCACACCATTTAAAATAATAATAATAATATTATTTTACATGATATGGGGTTTCTTTTGGGTTTAACATATTTTTAAGGTACATTGTGCAATTAATTAAAATGAAACCCTAACCCTAGGTCTATAAATAGATAATTATGAGAATTGTGAAGGTCGATCATTGTGCACAACATTCTCCTCCCTAGAGAATTCAATCTCAAGGATGAATTTCTCTTGGGTTTTCTCTTATGCTCGAGATATTCTCTCTTCCTCAATTTCTCTCAATCTAGAGAGATCAAGATACAATCCTTTCAAGACTGAAGATATCGTGATTGCGATTAAGGGAGAGATGTAAGGCGATTGGTACTACCAAATTGGCAACCAGAGTACTGTCAATAATTTTATGAGATCAAAGAAGAATGTGTGGATCACTTTAAAGTGTGGATGATTGTCTCATATCGACCATTCAAGGGCCTAGTGCTCTACTAATTTGTATAGAGGCACTCTAGTTGAATCATTGGTGATGACACTTTTTTTAAAGTCGATTATTTTTGTTTTGATTGTATTTTGATTGGGGGGTTTGTTTCCAGAGATTAAATGAAATGATTGATTAATTAATATTTATTTAACAATTTAATAATTATTGTGGTGAGTTCATAATTATGGATTTAAGCTTGTTATATCCTTGAACTTTTCTATATATTTCATTAAATTAACATCCACTTCATAAGATGATTTTTATCAGAATTTCCAAATGTTTTGGATTTAATCCAAGCTTCAACTAGGGTATTAATATCAATAAATTATTTTCGATGGAAGGTTCAATATTTCATGAAAACGTGTGTAATTGTGGTTTTAATAATCCATGGAATCCACATATCAAACAAAACATGTCATTAATCCATGACATTTGTTCAACATACAAAATATTAATTTAAAGAATATTAATTGAGTAAAAGCTCTCAATCACTTAACATCCCCAAATTATGACTCAAACCAATGGGATATTTACTCATCCATTTATATGGTTAGTAATCTAGTTTATGATTGTTATGGTGATGAGTTAAAAGAAAATGAGAAAAATAGGATAATAAAAGAGTAGTGTGTCGAACACACACACAAATAGTGAATAGAATTAAAAACAAATTTTCTATTGAATGAGAAATAAAAAGAAGGGATTGATTTTCAACTTGATTTAATTTTTTTTAATAAAATTAATATTAAAAAATAGAGGATGGATTATAATAAGAGATAATGAGAAAGAAAAATGTATTAAAATATAATTACAACAAAAACACTTAAGAGATTACAAACTAATAATAATGAAAAAGTAAATCAAAAGAATCATAGAGGAATGGTATATAAAGTATAAACTTGAGTATGGAAGATTTTCCAAATCCTTTTTCAGAGCCTTGGTCATGCCAACCTATCCTCTTTTTCTCTGAAATTCCAACCCCTTGCAAGGAGAAGAGGGGGATGTATTTATATCCCAAGGTGGCGGGCTTTTTGCATTCCAAATATTCCCCTAAAGTTAGATTGATAATTTTATAATTAAAACATCCAAATATGATGAAATATTATTCTTCAAAGTATACCCTCCAAATTCTACATCCATTGGACTTTTTTAGCCAAAGTTATGGCTGTTTTACTAAACAATTTGTAGTTGTCTATTTTTATCAACACTTTTTCAAAGGCCAAAATGTGAATGGATTTTTGAATTTGAATATGCCATAAAATCCGAACCATTTATTCTAAATTTTTTTCCTCTCATATATTTTATTTTAATCTATAAAATAGTTGCTCAATTTTATGTTTATATCAAGAGAAAAGTCAAGTATTGTGTGTTGATTTTAAATCCTTAACAGAATAGTGGGCCAAACTTTTATGGATAAATTGGCCCCTTATTGGTTCATTTGGGACTTGAAATTTTTATCCATGATTACTTTGGATAATAAATAATATATTATGGAGTTTCATTAAATTTGGGCTTCTTTATTGATCCCATAAATTGTATCATTATGGATGGTTCGGTTTTCTCAATAGATTTTTTGGGCCTTCTTGTGTGGATCATATGACTCTTCAAATGGATGAATTGGACAAAGATCCATTATAATTATATGTTGTAATTTTAATAAAGAAAACTAAAAATGTTGAATAACATAATTTGGATTAATATTATAAAATATATGATCAAAACATTAAACTATAGTTTAATTAAATTAACTTGAACGATACTCTTCTTATGTGTTTATGATCAAAACATGAACATTGATCGAAAATTAATCATTTTTAAGTAACAATTATATGATGTGAGTAATTTAAAATCAGTAATTAATATTTATTATCAGTTACCCCACACTTAGTCTTGTGCATGTCCTCATGTATATCAAATAAAAACATAACTAAATCATTTTTACACAGCAAAAAATATTAAAATTTTGTTTTCACCAATTAGGAGGGTCTAGACTAGTTCACTCATCCATAAAGTATTCTAGCAAAAATTATTACAGAAATAATGTTTCAAAAAAAATTAATTTTTCATGATCAAAATTATAAATTGAAAATGTAGGCACTCATAACTTACTCCTCTCAAGATGATGAAAATTTATTTTTGGAGGTTCACTCATTCACCAAAAAAAGTGAAAATCTTAGAGTTTGAAAGAGCTCTTAGCCTCAATTCCCTATCCTAATGTTTATAAGAATAAAGAGGTATTTTTAGTGGTTTTTCTGTGGCTATGAGATGGTAGGAATATAGTGTCGAAAAGAGTGGAAAAGAGGGGTAAAACACCAACAAGGGAAAATCAATGGACAATTTTTTTTCTAAAATGAAACATGGAAGGAAATGGAAACACATATTTAAAAGGGCATGATTTTGTGAAGCAAGAAACAAAAGAGGAAGAAAATTTGAATGGGATGAGAAGATGAAATATTTATAAAACAAAAAAATTCTCCCAATGACATAAGTGTTTTTTTAATTCTTTTTTCATTTTTTTGAAAGTTTAACTTGAAACATATCTCATACTCATCTCCCACCCCATGTTTGATCTCCTCTCAAAACTAATTATAATAGTTATAACAAGATAAAAGGTTGAGGAAGAGTGATTTATGAACCACCCAAGACACAACCCATTATTTTTTTCTTTTTTTTCTTTTTTTTTCATATAATTTTTTTGAACACTTTTCAATTAAATTTGTACAAGATTTCATAAACATATATACATTCCTGAAACTCACCAAATAAAAACCTCTCACCCGCACTAAAATGGATGTTTTTCCTCAATCATATGATAACACATTGAAAATCAATAAAAGGGTACCCAAAATGAAATCCATTTCCCCACACTTAAATTTCAATAAACTATGAAATTAAAATCTATGTAGATGTTAGGTGAGATAATGTATTGGTCTTTTAATTTGGATATCAACAAAAAGTTTTTCATAGACTCGAAGTGGCTTTCAAAATGAGGATAAATGTAAGGGTAAAGGGAGGTTATTTGGATATTATATTTATCATGTGGTAAAGACAATTCCTCTATCATATTAATGTACACTAAAGTAGAAAATTAATCTCAAAGGTCCACAAACTAAAAACTCAAGACTCATAATCAGGGGTAAAAAAAAGCACAAAATGAAAATATGGTCATCGGTGACCATGGACAGAAATCTAATGTTATTCCTCATGGTTGGGGAATAATAATTTTCCAAATCAAAAACTAAGCATTCAAAATTTATTGTTCATGACATAAAATTCTTTATCCAAATTTATGATGAAGAAACAAAATTTTTGAGATGGAAAAATTTCTTTTGACTCCCAAAAATGGTTTGGAAAAAATTTCAAAAGTGGCTGGTGAGTAATTATGACTATTTTTTTTCATATTTTTTTTATTTTTTTATTTTTTTTGTTTTTTTATAAAGACACACCCATGGGAATGAGAAAGAGGAAATAAAAAGTTTGATAAGGAAAGTGGTAAAAAAATATTAGAATGAGTGAGGAAAGAGAGAGAGAGAGATAAAGAGAGAAGTTAAAGGGAAAGAGGTTCCCCCTAGTTTGGATTTTGTGGATTTCCATCTCCATCTAGTGTTGGGTCTACCACAGTGGTTGGGGATTCAATGAAAGTCGATGTGGTTCCTGATATGTGTGTCCTCTCATGTTGATACTTTAACCGATGTCCATTGACCATGAATGTCCTTTTGGAAGAGGGGTCTTGGACTTGAAATACACCAAATGGGTAAACATTAATAATAATAAAAGAACCTTCCCAATGAGAATTAAGCTTACCTAGGTGAAGCCAAAATCAATAATTAAAGAGAATTACCTTTTCAAATTCATGAAATACCTTTCACAGGTTGTGTTTGTTGCGAAGTGCCCTAGACTATTCTTTATAGAGATTGGAATTCTTGTAAGAATCTAGTCAAAGATCCTCCAGTTCTGTTAACTACAACAATCTCTCTTCACCGGATTTTTCACAATCAAAATTACATGTTTTGACAGCCCAGAATGACTTATGTTGGATTTCAACTGGTAAATGTCATGCTTTAACAAAAACTAGCCTAAATGGAGACATCTCAATGGGTGCTTTATAGGCAGTTCAATAAGCCCAAAGCGCTTCACCAAGTCTTTCTATCCAGTATTTTCTAGTGGGATTTACAATTCTATCAAGCACTCTTTTCACTATTCTATTATAAAGTTCATCCATGCCATTTTTTGGGTGTGATATGTAGTTAAAGTTTTATATACAACCCCATTAATTTTCAGAATAGATTCCATGGTATGATTATAGAAATGAGTTCCTAAGTCAATTATCAAGGAACATGGTGTTCCAAACTAGTAGAAGATGTATGTTTTTAGGAAATCACTAACAGTATGTGAATCATCCTTTCTAGTGGGTTTGGCCTCAACCCACCTAGAAGCATAATCAAATATAATAAGAATATATGAGAATACATTGGAAGAGAGATATGGTCCCATGAAATCGATTCCCCAAACATTAAAGATCTTAAAAAATATTAAGGGATTTTGGGGAATTTCATTTCTTTTAGAAATTATGCCAAACGTTTGTCAAGTTGGACATGATTTATAGAACTCATGTGAGTCCTTAAAGAGTGAAGGCCAAAAGAATCTAAGTCAAGGTCTTTTTAGGATGTCCTTTATGGTCCAAAGTGGTCAACACCATGCATTTAGTGAAAAAATTCCAAGATGGAGGAATGTTCATATTCATCAACACATCTCCTAATTACCATGTCTTCCCCAATTTTCCAAAGTTTATTATCTTCCAAAAAATATAATTTTGAATAAATTTTCAGCTTCACTTTTTATTCTTTTGAAAAGAATTTAGGAAAACACTAAAAACCAAGTAGTTTACAATTGGGGTATACCATGGTAATTTTGGAGTGAGAGATAATAGGTGTTTAGTTGGAAATTCAGGATCAATTATTTTATAATGAGAAAAAATATAAATTCTACTTTGGTGATCATTCACATTATTTTCTTTTCCAGGTCTATCATTAATCATAATGTCAAACTCTTGGAGCATCAGAATCCATATTATTTTCCTTGGTTAGGAATCACTTTTCTTGAGTTAGAACTTTATAGTAGAATGGTCTATAAAGATGATGATTTTGGAACCTAATAGATAGTGCTAGAATTTATCTAAGAAGAAAACCACAACTAAAAGTTAATTTATAGTGACAATGTAGTGAGATTGAGTTTTATCGAATGTGTTTGAGGAATAATAGATGGAATTCTTTGACCAAGAACTTCCCCAATGGACCTATCAGAAGAATCACACATCAATTCAAAGGGTAAGTATCAATATGGGGGTTGTATTATTGGGGAAGATGTAAGAAAAACTTTGAGTTCAATGAATGATATCTTTAAAGCCACATAGAAATGGAATATGTCATCATTTTGGAGTAGCTAAGTGAGTGGGATGGAAATCCTACTGAAGTTATGGATGAATCGCCAATAGAAACTGACATGACCAAGGAATGAATGGATGTGTAGAAATGATTTGGGTTTAGGAAGTGATTGGATAACCTCAAATTTGGTAGGATCGACTTGAATACCCTCTTGTGAAATTATGTTCCCTAGAACAATCCCATTAGTAATCATGAAGTGAAATTTTTCAAAATTTAGAACAAGGTTATATTTGACACATTTTTGATGGACTAGAGAGAGTTAATGCAAGAATGATTCAAATAAATCACTATAAATGATAAAGTCATCCATGAATACCTCCATGCAATGCTCAGTGAATTTAGAAAATATACTCATCATACACCTCTGGAATGTTATTGAAAAGGTAAAAAAGAATTCTTCTATATACATACGTTCCAAAGGGGAAAGTGAGTGTTGTATTTTCTTAGTCCTAAGGTGTGATTGGGATTTGAAAGTAGCTGGTGTATCTATCAAGAAAGTAGTAATGTAACTTTCCGATTAATTGTTATAGTATTTGATCAAGGAATGGAAGAGGGTAGTGATCATTTCATGTTTCAGCATTCAATTTTTGATAATCGAGGCACACACACCATTTGTTTTTCACTCGAGTTGTGACTACCTCTGAATTTTTACTTATGATAACAATTATCCCACCCTTCTTAGGTAACACTAAAATCAGACTAACCCATTCACTATCAAAAATCAGGTAGATAATACTAGCTTGAATAATCTTGGTGATCTCTTCCCTAACTACCTCAAGTATGAGTGTATTGAGTATTCTTTGTGGTTGTATGATTGGTTTGGATGATTCCTCAAGATGGATGTGATGCATGAAATGATAGGGTTGATTCATGGTATGTCATCTAGGTTCCAACCTAAGGCCTTTTTATTTTACTCTAACACCTAAACAAGTTTGGACTCCTCGGTTTTAGTAAGTGTAGAAGAGACAATGACAGGATGGGAGTGATCGTGGAAAATGAATGAATATTTCTGGTGTTAAGGAATAGTTTTCAGACTAGTCTCAACTTTCATTCATGGGATAGAAAACTCAGGAATGGAGGAAGGGACTTTAGTTGGTTTTGATTCACTTTACTTAATACTGTCCAAGGTGGAATAGTAGAGATCAGATATGATATGTGATTCAAGAGAGTTTTCAATATCCTCTAGACTAATGGAGTCTTTGAATGAGAGGTCAAAATAAACTTCCTCATTTATGAATTGGTAAATCATGGTGAAAATTTCACAAGTTCCACTCTCATTAAAACATGATGAACATGATGGAATGGGGTTGAATTGACTCTCATAAGTGTCCTCAAAATCATGGATTGATAAGGTAGAGTGATATGGGTATCTCATGGATTGAAAAATGTTGAACTTGACTAGTTGGTCACTAAATTTCATGGATAATATTCCCACATGGACATCAATCTTAGTTCTAGATGTTAGGTGGAATGGTCTTCCTAGAATTAGGGGAGATCGATAAGATTTCTTCACACCTTCCATGTCAAGGACATATAAATCATCTAGTAAGATAAGATCATTAACTTGGACAAGGACATTATCAATTATTCCCTCAAGTTTGATTGTAATTTTATTGGCTAATTGTATGACAACACTCATTGGGTGCAAGGGACCTAGACCAAGGTTGGAGAAGATGGATTAGGGAATCAAATTTATCAAGTATCCTAGGTAAATTAATGCATAATCAAAGTTGGTACTCCCTATTTAGCATGGAACAATAAAGGTCCTTGGATCTTTACACTTCATGGGAATAGACTGCTGGGTCGAAACATTTTCAATCATCCTAAGTTGCCAATTATGGGTGCACAATTCCTTAATAAACTTGGCATAATTAAGAATTTGTTTGATGGAACCTAAGAGAGGAATATTGAATTCAACACATCTAAATATGTTGAGCATTTTAGAACCAGGTTCAAAGGACTTCCTTGTCTTAGAGACGACATGAGGAAAAAGAATTAGGTTCCTTAGGGGAATGGAAGGAGGTTACGGAGTGGCTTAAAGTTCTTTTTATGGATTTTTGTTCTATTCATTTTCAAGATAAATATTAAAAGGTTAATTTTAGGATCCATCATGAGTTATGGAAATTTATTTTCCCAATATAAGTGCAATTTCACTTACATTTCCCTTGGGGTTAGGCAATAATTGAGTTGGGAGTTGGGAAGAATTGGATGGTTGATACTGGAAAAGGTGGGATGCAAGTTGACCAATTTGTCTTTCAATGTTTTTAAGTCTAGAATGGGTAAATTAGGAAAGATATTTCACAATGATATCACATGGTTTCTTGGAAGAAGAGTCATGTACCACATTGGGATTTCCTTGATTTTGGTTTTTGGAAAATCGATTGTATTGGGTTGGGAATTGAGAAGGCTCACTAAGAAGTGGAATATAGGAGGAGGAGGTGGATGATTGATCCTTTGAGGTTGATATAAAAAGGATAAGTTTTTTGGAAGTTACGACGACCTTGACTATATTACAATTGGTCTGTATTTTATTGAGGGAATTGAGGGGCAAGAGAGACAAGATTACCACACCTCAAGCCAGGGTTATAGGTAGAAGAGAAGGGATCAGAGTGGGCTTGTTGGAAGTTTCTAATAAAATAACCTGATTGTTGAGGGTTGGTGTTCTATTGATAATATGCTAAATTGATCTTCATTGGACTAGAAGGATCAGACAGTTCATCTTAAATCTATGAAAATGTGTTTGTTGGATGAACTGGTGAGCTACAAATTCCACAATTCTTGATAGGTATATGGAATAGATATTGTGGAGAAGATGAGTTTAGTACCCAAGGTTTCTGGTATGTAACCTTTTTTTGATGATTTTAGTGGTTTTAAAGTTAAGGGTGACGAATGGGAGAGTCAGAAGAACTTGGAATGAGTTTTGGGGCAAAAAGAGAAGCCGCACGGGCGGCGCACAGTTTGCCTAAACCGTGCGTCCAAACCGTGCATAGTTGGTCTTGGAGGTAGTGGCTTCTGCACAGGCAGTATACAGTTTCTCTAACCGTGTGGCCAAACTGTGCGATAAGGGTGACCGAGGTAGTAGCTAACGCACGGTTAGTGCACGGTTTGTCAAACCGTGTGGCCACTTAAACGAGATCCTATAAAGGTGGATCTCACACGTTTTTGCCTATAAGTGGCTTTTTTTTCCTCCTAAGTGGCCCTAACTCGGGATTTTGGTTCTCCTAAGGTCAAGGAGGGTTCTCCCATCATTCCGGAGGTGATCTGAAGGCTTCTCTTGACGAATCGAAGCCGGTTTCTTGAGGTATGTGATCTTTCTTGTTTGGTTTCTTAGATCTACTTAGATATACTTCTCCTATTCTCTCGGTTTATTAGATATACGCCCATTATGGGTATATATAAGTGTGTGGATGCCAAATATGACAAGATTTGGTCTTTATTGTGTTAGGAGAAGAGATCTAAGGAGGATCCTTGGCGAATCGGCCCGGTTTTCTTGTGCGTTCTCTGATTGTTAGGGTTTTCGTCAAAACCTTTGAGGTAGGAGGCTTCACTCTTTACTCCTCTTGTTTGAATTGATTGTCTTAGTTTCAAATTGGGTTATTTGAATGAAATTGATTGTGAAAATCATGGAATAAATCTTCTTTAGTGATTATTTATGGTTTTGATGAAATTGTGAAATCTTGGTGAATTATTGTGCAAAGTGATTTGGATTCTTGAATTTAAAATATTGATTTTAAATTATGGATTTTCTGGAATGGTAAATGGTTTGATGAAAGATGAGTTTTCAATAAAAGGGGTGTTTTATTGAAATGGTTGGGTATTGAAATGGCTTGATGAAATTGGTTCATTATTTGGTTTTCAATACGAGTATGGTTTTATTGAAATGGTTTGAAATGGTTGAACACACTTGGTTTTTATGGAAATGGTTTTCAATAAAATGTGTTTTATTGAAAGGATAGTTTTGGAATGATTGTTGTGAATGTGTAGTTTGTGTTCATGTTTCATATATGAGGCTTGGTTGAAATAGGACCTTATGCTCGGTGCCAAACATTTAATGGCACATGAGACTTTTAAGTACGAGGCTTGGTTGAAATATGACATTGTGCTCGGTGAAAAAGGTGTAATGGAACATGGGAAACAATTACCTTGTGACGACTTGGTAGATCTATAAGAAACCGCTCATGAGTATGGAACTGTCATAACGAATCATGCATGGTTGATTTCATGGGTTGTGAAATGGTTGGGTATGCCAAAACGGGATGTTTGTGAAATGGTTCGAAAGCTTGTTTGGTTATTTTTATGGAAAAACAACTTGTTGGAAAATTGATTTCACTTGAACTTGGATGCTTTTGAGTATGAATGGTTTTGGAAACTTGTTTATATTTAGTTATAAACTACTTTTGAGAAAATGTTTTATCTAAACTGTTTTTATATAAATGTCGATAACTCTTCTATCCTAGTGGCGTGAGTAGGGAAGTCATTGGGGAAAACCTACTGAGTTTTATACTCACCCCTGCTTTATCACTTTGGTTCTTTTGCAGATGTCATCTTTCGGGACACAGGTATAGGAAAAGCATCTTATTGATAGTGGTTTGTGGTGATGATTGGGAGATGTGGTGGTGCTTGGTTCATGGAGCTCGGTGTGGAGCCTTGGAGAGTGTCTCGGCTTGTTTTGGGTCTTTTTATTAGTCTTCCGCTTGGTACTATAATTTTGTGTTGGTTTGTATTTGTGGTGGAATAGCGTAGTTCTCTTTTGGTAATGCATGAGTTGGTTGTTGGATTAACATGCATCATATAGTGGTTGTTAGTGATGGTTTATTTTGTTTATTTCTCAAAGGGTAAATCATCCCCCACTTGAATTGGAACCCTTTGACATTTATTTCCAGCCTTTGGCATCTTGAGGATGTCGCTTAAGGCCAAGTAGCCCTCACTGCCTCCTCAATCCAATGAGGTAGGGGCGGGGTGTTACAAATGGTATCATCTTGTTCGGTCCTCACCTAACTAGTGGTCATCGATGTTCTTGGTTCTGGAGTTGAAATTAATTCTTTTCTATTCCTTGGGTCAAAATATTAGACAAGAGTAGGATTGTCGGAACTTGAAATGTATAGCATAAAAGGACGTAGCTAACCCATTTTTGCTGAACTTCAAGTTACCAGGGTGTTGGGTACATAAGTGTTTTGAATACACTTCTAGAATGTTGGAAATCTCATTGTCATGGGTTTATCCAATGAGATGAGCATGACATGCATTATAGAGGAATGAATTCCCACTAGGATTGCATATCTCATTGTGAGGAATGAGTAAGGATTTTGTGCAAGATGCGTTTTTTTGAAAAAAATACAGAAATTGTTTTCAAGTAAATGTTTTTGAAAACATGGTAGTTGTTGTATTTTGAAAATGGGTTGATTTTAAAAAGAAATGATGAATGTTTTCAAAATTTTTGAACATGGGAAAAAGGATGTTTGAGAACAATGTTGTGATATATGATGTGATAGAATTTGAATGCTAATCCATCAGTTTCTAGAGAGTGATATTGACGGAGGTTATTGTTGGCTTAGAAAATGGCACCCGGTAGGCGTCATCGGAACCAACCCGAAGAAGCTACAGAGAACGTGGTTGCACCTGAACCACGTATGAACCAAGAGCTGGTTCAGAGTATTGTCCAAGCTTTTCAAGATGTGGATACGGGGAACCAGAGGAATGAACCATGGCATGTGGATCATACCATCCAGTTCATGAAGCAAAATCCACCAACCTTTCGGGGTGATGCTGAAACCGAAAAGGTGGAGGTGTGGCTAAGTAGGATGAATCGTATCTTCGACTTCATCGGCACACCATCAAAGATCAAGGTCAATTTGGTGACGTATATGCTGGAGGATCTTGCACAAAAGTGGTGGGAGATAGTGGTGTAGGCTAAGGTGGATCAAGGCCTAGGCTGGGAGGAATTTGATGAATTGTTCAATAAACAATTCTATCCTCACACACTCAAGATCCAGAGGACGACAGACTTTTTCAGCATAAAGCAGGAGAATCTATCTGTCACATAGTATGTGGATAAATTCATGAATTTAGTGTGCTTTGCACTGGAAGTTTCTGCAAGTGCGTCGCTGAAGGCACATATCTTTGAATCAGGGTTGCGACAGCAGATTCGCTTGAATATAGTCGTGCTCTGTATTAAGAATTATACGGAGATGGTAAACATAGAAACAGTACCTGAAAGAGACACATCATGAGTTATGGGAGGAGGAAGTATGATGATACCCATGGGAACGGGTGGGAACTCTAATGCTGGGAACAAGTGGAAGAGGGACACCTACTTCCAAGGTGGGAGTGCGAATCAGAATCAGACGGCTGGATCAGTGAATCTTCCTCTATGACCCATGATGAAAGCAGGGTGTTTTTAATGTGGCGTGATTGATAACATGAAACGAGAATGTACAACACCACCGAGAGCATGCCACAATTGCAATAAGATGGGGCATCTTTAGCGATATTTTTGCAGTGCTCCACGGTCGGGTGTTTATGACACTTTTCAGGTGTCGCAAGCATCTTATTCTTTGATAGGGAAAGGACAACAAAATCAGTCTCTTCATCATAACAGAGCTATCCATGGTGATTCTCAAAATACCATGACTCCTCAACCAGGGAAATCTCAGCAAGGCAACAAGGAGAACAGTGCAACCACGGAGCATTTGTATGAAGTTGAGCAGATGATGGTCGATGATCAGGCTGGACCATCTATGGTGAGAGGTATAATTATTTTGAATTCTACCCTTGTGCAAGTGCTCTTTGATACTAGTGTATCGCATTCCTTCATTTCTTCTCGTGTTTTTGACTTTTTATGTTTAAAACTGGAAATGATGCCTTCTGTTTTGAAACTGAAAACTCCTCTTGGTGAAAGAGAATGTCAAGTCTTTGTGTGTAGAGCATGTGCTATAACTATTGATGGAGCTGAGTTAAAATGGGACTTCTCAATGTTGGACATGGATGTCTATGATTTAATATTGGGTATGGATTGTTTGACAATGTTTAAGGCTCACATCGACTGTTATAGGATAACGGTTAGTTTCACGACTGAGGATGACATCAACCATCTCTTCAGAGGGGAGATGATGGTAAAGAATGGTGCAAAGAGCTTGTTGGCACCAATGGTGGGAATGATCTCTTACCAACTGGTAGCATTGAAATTTTCATCAATGTAAGAGATTGAGGAAAATAGTTTTCCAGCTGTGGTGGATCAATTTCCAGATGTCTTTCCCAAGAACTTCTCAGGGTTACCACCTCTAAGGGAAGTGGAGTTTATGATTGATCTCCTTCTGGGGACCAGTCCTATTTCCCTTCTGTATTATAGGATGGCATGAACAGAGTTACAGGAATTGAAAGTGCATTTAGAGGAGCTGGAAGGCAAGGGTTTCATTCGGCCAAGTTCATCTTCGTGGGAAGCACCAGTTTTGTTTGTGAAGAAGGCAGATGGAACTCTCCGGATGTGTGTTGATTATCGTAAGCTTAACCAAGTTATGATAAATAATAGATATCCACTTCCACGCATTGATGATATGTTCGATCAATTAAGGGGAGCCCAGTGGTTCTCCAAGATTGACTTGCAATCAGGATATCACCAATTGTGAGTTCGGAAGGAGGATATTCCAAATACAGATTTCAAAAGAAAATATGGCCACTATGAATATGTAGTCATGCCTTTCGGTTTAACGAATGCACCTTATATCTTTATGGCTTTGATGAATCATATATTTCAGCGATATCTCGATTCTTTTGTTGTCTTGTTTGTGGACGATATCTTGGTGTATTCAAAAACAAGGATTGAGCATGAGGTACACCTGGAAATAGTGTTACAAATCTTGAGAGATCATCGGTTTTATGCCAAATTATCAAAGTGTGATTTTTGGATATGGGAAGTACGTTTCCTTGGCCATGTCATTTCTGAGAAAGGAATTTCTGTTGATCCTGAAAAGATAGAAGCAGTTATCTCATGGAAACCACCGAAGAATGTGTTCGAGATATGAAGTTTTCTTGGTTTAGCTGGTTACTACCGATGCTTTGTGCGTGATTTCTCACGACTAGCTTCACTAATGACATCTCTGAAAAAGAAGAATTCTCCATTCCAATGGATAGAAGAATGTTAGAAATCCTTTCAGGTACTGAAAGTTCTTTTTACATCAGCACCTATCTTGATATTACCAGAATCAGTACAGGGGTATGTGGTGTATTGTGATGCTTCAGGATCGGTATTGGGTTGTGTTCTCATGCAATGAGACCATGTGGTTTATTATGGTTCAAGGCAGTTGAGGGTGCATGAGAAGAAATACCCAACACATGATTTGGAGTTGGCTGCAGTCGTCCATGCTTTGAAAACATGGAGACATTATCTCTTTGGTGAGAAATTTACTGTGTTTACGGATCACAAAAGCTTGAAACATATTTTCTCACAGTGAGATTTGAATCTGAGGCAAAGGAGATGGATGGAGTATCTCCAGATGTTTGACTTTGACTTAATATACACACCGGGAAAAGGAAATTTGGTGGCAGATGCATTGAGTAGAAAGTCATATGCTCAGTTGGCGAAATAAGCTTCAGATGAATAACAGTTGATGTCAGTCTTAGTCGGCATGCATGTGGAATGTGAAGACCGAGGTGATGAGGCTGTTTTCTTTTCAATGAAACTTGTTCCTGATTTAGTAAAGATGATCAAAGAATCACAAACATTTGATGCAAAATGTCTGGTTGTAAGTTCAAAACTCAATGGTGGGGAGACCATTGATGGCTAGAAACTTGATGGGGGTTCAGTTTTGTGTTTCAGAGATCAGATGGTTGTACCTATGGTTTGTTAGGAACTATTCATTCACGCTTACCACCATTCAAGATGGGATATACACCCAAGTACACAGAAAATGTATAAGGCGTTGCAGGTGCAGTTTTGGTGGAGAGGCATGAAAAAGAAGGTGGTCGAGTTCATATCGCGGTGCTTAAATTATCAATAGGTTAAAGTAGAGCATCAGATTCTAGCTGGTATGTTACAGTCTTTACCAATCCCAATGTTGAAATGGGAACAGATAGCAATGGATTTTGTTACAGGTCTTCCAAGAACGGTCTGGAGACACGATGCCATTTTGGTGATAGTGGATCGTCTAACCAAGTCGGCCCATTTCATCCCTATTCGGGAAACTCATACGGTGGAAGATATTTCAAAAATCTATATCCGAGAAGTGGTAAAGAGGCATGGTGCACCAGTGTCTATAGTCTCATATAGAGATCCGAGTTTCACATCTTATTTCTGGAAATCATTACAGCAAGCCCTCAGAACTCAGTTGACCATGAGCACGACGTATCATCCTCAGACGGATGGGTAATTCGAGCGGACGATACAAAATTTGGAAGATATGTTCTGGGATTTTGTAATGGATTTTGGTGGCTCATGGGAGGATCATATATCCTTAGTGGAGTTCTCATACAATAACAGCTATCGAGCCTCGATACGCATGGCTCCGTTTGAATCATTGTATGGACGTCCTTGTCATTCTCCACTATGCTGGGTGGAAATGGGTGAAACTTCACTAGTCGGGCCAAGCCTTGTCCAAGAGACAACAGAGAAGATCCATTTGATTATAAAGAGGATGGAGATGGATTAGATTCTTCAGAAATATTATGTATATCACCGTCGAAGACCGTTGTCGTTCGTTGTGGGTGATCATGTCTTCTAGAGGATATCTCCAAGGCTTGGACATCGTCATTTCGGGAAGTAGGGCAAGTTATCCCCTAGATACATTGGCCCTTTTGAGATACTGGAATGGGTTGGAGAGGTGGAATATCGGTTGGAATTACCACCATGGTTCAGTTTGTTGCATAATGTGTTCCATGTATCTCAGTTGAAAAAGTATCAGCCCGATCCTGACCATATGATCAGATGGGATCACGTTGACCTTGAGCCAGATGCTTTGTTGATACATATCCCGGTACAAATTGTTGATAGGAAAGAGGAAGTCTTGTGTGGAAAAAGCATAATTCTAGTGAAGGTATTATGGAAGCACGGTCAGATTCAGGAAGAGACTTGGGAACGTGAAAAGGAAATGAAAGAGCATTGGCCAGAACTCTTTTAGTTGGCTGAAGGTTATCTACTTTTTGAGGACAGAAAGACCAATGTTGGGGAGAATGTAGTACCCACGGTTTCTGGTATGTAACCATTTTTGATGTTTTTAGTGGTTTTAAAGTTAAGGGTGATGAATGAGAGACTCGGGAGAACTTAGAATGAGTTTTGGGGAAAAAAGGGAAGCCGCACGGGCGGCGCACGGTTTGTCTAAACAGTGCGGCCAAACCGTGCGTAGTTGGTCTTTGAGGCAGTGGCTTCTGTACGGGTGGTGCATGGTTTGTCTAACCATGTGGCCAAACCATGCGAGAAGGGTGACTGAGGCAGTATCTAACGCACGGTTAGCGCACGGTTTGTCAAACTGTGCGAACTAACCATGCGACCACTTAAACGAGATCCTATAAAGGTGGATCTCATGCATTTTTGCCTCTAAGTGGCTCGTTTTACCTCCTAAGCGGCCCTAACTTGGGATTTTGGTTCTCCTAAGGTCCAGGAGGGTTCTCCCATCATTTCTGAGGCCATCTGAAGGCTTATCTTGACAAATCGAAGCTGGTTTCTTGAGGTATGTGATCGTTCTTGTTTGGTTTCTTAGATCTACTTAGATCTACTTCTCTTATTCTCTCGGTTTCTTAGATCTATGCCCGTTGTGGGTAGATCTAAGTGTTTGGATGCCAAATATGATGAGATTTGGTCTTGGTTGTGTTAGGAGAAGAGATCTAAGGAGGATCCTTGTCGAATCGGCCTGATTTTCATGTGCGTTCTCCGGTTGTCAAGGTTTTCGTCAAAACCTTTGAGGTAGGAGGATTCACTCTCGCCTCCTATTGTTATAATTGATTGGCTTAGTTTCAAATTGGTTTATTTGAATGAAATTGATTGTGAAAATCATGTAATAAATCTTCTTTAGTGATGATTTATGGTTTTGATGAAATTGTGAAATCTTGGTGAATTGTTGTGAAAAGTAATTTAGCTTCTTGAATTTAAAATATTGATTTTAAATTATGGATTTTCTGGAATGGTAAATGGTTTGATGAAAGATGTATTTTCAATAAAAATGGGTGTTTTATTGAAATGGTTGGGTATTGAAATGGATTAATGAAATTGGTTCATTCTTTGGTTTTCAATAAAAGTATGGTTTTATTGAAATGGTTTGAAATGGTTGAACACACTTGGTTTTGATGGAAATGGTTTTCTATAAAAGGTGTTTTATTGAAAGGATGGTTTTGGAATGATTATTGTGAATGTGTAGTGTGTTTTCATGTTTCATATACAAGGCTTGGTTGAAATAGGACCTTGTGCTCGGTGCCAAACGTTTAATGGCACATGGGACTTTTAAGTACGAGGCTTGGTTGAAATATGACCTTTTCCTCAATGCCAAAGGTGTAATGGCACATGGGAAACAATTTCCTTATGACGACTTGGTAGATCGATGAGAAACTGCTCATGATTATGAAACTGTCATAACGAATCATGCATGGTTGATTTCACGGGTTGTGAAATGGTTGGGTATGCCAAAACGAGATGTTTGTGAGATGGTTTGAAAGCTTGTTTGGTTATTTTTCTGGAAAAATAACTTGTTGGAAAATTTATTTCACTTGAACTTGGATTCTTTTGAGTATGAATGGTTTTGGAAACTTGTTTATATTTAGTTATAAATTTCTTTTGAGAATTTTTTTTTATCTAAAATATTTTTATATAAATGTGGATAACTCTTCTATCCTAGTGGCATGAGTAGGGAATTAATTGGGGAAAACCTACTGATTTTTATACTCACCCCTGCTTTGGCACTTTGGTGCTTTTGCAGATGTCATCTTCCGGGACACAGGTAAAGAAAAATCATATTATTGATAGTGGTTCGTGGTGATGCTTGGGAGATGTGGTGGTTCTTGGTGCATGGAGATCGGTGTGGAGCTGTGGAGAGTGTCTCGACTTGTTTTGGGTCTTTTGTTTAGTCTTTCGCTTGGTACTCTAATTTTGTGTTGGTTTGTATTTGTGGTGGAACAGTGTAGTTCTCTTTTGGTAATGCATGAGTTGGTTGTTGGATTAACATGCATCATATAGTGGTTGTTAGTGATGGTTTGTTTGGTTTATTTCTCAAAGGGTAAATCATCCCCCACTTGCATGGGAACCCTTCGACATTTATTTCTAGCCTTTGGCATCTTGGGGATGTCGCTTAAGGCCAAGTAGCCCTCACCGTCTCCTCAAGCCAATGAGATAGGGGCGAGGTGTTACAATGAGGTTGGGGATTTGGTAGACACAACTTGTAGATGTACAAGGCCTGTAAGTTCACTTATCCAATCGGTCATATTTTTGGGTGTTATGGATTGATTATCTTAGAATTATTTGACTTAAGCATGTGCTCAAGTATGGAATTGCTGTGTTTTTTCATCCATTTTTCTTATGAGATCTCATAAAGATTTAGAAGTTTTATCAACAAGAGCATCGCCACTTGCGACATCAATGAGTGTTCAATCTATAGCCAATAACTCCTAATAGATGTATCAGATCAAGAATTGGTCAGGGATTTGGTGGTGTGGGAAGGTTTCCATAAGCTTTTTGAACCTCTCTAAGAACTCATGGAGCGATTCATTAGGGAATTAATGGATACCACTTATTTAATTTTAAAAGAAGTGGTTCGAGAAGCAGGAAATAATTTCTCTCAAAAGATTCGCTTCATGTCATTGCATGTAGTTATTGAATCAGAAGGGAGGTAGTAGAGCCATGACTTGGCGGTGTCATCTAGGGAGAAAGGGAATGCTCTAAGTTTGATTTGTTCTTTATAAACCCCTTGAAGATTCATGGTAGAGCACACCACTTGTAACTCTTTGAGATGAAGATGTGGATCCTCACTGACTTGACCATGGAAATGAGGTAGAAGATGAATCAAACCTGATTTGATTTTGAAATCATCCTCAACATTTAGATGTTAAATATCAATGGGTTAGTAATTTATATTAGGGGAAACAAGTTCTTTAATGTCTCGTTCCCTAGGATTGGCCATATCTAGTTCAATTGGATGGGAAATTAATGGGTCTTGGGTGATTTGATTATCCCTAATGTTCCTCCTAAGTCAAATAAGTGTCCGCTCGATTTACAGGTCAGACAAATATGATGAATTTTTTTGGAGGATACAAGTAATTAAGAGATGTTTGGAAAAGAGGAGAAATATGGGGTTTTCTTTGTGTGTGTTTTTCAATTTTTTTTCAATTTTTTTGATTTTGTTTTACAAAAATAAAAAACAACCAACTACTAATTGAACCATACATAGTAACAAAACCATTTAAAGCTTGTTTTATTTTAACCTATCAACTGTTAAAGGTTCTGGTTCTCTACTAATGTGTATAGTGGCACTCTAGGTGAATCCTCAGTAATGGCACTTCTTTTAATAGTCAATTATTTTTGTTTTGATTGTCTTTTGATTGGGAGGGTTTGTTTGTAGATCTTAGATGAAATGATTGATTAATAAATATTGATTTAATAATTTAATAATTATTGGGGTGAATTAATTATTAGGGAGTTAATCTTGTGATATCCTTGATCTTGGTGATATATTTCATTAAATCAACATCCACTTCACAAGATGATTTTTTATCAGAATTCCTAAATTTTTTGGCTTTATTACAAGCCTCAACTAAGGTATTGATCTCAATAAATTATTGTTGATGGAAGATTAAATATCTCATTAAGCCATGTGTACTTTTGGTTATAATAATACATGGAAGTCACATTTCAAACAAAACATGTCATTAATCCATGACATTTTGTGTTCAACATACACAATATTAATTTAAAGAATATTAATTGAGAAAAATCTCCCAATCGCTTAACATCCCCAAATTATGACTCAACCCAATGAGAGATTTACTCATCCATTTATATGGTTAGTAATATGGTTTATGGTTATGAGTTAAAATAAAATGAAAATAATGGGATAAGAAAAGAGTAGTGCGCCGAACACACACATGAACGACGGAGAGAATTAGAAATGAATTTTATATTGAATGAGAAATAAAAAGAAGGGAGTTATTTTAAACTTTATTTAAATAGTTTTAGTAACATTAATATTAAAAAATATAGGGTGTATGATAATAATAGATAATGAGAAATAAACATTCTTTAAAATAGAATTACAACACAAACACTTATGAGATTACAAACGAAGAAGAATGAAAATGTAAATCAAAAGAAGCATGGATGAATGGTATCTCAAGTAGAAACATGATTATGTAAGATACTACCAAGACTTTGTAAAATCCTTGGTCATGCCAACCTATACTCATTTTTTCTGAAATTCTAACCCCTTGTAAGGAGAAGAGGGGAGTGTATTTATAGCACAAGGTGGGGGGTTGTTTGCATTCCAAATATGCCCCTCAAGTTGGATTGAAAATTTTATAATTCATACTACTGAATATGAAGAAATATTATTTTCAAAGGTTTTATATATATATGTTGACAATACACCCTACAAATTTTTCATCCATTGGAATTTTGTAACCAAAGTTATGACCATTTTACTAAACAATGTGCAGTTGTCTATTTTTATCAACACTTTTTCTAAGTCTGAAATGTGAATGGGTTTTTGAAAAGGAATATGTCCTCAAATATGAACCATTTTTTATAAAAAGTATTCCACCCATATCTTTTCTTTCACACTATAAAATATCAACTGGATTTTTTATATATATCAAGATAAAATCCAAGTATTGTGTGTAAATTTTAAATCTCAGATTGAATAGTGGGTTGGATTTTCATGAATCAATTGGGCCCCTTATTGGTTCATTTGGGACTTTAAATTTTTATCCATGATTCCTTTGGATAATAAATAACATATTAGGGAGTTTCATCAAATTTTGGATTCTTGATTGAGCACAGAAATTGTATCATTATGGATGGTCCAATTTTATCAATAGATTTGTTGGGCCTTATTCTGTGGATCATATGACACTTCAAATGGAATAATTGGACAAAGATAAATTCTAATTATATTCTATAATTTTCATCAGGAACACTAAAAAATAATAATCACATGATTTGGATTAATAGGTTGAAAGATATGATCAAAACATTAAACTATATTTTAATTAAATGAACTTGAACAATGCTCTTATTATGTGTTTATGATCAAAACAAGAACATTGATTGGAAATTAATCATTTTTAAGTGACAATTATATGATGGGATAAATTTAAAATAATGAATGAATATGTAATATCACACTGCTTTAGGGGATCTACTTTATGTCCTCATTTGTAATACCCTAAGTTTTTATGGACCTTTTTTTTCAAATAAATTTTTATTTATGTCTTGAAATACACTAAGTAAAACAATACTTTCACACAATACCAACTCGGGATATGTTACACTGAAAATTGACTTGGCGTATATTACTTGCAACACTGATGTTTCTACGAAACATCCTTTTATTGTTACAATTATTTAAATGAGATAATTATAACCTAGTCATTAAACTAAGTCATATAAATAGTAATAAATAATTTTAAAATATTGTTTGTAATTGTTTTATATAAATAAAATATATATTTATAATGAAAGATATAATTTTTGGTAAAGTCCTTATATGTTTAAAAATACTATTTTCTCAAATGAACTGCTTTTAATGTCCTTTTGTGAAAAATAATAAAATTAATTTTAAAAACATTTAGAAATTTAATTTGATAAAATAAAATTCATTTTTGAACTTATAATTTTTAAATTATCTTAGGGTGATTTTTTGGGATTTTTCTGAGAAACTTTATTTTTGGGTGAATAGTGAAAAAATACTGAATTTTAATTGAAAAATGATTTTTTCATATAATTTATTTTTATAGTTAAATTATATTTTAAATTAGTTAAAAAGTTTGATTATATATTATTTTTATAAATTAATCCAATTTTTTTCATTGGAACTAATTTCATTTTGAAATTGGATATAAAAACTTAGCAAACTTTCGATCATTTTTACTTTAAAAACCCATAGTGTTCTCCCATTAGTGGGATTAATTATAAATTATTTTTTGAGACATTTGTGATTGGAATTTGGAAAAATGGATTCCATATTTGGAATCATAATAATTTATAATTTATAATAAGTTCAACTTAGTTTTTGACCAAAAAGATTAGTGAATGTAATTAAAATTAATTACATCAATTATGGTAAAATTAAGCTTAACTAAGGAGTAAACCTTAAATTTAAGACCCAAAATGACATATAAACATGTACAAGATCCATTATATATACATATTTTGACCCTATCTTACCTTTTCTCAAATTGTTTCCATTATTGGATCCACTTGCAACATGAAAAACATGGGTGGAATTTTATCTTCAAATATTTAAAAGAGTGTCACTCCTCCTCCACTATAAAAAGGACTCCTCTAATCCACTTCTTTACACACCTAAAACATCTTAGGTTAGGAAAATATATACTAAAATATCCTACCAAAAATTCTATATTCCTTATTTAATCCTCCTCTTGGTCATAAATTATTCCAAGTAAGCCCTTTGGTGTAAACCAAAATAAGTTACCTGATTAAGAGGTAACACCCTCACTCAAACTCATTTATTTTATTTTCTTTATCTAATCCATCAATTAATATTATTCCATTATTATGAAAGATACCAGTATTATAAATATAATGATATTTTTTTATTATAATGTTTAAAACTACACTTACACACACCTTCGTCTAATGAGTAATGAACATACAATTTATGTGTACGACGAACTACCACCTCACGAAATGATGATTGTTCATTTTTCCTTCACCGCCACTCATGGTGGAAATTATGATGGAAAATATGTTTATATATGTTATATATTATATTTATTATTTATTTAATATTCTTTCATACTTTTTACAACACATATCTTTATACCATCCATTTGATGTAAATATGATAATTTCATTTGAGGAAGTGTGGACTACCACCCCCTCAAAGTGATGTGATTCATTCACACACTACATGGAATGTATTAAGGATAGGTTTAGTTAATTTATATGATATATATGATATAATAATTCTAATTTAATAATGATATATTTACATACATATATATATATATACATATTTCATTTACCTTCTTTCTTTCAATACGATAATAAAAACAGAAACAATGTTCATGCGTACGTACGACTTACCATCTCCATAAATGGTGTATTCCATTTCATAATTCTATATTATATAGATTATTATAATACAAATATAATGAATATAAATTATATTTATATCATGGTTTACATTTTGGAAATCGTGATATAAGTATAAGGACCAAAGATATAACAAATTAAGACACATGCAAAGAACAAAATGAATATTACCCAAAGTGATACCTTAACATAAGATTGTTAAAAAGAGGGTAATATAAGGTTATAATAAAACCATATATGGAATTAGATATAATAAAATTATTCTTTATAATATTTATAATAAACTTACATTTATTATACAAGAATCTTGTATGAGTATGAAGAGATTCAAGACATAAGGTAAGGGGATTTCATATCACTTTTTATTTCCATGAGACACATACTTTATTCACAACCCATTCCTTTTTTTTGGTGTGTATAATACCCATGTATGTATTAAATTATTATTATACCTAAATTTATTGGTATTTACATATCCATTATATGATATTTATTTCACGGGGTTTAAGTTTTAAAGGTTACCAAATCAGTAAAATAGTTTTGTCTCAATTTTCTTTCTTTGAGACTCATGTTTTGTTATGAACCTAAATTATTTTCTGAGGTGTATATACTTCCATTTTACATGATATATCATTAATATACTTATTTTAATGATAATTTAAGATTCATGTAATGTAATTTTCTTATATGGAGAGTATGATCTTAAGTTACCAAGTGATAAGAGTTTATTGAAACAATCTCATCTCCTTTCAAGATTGTTTATCCTTATGATTCCTTTGATTAGATCTTATGATACATATCTCAAGAAAACTCATGAGTTTACTTATATTCTATTTATTCAAGATATACACATGTATTAGTACCATTTTCCCACTCTTTGGTACTTAATATAATTAATAAAATGTTTTTAAGAAAATATGACTGTATTTCTCTCTTCAGTCCGAAATATGTTTTATTTAAAAAACCATGCTTTCAAAAAAAAATTCAAATGATACTTGAAGATAATTTTCAAGAAAAAAGTATTTTAATAATGTTTTATTATTTTCAAATCTTCCTTTATAATTTTTCAAATTTATATTCAAATAAAAATTTTTTCAAAAGGTTTTATGATTTAAAAATAATTTTTTAAGAAAGAAAGGATTTTTTCCTTAAGAAATGTTTTTAAAATATATTTAAAATTTATTTCCCATATAAGATAAAATTAATTGGTTTTAATCATTCATTTATGGGGAAATTATTTGTTGTTTCTATTCATATTATTTCTCTAAATGTATTTTTTTGATTTCATGATGTTTATGAAACTTGTTTCTCTTTCACAAGTTGTATGCTTTTGAAACCCACTTATTTTCATGGGTTATATTTATGATGAAATGATTATGAAAACATTATTTTTCCATAGTTTATGATATGATTACATGTTTATAATACCCATTTTATTTCATGGGTCATGATATTATTGTTTATGAATTTTTTTCACATGTATGTATGATTTCATTATGAGATGGGTGGGACCTATATCTCCCACAAAAGAATTGGTTAAAGATTTATATCTCATTAGATAGACATGGATGGAATGATAAATGAAATTAGTTTAGTATTATAGGGATGGAATGAGGAGTAAAATTATTTCAGTAATATAGGGCTAGAACGGGGTGTGAAACGGGTTCAATAGTTATAGAAAACACATGAACTTATTATATTATATCCAATTGGATTTTAAATTATGGTTAAGTATATTTAATATTGATAATATAGTCATTTAACAATGATCACATGACTAGTATAAATATAGGGTTTTAACAAATCCTTTTGACATAGACAAAGGAAGTGATGTCAAAAACTAGTAGGATCATACCCAATGAATCCCATTTATCAGAGATTATGAGGGAGATATAATTTATAAGATTTTTCCTAGACCAAGACCAAGCTATAATACAACAACTTAATCATGATAGAAATAATTTACAAGAGAAGTTCAAGCTTATCAAGATCACATCCCAAACCATGTTCACCGAACGACCCCATGAAAACCCCACCATCGCACACCTTACTCTTAAGTA
The DNA here is from genome assembly GCA_963277665.1 of Viscum album. Lineage (NCBI taxonomy): Eukaryota > Viridiplantae > Streptophyta > Magnoliopsida > Santalales > Viscaceae > Viscum > Viscum album. The sequence continues at coordinate 24,588,015 of OY728132.1, read as the reverse complement.
ACATTATGGTGTAATGAATGGATATATATCAATACCTTATAAATAATATTATGTACATTATTTTTTATATAATAATGAATATATTTTTCTTCCTATTATTGTTACTTTGCAAATGATTTTTAAAGCACAAGTAGTATTTTTGGTTAATATTAAAATTCAATTAAAAAATATATTTTGATGAATTAATTTATTTATGAAATAATTAATATTTTAATAATATATTATTATTAAATAAAATTTATTAAATATAAATGATTATATAATTTTTATCAAGTCAAAATTAATTTTTATTAATATTTGAAAACCGTTTTTATCAAAACCCATCAATTTTCAATAAATTTAAATTTTTATTTTAAAAGTAAAAATTTAAATATTTAGAAAATTATTTGGATAAAATGAATATTATTTTTGGAATCATTATGTCAAAATTATGTAATGATTAATTTTTCATAATTTTCTGAGATAGTCGAATTTTTGGGTAAAAATTAAATACCGTATAAATATACGATGTGTTTTATGACATCATAATGGATCAATAGTGATGTAATGAATACTAAAAATGGTATAATCAGACAAATATATGTTTTAAATTTAAAATAATAAAATTTTGAGTTTATTTTATTTATTTTATAAAGCCTTAGTGAATCCTCCAAGACTTATAATATATTTTAATATTTTAAAATTATTTCCTTGAGAGTGTGACTCACCTACACATAATAAATGAAATTATTTTAATATTTTCGGCCCTTTTACTTATAAAATAATTTAATTAACTCTAATTTTTCATAAACCATGGGCAAAAACCATGGGATGGTTTGTGGTTTTGAATATTTTATTATAAAGTGTCCAAAACCAAAATAATAAAGAAATCCCTATCCTTTCCTATATAAACCCACCCAATCTCTCATTTATATTTACTAAAACTTATTTAAGCTCATAAAAACTCTTCTATATACTCTATGAGTCCTTCCAATGTACTCACAAGCTCCCAAGCCTTTGGAGTCACACATCCAAGTAAGGGATTTCTCTCTTCACATTTTTGTTCAAGCACTTCTTTTATATTATGATTCTTAAATTCAATTTTCATATGTTTGGATATGATGTTACATGATAAAATTACTGTCAATTTTATGTATAAATTATGGGATATTCCTTTCACTCCCATTAATCCCCCCTATGACCCTTTAATCCCACCCGTTACTATGTTGAAATTTTGTAAGGGATCTTCCACCCGTCTCCTTTATCAAGCGTTCCTTTTATGTTATGTCTTATAATTTTCTTTTTCTTATGTTGGTATATTTTATTAAATATTAATATTACTATTTATTTCATTTATATGTGATGGTATACCCATTTCTCTCTCATCAAACCATTTTATGAATTTATATAAGATGTCGTTATGTTGCCGAAATTGCACCACAATTTTCCATGCCAAGATAATGGTGTAGTGAATACCATATCCATTTCTCTATTAAGGGTATTCAAATTTATGAAAACAATACTATTTATTGGGGACTTACATGTATGTATTCCACATTTCTAGATCTTTTAATAAAATTATGATGTTGAATGAATCCATGTTATATGATCTATGAGGAACACTTAAGCCTGAGATTGAAATGTTTATGAAGGGTGTGCCCTGATAGTGCTCTAATGAATTGGGTAATGTTTAGTATCATGATACATCATGTTGGGACAATTTTTTACCTGATTCCTTTATGGGACTTTTTTCCACCATGAAGTCTTGGAGGTTTATATTTGACTTATATTTATCATGTAGTGTTTTAAGTTATTGGCCCATTTCCCATGTTATGATTGTCATGCTAAATCATGACTTATTATTCACATTACTTTATGACTTGTTGATATAACTTATGTAACATATATTTTTATCCTCATTTTATTCCATTTTTACTCCATTATTTGGCTTTATATCTCACCCCTTTCTTGTGTATGTCCTCAGGTTATCCCATGTAGTGTTAAGTACGAAGGAATGCTGTGGTCAAGTCAATGAAGTTTTCAATAAATATGTTGTCGTATTTCATATTTTAAGTTGTTATGTAATGTTCCTAAACCCAAAATACACTATAACCCTATATCTTTAGAGTTTTATTAAGTTAAAATCCATGTGATAAATCATGATTAAATATGAAATAAAGATCAAGGTTGTTATAGTTGGTATTAGAGGATAGGTTTAGTAATTTTTGGGATTTGGATTACAAAACCCTAGTGAAAACCCTTAGGTATAATATTAATTGTAAGGGGACATCCCTAAATTTTGGTGAGTATAGATCAAGTGTTTTATCAAGAAAATAAATCCCTATCTGGATACTAAAAGTGTATGTGGTTCTGGAAAAAATGTACCTAGGAGTAACAACTATAACAAGGTGTTCCGGGCTTGACTCGTGGTAATCTGGTACATGAAAACAGGCCTTACAGTGCACCTGGTTTGAAAATATTGAGGAATATGCTTTGGTAAACTCATAAGATCATTAAAAACCATTATTAAGGGAATAAATAAAAAAAATACCATAGGAATATATGTTAGGAAGTAGATCAGGGATAACATAGATTGAAGCCTAGAAACTCATAAGTTAAGGAGATAAATGTAATTTATAATTTATCCATTTAATGTAATTGGATTCCCCTTTATGTGTTTAACTACTTAAGATAATCATCCCTAATTTTCATTTCATTATAGTTAATGGCTGGAAATAGGAGTAATCGTGCTAAGAACCAATGCAAAGGGTAGTGAGAGGATTTCCCCATTGAGATGCCCAACCTAATGGGAGAGGTAATAAAAAACTTTTCCATGATACTCTGTTATTTAACTCACATTTTGAATAGAAACCTATACCAAGAGGAACCCCCCCCCCCCAAGAGATAGAAACTTGAAGTTAGAGCTTCATGCGACTAAGGCCTCCTACTTTCAGTGGATCGCATGATCCCTTAATCATGGAGAAATGGATCAATTCCATAAAAATGATATTCTCTATCCTTAAATGTTCCAAATAAGAGAAGGTTCATTTGTATATTTATCATATAGAGGGTGAGGATTATCCTTGGTGTATATTGATCAAGAATATGAATCCTGAGTAAGATATCAAAGAAATAGAGTGGAAGGAATTCCAGAAAATATTTTTTGATAAATATTTTCCCCACACCCTCCGTCTTAATATGGAAAGATATTTTATTGCACTCAAGAAAAAGGATGAATAATATGTTGGGGTGTATGAGAAAAACTTCACAAGAGTTGCATGATACGCCTATAGTTTTTTCCTTACCCCCAAATGCAAGGTTGACTGCTTATTTAGTGGGATAAAACCAATTCTATGGAAAGCCTTGGAAATCTGTGACTTTGATAGTGATGAATAAATTGTATGATGTTCCCTCAAATTCAATATGGAGATCAGTGAATCTCATGGGTATTAATTCGGTGGTTAAATGGATAAATCTAGTGGTGCTAAGAAATTCCAGCACCCCACTTTCCAAAGGTGTGTAAAGAAACACCCCAGAAATTGCCTAATGGGAACAAGTAAATGACTTAGATGTGGAAAGAACCTTGGACAATGATTGCAGACATGAGAAACACACCAATGTGATTAAGGAAATGAATTCCCTATCTGACCCTCAATGTGTTTTTAATTTCTACAAATGTAAGGAACTAGGGAACTTTGTGAAACAATGCCCTAAGCTAGGGGTTTTCTGAGGCAACCAACAACATCCAAGGCAACAAGGTTGATCTTTTTACATCACTACCACCAAATTGAATCCCGATAATGAAGTGGTGATAGGTATTCTAGTTATTCATTCAATAATATCAAACATACTTTTTGATTATGGTTCTATGCATCCCTTTAAATCATGAAAGTTTAATAGAACTATTCAAAAACCACCACAATGAATGGAAGTAGAGATGTCGGTTAAGATGGAAAATGGGGAAATTATTGCATCCTATGAATATATCTCACCCCTGTCACAATTTTTGGATTGAACTTCTCAGAGAGCCTTTTTATACTTTCCTTGGTGGAATTTGATGCAATTATGGGCATGGATTGGCTTTCCCTATATATAGATAACATAAATTTCCACGAGAGGGAAATCACTCTCTATATGGTGAATTTCCCCCTGATTCTATACAAGTGCAAGGAGGAGGATGAATCTTCTTTAGCACTATCATCTTAAGAATGGATATTATTGACCTACAAGAAATCGTATCTAGATCAAATGATTGATTCTAAGGAACGAACCATTCTCAAATACATTCTTATTGTGAAAGAATTTACTAATGTGTTTTCTAAAGATTTTTCTAGTCTTCCTCCTAGCTGAGAGGTCAAATTTTTGATCAAGCTTATTCCTGGGGTATTGAAAATATCCAAGACTCTTTATAGGATGGATGTTGTGGAACTTGAATAACTGAAGAAATAACTACTGGAGAATCTAGATAAATGGTTTATATGCCCAAGTGCTTCACCATGGGGTGAACCAGTCCTCTTATTCAAGAAGAACGATGGATCAATGCGCCTTTTCATTGATTATCGTGATCTCAACAAAATCAAGATAAAGAAAAAGTATCATTTTCCCCAAATTGATGACTTTTTCAATCAGCTACATGGATCATAATAATTCTCCAATGTGTATATACACTTTGGATATTAACAAGTATGGCTGAAGAAAAAGGATATCCCCAAGACTACTTTTCATACAAGGTGTGGGCACTATGAGTACATAGTGATTCGTTTCGAACTCACTAATGCTCTAGTAATATCCATAGACTTGATGAATAGTATTTATATATTACCTCAAAAAATTTGTGGTAGTCTTCATAGATAATATTCTAATATACCCCAAAATCAAGGAGGAGCATGAGGAGTATCCGAGAACAATTCTAGAGACCTTGAGAAAGGAGAAGCTCTATGAAAAGTACAAAAAGTGTGAGTTTTGGTTGAAGGAAGTCACATTCTTGGGGAATATCATCTCAAGTAATGGGATATCTGTAGATCCTTACAAGATAAAAGTAATTGAGTGATGGTCGAGGCCAAGATATGTGGTAGATATATATATCTTCCTTGGGTTAACTGGATATTATCACTGATTTGTGAGAAATTTCTCACAATTATCAAACCCTCTTACCAAGATAACTCGGAAGGGAGTCAAATTTTCTTAGAATGATGAATGTGAAGTAATATTAATGGAGTTGAAAAAGAGGCTTGTCACTTCCCCTATTTTCACACTACCCATAAGTGGGGAAATTTTCATAATCTTTAGCGATGCTTCAAAGAAGGGATTGTGATGTGTGTTGATGAAAAATGAAAAATTCATTGGCTATGCCTCAAGGCAGTTGAAAATTCATGAGAAAAACTATCACACACATGATATTGAGTTAGAAGATGTGATATTTGTGTTAAAATTTGGTGGAATTATCTCTTTGGGGAGAAGTGTGAAATATATATGGATCAAAAAAGTCTCAAATATATATTCACACAGAAAGAGATAAATATGCGCCAACAAAGATAGTTAGAGATCATCAAGGATTATAGCTGCTTAATCCACTACCATCCTGAGAAATCGAACAAGGTAGTGAATTCTCTAAGTATAAAGGACCCATCAGTTCTATCATTTATAAGAATCGAGAAGGATCTGATCTTCTTATACTTGAATAATATGGACATGTGAATCATAAATAAAGAAACATAATTAATCCTTTCACAAATGATTGTTCAATAATCTCTTTTGGAAAGGTTAAAGGATGCTAAAAAAGATGATATAAGGATTCAAAAGAAAGTGGAAACTATCAGAAAATGGAAATCCTCAAAGATCAATGTTAATGAAGAAGGAATTGCAAGAATTGGGTCAAGACTATATATTCCATCAAATTCTGAGTTTAAGAAATAACTTTTGGATGATGTACATAGTTTGACTCTCTCTATTCACCCAAGAAACAAAAAGATGTATCAAGATCTATGAGAGCACTATTGGTGGGATAAAATGAAGAATAAGATCACTGAATATACATAAAAGTGCCTGGTATGTTAGCAAGTGAAGGCTGAATGGTAGAATTTTGAGTTGATGATTCAACCATTACCCATACCAACATGGAAATAGGAAAACATAACCATAGACTTTGTCACTAGACTTCCAAATACATCCAAGAGAAACAATGATATCTGTTTTGTTGAGGATCATCTAAAAAAGACTACACACTTCATTTTGATTCAAGAGGATTTCTTACTGGATCAACTAGCACAGATATATATCAGATAATTGGTAAGGCTGTATGGAGTACCACTATCGATTGTGTCTGATCGAGATCCATGATCAACCTCTAAGTTTTGGAAAAATATCTATAATTCTCTAAACATTTATATGAATTTTAGTATGTCTTATCACCCTCAAACTGATGGACAATCTAAGTGGACTATCTAAACACTCAAGGACATGTTGAGAGATTACTCAATGGACTTCAAATGAGGATGGGACCAACATCTTCCTTTGTTGGAGTTCTTTTAAAATAATAGTTTCCACTAAATAATCCAAAGGGATCCTTATGAATCCCTTTATGGGAAGAGGTGTAGAACACTGACATTTTGGGATGAAGTTAGGGAACAAAAACTTTTAGGTTCAGAAATGGTTGAATAAATGGTGGAGAAGGTTATGACCATCCAATAACACATCAAAACTGCTTAGAGTCGATAAAAGAGCTATGTTGGAAATCATCAGTGAGACCTAGAGTTTGATGTTGGAGACATGTTTTTCCTCCATATATCTCAATGGAAAATAGTGATGATATTTGGGATGATGGGAAAGATTATTCCAAGGTATATTAACCCTTTTGAGATCCTTGATCTCATCAGAGTAGTGGCCTATCGGCTAACACTCCCCCCAAACCTATCTCAAGTACATGATTTATTCCATGTATCCCTATTAAGGAAGTACATACCAAACCCCTTACATATACTCAATCCAGAGGTGGTACCATTAGATAATGACCTTTCTTATGAGGGGAAACCGGTGATGGTCTTAGATCATAGAGAAAAGGTTCTACAAAATAAGACAATTCCCCTCAGCAAAGTGTTATGGAAAAATAAAAAGTTTGAAGAATACATGTGGGAACCATAGGAGGTGATGAAACATATTTACCCTCATATTTTTTAGTGTGGGAAACAAAAATTTCAAGGGAAAATTTTCTTAAGGGGGGAAGGTTGTAATGACCCGAACATTTATGAATAAAATTCCCTTTATTTTGAATTAATTAAATGTCTTATGGTTATAGAAAACACACATACTTATTTTATTATATCCAATTGGATTTTAAATGACCGTTAAGTATCTTTACCATTTATAATATAGTTGTTGAACAATGATCACATGACTAGTATAAATATAGGGTTTTAACAAATCCTTTTGACGCAGACAAAGGAAGTGATTGACTCAACCAGTAGAATCATACCCCTTGATGCCCATTTATCAGAGATTTAGAGGGAGATATCATTTATGGGATTTTACCTAGACCAATAGAAAGCCGAGATTCAACAACTTAAGCATGAGAAAACCCGTTTATGGGAGAAGTTCAAGTGCATCGAGATCACGGTCCAAACCTTGTTCACCGAACAACCCCATGAAAGCCCCACCATCGTGCACCATACTCTTCGAGAATATGATCGTGTAATAAAGTAATATATATAAAGAACCTATAAGTAATATTATGTACATTATTTTTTATAGAATAATGAATATATTTTTCTTCCTATTATTATTACTTTTCGAATGATTTTTAAAGCACAAGTAGTATTTTTGGTTAATATTCAAATTCAATTAAGAAATATATTTTGATGAATTAATTTATTTTTAAAATAAATAATAGTTTATTAAAATATTGTTATTATATAAATTTTATTAAATACAAATTATCATATAATTTTTATGAAGTCAAAAGTAATTTTTATTAATATTTGAAAACTGTTTTTATCAAAACTTGTCAATTTTCAATAAATGTAGGTTTTTATTTTAAAAGGAAAAATTCACATATTTAGAAAATTATTTAGATAAAATGAATATTATTTTTGGAATCATGACTTCAAAATTATCCAACATTTAATTTTTCACAATTTTCTGAGACAATCGAATTTTTGGGTAAAAAATAAATACCGTATAAATATACAATGTGTTTTATGACATCATAATGACACAATAGTGATATAATAAATACTGAAAAGGGTATAATAGGACAAATATATGTTTTTAATTTAAAATATTGAAATTTTTATTTTAGTTTATTTATTTTATAAAGAATTATTGAATCCTCCAAGACTTATAATATATTTTAATATTTTAAAATCATTTCCTTGAGAGTGTGACTCACCTCCACATAAGCAAGGGAATTATTTTAATATGTTCAGACCTTTTACTTATAAAATAATTTAATCCACTACCCTTTTCCAGAAACCATAGGCAAAAACCATGGTATGGTTTGTGGTTTTGAATATTTTATTATGAAGTGTCCAAAACCAAAATAATAAAGAAATCCACCTCCTTTCCTATATAAACCCACCCAATATCCCATTTTTCTTCACTAAAACTTCTTTAATATCATCCAAAAATTTCTCTCTACTACCTATAGTCCTACCAAGGTTCCTCCAAGATCCCAATAATCCTCTCCCAAGCCTTTGAAGTCACACATCCAAGTAAGGGATTTCTTCCTTCACATTTTCATTCAGGCACTTATTTTATATTATACTTCATAAATTCCATTTTCATATGTTGGGATATGATTTTCCATGATACCCTTACTTTTTGTATAAATTATTTTAAATTCCTTTAACTTCCATTAAACCCCCCTATGATCCTTTAATCCCATTTGTTTCTATGCCAAAAATCCATAAGGGATCTTCCACCCGTCTCCTTTATCAAGAATCCCTTTTATGTTATGTATTATAATTTCCTTTTACCTATTTTGGGATATCTTCTTAAATATTTATATTACTTTAAATTTCACTTCTATGTGTTGGTAGACCCATTTCTCTCTCATCAACCCATTTTATGAATTTCTATAAGACATCATTTTGCTTCCGAAATTGCACCATGATTTTCCATTCCAAGATAATTGTGTAGTGAATACAAAACCCATTTCTCTATCAAGGGTATTAAAATTTATGCTCATAATAATATTTATTAGAGACTTATATTCATGTATTCCAAATTTCTATAACATGGAATAAAATTATGATGTTGAATGAATCCATGTTATATGATCCATGCAACACACCTATGCATGAGATTGAAATGTTTATGAAGGGTGCGCCCTAATAGAACTCCAATGCATTGGGTAATGTTTAGTATCATAATACGTCATGTTGGGATAGGGTTTTACTAGATTCCTTTATCGTACTTTTATACACCATGAAGTCTTTATGGTTTATCTTAGTCTTATGTTTATGATGTAGTGTTTTAAGTTGTTGCTACATTTCCCATATTATGATTGTCATGCTAAATCACGCCTTATTATTCATGTTCCTTTATGCCTTGTTGATATGTATTTTCTAGTATGTATTTTTATTCTCCTGTCATTCCATGTTTACTCCCTTACTTGTATTTATAGTTCACCCCTTTCTTATGTATGTCCTCATGTTATCCCATGCAGTGTTAAGTATGAAGGAATGTTGTGGTCATGTCAAAGAAGTTTTTAATAAAGATGTTATTGTATTTCATGTTTTAAGTTGTTATGTAATGTTTCTAAACCCCAAATAAACTGGACATCTCTATATTTAGAGTTTTATTAATTTTAATTCCATGTAATAAATCATGATTAAATATGAAATAAAGATCAGGGTTGTTATAAATACCTTGACTACTATAGAAATCATCATATATGCTTATGTGTCTTCCACAATTCCATGTTTTATTCCTATTTTATGATTTCATGGATTATGTTCTTCACTTCCTTATGATTACTGTCTTATAAATTTCCAAGATTTATTCCATGATTCATCTTTATGATATTTTATATTCAGCGTATGATCTTCTATTTTCATGATAATGTTCTCATAAACTTATTCTCATGATTATGATTACGTATCTACCTTGTTTACCCTTACTAAGAATCTGATCTCACCTATTTTTATGTTTCCTTTCCCTAGGTTATGCAGATATGTATTATATTTTATGTGTCTAAGAAGGTTTCTAGTCAAGAAGAACCTGGTGGGAGATGATATAGCTCATTTATGTACCAGTGTTTATGTTTCCATGTTTCCAAAGGCACTAGACTAATACGATATTTGGGAATCTATTTGTATAATTTTTTTAGTACTCCAAAAAAGATATGTGATGTTAATGTATGAAAAGTGAGGATCGCTATAGTTGGTATTAGAGTAAAGTTTTAGTTAACCATTGGAATCTAGGGTGAGAAAACCTTAGTGATAACCCTAAGGAAATGTCTAGGGATAAGTCTAAGGATAAAGAAAGGTATAGGAAAATGTCCTGGAATTTTGATAAAGGATAGAGTGAGTGGTTTCCTATAAATACATCCCTGTCTGGATACTACAAGTGGATGTGGATATGGTACAGATGTACCTAGGAGTGAAAACTTCATCAAGATGTTTCAGACCTAACTCAGGGTAATTTGGTACATAATAACAGGTCTTGTTGCACAACTAGTTTGACACTCCCAAGGTATATGCTTTGGAAATTCTCAAACTCTTCACTAATCATCATGAAGGATTTAAAGTATAAGTTGGCTATTAATAACCTAGGATAAACCAAAATTATCATATATTAAGGAATGTTTCGTAATTTATACATCCTATAAGTGACTTTTGATGATTACGTGGTTCCTTAATATGATAAATATTTCTTACTCTATGATTTTGGTTTTAGTAAATGGATGGAAAATGAAGGAACCACATTAATGGTGATTGAAATGTACAATGAAACTATTATAATTTTGATCAACCAAATTCTATGGGATCTTGAATGAAAAACCTCATTTCTATTCTCACACAGCTTTCTCAAGATATAAATCATGGTGGACTTCTAATTTAGAAAAGAAGGTAACATTTTGTAGAGTCTTTCATGAGGGAACATCCACCTTATTTTAGAGGGTCTTCTAGTCTAATTTCTACTGAATAATGGATCAGTACTACTAAAAATATATTCTCCATTCTCTAGTGTTTGGATCATGAGGAATTCATTCTAGTAGTTTATCGGTTAGAAGGGGAAGCAGAACAATGGTGGACTCTAATCAGTAATATAAGGTAGTAAGATGAGATTGAATCCATTGATTTATATGAGTTCAAGAACTTATTTTTAAATTATTACTTTCCTCATATTATTTATACCAAGATGGAGAAAGAGTTCCCCAAATTGAAGAAAATGTATGATGAATCTATCAGTACCTATGAGGATAATTTTACAAGACATGCAAGGTATGCTTTGAGAATTATCATCCAACCTAAAAGTAAAGTTTATAGGTTCTTAAGTGGCTTAAATACAAGTCTCATAAGGATGTTGGCTATAAGATACTTTATTATCTATGAAGATATTGTGTGTTATACAATCAAGGTTGAAATGGAGGTTGGAGTCATGTATCAACCTCATGGTTTTCACAAGAAAAGAAATATGGAGTTCAAAGGAAACTCTAAAAACCATGGAGAAAAGAATATGGGTTTTCCTTTATGCTCTAAATATGGGAATAAGAATGGAGGAATTTTCCTTAAGGGGTCTAGTAAATGTTTTAAGTGTGGTATGGAAGGTATTTGGGCAATTGATTGTATAAATGATGGGAAGAAGTAAGATCAAAATTCTAATGGAGAAAAATCCACACATAATGAACCTCCTATGATTAAGTTCTACAAGTGTAAGGAGAATGGTAATTATGCTAACTACTAACCTAACCCAAGGGCTGGTGATGATGATCAATGTTAGAAACCTCTTAAGCCGAGGGATAAGGGGAAATCTTATGCAATCGTTATTTCTAACGAGGGGTGTGATAACGATGTGATTAAAGGTTCACATAATATCCAATCTATAACTGATAATGTCATATTTGATTCTATATATACCCACTCTTTCATATCTAAATAATTTTCTAAGGGCATTAAGATTCCACCAAAATAATTAAATGTGGAATTAAAGTGAACACTCTTAATGGTATGATGATTTCATCCCAAGTCTATGATTCCTCTCTAGTTGAAGTTTATGGGAATGTGATTCCTACAAATCTTTTCATTATTCCTTAAGTTAAATTTGATGTTATCTTAGGAATGGATTGGCTTTATCTTCATAAATCCTTCATCAATTGTCAAGTAAGGGAAGTTACATTTGATATTTCAAACCCTCCTATGATCATCCATTAATGCGATGATAAGTATAAAATTACATTGGATATTACATCTAGTGTATGGGTCTTAGTTTCCATTCAAAAGGGTTGTTTATCTCAAATGGTTGGGGAGAAAATTGACATCGATGGTATGTATTTTGTTTGAGAATTTTTGGAAGTATTTCTGGAAGAGTTTCCTAGCCTTCCAACAAAACATGAAGTTTATTTTTCAATAGAACTCATACCTAGTTCCACACCAATTTCAAAGACTCCCTATATAATGGCCCTGATTAACTTGCAGTAATTAAAGAAGAAACTCCAAGAAATCCTTGATAAGGGATTCATTCGGCCAAGTGTGTCAACTTGGGGCGCCCCAGTTATTTTTGTGAAAAATAAATATGGATCAATGCAACTCTGTATTGATTATCGGTAGTTAAACAAGATCAGAATCAAGAACAAGTATCATCTTCCCAGTATTGATGACTTGTTTGACCAACTGAACATAGCTCAATACTTCTCCAAGATTGACCTCTATTATAGATATCATCAATTGATGGTAAATAAGGAGGATATACCTAAGATTTAATTCCATACTATAGACACTATTAATATATAGTGATGCCTTTTGGTCTTACTAATTCCATTGGTATCTTCATGGATTTAATGAATAGAGTCTTTAGAGATTATCTCGATCTGTTTATGGTAGTATTTATAGATGATATTATTATGTATTCAAAGATCAAGTTACAAAGTGTGAATTTTGGCTGCAAAAGGTTTCATTTTTGGGCCATATAATCTAAAAAGATGGTATAACAGTAGATCTATCAAATATGGATGCCATTGAATGCTACCCTAGACCAACCATGGTGAATGATATCCATAGATTTATTAGTTTAGATGGATATTATCGACAATTTGTGGAGAATTTCTCTTGACTATTGAATCCTCTAACCAAGTTAACTCAGAAGGGTGTGAAGTTCCATAGACATATGAATGTGAGAAAATTTTCAAGGAATTGAAGAGATGGTTAATCAGTGCACCTATGATTACATTACCCTGTAGTGGAGAAGGATTTGTAATCTATAGTGATTCATACAATAAGTTAATGGTATGTGTTCTTATACAAAATAACATGGTTATCACTTATGCCTCGTGATAGATGAAGATTCATGAGAAAAATTACCCAACTCATTATTTGGAGCTAGAAGTTGTAATTTTTTTTATTCAAGATATGGAGGAATTATCTTTTTGGAGAAAAGTGTGATATATGTATACCGATCATAAAAGTATGAAATATATATTCACACAGAAGGAGTTGAATATGCACTAAAGAATATGGTTAGAGTTGATAAAGGATTATGACTGCTCAATACATTACCACACTAGGAAAGTGAAAAAGGTGGATAATGCTTTGAGTCGAAAGGATCATTATAGCTTATCCATGTTAAGGATCAAAAAATATCCAATATTTCTATATTTGCAAATTATGGATCTAGAAATACTAAATGAAGGGGAAAAATATTATCTTTCTCAAATGAATATCCAACCCTCTATCCAAGTGAAGATTAATGAGGCACAAAAGGAAGATGTAGAGCTGAAAAAGAAAGTTATAAATGTTCCTAAGTTTAACATTGATCAGGATGGAATGATAAGTTTTAGAAACCATGTATGCATTCCTTCCATACTATATTTGAAGGAGCTATTAGAGGAATCTCATAGTTATTCATTCTCTATTCATCCTGGAAGTACAGAGATATATAAGGACTTTAAAGAATAATTCTAGTGGGATGGAATGAAGAGAGATATTGTAGAGTTTGTATCTCAGTGCTTGGTATTCCAACAAGTTAAGGCTGAAAGAAAAAAGTCAAAGGGGATGTTTCATCTATTACCCATACCAGAATGGAATTGTAAGAATATCACTCTGGATTTTTTTGTTGGACTACCCAATACCTCTAAAGGGTTTAATGCTATATGGGTTGTTGTCGATCACCTTACTAATTCATCACACTTCATCGCTATCAAATAATACTTCTCTCTGGATCATCTTTTTAGAATATACATTAATGAAGTGGTAAGGATGCAAGGAATACCAAATTCCATTGTATCAGATCAGAATCCGAGGTTTACCTCAAAATTCTGGTGAATTATTTATCAAGAACTTGATACATAATTGAGTTTCAGCACTTCTTATAATTATCATACATATGGTCAATATGAAAGAAAAATTCAAACCATAGAGGATATGTTTATATCTTGTTCGTTAGATTTAAACGGTGGTTGGGATCAACACCTTCCTATAGTAGAGTTTTCTTACAATAATAGATTTCACTCAATAATTTAGATGGAACCTAACAAATCCCTCTATGGGAATAAATGTAGAGCTCTAGCGTGTTTGTATGAGGATAGAGAAATAAAGCTATTGGGACCTAATATTGTTGAAGAAATGGTCGAGAAGATTAAAACCATTTAGTAGCATATCAAGGTAGCTAAAAGCTAGTAGAAATTTTATGATGATAACTGATGGTGTGATGTATAATTTGAATTTGGTGAATAGGTGTTTCTATGAATCTCACCTTGAAATAAAGTTATGAGGTTCAGAAAGAAATGGAAACTAAGCCTTAGGTATATCGGTCCCTTTGAGATTCTTGATCATATTTGGATGATAGCCTATCACTTGGAACTTCCTCCAAATCTCTCTCAAGTCCATGATGTGTTCCATGTATCTCTCTTGAGGAAGTACATACCTAACCCTTCACATGTATTGAACTCAGAGGTCATATCACTAGAGCATGATATTTATTATGAGGAACAACCAATTGAAATTCTGGACCGATCATAGAAAGTTCTATGAAACAAGACCACTCACCTAGTCAATCTTTTGCACTAGTTAGAGGAAGCTACATGGAAACTTTAGGATACGATGAAGCAGAAGTATCCTCATTTTTTTATCTGAATAATGAATTTCGAGGGCGAAATTCATTTTAAGGGGGGTAGAATGTAACACCTTGGGTTTTTATGAATATATTTTTTGAATACATTTTCATTTACGTCTTCCAATGCACTAATTCAAACATTCCATTTACATGGAACCTACTCGATATATGTTACATGTAAAATTGACCTAGCATATGTTACATGCAACACCGATGTTTCTACGAAACATCATTTTATTGTTATAATTATTTAAAAGAGTTAATTATAACATAGTCGTTAAACTTAGCAATATAAATAGTAATGACTAATTTTAAAATATTTTTTATAACTGTTTTATATAAATAAAATATATTGATAATGAAATATATAATTTTTTTAAAGTCCTTATATGTTTAAAAATACTATTTTCTCAAATGAACTGCTTTTAATGTACTTTTGTGAAAAATAATAAAATTAATTTTAGACAAATTTAGAAATTAAATTTGAAAAAATAAACTTCATTTTTGAACTTATAATTTTGAAATTATATTAGGGTGAATTTTTGGGATTTTTCTGAGAAACTTCATTTTTTGATGAATAGTGAAAAAATACTGAATTTTAATTCAAAACTTCTTTTTCATATAATTTATTTATAAGGTTAAATTATATTTTAAATTAGTTGAAAATTTTAATTATATATTATTTTTATAAATTAATCCAATTTAGGCCATTAGAATCAATTTTACATTGAAATTGGATATAAAAACTTAGTAAAATTTTGATCATTTTTTACTTTAAAACATCACAGTGTCATCCCATCAATATGATTAATTTTAAATTAATTTCTGCCACTTCTGTGATTGTAATTTGGAAAAATGGATATAATATTTGGAATCAATATAATTTATAATCTATAATAAGTTAAACTTGGTTTCTTACCAAAAATATTAGTGAATGTAATTAAAATTAATTACACCGATTAAGGAAAAATTAAGCTTAACTAAGGACTAAACCTTAAATTTAAGACCCAAAATGACCTAGAAACTTATAATTAAGCCATTTTATGGCCATATTTTGACCCTATACTCCCTTTTATTTCTTTTTTTCTATTATTGGATCCACTTTCCATATAAAAAATGTGGGTGTAATTCTATCTTCAAATATTTACAAGAGTGCCACTCCTCCACTAAAAAAGGCCTCCTATCCTCCACTTATTTAAACCTATAAAAAATATTAGGTTCATCTAAGATCTACTCAAATATACTCCCAAAAATCCCCCCTTCCTCCTTGAATATTACCTTTGGGCATAAAGACTTCCAAGGAATCCCTTTGGTGCAAACCAAAAGGAGTTACCTGATTAAGAGGTAACACCCTCCCTCAAACTCCTTTCTATTGTTTTCTTTCTCCACTCCCTCAATTCATCTTATTTAATTCTTATAAAACAAAAACAGTATCCTAAATATAATTTTATTTTTTTATTATAAGGGTTTTACCTACACTTACACACAACTCCATCTAATGGGTAACGAACATACTGTTTACATGTACGGCAAACTACCACCTCACAAAATGATGATTGTTCATTTTTTATTCACTACCTCTAATGGTAGAAATTATGATGGAAAATATATTTATATATGTTATATATTATATTTATTATGTCTTTAAGCTTATTTATTCGTTTTTAAAACATATATCTTTATACCTTCCATTTTCTTTAAATATGATAACTTCTTTTGAGGAAGTGTAGACTACCGCCCCCTCAAAACGATGTGATTCGTTCACACACTACATGGAATGTATTAAGTATGGGTTTAGTGAACTTATATTATATATATGATATAATAATTCTACTATAATAATTATATATATATATATATATATATTTCATTTACCTTATTTCTTTCAATATGACAATAAAAACGAAAACAACATTCATGCGTACGTACGACTTACCGTCTTCACGAATAGTGTATTACATTTCATAATTATATATTATATAGATTATTATAATATAAATATAATTAATATAAATGATATTTATATCATGGTGTACATTCTTTAAATCATTATATAAGTATAAGGACCAAAGATATAACAAATTAAGACACATGCGAAGAACAAAGCGAATATTACCCGAAGTGAGACCTTAACATAGGATTGTTAACAAGAAGGTAATATAAGTTCATAATAAAACCATATATGGTATTATATATAATAAAATTATTTTATAAAATATTTATGATAAACTTACATTTATTATACAAGAATATTGTATGAGTACAAAGAGATTCAAGACACAAGGTAAGGGGATTTCATCTCACTTTTTATTTCTATGAGACACATGCTTTATTCACCACCCATTCCTTTTATGTGGTGTGTATAATGAAAATTTATTTATTAAATTATTATTATACCTAAATTTATTTGTATTTACATATCCATTCTATGATCTTTATTTCATGGGTTTCAAGTTCTAAAAGTTACCAAATTGGTAAAATAGTTTTGTCTCAATTTGCCTTCATTGAGATTCATGTTTTGTTATGCACATAAATTCTTTTCCGAGGTGTATATAATTAAATTTTACATATTATATCATGAATATACTTATTTTAGTGATATTTTAATCTTAATTTAATTTACTTTTATTACATAGAGAGTATGATCCCATGTTACCAAGTGATAAGAGTTTATTGAAACAATCTCATCGCTTTTCAAGATTGTTTATGCTTATGATTCCTTTAATGAAATATTATGATACATCTCCCAAGAACACTCATGATTTTACTTATCATTTTTTATTCAAGATATATCCATGTATTAGTACCATTTTTTCCACTATTTGGTACTTAAGAAAATTAAGAAAATGTTTGAAGAAAATATGACCATATTTCTCTCTTTGGTCAGAAATCTATTTTATTTCAAAAACCATGTTTTCAAAATTGTTTTAAAAAATGTTCTAAAATGATACTTGAAGATAATTTTCAAGTAAAAAGGATTTTAATTTTTTTTATTATTTTCAAATCTTCCTTTATAAGTTTTCAAATCTATTTTCAAAGAATTTTTTTTTCAAATGGTTTTATGTTTTAAAAATCATTTTTCATAGAAGAAAGTATATTTTCCTTAAGAAATGTTTTTAAAAGATCTTTAAAAATTATTTTCCATCTAAGAAAACATATTTTGTTGTTAGTAATGCATTTATAGGTAAATTATTCAATGTTTTCATTCATATGATTTCTATGAATGGATTATGTTTTGATTACATGATGTTTATGAAACCCATTTCTCTTTCACATGTTATATTCTTTTGAAACCCGCTTCTTTTCACGGGTTATGTTTATGATAAAATGATTATGAAAAATATATTTTTACATAGGTTATTATATGATTACATTTTTATAATACCCATTTCTTTTCATGGGTTATGATATGATTGTTTCTGAATTTTTTGGCACATGTATGCATGATTTCATTATAAGATGGGTGGGACCTATGTCTCCCTACAGTGCATTGGGTAATGATTTATATATCATGAGATAAACATGGATGGAATGATAAATGAAATTGGTTCAGTATTATAGGTTTGGAACAAGTAGTAAACTCAGTTCAGTAATACATGGCTAGAATAGGGTGTGAACCCGGTTCAGTAAAGGACTTTGTTCATTAATATAGTCTCGACAGCAATACCTTGACTATTATGGAAATCATTATATATGCTTATGTATCTGCCAAAATTCCATGTTTTATTCCTATATTATTTTTTCATGTCTTATGTTCTTTATTTCCTTATGATTAATCCCTTATTAACTACCTATCTTTATTCCATGATTCATGTTTTTGATTTTTGATATGAAGGGTTTGATCTTCTATTTTCATGATCATGTTCTCATACCCTTATGATCATGATTATGATTATGTATCTCCCTTGTTTACCCTTACTGATCATCTAAGATCACCCCTTTTTATGTTTTCTTCCCCTAGGTTATGAAGATATGTATTATGTTTGATGTGTATAAGAAGGGTTATAGTTAAGAAGAACCTTGTGGGAGATGATGTAGCTCATTTATGTACCAATGTTTATGTTTTCATGTTTCCAAAGACACTATACTAATACGGTCTTTGGGTTTATATTTTTATAATGTTTTATGTATTCCGCAAAAACTATGTAGTTTTAATGTATGAAAATCTAGGTTCTCTATATCATCAACACATTGAAAATACAACCAAATAGCCTTCATATGATCAACACATAAATCAAAGAAATAACTCAATATCGATGTATTTATTCATGTTATTAAATTAATTATAAATTAATATGAAAATATACTCTCTATTGGTTTTGGAAAAAATATTTTTCAATATTCTTTGGAAAAAATTCATTGGTTATGGAATTCACATCATGTACCTTGTGGATGATCCGTTGAATTTGATAAAATAAAAAAATTTCATTGGACTAGTTTTCACTTCCATTGCATCAAAAACCATCTAATTAGGGCTTCAATTCTTCAACAATATAATAATTCTCCATTAAATCATATATGATTCCATAAATCTGGCAATAACAGCTTATATCTATGATTCATCCTAAGTGAAAAGTATTTTTAGGCTAGATCAGCTTATACATGCTATATGGAATCCAAAAGATTGATTAGATCTTCAAATGATGAATTAATGAGGGGGAGGGATCCAAATTTACCTTATAATATCCTCTTCATTTTTTCTAGAATAATGAGGGTCAGTCCAAGTAGGGGAGGTATCAAATATAGTTTTCAGAAGGAAAATATGGGGTCATCCCCAATTATAAAATCTTTTAGGTATTATCAAATTGATGGATTCTCCATAAAGAGACTGGGGTTTCTACCTCTACCATTGGATAACCGATGTAACTAAACTGGTTATTCAGTAGAACCTAATTAACTTCTTGGGATTCTTTCACCTCTATTGGCTATCTGATGGCACCCCAATGACTTTAAAGCTACTAGTTAGTGCCATGAATACTTAAGAATTCAATTAAAGGTTCCTAAACACCTATAACACATATTAAAAACTAAAAAAATAAAAACAAGGCATTAAAAAATTAAATCACAACTTACCATTAAATTTTAGGATGTTACAATAGTAATATTTAAGTTATTATTATTGTACCACCCCCTTTGTTTGTTAAAATTACCAAAACAAAATCATTACCAACATTTTCTTCATGAATCATAACTAAAATACTTATGAAATGAAATTATAACATTATAAATCATTATAAAACATCCATTATAGTACCCATAATGATCTCATAAGGATTAACTTTAAATTTATAAGCAAGAATAAATACCAATACTATGAAACTAGTACTAAACAAACAATCAAATCTAATAACATCCTATGATGAAAATAAAATATAAATAACTAATATATTTAGAATAAATGATTATAAATTAAGTTTATAAAAGGTTTTAGGTTTGGAATAAGGTCATGAAATAGGTTATTAAGATAGTTTTTTATTATAAATTGGGTTATAGCATGTTCATATAATCATGATTAAAGGTAATGATTTTTGTTAACTAATCACTTCCTTGAGTTATGATTGTTGTTTCTGAAATTTATTCTTATAAGTTGGGTATGTTATACCCTATGATTTTATTATGATATTTTTCCTATTTTTTTCAAGGGATTAAAATTTATTTCTTATAAAATCCCTTTAAAATGATTCTCCCTTCAAAATACGATGTTTTTAAAAAAAATTCATAACTTAACTTCCTTTCTTTGTGTTATAATGATTTTTCTTGAAATCCATTATTTTAGGTTGATTTATTTTATCCTATGATTTTGTAAAATTTTAATTAAAATTTTCTTTTCTATGGATTTATAATTCTTTCTCGTGAATTACTATTAAAATTATTATTACTTAAATGATTATGATATTCATAAGAAGTTTTTCTTAACTTAACTTATTTTATTGAGTCACATTATTCCTTTTTTACTATGGTTTTAAAATATGGTTTTATTTTATATTGATACTATAATGAATTATCTCTCTAGGGAAATGATCATTTTCAATTCAAATATTTTACATTGATGAATTTATTTTTCAAAAATTATTTCTTTATTCATAATCATTCCCATCCCCTTTGAAGGTGGTTTCTCTTCCATGTCCAAATTTTGTATTCTCACCAATGTTCTCATTTTTGGAAACCTATTTGTGTGTTATCTCACATGAACTTAATATTTCCCTTTTCCTCTTTTAAAAATGAAGTTTTATTACTCTTTTTATGATATTGGTTTTTGAAAAAAATATTTTAAAATGTTATTGAATCAAGTTTGGGTATAATCTTCTTTATTAAAAAGGAAAATAGAATCCATTTTTGAAACTGGGTAAAGGGAAACCCTCTAGAGACCCCAAAACACACAAAGATCAAAGGCCCCAAAAAATGGCCCCAATACCTAGAGGAACATAGCCTTAAATATTTCAATTTCCTAAAATCCCATTGGTATAAATACCATTACAAGAACACCCCCAAATCCCTAGATTTTTGTCAACCCTCAAAAATTTCTACATCGACTGTATCCACCGCCTCAAACCAATTAACTTATATTTTCAAACTTCCACCATTTTCATGATGACCAAGAACCACCATAACTATATCATCCATCCACCATACACCATCCACCACTAATAATCCTACTCTGACTATCTCTTCCCTGTCTAAAACTCATCGGAAGACGATAGAGTCACTGGAAATGTAGAAATGGGGGAGGCAGGCCTGATATATGGTATGAAAACAAATCTAGTTCAGAACTATATAGATTTGTGCTCAATATGTAAACCCATCCCCATGAAGACCCTGAATACACTGCAAATACAGGACAAAACTAACACCGACACACTTCCAGTAATGTCGACAAAATACGAGATCCCACACTACACCAAAGCTCAGCCAGAACTTCAACGCTGCAAAACACAGTAATAAAGCGGGAGGGTAATCCGCTACTGAATAAGGTTGATGATACCCACCCATAATATTGAATTTTTATGTGAATAAATGTATTTTAAAATATTAAAAAGTTTTTCCTTTCATAATTGCATGTTTTATCTTTCACTCTAAATTTTATTCAGAGAGTCTTTATGTCTTTTTCAAGGCACCATTATTGAATATTTTTTTAAAGTAATTTTTTTTTAAAAGTTTTCGCTTCCCCTTTTTAAATATAACTTTTGGAAGTGACTCATAACTTCATAATTTTAGGATAATGTTAAAAAAAATTATAAAATATCTTTTTAATGATTTTCCATGTGAAAAAATTATTTTAATATTAAAAATATTCTTTTTAATGAAGATTCATTTCCATATTTTAAAATGGGTTTTTAAATAAATATAATTTGTAATGATTTTATACTGAAAAGGGGTATTTATTTTTATTTTTAAAATTTGTAACATACCAAATATTTATTTCATGTATGGTATTTGGTATTCCTTACTTTTCTTTTTTTCATGTTGATTCATGATTGTTCATACTTGTATTCATCTAGCTATCCAGTGAGACCCACAAGCCAATTGGTGGAATGATAATAGAATGGAGTTCCTAAAGGAACTCCACCAGCCCTTTGGTGGGGTTCCCGGATTTGTAGGAAATATTCTTGGCACCACCAGATAGTCAGTGAGGCTGACGTGTTCAAGAAAATCTAGGGTAATATCATATTTTTATTCCTGATACTCCCATTTTATTTCTCAACTCATCCCACTCAACCTATAACCAACCCCTATAATCTTAAATACCCTCTTAAGGTGAATTTTTCCCTTCTAACCATGAATATTCATAGATCAAAGTGTTTAATGAAGCATTGGTTTCCTATTGATAAGTGTATCCTAGATCTAATTATGAATTCCCTTCTTCCTCGTGCTTCTTCTTCTCCGAGGGCTATGAAATCTTGGGATATTGTTGTATTTAGGATTTGATTTGTGAATTGTGTTTCTATAATCCCCTTATGATTCATTCTATCCCTTTTTCTCTTTGGTTGTGGATCCCTCACCATGTGTTTTATGATATCATGATTGAAGTGGGTTATTTCCTAATGTAGTCTCCATAAATTGAAACCATTGTTACTTGCTTGATTTTAAATGGTTGTTTAATTTATTTCTAAAGAATTATTTGAGATTCTTGATAGATGTTTTCCAATGACATCATGTGTGTGATGCAATCTATTTGGAAATTGATTTTGAAGTAAAGTGTTGATTTATGTAAAATGATTTTAAATTGGAATGAATGTTTTAAATAATGACTTTGATGATGATTTTTGAGAAAACATGGCATTAAAGATTTTATGAAATTAATTGTTTTGAAAAGCATGAGTTTTGATGAAAACTATTTGATGTTGGTTTTTGAAAAGAAATGGAATGTTTGAAAACTTAATTTGTGGATGTTTTAATGGTGTTTGATGAAACTAATTTGGGATGATTTATTTTACCTTTGATTGATTTCTTTGAAGTTCATGGGAGACTAGGTAGTTAGGTGAGTGGTATAGGATAGACACAATTGGAATGTATTATCTTTACCCAAAAATGTATTGTATATGGAAATGATAACTAAAATATGATGAGGATAGGGAGTTCATTAATTGGGGTGGACTCCTATTCACTCTATCCTCGAGATATAGGGATGTGACCACACTCAGAGTAATATTTCACTAAAATGTGTAAGGATCCTTGAGCCTTAATATAACTAACCCTAGGGCTTATAGACATTTTTCTTTGATCAAAAATGAATTATACATTCCAGTGTTTATGAAATAATCTATCCATTCATATTTTGATTTATAATTGTTTTGATAGAAATTATTATTCATGTATAATTTTATTCTTTCCATTGAAATTAATTTAAGATCATGTTCTATTAATTTTTTTTGAAAAGGCTACCATTCCATGTTTTATTTAAAATCAATCATATTTAGTTTATTAATTATTAATTGCTTATGAAATATTCTGGTGTGATCCCACTGGGCTAGTGTTTCTCACACCCTACATATTCCTTTAGGAATATGTATAATTTATTTTACCAGGTCTAAGAGAAGGAAAGGAATCACTTGAAGATGTTGAGTATTCTTGATAGCAGGACCTTAGGGGTTGGTAATGATAGCTAGATTATATGATAAATCTATTACAAGAAGATATTAGAGATGATATTGTATTTGGTTTATGTGGTTCTCTAGGTTGTTGTTCCATATTAGGTTATATAATTTCATTTTGTGGTAATTTTATCATGTCGGTTGTATTGGAAAATTGATTATTTATCACTTATTTCCACTATAATTATATTGTATGGTTATTATCATAGTTAAATAATTCCCCTTTGATTATTTTTTATGCCCAAGCATTAATCACCAGCCTGTGGGGATTGGAAATACCCTTCAGTCCATGTCAGATCTGAATCGAGTTCTGGTTTAGTAGGTTATCTGAGTAAACTCATGATAAATTGGTATCAAAGGATATTTGTGTCTCTTATTGAATATCAATATATAGTTTGGTAAGTATTGGTTGAAAAGATATAGGATTTTTTGGACTTTAGGGGTAGGTTATGAGAGAGTTCATATCCAGTGCTCATCGCAATGAGCCTTGAGTTACCATAGGTGGTTAGGAAAAAGTCTATTTATGGAATTAATTGATATGGTTATAGATTTTTCCAAAACTATGATATGAGACTTTTATTCCCAAGTTAAATTATGACTAATAGAGTTGATGTTCATGTGTCTCTTTACTAATGTTTCCTTGTTATATATTGATGTTGTATAGTACCATTCCCCCAAGAATCCATTCAATAAGGCTTCAGGAGGGAGGTACTGATGAACCACAGTAAGTGAACCCTTTAGTCAACCAAAACCTTATAGAGGTAGTAGTGAATGTGATCCAATATCCATACCAAAGATCCATACCCACCCTCATTCGGGCTGAAGGGGTGGAACCTCAAAGGGACAATTGTAGAGATTGTGACCAGGAGTTTATTTGATAGAAACCACCATCCTTCCAGGGAACAAAATATCCTCATGAGGCTGGGAATTGGTTAGGAAAGATTGAATGGCTCTTCAAGTTCTTGAAGACTCCAAATTATATTAAGGAAAAAATGTGTTGCCTTCACGATTGAGGGGCTTAGTAGAAGATGGTGGGATGTGATGATTCTGGAAAAGAATAATGAGGGGTTTGAGTGGAAATATATCAATAACCTTTTTACAGATCAATTATATAAAGAGACAATGGTATTAGCTAATTTAATAGATATTCCAAACCTTTACCAAGGTGATTGGATGGTGACTTAGTATGATAATTTTTTTTCTAAACTTTCTCAATTTTCACCATAGGTGGTGTCAAATGAGAAACTAAAATCCTGATGGTTTCAGATGGGTCTTCTATCAGATATTTACTCTTATGTCTTTAGGTTGAATCTTATCTCTTATGATAATGTTATCTATAGAGATATGGCAGAGGAATTTGACCAGGATAGTATGTTAGGGTTCACTAGATTTCCTTACACTCTAAATAGAAGCTTTAGTTGTTTCTTTAAGGGAAAAATAAAGATAAATAATCATCGTAGTGAAAACATTAGTGGGGGTATCAAAACAAAAACTTCCTCTATATCATCTATAGTGTTTAGTAAAGGCCCACTAACTTGTTCCTAATGTGGAAATATTGGGTACTTGAATTATTATTGCATGGAAGCACTAAAAAATTTCAGTTCATTCATATGTTTAGGTCACTTGTAGATGCTTTCCATGTTTTTACTACCCCATGTAGTGGCACAGGATCATTAGTACCAAGAGGCTCTACAATGTAGTCAGATGCTTAAAAAATAATAGGGTTCTAGCTATAGGCATTAAGAATAAATCTAGTTCACCCAGTTGATGATTCTCTAGTGGGAACTGATTTGGGCCCTATGATAGTGAACGGTACCATTACTATGGATCTATTTTTAGTGAGTAATTCATTTGACAATGGTTCCTCTCATTCTTTTGTATCAACCCACACTATGGAATTATTGAATATCCCAATAAAGCTCATGAATTATGTGATGGATACCATAAAACCTATCAATATGAAGATATAACAAGGTCTAGGATGTCTCTATTATGATTTCTCTTTATCTGAGATTGATATCATCTTGGACATTTTTGTTCTTGAAATGAAATATGTGTATATTATTATCATAATGGAACGGTTAGTTGTGCACAAATCTCAAATTGTTTGTTATCATTTGTTGGTGTCATTTACTATCCCTAATGGGGATTTTCATGTTTTCTAAGGAGAATAGGATGAGATTACAATCCAAGCCAGACCTCCTCTTCCAAAGTTATGTAGGATGATATATTTTTTTTCTAATGAATTGGAGTCGGAAGCCTCTTATAGTGAACTACTTCTAGTAGATATTGAATTCATGGAATTTTTTTTATTATAATCCACCTAAGAGGGAGGTATAGTTCTCAATTCACTTGGTGTTAGGTGCTTAACCAATATCTATTCCATATTACCATATAGTACCAACAAAATTGAAATAGGTGAAGGATTGGTTGGATGACTTGATTTCCAAAGGATTTATTAGACCCAGTGTGTCACCTTGGGTAGCACCAATGTTTTTAACTAATATGGATGATGTAACCCTTCACTTGTGTGTTGATTAATATTATATCAATCGAGTTATGGTCAAGAAAAATTATCGGTTTCTCCATTTTTATGATTTATTTGATCATTTGAAAGGGGTGAAGTGGTTCTATAAGATTGATTTTTAACCTGGTTACCACCATCTAAGGATCAATGAGTATGATATTCCAAAGACCGCTTTTAGGATCAAGTATGGAAATTTTGATAGTATTTTTATGGTATTCTACTTAACCAGTTCTCTTATTGTGATTATGGAACCAATTAAAAAGATTTTACACTAGTGTCTTAAGTTTTTTTTGTGGTATTCATGGATGACATATTGATTTAATATAAACCCATGGAAGATCATATAATTTATTTGAGAGTAGTTTTGAATATATTTAGTAATAACCAACATTATTTCATGCTATAAAAGTTATAATTATATACTTGGGAGGTGAAGTTATTGGGTCACAAGATATCATAACATGGTATCTAAGTTTATCC
Organism: Viscum album; assembly: GCA_963277665.1. NCBI lineage: Eukaryota > Viridiplantae > Streptophyta > Magnoliopsida > Santalales > Viscaceae > Viscum > Viscum album. The sequence goes on along the minus strand of OY728132.1, from coordinate 24,560,670 downwards.
TAAAAAGTGAAAATTTTCATGTCATGGGAGGAACCACATAATGTCTTTTACATTTAGAGATTCATGGGTTTAACAAGTTATTATCATCACTTTATGAATTATTTATCCAAGTAAGCTTTTAGTTGATTTATATTACTCATAAGGGAGTGAATTTTGTTTGGGATTCAAAATTTCAGGCATCCTTCAATGAGTTAAAGCAGAATTTGACTTTAGCTCTAGTGTCGACTCTTCTAGAGTTTGGGTAGGTCTGTGTAGTCTTTTGGGATGCTTCAAGTTTAGGTATTGGCTATGTTCTCATTCATGGGGATCACGTGGTGGTTTATGGTTCTCATTAGCTTCATCCATATGAGAATGACTATCCCACACATTATTTAGAACACATAGTTATGATGCATGATATTTAGAGTTAGTAACACTAACTTTTTAGGGAAAGGTTTACCATTTATTTAGATAATAAGATATTGAGTTATATATTTTCATGGAAATATTTTAATCTCTAACAAAGGAAATGGGTTAATTACCTATAATTTTTTTACTTTGACATTTCCTACATCCTTAGAAATGGGAATGTTGTTTTCAACACTCTTAGTAGGAAGTTACCATCCCAGGTTTTGAAGGAGTCATCAGAGGAGTGGAATATCATGAAATCTTTTTTCTATATGTGTTTGGGAGTCTGGGAGGATGAGAATAGGTTTTATCTTTCAAGTGTTCAATTGACATCCTATCCTTTTGATATGATCCTTCCATAGTAGAAAATTTATGATGAGTTCTAAGGAATCAAGAATTATTTATATTATAGGATAATAACTATGGATGGTCTCTATCTCTAGTGGGAATCTTTTATTTCAAGAAATGTTATTTCATTTCATTTCCTATGAGAAAGGTTGTGATAAAATATTTTCATCATTTCAAATGAGGTATTTTCCAAGGAATGACTAAGATTGTTTTTGATATGAGGCATCAATTTTGATGTATAGGTTTGAAATGTGTCATCACTAATTCTATTTCTCATTTTTATAACTATCAATAGATAAAGGATGAGAATAATATGAATTATATCCTACTTCAATCCCTACTCATTCCAATTTGGAAATGAGATAATATCACGATAGATTTCTGGAATCTCTACTGAGTAGTGAGTTCCGATCCTACTTAGATTTTTCATGACTAGGACTTATCGTAAAGTACTATTTCCTATTGATCTTAAAATATAAATAACTTTTATAAATGGAATTAGGAATAATAAATTTGAAGAAATTAAAATAAAGGACTCAATTGATACTTTAATTATTCACTCCAAGCCTAAAAATATGGCAATAAAACCAAACCACACTTTAAGGTACCTTTGTGCCCCCCAGTTTTCCAATCAACAAAATCTATTGGCTATGCCTGGTTTGAAAAATTACTTCGAATTTATTATTATGATTCTAGTTCTACCCAAATTACATGGAATTGTAGGTAAAGATCTAAACCCGCTTATTCAATAATTCATATTTGTGTGTTCAAGCTTTAATCCAAGAGGAGTGTCTAAAGATCAATTCAAGTTGAGGGAATTCCCCTTTTCACTTGAAGGAGTTCCCAAGGAGTAGTTGTATAACTTAAAAACTAGAGAGATTCATGATTGGGAAGACTTCCAAATGTATTTCATGAAAAAATTATTTTCAACCTACCAGTTCATAGTGACAAGGAAGGAGTTCTACTCCATTTAAAAATCATCCAGAGAAAATATTTATGAGTATTGGGAAAGATTCCAGAATCTTTTTGCAATATTACCTCATCAAGCTATGAAATAAAATCAATTTTTAATCTTATTATATAAAGGCCTATTGGAAAATGATAGAAAACTCTTGGATTCATAAATATTAGGGTATTTGATTGACAAGTCCCTAACAGAAGCTAGAAGCCTAATTCAAAAGATAGCATAAAATTCCCAACAATCTAGAATAAGAGCTATGGGTACACATGGGATTCATAGGGTATGGAATTCTAATTCATCATCTTTACTTGAAAACAAATTTGATTAAATAGTAAGTTTTGTGATACTGATGGTTGTAAATAAAGTGAGTGAGAAATGGGACCCACCTTAGGTATGTGGTTTTTGTTCATCTCCCAACTACTTTACTAATCAATGTGCTAAAATAAAAGGGATGAATAGTTGTGGGGAATTGTTCCAACCAAGAAAATTATAATAGAATTATCCATGGAATGAAAATATAAAATCCCAACCATGATTTGGAACACAAAAAATTCAAGTTATACCTTTTTATCCAAACCAATACCCATCTCAGCCCTATACTAACAATAGTTCTAGAACCCACCACCTTTATGAAAAGATTAAAAATATCCATACTAGTAGAAAAATTATCAACCACGCCCTTTCCAAAAAAAATCCTATGGGAAACCCTCGACTAGTGTACCATCATCCAAATGTTGAAAATAATAGTATAATGTTTATGGGTTGAAAGAAATCATAAAATATCTATCCAAAAAGTTCAAATTTTTTTTGGATGTAATGAAAAAAATACAAGAAATTTACCAGCCCAATTATTCCCAAATCCAAAGGAGAGTGTAATCATGATTACAAAAAGTATTGATAAGGAGATTTAGTTTCCTAAACCCAAGGAAGTTCAAGTTGAGTCTAAAGAAAGTAAGTCTATGAAACCAAAATAGATTCTTGAAAATCAACCTTTCAAACCAAAAGAATAAGATAAGAGGAAAGAAGAGTTGATGATAAGGTTAAGGAAGGAAATACCTGAAACACCATCACAAAGGAAACAAATGGAGAAGAAGGATATTCCACCGGAATCCCATTATATGTTTACTGAGTCAAATAAGATCAAGTAAGAATGAATTAAAATTTAAATTCAAGAAAATTTTCAAAAATTTGAAATCAACATCCCTCTTTTCAAAGCTATCCAAAAAAAATCCCAACTATGCCAAAATTTTCAAGGATATTTTCACCATAATGATGAAAACATGAGGAATGGAAGAGATAAATTCAATAGAGTAAAAGGGTAGAGAAGGATCATTTGGATTATCAACTTACTTATCTATATTTATGCTCTTTTCTACTCTATTTTTATTTTAATATGTCTTATAACCATCAAAAATTCATTGTTTCTTCTTTAATATAGTAGTAGAAACTTAAAGTTATTATGGAAGGTGTAAGATATTAGCTTTTATTTGAGGTAAAAAACATTTTAATTTAAGTTTAGATCCTTTTTTATCCTTATAAATTTTCCCTATGTTTTAAGTAAGGGTTCGAGAGAATCTGGGTCTTGTTTGGAGCTCAACGCTCTAGTTTTCGAAGAAGACAATTGTAACGACCCAATCTTTTTGAGTAGTAGATTAACTTACTCTTAATGATTTAATAAGATGTTAATGGTTAATGCAGGAAGAGGAGTCGATGGCTTCATCTAGTAGAATCGACCCTTATGAATCCCACTTATCAGAGCTTGGGAAGGAGGTAGCATCTGTGGGCTTCGCTTTGGACCAAGCCCAAGCCGAACTCCAGCGTGTCAAGCTTGAACGGAAACGCCTACGGGAGAAGTTCAAGTTAGTAGAGATTACTACTAGGGAAATGTTGTCTGAGCCTCCCTCAGATTCTCTCACCATATCACACCTTACACTTAGGTCTTATGCCGGTGTTATAAGGGGCTATGTGACGAGACCCTAGATTCCTTGTGTAATCTTTTCGGGTGAATAAATTGAGATTTCTTCCTTTAGTGATGTTTGTGAAATTTAAAATGTCTAGATAATTTTAGAATGTATTTTATTGATGAATTTTGAAAAAGGGATATTTTAAAATATTTATGTAAACCCTAAATAACTAATGATGTGTAATGATTTTCAAAAAATGGTATTCTACAAAAGTGTTCAGTAAGGAATTTGGAGTCTAATAAGATCAACTTAATTTTTGATGAATAGTAAATTATGAATAGTGATTTTACGCTTAGGATTAGTAATGTGACCAAATGGATTAGTAATTTCACTCAAAGAAAGTTTTAATATAATTCAGACACCTAGATTAAGTAATGTGATTCAATAAAATGGGTAAATAACGGTTTCATAAATTATTAGTCAAGTATTAGTTTTTTCGGATGAATAGTGTTTTTTAATTAAAAATTTAATTAAAAATAATTAGAAAATTATTTTTATAAAAATGACTTTATTTTTGAACTCAGAGCATCGATATTATGTTATGGTAATTTTTGGGGATTTTTCTGAAAAAAACGAATTTTCGATGAATAGTGTTTTTATTTAAAAATTAAATTAAAATTATTAAGAAAATTATTTTTATAAAATGGATTTCATAAATGTATTTAGAGCATAGATATTTGGTTAAGGTGAAATTTTGGGATTATTCTGAGAAAGTTGAATTTTCAATGAATAGTGAAAATATAGTTTTTAAGTTACGGGCGTTTAATGACATCATTAAATGATGTATTAAGTATATATTCAATATGGTTGAATTATGAATAGTAAGATAAGGTGTGAGGTGTCCCAAGTGGCCAATACCATGGGCAAATACCATGGGCAAGCCCATGGTTTTGCCAAAACCACTAGTGAGGTGTCCCTTGGCCATTAATGCCTTGTCCCCTCACTTTCCCTATAAATACCCACCCTTTCCTCCTTTAGTTTCCACTCCCAACTCTTCCCCAACGAAGTTATGGTCTCCTTACCTCCCAAGGAGTCCTCCCAAGGTGCCCCCAATCCCTCAAGGTCCAAAACATTAAGTTTCAAGGGTCACGTTTTAAGGTAAGGGATCTGACCCCTCTCTTTCTTTTCATGTAGTCTCTTTTATGTCATTCCTTTTATGATCCATGTTATTATGTGAGAGGATGTCCTTTTATATTCCTCTTACTTCCCCTTTCATGTTTATATGATGAGAGATCCCCTCTTACTCTCATCATTTCGTTTTATGAAAGTTTAAGTGACGCTGTTAGGCTGCCGAATGTTTAAGTGATTCTTTCACCCTTCTCATTTTTCAAATTCGATTTTCATGTCAAATATTTCAAGTTACTTTTTATTATGTTGGGGTATGATCTATATATATATCATACTTATCTCTAATGATCATATGATGAGAGACCCTATTTGATCTGTTCAATTCATTTTTGTTGAAGTTTAAGTGACGTTGTTAGGCTGCCGAATTTTCATAAGAGAAATCAAACTTTTGTCTTCCTTCCATGCTTTTCATTTAAAATGGTATGTCCTTGAAATTTCATCACCATGTCCATATATACTTCTTATTCTATCCCTATACTATTTTATGGGTCAATTATTATTGTTCGACCCATGTTCCCTCTCTTTTCAAAGTTTTCTAAAACCTTGTAACATAGCCGTTATGCTGCAGAATTTTCGTCTCAAAATGCCTCTCTTTTCTCAAAATTATTTTATGTTATAAAGTGAATACTCAAAGCTCCTATTTCTATAGGGGTATTCACATATATATAAAAATGTTCTATTTTAAATTCTGGGATTTACATACATGATACCCACTTTCCCTTTCCGTGGGTTTAAAGTAACGTAAAGATCATGTCTTTAAAGCAGTTTTTAAAACGTTATGATTATGAAATGAAACCCATTTATTTTATGCTATATGGGTTATTTATGAAATTTTTGATGATGATATATGTGGCTCACATGATAATAAAGGCAAATTTAAGGGTGCGCCCTGATAGCGCTCCAATGCATTGGGTAATGACTTAATCTCTAGAGATGACCATTTTAACGACGCCTTGGTGAATAACCTTGGTAATTTTTAACGACACCTTGGGGATGGACCTTGGTGAAACGAAACGATTGTCAATATTAAATGTTGTAGCCACATCTTCAATTTATGAAAATTCTATTTTTATTATGATGTATCTCATGATTTCTTTCTCATGCCTTAAAGTTCTTTTCATGTCCTTATTGAAGTATCTCAAGTTCACATGTAAAATGTTTCCCTTGTTTCCCTTACTAGGCCTTCTGCTCACCCTTTCTTTTGATGTATGTCCCCAGGTTATGAGATGCATAATGAACATAGGATTAACTAAAGGAGAAGCCTTTCAAGTGTTTAAGAATAATGTTTTATGTTTTTTTATGTATTATGATCCTTGTTTCCAAGACACTAAACCTTAACGATCCTCAGTTCCATGTAATGGAATGAAAGTTATGTTATAAAAAGACGGGATGTTATAGTTGGTATCAAAGGATGGTTTAGTTATTTGTGGAAATTAGGATATAAAAACTTTATGAAGAACCCTATAGAAAAGTTTAAATATAGGAAAACTTCCTGGTATTTGGGTAAGTATTGAGTAGGTGGTTTATCAAACAAATACATCCATGTCTGGATAGGAGCGGGTAGAGGAGGCTCTGGCACAGATGTACATAGGGGTAAAACCCGAAAACACCGCTTTGAGCTAGACTCGAACGGGAACTGGTGCACGATAACGGGCCTTGCTGCACTCTTGGTTACGACACTCCCAGGGGATATGTTTGGTTAATCACAAGCTTTTTATGAATCATTATGAAGGAATTATAGAAAAGTGTAATTGTCTAAGCATGAAGTCTTAGTTAAAAGATTCATAAATGAAATAAGTTTCTTACTAAGGTTTTATTCTTTTAGAAAATGGTGGGCAATAGGAGGAACCGTGCCGATGGTGACCGCAATGCACCATGTGCTGATGGCCCTCCGATGGAAGCCGGAATGGAAACATTCATGCGAATGATGAACCAACTGACTCAAGTTATGAGTAATAACTTGAATCAAGCTGAGAGGCCGACCTCACCACGAAGGGAACAACACTCTGTTGAGTCCTTCATGGGTCAATGACCTCCAACATTCAGTGGATCTACAGACCCATTGGTTGCGGAACAATGGATAAGCTCCATTGAAAAGATCTTTTCTGTACTTCATTGTTCGGAACAAGAAAAAGTCACCCTTGCTGTTTACCGCCTAGAGGGAGAAGCTGATCAGTGGTGGTCACTGATCAAAAACATGAAGCCACAAGGAGATATAGAAGCTTTGGAGTGGGAAGAATTTCGGGAAATTTTCCTTAACAAGTATTTCCCTCGTTCCATGAGAACAAGAATGGAGAAAGAGTTTCTCGAGCTGAAGCAGAAGGAGAAAGAATCTGTCGGAAGCTGCGAGATGAACTTCACAAGGCTTTCCCGTTATACCTCAAGCTTTGTCATGGACCCTAATGGGAAGGTTGATAGATTCTTTGGTGGACTACGACCTCATCTGCGGAAGAATCTAGCCAACAGGGACTATGATAGCTATGAAGAAATAGTTCGAAGTGCTATGAAAGTCGAGCTGGAGTTTGGTGAGACACAATGGTCTCATAAACCAAATGAAAAGAAGAGATCGTTGGAGCCCAGTTTAGGGAAGTCTTTTGATCAGGGAAGAGGTGGAAAGCAAATGCAACTTACCACATGCAATAAATGTGGGAAGAATCATCTGGGGAACTGCTTGAACGGAAGTGGAAAGTGCTACAAGTGTGGAAGAGGAGGCCATATTGCTCGGAATTGTCATAGTGAGGTGAAGCCTCAGCTTCCCAACACTAACGACAGGGGAAAGATGGTTCTGGCCCTACCCGAAGTCACATGCTTCAAGTGTGGACAGCTTGGGCACTTTGCTAACCAATGTCCAAATTCGAGGGCAGTGGAGGGGAATCACCATCAACCTCAGCAGAGGCCAAGAGAGAAAGGTCGTGCTTTCGCTATCACAACAGCTGAAGTTGAAGTCCCAAACGATGTGGTAGCAGGTACTCTTGTCGTCCTCTCAAAACTAGCAAGTACTTTATTTGATTCTGGTTCTACGCATTCCTTTATTTCCTCCAAGTTTTCAAGGAATATAGAATCAATCCCCGAACTGCTAGAGGTAGAGTTGTCTATCAAGACTCCAAGTGGGATTATCCTTGCATCAACAGTATTTAGAGACTCTAGTAGTCTTGAATGAACGACCTACAGTTATCTTACAAGGAGAGATATCCCGAACCGATCCCTATCTAGAAGCACCTCCTATAGCATTCTTTATGGAGTTAATCGGTGATGATGAAGAAGGAAAAGGGAGTATACAAATAGAAGATGTTCCGATTGTTCAGGAATACATGGATGTATTTCCTAAGGAGTTACCTGGACCTCCCCCAGAAAGAGAGGTAGAGTTCTCCATTGAACTAGTACCTGGGTCTCAACCGATATCAAAGACTCCATATAGAATGGAAAATGTGGAGCTAGAAGAGTTAAAGAAACAACTCCAAGACTTGTTGGAGAAGGGGTTTATCCGACCGAGTGTGTCTCCTTGGGGAGCACCAGTTCTATTTGTGAAGAAGAAGGATGGATCAATGCGGCTATGCATCGATTATAGAGAACTGAACGAGATCACGGTGAAGAACAGATATCCTCTTCCAAGAATTGATTATTTATTTGACCAACTTCGTGGGGCTCAATTCTTCTCTAAGATTGACCTTCGATCTGGTTATCATCAACTGAGGGTGAAGAAGGAAGATATTCCAAAGACTGCCTTCCGATCAAGATATGGGCATTATGAGTTTACTGTTATGCCCTTCGGCTTGACTAATGCTCCTGCTATTTTCATGGATTTGATGAATAGAGTCTTTAAGGACTACCTTGATAACTTTGTGGTAGTTTTTATTGATGATATTTTGATATATTCAAAAAGTCGTGAGGAGCATGAAGATCATCTAAGGGTTATATTGAAAACTCTGCGGAAGGAGAGGCTCTTTAGGAAGTTCAGCAAGTGTGAGTTTTGGTTACAACAGGTGGCTTTCTTGGGGCACATCGTAACCAATGAAGGAATCTCGGTTGACCCTGCAAAGACAATGGTTGTGGAGGAGTGGCCTCAACCCACAACAGTAACTGAGATTCGTAGTTTCCTTGGTTTAGTAGGATATTATAGGAGGTTTGTGAAAAACTTTTCACGGCTTTCTAATCCACTAACCAAGTTGACTCGAAAAGGGGTTAAGTTCATCTGGACAAAGGAATGCGAGGAAAGTTTCCAAGAGCTGAAGAAGAGATTGGTTATTGCACCTGTGTTAACACTACCCTCTATCAGATAAGGATTCTTTATTTTTAGCGATGCATCTCTGAAAGGGCTTGGGTGCGTCCTCATGTAAAATGACAAAGTAATTGCTTATGCATCTCGACAGTTGAAGATTCATGAGCAGAATTATCCTACGCATGATCTAGAGCTGGCGGCAGTTGTTTTTTCTCTAAAGATATGAAGGCACTATCTTTATGGGGAGAAATGTGATATATACACTGACCACCAAAGTCTAAAGTATATTTTCACATAGAAAGAATTGAACATGAGACAAAGGATATGGTTGGAGCTTATTAAAGACTATGATTGTTCAATTCATTATCACCCTGGAAGAGCAAACAAAGTCGCGGATGCGTTAAGAAGGAAAGATCCTGTTGTTCTGGCAACAATGAGGATCGTAGGAGATCCATTGATTAAAGATCTAGTAAAACTGGACATGGGAATTATAAGGAAAGTGACATCATCAACCCTATTCCAAATGATTTCTCAACCTTCATTACTAGAGAGGATCAAGAAGGCTCAAAAAGAAGATCCTTTGCTGCAGGAGAAGTTTGAGGCTGTAAAGGATGGGAAGTCCCCTGATTTCGATATTGATCAAGAAGGTGTATTGAAATTTCGTATAAGACTATGTGTTCCATCTATTCCGGAGATAAAGAAAGAATTGATGGATGAAGCTCATAGCTCTACATTATCTATACACCCGGGAAGCACTAAGATGTATAGAGACCTTCGTGATCATTATTGGTGGGATAACATGAAGAGGGAGATTGCTGATTACACTACAAGGTGCCTGGTGTGTCAGCAATTAAAGGCAGAACGACAACTTCCTAAGGGGGTATTACAACCGCTACCCATACCAGTATGGAAGTGGGATAATATCACTATGGACTTTGTAACTGGTCTCCCGAAAACATCCAAAGGAAATAATGCGATATGGGTTATTATGGACCGTCTCACCAAGACAGCCCATTTTATCTCTATTCGGGAAGATTTCTCTCTAGATCAGCCTTCCAAGATATACGTGAAGGAAGTGGTAAGGCTGCATGGGGTACCACTATCCATCGTATCTGATCGTGACCCAAGATTCACATCAAAATTATGGAGAAGTCTTCAACATGCTCTGAATACTGAATTGAATTTTAGTACGGCCTATCATCCTCAAACTGATGGCCAATCTGAAAGGACTATTCAGACACTCGAAGACATGTTGAGATTATGCTCAATGGAATTTAAAGGTGGATGGGATCAACACCTCCCATTAGTTGAGTTCTCCTATAACAATAGCTTCCATTCGAGTATTGAGATGGCACCCTATGAAGCTCTATATGGAAAGCGGTGTAGAACTCCTACTTGTTGGGATGAAACTGGTGATAGGAAGCTTCTTGGGCCTGATCTCGTGCAAGAGATGACGGAACAGGTTCATGCCATCCAACAACACATAAAGGCTGCTCAGAGTCGGCAGAAGATCTATGCTGACAATCGTCGAAGGGACTTGGAGTTTGGTGTTGGTGACAAAGTCTTCCTTCGAATTTCTCCATGGAAGAGAGTCATGCGGTTTGGGAAGAAAGGGAAGCTCAGCCCTAGGTACATTGGCCCCTATGAAATCATTGATCACATAGGAGCAGTGGCCTATAGTCTAGCACTTCCACCGAACCTAGCTCAAGTTCATGATGTCTTCCATGTATCTCTCTTGAGGAAGTACATACCCGACCCTTCGCATGTACTGAACCCAGAGGTGGTACAACTGGAACATGACCTCTCTTACGAGGAGCAGCCAGTGGAGATCTTGGACCGTAGAGACAAGGTCCTACGAAACAAGACTACCCACCTTGTGAAAGTGTTGTGGAGGAATCATAAATATGAAGAGGCGACTTGGGAGCCGGAGGAAACAATGAAGCAAAAGTACCCTCACCTTTTCGACTAGGCCTCAAGTATAAATTTCGGGGACGAAATTTCTTAAGGGGGGAAGAATGTAATGACCCAATATTTTTGAGTAGTAGATTAAATTACTCTTAATGATTTAATAAGATGTTAATGGTTAATGCAAGAAGAGGAGTCGATGGCTTCATCCAGTAGACTCGACCCTTATGAAGCCCACTTATCAGAGCTTGGGAAGGAGGTAGCATCTGTGGGCTTCGCTTTGGACCAAGCCCAAGCTGAACTCCAGCGTGTCAAGCTTGAACGGAAACACCTATGGGAGAAGTTCAAGTTAGTAGAGATTACTACTAGGGAAATGTTATCTGAGCCTCCCTCAGATTCTCTCACCATAGCACACCTTACACTTAGGTCTTATGCCGGTGTTATAAGGGGCTATGTGACGAGACCCTAGCTTCCTTGTGTAATCTTTTCGGGTGAATAAATTGAGATTTCTTCCTTTAGTGATGTTTGTGAAATTTCAAATGTCTAGATAATTTTAGAATGTATTTTATTGATGAATTTTGAAAAAGGGATATTTTAAAATATTTATGTAAACCCTAAATAACTAATGATGTGTAATGATTTTCAAAAAATTGTCTTCTACAAAAGTGTTCAGTAAGGAATTTGGAGTCTAATAAGATCAACTTAATTTTTGATGAATAGTAAATTATGAATAGTGATTTTACGCTTAGGATTAGTAATGTGACCAAATGGATTAGTAATTTCACTCAAAGAAAGTTTTAATATAATTCAGACACCTAGATTAAGTAATGTGATTCAATAAAATGGGTAAATAACGGTTTCATAAATTATTAGTCAAGTATTAGTTTTTTCGGATGAATAGTGTTTTTTAATTAAAAATTTAATTAAAAATAATTAGAAAATTATTTTTATAAAAACGACTTTATTTTTGAACTCAGATCATCGATATTATGTTATGGTAATTTTTGGGGATTTTTCTGAAAAAAACAAATTTTCGATGAATAGTGTTTTTATTTAAAAATTAAATTAAAATTATTTAGAAAATTACTTTTATAAAATGGATTTCATAAATGTATTTAGAGCATCAATATTTGGTTAAGGTGAAATTTTGGGATTATTCTGAGAAAGTTGAATTTTCGATGAATAGTGAAAATATAGTTTTTAAGTTACGGGTGTTTAATGACATCATTAAATGATGTATTAAGTATATATTCAATATGGTCGAATTATTAATAGTAAGATAAGGTGTGAGGTGTCCCAAGTGGCCAATACCATGGGAAAATACCATGGGCAAGCCCATGGTTTTGCCAAAACCACTAGTGAGGTGTCCCTTGGTCATTAATGCCTTGTCCCCTCACTTTCCCTATAAATACCCACCCTTTCCTCCTTTAGTTTCCACTCCCAACTCTTCCCCAACGAATTTATGGTCTCCTTACCTCCCAAGGAGTCCTCTCAAGGTGCCCCCAAGCCCTCAAGGTCCAAAACATTGAGTTTCAAGGGTCACGTTTTAAGGTAAGGGATCCGACCCCTCTCTTTCTTTTCATGTAGTCTCTTTTATGTCATTCCTTTTATGATCCATGTTATTATGTGAGAGGATGTCCTTTTATATTCCTCTTACTGCCCCTTTCCTATTTATATGATGAGAGATACCCTCTTACTCTCATCATTTCGTTTTTTGAAAGTTTAAGTGACGTTGTTAGGCTGCCGAATGTTTAAGTGATTCTTTCACCCTTCTCATTTTTCAAGTTCGATTTTCATGTCAAATCTTTCAAGTTCCTTTTTATTATGTTGTGGTATGATCTCTATATATATCATACTAATATCTAATGACCATATGATGAGAGACCCTATTTGATCTGTTCAATTCATTTTTGTTGAAGTTTAAGTGACGCCGTTAGGCTGCCGAATTTTCATAAGAGAAATCAAACTTTTGTCTTCCTTCCATGCTTTTCATTTCAAATGGTATGTCCTTGAAATTTCATCACCATGTCCATATATACTTCTTATTCTGTCCCTCTACTATTTTATGGGTCAATTATGATTGTTCGACCCATGTTCCCTCTCTTTTCCATGTTTTCTAAAACCTTGTAACATAGCCGTTATGCTGCAGAATTTTCGTCTCAAAATGCCTCTCTTTTCTCAAAATTATTTTATGTTATAAAGTGAATACTCAAAGATCCTATTTCTATAGGGGTATTCACATATATATAAAAATGTTCTATTTTAAATTCTGGGATTTACATACATGATACCCGCTTTCCCTTTCCGTGGGTTTAAAGTAACGTAAAGATCATGTCTTTAAAGCAGTTTTTAAAACGTTATGATTATGAAATGAAACCCATTTATTTTATTCTATATGGGTTATTTATGAAATGTTTGATGATGATATATGTGGCTCACATGATAATAAAGCAAAATTTAAGGGTGCTCCCTGATAGCGCTCCAATGCATTGGGTAATGACTTAATCTCTAGAGATGACCATTTTAACGACGCCTTGGTGAATAACCTTGGTAATTTTTAACGACACCTTGGGGATGGACCTTGGTGAAACGAAATGATTGTCAATATTAAATGTTGCAGCCACATCTTCAAGTTATGAAAATTCTATTTTTATTATGATGTATCTCATGATTTCTTTCTCATGCCTTAAAGTTCTTTTCATGTCCTTATTGAAGTATCTCAAGTTCACATGTAAAATGTTTCTCTTGTTTCCCTTACTGGGCCTTCTGCTCACCCTTTCTTTTGATGTATGTCCCCAGGTTATGAGATGCATAATGAACATAGGATGAACTAAAGGAGAAGCCTTTCAAGTGTTTAAGAAGAATGTTTTATGTTTTTTTTATGTATTATGATCCTTGTTTCCAAGACACTAAACCTTAACGATCCTCAGTTCCGTGTAATGGAATGAAAGTTATGTTATAAAAAGACGGGATGTTATAACAATAGAGGCATACGGTTAGTGCTTACCATGCCCCTCAAACCCTACAACCCAGTAAAGGAGCCACATGGCTTGTCTAAATTTTTTCAAGGATCCTTTTTTCATGTAGGCCTTAGATAGAGGGTACACATGGGCTATACATGATTTTTATAACAGTGTGTTTTAGGTCATGCGGGGTGTGATCCCTGGATAGTTGGGTGCACACAGTTAGCACATGATTTGTCCAACTATGCGGCCAAACCATGATATCACTTAAAAAGTAGAGAATTAATATTTTTACCATACTTTATATTAATAACTCAACCTGTTTATTTCCTATCCACATGCACAATAGCTCTCCTCCTCCCATTTTATCTCTCTCAAGCCTAAAACTTGGCTTTGAAGTTATTTCTCCATATGATGTCTGATCGAGCCGCCATTCATCTCGTTGGATCAACAATGGTAAAATATCTATTCCATTGGAACATTTAATTATTATTATTCCTATAAAATAAGTTTTTTAGTTCAATATCATATGCCCTATTTTCAGGGAGTTTTTTTGTTCTATTTTTTTACAATCTGGACCAAACTGAAGGCTGATACTGGATGAGTGTTCTACCATAGGCATAAGGTGGGTGGTGTATGCCTTTTTACAAAAGATTTGTTTTCTATTTTACTATCTATATTGTTCCACATAATTAACCTTCTAATAATTTCCTCTAAATTAAATGATTTATCTTAAATTAATTATTGTACCTAATTTGGGATACCCTTGTAGCACCTAATCATAGTTGGAGGTTGTCAACATCAACCTAATCCACCCATGGGAAGTGTTCTTTCATCTGCCCAATGTTAAACCACCCTTTTGGGTGTGTGATATCACTACCCTTGTAGTGGGATACTTTATAAATTAAATGAGTTAGTTAGGGAGGATCATTCCTCATTTTCCATGTTATTTAATGATGTTAAAATTCTTAAATATTATTAAGGTGATTAAATAATAATGTGGAATGGTATGGATATTATCAAGGATTGTGACTCTTTATACTGATAATTGTAATTGGGTAGGGACACTAATATAGACCATTATAATTATATACTTTCTTGATTTTTCACATATCCATATTGAATTGACTCCTTATGAAGGTATAAAACTGGTTGCATTACTGTATGAAACTGACTAGGGGATCAAGGTATGGCACCTATGACCCCTAGGTATGATTACTTATGGTATGGAACCAATTCAGGGATCAAGGTATAGCACCTGTGACCCCAATATATGATCTATTACGATATGGAACCAATAAGTAAGTTCGAGGTATGACACCTATGACTTATGAATACATTTACATCTTCAGATATAGCCCCCCTAGTTATACACCTTAGGAATTATCCCATTTAAGTCTGTTACTCTTTTAACATGTGTCATATACTAAGTTGGCTATTAACTATTTTTGAAATTATATATATATATATATATATATATATATATATTCTCATATTTTATAGCCTTATCTTATTACAACTTGTGCTTATGTACTCATCATATCTATTATTCACTTACATTTTTTCTTGTTATACCTGCACATGATTATGGTTTATATGCACATGCTAGATTTTTTATATACACCATTGGTGGTGGCCTACTGAGTATATCTCACACCTTGTTCGGGCTACTGATTGGTACCCTAGAAGACTTCATGGATTCATGTAGGGATAGGTTAAAGCTCCTAATTACCGGTGCTTGATTGTTTGTAGCATAGGAGTGGGTAAACACAGGACCGAGCTATGGGTCGTGATACTATCTGGAGATAGTTATTTTTAGTCTTTTTGTTATTTTTATATACATGTATTGTACCTGATTCCTGCTACTATATTTTTTATTCTTCTTTTCATGGATACATGACATTACATCATTTTTATATGGTACTGGATATTTCAAATGATGTCTGTTTATTTTATCTTGATGATTTATCTTCTATTGTTATATATATCATTTATTATTATGCTTCCCATATTATTTTATCCATTTATTTCACCACTATTCTACTTTGATTATGAGGGTACAGTCCCCCCACTATACCACTATAGACCCTTACTGGTATTCAACATCCTCTAGCATACATGGAGGTGTGCTTGAGGCCTTATGGCCAACCAGATTCACTTACTTATGAGTGAACCTGGTTAAGAATGTTACAAATTGGTATTAGGGGGTTTCTTTTCTTTTCCTTACTCTTTTGGGATGTTAAAAAGGAGACTAGGACATGTTGGGATTTATTAATGATACTATTCTTGGGAGTAGCTAACCTGTATACTGAAAAATCCAAATTACTTGGGACGGGACTTGATGTTATGGATTATACGTGTTGTATATTTTTATTCCACCATTGGGTGATGCACATGATATGTGATGTTATTATTATCATGATTTTGGATTAAAATTTATCCTTTGATCAATATGGAAAGGAAGCATTAGTCATAAATCATTTTAGGCACATTATAGGAATAATATGTCATGCATTATGTTGTTCCATGTAGGCTATATTGCTTGACTGCATGATACTTGTTTTATGTGCCTTGAGTGATATATCTGTCATGAAAATAACATTTATAAAGGAAAATGGAATTAAATAATTGATTATTAAATTGTTTCCATCAACCTAAATGGTATTTTACTATATAGGTTTATGATGGAACCTTAACTAATCAATTATCATATGTTTGATTTCTATAATTAAGGTTACATAGAATAAATCATTTGTTGATTTTGAATATATGAATTTTCATTTGTAATATAAAGAGTGTATGTACATATATATATTGGGAATGATGATTCATTTAGTCAAATAATCTTATATTACTTGTTACATTCTGTTATTGAATGTAAAGTCTTGTATGCAGTTATATGAATTACCAATTGTAATTTATAAAGCATGTGATTATATAAATTGGGAATGGTATTTTAGATAATTAGTCTATTATGTAAATTACATAATTGATAAATATTAATTATAATATGGTGGTTTTTAAATGGGAATTCCAATTTTAAATTAAAGGGTGTTTTCCTCTATAATTTTCAATTGACGGTTCATATACTGGGACCCTTAAAGTGAAACACAGAGCTTGATCCAGACCCAACCTTAGTAATGGGAATTAGGCAGTGTCTCTTGTGTTATTTATGATTTTTCCTATCACCCATACCCAGCTTTAGGAGTAGATAGAGAGGTGTGACTCTAATATAAGAAGGATTGTACATTCTTGTGTTTATGATGCCACCATTTTTAAAATTCTGTCATAGGTGTGTGCTTGAAATTTTTAGAGCTAGGACACCATAAAATCCTCTAGTTGTGCGCCAGGAGGGTGGTGACAACCATTATATGGAGGTTCTTGGCCCTGATCCACTAGTGTTAACTCTAATAATACCACCTATGAAACCTCATATTTTTCCTGACATGGGTGATGATGCCCATTTACGAGGGGATTTTATGCGGCTTATGGAAACTATATAGGGAGCTTTGTGGCTTGCCTCTTCTATAGAAGAGTTGACATGAGAGTTCCAATAGTAGAATCTACCCATGTTTTTTGGGAATGGTGGTCCTCAAGATGTAGATTCATGGCTAGAGATCATGCTGACTATATTCAATCACCATGATACACCTTCTGAGAGGAGATTTAAGCTCTCCATGTATATGTTTCGAGACTCCACCAAGAATTGGTGAGATTTCATATCTTAAACTAATCATTATTAGGGTATGGCCAAGGATATTTTTCAAATATTCTTTTATGACTACTTCTTTCCTCAGATACTAAGAGTTAACTAAGCTAAGGAGTTTATAAACCTACAGTAGGGTTCTATGACTGTTATGGATTACACATATAATTTTAAATATATAAAACATTTTTCACTTATCTACATTACTGATAAGCCAACGAAAGTGATACATTTTGGGGATGGGATCATACATCCTATATGTTCTCAGGTGAATGTTTTCTGGTTGAATACTATATCTGATATAGCAAACTAATCTCTTATTACTAAACATAATCTGAGGGAAGCCGTAGGTATGGATTAACGTGGACTAGTTTCTCAACCCAATAGTAAAGTATTTGGTGGTAGGAAGTGTTTCTTTGAGACCTATCATGAAGGAAGTACCTATCAGAGTTCACATACTGGTGTTTCCTTAGTCTTTAATTAGTGTGAGAAGTAGGAGCATGTGAAACCTTAGTGTGAGAGGGGCCCAATTGAGTGTCGATCTAGTGGAAGGAAGGGCCATTTACAGAGATTTCAAGGAATATTCCCTCTAGTGGCCAGTGAGAGAGATTCAACACTGACTCTAGGTCCTAGAGCATGATTAGTATCTCCATGTTAGGTAGGGATCTAGAGTGATGTCGACTAGTAAAACTAAGGAGGTGGTCATGGCCGGGGGAGCCAGAAACTAGTTTTGCAGTGTCAGCAGAGCGGGACTGCTCAAGGTAGTCATGTTAAAAATTAGGGTTGTGGAATTATCCAAATTTGTGCAGTGAAACATGTTTTGGGGGAGTTGATTACCCATCCTTCTAAATTTTGAGGTATGATTTTAGTAGCATCTACCTTGGTATCTATTTTTTTTACATTTGGGATTCAAATTATTTAATCTCTGTGGCTATTGTGGGAATCCTCATGCTCAAAATTTAGTATTTCTATGGGTTGATGACTCTTGACAATATTTTGGGTATCCTATCATAGAATGAACACTAGTGTAAGGAGTTCCTCCTTTAGATAGGCAGTTATCTATTTTTATGGAACTTATTTTTTCCTAGAGATTGCGGGCTTTGATGCCATACTTAGGATGGATTGGATGATTCCTTATCATGCCTATGTGAATTGTTATCACTGGGGGGTGTATTTAACATCACCATAGGGTATTACTTTTATTCGTAAGGGTGAATTGGATGTCCAGGAAGGTAGACCTAGACTAGAGCATCGTGTTTTAAGTGGAATGACAGAACAGATTTCTAGACTTTATATGGATGATTAGGGATTCCATCAGGCTGAATTCCCTCTTACAGTAGATCATTTCATGGATGTCTTCTCAGATGACATTTTTGGTTTACCTCCTGAGCGAGAGGTGGAGTTCTCTATTGATCTATTTCCAATAGATACACCAATATACATTCCTCCTTAATGTATGACCACTACTGGGTTACTAGAGCTCAAGATACATCCATAGGACTTAGAAGCTAAGGATTTTATATGTCCCAGTACTTATCCCTGGGGTTCACCAGTCCTATTTTCCAAGAAGGTGGATGGAACCCTCTAGATTTTTGTGGATTATTAGAAGTTGAATTAGCTTACTGTGAAGAACCAGTATCCTTTTCCTCATATAGATGACCTCATCGATCAACTCTAAGGAGATCATGTTTTCTTAAATATTGATTTGAGGTCAAGCTATCACCGAGTACATGTTAGACATTTAGACATAGATCATACAATGTTCCATAGTAGGTATAGTATTTATATTTATCTATTTATGTTGTTAGGTCTCATGAATGTGCTAGCCGTTTTCATGGATCTGGTGAATTGGGTTTTCCACCTGTTTTTGGATTCATTTATGGTAGTATTCATGGATGAAATCTTGTTGTATTCCCTCACTCAACATGACCATTCCAAATATCTTAAGATCATTTTTAATACATTTAGAGAGCACCATATATATGCTAAGATCACTAAATTACACTTTTTTATTGATAAATTTCACTTCCTGGTTCACATTATCTCAGAGGTAGGAGTGTTAGTTGACCCAGAGAAGGTGAGAGATAAATTTACCTAGGATCAACCTAAGAATATTTTTGAAATATGTAGTTTCTTGGGGATATCTGGTTACTATAGATTCTTTATATAGGTCTTTTAATGCCTAGAAACATATCCTATGGTATTTAATAAGATGTTTGTAAAGTTTACATAGTCAGAAACCTATGAGATAGCCTTTTAGGAGCTAAAAGAGAGACTGCCTTCAGCAAAGATCCTGATTCTTCCAGATCTAGGAAGAAGCTATATAGTCTATTGTGATGCATCATTTATTAGGTTAGGAGTAGTTCTAATGTAGTAAGAGTGATTTTTGGTGTACATGTCTCATTAGTTAAGGCCACATGAGAGGAATTACCCAACGATCAATCTTAAGTTAGCTATTGTAGTTCATGCTTTACATTGTTGGAGGAACTACCTGTTGGGAGAGAATTTGTGGTGTTTATAGACCTAAAAATCCTCAGGTATATTTTCACACAATATGACTTGAACCTCAGGAAAATAAGGTGGGTTTAATAACTACAATCCTTTTATTTTGATCTTAACTATATGTCTATTAAGGGAAATGGTATATCAGATGCTTTGAGATGAATGACTCAAACACAAGAAGTTATGGAGTCCAGTAATGAGTGGAAGATTATGGCTATGTTTTTTGAGATACACTTGGAGGTTCAATAACTTAATGGATAGTTTATAATTACATCATTATCAATGAACTATTCAATCCTAGAGAGTAAATATGAGGTAGTTATCAGATCTCAAGGGCCTCATTTTAAGGGAGAGTGTTTCAGGTGAGGATCTGCCACCATGATGGAACATTGATGAGGATGAGGTATTTCACACCCATGGACACATCTAGGTTTCTATATACATATGATATTTATTGATACAATAGTATCATGATTCTAATTAGGTAGTAAATCTCGGTATTACCAAGATGTATCATGACTTACGTCACTAGTATTGGTGGCCTGATATGAAAAAGGAGATAGATGGTTTTGTTACTCAGTGTTCCACATATCAACAAGTGAAGTAAGAACACTAAAAAATAGTAGGGATTTTATATCCATTTACCATTCCTAAGTGGAAATGGGTTTATGTCTCTATGTATTTTAGGACTATCTTTCCAAGATCCCCTCAAGGAAAATGATGTTGTATGGGTGATCGTTGATAAGATCATGAAATTTCTCACTTCTTACCTATTAGAGAGACCTTATCAGTGGATGAGCTTGAGAGACTATATGTCTATGAGATTATACACCTACATGGGTTCCATTTTAATATTATTTGTGATAGTTATTCTCATTTTTCATCAAGGTTCTAGTAGGGGTTACAAAAGGCTTTGGGTACATAGGTTCTCTTGATGAGAGTCTTTCACCCTTAGACTGGCGGCTAGTCAGGACAAACAATACAAGTTCTAGAGTACATGCTCTGAGAATGTGTTCTTGATTTTGGATGTTCTTGGGAGAAACATATACCACTTACTGAGTTCACTTACAATAATAGATTTTGGGATAATATTCATATGGCTCCTTATGAATATTTATATGGAACACCATGTTGTTCACCTCTATGATGGTTAAAGGAATGTGAGGTTGCACTACTTAGACATCATCTCATTCAGGAGACTTCAGACCAGGCTCAACTGATTAGGAAGTGAATAGATACATATCAGTTTAGGTAAAATTTATACACTGATAGTCATCGTCGACCACTAGAGTTTGAGGTGGGGAATCAGGTTTTCTCATGTGAATCAACTAGACTAGGGCATCGATGGTTTAGATGGAAGGGTAATATTTCACCTTGGTTAGTTGGAACTTTTGAGGTTGTGGAGAGAGTAAGGTCAGTAGACTATTGGTTTCATTAACCTCATAGGTACCAGGATATACATGATGTCTTCCATGTTTCATAGCTTCATCGGTACTACTTAGATTTGTCTAATATATTTCATATAAATGAAGTTGAATTAGAGGTAGATGTTTCCTTTAAGGAGAATCCTATCCGTATTATGTATCATATCATGAAGGCTATCTAAATAATTTTGGTTCATCTGGTATAGGTGATATGGAAATATGGTTGCGTATAGGGAAAGACCTGGGAGAAAGAGGTCGGCATATGTTCTCGGATTTATTCTTAGATAATAGTTTACCACCCTTGGAAGGTAAACTCAAGGACAAGTTTCTTTAAGGTTGGGCTGTAAGATCTAGGATTTTATTTGAGGTATGTAACCTTTTAATTTTAGTTTAAATAATTTATTTTATCATTATAAATGTTCCAAATGGTTTAAGGAAGGGTTTGAGAGTGTCTGGGGATTTTTTAGATCCCGAATCTCCAATTTTCAGAGAAGATAGAAGAGGCACATGGTTAGCACACAGTTAGTGTTAACTGTGCACCTAAAACTGTGTGGCCCAATAAGGGTTCCACATGGTTTTTCTAAACTATACAAGGGAGGATTTGTCCATGTGGGTTTTATACAGAGGGTGTGCATCGGTTGTTCATGGTTTTTCTAACTGTGCACTGCAAGCCGTGCGGGATGTGCTCCCTAGACAGTGGGTTGTGCATGGTTGGCACGTGGTTTGGCCAACCTTGTGGCCAAACCATGAAACCACTAAAAAATTTGAGAATTACTATTTTTTCCCTAATCTATTTTAAGAAATCAACCCAATTTATTTCCTCTCCATGTGTACATCACCTCACCTCCTCTCATTTGAGCTCTCTCAAGACTAAAGTATTCTTTGAAAGTGATTCTTCATTCAATGTCTGATCGAGCCACTGTTTGTCTCATTGACTCTCCATAGGTAATCTATCTATTCATTTGTCTCCTTTAATCATTATTATTCCTGTCGATGGAGTTATTTTGGTGTGAGATCATATGCCCTATTTCCAGGTTGTTTGTCTGTTCTTCTGTTTTCTTCTGATCTAGACTGAACCAAAGGCCGATATTGGATGAGTGTTCTACCCCAGGCATAAGGTATGTGGTCTATAAATTTTCTCTAAGTTTTTTTTTATATTTTACTATCACTTTTGTTTCTTATATTAGACCTTAATTTAATTGACTCTAAATTACATGATAAGCCTTAAATTAATTATTACACCTAATTTGAGTCATCTTTGTAGCACATAATCATAGTTAGAGGTTTTCAACCTCAACCCAAGCCACCCATGGGGTGTGTTATTTCATCTTCCCTATGTTAAAACACCCTTTTAGGTGTGTGAGCTCACCACCCTTTTAGTGGGATCCACTCTAAATTAAATGAGTTAGTTGGAGAGGATCATGAATCTTTTTCCATGTTATTCAATGTTGTTAAAATATTTAAATGTTATTAAGGTGACTAAATGATAATATGGAATGAGATGGATATTCTATTGGATTGTTCCTCTTTATATTGATAATTATAATTTGGTATGTATAGTA
This sequence comes from Viscum album, assembly GCA_963277665.1. Taxonomy (NCBI): domain Eukaryota; kingdom Viridiplantae; phylum Streptophyta; class Magnoliopsida; order Santalales; family Viscaceae; genus Viscum; species Viscum album. Next base: position 24,537,601 of record OY728132.1, on the reverse strand, counting down.
ACACAACCCATGATATTTATATACTTTCATTTTTTTGTATATATTGGTATGGAATTGACTCCTTATAAAGGTATGACACCAGTTTCATTACGGTATAGCACCAACTAGGGGATTGAGGTATGGAAGTTACAACCCCTAGGTGTGATTAATTATGATATGGAACCAATTAGGGGATAAAGGTATGGAATATGAGACCCTTAGATATGATATATTATGGTATGGAACCAATGAGGAAGGTTGATGTATGGAACCTACAACTTATGATTATATTTAAATCTCTAGATATAGGCCACCCTGGTTATACACATTTGGACCTGGACCATGTAGGTCTATTAATCTTTTCACACGTGACTTGTGCCAAGCTAGTTATTACCTACTGTTGAAACTATATATATATATATATATATATATTGATGCTCATCTATTTTATCCTTCTCTTATTACAACTTGTTATTATAGACTCTCCAGATCTATTATTCACTTACATTTTTTTTTCTGTTATACCAACACACAATTATGGTTTATATGCACAGGCTTGATTTATTATAGACACCATTGGTGATGGACTACTGAGTATATATCACACCCTATTAGGGATTCCAATTTATACCTAGAAAGACTTCATGGATGCAGGTAGGGATAAAGGAAACTACCTAGTTACTGATGCTTGATTTCTTGTATCATGGGAGCGGGGAAGCATATGACTGAGCTATGGATCTTGATTCTATCTGGAGATAGTTATTTTTGGTATTTTTAGTTCTTTGATATACATGTATTATACTGGATACCTTTTCCCATGTTTCCTATTATTATTTTCTTAGAGTCATGAAATTACATCATTTTGTATATGGTACTATATATTTCTATTGATGACTATTTATTTTATCTATATGATGTATATTCTACTATTCTAGATGTCAATTATTATTATGCTTCATCTATTATTTTATCCATTTATTTCACCATTTTTCTACTCTGATTATGAGGGTATAGTCTCCCAACTGCACCATTATGGACCCTTACTGCTATTAGATAGCCTCTTGCATACAAGGAAATGTGCTTGAGGATTTTTGGCCAACCAGGTTCAGTTTCTTATAATTGAACTAGGTCCAGGACATTACATAAGGGTAGGTGACTCATTTGTGATTCTTGAGTCTAGGATATTTATTTGAAAACATTTATCTAGTTTGTTTTTTAATGGTTTTCAATAATTTCATAATTTAATTTGAATGTGGTTATGTTTTTTATTAAATATGGTTATTGATTATTTTCTTTATTAAGGAATGTTTTTCACCATCTAATTTTTTTTGGATCATATCGATTGATTGGTCTAGAGTCAATTGGAGAGTGTTTAGTGATTAATAAACATGTGAAGAATAGGTAGTCATCAAACTTGGTTTCTTGGGAATAACAATGGATGATTGTGTATTGCCTAAGTAAATCAAGGGGGATTCATTGTTGCTTTCACATATGGGAAGGAGAATATTATAAATAAATACAATTGTTAGGACTATTCCCATCATTATCAAACTTGGTCAAGGGTGAAATGGGGAAGCGATTGTGAAACCTTTCATTAATTCAATTTACAATGGAAGGATATTTATTTTTAGAAGACAATGATAACATTACACATGGGAATCCAAACATGAACCTGGTCACTTGTCTATCACTTTTTCTTATTAAGTTTTTTTTCATTATTTACTAGTCTTTGAAATATTAATCTACTTATTTTTTTTCACTTGTGACAACTAAATTTGAGCACTACTCTTTGGATACAAATTAGGTTAGTACTAATAAATCTATTAGGGAAATAAATTATATTTTCCCACACCCCACTATAGGTGTGTATAAAAACTTGATTCCATTACCAGAGAAAATGAGGTGTTTTATCATCTAAGTAGGCTACCCAACACCAATAAATAGAAATTAAAAATATGAACTCACTAAATGATCATATAACTAGATAAAAACTATACATTATGGAAGGTGAGGTACCATGGTATGCCGAAATAGTGAATTATTTGGTCATGTATCAGGTACCATCTCACATTAACTCTCATCAAAAGAACAAACTTAAACCTGAATCCATATTTTATATTTGGGAGGATCCATTCCTTTGTAAAAATTTTAATGATCAATTAATTAGAAGTTTTTTCCGGAAAGTGAAATCGAATCTATTTTTGAATTTTATCACACACCTTATTATGGAGGCCACATTGAACCTAAAAGAATGATAATAATTTTTTTTGGAATCTAGAATATATTGGACAACATTATTTAAATTTTCTCATGAATATCATAAGAAGTGTTAAAAAATCAAATTTTCTATAAATATTTAAAAATTATAAGAGATACCTCAAAACACATAATTTTTTATGAAATATTTGACATACGGGGAATTGGTTTTATGGGAAAATTTCCCATGTATTTTGGGAATTATTACATACTTCTTGTTGTTGATTATGTCTCAAATGAGTGGAAGACAAGGCCACCAAAACTAATGATGCTAAAGTTGTGTTTGATTTTGTTAGGTCTAATATTTTTTATAGGTTTGGAGTGAAAATATCCATCATAAGTGACCAAGGAAATCACTTTTGTAATATAATAATAGAGGGTATGGTTAATAAGTTTGGGGATCATCACAAGACATCTACACCTTACCATACTCAAACAAACAACCAAGATGAAGTGTCCAACTACTATATTAAAATTATTTTGGAGAAAATGGTTAAACCCAACTGAAAGAATTATAGAAAAAGGTTGGAAGAAACGTTATGGGAATACCGAATAATATAAAATACACCTACAGATATGATCCCCTACTTGTTTATTTATGGAAAAAATTCATTTACCGGTAGAGTTGGATCACCAAGATTATTAGGTTTTCAAAAATATGTATTTATATTTGAAAGGTACTGGGAAGGAAAGTAAATGAAAGCTAAAATATCTAGAAGAAATCATAATGTTGTATTTTTAAAATTCAATAATTTAAAAAAAGATAACTTAAGTAGCACATGAGAAGATTATTCATACAAAGACCTTTCAACCTAGAGACCGATTTTTTCTCTTTAATTATAGATTGAAGTCAATTTCAGGTAACATTCATTATAGATGAGAAGTACATTTTATTATTAATAATTTATATCCTTTTGGTTTCATTTATAATAAGAAAGAAGAATAAATAAACCCATTTAATATCAATGGGAAAACGCTGAAAACATACCATAGAAATATACCTCAAGAACCGGTGGAGGAGTTCACACTTCTCTAACCCATCAATTAATCATTATTCATGAGGTTAGGTTGATCCAATGATGTTAAAAAAGGGTCTTATGGGAGGAAAATTGAGTTTTAAAGTTTTTATTAGGATTCATGAGTTTCAAATGTAGTCACTTCTCTCATGTACCCCCTTTGAACTTCAATGAAATGGTTCTTACACTCACACGAGTTGTATTATTTTTGTCATACCATCTTTGAAGGAAGTAATTGAATAGTCTAAAAACTTCAAAAAGAGTAACAGAGGATAGAAATATTTTCATGAGAAAAGGGAGTTCTCTTTTAGGTTTATATTTTAATAATTTTTGATGTACCTATCATAAGATAGTTAAAAGGCTATGATTTATTTCCTAGTGTAGTATAGTGGCTGAACATGGTTGCCTTACTTGAGTTTCTTCATAGTCAATCACGTTCTATTCCAAATTCACTTTTTTTTTCTGAAAACTAAGGAAAATATGGGGAGAAAGATAATGCAATACAAAACTAAACCTAACTTGTAGATTCCATGAAAAACAGAATGAATGTTATTATAGAAAAAAGGAAATCACTATAAATAAAATGACATACACCCATAGAAAATTAGTGACATATAAAACATTTTATGGTCTATTACCTTATCATGCTAATAACAAAATTTGTTTTAACAAAAAGTGAATTTGTTATTATTAATTATTATTTCCAAAAAACCTTTAATATTATAAAAAATATGTTACAACACACACACTTTGAATATGTTTTATATGATTTAAGTTTTAAAATTAACATTTGTAAATTTTTTAATTTTCCATAATATTATATTTTTAAAAATGTATTAAAAAGATAAATTTAATTAAATAAATATAAAATAAATATTTTATAATATTATATAATAAAAACATCAAATTAATTAAAATAATCCCACGATCACCAAAAAAATTTATTGAATAACCCCGCAAACCAATTCATCTTCTTCAATTATTCAAAAATCATCCAAAACCAACCTTACACCCCCAAATTCATATATTATTCTTTCTCAGATCATAATATATTACCCTTAGGTTCATCAACTTTCATTCTATAAATATCTATTCTATGATGCACCTTTTTTTACCAGGTATGTTTCCCTTCATCAGCCACCCCTTCGATTCACCGATGTTTCTCCTTTTTCATCTTTTGTTACTGTCATCACAATAGGTATAAAATATTTATTTTGATGATAATTTTCCTCCGTTTCACTCAAAATATTTATGAAACCTAGGAAATTTTTAATTTTGGGTAAAAATTAAACAAATTAGTTTGTAAAGATCTTGTTAGAAGAAAAAAGTAAAATTTCTATCACAGTTTCCCAATCTATGTCTTTTAATATCAAGTGAATGCCTCTATTATACATTTCATATTTCATAGATTAAAAACCATTTCATTAATCATAAAATTGATGAACCTATTCTAAATAGAATCTATCAAGGAGTTAATTTAATCTAATTATCACTAATACATTGGTTACATTGAAAATAAGATAGTTGTAACATACTGACCCAGATTCCAATATCCAGTTACCCGAGCCGGTGGGTCACATGGCCTAAAAAGTATCTTTTTGAATGCCAGAGGATAATGACTAGAAGAAACGTTCTGGGGTGTGTCTATGGAGAGACTATTTCATCATTACCAGAGTGTAGCCTAGTGGGTATATAGTAATAGTAAATAGAGGAATCTATAACAATAATGTATGAGCTGCAGGAATAAACACTAAACACTAGACCAGTAACACACCATAGTAGAAACAATATTGAAATGGATAAAAACTTAAGAAACTGATATAAAACTCAAGAATATATAAATTGATTCATATAAAAAATGATGATGATACATGTCATGTCTCTACAAAGAATCCAAAATAGGTATACAGTAGTGGGTATAATTCATGTATCAAAATAAAAAAAATAAAAAAAGGAACTATATTCATATAGCATCATGAGACTCAACTCAATATTATGATCCCTTTCTCTTAAACATGGTACAAAGTGAAGTATTGAACTATGGGTGCTTTCCCCGGTCCATACCTTCATCCATATAATCTATCCAGGCACCCAACGGTAGCCCGAGACAGGGTTTGAGATAAAATCTTAGTAGGCCACCACTAATGGTGTCCATAACAAGTCCTGGATATACAGTACAAGTTAATAAGTTTTCAAAATATAACAGGTATGGTATTAGTGAAAGGAAAGTGCCCAAGGAAAAAAGAAACCAAACAAGTGATACTGAATAGCCCAATGAGGCTCCCTATAAAACATGGGTCAATCTCCAATAACAAGGCAGATATAAAAAAATAATAACTAACCATCATGACCTCATCATACATCTATGCATATCATACCAACCACATCCATGTCGTATAACACGTGTGTCAAACAATCACAGTCTTTCTGTACAACCAGAAGTGTCATATCTAACACGATCATGCGGTACAACCACGCATATCACATTTACCACAATCATGTCATATAATCATAAGTTTCAAACCATGAAGGGTTTGATCCAAGGTATATAAGACCAAGGCATCCTCATCGAGTCCCAAGATAATATCAATATAACCTCGTTTATGCTTATAATAGAGTCCTAGAAGCATGTCTACCAAACATATCCTACGTGAGTCCAGGAAATCAGGATCGAAGGGGTAGAAAGTCCTAAGGCTTCCCAAAAAATCATAATCCAAGGATCATACAAGTCCAAGGCATTCTCTACCACTATCATAACCCATGGTGTAGCTTACCCATGGTTTCGTATGAAAACATTCATTATTCAATTCATTTATCAATTCATGATTATTCAAATTCCATGAGTTTACCCACTCATATCACAATTCACATTCAACCAATTAAATATTTTACATCATGTATAACATGTAAAGGGAGGAAAACAATCTCTTTATTAATCATTTTAATTCAATTAAATTATAACTAGTCTTAATCTAACTAGTAAATCTCAAACACACACCCCATGGGTGGTGAAAAAAAACGAAAATGCAAGGGAAAATCCCATGGGTGGCCTAGGTTGGGGAAATAACCTACATTCACAAGGAACTAAATAGAATCCCTAACATATTCCAATATTTTCAATTTAATTATTCAAATCATTTTAGGGGCACCAACAGAAAGTCTAGTGGGAGGCATAATAGAAACTAGCTCTATAAGAAAATAAACCATGATGGAAAATTATAGAACACCTACCATAGGTCCATAGTAGAGTTATCATCCAGTATCCACATTTGATTCAGTCTAGATCTGAAGAAAAATGAAGAATAAATTAAGAACCTAGAAATCTAGAATATTATATTTCACCTAAATAACTCTATCAATACTACGAAAAATGAATAATGACATAAAAGGAATTGAGTAATCACTAGTGTAGATCCAATGAGATGAAAAACTCTTGATTCCAAGCTCAAATAAAGAATCTACACCAAAAACTAGTATTTTCATTTCTAAGGAGCTCCCTCACATATGTTTTATCCATTGGGAAAATAATAAAAATAGCTTTATGTTAAATTATATTTTAAAAGAAAATTGGTTATTTTACTCAAAATACTAGGTCGTGTGGTTTGGATTTGTGATTGGCCAAACCATGTGCCAATTGTGCACCCTTTAATACTTCAAGTGGAATCCTTCATGGTTAGTGCATATGGTTTTTTGAATTGTGAAAAAACCGTGTCTCATCCCACTTACAAAATAACTGAGGCCTTGTATGGGTGTGCACCTCCATCTGCATAGTTTCCTAAAACCATGCAGGTTCCTTTAGCCCTCTGTTTAGACCTCATACAGTTTCATCAAACGGTGTGTCTTGGGTCACATGGTTTCTCCTAACCACACGACCCAGCTGTTTTTCTCTAAGATTTGTATTTCAGGCTCTAAACAAGCCCAGGACACCCCCAAATCTCCCATGATCACATTGGGCAGTCACACTAGGCCGTAAATAAGCATTTAAACTGAAATTTAAGGTATCTGTACCTCATAGAAAGGCCTGGGATCTTACAATATTCCCCCTTAAAGCAATTCATCCCTGGATTTCCCTCTAAATGGTGGTCAAGAATTGGCTGAGAATATCTCCGACCACTGAGCACGTACATCAGCCTCCCGATCCCAATTTTTTTCCTATAAATGATCATGATACCATAACACCCATACTAGAGGAATTGACTAGCCTTGAAGAACCTTCATGATCTTATCAACGATACGAATAGGGTGATCCTTAAAGGAAATATCTACCTACAACTCAACCTCCTTAGGAGGAAAATTATGAGAAGGGTCCAAATGATAACGGTGTAGCTGAGATACATGGACGATGTCATGCATGGCCCAATACCTATGAAGTAACTGCAACTGTTAGGTTACCGTCCCAACTCTCTCCAGAATATTGAACAACCTGATATAACATGGTGAAAGATTACCCTGTCTCTTAATTCTTCCATTTCCTAGACTTATTGAGACTTGTAAAAAGACCTAATCCCCTACCTCAAACTCTAGATATTGTCTCCAGAGATTGTCATAATATTTCTATCAATATTGTACAATAGTTATCCACTTTATGATCAACTAGACCTACTCAGAAGTATCCTACATAATACATGGTCCTAGTAAAGCTGCCTCACCTACCTCTAACCAGTACAAGGGAAATTGTCATGGCCTATCTTACAAATCTTCCTAAGGTGCCATCTATATAGTCCCATGATAACTATTATTGTAAGAAAACTCAACTAGGGTAATATTCCTCTCCTAAGAGCCCCCAAAATCTAGGATGCCTTCTTTTAGAATGTACTCAAGAACCTATATCATATGCTCTGATTGGCCATTGGTCTGAGGGTGGTATGTTGTTCTTAGAATCAACTATCTACCCAACACCCTTTGAAAAATCTATTAGAAATGATATGTAAACTAGGAATCCCTGTCTGAAATGATAGTATGAAGGAACCTATGAATTCATACTATCTCATGGATATACAACCTACCAAGATCATCCATACTAAAGGCCTCCTTGATCAGCAGGAAATTAAAAAACTTTGTGATCTTATCCACAAAAAACAACACAACATCACTACCTCAAGGAGACTTTGGAAAACTGGTCATGAAATCCATAGTTACATCATCCCATTTCCACTTAGGAATAGGTAACTACTGAAAAAGTATGATTGGTAACTAATGATCTGCCTTCAACTACTGATAGGTGGAACAACTCATAACAAAACTAGCTACCTCACGTTTCATACATAGCCACTAGTATTGACGGCATAAGTCACGGTACATATTGGTGATGCCGAGATGCACTGCCAAAACTAAGGCATGAAACTACCACATCATATCCTCATATATTTCCAATGGAACCCAAATACATCCATAGATACACAGAATTTCATCATCACTTATGATCTAATCAGGAGGTGGGTCCTCACCTAGCACACTCTCCCATAGGACTAGGCCCTCAGAATCTGATAGCTAACTCATCCTCTCTCTATCTATAAAGGTATAGGTAACATCTAAGGATTAAATAAAAGTCTTCCCCCAACTATCCTGAACATACAAGTTTATCTCAAAGAACAAATCCATATGCTTTCACTCACTACTGGCCTCCTAAACTGTCTGTATCTGAGTCCTGATGCTTAGTGTATCAACCACTATATTTCACTTTTCAGGAATATAGTCAAGTTCAAAGTCAAAAGACTCTGGTCACTCGATCCACCTTCGATGCCTCAAATTTAGATCACAACATTTAAATATATACTTGATCATTTTTTAGTCCATGTACACTAGAAAATTCTCTCTAAGTAAATAGTGTATCCAATAATGTAAATCATGAACAACTGCAACTAACTCGAGATCATGTGTCATGTAATTCCTCTCATGTGGCCTCAAATTTCGAGACTCGTCTGCCATGATTCTATCCCCCTAAATCATAACTAATTTTATCCCAATACTTTATGAATAATAATATATAGTGTAGATCCTTCCCAGCTCTGGAATAACTAGTATTGGTGCTGAAGATAATCTCCCTTTCAGATCCTTAAAGGTTGTCTCAAAAGAATGGATACCAGTGAATCTACTGGAACTAGCTCAATGGATAACTCTATCTCTATCTTAGGAGGAAAAAAAATTCATCTGGGAAAACATCCTTGAAATGATAAACCACTAGAAGGAAATATTCCTGACACACTCCCTAATCATCCAGATACAAACTAATAATTTGGGTTGTCATCCTGCCCATCCCACGATGCTCTAACTCATCTTGGATCTCATGGACATCCCATTCACCCTTGTGAATATAAACTCTTCCCTCTGATGATGTGAACATCACCCTATAGTGATATAAATCAATGAAGGATCAGTAATAAACTGGCCATTCCATTCTAAGTAAGATTTCAAATGTTGTCACCTCAAGGAAAAAAAGGTCCCATACAAAGGGACACCCACCAACCTAAAGGGGGGACTCCCTACACTGGAATACACTCTTCGTTATAATCCCCAATGGAGTATCAAGTATCATGAAACCCTTATAAAACTATATAACAAGCCTAAGGATTTCCACCACATGTGAAAATATAAAGCTATGTGATACACCTATATCAAAAAGAGTAGATACAAGAGTAGAGGATACTAAGATCATACCTCTCACCATAGATGGTCCAGCACCCCTCTCCTCAGGTGAAGGTTGAATAGAAAATATTTTTCCTAAACCACAACCCTATGACACAACCTCACTACCTAGAGTAATCTTTCTCTGCTATCTAGGTACAATTACCACCTGGCTACTTCATCCATGACCACTACCTCGGCCTGAATGACTGGTACTATAGAATTAATCATATAACCTAGTTTGGAAGTCATTCCAAACCATTTATCACATCCTATCAACTTGGTTCAAAATATCCCACCATCACTTCACTGATCCATGTAGGATATAAGTTGCGAGATTCACTATACTCTCAAGAGGTGTTTCTAGATTCTCAAATATTGACAACGTAGTATTAAGACATAGCTCAGCAGCCTGTGGAACTCCATTCCCTAAAAATGTGGGAGGATTCTACTACTGGAACACACACATCAGCTCATCCATAGACAAGGAAGGCTGTGATGCTACTTGAAAAGTCCACATAAAGAGGAAAAATCCCTCACGGTACTGTGCCTCAATAACTATGTTCGGTAAAGATGTTAGTGCCTAAACTGGAACTATAGGAGGATTCACTAGTATCCCATGTACCACCTCCTCTAGATTTTGGTTGTCACCACCCTCCTAGTATATGACTGGAGGTCTTCGTGGTGGCATGTCTCTAAAATGTGAAACACACACCTCAGAAATGATCGATACCAAATTTCACATATCAAAAGAATAGGATATGTCAAAACCTTCCTATAAACAGTTCATACCACACAATATGCGCTTAAATCCAGGACTGGTAAAATGAAATGGTTGTAAGATTCACTAGAGACACTACCTCTTTCCTACTCAAAAGTTGAGTCTAGGTTAAGATCTCTATTTACCAATTAAATTTTCATTCTTTTGAGTTCACATCCATTTCACATTTATCCAAAAATACCCTTTTAAATGATTGAAATAAATGGTCCAATACTTCTGATTCATAAGGTCCTATACTCTTTATGAACCTAAATATTATGTCCACCTAATCCACACCATAACACATTCCAATCTATGCAACCGATGGTCTATAACTCAACATACCATAGTTGGCTTCCTAGGGCATCTAATATAGCCTAATTAGGAAAAAACCATTTAGGTTATGGTAGGAACTCTAAGTACCAACCATGTTTTCAATTATCTTCACTCAATATATATCAAAATAGCATAAATATCACTCAATGCATACAATAATAGTGCCATCTAGTCAAGAAATGCACCCTATATGGTATGACATAATTCATGGAATTTTAATTCTAGTAGTTGCCTAAAATGATGCATGATATGCATATACTAATCTCATCAATAAATGGTAAAATAGATAAATCATATCAATGATAACATCATAATTCAAGTGCATCACCTAGTTGTGGAATCAAATCAACTTTAATAGAAAAAATCAAGAAAAAAATTTTCTATTCGTAGAAATTTATCTTTTTCCCATGTGTGGATTAGCTACTCCCAAACATACCTCAATACCAAAATCCAATATCTTCCTTTCCCTAACTATTATCACTAAATAATAATATATAAAAGAAAATATATGATTCTACTTTGTAACATTTTGACCCAGATGGCATTATACGGTGCCCTGATTCGGTGGTTCACATGGCCTCAAGCATGTCTCCTCGAATGCTAGAGGTTGCTGACTAGCAGCGAGGGCCTATAGTATGTCATTGGAGAGACTATGACCTCATTAACAGAGTGTATCACTGTAGGTATATAGTAACTGTTAATATCAGAAGCAATAATAATAATGTATGAGTATCCGGAATAGACACTAAACACTGGACTAGTAACCCGCAATAGAGGAAGCAATATAGTAATGGATAATAACTCAAGCAACAGATATAAAACTTAAAAAATATGGAAACTGAATCAAATACAAAATGATTATGATAATTTCATGTCTCTAAAAATTATCCAAAATAGGTATACAATAGTTATTACAATACATGTATCAAAATACCAAAAAGACAAAAAATGAACTATCTCTAGATAGCATTAAAATCCTCAACTCAATCCCATGATCCCCTGCTCCTAAGCATGGTTCAAAGTTAAGCATCGAAATGTGGGTGTTTTCCCTAATCCCTACCTACATCCATATAATCTGCCCGGATACCCAATGGTGTCCCATGATAGGGTGTGAGATAAAATCCCATTAGGCCACCGCCAATGGAGTCTATAACAAGTCCATGTTGTTCAAAACAAGCTAAGTGGTGTGCAAAATATAATAGGTATGTAAATACTGTAAGTAAAGTGTCCAAGGAAAAAGTAACCAAACAAGTGATACTAAATATCCAAATGAGGCTCCCTGAAAAAATGGGTCAATATCCTATAACAAGGAAGCTATAAAAAAAATCATAACTAACTATCACAACCTCATTTTACATCCAAGAATATCATAACAACCACATCCATACTATATAACTTGTATATCAAACAATCACAACCTTATCGTATAACCAAAAGTGTCATATCTACCATAACCACATTGTACAACCAAGAATATCACATTTACCATGATCGTGTTGTATATATCAAAATTTTAAAACTATGAAGGGCCGAATCAAAGGTATAGAAGACCAAGACATCTTCATCAAGTCCCAGGAGAATCTCAATGGAAACTCGGTTAGGATTATAATGGATTCCTAGGATAATGTCAACCGAACATATCCTACACGAGTCCAATCAAGTCAGATCCAAGGGGTAGCAAGGCCCAAGGCATCCCATGGAATCAAAATACAAGGATCATATAGTGCCAAGGCATTATCTACCACTATCATGACCCATGGCGTAGCACACCCATGGAGTCCTATAGAAACATTCACCATTCAATTCATTTATCAATTCATGAGCATTCAAATTCCATGAGTTTACCCACTCATATCAAAATTTACATTCAATTAGTTAAATATATTACATCATGTATAACATGGAAAGGGAGGAAAACCATATCCTTGTAAATCATTTCAATTAAATACAATTATAACTAGGATTCCTCTAACTAGGAAAGCACAAACACACACCTTATGGGTGGTGAAACAAAAGGAAAAGGAAAGGGCACACCCCCTGGGTAGCCTAGGGTGGGGGGAAAACCTCCAAAAGTCACAAAGAACTAAAGGGAATCCATAACATGTTTCAATACATTCAATTTAATCATTCAAATCATTTTAGGGTCACCTTTAGAAATTCTAGCCATCGTCACAACAACAACTAGCTCTATAAGGCATCAAATGTAAAGACCCGAAAATTCTATGGAATTTTTTTAAAAAAATACATTAGAATTTTACAAGTCAGCGAAAATTGAAGGCACATGATTCTGAGGCTCGGTGTGCCCGGAATCAAATTCTGAAGTTTTTTTCGGGTATGTTTAGTAAACGTATGAGCATGTTTTTATAAATTTTGAACCGGTGCTCGGAACTGAAATCCAAGGGCACCGTTGAACTCACAGCGTCGGTATTTTCTTAAGAAGACTTTCACTTCGAAGGCAGTGAGTCGAGAATAAAATATTATTTTTGGGTTTTCGTGGAAAGTAATAAAATAAAGTGATCTTCACTTTATTTTATTTGAGCTTCCATGTAGGTGATTGGTGGTTAAAACCTCCTCATGGAAGTTGGAGGTGGGACCACCACACCTTAACCTCCCATGAAAGGTTATGGAGGTGGGGCCCACCTAAACATACCCTCCCGTGAGAGGTTATGACGTGGGAACCACACGGGGCTTAACCCCCTATTGATGGAAGAGAGTAAAACCTCTCAAATCTCCTTCATTAATGAGGGAGAGCCTCTTGACCTTCCCTTTAATTCAATTGTGCCAACCCCCCTAATTAATTTGTGCCAAACCTTCACATTAATTAGGTGGAGCCAAGTAATTAAATTCATTCTTTTTAAATTCTTGCCAATGAATTAATAGATACTCTAATATATTATTTGGCACAACTTTGGAATTTGGGTGGAAGTTAGGGAAGAGGAGAGCTTGGGAGGATTAGAATTCTCCCAACGAAGAACGAAGAACCCGTTCTTCCAACGAAGAACGCCGACGACGATCCTTCTCCGACTTCCTCCCTTGGATCCTACGGACGTGGAGTGTCTTCCATAGCCGATGAAACTTGGGATTGGAAGTGTGCGGTGGATGCAACGAATGACGAACTCCTTCATCTTCTTCCTATGACTTCAATGTCAACGACCGATAATCAAAGGTAGGGAGTTTTATTTGTGAATTAATCCTTTTCTTTTCTCATCTTCGGTAGGAAAGGAACCGATGCGGAGATTGTAAAATAATTTTTGTTCATCGTACTTCTTTGATGAACCAATTGATACCACCCTAAATGCGGATGGTGTGGGCCAAACCAACATGGCCCGAACCCTCCACCGATCTTGTTTATGATGAAATTTGACATGGCGATGAGGCGATGGAACGACGAAGGAGGCAGCGAAAAAGGCCGCGCTACCCGCGGCCTCTGCGAACTGCATCGACCCCGTGGCACTCTGGTGCTCCCTTCCGAACACCATCGGCTTGCACCGGCCCGGGCCACGCCGAACCGGCCAGCACAGCCGCCTCCCGGCCACTGGCCCGCCTGGCCGTGCCCTGCCCAGCCGAACGCCACCGGCCCGCCTGCCAGCCTCCGCGCGTGCCCCGCGCGCCTCCCTGAACTGGCCCGCCTGCTGGACTCTGTGCGCCCCACACCTTTTGAGTCGATCCGCACTAGGTCGTGTCCTCATGATGCTCCAGGCCAAAACAGCCCCAAGCCCGGGCCGAACCAGCCCCGATCCCGGGCCAAACCGCCCTCGCGACCTGTTGGGCTGGGCCCAGCGGGCCGGGCCGAACCTAACAGGATAGCCCACTCAATAGGTCGGGCCAGACCCAACAGGTCTTACCGGGTTGACCCAGACCGGGTCGGGCCAGACTGGGTTGGGCCGGGTCGGTCCGACCAGGTCAGACAGGACCCGGGCCCACCACGACCCCTTTACTTTCTTTTGGCCGTATCTTTGGCACCGAACGACCGTTTGATGAACCATCAGTGGTGCTGGTATTCTTGGAGAACGATGGTCCCTTTGAGTATACCCCACTGGAGTTCAGGGTAAAGTTGAGATACGCTCAGGTTGGATCGTGCATGAATCCAACCGGACCCCCAGGACTAAAAGACTAATAACTCACAGACCGGGCATCTGATTGATGCTCTGTCAGTTGGGTTGAGACCTCTATGACATGGAAGACCTTTGGGTTACTTCTTTATAGGACTTAGTGGAATTTGGAACTTCGACTGGTAGCTTGTGGAGCGGATCTACCAGGAATGAGTGAGCATTTTTGCGGGAACCTAGTAGCTAGATGAGACCTACCGACTGCTGACCGTTTGAATCGGAGTGATTCTACTAGCCCCGCAGGGAGCGCCATGGTGTCACAGAAGACCTGTAGTGGGGAACTCCTTGGTATCTCAGCAGACCCACGGTTTTCAATAAGAGGAGTACCTTAGCAGGCTACGAGGGGGATCTCCTCTGTGTGATCTCAGCAGACCCATGGTGGGGAGTGCCTCTGTGTGAGTGTGGAAGACCCATGGTACTCGACAGGAGGAGTACCTTAGCAGTCCAAGGTTAGTGGGAAGCGCCTTTTTGTGACGTGGAAGGCCCACTGTACTTGATAGAGGAGGATTTCTCCAGCAGTTGAGGGTTCAGATTGATACTATCCCTAGAATAAAACCCTGGTTGAGCTGAGTTAGTAACTTTTATGTTTACCTCATGATTGAGATGGATTACTTGTTAACTTAGTTATATTTATGGGCATATACCTAAGTGAGGTTATCTGTTGATTTCATACTTTTTGGTTTATCCTTGTTGGATTTTGTGAGACCTTGAGGGTCTCGGGGTCCCTACTAAGTATCGTTATACTCACCCCTGCACGGGCTATGCCCGCACCTCATTATGTTGGTTGCAGATGATGGACAATTCTAACTAAGGATCAGAGTAGCTAGAATGGACGGTACCCGGAAGTGGACCTTACGACGATTCGGTGCACGAAGGATACTGACAGACGTGGAGTGCTCATGAGGCTATTTGTACCTACCCTTCAGGTAGGAATCCACGGAGGATGATCCAGTAGTTGCTTTACCTTTTCTTCAGTTGTACTTGTTTTTCAATTGTACTTGTACTTTCTTGTTGGGTTTTTATTTCCCTCCCCTTTTACTTTTCAGAACTCCTTTGTATACCATTTTTCTTAGTGTTTTACTTCCAGCTCGTACTCTGTTGTGTGTGTTTACACTTTATAAAGGCAATGTCTTCCCATTTTTAGGGATTTTCACCTTTGGTGATAGTCGCCAGCCCCTGGCCTATGGAAGGAGGTCTTAGGGTAGTCACGGAACGATCCCCGAGGGACGGGTCATGACAAATTGGCATCAGAGGAGGAACCCATCCTTAAGTGCGGTACACTGCCTGGGTTGAATTTTAGGGCCCACAATAAGAATGTTGTGCTCTAAAGGGGGGTGATTGTAACACCCCCAGAATGATAAAGGGTTAAATGACTAAATGATATGACTCGTGTCAACAAGGTACACCTTTCTTTTCAGGAGCCTGTTTGATTAGAACTCTGCAGTTAAGCGTGCTTAGCCTGGAGTAGTGATCAGGATGGGTGACATTCTGGGAAGTTTCCCAAGGTGTGTGTGAGTGAGGAGAAATCATACTGGAAAAGACATATGTTGTCCTGTGGAGACAGTCATGAGTCAGATGACCCGTTTAGGCATGTGGGTGGGCCCTAGGGTGGGGAACACATGTCTGCGGGGAAACTGGTGGCACCTAGTGGGCCAGGACCCGGTGGCCATGTTAAGGCAGGGTGTCTGTGCGGTCACCGGGACCCAGTTGTCACAATTGGTATCAGAGGACGTTGGTTCTACCTCAGAACTTAGGACTACAATATTTCTTTTCTATGAAGAAATAGTGTTAAGGGTATCGAGTGTGGCTTTCAGTTCAGGGAGTCCAGTGTTGGTGAGGCAGCTGACGTATCCATACACCCGGACCCTAACTACTGATTTCGGTCTCAGTGCACGAAAACACTGATTGCATGTGTGTTTCTAAATTTTTTTCTGTAAGTCATCTCAACCATATCATCTCACCAGGTATAATATTTGACCGTGTCGCATCTGTTTCTTTCAGGATTCCTCCCCACGGATAACCAGTGAGAGTCCCAAGAGTTGTACACACAAATAGCCCACTGAGTGACGAGGCCTCAGTGTAGGGCCCTTTTCCAGCGGAGGCACCAGCGGTACCACTCCCCATTGGGCCACCGATGCCACCAGTCCCAACAGAAGATGAGGCACGCCGCTTGAGCACGTTGCACGAGTTCCAGCGCCAAAGGCCACCCAGGTTCAGGGGAGAGACGAACCCACAAGCGGATGAGGATTGGTTGGAGGCTGTGGTGAGAGTCTTCCAACTGGTAAGGACACCAACAGACTTCATAGTGATTCTTGCTGCTAGCCTTCTATAGGCAGTAGAGGGAAGATGGTGGAGTTTGATTCTCTAGGTTCACGACAAGATGACGCTACTATGGAAAAACTTCGAGAGCCTGTTTCAGTCGGAGTTTGTCCCAGCCACCCTACATGCAGTACGAATATAGAAGCTACTTCATCTACAGTAGGGTAGCATGATAGTGGCACATTACTCAGCGAGGTTCACCGACCTCTCGCGCTACTCCACATATATGGTGTATGACCTATTTTTCAAGGACTGGACCTTCGAGTAGGGGCTCAGGCAAGAGATCAGGGCTTCAATGATCTCCCTCAGCATCCCGACGCAGGTGAGGGTGTTGGAGCGAGCCCTCTTAGTGGAGAGTTTTCTTGCTGAGCAGTCTCCAGCAGCGAGAACCACCACTAGCCGACATGCAGTGGAGTCTTAAGAAGCTAGCAGTAGACCGATGTCGCAGATTTCCAAGAGGACCAGGCCCACGGGTGGAGGACCGCATGACTCAATATCGGTTGTACAGGGCACTCGGGGCAGAGACACACATGCCAGGAGAGGGCAATGTTACTCTTGTAGCGAGCATGGTCACATGGCTCGTGACTGTCTGACCCACCATTCGGATGATCAGAAGACAGTCGAAGAACCGCCCAGGCAGAGACAAAGATTTGATTGAGGTGGTCCGCAGGGAGCAGGCGGACGTGGAAGAGGAGCTTGCTGTGCAGCTGGCGGTGGGTGATGTTTCGAGGTGTTTCTGCCACCACCATTAGGAGGTCCTCCCCGACCGCAGGGAATAGGTGTACATGGGATAACTCAGCTCCAGGCAGCTAAGGCTTACGATCATGGCACTCCTGAGATGATTCGAGGTATGATCTGTGTCTACTCCACCTTAGTTGTAGTTCTTATAGACACATGTGTCAGTCACTCTTTCATTTCCACTGACCTTGTTCGGAGCTCGGAGATTCCGACGGAGCCATTGGCTCGATCCTTGCGGCTAGAAACTCCTATGGGAGTAGACTCAATGATTACCCACCGGTTCCATAAGTGTGATATTACTCTAGGAGGCAAGAGATTCGGATGAAATCTCCTTGTAGCGGCGTCAAGGCCTTAAGACATCATCTTGTATATGAACTGGTTATCTGCATTCCATGCTCAGATCAACTGTATTAGGCGCAAAGTGCGGTGTGTCCGCATGGATGGGACCTATTTTACCTTCATCGGAGATAAGGGATCCTTTTAATCATAGTACGGACTTACTCGGAGGAGGGTGAAACCGATCACTCATCAGTTGGCATGCCTTACCCTTGGAGAAGTTGATGTGGAGAGTCTGAGATATCCTGTAGTGGTGGACTAGTACGCGGATGTTTTCCCTGAAGATGTTCCAGGACTACTTCCTCGCAGAGAGGTGGACTTCTACATTGACCTGTACCCTGAGACGACACCGATATCTACACCAGCATATCGGATGGATCTTGCTGAGCTTCGTGATATGCAGGTACAGCTAGAGGACTTGTAGGGGAAAGGATTCATCCATCCTAGTGTTTCTCCTTGAGTAGCCCTGATTCTATTCACCAAGAATGCATATGGGAGCTTGAGGCTTTGTGTCGACTAACGTCACTGAAACCAGGTGACCGTGAAGAATAAGTACCCACTTCTGAGGATTGACGGCCTCTTTGATCAACTGAAGGGAGCAAGATGGTTCTCGAAGATAGACCTCAGATCAGGCTATCACCAGCTCAGAGTTCGAGATGAGGATGTTCAGAAGACGACTTTTAGATGTTGGTACGACCACTGAGAGTTCTTAGTTATGCCTTTTGGTGTAACCAAAACTCTAGTAGTGTTTATGGGACTCATGAACAGGATCCTCCAGCCATACCTCGATTGCTTTTTCGTAGTCTTCATCGACGACATTCTGATCTACTTGATTACTGATGAGGAGCATGCCTACCATTTGCGGGTAGTACTGGACACACTCTGAGAGCACCATCTTTATGGTAATCTCTCGAAGTTCCGGTTTTGGATATGAGTGGTTCACTTTTTGGGACATGTCATCTCGAAGGCTGGAGTTGTAGTGGATCTAGTGAATATTGAGGCAGTACTTGCTTGGGATCCACCTAGGAGTGTGACGGAGGTACGGAGTTTCCTTGGTTTGGCTGGTTACTACCAGAGATTTGTGCCAGACTTTTCCAGAGTTGCAGCACCATTATCAGCCTTGAAAAAGAAGGGGCAACCCTTTGTGTGGTCGGAGAGATGCCAGAAGATCTTTCAGGAGCAGAAACAGAGGCTGGCTAGTGCCCCCATATTGAGGCTTCCAGAGGAAGGCGTAGGGTACATAGTCTACTGCGACGCATCCAGGACTGGACTTGGGTGTGTCCTGATGTAGGAGAAAGTAGTGATTGCATATAGTTCTCGGAAGTTGAGATAGCATGAGCAGAACTACGCTACCCATGACCTGGAGTTAGCAGCACTGGTCTTTGCCTTGAAGATGCGGTGACACTATCTTATGGGAGAGCATTTTACTGTGTACTCTGATCAAAAGAGTCTCAGGTATATCTTCTCTCAGAAGGACCTGAACCTGAGACAACGGTGATGGCTTGAGTTCCTCCAGGACTATAAATTCAAGATAGTCTATCCTCCTGGTAAGGGGAATGTTGTAGCATATGCACTCAACAAGAGATCTGGTATACAGCTGCTAGGAGAGGTGTCAGAGCAGCTGGCTGCCTTACAGATATAATTTGTGGATAGAGATGGAGCAGCCTTTCTACAGTCTCTTACAGTCACTCCCCCACTTTTTCAGCGAGTCGGGGAGGCACAACATGGAGACGCTGACTGCGAGACACAACGTGCTCAGATATCCACAGGGTAGGCAACTGATGGATTTTCTGAAGGTGTGGAGCATGTCATCCTCTTCAGAGGACGTACTATAGTGCCAGTGTCACTTTAGGAGGAAGTTTTGATGGAGTTCCACACATCCCCTTTAGTGGTACATCCAGGAGTGGCAAAGATGTACCAAGACCTTCGACGACAACACTTTTGAACATGTATGAAGAAGGTAGTAGCAGAGTTTGTCTTTCTATGCCTCACTTGTCAGCAAGTGAAGGTGGAGCACCCGGTACCAGCAAGCTTGGTTCAGCCTTTAGAGGTCCCAGAGTGGAAGTGGGATGAGATATCCATGGAATCCGTGACAGGACTTCCATGTACATCCAGGGGTCATGACTCGATTTGGTTGATCGTTGACCGACTCACCAAGTCGGCCCACTTTCTACCGATCAAAGATTAGGGTTCAGTAGATAGATTAGGATGCCTCTACGTGCAAGAGATTGTGCAGCTACATGGAGTACCTTCTTCTATTGTCTCTGATTGTGACACACGGTTTACTTCTCAGCTATGGAAAGGGTTGCATGAGGATTTCAGGATGCATCTTCGTCTGAGCACCGCCTTCCATCCTCAGACGGATGGATAGACTGAGAGGACCATTCAGACTCTTGAGGACATGCTCCATGTATGCGTCCTCGACTTTGGTCGCAGCTGGGAGGACCACTTACCATTGGTGGAGTTTGTATACAACAATAGCTATCACTCCACCATTGGGATGACACCTTTTGAGACGTTATATGGATGACATTTTAGATCAACTTTGTGTTGGACTGACCTAGGGGAGTCAACACTCATGGGACCATAGATGGTACGAGCTACCACGGAGAAGGTGGAGATCATCCAGGAGAAGATGAAGACTTCAAAGAGCTGGTAGAAGTCGTATGCTGACAGGAGATGGAGACCTATGGAGTTCAAGGATGGCGACCACGTCTTTCTACAGGTCTCACCTCGATGAGGTCTATGGAGATTTGGCCGAGGTGGAAAGTTATCTCCATGATTCATTGGACCTTTTAAGGTCCTTAGTATAGTTGGCGAGGTGTCTTACCACTTATCTCTTCCACCTCAGTTGCACCGGGTGCGCGATGTCTTCCACGTATCTCAGCTGAGGAGATACGTACATGACCCTTCTCGCATCATCGACCATGGAGAGATGGACATAGACGATGGGGTGACTTTTACGGAGGTTTCAGTAGAGATTGAATATTGACAGAAGTGGGTCCTATGTGGACGGTCGATGCCTCTAGTGCGTGTTCGCTGGAAGCATGGGAACCTCTAGGAGATCACATGAGAGTGGGAGACCCAGATGCATGCTTAGTACCCTCACTTGTTCCCTTAGTTATAGTTGTATCTTACGGGGATGTAAAGCCCTGAGGTGGAGAGAATGCAAAGACCCACAAATTCCATGGAATTGTTTTAAATACATGGAAATTTTATGAGTCTGCGAAAATTGAAAATGCATGATTCCGAGGCCCAGTGTGCCCGGAATCAAATCCTGATGTTTTGTTCGGGTATGTTCAGTAAACGTACGAGCAAGTTTTTATAACTTCTGAACTGTTGCTCGGAACTGAAATCTGAGGGCACCGTTGAACTCGCAGTGCCGATATTCTCTTAATAAGACTTTCAATTTGACGGTAGTGAGTCGATAATAAAAGATTATTTTTGGGTTTTCGTGGAAAGTAATAAAATAAAGTGAGCTTCAATTTATTTTATTTGAGCTTCCATGTGGGTGATTGGTGGTTAAAACCTCCTCATGGAATTTGGAGGTGGGACCACCACACCTTAACCTCCCATGAGAGGTTATGGTGGTGGGGCCCGCCCAAACATAACCTCCCGTGAGAGGTTATGATGTGGGAACCACACGGGGCTTAACCCCCTATTTATGGAAGAGAGTAAAACCTCTCAAATATCTCTCATTAATGAGGGAGAGCCTCTTGACCTTCCCTTTAATTCAATTGTGCCAACCCCCTAATTAATTTGTGCCAACCCTTCACATTAATTAGGTGGATCCAAGTAATTAAATTCATTGTTTTTGAATTCTTGCCAACTAATTAATAGATACTATAATCTATTATTTGGAACAACTTTGGAATTTGGGTGGAAGTTGGGAAAGAGGAGATATTGGGAGGATTAGAATTATCCCAATGAATAATGAAGAATGAAGAACGCATTCTTCCAATGAAGAACACCAGCGACGATCCTTCTTTGACTTCCTCCCTCAAATCCTACCGATGTGGAGTGTCTTACACAGCTGACACAACTTGGGATTGGAAGCGTGTGGCGGACGCAACGAACGATGAACTCCTTCGTCTTCTTCCCGTGACTTCATCGTCGACGACTGACAATCAAAGGTAGGGGGTTTATTTGTGAATTAATCCTTTTCTTTTCTCATCTTCGGTTGGAAAAGAACTGATGCAGAGATTGTAAAATAATTTTTGTTCATCGTACTTATTTGAAGAAACAATTGATACCACCCTAAACGTGGAGGGTGCGGGCCAAACCAACATGGCCCGACACCTCCACCGATCTTGTTTATGATGAACTTCGGCATGGCGATGAGGCGACGGAACAACGAAGGTGGCAGTGAAAAAGGTCGCACTACCTGCAGCCTCCAAGAACCGAACCGCCCCCGTGGCACTCCAGTTCTCCTAGCCGAACACTGTCAGCCCGCGCTGACCTAAGCCATGCCAAATCGGCCAGCCTAGTCACCTCCCGACCGCCGGACCGCCTTCCAACCTCCACGCGCACCCCGTGTGCCTCCCCGAACTGGCCCACCTTACGGCATCTACGTGCCTCGCACCCTCCGGGCCGAGCCACGCCGAGCCGAACCGGCCCCGATCCCAGGTCGAACCGCCCTCGCGGCCTGCTGGGTTAGGACCGGCGGGCTGGGCCAAACCTAACAGGCTGGCCCGCTCAATGGGTCGGACCAGACCCAACAGGTCTAACTAGGTCGACCCAAACCGGGTCGGCCCATACTGGGTTGAGCCAGGATGGTCCGACCGGGTCGGAACGGACCCGGGCCCACCACAACCCCTTTACTTTCTTTTGTCCATATCTTTGGCACTGGACAACTGTTTTACAAACCGTCAGCGGCACTAGTATTCTTAGAGCATGACATTCCCTTTGAGTATACCCCACTGGAGTTCGAGGTAAAGTTGAGATACAGTCAGGTTGGATCATGCACGAATCCAACCGGGCCCCCGAGACTAAAAGGCTAATAACTCATATATTGGGCATCCAATTGACGCACCATCTGTTGCGTTGCGACCCCTAATGAGTATCGTTATACTCACCCCTGCATGGGCTATGCCCGCACCTCGTTGTGTTTGTTGTAGATGATGGAAAATGCTGACTGAGGATCAGAGTTGCAAGACTGGATGGTACCTGGAGGTGGACCTTACGCCGAGTCGGAACACAGAGGACAATGATGGATGTGGAGTGCTGAGGAGGCTATCTTTACCTACCCTTAAGGTAGGAATCCCCAGAGGACGACCCAGTAGATGCTTAACCTTTTCTTCAGTTTTACTTGTTTTTTAGTTGTACTTGTACTTTCTTGTTGGGCTTGTATTTCCGGCCCCTTTTACTTTTCATCACTCCTTTGTATACAGTTTTGCTTAGTGTTTTACTTCCAACTCATACTATGTTGTGTGTGTTTACACTTTATAAAGGCAATGCCTTCCTAGTTTTAGGGATTTTCGCCTTTGGTGCTGGTCTCCAGCCCCTGGCCTATGGAAGGTGGGATTGGGGTAGTCACGGCACAGGTCCCGGGGGACAGTTTGTGACATCAAACCACTAGGGAAAAGTATAGACCACCTACCATAGGTTTGTAATAGAGTGTTTGTCTAGTATCAGCTTCTGATTCGATCCAGATCAGAATAAAAAATAAGAACGAATGAAGAACCTAGAAATAGGAAATATTATCTTTCACCTAAATAACTTCATTGATACTATGATAAATGAATAATGACATAAAATGAATTGAGTACTCGTCGATGCAGATCTAATGAGATGAACGACTCTTGATTACGAGCCTGGAGGGAGAATATACACCAAATCCTAGAATTTTACTTTTGAAGAAGCTCCCTCATATATGTTTTGTCCACTGGGAGAAGAATAAAAAGTGGTTTAGGTTTAAATATGTTTTATGAAAAAACTGGTCATTTTACCTCAAAATACTAGGTTGTATGGTTTGGTTGCTTGGTTGGTCAAACCATGTTCCAACCGTGTACCCTTTACTACTTCAAGGGGCACCCCGTACGATTAGTGCACATGGTTTTTTGAACCATGTGTAAATCGTGTCTCAACCCACTATCAAAAAATGCATAGGCTGCATAGAGGAATATGCCTTCATCCACATGGTTTCTTCAAACTCTATAGGATCCTTCATCCCTCTATCAAGGAATTGCACGGTTTCATAAAACTATGTGGCTTGGGTCTAAAGGTTTCTCCTAACTATGCATCCCCACTATTTTTTTCCATGATTTGTGTTATGAGCACCAAACAAGCCCCAGACACCCCTCGAAACTCCCATGATCGCATTGGTAACTCACACTAGGCCGTAAAGAAGAATTTAAACTAAAATTAAAAGGATATGTATCACATAGGAAACCCCAAGATCTTACAATATCTCTTTACAATTTAAAATTATTTAATAAACTTTTTCTTCAATTTTGAACAAGGGAAGAGGGCCCATGATGATAAATGGACACTTTTATGAAATATAGATTGAACAAACTTCCTTGAAAGTATCATTCTAGGTATAAGTGTCATTTTAACTGAATTAAAATTTTTTATTCCATGGATTTTAGTAAAATATACAATCCATATAAAAATTTTATACTTAAATTAGTAGCGATTGAATGCCTTATATATGAATCAAATCCTAATCATCTAATTAGAAGTGGATTAATTATTTCTTTTGTGAATAATATCTATCCATTTTTTGGGTAAAATTTTATTTTTTGGTTTGGTGTGTGGAATGCCTCAATGTTGTGCTTTTTATTGACTAATGAATTATTCTCATTCCATGTGTTGTGTAAATTCAATATATTTATTTTATTACTTTAATCAACTACTGTAACATTGAATTTTATATAGAGAATGTGTACTTCTAATTGTTTTTAAAATGAATGGATTGTAGTCAAATATTTAATTAGATAAACTATGGGAAAATTTTGATATCTATATTGAATTTCATTTATTTTGAACATCACAATTGTAAATTAGTGGTGTTTCATATTCATGAATCAAAGTTTATTTTTTATATAAAATTAATTATTTTATGAGTCTTTTGTATATTTTTTTCTTTGTTAATGTTCTGTTAATTTTTTTTGTTAATTATTAACCATTAGTTTTATTTCTCATGTTAATTAAATTTATCACATGACTTTTTATTTGTTTATTAGAAATATTGTGTTATATAATTTTCATCAGTATATTAATGGAGTACTTGTTTGAAGGTGTGCATTTAATTTGAAATTAATGTTATACTTCTCATTGCGGTGTGAATAAACAAGGTACATGTGATTTACTTCATTATCTTTTATGGTAAGTTTGAGTTGTGCGCATTTTATGAATGTTGTATTGTTGTAGTTATAAAGAATCACTTCCAAATGTGTTTGATTGAGTGAGAATATTGACTCTTCTAAATTTTATCATCTTATTACCCATACTAATTAGTTTCAATCTATCTTTTTTTGTATAATATGCATTCATTCTACCTTTTTAATGCTAATTATCAAGTTTATTATTTTATATGATTCCAACATAGTTATAATATATAGTTTCAATATGTAATTTATATTCATTATTCATTAAATATATAAATTGATGCAATTTATATTCAATATGCATTCAATTACATCCTCTGTAATGTATTCATCTTCTTCATGATAATTTATGGATCAGTGGGATACTTTTCCCCATCCATTGTTATTTTAAATCTTTATTGATTCTTTTCATAATAGATTATCTATTTTTTGATAATTTTTTAAAAAATTTAATCAATATGGTAACATTATTATATTTTTTTCTTGTTATTTTGATTCTTCATCCTTCTTCCATGTATTCTTAATTTCATTAAACTGATATATGTGAAATATGAATATATCCATTTTAATAAAACTACTATTTAGATTTTCATTTTCATTACTACTATATTTTATATTAATTTTCTATTTCTGTGATGTGAATGAACACATTTCCTACTACATATATAGAAAAAATACAATACCTACATACATGAATTTTATAAATTATTGTTTTGTTCATGTATTTGATAGATGTTTTTTGATATATAAATAACTATTAATCAGCAAAAACATGGGAGATTTATAACAACAGGATGTAAGTTGGATTATAGGATCAATGGTTATATCCCACATAATTTATGTTTATTTTACATTTACATTACCCTTTATTTACATATATGTTTAGGTGGATATATATATGTGGTTCTACCTATTTAGGTGGATATATGTTCATTTTACATTTACATTACCTTTGGTTTAGGTGGATATATATGATCTACAATCTGTTTCTATTTCAACCCACGCAAACTTTTCTTTCCCCTCATCTACTTCATGAGAGGTAATTTTTACTTCAATGATTAGTTTCTCAAAAACCCCTAAAAATTGATACAACAACTACAAAATTAAATTTTCAGTAAAAATTAAATGTATTGGGTTGTTAAGAACATGTTATAAGTGGAAAAATATGGAAATTGTGTCATGATTATATGTGGTTCTGCCTATTTAGGTGGATATATTTTTATTTTACATTTACATTACACTTGGTTTATATGGATATATGTGATCTACAACCTATTTCTCTTTTAACCCATTCATACCCTTCTTTCCCCCTAATATACAACATGATAGGTAATTTCAACTTCAATGATTATTTTCTTCCACACCCCGAAAAACTGATAAAACAAATAAAAAATTAAATTTTCAGTTAAAAATTAAATGGATTGGGTTGTTAAGAACATGTTGTAAGTTGAAAAATATGGAAATCGTGTCATGGTTTCCTTATCCATTTTACTAATACACTCATCACTTTGAGAATTTTTTATCCCTCATAATAGAAATTAAGGGATGAATTTAGCATATTTTTTACTAATATATTTTCTACCTTGAATAGAACTCAACTATTTACCATTAAATATTATTTTTCTAATTCCATATTTGCTTTTGAATAACAATAAAGGGTCCATGATAATTAATGAGTGCTTATATAAACTCTAAATTGACTAAAAAAAATTTTAAGTCTCATTCTATGTATACATGTGATTTTAATGAAATTAAAATGTATCCATTTTATATATTTTAATAAAATATAAAATAAACTTAGTAATTATATAACTTTAATCAGATTGAATGTCTTACACATGAATACACCCCTAATCATCCAATTAAAAGGGGTTAAACTTTTATAAATGGTGTTTGACCATTTTTTTTTTGTTTATGATTCATTATCGGATTTTATGTGAGGAATGTATTAGTGTTGGGTTTTCTATTAATTAATGTATGATCCCTATTGTGTGGTATTTCAAAATTCTTAATCATTTAGTGTATAATTGAACTTGATATTGAGGCTTTGTACTTATGTGAGTGTTTACATTGTATTATTTATGATCAAAGATTTACATAGTTGACCAATTCATAAAAGTTGATTTCTATATTGAATTTAATTTATATCTTGAACATCATGATGATATATTTACTTGTAGTAGGCCTACATTAAAAAATAAATAAAAAGTAAAAAATGTTGGTGTACTAGTCTTTATTAAAGTGTCATATGGGTATTTCTCAAACATTAAGAGGTAAATTATTGATGGAAAAAATATTTGGTTTAAAAATCCTTGAAAATCATGTTATATAGCAACATTTATTACCATTGGATATAAGGAAAATGAAAAATAAAGAGGTAAGTACTATCTTGATTGGGTTATGTAATTTTTTTAGGATTTATGATCAAATTTTGAAACATAAGGGGATTTTTAGGGGAAATAACATTGTAGTGTTATCATACTTTATCAATTAGTGAACATCTTCTCAGAATCCTATTTTAACATTATGGTAAACTTGTTTATTCATTTGGAACATGAATCTACGATTACCAGACTAGTTTATTATCATTAGATGTATCAAATTGAAAAGTTCACAAAATATTGTTTCATTTTAGAACTTTTGTAAAAGTTTAATTAACTTATTTTATTGAATGATTAAAGGTTTTTGAATGGATTGAAAATGTATGTTTTTAATAAAAGACATCTAGATGGATCAATTTATAAAGGATATATTGCAGGAGAATGTATGACATTTTGTTCCACATATTTACATGGTATTAAAATAAGAGAAAGTAGGACTACAAGAAATAATAATGGTAAAGTTAATGAAGCACATAAAGGACTATCCATATTTTCTCTAAAGTGACATGAAATGTCCAAAAATAAAGGCATACAACTAATAATTTCAATGATATTGTAAGAACATATTAATATTTTGGAATATTGCAATGAAGTTCAAGTATATGTACAGTGAGTTACATACTCATGAGATTTTTTTAATAATTTTGATATTTCTAAAATTCTAACAAGATATTTTATTTCAAGGAGCACTATTAAGTCATCTATAAAAAATATTAACACACTGGAACTGATTTACTTGCACCTTGGGAAGAAGAGAGGAAGGGATAAGACCAATGTTTCTATAATGGTGATATTGTATTTTAGAGATAACTATGAATTGTAAAGGCTTGTACAAGTGAAGTATTTTTAACCTTTTAAATATCAGTGACTTCCTCCTTAATATATCCATTCTGACTCAAAATATCCTCATATATAGGAATGTGCATCTAAACTATGAAGTGAAAGTATTTCATTTTTTCCTTTGAAATATTAAAAAAATTTGTGCTTGTGATAGTCATAGAGATTATTATTATCATACTAGTTAATTTGTGGAGTGATTAGATAACGTTTTCTAGTGTATGAATATCCTATGTTGTATGAAGTTCTTGGAGAACCCTTTAAATTGTCTAAGGTTGCTTCTCATGTTAGCAGTCTAGCAAGTGAAGGGTGGAAGTTTAGGCCTCCAGTTCCTGCATTTTATAGTCCTCTGAAGGATGTTGATGGAACTTTGGTCATTACTGAACACATGTATATTTATAAGGGAATATTTTTTTTCATATTTAATTTATAATATATAAAAAAATACATGTTAGGTAGATAGGGTAATGGAATATATTCTAGAGGGGGTGAATATACCAGATTAAAAAAATTAATCAAATAAATTGATTATTAAAGATAATTGTTATAGTTAATTATCAGTGAAAAAGTAAATAAAAAAAGGATGTTTTTTATAGTAGTTCATTCCAAAGTGGACCTAATCTACTCTTATACCTCTCTACTCTATGAGAGATACGTGTACACTAAAAATGATTTTTTAGGAGGAATCATAACCCAATTTCAGAATCCTTTTCTAGTGTAGGGATAACCACAACACTGAATTTTGTATGGGGAGTCACAACCCTTACAACCTGACTTTAGATAGTGGGAGTCACAACCTGAATAGTCCCAACTTTATATTGAGTCACAACCCTTAGATCCGGACTTTAGAATCCGAGAGTCATAACCCGAGGAAGAGAAGAAGAAATAATGATTTTGTGTGTAAAAGAATAAACAGAAAAAATAGAGTGTTTGTGAGAGATGGGAAATAGTGTTATAGACTCAAAACTAGACGAATGAGAGGTGAAATTATTAAATCATAGGTATTGGTTCTTGAAAATTTGATAATATCATCTCTTTAAGGTAGTAAAATTCGAAGTAGAATAAATTTGGCCACTGAGAGATTGTACAGGTGATGAAACAAAGTATGGAATAGGACTTGATTTGAACAGTAGGCTAAGAGATCATAGATTTGTTCATGAGGAAAAATATATTACCAAATATGTTAACCCATAGTCACCCTTGAAGTGTCCGGGAACTTTAAATAAGATCTGTAAAATATAACTAACAAAACAATCTCTCGGTAAATCAGTACTAATTCAAAACTGGTTGAATTATTCAAGATAGAGAGAGAATTATTATGTAGAATAATCGTAACAAATAAATGTTTGAATTAAAACTGAATACTGATTCAAACATATTTTAATTACCTGATAAATGATAATAATAAGTCAAATGTAATCCCATAAAAATCGCAATAATATTTAAAATAAATATTAGAAACAATTTAATTTAAAGCAGCGTGTCATTTAAAAAATAATTATATTGCTTTAAATGGAATAAAAAGTGTTTGAACATATTCAATGTCGTTAAATAGTAATTAAGAAAATATTTAGTCAAATAAATTAAATAAAAATATTAAAACATATATATTCCAGAAAACATGCTGCAAAAGTCACGTAACAATATTAAATAAATTTAATAACATTTTAAAACTCATTAAAATATTATAAAAATAATTTTCATGGATCATATAATATATATATTAATTTTGGAAATGAATAAATGAAGAACCTTTGGGGTGTTTTGTTTTAACAAGGTTTTGTATTTGTTGACAACTAATTCTTTTGTTGAAGAATGTTTTCTTAGTTACAGAATGTTGAAGTTGCTGGTTGTTGAAGATTTTACTAAAGAGGATATTGTTGAAGAATAAGAAGTCATAAGTTAAGAAAGTGTCTCAAAATTTCTAAACCAAATCAGACGATGCTTTTATGATCTTAAAGTTCTCACAAATCATGAAAAGTTTCATGATAAAAGCTGTTGAATAAATGATGAAGAGGTTTGACGATTATCATGAAGCAAAATTCTGATAAAATTCAGAACCTGTTTCCTGAACCTGAAAACCAAAACCTGTTTTCGAAACCTGTTTCCTAAACCTGAAAATCAGAACCTGTTTTTGGAACCTGTTTCCTAAACCTAGAAATCCATAACCTGATTTTTGAACTTGATTCATGAGAAAATTCGGAACCTGTTTCATGAACCTGAAAACCAGAACCTGTTTTTGGAACCTATTTCCTGAACCTAGAAATCCAGAACCTGATTTCTGAACCTGATTCATGAGAAAATTCGGAACCTATTTTCTGAACCTGAAAACTAGAACCTGTTTTTGGAACGTGTTTCCTAAACCTAGAAATCCAGAACCTGATTTCTAAACCTAAAATTCAGAACCTTTTTTCTGAACCTGAAAACAAGAACCTGTTTTCTAAACCTAGAAATCCAGAACCTAATTTCTGAACCTAATTCATGAGAAAATTCAGAACCTGTTTCCTGAACCTCAAAACTAGAACCCGTTTTCGAAACTTGATTCCTGAACCTAAAAACCAGAACCTGATTCCTGAACCTAAAAACTAGAACCTGATTTCTGAACCTAAAAACCAAAACCTGATTTCTGAACATGAAAACCAAAACCTGATTTCGGAACCTGAATTTTTGAGAAACCTTATGAGGAAACCGAAATCCTACTTCTGGGTATGTTTCTGGGAAACTCGGATCCTGCAAACTGAGGATGTTGTTGAGCTTAAGAAAATGTTTCTTACAACAAACTTCCTTAGATAAGGAAATTTTATTTAGAGAAAGAAATGTTTATACAGAAAAGGTTTTTCAAGAATATTGAAGAGTTGAATAAGTCAAAGTGAGATAAAAAAAAGTTCAGAACCTGAATTCTGAACCTTATGAAATTTCTGAGCAACATGTTGAGAAAATAGAAACCTGATTCCTAAACCTAAAAACCAGAACCTGATTTCTGAACATGAAAACCTGAACCTGATTTCGGAACCTGAATTTTTGAGAAACCTTATGAGGAAACCCAGATCCTACTTCTGGGAATGTTTCTGGGAAACTCTGATCCTACAAACTAAGGATGTTGTTGAGCTTAAGAAAATGTTTCTTACAACAAACTTCCTTAGATAAGGAAAATTTATTTAGAGAAAGAAAAGTTTATACAGAAAAGGTTTTTCAAGAAGATTGAAGAGTTGAATAAGAAAAAGTGAGGTCAGAAAAGTTCAGAACCTGAATTCTAAACCTTATGACAATTCTGAGCAACATGTTGAGAAAACTGGAACCTGAATTCTACCCAATTCAGAACCCCATTTTTGAGTAATTTGGAACCTTTTTTCTGTACAATTTGGAACCTGTTTTCTGAGCATGTTTCTGAGAAAATCAAAACCAAGATCCAGCTTCATCATTATGATAAATATATGAAGAGTTCAAGAAAACCCGAAATTCAACTTTGCATAAATCTCGAAGAAATTTAAGGATATTTGAAGAAGTAAAATATTGAAGATTAAATGTGAGAGATTTGCAGAGTTTTTGAGATTTGAGGAAGTGGGAAAGATTTTCAAGATTTCCGCCTTTGTTTTCTAAATTGACTATAAATATGTGCTCAGATCATTCACTCATTGCAACTTCACACATGCGGAAAAGGAGAAGTGCTGTAGAATTCAAAGTAAAACATTCCTACCATCTTGAATAATTTTTATTGAGTTTTTAGCAGAAGGAAATCGGAACCATCATTACCTTGCTGAGAATACCAGTTTTAAAAAATCAGATTCAAGAAAACCGGACTGAAGATTCAGAGTGAGATTTTGTAGAGCAGCATCAACAAAGTTATTATTCTTGTGTTTGGCTAATTTTTTCTTTAAGAAAATATTGTAAACTTACAAGAGTCAGTATAATATTTCCTATCAAGAGATAGAAAGTGTCTAATGGGAGTTGGAACAAGTTGTATTCACTTATTTATTATAGTGGATTTCTGTAGACCCACGGGAGTGGATATGGAAAGGACGTAGGTTCTCTTATTAAGGCTGAAACTTTTAAATCTTGTTTGCCTTTATTTCTTTACCTTTCTTGAATGCTTGAGTTTCTTGATAAAGGTTGATAAGGAAATAAATCTTAACAGGTTTCAAGGGTTAAGTTTCTTAAAGTTTTGAAACTTATAAAAAGTTGAATAACTGATTCAATCCCCCTTCTCAGTTGTTATTCAATCCTTGTAAATTCAAGTGGTATTAGAGGGAGTTTCCCTTGTTTTATCCTTATCATGGAGAATATCAATTCTATTAATAGTAGAGGAATTCCTACATACGATGGCAAGAATTATTATGGATGGAAAATAGGATGATTCCTTATCTTCTATCTCTTGGCCTTGAAGTTGTTGATGCTGCTACTATTGGCTTTCCACCTATTGAGAAAAAATGATCCTATGATGTTTGCTGATAATAGAAACATAGAAGTTGATGGAAAGGCTATAAATTCTATTCTCATGTACTTATTAGAAAATTTTTATCAAAAGGTGATGGGTCTCACAACATCAAAAATCATGTGGGACAAGCTGGAAAGTTTTTTTTGAAGGAAATACAAAATTCAAGGAGGCCAAGCTACAAATCTGGCATAGTAAGTTTGAAGACATCAGGATGAGAGATGAAGAAACAATTGATGAATACTTCACCAGAGTTAATGAGATTGTATGCAACATCAGGGGATTTGGAGAAGACTTGGAAGATTCTATAATTGTGAATAAACTTATGAGAAACTTTCCAGACAGGTTTGATTCTAAAATTTCATCTTTAGAAGATAAGGATGATTTATCTCTTGATGAACTGCATAACTTTCTTGTTTCTTATGAAATGAGGGAAGCTCTAATATTTAAGAAGAAGATGAAAGATGAAATGGATTTTGAAGCTATGAGAAAGATGAAAATCCAATATGATGATGAAGTTGATCCTTGTGAGTCCGTTGATAAGGAAGATGAAGATTTGAATGGAAAAATCATGTCTCTCATATCCAAGAACTATCGAATAGGAACAGGAAAGTATGGATGGAAAATTCCTCTCAAATGTTTTGAGTGTGGTGGAATTGGACACTTTGTTATGAATTTCCCTAAGAATAAAGTTGTATAATATCAAGATGTTTCTAATGAGAATCCTCGATGGAAGAAGTATAACAAGAATGAAAAAGAAGAAAAGACTTATAAAGAATTCAAGAATAAGTTTTCTAGAAAGAAAAGAAGTATGTTGAGAAAGAAGGTTGAATCAGAATCATCTGACAATGATTCCTTAGAAGATTAAAGTAAATAAAGATTTAGAACCTTTATTGCAAAAGTTGAGAAAACAAATGTTTCCTCGAAGAGTGAAGAAGGTGGTGAAGAATCTTACAAAGAATATCAACTAAGATCCAAACTTCTTGCATGTCTTGAGAAAAACAAATCTCTCAAGAAAAAAATTTGTGTGATGAAGAAAAATCATGAATAAGTTTATGATGGAAGTAAAAATGTTACCAAGAAGAAAGATGAATACATTCAAGAAATTTTAAGTTATAAACTTAGAATTGCTGAACATGGAAAGATGATTGAAGATCTTAGCAAGAAGCTAGAAACTAAAGAATAAGAGGTTAACAAGTTGTAATAAAAAGTTATTGAATCCAAAAATACCCTAAGGAAGATGAATGAAAACTTCCACAAAGCCACTAAAGTAAAATCTGAGACTTCCAAGATTGTTGAGAAGGCTTACCATGAGAATCAGGTGAAATCTTCTCCTATCAAAAATAATGTTTTATCTGATTCTTGTAACATTTCAGGTTATGGAAAAAGTATTACTAAATCTTGTGTGGAGAAAGGATGTGAGAAACCTATCAATCCTAAAAAAGTAGAAAACTCACTCAAAAGAAGATATGGCCTACATCCGGAGTTTTATAGAGCTGAAAGAAGTTATCAACCTCAATAAAGTTTCTATAAAGAAAGATCATTATTTAATAGAAAATCAAGATTTGAGGGATATTGTTGGTGTTGAGGAATATACGTGCATAGAGATTATAATTTTTGGCATAATTTATCTCTACCTGGAAGAAGGTTTGAGCAAAGTGGAAGAAATAGTGAAATGATAATGAGTAACTTTCCATACTCACAGAAAGTTGAAAAGGTGAATTCTCAAGATGTCAGAAACATTCCAACAAAGAATCAATTTGAATGTTTGAAAGAAGTTTGTGGAAGATGTGATCAGTCTAGACATCATTCCAAATGATGTATGACTCTCCTTCTAGAACAAGTTTCTTATGATTAAAAAGAAAAGAAAGATGAAAATAAGAAGGTTGATAAGAGAGCTTTTGTTACTGAGACAGCTTTGAAAGCAAGTAAGAGGAACAAACCATGGATTCTTGATAGTGGTTTTTATTCACACATGACAGGTGATATAAAAATCTTGGAACATGTTGAAAGTCATGATAGATGAGTGGTTACTTTCAGCAATGATAGTTCCTTAAAAATTATGGGAATCAGAATGATAGATATTGAAGAAGAGAAACTGAAATCTAAGGAAGTATTGCTTGTTGATGGGCTAAAACATAACTTACTTAGTGTAAGTCAAATTTGTGATGATGGAAAAGAATTTATCTTTAGAAAGGATTCTTGTATCATCAAAAGTGTGAAAAATTGAAAAGTGATTACAAAAGGAGAAAGAACCAGTGGGAATCTCTTTCAAATTGGAGAATCCAATAACTCTTGTTATTTGAGTGCTGAAGATGAAAATAAGTTGTGGAACCGAAGACTTAGACACATTGGGTAGAA
The DNA here is from genome assembly GCA_963277665.1 of Viscum album. Classification (NCBI taxonomy): domain Eukaryota; kingdom Viridiplantae; phylum Streptophyta; class Magnoliopsida; order Santalales; family Viscaceae; genus Viscum; species Viscum album. The sequence goes on along the minus strand of OY728132.1, from coordinate 24,501,786 downwards.
GAACATGATTAATATTTCTAAAGTTGATGTTGTTCGAAATTTTCCAGAACTGAACATAAGATATGAAGATGTTTGTATTACTTTCCAAAAAGAAAGATGACTAACAAAAGTCATAAAAGAGTTGAGATTAAATCTAACAAACCACTTGAGCTTATTCATTTCGATCTGTGTGGGTCAATGAAACATCAATCAACAAAAGGATGTTTATACTTTATCACTTTTATTTATGATTTCACTCGAATTACAAACATCATGTTCATAAAGCATAAGTCAGAGGCTATTGAAATGTTTAAATTTTTTAGAAGAGATGTTGAGAAAGAATTGGGAGCTTCTATAAAGAAGCTAAGAATAAAAAATGGTACCGAATTCACAAGAAATGATTTTGAAACATATCTAAGCAAGAATGGTATCAAACATCAGTATAGTGATCCCTATACTCCACAACAAAATGGAGTAGCAAAAAGGAAAAATAGAAGCTTGGTGGAAATGGGAAGAAATATGTTATCAGAATACAAACTTTCAAAATTCTCTTGGAGAGAAGTTGTTAGCACTTCTGTACATATTCAAAATAGATTCTTGTTGAGACCAAAAACCAACATGACTCCTTACGAGATGTGGTATAATAAAAACCTTCTTTTAAATACTTCAAAGTTTTTGGAAGTCCATGCTTGCTCAAAATCAAAAATCCGAACTTAGGAAAGTTTGATGAGAAAGATGAAGAAGGAATATTTATGGGTTATTCACCGAATGGAAGAAGTTATAAATGCTGGAACAAAAATTTACAGAACTTGGTGGAATCATATGATGTGAAGGTAATTGAAAATTCAAGTTCCTTCATAGAATCTATTAAGAATACTGAGGAATATAAATCAGAGAATCCCCACCAGAGTGAAAGTGACTCATATGAGTCACATGGTGAAGAAAGTTATGATGGTAAAGTAAATGTGAGTTTTCCTACCTTACAAAAACATGTTGAATCTAAAAATATTATTGGAGATCAAAAGGCTTCAGTTCAGACAAGAAGGAAGTTAAGATTAGAATATCAGACTTCCCTTATCTCAAAAATTGAACCAGAATCAGTTTCAGAAGCTATTAAACATAAATAATGTGTGGATACTATGAATGAAGAACTATATCAGATTGAGAAGAATGAAACATGGGAACTTATTCCAAGTCTAACAAATAAGAATGTTATCAAAACAAAGTGGGTTTATAGAAATAAATTGAATGAGCATGGAGAAGTTACAAGAAACAAAGCAAGGCTTGTGTGTAAAAGATATGCACAAGTGGAAGGTGTGGATTTTGATGAAACCTTTGCCTCTGTTTCAAGGTTGGAAACTATTAGAATGTTTTTTGGAGTGGCTGCTCATCGGAATTACAAGGTTTATCAGATGGATGTAAAGTCATATTTCTTAAATGGTGAGTGAGATTGAGTAAGAAGTTTACATTGAACAACCTTGTGGGTTTTTACTTGATGAGGATGAAAACAAAGTTTGAAAATTGAAGAAATCCTTGTATGGGATGAAACAAGCTCCACTAGCATGGTATTTGAAGCTTGAAATTTATCTGAGAAAGATGAAATTTTCTAAAGGAAAGGTTGATAGAAACTTTTATATTAAAGATGTTAACTCTGGAAATTTAATTGTAATCATTTATGTGGATGATATAATTTTTTCTGGAGATGAAGAAAAGGTTTGTGAAGAGTTTGTTGAAGAGATGAAGAAATTTTTTGAAATTTCAATGTTGGGAGAATTAACTTTCTTCCTTGTCTTACAATTTCAACAACAAGAAAACTACATTTTCTTATCCCAAGAAAAGTATTCCAAGGAATTGCTAAAGAAGTTTGGGATGGAAGAATCAAAGGAAGATTCAAGTCCTATCTCAGTGGGCACAAAGTTGAGTAAAGATGAATCAGGGAACAACGTGAATCAGAAAGATTTTTGAAAGTTGATAGGAAGTCTTCTTTATCTTATAGCTTCAAGGATTGATATTGCTTATGTTGTAACTCTATGTTCCCAGTATCAAAGTAATCCAAAAGAATAACACATGTTGGTAGTTAAGAGGATTCTGAGATATGTTAAAGGAAAAACTTCACATGGGTTGTTATACAAGAGAAACAATGATATGAAGTTTCATGGTTATACTGATGCTGATTGGGATGGTGATTGTAATGATAGAAAATCAACATCAAGAGGAACATTTTTCTTAGGGGAATGTTGTGTGAGTTGGCATAGTATGAAACAAAGTTCAGTAACTTTAAGCTCAGATGAATCCGAATATGTTGCAGCTACTCAGGCTTGTACTCAAATGATGTGGATGAAGGTTCAGTTGGAAGATTTGAAAGTGAAAGATTCTAAACCTTTAAAGATACTCTGTGATAATCAAAGTGTCATTGATCTTTCTAAGAATCCTGTTCAACATTCAAGATCAAAACACATTGATATAAAGTATCACTTTTTGAAAGAGAAATCTGATGCTGGAGAAGTCTTAAAGGAATATATTTCAACAAAGTATCAGATTGCTGATATTTTTACAAAAGTGATGTCAAAGGAAAGGTTTGTTAAACTGAGGCTGCAACTCCATGTTTAGCCTCCTCCCATGACTTCCTAAAAACTTATAAGGAATCCTCCCCCATCGTGCTATGGATTATGTTGAAAAATGGGGGGAGTAAGTAACAATGTTTCCTTGTATTTCATTTATGCTTCTAAATTTGTGATTATCATATAATGGGGGAGAGAGAAAGAAAAATGAGAGAGGAAAAGAAAAGTGAGAAAGTGAAAGATAAAAGTTAAGGGGGATTTTGAGTAAGGTGAAGTTTATCCTTACATGGCTGCAAAATTTTCTTGTCACTGAGGGATGGAAATCCTTCAAAAACATTACTTTATCTAGTAGTGTGGTGTCAGGAAACTCTATTTTTGAGAAAGGCTATGTTTTGGTAAAGTTCACGAACTTGAGATGTGAATTTTTTTAGAAGAGAAATTTTTTTAACAAGGGTTTCCAACAAATCTAAAGGGGGATATTGAAGAAACTTTGTGGTGTTTTGTTTTAACAAGGTTTTTTATTTGTTGAAAACTAATTATTTTGTTGAAGAATGTTTTTTTTAGTTACAGAATGTTGAAGTTTCTGGTTGTTGAAGATTTTTCCTAAAGAGGATGTTGTTGAAGAATAAGAAGTCAGAAGTTAAGAAAGTGTCTCAAAATTTCTAAACCAAATCAGATGATGCTTTTCTGATCTTAAAGTTCTCAAAAATCATGAAAAGTTTCATGATAAAATCTCTTGAAGAAATGGTGAAGTGGTTTGATGATTTTCACTAAGAAAAATTATGAGAAAATTTGGAACCTGTTTCCTGAACCTGAAAATCAAAACCTATTTTTGAAACTTGTTTTTTGAACCTAAAAATCAGAACCTATTTTTGGAACCTAATTTCTGAACCTAGAAATCCAGAACCTGATTTCTGAACCTGATTCATGAGAAAATTCAGAACCTGTTTCATAAACCTAAAAACCAGAACCTGTTTTCAGAACCTGCTTCCTGAACCTAGAAATCCAGAACCTAATTTTCTGAACCTGATTCATGAGAAAATTTGGAACCTGTTTCCTGAACTTGAAAACTAAAACCTATTTTCGGAACCTATTTCCTAAACCTAGAAATCCAGAACCTTATTTCTGAACCTGAAATTCGGAACCTATTTTCTGAACCTGAAAACCAGAACCTGTTTTTTGAACCTAGAAATCCAGAACCTGATTTCTGAACATAATTCATGAGAAAATTTGGAACCTGTTTCCTGAACCTCAAAATCAAAAGCTATTTTTGAAACCTGATTCCTTAACCTAAAAACTAGAACCTGATTCATGAACCTAAAAACTAGAACCTGATTCCTGAACCTAAAAAATAGAACCTGATTTCTGAACCTGAAAACTAGAACCTGATTTCGGAACCTAGATTTTTGATAATCCTTATGAGGAAACCTATATCCTACTTTTGGGTATGTTTCTAGGAAACTTTTATCCTACAAACTGAGGATGTTTTTGATCTTAAGGAAATGTTTCTTATAATAAACTTCCTTAGATAAGGAAAATTTCTTTAGAGAAAGAAAATTTTCTTACAAAAAAGGTTTTTCAAGAAGATTGAAGAGTTGAAGAAGTAAAAGTAAGATCAAGAAAATTTCAGAACTTGAATTATGAAACTTATAAAAATTTTGAGCAACATGTTGAGAAAACCAGAACCTGAATTCTACCCAATTCAGAACCTCATTTTTGAGTAATTCAAAACCTGTTTTCTGCACAATTTGAAACCTATTTTCTGAGCATGTTTTTGAGAAAATTAGAACCAAGATCCTGCTTTATCATTCTGAGAAAGATATGAAGAGTTCAAGAAAACCCGAATTTCAACTTTGTGTAAATCTTGGAGAGATTTAAGGAGATTTGAAGAAGTCAAAGATTAAAGATTAAATGAGAGATATTTGCGAAGTTTTTGAGATTTGAGGAGGCGGGAAAGATTTTCAAGATTCCTGCCTTTGTTTTATGAATTTCTTATAAATATGTGCTCAGATCATTAACTCATTTGCAACTTCATACACGCAGAAAAGGCGGATCACTGGAGAATTCAAAGTGAAACTTTCCTACCATCTTGAAGAAGTTTTCTTGAGTTTTTAGCATAAGGAAATCAGAACCATCATTACCTTACTAAGAAGACCGGTTTCAAAAAATTGGATTCAAGAAAACCGGACTGAATATTCAGAGTGAGATTTTGTGGATCATCTTCAACAAAGTTCTTATTCTCGTGTTTTTCTCATCTGTTCTTTAAGAAAACATTGTAAACTGATGGGAGTCAGTATAATCTTTCCTATCGGGAGATAGAAAGTGTCTAACGGGAGTTGGCACAAGTTTTATTAACATATTTATTATAGCGGATTTCCATAGACCCATGGGAGTGGATATGGAAAGGATGTAGGTTCTCTTATTAAGGCTGAACCTTTTAAATCTTGTGTGCCTTTCTTGTTTTACCTTTCTTTCATGCTTTAGTTTCTTGATAAAGGTTGATGAGGAAATAAATCTTAACAGGTTGCAAGGGTTAAGTTTCTTAAAGTTTTGAAACTTATAAAAAGTTAAACGACTGATTTAACCTCTCTTATCAGTTGTTATTCGATCCTTGTAACTTCAATAAAATACTTATAAGAATTAATATAAGTATAAAATTCATCAAAATATAAAAATATGAAAAAATAGAGTATGAGTCATCATTGATAAAAAGAGTCAACTTTGAGTTTAATTCACCATTGGAAAAAATAGAAAAATGGAAAATTCAATATTAAACCACTATTATATGAAGAAATACTCACTATTGGGTTGTCCAAAAAATTACATAGGGAAGAAAACACCTACTGCTGGGAGGAAGTTGGAAGAAGCCAATTTTTTGAAAAGTAAAAAATTAACCTACCGTTGAGTTGGTCTGGTGTTGATAAAAAAATGGAAAATTTATAATATTACCTACCATTGAGTTGGTTGGTTTTTGATAAAAAATGGAAAATTTATAATATTACCTTCTATAGGCCTGAAAATTTGGAAAAGGATATAAACTATCTAGCACTGGAAAGAAGAAGAGACCCACCATTGTAAAGGAAACAAAATCCATTGTTGTAGGGAGTAACAAATAAGCCTCCATTGGACTATAAAAATAATGACCATTCATGGTGAAACTTAGAGGAGATTATAAAGGGAATAATTGATGAAAATAATGACTAATAATAAGCTTTATGGATCAACAATGGAGGAAAGTGGTTGGAGGTTGAAGATGATGAATAGTAACTCATCATTTAATGTTCAAACTAAACACATAAACTTCACCGAATTTTTAAGCCATCTAAATGACTAAATTTGGAGTTGGTAAAAAATACTTATTTGTAGATAATTTAAATATATTTCCAAAAAATAAAAAAATCTATTAATTCCAATACATATTGAAAGATATATGATTAAAATACAGTATGAACATGTTTTAAACACTACAGAATTGATTGAACTACTTCGGCCTAAATTTGATGACATTTTTAGAGTTTCATATAGTTGAATAAAATAAATAAAAACTGTTATATTTATAACCAAACAAACTTAGAGAGATTCTGATTATAAACAAATGAGATATCAAAGAAATAAAAAATATTTTGAATTCTATAAAATCTAGATTTTCAAAATTATTGTAAGATCTTCGAATAAATGACACGCCCCTTGATCAATAGAATTATCCTTCTACTTAAACTAAATAAATGAAGATAAATGAGTTATATTTCTAACAGGATAGGTTTTTCAATAAGTAGATTAGTATATCACAAGTTATAAAATAAATATATAAGAAAACTATAAGCAGTTTAAACATAAAGTTTTTCTAGAAACCAAAAACATGAATCATGTTCGAGCGTAAAAGCGAACGTGCTAGAGAAAAATTTAGTCAATGTTGTAATTTAATAAAGGTTATATTAACTTTTTATCTTTCATATGAAACAATAATTATAAAATTATGATCACTATAACAAAAGTTTTAATTAAAATACATAGAGGTTTTAAAAATAGATTTTCACATAAAATAATAATAGGGTTTTGGATATTTAATAACATAAAATAATATGTAATCAAAAAAAATATAAATACATACATGTAAAAGAAAAAATAGGATAGTGATATTAGTGAGATTGTGTGGGTTCTTTGTTGGGTTCATGAATATATACCTAGTGTGCTAGGTGATGAAGACTTCTAGCATTCATGTGAGCATGGCATGAGTCATGCACATACTAATTGGATAATATGCTGCTATTACACTTATAAATGTATATTTAATAGTTTTAGTCATGCACTCATGGGGTAAGGTATCTATCAAACAGACTTTTATGGACTAATAAAACTTTTATTACATCATATATCATGATAGAAAATTCACACACATACTATAGTAGACTCTTCCAAGATATATGATTAGTGACTCTATTATTATTACACACATAGAAGTTTGATGTTATTACACACACAGATAGTAATATTATTAGTCTACTATTATCTTTGTGTGACTATAAAACTATTACGCAGAATGTAATATGATTTTATACACATGTTCTTCTTTTTACAGGTATGATATTGGGGATGAAATGCTTCTATCCATATTTCATGAAAGGGGACCTTCTCACATTAGCGGGGATGATTAGCTTCTTTTAGCCACCTATGTCTGAAATTGTGGATGACTTGATTCATGTTGTGAATGTGATCTTACTATAAGCGATTTCCACTATTGTTTCCATGTAATGACCAAGTGGGTGAATTGCATGTTTGGACCACACCACTAATATGAACCATGATAGAGGCTAAAAATGTGTGATAGATAGATCACAAATGAAGCTTGATGGAGTTTCATGTTAAGTCTCTTGGAGTTTGAACATTTTTAAACATATTTTCAACATGTTTATTAGAGATTCATGTGTTTAAACATGTTTTTTCAAATAAAGTATCAATTTTTTGGAGCTTTATATAATCCAATTTATAATTATTATATAATAAATATATTATATATATTATATATATTATATATATTATATATATTATATATATTATATGTATTATATGTATTATATGTATTATATATAATTAAATTAAAAAATATAGTATAAAATTTTAGTAACAAATATTGAAATACCAACACATAATATTTTATTTAAAATATAATTTAAAAACAAATATTAATTATTGGTATTTATTATATATTTTGATAATAATATTATCCGTAGATAAATCTATCACATGAATCTTTTGCTAAACATTTTGACCAATGAATATATTATCTATTAGTATTAATATAATTGTAATAAAAATATTTTATTTGTTGCAATAAAATTTAGTGACAACTTTTTTACCAATAATTTAGTGACAGATGCATATCTGTTGGTAAAATGTTTTACCGACAAAAAATGTTCCTTTACCAACATATATACCCTTGTTGGAAGAATTTAAATATTTTGTAGTGAATTATCCCAAGATATTCATCCATATAGAACCTTCATCTTCCTATTTTAAATCTACTTAATGAACACAATTCATCATATGTGTGAAAAGATTCTTCTAACCTAGTTGTAAATGTGTAGTGCACTCAAAAATCACCAAGCACACTTCACATCCACCTCCCTAATTGAGGGAGAATGGTTGTTGAATAAGAAGTTAGCTTTTAGATGGATGCAACAAGGATTATACCCGCTACAATTCATCTTCAGATTAACCCAAAGAAAAATTTAAACATAGACTTGGGTTCAACACTAGATTACCCCCCCCCCCTCGGGATATTCTGCAGGTTAGTTACTCATAATCATGAGTATAATATTTCATGGTGTAGAATGGAAGAGAGTGAGAGAGAGAGGTAGAAACACTTTTATAAAAAGAATACATATAAATTACATGATAAGGAAGTCCTAAAATACAGATGAAAAAATAACCTAATGACAATATCCCACTCACCGTAGTCGATATTCCTATTGTGGTCAAACCCCTCTATTTATAGGGAAAAGATCATTCCTTCTATCTTTATTCAAATTCCTATATCTTCTCTTTGGTCGAAGTTTCCTTCTTTTGTCTTCTGATTTGGACTTCCCAATCCTAATTTTGAATCTCTACGTGTATCCATGTGGATAATTATACTTTGAATATATCTCAATTTTTCATGTGGAGACTCTAAGGATATTGGGATGTTAAAATTTCAGTACAACAAACCCTATGACATGGGCATGGATACTGAGGCATATCCACTTCCTTGTATTTTCTTCATTCTATGGCTAGGTGACACTAAAAACTGTAGTAACCTAAACATTTTATGTTATGTTTCTCTAGTCATCACTGAGTTACATTATATTCATCATTGTTTTCCTTTTAAACAACACTAGGTTATTTAGGAGATAGTTAAAACCTAGCCATTAAATATAAATTTCTCACTTCTATGTTTTGAATTTCGAAAAATGGTCTTCTAGAGTTGTGTTTAGTAAGTCATTTGGAGTTTGATAGAACAAACTTGATTTTTTTTGAATAGTAACATACCCATATGAATAGTAATATGAATAGTAACATACCCTTATGAATAGTAAATAATATTATTATTTTATTTTCTTAAGGAAATAAGATAATGGTATCTTAATTAGTTTTTCAATGAAAAATAAAACTAGTTGCACTTTAAAATTGTTATTTTTTGAATTAACTATAACCTTATTTAAAAATTAAATTAATAATATTTATAAAATTATTTTTGAAAAATTAATTTCACTTTTGAAATATACACGTCGATAAATGGTTAGGGTGAATTTTGGGAATTTTTCTGAAACAGTTGATTTTTCAGTGAATAGTAAAAAAATACAGTTTTTCGTTTCGGTGTGTTAATGACATAATTAATGATATAATAATGATGTCATAAATCTGGTTTACTTGTTTATAGTTAAATAAGATATGAGGTGTCCCAAGTGGCTTATACCATGGTCAAATACCATGGGCAAGCCAATGGTTTTGCAAAGAAACCACACATGAGGTGTCGCTTGAAAATTATTAAAATAATCCCTCACTTTTCCTATAAATACCAACTCTTCCCTCATTTAATTCATTCCCAATTCTCACTCAACTAATTTATGGCCTCATTACCTCAATATTAGTCCTCCAAATGTTTCCTCAAGCCCCCAAGGTCCCAACCTTCATGTTCTAAGGGTTATTCTACAAGGTAAGAAAATTCTCAATTTCCTTCTTTTTCCTTTCAAGTTCTCTTTTATGTGGTATATCTTTAAAGTTTCCATACCATGTTCTTATTTTTCTTCTTATTATTGATCTAATATATGTTATGATTCATTTCTGGAATGTGTGACCCTTGTACCCTCTCTTTTTAATATTTTCTAAAACCATGTTACGTAACTGTTAGGCTACCGAATTTTTGTAAGCGATTTCAAAATTATTCTTTTATTTTGAGTTCTTTATTTATTATTTCTTCATATATTCTTATCCAAGAGGAATGAAATCTCTAGAATCTTGTATATAATGTATGTTCTCATGTTCATGAGAAATTAATCATCAATATTCTTCTTTTCCCCACTTGTTCAAAGGAGTTAAAAACATTGTCCGTGATGTGTCGAATTACCGACATCGTGGAAAATGTGATTTCAATTTGCAATAATTCTTTAAATTATGGTCATGAAACAATTTATATGGTTTAACCAGGTTATAATATATGTTTTATGACTCACCCATGGTTCTGGAATTAATTTTCACTCATGGTTCTAATTTATAAGACAAAATGAGGTTGTTATTATCAAAGAACCAATAAAACGATCTAAACAAACATCATTAATGTTTTAACTAATGAATCATCATCATGGTATATAACTCAAAATCATTAAAAGATAATTTATATCTCCATTATTTAATTAATAATATGTATTAACAATTATGTATGATTAACCATGTTTCAAATGAACTTCCATTCATGGAAACAAGTAAACGAACCATGAAAACCAAGTAAGAAAATGCTTCCAAAACAATAAGATTTAATCTATTAAAACCATAAAAGAGACCATTAATGAACTTAATAAGGTTATATAATATCAATTACATGTTTATTAGGTTCTGGAATTATTAATTAATGAATCTAAATTTTATTATTCTGGTCATTAAGAACAATCAAGAACACACTTGAGCAAAAGGTAAGGGGTTTCTCATCTCACTTTCATTTCTGTGATATTTCCATTGGTGGACAATTATTCCTTATATTTGGTATATGTTTACTTATATTTGATATATAATAACATTATTATATTTATATTCATGTTATTCAATGATTCACTTGATGGTTATTAAGTTCTGGTCATATGGTTTGACCAATTACATTGTGGTAAGGGACTTTGTCTCAGCTGCCGTTTTCGTTATGACTATCTTTGTATTGTGCGCCTAATAATCCTTATGTGGTGTACCTAATACACATTTGAGATCACTTTTCATTTGAAATTATATTTATATTAAATATACATAGTCTCATGTCATTGATATGTTTGTTTTCTAAACTGTATACCATTTTACATACGGTGTTTATTTGGGAAGTTATTTTTATTATGGAAATATTGATGAATCTGTATACTATACTATATATGGATATTTAAAAGTCATATTGATCTTGTGTTGAATAAATTTATAAATAATTCTTGGACATGCAGTGGTGGTTGGGGCCCGCTATATCCCCTCTATGTATCAGTAGGTCTCATGAGACAAAATAGTTTGGCGGCAAACCCTTTGAGTTTGTTTCCAAAACTCAGATGGGTTTCTACCCATAGAACTAAACCATTTTTATGGTATTATGGTTTCATGTTCCAGATACATGATTTCCAATTAATAATCATTATCTTTATTCATTATTAGTTATTATTATTATCCATGAGGTTTTCACTATGACAAAATCTATGGATGCAGTTTCATTTTTAGTTTATTAATGGCATTAGTTATTCATTTATTCACTTATTCACTATGCCGTATTGATTATGTCAGATTGATTGTGATTAACTTATTATTCTAATAATGCTTCCGCTATTTGTTACCCTTTTTGATAGTTTGAGCTCACCCCTTTCATTGTTTACCTTCAACAGGTGATGAAGAGAAGGTCTTTTATTGAGTTTGTGTGGTTGTAGTTTTTAGTTTTGTTATGTATTGTATCTTATAACCTTTTTCAATGTAATTTGTGTTACATCTATGTATCTCGTTTCTTCAAGACTACTAAACGTTTTTTTCCTTCGGGAATTTCATTCCTTCTAACCATTCCAATATCACAAGAAATACACCAGCTCCGGTCTAGAGGGTTCGGGGTGTTATAGTTGGTATCAAAGGAAGTTTAGTAGAACACATGAAAACTAGACTAGGAAATTTATAGTGGGGAACAAAGCCCTAAGGTAGTATTTGAGGATAAACATACAAGAAAATACTAGTATTTTGATAAGGAATAGATTATGTGGATTTTTTAAGCAATACATCCCTGTCTGGATACGAGCAGGTAGAGGCGGCTCTGGCACAGATGTATCTAGGGGTAAAACCCGAAAACACCGCTTTGATCTAGACTCGAATGGGAACTGGTGCATGACAATGGGGATTGCTACACTCTTTTTTATGACACTCCTATGGGATATTATTAGGATAATTCATGTTTTCTTTACAAGCCATTATGAAGGAGTTAATGTAAATTTTTCCTTACCGGAACCATGTTTATAAGATTAGCTATGCATAGAATTTCAATCTATGTTGAGTTATTTTCTATTTGAGATTCATAAACTAATATAGTGTATCCCATTATTTATAAATGGTGTCTAATGGAAGAAGAGGAATCAATACTCATGGGCAAGGTAGGGATCTTCCTACTGAGCAAGTCAACATAGTCAACGTTGGAGCAGATCAGATCATGGCCATATTGGGACAACTTACTCAAGTTGTAACAAATAACCATTCAACACCTGTGTTAGATCGTTTCATGCGGAAGAAGCCCCCATCTTCCAGTGGGACTACTAATCCAGTGGTTGTTGAGCAATGGATCAAGTCCCTTGAAAAGATATTCATGGCGTTAAGATGCAATGAAAATGAAAAGGTAGTACTGGAAGTATATTGTCTCAAGGGTGACGCTGATCAATGGGGGTCTTTGATTCAAAATACCATGGAGGAAGAAGAGATAGAGGATATGGAATGGAGAACTTTTAAGGAAATATTCTTCAAAAAATATTTCCCTCGTGAGCAAAAAACTGAAATGAATAGGAAATTTCTTGGCTTGAAACAAAGGGAAGAAGACAGTGTTGCAGAGTATGAGGCTACCTTCAAAAGGCTAGCCAGGTATGCTATGGATTATGTACATAACTCAGTAGACAAGATTGATCATTTCTTTTAAGGTATTAAGCCAATTATTCAAAGGGAACTGGCTTCTCAATCATTTTCATCATATGATGAAATTGTATCAAGTGCCATCAAAACAGATAATAAGTTTGCTAGATCAAATTTTTTTCAAAAGAAACTTGGATAAGAAGTGGTATTCTGATAAAAAAGGAAAATGAGAGGCATCAAAGAAGAGCAAGTGAATGAATATTTTCCCATTATACGAGAACTGTGGAAAGAATCATCTCGGGAAATTCTTGAAAGGCATGGGAGTCTTCTATAACTGCGGAGAAAAGGGTCATCGATCTGATGAATACAAGGGGAAGAAACAATTCAATGATGTTCAATGCTATAATTACAGAGAGATGGGACACTATGAAAATGAGTGTCCTAATATCCAAGGAAACATGCCTCAGAAAAATCCAAGAGAGAAAGGGAGAGCCTATGCGATTATAACCGTAGAGGTTAATGTTTCTAGTGACGTGGCGGCAGGTACTTTAATTGTTTCTTCAAACTTATCCAACACTTTATTTGATTCTGGATCATCGCATTCATTTATATCCTCTCAGTTTTTCAAGAAAATTAGATATGTACAATTTGATTTAAGAAATGAGTTATTAGTCAAAACTCCCATGGGATGTATCATTGCAACAAAGGCATGTCGACTAGTCCCCCTCCAAACACCAAAACGTGCTTTAGTTTCTAGCCTTATCATCATACCCATGACTGAATTTGATATAATTCTTGGTATGGATTGGCTATCAAATTATGATGATAGGATTTATTGTAAGAAAAAGGAAGTTACAATTTTTGGAAATGGTGTAGAATCCCTTGTCTTTAGGGAAGAAACTTCGCCACCTGATTCTTATCTAGAACCACCCCCATTAGCTCTATTGAATGAAATATTTGGAGAGGGAGCTAAACCAATATATATGGGAGAGGAAAGAAATATTCAAATTGAAGACGTGCACATAGTTAAAGAGTACATTAATGTATTTCCAGAGGATTTACTTGGACACCCTCCAGAGCAGGAAATTGAGTTTTCCATTGACTTAATTCTTGGTGCAAGACCTATATCAAAGAACCCATATATAATGGCCACTGTGGAGATAGTGGAGCTTAAGAAACAACTAGAAGAGTTGAGTGAAAAAGTATTTATTCGAACTAGTGTTTCTCCATGGGGAGCCCCAGTCTTGTTTGTAAAGAAAAAAGATGTATCCATGAGGCTATGCATTGATTACAGAGAAATCAATGCTATTACAATAAAGAATAAGTATCCTCTACCTCGGATTGATGATTTATTTGACCAACTTCATGGAGCTCAATACTTTTCAAAGATTGACCTTCGATCCGGATATCATCAATTGAGTGTGAGGAAGGAAGATATTTCGAAGAAAGCATTTCGAACCAGGTATGGGCATTACGAGTTTACAGTGATGCCTTTTGGAGTAACAAATGCACCATCTGTTTTCATGGATTTAAGGAATAGAATTTTCAAGGAATATCCTGATAACTTTTTTATGATATTCATCAATGATATACTCATATAATCAAAAATATATGAAGACCATGAGATTCACTTGCGAGTTATTCTGGGAACTCTTAGAAGAAATCAATTATATGGGAAGTTTTGCAAGTTCGAATTCTGGATTCAGTCAGTTTTTTTTCTTGGCCATATTGTCTCGAATGATGGAATCCTAGTTGATCCTGGGAAGACAAAGGCAATCCAATATTGGCCCACACTAACAAACATAACTTAGGTACACAGTTTTATTGGCTTAGCAGGTTATTATCGGCGTTACGTGCAGAATTTTGCCCGACTGGCTAACCCGCTAATGAAGCTCACACGAAAAGGGGTTAAATTTGTTTGGACAAAATATTGTGAATAATGTTTCAAAGAAATGAAGAGAATATTATTCGATGCTCCTATATTGACTCTACTGCCGTGGAATGATGGGTTTGTTATTTGTAGTGATGCTTCAAAGAAAGGACTTGGTTGTGTCCTTATGCAAAATGATAGGGTTATTTCTTATGCATCACGACATCTAAAAGTTCATGAGAAAAACTATACTACTCATGATATTGAGTTAGCTACTGTAATATTTGCTTTTAAGATATGGATACATTATCTCTATGGTGAAAAATGTGAGATTTATACTCATCACAAGAGTTTGAAGTATATTTTCTCACATAAAGAACTCAACATGAGGCAAAGGAGATGGATTGAAATACTCAAGGATTATGATTTCATGATACACTACCACCTAGGGAAGGCAAATAAGGTGGAAAATTCTTTGAGCAGAAAGGATCATGGAGTTTTGAACAAGATGATATTTTTAAGGGATCCTATTTTCATGGATCTAATAAAGATGGATATGGGAATAACCATGGAATGTGAAACATCAATGCTTTTTCAAATGTTTGCCAAACCATCTTTACTAGAAAGTATAAAAAGTTCTCATGCTGATGATGAGGAGTTTCAAAAGAATATTAAAGCTTTGAATGATGGGATATTGAGTGACTTCGTATATGAAGATGGAATTTTGATATTTGGGAAGAGACTTTGTGTTCCCAATATACCTGATCTAAAAAGGGAATTGTTGGATGATGCTCATAGTTCTAATTTCTCTATACACCCTGTTATCACTAAGATGTATAGATATTTGAAGGAACTTTATTGGTGGTACAACATGAAGAGAGATATTACTGATTTTGTGTCAAGATGTATGGTTTGTCAACAAGTGAAAGCTGGAAGGCAACATCCTGGAGAAGTATTGCAATCTCTTCCCATACCTGAGTGGAAATGGTATAATATCATGATGGACTTTGTCATGGGACTACCAAAGACTCCTAGAAGGAACGATGAAATACGGTTCATTGTTGATCATCTAACCAAGTCAGCACATTTTCTTGCTGTAAGAGAAGATCTACCACTTGAACGTTAGAAAGACTATATATTAATGAAGTTGTGAGACTTCATGGAGTACCCCTATCGATTGTTTCTGATCATAATCCACATTTCAAATCAAGATTCTGGGAAAGTCTTCAAAAATTCCTAGATACTCATCTTCATTTGAGCATTGACTACCACCCACAAACTGATGGACAATCAAACGAACTATTCAAACATTGGAAGACAAGTTGAGGTCTTGTTCACTTGATTTTCAAGGCATGTGGGATCAGTATTTACCTCTCGTAGAATTTCCCTACAACAATAGCTTCCATTAAAGTATTCAGATGGCACCCTATAAAGCATTGTATGGGAGGATATGTCGTACACCAACTTGCTGGGATGATGCCGGTGAAAGAAAGCTCGTGGGTCCAGAACTTGTTGAAGAAACAACAGAGAAGGTGAAGAATATCCAGAACCATATCAAAATAGCTCAAAGTAGGCAAAAGAGCTATGCAGATAACCGAAGGAAGTATTTGGAGTTTCAATAAGTTGATCACGTTTTCTTAAAGGTATCTCCATGGAAGGGTATTATACGTTTCGGTAAGAAGGGAAAGTTAAGTCCCAGGTACATCGGACCTTTTGAAATTCTGGACCGAATTGGTGTCGTAGTTTACCGTTTGGCAATGCCACCAAGTCTCTCCAAGGTTTACAATGTGTTCCACGTGTCAATGTTAAGAAATTACATGCCAGACCCAACACATGTACTCACTTATGAAGAAGTATAACTTGAGCCAGATCTATCTTATTGTGAAGAGCTTATCAAGATTCTTGATACTAGAGAACAAGTATTGAGAAATTGGACGACTCTTCTGGTAAAGGTTCTATGGAGGAACCATAATATGGAGGAAGCAACATGGGATCATGAGGATCTTATGTTAAAGACATACCCGAATCTTTTTGGGTAATATTTTGTAAATTTCAAGGAAGAAATTTTCCGAAGGAGGGAATAATGTAGTACCCCAAACATTTTATGTTATGTTTCTCTATTCATCACTGAGTTACATTCTATTCATCACTATGTTCCTTTGAAACAACACTAGGTTATTTAGGAGATAGTTAAAACCTATCCATTAAACATAAATTTCTCACTTCTATGTTTTGAATTTCGAAAAATGGTCATCTAGAGTTGTGTTCAGTAAGTCATTTGGAGTCTGATAGAACAAACTTGATTTTTGGTGAATAGTAACAAACCATATGAATAGTAATACGAATAGTAATATGAACAGTAATATGAATAGTAACATACCCTTATGAATAGTAAATAATATTATTATTTTATTTTCTTAAGGTAATAATATAATGATATCTTAATTAGTTTTTCGATGAGAAATAAAACTAGTTGCACTTTAAGATAGTTATTTTTCGAAATAACTATGACCTTATTTAAAAATTAAATTAATAATATTTAGAAAATTAATTTTGAAAAATGGATTTCACTTTTTAAATCTACACGTCGATAAATTGTTAGGGTGAATTTTGGGAATTTTTCTGAAACAGTTGATTTTTCAGTGAATAGTAAAAAAATACAGTTTTTAGTTTCAGTGTGTTAATGACATCATTAATGATATAATAATGATTTCATAAATCTGGTAGACTTGTGTATAGTTAAATAAGATGTTAGGTGTCCCAAGTGGCTTATACCATGGTAAAATACCATGTGCAAGCCCATGGTTTTGCAAAAAACCACACATGAGGTGTCCCTTGAAAATTATTAAAATAATCCCTCACTTTTCCTGTAAATACCAACTCTTCCCTTCATTGAATTCATTACCAATTATCACTCAATGAAGTTCTGGACTCCTTACCTCAATATTAGTCCTCCAAAGGTTTCCTCAAACCCCCAAGGTCCCAAAATTCTAGTTCTAAGGGTTATTCTACAAGGTAAGAAAATTCTCAATTTCTTTCTTTTTCCTTTCAAGTTCTCTTTTATGTGGTATATATTTCAAGTTTCCATACCATGTTCTTATTTTTCTTCTTATTCTTGATCTACTCTATATTATGATTCATTTCTGGAATGGGTGACCCATGTCCCCTCTCTTCTTAATATTTTCTAAAACCATGTTACGTAGCCGTTAGGCTACCAAATTTCTATAAGCGATTTCAAAATTATTCTTTTATTTTGAGTTCTTTATTTATTCTTTATTCATATCTTCTTACCCAAGAGAAATAAAATCTCTAGAATCTTGTATATACTATATTTTCTCATGTTCATGAGAAATTCATCATCAATCTTCTTCTTTTACCCACTTGTTCAAAGGAATTAAAAACATTGTCCGTGATGTGTCGAATTACCGACATCGTGGACGATGTGATTTCAATTTGAAGTAATTCTTTCAATTCTGGTCATGAAATCATTTATATGGTTGAACCAGGTTATAATATATGTTTTATGAATCACCCATGGTTCTGGAATTCATTTTCACTCATGGTTCTAATTTATAAGACAAAATGAGGTTGTTATTATCAAAGAACCAATAAAACGAGCTAAACAAACATCATTAATGTTTTAACTAATGAATCATCATCATGGTATATAACTCAAAATAATTATAAGATCATTTATATCTCCGTTATTTTATTAATAATATGTATTAACAATTCTTAATGATTAACCATGTTTCGAATGAACTTCTATTCATGGAAACAAGTAAACGAACCATGAAAACCAAGTAAGAAAATGCTTCCAAAACAATAAGATTTAATCTCTTAAAACCATCAAAGAGACCATTAATGAACTTAATAAGGTTATATAATATCAATTACATGTTTATTAGGTTATGTAATTATTATTTAATGAATCTAAATTTGATTATTCTGGTCATTAAGAACAATCAAGAACACACTAGAGCAAAAGGTAAGGGGTTTCTCATCTCACTTTCATTTCTGTGAGATTTCCATTTTTCGCCAATTATTCATTATGTTTGGTATATGTGTACTTCCATTTGATATATAATAACATGATTATATTTATATTCATTTTATTCAATGATTAACTTGATGTTTATTAAGTTCTGGTCATACGGTTCGACCGATTACATTGTGGTAAGGGACTTTGTCTCAGCTGCCGTTTTCGTTGTGACTAGCTTTGTATTGTGCACCTAATAATCCTTATGTGGTGTACCTACTACCCATTTGAGATCAATTTTCATTTGAAATTATATTTATATTATATATCCATAATATCATGTCATTTATATGTTTTTTTTCTAAACTGTATACCATTTTACATACGGTGTTTATTTGGGAAGTTATTTTTATTATGGAAATATTGATGAATCTGTATACTCTACTCTATATGGATATTTAAAAGGCATATTGATCTTGTATTGAATAAATGTATAAAGAATTATTGGACATGAAGTGGTGGGTGGGGCCCGCCCCTCGATGCATCGGTAGGTCTCATGAGACAATACAGTTTGGCGACAAACCCTTCGAGTTTGTTTCCAAAAATCAGACGGGTTTCTACCCATGAAACTAAACTGTTTTTACAGTATTATGGTTTCATGTGCCAGATACATGAATTCCAATTAATAAGAATTCTCTTTATTCATTATTAGTTATTATTATTATCCATGAGGTTTTTACTATGACAAAATATATGGATGCAGTTTCATTTTCAGTTTATTAATGGCATTAGTTATTCATTTATTCACTATGCCATATTGATTGTGTCAGATTGATTGTGATTAACTTATTATTGTACTCATGATTATGTTATTTTTAACCCTTACTGATCATTTGAGATCACCCCTTTCATTGTTTACCTTCAATAGGTGATGAAGAGAAGGTCTTTTATTGAGTTCATGTGGTTGCAGTTTTTAGTTTTGTTATGTATTGTATCTTGTAACCTTTTTCAATGTAATTTGAGTTAAATATATGTATCTAGTTTCTTCAATACTACTAAATTGTTCATTACTTCAGGACTTTCAGTCCTTCTAACCATTCCAATATCACAAGTAATGCACCGTCTTCGGTCTAGAGGGGTTGTGGTGTTACAAAAACTCATTCTGCTAATAAAAATATGGACTTTAATAGTAATAAATTTGTCCATTTTCAGTGAAAGAAAAGTGTTTATTATCATAGCGCGATTAAAAGCCCTAGGCTTTTATCAGTGCTAGAAAAGAGTTGATAAAGTAATGCTTTATTAGCACTAAAAAAAGCACTGATAAAGGACTCCATTTTTCGGTGTTTTTATTTATCATTGATAAAGGATGCCCTTTATTAGAACTTTCAATTTCACTAATAAAGGTACATACTATTGTAGTGTGTTGTTAAAATTATAGCACTTTACAGTAGAAAAAAATAGAAAATACAAGTTGCAAATACAAGTTGCAAATACAGAATTTAAATCAAATAAAATTTACAACAAAAATACAATAGAAAAACTATATTGTTGACATTTAAAACATTGGTTTGTACAATTACATTAGTAAGTACAAATTATCACATACATTCAAAAATATCATTGTTCTCTTCCTTTTTCTTTAGCCCCCGACCCCTGATCATGCTATTGCAGAAAAAACCAACCCAACTCGAGCAAAAAAATGCACTTGTATAAGGAAAAAAATATTATGTTAAAAATACTATAAATAAATAAATTAAGCAAAAAGTTTCAATTTTAAACTAAAAACATATACTTTGATTAATACTAGGAACACCGTGTATCGGATTGAGTTAATTTTGATTCTTGCACGTCACACTATTTATTATTCATCTTCAAGAATTATCTCTCTAAAAATTAACTAAAAATTATATATAAAAATGATAAGGAAATTAATTAAGTAATAGTAGATAAAATGACGAAAAAATAATTTGAGCTCGTTTTCTCAGTTTTGGCGATGTGATGGATTTTTTAAACTAAAATGACACTTATATATTGAAAACACACACTTCAAGTTATAATGACCAAATTGTGTGTCATATTGATGTGAAGTAAATTTCTATATGTCACAAATGACTTATGGATCATTTTTATAAAGTATCAAAACAATCTGAATGTGTTTGCTCCGTTTTGAGTATGTCACTTGTGTTTTTTACTAAAATTTCATTTTAAACTAGAAACATGAGCTTTGAGTCATATCAGTCACATCGTGTTTCTATTTTATGTGACACTAATTCCTATACATCAAAAATGACTTATGAATCATTTTCATAAATTATCAAGATAATACAAGCATGTTTTCTCAGTTTTCAATGAGTGACACACTTTTTGAAATAAAATGTCAACTTTAAACTGATAACGAATACTTTGAGTTATACCAGGAACACCATGTATCGGATTGAGGTTTGGATGATTCCTACATGTTAAAAATGACTTATGGAATGTTTTTATAAATTATCAAAACAAACTGAATTTTTTTCTAGGTTTTGAGTATGTCACGTGTCTTTTTTACTGAAATTAAAGTTAATTTTAAATAAAAATACACACTTGGAGTCATACCGGTCACACCATGTTTCATATTTAGGTGAGGTTAATTCCTACCTATCAAAAATGACATATGAATCATTTTCCTATAGTATCAAAACAATATGATCGTGTTTTATTAGTTTTAAGTATGTCACATGTCTTTTTTACTAAAATGTAAATTTAAAATGGAAACACTCACTTCAAGTCATACCGGTCACATCATGTGTCGTTCTGATGTGAGACTAATTTCTACACATAATAAATGAATTATTATTTTTTTCTCTAAATTACCAAGATAATTCAAGCATTTTTTCTTGGTTTTAAGTAAGTGAAATACTTTTTGAACTAAAATTTCAATTTTAAACTCATAACAAACACTTTGAGTTATATCAGGAACATCGTGTATCAGATTGGGGTGTGAATGATTCATGAACATAAAAAATTAGTTATAGATAATTTTACTAAAGTATAAAAATAATCTAAATATGTTTTATTGTTTTGAGTATGTCACTTGTCTTTTTTACTAAAATTAATGTCAATTTTAAATAAAAATACACAGTTGGAATCATACTGGTAAAATCATGTATCATATTGAGGTATGACTGATTACTACATGTAAAATATTAGTTATGAATCAT
This sequence comes from Viscum album, assembly GCA_963277665.1. Taxonomy (NCBI): domain Eukaryota; kingdom Viridiplantae; phylum Streptophyta; class Magnoliopsida; order Santalales; family Viscaceae; genus Viscum; species Viscum album. Next base: position 24,479,886 of record OY728132.1, on the reverse strand, counting down.
TTTACTAAAGTATCAAAACAATCTGAATGTATTTTCTTGGTTTTGAGTATGTCACTTGTCTTTTTTACTAAAATTAATGTCAATTTTAACTAAAAAAACACACTTTGAGTCATATCGGTAACACCATGCATAAGATTGAGGTGAGGCTAATTCCTACACATAAGAAATGAATTATGGAATATTTTCCTAAAGTATAAAAACAATATGAATTAATTTTATCTATTTTCAGTATGTCACTTTTGTTTTTTACAAAAATGTTATTTTAAGTCGGAAACACACACTTTGAGTCATACTGGTCACATCATGTATCTTTTTGACATGAGAATGATTCCTAAACATCAAAAATTACATATGAATCATTTTTCTAAATTATCAAGACAATACAAATGAGTTTTCTTAGATTTCAGTGAGTGACACACTTTTTGAACTAAAATGTCATTTTTAAACTAATAACGAACACTTTGAGTTATATCAGGCACACCATGTATAGGATTGAGGTGAGAATTATTCCTATATGTCAAAAATAACTTATTAATCATTTTTATAAAGTATTAAAACAATAAGAATTAATTTATCAATTTTGAGTATGTCATTTTTCTTTTTTACTAAAACTAATGTCAATTTTAAATAAAAAGTCACACTTGGAGTCATATCGGTCAAACTGTGAATCAGATTGTGGTGTAGATAATTACCACAAATCAAAAATGACTTATAGATCATTTTCCTATATTATCAAAACAATATGAATGTGTTTTATCAATTTTAATTATTCCACTTGTCTTTTTTACTAAAATCTCATTTTAAACTAGAAACACACACTTTGAGTCATACCAGTCACATCGTGTTTCAGTTTTATGTTAGAATGATTCCTACATATCATAAATGAATTATTAATAATTTTCTAAATTAATAATTCAATCTGAGTGTTTTTATTGGTTTTTAGTGAGTGACTTTATTTTTGAACTAAAATGCCAATTTTAAACTGATAATGAACACTTTGAGTTATATCAGGAACACAATGTAACAGATTGAGGTATAGTTGATTCCTACATGTCACAGATAACTTATGGATAATTTTCCTAAAGTATAAAAATAATCTGAATGTATTTTATTAGTTTTTAGTATGTCAATTGTCTTTTTTACTAAAATTAATTTCAATTTTAAATAAAAAGACAAACTTAGAGTCATGTCGGGTATACCGTGTATCGAATTGAGGTGGGGAAGATTCCTACACATAAAAATTACTTGTGGATCATTTTACTAAAGTATAAAAATAATATGAATGTTTTTTATTAGTTTTGAGTATGTTTATTTTCTTTTTTTATTAAAATTAATGTCAAATTTAAATAAAAAGATGCTCTTGGAGTCATACTGGTAACACTGTGCATCAGATTGAGGTACGGATAATTCCTACACATCAAAAATGGATTATGGGTCATTTTCATAAAGTATAAAAACAATAAAAATGTGTTTTATTGGTGTTGAGTATGTCACTTGTGTTTTAGACTAAAATGTCATTTTAAACTAGAAACACGCACTTTGATTCATAATGGTCACATTGTGTGTCAGTTTGATGTGAGACTGATTCTTAGACATAAAAATGACTTATGAATTATTTTCCTAAATTATCAAGACAATCCAATAATTTTTTTCCTTAGTTTAAGTGAGTGGCATATTTTTTGAACTAAAATGTCAATTTTAAACTGATAACAGACACTAAGTTATACTGGGAATACCATGTATTGAATTGAGGTGAATATATATTCTACATGTCAAAAATTAATTATGGATTATTATAATAAATTATCAAAATAATCAGAATGTGTTTTATTGGTTTTGAGTATGTAACTTTTCTTTTTTACTAAAATTAATGTCAATTTAAAAAATGACACACTTTGACTCATAACGGGGACATCGTGTATCAGATTGAGGTGTGGTTGATTCCTACATGTCATAAATGACTTATGAATTATTTTCCTAAAGTATCAAAACAATCCAAATGTGTTTTCTTGGTTTTGAGTATGTCTGTTGTCTTTTTTAATAAAATTAATTTCAACTTTAAATAAAAAGACACACTTAGAGTCATACCATTCACATCATGCATCATATTGTGGTGAGGTTTATTTCTACACATCAAAAATGACTTATGGATTGTTTTCACAAAGTATCAAAACAAATAAATGAATTTTCTAGCTTTTGAGTATGTCACTTGTGTTTTTTACTAAAATTAATGTCAATTTTAAATAAAAAGACACACTTTGAGTCATACCGGTCGCATTGTGTGTCCGATTGAGGTGTAGCTTATTCCTAAACATAGAAAATGACATATGGATCATTATCCTAAAGCATCAAAACAATATGAATGTGTTTTCTCAGTTTTGAGTATGTGATGTGTGTTTTGAACTAAAATGTAAATTATAGACTAAAAACATATAGTCTGAGTCATACCAAGCACAATTTATATCATATTGAGGTGTGGATGATTGAGTATGTGATGTGTGTTTTGGTTTAAACTATCTTCAAAAATCCAGAAAAAAGAGAACATGTTCCATTTGGATGGAAGATGAAACCCCGTGCTACTCAAAATGCCTCATCCAAAAGCATTATGTTCTCTCTTTTATGGATTATTGTAGATAGTTAAAAGAAAATATGAATTTCCAAAAGACCTATGGAAAAAACTAAATAATTAGTAGATAAAAATGATAAGGAAATTAACTTAAAAATAGTAGATAAAATGGTGAAAAAATTAACTAAATAAGTAGTAGGAATTAACCTTTTCATGATGTTTGTATACATTCTTGACCCATTTCCTTATTGAAATTATCTTTATTGTAGCCTCAAAGTATAATCTCTCATGAGCATGAGTAGCTTCAAACAAAAAACCTCAACTTGAGAAAAATAATCCAAATGTATAAGAAAAATATCCTTATGATGGTAATAATAGAAAAAAATAAATTAAACATAAATATGAAACAATAAATTAATAAAATGTCAATTTTAAACTAAAACCACATAATTTGAGTCATACCAGGTATAATGTGTATCAGATTAATGTATAGTTGATTCCTATATGTCGAAAATGACTGAGGGATTGTTTTCCTAAAGTATCAAAACAATATGTATTTGTTTTCAAGTTTTTGAGTATGCCACTTGTATTTTTTACTAAGATTTCAATTTTAAACTCAAACCACACAATTTGAGTAATATCGTTCACACCATGCTTTAGATTGATGTTTGGCCAATTCCTATATATGAAAAATTAATTATGTATCATTGTAATAAAGTTTTAAAACAATAAAAGATTTTTTTCTCAATTTTACCTATTTTTACATGCATTTTAAACTAAATCGGTGCATTTCTATTGAAAACACATAATTCAGGTCATATTGACCACATTGTGTCTTGGATTGATGTTCGACCAATTAATACACATGAAAAATGAATTATGGATCATTTTCCTAATGTTTGAAAATAATCGAATCTTATTTTATCATTTTTGACAATTTGAAGTATTTTTTAAACTAAAATGACACTTTTGAATTAAAAACACATACTTTGAGTCATACCAATAACATCAGGTGTCAGATTGATGTTCGGTCAATTCCTATACATGAAAAATGAATTATGGATCATTTTTCTAAAGTTTGAAAAAAATATGAGCTAGTTTGGTCGGTTTTGACTATTGGATGTATGTTTTAAACTAAAATGACACTTTTGTATTAAAAGCACATACTTTGAGTTAGACCGGCCATATAAGGTGTCGAGTTGACATGCGGTCAATTCATACATGTCAAAAAATGACTTATGGGTCATTTCTGTAAAGTTTGAAAAAAAATCAAGCTCATTTTCTCAACTTTGGTCATGTGACGTGTGTTTTGAACTAATATGTGAATTTAAAAAAATAAATATTAGATAAAAATGATAAGGAAATTAACAGAAAAAAATAAGATAAAATGATGAGAAAATTTCCTAAATAATTAGTATGAATTCTCCTCTTCATGATGTCTGTATACATTTTAAACCATGTATTTTTTCCATTCGTTTCTAAACAAATTTATTTCTTCCATTATACTTCTCTGTGAGAAACAGATAAAAAATAATATTTAAGCATTTTGATACTAATTTTTCACACCCTAAATGTATTTCTAAGTTCATATCCCATACTAGATCACAAACATAGCAGGTAATCACCTAAATTTGATATTAGAAAACATTCTCACACTATGTACACTACCCAATCATCTCTAAATAAATTTATTTATTCTTTTGAGTATTAAGGTTATCAGCAGTCTTGGTAGTATTGAGAAAATATAGATAAAAAATGATTAAGAAATATTTTTAATGAAATTTTAATTACCTTTAAAAATTACTTGTTCGAGGATGCTATTATTTCCATGGTTTATGATATCTCTCATAAATTTTCAAACACAATATCCACTATCATTGTTGTTATCTTGCTTCAGACACTGTAGAAACATTGACCAAAATAAGTAAATTGTTTTGAAATATGTTTTGATAGTTAAATATCTCTATATATAACTTAATATATTTCTATTTGAAGTAATCCATGGCTTCTTATATTCAGTAACCACCTTCATATCATGATTTAACCTATATTTAGCGACCACCATATCATAACAAAATTCTTGTTAAAACACATACTAAAACATATAATTCAAAGTTTATCTATAAAATATTGATTGTAGTGCATTAAAAATTTATAACACACATCATGTGTGGTCATTTTGATGGATATCCATGCATTGGATCCAAAAAATAAATATTTGGTGTATCCAAATTGATTGTGATTATCATCTAGTGCTTCCTAAAAAAACAAAAACAAATAAGTAATGAAAAAAATAAAAATATATTTTATATGATTAGATTGAATAGTTTTACCACTTCATTTTAGGAATAAAAAAGAGTCTTTTTTCTATTATTTTATTCTTAAAATCCTCATTTAGCTTATCTTTTTTCACATTAATTTCTTTATTTTCCAATTTAGTTTCTTATATAGAAATGATACAGGGAATATTGAATCCAAATCATGATTCGAAGGGTTTTTCCTTTATGTAGTATAAATATAAACACCTATAGAAAATATGAATAGTTATTAAATTTAATTAACATATTAGATCATTTTTTGGATAGACGTGTTATGAAAATGTACATTATGTATGTATTCACAATTGAAACTCCTAGCCATTTAAACTTTATAATCTCATTTATACTCTTGAGAACAAATACATCTATAATGAAAGTTCCAAATATTTATTCTACATATATAATATAAGACATATTCTCATATTTAAATGTGGTATCTACATGAAGTTGTAATGATAATAAATGTTTCAGTGGAAATGGTAGGAAGAAGGTACTCCTAGAAGGTCCTTTTGATTTCATGGTCAATTCACTATATTTTCTTGATCATAACTTATATTTACCCATAACTTTATACATATGTATTTTCATACCTCACTTATTACCTTTTTTCATAAATTGTTACAAGTTATTTATATGATTTTTTAAAATACATACCTCGTGTATCTTTATAATATTAGACATCCATGCTATAAAAGTTCTAATAGAATCATTGACCATTGTAATATTCAGATCATAAGGTGGAACAAGATACTCAATGGTTATATCTTAAGCTACCTCAATCCCCACTCTCATGTGATCTTTTGGGAGTTATTTAGTGTGCATCTTGTCTCCCATTATATTATACATCACAATCCTCATAATAGAGGGTGTGTGGGTGTTGACAGATATAAATCACATACAACTTTATCCTGTAGAATTTTTGAAATATAAAGTTATCAAAAGTTGTTTGATTCATATTTAGGATAAATAGTGATGAAAATATTGATTACCTAGGGTAAGGTATGTGGTTTAGGGGAATGAAGAGCCTCAAAGCTAATGGGGCCATTTGGTTGTTAATGTGAGGATCTTTGTTCCATTATGGGATATTTCTCATATATTGGTCTGTCCAACCATACTAGAGAATAATATCTTATAAATCATATATTTGTTCCTATAATCCTTTCATAATCTTATATGTATATTTTTGTGGTTTTTTATTCTCAAAATATGTTAGAGGAGACACCCCAAAACCTACTCCTCTAATGTGACCATATTGTTCTGGCCACTTCAAAGCTACTAAAAGTAGTTTTATTTTGGTATGGTCACTAATGATTCCTGTTTATAAACTGTATAAAAAACATATGAACATAAATATATATTTTTATTTAATACTACTATAAATCATAATAAATTACTATTATTTCATACTTACACATGTTTCCCATAATTCTTTTGTGTTTTCATCAACTAGTTTACCCTCCTTATTTAGGTGATCCTCCTTCCATAGCACATGACATGGGATGGAAGTCAGTTTGGATTTTGATTCATCAATCTACATATAAAAAAAGGAACATTTATTGTTTTGTATCACAGAAAACCTTTATTTTTTATTTAAAATACATACTAATTTCTTCTCTAGTGAAGTGTACCCCATCCATGCTTTGTGATAGGGGTAAAATTGTTTTGATGCATGTTTTTATTTTCAATACTCCTTTTCTATTTCATAAATTAATAATTTTGAATCAAATTGGATAAAATAAATCATGTCAAATAATATATTATTTACTATAATGCACCAGAAATGATCTCTCATTATGATGATTGATGAAATCATTATGTGTTTCCTATTTTATAATGTGTGAAAAAGTAACTGGTGGGTAAGGCTTTACTTTCCCCTCATCACCCCTTAGATAAAATTTGTTAATAAGAGTCTGGAAGCCTCTATGGGATTTTACCGAATCCATTAAGACATATTTCTTATGGAAATCATATAAAATAAATGAACTTTTCAAGTAATGATGAAAATTGAATCAATGTTTCATTATATATTTTTTAGGTAAAATAAATAAAGGTTATCTTAACATTATCTTTATATATTCCCAAAGGGTTTACTTTGTTATAGGTTAGACATGGAACTATGAATCTATATCAATCAGCACATTCATCCTCATTATGACTCCAATATAACTAATGAACATTGACTTGTTGGGTTCAGTAGGTTGGTGTGTTGATTCCATCTAACCTCAAATTTTATGCCCTTACTTCTTACCTTGATAATTTTAGTCAGCATTTTTATGTTGTGTCATTATTGTTTTTTTGTCAACATGTTGTTGATCCCCTAATAATTCTACCGTTTTAGCATCAACCACCTATTATTCCCCGATATTTGTAACATCACCATGTGCATAAAACATTTTTTGTATGACTGGTCAAAAAATTAATTTATATTATATTAATACAGTAGAGAACACATAATATTATGAGTAAAATCATAGTATATTAAAAAATAATTTAACCTTCTCATTTAACTCTCTATCTTTTTTAAATGTTAAATGAATTTTGATCTTTTATTGAGAATCCAAATCACTTCATTTTGGTCCCCTCTAATGTACAATACATTTTATACATTGGGAATACCATGAATTGATTGTGATCTCCTAATGAAAGGTTTATCCTCAATTGAAATATCATCCAATCCTATAGTTGTTTTAGTCTCTAGCAAGACAATAAACCAATTATTGTTTGTTGGATCTGATACATAAAATACTTACACTACTTGTGATTCCATTATAAATAGCTCTTCTTTTTCCCCTTCCACACTGAAATCCACCTTACTAAAGCCTATTTCATTAAATTTCACTACACTCTTATTATCAACTCATTTTTAATGGAAAATCGACACTTGAAATGTTGTATAATTCAAATAATATATTTGTATAATGCTAAAATATGACATATTTAAATAAATTGGATTTATATCATTGTAACCAAATATGTGCATCACTTCTTCCATAAGAATAATGAAAGGTTCTTTCATGGGTGATCTCAAATGAAGTGTGATTTTTGGGTACTTAGGTGCAGCAGAGTGGCTGACCAAGGTCGTCTCTCAAAGGAGGAAGTAAATTTAAAAACATATTAAAGGTATTCTAAAAAAAATAAAAGAGAATAAACATGATACTTAATAGGGACGGGGGATTTTTTTTACCATTTATAAAGCTAAATGAAGTATACTGGAATAATATTATATTTTTTTTAGGAATGAAATTTGATTAATAAAACCAAAAGAGAAGATGTTTTTTATGAAAATATTTTTAAAAGGCGTAATTGATCTAACTATAACACTTCACTCAATTATTTGTCATTATAATTTAAATTAAAATACACTTAATTATGATCCCCTAACTTTTTAACCCCTGAACCCTACGATAATTAACTAACCACGAAGATGAAATGAATTAAACCTTAGTCTAGCTTTATTACATGAAATCGTATCACCCAGCTTTAATTGATGTTATAAGGATAAATTATGGTAAGTGGTGAGTTAGGGAACATACCCACTCTGTAAATGACAATTAATTGAGTTTAGGTATTGTATTTTAACTCTGCAAATTTATCCCGTGTGGTTTTTTTTACTGATTAATTTTGCGCTCTCACAATTTACACAAATCTCAACCTCACGTGTTTTTGTGTTAATTGTTCAATGGCTTGCTTAGTTTTTTATATTTCAAAAACTCAATTCATATATCATATTAAGTTAATTATATTATCTCATTGATTCAAAACAAATTAATGAATAATGTGTGGGGTAGATTGATTACTAAAAAGGACTACTCTTCCAAGGGTGTTGTAGTTATCGTAGAAACATTTTGCATGTGCAAAGGTTTAGTAAGGGTAGAACACGATATTGTTTCTAGTATTTATTTCAATCCCAAAGTTGAATATTAATGAAGAAGATAAGTGAATAAAATATAGTAAAATAGAAGAAATAAAAGAGGAACTAAGAAGTTTATTACACATATAAAAATATTACAACGTAAGAAGGAGAGGAAGGATTCGATGAAGGGATGCTTACTTCAAGAGCTCCTCCTATGAGTATAGGAAGTTTTAGAACCTCAAAGGTGATTAGAGGAATCCTCTGGAACTCTAAAATGGAATCAATTCACTCCTTGGTTGAACTTGAAAATGAGGTGCCCAAGGTGTCAATTTATAGCCAAAATGGGAAGTGGTTTTGGGCACCCATATTTCTAGATACCAATTGTGTCTTAGTTTTGGGTTAGTAAATGGAATTATATATACTTGGAAAAAAGATAAAATTTTCATTACATCATCTTAACTATCTCCATGTCAACTTTTTCGGCCAATGAAGAATGGAATCATGAGATATTTCTGAAATATAGAACCAAATCTTTGACTTTGTTTAGATTTTTTTCCAATGGATAGAATGGTTCGGATGGCCCCCTTAATGGATGAATTAGGCTTCTTTTTATTGATATAAATTGTATAACATGAATTTATGGAGAGTTCCACAAAATTTCAGATCATTTGGAGGCACGTATTTTTCTAAATGTGTAAAAAAGTGGATAGATGTCCTTGGGATTCCATGCAGTTTGGCCCATTTTTCTTCTAGATCATCTCTGACCCTCCAAATCACCTCCTCCTACAATGAAATCACCAAAACAAGAATAATTTACATTTTTAACATTGATAAACATTTAATAATTAAATCAAATTGGATTTTAAATTTGGGATAATATTTGTAATTTTAAATACAAAACAAGTTTAAAAAAGTTATGTAAGGGTGAAATAAAGTAGTGAATCGTGATGCGATCAAATAACTCCACTATTTGGCATAATACTGCAATCATCATGTTCTTTTGTATAGAACATATAACCATTGATTAAAAATCCATTGTAAGATATAACATTTATATTTGTTTCCCTAGCTAACCATCAAATTTTTTCAACAATGGAATTCATATTTTTAGATAACTACATATAAATATGATCTTGAAATCATCCTATAAACTATTTATTATGTGTATTTGATATCCATACTTAATCCCTTGATGGATTCAAATCTAAAAGAATTTATTTGTGGTATTAAACTTATGGATCAACATCTTCACTATTATATAAAATATAAAGGTGTGCTTGCTCCCACTCTGTGATGGTAATTGTAACAATATATATTCTAGGAATCACTTCACCCATTAGGCATCCAATGTGATGAGACTTTGGAAGACTGATATTATCAACATATGATAGGTAATCAACAAAGAATTCAATAGCTTATTCAACAATATATTATTCTATAATATAAAATTTCAGCCAACTTCGATTCTTTCTATACCCTTTAAAAATATACATATATCATTCAATGGGGTACATATATATGTAATGTACAAGACCACATAGTTGAACCTCTCTAACCAAGTGAATCATCAGGTAAACCATTATATCAAAGAATGATTGTGCGAATAACATATCTAGTTCACATAATATGACTACAACCTCCTTATTAATGATTGGAAACTTCACCAGGTCTATAAATTTAATACATATGACTTTGAAAAAGAAGAATAGTCTAGTTAATTTATGTCATACATTTTTAAGTAGAATGCAATGTAAAGAAACAAGCATCAAATATTGCATCAAAACATGACATTCATGTGATTTTATTCCCTGTAACTTAAAATTATTCATTGAAAAAAAATTCTTTATATTTTATGAATACCCCCATGGAACTTTTACACCATTAATAAAAATGGAAAAATTTAATTTTTCCTATATGGATAGAGTTTAAGATACTGGAGAAAGAAATGTATTCCATTTACCCTTCATTGGTTCCAACTCTTCACTTATTACCATGTCAATAATGTATAACCTAGTCTTGATGCCATCTTTTGAATTTTCAGAAACATTTAGTAATGTTCCAATAACAATATCAAATACTTTTTTTTCTACATGAATGATATCAAAAAAAATATCTTATGTAAAAACAATCCCAATATGGTAATTCAAAGAAAATTGATCTATTTTTACAACCTCATTTCATAAGGTTTTCGAAAATAGTTTACTGAAAATAGTTTTAATATCTGTTACTTTATCAAATAGTTGATCACATGTTAGTGGAGATGGTATTGTACCTTGTTTGATATTCCCACCGAATGTCATCGCCCGTGATTAGTATTTATGTTGTCAAGGTAAAAAATTATAATTTCTTAAAAATAAAGTCTTTTTGGAATGTTTCAACTAAACTGGTTGTGTGCATTCTTCACAAATAGGGAACCCCAAAATTCCTTTAATGTTATAGCCTAACAAATTTTCATAAGTGAGAAATTCATTTATTGTCCCATACAACATGACCATCAATGTAAATTCTTCATTTCTATGAGCATCATACATTGTAACACATATATCCCACATCAATTTCAAATCTTCAATCAATGGATCCAAATAGACATCAATATCATTACTAGGTTGTTTTGGTCTAGATAGAAGCAAATACGACATAATGTATTTATGCTTCATGTATAACCATGGCGGAAAGTAATAATTTACCGACATGACTAGTCATGTATTGTGAGTACAACTCTATACTCCAAAAGGATTTATTCCATTTGTAGATAATGTAAGAAGTAAGTTTATCAACTCATTTCCAAATTCAGGATACTCATAATCAATTTTCTTATACTAAGGAGAGTCTAATGGATGAATTAGTTTTCTATATTTAATTCTTCAATTTTCATTCCATGTCAATTTTCTCATGGTTTCTTGATATCCATATAGTCTTCTAAACCATGGAATGATAGGAAAGTACCATACAGCTTTCGAAGGACTTGATTCATCTTTCTATTATCAATAGACAGTACACTTAGGGAATTTTATGAGTGATTCAAGGTCCTTGTGAAACATAATTAAATCATTTGGACAAGCATGTGTTTTTTAGAGATCATTATCATTGAACGTAGCATTCGTTTATCATCATATGTTTGACAAGGAAGTTCATTTTCTTCTAGTAACATATCATTCAGGACACAAATTAGTTCTATAAAGTTGGTTTCGCTCCATCTGCTGCTAACTTTCAAATTATGTAACTTCAATACAGCTAATAATTTTGTGTATTTAGTACAATTGGTATACAATGGTCTCTTATAATATCTATTTAACATCTCAAACAAATTTAGAAAATCATGAAGTTCATCTTCAATTTCCATTTTCATTTCTTCCATACGATCTCCATCATCATTTTCATTGGTATTCATATCAAATGATCTATAAATTGTATTATCATCTCAATCGGTGTGCACATTCATTTTTCCCCATGTTTAGTCCAACATTTATATCTATGATCTATTCTATGACAAATAAAATGTTTTTCCAACTTTTATGGACTAATTTTTCTTGAATAAAAAAATGTAAACACGAATAAAGGATTTGAGAAGGTTCATATGCATACTCTATTGAAAACTTGAGAAAATATTTAACTCTATATTCATGCTTTTTTTGTTATATGATTAGAATGCATCCATTTTCAATTCATATCCATCTTATTAGGTTCATAAAATGTTTATTTTGTAAAGAAAATACACATAAGATATTCATGATCAAAGGTGAAAATTATAGATAATTATAATAAGGGGAACCCAATATTTGATTATTTTAAATAATTTCAATATGATTTAAAGTAAATGGGTAATTAAATTTAAGAAAAGAATAATCCATTGTTGGTAGGTGTTATCCTCAGAATTCATCCAAAATGATCATCAGTACCTGGTATGGGATGACTTCTGCTCAGAGTAGTTCAAGCAACAGAGGTGTGTGTCTAGAAGAGATGGGGGTGAGTTTTAAGTAACAAAATGAAATAATAACTATTCGAATGATGAATTTGATGAGGATGATAGTTGTCTCCTTAAATCTAAATGTTAATAGGTTAGGAGTTGGTAAAGCATCATACAAAATTTCTTAGTTTGTTTTATAAAGCTAAAAAAAGATGCAGTGGTAGTATGATCCCTACAAGGGGCTCCTTGGTTGGTGTGATCATGAGAAGACATGACTGGATGATATTAAACAAACTCATATTGTGACGCCCATTGCGGTTTCAACATTCAAAGTAAGCCTCCAATTACTCTATAAAAAGGAAATGGCCTTTAATCTGAGAACTGAATTTCATAAGTGCTTATATTCCCATGAAAAAACAGCGGTAATTCTAGGAAAGTTTCTATAACCTTTCTTGGTGGGAGTCTAACAAGTTGGAGGAGTTGATTTTTATTCATTTATTCATTTGGTATGTGTTGGATTAGGTGGTGTTTCATTGATAGTTTGATTGGAGATTTAAAGGAGTTGTAAAGTTCAAGTGACCGTCACTTTTTAGTGGGAAAATTTCATGTATGATTAATTCAAAGATCCAAAAAAATAGTGAGCAACTGAAATCATATAGTACATTTGACCACTGACCAATATTGGTCAACCCTATCCTTATTTACTTTAATTATGACATTTTACCAATGATAGTTATCCACTTCAAGAATAAATGTTTCCTATCTCATTTATTCCAATTTACCATGTTTTGATACACTTTACATCATAAATCAAGGGCTTTCAAATCATTATTTCATGTATAATTATAAAATATCTTATTAATAGTGTTAATAAAATGGATCTATTACTCAACTGAGTTACTTACAAGCATATATTAATCTAATCATCACTAATAAATATGTTGGAAAACAAAATTTATTAAATGTTTTGAAGATGAAGAATTAAATTTTATAGGAGGTGGATAAAATTATTTAATATTAAAAATATGCTATTTTTTTAAAGAACTATTTTTCTTAAGTATTGGGTATTTTAAACATAATAAATTAAATTTATCAGTGAAGTGTCCATGGGTTGAATTTATATTTTTTGTGAATTGGTTTTCAATTTAAAGGAAAGTCAATGTGCTTTAAACAAGAATAAAGTTGAAATTATAAATCATTGGACATGAAATAGAGTAATTATCCTATGTTGGAAAATTAATATGGAAGAGCTAGTTGCTTAGTGAGAATCCCTTCATTCTATAAACATATTTCACAATAATTTCCATTGGAAATATAAGTAAAAATCAAATAAAGATCACATTTTAAAATGAAAAAAGTCCTATATAAAATATATTATAATCCAAATTGAAAATATACTCTAAGACCTCAATATAAACAAAGAATCTACCAACCACAAGGGGGAGTTAGAGTTTTAGACCCTCCATATAAACATAAAATATACCAACCTTTGGGTAGGATATTTTTCCCTCATTATAAATAAGGAATCTACTAGACTCAGATTAATATTATTTCTCAAGACTTCATTTTGAAATCAATTTTCAAATCAGTCTTTAAAAACCAAAAACATTATATTAAATAATTTCATGACCAACACATCCATTATTCATTTGGTTCATAAAATAATTCCAAAAAAATTATCATTTTAAATTTAAATCCTTTTTTTATAATAAATCATAATACCATTATTTTATAATGACATTGATTTATCAAAATAAAATAAACCATGAAATTATTTTAACAAATAAAATTTTCAAAAATTCTGATAGGATTTTAACACTAAAAAATTAAATTTTCAAGAAAAACAATTATGATGTCTCAAAAAATATTAAAAAAAGAATTTTCATTAATGAATATAAAAATTATCAAGAAAAAAATAATAATCAATTTTAAATAAATTTATCATTTATACAAAATCATAAGAACAAAATAATAAATAGATCATCCACTATCATGGGAAAAGATCATATTCACCTATGATTTTTCAAAAATTAAATATATTCAATAAACTAAAAAATCCTATTTAGATTTTTCATCAATACCTAACATATAAATCATAATATTCATTTACCATCTCTAATAAAAATAACCAAAATTGTAATTATAATATTTTTTAGCATATAACTGTTCTTTTTTTTTTTGAAACTCCCACAAAAACTTAGGCATGAAGAGAGTTTTCATTATAATAAGTGGAAGTATACTCATTACATATGGAAGTGAGCATGTTACATATATAAGGGATATATCATGCCACAATTCACTACATAGGGATACAAAAAATAAGAGGAAGAAACCAATTGCAAACCAAAAATTCCTAAGGAACCCAAACCAATTTTAAGGGGCTCGTTGAGCTCAAAGAGTGAGGGTTTGATCATCCAGGATTGTGAAATAAATAAGAATAGAATGAGGAGTAGATTCCCTAAACTTGGAACTTGTGATAGTATAAATCCAAGAAAAAACCATACCAACGCACATCGTGGAACCTGAACAAGCAAGCAACAAGAGAAGAGGAGAAAAAATAGCATACCTTAGATTCGAGGCTTGATTTGTTTGAGAGAAAGTCGAAGGGGAGCGATGGCAGCAGTGGACTTCCATGAGAGCTTGAAAGGTATAATTGAAATATGTTATATTTTGGTTCTTTTAAATATATTAGGAAGGGTTTTATCAGCACTCTCAAAAAATCACTGATAAAGATACATTTTATCAGCGCTAAAATAATAATCACTAATAAAGATGGATTTTATCAGTGCTTCTTTAGCACTGATAAATCTATATCTTTATAAATATATTTATATCATTATATATATTTATATAATTATATATATATATATAATAAATATATATAAATATAAATATAAATGTAGTGAATATATTCATTATTTAAATATATTTATTATAATTCTATAATAAAAAATATATTTATATCATTATATATATATTTGATAAATATTTATAAATATAAATATAAATATAGTAAATATATTCATTATTTAAATATATTTATTATAATTTTATAATTATTTTAAGATATAATTATTTATTTATAATTATATAAATACTTTTTTAACAATATTTATATATTTATATCATTATATATATTTATATAACTATATATATATATTTAATAAATATATTTAAATATAAATATAAATATAAATATAAATGTAGTAAATATATTGATTATTTAAATATATTTATCATAATTTTATAATTATTTAAATATATAATTATTTATTTATAATTATATAAATAAAAAATAATATTTATTTATTTATAATTATAAATATAGTAAATATACATTTATAAATATATTTATTTACAAATATTTAGTTACAAATATATTTTAAACATTATTGATGAATATATAATCTTAAAAGCATGCATGTTAAAAATGAGTGAAATTGAATAATTAAAAATGAGTTCAATTTAAAAATATTAAAAAATAGATAAGTTTTATTAATTAATTATATATATATATATTAGGTGTTTGGGGGTACAATTACATTAAACACACACATAGGCCGAAAAGACATATCATAGCCCCCACCCCAAGGGATAGTTCACCCATCGAGCCTTATTTATTCAGTACATGACCCAAATGTTCAGTGGGTAAGAAGACCATTACATGGCCCAAAGGCCCAAAAACTGCCTCAAATTCCCAGTTCAACGTCATGTCTACATCATATTGCCTGCGTCATCAGGCCTGCATCATGCCTGCGTCACTTCCTACCTGCAGAAATTAACTCCCACCCGGATTTGAACCCGGGACTGATGTAAGATTACGGGGAGCCTTTACCACTCAGGAAAGCCCCCAACTATGAATATTTAAAAAAATCCCTAAATGAAATTCTAAAATGAATATTAAAATTTGAATAAATTACATAAATATTAAGTTTATGTGTTTCGATATAAGATTTCATTAATTACATAAATATTTCTGTGTGTGTGTTGTTTATAAAAATGTATTAATTATATATATGTATGTGTGAAACCAATGTAACATGTGTTTGATATATGTTAAATTGAAAAATTAAACGACATTAAATTAATATCTATTACACGATACCATTATTTAATATTTTTAATTAATATTAATTTTTAATTATAAAACATTCTTCGCTAAATATATGACTTATTTAATGTAAGAATAAATATTTTGTATTATATAAATGATATTTTAGGAAATATTATATATATTGATATATATATATATATGAATATATTTATATATTAAATGTATTAATGAATAATTATTTATAAAAACCATTAAAAATGAATAAGAAATTAATATGTTTTTAATTATTATATTTTATTCATTTTATATATTTATATTTAATATATATTATTTATTACTATTTATAATTAATGTGTGTGTGTATATATATTAAATTTATTCATTTTTATTAATAATTATTTCATTAATAACTTTTGTAATAATTTAGTAATTTATTCATTTTTAATTTTTTTTGTTTGATACAATTTATTAATTTATTAGTTTTTTTGTTTAATTATTAAAATTTATTAATTTTCTATTTCTATTTTTAAAATATATTGTTTATTAATATTTATAATTTATATATATGTATATTAAATTTATTCATTTTTATTAATAATTATTTAATTAATAAAAATTTTAATATTTTTTTTAATTTACTCATTTTTAATTTTTATTTGTTTAATTTTTTCATTTTATTTATTTTATATATCTATATTTAATAAATACTATTTATTAATATTTATAATTTTCAAATATATATGCATTACATTTATTAATAATTATTTAATTAAAAAATTACTATTTTTTAAATTTATTCATTTTTTATTTTAGTTGTTTAATTATTTAAATTTTTTATTATTTTTAATACTCGTATTTTTTTATTGGTTTGTATAAAAAAATTGGTGCATGGACCGAGTCGGGCAGGGTCATGTAGGACCCGAATGGATGTATGAAGGCGGGCTAAGGCTAGCGTGAAGCATAGGGTAGGGCAAGGCTCACGTGGGTCAGTAGAAGGCCCATCTATGTGTGTGAAGAGTATGCAAGAGATCATCCCTACAGCAGGCTTTAGTAGCGTTCTCTTCATTAAAACCTCTCCACTTCCATATTTGTCACCTCCGTGGTGTATTCTTTAACCCATGGTGTAGCATGTTGTTCCACGGTGCAAGTTCCTCCTACAATTCAGCCTTCAGGATCACTATGATGCAATGGAGAAGCCTACGACGTAGTGGGTGAAAATTCTACAGTGTACCTAAGTTCTCTCTTCATCTTCCATGGAGTTCCTATAACGAATAAATGGCGGTAACATTGTAGAAATTGTAGTCTGGTGACCCTTATGTGGCCTTAGGAAACTCTTATTCACCCTCACGTATGGGCTAGGGTACCCTTACATAGCATTTATCTTACCCTTACATAACCTTAAGAAAAACAAGGTTACCTTTATATAGCTCTTAAAACCTGGGACTACCTTTACGCAGTGGTTTCCTTACCTTTACTCAGTAGATTCCTTACCATTACACAACCTTAAGGAATTTGGAGTTACCCTTACACAACACATGAAATAGTACACTTTCCTTGAAGTGGAACATGAAAAATATGGGTTACCCTTATGCAGTGCCTGAAAAAAACCCTACAAATAGGTAGAAAACATATTACCTTTACATATGCCCTAATCCATGCATAAGGGTAAGAAAAAAGTTCCAAATTTTCATAAGTAAAATCAAACTTTAAATTCAATATTTTCATCTCTTTTACTCCAAATTAATTCTTTAAATTTAAATCACCCAAATTTTAATAAAAAAATAATTAATTAGATCAAATAATTAATAAAAATTTAAATTTATAATTAAAATGTAATTTTTTTCATGAAAAATATGGGCATCAAATACCCCCACACTTGAACTATTCTTGTCCTCAAGCATTGAATATCAATATAAATCAAAGAGGAAAGCCATGTTACCAATATTTAAATGTCAAAACAATAAAAAATAATGATTATAAATGGAAAACTAAACTTTTAAGTTCCATATAGAATATTAAGTTACCTTCACACTTTTTAAAGTGACTTATCAACCTACGTATTTTACTTTTTCCTTTTATAACTTGGTGAATATTCTCCTCTCATCTATTTATGTTTCTCAATTCATTATTATTAGACAATCCAAGTTATGATTTACCTCATAATTTTCTCTCATCACTCATCATAAAGATTTAAGTAGAGTTATGCTCATACCATTAGTACATGCTTCTTTTCCATAGGCTTGCAAAGAGCTTGAATTCTTCACTTTGTAAAGGAAAAAAACACAATAAATCATGAGGAATTTTTTATTAAGGTTCATACAACTTTGAGGATTAAGGTTGGTGGATAAGACTATGGAAAAATTAATTCCTTGAAGGACTACGGGCCATGTAATACTTACGCCCATGGGCCTTGTAAGGGTTTCACCTCACCCCTTGAAAGGTGGATTATCAAAATCAATAAAAAATGAAGGCCTTTGGTCCATTGGAGGAGGAAAGAGGAGGTTAGATCTAAAGTATAATTCATGACATCAAAAGTAAAGCTTAATAAAAATATCCCCTTCAAAATGACTACTCCCACTTCCCAAGTGTCATGTCCAGACCCAGGAGCCACTAAAATGGTGCCCCAATCTGATCGGCGACATGGCCTCAAGTGTATCTCCCCATACTCTAGGGTCTACTAAATAGAAGCGAGGGTATAATGGAGGTACAATGGGGATTATATACCATATGGATCAGTACTAAACAGTGGAGAAAAAACATGGATAATATAAACAATGGAAGATAATAACAACTGATAGAAATAATAATGAGATAACTCGACCAATGAAAAGTAAACATACATGCATGATCATGCTATGAAATAAATACAGGAAGTCAATGCAACATGTATACATACATAGAACAAGGATATACTGAAAAATGAAATAAATAAATAAAAAGATTCTAACTCGGTAAGGAAGCCCGAGTACATGCTCAGCTGCTAATATTATTCTCCCGTGTCTAGCCTTTATCCATAATGAAAAATAGTACATAGCATAGTCCAGTTCCTAACCTGAAATTAGGAGATCTATCCAGGTACAAAATAGAAGCTTTAATAGGGTAGAATATAAACCCAGTAGTCCACCACCAACAGTGTCTATAAGAGATCCAATATGTGCATACAATCTATAATAGTGTATAGGTATAATAGTAATAAGGATGTAAATGATAAAATGATGAAACCCAATCTACGAGTATAGGTTGTGTAAAAAGTATTCCATGAATTAAAAGTAATTGTATATAAAATTAAAGCATCATCCATGGTATAGGCCATATGTATAAAGTTTCATACCTATAAGGACTAGGACCCAAGTCCATTGACTAAGGCGTCATCTTCGAGTCCATGGAGCTCGTCTATAGAAAAATTAATATAATTTAGACCTACATGGTCTAATAACCTAAGTCTCATGGCTGAGGCATACTCATCAAGTCCATGAAGTTCATCCATAGAATACTAGTAGAGACTTGGATGGATCCTAAGGAATAAATTCAAGGTGGTCCAAGAAAGACAGATCTAAGATAATAATCTAAGGAATCTAAGTCTGAAATATATAAGTGGGTTTTTGGTTCTATATCATAATACCCCGCATCGATTCCATACCGTGTTATCCATTATGGAACATCATGTGTAGAAGGGATATAAGGAGCTATGTTAGTGTCCATGACCTTTATCAATTTAATTAATAATAATCATTTCATTAAATAATTCACTTACATTTGATAAAAGGAGGGTCATGTTATTGTGCATGCCACATCACCAACCATTTATATTAAATTCATAATCCAAGACATTATCCATATCATTTCATAATTTCCAATTAATCCATTTCATCATCCCTTTCATTTATAAATGAAAAGGTTCCATAATAGGTATTCTAACTTTAATAACCATTTAAATTCTTTTATAACTTCCACTCACAAGGTAAAATCTTGACACACCCAAAAGGGTGGCCAGCTCAAGGGAATTTAATAAAACCCTCCTCAAGGGGTGGTTTGGTTTGAGGTCAGTGGCCTCCAACCACATCAAAGGGAAAGAAATATCATGATTTTGTTCTAAAAATAAGTGTTTCACATTTTAGAAGCAATTCGTAAAGGGTCTGATGGGAAACATGATGACACAAGATATAGAAATCAATAATTTTAAGGAAAAGGTGTAAACCACCTAAATTAGATGGGTATTAGACTCCTTTCCTTTTATTAGTCTTTAATCTGGTCTAGAATGTGAGAAATCTGAAGAATAGGAAAATGCCCTGAAAATATGGCATATTATCTTGCATGGATATATATTCTAATACAGTGATATAAATGAAGAAAATAATCAAGAGAAATCCAAGTCTTACCAAGGGTGATCAAATGTGACGCACAAAATTCAATTACAATTATTAATGAAGGATAATAAATTAATCCTAGAGGAGGAGGAGGGGGAAGCTCGTTCAGTTTCCTAGCATGGTAAATGTGGGAGGAGGAAGAGATAAGGGAGAGTTAAGGGATGGAGGGTAAAACATTCATTTCCATCCCTTTAATGAGCCATACGATTTGGAAAACTTTACACCAACCATGTGGTTCCACTATCCAAGGAACCCACTTGTTTCATGATTGTCTCCTATGGTTTAATAATCGTGCACCAACCGTGTGGAACTAGTACCCTAAAACTCTCATACCTCGCACAATTGCATCGCATGGTTAGAGAAACTGTGCACCAACCTTGTGACTTTACCTTTACCTCGGAACCATTTTGAATGGTTAGCTGGAGTCACTCACATAGTTTTAACAAACCATGTTTCTGTACAATTGGGTCTTATGGCTTAGGCCACATGGTTAGCACTAACCATGCGCTAACCATGTGCCTTTTTCTAACTCTCTCAAAACCGATTTCTCAAAGTCCAACACTTCCAAAACTCATTCAAACTACTAAGAAACCACATGGGTCTTAAAACCTATCAAAAAAACATGTTTTAAGTGTTCCAACTCTCAAAATTATGTTATGAATCCCGGTTTACAATTGGGCCCATCCACCAAATGGAAAACTCAAATTCCTTTGGAAAAAATTCAACTTTTTCAAAACACGGGGTGTTATAACCTCTCCACCTTATAACTTCTTATCCCTAAGAATCCTTGGGGAACAAAGAATCATCAACTGACCTACTAGGGTTGTAAATTTTCATTCAAACATTCACATTTCATTTTTGAATTCCCAACACACCTTCAAGGATCACTTTAAGCATATGGTACATATGCCACTAAAACACAATCTAAATCTATTAATTATCAATGGAACCTCAATCTGGTGCTTACCTAAGCCCATATAACCTGATACATGATCACATTGTCATCTCTTTTATCAACTGGCCTATGGAACTCCCCACCATAGGTCTCATCTTAAAATGGATAATTTCAAACCACGATACTTCCACCAATGAAATTTACAATTAAATAACACCTTTAGTGCCTTAATTACACTCTCATAATGTTTATCAAATTAAACATGATTAAACTACCCTTAGTACTTGATTTGATTGAAATAGTCAAATTCTAGTTGACCAAACTCATACTGGTAATTCCAAATTTTCTTTGAAAAGATCATTCCAGCCTTTTGAATACACATGTCTTATACCAACGGTGTGACCGATGTGGTTCCTCACTGAACGCGTCCAACTATTAGAGGAAAAATAATTTGAACCACCTCTGACCGGCTATTTTCTAAAAAAATCATCTTAAATAGACAACACATCACCAAAACTATGTCCCAAAATCCTTTATCCTAAGGTGAGATAAGATTTTTCTAATCACACTCATTGAATCTCGTACTCAACTTCTAATAATTTCTCCTAGTCAAACCATTTACTTTCCAAAATGACATTGTTCTATAACATAAGTGTTGACACATTCTGGATTCATTGTCTATAGATCATCATAAGCTACCCCAGGCTTAATTCCCTCACTCAAACCCTACTAAGTCTGTATTACAAAATGTACTTGGTATTTACTGAGAAATCCATCCACAAATTGTTCTATTTCTCCAACGACATGAAAGATCCAAAATAACCATCACACAACTTGTCTCAAAGTACCATGACCCTTCTCATGTGAGGGTCACCCGTTAGTGACCAATGTATTGCTCCCTAACTTAGTAGCATCTATGTCATCACACCAATGAAACAAAATCCTTATTACCATCACCCATGCCCTGGACATAATGACTGGCATGGATAAGAACCCACTCATCCTCAAGCACTAAAGAAAATATCACCCATCACCTGTTTCTGCTTCCCAAGAACAATTCCCATGCAAAACACCAAAATTCAAAAAAAAACAATGGCCACCACCCTCAAACAACCGATGGTGTACTAATCACCTTCTAGCTACCTTAAACCACTCCTCGAGTGAAACTCTCAAAGAGTCTATTTATCGAAATAGAAAATATATATAGGCAGATCAGCGTATAGTCGATGCTCTATTAGAGTACCCAATACAATGTCAAGATATAGAGCATGATCATCATTAGACTAGTATTACACTAAGATTCCATCTATAGTCACATATCACTCCTCTTGAGATTTTCTCCTTTTAATCTAGTTTGTACTATACTTTAACCCACTCCTAACACCACATTTCCCAACAATGTGTGCTTGGGTCAGCACGGGCCAATAGTCTTACGGTACCTAGTTTATTTCCAAGTCATCCCCCATTATAGGGAACTTAATTTAATTTACTAAAAGATAAAAGTCACCCTATCCATAATAATCACATTCTAGAAACCATAAGTCCTCACCTTGCACACATACACTCAATGATGTTAAATCTTAAACAATTACCACATGTAACCAATGAGAACTTAATTTTCCCTACACAATGGGTGTATGTACCATACCACCCAGTTCAAGACTTGACTCATGCACCCATGAGTCATCTGTCAATGAGGTCATGATAACTATGCTACATGGAACATTAGTTTTTAATATACTGGTAGTTCCCTTGGAACTCCTCTTCAAAAATTGGGTACCTCACATGTGCCCCAATTTATCGAATGACCACCCTCCTCATGGCGTAGTTTCAGAAAATAAATCATCAATCATAAAGATACTGATCAATTTAGATCATCACCCAAATAGTCTTTCCCAATGTAGCTGGTCTCGAAAACCAATCACCCTAGGTGCTTCCTTGAAAACACAGTCATCACCATGCCTATACAGAAAAACTCGAGTACCTTCCATACATCAGTCTCATCATGAGTGTACAACTAATCTCATTACCTTTAAGGTAAAAAAAACCTAGAATAGCCTCTCACATAGGTTTCCCTTGATAAAAAAAATTGTTTACCCAAAAATTCTCCGATTCAAAGTTAAGGGCTTCTAGGTCTCCCACCTAGCCCTACCATTAAAATCTCAAAAATGGTCATCGGGTCTGTCCACCTATCCCTAAGATCTCCCACATGAGAACCATACCCCATCTAAGGTAATCAATTACAATGAATCTAATTCACCTATAAAAACTCTCTAAAAGAGGTACAACTAAAATAGGTAAAAATATCATTGACCTACAAGGGTTAAGCCTGTCAATAAAGTGTAATGGCATCACTTACCAAACATCGGCCTGCCATGCCCTAATCTTCTCTGAGTATCCTTATCGGGAAGTACTCCCTAAAGGGATATAATGTCAACAAAAAAAGTATAAGGAGTTTACAGTCACTGATTATCCATTTATGGTAATATCCCATCAAGGTTCAACTTTCCCGACAACAACCTACCTACCTAGGGGTTTCATTTTCATCAAATAAGAGTTATACCCAATCCAAATAGTCAAATAGACAACACATTACATGGTTAGAAACTTGGAACAAAATTATATCAGTTTCTCATCTCCAAGGGCACTGACATGACCAAGATATCCCCTAATCTCATCATAAGAAATTAACCTAGAAAATATATTCATGCATAGAATTCACTAGGCTCTACCTCTTATTCTTTAAGTTCAAACAACAACATAAGAGGAATCCAACCAAGTATCATGGGAAACATCCACATTACCATTCAATACATATCTCAAGTAAAACTAAATTTAACCCTTATATGTGGGTTCAAACTATAACCGCCTCTAAAAGGTTTCATTCTAATGCATTTTAATTGATGGTCATTTATTACAACATTTTAAGAAGCTCATGTATAAGGTATATCATGTACCTATTATCAAGGAAAACTATACTAAGAACTTTATTTAGCTAACACCATGTATCATTTTAAGAAATTATCTTATAATTCCATTTTAAACCATTATTTGTCCACATGTTCTCACAACCGTCTTAGTTAAAGAAAATTTCACTCCAAGCTATATAGGAAAACACTCTTTATGTTGCAACTAAAATTTTAATTAACTAATGCATCATATAAATAAATCACAAAATTAGAAAAAATTATTTTATCATTTAAATGGACTGTTCAAGTAAAATGTCACCATACATTTATAAGACACTTTATAAGTGGTTACTGAAACTTAAAATAACCATCCCATATAACACAATCATACCCTTGTAGGGTTAAGTACCAATGCTTATTAGAATAAAGGGGACCTAAAAGGATCCCTTCAAGCCATTCTGGGTTCGATTATATGGGAATACATTCCAAATTTATAGATTCAATGCTCTATACATTACAATTTTAATCCCATTTAAGTGTAACCCATAACAGTTAAAACACCCATAGTTGGTTTATCTCATAAGCATACAATGATAAAACTCACCTATAAGGGCCAATCTATGAATATAAAGATCCAATCATATGGGTTGTCATTCCCAAGTTATATATGAAAAAGGCTTTATATATATATATACCATGGTTTAGTTAGATGCATTATCATTCCCAAATTATAAAGGTATTGGCATTTATAAGTTACAATTGGAATTCATGTGATTGCAACCAGATTCTTACCTTTGGTCTCAGAATACAACAAGTCCATTATTGATGGTTTGATTTTATGGGTCACCATTCCAAAATTTATAAAGGCCCCTACACTTTATAAATTTTGGAATTGAAACCCATTTAATCACATCCACTAATTTTTCATCCCATGAAACCAATGGTCCATGGATCAAACATTTCATAATCAGTTAATTAAGGTGCCACCATCAAGATATATGGGAAAATAATTTAGGTTTATGCATACACTTTCATAACCAATCATATATCATAATTATAACAAGGTATTCTATAATATAAAAATGAATAAAATTAGGTATGAAAATATACTACATAAATAGATAATATAGGTAAACATAGAAAAAATCACCCAAGTAGGGTATACTAACAAGCATGGTAAATATTGACACATCATGGTATAAAGACAAGCATGCTTAATAAATATACAAGGCTTGTGAAATAAGTTATAGGAAGTCAAGAAAATGTAATCTAAATGGCATTGAATATACATGGAATGTGAATATTTGCATGCCTATGATGATTCATGTAACAATAAATTTCTTCCATACTAGGACAAGGGTAAAAACCATAAATCATTAAGTAATGTAAATACACCAAATCACTTAAGGTTAAATAATAATAAACTGTAATATTGAACAACATGAACAATAGTATCTTCCTTGGAAACTTGATCTTTCCCTCGTGCATAGGTTGGCCAGACCCAGACAAAATCTATTTACCAAGTTCCAATATGTTCCTAGTCTCGATTCGGTCAACGACATGACCTCAAGCATGCCTTCCCATATGATAAAGGCTAGAAACTAGAAGTGAGGGTATAATGGAGGTAAAGTGGGGAGACTATACCCTTTGGATCATTACTAAAAAATAGAGAAAAAATATGGGTGATATAAACATCAAAAGATAAGAAAAATTGGCATAAATAATAAATAGATAACTTGACCAGTGCTAAGTAAACATCCATGTATGAACATGTTATAACATAAATACAGGAAGTAAATGAAGTAGGTAGACATACACATAACATGGATATACTGAAAAAGGAAATAAATAAATAAAAAGACTCCAAATCAGGAGGGAAACATGAGTACATGCTTAGCTGCTTCTCCCATGCTCCCATGTTCATTCCGAGTCCATAATAAAAGACATCATAGAGCATAGTCTAGTTCTTAACATTAAATCAAGAGATCTGTTTGGGTACTAAAAGGTTTATTGAATAGAGAATGAGATAAAATTACTAGACCACCACTAATGGTGTCTATAACAAATAAATTTTGTGCATATAGTTGTAACAATTTGTAGGTATAACAGTAATAAGGTTGTAAATGATAAAGAGATGCAACCAATCTACAAGTGAAAGTTGTGTCAAAAGTAGTCTATGAATGAAAAGTAATTGTATTCCAACGTAAATCATCATCGGTGGCATACTTCATATGTATCAAGTGTCATAACTATGAGGGACATGACATAAGGCCATTGACCAAGACATCCTCTTAGAGTCCATAGAGCTCATCCATAGAAAACTTGATATAATGCATACCTACATGGGTTAGGAACACAAGGACCATGGATAAGGTGTCCTTATTGAGTTTATGGATCTCTTCCATAGAAAAATTTGTAGAGGCTTGGGTGGAGACTAAGGAATAAATCCAAGGAAGACCAAGAAAGCCAGATCCAAGGTAATTATCCAAGGCATCCAATTATTAAATATTCAAGTGGGTCATAAGTTCCATACCACAATACCCCACATTGGTGTCATATCGTGTTATACATTATGGAACATCATATGTATAAGGGATACAAGGGGCCATGTTAGTGTCCATTCTCTTTATCAATTTAATTCATAACATTCATTTCATTAAACAATTCACTTACAAGTGATAAAAGGAGGTCCATGTTAATGTCCATGACACATCACCAACCATTTACATTAAATTCATAATCCAAGTGATTATATATCTCATTTAATAATTCCCAATTAATCCATTTCATCATACTCTTAATTTTTAAATGACAAGGTTCCATAAGAGTTATTCAAACTTTAACAAACATTTAAATTCTTTTAGAGATTCCACTCACAAGGGGAAAGCTATAAAAACCCAAAAGGGTGGCTAGCTCATGGGAATTTAATTGAACCCACCTCAAGGGGTGGTTCGGGTTGAGGTCAGTGACGTCCAACCATAACAAAGGTATAAGGAATATCATGATTCTAGTCTAAACAAATAATTTAAAGTGTTATAAATTTTAGAATCAATTCAGGGAAGATATAGTATGTGGCATGATGATTCCAGCTATATACGTCAATACTTTTAGGGAAAAGGCATAGACCACCAACCTTGGATGGAAAGTAGACTCCTCATCTATTATCGATATTTAATCTAGTCTAGAACATGATAAATCATAAGAATAGATAAATACCCTGAAAATAGGGCATATTAGTTTTCATAGAGATATCATCCAATATAGTGAGATAAATGAAGAAAAGAATCAAGAGGAATCATAGTCTTACCAAGGGTAATCAAACGTAAATAACGGTGTTCAATTATGAGTATAAATGAAGGACAATCAAGGAAGCCTAGAGGAGGAGGAGAGGGGAACTCAAGCAGTTACCTGGTGTGGGAAATGAGTGAGGAGGAATGGAGAAGGAAGAGTTAAGGTCTAGATGATAAATATAATCATTTCCATCTCTTTAATGAGCCATATGTCTTGGCTGCATGATTTTGAAAACCATACACTATCCATGTAGTGTCATTGTCCAAGGCACCCCTATGTCACACAATTTTCTTACATGGTTTACCAATCATGTGCCAACTATAATGAGCCACTACCCCAAAACTCACCTACCTCACATGGTTATAGTGCACAATTAGATAAAACATGCACTAAACATGTGAATTACCCTTTACCTATCCACCATTTCACATGGTTAGCTAGATTCCCTTGCATGGTTTGAATAAACCATGTTCTTGTACAATTGGGTCGCATGACATAGGTTGCATAGTTATCACTAACCATGAAACAATCATGTGATCTTGGTTTCCTCTCCTGAAACTAAGTTCTCAAAGCTTGATGCTTCTAAAACTCATCCAAACATCCAAGGCACTGTCCGAGTCTTAAACATTATAAAAAAATAGCACATTTTAAGTATTCCAACTCTCATAATTATAATCTAAAGCTCGGTTTACAATTGGTCCCATAAACCAAATAGAAATCTCAAATTCCTTTGTAAAAAATTCAACTCATCCAAAACATGGGGCATTACACCAAGATTAAAGTAAAGTCCATTAATAGTTAAAGATCAATAGATTATTTACACCCTCTTAAATTTTATCTACTTTTTCATTTTTTTTCTTTTTCAAACTAATTTTTCAGATCATTTTTACATTTTTAAAAGTTATTTTTGGAATGAACCTCACATACACCACCTAATCCCATATGATAAAAATAATTGGCATGAAAATGGTGATTTTTATTCTCCCAAATCACAACCCATTTTTTTATTTTTTTTATTTTTCTTTTTTTCATTATTTTTTTCAAAAGGGAAAATAATAAAATTAGAATGAATGAATCATGAAAATTTCCCAGTACCCAAGAAGATCACCCCCAAACTTATTCCTTATAATCTAGTGTATAACTTCCACCATGACTTCCCTCACCCCCATACTTTAACTTTAAAATATCATGCAAATTTATAGAGTAGGGTAGTAATGGAAAATATTGGCTTGTAATGTGTCTCATTCCTAAAAAAATATTCATGGATTTTATGGTCTAAATAAGGATTAGTGTAAAAGTTGGTCTCAAGGATAAGGAATAAATTAATAAAAATACCTCAATCATATTAAATGTGACTTTGTATAGTCATATCTTTGACAAGTTCTAATAAAATTTCTAGTAGGTGGAAATCTCCAAGATCACTCAAGAAATATTATCAAGACAAAATAGAATGTATTAGTACTAGAAATCCTCTAAATAATGAAACTTATTAATTTGTAAAATCACACATGGAATGGTTAATAATAACAAACCAATCCACATGAATTTTATAAATTCAAAGCATGAAAAATGGTAGGGAAATTTCATTTGCAAGAATAAACTAATTCCCTAAAATTGTGATTAATAAAATAAAAATCTATGATTCACTCTAATCATTTAATTATCCATAATTATCATTAAATATTGTTTTCACTGAAATATAAAACATGTAGTCATGGGATTCCTAGGAAACCCATGTCTCCTAGATAAGTCAAGTAAAGAAAAAAAATAGTATGGGCTTATAAATTATCTTTTAAATCTCAAAATATATTTTTAGGGAGTTAAAATATTATGAATTTAAGAATAAACTCCAATTTACAATGAATACATAATCCTTTTCCTCTCAATTATTCATTACCATGATGTTGGGTTTCTTGTTTCATCGTCATCATGGACCTATAAAATAAACTCACTCATCAAAGTATAAGGACCATTTCATTAAAGTTAAAAAAGAATGAGGGGGATTGGGTTAAATCCTAATACATTCCTAAAAATAATTCCTAAGAATGAAATTGAAATATAAAGTTTTATAAAGAATATAAAAGAAACAAATAAATATAATTATTGATTTTATGCCTCAAGTGGGCCCTAAGTTTTGACTTCCTTCGAAAGGGAAGTACCAGTTGTTATCTAAAGTCTGGTGATGGGTAGATTTTATTTTATTTGAACCACTAACACTTCTTTCTTCTAGTATAAATTCCTTATTCATTGTTTCTAAGGACTCCATGAGTATAATACACCAAATACACCCCCATGGTAGTGAGATATGACTTTCATGGTGGGGGTAGGATGAAGTATGATTTCTCCTCCTTCTTAGCTGACACTTGCACGACCCTTATTTATTCACATGTGCTTGCTTAAGGTATACTACATCAAAATAATAATAATAGGGTAATTCATAGTGTAATTATATTTGAACATAATTAAATCTTTAATATTCAATATCAAATTCACCCCCTTTAATATAAACAGTTTTTTCCTCAGTTTCTTTAGGAAAATCCACTAAGATATCCTTATGAGATTCCTCTCATAAGTGTTCAACATGTTTGGGGATCTCCATGTGTTTCTAATTAGGTTTATCTTCCTATTCATCATCTTCTTCCAAGGTTGAAAATAGGTTGGCCAAATTTTAAAATTAAAAACAATGATATGTGATACTAAATTCAATTTCAATAAAATTCATTGAGAATTATTTTGAGAAAAGATAATCCCTTTGAGTTGGATCGGCTTCAATTTCTTCTTTAGTATAAAGTGCATATTAGAGTTTAGTGGTTGTATATGGAGGTAGGTATTCAAGATCCTCCATTATTTCTTCAAACTCCACCACTTGTTTGGCTTCTTATTCTTCTAAACATAGGGATAGGTATAGAGGTTTTGATTCTTTAACTTTAAATATGGGGAGATCATGTTTCATTTCATCATTTTCCCATTTAATCTAAAATTGATCTAAATATTATTGATCTCTCATATGCACATCATTATGTGAGTCTTCATCATCACTCTCTAGATCTTTATGGTAGGTTTGGATATGGATCATGAGATGGTTGGGTTAAGGATAGTCTTTAAGTAAGGCCTCAACCTCTCGAACTTCTTCAGAAAAGTTGGAAGAGACTAAGGGAGAGTCTTTTGTGCCTCAACCACTTCTTGATAAAAATTTAAAAAGTATCAAGATAACTCATTTAGTTACCTGGACATGGATTTAAATATTGGTTTCTTCATATCCTCCCTCAGGCCTGATATAAGTTCTTAGAATTTTAGCTCTCCACAGTTTTATTTCCACACTCCTATCACCTATCTAAAAAATATATAAACAAAATTATCCATGGACTAGGGTGATTTAAAAAAATATATATTTTTTATAAAACAAAGAAAATTATTTATAGAATTTGAAAAGGATTAGTCATTAAAAGACCACTAGGCTCCCTGAAAACGATGCCAAGTTTTGATGTGCATTTCGTAGGGTGGTTCAAAAGTTATAATTTATTTCCTAGTGTACCATAGTGACTTAACATGGTTGTCTCACTTGAGGAGCTTCACAGTCAATCACACACTATTCAAAATTCACTTATTCTCTTTTTGGTGTTTTTCTTATTTTATGAAAACAAATGAAAATATGGGGATAAATATAATGTGATCAAAAACTAAACCTAACATGTACATTCCATGCAAAATAGAATGAATGTTGTTAGATAAGAAAGGAAATTCACCCAAGATATTCTTCCATGGAGAACCATCATCATCCTATTTTAAACCTACTTAATGAACACACTCCATAGAATGTGTGAGCACCTTATTCTACCCCAATTTTGAATGTATAATGCACTCAATAATTTCTAATTACACAACACATTCACCTCCTCAATCAAGGGAGTATGGTTTTAGAATAATAATTTAACCTTTAAATGATTGCAATGAGAATTACACCCATTTTAAATCATATTAGGATTAACATAAAGCAGAATTTAGACTTGGGTTCAACATCATATTACCCCTTAGGGATATTCCTCATGTCACTTATTCATAATCTTGAGTATAAGAGTTCACGATGGTTAATGGAAAAGAGAGAGGGGGGTGGGAGATAAAGTAAGAAACAATTTTATAAAAACAATGCATATGAATTACATGAGAAGAAAATCCTAAACTACAGTAGAAAAAAATCTAATAGAAGTAGACTACCCCCCAGTCGATATTCCTAGTGTGGCATAACAACCCTCAATTTATAGGAAAAATATCAACCCATCTATCTTTATTTTAATTTCCATATCTTCTCTTCGGTTGAATTTTCCTTATTTTATCTTCTGATTTAGATCTCCCAATCATAATTTTTGAATCATTGTGTGTATCCATATGGATAATTCTCCTTTGAATATATATCTTTTTCTCACATGGATGCTCCTAGGATATTTGGATTTTAAAATCATAGTGTAGAAAACCCTACGACATGGGCATGGATACTGCATCATTGCCACTTGTATTTTCTTCATTCCAAGGTAGTGACATAGCTTGTAGGTGATGAAATAGCCTCCTTCTCTTTATAAAAACCTTTTCAATACCATATTTGGAACCTCCACTATATATACTTCAACCCAAGGTGTAGAAGGTTGATCCACAATGCAATATCCTCCTACGGTTCAGCCTCTAGGATCGCTACAACACAATAGTGAAGCCAGTGGCATAGTGGGTGAAAATTCTACAGTGTTTCTGAGTTCTCTCTTAAGCTTCCACGGTGTACCCATGGTGTAGTAGTGGCAGTAATGATATAGCAGTGATGGTTTTATGACCCTTATGTAGCCTTAGGAAAATCTAAGTTACCCTAACATACGGGCTAAGTGACCCTTATATAGTGATTATCTTACCCTTTCACAACCTTAAGAAAAACAAGTTTACCTTTATGCATCTATGAAAACATGGGACTACCTTTATGTAGTGGCTTCATTACCATTATATATAACAACCCTGTTATTTTTATTATATTCATACATGATTTAATGAAATAAAATTACACTTAATACAACCTAAAAGATCGATAATTCTAGTGTCTTGGGAAATTAGGAACATTACGTAATAACTTAAAACATGAAATACAACATTATTTTTGAAAAATTCCTTTACATGACCATAACATTCTTTCATACTTAACATTGCATGGGATAACATGAGGATATACATAATAAAGGGGTGATCTATAAAACTCAGTAAGGGAATAAAAACACATGTTAGACAATATTCATATCAATGGAGCATAAAATAAATATGAACATAAAGGCATGATATAGCATGATAATCATAAAATGGAAATATGGAAACAACTTAAAACACTGCATCATAGGTCAAAGCTAAACTGCCAAGACATCATAGTGGAAAAATTACCATAAAGGAATCAGGTAAACCCCTATCCCAACATGTCATATCATGATACTAAACATTACCCAATGCATTGGAGTACTATATAATTCTGGGCACACCCGTCACTTTCAATTTTATTCTCATGCTTAAGTGTGCCACATAGACCATAAAGCATGGATTCATTCATCATAATAATTTATTCCACGAACAAGGGGTGTGGAATATATACATGTAATTACTAAATAAAAAGTTATATGTGTATAAAAGTGAACACCCTTGATAGGGAATTGGTACAGTATTCAATTACACAATTGTTTTGGAATGGAGATTTACGGTGCAATTTCAGCAGCCTAACAATGTGACATAAAAAATCATAAAAAGGGTTTATGAGAGATAAAGAGTTTTCTAATAATATATAAATGAAATGTAAAGTAATAGTTTTATATAAATACATGTCCAAACATAATTAATTTTGAAATTGAAGTCATAACATAATAAATAAACTTGAAGAAAGCAGAGAAATGGAATAGCTCTTATGAAATTTCGGCATAGTGACGGGTGTATGTGGGAGGGATTAATGAGAGATAAAGGAGTATATCATCATTAAAACATAATAAGGTAGTTTGGTTGAGATTAAAAACATACCCCATCATTTTTAAATGAAAATAAAAGTGTGTAACAATATAAGGAAACTTGGATAAAATGAGAATAGATGGAACCCTTACTTGAGTGTGTGACTTCAAAAGATTGAAGAGGGGATTATTGAGAGCTTGGGGTGACTTGGGAGGATTCTAAAGATGTGAGGAAATATTAAGGACATTATCTAGGTATTTTTAGTAAAGATAAGTGGTATATTGGATGGTTTTATATAGGAAATGAGAGGGGAATTCTTTAATATTTCACAAACTTAGGTTTTGGAATCTATATAATTAAATATTCAAAACCAAAAAACATACCATGGTTTTTTCCCATGGTTTTTTCCAAATAGAAGTAGAAAAAATTATTTTATAAGTCCATGGGCCGAATATATTAAAATATTATCCTTTCTTTTGTGGAGGTGAGTCACATTATTAAATAAATGAACTTAAAATCGTAAAATATGTTATACATTTTGGAAAATTTAATAAGGCTTTACAACATAACTCAAACAAATATAAAAAACATTATTTTAAATTTAAAACTTATATTTTTTCTAATATCCATTTTATAGTGTTTATTTAATCACTATTGGGCCATTATGATGTCATAAAACACACTATATTTATATGGTATTTAATTTTTACCCAAAAATTCGACTATCTTGGAAAATTATGAAAAATTAACCATTGGATAATTTTGACATCCTCATTCAAAAAATAATATTCATTTTATCCAAATAATTTTTTAAATATTTAAATTTTTAGTTTTAAACTAAAAATCGACATTTATTGAAAATTGACGGGTTTTGACAAAAACAGTTTTTAAACCTAAATAAAAATTACATTTGGACTCATAAAAATTACATGATCATTTATATTTAGTAAAAATTAATTTCATAATAATATTTTATTATAATTTTATTTATTAATTCATCAAAATATATTTCTTAATTCAATTTGAATATTAACCAAAAATACTATTTGTGCTTTAAAAACAATAATAAAATAAAAGTATATTGATTATTCTATACTAAAATAATTTACATAATCATAATGATAAGGTCTTGATACATATACCTTTATTACACCATCATACACCCTAAGATTAAGGTGTGTGATGGTGGGGCTTTCATGGGACCGTTAGGTGAACATTGTTTGGGTCGTGATCTTGATGAGCTTGAAATTCTTCCATAAATGGTTTCGCTCATGCTTTAAGTTGTTGGATCTCATCTTGGAATTGGTATAGGGAAAATTCTAGAAATGATATCTCTCTCATAATCTCTGATAAATGGGCTTCATAGGGAACGATCCTACTGGTTGAGGTCATCACCTCCTTTGTCTCTGTCAAAAGGATTTGTTAAAACCCTATATTTATACTATTCATGTGATCATTGTTAAATATCTATATTGTCAACAGTAATGATACTTAATAGTCATTTAAATCCAATTGGATATAATAAAAAATGGATTGAATGTGTTTTCTATATCCATTTTACAAAATAAGACATTTAATTAAATCAAAAGGGAAATTTGACATATAATAGTTTGAGTCATTGCAATCTTCCACCCTTAATAAACTTCATCGTCAAAATTTTCATTTCCCAAATTAAAACAGATGAGGATAACTTTGTTTCATCACCTCCTCCAGTTCCCACATTTCTTCTTCAAACTTGTGGTTTTTCCAAAACACTTTGACCAGGTGCATTATCTTATTTCGTAGAACTTTAACTCTATGATCTAAGATCTTCACTGGCTTCTCCTCATAAGGGAGGCCATTATCCAATGATACCACCTCTATATTGAGTACAATAGAGGGGTATGTTATGTACTTTCTCAAGAGAGATACATGGAATACATCATGTACTTGAGATAGGTTAGGTGGGAATGCTAGTCAGTAGGCCACCGCTCTGATGCGATCAAGGATCTCAAAAGGGATGACATACCTTTGACTAAGTTTTCCCTTCTTCCCAAATCTCATTACTCTCCTCCATGGAGATATGTGGAGTAATTACATGTCTCTAACATCAAACTCTGTGTCTTTTCAATGATTGTCAACATATCTTTTCTGTCGACTCTGAGCAGCCTTAATGTGCTACTGAATGGTCTTAACCTTCTCCACCATTTCCTCGACCATTTTAGGACCTAGCAGTTTTCGTTCCCCAACTTCATCCCAGAATGTAGGTGATTTTCACCTCTTCCCATAAAGGTCTTCATAGGGAGACATTTGGATTCTTGAGTGGAAATTGTTGTTGTAAGAGAACTCAACCAGAGGATGATGTTAATCTCATCCTCTTTTGAAGTCCATGGAGAATGCTCTCAACATGTCTTCAAGTGTCTGGATAGTCCACTCAGATTGGCCATAATTTTGAGGTTGATAGGCCATGCTGAAGTTTAACTCGGTATTTAGATCATGTTGAAGACTCTTCTAGAACTTAGAGGTGAATATTGGATCTTTATTAGATACAATCTATAGTGGTACACCATGCAGCCTCACAACTTCTCTAATGTATATCCTTACAATTTGATCTAATGATAAATCCTCTCAAATCATAGTGAAATGTACAGTCTTTATAAGATGATCCACCACAACCCAAACAATATTGTTTCCTATAGATGTCTTAGGAATCTTGGTGATAAATTTCATGGTGATGTTTTCCCATTTCCATGTAGGTATTAGTAATGGTTGCATCATCCCCTTAGATTTTTTCCTTTCCACCTTCACTTTCTGACATAAGAGACTTCTTGATGTATATTCTACGATATCATTCTTCATATTTTCCCACCAATATTGTTCCCAAATTTCTCAATATATCTTTGTGTTTCCAGGGTTTATAGAGAAGATTGATCTATGTGAATCATCTAATAGCTCCTTCTTTAACTCAGTATTTTATGGTACACATAGTCTTGACACAAATATTACAAAACCTTCTTCATTAACATTGAACTCTGAGAATTTCCCTTTTCTAATAGTTTCCACTTTATTATGAATTCCCACATCATCTCTTTGAGAATCATTTAACCTCCCCAGAAGAGATTTTTGAGCAATAATTTGTGAAAGGATTGATTATGTTCCTTCCTTTGTAGTTCTCATGTCTATCATATTCAAGTCTAAGAAGATTGGATCCTTCTCAATTCTCATCGATTAAAGAGTTGTTAGATCATTTCTACTTAAAGCATCTGCCACTTTATTCGCTTTCCATGAATGTTAGTTAGTTGAGTAGTCATAGTCTTTGATCAAATCTAACCATCTTCTTTGGTACATATTCAACTCTTTATTTGTGAATATATACTTTAGTCTTTTGTGATCTGTATATATTTCACACTTCTCCCCAAAGAGGTAATGTCGCCAAATTTTTAAAGTGAAGATCACTACAGTCAACTCTAAATCATGTGTTGGATAGTTCTTCTCATGAAATTTCAACTACCTTGAAGCATAGGTAGTGACTTTGTCATTTTATATCAACATAAAGGCTAGGACCTTATTCTAAGAAACATTAAATACCATGAAAATCTCTCCACTTATGGGTAGTGTGATCACGAGTGCAGTGATAAGCCTCTTTTTCAACTCATTAAAGCTCTCTTCACATTCATCATTCTAAGAAAACTTTATTCCCTTATGAGTTATCTTGGTTAGAGGGTTTGAAAATCATGAGAAATTTGTCACAAATTGATGAAATACCTATCTAATCCATGGAAAATACGGATATATATCACAGATGTTGGCTTCGAACATCCTTCAATTGCCTCGGTCTTTTAAGGTTCCACAGAGATCCCATCACTTGTGATAATATTCCATAAGAAAGTGACTTCCTTCAACCAGAACTAACATTTTTTGTACTTGGCATAAAGAGTTTCTTTTCAAAAGGTCTTTAGAACAGTACTTAAATGCTCCTCATTCTCTTTCTTAATTTTAGAGTATATTAGAATATCATCAATAAAGACTACCGCAAATTTATCGAGGTAATCGCTAAAGAATCTATTAATCAAGTACATGAATATTGATGGGTAATTAGTGGGTATTAATGGAATCTCTATAAAATCATAATGCTTATACCTTGTATGAAAAGTAGTCTTGGGGATATCCTCCTTCTTCACTGTTACTTGGTAATATCCCGACTGCAGATCCACCTTAGAAAACTATTATGCTCCACGTAGCTAATAAAACAAGTCATAAATTCATGGAAAATGATACTTTTTCTTTATCATAATTTTATCGAGCTCATGATAATTAATGAAAAGGTACATTGACACATCCTTATTCTTGACGAAGAGGACTGGTACACCCCATGGTGAATCACTTGGGCGTATAAACCCTTTATCCATATTCTACTGTAGTTTTTTTTAGATCCTAAAATTTCACAAAATCCATTATATACGGAGTCTTGGATATTGATAATTCCCTAGGTATAAGATCAATCGAGAATTAAACATCTCTACTAAGAAGAAAACTAGGCAATTCCTCAGGAAACACATCAGTAAATTCCCTAATAATAGTCATGTCTTCGAGGATGGTTCCTTCCTTAGAATCGATCATTTGAGTAAGATAAGAATGATCATATGGTAGTAATATTCATGCTTGGGATGATGGTGCTAAAGAAGATCCATCCTTCTCCTTTCACATGTATAGAATCGGGGGTTGATTTTCCATGTGGAGACACTACTACAAATATGGTCTTTATAAGCGCTAGAAAATTCAATTAACATCACTAAAAAAAGTGTTGTTAATCGAGGTGAGGATAAAGGGGGTCCCTTTTATCAGTGCTCCGAAAAGTGCTGATAAAGGCCCCTTTTATGAGCGCTAAAAAAAGCGCTGATAAAAGTCAAAAATAATAATAAAAAAAATAAAAAAAAATATAATACGGGGGGAATATTTTAACAGCGCTTGACCCCCCCCCCCCCCTCACACTCTCCCACGCACTAACTTCTCACGCATCCCCACACATGTGCACCCCTTTGCTTCCACCTGAACTCGAACCCGCGACCTCCCCCCTTTCGCGGTTGCACCTTTACCACTAAGTCGTTTCTTTTTTTCTCTATTTAATGATATATCTATTTATTTATATATATATAGTAATATTTATTCGTATATTAATATAGATTCATATTAATATAAATATATTTATTCATATATTAGTATATATATATTCATTTGAATATTAATATATATTTATATTTATTTATATATATATTTTTAGTTATAATTTTTTATCTGTATATTTATTTGTATATTAATATATATTTATAATATTAGTTTTAAATACATTTATGAAATATGTTTTTATGTGTGTTTATAAATAAATAAATACATACATACATATATACAACACATAAACAGACACACACACACATAAAGACACATATATATTTACGAATAAATATATATATATATAT
Source organism: Viscum album (assembly GCA_963277665.1). Classification (NCBI taxonomy): domain Eukaryota; kingdom Viridiplantae; phylum Streptophyta; class Magnoliopsida; order Santalales; family Viscaceae; genus Viscum; species Viscum album. The sequence continues at coordinate 24,440,312 of OY728132.1, read as the reverse complement.
ATGTGTGTGTGTGTATTTGAAAAGTCATTGAATGTTAAAATGACCATAACTTATAATATAGAAGCACGTTTCAACTCCAAAACCAGTCAAATCAAAGAAAATGAAACAATATTCGATATGATATGTGGTACAGGCCGAACGAACATCCGGATCAGAAGTTATACTTGTTTTAATGTTAATAAATCGAGGTATCCCAACTAAAAACTCAGTTTTGGAGGCCTTCTAGGCCTTTTTTGGCCTCAAAAAATGTGACAGAAGATTTTCTTGGGTCATAAGCGTGTAGATATCGTCACAGGCTTAGATTTTATATGCTGTAGAGCTCAAACGGACACCTGGATCAAAAGTTATGTATGTTTGAAGTTGGAGTTACATTTTAAACTTATTTTAGATCTTTTATTATTTTTTTTGATTTTTTGTGTCTTAAAATTTTTATTAAATGATTTTTAATCAATAATAATTAGAAAATTATTAATTAATAATATTTTTTAAAATATTTTACAGCCATTTTCACTAAATTTCTTATATATTAAATGTAATAGTCTATTTATACTTATCTAAAACATATTTAAAAAATATATATTATATTTATATCAATATAAATATACTTATATAACAATATTTTATTTTTCATGATTTTTTTGAAACATAAAATTTATCAGCGGTAGGAAAAGGCACTGATAAATGCTTCCTTTATCAGCGCTAAAAAAAGTGCTGATAAAGGGGGCATTTATCAATGCTGATAAAGGGTCACTTTTAACAGTGCCTTTTTTTTGCGCTGTTAAAAGTTCCCCTTTATCAGCGCTTTTTTTAGCGCTAATAAAGCCCCCCTTTATCAGCGCTAAAAAAAGTGCTGATAAAGGGGGGAATTTATCAATGCTGATAAAGGGTCACTTTTAACAGTGCCTTTTTTTTGCGCTGTTAAAATTTCCCCTTTATCAGCGCTTTTTTTAGCGCTAATAAAGGCCCCCTTTATCAGCTCTTTTTTTAGCGCTGATAAAAGGGTAGCGCGTCCCTTGCCCATTTTTGTAGTAGTGAGAGTGATTTCTCTCTCATGACAATTTTTGTTGGATCTATATAGGGAAAGTCAATCAATGCCAATAATTGCATCAAATTCCACCAAGGGGCATATGATAAGGTTTTCTGGGAAGTTCAATCAAACAATTGTGACAGGGGAGGAGTTATATACATGGGAGGATATAATTTCCCCACTTTCCATTTTCACCGACATCTATACTTCCATGCTTTGTGGTGGTGTTTGGACTTTTCTACTAAACTTTTGGGATATAAAAGAATGCGTAGAACTAGAATCAAAAAGTACGTTCATTGTTCTTGTATGAATAACTAGCGTACCTATCACCACTTCATTATCGGGATTCACTTTGGTGGTAGTGATGGAAAAAATATCACCCTTTTTACCATGGAGGTTATTGGTTGCCTCCAAAAACCCTTGTCTTAGTGCATTGGTTTGAGAAATTCTTTGGTTCCTTATAGTTGTAGCAATGAACAATGCGTTGAGGGTTTACCATAGCATTCCTTTCCTCCATCATAGTAATGGGTTTTTCTTGCCATAAATCACTGGCTAGGGGCCCTTGCTTCTCACACCTAAAGCATTTCCTCATCCCCTTCAAGAAATTTCTAGGGTAATTCTTTCCACACCTTTGGAAAGTGGGGTGCTAAAATTTCTTAGCACCATTATATCTCTCTATCTCACTTCCAGAATTTGACTTCATCTTCCTCTTCTTATCCCTATGATACCCTTAAGATTTGTCAATCTCAATTTCTAATTTTAGGGCACATAGGAAAATTTACTTATAGCTATCAAAGTAATGGATCGCTAGGTCTTTCCGTAGGCTAGTTTTTATCCCACCAAAGAAGCGGTCAACCTTGCATTCAGGGGTAACGAAAAATTTGGAGGGATATCATGTAAGACTTGTGAAGTTTTCCTCATACGATCTGATGGATTTGTAATCTTTTTTGCTTGAGGTAAAGTAATTCCCTTTCCATCTTAATTCAGAGGGTGTGAGTAAAATATTTATCAAAAAATATTATTCAAAAATCCTTTCATCTCATCGCCTTGATCTCTTCCTCAGGATTCGTATTTTTGATCAATGTTCACCATTGATCAGCTTCACCATCCATATGATAAGCAACCATAAGAACCTTATCTTGTTCAAAGCATTGAAGGATAGAGAATATCTTCTCGATGGATTTGATCCATTGTTCCGTGATTGAGGGATCAGATGATCCATTGAAAGTAGGAGGTCTTTGTCTCATAAAGATCTCGATTGCGAATTGTTCTTTCTTGAGGGGGGGAATTTCCTCTTGATCCAGGTTTATATTCAAAACTTGAGTTAACTGATAGAGTATCATGTAAAAGTTTAATATTCCAATTCCCATCGGATTCGGTATCTCATTAGGGTAGTCATTACATTGATCTTCGTATCAGTTGTTAGCCTGATTCCTCCTATTACAGGACATTTTCTAGAATAAAAGGAAAATTAGGGGTAAGTATTTTAAACTATTAAACACATAAATGGGAATACAATGACATTAAAGGGATAACGTATAAATTACATTTATTTCCTTAACTTATGAATTTTTAGGCTTCAATCTAAGTTATCCATGATCTATTTCCTAACATATATTTTTATGGAATTTTTTTTGTTCCCTTAATAATGGTTTTTACTAAGCTTATGAATTTATCAAAGCATATCCCCCAGGATTTTCAAACCAAGAGTACAGAAAGGCCCATTATCATGCACCAGTTTCTGTTCAAGTCCAGCTCAAAGTGGTGTTTTTGGGTTTTACCCCTAGATACATATGTTCCAGAGCCACGTCCACTTGTTCGTATCTAGAAAGGTATATATTTTCTCGATAAACCACTTACTATATACTCACTAATATTTAGTGATTTTTTTCTTATACTTAGTCTTATCCCTAAGGCTTTTTCTAGAGTTTTCTAAACCTGATCCCAAAAATAACTAAACCCCCCTCTGATGCCAACCATAACAACCCTGTTCTTTTTAATACATTAATACATGATTTAATGACATAAAATTTCACTTAATACAAACTGAAAGATTGAAAAGTCTAGTGTATTGGGAAATTAAAAACATTACATAACAACTTAAAACATGAAATACAACATCATTATTGAAAACTTCCTTTACATGACTACAACATTCCTTCATACTTAACATTGCATGGGATAACCTGAGGACATACATAAGAAAGGGGTGAGATATAAATCCGAATAATGGAATAAACATGGAATAACATGAGTAATACAACACATGTTAGACAATAGTCATATCAATGGAGCATAAAAGAAACATTAACATAAAGGAGTGATATAGCATGATAATCATAACGTGGAAATGTGGAAACAGCTTAAAACGTTGCATCATAGGTCAAGGCTAAGCTTCCAAGGCATCATAGTAGACAAAGTCCCATAAATTAATTAGGTAAACCTCTATTCCAACATGTAATATCATGAAACTAAACATTACTGAATGAATTGGATCACTATATAATTATGGGTGCACCTGTCACTTTTATTTCATTCTCATGCTTAAGTGTGCCACATAGATCATAAAGCATCGATTCATTCATCATCATAATTTATTCCATGATCAAGGGGTGTGGAATACATACATTTAAGTACTAAATAAAAAGGTATATTTTTATAAAAGTGAACACACTTGATAGGAAATGGGTACAATATTCACTTACATAATTGTTTTGGAATGGAGATTCACAGTGCAATTTCGGCAGCCTAACGGCATGACATAAAAATTCATAAAAAGGGTTGATGAGATAGAAATAGGACTATTATCATATATACATGAAATTTAAAGTAATATTTTCATATAAATACATGTCCCAAAATAATTAATTTATAAATATAATGCATAATATAATAAAAAACTTAAAGAAAGAGGAGAAATGGAATAACTCATATGAAATTTCAGCATGGTAACGGGTGTACGTATGAGGGATTAATGAGAGAGAAATGGGTATCTCATCATTAAATCATAAAAAGGAAAGTATTTGGGAGGTTTGAAAACATACCCCATAATTTTTAAATGAAAATAAAAGGGTGTAACAATATAAGGAAACTTGGATAAAAATGAGAATATAAGGAACCCTTACTTGAGTGTGTGACTTCAAAAGCTTGAAGAGGAGATTCTTGAGAGCTTGGGGAACCTTGGGAGGATTATATAGAGGTTAGGACAGATTAAGTATGTGGTAAAAGTATTCTTAGTGAAGAGAAGTGATATCTTGGATGGGATTATATAGGAAATGAGAGGATAATTTTTTAATATTTCACAAAAATGGGTTTTGAAATCTATATAATTAAATATTCAAAACCACAAACCTTCCTATGGTTTTTTCCAATGGTTTTTTACAAATAGTATTGGAAAAAATTATTTTATAAGGCTATGAGCCGAAGGTATTAAAATATTATCCTTGATTATGTGGAGATGAGTCACATTGTTATAGAAATGAACTTAAAATCATAAAATATGTTATACATTTTGGAGGATTCTATAAGGCTTTATAAAATAAATCAATTAAATATAAAATCACATTATTTTAAAGATAAAACTAATATTTGTCCTAATATCCTTTTTATAGTGCTTATTACATCCCTATTAGGCCATTATTATGTCATAAAACACACTCTATATTTATATGGTATTTAATTTTTACCCAAAAATTTGACTGTCTCGGTAATTATGAAAAATTCACTATTGGATAATTTTGACATCCTGATTCCAAAAATAATATTCATTTTATCCAAATAATTTTCTAAATATTTAAATTTTCACTTTTAAATTAAAAAATTACATTTATTGAAAATTGATGGGTTTTGAAAAAAATAGTTTTTAAACCTTAATAAAAATTACATTTGGCCTCATAAAAATTATATGATCATTTATATTTATTAAAATTAATTTCATAGTAGTATTTTATTATAATGTTATTTATTAATTCATAAAAAATATATTTCTTAATTTAATTTGAATATTAACCAAAAAAACTATTTGTTCTTTAAAAAAATAATAAAATAAAAGCATATTAATTATTCTATACTAAAATAATGTACATAATAATAATGATAGGGTCTTGATAAATATACCTTTATTACAATATCATACACCCTAAGAGTAAGGTGTGTGATGGTGGGGCTTTCATGGGGTCGTTTGGTGAACATTGTTTGGGTCGTGATCTCGATCAGCTTGAACTTTTCTCATAAACAGTTTCACTCATGCTTAATTTGTTGGATATTAGGTTGGGATTGGTCTAGAGAAAATCCTAGAAATGTTATCTCCCTTAGAATCTTCGATAAATGGGCTTCATAGGGAACGATCCTACTGGTTGAGGTCATCACCTCCTTTGTTTGTATCAAAAGGATTGGTTAAAACCCTATATTTATACTAGTCATGTGATCACTGTTAAAAAGCTATATTATCAATAGTAATGATACTTAATATTCATTTAAATCCTTTTGGATATAATAATATAAATGGAGTGCATGTTTTTTCTATATCCATTTTACAAAATAAGACATTTAATTAAATCAAAAGGTAAATTTCACTTATAATAGTTTGAGTCGTTACAATATTCCACCATTAATAAATTTTTCCCTCGAAATTTTCATTTACCACATTAAAACATATGAGGGTAACTTTGTTTCATCGCCTCCTCCACTTCCCACATTTCTTCTTCAAACATGTGTTTTTTTCACAACACTTTGACCAGGTGCATTATCTTATTCTGTAGAACTTTGACTCTATGATCTAAGACCTTCACTAGCTTCTTCTCATAAGAGAGGTCATTCTACAATGGTACCGAATCTAGATTGAGTACATGATAGGGGTCTGGTATGTACTTTCTCAAGAGGGATACATGGAATACATCATGTACTTGAGATAGGTTAGGTGGGAATGCTAGTTGGTAGGTCACCTTTCCGATGCGATCAAGGATCTCAAAAGGGAAGACGTACCTTGGAATAATCTTTCTATTCTTCCCAAATCTCATTACTCTCTTCCATGGAGATATGTAGAGGAATACCATGTCTCCAACATCAAACTCTAGGTATTGTTGATGATTGTGAGAATAGATTTTCTATCGACTCTGAGTAGCCTTGATGTGTTACTGAATGGTCTTAACCTTCTTCGCCATTTCCTCGACCATTTCAGGACCTAGTAGTTTTTGTTCTCCAACTTCATCCCAGAATGCAGGTGCTTTTCACCTCTTCCAATAAAGGTATTCATAGGGAGACATTGGATGTTTGAGTGGAAATTTTTGTTGTAAGAGAACTCGACCAGAGGAAGATATTAATCTCATCCTCTTTTGAATTCCATGGAGCATGCTCTCAACATGTCTTCAAGTGTCTGGATAGTCCACTCAGATTAGACATAATTTTGAGGTTTATAGGCCATGATGAAGTTTAACTCAGTATTCAGAGCATGTTGGATACTCTTATAGAACTTAGAGGTGAATCTTGGATCTTGATCAGATACAATCGATAGTGGTACACCATGCAGCATCACCACTTCTCTGATGTATATCTGTTCAAGTTGATCCAATGATAAATCCTCTCAAATCGCAATGAAGTGTGTAGTCTTTATAAGACAATCCACCACAACCCAAATAGGATTGTTTCCTCTATATATCTTAGGAATCTTGGTGATAAAGTATACGGTGATGTTTTGTCATTTCCATGTAGGTATGGGTAATGGTTGCATCATCCCCTTATATTTTTTTCCTTTCCACCTTCACTTTCTGACATAAGAGAATTCTTGATGTATATTTTGTGATATCCTTCTTTATATTTTCCCACCAATAGTGTTCCTGGATATCTCAATACATCTTTGTGTTTATAGGGTGGATAGAGAAGTTTGAGTTATGTGAATCATTAAACAGCTCATTCTTTAACTTAGTATTTTATGGTACACATAGTTTTGACCCAAATATTAAAACACCTTCTTCATTAACATTTAACTCTGAGGATTTTTATTTTATAATAGTTTACACTTTATTATGAATTCCCACGTCATCTCTTTGAGCATCCTTTACCTCCCCAAAATAGATGCTTGAGTAATAATTTGTGAAAGGGTTGATGATGTTCCTTACTTTATAGTTCTCATGTTCATCCTATTCAAGTCTAAGAAGATCAGATCATTATCAATTTTAATCAATGAAAGAGTTGTTGGATCCTTTCTACTTAGAGAATCTGCCACTTTATTCACTTTATTCACTTTCCCTGGATGGTAGTGAATTGAGTAGTCATAGTCTTTGATCAACTCTAACCATCTTAGTTGGTGCATATTCAAATTTTATAGTGTAAATATATACTTGAGGATTTAGTGATCTGTATATATTTAATACTTCTCCCCAAAGAGGTAATGTCGTCAAATTTTCAAAGATAAGATCACTAAAACCAAATCCAAATCGTGTTTTGGATAGTTCTGCTCATGAACATTCAACTACCTTGAATCATAGGCAATGAATTTTTCATTTAGCATCAAAACAAAGTCCAGGACCTTCTTCAAAGCATAATTTAATACCATGAAAAACTCTCCACTTATTTGAAGTGTGAGCACAGGTTCAGTGATAATCCTCCTTTTCAACTCGTTGAATCTCTCTTCACATTCATCATTCCAAGAAAGTGTGATTCCCTTGTGATTTTTCTTGGTTATAGGGTTTGACAATCATGAGAAATTTCTCAAAAATCGATGATAATACCCAGATAATCTAAGGAAACTATGGATATCTATCATAGATGTTGGCTTCGTCCATCCTTCAATTGCCTCGGTCTTTTAAGGGTCCACAGATAACCCATCACTTGTGATAATATTCCCCAAGAAAGAGACTTCCTTCAAACAGAACTAACATTTTTTGTACTTGGCATAAAGCGTTTCCTTTCGCAAGGTCTTTAGCATAGTACTTAAATGATCCTCGTGCTCCTTACTTTTGGAGTATATTATAATGTCATCAATAAAGACTACCACAAATTTGTCGAGGTAATCTCTAAAGACTCTATACATCAGTCCATGAAGATTTATGTGGAATTAGTGAGTCTGAATAGCATCACTATAAACTCATAATGTTGGTACCTTGTACGAAAATTAACCTTGTGGATTTCCTCCTTCACCATTACTTGGTAATATCCCGACCGCATATCCACCTTGGAAAAATATTATGATCCACATAGCTGATCAAACAAGTCATCAATTCATGGAAAATTATACTTTTTCTTTATCATGATTTTATTGAGCTCACGGTAATCAATGAAAAGGTGTGTTGACCCATCCTTATTCTTGACTAAGAGGACTGGTGCACCCCATGGTGAAGCACTTGGGTGTATAAACCCTTTATCCAGATTCTCCTATAGTTGTTTCTTTAGCTTTTCAAATTCCACAACAACCATTCTATATAGAGTCTTGGATATTGGCAATGCCCCAGGTATAAGATCAATTGATAATTCAACGTCTCTATTAGTAGGAAGACTAGTAAATTCCTAAGGAAACACATCTGTGAATTCCCTCATAATAGGAATGTCTTCGAGGATGGTTCTTTCCTTAGAATAGATCATTTGAGTAAGTTATGCATGCCCATATGGTAGTAATATCCATGCTTGGGATGATGGTGATAAAGAAGATTCATCCTCCTCCTTGCACTTGTATAGAATCGAGGGTTGATTTTTCATATGGAGAGTGATTTCCCTCTCACGACAATTTATGTTGGATCTATATAGGTAAAGTCAATCCAAGCCAATAATTGAATCAAATTCCACCAAGGTATGTATGATAAGGTTTTACAAGAAGTTAAATCCAAAAATTGTGGCAGGGGAGGAGTTATATACATGGGAGGCTATAATTTCCCCATTTTCCATTTTCACTGACATCTATACTTCCATGATTTATGGTGGTGTTTGGATTATTCTACTAAACTTTTGGGATATAAAAGAATGTGTAGAACCAGAATCAAAAAGTAATTTCACTATTCTTGTATGAATAACTACCGTATCTTCCACCACTTCATTTTTGGGATTCACTTTGGTGGTAGTGATGGAAAAATATCACCCTTTCTACCATGGAGGTTGTTGGTTGCCTCCGAAAACCCTTGGCTTAGTGCATTAGTTTGAGAAATTCAATGGTTCCTTGTATTTTTAGTAATGAAAAATGTGTTGATGTCTTACCATAGTATTCATTTCCTCCATCACAGTAACGAGTTTTTCTTGCCAAAAATCGCTGGCTAAGGGCCCTTCCTTCCCGCACCTAAATCATTTCCTCGTCCCCTTTAGGAAATTTCCAGGGTGATTCTTTCCACACCTTTGGTAAGTGGGGTGTTGAAATTTATTAGCACTATTATATCTCTCTATTAGACTTCTAGAATTTGACTCCACCTTCCGCTTCTTATCCTCGTGATACCCCTAAGATTTCCTGATCTCTATTTTGAATTTGAGGTCACATCGAACAATTTACTTATAGCTATCAAAGTCACAGATCTCTAGGTCTTTCCATAGGCTAGGTTTTAGCTTACCAAATAAGCGGTCAACCTTGCATTCAGGGGTAACGACAAATCCAGAGGTGTATCATGCAAGCCTTATGAAGTTTTCCTCATACGCTCTGAGGTATTTCTCATCTTTTTGCTTGAGGTAAAGAAAGTATCTTTCCATCTTAAGTCATAGGGTGTGAAGAAAATATTTATCAAAAAATATTTTTTGAAAATCCTTTCATTTCATCACCTAGATCTCTTCCACATGCTTTGTATTTTTTATCAATGTTCACTATTGATCATCTTCACCCTCCATATGATAAGAATCCAGAATAACCTTATCTTGTTTGAATCATTGAAGGATGGAAAATATATTCTTAATGGATTTGATCCATTGTTCCACAATTGAGGGATCATATGATCCATTAAAAGTAGGAGGTCTTTGTCTCATGAAGATCTCGATTGTGACTTGTTCTTTATTTTGGGGGTGGAATTTTCTCTTGATCCAGGTTTCAATTCAAAACTTGAGTTAACTGAGAGAGGTTCTTTGTCTCATGAAGCTCTCGATTGTGACTTGTTCTTTAATGGGGGGTGGAATTTCCTCTTGATCCAGGTTTCTATTCAAAACTTGAGTTAACTAAGAGAGTATCATGACAAAGTTTGAGATTCTTACTCCCATCGGATTGGTCATCTCATTAGGCCAGTCATTACATTGATCTTTACATCATTTTTTAGCCTGATTCCTCCTATTATCGTCCATTGGCTAGAATAAAAGTAAAATTAGGGGTAAGTATTTTAAACTATTAAACACATAAAGGGGAATACAATGACATTAAAGGGATAACTTATAAATTTCATTTATTTCCTTAACTTATGAATTTTTAGGCTTCAATCTAGATTATCCATGAATCTATTTCCTAACATATTTTCTTATGGGATTTTTTTGTTCCCTTAATAATGGTTTGTACTAAGCTTATGAATTTATCAAAGTATATCCCCCAGGATTTTCAAACCAGGAGTACAGAAAGTCCCATTATTATGCACCAGTTCCCATTCAAGTTTATCTCAAAGTGGTGTTTTTGGGTTTTTACCCTAGATACATTTGTTCCAGAGCTACAACCACTTGTTCGTATCTAGACAGTGATATATTTTCTTGATAAACCACTTACTCTATACTCAACAAGAATTAGTGATGTTTTTCTTATAGTTAGTCTTATCCTTAAGGCTTTCTCTAGAGTTTTCTAATCCTAATCTCAAAAATAACTAAACCCCTCTCTAATTCCAAATATAACAACCTTGTTCTTTTTATTACATTCATACATGATTTAATGACATAAAATTACACTTAATACAACCCAAAATATCAATATGTCTAGTGTCTTGGGAAATTAGGAACATTACATAACAACTTAAAACATGAAATACAACATCATTATTTAAAACTTCCTTTACATGACTACAACATTCCTTCGTACCTAACATTGCATGGGATAACTTGAAGACATACATAAGAAAGGGGTGAGATATAAAGCCCAGTAAGGGAATAAACATGGAATAACATGATTAATACAACACATGTTAGACAATAGTCATATCAATGGAGCATAAAAGAAACATGAACATAAAGGCATGATACAGCATGATAATCATAACATGGAAATGTGGAAACAACTTAAAATATTGCATCATAGGTCAAGGCTAAATTGTCAAGGCATCATAGTAGACAAAGTCCCATAAAGGAATTATGTAAACCCCTATCTCAAAATTTCATATCATGATACTAAACATTACCCAATGTATTGGAGTTCTATATAATTCTGGGCATACCTGACACTTTTATTTCATTATCATGCTTAAGTGTGCCACATAAATCATAATTCATGGATTAATTCATCATCATAATTTATTCCATGATCAAGTGTTGTGGAATAAATACATTTAAGTCCTAAATAAAATGGTATATGTGTATAAAAGTGAACACCCTTGATAGGTAATGGGTACAATATTCACTTACATAATTTTTTTGGAATGGAGATTCATGGTGCAATTTCGGCAGCCTAACGGCGTGACATAAAAATTCACAAAAAGGGTTAATTATAGAGAAATAGGTCTCTTATAATATATACATGAAATTTAAAGTAATAGGTTCATATAAATAAATGTCCCAGAATAAGTAATTTTGAAATAGAATGCATAATATAATAAAAAAACTTGAAGAAAGAGGAGAAATGGAATAACTCATATGAAATTTCGGCATGGTAACAAGTGTATGTGGGAGGGATTAATGAGAGGTAAAGGTGTCTATAATCATTAAAACATAAAAATAGCAGTATTGGGGAGGTGTGAAAACATACCCCATAATTTTTAAATGAAAATAAAAGGGTGTAACAATATAAGTAAACTTGGATAAAAATGAGAATAGAAGGAACCCTTACTTGAGTGTGTGACTTCAAAAGCTTGAAGAGGGGCTTCTTGAGATATTGGGGCACCTTGGGAGGATTATAGAGAGGTGAGTACTGATTAAGGATGTGGTAAAAGTTTTTTAGTGAAGATAAGATAGATCTTATATGGGTTTATATAGGAAATGAGAGGGGATTTTTTTAATATTTCACAAACTTAGGTTTTGAAATATATATAATTAAATATTCAAAACCACAAACATTACTATGGTTTTTACCCATGGTTTTTTACATAGGGTATTGGAAAACATTATTTTATAAGGCTATGATCCTAATATGTTAAAATATTAGCCTTGATTATGTGGAGGTGAGTCACATTATTATAGAAATGAACTTAAAATCATAAAATATGTTATACATTTTGGAGGATTCACTAAGGCTTTATAAAATAACTCAAACAAATATAAAATAACATTATTATAAAGGTAAAACTTATATTTTTTCGAATATATCTTTTATAGTGTTTATTAAATCACTATTGGGCCATTATGATGTCATAAAACACACTATATATTTATATGGTATTTAATTTTTACCCAAAAATTCAACTGTCACAAAAAATATGAAAAATTAACCATTGGATAATTTTGAAATCTTTATTCCAAAAATAATATTCATTTTATCCAAATAATTTTATAAATATTTCAATTTTCAACTTTAAAATAAAAACCGATATTTATTGAAAATTGATGGGTTTTGACAAAAATAGTTTTTAAACCATAATAAAAATTAAATTTGGCCTCATAAAAATTATATGATAATTTATATTTAATAAAAATAATTTAATAATAATATTTTATTATAATATTATTTATTAATTCATTAAAATCTATTTCTTAATTCAATTTGAATATTAACCAAAAATACTATTTGTGCTTTAAAAAAAATAATAAAATAAAAGTATATTCATTATTCTATACAAAAATAATGTACATAATCATAATGATATGGTATTGATACATATACCTCTATTACACCAACATACACCCTAAGAGTAAGGTGTGCGATGGTGGGGCTTTTATGGGTTCATTCGGTGAACATGGTTTGGGTTGTGATCTCTATGAGCTTGAATTTCTCCTATAAACGGTTTCACTCATGCTTAAGTTATTGGATATTAGTTTGATCTTGGTCTAGGGAAAATCCCAGAAATGCTATCTTTCTTGGAAGCTTCGATAAATGGGATTCATAGGGAATGATCCTACTGGTTGAGGTCATCGCCTCCTTTTTCTATGTCTAAAGGATTTGTTAAAACTCTATATTTATACTAGTCATGTGATCATTGTTCAATGATTATATTATCAATGGTAATGATACTTAACGGTCATTTAAATACAATTGGATATAATTAAACAAAACGAGTGCATGTGTTTTCTATATCCATTTTACAAAATAATACATTTAATTAAATCAAAAGGGAAATTTCACTTATAATAGTCCGGGTCATTACATTATGCATCGGTTGTCTTAACTTTATGCAACCTTAATGAATTTGGATTTACCCTTATGAAATTCATGAAACAGATCACTTACCCTTACACAGTTCATGAAAAATATGGTTCACCCTTACATAGTTCCTGAAAAACCCTCCTGCATATAAGTAGAAAACATATTACCTTTACATAGGCTCTAGGATATGCTTAAGGGTAAAAAAACTTCAAAATTTTCATAAGTAAAATAAAACTTCCAAATTAAACATTTTCATCTCTTTTAATCCAAATTACTTCTTTAAATTTAAATCACCCAAATTTTAATAAAATAATTATTATTTGGGGAAAACAATTAAAAACCATTGAAATTCACAATTGAAATTTTAAAAAAATAATGAAAAATAAGGGCATCAATTTAATTATTGGGTTGTCTCATACTCCTCAAGGAAAGAATGTGATTTAGGTGGTGATTGACCGATTGGAAAAATTGACTCAGATTATTCTTATTCATGATACCACTAAAGTTGAGGACTTATGAAATCTATAGGTATATAATATTTTCACATTGCATGAAGTTTTTTCCTATCATTGTTTTCAATAGGTATCCCCGGTTCACATATCAGTTTTTGTGATGCCTCTAGTAGGTGATGGGATCCTAGGTTAGGTTGAGGATAGTGTACCATCCTTGGATGGATGGTCATACAGAACATGCTTTATAGATTCTTAAAGACATGTTTCTTGCTTGTGTCCATGACTTTGGATGAGTGTGGTATTTCCATTTGAGGTTGGTTTAGTTTTATTATAATAATAGATATTAATCATCCAATAAAATGACACCCTTTAAGGCCTTGTATAACCATCCTTGTAAATGTCATCTTTTTTGGTTAGAGATTAGTGAAGCTTCTCTAGTGGTACCTAGCTTGTTCCATGAGAAGATAAAAAATATTCAGATGACTCATCAGAGGTTGGAAGTAGCTTAGATAAGGTATAAATACTATGTAGATCATAATCTTCATCCTTTTAACTTATCAATTGGTGACTAAGTGTTCTTGATATTCTCACCTTGATTTGTTTGCTGACAACTTGGAAAACAAGGGAATTTGTCGCTGAGATATGTGGGACCTTTTGAGGTTGTGGAGGGGATTAGAAAATTGTTATATTGTTTGGACTTTCCAACATAAATGAATTTGATCTATAATTTGTTTCACATGTCGTGACTAAAGAAATATATTTCAAACCCATATTATGTTTTAAATTGGTAGGACCTTGTTGTGGAACCTGATTTGACCATGACTAAGCAGATAATTCAAAAATTTTATTCTCAAGTGAAGATTTTGTGTAATAAGTATATTCCTTTGGTTTTGATTATTTGGAAGCATGGTTCAGATGATCATGAGATATGGAAGTGTGATTTGGTGATGAGGGAGAAGTGGTCTCATATCTTTGTGAACTAGTCTTATTGATGAGGCTTTATGAGGGTATAAAGCATTATGGAAATGAGGATTGTAACATCCAGACTCTTTATTTTAGGCATGATATTTGGTACGACTTTCTTTTCTTGTTCTTTCATATTGATTCATGGTTGTTCCTGTTATATTTGGTGTCCTAGAACCAGCTATTTGTACTTTTATTACATGAATATTTGATGTATTAAATATTAAATTAAACATATTATTACATATTGTTCATTGTTCTTCATGACCATAATGTAATAATGTCCTAGAATATTTGTCACATTGATAATTTCATAGTAGTTCCTTTCTATAATGAGAACCTTTAAGTGCTTTGAAAATATTCTTAATATAGTTCTACGGTTGGATAACATACTATGATGGGACACATAGTATATAGACTATCAGGTGTGATTACTCGTAAAAAAATGAGACTTATTCTCATGAAGTTCAAACTTGGTAATCTCAAAGATGGGATATTATGATAACAGACCCACCAATAGGAATTCTGTATGTTTTGGTGTCATCAGATATTCCTATCTGCAAGCATGTGTAATAGTTCTTATACATTAAGATTATCATTAATGTATGTCACGACTCGCACACTTAGATTTGTTGATGAAACTATCACGCCATATGTTGGAGGGAAGTATGGTATGTTGGGTGCATCACAAATGACATGTTATTAATGTATAATTCAAGAAAGGATTTGTCCCTTCCATATTTATGGAAGTTGATATCTTGGCCCTTTGATTGAAATAGAATCGTCACCCTAAATTCCATGGTCATGGTGTAATGATGAGTTTATTTCAAATAGTCAAAGAATTATTTATCAATCATATAGGTTGATGACACCATCATGAAACCTTCTTGATGAGATTATGTGACGGGATTATATTTCATAGTGAGTGTTCATATGTGGTTGTCTTCGTTGTGACTTTAAGTTCTTTTTCTTGGGTGCCTTGACCCATTTCTAGATAGTAATCTTGGACTTTAGGAAAGCTTGCCTAATGCCAACAAGAAAGAATCCTAGAGGTTCACACACTTAGTGTTTTTGGTGGTCTCGATTAAATTATATTTTAATTTAATTAATGAAATAAATATTAAGTAATAATTTTATTTAATTTATAATGATCGCATAAATTAAATAAATATTTATTCACTAAATTGTGAATAAAATATATTTATTTATTTTACTGAATATTTATTTACTAGTTTGTGAATAAAATATTTATTTAAGAGAATAAAATATTTACTCGTGTGTTCAATAAATACAAGAGGAGTTAGAACGGACTAAGACCGTGTCCGATGATAAAATAATTATTTATGAGTCGGTAAATATTATTTATCTATTTTGTGAAAGTTGGTGCACCAAAAAATAATAATACTGTTATTATTATTATGTGTCATGGGATTTCATTAATGGTTATAATTATATTTAATGGAAGTTATGCAATTAAATTTTGTAAATGAAATATCAGCTCTATAAATAGACGACTACGACTATTGTGTAATTCATTCGAAACCAATTCCAAGTTTGGGAATAGAAAATTGTTCTGTACAATGAATTATCTCTCAACTCTTACTCCTCCTCTATCCCTATCAAGAATGAAAAATCCAAGAGAGAATTTCTTCAAGACTTAAGAATGAGAAATCAATAATGAACAACGTAAGACATTTGATTCACCATTCTAGAACCTGGAAAACGAGTGACATTTCTCGGAGACCATTGAAGTACTTGTGGATCACCGCTAGAGGGATTCAACCCTTGAATCCTCACAAGCGCAATGAAGGAAATTCAGAAGGGCCTTTTCGGACAATCAATAATCACCAACGAATAAAGTTCCTAAGCCTAGGTATTTATTTCTTCATATATTAAATAAATAAATTATAAATTTGACATGAAATATCCTCGTTCTTGGTTTCAGTTAGCAATTATTAAAAGAAATTTTAATATATCACCTACCAATGCATGCTTCCACTTCACCTGGAACCAACAAGTGGTATCAGAGCAGTCATGTTTAAATTTAAAATTATTTATTTTATTTTTTATCTATGTACAATTGTGGTTAGATTTTATTTCATGATATTCATTCTTTAATCTGATTTAAATTAATATGTTATCGGTATATTAATCATATTCATTAAATGTTTAGTTTTCTTAAAGGTTTAAGAACAAATGAAGAATGATCGAATATTCCATCAGGAAATTCCAAATCATTGGCCAGTAAAACTAGGTTACACGGCGCGTGGTCAGAGCACACGTTGTATACCCATGTGCAATGTATCTATATGTGTCAAGTAATTAATTACACGTGGTGTTTTTATTTCACACTGCATGTTGACCGGGCCAAACTGGTACACGACAATTAGATATAGGGTGTGTAATTATCATGTACACACCATGTAGTTTAGCCGAGTTCACACACCGAAGCCCCATGTATGTGACTTGAATATACGAAAAATGAGTTTCATGGTGCGTAGCTGCATGTACATGCCGTGTATTCTCCTATTAATGGAAAAAAATAAAATTACATTAAATTTGAAATTGTAGCATTAAAACCTTATTTTATTGATTATCACACTATATTGTGTTTGAAAATTTAATAATGGTTTTGAATAATTTTAAAATTCTCAATTAATTTATTGTAATTAATATGTAATTATTGGTTCTGTTGTTTATTTTCCATGAATTCCATTAATGATGGGTATCTTCAAATAAGATTGGATTATCATCAAGATGAATGACAATTAATTAATTAATGCAAGCATGTTTATATTAAATAATAAAAGAACAAATAAATCAATGTTAGTCATTTACTTTTGTGTATTCGTTGCATGTGTGATCGTTCATGAGCTTGATCAAGACCTATGTATGTGTTAGAATTTATTTAATTAAATTTATTTCATAGTTATGAAATTATTTAATATTAAATTAAAATATGTCTTGTGATTCATCCCTCCCTCAATTATTATGTAGGAACTGCATGTCCAAAGATATTTATATAAATCCCTTTAACCAATCCTTTGGTTCCCCTCACCTTCACGTGAGTAATAAATATTTGTAATTAATGGAGAATCCCAAGGTATGTGGGGATAGTTCAAGATAGATCTATAAAAACCTCAACTCAGTGATACATAGGTGGATATGTGGAATGTTATATCTCATTCCAAGTCTAGAATAAGGAGTTATTTCCCCTAGTTCATAGGTTGATTTAATGTCTTCTGGTCAAATCAACCATTAGATAAGCTCATGATTATGTCATTTAATTAATTATTTATTATCTATATAATTCATTAAAATTATATTTATTGATGCAAGACCATGATCACATAAATGAATGAATTAATATGCAAAGACAGAATTTAAATAAAATTGATTGTGCATAAATGTTTTATCCAAACATGGTTAATTAATTAAGTAAACATCCACTTAAATATTATCATGACATGTAAAAGATAAAACAAGATAAAAAAAATTGCATAATAAAATAAAATCCCTCAATCTAATATTAAGTCAGACTAAGTCTTCTATTACTTGATTAGGAACAAAACTCAATTGAACTATGTGTTCGACTAACCCTTATTGGGGTATTTAATTTTATAAGGGGATTTATTATGAAAGTTTTGGGTTGACTTAACCATTTTACATCAAGAGGAGTATCCCTTTCTAGACTTGGTGTAAGTTGGAGGCAAGTGTTCAGAAAATCCATGTCAGGATTTCTAGATTGGGGGGTCCACTCAACAGATCAAGGAGTTGCAAGCCCACAGTTGGTAAAGAATTTCCTACCTAAATACCTTAAAATAGCTTGACCAACCCTTTTGGGGTTATGTGAAGGGGAATATGGATCCTTACCACTAGAATGTCCTAGCAACTAGGCATTCTAAGTTAAATGGTGAGGACTATTGGGACTTGATAAAATAGGGGGAGATTTAATAAAATCAATTAATTATTTCTCACAAAATATGTAATCAAGAAAAGTACTAATAATCTACTCTTTTAATTTTAGAATATAATGACAAGCTCGCTATCCCTACAATCAATATTAGATAAAGACAATCTCCTAACTGGCAGTAACTTCCAGGAGTGGTTTAGATGCCTTCGAGTTTTTCTATGCCATGAATAGAAATCTTATATGCTATAATCCTCAATGCCTGATCTACCTACTCAATATGCGAGTGATGAAGAGTTACTAGTCTAAAAAAACATATGAACGATGCAGTCGACATTAAATGTTTGATGCTTTCATCTATGTCTAGTGAACTCATGAAGTTATAAAAATATGGATTCATATAGCATGATTGAGCACCTTTATGTCCTTTAATATAAGAGAGCTATCCAAGAATAGTTTGATATCTCCAAGGTGCTCTTTTAGAGTAATATTGGAGAGGGTTCCCCAGTTGGTCCTCACGTAGTCAAGCTCATTGGATACATTGAGGACCTAGAGGTTCTAGGGTTTAAACTCCTCGAAGAACTAGGAACCGATCTCATTCTGGCATCACTTCCTCAGATCTTCTCCAGTTTTTTGTGAATTTTAATATGAAAAACATTTCAAAGTCTATTATATATCTTCTTATCCTCTTTCTCAAAGTAGATAAATATATGAAGTGTGAAAAGCCTTCTATCCTTATGGTGAAAAAATAGAAATGGAAATAAAATATATTTAAGACCAAAGCTTCTTTACACCCTTCCAAAAAGAAGAAGATAAAAGGGGAAGCAAGGGAACAGGATGTTGTCAGTTTCACATGTGGCAAGAAGGGCCACTGGAAGAAAAACTGCACCAAGATAAAGAATAAAGTGAAAGTTTCAAGTGAATTTGTTATCAAGTATAATTTAACTATTTATAAAAATTGGGTATTATATATAGGTTGTGGTTCTCACATATGTATTAAAATATAGGAACCAAGTAGATTCGAAAAAATTGATCGAGGGGGGTAGATCTACAAGCAGCCAACAGAGCTAAACTTGTTGTTGTAGCTATTGGGGACTACCACCTCACATTGTCGACCAGAATGATCTTGGTTTTAAAAGGTTTTTATTATGTTATTTTAGTTACTAGAAACATTATTTCTATATCCATACTAGATACAGATGGATTAATTTTCAAATTTGGAAATAAATATTTATTTTTTTATAAAGATAGCATTTTTATGGTATGGCATATTTATATAACCATCTTTACATGTTGGATTACATGAACCAAGTAATATAAATAAATAATGAAGTTACTTTACATGAATCGTACCACACCCAACTTTGGAATGGTCAGTTAGTTCATGTAAATTAAAAACACTTGACAAAATTACATCAAGATGGATAGTTAGATTATTTTTAACTAAAACCACTTAGTGTATGTCACGCATGTTTACAAGGCAAAATGACCAAAGCCCCATTTAGCGGGAAAGATGAAAGGGCTAAAGAGATTCTTGAATTAGTTTATACTGATGTGTGTGGACCATTTCATGTTAAATCAAGGGGTGGGTACTCATACTTCATAACTTTTACTAGTTATTTTAGTAGATATGGATATATTTACTTATTTAGGTATAAGTCAGATTCTTTTGATAAATTCAAGGAATAAAATAATGAAGTTAAGAACTATCTTGGTAGGAAGATTAAAAAACTCCACTCATAATGAGTTGGATAATATCTTAATTAAGACTTCATTGATTTTTTACTGGAGTTTGGGATCCTACCCCAACTCACTCTTCCTTACTCTCCTTAGTGGAATGGTGTAAGATAAAGGTGGAACCGCACCTTTTTGGACATGGTGAGATAAATGATGAGTTATTCAAGTATTCCATTATTATTTTGAGGATATTTGTTACAAATAGTGGCACACATACTAAATCAAGTACCAACTAAATCGATAAATGGTATTTTGTATGAATTATGGAGTGGAAGAAAAACCATGTTATCAGGGGAAGCGAAGCATTTTTTAAGGCCTATTCAGGTAAAAAACTTGCACCCCAAGGCATAAAGTGTACCTTTATAGGATACCCTAAGGAAACAATGGGATATTACCTATAAGAACCCTTATACAAAAGGGTTATAGAGGAAAGAGATGCCATATTCCTTGAGAGGGATCACATCTCCAAAAGAGATAGTGGGAGTGAGAAAAACTTTGATGAAGTCGAGGCTCAAGGAACACAAAAGTTGGTACAGGATCAGATTCCACAAACCCCCATGGAAGAAGAAACTATTACAGAGACACAAGAACTGCATAGGAGTACAAGAGAGGTTATAGAACCAAAGCGGTATGGTTTTCTAGTTACCGAGAATAGTGACTCATTATTAGTTGATAATAATAATCCTTTAACCTACAAGGAAGCAGTAATTGGCATAGATGTTTCCAAGTGGAAAGAAGTCATGAATTATTAAATAGATTCCATATACCAAAACCAATTGTAGATTTTGGTAGATTCTCCATTGGATGTAAATCATGTTGGTTGAAAATAGGTTTTCAAGAAGAAACTGGACATGGAAGGACAAGTTAGTACCTATAAGGCGTGACTGGTTGCAAAAGGGTTTAAACATTGTCAAGGTATTGACTACAATGAAACCTTTTTACCATTTGAAATGATAAAATCCATCAGAATTCTACTTTCCATTGTGACTTAACATGACTATAATATTTGGAAAATGGATGTCAAAATAGTATTCCTTCATAGGAACCTTCAAAAATATGTCTACATGTCACAACCTGAAGGGTTTGTGGCTTAAAAGGATGCCAATAAGATATTCAAGTTTCAAAAATCCATTTATGGATTAAAGTAAGCATCCAAATCATGGGACATTCATTTTGATGAAGCCATAACAGAATTTGGTTTTATAAAGAACGAATGTGATCCTTATGTCTACAAATGGTTTAGTGGGAGTACAATTGTTTTCTTAATAGTATGTGTTGATGACATATTACTTATTGGAAATGAAATACCAGTCTTACATTCTATTAATGCATGGTTGAATAAATGATTTTCCATGAAAGACTTGGGTGAGGCACCATATATTCTTAGGATCAAGACCCATCATGATAGATACAAGTGGTTTCTCAGCCTAAGTTAAAGTACATACATTGACAAGATACTAAAGATATTTAGTATGGATTAATACAAGAGGAGATTGTTTCCAACATCACATGGCATTCATCTTTTCAAGAAAATTTATCCCCAGACCTATGAGGAAAGAAATATAATGGAAAGGATTCCATACGCATAAACAATTAGGTCAATAATGTATGTTAGGCTATGTACTAGGATAGATGTCACCTATGCATTAAGTGTGGTAGGAAGATATCAAGCTGATCCAGGTGACCGCCATTGAATGGTCATCAAGACTATCCTTAAGTATCTAAGGCATACAAAGGATATGTTCCTAGTTTATGGATGAGATGAGGAACTAGTCATCAGAGTATTTGTAAATTCTAGTTTCTAGACTGTTCAAGATGACATGAAGTCATAAACATGATACATATTCACTTTTAATGGAGGTGTTATGATATGGAATAGCTCAAAGTAGGCTGTGGTTGCATATTTTACAATAGAGTTCGAGTATATTGCATCTTTTGAGGCAGTTAAAGAAGTATTTTGGATGTTCAATTTCATCCAAGAGCTTGATGTGGTACCTAGCAGTAAAGATCTCATCACACTCTATTGTGATAATACTACAATGGTGGCTTTCTAAAAAGATCCAAGGTCGCATCAGTGGATGAAGCACATACTTTAGAAGTATCATCTCTTGAGATATTTTTCTCAGAGAGGTGAAGTTGCAGTGAGCAGTATTTCTGCAAAAGACAATGTAGTAGACCCCTTTACTATAGACTTGACTCAGCAGAAACATGATTATCATGTGAGGTCTAGAAGACTAAAAGTCATAGGCAGTTGGATCTAGTTCAAGTTGGAGTTTGTTAGAGTTAGTGTCCTAAAACCAATTCTTTGTACTTTGATTACATGAATATTCGATGTATTAAATATTAAATTAAACATCTTATTACATATTGTTCATTGTTTTGCATGACCATAATTTAATAATGTCCTAGAGGATTTATTTCATTGATAAGGTCATAGTAGTTCCCCACTATGATAAGAACCTTGAAGTGCTACAAAAATTTTCTTAATATAGTTTTGTGGTTGTATAATATACTATGATAGGACACATAGTATATAGATCATCATGTTTGAGTACACGTAAGTAGATGAGACTTCTTCTCATGAAGTTCGCACTTGGTAATATCCAAGATGGGAGATTATGAGAACAGGCATGCCAGTAGAAATTCCACATGTTTTGGTGTCATCGAATATTCATATATGTGAGCATATTTAATGGTCCTTATACTTTAATATTATCATTAATGCATGTCATGACTCATGCACTTAGATTTTCAGA
The DNA here is from genome assembly GCA_963277665.1 of Viscum album. Classification (NCBI taxonomy): domain Eukaryota; kingdom Viridiplantae; phylum Streptophyta; class Magnoliopsida; order Santalales; family Viscaceae; genus Viscum; species Viscum album. The sequence goes on along the minus strand of OY728132.1, from coordinate 24,417,079 downwards.
TGAAAACCATCACACCATATATTGGCGGGAAATAGGGTGTGTTGGGTGCGTCATGAATGACATGTTATTAATAGATAACTCGATAGAGTATTTTTACCTTACATATTTAAATAATTCAATATCTCATTCCTTTGATTGAAATAAAACCATCGACCTAAATTCCCTGGTCATGGTGTAACGACGGGTTTATTTCAGATAGTCAAAGATTGATGTATCAAGCATATAGGTTGATGACACCATCATGCAACCTACTTGATGAGATTATGTGATAAAGGGATTATATCACACATTTAGCATTTTTATTTGGTTATCATCATTGTTACTTTAAGTTCTTTATCTTTGGTTACTTGACTCATTGCTAGATAGTAATCTTGGACTTTAGGAAATTCCGCCTAATGACAACGAGAAAGAATCCTAAAGGGTCACACACTAAGTGTTTTTGGTGGTCTTGATTAAATTGTATTTGAATTTAATTAATAGAATAAATATTATTCTCAAGACTGAGGAACGATTTTATTTAAGTTATAATAATAACATAGATTAAATAAATATTTATTCACCAGATTTTGAATAAAATATATTTATTTATTTTATTGGATATTTAATAAATATTTATTTACTAGTTTGTGAATAAAATATTTATTTAAGATAATAAAATATTTATTCGGGTATTCAATAAATACAAGAGGAGTTTGAATGAACCAAGACCATGTCCGGTGATAAAATAATTATTTACGAGTCGATAAATATTATTTATCCATTTTACGTAAGTTGACGCACCACAAAATAATAATACTATAATTATTATTATTATATGTAATGTAATTTCATTAATGGTTATAATTATATTTAATGGTTTTTATGCAATTAAATTTTGTAACCAAAATCTCAGCTCTATAAATTGACGGCCACGTCTATTGTGTAATTCATTCAAAACCAATTCTAAGTTTGAGAATAGAGAATTGTTGTGCACAATGAATTCTCTCTCGACTCCTCCTCCTCTCTCCCTCTCAAGAATGAGAAACCAAATAGAAAATTTCTTCAAGACTGAAGAAAGAATGATCAAGAATGAATAATAAAAGACATTAGATTCATCATGCTAGCACCTGAAGAATGAGTGGCATTGCTCGGAGACTATTGAATCATGTGTGGATCACCACTAGAGGGATTCTACCTTTGGATCCTCGCAAACGCAATAGAGGAAATCTGGAAGGGCCTTTTTGGATGATCAAAAATCATTAACGAAGAAAGTTCCTAAGCCCAAATATTTATTTCTTTAGATATTAAATAAATTAATTATAAATTTGACATGCAAGATACTCACTCTTGCTTTTGGGAAATAATTATTAAAAGAAATTTTAATATATCACCCACCAACGCACACTTTTACTATGCCCAGAACCAAAAGTTCCTACTTTTATTTGGCCTTTTAGAAGTTAGGGGTGTGTATTTGGTTTTAGTTTGAGAGGTTGGGTGTGTTATGATATTTTAGTTGAGGTTGGATACCAACCTGTAGCTGAAAAGTGCTACAGGTGGACCACCAACTAGCCAGTGAGAACCACCAGCTATCTAGTGGCATATTGGAAGAATGTAATTCCTACAGTAACTCCACCGACTAGCTGGTGGGGTTCCCAATGTGGCAGTAAATCTTCCTGGATGCCACCAGCTAGCTGGTGACACCGACGGGGTCAATAAAATCAAGGGTAATATTGTTTTTTTTTTCTCATACCCCTTTTTATCTCTAAACTCATCCCACTCGACATCTAATCAACCCCAATGATCTTGAAGACCCTCTTGAGTCGAATTTGTCCCTTCCAACCTCAAATCTTCATGTATCGAAGTTTTGATTGAAGCATTGGTTTCCCATTGGTAAGTGTATCCTATATCTAATTATTAATTCCCTTCTCCCTTGTGCTTCTAGTTTTCTGAGGGTTTTGAAATATTGGGATATTATTGGATTTGGGATTTGATTTGTGAATTATTTTTCTAGGATACCCTCTTGATTCATTCTATCCCTTTGTATCTCTTGTTGTGGATACCTCATTGGGTGTTTGAAAATACTATGATTGAGGTAGGTGGTTCCATAATTTAGTCTCCATCAATTAAAAACATTGTTTCTTTCTTGATTTAAAATGGAGGTTTTATTTTTTTCAAAATCATTAATTGAGATTCTTGATAGATGTTTTCCAATGGCATGGTGTGTGTGATGTAATCTCTTTGGTGATGGCTTTTGAAGTAAAGTGTTGATTTCTGGAAAATTATTTTAAATTGGAATGAATGTTTTGATGAATGAATTTAATGCTAATTTTTTAGAAAAGAAGGCATGAAAGGTTTTATGAAATTAATTTTTTCAAAATGAATGGGTTTTGATGAAAATAGTTTGATGTTGGGTTTTGAAAAGAAATGGCATGTTTGAAAACTTGATTTGGGGCCATTTTAATGGTGATTGATTAAATTGATTTGGGATGATTGATTTCCCCCTTGATTGATTTCCTTGAATCACATGGGAGCCTGGGTGGTTTGGTGGGTAATCTAGGACAAGCATACTATGTATATATTAGATCTACCTAGCAATAGATTGACAATGACAATGATAACTAAAAAATAATGAGGACAGGGAGTTCATTCATTGGGGTGGACTCTTATTTCCCTTAGGCCTAAGATATAGATATGTGTGCACACCCAGAGACATATTTTACCGATATGTGTGAAGATCCTTGAGACTTGATCTAACTAATCTGGGGGAATATAACCATGGTGTTATGATCGAAAATGAATTATACATGTCAGTGTTTATGAAATGACATATCCATTCCTATTTTGATTGAGATATTGATTCATACCAATTTTGATGGAAATTCTTATTCATGCCTAATTTTATTCTTTCCATTGAAGTAATTTAAAGAGCATGTTTTACTGTAAATTTTGAAAATATTGCCATGACATGTATTATTTAAAATTAAGAACATTTGGACTAGGCTTGTGTTCTTTACATTTTTTTATTGATTATGGAGTAATTATAAAATATCTAGGTGGGATTGTACTAGGATTGTGTTGATAACACCCTACATATGTCATTGGGTGTATGTATAATTTATTTTACCAGGTTTAAGAAAATGAAGAGAACTTCTTGGAGATGGTGGGTGTTTTTGATAACATGACCTTTTTAGTTGGCAGTGATAGGCAGAGTATGTGATCTATCTATTACAAGGAGATCTTGGTAATGATGTTGTTGTTGGTTTATGTGACGCTTTGGTTTTTTATTCCATATCAGATTATGTAATTTCCTTTTTTGGTATTTTCTTCTTATTGATTTAATCTTCATACCAACTATTTATGGTTTCTTTCCATTTTTGTTGTGCTATTTTTTTATTCTTATAGTGAAATCATTCCTCCTTTATTTTTTTTATGTTGAGGTGTTAGTAATTAGCCCATGGGGATTGGGAATCCCCTTTGGGATATGTCAGGTCCAACTCGTGTTTTGATTTAGTGGGTTATCAGGGTTGAGATGTGAAAAAATTGATATATTGAATGATCTTGAAAGGATATTTTTCATATATTTTAACATCCTTAATACTCCTTATGTTACATTGGAGATATTCTCTTATACCACCATTCACCTTGTTTATTTAGATGACTTATGAAATGTTCTATGGAAGTTTTCATGAAACTCATCTCTTTTCCATAGTTTAATTAAGTGATGTTTGAAATATGAATGTTTTCATGTTCCCCCGGTACAAAAATATATGGACAATTGTTATTGATGAGTGTGGTACAATACCACCCTCTGATAAATTAGTTGTAGTTTTATATCTCAAGATCTCAAAAAGGGTACACAGAAAATAGCTTAAGCCTAAAAGGGTACACAGGTTGGTATCCCAAGCCCAGGAAGGTACATGGGTTATTATCCCAAGCCCATTATGTTATGAGAATTAGGTATAAATTCCTACTTCACTAGGTTATGGTTTCATATGATCTCACTTATGCTACATTTATATGTTATATGCTTATTTTATGTTGTCATGGATCAGGTTCATTGTTTCATGTTTTTTCACTCTTGTGTCATGGAATATGTTTGATCATTTGAGACTATAGGTCATTCTATTATGCCTTGGGAAAAACTCTTATTATTTCATGTTCTTTTTAATAATATATCTCTTTCATGATCATATTTTCTCATATGCTTATGATCTAACCCTTGATGATATATTGATGATTTTTTCCCTTATTGAGCATTTGAGCTCGCCCCTTATGTTTCCATTCCCTGGGTTATTAAGATGAATATAATTTTTGGGAGGTCTATAAGGGAGTCTAGTGTGGTTCAATTATGGGGAAATGTTCACAAGTATCGTAAAATAAATTGCTTACACAGTTGATCCTCAAAACACTAAGCCTTTTTTTATTGGGATTGTGTGACTATTTGTGAGATGTAATGTTTAACTTATGAAAATGATGTAAAATAAAGATATGTGTAGCTTGATTTGTATCAAAGATAGTGTTTAAAATAAAGTTTTTTTAGCACCAGATTCAGAAGTGTGGATCTGGGGTGCCTCATGCATGTCCTGGAGCACATAAAAATTAAATAAAGTTGGATTTTTGTTCAAATGGGATACAAAACAAGCAGAATTGAAAGGAGGCTATTGATTTTTAACCGCACATAAGGGGGTAAATTATGACCTACCATCCATCCACCATCGACAATTATGACATTAAGAGGGTAATTAAATCCCTTATTTTATGTTTTACATTTTTACCGCACCACCATCCCTTATATATGCATTCCCTCGATACTTTCTTGAGACTCCACTTTAGTTTTGACCTCTATGTATGCCTTATAAAACTTGACAGGGAATGTATTACTTCTTATACTGAAATCTTTCATGAATGATTATAGTAACCCCCCCCCCCCTTCCATGGCATTATTAATTAAATGTTTCTAAAAAATAGTTAATTAATATAAATCCATTAATTTTTAAAAATAATAAATTTATATATACTTTATTCAGACCATGCTAATTATATTATTACTTTAATCACATTAATTATGAGAGAAATTTGTTCCATGCATGGATGGTACGGAGCACATGAGGAAATTAAATAAAATATGGATTTTTGTTAAAAGGGGAAACAAAACAAGAAAAACTAAAGGGACCCATTTAATTTTTAACCACACATAAGGGGGTAAATTATGACCTTCCAGCATACCACCATTGATGATTATTCCATTAAGGGGTTAAATGAATACCATGATTTAAGTTTTACATTTTTACTACATCTCCCTCTCTTGTATACACAATCCCTCTATAGTTTATTGAGCTTCCTCTTAGGTTTTGACCTCTTACTTTTCTTCATGAAACTTGACAGGGAATGTATTACTTCTTGCGATCAAAACTTTTATAAATGACTCTAATAACCCCCCCCCCCCCCCCCACAATGGAATAATTAATTAAATGTTTCTAAAAAATAATTAATTAATGTAAATCCATTATTATTTTTAAAAAATAATAATGTTATGTATACTCCATTAAATATCATGTTAATTATATTATTATTTTAATCACTTTAATTCTGAAATAAATTTATTTTATTCATGCATTGCATAGAGCACATAAAAAATTAAATAAAACTTAGATTTTTATTCAAAGGGAAATAAAACAAGAAAAACAGAAGGTGCCCAATTAATTTTTAATGGCATATAATAGGGTAAATTCTGAATTTTCACCCACCATCGAGCATTATGTCATTAAAGGGGGTAATTAAATTGCATCACCCACCATCGATCATTATTCCATTAAAGGGGTAATTAAATCACATGTGTAATGTCCCGGTTCCGGGTGCCACCCAAAGGTGCCCCGAACCCGGTTGGTCACATGACCTCAAGCACATTTCCCCAAATGCCAGAGGCTACCGAATAGCAGTGAGGGTCAAGGTCTGATAGTGGGGAAACTATAACCTCATTGAAAGAGTATACACAGTGAAGTAATAATAATAAACAATAGATAAAGTAGTAATATCATACAATAAAGTAAACAACAAAAGACTGATAGTATAAACAACTACAGCATATATATATATATAAATAATGATGCATGTCACAAGTATCTAGAAAAGAATACAAACAAGTCACAATGCTGGAAATACAATACTGAAACTAAAGTACAGAAAATAGTAAACTCCAACTACATCGCAAGCCTCAGCTTGGTCTCATGCTCTCCAGCTACAATAGCAGTCAAGTACCTGATGAAGAAGAGTGTTTTCTCTTATCTATATCTGCAACCATATAATCTATTTGGGCCCAAAATCATGACCCAAATAGGTTGTGACATGAATCCCAATAGGCAATCACCAAAATATTTGTGCCTAATAGTCAGTGAATATATATAGCTGGTAATATGCAGAAATGAAGTAATAAACTAAGAAGTACTCAAAAGTAAAAAAACCCATAGTTTTTTATTACATTCATTTTCATTTATAAATTATTCAAACCTTTGAATAATGTAACCTCGGGATCTAGCCCAAGATATGTATCTCCTTGTATGATAACAACAAGCAGACATCTCAAAAGACCATCTAAACAATCAAGTAAGACCGAGTCCAAGCTTGTGCTTTGTCTTGGAAGAATCGTCACAATCATTCAAACATTAAAAAGCAACCCTTTGGGAAAGTTCTCACAGTCTAACCCCTCTGGTTTAACCTATCATCAAATCAGTAAATAATGACCCTCTAGGAAAGATCACACCGTCTAACCGCTTTGATCCCACACGAAACTAATCATTTAGAAACAACCTCCTCAGTAGCTCTCACAGTCAATACCCCCTTGGTATGCATAGAAAAAATATAATATAATGACCCCATGGAAGCTCACACAGTCAATTTGTAATGACCCGAAATTTTGAATAAATCTTGTTTCCGTGTTATTTTATTTTTATACTCAACAAAACGGTTTCATTAGATAACAAAAGTATGATTAAAATGAGACCATTGGGTTTTGACTGTTATATGACCATTGGTCAATATGACCGATAGAAACTAAACGTTTCAATTTTTTGTCTCTAAATACAAGTGATCTTGGTTAATTAATATAGAAAGAAGATTTGATGGCCTCACCCAGTAGTCTTGGACCGATCGAAGCCCATCTAACAGAACTTGGGAAGGAGGTATCCCCACTGGACTTTTCTATGGACCAAACCCAAGCCAAACTTCATCGTGTGAAGCTAGAACGGAATCGCCTTCGTGAGAAGTTCAAACTGATAGAAATTACTACTTGTGCGATGTTGGCCGAGCCTCTCTCGGATTCTCTCACCTTAGCACACCTTACACTTAGGTCCTATGCAGGTGTGATAAGGGGCTATGTAAGGAGACCGTAACTGCCTTGTGTAATCCTTTGTTTTAAATAAAAATTTTGATTTCTTCTTATGATGAAGTTTATGAATTTTTGAAATGTCTGGATAAATATAGTATGCATATTTTTGATGAATTTTAGAGAAAGGATATTTTAAAAATGTTTATGTAAACCTTAAATAAAGAAAAATGTGTAATGATTTCCAAAAAATGGTCTTCTACAATTATGTTCAGTACAAAATTTAGAGTATAATAAGATCAACTTAATTTTTTATGAATAGTAAATTATGAATAGTGATTTTATGCTTAGGATTATTAATGTGACCAAATGGATTAGTAATCTCACTTAAAGAAATTATTAATATAATCTAGGCACCTTGATTAAGTAATGTGATTCAATAAAATGGTTAAATAACGGTTTCATAAATTATTAGTCAAGTATTAGTTTTTTCAGGTGAATAGTGACTTTTAATTAAAAAGTAATTTAAAAATATTTAGAAAATTATTTTTATAAAATGGACTTTATTTTTGAATTCAGAACATCGATATTATGCTAAGGTAACTTTTGGGGAATTTTCTGAAAAAAATGAATTTTCGGTGAATAGTGTGTTTATTTAAAAATTAAATTAAAAATATTTCAAAAAATATTTTTATGAAATGGAGTTCATTTTTGTAATCAGAGCATCGATTTTTGGTTAAGGTAAAATTTTGGGATTTTTCTGAAAAAAATGAATTTTCAGTGAATAGTAAAAATGCAGTTTTAGGGTTTCGGTATGTTAAATGACATCATAACTGTGTCATGATGATGTCATGAGATATTTTAAGGGATGGTAGAATAAAGGGGATAAATTATTTTATGAATGTACCAAGTGGCCAATACCATGGGCAAATACCATGGGCAAATACCATGGGAAAATACCATGGGCAAGCCCATGGTTTTGCCAAAACCACCAATGAGGTGTCCCTTGGCCATTAATGCCTTGTCCCCTCACTTTCCCTATAAATAACAAGACATACTCTCATCCATTCAACTCCAAACTCTCCCCCAACTAAGCTCTGGTCTCATTACCTCCCAAGAAGTCCTCCCAAGGTGCCCTCAAGCCCTCAAGGTCCCAACCTTTGAGTTTTAAGAGTTACGTTTAAGGTAAGGGATCCTACCTCTCTCTTTCTTTTCAAGTAATCGCTTTTATGTCATTTCTTTTATGCTCCATGCTCTTATGTTGGATGATGTTCTTTTATATTCATATTAGTTCCCTTTTCATGTTCATATGATGATATACCCCCTCTTTCTCTCATCAATTCATTTTAAGAAATTTTAAGTGGCGCCGTTAGGCTGCCGAATTTTTAAGGGACTCCTTCACCTTTCTCATTTTTCAAAGATCTATTTTCATGTCAAGTATTTCAAGTTTCTTTTTTATGTTGGGGTATGATATCTATATATATATTACTGATATTATATTTTAATATGATGAGAGACCCTATTTTGTCTCTTCAATTCAGTATTTTGAAGTTTTAAGTGGCGTCGTTAGGCTACCGAATTTTTAAGGGACTCGTTCACCTTTCTCATTTTTCAAAGATCTATTTTCATGTCAAGTCTTTCAAGTTCCTTTTGTATGTTGGGTTATGATCTCTATATCTATAATACTGATATTATATGTTCATATTATGAGATACCCTATTTGATCTCTTCAATTCAGTATTTTGATGTTTTAAGTGGCGCTGTTAGGCTGCCGAATTTTTAAGGGATTTTTTCACCCTTATCATTTTCAAGATCTATTTTCATGTCAAGTCTTTCAAGTTCCTTTTTAATAATGTTGGGGTATGATATATATATCTATCATACTGAACTCTTATATTCATATGATGAGAGACCCAATTTTATCTTGTTAATTCATTTTTGGTTGAAGTTTAAGTGACGCTGTTAGGCTGCCGGATTTTCATAAGAGAAATCTATTTTTTGTCTTCCTTCCATGTTTTTCATTTCAAATGGTATTTCATTCAAATTTCATTACCATGTTCATATATCCTTCATATTCGGTCCCTCTACTATTTTATGGGTCATTTATGATTGTTTGACCCGTGTCCCCTCTCTTTTCAATGCTTTCTAAAACCCCGAAACATAGTCGTTATGCTGCAGAATTTCTATCTCAAATGTCTCTCTATTTTTCTAAAGTTCTTTTATTTTATTAAGTTAATACTCAAATATCTCTCTTCTATAGGGGTATTCACATATATATCAAGTTGTTCTATTTTAAATTCTTGTATTCACATACATGAGACCCGCTTTCCCTTTCTGTGGGTTTAAAGTGATGTAAGGATCATGTCTTTAAAGAAGTTTTTAAAACGTTATGATTAGGAAATGAAACCCATTCCTTTTATGATATATGGGTTGTTTATGAAATGATTTATGATGATATATGTGGCTCAAATGATAATAAATACATTTCAAAGGTGTGCCCTGATAGCGCTCTAATGCATTGGGTAAGACTTAATCTCTAGAGATGACCATTTTTAACGACACCTTGGTGAATAACCTTGGTAATTTTTAATGACACCTTGGGGGTGGACCTTGGTGAAATGGAAATTATTGTCAATATTAAATGTTGTAGACAAATCTTCAAGTTATTAAATATATTATTTTTATTATGATATACATCATAATTTCTTTCTCATGCCTTAAAGTTCTTTTTCATGACATTGTTGATGTATCTCAAGTTCACATGTTAAATGTTTCCCTTGTTTCCCCTAATGGTCCTTCTTCTCACCCTTTCTTTTTATGTATGTCCCCAGGTTATGAGATGCAGTAATGAACCTATGATGAACATAAGGATAATCCTTTCAAGTGTTTAAGAAAAAAAATTGTTTTTATGTTTTAAGTTCCTGGTTTCCAAGACACTAAACCTTAAAGATCCTCGGTGTTGTAAAATGTAATGAAAAGTTATGTTATAAAAAGGCGGGATTCCATAGTTGGTATCAAAGGATGGTTTAGTTATTTGTGTAAATTAGGATATGAAAACTTTAGTAATAACCCTATAGAAAAGTTTAAATAAAGGAAATCTTCCTGGTATTTTGGTGAGTTTTGAGTAAGGGGTTGCCAAGAAAATACATCCCTATATGGATATGAGCAGGTAGAGGTGGCTTTGGCACATATGTACATAGGGGTAAAACCCAAAAACATTGCTTTGAGATACACTCAAATGGGAACTGGTACACGACAACGGGTCTTGCTGCACTTTTGGTTACGACACTCCCGAGGGATATTCTTTGGTAAATTCATAAGCTTAGTATGAACCATTATTAAAGGGACAAAGATAAAATAAAATAAAGATTCACATAAGAATATATGATCATGGATAACCTATATCGAAACCTAGGGGATCACAAGTTAGGGTATACTTTTCTTCTATAAGTTATTCTTCTATGCTTTAAGTTCCTTTTCAAGATTATTGGCTAAGTATTTAAGCCCCTAATTATACTTTCTTTTCTTAGTTAATGGTGTGAAATGAAAGAACATGTCCCAATAACCAATGTGATAGGAAATGTGATGATTTCCATATTAATATGACAGAGATGATTAGGGGATTAAAAGATGATTATTATTTTGGAAGATGTTCACTATTTTTGGAACCCTATTTGATCGAGGTAAATAGATTACTATGGTATTATCTTTGAGGAGTAATAGTTGACTTATATTTTGAAGAATAGGTGAATTTAAGGTGGACTTATAGTAATTTAGGTTACATATGGAAATGATTAACCTAACTTGGGTAAAATATGTTTAGGTTGGATACTTTTGTTATAAGATGTTAGGAGTGGTTGATGTTGTCTTGAGATGAACGATGAAGTTTATTTTGGAATACTATGTTATCAAATCCTTCTTGTATTTGGGTTTCAATCTTAGTTTGGTTTATTTTGAGGAATTTAAGAACAGTTATTTATGGAATGGTCTATGATTAACTTTGGGTAGTACCATGGAACTTTGAAGATTTAAAATTAGTTTCCCTTCCTATGGGATTCTTTATTTTGGAAGAGTTGTTTTATCTTACCCTTTCTGTTTTTGGGATAATGTTTAAAGATGGAAGAAATTGATAGTTAATATTTTGTGGATTACGTGACTCTTAAGAAGATGATTCTTGTGTTTTGATGAGACCAAGTGTTTTGAATGGTCATCATTTGGAGAAAAGATTAGTTTTAGTAGAAACTTATTAAATTATGAAACTCTACTTGAAGGTAGGTATATTTCCTTATGTTTTTGTTCTATGTAGTAAATGGATTCCTAAAAATTATGAAAAGGAACGTAAAACAAAAACGTTTTTGGTTTACGTTTCCTACTAGGTAATCAAAGACTGTTTACACACATAATAAGTTTGTGATTTTCTTGTGGTTAAATTTCTCCTAATCATGTTTTTATCACTCCCCCTCAGAACTTAACCCTTTGTTTTTTCTTCCATATCCATATTTTCCTACATGGAATCCTAGTATGGGTTAACTCTGGTGACCTTTGTACTTCCCTTTCTTTCTTTTAAAGTAATAGTTTTACTGACTCCTTTTCCGGTGTGGGACTTTCAATGAAATTTCAAAACCCAATTATAAAAATTGCAAGGACGCAATTTCTTAAGGGGGAAGATTGTAATGACCCGAAATTTTGAATAAATATCGTTTCCTAATTTTGTGTGTTATTTTATTTTTATACTCAATAAAACTGTTTCATTAGATAACATGAGTATGATTAAAATGAGACCGTTGGGTTTTGACTGTTATATGACCATTGGAAACTAAATGTTTCAATTTTTTTATCTCTAAATACAAGTGATCTTGGTTAGTTAATATAGAAAGAAGCTTTGATGGCCTCACCCAGTAGTCTTGGACCGATCGAAGCCCATCTAACAGAACTTGGGAAGGAGGTAGCCCCACTGGGCTTTGCTCTGTACCAAACCCAAGCCGAACTTCATCGTGTGAAGCTAGAATGGAATCGCCTTCACAATAAGCTCAAACTGGTAGAAATTACTACTCATGCGATTTTGGCCGAGCCTCTGTCGGATTCTCTCACCTTAGCACACCTTACACTTAGGTCCTATGCTTGTGTGATAAGGGGATATGTAAGGAGACCATAACTGCCTTGTGTAATCCTTTGTTTTAAATAAAAAATTTGATTTCTTCTTTTGATGAAGTTTATGAATTTTCAAATGTCTGGATAAATATAGTATGCATATTTTTGATGAATTTTAGAGAAAGGATATTTTAAAAAAATTTATGTAAACCTTAAATAAAGAAAAATGTGTAATTATTTTCAAAAAATGGTCTTCTACAATTATGTTCAGTACGAAATTTAGAGTCTAATAAGATCAACTTAATTTTTGATGAATAGTAAATTATGAATAGTGATTTTATGCTTATGATTAGTAATGTGACCAAATGGATTAGTAATCTCACTTAAAGAAATTATTAATATAATCTAGGCACCTTGATTAAGTAATGTGATTCAATAAAATGGTTAAATAACGGTTTCATAAATTATTAGTCAAGTATTATTTTTTTCAGGTGAATAGTGTTTTTCAATTAAAAATTAAATTAAAAATATTTAGAAAATTATTTTTATAAAATGGACTTTATTTTTGAATTCAGAACATCGATATTATGTAAGGTAATTTTTGGGGAATTTTCTGAAAAAAATGAATTTTTGGTGAATAGTGTATTTATTTAAAAATTAAATTAAAAATATTTAGAAAATTATTTTTATAAAATGAATTTCATTTTTGTAATCAGAGCATCGATTTTTGGTTAAGGTGAAATTTTGGGATTTTTCTGAGAAAGATGAATTTTCAGTGAATATTAAAAATGTAGTTTTAGGGTTTCGGTATGTTAAATGACATCATAACTGTTTCATGATTATGTCATGAGATATTTTAAGGGATGGTCGACTAAAGGGTATGAATTATTGTATGAGGTGTACCAAGTGGCCAATACCATGGGCAAATATCATGGGCAAACCCATGGTTTTGCCAAAACCACCAATGAGGTGCCCCTTGGCCATTAATGCCTTGTCCCCTCACTTTCCCTATAAATACCAAGCCATCCTCTCATCCATTTGACTCCCAACTATCCCCCAACAAAGCTCTGGTCTCATTACCTCCCAAGAAGTCCTCCCAAGGTTCCCTCAAGCCCTCAAGGTCCCAACCTTTGAGTTTTAAGAGTTACGTTTAAGGTAAGGGATCCTACCTCTCTCTTTCTTTTCAAGTAATTACTTTTATGTCATTTCTTTTATGCTCCATGATCTTATGTTGGAGGATGTTATTTTATATTCATCTTACTACTATTTTCATGTTCATATGATGAGATACCCTCTCTTTCTCTCATCAATTCATATTAATAAAGTTTAAGTGGCGCCGTTAGGCTGCCGGATTTTTATGGGACTCGTTCACCTTTCTCATTTTTCAAAGATCTATTTTCATGTCAAGTCTTTCAAGTTAATTTTTTATGTTGTGGTATTATATCTATCTCTATCATACTGATATTATATGTTCATACGATGAGAGACCCTATTTTATCTCTTCAATTCAGTATTTTGAAGTTTTAAGTGGCGTCGTTAGGCTGCCGAATTTTTAAGGGACTCGTTCACCTTTCTAATTTTTCAAAGATCTATTTTCATGTCAAGTCTTTCAAGTTCCTTTTTTATGTTGGGGTATGATCTCTATATATATCATACTGATATTATATGTTCATATGATGAGATACCCTATTTGATCTCTTCAATTCAGTATTTTGAAGTTTTAAGTGGCGCCGTTAGGCTGCCGAGTTTTTAAGGGATTCTTTCACCCTTCTCGTTTTCAAGATCTATTTTCATGTCAAGTCTTTCAACTTAATTTTTAATTATGTTGTGGTATGATATATATATCTATTATACTTAACTCTTATGTTCATATGATGAGAGACCCTATTTGATCTTGTCAATTCATTTTTGGTTGAATTTTAAGTGACGTCGTTAGGCTGCCGGATTTTCATAAGAGAAATCTAATTTTTGTCTTCCTTCCATGTTTTTCATTTCAAATGGTATGTACTTAAAATTTAATTACCATGTTCATATATCCTTCATATTTGGTCCCTCTACTGTTTTATGGGTCATTTATGATTGTTTGACCCATGTCCCCTCTCTTTTCAATGTTTTCTAAAACCCTGAAACATAGCCGTTATGCTGCAGAATTTCCATCTCAAATGTCACTCTCTTTTTCTAAAGTTCTTTTATTTTATTAAGTGAATACTCAAAGATATATCTTCTATAGGGGTATTCACATATATACCAAGTTTTTCTATTTTAAATTCTGGTATTTACATACATGAGACCCGTTTTCCCTTTCTGTGGGTTTAAAGTGACGTAAGGATCATGTCTTTAAAGCAGTTTTTAAAACGTTATGATTATGAAATGAAACCCATTCCTTTTATGATATATGGGTTGTTTATGAAATTATTGATGATGATATATGTGGCTAACATGATAATAAATACATTTCAAGGGTGTGCCCTGATAGCGCTCCAATGCATTGGGTAAAGACTTAATCTCTAGAGATGACCATTTTTAACAACGCCTTGGTGAATAACCTTGGTAATTTTTAATGACACCTTGGGGATGGACCTTGGTGAAATGGAAATGATTGTCAATATTAAATGTTGTAGCCACATCTTCAAGTTATGAAATACATTATTTTTATTATGATATTCCTAATGATTTATTTCTCATGCCTTAAAGTTCTTTCTGATGATATTGTTGATGTATCTCAAGTTTACATGTTAAATGTTTCCCTTGTTTCCCTTATTGGGCCTTCTGCTCACCCTTTATTTTGATGTATGTCCATAGGTTATGAGATGCATTAATGAAACTAGGATGAACATAAGTAGAATCCTTTCAAGTGTTTAAGAATAATTTTTTTTTTCATGTTTTAAGTTCTTAGTTTCCAACACACTAAACCTTAAAGATCCTCAGTGTTGTAAAATGTAATGAAAAGTGATGTTATAAAAAGGCGGGATTCTATAGTTGGTATCAAAGGATGGTTTAGTTATTTGTGGAAATTAGGATATTAAAACTTTAGGAAGAACCCTATAGAAAAGTTTAAATAAAGGAAATCTTCCTGGTATTTTGGTGAGTTTTGAGTAAGGGGTTGCCAAGAAAATACATCACTGTCTGGATACGAGCAGGTAGAGGTGGCTCTGGCATAGATGTACATAGGGGTAAAACCTAAAAACACCACTTTGAGATAGACTCAAACGGGAACTAGTACACGACAATGGGCCTTTCTTCACTCTTGGTTACGACACTCCAATGGGATATGATTTGGTAAATTCATAAGCTTATTATGAACCATTATTAAAGGGATAAAGATAAAATAAAATAAAGATTCACATAAGAATATATGATCATGGATAACCTATATTGGAACCTAGGGGATCACAAGTTAGGGTATACTTTTCTTCTATAAGTTATCTTTCTATGCTTTAAGTTCCTTTTCATAATTATTGGCTAATTATTTAAGCCCCTAATTATACTTTCTTTTCTTAGTTAATGGTGGGAAATGGAAGAACATGTCCCAACAACCAATGTGATAGGAAATGTGATGATTGTCGTATTAATATGACAGAGATGATTAGGGTATTAAAAGATGATTATTATTTTTGAAGATGTTCACTATTTTTGTGTACCCTATTTGATCGAGGTAAATAGATTACTATGGTATTTTCTTTGAGGAGTAAAGGTTGACTTATATTTTGAAGAATCAATGAATTTAAGGTGGACTTATAGTAATTTAGGTTACATATGGAAATGATTAACCTATCTTGGGTAAAATATGTTTAGGTTAGCTAATTTTGTTATAAGATGTTAGGAGTGGTTGATGTTGTCTGGAGATGAACGATGAAGTTTATTTTGGAAGACTATGTTATCAAATCCTTCTTGTATTTGGGTTTCAATATTAGTTTGGTTTATTTTGAGGAATTTTAAGAATAGTTATTTATGGAATGGTATATGATTAACTTTGGGTAGTACCGTGGAACTTTGAAGATTTAAAATTAGTTTCCCTTCCTATGGGATTCTTTCTTTTGGAAAAGTTGTTTTATCTTACCCTTTCTTTTTTTGGGATAATGTTTAAATATATAAGAAATTGATAGTTAATATTTTGTGGATTACGTGACTCTCAAGAAGATAATTCTTTTGTTTTGATAAGACCAAGTGTTTTGAATGCTCATCGTTTGGAGAAAAGATTAGTTTTGTTAGAAACTTATTAAAGGATGAAACTCTACTTGAAGGTAGGTATATTTCCTTATGTTTTTGTTCTATGTAGTAAATGGATTCCTCAAAATTATGAAAAGGAACGTAAAACAAAAACATTGTTGGTTTATGTTTCCTACTAGGTAATCAAAGACCATTTACACACATCATAAGTTTGTGATTTTCTTGTGGTTAAATTTCTCCTAATCATGTTTTCTATCACTCTCCCTCAGAACTTGACCCTTTGTTTTTTCTTCCGTATCCATATTTTCCTACATGGAATCCTAGTATGGGTTAACTCGGGTGACCTTTGTACTTCCCTTTCTTTCTTTTAAAGTAATAGTTTTACTGACTCCTTTTCCGGTGTGGGACTTTCAATGAAATTTCAAACACCAATTATAAAAATTGCGAGGACACAATTTCTTAAGTGGGGAAGATTGTACCGACCCGAAATTTTGAATAAATCTTGTTTCCTAATTTTGTGTGTTATTTTATTTTTATACTCAAAAAAACTGTTTCATTATATAACATGAGTATGATTAAAATGATACCGTTGGGTTTTGACTGTTATATTACCATTGGTCAATATGATAGCTGGAAACTAAATGTTTTGATTTTTTTGTCTCTAAATACAAGTGATCTTGGTTAATTAATATATAAAGAAGATTTGATGGCCCCACTCAGTAGTATTGGACCGATCGAAGCCCATCTAACAAAACTTGTGAATGAGGTAGCCCTACTGGGCTTTACTCTGGACCAAACCCAAGCTGAAATTCATCGCGTGAAGCTAGAAAGGAATCGTCTTTGCGAGAAGTTCAAACTGATAGAAATTACTACTCGTGCGATGTTGGCTGAGCCTCCCTCGGATTCTCTCACCTTAACACACCTTAAACTTAGTTCATATGCTGGTGTGATAAAGGGCTATGTAAGGAGATCGTAACTGCATTGTGTAATCCTTTGTTTTAAATAAAAATTTTGATTTCTTCTTATGATGAAGTTTATGAATTTTCAAATGTACGGATAAATATAGTATGCATATTTTTTATGAATTTTAGAGAAAGGATATTTTAAAAATATTTATGTAAACCTTAAATAAAGAAAAATGTGTAATTATTTTCAAAAAATGGTCTTCTACAATTATTTTCAGTACGAAATTTAGAGTAATAAAATCAATTTAATTTTGGATGAATAGTGAATTATGAATAGTGATTTTATGCTTAGGATTAGTAATGTGACCAAATGGATTAGTAATCTCACTTAAGGAAATTATTAATATATTCTAGGAACCTTGATTAAGTAATGTGATTCAATAAAATGGTCAAATAACGGTTTCATAAATTATTAGTCAAGTATTAGTTTTTTCGGGTGAATAGTGTTTTTTAATTAAAAATTAAATAAAAGTTATTTAGAAAGTTATTTTTATAAAATGGACTTTATTTTTGAATTCAGAACATCGATATTATGCTAAGGTAATTTTTGGGGAATTTTCTGGAAAAAAAAAAGAATTTTCTGTGAATAGTGTATTTATTTAAAAATTAAATTAAAAATATTTAGAAAATTATTTTTATAAAATGAAGTTCATTTTTGTAATCAGAGCATCAATTTTTGGTTAAGGTGAAATTTTGGAATTTTTCTGAGAAAGATGAATTTTCAGTGAATAGTAAAAATGCAGTTTTAGGGTTTCGGTATGTTAAATAACATCATAAATGTGTCATGATGATGTCATGAGATA
The DNA here is from genome assembly GCA_963277665.1 of Viscum album. Classification (NCBI taxonomy): domain Eukaryota; kingdom Viridiplantae; phylum Streptophyta; class Magnoliopsida; order Santalales; family Viscaceae; genus Viscum; species Viscum album. The sequence continues at coordinate 24,398,750 of OY728132.1, read as the reverse complement.
TTTTAAGGGATGGTCGACTAAAAAGGATGAATTATTGTATGAGGTGTACCAATTGGCCAATACCATGGGCAAATACCATGGGAAAGCCCATGGTTTTGCCAAAACCACCAATGAGGTGTCCCTTGGCCATTAATGCCTTGTCCCCTCACTTTACCTATAAATACCAAGTCATCTTCTCATCCATTCGACTCCCAACTCTCCCCCAACAAATCTCCGGTCTCATTACCTCCCAATAATTCCTCCCAAGGTGCCCCCAAGCCCTCAAAGTCCCAACCTTTGAGTTTTAAGAGTTACGTTTAAGGTAAGGGATCATACCTCTCTCTTTCTTTTCAAGTAATCGCTTTTATGTCATTTATTTTATGCTCCATGATCTTATGTTGGAGGATGCTCTTTTATATTCATCTTACTGCTCTTTTAATGTTCATATGATGAGATACCCTCTCTTGCTCTCATCAATTCATTTTAAGAAAGTTTAAGTGGCGCCGTTAGGCTGCCGAATTTTTAAGGGACCCGTTCACCTTTCTCATTTTCAAAGATCTATTTTCATGTCAAGTCTTTCAAGTTTCTTTTTTATGTTAGGGTATGATCTCTATATATATCATAATGATCTTATATTTTCATATGATGGGAGACCCTATTTTATCTCTTCAATTCAGTATTTTTGAAGTTTTAAGTGGCGCCGTTAGGCTGCCGAATTTTTAAGGGACTCGTTCACCTTTCTCATTTTTCAAAGATCTATTTTCATTTCAAGTCTTTCAAGTTCCTTTTTTATGTTGGGGTATGATATATATATCTATCATACTGATATTATATTTCCATATTATGAGATACCCTATTTGATCTCTTCAATTCAGTATTTTGAAGTTTTAAGTGGCGTCGTTAGGCTGCCGAATTTTTAAGGGGTTCTTTCACCCTTCTCGTTTTCAAGATCTATTTTCATGTCAAGTCTTTCAAGTTCCTTTTTAATGATTTTGGGGTATGATATCTATATATATCATACTTAACTCTTATTTTCATATGATTAGAGACCCTATTTGATCTTGTCAATTCATTTTTGGTTGAAGTTTAAGTGACGTCGCTAGGCTGCCGGATTTTCATAAGAGAAATCTAATTTGTGTCTTCCTTCCATGTTTTTCATTTCAAATGGTATGTCCTTAAAATTTCGTTACCATGTTCATATATCCTTCATATTCAGTCCCTATAATGTTTTATGGGTCATTTATGATTGTTTTACCCATGTCCCCTCTCTTTTCAATGTTTTCTAAAACCCCGAAATATAGTTGTTATGCTGCAGAATTTCCGTCTCAAATGTCTCTCTCTTTTTCTAAAGTTCTTTTATTTTATTAAGTGAATACTCAAAGATCTCTCTTCTATAGGGGTATTCACATATATACCAAGTTTTTCTATTTTAAATTATGTTATTTATATACATGATACCTGTTTTCCCTTTCCGTGGGTTTAAAGTGACGTAAGGATCATGTCTTTAAAGCAGTTTTTAAAACGTTATGATTATGAAATGAAACCAATTCCTTTTATGCTATATGGATTTTTTATGAAATGATTGATGATGATATATGTGGCCCACATGATAATAAAGACATGTCAAGGGTGCGCCCTGATAGCGCTTCAATGCATTGGGTAAAGACTTAATCTCTAGAGATGACCATTTTTAACGACGTCTTGGTGAATAACCTTAGTAATTTTTAATGACACCTTGGGGATGGACCTTGGTGAGACGGAAATGATTTTCAATATTAAATGTTGTAGCCACATATTCAAGTTATGAAATAAGTTATTTTTATTATGATATGCCTAATGATTTCTTTCTCATGCCTTGAAGTTCTTTTTCATGACATTGTTGGTGTATCTCAAGTTCACATGTTAAATGTTTCCCTTGTTTCCCTTACTGGGCCTTCTGATCACCCTTTATTTTGATGTATGTCCCTAGGTTATGAGATGCAGTAATGAACCTAGGATGAACATAAGGAGAATCCTTTCAAGTGTTTAAGAAGAATATTTTTTTTTTGTTTTCATGTTTTAAGTTCCGGGTTTCCAAGACACTAAACCTTAAAGATCCTCAGTGTTGTACAATGTAATGAAAAGTTATGTTATGAAAACGCGGGATGCCATAGTTGGTATTAAAGGATGGTTTATTTATTTGTGGAAATTAGGATATTAAAACTTTAAGAAGAATCTGATCGTACCACGATTCACTGTTTTATTCCACCCTTACACCGCAGTTTTAAACTAGTTTTGTAATGAATATTCCAAATATAATAATAAATTTCACTTCATGTTTGAATAAGTCAATTAATATTAATAAATATTATAATGGTAAATGTTACTTGTTTTTATTGTTTCAATGTAGGTGGAGGTGATTTGGAGGGCCTTTGATGAAGTGGAAGAAAAATGGGCCAAAGTTGCATGGATCCATGGACATCTGTCCACTGTTTTGCATAGTACACGAAATCCGTGCATCCAAATGGGCTGAAATTTTGTGGGACTGTCCAAAACTTAATAGGATACATTTCATATTAAGTAACCCAATGCTTATTAGGCTTATATTGGGCCCATCCGAACTTATCTGTCCAAGCCACCAAATTTGGACCAAGTCAAATGCGGTGTTCTATATTTTATCAATATCTTGAGATGTAGTTGTCCAAAGGGTGCCAAAATTTCTGTGGAGATATTAAAGAGTTAGGGATACAACTTTTCTATTTTCTCCAAAGCGAGATAAGACTGTCTGAAGGCCGAAACTTGTGGTACAAGTGGATTGAAGAAATCTGTGTGCCTAAACCACCTTCCAATTTTCCTATAAAATGGAACCTTGGGCTCCCCATTTGCAAGTTCGGCCAAGAGGCAAGGTGCTGCCATTTTGGAGTCTCCAAGGAGTCTTCTCAACATCCCTAGAGGTTCTGGAGGATATGGGAAGTTCTACCCCAACATCTTTCTCTTCCTCCTCTGCCATGGGTTTCTAAACCCCTTGTGATCACCCGGGGAGGAATGTGATGTACATCCCGAGATTCATGTTTTTAATATTTGAATGATCTTTTAAATTCCAGATTTTTGTGTTGTTTTTCATCATCCTATATTATTATTTTATTGAGTTATGTACTGGTATGTCATGCTCAACTCATATAATCATGTTTGGGGGTACCCATTCATGTGATGTTTCACACACCGTTCACCACTTTCTTTCCCCCTTTCAATTGCGGTGTTTGTGTGGTTTATATTGGTAAATTGAACTCACACAAGTACTGTCAAGGCCATGTAAATTTATGTCATGGTATCACAAAGAAATAACATACAAATCTGGACAGTTCATCGAGTTTTTCGTGTGTTTCCTTGGTGAGTTTTGGTTATGAAGTCAAACACAATTCATTCAATCATCGGCGGTGTCTGGTGAATCATTGTGTGTTTTTGACTGAACCCTAGGAGGTATCCTAGTATAAACTCAGTAAAATTATAGTTCTAGGTGTTACAAACTAGGTATTAAAATATCATAACCTTATATCATGAAGCGATGAAGGATAAACATCATACGAGTACCCCGGGTTGATCACGCTTAATTAATTCTGTTAATCTCTACTTTGTTTTATAGCTTCTATTTTCTATTGTCATCTTTAATCATCAAACCCAAGTATTATAAAACCCCATTTCCCTTTTTAATTTCATAATCAGAACCACATTTTAGAATTAATGATCTAAGGCTCCGTCGAGAGACGACCTAGGGTTGCTGCTATACTGCAGAAATTCTAGTCAAAATTGAACAACTAATTTGACGCGTTCGACAACGCGGTCAAATTTTGGCGCCGTTTCCAGGGAGCCAAGATCATTTTTTTTCTTTATTTTATTTTATTTATTTATTTTCTTTCTTAATTATTACTCCTTTAAATACCCCACCCCCATTTGATTGTTTTTTGTTTTGGGTTTTGTCTTTATTTTTTGTTGTTTTTTTGGTGTGTTCTTTATCTCTCTCTCTCTCTCTCTCTCTCTCTCTCTTATTCCACATCTCCCTCTCTAATTCTATAGTATAAAAGTCTATTCTTCTTTCACCCTTATTAAGTTTCTCTTTTATCCATCTTAAATCAAAAAAAAACACAACAAATAATCAATCAATCAAACTGAACATCATTGTTGTATGACAAGATCTGGTAAAGGAACACTACTTGAATTTGATCCTGAAATTGAAAAGTCACTTCACACACAAATCAAGGCATCTAGAGAAGGTCAATAAAGTAACATTGTGGAACCCCATTTAGAACCTCAAGTGGTTCTAAACCAACCTAAAATTGAACCCAATCAAACCCAAGAAAACATGGTTGTAAATAATCGAACTTTAAAAGAACTTACTACCCCTGATGTGGAGTACCAACCTGCGTACATCCAATATCCTGAGGAAGCAGCCAACTTTGAGCTTAGATCAGGTCTCATCCACCTTCTTACAAAATTCCATGGTCTTCCCGGAGAGGAACCTCACAAACATCTAAAAGAGTTTCATATAGTGTGCTCCACCATGAAACCCCAAAATGTGTCTGAGGACCTCATTAAGTTTAGGGCCTTCCCTTTCTCCCTTGATGGTGTAGCCAAAGATTGGCTATACTATTTTCATTCCACAATTGGGGGCTGGAATGACCTAAAAAGACTTTTTCTAGAAAATTTCTTCCCTGCCTCCTGAACTGCATCAATTAGGAAAGAAATCTGTGGAATTAGGCAATCGCAAGGAGAGACCCTTCATGAATACTGGGAGAGATTCAAAAGACTTTGCTCAAGATGTCCCCGCCACCAGATTAGTGAACAACTTTTAATTCAATACTTCTATGAGGGGCTTATCCCCATGGATCGTGGAATGATTGATGTTGCGGCTGGTGGTGCCCTAGTTGACAAAACTCCTTCTGTCGCTCGTGACTTAATAGCCAACATGGCTCAAAATGCACAACAATTTGGTACACGAGCTATTGCACCAACCTGAGGAGTTCATGAGGTAAGTCATTCATCCCTAGAACAACAGGTAGATACTAAACTTGATGAGATGCATACCCTTCTAAGGCAATTAGCTCAAGCACAAGGTAACTCACTCTCTACTTCTATTCCATTACATTGTGGGATTTGTTCTGATAACACTCATTTTTCTGACCAGTGACCACAACTTCAAGATTCATCTGAGTCTTGTGTAGCTGTGTTCCCAGGGCGTCCATTCCAACAAGCGCCACCCTTCAAGCAAGAACAATTAATGCCAAATCCAAATCCAGGGTGGCAAGCACAACCCCAATACCGACAAGGAGGAAACTCAAGATACCCAAAGAAAAATTGGTATCAACAAGGCCAAGGTATGAAACCTTCTTATCCTTCAACTTCTCAAAACAATCATCCTCCTCCTCCTCCCAAATCTGAACCAAGCCTCGAGGACATGGTGAAACAAATGGCAACCCAGAACCTTCAGTTCCAACAGACCACACAATCAGCTATTCAAGACCTACGAACCCAAGTGGGGAAATTGGCAAACACCATCGATGAGCTTAAGATGCAAGGTTCTGGACAACTACCATCCCAACCCATTTCCAATCCAAAGGACAAAGGTAATGTATGTGCAGTTACACTTCATAGTGGTAAAGAAGTTTCTCCTTCTACTGATTCTACACAGCAGGTATGTCCCCCTCATGAAAACTCTCTTTCCCAACCCTCAAAAACTTCATGTAAAGAAAAACAAGACAAAAATGGTAATCGAATAGTCATTGATGATTCAAATGAACAATCCATTCCTCTTCCTTTCCCTCAAAGACTCTCTAAATCTAAGAAAAACTTTGATAATGAGATTTATAATGAAATAATGGATACATTTAAAAAAGTTCAAGTTAATATTCCATTGTTGGATGCAGTCAAGAAAATTCCCCGTTATGCCAAATTTCTTAAAGAGCTTTTCACCCATCGATGAAGGCTGAAGGGGAATGAGAGAGTCAACCTGGGAAGGAATGTCTCAGCCTTGATTCAACCAGCAATTCCAACCAAATGCAAGGATCCCGACACATTCACCATACCTTGTACCATAGGGGAGACCTTCTTTTCTGATGTTATGCTAGATTTAGGTGCTTCCATTAATGTAATGCCTCACTCTGTGTACACTTCCTTACAGGTTGGAGAGCTTCAACCAACAGGAATTGTTGTGCAACTTGCCAACCGGAGTACAACACATCCAAAAGGAGTGATTGAGGATGTCCTGGTTAGAGTGAAGAATCTCATCTTCCCCGCTGATTTCTACATTCTTGAGATGGAAGATACCCGAACCCAAGGACATGCCCCTCTCATACTTGGGAGGCCATTCCTAAAAATAGAAAAGACGATCATCAACGTTCACAATGGTACGCTGTCCATGGAATTCGGAGGAGAAAAGGTAAGTTTTAACATCCTTGAGGCTATGAAACACCCCGTTGAAGAGCACTCCACTCTTCTTGTCTATTCGATGGAAGTGCTCTCAAATAATGCACACACACACAATTCTCTCCTCAACCCAAACTCTGATTCTTTTTTGTTTTCTTCACCCTTGGATGATTTGAGTTTTGGTTCTTCTTTTGAATGTTGTGTGGGTTCAGAAAAATGTAAATTTTGTGCTTTAATTGATGAGTGTGTTTATTATGAGGTACCCATGACTATCGATGATTCTGCAAATCTCATTTCAATAGATTCTCTTTCCTTTGAGAATAAACATGAGCAGATAGATAGTTTCATGGACCTCACTCCCCCTAAATCCCCTCCCTCAATCCAGAAACAACTGGTGTTTGAACTTAAACAACTTCCTTCTAATTTAAAATATGCATATCTTGAGGGTATTGACCAATTTCCTGTCATTATTTCCAATAAACTCTCTCCACAACAGGAATTGAAACTGCTCAAACTTTTGAGAGAGTGTAAAAAGGCAATAGGATGGACATTGGCTGATATTCCCGGGATTATCCCATCTATTTGTATGCACCATATAATTTTGGATGATGAGGCTAATCCCGTAAGACAATCTCAACGCCGGTTCAATCCCACTCTCCTTGAAGTGGTAAAATTGGAAGTCAGTAAATTACTTGCGGTAGGGATCATTTATCCTATATCTGATAGCAAATGGGTTATTCCAGTACAAATTGTGCCTAAAAAAACAGGAATAACAGTTGTGTCAAATGAAAGGAATGAATTGGTTCCAATGCGTGTGCAAAATAGTTGGCGAGTCTGTATTGACTACCGTCGACTGAATCAAGCCACGCGGAAGGACCACTTTCCTTTACCTTTCATTGACCAAATGTTAGAACGATTGGCTGGTAAGTCCCATTATTGTTTCCTTGATGGCTATTCGGGTTATTTCCAAATTCATATAGCCCCTGAGGATCAAGAAAAGACAACATTTACCTGTCCATTTGGCACATTTGCATACAGAAGGATGCCATTCGGTCTATGTAATGCTCCTGGTACTTTTCAGCGATGTATGTTGAGTATTTTTTCTAAGTACCTTGAGAGTTGTATGGAAGTCTTTATGGATGATTTCACGGTTTATGGTTCTTCTTTTGATGATTGTTTGAAAAACCTAGGTTTTGTCCTCCTCCGCTGCATTGAAAAATATCTTGTTTTAAATTATGAAAAATGTCATTTAATGGTTGAGCGGGGGATAGTTCTTGGGAATATCATTTCAAATAAGGGAATTCAGGTTGATAAATCTAAAATTGAATTAATTTCATCCCTTCCATGTCCAAAATGTGTTCGTGAGGTGCGGTCTTTCTTGGTTCATGCTGGTTTTTACCGCCGATTCATTAAAGACTTTAGTAAGATCGCACTTCCCTTATCTCGGTTGTTACAAAAGGATTCTGAATTTGTTTTTGATAAAAATTGTGAGGTTGCATTAAATTCACTAAAAAAGAGTCTCACATCACCTCCCATAATCCAACCACCAAGGTGGGATCTCCCCTTCGAGCTTATGTGTGATGCCTCTAACTTTGCAGTTGGGGCAGTTTTATCACAAAGGGTTGAAAAGGCTCCTCATGTCATTGCGTATGTCTCGCGTACCCTTGACCCTGCCCAGGTAAACTACACAACCACAGAAAAAGAACTCCTTTCTATTGTGTTTGACTTGGAAAAATTCCGTTCATATCTTCTTGGGTCAAAAGTGATTGTGTTTTCTGACCATGTTGCCCTTCGTTTCCTCCTAAAGAAACCTGAAGCCAAGCCCCGCCTCATTCGGTGGATGCTCTTCCTCCAAGAGTTTGACCTTGAGATTAGAGATAAGAGAGGAGTGTAGAATGTTGTAGCTGACCACATTAGTAGGATTTCCCCACCATTGGACCATCATGTTGACTCACCCCTACCCATTGGAGAATTCTTCCCTCATGAGAACCTTTGTGATGTTGTGGACCTTACCCCCTGGTATGCGGACATTGTGAATTTTCTAGCAACATCTAGGGTCCCCACTGATTTTAGCACTTCACAATCCCAGAGACTTAAACATGAATCTCGATGGTACATTTGGGATGACCCATACTTGTGGAGAATTCGTAGTGACCAGGTTGTTCGTAGGTGTGTCCCTGACCATGAGTTCACCTCTGTTTTGACCTTCTGCCACACCTTGGCATGTGGGGGCCACTTTGGCTCTCAACGTACAGCTCGAAAGGTCCTTGACTTAGGATTATATTGGACAACATTGTATATACATGCCCATAGGTTTTGTAAATCATGTACTCGATGTCAATTCACAGGGAATATCTCCAAGAGGAATGAAATGCCCCAACAGCCCATGTTATTTTGTGAGATCTTCGATGCATGGGGCATTGACTTCATGGGGACTTTTCCAAATTCATTTGGATTTGTGTACATCTTATTGGTTGTTGACTATGTATCTAAATGGGTGGAAGCAAAGTCCACCAGGACCGATGACTCTCGAGTGGTTGTTGATTTTGTGAGGTCCCAGATTTTCAGTAGGTTTGGTCTACCAAGATTCATCATTAGTGATCAGGGTTCACATTTTTGCAATCGTAACATGAAAAACTTGCTTCGTAAGTATGGGGTTGTTCATAAAGTCTCCACTTCATATCATCCCCAAACTAACGGACAAGCATAAATTTCAAATCGGGAAGTTAAGCGAATCTTGGAGAAAACGGTACAACCCAATAAGAAAGATTGGAGTTTGCGCTTGGATGATGCACTTTGGGCGTACCGTACTTCTTTTAAAACACCGATCGGAATGTCACCATATAGTATTGTGTTTGGAAAATCTTGTCACCTCCCGGTGGAGGTAGAACACCGTGCATATTGGGCTGTTAAACAATGTAATATGAACCTTTCAGATGCAGGTGAGGAAAGAAAGTTGTAGATTCAAGAGTTGGAAGAAATTCGACGTGATGCATATGACAACTCCCGAATCTATAAAGAGAAGACAAAGGCTATTCATGATAGCAAGATTCACCAGCGGAAGTTCCATATTGGTGAGAAGGTCCTCATGTACAATTCCAGGCTTAAGATCCACCCAGGTAAGCTTCGTTCCCGATGGCTCGGTCCTTATACCGTTACTAATGTTTACCCTTTTTGTGCAATACATGTTTTGCATGAGCAGAGTGGACAAAGTCTTACCATCAATGGGCAGCGACTTAAACACTTCTATGAAGATTTTCCAAAGAATCCGGTGGAGGAAATCTACCTTCTCGACGCATCATACCAATAAAACACACCAGGTTTTATCCTTCCTTCTCACATTTTCAATTATTTCAGTGAGGACACTGCACATTCTAGGTGTGGGGGGGTGGATACATTCCTGGGTTAGTTAGGATTTTTTTCATCTTTTTCTCCTTTTGTTTTCTCTTTCTGGCCTTCTTTATGGTATTTTTATTTTTCCCCATCAACAATTTCGAAATTCCATGATGTGGCGACCATAAAGTGGGGAAAGTAAAAATACCATAACAAAGGCTAGAAAGAGAAAGTGTATTAGTTTACCATCAAGGAGTGATTTTTAGTGAATTGGTTTTATGTCAATGATATAAATGGTTGTATCTATGTGAAACCTTTGAGATGGTTTTTTCCCTTTGTGTGAGTAGTTTTTTGGAAAACTGTGTCACGAATATCTCCACAAATTTTTTTCACCAAACCACAAAGTGTGATTATTTCTCACTTAATATAAGGTAAATATATGTTGGGTTAATATTTTTCATCTTTAAATGATATTTCCATATGTTCGTTCCTTATCCGATCTGTTTCATTACTATACCAGATTGACCTATGAGTGTGTACCTAATGTCCGACTGTTGTACGCCCTCAAAAAAAAATTGTTGTGTCTTGGGCAGGTCAAAAACCACTCTTCCTCAACCTTTGATCTTGTTATAACTATTTCAATTAGTGTCGTGAGGAGATCAAACAAGGGTTGAGAGATGAGTGTGAGATTTGTTCCAATTGCAACTTCAAAAAAATATATAATAAATGAGGGGAGTGATGAAATGTGCAACATATGGGGATATCTAGGTCGGGAGCTTATGGTTTGACTACTGGGAATGCTTAAATGAGTGGGTCTTGAAATATTATTGCAAAGGATGTAGGACAGGTTCGGTGACAAAATCATTTAAGCTGAAAAATGTTAAAATAACATATATTTATTGGATAGCAAGTGGAAATAATAGCATGGAATGGTTTTCACACACACACATGGAGATTTAGTGTCATTGTTTACTTCTGAATTCCTTTCTCAATTGGGTATTATGAATCTTTTTGAATTTCGCTATGATATGATTTATGAGACATCTTTTTTCACTAGGAAGAACTCCTTGGTGTGGTTCGTGCATTGATAAATTTACTTTAAATAAAATTTCCTCAAATGATAAATATTCAGGATGTTGGCAATATATATATATGAATCATTGTATTTGGATATGTGACTTTGCCCAGGAGTGCAAATGTTTAGGTGTGGGGGTGTGATCGTACCACGATTCACTGTTTTATTCCACCCTTATACCGCAGTTTTAAACTAGTTTTGTAATGAATATTCCAAATATAATAATAAATTTTACTTCATGTTTGAATAAATCAATTAATGTTAATAAATATTATAATGGGAAATGTTACTTTTTTTTATTGTTTCAATGTAGGTGGAGGTGATTTGGAGAGCATTTGATGAAGTGGAAGAAAAATGGGCCAAAGTTGCATGGATCCATGGACATCTGTACACTGTTTTGCATAGTACACAAAATCCGTGCAACCAAATGGGCTGAAATTTTGTGGGCCTGTCTAAAACTTAATAGGATACATTTCATATTAAGGAACACAATGCTTATTCGGATTCTATGGGGCCCATACTAACTGATCTGTCCAAGCCACTGAATTTGGACCAGGTCAAATGTGGTGTTCTGTATTTTATCAATATCTTGAGCTGTAGTTTTCCAAAGGGTGCCAAACTTTCTCTGGACATAGTCAAGAGGTAGGTCTACAACTTTTATATTTTCTCCAAAGCGAGATAAGACTTTCTGAAAGCCGAAACTCGTGGTACAAGTGGATTGAAGAAATATGTGTGCCTAAACCACCTTCCAATTTTCCTATAAAATGGCACCTTGGGCTCCCCATTTGCAAGTTCGGCCAAGAGGCAAGGTGCTGACATTTTGGAGTCCCCAAGGAGTCTTCTAAACATCCCTAGAGATTCTGGAGCCTATGGGAAGTTCTACCCCAACATCTTTCTCTTCCTCCTCTCCCATGGGTTTCTAAACCCCGTGTGATCACCCGGGGAGGAATGTGATGTACATCCCGAGCTTCATGTTTGTAATATTTGAATGATCTTTTAAATTCCAGATTGTTGTGTTTTTTTTCATCATACTCTATTCTTATTTTATTGAGTTATGTACTGGTATGTCATGCTCAACTCATATGATCATGTTTGGGGGTACCCATTCATGTGATGTTTCACACACCGTTCACCACTTTCTTTCCCCCTTTCAATTGCAGTGTTTATGTGGTTTATATTGGTAAATTGAACTCACAAAAGTACTATCAAGGCCATTTACATTTATGTCATGGTATCACAAATAAATAACATAAAAATCTGGACAGTGCATCGAGTTTTTCGTGTGTTTCCTTGGTGAGTTTTGGTTATGAAGTCAAACACAATTCATTCAATCATCGGCGGTGTCCGGTGAATCATTGTGTGTTTCTGACTGAACCCTAGGAGGTATCCTAGTATAAAATCAGTAACATTATAGTTATAGGTGTTACAAACCAAGGATTAAAAGATCATAACCTTATATCATGAAGCGATGAAGGATAAACATCATACGAGTACCCCGGGTTGATCACGCTTAATTAATTCTGTTAATCTCTACTTTGTTTTATAGCTTCTATTTTCTATTGTCATCTTTAATCATCAAACCCAGGTATTATAAAACCCCATTTCCCTTTTTAATTTCATAATCATAACCAAATTTTAGAATTAATGATCTAAGGCTCCGTCGAGAGACGACCTAGGGTTGCTGCTATACTGTAGAAATTCTAGTCAAAATTGAACAACTAATTTGACGCGTTCGACAACACGGTCAGAATCCTATAGAAAAGTTTAAATAAAGGAAATATTCCTGGTATTTTGGGGATTTTTGAGTAAGTGGTTTCCAAGAAAATACATCCATGTCTGGATACGAGCAGGTAGAGGTGGCTCTGGCACAGATGTACAAAGGGGTAAAACCCAAAAACACTGCTTTGAGCTAGACTCAAACGGGAACTAGTACACGACAACGGGCCTTGCTGCACTCTTGGTTACGACACTCCCGGGGGATATTCTTTGGTAAATTCATAAGCTTAGTATGAACCATTATTAATGGGACAAAGATAAAATAAAATAAATATTCACATAAGAATATATGATCATGGATAACCTATATTGGAACCTATGGGATCACAAGTTAGGGTATAATTTTCTTCTATAAGTTATCCTTCTATGCTTTAAGTTCCTTTTCATGATTATTGGCTAATTATTTAAGCCCCTAATTATACTTTCTTTTCTTAGTTAATGGTGGGAAATGGAAGAACATGTCCCAACAACCAATGTGATAGGAAATGTGACGATTTCCGTATTAATATGACAGAGATGATTAGGGGATTAAAAGATGATTATTATTTTTTAAGATGTTCACTATTTTTGTGTACCCTATTTGATCGAGGTAAATAGATTACTGTGATATTTTCTTTGAGGAGTAAAGTTTGACTTATATTTTGAATAATCGATGAATTTAAGGTGGAATTATAGTAATTTAGGTTACATATAGAAATGATTAACCTATCTTGGGTAAAATATGTTTAGGTTAGCTAATTTTGTTATAAGATGTTAGGAGTGGTTGATGTTGTCTGGAGATGAATGATGAAGTTTATTTTGGAAGACTATGTTATCAAATCCTTCTTGTATTTGGGTTTCAATCTTAGTTTGGTTTATTTTGAGGAATTTTAAGAACAGTTGTTTATGGAATGGTCTATGATGAACTTTGGGTAGTACCATGGATCTTTGAATATTTAAAAGTAGTTTCCCTTCCTATGGGATTCTTTCTTTTGTAAGAGTTGTTTTATCTTAACCTTTCTATTTTTGGGATAATGTTTAAAGATATAAGAAATTGATACTTAATCTTTTGTGGATTACGTGACTCTCAAGAAGATGATTCTTGTGTTTTTATGAGACCAAGTGTTTTGAATGCTCATCGTTTGGAGAAAAAATTAGTTTTGGTAGAAACTTATTAAAGGATGAAACTCTACTTGAAGGTAGGTATATTTCCTTATGTTTTGTTCTATGTGGTAAATGGATTCCTCAAAATTATGAAAAGGAACATAAAACAAAAAAAATTTTGGTTTACGTTTCCTACTAGGTAATCAAAGACCGTTTACACACATCATAAGTTTGTGATTTTCTTGTGGTTAAATTTCTCCTAATCATGTTTTCTATCACTCTCCCTCAAAACTTGACCCTTTGTTTTTTCTTCCATATCCATATTTTCCTACATGGAATCCTAGTATGGGTTAACTCGGGTGACCTTTGTACTTCCCTTTATTTCTTTTAAAGTAATATTTTTACTGACTCCTTTTCCAGTGTGGTACTTTCAATGAAATTTCAAACCCCAATTATAAAAATTGCGAGGACGCAATTTCTTAAGGGGGAAAGATTGTAACGACCAGAAATTTTGAATAAATCTAGTTTCCTAATTTTGTGTGTTATTTTATTTTTATACTCAACAAAACTATTTCATTATATAACATGAGTATGATTAAAATGAGACCGTTGGGTTTTGACTGTTATATGACCATTGGTCAATATGACCGCTGGAAACTAAACTTTTCGATTTTTTTGTCTCTAAATACAAGTGATCTTGGTTAATTAATATAGAAAGAAGATTCGATGACCTCACTCAGTAGTCTTGGGCCGATCGAAGCCCATCTAACAGAACTTGGGAAAAAGGTAGCCCCACTGGGATTTTCTCTGGACCAAACCCAAGCCGAACTTCATCGTGTGAAGCTAGAACAGAATCGCCTTCGCGAGAAGTTAAAACTGATAGAAATTACTACTCGTGCGATGTTGGCCGAGCCTCCCTCGGATTCTCTCACCTTAGCACACCTTACACTTAGGTCCTATGCTGGTGTGATAAGGGGCTATGTAAGGAGACTGTAACTGCCTTGTGTAATCCTTTGTTTTAAATAAAAATTTTGATTTCTTCTTATGATGAAGTTTATGAATTTTCAAATGTCCGGATAAATATAGTATGCATATTTTTTATGAATTTTAGAGAAAGGATATTTTAAAAATGTTTATGTAAACCTTAAATAAAGAAAAATGTGTAATTATTTTCAAAAAATGGTCTTCTACAATTATGTTTAGTACGAAATATAGATTCTAATAAGATCAACTTAATTTTTGATGAATAATAAATTATGAATAGTGATTTTATGCTTAGGATTAGTAATGTGACCAAATGAATTAGTAATCTCACTTAAAGAAATTATTAATATAATCTAGGCACCTTGATTAAGTAATGTGATTCAATAAAATGGTTAAATAACGGTTTCATAAATTATTAGTCAAGTTTTAGTTTTTTCAGGTGAATAGTGTTTTTCAATTAAAAATTAAATTAAAAATATTTAGAAAATTATTTTTATAAAATGGGCTTTATTTTTGAATTCAAAACATCGATATTATGCTAAGGTAATTTTTGGGGAATTTTCTGAAAAAAATGAATTTTCGGTGAATAGTGTATTTATTTAAAAATTAAATTAAAAATATTTAGAAAATTATTTTTATAAAATGAAGTTCATTTTTGTAATCAGAGCATCGATTTTTTGTTAAGGTGAAATTTTGGAATTTTTCTGAGAAAGATGAATTTTAGTGAATAGTAAAAATGCAGTTTTAGGGTTTCGGTATGTTAAATGACATCATAACTGTGTCATGATGATGTCATGAGATATTTTAAGGGATGGTCGACTAAAGGGGATGAATTATTTTATGAGGTGTACCAAGTGTCCAATACCATGGGCAAATACCATGGGCAAGCCCATGGTTTTTCTAAAACCACCAATGAGGTGTCCCTTGGCCATTAATGCCTTGTCCCCTCACTTTCCCTATAAATACCAAGTCATCCTCTCATCCATTCGACTCCCAACTCTCCACCAACAAATATATGGTCTTATTACCTCCCAAGAATTCCTCCCAAGGTGCCCCCAAGCCCTCAAGTTCCCAACCTTTGAGTTTAAAGAGTTACGTTTAAGGTAAGGGATCCTACCTCTCTCTTTCTTTTCAAGTAAACGCTTTTATGTCATTTCTTTTATGCTCCATGCTATTATGTTGGAGGATGTTATTTTATATTCATCTTAATGCTCTTTTCATGTTCATATGATTATATACCCTCTCTTTCTCTCATCAATTCATTTTAGGAAAGTTTATGTGGCGCCGTTAGGCTGCCGAATTTTTAAGGGACTCGTTCACCTATCTCATTTTTCAAAGATCTATTTTCATGTCAAGTCTTTCAAGTTCCTTTTTTATATTGGGGTATGATCTCTATATCTATAATACTGATCTTATATGTTCATATGATGGGAGACCCTATTTTATCTCTTCAATTCAGTATTTTGAAGTTTTAAGTGGCGTCGTTAGGCTGCTGAATTTTTAAGGGACTCGTTCACCTTTCTCATTTTTCAAAGATCTATTTTCATGTCAAGTCTTTAAAGTTCCTTTTTTATGTTGGGGTATGATATATATATCTATCATAATGATATTATATTTTCATATTATGAGAGACCCTATTTGATCTCTTCAATTAAGTATTTTGAAGTTTTAAGTGGCACCGTTAGGCTGCCGAATGTTTAAGGGATTCTTTCACCCTTCTCGTTTTCAAGATCTATTTTCATGTCAAGTCTTTCAAGTTCCTTTTTAATTATGTTGGGGTATGATATCTATATCTATCATACTGAACTCTTATTTTCATATGATGAGAGTCCCTATTTGATCTTGTCAATTCATTTTTGGTTGAAGTTTAAGTGACGTCGCTAGGCTGCCGGATTTTCATAAGAGAAATCTAATTTTTGTCTTCCTTCCATGTTTTTCATTTCAAATGGTATCTCTTTCAAATTTCGTTACCATGTTTATATATCCTTCATATTTGGTCCCTCTACTGTTTTATGGGTCATTTATGATTGTTTGACCCATGTCCCCTCTCTTTTCAATGTTTTCTAAAACCCCAAAACATAGCTGTTATGCTGCAGAATTTCCGTCTCAAATGTCTCTCTCTTTTTTTAAAGTTCTTTTATTTTATTAAGTTAATACTCAAAGATCTATATTCTATAGGGGTATTAACATGTATACCAAGTTGTTCTATTTTAAATTCTGTGATTTACATACATGAGACCCATTTTCCCTTTCCGTGGGTTTAAAGTGACGTAAGGATCATGTCTTTAAAGCAGTTTTTAAAACGTAATGATTATGAAATGAAACCAATTCCTTTTATGCTATATGAGTTGTTTATGAAATTATTGATGATGATATATGTGGCTCACATGATAATAAAGACATGTCAAGGGTGCGCCCTGATAGCGCTCCAATGCATTGGGTAAAGACTTAATCTCTAGAGATGACCATTTTTAACAACGCCTTGGTGAATAACCTTGGTAATTTTTAATGACACCTTGGGGATGGACCTTGGTGAAAAGGAAATTATTGTCAATATTAAATGTTGTAGCCACATATTAAAGTTATAAAATATGTTATTTTTATTATGATATGCCTCATGATTTCTTTCTCATGCCTTAAAGTTCTTTTTCATGGCATTGTTGATGTATCTCAAGTTCACATGTTAAATGTTTCCCTTGTTTCCCTTACTGGGCCTTCTACTCACCCTTTCTTTTGATATATGTCCCCAGGTTATGAGATGCAGTAATGAACCTAAGATTAAAATAAGGATAATCCTTTCATGTTTTTAAGAAGAATGTTTTTTTTCATGTTTTAAGTTTCTGGTTTCCAAGACACTAAACCTTAAAGATCCTTAGTGTTGTAAAATGTAATGAAAAGTTATGTTATAAAAAGGCGGGATTCCATAGTTGGTATCAAAGTATGGTTTAGTTATTTGTGTAAATTAGGATATGAAAACTTTATTAATAACCCTATAGAAAAGTTTAAATAAAGGAAATCTTCCTGGTATTTTGGTGAGTTTTGAGTAAGGGGTTGCCAAGAAAATACATCCCTGTCTGGATAAGAGCAGGTAGAGGTGGCTTTGGCACAGATGTACATAGAGGTAAAACCCAAAAACACCGCTTTGAGCTAGACTCGAATGGGAACTGGTACACGACAACGGGCCTTGCTGCACTCTTGGTTACGACACTCCCGGGGGATATAATTTGGTAAATTCATAAGCTTAGTATGAACCATTATTAAAGGGACAAAGATAAAATAAAATAAAGATTCACATAAGAATATATGATCATGGATAACCTATATCTAAACCTAGGGGATCACAAGTTAGGGTATACTTTTCTTCTATAAGTTATCCTTCTATGCTTTAAGTTACTTTTCATGATTATTGGCTAATTATTTAAGCCCCTAATTATACTTTCTTTTCTTAGTTAATGGTGGGAAATAGAAGAACATGTCCCAACAACCAATGTGATAGGAAATGTGACGATTTCCATATTAATATGACAGAGATGATTAGGATATTCAAAGATGATTATTATTTTTGAATATGTTCACTATTTTGGGTACCCTATTTGATCGAGGTAAATAGATTACTACGGTATTTTCTTTGAGGAGTAAAGGTTCACTTATATTTTGAAGAATCGATGAATTTAAGGTGGACTTATAGTAATTTAGGTTACATATGGAAATGATTAACCTATCTTGGGTAAAATATGTTTAGGTTAGCTACTTTTGTTATATGATGTTAGGAGTGGTTGATGTTGTCTGGAGATGAACGATGAAGTTTATTTTGGAAGACTATGTTATCAAATCCTTCTTTTATTTGGGTTTCAATCTTAGTTTGGTTTATTTTGAGGAATTTTAAGAACAGTTATTTATGGAATGGTCTATGATGAACTTTGGGTAGTAGCGTGGAACTTTGAAGATTTAAAAGTAGTTTACCTTCCTATGGGATTATTTATTTTGGAAGATTTGTTTTATCTTACCCTTTCTGTTTTTGGGATAATGTTTAAAGATAGAAGAAATTGATAGTTAATATTTTGTGGATTACGTGACTCTCAAGAAGATGATTCTTGTGTTTTGATGAGACCAAGTGTTTTGAATGCTCATCGTTTGGAGAAAAGATTAGTTTTGGTAGAAACTTATTAAAGGATGAAACTCTACTTGAAGGTAGGTATATTTCCTTATGTTTTTGTTCTATGTAGTAAATGGATTCCTCAAAATTATGAAAAGTAACATAAAACAAAAATGTTGTCGGTTTACATTTCCTACTAGGTAATCAAAGACCGTTTACACACATCATAAGTTTGTGATTTTCTTGTGGTTAAATTTCTCCTAATCATGTTTTCTATCACTCTCCCTCAGAACTTGACCCTTTGTTTTTTCTTCCATATCAATATTTTCCTACATGGAATCCTAGTATGGGTTAACTCGGGTGACCTTTGTACTTCCCTTTCTTTATTTTAAAGTAATATTTTTACTGACTCCTTTTCCGGTGTGGGACTTTCAATGAAATTTTAAACCCAAATTATAAAAATTGTTAGGACGCAATTTCTTAAGGGGGGAAGATTGTAACGACACGAAATTCTGAATAAATCTTGTTTCCTAATTTTGTGTGTTATTTTATTTTTATACTCAACAAAACTGTTTCATTAGATAACATGAGTATGATTAAAATGAGACCGTTGGGTTTTGACTGTTATATGACCATTGGTCAATATGACCGCTGGAAACTAAACATTTCGATTTTTTTGTCTCTAAATACAAGTGATCTTGGTTGATTAATATAGAAAGAATATTCGATGGCCTCACTCAGTATTCTTGGACCGATCGAAGCTCATCTAACAGAACTTGGGAATAAGGTAGCCCCACTGGGCTTTGCTCTGGACCAAACCCAAGATGAACTTCATCGTGTGAAGCTAGAACGTAATCGCCTTTGCGAGAAGTTCAAACTGATAGAAATTACTACTCGTGCGATGTTGGTTGAGCCTCCCTCAGATTCTCTCACCTTAGCACACCTTACACTTAGGTCTTATGCTGGTGTGATAAGGGGCTATGTAAGGAGACCGTAACTGCCTTGTGCAATCCTTTATTTTAAATAGAAATTTTGATTTCTTCTTATGATGAAGTTTATGAATTTTCAAATGTCCGGATAAATATAGTATGCATATTTTTGATGAATTTTAGAGAAAGGATATTTTAAAAATGTTTATGTAAATGTTAAATAAAGAAAAATGTGTAATGATTTTCAAAAAATGGTCTTCTACAATTATGTTCAGTACGAAATTTAGAGTCTAATATGATCAACTAAATTTTTGATGAATAGTAAATTATGAATAGTGATTTTATGCTTAGTATTAGTAATGTGACCAAATGGATTAGTAATCTCACTTAAAGAAATTATTAATATAATCTTGGCACGTTGATTAAGTAATGTGATTCAATAAAATGGTTAAATAACGGTTTCATAAATTATTAGTCAAGTATTAGTTTTTTTGGGTGAATAGTGTTTTTTAATAAAAAATTAAATTAAAAATATTTAGAAAATTATTTTTATAAAATGGACTTTAATTTTGAATTCAGAACATCGATATTATGCTAAGGTAATTTTTGGGGAATTTTCTGAAAAAAATGAATTTTCGTTGAATAGTATATTTATTTAAAAATTAAATTAAAAATATTTAGAAAATTATTTTTATAAAATGGAGTTCATTTTTGTAATCAGATCATCGATTTTTGGTTAAGGTGAAATTTTGGGATTTTTCTGAGAAAGATGAATTTTCAGTGAAAAGTAAAAATGCAGTTTTAGGGTTTCGATATGTTAAATGACATCATAATTGTGTCATGATGATGTCATGAGATATTTTAAGGGATGGTAGACTAGAGGGGATGAATTATTTTATGAGGTGTACCAAGTGGCCAATACCATGGGCAAATACCATGGGCAAGCCCATGGTTTTTCCAAAACCACCAATGAGGTGTCCCTTGGCCATTAATGCCTTGTCCCCTCACTTTCCCTATAAATACCAAGACATCCTCTCATCCATTCGACTCACAACTCTCCCCCAACAAATATCTGGTCTCATTACCTCCCAATAATTCCTCCCAAGTTTCCCCCAAGCCCTCAAGGTCCCAACCTTTGAGTTTTAAGAGTTACGTTTAAGGTAAGGGATCCTACCTCTCTTTCTTTTCAAGTAATCGTTTTTATGTCATTTCTTTTATGCTCCTTGATCTTATGTTGGAGTATGTTCTTTTATATTAATCTTACTTCTCTTTTCATTTTAATATGATGAGATACCCCCTCTTTCTCTCATCAATTCATTTTAAGAAAGTTTAGGTGGCGCCGTTAGGCTGCCGAATTTTTAAGGGACTCGTTCACCTTTCTCATTTTTCAAATATCTATTTTCATGTCAAGTCTTTCAAGTTCCTTTTTTATGTTGGGGTATGATATATATATCTATCATACTGATCTTATATGTTCATATGATGAGAGACCCTATTTGATCTCTTCAATTCAGTATTTTGAAGTTTTAAGTGGCGCCGTTAGGCTTCCGAATTTTTAAGGGACTCATTTACCTTTCTCATTTTTCAAAGATCTATTTTCATGTAAAGTATTTCAAGTTCATTTTTTATGTTGTGGTATGATCTCTATGTCTATAATACTGATCTTATATGTTCATATGATGAGATACCCTATTTTATCTCTTCAATTTAGTATTTTGAAGTTTTAAGTGGTGTCGTTAGGCTACCGAATTTTTAAGGGATTCTTTCACCCTTCTCGTTTTCAAGATCTATTTTCATGTCAAGTCTTTCAATTTCCTTTTTAATTATGTTGGGGTATGATCTCTATATCTATCATACCTAACTCTTATTTTCATATGATTAGATACCCTATTTGATCTTTTCAATTCATTTTTGGTTGAAGTTTAAGTGACGTCGTTAGGCTGTCGAATTTTCATAAGAGAAATCTAATTTTTGTCTTCCTTGCATGTTTTTCATTTCAAATGGTATGTCCTTAAAATTTCATTACCATGTTCATATATCCTTCATATTCGGTCCCTCTACTGTTTTATGGGTCATTTATTATTTTTTGACCCATATCCCCTCTCTTTTCATTGTTTTCTAAAACCCCGAAACATAGCCGTTATGCTGCAGAATTTCTGTCTCAAATGTCTCTCTCTTTTTCTAAAGTTCTTTTATTTTATTAAGTGAATACTTAAAGCTCTATCTTCTATATGGGTATTCACATATATACCAATTTGTTCTATTTTAAATTCTGTTATATACATACATGAGACCCACTTTCCCTTTCTGTGGGTTTAAAGTGATGTAAGGATCATGTCTTTAAAGCAGTTTTTAAAACGTTATGATTATGAAATGAAACCCATTCCTTTTATGCTATATGGGTTGTTTATGAAATGATTGATGATGATATATGTGGCTCACATGATAATAAATTCATGTCAAGGGTGCACCCTGATAGCGCTCTAATGCATTGGGTAAAGACTTAATCTCTAGAGATAACCATTTTTAACGACGCCTTGGTGAATAACCTTAGTAATTTTTAATGACACTTTGGGGATGGACCTTGGTGAAACGGAAATGATTGTCAATATTAAATGTTGTATCCACATCTTCAAGTTATGAAATACGGTATTTTTATTATGATATGCCTCATGATTTCTTTCTCATGCCTTAAAGTTCTTTTTCATGACATTGTTGATGTATCTCAAGTTCACATGTTAAATGTTTCCCTTGTTTCCCTTAATGAGCCTTCTGATCACCCTTTCTTTTGATGTATGTCCCCAGGTTATGAGATGCAGTAATGAACCTAGGATGAACATAAGGAGAAGCCTTTCAAGTGTTTAAGAAGAATGTTTTTTTCATGTTTTAAGTTCCCGGTTTCCAAGACACTAAACCTTAAAGATCCTCTATGTTGTAAAATGTAATGAAAAGTTATGTTATAAAAAGGCGGGATTCCATACAATTCCCTATGGTCCAACATTCATTAATAACAACCCTCTAGGTATCTCTCACGGTCAAACCCCTCTGGTCTATGACAACCCAGAAGCTCTCACATTCAATACCTCTAGGTCAACATAACAATAATTATACATAAATGAACCTACCTCAGGAAGCTCTCACAGTTAATTACCATTGGTTTTACTTTCACAATGCGAATCACATGTATCTCAAATAAACAATAACTCCATCCTAACAACACGAGGCATGAAAAAAAAAATCCTAACAGGAATTCTATACCAAACGGCTATAATTAATCAAACATGGGAATGCACCCATAATCAAGGTATAAAATCCTTATGTGTAATAAATAACCCCTTTCTCAATCAATCACACCATAATAGGTCTTAAATAGGGTTAAATTCCAAAACCAGCAATACCCTAAACATGGGTATTCAACACTTAAGCATATATAATCCAAATACAATCAAAGAAAGACACAAACCACCTACCTCGATGTTATATGATGAACACTCTTGAACGTTAGCCCTTGAATCAGACTAGAATGAATTAGATCTATAAAAAGGGTAAAAACGATCAAACCTCGATAACTCACGAGAGAGGAGGAATCAGGAAGAGAGGCTCTATAATAAGGGAGAACTCGCCGATGGGATTCCAACGCACCCATAGGAGTTAGGATCGGACCTAGGATGGAGAAACGGTGTCTTGGACTTTGATCGTCTCTCCTGATCTCTTCTGAATGAACTGAGGTTAGAAGAAGTGCATTCTGAAGATGAGATGTGACCCCACTCTGATTAATCAATTAAAAAGAAAAGTACATAGCGTATTCATTTAATGTACACACCGTGTACCTCAATTGGCCCCTACTTTAGGTGGTATGCCAGGTCACCTACATGGCCAGTACACGGCTACACGTGGTAACCAGGTACACGACATGTACTCAAAAGTACATGGCATGTACTTAGAAAAAAATCTCAATTTTTCTTTTTTCCTAAAAAAGAACCTGAATTCAAGATTCATACCTGAATGAAGATATGAGTTCTTAAAGCATGATTTAAGTTTTAAATTTTTACAACACCACTCTGTTGGGTCGGAGAGTGATGGCAAGAGGGGGGTGAATTGCCTTTTAAAAAATAATTAACAATTTAAAACAATTATCAAAGTGCAGCGGAAATAAAAGAGGCAAGACACAAAACTTGATAAAGGAGTTCGGCTTAAACCAAAGCCTACGTCTCCTCTCCCAACTCAACCATTGAGAGATTTACTACCGCTTGCTTTTTAATGGTTTTAGCAAGAAACCCACTAGACTTTAAGGTAGTCTAGAACCTATTACAGCTTGCTTTTAATGGTTGAGCAAGAACCCACTTGCTTTTAATGGTTGAGCAAGAACCCACTAGCCTTCTTACAGGTGAAGGCTAGCTCACCTATGACTCAAGCCTTTTAAAGGGAAGGCTTGACTAACCTCTTCACACCTTGAAGGTGGTGTGAAAACCCAAACAAAGAGAGGATGAGAGAAAGAGGGGTTTGTAGGCACAAACCCAAATTGATGCTCAAAAAGATAAAGAATGAAAAACCGTAAGAGGAGAAGCCTTGGGCGCCAAAGGATTGATGAAGTTGATGAAGAGCACTCCCAAGCTTCTTTGATGGTGCTCCTTGGATGTGGAAGTGGGTTGGAGCAATTGGGGATCCTTGAAGGAAAGCGTCGGAGGTTTTCCAAATGATCAAAAAATGTTCCCGTGGGCTTCCATATATTTCTGGGGCTTCCTAGTCCTTTATTTATAGAGGGGGAACCCTCAAATGGCCTTTAGGGGTCTTCGGAGCCATTGGAGAGGCCTTCGGAGCCGTTGGGAGTCAAGTGGACAAGTCTGGTCAAAGCCCAACGGCTAGTTTGACTGGCTCCACCGGCTGACCGGTGCTTGGCCACCGGTTGGCCGGTGCTTTGGAAAGTGGAGAGCCCTTCTGCCCAGGCACCACCGGCTGGCCGGTGAGGAGGCCACCGGTTGGCTGGTGGTGAGACAGTAGGTGTCCCTTCTGTCTGGGTTCCACCGGCTGGCCGGTGATGGGACACCGGTTGGCCGATGGTCTGGACAGGGGATGCCTTCTGTCAAGATTCCACCGGCTGGCCGGTGGTCATCCACCGGTTGGCCAGTGGACTGAAATCAGTCCACTTTTTCCTTCTGGATTTCTTGACCCAATTCCTTGGCAACCTATCATCCAAAAACACTTAAAACAAGATTAGATAAAAAAGAGAGTGATTGTGATCATGAAAATTAAACCACAAGGGGTACGAGAGGTACAACAATCTCCCCCTATTGTGATGATCACAATCACTAAAAATAAGAAATGTATAAGATTGAAATGAGAGGCATGCTTTAAAGGATAAATTTAAAAGTAAAGCAAAGCATGAGAGAAAGATTTCTCCCCCAATCAACCAAGAATTTCTCCCCCTTTGTGATTATCAAAATAGCACGGGGCATAAAACTTGATTGAGGGAAAGGTTGAAAAAAAAGATAGAGTTTTAAACCAATTGAAATTTTTGAAATTTGAATTGAAAGTTTTGAATTGAAAGTTTTGAAATGAAGGTTTTGAAATTGAAAGTTTTAAAAGAAAAACGCAAAAAGGCTTAAACGATCCTAACTCCCCCTAAATAAAAACAACAAATCACCGGGGAGAGGATTTTAGAACCGAGACAAATTTTGGTCCGGAGAGACTCGCTAAAAGTGATTTTTCAATCCAAACTTGTCTTGTGACGGGTTTTCTCCTATGAAATTCATCATTAAAGGAAATGGTTTTGGGCCTTCCATACCAGGCATTTTTGCAATTGCACTCATAAATTAAGTGCCTGGGTTTTTTACAATAGTTGCAAAATTTATATTGGGAGCTCCCCCTTACAAAAATAGTAGGAGCATGGGAAGAGGAAGCTTGCTTGGAATAGCCAAGCCCTTGGGTGGTTCTAAATACGCATTGGGAACCAAGGAGTTTCGAAAGGTTATGTTCACCTTCGGTGAACTTAGCTAGGGATTTCCTTAAATCCTTGATTGTTAATTCCATAGAATCAACATCGGGAAGGTTTTGGATCTTGAGGGACAACTCCTCCTTTTCTTTGAGAAGTTGTTCCTTTTCGGAAGAAAGTTTTTTGAAATTCTTTTTTAAAGCAATAAATTTGGAAGAAAGTTCGTGAAAAGCTTCCTCCAATTGATCTCTAGCATGTTGGAGATCCTCATAAGATAAATGATTGAAAGAATTTGAAGAACTAGAGGATGAGGAGTCGGAAGAGGATACCTCATGAAATTCCATTAGACATTTTTTACTATTGTCACTTGAGGAGGAGGAGGAGGAGGATGTGGAGCTATCACTCCATGTGGCCTTGAATGCCTTCTTCTTTTCCTTTTGCTTGGCCTTTTTCTTGTTGAGTGGACAATCGGGCTTGTAATGGCCTTTCTTGCCACACCCGTAACATGTTACCTCGGGCTCGGATTTTTCGTTGGGTTGATCCTTGCGGGATTTCTTATTCTTGTGCTTCTTCATGAATTTGTGCATCTTGCGGGAAAGGTTCTCCATTTCTGAATCGCCGCTTGAAGAGGAAGACGATGAGGAGGAGGAGCTTTCTTCTTTTTGAACTTTGAAGGCGATGTTCTTTGGAGTTTTGATGAGATTGCCTTCCTTTTCTGCTTACCTCCTCATGGTGATCTCGTAGGTCATTAGGGATCCGATGAGC
Source organism: Viscum album (assembly GCA_963277665.1). Taxonomy (NCBI): domain Eukaryota; kingdom Viridiplantae; phylum Streptophyta; class Magnoliopsida; order Santalales; family Viscaceae; genus Viscum; species Viscum album. Next base: position 24,372,399 of record OY728132.1, on the reverse strand, counting down.
TCTTCGACCGGCATTTTCTTGACATCTTTTGCTTCTTGAATTGCCGTGAATTTTGGTGCCCATGAGCTTGGTAGGATCCAAAGGATCTTCTTGACCATCGTTTCTGCAGACACATCATCACCAAGGGACTTTCTCCCATTGCAAACATCAGTAAAACGTGTAAACATTTCAGTTATATTTTCATATGGATGCATGGTAAAAGACTCAAAATCTTGACGGTACATATCCAATCGAGTATCCTTGACTTTGTTGGTCCCCTCATGGGTAACCTCCAATAGTTTCCAGATTTCATGAGATGAAGTGCATGTGTAAACTCGATTGAATTCATTACGATCAAGGCCGCAATGAAGAGCGTTCATGGCTTTTCCATCAAGCTCGAAATTTTTAATATCGGCTTGAGTCCATTTGGATTCATCGGGAGAAGAAAGAGAATAACCATGCATGACAATTTTATATATAGGATAACCTATACTTCTAAGAAAAGTGGTCATGCGGGTTTTCTAATAAGTATAGTCGGTTCCATCAAAGAATGGAGCACGACCCAAAGAATAACCTTCGGGGGCGAAAGAAGTTGAAGCCATCACAAAGGATCTTGAATTTGAAACCGGTTAGGGTATTACTCAAATTTTTCCTCTGATACCAATTGTTGGGTCGGAGAGTGATGGCAAGAGGGGGGGTGAATTGCCTTTTAAAAAATAATTAACAATTTAAAACAATTATCAAAGTGCAGCGGAAATAAAAGAGGCAAGACACAAAACTTGATAACGGAGTTTGGCTTAAACCAAAGCCTACGTCTCCACTCCCAACTCAACCGTTGAGAGATTTACTACCGCTTGCTTTTTAATGGTTTTAGCAAGAAACCCACTAGACTTTAAGGTAGTCTAGAACCTATTACAGCTTGCTTTTAATGGTTGAGAAAGAACGCACTTGCTTTTAATGGTTGAGCAAGAACCCACTAGCCTTCTTACAGGTGAAGGCTAGCTCACCTATGACTCAAGCCTTTTAAAGGGAAGGCTTGACTAACCTATTCACACCTTGAAGGTGGTGTGAAAACCCAAACAAAGAGAGGATGAGAGAAAGAGGGGTTTGTAGGAACAAACCCAAATTGATGCTCAAAAAGATAAAGAATGAAAAACCGTAAGAGGAGAAGCCTTGGGTGCCAAAGGATTGATGAAGTTGATGAAGAGCGCTCCCAAGCTTCTTTGATGGTGCTCCTTGGATGTGGAAGTGGGTTGGAGCAATTGGGGATCCTTGAAGGAAAGCGCCGGAGGTTTGCCAAATGATCAAAAAATGTTCCTGTGGGATTCCATATATTTCTGGGGCTTCCTAGTCCTTTATTTATAGAGGGGGAACCCTCAAATGGCCTTTGGGGGTCTTCGGATCCGTTGGAGAGGCCTTCGGAGCCGTTGGGAGTCAAGTGGACAAGTCTGGTCAAAGCCCAACGGCTAGTTTGACTGGCTCCACCGGCTAACCGGTGCTTGGCCACCGGTTGGCCGGTGCTTTGGAAAGTGGAGAGCCCTTCTGCCCAGGCACCACCGGCTGGCCGGTGAGGAGGCCACCGGTTGGCCGGTGGTGAGACAGTAGGTGTCCCTTCTGTCTGGGTTCCACCGGCTGGCCGGTGGTCTGGACAGGGGATTCCTTCTGTCAAGATTCCACCGGCTGGCCGGTGGTCATCCACCGGTTGGCCGGTGGACTGAAATCAGTCCACTTTTTCCTTCTGGCTTTCTTGACCCAATTCCTTGGCAACCTATCATCCAAAAACAGTTAAAACAAGATTAGATAAATATGAGAGTGATTGTGATCATGAAAATTAAACCACGAGGGGTACGAGAGGTACAACACACTCTCCCTGCCACACATTCCCTTTATAGTTTCTTGAGCTTCCTTTTTGATTTTGATCTCCCACATTTATTTGTGAAACATGACATAGAATGACTTTCTTATTATGATCAAATCTTTCATGAATAATTATAGAAATCCCCCCGTTAATGGCATAATTAATTAAATGTTTCTAAATAAATAATTAATTAATTTAAATCCATTAATTTTTTTAAAATACTCCAAATCATTTTTTTTTATTATTTTTATAAAATCACTTTCACGGATAAATTTTTTTTACAAATCGGATGGTGGACCACCCGATTTTTTTTTAATATGATTTTGAATATAACCATTCAAAACCATGCTAATTATATTATTATTTTATTTTCTTTAATTATGAGATAAATGTGTTCAATGAATGCATGTAGGACTAGGAAAATTTCAGTTTCAATCATAATCAAATCGAAAATCGATAATTATATGGTTTTTTTGCTACCATTTTAATACCCAAATCCAATAACCATTATTTTTTGGGGGGTTTCTATTATTAATTTTATCTAACTATTTGGTTATTTTTTGATTATCCATTCAGTTAACTATTATTTAAAAGAAAATCTTTCCCTAACGGTGTCGAAAAAAACTCAAAATCATATATAAATCCCTAAATTTTATTAAAAAAACAAATTATTTAAAAATAAACATAAATTTTTAAACAAAAAATATATTTTTTTATGGTCATTATAAGAACCTGGATCTTCTTTTCAAGTATGAATCTAGTTTTCTTGTGTTTTTTAGAAAAAGAGGAGTTTTTTGGAAATTTTAGGAGTACACACCATGTACTTATAAGTACACACCCTGTACCCGGTTGTTGTGGGTGACCGTGTGCTGTCTGTGTAACAGCTGAGCACATGGTCGTGTAGGTGACCTAGATACTACCTAAAGTGGGGCCCAGTAAAGGCAAGTACATGCCATGTACTTTTAAAATACATGCAGTGTACTTTCTTTTTTTTCATTAAACGAACCATGGTCACATCTAATCGACAGAACCTCCTCCTTCTTGACCTGTCTCGTCTATGAGCATCCATATGATGCGATTCTTCGCCGAGCCCCCGAATCATCGTCCGTTCTCCGATTCGACCGCCTTCGATTGCATTGGAATCACCATGGTAATCTCTTCCTTCTTCTAGAGCCTTGTTTCCTGATTTCTCCTCTTTCATGAGATATCCTCAGTTGATCATTTTTAGTGTTTTTGTAGATCTATGGTGTTCTAGGGTGATTCAAGGCCTGAGGTTCATGTATATCGTTCGTACAACACCGAGGTAGGTTTTTTGTGCCTTTTCATAGATATTCTTTGAGTTATATGTGGAAAATCACCCAATACCCTTGTTCAGGGTATTGCGTGTTTATGGTTATTGACCCTGTTATTTCCTGTTATGCCTTTTATATTTGAATAGTGGACGTTTGATTGTGAATAGGGTTAATTGTCATGCTATGGATGTGTTTTCCCATGCATGTTTGATTTTGGCCATTTGGTCTAGCTTTGCATGTTAGGTTATTTGTTTCCCATTCCTTGTGTTGTAGGATGGAGTGATTATTTATCTAATATGATGTGTCATGCCTTGTAGATAATTATCCAAGTAGTACTTTGTGGTTTACTTTGGCTATTTATTATCGCTTGTTCATGATTTCTTTACATGGGGTTGTGGGAACCTGGTGTAGTAGGACCATAGGGGAAATTGACGTTGAGGGATTTCCTAGAGTGTCTGTTATAATTATCACATCGTGAGAATATAGGGGGGATTGACATTGAGTGATCCCTCGGAGTGTCTATAGATACGTTACGAGACCATAGGAGTAATTGACGTTGAGTGCTTCCTCAAAGTGTCTATAGTTTACCATTAAAATACTATAGGGGGGATTGACGGTGAGTTCTTCCTCAGAGATTCTTTGAGTATGCGAGACTACAGGGGGAATTGACGGTGAGTGATTCCTCAGAGAGTCTTCGTTATATCCTTTTTTGTAATTTAAACCAGAGGGGTTAGGCTGTGAGAACTACACAGAGGGTTACTTGAGATTTGTTGGCTGAACCAGAGGGGATAGGTTGTGAGAACTTTCTCATAGGGTTGCTTGTTTTTGTAATTGGTTGGTTAAATTGTTAAATTTTAATGATTATAATTGAAACTGTAGTACTATTTACTATTGAGTACTCCCTTATTTATTACTTCTTTTTCATATTGTCTGCCATATATATTCACTGACTGTTAGGCACAGATCTTTAGGTGGTTGCCTATTGGGATTCAGCTCACACCCTGTTTGGGTCATGCTTTTGGGCCCAAATAGATTATATTTTTGTAGGTCTAGATAAGGGAAATTGCCCTTCTACTTCAGGTACTTGGTTGTTGTGGAGATGGAGAGCATGGGGCCAAGCCGAGGCTTGTGATGCTGTGGATATATTTACTTGATTTTCTTTTGTACTTTGGTTTAGTACTATATTTCAGCATTGTGACTTGTTTGGCTACTTTCCTATACATATTTATCATGCATCATTTATATATGTGTAATAGTTGTTTATTACTTTTAGTCTTCCGGTGTTTACTTATTTCATGTTATCACTGTTTCTGCTATTGTTATCTATTTACTTTTGATGCTTTACTCTACCAATGAGGGCATAGTTTCCCCACTATCACACCCAAGACTATCACTGCTAGTCGGCAGCCTCTGGCATTTGGGGAAATGCGCTTGAGGCCATGTGACCAACTAGGTACATGGCACCTCTGGGTGGAACCTGAAACCGGGATTTTACAAAGTGGTCTCAAAGGGATTATTTTCTTCTTAACTTACTATTTAGAGACTATATCTAGGGATAGGAAGGAATAGGTAGTTGGTAATAAGTTGTGTCTGGTAGTAGTTAACCCGTGTATAGCGAAAATCTAATTTAGCTCGATTATTTCAATTTTTCTGGTTTTTCAATTATTACAATTGATTTGATTTCACCATTGGGTGATTCACATGTTTTGTACTGTTAACATTGATATTATTGAGGTTCTATTTCTATTGCAACCCGATGAGATGAGGGTATGCCATCTCATGCATCATATAGGCACTTGCTAGAAATCACATGTCATGCATTCTTTTCATGCCATTTAGGGTGCATTACTGGTTTCATGTTTTTATGGTAGATGTTGTTCTATATATGCATGTTGTTGTGATAGATGACTTGATAGAATACCTGCTTTGATAGGGTATTGTATTGTGTAAGGTTTTGTTTGAATGAACGCCAAACTTTGGTTCTTGAGGTGCTATGGGGCCTCATGGATCAGAATTTGGTGGATCATTGACTTGTTATTCCTTGTATATAACATGTATAAGATGCCAAACTTTGATTCTCATGGGGTATGGGCCCTCACGAATCAGGATTTAGCACTTTAATGTTTGTTTTAGTGTTTTTTTGGGTTCCTGAGTAGTTTCTGAGGCTTATTGTCCAGAAAAATCTAGAATACACGGCGTGTGATAATAAATACATGCCATGTGTCCTTATTTTTAGGAAGGAACAAATTTTCCTAAGTACACATTGTGTACTTATGTACATGTTGTGTAGTCTCTAACTGTGTCACTGACTGTGTGGGTAGAGACATGAGGTTGGGAAATCTTTGGTGGAACACATCATGTACCAGATGTACACGTCGTGCTGTAGATACCATGTGTCTGATCATGTGGCTAACAACACGGGTGGATTATGGGTAGCTAGTACATGCTATGTATGGAAAAAACACATTGTGTAGATTCATCCATGTAACCAGTCGTGTGACTAACAATAGGGGTTGGTGAAGTTATTTCTAGTAGACGTCGTGTATGGCACAAACATGCCGTGTAGTCTCGTCCTAGGAGAACTGTGGGGTTAGTAGTGTAGAAGAACTCAGGAAGGGGAACACGATCCAAGTACATGCCGTGTCTTTGGAGTACATGTTGTATGTATGGGATGTTACATGACCAGTTTTTGGCAAGAGTACATGCCCATGTGAAGGCTTGAGGGAACATGTCGTGTAGTGGTTATACACATCATGTATCCATGTTTTGAAAAACTTGAATGCTTTCCTTATCTTGTTCCCTTCTTGCACTTATAAGTTTAATTCCTTGATAATCTTGATCTAAGGTGTGCACTTAACCTCGCAGAGTCATGACACCGAGACGTCCTCCAGTTGTACGCCACTTGCAGGGTAGTGATCAGACACCGTACATGGTTGATCAGGGACTACTAGCAGATCCTCATGTAGTGCCAGTTTTGGCACCAGCCATTATACCGGATACAGGTGTCGATTCATAGTTCAGAGAGGGATTTATGAGAATGATGCAGACCTTCTAGGGAGCACCACCTCCTGCCCCATTGATGGTAGAATTGACGTGGGTCTTTCAGCAGCAGCAGCATCCCACTTTCTTAGGGGATGGAGTACCCCAGGATGTAGAGTCGTGGATAGAAGCCATGCTAACAATCTTCGAGCATCTGGAGACACCTCTGGAGAGGAGGTTAAATCTCACTACCTATATGCTTCGAGATTCTACCAAGAGATGGTGGGATGTGATCTCATAGGTGGGACTCCGACAAGGTATGGCTTGGGAGTTTTTTCATCGTACCTTCTATGATTACTTCTAACTAGAGACTTTGAGGGCCGATCGAGCCCAAGAGTTCATGATTTTGGAGAAGGGTAATCTTTTAGTCATGGAGTATTCTTCTCACTTCATAGATCTGGATCACTTTACACCATTTTTAGGGGGATACATATCCTCTATAATCAACCAGGAACTGATCACATAATGCAATCTGAGGGATTCTAGAGTTTTGATCCAGGGTGGTTTAGTATCCAGAGGTGGTGCTTCTTTAGTTGATAGTAGGAAGAATCGCAGGGATTCTACATATGGAGACTCAAGTAGGTGGGATACACCTTATGGTAGCCAGGTGGTATGCTACCAGTGTGGGAAGGTTAGGCATACAAGGTCGCATTTCCCGAGAGACCTAGTGGAGTGTCGATCCTACGGCAAGATGGGTCATATTCAGCACTTCTGTCAGTTCTTCTCACTAACATTTGGTGACAAAGGTTCTTCTATGACTCCTTGTTTAGAAGAAACACCACCAGTTTCTCATCAGTCTAGGAACTGGAGTTATTCCAACCGTTCAAGCCGAGGTGGAGGTCGCGTCTATGGTAGCTAGTCGCCAGGCTTTTAGTGACAATATGGTGGATCACCTCAGGGTGGACAGGCAGGGTCACAGGGTCACGGTACAGGTCAGACTTTTACAGTAGAGCATACCCAGCAGGAATAGGATCTTGGACCCTCTATAGTTAGAGTTACTATTCTAGTTGCCTCAGTTTTAGTTTCTGCTCTTTTCGATATAGGGGACTATTATATCTTTATATATTTTTTGGTTGTGGAGAGCCTTGGGCTCTGTATCTTTTATTCTACTGATGTCTTGATGATAGAAACTTTGTTGGGGACTAGAACGACTAGTGTATGTTATTACAATTAGTGACCTCTCGAGTTTGGTGGGTGTCACTTCTTATGGGACCTCTATGTCCTAGAGATGACAGGCTATGATTTCATTCTTGTAATGGGCTGTTTAAGATCCCTTCTAGGCAGTTGTCGATTAGTATTTCCATAGGGTGAGTTTCATGTCACTAGAGGGTGGTATGTTTCTGCATAAGGGTGAGTGGTATGTCCATGCAAGTAGATCAGGACCCTAGAATAATGGGTTGGGAGGAATTACAACCCATATTTCTAGTATATATCTAGACGACTAGGGGAATTCACTGTTCGACCTTCCTCCAGTGGTCGATTGTTTCATGGATGTCTTTCCAGAGGACTTTTTAGGATTTCCTCCGAAGCAAGAGGTGGAATTTTCTATTGAGCTTGTGTCAGGAGTGGAACTGTTGCCCATTCCTACTTATAGGATGGATACACCAGAGTTACAGGAGCTGAAGTGGTAGTTGGAGGAGTTATAGGAAAAGGGTTTTATCTAACCCAATACTTCTCCTTGGGGTTCATCTGTCCTTTTTGAGAAGAAGGCAGACGGTACCCTCAGAACTTGTGTATATTTTGGAAGTTGAACTAGTTGATGATCAAGAACTGATATCCCTTGTTGAGGATTAATGATATATTTGATCAGCTTCGAGGAGTCTAGGTGTTCTTGAAGATTTAATTAAGATCTGGTTGCCATCAGTTGCACGTTATACCATCATACATACCTCTTATAGCCTTCCGGAGTAGGTATGGTCTATATGAGTATGTGGTTATGTCGTTCGGTCTCATGAACGCGCCTGTAGTTTTCATGGCATAGATGAACCGAGTGTTCCATCCATACCTAGATTCTTTCGTGGTAGTCTTTGTGGATGATATCTTGGTGTACTCTCACACTTGACACGACCATGCCACACATTTTGAGATTGTTTTGAGTACACTTAGAGATCATCAGTTATATGATAAGATCTCAAAATACCACTTTTGGATGGACCAAAATCACTTCTTGGGTCATGTTATTTTAGAGACATGAGTATCAGTAGACCCAGAGAAAGTGAGGGCAGTAGTTTCCTGGGAGCATCCGAAGAACATATTTGAGGTATGGAGTTTTCTTGGGCTGGATGGTTACTACAGACGTTTCATACAGGAATTTTCACGCTTAGCAGCACCACTAACAGGCCTGACTAAGAAGGGTGAAAATTAATTGTGGTTAGATTCTTGGGAATCAGCCTTTCAGGAGCTGAAAGGGAGGTTGAATTCATCACCAATACTAGTTTTTTTAGAGTCGAGAAAGAGTTATACAGTTTACTATGATGCATCAGGCATCGGGATGGGATCAGTTCTTATGCAGGGGGAAGGATTCGTTGCATATGGGTCTCAACAGTTGAGGCCACATGAGATAAATTACCCGACGCACGATCTTTAGTCGGCTGCAGTTGTTCATGCTTTACGTTGTTGGAGACATTATCTTCTAGGAGAGCATTTTGTGGTTTTCACCGACCACAAAAGTCTTAAGTATATCTTTACTCAGCGTGATCTAAATTTGAGATAGCGAAGGTGGGTTGAGTAACTTTAGTCTTTTGAATTTGAGCTTGTGTACATGCCAGGGAAAGGCAAAAAAGTGGCTGATGCACTGAGTAGGAGAACCCAGATACAGGCAGTTCAGGAGGCCAGTAGTGAGTGGAAGCTTATGGCTTTATTATCTAAGATACATTTGGAGGATCACAACAGACAGAGGCAGACATTTATTTCTTCTATGGTTGTTACCTCCACTCTACTTGATTGAGTGCGTATGAGGCAACTATTATATTCAGAAGTCCTAGTCCTATGGGAGAGTGTGTCAGGAGAGGACCAAATTCCTGGATGGATAGTATGCGAGGATGAGATCTTGCATTTTCATGGGCGTATATGGGTGTCAGTAGAAATACGTGGGGAGATGATGTGGGACCTTCATTCCTCAGTTTGGGAAGTTCATCCTGGTGTCACTGAGATGTATTGTGATCTACACTGTCAGTATTGGTGGTCAGGTATGAAGAGAGATGTTGTTGGTTTTTTCATGAGGTGTTCCACCTATCAGCAGGTGAAGGCAGAGCATCAGCGACCAGCATGGCTTTTACAACAGTTACCCATTCCCGAGTGGAAGTGGAACGATGTCGCGATGGATTTCGTGATAGGGTTACCAAGGTCACCTTGAGGGAATGATGCAGTTTGGGTTATCATTGATAGACTCACAAAGGTTGCTCACTTCTTGCCGATCAAAGAGACCTTCGGTGTCGATGAGATGGGAAGGTTGTACGTCCAATAGATTGTACATCTACATGAGGTTACACACTCTATTGTTTCATATAGAGATGCACGTTTTACTTATCGGGTCTGGTATGGGCTACAGAAGACGTTGGGTACATAGGTACTTCTGAGTACAGCTTACCATCCCCAGACAGATGGCAAGTCCGAGCGTACGATACAGGTACTGGAGGACATGCTTCGAGCATGCAACCTAGATTTTGGAGGTTCTTGGGAGAAGCATATACCTCTTTTGGAGTTTTCCTACAATAATATCTTTCAATAAACTATTCAGATGAAACATTATGAGGCTTCTTATGGTAGGTCATGTCGATCACCCTTATGATGGTTGGAGGTAGGAGAGGCAGCTATGGTGGGACCTCATCTTGTCCAAGAGACCATAAAGCAGATAGAGTTGATTCTAAAGAGGATGGCTACTGCACAGTCACGATAGAAGTCTTATGCTGATCGATGGAGACGACCTCTGGAGTTCGAGGTCGGAGATCAGGTATTTCTACGTGTCACACCGAGGTTGGGACACATAAGGATTAGGAGAGAGGGCAAGCTTTCACCGAGATATGTTGGGCTGTTTGAGATTTTGGAGAGGATCGGTCTGGTTGCATATCGTTTTCAATTTCCTCAGAGGTATCGGGCTATGCATGATGTCTTCCACATTTCTCAGTTACGGCGTTACTTCTCAAACTCGTCTCATGTTTTTCAACCTAAGGAGGTTGAGCTAGAGGTGGACGGATTGTTCGAGGAGCATCATATCCGGGTTTTTTATTACAGTGTGAAGTTTATTTTTGGTCGGTCTGTTCCTCTGGTACGGGTGTTATGGTAGCATGGGCGAGTACAGAACGAGACCTAGGAGAGGGAGGCTGATGTATGATCGCAGTGGCCGGAGCTATTCGAGGATTCTTCTTCTACTCCGCCTTGCTAGGGAAATTCAGGGATGAATTTCTTTAAGGGGGAAGTTTGTAAGAAACTGAATCTTCTTTTCATGTATGAATCTAGTTTTATGGTGTTTTTGAGAAAAAGATGAGTTTTTTTAAATTTCAGGATTACACGCCGTGTACTTATAAGTACACGTCGTGTACCCAGTTTCTACGGGTGACCGTGTGTTGGCCGTGTAACGGCCGAGCACATGACCGTGTGGGGTGACCTAGAGACCGCCTAAAGTGGGGCCCGGTAAAGGCAAGTACACATCATGTACTTTTAAAATACACGATGTGTAATTTTTTTCATTAAACGGACCGGGGTCGCATCTAATCAACAGAACCTCCTCTTTCTTGACTTGACTCATCCAGGAGCGTCTGTACGAAACGATTCTTCACTGATCCCCTAACTCGCTATCCATTCTCTGATTTGATCGCCATTGATTACGTTGGAATCACCACAGTAATCTCTTCATTCTTCTAGAACCTTGTTTCCTGATTTCTCCTCTTTCGCGAGATATCCTCAGTTGAGCGTTTTTAGCATTTTTGTAGATCTACGGAGTTATAGGGTGATTCAAGGTTTGAGGTTCACTTATATCGTCCGTACAACACCAAGGTAGGTGGTTTGTGTCTTTACCTAGATATTCTTTGAGTTATATATGAAAAAGTTCCCAATACCCTTGTTCGGGGTATTGCGTGTTTATGGTTATTGACCATGTTATTTCCTATTATGCCTTGTATATTTGAATAGTGGATGTTTGATTGTGAATAGGGTTAATTGTCATGCTATGGATGTGTTTTCCCATGCTTGTTTGATTTTGGTCGTTTGGTCTAGCTTTGCCTGTTGGGCTATTTGTTTCCCATTCCTTGTGTTATATGATGGAGTGATTATTTATCTAATATGTTGTGTTATGCCTTGTAGCTAATTTTCCAAGTAGTACTTTGAGGTTTACTTTGGTTTTTGATTATCGCTTGTGCATGATTGCTTTTCATGGGGATGTGGGAACCTAGTGTAGTGGGACCATAGGGGAAATTGATGTTGAGGGATTTCCCAGAGTGTCTGTTATAATTATCATGCTATGAGACCATAGGGGGGATTTAAGTTGAGTGCTCCCTCATAGTGTCTATAGATATGTTACGAGACCACAAGAGGAATTGACGTTGAGTGCTTTCACAAAGTGTTTGTAGTTTACCATTAAAATACTATAGAAGGAATTTACAGTGAGTGTTTCCTTAGAGATTCTTTGAGTATACGAGACTATAGGGGGAATTGATGGTGAGTGCTTCCTCATAGAGTCTTCGTTATATCCCTTTTTGTAATTTGAACCATAGGGGTTAGGCTGTGAGAAATACCCAGAGGGTTACTTGAGATTTGTTGGATGAACTATAGGGGATAGGTTGTGAGAACTTTCCAAGAGGGTTGCTTGTTTTTGTATTTGGTTGGTCAAATTGTTAAATATGAATTATTGTAATTGAAACTATAGGACTATTTACTTTTGAGTACTCCCTTGTTTATTACTTATTTTTCATATTGATGGCCATGTATATTCATTGACTTTTTGGCATAGATCTTTGGGTGGTTTCCTACTAGGATTCATCTCACACCCTATTTGGGTCATGCTTTTGAGCCTAAAAAGATTATATTGTTGTAGGTCTAGATAAGGGAAAGCACCCTTCTACTTCAGGTACTTGATTGCGATGGAGATGGAGAGCATGGAACCAAGATGAGGCTTGCGATGCTGTGGAGCTATTTACTTGATTTTCTTTTGTACTTCGGTTTAGTACTGTATTTCAGAATTATGACTTGTTTGGCTACTTTTCTAGACATATGAATCATGAGTAATTTATATATGTGACACAGTTGTTTATTACTTTCAGTCTTCTGTTGTTTACTTATTGCATGTTATCACTATTTTAGCTATTGTTATTTTTTTACTTCCATTGCTTCACTCTGCCAATGAGGGCATAGTTTCCTCACTATCACACCCAAGGCCCTCGCTGCTAGTCAGCAGCCTCTGGCGTTTGTGGAAATGCGCTTGAGGCTATGTGACCAATCGGGTACGGGGCACCTCTGGGTGGCACCTGAAACTGGGACGTTAAAAAGTGGTATCAAAGGGATTATTTTCTTCTTGACTTATTTTTTGGAGCCTATATTTAGGGATAATAAGGAATAGATAGTTGGTAATAAGTTGTGCCCGGGAGTAGTTAACCCGTGTACAGGGAAACTCTAATTTACCTCGATTATTTCAATTTTTCTAGTTTTTCAATTATTACAGTTTATTTTATTTCACGATTGGGTGATTCACATGTTTTGTACTATTAATGTTGATATTATTGAGGTTCTATTTCTATTGCAACCTGATGAGATGAGGTTATGCCATCTCATTCATCATATAGGAACTTTCTAGAAATCACATGTCATGCATTCTTGTCATGCCATTTAGGGTGAATTACTGGTTGCATGTTGTTGTGGTAGATGTTGTGCTAGATATTCATATTGTTGTGATAGATGCCTTGATAGAATACCTACTTTTATAGGGTATTGGATTGTGTAAGGTTTTGTTTGAATGAACATAAAACTTTGGTTCTTAAGGTGTTATGGCCCCTCATGGATCAGAATTTGGTGGATCATTGCCTTTTTATTCCTTGTATATAACATGTATAAGATTCTAAGATTTGATTCGAGGGGGGTATGACCCTCACGAATCGTAATTTGGCACTTTAATGTTTGTTTTAGTTTTTTTCTGGGTTTCAAAGTAGTTTTTGAGGATTACTGCCCGGAAAAACCCAGAATACACGGCGTGTGATGATAAATACACGCCATGTGACCTTCTGTTCGGGAAGGAACAAATTTTCTTAAGTATAAGCCATGTACTTATGTACATGCCATGTAGTCTCTAACTATGTCACTAACTGTGTGGGTAGAGACACGGAGTTGGGAAATCTTTGGTGGAACACACTGTGTACCAGATGTACACACCATGTTGTAGAGACCATGTGTCTAACCGTGTGACTAACAACACGAGTGGATTATGGGTAGCTAGTACACACTGTGTATGGAACAAACACATTGTGTAGATTCATCCATGTAACCAGTCGTGTGACTAACAACACGGATCATTGAAGTTCTTTCTAGTACACGTTGTGTATGGCACAAACATGTCGTGTAGTCTCGTCCTAGGAGAACCGTGTGGGTTAGTCGTGTAGAAGAACTCAGGAATGGGAACATGATCCAAGTACATGTCGTGTCTTTGTAGTACACGCCATGTGTATGGGATGTTACACGACCAGTTTTTGGCAGGAGTACATGCCCATGTGAAGGCTTGAGGGAACATGTCGTGTAGTGGTTATAGATGTCGTGTATCCGTGTTTTGAAAAACTTGAATGCTTTTTTTCTCTTGTTCACTTATTGCACTTCTAACTTTCATTCCTTGATAATCTTGATCTAAGGTGTGCGCTTGACCTTGCAGAATCATGTCACCGATACATCCTCCGATTGTACACCACTTGTAGGGTAGTGATCAGACACCGTACATGGCTGATCAGGGACTACCAGCAGATCTTATTGTAGTGCCAGTTTTGGCACCAGCTGTTATACCGGATACAGGTACCGATGCACATTTCATAGAGGTATTTATGAGGATGATGTAGACCTTCTAGAGAGCACCTCCTCATGCCCTGTCAATGGCAGAATTGACGTGGGTCTTTCAGCAGCAACATCCTCCCACTTTCTCAGGGGATGGAGGATATCAGGCTATAGAGTCATGGCTAGAAGCCATGCTGATAATCTTCGAGCATCTGGAGACGCCTCTAGAGAGGAGGGTCAAGATCTCTATGTATATGCTTTGGGATTCCACCAAGAGATGGTGGGATGTGATCTCACAGGCGGGATTCCAGCAAGGTACAGCTTGGGAGGTTTTTCAGTGTACCTTCTACAATTACTTCTACCCAGAGACTTTGAGGGTCGATCGAGCCCAAGATTTCTTGAGTTTTGAGAAGGGTACTCTTTCAGTCATAGATTATTCTTCTCGTTTCACAGAGCTTCAGTGCTTTACACCTTTTTTAGGGGGAGATGATTTATTCCTAGCAAGGAAGTTTGAGTATGGTCTCAGGCAAGACATTCAGGCTCAGGTGAACATTTTCAGGTTGATGACCATATTCTCTATAGTCAACCAGGTGCTGATCACATAACTCAATATGAGGGATTCTAGAGCTGTGATCCAAGGTGGTTCAGTATCCAGAGTTGGTTCTTCTTCGGCTGATAGTAGGAAGCACCGCAGGGAGTCTACATATAGAGACTCGAGTAGGTGGGATGCACCTTCTGGTAGTCAGGTGGTATGCTACTAGTGTGAGAAGGTCGGGCATATGAGGCTGCATTGCTTGAGAGACCCAGTAGAGTGTTGATCCTACGGAAAGATGGGTCATCTTCATCGCTTCTGTCAGTTCTTCTCACTAGCAGCTAGTGAAAGGGGTTCTTCTATGACTCCTTGTTCAGGAGAAACACCACCAGTTTCTCATCAGTCTGGGAATTGGAGTTCTTCTAGATATTCAGGATGAGGTGGAGGTTGTGGTCATGGTAGCCAATCACCAGGCTTTCAGTGAAAATAGGGTGGATCAGCTCAGGGTGGACAAGTAGGGTCACAGGTCCGCAGTACAGGTCATACTTTTGTAGTGAAGCAGACCCAGCAGGAGCAGGATCCTGGACCCTATACAGTTATAGGTACTATTCTAGTTGCCTCAGTTTTAGCTTCCACTCTTTTCGATACAGGGGATTCCCATAGCTTTATATCTGTTGCGTTTGTGGAGAGTCTTGGGCTCTGTATCTTTTCTTCTGCTGATGGCTTAACGTTAGACACTTCTTTGGGGACTAGAACGACTAATGTACGTCAATTCAAGGAGTTCCCTGTCGAGGTTGGTGGGTGTCACTTCTTATGGGACCTCTATGTCCTAGAGATGATAGGCTATGATTTCATTCTCATAATGAACTATTTAGTTTCCTTATAGGAATTTGTCGATTTCTATCATCGTAGGGTGAGTTTCACATTACTAGAGGGTGGTATGTTTCTGCATAAAGGCGAGTGGGATGTCCAGGTGAGCAGAACGGGACCCGAGAATCATGGGTTGGGAAGAGTTATAGCCCAGATTTTTAGTCTATATCTATACGACCAGGGGACTTCACTGTTGGACCTTCCTCCAGTGGTCGGTCGTTTCAGGGATGTCTTTGTAGAGGACTTTTTAGGTTTACCTCCGGATTGATAGGTGGAATTTTCTATTTATCATGTTTCATGAGAGGAATCGATGTCCATTCCTCCTTATAGGATGGATACACCAGAGTTACAGGAGCTCAAGAGGCAGTTGGAGGAGTTACAGAAAAAGGGTTTCATCCGAACCAATACTTCTCCTTGGGGTTCGCCTGTCCTTTTTGCGAAGAAGGCGTATGATACCCTCAGACTTTGTGTAGATTATCATAAGTTGAATCAGTTGACGGTCAAGAACCGATATCCCTTACTGAGGATTGATGATCTCTTTGATCAGCTTCGAGGAGCCTGGGTGTTCTCAAAGATTGACTTGAGATCTGGTTACCATCAGTTGCACGTTAGACCGTCAGACATACCTCTTACAACCTTCTGAAGTAGGTATGATCTATATGAGTATGTGGTTATGCTATTCGGTCTCACGAACGCGCCTGAAATTTTCATGGCACTGATGAACTGAGTGTTCCATCCATACATGGATTCTTTCATGGTAGTCTTCGTGGATGATATCTTGGTGTACTCTCACACTCGACACGACCATTCCACACATCTTGTGATCATTTTGAGTACACTGAGAGAGTGTCAGTTATATGCTAAGATCTCAAAATACCACTTTTGGATGGGCCAAATTCACTTATTGGGTTATGTTATCTTAGAGACAATAGTATCAGTAGACCCAGAGAAAGTGAAGTCGGTGGTTTCCTGGGAGCATCTGAAGAACGACTTTGAGGTACGGAGTTTTCTTGGGCTGGCTGGTTACTATAGATGTTTCATACAGAACTCTTCACGCTTAGTAGCGCCATTGATGGGCCTGACTAAGAAGGGTGTGAAGTACTTGTGGTCAGATTCTTGCGAGTCATCCTTTCAGGAGCTGAAAGGGAGGTTGACTTCAGCATCGATACTAGTTTTTCTAGAGTCGAGCAAGAGTTATATAGTTTACTATGATGCATCAAGTATCGGGCTGGGAGTAGTGCTTATGCAGGGGGAAGGAGTTGTTGTGTACGGTTCTCAGTAGTTAAGGCCACATGAGAGGAATTACCCGACGCACGATCTTGAGTTGGCTGCAGTTGTTCATGTTTTACACTGTTGGAGACATTATCTTTTGGGAGAGAATTTTGTGGTTTTCACCAACCAGAAAAGTCTCAAGTATATCTTTACTCAACATGATCTGAATTTGAGATAGCGAAGGTGGATTGAGTACTTTCAGTCTTTTGAATTTGAGCTTGCCTACACGCCTGGAAAAGGCAACATAGTGGCTGATGCGCTGAGCAGGAGAACCCATATATAGGCAGTTTAGGAGGGCAGCAGTGAGTGGAAGCTTATGAATCTGTTCTCTGAGATGCATTTGGAGGTGCACAACAGATAGGGGCAGACGCTTCTTTCCTTTGTGGTTGTTACCTCTACTCTACTTGATCGAGTGTGGATGAGGCAACTATCAGATTCAGAAGGCCTAGTCCTATGGGAGAGTGTGTCAGGAGAGGACCCTATTCCTGGATGGACAGTAGGTGAGGATGAGATCTTGTGTTTTCATGGGCGCGTATGGGTGTCAGCAGACATACGTGAGGAGCTAATGTGGGACTTTCATTCCTCTGTTTGGGCAGTTCATCCTGGTGTCACCAAGATATATCATGATCTACACTGTCAGTATTGGTGGCCAGGTATGAAGAGAGATGTTGTTGGTTTCGTCATGAGGTGTTCCACCTGTCAGCAGGTGAAGGCGGAGCATCAGCGACCAGCAGGTCTTTTGCAGCAGTTACCCATTCCCGAGTGGAAGTGGAACGATGTCGCGATGGATTTTGTGATAGGTTTATTGAGGTCGCCTCGAGGGAATGACGCAGTTTGGGTTGTCATTGACAGACTCACGAAGGCTTCTCACTTCTTATCGATCAAGGAGACCTTCAGTGTTGATGAGTTGGGAAGGATGTACATCTGAGAGATTGTACGTATACATGGGGTTACACACTCCATTGTTTTATATAGGGATGCACGTTTTACTTCTTGGGTCTGGCAGGGGCTACAGAAGGCGTTGGGTATACAGGTACTTCTAAGTACAGATTTCCATCCCCATACAGATGGTCAGTCCGAGCGTACGATACAGGTGTTGGAGGACATGCTTCGAGCATGTTTCCTTGATTTTGGAGGTTATTGGGAGAAGAATATACCTCTTGTGGATTTTTCCTGCAATAATAGTTTTCAATCAACTATTCAGATGGCACCTTATGAGGCTTTGTACGGTAGGTCATGCCGATCACCCTTATGTTGGCTGGAGGTAGGAGAGGCAGCTATACTGGGACTTCGTCTTGTCCAGGAGACCACAAATCGGATAGAGTTGATTCGGAAGAGGATGGCTACTTCATAGTCACAACAGAAGTCTTATGCTGATCGACAGAGACGACCTCTAGAGTTCGAGGTCGGAGATCAGGTTTTTCTACGTGTCACACCGAGTTTGGGACACAGAAGCATTAAGAGAGAGGGAAAGTTTTCGCCGAGATATGTTGGGCCGTTTGAGATTTTGGAGAGGATCGGTTTGGTTGCCTATCGGTTGCAGTTACCTCAAAGGTATCGGGCTATGCATGATGTCTTCCATGTTTCTCAGTTGCGGCGTTACTTCTCAGACTCGTCTCATGTTTTTCAACCTGAGGAGGTTGAGCTAGAGGTGGACGCATCGTTCGAGGAGCATCCTATCCGGATTGTTGATCGCACTGCGAAGGTTCTTCGTGGCTTCTCTGTTCCTCTGGTATGAGTGCTATGGCAGCATGGGCGAGTATAGAATGAGACCTGAGAGAGGGAGGCTGATGTACGATCGCAGTGGTCGGAGCTATTCGAGGATTCTTCTTCTACTCCACCTTGTTAGGGAAACTCGGGGACAAATTTCTTTAAGGGGGGAAGTTTGTAAGAACCTGGATCTTCTTTTCAGAAATGAATCTAGTTTTCTAATGTTTTTGAGAAAAGAGGAGTTTTTAGAAATTTCAAGAGTACATGTCGTGTACTTATAAGTACATGTCGTGTACCCGGTTGCTGCGGGTGACCGTGTGATGGTCATGTAAGGGCTGAGCACATGGTCGTGTGGGTGACCTGGAGACCGCCTAAAGCGGGGCCCGGTAAAGGCAAGTACACGCCGTGCACTTTTAAAATACACGTCATGTACTTTCCTTTTTTTTCATTAAACAGACTGGGGTCGCGTCTAATCGACAAAACCTCCTCCTTCTCGACTTGTCTCATCCAGGAGCGTTCGTACGGTGTGATTCTTCGCTGAGCCCCCGACTTGTCGTCCGTTCTCTGATTCGACCACCGTCAATTGCGTTGGAATCGCCACAGTAAGCTCTTCCTTCTTCTAGATCCTTGTTTCCTGATTTCTCCTCTTTCATGAGATATCCTCGGTTGAGTGTTTTTAGTGTTTTTGTAGATCTACGGCATTCTAGGGCAATTCAAGGCCTTAGGTTCACGTATATCGTTTGTACAACGCCGAGGTAGGTGGTTTGTGTCTTTCTGTAGATAGTCTTTGAGTTATATATGCAAAAGCGCTCAATACCCTTGTTCGGGGTATTGCGTGTTTATGGTTATTGACCCTGTTATTGCATGTTATGCCTTGTATATTTGAATATTGGATGTTTGATTGTGAATAGGGTTAATTGTCATGCTATGGATGTGTTTGTCCATGCTTGTTTATTTTGGTTGTTTGGTCTAGCTTTGCCTGTTAGGCTATTTGTTTCTCATTCCTTGTGTTGTAGGATGGAGTGATTATTTATCTGATATGTTGTGTCATGCCTTGTAGCTAATTAGCCAAGTAGTAATTTGAGGTTTACTTTGGCTACTGATTATCGTTTGTGCACGATTGCTTTACACGGGGGCGGCGGGAACCTGGTGTAGTGGGGCCATATGGGAAATTGACGTTGAGGGATTTTTCAGAGTGTCTGTTATAATTATCACGTTGCGAAACCATAGGGGAGATTGACGTTGAGTGCTCCCTTAGAGTGTATATAGATACATTACGAGACCACATGAGGAATTGACGTTGAGTGCTTCCTCAGAGTGTATGTAGTTTACCGTTAAAAGTCTATAGGGAGAATTGATAGTGAGTACTTCCTCAGAGAGTCTTTGAGTATACGAGACTATAGGGGGAATTGACGGTGGGTGCTTCCTCAGAGAGTCTTCGTTATATCCCTTTTTGTAATTTGAACCAGAGGAGTTAGGCTTTGAGAACTACCCAGAGGGTTACTTGAGATTTCTTGGCTGAACCAGAGGGGATAGGTTGTGAGAACTTTCCCAGAGGGTTGCTTGTTTTTGTAATTGGTTGGTTAAATTGTTAAATGTGAATGATTGTAATTGAAACTGTAGGACTGTTTACTTTTGAGTACTCCCTTGTTTATTACTTCTTTTGTATATTGTATGTCATATATATTCACTGACTGTTAGGCACAAATCTTTGGGTGGTTGCATACTGAGATTCGTCTCACATCCTGTTTGGGTCATGCTTTTGGGCCCAAATAAATTATATTGTTACGGGTCTAGATAAGGGCAAGCACCCTTTTATTTCAGGTACTTGATTGCGGTGGAGCTGGAGAGTATGGAACCAAGCTGAGGTTTGCGATGTTGTGAAGCTATTTACTTGCTTTTCTTTTGTATTTTGGTTTAGTACTGTATTTCAGCATTATGACTTGTTTGGATGATTTTATAGACATATGTATCATGCATCATTTATATATGTGACGCAGTTGTTTATTAATTTCAGTCTTCCGCTGTTTACTTATTGCATGTTATCATTGTTTCCGCTATTGTTATCTGTTTACTTCTACTGTTTCACTCTTCCAATGAGGGCATAGTTTCCTCACTATCATACCCAAGGGCCTCGCCGCTAGTCGGCAGCCTCTGACGTTTGAGGAAATGCGCTTGAGATCATGTGACCAACTGGGTATGGGGCACCTCTGGGTGGCACCTGGAACCGAGACGTTACAGTCATAATCAATTTCATAGGTTATTTAAAATTTTAAATTAATAAAAAATAAAAAATTATAAATTTAATCGTTTTTTTGATTTTCAGTTATTAATATTAGTAACCAAAACCAACAAAAAAATCATATATTAAATAAATAAAATTTTTACCAACCAAAAATCATTTTAGTATATTCATTTGTTTTTTTTAATTCAGTTTTTGGATACCCATTCAATTAAAAGTTGGATTTTTGTTCAAAGGGGGGACAAAACAAGCAAAATCGAAAGAACCAAATTAATTTTTATTCGCACATAACACCATTACAAATTGTGATTTTAAAAATGCTAGAAATGGGATTTGTCAGCGCTGAAAAAGCGGTGACATGTTGAGTGCCCTTAAAAGTCGTGACCTTTATCAATGCTAAAAAAATGATGATAAATACTATGTTTATTAGCACTGATAAATGTCACCTTTATTAGCGCTAAAAAAACGCTGATAAAGGCATCCTCTATCGGTGTTTTTTTAGCGCTAATATAGATGATATTTATCAGCGCTTTTTAACATTGATAAATGGGGGCGTTTATCAATAATGATAAAATTTGAATTTTTTTTGAACTGCTCCCCTTGTTAATGCTTGACCCCCCATGTCAGTGTTTCAACCCCCGTTATCACCCTCACGGACCCCCTTTTGTTACTGTTTGCAACACCCCTGCCTAGGTACCTTTTCACCTCCGCGCGCGCTTGGATTTGATCATGTGACATCCCTTGTGCAATTTGAACCCTTTTACCACTGCACCAAATTCGTTTTATTCTACATTTTACGATACTTCTATTTATTTATATATATTTACATACATCTTTTTTATTCATATATTTATATAATTATTTTTAAATACATTTATAAAATATATGTTTGTGTGTGTATGATATGTATATATACTTATATTTATTTAAATATATTATATATTAATATTCATTCACATATATTAGAATATAGATACAAATATATATTTGTTTATTAATACACACATATATATAAACATTATGTATACATTTGTATAAGTATATATATTCATATTTTTTTACAATCTAAAAAATAGTTAGATTTTTCTTTAAATAAAATGGATAATAATTATTTCCATATGATGTATATAATTTTTTTAAAAATGCATTTTTAAAACATGTCTATATATTTACATATATATTTATACATATTTATATATAATTTTTTTATAATGTATTTATAAATATTTATTGTAAATATGTTTATATATTATGTTTAATGATAATGATATATTTATAAAAATACATTTATATATGATGTATTCACAGAAACACGTGCACATTTATATTTCGCATATACATGCATAAATATTTACATATAAGTATTTATTTGCATATATTAGAATATGCACATAAATATATATTTGTTTACTGACACATGCATGTTTATAATATATAGACATTACTTGTATGTGTGTGTGTGTGTGTGTATTAATGTATTTTTATAAGATAAGTAAAATGAATAATTTTTTATTTTAAATAAAA
Organism: Viscum album; assembly: GCA_963277665.1. Classification (NCBI taxonomy): domain Eukaryota; kingdom Viridiplantae; phylum Streptophyta; class Magnoliopsida; order Santalales; family Viscaceae; genus Viscum; species Viscum album. Next base: position 24,350,116 of record OY728132.1, on the reverse strand, counting down.
TGAATAATAAATATTGATTTTTATATGATTTAAATATTTAAAATACATTTTTATGTAAATATGTTTAAATATTTATTTGTCCAATTGATTTATTATATGCAAATATACACAAATATGTATATATTTAACTATAAATAAAACTATAATATGAAAAATGATAAAATTTCAGAACCATAATATCTTTATGAATGTAAGCCTTGAGAATAAATTCAATGTCTGTTGAATTAAGGTATCCCAATTAAAAACTCAGTTTTGGAGGTTTTCTGTACCTTTTTGACCTTGCAAAAACAGCGATCGTGCCCCCCCTGTCAACACAATGTAAATCTTTTCGGAAGTTTTAATTTGATATGTGGTAGAGTTCAAACAAACACCCGGATCAGAAGTTATGACTGTTTGAAATCCAAGTCACGTTTTAAATTTCTCGTAGACCGTTCATTAATTTATTGGATTTTTATATCATCCAATTGTTATTAAATGACTATTACTCAATAATAATTAACAAATTATTAATCAATATCATTTTTTAATTATTTTATAAACCATTTTTCACTAAATATCTTATGTATTAAATGTAAATGCATATTTAATCTTATATAAATCATATTTAATAAAATATATTATATTTATATCATCATAAATATATTTATATATGATTTTTAATGATATATAATTTTTTAATGAAATATACATTTTATCAATACTAAAAAGAAGAATGGACAAAAGTATCATTTATCAACACTAAAAAAACGTGGATAAATAGTAACTTTTATCAGTGCGGATAAAAGTGACATTTATCAGCGATAAAAAAACCCATGACAAATAGGTGCTTTTATCATCATTTTTTTAGTGATGGTAAAATGACTTTTTATCACCTCCTTTTAACTAGCGTTGATAAATTCAATCCTTTTATCAACGCTTTTAGTTAGCGTTGATAAAGGCCAGTGCTAAATTTCATGTGATCTGTTGCAGTGTAAGGGGATAAATTAAGGGCGTAAATAAATCCCGAGATTGAGGTTTTACATTCCCATTCATACACATTCCCTCAATAGTTTCTTGAAAATTCTCTTCGGTTTCGCCTCTCGCTTTGATTTGTGAAACTTGACACATGAAGTCTTACTTTTTACGATCAAATCTTTCATGAATGATACCATCAAGCCCCCCTTAATGACATAATTAATTAAATGTTTCTAAACAAATAGATAATTAATGTAAATATGATTATTTTTTTTTAAATAAGAATTTTACCTATACCATTCAAGACCATGCTAATTATATTATTATTTTAATCACTCTAATTATGAGATAAATTTGGTCCATACATGCATGGCATGGATCAGATAAAAAAATTAAATAAAACCTGGATTTTTGTTCAAAGCGGAAACAAAAAAAGCAAAATTTAAGGGACCCTATTAATTTTTAAGGGACCCTATTAAGGGGGTAAATAAATCCCTTGATTTAAGTTTTACATTTTTACCGCACCAATAATTAATTAATGTAAATCCATTAATTTTTTTAAAATAAGAATTTCACTACATATACTCCATTCAACACCATGGTAATTATTTTATTATTTTAATCACTTTAATTATGGGATAAATTCGCTCCATGCATGCATGGCGCGGAGCACATAAAAAAAAATTAAATAAAAGCTGGATTTTTGTTGAGAGGGAAACGAAACAACCAAAACTGAACTGACCTAATTAATTTTTAACCGCATATAAGGAGGTAAATTGTGAGCTGTCATCCGCTCACCATAGACCCTTATGCCATTACGGGGTAAATAAATCCCATGATTTAAGTTTTACATTTTTACACCACCACCCTCGCCTGAATACGCATTCCCTGGTGGTTTCTTGAGGATCCTCTTCGGTTTCGGCCTCCTCCCTGAAACTTGACAGGGAATGTCTTAATTCTTTCAACCGAAAGTTCGTGAATGATTCCAGTAATTCGCGAATGATTCCTGTAAGCCGCCCGGCATTCTCTTTTTTGATTCGAATCATGTATCTGAGATCGTTCGGCAGATTAATCTGCATGTGTTTATTTATGGCTATTCATTGTTCGTTTCTTGAAATCTTAGGGCTTTTTTGATCAGGTTTTACGTAAATGGCAATCTGAAGGATCTAATATCTTGATCAGGATTTACGTAAATAACGCAGTGAATCCATTTGTTCCTTGTTTGATCTTCTATGGGTATTGGTTAAGGCTACACGCCTCAACATCAATTAACAGCGAGCATAATAACCCAGCATGATACTTTGATCGCCAAATATCTCATCTCAATTTAGTGTTACATTGTCAATATCTGTCACGAGTTGAATTTAATCGGCAGTGAAACAAACAGTTGAGCAATATATTTTAAGCATTATAGTTCAATCTTACAGATAATAAAAACTTTGTAAGAAAAAAAACATATAGCATTGTTGTATGTTTTTTAGCCATTTGTGACTTGCTGATTGTCATTTACGTAACATGCATTCAGGAGTTGAAGAATATGATGAAGCTTTTGTTATTGGCTTCCTTGTTGATCCACCCTAGTTGGGCGCAGACATCTCGGAAGGCGGCTCCCCTGCCATGGCAAACTCTAAATGGTATGTTTCTTATTTAAAATCATTCCAGCCATTGAAGAGTGAAACAGAAGCCAAGTGTTGCATGTTTTATCAAATGACAATACCAATTACAAAAGGGCATCCTCTCTTCCAGCCATTGCATGCAGCTATTCATCACATGATTTTCCATTTTGTTAGCATTTGACTATAGTCTATACTAGTGTATCACATTGTCACTTATCATTACTGCTTTTAAAAAATATTTCTAAATTACATATCAAAACAGTTTGACAACGTTCATAAAAACATGTTTCTAACATCTATCACATACAATTAGTACTTATGTGTAAGTCTTTTCATACTGATTATTGAGAAAGTACGTCTCTTCTTATTAGAGCAGTTTTGCTAGAGTATGTGTTTTTTTTTTAAAACAAACATGACTTGTTTTTTCAGAGTGTTTATCTTCATCATCAATGATAAGACTATCGAAATGCAACTAGAGTTTTGTATAAATGCCTTTGACAGTCAAACACATATTATGATGAAACTGTTTCTCTGTTCTACACCAATCTCTTGAATGGCTATAGAAACCAAGTAATATGATTCAATTTCTTGCATAAGAACCAACAATGATCATGCAGTTGCTCATATTCTAATGAAATCTCATCATCCTTACACAAATCAATAATAAGTACAAAAACAAAAGGGGAAGACAGAAATAATAATTAAAAAAACTCATGCATTTTTTCTTGTGTGCATCCCTGCAGGTGCTGAACCGCTGGTGATTGCAAGGGGAGGGTTCTCTGGGCTTTTCCCAGTGTCCAGCAATTTTGCAAATGATGTGGCTATTTCCACCAGTCTCCCCAATTTGGTTATCTACTGTAACCTGCAGCTCTCAAAAGATGGTGTTGGCTTCTGCCTGTCAGATCTGAGACTGGACAACTCAACAAATGTAGAATCTGCTTACCCAAAGGGAAAGAAGTCCTACAAAGTTAATGGGCAGGATGTCACAGGGTGGTTCCCGATTGACTACACAGCCAAACAAATCACTCAACTTAGCCGTGAGTCCTCAAAACCATCATTAATTTTATTTATGAGTGCTGAGTTTTTTTTTGGGGGGGTTTTAATCTTTTCCAAAATCATGGATGGTTCATAGATTTTGCCAACATGCATTCTGCTGGCCCTCAGCAGCAGCAGGCGTCATCCACCTTGTTGGCATAATCTTCTCCATTAATTTGGCCATGAAGAATTCCTTTTTCCCTGCTTTCAGGGCGAGTTTTTTCTTGTGAATTTGAACCCATGCCAGACACAGAAAAAGTTGTATCAAATTGAATAAATCTCAAAAGATGGAAATCACATTCATTGAGATGTTTTATTTCATTGTCATTATCATCATAACTTGTGGAGGGGGTGGGGTATGACTGCTTTCATGCAAGGGTCAAGTTGTTGATTCCCATTCTCAACTAATTATGGTTGGTTCAAGTGGTTCTGCTTTCGTTTCTCTCAGGTCTTGGTGAAAAGAGTGTACTGCCATTAGGGGAGCTTTGCTTCTTTGTGGGCCGACCCACCTTGATTCAAATTAGTCTAAACCTAGACAAGCCCCCAAGTTGAAATGAGACAGGTCCAGGATACATAGTGGTCCTGTCACGAAAAAAAAAAAACCAAATGCGCTCTTTAAAATTCATAGTATTCTATTTCATCATACTAAACAAATCGTAATGTGTTTCACTGAGTTGAATAGATTAAAATGATCCATGGAAGATACCTTGATTAATGCCACATAAGATGTCGTTGATTCTTGAATGTGGCTGACTATCATGTCTTTTTCATCGCTTCTTCCATTGCAGTGCTCCAATCATCGCTCTCCCGAACAAACCTTTTTGACAATTTGATGCCTGTATTGACAGTCGATGATGCTCTTGGGAGTAAACCCCCAGGTTTCTGGCTTAATGTTCAGGTCTCTCCTTCCCTCTCCAGAATGCACGCATGACAGGGTCTGTTTGTTTATAGGTTTGAAAATTAACAGATTTTAAAATCGACTATAAAATTGATTTTATTTAGAGATTTTGAAACAAGCAGATCCTTAATCTCCATAAACACAGCATTCTAGATCTATACTGATGAAACTGTTTTGTTACTAACAGAATGACATGTTCTACAATGAGCACAGACTCAGCCCATCCTTGTTTGTGCAAAAATCCTTGAAGCTCCGTGCTGCTGACTACATCTCATCTCCCGAGGTCAACTTCTTGAAGGCCATGAACGGTAAGGTGAGGAAAGATCGAACAAAGCTCATCTTCCAAGTTGAGGGGGAGGATGCCATTGAGCCCACCACAAAGCAGATGTATGGCTCGTTCCTCAAGAACTTGGCCTCCATCAAGCCATTTGCATCAGGAATTCTTGTCCCGAAGCAATACATATGGCCCGTTAATAAGGACGGGTATTTGGAGGCTCCCACGAGCCTTGTAACTGATGCTCACAGGAGTGGTCTTGAGGTTTATGCCTATGGCTTTGCAAACGATCAACCCGCAAGCTTCAACTACAGCTATGATCCCGCGGCCGAGTACTTGCAATTTGTTGATAATTCCAACTTCTCGGTCGATGGAGTGCTCACCGATTTCCCTCCAACTGCTTCAGAAGCCATTGGTAAGATGATATGTTAAAATTGTGGTCATTTTGTTGACACCTTTCCATTCATAAATAAAGATAGAACATATTCTTCAAAAGTCTCAGGTTCCTGTAGTCTTTAACTCATTGACCAATCTGCAAGTTTCAACTATTCTTTAACCTCTTTCTTTGTGATGCAGGATGCTTGGCACACAGCAAAAATGGCAGGAGGGCTGGTGAAAGTGAGATTCTTGTCTAAATAAACTACAACTCGAATATGAATGAACTACAAGAAATGTAGCTGTTGCTAATCGTTTTAATGCACATTTGCAGAGGACTTTCTGGTGATAACTAACAATGGAGCAAGTGGGGTTTATCCCGCCAGCACTGACCTTGCCTACCAGCAAGCTGTGGCCGATGGGGCGGACATAATCGATTGCTCTGTCCAAATGTCGAAAGATGGAGTTGCCTTCTGCTTGAGTACGCCTGATCTCGCGGATGGCACGTCTGCATTGACCGCCTTCATGACCCATGCTACTTTGGTCCCTGAAATTAAACCCAAGAACGGGATATTTTCATTCGATCTAACATGGAGCGAAATTCAAACCTTGAAACGTAAATATACTTTAACTGTGCTCCCTTTTTCATCTACTCTCAAAGGCTTTGTTTGGTTTTATCATTTCCAAGGTTTTCATTCTCGAAGATTTTGCATTCTTTATTGTTAGACTCATGTCGGGTGTTTTCATTTCAGCTCAGCTAACGAGCTCCATCATCCCCGCTCAGGCCCTTCCAAGAAACCCGGCAAACAAGAACAAGGGCAAATTTATGACACTCAAGGACTTCCTGGACTTTGCCAAGCAGAAGGCCGTTCCTGGTATTTTGATCGATGTAGAGGTAGATCCTCATGCCTTATTTTATAGGAGAATCATTTTTCCTCTAGTTTGAATTTGGTATTTTGTATTTATCTTGAGTCTTGTATCGCGTTTTTCTATCTCTATAAACAAAGTATTCTTTCTTCATTCAAGATGAATGGTTTCTAGGCCTATACATGACATCAGAGCCCCAGTAAATATATATGCTTCAACTTGAGGGTGAGTGGAGTATTTAGATATTTAGGATATGAATATTTATTAGGTTTGTCTTATACCCCTTTTCCCTCTAATTTGAATTTAGTATTTAGTATTTATCTTGATTCTTGCATCTTGTTATCTATCTCTATAAATAAAGTGTTCTGTCCTCATTCAAGAGGAACAGTTTATGGGTCTACTCTTTCTACAAATGGGTTTAAAGAACCTTTCGCCCCCTTTTTTACTCAATTCATCTTCTCAACCAATCTTTGATTTCATAGACGACACTATTCTTGCCTATTATCTTTTTTGAATGGTAGTTTTATGATTTGTTCTTCTGTATAATTTTTTAAAATGTTTGGTCTTTAATTGTAATTAATTATTTATTTGCATTTTGTATTTGTTAGCATGCGGGATACCTCGCATCAAAGAAGGGTCTCGACCTGATAGACACGGTCACGGGTGCCCTAAGCAATGCCACCTTTGACAAACAATCAACTCAACAGGTGTTGATACAATCAGATGATAGTGCGGTTTTGTCCAAGTTCAAAAACATCTCGACTTATCAGAAGGTCCTAAACATCGAACAAGTGGTGGGCGGGGCCCCAAGAAAACCAGTGGAGGAGATTAAGGAGTTTGCTGATGCGGTGAGAATCACGAGAGGCTCTGACATCAAGGTCACTCCAGACGGCTTTTCGGTGGTGAGAACGAATGTTGTCGAGGAAATGCATGCAGCCAACATCTCAGTTTATGTGGGGATAATGAGGAACGAGTTTACGACTATCCCTGTGGATCAATTCTCGGATCCCATGACGGAGATTGCAACATACCGGCTTGGGACCGGTGTTGATGGGATCGTAACTGACTATCCCGGAACCGCCATTACATATCTCAGTAAGTATCCATTCTATCATTTACATAGCATTTGGTTTGATGGATACAATTAAGGATCTGTCTGACAACACTTATCTAAAATAGTAAAAACACATTTAAAAAAAAAACCCTTATCATAAGTGATGTCAAATGGATCCTAGAACTCCTTGGTTGGTTTAGACTAATGGATAAAGGTGTGCAGGATTAAATCAGCAACTTAAACCGACCGAACCGAACCATCTTTAACTAGTAAAATTTGGTTTAAATCAATTAATCAGTTTAACTTGTTTGAATATTGAATATTTTGGTTTTTTGATTCGGTTCAGTTTTGGTAACCTTAGCCATTATTAGTTATTTGCAACCGAAACCACGCAATCAAATACATTAAATATTAATTTATTTATTATATATTTTTCTAAAATGTTGAATTTTATTAAATTTAAGAATGATCTTATAGATGAAACAAAGAAATGAATTTTATGTATGGAAACCTTGGGTGTTGCAGGGAGCCCGTGCGCGGACATGGATGACAATAAAGGGTTCAAAATTCTACCTGCGGACGCAGGCGCCCTCCTAGGTGTGATTCCTGTGGGCGTCGCCCCACCGGCAACCGCCCCGGCACCAGCACTGACGGTGGCAGACGTGGTGGATCCACCGCTACCTCCGCTCACCAAGGCCTCCTCCGCTAATGAGCGGCCCGCGGCAGCTGCGCCCGTGGCAGCCCACCCCAGCGGCGGCGCCTCCGTGCCTCCCGCCATGAACGCCGCCCTATGTCTCGTGGTTGCACTGTTCTTGATTCTATGTTTTTGAGATGATTTGAGTGCCTGGCTTGAGTTGCAGTGATTTCATACAAAGGGTATTTGATCGGTATCGATAGAAAGTGCATCACGTAGTAATATCTACTAAATGATAATTGCTGGAAAAAAAAAAATCATGCTTAAAAAATTAAAAAAATAAATAAAAACATAGAAAACAATTAAAAAAGAACTATCTGGTTAAAGTTTTGTTAGATCGGATTGGATGTATTCTTCAATTTCACACAACCCGCGCAAATTCACTCATAATGAAAGATTACACAAGAAAATCAAGATAGAAAAGTTAGGCCGATGGAATCAATCTCTAGATCAATTACATCAAAATAAAAACCAAATTTTCCTTCAATCAAATCCAAGTTGGCTCATAATCATGCCGCCCCAATGCACTCCATCAATCTTGACATCTCCAAGAAAGCACTTTGACATTTTTCAAATGAATTAATGACTGAGGTAGTCTACAAAGTCCATAATATCACGCGCATAAATAATGTGTAAAACACTCAAACAAATGAAACATAAATGTGATTCAAGTAACCAAAGCGTAACCGGCTACACACAAACAAATGAAACATAAAAGTGATTCAAGTAACCAAAACATAACTGGCTACACACGTGGCCATAAAATGATTAATTAGGGAGAAACAATTAAGTAGATTCGAACAATTAGTGGTAATGAAGCACTAAGATTAATCATTGTGCATGGTGAATCACTCACGTCATTGTGTTGAGTAGAATATGGAGGCCCGCAGGATGTATTGGTTAATGTTCATCAAAGAAAAAAAATGCAAATAATAATAACAATGTTGCATGAAAAATACAACATGATAAATGTCATAAAAACATTACAAAATCAAGTAATTTAGATTTTAATAACACGTAAAACAATTTCAAAAACCACCAACTTAAAAAATTAAAATTCATGTTTGTTGATGTCACGACCCAACCTCCCTAGGCCGTGAACCTGGTCATTTGACCCAATCACCACAAACTATTACCTATCGGGGTCACTTATCAGACTAACGATTGTCCCCACATACCAACATATGTTCTTTCAATGTGTTTTATTCTCACTCACACACACCATAAGAAACTTCCTAGAAGGTCACCCATCATGAACACTACTCCAGGCCAAAAAACACATTTAACCATCATGAACACTACTCCAGGCCAAACACACTTAACTGTGGAGTTCTAATCAGACAGACTCCTGATAATAAAAGTGTACTTTGTTGACATGAATAGTAACATTTAGTCTTTTAAGTCTTACTTTTTCAGCCGTGTTACATTCTCCCCCCTTTAAACCACAACACCCTCATTATGGACCCCAAACCTCAAACCTGAGCAGTTCCACTGCACTTTTAGCTGAGTATTGGCTTTGATACCATTTTTTAATGAACCGATTCGAGGCTAACTAGACAAGTCACCCATGAGGGTCTGCCACAAGGTGAGGTGCAAGAAAACAACTCAAGTCTCATGTATAATTCAAGAATGAACAGAGTACAAAGCGGAAGAATAATACATATCCATGAGACATACAATGTCAATCCAAACGGTTAAACTTGAAAACAACCAAGAAAGGACTAAAACGAGTCTCCATGTGACCATCCGTCACCACCAAGCCATCCCACTACGAAGACAGTGACAACTAAGAGATGCTATTGAACTACATAACACCCTTCCCTTTACCCGAGTCCTGCAAAACCACATCTACAAACACCCAGAGCCAAAAGTAGGGTGTGAGCACAACACCTAATAGGGTTTCACCAAAGAATCTATACAAAGTCTAATGCAATGAAAACATTAACTCTAGCTTTAAAAAAATCCGATTTATAAATCATTTTCATAAGATAAAACATTTTTTGTAAAATATCCTTTGGTTTTTCACAAGAGCCTTTCATATTCACACAAGCAAGGAATATGAAAAGTATATGTGAGAAATCATGAGAGCATAAGAAAAACCATACATGGATCCACCATAAGATAAACATGTGAGCAACCAACCATGAAATATACCATCATGTGTAAAACCAAGCATAAATGACACAAGATGTGGAATCTAACCTATGGGAATACGTACTAAGATATATAAGAAAACACAAAGCCAAAAATCATGTGAGTCCAACCAATATTGAGTCTTGTCACACAGTTTGTTGATATCAAACCTCTAGTGGTATTGCGCACACTAAAGTGATAAGTCCATTTCTCGATGCACCCAAGGTTCCCAATGTACTATGTTTTCCAAAAACTATTTGAAAACAATAATCACCATTTATAAAAAAAATTCATAGCAAAGCATTATCGCTTCTATGCTTGAATATCCCCTTTTTAAATCAAATCATCTATTGAGGCATTTCCCCGACACATCATGTTCCCAAAACCGTTTTCAAAGCAAAAACCCTTAAAACATAGATTTCATTAAGAAAACCTGCCTTGTTGAAAAATCCATCATTTTTTTATCAAAACCAAAAGAATCATAGAAGAAATGTGACACCCTTTGGGTCTTGGAGAACTCCCCTTTTAATGTTTAAGAGTCGGTACTTTGATTTCTGGGGTTTTGGTAAGTAATTTGGAGTTTACCTAAAATTCTACAGGGGATGCACTATGGAGGGTAAAGATTGTTGTGTTTTTAGGGTGGCTATGGCATGGGCAAGCCGATTGCGGTGTAGGGTTCTAGGAGGAGGGATTTTCAAGATACTACCATATTTGGAATAACTGCACCATGGAGGTAGGTTGTGGCATAGGGTGGTTGACTACTGCGACGTAGAGCAGGTTTCTATGACGTAATGGCCTCAAGGTGAAATTTGGTCATTTCTTCCAAATTCGGTACCCTTGCGGCATGAAGCTAGGCTGTGTCATAGCCCACTTCTCGAGTTGTTGGGTTCTGCGGTGTGGTCTTACACACTGTGCTGTAGTCCCTCCTGGGTAAATAGGAACTGCATTGGGATTCTTGGACATGGTTTTGTCCAGAAGGGTTGTGATGTAGCCCCTTGTGTTGCACCTTTGTTCTTTCTATTTCAATTTTTTTTTCAGTGTAGTCCAGTAGGCTACGCCGTGGTCTCCTATTCTACAGACTAGCTATAAATACCAGGGACTCCCTCTGAACCGGTTCTTTTCCCACTTTTATCTCTCAAACCTTAGGCACCCAAGAGAGGTTTTTGAAGGCATTTGAAGCACTTTTTGATCAGGTTCAACTCCAAGCTTTGGGAGATTAATTCTTGGCATTTTATATCCATTATTGAGGTATGTATCTCTATAAAAAGGTTTTAATTCCTGGAATACTTGATGTTCTTATAACAAACCAGCATGGGGTCAACTTGACAAGTCACCTAGGAGGGTCTTCCACAAGGCGAGGTGAAAGAAAACAACTCAAGTCTCATGTATAATCGAAGAATGAATAGAGTACAAAGCCGAAGAAGAATACATATCCATGAGACATACAATGTCAATACAAATGGATAAACCTAAAAACAACCAAGACAAGACTAAAACGAATCTCTATGTGACCATCTGCCACCACCAAGCTGTCCCACTATGAAGGCGATGACAACCAAGAGAAGCCGGTGAAATACAAGACACCATTCCCTTTACTCGAGTCCTATAAAACCACATATACAAATTCCCAAATATAATAGTAGGGTTTAAGCACAATACCCAGTAGGGTTTCACCAAATAATCTATACAAAGTCTAATTCCATGAAAATATTAGCTCTATCTTTAAAAAAAATCTAGTTTATAAATAATTTTCATAAGATAAAATATTTTTTTTAAAACATACTTTGGTTTTTCATAAAAGAATTTCATATTCACACATGAAAGGAGTATGACAAGTACATGCAAGAAAACACGAGAGAATAAGTAAAACCATCCATGGATACACCATCTGATAAACATGTGAGAAACCAACCATGAAATATACCATCATGTGTCAAACAAAGCATTAATGACAAAACATAAGATGTGGGATCTAGCCTATGAGAATCCATACTTGTACATATATGAAAACACGATGCCAAACATCATGTGAATCCAACAAATATCGAGTCCTATCACACATTTTGTCGATATCAAACCTCTAGTGGTATTACACACACTAAAGTGAAAAGTACATTTCCCAATGCACCCAAGGTTCCCAATGTGCTAGGTTTTCCAAAAACCATTTGAAAACTATGCTAACCATTTATAGAACATTTTTCACAGCAAATAAGTACCACTTCCATGCTTGAAAATCCTCTTTTTTTAAATCAAATATTCTATTGAGTCATTCCACCGACACATCATGTACCCAAAACCATTTTAAAGAAAAAACCCTTAAAAAGATAGATTTCATGAAGAAAATCATCCTTGATGACAAATACATCATTTTCATACACAACCCAAAGTAATCATACAAGAACATCAAGTATTCCATGAATTAAAACCTTTGTATAGAGACACCCACCTTAAGAACAAAGTGAAACTTCCAATAATTGATCTCCCAATGCTTGGGGTTAAACCTAATAAAAAAGGGCTTTAAAGGCCTTCAAAAATCTCTCTTGGACACCTAAGGTTTGAGAGAGAAAATTGGGAAAAGACCTGGTTTGGAGGGAGTCTCAGGTATTTATAGACAGTTTTTAAAATAAGAGACCAGGGCACAGCCTACTAGACCACATCATAGAATTTGCTGAAATAGGGAAAACCACGATGCAACGCAAGGGGAAACACCACAACCGTTCTGGTTAAAACCACATCTAATAACATTGGTACAAATCCAATTTACTTGGGAGGGACTAAAACGAACACATAGGGCCACATCATAGAACCTAGAAACCCGAGAAGTGGGATACAACACATCCTTGCTCCATGCCACAGGGGTACCAAATTTGGAAGAACATTCCAAATTCCACCCTGAGGTCACTATGCCACAACCACCCACCCCACACTGCAACAATAAATCACGCTATTTCATAGCCTAAATTCATGGTGCAACTATTCCAAATATGGAAGTAGCTCAAAAATCTCTCCTACTGGGACCCTATGAAGCAAATGGTTTTTCCATTCCACAACCACCCTCACTACTTTGCAATATCTAGACTCTACTACACAACCTCCTTTATAATTCTAGGTAAACCCCAAATTACTTCCCAAAACTCTTGGAACTCAAAGTACCAAATCTTAAACATTAAAAGGAGAGCATACCAAGACCTAAAGGGAATCACAATTCTCCCCATAATAGATGATTTTTGTCCCCAAAAAGTGATCAAGATTATCAAATTGCAAAAATATAAGGCCACTACTACCTCAAAAATGATTCCCACTCCTACATATTATGGCCAAACTGTCTACACTGCCATAGTATATAGACCAAAGAAATAATTTTACTATGAAATACCTTATCCCTGTGATCCATATTCAGAAATATTTTCTCAACCATAGTGGTTTCTGGATCATGATCACTGTTCTCCCATTAAATCACATGGGAAGGGTTCGGTTGATACATCCTCAGCTGAGAAACATGAAACACACTATGAATCTGCATCGATAAAGATGGTAAGTCCAACCGATACACCACCTTTATAACTCACCCAACAATATCAAAGTGTCCAACAAACCTCAGTGCAAACTTATCCCAATTAAATAGTTGACGATGTACCAAGCAAGGTGAAACTCAATGAAAGACCCAATCACTAACCTCAATCTCTAGTAGTCGATAATGACAATCCACATAGGATTTTTGATGAATCTGTTCCATGACCAATCTATTCTAGATCAATTGCACCTTCTCCATCATCTCTTGATCAAGGCTCGATATAAAAAAGGTCTTCTCTACCATATCTACCTAATGAAATGGATATTTACATGGATTACCATATAATTATCTGAAGGGAATCATTATAATTGAAGTTTTATAACTATTGTTATAAGAAAATTCTACCAAAGGAAGATATTTTTTCCAAGAACCACCAAAATCAAGCATGCATGCCTAGATAATATCCTTAAGAACCTAGATAGCTCTCTCTATTTTCCCATCCATCTGTTGATGATACATCATTCTTAATTTTAACTCAAAACCCATCACCTCTTGTAATCCTTTCCAAAACTTGAATACGAACCTTGGGTTCCTATTTGAAAAAATTGTAGAGGGAACCCTATAAAGTATCATAACCCATCAGACTTATAAGTATCTGAGATGTTCCACCTTCATCGTCTCCTTGATAGGGAGTAAATGAGCCAATTTTTTAATTCGATCAATGACCACCCATATCACATTCCCCCCCACTAGGATTCCATGGAAAACCGATGATGAAGTCCATGGAAATCTCATCCCACTTTCATACCAGAATGGGAAAAGGTTGTAACAAACTAGTAGGTATCTAGTGCTCCACATTAATTCTATAACATGTATGGCACCGTGACATGAAATTTGCAATCGGCCACCTCATCCTCGACCATTGATACTAATGTCTTAGATTATGATTTATCTTGGTAGTCTCATGGTGTATAGACCAACAAGATTGATGTCAACTACCCATCAACTCCTGCCTTAGAGAAATTTTAATGACAAAAATACCTCAGAAACATAAAGTGCCAACAAGATACCGAGACAACCACCTGATGCCTCTCCACCATATAAGATTTCAAGAAAATGATAGAATTCAGTTTCTGTCACCTGATCACGTTAAACCAACTCATCAAATGATGATTCAACATTTACTGAGGCCAAACACACCTACCCACCAACCATTTACACCCCCAATCTCATCTAAACAAACAAACTCATAAAATAACATTCCTTCACTGACCCCTTCAATTCTTTAGTCAATAATTTCCTCTTCAATGCGTCGACGAAAACATTTCCTTTCCCAGGAGTATAAGAAATATCAAAATCAAAAGTATGAATATAATCAACCCAATATATCTATCAAAAATTCAGATACCTATGAGTTAAAATATAATCTAGGATTTTCTGATCATATTATACCATAAATTTCTCCCAAATGAGATAGCGATTCCATGTTTTGAGTGCTTTTATAACCACTGCTAACTCAAGATCATGGGTAAGTTAGTTCTTCTTATGAGGGTGTTGCTGGAGAGAGACATATACCAACACTTTATTTACCTACATTAAGAAACATCCCAATACCATACTAGAAGAATCATAGAAAACATCACAACCTAAAACTAGTTCTGGAATAATCAGAATTGGAGCCAAAGTCAACCTCACCTTCAGTTCCTCAAAGGATATCTGACATTTATCATTCCACTCAAACTTTACACCCTTATGAGTCAAAGCTATCATTAGAGATGTAAGATTGGAGAAGTCCTAAACAAACTTCTTGTAATATCTATCCAAACCCAAGGAAATCCAGATCTCAAACACAACTCTGGGATACTACTAGGATATTACCACCTGTATCTTTTCAGGATATACTATGGCGCCTCTCTTAGATATGAAATTCCCTGTAAAATTCACTTCCTAAATCCAAAATTCACACTTAGAAATCTTACCATATAAGCAATGATCCCTCAAGATTCCAAGGATGATATCAAAATGAACCTGGTGATCCTCCTATGACCTCGATTATACCAAAATATCATCCACAAATATGACCATGAACATGTCCAAAAATTGATGGAATATCTGATTCATAAAATTCATTAACACCATAAGAGAATTAGTGAGACCAAAGAGCATAAACAAAAACTCATAATTCCCATACCGGCTCCTAAATGATGTCTTTGGTATGAACTATTCCCAGACTCTCAATAGATGGTACCCAAAATGAAAGTCAGTCTTTGAGAACCAAAGAGACCCTCTGATTTGGTCAAAGAGATCATCAATTCATGGAAAGGGATATTTGTTCTTAACAATCACTTGATTTAGATTCCAATAATCAACACAAATTCCTAGGTTCCCATCTAAATTTTTAGAAAATAGGATAGGGAAATTCTAATGTGACATGCTAGGATGAATAAATCCCTTAGTTTCAAGGTCCAAAAGCTAAAATTTAATTTCCATAAACTTAGTGAGTTCCATGTGATAAGATGGCATAAAAATGGAAATCATGCCTGGGAGTAGGTCAATAATGAACTCAACCTCTCTTTATGGTGGTAACCCAGAAAAATCATCTAAAAAAACCTCAATATATGCACACACCACTATAGGAAGTGGACTAATCAAGCAAGAGTTAATAACATCAAGGAACATCTCCAATGACTGGAATGAGATTATTCCAACATAAGGAACAACAAGACCTGCTCTTCCAGATTTAGAATCCCACTCACCCTGAAAGACACAAGAGACCCCATCAGGAGATAAAAACTAAACCCAAAAATGATAACAGTCGTTCTAGGCCTTTATGTTGATCATACAATCCATGCCAATAATCAATTCAAATGTATCGAAATCAAGAACCAAGAAGTCCCACACCATAATGAGGCTGACTATCATAACTCAAAACATGGGACATTTGAAACCTTGTTTGGACCTCTTTCCCAAAGGCATGGAAATATCCCACAAGAATGACATAAGCTCTGAACGTAAACCCAAAACACCAATTAACTTTTAAGATATAAAATAATGAGTAACACTTGTATCAAATAAATCTAGAACTATAGAGGATGAAATAAACACCATAACTCTAACTATAGCTTGCCCCGTGTTAGATTACTTCGATGTATACTCACTGCATAAATATATATGATTTTAGCTCCTCCATTAGCCTTATTAGATACATGAACTTCCCCATTGGCCTGAAGGTAAGACCCACCAACCTTGGAAGCATTAGAATGAACCTATGAACCCTTGGTGAGAGTATATCCATCCTTATTACCTTGGTACATCCTTCCACAAAAATGCCCAAGTTGACCATGTTGTCCATAATGATGACAAGCACAGGGTGATTCTATAAGGTTAGGATTGGTATAACTAGGACTTCTATACTGATAGCACACAACCTATTTTTTCCCGATGAATCCCTTAAAACTGGTCCTAAAGAAAACTAAGCACCCTTGCGTTTCATTTTCTGCACATAAGACACACCTTGGATAATAGCTACACCAACCAAATCTCCACGCAAACCTATTCTCTCAACTATGTTTGTCTCAACCATAGTGTCTTTGTTAACCACATACATAAATGTCAAAAGGCATAATAGAATCAACATCAACTGAATATCACCCCTTATACCCACCTAGAACCTCCGGGCCTTAAGGTAATCATTTGTAACAAGATCAAGTGATAGGTGAACTAACTTAGAAAAATGGGTGGAATAATCCAAAATTAGATGCTCCCCTTACTCTAAGGTCATAAATGCATGGGTATTATCCACACAAAACGTCTTAGGATAAAACTACTGACTGAAGATTTTCTTGAAGGAATTCCATGAAAGATCCTCATATAACATAGCTTTCATGATGGAGTCCCACCATTTCCTTCTTGGACCTTCAAGAATATACATGGAAAAACCCACCTTAGAGTCCTCAAAAGTTTTAAAAAAAATGGAAGATCCTTTCAATCCACTCAATCCATTCATCAGATTTATGGGGTCCTTTATCACCATAGAAGATGTGTGTATTCTTATTAGTAAATTCTGAGCCATAATCCACTGGTCATCTATGGTTCACAATACCTATTTGACCTAGAGTCTGAATAGAATATATTACAACTTCCACCAAATAAGGTACCACTAGAGGATTCACCTAAAGAACTTTTCATGTAGCCTCCTCACTCAAATTTGGAAGAGATATTCTAGGAGGTATTATCTCATAAACACAAGACAATAACCAATCATCTTAAGAAAAAAAATTCTAAAATCACAAGACCAATATACAGAATCCATATTAATGCCTTTAAAAACATCAATTTAATGAAATTATAGTTTATATGAATGAAAGAAAAAACCTTAAAAATAATAGTTTCATTTAAATAAACTCTAAAACTAGTTCATTCAAATAACCTCAAACACCGAGTCTCAAGCTTGGAAAAAATTCATTTACCACCCATGTTAACTCAATTTTAGACATGTAAGTGAGATATAAATTCACCCTCTCACACATACTATTTGAGTTCTGATGTTCCTAAATCCTGTATACCAAAGTCCCTGAACCAAACCCATGAAGTTTCATAAAACTTCAGGCTGGGTAATGGCTATGGTACCATTTTTCATAACCCAAACTCCCCGGGCCATGAACCTGGTCATATAACCCCATGAGTCTCCTATAATACCTTGGTTTATTTCCTAGCACACCACATGCTATTACCCAATGAGGCTATTTATCAGACCAATGACTATCCCCACATGACAACATATGTTTTTTCAGTATGTTTTGTCCTCACTTACACACACCCTATGAAACTTCCTAGGAGACCACTTATGAACACTACTCAAGGCCAAACATGCTGAACTGTGTAAATATAATTAGGTAGGCTCCCTAAAATAAAGGTGAAACTTATTGACATGGGTAGTAATATTTAGTATTTTATGTCTCACTTTTTATAGGGTGTTTCAATTGAACCCAATGAATTATTGGGTTGTTGGATTCATTTTTAACCTATGAAGAATATGTGGAAAACCATGAAGAGGATATATAAACAATGTGTAAATACATGATGTTGAGAATATTGAATAAGTGGAGGATTAAGAAACATGTGTTATGTGAGAAAGAATATGTGTTTTTCATATAAATACAAAATTTAAATGAAAAAATGATGAACTTGATTTCAACTTTAGGGATGGGTGGTTGATTGAATGAATAAAAAAATAAGACATGTTTATTATTGATTATTTATACAAATACTATTTAAGGAGTTAATTTGATTAAATTCAAGGTGAATATTTGGAAAATGAATATAATTGCATTGAGTAGTTGTGTGGAGTATATTTCCTAAGAATAAAAAGTTTCATGAAGTCAAATGATGGTGAACAATATTGCATGGAGCTGATAAATTGAGTATAACCATGGAGGAGAAATAATGCAGAGAGTAGAAATAAATTTAACACTCATCAAAGATATGTGAAACATGTGAATGGAGTATAAGACATATAGATGTGTGAAACATGTGTGCAAATTAAAAATCATGAAAATGCATAAAACATATACATTAATTAGAAATGATGTGAATTGAAATCACCACTCAACATATATATAGTTAATATGAAATTAATTCAGTTTATGAAACTAAGTTATTGGAATTGAATAATTTCATATTTACAAATCAAAGTGGAGGATTAAGTAAGATCATATTTAGGATCTTCATAAGTAGATATGAAGAAACATAAAGAAAATATTATGAATAAATATGATTAATTAAAATAGATTTTTAATGTAAATATTTGGTTTCCATATCTTGATCAAGGAAGCATAAATATTTTCTAAGAAGCAATATGGTACACATAGTTTCCCTTTTTAAGAAAATATTTTTGATCAAAGTAAAATGAGAAGATTTAAAGGATTAAAATAATATATTTTAAGGTCTTTTTAATGAATATTGTGGTGAAAAAATAATGGAACTGAGCCTATAATTTAAAGGAATAGAAGAAGACTCGATGCTCTATAAAAAATAAATGAAAGAAAAAAATGGAATTGGGGGATAATATTGAATATTTTATAAGGAGTATAGGTATAATAAAATATTTAGATAACTCCCAAGAAGAATTAGAAGGAGGAATAAATTTATGAATAATTACAAAACTCACAAGAGGAGAAGTTGATGAGAAAAATAAGCAACATTGATACACTATCCTAGATGTTAATATTATTCATGTTATCTTTGTAAAATAACTATAATAGGGAAGTGAACCAAAATTTTCAATGTTAGTGATCCTTGGAAGTTGCGAGCCTACCAAAATCTTAAACTAGTTTGTGATATTAGTATTCAGGCAAGGAGTAGTGAACTCTCTCACTCACTAGATTGGCCAACCCACATTGGATGGTGAACCAAGTATATTTAGTGTTCCTTAAGCATTATTTTTTATTATTTTCCTTACATGGATAGAGAACTTTAGATTGATTATATGATAAAAATAGTGAGAACAACATAAAATAAACACCTATCTAAAAATGGGTAAAGATATAAAATGGATATAATAGGTAATATATTAAAAGGGATTTTTTTAGAAGGATCACTCCCTAATTCACCCCATCTTTGGGCATCTATCACTTAAACCCATTAAAATAATAATTAGTATTAGATACAATGGTTACAGCTTGTAACCCTCTGATATTGGATCTATATGATTTGTTGATTGAATTTTGTATCATTATTTAATTTTTTGATCACTCTTGTAAAACATGGATGGTAAAATAAACTTGAGAGATATCAACATGTTTAATGGAAATAACTTTAAATTGTGGAATAGTAGAATGAATCATTATTTTAGATCACTTGGTTTTAATTTTCACATGGCTGTAATACTTGGAATCATTATTAGTGAAGAATTTGAATTCATTTTCATATACAAGCAAATAAGAGATTATGAAGTAGATGTTAATGCCATAAGTTACTTGGAAAGTTTCTAATTTATGATGTTTATATGAAGGTAATGGAATATAAAACATTAAAATTCATGTGAAATAAATGAGGTAATATTATGATAGATAAAATAATGTGAAATAAGAAAAATTATAGTCATTAAGGGATAAATTTTAAGGATTAAATATGTCATCTAAAAAAAAATTCCCTTTTCAACAATATGTATGATACCATATGATTCATGAAAGGTCTATTTGAGACCATCATAGAAATTGAGATTCTGAATAGGTATCTTAGGTGGCTACCACTACATTTTAACCTCTGGTTTGATGTGATTGAATAAATACACCTAAGAATGGTTAACTTAGATGATTTACATATTACCCTTGTGAAAAATGAGATGTGGATGAAAGAAAATATAACTATCCAAAATAAATATACATAGGATTTGGATTTACAAGAATTAAAGAATTTTTCCATGAATAGAGATTCAGAAGAAGATGTATTAGAAGTGATGAACTTTCTATCAAGGAAATTAAAAAAAGATAGAGGCAAGTTTGAAGGAAAGTTACCCCTTGTTTTTTTTGAATGTGTCAAGGCTAGTTATCTATCCTTATAATTCTACAAAAAATATGTTGAAAAAGATGTAAAAGATATTTCAAAGAATAATTCTAATTAAATATTCAACAAATAAATTCTAGAGAATAAATTTTAAAAAATAATAATTGTCTAGCTAAGAAGGGTATTGAATATGAATAATTAGAGAAAGAAGAAGCCAAAGATTCTCTAACTAGAGAAGAAGTTTTTCTTGTTATATTTTCAAAGTCTGGTAAATATAATTTAAATAATAGAGCCAAATAAAAAGATAAAAAACAAGATTAAAGATGAAACAATAATTTTATTAGATGATACAATAATGGAAGAAATGGAAGAAATCTTTTCCAAGTTCAACAGTAACTCTTCAAAGACTCGTAAAGTTAAATATTAGTCATATTTGAAATATTAAAATGTAATTTCATATGGAATATTGTTAAATGGATTTGTGTTGAGAGTATTTAGTGGAATAATGATCAATGAAGTAGACCAAAGGAATATTAGATTTTATGAAATGGCCAAGAAAGCATTAAAGTATACATTGATAAATAATTTTCATAATAAAATTATATATGTTGAAAATTCCATAGAAATATAGTGGATATTAGAACAATATTATAGATAATTTGAATCAAAATTAAGAATTTCTATTTTAAAAAGTAGTGGATACATTGATAAAAATTTGAAATACCAATAAGATAACATATATAAATTATTACTTGAATGAGAATGTTTATAAGGATTAAACTCTAATTTAGAAGACTCAAAATCATATGCTGAAGCCATATATAAGGTAAAAAAGGGATGGAAACTAAAAATTGTTAAATAAAGTGGTATTATTATAACAATGTTGTTTACTAAAATAAATATATGTGATTAATTATTTAAGATAAGATCCAATAATTGGAAGCTAAAATAAAAGAGATGATGTTGAAGATAAAAGAGTTTACCACTCAACTAGAAGAAAATATCAAAATAAAATATGGTCTTAAAGATAAAATCATTACATTAAATATATTTTTTAAATATCAATAAGAACATTTATAGAAAAGGATATAATACTAAAAATTAAGTTATTAGAACTTGAGGTGAAATAAAAGTCTGAAAAATAGAATAGATCAATGAAAGTGAGTAAGGAAATTCAGAATAAATTTGATACTTTATCACAAAAGGTGAAAAACTACATGGAAAGTCAAAGAACACACTATAAGTATAAACTTGGAATTGGTTTAGATCACATGATATAGCTAATGAAGAAATTAAGTATTAATCCACAATAAATAGGCCATATAATAGAGAAGCAAAGTTAGAATGTGAAGATAAATCTACAAACTGAATTTGGTAAATTACAAAAAAATAAGTTTTTTTTGGAATTTATCATTTTTATATCCAACAAGGATATATAATAGCCTACTATAGAAAGACCATGGATTTTTTTATCTTAGGGGGAGAAATAAAAAAAGTTACACAATATACTCAATGTTTTCCAAATGAGAAATGGTAATAACTCTATGAAAAATATCATGTTTGTGCTAATAATGAACATATGGATAGATACCATGAAAAAAGAATTCAAGGAATAGTCATGGTTAATTTATAAAAAAATAAATCTAATTGGGGTATATAATTGAGAACAACATTCAGGTGTAATGACACCCGAATTTTTGATTTAAATTTCAAAGCTTGTTTTTGGCTTGAGATTAATTTATTACGGATAATTTGTGATATGATTCAAAGGGTTTGGGAGTTGGAATAATTTTAGAGATTATTAACCTAGGTATCCTACTAAAAATACTAACAGGATGATACTAGGTATTCGATGTAGAGGCACTAAGTACCCGATGACACATCCATGGGGCTTGTAGCCCTCTTAGTGTAACATCTTAAGTTTTAAGATAAGAATTATTCATTTTATTATTTCCATTAATGTCTTAATTTAAGTATTAATTCAATATTATAAATAATAATATTAATAAAACAAAATTGTAATTAATATTAAATTATCAATTAAGAAAGTAAAAAAATAAATGAACAAATTATAATGATGCTCTTAAAAGAAAATTTATTAAATAATATTTTTACTAGTTAATTTTATAAAATAATTATATCAAATTACTTGACAAGTTAAAAATAAATAAAATATGTTTTAACATAATGAACTGTTTCTAAAATTAAAATTATTTTCATTAATTAATGTTAATTTTTTGTTATAAGTTAACATATACATTTATAAAAAACATTTTTATTGAATTATTGTTCATGAAATAATATTTTGTTTTAATGAAAATAAATAAAATAAATAAATTATAGGAATTATAATTTAAACACTTAAAAAAATATTTATTAAATTCATATAAATTATTTTTAGAAAATAATTATAATAAAAAATTTATAACTAAAAATTTATAATTATGTGACATATAACATTAATGAAAAATGATAAAGTTTTATGTGAAATTTATGATAATAACTACAATTAAAATTTTATCATTATAAAATATTTGAAATAGATGAAACATGATTAATCAAATTTTAAAATACTAAATATAATATATTTGGTTATTATAAAATTAAGGTAATATATTTTAATATAAAGTATATGAAATTTATTCTGGATTATGAATTTATTTTATAAAATTTTGAAATTATAAATACATTAAATGAAATTTTGAAAATTATAAAATATTAATATTCACATATTAAATTATTAAGAATATTATTTAAATAAAAAAATAAAAAAAAGTGATTCAAGAAAAAAAATGAGGGGAGGAGACTCGACGAATTCATTTTTGGAGAGTCGAGTGTGGGTCTTAGGAGGAATTGAACTCGAGAAAGGGGGATCAAAGATGGGACAAACTATCGAAGAGGGAGATTTGAATGTGGATGAGGGTTTGAGTGTGATATAGAATACTCAGGAAGACTGGGTGAAGTAAATTGACATGAGGTAAAAAATCAAGGAGTTCTGAATACGGATAAAAAAGGTTTCAAAAATGAAAGGGGTTCAAACTGTTCTTCATCGTCCACCTCCTATAAATCAATTTACAGGTATGTGAATATTATTTAGGTGTCTGAATCTTCTTCCTAGGTATCTGAATCAGATTAGTAGTACCTTGTTTTTTGTTTTCTTCAATTATCTTAATCTATTGATGTCGACAGTCCCAGTTCATGGTTTTCTTTTTATTTTCTATTTGGATGTAGACCAATATAATTTTATATCATGATATTATCTCTTTTATTATACTATTTTTCATTTAGATGTATACCAAAACTTCATGGATAATCTTTGAATACAACTGAATCAAAACAAGATAAATAATATAACATAAACATAAAATTTAATCAAATACAATGCATTTTTTTACGTTTTCTAGTTTGTCGGATTAGGCGAGTTCCCTTTGATGAAATAAATATAAATTATCTATCGATATGATTTGCTGTTGTTTTCCCACTCATCTTATACTCAAAGAATCTTCCAAATAAATATACATATATTTAGGGATATAAAGTTTAAGAATCATCTATATAAAGAAACCTTGACTCTCGATGGGAATACATTCCTGTGCCTCACACCCAGTGTGTCAGGAGAGTCTGAAGAGGTAGTCTATTGAGGAAGACTGTAAGAGGAGGGGGTTATAGCCTTATTTTCAATTTTTTATATGTTTTTATATTAATAATAAATAATATTCAGTGTCAAAGAATGAGTCCTTCTTGCAAAGAATTATAAGGTAAGGAAAAAATTATTATATTCAAAATCCATTATCTCAAATTATGATTTTTTCATATACATGTACTATGTTTTAAAAAGTTTTATTTTCAAATTAGTAAGGAAAATAATTATTTTAAAATTTTTATATTTTAAAAAGTATATTTTTGAAAGAAATATTATTATTATTCTCAAAACTTGAAATGATTGTGTATGTCCATAAATTTCATACATATTAGTAGATATAACCATATTTTATAATTTCTTATGACATGTTATTTATTTTAATATAAGAAATTATTTTAATTTTAATGTTTTTATGATCATATCTTTTAAATATAAGTAACTCTTTTATGGAAAATGGTTTTCTCTTAAAAATGAGATTTTTTCCAAGCTTAGAAATTATTAAATTATTTTCTTCTATGAAAATAATATATATAATATTTCAAAAAGTTTTAATGGGTTGTTTATGATAAATAAAGATATTCTAAAAATATCATCTTAAAATTAATCACTTGGTATCAAATGAGATGATTAGGAATGAAGAGTGAACCCACGACCTTAATGGGATATTGTCTTGTAAGTGATACTGCTAAGTGGACACATGATTTTCATAATATCTGTTAAGTATAATTTTAATCCATAAAAGAAATAATATTTATAAAATTATTTTGAAGAGAAATACAATTGTTTTTTAAATATTTTTTTGAAATATATTTTCAAAATGATAAATATTTTTGAATTTTTTGAAAAGTATTTTATATATAAAATATATATATTTGATATAAATTATTTTAAAAGAGTTATTAAATATGTATGTTTCAAAGTATTTTTCACTGTTTTTTAAAACCCCTTACTGGGAAATTTTATGCTCATACAATGTTTTCTAAAATATTTTTCATAGGTATCTTATAAGTTCTAAAATGGATGAATTTGTTTAAGGAGTTATCACACGTGAATCCAATTAACTATTTTTTTTGTAAACTCTAATTTAATGTAAGGTATTTTCCTAATCCTCCAGTACCTTGACCATAAAAGATCCTTAGTTGTATAATGGACTATATATTTTTCAATTGATTTTTATTAAAAAAAATACACTGTATGTTTTCAGTACCAAATCTGGAAATGCATGTTTGGGATGTGATAATGGTATTAGAGAAATGGTCTAGATAAATTTAGAGATTAGACATTGTCACTTGAGGAAAAATCTAAGAGATAGAATTTTATATCGAACTTCTAGGTAGTTAAGTCCCTTAATAATATTTAAGTCCAACCATTCTAGTTTCTCTTAATTCTAAAGATAGAAATTCAGAATTTTCTTAAGTACGACGAACGAATTATAAGGACACAATTCATTTAATGAGGTAAGAATGTAACATCATGAGTTTTAAGATAAGAATTATTTATTTTATTATTTCCATTAATTTCTTAATTTAAACATTAATTCAATATTTGCAATAATAATATTAATAAAAGTTATAATGAATATTAAATCATCATTTAATAAATTAAATAAATAAATGAAGAAATTATAATGATGCTCTTAAATGAAAATTTATTAAATAATATTTTTACTTGTTAATTTTACCAAATAATTATATCGAATTACTTAACAAGGTAAAAATAACTAAAATATGTTTTAATACAAGGAATCATTTTCAAACTAAAATGATTTCCATTAATTAATATTAAGTGTTGGTTATAAGTTAACATATAAATATATAATTTTTTTTATTGAATTATTGTTTATGAAATAATATTTTTTTAATGAAAATAAATAAATTACGGGAATTATAATTTAAACACTTTAAAAAAAATGATTTATTAAATTCATATAAATTAATTTTATAAAATAATTTAAATAAAAAATTTATAACTAAAATTTTATAATTATGTGACATATAACATTAAAGAAAAATGATAAAGTTTTAGGTGAAATTTAGGATAATAACTATAATTAAAATTTTATCATTATAAAATATTTGAAATAGATGAAATATGTTTAATAAAATTTTAAAATATTAAATATAATATATTTGGTTATTATAAAATTAAGGTAACATATTTTAATATAAAATATACGAAATAAATTCTGGATTATTATTTTTTTTATAAAATTTTGAAATTATAAATATATTAAATGAATTTATAGTAATTATAGAACAATAATATTTACATATTCAGTTATTAAGAATATTATTTAAATAAAAAATGAAGATAATGGATTTGAGAAAACCAAAATGAGGTGAAGAGAGCCGATGAATTCATTTTCGGAGAGTCAAGCGAGGGTCTTCTAGAGAGGAACTAAACTCAGAAAAGGGGGATGGAAGATGCGATTGAATATAAAAGAGGGATATCTGAATAAAGATGAGGGTTTGAGTGCAAGATGGAATACTAAGGGAGATCTGAATAAAGATGAGGGTTTGAGTGCAAGATGGATTTCCGAGGGAGATCGGGTGAAGCGAAATGACACGAGGTTGAAAATTGATGAGTTTTGAATGTAGATCGAAAAGGTTTCGAATGCAGAAGGGGTGAAAACTGTTATTCATCATCTTCCTCCTGTAAATAGATTTAAGGGTATATTAATATTATTTAGGTGTTTAAATCTTCTTACCAGGTGTCCGAATTCGCTTAGAGGTACCATGTTCATTGTTTTCTTAAATTATCTTCATCGGTTGATGTCGGCAGTCCCTGTTCATGTTTTTTTTTTCTGTTTGGATGTGGAAAAATATCATTTTATGTCATGAAATTATCTATTATCTTGTACTAATTTTATCTTGGATGTATACTAAAGCTTCATAAATAAGTTTTGAATAAAACTCAATCAGAAAAAGATAAATAATATTACATAAACATCAAATTTAATCAAATAAAGTGCATATGTTTTTTTAATTTATCTAGTTTATCGGATTTGGATAGCTGCCTTCGATGAAATACATATAAATTCTTTTTTGATATTCTTTTCTATTGTTTTTCCACTTATCTTTCATCAAAATCATCTACCAGATAAATATAAATATATTTAGGGATATAAAATTTGAGAATCAACTATATAAAACAGCCTTGCCTCTCGATGGGAATCCATTCACGTGCCTTACACCTTGTGTTTAAGGATAGTCTGGAGAGGTAGTATGGTGAGGCAGACTGCAAGATGAGGGGTAATAACCTTGTTTTACATTTTTTGGTGTTTTTTTGTTAAGAAGAAATCCTCTTAAGTGTCAAAGAATGATTCTTGCATGCGAATAATTACAGGGTAAGGGAAAAATTATTATTTTAAAAAATTCCTTATTTTAAATTATATTTTTTACATATACATGTACTATGTTTTAAAAAGTTTTATTTTCAAATTAGCAAGGAAAATAATTATTCTCAATTGTTTATATTTTTGAAAGTATATTTTTGAAATAAATAATATTATTATTCTCAAAACATGTAATGATTTTGTATGTCCATGAATTTAATACATATTAATAGATATACCCATATTCTATATTTTCTTATGACATGTCATGAATTTTAATACAAGTAATTATTTTAATTTTAATGCATTTATGTTCATGTATTTTAAATGTAAGCAACTATTTTCTAAAATTTATCTTAAAAATGAGTTTTTTACAAGATTAAAAGTTATTAAATTATTTTATTCTATGAAAATAACATATTTAAGATTTTGAAAAGTTTTAATGGGTTATTTATGAGAAAGAAAGATCTTCTAAAAATGTTTTTTAAAATTTTTCACTTAGTATCGAATGAGGTGATGAGGAATGGGGAGTGAACTCACAACCTCAACGGGATATTGTTATGCAAGTGATACTGCTAAGTGGACACATGGTTTTCATAAGATCTTTTAAGTATCATTTTAATCTATAAAGAAAATATTATTTTTAAAATGATTTTTAAGGAGAAATCCAATTGTTTTCAAATATTATTTTTGAAGTGGATTTCCAAAATGATAAGTATTTTTAAATTTTTTTGAAAAGTATTTTATATAAAAATATATATATTTGATATAAAATGTTTTAAAATAGTTATTAAATAAGTACATTTTAAATTATTTTTCACTAGTTTTTAAAATCCCTTACTGACCAATTTTTTTCTCATCCCATGTTTTTAAAATACTTTTCATAGGTATATTAGAAGTTATAAAATGGATGGATTCATTTAAGGAGTTAGCACACATGAAGAAAATTATTTAATTTTTTTTTATAAACTTTGATTTTATATAACTTATTTTCCTAATTCTATAGAACCTAGGCTAGAAAAGATCCTCATTTTAATAATGGACTGTGTATTTTTCAATTAAATTTTATTAAAAAAATACACAACATGTTTTTAGTACTGAATCTGGAAATGTGGATTTGGGTTGTGACACAAATCCCCATCGATTGATTAGTGGGGATGTGTCGGGTGGATAGTGGAGCACCGAGTACCTATTACTGGAAGGCTGGTTACTTGGTGGTCAACAACTTTGAATACCATAAAGGGTATTTTTTCAATTTCACTATAAACCCCCTTTAACCTTATTTTCTAGCTAAATTGACCCAAACACAATCCACCATCCCTCCCAACCCACCTTTTTGGTTCATTTTGATCTAAAAGCCTTATTTTATCCCCATTTTAAGTGTCATAAGTTTTTATCACTCTCCATTGGTAGGTTAATTGCCTTGTAATCCCTATATGTCATTTTATCTTGCTGTATCTTCTTTCTCTATTTATAAATCCCAAATTATAGGATTTTTGTAAGTTTTTTTGTATTATTGTCAATTGAGATTGAATTAGATGACTTTTCTTAGTGATTTTACTCCTTTAGCCTTTAGATAGGAAATCATTACCATGTTATGGCATTTATATGGGATTTTATGAACTATAGTGCTTTCAGGTGCATGTATATGTATGAAATTATATTACCTAAAGTGATAAATTTTTCAATTAGGTTTCAAAGGATAAAATTTACCTATATTAGGAAAAAGGACGTTCTTTTTTGAGTGTAGTCAAACCATAGTGATTATGGGGTTTTCTATTAGGATTTTTCTCCTTGGTTTTCTGGGGATAAAGTGAGTTTTTAAATGCTTGTTTTTAGTATCAAGTAATTTGTGGCT
Source organism: Viscum album (assembly GCA_963277665.1). Taxonomy (NCBI): domain Eukaryota; kingdom Viridiplantae; phylum Streptophyta; class Magnoliopsida; order Santalales; family Viscaceae; genus Viscum; species Viscum album. Next base: position 24,320,361 of record OY728132.1, on the reverse strand, counting down.
TATAAATGGGTTGGAGTTATGTCCTTTAATTATGAAGAGGGATAGTCTTGTGAATAGACTTTATTATAGTTGGGATGAATGTTATTGAGAGGGTATCCAATGGGATAATTAATTATTGATATGTGTTGAGATGTTGGGTCATAGTGAGTGGATAGACCAAAATTAGACCTGTGTATTGGTTTTGGGTAGTTTATATGATATATATCCATGGGACCTTACCCTATATGATGGGATGGTTATACACACATGAGAGGTTATCTATATTACACACTCCTCAGATCTGTTTACTATGTGATTTTAAGCATGTGGGAGGTTGGCTATGTTATTCCCTCCTTAGTTCTACTTCTTATATAATTCTATGTATGTAGGAGGTTGGCTATATTATACCATCCTTAATATCACTTCCTACATTTAAAGTGATTGATATTTTGGTACAAGATGACCCTCAATTTTTAGCATTGGATGAAGTGGGTATGGTTGGGGTTCATGGTAAGTCGGTTAGTGCAGGATGACCCAACTTGGGTGAATGTATATTTGATTATTTAATTTTTATCAGTATAAAAACTCACACATATTTCCAAAATTATGATAAGGTCTTATTGGTGGTGTCTTACTGGGTTACATACTCATACTTTGTATGGGTACTATGGTTCACATGAATACTTTATTATCAGGTGTAGATCCAAAGGACTAGTCAGGAACCACTGGGTGGGGGTGAATTAACGGTCCACTCTTTTTATGACTTTCATTAATTTAAACTATTGAACTTGTTATGGTTTTCAATCCACTCAATGATTTATCTCAACCTCACCTTTGTGTGTAGTAATAATAATAAAGAATAAAACACATGATATTTATAAGGTTTAACCTGAAATCCTACTCCTTTCCATGTCAGTTATACCCACCAACATTGATTATCCACTCTAACATTATTCAGGATTAAAAGTCATAAACAAAAAATAGTTACACACCCTAGTACTCAATCCTTTAATTGAACCTTTTTCTACACCCCATCCACAAAATCTTCTGCCATATTTGGTTATAAACCCAAACCAAAATCCTTCTCTTCCTCTTCCTTAGATTTTTATACACCCCAACCCTCAAGAATATTCAACAACATGTTAAGCACCCTAGTTAAAAGTTCCTTCACTTCTTCTGTTTTGATATAGTATTATAAATTCCCCCTTCTTCTTTAGAGTGATCTTCCTCCATGAAACTGTAGGACCAGAATTTCTTGTGTACACCTTCAAGATCTTATTTAGCTTATTTGAACAAGATATATTGATTTAAAAACTCCTTTATTTGATGAGATCTACATTTTCCTCATCTTTTAATACTCAAAATTTTATCCTTCAAGGAATCATGGAATTGACTCACCTTCTTCTCTCCTCAATATTGAATGTATCAAGTTCATAGAAATCTCCTCGCATTGTGTATGAAAGTTCTCAATTATCGATAATATTCTTCATCACCTAAATATTAAATTTATAATCATAATAATAATATCATGAATATTATCCTCATAATTATCATAATAATTATTCCATGAATGTGAAAAAAACACAATCATTGCTAGCATGTAATTTATTATATTTCAATTTAGTCAAGGAATATCAAATTATCTTCTCATTTATTCTAGATATTATTTGTTATTTAATATACCAAAATAATTCCTTATTTTATATCATCTTAAATTCAATAAATCCTTAGTAATTCTATCATTCCATGATCTTATGACATGACTCAATCAGTGGCATGTGAAATACCTATGCACAAAACTATCATAGGACAAACCATATATGCATGGAAGGTCCATGCTTCACGGACTTAGCTTGATAATTCATGAAATATCCATGAATTCATTACTCACGTAATATTTATAGTTTTTTTTGAAAAACTCATAGAAGTTCCATGTGAAGATCATCTCATGGAATCTCCATGACCATAGATGCATCTTGTTACTTTACAAAAGATTCATGGTCTTCTCATATAAGAACTTTATATGCATGGAAGATTCATGCCTCATGCAAGATCTATTCTATTCTTCATGGAAGAACTATTCTCATGGAATAACTATAATACTCACGAATGATCCTAAAATATGAAACTTTCATGTTTGATTTCACAAAATATTTCTGCTCATGAAAGATATCAGTTTGATACCAGGGGATGATGAACTTGATATTGGGACATGAGGCTCAACTTGATCAGCGGTCATAACTTGTGAATTCATAGCATAGAGAAACCATTGGTGTGAGAAAGGGTTTTGTTTGGGAGGAAGAATATGATCACATAGAATGACTGAACAATGTAGATAAACTATATTAGGTGACATCAATTCTTTCTGTGTTTTTTAAATGTTTTAATACTACCTAAAATCCATAGTCTCACATCAAAAATACTAAAGCTATGAATCCACTTAATAATAATCTATACTCCATTGAACCCTAGATCATTATATTGGGGTTGTCTTCTAGATACATCCCACACACCTCTCATACTATTGTGCTACCCCTAATAGTAGCTCCTCCCACTCCCATGTGCACTATTTGCATGATATACATACCTATGAAGGATCTCTAGTTCCACCATGAACCCTGCCTCCTCAAGATGATCATATGGGTTGGCTCCCATGTGGTTGAGCTCAGCCCCCACATGTGTAGTTGATCTCCCCCTTGTATTTCTAGGGTTTGGATAATTTTTTTACCAACTCTTATAAAAATAGATACTAAATTCTTCAACATATAATTCTTTTACATCTCAATATCTTCATGCAAAAATAAAATATTTTTACATGGACTTCTTAATAAATCTAAAAAATAGTATCCTCATGAAATAATAGAATATTTAATGGTATTATTCTTCAAATATTATTTATTCTATAACTGCATGGACTTATCAATAAATACTATTCATGAAGCAGGCCATGGTATTTTTTCAAACACATTTAGCACATGTCTAAAGCATTAAGAACAATTCTACAATAATCATCAGATATTATTTGGAATATAATATGGAAGAAACTCAATAATATTATGGACTTACATGGATACTTTATAAAGCATGAAATCCAATTCATTTCTCATGAATCCATAACAATCCTCCAAGCATTATCATTAAATTCACTAAACAAATATTTCACCATTGAAAACAAATTCAATTAATTACTCAGGCACTTCAACCCCCTTTGAATTTGTAGACAATACCATAAATCCTCAATTTCAATATTCATTATTTAATGGATTCATTATTCCCAACCTTGTTGATAATAAAATGAAAAGTTCAATGTAAGGGTCTTCTCATATCTTTATCTTCCTTTTATCGCATACAAATTCTCTTCCTCATTTTTATGAGAGAATAATGATACTAAATGTTTCTCTTCACAAATCACCTTTAGTTATTATAATCTAATTCTACATGGGATAACCCAGTGTAGAAAAAAATAGAGATTCAACCAAGGTTATCCATTCCATCCATAAGCTACCATGCATGTGATACCATGCTTAAAACATTATAATTTCTCAAATAGGGGTTGTATAAAATATATTTATCAAGAAACTTTTAATCCTTCACACTTCAACAAATACATCATAATGTTTTGGTGTAATACAGATAAAAAACCCTTTGTTATAATTATTTTATCAATCACCACCCCCTTAATAAGTAAATTGAATATAAACATAACAAAGGGATGTAAGAGTATTTTTCGTACATCATTTATAAAAAAATCCATAAATTCTAGATTTATTGAAAATAATAATATAGTAGTTTCACCTCACATAAGATTCCCCTCAAGAAATTATCCCTATTACTATTCATCATGGTATATTTATAACATTGAAATTCCATGAAAAACTCATATTATTTATAGTATAGAGGTGACAACACTTCAAGTTTATCTTTTGTTGTACTATGTATACAACACCCTGTATGCTAGTTCATAAATAAACAAGAACAATAGGGAATAAGGTGGTACTTATTTTGTTTATTTAAAATAAACACTTAAGGTGAGAGTTTCCAATCATCCTTACTTTATTATTCATTACATGATTAGTATAGGATGTGCTATCTTCCTTGTTGATATAATTTATTGATTGTGCACAAATTTTACTCTCATGAATTGAATTATACTGAGGAGTTATTTTCTCTAAATCACTTTTCAAGACACCCCTTGTGGATGGATCCTCATGATTCTTATCATTGTACTGTGATTCATAAATTTTTTTATTCTTTACCAATTTTTTAAACCAATCCAAACACTCTTTCTTTGGTTACCATATATATTTGGGCCTCTCATATATTTTCTTAACTTATTCAATTATTCATGATTTTTTTTGACTGTCTTCTAAATTTTGGTCCCTTTAACATTATAAGGAACTTATCCTAGTAGATCTATCATGAAATAATAAGTTTTTTGAAATTCTTGACTATATCCACCACACACTTCATTTCATTGATCAAATCTATTATAGGTGAAAAAAATTTGATATAGTTATGGTCCCTGATTGTTTCTTATGATTTTTATCATTATTTTCTCACAAGAACTCATGCTTAGTTTATGGATTTTCTCTGTAAATGACCTATTATACCAAAAAGAAAAATATTTGTGTCCATATTTTCTATAGAACTAGTAGAATCCTTGGAGTTTTGAATATATAGTTTGATTATAGATCTATCAATTTTTATATTGTTGATATCCTTCTATAAAATAAGCCTTATTTTGTCTAGAGGGTTGTATTTTTCTTCTTCTTATTATATCTATTCAATGAGAAATAATTCCTCTCATATTTCTAGGTCCAAGAATATTTAAATTTTATTTCAATAACCACACTATAAGAAACAAAATATTTACCTTGTTTCTTTGGACCTCTCTTCTCACTAGCCCAAGAGGACTCAACTTTTACTTTTACTAAATTTAAAAAGTATCTACTAAATTTTATTATCTCATATTGAACTAGAAGACACATTTATTTTATCTTAGAAAGTTCATATTCACTAGAAACTAGCTTCTATTAGAGATCATTCACCATCTTATCGAGCTTGGACATCCTCAGTTTACTCTTTTTATTCCGATTTATAGAACCTACTTTCTCAACATAGGTAAAGAGATTGATTTTATAAAAAAATTAGCTACTTTATGATAATGAATCAATTTTTTCCTTTACCCTTATTTGATTATTTGTAGAAAATTTAATGGAAAAATGTTTATTTCTATCACAACCAAACCTTTGGTAATTGTTTTCCATCTCCTTTCACTTTACCCTTTTGAACTTTCTTGAAATAATTAAAATGATATCATTAAAATCCTTATAAGATTCTATCTTCAATACATCTTGGATCTTTAGAGGGAACCAATTTTATAATACCAATTATAGAGACCAAGGTTTAGTTAAGAACCATTGGGAGGGGGGAGGGGGTGAATCAATGTTTCAATCTTTTTATGAATTTTATTAATTCAGGCTCTTGAACTTGTTAAGGCTCATGATTCACTCAATGATTTATATCAACCTCATGTTCATGTGTAGTAATAATAAGTAATAAGGAATCACATGATATTTACAAGGTTTGTATTAAAAACCTATTATTTTCCATGGTGGATATACCCCTAATATGTATTCTCTACCATAACCTTATTTAGGATTAAAAATGCATAATAAGAAACTTGTTAAACACCTCATAAATTGATACTCCAGTTGAACTTTGTTTTACAGCCCAAACACCACAAAATTATTCCAAAATTGTTTATACACCCAAACTTTCCTTCTCCTCCTCTTCCTCTTCCTTAGCTTGTTATACACTCCAACCCTTGAGCCTCTTCAACAACTTTATAGAAACCCCAATTAAAAGATCCTTATATTCTTTTGAGTTGATCTAGTATCACAAATTCCTCCTTATTATTCAGAGTGATATTCCTCTATGTGCCTTCATGATTAGGTTTTCTCACGTACACCTTCAATATCTTTAGTAGATTCTTTGAACAATATCTACTGATCTCAAAAATTATTCCAAATTTGGTTTGATATATATTATACTCAAATTTGAATACTCTATTTTGTCTCCTTTAGGGACTCATAGCTTCTGCTCACCTTCTTCTCTCTTTTATAAAAAATTTATCAGGTTCTCAAAAATCACCTCGCACTATATATGCAAGATATCAATTATTTATAATATTATTTATCACTTGAATATTTAATTTATATCCAAAAAAATAATATAATGAATATTATCCTTATAATTATCAGAGTAATTATTTCATGAATGTGGAAATACCATGTTCATTTCCAGTAGGTAATTTATTACCTTTTAATTTAGTCAAGGAATCCTGAATTATATCCTCATTTATTATGTATATTATTTTTTGTTTGATATCCTAGAATAATTCCTCATTTAATCTCATATTAAATTACCTACATCCTAAATCATTTTAACATGGAATGATTATAGGACATGGATCTATTAGTTTCATGAGAAATACCTATTCATAGAACTCTCATAGATTAAACCATATATGCACATAATGTTCATACTTCATAGATACAGATCGATAATTCAAAAAATATCTATGAATTCATTACTCATGGAAGTTTCATGGATAGTCTGTCTGAACCTCATATAAGATCCATGAAAATATCATCTCACAAAATCTCCATGCTCACAAATTTAGCCTCTTACTTAATAAAAGATCTGTGACCTTCTCATGGAATCAATTAATACACGTAAAATATCTATGCCTCATGGAAGATCCATGTTCTTCTTTATGGAATAACTATTCTCACAGAATATCCATGCCACTCAAGAAATATCCCCTTATACAGAAGGTTCAATCTTTAATTTACAGAAGCTCTGTGCTCATGGAATATCTCAAATTGATATTAAGGGATTACAACCATGATCTTAGGACATGAGTCTTAGATAAATCAGTGGTCATAACTTGTGAATTTTTTACACAGAGAAACCATTATCATGAGTAAGGGTTTTTCTTAGGAGGAAGAAGATGACGGTGCAGTGTGATCAGACGGTACAGATAACCCAAATCGAATAACCTCAATCCTTTCCATGTTTTTTAAACATAAAAATAGAAACAATAATCCACACCCCTACATTATAAATACCAAATCCCTACCTCTACTTAATAATACATCACACTCCACTAAACCATCATCTATAGAACCTAGGTCATCTCTTGGATACACCCCACACACCTATCATTCCTCCATGACACCTCACATGGTGGATACTTCTACTATTGTGCATGATTTTTACATGTTATTCTTGCCCGTTTAGGCTCTCTAGTTCCACCATGCACCATAACTCCTTGAATTGGTCATGAAAACTGGCTCCCATGTGGTTGAGCACAGCTCCCACATGTGTGGTTGAGCTAACCCCTTGGTTTTCTATGAGATGACCAAGTTTTTTTTACTAAACTCTTATAAAAATAGTTTGTAAATTATTTAATATACAATTCCATTCTATATCAATATCTCAATGAAAAAATTAATTTTTTTCATGGTCTACTCAATAAATATCACCAATAATATCCTCATGCAATAATACAATATTTCAAGGCCTTCTTCTTAAAATATTTTTTATGAAATAATTTCATAGACTTCTTGACAAATAATATTTATGAAGCAAGCAATGTGCTTTATTCAAACACCTTTATTACATGTCTTAATCATTAAGAACAATTCACCAACAATCATCATATATTATTTTCCATATAACATAGTAGAAACTCAATCATATTATAGACTTACATGGATGATTTATCAAGCACGACATCCAATTCATGTTTCATGAATCCATAAAAATCTTCCAAGTATCATAATCAACTCCACTAAACACATATTGTAACATTGATAATAAATGAAATTACTTACTTGGGAACTTCATTAGGGATCCAAGTAAGGGGAAAAACTTATGTCAGGTGGCTAATCAGGACGAGGTATGTATGGTTCAAGGTAATACCAAAACATACTCTTGGAACTTTTGTAGCATGAACCCTATTATTCTTTTATTTATCACATGTATTGATCTACTACCTATGGGGATCACATTTTGAGTGATGATGTATGACATGAGTTTAATTTGTTATCACATGAGATTTTTTTTATGGATAGACTTTTAAAGTGATTTCATACTATTAAATTATTGATTATTTACTAATTATACTATTATTATTATCATTTTCATGATACTAATAGCATAGTATACCCAACATATGATTTAGTCCCTCACCACCAGTCAAAAACCTCTTGTGTATAGGGAGGCACACATGAGTCCATGCACAACTTCATCCCTAACTCAATGAAAAAAGACAAGGTGTTACAAAATGGCATCATAGTAGGTGTTATTGATTTATTATTTGGTATTGGTATATTGAAGATAGGTTGGTCATAAATTGTATTATAAAATAGGTTTTTATCTTACCACAACCTGTATAGTGGACACTCAAGTTACCAAGGTAGTGGGTTTGTTTTCATTGGGTGTGAGGTTATAGTTTCTTGGTTTTACTTAAATGAAATTATATAATTTATGGATATTTATTTTTATCTTTTCAAATGTGGAGAGAGAGTGTGATTTCATGCATCCTAATTTGGCACATAGGTTCACATGTCATGTTCTTACTTATGTGTGAATGTATTTTTTTTTGAAAATAGGTCTTAATTAATTAAATTCCAAAAATAATTTATTTAGTATTTTTCTTAATTAAATTATTTATGGAATATAATTAATTAAAATTGATGATTTTATATGATTAATACTTTGATACAATTGAAATATATATATAAGTATAATAAGAATGGGATTAGGCTTGGGTAGGTGGGGGTTATTGTATTCTAGTGTTTTATTTAGTAGACCCTTTGGATGAATCTATTGGGGTGTATAATAGAGTTATGGTAAGATAGTTGGGTGTATGAATGACTATTCATGATAAAATTATGTTAATATTTAATATGTTAGAGTAATTTTTGAATCAATGTTTATAATTTTATAAAATAAAACCTTGATGAAATACTATAAACCCACTTAGGGATAAGGTTGAGGATGTTATTAAGGCTCAAAATTATCTTATTATACATCTAAATGATTAAGTGGGAGGAACTGAGCATTCTATTGAGGTTATTCTTATAGAACAGGAATCTAACCCCCTTTAGGAAAAGGTGTTTCTTTATAGTGCTATTTGGAAGTGGAGGTGTACATTGGGGTGGGGCCAATATGGTATATTTCACATAGAATTTATAAATATAACATCCGCTATATTTCTTAGGAATTGGGGTCCCCAAGATTTTTAGGATTGGATTAAGATTTTTGAGAGTATTTTTAATATGGTTTAGACACCCAATGATCATCAAGTGAATCTAGAATCTTTCATGCTTTAGGGACCTTCCTGGAGGTAGTGGTGTGTGATAGTTCAATTAAGGATACACATGGTCTTATTAGGGGAGTCTTTAAAGACCTTTCTTTAATGAGTTATTCCTTGGGATGATAAAGCCATATTGGGATCAAGATTTTATATAGATCCATTAAGAAGAATTATTAGTAATAGATTATGCCACATGTTTCATTAAGTTGTTGTATTTTTCTACCTTGTTAGTAGATAATGGGTCCCAAAAGGCTCATAGGTTTTAGATTGGAATTTGAATATATTTTAGGAGGTATGTGAGGATGTTTAACTTGACGTATTATTTAGAGCTGGTTCATAAGGAAATCACTATTGAGAAGATCCTAGTGGAAGATAACAAAATATGATTCTTTACCACCTTTAGTAGTTCAAGTGGCATCCCTTCTATTTAAGCTGGTGTTGCCTCTTTTAGTGGTAGGAATAGGAGAGATAATAATGTGTGATAGGGTGGAAAGAGGTAGTCCTAAAATGGTAAATGGGTTTTATTTACTCCCTTATAAAGTGTTCCTATTGCGTGTTATCAGTGTATCAAGTCTCTTATTTACCAATCTATATGTCTTAAACCACTGAGGGAGTTCCATGATCATGGTAGGATAAGGAAACTTTAGTGTTTTTGTATGAGGATTCCTTAATAGGGTTCAAGATGAGACTCGGGGTTGAAATAATCATCTTAATCTTATCATGGGAGAATTATGTAGATAGATAGTTGGGTTTTGTCTAGGAGGATAGGTATTATAGGTGGTCAAGGATCTTAGGTTCAATATTAGTAGATAACTTAGGGCTTACTTCCACATGGAATCTAGGGATCGTAGGCCAAGTATGTGAATTTGAGACAAAAAAGGATTTTTTTATTGGAATTGGTTCCAGATGGTGGATCAGAGGGTTATTCTATTATGAAAGGTACCATTATAGTTTCTTTATACTTTTAGATTTTATATTTTATATAATAACATCTCATTCCTTTCTATCTATGCCTTTGGTATTTGGTTTTGGGTTCACTATAGAGTTTTCTTTTGGTGTTCTCACTCTGGAAACTATAGTAAAAAATCATATAGTGCTGTTTTTAGGTTTATAGTTGGTTTTAACCACCTATAAAAAGTTTCACAATGGTTTATTATAACCACTTTTAAATGGTGTGTTTCTAAATTTTTAACAACATTTTTCTTTTTATCATGATGCTTTTATTTTGTGCTGATGAAATTTATATTTAGTGATAGTTTTATATTCGTGGTGATTTTCCACAGTACAAAATATAGAGGTAGTTTTTATATATAATTTTTTTAGTGGTGGTTAAAACCATTACTACATATGGAAATTTATCACATTTAGTGGCAGGTCTAACTACCACTATTTTATTCATGGTGGTTAAAATCGCTCCTAGTAATAAAATTTCAAAAGGCACAATTTTGAGGGCCACTAATCCATAAAAAACTAATAAAAAACAAATAAAAAAATAGATAAAAAAGTAATCCAATAAGTATAAAAAACTACTATACATCAATAAACATTTCATTTTATATGATAAAACATTAAATTTCATCATAACAGACAAAATTTCATGTTTCACAAAATGTCAACACACAAATGAGTCTTGGATACTATATCAAGATGCATGATCCTATCTCTCCATTACTTGATCATGATGATAACCATAAAATACTTTCCCACTTATCACCTATAGTTCTTGTATTTAAAGTAGTTAACCACATATCAGTAATGAGCATATCCTGAGTGGATACTCCATATCCATCAAAAGGAACAACTAACTTTATGTTAGTGAAAAAATATTAACTATAGATGTTTTTATCCCTTATATTATTATTAAAATATGTTTAACATATAAATTAAATAAATAGTATCAATATTTAAGAAATTAACATTGCCAAATTTAATTACATACCAATGACTATGACTCACCAACAACCTCTCGATGGAAACCAATTGTTGGCCGGATTACTAGATAAATCCATCATAGGTGTCCTATCTGATTGATCAACATCATTAGTAAAAGTCATGATTGTTTATGAAATAATACTAAGATAAGATAAAATAGTATAAAAAAATGTGCAAGGTATGTGATGAAGTGTAGTGTGTGTCGCAGATGGAGAATGAGAATCCTTTAACATAGAGTAGGTACTATCACTAAACTTCTTCCATCACAACATACCTATAAAAAACATTCCTTAAATTTATTAATATCCAAAAATAGCACCTTAATTTATTAATATAAAAAAACATCCATTTCATCTATTAATATAAAAAAACAACTTATAAAATCTATTCCCTATTGGTCATGTTTTTTTCAGGTTCCATTGTAAACATTATTTATTCTTATTATGTTTGTTGTATTCTTTTTCTTCTCCCTCCCTCATAAGACCAAAATTTTCAATATCACCAGGTATAAAAAATTTATTCTATTATTGTTTATGGGGTTAACTATCATGAATTACTTCAATTTAATCACCTATATCAAACATGTCTCTCAGTTTCATGTGGAAAACATAACTCCACACTTCATCCACTATATTATCAACATAATATACAATTTTTTCTTGGGAAGACAAAATATATGGATTGTGTTCTTCCTGCTCACTAGTATCGATCAACTGAGAGAAATTTATATAATTAAATTGTAATGAATCTTTCTTTATAACCCTTTTCATGACCCTCCCCCCCAAAGGTACCCCTCCTAGGATGATAATGAAAGAAGATAAATAATGATGTAAGAACCCATTTTTTATTGGAGGTATGAAACCTTATAATTTCATCTTGAATCCTTTATTTTATAATTATAATGAGCTATATGGTTTAAGGAATGGATAATATGGGGCTTGTTCGGAGCCTGGATCTATGAATTTTTGAGGAAACAGGTGGTATGCTTGGTTAATAAAAACAGTGCAGCCTAGTCCACATGATTAGATAAACCGTGTGGGGTGTTATAGGGATCAACACAGGAGATAACATGGGATAAAGATAGTTTTTATAACCTTGTTCTATATCCCATGCATGTTTTGTTACTTGGGAAGAGGGGGAAACATGGGCAGAGCTTGGTTAGACAAACCATGTGGGCTACTTCCTTGGACAGTAATTGGCGCATGGTAGGCACATGTTTTGGCCAACCATACAGCTAAACCATGAACCTATTTAATTTTTTTAAAGACCATTTTTCCTCCTTCCCTTTAATAAAATCACCCCTATTTCTATTTTTCTCTCCAAAAGACAAAAACCCCCACTCATTCACTCCTTTGAAGCTCTCTCATACTTAAAGATATGTCTTAAAAGATCTTCTCTATTTGACCTTCGAATCAAGATCCATATATCACATTGTATATCCACTTATAATCTCTAAAATCATTTAGATATTTTCTTCATTTTTATTTCCATCAATGGTTCTATTTTTAGCATGAGATCTTATGTCCTATTTTCAGTTCATTTGTCTATTATTCCATTTTCTTCCAATACAAGACAAACCAAGGTCCAATACTAGGTAAGGCATCTACTACATGGATAAGGTTGGTGGTATATGAATTTTCCATCAAAGTATCTTCATTTATAAATTATCTTCATTGTGCACATACTGGTTACACTGGGAATTTCTTCTAAAATTCTTATACCTTTAATATAAATTGTTTAAACTATATTATATGTCCCAAATAAAACCTCTTAACATCATTTGAGGCTGCGACCTCAATGTTAACCACCCTAAGTAGGGAGTTTTCTTTGTTATGCGTTTAGTGACCCATGTTGGGGTCTACCTAAGACACTGTTCAGGTGTGATTGACTTAAAATTTGATAAGGTAAGTGTTTATTAATAATAAATAATTATTTAATCCATTAAATGAAAATTATATAATTATTGTTATCACTTGGACTTGTTAAATGTAATTGAATTTATAATTTCTTTTATGTCTTTATTTTACCTTATCACGTATGATGAAATGTAATGGAATTAACCTAATAAATTGTAATTGGAATGATTATTACATGTACTTAAATAACTTATGATATATCTTGAATGTATAGGGTTCCTATTTCATATGGAAAATTTTCATATTTATAGGAATGGTCAGACTTAATCCAAACTTAAATTTTAGAGGGAATGACTTGAGCACTCAGAGGATACAATTCTGATTAATTAATCTAGTTTCCAAGGGAGATACCCACATTATAACATGATATTTGTCTATTAGTATATTAATGACATGATTCCTTAGGATCCCTTCAATTTCTCTCTAGAAATTAGAATTCCTCAAATACACTCCTTGGATTCAGTTTGATGTCTACAAATATGTGAATCCTTGGATAATTATCCTTGGGTAAATTCATTATTATCCCAGGATTTTCTATAGATGTTATCTGTGGAATTGATTAGAAACTCTTCCAGTGTAATGAATTGGGGAAATACCTTGTATTACACTTAGTCCCTTATGCTAGTCTACTTGATTTTTTACCTTTTGCCGGATCGACCTTATAAGATCAAGGATTACTTGGTTTCACCTTGGATCCTCTATTATTATCATTATATTTTAATGTAATGCTGACACATTATATGATCATATTATTATAAACTAAGTCGTAATTAATTAAACAAATTCATGTACAGAGACCAATTGAGGCTGAAGTAGGTATGGGTTATTTATTTTCACACAACTTTGATTTTATATACCTTTACACTATTATAGTTTATATTCATAGACTATATTTTTATAGACTCCATTTGTGGTGGCCTATTGAGTTTATATCACACCCTATTCAGGACACCGTTGGCACCTAGAAATATTATATGATCGCAAGTGTGGAAAAAGGGAAGCATCCCTCTTTGGACACATAACTTCTTACTTTAGGATGAGAGATTGATAGTAGATGGATGAGCCAGTGATCGAGATACTGGGATAGTTTTTTCTCTTTTTGATTCTTTTGTATATAATGTATTTCATATTCCTATTTTATTTTTTTGAGCGATGTAATCATCTTTTTTATATGTTACAATTTAAAACTTCTGATGATTATTTATTACTTTGATTATTATACCTGTTTCTAATTACTTATCCATCATTATTATGTTTACAATGTTCATCTATATTTTTCACAACTATGATCCAATATGATAAGAGGGAATGTTCACCCCACAGAAACACCCTAGTCCCTCACTGATAGTCAACATCCTTTGGAATATGGGTAAGTGCACTTGAGGCCATGTGGCCAACCGAGTTCAGTTACTTGGGAGCGAACCGAGTTTGAGACATCACAAAGTGGTATAAAAGAGAGTTTATTTTCTTTTAGTTACTATTTTGGGGTGGTAGATAGGAGAATAAGAATGTATCATAAATTGTTCATTAGTCACGCCTAGGAGTAGATAACCCACGTTTGGGGTAAACACCATGTTTCCTGGGAATGTGAAATTGTTATTTTATATTCCACTTATTACAGTTGATATATTTTCACCATTGGGTGATTCACATGAATTATGGTATTTTTTATCCTTTATGGAGATTTTAACTTAGCTTAGTATGATAAGGATAATTGCTATATACATCATCATAGTCACCTAGGGATCCACATTCCATGCACATTCCATTCCATATAGGTGCATTTCATCGATAATATTGCCCATGTTGCCTATGAATGTTGAGTGTGACTTGGTTGCGATATATGCTTGTGCCACTAATGAATTCTTTAGGAAAGGGAAATTGGCTATTTAAAATATCAACATTAACCTAAATGGTGTTTTCCTATATATCTTGATGGCAGAATCTTAAATATCTAATTTTGATTAATGTAAGCTATGAAACCTTGGTTACATGAGATGAGATTTGGATACAGTTAAATGAATACCAATTGTAATTTATAAACAGTATGGTCATTTATAAATTGGAAAGAGGAATTCATCGAATCGATCCATTATATCCTACCCATTACATTCAGAGACCAAATTTAAAGGGGGCTAGGTGAAATTATATGGGTGTTAATCTAAGTTTATAAATTATATAAGACTTTATAAACTAATGATGGTAATCCATTTAATTGAATATTGTATTATGTATATATGCACATAGAAACATAAAATATAAATTTTAAATTATAAATAAATAAAATAGTTTCTAATAAATGGGAAGGTAAAGTGAAAATTAAGGAGTTTTTTCCTCCTTTACTTGTAATTGAACCCTCCCATATACCGGAATCCATATGGTTGATAACATAAATACCTACCATTTCTCTAACCTTAGACTCATGTAGTTGGAATAATATGCCATGGGTAGAGAGATCCTATGTTTCTATTACTATTATAAGTGGAATTTGGTCATTTATCCTTGGATCTTTTGTTTTTTTTATTGAGATATATCTCTATAATTTTATAATATCTTGTTTCTAGGAGCGTGATTAGAATTTTTAGAGCTATGAAACCATGATGTCATCAATTTGTGCACTAAAAGGGTATTAATGATCATACACTAGATATGGTGGGACTCGAGCCACTAGTATTACCTCCAGAAGTGCCACCTACGACACCACATGTTGTTCCCAAAATAGGAAATAAATCTTAGATTTGAGAGAGTTTCCTATAATTGATACAGTATAAGGGTTCTCCACAACATGCACCTATGATGTATGATCTTACTCATGAGTTCCAATAGCATCATCCTCCTATATTATTTGGGGATGGCGGTCCTCATGCTACTGAGCCATGGATGGAATCCCTCTTAGCTATCTTCAAGCATCTGGAGACACCTCCATAGAGGAGATTAAAGATTAAAACCTATATATTGTGTGATTCTTCAAAGATATATTGGGATGTGATTACCCAGGCTGGTCTTCATCAGAGCATAGTCTAGACAAACTTCCATAATTCCTTCTATGATTACTTTTCCCCTAAGAAGCTAAGAGATGACCGAGCTAGGAAGTTCATACACATGGATCAAGGAGCTATATCCATCATGAACTACTTAGTGTACTTTATTGAGATTCAATGATTTTCACTGATTCTTATCGGTGATGAGATATCTCAAGAAAGATGCTTCAAGGATGGGTTCAAGTATTCCATATAATTTCAAGTGAATGTCTTCTACCTATCTAACATTTCTGATATTGTTAAACAAGATCTTATCACTGAGCACAAATTGAGGGAAGAATATAGTATAAGGAATAGAGGGTCAGTGTAGAGGAAAGGTAGTAGTTCTTCTAGTGGTAGGAAGCATCACTTTAAGGATTCTCATCATAATATTGGTAGCTATAGTATTCACATGGGTAATCTATTATATTACATCAGTGTGGATGACTAGGGAATGTGAAGTCATAGCGTGATAGATACCCATTGGAGTGCTATTCTTGTAGCTGGATGGGTTATCTTTAGAGATTTTTCTAGAACTTTATTCCAGTATCTAGTAGACGAGGACCTGCACCAGATCCACCTTTAGGAGTAGGATCAGTGAATCAACATTAGGTAGGAAGATAGAGTAACACCATTTATACAAGTCTAGGAGGAGGTCATGGACATGGTAGTCAAACTTATGATTTTAAGTTCCAAAATAGTAAACCTATTCAAGGTAGTACAGCTGTAGATTAAGGTTATAGATCAATCTAGTTTCACACATTATAGTAGATACCTAAGGAGTAGAGTGTATGACCATCTACTATACATGATACTATTCTAGTAAAATTGCATCTACTTTTTTAGATTCATGTTTATCACACTCCTTTATCTCCATGTCCATCATGGAAAGTATGGGGCTTGAAATTCTATACTTTTGTGGGGTGATGACCCTGGATACACTATTGGGTTTATGGAAAAAGGGTATACCCTAATGCAAGGAATTTCTTCTTGAGATCAACATTTATCAATTCTTGTGTAATTTATCTATCCTTGAGATTATAGGGTTTTATTTCATACTTGGGATGGATTTTATCATGCCTTATCATATACACATTGACTGTTATCAATGAAGGGTGAATTTCACATTTCCTAAGGGTGGTAGATATGTAGATAAGGGAGAATGGGATGTACAGGTTGGTCGAGCTGGACTAGATCATTTTGGGATAGTAGGAGTGAAATCCTAAATTGAAAATATTTTCTTAGATGATCAGATTGTGTTTCTAACATATTTTCCTTTGGTGGTGGCTTATTTTAGGGATGTTTTCCTGAATGAATTCTCTAGAATACCTCTTAATAGAGAGGTAGAGTTTATAATCGAGCTCGTTCTAGGATAATATCCATTATCTATTCTACTATATAGGATAAAACCTAATAAGCTTTAGGAGATCAAGAGACAGTTAGAGGATTTATAATCTAAGGCTTTTATCTGACATAGTACTTCTCCTTGGGGTTCGCCTATCCTTTTTTCAAAGAAGGTGGATAGAACCCTCTATATTTGTGTTGATTACCAATGATTTAACCAACTTATAGTTAAGAAAATATATCCTTTAACTCAAATAGATGATATCTTAGACCAACTTTGAGGAGCTAAAGTGTTCTTGAAGATCAACTTGAGATTAGGATATCATCATTTGAAAGTCATTCCTTAACACATACTGTGTAAAACCTTCTGAAGTTGGTACAGTTTATATAAGTACCTAGTTATTCTATTCAATATTACGAACATGCCCTCTTTTTTCATGGACTTGATGAATAGGGTTTTCCACCCCTACTTGTATTCCTTCATCATTGTTTTTATAGAATACATATTGGTGTATTATCATACTTGGAGAAACCATGATAAACATCTTGAGATAATATTTAATACACTAAAAGATCATAGGTTATATGATAAGTTTACAAAGTGACACTTCTATATCGACAAGGTTCACTTATTGGGTCATATTATCTTAGAATCAGAAGTATCAGCTAGCCCAGATAAGGCGAGTGCTATTTTATCTTGGGAGAAGCTCAAGAATGTGTTTGATATATGAAGTTTCTTGGTGGTAACTAGCTACTACCATGATTTTATACAGGACATATCATACCTTGTGTAACCTATTACCAGTCTAAATACAAAGGGTGTGAAGTTATTATCATATGGAGCATGTGATAAGGCCTTTTAGGAGATGAAAAGAAAACATAATTCAACATTAATACTAATTATGACAGAGCCTAGAAGTGGTTATACAGTGTTTTGTGATAAATTAGGAATTAGGATGGGTGCAGTACCAATGTAGGAGGATCAAGTTGTTGTGTATAGGTCTCTCTAGTTGAGAACTCATGAGTGTAATTACCTAACACACAACCTTGAGATTGTAGTGGTCATTCATGCCTTGTATTGATGGAGACATTATCTTTTGGGTGACCATTTTGTGGTTTATATGAACCAAAAAATCCTCAAATAAATCATTATATAGCATTAATTTAATTGAAGATAGTGAATATGGGTCAAATACCTTTATTATTTTGACTTTGAGCTTACCTATATGCCCAAAAAGGAAAATACGATAGCTGATGCATTGATCTGGAAAACTTAGGCACAATCCATTTAGGTAGAAAGTGATGAATGGAAGTTAATTTCCCTATTTTCTATGATGAAAATGTAATTTCAAGAGAGTCATGAGTGACCTTTTTTTGAATACTTATCTATTACATCTTTACTCTTGGATAGGGTGAAGACAAGGTAGTTTTTAGACCCTAAAGGTTTGGTCCTATGAGAAATCATTTTAGGTGAGGACCCGCGTCTCGATTGGTCTATCAAAAATGATGATATATTGATTTCCATAGATTTATCTCAGTTTCTAAAAACATATGGGAGGAGATTATATGAGAATATTACGATTCTCAATGGGTAATAAAACCAAGTATCTCTAAGATGTATCATGATATGCACTGCTAGTATTGGTTTCTTGTAATGAAATGTCAGATAACAGGTTTTATCACTATGTTTTCCACCTATCATCTGGTGAAGGTGCAACACTAGTAGATCACTAGCTTGTTACAACCCTTAACGATCCTATAGTGTAAATGGGATGACTTCATGATGGGTTTTGTTACTGGTTTGCTGAGGTCACCTCGAGGTGATGATGCAGTTTTGTTAGTCGTAGATTAACTAATGTAGGTAGCCCACTTCCTTCCTATCTGGGAGATTTTATCAGTTGATAAGCTAGGAATAATATAGTTTTGTGAGATTGTACGCCTAAACGGGGTCCCTCGTAATATCATTTTTGATAGGGATGCTCATTTCATGTCAAGTTTTTGGAAAGGGTTACCAAAGGATTTGGGTTTACAGGTGCTTTTGAACACACCTCTTCACCCTTAGATCGATGGCTAGTCAGAACAAACTATACAGGTGTTGGAGGATATTATCCAAGCATGCTTCCTTGATTTTGGGGTTCTTGGGAGAAACATACACCTCTTGTTAAGTTTTTATACAATAATAGTTATCAGAAGATGATAGAGATGTCTCATTATGAGGCCTTATATGGTAAACCATGCTATTCACCTATGTGCTAGCTAGGGATAGGGGAGGTAGTTCTACTAGGACCTCATATCTTATAGGAGACTTCAGAAAAGGTTTAGTTGATCAGAAATAGGATGGATACTACTCAGTCTAGATATAAATCATATGCCGATCACCATCAATGACCTACAAAGTTTGATGTCAGGGATTGTGTTTTCTTGAGAGTATCACCCAAGATTGGTCATATACATATACAGAGGGAAGGTAAGATTTCACCTTTGTTTGTCAGGTCTTTTTATATTTTGGAGAGAGTCAGGCCAGTAACCTATCGATTGCTATTACCTCAGAGGTACCATTCCATGCATGATGTCTTCCACATTTCACAACTTCACCATTACCATGCCAACCCATCTCATACTTTTGATCCCAAGGATGTTGATGCTTATTTTGAGGAGTATCCCATTCACATTTTCAATTTTAGAATAAAGTCTCTTTGAGGAAGGTATGTACCTTTAGTATGGGTGATATGGAAACATGGCCATGTATAAGACAAGAATTAGGAGAGGGAGTCCGACATACATGCTCAGTGGATGGAGTTATTCTCAAAAAAAGTTCTACCACCCTTGAAAAGGAAACCTGGGGAAGAGTTCCTTTAAGGGGGAAAGAATGTAAGAACCCAATTTTTCTTATAGGTAGAAAACCTTTTAATTTTATTTTTAATCCTTTATTTTATCCTTATAACATACCCTATGGTTTATAGAAGGGTTTGGGAGCATTTGGGGATTTTTTAGAGCCCAGAGCTCTGAATTTTGGAGGAAATATCCAAGAAAAATAGTTAGTAGAAACCATGTGACCTAGTTCACATGGTTAGAAAAACTATACAAGGTGATATATGGATCCACAGAGGAGAGCACATAGGCTGTGCATGATTTTTCTAACCACGTGCTATAACCCATGTAGGGTGTGCTCCCTGGGTAGAAGGGGAAACACAGGTAGAGAACAGTTAGAAAAACCATGCTCCCTAATTATGTGGGAAACTATCCTTAGAAAATATTTGGTGCACAGTTGGCACACCGTTTTTCCAACCATGCGGCCAAACCATGCGCCTATTTAAATCGTAGGTTAAAAGGACATTTTACCTCCTTTTTAAGAACCTCACCCTCTTTATTTTTTTCTCTATACAGTAGAAAACATCCCCCTCTCATCTCCTTTGAAGCCCTATCACACCTAAATATAGGACTTGGAATATCTTCTACACCCAAACTCTGAATCAATATTTTTCTATCGCGTTAGATAGACACCAATAAGATCTCCACTCCTTTAAATCCTTTCTTCATTTGTCTTTACATCAATGACTCTATTTTAGTGTGAACTCTTATGCCCTATTTTATATGATTTCATATATTCTTCCATTTTATTCTGATCTAGGATAAACTAAGGGATCATATTGGATGATTCATCTACTATAAGAATATTTTAGTTGGTATATGAATTTTCCCTCAATGTATCACTATTTATAAATTGTCGTTGTTGTGAGAATGATAGTGTCACTGGGAATTGCTTCTAATTTTTTTTATGAATTTAATCAAAATAATTTAAAATATTTTATAAGGACCCAATGACACCTATTGATATAATTGGAGGTTAAAACCTCAATTTTAACCACCCCAAGTAGGGTGAATTCTATGTTATGCCTTCAGTGACCCATGTTTGGGTTTACCTAATACACTGTTCAGGTGTGTTTGAATTGAACTTTGATAAGGTAAGTGTTTTTTAATAATAAATAAATATTTAATGCATTAAATGGAAATTATATAATTATTGATATCACTTGACCATGGTAAATGTAATTGAATTAATAATTGGTTGCATGTCCTTATTTCACATTGTCATGTATGATGAAAGGTAATGGAATGAACCTAATGAATTCTAATTACAATGAGTATTATGTAAACTTAAATAACTTATGATATATCTTAAATGTATAAGGTTCCTATTTAATATATAAAATTTTTATATTTATAGGAATGGTTAGACTTGATCCATCCTTGGATTCCCGAGGGAATGCCTTCATCACTCAGAGAACACAATTCTGATTCATTGAGCCAGCTTATAAGGGAGATACCCACCTTGAAACATGGTATTTTTTTATTAGTGGATTCTTGGAATGACACTGTAGGATCCCTTCATTTTATCTCAAGAAATTATAATTCCTTGGATACAATCCTTGGGTTCATCTTGATGTCTATGAACATAAAACACCTTGGATCATTCTCCCTGGGTTTAGTCATGCTTAGTTTGGGATTTACTATGCATAGAATTAGTTAGAAACTCTTTTAGTGTAATTACTTGGGAAAACCCATTGGATTAAACTTAGTAACTTATTCTAGGATACTTGGTTGTTTACCTTGAGCTAGATTAACCTTTTAAGGTCAAGGATGCCTTGGTTTTACCTTGGATTCTTTATTATTATCACTATCTTTTACAGTACTACTGATACCTTATATGACCTTCTTATTATAAAATAATTCATAATTAATTAAATGAATGAATGTTCAAACACCAATTGAGGCTGAAGTAGGCATGAATTATTTATTTTCACATATCTTTACTTTTATATACCTGAAAACTATTACAATTTATATTTACAAACTAGATTTGTATATATTCCATTGGTGGTGGCCTACTAATCTTATATCACACCCTATTTGGTCTTTCATTAGCTCCCGAGTAGATTATATGATCACAGGTGCGAACAAAGGGAGGTGTCCCACTTTGGACACCTAACTTCTTGAATTGGGATGGGAGCTTGGTAACATATGAATGAGCTAGTGCTTGGGATTCTATGATATTTTTCCATTTTTGATTCTTTTGTATATCATGTATTATAACGTATTCCTACTGCCACGTATACCTATTTTATTTTTTAGAGATATTCCATCATCTTTTTTATATTATACAATTTATAGCTTCTGATTATTATTTATTTCTTTGATACTTATACTAGTTTTTTCCACCTTATCTATTATTATCATTCTTCCATTGTTCATCTATCTTTTTCACCACTATGATCCACTCTGACCAGAGGGAATTATCTCCCATAAGACACACCCTAGGTCTTTGTTGCTAGTTGGAAGCCTATAATCTATAGGGAGGTGCACTATAGGTCATGTGTCCAATCGGGTTCGTTACTTAGGATTGAATCAGGTCTAGAACGTTACATAATGATGCCCAAATATCACCTTCAATAGGATATGGGTTATCCACAAGCATTGAAGGTATATCATACACAAATATGGGAGGAATTATCTTCTAAAAGAAAATGTGGAAATAGAGATAAAATAAAAACACCCAAAAAAACCAGCTTAATATAAAATTAAAAGATCCAAATTACATGCATGTAATGTAATACAATTGAAACAACTATAAAAAGGGATCTATAAGCACCAAATGATAATCCTCGGTAGTGACCATGAATGACAAATAGCTCCTAAACAACCAATGAGCTAATAAAGTATATCTTAATCACTAAACAATTCATATGGACTTGAAAATAGTTTATATATATATAGGGTGAGAATAACATGTATACTCAGTAGGATCCTCCCTAGAGCCTCTCATGAAAAATGTAAATAAATCATGCTAAATCCCAGTGAACAATAAGTCAAGATAACTCATCACTTAAACATGTATGATAATTTCCAATACTAACCATGGATATCCATCAACAAGTATCACATACAAGGGAATATATAATATAATATCAAAATAAGGCACCCTGCTACCACTTACCCACTAGTTTTCCACTCTTCCCCAATGTTGTACATCCTGAACCATCTCTCTCTAAAATTAGGCCAGTCTAAATAAACCTAGGATAATGTATTGTATCATGAACCCTATTCATCAAAAAATCTCATCACATACTATGAACCCCATGCATCATATCATCTCATCATCCCATAACATATCTCCAGATAGTAACCAAGTAGTTTCTGGGAGCAACTACAACCCATATATTGTGTATTATAACTTAGGAAATCATATACCATACACATTATACCTATAATAATCCATAATATACTACATATAGAGATATATGTGTGTGAAATAACCACAATACATTACATCCATTTATACACAAAAATTGTAGAAGAAAACACCATGCATACCCACACATAATACTACTAAGAGAAGAGAGCAGGGTCAGAGGGGGGTAGTCAGCCATCCGTTCCTCTCTAACCTAGATGTTGGGGAAACACCCTCCTATATTCCACTAGGTTTCATTCACCCTTCCAACATGGGTGGGGTAACATATGAAATCACATAACTTACATTATATAATATAGCTCACAACTACACTATGAGCATTAACCTAGTCTTTTTCTTAACTACAACTATAATCTCCTGGACACCCATCTTCCACCACTAAGAACTAGATATCATATAATCACACAAGAATTCAATGAGATTCATTTAATAAATTATTTCCTTTTAACCTTTCAATTAATGTTAATTAATTATCTAACCATTAATTAACATGACTCCATTCACATTTTATAAAAAACCAAGTGAAGTCCATGCCCTCTAGGAATAATCCAACTGATTCCATAGTTCCTAAATATTATCAACATTTGTAGTATTCCAACAAGAACCAAACCCATGGGTTAAAACATTTATTATTCATTACCATTCCATAATTTTGGTTACTCTAGGAAACATTCTAAGCTACCATAAAAGAGATGCATAAACCAATCATAAAAAACTACCTCAAGAAGTGGGGAAAGTAATATAGAAATAAGAAACTATGAATAAAACCTTTAAATAAGAACATCATCAAGAAAGTATCCAAATTTTAGTACAAGAATAGTTAAGTATATCTTAAACCTATTCCATCAATCCACGTTCCATCATCGAAACCACCATGCATATCACCATGCATCCATCCTTCTATCACCGACGTCCACTACCGCCACAAACCCAAGCCTCCCTACCAATATTTAACTAAACCATCAACCAAACTGGGATCAAATCATGTCACATATTAAGGATCACATACAAAGAAATCACATGATGAAAAAAAAACAACAAACATAGTCAATAGGGCATCTGAGATCTCAAAATAAGGAATCTATCCTTAACAAGAAAACATGCTTTGTCAACATAAAAATATATCTTTATAAAACAATTGGTTTTATTACAATCTTAGATTAATTAATTAATTTATCACAGATTACAACTATGGGTAACCTAAGGAATTTTCTATCACAAACTATTAATCATTTAAACATGATTTCAAAATTTACTTCCAATTTCATTAAACTCCAAGGAAGTAAAATTCCATTAACATGCCTCTTTATTATTATCAACAAAAATCATTTATAGCTTCATGTTCTTTATAAAATTTAATTAAAATATGGAAGAAAAATTTTAATTAAACATTTAATATGAATCACTTGATTTCCATCAAATTATAAGAATCAATGGATTCGATAAACACGTATCTTTAATTATTTAGCTAACAACATTACTAACTTTAAATTCATAACCATTTTTATCAAATTATCATGCTAAAAAAATCATGATTTTTTTAATCAAAGTATAAACATATATTGCACAATATATATTAAAAAAAGAGTCAATCCATTATCACGGTGGAAACACATGCGATTTCTACAAATATAAACCATTTCTTTTAATTAATCTGGATTATTCTTTATTAATGTTAATTACACCATCACCCAAAGAGATAAAGCATGATTAATTCATGATTTTACAGAAAATAAAAGTAGAATCAATGATCCCCTACCTCAAGGCTTTCAATATTCTTGAACGAGAACAGAACAACAAGAAAAAACCTCTGGTCAACTCTCCCATAAAAAAACTACATCCCCATAAGGACACCATTCAAAAATTGTGCCAAAAAACATAAAATAAATCCTTGAGAATAAATAAGATTATCCACCATAATATGGAAAGATAAAATGGGAGGAAACAAACCAATCAAAGAATAAACTACAAAATAAATATAGAAAACTCACTTTAGATAACAAAAAACCGAACTTGGAAAGATAGGGATCAATCCCTATCGAAAGGGATTTAAAAAACCCTGAATAATTACCTATGGATTATTATATTTGGGAGATAATTTGAGGTTTTCTCATAAAAATTAGGGTTTTATTATATTTATAAGCATATTGATAGATGATAATTAACAGTGTTGATGTTTAATTCACATAAAAAATGGTTCAAGTTTTAAGACTCATCAAAAAATGTATCACCTCAATCAAATAAAACTAGATCAATTCATTTTGTGAACTTTAGGTTCATGTAGAATATTTTTGAGGATATATTCATTATATCCGATCCTCCACCATTTTACATCGTAAACCAATGGTTTATCCCTGAATCACACCCTGTGAATTTCCCTTTATAGGTTGTGAATTACTATTTGGACCAAAAACTAAACTCTCACATCATAAACTATAGTTCACTTCATGAACCATAGTTCACTTTTTGAACTTATACAACTTCTAGATTCCATCTCTTAAACTCCACCGATCAAGCTTTAGGATTCCTCCAAGCATTATAGCCCTTATAAAAATAAAAAAGAATGAATAGAAAGATATGGGTCATTACATTAGACACCTTTCAAAACAATTCTCATCATTGATAATTTAAAACCAAACCTAGATAGAAAATAAAGAAAAAGTGGTTTTCTAAACAACCACCCCATGGATACCTCTCAAGAATCTCAAAATCATGGGAGCTTAGGCACCTCACTCAGTAGAATAAATCAAAATACTATACAACAAAAACAACTAGATCCTAAACACTATCCTAGGGGAGATACCTATCAAACAAGATTAAGATCATAATAAAGGAATCAAGGAAGAAAAAAATATCTCATATTCTATATAAAGGTCAAAAAATAAAAAATAATAATAACTAAAAGAGAAGATATAAACATTGGAGTATCTGAGAATCACATTACCAGGTTCTCTTCTCCACGCCGTTGTGTCACCACAAGACATGAACCAAGAGAATAATATGGACATGGAACACCTTCTCCTAGCAGCTGTGGGTCTCTAAAGCCCATTACTTGATGGTTGCTTCATTTTAAACATTGATTTATCCCCAATAGATGATGTGATAGTTATCATGAAGACAACATAGAAGATATGACACATAGAAGACATCATGTTTCTAACTCATCTATGTGGGAAGTTCTATCTGATATGCAAGGAATACAACATGGGCCAACACCTTTAAAGGTATAACAAACTAGGGAGAAATATTTATCCCATGTCTAAACCTTCACTACCCACGATGAGGAGTCACCTTTAGAAAAAAATTTCTTTAATGTTGAAACCCATAGGCCTCCTACCATGATTGACATAGGACTTCTAATGATTCTGCACTACCTTCATCCTCTCATGAATCACATGAACCAACTCTATCATGCTCTACAATAGTTTCATCCTAATAATTGCTAACTTTGTAGTGGCCCGACCCATTTTTCCACCCAAATAGCATTTTGGGCTGGTTGGACACTAGGCCTTAGGTGTGCCTATTTGTACACCAAAGGCTGTCGACTAGACTTTAAGGTATGAGAGGTGATAATAAGGATACTATACCCTATGGTGGTGTTCATAATAATGGTATATATATACATAGAGGAAGAATAAAATAAATTAGTGTAAGTATAAATAAATAGTATCATAATGATAAATAAACAAGCTGAAAAGAAATACCATTTATAGAAAAAACATTCCATAAAAGGTCATACACAACAATAGTTAAATGGTAGGGTTGACTGTGGTTGACCATCAGTACATTAATATATGAAACATTCAAAAAAAAAACTCTAACTGATGTAAGAACCAACATGGTCCCTTTCTATCCATCCCATGCAATCGGTACCTCAGTGATCATTAAGGTCTAACTCTTGAGTCTGAATCCTTACATGATTTCAAAAGCATTAAGTCTACATGAATCTTGAGGGGCCTGTGTAGGGTGTAAAAATAAATCTTAGTAGGCCACCAATAACATGTTTTTTCTCTTAAATCCATAATTATATAGGTGTATACTAATAATAATAAAAATAAATCACATGAAAATTTAATAAATAACCTTATTACCTTGTGCTCAATAGTCACAAGGAAGTGATCATCCACTTCGTACATCACTGATATAAGTCTAAACATGTGTCCCTAATTATATATGTGGAATTAAACATCTATATGCATATATGTAATTGCAATGATGAGGATACATGAATTAACACCCAAGGAATCCTCTGAATATTAGAAAACCAGGTGAACCCTCAAGTTCCAATTGAAAAATATGTCATTAGAACCTCATACCATTAGTCAACTATGTGGCATCCAAACGCCATGACCAAGAAAGTCCCTAGTCCCATAGACCTCAGCTCAAAAAATCACCATTGGCTTGAAGCTCGAAGTCCTAAGAAACAATGAAATATATCCTCCAATAAAAATCACCATCAAATCAAAAACTGATGTCCTGAGGCATGATGATATCTATCCTCCCAAGTCCCTTACAAATGGCCTCAAGTGTAACAATGAGCCACATCCCCCAACTGATGGTCTCAACACCATTAATTGATGGTCCATCACCATCCATGTTGTTTTCTAAGTCGACCACCCCCAACATATTCGATGTTCAACACCATCGCCTAAGACACTTAATCTATGGGGGCCTCCACCCACAATGATTGGTCAATACCACCTCATCTATGTCCTAACTATGTGCACAAAACTAAAACAGTGCGTTATCTAACAAAAAATGAGAAGAAATCACCAAACAACCTAATCCACATCATCTGGACCCTCACTCCCCTATGATCATGTCACTAAATCTCGATGGACAACACCATCCCTAATCATCTAGGTCAGGCCCTCATCCTGATGACCTCATCACCTTAATCTGACGACCATGTCACCTTAATCTATGATCAACATCACCCATATAACCCGAGCCACACCTAACCTGATGAACCACATCGCCTCAAACCATGTGATCAACATCATCTCAATCCTCATGCCATCCTTATCACATTCCCATGGAACCCAAGAATTTAATATAGACAATTTAATTTAATTAAAAACAAACACCCAAACTAATCTCCCTAAGTGGTCTGAATCCACTTAATATTCTTAGCATAAATAATAAATATCTAGGGAATGACCAATGAGATACCATAACATCACTTTAATTAAATTAATTACAATCATTAATTTATTAGGGTCTCACTCGGTCAACACACAGGTGTATATAGAACTCACCCCCAAAACACCATAAAAATCAAGGATAAATCTAGGAACCACATAACTTATACTAGTAGGTGCTTACTCATCTAAAATCAACCTCTAACTCAATCCAAATTAGAAGAAAACAAAGTTTTAGACGAAATCCCTAAAAATAGGTCAAAAGAGCTCACTTGGATTTAGCATTCCATATGGAGAGATAAATGAAAAAAATAATCTAGCGAATAAAAGTCCTTAATAATGAACTTACAATGAGTTTAATGGATATCAAAATAGAGATTGGATCAAGGATTTGGTTTGAAGCCTAAGGGAATATAAAAGTAGAGAACCCACTATACTTCATGTTAAATGATGGTAGAAGGAGGATACAAATAACTAAATATAAGGAGGATAAACTTGGTAATTTTTCCTATTTAAGTGACCCACATATTTTGGATAACCGTGCACCAACCGTGCGGTTACCACTACCTAAAAACCACACTACACATGTTTAGGCACATTATTTACCAAACCATGTGCAGTCCGTGCAGGTTCCCTTTGCTAAAAACTACAGAGCTCCCACATGAACATGCACCTTTCCTGTTTGGGTTTTCAAATTGTGTCTAGTTGCATTAGAGGATTGGACAATTACTCATGGGAGGTCTTATGGGTTGTCTAAACCATGCACCTCTGTCCGCACCTTCCCGAAACTGATTTTCTGGGACACTCCGCACCCAAAACTCACCCAAAATCCTAAGACACTTTCTGATCCTTAAAAACCATCTAAAAAAGGCCCCGGGTCAATCAAAATCCAGAATATAGGTTTTTAATATCAAGGAAAGAGTTTTCACACTCACTAAACTCAAAAATTAAAACAGGTTGGATAAATTTGACCCTCTCAAAAACTCAGGATGTTACAGTCTCCCCACCTTAACATAGACCATCCTTGAGCTATCAAGTATCACCCAAACATGATACCAAACACACCCATATCATTTAAATTAACCCCAGTTTACCTTGGTTACCAAGACATAGGTCAACTCCCCTAAATTCACTCCCCACCTTAGGAGTTACCTACCCGGTCACTTCCCGACCCAAAACAAAACATCCGATGGTCATACCAACCATCCCTAGGATCAAAATTCCTCAAATGATGTATTTTCATTCCTACACCTCATTAGACACTCAAATCATTCCCGTGTCATATCTAACACCCATAAAGTCCCAAATCTCATCATATGATCATAAATACCTATATCTCAATAGATTCTCAAGATCCTATATCTCAATGGATGCCTATAATAATATCACATCGCATCGATGCCCATATTCCTATACAAATCATGTAAAACCAACACTACATCGATGATCATAATAAATCCCAATGAAAATGAACCTCATATAGAACCTGTAACACATTGATGCCTAGATTCCAACACACATCAAATAAAAACCCACACTACATCGATTCCCATAATAAATCCCAGGGCCACACACCTCATATATATATATATCATGTATCAAAAATGTTTCCAAAAAAATAAATAGATCCTGGTTAGTACAAAAAAATACTCATGAACCTCATGCACCAAAACCATCCAAATTCCAAATAAAAGGAAAAACTATTCATGTCTATAATCACAACATAACTCTTACCATCATTGGATCCCATACCTACTTTGACCCTAGTATCTCAATAACATAAACCTAGCATAAATCCTGACTATATGAGGCCTGGCCTCCCTGCAGAGCTACACCAGCTAACAGCTACTAACCCCATTGTTGGGTCTCACTATCTCTGGCATGACCTCCATGTATATATAAATCCCAACTACCCAATCATAGCAACAATCTCGGTCCCACTTCAGAATCCTGAGTCTACCCCAGTTGCTAGCTTCCAGCTATCATAGAAGGATTCCTATAGAACCTATCAAAATGGACTATCTATCCATATGCCTAGAACTCCTCCAAAAACTGATCACACTGGGTCCGAACGTACCCTGACTACCCGCAATAAAATCCCATTGCTGAACAACCACTTAGTGGTTTTCTTGAATATATAGCCTGACTTATCTACTGAGATTTCTCATGGACCCACTTCCCGATTCCTAATACATTACCATTAAAATCACTATATTCCATCACCTGGATCATATTTAACCTGTACATCAAGTTCCTCTTAGCTTTCATTTCCGGATTGAATAAATTTGAAAAGGACACCATCCTGAAGATGTTTCCTTACACCTTGATGGCATTCCATAAACTATCTTCAAATCCCCTTACCCAAGAAATGTTGTTACCCACCATAATAGGTGAAAATTATGACAGATCTATGAAATTAGAAACGTAGTCCATGAAAAAAGTTTCCCTTATTGGATATTCATGAACTCATAGTCCATACTCACCTTCAGTGTCTTTGGAAAGAAGTTCTCAAAGAACTTGAATTAGAAATCCTTCTTAGCCAGTCCCTCGTGTCTACCCACCTAAACTTGTTCATCCCACCAATGTTTTTCCAATCCTCTAAGAATTATGTTTCTAGCTTCACCCTCCGACCTGTGGGTGTATCGAGATGGTTGAATATGGTATAGATAAAATTGATCTAGTTATCTTCCGCCTATGTCTCACCCTCACCTTAAAATAATGGCAGGTGCTATGATTTGAATTCACATGTCAAGTACACTATAGGTGGATCATCTCCCTGATTTCCCCTGTTGATACCCTATATAACTCAAACTAGGATTTACCTGAGCTAATCATCTAGAAATACACTAAAGTATACCATATGAGACGTTCATACCTGTACTAGATCCTGTACCTATGTATCATAATTATCCTGACCCTTAAAGGCCCCATACCGACCCTCAGGGGCCTTATCCCATGCATGCTCCTGCATCACCACATCACCACCCTCATAATGCTCCACTAGATCACGTCTAGGTGTAATACCACTGAATACCAATCATGATGGTCAAATATCCATAAATTTATATATATATTTTTATTTATTTTATATAGGTAAAGTTGTAACAGGTATCACATCTCACCACTATTACTCTCCCCTATCACACCTTCTCAAATGACATTCGACCTCAAGGACCCTTACTTACCCACATTAGGGTTATGAATCAAGTATAACCCAACCTCATGGACCCTTACTACCCTCATCAGAGTTAGGAATCACATATATTCTGAGGTAGCTAATTAGAATTCCAACAAAGAGGCTATACTGGAAAACACTGTTTAGCTACTTTGTTTACACTTTAAGAAACTCACCCCTATCATCATCCCTGCCTACCCTTATCAGGGTTAGGCCCATATATCACATGAATATATATTAACTTAGAATTATATACATATCTTATGGAAACCACATTCCTGATATGGATGATTAGAATTCCACCAAAAGAGGCTAAGAAGGAAAACACTATTTAGCTTCTTTGTTAACACTTTAAACAACCCAACCCATCTTAGAGAATTCTAGGTTCCCAATGAAAATATCAAGAAAAAACATAATATGAGCCTAATTATATATCATTATGTGTAATCAAAACCTCCCTTTCCATACAAGGCCAATGGTCAAACCATATAACAGAAAAAGATCACACCCAAGTGCTCCACTTGAGGAGGAAATCAAATCAATTGTCAAAATCACATAGAATAACATCAATTTCACACCCTTGGAAACTTGTTATGTCCCCCTTTCATGGGGTTTCAGTAACATAAACACAATCTCTACACCTATTCCTAACTACATCTAAGTTTCCGTTCTAACGTATCCCAAATAGAAAGACCAAAAAGAAAGAAAAAATGCCTCTGGTACCATTTGTAACCCACCATATGAGGTTACCATTTAATATCCAGGTCTTGTGATGTTATGAAGAAGCATTTAAAATAACCCAATTTGATATAATATATAGAACCTTGAACCATTTTTTCACTCAAATAGTGCTTTAGTATGGCTGACCACTAGGCCTTAGGCGTGCCTCCCCGCACACCAAAGGTTACCGACTAGCTATGAGGTGATAGTGGGGAGACTATACCCTATGGTAGTGTTAATAATAATAGTTCATATATATATATATAGAATAATAAGACCATAAATCAATATAATCATAAATACTCACTAGTGGAATGATAAATAAACAATCCAAAAAGTAATACCATTTGTAGAAAAAATATACCATAACTGGCCATA
Organism: Viscum album; assembly: GCA_963277665.1. Classification (NCBI taxonomy): domain Eukaryota; kingdom Viridiplantae; phylum Streptophyta; class Magnoliopsida; order Santalales; family Viscaceae; genus Viscum; species Viscum album. Next base: position 24,287,118 of record OY728132.1, on the reverse strand, counting down.
TATAATAGTAGTCAAATAGTAGGGTCACCTGTGGATGACCATCAATATATGATTATATGAAACATGAAAAAATAAACTCTAGATAATGCAAGAACCACCATGGTTCCTTACCATCCATCCCATGAAATAGGTACCTTAGTGTTCACTAAGGTTTAGCTTCAGAGCCCGAATCCTTACTTTATCTCAAAATGATAAAGTCTACACACATCCCGAGGGTCCTATGTAGGGTGTGAGAATAAATTTCAGTAGGAAAAAACCAATGCGTTCCTATTTTATATCCATAATTATGTAGGTGTATACTAATAATAATAAGAATTTATCACATGAACATTTAATAAATAACCTACTTCCCTTATGCTCAACAGCCACAAGGAAGCAATCACCTTCTTTGACCATCACTCGTATAAGTATGAACATGTGATCCAAATTATATATATGGAATAAAAAATCTATCTACATATATATAATCATAGTGGTTAGGATCCATGGATTAACTCCCAAGGAATCCCATTATGATTAAAAAACCAGGTAAACCCTTGGGTTCCACCTACAAAATATGTCATTGGCACCTTGTTCCATCAGTCAACTATCTGGTTTCTAAATGGAATGCCCAGAAAAAATCACCATCATCTCAAATACCAACATCTTGAGGCATATAGATATCTATCCTCCAATAAAAATCATCGTTAAATAAACATATGATATCCCAAGTCATGGTGATATCCATCCTCCCAAGTCCTGACCCAATGGACTCAAGAATAACAATGAGCCTCATCCCCCAACCAATGGTCTCAACACCATAAAACTATGGTCCATCACTATACATGTGGCTTTCTATGGTGAGAACCCCCAAAATATATGATGGTCAACACCATCACCTATGCTGCATAATCTATGGGGTCCTCCACCCATAATGAGTGGTTAACACCACCTCATCCTAGTCCTAACTGTGCACACACGACTCCAACAACACATCAACTAATAAACAATGATTGGAAATCACCAAAAAACCTAAGACACACCATCTATAACCTTGTTACCCTATGACCATGTTACTAAATCCTAATGGTTTACACCATCCCTAATCACCTGGGCCATGCCCTCATCCTGAAGACCTTATCTCCACAATATGATGACCATGTCACTTTAACCTGTGATCAAAATCAACCATGTAACTTGGGCCTTACCCAACCCAATGAACCACACTACCTAAAACTAGGTGATATATATCAACTAAATCCTTATCCCAATCCCATCATATTCCCATGGAACTAAAGAATTTAATATAGACAATTTAATTTGATTAAAAATAAACACCCAAATTAACCCGCCTAAGTGGTCCAAAGCCCCTTACCAGGCTTAGCATAAATAATCAATAGATAGGACATACCCAATGAAATCCCATATAGTCACTTTAATTAAATTAAATACAATCATTAATTTATTAGGGTCTCTCTTGGTCAACCCACAAGGTTCATATAGAACATACCCCCAAAAAACCCATGAAATAAAGAAAAAAGCCAGGAACCACCTACCTTGTATTAGTAAGCACCCACTCATCTGATATTGGACTCTAAATCGAGCCTAATAGGAAGAAAAAACGTTTTATATGAACACCCTAAAAATAGGGAAAAAGGGTTCACATATATTTAGAATTTCGTATGGTGATATAAATGAGTAAAAGAACCTAGCGGATCAAAGACCTTACCGATGTGCTTCCAATGAGTCTGACAGAGATCAAAATGAAGCTCAGATCAAGGAGTTGGATTGAATCATAAGGGAAGAATTAAAGGAGAATACCCCCTGCTACACATGAAATAGTGGAGGAATGAGGAGAAAATTAGTTAAATAGAAAAAGGGGGAATTTGGTAATTTCACACCATTAAGTGACCAAAATGGTTTGGCCACACAGTTTGGCTAACCATGAGCCAACCGTACGATGCCCACTGCTTGAACACCACACTGTAAATAGTTAGGTTCATAGTTTTCAAAACTATTCACAACCCATGTTTATTCCATCTGCTAAAAAATATAGATCTCAAACTCGGCCGTGTTCTTCCTCCTACATGGATTTTCAAATCATGTCCAGTTCCACTGGAGAGCTGAATGGTTACTCCTAGGAGGCTGCACAATTTTTTCAAACTGTGCACCTCTATCTTCACCTTTCTAAAAATGAGTTTTCAATACCCACTACACTCAAAACTCACTTGAAACACTAAGGAATTTGATGGTACTTAAAAACAAACTAAAAAAAGTCCTTGAGTAAATAAAACTCTTAGAATTAGGTTTCAAAGATCAAGAAAATATTTTTCACACTCCCCAAACTCAAAAATTCAAACAGGTTGGGAAAACCCGACCCGCTCAAAAACCCAGGATGTTACAGACTCTTTGACCATAGTCCAACACAATAGATAATGAAAATGATGGCCATAAAAATATTTAAATGGTGAAATACCAATGGTGTAGTGAAAAATATTATTGTTATCAAACTCGACCAAAGGAAGGTGCCTCATCAATGAACCTCCAAAATCTAGGACATAAGCATGAAACATGTCTTCAAGAGTCTTGATAGTCCACTTTGTCTGACTATCCATTTGCAAATGGGAAGGAGTTATATCGAATAAATAAGAACTAAAATCATACTGGATACCTATCAACACCCTAGAGGTAAAACGAGGATCACGATCAGAGATGATCATCTCTAGGACTCCATGGAGTCTCACCACCTTCTCCAAGTACTACCTTAACAAAACCTCCACTGATATTGAATCCTTGATCATTATAAAGTGGGATTATTTCATCAAATGGTCTAATATAACCCATATAACATCATAGTCTTCTTGATCTTGAGGTAAAATGATAATTAAGTCCATTGATATGTCCTCCCACATCCACTGAGGAATATCTAATGGCTAGAGAAAACCACCAAGAACCCAGTGATCATCCTTCACCTTTTAGTAGAATAAACATCGATACAAAAACTCTATAGCTGAACACTTTAACTTGACCCATCAAAACTGACCACTCAGAGCTTGGTATATCTTTGTCACTCCAGAATGTACCTCTAAGTGTGAGCTATATAAATAATGTAGAAGCACCTCACACATCACCAAATGGATGAAAAAACTCCCTTATAAAAGCACCCAATGTTATTCATCCTCAGACCAACCATTAGTGGAATTACTAAACAAAACCCATTCTCTCTAAATATCCTCCTCAATATCCCCTAGCCAGGACTACTCCACCTACTACACCAAATATGACTACACTATCATCTGAAAAAGGAAACCTATACCACCAACCTCTCCCATACCAAGATACATTATAGATATCTCTTCCATTATTCTCCAAGAATATCCATATTCACACAAAACATCACTATTTGACTTCCTGATCAGTAAAAAAACTATAACATTACACTTTTCTAGTGTATATGAAATCTCTAAGTTTTAATATTGTAAGAATTCCATAAAATGGAATAATTGAAATTTTAGGTCACTCTAGGAGAAGACATACCATGGGCTCTTGTGATAAGTAAAAACCATAAAATGCTCACCAATGAGGCAATGTTTTCACAACTTTAAGAAAAACATGACTAATGCCAACTCAATATAATGGGTGACATAGTTATGATAATGGGGATATAATTATGAATACCCATAAGAAACAACTAATATCTACTAAATTATAACACAACCCAAAACAATATGAGAATCATCACAGAAAACATTGAAGTGAACTCTATCTTTTGAAAAATAAATAACTAGAGCACCAAAAAACTTCTTCTATAGGTACTAAAAAGTTACTTGACACTGATTAGTCCACAAGAATACCTAATACTTTTTGGTCAATGCTTTTATAGGAGTCTCAAACCAAGTGAAATTATCTATGGACCTACTATAATATCTTATAAGACCAAGGAAACTCTTAACATCCATAACTATCTTGGAGTCTTCCCAAGAAATGAGCACCTTGATCTTTGAAGGATCCACAACTACACCACTCTGGGACATGAAATTCATTAAGAAATGAACTTCATGAGCCAAAAAATAACACTTATAAATATTCATAAATAGATTATAATGAAGAAGAACTCTCAAAATAGAATTTAGATTCTCTATGTACTCATCCTCAGACATATAGTACACAAGGGTGTCGTTGATAAAAACCACCATGAACTGATCCAAAAACTCTATGAACACTATGTTCATCAAACCCATGAACACGACTAAAGAATTCATCACATAAAATAACATCAAAATGAACTCATAATTACCATAACTATATCATAAAGTGGTTTTTATAATATCCTTATCTTTTACCCAAATCTAATGATATCCCGGATGAAGATCAATCTCTAAGAACCCATCCATCCAATGGCCCTAAGGCCTTTATTTTTTATTGATTTTTGACAATCCACATTTCAAGGGGTGAGGTGGAACCCTTAAAATTTCCATAGGCATAAGTATTACATGGCCCTATAGGCCTTAGAGGAATTCATTGCCTATAGGCTTCAAACATTACATACAACCCAGACTAACTACTTGGAACTGCTCCTCCCAGCATCTTCATTGTGAAATAAGCTCTCCACCTTCACATGGCTATTCGACTAGGATATCCCATGCATGCACATGCTTGTCCCAATATAAGGTTTCATACCCTCTCATTCTTACAATCTATGTAGCTTCTGCTGTGGTGAAAGCTCCTTGCTCATCCTCCTATAGAGCTTGTTCCTTATAGGTTTTCTGGTTTGAATCTACACTAAAGGTGGCCCTAAGGCCTTGAGATGGCCCAAAGTCCTCACTTTACCAAAGGCTTGGGTGGCCCGAAGGCCTTAAAGGACTCGGGGACCAAATCGGTGGCCCAAAGGCCCAAATGGAAGCAAATTCCCAGCTGCTACAGTGCCAAACAGTGACTGCTACAGTACCTACTACAGTACTGTATAGTTCCAGCTACAGTACCTTCTATAGTACTGGTACAGCCCTGCTATAGTCCTACTACAGTACCAGAAATTGTGCCTCCGCCTGGATTTGATCCCGAGTTTCCTGGATGCACTTAAGAGTCCTCACCAACCGGGCTAAGGCTCATGTTCCAATCTCTAATTTTGGAATATGGTAGAGATTCTTCACAAGAAGAACCAAGGAAAAATATCATGAATATATACCCATATCTCTCACAACCCAGAAGGATCCATCCTATATAGAGACATCAATATCAGATAAGTTCCTGACTATATCTCTATCCCAAACTTGATCTCCCATTAAGGGGGTAATGACATAGTATCCTTAAGAAATACATCAATTTACTCTTCCAAAACCCTAGGAAACACCATTGGATGAATGTATGATGAACTCAACATCATCTCTACCATTAAGTAAGGAAAAGATAGAATAAGCACTAAAAGATATTGATTAACATCATAGAACACAATCTGCCTCATGAATCAATCCGTGATAGCCTATAATGAATAAAACCAGTACATACTAAGGATGATGTCATATGAATTATATGAAAACATAGGAAGTATCCCTAAGAGTGGTTCTACCCCATCACTAGTTCACAATCTCTATAAACTTCATATAGATAAGATTGAACTCCAACTATCATAGTCAACACAAATAAAACTGGAAGCCTCTCTACCTAAAGTCCCAAAGCATGGAATATTGCAGATAATATGAAAGAGTGCATAGTTCTTGAGTCAAAAAAATTCATGAACCCAAGTAGGAAACAAACAAAGATTACCTCAAACGATGTTTGAATTTCCTTGCACTAGAAACTCCAAATAATTATGTGGACCACAACTAGCTCTATTACCTCTCTGACCCTGATTACAACCACATACTTGTCCAAACTCTATTCTTTGAGGAGGTGGAGCATCTCGAGGCTATCCTCTACTTACCTCATCTCCTCTCTACTGATCTAAAGCTAGATCACCCTACTACTAATTCCTTGGATGGAACATCCACAAAAGAGGAACTTAAAGTAGAACACATGATGCATGTTGCCTTCTCAAAAAGGTTAAGAAATCTAACTAATGATTATCTTGACCTCCATATAGAAAATATGATTTCGATCTCTTTGTAGGGTTTCGAGAGATTCCACCCTCAAAGAAATAAGATGATGAGGGTTGGGACCTACCCCTAGCTGCCTGAAATCTATTCTATCTACGAAAATAAGAACCCCTAACTATAGATCTTCCATGAAAGGAATTATGATGACTCACCTCTCACTATGATCTATTCCCAGACAAAATCCTCTTAATGAAATCTTCTCTTTCCAACACCTCAAGATACATTGATATCATAAACAGGCTGAACAGGCATTGGATCTCTAGATGAAAAGACTCATTTATATACCTCTCTCTAGTCTCCTCATCTAGAAATAGGTCTAAATCATAATAAATAAGGGTTTGGAAATAGATTCCGAACTCTTTCATGCTGAAGCTCCCCTATTGAAGGGTAAGTAGCTCCTCAAGACTGGATACCATTGTTGTCAAATAAAGAAAGTATGCTCAGAATTAGTCTCATAACTTCTCCCATGATACTGCTAACTCCTCAAAATCCCTAAGTAGAAATAACCATAATTTCCTCATTACTCCACACATTATCATCACCACCAAAGAAACCCTATACTCCTTTTGATAATGGATCAAACTGAAGGTTATCTCCACCACCTCCAACCATTCCTCTATCACTGAGTCTGAAATGAATCCCCCATGCTTCTAGAAACTATGGTACTAAAACTCTCAAAGTTTCCTCCTCAAAGTGTCATTGTCATTAACCTTAAACTTATGAAGATCTTTAGGCACATCCTGCTGAACATATTTGGAACAAACTTGATGAGGATGTCGACCTAGACCCATACCTATAAAATAAAAAACTATCAGGGGATCCTAAACTTAGAATATTAATATTTAAGATTTATTTAATTACTTATTTAAGGTTCAACCTAATCCCAAGGTCTAACTATTTCAAACACAAGAACAAAGAAGAATGATGTATGATCCTTTCCTAGCTATCTAACCCGCAATGAGTATCACTTCACTTAGTAGGCTTAGTAAAATTAAATATCCATACATCAGATCATAGGGGGACATAAATACCCATGTATCAACTTGTATCCCATGTTTATATTACTTACTAAACTTAGATGACCCAATTTCCCTACCAACCCATGCATTCCTCACCTATGACTACCTACAAAATCCATCCTATCCCTTAACTTGGATCATTGAAACCACTAATTCATGACCCCTCCCCCCCAATGGCACCCATCCGAGGACAATAACAAAATAAGGGAGATAATGACACCCAAATCCCATCTCTAATAGGCCATGGGTTATCGACAAGCACTGAGGGTATATCATACACATAGATAAAAGGAATTTCCCTCTAAAAGAACATGTAGAAAGAGATTTAAGATAAAAAACTCAATAAATACCACTCAATATAAAAGTAAAATATCAAAAATATATGCATGTAATGTCATACAAAAAAAAACTACAAAAGGGAACTGATAGTACCAAAAGATAATATTGAGTAGCAATCAAGAAGCACAAATAGATCCTGAACAACCCATGAGCTAGTAAAGTCTATCCCAATCACCAACCAACCCCTATAGAACTAAAAAATAGTTTATATATATATATGTAAAGTGAGTATAACATGTATACTTAGTAATATACTCCCTGAATTCTCTCATAAAAAAGATAAAGAAAGAATGATAAAGATCAATGAACAACATGTGAACCTAACTCATCACCTAAGTAAGCATGCTATGTTCCCAGCCTCACCATGGCTATCTCTCACCAAGTATCAAATATAAGTGAATATATAATATAATATCAAAATAAGGAATCCTATTACCACTTCCCCACTAGTTTTATTCTCATCCCCAACATCGTATGTCTAGATCTATATCTCTCTAAAAGTAATCCATACCAAAGAAACATGGTCTAAAGTATCATATCATGCACCATGTGCATCAAAACATCTCATCACATACCATGTACCCTATGCACCACATCATCTCACTTTCCCCTACTGCATTTCCAGATTGTAACCAACTAGTTTTTGGGATCCACCACAACCTGTATGTCATGTATTATACCTCAATCCATCACAACCCATACATGTCATACCAATAATAATCCATATGATACTATATCTGGAGATATATGTATGTGAAATAAACACAATCCATTACATAACTCTACACACATATATGGGAAAAGTAACCACAGTGCATACCAGTGGATAATACTACCAAGAAAAGAGAGCAGATCCAGAGGGGGTAGTCAACCATCCATTCCTTTCCAACCTTGATGTTGGAAAAAAACCTTCCTAAAGTCCACCAGGTGTCATTCTCCCTACCAACTTAGGTGAGGTGTCATGTGAAAACACTTAATATATAGGATATAATATAACTTATAACCACACTATGGGAATTAACACAGTATTAGGCTCATCTACAACAATCATCAACCAGATACCCTATTTCCACCACTAAGAACTAGATATCCTATAAATACACAAGCATTTAAGGAGATTAATTTAATCAATTATTTCCTTTTAACATTTCACTTTACATTAATTAATTCATTTTACATTAATTAAAATTATTCCATTCACATCTCATTAACCACTAAGTGAATTACATGCCCTCCAAGAATAATCCAACCAATTCCACGGTTCTTTAAGTTCATCAACATTTATAGTATTACAACAAGAACCAACCCCATGGGTTAAAACAATTATTATTTATTAGCATTCCATAATTATAGGTACTCTAGGAAAAATCATAAAGTACTATAAAAGATATGCATAAACCAAGAACAACCAACTGCCTCATGTAGAGGGGAAAGAAATATAAAGACAAGTAACCCAACCATCCATCCTTTAAAGCATAACATTGTCAATAAAGAATATATCTTTCAACAAAACAACATGAAATCAAAAGTTTAACCCATTCTATCAATCTCAGTTCCATCCCCAACAACACCATACATATCATCATGCATCCATCCTGCCATCACAAACATTAAATGACACAAAAAATATAGGCCTCTGTGCCCATATCTTTCCAAACCATATTATATCCTAGGATCACATCAGGTTTCATTGAAAGGATCACATATAGAATAAACACAGAAGGTGGTAAATAATAAATAGAGTCAACATGAAATCTTGGCCCTAAAAAAATCCTCCAACCTTCACATGAAAATGAGATAACTCATCCCTAAACATTTATCATTATCAAATAACCAATTTTATTACCATATTGGATTAACCAATTAATTTATCATAGTTTACAACTATGGGTAACCAAATCTATTAGAAAACACAACATATTAATTATTTAAACACTATTTCAAGCATAACTTCTAGTTTTATTAAACTTCAATGAAGAACAATTAGATTAACACGACTCTTTATTATTACCAACAATAGTAATTTCCACCATCATGGTCTTTATCAAATTCCATTAACATATGGAACAACAATTTTAATTAAACATGCAATATGCATCATTTGATTTCCATCAAAATTATAAGAATAAATGGATTCAATAAACATACCACTTTAATTATTTATATTAAAACTTTAGTGGATTTATGTTTTTTACCATTTTAATCAAATTATTATGCTAAAACCAAGAATAAAAAACATGAAAAAAAACATAAACATAGATAAGATACTATCTAGTAAAAAAGATGCAAACCATTATCATTATAGGAACACATGCAATTGCTAAAACCATAAACCATTTATTTTAATTAATTTGATTTATTATTTTTTAAGTTTAATTCCACTATCACACAAAGAGATAAATAATGATTACTTTATGATTATACATAAAATAATTGGATATGAAATGAATCCCCTACCTCAAGGTTTTCAACATTCTTGAATGAGAACAGAACAATAAGTAAAAACCTTAGATCACCTATCTCGCAAGGAAACAATAACCCCACAAGAACTTCGCATGACAACCATACTAAAAAAACCAAATAACTCCATGAGAATAATGGAAATCATCAGCCATAGCATCAAAAGATAAAATAACAAAAAACATACTAATCAGAAAATAAACCATAATAGAAAGAGGAAAAAATCACCTCAAATCACCAAATAATGAACTTGTAAAGATGAGGATCAATCCCTATTAAAAGGGATTCAAAAAACCCTGAAGAAGCACCTATGAATGCCTAGTGTTAGGAGAGAATTTTATTATTTCTCAGAAAACCAAGGGTGTGATTAGATTTATAATCACACTTCCAAGAATTGATTTATGACATGAATGTGTAATTCATATCATGAATGGTTCAAGTTTTAAGACTCAGTGAAAAATGAATCACCTTAATTCAATAAATTTGTATTAATTAATATTGTGAAATTTATGTTCATGTCATGAGTTTTTGGGGATAGATTAATCTAAGCTGATCCTCCACCAATTCACATTGTGAACTGATTGTTCATGTCCTAAATCACACCATGTGAATTTCCCTTCTTAGGATATGAATTCCTATCTAGGACGTGAATTGAACTCTCATGCCATGAACTATAGTTCAAATCATGAACTTCTCATGATTCTATATTCTAGCTCCAAAACTCCACTGATCAAGTTATAAGATTCCTCTAAGAACCAAAAACCTTATATGCATGAAAATTAATAGATAAAATGATCATCGTCCTTACACCCCTATTAACATTAACCTGGTTACATTTAAATAAAAAAAATTAAAATTTCCCATGAGAATTTAACTCTATAACATCAACTAAATTTCCATAGTAACCTTGAACTTAAACTATTAATATATCACTTTTTTGTGTTTTAAAACCTTCCTCATGATCAACAATATGGAACTTGAAACCAATAATATTATAAGCATTAAATTTCCTAGCATGATTAAAATTACCTCAAGACAAGAACTTAAAATATTTGAATAGTTTAGCTCGATTATCATCATTCATTAACTATACAAGATGATATAAAAAATTCTATATAATTTAGATAAATTTCTACATATTCAAACTATATATTATATTAAGAACTTACATGATGTGTAAACCATTCAATAATTTATTTGGTAAATTTTTTTGTTATCCATGTCTCATTACAAATTTGAATCCTAAGGAATATTTTTATTTGTTTCATTAATTCTTCAACTTTGGGATAAAAATATCAGTATTGAGTAACACATATATGATTTATTGTCTTAACTACATATTTGTCAATGAAAATGAAGATACTTTAACCAAATTCTCAATCTAAAGTTAGAAACATTGATGACACATTATTATCCCAAAAATGAATTGGATTATCATTAACATGTCTAAATCGATTGAATTTTGTCTATATCAAATCTAAATAACTTGAAAAAATGTTAGAAATTGTTTGACAAGGAAAACATACACAATATAACCTTTTGAATGAGATTTATTTTTCACATAAGACTTAAAATGACCAGGATACCTATTGATAAAATGTAAGAAATAAGTAAATAATTTTTTGAAATATTGAATAATAAAATTAGATTTTTTTAATGAAAACAATTTTAAAATAAAATATATCTCTATGGGATACATTTATAGATAATGTATAGGACCTCCATTTTTAACTTCTTTAGTGTGAACCGTCAGATGAATCATTATAGTAAAAAATGATGGGGTAAAGAACATCTCAAAATGAAATAGAATCAAAAAAATTATTTACTAAAGTTTTTCCAATTCATTAGAGTTTAATTTCTTCTCAAAAATCTATCTAAAGAATGTATAAAATACGATTTGAATGATGATTATTTTTTCAAGTAACAAATTATGCATTGATAAAGGTAGAAACTGATCCATCAATACATGTGAGTCATGAATTTTAAATACATGTTTATTATGGTGATTAAAATAAACACATCTTGAAGTATTGCTAGAATATACATTAGGTACTTTAAATTTTTTTAATCTTTTAGGGAAAAATATTTTTTGGATCCATTTTTTTAATGATAACAAAATCAGTTTTCTTTTGATATTAATGAGATTTATGTGTTATGATAGAATTTTATAATATAAGGTAGATTGGTGAAATTTTGGCTAAGTTTCGAAAAGACCTATCACAAAAAAGGAGTCACCGCCAGACCCAATTCACTATTGAAGATGAACCACCTTTAGACTTCACCTACCACCAAGAAATTTAGAAAAGTGATTAGATGAATCACCATTGAGGCAAGTCACTACTGATATTAGTCACCTTTGAGACAATTAACTACTGAGATGAGTCACCATTGAGCATGACCTACCATCAACCTGACTGACCGTTGGCCTGACTCTCACTGTTAGAGATGTCTCACCATTCAAAAGATTCACCCTCACTATTTCTATTAATTTGAATTAAATACTTATAATAGCTACATTATGGAATTTAATTCTATTTATTATTTTAATTATTATTTTTAAAAAATTACAGAGAACATTAAAGAGGATGTCAGAGTTCTGTATGAGGAGCAGAAGATCGGGATGATAGTTCTTCAAAAAGATACTCTTACATACTGCCATTAAATTAATAAGAAGACTCCATCATGTATACATATAGAGATATACATGTACATGTGGAGTTAGTTGGAACCATATTGAAATAAATGGAAGAGTACTGTAAAGCATGAGATTTCCTAGAGAGCTTACATGTTGCATCTTGCCTTCACATGACTGTGAGAAAGCAAAGCATAATGAACATACATATCCTTTACTACAAAAAAAAACAAAAAGAGCTCACAACACTCTGTTTTACTATTTTTTTTAAAAATGGCTCAAGATCCTCTTAAAGATACATCATATGAGACTAAAGCTTTATAACACATCAGACATAACAACACTATATTTTCTTCATATTTATACGTTCTCTTTCTGCTTATTGCCTTTAAATTTTGAGTAGTGTGTGGTTTACCCTATTTATTAAACACAAAATGAATCCTATGATATAATTGGAAGATAATCGATATATTTTTAGCTCCATATTTACATTTTTTACCCATGTGTGTTGTGGAAGAGGTCCCTGCATGGCCTGTGTTTATTTTATTCCCATGATTATTGTGGAAGAGGTCCCTGTATGGCCTGGATAGTTGGTCAGCTTTTTTGTTTACACTATCCAGGTTATGGATCAAGATTATTTATATAATATGCTTTAAAGTAGGTGATTTCAAAGTGGATATGATTAGTTCTTATCTTGATACTGAACCTATTGTATTTATTTCACTGTGTGTTTTATTTTGTTTCATTTCAAAGCATTAAACTGAATTTGCTTTAAACTATAAACAAAACCACTACTTTGATAGTTAATCTTAATTAGTGTTTATATAAGGTTTTTATTAAGTATATTGATTTAAAAAGTTAAATTAATTTCCTTATATTATTTTATATGAGACTTAATAACTATTTAAGAAATATTTTTAAAGATATAAACTTATATCGATATGGTATTTTGATTAACTGGGTGATTTTTAATTACTTAGGAGATTTTATTTAAACCTGTTTTAACATAAATTTATATCAGGTACTCAATTAAACCAATCTTGAGATACTCACTCTGACTAAAGTTTGGCATTAAAGGATTTCTAAATCTTTTTAACTATGATTTTAGTTTTTTTAAGGATATTAAATTTCTGTCAATTATAAATTTATTTATTTAAATGGATAATAGACAAGAAGGTTCTGATACTAACATAACACCCTTATTTAATGAAAATAACCATGATAAATGGAAAATAAAGATTAAAATCATATTAGAAGCATGTGTTTTGAATTATGGTTTGCTATAGAAGATAAATATGAGTTACCAAAGACTTCTAGGAACACATGGGATAATTCTACTAAACTTGATTACAATAACAACTACAAAGCTATGAATACTATTTAATATGATTTATGTGATTAATAATTTAATAGGACATCTTATAGTAAAACTAATTATGATACATGGGATAAATTATCTATTTATCATGAAAGAATTACTAATGTCAATGAAATGAGATTTAATACTTATACAATTAAATATGATACATTTAAGATGAAACCCGATGAGATGATTTTGGATATGTATCTCAGGTTCAATAAGATAGGGAACACAATGAGATCCTAAGGAAATATAGTGTCAGATAAAGACCAAATTATGTGTCTGCTAAGATGTCTTCCAGAGATATGGAGAGGGAAATCAGTTTCAATTAATGAATCTCATGACATCACTAAACTACGCATTAAGGAATTGATTGGGAAGTTGATGATGTATGAGGAAGTGCTTAAAGTTAACTAAGAAGAGGATGACGAATCTAAGAGGAAATATGTAGCCTTTACGACTAATATTTCAAAATAGAAAGAAAAACAAATTGTTCAAGCTGAAATATCTTGTGATGAGGAATCACCAGCTGATAGTGATGAGGAAATGACCCATCTGGCCAGAAGGTTTAAGAAGTTATATAAGAAGAATAAATTCTTCATAAATCCGAGCTATAAGTTAAAGTATGATAATAGATGTAATTGAAAAAAGGACTGAAAAATAGATGAAAAATCAAATGATATTACCTGTTATGAGTATAAGAGAAAAGAACATATCAAGGAAGATTGTCCCAAGTTAAAGTACAAAAATAAGTATGATGATAAGGGCATAAAATATAAGAAATAAATGATATCCACATGGAGTTCCTCTGAGGACATATCTAGTGACTCAAACTCAACTCATGAAGAGAAGTTTAAGAGAGAGAATATATGCTTCATGACAAACATATTTAAGGTAACTACTATCTCTTATATACTTAATTCATATCATTTTGGATATGAAGAAGAATATTTTATTTCAAAAGAGGAAATATTTGAATATTGAAATATTATTAAAGATAACTTTAATGATATTAAATAAAAATAAAAAATTATGAAGAAATATAATGTTTTATCTTCTAGTGTTAAAACTGATCATATAGTAGAAAAAGAGAAAAATGCTTACTTTTTGAAAGAAAATAATGAACTAAAATTATCGAATGAGAAATTAAATAAAAACTTAAAGAGATTTACATATGGAATAGAAAATATCACTTAAATATTAGTAAAAAAATTTCTCCTAAATATATTACTGGTCTAGGTTATCAACCTAGATAGAGAAGAATTATTAGGATCACTTTTGTTTATAAATCCACTACTATAAATTTTGCTGTAAATTTTTATTCAAGAGGATCTAATAAAGTTTTTATTTCAAATAATTTACAATATTATTATAGGAAACCCATAAAGAATATATGTGTTTCTAAGTCCCTAATCACTAACATATCTGGACCTAAGAAAATCTGGGTACCAAAATAATTCTTGTTATAAACTTTGTTTTGTAGGGAAACTTCTTGAAAAGCTCCTGTAGAAATCTATGGTACTTGGACAGTGGGTGTTTTATGCATATTATTGGAGATTACTTGAGATTCAAGAACCTGATAAAGGTTTATGGCGGTCATTTCACCTTTGGTGAAAATGATAAAGGAAATATCATTGGCCTTGGACAAATTGGTAACACTAATTGAATTTTAATTTCTAAATTACCTTTTTTTGAAAGTTTAAAATACAATCTATTTTACATCTCACAACTATGTAATGATGGTTTTCATGTGAAGTTTGAAAACAATTATTGCAATGTTTTTAATTCTAAAAATACTTTAGTATTTACTGCTTTGATAAATGAGAATGTATATGATATTAATATTGATTCTTCAGTTTTACAAAATGTTTCTTTCTTAATTGCCTTTCATAGAGAATATTATATTTCAAATAGAAGGTTAGGCCACTGTAACATAAATTCACTTATAAAGATTAATAAGAAAGGGTTAGTCAGGGATATACCCAAACTTGAATTCCTAAATGAAAAAGTCTGTAACCCTTATCAAAAAGGGAAACAACACAAGATATCCTTTAAATTAAAGAAAGAAGTTTAAACTTCTCAACCTCTTGATTTGGTTCACATGGACTTGTTTGGACCATCTAGAGTTTCTAGTTTAAATAGGAAGTATCATGTATATATACTTGTAGATGAATTTTCTTGGTATACTTGGGTATTATTTTTAGCTCATAAAAGTGAATCTTGCTCTTATTTTACCAAGTATGATAATTCTATAGCAAACCTGAGAAGAATTAGAATTAAGACCATAATAAGTGACCATTTCTATGAGTTTGAAAATATTGAATTTGAACCCCTTTTCTCAAAAAATGGCTATAACCATAACTTATCTGCTCCTATGACCCCTTAGAAAAATGGAGTTGTAGAAAGAAGAAATAGAACACTTCAAGTGATAGTCCAATCAATGCTTAATGAAAATGACTTACCTGTCTACTTTTGGGAAGAGGTTATGAACACATCCTACTATATAATTAATATAGTTTTAATTAGAACTATTTTAAATAGAACCCTTTATGAACTTTAGAATATTATAAAGACTAAGGTTAATTACTTAAGTGTTTTTGGCTACAAAGTATTTATTTTAATAATAAGGATAATATTGGAAAGTTTTCCTCCAAAAGTGATGAATTAATTTTCCTTGGTTATTCAACTACAAGTAAATCCTATAAAGTTTTTAACAAAAGAACCAAGACTGTGGAAGAGTATATCCAAGTCAAGTTTGATGAGACCAAACCACATGAGCCTAAAACCCCTTTATAAAACTTTGAGGATGACTTATACACTTTCAATATAAATTCAAAACCATCTGATTCTGCTATAAAACATGAAAAAAATCATTCAGTTTTGAGGAACTTCTAGTAACTGAACTTATAGAGGACCCTGAGGTGACCATACCTTCTTTTTTAGAGCTATTAAGAGTATTAAATAGAATCTTTTATATTTTTTTCATATAATTAGATAGAGGTACAAAAACTAGTGCTTCTCTAAAAAAACCGGGTTGAACATAAAGCTTTCTTGTCACAGATTGAACCTAATAACATTAATGATGAAATTAATGATAAATCATGGGCAATGGATATGCAAGAAAAACTTAATCAATTGAAATAAATAAAGTCTAGGAACTTATTGATAGACCCAAATACATCTTGACTATAGGCACTAAATGGGTTTTTAGAAACAATGTTGATGAATCTGAAACAATAGTAATAAATAAGGCAATACTAGTTGCACAAGGTTATAATAAAGAAGTGTGTATAGACTATGAAGAAACCTTTTCACATGTAGCTAGTCTTGAATCCATTAGAATATTGCTAGCCTATTCAGCACATCTATATTTCAAACTATATCAAATATATGTTGAAATTATATTCTTTAATGGGTATATAATTGAGGTTGTTTTTTTGAAAAATTCCCTAGATTTTAAAATACTCATTTTCCAAACCATGATTTCAAGTTAAAAAAAAGATTTATATGGTTTAAAATAATCCCCTAGATCTTGTTATTATAGTATTATCTCTTTTATTACTTCAAAATTATTTTCAAAAGGTATATCTAATCCTACCCTATTTATAAAAATAATTTTAAAAGTTATTTTAGTTGTTCAAATCTATGTAGATGATATTATTTTTTGACCTTATAAAAATTATTTAAGTACTAACTTTTCCAATATTATGTAAAATTAATTTGAAATGAGTTTAATGGGTAAACTAAAATTATTTCTTGGTTTTCAGTTTTTTCAAAATAAAGAATGAATTATTTTAAACCAAAGTAAATATACTAAAGATATGTTGAAATGTTTTAGTTTGGATAACACTAAGAGTGGAGACACTTCTATGAGTACCACCTCTAAATTAGATCTTGATGAAGCTAGGAAATCAGTGGATAAAACTAGTTATATAGGTATGATTGGAATTATTCTCTACTTAACTGCTAACTGACTTGAAATTATGTTTAGTTTGTGTGTTTATACTCATTTTCAAGAAAACCCAAAAGGGTCACACTTAATTGATGTAAAAAGGATTTTAAAATACCTTAAGTATACAACCGATTTATGATTGTTCTACCCTAGAGGACAAGATTTCAACTTATTTATTTAGATTCTGATTTTGGTGGTTGCAAGTTAGATAGAAAAAGAACCACTAAAACATGTCACCTTTTGGGAAAGTATATAGTATCTTGGTGTAGTAAGAAACAAAATTATCTTGCACTGTCTACTGTTGAAGCTAAATACATAGCTTTAGTTAGTTGTTATGATCAAATTTTTTGGATGAAACATACATTTCTAGACTATGAATATCAATTCTAATATGTACCAATAATTTGTGACAATAAAAGTGCTATAAACATTTCTAATAATCCTATATCTCACTATAGAACAAAAAAATCAATGTAAGATGTCACTTTTTGAGAGAAAATATTCAAAAGGGGGATATAAATCTTGAATAAATTGGAACTAAACATCACATTACTGATATTTCCACTAATCCATTGAATTATGAGAGAATAGACTACATCAAACATGAATTAGGAATGATTAATTTTGGTTAAGTTTTCTAGGAACCACCATTGGAGTTAACCAACCATTAGAGTTGACCCACTATTGGGGTTGACCCATAATTGGATTTGACCCATCATTGGAGTTGACCCACTTTTGGAGTTGACCCACCATTGGAGTTGACCCACTATTGTAGTTGATCCACTGTTGGAGTTTACCCACCGTTGGAGTTCGCCCACCATTGGAGTTGACCCACCATTAGAGTTAATACACCATTGGAGTTTACCCATCGTTGGAGTTTTACCCACTATTGGAACAACCCACCATTGGTGTTTACCCACCATTTGCGTCTATCCACCATTAAAATCAACCCTCCATTGAAAATGTCTCACTGTTAGTTTTTAAGATGCCGTTCTAATTTCTAATTACGGGTTATTTATTTAATTTTTATTATGATTCAAATATTTTTTTTGTTTTTTGATTTAAAAATCACTAAATCCTTAAATAATATAAAATAGACACTTTTCTAATTTTAATGCCCACTCCCTCCCACCTTACTCTCGAGCCTCACCACGAACCTTTCTTTCCCGACCTTTAGCCTTCCCTCAACTTTGTTCAAACCTCTCGAGTTATTGACCTTTTTTAGAGTGAATAGAGATACATAATCTTCTCTAGATGAGCCATGTACTTCAAATAAGCATAAAACAGAGTCAAGATATACAACCATCAAGCCAGTGAATCCATATCTTGCAAATCAAATAGTTATACTTGATAAGGAAGTTCATGATGAGTGGTTGCTGTTGAGAAAATATTTGGTACTTAATGTTTTGAAAGACCAGGTAATAGATAGAGTGGTTCAATAATAATTGAAGACCCTTCTATCTAAGGTTAGTGCACCCATTCTATCAGTATATCGAGTTCAGTTTTGAGGAAGACAAAGACTGGGTAAGAAGTAGAATAAATGGGAGTAAAGTTGTTTTTTCTTCAAGACATTAGTCCAGATGTATGAAATTACCTCAAGAAGGTGTTTAAAATGACTATTAAGGAACTATTACAAGTGACAGTGATACCTTTGTATATGAGTATTCCTTGGCAGAGTTGACTAGAGATAGGATAGTAAGAATACTAGGTGCTACTGAGCTTGATGGTGAATGTTGTTTTCTATTCATGTTTATTCAACATATGTTGTGCCTAAGGAAATGTGATTTCACAAAAATGAGGTATCAAGATATATATCTTTTTTGTATTATGAAGAGAGGAGAAAATATTAATTTTTTCAGATACCTAATGGTTCATATGGTGGAGATGTGTAAGACTTATTCCATATCTAACTCCCTTATTTATCCCAAGTTCATTTCATCCATGATAGAGGCCAAGGGATTGGTTGATGGATAAGAATAAACGATGGTTAAATTTGGAGTTTTTTTTCATTACAAGGGTAATTTGAAAAATAATAAAGATAAGTTGCAACCCCTGGAAGAGATAGTGGGTTGATGATCATGAAAGGATCTATAAGGATTTCAATATTATTAATCACCCTTCCAGATTGAAGATCTTATTGATTCTATCTTAGAGCCAGATAGGGTGGTTGAGTATTTAGATGAAGAAGAAAATAAGGATTCTACCTCTGGTGATAAGGATTTGGAGTTTTCAGTTGATAAAGGTAGTAACCCAAATAATTAAAAAAGTCCTTAGAATATTTATTATAGAGCTCCTAGACCTCCTAGATCTCTCCCTATCTTTGAGAATCTTTTAAAAGAAGTAAATGAGGAAAAAGAAACAAAAGTTTCTAGTGAAGAATAGTTTAAGATCGATTCTAAATATTTTGAATAAAATGGAAGTGATGAAAATGGATGAAATAATGAAGAAGAAGAAGAAGAAGAATATAAAGAAGAAAATGGAGATGATAGTGATGGTTCTTCTGATAATGATGGTCCTGGTGGATTCATTTGTGCTGAGGATATTGAGATGCCTCAAACACTTATTTTTTTCTCTAGGTTTATTAGTTTTATCTCGATCTGAAGAGAGACCCATCTTAGTTTGAGAAGTGGATAGAACTGTTAGGGATTAGAAGGAATAATCTATTGAGGGGGAGGAATCCCCAAACCTGGAAAGTCACCATATTGATCCTGTTGATGAAGATTATTTTGTTCCTATAATTTATTTTCATAAGGTTGATGAGAATACAGTTTTTTATTAGTCAATTTATGAGAAGTTGTTTGTTGAGCCTATTGTTGTTGAGCCTACAATTGTTGAATAAATAGTTTTTAAAAATTATGGCATGTATTCTATAATATTTTGAGACCCAAATCTTTATGAATGAGATAAGTTTATAGGGTATGTTAGACTTGGTCTAGACTACAATGATTCTGACAATGGAAGCATTCCACCAAAGCTTTTTGGAACTACTATTCGAGAAGTGATGGATCCTAATGGATCATTAGTAGAACAGATAGATGCTACAAGGGAACTATAGATATTTTTTCCAACGTTCCTGCTAGTTTTGAGCTAGTAGATGTTTCTGTGCCACCTACCATTGCCTCTACACCCTTACTTGTACCTACTATTGAATATGTGCCAGTGGATTTTGTTACTAGAGTTGACTTATAATCTTTTTGAGAGGGGATTCACTCTGATTTTGGATTTTTTTTTGAGAAATCAAGCACCGCATGTTACTAATTTTAGTGATAAATATTAAAGATATCTACTTGATCTTGTAATACATTACATTCATCCAAAAATGTTGCATCACATTCAAGAAGTTGATATAGAGAAAAGGATGTTAGAAAATGATATGGAGACTTTGATATTTGCAGTGGATGAGATGAGATCTACCTTTAAATATTATATGAATGATTTTTTAGAGAGGGTGGATAATATTTCTTCCATGGATTCTACTTCAAGTGCTTCCCCTCCTCTTGATGCTAAGTTGATCCGGTCAGTGATTAGAGAAGAGCTTCATGCTGCTTCAGGTGATGTACCTAACATCCCTCATGAGAGTTTGAGGAAAATATAGCATAACAGCAATCATTAACATATGATGGTTAGAGAATATACAAAATATTTAAAAGATGATATAGAGAAAATTACAAAGGCAATAAATTATTACCTTTAGATGATTTATACTAAACATGAGCTCAACTCTCATTTCAAGTTACTTGCTGAGAACATCAAAATTCTTCAAGTCACTCAAGATTTTAAAGAACAAGTAAATCAGATGAAAGTTATGACCCCATTTCTCAAGTTGTTTATGGAGTAAAAAAATATCTTTTCAATGCTATGGAAAGGTGAGGAAATATTATCATAGACTTCATCAATTTTAGTAAACCATTTATTCATGTTTTTGGCACTGTAGTAGTAGCTTAGGATTCCATTCCAGTCCCTACTCATCTCAATTCTCTAGAATCTGATCTAGAGTTTTTCAAACCAGGTGTTACCAGAGATCCAAATTCACCCTTACCTACTCATTTCTAGACCTTCACTCTGACTCCTAGATAAGATATCCAACATCTTAGGCCTATCATTATCTGAGAGACTTATTCTCTACCTGTTGCTCCTACAACCATCCCTACAGTTATCTCAACTTCTACTACTGACCCTTCTTCTTCTGACAAGAGGAATGGAAAGGCTTTACTTGTTCCTATTACTCATCCTGAGAAGCATTGTGATTTGACTTTCAATCTTTGATGAATATTTATGTATGAATTTTTGTTTTATCTTCTTGGTTTCACTTCAATTTCTTTTCTTAATGAAAATTATATTATTATTACTATTTTATTTACACTTTTTTCTAATCCCAAAAGGGGAAAAACGAATCTATAGAATTTATTTATTTTTTCCTTGATTCTATCTTATATATTTTTTTAGGGGCGAGAATGAATATAATGCTCTAATAGTAATTCTACCCTTGATATATTCATTAATGACATTCCTTTTGATGCCATATATGTTTAAATTCATTCCTTTGATACCATATTCTCTTTGATATAATCCTTATTACCTACCTTTGATACTATTTGTTTCTTAATATCTTTGATATATTTTTTTTAAAAGTTTAAGAATATCTATTTTAAAACCACAAGTTATTTAGTAAATGGTTTATAAAATTCCATGATTTTTGATCATCAAAAAGGGAAATATTGTTGGTACCAAAGTTTAAGGAACAAAAAATAATGTTTCTTTTGATATTAATGAGATTTATGTGTTATGATATCATTTTATAATATAAGGTAGATTGGAAAAAATTTGGATATGTGTCAAAAATACCCACTGCCAGAAAGGATTCACCGCCAAATACGATTCACCACTAAAGATGAAATACGATAAGAATTTACCCACTACCAAGAAATTTGGAAAAGTAATGAGATGAATCATTGTTGAGATAAGTAACCGCTAAGACAAGTCACCACTGAGACAAGTCACTATTGAGATGAGTCACTATTGAGCATGACTTACCGTCATCCTGAATCATCATTGGCCAGCCTCTCACTACCAAATTTGTCTCACCATTCAGAATGGTCACCATAACCATTTATATTAATTTTAATTAAATTCTTATAATGGTTAAATTATGTAATTTAATGTTTTTTATTATTTTGATTGTTATTTTTAAACAATTGCAGAGAACATTAAATAGGATGTTAGAGTTTGGTATGAGGAGTAGAATATCGATGCAATTTTTCTTCAAATGGATACTCCTACATGATGTAGTTAAATTAAGAAGAAGAATCCCTTGTTATTATATATTGAGATATACACATACATATGAAGTAAGATGGAACCATATTAAAAGAACTAGAAGAGTGCTGTGAAGTGTGATATTTTTTGGAGAGATTTCACACTGCATCTTACCTACACATGACTATGAGAAAGTGGAGAATAACAAACATACACATCCTTTACTATATAAACAAAAAAAAAGATCTTAAAACACTATGTTTTACTAATTTTTTTTGAAAAATGGCTTGATATCCTCTTCAACTACATCATAGGAGACTAAAGATTCAGAGTACAAAACCATTACATTGATAGGTAATCTTAATTAGTGTTTATATAAGGTTTTGATTAAGTAAATTGATTTCAAATGTTAAAGTAATTTCCTTTTATTTTTTTAACTGATAATTGATCACTCTTTTATAAATATTTTAAAATATTCAAACTTATATTAATGTGATATCTTGATTAAATAGGATATTTTTAATTGTTTGGGGGATTTTATTTAAACATTTTTAATAGAAATTTATATCAGGTACTCAATTAACCCCCTCTTGAGATACTTACTCTAACCAACAATATTTATGATGATTTTTTATTGTGAAAATAGTTGATGGACACTCCCCATTCTAATATTTCTATACATTATGTTTGATATTAATTTATTTTAAGTCTTTATGTGCATTTAATAATCATTTTATTTTCCTTTTTCATTAAAAAATGTAATAGAAAATTATCACATAAATTCTTCTCAATGTTCATAACATCAATATTACAATTCAACAAATTAAATTCCCAATATTAATGTTTGAAAAATAAGATCTTTTTATTCCATTATTGTGCTATAATTGTAACTGATGGTGTTCGAACACTTTTTACACTTACATTTTGCTAAAAATATTTTCTAAACTTTATAACAATATTTTATAAAATTTCCAAGATATTTATCCTAATAATATATCTTTTTTTGAATTCCCAAATCATTTTTCTATTGAAATATGGATTATTAAACCGAAATATATAAGATGTATCAAAGAAGCGATGATAACACATGAAACACCACTTTCTTCTATAAGGTATCCATTGAGACTCAAAATCAATGTTACAAATTGGATAAGATAAATCAGTGTGTATGTTCCAACCTAAAAAATTTCATAGTCCAAGATAGTCACTAATGGTCTACATAATGGAATCATGCATTCTGAACATTTTCATGGTATATGCATCATATGTTTCAAAACCATCATTCCATAAATTCAATAATTCTTGAATAAGTGGTAAAAGGTATACATCAATTTCTTTTCCATGAATTTTATTTCCCGAAATAATCATCAATATGATGAATGAATTCTTTTTCATACACATACAATGAGGTAGATTATATGGGATCAAAATAACTGGCCAAATGTTGTAACTTCTACTTAAATTTTCAAAAGGATTGAATAAATTAGATAATAATCCTAAACTTACATTTATTAGATCATAAGTGAAATCTAGATGTAATGAATCAAAGTTATTCCATGATTTTGAATCACTTGGATATCATATGAAGTCACCATTATTATTATGAAAAGCATGAAATTTCATATGTTTAGAAGTATTAGATAGAATAAACAATCTTTTCAAACACAATTTTAATGGGAAGTAATGTAAAAACTTCACATAATTTTTTTTTTCTTTTTGGTAGCACACATATTATGTAACAACCCTAACTTTTTAATAATATTTATTTCCTAAATTTGCGTGTTATTTTATTTTATACTGAATAAAACTATATCCTTTAATTAATGAAGTGAGTATAATTAAATGGGACTGTTGGGTTTCGACTGTTATATGGCCATTGGTTAATATGACTGTTGGAAACTAAATTATTAACGTTACAATTATTGTTTATAAATTCAAATGATCTTGGTTAATTAATACAGAAAGAAGAGTCGATGGAATCATCCAGTATACTCAGGCCATATGAAGCCCATCTGTTGGAGCTTGGGAAGAAGGTAGCATCACTGGGCTTTGCTCTGGACCAAACCCAATCCAAACTTCAACATGTGAAGCTTGAACGGAATCGCCTTAGTGAGAAGTTCAAGATGATAGAAATCAACACTCAGGAAATGTTGTCCGAGCCACCCTAAGATTCTATCACCTATCACACCTTACACTTAGGTCCTATACAGGTGTTATAAGGAGCTATGTAACGAATCCTTAGTTACTTTCTATAATCCTTTTTATAAATAAAATTTTTTCTTCTTATTATGGTAAAATTTGTGAATTTCAAATTTCCAAATAAATATAGTATGAATTTATATAAGTTCCATTTTATTGATGAATTTTGGAAAAAAGGGGTATTTTAAAATATTTTTGTATTCTCTAAATAATTAATAACGTGAATTTATTTTTAAAAAATGGTCTTCAACAGTTGTGTTCAGTAATAAATTTAGATTCTAATAAGATCTGCTTAATTTTTAGTGAATAGTAATGTATGAATAGTAACATACATGTATGAATAGTAATGAATAGTAAATCGACCAAAAAATAGAAACTTCACCCATGAATGTATAAATACATTTTAGACATCTTAAAAGTGAAAAAATGATCATAGTATAAGTTTTTATATTTTTGTATGTCATAAATATTTTATTTAAAAATTAATAATTAATTTTATAATTTAAAATTTAATAATTAATTTAATAATTTAAAATGGAAATGTATTTTCATAAAATGTAATCATATATTGTTACTTTATTGTCTTATGGTTATACGATAATTTTATGGGACCTTTATTACTTTATTAAGGTGTTACAAAATGAGTTATAGTTTTAAAGTTGTATTTTTGGAATAAATAATGATTTTATTTAAAAATTAAATTAAAAATATTTAGAAAATTATTTTCATAAAATGGAGTTCATTTTTTAATTTAGATCATTGATATTAGGTTAGAGTTAATTTTTGGGATTTTTCTGAAATAGTTGAATTTTCGGTGAATAGTAAAAATACAGTTTTGAGTTTCGGGTGTTTAATGACATCATTAATGATGAAATAATGATGTAATAATTCTATTAGACTTATGAAAATTAATATATTCTATTATGTGTCTCAAATGGCCAATACCATGGGCAAATACCATGGTCAAGCCCATGGTTTTTCAAATACCACCGATGAGATGTCCCTTGAAAATTAATAATTTATTCCCTCCCTTTTCCTATAAATACCAAGCCATTCCCTCATTATTTTTATTTAAAAATCCTCCTCAACTAAGATCTTTTCTTTTTACCTCCAAAGGAGTCCTCCCAAGGTGCACTCAAGCCTCCCAAGGTCCCAACCTTCAAGCTTTCTAATTTACTCTTCAAGGTAAGGGATCCTTTCACCCTCCTCTTTTAAGTCATGGCTTCCTTTATGTTATGTCTTATAGTTACATTTTATTATGAGGGGGATTGTTATTATATATATTTACTAATATATATTTCATGTCCAAATTATGAAATACCCTTTCCACTCTCATCAAATTATTTTCTAAATCTTTAAGTGATGCCGTTAGGCTGCCGAATTTTCGTAAAAGAAATCACGTCTTCTCTTTTCCTTCGAGTTTCATTTTCATATGGTATTTCCTTAAAATATCCATACCGTAATCTTATTTCTTTTTATTCTGTACCCATACTATATTATGAGTTATTCATGAGTGGGTGAACCTTTTCCCCTCTCTTTTAATGTTTTCTAAAAAGATGTTATGTAGCCGTTATGCTGCAAAATTTTCATCTCGAAATTCCTCTCTCTTTCTCTCAAGAAATTATATTGTGAATACCCAGACCTATTTAATTTATATGGGTGTTCATAAATAAAAAAATGATATATTTTATTCTATAATTTATATACATATAACCCTCACTCCCTTTCCATGGGTTATAAATGGCATAATGATCTTATTTTTAAGAACTCTTAGAACGTCACAATTGTGAAATGAAACCCATTTATTTTGATCTCTAAGGGTTATTTATGAAATGTTTGATTATGATATATGTGGATCACATGAATGTAAATACATATTAATGGTTCTCCCTAATAGTTCTCTAATTCATTGGGTAAATAATTTAATCTCTTTAGATGACAAGTTTCACGATACCTTGGTGAATAACCTTGGTAATTTTTATGACACCTTGGGTATGAACCTTGGTGATATGTTCACGAATGTATAAATTAAGTGTTGTAGCCAAATATTTATGTTATGGTTCAAGTTATTTTCATTATTAAATGCCTATATGTCCATTTATCATGTCTTTATGTTTTTATCAAGTTCTTATTTATTTCACAAGTAAACTGATTCCCTTGTTTTTCTTACTAGGACTTCTGCTCACCCTTTCCTTTGATGTATGTCTCCAGGTTATGAGATGTAGTAATTGTACTTAGTATTGACCTATTATGAAGCCTTAAAATTGTATTAGAAGGATGTTTTATGTTGTTTTTAGGTATTATGTTCCTGATTTCCAAGACACTAGACTTTAAAGATCCTCTGTTTGTAAAATGTAATGAAAAGTTATGTAATAAAAAGGCGGGATTCCATAGTTGCTATCAAAGGATAGTTTAGTTATTTATGGATATTAGGCTATGAAAACTTTAGGAATAATACTATAAAAAGGTTTAAATATAGTAAAACTTTATGGTATTTTGGTGAGTATTGAGTAAGTGGTTTATCAAGAAAATATATCCCTATCTGGATACGAGCAGGTAGAGGCGACTCTGGCATAGAGGTACCTAGGAGTGAAAACTCTAACAAGGAGTTTCGAGCTTAACCTAGGGTATCCTGGTACACAACAATAGTCCTTGATACACTCTTTGTTACAACACTCCCAGGGGATATGTTTGGTTAATCATAAGCTTTTTATGAATCATTATGAAGGATTTATAGAGAAATATAATTGTTTAAAGAAGTTTTAAGATATAAAATAATTTATTTAAAAGATTCGTAAATTAAATAAGTTTCTCACTAAGGTTTTATTCTTTTATAAAATAAAAGTAAATAGGAGGAACTGTGAAAATGGTGATCACAATGGACCATGTGCTGATGACCCTCCGATGGAAGCTGGAATGGAAGCTTTCATGCAAATGATGAACCAACTGACTCAAGTTATGGGAAATAACTTAAATCAAGCTAAGAGACCGATCTCACTATGAAGGGAACAACTTTATATTGAATCCTTTATGATTCAATGACCACCAAACTTTGGTGGATCTACCAATCCATTGATTGCTGAACAGTGGATCAACTCTATCGAGAAGATCTTTTCTATGCTCCGATGTTCTGAACAAGAGAAGGTTACCCTGGATATCTATCGCTTAGAGGGAGAATATTATTAGTGGTGGGAACTAATTAAAAACACAAGGACAAGAGTGGATGTTGAAGCTATGGAGTGGGAAGAGTTTAGAGGGATATTCTTCAACAAGTATTTCCCTCGATCCATGAAAACAAGAATGGAGAAGGAGTTTCTTGAGATAAAGAAGAAGGAGAATGAATATGTGGGAAGCTATGATATGAACTTCACAAGGCTTTCACGTTACAACTCTAGATTTTTCATGGATCCAAATGTTAAGGTTGATAGTTTTTTCGGTGGACTGAGACCTCATCTGCAGAAGAATCTAGCCAACTGAGACTATGATAGCTATGAGGAGATCATTTGGAGTGCGAAGAAAGTCGAGATGGAGTTTGGTGAGACATAATAGTCTCATAAATATAATGACAAGAAGAGATCGATGTAGACCATCTTAGGGAAGACCTTTGATCAGGGAAGAGGAGGAAAGAAAGTGCAACGTCCCACGCGTAATAAATTTGGGAAGAAGCATTCGGGGAACTTCCTGCTCGGGAGTGGGAAATGCTACAAGTGTGGAAGAGAAGGACCTATTGAGAGAAATTGTCATAGTTAAGTGAAACCTCAACTTCTAAACACTAATGACAAGGGGAAGATGGTGCTGGCCCTACACTTTTCCAATCAATGTCCAAATCCGAGGGCAGTAGAGGGGAACCACCATCAGCCTCAGCAAAGGACAAGGGAGAAAGGTCGTTCTTTTTCTATCACGACAGCTGAAGTTGATGCTCCGAATGATGTGGTAGTAGGTACTCTTATTGTTCTCTCAAAGCTAGCAAGTACTTTGTTTAATACTAGTTCTACACATTCCTTTATTTCCTCCAAGTTTTCAAAGAATTTAGAATCAACCCCCAATTTTCTAAAAGTAGAGTTATTAGTCAAGACCCCTGGTTGGATTATCCAAGCATAGTCAGTATTTAGAATCTCTAGTATTTACTTTAGTGAACACAATATTATTAAAAATATAGTAGTAATTCCTATTCTGGATTTCAACATTATACTAGGGATGGACTGGATCTCAAAGTATAATGATAAGATCAAATGAAGAAGTAAGGAAATATTAGTAGTCTTGAATGGAGAACCTATAGTTATCTTCAAAGGAGAGATATCTCAACCTGATATTTGTCTAGAAGAACCACCTATATCCTTCTTTATGTATTTGATCAGTAAAGAAGAAGAAGGAAATGAGAGTTTAAGGATAGAAAACTTCCCCATCATCCAAGAATACGTTGACATATTTCCTGAGGAGTTACCTGAACCTCCCAAAGAAAGTGAGGTAGAGTTATCTATTGAACTCATACCTGGATCTCATCCAATATCAATGTCACAACCCAAACCTACCCGGGATCGAGCCTCAACTACCCCAAGCCCGCCTCCATAGGCCAGGGGCGGCGACCAGCGCCGAAGGCACGATAACTCGGGGAGGCCTTTGCCTAAGTACCTGTACATACACACGCATCACACTCAATGCAATAGTGCAGAGTAAAAGAAAAGACAAGTAAAGAAAAGGGAAACTGCTATATATATACCACAAATGTGAATCGACCTCTAAACAGTACAAGTAAAGTGCTGAAAAGGAAAAAGGGGCAAAACACGCACCAAACCAGAAAAGGTGCCACAACCCGGCAACAGGTAAACAAAAAGAAATAGCTGACAGGTCTCCCACCTGGAACCCGACTACGACCACCGCATGCGGTCCAAGATCTCGAACTCCTATGCTCTACTGAAGTCATGACCAAACTGTCCATCGTCTGCATGGGCACACCAAGTGCGGGAAAAGCCCAAGCAAGGGTGAGTATAAAAATACTCAGTAGGATACCCCGAAGTCTCGAGGGAGCAAAAAAGGAGGTACCGAAGGGTGAGCAGTAGAGCGAATAGGAAAAGTAAATAAGTACAATAGAGAGTGCAGTAAAGAGTCCGACTCAACCCAATAAGAGAAAGGAAGTAGACTCGTCCAGGCATAAGGAGCTGGAAACGGTGAGAAGATGAACTTCCCGTCGAGTCTTCGCTTCCTATAGCAGGAGAGTAAACTAGTCCAACCACGAGAAGATAGACACGGAAAGCACGTGGCATACCCCGAGCGTCTTCGCCTCTCCTGGAAGGGGAGTAGACAAAACCCAAGGAGTGGGTATTGGAATAAGGTATATAAATATACATATGCTCAACAAGAAGCCCGAACAAGCTCGCAAGGGGATCTCCATCCCATAGCTCAGCCCAAGTAAACGAGTATCCAACAATCCCAGAGGTAAACTCCATCGATTCCCAGAATCCCGCACGTCTGCCCCGAACTACAAGTCGAGGGGCTCAAACCACCGCACCTCGACACTATCCGCTATGGGAAGCACTGACTCACCCGCACGGTTTTAGGTCGCGTCACAAGGACGCGTCTCGGTGGGGGAAAGCGCCCCTCGTACTTGAGAGTTCTGGGTTAAGTCAAACCATGCCTTGTCACTGCCCCGTAGTCGAGAGGTCTCCTCAAAGTCAAAGTCATCACAACACTGACCCGTATAACCAAGGGCCCCTCTCTGGTAATAACAGAGGAAATACACAAGCTATCCTAGTATAAAGGACTGAGTCGGGAATTCCAACAGGTGTCCCACTGCCCAGCCCTACTGGAGGGTAAACCGTAATACATCATCAGGCGACCCACTACCTAGCCCCACTGGAGGGTAGACCTTAATACATCATCAGGCGACCCACTGCCCAGCCCTACTGGAGGGTATACCTGGAACTAGACGATGGGTGATCCACTGCCCAGCCCTGCTGGAGGGTAGGCCCTAAGAGGTCGTCGGGTGACCCACTGCCCGTCTCTGCTAGAGGGTAGACCCTAAGTGCGTTGGGTGACCCACTGCCCAGTCTCTGCTGGAGGGTAGACCCTAAGAGTGTCGGGTGACCCACTGCCCAGTCTCTGCTGGAGGGTAGACCCTAGAAGCCGATGAGTAACCCACTGCCCAACCCCACTGGAGGGTAAAACTCAGAACTGCTCTATCCATCTCCACTGGAGGGTACAACACTGTCCAACCGAACAAGGAGTGGGTATCGCGCAACCACCCAACTCTAGAACAACTCACCCAAAAGAGGTTCTGCACCTGCTCCATCACTGGGTGTCACTAGCACCGCTTCCGTCCGATCCATCGAGAATGAAACCAGGGGAAACCACTCAACCCTGCTGGTCAAACAAACGAGCACAGATCCAGGGGAAAATCTCCACCCTATTGGTCAAACAAACGAGCACAGAGGGACCCTCTACGTCGCGAGAGGTCAAAGTACGCAAATCAAAGCATGGAAAGTACATGGGGCCCACACGATGTGTGGCCCCAAGTCAACCCCAACCGAATGCACAAACGTTCTCAGGTACAAACAACCACATGTACCTCTAAGCGCTCCCGTATACTCCCAGAGTATACCACGTTCCAGCCCAAGGGCTATCATGCACATGGCACCCAACGTCAACACGAAGGCGTGATGTAACATTTCCAACTTTACACCTCAATGACTGGGGCACGACCCACCAAATCTATTCAAGCATTACTTCACTCACACGAGAGTGCACGCGATCACCCGCCAAGGGTCTGCTACAAACACAGTAGAAGAACCGCCCCCAGGGCACCTTCAAATTTCCACATTTAATAAGATCACGTATGAGGCTCTGCACAAACAAACGGATTGCACCATTGTAATCCTCGCGAAAAAACACGTGAGATAGACTACTCACACGCCTCAAACAGATATCCGACGGAAAGGTCACCAACACCGCCTCACGCCCGAACGACATCCCGTAATCCTGAGCCTCGACCCCGAAAACAGTCAGGCGCATCACACCAATGCAATCCCCTTGGGAAAACACATCAAAATCACTACCCACATGAGTGCAATGAATATCCGGAGAAAAATGTGCATTCCGGCGCACCGCACATAAGCGGTGCTTCGTGGGACCCACAACCCGGTCCCGAAACTCAATGAACGGATCGCACCATTGCGACCCTCTCGAAAAAAAAGCACACAGGATGGACTATTCACTTGTCCAAAATGGTCTCCCGGTGATAAAGACGTAAAATCACCACCGACGCCCAAACGACCCTTGTGAGCCCTGCACCATCGTGCTGAATTAAAGCGGGCTGATTGCACCATTGCAATACCCTCGGAAAAACACCCAGAATCGAATACTCAAACACCCCAAACGGATATCGGGTGAAAAAGTGGCGTTTCACCATAAAACGTGCGAAGTAGGCCCCGTGGGGCCCACACCTTTTCTCCAACCCGAATGCTTCGAAAAGCTCCACAAAAAGTCCGCACGAGGACTGGGATCACGCTGCCGCTGACGGCGCGTCAATCGGACATCCCAAGCAGGAGTTAGGTCCGACACAACAACTAGTTAATTAATTAAATAATAAATTAATTATTCACATTGTGTTTCGTGCCGCAGAGCGACGAAACCAACTCACAAAGGTTCCGAACCACATTGGAAGGACCGTCTCAGCCTCAGGGCCACAGTGCCTCCGACGGCGCGTCGAACAGACGTCTGGCTCGCGAGCCACATCCTTCGCAACTTTAATAATAATTTAATATTATTAAATTAAAACTCTTGGGTCACCCGCCTTCAGGCGCATAGCCGAAAATCCCCTAGACCCACCTTAAATGGACCGCCTCGTCAACACGGTCCCACAGCCGCAGATGGCGCGTCAATCGGACGCGCCGTTTAAGAGTTACGACCCCCCGAATGAAAGGGGGCCTAACCGGGCCGGTCCACCCCGGCCGGACCGGTCCGAGCCGCCGGCCCGCGGCCCAGCAGTGGGTCCGGCCCAGTCCGCCACGGACTTCTGGCCGCGGCCCACCTCAAGCCGCCGGACCTGAGCTGGTCCGGCCCTCCTCAACCGACCGGCCAAATGGCCGGTCTCCATTGCAACGTAGGACCCGCCTCATGCGGGTCCTTGCCTCCTCCGAAATAGACTGGCCGAAGCCGGTCCTCGTTGACCCCAGGAAGACCCGTGCGGCGCGGGTCCTTCCTCCTCCTCCAGACGCGTTCGGCGCACCGGCCTCCTTCGCGGCACCCCGGCACTCACCTCACTCGCGGCCGCCCTGCCTCAGCTTCTGCCGCCGGATGGAGTCATCACCGCCGTCGCCTCTTCGGACCGAAGCCGCGCCGCCCAGGGAACTTGCCGGACCGCCGGAAGCCGCCAGAACGACCCAAAATCCGGCCGGAAACAAATAAAAAAACCCTCAAACTTCGACGAGCTGCTGCGGCCTCCTCCGAACTCCGATTTCAATTCCGAAAGATGCGTTGGAAGGATAAAAAAGTATACTACATGTATATGGATTTTTTTCGACGATTTAACATCAAATTGACACATAAAATTAAACTCAAAGTAGGTTCGGGAATAAAAATTGAAACCGCGACAATCTTACCTCGTGGGCGTTTCCCGGAGCTTCGCTCGCTGAACCACCGCCTTGCCGGAGCTGCCTTGCCGGATCAGAGGAGGAGAGGATGGATGAGCTACTGCTTGCCGCTATCCAGGCGAAGAAGAAGGAGAAACAGAGGAAGGGGGTGGGTTAAGTGTTTAAATAGAAAACACTTAACCACCCGCCCGTCGGCCCGAACCCGAACTCCTGACGGGGTCGGGATTTAACCTCCCCTAGGCCAAAAACCACGCTCTGAACACAACGGTGGTCTCAGAATTTTAATCCGAGACACTGTTCAAAAGTTATAAAACTGAACGCCCGAGGCCGCCAAATTATGAAAACGCCCCTGGGTCCATTTTTCACAGACGGCCTGCGCCCGCGAAACGTATACCCATAATAGGGTAAATGGCACGCTCTGAACTCAACGGTTCCCTCAGTTTTCTAATTCGAGCCACCGTTTAAGAGATACTCGAGTTTCACCATTAAATGAATTAATTAATTAATTAATTTATCCGTTTAATGTTCCGAAAGCGGGCGAGGGGTCCAAACATCCCGCACCGACATACTTTATGTCGTTCCTAGGGTAAACACCCCATTCCGGACTCATCCGTACACTAGGTTCTCTGATCCGGATCACCGTTTAGGAGTTATCGCATTCATTTGGCGTTTCCAGTGTGAGCGCATTGAAAATTTAATTCCGGCCACTCTGGGGCACGGAATCGCACGCCGTCTGAAGCCGCTGCTCTGGAATATCATCAAGAATATTCCAAAGTCTTTCACAACAAAAACCGGGTTATTACATCATTCCCTCCTTCAAGATTTTCATCCCCGAAAAGAAAAACTAGGGAGAAACACAAGGTACTAAGCCCACACCTGACTTTCCCATACCCAGAAGAACCCACGCACAACTCTGCATCATCGCACACAGACCAAAGGATTGATCCGTTCACGCGAGGTCGGCCCTTGCCGATGTCGTGCACCCACTCCGGACTATGGGGTTAGAGAAAGGCAGTAGGGAACCTCGTCATCCCTCTGCATGGTCTCAAATGACCCAATGGCCCTCGGGGGTAACTCACCTCCCCGACCGAACCCCTACGTCGCATGCCGCGACTGGAATTACTGCCCACACCTGGAACAAGGCCCGGTGATTCCATCCTTCAGAATATCCATATGGTGAAACACCCAAGGATATCTAGTCACACAAGATTCCACAGTCTATGTCTCTCAACCAAGACTCTCTTACACGCTCGGAGAGCGATGGAGTCATCACCACCGACTAAAGAAAAAGGTCCTATGCCTTTTATCATATCAACACAGGGTTACACCGAAGCCCCGCGCCACCATGATATCAACTCAAGCAAGGATCAGGGAGGAAAAAGAACCTCACACACAGAGTCTAAAAATTCTACTACAAGAAGTAGAAGAGTCACAAGGGGTACCTCTCATCATCCCCTGCTCTGTAGGATCGTAGAAATCCAAGGCTTGCGGCTGTCCACGATCCCAACTGTCAGCTCCCGAAGCCTGACATGGACCACCTAGTGGTGGTGGGGAGACCTTGTGAGGTCATCCCCAACTACCATCTCCTCCCAGTCCTCTCCTAGAACCACCTCTTTGGGTACTACTCTGATCACGGCACCGCCTCCATCGTGGTGGTGCACCTGCTGCCACCACCAACTCTAGAACATGATAGAAAGCTCTCTGTCACCAGCGCCTACTCTACCACCCCGACATATGTGGAAATTCCCAAGGGTACTATGACAACTCGAATCTCTCAGCAGAGACCCTGCTCAAACTTCCGCATTCAGAGGTTGTCTTCATGAACCAAGTCTGGGTAAAAGCATCCACGGTCTGTAAAACTAGCTGCGTACTCGGCCACCGTCATCCCTCCCTGCTGGAACTGTAGGAGCTCCTGAATCTGAACGGAGTGAAAGCAGGAGGGGAAAAACTCTTCACGGAACAACAACTGAAAGTCACCCCATGAAAGCGATGACTCGTCGGAAACTGAGTCGCCAGACTCCACCAACGCCAAACTGATCCACGAAAAAGGATGGCTGCCAAAGCCACTATCTGATCTTTCAGCGTCTGAAAAAGCCTGAAAAGGCAACCCACTGTCTCTAGCCAAACCTCTACGGCCTGAGGGTCTGGCTCACCACTGAACCTCAGCGGTCTCTGCCGCTGGAACTCACGGAGCGCGCTCAGCCCGCGCTCAAACTCAGCCTGATCTGCTGAAGCTGTCTGCTGCTCAATAGGTGGGGGTGCTACTACCGGCCCACCCAGAGAAAGGAACTTTCATGATGGGTCCTGGACTATGGCCTCGTAGCTCACAGGGTTGTTGTCACGCACCAAATCTAGTATCTTGGCTGGCTGTCTTTGCGGAGACATCCTGAAAATTATCAAGGAGTGCCGCGGTCAGATGAGCATATATGTATATACCAATAACAACGATGGGGAGCTGACTCAAGAAGGATAGTCAAAGACTCGATCCTATGTGATGCACAAACCAAATTTTTCCCTGCAACAAGTGTCTCAGCATGCCGAGTCGACAAGCGGGTTATCAAGGTCCTGGTGAATGGATACGTCGGCCACTGCACTATCACTGGACTCCCTGGCCTGAGAGCCGCTCTTGAGACATGTTAACACTGTTTCCCTAAATCCCAACCAATTAATTTTATTTTAGGGACGTCTAAACAACGTACCAAGGAACAAACCACCTCTGATACCACTTTTTCACGACCCGAACCTACCCAGGCTCAAGCTGAAACTACCCCAAGCCCGCCTCCATAGGCCAGGGGCTGGTGACCAGTGCCGAAGGCACGATAACTTAGGGAGACCTTTGCCTAAGTACCTGTACACACACACAAAGCACACTCAATGCAACAGTGTAGAGTAAAATAAAAGACAAGTAAAGAAAAGGGAAATTGCTATATATATACCAAAAATGTGCATCGACCTCTAAACAGTACAAGTAAAGTGCTGAAAAGGAAAAAGGGGCAAAACACGCGCCCAACTAGAAAAGGTGCCACAACCCAGCAATAGGTAAACAAAAAGAAACAGCTGACGGATCTCCCACCTGGAACCCGGCTACGACCACCGCACGTGGTCCAAGCTCCAGAACTCCTATGCTCCACTAAAGTCACGACCAACCTGTCCGTCGTCTGCAGGGGCACACCAAGTGCGGGAAAATCCCAAGCAGGGGTGAGTATAAAAATACTCAGTAGGATACCCCGAAGGCTTGAGGGAGCAACAAAGGAGGTACCGAAGGGTGAGCAGTAGAGAAAATAGGAAAAGTAAAGGAGTACAACAGAGAGTGCAGTAAAGAGTCCGACTCAACCCAACAAGATAAAGGAAGTAGACTCGTCTAGGAACAAGGAGCTAGAAACGGTGAGAAGATGAACTTCCCGTCGAGTCTTCGCTTCCTATAGAAGGAGAGTAAACTCGTCCAACCACGAGAAGCTAGACACGGAAAGCACGTGGTATACCCCGCACATCTTCGCCTCTCTTGGAAGGAGAGTATCCAAAACCCAAGGAGTGGGTACTGGAAAAAGGTATATACATATACATATGCTCAACAAGAAGCCCGAACAAGCTCGCAAGGGGATATCCATCCTGTAGCTCAGCCCAAGTAAACGAGTAGCCAATAATCCCAGAGGTAAACTGCATCGATGCCCAGCATCCCGCACGTCTGCCCCGAACTACAAGTCAAGGGGCTCAAACCACCGCACCTCGACACTATCCACTTTGGGCGGCACTGACTCGCCCACACGGTTTTAGGTCGCATCACAAGGAAGCATCTCGGTGGGGGAAAGCGCCCCTCATACTTGAGAGTTACAGGTTAAGTCAAACCATGCCTCGTCACTGCCCCGCAGTTGAGAGGTCTCCTCAAAGTCAAAGTCATCACAACACTGACCCGTATAACCAAGGGTCCTGCTCCAGTAATCACGGAGGAAAGACACAGGATAGCCTAGTAGAAAAGACTGACCCTGGAATGCCAATAGGTGTCCCACTGCCCAACCGTGCTGGAGGGTAGTTCATAATATGATATCGGGTGACCCAATGCCCAGCCCTGCTGGAGGAAAAACCATAATACATCATCCGGAGACCCACTGCCCAGCCCTGCTGGAGGGTAGAACTTAATACATCATCAGGCGACCCACTACCCAGCCCCGCTGAAGGGTAGACCTGGAATAAGTCGACAGGCGACCCACTGCCCAGCCTTGCTAGAGGGTAGACCTGGAACTAGACGATGGGTGACCCACTGCCCAGCCCTGCTTGAGGGTAGACCCTAAGAGGTCGTTGGGTGACCCACTGCCCAGTCTCTGCTAGAGGGTAGACCCTAAGTGCGTCGGGTGACCCACTACCCAGTCTCTTCTGGAGGGTAGACCCTAAGAGCGTCGGGTGAACCACTGCCCAGTCTTTACTAGAGGGTAGACCCTAGAAGCTGATGAGTAACCCACTGCCCAGCCCCGTTGGAGGGTAAAACACAAAATTTCTCTGTCCATCTCCACTGGAGGGTACAACACTGGCCAACCGAACACGAAGTGGGTATCGTGCTACCACCCAACTCCAGAACAACTCACCCAAAAGAGGTTCTGCGCCTTCACCATCACTGGGTGTCACTAGCACCGCTTCTGGCCGATCCATCGAGAATGAAACCAGGGGGATACCACTCAACCCTATTGGTCAAAAAATGAGCACAGAGCCAGGGGAAAATCTCCACCCTACTGGTCAAATAAATGAGCCCAGAGGGACCCTCTACATCGCGAGACGTCAAAGTATGCAAATCAGAGCATGGCACAAACATGGGGACCACACAACGTGTGGTCCCAAGTCAACCCCAACCGAACTCACAAACGTTCTCAGGTACAAAAAACCACACGTACCTCCAAGCGCTCCTGTATACTCCCAGAGTATACCACGTTCCAGCCCAAGGGCTATCGTGCACATGACACCCAACGTCAATGCGAAGGCATGACGTAACATTTCCAACTTGCCACCTCAACGACTGGGGCACAACCCACCACATATATTCAAGCAGTACTTCACTCACATGGGAGTGCACTCGATCACCCACCAAGGGTCTGCTACAAACACAGTAGAAGAACCTCCCCCAGGGCACCTTCACATTTCCACATTTAATAAGATCGCATATGAGGCTCCGAACAACAAAACAGATCACACCGTTGTAATCCTCGTGAAAAAACACGCGAGATAGACTAATCACTCGCCTCAAACGGATATCCGATGGAAAGGTCACAAACACCGCCTCATGCTCGAACGACGTCCCGTAACCCCGAGCCTCGGTCCTGAAAACAGTCGGGCGCATCGCACCAATGCGATCCCCTCGGGAAAACACATCAAAAGCACTACCCACATGAGTGCAATGGATATCCGGAGAAAAAGGTGCATTCCGGCGCACCGCACACGAGCGGTGATTCGTGGGACCCACAACCCAGTCCCGAAACTCAATAAATGGATTGCACCGTTGCAACCCTCTTGAAAAAAATCACACAAGATGGACTATTCACTTGTCCAAAATGGTTGCCTGGTGATAAAGATGGAAAATCACCGTCGACACCCAAATGGCCCTCGTGGGCCCCGCACCATCGTGCCGAATTAAAGCGGGCGGATTGAGCCATTGAAATGCCCTCGAAAAAACACCCAAAATCGAATACTCAAACACCCCAAATGGATGTCGGGTGAAAAAGTGGCGTTTCACTGTAAAATGTGCGAAGTAGGCCCCGTGGGGCCCGCACATCATCTCCAACCCGAATGCTTCGGAAAGCTCCTCAGAAAGTCCGCAAGAGGACTGGGATCACGCTGCCGCTGACGACACGTCAATCGGACATCCCAAGCAGGAGTTAGGTCCGACACAACAACTAGTTAATTAATTAAATAATTAATTAATTATTCACATTGTGTTTTGTGCCGCAGAGCGATGAAACCAACCCACAAAGGTTCCGAACCACATTTGAAGGACCATCTTAGCCTTAGGGCCACAACACCTCTGACGGCGCATCGAACGGACGTCTGGCTCGCGAGCCACGTCCGTCGCAACTTTAATAATAATTTAATATTATTAAATTAAAACTCTCGGGTCACCCGCCTTCGGGAGCATAGCTGAAAAACCCCTAGAACCACCTTAAACGGACTGCCTTGTCAACACGGTCCCACAGCCGCAGATGACGCGTCAATCGGATGCGCCGTTTAAGAGTTACGCCCCCCGAATGCAAGGGGGCCTAACCGGCCCGGTCCGAGCCGTCGGCCCGCGGCCCAGCCGCGGGTCCAGCCCAGTCCGCCGCGGCCCGCCTCAAACCGCCAGACCCGAGCGGGTCCGATCCTCCTCAACCGATCGGCCAAATGGCTGGTCTCTGTTGTAATGCAGGACCCGCCTCATGCGGGTCCTTGCCTCCTCTGAAACAGACCGGCTGAAGCTGGTCCTCGTTGACCCCAGGAAGACCCGCGCGACGCGGGTCCTTCCTCCTCCGCTGAACGCGACCGGCGCGCCGACCTCCTCTGCGGAACCCCGGTGCTCCCCTCGCTCGCGATCGCCCCGCCTCAGCCACTGCCGCCGGATGGAGTCGTCGTCGCCGCCGCCTCCCCGGACCGAAGCCGCACCGCCCTAGGAACTCGCCGGACCGCCGGAACGACCCAAAATCCCTGGAAACAAATAAAAAACCCCGCAAACTTCGACGAGCTGCTGCAGCCTCCTCCGATCTCCGATTTCAATTACGAAAGATGATTTGGAAGGATGAAAAAGTATACTACACGTCTATGGGATTTTTTAGAAGATTTAACATCAAATAGACACATAAAATTGAACTCAAAGTAGGTGCAAGAATAAAAATTGAAACCGCGACAATCCTACCCCATGGGCGTTGCCCGGAGCTTCGCTCGCCGAACCACCGCCTTGCCGGAGCTGCCTTGCCATATCGGAGGAGGATAGGATGGATGAGATGCCGCCTGCTAATGTCCAGGTGAAGAAGAAGGAGAAACAGAGGGAGGGGGTGGGTTAAGTGTTTAAATAGAAAACACTTAACCACCCGCCCGTCGGCCCGAACCCGAACTCCCGACGGGGTCGACATTTAGCCTCCCCTAGGCCAAAAAACATGCTCTGAACGCAACAAAGGTCTCATAATTTTAATCCGATACCCCGTTCAAAAGTTATAAAACTGAACGCCCGAGGTCGCCAAATTACGAAAACGCCCCTGGGGTCATTTTTCACAGACGGCCCGCGCCCGCGAAACTTATACCCCTACTAGGGTAAATGGAACGCTCTGAACTCAACGATGCCCTTAGTTTTCTAATATGATCCACCATTTAAGAGATACTCGAGTTTCACCATTAAACGAATTAATTAATTAATTAATTTATCTGTTTAACGTTCCGAAAGCGGGCGAGGGGTCCAAAAATCCTGCGCCGACATACTTTATGTCGTTACTAGGGTAAAAACCCCATTTCGGACTCATCCGTACACTCGGATCTCTGATCCGGATCACTATTTAGGAGTTATTGTATTCATTTGGCGTTTCCAGTGTGAGCGCATTGAAAATTTAATTCTGACCACTCTGGGGCTCAGAATCACACGACGTCTGAAGGAACTGCTCTGGAATATCATCAAGAATATTCCAAAGTCTTTCACAGCAAAAACTAGGATTTTATAATCAAAGAACCCATATAGGATGGAAAATGTGGAGCTGGAGGAATTAAAGAAAAAACTCCAAGATCTTTTGGAGAAGGGGTTTATCCGACTGAGTGTGTCTCCTTGGAGAGAACCTATTCTCTTTGTGATTAAGAAGGATGAATCTATGAGAATATGCATTAATTATAGAGAACTGAATGGGATCACAATAAAGAACAAATACCCTCTTCCAAGAATTGATGACTTATTTGACCAACTTTGTGGGGATCAATTCTTCTCTAAGATTGATCTTCGATCTGGTTATCATCAATTGAGGGTGAAGAAAGAAGATATTCCAAAAACTGCCTTCTGATCAAGATATGAGAATTATGAGTTTGTTGTTATAGCTTTTGGACTGACTAATGCACCTGGTATTTTTATGGATTTGATGAATAGAGTCTTTAAAGACTACCTTGATAACTTTGTGGTAGTTTTTATTGATGATATTATGATATAATCCAAAAGTCATGAGGAACATGAGGATCATCTAAGGGTTATTTTGAAAACTCTACAGAAGGAGAGGCTTTTTGGGAAGTTTAGAAAATATGAATTCTGTTTACAACAATCTGCTTTCTTAGGGCACATTGTTACCAATGAAGGAATCACAATTGACCCTACAAAGACAAAATTTGTAGAGGAGTGGCCTCATACAACAACAATAACTGGGATTCGTAGTTTCCTTGGATTAACGGGATATTATAGGAGGTTTTTGAAAAACTTTTCACAAATTTCTAATCCATTAACTAAGTTAACTCGAAAATGGGTCAAGTTTATCTGGACAAAGGAGTGTGAGGAAAGTTTCTAAGAGCTGAAGAAGATATTGTTTACTGTACCCGTGTTAAATCCACCCTCAAGTGAAGAAGGATTCATTATTTTTACTGATGCATATCTGAAAGGGCTTGGGTGCGTCCTCATGAAAAATGACAAAGTCACTACTTATGCATCTTGATAGTCGAAGACTCATGAGCAGAACTATCTGCGCATGATCTGGAGTTGGCTGCGGTTGTTTTTACTCTGAAGATATAGATGCACTATCTTTATGGGGATAAATGTGATATATACACAGACATCAAAGTTTGAAGTATATTTTCACACAAAAGGAATTGAACATGAGACAAAGGAGATGGTTGGAACTTCTTAAAGATTATTATTGTTCAATTCATTATCATCCCAGAAGAGCAAAAAAAGTTGCTGATGTATTAAGCAGGAAAGACCCAGTTGTTCTTTCCATGACGAGGATTCAAAGAGATCCTTTGATCAATGACCTAGTAAAACTAGACATGGGAATTATAAGGGAAGGAAAATTATAAACCCTAACCCAAATGGTTTCTCAACTGTCATTACTAGAGAAGATCAAGAAAGATCAGAAAAAAGATCCTTTTTTATAGAAGAAGTTTTAGGCTGTGAAGGATGGGAAGTTTCTTGAGTTCAATATTGATCAAGAAGGTCTACTAAAATTTCGTACAAGTCTATGTGTTCCATATACTCCAGAAATAAATAAGCAGCTGATGGATAAAGCTCATAGATTTAATTTCTCTATACATCCTGGAAGCGCAAAAATGTATAGGGACCTTTGTGATCATTATTTGTGGGATAATATGAAAAGGGAGATTGTTGAATACACTTTAAGGTGACTGGTATGTCAGCAAGTGAAGGTGGTGAAACAAATTTCTAAAGGGGTATTGCAACCACTACCTATACTAGCATGGA
Source organism: Viscum album (assembly GCA_963277665.1). NCBI lineage: Eukaryota > Viridiplantae > Streptophyta > Magnoliopsida > Santalales > Viscaceae > Viscum > Viscum album. The sequence continues at coordinate 24,243,851 of OY728132.1, read as the reverse complement.
AGTGGGACAATATCACTATGGACTTAGTCACTGTTCTCCCAAGAAATTTCAAAGGAAACAATGCGATATGAGTTATTGTGGACCATCTCACAAAGACTGTCCAATTTATCTCTATTTGGGAAGATTTCTCTCTTGATCAACTTTTTGGATTTATGTGAAGGAAGTGGTAAGGCTGCATGGAGTTCCACTTTCTATCGTATCTGATCGTGATCCAAGGTTCACATCAAAATTATGGAGAAGTCTTCAACATTCTCTAAGCACTGAATTGAATTTCAATATAGCTTATCACCCCAAAACTTATGGTCAATCTGAAAGGACTATTCAAACACTTGAGGATATGCTGATAACATGCTCAATAGAATTTAAAGGTGGATGAGATCAACATCTCCCTTTAGTTGATTTCTCTTACAACAATAGCTTCCACTCGAGCATTCAAATGACACCCTATGAAGCTCTATATGGGAAGTGATGTAGAACTCCTACTTGTTGGGATGAAACTGGTGAGAGAAAGCTTCTTGGGCCTGATCTTGTGCAAGAGATGACAGAAAAAGTCCATGCCATACAACAACACATTAAGGCTGCTCAGAGTTGGTAAAAGAGCTATGCCGACAACCATCGAAGGGACTTGGAGTTTGATGTTGGTGACAAGGTCTTTCTTTTAATTTCACCTTGGAAGAGAGTCATGAGGTTTGGGAAGAAAGGGAAGCTCAACCCAAGGTACATTGGCCCCTATGAAATCCTTGATCATGTGGGAGCAGTGGCCTATTGGCTTGCACTTCCTCCAAATCTATCAAAAGTTAATGATGTCTTCCACGTATCCCTCTTGAAGAAGTACATACCTGACCCTTCACATGTACTAAACCTAGATGTGGTACAACTGGAACATGAACTCTCTTATTAGGAGCAACCAGTGGAGATCTTGGATCATAGAGACAAGGCTCTACGCAACAAGACTACTCACGTTGTTAAGGTGTTATGGAGGAACCACAAATGTGAGGAATCCACGTGGGAACTAGAGGAATTTATGAGGCATAAGTACCCACACCTTTTCTCTTCTAAGGGTATGAGTTAAAATTTCGAGGATGAAATTTCTTAATGGGGGAATAATGTAATGACCCGAACTTTTTAATAATATTTATTTCCTAAATTTGTGTGTTATTTTATTTTATACTCAACAAAACTATATCCTTTAATTAATGAAGTGAGTATAATTAACTGAGACTATTGGGTTTTGACTATTATATGGTCATTGGTCAATATGACCATTGGAAACTAAATTCTTATCGTTACAATTATTGTTTATAAATTCAAATTATCTTGGTTAATTAATACAGAAAGAAGAGTCGATGGCATCATCTAGTAGACTCGGGCCATATGAAGCCCATCTTCTAGAGCTTGGGAAGGAGGTAACATCACTAGGCTTTTCTCTGGACCAAGCCCAAGCCGAACTTCAACATGTGAAGCTTGAATGGAATTGCCTTAGGGAGAAGTTCAAGCTGATAGAAATCACCACTCGGGAAATGTTGTCATAACCACCACAATATTCTACCACCATAGAACACCTTATACTTAGGTCCCATGTAGGGGTTATAAGAGGCTATGTAACGAAGCCTTAGTTACCTTTTGCAATCCTTTTGTATAAATAAATTTTTACTTATTATTATGGTAAAATTTGTGAATTTCAAATGTTCGGATAAATATAGTATGAATTTATAGAAGTTCCATTTTATTGATGAATTTTTGAAAAAATGGGTATTTTAAAATATTTTTGTATTCTTTAAATAATTAATAATGTGAATTGATTTTCACAAAATGGTATTCTACCGTTGTGTTCAATAAGAAATTTAGAGTCTAATAAGATCAACTTAATTTTTGGTAAATAGTAATGTATGAATAGTAACATACCCATATGAATAGAAATGAATATTAATTAATAGTAAATAGACCAAAAAAATAGAAACTTCACCCATGAATGTATAAATACATTTTAGACATCTTAAAAGTGAAAAAACAATCATAGTATAAGTTTTGGTATTTTTGTATGTAATAAATATTTTATTTAAAATTTTATAATTAATTTAATAATTTAAAATGGAAATGTATTTTCATAAAATGTAATCATATATTGTAACTTTATTGTCTTATTGTTATACGATAATTTTATGGGACCTTGATTACTTTATTAAGGTGTTACAAAATGAGTTATAGTTTTAAAGTTGTATTTTTGGAATAAATAATGATTTTATTTAAAAATTAAATTAAAAATATTTAGAAAATTATTTTCATAAAATTTAATTCATTTTTGAATTCAGATCATCTATATTAGGTTAGAGTTAATTTTTGGTATTTTTCTGAAATAGTTGAATTTTTGGTGAATAGTAAAAATACAGTTTTGAGTTTTGAGTGTTTAATGACATCATTAATGATGTAATAATTATGGTCGACTTATGAATAGTAATATATGCTATGAGGTGTCCCAAGTGGAAAAGACCATGGGAAAATACCATGGGTAAGCCCATGGTTTTTCAAATACCACCGATGAGGTGTCCCTTGGAAATTAATAATTTATTCCCTCACTTTTCCTATAAATACCAAGTCATTACCTCATTATTTTCATTCAAAAATACTCATCAACGAATCTCTGGTAGTTTAACCTCCCAAGGAGTCCTCATAAGGTTCCCTCAATCCTCCCAAGGTCCCAACCTTCAAGCTTTCGAAGTTACTCTTCAAGGTAAGGGATCCTTTCACCCTCCTCTTTTAAGTCATAACTTCCTTCATGTTATGTCTTATAGTTCCATTTTATTATGAGGGGGATTGTTATTATATATACTTAATACTATAAATTTCATGTCCAAATTATGAGATACCCTTTCCACTCCCATCAAATGGTTTTTTGAATCTTTAAGTGATGCCGTTAGGCTGCCGAATTTTCGTAAAAGAAACCGCGTCTTCTCTTTTCCTTCGAGTTTCATTTTTATATAGTATTTCATTAAAATATACATAACATGATCTTATTTATTTTTATTATTTACCCATACTGTATTATGAGTTATTAATTAGTGGGTTACCCTTGTCCCCTCTCTTTTTAATGTTTTCTAAAAAGATGTTATGTATTCATTATGCTGCAGAATTTTCATCTCGAAATTCCCCTCTCTTTCTCTTAAGAAATTATATTGTGAATACCCAGACCTATTTCATTTATATGGGTGTTCATAAATACAAAAAATTATATATTTTATTCTAGAATTGACATACATATAACCCTCACTCCCTTTCCATGGGTTATAAATGACATAATGATCTTATTTTTAAGAACTCTTAAAACGTCACAATTTTGAAATGAAACACATTTCTTTTGATCTTTATTGGTTATTTATGAAATGTTTGATTATGATATATGTGTATCACATTAAAGTAAATAAATATTAAGTGTTATCCCTAATATCTATCCAATTCATTAGGTAAAGAATTTAATCTCTACAGATGACAAGTTTCATGATACCTTGGTGAATAACCTCAGAACTTTTTATGACACCTTGGGGATGAACCTTGGTGATATGTTAATGAATGTCTAAATTAAGTGTTGTAGCCACATATTCATGTTATGGTTCAAGTTATTTTCATTACTAAATGTCTCTATTTCCATTGTTCATGTCTTTATGTTTTTATCAAGTTCTTATTGATTTCACAAGTAAACTGAATCCCTTGTTTTCCTTACTGGGCCTTCTGCTCACCCTGACCTTTGATGTATGTCTCCAGGTTATGAGATGCAGTAATTGTACTTATGATGAACCTATTATGAAGCCTTAAAAGTGTTTATTTTGTTTTCATGTATTATGTTCCTGATTTCCAAGACACTAGACATTAAAGATCCTCTATATGTAAAATGTAAAGAAAATTTATGTAATAAAAAGGCAGGATGCCATATATTCAAACAAACATCATTATTTCTTGATTTCTATCTAAAAGTATAATATATTTTTCACTTTTCTCTATTCAAATATTATTTATAATAATCCATAAAATCATTAGTACATGCATGTATCTTCTTATACTTGAGTCTAATAGTGATAATAATTTTCCTCATCTCATAAAATGATACAAGGATCCAGGCTTCAACAAATGCATCAAACAACATTAGGAAAATCATGGAAATTAATTTATTTTATATTCCGCACAAAAAATTGATGTGGTAAAACTTTATTAAAATATTCAATTTTAAATATTTGGAACACCCTTCATACATTTCCTTATTTCTATCTGCAACTAATTTAGAAAAGGCAGTTCTTTTCTTGGCCGATTTTTCCCTTGAAATAGTCACCTCATCATTATCCCTTAATATATTGTCATCTTGACCAGGCTATCTTATAATTCTAAAAGCATCAATAATATTTTCAACATCAAAAAGTGAATCAATTGATGTGTTACATTGTTGATGGTGTTTCCCTACTATGCCTAAAGATTTATTTATCAAGTTTTTAATTTATTTATCCACCATTAGGGAATTAACATGTTCATTTTGATTGTAGTCATAAATGCTCAAATTTTCATTAACATTTGATTCTCTATGATAAATACAAAATACATAATGAGGAATAAAATGTTTCAATATCAAGTTCTCAAAAACTTCATATCACTTTAACCATAATCTGAATTTTCATTTATCATGTGGAAATTTTATTCTTCTATACATAGACCAATTTTCAATTTCAAAATCCAAAAACATGTTCAAACCCTTAACTTACTGATATGTGTTCTGAGGTAAGGTAATAAAACTTTTATCCACATGTACTTTATTTTATAAACTTTCAAATATAAAATATAATTATATTATATATATATATATAAATAAAATATATATATGTTCAAAAATAAAGATAGTTATAATTTTTTAAATTAGGTTATACATATCAAGACATATAATTTTGTCATTCAGATGATATTTTTATTTATAAATTTATATTAAAATGTTACATAACCAATAGAACATGAAATAAATATATTTTTAGAATCCATACATACAATTTATACACAAACACTAATTTCATGATTTATTTCACCATTTATAAAATACACCACACTATAACATATCCAAATAACACTAAAAAATGATTGAATCACACATAAATTTATTTTTAATTCTTTTAATAATGTTAACATCAATTTCATGAATTATTTTACCATTTAACTAATTAAAAATATTTTTACATGTAATTTCACTTTCCTTACCTTAGAAAAATTTCATATATAATGATTATTACTTATCAATTCATGTAAAATCATTCCCAATAAGATAAAATCAATTCTCAAATCATTAAGTTCACACTAAAAATTCAAACATAAGAGTATTTTATATTTCTTATAAAATCATTAAAATAAATATCATAGTGTCTAATAGGTTACTTATCTCAAAATAGATAAATAATAAAAATTAATAATAGATCCCAAAATATCCGTCAAATAATAAGAATTATTAAATCTACTAAACTAAAAGTAATGAAGGAGAATTATAATAGATAAATTACTAAACCTAACTATATTGTACAATTATTCTCTAAAATAGAGCACAAAATCAATTACCTATGATAAGGGTGAAACAAATCTGAGAGGGATCTCTGAAAATCATGGTGAGAGCCCGGTGGCTTGGAGGCAAAGAGGGAATCCGATAGGGGGATCTGAAATCAAGGTTGAGGGGGAAAACCACATTTTGGTCAATAGGGTAGTCAGTCTAATGTTGAGAAGCATCAAGGGGGAGGAAGAGAGGGGGTCCGGTGTTTAGTGGAAGTAAGGGGAAGGTTGAGAGGGGTCTGAAGTTGAGTGTAAGTGAGGGATATTTTGAAGGATCCAAATGCAGCGGAAGCACGGTGGTTGGGAGGGGAAAACTTTTCCTTTTATATAATCGATGACTAATCTGGGATCAATACAAAGATAAAATCCAATATCCATGGATTAATATCAAAGATCTAGACAAACGAAGAAAAGGGCACTGGATCCTAGAGAGAGGATCTTGTGCATCATGTTTATAATTAATTTAAATAATTTATGCAGAAATTAAATACTTGGATCTTTGGTACTATCTTCTTTGATGATGTTGATAATCCAGAATGAATCTTCTAGATTGTTTCATTGTGCTTGCAAGGATCCAAACCTGAATCCCTCTAGTGATGATTCACATGTGTTCCGATGGCCTCCGATCAACACCACTTGTTCTCCGGGTGAAATCATGGAGAAGTTAGTGTCTTGAATTGGTCATTATTGATCACCTGTTCTTCAGTCTTGAAGAACACCTCTCATTATTAAGAGGGGATAAGAGAGTCTTAGAGAGAGAAATTGTTTTGGTTTAATAATTCTCTCACCACTGGTAATTCGGTTCACAAGGCATAATGACACAATAGATGTACCTATATATTTAATGATATGGGGTTTCAGTTACAATATTTAATTTAGTAACAGTAATTAAATACATTCATAACCTTAGAGAAAACCAATGCTACATAATAACAATAACAACACTATTATTCATGGTGCACTAACTTGCACAAAACAACATCATAAATGAAATCCTATGCCACATAATGATAACAAACACTACTGGAAATATAATATTTCCCAACGGTTCACAACCGTTGGGAAAGCCCCTCTAACCTTTGGTATATGATATACCAACGGTTGTGATAACCGTAGGGAAGTAAGCCATTGGGAAAAGGTTTTCCCAATGGTTTACTGGAAACCGTTGGTATAGGCTCACAAAAGCCACCCTATCCCAACGGTTCTGCCAAAACGTTGGGATAGTTTTTCCCAACGGTTTGGGAGAACCGTTGGGAAATATCAATATCCCAAACTCTTTCCCAACGGTTCAATGAACCGTTGGTAAAAACTTCTTTAGGATTATATTCCAACGGTCTTAAACCATTGGCATACCCTATGTTAAAAATTGCAGGGTGCTGCAATTTTCATAGCCCCTGTCCATCCGACCCCTCTCCATCAGGCCTCATTTTGACCTCATTTTCAATCCAATTATTGTACCTACAATAAAATAAAACATACATATACAATTACGAACAAATTCATACAAATTTAACATATAATGGATCCTGAAACTATACACATCCATAATTAAATTAGAATTCATAACGTAATTATAAACGTACATAATTCATATAGAATTCAATTTAAAATTTAGATGACAATTATATGTGGAATCCGAAATTCAATTCATAATTTGATTGGTTTTTTTCTATACCATATATTTTTACCTCAAATGATGTCCATTTTAAACAAAATACATACACCTGAAGTGATACCAGCCACACCGCACCTCAGATTGAGGTGGGGTTGACTCGTACACGTCACATTTGACCCATGGATCGTTGTGCTAAAGTATCGACACAATCCGAATGTGTTTGGTCGGTTTTCCGTATGCCAGTTGATATTTTTCACTTAAAATGACGTCCTTTTGAAACAAAAGACAGACACTATGAGTGGTTCCGACCACACCGCGTCTCCAATTGAGGAGGGGTTGATTCGTACACGTCACATATGACCCATGGATCGTTCTCCTAAAGTTTAAATGGAAACCGAATGCGTTTGGTCGGTTTTCCGTATGTACTTAAAATGTTGTCCATTTTAAACAAAAGAGTGACACTTAGACTAATCCTGACCACACCGCAACTCAGATTCATCCCGGGTTGGCTCGTACATGTCACATATGACCCATGGATCGTTGTGATAAATTATAAAAAGATTCCGAATGCGTTTGGTCGGTTTTGCGTATGCCAGTTGTTCTTTTCATTTATAATCATGTCCATTTTAAACAAAAGAGACAGAGTTAGAGCGGTGTCGGCCACACCGCATCTCGGATTAAGATGGGGTTGACTTGTACACGTCACATATGACCCATGGATCGTTGTGCTAAAGTATCGATAGAATCCGAATGCGTTTGGTCGTTCTTCCGTATGTCAGTTGATGCCTTTCACTTAAAATGACGTCCTTTTGAAACAAAAGATAGAAACTTTGAGTGGTGTCAGCCACACCGCATGTCGGATTGATGCGGGGATGATTCGTACACGTCACATAGGACCCATGGATCGTTCTCCTAAAGTTACAATGGAAACCGAATGCGTTTGATCGGTTTTCCGTATGTACTTAAAATGGTATCCATTTTAAACAAAAGAGAGCCATTTAGACTGATCCCGGCCACACCGCGACTCGGATTGACCCGGGTTGGATCGTACACGTCACATATGACCCATGGATCATTGTGATAAATTATCAAAAGATTCTGAATGCGTTTGGTCGGTTTTGCGTATGCCAGTTGTTCTTTTCACTTATAATCCTGTCCATTTTAAACAAAACAGACACAGTTAGAGCGGTGTCGGCCACACCACGCCTCAGATTGAGGCGGGGATGATTCGTACACATCACATATGACCCATGGATCGTTCTCCTAAAGTTTCAATGGAAACCGAATGCGTTTGGTCGGTTTTCCGTATGTACTTAAAATGGTGTTCATTTTAAACAAAAGAGAGCCACTTAGACTGATCCCGGCCACACCGCGACTCGGATTGAACCCGGGATGCCTCGTACAGGTCACATATGACCCATGGATCGTTATGATAAATGATCAAAAGATTCAGAATGCGTTTGGTCGGTTTTGCGTATGCCAGTTGTTCTTTTTCACTTATAATCATGTCCATTTTAAACAGAAGAGACATAGTTAGAGCGGTGTCAGCCACACCGTGTCTCGGATTGAGATGGGGATGATTCTTACACGTCACATATGACCCATGGATCTTTCTCCTAAAGTTTCAATGGAAACCGAATGCGTTTGGTCGGTTTTGCGTATGCGAGTTCTTTTCACTTATAATCCTATCCATTTTAAACAAAACAGACACAGTTAGACCGGTGTCGGCCACACCGCGCCTCGGATTGAGGCGGGGATGATTCGTACACATCACATATGACCCATGGATCGTTCTCCTAAAGTTACAATGGAAACCGAATGTGTTTGGTCGGTTTTCCGTATGTACTTAAAATGCTGTCCATTTTAAACAAAAGAGAGCCACTTAGACTGATCTCGGCCACACCACAACTCGGATTGAGCCCGGGTTGGCTCGTAAAGGTCACATATGACCGATGGATCGTTGTGATAAATTATCAATAGATTCAGAATGCGTTTGGTCAGTTTTGCATATGCCAGTTGTTCTTTTCACTTATAATCCTGTCCATTTTAAACAAAAGAGACACAGTTAGAACGGTTTCGGCCACACCGCTCCTCGTATTGAGGTGGGATTGACTCGTACACATCACATACGACCCATGGATCCTTGTGCTAAAGTATCTACACAGTCCGAATGTCTTTGGTCGGTTTTCTGTATGTCAATTGATGCTTTTCAGTTAAAATGACGTCTTTTTGAAACAAAAGACAGACACTTTGAGTGGTGCCGGCCACACCGCATCTCAGATTGAGGCGGGGTTGATTCGTACACGTCACATATTACCCATGGATCGTTCTCATAAAGTTTCAACGGAAACTGAATCCGTTTGGTTGTTTTTCCGTATGTACTTAAAATGGTGTCCATTTTAAACAAAAGAGATCCACTTAGACTTATCCTGGCCACACCGCAACTCGGATTCATCCCGGGTTGGCTCGTACACGTCACATATGACCCATGGATTGTTGGGATAAATTATCAACAGATTCAGAATGCGTTTGGTCGGTTTTCCGTATGCCAGTTGATGCTTTTCACTTAAAATGACGTCCTTTTGAAACAAAAGACGGACACTTTGAGTGGTGCCGGCCACACCATGTCTCCGGATTGAGCTGAAACCACCTTGAAACATTTTAATTATTATTCGTGACATGTACACGCAGACGGCTCGTCAATCGGACGTGCGGTTTGCACGGTACGGCTCAATATTCATGTTTTAAGTGATGCGCGCGCTTTGTAAACGCGCGTGAGGGGGGTCCAAACGGGCCGAACGAAGTTGGAATGGCCTGAAATAAGACTACAAATACGAGAGAGTGATTTATGAAGTGGTCGAGCAGACGACATGTCAATCGGACGTGCCGTGTGCCCGCGGTGACCGACAACGCAGTTCTGGTGTCATAAACGGCCAAAACGGTCGTCCAACGGTCAAATTCATAGTGGACGACCTCAGATTGAGCTGAAACCACCGTGCAACATTCTAATTATTATTCTTGACATGTACGCGCAAACGACATGTCAATCGGACGTGCGGTTTGCGCGGTACATCTCAATATTCGTATTTTAAGTGATGCGCGCGCTTCGTAAACGCGCGTGAGGGGGGTCCAAACAGGCCGAAAAAAGTCGGAATGGCCTGAAATCAGACGAAAAATACGGGTGAGTGATTTCTAAAGTGGTCGAGCAGACAGAACGTCAATTGGACGTGCCGTGTGCTCGCGGTGACCGACAACGCAGTTTTGGTGTCATAAACGGCCAAAACGGGCGTCAAACGGTCAAATTCATAGAGGACGACCTCGGATTGAGCTGAAACCACCGTGAAACATTCTAATTATTATTCGTGACGTGTACGCGCAGATGACACGTCAATCGGACGTGCGGTTTGCACGGTACGGCTCAATATTCGTGTTTTAAGTGATGCGCGCGCTTCGTAAACGCGCGTGAGGGTGGTCCAAACGGGCCGAACGATTTCGGAATGGCCTGAAATCAGACGACAAATACGGGTGAGTGATTTATGAAGTGGTCGAGTAGACGGCACGTCAATCGGACATGCCGTGTGCCCGCGGTGACCGACAACGCAGTTCTGGTGTCATAAACGGCCAAAACGGGCGTCCAACGGTCAAATTCATAGCGGATGACCTCAGATTGAGCTGAAACCACCGTGCAACATTATAATTATTATTCGTGACGTGTGCGCACAGACGGCACGTCAATCGGACGTGCGGTTTGCGCGGTACGGCTCAATATTCGTGTTTTAAGTGATGCGCGCGCTTCGTAAACGCGCGTGAGGGGGGTCCAAACGGGCCGAACGAAGTCGGAATGGCCTGAAATCAGACGACAAATACGGGAGAGTGATTTATGAAGTGTTCGAGCAGAAGGCACGTCAATCGGACATGCCGTGTGCCCGCGGTGACCGACAACGCAGTTCTGGTGTCATAAACGGCCAAAACGGGCGTCCAACGGTCAAATTCATAGCGGACGACCTCATATTGAGCTGAAACCACCGTGAAACATTCTAATTATTATTCGTGACGTGTACGCGTAGACGACACGTCAATCGGACATGTGGTTTGCATGGTACGGCTCAATATTCGTGTTTTAAGTGATGCGCGCGCTTCGTAAACGCGTGTGAGGGTGGTCCAAACGGGCCGAACGATTTTAGAATGGCCTGAAATCAGACGAAAAATATGGGTGAGTGATTTCTGAAGTGGTCAAGCAGACGGAAAGTCAATCGGACGTGTCGTGTGCCCGCGGTGACCGACAACGCAGTTCTGGTGTCATAAACGGCCAAAACGGGCGTGAAACAGTCAAATTCATAGAGGACGACCTCGGATTGAGCTAAAACCACCGTGAAACATTATAATTATTATTCGTGACATGTACACGCAGACGAAACGTCAATCGGACGTGCGGTTTGCACGGTACGGCTCAATATTCATGTTTTAAGTGATGCGCGCGCTTCGTAAACGTGCGTGAGGGGGGTCCAAACGGGCCGAACGAAGTCAGAATGACCTGAAATCAGACGAAAAATACGGGAGAGTGAGTTCTGAAGTGGTAGAGCAGACGGCACGTCAATCGGACGTGCTGTGTGCCCGCGGTGACCGACAACGCAGTTCTGGTGTCATAAACGGCCAAAACGGGCGTCCAACGATCAAATTCATAGTGGACGACCTCAGATTGAGATGAAACCACCGTGAAACATTCTAATTATTATTCGTGATGTGTACGCGCAGACAGAACGTCAATCAGACGTGCGGTTTGCGCGGTACGGCTCAATATTCGTGTTTTAAGTGATGCGCGCGCTTCGTAAACGCGCGTGAGGGTGGTCCAAACGGGCCGAACGATTTTGGAATGGCCTGAAATCAGACGAAAAATACGGGTGAGTGATTTATGAAGTGGTCGAGCAGACGACAAGTCAATCGGACGTGCCGTGTGCCTGTGGTGACTGACAACGCAGTTCTGGTGTCATAAACGGCCAAAACGGGCGTCAAACGGTCAAATTCATAGAGAACGACCTCGGATTGAGCTGAAACCACAGTGCAAAATTCTAATTATTATTCGTGACGTGTACGCGCAGACGGAACGTCAATCGGACGTGCGGTTTGTGCGGTACGGCTCAATATTCGTGTTTTAGGTGATGCGCGCGCTTCGTAAACGCACGTGAGGAGGGTCCAAATGGGCCGAACGAAGTTGGAATGGCCTGAAATCAGACGAAAAATACGGGAGAGTGATTTCTGAAGTGGTCAAGCAGACGGCACGTCAATCGGACGTGCCGTGTGCCCGCGGTGACCGACAACGCAGTTCTGGTGTCATAAACGGCCAAAACGGGCGTCCAACGGTCAAATTCATAGTGGACGACCTCAGATTGAGCTGAAACCACCATGAAACATTCTAATTATTATTTGTGACGTGTACGCACAGATGGCATGTCAATCGGACGTGCGGTTTGTGCGGTACGGCTCAATATTCCTATTTTAAGTGATGCGCGCGCTTCGTAAACGCGCGTGAGGGGGGTGCAAACGGGCCGAACAAAGTCGGAATGGCCTGAAATCAAACGACAAATACGGGTGAGTGATTTATGAAGTCGTCGAGCAGGAGACACATCAATTGGACGTGCCGTGTGCCCGCGGTGACCGACAACGCAGTTTTGGTGTCATAAACGGCCAAAACGGGCGTCAAATGGTCAAATTCATAGCGGACAACCTCAGATTGAGCTGAAACCACCGTGAAACATTCTAATTATTATTCTTGACGTGTACGCGTAGACGGAACATCAATCGGACGTGTGGTTTGCGCGGTACGGCTCAATATTCGTGTTTTAAGTGATGCGCGCGCTTCGTAAACGCGCGTGAGGGTGGTCCAAACGGGCCGAACGATTTCGGAATGGCCTGAAATCAGACGACAAATACGGGTGAGTGATTTATGAAGTGGTCGAGCAGACGGCATGTCAATCGGACGTGCCGTGTGCCCGTAGTGACCGACAACGCAGTTCTGGTGTCATAAACGGCCAAAACGGGCGTCCAATGGTCAAATTCATAGCGGAAGACCTCAGATTGAGCTGAAACCACCGTTCAACATTCTAATTATTATTCGTGACGTGTACGCGTAGACGACACGTCAATCGGACGTGCAGTTTGCGTGGTACGGCTCAATATTTCTGTTTTAAGTGATGCACGCGCTTCGTAAACGCGCGTGAGGGGGGTCCAAATGGGCCGAACGAAGTCAGAATGGCCTGAAATCATACGACAAATACGAGTGAGTGATTTATGAAGTGGTCGAGCAGACGGCACGTCAATTGGACGTGCCGTGTGCCCGCAGTGACCGACAACGCAGTTCTGGTGTCATAAATGGCCAAAACGGGCGTCAAACGGTCAAACTCATATCGGACGACCTCGGATTGAGATGAAACCACCGTGAAACATTATAATTATTATTCGTGACGTGTACGCGTAGACGGAACGTCAATCGGACGTGCGGTTTGCGCGGTACGGCTCAATATTCATGTTTTAAGTGATGCGCGCGCTTCGTAAACGCGCGTGAGGGTGGTCCAAATGGGCTGAACGATTTCGGAATGGCCTGAAATCAAACAAAAAATACGGGTGAGTGATTTATGAAGTGGTCGAGCAGACGGCACGTCAATCAGACGTGCCGTGTGCCCGCGGTGACCGACAACGCAGTTCTGGTGTCATAAACGGCCAAAACGGGCGTCCAACGGTCAAATTCATAGCGGACGACCTCATATTGAGCTAAAACCACCGTGCAACATTCTAATTATTATTCGTGACGTGTACGCGTAGACGGCACATCAATCGGACGTGCGGTTTGCGCGGTACGACTCAATATTCGTATTTTAAGTGATGCGCGCGCTTCGTAAACGCACGTGAGGGGGGTCCAACGGGGCCGAATGAAGTCGGAATGGCCTGAAATCAGACGACAAATACGGGTGATTGATTTCTGAAGTGTTCGAGTAGACGACATGTCAATTGGACGTGCCGTGTGCCCGTGGTGACCGACAACGCAGTTCTGGTGTCATAAACGGCCAAAACGGGCGTCAAACGGTCAAATTCATAGTGGACGACCTCGGATTTAGCTGAAACCACCATGAAACATTTTAATTATTATTCGTGATGTGTACGCGTAGACGGCACGTCAATCGGACATGCGGTTTGCGCGGTACGGCTCAATATTCGTGTTTTAAGTGATGCGCGCGCTTCGTAAACGCGCGTGAGGGTGGTCCAAATGGGCCGAACGATTTCGGAATGGCCTGAAATCAGACGAAAAATATGGGTGAGTGATATATGAAGTGGTCGAGCAGACGGCACGTCAATCGGACGTGCCGTGTGCCTGCGGTGACCGACAACGCAGTTCTGGTGTCATAAACGGCCAAAACGGGCGTCCAACGGTCAAATTCATAGCGGACGACCTCAGATTGAGCTGAAACCACCGTGCAACATTCTAATTATTATTCGTGACGTGTATGCGCAGAGGGAACATCAATCGGACGTGTGGTTTGCGCGGTACGGCTCAATATTCGTATTTTAAGTGATGCACGCGCTTCGTAAACGCGTTTGAGGGGGGTTCAAACAGGCCGAACGAAGTCGAAATGGCCTGAAATCAGACGACAAATACGGGTGAGTGATTTCAGAAGTGGTCGAGCAGACAGAATGTCAATTGGACGTGCCATGTGCCCGCGGTGACCGGCAACGCAGTTCTGGTGTCATAAACGGCCAAAACGGGCATCAAATGGTCAAATTCATAGCGGACGACCTCGGATTGAGCTAAAACCACCGTGAAACATTCTAATTATTATTCGTGATGTGTACGCGTAGACGGCACGTCAATCAGACGTGCGGTTTGCGCGGTACGGCTCAATATTTGTGTTTTAAGTGATACGCGCGCTTCATAAACGCGCGTGAGGGTGGTCCAAACGGGCCGAACGATTTCGGAATGGCCTGAAATCAGACGACAAATATGGGTGAGTGATTTATGAAGTGGTCGAGCAGACGGCACGTCAATCAGACGTACCGTGTGCCAGTTGATGTTTTTCACTTAAAATGATGTCCTTTTGAAACAAAAGACATACACTTTGAGTTGTGCTGGCCACACCGCGCCTCGGATTGAGGCGGGGTTGACTAGTACATGTCACATATGACCCATGGATCGTTGTCTTAAAGTATCAACACAATCCGAATGCGTTTGGCCGGTTTTCCGTATGCCAGTTGATGTTTTTCACTTAAAATGATGTCCTTTTGAAACAAAAGACATACACTTTGAGTTGTTCCGGCCACACCGCACCTCGGATTGAGGCGGGGTTAATTCTTACATGTCACATATGACCCATGGATCGTTGTCCTAAAGCATCAACACATTTCGAATGCGTTTGGTCAGTTTTTCGTATGTCACTTTTTGTTTTCACTTAAAATCTTATGGAAATTCATATAGAATATTTTTATATCATATTTAGTATGGATTAAATTTTAGTTGATCGTGCTATGAAACATTTCAGAGCTAATGAAATTAAGGAAGGTGGAGGGGCTGTCCGGGGGGTTGTCCGGGGGGGCTGTCCGGTGGGTGTCCGGGGGGCTGTCGGGGGACCAAGGAGGAGGGTGGGAGGGCTGTGCGGGGTCTGTCCAGGGGGTGTTTGGGGGTTGTTCAGGGGGCTGTCCGGGGTTGTTCAGGGGGCTATCCGGGGGTTGTTCAGGGGGTTGTTCAGGGGTTGTTCAGGGGTTGTTCAGGGGGTTGTCCGGGGTTGTTCAGGGGGCTGTCCGGGGGGCTGTCCGGGGGGTGTTTGGGGGGTTGTCTGGGGTCCAAGGGGGAGGGTGGGGGGGTTGTCCGGGGGGCTGTCCGGGGGGCTATCCGGGGTCCAGGGTGGAGGGTGCGGGGCTGTACGGGGGGCTATCCAGGGGGCTGTCCGCGGGGCTGTCCGGGGGGTGTTTGGGGGGTGTTCGGGGTCAAGGGGGAGGGGGGGTTGTCCAGGGTCCAAGAATGAGAGGGGTTGTCCAGGGAGTTCTCAAACACACAACCACTAGAAGACAACAACATCCATAAAAACAGACAATATATAAAAATAACTCAACTCCAATACTATACTACGAGTCTAGATAAAACCAACAACTAGAATAGATTAAACATCAAATCTCAGTAATATAAGTAAAAAATGTAACGGATCAATATGTCCCACATCAGCATCAGCATCACCACCATCATCATCATCATCACCCTCATCATCATCCTCCTCAACCTCCACAACGCCCTCCTCTTCGCCTTTTCCCTCCTCCTCGCCCTCCTCATCTCCCTCCTCTTCCGCATCAGACTCCTCGCCATCATCATCTTCAAGCTGGACATCAGCCTGACCACCACTGGAACTGCCACCTGGTGCACCATATATAGAATGTATCGACGACATGTATTCATCAATCGCTGGGCTGGCATCGGCTGGAAGTGTTGGACGTAGAACTTCAATAAATTTCATAAATGCACTGTTTGCCCTAGCAGACTATTCTGCCATCTCTGTGGCCCTTTTCTCAGCCTGTTCTGCCTGTGCCCTAACTTGCTGCAGCTCGATGGCACTACAACTCGTACCTGAGGCAGGCCAATACCTCGTCGGGGCTATCCTAGGTCAGCAGCGTACTCTAACAGAATGATCCTCTCCCAACACCTGATGTAAGTGATCAGATGGCCCAAATTTTTCTGCTTCTTGGGAATCGAGGGCCTCTAAAGCATCCTGTTACAAATATAAATATATTATTAAGTTACAAAATATATATTAAAATATAAAATCAACAGATTAAAACTTACAATCTGCTGCTGAGTCGCTTCGTTGACAGCACTTCCATCCTTTTTTCGTCTACTCAAGCAAAACAGTTTTGCTCGAGGAACACGTCCTTCAATATTTTGTACTTGCCTCTACAATGACATTGAAAAAAAAAGTTATATAAAAACTTTATCAAATGATTAAATAATTGAGGAAACAAAAGAAAATGAAAGTCGTAAAGAAAACTTATAAACAATTGTTGTACCTGCTGCCTCTCATGATCCAGCATCGTCGTGCGTCCTAGTGTATGGAGGTATTTTTTTGCATCAATGTTTTTTTTCCAGATGATTCCTAAATAAAATTCGACAATGAAAAGGATAATATTAATGCAAAACTTGAAAGTTATTATTTAAATACCTCAAATGTAATTCATACCTTAAACTGGGTACTCGTCCAATGAGTAATCATCTGGCGATACTGCTCTATAGGACAATCATCCACGACTGGTACCGCCTCTAACTCAGTGCCAACTCTAGCACGCCAGCCAATATACAACTCATGCTTGTAGGATCTCCAAAGTTCGCCTAAATCCTTTAGACATTCCAGTCGTGCACCCTCACCATCAGGAAAATTAAATCGAAGCTGAAATCAAAATATTAATTCATATAAATACAAAAATAATTCATGGCATTAAATACAATAGATTTTTTTACCCATATCTCTGCCCAAGCTCTATCTTTGACCTCATGTGGCAAATGTCTCCACGACAGCAGGCTGACGGGAATGATGTCGGAGTATTTGGAAAGCGTCGCCAGAAAACTCCGACATTGCTGCCCTGTTTTCTCAACCATCTGATTGTCTTCATTATATTCCACCATAACCTGTGTACGACGGTTCCACACCAAACGCATGCGTGTACGACCCCGCCCCCGCCTCCTGTCAGTAGATGTATCTTTCATGAAATAAAAACAAATATTTTATCAAAACATGTTATAATGAAAATAAATATTGCTATAAAAATTTGTTAGGGTTTTATAAATATACCTGCGCTAGTCTGATCAATGAGTGGCACCGGATCCACAGAACCTAATGGAACACCCTCTGGTGGAACAGGAGTCAAAGACAATGGAATATAAAAGCTCATAGAGACAGAAGTAGAAGGAAAAGAAGATGGAACAACTGTATGACCTGATGCTGACTGGGGAGTGGGAATCATCATGGGATGTGAAAATGATGGGGCAGAAGATGCAGAAGGTAGCGAAAACATGGGAGGCCTAAATACCCCGTGTGTCCCTAACGACACAACGGGATCAGAATGTGGGAAGGCTGAAACGTCAGTGGGAGGGGCAGGGTCTAGTCGGGCACGCGCAGCTCTACATCCACCTCTGGTACGAACCCTCCTCGTACCACCGGCCTGAGTACTAGGACCGGTACTAGGCTCCTCGTCGAATAACTGTCGACGTAACGGTGGATCCTACAAAAAAGTTTACAAAAAAATTAATCACATGACATTATATATTCTGTATATATATATATATATATATATATATATATATATATATTTGAAATAAAGTACTCACTGTAGGCACTAATGGTGGAACGCCCAGCTCCTCCATCCGAAGATTGTTCTCCGCCATTTTTTTTCTTCGTCTCTCTTCAATTGGCTGAATTTCCTACATTTGAAAACAAATATGTAATTAATTAGAAAAAGGAAATTAATGTCTAAACCAAAAAACTAAATATATGAGGGAATGAGGGGATTCATTGGTAATTTAGCTATCAATTGTTTTAGAAGAGCTTGAATGAATTTAATAAAACATACAAGTTGTAATGTTCACCAAGTTAGAAATATTGTTTGATTTGGTTTGAATACAGTTCAATTCCAAATTAGAAAATGCAATTCAAATAAAACAACAACCAATAAACATTTAAAATTCACATAACGGTCAAGTCAGCTAAAACATATTTGTGATCAATACTAAATAAATATGAATATTACCAACCTTAACAACCCAACTCGAGGTAAACCAAAAGAATTGAGAACATGGATGAATGATTCTATATATTTCCAACCACAACTTCAGGTTCACAATCAACTCTGACAATTGAGCTATTGGAGTCATCAAAAGAAATAAATGGATTGGTTCCAATGACAATAGGGACAGTGTCAATTCCATCATCAACATCATCAAAAATATGTCTTGGAATTACTTCAACTATGACACCAAATTCAGGTTGAAGTTGATCTTTGACATAAAAAACTTGTTTATACATTGATGCCAACACATATGGTTCTTCGGTAGCAAGAGTGCGGGTCATATTAATTACTCAAAATCCACAATCATCAATAAATGTGCCATGTCTCGTCATCGAATCAAACCAATGACATTTCATCATTGTGACTCGTCCATGAGAGTAATAATCCAATATTATTATTTTCTCAACGACTCCATAATAACCCACATTTTCAAGTCGCGGTCTACTATCTGATGCACTGGCATAACAATCTGTTGTGGCAGTAACCATAATACCATCATGTTGTGTTCTCAGGTTTTTGGCTCGTTCAGTGACAATAAATCTGTACCCATTGATAACAATTGATTTACAGTCACGAACCACGGTATTAGGATCAAAAGCCAAAGCTCTTATTTCCTCAGAGACAGAGTCAGCAGACAAACTCAATACCTGCAATATAAATGATAGTTAAACTTAAGTAAATATTGAAATAATTAATTTAAACAGTAATATTTTTACCTTCAATTTTAACCAAGTAGAAAACTCTTTTCTATGAAAAGTCTCTCTCCTTCTCAAAGATAAAGAACTATGATTCCTATTTATCATTGTTTTATGTTCCCTATAGATAAAAAAATATGAATAGTTTAACAGATATATATGTAAGATATACATATTCAATTTTGTTACCTGATATAGTCATCGAACAAATCACAGTTGAACAAAACTGTGCGATGTGCCATCTCCCGCTCTTCTTGGATTAATGTCTTCAGTGTATATGATCTAGGAATTCCTCCTGTTTGAGGAAGTGTTGGAAAACTGGGTTCAATTTGCTCATATTGTTCTTCTTCATTTCTCATTGGTCTGTTCATTCTTGTAGTAAGATCAGACAAATACATCGAATAGAAATCCATACATTCTTGAGCTAAGTAACCGTTCACGATGATACCTTCGGGATGATTCTTGTTTCGAACATAAGACCTTAATGCGAACATATTTCTTTCAGTTGGATACATCCAACGAAAATAAATAGGTCCTCCGAGAAGTATTTCAGTTGGAATATGGACAGCCAGATGCAGCATGCATGTGAAAAATGATGGGGGAAATATTTTCTCCAACTCACACAAAATTAATGGGGCATCTGTCAACATTTTTTGCAAGAAAGACTTGGACAACTTCTTAGCACAAAGATATCTAAACAAATGGCACAACCGAATAACACCCACCCTTACATTATTGGACAAAAGATGACGAATTGCTATTGGAAGCAACTCATGCAGTAGAACGTGATAATCTTGAGTCTTCAAAGATTTTAGCTTCAACTCTATTCTGTTGACCCGTTTAGATATGTTGCTTGAATATCCATCAGGAACTCTAATAGTCTCTAATACTTCCAGAAATTGTTTTTTTTTTCAGTAGGTGTCATCACATAAGAAGCACATGGAAGTTGCCATTTATTTTCACTGATATGCACAGGATGCAATTCTGGTCTGATACCCCAATCCACCAAGTCACGTCGATATCATAAATCATATTTTGTCTTCCCCTTGACATTTAGAAGAACTGAAAGCAACATTTCACATATATTCTTTTCAATATACATTACGTCTAAGCCATGACGTAGCAAATTGGTTGACCAATAAGGTAAATCAAAAAAGATACCCCTCTTCCTCCAATTGTAACAGGTTTTTGTGGAAACATTCTTTCTCTTTCCAGATTTCATTTGACCCTTCCCGAACGAAAAACTGAAATCTTTCAATTCATTAAGCACATCAGTTCCAGACATACGCTGAGGTGGATCATCGGTCTCTATAGTATTATCAAATCTTCGACGATTCATTCTATATGGATGATCCTTTGGAAAAAATCGTCGATGTCCCATAAAACTGAAACTACAACGATGTTTCAGTATTCTGGATTGTGTATTCTTTATAAAAACTGGACATGACAGTTTTCCCTTCGTGCTCCATCTATACATCATTTCATAAGCCGGAAAATCATTGATCGTCCACATAAGCGCAACACTCATCTGAAATATGTCTTTCGAACATGCATCGTATGTGCGCACACCCACATCCCAAAGAAGTTTCAACTCTTTTATTAAAGGTTTCATGTATACATCAATATCAATGCCGGGATCAGAAGGACCAGATATGAGTATACTCATGAAAGTGAAAGATTTTTTCATACACAACCATGGGGGAAGATTATAAATGTGTATAAAAACTGGCCATGTGCTGTGCGAAGTAAGCATCTGCACAAACGGATTAAAACCATCACATGAAAGACCCAGCCTCACTTTACGCACGTCAGCTGCAAAATCAGGATGTCGAGAATCAAATCTCTACCATGAAAATCCATCTGCAGGATGAACCAACTCATCATTAGTCTTCTTTCTCTCGGTATCATTCCATCTCATTTTTATTGATATGTCATCAGACATAGAAAGATTCTGGAGTCTGGGGATCAATGGAAAGTGCCACATTACTTTCTGTGGAACGCGGGATGGTGTTCCATCAGATTTTGACTTCCAGCGGGATGTTCCACATTTTATACATTCATTTCGTTCAGCGGTTTCTTCCCAGAATAAACTGCAATCTTTCAGGCAAGCATGAATTTTGTTTCTGGAAAATCCAAGTTCTTCAACTAAATTCCATGCCATATAGTGGTTTGAGGGAATATCTGCATCATTTGGAAGTAAATCCTTTAAGAGGGTAATAATGTAATCGATTTCTGTATTAGAAATCCCATACATAGTTTTTCCATGAAACAATCGGATTAAAAATTCCAGCTTTTTCATTTTATCGCATTGTCGATATACTGGAGTCGTGGCAGCATCATTCAATTTTTTCACCCTATCAATATCATCATTTTCACTAGATGCATCAGTTGTCCTCATATCGACATCTTCTTAAGTCGAAATCCTTTCTTTTTCATGATGACGAATAAACGGAAACTGATCATCTAACAAATTCTCCATTCCAGTCCTTTCATTTCGATCATCACCAATTTGAGATTTCATTTTTTCCCATTGTGATACCACACAAAGTAGTTTGCTTGAAAACCATTTTTGGTTATGTGGTAGCTGACTTCTTCACGACTCAACCAAGGTCTACCAACACAATTGGAACATGGGAAGTGTATGTGACCACTATCTGAAGCATTGTGAAATGCAAAATCTATAAAGCTCTCCAAATTGTTTTGAAAATCGCTTGAGATACGATCGGTTTCATACATCCAACTTCTTTCCATTCTGTAAAAAGAATTCATATAAGTCATTTTGTCATAAACAATTAAATAGGATTAAACTTTAATAGAAAATACATTTAAGTAAATGATAAAGGAAGAAAATAATCATGGTATCAACTACACATGTGAAAAAAACATACTAATGTGTTATTGAAAAAATGTAAAACCAACAAGAACTTAATGTGTTATCACATCAGAGAATGCCTCATCCCATAACCATATTAGTAGGGTATCCTCATATGCGATTTACTTTTTTGAATTAATATGCACTTCCTCACCAGGTACCTGAGTAGATTTCATAGATATAATCATCTCACATCCTGTAAGGCTTCCATTATGTATGATCTACAGAATAATTTGAGTGATCATGAATCATGCATGGGATCTTCCCATGATCACTATAGATTATGAGAAGGAATTATGATAGGTCACGTGAAGAACATCAAACACATATTTTAGATAATTTGAGACATAATATAATAAAATAATGTATAAATCTATGGAATTTGGGATAAAAGGTGGGTTGTCCACGGGGGTCGATGATGTTCGGACGGGGGGTTCGCGAGAGCACGACCACCCCCTGTGGCCAGCCCACCCACCCCACCTGGACAGCCCGCCCACCCCTCCTTGACTTCCCGGCCACCCCCGTGGACAGCCCGTCCACCCTTGTGGACAGCCCGCCCACCCCCGTACCCCCCTGGACACCCCGTACCCCCCTGGGATAGCCCCGCCCACCCTCCCAAACAGCCCACACCCCCCTCCCCTGCAACCCCACCACCACCACCTAGACATACCAACCCCCCTGGACACCCCACACACCCCTCCCCCACCAAGACACCCCACCCAGACCCCCAGGACAGCCCACACCCCGTGGACAGCCCCGCCCACCCCCGTGGACAACCCACCCACCCCCATGGACGCCCCCTACCCCCTAGACAGCCCAACCACCCCCGTGGACAGCCCACCCACCCCCTCGACACCCCTTCTCCCTATGGAAAGCCCCCCACCCCCTTGGATAGCCCGCCCACCCCCTGGACACCCCTAACCCCTGTGGCCATCCCACCCACCCCCCTGGACAGCCTGCCCACCCCTCCTTGACAGCCCGGCCACCCCCGTGGACAGCCCGTCCACCCTTGTGGACAGCCCGCCCACCCCCGTACCCCCCTAGACACCCCGTACCCCCCCTGGATAGCCCCTCCCACCCTCCCAAATAGCCCACACCTCCCTTCCCTGCAACCCCACCACCACCACCTAGACATACCACCCCACCTGGACACCCCACACACCCCTCCCCCACCAGGACACCCCACCCAGACCCCCAGGACAGCCCACACCCCCTGGACAGCCCCGCCCACCCCCGTGGACACCCCCTACCCCCTAGACAGCCCAACCACCCCCGTGGACAGCCCACCCACCCCCCTCGACACCCCTTCTCCCTATGGATATCCCCCCACCCCCTTGGATAGCCCGCCCACCCCCCTGGACACCCCTACCCCCGTGGCCAGCCCACCTACCCCCCCTGGACAGCCCGCCCACCCCTCCTTGACAGCCCGGCCACCCCCGTGGAAAGCCCGTCCACCCTTGTGGACAACCCGCCCACCCCCGTACCCCCCTGGACACCCCGTACCCCCCTGGATAGCCCCGACCACCCTCCCAAACAGCCCACACCCCCCTCCCCTGCAACCCCACCACCACCACCTAGACATAACACCCCCCTGGACACCCCACACACCCCTCCCCCACCAGGACACCCCACCCAGACCCCCAGGACAGCCCACACCCCCTAGACAGCCCCGCCCACCCCCGTGGACAGCCTTTCCCACCCCCGTGGACACCCTCGCCCACCCCCGTGGACAACCCACCCACCCCCGTGGACACCCCCTACCCCCACAATCCATTATCCAAAACATATCAAATTGGTTTGAACACAATCCATAATTCCCACAATCCATTATCCAAAACATGTAAACGTTCACGATAGCCTCCCCCAACTCTGATTTACATGTTTTGAACACTCTCCTTCCAAACATAGAATACAAAAACATTAAATAAGTCTTCACAAACACAAAAAATATCCTATTTAGATATTAATTTCAATAATCAATTAAACCACCAACAACTGGAAAAAATCTATTCATTAAAACAACTAAAACAATATGGTTGAGATCAAATTTTACCTATTCATATGGGGTGTACCTGTTGGGATGGGGGGTGCTGGTGTTCGGATTCGCGAGATCAGTGGAGTCGGATGGGGTTCACAAGAGCAGCAGAGCGAATAGATTAGGGCTCTGTCCGAATGGGGAGAGGAGATCGCGATTTGGAATTTGGGGGAAACCTTTGCCAACGGTTTATAAAAACCATTGGCAAAGGAACACATTTCCCAACGGTTCCAGTGAACCGTTGGGAAATGTGTGAGTTTAGCACCCCTTTCCCAACGGTTCCAGTGAACCGTTGGGAAAGGGGCCACCGAAATTCCCTTTGCCAATAGTTTTGTTAAACTGTTGGCAAAGGCTCACTATACCAACGGTTTAAGTAAACCGTTGGTATACTACCATTGGGAAAAGACTAAATTCCAGTAGTGAAAATTATTATTATTTTTTCTTATTCCAACTAGTTAAATAATTATTTACCTTCTTGCAAATAATTATTTTATTACCAGATCATCCTTGGTCTGCTGGAACTCCACTTCCATTTATTGAACACTTGAATAAATAAATAGATAATTTATTCTCTTAAATAAATATTTTTTTATAAACTAGTAAATAAATATTTATAAATGTTCAATAAAATAAATAAATATATTTTATTTAATTTATGCAATCATTTTAACTTGAATAAAATTATCCCACGGTCTTGAGAATAATATTTATTCAATTAATTAAATTCAAATAGATTTTAATAGAGACCACAAGAAACACTTAGTGTGTGACCCTCTAGGATTATTTCTCATTGGAATTTGGTGAACTTGCCTAAAGTACAAGATTAATATCTAGAAACAGGTCAAGGAATATAAGATAAAGAACTTAAAGTTGCAATGATGACATCCACATACGAATTCTCACTGTGTAATATCATACTTTATCTCAATATCTCATCAAGTAGGTTTCATGATAGTGTCATCAATCTATTTACTTAAAACTTATTTCTTTGACTACCTAAAATAAAATAACCACTACACCATGACCATGGAATTTAGGGTGACAGTTCTATTTCAATCAAAGGGATGAGATATCAACTTCCATAAATGGAAGGAAAAAAATCCTTCCTCGACTTATCCATTAATAACATGTCATTCGTGACACACCCAAAATACCCTAATTCCCGCCAACATACGACATGACAATTTTCATTAGTAAATAAAATTTTGCGAGTTATGACTGGTATTAATAATAATCTTAAAATCTAAGGACCATTATGCACAGTCGCAAATAGGAATATCTGATGACACCAAAACATGCGGAATTCCTATAGGTGGGTTTAATGTGCTGTCATGACACATCAAATTGTTTATGTTTTTAAGGTTGATTTATATTCTAGGGAAGACCCTAGGTTATCTCTCAAGGAGTGTTGGTGGTTTTATAGTGTGGATTTTTAATAATAAGAACAAAATAGGGGGTGGTTTGAAAACTGTTTTAAGAAAATGACTTGATTTAAAGAGTTTAATAGTTGATAAATAAAAGTGGTGTTTTAGAATTATGAGATAAGAAGATCACTTAAAGTTCACTAAACATATTTAATATTTCAATGTTCTGAAAATTTCACATGGTTTTGTTTAATTCTTTAGTTGAGGGTTTTAAAGATCTTGGTTCCCCTCTTTCCTCTTAAAATGATGCACAAAGTACCAACCCTTGGCACAACAATCGTGTTGTAAAGGTTTGGAATTCAAGAATAGATTAATGGCTACCAAAACATACTAATATCTTTTTTATGTGTGATATAAATAGGATCCTTATGTTTCCCAATTGGGACAACCCAAGTTTCCCACTTGAAATTTCAACCCAATCGGTGTTGAAATGAAAATCATTTCACTTAATTAAACCCAAGAAATGAATTCAGAGGAGAAACATGTATAGATAAAACATAAGTGAAATAATCCACACACAAATTATAAAAAACTAGTAGAGTATAAAGTTCTGTAACTCCCTCCCAAGTATGTGTATCTCCCTCGAAATTATCATCCACCATTTAGCTCTCCATCAAGAGGAGGAGAAGGATCAGGTGGAACTCCTTATTCATTGTTGATCCCACTATGATGATAGGGGCCTCTAGAACTTATTAGATGAGAAGAGGATTCCTTTGGGTCTTCAAAATAATATATCTTTTCCTCTTGGTATAACTTACAAATGGGGAGCCCAAGGTGCCATTTTATAGGAAAATGGGAAGGTGGTTTTGAGCACAAAGATTTTCTAAAACCACTTGTCACATGGGTTTCGAACTCCATACATCCTTATCTCTATTTGGATAAAATAAAAAAGTTATATCCCAACCTCTTAAATATCTCCACTAAAAGTTTGAAACCATTTGTACAAGTATATCCAAAGATATGGAAATTTAAAAACACACCACTTTTGACTTCATGTAGATTTGGTGTGCTGGATAGATCCAGTCGGTTGGGCCACCAGATAGATGAAGGAGTCTTGAGTTTCTTAGGATGAAATGCATCCCAATTAATTTTGGACCAGACCACAAAATTTCATCCCATTTGGATGCATGGTTCAGTAGCAGTGTGCTAATGAGTCCACTGGTGTGCATGGATCCTGCACAGTTTGGCCCATTTTTCTTGGACATCATCATGGGCCCTCCAAATCACCTCCTACTTCAATGGAATCATCAAAACAGGTAACATTTCCATTTTTAATAGTGTTAAACACAAAATAAATGATTCAAACATGGAATTAAATTTTTTATTAATTTTATAATTTTCAATATAAAACAAGTTTAGCACAGTGGTGTAAGGGTGAAAATGAAACAGTGAATCGCGATGCGATCACACCCCCACACCTAAAAATTTGCACTCCTGGGAAAAGTCATAATTCCAAAAATTATACATTTAGATATTTTCAACTTCATAAAGATTTAACATTCCATGAAAATTTAATTCTTGATAGAAATGTGATTAAATAAAAAAATCACACTCAGGAGTTATTCTCAATGATCATTGAAAAAGACATCTAAAAAATTGTATCCAAATGAAATTACAAGAGATAAATGATACCAATCAAAGAAAATAATTAAAAATTTAATCTTGTCACTAATTATCCACATGTGTGTGTGAAAACCATTTCATGCTATTATTTTCACTTTTTATCAAGTAAATATATGTTATTTTAATAATTGTCTACTTACAAGATCCGTTCCACTGAACTTTCCCCACATCCTTTGAAATCAAATTTTAAGACCCACTCACTTAATAATTCCCAAAAGTCAAACCATAAGATCCAAACCTAGATATCCCCATATATTGTACATTTCATCACTCCCCTCATTTATTAATTTTTCAAAAGTTTCACTTAGAACAAATCTCAAACTCTTCTCCCAACCCATGTTTGATCTCCTCACGACACTAATTGTAATAGTTATAACAAGATAAAAGGTTGAGGAAGGGTGGGTTTTGACCTTCCCAATATAAAACCCATTTTTTTTGTTTTCTTAGGGAATACAATAGTCAGATAATAGGTACACACGCATAGGTCAATCTGGTAAAATAATGAAATAGATCGGATAAGGAACTAATGTATGGAAAAATGATTTTGGAAAGTAGAGAAAAACCAACCTAACTTATATTTAACTTCCATTAAGTAATAATTTTTTACACATCATGGTTGGGTGAAAAAATGTGTGGAGAGATTAAGTGACACAATTTTCCCTTAAACTAGTCACAAAAAAGGGCACCATTATTCTCAAAGGTTTCAAAATGATACAACAATTTATATCATTGACAACAAACCAAATTTCAAAATAAAGTCACACCACAATATTGAATTCTTGATGTAATGAACATTTCATAATATTTTTTTTAATGTTAAAACAACATGAAATACAGATATTCTACATGAATTATCAATAAATTCCATGATTAAATGGGAATAATTTTCCATGATAAAGTGGGAATAAAAAAAGTAATATTTTAGAACAAAGGTGAGTGGAAGGTAAGGGGGGAAAGTAAAAATACAATTCAGCAAGCTAAAAAAAAAGAAAAAGAAGAAATATGATGAAAATTATTCCTAACTAACCCAAGAATATACCCATCCCCCTAACACTTAAAGTGTGAAGTGTCCTCACTGTAATAAAAGACAATGTGGGAAGGAAGGATTAAACCTGGTGGGTATCATTCATATACTACTTCTTGAACTTGGAGTTCTTCCATCGTGGACTCCATAAGGGTATCATGGAAGCGTTTTAGATGCTTAACATTAACTGTGAAGGTTTTCTTAGTTTATTCATTTTTAACCTAGACAACACCAAATGGAGAGACATTAGTAACAATGTATGGTACAAACCAGTAGGAATGAAGCTTACCTGGATGCAACTTCATCCTTGTATTATATAGGAGGACCTTCTGCTCAATGTGTAACTAACGATGAAGGATGAGATGGTCATGAGAAGCCTTGGAATGCTTATTATAAATCTTGGAGTTCTTATATGCATCTATTCTCATTTCTTATAGCTCCTGAATTTGCAACTTCCTTTGATCACCTGCACCAGAAAGATTATAATTGCATTGTTTGATGGACCAGTAGGCCCGATGATCAATCTCAATAGGGAGGTGAAAAATATTTCCAAACACCATCTGATATGGTGACATGCCAATGGGAGTTTTAAAAGAAGTATGGTAAGACCATAAGGAATCATCGAGTCTAAGAATCCAATCTTTTCTATTAGGTTAAACTATTTTTTCAAGAATCAGTTTTACCTCTCTATTCGACACCTCGGCTTGACCATTGGTCTATGAGTGATATGCGGTAGACACTCTATGACCGACCCCATACCGACACAAAAGTGATTGCATTGTTCAGTTGTAGAAATGAGAACCCTGGTCACTGATGATGAACCAAGGTAAGCCAAACCTACATAATATTTGGGTTCCCAAAAATTCTACAACTACCTTAGAATCATCATTCCTTATAGCTCGTGCCTCTACCCATTTTGAAACATAATCAACTTCCAGAAAAATGTATAAGTTTCCAAAAGAATTGGGAAATGGCCCCATAAAGTCAATACCCCAAACATCAAAAATTTCATGAAAGATC
This sequence comes from Viscum album, assembly GCA_963277665.1. Classification (NCBI taxonomy): domain Eukaryota; kingdom Viridiplantae; phylum Streptophyta; class Magnoliopsida; order Santalales; family Viscaceae; genus Viscum; species Viscum album. The sequence continues at coordinate 24,214,161 of OY728132.1, read as the reverse complement.
AATGGTTGTTGTGGCATTTCATTTCTTTTAGAGACATTACCCATTCTTTGACAATGAGGACAAGATTTAAAAAAATCATGGGCATCCTGAAAAAGTGTTGGCCAAAAGAGACTAAAATCAAGGATTTTGTGAGCAGTCCATTGGAGAAAAAAGTGGCCCCCACAATCAAGAGTGTGGTAGAATCTATTAATAGACTAAAACTTGATATCAGGAACACAAAACCTAAGGACTTGATCAATACATGTGTGCCAGAGGTAGGGGTCATCCCAAATGTACAAATGAGACTCATGTTAAACGACTGACTTGGTTTTTGTTGAAATCGGTAGGAATGAAATATTCTACCAAATAATTTACAATTTCATCATACCAAGGAATAAAATCTTTCACTCGGTACAGTTTCTCATTAGGAAACATTTAATTTATAGGAATATAGGGGGATGAGTCTTTATCTGAGGATTGAGGAATCCTACTGATATGGTCATCCACCAAATTCTATGCTCCTTTTTTATCTCTAATTTCTAAATTGAATTATTGAAGGAGGAGCATCCAGCAAATGCGACGTGGTTTGGATTTCTGTTTCTTAAGGAGATACCAGAGGGTTGCATGGTCTAAGAACACAATGAATTTGGACCCCAAAAGGTATGAACTGAATTTGTCCAAGGAAAACACCATGGAATAGAATTCTTTTTCAGTTTTGGTGTAGTTTTATTGGGCAGGGTCCAAAGTACATGAGGCATAAGCAATGACATGTAGATCTCGATCGACCCTTTATGACAAGACTGCCCCAACTGCATAGTTAGAGGCATCACACATGAGCTCAATTGGTAAATCCCACTAAGGTGGTTGGATTACTGAGGGTTATGTGAGACTCCATTTTAACTTATTAAAAGATTCCTAACATTATTTATCAAAAAAATATTTTTCTTTTTGGAGAAACCGGGAGAGTGGAAGTGAAATATTACTATAGTCACGAATGAAATGACGGTAAAATCCAGCATTACCTAGGAAATACCACACATCCTATACATTTTTGTGGAATAGTAAAGAATAAATGACATCCAATTTTTGATTTATCTACTTGGATACCATACCCATAAATGACATGCCCCAAAACTATACCATGTCGTACCATGAAATGACATTTCTCATAATTTAATACAAGATTATTTTCAATACAGTGACGTAGGACTAAACCAAGACTACTCAAACATTCATCAAAAGAGGAGACATAAATAGTGAAATCATCCATGAAAACTTCCATAAAATTCTCCAAGTAATCTAAAAAATACTAACCATACATCGCTATAAAGTACCCGGAGCATTGCACGGACCAAATTGCATCCTACTATATACAAATGAACCAAAGGGGAAAGTGAAGGCTGTATTTTCAGAATACTTAGGGGAAATATGGATATGAAAGTATCCATAATACCCATCAAGGAAATAGTAGTAGGACTTACCTACGATCCTCTTTGGAATTTGGTCAATGAATGGTAAAGGGAAATGGTCATTCCGGTGTGTTGGTTTAGTCAGCGATAGTCTATGCAAACACGCCAACTATTCTGCACACGAGTTGGAACCAATTCATTGTTTTCATTTTTGATTACTGTAAGGACAATTTTTTTGGAACTACTTGAATGGAACTGACCCATTGGATGTTAGATATGGGGTAAATGATTCCATAAGCCAATAATTTTGTTACCTCATTTTTCACAACTTTTAGGAGGTTTGGGTTCAGTCGACGTTGTGCATGAATCACTGGTTTAGCCTCCTCATTTAATAAAATATGATGTGTAAAAATTAATGGCATAATACCAAGAATGTTAGCAAGTGTCCATCCCAAAGATTTCTTATACTCCCTCAAAAGTTCAAGCAGTCTCAATTCATGCTCAGGAGGGAGTGAAATAGCAATGATGTCAGGCAGCTTGTTTCCATTCTCAAGATATGAATATTTTAAATATTGAGGCAGTTGTTTTAATTCCAATTTAGGGGGATTTTAGAATGATAAGAGTGTGTGTAAAAGTGATAGGTCATTGATCTCATCTAACTGCTCAGTGGTATCATCCTCATATGAGGAATGAGCTTTTACAAGATTAGCAGTATCATCAATGATCATTGGATCCTTATTGTTCAAGAAATAATCAATCAATAAACATGCATGACAATTTTCTAGACCACTAAAACAATAAATGTATGGATATTTTCCTAGAATTTCTATCAATGAAGAAAAATCAGAAAGGGGATCAGGGGAATGAAATGATTTTTTTTCAAGGGAAGGGAGTACATCTATAGAATTAACAGAGAGAGGAATTTTTTTCCGAGGGGTACTTTATGGAATCAAGGATATTGAAGTGGATAATTTCACCACCAAAATCCATAGATAATGTACCATTATGGACATTAATTATCGTTTTGGTGGTTTTCGAGAAGGGTCTCCCCAATATAATCGGGGCATGTCCATTCATCCTACCATCCTCCATTTTAAGCACATAAAAGTCAGTAGGAAAAATTAAAATTTGAACCCTCACAAGAACATCCTCTAACAAACCAGAGGGGTGTGTGGTACTTCGGTTAGCCAGTTGAACAATAATTCTAGTGGGCTTCAGTTCCCCGACCTGCAATGTAGAGTAAATGGAGTGAGGCATCACATTTATAGAAGCACCTAAATCAATAATGGCATTAGAAAAAGAATACTCCCCTATGGTTCACAGAATTGAGAATGTTCCGAGATCATTTCACTTGGTGGGAAGTGATGTCTCTATCAATGCTTAAACATTCCTCCCTAATCTCACCTTATCATCACCTCGAAGTCACTTTCGGTGTGTACACATTTCCTTTAGAAACTTGGAATATCTTGGAATTTGTTTCACAACGTCAATCAAGGGAATGTTTACCTGCACTTTTTTGAAATCTCCAAAATTACCTTATTGAGTTCAGTTTTCTTTTGTTTTCTAGGTTGGGTGTCCCTTTGTGGAAATGGAAGAGGAATGGGTTGGCTAGGAGACTCATCGACATACACACTCTTTCCTTTGTAAGGGATTCTATCAAGACATGATTTTTCAACATTTAGAACATTTTCAATGGTTAGGACGGAGGTTTCCTCAGGAGGGGATGACTCTAATGGAGGGTTCATTTGTATTTTTAGTTTTTTTCCACTCAGAAGGGTGATGAAACTAAAATTTCCTATATATCTAGGGTTAAATAGTGGTTGAGAAGGTAGTTTACCTGACCCATGGCTCTGGATTTCCCCCACTGAGTTGGAAAGTTGGCCTAATTGGGTTTTTAGGTCTTTTATGGAATCTTGGTTGTTTTTTTGGAATTGAATATTATTGGAAGCCATTTGTTTCATCATGTATTCTAATCTAGGCTCGGGTTTTGGAGGGGTTTGTTGGAAAGACCTTAGTTGTGGTTGAGGATTTCTGGGTGATGGTGGTTGACTACTCTACCTCGGTTGGTTCCATGGTTGTTGAGGTTGGTTTGAATACCCCCTTGCCTATATGATTGGTTGTCTTTACACCCAGGATTAGATGGATAGTTTGGTTCTTGCCTAAAGGGTTGGTTATAGAGGTGTACTGGGAATATTGCCTCACAACTCTCAGAATTTTCTCCCAATTGGGAGAATTGGTCAGAATAATGGGCATCAGAAGAGAAAATTACACAATGGATGGGAGGAGGATATTGAGATTTCCCTTGGGAGAGAGCAAGTTATCGTAGAAGGGTATTTACCTCCTCAAACTTCATGTCCACCTTCTTCTCGAATTTAGTACTTTTCACCTCATAGACACCTCGAATAGGTACACTGGACCTTGTACCAAATTTTTGGGTGTTCTGTGCCATGTTCCCAATCATGTTTCTAGAAAAAATTGGGGTCTTATCAACTAGCTCACCACCTTCATCAACATCAATCATGTTTCTATCAATAGGAATTAAACCTTTATAAAAATATTGAATTAAAAGTTGATCACTTATTTGGTGGTGTGGGAAACTTGAACATAACCTTTTAAAGAATTTATAATATTCATGTAATGTTTCCCCTTGAGATTGACTTATACCACATATTTATTTCCTTATAGTTTCAGTTTGAGAGCCTAGGAAATATTTTTCAAGAAAAAGGCGTTTCATGTCCGCCCATCCTCTAATTGGTGAATTAACATAGTAAAACCAGTTTTTGCAGTGTCTTCCAATGAAAATGGGAATGCTATGAGCTTTACTTATTACTAATAAAAATTTACAGGTTTTAATGTAGAACACATGGTATTAAATTATATAAGATTCTTGTGTGGATATTCTCCAGAAAGTCTGTGGAATCTTGCTAATAAATGAATTAAATGATATTTAAGGTTAAAATTGGGTGCCTTGCCTTGCATTCGAATGTAAGTGGGTTGGATATCAACATTTTGTGAGGTTAATTATTTTAGTGTTATATTGTTTTCATCCATTTTAAACACGTTAATTTTAGTTTCTAATTTGGTTCCATAAGAAGATGGGTTTAGAAAAGTGTCGAGTTGTGGTGTGTCCTCCTTCAAAGGGTTGTATTGTGCATCTCAAGGTCACTGACGTAAGTTCCTCTCCGGTTTGGGTTCGAAAGGTGGAAAGTCTTCTGGATTAGAATGTTTCATGCAAAAAACCTATATAATAAATAAATCAAAACACAAATATATATGAAAAGGTAGAAGATAGAACAAATAAATATTCACAAAAATTAAAAAAATCTTATAAAAAACACACACTAAAACCAAAGCGCTCCCCGGAAATGGTGCCAAAATTTGAATGCGATGTCATGAAATGTAAAATTGATTATGTTTTTAAGGTTTATTTATAGTCTAGAGAAGAACCTAGGTCATCTCTCAAGGAGCGTTGGTATTTTTATAGTGTGAATTTTTAATAAGAAGAATAAAAGAGGCGGTGGTTTGAAAACAATTTTAAGAAAATGACTTGATTTAAAGAGTTTAATAGTTGATAAATAAAAGTGGTGTTTTAGAATTATGAGATAAGGAGATAACTTCAAGTTCACTACACATATTGGATAGTTCATTTTTATGAAAATTTCATATGGTTTTGTTTTATTCTTTGGTTGAGGGCTGTCAAGATCTTGGTTCCTCTCTTTCCTCTTAAAATGTTCCATAAAGTACCAACCCTTGGAAAAACAATCGTGTTGTCAATATTTGGACTTGAACAGATTAATGGCTACCAAATCATACTAATATCCTTTTTTATGTGTGAGAGAAATAAGATCCTTGTGTTGCCTAATCCGGACAACCCAAGTTTCCCACTTGAAATTTCAACCCAATCAGTGTTGAAATGAAAATTAATTCACTTAATTAAAACCAAGAAATGAATTCAGAGGAGAAAAATGTTTAGATAAAACATAAGTGAAATAATACAAAGAAAAATTATACAAAACCAATAGAGTATCAAGTTTCGAAACTCCCTTCCAAGTATGTGTAGCTCCCTCGAAATGATCGTCCACCATTTAGCTCGCCATCAAGAGGAGGAGAAGGCTCAGGTGGAACTCCTTATTTATTTTTGACCCTCCTATGATGATAGGGGTATCCATAACTTATTTTATGAGGAGAGGACTACTTTGGGTATTCAAAAAACCAGATATTTTCCTCCTGGTCGAACTTACAAATGGGGAGACCAAGGTGCCATTTTATAGGAAAATGGGAAGGTGGTTTTGAGCACATAGATTTCCTTAAAACCACTTGTAACATGGGTTTGTACCTCTATAAATACTTATCTATATTTGGATAAAATAAAAAGTTGTATAAAAACCTCTTTAATGTCTCCACAAAACGTTTGGAACCATTTGGACAAGTAGATCCCATGATATGGATAGATCACATCACACCACTTTTGACTTCATGCAGATTCAGTGTGCTGGACAGATTAGGTTGGCTGGGCCACCATATGGACGAATGAATCTTGAGTTTATTTAGATGAAATGTAGCCCAATTAATTTTGGACCGTACCCCAAAATTTAAGCCCATTTGTATTCATGGTTCTGTAGAAGTGTGCGGATGAGTCCACTGGTATGCATGGATCCTACACAGTTTGGCTCATTTTTCTTGGACATCATCATGGGCCCTCAAAATCACCTCCTCCTAAAATGGAATCATCAAAACAAGTAACATTTTAATTTTTAATAGTGATAAAAACAAAATAAATGATTCAAACATGGAATAATTTTTTTAATAATTTTCAATATAAAACAAGTTTAGCGCAGTGGTGTAAGGGTGAAAATGAAACAGCGAATCGTGGTGCGATCATGGGTTTGTTCTCATAACCTCCCATATTAGAGATTAACAAGTACGAACTTCATGATAAGAAGTATAATATACTTACGAGTACTCGTACTTAACAGTATGTATACTATGTGTCCCATCATAGTATTTTATCCAACTACAAAACTATATTTAATAATATTTTCAAAGCACTTCAAGGTTCTCATCATAGTGGGAAACTATTACAAGATTGTCAATGTGAAAAATACTCTAGGACATTATTACATCATATTCATACATAAAAATTTAAAATATGTAATAAAATGTTTAATTTTTAAATACATTAAATATTCATGTAATTAAAGTACAAGTAGTTGGTTTTAGGACACCAACTCTAACAAACTCCCACTTGGACTAGAGCCAACTGCCCATGAATTTCAGTCCGCTAGACCTCACATGATTATCATGTTTATACTATGTCAAGGATTTAGTCAAGGGGTTCAAAAATTTGTCTTCTGTGGAAATTTTTCTCACTGCAACTTTACCTCTCTGAGAAAAATCCCTCAAGAGATGATTCTTCCTAAGTATGTGCTTTGTCTGCTGATGTGACCTTAGATCTTTGGAAAGATCCACCGCTGTAGTATTATCATAATAGAGTGTGATGGGATCTTTACTAATAGGTACCACATCCATATCTTGGATGAAGCTTCACATCTAAACTACTTCTATAGATACCTCATAGTCTGCGATATACTTAGACTCTACTGTAGAATCCGCAACCACACTCTGTTTTGAGCTCTTCCAGCTCACAACACCTCCATTAAAAGTGAAGATATATACCATCCGCAACTTCATGTCATCCTAATAATTCCAAAAACTAGAATATGGATATCCTATGATGACTTGTTCCTCATCTCCTCTATAAACTTTAACATATTCTTAGTATGCCTCATATACTTAAGGATAGTCTTGATAGCTATCCAATGGCGTTTACCTGGGTCATCTTGATATCTGCCTACCTCACTTAATGTAGAGGAAACATCTAGCCTAGTATATAGTATGTCATAAATGAAAGACCCAATTTCTGATGCATATAGAGTTCTTTCCATTATCTCTATTTCCTTATGCGTTTGAGGACACATTTTCTTAGAAAGATGGGTTCCATGTGACGCTGGAAAAAATCCCCTTTTAGATTGTTCTCTATTAAATCTCTTCAGTATCTTGTCAATGTATGTACTCTGACTTAGGCCCAAAAATCTCTTGGATATATCATGATGGATATTAATCCCATGAATATATATTGCCTAACCTAAGTCCTTCATGGAGAAGCATTGATTCTACCATGCCTTAACAGACTGTAAGACTGGTATCTCATTTCTAATAAGTAATATGTCATCAACATATACTATTATGAAAATTACTACACTCCCACTAAACTATTTGTAGACACAAGGTTCACATTTGTTCTTTATGAAACCAAATTATGTTATAGATTCATCAAAATGAATGTTCCATGACCTGAATGCTTACTTTAATCCACAAATGGATTTCTGAAACTTTTGCATCCTTTGGAGTCACAAACCCTTCAGGTCATGTCATGTAGACATCTTCCTGAAGGTTCCCATTTAGGAAGGATATTTTGATATCCATTTTCCAAATCTCATAGTCACGGTAAGCAGGATTGGACAATATAATTCTTGATGGATTTTATCATTATAACTGGTGAAAAGGATTTGTCGTAGTCAATGTATTGACACTGTTTGAACACTTTTGTAACCAGTCATGCCTTATAGGTACTAACTTATCCTTCCATGTCCAGTTTCTTCTCGAATACCCATTTGCAACCAATAAGATTTACATCAACTGGAGGATCTACCAAAATCCATACTTGGTTTTGGTACATGGAATATATTTTAAAATTCATGGATTCTTTGTAGGTTATAGGATCATTATTATCAACTAATAATGAGTCACCATCCTTAGTAACTAAAAAACCATACCGTTCTGGTTCTCTAACCTCTCTCATACTCCTATGTAGTACTTGTGTCTCTGTAATAGATCTTCCTTCCATGGGGCTTTGTGGAATATGATCCTTTAACAACTCTTGTATACATTAAGCCTCAACTTTATCGAAGTCTATCTCACTCACACTATCACTTTTGGAGATGTTCTCCCTCTTAAGGAATATGACATGTATTTCCACTATAACCTTTTTTTAGGATGGGTCATATAGGTAATATACCCTTGTTTCCTTAGGTTATCCTATAAATTTACACCATGTGCCTTTAGGTGAAAGTTTGTTACCTGAATAGGACTTAACAAATTCTTCACTACCCCATAAATGTAAATTTGATAACATGGATTTTCTTCCACTCCAAAGTTCATATGAAATACCATTTATTGATTTAGTTGGTACTTGGTTTAGTATGTGTTCCGTTGTTTGTAACACATATCCCAAAAAGGATAATAGAAGGTTTGCATGACTCATCATTGATCTCACAATGTCCAACAAGGTGCGGTTCCTCCTTTTGCTTACACCATTCCATTAAGTCTTGTAAGGAGGAGTGGGACATGATCCCAAAATACTGTAAGTAATCAATGAAGTCTTGATTAAGATACTCTCCACCTCGGTCTGAGCAGAGTTTCTTAATCTTATTAACAATCTAGTTCTCATATTCATAATTGTATTCCTTGAACTTATCAAAAAATCCGACTTATACCTCATTAAGTAGATATATCCATATATACAAAAATAATCAGTAAAAGTTATGAAGTATGAGAACCCACCCCTTGTTTTAACTAGAAATGGTCCACACACATTGGTATGAACCAATTTGATAAGTTATTTGGACCTTTACCCTTTCCCACTTAATGGGGCTTTGGTCATTTTTCCTTATAAACACGTGTGACATACACCAAGTGGTTTTAGTTTGAAAGAATCTAAACATCCATCTTGATGTAACTTTGTCAGGTGTTTCTCATTTACATGACCTATCCAATGATGCCAAAGTTGGGTGTGGTATGATTCATGTGAAGTATCTTTGTTATCGATTTCCATTACTTGGTTTGTGTAATTCAACATGTAAATACAGACTACAAACCATTTTTTTTACATTTTCTAAAATCCAGTTTATGGGTATCTGGTACCCAAATACATGAATCCAAACCGCAAACAGACCAAACATCCATGAAATAACACTTTGAAATTAAAAATTCAACATTCAAAAATCAATATCTCACCACCTCGAGCCACGAAATGTGAGCTGGTAGTCCTTGACAGCTACAATAACAAGTCTAGCACTATTGGCTACTTATATATCTACCTCCCCTTGGAAAATTTTCCTAAATCTACTTGGTTCCTATATTTGAATACACATGTGAGTATCACAAGCTATATCCAATACCCAATTTATAGAAATAGATAAATTTCACTCAATAACAAACGGACCTGAAGTTTCCCCTTGCTTCTTTGGTTTGGGTGCAATTTTTCTTCCAATGGCCCATCTTGCCGCATGTGAAACAAATAGCTTCCTGTTCCCTCGACTCCCCTTTGATCCTCCTTTTCTTGGAAGGGAATGAAGAAGCTTTGGGCTTAAATATCTTTACCTTCCCTTTACTCTTATTCACCATAAGGACAGAAGGCTTGTTGCACTTCATATATTTGTCCACTTGGCGAATAAGGATAAGAAGATCAGATAGAGACTTCTCAATATTGTTCATATTGAAATTAACAACAAAACTAGAAAATTTCTAAGGGAGTGATGCGAGAATGAGATCGATACCCAGTTATTAAAGGATTTTAAACCCTAGAACCTCTAGGCGCTCAATGCATCCAGTGAGCTTGACTATGTGAGGCTTCGCTAGGGCCCCCTCTCTAAGATTACTCTAAAAGAGTTCCTTTGATATCTCAAACCTTTTCTGTATTTCTCTATTTTGGTAAATACCACAGAGGTGATCAAGAATTATATATTCATACATGTTTTCATGAGACTTCATGAGTTCACTAGACATTGATGAAACCATCAAACATTGAACTTTGACCACGTCGTTCATATGTTTCTCGCAGACCAGGAAATTCTCATCACTCACCTCTTTGATAGGAGTATCATGTAATTATGACTCCAGCACGTAAGACTTATGTTTATAGTGTAGAATAATATGAAACCATATAAACAATTCCTAGAAGTTACTACTGGTGAGGGTGTTGTCTTTATCCATAATTGATCGCAGTTATAGTGTGGTTGAGCTTGTAATTTTATTATATAATTAAAAGAGTATATTATTAGTACTTTCTTGATTAAATTTTATGACAAATAATAAATTAATTTTATTAAGTATCCCACTATTTTATCAAGTCCCAATGGCCCCACTATTCAACTCGGAATGTCTATTTTCTTATACATTCTAGTGGCAAGGATCTATATTACCCTTCGTATAACCCCAACCAGGGTTGGTCAAGCTATTTGAAGGTATTTAGGTAGGAAGGTCTTTGATAACTATAGATTTGGATCTCCTTGATCTTTTGAGTGGACTCCCCAATCCTGAAATCCTGACTTGGATTCCCTCAACACTTGCCTCCAATATTACAACTAGTCTAGCAAGGGATACTCCTCTTAATGTAATATGGTTAAGTCAAACCGAAACTTTTATAAGGGTTTCCTATATAAAAGTAAGTGTCCCAACAAGGGTTGGTCAATCTATTTGAAGATATTTGGATAGGCAGGTCTTTTCCAACTGTAGATTGGGATATCCTTGATCCGTTGAGTGGACTCCCCAATCCTGAAATCCTAAATTGGATTTCCTCAACACTTACCTTCAATATTACACCCAGTCTAGCAAGGTATACTCCTCTTGATGTAATATGGTTAAGTAAAACCGAAACTTTCATAAGGATTTCCTATATAAAATTAAGTGTCCCAATAAGGGATGTTCAAGATATTTAAAGGTATTTAGGTAGGCAGGTCTTTGCCAACTGTATATTGGGATCTCCTTCATCCATTGAATGGACTCCCCAATTTTGAATTCCTAACTTGGATTTCCTCAACACTTGCCTCCAATATTACACCTAATATAGCAAGGGATACTCCTCTTTATTTAATATGGTTAAGTCAAACTGAAACTTTCATAAGGGTTTTCTATATAAAAGTAAGTGTCCAAACAAGGGTTGGTTAAGCACATAGTTTTATTGAGTCTTTCCCTTAATCAAGTAACAGAAGGTTTGATCTAACTTAATATTTTATTGAGGGTTTTTTATATCTTATGTGTAAATTGATTATTATATTTATCACATGCTTGTTAATATTAAGTGGAACTTACTTAAGTGATTAACCATGTATTGATAATATTTATACATAAGTTTGGTTTATTTTAGTTCCATCTTGCATACTTTTTTAATTCATTAATTATGTGATCGTGAAAACACATCCATAATGATAAACCATGCAACTGATAGAAATAAAATAATGTAAAGGGCATGATTATGAGCATTTTTAATGGTTAGTTTATCAAGAAATTGATAAACTAACCCTGAACTAGGGGATAAACACCTTGAACCTTTTGGGTTTACGTCTTTCCACCTGTAAACCTTTGTATCTCTTGGGATTGGTTTCTTCTCAGCTCTAGCTTGAACTACCTCCACTAGATCAGGAGATCCATCCATTACATATGATTTTTAAATCACACACCGGTGAGGGGTAAAAAGGGGGTTTACATAAAAGAAAACATGGGCATGCAGACCCTACATATTAACGAGGAGAGATAGATTGTAGTCTAAAAATTTAATTTAACAAATAAATTAAAAGTGAAACCAATCACATACAAAGGTCTGGTCTAGCTCATGATCATCCACATACATGCAACGAGTTACACAATTAATAAAACTAAAATTAAATTATTTAATCAATCTTATTAAGATAAATTTCACTGGAATCAATTAATTATTATCTTTAATTAATCAATACTTTTATCTTAATTACTTTTCTGAATTTTCTTGAGATTCTCATCCTTGTACATAAATGTACCTTTTAGGTAACCTGGCGAATACCTGTTCGAATCTACCCTACATGTATTATATTCATATACTATTTTACTCTTCTCACATATGGCATACATGATGCTTAAATTCATAGAGTAACAACCTGTAGACTGATTTGTACATGAAAAGTAGTTCTAAACATTACATAAACATTACATAAACATTAAAGTTTTAACTCTCTGTAATTTGGTAAAGTACACGACATGTAGTTCTGACTACACGTCGTGTAATACCTTTACCATATTTCCCAAAGTACACACCTAGGGACTGAGTGTGTGAGGCATACTTTGGATATTTCAGAGTACACGACATGTCTAGTGATCCACACCCTGTGTTGTCTCCATGATACATAGTTACCGGTCAGCTCAATCCATGTATGGGATACATGTATTTTCCCTTGACCTGAAGGGACTACAAGCCATGTTTAGTGGGACACATGGCGTGTAATCCGGTAAGCATGTGCCTATATTTCCCGATCAACATGCAGTGTAAAATTAATTACACCACATCTAATAAATGCATATGGATTGAGTAATTTCTGAATTACTCCCGATGTGCTGAACACAACTACACAACATGTAGTCTAGATTACACAACGTGTATGGTATAGAACATGATGTGCAAGTCCGAACACACGATGTGTACTTTTGAGTCACCTGGAAAGAATCGCCGGTGCCTCTTGATGAGTTCCTCAATTTAATTTTAATCCAAAAATTATTCATTTCTATTAAATCTGTGAGAAATGAAAGAGGTAGAATAGATCTTGAAATCAAGATTGCAAGAATTATTAACCTTGAATTGACAAACTAAATTATTAAATCATAAATCATCAGTGAATTATTTAAATAATTATAAATGATGATAAACCTAGATATGATACCACTTAAAGGATATGAACACAACAGAAGCGTGGCAGTTGGGAGGGCCCAAATTTTCCTTTTTCATAATCAATGACCAATCCAGGATCAATACGATGATAAATTCTAGTATCCATGGATTAAGATCAAAGATCTAGACAAAAGAATAAAAGGTCACCGAATCCTAGAGAGAGGATCTTGTGTATCATGTTTATAATTAATTTAAATAATTTATGTAGAAATTAAATACCTGGATCCTCAGTACTTTCTTTATTGATGATGTTGATCATCTGGAATGACCCTTTTGGATTTTCTTGTTGTGCTTTCGAGGATCCAAACCAGAATCCCTCTATCGGTGATCCACACATGTTCTAATGGCCTCTGATCAACACTACTTGTTATTTGGGTGCTAGCACAGTGACGCGAGTGTCTTGCATCAGTCATTCTTGATATCCTGTTCTTCAGTCTTGAAGAAAATCTCCCATTCTTGAGAGGGGATAAGAGAGGATTGGAGAGAGAAATTTCTTTGGCTCAAAAATTTTCTCACCACTGAAAATTTGGTTCACAAGGCGTAATGGCACAATTGATGTACTTGTCTATTTAAAGACATGGGGTTTCAGTTACAATATTTAATTGTGTAATAACAATTAAATAAATTCATAACCTTATAGAAAACTCATGCTACAGAATAACAATAACAACACCATTATTCACGGTGTGCCAACTTGCACAAAATGGAATCATAAATGAAATCCCATGCCACAAAATGATAACAACATTATTATTATTTTTTCTTGTGCCAACTAGTTAAATAATTATTTACCCTCTTGAAAATAATTATTTTACTACCAGACCGACCTTGGTCTACTCGAACTCCACTACCATTTATTGAACACCTGAATAAATAAACAAACAAAAAATTTATTCTTTTAAATAAATATTTTATTTACAAATTAGTAAATAAATATTTATTAAATGTTCAATAAAATAAATAAATAAATTTTATTTAACTTATGAAATCTTTTTAACTTGAATAAAATTCTTCCACGGTCTTGAGAATAATATTTATCCCATTAATTAAATTAAAATAGAATTTAATCTAGACCACAAGAAATACTTAGTGTGTGACCCTATAGGATTCTTTCTCATTGGAATTAGGCAGGCTTGCCTAAAGTCCAAGAGTACTATCTAGAAACAGGTCAAGGAACCCAAGATAATTAACTTAAAGTCACAACGACGACATCCACATTCAAATGCTCACTGTGTAATATAATCCGTTTATCTCAATATCTCATCAAGCAGGTTCCGTGATAGTGTTATCAACCTATTTTCTTAATACATCTTTCTTTGAATACATGAAATAAACTCATCAATACCCTATGGCCATGGAATTTAGGGTGATGGTTCTATTTCAATCAAAGGGTTGAGATATCAACTTCCATAAATGGAAGGGACAAATACTTACTTAACTTATCCATTAATAACATGTCACTTGTGACACACCCAACATACCCTATTTCCCGCTAACATATGTCATGAAATTTTTTGTTAGTAAATCAAAGTGCATGAGTCATGACTGACATTAATGATAATATTAAAGTCTAAGGGCCATTACACACAGTCGCAAATAGTAATACCCGATAACACAAAAACATGCAGAATTTCTACAAGTGGGTCTATTCTCATAACCTCCTGACTTGGAGATTATGAAGTGCAAATTTCATGAGAAGAAGTCTCATATTCTTATAAGTTATTGAATGTAACAGTCTGTATACTATGTGTCCCATCATAGTATTTCATCCAACTGTAGAACTATATTTAAGAATATTGTCATATCACTTCAAGGTTCTCATCATAACGGGGAACTGCTATGACTTTGTTAATGCAACAAATACTATATGACATTATTACATCATAGTCATGTAGAACAATAAAAAATATGTAATAAGATGTTTAATATTTAAATACATTAATTATTCATGTAATAAAAGTATAAAAATTTGGTTCTAAGACCCCTCCTCTAACATATTTTGAGGCATTTCTGACATTAAGCAGTGGTGAGGGGGAAGATGAGGCCAAAATGGTTTTTAGTGGGGGGAGGTGGTTAAGGATATGTCGATTTCTTTAAAAAATATAGATAAAATTTTAAACAAAACCAAAAATAAATACTATTAATTTACAAAATCATCCTTAAAAAGGGGATGGAATATTGTTTTCTCATTTTTTAGCAGTTTGTAAAATAAAATCTACCCCCCATATTTACAAAATTTCTTGTAATTGGATATTCCTTTGTGGAAGAGTTTAAATCTTGTTATGAGATATCCTAGATGTGCCATAGTAGTTGGAGGTTATGGTAACTTATGCGAATTCTTCATATTGGACATGAATAACTTTTATACTATCCTTTTTATGGATTATATAAAACATTTTTAGGCTTATGTTGACTATTACTGAAGTCATGTGTCATTCACTTTTCTAATCATAAAGGAGTATACATTTATAAGAGAATAAGATTTCAAGGTAAGTAAATCTAGGATAAACCTTAGTAAGTTGGGATCAATTACAACATAGATATACAAAATAGTCTTTACAACTGAGCCAATAATAGTTCCATCTTTGTTTCCTCATATGTTGGACTATTTTTAGGATTTATTCCCTTATGATTTCTCAAGATTTCCTCATGAGAAGTAGGTTGAGTTCATGATTGACCTTGTCTTGGGTGATGATCCCATATCAATACCTTATTATCATATGAAATCAGTCATGTAAAACCCTAATATTTTATGATATAATTATTTATAATTAAATTTTAATTTTTTGATAGATTTTTTACACGTAACACTGAGTTTATGAGAACCAAAATATACTACTAAAATATTATTATTTAATATGATATTTATCAACTAGATGTTATATTGGTGGGTCCGAATAGGTATGACTAAATAATGATAAATTTATGTTTTACACATGTATAAAATTAATTCATTAGTTATTAATAAATTATAAATGAAAATAAAAAAAATGTGAAAATAAAAGAAATGTTTTTTTGGAAAACTATTTTTATGAATGCTATGTGTTTTTATCTTAATAAATTAAATTAATCACTATTAGTGAATTATTTTAATGAAATTTTGATATTATATATTCAATCAATTATTTTAAAATCCATTTTTAATTTTTTTTCTAGTAATGATATGGGACTAAATCACGTTTTATGCTTAAAAATGAATTTTTCTAAAAAATAGTTTTCATTGCATTTTGAACACTTATTTTAAATTGAATTTATACCACTTATAGAAATTGATTTTTGAAAATTTATTCCATATTTTTAATTAGGAGTTCCAAATTTGGTAAATAGGTCACATTTAGTTTTAGGCATTATGAATAGTTACGATGGTAAACTTTTTCACCTTGGTAATGGGTAAATCGGGTTATCTTAGGGTAAAAATAAATGTTAAGGCCAAAAATTTTAATATTAATTATTATTGTATGAATTTAATTTTAAATTTATTATATTAGGATCTAAATTTATTTTTTTAAAGGACAATTTTCTATAAAAATGACCTATATAATATTTAAATCAAAGAAAAATATAAAATGTCACTCTCTTACTTTTAAATATCTCTCATGTGTTCACATATGTCAAAAATAAAGTTATTAAAAAAATATTAATATTTATTTAGAGAATAATGAAATTATTATAATTATTTTAATTTATTTATAATTTTTAGTAATTATATAATTATCTTAAATTCCTATGCAATGTCAACACAATATTTCTTCAATTAATAGAGAAATAAAATAATTGATATTAAAAATAATAAAAGTAATATAATTTTAGTGTTTTATAGTATTAAAAATATTTTATATATGAATATAATATATTAGTGGTATATTAAAGGATTATATTTTAATTCCATATTTATCTTGGTATCTTTAGTGTTAAATTAAATGAGTAGTGTCAAAAATGAAATTAATGATATTTTATGAAAATAATATATTATTAAATTATTTAAAAGTCCTAAAAATATTTAAATTGAAAATTGTGGATAAAAATGGTCTAAAAGTTCCTCCATTTACCATTTATGATCCAATTTTCACCTTATAAGTAAAATTATAACTCTTTAAG
Source organism: Viscum album (assembly GCA_963277665.1). Taxonomy (NCBI): domain Eukaryota; kingdom Viridiplantae; phylum Streptophyta; class Magnoliopsida; order Santalales; family Viscaceae; genus Viscum; species Viscum album. Next base: position 24,196,917 of record OY728132.1, on the reverse strand, counting down.
AGTGAAAAATATGTTACCGTGGTTAAGGTTAAAATAGGTTAACTAAGGGGTTAAACAAAAAGATAAGGTTTAAAACACCCATAAAACCTATAAATTTTTATTGTTTGATATTATTTGAAGCAAATAATACTTTATATTCAAATATATGTACATTTAAAATCATTTTTATAGATCATGACATTTTTATATTTTAATCTTTTAAGAAATTTGAAGAGTGCCTCTCCGTCACTTATAAAAGGGAACCACAACTTTTTCTTATTTACACCACATTAAGCCTTATATATTGAAAAAAACAACCATATTATCTTATTAACATCCTTAGAAACATTATATAGGTTATTTTATTCACAAAAGACCAACCCTAGGATTATTAAGAGTGGATTTAAAAGAGTTATTTCAAAGAAGAGGTAATCACCTTAACCAATCACTTTCTTTTTTTAATTCTTCTTTTACCTCCTATAAATATGTGGTATTTCTTATAAAATAACAACTTAAATATAATAAATAAACTTAAATGTTTTTATTATTATTAAACCACCATTATCTACCCTATTTCCCATCAAATAGGAAGTGAAAGTATCGCTCATGCGTACATGCAACTTACTGTCTCCACATAGTGATACCATTCTTTTTTAATCACCATCATTTATAGATGGGTATTATGAAGGGTTTAATGTTTATATATGTTATTTATGTAATATGTATTATTATTTAATTATAATATCACATCTACCTTCTTACCTTCCAATCTGTTGGAAAATGATAACCTCACTCATACGTACGTGTATACCACCACCACCACGAAGCAATGCGATTTTTTTATTTCTGCTTTACATAGATTGTAATAAGGATGGATTTGATGAATATATATTATTTATATAATATAATAATGATGAAATACAGGTTAATTATTATTTATCTTTCTTTCTTTCCATTCATCAAAAAGTGAAAACAACGTTTCGGCATATGTATGGCCTACCGTCTTCATAAATAGTGTAATTCATTTATCTATCTCTAAATTTTATTGAAGACTATAAATAAATATATAATGAATATATATGATATTTATATAATTAATTCATGGATATTATATAATTATTATCAAATTATAAGTACTAGAACCACTGAACTGAAATTCTTATGAAAAAAATTAAATAGTTAATACACGAAAATAATGATTTTAATATGGAATTATTGATAGATGGGTGTTGAAATATTATAAATGGATTATATATGATATTATAAATATGTAAATTATTCTTTTATATATTTATAATAAATTTAAATTTATTATATAGGAGGATAAATAACTTTCACTATAAGTGGAACTCGAGGTAAGGGTTTTATGTTACAATCTCATTATTTACTAGTATTGTTTATGATAATGTTTCCAATGATGAAATTTCATGATATAATTCTAAAAAAACTCAAATATTTTATTCTAATATATTTATTTATTTATAAAACATGTTTTTATTTCATTTTCCTCCCTTTAATAACTCAATATAAGAAAATATTTTTTAAGGAAAATAGACTTTATTTCTCTATTTGATTAAAAATCCTTTATATTACTTGTCCATGTTTTCTAAAAATGTTTTCGATAATGTTTTTAATATTATCCTATGACAATTTAAATAAATTTTTATCCTTTTTTTTTAATTTTTAAAAAATGGTTACAAATTAATCTTCTTTTCATTTTATAAATGAGGTATTTTATACTTTTTACTGAAAATGTGAAAGGAATATTTGTTTTAATATACACAAAATTAAAAGAATTTTATACCATCATAAAAACTTAATGATTTGAATATTAATTTAAAATTTTACAAGATTACTTTCCTAAAATATGTTTTCCTTAATATTAATATTTTTTTAGATTTAATGAAGTGATTTTAGAATGAAAAGGTTATTTTCTTCAAGAAATATTCTAGATACCTTTTAAATGTATTTTCTTCCGAGACAACATACCTTGATATTAATTTTGATTTAATAGGGATATGATCCAATGATAACATCCAGTTTAATTCTTTGGATGACTTCTGATGATGAGGATTTAAGGATGATTCTATGAAATCCATTCTTTTTCAATGGGTTAACTAAGTTATGAAAACCATTTCTTTTCCACAGGTTATGTTATGATAAAATGAAGAAATGTTTATAAAAACCATTTTTTTCATGGGTTATGGTATGATTAATGATTTATGATATTATAGAACAAAAATTTATGTTTTTTATTATGTTATGGTTGGGACCCAAATAATATACCCTCCAATGAATTGGGTAAATATGGATATCTTATGAGATATCCAGGGTTGGAATGGGGAGTGAACCTAGTTTAGTAAGAGAATCTGCACACTATGATAGTCTTGAGAGTGAAACTTAAATACAATGATGGTTTAGGGAGTGAACACAATCCATTATAAGAGTCTCAAAAGAAAGCCTTGAATACTAAGGAAATGAATTTCAATGCTTATGTGTATGCCAGAAACTTATTCATTATGATAATTTTATGCTCTCATGGCTTATATTATTTAATTCATTTATGTTTCATGTCTTATGAACTTCCTATATTTATTACATGATTCAATATTATGACTTATGATATGTAGAGTTTGGTTTTTAAATGTTATTATCATGTTATCATACCCTTATAATCATGTCATATTTAAGTAATCATTGATATAACCCCTATTTACCCTTACTAATAATCAGATCTCACCCTTTCTTATATTTTACTTACCCAAGTTATGAAGAAAGGTATTCTGTATTATATGTCTAAGAAGGATTCTAGTTATGAAGAACATAGTGTAAGATGATATGGTTTACTTATGAACCAATTGTTTATGTATCCATGTTTCCAAATGCACAAGACCTATAAAATTATAGTGTGGATCATTATGTTATTGGAATGAATATTCATCTATTAAGATGAGGTATTTATGTAAGAAAATTATGGGTCACTATAGTTAGTATTAAAGTAAGGTTTAGTTAACCTATGGAAACTAGGATGATAAATCTTTAGTGATAACCCTTAGTATAATCCTACATATAGGATAACACCTTAATTTATGGTAAATAAAGGATTGTGGTTTACTAGAAAAACATCCCTATCTATATAAGGTCCCAAACCCGAAACCAGGTTTCAGCCCTTACAAATGCCGTGTAATATTTTTTTTAAAAGAGACATGATTAAATACACAGTGTTAAATACAACAAAGGACCTTTTCCAATCTAGGTTTTGGAAAATTAGATACATAAATTACATTACAAAAAAAATATACAAATTGAAAACAATGATTCTTCTGCATGTTTCTTCCACAACAGAGTTTCAACGAAGCAAGTATGCTAAACCTGAAAAGTGTTTATAATATGTAGGGTGAGAATAAAATGCTCAGTAAGGGGTTTCAAAAGAATTGATAAATTTATTAAAGCATCCCTTGAAATAAATATAAATATTTTAAACAGATTTTCACAATTACTTGAATATATATAGGAAAACGGTATTTCACAAAATAGTTATGTTTGAAAGCAATTGAGAATTATCCTTTGAAATTATTATGTTTCTGTGGGTCGTTAATAATACTTGGAAGACCATTTTTAAAATCCATACATACATCCACTAGTCTTCACTAAGACTTATGGGTTCACTCCCCATAACGTCAAGAAACTCATAGTTCCAATTTTGAAAACATTTTCCCATGGACCTGCCTTTCTTATTTCTTACCCAAAATAATTTCCAAAATACTTACATAATATTATGTTCTTAGAAAGAAAGAAATCTTCCACATGTCATCACCATTTCCTCAAAATGTTTCAAAATCATTTTAGAGAGAGTCACATACTAAAAACACACACTTTTATTTGAAAACCATAATTGCATGAAACATTGGTTTAAGTGCGTGAAAGATTACATAATGATTCAAATGCCTCACATGAGCTAGATGATGGATATACCTATTCATGCATGGCATTCTAAGAGATATAGATGTGAGTTCACACATGAAATAATAACTTGACCCATAACTACACATAAAATAATAACAATTATCACATGTAATTATGTAAACAAGGTGAAAATAGGAAATTATTCATACATAAATCTCTAAACACTAATTTATTAATTGATAAATACCATTTATATCTTCTAAGTAAACGAGAAAGAACAAATCCACTTATTGTGTTCATATTTTTATGCATGTATATGTGTACATATATATGTATATATATATATATATAAATATATACATACACACATGTATGTATGTAGTTTGAAAACATGAAACCCTTACAACCATAATATTTGATGGTAAAGATCATTTAAAACAAGAAGTCTTATCATATATATAAATTGGATTAAAAATATAAGGTTTTACACACACACATATAACTATATATATATATATATGTTCACAAAACAAATGAAAAATAATAAAATCCCTTACTTGATAGTGGAAACTGAAAGGGATAGTGTAATCTGCTACTTGCATAACAATATAAACCTAAGAAATTGGTATGACTCTGTGTTCTATCTACATGAAGGAGGAGTTCTCCCTAGTATCTATTTATATAAAAAATGCAGGTTCCTTATGCATGGGTTATTTGTATTATTTGTTTGTTTTTTTAATTCAAAACTAAAGAAGGACTCATAACGACCACCGTTCATTCATTACACTATATTTATATATTATATTTATCAATTTTTGTTAACTTTGTAAGGGTCATTTATTTATTCCTCAATCAATCACGGGTCACTAATTTTTCCACAAGTCACCATTAATTTCTATGCCACTTTATAAATTATTAGCATTTTTTAATATCATTTTGTTATTTTTTTACTTGTTTCACCCTTTTTTAAACTTTACATGAATTTTATTTCTTTTTAAATAATTGGTTTTAGAATTTTTTATAAATATATATTTTTATATTTTATATTTTTTAAAATATATATATATAGTGTGTGTGTCTTATTAATAAAAAAACACATATTAAACACATATTTATAATTATATATAATTTATATTTTTCATAAAACGTTTTTCTTATTTTTTTTGATGTTTTATTATTAAATTTTGTTTTTTTATCTACTCTCACATTCTATCCCTCCTATTATAGGTTTTCTCACTTTATTTTTCATCTCACACAAATCCATTTTTCTTTTAAATTTCATTTTCTATTTTCATTTTTTTATTTGTCATTAACGTTTTGTGTTTTTTTTCCACACACCTTATCTCTCCCACGTTTTCTATATTCATCATTGAATTTTATACATCTTTTGTCAAACCCATAATTACTATTATATTATAATTTATTATATTAATAATTTATTATATTATCATCATTTTTTATCATGAATAATTAAAATATTATGATATTAATTCATTCATTTTAAAAAAAGTGATGTTTCATCAAAATAAAATAGTGGCGCTTATATATATATAAAAGTTTTTTATATGTTTTAACCTTTTTTGTTCAAATCATTCAACATTAATATATATATATATATATTATTTTTTTATATTAATATAACTATATAACAATATTTATAATTTTAAACTTTTCTAGATAAAATATATTATCTTAAATATAATAATAATTTTCTTTAAAAAAATACCATTTATTATCAATACTATTTTTTTACTATTATTATCATAAAAATATTAAAAACATGTAAAAAAATATTTAAAAAGAATATACATTGTTCATATTAATAATTTATTAAAAACATTAAATATTAAGAAAAACTTTTAAATAAATAATATATTTTAATAAAATACTTTTATTTAATGAAAATAATATTTCTTATAAGTAATATTTTATAATGTTAAATAAAAACATTATTTTTATTACACAAAAAAATTTAGTTTTATAAAAGTCATAATTAAAAATCTTTCAGAATAAATATTTAAATAAAATATAAGTACTATTTGAAATTCTTGGGGTGTTACAATATAGATAATACAAGTGGACATGGTTTTATAATATATTCATCTATTGTTAATAACCCCCAAAATAGTTGATTAATTATATTTCATCCATTATTCTGGTCCATGGTAAGTGTTCCCTTAATACAAACCTTTTTAACAGTCCTGAGGGATATTCTTGGGTTAATTCACATTTTATTTATGAACCATTATAAAGTTTTTGAATAGATGATGACCATGGATTACCTAGGTTAAACTTAAGTTGTTATAGATTAAAAATAAGTTCTCATGATTTAGATATCTTATAAATTATTTTTCATAGTTATATGGTTTCCCACTATGATTATTGTTTCTCAAACTATGATTTTTGGTTTTATTAAATGGATGAAACCTGAAGGAAACATATTAATACTAAATTTTAAGGATAATGAAATGATTTTTCACATGATAAACCAAATTATATAGGGTATGGAATAAAAAATATTGTTTCTATGCTTATAAAACTTTATAAAGTTATGAATCATGTTGAGATTCCAAACGATAAAAGGAGGGAATAACTTTCTATCAATGAAAAGAACAATTAAAAAGATCAACAGAATAAAACAACCACACTCCAATTTTTTAAATTCATGGAATATGGGTATTATAATAATTAGTGTTAAAATTCCAAGGTTAATTATGATTATATACATTAGAAACCTCTTAATCCTAGAGAAAAAGTTAAATATCATACAATCACTATTTTTGATGCGGATAATTAAGTGGTGAAATACACACTTACCATCAAATCCAGAACTACTTATGTCTTATTTGATTATGGGTTAATCCAATCCTTTATATATAAATTTTTTTATAAGGGTACCACCATACCACCTCAATTATTATATTTTTAATTAGCAGTGAAAAACCTAATAGTATAATGATCACATCAAAAGTCTATGATTCTTCTATAATTAAATTTTATGGGAATATACTGCTTGAAAATCTCATTATTATAACTCTAGTTGAATGTGATGTTATTTTTTGAATATATTGGATTTATTTACATAAAGAGTACATAAATTTCTGATAAAGGGAAGTCACATTTGATATTTTGAACCAACCAATGATAATCTATAAATGCAAGGATAAATATTAACTTCCAATGGAAATTATATTTATTTTATGTGTCTTGATTCCCATTCCAAATGGTTATTATCTAAGATGGTTGGAGAGAAACTCAAAATAGGTGATATGACTATTGTGTGGGAGTTTTTTAATGTATTTATAAAATAATTTATTGTTCTTCCACCAAATTGTAAAGTTGAGTTCTCAATAGAACTCATACCTGGTGATACACCTATTTCAAAGACTCCCTATAGAGTAGCCCTGACTGAGTTGTAGGAATTGAAGAAGAAACTCTAGGAAAATATTTAGAAGAAGTTTATTTGGAAATTTATTCCACCTTGGGGTGAACCATTAAATTTTTATAAGAATAAATATGGATCAATGTGACTCTAAACTGATAATATGGAACTTGAAAAAATCAAAATCAAGAATAAGTATCCTCTTCCTCATATTAATGACTTGTTTGATCAACTACATAGAGCTTTATAATTTTCCTAGATTGATATTTATTTTGGATATCATCAATTGAGGGTTAAGAAGAAGGATATAACTAAGACAACATTACATAAAATGTATATAAATTATGAATATATAGTGATTACATTTAGTCTTACAAATTCCTCCACTGTTTTCATGGATTTGATGAATAGAGTCTTTAGATATTACCTTGATCAGTTTGTGATAGTCTTAATATATGATATTATTATATATTTAAAGTGAAAAGAAGAGCATAAAGATCACTTTAGAACTATACTAAAGACTCTAAATAAGAAAATTTGTACAAAAAATTTACAATGTGTTAATTTTATATATAAAAATTTTCATTTTTGAGTCATATAATATCAAGTGAGTATATATTAGCAGATCCATAAAAGATAGAAGTTATTGAACATTAGCTAAAACTAACCACTATGATTGAGATCCAAATTTTTATTTCTTTATATGGATATTTTTGGTGATTTTTTGAGAATTTATCATGGATGTCTAATCCATTCATCGGGTTAACATAGAAGGCAACCAATTTCTATTGGATAGATGAATGTGATGAAAATTTCAAGGAACCAAAAAAAAGGTTAGTCAGTGCACCTATGCTTACACTATCCTATTGAGAAGAAGGGTTTTTAATCTATAGTGATGCATCAAAAAAGGAACTTGGGATCATCCTCATGAAGAATGATATGGCAATAGATTATTCCTCATAACAATTGAAGGTTCATGAGAAAAACTACCAAACTAATTATTCGGATTTACCTGTGGCAATTTTTACATTAAATATATGGTGAATTTATCTTTATAGATAAAGGTGTGATAGGTGTGATATATATATATATATATATATATAGATCATAAAAGTGAAAAGTATATATTTACTCATAAAGAGTTGAATATTTTCTAGAGAAGATAATTGTAGGTGATTAAAGATTATGACTACTCAATACATTAGCAAATTAGAAAGTGAATAAGGTGGCCAATGCTTTGAGTTGAAAGGATTATACTAGCTTATCTATGATTAATATAAAAAAAGATCCAATATTTCTATATTTGAAAAAATAGATCTAGGAATCTTTAAGGAAGGGGATAAATATTATCTTTCTCAAATTAGTGTTCAACCATACATCCATGTGATAATTAAAGAGGTGCATAAGTAAGATATGTAATTATAGAATAAGGTTAGAAATGTTCATAAGTTTAACCTTGTTTGTGATGGAATGATAAGGTTTATGAACAGTTTATGTGTTCAATCTATACCATATTTAAAGGAGCTATTGGATGAGTATCATAATTCATCATTCTCTATTCATCCTATAAGTATAAAGATAAATAGATATATGAAAGATTATTTTTGGAGAAATAACATGAAGAGAGATATTGAAAAGTATGTATTTCAGTTCTTGGTATGATATAAAGTTAATTATAAGTGATAGAAGTCTAAGGGGATGTTATAAACATTAACCATACTATAATGGAAATGGTAAAAAATCACAATTGATTTTGTCTTTGGACTCACCAAAATGTTTAAAGGAAAAATTTCTATTTGGGTTATAGTCAATAAACTTATAAAGTAAGAATAATTTATTTATTTTAGAGAAGATTTATCCATTGATCATATTTTCAGAATAAACATTAAGAAAGTGGTAAGGTTACATGGAGTACCACATTCTATTATATCTAATCAATATTCAAGGTTTATCTTGAAGTTATGGTGAAGTCTTTAGCAGGATCTAGATATAGAGTTGAGTTTCAATATATCTTATCATCATAAAATAGATTGTTAGTTTACGAGAAACATTCAAACCATATAGGATATCATGATATCTTATTCTATGGATTTCAAAGGTGGTTGTGATTAACACATTCTTATAGTTGAGTTTTCTTATAGGAGTTGCTTTCACTCAAGCATTCAAATGGATTCTTATGAATCCCAATGTGGAAAGAAGTATAGAACTCTAATGTGTTGGGATAAATTTGAAGAAATAAAGATATCAAGACCTGAGTTAACTGAGAAAATGGTAGATAAAGTTAGAGTCATTCAACAACAAATTTATTCAGTTCAAAGTAGATATAAAAGTAATGTTAACAATCATTGATGAAATCTTGAATTTGAAGTTGGTGAGAAGGTACTTATATGAATTTCTACATGGAATAATTTTATGAGATTCAAAAATAAATGAAATTTGATCCCTAGATATATTTTTCCCTTTGAGATACTTGATCGAGTAGAAATGGTAGCTTATCACTTGGTGCTTCCACCAAACCTCTCTGAAGTTCATGATGTGTTTTATGTATCACTCCTAAAGAAGTACATAATTGATCATTAACATGTATGAAACTTATAGACCATATCACTGGAATGTGATCTTTACTATTAAAAAAAACCAGTATAAATCTTGGATCATAGTGATAAAGTGATATTGAACAAGACTACTGACCTAGTTAAATATCTTTGGAGGAATTAAACATTTTAAGAAGAAACTTAGGAACCTGAGGATGTAATGAAACACATATATCCTAATATTTTTATATTAAAGAGATGTAATTTCAAGGGATAAATTAATTTTAAGGGGGTTAAAATCTAACACTGATATATTTTATGATATAGTTTTCTATAATTAAATTTTATTTATTTTATATCTTTCTATACATGAAACATCAAGTTTAAACGAATCATGATATACTACTAAAATATTATTATTTAATGTGAAAATTATCACCTAGACATTGAATTGGAGGATATGAATAAAACTAACTAAGATATGAAATATTTATGGTTTACACATGTGTAAAATTAATTCATTAGTTATAAATTAATTAAAAATGAAAATAAAAAATAATTTGAAAATAAAGAAGATTTTTTTTTATAAAAAAAACTTTTTTTTATGTGTGCAATGTGTTTTATTTTAATAAATTAAATTAATAAATATTTTTGAATGATTTTAATGAAATTTATATATTATATATTCAATAAAATGTTTTAACATTATTCTAATTTTTTTTTCTAGGCATGGGATATGAATAAATCCAATTTTATGCTTAAAAAATATTTTTCTAAAAAATGGGTTTCGTCGCATTTTTATCAATATTTTAAATTGAATTTGTTATAATTATAAAAATTGAATTGTGAAAAATTTATTCCATATTTAGAATCATGAGTTCAAAATTTGGTAAAGTGGTCCCTTTTATTTTTAGGCATTATGAATAGCAACTATGGTAAAATTGATCATCTCAATAAAGGGTAAATCAAGTTATTTGAGGTTAAAACTAAATGTTAAGGTCACAATTTTTCATCTTAATTATCATTGGATGAAGTAAAATCAAACCTTATCACTTTATCCTATAAATTTAATTTTAATGTACACTTTTACCTAAAAACTACCTATATAATATTTAAAATAAAGAAAAATACAAAATGTCACTCTCTTACTTTTAAATATCTATTATGTGTTCAGATAGGGAAAATGAATTTTGTGAATGAATTTTAGTGGTTATTTTAATAATAATGACATTATTTTCAATATTTTAATTTATTTATAATTTTTGTAATTATATAATTACCTCAAATTCCTTCACAATGCCGACGCAATATTTCTTCAATTAATAGAAAAATAAAATAAATGATTTTAAAAATATTAAAAGTAATATGATTTGAGTAATTTATTTTGTTTTAAAAATTTATAGTTTAAAATAAAATATTATTATTGTATTAAATGATTATATTTTAATTCCATATTTATTTTTTTGTCTTTAGTGTCAAATTAAATGAATAGTGTCGAAAATGACATTAATGATATTTTATAAAAAATAATATTTTATTAAATTATTCAAAAAACATAAAAATATTAAAATAGGTTAAGATTGATAATATATGGTTTAAAATTTCATATATTTTCCATTTATGAGCTGATGGTTACTTTATATGTAAAATTATAAGCCTTTATGAGTGAAAAAGATTTTACCATGGTTAAAGCTTAAATAGGTTAACTATGGTGTTAAACCAAAAGACAAGGTTTAAAATACCACTAAAACCTCTAAAAATTATATTGGTTGATTGAATTTAAACCAAATCATAACTTATATTAAAATATCTATCCATTTGGAAGCATTTTTATAGAGAATTACTTTTTTCATATTTTAATCGTTTAAGAAATTCCAAGAGTTCCCCTCCTCTCACTTATAAAAGAGAACCACCCCTTTATCTTATTTACAAAAAATTTAGACATGTATATTGAAAAAAACTACCATATTATATTATAAAAATTATTATCTAAATTCTACAGGTTGTGATATTCCCAAAAAACCAACCCTAGGATCCTTATGTAGAAATCTAAAGGAGTTCTTTTAAAGGAGAGGTAATCGCTTTAACCGATCACATAATTTTTTAGTTATTCTTTTTCCTCTCCTAAATATGTGGAATTTATCATCAAATAATAACTTCAATATCATAAATATAATAAAATTTTATTACTATTATTAAACCACCATTTATCGCCCTCTTCTTTATCAGATGGGAAGTGAAAGTATTGCTCATGCGTATGTACGACTTACGGTCTCCACGCAGTGATACAATTAATTATTCATCACCATATTTTATAGATGAGTATTATGATGGGTTTTATTTTAATATATGATATTTATTAAAGAAATATGCTTTTATAATGATAATATAATATTTACTTTTTTACCTTTAAATCTGTTGGAAAACTATAATCTCTCTTGCGCGTACGAGTGGGCTACCACCCCCATAAAACGACATGATTCATTTTTAATTTCCAAATTATATGGATTTGATAAGGGTTTATTTGATGAATATATATGATTTATATGATATATTAATTATTATTTAATTTTGGATTATTATTTACCTTCTTTTGTTCCATTCATCAAAAAGTTAAAACAACATTCATGCGTATGTATACCTATCATCTCCATGAATAGTGTAATTCAATTATCTATCTATAACTTTTATGGATGACTATAAATATATATATATATATATATAATGAATATATATGATATTTATATAATTATAAAAATCCTAGATATTATGTAACCATGATCAAAGTAAAAGGGAAAGAACAACCAAACCAAAATTTGTAAGAGAAAATGAAACAGTTAACACCCAGAAATGATGATCTCAATGAGGAATTATTGATAAATGGATGTTGAAATGTTATAAATGTATAATATATGATATTATGATTATTTAATTGATTTTTATATATTTATAATAAATTTAAATTTATTATACTGGATAATAGATCATTTTTAAAGAAAGTAGAACTTGAGGCAAGGGTTTTATTTTACAATCTCATTATTTAATAGTATTGTTTATGATTAAGTTTAATATGATGGAATTTCTTGATATAACTATAAAAAACTCATATATATATTCTTATACTCTGGTTATTTTTGGAGAAAACATGTTTTCCTTTAATTTTACTCCCTTTAAGAACTCAATGGATTGAAATATTTTTTTAAAGAAAATCCATTTTATTTCTCTGTTTGGGTGAAAATGCTTTATCTTCCATGTCTATGTTTTATAAAAATGTTTTCAAGAATTTTTTTAATATTATAATATGATCATTTAAATTCATTTTTACCCATGTTTTAATTTTTTAAAAATAGTTCTAAATTAATCTTCTTATCATTTTATAAATAAAGTACTTTTAATTTTTTACTGAAAATGTGAAAGAAATATTAATTTTAACATAGACAACATGAATGGAATTTACCACCACCATGACTGCTAAATGATTTTAATATTCCTTTATATGTTTCCAAGATTATATTTCAAGAAATAGTTTTCCTAATTATTCATGAAATTTGAAGCAACCCAACCATAGAAGGCTCGGAGCTAGTGTCTGCTGTCAATTACATTGGAATTATTACTAGGAATCAAATATAGAAGGACCGATCAGTTTATTAGTCTTGGTAAACTAGATACATACATGATTATTTCATTAAAAATTAATACAATAATTAACACATAATTTTTTTTCTAAATAAATTCAAGTATACCTTTATTCCATCTAGTATATCTATGCATATCTCTCATAGTACACTTATTGGATTCATGGGGAAAGGAAACATAATAAGGGTGAGCTAAAATTCTCAGTAAGGGAAAAGTACATTGTAATTAATAATGAATCAATAGGAATAAATCAACATGGAAATGTAAATAACTGAACACACATTCCAAGTAATAAAAAGGATGAAAAGGAAGTGAATAAGTAATAAGGAAAGGTAAATGAAAATACATTACATTAAAATAACTAAATAACACAAAATAAATATGGAAAGGTAAGAAGATGAAACACATTATAATAAATAAATGAACTAAAAATGAAATTCATCCATAGATATGTTGATGCAAAATCTCATGGATAACTTATAAATTAATTTAAATGAGGAAAATTATTAATTATTGGACGTCTTGTCTAAGGAACATGAAAACCTATACCATAAAGACCTCAAACAAGATGATTTATAACTATGGATAGAAACCCATTTAATTTGCGCAACTTATTTGTCTCATGAGAACCTATCGATGCATTGAGGATCTATATAAAGTCCGGTCTCCACCCGTCATTACTAGTCCAACTCATTCCTCATATTAAATAACCAAAATAAATAATATGCCTTATCAAATATCTGTATTGAATAAAGAATACATAATTATAAATATTTCCCCAAATAATCAAATAACTGTAAAAGTAGACACAATATGTAAAATGTTATATGGTTTAGGAAATAATAATATCCATGATAACTGAAATGGACAATTTAGGTGAAATTCAGTGTTCAATTATTATAGGAGATTTAATATTTCAAGGGGAATAACAAATGAATCAAGGAAGTGAATGTGAATACTATCCTTGGTCAAATAAATCATAAACCATACGTAGGAATAATAAGGATGGTATCAATACAACATATCCTAAGTGGAGAAAAATAAAGGGTTGTTGTCATTGATGATTATAAATACAAATATCTCTTAAAAAAATTCTTGAAAAAAGTATCCATTATTTTGAAAAAACTTTTCTTAGAAAATAAATTTTATAAACATTTTCTTTAAAAAATAAACCTTTTAAATATTCATAGGAAAATTTAAATAAAATATGATGAGTAAATTCAAACTTTCCATATGAGGTAAAAAGAACATTCCATTTTCACAGTAAAAAGGTTAGAAAAATTACTTGTTCCGAAAGAGACAAGACGATTCCTTTGAAAGCATTAGTAAAAGAAAAAAGGTTAATAATTCATTTAGGAAATCATGTTAATTTTTTTGAAAACATTTTAAAAAAATAGGATTTTTAGAAGAAAATAGGTTCTCCGACTAAATAGATAAATGAAGTGGGGTTTTATTAAAAATATTTTTTAAAACATTTTGAGTGCCAAAGAGTGGGAAAATGGAAATATTACTTAAAAGTGGTCATGAATAACCAAAGTATAGAAAAAATGAAATATTTTATTGAATAATGGTCTTATAATTTCCTCTAATTGAAATACCATTGAAATATCATTAAAATTACTCTTGTGGAAAATAATCCTTAAACATTCCAAAGTGTCCCATACCATATTGAAACATTTGAATAATAAGACTCATAAAGTAATAACATTAAATGAATGTTTTAAATACCATGAAGGTAAAAGTATTAATGATATAATATATCAAAATGGGAAGTAGTAAGACCACACTAACGAAGTAAGTGGTGAATATGATATCTATCTCACAGATTAAAAAAATTGAGATGAGAATCCCTTACCTTGAGTCTGATTTGTATCGTGTGCTTTTATATTAATGAATCAAAAATGTATATTAATTATTTAATTTCTTTATAACCTTTTTCATTTTTATTATTACTTTTATTTCACTTATTACTATGTTTCATACAACTACTTAAACAATTATGTTTACGTCTAGTGTTTTGACCAAATTCGGTTTATGTGTCAAAAACAACTTTGGTAGGTCAATTATGGTCAAAGGGGTCATTATATAACATCTAAAAAATAATAATCATGAAATAATAATCATATTTATACATCAATTATACTTAAAAAAAATCTTTAAATATGGTTATGAAAAATGAATCAATGTTACAATCATGGAGACGGTAGGCCGTACGTATGCATAAGTAATGTTCCCATTTTTCAACGATCATTGTGGGAAGAAGGTAAGTAACAAAATATCTTTACATAATGATAATTATACATAAATACCATGTTATTTAATAATATATATTTATATATATAATTATTATGTTGTAAAATGAATCACACTGTATCGAGGAGGTGGTAGTCTACATGTCCACGACCGACATGATCACTTTTTACTATATAAAAGGGTAATAAAGAAAATGATATATATATATATATATATATTATTTATAGAAAGGTAATTAAGTAATGGATATAATATAGATATTGTGTATGTATTATATGTTTAATTATAATCTTCCTTTTTATATTTCATGTATCATGTGATCGAATCACATCACTTTTAGGAGGTGGTAGTCCACACTTCCACAAATAGTGTTATCATATTTACACAAAATGGAAAGTATAAGGGTATGTGTTATAAAAGTATTAAAGATGCATAAATAAATAATAAGTATCATATATAACATACATAAATAGTGTTTCTATCATAATGACCACCATGAGTGGTGGTAAAGGAAGAATGAACAATCATTGTTTCGGGAGGTGGTAGTTCGCCATTCACATAAATAGTATGTTTGTTACCCATTAGATGGGAGTGTGTGTAAGTGTAGGTTTAAACCTTAACATAAAAAATAATAGTATATACAGGATACTGGTTTTTTACATAATCATGGAATAAGAATAATTTAGGGGGTGGATAATGGAAATAAAAATAAATAGATTAAGAAAAGATATTACCACTTAATCAGGTAGCTCCTTTTGGTTTGTACCAAAAAGCTTATTTGGATTCCAAAATTTAGGTTTATAGGATTAGGGGAGGTATGTTGAGAATATATTTGAGTAGATATTGGACTAAATTAAGTGGATTGAGAGGTGTGATAAAGTGGAATGAGAGGAGTTCTTTTTATAGTGGAGGAGGAGTGACACTCTTGAAATATTTTTACAAAGGAATTCCATACACATTTTTCACATTGCAAGTGGCTACCATAATGGTAAAAATTAGATAAAAGGTATTATAGGGTCAAAATATAGCCATAAAATGGATCTTGTAAAAGTTTCTAGGTCATTTGGTCTCTTAAGATTAAAGTTTAGTTCCTTATTAAGCTTAATTTTACCTTAATCGATGTAATTAATTTTAATTACATTCACTAATATTTTTGGTCAAAAATTAAGTTAAAATTATTATAAATTATAAATTATTATGATTCAAAATATTTAATCTATTTTTCCAAATTCAAATAATTAAACTGGTAGAAATCAATTTAAATTTAATCCCACATACGGGGCGACGATACGAGATTTTAAAGTAAAAACGTTCAAAAGTTTGGTATGTTTTTATAGTAAATTTCAAAGTGAATTTTATTCAAATGACCTAAAATATATTAATTTGTAAAATATGATATAATTAAACTTTAAAAATAATTTAAAATATAATTTAACCCTATAAATAAATAATATGAAAAAGAAGTTTTGAACTAAAATTCAGTATTTTTCACTATTCATTACAAAAAATGAAATTTCAAAGAAAAATACCAAAAATTAACCCTAACCTAATTTTTATGTTTCTATATTAAATATGAAGTTTATTTTTACATATATAATCTATAAAAGTTCCAAAAATTTAATTTAAAATAGGTTCTCAATTAAAAGGCGGTAAAAGAAGCTTAATAAAAATATAGTATTTTATGCATAAAATTGGGTTTGTTATTATATTATGTCTATAAAATATATTGTAAAAATATAAAAAGTATTTTATTGAATATTATATAATATAATATATATATATATATTACATCAATATCACTCACTAATTATAATTAATTTAATTTATTACGATAAAAAAACTTTGTGAGCATAAAAATAGTCTTCTATAAAAACATTATCTTTATATTAATTTGGTTCTTATATTAATATATAATTAATTAGTAACCAATGAATTAATTTAATATTTTTTAAACCATTTATTTTTATAAGTTAGTTAATACTATGCATAATGACTAGTTTATATCTTAAATTAATATAATAATAATATGTTGTTGTTTTGTAAAACCCGATCTTGCATGTAATGTAATCCATTGAATAAACTAATTGTTGCTTATATTGAATGCTAAACCAGTATCACATGAATTTCAAGCTATAAATTATATTGATTTTATATAAAATAGTAAATATATTATAAATTCTCTGGATATTATTGTCAGGACCCGTCCTCCGGGGCCCATGTCGTGACTACCCCAAGCTCGCCTTCCATAGGCCAAGGGCTGACGACTAGCACCGGAAAGGTGTATCTCTATAATGGGAAGACATTGCCTTTAAACCTGCACAAACACACAAATCCAAGAGCACAACAAGAGGCAACCATGGAGTAAACTTCTGTAGTAAAAGTGTGCTGAAAGTAAAGGGGTCGGAATACAAACCCAACTGAAAGGTAGAAGTACAACTGAAAAGTATAAATACAACTCAAAAGTGAAAAATAGCTCCTGGGTCATCCACCTAGGATCCTACCTGAAGGGTAGGTACATCTCACGATCATTAGTCCTTACGTCACGTCATGAAAAATGGTCCACCTCCGAGCACCATCCAGTACTATCTCCCTCAGCCTCGATCAATGTTGTATGTCATCTGAACAAGACACAACAAGGTGCAGAAATAAACCATGCAAGGGAGAGTATAATGATACTCAGTAGGGACCGCGAGACCCCTGATGGTCTCTCAAAGTTCCACAAAGAAAAAACCACAAAGCAAGACCTCAATCAAAAAACACGGGGCAATCATCAACTCTACTTGGGTATATGCCCATACATATACCCAAGTTATCAAAAGATACTTATCTTAAACCCAACATATCCAAGAAGGGAGAGTATCACAAAGGTAACACCACGAAGGTAAAAGTATCACAAAGGTAACTTCACTAAGGTAACACCATGAAGGTAAAATTTCCACACAGGTAATACCACGAAGGTAAAAGTACCACACATGTAATACCATGAAGGTGGAAGTACCACACAGGTAATACCACGAAGGTAAAAGTACCACACAGGTAATACCATGAAGGTAAAAGTACCACATAGGTAATACCGTGAAGGTATAAGTATCACAGAGGTAATACCACAAAGGTATAATTACCACACAGGTAATAACACGAGGGTAGAAGTACCACATAGGTAATACCATGAAGGTAAAATTTCCACACAGGTAATAGCACAAACATAAAGTACCACACAGGTAATACCACGAAGGTAAAAGTACCACACAGGTAATACCACGAAGGTACACTACTATAAATATGTCTTTTACCAGCGCTAAAAATGGCCTTTATCAGCACTAGAAAAGCGTTGATAAAGCCGGCGAAGATAAAGGGGGGGGGGGGGGAGGGGTCCCCTTTATCAGCGCTAAAAAAAAGCGCTGATAAAAGGGGTCTTTTATGAGCGCTGATAAAATTAAAAAAAATAAAAAAAATAAAAAAAATTTAAAAAAATAAAAAAAATAAAAAAAATACTGCCAATCTCAGGGGGGATTTTTACAGCGCTTGAGCCCCCCTTTATCAGCGCTTTCCCGCACCTCCGGCGCCCGCCTGCACCGCCTACACCCTTTATCAGCGCTAGCCTATTAAATCAACCTTGCACGCGCACCCGTGCCTCCACCCGGATTTGAACTCGAGACCTCCCCCCTGCGCACCTAAAGCCTTTGCCACTACCCTATATTGATTTGTTCTCTTATTCATGATATATCTATTTATTTATATATATATTTAGTTATATTTATTCGTATAGTAATATATATTTATATTAATATATATAGTTATATTAATATATATATATATAGTTATATTAATATATATATATATAGTTATATTAATATATACATATAGTTATATTAATATATATATATAGTTATATTAATATATGTATAGTTATATTAATATATATTAGTTATATAAATATTCATATATTTGTATTTTAAATAAAATTGATATTAGTTATTATTTAGATAAATCTAATATATTTTATATGTAAATATGTTTAATCATTTATTTAAAAAATTTAATTTTTAGGTGTGAATATATAAAAAATATGTACATATAGTTATATATTTGATTATAAATAGCAGTGCATTATAAAAAAGGATGAAATTTTAAAGAAATAATATCAATATGAATGTAATACCTTGGAATAAATTCAGTCCCCACCAAAAAAATCCAATAATACCCCCTTAAACGAGGCTGAAAATCCACAAACTGTTAAAAAATCTGGGTACCCCGACAAAAAACTCAATTTTGGAGGCCTTCTGGGCCTCTTTTGGCCTCGAAAAATGCTTTACTAAGGTCCGGGTCACAGCGACGTAGAGCTCGTCACAAGATTCGATTTGATATGTGGTAGAGCTCAAACAGACACCCGGATCAAAAGTTATGGCCGTTTGAAGTTTGAGTTGCGTTTTTAACATATTTTGGATCTTTTTTTAATTTTTTTATTCTTAAAATTGTTATTAAATTACTATTACTCCATAATAATTATCAAATTATTAATTAAAAATATTTTTTTTAATTTTTTAAGAATCCATTTTCACTAAATATCTTATATATTAAGTATATTAAGTGTAAATGTACATTTATACTTGTCTAAAATATATTTAAAAATTATATATTATATTTATATAAATATAACTATATAACTATATTTATATATTAATATATATTTTTTAAATTCTTTTTTTGAAGTCGACCTTTTATCAGCGCTTTTAAAAAAATCGCTGATAAAGGCCCCCCCTTTATCAGCGCTACTAAACAAGCGCTGATAAAGGGGGTCCCTTTATCAGTGCTAAAAAAAGCACTGATAAAGGTCCTCCCCCCTTTATCAGTGCTTTTTCGTTAGCGCTGATAAAGGGGCGGCGCTGGCCTTGCCCAGTTTTGTGGTAGTGGTAGAAGTACTACACAGGTAATACCACAAAGGTACAAGTACCACACAGATAATACCATGACGGTAGAAGTACCACAAAGGTAATACCATGATGGTAAAAGTACCACACATGTAATACCACGAAGGTACAAGTACCACATAGGTAATACCACGAAGGTAGAAGTACCATAGATGTAATACCACAAAGGTAGAAGTACCGCACATGTAATACCACGAAGGTACAAGTACCACAAGGATAATACCACGAAGGTAAAATTACCACATAGGTAATACCACGAAGGTAGAAGTACCACATAGGTAATACCACGAAGGTAAAGACTCATCTCACACCAGGTATTAGTGAATTATAGATGTAGAGATGATTAGTCGTGAAGCTAGATCATCTTATTCTGTTAAGAGGCACTGCTGCTGAACATACGGAGTCTGAACCACATAAGATCGATAGGTACTAACCCCCGAAATGATCCACACAGGATCTGACCTGCCTAGAGTCAATAGGTACTACCCCCCGCAATGACCCACACAGGATCTGCCCCACACAAGATCGGTATGCGTTGACCCACACAGGATCGCTGAGCGCCGACCCACAAAGGATATAACGCACATAAGATCGGTATGCGCTGACCCAAAAAAAATCACTGAGCGTTGACTCACATAGGATCTGACCCGCACAGGATCAGTACTGACCCACACAGGATTTCTCTGTACTAACCTCTGTATGATCTGTCTCCAACCTCCACCTCACTGCCAACTACTGGATTCCCACTCATAGAATGTTTTGGAGAACCACTCCTCAAGACATCGGTAGTACCTCAACCACAAAAAAGTCCCATGAAGAAGTATCCCAAAGGACCACCATGTCGTAAGGGTTCTAACGTGACAGACAACGCGTCAATCGGACGCCCGGTCTGTGACTTATAAGCATTATAGTTCCGAGGGCCCGGTTGGATTCAGATTCGATCCAACCCAGTCATACTCCAACTTTCTCCAAAACTCAAGATAAGTATACCAAAAGGACCACCTCGTCCTAAGGGTTCCGGTTCCACTGACAGTTCATCAAATGGACGCCTGGTTTGTTAGTTACACCCCTTTTCGTGAAACGGGGGTGATCACACATTGGTCCAGCCTGACTCGGTCGGGCCCGTTGGGATACGTCAAAGAGACCGCTTCACAAAAGGGATCCCAAATACACTGACGAAGTGTCTAACGGATGCCCGGTTTGTTAGTTATGGGTGTTTCTTTATTCAGGGACCGGTTGGGTCTGGGCCCGGTCCGACTCAATCAGGTCGGCCCGACGTAACGGGTCCCGGGGTCCACCTGACCCTGCTTGGGTTCGACCCATTAAGGGTCGGCCAGGTTTACTGGATCCGGACTGTCCAGGTCAGCGCTGTTCGGTTCACGGGCTTAGGCTATGGTTGGCCTGGCCCGTCGGGTGGGGGTCAACCCACTCGTGTTGGCCCACTGGGCCGCGAGTCTGACCCGGCCTGTTGGGCGGGTCCGGCCCACTCGGTCGGCCTGCACTGGCTCGGTCCACCCGGAGGCGGACTGTTTCACCCTGCTGGACCCACTCTTGTGGGGCCATTCACCAGCCGGTGGCATGCTACCCCACCAAAATTAATCGGTCGGTCGTTCGGCCGGATGGGTGTCGCCAACATGATGCGGCACGGGCCACTCTGCACCTTCCTGCCACGGCCTGCTGGCCACGACCACTTCCACCGACGACGTCTACAGGCACCATAGTTGTCCCGCGTGGCTGGCTCGAGACGACCACCCTTAGTTGCCATGACACGCCATCACGCGCTACCTTCCAACACCCGCGGTCGGTTGCCACGGGTCTCCTCCGGCCACTGCTGGCCGCCGCTGACATGGAGTGCTGGGGGTTTCATCCACGATTCACTGGACATGCTCCGGTGTCCATTCTTGGTGCCGTCTGCAACTACATCTCTTCCCTGTTACTGCCGTCATAGCATGACCCTCCATCATGCATTTCAATCAAGTTGGAAATTGTCCCCGAGGTTCACATCAAGAACGAAGTAGCGGGGGGTCTGTGCCTTGTTCGTTTGGCCCACGCCCTCCGTGTTAAGGTGATAGAAAGCGGAAGAGGATTTAATTTATCAATTTTTTTTAAAAATAGACCCCTACCTCAAGATTATTGGATAAAATCTGCATTTGAGGGAGAGTCAACATTCATCGTTCCCGCAATAAGCCTCCAACGTTTCCGTTCAAACGTTGTCCTTTGGTTTGTGATTCAGTGTCGCTCGTCAACGCCTATTGGAACTAGATCCATCCTCCAAATGATTAGCATCATGACACTTTATCAGAACTTCATCGCTTGGTGAATCTGTGTCAATACCTCCCCCAAGATTCATATAAATAGGAGAGGGGGAGGGTAAGTAACGATCGTGGAATTTATGGGGGTTCAATTCCAATGATGCTGTTACAAAGGATTTGAAGATTCAATCCATTTAATGGATTGAAACGTCATTGGTACCGCCACTTCCACTTGCCTGTTGGAAGAAAAGAAAGAATTTAAATAAATAAAATAACAAATTTATTTTATTATTCTTTTAAAGAGTCCAAAATATATCTTTTTCTCAAGAACTACAACGGTTTAAGTGAAGCCTCCCTTAAGCGAATACCGGCACTGTGGATTCAATGGCACCCTCAGATTTTTAATCTGAGCACCAGTTCAAAAGTTAGAAAACGTCGCCCGTGTGTTTACTGAACGTTCCCAAAAAAACATTCAGAAAATTATTAACAGTCACCCTGAACTCGCGTCGGTCGAGGTTAGGATTTTCCTAAGGAGAGCACGCCCTCACGAGCTCAATGCTACTCTCATATTTTCAATCTGAGTTACCATTTATAAGTTATAGATTTTAAAATAAAATAATTGTCACTTTATTATTTTTACTTACGGCCAAAAACTAACTTTCACTGGTGGCCCGCACTGGCCAATGTTAGTATCAGCCTAAGAAAATCATACCCTCATGAGTTTAGTGGTACTCTTGGATTTTCAATCTGAGTTACCGATAATTTGTTATAATCATTTTAAAAATAAAATAATTTTATTCAGTTATTTTATTTACGATTATTCCATTTTCGGGTATTCTCACAAGAGGCCTATGCCGAAAAAACTTAAGTCATGCCTAGGGTAAAAATGCCATCATGAATGCAATAGTGCCCTCAGATTTTTGATTCAGGCAACCTTTTATGAGTTATTCTACTTTTTCAAGAAAACTACTTATGTGCACTAAATAAAGCTTATCAAAAATTTGATCGGTCATTCTGGGAACTCTGGGTCTTAGAATCACACGCCGTCAGATTTCACGGTCTCAAAATAATTTCAAATAATTAAAAAAAATTACATGGAAAATCTGGGTCTTTACATTCTCCCCACCTTAGGGATTTTCTTCCCTGAAAGCTACAACATAGACTAAGGAAACAAATGGGGGTACTGATCACGAATCTGAGCCTCCTGCTTCCATGTGCTCTTCTAGAGGTCCCCATGCTACCACCGAACTCGTACTAGAGGGATTGACCATCCATGAAGGACTTGATCCTGTCAATCCTCTATCTCCTCTGGGAACTCCGTAAAAGTAAACCCATTGTCAAATTCCAACTCTCCCTAGTCGATAACATGCGATGGATCATGCATGTATCTTCTCAGCTGTGACACATGGAAAACATTATGCACCCATTGCATCTATGGGGGAAGAGATAAACGGTATGCCACCTCGCCCACTCTACTGAGAATCTGGAAAGTTCTGATGAATCTTGGAGATAACTTTCCACCCCATCTGAATCTCTATAATCCTCATCGGGGTGAGACCCGTAGGCAGACATGAGCTCCCTCCTCTAACTCCAAGGGTCTCCGTCTTCTGTCAGCATAAGAATTATGACTAATCAGAACAGTCTTAACTTTCTAATAAGTTAGGCATCATGATACAAACTCTACCACTACCTTCTTCATCCCTGGACACTAGTACTGATGCTGGAGGTCCTGGTACATCTTCGCAACTCCACGATGCACCGCTAGAGGGGACATATGAAACTCCCTCAACACCTCCTCCTGTAGCGCCATTGGTAGCATGGTGCATCTTCTAAAGAGGATTACATACTCCCCACCTTCAAAAAATCCATCAGGGGACTTTCCTAAGGATATCTGAGCACGTCGTGCCTCGTAGTCAAAGTCCCCAAGCTGTGCTTCCCGAACTCGCTGAAGAAGTGGGAGAGTGACAGTCATAAACTGGAGGTAAGCTTCTCCATATCTATCCACAAAGGATATCTACAACATGGCTAGCTGCTCTGCGGCCTCACTCAAAAGCTATAAACCATACCTCCTACTGAGTGTGTCTGCTACTACATTCCGCTTCTTAAGAGTGTAAACTATCTCAAAGTCATCATCCTGGAGGAAATCTAGCCAACGTCGCTATCTCTGGTTCAGGTCCTTCTGTGATAAGATATACTTGAGATTCTTGTGATAAAAGTAAAGAGTAAATCGTTCACCCATCAAGTAGTGTCACTACATCTCCAGTGCAAAGACCACTGCTGCTAACCCTAGGTCATGTGTAGCATAGTTCTGCTCATGTTGTCTCAACTATTGTGAGACGTAGGAGATCACTGCCCAATCCTACATTATAAAACAACCAAGTCTGGTCTCTGATGCATCGTAGTAGAATATATACCCAACTTACTCTTCTTGTAGCCTCAATATGGGGAACTTTTAAGTCTCTTTCTCAGCTCCTGAAAGCTCTGTTGACACATCCCTATCCATAGGAAAGGCTCCCCCTTCTTCGTCAAAAATGAAAAGGGTGTCTCTACCCTGGAGAAGTTAGGTAAAAATCTCTGGTAGTAGTCAGCCAAACCAGAAGTTCCTCTCCCATCGGGGAGGTAGTCCTGAAAACATATTTTGTAAATATGTCCCCACACTCTGCCACTACTATTGGAAACTAAAAACTCAAACATCCTGCTACCACGATGGTAAGGATGGTCTACTCAAGAATGATCGACCGCACCCTCCTATGCATGATTTTACCCCATGCTGCCTGGGTTTCCTTTTTTGACGACCAAGGAAAACCCCCTTCCAACACTATTAATATACTACATCCTTTTTTTCCTAATACAGTCAATCTGAGTATGAACTATGGATTTCTAGTCCATACCCAAACTAACATCATGAGGCCTCGATGCTACCACCAATAGGTTCTAACCGAAACTCACACCTCAAGGGTCAGATCCCACCGTCGACATAAGTGTGATTATCAAGTCTCCTCCCAAAGGTATCTCTAGATGTAAGAGTCAAGTCAATGGTTTAACCAGAAAATATAGGTCTTGAACATGATTTGTGGAAAGAAGGAATGGTTAGTTCCTATGTCTATTAATATGACAGCTAGTAGTAGACACAGACCACACCTCTAATCATTCCCAGAGCCCTTGGGTTATACTCCTTGACCACATGAAACTACTCCCTTCCCCTATATTTCATCACCCTAAGCTTGGTGGGGACCAAAATGAGGTGGTGGTTGTAACATGTTGAAATGTACACCACCTCATGCTGCTCTCCTAGCTCCACTTCTACACCTGCTACCCTATAGATTCATCTGTCCTTATCACTTCCTATTCCTGAAACATTTTACATGCCCGAGTCTCTGAGATTGGCGTCAATTTCCTACTTTACCACTATTAACATTCACTGACTGCATCCACTCAGCCAATGAATATTCAGCCACAAAGGTTATCTCTAGCACCCTAACATAAGTAGGAATGCATAGAGGAATAATGATGGCTCAGATGTCCCTAAAGACACCTCACTCGGAGGTCCGATCCCTAAAGCACTGACCGTACTGTATTCATTGAGTACCTGGGATGGTTGGTATGCCTCGATGAATACTAATCTACCAACATGTCGTCCTGTCGAAGCTGTAGAAGCTCTAGGGAACACTCATCCCTTAGATCTTTATGGGAAGAGACCCCCTTCTCTGAGGAAGGTTCTCAATATTGTCCATAGAAAAGGTCACCTCTTCACAAGATTAGGGTAATCTAAGCCCTATCATTGTCCTACCGAGCCACGTAGAAGGATATCTACCAGGACCACCATTTTATCGAATGGTGCCCTGGCTAGATGGAAACTCAGCCACCTCCTCAAGCCAGTCCTTAGCCACCTGTGAGTCGGGATCTCCTCAAAAACTGAGGGGTATATGATACTGAGACACGTGTAAGGAACTAGGCCTACATGTGTCCTCTACCAGTACCTCCAGTTGTAACTATTGACCAACGAGTAGTGATATAGCTGGTACACCACCTGAAGGTGCTTACGCCGTAAGAGGGCCCTGCACCGAGGCCTCATTGCTTGGCGGGCCGTCATCGTGTACTATCTTGGGAATCCTAGCTAGTTGCCTACGCGGAGGAATCCTGATAAGGAACATGTGTGACATAGTCATTAAGTTATACCTGGTAAGCTGACTCCAAAGAAACCAAGGAAAAACACTTCCAAAACACACACAATCAGTGTTTTTGTGCACCGAGTTGGAAATCAGAATTCAGGGTCCTGATGTATGGATACGTCGGCTACCGCACCAACACTGGACTCCCTGAACTGAAAACCACACTCAAAACACTTAACACTATTGCTCCATTAAAAATATCAGAGCCCTAGTTCTTTGGTAGAATAGACTCCTTTGATACCACTTTGTCATGACCTATCCTCCGGGGCCCATGCCGTGACTACCCCAAGCCCTCCTTCTATAGGCCAGGGGCTGGATACTAGCACCAAAAGGCATATCCCTATAATGGAAAGGTATTTTCTTTAAACCTATACAATCACAAAAATACAAGATCACAACAAGAAGCAACCACAAAGTAAAATGCTATAGTAAAAGTGTGGTGAAATTAAAGGGGTCAGAATACAAGCCCAACTAAAAAGTACAAGTACAACTAAAAAGTAAAAATAAAACTAGAAAGTGAAAAATAGCTCTTGGATCATCCATCGAGAATCCTACTTGAAGGGTAGGTATAGCTCACAATTAGTAGTCCCTGCGTCACATTAGCCAAATGATCCACCTTCGAGAATCATCCAGTCCTAGATCCCTCATCCTTGATCAACAATATACGTCATCTGCACAAGACACAACAAGGTGCAGGCGTAGCCTGTACAGTGGTGAGTATAACGATACTCAGTAGGGACCCTGAGACCCCCGAAGGTCTCCCAGAGTTCCACAAAGGAAAAACCACAAAGAAAGACCTCAATCACAAAACACGGGTCAATAATCAACTCTACTTAGATATATTCCCATACATATACCTAAGTTATCAAAAGATACTCATCTCAAACCCAACTAGTCCACGAAGGGAGAGTACCACAAAGGTAACACCATGAAGGTAACACCACGAAGGTAAAAGTACCACAAAGGTAACTTCACGAAGGTAACACCACGAAGTTAAAAGTTCCACACAGGTAATACCACGAAGGTAAAAGTACCACACAGGTAATACCACGAAGGTAAAAGTACCACACAGGTAATATCAAAAAGGTAAAAGTACCACACAGGTAATACCATGAAGGTAAAAGTAGCACACAGGAAATACCATGAAGGTAGAAGTACCACAAAGGTAATAACACGAAGGTACAAGTACCACACAGGTAATACCACGAAGGTAGAAGTACCACACTAGTAATACCACGATGGTAGAAGTACCACACAAGTAATACCATGAAGTTAGAATTAACACACAGGTAATACCACGAAGGTATAAGTTCCACACAGGTAATACCACAAAGGTAAATTACCACACATTTAATACCATGAAGGTAAAAGTACCACACAAGTAATACCACAAAGGTAGAAGTACCACACAGGTAATTCCTTGAAGGTAAAAGTACCACACATGTAATAGCACGAAGGTATAAGTACCGCACATGTAATACCACGGAGGTAGAAGTACCACACATGTAATACCACGAAGGTATAAGTACCACACAGGTAATACCACGAAGGTAGAAGTACCACACAGGTAATACCACAAAGGTAAAAGTACCACACTGATAATACCACAAAGGTAGAAGTACTAAACATGTAATACCATGAAGGTAAAAATTACCACATAGGTAATACCATGAAGGTAAAAGTACCACACAGGTAATACCACTAAGGTAATGACTCAGCTCACACCAGGTATTAGTGAAGTATAGAAGTATAGATGATTAGTCGCGAAGCTAGATCATCTTATTCTGTCAAGATGCACTGATTTTGACCATACAGAGTTTTACCCACACAGGATCGATAGGTAATAACCCCTGAAATGATCCACATAAGATCCAACCCACTCAGAGTCAATAAGTACTAACCCCCACAATGACCCACACAGGATCTGAGCCACCCAAGATCAATATGCGCTGACCCACACAGAATCGCTGAGCGCTGACCCACATAGGATCTAACCTACAAAGGATTAGAATGCATTGATCCACACTTAATCGCTGAGCACTGACCCACATAGGATTTGAACCACACATGATCGGTGCTGACCCACATAGGATGGCTCGATACTAACCTATGTATGATCTGTCTCTAACCTCCGCCTCACTGCCAGACACTAGATTCCCACTCATAACACATTTAGGATAACTTATCCTCAAGACATCGGTCATACCTCAACTTCCACAAAGTCCTACTAAGAAGTATCCCAAAGCACCACCATGTCGTAAGGGTTCTAACGTGATAGACGATGCGTCAATCGGACGCCCGATATATGACTTATAAGCATTATAGTTTCGAGGGCCCAGTTGGATTTGAATTAGATAAAACCTAGCCATACTCCAACTTTCTCCAAAACTCAAGTGGAGTATAAAAAAAGGACTGCCTCATCCTAAGCATTTTGGTTCCGTAGACGGTTCGTCAAACGGACGCTCGGTCTGTTAGTTACACCCCTTTCTGTGAAACAGGGGTGATCACACCTTGGTCCAGCCCAACACGGTTGGGCTTGCCGGGATACGTCAAAGGGACTGCTTCCCAAAAGGGATCCCAACACAACTGACGTCCTGTTGAATGAACTCTCGATTTTTCAGTTATGGGAATTTCTTTATTCAGGGACTGGTTGGGTCTGGGCTCGGTCTGACTCGTTCAGGCCAGCCCGATACAACGGGTCCTCGGGTCCACCTGAACCCACTCAGGTTCAGCCCACTAAGGGTTGTCTAGGTTTACTGGGTCCGGTCCATCGGGGTCAGCCCTATTTGGTTCATGGTCCCAGGCTGTGGTTAGCCCGACCCATCGGGTGGGGCATGACCCACCCGTGTTGGCCCACTAGGACGCGGGTCTGGCCAGGCCCGCTGGCGGGTCTAGCACACTGGGCGGGTCTGGCCCACTTGTATGGCCTGCGTCGGCTCGGTCCACCTGGAGGTGGACCATTTCGACCCACTATCCCCGTGCTTGCAGGGCCATTCGCCAGCCGGTGGGGCGCTACCCCACCGTAATTAACTGGTTGATCTTTTTTCCATCCAGGTGTCGCCAACGCTGCGTGGCGTGAGCCGCACCACACCTTCCTCCCACAGACTACTTGCCACGATTGCTTCTGCCAGCAGCGCCTGTGGGCGCCACAGTTGTCCCATGTGGTTGGCTTGGGGCGACTGCCCTTGGTCGCCGGGGTGCGCCGTTGCGCGCCGCCTTCCACTGCCCGCGACCGGTTGCCGTGGGTCTCCTCCGGCCACCACCGGCAACCTCTGACATGGTGCGCTGACAGTTTCTTCCACGGGTCACCAGACGTGCTCCGATGTCCATTCTTGGTGCCGTCTGTGACTACATCTCTTCCGCGCTACTGCCGTCATAGCATGACCCTCCATCTTGTGTTTTCATCAAGTTGGAAATTGTTCCTCATGGTTCAAATCAAGAACGAAGTTACAGAGGGTCTGGTCCTTGTTCGTTTGGCCCACGCCCTCTGTGTTAAGGTGATAGCAAGAGAAAGATGATTTAATTTATCAATGACAATTATCAAAATATACCCCTTACCTCAAGATTGTTGGATAATGTCCGCACTTGAGGGAGAGTCAGTGTTCATCGTTCCCGAAACAAGACACCAACGTTTCCATTCAAACGTCGTCCTTCAGTTCGTGATTCAGTGTCGCTCGTCAACACCTGCTGGAACTGGCTTCATCCTCCAAGTGATTGACATCATGAAACTTTATCAGAACTTCGTCGCTTGGTGAAGCCATACCAATATCTCCCCGAAGATTCATATAAATAAGAGAGGGAGAGGGTAACTAACGATCGTGAAATTTATGGGGGTTTATTTAATAGTAACCTTCCTAAATTCCTGCGGCGTTGTTACAAAGTATTTGAGGAGTCAATCCATTTAATGGCTTAACACGTCATTGGTCCCGCCACTACCGCTTGTCCGTTGAAGGAAAATAAATAAAGAAATAAAACAACAAAGTTATTTTATTATTCTTTTAAAAAGTCCAAAATCTAACTTTTTTCTCCAAACCTACTACGGTCGAAGTGAAGCCCCCCTTAAGCAAATCCCAGCGCTATGGATTAAATGGTTCCCTTAGATTTTAATATGAGCACCGTTTTAGAAGTTATAAAATGCCGCCCACTCATTTAATAAACGTACCCGAAAAAAAAAGGTTCAGAAAATTATTAACCGTCACCCTCAACTTGTGCTGGTCAAGGTTAGGATCCACCTAAGGAGAAAACTACCTCACAAGATCAATGGTAATCTCATATTTTCAATCCGATTTACCATTTATAAGTTATGGATTTTACAATAAAATAATTGTCACTTAATTATTTTATTTACGGCCAAAAAATAACTTTCACTGGTGGCCTGCGCCGACCAATGTTAGTATCATCATAAAGAAATCATACCCTCACAAGTTCAACGATGCTCTCAGATTTTCAATTTGAGTTACCATTATTGAGTTATAATCATTTGAAAAATGAAATAATTTTATTCAATAATTTTATTTACAGTTATTCCATTTTCAGGTTTTCTCACAGGAGGCCTGCGCTGACTAAACATAAGTTGCACCCAGGGTAAAACCTCCATCTTGAACGCAATGGTGCTCTCAAATTTCGGATCCGGGAAACCATTTATGAGTTATTACACTTTTTTATGAAAACAACTTACATGCACTAAATAAATCTTAACAAAACTTCGACAGGTCATTCTGGGCACTGTGGGCCTCAGAATCACGCACCGTCATATTTTGCGGTCTTGAAATAATTCCATATAATTAAAAAAAATTACATGGAAAATCTGGTTCTTTACAATTATATTCCCTTACACGTTTGATGTTACGTGTCATACATGCTATCAAATACAATGTTCCTAATTTAAATTTTAGAGGTGCTACATTCTCCCCAACTTAAATAAATTGCATCCTAACAATTTAAAATAGATCTTGGTGATAGATTTTTTGATAGTTTCTATGTTTAAAATCACACATCATGAGTAGGTTTTTCAAAACATCCACTAGAAAAGAGAGAATGAGAAGTGAAATGGTCACATGGACTAACATGTAACTTGGTCTCTATGTAGGATAATATTAGTGGAAAGTAGACATACATACTTAGATGAAAAAAGTACATATTTATAGGGAGTGATCTAGGTCATCGATCAAAAAAAAGTGAATGATCAATAGAAAGTTGAGGGCCTCAACGCCATAAATCTGTGATGATTTAGAAGGCCATTGGTTCAACAAAAATTAAGTTATTAGGATTTTTTTTTGTTTGATGATACTTTTCCTAATGTTGATGAATTCTTTTACTGCTTTTGTATACTTACTTGATATATTTATATAAATGGAATTTCAATATTTGGTTGTGCTTTGATCAATTTTCCAATTCATTGAAAAATTAATTTTGATTCCTGAAGCAATAAAATAAATTTCTAAAGGATCTTAAGGTCTATAAAAGAGTGATAAGTCCAACTATTTATCTCTAACTATTCTAAAAAACCAATATGGTAAGAAAATTAATCTTTAAACCTAAGGAGAAACACTATTAGCTTATCATTAGTATATATTCAACAAATTATTCAACTAAAATCAATGACATATTAACCAGGACATTTCATAGGTTAGTGGTTGACATCAAACCCTAATCATACTTTAATTATGGGTTCAAGTCCCACAGCCTTGCCGGATTTGATCGGTTGCCACCCGGAATATAGGTTTTCCCTTTCTAAAACCATGTTAATATAATTTCTAAAAATAAATATGATGGAAATCCTTGAAATAAGTTTAATCAATAAATATCCTTTAATAAAGGTTTTCAATAAACCCCAATATATAAATAATTCATCTATTTATTTCTACATAGTTTATTCATTGGTTTTAATTTTATCTTATAATATCATTTATAGGATTTCTAAATTGTGAAACCTTATCTTCAATCTAAAATAGATTAGGTTTAATTTGGGTTATTCATTTTAAAAGTAATTTATAATGGTTTGTAAAGTAAATGTGAATTATCCTAAGCATATCCCCCAAGAGTGTCAAACTAGGTGTGAAGTATGGCCCATTTTCATGTACTAGGTTACACCGATTCTAGCTCGACACACCTTGTTAGAGTTATTAATCCTAGGTACATATGTTCTAGAACTACATCCACTTGTATTATCTAGACAAATATGTATTTATAGAAAACCCACACAATCTATATTTACTAAAATTATAGGGTGTTGTTCTATATTTATCCTCAAATTCTGCCTTAGGGTTACATTCTCTAATATACATTTTCCAAAATCTAATTCACAAGGTTGCAACTAAACTTCCTTTGATACCAACTATAGAGACCCAATCCCAGAAATCTTGAAGCCAATGTATTCTATCAATTACATTGACATGATTATAAGGAATCACATCTCAAAGGACTGATCAGTTTAGTAGTCTTGGTAAACCAGATACATACATGAGTCTTGCATTAAAAATTAATACACTAATTACAACATAATTTTTTTCCAAATAACTTCAAGGATAACTTAATTCCATCTAGTATATACTTGAATATCTTTTATAGTATGATTCTTGAATTATTGGGTAAGTGAAACATAATAAGGGTGAGCTCAAATGCTCAATAAGGGTAAAGTATAGTGGAATAAATAACAAATCAATAGTAATAAATTAACATGGAAAGATAAATAACTGAACATACATGCCAATTAATCAATAGGATGAAAAGGAAGTGAATAAACAATAAGGAAAGGTAAATGAAAACACAATCCATTCAAATAAATAGATAAGAAAAAATAAATATGTAAAGGTAAGAAGTTGAAACACATGCCAAGAAATCAATTAACTGAAAATGAAATAAATCCATAGACATGTTGATGAAAAATATCATGGATAAATTATAAATTAATCTAAATGAGGGAAATTATTAGTTATTGGATGTCATGTCTAAGGCACATCAAAACCTATTCCATCAATACCTTTCAAAAGATGGTTTAAAACTAGGGATATAAACCCATTTAATTTTCCCAACTTATTTGTCTCATGAGAACCTATTAATGCATTGAGGATCTATGTAAAATTCGTGCTCCACCTGTCATTACCAGTCCAAAGAATTACTCATATCAAATAACCAAAATAAATAACATGCCTTATCAAATATTTGTATTGAGTAAAAAATATAGAATTATAAATATTTCCACAAATAATCAAATAATTATCAAAGTAGATACCATATGTAAAATGGTATATGGTTTAGGCAATAGTAATATCCATGATAACTAAAATGGATAATTTAGGTTAAATTCAATGTTCAATGATCATAAGAGATTGAATATTTCAAGGGGACTAAAAAATGAATCGAGGAAGTGAATATGAATACTATCCTTTGTCAAATAAATCATAAACCATATAGAGAAATAATAAGGGTGGTATTAATACAATATATTCTAAGTGAAGAAAAATAAAGGGTTGTTGTAGTTAATGAATAGAAATAAAAAGATCTCTTAAAATCATTCTTGAGGAAGTTATTGTTTGTTTTGAAAAACCTTTTGAAAAAAAATTTCTTTGAAAATAAATTTTGAAAACATTTTCTTTAAAAAACTAATATTTCAAGCATACAAAGGAAACTTCAAAGAAATTATGGTGAGTAAATCTGTACTTTCCATATGAGGTAAAAAGATCATTCCTTTTTCACGATAAAAAGGTTAGAAAAATTACTTGTTTTGAAAGTGATAAAAAGATTCCTTTGAAAACATTGGTAAAATAAAAAAAGGGTAAAAATTTATTTACAAAATCATGTTAACTTTTTTTAAAACCTTTTTAGAAAATGGGGTTCCTATAAGAAAATAGGTTCTCTGACAAAAGAGGTAAATGAAGTTGGGATTTCTTAAAAACATTTTCTAAAACATTTTGAGTACTAAAGAGTGGAAAAATGGTATTATTACATAAAAATGGTCATGAATAATGAAAGGATAGTAAAAATGAAAGGTTTTATTGAAATTTTTTCATATAAGTTACTTTAATTGAAATACCATCGAAATAACTTTAAAATTACTCTTGAGAAAAACAATCCTTTAACATTCCAAAGCGTCCCATACCATCTTGAAACATTTGAATCATAATACTCATGAAGGAATAAAATTGAATGAAAGTTTTAAATACCATGAATTTAAAATGATTAATGATATAATATATCAAATTGGGTAGTAGGTATACCACAAAAAATAATTAGGTGGTGAATATTACATTTATCTCACAGATTTAATAAATGTGAGACAAGAATCCCTTACCTTGAGTCAGATTTGTCTTGTGTGTCTTTATATTCTTAAATAAAAAATATTGTTAATTAATTACTTAATTGAGAACCTTTTTCATGTTTATAATAACTTTTATTTAAATCATTACTCTTTTTTATTTAAATACATAAACAATTATGTTTACGTCAAGTGTTTTGACCAAATTTGATTTATGTGTCAAAAAAAATTGGTAGGTCAAATATGGTAAAGGGGTCATTATATAACATCTAAAGAATAATAATAATGACATAATTATTATATTAATACATTAATTATAATTTTAAAAACAATCATTAAATATGGTTATGAAAAATGAATCAACTTTACAATCATGGAGTCGGTAGACCGTACGTACGCATGAGTAACATTCTCTTTTTTTCAATGATCATTATGGAAAGAAGGTAAGAAACACCATATGATTAAATAATTATCATTATATAATAAAAAACATGTTATTTAATCCTTTATAATTATATATAAAAAATTATTTTTATGTAAAAGGAATCAAATCGTGTCGAGGAGGCTGTAATCCATATGTCCACGACCGACATTATAACTGTTTAGTGTGTGAAAGGGTAATAAAGAAAATGATATATATATATATACATATATATATATATATGTATTATCTATAAATAAATTTAATTATTTAATTAATATCATATATATGTTTTTTATGTATCACATTTTTAATTATAATCATCCTTTATACATTCCATGTATCATGTGATCAAATCACATCGCTTTTAGGAGGCGGTAGTCCACATTTCCACAAACAATGTTTTCATATTTACACAAAATTAAAAGTATAATGGTATGTGTTATAAAAGAATTAAATATGCATAAATAAATAATAAGTATCATATATAACATACATAAATATATTTTCCACCATAATTACCACCATGAGAGGTGGTAAAGGAAGAACAGACAATCATCATTTTGTGAGGTGGTAGTTCACTATTCCCATAAATAGTATATTCGTTACCCATTAGATGGGAGTGTGTGTAAGTATAGGTAGAAAAATTAACATTAAAAAATAATATTATATTTAGGATAATTTTTTTATTATATAATAATCTAATAATAAGATTTTAGGGGTGGATAATGGAAATAAAACTAAAGATCTTAAGGAATGATGTTACCTCTTAATTGGGTAACTCCTTTTGGTTTGTACCAAAAACCATCCTTGGATTGATTTATTTCTAAGGGAAGTATTATAGAATTAGGGTAGGTATTTTTAGGAGATATTTGGGTAGATATTTTTTGAACTTAAGTTTCTTGATAGGTTTTAGAAAGTGGGAGGAGAGGAGGCCTTTTTATAGTGGAGGAGGAGCGCCACTCTTGTAATATTTTGAAAAGGAATTCCATTCACATTTTTTACAATTAAAGTGGATCCAATAATGGTAAAAATTATATATAAGGTATTATAGGGTCAAAATAGGGCCATAAAATGGATCCTGTACAATTTTATAGGTCATTTGGGACCTTAAGATTAAGGTTTAGTCCCTTATTAAGCTTAATTTTACCTTAATCATTATAATTAATTTTAATTACATTCACTAATTTTTTTGATCCAAATATAAGTTTATCTTATTATAAATTATAAATTATTATTATTACATATATGAAATCCATTTTTTAGAATTCAATCATATAAGTGACATAAATTAATTTAAATTTAATCTGATAGATAGGGCAATAATGTGGGTTTTTAAAGTAAAAACATCCAAAAATTTAGTATGTTTTTATAGTCAATTTCAATGTGTAATTGATTAAAATTACCTAAATTGTATTAATTGATAAAAATATGATCTAATTAAACTTTAACACTAATTTAAAATATAATTTAACCATATAAATAAATCAAATGAAAAATCATTTTTGAAATAAAATTCAGTATTTTTTACTATTTATTAAAAAATGAAATTTCACAAAAAAATACCAAAAACATCACCATAATATATTTTTTTATGTATTTATCTAAAATATGTGTTTTTTACATATGAAATATATAAAATTTCAAAAAATTGAATTTAAAATAGTTTCTCCATTAAATGGCGGTAAAAGTGGCTTAATAAAAATATAGTATTTTATGCATAATACTGGGTTTGTTCTTATCTTATGTATATAGAATATATTATATGAATATCAAAAATATTTTATTGAATATATAATATATATTTTACATCAATATCATTTACTAATTTTAATTAGTTTACTTTATTATGATAAAACAACTTTGTGAGCCTAAAAATAGTTTTCTATAAAAACATTTTCTTTATATTCAATTGGTTCTTATATTCATTTATAATTAATTAGTAACCAATGAAAGTATTTTATATTTATGTAAAATATTTTTTTAATATGTTAGTTAATACTATTTATAATGACTAGTTTATATCTTATAATAATATAATAATAATATATTATTGTTCGATAAAACTTGGTCTTGCGTATAATGAAAGCCATCGAAGAAACTCATTATCGCATAAATCACACACTATCTCATTATCAAATTCATTGAAAACTATAAATTATATTTAATTTATTTATAATTTTAAATATATTATAAATTATTGGGATATTATACTACCTTACTTTCTTGGTGTTGTGTGTCATGCATGCTATCGAATACAATGTTCCTACTTTAGATTTTTGGGTCGTTACAAAATTATTAGATTTTAAAGAAGTTATATAAAAATGAAAAGTTAATTTCATCATGAAAAATTCCAAATATATTTAAAGGTATTTTCATCTATGATAACATCCTTAGTTTTTACTTATTCTTTTTTCAGGATATGATCCAATGATACCATCTAATTTCATTCTTTGGACAGATTATGATGATAATGATTTAAGTATGATTATATGAAACCCATTCCTTTTCCATAGGTTAATTAAGTTATAAAACTCATTTATTTTCCCTTGTTTATTCTAGGATAAAATGATGAAATGTTTATGAAACCTATTTTCTTTTCATGGGTTATGATATGATGAATTATTTATGATATTATGGAACACATATGTATGATTTTAATTATGTAATGGGTGGGCCTAGAATTATATAGACCTCCAATGCATTGGGTAAATATGGATATCTCCTGAGATAAATAGGATTGATATTGGGAGTTAACCCAATCTAGTATGTGTCTATGTCCACTATGATAATATTGGGAGTGAACCTTGAATACTACAATGGTTTGGGGAGTAAACCCAATCCACTATGATAGTCTCAATAGTAATCCTCAACTACTAAGTAAATGATTTTCTATGCTTACGTGTATGCTACACACTTATGTATTATTCCAATGTTATGATCTCCTAGATCATGTTATTTGATTCCTTTATTATTCATGCCTTATGAACTACGAAGCTTGATGCTATGATTTATGATTTTGATCTATGGTATATAAAGTTTGGTTTTAAAATGTTATGCTCATGTTTATATACCCTTATACTCATGTTATGTTTAAGTGATCATTGATATCTCCATTATTTAACCTTACTATGTATCAAAGATCACCCTTAATTATGTTTTCCTACTCTAGGTTATGAAAAAGTTATTGTGTATGATATTTCTAAGAAGGGTGCTAGTTATGAAGAATGTAGTGGGAGATGATATAGTTAACTTATGAACCAATTGTTTATGTATCTAAATTTCCAATATCACTTGAACTATACAATTCTATCATGGATCATTATATTATTGTAATTAATATTTATCTATTAGGATGTGATATATGAGTATTAAAAGTATGGGTCATTATAGGTAAATTTGAGAGTTCTTAAGGTATAACTCAAGGAACTTCAGTTGAATGGATTTATCCATTAAAACACCTCTCCTTGGAGTGCTCCTATTTTTTTTACAAGAAGGGTGATGAAATCTTGAGATTGTGAAAGGATTACTAGAATTTGAACTAGTTTACAATAAATAAAAGGTTTCCACTGCCTCTAATAGATGATCTATTTAATTAGTTTATGGTATCTATATAGTTCTACAATATTTATCTATATTCATTTTATCATCAATTGAGAGTTATGTTGGAGTATATATCAATCATGGTTTTTAAGATAATATACTTGTTATACAATTTCCTATTGAAGCCTTTTTTTTGATTAATGTTCTATGAGTTTTTAGGGATCACTTGTACTAGATTTTCCATCTCTATATATACTCCTTAATCATGTTGTTTTTGATGATATATTGGTATATTATCAAACCTAGTAGTTTCATGTAATGAATTTGGAGATCATATTAAGTAAGATTCAAATATATTAGCTTTATTCCAACCTATCAAAGTTTTATTTTAGGATTTAGATGGTGAAATTTATTAGGAATGTTATATCAAAGGTGATAATTTTTATTATCTTAGAGAGGGAGGAGGATACCACATCTTGGGTTAGATTAAAGAATGTTTTTGTGATTAGGAGTGTCATTTTTTTGGATAGATATTACAGATGATTCATTTAGAACTTATTTTATTAGTAGCACATATGATAGGTTCAACCTAGAAAGTGGAGAAATTAAAGTGGATGAATCTATCTGAAGTATCCTTTAAAGTGTTAAAATAAAGTATGAAATATTGTCAAATTTTGATTCTTCCTAATATAGGGAAGTGATATTCCATATATTATGTTTTCTCTTGGGATAGTTTGGGAGATTTATTATTGTATGAAGACCAGGTGGTTGCAAATGGGTCTTATCATTTAAAACCCCGTGATTATAATTTCTATACCCATGATCTAGAGCTAACTAATTTAGTCCATGATCTAAAGTATTGGTTCCATTATCTCTCTATAGAGATATTTATTATTTACATGAATAAAAAATATTACAGTACTTATTTAATCAGAAATAATTGAACTTGAATCAGAGGTATTGGGTTGAGTACCATAAGAATTTTGATTTTAAGATGGATTATACCCTAAATAAGGGTAATTCCATGACATATTCTCTCATTTTAAAGGCTTAAGAGTTTATGGTGCTAAAATAAAGTGGTTAATGAAAGTTTACGTGCCTCTTCATGGAATAGATACTAAATACTAATAAAGGGTAAAAGGATATAACCTTTTATCCCCTATCCATTACTTTATCACTAGTGGATTGAGTGAATGTTATCTAAGTGTTCGATTCAGATTGTTTTGTGAAATGGGATATACTATTTGGAGAAGATCCTATTTCATAGTGGTCTCATGATGGTGATGGATTACTTTATGTCTATAGTAGGGTGGTATTCCCTATTTATTTAAGGTATGAGTTTTTGAGGGACTTACACACCTCAAAATGGGCCCTAGAACCTAGGTTTACAAAGAGATACCATCATATCAGGCACTAATTATAGTGGTCTAGTATGAAGAGGAGAATCACAAGTCATGTAGCTCATTACCTTACTTTCTAGAGGGTGAAGGAATAACAACAGTGTCCAGGAGGATTACTTTATCCACATTCAGTGACTATATATAAGTGATGTGAGGTGACCATGGAATTTTTCATTATTATTATAAAGGAATTGTGGGGTTGTGATTATATATGGGTAATGGTAAACTAGTTGAATAAGTCCACCCATTTGATTCCCATATGAGAGATCTTGTTGGTGGATGAGCTAAGAAAACTATATATACCTAAGATAGTATATCTTCATAGAATACCTATGAGTATCATTTTTGATTATGATGCCTATTTAACATATCAATTATATAAATGGTTTTAGAAGGATATAGTAACCCAAATGAAGCTAGGTATAGACTATCACCTATATACAGATGAGAATTTGTAGAGGATGATTTGTATCATTAAGTATATGATTAGATCTTATGTTTCATACTTTGATTGATTATAGGATGACCATCTATAATTTATGGTGTTTTCATACAAAAAAATCTATCAATATTTGATCAAGATGAACCCTATGTGGTATTTCATAATCATCTATGTTTCTTACCATTATGATAGTTAGAGGTGGGAGAGTCAACAATCATCAGGCTAATATTGGTTCAGGAAACCATCGAGAGGGTGTAGTTGATAAAGAAGTGTCTAGTTACCAACCAGAGTTAAAAACACACATATATTGACTTATGGTGATGAACTTTAGAGCTCACCAAGGGAGATAATGAATTATTATGGGTATATATTCAGTTATGTCATTATTTATTGAGTAAGAAGGTGAAACTTTTACTTTAGTTTATTGGTTCATCCAAGATAGTGGAACATATTGGTACCATGGATTACCGATTGACACTTCCTCTAAGACATCAGTCCATGTATGAAATATTTCATGTGTTATAGATCTAGAATTATAAAACAAACCCCACACACATGATTTATAGTGATGATTTTTGATTTTAAGGTAGAAACATATTTAAAGGAATTCCTGATGCGTATCATTGACTGGATAAAAAATTCACTACAAGGAAAGATAATTCCCCTGGTACTCGTTTCATGGTAGAATGAGTGCATTAAAGAGGAGAATTAGGAGTGAGAGCTTAATATATGAGCCTAGTATCTATATCCATTTATAAAGGATAATTAGAGAAACTTCTCGAGGATGATAATCCATTAAAGGGGAGTTTGTAATAATCCTTACATTTTGAGGTAAAATTTGAAGCTCATTTTTTAACTTTAAATTAATTTATTATGGATAATTAGTGATATAATTGGAAGGGGTTAGGAGTTGGTGATATTTTGGAGAGGGGTAATAGGGGTCTCCTATGAAAATTAAAATAAGAATGTAGCATACACCTTATGTAGAGGCACAAGGTACCTAATGAACTATCTAAGGGGTTTATATCCCATATAGCTACACCAATTGACAATTGGGGTGTGTTGGGTGGATGATGTATCACTAGGTACCTGGTATAGGTAGACCAGATACCTAGTGGAATTCTAATTTGAATGAATTTGAGTGAGTTTTTATAATTTTCCTTAAAACTATTTAAACCTCATTTTCTTCCTCCCCCAAAAAGGCACAATACACCCTCCCTATTAGATTTACTATTTGATTCCTTTTTCTTTATATGCTTATTTTCTTCCCCATTTGAAGTTTCATAAGATGATATAACCTCCTTTTGGAATTTCTATTTCCATAAGATCCATATATCTCATTTTATCTCATAATTTCTTCATCATCTATTTTCAAATCCTTAATTATACTATTTCTTTCAAGTTTTAATGTTGTCGTTGATTGATCTTGAATCATAAGGATTCACTTGGAAAGTTAAATCCATGATTCTTGAGGTAGGAAGTCCATACCATGTTGTAGTGTTTATATGGGATTACATGAATTTTAGTACTTTTATATGCATGTAATTATTCTACCTAAAGGGATAAAGTTTCCAAAATCTTTCCAAATAATGAAATTAACATTAAGGAGGAAATATATAGATATTTAGGCTTGAGTGTGATCAAACCATAGTGATAAGGGGTTTTTATTAGGGTAGTATAGCTTGGTTGTTTGGAAGAAATTCAATTCTCAATGCTCATTTTCTGTGTTGGGGAATGTGTGGATTAGCTACGAGCTAGGGTTATTCCCTTATTTAATTATGAAGAGGTTTAGGCTTGATAATGGACTTTGGTATAGTTGGGATGTGTGATATTCAGAGGGTATACAATGAGATAACTCTTTATCCATATGTGTTGAGATATAGGATCAT
The DNA here is from genome assembly GCA_963277665.1 of Viscum album. Classification (NCBI taxonomy): domain Eukaryota; kingdom Viridiplantae; phylum Streptophyta; class Magnoliopsida; order Santalales; family Viscaceae; genus Viscum; species Viscum album. Next base: position 24,153,920 of record OY728132.1, on the reverse strand, counting down.
AGTGAGTGTCTAGACAAATAGTAGAACCCTGTATTGGTTTTAGGCATTTTATGTGTAGCCTAACCATGGGAACATACACTGTGTGATAAGATATATCAACAAAAATAGGTGGTTGGTTATGTTACACCCTCCTTAGGTATTCTTCATATATAGTTATAAGTATATAGGAAGTTATCTATGCTACTCCCTCCCTGAGTACACTTCCTATATGGTTTTGAGAACATGAGAGGCTAAATATGCTATTCACTCCTTAGGTATAATTCTTATATAGTTTTGAGTACAAGGTAGGTTGGTTATGTTATGAAATACTTAGTACCAATTTCTTTTCTTTCAGTAATGGACTAGTTGATATGAGATGGTACTTACGTTTTAGCATTGGGAAAATTGGTTATGGTTGGGGTTCTTGGCAACTTAGTTAGTACACGATGTCCCAAATTGGTTTTATGAATGTTTTATTATCTATTTATTATTAGTAAATGAACTCACAAATATTATTTTACTTATTCTAAGGGTCCATTAGTGGTGTCCTACTAGGTTATATACTCACAACCTGAATAGACACCTTGGTGTATGTGTAAAATTTATTTTTAGGGATCCATGTAAAGCTAAATCCACTATGTCAGGTGATTGAGTAAGTCGTGCTAGTTATGGATCTAAGTGATATAATAAAAAACTTAGGGATATTTTGTATCATGACCTTCTTCGTTTTTTATCACATGTATTAATCTATCGACTATGTGAATAAACTTTTGACTAATTATGTATTACAAAGGTTATTTTTTTTATCACATGGGATGTTATTTATATGGTTAAACTATCACTATGATTCCATAATATTACCTTTTCAATTATTTTGTAACTCTTTATATTATTATTATTGTTGGAATGATACTGAGGACATAACCTCCCTAACATATGATTCAAACACTCACCGTTATTTTAAAACCTATTGTATAGAGGGAGGTATGCATGGGGCTATGTAGTGATTTGGTTTAGACCCATTGAACCAGGCCTGCATGTTACAACAAGAAAAGAAAAGTATTCTTTATAGATAAATATATTATATTTTTTTGAAGAGGATTATGAAGTTTTAGTAAGTGAAAAGAATATTCCAAATCATGTACAAAAAAATATCTATCTTGAAAGGAAAATATACTTCTATGGAAGAATTAAAGGCATGAAAAAATCATGGAATGCTTAAATATGATAATATGGGTTATCAGAAGGCGGAGATGGGTATGATCCAAAATAAATTCAAGTCACAAATTAAAAATTTAATGAACAACCTAAGAAAAAATTTGGCATGAGTAATGAATGAAAAAAATCATTTTTAACAATAATCCGCACACAAATTTTATAGGTACAATAAAAATGAAATATAAAACCTTATGAAAGAAAAATGAAATTATGTTTAACTGGATTTTCTCATCTATGTTTCAATGCGGAAATGTTTATTAATTCAAAGGTGAATGATCAGTTAAGTAAAAAAACTCAACCACTTACTTCAAAATAAGGATGAAATTGGAAGAATCATAATCTCCCCATGTAAGGTTAATAAATATTAAAGACATTTCAAAAGGGGGAGATTTTTTATTTCATGATTCATGTGATAAAGGAGGATAATAGAATATTATGAAGAATCATAATACGCAAGATATAAAACATTTTTACCCAAACAAAATTAAATTTATTTCATATTTTTCTAATTTTTGAAAAATGGTTTGATCTAAAATTGATAAATTAAATGAATATTTGAATGTTTATGTCAAAGGGGGAGGATAATTTAACATAGAGTTTGAAAAAAAAATCCAAAGGGGGATATTATTATACTAAATAGATTAATGGTTTGTTTTATTTCTTGTCAAACCACGAATAGTATATGCCAATCCATGGAGAAGATGCATCAATAATATAGAAATCCATTTTTTCATAAAGGTTGAATGTGTTGAGTGTTGATGGACATATTTTTTGTGCACAAAAATATGTGTTATATGCTTAAAGAAAAATTTTATATACATAAAATAAATGAATTTATCTCAGAATAAGTGATTCATAGTTTATGAGCTAAGTAAAAAATTATAAAGGAAAGTTTTTTTATGTATGGTTTGTAGGAAATACTATTTAATGAGTCTATTTTTTTGAAGCTTAGGTTAATATTTGGTAAATGAATATACTTGTTGAATATTTTCATAGAGTATATATCTTTATTAAATATAGTTTATTAAAGATAAATTATAGTTAACAACAATGTGTATAATATATAAATTGAGTCGCATAACAAAATAAAAATAGTGAAAAGAAACCACGAAAAGTTAATACTCAAGGAAAATGTGTAAAATAGGTATGTGAAGTAGAAAACACTAAGATGTATAAAATTGGTGTATAAAATAGAAAGTGTGAAGATGCATGAAATAATTACATGATGTTAAAAACTACAATGAATGAAGTTTAAATTAGTTTATGTGTGGTTTAATTAGAAATTTTAGTGAATGTATTTATATTTAATGCAAAATTAATTAATTTTATTAAATTAAGTGCTTGGAACTAAATCATTTCATCTTTAACAGTCAACATGGAGTATTTAAACAAGACTATATATGAGATCATCATAAATATATCTAATAAAATATTTAGAAAACATGTTAAATAGATATGGAAAATTAAAATGATGATTTGAATAAAAATATTTATTTTTCATATCTTGATCAAGTAAGTGACTAGATTTTAAAAGAATAAATATTCTAAACATGGTTTCCTTTCTAAAGGATAGAATTTTAATAAAATTTAAAGGATTATATTAAGAGGATTTAAAAAAAATATTTGAAGATATTTTCAATGATTTTAAATGGGAGAATATCATGGGATTTATCATATTATTTAAATGAATATAATATGATCTCATGGTATTTGAAAGAGGAATAGAGGTCCAAATGGAATGTCCGATAAATATTGAATATCTAAATTAGAGGATAGGTATGGTAAAAGATTTTGAGAACCCCCAATAAGAATACGAAAAAATCATAAGAAGATAAGTTAATGAGAAAACTAAGAAACATTGATGTACCATACTAGATAGTAATTTTATTATTTTTATTACAAAAAATTATAATTAGCTAATGATCCATACTTTTTAAAGGTATCAATCCCTGAAGATAGATAGCCTACCAAAAACTTATACTATTAGTGAGTTTAATATTCCAGTGAGGATTAGTAAACTCTCTCACACCATGAACAATTCGTACCATATTAGGAGTTTAACCAAGTATATATGGTGTTCCTTGTAAAGTATCCAAGGATCATGCAGTCACACTAAGAGGGGGTGGGGGGGGGGGGTGAATTAGGTGTGACCAATTTTTACTGAATTCTTTTTAACATTTTAATTCAAACATCTATCACCTGTTAAGATGAGTGGATCATGTATGCAATGCAGAAAGTAAATGAAAAATAGTAAACATTATTTTTACAAGCTTTGGTACTATGACCTACATCCTTTCCATGTTGGTTAGACCCCCCAACATGGATTATACATCATAATATTTTTATCAATTACAATGGTTCAGGAATCAACTGGTTATACACCTCAGTAATCGACCTCCAGTTGATCCTGGTTATATCCCCAAACAATACAACTCTTCTACCTCGATTGGTTAGATCCACCATATCTAGAGCCTCTTTAAGAACTGGTTAGACCCCCCAGTAACAAGCTCCAAATTCTTAGAATTTCTAATCCACTGATAGAAAGATCACTTGATCTTCCTTTATGAGTCTTATGGATCACACTGGCTCATGTACACTTCAAGTTCCTTTACACTAATGTTGGACATGCTCAAGTATTTTATGATCACTATATCAAATCATCCGACTCAGTATAATGTTACTCAGGAAATAATTATTTCTTCTGTAGAAGACCCAAACTCACTCATCACTAAAAACTCAAACACAAAAATGTTTTGAATCACTGATAGACAAGCAGTTCCAGCTTCAGTCTCAAACAAAAAACTAAACACTGATTAGAAAAGAAATTTTGCATGTGCACTTCTTTAATCTTCATACATGTATTTAATAAACTTTATGGTCTTGTAAAATTATGTCAATGACATTGAATGTGCATGTATATATTTATTTCATGAAAAACATAACATACAATATCCACTTGCATAAGAACTTCACACTGTCTCAAGTATTTTTCTTCATGCACACAATGTCCACTATTTGATACGCAATGTATGTGTATACATGAAATCTTGTATATAAAGTATAATATTTTCTCAATTTATACAGCCTTATCAAAGTATTCACACACACATATTGTATACTAAATATTTGTTCAAACCTTATAAAAAACACATGGTTTTGTTTGTACACACACCTTGCACAAACCTCATACACTGATAGTATTTAAAGCATGGGTATCATGTATGTGCATGTGAAAATGCAATGCTTATGCCTCATGAAAACTTGTTTTTTCACACAACTCATACACACTCTTAACATCATTATTATTTCCTTCCAACCTGAATAGGTATAGACTATTAGGATACACAAGTCCACTTTCTAATATGAGCATTATTCTCCTCTTTACTATAAAAACCCAAATGGGTATTATATGTTTAAGTCTTTACAATGAAGTGCAAGTTTACAAAGTTCTAGGTTTTTCAAAACTATTCGCACAAATAAAATCTACATAGAACTTAAATAATCACGAGGTAGTTTGAGCGTGAAAATCACATGTAAAATATTAATGGATACCCTAATCCTTCAGAAAAAAAACTCAAATTGACAACCCTAATGAACCAGATAATTCACAACACTCCTCTCTCTCAAAAATTCAAATCAAATGTGAGATGAACACCCACTTAAAATGAGCACAACATCCACCATTTTTAGGCATTGAAGATCAGAATAGAATCTTCTAGAACATTCGAGAATCACCGATGCATTTACTTTGGTTCAAAATTCATTTGACTTAGCTAGATCTTTGGGTGAATAAGAGATTGAGAAAAGATTATAGAGGAATATGGTATAGTTGGGCTCCCAAATCGCTGATTGGATGACTAGAAAAAATACCGAAAGGATCCAATGGCTGGGTCCCATTCTGTGTTTTAAAGAGAAGCTCAGTTAAAAAGATCTAACATCCAATATGAAAAGATTATTGATTGAATGGTCCTAGTTGATTAGAGGATATCCCACATCAAAATTACAAAGGATTCGCCGCTCCCTTATAATACAAGCCGCACCAAGATTGTCTTAGAAATCGATTATGAGTCCTCCCTGCTCCTGTTGGCACTGCCCCATGCTGGCACTTCTCTACCTCCGTATTGCTGCACATAGTGGATCTTCAGTCGGACCTCTACCTCTAGTAGGCATCCCTCGGCTATGGAATGTTGTCTAAATCTTTAGGTTGAGTTGGATACCATTGAGGTCTAGTTCCCCTTAGCTTAGCTGAATGGTGTGTAGTTAGCCATATTTTTTAATGATGATATAAATTTTCATCAAATTTCCCATACTATAGCCAACTTATTCCTCAAAATCAATAACCAAACTTATGAAAAAAAGCATTTTTTTCATGTATACTTATTATTTTTACTCCAATCCATTATTTTAAACTAAGTTTCAAACTTAAATCTCCAATGAAACTTGTTTTTCTAAACTATAAGCAAGTTCAACAATTTCCACATTTAAAACTCATTGTCTTTTCATCTTCTTAACTAATTGAAAATAAATGAAACATAAACAAATCACTTGAAAACTTAACCTTGTGTATTCATACATCAAATGTTCTTCATACAACTATAGAATATTAGGTTTATGAGTAAGGAAATCATAAAAGTAAAAAAATATAAAATTGCTACATTTTTTACAATGGGTCAAGATCTATATGTGTGAGATGATTAACCCCCTCTTAGGATATCTATCCCTTGGACCTACTCCAGAAATAATTTTTTTTATAAGAATCATGATGTTACTATATATATGTTATTATACTGACCCAATATTTATTATCTTGAAAAGATGTTTAAATTTTCTAAAGAGAACTTCTTTAGTCAAAATTCCATGTTCTCATTAGTGTATATATTTTTATATAAATTTGGAAAGTCTCAAAAACTTCTATAAAAAAAATCATATAAATATAAATTTTTTTATACTTAACATGAAAAATATTGTTCTTTGAAAAATGTAAATCATTCTGACTTTCACAAAATATAGTATTATCATAAGAGGATTAAAAAATATCATTTTATGACTATTAAGTTAGATTACCTATTTAGTTGATTATGTGAGATAAATATCATCATCTTTGTAGTGAATAATGCTTCTATATATTTTATATTGAACTTACATAAGGAATAACCCCACACGAAATAAAATAACTATCAACTATGGACTTCCTAATATCAATATTTATGGAATATTTTGATTATATATTGACTTTAAATTCTTACTTTAAATAAAAAATATTTCAAGAGAATAAATTGAGATATGAAGAAACTATAAGATACCCAAGTATCAAATTTAGATAATTTAAATGTGGATTCACCTTACTGACCATGAATCTATTGAAAGTGTAAACAAAAAAATGAAACCGATCTCAAATAATTAATGGAATACATTATACTATACATTATATTATAATAATGTATATTGCTTAGAAATATTTTATTAAAATATTTAAAAGTATACTAAAATAGAGGTAACTTATATTCTTGACCAATAAGGATATTAACAAGTTTATAGTTTTCTAACATGAACCATTTTAACACATTTTTCATATACTAAACACACAAAAGGAATAAGGATTTCCCTTTTATATCACTAATAATTTCAATATCCAATTTTTTATTATGTATCAAAATTTTCATTTCAAAGAAAAATTCAAGCTAATATTTTACATGATTTATTAACCATATAGTTTTATAAAAAATAATCATTCCATCAATATGTAAAAAAATATAATCCATACCATGTTTATCATGCTTAAATTAAACACATTCGTTATACATGTCACAACCAAATTCATTATTAAACATAAATAAATAATATTTTCTATACAATTTCCATAAAAACTACTTAATATTTTAAAGAGACTTAATTTTAAGGAAAAATTGATTATAATTTAATTTATTGGTAAATACTTTATGAGGTTTCATATAAAATTTCTCATCCACCCCTTTGGAATAAACTATTCTTGATATTTATTTACTTTGGATGGAAATTTATAATAATAGTAAAATCAAGTAATAATATAATGGGAAAATTCTTAAAAATATAAGAAAATATTTCCTTCTAATCAATTCCTTAATTTTGGAAGAAAAAATTGGAAACCAAACTATCCTTATACCTCATTTTTACATTTCTTAAATTTTCTTCCTTTTCCTTAAAATTACATTTACACACTATTACTTTAGCATTAGCAAGTTTGTTAAACACCATTCATGTTTTATTTTTAAAATGAAATTTAATTTCTTCATCCATAAAAGACACCAATTTTTATATTTTTTATATTTAATTACTTATTTATATGTTTCAATTTCATCATTTATAAGGTCTTTAAATACAATAAATGTCGATCTAACCACATCAACATAAAAAAACATAGATGGATGCCTTATCACTTACCTAGTTTTACCTACAGTGAGTTAGAAACTAGAGGAAATACCGGAATCATTAGTATCTAATTCATATATTTATTAGTCTCCTAAAAAGGATCAATATATTCATTTTGATATATCCTGTTTGGTTTTAATTACACTTTACACCCTTAGTTTGGATTAGTTTAGGTTTACTATGATTAGTACTCTTATATTTTATACAACAGACTCATTAAATATAATATCCTAGTTGGTGATACATTTTTTAATATTGTATTTATCTATTCAGAGCATATAAACTTTTAAACATAAAGGGTACTTTGTGAAGACACACTTAGGGTATCCTATTTTCATATTATGGTCTTCCAGCACTAAATGCTCTTGTGCAGATTAATCTTCCTACCAAGGAAGTTATTTCCTATCCTTTAGAATTAGTGTAACATAAAGGGATAAAGATAGATGTGGTTGTGCACAACAACACTCAATTGAAATCTAGGATGGGTTCTGGCAAGATGGGGATTCCTATTTACACCACTATTTTTCCAGATCAGTGCAAACTTGGGTAGAAACCCGCTACTCCTTTGGACTCAAAGGTAGAAATATCTATGGGGATATGACCAATACTTGATCCACACTGAAATTTCCATTCCTAGACTTCTACTCAGAAGGTAATTAAAAATGTTAACCCTCATAATCCTTTTAACATTTTTGGCTCTGTCTGCAGCGATGATGAAGGGAAAAAAGTGATGGTGTGCATAAGATTGATGACATGAGTGCATATGCTGCCATGGACCTCTCGGAGGATGATGGTGGGCCTTGGATATAGGTTAAAAATTGGAATAGGGGATGTAACCTTCATGGTAGAGGTGGGAGTCTATCTCATCATATTATGACCACACACTCCTGAGTTGTATGATGTCTCTTCTCTTGTTTTTTGTGGGCTCTCTTGGTCTTGTTTGGTTCCTCCTTTATAGTTTTTTTATTTAATAAAGAGGCCTTTATGCCTCAACCTTTAAAAAAAATTCCCCACCACACCCTTATCTTTATAGAATTAAATAGAAAAAAGTAATTTAAACAATTATATATCTTCAAAGTATTAAGATTCAAATTGGTATGATTTTATATCATATTTTCCTGATTTGTAAAGGTTTTAAATTATCAAATTTATGCTATAGTATGTATACCCATATTTTCCTTAAGTAACCCCCACTTTAAGATATTACCCTATAAGATCCTTTCAAATCTAAATGCACATAGTCTAGAGGGTAATTAATTTTAAAATAGAAACCATTAAAACTAACCCTATAATCCTTCGTAAATATAAAATAATTGTATAATGGAATTTTTTTATTTGAAATTCCCTTTAAGATCCCTTATTTTTGGAGTTCATCTAATCCCTTATCACTAACGTGTTATAATATTCTATAACATAGGAGGGTTTGGTATTTATCTTTACCATAATGGGTTTCTTTATATCTGAAATGATTTTTACCACTTAAAATTTATAGTCCATACATCATTGAAACTTTTATTATATTGAGAGAACCTCTACTGATCTAAATAAAATCGAAACTTGAACTAAAGGAACAACTACCATGGATAAGAATTCCTAATGATATCATGTTTCTTTTTTAATTCAGGTACCTACCTAATATATTTTAGTATTTTAATTGTTTTATCATACAATTATAGTATACTAGAACCTATACCTAGTATTTTATAATTCATGTTGTCTCCTAAGATCATATCATAATCGACAGTTTCCATAATTTTTGAAAAATACTCCCTCTTAAGACACATGTGAAATGAACATTATAGGTCTAGAACCCACTCTTCACCTATAGTTTCACTATATATATTTATGACCTCAACACTATCATATCCATTTTCAATGACTAAAGAATGAAAAACCATTTTAATTAAAATTAGTAAAGCATATTTTTATTGGTTGATTTTTTTAATATAATATGGTTTCTTTCATGAATAATACTCATTAACCTAATTCATAGTTTTAGGCTTACATATTTTATTATGGTTTTTTAATTTTCTCTTGCATCCATGCTCACCAATACTTCTAATATTACAACCTTCACCCTCATATTTGACCCCATTTTTATTTAAATATCCTGAAATAATTGATAATATTTAATCACCTAAAGGTTAAATGATTTCTTATATACATAATTATGTCCCTTAATTATATATATGAATTGTCTAAGGAATATAAAAAAAATTATGTTTTGATATTCATCATATATTTTGAAATAAATGTTAGCTAGGATAATTTTTTTATTAAATTCATTGATGTGAGTTTTCACTATAGTTTTGAATTTCATTTTAAATGTATATAATTTAATTTTTTATACAACCTTTCAACTAATGATTTTTTTCTATAAATATATATTAATTAAATCCATATAGTATCAAAATTGGAATATTTATTTTCTTCATGAAATAATTTTTCTCCTAAAGAAAAAAATAAAATATTACGAAACATTTTGAGATATTTATAAGAAACATCAATATAAGTGGTAATAATTAAACCCTTGATAATCAGAGTAGTGATAATTTTTTAAACTAAAAAATGAATTAATAATCCTCAATTTCACTAATGCGACACACATTTTATTTCAACTTTGGTTAAAAGTTTTATCATTATTGAATATATCTATCTAAAACTTTATAGAATATATAACAATAAGATACAATGGTTTCAATACCAATTTTCATGCTTTGTGAAAAGGAATCCAAAAACCAATAGTAAGTGATTGGATATAAATAAATATATAATTTTTATGAAATTGTTTAAAAATAAAAAAATGAGATAAATAAAATATAATAAACTGTATGATAGTGTTGCTAAAGAAACAAAAACTAAATGAAATTATACATGAGAAATAGAGTATAATTATTTACATGTTTTGATATGATTTTAACTTACATACATAAAGGGGTCATAAGAAAAAAATATATTTAATATGAAATAAAAATAAGAATACAAAAAAGAATAATGAAATATTTCTAGCACCTTTGTAAAAATAAATTCCTAAATAGAATAATTCATACCACTGATGTCAACATAGAATGCCTTCAATTTTGAGAGCTAGTCTGATAATAACACCACTATTAAGAATGCTTATCCTGAAGTAATTTCTAGATGGGTTACTTTATTGGAATTTTTTTAAGGATTTGTGTGGGGTATGACTAAGAAAACATAAGGAAGATGTATTAACCTATGGGGATATTCATTAATTTATTAAGTAACCCAAAAAAATCTAATAACCAGCATTGTGATGAGAACACTATAAGGGTATAAAGAGTGGACCATGGGTTTATATGATTAGGATCATGATTTAAGGATGTTGGTTCATGAATAAATGGCCCTCGGTTGGATGTATAATGACATTTTCTAGGTTTGAGGTACGAGGTCTAAAATAAGTAAGTTATTCTTTAAAAGGGGGAGAGTGTAACACCTTTGGAAGAGCTTAACACCCCTAAAAAACATTAAAATACTAATTTATACTACTCATGTGAACAAGGCGAAGCTTTATTTTCAGAGGGACACCTCATAATAACTCTACAAGTAATCAATATTTTTCATAAGTAATTTTAGTACGAGTGACCTTCCGGGAGCTTTTCCCAATTTGAGTGTAATAGAAAACATAATGTAAAAAAAAACAAGTCCTAGAAAAACTTATTAAATCACAACTAGAAATTATTGATTAGTCTTGAACAGTGACATTATTCTAAGAATTTATACATTATATTGAATTAAAATACAACAATTCTATTATCAATAACTATATAAATAGAAAAAACAATAAAAGCAAACAAAATAAAAAAACTATAATCACTATGGAAAAACAGCTTTCTACAATGGGTTATTTGCGACCGGTAGCTGACCCATCACAAATAGTCTGTCAATAGAGACTTTTTGCGATAGGAATCAAATCCCGTTACAAATAGTTGATAAAAAACTAGTATTTTTGATGGGAATATCTCTCCATCGCAAATAGCTTTGACATGTAGTGTGCACCAAATCACGGGAAGACTATTTGCAATGGGGATATAACCTCGTCGCAAATACTATCCCATAGTTTTTGTTATTTGCGACGGGAGTTTACTCGTGTTGCAAATAAACCGTCGGTAGGAAAGTATTTGCAATGAGGCCCATCACAAAAACTTTCTGTCATTTTAAGTTATTTGAAACTAGATTTTCTCCCATCATGAATAAACTGTTGGCAGATGTATTTGTGATGGGGCCCGTCATAAATACTCTTTTTTACCACCACTGTAATTAACAACACCGATACTATTTACGATGAGACCCATGACAAATACTCTCGTTGCAAATGATCTAACCTATATATACTCCCTAAATTTTTTCTATTTCATTCTTCTCTAAACTTCTCTCCTGCTCTGGTCTCATATTATTCTGTTTAAACTGTTCAAAATTTTAACTTTTACAGGGGAGAAACTTTCAAGATTTGCATCCACTAAAAGATTCATTTTAAGGTAAAATTTTAATGTATTTATCTTTTATTTAATTTAATTTATTTTATATTAGTAATAATAATTATTAATTTGCAGTAATTGGATTTAATTAGAATTAGTTAGTTTTATTTTGCATTAATAAGTTTTAGAAATATTTTGTTTTAATTTGCAATATTGTTTTTAATTAAATGAAAATAGTTTTAATTTGCAATAATTTATTTTAATTATCAGTAATTAGTAATAATTAGCTATAATTAGTAATAATTGGCTATAATTTGTAATAATTAGCTGTAATTAGTAATAATTAGTGGTAATTTGTAATAATTAGTGGTAATTAGTAATAATTTAGTAAAAATTAGTAATAAATTGTTATAAACTAAAAAAATTAGTAAATTGATATAATTTACCATAAATTGATATGAAATAGTATAAATTTGTAATTTGATATAATTTACATTAAATTGATATAAAATAGTATAAATTTTTATAATTTAATAAAAAAATTATAAATTAATAAAAAATGTATAAATTTTTATAATTATTATTAATTCGTAATAATTAGAAATAATTCATAATAATTCATAATAATTAGTAGTAATTAGTAAAAATTAGTGGTAATTAGTAAAAATTAGTGGAAATTTGTAAAAATTTGTGGTAATTAGTTAAAATTTGTAGCAATTAGTAAAAATTAGTAATAAATTGTTATAAACTAATAAAAATTAATACTAATTAGTGGTAATTATTAATAATTAGTAAAAATTAGTAAACAATTGTTTTAAATTAATAAAAATGAATAAATTGATAGAATTTATAATAAATTGATATGAAATATTATAAATTATTACAAATTATTATAAATTAATAATTTTTTTTATAAAATAATAAAAATTAGAAATAGTTAGTAACAATTAGTAAAAAAGTAATAAAAATTAGTAAAAAATAGTTATAAATTCTTATAAACTAATAAAAATTAGTACTAATTAGTGGTAATTAGAAAAAATTATTAAAAATGAGTAAAAATTGTTATAAATTAATAAAAATTAATTAATCGATAGAATTTATTGTAAATTGTTATAAAATAGTATAAATTATTATAAATTAATAAAAAATTTTATAAACTAAAAAAAATTAGTAAAAATTAGTAAAAATTAGTAATAAAGTAATAATTTTTTTAGAAATTAGTTATAAATTATTATAAACTAACACAGATTAGTGGTAATTAGTAAAAATTAGTATTTTTTTTATAAATTAATAAGAATTAATAAATTGATAGAATTTACAATAAATTAATATAAAATAGTATAAACTATTATAAATCATTATAAATCAATAAATAAATTTATAAAATCATAAAAATTAGTAAAAATTAGTTATAAATTCTTTTAAATTAATAAAAATTAGCACTAAATAGTGGTAATTAGAAATAATTAGTAAAAATTAGTAAAAAATTGTTATAAAATAATAAACATTAATAAATTGGTTGAATTTAGAGTAAATTGATATAAAATAGTATAAATTATTATAAATTAAGAAAAATTTTATAAACTAATAAAAATTACTAATAATTATTAAAAATTAGTAATAAAATAATAAAAATTAGTAAAAATTATTTATAAATTAGGAAAAATTAATATATTGAGAGTATTTACAATAAATTAATATAAAATAGTATAAAATATTATAAATAATTATAAATTAAAAAATATATAACATTAATAAAAATTATTAAAAATTATTTATAAATTCTTATAAATTAATAAAAATTAGTACTAATTTGTGGTAATTAGTAATAATTAGTAAAAATTAGTAAAAAATTGTTATAAATTAATAAAAATTAATAAGTTGAAAAATTTATAGTAAATTGATATAAAATAATATAAAATAATATAAATTAATAATTTTTTTTAAATTATAAAAATTAGTAATAATTAGTAAAAATTAGTAATAAACTACTAAAAGTTGTAATAAATTATTATAAACTAATAAAAAAAGAACTAATTAATGGCAATTAGTAATAATTATTATAAATTAGTAAAAAATATTATAAATTAATAAAAATTAATAAATTGATACAATTTACATAAAATTGGTATAGAATAGTATAAATTATTATAAATTACTGTGAAATAATAAAAATTATTATAAATTAGAAGAAATGTGAAAATGAAATAGGTCATCAAATTTCAGGTCATGAGTAATAAAAAATTTGTATATGGTTGGCATAAATTGATCATTTATCATGACCTGAAAGTTGACAATTCTATTATTTACACCTTTTTAGAAATCTGTAATATATTATATTATTTTATTTTAAATTATAATTAAAATTAGTGGTAATTACTAAAATATAGTGGTAATTGGTAATAATTAGTGGTAATTAGTAATAATTAGAGGTAATTAGTTATAATATAACTGTAATTAGTAATAATTACTTATGAATTAGTAAAAAATAGTAAAAAGTTGTTATAAACTAAAAAAATTAGTAAATTTATATAATTTACAATAAATTGATATAAAACAGTATAAATTTATATTAATTATTACAAATTAATAACCGTTTATATAAAGTTATATAAAAATAAAACATATAAAATTTTTATAAATTAATTAAAATATTTTACATTAGTACAATTTATTATAAATTTCTAAGGAATAATAAAAATTATTATTAATCACTAGAAAATTGAAAATGAAAGAGGCCATCAATTTTCATGTGATGAACAATTATAATTTTAGGTCATATTTTTATTATATAAAATTAATCATAAATAATTTATTTATTTTATATTTTTTAGAGAAATATGGAGCAAGGAAGTCAATAATAGTCTTTATTACACGATTATGATTAGATAAATCAGTATAAAAATCCAAAAAAAATCTGGTATAAATCATGTATATATTAAGGGTGTTGAATCTTTTTTATAATTTTTATCATCAAAATTAGAAGTTTTTCAGAAGGGACAATTAAGTGTCCATGTAAGAAATTTGATCTTAGGAGGTTTGAAAAATTTAACAACATTGGTATTCATCTATTGCATTTTGTTTTTTGAAAAGATTATGTTTTTTAGCATCAACATGGTGAACATAGTTCTGGAGAAGATTCTAATAATTTGGTTCCAGATCCATCATGGTTTCAAAATTTTGTACATGATGTGGCTGATCTATATTTTCAAAAAACTGAAACTCAAGATGATATTGATTTAACTTATGAGTTGTAAAAATACCAATTTTATGATTTATTGAAGTCTGCTGAGGATTCCTTATAGCTTGGTTATAAGATAAGCAATTTTTAAGCAGTTGAAAAATTTATGGCTATTAAATCAGATAAATGAATGTCAAATAACTTTTTTGATCAGATATTATCTTTGGTTAAAGAACTGTTACATTAATGAAATATGTTGCCTATAAATTTATATGAGAGAAAGTAGCTGATTCATAATTTAGGTCTTCGTTATCAGAAGATTCATGCATATTAAAATGATTTCATATTATATTATGGTGAAAATGAGTCATTATTTAGTTTCACTACATATGGAAAATTGAGGTACAAAGAGGCTCAACTAGGGAAGTCTGGATTGATTCCTATAAAAAACTTGAATTATTTCCTACTTACACCCAGATTAAAGTATTTATTTATGTCTCAAAACACAAAGTCGTTAATGTCCTGAAACAAAACCAATATTTCATCTGGTAAAATCTTTAATCATCCTTTTGATGGTAATTAATGGAAAATTTTGGACCAATTACATCCATATTTTGATTTATAAGCTCGAAACATGCAATCTGTTCTTTCTACTGATGATTTCTATCCATTTTGTTCTTAAGGTAAACAATATCCTTGTTGGCCCGTCTTTATAACTCCATAAAATTTACCTCCTTTAATGTTGATGAATGATCCACATATATTTTTGACCTTATTATGTACAGGACATCAAAAAAATAGTATAAATGTTATTTGAATCCATTGATTGATGAGTTAAATTTATTATAGAGTAATGGTGTCAGTACATATAATGCTACTTCGAAATAAAATTTCCTAGTGAAAACTACATTGATGTGGACAATTAGTTACTTACTAGTATATGGAATGTTATCTAGTTAGATTACACAAGATCCAAAATCATTTCCATACTAGATGAGAGATAAAAAACCATGTATACTTGTCAATGGAAGAAAACCTCATTTTTTCAACTATCATCGATTATTTTTTCCTATTGATCATCATTTTTGGAGGAACAAATATCATTTTAGTAAAGGTAAAATTGAAAGAGATGGACCTCCAATGAAAATATATACTATTAAGTTAAAATCTACTATATATTTATTACCTCCCATTACCTTTGGATAGACTATAAATGAAAAAATAGATGGCTTTGGGAAAGGACACAATTGGATAAAAAAATTAATTTTTTATGATAATCCATATTGGTATGAGTTTTTGGTCCATCACATGTTGAATACCATGAATATTAAGAACTATTATGATAATATATTTTATACAGTTTTGGACACACCTGAAAAGACCAAATATAATGTAAAGTCATGATTAGATATTTCATAAATTTGGAGGCAACCAGAAATTGAACTGTTTGAAAATGAAAAATCATAGAAGTTATTGAATCCAAAGGTGTCTTATACAATTTTCAAAGAAAATAATTCATTATTTTGTAAGAGTATTTCTGATTTGAGGCTTCTAGGTGGTTATGTTTCCAATTTTTCTAGATGTGTTAGAAATGATCATATTACAGGATTAAAAAGTTGAAACTATCATGTTATAAGGAAAATATTTCTACTGATTGGATATAAAGGTTTTTTGAATTCTATTATTTGGGATGCACTAATAGAAATATCATATTTTTTTTGAGACATTTGTGTGATGACAATAGACTATGATGTACTAATTAGACTACAAGAAGATGCTTTTTTTAATTTTATGTAAATTGGAAGAAATATTCCTGCCGAATTTATTTAATTCAATGGAACATTTGGTATTACATTTTCTACATGAAGCAAAATGTGGAAGGCCAATACAACTCTGATTAATGTATCCATTTGAGAGATTCATGCAGAAATTGAATAAAAATGCATGTAATAAAGAATTATTTGAAGGATCAATTGTAGAATCTTATTTATAGGAGGAAATTTCTTTTCTATTCTCTCATTATTTTCAATCTGAATATTCCTCAAAACATAACCGCATGGGCCATAATAAGGGAAATATTGATGATAAAATGAAAAATCAATTATTAGTTTTTAATCAGTTCGAACTTGGATTTTGTGGAGTTTACAAATGATGGATTTCAGATGATGAACATCATAGGGATCATACATATATTCTACTGAACTGTGAATAAATGACACTATTTTTACTATGAGCACTCTTATCACTTATTCTATAAGTTTTTAAAGTAAATTAATATTATTTTAATTTTATATTATATGATAATCATACCAAGAAATAGTTTCCACAAATTAAAATATCTTCCCTTAAATAATGTCAGAAAAATAATTTTTATACCGGTTTCAAAAAATAGTAAAGTAAATTGTTTATGGTTTAACATATATAATAAATTTATTACTTGTTATTTTGATAATTTTTTTTTTCAAAATTTCAGGTATCTCAATATACTGATAAAATTGATAATATATTATGTGTATTAAGTAACCCCCATCCAAAATGGTTAAATCTTGTAATACATATGTGGTGAATTGTTTTCAATTTCATACATGTGCATATTGGAAATAAAAAAAATGAATAGTGGTGTTTTCTTGAGAGGAACTCATTATAGAGAAGGTAAAGTAGGATTTTATGGCATGCTAGAAGAAATAATTGAACCGTATTATCTAAGAAAGAATTAATTAATGATGTTTAAATGTCATTGGTTGGATACTGATAGAGGCTTGCATGTTTTTCTACATTATGGGATTGTTGATATTAATTATAAAATTATTCTTGTATTAAATGAATCATTTTTATTGGATCATAAGGCACATTAAATTAATTATGAAAGTTATTGTGCTGATTCAATAGAGTTAAGTGATTATTGGAGACTAATAAAAATGAAATCTTGTGAAAATCAGTCTATTTGAATTGAATATGGTTCCGCTGAAGTGTAGGGAATTGAAAATTTTTAAGAGACCACTCCAAATCAATATTTTATACAAAGATACATGAAAATCGATGAGAAAAACACCAAATTATGGGTGAATGGTGATGATAATGTTATTGATGTAACAAATGAATTTGAAATAATAGGCGATGATGAAATTAAAACTCTTACGAAAATTGATGATACTGAGGGGGAATATGAATATATTGACACCGTCATATACAAAGATAAGTATGGAGATGAAGACTGACACAAGTAAATGCTGGTTATAATCATATATAATATATTTATATATATAATACTTGTTTTTAATTATTTACTGACAATATCCATTTCAGGTTTCAGATTTCCAATAACCATTTATCTGATTTGTTTTGTGAGTTAGAGGAGGCTACACTACCAGGTGATGAGCCTGATGCTATATCATCCGACCCTCAAACTAATGGCGGTTCAATGATGACTCGAAGGGGGCGTGGTGTTGTATGATTGGTGATTCCTAACCCTATCCTCAAGATATGTCATGTCTTGAGTTCGATCCATGCATGCAGAGGTATGTTTAGTTGTGTTTTTTAGTTAATTTTCATTAATTTATTTATATACTATTTTTGATTATTTGTTCTATTTTTTCACAGATTTTATCATATAGTTGTTTTATAGGAGAATTATATATTATAGAAGTATTTTTATGAATCATGGGTGACATGGGATTAGATTCCCATTGATGTTCGGCATGTATGTTCGATCATTGGATAATATTTAAATAATTAATAGTTATTTTGAAATTTGTTTAATTATTAACTTGAAATTATTAATTATTTTTTTGGGTTTATGATATCCTGTTGATGATAGCATGCATGCCTCTATCAGGGAGCTATGAGAGGTCTGTATGCATGACCATTGCTGTCAGTTTTTATACAATCTGAAGAGAACAACCATGCAGAAAGTGGAGATCATGGATTTTGATGGGTCTTACTGTGCCCACTGACCAAATTACATCTCATCTCACATTTGGGATGGATTATTTTCATACGATATGGGATATAGTTTTTAGAGTATAGAATCATTAGGTTAAAAAAACTCAAGGAGACAGGAGGTGACACATTGAGCTATTAATCATACATTCAGTACGCACCATCGACATATGGTAAGTACTTTTTTTTAATAATTTATATAACTTTGAATGTGAAATGTTTATTTTATACTTATATAGTCAGTAAAACATCTCAATACTATAGAGTTCAATGTTTATAAGGGTATTTACAACAAAATTGTAACTGGAGAGATTACAGGTAGTCACCGACATCATATTGTGGCAAGTATAATTTTTTGTGAGTTTAACTAAAAATAATAATTTAACTATTTTAATTTTATATTTCAATTTAAGGAGTCATATGAGGCCATGAATTCTCAGACATAGGATGAGATTCAGGCTGATACCGAGCATCATACCACCAGTGTAGTAGGATTTGATGATGTAATATGGATGCTGGTGACCCAGTATTCCTTCGAGAAAGGATGAGTTGTTGGTATCAAATCTCAATTGATGACCGTGAGTTGTTATGGTACCTTTGTGATGTCATCAGCCAACTCAGAGGGAGCTCATGGAGACTCATCAACATTTACAACAGAGTATGAGGAAAATTTATGAGCTCGGGGTGAGCTTATAGAGACCATGCATAGGAAGTAGGAGGAGCTCCATTGATAACAGTAGTGACAGTAGGAGGAGATGCATAGATAGAAGAAGTAGCAACATGAGCAAATGATGAAGTACATGTGATGCTTGAATCATGGTTTAGGGATGAAGTTCCCTCCACCACCTCCACCAGAAGACCACTCTCAGTGACTTATTTAGTTTTTTTGATAAAAATTTTAATGTGCATATTTTTTGTAATATTTTTATTAATTCATATATTAATAGTTTTATATAGTGTATTTTTTATATTTTTTCTAATATTGTTTTTTATTTTATTATTATTTTATCATTTATACATATTTTTTTATATTTTTTATATTGTTTTTATTATTTTTACTTATTTGTGATGGGAAGATCCACCTATTACAAATACTCATTTTTGACGAGTGGTTATTCACATCGTAAATGGTTTTTTTATATATTGAAAAAACTATTTATGACACCGTTTTCTATAATGGGTTATTTGTGAAGGGGTCCCATCACAAATGACTATTTTCAATAGGACACTGTCACAAATAACCCATAAAAAATACTTAAATATTTAGTTATGAATATGAGTGACATAAAGATATCTTAATAAAGTTTCTATCACTTTATCCTAAATCCTTAGTAGGTGTGTATTTTAAAATTTTATTAAGTAAAATGAGATAAAAATTATAGACATCCCTTAAGATGAAGTTTGAATCCCATCTTGATCATACTAGATCCATGTAAATTACTAAAGGATATTAGTACACCATAAGAAAAAAATAAATAATAAACAAGTAAAGGAGGAAACATCACTTGACCTCTTTCTCCCTTGACAAGTCAACTCTTATCTACAAAAATTTCCTTAATCTCCATAATCATCTCCCTTATTCGTCATTTATTCTTCCTCATAATCCTTCTACCTTTTATCCTTAAATTTATTTATTATTATTTATTTATTTCCCCCCAATTTCTTGGAACCCTAATCTCCCATAAATATCTCCCCTAAACAACCCCCTTAGTTGTATTTAAAACTCCTTAATATTTAATCAAATAACTTACATCAATCGTTATGTTCCTATAATTTTTTAAAAACCTATAACTTGTAAAAATTATCAAATGATTTATTTAAATAACCTAAAATTTATTATTTAAGAGTAATATGTCTAATAAAATGATTATACAAAATGCATTAAGTAAAAATATTGGTATTGTTGGTAAAAGTTAGACGCATTGACAAAAAATTACATTCTTAATGGTAATATTTATTATTCCAAGTAGAATAAATTGTACATATAACATGGTATGGTCAACTCTCATAGAAAATTTATACCTACAACTAATAATTTACCTTTTGGTATCTGTATACAAAAAAATAAATATCTATATATAACACATTATAACTATGCATGGTAGATCAATAATGATAACCTTGAATATTTAAACGTACAATAAAGATTATATTCCTTAACACATATTATTTTTCTTAGGCAAATAATACATACCACTTGTATATAAAATTTTTAAGTAACACATCATAGAACATATACTTAGAGAATATAACATGTTCTTAATTAAAAAACACTCTAAAATATATGTTATGGGGATACATAATATTTATCTAGGTACAAAACAAGTTTTGGATGACACTTCTTCAAACATATCTATGTATATAAAATAATCCAAGGGTTAAACATAACTATAAAATTATAGATATGGTATACCCAAATATATCCATCATTATTACCATATATATAATATAAAATATTATTATAAACAAGTTTGGTTACCTAAATATTATTTAGATAACATTTTCTAACCCAAAATATGGGTACCAAATGGCACTCACAATTGATTTTTTACAAGGCTATTCCACTATACCTTACTGACATATCATAAGGTGGCTTCTCAATGAAAAAGTACCATCCAACTCTAACGTGACGATCTATAAAGTTTAAAAGTGTTTTATTAGTATTTTTTGTTTTATAATTGGTTAATAGGCACTAGATATTTTATATAGGGTATATAATTTATGGTAATTCTATCTCTTACTCCTATTATTTACTTCTTTTATCTATAATTATATTTTTTTTGTATAAGAAAAGAGTATACTCATTATTATAATATAATTTTTCTATTTAATTTCTTATCATGTACTTAAATATATTACTTCATGGCATGGTTTTAAAATCTTATTTCTTGAAGTTTCTTTTAAAACATTTTTGTGACTCATTTATTTAAATGTTTTTATAATGGGTAGTTAAACTTTTTCAAATAATTTCATCATCTCTGTTTTTAATTGGATTTTTTTATTGGAGATGTTATTTTTTATCTTGAACCATTTTGAAAATATTTTTTCTTTATTTTTTTGAATATATGCTTTCTCCTTGAAATTAGTTATTTTTTAATTATAGAGCTTGGAATATTTTTTTGTTTTTTAAATATTAAAATAAATCATTGATATATATTTGACTTTTTCTCTTAAAATCATTTATATTATTATTATTATTATCTTACTCTATATTTTTATTAAGTTTACATTTCATTATTAAATACACCAATTTAGGGGAAGATTTATCCAATAAATTTTGGACAAATCAACTTTTTCATGGGGGTCTAGTGATTCTTGGTTACAAATTCACCCCTCTCAAAATTCATTTCTATATCTCTCCCCTATCTTTATTAGATTTACCTACTTGATTTTAATGGAAGTATAGATTATGTTTTATTTTTAAAAGGTTTATTAAAGTGAAGAAGTTATTTTTTTTAATTTATTGTTCTTATTTCTTCTCTTTCACTTAATTTTAAAATAAATCACTTTTTATTTTTTTCATTTATTTTTTGAATATTATTTTTAATTTTTTTATAATTTAATTTAATATCTTATATTTTATCTCTTTAAAATTTTGAGAATCACATTTATCTCTTTCTTTTGATTTTTTGAATTTTTTTGACAAGTTTGTTTGAATATCTCTAAAATTTGAGATGATCCATATTTTAAACTTCAATGTTATATCTATAATCTATATCATGCACTTCAATTATTTCTATATTATGTATTTTCCATGTTTTACATGATTAGTTATCTAAAATTTGGGTTTTTAGATTATGATAATCATTAAGGTGAAGATAATATTACTTGTATCTATTATCTTATCTTTTGTGAAAGTATATCTTTTATATACGAATTATTGATTATTTTTTCATCTTTGTTTTCTTTTTAATAATAATAGCGGGGGAGAAAGTGTCTAATTTAAATTTGGAGAATATTGTAATGTTTCAAATGGGAAGAAAATTTATAATTTAAAGGGGGGGGGGGGGTTGTCGGTATCAAAGAGGAATAAATTTATTTTTACATTTATTTTTGTTTAATTGTTTCTTAAAAGGGGAGTAAAATATTTACTCTTGGAATACATTGTTATATGATTAAATATTGATTAAATATTGATATATATTTTTATATTAAGTGTTTTTAATCATAAATAAATATAGATATTGTTGTATTTCTCTCTAAAGATATTTTCATGACCACAAACACTAATATTTATATCTAATGTGTATTTTTAAGTGATTCTTAGTTATAAAAATTGACTACTAGGTCATGTTTAAAATTAACCAAGTGATAGAATTTAAATCCTTTGGAGGTTCTTTCTTGAAGGTATTTGAAGTATAAATTTAATTTTTAATGGATTTTATGGTTTTATGAAAGGAATATCCAAATAATCAATGAAGGTATAAAATTAATCTAGAGGAGAATCATAAAATTATCATGGTTGTAGGTAGAACTAGATAACTAGTGGAAGAGAACCAGCTAGTTGATGACCATTTAATAACCACCTAGCTCTTCTAGAAGGCCACTAGAGAGATATTTTCTAGTCACAAATTTTTGGTGGAGGTTTTCAAGAAGTAGTGACCTCCAAGTGTTTCAATGGCTATCCAGAGGGATCATCAATCTAGCTGGTGGAGATAATCTATCAAGTCAAGGTTCTTTATTTTGGTGGACCACATAGCTCTTAACTTGACCTCGATGATTTTTAATTATTGGGAATAATTACATAATGTTCACAACACCTTTTGAATCTATAAATAGTGTACCTTGGAGGCTTGGATATATAATTCCCATAACATATGATTGATAATCAAATTGAAACATTCCAATGATGAATCAAAGTAATCTTCTCTAATCCCTATTTTAAAGATCCAATTTTATTTCTTAATATCAAAGTATCTCATCTCATTTTCTCTTTATCTATCCACTAAATTGTAAAATCCTTGTTGATAGATAAGGGAGTAACTTTGTAATGAATTTTTTGAAAAGTAAATCTCTATTATTCTCATCCAATTTTACAATGGGTGCTCACTATTACAAAATCTAGGGATAGGTTCCTTAGTTTTCTATGAAGTTCAAGAGGGTGATCACAACCATAAACAATAGGGAGAAGGGTTTATTTTCAAAATAATTAAAATTAAAGAGAGGAATTGGTTTATTGATCCTCATTATAATCAAGTTAGTAATAAGAAAAACCTTTTAACCAGAGGGTAGGAGATGCATGGGCTCACACTAAGCTATTGTCAATCCCCTTTATAAAATCTCTCTCTATATATCCTTTGTTTACTTTTCACATTTAATAATCATATCCAATCACACATTGCATAATTTTTTTATTCTTAACCATGGTTCTCTTCTCAATAAATTTACTTTGAAATTATCTTTTATAAGTCATATCAAAATTATCATGACATTTTGTATTCAATTTAATTAATAATTATGTGCTCAAATTATTCATAGTCTCTAATTAGTCATTTATCACCTTCATTAATTTATTTCCTTTATCATTTTATATTTAATTAATTTTATATTTCTACTACCCTACTCTTTATTTATTTGTTATTGTTTCATTTTGTAATTTCTATCGTACTCTTTGTTTTAATTTCTAAAAAGGAAATTCACCACCCTCTTGTAATCATACCTTGAAAAACACTTTCATAATCCTAAATAATTTTATTTTCATCAGAATTATATTAAAAAAAAATTATATTTCATCCATTATAACTTCAAAATTTTCTTAAGTATTGAATTTATATGCTCAACTCTATAGGTAACTTTGCATCATATGACTTTAAAGTCATATAACCTCTAAGTCTTATGATAAATTCATACACTCAGTACTTCAAAGACTTATTTAGATGAAGTATTATGATCAAGGATTATATTTGTGCTCAGAGACTTACATTCAAGATGAATTCATATGATGGAAGCTTCTGAAGTCACATGCTCCATCCATTTCCATTTTCTAGCCTCACTCAAAGGCGTATAATGAGATTTTAAAGTCTTGTGATCTTCCTAAAGTTATACGATATGGAAGTATTATAATGACATAAAAGTATTATGATTAGTTCAATATCTTATGATTATAGTGAAGTCATTTTATCATGTAATAAAAGTATTACATTCAGAACTTATACATTTTTTAGTATACTCTAAAATTCCAAGTTTCTATGAATGGATTTAAAATAAATTAAAATTTCTATAGGGATTATAAAAATTATTTAAATAATCTTAAAAAACCTTTAAATAAATATAATAGATATTAAAATAATTTTAACCACATTAAAACATAGTTCCAAGGTGATACATTATATAAAGTACTGATATTAGAGTATTTTAATGAACTTATCTACCATCTCTGATGTAACTCTTCTTGAATCAATCTAGAGAAATATCTAATTACATAAAAATTCATATAAGTGTTTTATAACATGAATTTTATTATAAAACATTATTTATATTTGCTAGAGGGATTATCCAGCTTTATAAGTCTCTCTGAAATACTTTAAACCTATTATCAACTTGATATGTAGAACTTATGAAAGTTGTCTAGCCATAGGTTCAATAATTATATTTTTCTAATTTTCATATCCTTAATTTAAACTACTTAAGACAAGGATTATCCACCTTCAACACTTGTTATAGGTATAATTACGAACTCTACAATCAATATATGTTCATGTGCTACCCTTTTAATTTATCCAGCCCTGTATTCAAGGGAAACCAACTTCAAACTCTTTACCCATGTATATATAAGAATCACCTTTACTTACTTTAGGTGGATACCAAATTACATCAACCAAGAAATTTATAACATGTATTTAAATGATAATTTTACAAAAAATAAAATCAAAAACCAAAGGATAGAAAAATATCACCCTTTGGATTTTATATCAATACCTTTAACTTCCAAACACATAGATGCATGTTAACATTGCTTTAGAAATTCACTCATTATACCTCCCTTTTTGACAATAAATACAAACGGAAGAAAATTATACCCCTTAATGATATTATAGAGAGGGTATTCTCATTTACACCAAAATATTTTAATTTTATGAAACTCGTATTCTCTCCATGTGATATTCATATAATTTATAGGTTCCTGAATATTTACATGAAATAAGGGTGATACCACATGGTACATAGGAATGTTCCATCAACTAACCAACTCTAAATATATATAGAATAACCCAGTATCGAAAAAATAGTTGTCAATTTAGAAAGATAATATGTACACAAAACACTCAAAATGTGATACCACTCAACATTTCAATTATTTGGGTATATTCAAAAAAAATTTTAGAATTTTTTTTGAACCTACACTTAAATTAAACAAACACATATAACATTTAAAGTGCAAGGTATTTATTTCTTATTTTTTTATAAAATTAATCCCCATTTTTTGGTAAGAATATTCAACATAATTAAATCAATGTTACGAGAGTCAAATTATATCTCATAGTTTAATTTTGAAGGGGCTATCAACAATTATAGATTAATTAAAAATTAAAAATCCTTAGTAGCATTACCTCTTTTAATAACACCCCTAAAAGGATTTTCACTATACCTCTTCACCTTCAATTCATATTATAAAAGAATAAAACTATTGGCTAGGGAATAAAGTATATATATTCATATGATCAATTGAATTAAAGGGGATGATACTTATTTATGAACCTATGTAATTTTTTCTTGATATCTCCAACCAATTGATAACTATTCATTATATATCCTCACTTGATTTTCCAACCCTACTCACCTTTTGGAATCATGGTATTCTTATTATTTTCAACCATATTCTTAGATAAGAAGATTTTATTCACTTGAGAAACTAGGGAAAATTATTTTCTTTCAACCTTATCAAACCTTTTTAAATCTTCCAATTGGGATGGCCATATTGTGAGACATTCCTTTTTAATAAGCTTATATTTCTTTGACTACCTAGGCTCATTCTTGGAAACTTCCTTCTTGGTTATGGGAGTCATCAATGATTATATTTTAATCTTAATGATCTTATCTTACTCAAGAATCCATTACATGAAATTGGTATCTTTTTTTTCCAAATTTATTGTAACCACACATATTTTTATTTGTTTTTTTACCTCCCCCTTCCTAAGCATCTTCTCAACTTCTTCATACATAGTGTAAAACACTAATCCAATCCTATAATCTTTCTCTAGGATGGATTCATTTCTTTATTACATATATATCCATTTTTAATTGAGATTAAAGGATATATTTTAATGAAATATGATGAAAACTATATTAAAATAATATAATAACTTATTACCTATAAGTTTGACACCCTTATTAGCTTTATTTGTTGACATATTTGGAGTATCTTGTTCAAAAATTTTATTTACACATTTGTCTCCCAAGGTAGAATTTATTTTATTCTTCATATAATTATAGAGATATGGTTGTTATCCTTATTATTCAATATATTTGGTATACCTGGTAGGTTTATATTGAAATTCATTATGTAAATGACCACCTATATTTCAAAACTCATAGAAATTTTTAAGTAATTCAAATCTGTTCATGGAAAATTGATTTATCTTAATTTTTGAAGTTTTTTTATGAATTGGAGGTGACTTACTTGATTTTTATTTCCCCCATTAATTTAATAATTCTATAAAATTTAATTACTAATATATTATACCATAAATCCATTATTTTATGCATAAAATTCCAGTAGTAAAAATATCTCCCAATTAGTCTTTATTTATTTCATGTAGATGAAGTCCTTCTAGATTGAGTACCTTGATGTTTTTGGTCTAGAAAAATAATATTTTGGGTTCTATTTGGGTGTTTTTTACATGAACAATTCTATCCTTGATTATATATTTGGATTACCAAAATCATTTATCTTCCAAATTTGTACAAAATTTGAATTAAATTTGAAAATTTAGAAGAAACAAATACAATACACACAAAGTTTTTAAGTTTGTGGTGTACCCTTTTCATTGAGCTTGAGGTGAATGATTATCCTGTAACGACCTGAATCTAGAGCCACTCAGCTGGTTCCCCATACTCAATTCTCCACATGACCTCAAGTGTATTTCCCCAAATGCCTGAGGCTGCCGACTAGTAGTGAGGGACTTGATGAGTCAGTGGGGAAACTATGCCCTCATTTGGTAAAGTATGCAGTGGAAGGGAATAATAAACAATAGCGGAAGTAGTAAATAGAACACGAAAACTGAAACTAAACAGTGGAAGCAATGTATAATGTAATAATGATGCATCATGGAACATGTTTATATGGAAAGCAGTAAACAAAACAACATGCTAAAATACAACTGAAACCCAAGTAGCAAAAGTAAACAGTAAACTCCAGCAACATCGCAAGCCTAAGCTTGGTTCCATGCTCTCCAGCTCTAACCAACAATCAAACACCTGAGTTAGAAGGGCCACAATCCCTATCCACACATGCAACCATATAACCTGTTTGGGCTGAAAAGGAGGACCCAAACAGGGTGTGAGACTAATCCCAGTAGGCAACCACCAAAAGATCTGTTCCCTACTGTTAGTGAGAAATATAGAAAAAGTAATGGAAATAAATGCAGCAGAGAAATGGGGTACACTAAAGTAAACAATCCTAAAATTCTCCATTAACATTTATTTATTAATTTAATTAAATCATTTAATCATCAACCAAATAATCTAGAAAAAATCTTTATAGTCCAAAGGCATAGCAAGTAACGCAACATGTATCTCAACAGACTACCTAAACTACAAGTAGTACAAACCCAAGATTGTTCTTTGTCTTGGTGGACTCATCACAACCAACCAACAGTATTTATTACACTGACCCTCTGGGTGGCTCATGTGGGAAGGCCCTTATGGTCAGGTATTCGAACAAAGGCAAAGACACTCTGTGGAAGCACACAACGTAAATTCCCCCTACAGTCTTGCAGTGATACTATAGAATCTCTGAGGAAGCACTTACGTCTAATTCCCCCTTTAGTCCTGATTCAATAATTATCAAACCCTCTGAGAGAGCACAAAGTCAATCCCCCTTATGGTCTTGTTATGGTAATAATTAAGCAGGCCCTCTGATGAATTAATCAATGTTAATTCCCCTTATGGTCTAACTACACCAGGTTCCCGCAGCCTTGAGTAAAAGTAATCGTACGTAAATGATTCATAGAAGCCCTATGTATGTTCAGAAACTACTTGGATAATAGCTACAATTCAATAGAAGCATTTAAACAGCAGATAATACATGCAATCATTTATACCAAGGAAATCAATCAATGGAACAAGGTTTACCTCATAGGAAACCTAAGCCAAATGGAAATAAACAGCCAAAATGAAGGGAAACACCCATGGGTGATCCTTGAACATGCTAACAAGCAAACATTATTCATCTAATTTCATCAAGCACACAAGCAATCTAAGGTAGATAAATAATATAGTTTCAAAACCCTAACCCGAGATACCCGATACATGGATATCCTTTACTTTTGCACAAAAACTCAAGGACATTTAATGTAGGGCATCAAACTACCTACGTTGATCCTCTTATATTGATATACTTGAACCTCGACCTGTAAATTGGTAGAACTGCAAAAACATCTAAAATGTTCAACCTTAGATAACTCACACAAGAGGAAGAAATAGGAAACGAGGCCAAAGAAGAACCAAGAACTCACCGTTGCGATTCTATTGCAACTGACGACATTCGATTCAGAGAATCGGTGACGGATCAGTGGCTCAGAGAAGATTCAGCCTCCTTGGACACCCTGTATGGAATTAGGCGGAGAAGAAGATGAAAAAAGGATTAAAACGTGACTCCGGTCCGATTAATGAAATAAAAATAAAAGTAAATGGTGTGTAATTTTAGAGTACACGAAGTGTACTTTGGTTTTTTGTACTCCGCTTTAAGAGGCCTCCACGTCACCCCACACGGCCTCATGCAGCGTCGAAGTACACGATGTGTACTTATAAAGTACATGGCATGTACTCTGAAAATTTCCGGATTTTCCCCCTTTTCTCAAGAATGACCAGAAAAGGAAAAAAATCCCTGAAAAGAAGGTCCGAGTTCTTACAAACTTCCCCCCTTAAAGAAATTCATCCCTGAATTTCCTAACAAGGCGTAGAAGAAGAAACCTTGAACAACTCCGGCCACTGTGATCGCATGTTGGACTCCCTTTCCCAAGTCTCATCCTTTACACGGACGTGCTGCCATAGCACCCGTACCAGAGGGAAAAACCGGCCATAGAGTACCTTTGCACTACGATCAAAAATCCTGATAGGATGCTCCTTGAACGATGCATCATGATCCAACTCAACCTCCTTGGGTTGAAAAACATGAGACGGGTCTGAGAAATACCGCCGAAGCTGGGAAACATGGAAGACGTCGTGTATAGACTGATACCTCTGAGGTAACTGCAGCCTGTAAGCAACCAGACCGGCTCTCTCTATAACCTCAAACGGCCCAATGTATCTCAGTGAGAGCTTTCCCTGTCTCCTAATCCTCTTATGTCCCAACCTCGGGGTAACTCGCAAGAAAACCTGATCTTCGTCCTTGAACTCTAAAGGTCATCTCCGCTGACCAGCATAAGACTTCTGCTGAGACTTTGCAGTAGCCATCCTCTTCTAAATCAACTCCACCTGCTCTGTGGTCTCCTGAACAAGACGAGGTCCCAGCATAACTACCTCTCCCACCTTCAACCACACAAGGGTGATCGGCATGACCTACCATACAAAGCCTCTTAAGGTTCCATCTGAATAGTTGCTTGAAAACTATTATTATAGGAAAACTACACTAGAGGTATATGTTTCTCCCAAGAACCTCCAAAATCAGAGAAGCATGCTCGTAGCATATCCTCCAGCACCTGAATCGTGCGCTCCGACTTGCCATATGTCTGGGGATGGTAAGCTATACTCAAAAGTACCTGTGTACCCAAATCCCTCTGTAGCCCCTCCCAGAAATGCGAAGTAAAGCGGGCGTCCCTATCAGAAACGATAGAACTCAGAACCCCATGCAAGTTTACAATCTCACAGATGTACAACCGTCCAAGCTCATCAACACTGAAGGTCTTCTTAATCAGCAAGAAGTGAGAAACCTTCATGAGTCTGTCAATGAAAACCCATACCGCATCATTCCCTTGAGGCGATCTCGGTAACCCTGTCACGAAGTCCATCACGACATCATTCCATTTCCACTCAGGAATGAGTAACTGCTATAGAAGCCATACTGGTCGCTGATGCTCTGCC
Organism: Viscum album; assembly: GCA_963277665.1. Classification (NCBI taxonomy): domain Eukaryota; kingdom Viridiplantae; phylum Streptophyta; class Magnoliopsida; order Santalales; family Viscaceae; genus Viscum; species Viscum album. The sequence continues at coordinate 24,122,513 of OY728132.1, read as the reverse complement.
TTCACTTACTGACAGGTGGATCACCGCATAACAAAACCAGCCACATCCTTCTTCATACCTGGCCACCAATACTGACAATGTAAGTCTCGATACATCTTTGTGACGCCATGATGAACTGCCCAAGATGAAGCATAAAACTCCCGCATCATCTCCTCACATATGTCTTCTGAAACCCATACGAGACCATGAAAATGTAACACCTCATCATCGCCCACTGTCCACCCCGGAGTAGGGCCTCCATCTGACACACCCTCCCATAGGACTAGCCCTTCTGGGTCTGATAGCTGCCTCATTCGAAATCGATCTAGAAGAGTGGAGGTAACAACTATAGAAGAAATAACCATCTATCCCTGTCTGTCATGCACCTCCAAATGCATCTCAGAGAATAGAGCCATAAACTGCCACTCGCTACTGGCATCCCAAACTACCTGTAACTAAGTTCTCTTGCTCAGTGCATCTACCACAACATTTCCTTTCCCAGGAGTATAATCAAGCTCTAAGTTGAAAGATTGTAGGTACTCAACCCACCTTCGTTGTCTCAGATTAAAGTCACACTGTGTGAAGATATACTTGAGGCTCTTGTGGTCAGTATATAACACAAAATTCTCTCCCAAAATATAGTGTCTCCAAAAATGAAAAGCATGAACAACATCAGCCAAATCCAGGTCATGCATATGATAGTTTTTCTCATGTGGCCTCAACTACCGATATCCATATGCAACAACACGATCCTTCTGCATAAGCACTGTTCCAAGCCCGATGCCAGATGCATCACAGAAAACTATATAACTCTTGCCCGGATCTGGTAAAATGAGAATCGGTGCTAAAGTCAAACTCCCCTTCAACTCCTAAAAGGCTGAATCATATGCTTCTGACCAAACATACTTCACAACTTTCTTAGTCAAGCCCATCAATGACATTGAAAAGCGTGAGAAGTCCTGTATAAACTACATGTAGTAACCAGCCAGTCCAAATAAACTCCGCACCTCGAAGACATTCTTCAGTTTCTCCTAGGTAACTACCGTTCTCACTTTCTCTGGGTCTATTGATACTCCTTTCTCTGGGATGAAATGACCCAGGAAGTGAATCTCGTCCATCCAGAAGTGTCACTTAGAGAGCATATCATATAACTGATGCTCTCTCAGTGTACTCAATATGATCTCAAGATGGGTAGCATGGTTGTGTCGAGTGTGAGAGTACACCAAGATATCGTCCATGAAAACCACCACGAAGGAATCCAAGTAAGGATGGAAAACTATGTTCATCAGGTCCATGAAGACTTCTGGTACGTTTGTGAGACCGAACAACATAACTAAATACTCGTACAGACCGTACATGATCTAGAAGGATGTAAGAGGTATATCAGATGGTCTGACCCAAAAATGATGGGAGCTGGATCTCAAGTCGATCTTCAAGAACACTCTTGCTCCTTGAATCTGATAAAAAAGTTCATTAATACTCAGTAAGGGATATCGGTTCTTGACCATTAACTAGTTCAGCTTCTGATAATCCACACAAAGCCATAAAGTACCATCCGTATTCTTCACAAAAAAAAAAAAACAGGTGAACCCCAAGGGGAAGTACTGGGTCGGATAAAACCTTTTGCCTGCAATTCCTCAAACTGCTTCTTGAGCTCTTGCAACTCAGGCATAGACATCCTATAAGGAGGTATGGATACTGGTGCTACTCCTGGCACAAGCTCAATAGAGAAGTTTACCTCACGCTTCAGAGGAAACCCTGAAAATTATTCTGGAAAGACATCTGGAAAACGATCAACCACTGGAGGATAATCCATCTGAGAATTCCCCTAATCGTCCAGATATAAACTAGAAATCTAGGCTATAACACCGCCCAAACCATGGTGCTCTGGTCCAGCTCTGCTTGCCTGGACATCCCATTCTCCCTTGTAAAGAAAAGATCTTCCCTATGGTGATGTGAAACTCACCATGCGGTGATAGCAACCGACAAGGGCCTGAAAAAGAACTAGCCATTCCATTATGAGAATGAATTCATAACCTGTCATCTCTAGGACATAAAGATACCACAATAAGTGACACCCACCAACATCAAGGGGGCACTCCTTGCACTGACGCACACTAGCAGTTCTAAGTCCCAAGGGAGTGTCTAGTGTCATCATATCCTCATAAGTAAAGATAGTAAGTCTAAGGCTCTCCACCATGTGCCCAAAGATAAAGCTATGAGAAGCTCTTGTATTGAAAAGTGCAGTAGATAAAACTGAGGCTACCAAGATCGTACCTCGCACTGTGGAAGGTCCAAGGTCCTGCTCCTAATGAATCCGCTCTACCACAAATGTCTGGCTAGTACCACAGCCCTGTGTAGCAGCCTGAGATCCCTGATCTGATCCTCCTTGAGCCTGAACACTATTTCCACGACATCTACCCTAGCCTGAATGGCCTATAGAACACCAGCCCCCAGTTTGCTGCGAAACTGGTAAACCTGCTTCTGTACGCGGAGTCAAAACTAATTCTCCTTCGCTAGCCGCTGAAAGAAGAACCTTGAAACACCACTGAAGATGACCCATCTTGCCGCAAGATCGACACTCTAATGGCCCCTTGGGCACTATGGCTTCTTATGCCCGTCCTTCCCACACTGGTAGCACACAACCTTGCTACCTGAAGGAACATCTCGCTTCCTCGAGTCACCTTTTGTAGACTCTCAGTGGCGCATCCTGCTGTTAGTAGAAAGAGTACTTACTCTGGATGCTGAACCGCCCTGGATTACTGCTCCAATATCCCTCAGATTCCTCTCCGTGATCAATGCCTAGTTGACTATCAAAGAAATAGAAGTCAAATGGAAGACGTTTACCTGCAATATGATCTCTGTTTTGAGGACCTCCCCAAAATTCCTCGCTAAAAACAGCTCGTCATTCCTCAGAACTGGAGTGAAATGATGTAACTCAGTGAAACAGAAGGAATACTCCATAACTTATAGAGTACCCTGTTGTAGTTTCATGAACTAACTGGCTCTATCGTCCCTCAGTGTCGCTGGGTAGAAGTAGTCATAGAACGTACGCTGAAACTTGTCCCAATCAAATATCTACTGACACCATGCCTGAGAAACTATGTCCCACCATCTGTTGGTATAATCTCACAGAATGTAAGTCACGAGATTCACCCTTATGTCTGGGGGTGTCTCGAGATGATCAAAGATAGAAACCATAGCTTCGAACCAGGATTCAGCAGCCTAAGGTCCTCCATCCCCTAAGAACGTGGGAGGATGCTGCTGCTGGAAGACTCGCGTAAGATCTGCCATAGTCTGGGCAGGTTGCTGAGCTCCCTGAAAGGTCTGTATGAACCTCATGAATCCCTCATGGAACTATACGTCTGCACCAATATTTGGGATTACTGCCTATGTCATATCCGGCGTACCACTTTGTAATGACCTGGATCCAGAGCCACTCAACTGGAACCCCATACCCGGTTCACCACATGACCTCAAGCACGTTTTCCCAAATTCCAAAGGCTACCGACTAGCAGCAAGGGCCTTGATGAGTCAATGAGGAAACTATTCCCTCATTTGGTAAAGTATGCAGCGGAAGGGAAGAATAAACAATAGAGGAAGCAGTAACCATCACACGACAAGTGAAACTAAATAGCGTAAGCAATGTATAATGTAATAATGATGCAGCATGACACATGTTTCTATGGAAAGAAGTAAACAAAACAACATGCTGAAATACAACTGAAACCCAAGTAGCAAAAGTAAATAGTAAACTCCAGCAGCATCTCAAGCCTAAGCTCGGTCCCATGCTCTCCAGCTCTAACCAGCAATCAAACACCTAAGCTAGAAGGGCCACAATCCCTATCCACACCTGCAACCATATAACCTGTTTGGGCCGAAAAGCAGGACCCAAACAGGGTGTGAGACTAATCCCAGTAGACAACCACCAAAAGATCTGTGCCCTACCACAAAAATAGTTTTTCCCAACACCCCCCCTTTATCAGCGCTTTTTTTAGTGCTGATAAAGGGACCCCCTTTGTCAGCGCTTGTTTAGTAGCGCAGATAAGGGGGGGGGGGGGGCTTTATCAGCGCTTTTTTTAAAAGTGCTGATAAAGGGTCGACTTCAAAAAAAAAAAAATTAATATATTAATATATAAATATATTTATATTGATATAAATATAATATATAATTTTTAAATATATTTTAGATAAGTATAAATGTACATTTACACTTAATATACTTAATATATTAGATATTTAGTGAAAATTGCTTCTTAAAAAATTTAAAAAATATTTTTAATTAATAATTTTCTAATTATTATGGAGTAATAGTCATTTAATAACAATTTGAAGACTAAAAAAATAAAAAAAATTAAAAAAAGATCCAAAATATGTTGAAAACGCAACTCAAACTTCAAACGACCATAACTTTTGATCCGGGTGTCCGTTTGAGCTCTACCACATATCAAATCAAAGCCTGCGATGATCTCTACGTTGCTAGGACGTGGGGGGACCTAGGTCAAGGGATTTTAGATGCCAAAAGAATCCCAGAAGTCCTCCAAAACTGAGTTTTTAGTCGGGGTATCCCGATTTTTTAACATTTTGTGGTTTTTCAGCCTCATTTAAGGGTTATTATTGGCTTCTTTTGGTGGGGACTGAATTTATTCCAAGGTATTACATTCATATTGATATTTTGTCTTTGAAATTTTATCGTTTTTTATAATTCAATGCTATTTATAATCAAATATATAACAATATATACATATTTTTTATATATTCACACATAAAAATTTATTATAAATATAAATAATAAAGTATATTTACATATAAAATATGTTAGCTTTATCTAAATAATAAATAATATCCATTTTATTTAAAATACAAATATATGAATATTTATATACCTATATATTAATATAACTATATATATATATATATTAATCTAGCTATATATATATTAATATAACTACATATATATTAATATTACTATAAATATATATTTTAATATCACTATAAATATATATATATTAATATCACTATAAATATATATATTCATATAACTATATATATATATATTAATATATATATATATATATTACTATACGAATAAATATATCTATATATATATATAAATAGAGATACATATTAATATAACTATATATATATATATATTAATATAACTATATATATATATTAATATAAATATATATTACTATACGAATAAATATAACTAAATTTATATATATATATATAAATAGATATATATATTAATATAATTATATATATATATTAATATAACTATATATATATTAATATAACTATATATATATATTAATATAACTATATATATATTAATATAACTATATATATATTAATATAACTATATATATATTAATATAACTATATATATATTAATATAACTATATATATATTAATATAACTATATATATATTAATATAACTATATAACTATATATATTAATATAACTATATATATTAATATAACTATATATATTAATATAACTATATATATATTAATATAACTATATATATATTAATATAACTATATATATATATATTAATATAACTATATATATATTAATATAACTATATATATATATTAAAATAACTATATATATATATTAATATAACTATATATATATATTAATATAAATATATATTACTATATGAATAAATATAACTATATATATATATATAAATAGAGATATCATGAAATGCTAAACAAATCAAAATAGAGTAGTGGTAAGGGCTTAGGCGTGCAGGGGGGAGGTCTTGAGTTCAAAACCTGCTGGAGGTAGAGGCGCGTGCATGGGGGTGGATGTGGGGGGTTAGCGCTGATAAAGGGTGGAGGGGGTGCGTGCGGGGTGCTGGAGGGGGTGGAAAGTGCTATTAAAAGTGGGGCTCAAGCGCTATAAAAGGCCCCTCAGATTGGCATGATTTTTTTAATTTTTTGTAAATTTTTTAACTTTTATGAGCACTTTTTTAAAAGTGCTGATAAAAGGGTCCTTTATCAGCGCTAAAATGAAAGCGCTGATAAAGGAAACACTGATATATGACCCCTTTTATCAGCGCTTCTTTTAGTGCTGATAAATGGGGTCTTTATCAGCACTTTTTTGAGCGCTGATAAAGGGGACCCCCCTTTATCTTAGCCGGCTTTAACAGTGCTTTTCTAGCACTGTTAAATGCCATTTTTAGCGCTGATAAAAGGCGTATTTGTAGTAGTGCCTACTGTCAGGGAGCAATATAGAAAAAGTAATGAAAATAAAAGCAGCAGATAAATGAGGTACACTAAAGTAAACAATCCTAAAATTATCCACTCACATTTATTTATTAATTTAATTCAATCATTTAATCATCATCCAATGAATCTAGCAAAAAGCTATATAGTCCAAAGGAATAGCAAGTAACACAATAGGTATCTCAAAAAACTACCTAAACTACAAGCAGTACAAACCCAAGCTTGTTCTTTGGCTTGGTGGACTCATCACAACCAACCAATAGTATTTATTACACTGACCCTCTGGGTGGCTCACATGGGCAGGCCCTTATGGTCAAGCATTCGAACAAAGGCAATGACACTCTGAAGAAGTACTCAACGTCAATTCCTCTTATGGTCTTGCAGCAATACTACATACTCTATGAGGAAGCACTTACGTCTAATTCCACCTTTAGTCCCGATTCGATAATTATCAGACCCTCTGAGAGAGCATAAAGTCAATCCCCCTTATGGTCTCATAATGGTAATAATTAAGAAGGCCCTCCGAGGAAGAACTCAACGTCAATTCACCCTATGGTCTAACTACACCAGGTTCCCACAACCCTGTGTAAAAGAAATCATACATAAACGATTTGTAGTAGCCCTAAGTATGTTCAATAACAACTTGGCTAATAGATACAATGCAACAAAAGCATTTAAACAGTAGACAATACATGAAATCATTCATACCAAGGAAAGCAATCAATGAAACAAGGTTTGCCTCATAGGCTACCTAATCCAAACGACGATAAACAACCAAAACGAAGGGAAACACCCATGGGTGATCCTTGAACATGCTAACAAGAAAATATTATTCATCTAATAGCCTCAAGCACACAAGCAATCTAAGGCAGATAAATAATACAGGTTCAAAAACCTAGCCCGAGATACCCGATACATGGATATCCGGTACTTTTGCACAAAAACTCAAGGACATTCAAAGTAGGGCATCGAACCACCTACCTCGATCCTTGTAGATTGATATACTTGAACCTCGGCCTGTGAATCGTCCTAGAACAAAGTAGATCTGCAAAAACTTCTAAAACGTTCAACCTCAAATAACTCACACGAGAGGAAGAAATAGGAAACGAGGCCAAAGAAGAACCAAGAACTCACTGCTATGATTCTATTGCAACCGACGACGTTCGATTTGGAGAATTAGTGACAGATCAGTGACTCGGAGAAGATTAAGCCTCCTTAGACACCCTGTACAGAATTAGGTGGAGAAGAAGATGAAAACAGGGTTAAGACGCGACCCCGATCCGATTAATGAAATAAAAAGAAAAGTACATGGCGTGTAATTTTAGAGTACACATCGTGTACTTTGGTTTTCCGTACTCTTATTTAAGCAGTCTCCGCGTCACCCCACACGGCCGTGTGTGTGGCCCAAACACACCCAGCACACGGCCTCGTGCGGCGTCTAAGTACATGGTGTGTACTCTGAAAATTTCCAGATTTTCCCCTTTTTCTAAAAAACGACCAGAAAAGGAAAAACATACCTGAAAAGAAGGTCCTGGTTCTTACATATCCAGTGGATATCAAGGTACATTTAATAGTAATTTGAGCCTTATTTTGTGTAATAATATCATCTAGAATCATTTTGGAAGCATATCTATTTTTTTCAATATATTCGGAACTTTTAGTTGGTGTAGTTTTTAGATATCTCAACTTGAATTCTAGTTGAAGTCACTTCATGTTAAGGGTGTAATTCTCATCCTACAATGTTATCATCTAATTATCCCATTAATTTTTCATCTTTTATAGTTTATCATCATGATATTTTCTAATTTAATTTAGGGTATTTTAAAAGTCCTTAATTATTTTATCCCTAACTTATAATTGGGATTTCTTGACACCAAGATATATCTTAAATGATTCTTATTGAGCATTGATCTTCTCCTAAATAATTTTTATTTTTTTTATTTCTCATATATAATGAATTGAAAATTATTTTCAAGTATTGAAAAATTTTCTCTATAAATTTTCAATGATTTCCCTTATCTTTCGAGTTCTTGATGAGGGAGTCATATTTTTACAACTATCCAACCAATACACTTTTCATTTATCCAACATCAATAATAAGTTGTGATTTATCTTACAAATGATCTTAGAAGAAATAAAATAAATATGTGAAAAATTCACTAGGGATATTTTTTATATATTCCCTAATTTCAAGATATAGGTCTTTAACATATTTTATAATTCCTTCATTATCAAATATTTTAGTGGATACATTAGAGGAATCACTCTCAAAAAAATTTATGGAATAATTAACACTCTGACTATATTCAGTTAGTTATTATTCCTTTTTCTTACATGAACTCTTTATTAGATTATTAAACTCTTTATTCTACCAATTTTTCATGGTCTTTTCAATGAGAAATAAGTTTTTCTTGATAGTAATGGGACAAATTTCTCCAATTGTTCATCTTATATTTGAAATCCACACTTCAAATATATGAGATAAAAACATATGGGAGAATTTTTTAGAACTACTCAGAGGGAACCAAATATTGTTATTACACTTTTTGATAGAAAAATATTTTTAAATTATAGGAAGATTTTTATTAGATACTACATTTTTCAGTATAATATACCATGAAAACACACCAGAGAGGGGGTGGGGGTGAATTAGATGTGGTCCAATTCTTACCAATTTGAATTTCTTCATTAAACCTTCAAACCAATTTTGGAATCGAACCAATAATTCAAGAAATTACTACTATATATTGTTTTTTAAACTATCATACAAATTTATACAATGCAGATAAAATAATAAATAAATAGGTATTTTTACAAGGTTCAGCTCCTCCCAAGAATCATACTCCATTCCATGCTTGGGATGTCTACATAATGGATTCCCTATTATAAATAGAATCACCAAATATAATTGTATTTTTCTAGATATAATCATGAAAACATGTGCAACATATTATATAGGTGTGTGTGATAACTATATTATAGAATTTATCACTAAAAAATACCACTGTACTTCTTTATATTGGCATCCCACAAGTTCCTCTTCATCTCATTCCTTCTCCTCTTAAAGTAGACCGCAAGTACTGCACATAGATGTATCTACACCCACAAATACTTTTCTGATTCCTCATAATAGAGTCTTAATCTACCTTTATATCTTTAATAAAACTTCTTGCTACTCAGTGTTTGGTATTATATGGTAAAATTACAGTTCTTCATAAAAAATATTTCAAACAACTCAACACAAAACTTATTCTCTTAAACTCAACACTATAATCTTGGGTGGATGAATATAATAAAAACACACATGACCATGGATTTAAGAACTTTTATTCTTAATTCCACTTCCTTGACCATAAATGAATAGTAGTAAAAGTTAACCTACCCATATTTTCTTCTTCTTAATATCTTTCCTTTAGATCCCATAAATATCCCTGGCTTGGTTATAATATTCTTCCTCACTAAAAAATAAAATTAATTATTTTATTTGTTATTCCTTGAGATCCTATGTATCACTTGAATTATTCTTATCTTCTTCAAGATTCCTATTCTTTTTATCTATATAATATATCATCTCACTTCATTTATTATACCTACAACAGTGACTTATCCTTCTTATATTTTCTTCACCTCTATATTTTCAAGTGAATTTGTGACTAAATTTAAGACCATTAAATTGGTTCCATAATAATATGTATATATATATTTGAAATATCAAGAGTAATTTATTGATAAAATCCAAAAACATTATCATAGAATACCCACTTTTGGGTTCCCATGATATTTCATACCCTATTTTTAACTCAATGGGTTTTCCAAAAATACCCATATTTAATGCTTCTCTTATAGATGAATATATTTTGAAATTTTATATATTATATCCCCAAATTAATATTATATGCAAGACTTTAAAAAAATATTTACTTCAAATCTCCCCATCAGTATGATAATAATAAACCAAAATCATGTTGTATTATGGAGAAATGCATTCACCTCAGCTTGATTGGTTCCCATTAAAATAACAAAACATCCATCTTAGACTTATACACATCAACTAGAAACTCAAAAATTATTAATTATACTAAAAAAATTCTAGGATCCAGATTATATATTCCTTAAATAACAACTTGATCTTTGATGTAACTTTATCTATTTTATCCTTGAAAACCTAGTAAATTAATTATCTTGATAAAGAAATACATACAATAGATCCTCTCATTTGGTCTTCATAAAAAAAATCTTGGATCATAGATTGAGTAATCTATATGATGTTTAAAATCACATAATAATATGTCTAACATATTCAATTTTTTTCTTTATAATTTATTCAATAATTTAAAATATGATTTTCCCTTTAAATTTATCTTTAAATTCATATCCCTTTGATCTTTCTTAAAGGAAATATTCTCTAATTTGTTTAGGTTGAATCAAATGATTTTGTGATGTTTTTATCCATGAATAATTAATCTTGAAACATACCATTTCATTTATCTTCATCATATTTAGATCTAAAAAACTTGACATTTCATCCAGTAAAACATTGAAATTTTACTAAGTCTTGAAGCCATATACTCAGATTTTTGGGTGACTCTGCATCATATTAATTTAAATCTATATGGTCTCGATGTATTATGATGAATTCATACAATTATAAATTCAAATACTTATGCTAGTGAAGTTTTATGATCAAATATTACACTGATGAAAAAAGTCTTACATTCAGTATGAAGTCATACAATGGAATATTCTAAAGTTATATACTCTATCCTTCTCTATTTTCTAGCCTCACTCAAATTCATATGATGATATTCTAAAGTATTATGATCATAACTAAGTCACATGATCTAGAATTATTATTATTTCATCAATGATCTTTATTATTTAAAATAATTATAATCACAGTGATGTCACATGATCAAGTAGGTAAGGACTTACATTCAAGATAGAATAAACATGTTTTAGTGTACTCAAAAATTCTATGTTTCTACAAATAGATTTGAAAACAATTAAAATTGATCATGGGTTTCTTAAATTTATTAAAATAATCTTGGAACATCTTTAAATAAATATTGACATTATTAAAACAATCCCAACTTATTTAAAAATTTGTTCCAAGGTGATTCAATGTATAAAGTTATCATATTAGAGTATTTCAACAAAATTTTATACCAACTCATTTGAAAATATTCTTAAATAATTATTGAGAAATATATAATCACATAAACCTTCATCTAAGTGTTTTATGACACAAATTTTAATATCCAATATGATTTTTATTCCTTATATGGGTTCCCCATATTTAGAAAGATCTCTCAACTACTTTGAACCTTTATCCCACTTAATATGCATAGATTATGAAAACTTTACAACCATAGGTTCAATAGACAAATCTTTCTCAGTTTTATTTCATCCATTTAAACTATTTAATAAAAGGCTTATCCACCTTAATAAATTTTCATAGACATAAATACCAACACAAAAATTGATATATGTTCATGGGTTACCCTTTGGATCTATCAAACCAGGCATTCAAGTGCATCCAACTCTAAACTCTTTTACCCATGTATATACAGACAGCAACTTAAATTCCTTTGGATGGATAATAAATTTTATCACTTTATACCTCTTCAACATATATTTATATTCTCATATGAAAAAAAATAAAATCACAAACCAAAATACATAACACCTATGAAAAAACTCTAAAGGGACCTCATTTAAAAACTTTTGAATATTTCTTGGAAACCATTAGAAGTCAAACATATGCTTGGAGATCCATTTCCTAAGTCATTTATACTCCCTTAATATTGTATTTTATGAGTAAAAATGGAAATAATAGGGTTTTTGATTATTATTGAGTTAAATAAAGCATTAAATCACATTAACCTTTAAGAAAGACCAATTTTCTCTTAGTCATTGAAAAATTGGGTGAATGACCCCCTTGAGCAAGACACACTAAGGAACCTCTCCACTAGTTTACTATGAAGACCTCTTCATTAGGTTGAACCCAAAACCCTATCTTATAATTTTAAGCCACACTTCACCCTACCCATCGATAAGGGTGACACTTTCCCCTACTCTTATACCTAGAAAACACTTCACCCCACTCTTATACCTGGGTTACACTTCTCCTTGCTCTCATACTATGGTGAAACTTTACCCTACAATCATACTAGAGTAAAAAGTTTCCTTGATCAAATACCAGAGAGACACTTCATCCTACTTTCATATAAGGGTTAAAGTTCACCCTACTCTCATACTAGGGAAACACATCACTCTACACTAATACTAGGGTGAAACTTCTCTCATACTAGGGTGATACTGCACCCTACTCTAATACCAGAGTAACACTTCACCCACACATAATAGGGCATAAATTATCCCTGATATCATACTAGGGTGACAATCATTCATAATATCAACTAGGTCAACACTTATCCTTACACTCATACTCGGGTAACATGTTTCTCTAACCCCTTACTAGGGTGAACCCTTCTCCCAAGCCTCCACCAAGGTGAACCCTTCTCTATAGCTATCCAATGGGGACCACCTTTTACCCTAGTCATCTAATAGAGAACACCATTTTACCTAACCTTTCATAAGGGACACCATTCTACCTTTCCTTCCATTAGGGTACACAATTAACCCTAGCCTTCCATTAGGAGGAAAATTCACCTGGGTTCCCCTATTGAAGTGACAAACCTGTAGGAAATCCTTTAGAAACCCTATTTTACTTAGGTATCTCAAATAGGCCAATAATATTTACTAAAAGTCATTTTCATTAATATAAAACCAAGTCTCTTCATTATCAGGTGGCAATCCTATAGGAATCCTCTACAACCTTCAAAATTATATGACTATTATGTACACATCAATGTGTTCCCTGCCAATCATGTATTCCTTTGATAAAACAGACCTATCACTTACCCTCACTAACTATTATCCCACCCAAAGAGTTTATAATCATGTATCAACTTAATAATGAGGGTACTCATCATAAGAGAAGTGTCGGGATATCCTCTAGATCATGATTCTCATATTTGTAGTCTCAATGTCAAATTATCTAACCTAGTCCACCTAATAAACCATGTAAGCTTGGACCTCTTACATATGTGTAACCCTAACAATATTTACACTGATTATTTCATAAACCATGAATCACAAATCATACAGGAAGAGAGAAATAGCCCTTGGAAACCATAATTCATAAGCCCTAATATAACTTAATGAGGAGATATCCCTTATAAAACCATAATCAAAGGGATATATTTATTATGAGACATTCTACTCAAAGGGAGATATTCCCTTTTAGATAGAATATAAAGGGTATCCCTATAAGTAATCCCTACTCTATCCCTTGATTTCATTCCTTTCATAACATAATCTTTATTATTGTATGGCATTAAATTGAATGGTATAGTCCTATCACACAACCTTAAAATTTGTAACAAAGAATATGTGGTCATTGATTCCTATTAATAAGAATACATAAGATGCATCTATGAGGTTCAAACCCAAAATCAAAAACCATATTTTCACTGGGCCATATTCTATATAAAACTCATATCCTAACTAGGATATACCCCTACCCGACCATGCTATTTCATCTCATTGGTCAATATTATTGATCAAACTATACCCAACTCAGAGGACTATATTCCCAACAGGAACCACTATATCCTTCTCACTAGAGATATATTACCAAGTGATCATATCTCTCCTCCTCCTTTATAAATACTTATTGACAGGATAATCTAGAAATGTCCACCCATGCATAAGTCCCACACCAACCATCAATTATCATATTTCACCCAGGAGTATATTCTGTATGACTCTAAACTAATTAAAAGTGTCCATGGGTGCACAAACTTATAAGTAACCATTATGGTTTTTGTTAGACTGTAAAATTTCTGATTCATCTCATTAAATATAACTAAACTATATGTTTTTTTATTCCCTTAATAGGGATATTTAGGAAGCCATTCTAAGGGTCTTATCATAACAACACAACACCTTTTGTATCCCAAGATGATGATAAACTTTAGAGTGACCAACTATGTTCTATCATATCACAATATCACTAATCAATAAGAGATATATAGAGAGAATCTAATACATACATATGGAAACATTGATTGAGATCACATAATACAAATTGATGGTTATGTAAATATAGAACTTATAATATACATATATGTTCACAATAAATACATGGTTTTGATTAGACCATTAGCACATGGGTAACCAAACTCATGATGGGATTTGGGAAGGATTCATGAACATATTTTAAATATCTAAGATATTCCTATAGTAGGTAATAATTTCACCTTAAAGGGTGTGATGATCTTTCCATCCCATCAACATGATTGATGTAAATATTGAAGCGCCACCAGAATGAAAACCCAATAACCACCTACCTTTGGAAATTAGGTTAGAAATGACATAAAGACCAAGAAATTCATATAGTCGTGTATAGTTTTTTTCTACTAGGAAATAAAATAGTTAACCCAATGTAAATATTTACCCATGAGAGTGATTGATGGACCATGATTTTTCTTGTGATACTACACTGACATGTTTTCTTTTTTGTGTTTTTTGTTCCTTCAAGAATTCCAAAACCTTCCCAAAACTCTCTTTTATCCAATTAAAAGAAACTAAGTAAGCGGTAGAAACAAATGTCTTCTGTCACAAAGGTTGTGGCCCTAATGATCAAAAGGACAACATCACCTACTTTACACCTTTAACATCAGGCGATGAATGTATTAATCTGAGAGTATCATATGAATGGTACCATCCTAATGTTATAGGATGCATGAAATATTCTATAGTAAATGAAGCCTTAAATGAATTTCCCTCTGCAATGTGATACAGATAATTAGGTGGTGTTGTTTCAACCTCCAACCACTTCAGTAGCCACCCCCAAAGGTGAATCAATGCGTATCTCCCTTATCTTAGGGAGGAGAATAATGTATTTTAGCATGAACTCACTACCAAACAAGATTCACATATGAAGGATCATATCACCATCCGTCCCACCATTAATGTCGTGTGGAACCATTTACTTAGTATTGAAATGAGGAGGCTATCATGAAGATACCATTTCTATCCATTTAGGTATGGATTCCTAATAGGAGATCCCACTAGGGTAAACAAACTCATCAACACTAGTAATATGCCCATATTCCTTTTTTTCCTGTAAAGAAGTCCATCGACACATCCTAAATGAGACTGGAGAGTAGGTTCACATCCCTACTCATATTTAACAAGCCCACCAGAATACTCTAACATCATCAGAGGAAGAATGCTAGTATATTCTGATAGTATCTAGGAATTAAGTTTATATCCTCCCCCCCAATGACAAATCCCATTGGTGTATTCTGATGATAAATATAGTATGGGAGAAAGATCATATCCCCACCCACTAAAGAGTAGGATTATATCCCCATTATAATGGACTAATCCCACCAAAATATTTTTCATTGATTGAAGGGTATTCTTATATCATTTTTCATATCTTGAATTATTTTTAACACATCCAAGAAGAGGAAATGGGGGACCATCATCGGTCTATTATAGTGTCCAACTTCAAGCAGACCCATATTCCTACACCATAATAAAATATGTCTGATGAGGTACTTAAATAGCTCTATAAAAGAGGGATTATATTCTTTCTCCCATTCCCGAGGATAGTCAGAATATCCTCGAGATGAATGAAGAACAATATTGGTCCCACATTACTACTCCAAATGGAGTTCACTTGCTTGTACCAAAAGTCTCTTTTGGGTAGGATCATATTTATTCCAATATTAGAACATCTCATTAGCATATTTTTATAGTCACTCAGTAGTAGTATTATATTACTTCTCTCACTAGAGGAGGTCAAAAACAAGTTTTGGTGATAGTATCCTCTCAAGCACATATTCTTGCCCATGTGCATGAAGATAATTGATATATTTTAGTAGAACCCATTAAGGATAAGGTTTATATTCCTTTCTGCACCTAGTAATCCTATCATCATATTTTAATAGAAATTGAGGATCAATAACAGGATCATATTCATATTCCTACTCATAATTTTTAATCATTCTTGCATATTCTAAAATACACCCAATAAAGTTGTTTCTATATTTTAAGGTAGGAAAGAGGTCACCTAGGAGGGTTCCTATACAAGAAAGTTGTTTCCTAAACCTTTTATCTCCTATGATTAGATATCCAACCATATTTTCTTGATTATGATTATCTATATGGTATTATTTTGGGAAACATTATTTCTATGACCAAGCTCATATTATCACCATAATCAACTCTGATATCCTTGGGACCCTACAATGCCTCTCGCTATCATCCTAAGAATCTACTAACTCCTCTTACATAGATAAAAAATGACATTCCTATTGAGGTCCATGTTGTATTATAGAGATTAGAAACTCTATAGGTCCTCCTTATATCACTATCTATGAAGGCCCTACTTATAGAAACCAAACCATCCACCCTAAAGGTCCTCATCATGGAATATGTTGTAGAGGTATTCCCTATAGATTGAAATTAAGCTAGAATGGAATTATTTTCTATAATGGGGAATATGAAATGTATATAGCAATCATCCCCACAGAATTCACTATAATGTTCATCCCTACAGTGATATACCACTTTAAAAATATTTTCCTCCCCTTATTGAAATTTATTTGAGAATTACCCCACATTAAGAGGAACTTGAGATGTTAAGACCAACTACACTATGTTACTCATTACTTATTAAGGATATCATACCCCATATGAAGGATTTTTTAAGACAACATCCATCTTCTACACCACCTTAAGAATGGTTATGTTTTTATGAAATGAAAGAAATTTTGATGAGAAAATTTATATTGAAAATGAAACATGGAAACAACCTCTATGGTCAAATCATGTTGAAGAATATCTATCCAAGGATGAGAAACATAGAATGTTTATAAGTAATGAACTAATCGATGAAAATATATCAGTTATATTCTATCCCATATCTTATTCTAGTTATGATATTGTGAAGACATTGTAATAGGAGTTCATAGACTATATATTCCAAAAAATATGGGTAAATATCTACCACCTTAAGGAAACATATATTTCTTATAAAGATTATACTAACCACATAAAGGGAATAAAATAATTTTACTATCAGATCGACTTTTCCACCATCTCAACTACATGAAAACCAAATATAGGAATACAATGGAGGTATATTCATCATAAATGCCTCAATGGTTTGAAAACCCTAAACCAATAATCACTAATTCCCCACCTAAAATACACATCAGGGGATAGGGTTAACATAGAACACTAATTTTTTACTTTACTCAATGGAAAACAAAGTCTAATCTAAAAGATATCTTGAAATTTTATCACTTTTAAGAATATTTTTTGCTTGGGATCTACATATTCCAATTAGTCTGTACAAAAAAACCAACCTCCCATAAATCCTAGAAATAAATTACATGATGGGAGCATTCCACCTATATGATTTTGTATTATACAACCAAGAAAGTTGAGAAGGCATCCCATAAGAGGCATGCAATTCTTGAAATCCTAGAACAACACACAGTGGAAATTAGCTCATATCCAGAAAGGCCCCCACACCTTGTCCATTCTTGGTTAAAGAAATAAAAAATTAATATTTCCACAATAGATATTTCCTTTGTAGGAGAAACCCTATCCCATAGGATTGGGGGTATTTTCACCACCACTTCCACCCCTTGGTTCATCAAACTCATAATGTATTTAAGATAAAATGGTGGTGGAACCTAGTAAACCCCATCCCCTAGAGATGGGGGTATCTATATCATCTTATTTTCCCATACTGAGGAACTTAGTCTTTTTAAGAATGGGGGAAGCTCTTCATAAAGAAAAAACCTTATAGTTACTCCCCTTATATGATCAATACCTTGCATTTGAGGACCACTCAATGAAAGTAATGGGATATACTTTCAAAGTCACCATCTATTTAGGAGGACATTTGAAGTCTCAAGGGGATACAAAATGAAATAACCAATGATGAAAGAAAATGTTAAGGAGGATCAAAATCTATATTGTAGTAGATAATTAAATAGTGGTGAAACCCCTTACTACTCTAAATAGGATGATGAAAATATTTATGTTATATAAAATGCATCAATGAATGTTATTGGCATCAATATCTTAAATAATTCAAAGCATGAACTTGATGTGGGAGGACACGATGAATAGGTTTTCACCCAAGACATGATTCATACTGATGAAGAAAGTTTGTTTTCTTAGAACCATAGGTAGTCTCATAATATGAGTGTTCTGTTGAATAATCAGTTATCAATAGCTCTACATGCCTCATCCAAAGAAAAGAGGAAAGGTATGGATATGTTTGTAGCTGAACGACTATAAGAGGAAGGTTCAACCATTTTTTATCAAGGAAATATTCACTTGAAATGAGGCAGATATTGATAAGTTGAGGTGACTCAATGTCAAGTTACTTGAGGCAATATACCTACTGAGTAAAATTTATAAGTGGAGGTTAATGTATTTCCCATGGAACATATTAAACTTAAATGGGTTGCTCAACCAATGAGAGAAGAGTCGAACCAGCTGACTAGTTCATAGTATAGATCATGAGTTTATCTAAACCCAACAAATAAAAAGTGATATGAATTCCCTCCATTAGGTAATATGATTCTATTATAAGTAAGCAACCCCATGCTAGATCTATCTGGGTATCAATAAAAAGTATGATAAAATTTATTATACTAGGTCCCAACCACTTCTTCCACCTGGGAATCAGCCCAGGCGATACAATCACCATAACTCATCAATTCCATTAAGTACCTTTTTATGTGATAGAGGGAAAAAGTGCACAAATGTAGTCAAAGAGAAATCCATACCCTAATTGGCTAAATTTTACTCCTCCCCTTAATTTTAGGAATCCCAACTTCCCCATTTTCAATGGAATGGGTGATCTAGATGAATAGAAAACACTTTTCATGTCTCTATGTGGCCCTTTAACAAGAACACTCAAACAATAAGAATCATACAAGATCAGGTGCTACATGAAAACTTTGGAATGACCATCTTTTCTCTAGTATAATAATTTTATAACAGGGGTCCATTGTTAACTGGGAGGATCTGCACTGATGGTTCCATTACAAGTTTAGCTCAACACTAAATAAGAAATCCATTCTTTACCACTAAAATTTTCAACAATGTGAAAATGAGAGATTTTTAGATATCATAGACATGTGTAAGTGGTTTAATTATTCACTAAAAAATAAAATTCCTATAGAGAATCCCTTGAAGATATTTATAGAAAATACTCATGATGAGATGGAAACACTACTGATTCCATTAAAATATCCTCGAAGTTTTAATTAGTTTTTATAATTCTCCCATTTATTAGAGGATTATATATAATAGTACAAGGTAAATCCTCATTAGAAACTATTGGAAAATGAAAAAAATCTCAGTAGAGTGAAGACCAAAACTGTCATGCTCAAACTAGAACCTATACTGGCTTTAGATCCCAAACCTATGTAATATCATGTTGTTCCCCCTAAAAAATAGTAGAAATAGAAAAATATTATTTAGAAGGTAAGGAAATAGTTGGGACACCCTATGTTTGAGTATCAGAGGAATAATCCTCATTCCTTTCGAAAATAGAAAGTCTAGTATTCTTCCTTTCAACTATGGAAAGTAACCCGTTCAAGTTTCTAGAGATCATTAAACTCAATGGAATTTGTATTAATTACCACAATAATTATTTTCCCTACCATAAGATGCTAGGAAACAATATTTATAAGTAATTAGTATTCATGGATATAATCTAAAAGATGGATGACACTAAGTAGGTGAAATTGGAAAAACCTAGACACAAATAACATGCATATCTTCTAATAGAATAGTGGAATAATATGAATAGATGAAATTATTGAGTAAGGAAACATGTAGGCTTAATGACTGTATGAATAAAAAATTATTTAACTGGGAACATTATATAAACATGATTCAGCTAAATAATCCATTCAAGACCCCAATTTACCATACAATACTAGATATAAAATCTTCATCATCCAAGTCTTCCAAACACTGGTGTAACTAATGCAATAAGAATACAACACAAGAGGATGGATCCATACTGATTCTGAAAATGATCCAAAATCTATTGGACTTCCTACCTCAATCATTATAGGGACGAGAACCATCCCACCAAACAATAAAATGGGAAACCCCCCACCAAATAGTATCATAATAGAATTAGGAATCATAATAAGGTTTTATCAATGTTATTCACTCGATAGATCCCTTCATCAATTAATACGTCACATACAAACCAAAGTTACCCACCCATAATATAGGATGAGAGGGAAGAGGATGAAAATTTTGGGGTGGTTTAGGAAGACAAGGTTGATATGTACCTTTCCATTCAGGTAATGTTACCTTATAATCTATATATATTATAAAAACTTGGAGGTACATACTTCAGTAATCCTAATAAAAGAATAGATATATTATGGAATTATCTAGATATCATTAAAATTTAATACTACTGTAGGATCATTTATTGAATGCGAAATTTCATGAATAGTATAAGAACATAGGGAAGATAGCTTCATCCAACCGATAGTCCATAAAAATTCACCTAAATGTTGGTTGAGAAAAGGAAACATCAATACAAGCAGCCTAGACCTCTAAGACTTTGGCTAGGGAGTGGGCTCATAATGGGAAATATAGGCCCCTAGACTAAAATCATGTCATATTGAATCCGATAATCATCATTACAACCAAACCCTCAATTATGGATGCACTAAACCTTTTTTAAGAAGCTTAAGGCAGTACTTCTTGAGGCCATTATAAGCCCTTAAGAGTTTGGGGTTGAAGTTTCTATGACTGAGTATTTCATGTGAAGACTAGACCTACCGAATTCCATGAAGTCATATCCTTTATATAATAGGATTAAAAGACTACCATATATGGAAACATCATACCCTTGTACATATTCAAAAATATCAATGAAATTTAAATATATTAGGATCTCATTAAAAATAGTTCTAATATCAATCACATTCCACTCCAAACCATCTGCCGCTTGAGTTATAGTGAGGCTGACTTGAACCTCTACAACATAGTAATACAAGGTTGTGTAAAGAGTGAGAATAATCACTTAGGGATGATAAAACTTATATCTCAATAAAATGATATAATATCTAAATCTAAATTCATGGTAGTTCTCCAGGACATAACCTAACAATCTATTGGGGTAACTGTGTCTCTATAAACATGTGTTAGTGGATTCATTATACAACCAATGCCTCAAATATTCTATTGTTGGAAAAGTTGGAGTATTCTATAGTGATAGTACCCCCTTTGAATCCTATTAATCCTGATATATATATGTAGGGTTCTATAATAGTGAGGGGAAACCTATTGATTATGGATAACACCATATAATATTCTTCTCCCAATAGCTTGTAAATGGAACCCATCAATACAATCAATGACCTTGGTGAAGGCTATGTTATTACCATCAATTAGATCAAGTATTCACTCCAAATTTTGGAAATCATCAAGACATGAAAGTCCCACTTCAAGGGTCACAACATTCGATCACCTTCCTATAATATGGTGGCTAGGAGACTACCTCTATAGAGAAACCTCCATCAATAGGGTAATAGGTAACCACACCACCCATGCGTATAAACCTTGATCTAGAGAACCTATATATGAGTTTTACTCTAACCAATATTTAGACCATGCAACTGAGGCTCTTAAATAAAATTGAACTCTACCCTTAGTGAAGGAGACATGGCCTAGGTGAAATTACCCTTGTCCTCATGAAATCTATAACATTCAGTGAATCTGTGTAGAGAAGGGATGTGACCTTAGTGAAAATAATAAATCCCTTGATAAAAGAACCCCTATTTATCCTTATGATACAAAGATTACCCTAAGTTATCATTTTCAGAATCCAAGGCTATCTCCTTATCATCAATAGGATTAATAAATTACTCTAATTAATCCCCTTAATCTCAAGAAATTGGAACATTATCTACCCTGGATGATAATGGGGAGGAGGGAAAAAATATCTAGGATTCCCATGATAATGATTCCTCTATATCATCACCTTTAGGATCTAAATACACCCATAATAATTTAATATAGATGAAAATTTACCCAAATAGTCTTATAGAACCCAAAATACCACTTAGTTTTCCACTTTCAATGATATTGAATTAGAGAAATTAGAGGAAGAAGATGTTATATATTCACCTCTAATATTTTAGAAAGGTGTCACTGCCATTTTTGATGAGATCAAAAAGGTGAATCTATATATAGATGAATATTTACGACCTATATTGATTAGTGCCACTATTTTCACTAAAGAGGAGGAATAAATTATTTTCCTAAAGTATCATATATATGTATTCACTTGGATCTATGAAGATATTCCTGGCCTTGATCTTTATGCCTCAACCCATCATTTAGGCTTGTCAGAAGACCACCAGGGCTTTAAAATGACATCCATGAGAGTGAATCATACCCTTTTTTATAAGGTGGAATAAAAATTCCATAATATCATTAAATACAACTTAATTAGGGAAGTTCAATACCCAAATTTTCTATCCAACATCATCCCCATCAAGAATAAGAACACACAGATTAGTGTCTACACTGAATTTAGGGATCTCAACTAAAACTGGTTGAAGGATGATTTCCCAATCCCAATCATGGACCTTTTAATCGCTGAAACCATTGGTTTCCGAGACCTCTCTTTCATGGATAGATATTTTGGATAAAATAAAATATGGTTTCCCCCTATGATGAGGAGGATAAAATATTTAGGTAACTCTAAGGGATATATTTCTATCAAATTATTCCCTTTAGATCGAAGAATACTAGTAACATATATCAATGTACTATGAACTATATCTTAAATCCCCTCCTAGGGAAGATCATATAATTCTATATTGATGACTTGGTGGTCAAGTATTGATAATTATATAATCATATTTCTATCCTTAAGATAATTTTTAATAAATTATAGAAACATACCTTGAAGATGAACCCTAAAATGAGATTTTGGGGAGTCATTAGGGAAATTTCTCAAATTAGTGGTGCTCCATCATGACATAAAAGTTAACTTCAAGAAAAACAAGGATATCCTTGACATGCATCCTGATCAAAACCTCAAAGAGTTGTGAGGGATTTAGGGACACCTCAATTACATAAGTCATTTCATAGCCAGCCACATCGATAAGTGATTACCCTTTATAAGGTTGACGAGAAATGGTTCACTTATCAGTGGGATAAAGATTGTTACAAATATTTCAATAATCTTATGTGGTATCACTTACACCCACCTATCTTGATTCCACTAGTAAAGGGGAAGCCTCTTTTAGCACCCTAACCCAGATAACCCAAAATTACACCCAAATGGGGGTCACCACATGACCTCATACATGACTCTCAGAATTCTAAAGGACATTGAATAGCAGCGAGGGACTGACATTATCATAATGATACTAGTCCCTTTAAATAAGTCTCAAGATCCATGCTTGGATCTACCAAAAAATCATCATGACCCATCTATATAATGAACATACCAAAAAACTATGGACAAATAAACAAGGATCCAGTGGGCCCCCTATAGTGTAGAATAAAAAGATAAAATATTCTATATGATGCAGTAATACATAAGAGTCACAATAGATAAGCATGGAATAACCTGCATCATATATAAATAAAAGGAACACTAGCTAGTACATACTGAACAAAAACTAAAAATAAAATACACTTTCCTCTAGAATAACTCACATAATCATCCCATTGAAGCCTCATTCTCCAAAACTAGAAAGAGTCATGCTAAGAGTCCCGATACAAGTGATACCTATTTCTTAAGAGAAAACAATAATGTCTACACTTGTATATTGAAACCCATACCATGTATATAGGTAGAGGGTGAGTCCAATGAACTAATAGGAATCCCCAATTCACCAAAAATATAGAGTGATATTTTTCTCAATTAGATATTAATTCAATATATATAATAAGGTGTAATCATATTTATGCAACACAACCACCTAAAAAAATAACACACAATGAAAATGCAATCAAACAATCCATGTCATCATGTGTTAACCAGGACACCAGGACACCTGACCATTCTTGCTTAGACCAATGTCAAATGAAATAATTCACCTCATAATATAACCTAACCCATAATATAATACCTAGGGTAGGTTTACCACTGAATCTACATACAACCTGCACCCAGAGACTCAGGGTGGGGTGTTTCCCAAACCATGACCCACTCATAGATGAAACAAGGAAAATTCATATATCTATAAGCCTCTACCTGTAACAACTCAAAAAACTATCAACAAAATTTCCCTTATTATAATTATTTAATATAGTATAAATCACATAATATAACATAGATAACACAATAAAAACTTTATAAATGAATAATGAATTAAATAAAAGGTATTTATAGAAGTTAAGGAACCTATATCGATGAAATTGGAACTTGAACCTTAAGAATAGTAATTCAACCAACATAATAGTAATACCACCTATGAAAGTATAAATAAAATTTAGGTATCTTATGAATGAAAATATGATGAATTTATTTTACAGAATAATTAAACAAATGTTTTAAAAATGAAAAATTAAATGTTGGTATTTTTGTAAGTTATAATTATTTAATTATAATTTTATGATTAATTTAATAATTTAAAAGAAAATTTATTTTCAAAACATATATTCATAAATTAATATTTTGTTTTATTATTATTATAAGATAATTTTATGATACCTTAATTAACTTTTAAAGTGTTTTAAAATCAGTTATAATTTAAAAATTTGTATTTTTAGATTAAATGATGATTTTAATTAAAAATTAAATTTCTCATATTTATAAAATTATTTTCATAAAATGGATTCCATTTTTTAATTCTACACACTGAAAAATGGTTAGGGTAAATTTTTGGGATTTTTCTAAAATTGTTGAATTTTTTGTGAATAGTAAAATACAATTATTTACAATATAAGTAAATAAATGAATTTTTGAGTCATGATTGAATCATGGATGATGAATGTGACCATTGGTTCTAAATTTCATGAAATAATTACTATATTTAGTCAAAATAACCCTCTATATTTCTTTTATTGAGAAAAATAATAAACTAATGAATAAAATAATGAGAAAACACCCATCTCCTACCCTATAAATACCACCCCTCACCACCTCTTCTACTCACACCTATAAAGATTTTATACTTGTCCAAATTATACTAAAATATCTTCTCAATACCCTACCCCATCTCCAGGATTCTTTTTTATCAATAAAATACCAAAACCAATCCCCCAAAGGAGGTTCTCAAGAAGAAGGATTCAAGAGGTAATATCCTCTTTCTTTTCTTTTAATTTCTTTTCTTATTTTCTCCTCATCTACCCTCATACAAATGAAATGATAACTAAATTACCTTAAATATAATATAATTTTATTATAACAATGGAATAATTCATCATCATTTCCTTCCCCTCTCATTTTTTTACAAAAAATGAAAACACCACCCATGATGTGTTAATTTATCACATTCATGGACGAAAAAGTTTTCAATTTACATCCCCTCCTTCAAGACTGATAATAATAACATTTTTATGGTTAAAAAAGATTATAATATATTTATTAAATCCTATTTAATTTTCTATAACAATTATATATACATGATATTAATTAATAATACAAAACTAGTTATTGATGATCAGAAAAAACGCCAAAATAATCTAAATGGTTATCATTAATGTCTTATATATTGATTCATCTTCACCAAAAATTACCAAATGAATTATGTAACCATTTAATACTATATATGTTAATTAATAAAATTTAACTTCAATTTTATACAACCATTCTCATTTTACATGATTTTCCATACATGTATCCAAGTAAGTGATCATGAAGACCAAGGAAATAAACACCCCCAAACGATAAAATTGTATCTTATAACTCATAAAAAATCCCAAGAATAAACTTAATAAAATTATAATAAATAAAAAATTTAGAAAAGGTTATTAATTAATAAGTTTATTTATTTAATTTTATTATCCAGTACATTAAGATCAAGTGAAAAACACTTTCATATATAAGGTAAGGGATTCTTTCCAAACCTCAATTTTTTCCATCGGGTTACACTTTCTCTCTCTTAAACAAAATGTAATTATTATTTATTTGTATGTAATTATTCTAAATTATATTTATATGTTTCAATATCATGTATCCAGATCATATCATCCTTCTTTTATGGGGAAACACATGTTTTTAAAAGTTTCCCTTCTCAATTCTTCCCGATAAGCAAACCCAATTAAAGGAAACTTCCTGACTTCTTACCAATTTTCAAGTACCATCAATAATTTGTTTTAATAAACCATTATTTTTATAAAATCTGTAAATTTATCATAAAATCAATCTTGTTTTATTTTTGATTTTATATAAACAATTATGCCTTTTCCATTTTAAATAATCTTTAATATTTTACCTAAACCGCACTAAAATGTTTTATTTCAAAAGTTTATTAAACCCTATTTTTACATGTTATCATTATATATTACTATTTTAACATATGAATGTCCTTATATGATTTAATTATTTTATTTCATGGACACCATTATGATATTCCCTTTTGTTATGTATTTGACATGATTATGATATCCAATTCTTTCCATGGGTAACCCTTATGTTTATGTTTGATTCGTTATGTATGATTATTAATATGGAACATATATTAATTAACATGTTATGATAGGTGAAACAATATATTGATCCAATTAATTGGGTAATTTTTAATCTCATGTGATGCCATGTTGGGACATGGAGTGGACCTAATTCCTTTATGAGACTTTGTCCACCATGTCTTGGAAACTAGCCTTGACTCATGTTTATGTCATGTTATGTGTTATTTCCACATTCCTATGATTCCATGGATATATGTTCCCATGTTATAAATTATATTATTCCTTATTTTTATTCATTTTCCATTACTTTATGCCATCATATGATGACTTCTAAACCATGTGATATTTTTTATTCCTATGCTTATTCCCTTATAGAGTTTTTTAGCTAATCTATTTTTTTCATGTATTCCCAAAGTTATCCTATGTAGATATAAGGTCCAAAATGGAGTTTATAGACCATTATTAAGATTAAATAAAATTTGTTTTTATTTTGGTTTCATGAAGTTTAATTATGAACCTAACCTTCCAAAGACACTAGAATTTATGATCCTTGGTTGTATTTGATGGTGAATTGTGCTTAAAATCATATAATAATATGTGTAAAAGTCTAGATACACTATAGTTTGTAACTCCCCGACCCCAGTTACCCAGATTCAGTGCATTATTTTAATAAATTGGCATGATTACAAGGAATCAAGTCCTGAAGGACCGATTGTTTAACAGTCTTGGAAAATAGATTACATATATGAATATTACATTACACTTCATAACATACAAAACAACATAAATAATACTTTATGAATGCCATTATTCCCTTGTCTTAACCCTGCATATCAATCACAATACACTTCTTGGAATCCTGGAAAAAATAAAACATAGAAAGGGGTGATCTCAGATGTTCAGTAAGGATAATAATACAGCAGAAAATTTCATAAATAAGCATAAACATTTAAGGCAATGTATAACTAAAACAAAATCCATTTTAAACTTTAACTTAATCATAATATGAAAAAAATAAAATTAAATAATTCCATTTACTTACTCACATGGATATTCTACTAGTTGAATAATCACATGAAAAATCAATAACCACTTTTATAATGATGGACTACATAATACCGGACTATCATAACCACGTAGCAAAGGCCCCGTGCCAAGACTAAAAATAAGATTTTGTTAAGGCCTCGTGACAATACACTAGTTTGTCTCATGAGACCTATCGATGCATCGAGGAGCTATAGCGGGCTCCACCTGTCACATATTAAGTCCAATGCATTCCTCATATGAACAGGTTTAAACACAACATAAAAATTCGTATTAAAACTAGCATACGAAATGTCAATACTTTCTCCATAAACCATGAATGGTATAGAAATAACACATCCACAGTCAAATATATCACAAAACCTTCAACACAATATGGAAGATTTTTATCTTGTTAAATCAACTTCAAAACAAGTTTAAAATCCATTAAAGAATTTTGACATAGATGAAAATGATTTGTAAAACTCTTGGAGAGAAATACACCTTTTTCATTAAAACATTTAAAAGTCACACAATTTATAAAAGAAGTTATTTAAAGACATTTTTGAATCAAAGTTTCCCATACCACTTTGAATCTTTTGAAAGAAATTAACATTTAATAACATTCATGTCTATATAAATAAATCCTTAAAAACCATTTTGAAGATATGGACATTAAAGAGAAAGATTTAGAAGAATAAATATTTAAAACATTTGAAATGATGTTTTAGTAAAAATTCCCTAAAAAGAATTCCTTTGTAAACTCTTTCATAAAACATGAACATGGATAATAAATATGTCCCAGTAGATACTTACGTAAAAACAACCTCAGATAATAAAGAGATTGTGAAATTAACCCTTACCAATTTGGTAACTTACGAAACATACACCCCATGAAAGAGGTATCATACAATGAATATGTAAATACACATAAATTAAAGTGTATTACACAAATAATACAATTATAGGTAGTACATACACCACACAAAAGGTAATAGTGACAATATGGCATGAATCTCACGGGAATAAGATGTGAGATGAAAACCCCTTACCTTGTACTTTTCCTTGATAGAGTGTAGGTTAACCTCTTGTATAATAGTTAAATCACTGTTATTAAATTATACAAGAATCATATATATAAATATGATATCATATATGATCTTTTAATATTTCTTTGTTAATAATATTTGAGTGTTATCGTCGTTTCAGGTGTTAACTGATTCGTTTTCCTTTATATGCTTTGTTACGTAAGACATGTTTGTTATGGATAGGTTGTATCTTATTCATATCCATAATGATATAAAATCCTTAAAAATTACTTTAATCATCAAATGAGAATTATTCTTGAATGGATATGATGGGGAAATGAATCTCATCGCGTTCGTGGAGACGGTAATCCATACGTATGCACGAACGCTACTTTCATTTCATTTTTCATTTTAAAAGGAATCAAAACCAAATGATACATAGGTATATTATTATTAAAGTATAATATAAGATCTTATATATGTTACTTATGTTCATTTACACCATCCTTTATACGTTCCATGTATGGTATGAATGAGTCATATCACTTTGAGGGGGCGGTAGTCCGCACTTCCTCAAATGAAATTATCGTATATATATAAAACATGAAATGAATAATGGTAAAATGTAAAATAGAATTACAGAAGCTTATATATAAAATAAATATCATTAATAAAATATTTAACTATAGTGCCATCATAATGTCCACCATGAGAGGTGGTAGGAGATAATTGAACAATCATCGTTTCGTGAGGCGTTTGGTTGACATCTAGAGAAACATTATGTTCTTCACCAATTAGATGAAGGTGTGTGTAAGTGTAGTTATAATAATTCTCATAAAAATATACTAGTATATTTAGGATACTGTTTTTGTTACAAAATAAAAGAATAAGAAGAGTTTAGGGGTTGGAGAAGTAAAATAAAAGAAAAGAAGCTAAGAGAAATCATTACCTTTAATTTGGGTAACTCCCTTTGGTTTGAACCAAAAAGGACTCTTGAAGTGCTTTATGCCTAAGTTAAGGATTCTAGGACTAGGATAGGGATGTTAAGAGAGTATTTGTTTAGGGTTTGGCTGAACAAAAAGGCTTTTAAGGTGTTAAGAATTGGTTAGAAGTTGTGTCCTTTTATAAGGGGGAGGAGGGGCACCTTAGGAAAATCTAGAAATATTATTTTATAATAACTTCATATTCGGTTTCTAATGGCTCCAAAGTGTATTATTTTAAGTTTAAGGTGGGGAGGGGTCGAAAACCACTCAACCAATATAATTTAGACAGGTTTGGGTCATTATATTAACCTTATCTTTTAGTTTTAACTCTTAGTTAATTAGTTTGACACTTACCATGTCACTTTGTATTTTTATATTACATAGTTAATAAACTTACTATATACCTCCAAGTGACCCCAAGTGGTCCATTAATGATACAAATATCATGATATAAGTCTATTTTCTTAACATTATATTTTTAGGAATTGAATATAAATTAATAATATAATATTTGTTTTAAAAACTCTTTTATGTCAATTTTGACAATATTGGGTATTTTGTTTTTGATAAATTCATAACAGAATTATTACTTTGAAAAAATTTATATAAACAATACTAATATGTCATAGTAACCTAGAAAATTATTGGAATTTATAAAAAGTCTCAAATTACATTTATTTGGGTATTTATAATATCAATTATCCAAATCTTTCATTAATACGGTAATTACTACATCATTATTGTGTCATAAATAAATTAAATTATTTAATGTCTAAAAATTATAAATAAAATACCATTATATAGGAAATATTTTTATATTTCTAATTAATATTTATAGTTGAAAATATAACATATATTACCATATATAAAAATAGTTTTTCTAAAAGATATATGCTTATGTCATTTTTGAATTTACTTTAACTTAATTAATATAAAGTGTCCCTATCACCTACAAGTGGTTCCATGGGGTCCCCAAATTGACCCAAGTATGACCATGGTCAGACATGTATCCACCAATAAGGTTTGGACACATTTTAGGGTAATTTATTATTATTATAATATTATTTTTTACCCTTATTTACCGGATTTACTCTTTAACCATGGTAAATAAAATATTTACTGAAGTAATTATTCAAAATGTCTAAAAATAAAAGTTACCTATTTACAAAATTTGGAAATCCTGATTCCAAATATGGAATCCATTTTTACATATTCAAAAAACAGAAGTAGAAGAAATTAATTTAAAATTAATTCCCACTGTGAAAACAGAAAGCGTGTTTTTAAGATATAATAACTATCAAAAGATTGACACTTGTTTATGTCTGGTTTAATTGTGAAATTATGTCCAATGACTAAAATTGTATTAAATGGTAAAAATATATTCTAAATATACTTTAAAACCACTCAAATTAATAATTTATCACTATTAATTATTTTTATTAAAAAAGTTGTTTTTAATTAAAATTTAGTAATTTTCACTATTCATCAAAATATAAAAGTTATCCGAAAAGTACAAAAATTTCACCCTAAGCTAAATTAGATATTAAAAATCCAAAAATTAAGTCCATTTTGAAAGATAAAATGTATAAAATTTCAAAAAGTGGGTATTACTATTCATAACGGCTAGTTTGATTGGTTGTGGTGTGTGTTAGAACTCGAAGTTGCGTACAACACACGCTAATGTATTATTCAAAGAGAAGCGTACCATGGAAGATTGGGGTGTTACATTATACCCACCTTAAATAAATTTTTTCCTTGCAATTTATTCTCGGTATTGGAAACATGGGGTTGACATTTCAAAATATCTTATTTGAAATCCCACATCGAAAAATGGATTAATGAGGCCTCTATTTAAAATAAAGAGGGGTAAGTATGAAGGTTACCGAAAATAACACATACTAGGGTTCAATGTGGGAAATATATGGATATGGAAGATAAATTTAACCATCTATATCTGATGGAGAGTGGTAGAGAACATGGATATGAAAAGGCCAACAATCACAGAGCCATAAAATTGTGATGATCTAAGGTACCATATAGGACAAAATTTTTGTTCTAAGTTCCTTTTATTAATGTTGAGGAATTTATTTATGAGATTGGATAAGATCATAAGGATATATACTTACTTTATAATTAGAGTTTTATCCATTAATAAATTTCTACCACAAACTCAACTTTCACCCAAAAACATAATACAACTCAAAAATACTCTATTTATCCTAATCATATAGGGTTCCAAAAAAATGAATTTATAATTCACTTATCAGAACCTTTATGAAAATAAATTACATTATACCATCCAGGAACTTCACGTAGTACAGTGGTAGGTGATAAATCCCAATTGCACTATGGTTGTGGGTTCGATTCACACAGCTTTGTCCGACACGACGGGTCGTCACATGGTCTGCGTGTTGTCCTTTTATAAAAATCCAAAAATAACCTTTCAAAATTAATCCCTTCCAAACTTTATACTTATCAAAAATACTTATGTAAACTCTCAGTCCAAAATTTATATGAATGATAAACATAATGTAGATCCTTTTTACCCCATAATAGCATGTGAATACCTTCATCATGTATTCTTTTAAAACACTGAAACATCCTGAATTACCATAAAACCTTTATTGATTACATTAATTCTCACTTATTCCTTATAGAATACTAGATATACTCCTTCTATCGAAAAATGTTGTAAAATCCAACATTGAAAAATCATTAATCAATTTCAAGGTAGTCAAGAATATCCAATATAATTTATTCAAATCAACCATCTCTTATTCCAAAATCACTAACTCATTATTGGGACCATATTAAGGATTACGTTTCCTTCAAACATGTATTTTCAAAAAAAGTGTAGCTTATTATTAAGTCACTTTTCTTAGAACCATATAATCTCAAATCCTCAGTAAAATAGTACCGCACTACAATCCTTATTTATCTCCATAATTCATGTAACCAGTATACTGTTGATACAACACTCAAATAAAATAATTCTATAATAACAACATAAGAACACTAGTCATTCATCTTCATCTGAGGTAGTATCATAACTTGATTATTATCCAATAGCATCATTTGGTGCATACTCTGATGATTTGGACATTGGTTTGTGTAGTATCCCAACTCCTTGCAGATGAATCATTGTACATTTGAAAACTTTTTCTTACCCTTGAAATCACGTACTTGGTGTCCTTTTTCTCCAAACTTATAACAAACTCCCATTCCCTTCAAGAATTTACCAAGGTGATTCATTCCACATTTATCACATATTGGAAAATCCTTCGTTCCCTTATTCCCTTTATCCATATTTCTTTCTACCATCCTTTTCTTATCTGGATTCCCTTCAAAGCCATAGGACTTAGAGAACACATGATACTATTTCTTCATATGATGATAATACATTGGATACTATTTCACTTCTAAATTCTGGCTTTAGACCATGAAAGATATGATCCTTCTTACTCTTTGGATCATGCGTATTGCTGGAGTTCTCATTCCTTCTACTGGGCGCCATTTCTATACAATGGCATACACAAGGTCAGTTTATGAATCACAATTCATAATTCCAAACATGTAAAATACCTAACTTAAATTGAACAGTTTATGGATATAATCCATAATCACAAAAATGTTTTCTTGAGGATATATATACTCATAAACCCTTCATAGTGGTTTGTAAAGAAAATGAGAATTATCCAAATCATATCCCCCGGGAGTGTCATAACCAAGAGTGTAGCAAGTCCCATTGTCGTGCTCCAGTTCTCGTTCGAGTCTATCTCAAAGAAGTGTTTTTAGGTTTTACCCCTAGGCACATCTGTGATAGAGCCGCCTCTACCCACTCGTATCCAGACATGGATGTATTTGCTTGGAAAACTCACAAAATCTCTACATTACCAAAATTATAGGAAGTTCTTCTATACTAATCCTCAAAGTCTATCTTAGGGTAATGTGCTCTAATCAAAGTTTATCTAAATCTAGTTTCCAAGGATATTTCTAAACATCCTCTGATACCAACTATAATCCCCCGACCCTAGTTACCCAGAGTCGGTGCATTATTTTAATACATTGGCATGATTACAAGGAATCAAGTCCTGAAGGACCGATCAGTTTAGCAGTCTTGGAAAATAGATTACATACATGAATGTTACATTACACTTCATAACATACAAAACAACATAAATAATCCTTTATGAATGCCATTATTCCCTTGTCTTAACCCTGCATATCAATCACAATACACTTCTTGGAATCCTGGAAAAAATAAAACATAGAAAGGGGTGATCTCAGATGTTCAGTAAGGATAATAATACAGCATAAAATTTCATAAATAATCATAAACATTTAAGGGAATGTATAACTAAAACAAAATCCTTTTTAAACTTTAACTTCATCATAATATGGAAAAAATAAAATGAAATAATTCCATTTACTTACTCACATGGATATTCTACTAGTGGAATAATCACATGCAACATCAATAACCACTTTTATAATGATGGACTACATAATGCCGGACTATCATAACCACGTAGCAAAGGCCTCGTGCCAAGACTAAAAATAAGATTTTGTTAAGGCCTCATGCCAAGACACTAGTTTGTCTCATGAGACCTACCGATGCATTGAGGAGCTATAGCGGGCTCCACCCGTCACATATTAAGTCCAATTCATTCCTCATATGAACAGGTTTAAACACAACATAAACATTCCTATTAAAACTAGAATATGAAATGTCAATACTTTCTCCATAAACCATGAATGATATAAAAATAACACATCCATAGTCAAACATATCACAAAACCTTCAACACAATATGGAAGATTTGTATCATGATAAATCAACTTCAAAACAAGTTTAAAATCCATTAAATAATTTTGACATAGATGAAAATGATTTGTAAAACTCTTTGAGAGAAATACCCCTTTTTCATGAAAACATTTAAAAGTCACACAATTAGGAAAAGAATTCATTTAAAGACATTTTTGAATCAAATTGTCCCATACCACTTTGAAGCTTTTTAAAGGAATTAACATTTTAAAAACACTCATATCCATATAAATAAATCCTTAAAAACCATTTTTAAGACATGGAAATTGAAGAGAAAGATTTAGAAGAATAAATATTTGAAAAATTTGAAGTGATGTTTTAGTAAAAAATCCCTAAAAATAATTCCTTTGAAAACTCTTTCATAAAACATGGACATGGATAATAAATATGTCCCAGTAGATACTTACATAAAAACAACATCGAATAATAAAGAGATTGTGAAATTAACCCTTACCAATTTGGTAACTTACGAAGCATACACCCCATTAAAGAGGTATCATACAATTAATATGTAAATACACATAAATTAAAGTGTATTACACAAAGAATACAATTATAGGCAATACATACACAACACAAAAGGTAATAGTGGCAATATGGAATGAATCTTACGGGAATAAGGAGTGAGATGAAAACCCCTTACCTTGTACTTTTCCTTGATAGAGTGTAGGTTAACCTCCTGTATAATAGTTCAATCATTGTTATTAAATTATATAAGAATCATATATATAAATATGATATCATATATGATCTTTTAATATTGCTTTGTTAATAATATTTTAGTATTATCATCGTTTCAGTTCTTAACTGATTCGTTTTCCTTTATATGCTTTGTTACGTAAGACGTATTTGTTATGGATAGGTTTTATCTTATTCATATCCATAATGATATCAAGTCCTTAAAAATTACTTTTAATCATCAAATGAGAATTAATATTGAATGGATATGATGGGGAAATGAATCTCATCGTGTTCGTGGAGACGGTAATCCGTACGTATGCACGAACGCTACTTCCATTTCATTTTTCATTTTAAAAGGAATCAAAACCAAATTATACATATGTATATTATTATTAAAGTATAATAAATGATCTTATATATGTTACTTATGTTCATTTACACCATCCTTTATACGTTCCATGTATGGTATGAACGAGTCATATCACTTTGATGGGGTGGTAGTCCGCACTTCCTCAAATGAAATTATCATATATATATACAACATGAAACGAATAATGGTAAAATGTAAAATGGAATTACAGAAGCTTATATATAAAATTAATATCATTAATATCATATTTAATTATAGTGCCATCATAATTTCCACCATGAGAGGTGGTAGGAGATAATTGAACAATCATCGTTTTGTGAGGCATTTGGTTGCCATCCACAGAAACATTATGTTCTTCACCCATTAGATGGAGGTGTGTGTAAGTGTAGTTAGAATAATTTTTATAATAATATTCTAGTATATTTAGGATACTGTTTTTGTTACAAAATAAAATAATAAGAAGAGTTTAGGGGTTAGAGAAGTAAAATAAAAGAAAATAATCTAAGAGAAATCGTTACCTTTAATTTGGGTAACTCTCTTTGGTTTGAACCAAAAGGACTCTTGAAGTGCCTTATACCTAAGGTAAGTCTTCTAGGATGAGGATAGAGATGTTGAGAGAGTATTTGGGAAGGTTTTGGCCGAACCAAAGTGCTTTGAAGTTGTGAAGAATTGGTTAGAAGTTGTGTCCTTTTATAAGGGGGAGGATGGGCACCTTAGGAAAATCTAGAAATATTATTTTATAATAAATTAATATTCAGTTTTTAATAGATAAAAAGTGTATTATTTAAAGTTTAAGGTGGGTATGTGTATAAAAACACTCAAACAATAGAATTTAGATAGGTTTGGGTCATTATATTAACCTTATCTTTTAGTTTTAACTCTTAGTTAATTAGTTTGACACTTACCATGTCACTTTTTATTTTTATATTATATATTTAATAAACTTACTATATACCTCCAATAAACCCCCCAAGTGGTCCATTAATGATACAAATATCATTATATAAGTCTCTTGGCCGAACCTTAGATTTTTAGGAATTTAATATAAATTAATAATATAATATTTGTTTTAAAAACTCTTTTATATCAATTTTGAAACTATTTTGTATTTTGTTTTTGATAAATTAATAACAGCATTATTACTTAGAAAAAAATTTATATAAACAATCCTAATATGTCATATTAACCTATAAAATTATTTGAATTTATAGAAAGTCTCAAATTACATTTATTTGGTTATTTATAATATCAATTATCTTAATCTTTCATTAATACGGTAATTACTTCATCATTATTGTGTCCTAAATAAATTAAATTATTTAATGTTTAAAAATTATAAATAAAATACCATTATGTGGGAAATCGTTTTAGCTTTCTAATTAATATTTATAGTCGAAAAAATAACATATATAACCCTATGTAAAAATTGTTTTTCTAAAAGATATATGCTTATTTCATTTTTGAATTTACTTTAACTAAATTAATATAAAGTGTCCCTATCACCTACAAGTGGTTCCATGGGATCCCAAAATTGACCCAAAGATACCCACGGTTGGACATTTATCCACCAATTAGGTTATGAAACGTTTTAGGGTAATTTATTATTATTATAATATTATTTTTTTACCCTTATTCACCTGATTTACTCTTTAACCATGGTAAATAAAATATTTACCGAAGTAATTATTCAAAATGTATAAAAATAAAAGTTACCTATTTAAACAATTTGGAAATCATGATTCAAAATATGGAATCCATTTTTCCAAATTCAAAACACATAAGTGGCAGAAATTAATTTAAAATTAGTTCCCGCTGTCAAAATAAAAAGCCTGTTTTTAAGATATAATAACTATCAAAATATTGACACTTGTTTATGTACGATTTAATTGTGAAATTATGTCCAATGAATAAAATTGTATTAAATGTTAAAAATAAATTCTAAATATGCTTTAAAACCACTCAAATTCATAATTTATCACTATTAATTATTTTGATTAAAAAAGTTGTTTTTAATTAAAATTTAGTAATTTTTACTATTCATCAAAATATAAAAGTTATTCGAAAAGTACCAAAGTTTCACCCTAGGCTAAATTCGATATTCCAAATCAAAAAATGAAGTCCATTTTAAAATATAAAATGTATAAAATTTTAAAAAGTGGGTATTACTATTCTTAACGTCTTGTTTAATTGGTTGCAGTGTGTGTTAGAACTTGAAGTTGCGTACAACACACGCTACTATATTATTCAAAGAGAAACGTACCGTGGAAGTTTGGGGTGTTACAAGTTGGTATCATAGGAAGGTCTAGTTATTTTTTCTAGATTAATACCAAAGCACTTTAATAATCACCCTAGGGATAATTCTATCACCATGGATAACCTAGATTGAAACATAGGGAATATCAAGTTTGGATATAATTTTCATTTACAAGTTTCTCATTATATGTTCAATGTTTACTCCTTATATGATTATTATACATGTATTCAAACACCCTAATTGTGATTTATTTTTCTTATTTAATGGATGGAAATATAATAACCCATGATAATGATCAATGTGATATGAAATGTGACAATTTCCAAAATGATATACCAAACATGATGGGAATGGGTGTTTAAAACATTATGAAAAT
The DNA here is from genome assembly GCA_963277665.1 of Viscum album. NCBI lineage: Eukaryota > Viridiplantae > Streptophyta > Magnoliopsida > Santalales > Viscaceae > Viscum > Viscum album. Next base: position 24,084,021 of record OY728132.1, on the reverse strand, counting down.
ACTTGCTAATATGGATCAAGTTATGAATAAAAAATTGAATAATGTGTAAAACCATCCTTCTCGTAAGAAATAGAAATTTTCCATTGAGTCCTTCATGTGTAAAAGACCTCCCATGTTTAGTCAATATTATGATCCCCTCCTCACAGAACAATAGATTAACTCCATGGAGAAGATATTATCTAACCTAAAGCACTCAGAAGAATAGAAAGTTGTGATGGAGGTCTATCATTTTGATGGTGAAGCTGATTAGTGGTGGACACTGATCAAGAACAAAAAATTACAAAGCTGAAATTGATTCCATGTATTGGGAGGAATTCAAAAAAAATTCAATAAATATTTTTCCCGAACCCTCCATATCAAGATAGAGAGGTAATTCATCATACTGAAGAAAAATGAAGACAAGTCTATCAGGTCACATGAGGAAAACTTCCTAAGTTTTGTAAGATAAACCTCCAACTTTATCATGAACACCAAAATCAAGGAGGATTGCTTCTTTATCAGACTAAACTGATTTTATGAAAAGTGTTGGTGACTCAAGAATTTGACATTTATGAGGATATTTTATGTTGTTCTCTTAAAGTTTAAATGGAGATTGAAGACTCTCAGTGGGGTCATGGGATCAATGAAAAAAATAGGAAAATGTATTCTAATATGGGTGGATCAACAGATAAATCTGATGATGGGAATAAGCATCATGGAATCCTCTTAAAGGGAAACAAGAGATGATTTAAATGTAGAAGATAGAAACATATGTCTAATAGATTTAGAAGGGATATGAAGAATACCAATAATGTAGAGGAAGGAAGGAATGTTAAGATCAAAACTCAGCCTGTATTGCAGTGTTTCAACTAAAAGGAACATGGGCATTATGTGATACATTTCCATAAGACAAGGGTTGTTGGAGGCAATCAACAACAACAAAAACTTACAAGGTAGGAAATAAGGGAATATGAAATCACTACTGCTGAAGTGGATCCTGAAAATAATGTGGTGACAGGTATGCTTCTTATTAATTAAATAATAGTGAACATACTATTTAATTTTGGTTCTATGAATTATTTTATATCTTTCAAGTTTACTAGAAGTATTCAATCACCACCTTAAAATTTAGAGGTTGAGTTATCTATGAGAAGAAAAAATAGGGGAAATTATTGCATAAAAAGTTTATAACTCCACCTCAGTTTAATGTTTATGTACTAAACCTCCTAGAAAATATTATCATACTCACTTTGGTATATTTTGATGCTATATTGGTCATGTATTGGATATATTTATATAAATCCAACATAAACTATCGATAAAGGTAGAACACTCTTCAAATATTGAAGCATCCTCTAATCCTATACAAGTGCAAGGAGAAAGATGAATCTACTTCAGAATAATAGTCTCAATTGTGGATATTATTTCCTTATTTTTAGGCATATCTAGCTCAAATTCTTGAGAGAAAGGAGATAATAATGCTTGAGGACATGTCCATCATGAGGGATTGCACTAATTTATTCCTGGAATAATTTCTTGGTCTTACTTATAATTGAGAGGTTGTTTTCTAAATTGAACTTATTCTTAGATCTATTCCTATATCAAATACACCTTATAGAATGACCACCACTGATCTGGAATAACTGAAGAAGCAACTATAGGAGAATCTGGATATGGGTTTTATATTCTCAAGTGCTTCACCATAGGGTGAGCCAATCCTCTTTGTAAAGAAGAAGGATAGATCAATGCACCTCTACATTGATTAACATGATCTCAAAAAAATCATGATAAATAAAAAGTATCCTCTGCCATAGATAGATGACTTATTTGATAAACTATGTGGGGACAGTTATTTCTCTAAGGCGGACCTTCAGTCGGAATACCACCAGTTAAAGGTGAAGAAGGAAGATATTCCCAAGACCACCTTTCAAATGAGGTATGGACACTATGGGTTCATATTAATTCTATTTGGACTCACTAATGCTCCATAAATCATCATGTAATTAATGAATAAATTCTTTAGAGATTACCTTGACTAATTTGTGGTAGTATTTATTGATGATATTCGAATATACTCTAAGGGCAAGGAGGAACACGAGGAACATATTAATACTATGCTAAAAAAATTGTGAAGGGATAAAATATATGAAAAGTAAAAAAAATAAGATTTATGGATGGAGGAAGTATCATTATTGGGGCATTTAATTACAAGAAAAGGTATATCAGTGGACCTTTCCAAGACAAAGGGAATTAAAGAGTAGCCTAAGACAACATATGTAATAGAGATTCGCAGTTTCCTTGGTCTAGATAGGTATTAATATTAATTTTTGATGAAATTATCATGATTTTTGAACCCACTAACGAAGATGAATCAAATAGGAGAAAAGTCTATTTGGAATAGTGAATGTGAAGACTACTTCAAAGAGTTAAAAAAGAGGCTTATCATTGCACCAGTGCTCATACTACCAACAAGTGGGAAAATCTTTGTGGTGTAAAATGATGCTTAAAAGAAATAATTAGTATGTATACTGATGAAAAATGATAAAGTTATTGCTTATTCCTTGAGGAAGTTTAAAATTCATGAGCAAAACTATACCATGCATGATATGGAGTTGGCAGCTGTGTTTTTTTTATTGAAAATATGAAGGCATTATCTTTATGGGGAGAAGTGTGAAATATATACTGACCATAAGAGTCTCAAATATATATTCACCTATAAGGAGATTAATATGTGACATTGGATATGGTTCGATCTCATCAAGGATTATGACAGCTCAATCCACTACCATTCTGTCAAAGAAAATAAAGTGGTGGATGTTCTAAGTTGAAATGATCCTACATCTTTATCAATGACAAGAATTGAGAAGGATCCAATATTCTTAGACATTAAAAGGATAGATTTGGGAATCATTAACGAAGAGACATCATCAATCCTTTGTCAAATGATTGCTCAACCATCCGTCATGGAGAAAATAAAGGATTCTCAAAGAAATGATGTCAAAATTTAGAAAAAGGTAGAAGCTATCAGAAATGGAAAATCCTCAGAGTTCCAAATGGATGAGGAAGGAGTCATGAGGGATTTGGGTCATGAATATGTGAACCATCTAATTCAATGATAAAGAAAGAACTTCTAAATGACATGAATAGATCAAACTTATTTATTCACATAGGGAGCACAAAGATGTATCAAGATCTCCAAGCGCACTATTGGCGAGACAATACGAAAAAGAAGATCACAGAATATACATCAAAGTGCCCGATATGTCCGCAAGTAAAGGTTGAAAGTAAAAAGTTTAAGGGGATGATGCAACCATTACCTATACCAATATGGAAATTGGAAAACATCACCATGGACTTTGTCACTAAACTTTCAAAGACATCTAGAGGAAACAATGCTATATGGGTTTGTTGTGGATCTTCTTACAATGACATCTCACTTTATTTCAATTCTATAGGACTTCTCCCTAGATAAAATTTCACAAATATACATCAGAGAAGTGGTAAGGCTACATAGAGTACCACTATCTATTGTATTCGATAGAGATCATAGATTCACCTCCATGTTTTAGAAAAGTATCCAACATTCTCTAAACACTGAGCTGAACTTCAGTACGACCTATCATCCTCAAACTAATGGACAATCTAACCAGACTATTAAAACATTGGAATACATGTTTATCGTTTGTTATATGTACTTCAAAGCATTATGGGGACAACTTATTCCACTGGTTTAATTCTCCAACAATAATAGTTTCCACTCGAGTATCCAGATGGATCCATATGGAGCCCTTTATAGGAAAATATGTAAAACAACAACATGATGGGATGAAGTCGATGAATGTAAGATTATGAGACCTAAAATTGTTGAGAATTTGAAAACCATTTAGTAGCATATCAAGGCATACCAAAGTCAAAAAAAGAGATATTCATACAATCGTCGACTAAACCTTGAGTTTAAGGTTGACAATATGGTATTCCTCTATATATATCTATAGAAGAGGATCATGAGATATGTGAAGAAAGGAAAGCTAAGTACTAGGTAAATAAAAACCTTCAAGATTCTCAATCATGTTAGAGCTGTGGACTATTGTCTATCACTTCCACCTACCATGTCTCAAGTACATGATGTATTCCACGTATTTGTCTTGAGGAAGTACATACTAGATCCTTCACAAGTACTAAATTTAGAGGCAGTACAATTGGAAAATTATCTCTCATATAAGGAGCATCCATTGAAGATATTGGATCATAGAGATAAAGTTCTGCATAATAATACTACTCACATGGTCCAAGTACTATGGAGGAATCATAAGTATTAAGAGGAAACATGGGAACCTGAGGAAGTGATGAAGGAAAAGTACCCACACCTATTTTCAACTTAGAATGTAAAACAAAATTTCAAGGGTGAAATTTCACAAGTGGGGAAGAATGTAACTACCCAAACCATTATCAATGAAATTTCACTTTATATAATTATTTCATATAGTATAAATTACATAAAATCACATAGAGAACACAATTAAAAATTTATAAATGAAGAATGAATGAAATAATAGGTATTTATAGAAGTTAAGGAACCTATATCAATGACAAATAACTTGACCCTTAGGAATAGTAATTCATGCAATAGAATAGTAAAATCTCCTATGAAAGTATAAATAAAATTTAGGTATCTTATGAATGAAAATATGATGTATTTATTTCATGGCGTAAGTAAATAAATGTTTTAAAAATGAAAAATTAAGTGTTGGTATTTTTATAAGTCATAATTATTTAATTACAATTTTATTATTAATTTAATAATTTAAAAGAAAATTTATTTAAAAAAAATATATTCATAAATTAATATTTTTTTGTCTTATGATTATAATATAATTTTATAAGACCCTAATTATTTTTTCAATATGTTTTAAATTCAGTTGCCATTTTAAAATTGGTATTTTTTTGAATAAATGATGATTTTAATTAAAAATTAAATTTCAAATATTTGGAAAATTATTTTCATAAAATTTAGTCTATTTTTAAATTATAAATTTCTTAAAATTGTTAGCCTGAATTTTTGGGAGTTTTATAAAATAGTTGATTTTTTACTGAATAGTGAAATACTATAATTTACAGTATAAGTAAATAAATGAATTTTTGAGTCATGATTAAGTCATGGATGACATAAGTAACTATTGTTTAGAACTAAAATTATCTAATTACTTTATTTAGTCACAATAATCCTCAAAATTTCTTTTCTTAAGTGAAATAATAAACTAATGAATAAAATAATGAGAAAACACCCCTCTCCTCCCCTATAAATACCGCCCCTCACCACCTCTTATCCTCACACCTCTCATGATTTTATAATTGTCCAAATTATGATCAAATACATTACCAAGACCCTAACACACATCCATGATCCTTTTTTCTAAAAAAAAGTCCAAAACCAATCCCCCTAAGGAGGTTCTCAAGAAGAAGGATTCAAGAGGTAATATCCTCTTTATTTTCTTTTAACTTCTTTTCAAGTTATTTTATTTTATTATTTTCTTCTTACCTCTCCTCATCAAAATGGTATGATAAATACATTAAATTAAATACAATAAAATTTTATTTTTCTAAAGGAATAATTCATCATAATTTCTTTCCCCCTCCTTTTTTACTAAAAATGAAAACATTGCCAATGATGTGTTAATTTATCACTTTCAATGACAACAAAGTTTCCAATTTCCATTACATCCCTAAAGAATGATAATAAAACCATTTTTATGGTTAATAAATATTATAATATATGTATTAAATCATATTTAATTTTCTATAACTATTATATATGAATTTATTAATTAATAAAAAAACTAGTTTGTGATGATAAAAAAATGCCAAAATAATCTAAGTGGTTATCATTAACGTCTTATCTAATGATTCATACTCACACAAAATTACCAAATGAATTATATAAACCTTTAATATTATATATATTCATTATTAACATATAAATTCAACTATGTAAAAATATTTTCATTTTATATGATTTTCTATACATGTATACATGTAATCGATCCTGAAAACCAAGGAAACAAATACTTCTGAACGATAAAATTATATCTTATAACTCATCAAAAAGGCCATGATTGAACTTAGTAAAATTATAATAAATACAAAAAATTTATAAAATGTTATTAATTAATTAATTAATGGATTTAATTTTATTATTCAGGACATTAAGATCAAGTGCAGAACACTTTCAGACACAAGGTAAGTGATTCTTTCCAAACCTCCATGTTTCCATCGAGTTACACTTTCTCTTGCTTTACCCCAATTTAATTATTATTTATTTTTATATATTTCTTTGAAGTTCTATTTATATGTTCCAAAATCATGTATCTATATCATATAATCCTTATTTGATGGGTAAATACATGTTTTAAAAAGGTTCCCTTCTCAATTCCTCTTAATAAATATGCCCAATTAAAGAAAACTTTCTGAATTCTTACCCATTCTCAAGTAAAATACATAATGTTTTTTAAGACACAATTATTTATCTAAATTAACTCATTTTATCATAAAAATATATCTTGGTTCATTTCTTGTATTATATAAACAATTATCCATTTTTTGTTTTAAGGAATCTTTAATATTTTCCATAAACCACACTAAAATGTTTTATTTCTAAAGTTTCTTAAACCATATTTTTACATGTTTTCACATCATTTTGACATCAATTATCATTATATATTCATATTTTACCCTATTAATTTCCATGTATTTTTTTAAATCTTTTATTTCATAGAAAATATTATGATATTCCCTTTGGTTATGCCTTTGACATGATTATGATATCCAATTCTTTCCATGGGTAAGCCTTATGTTTATGTTTGGTTCCATATGTATGATTATTCACATGGAACACATATTAATGAACATGTTATGATGAGTTAACCTAGATAGTGATCCAATAAACTGGATAATTTTTAGTCTCATGAGACATAATGTTGGGGTAGGGAGTGAACCTGATTCCATAATGGGACTTTGTCCACCATGTTTTGAAGATTGCCTTGAATCATGTTTATTTTATGTTATGTGTTGTTGCCACATTCCTATTATTTCATGGTTATATGTTCCCATGTTATACATGATATTATTCTTTATTTTTATTCATGTTACATGCCTTTATGTCATCATGTTATTCCTTCTAACCCATGTGCTATGTTTCATTCATATGAATATTCCCTTACTAGTATTTTTTGATCATCCATTTTGTTTAGAATTACCCAGGTTATCCTATAAGGATATACATGATCAAATGGATTTAGAAAATAATTTTTAAGATTAAATAAAATATGTTTTTATTTCGGTTTCATGATGTTTAATTATATACATAATCTTCCAAAGATACTATACTTTATGATCCTTGGTTGTATTTGATAGTAAATTATGATTAAAATTATGTAATAATATGTGTAAAAGGATAGGTTTACTATACTACCCAAATTTTCTTACTCAAGGGAGGTCTAACATCAATATATTTTATCAATCCACAACCCATCCATCTCATAGGTGGTCCTTGACCCAATATTACTCTAGGAAAGGTCCAATACCATAACCTAAAACTACTTAAGGCAATGTAAACAACCAAGACCTTGGTCTTATCACTCAAAGAAATGTTAGGTCTTAGGATCTTTATTCTAGAATAGATATTCCACAAAGTACAACATATGAAACACTCATAGGGACCGAGACTCATTACACAACTCACTAGATTATCACTATGGTATACTCGACCCAAGCCTGATCACCATAGAAAGGTCCACTGCCTCAAACCAAGACTACTAAAGGAAAGGTATTAATACAAAGAAACATGAATTCTAACTCAAGTAAAGGTCATGAATCAGGATCACTATAGATTACTAGTTTTATTTCTTAGCACATCACATAGAACAAATATAGGGTCCACAACCCATCACATGGATAACCATATCATCAACAGGGAACAAGTCTCTTAGGACCCAGTCACACATCTATAACATTCCAAAAAACCCATATCATCCCTCTAAGATTTTTTTCAAATCCATCTAGATCAACCCATATTTTTTATACCAAAAAAAAATTCTCATAGGGATATAAAGACAACACACACCATCATGCATTAAGAAACACATAAGAAAATAACACCAAAGGAACATAAAATAATACATGATTTATAAAATAGGGAATCATACACACTTGATAAAATTGACAAAAACCAATTCATACTAATTCCTCTTAGATTTTATATAAAAACTAACCCAAAATACCCCTTTTCAAACCATTTAAAAACGAAATTACATTACTCTTTGCCCACACCAGGACCTTGAAAAAAAAACCCATAAAGAATGCTTTAGAAAACCCCTTTTCATTTTTAAATACCATTTAAAAATACATTTAATAAATCAGTAGTTTACCCTGGAGTATCATTTAAAACTAAAACCCTTTTTAAAATTGTATTTTAAAAAGGATCTATTTACCTTTTGAAATCCACACTCACTACTAAGTGATCCCTAAGGAGGTTCATCGATAATCATTTGAACATGGAACCACCATTAGAACATTTAGAAACCTATTTAGTATATATTGAGTATTAGGCTAACTTGGGACCATCCAAACCTTATGGGAAACTTACAAAAAATAGAAAAAATGTTGAAAATTATACTAATGAAGGAACATGAACTTAAAATCTCCAAATAATTAGGATACTCAAATAAATTCAATCCCCCTACCTCTATAACAATTTATAAATCCATACCAAATCAGAATAAAATCCATTGAGTCTATGAGAACATATATCATCAGTAAAAATAATTAAATTAATTAAGTAAAAATTAAAATAAAAATCCCAAATTGGTATAATTGATGCCAAAATCACCGTGTAATTCTACAATGCTAAAACTGTGAGTGTTAGGGTATGGTCCACTTATAATGAATCCTTGGGCCCAAGATAAGAAAAATACCTAAAATTAATACCAGTATTTGTTTCCAATTTCCCCTAAAATCAAAAAATACCAAAGTAAATCTATGATTCCACATACCTCCTGTCAAAAAACAAATGAAAACTTGAATAAACCTTATATATATATCCTTTATGAGAATAATGAAAAATCCCCATCAAGTGGAATTATTTTACAATGATCCATAAAAACAAATCATCTAAAACCCTAGAAAAATGAATTAAAATAAAACAATAGGGAAGGAGTAAGAAGAAGGGAGAGAAAAGATTAAATCCTACCTAAAACTAGCATGGTGAAACAAATATAAATCACCTGTATCGTAGGCACAAAAGGGAGTGGAATTTGAGAGTCAAAGAGGGATATATTTCTTCCTTAGAATAAATAATAACAAGGTAACCCAAGGGGGTTACCAAAATAAAACCCCTATAATAATTACAAAAAATAGTGCATGGTTTGAACAGTGGGTTCACACCATGGATCCTCCTAAGTAGAGAGCCCTGAGCCTCCATCCCAATACTTTTACACAATAAAGCATTGATTCATGATATGAATTCAATGTAAGGGTTCATAATCACTTATGGAAGGGTAACCTTCATGGAATTAATACATGGTTCATTGAGTGAATGCCCATGTAATGGACCTCAACCCCATGTAAGGGTAATTCATGTCATGACTACCAGCTTTCACACTGTGAAAATTATGCCACTATAAATTTTAGTACCATGGCCACTTGGACACTGATATGACACCATTTAAAACCCCATTAAACTTAAAAAGCCTCAAATAACATTTAAAAAACATTTTAAGGGAATCCAAGCACTCATAAATCCAAAATGAGTCCCCGTTCTCAAAATGAACCCCTCATCTGATAAAAAATTCTAATTTCATCCAGAATTCAAATCTCATAATGATATAATTAATTACAAAAACCCCACCATAATTCTTATCATCCTTAAGAATCCATGGTAGTCCCCCAAAAACATACTTGGATGTACCTTTGTCATAAATTCATGATTGATCCATTGTGCCTCATCCATGAGCGCTGAATGCACTTTCACTGTGCAACTCCAAACACCAATCCCATACACACCATACTTTCTCCAAATCACTAGTTTGAACTTCAAACCATGTAAATTAATTCTCAAGTAACTATCCTAAAGTATTTTCCACCTCACCACATTAATTTTGCGCAATAAATCTAGTTGGTCCTTCTTTTATTGATATTACTTGACAATACTCAACCCTACTTACTAAAGCATCACCAATATTCCCAAACATGATTACTTACTCAAAGAGGCATCACTAAATCATATTAACACCCAAATTGAGTTCTAACCTATAAAATAAATGTAATTCCTTAATTTAACCCTCAATGGACCCATTTATTTGTCATGATCTACCAACAATCACCATTGTGCCTTCGATCTGAATCACTATTAGATTTCACCACCTCCATCCAAAGTTTTATTCCAATAAATAGACTACATTAAACACCACACCCAAATTATTAAACTAGGTTTATCTACTCACTTTTATCCTAAAACTACCTCAACCATTTATCGACCAATTTCATAGCTTCGAAAACCCTTCCAACAAAGAGTTATATACCTATAACCAATTTGATGTTCCCCACCATAGGATCATCCTTTTCATTTACCCAATAAACTAAAAACCTTATATCTACTACCCATTTCCTGTTTTTTATGACATGTATTGATTTTACATGACCATATCTCCCATACCCAAGCCCCAAACACAAAAAAATCACCAAAACCTAGAAAGATCAATCCCAAAACAAAAAAGTACTAATACCCAACACATCCTATGGATTATGTTTCTCCTCTCCATAAGTCTCTACTAAAAATGAATGATTTCAACAAATGGGGCTCTCTACCATAGGAATATCCTATAGAAAACAAAATACAAGTGGTGACAACTGTAAAAACATCAAATCACACACCAAACAACCCAAACCATAAAATAATCAAAGAAAAATAAGGAGTCTAATAACTAAACCCATAAAAAACATCCATATACTCAAGCACAACAATATAAAGCATCCAAAATCCATCAACATGTGCATTTCTAAGAAAATGTGGTTTACCAGATGAATTTACAACCAAACACCTAGGTATCTCCTATTAAACCACTAAAAACTAAACAAACCCGATCTATAAAGGAAAAAAATATTTTTCCCATCCTTCAACTAAATCAAACTCACCCCCAAACTCACTTGGTGGTTTCCAATAAAACAAGGATTAGTGGATGAGGACACAATTCAATCATCCCAATCACTCTTGGTCAAATCATAAAATTGTGAGGATACCAATTTACAGAGGCACAAGTCACTTATTATTAAACCATTTAAAATAAATTTATACAAACAAAAACTTTAATTTGTTTCCAAATAACCCATTTTAATCTAATAGGTTTATCCAAAAACCAAAGTAAAAAAATCCCCAGCCTAGCTAGCTACCTTCCTAAAAACTGATCCCATTTTCTAAAAATCATTTTGAAATCGAATTTCTAAAAAAAATTCCTTAGATTTTTCCAAAACTAGAAAATTCCCAAAATTTTCAAAATATTCAAATTCACAATAAATTTCTTGTAAAAACAACTTATAAAACTATTCCATGAACGCCTCATTCCACTGCATGAGTTATCCTTTCAAAACCACATTTTTCACAAAAAATTACACATCATGAAAACCATTACCATATAGAGGCCTAAAAACACACCACAATAAATCAATCAAGCCCCTTATATCCATATTAATATAATCACCCATCATATACCATGGATTCATGGGTTTTAAACAATTTCATGGTAGCTATACATGCACTTGATATACCTCCCTTTTCTGGAAAAACCAACTACACTTCTAACTAACACCACCCCATGCGAAAACAAGCTCTAATACTATTTTGTAATTCCCCAACCCAAATCATCCTAATAGAACCTGAGTGTGAATTTACACATGATTTTAGGAACACCTAACCATATTTTAGAGGATTATGATTAGTGATGAGGGTCTAACATGGTCATAGGGAGGCTATGACCTCTAAATAAGTCCTATGAATCATGCCCAAATATACCAAAAATTTGGCATGAACCATTCATATAACAGACATCACAAAAACCTATGAAAAAATAAAGAGGGATCTAGTGGGACCCCTATAGTTTATAATAAAAATATAAAAAACAATATATATGATGTATCAATACATAATAGATTTATAGCTGATAAACATGGAATAACATGCATCATATATAAATAAATAGTACAATATCAAGTACATGAAGAATAAAAACTAAAAATGAAATACACTAGCCTCCGACCCAACTCACATAATCTTCCTTCCAGAAATTTAGCCTCCATAACCTTCCAAACCCATTATATACGTCTATCTCTAAGTGATACCTATTTCTTAAGAGAAAAAAGGAATTTATACCCTTATACATCGAAAACCATGCTATGTATGTGGGTAGGGCTGAGTCCAATAACCCAGTAAAAATCCCCAATGCTTCACAATACAGAGCGACTCTTTGATCAAGTGGATGTTCCTAATATATATACATATATATAATAAGGTTAATTTTTGCATATAAAACACACCAACTTAGAAACAGAACACAAAATGCACATATAATTACACAACTTTGGTCATCATGTGCTAACCAGGCCACCATGACACCTGACCATACCTACTTCAGCCAATGCCGGATGAAATAAGTCACCTCATACCATAAAATGACCCGTAACTGAAGCCATAGTGTAGGGTTCCAATCAAAATTATGTTTATCCTACACTCTAATAATTAGGATGGGGCATCATTTAAACCTCAACCCATTATTTGAAGGAACTGGGAAAATTTATATATACATAAGCCTTAACCCACCCCTTCTCACTCAAGGGAGGTAAATAGCCAATATCCTATATTAATCCATGATCCAACTCTCTCTCATTGGTCCTTGACCTTATATTACTCTAGTTATGGTCCAATAACTTTAACCGATCCTACTCAAGCCAAGGTCAACTATAAAGTCGCAAGCCTTCTCAATCAAGGTAAGGTTAGGCCTTAGGATCCCTCTCCCCCACTGGTTACATCACCCAACACATAACATTAAACACATGAAGGGACCATATCCCATCACAAGTCTCACTACTCATCACTAGGTAATCCTTGACCCAAGCCTAATCACCCTAGCATAATCCACTGTCTCAACCCAATCCTGCTGAAGGAGAGGTCTTAATACTATGAACCAAGCCTTATCACTCAAGGAGAAGTTAGGACTTACAATCCCTATCCTATAATAGGTATTTTTACTTTTACAAAACATGAAACAAACATAGGGATCACATCCCACCATATATCTCACCAAATCATCACCAAGGCACTAATCTCTCAGGACCTAATCTCGCATCTCATGCATTCCACATAACCTATATCAAACCTATAAGGGTTACGTCACATATATCTGAATCAACTCATATATTTGATACCAAAATAAGAGTTCCCATAGGGATACACACAAAAAATTCATCATAATTCATTAATAAGAACACAAGATAATAATAACAAGGGAACATACAAGTACACATGCTTTAGAAAATAGGATGTCACCCACAAATGGTCAAATTAACCTAAACTAACTCACACCAAGACCTATTTAGCTTCTTATAAAAAACAATACAAAATCATCCTTTTCAAACCATTTCAAAAAGTAATTACATGATGATTTATATACACTAGGCCCTTATCCAAAAACCCATCAAGACATCCTTTTGAAAACCCATATTTTGTTTTTAAATTCCATTTCAAAACCCATTTCTCAAATCACTAGTTTTCCCTTGAGTCAAATTTAAATCCACCTATTTTTTAAAATCACATTTTAAAAAGTAACCATTTAAAATTCTAAATCCACCCACACCACTAATAAATATATATGGAGGTCCATTGACAAAATTTTGACCAGGGTACCACCATCAAATCGTTTAGAAAGCTATACGGTCTATGTTGACTATTAGACCGACATGAGCCCACCCAAACTTATGGAAAACTCACAAAAAATAGGAATAATATAGACAATAATACTAATTTAGGAACACAAAAATAAAATCACTAAATAACTAAGTGACTCAAATAATGTTAAGTCTCCTTACATCAACTGACATTCCAAATATCCATCCCAAATCATGCCGACCTCCATCGAGTCTATGAGAACCTATGTCTTCATTAAAAATAATTAAATAAACTACTTAAAGATTTAAAACCAAAATACCAAACTGGTATAATCAACAAAAAAATCATAGGTTAGTACTATAAAATCAAAATCATGGAAATCAGGGTGAGGTCCACTCCTAACACACCCTTGTGAGTAAACCAAGAGAAAACCCCAAAATTAACACCTGAATTGATGGCCAATTTCCCATGAAATCACCAAAATAGATAAATATGTCAATGAAACAACATGAAAATGTAAATAGACCAATGAAGACTCGAATATACCCTCTTAGTATTCCCTATGTAATATATATATATGAAATTACCATCCAGTGATTTTTTTTCCATGCCTCTATGAAATTGTTCATTCAAAAACCTAGACAAATGAACTGAAGTCAAACAAGAGGTATGGTGGAAGAATAAGGGAGAGAAAAGAATAAATCCTACATTGAATTGGTGTAACCAAATGAACCCCCAACACCTGAATTTAATGTACCAAAAGGGTGGGGATGATGTGATCCAAATAGGGTTCTCTATCTTCCTTCCATTTATAATAAACAAGAAAACCTAAGGGGTTCCTAAAATAGAACCCCTAGAAGTATTAATAAAAATACCCTAAAAATATAAGGCATCCAGCATGGTTTAAAACATAAATAGAAGGTTCAAATCATGAATCCTCTCTGGAAGAGAACCTCAGGAATCTTCCCTAACACTTTTATTCCACGAAGCATTGATTCACCACAATTCCCCATACCAAAACTCCTAAATTATGTGCCATAAACACATACATTACATACTAACTTTGATACCATCTATAAAATCCTTGATATATACATCATTAATTACAAAATAAATAACAATTATTTTATCTCTTATATCCCAAGTATCTTTTCTGGTTTATAGCTTTAGAGAATTAGGACAAAAAAATAACTTGTAAAGTCCATGTTCTTTGTATCAAATAATTTTTTTTACATTATATATGAAAATCATTAATTCATAACAATTCTTCAAAATATTCTATAAATTGTTTCACACACGATATATTTCTAAACATGTCACATGTACTACTGATATTTATAACCTAGGTAATAGAAACATATGAAAGGTGTTATCTCAAATTTTTAATAAGGGAAAAGTATAGCCAAAGTTATCCAAAAAATTAGTATGATATACATAATAAGGAAAGAATAAATAAAATTAATAATTTTATAATCATTTGAAACTGAGATCATTTTATATTCAATATAATAAATGAAAATATGGATATCAATAATACCAATCTCATACTAATGGAATGCATAATTCTATACATCAAATAAACATGTTGTCAAAGACTTGTGGAATGAATCTATGCTGATATGGGGAGAGATATAAACCAAAACCAAAGCTATTTTGTCTCATGGTACCTATCAATGCATCGAGGGAAGATATAATTCCGGTACCCAAAAATCACATGGATAAGTCCAATTCATTCACCATAAGAGTCAACAAGACATTTTATACTATTCCCTAACAAATCTTTAGTTGAATAAAAACATAGATATCAATATAATGAATAATACAAAATATCAATAAATGATCAATTTGAATTAGCTATAAATAAACATCAATAATATCAATATTATTCCCCATGTTAATAAAAGGGACAATATTATCATAACCCATCCTAATAATTAAGGTTAATGGTAAAACAATGCATAGTCAACCTACTAACAATCATCCATATTAGAATAAAAATATGAAATATGCCAATAATTTTACTTATATAAATAAATTGGATAGCATGATAATAATAAATACAAAGGAAGAAGGTATATGGTTAAATATCACATATTCAAATTTCAAATAATCATATATATTGTAATGAAAACATATCAAACCCCAATAATTTTCCCCATTTCAATATAATAACATTTTTTCTAGGTGAACATAATCCAATCTGAATTATATAAAATGTTATGTTCAAACTAAATAGAGTATTAAGTATATGAATAAGTCAACACTGAAATAACATTATCATAATAAATCCATATAAATAATGTGGATAGTTTCAAAAGAGCATATCCACAATGTAAAAAATAAAACATAGAAGAATGTTGACATAGATGAAAAACATCCTTGAAAAAGAATAACTGAACGATATCACCTAAGAATGAATCTTGAAATTGATTGTTTGGAAATAGGAATACATTCCCCCAATATATATATATATATATATACTAAATAATAAACAATGAAACATAAACCCTATTAGGGTA
Organism: Viscum album; assembly: GCA_963277665.1. Taxonomy (NCBI): domain Eukaryota; kingdom Viridiplantae; phylum Streptophyta; class Magnoliopsida; order Santalales; family Viscaceae; genus Viscum; species Viscum album. The sequence goes on along the minus strand of OY728132.1, from coordinate 24,067,593 downwards.
AATCCTTTTGAAAATGAGAAGGTAAATGGAAGTTAAAATATAAAACATCTTTTAGAATTTGTTTTTTCATTGATGAAAGAGAAGATGTTACAGGTCACTTCCAAATGAATTTTAAAAAATGTGAAGTGAAAAAATTTAAAAACCATTAATTTTTATGAAAAAAATTCAATTATAGGGCTTTTAAAAGAAATAAAGTTAATATCAGAGAAGTGAGGATAGGAATACAAAACATGTATAAGTGAAAGGAAAAATCCTTTTTATTATTTTCAAAATACATTTGTTTAAAAATAACATTATAAAAAGACTAAAAAGCATTATTTTTTATTAAAAATTCATTTTAAAAAAATATTATTATAAAATACCATTTAATAAAATATTATGGTTGTATAAACCAAGCATGGAAAAAACTTCATGATGAAACATTATAGATCAAAGAAAGAAGATTTGAGTTATTAATATTCCTTATGTGCAACATACTCCATGAAGCATGAAACATTTGAAAAGTTTTTTATGTTTTAAATATTTAAAAAACGAGATAATACCACATAATACAATAAAAAGGTAGAATTTAACCAACTTATATTAAATAAGTTCAAGTGAAGGATCATAAAACAATGAATGAAAATTGGATTACTAAAAACTCTTAAGACTGGGGTAACACTTGTGTCAAAATAATTTTGAAAAAAAGTACTTGATTTTAATTAGTTTATCCCTTTAATTACAATTAAATAAATTATATAACATTCATGGGATAGTAAATCAATATAACACCATAAAAAAGTAGTATGGTGTATAACACATAACATGCTTCAAATATTAGAATTGAGACAAAGAAAACCCTTGCAACTTGAGTAACATTTTAATCAATCCCCTTAAAAGAGTGTGATTATAATTGAAATTAAAATACCCTGATAAAAATATAATTTATGAAATGATATCTCAAATAGGAATTATATACACCACATAAATGAAATTAGGTGAATAATAATAAACCTATCTAAAAAGACGAATTTGTGATGAAAACACTTGCCTTGTTTCCTTGATTTGTTGATGACACTATAACCTCCTATAAAGAAAACATAGCTAACTTAATAATTTATTTTATAACCTCATTTATATATATTATCTTTTATATCCCTTATTTATAATTATTTATTATGGGTATATTGATTGGGTATATATTATTTCAACTATCGAGTGTTAACAACTTTCACTGTTTTTGCATGTTTTATAATGTTGATACCATTACCCATTATTTGAAACCAAGTTAATAATTAATATATAATTTATAAAAATATAATATATATATAATATTTATTTAAGAATAAATTATCACATAAGTGTTTTATTTGTGATGTGTGAAAATGGAATCAGTGTTGTCCTATTTCAGTGATTTTAGAGGACAAATATGATACTTTAATAATAAGTTAAATAATTAATATAATATTTTTAAAAACTTATACTAATTATTAATTTAATATTATTTTTATAATAATATCAGTATTTATGTTCCCATATTACTCCATGATAGATTTTTATAGAATCGTTTATGCAGGTTGTTAAATAAACCCAAACCTAAACACACTTTAAATTGATGGGTGGGTAAGGTTAAAGTAGTGTTTATTTTGAAATAATATCATTAAAAAAGTATAATGATATTTTTTTTTATTTTTTTTATGTTTAAATAGACTTTAAGAAGTTTAGATAAAGAATTAAAATCTATATGAAAAATGAAAAATAGTTCTTTATGGAGGTAGTAGTTCGTGCATATGCAATATTGATGTTCCTTTATTTTTCTAAGTGGATGAAAATAAATAAATAAGGGTTATAATATTAATATAACAACATATAAGTGTAATAATGATAAAAAATTAATCATATTACTATGATTATAATTTATTTAGAGGAGTATTATAAATAATAATAACTTAAGGAGACAATATTGATGTTGGAGACTAGATATTTCCTTGGGATACTCCTTATAATTGAAGGGATTAGAATAAATTAACGTGACCAAGAAATTTTGGAAGTAGGAGTGGGTAATAATGGGATAAAAATAGTATATTTTAAATGTTTAATTCAAATTTTAAGTTTAAATTTGAAGGGTGTAAGTGGTATCCTTTTATATGAGAAGAAAAAGGCATTTTTGGAAACACACATCATTTTTCAATAATTCTAAGATACTATTCAAGGTTAAATGGCATGATAGAAGAAAATGATGGGGTGTGAAATAATATAATGTATATATTCCTCTCATCCATTCATTTTTAGACATTTTTAGAGTTATTTAAGGCTTATATTTTTCACTTTTTACTATTTACCCAAATGAAATTTTACTATGGTAATTAGTTTTTAACTAAGAAATATTATATCTTTTTCAATATAAAATATAATAACCCAGGATTAGAAATTAAATAATCCTGATTTTTTAGTCAAGGATTAATTTTAATAAATCACTAATTATATTTTAGTTTTAGAGTTCTAGATAATTAGGTTATCTCACTTGTATAAATAAACATTATATCACAAGGTGTGCACTTACACTTAGTATCTATTTTTTCCATAAGATAAAAGTTTTAATATATATAAAGTTTTCTTTAAATAAAACATATTCAAAATCATCATCTCAACCTCATCATTTACCTAATCATCCTTAAAACCATGGGAAAAAACATGTTAAAATTTGAGATGAGCATAAACAGATTAGTAAGGGACATAAGAGATAGAAGAAAGAAACTCATTAGTTCATGAACACTTATAATTTTTTTTCTTTTTAAAGATAATATTTGGGATCAAAATAAAAATTTTATTACTCAATAAATAAAATTTAATACCCAAATATTTTTATAAAAATTTCTTAAAAAATATTTAAATCAAAATAAAACTCATAAAGGTTTCTTTGAAGCCATGAAAAACACATGATAACATTTTCTCAAAGTATACTTCCACACTTAAGAAGCAATGTATAATTTTCTTAAACATGATATAATTAACATACCTTTAGAAATTATAATATTTCTATATAAACCAATAGTAATAAAAGATAAGTAATTTAGGTAACATGGGAAATCATTTTCTATATTACTCTTACAAATAAAATAACTAATATGGTTGACTTTCATACCCAATAAATTGATGGGATATCACAGACCGACCCATACTTGGATTATAACATTAACACACATCCTTAGATTATATTGGAACCAATTATCCTTGATTTATAATGGAACCACACATCATAAAAAAATTCCCAAGAACCATAACATGATCATAACACATAAAATATTTCAATTTACAACATTAAACTCAAAAAATATTCTTTGCACCCATATGAAAACATTTCCAAATATTGAAATATCCATTCTATTTTGATTTTTTTTGAAAATAATTATAACAAAGGGAATGAGAGTTTTTATTTGAAGAAAACATGGAATTTTTAAAACTTATTAAAATATCAAATAATTGTTACGGTTTTGGTAAAATTTGTTTTCACTGTATATGTTAAAATAGAACATTCATTTTGTCATTTAAGAGAAAGTCAAAATGTTCCATATAAATTATGTAAAAAATATTACTTTTTAAAATCTTTAAAATAAAGTCAAAATTGATATATTTTTTTAAAAATTAATTCATTTTATTATAAATATATCCATTAAATAATTTTAATAATATGGAATTGGAATAAAAAGAGTTGTAAGTGAAACTTTAAAAGATGTTTTTTTAAAAGAAGGTCCCTTACCTTGAGTCTCACTCATCAGGTACATTCTTTATCTTCCTAAATAATAAAATTATGTCAATAATTTAATTTATTAATATTTTTTTCATTTTTATTATTCTTTTTATATTTTTATAATCAATTAAGTTCACATTATATATTTTGATGATATTCAACTCATTTTTTCCAAAATGACTTTGGTAAGTTGACTATGGTAAATGAGGACATTATTCAATCAACTATAGAATGATAATAATGAAATAATTATATTTTTTATACGTAAATTATACTTTTATAACCAACCATGAGATATGGTAATAAAAAATAAACTATGTTACAATCATAGAAACGATAGGTTGTACACACGCATAAGTAACATTTCTACTTTTCAATGATCATTATGAAAAGAAGGTAAATATTATTTTATCTTAAAAAATGATAATAATATCATAAAAATTATATTAATTATTTAAATATACTTATATATATATATATCATTCATGTGATGTGGTGATGAATAAGGAATCACATCGCTTCATGGATGTTGCAGTACACATGTACGTAAAAATGACATTATCATTTTTCTGCGAATGGAATGCGAAGAAAGTAAATGATATATTATATTTTAATAATTATAAATATTTCATAAATAATATATATATATATATATATATATATGTATGTATTAAATCTATAATTACAATTAGTTGTAAGAGGAGGTCATGGAAAACGAATTACATCAGTTTGTGAGGCGGTAGACCTCTATACACATGAACAATGGTTTCGTTTCCCATTTTATAGAAGAAGAGATAAATATAGGTTATTACATAAAAATAAAAAAATCTTAGTATATGTAATATACTGGAGTTATTATTTCTTCATGTTTGAATAAATTTTTAAGGAGTTAGTAGAATAAATAAAACGAAAATGCTTGATGAAGAACTACACCTCTACTTCGAACAACCTATTAAGGTTTACAAAAAAAGATTTACTAGATTATTTTTATGATAAAAAAGTCCTATATGACAAGTGTAGGTATGTATGGAAGATATTTTGGTAGATATTGGCCCATAAAAATAGATTTTTAAGTGTTAATAAAACTTAATATTTTTTTTATTTTAAATAATCTCATATAATAAAAATTTGATAAGTTTAGGTGATGTTTTCAGCCTTATCATTTTGTTTTAACCCATTTTAACCCCTTTTGACAATTACAACAATATTAAATGTTTTACACTTTAGGGGTTAATAAATTTCATATAAAAGAATAAATGGACCATATATTATTTTTTTAAGAAAATAAAATTCAGTTGATAAAATATATGACTTTCAATAATTTTTAATCATTTAATAAAACATTATTGATTGTAAAATATCATTAATTTCAATTTTGACACTATTTATTTAATTTTACTTTAAAAACATAAATAAAAATATGCGATTAAAATATATACATTTAAAACAACCCAAATATTTTTTAATTATAAAAAAAATTACTGGAAGATAATAAATCACTCAAATTATATTACTTTTATTTTTTTAGAATAATTTATTTTCTTTTTATTTTAATTAAATAAATATTATGTCAGTGTTGCATAAGAATTTAAGTTAATTATATGATACCTAAAAGTTATAAATAAATTTATATAATGAAAATAATTATATTATGATCAAAATAAGCATCAATATTCATTCAAAACTTGATTTTTTCATTATGTGAACACATCAAAGGTTTTTAAAAGTAAGAGAGTGACATTTTGTTTTTTTATTTAAATATTACATCATTTATTTTCATGGAAAAGTGTACCATAGATAATTTTATCTCAATAATAAGGTGATAATGGTGGAGGAAAATTCATCCAATAACAATTAAAATAAAAAATTATGACCTTATCACTTAGTTTTAACCTAAATTAACACAATTTTCCCTTTTACTATTGTGAGGGATTTTTACTATTTTTTACTATTCACTATGAACAGAAATTAAGTTGAACTTATCAATTAATAGTAATTATTATGATTAAAAATATGGAATATATTTTATCAAATAAAATTCATATAAGTGACATAATTTAATTTAAAATTTAACCCATAAAATGTGTCCAAAAATGATTTTTAAGAAATGTAATTTTCAAGCATAAGATGTTCCTACATTAACTATATGGATAATAATAATAATTAGATGAATATAAATTAATATATATTGATATATAATCTATAAATTTCGTTTAAATCATTACTCATTATGATTTATTTTAATTAGTTAAAATGGATGAACTTTATGAACTTAAAAATAATTTTTAAAATACTGCGTTTTTAAGCATAAAAATAAAATTTTACCAAAATCATAAAAAATACTGATTCAAATGAAGTTAATTAAATTACTAAAAATCAAATGTTTTTTTATTAAACTTTATGACCAAATCCAAAATATAATGGGACTAATAAATTAGTTGATTTAATGAAAATAAATAATAGTATTTAGAAAATCAGTATTTTTCACCATTCACTGAAAAATCAACCATTTTAGAAAAATACCAAAACTTCATACAAAGTTAATTTTCATATTCCAATTTCAAAAATGAGTTTAATTTTATGAAATAACGTTTATAAAAGTTCCAAAAATTAATTATAATTTTTTTACAATAAAAAAATATTTTTTTGAAGAAAACATATTTTTAAAGAATAAAATGACTTTACTAAAAATTGTGTGATTATTTACTAATAATTTATAAATACATTTATATTGACTAGGAAATTTATATATATTTAAAAAATCAGTTAATCCTATTTAAATCCACCAATTTAATGTATAGGTTATAATGGTCATATTTAAATAATAACATTTCGTGGTTCATTTAGGCCCAGTGATGCGTGTCGTATGCACCATCAAATATAGTTTTATTTTTTTTCAAAATCTCAGGGTGTTAAATTATACCTCTGTTTAATAAATTTAATATTATAAATTTAAACTTGAGATCCATAATCGAAGGTTTAACGTTTTAAAATACCATTGTTGAAAACTCACATCATAAGAAGTTTTAATAAAACTTCCTCTTGAAAATAGGTAAAGGGAAATATGAAGGTTATATAGAATAACACCAAACTAGGTTTCTAAATAGGGTCATTTTTTTAGGAAGTGAAAATATAGACATGGAAAAAAAAATAATGTCCAAATAAATATGGTGAGTGAGAGAGTTCATTGATCATATGAAATTGAATGATTGTGAAAAAGTTAACGACTGCAAACACATAAACCGATGAGGTGTGAAAAAGACTATTGATTTAACCGAAATAAATGTAATAGGATAATTTTTTTGTTTCAAAATAATTTTCCTAGAATTTATGAATTAATTACCACCAAGAATAAGAACATAAAGAAAATATACTTACTTTATATATAAAATTTCATCCTTCAATTGATTTCTAACACAATATTATCTCTTACTCCAAATGATGATTATTCAAGATGTTTTTTTATGCCCGAAGCACTAAAATCAACTTCTAATGGATTTAATAATTAAAAAAAATTATCAAAATATATTTCACATGTATTTAGATATTTACTAAAACCAAAATGGTTAGAACAAGGTAAGATAATTCTGAAAATTAATAAACATTCATACGATGATAAAAAATATTAATCACTATATCTTCAACAATAGCACCCAAATTTCAAATTAGATCATTCAATAAATAACTAATTTTAAAATTCTTCAAAATATTCCATATTAAGATCAAAACTCAAATATTAGATTCATTTGACCACATATTCTTCTAAGATAAATTTAATATTTATCTCCAAATAACACAAATCGCTCTTAAATTATCATAAAAAATGTATATGCCATATTTATATAATATCTAATATATTCTAATCATTTACATAAATGACCCAAATTACCAAAAATCCATAATAAAATCATATACTATTCCATAAGATAATTCAACCATGATTCTGAAATAAAATCCTATAATATCATATAATGTTCCTCAAAATTATAGTGATCTTATTTTTAAATAACATTAATCACTTGATCATAATTGTTTTACAATCCAATGGTTATCTATATGATAAAAAATATATTAATACATTGTAATAATCCATAATTTCTTCAATATAAAAGATCATATAATCCCTATATGTTATCAATACCTTTAAACTTATGTCTACCAAATGTAAAGGAATTATTCCTCAAATTATACTTGATGTTAAACCCAATGGTTACATACACCTCAAACATCTATCAAAATTTAATTTATATATCCTAATGTACTTCCATCATATAAAACATCAAAAGAGTATTAATTATTTTAAACTTATGATGATCCTTAGATCTACCACTACATTATAACTCTTGAATCCCTATATTTATACACCTTAATCATTCAACATTCTTCAAAATCCATTAACCATGATTTTCCATCTTATTCATTAATATTTTTTTCTTACAAAAAATATAGATAATGTCCTAGGATTTAACAATATTAAAACATAATCCAAGTTATAATCTATACCTTTTATATATAATTTTTAGTTTACCCATATTCAACTGTAATGACATTAAGCATTACTAAACATTTATTTTTATGGTATTTCAGACCTTATTCTCGATATTTTTCCCTAGGACATTGATTTTCATAATTCTCATATTCCACACATTTAAAACATTCAATTTATACTTTTGTAATAAATTTATTCCCTTTCAAGGAGTTAACTAACCCTACATTTTCCTTAGAATATTATCACTTTATTCCCTCCTTTACCACATACAAAACATCTTCCCATTATTTTAAGAAATTTTCTTACGTGATTCTTCCCACATTCTTGAAATCTAGGTCATTGAATATTTTTATCTTTATGATCTTTATCACCTAAAATTCCATAGAGATTCATTTCTATTTTATTTGATGCATTCAGAAAATCACATAAATTCAGGTTTGTTAATAAAAACTTAGGGTAGCTGGTTAAGAATAACCACAAGATTTTTCACTACATATACCATTATATTTAGTTTATTATTAATTGAATCACCACATTTTCCTTCACATACATTTTTAATTTGGTTTCTCTAAGATCTAACAATTTACTAAAACAATTTTTTTTGTGTGTGAGTATATCAAATAAACCATAATAAACCATTTTATATAGGGGATAAATACTAAGATATTTTTAACCATGTAATACTATATTCAAATCTTTCGATTTAACCAAAATAACTGTAATTACCCCTAACATTCTAACCTTTTGTTTATAGAGGACTTTTATCTTATGCTCAAATAATATCATAACCTTTAAAATTATCTAAACCTTGGTTCTGATACTAACTATAAGGACCCAACCTTAAACATTATATTATCCCATGTTTTTAGTAAATGATTTATTTTATTAAATTACCAAATATATTTTATGTTGATATTTATAGATTATTAGTTGATCACATTTATATAAATAAATATTAAATCACAAGGTAGAAAATTCCATTTAGTTTTATTTTTTCATATAATTTTTTTTAAGATATACATTTTTTTCTTTTCCTGAAAAATCTTCACAATTTTCATATTGAACTCAATAATTATCCCTATTAATACTTAAAACCCTATGAAAAAACATTTTAAAACATTATATGAGAATAAAAAGATCAGTAAGGCACATAAAATAAAGAAGAAAGAAACCCGTTAGTTCATGAATACTTATAATTTTTTCATCTTTTAAAATAATATTTGGGCTCAAAACAAAAATTTTCTTACTCAAGAAATAAAATTTCCTATCCAAATATTTTTATAAACATTTAATAAGAAATATTTAATGAAAAATAAAACTCATAAATTTTTCTTTAAATCCCTGAAAAACACATGTTAACTCTTTCACAAATTATACTTTCCACCCTTAAGAAGTAGCATATAATTTCCTTTAAACATAATATAATTAGATTACCCTGAGAAATAATAATATTACCATAAAAAAACATATAAATCATAGATAATTAATATAGGTAAATTGGGAAATAATTTTCTATATGAATCTTAGAAATAGAATAACCAATATAGTTAACTTTCATACCTAATGCATTAGAGGGATATCAGAGACCCACCCATCCTTGGTTTATAACATAACCACCCATACATGGTTGGCAATAGAACCACCCATACGTAGTTTATAATGAAACCACCCATTATCATAAAAATTTCCAAGAACCATAACATAACCATAACACATAAAATCTTCATTTTCCCACATTATAATCATAAAAATATTAATTTCACCCATAATAAAACATTTATAAATATTGAAATATCCATTCCTTTTTTAAAATCCTTTTTAAAAATAACTGGAACATTGGGTAGGATGGATTTTATTTGAATAAAAAATCTAATCTTATAAATCAAGTAAAATATCAAATAATGTTTATAGTGGTGGGAAAATTCATTGCCACTATATATATTAAAATAGAACATTCTTTTTTTTTGTTTAAAATAAAGTAAAAATATTCTGTATAAAATAAGTAAAAAATATTAATTTTAATATTTTTTGAAATAAATTCAAAAGGGATATAAAATTTTAATCATAATTCATTCATTTTCATATAAATACATCCCTAAAATAATTTTTAATAATATGATATAGAAGAAAAAGTGTTAGAAGGGAAATTTTAAAAGAAGATGTTTTAAAAGAAAGTCCTTTAACTTAAGTTTGAATGATCACATATGTCATTTATCTTCACAAATAGTAAAATTATGTTAATTATTTACTTTATTAAGAACCTATTTCATGTTTATTATTCTCTTTACCATGTTGTAATCAATTAATTTATCAATTAAGTTCACATCAAATGTTTTGATGATATCCATCTCATATGTCCAAAAAATGACTTTGGTAAGTTGATTATTGTCAATGAGGTCTTTATTTAATCATATATAGAATAATAATAATGATATAATTATAATTTTTATAAATAAATTATTATTTAAAAAATATTAGAGATGGTTATAAAAAATTTAGTACATTACAATCATGGAGATAATAGGCTGTACGTACACATTAGTAACACTTTCATTTTTCAACAATCATTATTGAAAGAAGGTAAGTAATATTTTATATTTCCAAAATTATAATAATTACATGAATACCATATTATTTATTTAAATATACTTATATATTTTATCCATGTGATGTGGTGATGAAGAATGAATTACATCACTTTGTGGAGGTGGTAGTCCACACATACGCACAAATGATGTTATAAATTTTTAGTGAATTAAAAGGTAAGAAAGTAAATGATAAATTATATTTTCAGAATAAAGAAAATTTTATGAGTATAAATATTAAATTAAATCCATATTTATAACCAATCATAATAGGATGTGATGAAATGCGAATTACATTGGTTCACGAGGCTGTAGTCCACTGTACTCATGGATGATGGTTTTGTTTCCCATTTGATGGATGGGGAGACGGATATAAGTTAGATCATCAATATAAAATTATCTCAGTATATGTAATATATTGGTCTTATTATTTTATCATCCTTTAATAATGTTTGAATGAGGAATAAGAAAAAAAATAAAATATAAACACTTGATTAAGAACTATACCTCTTCTTCGGAAAACCTCTTTAGGTTTACATGAAAATCTTTCTTAGGTTGGTTTTATGATCAAACAAAGGACTCTATAATGCATGTATAGATGTATAAAAGGTATTTGGGAATTTCATGTCTAAAACAAAAGACTTTTGATGCGTGAATAAAATAGAATAGTAGGTACCCTTTTATAAGAGACTGGAGGGAAACTCTTGAAATTTATTAAAGTATTAAATTAATATAAAGTAATTTTCAAATTAAAATGCATAAAAATTGATATAATTCGAATATAATATGTGTATGAGTCAAAATAATCAAACTCAATAAAAATTGGACAAGTTTTGTTGATGTTTTGACCCCTATATATTTGTTTTAACCACTTTTAACCCTTTATAACATTTACCATGGTATTACAGTTTTTACGCTTTAGGGATCAAGAAAGTTATTATAAAAGGAAAAATTTCAATAAATGGACCATATATGATATTTTTAAATAAATACAAATAAATTTTCTGGTGGTATTATTTTTAGAAACTTTTAATCATTTAATAAAATATTATTTGTTATAAAACATCATTAATGAATTTTTTGACACTATTCATTTAATTTGACTTTAAAAACCTCAATAAAAATATGTAATTTGAATATATACATTTCATATGGACAAAATATTTTATAATTAATTTTTTTTTGTAACTTAATATTATATCAGGTGCTTGGGGGTATACTTTCATTCAAAGACACACACACCATGCACACACAGGCATAGAAGCCAAATCAAAGCCCCCCAACATAATAAATCACTCAAATTATATTACTTTTAATATATTTAATTTTTTTTTTATTTTCATAAAATAAATACCTTGTCCTTGTTGCAAAAAAAAAATTAAAGAAATTATATGATATCTAAAAATTATAAATAAATTTCTACTATGAAAATAATTATATTATGATAAAAATAAGAATCAATATTTATTAAAAATTTCTTTTTTCCATATGTTAACACATGATAAATTTTTAAAAGTAAGAGAGGGATATTTTGTCTTTTTCATAAATTTAAATATTATATTGGTCATTTTCATGGAAAAGTATCCCATAAATAATTTAATATTGATCTAAGGTGATACGTTTCAAAATAAATTCATCCAATAATAATTAAGATGAAAATGGTGTCCTTATCACTTATTTTTACCTATATTAACCCGATTTACCCTTTTACAATGGTAACAAATTTATACTATTTTTACTATTCATTATAAAAAAATTAATCTGAACTTATTAAATAATATTAATTATTTTGATTAAAAATATGAAATTAATTTTACCAAATTAAATTAATAGAAGTGGAATAATTTAATTTAAAAATGAACCTTCAAAACGTGTCGAAAAATATTTTTTCAAGAAATGTATTTTTCAAGCATAAGATGATCTTACATTAACATTATGGATAATAATAACAATTATAATAATTTAAATGAATATATGTAGATATATAATATATAAATTTAATTTAAATCATTCCTCATTAGGTTTTATATTAATTATTTAAAATAGATAAACTTTATGCACTTAATTTTGTTTTTAGAAAACTGTATTTTTAAGCCTAAAAATAAACTTTTTCAAAAATCATGAAAACTGCTGATTCAAATGAACTTAATTAGATTATTATAAATCAAATAGTTTATATGAAACATTAATAAAAAATAAAAAATATATTAGGCCTTTTAAATTACTTTATTTATTCAAATTAAATGAAAGTATTTGAAAAATCAGTATTTTTCACTATTCATTGAAATATCAATTATTTTAGAAAAATCTTACAATTTCACCCAAAGTTAATTTTTATATACTAATTTATAAAATTATGTTAATTTTTTAAAAATAAAAAATCTCCAGAAATTAATTATAATAATTTCTCAAAAAAATAAAATAAAAAACAGTTTTGAAGAAAACATATTTTTGAATAATAAAACGACTACTAAATATTGTGTGATTATTTACTAAGAATTTATAAATTAATTTATATTGTGTAATAAATTTATATATATTTAATTAATTATTTAATCCTATTTATACCCACAAATTAATGGTTAGTCTATAACGATCATATTTAAATAATAATATTTCATAAATTATTTAGGTTTGGTGTTGCGTGTCGTATACATTATCGAACATAGTTTTCTTTTTGAAGATATCAGGTGTTACATAAAAGGTGAACCCTGTTAACTAATTATTATATTATTAACCTAGATTTAATCTCTATATAATCTAACTAAATTTTTGAATAAGAAAATAATCTTATATTCTATATTTAAAATATATTAATATAATTTATTAGATAAAAATGATGCATCACTATTAAAATAATTCAGAAGTTTCCTTCTCACTACTAATGTGGTAATTATAATTAACCATGGTAATATATTTTTTATGACTAAAAATGAAATTATACTGATTAAATAATATTAAAATTTTGATATCAAATATTAGAACCAATTTATCAAATAAAACTTCCACAATTAGGAAAATTAACTTTATTATTAGTGAATATAATGAGTAAAGACCCGATTTTTTAAAAAAGTGTATGCTTAAGCATAATGTTTATGTATAAAAAAACTTATCAAATTTATTAATTATAATTATATTAATAATATTATTATTTTTCAAGTTATAGTTATGTGAAATTAAAATAATTCCAAAACCTAATTGCCCTAGGTATAAATTTAATTAAAGAATCAGATGAAAAATAGTTTTTATAAAATATGACTTGATTTTATAAAATTATATCCATGTGCTATATAAATTAAATATATTATTTTAAAATGATTTATTTTAATTTATAAATATATATTTTGTTTATATAAATCATTTCAAATTTTTTTAAGTCACATAAAATGATGGTATTAGAAAAATCAAAATATTTCACTATTCACCTAAAAATCAATTATTTTATAAAAGTCCAAAAATTAATCTTAAGATAATATTTCTTTTTTAAATCCAAAAATGATGTTAATTTTTTCAAATTCAAAACCTAAAATTTATAAATTAAATTTTTTAATAAAATCATATAATATAATGAAAAATCCTTTTTATTCGAAATAGATTTTTTAAACATTAATTGTTATTATTTTTATTTCATATAATTTATCAACTAAATTCGTGTTAACTAATTTTTAATATAAAAAATAATCTACAATCATTAATAATACATTTCTTGAAATAGAAATTTATATCGTATAAAAAGGTAAGTTTATGAGAAAATATTTTTTAAACAACAAATAACCATATTAGTCATTTTAGGTAAACTAATTGAATTTGATTTATTTTAAAGGTAAAATTTGTTTTTTTATATATATTTAACAAGATAGTTACTCTTATTCATTATCTTTAATTCAATGGACATGTTTTAATAGTCATACTTAAATATTTATATTTTCGCTAAATATATCATGGTTTTGTTTAAGTTCGGTGTTTCATGTGGAGAAAACTACCAAAAAAATTAACTTATTTAAAGGTAAGAATATATTAACATATTGAGGTGTTAAATTACCCCCCTAAAAAAATTTATCATTGAAATTTTAATTATTAATCATCAAGGAAAGTAGGTGAGGGTATTCTTAAAATATCCACATTTAGTGTATAACCACTAATATGACTTATACCATTCCCTCTTAGGCTATATCAAGTTAATTATATTTCTTCAAAAATATTTATACATTCATAGAATCATATACCCAAGTATGTATAAAACCTAATTGTATATTCTCCATAACATTCCTCTCCAAAAACTATTTGAATCTCAAAGTCAAAAACTGTAGTGATGTTTTATATTACTCAAAAGAATAACACTATATTTAACCCTCAAATGGAATTAAAAACTAGTTCATAAGGTCACACACTAGTCAATTTATATCATAATCTAAAAAATTAGGTAAAATTTACCAAAAATATCATGAATTATCATCAATACTCTGGATATCGATATTACATTACTTATATTTTCAGAATCACCCAACCCTTTATTATATTGAAATCAAACATATACTAAACCTAAAACTTATCCCTCCCTCAAACATGTGTTCTTAAAATGTTATCTCCAAAAATATAAACTTTACATGAAATTATTTATCAAGGTTATTGATACCATTTAATAAATGATTTCAAACCATTAATGTAAAAATACTAAAGAATGATCCTTTTATGCTTCAAATAATCCTTAATATCATTTAGAATATACCAAAATAACATTGATAAATATCACTTCACTAATTAAAAGAGATAATAGTATCAATAATTAGATTCTATTATGATATCAACCTCAGCACCATATGAAAGACAAGTAAAATCACCTTTTTCATCATAATAGGTATATACTAAAATTCTTAACCATTTATGTATGATCCCTTATTAGGTTATAAGACATTTTTGTTTTTAGATACATACCTTTCCTAGATTCATCAACATGATCCCATTTTAAACAAATACTAAAACCAATATAGTTATGATAATATCCAAAATATAAATATGAAAATATCATTATGAATATGTATTCCTTTATGGAACCTTTTTTTGACATATAATACATTTGGATCAACCTATAACTCTATTTGTTCAATCCTTTATTATCCTTGATCATTTTTCTATTAGGTTCTTTAACCTAATTCGTTAAATTCATTATTAATTCCTTCATAATGGTTCATGAATATAATTTGATTAACCAAATCATATCTCTCCTGAGTGTCTATCTAGGTGTGCAATTTTAGGCCCACTCATCATACATTAGAGTGATTATTGAGTCATACCTCAATCAACCTTTTTCAGGGTGATTACTCCTAAGTGTATCTATGCCACAACTATATCCAATTGAAGTATCTTAAAAAGGATGTAATTTATAAAAAACCGTATTCTCAATAATCTACCAAAACTTCAGGATATAATCCTATACATAGACTAATTACTAGAATTTTTACTAAAGTTATTTTATCCTAATCCATAAATAAAATTTACAATATTACCTTAGCATTAAATCACATGCTATACCTTGGGTTATCTATACCTTTTGAATATTTATTAAACATAAATTATCAACCCTTAAATTATGCTCAATAAATATCCTAATCTCTAATGTTATATACACCTTTCCTTTGATACCAATAATGATTCCCTAGACCTTCACTCCTTGATATTGTGCTATAAAAACGTACATTATATTCCCACCTTAACACTAGCTGTAAAATCCTGGATATAACAGCCCTTAATTAAAAAATAAATAATGATTATTTTATATCTTACATACTAAGGATCTTTTAAGGTTTATATCTTTTGAGAATTAAGACAAAATAATAACTAGAAAATCCTAAGTTCTTTATACAAAATAGATATATTTTTTTCATTATATAATAAACTACTTATTCCATAATGAGTCTTCAATATATCCCATAAATTATTTGACATGTGATATACTTATAAAAATTTCATGTGTAATAATTTTCTTCATAACCTAGGGAATGGAAACATAAGAAAGGGGTGAGATCAAATACTCAGTAAAAGAAATATATAACTGAAGTTGTAAAAAACTTAAGTATGGTATATATAATATGATAGGAATAAATAATATGAATAATTTCATAATCTAGTGAAACGAAGAACATTATATCTCCCTAAAATAAATGAAAATGTATAAACCAAAAATACTAATCTCATATTAATGGAATTCATAATACCGAAAATCAAAAAAACATGTTATTAAGGCCATGTTCTAAGACACTATACTGATATAGGGGGAGGTATACACCAAAACCTAATATATTTTGCCTCATGAAACTTATCGATGTATGAAAAGAATACATAATTCTAGGCCTCAACCATTACCTGAATAATTCCAATGCATTCATTATAAGAGTCAGTAAGGACATTTATACTATTCCCCAAGGAAACTTTGGATTAACAAAAACATCTATATCCATATAATGAATAATATGAAAGATCAACACATGATCAACCTGTGTTAGAAGTTATTAATCATCAATAATGTCAATATTTTTCCCCATGTCAATAAAAGGGATAACATGATCATAATACATCCTAATAAATAAGTTGGATGGTTAAATAATACATAAAAAACTTACCAATAATCATCTATGGTAGAATAATAATATATGGTATTCCAATACTTTTACCCATGTAAATAAAATGGATAACATGATTATAACCTATTAAAATAAAAAAAGGTGGATGTTTAAAAAATAAATAATCAACTTTATAATAATATTTTTGTATTGGAATGAAGACATATGAAACAACAATACTTTTCCCCATTCCAATTGAACAAAATTATTTCTAGGTGAAAAAATCCAATTTGAATTATGTAAAATATGATGTTCACAATGTATTGAGCATTGAGTATTCAACTAATTCAATAATGGAATAATATGATCATAATTAATCTAGAGAAATATGGTGGATAGTTTTAAAGTAAAATATACTTAATTTAACAAAAAACATTAAAGGATATTGACATAGATAAAAAACATCCTTGAAAAATAATGCTTGGATGATACAATCCAAGAAGGTATCAAGAATTGTATTGTTTGGTACCGTGAATTTAATCTGCAAAAAGATATATATATATATATATATATTAGAGTATAAATAATGAAACCTAAACCTTATTAGGGTAAATCCTTTTGAAAATGAAAATAGAAATGGAATTGACAATTGAAAAAATATTTTTGAAAACATTTTTAAGAATGATGTAAAATAAGATTTTATGGGTCACTTCTAAAAGTATTTTTCAAAATTTGAAGAGAAAACTCTTTGAAAAACATTATTTTCTTTAAAAAAATCTTCAATAATAGGTACTTGAAAATATATAAAGTTTATCTCATATAAACGAGGATAAAAAGACAAAACAAATGGGAGTGAAAGGAAACAAACATTTTTATTATTTTTAAAATACCTTTTGTTTTAAAATCACATTTTATGAATAGAAACGAAAAATTAATTTGGTTTAATTTTTTTTCCAAAAGTGGATTTTAAAATACCATATAATAAAATATTTTTATTAGAGTACCCAATAATGGAAAAGAAAATTTCAAGATGAAACATTTTAACTCAATGAAATGAGATTTGAGTTATCAATATCACTTATAAGAAATATAATCCATGAATCCTAAAGTATTTGAAAATGGGTTTATGAGGTGAAAATTTTAACCATCAAATGATACCACATAATAAACGAAAAATGTATAATGTATCCAAATTATATGAAATAAGTTTAAATGAATGATCATAACTTAATGAATGAAAATTGAGTTACTAAAAACTCTTACGACTGGGCCAACACCTGTGTCAAAACAAATTTTAATAAAAGATATTTATATGGATTTATACCATTAATTATAAATAAATAAATTATAGAACATTCATGGGATATAAAATCAATAAATCACCATACAAAAGAAACACGATGCATAAAATGTATCATGAATCAAAGAATCAGAATTGAGACTAATAAAATCCTTGCAGATTGACTAACATTTCAATTAATCCATTTGAAATAGTGGTCTTGTAATTAAACTTAAAATTCCATGATTAAAATACAATTCATGATATTTTATCTCAAATAGTAATTATATACACCACATAAATGAAATTATGTGAAAAATACCAAACATGTATTAAAGAGAGGAATTTGAGATAAAAACCCCTACCTTTTCCTTGATTAGTTGATAAAACTATATACTTATGTGATTTTTTTTTTAAAACTTATCATATATTTCATAAAATTATTCATACATATTTCCTTTTATATCCCTCATTTATATTTTTTTTATTATGGGTATTTTGGTTAGTTATAGCTTATTTCAACCATCGGGTGTTATTAACTTTCATCATTTGTGAACGTTTTATAATGGTGCTTTCATTGACCATTATTTGATAACAATTTATTCATTAATATATCATTTAAGATACTATAATATATAACTTATATTAATTTATAACTCTCTTATATCATATGCTACATGAAAATGGAATCAATGTTAGTCTATTTTAGTGATTTTAGAGAATAAAGATGATACTTTAATGATAAGTTAAATACTAAATATAATATTTAAATAAACAAATAATAATAAAAATTTTATTATTGTATGTAAATAATATCAATATTTATATTCCCATAGTCATACTTGATAGATTTTTATTGTATCGTTCATGTAAGTGGTTAAACCGACCCAAACTTGAACACACAATAACTCGATGGATGCGTATGGTTAAAGAGGTGTTTAATTTGGTATAATATAGTTATAAAAGAATAATAATGATATATTTTTATTATTATGAACCATATTTTTATATTTTTTTATATATAAAAAAAATCTAAAAGAAAAATGAAAAACTATTCTTTGTGGAGGTGGCAATCCACACACACGCACGATGGACATAACTTTGTTTTTACAAGTGGGTGGAAATAAATAAAAAAGGGTATAAGATTAATATAAAAAAATATTATAAAAATAATTATGCATAATTTATCATATTATTATGGTTATAATATATTTGTAAGATTATGATTAGAAAGAAAAACTTAAGAAGGAGACAATACTTATATTGGAGACTTGATCTTTTCATGGGATACTCCTTACAATTGAAGGGAATAGAATAAATCCGTGAGATAAGAGGATTTAAGAAGTGGGAGTGGGTTATATTGAGGTAAAATTTCATATTTCCATCGAGTAATTTTATGGTGAACTATATCTTTGAAAGGTTGGAAGTGGTATCCTTTTATATGAGAACAAAATGGCACTTTTGGAAACACTCATCATTTTTCAATAATTCCATGACACCATTTTGGGGTAAATGGATAAAAATCGGAAATCCATGGGTTGTGTGATAATATAAGGTTTATAATTTTATTTTTAATTCATTATGTGATAAGGTAATAGTGATTTAATGCTTTTATTTTATTACTTTTAACCTTTTAGGTAAATCAACTTTTACTATGGTAACTTTTTTTAACTAATTTTTTTATATATTATTAAATATGAAAGGAATTAACTAATACCTAATTATAATGCTATGAAACTAAATTTAATCTCAATTAAATCCAACTAAAGTTATAAATTAGATAAAATTTACTTTTATTTTAAAACATAATATATATAGAAAAACTGTTTTTATAGAAAAAGGTTTTTACCATTAAATGTTCTTAATCTTATTTAGTATTGATTAACCATTAAATGAGTTATAATATATACACACATAAATATTTAAAAATCATATTATAGTAATAATTTAAGATATATTAATATAATATATTAGATAAAACTTACGCATCATTATTAAAAAAATTCAAAAGTAACTATTTCACCATCAACGTGGTAATTAACATTAACCATGGTAATGTAATTTTATTTCACCAAAAGTTAATTATACTTATTAAATTTTATTAAAATGATTATATAAAATATTATATCCATTTTTTAAATTAAAGTTCTAAAATTAGGAAAATTAATTTTAATGTTAGCACATATAACATGTAAAAATCCATTTTTTTAAAGAGTATTTTAAAGCAAAAATATTATGTATAGAGAATAATTATTAGTGTTATTAATTATAATTATATTAATAATAATATTATTATTAAAATAATTTTTATTCAAATTTAAAATAAATATAAAACTATATTTCCCCATGTGTAAATTTAATTAAACAAAAGAAAAATATTTTTCATAAAATATTACTTGATTTGATAAATGGAATTCATGGGTTTTATAAATTGAACATAGTATTTTTAAATTATTTATTTTAATTTATAAATATATATTTGTGTATAAAAAAGTTTTTAAAAACTTCAAAGTCATATAGAAGTGAGGTATTATCAAAATTAGTATTTATTATTATTTACCTAAAAAACAATTATTTCAGAAAAATCCCAAAAAATTAATCTTATTATAATTTTGTTATTTTAAGTTCAAAACAAATTTTATTTGTTTCAAATTAAATTCTTAAAATTTATAAATTAATATTTTGAATAAAATCATATAATATAATGAAAAACCTTCTTTATTGGAAAATGACATTTTCAAATATTAATTGTTATTATTCTTATTTCATGTCATTTATAAACTAAATTGGGGTTAACCAATTATTAATATCTAACATAATTTATAATATTTAATCATACGTTTAATGAAATATAAATTCATATCACATAAAAATTCAATTTAAAAAATACTTTTTAAAACAATAAATGATATTTTGAATCATTTTAGGTTAACTTATTGAATTTTATTTATATTAAAAGTAACCTTTATTATATATATACATATTTATTTAATAAAGTAATTAATCTTATTTATACTCATTAATTAAAAGACTAGGTTTTAACTTGAAATATATTATGGTTTCATTTAAGTTCATTGTTGCGTGTAGGGTAGGCTATCAAACACATTGACTTATTTAAAGGTAATAATATATTATGATCATGGGTTGTTATATTCATGGTGTGAATACTATGTAAGGGTCCATACTATTCTTCTAAATGGAAATCTTCATGGAATGGAACTTTTTTATGGCGTGAATGGCCGCTTAAGGGTCCTCAATACCACGTATGTGTCCTTCATGTTGTGATTACCACTCTTCACACCATGAATGGCCTAGTGCTATAATTTTCAGCAACCCAAGCAACTGTCCAATACTTTGATGTACTTCTAAACCCCTGTTACACTTAACATGCCTCAAAAAATGTTTAAAAACACATTTTAAGGGAGTCTATACATTTGCAATCCCAATCCATGTCTCTATTATCATGAAATATGCTTCACCAGATCAAAAATTCAAATTATATTAGGAATTCAAAACCCATAATAATGTGGGGGAATTACAAGAGTCATCATATACGTAGTGGCCTTAGAATAGGCGATCAAATCCCTACTTTCCTAGAAGAATGAAACTAAAAAAATATAATAAAATTTACTATCACAATAGAACCATGTTGGATACTGAAACCCTGTATTCTAATTTCTAGAAGAACTGTCTTACAATAATCTTCGCAGCATGAAAATTGAGATACTACATAAATAATCACGAGGTCCATTTAATCACTTATATCAAACCATTAAAATATATTGTCTATAATACGATGGTAACTGGATGTCTAGAATGGTGGTTAGTCTTCCTATAGCAATTCAATATCTAGTTTATGTCTAAAATGATATCTAGAGGTTAAGAATTTTCAAATTTAATTATAATAAACCCTACCCTAGAGAGTACACTAGTTGATGCAGAGCTTATCGATGAAGAAGTTTTTCCCTTAATGATGCTCCCTATACATGGGATATTGTTTTCAAATTATTATTTTAATGATAAAAATTATGTTTGTTATGTTTTTAACAAGTTTAATGTTTTATGATATTGAATCATTTTCTAGTAAAATTGTGAACAAATTTGGCTAAGTGATGATCTATCATTAGTTCAATGGATCTACCACCAGAATAGATATATTGATAAACACATATACCACTAGAATATATCTATTTCTTGACAGATATACCACCTACATAGATCTACCGCTGGACACATCTACCACCTGAATAGATCTACCGTTGGACCGATCTTCCACTAGAATAGATCAACAACTGAACCATGATACCACTAGGCTAGTCTACTATTAGGATGGTCCACCAACATTCTATGATACCATTCAGTTCTTCTTCATCTAGGATGATCTATTTCCATAATTTTCTACTACTAGAGTAATTATAACACTCAGAGTTTCTATCTACATAGTGCTATTGTTTCTGTCCAAATATTCTTTTCAAAATTTAATCTCTCCAATAGCTTGTTTAAGGAATTAAATGCAGTAAACCACATGTGGATTTAATAATCATTATTCTTAATAAACGTCATGGGTGTATTAAATAAGATGTTGATATTTCCTGATTTTGTGCTCAGTGTGAGGATTTAGATTATATTATCATTATTCTCCAATAGATAATTGAACCTAGAGAGATATAACTTTAAAAGAACTCCCTCGTGCATGATAGAGTGATACATGTGTAGAGAACACTAAATATTATACACTAAGTCAAGAATAATATTTAATACACCTATGTGTAGAAGGAATCTAGAAATATATATACTAAAATCAGAAGGATTTTCCAGACCTTCAGGACACTCTATTTTTCTATACATTTTATAGAAATCTATTAGATATTTTTATAAATATGGATTTAAGGAACTCTAAACAAATAAATATATTCATGTTGATCAAAATTGGGTTTTATTATATATAATCCCTTTCTCTTTTTATTTATGATTTTTATTTGAGTTGTGTTTAGTTTTACTCTATTTATCTATAAAACACAGTCTCATGTACTTAACTAGAGAGTAGTCAATACTCCCTCTAAAATTTCTTCATTTGTATACCCATGACAATTGTGGAAGAGTCATGTGTGACCATTACTTGTTTTAATCCCATGTAGTACTGTGGAAGATTTCATGTGTGACCCTTACTTGTTTTTATCCAACATATAACTATTGAAGAGGTTTTGTGCCTTGAAAAACTTGTGTGTTGTTTTCTATAAAACCCGATCTAGGTTGTGGATTGAGATTATTATTTATTAAAATTCTTGGAAGTGGGTTATTTCTAAGTACAGGGGATCAAGTCTCAGCTTGAGACCGAACCCCTTGTTTAAATTATATTGTGAGTTTTGTCAATTTTTGTATATATTTCAAATTTCAAAACTATATCTATTTTAAAGTTTTTATCAAAACTTTACTCTAATAGTTAATATTAATTTGTGTTTTACTTAGAGTGTTTGATCAGATAATTTAGTTTCAAAGTTAAAGTGATTTAAATGATTATTTTAACTGAGAATTGATCCCACTTTGAGAATCTATTTTAAAAAATGAAATTATATATTTCTATGGTTTTGATTAACTGGGTGTTTTTATCAAATTGGGGGATTTGATTTTTTTTTTAAAATATAAATTTTATTAGAACCTTAATTCAACCCCTCATGAGTTCTCCACTCTGACCAACACTTGGTATCAAAGGAGTTTCAAAATATCTTTTTACTATGAACTATTTAAAAATTAAAGATCATAAATTTATGTTTATTCTAAATTTATATCTTTATGAATAATAATAAACATGAGTAAAATGATACCAATCAAACTTCTTATTAAAATTATTATAATTATTCTCAATGGAAGATTAAAATGAAAATTAATATTGAAATTATGGGATTTTAAATTTGAACTATCATTGGGGATAAATAAAAATTAACCAAAGAAACTAGTATAATATGAAGTGATACTATTAAAGCAGCTTATAAAAATTTCTATAAAGCTATGAATGATTTATATTATTCTTTAAGACATTAAGCGTTTAATAGAATATCTTGAAGTACCACTATATTTGAGATTTGGGATACCTTAGTTATTTCTCATGAAGGAACATCAAATATAAATGAAATGAATTTGAATAATTATATTGTTATATATTTTATACCTTTAAGATGAAACCTAATGAAACAATTTATGATATTTATGTCAGGTTTAACGATACTTTGAACATTATTCATTCACTCAGTAAACCAACTATTGAAAAATATCGAGTGATGTGTCTACTAAGATTTTTACTAGAAACATGGAGAGGAACTTCATATTCAATTAAAGAGTCATATGATATATGTAAGTTTACTAATAAATAGATAATAGGAAATATCATTATGTATGAAGAGGAATATAAAGTGAATATATAAAAATAAGATGAATCAAATAATAAGTCAGCAACTTTCAAGACTTCAAATTAAAAGTAAAAAAGGAAAGATTAAAGAAGACATCTCATGTGATGGAGAATACTTATCTAGAAGATTCAAGAAATTTAATAAAATGTATAAAATATTCAAGAAGTAAAACTATAAAGGTAAATATAAAAATATAAGGAACTAAAGAAAATAATGGAAAAAGTATGATTCCACAAATGAAATTACATGTTATGAATGTAATGGAAAGGGTCATATCAAAAAAGAATGTCCAGAGTTAGAGTCTAAGAAAAAGTATGAGGACATAGATAAGAGATATAAGAAGAATTTGAAAGAAACTTGTAGTTATTCAAAATATAGTTCAAGTGATTTATAATTAAGAGGATAAGATAAGAATGATAGATCCAATATGTGTTTTATATAAAAAACATCTGAGGTATCTAATATTTTTTTTCTAAATATCCTCTTCATAATTTAAACCTTTATGAAAATTAAAATATTGACTAAAAAAATCACTATAAAGAAATTTTTTAATATTTTAATATTTTTGATGACACATTTAATGAAATTAAAAATAAATATAAAAGTTTAAAGAAGCAACATGCCTTATCTGCTCAACTTTTAACAGATCTTAGTATAGAAAAGGATAAAAATGATAAACTTCTAAAATAAAATAATGAGATAATATTATCAAATGAAAAATTAAAAAATTATCTAGAGATATTAAAAAATTAAATAAATACTTTAACCAATATTATTTGAAAGAAAATTGAACCTAAATATACCACAAGAATTGGATACGAAATTGGATAGATAAGATCAATAAAACTAAATTTATTTCTAGTTATAGTTCTATAAGTATTTTGAATAATTCATATTCTTATAGACATAATAAATTTTTTATTTCTAAAATTATCTTATCCACCAACAAGAATACTATTAAAAAATTATGTATTCCTAACAACCTTATTACTGACATCTCTAGACCCAGAAAGATATGGGTAAAAAAATCATTTATTGTTTATTTTTTTAGGAAACCTGCTTCCAAAATTATAGTAAGCACTTATAGTATTTAGAAGATGTATTCTTCTGACACATAAATCATTATTAAATCTTTAATAACCTAATAAAATTTTATGGTGGACCTGTCATCTTTGATAAAAATTCCAAAGGAAAAATAATTGGTCTTAGTTAAATCAGTAAATCTAATATTGCTTTAATTTTAAATGTTTTTTAGATGGATTAAAGTATAATATTATTATCATATAATAGTTATGTAATTATGGTTTCTATGTTATGTTTGAAAATGATTCCTTTAAAGTTTTTAATTATGAAAATACTTTAGTTTTAATTACTTTAACAAATGATAATTTATATACTATTAATTTAGATTCCTTGTTTTCTCAAAAAATTTCCTATCTTAGTTCCCTTCACAAAGAGTCTTGGATATGGAATAGGTTACCAGGACACTAAAACATTCATTAACTTAGAAATATAACTAGTAAATGGATAGTCAAGGATTTTCTTAAATTGGAATTCCCAAATGACAAAGTATTTAATCCATATCAAAAAGAGAAACAATAAAAAACCTATTTCAAACCAAAGAAATAATTTTTAACTTATCAACCCCTAAATTTAGTTCACATGTATTTGATTGGACCCTCTAGAGTTTCCATATTAAATGGGATGAAATATTTTTATGTTCAAGTAGATTAATTTTCTAGATACACTTGGGTATTCTTTTTAGATCACAAAAAATGAAGCTTGTCATATTTTTCTATGTATTCTAAATCTATAGAAAATATTGGTGGACTTAAAAGTAAGACCTTGAGAAGTTATCAAGGCCGTTGGTTCGAAAATCAATATTTTGAATCTTTATTCTCACAACATGGCTATAATCATAACTTTTATAATCCTAGAAACCCATAATAGAATGGTATAGTACAAAGGAGAAATAAAACCCTTAAAGAAATTTCCTGAACCATTCTTAATGAGTATGATTTACCAATATATTTTTGGGATGAATATGTGAATACATTCTTCTATATGATCAATGGAGTTCTTATAGGACCACTTTTAATGAAAGCCCCAAATGAATTACAGGATGAAATAAAACCAATGTTTAAATAAATTAGAGTTTTTGGTTACAAAGTATTTATTCTCAATACGAAGAATAATTTAGAAAATTTTTATCTAAGAGCGATGAAGGAATTTTCCTTGGATATTATATAACTAGTTCGTTATACAAGGTATTTAATAAAAGGAATAATATTGTTGAAGAATATGTACATGTCATGTTTGATGAAACAAATACAGATGAGTCTATGTATCCTTTAGAAATACTTGAAGATGATCTATCTAATTTAAATATAAATAAAGAAACTTCTAAAATTTCTATGAAACATGTAGAAAAATAATCCAATTTTAATGAAAAACATGAACCCAAACCTATATAGGATAATAAAAAATCAATCACTTATTTTCATATAACTATAAGGAATCATATATATCACCCCTTATATGATATAGTTGAAGAATTATATAGAGGAACAAAAACTATATATTCTCTTAGAAATAAGATAGAACATCAAGTTTTCTTATCACATATTGAACCTATATATATAAATGATTCAATTAATGATGAATTTTTGGCAATTTCATTGTAATATGAACTTAATAAATTTGAAATTAATAAATTCTAGGAACTAGTGGAAAGTAATAAAGAAATTATATCCATTGGAACTAAATGAGTGTTTAAAAACAACGTTGATGAGTCAGGCATAATAGTAAGAAATAAATCTAGATTGGTTGGATAGGGATATAGTGAAGAAGAAGGTATTAACCATGAGGAAAATTTTTCACCAATAACTATACTTGAATCCCTTATAATACTACTTGCCTATGCATCACATTTAAATTTCAAACTATATCAGATGGATATTAAAAATGCATTCCAAAATAGTTACATAGTTGAGAATGTTTTTTTTGAACTGCCCCATGTATTACCAAATCCTCGTTTTTGAAATCATGTTTTTAAATAAAAAAAAGTTTTATATGGTTTAAAATGAGATTATAGTGCTTGGTATGATAGGATCAACTCATTTTTTATTTATAAAGGTTTTACTAAAGTAATAGATGATCATATTTTATTTATAAAATAAATTTCAAAAGAAATTTGAGAAGGAAAAATTTATGTTGATGATATACTTTTTTAAACTTCTAAAAATTATTTACGTACTATTTTTTAAAAAATGATGAAAAGTAAATTTGAAATAATTTTAATGGGTGACTTAAAAATCTTTCTTAGTTTTGAAAATTTTCAAAAAAAGGAATTATTTTATATCAAATTAAAAACACAAAATAAATTTTAAAATATTTTTTCTATGAATAACATAAATATTAGTGATACTCGCATGAGTACAACCTGTAAATTGGATCTTGATGAAGATGGAAAATAATTTGATCAAAATAATTACAGAGGTATGTTTGAAAGATTTATATACTTAACTTATTACTAAAATAATATTATGTATAGTGTATATATGCGAGCCTTTTTTCAAGAAAATCCTAAATAATCACATTTACTTGCAGACAAAAGAATTTTTAAGTACCTCAAGTATACAACCAACATAGGACTGTTTTATCGTAGTGGATAATAATTTGATATAGTAATTTATTAAGATGTATATTTTTTTGATTGTAAGTTAGATATAATAATAACCTCTATAACATTACATATTTTGGGTAAGTCACTAGTTTGATGATTTAGTAAAAAAAATCCGTTGCACTGTCTACCATCGAGGTTGAGTACATTGCTACAAGAAGTTGTTGTGCACAGATTCTAGGGATGAAAAACACTCTAATAGAACATGGATATGAATTAGAACATGTAACTATAAAATTTGATAATATGAGTGTGATAAATATCTCCAAGAATACAATATCTCATTCTAGAAAAAACATAATATAAGACATTACTTTTTGAGATATCATTTCCAAAAAGGTTATATAACTCTTCAATTCATTGGAACCGAACATCAACTTACTGATATATTAAAAAACACATATAATTATGAGTGATTAAGATATATTAGACATAAAATAGGAATGATAAAATTTTATTAGTTCTTTATATTCAGATTTAATTTTTAGAAATCTTCTACCATTTGTGAACTACTTTTGGTGATCTGTCACTGGTGATCTACCATTGGTGATCTACCATCGGTGATCCATTGTTGGTGATCTAATATTGGTGATCTACACTTGCTGATAAATCATTTATGATCTACCATTGTTGATTCACCAATGGTGATCCACCATTTGTGATATACCATTGGTGATCCACCATTAATGATCCACCATTAGTGTTCTACCATTTGCGTGATTCTAATTGAATGCTACAACTCATGTTTCTTTTTCATGATAAATTTTTATTGGGTATATTTATTAATATTTTTCAATTCTAAATCCCTAAATGATAAAATAGAGTTAAAATCAGAATTTAAGAACCCTCATTCTCACGCCACCTTCAACCATTCCCTTCTCCTTTCTCTATAAAACTAAAACCCTCCTTCTATTATCCCTTATTCCTTAAAACTAGTGTGAATATAGTGATAATAAAATGAGTTACTATTTCATCTACTGAATAATTGTGTCTCTTATAGAATTCATGAGTTAAATTTAGTCGGTCTACTATTGTTGAACCAAAAAACCCCCAACTATCATCCCGAGTTGTTGTTTTTGATGAAAAGGAAATACATGTTTAATGATTTTTTTCAAGAAATTATCTAGTGATAAATGTGGTTCAGAACCAAGGATGGATCTAATGGTCTATGAAGAATGAATAAATATTATATCATAGGTTGGTTCACCAATTTTATCAGTTTGTAGAGTATGACTTCAGTGAAAAGAAAGATGTTATTAGGACTCTTATTGATGTAAATAAATTGATCTTTTCATCAAAACAATGGGCCACATGCTTTAATGTACCTCTTAAAGGTATAACTCATGATTATAAAGAATCCATTCCCCATATTAGTGAGTATTTTGTGTATAAGTATGCCTTAATAGAGTTAATTAGAAATTATGATGTACGAAGGCCTACAACTATAGAGATCTATGGAGTGTGTAGGATTTTGTTTATGTTTATCTAGCATATTTTTTGTTCTAGGAAGGGGGAATTTAGCACAGCGATGTAATAGGATGTATTTTTTTTATTAAAATAGGATATAAGATAAACATATATAGATACTTTATGGTTAATATGTTGGAAATAAGAAAGATTTAATCTAGATATAATTATTTTATCTACCCTAAGTTCATTTTAGCTATGTTGGAAGCCAAAAGTTTAATGCATAAAGATGAAGAAACTAAAATTAGATGTAGAGGATTATGTCTTAGTTTGTTTATCTGTAAGATAATGAAGTTTAATTGAAACACTTGGATGAAGAAACAGGTAGCTGATAATGATAATATTTATGATTTTTTAATCTAATGAATCACTCTTCCAGACCTAGAGAGTTGATTAATCATAGATTTGAGCTAGATGAAGTTGTGTTATATTACTCAGATGAGGAAGTTGAGGTTTATGTTTAAGAAGAGGAATCTAGGGATAGAGAATAAAAATTAGTACTAGTTTTAATAGAGGAAGGAATTGACCCTGATATTGTTAGAATCCCTAATGTTTCTTATGGAACTTTTAGTCCATCAATTCATCTTAATTCTAGAGAAATCTTATGAAGTGAAAGTGAATATTCTGATGAAACTAAAGTCTTGAATGTAGTATAGTTTGAGATATCCTCTTCTGAGAGCTCAAGGGATGTTTTTGAAGTATCTGATGATTCCAAGGATTGAAATCATGATGAAGTTTAGTATTATAAAATTCAATAATGGGATGATGTCTCTGATAAAGATGTGTATAGAGAACTTACTAAGGGGGTGAATCCCTAGGATTTTATCAGCTAAGGATTGACTATTCAGAGTCAGATGATAATGATAATGATGTTGATGACCATGATAGCCCACCAGATCATGATGTACTTTATATATCTATTTCTGAAAAACATTTTACGGGATCTATAGTTGGGAAAATTGGTGATATAGGACAATTAAAAACTTTTCATTTTTATTTTCCTATAGATGTGTCTGTATATGAGGAGGCTAACTTTCCTATACAAGAATGGATTCCTTACCATCATCCTTCTCCATATTTTACTTGTGGTTATGTGACTAAAGAGGACTTGGACTCCTTTAGAGTAATAATATTATCAGATATAAGTGGGATGCTCAAATCCAAACCTCCTAAAGAGACCAAAATCAATGAAGTAGATAATTGTCACGACCCGTCCTCGGGGCCCGTGCCGTGACTACCCCAAGCCCACCTTCCATAGGACAGGGGATGGCGACTAGCACCAAGGCGTAAATCCCGGTAAAAAGGGAAGGAATTTCCTTTGTAAAGTAAACAAGAACCACAGAGTAAGCAAGCGAAAAAAGTAAACACTAAGTAAAAACAGAGTACAACTGTAAGTGGAGAAAGTAAGTGAGCCAGTATACAAACCCAAACTAAAAGTAAAGTACAACTAGAAAGGGAAAACAACAAATGAAAAGTAAAAGCCGCTACGCCGAGCTGTCCACTGGAAATCCCACCTAAAGGGTGGGTACAGATAGCTCCACTGCTCCCCGGGTCCCGCCGTCCGCTCCGAGTACGTCCCGCCCAGTGGTCCACCTCCAGGTACCGTCCTGATCTGCAAGCCTCAACCACAATCAACGCTGTCCATCGTCTGCAACCAACACAATATAGTGCGGGCATAGCCCGTGCAGGGGTGAGTATAAGCTACTCAGTAGGGACCCCGAGACCCCCGAAGGTCTCCCAAAATCCACAAAGGATAAACCACAAAGGAAAAATACATTCATGAAGTAACAACCGACACTGCTTAGGTATATGCCCATACATATACCTAAGTCATCAATTTCAAAACGCTTCAACCTATGATCCCAAGTACAACCCAGTCCACACAGGAAAGTATACGTATTCCACACAAGAAAGAAAAACGTAATCCACACAGGATAGCACAACACAATCCACACAGGAAAGAAAACAGAATTCAGCTCACATAGGTATACTTCTTCGAAGACGATAGAGATGATCACTGATCCATCTAAGTCGTCGGACCCACAAAGGATCGATAGGTACTAACCCCCGCAAAGACCCACACAGGATCGGTAGGAAACTAACCCCCGCAATGACCCACATAGGATCGGACCCACACAAGATCTGTAGGCACTGGATCACACATAACCACTGAGCACTGAATCACACAGGATCAGACCCACACAGGATCAGTAGCACTGATCCATACAGGATCGCTGAGTGCTGTAGTCGTCGTCGTCGAATCCACTGAGGATCTCTGCACAGTCGTCGTCGCAGTCACAGTAGCAGTCGCAGCCATCTCTAGGGTTACCGCACACAGCAAGATCGTTCGGGAGGGTCCGCTCCATGAGCCGAGAGGCTGATACATCAACTGAAACATAGTTCAGAGTTGATGTATCCAAAAGTTCCGTATCGTCAACAGGAACTCAATGTCGCAGACGGTGCGTCAATCGGATGCCCGGTCTGAAAATTATTGGCTTTTTCATCCTAGGAGCCTGGTTGGTTTTTAAGGCAAAACCAACTCAACCGTACTCCACCTGCATCCAAACCTCAGGCGGAGTAAGCCAAAAGGTTCGTCTCACAAAGAGGAAACCAACAAAGTCAATGACATGTCTATCGGACGTCCGTAGCTCAAGATATGATCATTTCCGCTCCGAGGGCCCAGTTGGTTTCGTGTACGAACCAACACGGCCGAACTCAAAGTAATCCGAAACCTTGAGTGCTATATATCGAAACGACCGTCTCGATCCAAGGATTTCATTTCCGCTGACGGCGCGTCGTTTGGAGGCCCGTAGCTCAAGTTATGAGCAAAAGACCGAAGATAGTCCGAAAATGGGGGTTTCGGGCCCGGCCTGAGACCCCCCGGTCGGTCCGAACCGGGTCGACCCACCCCGGGTCCGGGTTGGCCCGGCCTGGCACGGCCCGGCGCGGCCCGGTCCGGCGACCCACGCACCGGGCGCGCTGGTCGGCTGCTCGGCAAAAACGGCCGAGCCGTTTTGGCTTGCGCGGGGGGTGGGGGGGGGGGGGGAGGGGGCTGCCCCCCCGGTTTTCTGTAACCGCGGCCCCTTAATTGGGGCCGCATTGATGTCTGACCGGGGGAATTAATTCCCTCTGCTCCTCCCTGTCCGGCCGGTTCCTGCTCAATGGGACCGGCGATGGCCGGTCCCCTTCCAGCTCTGAGGCCGGCGGCCCGGAACTGGCCACGACCCTTGTTGGATGGCGCGGCGCGACGGCGCCGCGCCCCTCCGCTGCGACCCCGGTACCGGCCGCAGTATTTTCGGGTGTCTCCGACGCGGTGCGATGGCATCATGTCCTTGTATTTATACGTGGCGCGACGCGACGATGCCACATATTTCTTGCCGCATAAACCCGCACGGTGCGACGACACCGCGCCACTTCCATATTGAACCAAAAGAATCCAACAAGAATTAATAAGGAGGTGGGTCGGCCGTGTTTGTGCGGTCCGACCCCCCTCACGTTAATCGATAGCAGTTGGTTAAAATTTCACGAAGAAATTCAGGGATGTAAACACGAACAAATTAATTAATTACAATCCCCTACCTCGGTTTCAAGAATGGTTCACGTCAACGAGCCGCGGAAGACGAGCGTCGCGGAGGTCGGGCGTCGTGGAAAACGAACATCGATTCCGTTGTCGTCGAGGTGCGTCCAAAGAGGAAACGTCGTTGGAGAAGTTCTCCGCGTTCTTCGGCGGAGATTTTCTTCGTTGAAGAATGGTGTTCTTCGTCGGAGTCCAAGGTGTTCTTCATGTTCTTCGTCGAAGATGTTCTTTGTTGGAGATGAAGAAGATCTTCACGCTTCCCAAAACCTCTCAATGACAAAACTCTAACAAAAAAATAAAATAAGCTCCTTTCTTATTTTATTAACACAACAAGCCTTTTGAAATTCAAGAGTTTGAATTTCAAAAACTCACATTAAAATTACCACATTAATTCCATAATTTAAGTAAAATTAAGTTATCAACATTTAATGAGAGTTGAGAGGGGTTAGAGGATATGAAGGGGTGGGGTTCGTGTGGGCCCCACCACCCTCATGACCTCCCAAGAGAGGTTGGGTGGTTACCCAACTTCCATCAAGAACTAAACACTGATTAAAAATAATAAAAATTGTAGAATAATTATAAAATAAATTTCCACAATTTTTATCATCAACTCTCGCGAAAACGCAACTCCGGAACAGGTGTTCCTAAGAAATTACCGGCGCTACGGTTCCATCGGTGCCCTTGGAATTCGATTATGGGCAACGGTTTAAAAGTTAGAAATTCACACTCGTTCGTTCACTGAATGTACCTGAGCTAAACTTCGGATAGAAATTCCGGGCACTCCAGGCCTCAGAATCAAATTCTGTCTGAAACCGCATTTTTGTAAAATCCCAAAGAAAATTAAGAAAAAAATTTCCTTGAATTTTACGGGTCTTTACATTACTCCCACCTCTGGGCTTTATGTCCCCATAAAGATACATCGAAAACTAGGGAAACAAATGTGGGTACTGAGCACGCATCTGAGCCTCCCGCTCCCAAGTGCTCTCCTGGAGGATCCCGTGCTGCCATCTGATGCGCACTAGAGGAATCGTCCGTCCACGTAGGACCCGCTCCTATCGATCCTCGATCTCCACTGGGTCCTCCGCAAAAGTTTCCCCGTCATCAACGTCAAGCTCCCCATGGTCAATGATGTGCGTCGGGTCGTGCACGTATCTCCTCAGCTGAGATACGTGGAAGACGTCGTGCACCCGGTGTAACTGAGGTTGTAGAGCCAGATGATAAGCCACCTCGCCAATCCTAATGAGGACCTAGAAGGGTCCGATGAAGCGTGGAGACAACTTTCCGCCTCGGAAAAATCTCTGTAAACCACGTTGAGGTGAGACACGCAAGAAGAAGTGGTCGCCATCCTCGAACTCTAGTGGCCTCCGCCTCCTGTCAGCATAAGATTTCTGCCGGCTCTGAGCTGTCCTCATCCGCTCCTAGATGACCTGGACCTTCTCTGTCGTGGCCTGGACCATCTCTGGTCCCACAAGTGCTGACTCCCCAGGGTCTGTCCAGCACAAAGGAGATCTGCAAGGTCGGACGTACAACGCCTCGTATGGTGCCATCCCGGTGGTGGAGTGGTAGATGTTGTTGTACTCGAACTCCACCAAGGGTAGGTGGTCCTCCCAACTGCGACCAAAGTCGAGGATGCATGTGCAGAGCATGTCCTCGAGAGTCTGAATGGTCCTCTCCGTCTGACCATCCGTCTGAAGGTGAAAGGCTGTGCTCAGACATAGCTGCATCCCAAACGCCTCCTGCAATCCCTTCCATAGTCGAGAAGTAAATCGAGCATCTCGATCGGAGACGATAGAAGATGACACACCATGAATCCGTACAATGTCCTGAATGTAAAGTCATCCCAAGCTCTCCACTGAGCCCTGATCTCTGATGGGTAAGAAGTGAGCCGAATTGGTGAGTCGGTCGACAATCACCCAAATGGATTCATGACCTCTAGAAGTGCGTGGAAGTCCAGTCACGAAGTCCATAGATATTCCGTCCCACTTCCACTCTGGAACCTCCAAGGGCTATACCAAGCCTGCTGGTACCTGGTGCTCAACCTTCACCTGCTGGCAGGTGAGGCATAGTGAAACGAACTCTACCACCACCTTCTTCATGCCCGGCCACCAGTGCTGTCGTCTGAGGTCTTGGTACATCTTCGCCACTCTAGGATATACCGCCAAAGGAGAAGTTTGAAACTCTCTCAGCACCTCCTCTCGTAAAGCGACTGGTACCAAGGTACGTCCTCTAAAAAGGATGTCGTGCCCTGCTCCAAAGAAGAAACCATCCAGTGCCTGTCCTGAGGATATCTATGCACGCCACGTCTCACAGTTAGTGTCCCCACGCTGTGCCTCTCTGACCTGCTGTAGTAGTGGAGGAGTGACTGTGAGAGACTGAAGGAAGACTGCTCCAACTCTATCCACGAAGGATATCTGCAAAGAGGCTAGCTACTCTATCGCCTCCTCAAGTAGCTGAATGCCTGTCCTCCTGCTGAGGGCATCGGCTACCACGTTCCCCTTTCCAGGAGTATAGACTATCTCAAAGTCATAGTACTGGAAGAACTCGAGCCATCACCGCTGTCTCAGATTCATATCCTTCTGAGAGAAGATGTATCTGAGACTCTGATGGTCAGAAAAGACTGTAAAGTGCTCTCCCATAAGATAGTGTCGCCATGTCTTCAGAGCGAAGACCACTGCTTCTAAATTCAGGTCATGGGAAGCGCAGTTCTGCTCATGTGGCCTCAACTGACGTGATCCATAGGCGATCACTTCCCGCTACTGCATCAGGACACATCCGAGCCCGGTCCCTGATGCATCGCAGTAGACTACGTACCCTACTCCCTCCTCAGGCAACCTCAAGATAGGGGCGCTGGCCAATCTCTGTCTCAGCTCCTGAAAGCTCTGATGACATCTGTCTGACCACACGAAGGGTTTACCCTTCTTTGTCAAAGCTGATAGTGGTGCTGTAACTCTAGAGAAGTCTGGAACGAATCTCCGGTAGTATCCAGCTAGTCCCAAGAAACTCTGCACCTCCGTCACGCTCTTGGGTGGATCCCAAGCTAGCACTGCCTCGATCTTCGCAGGATCCACTGAAAATCCTGCCTCAGAGATGACGTGTCCCAATAAGTGGACCTCACGTATCCAGAACTGGCACTTTGAGAGCTTACCATAAAGATGGTGCTCGCGGAGTGTGTCTAGTACAACCCGTAGGTGGTAGGCGTGTTCCTCCCCAGTCGTCGAGTAAATCAAAATGTCGTCGATGAAGACCACGACAAATTGACCAAGTTATGGATGAAAGATCCTATTCATGAGGGACATGAACACTGCTGGAGAATTGGTTATGCCAAATGGCATAACCAAGAACTCATAGTGGCCATACCGACATCTGAAGTCCATCTTCTACACGTCCTCTTCTGAAACTCTGAGCTGTTGATAGCCTGACCTGAGGTCTATCTTCGAGAACCACCGTGCTCCCTTGAGCTGATCAAAGAGGTCATCAATCCTCGGTAGCGGATACTTGTTCCTCACTGTCACCTGGTTCAGGTGACAATAGTCGACACAAAGTCGCAAGCTCCCGTCCGCCTTCTTGTCGAACAATATTGGGGAAGCCCAGGGTGAGACACTGGGTCGGATAAACCCCTTTCCCTGCAAGTCCTCCAACTATACCCGCAGCTCTCAAAGCTCAGTGGGGGCCATCTGATATGCTGGAGTCAATATCGGGGATGTCTCGGGGTATAGGTCAATATAAAATTCTACCTCTCTGCGAGGAGGTAGCCCTGGAACGTCATCGGGAAAAACGTCCGCATACTGATCCACCACTATAGGAAAACCAGGACTCCGCACGTCAATTGATCCTAGGATGAGGCTAGCCAACTGATGAGTCATGGGCTGTCCTCTCCTCCGCGGAAGTCCATCCTGTGCTGCAAAGGCTCCCTTCTCGCCGGTGAAGGTGAACCTGCTCCCGTCGGTGCGTACACATCGCACCTTGTGCCTAATACAGTCAATCTGTGCATGGACCATAGACAACCAATCCATGTCCAAGATGATGTCGTAAGGCCTCGACGCTGCTACAAGAAGATCCTAGCCGAAGCTCTCGCCTCCTAGAGTAAGCTCACACTGCCAGAACCAATGCGTAATCGTCGAGTCTTCTCCCGTAGGAGTCTCTAGCCGTAAGGATCAAGCCAACGGATCTGTCGGAATCTCTGAGCTCCGAACAAGGGCAGCGGCTACGAAAGAGTGACTCGCTCTTGTGTCTATAAGTACTACAGCAAGGGTGGAATAGACACAGATAGTACCTCGAATCATCTCGGGCACGCCGTGGTCGTAGGCCTCTGCTGACTAGAGCTATGCCTGTCTCTGCCCGCCAGCTCCCTGTGGTTGGGGTGGACCTCTTGGTGGTGGTGGTGGTAGAGCCTCAAAGCGTCACCCACCACCTGCTGCACGACCATCTCCTCTGCCTCGTCCGCCTCCTCCCTGCAGACCGCCACGGTCGACCCTCTTCCTCTGCCATGGTGGTCCCTCAACCGTCTGCTGCTCCTCGGCACGGCGGGCCGGGCAGTCACGAGCCATGTGGCCCTGTCTGCCGCATGAGTAGCACTGCCTGCCTCTCGAAAGACTGGCTCCACGCTGTGTGCCTCACACTGCTGAGCCAGTGTCCTGAGGTCGTCTTCCTGAGGGTCTGGTCTGCCTGGAACCAAGAGTCATCCGTCGACTGCCTGCTGCAGAAGACTCTGCTACATGCCGCCCTGCGGTGGGTCTCGGCGCTGGTGTAGACTCAGCAAGAAAGCTCTCGATCAAAAGGGCTCGCTCCAGTACTCTTGTTTGAGTCGGAATTCTGAGGTAGATCAGCGATGCCCTAATCTCGTGTCTCAATCCTTGCTCAAAGGTCCGGGCCCGGAAGAATGGGTCCCGTACCATGTCGGTCGAGTAGCGTGAGAGATCGGTAAATCTCACCGAGTACTGGGCGACCGTTATGCTGCCCTGCCGCAGCTGAAGAAGCTCCTGAATGCGCACCGCACGGAGGGTGGCTGGGACGAACTCTGAGAAGAAGAGGCTCTCAAAGTCCATATAGAGAAGAGATGCCTCATCGTGCACCTGGAGCATCAAGCTCCACCATCGGCCCGCTGCCGCGTGCAGTAGACTCGCTGCGAGGATCACCATGAGGTCTGCTGGTGTCCTCACTAACCGAAAAACTCTCACCACTGCCTCCAGCCAGTCCTCGGCTGCCTGGGGGTCCATCTCCCCGCGGAACCTGGGTGGTCACTGGCGCTGGAACTCATGCAGTGCACTGAGGCGACGTGCATCATTAGCGACTGGTGCTGGAAACATCAGTGGCTCGACGGGTAGAGCTACTGTCGGTGCCACTACTGACAAAGGGCCCTGCACCGAGGCCTCGTCGCTCGGTGAGTTTTCATCACACTCGACTCTTGGAACCCTAGCTGACTGCCATCGTGGGGTCATCTTGAAAAAGAAACAAGTGCGCCATGGTCAGAACAGTATACCTGGTGATCTGATACAAAGTAATCACAAAGAAAACTTGAAACACACACGCAATCAATGTTTTCATGCATTAAGTCGGAAATCAGAAGTCAGGGTCCTGGTGTACGGATACGTCGGCCGCCGCACCAACACTGGACTCCCTGGA
The DNA here is from genome assembly GCA_963277665.1 of Viscum album. Lineage (NCBI taxonomy): Eukaryota > Viridiplantae > Streptophyta > Magnoliopsida > Santalales > Viscaceae > Viscum > Viscum album. Next base: position 24,028,195 of record OY728132.1, on the reverse strand, counting down.
CTGATAACCACACCCAATACTCTAAACATCATTGCTTCACATAGAAAAGATCAGAGTCCCTAGTTCTGCGGTAGAACCAAACTCCTATGATACCAATTTGTCACGACCCATCCTCGGGACCCGTGCCGTGACTACCCCAAGCCCGCCTTCCATAGGCCAGGGGCTGGCGACTAGCACCAAGGCGTAAATCCCGGTAAAAAGGGAAGACATTACCTTTGTAAAGTAAACAAGCACCACAGAGTAAGCAACTGGAAAAAGTAAACACTAAGTAAAAACAGAGTACAACTGTAAGTGCAGAAAGTAAGTGGGCCAGTATACAAACCCAAACTGAAAGTAAAGTACAACTCGAAAGGGAAAACAACAACTGAAAAGTAAAAGCCGCTACGCCGAGATGTCCACTGGAAATCCCACATGAAGGGTGGGTATAGATAGCTCCACTGCTCCTCGGGTCCCGTCGTCCGCTCCGAGTACGTCCCGCCCAGTGGTCTACCTCCAGGTACCGTCCTGCTCTGCAAGCCTCAACCACGATCAACGCTGTCCATCGTCTACAACCAACACAACGTAGTGCGGGCATAGCCCGTACAGGGGTGAGTATAAGATACTCAGTAGGGACCCCGAGACCCCCGAAGGTATCCCAAAATCCACAAAGGATAAACCAAAAATGAAAAATACATTCATGAAGTAACAACTGACACTTCTTAGGTATATTACCATACATATACCTAATTCATCAATTTCCAAACGCTCCAACCTCCGATCCCAAGTACAACCGAATCCACACAAGAAAGTATACGTATTCCACACAGGAAAGAAAAACTTAATCCACACAGGATAGCACAACAAAATCCACATAGGAAAGCAAACAGGATTCGGCTCACACAGGTATACTTCTTCGAAAACGATAGAGATGATCACTGATCCATCTAAGTCGTCGGACCCACAAAGGATCGATAGGTACTAACCCCCGCAAAGACCCACACAGGATCGGTAGGAAACTAACCCCCGCAATGACCCAGACAGGATCGGACCCACACAGGATCTGTAGGCACTGACTCACACAGAACCACTGAGCGCTGAACCACACAGGATCAAACCCATACAGGATCAGTAGCATTGATCCATACAGGATCGCTGAGTGCTGTAGTCGTCGTCGTCGAATCCACTGAGGATCTCTGCACAGTCGTCGTCGCAGTCACAGTAGCAGTTGCAGCCAGCTCTAGGGTTCCCGCACACAGCAAGCTCATTCGGGAGGGTCCGCTTCATGAACCGAGAGGCTGATACATCAACTGACACATAGTCCAGAGTTGATGTATCCAGAAGTTCCATATCGTCAACAGGAACTCAACGTCACAGACGGCGCGTCAATCGGACGCCCGGTCTGAGAATTATTGGCTTTTTCATCCCAGGGGCCCGGTTGGTTTTTAAGGCAAAACCAACCCGACCATACTCCACCTGCGTCCAAACCTCGGACATAGTAAGCCAAAAGTTCCGTCTCACTAAGAGAAAACCAACAAAGTTTACGACACATCAATCAGACGTCCGCAGCTCAAGATATGAGCGTTTCCGCTCTGAGGGCCCGGTTGGTTTCGTGTACGAACCAACCCGACCAAACTCAAAGTAATCCAAAACCTTGAGTGTGATATAACAAAACGACCGTCTCAATCCAAGGATCGCATCTCCACTGACAGCACGTCGTTTGGAGGCTCGTAGCTCAAGTTATGAGCAAAAGACCGAAGAAAGTCCGAAAACGTGGGTTTTGGGCCCGGACCGACCCGGCCCGAGACCCCCCGGTCAGTCCGAACCGAGTCGACCTACCCCGAGTCCGGGTCGGCCCAGCCTGGCGTGGCCCGGCCCGGTGGCCCGGTCCGACGACCCGCGCGCTGGGCGCGCCGGTCGGCTGCTCAGCCAAAACGGCCGAGCCATTAGGCTCGCGCGGGGGGGGGGGGGGGGGGATGACCCTCCAGTTTTTTGTAACCGCAGCCCCTTAATTGGGGCCGCATTGATGTCCGACCGGGGGAATTAATTCCCCCGGCTCCTCCTTGTCCGGACGGCCTGACCTGGCCGGCCGGTTCCTGCTCAATGGGACCGGCGATGGCCGGTCCCCTTCCAGCTCCGACGCCGGCGGCCCGGTCCGGCCGCCGGTCACCTTGCTCCGCCACGCCCCTCCGCCACCACCCCGGTACCGGCCGCGGTATTTTCAGGTGTCTCCGATGCAGCGTGATGGCGTCGCATCCTTGTATTTATATGTGGCGCGGCGCGACGACGCCACATATTTCTTGCCGCATAAACCCGCACGGTGCGAGAGCACCGCGCCACTTCCATATTGAACCAAAAGAATCCAACAAGAATTAATAAGGAGGTGGTTCGACCGTGTTTGTGCGGTCCGGACCCCCTCACGTTAATCGATAGCAGTTGGTTAAAATTTCACGAAGAAATTCAGGGATGTAAACACGAACAAATTAATTAATTACAATCCCCTACCTCGGTTTCAAGAATGGTTCATGTCAACGAGCTGTGGAAGACGAGCGTCGCGTAGGTCGGGCATCGTGGAAAACGAACGTCGATTCCGTTGTCGTCAAGGTGCGTCCAAAGAGGAAACGTCGTTGGAGAAGTTCTCCGCGTTCTTCGGTGGAGATGTTCTTCGTTGAAGAATTATGTTTTTCGTCGGAGCCCGAGGTGTTCTTCACGTTATTAGTCGAAGATGTTCTTTGTTGGAGATGAAGAAGATCTTCACGCTTCCCAAAACCTCTCAACGAGAAAACTCTAACAACAAAATAAAATAAGATCCTTTCTTATTTTATTAACACAACAAGCCTTTTGAAATTCAAGAGTTTGAATTTCAAAAACTCACATTAAACGTACCACATTAATTCCATAAGTTAAGTAAACTTAAGTTATAAACATTTAATGGGAGTTGAGAGGGGTTAGAGGATATGAAGGGGTGGGGTTCGTGTGGCCCCACCACCCTCATAACCTCCCAATGGAGGTTGGGTGGTTACCCAACTTCCATCAAGAACTAAACACTTAGAGTAAAAATAATAAAAATTGTAGAATAATTATAAAATAAACTTCCACAATTTTTATCATCAACTCTCGTGAAAATGCAACTCCGGAACAGGTGTTCCTATGCAATTACCGGCGCTGCTGTTCCATCGGTGCCCTTGGAATTCAATTCCGAGCACCGGTTTAAAAGTTAGAAATTCACGCTCGTTCGTTCACTGAACGTACCTAAGCTAAAATTCAGATAGAAATTCCAGGCACTCCGCGCCTCAGAATCAAATTCCCTCTGAAATCGCGTTCTTGTAAAATCCCAAAGAAAATTAAGAAAAAAATTTCCTTGAATTTTATGGGTCTTTACAATAATATATGGATATTTTAATTAGTCATATCTCATATCCAACCTAATATGATTATAAAATGAAAGAATTGTAAATTGAGAACAATTGGTTGGATGATCATATAGAAGAAGTTAGATCCATTATGCATGATATGAGATGTTGATTTTCCGAAATTTAGTTATCTCTTTTAGATATATTGGAGTCTCTACTTAAAACTGGTGCTTCTACTTCTAGTGGTCCTCCTCCTACTCCTTTAGTTGATTTAGATATGATTTTATCCAATGTTAGAGAGGAACTACATGCTATTATGGGTGATCTTTATACCTATCATTAGGATAACTTTTCTAGATAGATGCATATGGTGAACATATTTTTAAGCTGGTTAGAGAATGCTTGAATGAGGCTAGGAGTGATATAGATACTACCACTAATGCTTTTAAATATTAGGTTTCATGGATTTATACAAATCATGAGATAAATTAACACTTTATGTTTATTTTTGAAAATCAAAAAATGCCTCCTATGACCAGGTAAATAAAGGATCATGTAAATTAGATAAAGGTTTTGTCCCCTACGATCAAGCTTTTCATGGAAGATAAGAATTATTTCTTGAAATAAATACAGCACAATGGCAACATTATCACCAATTTCATTTCATATGATGAGACAATTACTTCTTGCCTCTTGGACTATAGTAGTGGCACCTCAGGCTATACCCTTATCTTCTATCACTTATACAACCTATTCAACACCCCTTCCTATAGCTTTTAAACCTTTTAGCATGAATCGATTTGAGGAAATTTAGTATCTCTTCCCTATCATGACCATGGAACCTCCTCCACTTACTCCAACACCCTCTACATCCACCTATGTACCTCTAGTTACTGATGAAGGCAAGGATCAATTGGTTCCTACTTCTCATCAGATAGAGAGTGGTTCATATTCCAATTATTTTTTGATAGGTATTGTATTTACATTTTATTACCTTTTAGGATGTAACATTTGACATTTATATCTAATGTCAATTGTCTGTTGTTCATCTCTATACATTTTATTTTATTTCATTTTATTTTTGATAATCCCAAAAGGGGGATAATAATTGAATGGGAAATGGTACTTATCACATCTATGATTTGAAATGTTAAGTAGAACATTATTTATATTCATCTATACTTATATTTGTATCTATTTTTATATACATGGTTATAAAGTCCATGATTTGTGATCATCAACAGGGAGATATTGTTAGTACCTATTTATTTTAATGATAACAATTATTTTTTTTTTATTTTTTACTATGTTTAATGTTTTATGATAACAAATAATTTTCTAGTAAAATTGTAAACAAATTTGGATAAGTATTGATCCACTGTTAGTTCAATGGATCTACCACCAGAATAGATCTACCGTTGGACACATCTATCACCAGAACTGATAGATTGTTGAACCAATATACTACTAGAAAAGATATACCATTGAAAATATCTTTCACTTGAAATGATATACTTCTAGAGACATAAACCTCTATAATAGATCTATCACTAGACACATCTACTACTAGAGTATATCTACCACTGGACAATGCTACCTCTAGGATGATCAACCACTGGGATGATCTACCGCCAATCTGTTCCACCATTCAGTGATACAACTTCCATGATGAGCTACCACTGGAATATATTACAACTACCATCAGAGCACTACCACCATTCATAGTTTCTACCACCAAAGTGATACCATTTCTATTCATATTTTCTTTTTAAAATTCAATCTCTCCAACGACTAGTTTAAGGAATTAAATTTAGTCATCCATATGTGGATTTAAGAATCATTATTCTTAAAACACTCTATGAATGAATTAAATAAAAATCCATTCTATCCTAATTTTGTACTTAGTAAAAGGATTCAAGTTATATTATAATTATTCACTAATGGATAATTATAGTTGGAGTGATAAAAATTCAGAATAATTCTATCATGCAAAATGGAGTGATACATGCATATAGAATGATAACCTTCATACGATGAATCAAGAAAAATATTTAATATAACTATGTGTGGAAGGACTCTAAAAATATATGGAATGAAAGTAGAAGGATTTTATAGACCTTCACAACACTCAATTTTGATATAAATATTGTGGAACTTATTTGATCTTCTTACAAAGACAGATTCAAGGACCTATGAACATATGAACCTATTTAAACCAAGAAAAATCAATTTTTTACCATCTCTAACCACTTTCTATTTATTTTTATGCTTTATATTTGAGCTGTGTTTGGTTATACTTTGTGTATCCGTTAAAAAAAATTCTATTATACTTACGTAGAGAGTGATCGAAAATCTATCTCAAATTTATTCATTTGTATACCCCTAAAAACTGTGGAAGAGGCTGTATGTGACCTTTATATGTTTTTATCACTTGTATAACCATGGAAGATGCTTTGTGGCTGGATATCCTTGTATGCTATTGTATATAAAACCCGATCTAGGTTATGGATCAAGTTTATTGTTGAATAAAATGCTTAGAAATAGGTGGTTTCCAGGTAGAGGGAATTAAGTATTGTCTTAAAATTGAACCTCATGTTTAAATTCTTCCATGTATTTTATTAGTTTTGTTTTCGGTATTTCAAAGATAAAAAAAATATATTTTTTAAAATCTTTATCAAAAATTTTCTCTGATAGTGAATCATAATTTTTATTCTATATAAAGTGTTTGATCGAGTAATTTAGTTTTAAAAGTTAAAGTTAATTCAAATATTATTTTAATTGAGGGTTGATCCAACTACAAGAATCTATTTGAAAAATAAAATTATATATTTCTATTGTTTTGATTGACTGGGTTTTTTTTATAAAATTGGAGGATTTAAGTTTTAAATTGTTTTTAAATATAAATTTTATTGGAAAATCAATTCAACCTCCCTCTTGAGTTATCCATTAAAACCAACAGATATGTAAATTGATGGTTCTTTTAGACTCCCAATAGGAATAAGGATATATAATTTTAATCTAAAAATATTTTGTTTGAATATTGTTCTTATCTCCCTAGTGAAAGAAATACTTCCCAACTCCTCCTTCTAATCAGAAGGTTTCACCAATAATGAGGTAGAATACCAAGCTCTCATCAAAGGATTGAAACTATATTTGTAGATTACAGTGGTCTTCTTGAACATAAAATGTGATTTATAGTTAATGATTAAGAAAATTAATGGTGTCTACACCATTATTAATGATGAGTTAATTCCCCTACTCAATTATGTACTATGGTTTATGGAATAATTCCCCTCTAAGTCAATACTATTTCACATACCACTTTTGTAGAATAACCATGCCAATGAATTATCCAAGATATCCCTAAACCTAGTAGATTCATATGATGATGATAAAATAATCCTCATTGCACACTATAGAGTGGTCTCTTCATTAATATACAATAGCATTGAAGATGTTAATGAGATAAATTACACCCCTAAACAAGGAGATCCAATGTCCTCACTAACTGAAACAAAAATTGGATGGATTTTACCCATAATGGACTATCTATATAGTAGATTTTTTCCATCATACTAAGCCAATAAATAATAGATCTAGTGATGGGTAGTTAATTTCATCCTCTATGATGGCTCAAATTCCCAAAAAATCATCTATAAATGGGGATTTGATGGAGTCCTTCTCAGATGGATAAAAAGGGTATAAACCTATACTATTTTATAGTAATCCCATGTAGGAACACAAAATTTTCATCATTTAGGATCCAATATCTCCCACCAAATCATGTGGATTGGATATTTCTGGCCCATGATGACTCAATACTGCATGGTGTTCACCTAGAAATACCATGCTTGTACGATACATGCCAATTTCATTCGGAAACTCCCAGTGCTCTTGCATACCGCTAAATATTATTTGATATTTTAAATATAGTGAATTAATGTTATTGAGATATATCACTCAAATATATCTAGAAATTTCAAGTATATCCTCACTACCAATGACTTCTTCTCAATATGGATTGAGGCTATATCCCTCAAGTAGGTCATAAAAAAAGGCTATCATCAATTTCATAAAGTCAAACATCATCAATAGATTTAGTGTCCTTTATATGATAATGATGGAAAAAGAAACTGATATATTCTCTTTCAGATTGAAAAGGATGTATTAGGATTACAACATTAACTCTAACCACTCATCCCATTACTATGAAGTGCAAAATGGATAAATAAAATATTTCAAGAAAAAACTTTTTATCTTCCTTCAAAAGATGGTGGATAAAGACAATGAATAATATTAAGAAAAACTTATGTATGTTTTTTGGGATTATCACACCACAAATCATACTTATACACTAGTGACCATATATTTTCTAATATATAGAAAAGTGGTAGTCCTTCCCATTTCATTTAAACTACCTTTACTTCTTATTTCCATATATAATTAGTTTTCAGAAGATAAAAAGTCCTAGAAATTACAATATGAATTGGAATAGATTGATGACAAAATGATTTATACACTGTAAAACTAATAAATTCATCATAACAAGATTTCATGAGAATTAAATAAGAATATTTACCTCCACTAGTTCTTCCTTGGAGAAATAGTTTTGGGTCTTATAACTCTAATGATACCTAGGAAGAAACCCCCAAACTAGAGTTAAAGTGGAAAATTCCTTATGATATACATAAGGTATAATCCAATGGATCCTAATACCTCATCATAATAGATGAAGATCACATCACACAGTCCACGAATATAAGGTTTATAAATAATCACTTCTCATAAATTTATGATGAGTTCATTTCATATTAGTGGAATGACATTAAACTACATTACATGTTTATCCTAGTGGCATGATAGTAAACTACATCACATGTTTGTTCTAGTTTTATGAAGTTAATCTATATAACATGTTTTTCCTAGTGTCATGAAATTAAATTGTATAAAATAGTTCTTATCTATAGGAATATAAACTTTCAACAACTAATTTTATCTTGCGTAAATTTAAACTTCTTAAAAGATTCCATAATCACATGACATTAAATAGTATGAAACTCATTGTTATCACATGTCAATAAATTTCAAATCATATATTTCACACTCTATAACCATAAATTTCTTAGAGAAATCCATCCTATAGGATCTGAACTCCTTATATATGAGCCATATCTGCATGGGAGTCTTCATAATACGATTCTTTAACCACAAATCGATGTCCCCATTATTGTGAGAAAAAATATCCCTTCATTATTTCTACACCCTCTCTAAATATAATGACCCAAACCTTATTGGGTAGAACAATATTGCAGGAACTATTTTCAAAAATGGGTAGAGAGGACCCTCCCCTATAAGATATTTATCTTCATAGTTGTCCTCTATAAGAACTACACATGTCTTGATTACCAATACCATTAGATAAGTAGTAACACATGGATTCTTTGACCCCATTCTAGCTAAAAAATTTAGATAATAATGCCCATTTTCTTTCCATATTGGTGTTTGGGGTACACTTATTTATGATGGATTTATTCCAACATCCTCACACTAAGATGGAGTAATATTTTCTTTCCCTTGGGTATAAGATCGATCAATGTAGGACCTCAAGAACTATATTTGGATTGATTCCCCTATCATGATATACATAGTAATGCCTAGAACTAATATCTTGGGACCAACCATGAATTCCAATTAAACCTATACCTCATTCCAATATTTGGGATCACTCATTCATATTGATTTTCCCTTGACATATCCCATCATTAGAACACTTCAAAACTATCCTATGAATGAACCATATTAGCACAAGACACATTCTTCCTAGTTTCATTATGTTAATATATATAAAAAATTCCTATTAATATTATACTAAACTTCATGACATGTGATCCACACTAAATGACTATAAAATACTTAAAGAGGTCTATACTATGAGAGCTAGATTATTTATAAATTATATTTACATAAGAAACTACCCAACATATGGTTATTTTTTCATGAACCAAGGATAAGATAAAATGTCCCCATCTTCCTTCCCATTTTTGGGTTATCTCATCTGTATTAGATATTTTAATGGCCTTCTATTTTGATGGAACTATATCAAATTCCTAGCTACACAACTACAACCTATATAACACCCCAAGTTCTAGTTTCATGACTATAAAATACCTAACACTCCTTTCCTAGTCACACAACTTAAAATTACACATAAATGTTCTTATCACATGACACAAAATTTACTATAAAGTGTTTGATATTACTCATGATATGTGCCCTCAAAAAATAAAATTAATCATCCAATCACCTCAAATTTCTCACCCCTAACATGTCTCACATGAGGTTAGAGGTTTTGGTTGACTACCATAATCAATATAATTAAGATTCATCAGATTAAAGGCAATGAGCCTAGTCCTAGTCTCATATTGTAAAACTATACGACCATAGGTTTTCCTTACACAACCTCTTAGATTTTCCATAAGGTAATGCAAGATCCAATGTTCTTATATTAGAGTTAGATATGTTCAAGAGTTCGTGGTTCATGTTCCTTTTCCATATCCATCAGTATGGACCAAGATAAAATTACCTTATATATATGTGAACTACATGTGGCTAGAATCATGTTGAATATAGGATACATAATGACGTATAGACTACCAGACCCATATATAAGCACAATCTTAATCATGCTCCCCCACTTCTTTTTAATGACAAGATCCACATCTTATTTATGATAGATCTACTGTCTATGTTAAACACTAAGCCAAGGTGGTTCTATACTTTCCTCTATATAAGAGATAGATCCATGTAGAAGACCTTGGTGCATGATTTGTATATACTTGTTAGTTTGAGAAAAGAATAAAGTTCCCCATATTATACCCATCCTCTCTATAAGGCGTTAAAATACATATCCAAGGCCCTCATCTTATTAAATTAAACTAAAAAAACATTTTCCCTTATCACATGCTGGTAGGATACCCAATATAAAAGTCTGATATACATAAATTCTCAAACTATATGGGTAAAACTATTTTTGAGAAACATTAACCTTATATGAGAGCCCAATTCGTGTAACAGTTCTTAGGTTTTTGGCCACTCCACACTAAGATGACATGTACTTTATATATTAGAACTATGTGTGGATTTATTCACATATTATGGGGTCTATAATTATGCCTAGATCTCTTATCATAGACTGAGTTTCAAATACCCCAATGTTTGAACACCTCTCAGCGTACGGTCACCTCATTCACATTGGGTCTTGTTGCATTGAACATTAAACTAAGATGACATGTACTTTATATATAATAACTACATTTGTATTGATTCAAAATGTTTTAGGTTACCTAGTAATTCCCTGATAATATATCTTGGTCCCAACCATGAATATCAATCAAATTCACACTTCTTATTGATATATGGATCTTCCTCATTTTTGATGGGTTTCCTCGAAACCAGTCCAATATTGAAACAAATCCATATTTTTCTACACATGAACTAGATTAGTAAAAAACTCTCAATGTATAGTTTTCTACATTTTTAAATCCATAACATGCTCAAAACATCCCTCTTTTCTATATCCTAGTTATATGATGACAAACTAAATGACATTAATTCCTAGTCATATGATGTCAAACCATATGGGATTATATACTTTCTATATAAAATTAAACAACATGATATAGGGTCGCTCCTGAATGACCTTAAATTTCTTAGAGTGGTCCATACCACATGACTTGGTTTCTTTACATGATAGAAATTTCCACATACGTGTGAACAATGTATCAAACCTACACGAGGTTGAAATGCACCTCTGCCCTTAACATATTGGTGTTTAGACTCCCCATATTTTTTTTGGATATATATATTATGAGATTACCACTTTAGGATATACTCAATACTATAGGGGGATGAATCATTGCTGGGAATTTTTTAACCTTTTATAACTTTTAAATCTTTTATATCTTAGACCTATTAGGATCTTGATTATCCTATTCTATTTTTCTTATCACATGACAATATATAAAACTTGATCCAACTTGTAGATCATAACTAATTCTTTATACTTCCTACTAAATCCAGTCCTCACCTTCTTCTTAAGGTACATTGTAACACCAATAAATTCTTCTAATAGATTATAATTCTTTTGGATTCCATGGTGCTACTTTGTTCTCAAATTATTCTTATTCTTTACCTATTACTCACACAACATCTGGCAAGAAACAATCCTTCTTTATAGAAATAAATTAAATCATTATCTCCCTTTATCCAAAACTTATCCATATGATCCTCCATCCGATATATATATCTTATCAATCTATTTAGTAATGTTCATCTAGTTATGATAGACTCATTGATAGTTCATCCAATATCCATCTTTTAACCTTTTTATCTGATACCATATGATAACAAAATATCTATATGATATTTGGTAAAATGTTTCTTCTTGTTTTTCAGATCATAAATTGATAAGGAAACTCCATCCAATATCTAGTTGATACCTTCCTCACTATTGTAGATTTATTAATAATCAATTGATAGGGGAAAAAATATTTCTCTTCTTCACTCTCAATGATATGAATATTACTATGGACTGAAATCTCAGACTTCCTCGATACACAATATCAATTTTTTTTATTATATCAGTTTTATTTTATTCTTCTTGGTGCACTAAATACTTATAAAACTAAATTTCACTACACTTTTAATATTATTTTATGAAAGAATGATCTTTAAAAACTCAAAAAAATATCTCAATTAATTCAAAGTCACATCATGCATGTGTTTGATGGAAATATAATGTTTGTTAACATCATCACATATAAGTTGTTATTCTTATAATTTAGTGTGAAATTTCAATTCTAATTAGTATATAAACTAAGGATGCCTTTGGATTTTAGTTTCAAGAGTACTTGTAGATTCTTGGGTGTCTTTGTACACGCGCATGCAAGTTAGCACACCCAATCATGCACACACTTTCTCTTTCACACAAAATTTAATAGGTTCTCATGGTCTAGATATCTTATTCATAAAATAGCTAATACCTTTTCATAAGTTAGTTCATGTGGGATCTCTTTATTCCTTTACAAAATTCATGTAAGGATTGTTAGATTCTTCTCCTTATTGTGAATAAATATCATGAGATATTCTATTGTCTTCATGAAACTATAAGTCTTTAGTTCTCAAATTTTGTTGTGAAATATTAAAAGGATTTTCAGAAAATTTGATATAATATAGAATAGATGCAATATGTTCTTCTTCATGTTACCCTAACGTTCTCATTGAATAGGCTAGGGTATGAAAAAATTCTTCACACAAGATGTGCATGGCACACTCCTTCATGAAGTTGAGTGGATCAAAAATATTTTCCTTCACATGAAGGGATAACTTGAGAATAATTCATGACAATAGTTTCACATGAATAAATTATGAATCCTATTAAGAAGCACTCTATAATTCTAGCAACATCTCTTGGCCATGGTACTATGGTTTTTATAGATTCCTTTCACCACCTCTGCTTTTGGTTTTTTACTGTGTTGAGATACATGTAAAATCTTGAAAAATATTCCATGTAATGATATTATTGAAGCTTTAGGTATAATAAAACTTCACACGAGATTCTATTATTTGATGCCAAAAATCATGGAATCATTGCATAGATGGATTATTCCTTCTTGATGAAACACTAACGTGCTTCACATGTCTCACATGAATGGATCCACACTCCCCCAAATGTTCTAATCATCATCACCTTCATTTGATATTGATATTTTATTTAAAAAAATGTTTTCAAACACATAAAAACATGCTTGTTTGGGAATACATATTATTCCTATTTCAAAATATCACGAGATCAATCTTGGTTCAATTTTTGGATATCGTGTGCATGATATTTTTATAACAAACAAAATCCTTGTCTTTGAGCTAGGTTTATTGGAGCTTAAAGTAAATTTAATCTTTGAAAGGATTTACAAAATGAATTAGATCAATTTGATATGTTATGAAATCATGTTTTTAACATTGTAATAGTAACCCACTGCATGCACATCCCACATCATCATTTCACTCTATTGAGAACTGCTATATTAATTATCCCATTACCACTGCTTTCTCGAGCCAACACTGGGGTTCAACACCTAAAACACCTTGTACACATTCCCTTACTGGGATACGCCTCACATGTGTGGTCCGCCCGAGCACCTCCATGAATGTTTTGTGTGTGCCATGTGTATATCTATGGGAACCCCTACAGGAGATAGCACCCACCCTCCCACCCACAAGAACTCACCCATACCACCATACCGGCGTGCTTGGACTGGATCTACCTTATGGTTTAGTTTTCTACCACATTAAGGTTGATTAGATATTCCTTATGGATTGTTTGGTTAGCCAATTTTTTTCTCAACACTTAGAAAATGTCTAAGTTAAATATTTCAAAAAAAAATAACATTACAAAACCATAATCTCAATACATACAATATCCATTTTAATATTTCTCATGAAAATAATATGAATATTATTTTCATGGAATTCATTATAAAAATCCTCATGCATTAATGAAATTTTTCATGGACTTATTTAAATTATATTTATAAAAATAAATGTTTCCATGGTCTTTATAACTCTTCACTTCATTAAATTATTCAAAAACTGTGTACTCTCTCTTAGTTAAATTGGAACATTTAATTAGGATTAAATACTAGTTCAATAGTCATCATAATTTTAAACTCGAAGTCTTTAAATAACTTTCTTAAGAGAATAGTACTTGAGAACTTCCTTTCTTATTTCACCTACTATCCAATATATATCATCTTTTTCACCAAGCATAGATACTTCAATCAAACTTTCCAGTAGCATCTTATTTATAAATTCTTTAATATTTTAAGAGCAATGAAATATTTATATTTCATTAAAACCATTTACAATCAATAAAAAACATTGAAAAAAATACAATCCACACAAAATATTGGCTCAACATACTAGGGAATTTCTGTGAACATAGCCATGGGATATATTATGGTTTCAAAAAATTCTAGGATAAGGTGCCATCTCTCCAACATAATATCCAAATCTATTTTGGGGCCTTTAGAATAGATTTCTTTATCTGTGAAGCTATGATAAAAATTCTTCCATCCATAAAAATATCCCTTTCATTGGTAATTATATGTATATTTCTACATTTCCTTCTACTAATGTCATGGTATGAAACATTTATGAAATAAAAAAATAACTCACATACATGAGAACTATGTATAGCTCAATTACCATTTCCCTGAAATTCCTAGTGATTTCTAGACTATATATTTCCAACCCACCCACAGATCATCATCTATCATTATTCTTATTTTATACTCCCCAATTTTCCTAGTATATTTAGTTTAGGACTAGTACATCCTGATCACCTTATATGCATTTCATTCATATATCACACTTCACACCTTAAATGTTTGAATCACCACAAAAACTATCATGGAAATTGATAATGTGTGCATTCAAATTTTAGGGAGACATATTCTTGGTAAGTATCATTAGTGCCACCATATTTATCCCTAACAACTAGAGACATCTTAATGAAAAGGATAAGGTCATCTAATCTATTTACACCTTTGAAAACATTATCATGTAACTTTTTATTAAAATTATATTCAATGGTCATCCTCATTATACTTATCTCTTCTCAAATTTCTGATTCAAATAATTCATCTCATGATTCATTATTTTTAACATTGATAATTCATAGGTGTTGGGATTATCTTAGATTTTGAGACCCATGTAGGCCAGTAAATCACCTCTATTTTGGTCCATGCACCAGAAACTTAAAATATGTGTATCCCATTATGAGATATTTTACGATATCATTGGGATTATAATTCATGTTAGGTTTTACCATTCCCACAATAGCTAAGATATCTATCCCTTTTGGTTAAAGATCTAGGAACCTAAATCCCCAAAACATCCAATCCATCATTGTAAAACCCTAAATTATAAAACATTTTATTTCTTTCCACATGAAGTTAAACTACATGAAAAATGTTCTATACTAATTTTCCTTAAACCTCTTACAGTGGTCCAACCTATATAACCAAAATTCCTTACAAGAGATCTAGTTCAATGTTAGGGTATCTGGTAAGTGGTTCCTACTCACAATATTACCATAAGGTTGATTGATTCATTAATAAGGAAACCTATATCTCTTATCCTAGTTGTAAGCCTCAAAACATTTTTTAGTTTCAATACTATAACAATATGGAAAAATTCCACTTAACTGCTTATGAACAAGATCTATACAAGTAACAATTTATCAAAACTACATATGTATTGATTCACAACCTTTTAGGATATGTAGTGATACCTTGATTCCCAATCCTAGCCCCAAACAAAAAATTACACTCAATTCTTTATTTTGAGAAATATAAGCTTAAGTTTTGTGCAAAACCTCTCTATGATGGTATATATTTTCATTAGGATTTCTATTCATGATGGGTTTTCTTTACCTCAACTAGATATATTGTCTTGTCTTTTTCTTAATGTTGTATGAACTTAAACTATAGTTATCAATAGTTCAAAATTCATGACCCTTAAATTAAAAATAAAAAAAAATACATAAGTCATGTTAGGCTGAAAAAATCCAGGAAGGGAGAACAGAGTAGAAATCAAGTCTATAGTCACTGAGTCACCTCTTTTATAAGCTAATAAAAAGTTTGAGTGTTGAAAAAAGAATACACAAATCTTTTAGTAAACACCATATAGACCTAATAAAAGCTAAAGTTATACTCGTTGGATCCCATGGTTCACATAAAAGTAAGAAAAAATTTACATCCTATCTCTTCACCCCAAATTTGTGTTCAATACATGGTTTTATAGCCTTTAGGGGAACTAAACCCTCCTTTAATGCCATTTTATTCATTAAAACAATTAATTCATTTGGTATTTGAATCATAATAAACCTCTCAGGACTATTACCAATGATCACATTCATCTTTAAGAAACCTCTATTTGGTAATGATCATTGGTTCCATCATATTCAACCTTACTTACTAGAGTAATATTCATCCTAAGGAGAAGGTCTTCTAAACTCCGTATACTCTAAAAAAATCACATCAAAACACACCATTATAATTTGGTCCATGGTTATCCCCTACATAACTATTCTATACCATTATATCCCAATTCAAATACTTCAAGTTATGATTTACACATTCTATAGTTCAACCATTCAAGTGGATTCAAATACCCACGATGCTACACACTCATGAATTATACCCAATTTTAAAGAGGCAATATGATATACTATGCTTAAACATTTTTTTACTTGTTGTGTTAACCTAAGCTGCATGATACATTGGTTTGAGATTCATTACCCAAAACCGTATGAAACTACCCCTAAAGATGTTTACATCCATGGCATTGGGAACTCATTCTTGTCGGGTTTAATCATTCCCTTGACTCTGGGAAAACAACCTCATCATTTGGTTAAAGATGTTTGAACTTAAAACCAAATATAGTGGTTCAACATTCATGACCTAAAACTACCCATGTGAAGAGTCATAATGCTCTATAAGATTAAAACCCGCAAAGGTAATCCTAAGGAAAATTCAAGTCCTCACTCTCTAGGCATGAACCTTAAAAATACTATGAAGGATTGAGTATTTTAAAATGAAAAAGGCATAAAACTATCCAATTTAAAAATCAATAATGGGTATCCTCAGAAAAAGATAATCTCTAACCCAGAAATTCTCCACCATCCAATGCTTAAAAGAAAGTTCAAGTTAAAAGGAAAGAGACTCAAAAGCTTTTGGGGTTCACCAAATAGTCCCAACAAAAGTCAATCCATGCTTTCTAGGTCCCTCAACCCAGAAAAAATATATAATATTTCTATTCCCCTCACAATTGATTCAGTTCACCCATTTGAAATGTGTGAGGATACCATTTTAGGGTATGTGAGACCTCTTGGAAATTAGAATCCTTATTAAAACTTATCCCTACACGATCATTATCACATCGAGTCATTCATCATATATATATCTGAATTGAATTACTCTAATTTTATGGTGATGATACCTCTTCCTATACCCACCCATGAGCCATTCATAGGAGGAGATAACATCCAAATCTGAATAGACCAACTTTAGTGTTACAGAGATGGTACTTATGTCTATACTCATCTGTGATCACATGCCTAAGAGGAAATCATACCCGAGTAAAGTGTTTGCGAATCACAATTGAGTTAATCATTTATAGTTCAATGTTTAGGATGATTTAGTTTACCATGATACTTTTCTTCATAATTTTCATGAATTATAATGAATTTATGATCAAAATGGTATATGAGAATTGAATAATTGACAATTATGGAAAGGAATGGTTTTGTTATTTTCATAGATAAAAATAGAAAGATGAGAATCCACACATTGGAGTCTCTCCTAAGAAAGTATGATATATTAAAAAATCCCTCTATATTAGGAAAGGATATTAATGACCATGGTAATCATAACAACTAGTTTTTATGTTGATCATAAAATAATAAGGGGGGTTATCCAAAAGTTAGACCATTACCTTGATTTTCAAAAAATGGGAGGAATAATAAAATATCCATGGAAGAATTTGGTTGGATGAGAACTGAAAGTCATATAACATAAAGCGATAGGAATTAATTTATTATTTAATGTTTATGCACTTGGAATCCTCAAATTCTTCCAATGGAAGCACATACTTAATCATTATAGTGATTTTGTAATTTTTATATTAGGTGGAGTCAATATTAATTATCACTTATTATAAGTGTGTTCACATCCTTAATACATGAGAGTTACATTTTTAAATATCTTCTACAAGATTGAACATTATATAATGAAGTTGTTCCTCTTTAGTAATCTTCCATTTTAGCATCAGGGTGTCTCACTCCATAGGTTCCCCTGGGAGATTCATGATTTTGAAATAATGAATATCCCTCTATTAGATTAATTTTTTTTTAGCTACTAGGATTTTATGAATGATAGAATATACATATTTCTAGTCAAAGCCTCTATTTAATAGGCCTGTGAATATGTGGGATAACCAAGATTATTTTCTCCCCATCTCAGTGAGTGGGGTTTGGGCGATTAAAACATGAATTTTATAACATTACCTCTCCCGTGTGAGTAAGTTCATGGTGGAAGTCTCTATGAAAGGAGTTTCCTCATCCTCTATAATTAAGATATTTTTTACGTTAAGTTAAATTATGGTGAAGGCTCGTGTGGCTGATGAGGATGAAACCATGACTTGGTTTTGGACTCCTATATCAAGGGGGACCATCTAGCGGAGGTATAATAAAAAAAGATGTTATAAAAGTATATGGATTCCAATTCCTATAGAGATTCCTTATGAACATCCTATTTTAAAGGATCATAAACCACAATACCATGTTCAACTATAGGCATACCCTCTTTATTAGTTGTAAATAAAACTCAAAAACATCTTTAATTCACTTTTCCTCATCCTAAAACAATCTAGTGGTATGGGAGGGAGGACCTTGTGTGTGTGGGGTAACTCCATTAAATATCATAACACTTTAACATTGGGATAATAACTGGCATTAATCCAAAGATATATTGATGAGTGCCTTGGATAGCATTAGGGTGATTGGAGTTGCATTATCCATACTTGTCATCATTTTCAAAAATAGATGTAGGATTATTAAGTACTGTTTACAACACTCTTTATGAATTGAATATGAGTTGACCACCTATATTCACTGAAACTTGTTTTTGAGACTATAAGGGGAGTATGTATCATAGATAAATATCTTGTAAGCCCTTGCTATAAGTTCTCCATCTTATAGTTCAATATTTTATGAATGGGTGATAGTTGAGTCATTGATACTCACCATGAGCTTGATGATGGGATATTCATAGGCGTTGAAGTCGAACCAATAATAGTCCCCTAAGAGATGATTCATAGTTTTTAAAACCATTCCTATTAGTTAAATTCCCATTATGTTCAATAATTTAGGTCTGTAGGAAAATTAAGTATCCAATAGTATGTTCTTATGGAACATAGAAACCATAGTGTACCACTATCTAACCATGGAAGAATTGGATTAGGCTGTAAGTATTATGAGGGGCATAAACTTGTTAAACATGTCTCAAAACCTTATACAACCTCCCAAAGATGGAATAATAAGGTTTACAATAATCCTTGAAGATAATTATTCCACCAACATAAAGGTATTTTTACTCACTATAGTATAAACATATTAGGATTGTAAAAACCATCCAATGAGAATAATTACTAGAATATCCAAAAACTAGAGATCTAGGATCAACTCTGACTTGGATCAGTAAACCCACATTTTGTATTGGATGTTATTAAGTATGGACTAATAAGTGTTTTGGGACCCACCAGCACGTTGATTTGGGTAAGACCTTAGAATATTTCCCTTGGTCATGACCCATGGGGGAGAAATAATATATTTATCCATGAATTGAGGAGTATATTAAGATATTAGAGAATTTATTTCTTTAGTTACTCCTCAAATGGTCTTAGTAAGTCCCTCACCAGGATGGGGGTTTTCTTGAATCCATCTTAGGTGTCACGATCTGTAAAGACCCGTAAAATTCAAGGAAATTTTTTTCCTTAATTTTCTTTGGAATTTTACAAGGATGCAGTTCTGACGGCACATGATTCCGAGGCCTGGTGTGACCATAATCATTTTCTGAAGTTTGGCTTGGGTACGTTCAGTGAACGAACGAGCGGGTTTTTCTAACTTTTGAACCGGTACTCGGAATTGAATTCTGAGGGCACCGATGGAATCGCAGCGCCGATATTTGCTTATAAACGCCTATTCCGGAGTTGCGTTTGCTCGGGTGTGGTTTTTAATTTTTGGGGTTAAGTGAAGAAAATAAAATAAAGTGGTGCGACAACTTTATTTTATTTCACTTAAAGCCACTTAAAGCCACTTAAAGCTGCTTAAGCTGAGTTGAAGCGGATAGGGTGGAACCCAAAATATCCTACCCTCTTGGTAGGATATTTGTGAGGTGGGGCCCACATGAGCCCCACCGTTTCTTTTCCTCTAAGTAACACACCCACGAAAACTCATCTTTAATGAAAGTCAACTGGTGCATTTTCTAAAACTCTTAACGCCCCTCTTAAATGGATTGTTAAGACGTTACCATTAATTCACTGAATTAATGGTTCGTTTCTTAGCTTGTTTTCAAACTGTTGGAATATTAATAAAATAAGACCAACACACTTTTCTCTTGGGTGCGGTTTCTTGAGAGGATTTGGAGAATCTGTATCTTCATCCTCCTTCATGAAGAACGCGAAGAACGCCGGCATTCGATGAAAGGAGACGAAGAACGCCGAACCCTCGGAGATCAACGATGTGATGCCGTGTACCGCGACGCCGGCGATTCTTCTCCCACGACGTTCTTCTTCGACGTTCCTTCTTCCGTGACAAATCTTTGATCATTAGTTGAGGTAGGATATTACGGATCTTTTTAAATTCCTTTGTGGATTTTATCCTTAACATGGATTTAATTCGTGAAATTAAATCTGTGTGTTTTCTTTAACCCTCGGAGATCTTCAACGCGACACCGTATACCGCGACGACACGACTCCCTTCCGCGACGCGGCGATCCTCTTCTTCCGCGACGGTGGATTCCGCGAAGAACTCTCGTTCGACGACAACGATGAGGTAGGGTTTGTTCCTTTTTAAATCTTTGTGATTTATATCCCCGGTAGTTAATTAAGAATGTTGTGAGACTTTAAAAAAACGCTAACGCTGTGGGTGTGGAAAAATGAACAAGTCCGAACCCACCACCCTTTTGTTTGTTATGCGCAGATTGGCAGGCGATGAAAAACGGGGCCGCAAGTTAATTTTGAAGGCTTTGCAGTGAAGAAAGAGCCTCAGGATGAGCACTAGCGAAGACCACGCGCAAATCGGACCACCGGAGCCCGTCCAGTGGTCCGCGGAAGCCCCCGCCGGCGCGCCACGTTGGCACGGCGGCGCCGGCGGCCGGCCGCCATGATGCGGTGGCACCCGGAGCGCCACCGGGAAGACCTACCATGGTTGAAGCTGCGGCGGCACTGGCCGGTCCTGCGGCCGTACGGGACCACGGAGGAAGGACGCGGCCTTGCCGCGTCCGTTGGTGAGAGGCGGCCCCCCACGCGTGGCCGCAGAACCATCAAGGGGGGGCAGCGCCCCCTTGCACCCGCTCGGCCATTACGGTCGAGCCGCCAGGCGACGGGGCCGCGCCCGCGCCGGCCGGGTTGGACCCGGACCTGGGTTGGGTTGACCCGGTTCGGGCCGACCCAGGGGGGGTTGGGCCGGGTCGGTCCGGGCCCAGACCCCCCGTTTTCAGACCTTTTCGGACTTTTGCCCATATCTTGAGCTAAGAGCCTCCGATCGATGTGCTATCAGGGGTGATGCGATCCTTGGATCGAGACGGTCGTTTCGGTATATCGAACTCAAGGTTTTGGAGTACTTTGGGTTCGGCCGGGTTGGTTCATACATGAAACCAACCGGGCCCTCGGAGTGGAAACACTCATAACTTGAGCTCCGGACGTCCGATTTACGTGACGTTGACTTTGATGGATTCCTCTAAGTGAGATGGATCTTTTGGCTTACTCCGCCCAAGGTTTGGACGTAGGTGGAGTATGGTCGGGTTGGTTTTGACTTAAAAACCAACCTGGCCCCTGGGAGGGAAAAGTCAATAACTCTCAGACAGGGCATCCGATTGACGCGCCGTCTGTTGCGTTGAGTTACTGTTGACGATACGGAACTTTTGGATACATCAACTTCGAACTTTGTGTCAGTTGATGTATCAGCCTCTCGGCTCGTGGAGCGGACCCTCCCGAATGAGCTTTCTCTGTGCGGGAACCCTAGAGCTGGCTGCGACTGCGACGATGATGAAAATAGTAAGGGAATCCTCCCTGTTTTTGGCAGTGGCCACTACGGTACATCTTGGAATACATCAACTCCGGACTACATGTCAATTGATGCATCGACCTCTTAGCTCGTGTAGTGGACCCTCCCGGAACGAGCATGCTGTGTGTGGAAACCCTAGATCCAGTTGAGACTTGATGATTGCTGATCGAACAACTCGGTGTGTTACGGATAGCCCAGTGGGGAGCGCTTGGTTGTAGCAGCAGACCCACGACGGAGGAGCGCTTGGTTGTATCGGCAGACCCGTGGTACTCAACAGAAGGAGTACCTCTGGAGGCTATGAGGGGGAGCGCTTGGTTGTAGCGGCAGACCCACGACGGAGGTGCGCTTGGTTGTAGCGGCACGGGGGAGCGCTTGGTTGTAGCGGCAGACCCACGATGGAGGTGCGCTTGGTTGTAGCGGCACAGGGGAGCGCTTGGTTGTAGCGGCAGACCCACAATGGAGGTGCGCTTGATTTTAGCGGCACAGGGGAGTGCTTGGTTGTAGCGGCAGACTCACGACGGAGGAGTGCTTGGTTGTAGCGGCATGGGGGATCGCTTGGTTGTAGCGGAAGACCCACGATGGAGGAGCGCTTGGTTGTAGCGAAAAACCGTGGTACTCAACAGAAGGAGTACCACTAGGGGCTATGAGGGGGAGCGCTTGGTTGTAGCGGCAGACCCATGGTGGGAAGCGCTTGGTTGTAGCAGCAGGCCCACAATACTCGATAGGTGGAGTACTACAACAGTCCAAGGTTAGAGGGAAGAACTTGGTTGTAGCGGCATACCCACTGTACTTGATGGAGAAGGAGTTTCCCAATAGCTATGGTTTCAACTTCATGATCAATCCTGTGTGGTTCATTGCAGGGGTTAGTACCTATCGATCCTTTTTGGGTCTGGCGTCTTAGATGAATCAGTGGAAGTATCTAATCATCTCTATTGTCATATGAAGAAGTACTTGTGTGAGCTGAATCCTATTTTGCTTTCCTTTGTAGATTGTGTTGTGCTATCCTGTGTGGATTTAAGTTTTTCTTTCCTGTGTGGACTGGGTTGTACTTGGTCTCGGATGTTGGAGCTGAACGAGAATTGGTGACTTAGGTATATGTATGGGCATATACCTAAGCAGTGTCTAATGTTACTTCATGATTGTATCTTTCCTTTGTGGATTATACCTTGTGGATTCTGGGAGACCTTCGGGGGTCTCGGGGTCCCTACTGAGTAGCTTATACTCACCCCTGCATGGGCTATGCCCGCACTACGTTGTGTTGGTTGCAGACGGCGGACAACGCTGATCGTGGTTGAGGCTTGCGGAGTAGTACGGTACCTAGAGGTGGACCACTAGGCGGGACGTACTCGGAGTGGACGGTTGGACCCGAGGAGCTGTGGAGGCTATCTGTACTCACCCTTCAGGTGGGAGTCCCAGTGGACGGATTGAGGTTGCGGCTTTACTTTTCAGTTGTTGTTTTCCCTTTCGAGTTGTACTTTACTTTCATTTTGGGTTTGTATTCTGGACCACATACTTTTCCGCACTTACTGTTGTACTCAGTTTTTACTTAGTGTTTGCCTCTTCTACTTGCTTGCTCTATGGTGTTTTTTTACTTTACAAAGGAAATGCCTTCCCTTTTTACTGGGATTTATGCCTTGGTCCTAGTCGCCAGCCCTTGGCCTATGGAAGGTGGGCTTGGGGTAGTCACGACACGGGCCCCGAGGACGGGTCGTGACAAATTGGTATCAAAGGAGTTTGGTTCTACCACAGAACCTTGGGACTCTGATCTTTTCTATGTGAAGAAATAGTGTTAAGTGTATTGAGTGTGGTTATCAGTCCAGGGAGTCCAGTGTTGGTGCAGCGGCCGACGTATCCGTACACCAGGACCCTGACTTCTGATTTCCGACTTAATGCACGAAGACATTGATTGCATGTGTGTTTCAAGTTTTCTTTGTGATTACTTTGTGTCATATCACCAGGTATACTGTTCTGATCGTGGTGCACCTATTTCCTTTTCAGGATGGCCCCACGACGGCAGCCAGCTAGGGTTCCGAGAGTTGAGCATGACGACAGCCTGCCGAGCGATGAGGCCTCGGTACAAGGCCCTTTGACAGCTGAGGCACCGGCGATACCTCAACCCGCCGAGCCACCGATGCTTCCAGCCCCAGCCGCTGACGATGCACGTCGCCTTAGAGCACTTCATGAGTTCCAGCGCCAAAGACCGCCCAGGTTCCATGGGGAGATGGACCCCCAGGCAGCCGAGGACAGGCTGGAGGCAGTGGTACGGGGTTTTAGGTTAGTGAGGACACCAGCGGACCTCATGGTGATCCTCGCAGCGAGCCTACTGCACGCGGTGGTAGGCTGATGGTGGAGCTTGATGCTCCAGGTGCACGATGAGGCATCTATCCTCTGGACGAACTTTGAGAGCCTCTTCCGCTCGGAGTTCGTCCCAGCCACCCTCCGTGCGGTGTGCATCCAGGAGCAACTACAGCTGCGGCATGGAAACATGATAGTAGCCCAGTACGCGGTGAGGTTTACCGATCTCTCACGCTATTCCACAGACATGGTACGAGACCCATTCTTCAGGGCCCGAACCTTCGAGCAGGGGATTAGGCGAGAGATCAGAGCTTCAGTTGTATCTCACAGCATTCTGACACAGACAAGGGTGCTGGAGCGAGCCCTCTTAGTAGAGAGTTTCCTTGCTGAGCAGTATCCAGAAGCAGGACCCACCTCTATCCGGCATACAGTAGAGTCTTCTGCAGCGGGCAGTAGACAGATGACGCAGGGGTCCAAGAGGACTAGAACTACAGGTGGTCGACCGCATGACACAGGATCGTTTGTGAAAGGCACCCGAGGTGGACAACGACTTACCATGAGTGGACAGTGTTACTCTTGCGGCGGGGTAGGTCACATGGCTCGTGACTGTCCGACCCCCCATACGGATGACCAATAGATGAACGAAGGACCTCCCAGGAAGAGGCAGAGGTTCGATCGAGGCCAATCGTATTGAGAAGGAGACCGTGGCAGGGGAGATGGCCATGCAGCTGTAGGTGGATGACGCTTCGAGGTGTTGCCACCACCACCACCAGGAGGTCCACCCCGACCACAGGGAGCTGGTGGACATGGGAGAGATCAGCTTCAAGCTGCTGAGGCCTACGATCATGGAGCTCTGAGAGTAGATGGACAGGAGCGGGACTAGCTCCAGACCTGGAGACTTTTGTTTATGCTGCTTCTAGCGTTGTTGATGTTTGTTTGTAGATGTTTTGTGTCTTTGTACTTTGAGATGAAGTTATAAAAGACACTTTTCTTTTGGCGTCTACCTTCCTGTCCTCTCTTTATGTTGTTACTAAGAGGTTCCGGTTTAAAAACCGTTGACTTGACCCTCACTTTGAGATACCTACTGGAGGATACCCAGTGACCACACACTGATGCTGACAGTGTGACTCAACCCTTGGAGGCGAGAGTAACGGTTGGATCTCTTGGAAGTAGCGTCGAGGCCTTACGACGTCATCCTTGGCATGGGTTAGTATCATCCTGTTAGGTGGAGAGTGATGGCAAGAGGGGGGGTGAATTGCCTTTTAAAAAATTTTAACAATTTAAAGTCAAAGTTAAAAGTGCAGCGGAAATAAAAGAGTCAAGACACAAAGCTTGATAACAGAGTTCGGCTTAAACCAAAGCCTACATCTCCGCTCCCAACTCAACCGTTGAGAGATTTACTACCGCTTGCTTTTTAATGGTTTTAGCAAGAAACCCACTAGACTTTAAGGTAGTCTAGAACCTATTACAGCTTGCTTTTAATGGTTATGCAAGAACCCACTTGCTTTTAATGGTTGAGCAAGAACCCACTAGCCTTCTTACAGGTGAAGGCTAGCTCACCTATGACTCAAGACTTTTAAAGGGAAGGATTGACTAACCTCTTCACACCTTGAAGGTGGTGTGAAAACCCAAATGAAAGGGAGATGAGAGAAAGAGGGGTTTGTAGGCACAAACCCAAATTGATGCTCAAAATAATTAAAACAATGAAAAACCGTAATGGGGAGAAGCCTTGGGCGCCAAAGGATTGATTGGTGATGAAGAAGGGCGCTCCCAAGCTTCTATGGTGGTGCTCCTTGATTGTGGAATTGAGTTGGAGCAATTGAGGTTCCTTGAAGCAATCCGCCGGAGGTTCTCCAAATGATGGAAAAATGTTCCCGTGGGCTTCCTTGTGTTTTCGGGGCTTCCTAGTCCTTTATTTATAGAGGGGGAACCCTCAAATGGCCTTTGGGGGTCTTCGGAGCCGTTGGAGAGGCCTTCGGAGCCGTTGGGAGTCAAGGAGACAAGTCTGGTCAAAGCCCAATGGCTAGTTTGACTGGATCTACCGGCTGACCAGTGCTTGGCCACCGGTTGGCCGGTGCTTTGAAAATGGAAGAGGGCTTCTGTCCAGGCGCCACCGGCTAGCCGGTGAGGAGGCCACCGGTTGGACGGTGCTGAGACAGTAGCTGACCCATTCTGTCTGGGTTCCACCGGTTGGCCGGTGGTCTGGACAGAGGGATGCCTTCTGTCCAGGCTCCATCGGCTGGCCGGTGGTCATCCACCGGTTGGCCGGTGGACTGAAAATCAGTCCACTTTCAGTCCTTCTTGGCCCAATTCCTTGGCAACCTTTTTCCTATCAACAAAAACAATTAATAAAAGATTAGATAAATAAGAGAGTGATTGTGATCATGAAAATTAAACCACGAGGGGTACGAGAGGTACAACAATCTCCCCCTATTTTGATGATCACAATCACCAAAACAAGCAATGTAAAAGACTGAAATGAAAGGCATGCTTTAAATAATAAATTGAAAAGTAAAGCAAAGCATGAGAGAAAGATTTCTCCCCAAATCAACCAAGAATTTCTCCCCCTTTGTGATTATCAAAATAGCACGTGGCATAAAACTTGATTGAGGGAAAGATTGAAAAACAAGATAGAGTTTTTAAAACCAATTGAAATTTTTGAAATTTGAATTGAAAGTTTTGAATTGAAAGTTTTGAAATTGAAAGTTTTGAAAATTGAAAGTTTTGAAATAAAAGTTTGAATGAAAGTTTTGAATTGAAAATTTTGAATGAAAGTTTTGAATTGAAAATTTTGAATTGAAAATTTGAAATAAAAAACGCAAAAAGGCTTAAACGATCCTAACTCCCCCTAAATAAAAACAACAAATCACCGGGGAGAGGATTTTAGAACCGAGACAAATTTTGGTCCGGTGAGACTCGCTAAAAGGGATTTTTCAATCCACACTTTTCTAGTGGCAGGTCTCATCCTATGAAATTCATCATTAAAGAAAATAGTTTTGGGCCTTCCATACCGGGAATTTTTGCAATTGCACTCATAAATTAAGTGCCCGAGTTTTTTACAATAATTGCAAAATTTATATTGGGAGCTCCCCCTTACAAAAATAGTAGGAGCATGGGAAGAGGAAGCTTGCTTGGAATAGCCAAGCCCTTCGGTGGTTCTAGATATGCGTTGGGAACCTAGGAGCTTTGAGAGGTTATGTTCACCTTCGGTGAACTTAGCTAGGGATTCCCTTAAATCCTTGATTGTTTATTCCATAGAATCAACATCGGGAAGGTTTTGGACCTTGAGGGACAATTCCTCCTTTTCTTTGAGAAGTTGTTCCTTTTCGGAAGAATGTTTTTTGAAATTATTTTTTAAAGCAACAAATTTGGAAGAAAGTTCGTGAAAACCTTCCTTCAATTGATCTCTGGAATGTTGGAGATCCTCATAAGACAAATGATTGAAAGAATTTGAAGAACAAGAGGATGAGGAGTCGGAAGAGGTTACCTCATGTAATGCCATTAGACATTTTTTACCGTTGTCACTTGAGGAGGAGGAGGTGGAGGATGTGGAGCTATCACTCCATGTGGCCTTGAATGCCTTCTTCTTTTCCTTTTGCTTGGCCTTTTTCTTGTTGAGTGGACAATCGGGCTTGTAATGGCCTTTCTTGCCACACCCGTAACATGTTACCTCGGGCTCGGATTTTTCGTTGGGTTGAGCCTTGCGGGATTTCTTCTTCTTGTGCTTCTTCATGAATTTGTGCATTTTGCGGGCAATATTATCCATTTCTGAATCGCCGCTTGAAGAGGAAGATGATGAGGAGGAGGAGCTTTCTTCTTTTTGAACTTTGAAGGAGATGTTCTTTGGAAATTTGATCGGTTTGCCTTCCTTTTCAGCTTGCCTCCTCATGGTGATCTCATAGGTCATGAGGGATCCGATGAGCTCTTCGACCGACATGTTCTTGATGTCTTTTGCTTCTTGGATTGCCGTGACATTTGGTGCCCATGTGCTTGGTAGGATCCAAAGGATCTTCTTGACCATCGTTTCTGCAGACACATCATCTCCAAGAGATTTTCTTCCATTGCAAACGTCAGTAAAACGAGTAAACATTTCAGAAATATTTTCAGATGGATGCATGGTAAAAGACTCAAAGTCTTGACGATACATATCCAATCGAGTATCCTTAACTTTGTTGGTCCCCTCATGGGTAACCTCCAATAGTTTCCAGATTTTATGAGATGAGGTGCAAGTGGAAACTCGATTGAATTCATTACGATCAAGGCCGCAATGAAGAGCGTTCATGGCTTTTCCATCAAGCTCGAAATTTTTAATATCGGCTTGAGTCCATTTGGATTCATCGGGAGAAGAGAGAGAGTAACCATGCATGACAATTTTATAAATAGGATAACCAATACTTCTAAGAAATGTAGTCATGCGGGTTTTCCAATAGGTATAGTCGGTTCCATCAAAGAATGGAGCACGACCCAAAGAATAACCTTCGGGGGTGAAAGAAGTTGAGGCCATCACAAAGGATCTTGAATTTGAAACCAGTGAAGGTATTACTCAAATTTTGGCTCTGATACCAATTGTTAGGCGGAGAGTGATGGCAAGAGGGGGGGGGGGTGAATTGCCTTTTAAAAAAATTTAACAATTTAAAATCAAAGTTAAAAGTGCAGCGGAAATAAAAGAGGCAAGACACAAAGCTTGATAACGGAGTTCGGCTTAAACCAAAGCCTACGTCTCCACTCCCAACTCAACCGTTGAGAGATTTACTACCGCTTTCTTTTTAATGGTTTTAGCAAGAAACCCACTAGACTTTAAGGTAGTCTAGAACCTATTACAGCTTGATTTTAATGGTTATGCAAGAACCCACTTGCTTTTAATGGTTGAGCAAGAACCCAATAGCCTTCTTACAGGTGAAGGCTAGCTCACCTATGACTCAAGCCTTTTAAAGGGAAGGCTTGAATAACCTCTTCACACCTTGAAGGTGGTGTGAAAACCCAAATGAAAGGGAGATGAGAGAAAGAGGGGTTTGTAGGCACAAACCCAAATTGATGCTCAAAATAATTAAAACAATGAAAAACCGTAATGGGGAGAAGCCTTGGGAGCCAAAGGATTGATTGGTGATGAAGAAGGGCACTCCCAAGCTTCTATGGTGGTGCTCCATGATTGTGGAATTGAGTTGGAGCAATTGAGGTTCCTTGAAGCAATCCGCCGGAGGTTCGCCAAATGATGGAAAAATGTTCCCGTGGGCTTCCTTGTGTTTCCGGGGCTTCCTAGTCCTTTATTTATAGAGGGGGAACCCTCAAATGGCCTTTGGGGGTCTTCAGAGCTGTTGGAGAGGCCTTCGGAGCCGTTGGGAGTCAAGGAGACAAGTCTGGTCAAAGCCCAACGACTAGTTTGACTGGATCTACCGGCTGACCGATGCTTGGCCACCGGTTGGCCGGTGCTTTGAAAAAGGAAGAGGGCTTCTATCCAGGCGCCACCGGCTGGCCGGTGAGGAGGCCACCGGTTGGCCGGTGCTGAGACAGTAGCTGACCCATTCTGTCTGGGTTCCACCGGCTGGCCGGTGGTGGGACACCGGTTGGCCGGTGGTCTGGACAGAGGGATGCCTTCTGTCCAGGCTCCATCGGCTGGCCGGTGGTCATCCACCGGTTGGCCGGTGGACTGATAATCAGTCCACTTTCAGTCCTTCTTGGCCCAATTCCTTGGCAACCTTTTGCCTATCAACAAAAACACTTAAAACAAGATTAGATAAATAAGAGAGTGATTGTGACCATGAAAATTAAACCACGAGGGGTACGAGAGGTACAACACATCCATGATGGGATTGACTATATTAGGTGAAGAACGTGGTTCATCCAGGGGATGAGACCAGATTTATCGTCTCAGAAAAGAAGAAATCTCAGCAGCTCTTGTAGGACCAGAAAGGTCCAAGTCATCCATGAGCGGATGAGGACAGCTTAGAGCCGGAAAAAGTCTTGTGCTGATAGAAGGCGGAGGACACTAGAGTTCAAGGATGGCGACCACGTCTTCTGGCGTGTCTCACCTCGACATGGATTACATAGATTTGGCCGAGGCGGCAAGTCGTCTCCACACTTCATCGGACCATTACAGGTCCTCAGCAGGATTGGCGAGGTGGCTTATCACTTGGCTCTACCACCTCAGTTGCACCGGGTGCACGACGTCTTCCACGTATCTCAACTGAGGAGATACGTGCACGACCCGATGCATATCTTTGACCATGGGGAGCTAGACGTTGATGATGAGGTGACTTTTTCGGAGGTCCTGGTGGATATAGAGGATTGAAAAGAGTGGGTCCTGCGTGGATGATCGATTCCTCTAGTGCGCATCAGATGGCAGCACGGGAACCTCCAGATGAGCACATGCGAGCAGAAGGCTCAGATGCGTGCTCAGTACCGCTTTTGTTTCCCTAGTTTATGATGTATTTTTATGGGGACGTAAAGCCCTGTGGTGGGAGTGATGTAAAGACCCGTAAAATTCAAAGAAATTTTTTTTCTTAATTTTCTTTGGAATTTTACAAGGATGCAGTTTCTGACGACAAATGATTTCGAGGCCCGGTGTGCCCGGAATTATTTTCGGAAGTTTGGCTCGGGTACGTTCAGTGAACAAACGAGCGGGTTTTTCTAACTTTTGAACCGGTGCTCGGAATCGAATTCTGAGGGCACCGATAGAATCGCAGCGCCGATATTTTCTTAGAAACGCCTCTTCTGGAGTTGCGTTTTCTCGAGT
Organism: Viscum album; assembly: GCA_963277665.1. NCBI lineage: Eukaryota > Viridiplantae > Streptophyta > Magnoliopsida > Santalales > Viscaceae > Viscum > Viscum album. The sequence continues at coordinate 23,996,934 of OY728132.1, read as the reverse complement.
GTGGTTTTTAATTTTTATGGTTAAGTGAAGTAAATAAAATAAAGTGGTGCGAAAACTTTATTTTATTTCACTTAAAGCCACTTAAAGCCACTTAAAGTTTCTTAAGCTGAGTTGAAGCGGATAGGGTGGAACCCAAAATATCTTACCCTCTTGGTAGGATATTTGTGAGGTGGGGCCCACACGAGCCCCACCGTTTCTTTTCCTCTAAGTAATGCACCCACGAAAACTAATCTTTAATGAAAGTCAACCGGTGCGTTTTCTAAAACTCTTAACTCCCCTCTTAAATAGACTGTAAAGACGTTACCATTAATTCACCGAATTAATGGTTCGTTTCTTAACTTGTTTTCAAACTGTTGGCATATTAATAAAATAAGACCAACACACTTTTCTCTTGGGTGCGGTTTGTTGAGAGGATTTGGAGAATATTTATATTCATCCTCCTTCACGAAGAACGCGAAGAACGCGAATAATGCTGGCCTTCGACGAAAGGCGACGAAGAACGCCGAACCCTCAGAGATCAACGACGTGACGCCGTGTACCGCGACACCGACGATTCTTCTCCCGCGACGTTCTTATGCGACGTTCCTTCTTCCGCGACAAATCTTCGATCATCTTTTGAGGTAGGAGATTACAGATATTTTTAAATTCCTTTGTGGATTTTATCCTTAACATGGATTTAATTCGTGAAATTAAATCTGTGTGTTTTCTTTAACCCTCGGAGATCGTCGACGTGACACCGTATACCGCGATGACGCGACACCCTTCCGCGACGCGATGATCCTCTTCTTCCGCGACGATCGATTCCGCGAAGAACTCTCATTCGACGACAACGAAGAGGTATGGGTTGTTACTTTTTAAATATTTGTGATTTATATCCCCGGTTGTTAATTAAGAATGTTGTGAGACTTTAAAAAAATGCTAACGCGGTGGGTGCGGACCAACGAACAAGTCTGAACCCACCGCCCTTTTGTTTGTTATGCGCAGATTGGCGGGCGACGACAAACGAGGCCGCAAGTTAATTTTGAAGGCTTTGTAGTGAAGAACGAGTCCCGGGATGAGTACTGGCGAAGACCGCGCGCAAATCAGACCACCAGAGCGCGTCTGGTGGTCCACGGAAGCCCCCGCCGGCGCGCCGCGCCGGCAGGAAGACCCGCCACGGATGAAGCTGCGGTGGCGCTGGCCGGTCCAGCGGCTGCGCGGGACCGTGGAGGAAGGAAGCGGCCCTGCTGCGTCCATTGGCGAGAGGCAGCCCCCCACGCGGGGCCGCAGAACCATCAAGGGGGGGCGACGCCCCCTTGCACCTGCTCGGCCGTTACGGCCGAGCCGCCAGGCGACCAAGCCGCGCCTGCGCCGTCCGATCCAAGTCGCGCCCAGGATGGGCCGGGCCACCCAGACCGGGCCAGGCCACGCCGTTCGGGTCGGTCCGGGCCCAGACCCTCCATTTTCGGACCTTTTCGGACTTTTGCCCATATCTTGAGCTACGTGCCTCCGATCGACGCGCCGTCAGCGGCGATGTGATCCTTGGATCGAGACGGTCATTTCAGTATATCACACTTAAGGTTTCGGAGTACTTTAGGTTCGGCCGGGTTGGTTCGTACACGAAACCAACCGGGCCCTCGGAGTGGAAACACTCATAACTTGAGCTCCAGACGTCCGATTTATATGTCTTCGACTTTGATGGATTCGTCTAAGTGAGACGGATCTTTTGTATTACTCCGCCCAAGGTTTGGACGCAGGTGGAGTACGATCGGGTTGGTTTTGACTTAAAAACCAACCAGGCCCCTGGGACCGAAAAGTCATTAACTCTCAGACCGGGCGTCCGATTGACGCGCCGTCTGTTGCGTTGAGTTCCTGTTGATGATACAGAACTTTTGGATACATCAACTCCGGACTTTGTGTCAGTTGATGTATCAGCCTCTCTGCTCGTGGAGCGGACCCTCCCGAACGAGCTTGCTGTGTGCGGGAACCCTAGAGCTGGCTGCGACTGCGACGATGATGAAAACATTACGGGAATCCTCCGTGTTTTCGGCAGTGACCACTACGGTAAACCTTGGAATACATCAACTACAGACTACATGTCAATTGATGCATCGACCTCTTAGCTCTTGTAGTGGACCCTCCCGGAATGAGCATGCTTTGTGCGGAAACCCTAGAGCCGGTTGAGACTTGACGACTGCTGATCGAACGAATCAGTGTGTTACGGATAGCCTAGTAGGGAGCGCTTGGTTGTAGCGGCAGACCCACGGCGTAGGAGTGCTTGGTTGTAGCGGCAGACCCGCGGTACTCAACAGAAGGAGTACCTCTGGAGGCTATGAGGGGGAGCTCTTGGTTGTAGCGGCAGACCCACGATGGAGGTGCGCTTGGTTGTAGCGGCACGGGGGAGTTCTTGGTTGTAGAGGTAGACCCACGATGGAGGTGTGCTTGGTTGTAGCGGCACGGGGGAGCACTTGGTTGTAGCGGCATACCCACGACGGAGGTGCGCTTGGTTGTAGCAGCACGGGGGATCTCTTGGTTGTAGCGGCAGACCCACGACGGAGGAGCGCTTGGTTGTAGCGGCACGGGGGAGCGTTTGGTTATAGCGGTAGACCTACGACGGATGAGCGCTTGGTTGTAGCGACAAACCATGGTACTCAGCAAAAGGAGTACCACTAGGGGCTATGATGGGGAACACTTGGTTGTAGCGGCAGACCCATGGTGGGAAGCACTTGGTTGTAGCAGCAGGCCCACAGTAATCGATAGGTGGAGTACTACAGCAGTCCAAGGTTAGAGTGAAGTGCTTAGTTGTAGCGACATACCCACTGTACTTGATGGAGAAGGAGTTTCCCAATATTTATGGTTTAAAATTCCTGATCGATCCTGTGTGGGTCATTGCGGGGGTTAGTACCTATCGATCCTTTGTGGGTCTGGCGGCTTAGATGAATCAGTGGCAGTATCTGATCATCTCTATCGTCATATGAAGAAGTACCTGTGTGAGCTGAATCCTATTTTTCTTTCCTTTTTGGATTATATTGTGCTATCCTGTGTGGATTTACGTTTTTCTTTCCTGTGTGGAATGGGTTGTACTTGGGCTCAGATGTTGGAGCCGAACGAGAATTGGTGACTTAGGTATATGTATGGGCATATACCTAAGCAGTGTCAGATGTTACTTCGTGATTGTATCTTTCCTTTGTGGATTATCCCTTGTGGATTCTGGGAGACCTTCGGGGGTCGCGGGGTCCCTACTGAGTAGCTTATACTCACCCCTGCACGGGCTATGCCCTCACTACGTTGTGTTGGTTGCAGACGACAGACAGTGCTGATCGTGGTTGAGGCTTGCGGAGTAGGACGATACCTGGAGGTGGACCACTGGGCGGGACGTACTCGGAGTGGACGGTTGGACCCGAGGATCTGTGGAGGCTCTCTGTACTCACCCTTCAGGTGGGAGTCCCAGTGGATGGATCAAGGCTGCGGCTTTACTTTTCAGTTGCTGTTTTCCCTTTCGAGTAGTACTTTACTTTCAGTTTGGGTTTGTATTCTGGCTCACATACTTTTCCGCACTTACTTTTGTACTCAGTTCTTACTTAGTGTTTGCTTCTTCTACTTTCTTGCTCTGTGGTGTTTGTTTACTTTACAAAGGCAATGTCTTCCCTTTTTATCGGGATTTAGGCCTTGGTGCTAGTCGCCATCCCCTGGCCTATGGAAGGCGGGCTTGGGGTAGTCACAGCACGGGCCCCGAGGATGGGTCGTGACATGATCAAGGAGAAATTCATCATACATGTCACCTAGAACAGGGAATCCCTTGATGTTATTGACAACCTAGAGACTTATACCCACTTATTCATGTGGTATGTGGAAGGTGTAGGTCTGGGGGAACCACCTGCTAACCGGTTTCAAGATGATATTGTAACTCCAAATATCCTTATAAATTCTGAAATCCATTTGTTTTTCTTTAAAATTGACACATCTTTGGTTCACCCAATATAGCCACAAACACTCTTAAAAGGAATTCCTTCAAGGGGAAAGGTCCTATTGGTGGATCTATCATCTCTTTAGACTCCATTTAGAGGACTGTGGTATGGTATACCTTAGATTTATTACTAACCACTATTTAAGAATGGGACAATAGAATGTGACACCCCATGTATAGTCACATAGATACTTTATCCATAAATAGACATGTTCACCTAGATGATACAATGAGTTAATAAAATTTACACATTAGGGAAGTCCATGTTAGTTTCTAAAATTAGAACATCGATCAATAGGCAAGATCCCTACAATAGAAATTTATTTGACAATGGGTAGTTGAGTAAAATAGGTTTTAGAAGGATTTATTGATTTAGATGGCATAATATGATGATATTATGTAAGTTGAGTTCAACACCACGAACCATCTATTTAATTTAAGCAATGACTTGAACATATGAAATAGTGATTGAAGTGTTGGCCATATTATGTCTGAAAAGGAGTTCAATAGATTATCAAGAAGATACATTATAAATAATGAATATTACCTAAGTTAAAGGATATTCAATCAAGAAAATAACCATTAAAAATTGAAAAAATCAACTTCTTCATTCAAGTGTTTTCATCCAGGTAACCCACCCAGGGTTCTCTAGACAAGTTTCTTTGAAAAATACATCCTTGTTTAGATTCCATCATAAAGCTGTAGGACCCCAGGACACCCTAATAGGGGAGGGCTGAATCAGGGTGACACATTTTTCTTTTAATGTGATGGATCTTGTTCCCACGTTTGTAGGAACTTGTTAAACCTCTATGATGAAAATGATCATAAAGTAAACATTCACATGCAAAGATATGACACAACACTTTTTACTTGGTTCACCACTAAGGGATACGTCCAAGGATCATACGCTGACAGGTTTTCGATTGTACCAAATTCCCCTAAACTTCAATAGATGTGGATTACAAAGGTTCGGGCACAATCACTCTGTCCCAGGATCACCGCCTTTACAAAATTTCAGGGATAGCTCACTGCGTCCCTAGGGTCACTCCCGTTGACTCCCCTTGGCTCACTGTCTTGGGTGATGTCCCAATCAGTTTATAGACATGATAGTCTCTTCATCATCACTAATGAATACATCCTTGGTTGTATAAAGATTCTCTGTTGAAGTCCAACTTCCACCCATAGACAAATCTCACTTTGCACCAACGGTATCTGGAAAACTTTCAGCTTTCACGCAGCCCCAGAAAGACCGACGTACTTCAACAACACCTGGGGCACTTCTCCAAGCTAGCGTGCAAGTTTCAAATCCAGAACACAAGTCCAAAGTTGGCGCGCAATTCCACCTCAACCACTAGCGCGACTCTCACTTCTTCATCACCAAACTTGTGCGACTCACACCCTTTTACCTCCAAACCAATTTTGGCGTGAAACTATCAACTTTTGTGCTTCTTCAAATTCTGGCGCGCAAGTGTCACCAAACCACCTACACGACACCTCCTTCGCCAACTCCAAACTTGCATGACTCACCCCCTTTCTCGCCCATTCCAACTTGGATGCACAACAAACAACTATCGCACAACCTCTACTTGCACGACCCACAACCACTTGCGCGACCACTACACCTATGCGACGGGAGATCTGATTTTCTTTAAGTATGAAATTTATACCAAATGAGGAGGGGTCGACCTCTATTTATAGGAATTTAGATAACTTGTGCGGCGGCGTGCAAGTCTTCCCTTGGCACACAAGTTTCAGCATGCAAGTCTCTGCTGCGCTAGTCACTTGCGCGACCAACCCCAAAACTTGGGCGCCCCCTCTTCCTTTGCCATATTTTGAGGATGTGATCTTGTAAAACAAATGGAGTGCAAGTTTCCAAGCCTCAAATTCTTCAGCGTGCAAGTCTATTTGCCAAAAAAACTTTTCTTCATTTGTCAATTTTGAGGTCCAAAAATTTGGAAAACACTGGAAAATGATGCCACCTTCAATACTGTTATCTACTTGTTTTGTATGACCACTTTTTTGGCACACATTTTTAACTTTCTATGAGGATTGACAACAAACACAAACCATACCATACAACAAATAATACATATAATGACCATGGATCCAATAACATCCCCCTTTGGGTTTATTGGAAATCAGTAAATAAATTCAATAGAGCACCAGCCATAGGAAAACCATAAATGAAAGAATCAACTCAGCCAACACTCTAAGTCTATGTGAGCAATGATCAGTGTAGAAAAAAAGAGGTAAAGCATGAATTGGGTTCTTGTGTTTTGGAATTTTCAATGACGCCCAAGAAATTCTCTTACAGTGTCACAGAAGAATTACATGTCCAATTTATTCCTTCTCATCCTTCTCAGCGACACTGAATTCTCAATGTGTCACAGAAGAAAATGAAATGTGTCATAGAAGAAAATGTGTCACAGAAGCATTACATGCCTAAATTTATTCCTTTCTCCCCCATTAACAAAAAACCCAAAGACCGGTAATTGTTCATTGTTCAGCTCAAACCACACTCCCCCTAGATAGTATCTCCCCCAAAAACCTGTATCACATACATAAAGAGATAAAAAAAATAACATAACTGGGGAGAGGGGTATTGCATAACCTCCTTATGCACTGGGAGGTGGATGAACACCGAGGTTCAACTGATGATTCTCCAACACAGTCACTGACAGTGACTTGGTCAGGATACCATCCACTTGCTCATTAGTACCCACATGATCCATTCTAATCACACCTTGTTCAACTTTCTCTTTGATAAAGTGATACCTAATTTCAATATGTTTTGTATGAGAATGCTGAACCAGATTCTTCATAAGATCAATTGTTCTCTTGTTATCATAGTAAATCACCATTGGTTACTTCGCCTCATCACTAATATCTGTTAATTGTTGCTTCATCCATAGCAGTTGATTGCATGCCATTGTGGCAGATATATACTCAGATTCAGCAGTACTAAGAGAAGTAATTTCTTGTTTATTTCTTAACCAGACGACACATTTATTCCCAAAATAGAATTCTCCACCACTGGTGGAATTTCTGTCCACTACATCGTCAGCCCAGTCAGCATCAGAAAATGCTGATAATTCACTATCTCTTCCTGCAGCAAAGTATAAGCCACAATTGTGAGTACCTTGAATATACCTCATGATTCTATTTACTACTGTCATATGTTCCTCCTTTGGATTACCTTGAAAGCGGGCCGCTAGACATGTTGAAAATACAATATCTGGTCGTGTCACTATCAGGTATAGTAGGATCCCAATTATCCTCCTATACATGGTGGGGTCTACAGATGTCCCATCCTCATGCTTTCGAAGTTTGGTTCCAACTGCAATCGGAGTTGACATTGGTTTGGAGTCTTGCATGTTAAACTTCTTCAACAACTCTCTTGCATACTTTTCCTGAGAAATTAAAGTGTAATCCTTCGTTTGAATGACCTGTAGCCCCAAGAAATATGTGAGCTCTCCAATCATAGACATTTCAAATTCTTATTTAATCTGATTTACAAACTCATCCACTGATTTCTTCTTGCTTCCACCAAATATGATATCATCAACATAGACTAGAACCATGAATTGATCTTTTGGAGATTTCTTCACATATAGATTGTGATCTACTCCGCCTCTTTTGAATTCCAGATTCTTGAGATAAGAATCTAGATGGGAGTACCACGCCCGTGGTGCCTGTTTCAATCCATAAAGTGATTTCTTTAGTTTTAAGACCTTTGTTTCATCAGTACCAAGAAAAAACCCACTGGTTGTTCAATGTAGAATTCTTCTTCGAGTACACCATTTAAGAATTCTGTCTTGACATCCATTTGATATACATTATATCCTCTTTGGAGATCCATGGAAAGGAACAACCTGATTGACTCCAGTCTAGCCCATAGAGCAAAGGTTTCTTTAACATCAACGCCTTCAATCTGGGAGTATCCTTTATATACCAGTCGTGCCTTGTTTCTAATAACACTTCCATGTTCATGAAACTTATTCTTGAAGATCCATTTTGTACCAATCACATTATGAACTTCGGGTCTCTGGAAAAGATCCCATATCCGATTCTTGTCAATCTGATCTAACTCTTCATTCATGGATTTCACCCATGATTCATCCTTTTCAGCTTCTTCAAATGAGGATGGCTTCACAACTGACAGAAATTCATATTGCGTGTTATTCCTCATCCTCCTTGTTTGAGTGTGTGCACTCTTGTCCCCAATTATGTTAGATGGATCAATCTCAGCTCTACGATTTCTCCTGTGCGGTTCAGTTGCATTATCTCCAGCCACAGTTTCTTCTTCATATTCTTCTTCTGAGTCAACATCATGATGTGACTGCTTAGTGTTTTGTACAACTTCCTCTATTTCTGTATTTTTATTTTCTCTATGTTCACTTTGTTCCTAAATTTCTATCATTTCAGCATATGACATCCTTGAAGCATTTGTGGTTTTCTCTTCAATTATATTAACATCACTTCTTTCCACAATCCTTCCTAATTTCTTGTTGAGAAACTTGTAGGCTGTGCTATTCATTGAGTATCCAAGGGAAGTTCCTTCATCTGCATTATCACCATACTTACCTTGATTTCCTTCTTTGTTCCCAATGAAGAAATTACTTCCAAAAACACAAAAGTTTTTCCAAGAGGGTTTCCTTCCATGCCACAATTCATATGGTTTCTTCATCTCACCCATATAAAGTACTGTTCGATTTTGAATATATACCGTGGCTTGAACAACCTCTTTCCAGTAATGTCATGGAATACAAATCTCAATAAGCATAGTTCATGCCATATTGTTCACCTGTCGATTACTACGTTCAACAACTCTATTTTGTTGTGGAGTTATGACATCAACTACCTCATGTTGTATCCCATTCTTCTCCAGTTAATTTTCAAATTCAATGGATGTGTATTCCCCTCTATTGTCAGATCGTAACACTTTGATTGTTCATCCAGTATCATTCTCGGCGATTCACCGATATGTTTTCATGCAGTCAAGCACTTGTCGTTTCCTGTGAATGACCATTACACATGCCATTCTACTATAATCATCTATGAAAAGGAAAAAGTACCTTTCTCTATGAGTTCTGACAACATTTATCGGCCCACATACATCTATATGAATTAGATCAAGAAGATGAGATGCCATTTTCTTCTTTGGCCGATAGGAACTGCAGATTAGCTTTCCATGAATGCAAGCATCACAAGACTTTTCACGCTCACGCTTTAGGATGGGAATGTCCATGAAAATACTCAATTTTGATATTTTCTCCATGTATTGTTGATTGATGTGTCCCAATCTCCGATGCCACAAACTGTTTTCTTCTTCAACAGTCATGTAACAAACATTTCCTTTACTATCAACCTGATACAAGTTGCCTTCTGTTCTACATCCCTTCATAAGTGAATTCCCTGTCTTTCCCTTGATAGTGAAACTTTTTTGATTAAAAGTAACTATAAGTCCTGAGTCACAAAGTTGACTCACTTTGAGTAGATTATGACGTAGGCCATCAACATAAAGGACTTCAGTCTTCTTTAGTTCTCCATTAGCTAGTTCAGTACTTCCACTGCCTTTGATTTTCAGAGCTCCATCATTACCAAATCGTACTGTACCATCAACCTTCCTTTTGATGTATGTTAACATGCCTGCATTACCTATCATATAATACAAGAAACCGCTATCTAGAATCCAAGTGATATTGCTTTTTCTAGATTTGAGGGAAACCACTGCAAGATTGGATTTCTCGATCTTCTTCTTTTCTTTCCAAGAGATATATGATTGAGTATAAGATATTGATGGACTTCTAATTATTTCTTCCACATAATCAGATTCTTCATACCCATAATCTTTTTCCAGAGGAGAAAACCTGTTTGTGAGATCAACACCATATGGTGGGTGAATATTGACACGTCTTTGAGAGTTGTATGGATATCTACTATCGAATCTCTGCCTGCAATACATAGCCTTATGGCCAAAGTTAGAACAATGAAAACAATATCCATAGAAACTATTTCTTCTATAATATGGAGGATATGAAGTCAGTATATTTTGTTGGAGTCCAAGATCTTCCCCATTCAAGTATCTCCTTTCCTCTTCACATTTTGACATGGTATGTCCTGGATAGACATAGAACTGACACTTCATGAGAGGAAATGTTTTCTCACTTGAATTTCTCCTCATGCCTTCTTACTTGGGATAATAGTTGAACTGCCTGTCATTTCTGAAAGTTTGAGGACAATTATAAATTCTTCTTTTAGTTTGGATTGAGGGTTTCTTTTTCATCACTTCAAGTAATGTTTCAACATGTCCAAATTTTATCTTGTCTTTCTTCTGGATCTCTTTACTTCCAGCAGTTGATGTCTCAGCTTCACATACAATTCCACTCTTTCCCATACAAGTGGGTCTTTGATCACTCATGATTTTTACAACCACATATGAACCAAACTTGGCCCTTACTAGTAATTCTACATCTGAGAATCTTCCAAAATGAATTTTCTTCTTGCCCTCATTTGTGGTTGATTGAAATTCAATTTTACTTCTAAGAGTAACAAATTCTTCCTCAAGTCCCTCAACAGTCTTGGACTTCTTTTCCAGTTTGGATGAAAGGTTATTTAGGACCTTTTCTTGTTCTTCAATTCTGAGCTTTAGTTCCACAACATCATCTGTGCTTTCAAGGATTTAATATTAAACTCTCACTAGTTCTTCTAGTCATTAAATTTTTTATTTAAGCTCATCAACATATTCTGATAATTCTTCCACCATTTCCTTCCACTTATTTCATCTCTTAAATTTATTCTCAATCTTGGAAAATGAATCCTTAATTTGAGTCTTGGAATCACCATTAGGAGTAATCTGATTATCTATTCCTTTATTGATCGAGGGTTCTGACTTTTCAATGGTATCCATCATGGAATCATGGTCTCCTGTTTTAAATTCAGGTTCTTCTTCTTTACAAAATTCAGTATCCTCATCTTCCTCTTCACAGATAAAACTATTCCTCGGTATTTTCTTTCAAGATATGAAGTCTCTCTTTTTGAAAAACCATTTCTGAGGATTCTCAATGTTTTCATCTTCACTATCTTCATCATTGATCATTCTTAAAAACGAAGAGGAAATGTGCCCAACTTTTACAAAATGAAAACATGCGAGAGGTAACTTTCCTTTGAATATTCCTTTCCCTTCTGGAACTTCTTTGAAATGAGATAAAGAATTTCTTTTTCTTCATCATCTTCAATGCTACTATATTTTGACATTTTAAGTTTATCCATGGCCTTGAATGCCATTTCCTTCCTCACACGATTCGTAGAATCTTCTGGATTGACTCTTATTTCATATGCTACCAAGATGCTCAGTAGATCATCTAGAGAAAGTTTGGAAAGATCTCTTTCCTCAAGGGCTGACAACTTTGCATTGTACAAGGGTGGAAGTCTTATAAATATTTTCTTTACAATATCAATGTCTTTGATTTCTTCACCTAGACCCTGAATTTCTCCAACCACTTCATTAATTTGATTGAAGAATGATTCTTCATTCTCGTCTGGATGCATCTTCAGATCATCAAACCGATTGTGTAGGACTTGTAATTTTGCCTCCTTCACTTTTCTATCTCCTTCATAAATATTTTCGAGTTTATCCCACATGGATTTTGCTGAGGTGCAACTCATCACCTTTAGATAAATCTGATCAAAAAGGGATGCGGTGAGAGCATTCTGTGCTTTAGCATCAACATCAAGAATTTTCCTATCGACATCCGTCATAGCCAGCCCTGTTGGATCAGTAACATGAATACCATGGATAGTGGAAAAAAGGACTTCCATTCCAAGGGATCTTAGATGAGATCTCATTATATTCTTCCAGATCTGGAAATTATTTCCATCGAAGAGAGGGACTCCCCTGACATTTACTGCATTCTCCATGATGACAAAGGACATATTCAACATGAGAAACCTCACTCTAATACCACTTGTAAGACCTCAGGACACCCTGAGAGGGGAGGGGTGAATCAGGGTGACATCATTTTATTTTAATGTGATGGATCTTGTTCCCACATTGGTAGGAACTTGTTAAACCTGTATGATGAAAATAATCAGAACGAAAACATTCACATGCAGAGATATGACACAACACTTTTTACTTGGTTCACCACAAAGGGCTATGTCCAAGGAGCATACGCTGACAGGGTGCCAGTCATACAAAATTCCACTAAACTTCACTAGATTTGGATTACAAAGGTTTAGGCATAGTCACTTTGTACCAGGCTCACTGCCTTTACAAAAATCCAGGGATAGCTCACTGCGTCCCTTGGGTCACTCCCGTTGAATCCCCCTGGCTCACTGCCTTTGGTGAAGTCCCACTCAGTTTATAGATGTGAAGGTCTCTTCATCATCGCTAATGAATACATTTTCTGTTGTATGTAGATGCTCTGTTGAAGTCCAACTTCCACCCATAGAAAAATATCACTTTGCACCAATGGTATCTGGAAAACTTTCAGCTTCCACGCAGCCCCAAGAAGACCGACATACTTCAACAACACCTGGAATGCTTTTCCCAGCCGACGCGCAAGTTTCAAAGCCAGCGCGCAAGTCCAAAGCTGGAACTCAATTCCACCTCAACCACTCACGCGACTCTCACTTCTTCATCACCAAACATGCGCGACTCACACCCTTTTACTGCCAAACCGATTTTGGCGCACAACTATCAACTGTCTTGGTTCTTCAAATTCTAGTATGCAAGTGTCACTAAACCACCTGCGCAAAACCTCCTTCACCAACCCAAAACATGTGCGACTCACCCCCTTTCTCGACCAATCCACCTTGGACGTGAAACAAACAACTGTCGCACAACCTCTACTTGCGCGACCCACAACCACTTGCGCGACCACTACACCTACGCGACAGGAGCTATGATTTTCTCTAATTCTGAACTTAGTTCCAAATGAGGAGGGTTCGACCTCTATTTATAGGCATTTGGATACCCTGCGTGGCAGTGCACAAGTCTTCCCTCGGCGCGCAAGTTTCGGTGCACAAGTCTCTACCGCGCTAGTCACTTGCGCAACCAACCCCAAAACATGGGCACACCTTCTTCCTTTGCCATATTTTGATGATGTGATCTTGAAAAAAATGGCACGCAAGTTTCCAAGCCTCAAAGTCTTCGGTGCGCAAGTCTCTTTTCCAAAAACACTTTTCTTCATTTGTCAATTTTTAGGTCCATAAATTTGGAAAACACTGGAAAACGATGCCACCTTCAATTCTGTTATCTGCTTGTTTTGTATGATCACTTTTCTGGCACACATTCTGAACTTTCTCTGAGGATTGACAACAAACAAAAACCATACCATACTCCAAATCATGCATAGAACGACCATGGTTCCAACCAAATCTTGAAAGGACAACACATCTATGCTCAGGATAGGGAAAAAAAATATGAATGTGATTACCTTAGTTAACATTAAGGATTAGAGTTTAAAAATAGTGTGAATCTACAAGGTCCTCCCAATTCAGGAGAAAAGTGCAACAAATATTGGTGGTAGTGGTGGTGGGGGGATTAGATTATATGATCCACCTATGGAACCCTAGTTATCCTGACCATGTTTTTATAAATATAATGTTCCCAATTTTGGTGATTATTCTAATTCAAAAAGATCAAGAGCTCAGATTAACATACCCCACAACCTCCACTCTGATATCGGAACAATCAGCGTACTACCTACTAAACCAAATCATTTTTTCCTTCTTCTGACACAAAATATATTCCAATTTCACAACTAACTCAAAATTTAACACTCTTCATTTCTATATGATATGATTATAAGTGTTTAATATATTGTTTCTCTCTTTTTTTAAATGGTAATTGATTAGATAAGTTTAAATATTAGGTGCACAAGTTCTTCACATAGGCCCTAGGCACCCAAGTTCTCAACTTTGGCCAAAGATCCATGGTTCTTTTTGAAAGTCTAGGCTCCATAATGCTTCACCCAAGTTTATTCTCATTGATGCTTCACCTTGGACATGCACCCTACTATTTATTGTATTATACACCAGTGGACTTATACCATTCATTCAGGTACCACATGAGAGAATAGGATCCCAAATCACCTATGGTCTATAAATAGAACCCAAGGGGTCCACATTTGACACCTTTTAGATAATTATTATAAAACATAAAAAGGTAAACAAATTATAGAATTTAACTTATAACAAGTAATTTTTACTCTATTCAAGTGGGTTATTAAGCCTAAAACCAAAGTAAATATTAGGTATTTTGAGGGTAATTCAGTTACCCAAAGGATTAATACACCTAAACCATTATAAAAGGCCATATTTACACTATTTATCCAAAACCATGGTGAAAGACCCTATGTACCCCCATTAGTGAGAAACACTATTGCACCACTTACCTAGGATAACTTGAAGTCCTCTTTAATAGGGTGAAACCTCACCCAAGTCTTCTAATCTTGGATGACACTTATCACTAATAATCAAGATGGGTGGCAATTCACCCTGCACTCATACTAGGGTGACACTTTTCCATGATCTCATACCAGGGTGACACTTCACCCTACTCACATATCAGGGAAACACTTCTAATTACTTTCATAATAGGGACACACTTTTCCATACTCTCATACTAGGGAAACACTTCTCCCTACACTCATACCAGGGTGACACTTTGACCTCCTATCATACTAGGGTGACACTTCAACCTGATCTCATACCATGGTGACACTTTTCCATATCCTTATTACTAGGGAGAATCCATTTCCTAAGCCTCCAATAGGGATAAAACGTCACCCTATTTGTCCAATAGGGAATACCTTTCACCCTAGTCTTATAAGGGTACACACCATTCACCCAAACCTCCAATTAAGGCACACCATTCACCCAAGCCTTCCATTTGGGAACACCATTAATACTAGACTTCCATTAGGGAACCAATTACATTGGGTTTCAATACTAATGTTTCAAATATATATGAAATCATATAAGGAACCATATTAAATTATGTGTCTCTATAGGGATAATAAGATTACCCAAAAGACCTTGTATAATAGTATATACTTAACTATGCCATAATTACAATATTTATAGAAAATATTTCATTAATTACATTCCAATGACCCCTTTAGGTTTAGAGTTTTAGAGAATTGGAAAATTACTTACATAAACAAACCCATGATGTTCCTATATATGGACATTTTTTCCAAAAAAAAACGAACTCTTTAAACGATACACTTACTTTATTCAAGACGATCATCTCATATTTAGATCTAGAATTCATAATCAATCTCAATCATCCTTAATTCCTTTGAAAACATTTAAAAATCAATTTATAAGCATAATACTCAAAAAGGGTAGTAAAACGAAAAATAAAACCCATTTGGATAATCAAATACTTGAAAACCTTTGAAAATTACTTCCTTTAAATAAATAAATTCAGGTTTAAAACATATAAACTTACATTAAAACCTAAAATAAAGTTTTTTATTAAAATTTTTCATAGAAAAATATCATAATAAAGTATAAAATTATAGAAAAATAGTAACATCATATTAGGAAATTATATTAATTACCTATATTCATTAGTATTCAACCATAATGTAAAAACTTGACCAATTAAACCCAACATCATAAACCTGTAATGGAATTATTTAACCAATTAATTCCAAATTCATATATCTAAAGAATAAATAATTACCCAATTCATTATATGGATTATATATGAACCAACCATCATCATCTATAATGTATAAGAACCTTAATATGAATAAAACAAAAATGATCTTTCATTTCATTATAAAAATAATAAAAAATCACTTTTCAACCAATAATCACAAACTTTTAATTTAACCCATAAAATTATGAGGATTTTAAAAATGGTTTAACAAATTCTTTCTTTATAGGAAAAGGAATGTGAAAACTAGAATATTATAATATGGTTATAAAATTTCTTTGTAAACTAGGAAGAAATAAACATTTCTTATGATAACCTTGAAAAATTAACTGAAAAATGAAAATAGAAGTTACATTGAAAAACCATGAAAACAAGAATAAAAAGATTCATAAAAAAAGGTTTATTAATGTGGTAAAAGGCATTCTTATGTAAAAAAATAAAAATGAGTTTTTTCACACTTTTGTTAATAAAGTCCAAAAAATAACCATTGTAGAAAACATTGAGATAATTACTTTTTAAACTTTTATAAGGAAGGTATAAGTTAATATAAAATGACCATAATAAAAAAAATTCATAAAAAAATATTAATAATATATAAATTTATGAAAAAGAGTTAAGAGGAAAACTTTAAAACATTTAAGGTAAGGTCTAAAATAAAACCCCTTACCTCGAGTTGTGACTTACCTCACACATCCTGTAACATACTAAATAATAAAATTATATTAATTATTTACTTACTTTAAAAAAAATTAATTTTAATTTTTTTATTATTCCTTAATATCATTTTTTATCATTCTTTATTCCCTTACAAAATTATGATTATCCATGCCGATCGTTCTGAGGTCATTCAGTTCATAAATTCAAAAATGGATTTAGTATTTTTGTAAGTGTAAAGATTCCTTGAATAATGGTTAAATAAGATCCTGAATTATTAATCCATTTTTTAAATATCATTTCATAAGAAAATTAGTTCCCAAGGTTATAAAATTGATACTTTTATGAGAATATTTTACGATAATCTTGTTTCTGAGAGTTAAAACTAATCATGATAGTTCACTTTTAATTCCATTTTTATGATGGAAATTTTACTTTTATAGAATCATAATCATTAAATTAATTTAACATATATGATATAAAAAATAATAAAATCAATTTTTAATAATATTCATGGAATAAATAAGTTTATTAAAATACTATTTTCACTCAAGTAGCATAAAAATACCATAGTGAGTGATATTATTTTTAAAGATTTTAAAATAAATAAAACCTAATAATTTTTTTGAGTTTTTTAAAAACAATAGGATATAATAAAAATAAAATTTTAGGGTTCCTTTAAAAGAATAATTATGTTTTTGATTTTATCTATAGAATATTTTAAATGAAAAGAAATATTTTTAGAAAAACCTGTGTTTTGGTATTGTAATGGATTATAAAACGAGTTGAAAACAGTTATTGACAATATTTCATTATTTATGGATAAAAAATATGATAATTAAATGGTAATATAATAATTTAAGAAAAATAAGAGAAGTTTTAAAGGAGTTTTATAACAATTAATATTGAATAATAAATGATAAAAATCTTGAAAGTTCTTACCTTGCTCTTTGAATCAACTCCTTCAAATTGAGTTTGAAACCTTTAAAGAATGGTTTTTTGGAAATGAAATAGGATTATGAAATTATAAAGGGATTTTTAGATAGGTATTTGGGTAAAATATGTATAAAAAACCAACCTCATTGTGTATTTTGAATTTTTTTGGAATGATTCCATTTTAGAAAAAAAATTAATGGTGTTTTCACAAATATTAAGATTTTAAGGGTCAAAAATGACATTTTAAATTGGAAAGTGGTTAAAAAATGGAAAATGAATCATATTATCGACTATTAAACATTTTAATTAAATCAAGATAATATTTTTATATATTTTTTAAATTTATAAATCATTTATAATATTAAGTTCCCTATAAAGACTATTTTAAGGGTTATTTTCATAATTTGACTTTGAAATATCTAGATTTCTGTGTAATTAGAATTTAAACTTTCAAACAATTACTTAAATTTAATTTTTATCCATAAAAATTATTCAAGACCATAAATTATATAAAATTTATCACCTTTAATATTTTTAAAACCATTACTTTGACTTTTCTCCCACTCACACAAATGACATGTTAATGTTTTGTAAGCATTTTGGATAATAATTCTACTATTTAAAAAGAAAATAAATTAATAAATTAAATATAATTTATTATCCATCATTACTATAATCTATAATTATTCATAATTGTTATTTACTCTCATCCTTTTCATATAAATATTTTTAAGATATTACTTTGACTTTACTTACCTTGCGCAAGCACTGGGTAAAGAATTGGATAATTATCTTGTTATATAACTAAAAATTAAAAAAATACTTATAAAAAACATATTTCATTAATCATATTTATATTTCAGGATGATCCTTTGTTTTCATAAACTATCATGATCCTTTCATCCATCAAATACTCGAACTGGCCCACTATGTACCCGAGGGGCATCCCTAACCCCCAGAATGTTGTTAAGAATCATAAGAATCACAAGAAATAATTTAGGATGATTTCACCCATAAAATAGAGTAAAATAAATATCAAAACTCCACAAAAAATATAGAATGACCCTTCTATAATTCAGATGTCAATGCAAAAAAAAAATCGACAAATAAAAACAATTTAAACAAGAAGCATATATAAGAGAAGAAAAGAAAAATCCCTCATCTCAAACTTAACTCACTCTACAAGCAACAACTTTGAGTCCCACTCTGACCTCCACACATATAATGATATCCACGAATAACCATAACTGAAAGTAGTAAAGAACTCATTTAAAGGGCACAACTGTATGGTTATTCTATGAAAGTAAACGATATGCCTAGCCTGAAATCATACCAAATTAAGTAATTAAGTCAAATGGAAGATGGAATAAATAAAATATAATAAAAATAAAATAAAAATACCTACCATTCACTAAAAATACATGATTCTAGACATGCCCCATGAAATAAAAATAGATGAAAAATAGTTTGAAACTGAAATTTAATATAGATGTGAGAATAAAAATAACCATTAGGTCACCACTCACCTTTCCACATGGATATATTTTAATTAAATACCCATTTCAATATAGTTGAAATATAAAAAAATTAGGGTTTTAAAAATTAAATTTATGAAAAACAATATCATGTCTTTTTTTAAATAAAAAAAATCACTATTTTTTTTCTTTATATGTAACACACACCATATAAAATTACCCTTTCTTATATTTTAAATGTTACTTTATAAAAATTTCATAAAATTCTTTTGAAAACCAACACACACTATCTAAATGGAGAGATCAATAATTAAAGGCTCCATGTCGTAGATAAAATAAGAAATTAAAATAATCCAAAGATAGTTTCCACGCAAGTCAAGAAATCTGAAGAATCTAAAAAAACAAATAGGATCCCCTTATATCAACCCACTAACCAAAGAAATGGTGTCATGGGATATACCCTAAGGTTAATAAGGCAAGGTATCTTTGAAAAACATCAATAACTAGGGTTATTCCGATAATATGTGGAATATAGTATCACGTCACTGACTAGTGGTAATATAATTGGTGGAAAGAGAGATCATCCTAACTAAGTTATCAAACTCAAGAACTTGGATTTCCATGACCAAACAAAGTGAAGGTAAGAAAATTAATAAATAGTAATCTATACAAGCATTAAAAAGTACAATAATAATTCACCCTCACCTCCCACACCCTAATAAGAGAATCCCCCTAAGAACCAATTACCAGTCTACACATACATCAAAAACCACCCATTTAAAATGAAACAATAAAGGATTTTAAAGAGTGTTTCACATACAATTTTTTTTAGAAACCAGTTTAAAGTTAAAAAAACGACTTTCTAAAACCACTCAGGATGATGCGATATTTTATAATAATTCAATCCATTTATAGAAATCTATTGAAAATTTTGTATTCAAAATAACCCTTGATACTATTTTATGAAAACGACTTTCATTTTTATAAAACTACTTTAAATTATTTAAACACCATTCTTTATTTATCACATGACCCAAATAGGGTTAAAAATCTTTTATACTTCTCATTTTACTTATAGAAAATCTTTAAATAATTTACCAATACTTATAATTTCAAGTATCACATGAAATTCTAACTAAAATATTTGAAAAAATAATATAAATTATAACACCCTAATATTTTATGATATGTATATTTTTAAATAAATGAAATTCATTCTATAGGTTACATTTCACACAACACTGATCTTAAATTAAAGATGATGTATCATTAAATATTAACATGACTATTAGAATATTAATGTGACCATTTGGAATAGTAAACCATCTAATAGAATAGTAACCTCACCTATTAAAGTATAAATAAAATTTAGGTATCTTATAAATTAAAATATGATATATTTATATCATGGAATAAGTAAATAAATGTATTAAAAATGATAAATTAAGTATTGGTATTTTTGTGAAATATAAATGTTTATTTACAATTTTATAATTAATATTATAATTTAAAATAAAGTTTATTTTCATAAAATATATTCATAAATGAACATATAATTTTCTTTTTATTATAATATTATTTTTTGAGACCTTAAATAATTTTTCAAAGTGTCATAAAATCAGTTATAATTTTAAAGTCAGTATTTTTTGAATAAATAATGTATTTAATTAAAAATTAAATGTCTCATATGTATTTTTTTCAAAATTGAGTCCATTTTTAAATTATGCACATCAAAAAATTGTTAGGGTTAATATTTTGTATTTTTCTAAAATAGTTGAATTTTTGGTGGATAGTGAAATACGATAATTTACAGTATAAGATAAATAGATGAACTATTGGGTCATGGATTATGTTTGGATTATGTAAACACCATTAGTTAGAAATAAAATTCACTAGTTACTATAATTAGTCACCAAAATCCACAATATTGATATTCTTGATCAAAAATACTAAAAAAATGAATACAATAATCCAAAAAACACCACTCTCTTCCATTATAAATACCACCCTCACCACCTATTTTCCTCACAACTCCAAAGACTTGAAGCTTATCAAATTGATGACCCATACCACTCCAAAACCTCCAATATTTTCTAATCCTGTTAGTATCACCCAAAATACCATTTCAAGGTTCCATAATGAAGTTCTCAAGGAGATGAATTCAAGAGGTAAAACCCCCTTTAATTTTTTAATTTTCATTTAATTTATTTTATTTTCTTATAATTATTTACCTTCTCTATCCAAACATTCATGATAAATAAATTATATTATATATAATATAAATTTATTATTTTAATGGAATATTCCTCATCAAACACCTTCTATTCTCTCTTTTGTTCTAAAAGTGAAAACATTGTCTGTGATGTTCCGATTTACTGCCATGATGGATGATGCATTTTCATTTTCCATTACTGCCATCAAGGTTGGTCATAAAACCATTATTATGGTTAAAATAGATAGTAAAATTTTATTACAACTTATTTCATATTCTAGAACTAGTATATATAGATAATATTAATTAATAAAACAAAACTAGCGTGTGATTATCGAAAAAATACCAAAATAATTTAAATTGTTATCATTAATGTTTTATCTAAAGATTCATCATAATATCTGAAAAAATAATACATAAGACCATTAAATATTATTTAATTTCATTAATAACATATAATTTCAAATCTGGATAACTATTCCCATTTTGTAATATCTTTTATACTTGTATACAAGTGAACCAATCATGAAAAACAAGGAAATGAACAGTCTCAAATGAAAAAAATTGAATCTTATAACCTATCAAAAATGCCATAAGTGATCTTAATAAAATTATAATAAATAAAATAAATGTTTAATAGTTTTTTAATTAAATTATAAATTAATCTAATTTCATTATCTAGGCAATTAAGTTCAAGTGTATAAAACTTTCAAACAGAAGGTAAGGGATTCTCCCTGAACCTCCATTTTTTTCTTCAAGTTACACTTTCTCTCTCTTTACCCAAATGTAATTATTAATTATTCATATGTAATATTCCTAAAATATATGTGTATTCTCCAAAAATAGATACCTATCTCATTTATTCTTTCTTTTATGGGTAAGTGCATGTTTTATAAGGTTTCCTTTTTAAATTCTTCCCGATAAGCAAGCCCGATTAAAAGGAAATTTCCAATGTCTTACCCTTTTTCAAATGCACTCCATAACCTATTTTAATCCACCAAATTTTTTATAAAATCACTCATTTTATCATGAAAAAATTTATTTTTTCATTTTTGGTTTTTATGAAAAAATTATGCCTTTTCCACTTTAAGTCTCTTTAATATTTTCCCTTAAACCACACTAAAGTGGATTATTTTAAAGTTTCTTAAACAATTTTTTCTTACATTTTTTCACTTTATTTGGACATAATTTATCATGGTTTATGCCTATTTTTCTTTATGAATGTCCAAATATGATTTTAATCCATTCTTTAATAGACACTATTGTGATATTCCCCTTGGTTATGACTTATTCACCACTTATTCCTTGTGTGTGGTGTAATTATACTTCCCCATTTATTTATGATCATAATTAATTGAAGATTTTATTAAATATATATTTATTTTATCATGGATATGATCATTGTCTTAGTTATATACAATTTTTTACATATGATGTTTTCTTTAAATGTTGTCTTAACTAGGGAAATATTGATAAATCCATATTTTCTACTCAATACAGATATTTTGATAATTCATAATGTTCATCAATTAAATCTATGTTTTAATAATGATTTGGACATGTAGTGATAGGTGGGGACCAGTTATAGATAGCCCTTAGACGCATCCAAAAGTCTCATGAGACAAAATAGTTAGTGAAAAACTCTTCGTGTTTGTTTCCAAGTAGAATCATAAGGGTTTATACCCACATAATTAAACTATTTTAATGATATAATGGTTCGTTTTTGAGATACACGGAGTCTAAAAAATAAGCATTTTCTTTATTCAGTATTCAATTATTACATTCCATGATATTTTCACTATGAAAAAAAATCTATGGTTGCATTTTCATTCTCAGTGTATTGATGGCATGTTTTTTTAGATTATCTACCTTACTATAATGACTATTCCTTATTGAATTTTAATCACTTATTATTTTTTATATAACCCTTATTGATAATTTTAGGTCACCCTTTTATTTTTTTCCTCCCTAGGTTATGAATATGAAATCATAGAATAAGTTTCAAGGAATCAATTTTTTTTCATTTTTTATGTTCTATGTATAATTTCCAATGTAATAAGAGAACCATGTATGTATATGGTTCTTCAAGACTACTAAACTGATTGATCCTTGGTGATGTGATCTATTATATCTATTACATTGTAATAAAATGACCACCAACTCTAGGCTACTGGGTTTGGGGTTGTTACATTTGGTATCAGATAAGTTTAGTAGAAACATTGTGAACTAAATGTTAAATAAACCTGAGAATTATAATAACTCCTTGTAGTGATTTTTTGGGTCAATACTCACAATGCTTATGATATAACTTAGTGAGTGAAATTATTTAGTGATGGATCCTAATAGAAGGAAATGAATCAATACCCATGGACAATATAAGGATTTCTCTTCTAAACAAGTCAATAAAGTCAGTGTTGGAGATAAACAGATCATGAACCCATTAGGATAGCTAACTCAGGTTATGACAAAAACCATAATACAACTATGTTTTATTGTTTCATGTAGAATAATACCCCATCTTTTAGAGGGAATACTAATCCATTGGCATCTGATAAGTGGATCAAGTCCCTTGAAAAGATATTTACTGCATTGGGATGAAATAAAAATGAAATGGTGGTATTGGAAGTATATTGTCTGAAGGGAGATGTTGATCAATTGTTTTCATTGATCTATAATACTACAAAAGAATATGGAATAGAATACATGTAATAGACAAATTTTAATGAAAAATTATTCAACAAATAATTCCCTTATGAGAAATGAATGGAAATAAAGGGAAAATTCATTAGCTTAAATAAAAGGTAAGAAGTGAGTGTTATAGAGTATGAGGATACCTTAACAAGACTATCCAAATATGCTAAAGATTAAATACATTATTCAGAAGAGAAGATTAATAATTTATTTGAATGTCTTAATCCAATGATTTGAAGAGAAATAGATTCTCAAACATTTTCTTTATATGATGAAATAATATTAAGTGCCATAAAAATAGAGAATGAATTTTCCAGATCTTATATGTTCAAGGGGAATCAAGAGAATAATATGTTTTTTTATAACTATAAAAAAGGCGAATCTTCAAAGAAGAAGAGGGTAATGGACCAATTTCCATTATCAAAAACAATGGAAAGAATCATCCTGGAAACTACTTAAAAGGCATGGGAGTTTTTTATAAGTTCCTAGAAAAGGGCCATCAATCTAATGAATGCCAGGGGAGGAAATAAATTAATTATGTTTAATGATTCAACTATAATGAAATGGGTCATTATTCAAACCAATATCCCAACCATCAATGGAATCTAACATAAAAGAGGCCAAGGAGAGATGACCAAGCTTATGCGATCACCACAACTGATGTAGAAGTACCCAATGATGTGGTGGTAGGTATGATAATCTTATATTCAAATTTAACCTATCCTTTATTTAATTTTGTATCATCACAGTATTTTATTTATACCTAATTATCCAAGAAAATTAGGTATTTTCCTATTGATTTAATAATGGATTTATCTGTAAAACCCCCTAAGGAATGTCTCATTGCAATATAAATGGGTCGTGAAGTTCCTATTATGGCATATAAATAGGATTTTTTGATGAAATTATAATTATACGTATGGCATACTTTTATACAATCCTTGGAATAGATTTGATTTAAAAATATGATGTGAGAATTTATTATAAGAAGAATGAAATTATGATTTGCAAGGAAGATGTAGAATCCCTTATCTTTAGAGAAGAAACTTCATCATCTGATTCTTATCTAGATCCACCCCTATATCTATAATCAATGAAATTATTGGGTAGGAAGAGAAAAAAACATCTATATAGGAGGAAATTCATCTTCAAATTGGGGACGTACCAATTATACAAGAATACATTTATGTATTTCCTAGGGAATTACCTAGACACACCCCGAAGCATGATGTTGAGTTTACCATTGATTGAATCCTAATGCAAGAAAAATATAAAAGACTCATTATAGAATGGCCACTGCGGAATCAGTGGAGATTAAGAAACAACTAGAGGAGTTGAGTAATAAGGGATTTATTCACCCTAGTGTTTCTTCATGGGGAGCTCTTGTTCTCTTTGTTAAGAACACATATGGATTATTGAGGTTGTGCATTGACTATAGAGAAATATATTTTATTAAAATAAAGAAAAATTATCCTATGCCTATCATTGATGATTTATTTGATCAAATTCATAGAGCTCAATATTTTTTGAATATTGACCTTTATTATAGGTATTATCAGTTTTGAGTAAACAAGGAAGATATTTTGAAGATAGATTTTCAGATGAGGTATGGGCATTACGAGTTAGATTAATTCTATTTATATTGACTAATACTACCTCAGTTTTTATGGATATGATGAAAATCATATTCAAGGAATATCTTGATGTTTTTTTGTAGTATTCATTAATGATATTTTGGTTTATTCTAAAAACTATGAATACCATGAGAATAACTTGCCTATATTTCTTAAGGATCTTAGAAGAAAAGAGTTATACAAGAAGTTTAGAATGTGTGAATTCTAGATTCAAATAGTTTATTTTCTTGGCCATATTGTCTCTAATGATGAAATATCAGTTGATCATATGAACGAAAAGGTAGTCTAGGAACGGACAACACCGACGAACATAATCGAGGTATGTAGTTTCATTGGTTTAGTAGGTTACTATTAGTGTTTCATTCAAAATTTTTCCTAATTAGATAACCCATTAACCAAGATTACTCGTAAAAGGGTTAAGTTTATTTGGAAAAAGGAATGTGAAGAATTATTTGAATAATTGAAGAGGAGATTAGTGAATTCTATGATCTTGAATCTTCCATTGGGAAATGGTGGATTTTTGATTTATAATTATGCATCAAAGAAATGACTTTGTTGTTTCGTTATGAAGTATGATTGAGTTACTACCTATGAATCAAGTGATTTAAACACTCATGATATAAACTATCCAACACATGATCTTGAATTAGTAGATGTAATATTTTCTTTAAAGATATGACATACTATCTCTATGGTGAAATATTTGAGATATATACGGATCAAAAAAGTTTAAAATACATGTTTATAAATAAATAACTATTCATAATGCAAAGATGATGGATCAAGTTACTCAAAGATTATGATTTCTTAATATACTACCATATAAGAAAAGGAAATAAGGTAGAAGATGCATTAAGTAGGAAAGTTCATGGACTTCTGACCCAAATAAGGATTGAGATATATCCTATATTTCATGGATTTAGTAAATATGGATATAGGAATTTTTGAGGAGGAAAAATAAATCCTTTTTCAAATGACTGCTAAAACATCTTTACTAGAGATGATAAAAATATCTCAATATAACG
Source organism: Viscum album (assembly GCA_963277665.1). Classification (NCBI taxonomy): domain Eukaryota; kingdom Viridiplantae; phylum Streptophyta; class Magnoliopsida; order Santalales; family Viscaceae; genus Viscum; species Viscum album. The sequence continues at coordinate 23,970,687 of OY728132.1, read as the reverse complement.
ATGATAATTTTCAAAATAAAATTAAAGCCATTAAGGATGGAAGATTGGAAGTCTTATTATATGAGGATGAAATTCTAAAATTTGGAAAGAGGTTATTCATTCCATCAATACCTAAGCTAAAAAGAGAACCATTAGATGATTCTCATAGCTCAAATTTCTCTATACACCCTATCAGTACCACGATTCATAGATATCTGAGATAACATTTTTGGTGGGATAACATGATGCAAGAAATTGCTGACTCTATGAAAAGATATCTAGTTTTTCAACATGTGAAGGCCAAGAGACTGCATCCAAGAAGAGTCATGTATCCTATAGATATTCCTATGTGGAAGTGGGATGAAATTACTATGTATTTTTCCCTATATTTCCAACGAATCCAAGAAATAATGATGTAATATGGGTAATTGTCAATCAACTTACCAAATCAGCACCTTTCCTCTCTATAAGGGAAGATTTTTCCCTAGATCACCTTGAAAGACTCTATATTAATTTATTTTTAATACTTAAAGGAGAACTTACTTAAATTGTGTTTTATCATGATCCACAATTTTCATTGAAGTTCTAGAAAAGTATTCAGAAATATTTGAATACCGAGCTTCATTTGAGTACTAATTATCACCGTAAAATGGATGGATAGTTTGAAAAGACAATCCAAAATTTATAAGATAGGTTGATATCATTCTCACATAAATTTCAAGATATGTTGGATTAATATTTACCTTTGGTAGAGTTTTCCTACAATAATAGTTTCAATTTAATCATTCAAATGGTACTTTATGAAGAGTTATGTGGAAATAGATGTCGTACACCAACATGTTGGGTTAAAGTTGGTGAAAGGATGCTTGTAGGACCAGAAATTGTGGAGGAAACAACAGAAAAGATAAATACTATAAAAACCCATATCAAATCAGATCAAAGTAGTAAAAAGAGTTATGATGAAAACCAAAGCAAGGATTTGGAGTTTCAAGTGAGAGAATATGTCTTTCTGAAAGTATCTCCATGGAGGGGTGATATAATGTTCGGTAAGAAAGGGAAATTGAGCCCTAGTTACATTAGACCATTTGAAATTCTATAAATAATTGGAGCTATCGCTTAGAAACTAGAAATGTCACCAAGTCTCTCCAAATTTCAGGATTTGTTCCATATATCATTGTTAAATAAGTACATACCAGTCCCAACACATGTACTCAATTATGAAGAAATAGATTTGGAACTCGAATTTTTATTCTGCAAAGATACTACTAAGATTATTGACACTAGAGATAAAGTATTTAGAAACTGAGTTACTCAACTAATAAAGGTTCTTTAGAGAAACCATAAAATGTAAAAAGAAATGTGGGAACCTAAGTATGTTATGAAGAAGAACCACCCACATCTATTTAGAGAGAAATATTCAGGAAAAATTTCAATGATGAAATTTTTAAATGAGGAAATAATATAAAACCTTAATATTTTACGATATGTATCTTCTTAAATAAAATCAATTCATTCGATATCTTACATTGTACCCAACACTGAGCTTAAATGAATAGTGATATACTATTAAATATCAACATGACCGTTAGAATAGTAATGTGACTATTAAGAATAATAAACTGGCCAATAGAATAATAAACACACCTATGAAAGTATAAATAAAATTTACATATAATATGAATTAAAATATGATATATTTATATCATAGAATAAGTAAACAAGCGTATTAAAAATGATAAATTAAGCGTTGGTATTTTTGTGAGATGTAAATGCTTATTAACAATTTTATAATTAATATAATAATTTAAAAGAAAGTTTATTTTCATTAAATATATTGATAAATTAATATTTTGTTGTCTTGTTATTATAATATAATTTTATGATACCTTAATTAATTTTTCAAAGTGTCATAAATCAGTTATTATTTTAAAATCAACATTTTTTGAATAAATGAATATTTTAATTTAAAATTAAATTTCTCTTATTTATAAAACTATTTTCCAAAAATGGAGTCCATTTTTGAATTCTAAACATAATAAAACAGTTATAGTAAATTTTTGGGATTTTTCAAAAATAAATGATTTTTTGGTGAATCGCGAAATTCATTAATTTTCAGTATAAGTTAAATACATGAATTATTGAGTCATGGATGATGTATTGAAGAATTAAGCACAATTATTTCAAATTCACTTAAAAATTTACTCTACTTAGTCACAAAAATATAAATTATTTATATTCTTGAGCCAAAATAAAAAATAAATAAATAAAATAATAAAAATACACCCCTCTCCTCCACTATAAATACCACCCCCACCACCTATTATCCTAACACTTAAAAATACATGAATAATTTTTATTTTTTTTCAATACCTCTTCCAAAACTCTCCCCTATATTCTAGTATTTTTGGTCTCACTCAAAAGACCATTTCAAAGTTCCTTAGGGTGGTTCTCAAGGAGAGAAATTCAAGAGGTAAAACCCCCTTTCATTCTTTTAATTTTCTTTTAATTTCTTTTCTTTTATTGTCATTTCCTTACCTTATATATCAAAAAAGGCATGATAACTCTAGTATATTATATATACTATAATTTTATTATGTTAATGTAATATTAACCATCAAACCCCTTCTCCTCTCCCTTTTATTTTTAAAATGAAAACATCATCCCGATTTACTACCATCGTGGACAATGCATTTTAATTTTCCATTACTACCTTCAAGTCTGGTCATAAAACCATTATTATAGTTAAAAATTATTTTAATTTTTTTATTTAAACTTAGTTAGTGTTTTCAACTAGTATATATACATAATATTAATTAATAAAACACAACTATTGTGTGATGATCCAAAAACATGCCAAAAAAATCTTAACAGTTATCATTTACGTTTTATCTAATGATTCATACTCATATCTAAAAAAATGTTATATAATTCCATTAAATATTCTGTATGTTAATTAATAACATATAATTTTAATTATTTATAACTATTCTCATTTTATATGATCTTTCATACATGTATACAGGTGAACCAATCCTGAAAACAAAGGAAACAAATAGTCTCAAATGGTGAAATTGAATGTTATAACTAATAAAAAAGGCCATAAATGAACTTAATAAAATTATAATAAATAAAATAAATGTTTAAGAGGATATGGATTAAATTATTAATTAATATAATTTCATTATCCAGGATATTAAGAGCAAGTTCATAACACTTTCGTACATAAGTTATGGGATTCTCCTCAAACCTCCATTTTATCCTTTAAGTTACAATTTCTCTATCTTTACCCCAATTTAATTCTTAATTATTATTATGTAATAATCCTAAAATATATTTATATGCTCCAAAAATATGTACCTAGTTCAATTATTCTTTTTTACGGGGAAGTATATGTTTTATAAGGTTTCCTTTTTAACTTCCTCCCGATAAGAAAGCCTGATTGAAGGGAACTTTCCAATTTCTTACCCCTTTTAAAGTGCACTCTATAATGTATTTTAGGCCACAAATATTTTTATAAAATGAATCATTTTATCATGAAAATAAAATTTTTTCATTTTTTATTTTTATAAAAAAATTATTCCCTTGTACACTTTAAGTATCTTTAATATTTTCCCCTTAAACCGCAGTAAAGTTGATCATTTTTAAAGTTTATTAAACACGTATTTACATGTTTTTAATTCAATTGTACATAATTTATCATTATTTATGAATATTTTACCATATTAATGTCCAACTATGATTTAAATACATTCTTAAATAGACATAATTATGATATTCACTTTAGTTATTCCTAATTCACCACTTATACCTTGTGTGTGGTGTATGTATACTTCCCTTATTATTCTTGAACATAATTTATTGAAGATTTAATTAAATATCGATATTTCTTGTATCCTAGATATGATTATTTTCATATATGGATATCATTTTTAAATATATTTTTTTCTTTGAATGCTATTTTAACAAGGAAAATATTGAAAAATTTGTGTTTTAAACTCAATAAGGATATTTTATTAAGTTATATTGTTTGGGAATTAAATATATGTATTTATAATGATTTGTTCATGAAGTTATGGGTGGGGAATAGTTATGGATATCCACTTGATTCATCGACAGGTCTCATGAGAGAAAATAGTTGGCAAAAAATGCTTTATGTTTGTTTCCATGTAGAATCATATGGGTTTCTGCTTATAGACTTAAACCCTCTTGATAGTATAATGGTTCATGTGCCAGATATATGAATTCCAATAAATAATCATTTTCTTCCTTCAGTATTAATTTATTACTTTCCATGAGATTTTTACTATGAAAAAAATCCATGGTTTCATTTTCATTATCATTATATTGTTGGAATGTGTTTTTGAGATTATTTACCTTTCCATAATGACCATTCCTAATTGAATTTCCTTCACTTATTATTGTTTCATATAACCCTTATTGTGCATTTGAGCTCACCCTTTTATTTTTTTCATTCCCTAGGTTATGACAATGAAATTTTTTAATAAGTTTCAAGGGTGAATTTTATTTTCCTTTGTTATGTTCTATGTTTTATTACCAATGCAATAAGGGAACAATGTATGTATCTAGTTATTCAAGACTACTTAACTGATCGATCCTTGGTGATGTGATCTATGATATCTATGCCATTATAATAAAATGACCACTAACCCTGGGTTATTGGGATTGGGGTTATTACATAAAATCCAAAACTATTTTAATAACATAAATATAAATTTTAAAGATCTATTCAATCATATTAATAAAAATTAAAGTACACTATTTGATTTAAACCATTTTTAAAATATGAAAACCCCTTTATTAATATGAAAACTAGTCTAAAATCCTATTTCATTTTTATCAATTAAATAAATATTATTAATACTACCATTAAATAACTAAATCATAAATTAAAAACTCAATTAATCAATGATTCTAAAATTAAAATATTTTTACATGGGAAAAACTACTTATAATTAATGAAATATGAATTAAGGCGTTGAATACATGCTAAAAAAGACCTTAAGACGGGATCAAACACCCTAAAAATAAAATAAATGAAAAAATATGGTCAATATTAAACCATAGGGTTTGAAAAATTCACCAAAAGTAAGGGGAAAATAAGAAGATAAGAAAAAAGTGAGAAAATAAAGAAGATGAGGTCTTACGTAATGGATCTAAACTTGAATCACAATGAAACCAGGTAAAATTTCCATAGGAGAGGAGGTACAAAGAGGTGAGGTTTAATGAATGAGGTATCATCTAGGAGGGGGTTGTTCATGGTGGATATGAAGGAAAATGGGATATAGGGTTTTAATTTTCAAAAGGAGAAAACTATAAATCTACCAGAAAAATAAAATTTTGGGCAATTCACATGGTTTCTTCAATATTTAGTAAACCATTTATCAACCATGATGGGTTACTAGAAACCCCATATACAAATCAGTTTGTTACTCCTAGTACCTCTAGTGGGTTAAATAACTATGCCTGGATCATTCCCAATGGGATTGTCTCGATACTGACCCGATATGCACTGTTTCCGCAAGGTTTTCCAAACCACGATAACTAACTATAAAACACTGAAAACATTTAAAACTATAAAATTACTGATCCAAAAATTAATAATACATAAAATAAATAAAAATATTTAAAATAAAATAAAATAAAATACTAAAATCACACATGGGTATGAAAATTCTCCACACCAGACAACTTTATGCCCCTAAAAAGTCTCCTATAAAATTAGAAGGAATTGAATCATGAGAGGTCATTCCACTTTAATATATGAGGTAGGATATCCAGGGGAAAAACTATGGAGTGATAAAACCAGAAGATAACCAATCAACATGATCCCTTAGACAAACTACCCATCCTAAATCTTTAAAACAACCAAGTCAATATTCAAAAATCACAAGACATCTCTAAACACATCATGAACTAAACTAACAGCCTCAAAGTCCTAAGATAAAGGAGCCTGATTGTGGGTCACCCCAAAATTTAGATTCCATATAAATGGTGATACAAATAAATAACAAAAAAAATTATTGGTTCCACCTAAAAACCACAAGAGACCATCCACTTGAAACCAAACAAAATCCAAGAGTTGATCAACCTAAGGAAACCCCTATGTACCCAAAACACGAAGTCACTAATACTAACAATATCGCAACCAAAAACAATGACCAACATGAGATTTAACATTGATTCCCTATACAAAAGGGATATCTAGGGTCTTAATAATTTTATATCCCCTTATGGTATACCTAATAGAACTAGAACAAACACCAACTAGTATAAAACCCAAACTAGTGTCATCCTAACCCTAGACACAAAATTACATACCCAATGTTATGAACATGTAACTTCATCAATATCCAAGAATAATCTCTCAACTAACACACCTTTGACAGTCTAAAAAAAATAAAAATAAAATTTAAAGGGAATGAAAATCCCATTAGAACTGACCAAGGTGATCCCAAAGGAAATACTTAACCTGAAAGTACTTAAAAAACTTCAACATGTCCAACATTGATAAGGCTAAATTCCAAGATTAAATAACAAAAATACATAAGACATACCCTAATCCACCATTCTCTAAAACCCCCATGAAGTCACAAAATACCCAAACCGAACAAAAGATACCTCAAAATATCTCACCGAGACTTAATAAACCAAATAGGGAATCACGAAATCAATGGACCATCCCAAGGAAAAAATATCCAAATTTTTCATGACACTCAACTAAGGTCCTTCCCATGCACTCATGACGAACCTAGTGAGAGGACCAGTTTGGGATATACCTAACACTGAGAGGGGGTGAATCAGTGTTGGGGACTTTTTAAACCAATTCCAACTTTTATCCCTGTACCTCTTGAGCTGTTAGGATCCTGATTCTCTTATTCTCTTTTCCCTGTCGCATGCAATAATAGAAAGTAGTAAAAATATGCACACAATATTTTTACAAGGTTCACCACTCAATAAGAGTAGTTACGTCCTTTCCATGCTTGGATATGACTAGTGCATGGATTCTCCACTATGATGTGATATGGAATTACAGTGGAGTGGCGACGAAAAAAATCCTCTAGCTAGTGTGAATCCCTACACTTTAGAGGGAGGTGGGAGACAATCCTCATCCCTAGACTGGTGATAGCCTAGTCCAACTTGCAGCTTCTAGCTAGTTCTTTATACTACCTATGGAGATAGTATTCTTCCTTCTTAATAAGGTAGGTTCTGCTCTTGATCTTATTTAGTTCTATTCACTTGATTACTTGCAAAGTAGTAGACAAGCAATTATTCTTGTCTTCTTATTTTCTTCTTCACTATTGAAAAACCAGCTACACTAGGACTTATTCTTCTTCTTTAGTGAAATAACAGAATGAACTAACACTTATTATTCTTTCTTAGCAAGAATCACATATACCAATGTGATTATTTCGGCAATGAAGATCGGGTCACATAACATCATTTGAATTAAACTGCCCTAAATAATTTTAGGCCTCAACTGGGCATACTCTGTTCTTCTTCTTATACTAATCTTCTTTCTATGCAGCAAAACTGTAAGCTGCACACTCTTATTCTTCTTCTTCTCATTCAATGAAAAACCAGCTGCACTAAAACCTACTCTTCTTCACACGTTCTCTTTTAGTGAAAAATCATTTTCACCGAGCTCTTCTTCTTCTTAATAGAATCACAAGTTCTCTTTTTTATTATAAAAACAATGAAGTCTAGATCAAATTAGCATCATCTCAGTTGAACATAAGATGGTAATAAATTATATAACAACTGATAGCTTGCACTTCAATCCTTAATTAAGCACCACCCTGCTTGCACGCCATCAAATACTTGCGCGCCACAATTGTTCACAACTCAGAACTTGCGTGCCACTTCTACTTGCGCGCCATACTGCTTGCACACCACTCTACTTGCTCGTCTCTCTACTTGTGCGTCGCCCTACTTGTGCGCCACTACTTTCTGTCCACTACTTGCATGCCTCCCTACTTGCATGCCTTATAAATAACCCTCAACTTGTGCGCCACTTCAGCTTGCACGCCACATTCTTCTACTTGTGAGATCAGAGCTCAAATTTTCTCTAAAGTGTTGAGCCTTAAAAAATGAAGAGGCTATTCATCTATTTATAGGAATTTTGTTTACTTGCGCACTACTTACACTTGTGCGCCACTCCATCACTTGAGCGCCGTTCCAGCACTTGCACGCCGCTCCAGCACTTGCGCGCCGCTCCATAACTTGCGCGACATTCCATCCTTAGTGAAACACTTTATTTCCTTTGTCATATTTTGATATGATGATGTTGTAATATGACTTGCGCATAACATACATTTGCATGACACACTTGCAGGCCCCTTATAATTACATGCCGGTTTTTTGAATGGCGTGCCAATCTTTAACTTGCACGCCACTTTATTTCCTTTGTCATATTTTGATGGGATGATCTTGAAATATGACTTGCACACCACTTACACTTATGCGCCACTCTTGACTTGCGCGCCACTTTCTATCCTTTTCCAAAATCACTTCTTTACTCTCTCTACTCTTCATAAGGATTTCATCACAAGTTCTATAAACTTATAATATTTGTGAAATACAAATCAGTAAAGCATCGTCATAGTTTTGTCCATTATTTTTGGAATATGAATTCCAAAGTACTTCTTTCATCTTCACTTCAAATCCTCAATTCCTTTTTGAGTGTTAATTCCAAATAACTCCAATCATCTCTCTTAATCCAAAAGTATAATGTATCACATTTGATACATGTATTTTGAACTTTAAGAATACTGCAACAATCATCTGATTTCAAGACAATGTATAATTCATGACCTTAATAGAATTCCAAGTCCTTCCACACTCTCTCTTATTCTTTATCCACTATTCTACAATTCATTCAAATCATATGATTCTTTTCTTCAAGTAAGCTCTTGCATAGTTCTCATGAAATTGTGAAGCATTGCATAGTCTTATTTCAATCCTCATTCTTCTTCAATCATCCTTAGATGGATGATACTTTACCATTATTCATTGTTGTAAAAAATGTGTCACCTTTGACACAAGTTCTTTGAAGTTAGTATCTGTTCAACAATCATCTGAATTACTTCATGGAGAATTTCCCAAGCATGACATTCAATTCTATGGTTTCATAACAATTCTCTAGGCATCCTCACTTCAGTCAATCTCCAATTACATTGGATTCCGTCTTTATATCCTTCTTAATTTTGACCAATATTGACAACTGTGGACAAAAAATACAATCTTTATACACAAGGTGGTCCCAAAAATCTCTCCCATTGTATTTTGTTGTCAATATCTTAACGTCTCCTCATATGAATGTGTCAATGTAAATATTAGAATATTATCTCTCCCCTTTACTTCTTTCTCTCCCCTAGATATTCATTTCATTTCTATCCCCCTTATTGACAAGAAATACAATGTTCATAGTAGTGAGGGTATCATTCCGTACTTAAGTAATGTGCCATCAATCATTTCACTCTAAATCTACTTGAGAAATGATCGGTGTAGAAAAAAAGAGGACTTGATCTAGACAAAAAAGTTGTCCATTACCCACTGAATATGACACCTCATGAGATGGGAACTCATACAATTGTCTTCAAGGGTTCTCCACTTTCATTCCAGGTCGAAGATATTGAATGTGATAAGAAATAATCAACCTGAAATTCCTGCACTCACTTCAACAAATGGATCAAAAACATTCAAGTGAAATTTGCAGGATAAGTGGCCTTAGAGAACATTCATTCTTCTTATGTAACTGATTAACACTATTAATCCACCTATATAGAATGATATTTATTTTGAGTAACCAAGGATGAGAGATTTGGAAATAACCTTCCTTTGGAAATGACCTGATTTTCAAAAAATCTTCAGAGTAATTGAATTTTACACCAACAAGTGTTGATACTGATTGAGATAATGACTCTAGTATCTTCTTGATGTGTCTCCCTCTCAAGGGAACACTTCTCATCACTGAATCTCAGGTACTCCCCCTGATATCTTGCTTCACCTTTAATTCCCTTCATTTAAAGAACAAATACAATACACAAAGATTTAAGGGAATAAGGTGGATCCTCTATGCTTCTTCAATGTGAGCAGGAAGGCTGAGATGATTTTATCAACTAAGATGGTCCATTTTCTACACTCCTCACACTTTCACATTTGATCTTTAATTATGAATGTGGCTGTGTGGATCTGAATACTTCTTCTATCTCTTTGTGTGTGAATCTTCTTTCTTCACGATCTTTCCAAGCACTAGAATCTCCCGGTGCAACTTTCACCCTCTTCATGAATTCTTTTTGGGATGGAATAAATTCAAATCACTTTATGATAGTATGACCAAACTTGTTGCACCTCACACACAAAACTTCTTTGTCTTCATGCATAATCTTTTTTTTTTGTTTTTAGCACAATTCTTAGCCTGTTTATCTTCCATCTTTCTCATTCTTTCCAAATCTTCTGGCCAAACCACCAATATATCATTAGGGACCGAGGCATCAAGATTGGATCTTCTACATGGTTTCTTCTGAGTGTAATCCTTTTAATAAGTTCTTTTTGATGTACCACCCTTTACCTTCTTGGATTTAGAATCCAAGGACTTCTCAACTTTCCTCCTTGTAATATTCTTGAGAGCATTTTCATTTGCAACATATTTCTGATTACTTCCCAAGATATCTTATTCATTCTTCGCCAACTTTTGTGGTATTCTATTCTTATTAGATTGCAATACATTCTGAGATATTCATGCACCATTCTTGTGACCACTCCCATTGCATACATCACATATGTTATCAAAAATTCCAAATATGTTTGAAGTATACAGATGCTTCTGGATCTATGTATGTTTCTTCTTCTTCTCTAGTTTTCTCCCCCTTGAGATGGGATTTCTCTGTAATTTTATATTTAAGGGATTGTTCCTGCTATCCATTGCAAAATAACCAAATCTATTATAGCTCCAGCATTGACCAATAAACCTTGACTTTTTTCCATCTTCTTTATAAGGTTGTTGAATCTTATTATTGGTATGCTATGCTTTTGGTGGAGATATACCTTCTACACTATTTCCCCTATCCACCCTTTCCATGGTTGTAGGTTTATTTTCATTCTTCTTCATACATACTTGCTTAGAATTTTTCTTCCAACCTGCACTTTTGGTAGAGGAAATTTTAGAGACATTAGTACAAGTTGGTATAGATGGTACCTTTACATTCTCAACGCTTGTGATAGATCAATGAGTGAAGCCATGATATTATTATCACATGTTGGAGGTCTTTTGACAGTAGAATCCTCTAATGAGAATTGAGTACTAGAAACAACTGTTTCCTTCTTTTGTGAGAACTCAATATGTGTCTTCTCAAGATTGGTCAACTCAACTTCCAATTCAAGACATCTCATATTGAGGATGACTTCCTAGTCTTCAATCATAGTCATATTATCTTCACAATCCTTCATTAATGTTTCAACTTCAGCTTCATGCATCTTCAATTTGTTTTGTAACAAAGAGTCAAATTATTTTATCTTCTTGGAATATTTTTCAAAATATAAATCCTTGACATCATTGCTTTTTTCAGCTTATCTTCAAGTGCATGGATCTTCTCTTCAAGAGTCTTATTGACTCCCACTTTTTCTTCAACATCTTTGAGCCAATTTGGAGAGCTTACTTCAAATCCCCTCTTGGTTTCTTCAAAGGCTCCAACCTGTCTGGAGAGCATTAAACATTCAACAATTTTTTCTTGAAAGCCTTTCTCCAAAACATCAGTTTCTTCTTCCAGCTGAGTGATATTTTCCTGCATACATTGAAGTACTCTACAAACTAGGGATGAACTTTCTTCAGGAATACCATGCAGAATCATTATTAATCTATCGACTAATATTTCTTGAGATGTTGTAGATTGATCATCACCACTTGTTCTAGAATTTTCATCATGAGGATAATTTCCAAATGTACTAACACATACCTCTTGATTAGTTGAGGTAGGAAGGTTGTCCATCTTCTTGGTGGGGACATGAGCCACCTTCTCATTACTTTCCAAGTATGGTGTGTCTTCGACGTCAGTCAAATATGGAGAACCAAATGCTTCATATTCTTTATATAAGAGGGATTTATTCTTCAATTTTCTATTCTCTTTCTTTTTCCTGTTCGTCACGGTCTTGGTAGATATATATTTCTGCTTAGAGATAGATTGATATTTACAAACACTGCTCATCATTATTGACTTAGGAAAGAAGATCAAGTTTTTTAAAAGAGAATAACTTTACTATAGAGAATCCAACAGAGGTAAACCTGCCTTTGATAGCAATTGAGAGGACCAGTTTGGGATATACCTAACACTGAGAGGGGGGGGGTGAATCAGTGTTGGGGACTTTTTAAACCAATTCCAACTTTTATCACTTTACCTCTTGACCTGTTAGGATCTTGATTCTCTTATTCTCTTTTACATGTCTCATGCAATAATAGAAAGAAGTAAAAATATGCACACGATATTTTTACAAGGTTCACCACTCAATAAGAGTAGATACGTCCTTTCCATGCCAAGATATGACCAGTGCATGGATTCTCAACTATGATGTGATATGAAATTATAGTGGAGTGGCTAAGAAAACAACACTCTAGCTAGTGTGAGTCCCTACACTTTAGAGGGGGGTGGGAAATAATCCTCTTCCCTAGACTGGTGATAGCTTAGTCCAACTTGAAGCTTCTAGCAGGTTCTTTATACTGCCTATACAGATAGTCTTCTTCCTTCTTAATGAGGTAGGTTCTGCTCTTGACCTTCTTTAGTTCTCTTCACTTTATGACTTTCAAAGCATTAGGCAAGTAATTCTTCTTGTCTTCTTATTTTCTTCTTCACTAGTACAAAACCAGATGCTCTAGGACTTCTTATTCTTTAGTGAAATAACAGAATGCACTAAACCTTCTTCTACTTTCTTAGAAAGAATCACATATACCAATGTGATTATTCAGGTAATGAAGATCAACTCACATATAATCATCTGAATAAAACTGCCCTAAAGAATTATAGGTTTCAACTAGGAATACTTTGTTCTTCTTCTTCTACTACTCTTGTTTCTAGGCAGCAAACCTATAAGCTGCACACTCTTCTTCTTCTTCTTATGCTTCTTGAATGCAAAACCAGCTGCACTGAAACCTACTCTTCTTCACATGTTCTCTTTCAGTGAAAAACCATTTGCACTGAGCTCTTCTTCTTCTTGCTAGAATCACAAGTTCTCTTTGTTATTGTAAAAAAATAAAGTCTAGATCAACTTAGCATCATATCAGTTGAACAGAAGCTGGTAAGACATTCTATAACAACTTACACCTTGCACGCCACCCTGCTTGCGTGCCACCCTACTTATGCGCCTCCCTACTTTCATGACATCAAATACTTGTGCGCCACAATTTTTTACAACTCACAACTTGCGTGCCACTTCTACTTGCGCGCCATGCTTCTTACGCACCAATCTACTTACGTGTCGCTCTACTTGCGTGTCACCCTACTTGCACGCCACTACTTGCATGCCACTACTTGCATTCCACCCTACTTGTGCGCCTTATAAATAACCCTCAACTTGCGCACCACTTCAGCTTGTGCACCACATTCTTCTACTTGCGCGAGTAGAGCTCAAATTTTCTCTAAAGTGTTGAGCCTTAAAAAATGAGGAGTATAGTCATCTATTTATTGTAATTTTGGTGACTTGAAAACCACTTACACTTGTGCCCCGCTCCAGCACTTGCACGTCGATCCAGCACCTGCGTGCTGCTCGAGCACTTGCGCGCCGCTCCAGCACTTGCGTGCCACTCCAGCACTTGCGCGCCGCTCCATCACTTGCGCGACATTCCATCACTGGCGCAAAAATTTCTTTCCTTTGTCATATTTTGATATGATGATGTTGAAATATGACTTGCACGTAACATACACTTTCATGACACACTTGCACGCCCCTTATACTTGCGCGCCAGTTTTTGACTTGCGCGCCAATATTTAACTTGCACGTGACTTTATTTCCTTCATCATATTTTGATGGGATGATCTTGAAATATGACTTGTGCACCACTTACACTTGAATTCCAATACTTGCGTACCACTCTTGACTTGCCTTCCACTTTCTTTTATTTGCCAAAATCACTTCTTTACTCTCTCTACTCTTCATAAGGCTTGCATCACAAGTCCTCCAAACTTATGATATTTGTGAAATACAAATCAGCAAAGCATCATCATAGTTTGGTCCATTCTTTTTGGAATATGAATTCTAAAGTACTTATTTCATCCTCACTTAAAATCCTCAATTCCTTTTGGAGTGTTAATTCCAAAGAACTCCAATCATCTATCTTCATAAAAAAGTACAATATATCACCTTTGATACATGTATTTGGAACTTTAAGAACAGTGCAACAATCATCTAATTTCAATACAATGTGTAATTCATGACCTTTTTAGAATGACAAGTCCATCCACACTCTATTTTCTTCTTTAGCCACCATTATCTACTTCATTCAAATCATATTATTATTTCTTCAAGTAAGATCTTGCGTGGTTCTCAAGCAATCGTGAATCATTTCATGGTCTTATTTAAATACTTATTCTTATTCAATAATCCTTAGATGGATGATACTTTACCATTATTCATTGTTGTAAACAATGTGTCACCTTTGAAACAAGTTATTTGTACTTAGTATTAGTTCAACAGTCATCTGAATTACTTTATAGAGAATTGCCCAAGCATGACATTCAATGCTATGATTTCATAACAATTCTCTAGGAATCCTCACTTCATTCGATCTCTAATGACTTTGGATTCCTTCTTCATATCCTTCTTCATTTTGACCAATATTGACAACTGTTGTGAAAAAATACAATCTTCATACACAAGGTGGCCCCAACACTTAGAACACCATACAAATAGGTATGATAACGTTTCATGAAACCTTGAACCAGATCAAAAAATATGGAATTATTTTATCCTCACTACTTAATTACAGGTTTGGGTAGGGCCACTAGCTAGTGGAAGTACACCTACATGATAGAGATAATAACCCTAAGGGTTATCCCTTTATACATATGATCCATCATTTTTCACAACCTTCATGGGTGAAAGAATTTCAAGTAACATGATACATGAACTCAACTAGTTCATGTACCACATATCAAACCAAAGTGTCCTATAAAGACTATAGCACCAATCCAAAATAATAAACACAAAAAAAAATCATTCTCAAATTATAAAACTTATTTTATTAATTATATATTAATTTCAATAAATAATTAAAAAAACTCAATTTAAATGAAAAATGAAAACCATTTTAGAAATTTTATCACTATTAAAAAAAATTTTTAAATTAAACAAATACATTTTAAATCATTTCCATAAAAACCAAATTTCTTTACAAATTTCTTTTCCAAAACCCATAATGTATTAAAGAAATTATTTTTTTAATAAATAATAAATACCTTTAAAAATAAACTGGTAATTTTTTTAAAACAAAATACTTCTTAGAAAACAAGAAAACCCCATTTCACCCAAAACCTACATTTAAAACTTTGAGTCACAACCCTGAAATAACCTAAAAAACCACATCAAACTCACCCTAGTAATATAAAAAATTACTAAAATCATATTAAATTCCCCTAAAAAAAGTTATAATTTACCATATTCAAGGTTTTGGAATTAAAAGAGTTAAAAAACATGAAATGGAATATAAAACTTCTTATGGGTTTAGGGGAGTACCTAGAACCACCCACACTAGATTCACATGGTTATCCATACCATGGGAGCGAGCCATGTATATCTGGATCTTCATCCAAATTCACCCCAAGATCAAGATAACCCCAAAATAAATTTCTAATCATTGGTAATTCAAACATAATTTTCATATAAAACACATCAAACTGATTGAATGAAAAATCAAAGTCAAAGACTCAAGCTCAGAATTCCCATGCTAACTAGAGGCTACAAATAAAAGATAGCAAGAGACACTCTCCCTCATGAGTTACAACAACATAAATCCACATAAACCTTAAAACCACAAATAAAAAAGTTATCTTTGAAACCTATTACCTTTTAATAACCTAGGATTTGATACCAATTTTCATGAAGCATCCTGATCTGTCTCTCCATCAGACACCCAAACAGACTCATGAAATTCTAAAGGGGTGTCCTTGATCCCCCAAGTTTCCAAAACGTGTCATAGGGATCAAAAGTGATAGTTTGAGTTTATTTAACCATAAATAAGAGTAAATAAAATTTCATAACTCTACATGAAATATGAAATGAATCATTTATAATTCAGACATTCCCACCAATAGATCTGTAGATATATACAGTAATAAAATTTAAAACAAGCAATATATACAACATAAGAGAAGAAAAATCCCTCATCTCACCCAAAAATACATCAATATGCTATATTTACGAGTCCCATAGTAACCTTTATAATATAATAGACCAATAACCATAACATAATGTAGTAAAAAACTCATTTAAAGGGAACAAATAGTCGAGCATTCTATGGAGGTAAACCATATACATGAATATATATCCTACGAAATAAATAAATAAGAACATATGTAAGATGTGATAAATAAAAAAATAACCATTAACCTCAAATTCCCATCGGTAACTAACCATCCTTGAAACTTGAAATTACTAAAAAGTGAACAAGAGATGAAAAAAATCTTGAAACTAAAATCAATTTGTGTGTGAGAATAAAAATGGTTAGTAGGTCATCACCCACCTTACCACATTCCAAACATTTAATTAAAGACCCATTTCATTAAATTTTTAAATATAAATAAAAAGTATGGTTTTAAAACACATATATATGAAAATCAATATCAAGTCTTTCTTAAATGAAAAAAATCACTTAAAAACCTTTATTTATAAGTCACACATGCCATGAAAAATAACATGTTTTTACATTTTAAATGTTCCTTTAAATCTATTTCCTAAATTGATTTATAAAACCAACACATGATGTATAAATAAAAATACTAATAAATAAAGTTACCATGTAATGAATAAAATAATAAAATAAAATAATAAAAATTATAGTGGCACAAGATTAAATCAATATAGAGAATCTAAATAAGACCAAGAGAATCCCCCTATATCAATACACAAAACAAATAACATGTTCCATGAGATCTACCATAATGTTACAATGGTCAGGTAACATACAATAACTTCACTAAATAGGTTCTTGTCTTTAATTGTGGGAATATAGTATAATGTCATTGGATTGTAGAAATATAACTTACATTACTAGTATAATAGGTGAAAAGGGATCCCGTACCTATTAGTTATCTTGCCCTAAAACCTGGGTTCCCATGACCAAAAAAGTAAATATGAGGGAAAAAAAATAGATTAATACAATTATCATAAAGAATAATATTAACTCACCATCACCACATTTTTCCTAACAAGAAAAATCCTTGTGAGGGTAAATACATAGTCTCCAAATAAATGAAACACCACCCATTTAAATGGGAACACAGAAGGGGGTTCAAAGAGGTTACACACACATATACATTTTAGAAACCACTTAAAAGTGCTAGACATGCCTTCCTAAAATTATTTTGGATTCCAAGCTCTTTTTTAATAATTCAATCCATTTGAAAATACCTCTATAAAAAATTTCATTTAAAATCATCCTTGAAACTCATTTATAAAATCATCTCCCCTTTTTATAAATGACTTTAATTACTTAAAAAACCATTCTTTTATTTATTCCAGGCCCCAAAAGGGGTCAAAAAACATTTATTCTTTTTTTATTTAGAGAAATTATTTTAGCAATGTAACAATACTTGGAATTTTAGTATCAATTTAAATTCAAAGAAAAAACAAGGGAAAAATATTTTAAAATTACAAAAAAAATTATAACTTCAATATAAATTTTAAATATTCATATAGGAATCATAATAAAAAAATTTAGAGAATGTAGCTTAATAAAAAATGATTTATACCATTATTTTAATTGAGGATACACCTCGCTTTCTATGGAAACCAGAATAAAACCCAATTTACTCTTTGGAAATTCAATAAATATAATCAATAATACTATTAAATAATTAAAACATAAATTAAAATTCCAATAAATTCGTGGTTTGAAAAATTTAAAAAATTTAGGCATGGAAAAACCTACCTAAAATCAATAATAGACAGACTAAGGATTCAAATACTAGCTAAACGAGACCTGAAGAAAGGATCATACACCTTAACAATGAAGGAAACAAAAAAATCTCATCAATTAAGAAATATAGGGTTTCACTGATTCACACACAACAAGGGGGAAATAAGAAAATGAGAAAATGGGGAGAATAAAAGGAAGATGTGGTCTTACCTAGGACCTCCAACCTCAAATCCCAAAGAAACTAGGTGAGATATCTAAATGATATGAGTCCAAGATATGTGAGGTCATGCACACTGGGGCTCAAGTAAGATTGGTACATGTGAGGTGGGGATTAAGGAAAAGGGGGGATAGGGTTTTACTTTTAAAAAGGTAAAAACTATAAATCAATAAAAAAATTAAAATTCTGGGTGATTCACATAGTTTCTGCATGGTTTAGTAAACCATGCTCCAACTATTTGAGGCTTCTAAAAACCACCTATAAACATTTTATTGTTACTCATAGGACCTTTCTTGGTTTCACTAACCATTAACTAAGAATTACAAATATAATTTCATTGATACATTCCGGATACAAATGGTTTCTACATGGTTTACCAAACTATGATATCAATCCTTTCAACCCTTAATTTTTTTAAAATTTTAACATTATAAAAACCAAAATTACCAAAACCAAATGTAACACAAATTAATTTAAAATAAAAAAAATTAAAAAAATAAATTAAAATAAAAAAAATAAAAAAATAAAAATAAAACAAAACAAAATAAAACAATAGAGAATAAAATAAAATAAAATACTAGTCATATTTGAATTTTAAATATACTTATTCCCTTCTAGATATTATATTTAAGACACTATTTTTTTCAGTACTGCATAGGCACTACGTCAATAATAATAAATGTTTTCATATTTATTTTGACATAGAATTTAATTTATGTAGAATAAATGATATTTTGAGTATAATATCATTATAATTATGCCTTAATGTCAATAAAAATATTATATAATCCTTTAATCCATATTTATATAATGGGGACATCATAAAATTTATGGTATTCATAAAAACTAATTTTTTTAAATATTCACAAAAAAATTTTGAAAAATATAAAACAAATTCACCCTATATTAATTTCAAAACAGTGAAACCAAAAATGAATTCCATTTTATAAAATTTAATTTGTGAAATTTATAAAATTTATATTTTAAATAAGACCATTTTATATATAGAAAAATAATTTTTTTTAGAATAAAAACTGTTTCTTGTTCAAATGAAATATCATAGTATTGCATCATATCTTGATTTATGTATCTCTAAGATTATAATAATGGTAAATACAAATATTAATGTATATAATTAACATAAATATACATTTATAAAACGTATAATAATTCTTTAAATAGACCAAAATAAGAAATTATTTAAAGAAAATATATTTAACCTTTAAATAATACTCCCTTTATATAAAAAAATAAAAACTATATTTTTAAATGTATAATTATAATCAAAATTATTATATAATATCATTTGATACAAGATATAAACATATATATGAGTACAATAAATATATATAAATTTATAATCATGAATATTAATAAACCATAAAGTGATATCTATAACGACACATACATTACATAAATTGATATTACTTCAATATTTAAGTATATTAATTACAACATATAATAAATCAATGACAAGACCATACAGGTATGGTGTCTTTAGAAACTGGTAAACAAAAACAACTA
The DNA here is from genome assembly GCA_963277665.1 of Viscum album. NCBI lineage: Eukaryota > Viridiplantae > Streptophyta > Magnoliopsida > Santalales > Viscaceae > Viscum > Viscum album. The sequence continues at coordinate 23,950,825 of OY728132.1, read as the reverse complement.
GTTTATAAAGTATCTGCGTTGTCTCCCACTTATATCTTCATAACTAGAATCCTTTTTGACATATCTTACTTAATAACCTTCTTCATGACTTAGGAAAAATAAACATATGAAAAGGTGATCTAAAATTATCATTAAGGTTAAAAAATGTAAATATCAGTCATATCATAATAATAAGACATAAGAAAATAATATTTGGAAGTCTTATCATGCATATGAAAGATTGTGATATCATGTCATGGGATAAAAGTTCATTAGAATTAATGGACATATTCCTGAAAATCATAACATAAGACATGAAGTTTTTTAGAATATACATAATCATAAGAAATCATTTCATATTAGTCAAGGCTCATTTACTAGACCATCATAACAGACAATTTCTATTACCGAACCAGGTTTACTTGTCGTTCCATCCCTATATTACTAAACTGGATTTACTTTCCATTCCAGTCATGTCTATATCAAGCGATAAAAATATTTACCCAATACATTAGAGGGATATATAGTTCCCACCCATCTCATTATGAAATCATTCTTAGGTGTGTCACAAAAACATAAATCATTCATCATAGAAAAACCCAAGAAATAAAATGGGTTTCTTAAACATCATTCAATCATAACATAATCCATATAAAATATCATTCCATAATTATCACAATAAAATCATAATAATAATATTGATATAAACATAACCATTTTTAAAGAGCTCCATTTTATTTGGAAAATATTTTTTATAAAACACTTGAAATTAATTCTTGAGGAAAATATCCTTTCTTCTTAATTTTTTTTTATTTTCTCAAAATGCCACACAATTTTAAAATAAAATAATTTATTTAAAAATAAAAATGAAATCATGTAAATACATTTTCATGGAAATAATTCATTATTAAGATGTAAAATATGATCATGTCGTATAAGTTAAAAAAATATTCTCCTCATACTTTTTTTGGGAAAGTCAAAAAGTACCTCGTATCAAATAATGATAAAAGATTCCTTTCATACAATTTACTAAAAATTTAACAAAGTGTAAAATTAACTTTAAAAAATTATATAAGAATATAAATAATATTAAATACTTGAAAAAAATGGATGTGGATGAAAAATATAACCTAGTAAATACTTACGTATAAAAAAATATCAGATAATAATGAGATTCCAAAATTATCCCATAACTTAGGTCTGATATCATTCATATGTATCCAAAACACCTATATAATGATTTAAATATTTTTATTGATATAATACAGAATCTTATTAATTTTTATGAAAAAATATACGATCATATTATCCTCCGTTTGTTAGTAACATTTCATTATCACTCTTTATTTAGATATTAACTGCTTTATGTTCTTATGCATGTTTTGTCGGATAAGTTCATGTCACACCTCTTAGGTTATAGTTATATCATTTAAATAATGATATTAGTATAATATAAATCATATTTATTCATTCCATTCATCTATAGATTTATGGTTTAATGAAGATCATGTAGAATGAATCACATCACATCGTGGGGATGATATACTGTACGTACGCACGAGCGACGATATCATTCCCATAATTATTGAATGGTATTGAAGTGGATGTTTTATAATATTTTAGAATCCATATCATGCTATAATAATCTTATATAGTTATTATTTCCATCATTATACCCATCCAAGTAAGGTGGTGGTGAAAAACAGATTACACCATGACATAGAGATGGTAAACCACATGTACGCACACGCGGTGATTTCATTTTTCATAATATGGATATAAGGTGGAATATGGTTATTTAATAATTATAATAACATATTAGTATACGAGTGATACTTATTTTTTTAATTTATAATTAAAAAAATAATGAAGAAGGAGTAGAAGAAGAAAGAAGTTTGAAAGAATCAGTATAAGAGATTACCTCTTCCTCGATGCGCTTCCTCTAAATCTCTTCATAGAGCACTAGAGTTGGACTTTGAAGATGAAAAAAACATATATAATGTAAATATGAAAGTTTAGAACTAAAAAGGGAAGGATATGGAAGAACTTTAAGGTTCAAATTTAAGTGAAGAGGTGAGGGAGGAGGTACCCTTTTATAGTTTATGTGAGGGTCACTTTTGAAAACTCAATAAATAATAATTTTCAATAAAATCGATCCCTACCCAAAAACCTCAAAAATGTAAAAATTTCAAATATGATATTAGATAGGGTTATATTATCATCAAAAAATAAATTTTGGATAAGTATTTATATCAATTTAAACTTTATCTTTTTAATTGACACTTGGTTATTCTCTTTAATTTGTAACTAGGGAAACAAATAATTCAATAATAAAAGGGTGAATTTTTTAATTATTTGATGTAAAATAGACCATAAATAGATAAATTAGATAATTTTACACCATATAATAATTATTATATATTTTTAATAAGTATTTTAATATTTATATATAATTTAAAAGTCATTATTTTGATAAAGAATCAACAATATCAATTTTGACACTATTCAATTCATTGATTTTTAAAACTATTAATATAAAAATATAACTTTTAAAAAACAATTTTATTATATTACTAAGAGTAAAATTTACTCTATAAAATTCATTATACATGTTAATTATCCCAATTACATTTACTTTAATATTTTTAATAACATTTATTTGATATTTCTCTTAATAAAATAATTACTATGACTATTTTGTGAAATTATTTAATATGACAATTTTTTGAATAAATATTAAAAATAAAATAATATTATGAGTAAAAATATACTAGATTTAATAATAATAATTTTAGTAAAATTTATCTTTTGAAAAATCCAATATTTAAAATGTTATATTTATTAAATTATGAATGTGACAACTTTAACATCACTTTAAATAAAATAATATAATTTTCATAATACCTTCTATAAGGATAAAAAAGGTCCATAACTTTTCACTTGGATTATTATGGTTGATACATAATTGATAAATATGATTTTTTCAGGTGTTTTTATCTTTTAATTTGTATTATTATTTTAATAAAAACAATAGTATAGATTTTTCATCAATTAAAAAATTTCTGCATCATTAATGTATAAGATATTAAGGTAATTATTTATTTCCTAAAAATTAAAAATATATTACCATGATAAAGTAAATTTTTTAAGATTTCAATTAGTATTTATAATCTAAATTATATTTAGTATAACCTTATATTAAAAATGATTTAGTTATTAAAATTTTAGTGAGACATATTTAACTTTTCTTTAAATAAAATAAGTTAAATGTTCGGATCTCATACAAGTGGATTAAAATGGATACCATTTATACCCAATGATGGATTAGGTAAAAAAATTCATCCAATAATATTAAGACAAGTTTTAAGGTAATTTTATAATAGTATTCTTACCCTTAATTACCCGATTTACCATTTTACCGTATTAATAAAGATTATCTAAGTTACTATTCATAATGCTAAAAACTAAAATAAATATATTTATATAATTTGGAACTACTGATTCCAAATATTGAATCCATTTTAAAAAATTCAAAACATAGCAGTTTCTGTAATTAATTTAAAATTAATTCCGTTGTTGGAAAGAGAGAATATGTTTTAAAAGCTAAACCATTGCAAAAGATTGAAATGTTTTTACATCTAAATTCAATGTAAAATTAATGATAATGAAATAAATTGTATTGAATGATAAAAATAAATTATATAAATAATTTAAAACCATTCAATATTATAATTCAACCATATAAATTATTTCGATGGAAAAAGTGTTTTTCATAAAATTCAGTGTATTTTTACTACTCATCAAAACTTGAAAGTTATCAGAAAAATATCAGAAATTAATCCAAAGTAAATTTTTATATTCCACTTAAAAATTACACATTTATGTTATCATATAAAAATTATTAATGTGTCAAAATTTTAATTTAAAATGGGTTCTCTATTTAATGACGTAAAATTACCCTTTAAAAAAATATCGTTTTTATACATAAAATATGGTTTATTCATACCCTATGACTAAAATATCCATTGGATGAATATAAAAAATATTTTATTAGGTATATAAAATATATATCTCATTAATTTTATTACCAATAGTAATTCACTAAAAAATAAAAATATATATTTGATTTATGTTTTTCATAAATAATTGGTAGCCAATGAATTTATAATGCATTTTCATAAGTTAGTTATACTTAGTCCTGCTAGCCTAAATACTAGGCTATAATGGTAATTTTATACTAAGGGAATCTTTATTTTTTTTAAAATCAAGATTGCATGAAATAAAATATATTGAAGAATTAAAATTATTTAAAGAAAATATTTCATAAATACATCCGGGTGTTACATTCTACCCCCTTAAACAGAATTTCACCCTTGAAATTCATCACTTGGAAAAAAAAAATTAGGATACCTCTCCCTCATCATATCCTATAGTTACCACGTAGCTTCCTCAAATTAATGGTTCCTACATAAAACTTTAATTAAGTGAGTGGTCTTGTTTCATAGAACTTTTTTTCTACGATCTAGAATCTCTATCGGTTGTTTTTTATAAGAAAGATCTTGCTCAAGTGGTACAACTTTTGAATTTAGTACATGTGAAGAATCAGGTATATAATTTCTCGAGATATATAAATGGAACACATCATGAAATTGATAGAGATTCGTTTTAATAACCAATCGTTAAGCTACCTTCCAAACATGATCTAAAATTTCAAAAGGATAGATATACCTAGGGCTCAGCTTGCCCTTTTTTTTAAATCTCATTACTGTCTTCGAGGGAGATATTCGCAGAAACACCTTGTCACCCAATTTGAACTCTAAGTCTTTTATTTGAATGTCATCAAAACATTTTTTTCGACTTTGAGCTGATCTTATTTGTTGTTGAATAGATCTAACCTTTTCTACAATTTTATCAACAAGATCAGGTCCTGATAGATTTTTCCCCAGCATCATCCCATCAAGTTGGAGTTATGCACTTATTTCCATAGAGGGCTTCATAAAAATCCATCTGAATACTATTTGAATGATATTGTTGTAAGAAAATTCCACTAAAGGAAGGTGTTGATCCCAACCACCTTTAAAATATATAGATAAATCTCTCAAAATTTCTTCTAGAGTTTTAATTGTCCTCTATGTCTAACCATCTATCTGAGGATGATATGAAGTGCTGAAACTTAACTATGAATCCAGAACATACTATAAAATTTTCCAAAACTTTGAGGTAAACCTTAGATCCTGATTAGATATAATGGAAAGTTTTACTCCATGCATTCTTACCACTTTTTTTACATATATCCTAGAAAGTTGTTCAAGATAGAAATCATCTCTAATTGCAATGAAGTGTGCCGAATTCATAAGGCGATCAACTATAACCTAGATATAATTGTTTCCTTTGGATGTTTTGGTAAGACATATGAAAAATTCCATAGTGATGTTTTTCCATTTCCATTCTGGTATGGGTACTTATTGTAACATCTACTTAGACTTATGTCACTCATCCTTAATTTGATGACAAACCAAGCATCGAGAGACATATTAGGCAAAATATCTTTTCATTCCATACAACCAAAAATACTCTTTTAGGTATCTATATATATTTGTGCTTCTAGGGTGAATAGATAATGAAGAACTATGAGCATCATCCAATATATCCTTCTTTAATTCTATTATTGGGGGGATACAAACCCAATTTTTGAACCTTATTATTTCATCACAATCAAGGTTGAATTCAAGAATATTTCTCACATTCTTTTTTTCTCTACATCTTCCTTATGCACCTCTTTAATATTCCCTTATATAGATGGTTGAACATTCATTTAAGAATGATAAGATTTCTCCCCTTCCTTTAAAATTTCAAGATACGTCATTTGAAAATCCATAAATATTATATTTTTTGTAATCCTTATCTTGGATAGACTAGAATGGTCTTATTGACTCAACGCATATTCCACCTTGTTCACTTTCCTAAGGTGGCAATGTATTGAGAATTAATAATCTTTAATCAACTCCAACCATCTTCTTTGGCACATATTAAGCTCCCTTTGTGTGAAAATATACTTTAAACTTTTATGATTAGTATAAATATCACACCTTTCACCATAAAGATAATGCCTATATATCTTTAATGCAAAGATTACCACAACTAACTCCAAAGAACGAGTTGGATAATTTTTCTCATGGATTTTCTATTTCTATGAGGAATAATCCATCACCATATAACTTTTCATGAGAACACATCCTATCAACTTCTTGGATGCGTCACTGTAGATCATAAACCTTTCTCTACTATAAGGCAATGTGAGCACATGTTCACTGGATAACCTTCTATTTAGCTATTTGAAATTATCTTTACATTCTGCCATCTATATGAACATAAAACCTTTTTGAGTCATCTTGGTTAGTGAATTAGATAATTGTGAAAAATATTTCACAAAACATCGATAATATCTAGCCAAACTAAGAAAAATTCGGATCTCAGTTACCATTTTTGGTCTCAGCCTACATTCAACAACTTCTATTTTTGATGGATCCATAGACATCCCATATCTTAATATTATGTGATCCAAAAATGAAACATTCTGAAGCCAAAATTCACACTTGGTAAATTTTTCAAAAAGATTATCCTTTATTAGGGTCTTCAGTACAATTCTCAAGTAGTATTCATGTTCTTACCTGCTCTTAGAATCGACAAGAATATTATATATAAAGTGTACCACAAACTGATCAAAATAGCATCTACAGACTCTATTTATTAGATCTATGAAGATATCATGGGAATTAGTAAGACCAAAATGCATCACTATAAATTCTAGTGTCCATAACTTATACGAAATGTCATCTTTGGTATATCCTTCTTCTTGACCCTTAATTGACGATATCCTGAATGAAGATCAATCATGGAAAAGTATTGAGCTCTATGTAGTTAATTGAATAAGTCATAAATTTGGGGAAGATGATATTTTTTCATGATAGTGATCATGTTAAGTTCTCAATAATCAACGTAGAGTCTCATTGATCTATATTTCTTCTTAACAAATAAAACAAGTGCTCCCCAAGGTGACGTACTAGGGAATATGAATCCCTTATCAAGATTCACTTGTAATTTCTTATTCAATTCCTATAACGAAATTGCGTCCATTCTATAAGGTGTCTTTGAAATAGGAATACCTCCTGATATGAGTTGTATTGAAAAACCAACTTCAAAATTTGGTGGAAGACCAAGAAATTCCTCCAGAAAGAGTGCTTTAAAATCCTGTACAATATGTGTATTCTTAATTGTGAGTTTCTCCTCAACCAATTGAGATTGATAACCTTCATTTATAGATATCATGACCCAAAATATGGAAGAAATTTCTTCTAGAAGGTTATATTCATCATTTCATCAACATATGATCATAGATTGATCGGAAATATGAAATGTGACTTCCATCCCTTAGAAATTGATATGATATATATATAGAGAAAGTCCATCCATGCCAAGAATCACATAAAAATTACACTATAGGAAGGATCACAAGATTTACAGGAAGAACTTTCCCACAAAATTCAACCAGAGAGGAATTATATACTTTTAATGTGACCATTGTTCCATTAAAAGTTGTCACAGCTAACTCAACATCTAATTATTAAGGTAATACGGTGATACCCTTAGAAAATTATTCAGAAATAAAAGATTGGGTGGATACAGAATAAAATAAAACATTTTCTACTTTAGATTGGATGGTAAGTGTACCATTCACCACTTCATTATCGTACTCCACATCACTAATAATGATTTCCTCTAACTTTCCTTTGTCTTTAGCCTTAAGAGTTTGCTAACGCCGATCATCATCAATAAACCTTAGATTAGTACATTTATTTGATTAATGCCCCATTTCATAGCACTTGTAGCATTGAAGTGTAGGAGGTTCATTCTATGTATCCTTTTGTCTATTCTTATCATTAGACATATTTTTCCCATCACTTCAGCATTAAACTACCTGATGACCTTTTTTTCGACACTTAAAACAGTTACTAGTAACTTTAAGACAATTTCCTCTATGTTTCTTTCCACACATTGTGCAAAGGGTAAAACTAATCTTCTTTTTAGTGTGGTCTTTATATTTTCCTTTGAATTACATTTTTCTCTTCTTATCAAACCCATAGGACCTATGGGTTACTCCAATCTCCATCTCAACCTTGGGAGGACATCGAACAATTTCCTCATAGTTATTAAAGTCCCTTAGGGAAATTTCCCATGGGAGACTTGGTTTTAAGCCACTAAAGATTCAATCAATTTTACTCTCAGGTTGAATAATAATTATAGCAGCGTACCTTGCAAGTCTTGTAAAATTTTCTTTGCAGGTACCAATAGGTTCATCATCCTTTTTCTTAAGTTCAAGGAACTCCTTATCTATATATTTTTTAAGAATATAAAGAATTCACATATTGAAAAATAAGTTTGTGAACTCGTCCCTTTACATGAACTCAATTTCACCTCTTTTCCTCATATTCCTAATAAGATTCCACTATTAATTAGATTCACCTTCCAAACGATAGACTACAAAAAATGACTTTATCATGTTCAAAACATTGTAGAACTACAAATATCTTTTCAGTGGTACTGATCCATTGTTCAGCCACTAATGGATCAGAAGAACCATTGAAATAAGGTATATGTTTCCTCATAAAGGACTCAATATAATGTTACTCACTCATTTTTACATTCATAAGTCTTGCATGATTCATATCTTGATAAAGTTGGGTGATCATAACTACAAAAGTTTTCATTCCATCACCCATAACATTTTGTTTCTTAGGAGGAAAATCATTGCATTTCTCATTGCATTCCACATTAACACTATTCCTTTGGGTTCCATCCATTGACTAAAACCAAGAATAATAGTGTGAGAAACACTAATAATAATGGGAAAACTACTTAATAAAGAATAAAATTTCAATTTAGGACACTTTAGGTTTTATCCTAGGTTATTCATGGTCATTTCTAAAACACCAGGATTGTAACCTATACTTATACATATCCTTAGGGTTCTTACTAAGGATTTATCATCCTAGTTTCCAAAGGTTAACTATACCTTTCCTCTGATACCAACTATAATGAACCATACTTTACATAAATTGATATTAATTCAATATTTAAGTATATTCATTGCAACATATAATAAAGCCACGACAAGACCGTATAGGTATAGTGTCTTTAGAAACTAGGAAACATAAACAACTGGTTCATAAAACACCTATACTGTCTTCTTCTTATATATTATTAAATAGAATCCCCTTTGACATATATTACTTAATACCCTTCTTCATGACCTGAGGAAGTGAAACATATGAAAGGGTGAGATCAAATTCTCAGTAAGGGTAAAAAAGAAAAATATCAATCATATCAAAATCATAAGACATAAGAACAATACATTTGGAAGTCTTATCACGCATATGAAATATCATGATATCATATAATGGGATAAAATTTCATAAGAATTAATAGAAATAATCCCAAAGGTCATAACATAAGACATGAAGTTTTTTGGCATACAAATAAGCATTTAAAATCATTTCATAAGGCTCATTTCCAAGATCATCATAAGGAATAATGTCCATTACTGAACTAGGTTTACTTTCCATTCCAGCCCTATATTACTAAAATAGATTTACTTTCAATTACCATAAATGTTTATCTCAAGAGATATAAATCTTTACCCAATTAATTGGAGGGTGATATATGTCCCACCCATAACATAATGAAATCAATCATATGTGTTTCACAAAAGCATAAATCATTCATCATAGCATAACCTAAGAAATAAAATGGGTTTCTTAAACCTCATTACTTCATAACATAGTCCATATAAAATATCATTACATAATTAACACAATAAAATCATAGTAATAACAGGGATAGAAACACTACCATATTTAAAGAGTGTCATCTTGGATGGAAAATAATTTTGATAAAACACTTGAAATTTATTCTTGAGGAAAATATCCTTTCATATTAAAAAATGTTTTCTCTTCTCAAAATGGATCATAATTTTAAAAGAAAAGAATTTATTTAAAAATGAAATTGAAATTATGTAAATTAATTTTCATGCAAATTCGGTGTTATGAAGATGTAAAAATCCAATCATTCCATATAATTTAAAAATACATTCTCCTTGTACTTTTTCCATAAAAGTCAAAAAGTACCCCATACTGAATAATGACAAAAATATTAATTTCATTAAATTTAATAAAAGCTTAAAAAAGGGTAAAATTAACTATAAAAAATTATAAAATAATAGAAATAATATTATATACTTGGGAAAAATTTATCTGGATGATAAATATAACCCAGAAAATACTTACGTATAAACAATCTGAGATAATATTGAGATTACAAAATTATCCCTTAACTTAGGTCTGATATCTTTCCTATGTATCCAAACCTCATGTATAATGATTTAAATAATTTTATTGACATATTACAGAATCATAGTCATTTTTATGATATCAAATATGATCATATTATCATCTGTTTGTCAGTAACATTTCATAGTCACACGTTATTTAGATATTAACTACTTTATATACTTATGTAGGTTTTTTCAGATAAGTTCATGTTACACCTATTAGGATATAGTCATATCATTTATAGAATTATATTAGTATAATATATATCATATTTATTCCATTATTATATAGAATCATTTTTTAATAAAGATCATGTAGAATGAATCACATCGCATCATGGAGATGGTAGGCTGTACGTATGCACGAGTGACGATATTATTTCCATAATTATTGAATTATATTTAAGTGGATAGTGAATAATATTTCAGAATCATTTTAATTTTATAATAATCATATATAGTTATTATTTCCATTATTACACCCATCCAATTAAGGTGGTGGTGAAAAACAGATTATACCATGACGTAGAGACAGTAAGCCGTACATATGCATGTGTGGTGATTTCATTTTTATAGGATGGATAGAAGGTGGAATACGGTTTTTTTGAAAATTATAATAAGATATTAGTATATTATTGATATTTATTTTTTTACATAATAATGAAACAACTAATGAAGTGGGAGTAGAATAAGAAAGATGTTTGAAGGAATCGGTAGAAGAGATTACCTCTTCCTCGATGTGCGTTCTCTAAATCTTTTCTTAGAACACTAGAGTTGGTCTTTGAAGATTACCATAACCTCTATAATGTAAATATTAAAGTTTAGAATGAAAAATGGTAGGGGATGGATGATCTTGAAGGTTCAAAGTGAAGTGAATAAGTGAGGGAGGATGTGCCCTTTTATAATTGAGGTGAGGGGCACTCTTGGAAACTCTATAAATAATAATTTATAATAAAATATAACCCAACCCAAAAACCTCAAAAAATGTCCAAATTTATAAGATAAGATTATATAGGGTTGTAATATCATCAAAAAATAAATTTTGGACAAGTATTTCTATCATTTTAAACCTTATCTATTAATTAACACTTAGTTATTCTACTTAATTTTTAACTAGGGTAACAAATAATTCAATATCAAAATGGATTATTATTTACTTATTGGATGTAAAATAGACCATAAATAAATAAATTATATCGTTTTATACCATGTAATAATAATTATATATATTTTTAAAAAATTTATGATTTTTAAATAATTTAAAAAATCATTATTTTGATAAACAATCAACAATATCCATTTTGACACTATTCAATTAATTTATTTTAAAAAATATTAATATAACAATATAAATTCGAACAAACAATTTTATTATATTCCTAGGATTTCAAGGTTATATATTAAACTTATTATAAATGTTAATTACCTAAATTATATTTACTTAAATATTTTTAATAACATTAAATTGATATTTCTCTTTATAAAATAATTACCACAATAGGTTTGTATAATAATTTAATATAATTATTTGTCGAATAAAAATTAAAAATAAAATAATATGACTAATATAAATCAACTATATTTCATAATAATACTTTTAGTATAATTTATCTTCTGTAAAATGAAATATTTGAAATGTTATACTTATTAAATTATGAAGGTGACATATTTAACATCACTTTAAATAAAATAATATAAATATAATAATCCGATCTATGAGGATCTAAATAGTTTATAACTCGACCCTTGAATTATTATTTTTAAGATATAATCTACCAATTAGATTCGGTCATTTTTTTGGATATTTTAATGGGTATTATTATTTTAATAAAAAACTATATTATTGATTTTTCATCAATTAAATAATTTTCACATCAATAATGTATAAGATATTAAGGTAATTATTTATTTCATAAAAATTAAAAATAAGTTACCATTATAAAGGAGAACATTTTATCATTAAAATTAGTATTTATAATCAACATTATCTTTTGTATAACCTTATATAAAAAATTATTTATTTATTAAAATTTGACTAAGACATATTTAACATTTCTTTAAATAAAATAAATTAAATGTACCAATCTCATCCAAGTGAATTAAAATGGATAGTATTTTGACCCAAGGATCTTTTAAGTCCAAAAAAACTCATACAATGATATTAAGAAAAGTGTTAGTATATTTTATAATAGTATTCTTACCCTTAATTACCCAGTTTACCATTTTATTGTATTAATAACAATTACCAAAATTACTAGTAATAGTACCCAAAAATAAAATAAATCTATTTAAATAATTTGTACCCAATGATTCCAAATATGGAATAAATTTTTATAAATTTAAAACAATGAATATGTAGTAATTAATTTAAAAATAATCCCATTTTCAGAAATATAGAAAGAATTTTAAAAGCTGAAACATTGCAAAAGATTGAAATTTTTCTATATCTGAATTCGATGTAAAATTAATGATAATTACATTAATTTTATTTAATGATAAAAATATATTATATTTTTACTTTAAAACAATTAAATATTATAATTTATCCATATAAATTATTTTGATGAAAAACTTTGTTTTCATAAAATTTAGTGTATTTTTAGTACTTATCAAAACTTTAAAGTTATCATAATAATATCCAAAAAATCATCCAAAGTAAAGTTTTATATCCCAATTCAAATGAATATGTTTTTTTTCATATATAAATTTTTAATGTGTCAAAATCTTAATTTAAAAGGGGTTTTCCATACAAAGGCATAAAATTACCCTTTAAAAAATATAGGTTTTTATACATCAAATAGGGTTTATTCATACCCTATGACTAAAATAACAATCGGATGAATTTAAAAAATAATTTATTAGTCATATAACATATATATATATATATCATTAATTTAATTACCAACATTAATTCACTCAAAAATAAAAATATCTAATTGATTTATATTTTTCAAAACTAATTGGTAGCCAATGAATTCAAAATGCATTTTCATAAGTTTGTTATAATTATTCCCACTAACCTAAAGACTAGGCTATAATGGTAATTTTATACTAAGGTCATCTTGAAGTTTTTTTAAACTCACAATTTTGTGCAATGCAATCTTCTTAAGAATTAAAATTATTTAAAGAAAATATTTTATAAAAAACTCTAGGTGTTATAATATCTTACTAAAAACAGCCGGGTTATCACGTTATCACCCCTTAATGAAATTTTATCCTTGAAATTTTATCTCAGGTTTGATTATTAATAGTTTATAATGTTAAAAAAATTTAAAATTATTTTAAAATTAATTTCAATTGGTAAAACAGAACTTTAAAAACCATAATTTTCAAAATATTCCCAAATAAGGGATCCTTGAGAAGAAATATGGAGTGGAAAATAACAAAAATTTACAAAAGTGGTAAGAAATATTGCTTAGGTTTTAATGGTTTTTATTAAAATTGAATAATTCTTTTATCAATGAGATTGATAATTTGATGAAAAATTATTACTTGATTTATTTCCATACAATAGACACAATATCATCCTTTCATTGTGTGTTTTAATCAGTTTCAACCTCAATTTCATCTCACATTCCAATCAATTAATATATAAGATAAATTTTTTATTCTTAAAGTATGAAAATCAACTATTAACAGATCATGATATCTACTAAAGGATAATTTTCCTATTTATATGAAGGATTTTTATAACAGGTTGTTACTCATGTATGTAACCAATTACAAAAAACAAAAATAGTTTGAAAGGGTAAATATTATAAAAAATTAAATATGAATAATCCATCATATGAATAAGTAATAATTTAAACTCTAAAACCTAAATATAAACAATAATTACCCATATTTAAATAATTAAACCCAAAAACTCTTTAACATATGCATAACCCAATTATAAAATTTAAAAATCAGAAAAAAAAATGATCACATATTCTTTCAAAATCAGCTTAAATTTAATCACCAACATAACATAAAGTTAGTGATAATGTCACATACCAAATATGTATACACCATAATCATATATTTTCCAAAACTATTGTAATATTTTCCCAAAATAAACTAAATAAACAAGTCATAAAACTATAACAAAATTATATTTGCTTATAAAAATCTACACAACTATTATTCATCAAATAATATCATCCAACTTGATATAAAATCACATACTAGTAAAAAATATACCATAATAATTTAATATTATAAAATATACAACAATATTTTAGAAAAATAAATCCAAATCACTTTTAAATCCCCAAGGTTATCTATACTGATGGGTTTTTTTGGGTCATCATATAAAACTTAGAAGTTGAAGTGAACCCAAAATAGATCTGAATTTAATACAAGAATCAAATATGTAATTACATTAAAAAAATAGCACATAAAAATAAAATACATGAAACAATAAAACATATGCTGACTCCATGCTTTTTCTTTGATGAGGTTAGATTGATGAAGATCACAAGGAGAAACATATGATGACTACTACCTTTGATAGGAATACATCATTTAATCAGTCCAAGAACTCTTCTTGAGGACTCCCAAACACTAGAAGTGATACTAACACCCTCATTGAGTGATGAAAGAGCTTTAGGAATGTAAGATAGAATCGACTACCATGAAATCATCATTAGAACCACACACACTATAGTTGAAGAAGATCATATCATTTTATAGGCACCCTAGATAATTTTTATTGAATAAAGAACATTATACATATAAAACAATTTAGGTTCCTTTGCATGAAACTTGAATGTTAAATTTGTTAGATTGTTCCTTTATTGAACACTTTAATGAATGAGATAAACCATGTATAAATGAACCAAACATTTGGATTGTAATTGATACAAAATTGAGTGGAGAAGAATGTGTCAGCCAGATGAATCATATTCATGCTAAAAACTTCATGGTTGTTGACCAAAACATCAAATACATCACTGTAGTATAGTGTTGAATATTTTAATATGTATCTAATAATATCCAAATTACACTAAAATTCCATAATGAATTGATATAAAATTTTACAACTCTATGAATTCATTATAAAGTCCTTTTGGATACATTTTCATCAAAATCTCTTAATTTTGGAACAAACACATTATCCAAAAATCAATCCTTGTCCAAGGGTCTAATGATGTGACCCTGTGGGTCTTAATAGTGTTGATTTTTTTTGAAATCCATACTTTATATATGTAATCAAAGAGAGGACTCTAAAAAATAATCAGTGCTACTCATGATACTAAGGGGTCTGTTGTGATATCCTTCAAATATACTCATATCTCTAGAAAAATATGTCCACCAAAAAATTTATCATATACATAGTATGAATATATATATATATCTATAATAACTTTTTTCCATGAAATTAAGCGAACACTATACATGGAACATTTTGATCTAGTATAGACCAATCATCATTTCCTATTTCTATAAAAAAGACTAACCAAGTTGATGAATCCATCACATGTCATTCATCTATCAAATCAGCATTTCACATGTAACTTATCCAAGTAGTTGAAAACATCATATGTGAACATATAAGAATGGTAATGAATTAAATAAGTCCAATTAAATCAAGGCCCATATCTTTTTAATTTTTAAACATTTGGATAAATACTATCTTGGTTATGCTCCAACCAATGACATGAATAACAACATACCCAACCGCACCCATATTAGCTAAGTTAATCTATAATATTGAGTAAGTAGGGTATCATAGTATAAAGGTTATCATGATAGGTTTATCACTAACCTTAAGTAATAAGGATTGATAATAAGTATACACCCCCAATAATATCAATGGTCACATGACATTCCATGAGATATACTTTGGCGAGTTAATCTATGTAATAAGTATATACACATTACCTTAGGAAAATATTCATCATATGTTACACTGAGCTTCAATTATAGCAATTAAACATTTTATATTAATAAAAATATAATACAATGAACATTTTAATATTTTATGGAATAAAAATTCAAATTTTATTGGTTGAATATCAATTTTGAACATACCATTTCAAAATAATTCAAAAATGTTTTTTTTGTAAATTTCCCGTAGATTCATAATTTTATGAATAATTGAAAATATAGTGTTTATATAATCCAAATTTTATTTATAATAATGTGTTAAAATATATATTATTAATCATATATTTATTATAAATTTGATATAAATAAAGAAAATATCATTTGGAGGTAAAAGAGTTTTTTTTTCAAAAAACTGATTTTTAGTGAATAATGATTTTCTATTTTAATTAATTAAACTAAACCCTAAGTATGAATGATTTAAATGAAATTTATTGATTATATATCTATATATATTAAATTAAATTCATATAAGTATGATTATTATTCATAAATTTAATGTAATATCATATTATTCTTGAAAAAATGCATTTTCCCAAAACAATGTTTCTCTTCATGTTTTGTTGGTTGATTTTTATATTACTTTACACCACTTACATAAATTCTGTTTTATAAAAATAATTAAATATTTTTAATTATTATATTCAAATTTGGTAAATAGATTCCTTTTTTTATTATAAGGAATTTTTAATATTAACATTGGTAAAATTAATCACTTTAGTAAAGGGTAAAATGAGATAAACAAGGTTAAAAATATAAAATAAGTCTTTAAAATAATCCAAGAACATAATTATATTATATTTAATTGTTTTAATTATAAAAAACCCTTTTTATTTTCTAAATATGGCATATTGTTTCTATTTTTCTATAAAAAAGAACTTTATATTATTTTATGTAAAGGAAAATTCTAAATTTTCACTCTCTTACTCTTAAATTATTCTATATGTTCAATAGGTATAAAAAGATATTATAAATAAATCAAAAAGTTTATTTTGAACATTATTGATTTTTATTATTATTCTAATTTATTTTAATTTTTTGTGACATTATAATTTCTATAAATTCTTTCTCAACGCTGATATAGTATTTCTATAAGAAGAAGAAAAATCGAAGTAAATTATATTAAAAACATAAAAAGTAATTTTTTTGATGAACTATGGAATAAAAATAATTTTATGGTCAATAATAATTAATAATTTATGGTTAAATAGTTTATATTTTAATTCCATTGCTGTCTTAATGTATTTAAAGTCAAAATAAACAAATAATTATTAAAATGAATTTAATCGTATTTTATGTTAAATAATACTATATGAAATTATTTTAAAATCATAAAAATATTGAAATAGAAAAATAGTGATGGGATATGGTTTAAAATTTCACAACTTTACATTTTTTGAGACAATTTTTACCTTAGATGTAAATTTATACCCCTTTAATAATGAAATTTTTTTCCATGATTAAGGCTAAAATTTGTCAATGATGGGGTCAAACAGAGAGATAATATTTAAAATTCCAAATGAATTTATCCAAGTTTTATTATTTTATTATATGTTTTCCTTAACCTATTTTATCTTATAAATTTTGGCCACCTGGTTCAAATTTTATATGAAAAATAATTTATTATAATTAAATCTTTTAGATAATTCTAAGTATATCCTTTCCTTTACTATAAAAGGACACAAATTATCCTCTATTATTCACACAACCTTGAGAATATTATCTTGAAAAAACCCATATAAAATATATCCCAAAAATCCTTGGATATGTTTTATAGGTACTAGTATTCTCAAATGATAAACCCTAGTGTCCTTGATTGAAGATCTAAAGGATGTTCCATGGAGAAGAGCTAATCATCTTAACTAACTCTTTTAGAGTTCATTTATTCTTATACCTCCTATAAATATTCTATTAGAATCATAAATTAATAAAAAAAGTATAATTATCTTAATTTAATTCTATTATATCGATGTATTAACCTTTTTTTAAAATACTTTTCCTTTTAATGGAAAATGGAAACATCGCTCGTGCTTATATGCAGACTACCACCTTGCAAGTCGATACTGTAATATTTCATCACCACATAACATGAATAATATATATAGGTGTATTTAAAGAACTAAAATAATATTTATGATATAATTTTCAATATGAAATTTTAAAATAATACTTACCTCTTTTCCCACATACCCATTAGAAAATGAAAACTTTAATCATGTGTACGTGTGGAATACCACCTCCACAAAATGATATGATTAATATTTCATGACCAAGTTACTTGTATTTTTATAAAAATGTATATAATTAATATATATTATATTTATAAAATTAATCTAATTTTGGATCGTATTAAACTATAAAATATTCCCAAGAACTGAAACTTCCATGATGAAACATGCACGAGGAAACTAAATAGTTAACACATGATGATTGATTTAATCAATATTTGGTAATGAATTGGTAATAATAATAAATATAAATTAACATAAATATTAATATGATTTGGTTTGAGTTAATAATAAGTTTAAAGACATTATAAATTAGTTTAAATCATTTTCAACGAAGAGGAAGCATGTGGTAAGAAGTTTTCATCTCAATTTCCACTTTATTGAGAATTATTTTTTATTATGAACTTATTTAATTTTATTTATTGAATAAAAAACCCCTTATATATATATAAAATGAATCACTATTTATTAATGGTATTTAAATTTTTAGTTCATGTTTAAACTTTCATGGGGTTATAATTCAAAAGTTACCGAAGAGGTATGGATTTATTTTTACAATATCATTTTTGGGTTTGTCTACATTTACATTGAATGAATATTATAATATATCATCCATAAAACCATTATATATTATTATCTTCTAGATATTTAGGTAGTTTCATTATTCCTTCCAACTTTTACTCTCTTTGGAACATTAATAAATTAAATAAATATTTAAAATGAAATTTGATCTTATTAGTCTTTTTGATTGGGAATATTTTATTCCATATCTATTATTTATATTGTTTTATAAAATCCCTTTTTTATTTAATTAAATAATTTATTTAAAGAATAATATTTCATTTTTGAATTCTTTTATAAGTTTTTAAAATAAGCTTTCTCTGAACGGTTTATTGAATAATTTATTTTTAAAAATTCAAAAGGGGTGTTTCTTTTTCACATATAAGATAGTAATATATTTTCCCATTGTTAGAACTATTTTACACTATTTATCTTATTATTTATTTTTTCCATGGTTTTTCAGATAAAATTTTTAATTAAAATTTATTTTAAATGTTTTTATTATATTTTATTATATTCCCCATAATAATTGGTTTTATTACAAAACCTATATTTTTGATGAATTGATGGTCATATTCTATCTCTTATTAATTTTGTTGTTGATAAATTTTTCTTAAAAAATTCAGTTTGTTGTGATAATCTTTCATTTGAAATTACATTTCTTTTCCATATCCATATTATTTGTATCATGTAAATTCTTATTACTTAAATTTTACACCATTTCTACATACATTTTTTTACTATGTAAGTTACTTTATTGACTGGTGAAATATTGATATTCTATATTATTTACTTAATACAAATATTTATTGACAAGAAATATTATTTCTAAATTAAATTTATCAATCAATATATGAGTAATGCATTGGAAATGTAGTTATGGGTGGGGTCTAGTAATAGATAGCCCCTCAATGTATCAACATGTCTCATGAGACAAACCAGTTGGATAACCTTATTAAATGGGTTCTGGTGTTTACCTACCCATATTTGAATGTATATTATACCAATCACTTGATCAAGATATCCAAAATTAGGCATTTAATTCATTTTGAATTTAGTTATTATTATTCATGATATTAATACATTTATATTATCCATGTATTATTTTTGTGCTCAAATTATTAATTCAATGTAATGTGTTTTTAGTTATCTATCTTACCATATTGATTATTCTGAATTTACTGATTATATATTCCATTGTATGAAAACCTAATAGATTATTTGAGCTCACCATATTTTTTTATTCATTTCCTTAGGATATTATGAATGAATCATAGAATGAGTTTCAAGGATGTAGGATATTTACATTTACTATGTTTTATATTTTTTCTAATATAAAATTGGAATCATGTATGTATTTGGTTCATTAATTCTACTAAATTTATTGGTCTATAGTGATGTGATCCATTGTATATTATAAAAACTTAGTAAAGTAGTCACCATATCTGGATTACTAGAGTGTCGGTTATTTCATCGTTTCTCATATAAAACTCTTTATAATGAATACAATATTATATTAATCCTAATGTTAACATATCACCACAATTTATAATAATTTGTGATCACCATTTATTAGGGATAACTCAATGTTTCACTTTGAGGGGATATTATCATTCAATCATTCATATAAAATAAATTTTAGTACACATGAATGAATGATAATTTGAGATTTTATTATTATAATAAAATGATACATTTTATAACCAGCACAAACAATATCTCATGTGACTTGATCCCAGAGAATATACATGACCCTCATGTTGTTGATATAACAACGGTTTCATAAAAATATCCACCACATTTGCCTTTTTATCCACCCAACTAATCTTTACATTTCCCCTATCAATGATATCTCATATGGGATGGTATTTGTGAAGGGTGTGTTTAGTCCTTTGGTGATATCCGGATTACTAAGCTTAATAAACAACCCCATTATCATCACAATATAACTCAATTTATCCCTCAAGTCTAGAAATCACCACAAGATTATAAATGAACTTCTTGATATAAAAAGATTCCTTTATAGCATCTGATACATCGATGTCCTCTAACTCTTTTGTCAACTCCCCTGTGGTGGATATATTGGAACTATTCCAACTAATATCTCCAGTATTTTTGAAAAACACAAACACAAATTAAGATTTCATATCATCATTATTGGATTGAAAACTATCAATGATAGATCTCACCCTCTCCTATAAAGACCAATAATAAACCCTTAGTCCTTATTAAGTACTTATGAATGTTCTTTACAAAAATCCATTGAATATAAATAGGATTGGATTGATATATCCTTGCTATACTTGATCATAAGAGACATCAAGTCAAGTATACAATATGACATACATGATAGATCCTATGGCACACACATAATGAATCCTATCCATCCTTTCTAACTCTTTAAAAGGATCCTGAATTTTGCTAAGATTTATTCCTTGTAACATTAGTAAAGTCCCCTTCAGGGAGTTCTCTATGATAATCTGCTTTAACAATTTACTAATATATGTGTTTTAAATCAATAAAATAAACCTATTAGATATATCTATATAGATTTTCATACCTAGTATGTACGATGATTTACCAATTTCTTTCATTGAGAAACATTTACCCTACCACATCTTCACAGAGTGAATTATAAGGTCATCATTATAGATAAGCATTATATCATCTACATACAATATAAAAAATACTACAACACTCCCACTAAATTACCTACATACACTAGAATCATCTATGTTATTAATAAAACCAAACTCTTTTTATTGCATTAACAAACTAGATATTCCAACTCTAAGAAGATTTATTTAGTCCTTAAATATACTGTTGCATCTTTCACAGTTTATAAAAATAATTTTTAACTTCAAAACCATTGAGTTTTTTCATATGCATTTCCTTAGATAAATTACAATTAATGAATTCTATTTGGATATCCAAATGATATATCTCATAATAATAATTAAAATATATAGAAAAAACTCAAATTAAATTTATTATCCCAATAGGTGAAAATGTATCTTTATAGTTAATACCATGATTTTTTTGTACCCCTTTCCTACTAAGAGTGATTTATAGGTATAAAATCTATCATCCATGTAAATTTTCTTGTTGAAAAACCACTTATACCCTACGGGTCTTACCCCTTCAAGATAATCTACTAAGTTCAAAAATTGGTTAATGTACATGAAGTCCATTTCAGATTCCATGGGTTTTAACCATTTCTTGTAATCAAACCTCACAATTCCTTCCTCGTAAGTGGTAGGTTCGTCACTTTAACTCAAAATAATTTTCTATGTAAAATCCATATCTTACTAGATCTTGATGAATCCTACCAAAAAATATAGTTTCTTTTATAACTTTAGTTTTTTATTATTACAAAACTCTTTATAAAATCAGATCAACCTCAATCATAGGAACAATTCCCGTTTGTTGTTATTAAACTTCTCCAAGTATAATTTTCCTTCCACTGGTTCATTTATTAATGTATTTTTTCTCATGTAATATAGTAAATTGGTCCATAATCACTTTGTTCTTAGTAATATTATATAAATAATATCCCATTATTTTCTAAGGATAACTAAAAATAATCACTTTTTAGATTTTGGGTTAGGTTTTTGAAGAAAATATTCAAATAAATGCTTCACAACCCCAAATACTTATAAAATAAAAACTATAATATTTCATATGCCATATATCATATTGTGACTTTATGACTACATTATATAAAACTTGATTTAATAGAAATGTAAATTTTTTTATAAAATAACCCCAAAATGAAATAGGAAGTCCATATAGACTCATCATCAATCAAAACAAGTCCAACAAGGAACTAATCCATGGGGTAGACTTAGATCATAGCTTCCAACTTCCAATGAAGAAAATCTTTCTCCATTACCAACACAAATATATACCTCCCCTTTATTAGTTCCCTTATATCTCTAAGCCCATGTTTATCAACACAAATATATGATACACACTTGATATCCAATACCCATGATTCATAGATTGTGGAATTTATCTTTATTTCATTAATATTTGGGTTTTATGAGTGTTTCTCCTTGAGATAACTTCTCAACCGTTGATACCAATATTTAACTATTCAATAGGTCAAAAATATTAGTGATCTAAATATGACTATGATTGAATTTTCCTTAATCTATAAAAATAAAGAATAAGTGGGTGGGTATTATATATTATATATTTTCATTAAATATGTTTAGTTGAAGTTCTATCACTAATAGTGATAAACCCAAACATCATATCTATTTAGTGATCCATGATATGTATTTAACTAATCAATGATTATTCTAGTGAATTTCTCTCATAAAGTAATTATTTAGGTATAAAATCATCCAAATCAAAATATTTGTGACTCTGGGAAAGTTGATATGATAATTATTTATCCAAATCCATAAAATGGATGCATTCAAATATATTCCCCTCACATCCTTCCAAAGGGTTTTCAAGCTAAGTGTAACCCAAATAAAATTTCAAGAATAGGCTAAAATAATAAATTCCCGAGGCACTATTCTTGGACAAGACCACCCAAGAAATATCCAGTGTTATATTTCACTTTCTTTTCTTACAAAATATAGTTTAAGGGAACCTTGGTGAGGAAGAATCTACCTGGTTGAATGATTGAGGTCTTGATAAGTGATTCTTTAGAAGGAATATCATACTTCTTACTTTGAGTTTTTTAGTTTAAGTATCACCAATTTAATATAAAATATATAAAAATTAAATTTATAACTATTAAATTTTATTAAACTTCTATATTCTCATGTTTTATTCTTTTTATTGTATTAATTATTATATAAATTTATTATTGGAATCCTTATTCCAACTACTAGATTAATGTGTTCACACCACATTAATGTTAAACTTTTTACATAACCCATAGGTTTGTGTTAATAACCCAAAAACAGAAGACAAATATCTACATACATATACAAATGCATCATAATAATTTGGTACATAAACACTTCATGTAAATGTATAGAGTTATATGATATTAACAATATCCAATTGAGTAATCTTGGATCGACAGATATCCAACCACATTAACCATTCTAGATAAGGTAAATCATTCAAGTAGACAGGTGGTTTGACCCCAAGTCCCTTCACTTAGGTTGAATTTACTCAAGAGAGAATTAAATTTATGATATATATAACCCATAATATTAAAAAATATATTCAATAACAATTTTCAAGAAAATATATTCAAAAACAAAATTGGGGTCAAGTTGGATGAAAACTAAATTCTATGGAGTCACACCTAACATGTAATGCGAGGATTTAGATATTAAAAGTAGTTTCATAGTTAAGATAAAGCAAACAAAACATTAAAATTTCATAAAAAATTTAATGAATGTGAATATAAAATGAATTTAAAAAATAAAAAACATTTTATTTATTTTATAGAACATGATAAATTTATGAAATATTCATAAATATAAGACAACTATAAACATTTTATGAATTAAATAAAACTGGAATATAAATACTTTATATTCAAAACCAATAATGAAATTTCATATTATCTTTATATGAAAAATATTATTTAAATGTTTAATCATATTAATCATCAATTTTTTTGATGTGGTATAAATAATATATTTAAATAAAGATTACCTTTTAATTTGAATAATTTTTAAATAATTAATTATAAATAATTCAATATTATAAAAATAATAAATTTAATATTTCAACCTTATTTTTTAATTTATGACCTTTTTATAAATTATTTCTTATGATTTCTAAATAAATAATTTTATTTCTAGATCATAATATATACCATATAATTTGAAAAAAATGTATTTTAAATATTAAAATTTAAAATTTAATATTATTTATAATGTTACAAAAACATGTAATTAATTATAAAAATTTATAATTAATCAATTTATAAAAATTTTATAAATCCAATTATCCCAAAAATACCTTTACAATGATTTATAAACAATATATAAATATTTTTAATGAAAGTTATAAAATCAAAATTTTAAAAATCTTAATACATCACCTCGACATTCAAAATTCTATGGTGCCAAAACTCTATCCATTTTGGGAAGGTTCTCCATAAGATGTAAAATTAAGAACAACATGGGGAACATGTTAGTATAGATAAGGTCACGATTCCTAAAGAATCCAAGTGAAGAACCACCACTGGCATCACTATACCATGGAATCAATGAACTAGTAATTTTAAGAGTTCCATTATTTTCATTATGTCATGGGGCTAGTGAATGAGGAGTTTTATGACCAACAAGACTACACCATAGGCAATGGCATTCCATGATTATGGTTATGTTTTTGTTTTCAAAAACATGGATTAAACATGTCTAATCTTGGAGAAAACTCACTCTAATACTACTAATTGGTTATTTGGATCATTTTATGACCCTAAGAAGCATAATAAAACCCAAAACATAGGATAATATATATTAAGCAATCAAAAATTTAAGTGAATTTTAAAAACAAGAGTATAAAAATGGAATACCTAAAATGATCAAACATCAGATGAATCCATCCTTATTCTTTGATGAATTTTTCTTAATGATGATAAAAAAGAGTAGTATATGAATTACTCCCAACTTTGAGGAGGAATAAATTGTTCAATGGATACCTGAATTCTTTATAAAGAATTCCAAATTCTTTAAGGGGTGATAGTTCCATCACTGAGTGATGAACGAGCTATGAGAATATAAGAATGAACGTTCTAGAATGTAATCATCAGAATAACCACAAACACACTAAAACATTATAGGATCAAATCCTTTTATAGGAATCCTTAATTCTATTTATTAAATGAAGATAATTTTCTATATGAAATGGATCGAGTGTCATCACATGTCACTTGAACATAACACCTGTTGGAGGGTTCATTCATTTACAAATTTAATGAATGAGATATGATACCCATAAACAAATCAACCCTTTGATTAATAATTGATGAAAACCTTAGTAGATAAGGACACAACAACGACATACATAATATGAATTCTCAAAACTATGTTTTTGTTGAACATGACATCAAAGAAATCACAATGACATGGTGGTTTTTATTTAGTGCACATCTAACATATATTTCTCAAATTATTTTCCCAAAATCAAATAACCCATTATCATAATTAACCATAATTAATTCAATATTTAAGGAATAATTAACCCTTAATTATATCTATACCTTTCAACATATTTCCACAAAAATATAATAACATTATTCCCAAATAATATTCACACTAAATCACATGTTAAACCTAAGATTTATTCTTAACCATTCATTCTTCCTATCACCCAGTAAATATCCCCAAAAATATTAACCACCTAAAAATTTCAATAATATAAAATCCTCTAAATAAATTTTATACCTTTGATTTATTATTATCAACAAATTTATTAACCAATATTGTTTGTTTCAACTCTAAAATTATCCTAAACCTGTAATATATTAACCTATAAAGTTATATAAACCCAACCCTAATATCAACAATAACAACCCATACTTAACCATCTCATAATTACAAGATTTATAAAAAATATTTCATTACTTAAATTTCCATAACCCTATTAGGTTTGTAGTTTTATAAAATTACTAAATCTCTTACATAAAAAACCTATAATATTCCTATTTATAGACATTTATTTCTCACTAAAATGAAATATTTAAATAGCACACTTGATTCATTTAATAAAATCATCTCATATTAAAAGATAGACTTAATTATTGTTCATAATCATATTCAAGATATTTTAAATTTTTTTTAAAACATTTTATAATCATAAAACTAAGTATGGAATTTAAAAATAAAAAGAAAACATTTTAGACTACTAAAATACTTGAAAACCATTGAAAAAATATACCTTTTAAATAAATTAATTTGTGATTGTACAAGAACATATACTTACTTTTAAATGTAAAATAATTTTTTTTCATAAAAATTTCCAAAGAAAAATTTCACAATACAATATAAAACAATAGAAAAATCATGAAGGCATATTGGTATATTATATTCATCACATGTATCCATTAGTATTCACCTATGATGGAATATCTTGAATAGTTAATTCCAACATCATAAAATCATAATGAAATAAATTAACTAATTAATTATAATATCATATCTCTTAAGAATAAACCATTACCCAATTAATTGGATGTCTATATCAGATCCACCAATCATCATTTATAATTTCCTGGGACTGTAACATGAATAAAAAATATAGGAGCTTTCATTTCACAAAAAAACTCATAAAAACTTACTTTTGAACCAATAATAAAAAAATTATCATCTTATCCTATAAAATTATGATGATTTTAAAAATGGGTTATCAAATTTTATGTTGATAGGAAAATATAAGAAAAAAATTAAATGTTATAAGAGCATTAGAAAATTACATTGTAAACTAAAATGAAATAACATTTTCTTATGATAATCATGAAAAATTGAAAAAAACAATGAAAATGGGAGTTACTTTGGAAAAAAAATAAAAACATAAAGAATATAATTAATTGATTAAAAATGTTTACATAAGTAGGAAAATATTTTTATATAGAAAATGATAAAAATGAGATTATTTTCACACTTTTTAAATAGAAGTCCAAAATAATAACCAGTGTGGAAAACATTAAAAAGATCAATTTTTAATTTTTTAAATAATGTAAATGTAAATATAAAATATCCACAATAAAGATAAAATTAATAAAATAATATAAATAATATGTACTAGGATTAAAAAAATTGAGAGGAAAATTTCAAAACAATCATAGCAGGGTTTAAATAAAAACCCCTTACCTTGAGTACTAACTAACCTCACACATCCTCTAACCTCTTGAATAATAAAATTATATTAATTATTTACTTGATTAATAGTAAATTTAATGTTAAATTCATTTATATTATTCATTTTATATTAGTTATCATCATTCTTCATTCCATTATTAAATTGTTATTGTTCATGTCGATCGTTCTCAGGTCATTTGGTTCAAAAAATACAAAATAAATTTTCAATTGATTTTTAATGGTTAGGAGTCCTTTTAAAATGATTCAATATGATCCATAATTTTCAATTTATTTTTATCCATATAAAACCATAAAAAATTTCAATAGGTTATAAATAGTTACTATTTTTAGAATCTTCTTTTATAAGCTTATTTCTGATTGATAAAACTAACCATGATTGTTATCTTTTAATTCCATAGTTATGATAGATATTTTACAATTAAATAATAATAAGAATTAAATTAAATTAATATTAATGGTATATTAAATCATAAAATAAATATTTAATAATATTCATGAAAGGCATTAGTTTTCAAAAACACCATCGTTCACTAAGGTAGTGTAAAACCACCATAGTGAGAAATATATTTTTTGAAATAATTTAAAAGAATGAAAATCCAATAAAAATTTAATATTTTTTAAAAAATTATATTGTAATAAAAAAAATTATTTTTAGTTTTAAATATTACTTATCTATTTCAAAAGAGTAAGGTAAGAGTAGAAACAAAAAGGCAAAGTTTATAAAAACAAGTGTTTTGGTGTGGTAACAACTTATAAAAAGAGATTGGTAAGAGGTATTGGATCATATTTCATCATTTATGGATAAAAAAATTCCAATAATATGGTAATATAATCATGTTAGTAATATAATATATGTTTAATTATAGTTTTATGATAAAGAATAATAAATAAGAAATTAGATAGAGGCTTCTAAATTCTTACCCTGCTCTTTGAATTGCCTCCTTTAGATAGATTTTAATACAACTGAATAAAGGATTTTTTAGAAATAAAAAAGTATTATGAATAATAAAGGATATGTTTAGAGATGTATTTGAATGTAATATAGAGAAAATATTGGGTGTTTAATGTGTTTTAAAAAGGTTATAATGTGTCTCCATTTATAGGAAAAATTCAATGGAATTTTAACTAATATTAAGAGTTTAAGGGACAAGAATGACATTTAAAAATGGAAATCAATTAAAAATGTATAAATAATCATATTATAGACCATTAACCACCCCAATTGAATCAATAATACATTTTTATGATTTTTATTAATTTATAAATAATTTTTAATATTAAATACTCTTTAAAGTCATTTTGATGTTATTTTCATAATTTAACTTTGAAAAATATCTAAAAACCATGGAATATGAATTTAAAAATTAAAATAATTCCTTAAATTTAATTTTATTCCCTATAAATCTTGAAATTACATAACTTATCTAAGCCTTATCACCTTTAATATTTTTATAATTATTACTTTTAATTTTCTCCTACCTACACAAGAGATGCGTCAGGGCTGTGTAGGTGTTTTGGATAAGAATTATATTTTTCAAATTAATGATAAATTAATGACATAAATATAATTTATCACCACTAATTAATATTATCTAAAATCATTAATAATTTATATTCAATCCCATTCTTATCATGAAAACATTTTTATGATATTACTTTGACTATTCCTACCTTGCACAAGCGTTTAGTAATAATTTAGATAATTACCTTGTTATATAAATAAAAAAAATCATAAATATACATAAAAATATTTTATTATTAATAATATTTAACTTTAAAGTCAATCCTATACATATCCTATTCAATATATTATCTTAAAGGAACCCATTTTTACCTTTTCAATGCTTTTCAGCCACTGTGTTAGCACTACGAAATGTTTTCATATTTACCGTGATATAAAATTTAATTTATATTAAATGGATGAAATTTTTAATTAAATATAATTATATTTATCTCTTAATTATTGTAAGAATTTTTCACAAAATTTTAAGTCATATTTAAATCTTGATGGTGTCATTAAATTTTTTGTATTCATAAAAACTCTATATTTTAACAATTCACCAAAAAACTATCTTGCTCCTAAAAAAATTATAAGTTCACAATAAGATAATTTTGATATGTTGATACAAAAAATGAAGTCCAATTTATATAATTAAATTTATCAAATTTATAAATTTATTTTTTAATTAAAACTATACAGTATATAGGAAAATAATTTATTTAAAATAAAAACTATTTCTTTTTCAAACAAAAAATAATATTCTTGCCTCATACCTTGATAGAAGTATTTATAACTGACTGAAGATTAAATTTTTTATTATCAAAAAACTTTTAAGGGGAAAGTGAGAAACCAAAAAGTCCATCATTACAACAAAAAATAACCATAATAGAATAAAATACAAAGAAAAATATAGGATCTGCCTCTCCCTAAAAACTACCCCATTTCAAAAAACCTTCACCAATGCATGACCACTTGGATAGATGTCCCATGTAAGGATGCACGGGCCCGAAACTGATGGCATAGCCATACCATCTTAGACTTCCAAATCCAAATTTCATTCATAGTTGAAGGCTTATGGCTCTTATCCCATTCTGAAGAAGATCCAAGTAAAAAGTAAGATGTATGACACCAAATTTCACTTCAAAACAAAATAATAAATGATCCAAAAGAAGACTAAAATTGAAATAAAAAACCTGCCAAACCAAGAAACAACTTCCACCAATTTTAACTAGAGTTTTTGAAGAGTAATTTAAGATTTCCACAATTCTTTTCCCTAAAAAATTTCTATGAGATATATATTAACTGGATGCTAGGTGCCTCCATCAGTAGATTTTTAAACTTAGAGCCATGTTGTTCCCAGGACTGTATGTACTCCTCAATGTTAATCTTCCCTTTTTTGAAACCCCCGATGAGAATTAGATCATGTTTGTCAACCCAAGTGTATTTCTACTCATTAAGGGTCTCCCTTAAGGCACTCCCCCTCATTTTAGATGCCTCCTCCTCAGAATCATTAAGAAAAAATACCTACTATACAACTTCTTCCGTAAAGATTAACAGTAATTCCAAGGGTTGATCACCCTGGACCCCTGGTATCTAATGGCTCACATCTTTAGTGTCAAAATTTTTGATGTTTATCATCCCAGTAGATCGAGTCTCCAAAGGATGTGGTAAGGAGGATTAATCCTTACTACCCTTCCTCCTCCTATTACTCATATTACTCTTTAGGATTTAAGCTTTGCCTACTGAATGACTGTGTTCATCCCTATTGAATTCATTAACACATCCCCAGACTACCTCAGATGATTTAGTAAGGTTAGAGTTCAAGCCAACCTCAACAAGACCTTTAAATATATTTCTAAATTGAATTTAGGTCCGATTCCTTGAATCAGAACCACCTACTTTCCCATCTATAGTTTGATATTCCACCTTTATATCAAGACCCTGTATCCCCATCCTCAAAACACCACTACCCGACCCAAACACCTTAGAAGGAACATTCTCCTCCTCATCCACCATATGCAACATGATATATTTATTCCCAATCCCCTGATTTCCCACTCGATCCACATCCTGCTAAACCAAACCACCCTCCCTTACACTATTAATGAGCAGTGAAGAGGTCGGTCTAGACAAGTCCATCCTCAAACTACTAAAAACATTAGTAACTATCGTGTTGTACTGAGGCACCAATTCCTTCTTCATAGGCTACCAAGATCATGATTTCTGGTTATACCCTACCTCAATTACCACATGACAAACCCCTGGACTAACATATCACCTCTCCTACATACACAAACTACTAGAGAAATATCCCCTTCCCACATTATATTCCAAACTAGTAGACCTCTGGTCCAAAATCTCTGCCTCATCATGCACCTCAGGTTCCTTGCCACCACCATTACCCTTCTCAAAGTAGACCGAGATCCCCTATGACAGTAGTCTAGTGAGTATCCCATACTCTTGCTTCCAGGATAGAAATAAGTCCTAGTTTCATCGACTATAGGTTTCTTATAGTGAAAATTTTAACCCACAATAATCCACACATACTCAAACAGAACTCTTGACACATCCATTTCAACACAGAAATGTGGATTGATAGGGTGACAAAGGGCTTTAGTTCGACTATCCAAACACATATATATACCAATATGATTCCATCACATACACACAATAGAAGGATTTTGAAATGGAAAGGGGATATTAGGAAATCATACTCAATTCCCCATAGTAGTAGGATCTCACTTCATATACAAATTGAAGGACCACCAAAATTAGAAAAATCTAGAACTGTTGAAGCAGATAGGTGCACTTGACCAGGCTTTGATGAGATTTGGATCTAAGGAAAATTGAATTATAATGTGGAGATTATACAAAAGGCTCACTTTCTCCATATCCTGTAAATCCCTAGCACTGAATATGTTCATATCGAATGATTCCACTAAATGATGTCCCTGATTAAACCTAGAAACCAAGGTATGCTTCAGTATATTCGAAGATTATGAGAACTCTGAAGGTGATAACTATAGGTTAGGGAACCCATCAAGAAACTCTAAAACTTTCAGTCTGAGTGGGACTTGAGGAAATGGAGGAAGTAAATCAGGATTTTAAAAGGGGATAAAGGAGGAAGTCGTTCCTTTGGTGGATGATGAGGGTCCCTACCAAATCATTGGGGGAGGGACCAGCACAGTGGATGCCTCCCTCATTGTGCTACTCCATTTATAAGATTATAATAATAATAAACATCAACATGGATTTATATAATAAAAATGATAATATATTTATAAAATATCCAATGATTTTTTAAATAGAACAAAATAATAAATAATTTTAAGAAAATATATTTAACCCTGAAATGAATCACCTTTTCTATCAAAAATTAAACGTAATATTTTTAAATGTATAATTGGTATCTAATTTATTATATAAAATCATTTTTGAAATGATATAAACCCACACCTAAATATATCTCTATGTTTTTGTGTTTGTGTGTTTGTATAAATCATATATACTAATTTATGATCATGAATATTAATAGACTATAGAAGTGATATCTTATTAAAAATACCTAGGTTGTCACACCTTTTTGAAACTAAGTAGCCTAGGTCCCAACATTATTGGGTGGAAATCTTTTAGGCCACATCGAAAAATTTCTAAATTACATTATTTGGCCAAGAATATTAGTGTGTGATCCATTGATAATCTATTACCTTGATAAAAGGAATGTCTTCTTGTCCTCTTTAACTGATAGGTCTCTCAGGGGGTTTAAAATCATGTTTTCCCATGATAATGTGTGTCTTTATTTTAGGGGTAGTGGTGAGATATCTCCCGTAGTTAATGCTACACACATTTGATACTGTAGTGTCAAGCTGGATTACTCAGTACACCAAATGAGACATATGATCTTCGGCCGACTTCTTAGGTGTAAGCCCAAAAAATATTCCCATTGATGATTGCATCAACCATGAATCATCAATGAGCTAGGGAGAGGGAAAGAGCCTTGGCTAAGCCCAATGCATAAGCACCAACTTAATTTCATGAGGCTATATGACTCATGAAACAATCCTTGATGGGCCATATACCCTATGAGATATACTAGAAATATAATACCTATACATAATCCCCACTCAATCCCTTGATATAATCCCTCCCATGACACAATATTCCCCATCGCATAACGATAAACTTCATAGCATGGTCCTATCACATGACCTTAAACTATGAAAATAGAACTATGTGGGATTTTATTCATATTAGTGATGATACATAGGACACTTATCTGAGGTTCAAACACAACAAACAAAATTATATTTTAAGTGGGAAATATTCCCCATGATACTTATATCCTCACTAGTCTATACCCCTACTTGGCCACAATATATCTTCTCCTGGATCCTTATTCTTGATAAAACCATACACCACATAAAGGGTTATATTCACTTTGGGTACCACCATACCCTTATCACTGAAGCTATATTCCATAGTGATCCCATATCACCTCATATTGTCTAGCTACTAATTGATTTGATAATTTAGAAAGAGACGTATATACATAAGTTACACACCAATCATCATTTGGATTATTTCTCCATGAAGTATAACCTTTATGGCTCTAAACTCATAGGAAGGAGTCATGGATACACTACCTTATAATGAAACATTATAGTCCTTTTCATATGAATTTGAAAGGTAATGAATTTACCATTAAGTGACACTAAAATACACGAATTTTGATTTCCTTCATAGGGATACATTGGAAAAAATTTCATGGGACTAATACTAACACAACCACACCTACAATCTCCCTGGATAATGATATAATCATGAGTGACCAATTTCTTGTCTTTAAATCACAATATCACTAATCAACAAGGGAGATATAGAGAGAATATGATACATACCAATTATTACATTGATAGAGAGTTTTAGATATGTATAGATGTTCATATTGATAGATAACCTATAATACACACAAAAGTTCACAATAAATACACGGTTTTGATCAGATCATTAGCATGTGGGTAACTAGTCCAATGTAGGTATTTTTGAAGGATTCACTAACATATCAATAATCTATAAGAGAGTCTTATAGTAGGAAATAAATTTACCCAAAAGGTTGTGATGAGATTGGTCTCCCATCTTATTGACTAATATTTATTTCAAAGCATCACTATCTTGAAAACCTATTGACCACCTAAATTTACAAAGTAGATTCACAAAAACACATATTCAATGGTTATCATGGAGTAGATAATACATTAGGGTTTCCCCTATAAAATATTCATCCATTTTATATTTCATCAGAGTGCATAGTTTAAATGTTTATATTTATTCCTCAGATTTCACCAATCAACTTTTGGGTCACCAATTTAGCGAATTATATAATTTATTGATAATACACTAATAATTGGATCATGGATGATTATATTGGTAACCTAAAAGTATTTACTAGCTTCTACTTCAAGTATTAAGAACTTCATATATTTTATTTGATATTTTATCAATCCATAATTTGGTAATTTATGTTTTAGAGATTTTATATTATTTTCAACTTTAATTTTCTTCAAATTATAATAAATCATTTAAATATATAAATGATACAGAATCAAAAATTAAATAGAAAAAAGTATTGATATTCATGTTTTCAACTAAATTTATCATATTTATACTATTTTTAATATAAATTCATTGATTTCAAGTTTCTATTATTCTTCTGAAAAAAATGTAAGTTAAAAATTTCCCTCCTTGGGGATTTATATGTAAAATTATTTTGGGGAGATATGAAAATTGAAAAAGTGAAAAACTCATAGTGATATTGAAAAAATTATAAAGTTGGGAATATTGAGGAATCAATAAAATAATATCGTAAATATGAAAATTTTAAAATAAATTAACATGTGTATGATATTTTATAAAGAAAAGACATAGGTAATATAATTATAGAAGCTAAAAAAGGTGAACCACACTTTATACTTTGTCAAAATATAGGATAATTGATATGTAATATATTTCCCCCTAATATGATCATATATAACATAATTCTTGAAGGGTTGAGATAACACATAACATTTTTGAAAGAAGATATATGAGTCATAATATATTTTCCCCTAAGAAAATTCTAATTAAGAAATTAGACTTTGAAAAATCAAAAGAAAGAAAATTGAAATATGGGTTTCCCAAAATAAAAAGAATATAAATCAAAATAAAATTTTATTCCTATTTTCTACCCAAATTGAGTAAGATTCCCCCAAGCATCCACATAGAAGTCATCCAAAGTGATGATAAATTGAAGGATAGTTGGAGGGAATTTCCAAGGTTTGAACACTATCCCCAAGAAATGAAGAAGAGGAAACTCAAACCATCTACATGGGAGATCAAGCTACTAAAGCACATGAAGGCCATTTCATTCTTATAATCCTTTTTAAAGAAGATATTTTGGCTAGAGTTTTTTGATTATCTTCTTTCAGTAATTAATTATTCTCCAACGATGGGACACTATAACCATAGTAGTGAGGGAAAGTAGATTTTCCCTACTCCCATTAATTAATTTTATTCTTAATTAGTAAATTCCATTGCTATTTATATTTTGGGAAGTATTTTATTCCTTAGAAAATATGAGGTTTCAATTTTATTTGAATTTTAATTCTTCTCCCCTCTTTCTAGTTTTCATGCATAGGACTATTGGAAATACTTCATGTAACGACCCAAATTTTTTGAATAATATTTGTTTCCAGAAAATGTTTGTTGTATGATTTTTACATGAAAAAACTATCAAGTAAGTATATTTTAATGTGACCATCGAGTTTAGACCATTACATGACCATTGGTCAATATGACCGTTGGAAACTATACTCTTAACATTATGATTATTGTTTGTAAATATAAATAATAATGGTTAATTAATGCAGAAAGAAGAGTCGATGGACTCATCCAGTAGATTTGTTACATACGAAGACAATTTTTCAGATCTTGGGTGAGAGGTAGCATATTTGGGCTTATATCTGGACCAAACCCAATTCGAACTTCAACATGTTAATCTTGAATGAAACTGCATATGAGAGAAGTTCAAGTTAGTAGAGATTACCACTTGAGAAATGTTATCCGAGAAACCCAACGATTATATCACCATCGAACAACTTACCCTTAGGTTTTATGTGGGTGTTATAAGGGGTTTTGTTACAAGGCCTTAGTTACATAAAGTTTTAACCCTCTATATTGATAAATTTTTTGTTCCGTCTTTTCTATCTTAAGAATTGTTCTGCATAATTAAATTGATTTTTATAAATTTATATTTTGGATAGAAATTGTATTTATAAAGAAACATATAATTTTTACAATAAACTAGTTTATTAATAATAATGTTTATGATAATTAAATATTTTTATAAAAACAATTCTTTTTAGTTTTAAATGATAAAAGAATTCTAGTTTTTCAAGTATCAAAAATGTCACTATGCATTTTATGTCCACTATTATTTTTAATAAATATGTATTTCTATAGTTAAAAGTTAAATTTATCATATTTATAGATTTATTATGATAAAATAAATTTTATTTATTAATTAATAATATAAATATTATGTTAGGGTGAATTTATTAGAATTTTATAAAAATACTTTGTTTTTTAGTGAATAGTAAAAATACAGTTTGAGTTTTCTATATGTTTGATGACATAATTAATGATGTAATGAGTTAGGTAAGATAATGGTTGAATATTTTGGATTAAAATATTATATGTGGTGTCCCAAGTGTCTAATACCATTGGAAAACCCATGGTTTTTCAGATACAACTATTGAGGTGTCTATGGAAATTAATAAAAAACTCCCTCATTTATGCTAAAAATACCCATGAATTCCTTCATTTACTATCATTAAAAAATTATCCTCAAAAAATATATGACATTATTACCTCCCAAATAGTCCTTCAAAGGTTTCCTCAATCCCACAAGTTTTCAATCTTTGTGTTTTAGGAGTCACTATTCAAGGTAAGGGAAATCTCAAACTTCCCTTTTCCTTTCAAGTTTTCTTTTTTATATGAAATGCCTTTAAATTTACCATAATATGTTATTCTATCCATTTTTTATATCCCTTTACTATATTAAGATTATTTTATGAATGATAGACCCTTGTCCCCTGTATTTTTATCATTTTATAGAACCATTTTTATACCTGTTATGCTGCCGGATTTTCATCTAAAAAATTATCTCTTTTTATTGAGAAATTATTTTATTTTCTTTTATTAATACTCAAACCTATATATTCTTTAGGGATATTTAAATAGATGTAAAAATTATGTGTTTTAATTATGGTATTAAAATACATGAAACCCACCTTCCTTTTTCATGGGTTTAAAATGACAACATCATGTTTTTAAGAACTTTTTAAAATGCCTTGATTTTGATATGAAACCACTATATTTTATTCTCCATAGGTTTTTTATGAAATGTTTGTTATGATATATGTGGATCACATTAATTAATACATATTATTGGTGAACCCAGATAGTTCTCTAATGCATTGAGTAAAGAATTTAATCTATAGTGATGATAAGTTTTATGATACCTTGGTGAATAACCTTGGTAATTTTTATGACACCTCAGTGAAAAAACATGATGATATGATTATGAATGACCCAATTAAACATTTTAGAAACATTTAAAAGTTACGATTCATGTTATTTTATTTATTATATGACTCATTTTCTATTTTTCAGTCCATATTTGAATTCTTCAAGTTCTTATGAATATAACATGTAAACTATTTCAATTGTTTTCTCTTACTGGTCCTTCTGCTCACCCTTTCCTTTGATGTATTCCCCCAGGTTATGAGATTAAATAAATGTAATCATGATTAAACTTGAAGAATAATTTCGAGTGGAATATAATAATGTTTTATGTTTTTCTGTTTTAGGTACCTTATTTACAAGACAATAAAATTTAAAAACATCCTCTATTTGTAAAATTCTATGTAAAGTTTTGTAATAAGAAGGAGAGATTCCATAGTTGGTATCAAAGGAAAATTTATTTATTTGTGAAAATTATGGTTTGAAAAATTTAGGAATAACCCCATATAAAAGTTTAAATATAGGAAAAATTGCTCATATTTTGGTGACATATTAAGTAAGTGGTTTCTGAATAAATAAAATCATGTCTGGATAAAAACAAGTTGATGTGGATCTAGAACAATTGTTTCTAGGGGTAAAATATAAAAACAAAACTTTGAGCTAGACTCAAACAGGAACTGGTTCATGAAAACGATCCTTAATACACTCCTGGTTTGACACTCCCAGTTGATATTTTTGGTTAAAAACATGCATTTTTCTAATCATTATGAAGGATTTATAGGAAATTTAATTGTTTTTAATGAATATAATTTTTAAGAATGATGTTAAATGAAATAAAATTTCCATTTTAAATCTAATATTATGAAACAAGTTTCTCACTAAGGTTTTCTTCTTTTATAAAATGGAAGGAAATAAGAGGAACCATATAAATGATGAGTGTAGTCGACCATGCACTGACGACCCTCTGATGGAATCTGGAATGGATGCCTTCATTATAATGATGAATAAACAAACTCAAGTTATATGAAATAACTTGAATCAAGCCCAGAGAACGATTTAAACATGAAGGGAACAATTTTACATTGATTCCTTTATGTATCAACAACAACAAGACTTCATTTGATCTACTGACCCATTGATTGTGGAACAGAGGATAAACTCTATAGAAAATATCTTTTCCGTACATCATTGTTCATAACAAGAGGAATTCACTCTGGATTTGTAATGTTTATAGGGAGAATATGATTAATGGTGGAAACTAATTAAAAACATGAGGCCAAAAGGGGAGATTGAAGTTTTGGAATGGGAAGAGTTTTAGGGGAATCTTCTTTATTAAGTATTTCCCTCATTCAATGAGAATGAAAATAGAGAAGTAATTCCTCGAACTGAAGCAAAATTAGAATGAATCTATTGGTAGCTATGAGATGAACTTCACAAGACTTTACCATTATACCTAGATCTTTATGATGGATCCTAATGGGAAAGTTGATAGATTCTTCGATGGACTAAGACCTCATCTATTAAATAATTTATCTAACAAAGAATATTAAAGCTATAATGAAATCGAATAGCATTCTATGAAAGTTGAACTGGAGTTTAGTGAGATGCAATGGTCTTATAATTTGAAGGTAAAGAATATATCATTGGATCCAAACATGTGGAGGAGATTTGACCAAGGAAGAGGAGGAAATAAAGTGCAACTTTACTCATGAAATAAATGTGGGAAGAAGCATTCAAGGAACTGACTTCTTCGGAGTGGGAAGTGTTATAAGTGTGGAAGAGAAGGCCAAATCGCTATAAATTTTCATAGTGAGGTAAAGACTCAACTTATCAACAATAATGAAAAAGGGAATATAGTGCATTACCTACATGAATTCCAATGCTTCATGTCTGGAAAGCTCAGTCACTTTTCCAATCACTATCAAAATCCAAGGGAAGTGGAGGAGAATCACCATCAGCCTCAACATAAGCCATGGGAGTAAGGTCATGATTTTTCTATCACTATAGCTGAAGTTGAATCTCTAAATGATGTGTTGGAAGGTAATCTTGTTGTTCTCTCAAATATAGAAATTACTTTGTTTGATTATGGTTCTACACATTCCTTTATTTCTTCTATATTTTCAAAGAATATATAATCGATCACAAAACTTCTAGAAGTAAAAATACTGGTCAAGACTCCTGTGGGATTATCCAATCTTCTAAACAGTATAGAAGCTCTAGTATTTACTTTGGTGAGAATAATCTCATCATAAATCTAGTAGTCATTCCCATGTAAGAATTTGACATTATAGCAGGGATCAAATGTATCTCAATGTATAATGCTATGATAAACTATAGAAGAAAGGAAATATTATTAGTCTTGAGTGGAAAACCAATAGTTATATTCAAAGGAGAGATATCTCAACCTAAGCTTTGTCTAGAAGAACCACCCATATCCATATTTATGGAGTTTATTGGTGAAGATGAAGAAGGAAATGAAACTGTACAAATTGATAAGGTCCCCATAATTCATAAATACATTGATTTATTTCATGAGGATTTATCTAGACCTCCCCCAGAAAGAGAGGTAGAGTTATCCATTGAACTTATTCCTAGATCCAAGATGATACCAGAAACCCTGTATAGAATGGAAAATATGGAGCTAGAGGAATTAAAGAAACAACTCCAAGATCTTTTGGAGAAGGGGTTTATCTGACCAAGTGTGTATTCTTGGGGAGAACCTATTATGTTTGTCAATAATAAGGATGGATCAATGCATCTATGCATTGATTATAGAGAACTTAACAGGATCATAGTGAAGAACAAGTAACCTCTTCCAATAATTGATGATTTATTTGATGAGATTTATGGGACTCAATTATTCTCTATGATTTATCTTTGACCAGGTTATCATCAATTGAGGGTGAAGAAAGAATATATTCTAATGACTACCTTTTAATCAAGATATTGGAATTATGAGTTTTTTTATACCTTTTAGATTAAATAATGCACCAATTATTTTTATGGATTTTAGGAATATATTGTTTAAGTACAACCTTGATAACTTTGTGGTAGTTTTTATTGATGATATTATGATATATTACAAATGTTTCAAGGGGAACGAGGATCGTCTAAGGGTGATACTAAAAACTCTAAGGAAGGATAAGTTATTTGTAAAGTTCAATAAGTGTTAGTTTTTGTTACAAAAATTTTCTTTCTTGGGGCACATTGTAACCAGTGAAGGAATATCAGTTTACCCTACAAAGACATAGGTTGTAGAGGATTGGCCTCATCCTACAAATTTAACTAAGATTCATAGTTACTTTGTTTAGAAGGATATTATAGGAGGGTTGTGAAAAAATTTTCACGACTTTAAATTCCACAACCCAAGTTAACTTGAAAATGGGTTAAGTTAATCTGGAAAAAGGATTGTGAGAAAGTTTTCCAAGAGATGGATAAGAAATTGGTTAATTCACTCATGTTAATGCTACCCTCTATTAGATAAGGATCAGTTATTTTTAGAGATGCATCTTTGAAAGAGATTGGTTGCGTCCTCATGAAAAATGACAAGGTTATTGCTTATGCATCTCAACAGTTGAAGCCTTATGAGAAGAACTATCCAAAGTATGATCTTGAGCTAGATGCAATTGTTTTTTCTCCAAATATATGAAGGAACTATCTTTATGGGGAGAAATGCGATACAAATAAAGAGCATAAAAGTTTGAAGTATATTTTCACACAAAAAGAATTGAACATGAGATATAGGAGATGGTTGGAACTTCATCAACACAATGATCATTCAATTAATTATTATCCTATAAGAGAAATAAATGTCACTAATGAATTAAGTAGGAAAGAACCTGTTGTGCTGAAAATGTTGAGGATTCAAAGAGATCCATTGATCAAAGACCAAGTAAAACTAGACATGAGAATCTTAAGGCAAGGGGCATCATCAACCATATACAAAATTATTTACCAACCATCATTATTAGAGAATATCAAGAAATCTCAATGGGAAGATCCTTTGTTACATAAGAAGATAGAGGCTGTGAAGAATGGGAAGTTTCTTGAGATCAATATTGATCAATAAGGTGTACTGAAATTTCATACAAGGCTATGTGTTCCATCTATTCCAAAAAAAAGGAGCCGATGGATGAAGATTATAGATCTACATTATTTATACATCCTATAAGTATGAAAATGTATAGAGACCTTCATATTCATTATTGGTGGGATAACATAACAAGGGATATTACTGACTACACTGCAAGGTGCCCGGTGTGTTAACAAGTGAAGGCAATGTGAAAACTTCTTAAAGGGGTATTACAACCACTAACCATACCGACATGGAAGAGGGAAAATATCACTCTGAATTTTGTCACTAGTCTCCCAGAAACATCCAAATAAAATAATGTGATATGGGTTATAACAGACTGTCTAACCAAGACAACCCATTTTATCCCTATCTAGGAAGACTTATGTCTTAACAAACCTGCCAAGATATATATGAAAAAGTGGTGAGGCTACATGGAGTAACACTTTCTACCATATCTGATCATGATCTAAGGTTCTAATAAAAATTATGGAGAATTATTTAACATGATATGAGTACTGAATTGAATTTCAGTATGGATTATCATCCCCAAACTGAGGTCAAATATGAAACGACAATTTAGAAACTTGAGGTAATTTTAATAACATGCTCAATGGAATTTAAAGTTGGATGGGATCAACATATCCTAATAGTTGATTTCTCATAAAATAATAGTTTCTAATAGAGTATTCAAATGGATTTCTATAAAGCTCTATAT
This sequence comes from Viscum album, assembly GCA_963277665.1. Lineage (NCBI taxonomy): Eukaryota > Viridiplantae > Streptophyta > Magnoliopsida > Santalales > Viscaceae > Viscum > Viscum album. The sequence continues at coordinate 23,908,154 of OY728132.1, read as the reverse complement.
GGGAAGCGATGTTGAACTCTTACTTGTTAGAATAAAGTTGGTGAAAGAAATCTTCTTGGGCCTGATCTAATGCAAGAGATGATAGAAAAGGTTCACGCCATCCAACAACACATTAAGGGTATACAGAGTTAGAAAAAGAGCTATGTTGATAACCATCGAAGGGAATTGAAGTTTGATGTTGGTGACAAAGTCTTCCTTTGAATTTAACCATGGAAGAGATTCATGTGATTTGGGAAGAAATAGAATCTTAGAATCAGGTACATTGGCCCCAATGGAATCCTTGATGGCATAGAAGTAGTGGCCTATCAGCTAACACTTCCACCAAATCTATCTCAAGTTCATGATTTTTTCCACATATCTCTCATGAGGAAGTACATATCTAACCCTTGGCATGTAATGAATTCGAAGGTGGTATAATTAGAACACAATATTTCTTATGAGGACCATCTAGTGGAGATCTTGGACCGTATGGACAAGGTTTTACACAAAAACACTACCCACCTCTTTAAAGTATTATGGAGGAACAAAAAATATGAAGAAGAAACTAGGGAACTAGAGGAATTAATAAGGAAGAAGTACCCACACCTTTTCTCAACTGAGGGAACGAGTTGAAATTCTGGGGATGAAATTTATTAAGGGGGGAAGAATGTAATTCTTTGAAATTTTTGAATAATATTTGTTTCTAGTAAATGAGTGTTGTATTATTTTTACACAACAAAACCATGAGGTAAGTTTATTTTAATCTGACCATCGGGTTTCGACCATTATATGACTAATGGTCAATTATGACCATTGGTCAATATGACCCTTGGTCAATATGACCGTTGGTCAATATGACCGTTGGTCAATATGACCGTTGGTCAATATGACCGTTGGTCAATATGACCGTTGGTCAATATGACCGTTGGTCAATATGACCGTTGGTCAATATGACCGTTGGTCAATATGACCGTTGGTCAATATGACCGTTGGTCAATATGAGCGTTGGTCAATATGACCGTTGGTCAATATAACCGTAGGGTAATATGACCATTGGAAACTACACTCTTAAAGTTACGATTATTTTTTTTAAATATAAATGAAAATGGTTAATTAATGAAGAAAGAATAGTAGATGGCCTTATCCAGTATAATTGTGCCATACGAAGACCATTTGTCAGAGCTTGGGAGAGAGGTAGCATCATTGGGATTCACTCTTGGCAAGCCCAATCCGAACTTCAACATGTTAATCTTGGATGAAACCACCTACGAGGGAAGTTCTAGTTAGTAGAGATTACCACTTGGGTGATGCTATCTGAACTGCCCAATGACTCTATCACCATCGAACACCTTACACTTAGGTCATACATAGGTGTTATATGGGTTTATGTTACAAGGCCTTAGTTACACAAAGTTTAAACTCTTTTTATAGATAAATTTTTTTTTTGTTTCGTCTTTTCTATCTTATGAATAGTTCTGCTAATAAAATTAATTATGATAAATTTATTTTTCATACAGAAATTGTACTTTTTAGTAAACAAATAAGTTTTATAATAAAATAGGTTATTATTAATAATGTTTATGATAATTAAATAGTATTATAAAAAACTAATTTTTAGTTATAAATTATAAAATAATTCTAGTTTTTTATGTATTAGATATTTCATTATGAAATTTTACTCTACATTTTTTGTCTGCTATTGTTTTTAATAAATAAGTATTTTTACAGTTAAAAGTTAAATTTGTTATATTTAGAGATTTATGATTATAAAATAAATTTCATTTTTTAATTTATAATATTGATATTAGGTTAGGGTGAATTTATGTTAATTTTATAAAATACTTTGTTTTTCGGTGAATAGTAAAAATACAATTTTCAGTTATTGGTATGTTTAATGAAATCATTAATGATGTAATAAGTAATATAAGATGATGGTAGAATCTTGTGAATCATAATATGATATTATGTGTCCCAAGTGGCTAATGACATAGGAAGATACCATGGGAAAGCCCATGGTTTTGCAGATGCCACTACAGAGGTGTCCAAGGAAATTAATAAAAACCTCCCCCACTTTTGCTATAAATACCCACCCATTACTTCATCTAATATCATCAAAAAATAATACCCAACAATATATGATTTTATTACCTTCCATGTATTCCTCCCAAGGTTCTTCAATCCTCCAAGGTCCCAATCTTCGAGTTTTAGGAGTCACTATTCATGGTAAGGGAGGTCTCAAACTTCTCTTTTTACCTTTCAAGTTCTCTTTTATAGGGTATGTATTTCAAATTCCTATAATATGTTCTTCTATTGATTTTTTATATCCATTTACTGTATTAAGAGTCTTTTATTAATGGTATACCCTTTTCACGTCTCTTTTTAATGTTTTCTATAACCATGTTTCATACCCGTTATGCTGCTGAATTTTCATCGCAAAATTTCACGCTTTTTATCAATAATTTTTTATTTTATTTTTTGAATACCCAAACCTCTATATTATCAATAGGTATTCACATATATGTAAAAATTATATATTTTAATTCTGGGATTAACATACATGTAACCTACATTTCTTTTTTGTGGGTATAAAATGACAAAAACATCATGTTTTAATTACCCGAATAGCCTAAAGGTCTTCTTTTTTTTACAGATTTTTGATAACCCCCTTTCAAGGGATGAGGGGGAAAACATAAAAGGACCATAGGATTTATATATTACATGACCCATAGGTCTTATGAATTATAAAAACTATACTTAGAGCTCCATGTTGAGTCAATAAGGTTTTCCTTATGAATTTTCCATTCCTTCATACTTTGGGGAGATTGTTGAGTCAATAAGGTTTCCTTATGACTTTACCATTCCTTCTGGTTTTGAAAATCACAAACACCTTATCTCAAGGAAAATCTCTATTTACCCTATGTTTTACTTCTATAAGGAAAATTTTCCTTCCCCAAGGAAATTTATCCTTTCCATGTTTTTCATTGTTCATTATCTTGTCTAAGTGTAAAATTTGGTTTCATATTTAAAACCTCAGAATCATATAATACTTAGATAAAGAGAATTCTGTTTTTAGACTCTGAATTCAGACTCCGAACACTTATGAGTTACGACTCCGAGTTCTCTAAAATTCAAACTCCGAACTCTTCTGAGTTCTGACTCCAAATTATAATGAATTCAGACTCTGAACTTTGTGAGTTCTAACTCTAAATTCTATTGAATTCAGACTCCAAAATTTGTGAGTTCTGACTCCGAATTCTAATGAATTCAGACTCCGAACATTGTAAGTTCAGGTTCTGAATTCCTTAGAAAACATAATCCCAATATCCTTGTATTATAGACTCAAAATTCATTTTTGGTTAGACTCCAACCTTTTTATTTTATTACATTGTGAATATTTGATTTTGGTTATGTAACTATATTTTTTCTTACACTTGTTTTTGTTATAAAACGATGTCGTGCATTCAATTACTAACTAACCGTTGTTTGAGTGACACATGTACAGGTCCCTCCAAAATTCAAGGTAAAATATGACCATTGGAAGAGGGAGCTGACCACTGGTGTCGTGCCTATAAATAAGAGATCATTTGAAATGAGAAAAACACTGTTCTATGACTCTTGAGATGACATGCTGTTGAAGTGATTTCTAGAGATAGACTCTCATTCTTAGTGCGTACTAATCTTTTTGTTCAGATTTTCTTTATGTGACTCCGATTGTTTCTATGTACAATCGAGGTATTCTGGGGATAAGAAGACAGAGTTTCCAACTACCTTGAAGTTGAGGGATTCATTGCTGAGGAAGACAAAGGTGCCGATTACCTTGAAGTTGACAGATTGCGGGGATAGAAAGACAGAATCTGATCTTTGTATCGAGGGATTATCCTGGTGTGGATAAGATATACTTTCTTGAAAGTATAAATCAAGGTAACTTTATCCAAGGTTATTGGATAACATTCTCTTTAGGTTAAAAGATTTACTACTTGTTACCTTTTTTTTACAAGTTTTCCACTGCATTTTATTTGTTGGGGAAATTACAACAATCTTATACTTCCGTATACTTGTACTTTGATTTAGTGAGATTCTATATTCTTTAAGGTAGAATATTTATCTTTTTAAACTTTCATTAAGTTTCACTTTCCAGAACCATATTTCTGGATTCATTTTCTAGGAATCATATTTATAGAATTTAGCAAGTGTGTAGAACTTGGAGGTTTTGTGAATTACCTTGTTTAACCTTGTTAAACATAACCATCTTTAAAAGTTAGAAAGGAATTTTTTAAAGTATACAATTCACCCCTCTTGTATTCTGATCATCATTAGACACTACATATAGTATATCTATTATTTCGATCCTACATTTGGTATTATCGAGTATATCATACTCACACAAACCATCTCAATAATTGGTATCATAGGATTGGTTCAATCTGAATCAATATCATGATTATATTCAGAAGATATTTCATCTCATTCTTTTCCGGAATCAGTTTTTTGGATTCATAAAGTCCAGATTATTTTTTTATTAGAGATACTCTTGTTCTATATCTTCTTTTTTTACAAACATATATTACTAACAATTTTGTGTGCCAAGAATTTTCTTTAAGATGGTAGGAATCAATGTCGGTTCCATAGACAATCTCAATCCAACAAGACCACCTATTTTTGATGGGAATGATTAAAAATATTGGAGATATCGAATAAAGACTTTTATTATCAGTACTGTAGTTGATAGTTTTGTTATTCTTACTGGAGGATATAAAATCCCTGACAAGGAAGTTAGTACCTTTACAAATCAATAAAAGCATGAATATCATCTGAATTATAAGGTACAAAATACCTTGCTCTGTTCTATGACTATAAATATATATATATCCAAATTTCATCTTGTAAAGCAGCAAATTGTATTTGGAAGAAACTTGAAGTTACTCACTTTAGAACTTCCAAAGTTATTGAAACAAGAAGAGCCATGCTTAGAGCTGAATACCATGGCTTTAACATTATTTATAGAGAACCCATATGTAAGGTGTAATAAATATTCATGACTATTGTGAATAGGTTACAATCCATGGGTGAGAAAGGATTATATAATGAATCTCTTGTTGATAAGATCGTAGACATCATGCCCAATTAGTGGGAATCCAAGAGAACAACTATTGATGAGAACAAAATGGTTACTCAAATTTCTCTTGATGAACACTTTGGAACTCTTATTCAACATGACACTTGAATGAAGAGAGATGCTGATAATTTAAAGAAGAAGAATGGAAATGGTAGTGTTCCTTTTACTACAACTTCAAATCACATGAAAGCCAAGACTCCTGAGAGAGTCACTAGATCAAAATCTAAGAAGATTTTTATACAATCTGAATCCAGTGGAAGTGAATATTTAGAAAATGAGTTAGAAAATATTGATAGAAGGATGAACAAGATTTTTGGACAATTGAACTTTCAATCTAGATATAAGAAGAAAGATAGTAAAGACAAGAAATATTCATAAGTCACATGTTATGAATGGAAGAGAGCTGGACATATAAGACCTGATTGTCCTATTCTTAAGAGAAAAGAAAGAAAGGAAAAACATTATAAGAGAAATAGAAATAAGTACTACAAAGCTATAGCTAATAATGTTTTGAAAGCTAATGAAACCTGGAGTGCTAGTGGTGGTGACTCTTTAGATGAATCATCGGATTAAAAATCTTCTGGACAGAAGAATCTTGGTCTAATATCCAGACTACCTATTGAAAATCATTTCTTAATGGATAAGGTACAGAATACCGTATCTATGAACAATATATCTTTTAATGCTAATGATAGTAAATATTATAACTCTTTGGATGAATAATCTTCTTCTAATGAAGATAATACATTACCTTTCTACGAAGAAGTTTCTAGGTTTTCCAAACTTCTTGAGATTGAGAATTCAAAACTTATGAAAAATATTGATAAGGAAAATTCTAGGAATACAATTATTACTAAATAAATATTATATCTTTCTAAAGATCTTGATAAGAAAATTGTTTATTTTGAAAGTATTTTAAAAAATCTTATGGAAGTAAATTTTGAGAAGAATAAACTTTCAAAGGATCTAGAAAACGTAATTTCTAAGAAAGATATTTTTGAGACAAACTCTAATTCTAAATCAAATGTTTTAGAAGACAATAACTTGGTTATAAAATTGTAATCCAAATTTTTTTCCTTGAGGTAGTGTTTGTCAATATTTACCATAGGTAAGGAAAATTTTGATATGATGTATTGACAAATCCGACCTCTAAGGAATAGTTCTGGTTTTGGTCATACTAGTTCTACACCAATTTTTAGAAACAATTATTTTTTTCCTCAAAGTGCTCCATTCTGCACTAAGTGTCAGTTTGGTGGACACTGGGAAAAGAACTGTTCCTTAAACAAAACCCAGTCCTTAGGATTTCATAAAGCCAATTTTTCTAAGAAAATGTGGGTGCCTAAGATTTTGCTTTCTGAAATTTTTGGATCCAAGAAAGTTTGGATTCTGAAAGTATAACTCTTTTGTTTTCATTAAAATATAGAAAGTACCAATAGAAATTCCTGGTACAGGGATAGTGGATGTTCCCATCATATGACTGGTAACAAAAACTACTTTGAAAAGATTATCAAGACGAAATGTGGAAAAATAACTTTCGGAGATAATGCTCAGGGAGAAATTATTGGTATAGGTAAAAATGTTATTCTTTGAAAAACTTTGATTTCAAATGTTTTATTTGTTAAGGGTCTTAAGAACAACCTCATTAGCATAATCAAATTATGTGATGAAGGTTACCTTGTGAATTTTAGGAATGATAAGTGCTTAATACACAATTCCAAGGAAGAGTTTATTCTTTCTGCACATGGTCAAGAGAATGTATACATACTAAACTTAGAAGACCTTAAGAGCCAAGATCTACCTTTCCTTAGTGCAATGTAAGATCATTCTTGGATGTGGAATAGAAGGTTAGGTCACTGTAATCTTAAGAACCTATGAAAAATTTCTAAGAAAAGATTAGTTAAAGATCTACTAGAGCTTATATTTTATTCTTCAAAAGATTGTGATCCTTATAAAAATAGAAAGCAACATAAATAAATTTTTAAATCAATCTCTGAAGTCTCAAATACTTATGAATTACAGTTAGTTCACATGGATCTCTTTGGTCCTACACAAACAAGAAGCATTAGAGGCAAGTATTATGTATTTGTTTTAGTTGATGATTACACTAGATTTACATGGGTCTATTTTCTAGCAAAGAAGTCTGAAGCCTTCTCAAATTTTAAAATTTTTAGAGCCTAAGTTAAAAATGAGAGAAACCTTCCATTGAAAACTATTCATAGTGATCATGGTGGAGAATTTCAAAATTCTGATTTTGAAACTTTTTGTAGTAGAAAAGGAATTACTCACAATTTCTCAGCACCAAGAACTCATCAACAGAATGGTGTTGTTGAAAGAAGAAATAGGATTCTTCAAGAGATAACTAGAACCATGTTGAGTGAATATTCTATAGCCAAAATGTTTTGGGCTGAAGCTATAAGTACTTCTTGTTATACTATAAATCGAGACTTGATTAGAACTTTTATTAATAAAACTCCTTATGAGTTATGGAATGGTAGAAGGCATAGAGTTTCCTACTTCAAGGTTTTTGGTTGCAAGGTATTCATTCTGAATACCGAATATAATCTACAAAAATTCTCACCAAAATCTCATGAAGGAATTTTCTTAGGATACTCAACAACTTCTAAGGCTTATAGAGTTTTCAATAAGAACACTTGTATTGTTGAAGAGGCAGTACATGTCAAATTTGATGAAACTGATCCCTTTGTTTTTAAACAACCCCAATCTACATCTTCGGATGTGTTTTCAAAAACTAATTATCAACCCTTGATAGAAGATCATTCTGATAATGAAAATGTTTAAGAAAATGTTTCTGAAGCATTTAACCCAGAAGATTTTCTACCCTATATTGATGAACAGGTTTTACAAAACCCAAATTAGTTGTTTCTAAAGAATCATCATAGTGATAGTATCATTGGTGATGCAAATCAACCTGTAAGGACTAGAAGTTCCTTAATAAATGAAGTAGAACATCTAGCATTTCTTTCCCAATTAAAACAAAAAAGCACTGATGAAGCTTTAGGTGATAATGATTGGATAAAATCTATGCAAGATGAACTAAATGAATTTGAAAGGAATAAAGCCTAGACCTTGGTTTAAAGACCGAAGGAAACTTCTATTATAGGAGTAAAATGGGTCTTCAGAAATAAGTGTGATGAAACTGGAATCATAGTAAGAAATAAAGCTAGGTTAGTTTCTAATGGCTATAACCAACAAGAGTGAATATACTATAAAGAAGCCTATGCTTCAGTATCCAGACTTGAATCTATTCGTATCCTACTTGCCTTTGCGGCATTCTTCAATTTCAAACTTTTTAAAATGGATGTGAAATGTGCTTTCCTTAATGGTTATGTTCAATAGGAAGTTTTTGTTAAACAACCTCCTGGTTTTGAATGCGAAAAACATCTTGATCATGTTTTTAGACGTACCAATGATTTGAATGAACTTAAGTAAGCCCCTTGAGCCTGGTATGATAGACTTACAGGATTTTTTCTTCAAAATAACCATGTCAAGGGAAATATAGATCTAACACTTTTTATAATGAAAGATAAGAAAAATGTTTTTATTGTTCAAATTTATGTTGATGAAATTATATTTGGTTTAACTCAGAAATCTTTAACTAATTATTTTGTGGATATAATGAAATCTGAGTTTGAAATGAGTATGATGGGTGAGTTAACATTTTTACTTGGTTTTAAAATTTCTCAAAAACCAGAAGGAATCTATATATCCCAACATAAGTATATTAAATATCTTCTTATAAAGTTTGGATATGACAACACTAAGAGTATAAGTACTCACATTGGTACCTCAAACACACTTGATCTTGATGAAGCTGGGAAACCAGTAGATCAAAAATATTTTAGAGGTATGATAAAAAGTTTAATTTACTTGAGAGCTAGTCATCTAGACTTAATGTTTTCAATATTCTTATGTGCAAGATATCAATCAAATCCTAAGGAATCTCATTTAAAGGCAATGAAAAGAATATTTCGCTACATAAAGGGAACCATGGATTTTGGACTCTTCTATACTTCTAGAAATGATTTTGTTTTGAAAAGTTTTTCAAATGGTGACTTTGGTGGATTTAGAATGGATAGAAAGAGTACATCTGGAACTTTTCATTTCATAGGAGATTCATTAGTTTTTTGGTCATGCAAGAAGCAACACTCAGTAACACTTTCCACTGCTGAAGCTGAATATGTAACAACTGGAAGTTGTTGTGCTCAAGTGTTATAGATGCAACACACACTCACAAACTATGGTATGAGTTTGACCAAAACATAGATTTTGTGGGATAATAAAAGTGCCTTTTCCCTTAGTAAAAACCCAGCACATCACTCTCATGAAAAACACATAGATATTAGGAATCAATTTCTTAGGGATCACACACATTAAGGGGATATAATTCTTCAATTTATCAGAATGCAAGATCAAATTGCTGATATTTTCACAAAATATTTACCCTCTGATAGATTTGAATATATTAAATATAAGTTAGGAATGATAAATGTAATGTAATCTTCCTTGTTATCTTCCTGTTGAATCAATAACCTTACAGTAATAAAATTCTTTTCATAGGGGGAGTACATTTGTTTTCTAGATTTTCGAAATTCTTTGTAGTTAGTTTTTCATGTTTTTCATAATGAAGTTTTTCATGTTTTTTCGTAATGAATTTTTTCAAGATTTTCATAATGAATTTTTTCATGTTTTTCGTAATGAAGTTTTTCAATTTTTTTGTAATGAAGTTTTTCATGTTTTTTGTAATGAATATTTTCATAATGAAAATTTACATTCTCAAAATATTCATAATGAAAATTTTCGTAATGAATATTTCTGTACTTAAAATTTTCTTAATGAATATTTTCGTACTTGAATTTCCGTAATGAAGATTTTCATTCTGAAAATTTTCATAATGGAGTTTTATTTTTCAATTTTTTTTCGTAATCTAAATTTTCAAAATCTAAATTTCTTCAAGAAGAGTTTTTCCTCAATATGAATAATCTTCCTGGTAATCCGAAAGGTATGATTTCCTTCTTAAGTTTCTGTAGTCATCATTTCCTTACTGGTATTTTCTTTTGCATTTTAAAATTTCTCAAATTCTTGTTTCCTTAAATCCGAATGTTTTCTTTTAAAAAACCTCAAAAGATCGGATCCTACCAAAATTTCATTACAGATATCTTTTCAACCGTCATATCTAATTAGAAGATTTCTCAACCGTTGGATTGAGATTGGAAGATAAACTGTCACATCAAACGCCTATATAAAGGACCCCCCAAGGGTCATCCCACATCAGTTTTCAAGCTTTGCGTGCTGAAGCTCTACCCCCTATCAAAAGCCCATTCCAAACCTCTAAAATCTTGCTCAAATATGAATGTTTGGTGAAGTTCCTTCTCAAGATATTTCAACTATCAATTTGATTTTGGAGTGTCATATTTATAGATAGAGGTTGGTGCATCCGAATTTCTTCAATAAATATTATTCTATAATCTCCAAGAACATCAAGATTAATGAATGGGAAAGTGTTCGCATATCGAAGCCAGGGTCTAAGGACTTGGTGTATCCGAATCTTCTTATTGAATTCTATGAGTCATCTAGTTTATTTAAGGAATAAGGCAGAGATATGTTTTCATTCAAAATTTATGGAAAGAATTGTGATATTTTGTATACCAAGGCTGCTAGGTTGGTTGGAATTCCATATGAAGGGAAATCCGAGTTCTATTCCCACAAGTTGCTGGATGTACAAGAAATTTTCATCAAGGTAAAATCTATGGAGTGTCGTGGACTTACAGATGTCAAGACTATGAAGATTTCTCACCTCTGAACAAATAATCGGATCCTTGAATTATGGGTTCAGGGTTTTATCATTCCGAGAAAAGGAGATAAGGGCACCTTGAAGAAGAGTGACATGTTCATCCTAGATTTTCTAGTGAATCTGAGGAAGATAAACTTGATGAAGCATATTTTAATTATGATTGAGAATAATAATAATGGGAACTTGAAAGATCATATTCTTATGTACCCGACCATTCTTTCCATGCATATTGTTCGGTGCTTGGAGTCTTTCAAAATTCCTTGCAGTTCCAAGATGAGGAATTGCAATGTCATGTTGGTAAGTGATTATACTTTGAAGAGAATGAATGTTGGTTTCTCTAAAGAATCTGGAGAATTCTATGACTTACAAGATGAGGAAGCAGAAGCCGTTATGAAGAAGCAAGAGGTGGCAAACCATCAAAAAAGGTTGGAAATAAGATGAAGTTGAAGGAAGTGGAAGAAGAAGAGAAAACCCCTAAAGCTAAGGAAACTAAATCCGCACATCCAAAGCCCAAGAAGTAGAAAGCTTATCCGAATGAGGTTGTATCCAAATGGAGGGAAGATAAGAAAAATCAGAAGGATGGAGAGCCATAGTTTGGATTGGATCTTACATAGGCCAAAGCTTTGAAAGAGAAGGTAGCAGATGATCTTGAGAAGAAAGATAAATATAAGAAGCAAAAGAAAAAGATGTATGAGGCTAAGATTGTCCAATCCCTTCTAAGGGATACTGAAATAGTATCCTAGAACATCCCAGTACCAAAATCGTTATTGGTTGAGGCTTTACCTGAGACTCTTGGGAAGAAGTACATGAATCCAGAAAAAGCTCAAGAGAAGGTAGTTGAAAAGAATGAATCTATCAAAGGAGTAGAAGAATAAGCTAAAAATAGTGTTGATACAACTGATCTGATTAAGAAAGTTGAAGACTTTCATGAGATGGAAAGTGATTTCGAGAAATTGTCAATCCGGACTTCTCAAGCCGTATCTTCAAAGCATGCTACTCCTAGGTTAGATGAAAAGTCTGAAGATGAAGTGAACAAGTTCTCTGAGGAAGAAAGTTATAATCAACATTTCATTCATCCCGAAGATGATGAGGCAGGAGATGAGAAGGAGAAGATATATGAAGGTATATTTTTTAAGCTGTCTGATAGCAAACATGAGTCTTCGGATGAGGAATCTATTCCGAGAACCGATAAAGGGAAACAAGAAGTTGTGGATACACCTACAAAAGAAATTTTAAGAAAGAAGGAAGCTGGTGTATCTTCTAAGAGTAAGCTTGTTGAGCTAGAGGAAGAACCATTACGAAACAAAGTATCAGATTCAGAATCATCAGCTCTAGGACCTGATTTTATCATTAAATATTTGAATAAGCTTGTTGATACCATTCCGATATTTCTAAGCATTTACTCGAGATGTCAGATGCTCCAAGACAACATGAATCAAAAATCGGATTTTGTATCTATGGTAATGGAGAAGTGTGTAAAAATTGAGGCTGGTTATAAGAACTTCCTCATCAAATATGATGCCCACAAAAAATCTTGTAAGAAAGTGGTTAGCCGGTCAAAGAAAATAGTTGAGGAATTGAGAGAGCTTGATGAGTTTCAACATGAATTTAAGGAATCTTTTGATAATGAAGATAATAAAATCAAGGATCTCACGACTAGCTTTGAGGAAAATCTAAATCTGGATCAGAATACTCAGATTCAGGAGGTCAAGGTTCTGAATGGGAAGGTGTATTCTTTTACCCAAAGACGGAAGAGGGAAAGGGATCTTCAGATCAAGATTGCAGAGAAATTAGTTAAGAAAGATGAGTTTTTGAAGGCTCAGGTAGAGACTCTAAAGGCTCAAGAAGAAATGATCAAAGCATTATAGAATAAAGTAGAGGATCAGGATCAGATTCTAAAGAAAGCAGAGGAAGACCACAAGGAACTCAAAAACCTGAAAACCATAGTGAAGAAATTGATACCCAAGGAAAAGGAAGGAAAATAGATCCAATCTGATCTTTTGTTGTATTTTTTATTCCTCGTACAAATTCTTCCTATCTAAAGGAAATTTTGGTTGCTCGTTTTGGTTTTGATGCATTGTACTAATATTTAATGTTCTATAATTTCTTTTCAATTCCCTCAAATTATTTTTGAAAATCACAAAGCGGGAGAAGGGAAAAATAATTCTAAGAAAAGAAGAAATATTCCTAAGGGGGAGTTTATCTAAGGGGGAGTTTTCATTACAGATATTTCCATAATCAAGATAATGAAATATCATTATGGAAATATAGAATACGATCCTTAGCATTCCATAGAATAAGGGGGAGTTAGTTATATTCATCTTTGTCTATGTAAAAAGAGAGATATGTTTTATTTTCAAAGTATAGAAAAATATTTTCTAAGTCCTTAAATTCTTTTTCATAAGGATATTTGTGCTTTCCAGAAAGGGGGAGATTTTTGAGTCAATATGGTTTTCCTTATGACTTTTCCATTCCTTCATACTTGTGGGAGATTTTTGAGTTAATAAAGTTGCCTTATGACTTCACTATTCCTTCTTGTTTTGATAATCACAAACACCTTATCTCAAGGAAAATCTCAATTTACCCTATGTTTTACTCTTATAAGGAAAATTTTCCTTCCCCAGGGAAATTTATCCTTACCATGTTTTTCATTGTTCATTATCTTGTATATGTATAAAATTTGGTTTCATATTTAAAACCTCAGAATCATATAATACTTCGATAAAGTGAATTATATTTTTAGACTTCGAATTCAGACTCTGAACTCTTATGAGTTCTAACTCCAAGTTCTCTGAATTCAGACTCTGAACTCTTCTGAGTTCTGACTCTGAATTCTTATGAATTCAGACTCCGAACATTGTGAGTTCTAAATCTGAATTATAATGAATTTAGACTCCAAAATTTGTGATTTATGACTCCGAATTTTAATGAATTCATACTCCAAACTTTTTATGTTTAGGTTCCAAATTCCTTAGAAAAAAGAATCCGAATATCCCTATATTATAGACTCTGAATTCATTTTTGGTTAGACTCCGAACTTTTTATTTGCTTACATTCCGAATATTTGATTTTGGTTATGTAACTATATTTTTACTTATAGTTGTTTTTGTTATAAAATGATGTCATGCATTCAGTTACTAACTAACTATTGTTTGAGTGACACATGTGTATGTCCCTTTGAAATTCAAGGAAAAATATGACCGTTGGAAGAGGGAGCTGACCGTTGGTGTTGTGCCTATAAATAAGAGCTCATTTGAAAATATAAAAACACTGTTCTATGACTCTAGAGATGACATGCGGTTGAAGTGATTTCTAGAGAGAGACTCTCATGCTTAGTGCGTACTGAACTTCTTTTTCAGATTTTCATTGTGTGACTCCGATTGTTGCTATGTATAATCAGGGTCTTCTGGGGATATGAAGATAGAGGTTCCGAATACCTTGAAGTTGAGGGATTCCTTGCTGAAGAAGACAGAGGTGTCGACTACCCTGAAGATGAGAGCTTGCGGGGATAGAAAGATAGACTCTGATCTTTGTATCGAGGGCTTATCCTAGTGTGTGTAGGACATAATTTCTTGAAAGTATAAATCAAGGTAACTTTATCCAAGGTTGTTGGATGCCCTTCTCCTTGAGTTAAAATATTTGCTACTTGTTACTTATTTTGTTTCAAGTTTTCTGATGCATTTCATTTTTTGAGGAAAGTATAACTATCTTATACTTCCTTACAATTGTACTCTGATTTAGTGAGATTATATACACTTCAAGGAAGAATATTTATCTTTGTAAAATTTCATTAAACTTTCCATAACCATCTTTCCGGATTAATTTTCTCAGAATCATATTTCCAGAATTTAGCAAGTGTGTATAACTTAGAGCCTTTGTGAATTACCTTGTTTAACCTTGTTAAACATAACCATCCTTAAAATTTCCAAAAGGAAAATTTTAAAGTATACAATTCACCACCCTCTTGTATTTTGAGAATCATTTGATACTAAATATAGTATCTCTATTACTTAGATCCGACATTTGGTATTATCGAGTATATCATACTCACACATACCATCTCAAAACTCCCCCTCCTAATTTCTTCATCATGATATCAATTCTCCACCTTTGCATGAATATTCAGATAAGCTTCCCACGCCAGCACAAGCCAGCCCCGATGGCAATTACATACCCTCTCTTTCTGAAAAATCCTCTTACCTTAGGCTTTGGTGAATGCGCTTGGTCTGAATCCTTATCCGGAGTCTGCTCCTTGTAGAGTCTGTTTGATCATTTGAGCATAATTTCAGGTGTCCTGAAGGCCTTGAGGGGGCCCGAAGGCCTTGAGGTGTCCCGAAGGCCTTGAGGTGGCCTGAAGGCCTTAAAGGACCTGAGACTCACTGGTGGCCCAAAATCCCAAAAACATTAATAGTTCCGACTACTATAGTATCGAACAGTTCCTGATACAATGCTGCTACTGTGCTTCTATAGTACTGGAAATATGTCTCCACTCGGTTTTGATCTCGGGTCTCTTGGATTCACTTGCTAAGTCCTCAATAACTGGGCTGAGGCTCTTATGACATCTTGTTTTAATAACTTTTTTTTTAAAAAACCATGATTTTGATATGAAGCCCATATCTTTTATTCTCCATGGGTTATTTAATATTTTTTTTATTGTGATATATTTGGCTCATATTAATTAAGACATTTGAAGGGTGTTCCTTGATATCACTCTGATGTATCAGGTAAAGAATTTAATCTCTATAGATGACAGGTTTTATGATACCTTGGTCAATAAACTTGGTATGTTTTATGACACCTTGGTGATAAACCTTGGAAATATGATTATGAATTACTTAATTAAATGTTTTTTGACATTTACAAGTTATGATTCATGTTATTTTATTTATTATATTCCTCATATTCTCGTTATAATTTTATAATTATATTCTTCAAGTTCTTATCAATGTCACATGTAAACTGTCTCACTTGTTTTCCCTTATTGAGCTTTATGCTCACCCTTTCCATTGATGTATGTCCCTAGGTTATGAGATGCAATAAATATACTTAGTATGAACCTTTAAGATTCATTTAATGTTGGATTGAATAATTTTTTATGTTTTCCTATTTTTTGTACCTTATTTCCAAGACACTAAACGTTAGAAGATCATATGTTTGTAAGATGCTATGTAAAGTTTTGTAATAAAAGGGTAAGATTCCATACTTAATTTCATATATAGTGGGGGTATATAAGGTCGTGTTAGGAGTTATAAATGTTATTTTATAACTAGCATAGTCAAGAGTAGGGAATGTATTGATTATTTTATTTCTCTATTTAAGTTAAAATTATAAGGTAAGGGTGATATGTTTTGGTTTCATCTACTTAGAGAGAGAGATAGGGATAGAGAGAGAAAGAGTAAGATAGTTCATTTTAGTAAATCATGATTTAATTGGAATTTGAGGGAATATCTAAGGCTAGGATACTAATTTTAAAATAGAACTCAAACAATTTTTTCCTTGCTTAAAGAACATAAACACAATTAATCACTATTTCCCACTAAACTAAACCTAAAAATCACAAAAAAATAACACTAAAAACCCAATACTCTAGAGAAAACATGAGTATAAATTTTACTACATTTTAATTGGGGTCAATTTTTTTTCCTATAAGGTCCTCGATAGCCACCACATCAATCTATCACTATTTACAAGAAGCTAGACCAATTATGTTGTTTTTATTTTTTTTAATGTTTTTCATAGATAACCAAGTTCAGTTTGGATCATCTATTTGGATCTGATCCATATTTTGAGAAAACTTTACTATACAGATTCCCCAATTTAAGAATAACTAAACTAGTGGATATAAAGTTTTACATTATCCCTTTGATAGGCACTCCATCTTCCATTTATACTTCTGTTAGAGTTTCATTAAGAACATAAAATATAATTTGTATCAATTGAATAGAACACTCATAGGATTTTATACACCTAATTTCTATAACAACAACAACAACAACAACAAAAACAACAACAATCAGATATTAAAAATAAAAAATCAACAAGATTTTTAATTCAAATATAGAATCATTTTTGGGGAGATGATATGATCAATCATGAATTTTTGTACATTTGTAATTCGTTTTATCTCTATTTTTCTATTTTTTATTATTTTTTATTTCATTTTTCCCTTATCTAATTTCTTTCTTCAAATGTGAAAATCATAATGTATAGGTCTATTTATCTATAATGGAACCTAATCTACTTTTCGAATTACAATGATTTAATTAACTTATATTAATATTTATGGACCTCACACTAAACCAATAATTTAACCATTTGATCTGCCCATAAGATCCTAAAGATAACAAACATATGACAGTACATCAGAAAAATTTGGTATAATCTAATATATTAGTGGATAGAATATAATAAATAAATATACTAAATAAATATTAGTTATATGTTCCCCAAACTATCATATTGAAGATGAATTCACAATAGAGGATATCAAAAAAATTATCTCTACCATTAGACTTAAAAATCAAAGAGAAACAAACTGATATTGGATATTTTAAGGACATTATGGCCATGATAGACACCACCCTCCATACACATATGGATAAAATACAATAATATAAAGAAAAATAATAATAAAAATTTAATTTTTCTTAAAAATAAAATTTAGAGGTGGAGGAAGAACTTGAGAAACCATTACTCCATCAAATTTTAGAGACTTCCAAGAGGAATTACACTAAAAGTGAGAACTTGAAGTTGAAATAAAAGAGGGGTATACTACTGAACTATACTCATTTGATTCTAATATTTAATAAATTTAAATATCCATTAATAATTTTAATTTCAATTTTATATAATCAACTCAAATTATCATTGTCTTGGATGATGATGAAGATAATAGAAAAGATGTGATAAAAATTAAAGAAAAGTTGGACTGCCATTTACTCATTTTTATAAAGATTTTTATATAATAAGCACCTGATGGAAAGGATAGGTATAATATTTATAGTTGGATATGATCATATTTTGATTTTATTTGTTAATATGACACAATATATATTACAATATAAATTCTTTTTTCACCTTAAAAAATCAGACTTACTTTTATAGGATTTGGAAGATTTTAATGATGCTTCCATAGGAGTGAGCATAAATACCTTTGAGTAATGGACTTTTTTAGAAGTTGAATATGAATAAATTCAATTTATTTAGGTAGAGTTGTGAATTTAACTGAACCTAGTATGAAATATGTGTAGTGATTAGTTTGAGGATCTAAATAAATATTAATTTTATGATTTAATTAAATATTTCACCTATACTTCTTTGTATGTACATGTTTCAAGTTTGGAAAACAATAAATTGAAACCATTGGTGGAAAACCCCCTAAATTGAAACTCAAACCACTACCATTTAATTTAAAATTTTTATATCATAAATAAAACAAGAAACTTCTTATGATAATATCAAATTATTTGGAACCTAATTAATAGAACCAACTGTTAACCACTTTTAAATAGAATACTAGTGCCATAATATGGTCATTAGAAGAAATTTATAGAATTATACCCATAATATATGTGCACTACATCCTTCTTCAAAAGGAATCTAAATATATTACATATCCACAATGATGTATCAACTTGACCTTTTTGGAATTTGTGAGAAAAAAAGTTGAAATATTTTTAGGAGCTAGATTTATATACCCCATCCAATATTCCAGGTGGGTGAGTCCCAATCACATTTTACCTAAAAATATTGTAATTACTATCATAAAAAAATTCATACAATTTAAAAGTGACCACTTGGATTCAAAATAGTTGTAGGATATATATAGGTTGTAGAAAATTAAACCATGTAATGAAAAAGACAACTTCCCCATACCTTTTGAAGACAAAATTTTATAATGAAAATCTAGGAAGGGACACTATTTATTACTTAATTGATTTTATTATTATTTTTATGTTCCCATAGAATCATAATATTCAGAAAAATTTACATTCACATACTCTTTTAGTACATTTTCATATTAATGGATTATATATGGATTATAAAATTCCCTAAGCACATTCCAATACTTCATACTAAGAATTTTTTAAATCTAATTGAATGATTCCTAAAGGTATTTATTAATGAATTTTTAGTGTATGGAATATATTTTGAAATATATCAATAAAATAATTTTTTTAAAGAGATGAATTGAAAATAACTTGATTATAATATTTTAAAAATTCCATTTTATGTTTGATAGAGGCAATGTCATAGACCACATCATTTCTATGGAAGGAATTAAATTGAATAATTATAAGGTTTTTAACATTTCTATAATTCCTTACCCCACTACTGTGAAACATGTTATATAATTTCTTGTACATACTAGATTCTATAAATGATTTTTTAGATATTTTATTCTAAATAATTTTAATTTTAATATACTTCTCAAGAAAGATAATAATTTTCTATTTGATTAATCATGTTTGATAGGTTTTGAAAAACTTAAAGAAATCCTAACCACACCGCCTATAATTTCATCACTAGCTTGAAGGGATCCATTTTATTTATTATGTGATGAATCTAACCATGAAATAAGATAAATGTTTTCCCAAAAGATCAATGGACACTCCCATGTGATATATTATCCATTAAAAACCTTATACACAACCAAAATCAATCACACAAAAATAGTGAAGTTTTTGTCTATATTTATTGCATTGGAAAAAATTAATTCATATTTATTAGGGTTTAAACTGAAAATTTATTCTAATAATGAAGATCATAGGTATTTAATCAATAAAACTGAAAAAATATCTAGATTGGTAATACATTTTCTTATCCTATAATAATTTAACCGAAGATTAATGAGAAGAAGGTATGTGAGAACTTATTTTCAGGCCACATGAGAAGATTTACTCACACCGTTGAGGTAGAAACACCAACATAGATAGATTTAGATGATTATATTCCTATAATTAAGCTTATGAAATCACTAAGGCACCTTGATATGTTGACAAGGTTAACTATTTAGTCACATAAAAGAAAGAAAATTTCATTTTTAAGAATAAATTTATTAATATGAAATCGATATCAAAATAATATGTATGAGAGGATCCATACTTATAGAAAATATATAATGATTAAGTAATTAAAATATATATATTGGAGGAAGTGTAAAATTCTGTGATTATATGTTGTTATTATCTTGTAGGAATATTTCACTTTAGACCTTATAGAATAACCAAAAAAAATTTAGAAACTAATTTGTTTTTGAAATCAGTTTTTAAAGAAACACATAATTTTTTACAGAATGTATAAACTACCTATTTATTAGAGGAATTCCCAAAATATAGGAAATTATCCAATGATCTTTTATATTTTATTAAATATTTTATGTATGGGGTATATAATTCATGGGTTCATTTCCTACTTCTTTTATATTTACCTATATTATGTTAGTTTTATATTATGTTTACAAATTTATTAA
Organism: Viscum album; assembly: GCA_963277665.1. Classification (NCBI taxonomy): domain Eukaryota; kingdom Viridiplantae; phylum Streptophyta; class Magnoliopsida; order Santalales; family Viscaceae; genus Viscum; species Viscum album. Next base: position 23,887,775 of record OY728132.1, on the reverse strand, counting down.
AGCCCAAACAACTTTTACTGATGATATACGAATTTTTATTGAATTTTTAAGATCATAAATTTTCATTGTATTTGATTACCTCGATCAATCATCAATGATTAGGGTAGACACTTCGTTAATAAAAGAATAGATACACTCATAAATAAGTATGGAGTAAAACATAAGAACTATACAACTTATCACTTATAGACCAATGGGAAGTATGAGGTATATAATAGTTAAATAAAAATTATTCTGTGTAGGATAGTGCATATCAATATAAATGTATATAATAATAAATTAGAATATTAAATTTGGGAATAAAGAACTACCTTTAAAATTTCTCCAGGTATGTCTTGTTTCAGAATAGATTCTATAAAATAATGTTACCTTCTTATTTATTTATAGAAAAAGTAATACTTGTTTATAATGAAAATAAATCTGGAATTGAACAAGGCTATATATATAAGGAAATTACAAATAGTAAAACATGATTAGTTGAGGAGAGAAACATATGGGAAACCCTTTCCATATAAGGAAAGGAATAAGTGTATCCATGATATAATCATTCAAAGAAAATACTTCCAAATTGGAGAAAAATTGTTGATGTTTTTCTATATGATGAAACTCATACCTATTAATATTTGTTCCAATTATACAAAACCGTTTACAGTGTCTAACAAAAATACATTTTGTGGAGTTTATAACAAAGGAAATGAATTGTATAAATGTTAAAAAGTTAAAGGGAAATAATTAAATATATTAAATATGTATTTTTGGAAGAAACCAATGGAGGTGTCTAAAATCATCCCTACTAAATATTAATAATAACAAACAAATTGTCATTTTCTTTTATAAAATAATAAAAGATCATATCTTATGTTTGTTATTTATTGATTATTATATAATGAAATTAATCTGAATAAGTGTCTAAGATAAGTGTTGGGGAGAGAACAAAGTATATAGGATGTAAATAGTTTTACTTTCATTCTCTTGTTTTTGTGTGTTTTTGTCCTTAAAAATAAAATATAAACGAAAATATATTTTTAAAAGATAATTTAGTCTCCTTAATGAAATAAAAACAACCCAATTTTAGTGGTAGCCATGGACGATTTTTTATTAAAATCAAGAATGGACTATAATATAAAATATCATAGGTGAATCCAAATTATAAAATGAGGAAACCATAATTTTAAATTAAGATTATTTAACATGACCATTATGATTAATTTACAACTTATATATCCCCCCTAAATTAAATTTTTATAGCTCATATGAGATGGATTAAAATAAGAATATTTGAACTGATATTGAAGTCTTCCTAAGTCAATAAAGCACATGTGTGTTTGAGTTTACCCACAAATAAGAGTTCGAGTTTCCTAAGAGATGGCTAACCAAGGTTTTATTATATTCCATGACTATTACAATTAGTTATGGTGGATACATTATATCTTAGTATGGTTTAGTTCCAGGCTTAACTTCACTCATATAATAATTTCTTTATACAAACAAGGCTAGTTTAAATTCAGTAAGTGATAATTGATAAAGGGTATGAAAATATTTAGGGAATTATGAACTTTGATGAGATGAGATAGATTCTATATCTGTATTTCATATAGTAATAATTAAGTAATTAAGATAAGGAAATATAAAATAGGGAAATTAGGGGATATGTATTCAGGAAAATCCCCTTTATTGTCATCTTAATTCCGTTTAATTCATTTCTTTTTTCACTCTTGGAACTAGTGATTTTTCTTAAGAGGAAGTGGAACCCTTATTAACATAAGGATTTCTTTTACATGTGTGGGAGTGATCAAGAAAATTTTTTTCATATTTTTTAGGGATTTTATAAGAATTTCACCTTTATTTTCCTTTAATTTAGAATAAATGATTTAAATATTGAAATTTAACTGAATATATAATTAAATATAAATCACGATTGATATTAATGTTTTAAACTAATTTTATCATTTAGATATTAATTTAAACTTTCCAATAATGATTTTGAACTTCTTTAATTCTTTTTGAGGCTTTCTAATGTTTTAGAGTCCCCTCCCTAGATCTGTATTCATAACATATTTCTAGAAGGATGTAAAAATTGGAAATGTGCAAGCCAAAAAATGAGATGTGTAAGAATATAAAGCTGGAAAGAATAAGGAATCAACAAAGGAAGATCATATGTATGAAAATTTTTATAATTAGTGAACATAAATATGATGTTTTATAAAAAAAGAATACATAACATATTACTTGGGATGATTTATATTTAATATATTTTATCCTTGATAAGATCATACATAACATACTCTTTAAAGGTATTAGCTATATATAAATTTTTTTAAACAATTTATATGAGACATAACATATAGTCACCTTGGGGAACATGTTACGTTATAAATTAGACTTTTAAAAAATAGGAGAAAGGTAATTAAAATATGGATTTCTCAAAATAAAAAGGGTATGAATCAAAATGAAATTATTTTCTTCTAGACTTCCCAAATAAGGAAAGATTATCCTAAGATTCAAGGTGGTGATCATTCAACAAGTTGAACAAGATTAATATAATAGGAGGGAATTTTGAATTTAGAAGTATTTGAGAAATTTTATACTAATGAATCTATACCCTTCAGTTGTACATGTGGAAGCCGTCAAAGAAGATTAGAGATAGACAATAAATCAACGGAATATGATAAAGTAATAAAGAAAAAACTACACTTAATAAAGGAATAATAAGAATAACATGCCAATCACATGGGAGATCAAGATACTGAAGCCCATGAATGGAATTTAATTCTTATTATTCTTATAAAAGGAGTGTCATTGGATGGAGATGTTATTTTATTTTCTTCTTTAATTTTTGTAATTATTTTCCAGCGATGAAAAATTATACATATATAGGTCAATACCATGGTATATTCCCACCCCTATTAATGAATTACATTCTCACTAAATTAATTCCATTCCAACCGATCTTTCTAGAAGTAATATTCTTGTGAGATAATAAATTTTTTCCATTGAAAATTAAAATTTAAATCTTCTTACTTCTTCCTTGTTTTCATGTACAAGCCCTAGGGACTTGTTTCATTTCCTATATAATGAATGGAAGTGATTTTTTGTTATGGATTGGTCAAAGGTATTTGATCACTATGATATTAAATAATAGGTAATTTATTGAATATTATATTTCTCTATTAAATCTAGAATTACCATGTGAGTATGATCAACTGAGGTTTTGGTTGATTACAGTGAGAGATAAGGATAAATCAATTGAGTAGATCATGATTTAAAATATGAGGGAATATATAAGGTTAGACTAATAATTTTAAAACTAAATTTAAACAAATTTTTTATAGCTTAAAGAACACTAACATAATTGATCAATATTTTATAAAAAACTAAAACCACACAAAATAAGAAGAACAAACTAAAAACCCCCTCTTCTCTGGAGACAACTCGAGTCCCCCATTTATTGCATTTTACATTGTTTTAAAAATTATTTTCTATTAGGACCAAAAACACCATATTATCAATATTCCATTAGTATGTTTGATTATCAAATTTATTTTAAAGAAGTAGTCACTTTACTTCTATATCATCTATTCAATGCCTAATCCATTCCATCATGATTCACTAGTAAGTTCCTGAGTTCTGGTATTTTATGTCTTAGGAGAAGGCTAAGAATGTTTTTGAAATCAAAATATTTTTAGGGATATCTAGATATTATATATAGTTTGTTTAGTACTTTAGAAAGCAATAATCTTCCTTGGAATCATTAAACTAAAAATACGTTGTAATTTGAATGAAATGAAGTAGAAATTTTTTTTATGGTATCAATGAAATGATTTCATCATCTCATTTTTTAGAATTTTCATGATCTTGGTGAGGGTTATATAGTGTACTATGATGAATCAAGTATGAGATCAGGGTGTTTTTTATTCAATATGGAAATTTAGTAGTGCATGTATTTCTCTAGTTATGATCTCATGAGGGGAACTAATATAATCATAGTTAGGATCTAGTGATGGTGATACATACATTGATTACATGTCCCCACCATCTTTTTTTGGGTGAATTTTAAATATATAGGGTTCATAAAATCTCAGAGTATATTTTATTTGAAAAATATTTTAACCTCTTGAAAATACACTAGGTTGAATATATATAGGATTTTTTTTGATATGGAATATACCTAGGGTAAATAAAATGTGGTTACTGATGATATAAGAAAAAATTTTCTAACTCTAATAGTGAAGGAATATAAGGTAGAATATAAATTGATGAGTTTTGAAGAAATGAACTTGGATATAATGAGTATGATAATCAGGTATTTTTGGAAAGTATGATGGTCACACCCCCATGGGATGTTTGAATTAAAAAAATTAGGTATTTAATATTGATTATTAGTTTGTGAGATAAATTAAAAATGGTGTGGAGACATTGTGTGATTTATCTTAGTTTCCCAAGGTATTTTTATTCTTTATAAGGAGAAAGTGGTCCCTTTATATTTGAGGTAAGAAGTTATAAAATATGTCCATTATTTGAGTTTGGATAGTCACCATGGTGGTCCAATTTTTTTGTAATATCAAGCATCTATATTGGATGATAGGAATATGGAAAGATATTTTTGAGTTGGTATCACATTTCATTACTAATAATTAATGTCTAATCATGAAAATCTTTTGGTATTATTACCAGTGATTCCAAATGGGATACAATCTCCATGTAATTTTCCATTTTTTCTTAATAAATTTTATTAAAAGAAAATAATTTGGGTGATTATTGATAAAATAATACCACTTTATCCATTTAAAATAAATAAAAATTGTATAGGATATTGAATGTAGAATCCATGATTATGTATGTGATTTTAAAGGTTCATGAGAGAAAAATTTAATGATGAATAATATTTTTTATCACATAGTTATTATTTATCTATAAAAATAGCTCCATTAGAGGCTCTTCATTGGTGACCATGTTAATACCCTCACTGTTTGGGGGATGTGGGATATTGTTATTTATTAGGACCAAATTTTTTTTCTCCAAATAGTAAGTAAAATCTAATGCATTTATAAGAGTATGATAAAAACTAAACGTCATTAGAAATCATATTATGTTAAATGTAGTCATTCTTTGGATTTTATAGTTGGTTATTGAGTTTTTATTAAATATTATCCACATCTTAGGTATCAGATATTCTGGGAACATGATATGATCATGAAGAGATATTTGGGAATAATCAATATTTTATAACGCACTAGAAATATGTCATAAAATCTAGATCTACCCCCTCAATTAACACAAATTCATGATTTATTTCATATAACCAAGTTTAATAAAGACAAACCCATTCTATATCACATGGTTGAATGATAATATTTCAACATATAACATAATTCCACAATTATAGAGAAAGTTGTTTATTTTGTAGATTATCAAAACTATGTGTTTTTGGAAAATCTAATTATTCATTCCATGGGATATTTAAGAATTATAAATATATCCATTTGATATGGGTGTTTGAGGAATTTATGAGGGAGAGATGAACTCACATATTATTGATCTAGGAGTTAAAATGACTTTATGGGGGTTGAAATAACAATGGTGGGGGAATTTTGATACACATTATGTCATAGATATGTGTTCATCTTATTATATATTCATTTATTATAATTTTTTGAGTTTTGAATTTGAGAACATTTAATTTAGGAGGACAGTGTAGGATGAACCATTGGTACATTGTGATTATTAATTATACCACTAAAACTTATGGTGGGCGTGATTCAAGTCACATGGAGTTTGTACATTTGGTTCTTGGTACCCCTAATTATGTAGCCAAATAGTGTAATTTGCCTATAATTTCTCATTTTTATAATCTTTCCTTTTATTTTTTAGGTATTCTAATTTTCCTTATTGCCTCTTTTTGATATCTACAAATGACTACAAGACTTCCATTCCGCCTTTCTCCTCTTGCTCCATTGGTTCTCCTCAACTTATCCTCAAGTGATCATCCAAGTTAATGTTATCATTTATCTTCTATTTCTCTTCCCTTCTTATTTTCTTCGCAACTTCCAATATATTTTTCCAATATTATTTCCCTAACCTTCTATAGTTTCCAAATCCATGGGTAATATATATATATATATATATATATATATATAAACATGGGTATATTGGTTTCTAGGGTAATTGAGGATCATTTTTTATACCAATCCTTTATTATTCAAATAATGTGGATAATTATTATTGATTTCAAATGTTTTAATGTTTTTTAGTTTTTCAGAAAGGATTTTTTGAAATTATTCAAGTGTTTTAGTTAAAAAATATATCTCATGAACATAAGGTGTTTAGAAAAATATTTTTTAGATTTGTATTGGATCAAATGGATTTATGAATGGATTATTAAAAGTTGAATGATTTTTAAATTTATGTTTTTGTATTATGTTATGATTTTAAATTTTCATTTAGTATTATGTGTATCATTATTAATGGTTTTTAACATTCTTCTTATACATTTAGGATTATTTATTGGTGTTATTGTTATAATTATTAAAGTTTTCATATTTATAATAGTGATATGGGATTAATATTTTATAAGATTTACATGGGAGCCCTAGGTATCTATCTGGGAAATTGGGATTTTTACTACACTAGTTATGATCTTGGTTATACTAGTGTCCTCAAGTTTAGTTAATTACTATGATATGGATTTATACTTTATGATTCTGAAGAGGGTAATTTGATGTCTATGACCATTAGGAACACATATTACACTATCTTATGGGTAAAGGTTATTGGTTATCCTATTATACTCAAGGTTGATATTCCATATTGTGCTTTATTTTATGATATAATTTACCAATTTTTTTTATTTACCCTATGATTTTTACTAATATAATTCCTTTGGATTCTACTCATATGTTCTATACCCATGTGTCTTTGAAAATTAGTTGGTTTTATAAATTAAAATGATAAGTTATTTTTTTATCACCAATTTAAAGTAAAAAAGGTAAAAAAATGATTATATTTCAATTTTTTAATATTAGATTATAAATGTAATTATATAAATTCTCAATGGAATCCTATAAGGTGATAGTTCACACCCTACATACACAAAATTTTGTGTATGTACACTTATTTTTATCATATAAGGGTAAAGGTAAGGTATTGTCTTTATTTACTGGATTTATTTATTCTCATTCTTCATTTCATAGAGATATTGATTGAATTGAAAAAATTTTATGTTGTATTTACATGTTTTATTCTTAATTTTGGGCGTGTTTCTCTTCATTTTTATTTTTAAAGTTTTATATCTTTTTACAATCTTTTAGAATAATATATTAATTTAGAAAATTCATGCACATATTTTAATTTATTAAAGAAATAATTTTAATCTTGAAATTTTTTAGGTGAATCACTAACCTTTTGAAGAGTTTAGATAAATGGTAATAAGCTATATAAAAGTAAATAAAAGTTGAAATAATATTTGGAAGATTTAATAGAAGAGGGAAAAAACTATGCAAGTGTAACAATTTGTGGTTAAGGCTACATTGTAGAGAGATTTATCATGCATTAGAAACCTTAAGGATATATCATGATATTAACATAGTATTATCTCTTCACTTGATAGGGAATTAATGAACCAATGTAACACTACAGAGAACTTTGAACATATGTCAAGACTAATGGAGTCCAGTAGAAGAACTTGAGAGTATGATGGAACTCCAATATAATCCCATATTTATCACCATGGGGATTTGTTTACTCATTAATAGAAATTTCATTTACTTATCATGACCGCTCCAGCTCTGAAGTATTGTTGGAAAACACTTGATGTGTTATCGCCACCAACATTGTCTCATGGAAGCTGATGGAAAATATATTGGAGAAGCAACATAGATTGGGGGAAAATGTAGGATAAAAACTCAATGAAATTATTTCCATGTTGTGATTATATTCTCCTAGGAATAATAAAATTTAATCATTTAAGACTATTTTGAAAATATAATGTTACTTACATTGCATCCCCGGGCTACTCTAACTCCAATGCGGCTTACGTCACTCATTGAGATGACGTATATACTATAACTTAATTTCAAGTAGTGATATAATTTATGATAGAACTCTAAATAATTTTTAATTACACCAATGTGAGACTACATTACTAATACAATTAATACTATAGTATGACACATGATACATTGAATCTATTATACTATAAGGGATACCATTTATGAATTTACTAATAGTCTACCAATGAAGTTTTAAAAGTAAACCCAAAGTTCTTGTATGTAATTGAATCACTAGAAAACCACTCCAAGAACTTAATATGTAAATAAGGATGGAAGATTAGTAATTGAGGTTCATTTATCAATAGATATTCCATGTGGATAACTTGTACATGTTTTGGGAACCAAAAGAATATTTGTACAAAGCTTTCTAAACAATTTCTGTATTACTTGATCAAACAAAAATATAACACCGAATAGTAGAAGAAGATAAGGAAAACTAAATGGGAAATGAGACAGTATTTTCATAAAAGAGAATGAAATTTATAGTTACATAGAATAATATCGATACCAACATTCCATTTGGAATGATCATAGTTGGTGAGAATAAGTAAATAGAGAATATCCATCACATAGAGAAAATTGAATTTAACTTCTAAGAAGGATTTTGGATAGGGGGAAGAATATTTAAGATCTATAGACACATACATTAGGGGAATATTATAGTTACCTAGGATTTTCATACATGAATATTACATATTTTTAGATTAATATTCAATACATCACACAAAAACACACATAAGGACCATAATATTTTATTTCCTTTAGAGAGTAGGTACAAAATATTCTTAATTAACAAATGATATTCAATAAATTCCATAAATATATTCCCATTTAGTACTCTTCAAAAACATACCCTATATAAAACCTTTCTTCACAACCTGGGGAAATGAAACATAACAAAGTGTGAACTTAGATGAATAGTAATGGTAAACAACTGAGATACATAAGAATAACATAAAAATTAGGGAATAAGAACATGAGAATAACCTTTTAAAACACAACCTTCATATCGAAGATCAAAATATTGATTCTTAGAATAAATATTGTCAATTTATAAGACATGAATCATAATGAAACCAAATATGTTGATCCATAACAGTATAAAACTGTCATAAGACATGGAATTTTCACATACACATAAGCATAGAAAATATTATGTCAAGGATACCCACTAAGACATTCATAACTTGTAAGTATTGGAATAAACATCCATGTACTTACTTTGGGCTTGCACTAACCACCTGTGTACCAAATTTTTTAGGCTTGGACATACCTCCAGTGTACCCTCCTTTTTGAGATTGGTCTAACCACTGATGTAACCTTTGATATCATAAAACATTTATCATTATCCAATGCATTGGAGGGATCTTTGGGTCACAACCATTATATAATGAATATCATACACATCTGTTCCCTAAAATCATAAAATATTCATCATATCAGAACCCATGAAATGAAATGGGTTTTATAAATATTTTATCTTATCATAAACTATAGAAAATAGATGGGTTTTTTAATAATTTCATCATTTAATCATACGATAACATTAAACAAATAAGTAGGTTTCATAATAATTTTGACACGGTATAACCTATAGAAGAGAAATAGGTTTTATAAACATCTTTTCATTATAAAAATAAACTATTCATAGAAATAATAAGAATGGTATCCTTGGATTATATCCCATGAAAATAATAAGTAACATTAAAGGATTAAATCTTATATATAGAATGGATTTTAATTATTACTATTAGAGAAAATATCCTTTCCACTTGAAAAAACTTTTTAAAACATATAACATTTTAGAAATACTTTTCTTTAAAAATAAGCTTTAAAATCATTTCAAAAAATTCTTGAGGGAAAAATATTTTCCACTTTATTATTTTTGAAACATATAATAGTTTTTATAAAATATATATATATTTTAAAATAAACTTTAAAACTTTTAAGGAAAACTTGAAGTCATTGAGCAGTCATGACAATGATAAATATTATTCATTCCATGAATGTTAGAATAGAAACCCCCTTCACATTTTTGGTAAAATCTAAATGGTATTTTTTGATAAGGACATGATTATTACTTTTAATAAATTTTTTATAAATTCTTAAATGGGTAAAATTTTATTTAATAAATCCTTGAATGAATTTTAAAAGTATTTTTTAAAACATTTTTAGAAAACATGTTTTTGGAAGAAAAAGGTTTTTCAACCGAAACAAATATTCTTTTTAAAATATTGTGTACATTAAGAGAGTAAAATGAAGGGAGGAAATTTATTCTCATAAAATAACCATAATAGATGAAAATTAATGTGTTTCTTGAGATATATATCATAATATTTCATTATTGGAATCATAATCACAAGTAATCCCAATAAATGATGATATTTTAACATAAAAATATTACCAATTTGGTAAATTTGAAACATAAGTTGTATGAAAGAATAAAATTAAATAAAAATTATAATATAATGAGGATAAATAAATTATATATATTAAATTTAAAATGGGATTTATATAAATCTAAAAAATATGATAGGTGTATAAAATAACATATTTCTCAAAGAAGGAAAATTGAGGCAAAACTCCCTTACCACTTTTGGTAACTTTTGAATTGTAAACCACATGAAGTAGAGGTACTAAAATATATTAGTAAATCACAATAATATTCAGGATAATAATAAAACAATATATTCATGGTAAGTATATACACCACATAAAATAAATAGGTGGTTAATTTGACATGTATCTCACAGAAGTTAAAACTGAGAAGAAAATCCCTTACCATAAGTCTTAACATCATTCAAACTCATTAGAACATTATTTATAATAAATATAAGTTAATTATAAATATACTAAAAAACCATAATTATATATATCATACCATATATTATTTAATTATTTCTTTTTATTACCAGTTTATTAATAATTTCATGTTAAAGTCATGTTTTGGGTAATAATTACTTTGTTTTTTGAATATGTTTTGATTCTTTATTTTTGGTACTCTTACTTTTAACATGCTTCCATCTTCTTAAGAATGTAAAAAAAAGTTATAAATATCATATATATTCAGTATTTATGTATTTATAGTAATCAATAAAATATAGATATTGGACATGAAATACCCCATTCTTAGAGACGGTAGGTCGTACATACACATGAACATTGTTTCAATTTTATTGAAATATTGAAATAAAAAATGTAAATTATATATTATAATTTAATAATAAATTTTATGTCATATATATCAAAAATATTCATTAAAAACATCCTTATTACCATATATTTAATGCAATAACAAGTCACATCACTTCATAAGGCTGTAGTCTATCGTACACACAAGGGGCGTTATCGTATTCCCAAAAATGAAAATATAGAAAGTATAAGCGATATAATATTTATAGAAGAATAATAATATCTTAAATATCACATAAAATAAATAAATACATCATTATGTCTAATATAAAGAGGTTGTAATGGAAAAATGAATGACATCGATTTGTGAGGTGGTAGTCCGCCATACACACGAATGATGATTTTGTAACCCATTTGATGAAATTTGAAATGGTTTTAGGTCATGGAATTAACATAAAAATATAATTACATTTAATATAATTATATTATTTTATAATCATGTTATAATGATAATTTAAGGAGGTGTAGTAAGAAATAAAACAAAAACACTAATTGATGAACATTATCTCTTCTTCGAGAATCCTCCTTAGGCTCGCACCAAAATACTTTATAGGTTGAATTTATGTTCGAAATATGAATTATATGATGAGATGATGGAATTTGGTAAGTTATCTAGGTAGATATTTTTCAAACAAAGAGGTTTTGAAGGTTTAAAGAGGAGATAAGAAGGGGTGTCCTTTTATAAGTGAGGTGAGCGGAACATTTGTAATTTTTTTGAATTTAAGAACCCCATCCTTGATTTTTTCATGTAAAAGGGCTCTAATAATGAACCATTATTCCTAATAGAAGGTATATGGTCTAATTATGTCAATAAAAGTTTATTTGTACAAGTTTTGTGTTATTTTCAACCCTTTTATTTTTAGTTTAACCCCTTAGTAAACCCATTTTTACCTTAATCACGGTCAATACTTTTTAGTATTTTTTACTATTTATTTTGGTAAAAAAATTAAGTTTAAATAAGTATATAATTTAAATTATTATTATTAAAAGTATTTATTACATTTTTCCAAATTTAATTCATATAATTGGACGATTTTAATTTAAAATTTATCCCACAAATGCGACGAGAACACGAGTTTTAAAGAGAAAATGTTGAAAAGTTTACAAATTTTTATATCAAAATTATATTTGAAATTGATTAAAATTACCTAAATTGTATTAATGGATTTATAATTGAATTTATTTTAGTTTAATTTTTTTAAATATAATTTCACTTTACAAATAAATTAAACAAAAAAGAAATTTTCAATTAAAATTCAGTATTTTTTACTATTCATCAAAAAATAAAAGTTTTCAAAAAAAATTTAAAAAATTAAACATAAGAGAAATTTTAAATTACAACTTAAAAAATTAATTTTATTTTTTTTTAAAATTTTATTAAGTTGAAAAATAATTAAATTTAAAACAAAACCCGTAGAAGCGACGAAAAAATAGGTTTTGAGAAGTGTATTTTTAAGAATAATATGATTTTATATTAACTTTATGTATAATAGTAACAAATGTATGAATATTGAAAAACATTTATTAATATATATTATATTAATTTTATTTTAAAAAATTTCTCATTAGGTATTATTTTATTTAATTAAAATGGAGAAACATTATGCACTTTCAAAAGTATTCAGAAAAACCCCATTTTAAACCCAAAAACAAACTTATTCTTAAATCCAATATAAAGTTGATTCAAAATTAATTAATTGAATTAAATATTTCTAAATAACACTTATGTTAATTTAAAACATAATTGGGCATTTAAATTACTTAATTTATTGAGAATAATTTATAGTTTTACAAAAATCAGTATATTTCACTATTGACTCAAAAATCAATATTATCCAAAAAATACAACACATTTACCACGAGTTAATTTAAATATGATGATTCCAAAATTTTTGTTCAATTTATCAAATTAAATTTCTAATGTCTTTATAAATTAATTTTAATAATTCCACATAAAAAAATAATAAATAATTTTTGAAGTTGTATATAATTAATTTACTAAATTTTTATTGATTATTTAATAATTATTTATAAATAAATTTAAATTTATTAGAAAATTTATATGTATATTTCATAAATTATTTAATACTATTCACACCCACCTATTTATATTGTAGTTTATAATGATCATATTTAAAGTAATTTTATTATATGTTTCCCTAAAACTCAGTGTTGCGTGTCATTTACGCTATTGAAGAAAATCATTATTGTATATAATAGAAGATAAACTCAGTATTGTGTGTAAAAAAAGATAAAATAAATGTTATGTCCAACATAAGAAAAACTAAATATTTTTTAATGAAAAATAAAGAATATATTAAATTTATTTGAAAAAAATTGAATTTCACAAAATCTCAGGGTGTTGCAAAGACACACTATATATCATTGGTGAAACATATTCTTCTTTATTCTATTTGGATTCTTTTATCATGATTATTTCTGTATAAATTTCCAATAGGGATTATAAAAGGTTTTTTTTTAGATTTTTTTTGAATCTCTAATGAATCAAATTGAACCTATATTATTTTTCTGTAATTAATGCATTTCTAGCCAGATGAAATAGTAGATGAACATAGGGGAGTAGGTAAAGAAGTGAGAATTGAAATCCAGTACCACATACGTTAACAAGGGACTTAAATCACAAAAAATAAATATAGTTACAATGGGTATAAGGCACAAAATTATCATATAATTAATGATATTAATGATCCTGGTGTAGTTAGAATAAGAAACATTACAATTACCTATGATTTCACCAATAAGATGAAGAGTGACTTAATACATCACTTGGAAAGGAATAGTGAGTGTGATAGGAAAAAACTGATGAATTTATCCATAATAAATATGAATATGAAAAAGGAATCCCAATACCCCAATTGGGTTCATAATTTATTTAAAAGCCTCAAATATTTTTCTCTTATTATTATATCATTTGTTTTATTAATACTACATGTTTTGTGCTATTATTTACATGGAATTATCATTATACACACTGAAAATTCTTTTTAAACACACAAACTAGTATATTTAATTAATGAATTTAACTTTACATCCTTATTTATATGACCTTAGGTAACTTATAGTTTATGTACTACATGAAACTTTATATTTTTATGGAGGCTGTATGACTTTCACTAAAAGTTAAGAATTTAAGTACCATTAGGGCCATTTCTAGGGGGAAAATACCAATAAAATTGTATTATTTGAAATATATATAGAAAAAATATTAATTATATTTTATACATCATTCTTACTTATTAAAAATTTACATTCATTTTAAATTATATAATTTTTTATAGATTCAATTGTGTAATTTTTTAGGTACATACACAGAAAAGGTTTGAGTGAAGATCTTCTACCACTAATTATTGAAATAGAAATACATTTCCACCAATGTAAGGATAATATAATAGAGGTAATGAGTGAATATAATATATAAATTAGACAAATAATATAGTAGAACAATAGTTTCATGAGGTGAATATCTAGAATGATTATGGGATATCATGACCTAGGGACATGGAAGTTCTAAGAGTGATGGGAAATATCTCATGCATCTAATTTTCACAAAATATTAAGAACTATAAGATAAAGAACTATTTGATGAAATACATGATAATATTTAATAGATTACCTTCAAATAATGATTTTACTTTCATAAATTATTTTTTTCCAATGTCAAGTACTTCTCACTCAACCAAGTGAGTGAAAATGAGATAAAGATGAAGTACTTTACCTATTATCTTAAAGGGATAGTAAGTGAAATGTTAGTCTAATAAAAATAAAACCCATTCAACACATGGTAGGAGATTTAATGTGTATTTACCAAGATATTATACCATTCTTATAAAAACATGGATCTAAGGAAAAAACTCTCCACATCTTTTTAGAAAGATCAAAAAGATTTACATGAGTCATGGGAAAGATTCAAATATCTCTACCAATAATACACCATCATTAGTTTCCCCACTCTCTACCTTTGCAGTTATTTTATAAATATCTTAATTACATGGTAAAAAACATTATAGAATACTATTATAGGATTCCACTATGTTTATAAGATAAAAAATGATATTAATATTCTCTATAATATTCTTAATACTAATTCTCTATAAAATACAATAAGATGAAAATTATTCATTTTTAATGAATTAATAGTAAGTGATGATGTGAATTCTTAAATAGATGATTTTAAATGATAAAATCAAGGTTTTTCATCCCATAACTAGGGAAAAGGAGAAAAATGAAATTACTACTATATTTATGTGTACAAAAATATACACTGTATGAATTTTTATATTCCCACTAAAAAGGAATCACCTTCTCAAGTAGAGGAAGAAAATTATATTGGAAACTATGAGAGGCACTTATAATTAATGCTTTTTTAGAAACTTATAATCCCATATAGAAGAATCACCCAAATTTATCTTTGAAGGGGAATAGAACATTCATGTAGAGAGTTGAAGGTGAATTTTAAATAAAATATAAAACTAGTTTTCAATTTAGAAATAACAATAAATCATATAGAAATTAAACCTTTTTATCCATTAAAGTATATTCTGATATAAAAAATATCTTATAATAACTAAAATATATTAAATAAAATAAATTTAAGATGAATGAAATTTTATTGATCACTAATTCAAATTTACCAAAAAATGATTAGCAAATAAAATGGAGAAAAAAAATAATTCACAACCTAGAAATAAAAGTTGGGAAACATGTTAACCAAAAAGAGAGAAAGAGAGAATGAAATTTTTTTATTAGTATTGGGACAAATCCTAGATAGGGTTATATGTAAATTATAACAAGAGAAAGAAAAACTATGAAAGGGGGAGATGAAGAGTATCTTATACTACCTAAAGTGGAAGTTGCACCAAGTAATAATGATATATGTAAATAGGAGAAACATAACTGTGAATGATAGAAAGAGAAACTGATAGTTGAATTGGATGAAAAATAAAATGAAAACAAGGGAAATAGATTATGAGAGAGTGATGCTCAATATAGATGAAATTGATGTCAATTTTTATGAGCTACTTACTCAATTTCATAAAATAAAAATATAATAATATTATCATAGTGACAAGTATTTTAAGTATTTTATTTATATGTTTTAAAATATTAAACTTTATATACCATTTGTTTAATCTGTTTCTAAGGTTCCATATTATATAAAATTATTAAATAAAGTAATGTCAAATAAAATAAGACTAGAAGAGTTTGAAATTATGCCTCAAATTTTAGAATGAAGTGATATTATCTAAATTAAGATACCTAAAAATATTAAGGATAAAGGGAGATTTAATATTGCCTATTAATTTGAAGGTAAAGGAACACCCACCTATTCTGTGTAATTAGGATCTAGTGTTAACTAGATTCCTTTGAAAGTTTACAAAGAACTTGGAGTTAGAGAGATAAATACCACAACTATGGAATTTCAATTATATGATATATCAATCACATACCCATCAAGAGTAATCAAATATTCATTAGTGAGTGTTAAAAATCTTATCCTTCCATTTAATTTCTTATTACTAGATATGGAAAGTGATAAAGAGGTTCTAGTAATATTTTGAAGATCGTAATTAGCAATTAGAAGTTCCTTGATCTATGCTCCCCTAGTCAACCTCACCATTCAATTTCGTAAAGGAATAGTTATTTTGATTTTAATTTATTCTATGGAGAATATATATATTTTAGATTCTTGTTTTCATTTTATATTAGTAATTAGAAGGTGAAAAATGAGCCACAAATTCAACTTGAGAATAAACATCTTGAGTTTGTGGAACTCACAAAAGATAATGTCGAAAAAACCATGGATTTGGATGAATATGTAATAAATAGTAAATAGAACTCCAAATTTGATGATTTTTAAAATATAAAATAGGTTCTTGTTAATGATACACTTATTCTTCAACCTTATGAGATGAATCAACCTTTTCTATAATTAAAGTTATTTCCTCTCAAAATTAAATATACCTATTTGGGTGAAAAATTGGAATGAACTACCATTATCTCTATTCAATTGGAAGCTCAAAAAGTATAAAATTTGATTGATTTTTTGATAAGGAATGATATTTTAATTACAAGGACTATATATGACATCAATAGAATATGTTAAAAAATTTATATATAGACATTTATAATAGAGGATGAGGTTAATTTAACTTTTTAGGGTTAAAAATGATTCAATTAGAATATCAAAGAAGTGATTAAATATAATATCATCAAATTACTTACTATTGGGCTTATTTTTAATATCTTTTATAATTATTGGGTTAGTACTATACTTGTGGTGCCCAAGAAAAGTGGTATGAATTTCATCACCAATGAGAATAATTAGAAAATTTCAATAATAGATATACTTGGATGGAGGGTTTTTGAAGACTATAGAAACATAAACTAAGAAATAAAGAAAGATAATTTTTCTAGACCATTCATTAATCACATGCTTAAAAGTATTTTAGGACATTGAAGCCATTATTTGTATGGACATTTGAGATAAAATCAAGTGCCTATTGATCTTGTTGATCAAGAGAAGACAATATTCACATGTCCTTAATTCATATTTTCTTATAGGATAATTCTAAAAATATGTCTTGGAACACCTAATTCATTCCAATGATGTAAGATGAGCATTAATTTATACATGATAGAAAGGATTAGTGACGTTTTACTAGATAAATGTTCTACTATAGAGATGAAATTTGATGATTTCATAGAAAATCTATCAAAATTAATAACTTGATATGAATGGAAAATTTTATTACTCAATTGGGAGAAATTTAAATTCATATATAGAGAAGGAATAATTATTATCCATATAGTCTTAAGGGATTGAATTAAAGTGGATATGAAAAAAAATTAATTTTATCACTTCTACCTCCAATATCAATCAAGGCAGTGAGCTGATTCCTTAAACATGTTGGGTTTTATAGAATATTTATCAAGGAATTCCCAAAAATAACTAGACCATTAAGAACACTTTTTTAAAATGAGTCTATGTTCATTTTTGATGAAAAATTCATAAAATATTTTAATATACTAAAGAAGGAGTTAGTGTCAACCCTTATCATTACATAATTATAATAGAGTCAATCTTTAGAAATCATGTATTGTGATAGTGATTTTTTTATAAGATATATCATACCACAAAGAAGTAAAAGATGAAATATGTTATATACTATTCTAGTCAACTATTTAATAAAGAATACATTAATTATTCCTTAGTTAAAAAAGTGATTCTACCAGTTGTTTATGTTTTGGAAATATTCATGCAATATCTTATTGAAATTAAGGAAATTGCATTAATAGAACAATCATATTTTTAATATTTGTTTTCAAATAAATAATCTATGTTGCATTTAATTATATGGGTGTTTCCATTACAAGAATTTGATCTCAATATTAAATACAACAATAGAGATGAGAATCAAGTAGTTTATCACTTATTTAGTCTTGAGAATATGATTTAAGATCCTTCTTATCCTACTAACTAAGAGTATTCAGATGAGAAACTATTTTTAGTAACAACCATAGGGATTCAAAGATATTTATAGTTTTTTTAATTATTTATATAATGGTAATAATACATAGAGGATTTCATGGAATGAGAATAAAATGTTTGAGATAGATGTGATCCACTACCTATGGAAAAATCCATTTATATATAAACAATTAGATAATTAGATTCTTAAAAGGAATCTTCCAAATGAGGAATTTCTATCAAATCTAAACCATTTCCAAAATATTTTATGTGGTGGACACTATGTGAATATAAAAATATCTACTAATGTTATTTTTAGTGAATTATATTTTACTATATTATTTAAACATTCTATATAATTTTCTAAAAATGTGATAGTTTTCAAAGGAAAATAAATGTAGTGATAAGATAAGATATACCTCAATCAGGTATATTGTAAGTTGAAATTTTGGATTTATAGTGTTTAGAATTCATTAGACCATTTCAAAAATCTCAATTTAATGAATATATTTTTTTGGATGTTGACTGTGTATCAAAATGGGATGCATCTATTTCCCTACAAGATAATTTGTGTTCCTATGTAGTTAATTTGTGATGAAATAAAACATTAATAAATTTGGAGTTACTAGGTTAATCATCAGTGATAATGGGATATATTTTTATAATTATCAAATCAAGATACATATATAGAATTATAGATGAAATAAAAAAATAAGATCAATGTATCTTCTATAATCTATTAGACAATATGAGATGAAAAACATGGAATTTAAGGGAGTTTTTGAGAATATAATGATCTTATCTCAGAAGTATTAGACCTAAAATATAGTGTATTACCTTTTTCCATTTATAACTAATTATAAAACACTAATTAGTATGTTTTTATTCATATTTTTCTTTGACAAAAAATACTATCATCAAATGAAGGCTGAATATAATTGTTTTGGATATAAAGGATGTTAATATGGGATACATGATCTCTATATAGAAGAGTATGTTTGGATTAAATGATTTAGATGCAATAAGAAGATAATCCGATTAAAATTTAAATATTTTTAAAGAAAATGAAAATAGTTTCATGAAATAATTTTTAAAAGGATGTAATTCAAAGAAGGAAAAATTTTCATTTTGTTCAATTCAAGATTGGATCTATTTCCAAGGAAGAATAAATCTAGATGGTTAAGACCATTTAATTAAATATATTTGAACTAAAATAGTGTTGTGGGGATACTTTTATATATTATAGAGATCTATTCATTATGAATGGTCACTGGATGAAGTTTTTTACATTGAAGACAGATATGTGGAACTTTTTACCTCTTTATAATTGAATATTAAAGAGCTAAATAGTCAGGATAATGATCATAAACCAACTGATATTAGGATTCATCTCAAGTTATTTACTTTTATTAGTTAGTTTTTTAATATAAAAAATATCACCCACTGAGTGTGCTTCTTATATTTTATAGGATGGATATAAGAATTATAATTGAAAAATAATTGAAAACCAACATTATATAAGATGAGCTACTAAGGAAAGGGAGTATTCTACTTTATATATCTATTTTATTTGAGCTTACTAAATATTTAAATTTTAATTGATCACATATATATATTGGTTAATATATAGAAATAAAGTTCAAGGGAGTGTAGTGTGTGAACTATTTAAAAATACATGATAATTCTATCAATATGTTCTCTTGAAGACAAATCAATTTAAATTTAATAAATATATTATTTTTAAACTCACTCAGTAAATATTAAAAGGAAATACTCTAGGGTATCATAATTTGGAATCTGTATAATGGAATTTAAACTTGAATTTGGATGGATATTTTATTTTATGGGAATACCTCCTCAAGGATTCAACTAAAAATAAAACCATAAAATAAATATTAAATTGGATTAAAATGGGAAATTATGATCCAACTTTAAATTTTTGAGATGATTAGGCATTGGGTGTGTGAGTGAAAAAAGAAAAATAGTGAGAATAATATTGAACCCAAATAAAAAATGGGTAAATTTACTTATAAAATTGTCACTTATGTTGTATAATGGAAGATATAAACTAATAAGAGGATATAAAACTTGAATAAGATTGATTTTAAAGGTGTTACATGTTATAGAAATGATTAAAATAGATTCTATTTATTTAACCTTCAATGGTCTATACAATGAACTTGAGGAGACCTGAGATATTTGTAAAATATGTTGAGATAATTTACTTGAGGAAAATTAATCACTCATGTTTGGAGGAATATTAAATATATAAAATTTTCATTTCTTTTAACTTTTTAATCTTTATAAGGATGTGTTTTTCTTCATTTTTAATTACTATATAAGAGTTTTTATAATTTTTGAATTCCTGAGAATAAGATAATAATTTAAAACATTGATGCATGGATTTAATTTTTTTAAATATATAATGTGAATATTTATTTTTATGATGTGAATCAATGAATTTTAGATGTGTTTGGATACAAGGTATCAGGCTATGTAAGAGTAAACATAAGAAGGAATAAGCAATATAAGAGTCAACTGATGTGTGAAAAGATGTATAAGAGTAAAAAATTTGGTGTTAAGGTTGAATTAAGAAGATGTTTATTATGTATTATAATCTTAATGGATAAATCCTACTTCCAAAACACCCTTTACTCTTTATATAATAATATATCAATGCACCAACATAGAAATTTTATGAATAGTGATCATAAATCAAGGCCAAATAGTACAAAACATAAATGGATAGTACACTTTAACTCCAATTTAATCCTTTTTCATCACCATGTTTATGCATCAAATCATAAATGTATACTATGTTAACTTATTGGTACTATGCTGGCTCTAACATAGTTTGGTGTAAACACTTGAGGTGTTGTACCCACTGATACTATCTCTGGAAAGCTAATACAGAATACATTCAAGAGGAGATGTTGCATTAGGGTCCAACAAAGGATACCAATTCAATGAAACATCCTCTAGGTTTCAATACTCTACTCTTAATAATCTAAAAAGTTAGGTGGTTGATGTTATATTGTAAATCCAACCTGACTCGTGTTGAATTTTAAGGATGTGGAAAAAACAATGTGACTCTTGCCACTCCATGAGATTATGTACACAAGACAAAACATTATCAAGATGTAAATATGGTTAACAAAATACTCCAATATAGCATTGAGAACCCCAATTCAAGATTATGTAATCGATCCAACATAATTTTCGGTTGCACTATAGGGTACATTAACTCCAATATATTCTTAGGGAACATATTTCATAATTTTCTACAAATAAAATTGTCTAGTATAGAAAGTATACTTGTAGTGATCATGTGAACCTGAATCATTTTTAAACCACTCCAAACACCTAATAATGAGATAAATAAGGAATATTAATCATTAAGGCTGATCGATCAGTAGATATGAAACATGGAGCACATGAATGTGTTATGGGGATGAAATGAATCTTTATACAAACCTATTTAACAAATTTTAAAAAATCCTTTTTGAAATGGATAGATGGTTCCCAATCCTATAAAGAAAGAACAAAACCAATTTTGGTAAGGGCATTATAGCTTCACTAAATAGAACAAAATATTCATCCATGTGGAATAATCTTGATACTCACTGAACACATGGAATTATAATAGTTAGTGAGAATAATTATAAAGTAAATATTCCATGCATAAAATAGGGGGAGTAGAACTTATTAGAATAATTCTAAATATTGAGATGATCAATGAATAGTGATAGACTTAGACAATATAGGAATATACACCATTAATAATTAGATAATATTTTTTATTTTATTCTATTTTTATTGTTTTATCATGACTATATTTAGATAAATGTTTATTGGGAGTCAAGATGGGTATAGTTATGTATTGATTATTAATCAAGAATAAATTAAATTCTACCTATCTTATTATTATATATTTAATTATTTCCCATACCTATAAAATATTATATAAAAAATAGGTTAGATGGTAATAGAACAAGTGTTAAAATATAATCTTGCACACTTGAAGTATGAATATATATTTCTAAAGAATGAGAGTTTCCTAAGAGAATAAGGAAAAAACTTATCAATGTATTAAAAGGAATAATTCTCTTGGTGTAGTTAGTATTGGAAATTTTATGGGGACCCATGATTTCACCAAGAATATGAATACTAACTTGAGAAACCACATGGAAAGGGATTGTTAGTTTGGAAGGAAAGAACCAATTTATTCATGCATAAAAATAATAATGAAATGAAATTGATAACAATATTACCATTACATTATTAATTTATTTAAAAAACCTAAAGTAATTCCCCCTATTCTCATATCCTTTGTTTTCTTGATACTTTGAATTTTCTTTTCATCACCTATCTTGATCATCATGAACATAAACCCCTCTTTTTTAGATGATAAAAGCAATATATTCAATTGGAAAATGAAACTTATTTTACCATTGGATATAACTTGATGGAACTCCATGTTTTTGTACTGCATGAACCTGTGCACTTATACTGAGGGTTTTTAGCTTCTACTACATAGTTTATAATTTAACCATGATTCCTTAGAGGTAACACTGGTCATAAAGAGATGATTTATGTGGAACTTTAGAACTTTTGGATTATTTTTTTGAAGCATTATGTATCTACAAATTTAATCATTCTCTCATTTTGGTTTCATTTGTAAATGGGGAAGCTACGTAACACTCATTTATATTGTATTTATTAAACCTTTACTCTATTTTTATTTTTATCTTTATTTATTTATTCCTTTTTGTTCCAAAATTTTTACATGGAATGAGAATTTATGGTATGTAAAATTCATGCCTTATTCTCTGTTAAAATTTACTACAATATTAATTGTATTTAGAAGGTGTAATCATTTCAAATGTTTATATTGACAACCTTGATAATTTTATCTATCTATTAGTGATTGGGAATAGGCCATAGGCTATATGAAGAGATGTATTGAGTCAAGTGATAAATTGTCTTGGGTTGATTCATCAAAAATTAGAACCATGGACCTCTCTCTTATTTAGGTATTGAAGGTAGATATGAGACAAGGTCATCAAAACATGATAGGTTGGTATGAGAGAGTTCATATCCAACAATTTATGATTCCAAAACATAATTTACCATGGGTAGTATATATTTTCACCTTGAAATCAATATTTTATAATAAATTTATTCTAATAAATTTTAATCAGATATACTTTCATTAAGAGTTATGTGAAAGTATTATGAGATATTTTTAGAACCCCCAAGGATTGGAGTAAAAATGGGGAAACCACTAAGGTGAATGGTTACTATGTATGATTTTTTAAACTAGGAATATAACAAGTATTTTTCACTAGATGGTTCCAGTGGGGGTTCATGTGAATGAAATATAGTCTGGGAAACAATTCAACCAAACCATGTATTTTTCAAAACACTAAATTTGTTACATTTTGATTTATTATGATTTTTAATTCCTTATATTATTTGTTATTACTAATTAGATATTAATTTGAGATAATTTAATGATGTATTTATATTTCTTGGTTGATTGGTCATTATTTTTACTCAACTATGACATTTGAAACGTGTGTTAATTATGTATTTTATTTTGTGCTTTATAAAAAATACCTCCAGAAAGACACCAATGAATCCTAGAGAGAGGGTGAAATGAGGATAATTTTTTACTTGTAAATACTATTTTGGGATTTTTTTTGAGTCAATTATTAATAAAATTCAAACCTCAAGTAGGTAAGGAGAGTGAAATTCATCTTGATTGTTGGATTTTGTTCAAGTGTTCACTAGGAAAAGTATGCTTAACTATGTTTTAAAAATTAGGATAGATCTTGAAAAGAATGGTTCACCATGGTAATGAATATACCCATTAAAAAACACATTTTCATTTAGTGTCCTTTTCCATCAATCACATAAAACTTTTGATACTTACTATGAGGTCACTTATCCTGACACTACTCTTGGCCATGTATGCTTAACTGTGGAGTTATAATTTTGCATGTTCTTGAAGAAAGGTGAATGTTGTTGACATGGGTAGTAACATTTATCCTTTTATGTATCACTTTTCAAGGAATGTTACATCAATAAAATGGTGATAGATGAAATTTATAGGATTGAAATGTTTAGTATTGAAAGTATTTAACCTATATATAATGGAATGCATATTTTTTTAAAAATAGGAAACATGAAGTGTGTTGATGATAAAATAGTAAGAGTGTTAAACATCCACCAAACCATACTCCCTTGATTATATTGGGGAGTAGGCTCTTATGTTTTTCAATATGATAATACTTTTAATTAAAAATCTAATTGTTAAGAAGTTATAAATACCTTTATCTATGTATTTTATTGGAAAATCTACAACATTTTTTTAAGAATACTTCTTCTCAAGGTAGTAAAGTTAGTTTTTACATTACTAGAGTCTCTCATATGTAGCTATATGAATCTAGGGGGTTTGGGAATCACTCTCATAGGTGAGGGGAATGAATTTAGAAAAATTTAGAATATAATAATTTAAGAAACTTATAGATTAAATCTAAATTTAGGAATCTATATATAGTGGAGTATGCATATGAAACTTTAAATGTCGGGATGAAAATTGTTAAAGGTACCATGTTTATATCTTCTTATATGTTCTTTAATTTATTTGAAATAGGTTCATCATATTTTTTATGTCATTAAAAGTGATTTATTCATTAAATATTAAAGTGTATCTACTCATTTATATGATATAAATCACCACTTACTTGAAAAATAATAAGGATAAAAAGTTTAAATTCCCTTCATTAAATGTAGAAATTTCCATTATTGAAGTCATATGTTTATTTCTTATCCTTTATTTATATTCATTAAAACTTTTAATGGTATGTATTGGATGATTATATCAAAATTAAAAATCAATAGATATAATTGGAAAATCTTGTTTCTTTCACTTGATGGAAACACTCAATTTTTTAATGTGAGTGGTATTTAAGATCAAGTAGAGAAGGGAATGTTTTTCCATATTTAGGTGATTAACTTCCTATGGTCATAAAAAGATACCCTGATATCATTCATAATTATTTCTATAGGTTTCCATTAGTGATAAATAAGGTATTCTCCATCAATTAAAATATTTATAAATTTACTATATCTTTACCATCATAACGAATATATATATATATATATATATATATATGAGTTAAAAGAATTAATTGTTCAACTTGCATATCTTGAGAGAAAGGTTTAAAATCCCCTAGTGTTTCAGAATGGATGTATCTTGTCATTTTTTTAAAGGAAGTATTATAGGAGTTATAGAATTAACATTTATTATCCAAAGATCAACTAGGTGATTATTGAAAATAAATTCTTGTTACCTAATATTAATGATCAATTTGATCAGATTAGGGGAGAATGATAGTTCTAAAAGATTAAACTTTGGTAAAGATACCATCTATTGAGAGTGGAATTATATAGTGTTTCTAAAACCAACTTCAAGTAATGATATTGGAATTATGACTATCTCATTATTCCCTTCAGTTTTATGAATAGGCTTATTGTTTTCATGGTTCATGTGAATCAAATATTCTATAGATACCCCCAAAAATATATATATATTTTTTGTTTTTGGATGATATATTAGCATATTCAATGAAAAAGGAAGACCATTAGAAGTATCTTGATATTTTTTTTGAAAATATTAAGGAATAATTTCCTATATAATTTTTTTATAAATTCCAATTATAGATTCGGAAAATCAAATAACATGGTTATGTGGTATCTAGAAAATTAATTTCTATAGACCATAAGAAGATTTAAGTGGTGATATCTTTGGATAAGACCTAGAATATGTTGGAAATTAGAATCCTTTAAGGTCCATGATGTTCCAAATAATGGCCGTAGATATATTGGAGGGGGGGGGGGTAGTGTTGATTTATTTTCACTAAATTCAAATTAATCTTATAGACCTTTACCCACTTCGGTATTTGAACCTCTATTTGTCTATTAATACTAGTGAATTTGTTTTTGTTGAAGGAGTAGATATTATATAAATCCAATGTATATATATATGTATATAATATATTTATATATAATATATTATATATTATGATATAGTATATCATAAAATGAAACATTCATGAAAAATATGATTTGTATGAAATGCTATATCATCTTTTATTACTATTATTGAAATTGTAAAGCATGCGAGTATGGTGTATGAAATACAATTTAATTAATTCACGTTTTTTTCTTATTAAATGACATGGAATGTTGTATGTCATGATTTTACACTTACTTATTCATCATAGATTATAATTGGGAAGAATATTTTTTCATGGTTTATGAACTCTGTACCTTGAGATAACAGTATATGATTTTGATGTCACATGAAGTATATAATGAGATTTCATATAGAATTCATTTCCATGAATCATACTGTACTATTCATTTGGAAAAATCTATAAGACACATGATGCATCAGTACATTAAGCATTAACATTAGAATTATTCTTTCACATGGATATTATTTAAGTGAGGAGTTATACATGATGTAATTATCACGAGTTTATTTATTACATGAATATGATGCATGTATTGGATTGAGGATTAACTAATTTCTTATTAACACATGAGTTAATACACATTTCACCAAGGAGAATCCTCAATACTATATAAGGACTAGTTCCATGGGATGTTATTGTGTGTATACCTAAACCTTTGGCTATAACTCCATTACTCTGAGTGTCTCTTTTATTACTTCCTAACATATGAGGTTCTAGATAATAAATTTTAAGGTAATCAAGACTATCAAAGTGTCATTTATAAACTCTTATACTATCATAATAGTAAAGGCTCACACCAATGAGAAGTTGGGCGAATAATCAAAGAACTTATTTAATTATAAACTAAGAAAAATAAGTAAAGAGAAGTTAATTAAGAAGTGGGGGTGTGTGTTAATTGAATATGTGAAGGTGCGGTGTTATTAAAGGGATTATTCATCACTAAAGCACTAAAAATAAGGAAATAGTATTTTTGTGAAGAATGAATTGTATGCATAATTATAATGAAAAAGTGAGTGGTTACAAAATTAGAAGCTTCTAGAAAGAAATGTGATAGAGTAGGAGACATAGAAAAATAGTTCAAGGAAGGTTCTATAGATTTATATAATTGAAGTTTTAATTTTTAAGAAATATATTTCACATAATTGGAAAATAAAATAACTAATTTTTTTTAAATATCTATCAAAAGATAAAACTACTTTTGTATAGGAACTGAATAATTGTTAAGAAATGTTTTTATATAATGGGGAGAAATGAAGTGATATTTATGTAATTGAAGAAAGTAAACGTTCATTATTGATTCAAAAACCAAATTATTGAACTAAATTGAAAGATAAATTTCTAAAAAGATTGAATTTTATAAATAAATAAATAAAACAAGAACGTAACTATATTTCAAAAACTATAATAATTAAGAACTACTCTAATAACATAAACATGCCATATTCCTTGAAATAGAAGAGGAAGAAATGATAAAAAATAATTGAGATATAGAATTAAAAAGAGAAATATGTTGAGAGTATTATATATTGAGTGATCATCTGCGTCTCTTCTTGTTTCACCTTTGAATTTCTCTCACACTGGATCCCCGTATCATGCCTCTCATTACTACCTTCTACTTAACTCTCAAGTATATTAGTCAGTCTTCACTACTTTTTTGGATGAATGTGTTTCTTATTAAAAATATTTTTGGGAAATTTTCCACCTAATAAGTATTTACTTTAGAATATATACAAGATTTTATTGTCAAGTAATCTAGAATCTGATTACAACCATTTGGTCTAGGTGGAAATACCTCATGTAGATTTTCAATTTCCTTCTTCTAACAGTCATTTGAAAAAATATTTACTCTCTGACTAATTAATTTATTCACATGTGTCTTGATAGTATCTATATTAGTAATAATATATAAACCCATCATTATTTAGCTTAAATTTTCTTCAATTATGTTGAGAATATCCGTAACAAGCACATATATTCCTCCTAACTTATTAAATTCTAATTCATTAATATGACCTGCTAAGAAAGCTTCATAGTTTTTTAATCCTCACTATATTATTGGTTTTAATGATAAAAAATAACTCTTATGATTATAACTATTTAATTTTATGTCATTTCAGTTATTATTGTTTAGTTATCATCTTAGGAAGTTGATTGGTCAATCAAATGGTCAAGAGGCATTTGGAGGTAATTTTTGAAGGCCTCACTAAGA
Source organism: Viscum album (assembly GCA_963277665.1). Classification (NCBI taxonomy): domain Eukaryota; kingdom Viridiplantae; phylum Streptophyta; class Magnoliopsida; order Santalales; family Viscaceae; genus Viscum; species Viscum album. The sequence continues at coordinate 23,858,792 of OY728132.1, read as the reverse complement.
ATTTAAACTGACTCACCAGAGGAAAACCAATTACTATCTGATGAGAAAAACAAAATAACCTACCACTATCTAGGATCACTAACCTGCTAGTGATGGAAGGATATCCCATTAGCCAACTAATGAGGTGAAGCATCTATTTGGTTGTCCTTTTATGGAAAAGTCAAACTAGTCATTTGGTCTATCCATTTCAGCCTATGTTTCCTCCAAATATATCTATTAAAGTCCCAATGCCCAAAGACAATAATGGGATATTATGAGTCTATAAATACACCCCCATAAGTCTTGTACACCACCAATTAATATTATTCCATCACTTGAGATGTATTTGAGTTTCATTATTGCAATATTTTTCTCTATCATTACCTCTAATCTCTTTCTATAATTTTTCTATTTTATTCTTCATGAGATAATTTAGAGTATGCTATAATGGTTTTTTTAAACAATCCTCTCCTCCCCTCATTCTTCTTGGGTTATTATTACTACTAATGTGATTTTTTTTGGGTTTCTTTACATAATTATTAAAAATAAATTGTCCCTTCTTTGTAATGATTTTATTACTAGAAACAATTAACAAGAATGTTTTATTTTGGTTTCATGGATATCATCAAATACAAGGGATAATAGAACCTTGAAGCCTTTTAGGGTAGGATACATATGCACTCAAATTGAGTATTGTCTTAACTCATTTACCACTTTGTCTTGTCATTTATTTTATTTTATTCCATGCATAATCTTTAATTTTATTTATTATATAATCATATGAATTTTTTTAATTTTTAAAAGGAAATTAACCCTCTCTATTTCCAACATTCTCGGGACAATAATTCATATCATATTTTTTTATAAACCTTAATTGGTGATTAGTAATGATTATAAAAGATGGACACTTCTTCTAACACCCATAGTGCTCTCTAAGGACACTCAATGAGACATAATCCATTAATAGATGGATTAGATTATATTTATTGGAAAATAAATATTTCTATATTTATTAGAATCATTTAAAATCTTGTTTGAAAAAGTTTCATTTGTTTTTGTACATACACTAAGGAATCATATGACAAATGGAATCCCACTAACCGTTCTCCCTTTGATATTGATGGAAAATCCATGATTACAATTCATCTTGGGATATATCATAATTAATTTAATCTTATATACACATTAAAAACTATACATTAAATTTGGATACTTCTTGAATTCACACACGAGGGTACTAACAAGGTTGATACATAATACTTGGAAAGTATTGTCAAGACATTTACAGCTTTAACTTGAATAATAATGAATATATTACTTAAAAGTTTTCTCAATTTTTGGATATTCAAAATGGTATAAAATATCTTAGTGAAATTAATACCATAGAAAAAATTGTGAAGAAGATACTTTAGGGTTTTCTATTTTCTTGTTCACCTAATTCAATCATAATTCTAGAATCAAATGATATCAAGAACATGTCGGTAGATGAACTGATTAAGCCACTCATGACGTATGATATTACCAAAAAAAAAAGAATAAAAATAAGAAAATGAATCCAATAAAATTAAGGAAAATAATATTATTTCCTTTAAATAAATAAATGTTGACTTATGTAACACCCGAGATTCAATTATCACAAGTAAGCATTTCTTTAAAAAGAAACTATAACAGAATGCACATAACGTTATTGAAGAATGTGGTTGAAAACTAAATTACAAATTTTTTAAATTTAATCTGAATAATTTAATTTTTATAAAATTATCATTTCAAAATTATCTTAGGTTAAGTTTTTGATATTTTTCATAAATAGTTGATTTTTATGTGAATAGTTAAAATACTGATTTTACAAAACTATCACTTTTATGAAATGATAATTATATAATAATAACTTGAATGTTTATGAATCAATTTTATAGAATATATATATATATATTGAATATGTAATATAATTTTGAACATAGAAATATATGCTTATCATTTTAGAATTCAAATCAAAGTTTTTGTTCAAATAAAAATTATTTTTAGTTCTTTGCACTTATTCAAGTATTTTTAAAGTTATTATCAGTTTTGTTTTAGTTTTATAAAAATATAAGTCTCCTTTGATTTAAAATAATCCAATTAATTCCATTATAAACTAAATTATACTTTTCTTTCTATAAAATCTTTTATATTCTTAAAATAAACCTTTTTCTAAAAACTAGTTTCATTATGCTTTGCAAATTTATATTAAAAGTAGTTTCTATCACTTCTAGGAGTTGAATAAAAAAAATGAATTATATATTTTGAATCATAATAATAAATATTTGTTAATATTATAAACTTAATTTTTTTTCATAATGAATTGTAACCACGGTAAATATTTACCACATTAGTTAAAGGTAAACTGGGTGAAAAGATTAAAAAATAAAGGGATAAGCCATAAATATAACACAAAACACTTAATTAAAACTGATTGGTTGGTTTTATTTTTACCTTAAACTTTTTATATTAAAATATAATACTTTTTTCACTTTTATAAGATTTTTTTATTAATATATGTTATGTAATTCCATTATATCTCTCCTCTAACTTATAAAAGGGAACCTATTCTCCTCCCTTATTTACTAGAATTGATCCATCTAGATTATACAATACCCACCCTAAAAAATTCCTGGATTCATTACCTTTATTCTTTAAGTCATTGTATTACCCTAAGACTATCCTAAAAGGCTTATGGTGTAATCCAAAGGATGTATCTTTAAGAATAGGTAATCATCTTACCTAACTCTTTCAAAGATTATTTCTTATTCTACTTCCTATAAATATATTTTATCTATCATAAAATAATGATTGGAACATATAAAATATATTTATATGTTATTATTATTATGGTATAAAAATTTTCCACCTCTTTTCCATCTTATGGTAAATGAATTCATCACTAATGCATTCATATAACCTACTGTCTTCATGCAATGGTGTAATTAATTTTTCATTACTATATTACTTGGATAGATAAAAATATAGAATTATATATATATAATATTTATTATATAATTATGATTCTATAAATATATTATATCATGTACCTTCTTATCCATCCATCTATTTGAAAATCATAACATCGCTCATGCATACCTATAGACCACCACCTTCAAAAAGTGATGTGATTTGTTCTTCTATTAAAACTATACATAGATGATTATGAAATTTTATATAATGAATAAAAATTATATTAATTATATAATTAACATTTTGTGATAATTAAAATATTTCATGAAACCTTTAACCACTGACAATATACCAGAGTAATTTTGGAGAAATTGACTAAACAACCTTAAAGTGGTCTACATAAGTACGAACTACTCCATGGATATATTTTAAATAATTGTAAAAGGAACTAATTTTTTTTAATAAATATGATAAAGGTTCTTAATTAGGTATTTTATAAATTTTAATTCATTATATTGGAGGATCAAACATGTACGACCATGTAGAGACCCAAGGTAATATAATTATGTTACAATCTCATTTTATTCTGAGAATGATTATGTTCAGATTTTATTTGGGAAATTTAAATCATAATAATATTTTAAAGCATATATATTTTCTTATACACTAGTTATTTTTGATTTTAAATGTTTATATACCATTTGATATCTTTTTGGATCATGAATCAATAAGTAAGTTACATATAAGGGTCTTTGTTTTAAATATATTGTTTTGATGTTTTACTTAAAAGTATTTTACATCCACATAGATATTATTTAAAATGTGTCAAAATATTTATTTATTATTGCTCAAAGAGTGATAAAGTAAATTTTAAACTATTTTTTTATAGTCAATAAAAAGTATTAAAAATGAATATTTTCACCATTTTTCATATAGGATATTTTTATTTTTTCAACAATGAAAAATAACGTTTTTAACATATATGAAATAACTTCCCTTCACCACCATGATAAATTTTATAAATTTTAATGATTTCATTATATGTTTCCTTGGTTATTTACCAAGAAAATATTTTTCTCGATATTCTAGTAATTTTATTTAAAATTTTATAAAAAGTGTATCATTTTCTTAATGTAATTAAACAATTTTAAAAGTTATTTATAACTATATTCTTACAAAAGGTCAAAAGGTAGTTATTTTTAATGTTTTAATTATATTTTATTTTATAAAGACTTGGTTTTACTAAAAATACTTGATTTATGATGAATCAATGGTCTTTGATTATGCTTTACTGATAATGAATTATACCATATTTTGAGTCCATTCTCTTTTTTGTGATCTTGTTCTCTATCACTCTACATTAATCATTGGAAATTATTTTTCTCCTTTATTTACATATTTTAAATATCATAGATGAATTATGATGAATTTTTTTAAAATGATTTTTTCTTAAATATATACCATCTCTATATATGGTATTAGTTTTATTGATATTATTAAGTAAGTTATTTCATTTATTGGGGAAATATTTATGTTTAGTATTATTGATTCAATAAAGATAATCATTGATTTTTAGATTTTGATAATTAATTTTATTGATTATTATAAATATAAGGAATTCATAAAATTTCAAATTGATTGGTGGGGCATAGTTATATATACCCTTTATAAGCATTGAAAGGTTTGATAAGACAAAATAACAAGCATTCCGTGTTAGATGGTTTTTTGTTTTACACCTAAACATTTATTAAGAATGAGGTAATTATTGAGAGTCCTTTACAAAAATATTCACAATATCTTAGATGAGGCCTTGATGGAATGTTCATGAATGTCTTGATTCATGAATTTACCTTATTAATAATTTAGTTTACATTATTCTTGGGATTTATTTATTTATAATATCCATGGATGTACTTTATAATCTAATTTATGATTGAATGAAATGTGTTTTGATTATCCACTCTACCATATTGATTATGACTTATTTAATCACGATACTACCCACTGTATGTAACCCTTATCTTACATATGAGCTCACCATTATTTGTTTTACTTTCCCAAGTATATAAATAAGTATATTGTGAATGATTTTAGAGGATGGAAGAGTGATTCTTATATTATATTTTTATATTTACAATTTAATATAGTAATCAATTATATATCTAGTTTTTAAGGACTGCTAAACTGATCAATACTACATAGTGAGATCCCTTGTTTATTATAGCAATGCTATAAATTAAACACTAACTCTGATTTATTAGAGTCTGGGTAATACATTTGGTTTCAAAAGATGTTTAGTAGGAATATTATGATCTAGATGATAAATTAATATATCTAACATGATAATTGTGATAATCTCTTAGGGTATTTGAGAAAATTAACCATTATAGGTTTTTTATTTTATGGATCTCTATTCATGATGATTATGAGCCAGATTAGTTTGTTCCATTGTTTAAAGATGGATATTAACAAAAGAAATGGAATAAAAAATCATAGTTAATGTTGTGATTTCCCTACTGAGAAATCCAATAGAGTGAGTGTTAGAGATGAGTAGGTTATGTCCATATTATAGAAGATAACTTGGGTTATGATGAATAACCTTTCCAAAATTGATCTACCTATTGTCCCATAACATATTTAACCTATGTTGGATCCCTCCATGAGATGAAAGTCTCTATGTTTTAATGGAACTAAATTTACATTAGTGTATGAACAATGGATTAATTCCCTCAAAAAGATATTTTTGGTCTTGAGAAGTAATGAAAGGGAAAAGGTTACTCAGGTAGTTTATTATTTAAGGGAGATGTTGATCAATAGTGGTCATTGATCCATAACACTTAAGAGGTTGATGAAATAAAAATTATGGAATAGAGATATTTTAATGTGATATTCTTTGAGAAATAAATTTCCCAATATATAGATTAAATAGAGAGTTAAATTAAGGAAGAAGGAAGAAGAAATTGTTTTAGATCATGAGGTGAAATTTAGAAGATTATGCAGGCATTATTAATACTACAAACATCATTTGGAAATCAATATTAACCACTTATTTTACATGATTAATTTGAGTCTCCAAAATTCACTAGTTTTTGAAACATTTTCATATAATAATTTTTAGTATAAAGTAACATCACAAAACAGAAATAATTTTCTAAGTATTTTATATCCAATTAAAAATAGAATAGTTTGATTGATCACCTAAAAAAATATGTTAATGTAGTTGAAATAGAATATGCGATTTCCAAAATGTAATAATTATAGAAATAACCACCCAAGTACTTTCAAAATAAGAATAATAGTTTGTTTCAAGTGAGGATAAAGGAGTCATAAGTCTCATGAATGCAGTGGAAAAATTAAACAACTACTATACCCTAATTCAAATGTAAATATATGGGTTATTATTCAGATCAATGTCCAAATAATTAAGGAAAACTCTCATATAAGATACCATGGGGATAAGGGAAAGATTATGCATTTACTATAACTATGGTTTAAATTAAAAAAGATATGGTGGAAGGTATTTTGATTATAACCTCAAATTTATATAATGATTTATTTGATTCTATATATTTTCTCTCTTTTATATTTTCCATTATTTCCTAGAAAATTAGTCATTTCCCCAAAACATTATGAATGTAGTTATTAAGCATGAAACATAGTGGAAATCTTATTACAATAAGGATGTGTCCGTAAATTCTCATTATAACACATAGAAATAACCTATTTGAAAATGTTATTATTATACTTATAGTTAACTCTGATATAATCTTTAGACTGGATTAGGTTTCAAATTATAATAAAAAAATTTTAGTTCCAAGAAAAATAGATTATGATTCACGGTAGAGATATAGAATCCCTTATCTTCATAGGGGAGATTGAAACATCTAAATAATGTACAGATCCACCTCTAGTAGCTCTAATTAACGTAATTCTTAGAGAATAAGAGTATAAAAAACCTAATAATTGGAAAATTATCCTTATAATAGAGGACGTACCTATTGTGCAAGAATACATTGATGTGATTCCTGAATAACTTCTTAGACATCTACCTAAGTGTGATGTTGAGTTTTATATTAATCTCATCCTTCATGAAAAACCAATATCTAATACTCTATATAGGATGGATATAGTATAATAAGGGTAAATAAAGAAATAATTATAAGAGTTGTGTGATAAGGGATTTATATGCCTTAATGTTTCACCAGGGGGAGCCCATATTATTTTTATAAAAAAGAAATATGGTTCTATGAGGTCGTGTATTGATTTTAGGGAAATAAATTACACTAAAATAATAACAAGAATCCCATATTTTCATTGATGACTTGTTTGATAACATCAAATAGATCAATATTTTTCAAATATTGATCTTTATTCCAGGTATCATTAACCATAAGTAAATAAATAAGATATTCTAAAGGTGACATTTAATATGAGGCATGGAACTTATGAATTTATAATAATGTTCTTTGGATTGACTAACGAACTCACTATTTTTAAGTAATTTATGAATATAGTATTTAAGGATTATCTAGATTGTTTTTTGGGGTATTAATTGAAGATACTATGATATACTCTAAACGATATTATAATAATAAGATTCATTTGGGAATCATTCGTGGAAATCAAAGTTAAAATGAGTTATATGGTAAATTTAGGAAATGTGAATTCTATCTTAAGTAAGCTTCTTTTATTGCATATATTATCACTAGGTACAAAATATCAGTTGATCCTTCAAATATAAAGTCATTGATAGAATACATAACAATAGAGAATATAATTGATGTATATAGATTCCTTAGTTTTGCAGGTTACTATAAATGATTCATTAAAAAATTTTATTGATTGAATAACCCATTAAACATCTTAACATGTAAAGGGGGTAATTTAATATGGCTATAATTAAGTAGAAAATATTTTGAAAAATAAAATATGATATTTTCAAATAAACTGATAATTAATTTACCACCAGGAAGGGATGAATTTTTGATATATAGTGACACAAAAAAGAAAGGACTTATATGTGTCCATATTAATAATGAAAGAATTGATTCTTATACATAAATCCAGTTAAAGAGTCATGAAAAAAACTAACCATCCAATTATCTAGAGTTGGAAATCACAATATTTAGATTGATGATATGGAGGTATTACCTTTATAGTGAAAGATGTGTAATATATATGAATTAAAATGTTTTAAATAAATATTCTCATAGAGATATATCAACAAGAGGAAAAGTCAATGTCTAGATACTCACAGATTATGATTTATCAACAAACTACCACCCTAGAAAAGAAAATAAGGCTGATGATCACCAAGTAGTAAAGATTATTGGATTTTGAATAAAATGAGGATTGAAAAAGATCGTATATTCATGGATTTAGTAAAGTTGGATTTGAGAATTATTAAGAAACGATACATAAAACATCTATTCAAAATAATTTACAAACCAACTTTATTAGAGAAAATAAAAATTACCTATCATGATTATATGAATATTTAAAATAAAATAAAAGCTATGAATGATGAGAAGTTGGAATATTTCATCTTTTATGATGGTATATTTAAATTTGGATGGAGGATTTGTGTTCCATTCATTAAGATTCTAAAAATGTAATTATTAGAATAATCTCATTGGTCAAATTTCTCTATACACCTCAATAGTACCAAAATATATCAAGATTCTTGGTTTTTCAACAGGAAATGTTAGATAGACAATATCTTAAATGATTCATGAAACCTTTATCTATTCTGGTGTAGAAATGGGATGACATTACAATGTTATTTTCATTAGATTCCAAAATACTCCTGAAAATAATGACACCATATAGTTTATTATTGATCACCTTACCAAGTCCACACATTTTCTAACTATAAGGGAATATTTACATATTGAGAACCTTGTGTGTCTCTATATTAATGAATTATTGAGACTTAATGGTGTACCTATTGTGATTGTATCTGATCATGACACATTGTTTACATTTAAATTCAATAAAAGTATTTAGAATGCTCTCAACATTGAGATATATTTGAGAATTGGTTATCATCCTTACACATATGGATAATTTGAAAAGACTATTCAAACATTAGAAGACATGGCGAGGTTATAATCACTTGACTATTAAGGTATATTTGATTTTTATTTACATTTGGTGGGATTTTATTATAATAATATCTTTCATATGAGCATTTAAATGGAACCGTATAAATAATTTTATGATAAAATATTTCTAACACTAAATTTTTGGTATGATGTTAGTGAATGGAATATTTTATTCCCATAACTTATCAAGGAGATAGTAGTGAAAATAAGAATTATCCAGAGTCATATTATAGAAAATCAATGTAATAAAAAGTGTTATATGAATAAATGAAGTAAGGATATGGAATTTCAAGTGGGGTACTGCATTTTCTTGAAGGTATCTCTATAGAATGGTGTTTTATAGTTCAAAAAGAAAGGGAAGATAAGTCTAAAGTACATAGGGCCTTATGAAATTCAAGAAAGAATTAAATATGTGGTTTATTATTTTGCAATGACACATAACCTCTCTAACGTTCATGACATGGTCCATATATCCTTATTGAGGAAATATATACCAAAACCATAACATGTGATTACCTATAAGGAAATATAATTGGGACATGATTTATCTTACAATGAAGAGCTTATCTAGATTCATAACACTAGTGATCAATCATTGCAGAATCAAATGACTTGATTGGTGAAGGTACTTTAAAGAAATCATAAAACATAAGAAAAAAAGTGGGATCCTGAAGAATTTATTATGAATAAATAGCCACATATATTCATAAGGTGACATTATATAAATCCTTAGGATTAAATTTTGTAAGGAGGGAATAATGTGACACCCAAGATTCAATTAAAATATGTAATGTTTACTTTTAAAAGAATCTATAGCATAAGGCACATAACTTTATCCAAGAATGTGAATAAAACCGAAATTAAAAAATTTTATAAATTTAATTTTTATACATTAATTTAATTTTAGAATTTATAATTTATAAATTATCTGAGGAATTTTTTATAATTTCAAGATAATTTTTTTATGTGAATATTGAAAATACTGATTTTAAAAAACTATAACCATTATGACCATATAATATTATAAGAATAAAATTAAAATTTATGATTTTTTATCGACCATATATATATTAAATAATTAATATAAATCATATAAAAATTTAATCTTGATCATATAAATACATGCTTAAAATTTTGGAAATCTAAGTAATGTTTTTGTTTAAATAAAAACAAATTTGAGTTATTTGTATTTTTCAAGTATTTACAAGGTTAATTTTGGTTTTCGTTTGGTTTGAAATAAAATTAATTTGTAATTAATTTTAAATAATTGAATTCATCTCATTGGAATCAATTTTATACATGATTTCTCTGTCAAATCAGTTTTATTCTTAAAACAAATAATTTTCTGAAAACTATTTTCTTTGTGATTTATGAATTTATATAAAAACTTAATTTCTACTAATTATAGGAGTCCAATCATGAAAAATGTATAGATAATTTTTAATCATCATAATTTATATTAAGTAATAAGATGAACATAATTTTTTTATCATAATGAATAGTAACCATAATAAATATTTATAACCTCGGTTTAGGGTAAAATGTGTTAAAAGAGATAAAAATAATGGGATAAGGCATTAAGATAACAAAAAACACTTTATTAATACTTATTTATTGGTAAAACTTATACATTAACTATATCATATCAAAATATATAACCTTTTACCCACATATACAAGAAAATGAATTTATATTATTAAAATATTTTATGTAATTCCATTTGTGTTCCTCTTTCAATTATAAAATGGAACCTATTCTCCTCACTTATTCACAAAAATTGAACACTATAACATAGAAAAATTATTACAAAAAACCATCCTAGATTTCTTCCCTTCATTCTTGAGCACTTGGTATTACCCTAATACCATTCCAATAAGGATTAATGTTTAAGAAAATGGTGGTATCTCAAAGGAGATGTAATATTCTTACCCATATCTTTTAAAGTTAATGTTTTATTATACTTCCCCTAAATATTTTATTCAAAAATAAAATAATTAGTTCACTATCATCAATATTATTATATGTAATTATGATTACGGGGCCACAATTTTCATCCTCCTTTATATCCTACAGAAATTGAAAACATCGCGCATGCATTTGTACGATCTACCATCTCCACGTAGCAGTGTAATTCATTTTTCACGACCGTTTTAAATCTATGGTAATAAATATGAAATTAATGAAATATATATGAAGCTTAAAAATAATTATGATTTTTTAAATATAATATATCATCTACCTTCTTACCCTTCCATAAGTTGGAAAATGATAAGGTCGCTCGTGCGTACGTGTAGACTACCACCTTCAAAAAATGATGTGACTCTTGCTTCTATTAAAAAAATGAATAGATTATTATAATATTTTATATAAATAATAAAAATTATATTCATGAAATTATTAATTTTTTTCATATTATCTAACTATTTAATGAAAATTTAACCATGGACAAGTAACCGAATTCATTTTGTATAAATTGACTAAAAAACCTCTAAGTGTTTGATTTAAGTAATAAATATTCAATGAATGGATTTAAAATGATAATAAAAGAACATTAAAAATGGAATAAAGATGAAATTTTTTCATAGGAAGGTATTTAATAAATTTAAAATCATTATAATGACAGATCAAACAGATGAGTCTAAGTGAAGACCAAAGGTAAGCGATTTATTTTACAATGTCATTTTATTAATGGATTATTTATGTTCAGATTAAATTTGGGAAAATTATATGATACAAATATTTTAATCTATATCTATTTTATTATCTCATGTTTATTTTTTGGTTTACATTTTTATATTCCATTTATTTTTTTGATCAAGAATCTTTAAGTAAGTTACATGTAAGGATATTTCTTTTAAAAATATTGTTTTAATGTTTTACTTCCAAATGTTTTTATTCCAAGTCAAGGTTCATTTAAATGTTTCAAGAATGTTCATAATTATTATACAAAGGAATATAAAGGTGATTTTCAATTATTTTATACTTTATTTATAGTGTATTAAAAATGAATGTTTTCAATATTTTCTATATGGGTTTATTTTTACTCTTTAAAAATGTGAAAATAAAATATTTTTTTAACTTACATAGATTGAATTAACTTTATCAACATCATATACATTAAATATTTTTAACATTAATGTGATATTTTATATATTTATTTTTTAAATAGAATTACTTTCCCAATATTATTAGAGTATTTATTTAATATTTCTTTAAAAGAAAATAGTATTATTTTCTTAAATGAGTGAAAATAATAATGAAAGTGATGTATGACTCTGTTCTTATAGAAAGTTCCATGGATTTTATTTTCAAAATTTTGATTCTCTTTTATTTTATAAAGTCTTTGTTTTTCTAATAAATCTTTATTTTTGATGAATTTATAGTCTTCTATCATACTTTACTAATAATGGATCTTAAATTAGTTTTAAATCTTTCACATTTTTGTGACCATGTTCTCTATGACTCTATATTATTCAGTAGAAATTATTTGTCTCCTTCGTGTTTGTATATTTTTTAACCATGGATAAATTAAAAATCATTTATATTAATTTTATTTCGTTTTAACAATATATCATTTAAATATATGGTATTATTTAAAGGAATATTATCAATTAAGTGATTTCATTTACTAGGTAAATATTGACATTTAGTATTCTTGATTCATTATTGATAAATGTTGACTTATTAGGAAGTCTGAGAAAGAATTATATTGTTCATTAAAAATATGTGGAATGAGTATTAGGTAAATGTTATGTGTGGGGCCCATTTTTAGATAACCTCTAAATGCATCGATAAGTCTCATAAGACAAAATAGTATGAATTCCATATTAGATGAGTATTTTGTTTAAACCTTTCCATTTATTAGAAATGATGTTTTGATTGAGTGGACATGACAACAATATATTTTATAACTTCTTTAAGGTCATGATAGAATTTTGATGAATTTAAGGATTTATGAATTTAAGGATTTATGAATTTACATTATTAAGAATTCATTTCCCATTAAATATGTTATTTCTATACTGTTAGAAAAGGATGTACTTTGAAATCAAGTTATTCATTGAATTGAAAGTGTTTTTATATACACAATAATATATTAGTTATGCCTTATTTACTCATGATAACTTCCACTAACCATTAATAATCATTTGAGCTAAAAATTATTTGTTTTCCTTTCCATAGTAAATGAAAAAAGATATTATGAATGATTTTCAAGGATAAAATAATTTTTCATATGATAATTTTTTATATTTTCAATGTAATATGACAATCGAGTATGCAAATAGTTTCCAAGAATTATAAACAAATCAAACCTATGTGGTGTCATCCATTGTATCTTTTACCAATGAAATAAATTAAAAACCAGCTCTGAGTTACTTGAGTTAGGGTGATATAACTTTTTTGATAGTGATTAAAAAAATTCTTACATAACAAATAATATGAATAAATTCATAACGGAAAAATAAATCTACTCATTTTTCAAAAAATAAGAATTAATATGGATAAGATAAGGCAAATTTCTATGAATGAAATAATAAGGGACGCATCAAACTAGAGTGCTCCGTTTTCAAAGATGATAAATAAAAATAAGCATGGAAAGAAATCTATCAAATATTCTATATGGGGGATAGTGATTTATCCCTCTCCTCAACATAATCAAGGGCTTATATTGTCAAATGTCTCATGGACCAATATAAGGTAGATGATGAGGTAAATTTTACTACTTATTATTATTCTTCATGTTCGTTAAATTATGTTGATATGTAATTTTCTTGAGATCAACCTGATGATGAATTTTATGAAATTACTACAAAATTAAATGATATTGGAAAGAAATATAATCAAGTAATTAATAAAAATGATCAACTATATAAAGAAAAGTATGAATTATCCTATAAATTAAAAGTGATACAAAATTTATTCAAATTAAAATCCAATATTAAGGAGATTAAAAAGTTTCTTTTGAAGTTGAACCAAGGTGAGCATAATTTTAAAACAATTATGGGTTACCAATTTCATCTGAAAAATAGTTTTGGTCTTGGATTTTCAAATCATTCTAGAACCTCTAAAAATATTAATCCTGTAAGTATATTTTCTCAAAATATTTTTTTTTAAAATGGGAATATTTTTTATCAATGTGATTATAAAATATTTTTAATATGGTTAACTGATATGGGTAAACCTATCTTCCAATATGTCATTTGTAAAATCAAATAGAAAATAAATATGGGCTCCAAATTCACATTTAGCTAACATAAGTGTACCCAAATTTTGTTTGGTATAAAGGCTTTAGTATCTTGAAATTTTTTTAAGAGAAAAGTCTGAAGGGAAAATACCAAGGAGCTATAAAGAACATTGATAATGGGTGATAAATGCACATGTGTGGTGAATACTATGATTTCAACCATGTTGAAAATCTTAATGGAGGCCATGTCACCATTATTGATAATTCAAGGAGTATGATCATCAACACTAGTACCATTGGCTTTTTATATTCTACTATTATTAAAGGTGTTTTATATATTTTTACTTTAAAATTTTTTTCTTAATATTATACAATTGGGTGGTAGTGGTTTTAAATTTTCTTTTAAAAATTAGGTTTGTAATATTTTTGACTCCAAATGAAATATATTTTTTAGATTATTTATTTAAAAATGTTTTTGTTATTCATTTAAAATATTAGTCTAGAAAACATGTTAAATTCTTTAGTGAAAAGGATTTTGAGTCAATGTTTAGAATATACACTTTGGTAATTATAGCACATACACACTTTTTAAAATCAACCAAGATAATCTTGTAATATATTTTACTAAATTTCATTCAACAATAACATTTTTTTGGACTTACATACTTATTAAGAAACATAAATATTCATTTAAAAATAAAATGGAAGTATCCACCTCTAATTCCCTTGTGCTTTTATATCATGATTTATTTGGACAAACCCATGTTTCAATTACAGGAGTTAAATATTACAATTTTATAGTTGTTTATAATTATAAAATATTTACTTGGGTTTATTTTTAAGCTCATAAAAATGAGTATGTTAAAGTCATTATTAAATATATGAATAATTATGAAAATGAATATGGTATAAGATCATATACATTCAGATATATCAAGGGTGAACGATTGAAATTATGGACTTTGATGAAATTTATAGTTCACATGGATTTAAATATTAATTTTATTCTCCAAAACTCCCTAAAAAAATGGGGTTATTAAAATATGGAATTGAAATTTACAAGATATTTAAATAACACTCTTGAATGAATTTTAACACCCTAAATATTTTTAGACCAAGATAGTCAATAACACTTGATATACCATGAACCGTGTGATCTTAATAATCTTCATTAAAAATACCCCTTTGAGATTTGGAATGGAAAAAACCTAAGGTTAGTTACTTTAAGGTTTTTTGGTGTATATTTTATATTCTTAACAAAAAATAAAACTTAGGAAAATTTCACCCCAAATCTGATGAAGGTATTTTTATTATAAACTATAACTTAACTAAAGCATATTAAATCTTTAATTAAAAGACCATGAACATAGAAGAATCAATTTACATAAAATTTGGTGATAATTTACCTAAGATTCATTCCAAAATTGATGATGTTGAGGATATCCCTAAAAACTTAACCCCAAATGAACCACCATCTACTAAAGAAATTAATGTCAAATAAGAACCACCATTAAGACCATTACCCCAGGAATGGGTGAAGTCTAAAGGAGATATTTTAAATAGTATTATTAGTGATTTTAAAGATGGTTCTCCTACTGGAAGATCATTATTAAATGGGGATAAATATAATGATTTTGTTGAACACATAAAACCCTTAAATATTTATGATTCAATTAATTATCAAAATTGGGTACTTACAATGCAAGAATATTTAAACCAATTTACAAGGAATAATATTTGGAATTCTGTTTAAAGACTTCGTGATCATACCATTATTGGTAACAAATGTTTTTTATGAAGAGGTTTTATAAGAAAGGAAACATCATTCATAAAAAATAAACTCATAAATAAATTCTATAATCTAGAATAAGGAATTTATTACAGCGATACCTTTTCACCCATCACATGACTTGATTCCATTCTAATCCTAATGGCATTCACGCCCACTTAAATTTTAATTATTTTGAAATGGATTGTAAGAGTAATTTTTTGATTGGTTTTATGATTTTTTTTGAAAAAGAACATGGTTTTAGTCATTAAAAATATCCAAACCATGTTTTTAATTTAAACATGTATATTTATAGTTTGAAACATTCTCATTGATATTGGTATTAATTGTTAACTAAATAACTCTTTGAAAAGGATTTTAAAATGGGAAATGATGGTTATACTTTTATTCAAACATATTTCAAATGATATGGTAATAGATCAAATATATGTTGATGAAATTATTTTTATCTCTATAAAAGATGATATTTTAAATGATTTTTGATATTTAATGAGAAAAGAATTTAAGATTTATTTTAATTGATAATTAATTGTTTTCCTCATTTTTAAAATTTCTCATAATGGAGACGAAATTTATCTAATCCAAGGAAAGTACACAAATAAAAAATTAAATATTTTTTATTGGATAATGTTGAAGAAATAAGTAAACCTTGAGTTATTTTTGTAAGTGTATATTGAATGAAATTGGTAAATCAGTTGGAAAAAATATTTATAGAGATATGATTGAGATACTTTTTTATGTTACCATAGCCTAATTAGATATTATGTTTAGTGTTTTTATTTGTTCTTATTTTCAATAAAATAACCAATAATATCACTTGATATATCATAAAATAATTTTCAAATAAGTATTTGATTTTAAAAAAATTAGGTTATTTGATATAAAATATACTTCATTTAAACATATTAGTTTTTTAAATTTCGATTTAAAATAATGAAAACTAGGATAGAAATCTAAAAGTGGGACTTATAACCTACTTAGAAAATCCATAGTCTCTTGGAGTGGAAAGTAGAAAAATTTCACTGATCTTTCTATGACCAAAATGTAATATATATCTATGGGGAGTTATTGCACCCAATTTATTTTGATGATAACAATTTTGTAACTAGTATTTATAGAATTCCATTAATCACTCACATACTGTTTAAATTGATTTTAGGAACAATTTTTTTGATAAATAGCTTTCAAAAGGGAAATATATTGTTAGAGTTTATTAGTAAAATTATTCAACTGGATGTCATTTTCACAAAATTCCTTACTCTAAAACAAGTTGATTTTATTGGGGGGGGGGTTAGTTATTCCTCACTTGTGACACTTACTTTTTGATTTAGATATGTTAGAAGTTTATCCATTCCATTATTTTTAAAAATCCTATCTAAATTAAAATACATAATCTATTGAATTATTAATTTTCTATTTTTCCTTCAAATTAGATTTGAATTTAAATCTTTTGGATTTTTATTTTATTATCCTTATTTATAAATCTATTTTTATATTTTTATATTTTTTTATTAATATCATATTATTTAGTTTCCTTTTACATCAATAATGGGATTTATTGTGTTTTTTCTATGTGTGATTCCCAAGTTCTCATTGGGCTGCTGGTGGAAACTCATTGTGTAACTCGTGGGATCTATAGAACTGTTGTTTTGGGATTTTTTCATCGACCAACTAGTGGAATTTACAGGCTCACCTATGGAGTTAGATCTAGACCCTTTTAAACCAAACATGGTAATGAGTATTTCTTATTTTCGGACACCCATTCCCCTACTCTAACATCTATCTACTCTTCAATACTAATACTCCATCATTCCATAGACTTACTCACTCACAATCTCTTCAAATATCAATATTTTATAATTTCCCATTATTCATCTCATTTTATACCTCTTCAAAATGAGCCTCCATCTAAGGAAGAGCTACCTGATCAAGATAAATCATTTCCACCTTTTCCACCCATAGGATGGAAGCCTTTTAGTAATGATATTCATCACTATTGAGAGGGAAATATTATAATATATTTATTATAAACTCACTAACATGAATCTTCCCACTTACTCTCATTATGAGATCTTGGAGCGGGGCACTTTCTTTGATTAAGAGTGTATGGAGTGGATTTTTGAGGATACTTAAGACATTGTATGATCTATGTTGGACTCCTCATATGTTAATCATGTTTTAATGATCACAAATCTTATGGACGTTCATTACTCTCTTTATTGTTTACAAGTATTATGCATGATCACAAATCTCACATATATTATCAAGCCTTTATATTTATGTTCCAAGCTATTTTACTCTCTAATGATTAAACTTAATCCATATTCTACATATTACTGTCTAAGTCCAAATAAAGATATTTGTCTAAGTATGGAGACACTGTGAAGGACTCATCGTGACCCAGACACTGTGATAGACTCACCGTGACCCAGACACTGTGATGGAGTCACCGTGACCCAGACACCGTGATGGACTCACCGTGACCCAGACACCGTGATGGACTCACCGTGACCCAGACACCGTGAAGGACTCACCATGACCCAGACACCGTGACCCAGACACCATGAAGGACAAACCGTGACCTCGACATGGTGAGCTAGACACCGTGACATGGACATACTATGAATCACATACCGTGAAGAAGACACCATTTACATAATCACTGTGAAATCATTTCTTAACTTTTTGTCAATATTATTTAAATAATGCTAACGATCATTTTTGATGTTTTTAATGCAATTAATGTTGTTTAATGATAGTTGTTGGCATGTCCGGAAACCGTATCTCGTACCTATGAAAAGTGAATCATTACTACTGCTAGAACGTGTGGAATATAAGGATGATTAAGATGCAGCACACGTGCAAGTGATGAAGAAAGAGAAGTGTGAATATACAATGAGAAGAACTTACATACATCCGAGAGCATTTTGCTGAACAAGAAGAACAATCCTGAACAAGAAGGAGATTTCAAGTCTTTCAAAGAACACTCATGAATGCAATCCAACACCTCTGAAGAATACACGACGAATCAAGAGATCATTCTCACTCCTGTAGAACACAAGCTTAACTACGACACTCTGTTTTTCAAAAGAAAAACCAGAGGACTCAGAAGCATTCCTGCTGAATCCAACGAGTCCAAAGCTGCATTGATAATCACTAGATATTTCTAAACTCTTATCTATCTTCTCTACATAATTTATTTATTAACTTTTGAGCAGTGTGGTGTACTCTGTATATCTTATACACACACTGTCTCTTGTACTGAACTGGAGGATATCAAATCCTTACTCCAAAACTCTTAACTCTTGTTCACCCACGTCAATTGTGGAAGATGTCCTTGTGCGGCCTTGCCTTTGATTTGTTTCCCACGTAGTACAGTGGTAGAGGTCCATGTGTGGCCTGGACAGTTTTGTAAACTGATGTTAACCCCGATCCAGGGTGTGGATCAAATTTATATAAATTTGAGAGGACTAAGTCTAGGCTTGAGACTGAACCTCTTTTTATATCTGTTGTGCATATTTAATTTAAGTTCAAAGTATAATTATTTATTCCGCTGCTATTACTTTGAAATACAAAACTATTTTATATCTACTTTGATAGTTAAATTAGCAAGTGATTACACTTATTGTAAATCAGTAGGTTAGTTTCAAAAGTTATTTTGATCTTGTGGATAAATTAACTAAGACCTAATCAATCTTTGAGAAGCTAAGTGAACATTTACAATCTGTATAAATTCACTACAGTTTAACTTATTTTATAAATTCGGAGATTTTAAATAGACAATATTTTAACAAAAATTTTAATTGGAACTCAATTCACCCCCTCTTGAGTATCCACTCCGACCAACATTTGGTATCATAGGTTTTTTTTGTTTAAATATTTTTGAAATACTCTGTTTTTCAACTGTGATTTTAGTTGCATCTTTAACGATCTTAAATTTCTGTTAGTTCTAAATTTTATTTCTTTAAATTATCTTTATAAAATATAGTTATGGATAATATATTAAAGGGTTCTACTAATAACATGACACCTTTCTTTAATGGTACAAACTATGCTCAGTGGAATCTTAAAATGAAAATTCATTTAGAAAGCATGGGTTTTGATATCTGGACTGCTATAGAGTCACAATATAAAATTCTAGAAACTGAAAGAGTAACTTGGGATGAACCTACAAAGACTTCCTACAATAATAATTGTAAATCTATGAACGACCTGTACTGTGCTTTAGGAGATTAAGAGTTTAACAGAATTTCTTCTTGCAAAACTGCTTTTGAAATTTGGGATACTTTGTGTGTTTCTCATGAATGAACAACCAATGTTAAAGAAATGAGATTGAATACTTATACTATTAAATATGAAAATTTTAAAATGAAAACTGATGAACCTATTTCTGATATGTATCTCAGGTTTAATGAGATAGTCAATAAAATGAATTCACTCAGAAAGGTTGTTCCAAAAAAGGAACAAATTATGAGAATCTTAAGATGTTTACTAGACCGATGGAGAGGCACATCTATTTCAATAAGATAATTATGTGACATTACTGCTCTACATATAAAAGAACTAATTGGTAATCTTATGATGTATGAGGAAGTACTCAAGGTGAATAAAGAGGAAGATGATGAACCATAAAGGAAATCAGTGGCTTTCAATACTACTACTTCAAAGAGTAAGGATAAAGAAAAAGCTCAAATACAAACTGACAGTTCAACCAGTGAGAATTCAGACTCTGACATTGATGCTGAAATGTCTCAGATAGCCAGAAGGATTAATAAGTTTTATAGGAATAAGAAATATTTCAGAAAATCAAATTATAAAGGAAAGTATGACAATAAGGGACATTAGAAGAAGGATTGGAAAAATCTAGATAAAAGTGATAAAGTTGTTTGCTATGAGTGCAAAAGGAAAGGACACATTAAAGCAGACTACCCAAAGATAAAATTCAAGAAGAAATATGATTACAAGGACAGTAATTACAAAAAGACTATGAAGGCTACCTGGAGTGCTTCTGAAGATAGCACAAGTGAATCTGAAATGTCTGATTCTGAAAAGAATCGTGCCAACATGTGTTTCATGACAAACACATCTGAGGCAACCTTAGATACTCATGTTTTAAATCCTTATTATTCTGGAGATGATGCAGAATCTGATTCAGATTCTGAAAACATGACTAGTGAGGAATTGTTTGAATACTATAATATGATGGAAGAGACATGCAATGAACTTAAGGATAAATACAAATCATTAAAGAAACAGCATGCTCTCACTTAAACTATTAAAACCGAACTTACTATTGAAAAAGAGATAAATTCTGAACTGTTAAATGAGAAAACTGAACTGAAAATGTCAAATGAGCAACTTAGAAAGGAATTAGAGAAGTTCACAAATGGAAAAGAAACACTAACTCAAATGATTGGAAAGCAAGTTACACCAAAACACACTACTAGAATAGGGTACAAACCTGGACAGAGATAGATTACCGAGAATAGATTTATTCCTAAATCTGGACAGAATACTGCTAGTTCTAGTTCTAGACATTTATATGCTTAATCTAGTTATTCACATAGTTATAAATCAAATAGAGTTTATATTTCACAATATTTTGATTCTGTAAATTATATGAGACCCATAAGACAAATGTGGGTACCGGAAGCATTCATTGCTACCCTATCCAGACCCAAGAAGATCTGGGTACCAAAATCATTTCCTATCTAAATCTATTTTGTAGGAAACCTGCTTGATGAGTTCCCACAAGAAGACATGTTATTTGGATAGTGGATGTTCAAGACATATGTTTGGGGATTACTCATTCTTTAAGAGTTTAATAAAGGTTGATGGAGGTCATGTCACCTTTGGTGATAATTCTAAAATAAAGATCATCGGCCTAGGCCAAATTGGTAACACTAATTTTGTTTTAATTTCCAAAGTTTTATTTGTTGATGGACTTAAATATAATTTGTTAAGTATTTATCAATTATGTGATGATGGTTTTAATGTCAAATTTGAAAATGATTCTTGTAATGTTTTTAATTCTAAAAATGTTTTAGTCTTTTCTGCTTTAAGAAATGAAAATTTTTATACTGTTGATTTAAATTCCTTATCCAAGAAAAATGTTACCTGTTTAAATGATTTTCATAAAGAATCTGGGTTATGGAATAGAAGATTAGGACACTACAATATACACTCACTTAGAAAACTAACTAGAAAAAACTTAGTTAGAGACCTACCTAAACTTGAGTTTCCAAATGACAAAGTTTGTAATCCCGGTCAAAAGGGAAAGCAACATGAAGTTTATTTTAAATCAAAGAAAGAAGTTTCAACTTCTCAACCTTTCGAGTTGGTTCACATGGATTTGTTTGGACCATATAGAGTTTCTAGATTAAATGGGATGCAAAATGTCTATGTCCTAGTAGATGACTTTTCTATATATACTTGGGTATACTTCTTAGCTCACAAAAGTGAAGCTTGTTCTTATTTTTTTAAATACTCCAGGTCTGTAGAAAATATTAGTTGAATTAAGATTAAACCCCTAAGAAGTGATCATGGCCGTGATTTTGAAAATCATGAATTTGAATCCTATTTCTCACACAATGGCTATAGTCATAACTTTTCTGCTCCTAGGACACCTCAGCAGAATGGTGTAGTAGAAAGAGGAAATAGAACCCTATAAGAAATTTCTAGAACTATGCTTAATGAATATGACCTGCCTATTTACTTTTGGGCTGAAGCTGTGAATACAACTTGTTATATTATTAATAGAGTCTTAATTAGACCTGTTCTTAAGAAGACCCCTTATGAGTTGTGGAACAATAGAAAACCTAAAGTTAGTTACTTTAGAGTCTTTGACTGCAAAGTTTTTATTCTTAATACAAAAGATAATCTTGATAAGTTTTCTTCCAAGAGTGATGAAGGAATATTTTTAGGATATTATTTAACCAGCAAGGCTTATAGAGTTTTCAACAAAAGAACCAAGTGTGTGGAAGAATATGTTCACATCAAATTTGATGAAACTGATCGACATGAGACTAAAACCTCTCTTGAAAATCTTAAAGAAGATTTATCTGTTCTGGGCCTTTATGATAAAATCAATGAACCTGCTATAAAGACAACCAGTTCTAGAATTATTCTAGAATCTGATCCTAATAAACCCGAACCTAGAGAAGAACCTGAAATTTATAGTCATACCTTTACTAGATCAACTATAATTCTAAAGAATTATCCTTCAGATGCTATTGTAGGAAATATTAATAGAGGTACACAAACTAGAGCTTCTCTTAGAAATCAGGATGAACATCAATCTTTCTTGTCACATCTTGAACCTAAAAACATTGATGATGCTATTAATGATGAATTTTGGGTAATTTTTATGCAAGAAGAACTCAATCAATTTGAAAGAAAGAAATTTTAGAATCCTATTGAAAGACCTAAGGACACTTTCACAATAGGCAAAAAATGGGTTTTTATAAATAAAGTAGATAAATCTGGAAACATAGTTAGAAATAAAGCTAGGCTAGTTGCACAAGGCTATAGTCAAAAAGAAGGTATTGAATATGAGGATACTTTTTCCCCAGTAGCCAGATTAGAAGCTATTAGAATTTTACTTGCTTATGCTGCACATCTAAATTTAAAACTATATCAAATGGATATCAAGAGTGCATTCTTAAATAGATATATTGCTGAGGATGTTTTTGTTGAACAAACACCTGGATTTTCAAACCCTCATTTTCCAAATCATATTTTCAAATTATCAATTGCTTTATATGGTTTAAAGCAAGCTCCAAGAGCCTGGTATGATAGATTAAGTACTTTTCTAATTTCCAAAGGTTTTACAAAAGGAATATCTGATCCTACTCTGTTTATAAAATGAATTTCTAAAGATTTTTTAGTTGTACAAATTTATGTAGATGATATTATTTTTTGATCTTCAAAAACTAAATTATGTGATGATTTTTCTAAAATGATGCAAAAGGAATTTGAAATGAGTTTAATGGGTGAAATTAAATTCTTTCTTGGATTTCAAATCCTTCAAAATGATAATTGAATTATTTTAACTCAAAGTAAATATACTAAAGATCTTTTAAAACATTTTGGATTGGATAGCACAAAAAGTAGTGACACTCCCATGAGTACCACCTGTAAGATGGATCTTGATGAAGATGGTAAATCTGTTGATCAAACCACTTATATAGGAATGGTTGGAAGCCTACTCTACCTGACTACTAGTAATCATGATATTATGTTTAGTGTGTGTATGTGTGCTCGTTTTGAAGAAAAACCTAAAGAGTCACATTTAAATGCTGTAAAGAGAATTTTCAAATACCTCAAGCAAAATCCTAATTTAGGGTTGTTCTATCCCAAAGGAAAATCATTTGAATTAGTTAGTAATTTTGATGCTGATTTTGCTGGATGTAAGTTAGATAGAAAAATCACCTCTGGAACATGTCACCTTTTAGGCAAGTAACTAGTGTCATGGTGTAGTAAGAAACAAAATTCGGTTGCATTATCTACTATAGAAGCTGAATACATAGCTGCTGGCAGTTGTCGTGCACAAATGTTTTGGATGAAACACACATTACTAGACTATGGATATCAATTCAGACATGTCCCAATAAATTGTGACAACACAAGTGCTATTAATATTTATAAGAATCCTGTTTCTCATTCTAGGACAAAACATATTGTTGTAAGACATCACTTTTTGAGGGATCATTATCAAAAAGGTGATATCACTTTGGAATTCATTGGTACTGAATATCAACTTGCTGACATATTCACTAAACCATTAAATTCTGAAAGATTAGACTACATCATACATGATCTTGGTATGATTAATCATAAGTAAATATCTTACTGATCTTAATGTTTAATACTTTACTGTACTCTACTTTACGGTTTCACACTCACTATTTCTATGTTACTGTGTTATTCTCACGGTCTCACCGTCAAGACTTTATAGTCACGGTCTGTCAACTCACTATCTCACCGTGACTATACAAAATGCTCACTGTCTCACAGTGACGACTACGAACTGTCTCACCGTGATGACTAGTTTTCATCACACCATAATGACTACTCACGGTCTCACCGTGAAGATTATTTATATTCTTATTTTTACCTGTATCGCTGTAATTTTTATTTCACCGCTATTTGATTTCCCTCGTTTTTGTTTTTATGAAGTTTGACATTCCCAAATGATAAAACATAAAGGTTTCATTCGATTCCTAACCCGAAATCTCTCCTAAACCTTCTCTTCCCTCTCGCCCAATCATTCAGTGAATTCCAAGGATGAAGCATCCATCCTCACCTTCGTCTGAGAAGCGCCGCTCTAAGAAGCAGAAGAGGATACCAAGGATAGCTCCCGAAGGACTTCTAAACCCAAACCTGGTAAGTTGTACAGCTGTACCTGAAAAGGAGGTTTTCCCAGAGTGGTTGCTGTCAAGAAAATATTTAGTTTTGAATGTTTTAAGAGAACAAGGATGGATTGAATGGTTCACTGGACAGAATATACTGATTTACCCGAGATTGGTATCTCAATTCTATCGGTATGTGATGTTTTCTTTTGATTATAGAGAAAGATTTATGGAGACAAGATGTATAAATGGTCAGAAGTTCTCTTTCTCTTTGAGGATGTGGGCTGCATGCCTAAGGACTCCACATGAATGAGTTTGTGAGGATTACCAGATAGACCCTCCTCCAACAACCGATATCTTTGACATGGAGAATGATTTGGAAATTATGACTGGAAATGGCACTAAGCGAAGGGCCATAGCTGCTGAATTAGATGGGGAGACTAGAGTTCTGTTCAAGTTTTTTCAGAATTTTATTAGCCCAAGAAAAAGGAGATTTTTCTGTAATGAAGTATCAAGAGGTGTTCTTGATTAATCTGTTGAAGAATGACCATAAGATTAATCTTTGAAAGTATTTTATTAACCATATTTGTGAGCTGATCAAAGTCACTTCCAAATCCACCTCCTTGTTTTACTCAAGGATGATATCAGCAATATTAGTTGCAAAAGGGATGGTTGGACCAAATGAAGAAAAGTTAGAGGGCCTTGATTACTGCCTATCCATGCCTATCATCAGAAGGATGAAGATTAGATGGAACCCATAAAAGAAGAAGTGGGTTGAGGATAATGAACTAGTGTATAAAAAGTTTAATCCTATTGACTATCCAAGAAGGCCTAAAAATATATCTGATCCTGGTTTGGAACCAGATGAAGTGGCTGAGTATTCAGAAGAAGAAGAAGAAGAGGAAGTAATAGCTGAAGTATCTCCTAGAGAAGAAGCTGAAATATCTCAAATGGAAATAGCTCTGGTTGAAAAAGAAAGGACTGTTGTCCCTGCTGTTGTCCCTGCTGAAAGACCTCAAGAAGAGGAAGCTCCTAATTCTAGTGCGAATGTCAATCCATAAGCTCATCCTAATGCTGCAAGGAAATTGGTTTTTTCTCGAGTCAGAACATCAAGAAACCTTAGAGGAAAATCTTGTTGAAGAGGATCTTTCTGTTGAGAAAGAAGCAAGTCTAGAAGCTCAACCAGTGGAACAATCGGCTTCTGAGATTATTCCCTCTGATGAAGAGAGGATAGAAATTTCCTTTCAGCTGGCAAGGAAAGAGTTTGCTGAAAATATTAGGGATGATCATGTGGATCTTGACCATGTTCATGAGCCTCAAGAATCTGAAAGGGAAGCACAATTTGAGGGGGAGGAACCTCAAAACCTTGAGATTATAGAAGCTGGATCTGCTGAAGCTTCTCAACCTTCTGTCTCATACTCTTTGTACACTTGGTATGAATTCTCAAGCTTTTATGATGTGAATGAGTCACATAAAGTGACTACAACTGGAATGGATCTTTCTTCTCTGTTTCAACTGAAGTCTATAGCTCATCCAGAACCAGTACCAGAACTAGAGCCCCAACCGCAATCTGAATCAGAATCTAAGTCTGAAGATGACTCTGAAACTCAACTAGAATCTAAACCTCTGTCTTTACCAGCACCCTTACCCGAGCATTACTCCTTTGTGACCAAAGATGATCTGAATGTTTTTGGAGAGACTCTGTTAGCTGGAGTTGAGAAGATCCTATCTACTTAACCTCTTCCAGTGACTCAGTTAAGTCAAGAAGATGCTTCAATTCTCTTGGAAAATATTATCTTGAATATTCAACCAAGGATGATTCGTGAAATTCAAGAAGTCAAAGTAGAGAATAAGCTGCTTAGTACTGATGTTGCAAATCTGAAAAGTATGGTATCAAGTTTGTAGAATGAGTTATCTTTGAGATCAGTGCCTGCTCCTATTTCTGCCCCTACACCTGTTGCTGCTTCTCCTAAGACATATGATTCTATCCTTTCTAGGGAGATTGTGTCTCAAGTTCATCCATATCTACTATATTTTGATGAGAAGATTGGAAAAAGACACACCAAGATGATGGAACACATGAGTGATTTTGTAGAAAATATGAATAAGCTTATAGATGAATACACTGGATGCCTGAAAAAAGTTATAAAATAGCTCAAAGTTCTAACAGAAGCTGTCAAGGATTCTCCTGCTTCTATTCAGACCTCCACACCTTCTTTGGATGATTCTATGCTCAGATCCATATTCAAGGAAGAACTTCAAAGTGCCTTCAGTGGCTTGGATCTATCTTCTATGTCAGAAGTGGTTAAGAACAATGATAAAGCATTGGACTTGGTCAGGATTCATTCTAAGATAGCCAATGATGCTCAATAAGAGATCACCAAGAAAATAGATTTGTATCTCTCCCGGATTTTCTCTAAAAGTGATATGACAGATCACTTTAGATATCTTGTGGAAAATTTGAGCATCCCTCTAGTGACTCAAGCTTTTAAAACTCATGTTTATAAACATACAAAGTTCACCAGATTGTTGGATAGATTTATGGAGAATAAGGACAATTTTGAAAAGGCCATGCAATAAGGTGGTGAAATCATTACTGATTTCATCAATCTTTTGAAGCCGTATCTTCATGTGTAGAGTACTGCTATAGTTGCTCCAGCTACTACACCCCTTAGACCTGGTCTACCTACCTTAGCCTCAACTGCCATGATAGTTAGCCAAGCTTTTTCTCAGATCCGGCCAGTCATTCTTGACCAACCTCAGCTTAGATCTTATACTGCTCCTACTTTGGCTCTATCTATTTTTAAAGGTTTAGCTTTACCCTCTTTGTATACCACATCTATGCCTTCTTCTACTTCGGCACCAGATCCTGCTACTGATAAAGGAAAAGACAAGGTGGATCCCTGAAGAGTCCGAGGACTGTTTTTCTTTTTGATGGGATGTCATTTCTTGTTTACTATTTATATTTATCCTATATGTTCTATTCTGACCCTTTTTAATGCAAAATGAAGTGTTTCATTTTCTATACTTTTTGATAATCCCAAAAGGGGGAGAAGACTACAAGTATAAAAGGGGGAGAAAAACTACAAGTGTCAGTACTTTAATGATTTTTGTTATTCTCTATACTAGTCTCTTTAATGTTTCTTTAATGTCAAATTTCATTTGTATTCTGACTATATCTGATTTGTGATCATCAAAAAAGGGGGATATTGTTGGACTCCTCATGTGTTAATCATGTTTTAATGATCAGAAATCCTATTAGTGTTAATTAATCTCAATCTTCATTGCACATCTTGTTAATGCTCTTCAATCTCAATAATAACTACACATCATGTTTTAATGATAACAAATATTATGGATGTTCATTACTCTCTTTATTGTTTACAAGTCTTATGCATGATCACAAATCTCACATATATTATCAAGCCTTTATAGTTATGATTCATGCTCTTTTACTCTCTAATGATTAAACTTAATCTATATTCTGCATATTACTGTCTAAGTTCAAATACTGATATTTTGTCTAAGTATGGAGACACCGTGAAGGACTCATCGTGAACCAGACACCGTGATGGACTCACCGTGACCCAGACACCGTGATGGACTCACCGTGACCCAGACACCGTGATGGACGAACCGTGACCCAGACACCGTGATGGAATCACCGTGACCCAGACACCGTGAAGGACTCACTGTGACCCAGACACCGTGACCCAGACACTGTGAAGGACAAACCGTGACCTCGACACCGTGAGCTAGACACCATGACATGGACATACCATGAAGCACATATCGTGAAGAAGACACCGTTTACATAATCACTGTGACACCATTTCTTAACTTTTTGTCAATATTATTTAAATAATGCTAACGTTCATATTTGATGTTTTTAATGCAATTAATGTTGTTTAATGACAGTTGTTGGAATTTCAGGAAACCGTATCTTGTAGCTATGAAAAGTGAATCATTACTACTACCAAAACGTATGGAATACACGTGCAAGTGATGAAGCAAGAAAAGTGTGAATATACAACGAGAAAAACATACATACATCCGAGAGCACTGTTCTGAACAAGAAGAACAATCCTGAAAAAGAAGGAGATTGCAAGTCTTTCAAAGAACTCTCATGAATGCAATCCAACACCTCTGAAGAACACACAACTAATCAAGAGATCATTATCACTCCTATAGAACACAAGCTTAACTACGAAACTCTGTTTTTCAACAGAAAAACCAGATAAGGACTCAGAAGCATTCATGCTGAATCCAATGAGTCCAGAGCTGCATTGATAATCACTAGAGCTTTCTAAACTCTTATCTATATTCTCTACATGATTTATTTATTAACTTTTGAGCAGTGTGGTGTACTCTATATATCTTATACACACACTGTCTCCTATACTGAACTGGAGGATATCAAATCCTCACTCCAAAACTCTTAACTCTTGTTTACCCACTTCAACTGTGGAAGAGGTCCTTGTGCGGCCTTGTCTTTGCTTTGTTTCCCACGTAGAACAGTGGTAGAGGTCCTTATGTGGCCTGGATAGTTTTGTAAACTGTTGTTAACCCCGATCCAGTGTGTGGATCAAATTTATATAAATTTGAGTGGACTAAGTCTCGGCTTGAGACTGAACCTCTTGTTATATCTGGTGTGCGTCTTTAATTTAAGTTCAAAGTATACTTATTTATTCCGCTGCTATTACTTTGAAATACAAAACTATTTTAAAGCTACTTTGATAGTTAAATTAGCAAGTGTTTACACTTATTGTAAATTAGTAGGTTAGTTTCAAAAGTTAGTTTGATCTTGTGGTTAAATTAACTGAGACCTAATCAATGTTTGAGAAGCTAAGTGAACATTTACAATATGTATAAATTCACTATAGTTTAACTTATTTTATAAATCAGGGGATTTAAAATAGACAATATTTTAACAGAAATTATAATTGGAACTCAATTCACCCCCCTCTTGAGTATCCACTCCGACCAACAATCTATCTATTATGATGTTATCATTCATGTTCACCTTTCCCATCCTAAATGTAACAAATAAATTTTTATTACAATTATAGTGTGTATCTTTTTATTGGTTTTTTTTCTATGTATTACTATTTTATATTTTATGCACGGATCATGTTTTATTCTATATGAAATATACTTTATCTATCCAACCTTATGAATTTTTGAAAATAAAAAAGGGATAGAAAAGTATCAAGTCCCCATTTTCTTTAAAGTTTAGAATAAACTCATTTCTCAAAAAAATTAATTATTTTAATATTACTTTTCAACTACTTTTAAAATGTAAATTTTTTTAATTATTTTTAACAATATTATTTCAAAATTTAAATTACTTTAAATTCCTTTTAAACATAAATTGTTTTAAAATTTTTGTGTTGTAAATAATTTTAAAATATATTTTAAATTTAGTTATTAAATATTGGAATTCAAAAAATAATTACTTTTATAATATTTATTTAAAATGAATCTTACCATATACCTTTAACTCCTTATTTAATTTTTATTCTAAGTATTTGTGATCAGTAAAAATGTGGATATTGTTTCAACCCTCACTCTATTAGTGGTTTTAATGACCACAAACACCTATTATGATCCTAACTATTTCATTTGATGTTATTTTAGTTATTATTGTTTGGATATCATCATTGAAATTTGGTCAGTGAATCAATAAGTTCAAGAGGCATTTTGAGACCTTTTTTGAAGGTCTCACTAGGAATTTCTACCGACTAGACAGATGTAATCCAATGACGATCCTAGGATCAAAATAGAATATCCTTATACTATTTATACTCACCATACTATCAGTGAGCCTCACCGGCCAGTTGGATAAGATATGATAGCCCATCATTCAACCAATGAGGCCAAGCGACATGTTAGTGGAAATTTTCTAGGAAAGTTGAACTAGACATTTGGGCAATCCCCTATAGCCCATTCCACCTCCCAAGGGATATACTAGAGTATCAAATCCCCAAGACCATCAAGGGAACTCATGAGGTTATATATATACCCCAAGAAAGTATATACACTAAAGGTTTCTATTTTTCCTTCACTAGAGCTATATTTGATCTTCCTTATTATAATATTTTTCTTTCTTATTAATTTTTCTCTATTTATGTTTTTTTAATTTTTTAGAGAATTAAGAGTAAGTTGTGTAAGGTTTGTTTTAAAAAGTCCACTTATTATCCTCTTACTTTATATTAGGTTCTCACTACTAGTAAAGTGAGTGTTTTTTGGGGTTCCTTCTATAACCAGAAAAAATAAAGTGTCTCTTCTTTTTATTTTTTTTATTTCTATAAAAAATTAAAAATAAATGGTTTTAGGTTTTCTTGGATACCATTAAATTCAAGGGATAATAGTTCCCTCAATCCATTGAGGTGTGGAGATATAGACACTCAAATTAAGTATTGGTGAAATTTTTTATGACCATGTATTTTATTTTATTTTATCTTCATATGTAATTAGTCATTAATTTTATTTATCACTTAATTTTATAATTTTATTTATTTTAATTATTAAAAGTAAATACCCCCTTATTTCTATCATATATAAAATAGCACATACAATCCACAAAATCTTCTGACCATATTTTATCTAAATCCCCAACACCTATATTGTGTAAAATATGAACACAAACCCACATATTGATCCTATTTTGATTTTATATTGATGATTTAAAAAAACCTATAATAACATACAAAGAATAAAAAAATATTTCTCCTCTTAAAAAGACCTATTCCTTACAGGTTTCAAAGGTGTAACTCAACATCAATATCTTTTATCTAGTACAAGATCAATTTTCCTAACTTCTTTGATGAAAAGAATAATAAAAACTCATAATTTTTACCCCCAACTCATTGAAATGAATCATAAACCAAATGTATCATCAACCCATAGTTAAATTATATGTAATTCTACATTTTTATTACATAACTTTACAATACATTATAAAAATAAAGTATATTTGAAAGTTTAGTTTCTTGCAAATAAGGTATACAATACATGAAAACATAAAATATTGTTCAAATACACTTGAAAGGATTAATAATAGGTTCATAATATGTAAATTTACTAAATCTCAAAACATTGAAACATATATCAAAAGAAAGTGTGAGTATAGGGCCTAGTAAGGGAAAAAAGGGAAATATTTTACCTATGATCTTGAGAAATATCAACAAACAATTGAGGAATAATGGAATGA
This sequence comes from Viscum album, assembly GCA_963277665.1. Classification (NCBI taxonomy): domain Eukaryota; kingdom Viridiplantae; phylum Streptophyta; class Magnoliopsida; order Santalales; family Viscaceae; genus Viscum; species Viscum album. The sequence goes on along the minus strand of OY728132.1, from coordinate 23,826,241 downwards.
GAAATGGAAAAAGAGGAATATTATATTAAAACTAACATTATTCATAACATGTAAATGTGGATAAAAAATTTAATTGAGTCATTCAAAATAATATCACTAAGGTTTTTCACCTAGGAGTCGTAAAAATTACCAAGGTTATTCACCAAGGTATCATAAAACATGTCATCTATAGAGATTAAATTCTTTACCCAATGCATTGGAGCGATATATGGGTGAAATATTAATATGTATTAATTAATATGGTCAACATATATTATAATAAAAAAATTTAGAAATAACCCATAGAGAATAAAAGGAATAAGTTTCACATCAAAATCATGACGTTTTAAGAAGTTCTTAAAGATAGTTTCATTTTGTCTTTTTGAACCCATTAAAAGGGAAATAGGGTATAATATATGTTAATAAATGAATAAAATTGATAATTTTTGAAATATAGGGCAATAATTCTATAAAATAATGCGGTTTAGGTATTCACAAAAAGAAAACAAAATGATAATTTTCTTAAGAAAATACATACATTTTAAGAAGAAAATTTAGAAGCATAACGGTATGAAACACAGTTTTTGAAAATTGTAAAAAGAGAGGTTAAAAGGGTCAAAAATTATTAAAATAATATTAATACTATAAAGGGATATAATAAAATGGATATAAAAACATTTTTTGGAAACTCGAAAGGAATAGAGAAGTTTAGATTTCTCTTTCCTTGAAAAGTAACTACTAAAACTCAAAGATTGGGACCTTTGGGGTATTAGGACACCTTGGGAGGAAACCTTGGGTGGTAAATATATCATAGATTCATGGAGGATGAATTTTTAATGAATGATAATGGATAAATGGGTGGTTAATTATATAAAAAGATGAGGATTTGATTATTAATTTCCTGGGACACCTAGGTAGTGGTAATTAAAAAATCATGGGCTTGCCAATGGTATTTTCCCATGGTATTGGAAAATTTGGGCACTTATTATGATATTTTAAACCAAAATAGTCAACCATAATTTTATATTACTTATTAAGTCACATAAAATAATTATGATATCATTAAATATACCAAAAAACTCAAATTATATTTTTACTATTCACAAAAATAAAGTATTTTAGAAAATTCTCATAAATTCACCCTAACCAATTTTCAAAATGATGATTTAAAAAATGATATTTATTTTATAATATTAAATCTATAAATATGATAATTTTAACTTTTAAATATAAAATTATTTATTTGTTAAAAATAACAGCGGATAGAAAATGCATAATGAAGTTTCTAACACTTGAAAGAAATAAAATTATTTTATCATTTATATTTAAAGAAGAGTATTTCTATAATAATATTTAATTAAAATAAACTTTATTAATAATAACTTAGGTTATTATAATAATTATATCTTTTATAAAAATTAAAATTTCTATTTGAAAAATTACTTAATCATATTCATCATATTTTTAAGAAAAACTAAACTCAAAATGGAATTTATGGAATAATAATTTTTTTTATAGAAATAGACTATACATTAAGTAACTAAGTCCTTGGCACATAAAAATTTATAAAAGATTCATACAACGTAAGGGTATAGTGTGCGATGGTTATTGATTCATGGGGAAACTCAGCTAACATCGCGTTAGTGGTAATTTCCACTAACTTGAACTTCTCCTATAAGCGATTCTGTTCAAGCCTCACTTGTTGAATCTCAGCTTGGTATTGGTCAAGATCAAATCCTAGTGACACTAACTCCCTTCCATGTTTTGAGAAATGGTCATTGTTTGGCATGACTCTACTGATTGTGGCCATGGTTTTCCTTTTATGTATTAATTATCCTTTTTTCACTAATTATAATGATAAAATTACTATCAAGAGTATGATTCCCAATATTCATTTTGACCAATGGTAATATAAGGATCAAATCTAGATGGTCACATTTCCCTTTATATTCATTTTATTAAAAAAATAGGGGTTTTTTTGAATAAAATAATATAATTTTTTTAGAAAACAAATATCATTAAAAAATGTTTGGGTTTTCATGTTCATAATTCCTTAAAAAGTTCTATCCCTGAAATTTCAACTCCTTTTCTCATTTGATAAAATATGTGGATATTTTTGTATCATTGTTTCCTCTTTTTCCCACATCGCTTATTCATATTTTTGGTTCTTCCACAACACTTTAACGAGGTGGGTAATTGTATTGAATTGAAAATTGTATCTACAATCCAAGATATCCACCAGATGCTCCTCATAAGAGAGGTCATGTTCCAGTAGTCTAACCTTAAGATTCAGTTCATGTTAAGGGTTAGGTATGTACTTCCTTAATAATGATAGATCGAAAAAAATCATCAAATTGATCTAGTTTTGGTGGAATTTCAATATGGTTGGCCACTACACCTATGAAATCAAGGATTTCATAGGGGATAATATACATGGGGCTATGATTAACTTTATTCCCAAAATGAATGACTCTATTCAAAAGTGAAATTTGAAGGAAAACTTTGTTGCCTTAAACTCTAAGTCTCATTGATGGTTGTCAACATAGCTCTTCTATCGACTCTGAGCAACCTTAATGTGTTATTAGATGGAATAAACCTTTTCTTTCATATATTCCACAAGATTAATCCCAAGAATATTTCCCTCACCGAAATCATCCCAAAAAGTAGGAGTTCTACATCTATTTCCATATAGAGCTTAATTAGGTGCCTTTTTAATATGCGAATGGAAGGTGTTGTTGTATGAGAAATAAATTAATGAGATTTTTTAATCTCATAAACCTTTAAATTCCATTGAGAATGTTCTCAACAAGTCCTCAAGTATCAGAATTTTCATTTTATATTGTCCATCAGTTTGTGGGTGATAAGTGGTACTGAAATTCAATTTAGTATTCATAGATTGTTAAAAAATTATTCAAAATTTTAATGTGAACCTTGGTTCACAATCAGAAATGATAGAAAGTTTCACTCCATGAAACCTCAACACTTTATTTATGTAAATATTGTAATTTTTATCAAGAGAGAAATTTTCCCAAATAGTGATAAAATGGGAAGTCAGAGTGTGATGATCCACTATAACCCAAATCATATTGTTTACTTTGGATGTTCTTAGGAGATAAGTGAAAAAATATATAGTGATATTATCCCAATTTCGTATTGGTATTGGTAGTGTTTGTAATACCCCTTTAGAAATTTGTTACTCTTCCTTCACTTGTCAACACACCAAGCACCTAGTAGTGTAGTTATCAATCTCCCTTTTTATGTTATCCCACTAATAATGATCACAAAGGTCCATATACATTTTAGTGATTATAGGAATTAAAGAAAGTGTAGATATCTAAGCTTCTTCCATTAGCTCCTTATTTATTTTTGAAATAAGTAGAAAACATAACCTATTATTAAATTTCAGTTTACCTTCTTGATCAATATAGATCTCAACAAACTTCCCATTCTTCATATCCTCTATCTCCTTCTAAAATAATGGATATTCTATTTGAGGTTTCATAATATTTTATAGTAATGATGGTTAAGAAATCATTTTGGATAGGGTTGATGATGTCCCTCCCATTATGATTCACATGTACAGTTTTAATAGGCCTTTGATACGAGGATATCCTTGAATCATAATCATTTCCTGCACAATAGGTTTCTTCCTACTTAATGCATTAATGAATTTGTTTTCTCTTCTGGGATGATATCAAATTCAACAATCAAATTCCTTGAGATGTTCCCACTATATCCTCTATCTCATTTTCAATTCCTTTGGTGTGAAAATATGTTTCAATCATTGGTAGTCTTTGTATATATCATATTTATCCCTATAAAGATAGTGCTTCCATATATTCATACCCAAAACAACCATATATAGTTCCAGGTCATGCATAATATAATTTTTTCTAATGAGGTTTTAACTGTCTAGATGCATAAACAATCACCTTATCATTTTTTATGAGGAAACACCCATGCCCTTTTAGAGATAAATCACTAAAAATAAATAAGCCTTATCTAATAAAAGGAAAATTTAACACAGGTGTAGTAACCAATCTCGTATTTACCTCTTGGAATATGTCTTCACACTCCTTTTTTACAAATGAACATAATCCCTTTTCGAGTTATCTTAGTTAGAGGATTTCAATGTTGTTAAAAGTTTTTCACAAACCTCTTATAATATCATGATAATCCAAGGAAATAAAAAATCTCAGTTACTTTTGTTAGATGATTCCACTCCTCCAAAATATTTGTCTTGGTAGGTTCAACTAAGATTCCTTCATTGGTTTCAATGTGCCCCAAAAAAACAACTTTTTGTAATGAAAATTCCCATTTTTTGATCTTTCAAAATAACATCTACTTCCTTAGATTTTTCAATATAACCCTTAGATTATCCTCATGATCCTCATTAATTTATCAATATAACAGAATATAATCAATAAAAACTACCAAAAAACTATCAAGGTAGTTATTAAATAATCCATTCATCAAATAAATAAAAATACAAGGTGCATTAGTCAAGAAAAATGGAATAAAAAAACTCATAATGCTCATATATTGATTAGAAGGAAGTCTCTGGAATATCGTATTTTATCACCCTCAATTGATGATAACTAGATCAAAGATCAATATTGGAGAAAAATGGAGTCCTATGAAGATGGTGAAATAAATCATAGATCCTTATAATATGATACTTTTTCTTCATTGTGATACCTTTAAGTTCTCTATAATCAATGCACAACTACATTGATCTATCCTCCTTCTTCAAAAATAAAATAGGTACTCTCCAAGGAGATACACTTGGTCAGATAAACCCCCTTCTCCAAAAGATATTGGAGTAGTTTCTTTAATTCATCCATCTCTACATTTTCTATTCTATACGGGGTCTTTGATATCAGCTTAGACCCAGGAATTTGTTCAATGGATAACTGTACCACTATTTCTAGGAGAGGTCTAAATAGCTCCTAAGGAAATATGTCAATGTATTCCTAAAATATGAGGGAATTTTTTATTCATATAATTTCTTTTCCTTCTTCATCTTCACTGATCATCTTCATAAATAAGGCTACGAGATGTGCATCTAGAAAAATATTAGGTCAATATATCTCTCATTTGAAGATAATTGTAGGTTTCTATTCAAAACTACTAAGATTTAATTTCCTTTTCATCTGATCTTAGCATTATACATTGAGATCCAATTGATCCCTAGTATAATATTGAATTCTATCATGGAAATGAATACTTGATTTGCGATGATATTGTGATCTCCAAAGTGAGTACTAGGGTTTCTATAAACTGTTGATGCTTGGATAATCCCTCCTGGAGTCTTGATAGATAACTATATATATCTAGAAGTTCATGGATTGATTCTATAATTTTTAAAATCTTAGAGGAAATAAAAGAATTAATAGAACTAGAATCAAACAAATAATTTTATATCTCTGAGAGAACATAGATAATACTTTCCACCATATCATTCGGAGCTTCAACTTAAGCTATCATAAAATAAAAGGACCAACCTTTATCCCTTAGCCTATGCTACGGTTGATGGTGATTCCCCTCCATTAACTTTGTATTTGGATAGTGATTGGAAAATTTCCCAAGCTATCGACAATATAAGCATTGGACATCAGGTATGACCTACACCATTTCCCTTTGTCATTAGTATTGATAAGTTGAGGATTCACCTCACTATGAAAATTATGAGAAATATAGCCATCTATTTCACACTTGTAACATATCCAACTCCAAACAATTTAGTTCCCTAAATGATTCTTCCAATATTTGTTTCATGAGGAAAGCTGATCTTTCTTTCCTCCTCTTCAATGATAAAAGTTTATCCCTATGATTGGACCCATTGATCTATTCTCTTCATTTTATTTGTAAGATCATTTCATCTCACTGAACTCCAATTCAACCTTCATATAACTTCAAAGTATCTCCTCATTACATTCATAGTCTCAATTGGCTAGATTATTCCATTGATGGGGTCTTAGTCAACCAAATAATATATCAACCTTTCCATTAAAATACATGAAAAATCAAGAGGTTTAATAATAAATACTTGAAAATTTCCTCGCATAGCTTCCCAAAGATTTATTTTTCTTCTACTTCAGCAATAGGAATTTATTCTCCATTTTTGTTCTCATCGAACAAGTGAAATATTTCTTGAAAAAGATTCCCAAAAACTATTCCCACTCCATTTCATGAATATCCCTTATTAGAATCCTATTTTTAACTAGTTTCTACCAATCATCAGCTTCTCCCTCTAAGAGGTACACAACTAGGGAGAATTTCTCTTGTTCCGAACAACAGAGTATAGAAAATATATTTTATATAGAGATTATCCATTATTCATCAATCAATGGGTTATTAGATTAATTAAAGGAAAGTAGTCATTGATTAATAAAGGACTTAACAAAAAGTTGTTCCCTTCTAGGAGAATCTGGTTACTTAGCATTATTTAAGTTAAGTATCATAACTCGAGTCATTTGATTCATCATTCTCATGAAGTTTTCTGTTATAGCTTCCATAAGAGGGTCGTTAGTGCCTGGTCCATTACACTCACAATTTATGCAGTTCCTCCTATTATCTACCATTTTCTAATAGAATAAATCCATAAAGAGAAACATGTTTCATTTAATAATATTATAAATCTAATTGAATTTCATGTATGAAAACATCATGTTTAAATATTATATTCTTCAACAACAATTTCATTTTCTAAAAATATTTCATAATGGTTCATAAAAAGTTTCGGATTAACTAAATATATCCCCAGAGATTGTCAAATAAGGTGTGACGTAAGGACCACTGTCATATACCACATTATGTTTGGTTAGGCCTTACACACCTTATCAAATTTGTTACCCTAAGGTACATCTATTCTAGAACCATATCCACTTATTCATATCTAGACATGTATTTTATTTCTTGGAAACCACTTACATAATACATTTCCAAAATACTAGGATACTTTCTTATATTTTAACTTTTCTATAAGGTTATTCATAAATTTTTCAAGTCATAATTTCCATAAATAACTAATCTATCCTCTAATACCAATTATGGAATCCTACTTTTTATTAATTAACTTTACATTAAATTTTACAAATAGATGATATTTTAATGTTTAGTTTCTATTATATAATGTAAATAATACAAGAAAATATAAAACATTATTATAATCCACAGTAAAGAATTCATAATAGGTTTATCCTAAGTAAATTTACATCATCTTCTAACCTGGGGAAATAAATCAAAGGAAAGGGTGATCATTGGGCCTTATAAGAAAAATAAAGGGAAATAATTTATATGTGATCTTGAGAAATATCAATAAGAATTTGAGGAACAAAGGCATGAAAAAAGGAAAAAATAAAAATTTAATAGTAAAAATAACATGAATAATAAAATGGAAATGTGGGTATAACATTTAATTGATTCAATCATAAGAATACCAAAATGGTTTTTCACTAAGGTGTTGTAAAAATTACTAAGTTTATTCACCAATGTATAGTAAAACATATCATCTCTTGAGATTAAATTTTTTACCCAATGCATTGGAGTTCAATTAGGGTTCACCCTAAATATGTATTAATTAATATGATACAAATATATCATAATAAAATATTTTATAAATAACCCATAAAGAATAAAAGAAATGGGTTTCATATCAAAATCATAACGGTTTTAAGAATTACTTAAAAAAAGTTCATTATGTATTTTTAAACACAAGTAAAGGGAAACCTAGTCTCTAATATATTAATCCCTGAATAAAATAGATCATTTTTTACATTTATATGAATTCACCTATAAAATAATTAGTTTTGGGTATTCATAAAAAGAAAAAAGTAGAATTTTCTTAAGAAAAGAGAGAAATTTTAAGAAGAATATTCGACAACATAACTGTATGAAACATTGTTTTATAAAATGGTAAAAAGAGATGGGAAAAGGGTGCCTAATTTAAAAAATAATTTTAATATAGTAACGGGATAAAATAAAATGGATAATAGAACATAGCTTGGACACTTAAAATACATACCACATAAAAATGACACTTGAATGGAAAAGAGAAGTTGATATTTCTCTTACCTTGAAGAGTAACTCCTAAAACATGAATAATGGGAACTTGAGTGCTTGAGGACACCATGGGAGGTAAAAATATCAAAGTTTCGTGGAGGATTAATTGGGAATGGAATATAATGGAGAAATAAGTGGGAATTTGTAGAAAAAGTGGAGGAATTTTTTATTAATTTCCCTCAACACTTATGTAGTGGTAAATTAAAACCACGGGCTTTTTCATGGTATTTTCTCATGGTACTGGACACTTGGGACACCTATTATGATATTTTAATCTAAAAAGTTTCGACAAAAATTTTATATTACTTATTACATCATTTTTACATAATTATGATGTTATTAAACATACTGAAAATCTTAAACTGTATTTTTACTATTCATGAAAAAATATAGTATTTTAGATATTTTCATAAATTCACCCTAACCTAATTTTGACATGATGATTTTAAAATAATATTTATTTTATCATATTAATTCTCTAAATATGTTAATTTTATCTTTTAACTACAAAAATTCTTATTTATTTAAAATAATAGCGGATAGAAAATGCATAGTAAATTTTATGACACTTGAAAAAAATAAAATTATTTTATCATTTATATTTAAAGAAGAGTGTTTTTATAATAATATTTCATAATAATAAACATAATTCATAATACATTAGTTTATTATGATAATTATATCTTTAATAAAAAGTGCAATTTCTGTATGAAAAATCAATTTATCACATTTACCATCTTTTTTAGAAAAACTGGACTCAAAACAAAATTGATGGAACAATAATTTTATTTATAAAAAGAGATTATAAATTAATAACTAAGGCCTTGACACATAACCCCTTATAACACCTACAAACGACCTAAGGGTAATGTGTGCGATGGTGATAGATTCATGGGGTGGCTGGACTAACATCGCTTGAGTGGTAATTTCCACTAAATAGATCATCTTCCTTAAGAGATTCTATTCAAGCCTCCATTGTTAAAGTATGGCTTGGGATTGGTCCAGATCAATTCCAATTGATTCTCCCTCCCTCTTAAGTTCTAACAAATGAGATTTTTATGGCATATATCTACTAGTTGAGGCCATTGTTTCTCTTTTTTTGCATTAATTTTCCATGGTCACTAATTATAGCATTAAAATTTTTATCAAGTGTATAATTTCCAATAATCATATTGAGCAACGGTAATATAATGACCGAGACCATATGGTAACATTTCCATTTATATTCAATTCATTAAAAAACAAGGTTTTGATTAAATAACATAACAAATTTTTTTAGGAAACAAATATCATTCAAAAATGTTAGGGTCGTTAAAGATTCCTTATCATTACAAATATTTAATCTTAGACAACCTCAATGGAAAATATTGATCAAACCCCACTTATTTTCATTGAAAAATCATTCTATGGGTGTGAATTTATCCATTGTAAATACAAACCTAGTGACATAAAAGGTTGAAATAGAAATATCAATATAAATGATACCCCATCATGATCCTTTTTTACTATAAACTCTTAATCCTTTGGAAAATAAAATTGAACTCCTTGTGTGTGTTCATACGCATACTAACAGTTTCTCCATTCTGAAGGAATAAGACCCCTGAAAATTTATTGATATCGATCATGTAAATAAGATTTAATCATTGAAAAGAAATACTCGATCATTGATCCCATGAACAACATTTCAATATCTTTAGTGATGGTTTTCATCACTTGGATTCATCGATTGAGTTCATGCTTGGTTCATTTAAATAAATTCATGCTTTGGATTTAGTTTTGGTTAGTTACGGTTCTCAAGATTTTGAATCATATTCTTCATTTTATATTCAAATTTGTTTATCAACCAAAAATAATCATTTGGTCTTGGATTTAGTGACTACGATTTTCATAATTCCATATATGAGCCTTGGTTTCTTAGTAGTCTTCTTGAACCGTCATGTTTATGTGAAATCTCAATTGTTCAAATGTTTCTTTGACCAAAAATCTTATGGGATAAAGAGAAAAGTCTTAAATGATTTTGGAAATCCAAATTCATTTTCTAATAGAATTTACTACACACTTTATGATAATATCTTATTCTATACATGACAATTTCTTACATTGTATCTTGGGATGTATTATGAAACATATACTTTGGAAAAATATAAAAAAAATACATGGAAAGTTAAAATTAATCAATTCAAAAAGTAATATTAAAATTAGAATAGAATTAACTATGAAATCATAGATTAAAAAACTATAATTTAAAATTTAATCAAATATGTATTATTAATGAAAAAAATGTTGTATCTAGAAATTAAGAACTCCAATATTAAAAACCTTTTAAATCCAAAAATTTATTTCACAAGATTAATCTCAAATTTTTATCAAGAATATATATTTCAATTAAAACTCACCAAATACATATAAGATAATGTTTATAAAATATATTAAAATGAAAGACAAGATCAATTTATCAATTTAGAACAAAAAAATTCCCATTTTTATAAAAAAATTCAAGAAATTAAAATTTTGACACAATATGAAGAAGAGTGAATATATTTCAAATTGAAATTAATTTTATAAAAAAATTATAATTTATTGATAAGTATGTTGGAAATATAAATTAAAATAAATCCACATCAAATTTCCCTATCGTTAACACATTTCTTATTCTCAGGCAATTGATTAATCAAATTTGGTGGAAGCTAATTAATATAAAAAAAAATTAAGTTCTAAATAAGAGGTTATTTTAAAATGTTTTTTCATCATGGAATCTTCCAAGTAATTATGAGTGATCACTCAAATAAAAAAGAATGATTTTTGGAAAAAAATATGGGTTCTAATTTTATAAATATGGTTTCATATGAAAATTTTAAAAGGGTTTAAGATAACTTAACCATTTAATTTAATTATTCTTGTAAATGACCTTTTTCCTCCTTGATAAACATACACATATATTTTAGCAGATTTAATAAACTGAAACCAATAAATGGATAAGTAAGTTTAATAATTATAAATAGAAATAAATAAATCATCCAAAAGATTTAGATTAATTAATAATGAGATCAACCAGTATTATGAGTTTATTTATAGTCTATTTTAATTAAAATATTTGTAGTTTAGCCCAAAACAAGAAGTTCAAATTCAATAAAAGTAGGCAAAATTACTTTCAATTTTTGAGAAAAACAGTACATTTTGAATATGTAATAGAAAATTTGTTACATTGTTGAATCCATGGTTTGATGTGATTTCTTAACCAATCAAAACAAAAAGAAAATTTACAATTTCAAGAAACAATTTCAGCCACTAAAAATGAAAATTGTTGCATTAAAGTTGTTAACTTTGAAACATTATGTTATTTTTAATGTGAATTCAATGAAATACAGTTTATCATAATAAGAAGAACCTACCCCACACTTATAAATTAATATTTTCCCCAATTTTAATTTTTATTATGGGAGAAAAAATCTGTTCGATTTTATCTCAATAGGTTTTATAATTCAATAGTGAAAATCATGTGAAAAGGGTCCCAATAATGTTAAAAAATTATATTTTCCCCTGAACATAATCAACTGATAAATTCTGATCATGTAAAGAGTTTTTACTACTGTTTAATACATTAAAATTTTATTGTAAAATATTTTTTTAATTAATTCTTATTCAACTTTAAAGGTTCAAGAATATTATTAAGTAATCTACGAAATCAACATTCAAGGAAATTATTTCAAAAAAAATGGAATCAAAACAATATCAGAAACTAGTATAATTTTTTAGTGTTTTCAACATGAAAGTGAATGTCTCAATTTTTTTTCAACCACTTAATTTATAAAAGTAGATGTGATAGATTTTTTTTAGAATTTAGATAAAAATAAAAGAGTAAATAATTTAAGAAAAAATATCACTTTATAAAGAATATTTACCTTGAATGTGCATCCAGATATTTTTTTATTTTTTTTGAAAATAACCCATCTAGTTTCATAATTAAAACACCTAAAACATGAAAATATTAGATTTTTTTTATAGCAAAAGGATCAGGATCTTGGTGTCCCTAGTCTTAAAATTCATTAAAAAAAGTAACCAAGAATTCCATTTATCTCAAGGTTTTTTACAACAATTGGAGTGGCTTTCAACTTGTATATCTACCTCCAACAAAGTGGCACAATAGATAGGAATACAAAAGGACTGCATCATACATGATTTTGATATATATCTTTTAAACAAAGCATCCAAAAATTCATTAGCTTCAATATAAGAATGTGGCACATTCAAATTAAGTTAATTGGAATATTTTAGGAATTTATACTTGTGAGGTAATAATTCCTATGGAAAATTCTTAGTTTTGGTTTTGAGTGATTGAATGGCCAGTTTGGAATCATATTCAAACCAAAGAGATCTACAATCATAATGGAAAAAATGCTTGATGGAAAATATAATGTCCCATAGCTCTACTTCATATGCAACCCCTTTCCTATTATAATAAGCAATGAAACCTCTGACAAATCCATAGTGGGTGTGAAGACACCCCCACATCCAGAGTGCCCTATAATTATCAATGCCAAAAAATCAACATTAAATTTAATTCATTAGGGGATTAGGGGAATCTAGTACAAAAAAATCATCATTAGAAGATTCTTTGGCCTGCCTTGGACACCCAAAAGCTTTAGTATACTAAGATCATTAATACTATTTCTCATAAAAACTTTTTAAATCAGGGAAGTAGAATAAACATCTCCATGAATTGTGAGAATGCCCTTATGAAAAGAGGGTCCCTCACCATTGAAAACCATTTCATTCTTGACCCTACAAGTGAAGGAAATAGAGGTCGAAGTGGCTATAAGAAAGAGTTTATAAAACTAGTAAACCATATTAGAATTAATGATGAACATAATTAGACTTTCGATATGGATTAATCTAAAAATATGATTTCCTAGAAGATCCTGTATATACCTATAGAACTAAATAATGTAATTGAAACTTATGAACACATGATGTTCATTTTACCATGCTACTATACACAAGAAATAAACTGATACAATCTGTTTTCCAAACCACTTCAGTTGGACATGGGTGGTAAATATTACCTTCTAGATCCTCCATTAAAGAGTTAATATTACTAGTTTGATCAATTGAGATTTTAAGAATAATATTGGAGGCATCATAGTTTATTATATATAATTCCTTGACATTGAAATTCCCATATCTATTAGGATTCTCGATAAGGGTATCCCTGTCCATGAAAAAAATACTATTGCAGATCAAGATAGATTTTATATGGAACATGTACCTTCTAGTTGTTGAATCAAATAATGAATTCAGTAATGTATATTTTATCTCTATTTAGATGGATTTCCATGATTTCCTTTAGAGGATTCTTCTTCCAAGGGGTAGTCTATAAGTTAACATGTAAATGAATAAAAACCATCCATTAAGAGTTGTAATGGTAGGAAAAATGGATCAGGATAGATAGTGAAAAAATCCCTCCAACATCCTTACGTTGAACCTATTGAATTGAAAATCAAGAGAAGAATTATTATATGTCAAAAGGATCTAGGTGAATTTGGTTAGAAGGAAATCATTTAAGGTCCTATGATCATTGATTTCAAGTCCCCCCCATGTCAATAGGTTTGGCACATTCTTTCCAAACAATGATGTTCAATTTCATTTCATATACTGATCAATTCCATATAATATTTCTGATCATGTTTTTAATGTCTCCATTTTTCTGTGTATTATTTTTGGATATTATATGGATAATGTTTTATACTATGAAATAGAAAGAAGTGCAATTATTAGTCCTGTTGTGCCTAAAATAAATGTCTGAAATATATTAAATAAATTAAATATGACATACGCATAGTTTTCTTAAAAAATTGGAATAACTCTCAAATGGTATCCTAAATCAGAAATACAAGGGCACCATTGAGTTCAGAATGCCAGTTTTACCCTAGGCCTAACATAATCATTGTCAGTGTGGGTAGTTAGTGAAAAATTCATAATGGGAATAATTAAATGAAATAAATGAAATAAATGAAATAAATGAAATAAATGAAATAAATGAAATAAATGAAATAATTAATTTATTTTTTTAGTTTTTTATGAATGGATGTTTCCCATTTAAATTTATGGTTTTATTTATTCTTTAGGGTTGTCTGCTTAAACCGTGGAGATTTCAAAAAACCATTGGAGATTTTTTCTTGGAGAACGATGACATATCGGGACTAGATCATAGAGAGTTGTGCCAATGGAGTCTGTGGATCTCATCAATGATGAAAACAATACCATTATTCATCAAATATCTATAAAAAATGAAATTAGGACATTATTTATTTTAATTTCTACACCATTATTGATTTCTATAATGAATTCGAGTCAATCGACTAACATATTTATTTGTAGATAATTCGTTTCTGGGGATGAGTTTTATTATGGGGATTTTATTGATAGAATTATTTATGATTTTGGTATCTTTGTTTTTTTCCTAATAAAAAAACTAATATCAACACAAACATAAATCTAGGTCCTTTCCTCTTAATTGTTCATGTTCTTTTCTCCCTCAATTCTCCATTTTTTATAGGAGTTCTTTATTTGGACCATGGTTTGAAATCCAATAGAAAAATCAATCATTACATACCTGATTATTGGTGAAACAATTTTACATTGTAGATCTAGGATCATCATGGCATGCTAGTGATGTAACTATAGAGAAAAAAATGAATCAGATGATGTGGATATCGTAATTTTGTGTTCTTCAACATGTAATGAAGAACAACAAAAAATAAAATTTTACGAGTTAATCGAATGCTTAGAATGTGTTAATAAAAAATGGAATAAATCAATTATAAATGATCTAGAATTTTTTGTTGACATGATCACCGTAAAAAAGGATGGAGGAATATTAGGGATGCATGGAATCAGATATGTATTTTTGGAAAAATATGCGTTAACAAGCATGTAAGTAAAATTTACATGCCATGTGGCCCCTAGCTACGATGTTAGGGTTCCTAAAAGAGTTAATAATCACATGTCATGTGACACCTATCACATGGCATGTGACACCTTCTGTTTGACGAGACATGTAATTTAGAGAGTACATGGACATGGAAAAAGTACACTGCTATATGGAATGCCATGTACTCATACACAAACACGACTTGGAATAAATGGTCTGGTACATGGGAACTAACTCAGTATAAAGACACATACAGGGGAAACGAGCATGATACTATGTGTCTCTACATACCATGTAATTTTAATATTGGCTGTGTATATAGAGACTACTTGTCGTCTGAGGCTTCTCCACATAGGCATACATGGAGATAATTGGATATGTCGTGTACCCCATGGGACATGCCATGTATCCCATTTAAGAGTGCTTGTGGATCATTATTTTCATAGTTTGGAACAATATAGGTTGATTATTTTTCCCTTGGTCATTTCCCTCTATGAAACAACGTGGAATTACATCCATATAACAGGATTGTGATCCCCTTTAGTGGTCAAGTCTCTCATAGAGTTATGCCATTCCTTCATGAGACTTCAGTGTGATCCACTATCATCATTTGGTCCCTATGTAGATTTTGTGGAATTATTGTGACCTCCCTGAGTAGGGATTTTATCGTCCATATAGTAGGTAGTATCTATAGGGTCTGTGGAATCATTGAAATATGATTCCTATGTAGATGTTTGATCCAAATTGGGTTCATGGTGTCCCCCAACGATTCTGGGTGTGACCCCTATCTGTATATCTCAGTATTTTTATCCCAGTGAGCTTCAATTGTGTGGGACACAATGATCTATACCTCTTCCTCGAGTGTGTCCGATGATATCATGGCCCTTGGAGTGGGTTCGCTTAGAATGATTGTTTCTTCGAGTATAATCTTAGGGCTGGAATTTTGTTATGATTATATAGTGTCATTGTTTCATTCAGAATTATATCTAGGTATTTTTAGTATACATTTATTTTTATTTAATTTATTGTGCTGAATTTACTTTGTGCTTCATTTTTAGTATTTTCGGGTATCCTACTATGTATTATTATAGTCTCACCTGTATGATATTTGCTCACATGTGTCATGTCTTATGCGGATGAAGACCCTTTTGATGGTGTCCTGGGAGGACATGGAGCAGGTGGTGCATAACTAGAGATTGACAGATTGAGGTGTTTTATTGGGAACTTGTATTCGACTTTTTCCTCACCATTAGTGAAGGTTTTACTTTTATAGTTTTTTGGTTGGTCTTATATTTGGTCCCTTTTTCCTCTTTCATTACATTTACTATCATACTTTATTGTGGGATAATTGATGTATGCATTCATTCTTTTAGTTGTTTTATATTTTAGCATTGTGTGTACTTGGAGATGTGTGCATGTATATAGGTAACTTAGGATAATACATCCCATTTGTGGGATATGCCTACTTGGCACTTTTCACCAGACCATATCCTATTAAAGGTGCGTTGGTGTAGTCACGGCCAAACCTCGATGTGTCAAGTAATGATTGAGTGGTATCAGAGTAGTCAGTTATACCTTAGGACTAGAGTTAGTGAGTTTGGTTTGGGGATATAGTAATTAGTGTTTAGAGTTCGGCTTTTAGGCCATAGAATCTAGTTTTGGTGTTGCAACTGATGTATCCACACATGAGGACACTTATTTCCTACCTTTTGACTCGGTACATGTAAACATTGGTTGTAGGGAAATTTTTTTGTACCTGAATCATATAATAATGTTTGGGTTTTCTATATCCTTCTTGAGTCAACTCCCTAGATATAATTTTTTACCATGGTACATCTTGATTTATTTCAGGATTCCTCCACGTATATGGAAATCCAGAATTGCACTACTTGACCATGTGAATAATATTCCTAGTGATGAGACATCAGTACAGGGGTCTGTATTAGAGATAACACCTTTGGGCGGTTTACTAACTATACCATCACCCATTGAGAAATATCTAGAATTGGAAGTACCATATGAGGATGCACATAGGTTCATTGTATTGCATGAGTTTTAGGGGAAGTGACCTTAAATTTTTTGGGGTGATCTAGACCCTCAGGTAGCTGAGGACTAGTTAGAGGTAGTCACCCATGTTTTCTGCCTTGTTAGGACACTAACAGATCAGATGGTAGTCCTCGAAATGAGTCTTCTTTAGGGATCTTATGGGAAATGGTAGATCTTAGTGACTTAGTCACAAAATGATACATCTCTCTCCTATTCAGACTATGATTTTCTCTATAGAGAGGAGTTATATTAGGTCATGTTGTGATTTGAACACATATATGATCTTCTTCATCCAAAAAAAGAAATCATAACCCTGGAAGAGTACTTGGTGAGGTTTACTGATCTTTCATATAACACCTTTGTTATGATCTGTGATGAGTTCTTTAGAGCTTAGACCTTTGACTATGTCTTGCACTGGGATATCAAGTATTCTGTAGTATCCCTTACCATTCCCACCTATGGTATGGTACATGAGTGATCCTTGTCGGTAGAGATATTTCTGACAGATAAGACACTGGTAGTGGGAGCTAATAATGGGAACCAATTAGTTGAGACCTTGGAAGTAGGTAGATGACAATGGTCATAGGGATCCAAGAATGCCAGATTTATCAATAGGTAATCCAAGGACTCAGGGCTAGTTGTGCTGGGTACTTAGGGTGGCTTAAATCAGTTGAGGGAGAGGAAATGTTTATCCAGTGATGGTCATGGACATATGGAACATGATTTTCTGAAGAATCATTCAACTAATCATGATATGATCGAGGAATAATCGAGATAGGGACATAGGGGGGAGAAGGGTGGTCTGCGGGTAAAAATTGTGGAAGAGGGGTTGTAATAGAAGAATGAGGTGGTCATATGATTGATGTATTTCTACTTATACCCCCATTTGGTCTATTGCAGGTTCAGGGAGTTCGTAAAAAGGGATGTGGCCAGATGCAAGTTATAGTGTCCTGAACCCAAGGCTCTATGGATGATATGAGGTACAATCTATATCTTTTATACATTAGTTATAGTAATTATAGACATAATTATAAGTCATTCCTTTTTTCGTAATACTTTAGTTCAATATTTAGAGATTATGGTTGAGCCATTGGATTGAACCTTATGATTGGAGACTTCAACTGGGGGGGGGGGGTCTCATCAATTGTGAAATTATATTGACAGTGCGATCTAAAGCTTTGAGGTGCGATTTTTGTGTGGTATCTCTTCATTGTAGAAATGAGTCCATATGATGTCATCATAGGTATGAATTGGTTATCCATAGTTCATATCCATATTTAATTTTTTAGGTGGAGGATGTGGTTAATCTATAGCAATGAGATGAGGTTTTCCATTATGGGTGAAAAGGAGACACTGGTGGAGTAAGATGAGCTCAGGAATAGGAGAGGAAAACCTATTACTCACTAATTACCTAGCATGAATCTTGGAGAAGTAGATGATCTAGGATATATGTTTCCTATGATGGTGGTGGAGTGTGAGGATGTATTTCTCAGGACGTACCGAGTTTACCTCTTTGTTGAGAGATAGACATCTATATCAACTTCCATTATAGGATGAAATCGATATATACACAAGCTTATCAGATGGAACCCATGGAGCTTTGAGAGCTATGTTTTCAGTTGGATGAATTTTAGGAGAATACACCTGTAAGACCTAGGTTTCCCCCTGGGCATCCCCATTATTGTTTTCCAAGAAGGCGGATGGGAGAGTGAGGTTATATGTGGATTATTGGTACTTGAATCAGGTGATTGTGAAGAATAATTTCCCCCTACAATGGATCTAAACCCTCTTTGATTTGTTGATATAGTCACAATGGTTCTTGAATATTGACCTAAGATTAGGCTATCACTAGTTGGGAGTACTAATTGAGGATATACTAAAGACGACCTTTAACTTTAGTTATGGCCAGTATGAGTACCTAACAATGTCTTTCAGTGTGGAGAATGACAAAACAATGTTCACGAGACTCATGAACCAGATCTTTCAGCCTTTCTTATACTGGTTCATGGTGGTCTTCATCGAAAAAATCCTATTGTATTCAGTATCCGAGGATGATCACATAAGACACTTGAGAGTGGTCTTACACACACTCAGAGAGCATCAAATTTATGGGAAGATTTTGAAGTTTTAGTTTTGGATTCAATATGTCCACTTTATAGGAGACATCACCTCAGAGGCTAGAGTAGTGGTGGATCAAAAACATATTAAGGTGGTTATTTATTGGGAGCCACCCAAGTGTGTTACTTAGGTTCATATAGTCCTTGGGTTGTTAGGGTACTATTGAAGGTTTGTACCTAACTTATACAGAGTTGCATCAACCTTGAAGGATGTGACTTTGAAGGTGTAGCCTTTTATGTGGACAAAAAGCTATTAGGAGTGATTTCTATAGATTATACAGAGGTTGAAGAGTGCTCCCATATTTATATTTTAAAAGGAAGGTGTCCTATATGTAGTGTTCTGCAATACATCAGGGACCAGACTTGGTTGTGTGCTGATACAGAGGAAGGAAATCATTTTCTATGGTTTACTCTAGTTGAAACCACATGAGAAGAACTACAAAACCCATGATCTTGAGTTATTATTGGTATTATTATCCTTAAATATATGATGAAACTACCTGATGGGCGAGTAGTTTATCATTTACTCTAACCACATGAGTATCAAGTACATCTTCTCTCAAAATGATCTTAACTTGAGGTAGAGAAAATTGCTAGAGTTCCTATAAGGATATGAATTTAAATTTATCTATACTCTTGGGAATGAAAACATGGTAAAATAAACTATCAATAGGATATCTTGTTATCAGTTGTTGGATGAACCAACAGAGAAGTTAGCATCATTTATGTTTTCCTTCCTGGATTAGGATAGTGATCAATATCTTCAGTCGATGGTTGTTACCCCACCATTTTTATAGTGTGTTATGTATACTTATTGTAGAGATACCAAATGTGAGAACTTACTTATTTAGATATCCACCCCACATTATTCGGATGGATATTATGATAGTGGAGAGCACATTATCCTCTTTAGAAGATGAATAATAGTAACTTTGAAATTGTGGGATGAGGTGTTTGGAAGTTTCATACGACCCCTTTGGAGGTACATCTAGGCTGTTAAAAGATATACTGTGACCTCCTAAATTATTTTTGGTGGATAATTATGGATAATGGAGTTGTAGTTTTTTCCTCTTGATGCATCACTTATCATCATGTGAAGGCTGAGCACCGGGTTCCTGTGGGTTTAACATACCACTTGAGGTGCCAGAGTGGAAGTGGGATGGGATATCCATGGAATTCCTGATAGGATTATCATGTATGTCATGGGGATATGATACCATTTGGTTGATCAAAGACTGACTCACAAAGTTTTCCCACTTATTTTCTATTTGAGAGAAAAGTTCAGTAGATAACTTGGTACACCACTATATGTAAGAGATAGTCTGACTCCATGGAGTTCCCTCAATGATTGTCAATGAACATGATTCTTTCTTGAAATCTTGGTTATAGAGGGTATTATAGTAATATTTTAGTAATCATTTGTACTTGAGCACAGCGTTTCACCCACAAAATGATATCCAGATTAAGCTAACCATTTTGGTATTAGAGGACATGTTATGGGATTTCATGTTGAACTTTTTTTGTATTTGGGAGGATCACCTACCCTTGGCGGATACTCCATAAAAAAATAGCTATAATTCCATCATTGGTATGAAACCATTTGAGGATTTATATGAAAGACCCTATAGGTCATCACTTTGTTGGACTGATCTAGGTGAGTTGGCTCTCAAGGGCCCTAAGTTGATGAGAGCTACTATAGAGAAGGAGCATATTATCCATGTGCATATGAGGACCACATAGATCCACTATAAGTATTATGCAGATTAACGATGGAGACATCTAGAGTTCGAGGAATGAGACTATGTGTTCTTGAGGGACTAAACTCATAGTGAATTGAGGGGATTTGGATTTACTGGTAAGTTATCTACAAGATTAATTGGTTCCATATAGATTCTTTATAAAGTTTGTGGGGCGGCGTACCACTTAGCTCTACCACTATAGTTGGTTAAGGTATATGATGTCTTACACGTGTTGTAGATAAGGAAGTACAATCACAACCCATCACACGTTATCAAATGGGATGAGGTGGAAATCATGGATGGTGATACCTTTGTAGAGTACCTGATGTAGATTGAGGATCGTTTTGAGAGGATCCTTCATGGTTGATCAATTCCCCTTGTGCATGTATGTTGGTAGCACAAGAATCTTCAGGAGAGAACATGGGAGAAAGATGCAAAGATTCATGCTTAGTACCCACATATTATTTTGTAGCCATTTTTTGGATTAATGGGATATAAATTTCTAAGGTGGGGAGAATGTAATTTATTATATTTTCTGTGTATTATTTTTAGTTACTATATTGATTTTTCTCGAGACTAGACACTAAGATAACATGTTATTCCGAGTCCCAGTATGCCTAGAATAAATGTTTCAAATATATTAAATATATGAAATAGAACACACAAATATTTTTCTTAAATATTTAGAATAACTACCACACTAGACCCCAGATCAAAAATCTGAGGGTATCATTGAGTTTAGAATGTGGGTTTTAGCCTAGGTGCGATGTAATATTTGTTGGCGCATACTATTCTGGAAAAATTCATCATGGACATAATTAAATGAAATAAATGAAATAAATAATTTATTTTGTTTAGTTTTTTTCATAAAGACTATTTCAATAAAATTCATGTTTTTTGAAATTCCTTGGGGTTGTCTGATCAAACCCTAGATATTTTAGACAACCATTGGAGGGATATTCTTGGCGAACAATGATAAATAGGGATCAAATCAGGGATTTTTAAGCCAAAGGAGTATGTGGATATCATCAATGATGGAAATACAACCATTATTCATCAATGATTGATCCAAACTCCATGTTGGAAGTTTTTTATTTGAATTTATTCCCCTTTCTTTATTTCTATGGTGAAATAGAATCAATTGTCGAAAGAATTGATTCAAAGATCATGCATTTTGAAAGATGGGTTTTATTATAGGGGTTTTATTGGGAAAATTATTTGTGATTTATTATTAATTAATTTTTTTATAATGGTAATGAACCGATATATACACAAACATTGATTGAGATATATTCCACTTGATTGTTATTTTGTTTTTCACCCCTGATTATTCATTTATAATGGGCATTCTTGATTTGGACCATGATTCGAAATCCACCAATGAAAGAAATCATTGTACACCCAATTCCTGGGGCATAAATTTGACATTAAAAATATAGGATTTAAATACAAAAAATGTTGGTTTGACTATAGATATAGTACTATATTAGATGTTGTAGACACCTGATTTCTATGTTCTTCAGCGCACTCTGAAGAATGATGAAAAATCCCATTTCCCGAGCTAATTGAAGGACCAAAACGTGTTAATCAGTAATGGAATGACTCGATGATGCTCAATATATGATTTTATGGAAAAAATATCACTTAATTGAAGGCTGGAGGAATGGATGGTATGTGCAAAACCATATTAAGATTTCTAAAAAATCCACATTACATGACATGTAAGTTGGATCTAGATGTTGTGTGGGCCCCTAGGCCGCGGAGCTAGGGTTTTAGCTAGAGATAAGGATCACTCATAGTGTTAACCAAATCACACAATGTATGACCCCTTCAGTGTGAATTAGCATGGACTTCAGATGGTACATGGACATGGGAAAAAGTACACGTCCAGATGGCATGTCATGTACTTATATACGAACACGACTTGTCGTACATGGTCCGGTACACATACACAACCTCAGTACAAAGAGACATCTAGGTTACATGGTTATGATACCGTGTATCTTTACATGCCATGACTTCTTCTACATATTGTGTATACAAAGACTACATGCCATGTGAGTGTTTTCTATATGGGTAGGCATAGGGTTAAATGGACAGGCCATGTACCCCTAGTACACACTATGTACCCCCTTCAAGAGTTGTTGTGTATATTTTTTTATTAGTTTGTGCCAATATTGGTTGCGTGTGTTTTAATTGGTTCTTTACCTTTAGGATATAATTTGGCATTACATTTAGATAATTGGATTGTGATCCCCTATAGAGGCTGAGTCTCAAATTGAGGTTGGCATCCCTCTGTGAAACTGGAGTGTGATCCTCTATCATCCCTTGTTCCATAGGTGGATTTTGTGGAATCAGCGTAACCTCCATGAGTGAGGCATAGATCCTCCATATAGATGGCCACATCGGTAGGGTTTGTGGAATCATTAATATATGATCCCCTACATAGAAGGTTGATCTATATTTGGTTCTTGGTTTCCCCCAATGGTTTAGGTTGTGACCTTCTATATGTGTATTAGAGTCTTCTTAGACTTGTGAAATTTCATTGGGTGGGGTCCAAGGATAAAGACTACTTCCTCAAGTGTATTTGATGATAACATTGCACATGGAGTGGGTTCTCCCAGAATGAGAGTTTCTTTGAAAAAATACTATAGATGGTAGTTGGTTATGACCACCAGGTGTAATGTTGTCATTTATGAGCATATCTAGGTGTTTTTGTTATCAATTGATTATTATATCTTGTATTAAGCTGACTGTACTTGGTGTTATGTGTTTAGTGTTTTTGGGGTGTCCAACTATGTATTTTTATACTCACCAGTTCATGGAATTTACCCACACACATCATGTATTATATATACAATGGACCTTTTGATGGTTTCCTGGGAGTATAGGGAGTGAGTGGAGAGTAGCTAGAGCTTGACACACCGAGGTGTTATAACAAGATCTTTCATTTGACTTTGTCCTCACCCTTGGAGTAGGTTGTATTTTAACAATTTTGGTTGGGCTTATATTTGGACCCGTTTTCCACTTTCAGTATTTTTAATTTCATACTCTATTGTGGGCTCTTAGATGTATGAATGCATTATTCTAGTTATTTTACATTCCAGTGTTGTGTTGGATTGGAGATATGTTCATGTTTATAGGTAACTTTGGCTAATGCCTCCCATATTTGGGATATTCCTTCTTAGTGATAGTTGCAAAAACTTGGCCTATTGGAGGCAGTATTGGGGTACTCACGAGTCAGACCTAAGTGGGCTAGGTCATGGAAATGTATTAAAGTTCTTTGATGAGACTTCAGGTTCATTTATTTATAGAAAATGAGTAAAATAATTCAGCTGTGATCATTGAGTTGACCAAATGAACTCTTCCATATTGTGTTAGAGACTTCCCTTTCAATCAACCGAATTGATTCATGATTCTAGAGTGAATTCTTCCAAGATGGTATCACTTATCCTTTACCCAAAATAATAGGACACCACGATATAAAAAAGGGAGGGATCCCCTCTTCACACTAAGAGTTATGAAAATTCTATTATGTTTATTGATGGTCACTTGATCACTAAATGCAATGAATAAATTCTCACATCTAATGGCCTACCCAACCACCTTTTCATAATGATAAAAGAGGGGATTGATGTTAGATATGGTTTTTTTGAGGTTTGTTGAAGGAGAAAAATTTCATCAACATATATAAGATGCGAGGGAGTAAAGAAGCTTCTACCAACCTTGATTTACTTTTAAAGAACAATTTTTACAAACTCAATGATGTAACTACTCAAGTGATACTCAATAATGGAAAAGTGGATTCCAAAAAGTGGGTCATCTTACCTTACACCCATGGTGTATTAAATAACCTTCTAGGGGCTTAATTAATGAGAACAAAGAGAGTTATAGAGCTAAGAATGTTTCTAATTATTCTGATGAAATTTCTAGAAATACATTACATCCTTAGGATGGAAAGAATGGATATCCAATTTTAGGTGTCAAAATCTTTGGGGTTGTTAATTTTCAAGGAAAATTTTCAATCTTCACAAATGAATAATGCTCGAAAAATTATAAAATTCTTCTCTTCAAATGATTCAATAGTGGGCTAGATTTATTCTAAAATACTACGGGAACCATAATTTTAAGTTCTCAAAACGTTAAGCACTATAATATATTAAAAATAATTTTAATGAATGTGAAAAGGTAATTTTTTCATTAAATAAATTTTGATATAGATTATAATAAATAAAATAGAACGTCCATTTTTCATTTTAGATAGAACATATTAATTTTCAAGGATGTTCAGAAAAAAGAATGTTTAAAAATAATTTTAATAATTAGAACCACAATTTCAATAAGAATAAAACATTATCAAAGGTTCCAAATAAAATTTTAGGGCGTGAAAACAATATTTCAAAATATAGTAAAAGTGATTTTCATGAAATATTTTTTTTTAAACAAGTCATGAACCCATCAGTTAAACACAAATTCAACTTATATTTAAATTAAAATAGATAGATACCCCCACAAATATTTTCTTACATTGGATATAATTTAGTCATTAAAAAACACACATCTCTACTAACTATCATAAAATCAAGATTTGGTTTTCTGTATCAATAATATCATTTAAAATATAAAAATAAATATAAAAAATATAAAATTAATTATTCCCTAACATTTTTATCTTTTTAAAAAGTGAATTTCTGAGATATTTTTTTACTCACCATAAAAAACATCATGATCCTCTAAATGAAGAACCTAAAATATTAAATTTTACTAAACATTTGAATAAAAAAATAAATGATCCTTAAAAACAAAATATATATCAAGATGAAAAAGGTGTGGATGCATTAATTATCCCAGTGTGATGGAAATAGATGATTTTTTTTATGGAACACTGAGTTCAAAAATTTCCAAATAGGGGTAATAATTATTTATTTATAATAAAATAAAACAACTAAAAAATGAAAAAAATTAAAATTATTATTGGTAGTAAAAAAATAATGGGTTACCTCGAATTCAAT
Source organism: Viscum album (assembly GCA_963277665.1). Taxonomy (NCBI): domain Eukaryota; kingdom Viridiplantae; phylum Streptophyta; class Magnoliopsida; order Santalales; family Viscaceae; genus Viscum; species Viscum album. Next base: position 23,800,353 of record OY728132.1, on the reverse strand, counting down.
CTGAGTTTGTAAGTCACTAACCAAACATTTATCAACAACAAACTGAAATATGATAAAAGATTTTCTTTCCTAGTTATTATTAATCGCATGTGTAAAAAATAGTTATTTTTTTTGTGAAATAACTAAAAAATATGGTATTCATGTTATATAGGGATACAAAAAATATTTCTAGAAGCCATCACACATCCTTGGAAGACCCCTTTGACAAAGAGGAACAAAAAGATATCCATTTTTTGCTAAAATCATCATTAATGTTTAATTGGAATGATAATATAGATTTGACACATTTTATTTTTTATGTGGTTATATGGTAAAGTGAACTACGAAGGGAAAAATAAAATTTCAAATATTTTCTCATAAAATATTTCCTTATTTTCACTAGAAACAAAGATTAAATTAGATGATTTTTGAAAATTTTATTTAAAAAGATGTTTTTAAATTATATTTATAAAATATTTCAGTTATTTTGAAAAAAAATCTCAACCATTCTTCTACATTTATCTCAACAATAAAACAAAGATCAACCAAACTAGTTTTAAAAATCAAAAGGCAATAGAGTATTTTGTTTTGGTAAATTTTCATATAAATTTAAGACAACCTCCTAGAACATTGAGTTAACAACAAATTATTTCAATTCACAACTTGATAATTTTTTAGTTCATATTCAAAAAAAATTATACCAATTTTAGATAGAATTAATTTTTTCTCCAGAAAAAGTTCATATGTTAAATTATTCTCAGCACTCAGTTCCTCTAAAAAACTTCTTCGGTAAAAGACTAAAAATTGTTTTATCAATCATTGGTTTAAGATAAAATTTAAAAATTTTATCCACAAAATAAAGAGTAAAATAAAATGAATATTCTTATTTAAATTCATTGAGGGAGTTCAATTCAGTTTAAATAACAGCAAAATAAATAAATTTCAAACTAACCCTATTTCTCCCAAAGGATGAATAATACTATCCATGTCCTTAAGAAATGCCTTGGAGAAACCATAATTCAGAGGACCAAAAAGTGATTCCTAAAAAATAAACCTTTCTTATGATTTCACTCCCTCAACGACTTCATCAAGATCTTAGAGAACATGTGTCGGGTTTGAAATATAAAAACATGGGAGACAACATTTCAAAATTGGTTTAAAAATTTCTGAAATCACATATAAAAATTTAATGTTTTCTTCCACCAAATCGTGAACTCTAAAAACAATTTAATTACTCAAAATTTTTTTAAAAATAGTTTTTTTTTAATTTGAATCCTCATCTTAGTGTTTTTCCTCAACCCCAATATATCTTTGTTAGAAAACGAAACCATTTTGAGGTTCTGTATTATTGGTTTGATCTTCATCCCAACTTCCCACTTAATATTTTGATTTTTTTAATATATTGATTTGATTAATTTGAAAAATTATTCTTATTCGATTTAAAATTCATCTAACTTAGTGGTTTGTTACATAATTTCTACCTCACTTTCCACAAAACCATCACACTTATGATCTTTTATATTGTTTACTCTGTTTTTTTAGTTTTTTGATATTATTTTATTATTTCATGAAACTCCAAAGTTTCAATTTAAGATTTTTTAATTATAGAGTCCTAATATTATTCATATTTGTTTAATTTTTTAATCATGTTAATATTATATATTTTATATTTGATTAGTATTTAGGTTATATTTTAAAAATGTATTGATTTTATTTAAATTCATTGAGTTTGCATGGTTATTTATATGACCACTATTAATTATTATTCCCAATAAAATAATAACAGACATAATTAATATGATTTTGTTGTTTCCAACTCCTGTAGTGGTCTATTTAAAACACAATAATTAATTTACTGCTCAAATACCCAACAAACCACAATATATCTAATAAATTAAATTTATTACAATTATAATGAGTACCAAAATAAATAAAATAATGTTGGAAGTATTTTTATTAATGGATCTCATGAAAAATTTAAAGCTTAAACACACACTAAAAATAAACAGATTTGAAATTTCAACAGTTAAGACCAGCAGAAGATTTTTTTTGATTTTAATTTGTTTTTTTGAATCTTGAATAAAACTAAATAAACACTTCACTAGAACTAATTCAAAATTCCAAAAAAGTTTTAGTTCATAATGATTATCAAGATTTCATTTATATTCTATTACACTATCATAATAGAATAGGGTTGAACCCAAGAGGAGGCAGTTGAATGATCTAAGGAATTATTTAACTCTAAAGTAATAAAAAAAAGTCAAATTATGTTAATGATGAATTATGGGTGTGTGTTAATTGATTATTTTAATTTTTTGTGTTATATAATCTTTTTTTCATCACTAATCTACTATAAATTGAGATATAGTACTATTGTGAATAAAAATGAGTGTGCAAAATTGAAAAGAAAAAGTGAGTGTATGTAGAATCTATAACACCACATGATTTTAAATGAATAAAATTGAGTTTGATAGAATATATGAAATGAAACACCATGATTTGGTGATAATTTAACACCTAGATAATCTAAGATATATTTCATTTAAAATAAATTCAATCTCTTCGATAGCTTGCAAAACACATAACATCAATGTTAAATGAACTATAATATAGTATATCATTATAACCTAGTTGATAAATTCAAATTCATGAATAATACTAACTAAATTATGAAAATTATATGTTTTAAGAATTTATAAAAAAATTTGGTTATTTATTTATTAGAAATAAAAGAAGAATCATTTGAACAAAAAATAAATGTTTTAATAAAAACTGTATTTTTTTTCTAAAAATACTGGTTAATCATGTTTTGCACGCATAATTTAAAATTAATTGTCATGAATTTAGAAAATATATTTGAAAAAATAAACATTATTTTTTATATCTACATTTAAAAATTATCTTTTGGTGAGTTTTGTGTATTTTATGAAAAGATTAATTTTTAATCAATCGTGAAAATATTGATTTTAATAAAAAGATTTATTCTCATTTAAATTATTTAAAAAGATAAATTATATTTTATTTTAATTTTTAATTAAAATTATTAAAATTATATTAAAATTTAAATAATTTAGTTTATTGGAATCAATTTCATATTGAATTTTTATATAAATACTTTTTAAACTTGCAACAGTTTTTCTTTGAAAAACCATTTTTTGACACATCTAAGGGTTTAATTTAAAATTGAATTCTTGCACATATGTGAATTGAAATTTGAAAAATGTATAAAATATTTGATGTGATAACAATTTATATTATTTAAATAGGGAAAATTAATTTTTTACTATTTTTGAATAATAAAAGTAGGAAAAATTAATTACCATGGTTAAGGTAAAAACAGGTTTATCAGGGGATTAATATAAAAAAAAGGATTAAATGACCTATAAATTTTCCAAAAACCAATTTTTTAGTTATATTTATACCTTATCACCTATAAGGATCTACAATAATCCATTATTTATTCTTTTTCCATGATAGAAATATGGGTGTAAATGATTATTTTCCAAAAAGTCCATGTGTGTCCTCTCTCCCACTTATAAATGGACACTCTATATTTTTCAATTATTCACACCTATCAACAAATTTTTATAAAAAAACCTACAAAAATATCCCTCCAAAAACCTTATTCACATTCTAGAGACTTTTTCCTTTCATAAAACACCAACTCTAGGGTCCTTAAGATGAGATCCAAAAGAGGTTTCTCTAAGCGAATATAATTTTCTTAATTAAGCTCTTTCAGATTCTATCTTATTTTTATTCCATCAAGTATGTATTAATAATTATAATATAATAAAAAAATATTTACCATATATTGAGTTATTATTATGTTTATTTCATGAAATTTATCCATCTCCTCCTCCATGAAATTGTAAATGAAGTCGTCAATCATGTGTACAGAGATCTACCACCTTGCGAATCGATGTAACTTGTTTTCCATAAACACATATCATAATAGTATATAAGGATGGATTTAATATATATATATATAAATATAATATTTATTTTTTTTATTATACTTCTATAATTATAATATCACATATAAATTCAAATTTTCCATTCTATTTAAAATATGATAAAATTGCATATATTGACGGCAGACTACCACCTCACGAAACGATGTGATTCGTTTTTCACTTACACATTACATGGGAAGTAGTATAGATAAATTTAATTAAAATATGTGACATATATGAAATGAAATTTATACTTTAAAATTAATATATCTCTGACATCCTTACCCTTTCACTCTTTAATGGAATTATATCATCACCCGTGCGTACGTATGACATATTGTCTCCATGAAGCGATGTGATTAATTTTCTATGTAGAAATTTCAATAATGATTTTAAAAATTTATATAATGATTAAATATTACATTTATAACATTAATATCATTTTGGATATGATTTATCAATATTATGTACCGAAGTACCCATAACTTTCATGAAAAAACAGACATGAGAAAACAAAACAGTTAACACCTGAAACAGTAGTAATAATGAATTATTATTAACAATAGAGTAATAAGATATAATAAAGGATCATATATGATATTATAAATATTTTTATTTTTCTAGTATATGTTAATAACATGCTTAAAACAATTATACATGATATTAAACAATATTAAACCAAAATGAAGCATGAGGTAAGGGACTTCATCTCAATTTCCCTTCATTGAGGCATATTGTAATGTTATACAACCAATTTGTTTTTTATAGTGTATATAATTCCATTTTTAATGAATTATCATGAACAATTAACACTATATAGTATTTTATGTCTTAATTTTAATTATTTCATCTATGGTTATTTGACTTGAAAATAACTAAGTGTTAAAAAATTTCATAACTCAATTACTTTTTATTGAGTTATATTACTTCTTAAATATCATGGATATTATTAGAGTATGTGTGTAAATAATTTTGAATATATTATATTTTATTTAAAATTTAATTATTTGGATTTACATTTGAGACACATAATTGGTTCATTGGTTAATTTTCAATTCAACATTAAGATATTTTCAAGCGTATATTTCATAATCTCATTTTAATTGGGATTATTTATACTCGAATTTACATTTAAGGAAATTATTTGATAATTATATAATAAAACCATTTAATTTTATTGTCCTCTGTTTATACATTATTTTTTGAGGTAGTAGAACCATATTCATCTCTTTGGTAACTATAATGATTGATAAAATATTTTTAAGAAAATTCTACATTATTTATCTCTTCATTCAAAAATCATTTTCATCAAAATCAATGTTTTCCAAAAAAAAATCCAAAATGTTTTTAACCTTTTACCAATAATTTATTAATTAAATTATTATCCATTTTTAATTTTTTCAAATTATTTTAAAATTATTCTTAATGTTGTTTTCAAAACTAGGTTTTCTTGTCTTTTTTTAAAAATGTAAAAGGAATCATTATTTAAACATTTATGGAATGAAAACAATTTCCTACCATCATGACCACTCAATGTTTTAATTATTAATTTATATGTTTTAAAGGTAATTTAAAAAGGAATGTTTTTTCAAAATACCTTGTAAACTTTTATTTTTAATTGATGGTTTTTAAAGTGAAATGTTTATTTTCCCCAAAAATGATTTAAAGGATATTTTTATGGTATTTCTATTCATAAATGAAATCAAAAATTTATTATACTTATTATCCATTGAGGATATGTTGTATTTATACAATTTTTATTATATCTCTAGATGGTTTATGTCAGTTTGACTAGGGAAATTATTAAAATTCCCTCCCTTGATTAATTTTTTTAATCATTTCATTTCCCTTGAAATATTAACTTTTGTTTTATCATTAGAAACTAAATTTACCCTAAATGTCCATATTAATTTTTTGGGATATACTTATTACCTAAATAATATATCATTTATAAATAAAATATTTTAATTTTAATGTTATATGATTGATTGAAGAAATTATTTTTAATCCATATTCATTTCTTGATATGAAAATTCGCTGATAAGGATTGTTTTTCATGAATTAAATTGATCATTAGATAAATAAAGAATGTGTTGGACATGTAGATATAGGTGGGGACTAGTTATAGATATCCCCTTCATGAATTAGTAGCCTCGTGAGATAAATCAACAGGTTATCCTTAGTTAAATGGGTTTCTAGTGTATACCTACTAATTAGTTTTAAAATATCTTGTGAAAGGTCTTAATAGTATATGTATCATGATGACTAAGATCAAGACATCAAATAATTAAGAAATTAATTCATCAATAATTTATTTAATATTATCTATGATATTTTCAGAATAATATTAATTTTGGATGCCTTTTTTTATCAATTTATTGAGTAAAATGAATGTGTTTTTAGTTATTTACCTTTATATATGGTTTATAACTTATATAATCACAATAATAAAATTATTTAAATGGAATATCTATTCAGTTATTTATATTTATATGTTGATTATGCTTATTTATTCTCACTAGTTTCCACTACACTTAACTATAACTGAGTATTTGATCTAACCCTTATTTTGTTTCCTTTCTCAGGAATACAAGAAGTGTACTATGAAATATATGCAAAGATATGATAGGGGGAGTTATGAAATTCTCAAAAAAAAATTATATTTTAATTTTTGTCTTTAAAATTAATATGGGAATCATGTATGTATCCAGTTTACCAAGGTAAATAAACTATTAGGTGTTTTGGAATGCGGTCTCTTTTATCCAGTGCCTATTTTATAAAGTCTACACCAGCTCTGGGTTACTGTGGTCGGGTTCATTACATTTGTTATTATATAAATTTTATTAAAAACCTTGGGAAAAAGATTATCAAAAAAATAGATTTGGTAACACAACCTTATTTTAAACATTAAGGATAAGAATATGAGAACATCCTAATGTTTTAGTAAGGTAGATATTATGTGGTTTTTCTAGAAATACATACATATCTGGATAATACAAGTGGACATGGTTCTGGCATAGATGTACTTAGGGGTTATAAAAAAAGGAATGTTTGTATTGACATAAGCATTATTTGGTACATGGAAATGAGACTTACTAAGCACCTAGTTTGACACTAATGGGTGATATGTTTTAGATAATTCACATTTTCTCTACCAACCATTATGAAATATTTAAATAGATGATGACAATGAATTAAGTAGGTTAACCCTAATGTTTCTTAGATTAGAAATAATGTGTCAATATTTAGACATCCTAAAAATGATTGTATGGTCTTCAAACTATGATTATTGTTTCTCCTAATAAGAATTTTGTTTTATTCAATGGATGAAACCTAAAATAGTCATGTTAATATTTAACATGAAAGACAATATGGTGACTACGAGAAACCAAATGGGATGATGAAAATGGTGAAATATATAAAAATTATTATAGTTATACCAAAATATGTATAAAAAACTAAACCTTAACCAACTATCAAACTCACTAAATAAGAGAATGATGAATTTCATTAAGTGCTTGAGTGGTGGTGACCATGGAGGAAAATGGGATTATTTCATTCATGTTAGAATTGTGGAAAGTGAAAACCATAAAGTTGTTCCAAAGGAATGAAACAATGTTTTATGTGTGGAAAAAAGTGAATAAATAAATGAATTAATGAGAATAATTGAAGAGTTTGATGGAAGTTATAACATCCCCAAATCCAAAACTATCTCACATGTCTGAAAATGGTTGGTTATAAGACCTCAAGGGTGACTCCCCATATTCTAGAGGCTACTGACTAGCATTGAGGGTGTGATATGTATAGTGGTTAGACTATACCTCCTGGTATGGAGTGTCATAGAAATGAAAATAAATCATATAAATATAAGAAATTAGAGTATTAGATATAGATGAAACCATATAAAAAAATTGGTAAATAAAAGAGAAACCAATATAATAATAATAAAAAATGTAATTCTAGGATCATATGTAGCCAAGTATCAAACTGAAATATATAAAAATAAAATAATCTTCTGAGACAAGATAAACCCAAACGGATCTAGTACCAAACCCCATATCAAACCCATATCTAATCTCCATCCCATCAAGAAAGCAGAAAATTCATAAACAAGGTCCCTTCCTTTTTCCAAACACGTGTCCATGTAATCTGGTCGAGTTCCAAATGGAAGCCTGGATATGGTGTGAGAAAAACTCAGTAGGTCAACACAACTGTGTCTAAAAATAACCTATATAATAAGAAGTGCATGTAATAATTCAATAAATAGGTGTGTTAATTAATTTTACCATTAATACAATATAGTAACAACCTGCTTCGACATTTTTTCAGAATGTCTATGAGCATTTAGTACAACAATACATACCATAACCATATTACCATGGTAAATCACAATCTTCTCTAGAACCAAGCTAGAATTTCTATGAGAATGTCTCACAACCATTCTATCCACAATCATATATCCATGGTATACAAAACACTAGGCCATGCCCAGTATATAATCATCTCAGCATGTGTTAGGGCCTAGACCTGTATATAAGCATCTCAGCTTGTTCCAGGGCGTAGCCTGGTATATAATAATCTCATCATGTGTCATTAACTAGCTCAGTATATAATCAAATCATCATGTTATAAGGACTATCCTGATATATAAGTATCTCAACATGATCCAGGTCCTAGCTTTGTATATAATAATCTCAGTATGTTCCGAGTCATAAACCGGTATATAATAATCCCATTATGTGTAAGGGCATATCCCGATTTATTAGAATCTCAATATGTGTTAGGGAATAAACCAATATATAAGTATCTAAGCATGTGTCAGGGATTATCCCGGTATATATGAATATTAACATGTTTAATGGACTAGACCAATATATAAACATATCAACATGTACCAGGGCCCAGCCTGATATATAATAATCTCATCATGATCCAGGGTATAGCCCAAGAATATAAGTATATTAGCATGTTTCAAGGAATATCCCAATATATAATCATCTCAAAATTTGTCAAGACATATCCTGGTATATAATTATCTCAGTAGGTGTCAGAAGTGTGTATCACAATAGTAATCATTTCACAATATGAACACATAAGACAAAATAGATTATTCTGCTAATTACTATTTTCCTTTCAATTTACCCATTTTTCAATTATGAAATAAGAAATTTTCCATGGCGAATCAATATTAATAAAATACCCCAAACACATGTCATTCAAAAATTTTATGTAAACCATGTGAAAATAATTATTTCTAAATGTTCTCTCACCCAAAGGGTATCCATAATCCATGTCACATCATGAAATGAATCCAACGATGAATTCATCATAGAATTATCATCATAATTATTAAATTAATATTTAATAAACTTAGTAATTAAAAATCAGATCATAGGGTTAATATTTAGACACCTTACCTTTAACCAGTGATTAACGCTATTTTTATAATGAAAAATACTAAAAAAGAAAAAGGAATAGATGATCATAATGAGAAACCTAGATCATAACTGATCAAGATCAAAACATAAAATGATTATGGAAAATAGATTATACTAGAATGGCCAAAAGGACAAAGGGAGAGAAGGGAAAACCTAAACCAAACCACCTAGAATGGGTAAATTTCTCAAAATAGATGTCCAGAAGGAGAGATAGTGCTCTAAAATCACCTGGGAAATTCCCAAGGGTCAAGAGGATGCAAGATTAACTTGGGTAAAAAGAAAATCAGCCACAAAAAGAATTTAAAACTTCTGATCAGGAAATTACATGGTATGCAATCTATTTACATGTTGTGTATTTATTTTTAGAATGATATGCCGAACAATATGACTCCTCATATTATTTTTATCCTGGATTGAATTTTATGTTACATGAATGGTTTACATGATGTTTAACAACTTCTCACCCTAAACTAGATAATGACATGTCTATTGGTAGATACATGTCTTGTAATAAGTACATGACATTTAATCACCCAATAGACAGTTTTCATCCCATTTTTCTATAAGATGACCTTGACACCCTAAAAATCATTCCAAGTATGGAAAACACTTATAAACCCATTTAACACATTTATACCCAAACATAATTAATTAAACCAAACATACATCCCTAAAATTAGGTCATTTTCACAAGAAATATCTCTATCTCTCCATAAGACTCGGGCACTGATTCTCCAATGAGAAACTCAAAGTGGGTTATACCTGAAATAATATGGTATCTTACAACCTCACCACCATATAAAAATTCATCCACAAGATAATCCATGAATTAATATGGGGTCTTAGTAAACAATTCTATCCACTATGATCTCATATTAGACTCTCATTCCTAGGTATCCTATTGAACTCACCCATGCTGCCACTACACTCAAAGTAGAGGTATAAAACTACCTTAAATGAAATTCTAATTCTAATATGAAATCCACATTAGATGATCCTCAAAGATGGTAGTATCACAATGCTCAATATCCTTGATGTCTACCATATGATAGGTGTCAGTATAATATCTCCAAATCTATGACATGTGAAACACATTGTGCATGGAACTGTAGCATTGTGTATGGGATAATTGGTACACCACTGGACCAACCCTATGCACTATCTCGAATGACCAACAAACTTGGGTTCTATCTTTCTATGTTTCCTAATATTGTATTTACCCATCCTAGGTGACACCTGAAAGAATATAAGATATCCTACCTCTAACTCCAAAGGTAATCTCCAATGGTTAGCGTAATATTTTTGTCTTCTCTATGAGGACTCCAACCGCCTACTGATCAACTAAACTCACTCAAAAGTCTCTTACACTAGATAAGACCCAACAAGATATGACTCACCTAGATCCAATAAAAAAAGAGAATAATGACACAAACTTCACTAAAAATCCTCAAAATCTAACATTTTGATTAATTCCTAATATATTTTATTATATGAAAACTACAAAATTTCCATATAATAGTCCAAAAAACCCCCAAAATACAAAACAAAGGTTCACAAAATATCCTCCAAACGTGAAAATCCACTTAGATTGAGCATCAGTATGATGATGAAAGGTTGTGCTCAAAAGAACCTATGATCCCAAAGCCATCTAAATACCCTGCTAAAACTACGACAGGAAATGAGGATCTATGTATGAAATGATACTCCAAATAACTATGTGAAACCAAACTATCTCATGCATGTAAAGACTACCCAAATCATCAATTGTGAAGGTCTTCCTGATTGGTAATAAAGGTGCTTCCTTCATAAGTCGATACATGATAACCCATAAAACATCATTCTTATATATTTTCTTGGGTAATATTGTAACAAAATCCATAGTTACATTATCCCATTTTTTACTTTGGAATGGGAAAGGGGTGAAAAATCCTAGTTGGCCTATGATGCTTAGTCTTCAACCTCTAACAGGTGAAACATTTAGCCATAAATATCAATACGAAATTTTTCATTATTGAACACCAGCATTATCTACAGAGATCATGATACGTATTTATCATACCAGGATCTAACACGAATCTAGACTCATGAAACTCCATCACCGGATCCTCATATAAGCTCATAAGAATCAATACTCGACTATAGAATATAATAGAATCACTACTGCTAAAAGACCATCTAGACAGTGTCTCCCCACTATATAAGATGACTCTCAACCTCTGGACCAAATAAATACTCTACCATGATCTAGTCCAAAATCAAAGGTATAATAGATGTAGAATTCAGAGCTACTCATCCCTAAGACTCATGGACATCTAGATGCAAGTTTGAAAAAATTTCCATCATCCTCCACTCATTTTAAGACTGCCATTATACATCTATTTGCATCTTCTAGATTAAATCATCATAAAAAATGCTTCCCATTCCCAGTGTATAATACAACTAAAAGTCAAAAGACTATATTTACTCAACCACCTCCTCTGACAAAGGTTCAGATCCCATTGTGAAAGATGTACCAAAGGATCTTGTAGTCCGTCTATACCACAAACCTCTGACCCATAAGATAGTATCTCCAATATCTCAGGGCATGTACCACCAAAACTAAATTTATACCATGAGTAGGATAATTCCTCTCATGTGTTCTTAGCTATCTAGAGGCATAAAAAACCACTTGATCCTCCTACATCATAAATTTTTTTATTCCAATTCTTGATGTGTCACATTACATGGTATTTTTTTTACTCAACATAGGTAAAGTGAGAATAGGTGATGAGGTCAGCCTACTCTTTTTCTCCAAAAAATCTATCTCAAAAGTTCCATACTAAAAAAAAACTCACTCCCTCCTTGGTCATTCCCAACATTACTATTTCAAGACAAGAGAAATCTTGGATAAAATGATAATAATAACCTACAAAACCTAAAAATATCTAAATCTCGAATATGTTATTTGGATACTCCTAATATGATATGGTTGTAACTTTATTTGGGTCCATAGAAACTCCTTCCTAAAATATGACATGGACTAATAAGTGCACTTTATCAATTCATAAACAACATTTATATGGATTGGAATAAGTATGATGCACTCTTAATGTAATCAAGATGAGGTCAATATGTTTGGAATACTCCTATGCAGACTGGAAGTACACTAAGATGACATTGAAAAACAACCACAAACCAATCCAAAAAAGTATGAAATACCATATTCATCATGGCCATAAATATCTCTAGTGCATTGGTCAAACCAAATTGTATCACTACCATCTCATACAATCCATACCTACTCCTAAAAGTAGTTCGAGGTGTGTCTAATGGTCTCACATTTAATTGGTGATATCTCTATTTCAAATAGATCTTGGATAACATCTTCAAAACAATCAGATTATCAACGAGATTTTCAATGTTCATAAGAGGATATCGATTCTCGAATACCATCTGGTACAATCTCTGATCATCCACACACATGCACAAAGTACCATTAGCCTTTTTGGTGAAGAGAACCGGAGAAACCCAAATATATTTACTAGGCTATATGAAAACTTTAGATTCTAGATTTTCCAAATGGACTTTCAAATAAATAATCCCTATTTGTTCCCATTTGTAAGGAAGAATAGAAACTAGAACTACTCCTGACACTAACTTGATTTTCATCAAGAAAGGTTTTCCATTGGGAAAAAATAATCATGCTACATTTAACCATTATCTAGAAAAATATTGATTATTTTAGTCATGAGATAACACATTCCTCACTGAATTGGTCCTATATGATCAGCCTAAATATCCCACTCCCCATGGTGAGAATAGATTCCTTGTTCTAGATATAGAAATTTGACACTTCCCCAGTAACCGTCTATATGATATTGGTATATAAATATCCAATTTGTACCATGAATAAAATTAATGCCTATAATTTTTAGTACAAAGGGTTCCCAAAATAAATAGTAACCATAAATCTCCCAAAAACACACCTTGAAACATTTGAAAATCTCCTACCCCAATCCCAATGGTGTATCAATGGTCAATGAACCATACAATATTTTTATAACCAAGACCAAACCATTTTAAAAAATAGTAGTCAAAAATAAATTCAATTCTACCGTATCAAAGATAATTCATGCTAAGGTAGATGATAAAATAATTTTACTTTTGACAATAGAAGGTCATGCATCCACAATAACCGGAGTAGTTTTCATAACATTCATTTTACTTTCACCTATTATCTTGGATCCATTATAACTCCCCTAAGCAGTTTATTATGCTCGGTACTTCTGCTCTTACAATGGGGTACCTCATCCCTTGCCTCGGCCTGAACATCCATTCGAACTCCACCTACTAACTTACGGAGGTGTAGCTGATCCCCTTTTAGAATCTGGGGCCTATTCTAATCCCCTACCAATACTATTCTATGGAAAGATCCCACAAAAAATGTTTAAATGACCCAATGTTCCACATACATGACACTCAATAGTAGGTAAAGGACACTATAGGTGCTTGTGTCCAAACTTGCTACACTAACAGAATTAGAACATGAAATGATCCTGATATCTATTTCTAATGCATTGACTGCTCTACCAACTGCTTCCTAGAAAAAAAAATATCATAGTAGAGCTTCTTGCTACCCAAAAAAGAGCTCTCAGTTTTCCCTATTGAAACTACCCAGATGCAACTTAATTCCTCTCTCAGATTCCCTTCTATAATGATTGCTTGATTCATCACATCCTCAAAACTGCTCAAATGAAAAACACTGACCTCTAACTTGATCTCATTGTGAAGTCCATCATGAAAACATCACACCCTATCAATCTCATCAGTTTCTAGATATGAAGAAAAATTCTAATGGTTGGGGAAATGTCAGGAATAGTCCAACTCTAACATGCCATCCTATGTCATATGCATGAAATCAAAATCCTTTTCATCCCTCAACATATCAAGACAAATGTGGCTCAGGAAATTCATCTCAAATTCATTCATAGACAACTCCACTTACTACCTAGCTTTATCCATAATGTCCCACCAATGTTTGGTATGTCCACGAATAATATATGTAGTAATCTTAAGCTTCATATAAGTGGGTGTATCATGGTTCTTTAGGATCATATGGATGGATTCAATTTAGAAATTCTCTTTTTGGGGGCCACCTCTGCCGTAAATGTAGGTAGACACTACAAATGAAACTCTCTAGTCATCTCAAACATGAAAGGCATTGTACAAACTGTCTCCCTTTCCATGGATTAGATGACCCTTAAGAATCTTCCCTGAAGATGAAAATCTATATAATTTTTAAGAAATATAGAAAGATCTAACTTGGGTGTGTTAGTATTTTTTTGATTACTACTCTCCTTATGCTCAATTCTAGGATGTCGAGGGGGTATTTTCTATATAAGAGAAACACATACCTTAGAGAACTAACAAAAAGTTATACTTCAATAGGTTACTAAAACAAAGAACCAATAACTCCAGGTCTCACTAAACATGGATTAACATTTGTTTTAGCATGAAATAAAAGTTTTTTCATTTAATTTTTTGGTATAAAAGATATCTCACATCCCAATCAATACATACTATAAATCACATGCATATAAATAAGTCCCTATCATGAACAATTCATGTCAGTATATATTCCTATGTGCCTGTCATGATTTGTTAATGATAATATAATTCCATACTAGGCCCTAAGTGTAAATATATAGAATAAATAACATCACATAACATGTGAATCACCCTAGATGAAATAACATCAATAGTAATAAGAAAAAAACATAAACAACAATCCCATCCATGGGAACTCATATTTTCCCTCATACATTGGTCAGTTACTCCCATTAACATGCTCATTACCAATTCCCAAAACATCATTATCCTTTCTACCTTTAATAAACATCAATTTAATATAAAATAAAACCTTCTACTTTTGATACCACTTTATAACATCCCATGATGAAAAACTATCTCACATGTCTGAGAAGGGTGGGTTGTGAGACCTCAAACACGACTTCCGATATTCCATAGGCTACCAACTAGTAATGGGGATGTGATAATTATATTGGTGAGACTATACCGCCTAGTATAGAGTGTTATAGAAATAGAAAAAATCCATATAAATAAATGAAATCAGAGTAATAGACATAAGAAAAACTATATAGCACAACTGGGAAATAAAGGATAAAGAAATATAACAATAATAAGGAATATAATTCTAGGATGATATTTATCTTAAAGTCAATCAGAAAAATATATAAATAAAAGAATCATATGACACAATATTAACCCAAAAGAAACCGATCGCAAACCCTTTTTAGACCTATATCCAAACTCTATCCCATTTGGAAAGAAACGAAGTCATCAACAAGGTCCGTTGACAGTTTCCAAACCTACATCCCTGTAATCTTCTCAGGTAACAAACATTGGAATGAATATGGTGTGAGTAAAACTCTGTAGGTCGATACCATCATGTCTTAACATAATCAACCTGATAATATGTTCGTGCCACAATATGATAAACAAGTGTATTAATTAATTTGAAAATAAATAAAATACAACAACAACATGGTTAAACATCCTTATAGAATGTCTTTGAGAATATAGTGGAATAATTCCAACCACAACTATATAACCATGGTAAATCATAACATAATTTGGCTTCATGCCATAATTTCTCTGAGCATATCTCATAACCATTCCATCAAAAACCATATACCCATGGTATAGAAAACATTGGGCTAATCTCACTATATAAGAATCTCATCATGTGTCAGTGCCTAGCTCGATATATAAGCATATCAACATGTTCCTGTGTATAGCCTGATATATAAGTTTCTTAGCATGTGTTTGGGACTAGCCCGATATATAAAAATCCCAGCATATGTTAGGGCCTATCCTGGTTTATAAGAATCTCATAATTTTCTAGGGCATATCCTAGTATATAAGCATCTCAGCATGTGGTGGGGAATATATTGATATATAATAATCTTAGCATCTGTTAGGGACTAGCCTCGTATATATGAATTTTAACTTGTGTTATGGCACAACCTGATATATAATAATCGTAGCATGTATCATGGAATAGCCTAGTATATAGGCATATCAGCTTGATATAGGGGCCTAGACTGGTATATAAGCATCTCAACAAGTCCCAGGGCCTAGCCCGATATATAAACATCTCATCACATTCCAGCACATAGTTCATTAGATAAGAAATTTGTCAGGGAATAGCCTGATATATAAGAATATTAGTATGTGTCAGGAAATAGCCAATTATATAATCATCTCAACATGTGTCATAAGTGTATATGAAAATAGAAATTATATCACAATATGACCACATAAGGCCAAATGGTTAATTATTTTAATTACCGTTTTCCCTTCCATTTAACCATTTTTAATTAATCAATAATACATTTTCTACACTGAATCTATATCAATCAAATATTTGAAACAAATTTCATGATAAAATCATATGTAATTCATTTCCAATTACTTATTTCTAAAGATCAACTTACCCAATGGGTAGCTATAAGCTAGTTTATATCATCAGTTGAATCCAAAGGGATCTAATAAAGAATCCAATATAGGATTATCATCATTCTTATTAAATTAATTAATTATTTTGCAAAAGTGTTTGTACAGTCACAATATTTCATAAAACTAGAAATTATAAATAAGACCATAGGGTTATGATTTAGACCCCCTACCTTAAACCAGTTATTAACACAACACTTCCAATAGAAAGAGCCAATACGAATGAAGGTGTAAAAGATATTATGAAGAAACCAGGATCTTAACTGATCAGGATCAAAAGAAATAATAGCTGCAATCAAGATATTACACCGCAACAGCCAAAGAAAAAATGGAGAGAAGGGAAAAAAATACCACCCATTAGGGATTTATTTCTCAAAAGGGACGTCTAGAAGGGAGGATGACACTACAAAATCACTTGGGAAATTCCTTAGGGTTTATAAGAGGAATGATATACATGGGTGAAAATAAAATCATACACATGAGACCTTTAAAAATCATGATAGGGAAATTACATGACGTGTAATATCATTACATGATATGTATTTATTTTTATAGGGATACACTGAAAAAATCATTGCCCTATATTATTTTTAACACTATTTGACTTTTAAATGATATGAATGGTTTACATGACATATAACCACTTATGTTTCTACACTGGAGAACAAGATTTCAAGTGGTAGTTATAATTTATGTAACAAGTACATCATGTGTAATCCACCAAGTGACAATTTTCATCCCATTTTTCTACAAAAGGACCCAAACCACCTGCAAAGCCTTAAAAAACAAGAAAAACCCTCATAAACCCATTTAAATTTTTTATACCTGGACTCTATTAATTAAAAAACACACATCATTAAAATTAAGTTATTTTACCAAATAAAGGGTCTCTATCTCCCTACAAGAATCGACCACCAAGGATAAAATGAAAAATTTAAGTGGGTCATACCTGAAAAAATATGGGATCTTACAAAGAGAAATAATTTTCATCCTAAGGATCCATTTATATATTTTCTCTTAATTGTAGGGAACCTGAGAATTATCTATGTCAATTACATCTTTTAAAGGTTAACCCCTATAACAATAAAGGAATTATGTTTAAATAAAAAGGATTGAGTATTTATTTATTTATATTCAAGAATTAAATTTTATAAGTATTTTTTTTACCAACACAATTTTTGTTATAAGAATCATGAAATATCTATGGATTATGATAAATTATAGAAGAATATATGTCTTCATTAACTTAAGATCTATGGATACCATCTTTAGTTTTTGATTTTATGATTTATCATAAGTACAAATTCATAAACACCAACTTTTGGTTTTTTGTGATTGGAGTCTACAATGATTAAGGAGTTTTTTGGGAGATATTTATGGAAATACAACCCATTGGTTTAGTACACAATAAAGTAAATACTTTATTTAAGGAATACTTCCCTTAATTTTTGTGGACTTAAGATTAAAGTTATTAGTGACATTTAAGGTTTATCTTCTCTTAGATGTTGTAGTAATTAAGGGTAATCAGAATTTTAGATTTTTATAAGAATTATATTAATATGGTTTTGGAAAAAGGATAACATGTTTCATCTAATGAATGCCATGGGGAATGAACCCACAACTCAGGACGCTAAGGGTTCAGTGCCTACCACAAGCTTATGTGATGTTTTTGTTAATATTTTATTGTTTTTACATAAAATCATTGATGAGTAAATATTAATAATGATCCATTGGTGTTATTATTGAGGTTTAGAGATTAATAATTTCTGCTAACTATATTGGTTTTGGAAAATAAATAAAAATAGGTATAAATAGTTTTCAAACTTTTTTGGATCTTAGGATTTATTAAATGCTAATTTTAGTATAGTAGAAATAAACATTAATTTTTTATGTTCATTTATTAGAGTAAGAGATAATCTAGAAATTGATCGAAACACAACTAAATGATGGTATTTTATATATGAAATAGTGATGTATCAAGTAATAACATTTCCTTATATTCTAAGATAGTAAAATAATTCCTTAAATTTAGGAAAAGAATCTTAAAATAATAATGTTATCATATTAACTTTATATCTGATTAATAAATGATCTCTTGACTCATCATATATTTATGGATTTGTGGTTGTTGATTTTTTTGGTCATTCAAATTCTTATGATCAATGACCTATATTACCCTCCATCATTATTTGAGAGTTACACTTTTCTTCCATGTATGTATCTTCACCTCCGACCTATGTTCTTATCTATGGAAACCTAGTTATTTGATATTCTAGATGAAATTTCATATGCATATTTCCCTATTCTAAGCGGAAGCTTTTAACACTTTTTACAATGTGGGTTTTTCAAAAAGGAATTTTAAAATAGAAATCCCTTGACTTTCAAGAACAAGTTAAAATTGTGCTAACACAATTTGTTAAATGTGGGGAGAATGTAACACCCTAAGGTTTTAAAAGGAAAAAAAATCATGTTTGATAACATAGATGACACACAGTAATGATATCTGATGATAATGTAACATCACAAGCCATTAATATATATTTCTTTTTAAATAAATTTTATCTCTTATATAGCTTGAGGAACACACAAACATGAGTTTAAATGAACATTAATACAGTACACCATTATAACCTAGCTATTAAATTAGCGAGTTTATATAGTAATAAAAAACTATGAAACATATATGGTTTAAAAATTTAAAAAAATAATTGGTTATATTTTAATATAAATAAAATAAGAATCATTTGAAATAAGAAAAAATGTTTTCAAAAAAACTATTTTTTCTTTAAAAAGGCGGTTTAGTCGCGTATTAGGAACATAATTTAAAATTAATTTTTATAACTTTAAGAAAATTTATTTGAAAAAATAAACTTAATTTTTGATATATACATGTAAAAATTATCTCTGGGTGATTTTTTTATAATTTTTTTAAATGATTAATTTTTCAATGATTAATGAAAAATAAGGATTTTTATTGAGAACATCATTTTATTTTATTTTATTTAAAATTTTAAAATATATTTTAATTTATTTTTTAAAAAAATTAGTTCAATTATATTAAAATTTATCTAATTTAGGTTATTTTAATCAATTTCCTAGTAAATATTGTTATAAGTGTTTTTTAATTTTTTGAATGTTTTCTCATTGGAAAAATCATTTTTTGACACGTTTTTGAGTTAAATTTTAAATTAAAGTCCACTAATTTTGGAAATTGAATTTAGAAAAATTGATTTCATATTTAGAATCATCATAATTTATTTTATATAAATATTTTAACTCTATTTTTGACCAATATTAATAGTTAATTAAGTAAAAATTAATTTCTGTGCTTAAGGTAAAAATGGGATTTCTGAGGGGGTTAAACTAAAAAAATTAGGGTTAAAATAACCGTCCATACTTTCGCAAAACCCATTTAATAGACATATTTAGACATTATAACCTATAAGGGTCTATAATAACCCATTTTTAGTCCTTTTTATGATAAACATGATGGTGTAATTGATTTATTTCAGAAAATTATATGTGTCCTCTCCCCCACTTATAAAAGGACACTACCTTCCTTAACTAATTCACACCTATAAAAAACATTTTTTTGACCACAACCTAAAAAAATTTCTCCCCAAAATCCTTATCTATAACTTATATCTAATGGTATCCCCAAAATACTAACCCTATGGTCCTTAAGAGGAGATCCATATGAAGTTTCTCTAAGAGAAATTAATTGTATTAACGAATCTCTTTCAACTAATTTCTTCTTTTTGCAATTTCAAATATTTCTTAAAACATAAAATATAATAACATAAGTATATTAAATATATTTTTATTTTATTATTTTTATTTAATAACATTTATTCATCTTCACCTCCATCAAATGGGAAAAAATCATTGATTGTGTGTTTGGAGGACTACCACCTTGCGAAACGATGTAACTCATTTTCCATAAAAACATCTCAAAGTTATATATAAGGACAGATTTAAATTATATAAATATATATAATTTTTATGATATTATTATACTTCTAAATTTATGATATAACATGTACCTTCTTACTTTCCATATCGATTAAAATGCGATAACACCCCTTGTGTGTATGATAGACTACCTCCTCACGAAGTAATGAGATTCATTGTTCCCTAACTCTTTACATTGAATGTAATTAAGGATAAATTTTATTAATATATGTGATATATTTTACATGAAATTGATTCATTAAATTTAATATATAACCCACTTCCCTACCCTTTAACTCATTAATGTAATGATATCATTACTCATGCATACGTACATCCTACCATCTCCACGAATTGATGTGTTTAATTTTCCATATAAAACCATAAAGAGTGATTATAAAAATATATATAATGATTAAATATTATATTTATAACATTAATATAATTTTGTATATGATGTATATATATACTATACCCAATACCCCAAACATCAATGACAATACACACATGAGAAAACAGGGCACTTAACACCTGTAACAATTATAATAATGACATATTATTAATGAACAAGTGACAAGATAAAATAAAGGATCATAAATGATATTATAATTATTAATACTATTATTTTGAAAGTTAATAAAATGATTAAAACCATTATATATGATATTGAATCATGTTCAACCCAATGGAAACGCGAGGTAAGAGACTTTATCTCCATTCCCCTTCATTAAATAATATTGTAATTTTATGCTCATAATTTCTTTTATATAGTGTATATACTGACCATTTTTTGAAATATCCTGAAAAATTAATAGTTCATGGTATTTAATGTTATAATTTTAATTATTTCATCTAAGTGGATTTGACTTGAGAATTACCAGGTGGTAAAGAACTTTATAACTCAATTACTTTTCATTAAGTTATATTATTTATTCATTATCTTGGACGTTATAAAATTATATGTGTAATGAATTTTGACTATATTACATTTTATTTACACTCGTTTTATGTGTATTTACATTTGATACACATAATATATTCATTGATTAATTCTCATTTCAATGTTATGATACTTGTTATGGTTTGTTTCACAATCACATTTTAATTGGGATTGTTTATAATTAAATTTATATTAAATGAAATAGTTTTATCATTATCAAATAAACCCATTTAATTTTATTCTCATATGGTTATACTTTATTTTTTTAGGTAATATTAAAATATTCCTTTATTTGTTACTTATAATTATTGATAAATTTTTAAGAAAATATAACTTTATTTATCTATTCAATCAAAAATCCCATTTTCATCATAATATTTTTTTCTAAAATAGTTAAAAAAATGTATTTACCCTTTTAAAAATAATTTATTAATAAATTTTTAAACATTTTTTACTTTTTAAAAAATGTTTTTAAAGTAATTTTTGTGTCTCTTTCAAAACAAAGCCCACTTGAATTTTAACAAAAATGTGAAAATAATATTTTTCTAAGGTTTACAACATGAGTTGAATTTCCTATCATGATGACCAAACTATTTTTTTAAAGAATACATTATAAATTTAAATAAAAATTTTCAAATAAATGTATTTTCAAACTTTTTTGTGAAATTTTATTTTTAAAAAGGTTATTTTCAAAGTGCAGTGGTTATTTACCTCAAGTGTATTTTAAAAGATCTTATTTTTGTATTTATATTCATCAATGAAATCAACCATTTATTTTACTTATGATGGTTTGGCGATCTACTAAATTGATACCATAAATATTATTTTTCAACATGGTTTATGATCATTTTGACCAGAGAAAGTATTAACATTTTATTTTGTCATAATTTTTTGTTATCATTAATATTAACATGAAATATTCACTATCTTATTAACATGAAACATTATATTTCCAATAAAAATACATATTATTTATCATGGATATTATTATTACAAAAATTCTATATCATTTCTATATATATTATTTTACTTTAAAAGTTATATGATTGACTAAATTAATTATTTTTAATATGTATTACATTCTCTATATGGAATTTTATTAATAATGAATATTGTTAATGAATTAAATCGATCATTTGATATATGTGGAATGTGTTGGACATGAAGATATGGGAACCACCTAGTTATAGATATCCCATTGATGCATTAGTAGTCTCATGAGATGAATTAGTTGGGTATCCTTAGTAAATGAGTTTCTCGTGTATACCTACCCATCAGTTTTATAATTTCTTATAAAAGGTCTTAATAATAGAGGTTTTAAAGACTTGTAAATTTCAAGGAATATTTTTTATTAAATTATTTGGCGTTTTACGAGTACGCAGTTTCTGACGGCACTTGATTCCGAGGCCCGGTGTGCCCAAAATCAATTTCTGAAGTTTAGCTCGGGTACGTTCAGTGAACAAATGAGCGACTTTTTCTCTATTTTGAACCGATGCTCGGAATTGAAATCCGAGGGCACCGATTGAACCGCAGCGCCAGTAATTTCTTAATAGGACCTTTACCCAAGGTGCGTTTTCTTGAGAGGAATTGTTTAAATTTGGGGATTAATAAAGAATTGAATTGAATAAAATATGTGGTACAAATTTTATTCCTATCCTAAGTGGTTTTATCCTACATGGGGAAGTTAGGGTGGGACCCGCTGAAACCCTAACTACCCATGTGAGGATAAATGTGAGGTATGTCCCACATGATCCCCAACCCTTCACATTCCCCATAACTCCATAAACTCTCCATTAAACCCCCCTTGTATTTAATTATGTGACTTCTCCTCTTTCACATTAATAATGCCAACACACATTAATTTAATTAATTGAACTTATTTATTTAATTGAATTATGTGTTTGAATTTTGGAAATTTGAAATGCCTGGAAAAATAATAAAATAAGGGGAGGCCTTATTTTATTTGGTATGTTTTGTGGTGTGAGGAATTTGTGGAGATAGCTCTTTTCTCTTTAGAAGAACTTCATCCTCCCGCGAAGAACTTCAATCTTCCCACGAAGAACGTAATCTCTTCAAGAGAAGAACGACTCGTGACTGAAGCGCAATCATCACCATCTCTCCATGATAAAAGAGAAGATGGTGTTTCCTCGGGTGCACACCGACGACTATAGGAACGACTCCATCATCCGCGACGCTTGACAACCGCGAACTTTCTTCGAGGTAGGGGTTAAGTTAAATTTTTAATGAATTAAAATTGTGCTTTGTTTTGTCATTGGCTATCTTGTAAACTATTGCATCCTGTTATCATCATAACAGGAGGAGATCAGACCGTGCAAACTTAGCTGATCCTCCTCCCCTTTTTATTGTTGATCATCGATGATGTTTTTGGCGAAGGCGGTGCGGTGCTGTTGCACTGCGCAGGTACGAAGAGGACAGCGGTCGGAGCGGGAAGCAGTGATGGGGCGCGGTGCCGTCGCGCTGCGCCAGTGAGGCCGAAGGAGGTCGCAACTAGGAGAGGGGCATAGCAGAGGGGCGCGACGCCGTTGTGCCGCGCCGGTCGGATAAGAGCTGCGAACAAAGGCCAGAACAGTTCTTCAAAGGGGCGGCCGACAGAGCCAGCCGGCGGCGCCACCTGGAGGTGGGACACCCTTGAGTCCCGTGGTTGAAAAAGGCCGGCCATTAAGGCCGACCATTTCGAAAACAGGGGGGCGGCGCCCCCCCTTCGCACGCCGCTCGACCAAGAGCCAAGCCGCGACTGAATTTTGAGCCGGGCCGGAGGCCGCGCGGGCCGGGCCGACCGTGCTGGGATGGGCCGCTCACACCGTTCCGAGCTGGGCCGCGCCCAAATGGGCTGGACTCGGACCCGGGTTGGGTCGAACCAGTTTGGGCCTACCTAGGGGGTATTGGTTCGGGTCGTACCGGGCCCAAACCCCTATTTTCGGACCGCATTCGTTGAAAAGCCGATATCTTGGGCTACGGACCTCCGATCGACGTACCGTTAGTTGCGTTGGGATATTTGGATCGAGATGGTAGATTAGGTATATTACACTCGAGATTTCGGTAAAGTTTGGGTGTAGTAGGGTTGGTTCGAACCCGAAACCAACCGGGCCCTTGGGGCGAAAACGCCTATAACTTAACGACCAGACATCTGAATGACATGTCGTCGATCGTGTTGAATTTCTACTAGTGAGAAGGTTCTATTGGATTACTCTACTTGAGGTTTGGATGCAGCTGGAGTATGTTCGGGTTGGTTTTAGCTTAAAAACCAACCGGGCCCTTGGAACAGAAAAGCCATTATCTCTCAGACCGGGCGTCCGATTGATGCGCCGTCTGTCACGTTACGTTCCTAATGATGAGAAGGAACTTCGTGATACATAAACCTTGGACGTCATGATAGTTTTTGTATCTACCCCATTGGAGCGTGGAGCGGATCCTCTTGGAATCGAGCGTGCTGTGTGCGGGAACCCTAGAGTTGGCTGCGACTGCGACGACGATGACGATTGTACTTAGATCCTACATGGGTTCGGCAGCGAGGACGACTGTACTTGGATCCTACATGGTTTCGGCAGCGAGGACGACTGCACTTGGATCCTAAGTGGGTTTGGTAGCGATGGTTACTGTACTAGGATCCTACGTGGGTTCGGCAGCGATGACTTCTGTACTTGGATCCTACGTGGGTTCAGTAGGGGATATGATTCAGAGGTAATATCTATCATCTCCAACCCTCTTCGTGAGTAGTATACCTGTGTGAGTTGAGTCTTGACTTCCAATCATTATCATCGATATGATTGACTTGCATTCCTGTGTGGATTGGGTTGTATTTTCCTGTGTGGACAGGGTTGTACTTAGGCATGTGAGTTGGAGCCGAATTAGAAATGATGACTTAGGTATATGTATGGGCATATACCTAAGTAGAGTCGGTTGATACTTCGTGTTTGTAACTATCCTTTGTGGTTTATACTTTGTGGATTATAGGAGACCTTCGGGGGTCTCGGGGTCCCTACTGAGTATCGTATACTCACCCCTGCATGGGCTATGCCCACACTACATTGTGTTGGTTGCATACGATGAATAGCGCTGATCGTGGTTGAGGCTTGTGGAGCGGGATGGTACCCGGAGGTGGACTAACAGGCAGGACGTACACGGAGCGGACGACTGGACCCGAGTAGCTGAGGAGATCATCTGTACCCACCCTTCATGTGGGATAGCTGGAGGACAACTCAGTGGTTTCTAATTTACTTTACTGATGCTGTACTTTTTTTTAGTTGTACTGTACTTTTCTGTTGGGTTTGTATTCCGGTCCATTTACTTTTAAGCACTTACTTTTGTACTCAGTTTACTTAATGTTTATTTCAGCATGCGTACTCTTTGGTGTTTGTTTTCTTATATAAAGGCAATTCCTTCCCTTTTATCAGGATTTACGCCATTGGTTCTATTCGCTCGCCCTTGTCCTATGGAAGGTGGGCTTGGGGTAGTCACCACACGAGCCCCAAGGACGGGTCGTGACAAATTGGTATCAGAGGAGTCGGTTCTACTGAAGAAATCAGGACTCTAATAATTTATTCTATGTGAAGCAATAATGTTTAGAGTATTGAGTGTGGTTATTAGTCCAAGGAGTCCAGTGTTGGTGCGGCGGCCGACATATCCATACACCAGGACCCTGACTTCTGATTCCCGACTCAGTGCACAGAAATATTGATTGCATGTGTGTTTCAAAAGTTTTCTTTGTGAATACATTGTGTCATCTCACCAGGTATACTGTATTAACCAAGGCACACTTATTTCTTTTTAGGATGGCCCCATGACGGTAGCCAGCTAGGGTTCCGAGATTTGTGCGAGACGACAACCCACCAACTGACGAGGCCTCAGGGCAGGGCCCCATTACAGCGGAGGCATCGGCGGTACCTCTACCCGCCGAGCCACCGATACCACTAGCCCCAGCAGCTAAGAGTGTATGTCTCCTAAGTGCACTGCACAAGTTTCATTGTCAGAGACCACCCAGGTTCTACGGGGAGACAGACCCTCTGGTAGCCAAGGATTGGATGAAGGCTGTTGTTCGAGACTTCAGATTAGTAAGGACACCAGCTGACCTCATGGTGATCTTTGCGGCAAGTCTCCAGCACGTAGAAATAGGTATATGGTGGATCTTGATGCTCGAGGTCCATGATGAGGCGTCATTACTTTGGTCGGACATCGAGAGCCTCTTCTTCTTGGAGTTCGTTACAGCCACCCTCTGTGCGGTGCGCATTCAGGAGCTACTATAGCTGCGGCAGGGCAGGATGACAGTAGCTCAGTACTCGGAGAGATTTACCGACCTCTCACGCTATTCCACTGACTTGGTACGAGACCCATTCTTTTGGTCCCGGACCTTCGAGCAGGGACTGAGGCATGAGATCAGGGCTTCGATGATCTCCCTCAATATTCCGACGCAGGCAGGAGTACTGGAGAGAGCCCTTCTTGTAGAGAGATTTTTTGCTGAGCCTACACCAGCAGCGAGACCTACCGCATGGTGGCATGTAGTAGAGTCTTCTATAGCCGCAAATAGATAGTCTTTACAGAGGTCCAAGCAGACCAGACCATCAGGTGGACAACCTCAAGATACTGGTTCGGAGGAGTGGGGCACACGCAGTAGAGCCATTCATTCGAGAGGCAGATAATGCTATGCATGCGGCGGGCAGGGCCACATGGCTCGTGACTGCCCGACCCGCCATGCAGAGGAGAAACAGATGGTTGAGAGACCACCTAGGTAGAGGAAGAGGTTCGACTATGGCGGTCCGCAGGGAGCAGAAGGATGAGACAGAGGAGCTGGCCGACCAGCAGGTGGTGGGCGACGCTTTGAGGCTCTACCACCACCACCACCAGGAGGTCCACCCCGACCACAGGGAGCAGGTGGAAAGAGGAATGATCAACTTCAGGCAGTTGAGGCCAATGACCACGGCGCACCTAAGATGATTCGAGGTACTATCTGTGTCTACTCCACCCTTGCTGCAGTTCTTATAGACACAGGAGTGAGTCATTCTTTCATTGTCATTGCCCTTGTTTGGAGCTCAGATATTCCGACGGAGCTGTTGGCTCGATCCTTATGCCTAGAGACTTTTATGGGAGTAGACTCGACGATTACGCACTTATGCCGACATTGTGAGCTTACTCTAAGAGGCGAGTTCTTTGGCTAGGATCTTCTTATCGCGGCGTCAAGGCCTTACGACGTCATCTTGGGCATGGATTGGTTATCTACGGTCCTTGCTCTGATCGGCTGTATTAGGTTCTAGGTGCGATGTGTTCGCACCGATGGGAGGAGGTTCACCTTCACCGGTGAGAAGGGAGACTTTGCAGAATAGGATGGACTCACACAGATGAGAGGATAGCCGATTACTCATCAGTTGGCTTGTCTCATCCTAGGAGCAATTGATGCGCGGAGTTTGAGTTTTCCTATTGTGGTGGATCAGTATACAGACGGTTTTCCTGACGACGTTCTAGGACTACCTCCTCACAGAGAGGCAGACTTCTATATTGACATGTACCCCGGGACATCCCCGATGTCTACTCCAGTATATCGGATGGCTCCTGCTGAGCTTTGTGAGTTACAGGTACATCTGGAGGACTTGCAGGGCAAGGGATTCATCCGACCCAGTGTTTCACCTTAGGCTTCCTTGATTTTGTTCGCCAAGAAGGCGTACAGGAGCTTGTGACTGTGTGTTAACTACCATCTCCTGAATTAGGTGACTGTGAAGAACAAGTATCCACTTCCTAGGATTTACAACCTCTTCGATCATCTCAAGGGAGCATGTTGGTTCTCGAAGATAGACATCAGGTTGGGCTATCATCAGCTCAAACTTTGAGATGAGGATGTGCAGAAGACGGCCTTATGGTTTCAGTATGGCCACTATGAGTTCTTGGTTATGAATTTCGGCATAACCAATGCTCCAAAAGTGTTCATGAGTCTCATGAATAGGATCTTCCAGCCTTACCTCAATCGATTTGTCAAAGTCTTCATCGACGACATATTGATTTACTAGACTACTAAGGAGGAGCACACCTACCACTTGTGGGTTGTACTAGATACACTCTAAGAGAACCAGATTTATGGTAAGATCTCGAAGGGTCAATTCTGCATTCGAGAGGTCAATTTCTTGGGACACATCATCTCTAAGGCGGGAGTTACGGTGGATCCTGTGAAGATCGAGGCAGCTTTAGCTTGGGAGCCACCCATGAGCATGATGGAGGGGCGGAGTTTCCTAGGTCTGGCAGGGTACTACCAGAGATTTGTGCCAGAATTCTCCAGAGTTTCAGCACCACATTCATCTTTGACAAAGAAGGGTAAGCCCTTCGTGTGGTCAGATAGATGTCAGCAGAGTTTACAGAAGCCGAGACAGAGATTGACCAGTGCACCCATCTTGAGGCTACCAGAGGAGGGCGTAGGGTACGTAGTTTACTACGATGCATCAGGGACCAGACTCGGGTGTGTCCTGATGCAGGAGCCGGTAGTGATCGCCTATGGATCATGACAGTTGAGGCAACACGAGCAGAACTACGCTACCCTTGACCTGGATTTATAAGCAATGTTCTTCTCCTTGAAGATGTGGCGACACTATCTAATGGGTGAGCGATTTATAGTCTACTCTGACCACCAGAGTCTCAGGTACATCTTCTCACAGAAGGACCTGAACCTGAGACAGTGGCGATGGATCAAGTTCATCCAGGACTATGACTTTGAGATAGTCTATACTCCTGGGAAGTGAAACGTTGTATCTGATTCTCTCAACAGGAGGTCGGGCATTCAGCTACTTGGAGAGGCAACATAACAGCTGGCTGCTTTGCAGGTGTCCTTCATGGATAGAGATGGAACAACCTCTCTACAGTCAATCACAGTCACTCCTCCACTACTTCTGCGGGTCAGAGAGGCACAACGTGGGGACATTGACTGTGATAAGCGACATGCATAGATATCCTCTGGACATGCACATGATGGATTTTCTGTAGGAGGAGATCACGTTATCATTTACAGAGGATGTACCATGGTACCAGTTTCACTACAGGAGGAGGTTCTGAGAGAGTTTCAAACTTCCCCATTGGCGGTACATCCAAGAGTAGCTAAGATGTACCAGGATCTCAGACAACAACACTGTAGGATGGGTATAAAGAAGGCTTTAGCAGAGTTCGTTTCACGATGCCTCACCTGTCAGCAGGTGAAGGCGGAGCACCAGGTACCAGCAGGCTTATTACAACCCTTAGAGGTTCTAGAGTGGATGTGGGACAGGATATCTATGGATTTCGTGACCGAGCTTCCACGTACTTACAGAGGACATGACTCCATCTGGGTGATTGTAGACTGACTCACCATGTCGGCCCACTTCTTACCCAACAGAGAGCAGGGCTTAGTGGAGAGCTTGTGACGCCTCTATATTCAAGAGATCGTACGACTTCATGGTGTGTCATCGTCTATCATCTCCGATCTAGATTCTTGCCTTAATTCCCGGCTTTGGAAGGGGTTGAAGGAGGAATTTGGGACGCAACGACGCTTGAGCATCGCCTTTTACCCACAGACGCATGGCCAGATGGAGAGGACCATTCAGACTCTCGAGGACATGCTCCTTGCATGTGTCCTAGACTTTGGTCACAGTTGGGAGGATCACCTACCTTCGGTGGTGTTTGCGTACAACAACAGCTACCAATCCACCATTGTGATGGCACCATACGAGGCATTGTACGATCGACCATGAAGATCACCTCTATGCTGGACAGACCCTGGGGAGTCCGCACTTGTAGGAATAGAGATGGTCCAGGCCACGACGGAGAAGGTACAGATCATCCAGGAGCGGATGAGGAATGCTCAGATCTGATAAAAGTCATATGCTGACAGGAGGCGGATACCCCTAGAGTTCGAGGATGGCGACCACGTTTTCTTACGGGTCTCACCTTGACGTGGATTAGAGAGATTTGGCTGGGGCGGAAAGTTATCTCCATCCTTCATCAGACCATTCCAGGTTATCAGCAGGATAGGCGAGGTGTCTTATCACTTGGCTCTTCCACTTCAGTTGCACCGGGTGCACGACGTCTTCCACGTGTCTCAACTGAGGAGATACGTGCACGACCCGATGCATATCATTGATCACGGGGAGATGAACATCGATGATAGGGTGAAATTTGCGGAGGTTCAGGTGGAGATCGAGGATCGATAAAAGTGGGACCTATATGGATGGTCGATTCCTATAGTGCGCATCAGGTGGCAGCACGGGAACCTCTAGGAGAGCACATGAGAGCGGGAGGCTCAAATGCGTGAAAAATACCCTCATTTGTTTCCCTAGTTTATGATGTATCTTTATGGGGACGTAAAGCCCTGAGGTGTGAGTAATGTAAAAACACGTAAATTTCAAGGAAATTTTTTTCTTAAATTCTTTGGGATTTTATGAGTACGCAGTTTCTGATGGAACCTGATTCCGAGGCCCGGTGTGCCCGGAATCAATTTCTGAAGTTTATCTCGGGTACGTTCAGTGAACGAACGAGCGGGGTTTTCAATCTTTTAAACCGATGCTTGGAATTGAAATCTGAGGGCACCGATGGAATCGAAACGCTGTTAATTTCTTAAGAGGACCTTTACCCTAGGTACGTTTTCTCGAGAGGAGTTATTTAAATTTGGGGATTAATAAATAATTGAATTGAATAAAATTTGTGGTAAAATTTTTATTCCTAACCTAAGTGGTTTTATCCTACATGGGGAAGTTAGGGTGGGACCCAATAGCACCCTAACTACCCATGTGAGGATAAATTTGAGGTGGGGCCCGCATGATCCCCAACCCTTCACATTCCCTATAACTCCTTAAACTCTCCATTAAACCCCCCCCCTTGTATTTAATTATGTGACTTCTCCTCTTACACTTTAATAATGCCAACACACATTAATTTAATTAATTGAACCTCTTTAATTAATTGAATTATGTGTTTGAATTTTGGAAATTTTAAATTCTTTGAAAAATAATAAAATAAGGGGAGGCCTTATTTTATTTGGTTAGTTTTGTGGTGTGAGGATTTTGGGGAGAGAGCTCTTTTCTCTTTGGAATAAATTCATCCTCCTATGAAGAAATTAAATCTTCCTGCAAATAACGTCATCTCTTCAAGTGAACAACGACTCGGTGATTGACGTGAAATCATCATATTCTCTCTGTGATAAAAGAGAAGATGACGTTTCATCGGGTGAACACTGGAGACGAAGGGAACGATGCCATCATCTGTGGTGCTTGACAACCGCAAACTTTCATTGAGGTAGGGGTTAAGTTCAATTTTTAATGAATTAAAATTGGATCTGTTTTGTCGTTGGGTATCTCGTAAACGTTTTCCCCCTGTTATCATCATAACGGGAGGAGATCAGACTATGAAAATAAGAATGATACTCTTCCTCTTTTTATTGTTGATCATCGATGATGTTTGTGGTGAAGGCGGCGTTGTGTCATTGCACCACGCGGGTACAAAGAGGACCGCGACTAGAGTGGGCCGCGACGATGGTGGGCGGCGCCATCGCGCCGTGCTAGTGAGGCTGAAGGAGGCCTCAACAAGGAGTGGGCCGCGGTGCCATCACGCCGTGCCAGTGAGGCTGAAGGAGGCCGCAGCAAGGAGTGGGCCGCGGCGCCGTCACACCACGCCGTAGATTCAAGGGGCCGTGTCAGGGGGGGGGGGATGACGGAGGGACGAGGTGCCGTCGCGCCGTGCCGGTCGGATAGGAACTGCAGCTAAAGGTCGTGGCAGTTTTTCAAATGAACAGCCGGCAGAGCCGGCCGCTGGCGCCACTTGGAGGCAGGACCCCCTTGGGTCCCGCGGTTGCAAAAGGCCGGCCATTAAGGCTGACCGTTTCGGAAATAGGGGGTGGTGCCCCCCCTTCGCACCCCGCTCGACTGAGAGCCGAGCCGCAGCCGACATTCGAGCTGGGCCGCAGGCCATGTGGACTAGGCTGCCCACGCTGGGCCAGGCCATGACCAAATGGGCCAGATCTGGACCTGGGTCGGGTCGACCCGGTTCAGGCCGCCCATGGGGTATTGGGCCGGGTCGGACCGAGCCCAAACCCCCTATTTTGGGACCACGTTCATTCAAACACCAATTTCTTGGGCTACTAACCTTCAATCGATGCACAGTTAGTTGCGTTGAGATCCTTGGATCGAGACGGTCGTTTTGGTATATTACACTCAAGCTTTCGGTAAAGTTTTTGTATGTCCGGGTTGGTTCGAACCCGAAACCAACCGGGCCCTTGGAGCGGAAACGCCTATAACTTAACGACCGGACGTCCGAATGATGTTCCGTCGATCACGTTGAATTACTATTAGTTAGATGGTTCTCTTTGATTACTTTTATTGAGGTTTGGACGTAGCTAGAGTACGTCCGGGTTGGTTTTAGCTTAAAAACCAACAGGGCCCCTGGAACGGAAAAGCCATTATCTCTCAGACCGGGCGTCCGATTGACGCGCCATCTATCACGTTTAGTTCCTAATGACGAGATGGAAATTCTTGATACATAAAATATGGGCTTTTTGATTGTTGATGTATCGACCCCCTTGGCTCGTGGAGTGGACCCTCCCGGAATCGAGCATGCTGTGTGCGGGAACCCTAGAGCTGGCTGCGACTACGACGACGATGACGATTGTACTTGGATCCTACGTGGGTTTGGCAGTGAGGACGACTGTACTTGGATCTTACATGGTTTCGGTAGCGAGGAAGACTGTACTTGGATCCTACGTAGGTTTGGCAGTGATGGTTACTATACTATGATCCTACGTGGGTTTGACAACGACGACTTCTGTACTTGGATCCTATGTGGGTTTGGCAGGGGAGATGATTCAGAGGCTACATCTATCGTCTCCACCCCTCTCCGTGAGTAGTATACCTGTGTGATCTGAGTCTTGACTTCCAATCATTATCATCGATATGATTGACTTGATTTCCTATGTGGATTGGGTTGTGTTTTCTTGTGTGGATTGGGTTGTACATAGGCTCGTGAGTTGGAGCCAAACTGGAAATGATGACTTAGGTATATGTATGGGCATATACCTAAGTAGAGTTGGTTGATACTTTGTGTTTGTACCCTTCCTTGTTGGTTTATCCTTTGTGGATTCTAGGAGACCTTCGGGGGTCTCGGGGTCCCTAATGAGTATCATATACTCACCCCTGCATGGGCTATGCCCGCACTACGTTGTGTTGGTTGCAGAAGATGGAAAACGCTGATCATGGTTGAGGATTGTGGATCAGGACAGTACCCGGAGTTGGACTAACAGTCAAGACATACACAGAACTGAAGGCCGGACCCAAGGAGCTAAGGAGATCATCTTTACCCACCCTTCACGTGGGATAGCCGGAGGACAACTCGGTGGTTTCTGATTTACTTTACTGCTACTGTACTTTTTTTTGTTGTACTGTACTTTTCAGTTGTTTTTGTATTCTAGCCCATTTACTTTACAACATTTACTTTTGTACTCAGTTTACTTAGGGTTTACTTCCTCTTGCATACTCTATGGTGTTTTTTTCTTATATAAAGGCAATTCCTTCCCTTTTATCAGGATTTACGCCTTTGGTGCTAGTCGCCAGCCCCTAGCCTATGGAAGGCGGGTTTGGGGTAGTCACGGCACAAGCCCCGAGGACGGGGTGTGACAGAGGTATCAGGATTCCTAAGATCATGACATCAAATAATTAATCAATTACTTCATTAAGAATTAATTTATTATTAGCCAAGATATTTTTAGAAATATGTTGTCTCTAGATTCATTTCATTCTTAGTTTATTGATTAAGTGTAATGTGTTTTCAGTTATTTACCATTCCCTATTAATTATTAATTATCTAATCATGATAGTATTTTTTTAAATGGATTTTTTTTCCAGTTATTCATCTTTACATGTTGATTATGCCTTTTTATTCAAGATAGTTTTCATTTTACTTAACCCTTTCTGAGAATTTGAGATCACCCTAAATTTGTTTACTTTATTAAGAGTATAGGAAGTGTATTATGAAATATATGAAATGATATTTTAGAGGGAATAATGATATTATAAAAAAAATGATACAAATTTTGTAATCAAATGTAATATGGGAATATTTTATGTATCATGTTTACCAAGACAACTAAACTATTTTGTCATTTGGGATATGAAAACTTATATCCTATT
Organism: Viscum album; assembly: GCA_963277665.1. Taxonomy (NCBI): domain Eukaryota; kingdom Viridiplantae; phylum Streptophyta; class Magnoliopsida; order Santalales; family Viscaceae; genus Viscum; species Viscum album. The sequence continues at coordinate 23,765,435 of OY728132.1, read as the reverse complement.
CTTATTTAATAAAGTAGAAACTTATTCCATGTTCGTGGGGTTAGGGTCTCTATAGAATTAGAATCTATTAGAAAATAAATGATATAGAGTATAAGATATGAAAAAATAGTTAGGGAAAGGTTCAACTGATTCATCTTGTTGAATATATAATGTTTAAGAAAAATATCTCTATGCAATTGGAAAACTAAATAACAAAAAATATTTAAATATCTATAAAAAAATACAGCTATATATAAACTAAATATTTTTTCAAGAAAAGTATTTATACAATAGTGGTAAATAAAGTGATTGTAAGGAAATTTAAAAAGTAAAATATCATTTTTATTAAATGTCCATTCTTACCATCTACTCAATCTGTTGATGTATCATAGTTAGAAATTTATTCAAAATATCTTTGAAATTGATGTTCATCCATCTATTCAATGACCAAAATCAAGTTCTGAATTTAAAGATAAATGAATGAGAAAAATTAATTTTATAAATTAAGCAACAAATCAAGAACATAAAGTTTTTTAAAAAACATCAAAAATTAAAAAACCCTTATATAACTTAAGAACAATTCATGCCTTGAAATAGAAGAGAGAAATATGAAAAAATAATAGAAATAAAAAATAAAATAAAGAAAAATAGTTAGATAGTATTCTATGTTGAGTGAGAATATAAATCATTTCTCACATATCCTTTTACTATGTCTCACATTAAATCCACTTTTCATGCCTCCAATAATTGTGTACTCTTATACTCTCTAGACTGTTAGTAATTTTACTCTCCCAGTTTGGAAGAGTGAGATATTTCCAAAAAAATAAGTTTAGGAATTATTATATCCAGAATTATATCCTCCATAATATATATGAGATTTAATTCTAGAAGCACCACCTTTAGAATTTATGCTTCCTTCTTATCATAGTCACTCGATAAAATATTTCCCCTTAAAACAAATTAACTCCTACAAAAACTTCTAGTTAATCTCTATCTCATCAAGAATCTATACATCCTTCCCTAGTTTGTTTAAATTTTTATCCATCAACTTAAACCTATCCCCTTGAGAACATATCTTCCTCCAAACTTCTAATATCCTAATTCTTTCACATGTTTAGTGAAGGAAACTTCATAGAACCCATAAAACCTTTATACCAACTTTCATCTCAAACCCAAACATCAACATATCAAAAAAATGAACCTAGAACTACCTATTGAATCTATTATCATTTGATCTTGAATAAATAATACAATAACATAGATTTATTAGACTATGGATCCTAAAATATCACTTTTTCCCCTTTTATTATACTCATTCCTTATTTGTTTCACAATTGTAGCTCAATATAGATGTCCTCTATCTTGTATGATGTAACTTTCCCTAGTTTTTGATATGAGGTAAACTCCACACCTTGAAAGGGTAAATACCAAATCATCCAAACTACTCATTAGACACATATAAGATTAACACACACTTCAGTTATTTCTTAATACATAGATTCAATATTAGGATTCCTCATTTCAAAAAAAAGACCAAATTCCTCTCGATTTCATCAAAAACTCTATCTATATTTGGAATTTAGCCACTGAAAATACTAACCTAGTGAGAAAAATGTGGAAATGGTAAGATCAGGGAACAGAAGCCTCAATATTGACACTAAATAAATTGAAAACTCAAAATTATTTGGAAAATAAAATGAAAACCTTTAATGTATTCACATAAATACTATTGGTCACAAAATTTGTACAGAATGAGACCCCACTAATTTATTGATGAAAATATTTGAAAAAATATATAATTCGTGAACATAGATCCTTGTTCACCTGACTAAAATTTCATTATCTTTATTATCTATGTTCATAACTCATTTTCATTAATAATGTTCGAGAGTGGATTATCCAAATAAAATAGCGATTAGACTATAGTTTTATTTTATCAAGGTTCTCCAACTCCCAACACATCTTCTTAATTTGATTTTTGAATATCATTATCATACCTAAATCCTAATCTTGGATTAGATTTAGTGACTCTTGGATTCTTTATTCCATAATTCCTCAGTTTCTCATAGTCTTATTGACCCATTAGGATCTCACACAATTCAATTAGTCTGATTTGGATATGAATCAAAGTATTATGAGACTGAGAGAAAATACTGATGAGAATCTATAAGAACAAATTATTATGCTAATATTAATTCATACAAACTACTTTATGAAGTCTTACATAAGACTATCCAAAGTATTATTATTTAGCTTGTAAAAGACTTATGAATTGTAGAGTTATCCAAACTATGGAAAACATTAAAAACAAATTAAAAATTAATCAATTAAATAAAAAGGAATAAAATTCAAATAGAATTAATAGTGAAATTCAAGACTAAAAAAATTTAAAAATATAATCCAATAGTTGTTATTGAATAAATAAACTTGGTCTCTAGGAATTTTAAACTCTAATACTAAAAACTCTTTAAATTCATTACAAAAAAGTTATTAAACTAGATTATTCATGAATTTAGTTAAGGAAAATATATTTATAGTAAAACTCATAAAAAACTAAGATTTTTTTCTTAAAATATATGAAATTTAAATGAGAACACTTTATCAATTTAGCATAAAAATCACCATTTTTATAAAAAATATTCAAGTAATTACAATTTCAATAGAAAATTAAAAATATTCAATATATTTCAAATTGAAACTCATATTATGAGAAAAATATTATAATTTTATATGAAATATTGTTCAACTATATATTTAAATAAACCCACAACACTAGCACATGGTGATAGGAAGAGTAATCCCATCTGTGTGTAAGATGATTCAAGTCATACTAGGGATACCTCTAGAGGTGGGAGGATTTAATATTCTACTTTAGTGATCATCATAAAATATATTTGAATCTTTTTAATGATTACAAAGATAAATTTGTAGCACTATTATGTAAGGTATGCCTATTTTTAATAGTTATTCATTTTGAGTACATCCATGCATTTCATATTTCTTGAATGGGTGATCTTAGGATAGGATTGGATCACTTATTCATGTTCTATAATGTGTTTATAGATCCTAATAAATACCAACTATAGTATCAGAGTATCCAATATTCATTGATTTATGGAATCTTGTGTGCAAATGATGAAATCAAAATTATATTACATATCTCTATATAATCATAGAATACCATCCATGATTTTGTTCTAGATGTTCAAATCATGTCTTACGATATTAGGATATCTTAATCAATAGTTCAAAATAAATCCATATTTTCTTCCAATCATTTAATATGATAGTATTATATTATATACGATGATTACCGATGTCACTTGAAGAAAAAAATCATTGTATCATAAATATGATACATTGAATATATTTAAAAATAATTCCCTAGCCTCGTGACAAATAATATGAAGAAATTGAACTATCAGTCATAAAATACCGCTCATAGTTCACAATTTTTTCATCTATCATAGTATACAACATCATAAAATCATAATATATGATTTATATATATTTTATTTTTCTTTATATTCAATTATGAAATGAATAAATTATTTATAACATGTTAATAAATAATAGGAAAAATATTTTTTGAGAATATTTATTAATTTATAAATATTTATGAAATGAATTTTTATGAAGGGTTTAAAATTATTTTATAAATTTTTATAAAAAATTTATTAATAAATATACCATAATATGAAAAGTTAGTATTTAAAATTAATTAAAAAAATGAACAACATAACTTATAGATTGTAAATAATGTGTTTATTTAATTTTCATAATGGGTAATTTACAAGGTGTTTTTAAAATATAAACTAATGACATCATTTAAATAGTTTGTATTTAAAAATTATAAAATGTTTATATTATTTAATTTCATGTTTTCAAATTAAAAGAGACTTATTTGGACCTCATACAAAATGTTTTGATAATTTATTTGAGAATTGTTTAAATAATATTAACTATATAATATATCAATCAAATATATTTTTTAGATAATAAAGAATTCATTTTAAATATTATTATTTTTTATCATATATCATATATTAACGTAAAATACCACATAATGATAATATGAAATGTTCATATCATAAATATAAAGATTGTATATTCATGTGATATAGAATGTATATAATAAATAAACATAAAATTATAAAATTATTATAGTTAATATGTTTATTTATTAATTTTTCCTAAGTATTAATATCATGTTTTAGTATTTTATATGGTCATGTATTTAATGTCTATTTGATAATTCATTGAGATAATTTTTTTAGATTATAAATATGTATATTCATTATTTTATGTGATAAATTGAATCTTATAAAATATCAAGACTTGAGTGACATGATAGGTATGTCAGTATATGATTTTTTTCATTTACCTTGACCTCAATTAGTAATCAGAGTTATAAATTTATTGTAGTTTTTGAACACAGTTTATACATATTAGTTGTAAGAGTTTTGATGAATTAGTTTCTCCTTTGAGTAAAGTATCCCGTGGTATAAGAAATTTTGGCCAGTCTTACAACTAGCTTAGAGGCTTATGCCTTGTTCTAGAAAGGTGGGGGTTGACTATTCGTGGTTCCAAGCTTAATCATGATGAGATTGTAAATACTATATAGTTCTAAACCATTACCTGAAGAGTTCATATACCTTATGTATGAGATGAATTTGAATAAGTGTATATATTTTTGGCTTATATTTTTTGGGTGAGTAACATAAACACTAGATTGTATAAAGAGTTACACATCAATATTGTTTGAACATATTTATTTGGTGGATGAAATATGATTCCAAAATCAAATAATTAGAATAATGAATACATAATGTGAATAAAATGAGAAAATATTGTGAGATTAAATACCCTTAAAAAATGTGTTATATTGATTATAAAATGACACTTGGTGGGACTTTGATCAGCTTACAGGGTAGTTTCATGCTAAGTATCAATGTCCCTAGATTATCTTGTGGAAAGAAATAAAGTAATGATGTGACCCTAATAGTTAAGCTCTTTATTCTTAGTGTTTTATTTCAGTAAAAAATAGAGAGGGAAACCTAATGGTTAAGATAAAGTATGAATAGAGTGTATTTTATCCATATGATATATTGGATAAGGGCTTTTCTCCTTAACTATCTAAAATTCATATATGATATGAATGACATGTTTTTTATAACAGATACAATCATGGGTTATTTATATGAACAAAATGATGTAATCTTTGATGAAGTATGGATATTGGATCACTAATATATATGACGATTTTAAAAGGGGTCATCATTTTAATGGGGTCTCATTTAATAAAATTATTTATTAAAGGGAAATAAAACATGATACTCATTTAATAAAAGTTTCTATTATCGATAATAACACCATTGTCATCAAAATAAACTTTGATATTTATCCTTACTAACGAGTATCTTAATATAATAATATCCTAAGAATATAATTTCAGAGTACTTAATTAAGTATAATTTATATGTTTCAGAGAAAAATATTCCACAATAACCTAGTATTGATTTTATCCAATGGGTAAATCTATATTCTTATGAATCCTGGAATGTCACACCCCTAACAATACCTTGTAAATTATTTTATTATTTCTTAGGAGAATTTTTTTATTTTTCTTGGTCATCAAGAAGTATTTTATGTCTCATAAAATCTATATCATAGGTTACAATAGGTCACACTGTAACCTAATGAGGTCATGCTACGATCAACCCTTGTAACTCTTAGGTTTTTTAGTATGCAAGCCATTACAAACACAAAATGGTGAATCTGATCATTAAATACCATAAAGATTAATTTACTTAGTTTTTATGGGAGTGTGGTCATACTGTGATATAGGTAATCATGACACTACCATGATGGGTCTTTAGGTAGTCACATTATGAAGAAAGTAAAATGTTTACAATGAGCCCTAGGGAAATTTTTAATTTTGTAAAATTACACATTCTTCAATCAAATAAATAACCTAAATTGGGTGTCATCTGCTCCCATTATCTCAAATAATACCATATATCCTTGATAATGGGTATCCATTTTCTTCCCATTCAATTTCAAGCTTCACCCATTGATTCTAGGTGGATTTGCAATGGTAAGACCTTTATTTATTTTATTTATCATATTGTTTCTTATTTATCCATATATCTATTTCTTTGAGGCCATGTTGGATAAAACCCAAGGGTGTAATTTATCTAAATATTTTGTTATTATAGATTTTACTGTGTGTGGGTAGTGTTTTCTGTTTTTTCTAACTCCATATTGATTTTTTTTTCAATCCACACCCACTTTTGTTAGGTGATTCCATACATTGTCCTTTCCTTAAAATAAAATTGATTATTGAGACTTATAAATCTGTTTTCATTAAAATTATACACATTTTTTATACTTTTGTTAGAATTTAGTAAGATATTAAATAATTTTAATATTTTTTCTTGGTTTCAAAGGGGTTTTGTAAAGATTCTTATTATTACAAGATGAAAACTATGATTTTTTACATAATGTGTTTGATAAAATTTATAAATTGTATTTTCAAAAATAAATTAGATATATAAAATGATTTATTATAATATTAAATGATTTTTATGGATTTTATGGTCTTGAAATGTTGTTTAATTAGGTATTTGTTACTCATGGGTTATTATGAGGTGATTTGATAAATTTTTGCTGACTTTTCACATGTGCTTTATTTTTGTGATTTAAATCATATTGTCAAATGATTTTTTGTTCATTTTTATATCATGTAATAGATTTTTTCAAATTTAATATTGGTTCTTTATGATTGAAGATGGGTTTTAAAAGGATTTTTATATTTATAAGTGGGTTCAAAGGATATTTTAGAGTAATTTCCACATTTAATTTTGAAGGCTTGTTTAGAAATTTGAGAAATTGATTTGTGAGTGTCATTAGTTTTAAAAAGTTTTATTTTAGAACTATTTAGAAAGGAAATAACTAGTTAAAAAACCAAGGCTTGGTTGGAAATTTCAATAATTATTTTTATTAAAATGAGATACACCCTCAATTGAATCCCCATATTATCATGGTTTATGTATTTTTAGATATTTATGGGATAATGATGTTTTTATGACAAGTAAGATGAGGATTTTAATTAGGGGGTTCATGAAGGTGGGATTAAGGGATGTTATTTTATGTGTTAAATTATGATTCATATATAATAAATGCTTCCTCATATTTTATCTCTATCAAGATAGTGATCATAGGCATCATAGTGGGCGATTAATTATAATTGTTATACTAGTGACGATGATATTGACTATTATTATAAGGCCCAGAGCCTTAAAACTTACTTAATCTTGATTTATTTCACGATTACGCCTTGAGGATCTTTTCAGGTTTAGAGTTTTAGAGAATTACGTCATAAAACATGCATTACATTCCATATTTAAACTAAGTGGTTAAATAAAAGATAGTATTCATTTTTCCCATCAACAGAAACATATTTAAAATAAAACATGGATTCTTTCTTGACACTTCCTTGACACTATCATCATATCATGTACCGTTCCCTTGACCTGTGAAAAACATTTCAAAAACATGGGATGAGCATAAAAATCTCAGTAAGGGTTATAAAAAGTATGGAAAGGAAACATGAGTACATATATACATAAGAATTAAATCGTACTTTACCCATAAAACATTTGTACTTTAACATAACTCATAAAATCATTAATAAATCATAGAAATCATAAGACATAAAGGTAACTTGAGGCATTCATAACATTCTTAGGTAGGGAGTAACCCTCTTAGTTACGTTTGGAATACCCATCACAGTATATTCCCTAAATCTCTTTGGAGAAACCTTAACGTTTCACTCATTCACGTTACCCAATGCATTGGAGAGCTATATTGGGCTCACCCGCCCTTAGTTTATCATGGAACCACCCGTCTTCATAATAATGCCCAATAGCCTCAACATAATCGTATCACATAAAACATGCATAAAGGAAACATAACATTTCCACCTTTCAATCACAAGATATCAATACAACACATTGATATAAAAAAATTATGAAAACCATTTTCAATACAAAAATAATTAAAAGTAAAACATGGTATTTATTTTTATTTTTTTAAAAAGGTATGGCTTGTAGAGGAAGCCGGAACTCAAATAATGGTCGCGGTGGTGGAGAAGTTGTTGTCGCCGCATACGTACGACAAAAACATTCCCTTTTGTCGTTTAGTAAACGCTTAATATAAAAAATATTCCTTTTGAATAAACATTAAAGTAAAAGGGGTTTATACACCGTATAAAAGAAGGTTGTGTATAAAACACAATATGCCCCAATGAAAGGAGATTGAGAAGAAGTCCCATACCTCGGGTCTGACTTGACTCGGTCATTCTTTAATCTCCTGAATAATAAACTTGAGTTAATTTATACTTGTTTAAGAACCTTTTTCAAGTTCATTATTCCTTTTATATCACTTATTTCCATGTCTTTAACACTATGTAATTATTTATGTTAATAACAGTCGTTTAAACGATCATTGGTACTTGAGAAAAAAATAAACCCTTTATAAATACAAGTTGTTCATGTAACCATTATATCCAGAATGGTATTCATGATGTAGATATCATATATATCATATATATCCAGTACATGCATGCATTTATAATATTACATAACATTTAGAGGTAAGAAATGAAATGCACCGTTCATGGAGACGGTAAGCCGTACGTACGCATGAACGCTACTTCCATTTCTATTTCGTATTTTATGAAATGGAATCATATTGATATAAAGGTATATTATAATTCCAGTTTAATATCATATATAATATCATAACTCCATCCTTTATACGTCCCACATATGGTATTAACAATTCAAATCACTTTGAGGGGGCGGTAGTCCGCACTTCCTTAAATGAAAATATCACGTTTACCCATAATGGAAACCATAAAGGTATGACCAAAATGAAAAATACATAAGATTAAAGAAAACATAAAAATATTATATATCATATATAAATATATTTTCATCTTAATGGCCACCATTGAAGGTGTTAAAAGAATGTTGAACAATCATCGTTTCGGGAGGCATAAATTCGCCATCCACGGAAACAGTATGTTCTTTAACCAATATATGTAGGTGTGTGTAAGTGCAGCTCGAATAATTATTATAAAAACATCATAGTATAAGGAGGATACTGGTTGTGTTACAAAATAAATGAATAAAAAGAGTTTAGGGGGTTGAAGAAGCAAAATAAAACAAAAGGACTCAAGTGAAGACATTACCTTAAAATCGGGTAACTCCCTTCGGATTGAGATCAAAGGCTTCCATGGGAAGACTTCTGCCCAACGTGAGGCTTAAAGGAGTAATAGAGGGAAGTGGAGAGACAAAATGGGCAGTGGTGGGATGAGCCAAAGGCTTTGGAAGTGTGGGTAAGGAGGTAGAGGTGGGGGCCTTTTATAAGAGGAGAGGAGGGGCACTCTCGGAAAGTAAAGAAGTGTTACTTTATTTTAAAATGAGTTTCGGATTCAAAAGGTCCCACATTGATATAATTCGAGGGTAAGGTGATAAGGGTTTGAAATATACCCATCCAATAGGTTATGGACATGTGTAGGTCATAGATTTTACATTATCTTTTCATTTTATTTAAATCCTTTCTTAATGAGGTAATCGCTCCATCATCATGATGTCAAAAATAATTTAATTTATTTAATGTCTAAAAATTATAAAAAAATATCATGATGTAGAAAATATTTTTAGCTTTCTAATGAATATTTATAGTAAAAAATATGACTTTTATATCCCCATTTAAAAATTGTTTTAGTAAAATAACTCATGTTTGTGTCATTTTTACTTTTAACATTAAATAAATAGATATTAATGTAATTTTCCTACCAAAGTGGCTCCATGGGGTCCCCAAGTTGACTCATGGATTCTATTGGTCGTCCATGACACATAAAATAAGGTTAGGACATGTGTCAAGCTAATCTCATATTATTAAAACATTATTCTTACCTTAAATTACACTAATTACCTCTAATCGCGATTAAGAACTTAAAAGTTACTATTCACCAAAAAAATTATTTTAATCTCATTGAACCAAATTTTACTTCTTAATGACAACAATGTATGTTGGATTTTTGAAAATCAAATCACAGAAGTGGAAAATTTTCATTTAAACGAAAAATCAGTTTCTTTAACTACCACTTAGTGGTTTCACTATTCATCAAAAATTGAAGTTTTTCAGAAAAATACCAAAACTTCACCCTAAGCTATATTTGATATTCTGAATTCAAAAATGATGTCTATTTTACAAAATTCAAATCATATAAGTTACATTAATTAATTTAATAATTAATTCCCGCTGTCATGACAAATAGCGTGTTTTTATGAAACAATAAGTATCAAAAGATTGACACCAGTTTACGTCCAATTTCAAAGTGAAATTGATTCCAATGACCACCATTGGATTAAATGGTAAAAATATATTCTAATTTCACTTCAAAAACAATTCAAAATATAATCTAATCATATAAATAAATTAGATTAAAAAGATGTTTTGAATTAAAATACAACATTTTTCACTATTTATTAAAAAATGAACTTTATCGGAAAGTACCAAAAATTCACAAAAAGTAAATTTTGATGTCCCAATCATAAATAATATGTTTATTTTGACAAACATAGATTATAAAATTTTAAAAAGATAGATTTAAAAATGGTCTCCATCAAAAGGCAGAAAAACAATCTTTTAAAAATATTAGTGTATTCCATGCTTAAGATTGGATTTATTCTTATTTTAAGCCTCTAAAACACTATCTAATTCACTAATAGACTTAGATAAAAATATCTATTATTCATTACTTACTTGGGATGTTACATCCTTCCCCCCTTTAGAAAATTACATCCCCGAAATTTATTTACTTATCAAATAAATGGGGGTACTTATCTCTCATTGCATTTTCTAATTCCCATGTTGCCGCTTCCATCATGTGGTTTTTCCACAAAACCTTTACATGATTAATCACCTTATTCCATAACACTTGATCCCTGTGTTCAAGAATCTGGACCGTTTGTTCCTCATAAGATAGGTTCTCTTCCAGCTGAACTACCTCTGGACTCAAAACATGAGATGGATCTGGCATGTACTTTCTCAGCATCGAAACAATAAAAACATTGTGTACCTGAGATAAACTCAGAGGTAAAGCGACTCGGTAAGCAACTGATCCAACTCTCTCCAGAATTTCATATGGTCAAATGAACCTTTGACTCAGTTTTCCTTTCTTACCAAATCGCATCACACTTTTCCATGGTGAGACTTTGAGAAAAACATGATCACCTACCTCAAAAGATAAATCCTTCTTCCTGTTGTCCGCATAACTCTTCTGCCGGCTCTGAGCTGTTCTCATGTGTTTCTGTATCAGCTGAACTTTTTCTGCCAACTCTTCTACCAATTCTGGTCCCATCAACTTCCTTTCACCCACTTCATCCCAGAATGTTGTAGTTCGACACCGCATCCCATATAACGCCTCAAATGGTTCCATCTGTATACTGGAATGAAAACTGTTATTATAAGAAAACTCAACCAAAGAAATATGTTGGTCCCAATTTCCCTGATAATCCATCAAACAAGAACATAGAATATTCTCCAAAGTCTGAATTGTTCATTCTGACTGCCCATCCGATTGAGGATGAAAAGCTGTACTAAAATTTAATTCAGTACCCAATGACTTTTGAAGGCCCTTCCAAAAGTTACAAGTAAACTTGGGATCATGATCGGATACAATGGATAGAGGAACTCCATGCAACCTGACTATCTCTTTAAGGTACATTCAAGAATGTTGATCTAGAGAGAAAGTAGCTCGAATAGGAAGGAAATGAGTAGATTTAGTATAGCGATCAATAATAACCCAGATTGCATTATTACCTCGAGGGGTCTTCGGAAATCCCACAACGAAGTCCATGGATATATTCTCCCATTTCCACTCTGGAACTGGTAAAGGCTGAAGCATCCCTTTTGGTAACTGCCGCTCTGCTTTAACCTATTGACATGTCAAACACTTCATAGTAAAATCAAAAATATCTCTTTTCATTCCATCCCACCAGTAATACTCCCGCAGATCTCTGTACATCTTAGTACTTCCAGGATGAACTGAATACGGAGAACTATGAGCTTCACATAACAACTCTCTCTTAAACTGTGAATCACAAGGCACACATAATCTCTTTCCAAACCTCAAAACACAATCATTATCAATTTTGAATTCAGGCAACTTACCTTTCTGAACCAGCTCTATCTTTTTCTGCAACTCACTGTCTTGCTTCTATGCTTGCTTGATTCTGTATAATAGAGAAGATTTCACTGATACCTAAAACAAAACAGAAGAAAATCCTTCACCAACAACTTATATGCCAAAGTTCATCAAATCCTTAACCAAAGGATCACGTTCCAAATGCAACATTGCTAATGAAGAATTACCTTTTCGACTCAAAGCATCAGCCACTTTATTTTCTTTTCCTGGATGTTAATGAATTGTACAATCATAATCCTTGATTAATTCTAGCCATCTCCTCTATCTCATGTTCAATTCTTTCTGATTGAATATATACTTTAAAATTTTGTGATCGGTATATATTTCACAATTTACTCCATAAAAATGATGCCTCCAAATTTATAAAGCAAAAACTACAGCAGCTAATTCCAAATCATGTGTAGGGTAATTTACCTCATGAGTTTTCAACTGTCGTGAAGCATAAGAAATTACCTGATCATTCTGCATTAGGACACAACCAAGTCCTTTCAATGAAGCATCACTGCAGATAACAAACTCACCATTCCTGGAAGGTAGTTCCAAAACTGGAGCATTCACCAATCTTCTTTTCAATTCCTGAAAACAATTATCACATTCTTCTTTCTAGATAAACTTAACACCCTTCCGATTTAGCTTAGTCATTGGACTAGATAACCGTGAAAAAGTTCTTACAAACCTTTGGTAATAGCCTGCCAAACCAAGGAAACTACGAATCTCTGTTACATTTGTGGGTCTTGGACATTCTTCTACAACCTTTGTTTTTATAGGATCAATGGTTATCCCATCTTTAGAAACAATGTGACCAAGGAAATAAATTTGTTGCAATCAAAACTCACACTTGCTGAATTTCCCATACAATTTCTTTTCTTTTAAGGTTTGCAAAATAACCCTTAAATGTCTTTCATGCTCCTCTTTACTTTTAGAAAACAACAAAATATCATCAATGAAAACCACCATAAACTTATCCAAGAACTCATGGAAAATTCTATTCATTAAGTCTATGAATACAGCAGGTGCATTGGTTATCCCAAAAGGCATTACTACAAATTCGTAATGGCCATATCTTTTACAAAATGCAGTCTTCGGAACATCATCTTCCTTTACCTTCAGCTGATGGTACCCCAATCTCAGGTCAATCTTCGAAAAATATTGAGCTCCCTGGAGCTGATCAAACAAATCATCGATATTAGGCAAATGATATTTTTTCTTAACAATGATGTTATTCAAGGGTCTATAATCAATAAAAAGTCTCATAGAACCATCTTTCTTTTTAAAAAATAAAACAGGAGCACCCCATGGTGATGTGCTAGGTCGAATGAAACCTTTCTCTAATAAATCTTGAATTTTTTCATTCAACTCTAAAAGTTCATTTTGAGCCATTAGATAAGGGGGTTTTGAAATTGGCTTAGCATCAGGAACTAAGTCAACAGTAAATTCAACTTCCCGATCTGGTATTATTCCAGGAAACTCATCAGGAAAAACATCAGGATACTCATTTACCAATGGCACATCATTAATCTGAACAGTTCCCTTGTTTTCAACAATATGTGCAAGGTAACATTCATTTCCATCTTTTAAAAGTTTCTTGGCCTCTTGATAAGTTATCAACAGTAAGGGTTGATTCTTGTACACAAACTGAAAGTATTTCTGAAAAGAAACTTCTTTAGCTCTACAGTCAATCTTAGCATGGTAAATAGAGAGCCAATCCATACCCAGGATAACATCAAACTCTACTAGAGGTAGAACAATAAGGTTTGCAAGTAGGTTCTTTCCACAGATAAGGATAAGAAGATTCTTATAAATTATTTTTTCCTCAACATTTCCCCCAGGTGTTTTTACCAAAAGTTCATGAGTAATTTCTTGAGATGGTATTCCCATTTTACTAGAAATGGTTTCAGAGATGAAAGAATGTGTGGACCCCGAATCAAACAACACACTGGCATAATCTGAAAAAACAAAAAAAGTACCTGATACAACTTCATTTGATGGCCCGACATCTGCAAAAGTAGTTGTAAAGGATTTCACCACCCCTTTCTTATTGTAGTATAACTACTTCCCATCACTCAGGATCTTTGTTGGACACTCATTTGCATAGTGACCCATCTCATTGCACTTAAAACATTTCACTAACTTTAAATCAAATTTGGACTTACCATCACCTTGATCTTTTTTAGTGCAATCACGATCCTTATGTCCCATCTTACCACATCGGTAGTACTTTCCAGAATTCAAGAGACATTCCCCAGCATGCCTTTTACCACATTTATCAAAAACTGGAAACTTAGTTTTCTCACCATCAGACTTTTTTGAAGAATTCTTCCCTTTCTCCTGCCACCTCGGTCTCTTCTTCTGCTGGTTGTTATAGAACACTTGATCATCAGAAAACTCCATTTACACCTTCTCAGCACATTGAACAAGCTTTTCATAAATTTTAAAATCACGAGAAGCTAATGCCCTTCGATATTTTGGTTTTAATCCTGAGTAAAAATGATTGATTTTACTATCAATGTCTCGGATAAAATTTTGATAATACCTTGCCAATCGAGTGAACCTCTCTTCATAGGCAGCCACTGAGTCTTCCTCTTGCCTCAATTACAAGAATTGTTTTTCCATACTAAGTCGAACAGCCTTAGGAAAATACTTCTCAAGAAACATACCTTTGAATTCATCCTAGTCAAGAGCATCAATCTCATCAGCATCCCTTATATTTCTAACCATCGACCACCACTGATCTGCTTCACCCTCCAAACGGTAAATAGCAAGACTAACCTTTTGATTGTATGAACACCCCATGACATCAAAAGTCTTCTACAATGCTTTAATCCACCCTTCAGCTAACACAGGGTCAGATGATCCTCTGAATGATGGGGGATGTTGCCTCATGAAATGTTCCACCAATGACAT
This sequence comes from Viscum album, assembly GCA_963277665.1. Taxonomy (NCBI): domain Eukaryota; kingdom Viridiplantae; phylum Streptophyta; class Magnoliopsida; order Santalales; family Viscaceae; genus Viscum; species Viscum album. The sequence goes on along the minus strand of OY728132.1, from coordinate 23,750,269 downwards.
GTTCCTCTGCGGTTGATCTGGCCGATCGCGTGCATGGATACCACCACCATTTATTGCTTGAGTCAACTGTGCCATTACTGCAACAAACTGTTCAGTTCCAATTCCGACCATCTCAGGATGCTGATTCGGAAGGTTATTTCCTTCTATATTCCTTCCTAGCACTACTTCCCTATTTCCTCTGCGGAAATCCATTCTGAACAAACATGTATTAGATGAAGCAACATGGTAATCTTCAAATGCTATATAATTTCAAAAAAATATATTTTTGGATAATAATTTAATAGAATTATAACTCCTAAAGTTATCTAAACCTCCCTTTGATACCAACTATAAGGCCTCAAGCCTTAAACCTTACTTAATCTTGAGTTATATCAAGATTACACCTGGAGGATCTTTTCAGGTTTAGAGTTTTAGAGAATTAAGTCATAAAACATGCATTGCATTCCACATTTAAACAAATTGGTTACATAAAATATAGTATTAATTTATTCCACCAACAGAACATGGATTCTTTCTTGACACTTACTTGACACTATCATCATATCATGTACCTTTCCCTTGACCTGTGAAAAACATTTCAAAAACTTGGGATGAGCATAAAAAGCTCAGTAAGGATTATAAAAAGTATGGAAAGGAAACATGAGTACATATATACATAAGAATGAAATCATAATTTACCCATAAAACATATGCACTTTAACATACCTCATAAAATCATGAATAAATCATAGAAATCATAAGATATAAAGGTATATTGAGGCATTCATAACATTCTTACGTAGGGAGTAACCCTCTTGGTTACGTTTGGAATACCCATCACAGTATATTCCCTAAATCTCTTCAGAGAAACCGCAACGTTTCACTCCTTCGCGTTAACCAATGCATTGGAGAGCTATATCGGGCTCACCCACCCTTAGTTTATCACAAAACCACCCGTCTTCATAATAATTCCCAAGAACCTCAACATAATTGTATCACATAAAACATGCATAAAGGAAACATAACATTTACACATTTCAATCACAAGATATCAATACAACACATTGATATAAAAGCATTATGAAAACCATTTTCAATACCAAAATAAAAGAAAAGTAAAACATGGTATTTATTTTTCTTTTTAAAAAATGGTATGGCTTGTAGAGGAAGCCAAAACTCAAATAATGGTCACAGCGGCGGAGAAGTTGTTGTCACCGCATACGTATGAAAAAAACATTCCCTTTTTTCATTTAGTAAACGCTTCGTATAAAAAATATTCCTTTTGAATAAACGTAAAAGTCAAAGGGGTTTATACACCGTATAAAAGAAGGTTGTGTATAAAACAAAATATGCCTCAATGAAAGGAGATTGAGATGAAGTCCCATACCTCGGGTCCGACTGGACTCGGTCGTTCTTTAATCTCCTGAATAATAAACTTGAGTTAATTTCTACTTGTTTAAGAACCTTTTCCAAGTTCATTATTCCTTTTATATCACTTATTTCTATGTCATGAACACTATGTAATTATTTAAGTTAATAACGGTCGTTTTAACGATCATTGGTACTTGAGTCAAAAATAAACCCTTTATAAATACAAGTTGTTCATGTATCCATTATATCCAGAATGGTATTCATGATGTATATATCATATATATCATATATATCCAGTACATGCATGTATTTATAATATTACAAAACATTTAGAGGTAAGAAATGAAATGCACCGTTCATGGAGACGGTAATCCGTACGTACGCATGAACGCTGTTTCCTTTTCTATTTCGTATTTTATTAAATGGAATCATAATGATATAAATCTATATTATAATTCCAGTGTAATATCAAATATAATATCATAACTCCATCCTTTATATGTCCCACATATGGTATTAGTGAATCAAATCACTTTACGGGGGCAGTAGTCCGCACTTCTTTAAATGAAGATATCACGTTTACCCATAATGGAAACCATAAAGGTATTCCCAAAATGAAAAATAAAGAAGCTTAAGGAAAACATAAACATATTTTCATCTTAATGGCCAGCTTTAAATGTGTTAAAATAATGTTGAACAATCATAATTTTGGGAGGCAGAAATTCACCATCCACAGAAACCGTATGTTCATTAACCATTAGATGTAGGTGTGTGTAAGTGTAGCTCTAATATTTATTATAACAACAACCTAGTATATGGAAGATAATGGTGTTGTTACAAAAGAAATTAATAAAAAGAGTTTAGGGGTTTGGAGAAGCAAAATAAAACAAAAGGACTCAAGTGAAGACATTACCTTAAAATCAGGTAACTCCCTTTGGTTTGAGCTCAACGGCTTCCTTGGGAAGACTTCTGCCCAAAGTGAGCCTTCAAGGAGTAATAGAGGGAATTGGAGAGACAAAATGGTCAGGGGTTGGCCAAGACAAAGGATTTGGAAGTGCGGGTAAGGAGGTAGAGGTGGGGGCCTTTTATAAGAGGAGAGGAGGGGCACTCTTGGAAAGTAAAGAAATGTTACTTTATTTAAAAATGAGTTTCGGATTCAAAAGGTCCCACATTGATATAATTTGAGGGTAAGGTGTTAAGGGTTCTAAATCCACCTATACAATAGGTTTTCGACTTGTTTAGGTCATATATTTTACATTATCTTTTCATTTTATTTAAATCCTTTATTAATGAGGTAATCACTACATCATCTTGATGTCATAAATAATTTAATTTATTTAATGTCTAAAAATTATAAAAAAATATCATGATGTAGGAAATCTTTTTATATTTCTAATTAATATTTATGGTCAAAAATATGACTTGTATAACCCCATTTAAAAATTGTTTTAGTAAAACAACTCATGTTTGTGTCATTTTTACTTTTAACATTAAATAAAAAGATATTAATGTCATTTTCCTACCAAAGTGGCTCCATGGGGTCCCCAAGTTGACCCTAGGATTGTCTTGGTCGGCCATGACACATCCAATAAGGTTAGGACATGTGTCAAGCTCATCTCATATTATTAAAACATTATTCTTACCTTAAATTAGACTAATTAACTCTAATCACGATTAAGAACTTAAAAGTTACTATTCACCAATTTTTTTTTAATCTCATTGAACCGCATTTTACATCTTAATGAAAACCATGTATGTTGTATTTTTGAAAATCAAATCACAGAAGTGGCAAAGTTTCATTTAAATGAAAAATCAGTTTCTTTAACTACCACTTAGATGTTTCACTATTCATCAAAAATTGAAGTTTTTCAGAAAAATACCAAAACTTCAACCTAAGGTATATTTGATATTCTGAATTCAAAAATGATGTCTATTTTAAAAAATTCAAATACTATAAGTTACATTAATTAATTTAATAATTAATTCCCACTGTCATGACAAATATCGTGTTTTTATGAAACAATAAGTATCAAAAGATTGACATCAGTTTAAGTCCAATTTCAAAGTGAAATTGATTCCAATGACCACCATTAGATTAAATGGTAAAAATATATTATAATTTCACTTAAAAACCAATTCAAAATATAATCTAATAATATAAATAAATTAGATGAAAAAGAGGTTTTGAATTAAAATACAACATTTTCACTATTCATTAAAAAATGAACTTTATTGGAAAAATACCAAAAATTCACACAAAGTAAATTTTGAGGTCCGAATCATAAAGAATAAGTTTATTTTGACAAAAATATCTTCTAAAACTTTCAAAATATAGATTTAAAAATTGTTTTCCATCAAAAGGCAGTAAAACAATCTTTTAAAAATATTAGTGTATTACATGCTTAAGATTGGATTTATTCTCTTTTTAAGCCTCTAAAAAAATATCTAATTCAATAATAGACATAGATAAAAATATCTATTATTCATTACTTGGGATGTTACAATTATCCATTAGGATCAGAGTTGTACCAACCACGGGGAGTTCCATCTATGAGTCCAGTTAGAGTAAACTAGGAGGTTATTTTCTATGAGTGCACTGATGATATAGAAGATGGTTCCACCCAAGTATGTCTAGGATCATCTTACTGGACATTTAAGATTTTCCCATGATTGAATATACCTTACCGATTTATATTTACTATTCTATAGTTTCAATTATATTTTACTTTTTTATTAGTGTTCTTATATGATATATTTTTTATGATATATCAATATATCATGATTATACTATGATTTTATTTTAATATAATTTATTACTACATCCCTCATTTATCATAGTTTTATTTTCCAAATTTTCCTAATATATAGAATTTAATATTTTATTATTATAGTTTATTTATCTGGTTAATATTTATTTTATTATATTTTAGTTATATCATTTATTGTTGTAACGTCCTGGGTTTTTGGGTCGGGTCGAAAACCTCTCCCTTTTTAAATTTTTGGAATTGGTGGATATGATAATATATTTTTAATTAATTGGATCTTAATTACAAGAGTTTCATCAAAATAATATATGTTTTAGGAAGGGATTATAGGTTTTTTAAGGCCTTATGTTTTTATAAGGGTTTTAGGTGCATTGGAGTCCCAAATACCCAGTTTTTGGACTAACAGGTTGAGGCCCCTGGTTGATATATAACCATGATGCATCTAAGATAAAATTGAATAACCTCATTTTAAACCGATCCATGGTTTAGAAAACAATGAGGGGTAAGGAAAACATCTGTGTGATAAAATAAGTAGTTTTTTATAGAGGTATTTCTCATGGATTCCACATTGTTATGGAAAATTGTGCACAAGAAATAAGGGTAGTTCCACTTAAGAAGTAACTCATCACTATATCTTGTACGATTGGTGCACATTTTGGAAAACCAAGCGAGCTATCAATCAAAAACCTTAAAAATTGTAATAATATGGGGTTTACCCTTTTTTCTTTTCTTTTTTTCTTATTTTCCCCTCTTTCTTCATTTGTATGTTGCATAGAAATAGTGGAGGAAGCCCTGAATTTTATTTCTCCAAGGTTCTAATATAGAATTTCCATACTTCTTTCATTATTGAATCTGTTGGTGGTGTTGGATCCTTCTCAATAGGTCTCTCTTCACCCATGACTCTTTTCTTCTTTGAACTCACATCATAGAACCCTAAATTTGTTTAAATTATTTTTCCCTATTTTCATGGTGTTCAAAAAAAACTACAATTTCTTCCAAATCGGTCTGAGTTAGAGGCTAATACCAAAAATGCCTATGTCTATGACCCAAAGGTAGGTAGTTCAAACCTTTCTCTGCCTTTTGAAGTTTATTTGGGGGGTTTGGATTTTATAATTCAGTTGGGTATTTGATAAAAACCCATTTTTAATTGAATGATTGATGTTATATTGATGGTATGAGTTTAGAGGATATATTTGGGAATGCCCAAACCTCATTCACACATGAGAGGCTTGGTTAGAGGTTGTTGAACACTTGTGTAGTTTGGCTGGGGTGAGTTTCTTTAATTTAATTATTTTAATTATTCAATTTGAAGTGAATTATATATATATGGATAGAATATTATGTACAGTGATGCATGGGATCCAGATGAGCTCGGCCCAAGGAATTGAGGTGGCATAACCATCAGGTTTGAGTGGATGTGATCATTTGGTTGGGATTTCCCTGGGTTACTTGGGTGATGTGTTCACCATTTGGGAATCATATATGTTGGTTGAGGTAGCGAGGCCACCATATTGAGGTCATGGACCATGATATTGGATGGAATGTCCATCCCACTTGAGCAATATGGTTTCAGGGGAACAAGGTGCTGAAGTTGGTGTGGCTTAGGTAGTATTTGGTGATTATCGCTCACCTGTGATTGGTTGAAGTACCGTTGGAGTCTTGTGCACATAGTTTGAATCGGTGATGAGGTGGGTTTGACTACTCGTGCAGGTAGAAACCCTTTATAGTGTATGTTAGGTATTTGGTTTGGGGGTGCTTTCTAAAGAAAGACACATTGAAGGTGAGGAGCCTTTGGATGATAGCATTGAGGCTATAAGTTGGTGGTTAAGGCTCACCGTAGTGAGGCCATTGGGCCTAAAATATTTTGGGAGGAAAGAGATAACCATTCCACATGATATTATGCTATGAGACGATGCATATTTTTATTTGAGTAAATATATTTCTTTGATTTTAGACAATAGGATTTGAGATGACAAGTTCTTTCAAGCAGGGGTTGGAGGGACTAGGGTTCTATTTCTTGGGCATGCCTATAAGACGTTATTGAATTAATTTGGGACATCAGGGGTTGGTTGGAATGAGTTTTTGAGTTTCATATCTAGAGGGTGAAACTGGAGAGTGCACCTAGGATATTTGATATCAAGGGATACCTTGGTTTATGGGCCCATAATCCTCTCATCTTCAGTGATTCTGGCGTTGGCCAAAGCTGGTAAAAACTGCTTGGTAGCTATTGAGAAACATGGATGTTTGTTTATATTTATTCAAATATCATGAGTGTATTACATTATTTAATGTTATTTATATATTCATAAACACTTATGTTGGGTATGTACATGTGGTTGTTATCCTACTAAGACTCATTCTCACACCCTACATAGGCCCTTCAGGATGCATATAGGATTCATGATTTTACATTCAGGTAAGGGTTCAGCCTCTATAGATGGATCATAGTAGAGTTATAATTGATGAATGGATATTTAAGTTGAGGTTCCTACATCATTTGGAGTTTTTGTTTTGTTTCCTTTTGTAATGTAATTTTTTTTATATATATGTAATTACTATTGGTTAGCCATTAGAGGCCCCTTATGGATATTGATATATCTGACCTACATTGGATGCATGATATCTTTAGTAGCTTCAAGTGGAATGTTTAGATATTCCCTTATTTAGTTGTTGTTATTTATTTATGATTATGCTATTGCTTATAATAGACCGTGCTTCTGCATTTGGAAGGTCTAGTTCGAGTTAGTAGAGTCCTTCCTTCTACTACATGTTATGTATATATTATAGGACCATTATTATATCATATATAGAGAGTATAGTATTTCCACGTTACCCTATTCACACCCTTACTACTATTTAATATCATTTTAAATTTGGGGTGGTGCACCTAAGTCAAGTGGCACCAGGCTCGAAAGCACTATTCATGTAGCTAATCTGGTTGGGGATGCAACAAATGGTATTAAAGGTGGTTTATTTTATCTATTTTTTGATATTAATATTAGGATTATGGTAGATTTTATATTATTATGTGGTTATAATTGGATTCATATCTCGTTCTTGGGTGCTTTTTTTCCCATGTACGAGGGGCGGACTGAGTTACCATGGGTGGTAATTGCGGTTATGTTTTTCTTGTTTTTCAATTTATATGATTTAGACCATGAGTGGAATTATTGGATGTGGTTATTAACTATTAATATATGTGAATTTTTTTCATTTATGGAAAAGGATTAGATGTTAGACCCTTGGCCCGGTATATAAAGGGGTGTTGTTGTGTTTGTTATTCATGTTTATGGTTTTAATAGGCACATGATAAGATGTTTTAATTATGTAAATCATGCACCTGTGTTTTTTTTGTGAAATGTGATACATAAACATTTGTATGTTATAGGATATATATAAATATTTATATATATATATATATATAGATTTTTTTTATGTGATATGGTCATGGATGTTATAAGAGCAGACATGTATGATTAAATGGGGTGATGTTGATCACTAGGTTCGGTGATGAGTTCATCCATTTGCGGAAACATCGGTTTTAGGATAGGAATGGACTAGGGTATATTTGATACTTTGATATAATATGGTTAGGTAAAGAAGCCATGAGTCCATAATTTGTTGTGGCATTTTTGTGGTAGGGAAGGTTAAGGGTAGTTAGTTAACATCGCATGTTACTACTTTCCTTATATGTGATGTATATATATATATATGTTATCTTGACTGTCTGGCCGTGTAATGATATTTAGTGTGATTACACCTAGATGGATTAGAGGTATTGTTATACAGGTAAGGATAGGGTGTCACTAGAGCATGATTAGGTTGAGACCCCTGAGGGTCAGGCATATCAGGTACATGATCAGGCTTAGGTATAGGGCCTAGTGTAGGTGGGGAAACCAATTGATTTGATAGTGCTTGGGAAGTGGCTTGATGAGTGGATTAGAGTGAGCCTGGTAAGCATGATCTAGAGTATCAACAGGGGTTCCCATGGTGAAGAGACTTCGATGGAACACCTCACTATGGAGTTCCTATTATAACACCCTCATCTTTTTTTGAATGAGGGGGGTTCATAGATGAATGAGAATTGGATGAAGTCTAGGAATATGATCTTCAATTTTCTAGAGATGCCTCTAGGGAAGAGGGAGAAGCTGGAATCCTATATCCATAGAGGACTGGCTAAGAGTTTGTTGGATGTGCAGGTGCAGGTAGGTAGACACAAGGGACTAGCCAGGATGAACTTTGAGACCAGGTTCTTTGAGAATTTTTTCCCAAAGAATCTGAATGTAGAGAGAGATCGAGATTTGTTGAGCCTTTAGTAGGGTAAAATTTTCATCATGGAATTTACAATGATGTTTACCAAATTTTCTTTTGTTTCACCTGACATAGTGAGAAACAAGACCTCGAAGGTGAGGTGCTTTGAGTATGGTTGACGGAACACCGTTTAGTTGCAGGTAAACATATTTAGGTTAGCCTCATTCTCATAGGCTGTGAACCATACACTCATAGGTGAGGGGAAATTGATTGACCAGTCACATTCAAACATGGTGATCGATTTAGGTATTTTCAGTGCAGAAACATTAAATATCAGGAAGTGGGGTTGGGGTGAGTTATACTAGGGAAGTAAGGACAAGGACTCATGCATACCACCTTGAAGTGGATCATTGATGGATTTCTTTGTCTGTGGGAAGAAAATACATATACATACATTGTATGAGAAACCTACAAAGGTGTGTTAGGAATGCGGTCAGGTTGGGAACCTCAATAGGTTCTATCGAAATAATTCATGGATAGCCGAAAGTTAGGGATATGGACATACTCAGGGTTTTGAGGTCAGATCAGGTTCGGTATGAGGTGATGGTAGTCAAGGTTCAGCTGCACACATCGGTCATGGAAGAGATAGATTGACCCATTAGTGGGTTCAATAGCTTGTGGCTGGTGCAACATTATAGGAAGGTTTGGATTCCATCAGTCTTTCATCTGGCCAGGTACATGCCTTTGAGCTACTAGGATCTAAGTAGGTTGGTGAGATAACAATGGTTAGAGGTACGCTGTGGGTGTAGCGATTATTTTTTGTTTTATTTTTTCATGTAATTTATAGGAATGTTTTTTTTATCATTTGTGTTTCATGAGATATATGTATGGACTAACTAGATACTTTTTATTAGTTTAGAACTCACTCAGGTGCATTATATATATATATGTATGTGGTATGTGACACTGGGATCTATGTGATCATTGATGGATGCATGTTTATTATGGTTCATTGGAATCTAGGCATCAAGTAGATATGGGTTAACTGTGGCGTGTTGTCCTTCATGCATCCTTGAAATATAGAACATGATTGAGGTGTGAGGCACAAAGGTTTAATTTGAACATATATGAAGATATTGGGCCTCACGTGTGCCATGCAATCCATGGAAATAAGGTGGAAATTTATGTGATGTGGGATCCTAACGGGAGTCAGATATGATACGGGAGCACTAGATGAGGTGTAGGAGAGATGATGTATCATAGGTGGACTTTTGAGTTTGGGAATTGGTCAATGGAATATTTATGGATATGATTTTTTGTCAGGATGTGACAGTGGTAGGTAACTCTGAAGGTGGAGACCCCCCCTTGAGGTAATTTTCCTATACCCTTTTCCCCTTTCCTATTTTATTTTTTATCCATCCTTTTCCCCTTATTATTCATTTATGGGATATGTAACAACAGTGGAGGAATCTCTCCATTTTCATCCCCCTATTTTCTAAGATATAATCTCCATCTGACCTATATTCTATAATCCTTTGGTGGATTTTGATCAGTCTTAGTATGTCTCCACTCACCCATAACCCTCTTCTTCTTTTCCTAGTCCTCGTGGAGTAATAAATACATTTGCGTCATTTTCCCTATTTTCTGGGTGTTCGATGGAAACTCTAATTTATTCCATACCGGTCATAGTTAAAGGCTAGTACTAGATGTGCCTAAATATTCAACCCTGAGGTTGGTGGTGCATAACTTTCTTCATGTTTTCTCGGTCAATTTGGGGGTGAATCTTTTAGAGTGTCATTAGGTTGTTGATAAAACCCCATTTTTAATTCAATGATTGATGTTAAATTGATGGTATAACCTTATAATAATCCATTAGGCATGCCCAAACCTTATTTGCTCATGAAAGGATGGGCTAGATTCCTTTAACCACCTAGGTAGTATGAAAGGGATGTACTTCGTTAATTTAATTGATTTTTTATTCATTTAGAAGTGAATTATTTATATATTTGAATTGATTATGATGTATAGTGATCAACGGGATCAACAAGGGATCAAACTGAGGAATTAATGTATCATGGACATCGAGTTTAAGGTGATGTGATCATTTGGTTAGGCTTAACTCAGATTACTTGGGTTATGTGATCACTGGTTGGGATCACATGCATTAGTTGAGGTAGTGAGGCTACTAGATTGAGGTCATGACCCATGATATTAGATGGAATGACCATCATACTTGAGTGACATGGTTATAGGGGAACGAGGTGCTAGAGTTGGTGCGACTTAGCTACTATTTGGTTATTTCAACTCACCTATGATTGGAAAAAGTTCTATTGGAGTCATGTGAAAATGGGTTGACTCATAGATGAGGTGATTTTGAAAACTTATGTGGGTAGAGGCCCTCGTTAGTGTGACTTTGGTATATAGTTTGTGGGTTATTTCCATTGAAATCCATGGGGAATGTGAGGATCCTTCAGATGATACCATTGAGGCTATTATTTGGGGGATAAGGATCACTGTATTGATGCTATTTGGGATGGAATATTTTGGGGGGATGGAGATTGAAGTTCCTCATGATGTCGTGATATGATATGAAAGGGATTTTTACTTGAGGATATATATCATTATACATTCGAACATCAGGATTTGATCCAAAGGATGGTTTCAAACAAGGGTCTGAGGGAACATAATAACAACCCTACTCTTTATTTCACACTTAGACATAATTTATTATATAAAATATTCACTTAATACAACATAGAATATTAGTAGGTATAGTGTCTTTGTGGATTGGGAACATTACATGACAACTTAAAACATGAAACAGAAATATTTATTGAAAACTTCGTTTACATGACCACACTCATTCCTTCGTACTTAGCATTACATGGGATAACCTGAGGACATGTACAAGAAAAGGATGAGCTATAAAGCCCAATAAGGGTTTAAAAAAGTCATAACATGAAGAATACATTACATTTTAGGAAATAGGAATATCAATTATGTATAAGAGAAACATGAACATAAAGGCATGATATATAATGATTATAATTACATGGAAATGTGGAAACAACATTTAGAAATATTTTAGCATGATACAAGGCTCATTGAACATGTATCATGAGTAAAACCTCATTTAAATTGAATTAGAATGCGTAAAACCTTATTTCACTTGACGTATCATGATACTAATCTTTACCCAATGCATTAGAGTGCTATCTAGGCGCACCCTTCTTAATCATTTCATTTCATGTATAAGTGTGTCACATGGATCATACAACATGGAATAATAAAAAATCTTCATTTATTCCATGATAAAGAAATGTGGAATACATACATAAAACTATATAAATAAAAAGTAAATGTGCAAAAAGGTGAATACCCTTTATAGAAAATTGGACATGGTATTCACTACACAATGACTTTGGCTAGGGAAATCACGGTGCTTTTTTGGTAGCATAAAAGCAAAACATAAGAGTTCAGAAAAAAATGGTTGATGGGAGATAAAGGGTTATATCATCATATTTAAATGAAATGGACATTAATGGGTTAATATAGATACATATTAAAACATATTTAATGGAATTTAGATGCATAATAAAAAATAAGTTCTTGAAAGTAAATGAGGGGAGAGAAATCCCTTACGAAATTTCAGCATAGTAATAGGTGTAAATGAGAGGAATTAATGAGAGAAGAAGTGGTCTATCATGACTAAAAAATAAAGAGGGATGTATAGTGGAGGTTCTAAATCATACCCTAAAATTTTTAATTGAAAATTAAAGGATATAAAAACAAAATGAAATTTGGACAAAAATTAGAAAGGAATAAATCCCTTACTTGGAAGTGTGATCCCAAAGGCTTGGGAGTGGCTTGAGAGAGGCTTCTTGGGAGATTGAGGCACCTTGGGTGGAATATTGAGAGAGTAGGAAAAGGTTTTGCTGAGGTCCAAGTATTTTAGTGAAGAAAAAGTGGGATCTTGGGTGGATTTATATAGGAAATGAGTGGGAATTATTTATTATTTAGGGTTTGGACACCACACATTAAAATACTCAAAACCAAAAAACAACCCATGGTTTTTGAATATAGTTTATGAAAAAGGGGAGTAGAGAAAATTATTTTATAGGGCCAATGGTTGGACTTCTTAAAATATTAGGCTTGCTTATGTGGAGGTGAGTCACACTCTCAAGGATAATGTTCGAAAAGGTTAAAATATTTTATCAACCTTGGAGGGTCCACTAAAGCTTTGTAAAATAAATAAAACAAACCTAAAATCACATTATTATTAATAGTAAAACATATATTGGACGAAAATACTATTTATAGTATTTTATTACCTCACTATTAGGTCATTATGATGTCATAAAACACATTATATAATTAAACGGTATTTAATTTTTACACAAAAATTTGACTGGCTCAAAGAATTATGAAAAATTCACCATTGGATAATTTTGATGTCCTGATTCAAAAAATAATATTAATTTTATCTAAATAATTTTCGAAATATTTTAATATTTACTTCTAAAATTAAAACAGGCATTTATAAAAAATTCATGGGTTTTGACAAAAAATGGCTTTCAAGCCTTAATAAAAATTACAATTGTATCCCCCTAAATTATATGATCATTTATATTTAATAAAATGAAATTTATTAATAATATTTTACTAAAATATTATTTAATTCAAAAATCCATTAATTTATAAAAATAGATTTCTTAATTGAATATGAACTTAGAATACTATTTATGCTTTAAAAACTATTTACAAAGTAAGAATAACAAAATGATTGTATATTATTTATTATATACCAAAATAATGCACATAATCGTAGTACTAGGGTCTTATTATATAATCCCTTATAACACCCACATAAGGCCTAAGGGTATGGTGTGCAATGGTGACATACTTTTGGGGTGGGTTAGATAACAATGCTAGTTTGGTAATCTCTATCAACTTCCACATCTCCCATAGGCAGTTCTATTCAAGATTAATGTGTTGAAGATTGGCTTGTGATTGGTCAAGAGTGAAGCTCAGTGATGCCGCCTCCTTTCCGAGCTCTAACAAATGGGCTCCATATGGATCAGTTCTTTGGAATGAGGCCATCACATCCTTTTTCTGAGTAAACTAGATTTTTTAAATCCCTATATTTATACTAATCAATTGATCACTATTCAATGACTATATTAGAAATAGTAAAAATTATTAACGGTACATCAAAATAAAAAATCATAAAAATAAATTAGTGAATACGTTATATAACCATTTTACATAATAATACATTTGATTATATCCAGAGGAATAAATTTTTGGGTCGTTACAATCTTCCCTCATTAAGAAATTTCTCCCTCAAAATTTCCTTTTCCCACACTTAAACAGATGAGGGTAACTCTACATCATCACTTCTAATGATTCAGACGATGCTTCTTTAAACTTGTGGATTCTGCATAACACTTTCACAATGGGAATTGTCTTATTTTTTATAACTATTTTCCTAAGATATAATATCTTCACCAGATTTTCTTCATAGGAGAGGTCATTCTAAAATGGAACCACCTCTAGATTGAGTACATGTGATGGTTCAGGTATGTACTTCCTTAATAGTGATACATGGAATACATCATGTACTTGAGATAGTTTTGGTGGGAGTTCTAGTCGATAGGGAACTGCTCTAATGCGATCAAGGATCTCAAAATGGCTGACGTACCTTGGACTAAGCTTTCCCTTCTTCAAAAATCTTATAACTCTCTTCAAAAATGATATACAAAGGAATACCATGTCTCCAACATCAAACTCTAGGTCTCATCGATGATTATCAACATAGCTCTTTTGACGACTCATACCAACTTTAATGTGATACTGGATGGTCTTAACCTTCTCCACCATTTCTTTGACCATTTCTGAACCTAGGAGTTTTCACTCCCAAACTTCATCCCAACATGATGGTGTTCTGCACCTTTTCCCATAAAGGTATTTATAAGGATCTATTTGGATGCTTGAATGAGAACTGTTGTTGTAAGAGTACTAAACAAGAGAAAGATGTTGGTCACATCCTTCTATTATGTCCATTGAGTATGCTCTCAATATGTCCTCAAGTGTTTGTATAGTCTACTCAAAATGACCATCAGTTTGAGGATGATATGTCATACTGAAGTTCAACTCAGTATTCAGAGCATGTTGAAGACACTTCTAAAACTTATTGGTTAATATTTTATATTGATCTAATATAATAGATAGTGGTACTCCATGAAACCTTAACAATTCTCTGATATATATCCATTCCAGTTAATCAAATGGGAAATCCTCCTGAATTGCATTGAAGTGTGTAGTTTTTGTATGATGATCCACAACAACCCAAATAGCATTGTTTCCATTGTATGTATTCAGAAGTCTGGTGAAAAAGTCCATGGGGATGTTCTCTCATTTCTATGAAGGTATGGGTAATGGTAACATTATCCCCTTAAACTTATGGCTCTCAGCCTTCACTTGCTGACATACAAGGCACTTTGATGTATACTCAGTGATCTCATTCTTCATTTTATCCCACTGATAATTATATCAGAGATCTTGATACATCTTTGTGTTTCTTGGGTCAATGGAGAAATTAGAATTGTGTTCATCATCAAAAAGATCATTCTTTAACTCTGAATTTGATGGAACACATTCTCCTGTCCCAAATCTCACAATTCCTTCTTAATTAACATTAATTTCTAAGTATTTTCCTTTTTTGATAGTTTCCACTTTCTTCTGAATTCCCACATCATCCTTTTGAGCATCCTTTTTCATTTCCAAAAGATAAGGTTGATAAATAATTTCTGAAAGGATTGATGATGTACCCTACTTTATGATTCCTATGTCCATCTTCATCAAATCAAAGAAGATTGCATCCTTTTAAATTCTCATCAATGATAGAATTGTTGGGTCCTTTCAACTTAGAGAATATATCACCTTGTTCGCTTTCTTAGGGTGGTAATATATTGAGAAGTCATAGACTTTTATTAGCTCTTACCATCTTCATTGGAGCATGTTTAACTCTTTTTGTGTGAATATATACTTGAGTCTTTTGTGATCCGGGTATATTTCACACTTCTCCCCAAAGATGTAATGTCACCAAATTTTCAAAGCCAAGATTACAACAGCCGACTCCTGATCATGTGTTGGATAGTTTTTCTCATGAACATTCAATTTACTTGAAGAATATGTAATGAATTTTTCATTTCTCACAAATACACAACCCATGACCTTTTTCGAAGCATCACTAAATACCAAAAAAAGTACTTACTTGTGGGTAGTGTGAGCACGGGTGTAATGATAAGCCTCATTTTCAACTCATTGAAGCTCTCTTTGCATTCGTCACTCCATGAAAACATGACTCCCTTATGAGTTATATTGTTAATAGGGTTGGAAAATTGTGAGAAATTTCTCACAAATCAGTGATAATATACAGCTAACCCCAGGAAGCTACAGATATCTATTACCAATGTTTTCCTTGACCATCCCTCATTTCCAGCTTTCTTGGAGGAATCCACATATATTCCTTTTCTTGTGATGATATGACCCAAGAATGAGACCTCCTTCAACCATAGCTCACAATTACTGTACTTTTCATAGATATTCTCCTTTCACAAGGTCTCTATTACAGTTCTTAGATGTTCCTTATACTCCTCCATGTTTTTAGATTATATTATAATATCGTCCATAAATACTACCACAAATTTTTCAAGGTAATATCTAGAGACTCTATTCATCATGTCCAGGAAGATTGCTCGAGCATTACTTTTCATATATATTCTCCTTTCACAAGGTCTCTATTAGAGTGCTTAGATGCTCCTCATACTCCTCCATGGTTTTGGAGTCTATTAGAATATCGTCTATAAAGACTTCCAAAAATTTGTTGAGGGAATATCTAAAGACTCTAATCATCAAGTCCAAGAAGATTTCTGGAGCATTAGTGAGTCCAAAAGGCATTACTATGAATTCATAGTGCCTATATCTTGTACGAAAACCAGTCTTGGGGATATTCTCCTTCTTCACCCTTACTTGATAATATCTGGACTGTAGATCCACCTTATAGAAGTATTGTGCTCCCCAAAGCTGATCGAATAAGTCATCAAATAATAAATAGAAGACTTTTTTTTATTTTTATTTTTTTGAGCTCATGAGAATCATTGAAAAGGAACATTTACCCATCCTTCTTCCTGGCAAGGAGGACTGGTTTACCCCATGGTGAAGCACTTAGCCATATAAAACCTTTATAAAGGTTCTCCATTAGTTGTTTATTATGCTCCTCAAGCTCCACAACAACCATTTTATATGTAGTATTGCATATTGGTAATTCCCTAGGTATATGATCAATTAATAAATCAACATATCTTCTAGGAGGAAGATCAAACAATTCCTCGAGAAACACTTTAGCAAATTACCTCACTATAGGCATGTCTTCATGGATTGTTGCTTACTTATACTCAATAATCTAAGTAGGATAACCGTGATCAGAGGGAAGTAATATCAACACTTGATTCTAAGTAATATTCATACTCCTCCTTGAACTTATATAGAATTGGGAGTTAATTCACCATATGAAGAGTGATTTCCCTCTCATGACAATTTTTGTTGGTTCTATATAAGGAAAGCCAATCCATGCCAAAAATTTCATCAAATTCCACTAAAGGAAGTATAATGAGGTTCATCAGGAAGTTCAGTCCACAAATTATGATAGAGAAGGAGTTATATTCATGGGATGAAATGATTTCCCCATTTTCCATTATCAGAGAGATATTTTATTCCATAACTTGTGGTGGTGTTGGGATTGTTCAACAAAATATTATGAATATAAAAGAATGCATATAACCAAAATAAAAAAATACACTCACTATTCTAGAATTAATAACAAGATTACTGGTCACCACTTTGTTATTGGGGTTCACTACGGTGGTAGTGATGGAAAATGCTCTCCCTTGCTCCCTTGGAGGTTGTTGGTTGCCTTTGAAACCCCTTCTCTTAGGGAATTGGGTTGCAACGTGCTCGGGTTCTTGGTAGTTGATGTAATGAACAATTCATTGAGGGTCAAATAAAGAGTTCCTCTCCTCTATCACAACCGTAGTTTTTTTTTGTCAGCAGTTAATGGACATGTGCACTTCTCCTCCACACCTAAAGTGGGGTGCTGGATTTTCATAGCACCATTGGATTTATCCATTAGACTACAAGAATTAAAGTACACATTACACTTCTTATCCCCAAGATAATCTTGATATTTGTTGATCTCTATTTCAACTTTAGGGAACATTGGGCAATTTCCTCATAGCTCTCAAAATCACCGATTAGTAGGGATTTTCGTGGGCTAGGTTTTATCCCACCAAAAAAGAGGTCAACCATGAATTAGTGGGTAACAATAAAGATAGGGGCATATCTTTCCATCCTTGTAAAGTTTTTCTCGTATGATCCGATGGATTACTCATCTTTTTTCTTGAGGGAGTTGATGTCCCTTTCAATATTAAGTAAGATGGTGCGAGGAAAAAATTTGTCAAAAAAATATTTTCTAGAAATCCTTCCGTTCCAATGCCTCAATATCCTCCTCAAGATTCATATTTTTTTTATCAATTTCCACCATTGATCAGATTCAACCACCATATGATAAGCATCAATAAGTACCTTATCCTGTTTAGAACATTGAAGGATGGAGAAGATCATCTCAATGGAGTTGATACATTGTTCGGATATTGAGGGATTAAATGATCCATTAAAAGTTTAAGGCCTTTGTTTAATGAATCTATCGATTTTACTTGTTCTTTATTTAGGGGATTTGAATTTTTCTCTTGACCCATGTTTCTATTCAAAACATGAGTTAACCAAGAAAGTATTATGAAAAAGTTCCTGATTATCGCTCCCATCAGATTGGGTATTTCATTAGAATAGTCGTCACATTGATCTTTACATCGATTGTTAGCCCGAGTCATCCTATTATTGGCCATTGTATGGAATAAAAGGAAAGTTAGGGGTAACAAATAAAGGGTAATATAATGAAAAAATTAGATGACTTATAAATTACTTTTATTTCTTTAACTTACGAATTTACAAGCTTCAATCTACGTTATCCATGATCTACTTCCCAAAATATATTCTTAAGGTATTTTTTATTACCTTAATAATTGTTTGTACAAAGCTTATGAATTTACCAAATCATATCCCCCAGGAGTTTCATAACTATGAGTGCAGTAAGACCGATTTTCGTGCACTGGTTCTTATTTGAGTCTATCACAAAGCGGTGTTTTTGGGTTTTACTCCTAGATAAATCTGTGCCAGAGCCTCCTTGGCCTAATCATATCCACACATGGATGTATTTTCTTGATAATCCACTTACTCAATACTCATAAAAATTTAGGGAAGTTTTTTATTATACATAGTCTTATTCCTAAGGCTTTCACTAGGGTTTTCTAATTCTAATCCCAAAAATAACTAAACCTAACCCCTGATACCCACTATAACAACCATGTTCTTTAGTTCACACATAAACATAATTTATTACATAAAATATCTACTTGATACAACATAGATGATCAGGATGTAGGGTGTCTTTGGGGATTAGGAACATTACATAACAACTGAAAACATGAAACACACATCTTTAATGAAAAATTCTTTTACATGACCACAAACATTCATTCATACTTAACAATGCATGGGATAACCTGAGGACATGCATATGAAAAAGGTGATATATAATTCCAAATAATTTAGTAAAAAAATTCAAAACAAAAATAATATAGTAAATTTTAGGAAATAGGTATATCAATGTAGAATAAGAGAAACACGAACCTAAAGGCATGATATAACATGATTATCATAACATGGAAATGTGTAAACATCATTTAACCTGATTTTAGCATGACAGAAGGCACATTGTACTTGGATAATTACTAAACACTCATTGAACTTTATGTATCATGGTAATAATCATTACCCAATGCATTGGAGAGCTATCAGGGCACACCCTTTTTAATGATTTCATTTCATGCATTAGTGTGCCACATGGATCATACAACATGGAATCATTCAACATCATCATTTATTCCATGATAAAGTAATGTGGAATACATATATGAAAATATATAACCAATAATTGAATGTGCATAAAGGTGAATAACCTTGATAGGGAAATGGGCATGATATTCACTACACAATGTCTTTGGCTTGGAAAATCACGGCATAATTTCAACAGAATAATAGTGTGACATAAGAGTTCATAAAAATGGTTGATGAGAGAGAAATGGGTTTCTAATCAAATTTACCTAAAATTTAAAATAATGGGGTCATATAGATAAATGTCCCATCATATGTAATGGAATTTAGACGCATAATATAAAGGAAGTGATTGAATGTAAATGAGGGGAGAAAAATCCCTTACGGAATTTCGGTATAGTAACAGGAGTACATGGGAGGCATTAATGAGAGAGAAAGAGGTCTCTCATCATTTAAACATAAGTAGGGAAGTATAGGGGAGGTGATAAATCATACCCCAACAATTTTAATTTAAAATAAAAGGGTATATCAACATAATGAAATTTTGAGAAAAATGAGAAAGGAAGAATTCCCTTATTTGGAAGTTTGATTCCAAAGGCTTGGGAGAGTCTTGAGAGAGGCTTATTTTGGGATTGGGGTAGCTTGGGGGGATTCTAGAGAGAATTGGGAAGGGGTTGGTCGATCTCCAAATGCTTTGAGTGAAGAGTAAGTGGGATCTTGGGTGGGTTTATATAGGAAAAGAGAGGGAATTATTTATTATTTAGGTTTTGGACACCACAAATTAAACTAATCAAAACCACAATCCAAACCATGGTTTTTTATAAAGGGGAGTGGAAAAAATTATTTTATAAGGCCAATAACCAAATATTTTAAAATATTAGTCTTGAATATGTGAAGGTGAGTCAAAATCTCAAGGAAAACATTTTAAAAGGTTCAAATATTTTATAAGCCTTGGAGACTCCACTAAAGCATTATAAATTAAATTAAAAAAAAAAATCCTAAAATCACATTATTTTTAATGGTAAAACATATATTGTGCGAACATATCATTTATAGTATTTTTTACATCACTATTGGGTCATTATGATGTCATAATACACATTATATAATTAAACTATATTTAATTTTTACCCAAAAAATCAACTCTTGGAAAATTATGAAAAATTCACCATTGGATAATTTTGATATCCAGATTCCAATAATAATATTAATTTTATCTAAATAGTTTTATAAATATGTGAATTTTTACTTTTAAAATAAAAATTGATATTTATAAAAAATTCATGGGTTTTGACGAAAATGTCTTTCAAACCATAATAAAAATTACAATAGTATTCCCCTTAATTATATGATCATTTATATTTAATAAAAATAAATTTATTAATAATATTTTATTAAAATATTATTTAATTCAAAAATCCATTAATGCATGAAAATAGATTTCTTATTTTAATATTAACAAAAAATATTATTTGTGCTTTAAAAACTATTTACAAAGTAACAATAACAAAATGATTTCATATTCTTTATTCTATACAAAAATAATGCACATAACCATAGTTCTAGGGTCCTGTTACATAAGCTTTTATAAAACCTACTTAAGACCTAATGGTAAGGTGTGCGATGGTGACAGAATCTTGTGGGGGGTCATCACTCAAGTGGTAATCTCTATCAACATCCACTTCCCCCATAGGTGGTTCTGTTCGAGCTTAACATGTTGAATCTTAGATTGGGATTGGTCAATAGCAAATCCCAGTGATTCCACCTCCTTTCAGAGCTCTAAAAAATGGCCTTCATATGGAGAAATTCTACTAGATGCGACCATCGCTTCGTTTGTCTGAGTAAATTGGATTTGTTAAAGCCTTATATTTATAATAATAAATTAATCACTGTTCAATGACTATATTATCAATGATAGAAATTCTTAAAGGTATTTTGAAATCCAAAATCATAAAAACAAATAAGTTCATATACTATATAACCATTTTACATAATAATAAATTTAATTAGATCTAGAGGAATAAATGTTTGGGTCGATACAAACATGGTTCTATTGCATGGGCATGCGTCTGAGACATTGGTGACTTGATTTGGGACATGATGTGTCGATTTGAATGAGTTTACAGATTACATATCTAGAGTGTCGAACCCGAGGGTTCACCAGGGCTGTTTTATATTAAGGGATACCTTAGGCCATGGGCCAAGTATCCTCTCCTCTTAAATGATTCCAACATTAGAAGAAGTAGGTGAAAACTTCCTTGTAGTTGTTGAGCACTAGGGATGTTTGTTTGTATTTATTTAAATTTCATGAGTTGTTTCCTTTATTTAATATTATTCACACATACTTAAACGCATATGTTGGGTATGCACATGTGGGTGGTACCTAATGAGACTCATTCTCACACCCTACATGGGCCCTTCGGGACATCTGTAGACTTCATGATTTTATGTTTAGGTAAGGGTTAGGGCTATAGAGCTGGAACCTAGTTGAGTTGGCAGGGATAGAAATAAGGGGACCTTGAGGTTCCTGTATTATCTAGAGTTTCTATTTTTGTTCCTTTTGTATTGGAATGATATTCATTTGTATGTAGTTACTATAGGTCTGCCATTAGAGACCTATTTGGGATATTGATATGTATGACCTATATTGGATGCATGATCTGTTTAGTAGATGTAGGTATTATGGTTGTTTATTCACTTATTTAGTTTAATTTATTTATTTATGCTTATTCTATTTCATATAATTGACTATTATTTCACATTTGGTGGGTCTAGCTCGAGACTTTTAAGTGATTCCTTCTACTGAATGTTATATATCTATATAGACTCAGACCATTATTATATCATTCCTTGAGGATATACCCTCCCTAATTTACCCTATTTACACCATTGATACTAATTAGAAGCCTTTGGAATTTGGGGAGGTGCACCTAATGCTAATGGAAACTATCCCAAAGCACTATTCCAATGGTTAATCAGGTTGGGGATGCTACAATTCTTCTAAATGTTTATTTAATTAGGGTATTTAAAAAGGAAAACTTTGAAAATGGGTTTTTTAAATATATATTTAATTGTTACTAACAATAGTGTTTTAGTTTTTAAAATTTATTTGACAAAGTTATATGTTTTTCTTACAAACTATTAAAAAATATAATTTAAAATAGTTTACTCAAAACATGAATTTGTTGATTTTTTTAAAACATAAATTTCATAGAATCTTTGTTGGGATCCTACTTACATTATTACATTCACTCTGTACTTACACCACTCAGTGTCTTTTGACCAAGTGGATTTTGAAATTTCAAGTTTAGGATTACGGGAATATCTAATTTTGTGGACTTATCTTTCTAGGTGACTCATGGAGAAGACAATTTTTTATGTTTATGGTAACCTTGGGTCCGAGGGATATTTTATTTTTATATTTAGAGTTTACTTTTATTTGTTTTTGTATCTTGTATGTATTATCTAACTTGTCCTCACCTATATTTTGGTTCCTATTTCAATTTCATTATGTTTCATTTGAGTTGGTTGTTTATTTATCATTATTCCATGTTTGGATTTGTTTTAATTTTTTTATTTCAATTATTAATGGGAGTATAATATATAGACTCCCCATGATAGTGCTTCAGTGTAATTTATTTGTCTGTTTAATATAGTTTTTTGGGTGAAATCATTCTAATTACATATATTGCGATGTCTTGGAACTTGTTGTTAGCTCATAAGGATTGGGAATGCGCTTTGTTCCTTTCTAAAGGATATTCTGTGTTTTCAAATGAGGGGTTACCCATGTTTGTTTTTTAAAAAATGATATTAGAGTTACCATTTTTATTTTTAAAGTAATGGCAGATTATAGATAGTAATATCCTAACATGATTGGGAGGTTAAAAAAGAGTCTAGGCATCTATTTTCCATTTATACCATTGAGTTACCATGGGATGATGGGATCTTTAGTCATGAATTTTGATATTACTTTACTAATTTATTTACAGTTGATATAGATTGATTTTATTTTGAGAATTATTATGTTTTGGGATAGAATAAGAGCAGAACATGAGGCACACACTAAGATCACATGGATTAGAAAACTATATAAAGCTCGTATGTATAGTATTTTATAAATTTATGTGGTAGATATATGACTGGTGAATAGTACACCAAAATAATGTTCCAAACCCATGTGTACTCACTAATATCCTTTACGTATGTTTTATAAGGTATTTATTTTATTTGATTCGGTTGTTATTGATTCTTGGTAAAGGAAACCCTAATTTTAAGTGAAAAAAGATTTAGTTTTTAAATCTATAGAGTTGTTTTTGATAATGATTTAAAATAATTTCTTAAAATTGGATATAATAACAGGATAGTTTGTGAATGAAGAAAATGGGTAATTTTTTTTAGATCTATAAGTTTTTTTACTGAAGGAATTTTGGAGTTTTAAAATGGTTTTAAAATGGATTTTTATTATTCGAGAATTAAAAACAAGTTATTATTAATTTTATTTAGACAAGGTTTATCATGATACTCTCTAATATTTTTTTAAAATTTAAAATCTCAATGTTTTAAAAAATATTTTAAGTAAACATTAAATTTTTTAATAAATAACTTATAGTGCTTTTATAATTATGTTCAAGTGGAGTCTTAAGATTATAAAAATTAAGTGTATGTTTTGGAAATGGTTAAAAATAAAACTTTATAACCTATTTTATGTTTCAGTTTTCTTGAACAATGTTTATGATTTAATCTATTTCAATTTTCAGATTTATATTTTTTTTGAGTTTGATTTTGTTTTTGTATTTTTTGGATTAATACTTATGTATTATTATTTTTATTTAAATTATTCTTCTTATAAATTTACTAAGGGATTGTGGGAAGTATTTATCCACAAGTTTACCTAGTATTATATACCTTATAGATCAAGTTTAGTTCCTTCCAGTTGTGTACACTACCCAAACTCCAAGTATAAAGGTACAACTAAATTTTCTCAATGCTTGTCTATCTTCCAATATGATTATTCTCTTCCTTATTTTGTGTTCCTTTTTTTTTGTAATTATACGATCTTTGACATCATAATTTTTGATTTTAGATATCATGTTCCTATTTTTTTGAAGTAATTGATTTATTTTTTGAGATTAAGTATATATCATTGATTGGATCCTTTCGGTGGAAATTTAAATTATTTTCCATAGTATTCCTTTTAAAGTACCCTTTTTCTATTAACCAAATATGGTATTATTACCCATATATGGTGGGGAGTCCCACTATGGGTCTCAAACTATGATTATTTACTAAAATTAATTCTAATGTGGCTATTTATTTCTTAAAATATTTATTCTTTGGACTAATTTTTGTTTATCCTTAATGTCCATGTTCTTTAGGGATGTTTTGATTCATTCTTGTCTGTTATAGAATACTTATTCTATATTCTGTGATTATAGATGTGGTATTATGGTAATCATTCCCTCCTAGAACATTTAGTTTTTTTTCATTTTGGGTTGTGTTTTATGTTTTATTAGATCTTATGTATTATTAAAAGATTTATATGGTTAGAAGTCCCACAATGAGTGTCTACCCACATTTATATCTAGGATAAATAATGATTTATCCATTAGATATTTTGGAGATGTTTTAGATTTGATAATTTTATTTATACTTGGAATGATTTGGAGATTTTAGCTTGATTAGTTCTTTCATTTCAATTAATATTTTACTTATTTGATATTCCATTTGGAATTCTGTTACTTTCTTGGGACAGAAAACATTATGGTGCAAAGAATTATCACACATAAACTTTACCCTATTAATTATTTTATTTATTTATTGAGTATTATATATTTATATATATATTCTTAGTGTTCTAGGAGATTATTGGGTCTTAGGAAATCTATATCATATGCTACATCTAATCTCGCTACAACCTGAGTAGGTCACACCAAGACCAACCCTTCTATAATTCTTAGAATTTGCAATGAAGGTCATCAAAATAGTGAAATTATGTGTAGTTATGTAACATAAGCCTATTCATAATCACCTATGTTTTACCAGAAGTGTTACCACACCATGACATAGGGTGTCTCTCTATGACAATATTGGGTCATAAGGCAATCATGCCATGATGAATGCATCAGATCTACGATGAACACTATGCAAATTTTTTATTTTTTAAATTTAATGTCTTACCATATTCAAATTAAAAACCAAATAGGGTATCCTACACTCCTATTGACTTTAATTATACAAGGGAACCATAAGTGTGGATCTCCATTTATTCTACCTTAAATTTCATGCTTTACCTTTCAATCATGAGTGGATTCTCCAAGGTAAGACCTTAATTTCAATTACCCTTCTTCATTGTTTTTTTTCCATTTTTTATTTCCTTGAGGCAATGTTGGATAAATATTAGGATTTAAATTTGTATGAATCCATGTGTTTCTTTATTTTTGGGCATGAGGGTTGTTTTTCGAGTCCATTATTCTTTGTACTCAATGGTTTTGTGCCATTAGCACCAACTTGAGGTTGGTGTTTCTATGACCTGGCGTTTTCAAGACACACCATAAATTATTGAAATTCATAAACATATTTTATTTAAAATTATGTATTTATGTTGAACCTTAATATATTTTTATTTAGTTGTTAATGTATCATAAAATTTTATATTTGTTTTTCAAAGAGGTTTTATATAGATTCTTATTATTATATGAGGAAAACTATGCTTTTTTCATATAATGTATTTGATAAAATTTTTAAACGGTATTTTACAAATAAATTTGATATGTAAATAATTTTTATACTTTTAAAATATTTTATTTGATTAGGTTATGGTATTTATGTTTTTTTAATTGGGAGTTTTTTACTCATGGGTTTGGATGAGTTTATTTTATATGTTCTTATGGTTATTCAAATGTGATTTCCATTTTTTGATTTCTCCTATATTGTCAAATTATGTTTTGTTTATGTGTATATCATGTAATTTTTTTTTAAAATTAGAGTTCGTTTTCTCCTGATTCTAGAGGGACTTCAGGATGATTTTTATCATTAAAAATTATTTTAAAGGATACTTTAATGTGTTTTATAATTTACATTTAAAAATATCATTTATCACCATGAAAATTTATTTGTGTGTAACATTGGTGTTAAAATGATTTTTCAATGATTTGAGAAGTATATTAATGGTTTCAAAAACCAATGAACAATTATAACTTTAATTAACTTATTTTCATAAAATTATCTACACCCTCAATGGAAGATCCATATTATCATGGTTTATGAGAGCTTATAGATTTATGGGATTTATGATGTTATTATTATTGTTGTGAAGTGTATTTTGATTAGGGTATATATATAGTGGGATGATGAGATGTTATTTTATGGGTTGACCTATGATTTATAAGGGAAAAATAATACCCATCAGCTATCACTATCTTCATGGGGATTCTTGGAATTATAGTGAGAGATTAAGGATGGTTATTAAACTTGTCACGATGAGATTTCCTATCACCCCTTAGTATAAAACCAGTACCAACTTTGGAGAATTAGAGAGGCTATCCTGAGTAATCAAGGAGGTGATTGTATTGTAATACATCGATTAGATTATAAATGGTTCCCGTCTAGTATATATGTGATATTATCACTAGATATTTAAGAATTTCCTATTATTAAGTATACCTTAATACATTATTTTAATGTACTATAGTTTCTGCTCTATTTAACTATTAAAATTATTTTTACTCTATGATTTATTATGAATGATTCATAATTTTATCATGATTCTACTGTGATTTTATATATATTTTATTATTTCATCACTGATTTTTTAGGGGTTTAGTTTATGACATTTCCTACTATTAAAAAATCCACAGTTAATTGTATATGTTTATTTATTTAGTTTATATTTCCTTTAGTTTTTTAGATTTAGCACTTTTATACTTCCAATGGTGTATTTTAAAATGGAAATATAAAAAATGGTTTATTTAAAGAGATATTTGAATGTTCCCAAAAACCATTCTTCACTTTTTAAATGGTATTTGTGAAAGTTATATGATTTTTTTTCCTAAACTGACAAAAACCTTATTTTAATATATTGTATTTAAAAATATAATCTAATTATTTTTTCAACCATGTAAAATTATTGTAAACTTTAGTGAAATTCTATTTATCTATTTATTCTAGCATCATAATTAAACCACTCAATGTTGATAAATTGAGTGGATTTTAGTGGTTTGGGATTAGGTTTCTAGGAAGATATAATTTTGTGGACTTTTTTGTATAGGTATCTCAAGGAGTGGATTGTGTTTTAGGTTGAATAGTCCATTTGATTCATGAGGATACCATCTTTTGATATTTCCATCTTCTTTTTTTTGTTTCTATATCATGTATATGATGTAAAATTCAGCATCACCTATATTTTGGTTTCTACTTTAATTTGATTATGTCTATTGTGATATGGATGCTAATTTAATATTATAACTTTTTTTTGGTTTTGAATTTGTTTAAATCTATTTATTTTATTATGAATGGGAGACTAATGTATATAGGTACCATGTTAGAGTATTAGAAGAGTTATTTTGGTTGTTTAATATTATTTATTTAGGAAAAATTATTCACATTGTGAATATTTTAATATCCTGAAACTAATTTCTCTACCATGGGGATTGGAAATTCACTTTATCCCTTGCCACATGAAGGTTCAGATGCAAGAATGAGGGGTGAACCAATTTGGTTTGTGACAAGGAATGATTCACTTATGTCTTCAAGGGAATTAGATTCTAAATGAAATAAGGAATTTTAGTCACCACTCATATACTCAATATGATCGAGTATGATAATGACATAGTGAGACTCTAGATTTCTTTAATGCTTATTCTGATTATAGAATAAATTATATTTTAAAATATGGAAATAATATTAAAAAATAATGAATTCTAAAAACATTTAACCTATATTATCATGTGTTGATTATAGATAAACTAGAAATGTGATGTCTTAGTTCTCATGTCGTATATACAATACAATTGGGTAAAATAAGAAACCAAAAATAAAATAATTTTTTTTATAAAGTCCAATAAATGTTTCTTCAAGTAGTGAGTAAAATCATTTGAAATCTAAATGTTAAATTAGTTAGGAGGAGTAATGATCTCATATGTCTGGGTTCTTCAGGATACCCAAAAGAGTTTTTAAAACTCTATAGAATGTAAATATTAGGTATTAGTTTTATAGAAATCAATTTTTTTGTTTTAAAGGGTAGGTGATGTCGAATATATAATTTACAAGTGTTGTAAATGTTCATGATTTCCAAATCAAGAGAATAATTGATAAAGATTGTAGTCTACATTCAAGATATTAGAAAAAGAGTTACTACATCAAAGAATTGAGTATAAAGGAAGATGAGTTGAATCTAAAAAATTTCTGTGTATCTTTATCTCATTTCTCATACTTGATAAGATAATTTATTCATTTAAAAAGATTAATTATAATTAAAATGAGAGTATTAATTATATAAACAAGGATTATGATTCTTCAGATTCTATATCATGCTTTGCAATAGGAAATAAGATAATTTTTTTATGTAGGATAATTAATTTATCCATTTTATTAAAATATAAGGGGAGATATTATTACCATCCACTAGTGGATTATTTTAGTATATTTTCTTTCTGAATAAAATTTTACAATCACTTATAATACCATATATGATATGAAAATAATATATTTTTTAAATATTATCATTGAAAGTAAATATGTTTTATTCCATAAATTAAAATAACATGAGTATCTTAGAATGATAATTTGATAATAATATAGTCTCTAATAAGATATAGGGAGTATTTTTGGATTTAGAAATGTTTAAATTTTAAAAATAAAATATTATACTAGTCTAAAGTTAAAGTGAGTTTCACTTAATATCTTAAGGAGTTTTGGAAATGTGATGGTAATGAAAAATATAAAAGTTACATTTATTTACCATGAGAAAGTGATTATCACTATTTTATAAATAATTATACATATAAAAAATTTGAATGTTACTTTATCATAATGGTTTTTAGAATGTGTTGATAAGTAATAATGTATGTAAATAAAAGATTATTCAAGTTGAATTTTTGATTTAATATGTTCCAAGGATGATGATGTTAGTCTTATAAAGTGTTCTAAGTAGAAAACAAATTTTGGAATAAATTTGTTTTTATGTTTTGGATTTAATAAATTTGAATATAATAAATTATTTGAACACTTGGGATATGATTACTTATTTTTACCATTATTTAATGTTTATTAATAGACGTTACTCAGTAAAGAGTTTCAAGGGAGGGTTTTATCAAATGGTCACATGTGTGTGGAATGAATTACATATATGTGTAATAAGATAACATTACCCAAGGATGTGTTGAAAAAATATGGTTTATCTAGAAATTTTTATACATTATATGATTGTAAATCACTTATTCTAGGTTTTATTAAGTATTATTAAAGTAGTTTTAAGGATAATAAAATGTAAACTATAAAAAGAAATATTGAAGTTACAATTATTTCATGTCATCCATATTAATATATAAATTGATATAAATTTCATGAAGTTAATTATAATTTACCTCTCAATGTATGAATTTGAGTTATCCCTAAAAAATATTTATTATGTAGTATTAAAGGTTGTGATGAAATTTCAAGATTAGTGTGAGTAGGATTCTTTTATAAGATATAGAATGTTCTCATGAGTAATAAAAATAGTTTTTTTTTGTAATGGATGACCCACTAGGTATACTAAATGTAGTGTTAAACACTATTCCATTGGTATAATAGGGGTTAATAGAATATATTGGGTCCCCACTACCTGAATTTGGTGAGATACATATAATTAGAACCTTCATACTTTGATACCTTTCATACATAATCCATTCGTGCTTAGCTAATCATGGGTTTTTGTTATGTTGTTGATCATGTCATTAGTTAGATCTCAACCAATATGGATTTTTCCTATCATATGATTAGTATGAAATATGGATACTCAATTAAGATAGACTTGGGAGTGTGTATCCACCCATAGATAGTACATATGATATTCTCATTACTCGGATGAGGGGCATGAGATGTGATCATCTATAAATTTGAATAACATGTGATGTATTGATTGACCAAGTAAGTCAATACTTAGCTAGTCAAGAATATATGAGTTGACTATATGGGATTAAAATACACCATGTATTATGGTCACTTGATGTTTTGGATAATGGGAGAATTTTAGTGTTTATAAAAGCATGAGATGTATAATGACCATGATTAAAATAGATGGATATTACACATTTTTTATAAATATTAATAACCTTACACAAATAAATTCCTAAGGACCATAAAAGTTTAGTTACACTAGAAAATTGGAAACCTAATATTCTATCTTGGTGAAAGGTATTCAACATCTCCCTAGAATATCTCCCCCCTAAATACTCTTACTTAAACCCTTTCATCATAACCTGGGAAAAGGAAACCAAGGAAAGGGTGAGATCAGATGCTCAATAAGGGTAAAAATAAGAGATATCAATCTATGATCATCTAAAGGAATAATATAATCATAAGGGTATGTTATCATTAACATAACTTATAAGGTTTATACCCAACCTATCATAGATTATAAATATGAGTCACGATATAGAGAATAGAAATCAATACAACATGCATCATAAGGGAAACAAATAACTTGATCCATGATAGTATAAACTTAGAAGAAGACTATGAATTTTTGGAATGCACATAAGAATAGCAAATAGTATGTCAAGTATTCCTAAAAAGTCATCCATAACTTTTTTGGATCTAGATAATCGCTTGTGTACCTACACTACGGGAAAAATGGGTATTTGTGACGGGTTATTTGCGACGGGGATAAATCCCGTCGCAAATAGTCCCGTTAGAAACTTATTTGCGATGGGGGAATTTTCCCGTGGCAAATAAGTAGGTATTTGCGACAGGTTGACTTTCCCCGTCGCAAAAGGACTGGCGCGCTTTGCGCGCCAAATCGCGGGAAAGTTATTTGCGGCGGGCAGTTACCGCCCGTCGCAAATAACCGGCGGCGGTAATAGCTATTTGCGACGGGAATATACCCCCGTCGCAAATAACCGGCGGCGGTAATAGATATTTGCGATGGGAATATACCCCGTCGCAAATAGTATGTCGGCAGGTTATTATTTGCGACGGTACCCGTCACAAATAACTATTTAACCGTTGACCGTAATAAATGAGGGCCAAGGTATTTGCGATGGGTACCATCGCAAATAATACTATTTGCGAGGGGTATCCCGTCGCAAATAGTCCCGTCACAAATAATCTAACCTATAAATACCCCCCCATCCGTTTTTTTTTCATTCATTCTCAAACTCCATCTTCTCCTTCTCTCAAAACTCTATTTTTAGAGTTCAGCGTTTCTTAAGTTTTTTTTTTCAGAGTTGATATTGAAGTCTTCAACAACACTCAGAGATCAACCTCAGATCAATTTTAAAGGTATTTATGTTTATTTTAATTTAATATTTATTTTAAATTTTTTATTAGTTTCAATTATTTTTAATTAGTTGTAATTTAATTATGTTTACATTGTTTTGTTACTTAATAAATTTGAATTATTAGTATTCATTGTTCATAGTTAATGGTAATTAGGAATAATTAGTAATAATTTCCAATAATTAAGAATAAATGCTAATAATTAGTAATAAATACCAATAATTAGGAATAATTAGTAATAATTACCAATAATTACCAATAATTAGAAACAATTAGTAATAATTATGAATCATTAGTAATAATTACCAATAATTAGTAATAATTAGTAATAATTACCTATAATTAGTAATAATTTCCAATAATTACCAATAATTTGTAATAATTAGTAATAATTAGTAAAAATTACTAATAATTAACAATAATTAGTAATAATTACTAATAATTTGCAATAATTAGTAATAATTAGTAATAATTACTAATAATTAACAATAATTAGTAATAATTCTTAATAATAACCAATAATTAGTAATAATTAATAATAATTAATTATAATAACCAATAATTAGCAATAATTAGTAATAATTACCAATAATTTGTAATAATTACAAATAATTATCAATAATTAGTAATAATTACAAATAATTATTAATAATTAGTAATAATTACAAATAATTATCAATAATTAGTTGTAATTACCAATAATTATCCATAATTAGTAATAATTAATAATAATTACCAATAATAAGAAATAATTAGTAATAACTACCAATAATTAGTAATAATTACAAATAATTACCAATAATTTCCAATAATTAGTAATAATTAGTAATAATTACCAATAATTTGTAATAATTAGTAATAATTACCAATAATTAGTAATAATTACAAATAATTACCAATAATTAGTAATAATTACAAATAATTATCAATAATTAGTCATAATTACAAATAATTGTCAATAATTAGTAATAATTAAAAATAATTATCAATAATTAGTAATAATTACCAATAATTACCAATAATTACGAATAATTAGTAATAATTAGTAATAATTACTGATAATTAGTAATAATTAGTAATAATTACCGATAATTAGTAATAATTAGTAATAATTACCAATAATTAGTAATAATTACCAATAATTACCAATAATTACCAATAATTAGTAATAATTGGAAATAATTAGTAATAATTATCAATAATTACCACTAATTAGTAATAATTAATAATAATTACCAATAATTCGTAATAATTAGTAATAATTACCAATAATTAGTAATAATTAGTAATGATTAGTAATAATTACCAATAATTAGTAATAATTACCAATAATTAGTAATAATTACCAATAATTAGTAATAATTATCAATAATTAATAATAATTACCAACCAATAATTACCAATAATTACCATTAGTTAGAAATAATTACCAATAATTATCCATAATTAGTAATAATTACCGATAATTATCCATAATTTGTAATAATTACCAATAATTACCAATAATTACCAATAATTAGTAATAATTGGTAATAATTAGTAATAATTACCAATAATTACCACTAATTAGTAATAATTAATAATAATTACCAATAATTAGTAATAATTAATAATAATTACCAATAATTAGTAATAATTAATAATAATTACCAATAATTAGTAATAATTAGTAATAATTACTAATAATTAGTAATAATTACTAATAATTAGTAATAATTATCAATAATTAGTAATAATTACCAATAATTAATAATAATTACCAATAATTACCAATAATTATCAATAATTACCAATAATTACCAATAATTAGGAATAATTACCAATAATTAGTAATAATTACCAATAATTGGGAATAATTACCAATTATTAGGAATAATTACCAATAATTAGTAATGATTCGTAATGATTACCAATAATTAGTAATGATTACCAATAATTAGTAATAATTATCAATAATTAGTAAGAATTACCAATAATTAGGAATAATTACCAATAATTAAGAATAATAACATTATTACATTATTAGTATATTTTATTATTAATATTAAAATAATATAATTTTTTATATTATATACAATTCTCCTTTCATCTGTGTGTTTTCTATCTCCACATGTAATATTTGTATGTGGAGACAGAAAACACACAGATGAAAGGAGAATTGTATATAATATAGAAAATTATATTATTTTAATATTAATAATAAAATATACTAATAATGTAATAATGTTATTATTCCTAATTATTGGTAATTATTCCTAATTATTGGTAATTATATGAATAATTACCAATAATTAGGAATAATTACCAATAATTACCAATAATTAGGAATAATTACCAATAATTACCAATAATTAGGAATAATTACCATTAATTACCAATAATTACCATTAGTTAGAAATAATTATCAATAATTAGTAATAATTACCAATAATTAGAAATAATTACCAATAATTAGGAATAATTACTAATAATTAGGAATAATAACATTATTACATTATAATTATATTTTATTATTAATATTAAAATAATATAATTTTCTATATTATATACAACTCTCTTTTCATCTGTGTGTTTTTTGTCTCCACTTGTAATATTTGCATTCTTTTTCAAAATTATCAACCTACTCACCAATGGAGAGGTGAAAGTAAATGCAAATATTACATGTGGAGACAGAATGTTAAACACACAGATGAAAAGAGAATTGTATATAATATAGAAAATTATATTATTTTAATATTAATAATAAAATATACTAATAATGTAATAATGTTATTATTATATAATTAATATTTATGAAAATATAATATTAGTACAATGAAAATAATAAAAAATTTATATAATATTAATTTTATCAATATTTGTAACAGGTTTTGCTTTATTCTCAACATATTCAATTCTTAAAGGGTCAATTTTTAGGTCTATCTCAATAAAAAGTTTGCGTTAGTCGTGTATGATGTAAACTCTATAATTATCCTTTCTTGAGTGTTTTTTCTATCAAATTATTCAAAACCAGTAATGCTTTTATATTTTTTAGAAAAATATGGAACAATGAGGTCGTCAACGATCATTATTAGGTGACCGCATATGGATAAATCAATGTAGAAATCCAAACGGTTTTGGTTTAAATATAGTATATGTAGAGGGTGTGGAGACTTTTTTATCATTTGCGGCATCAAATCCAGAATTTTTTTCAGAAGGAAAAATAAAATGCCCCTGTAGAAAATGTGCATTGAGAACGTTTGACACGTTTGAAAAAGTGGGGGGGGGCATCTCTTGCGTTTTGGTTTTCAACCAGATTATGTTTTTTGGTATCAACACGGTGAACGCAGTTCCAGAGCAGGTGATACCAACTTGATTCTGGATCCATCTCAGTTTCAAAATTTAGTACATGATGATGCAGGTTCATCTGTTCAACATACAGAAACTTCGACTGATATAGCTTCAAATCCTGAGTTGGCACCGTCTGAATTTTATGAGTTGTTGAGGTCTGCTGAGGATGCATTATATCCTGGCTGCAAGATGAGCAAATTAGAAGCATTTTAAAAATTTATGGCTATCAAATCAGATAACGGAATGTCAAACACCTATTTTGACCAGATATTTTCTTTGCTTAAATCACTGTTACCCAAAGGAAATGTTTTTCCTGCAAATTACTATGAGAGTAAGAGGCTGGTTCGAAATTTGGGACTTACTTGTCAGAAGATTCATGCATGTTCAAATGACTGCATTTTATATTCTGGGGAAAATGAGTCGTTGGATAGTTGTCCCACATGTGGGAAACTGAGATATAAAGAAGGACAACATGGGAAGTCTGGTTTGATTCCTGTAAAACAGTTGAGATATTTTCCGCTTACATCTAGACTTCAGTGTTTATTCATGTCTAAGAATACAGCGACAATGATGTCATGGCATAAAGAGAATATTTCAACTGATAAAATATTGAATCATCTATCCGATGGTGATTCATGGAAAAATTTTGATAGATTGAATCCATCCTTTTCTTTAGAAGCTAGAAATGTTCGACTGGGCCTTTCCACTAACAGTTTCTGTCTGTTCGGATCTTATGGTAGTCAATATTCATGTTGGCCTGTTTTTTAACTCCGTACAATTTACCTCCATGGATGTTGATGAAGGAGCCATATATCTTTTTGACTTTACTAATTCCAGGACATCCGAAGAAAAATATTGATGTTAATTTGAAACCATTGATTGATGAAATGAGTTTATTGTGGAGTACTGGTGTCAGTACATATGATCTTGCAATGAAATAGAATTTCATACTAAGAGCAGAATTGATGTGGACAATTAGTGACTTCCAGGATTATGGGATGTTATCTGGATGGAGTACACATGGTCAAAAATCATGTCCTTACTGTATGGGAGAGAACAAAGCATTTATGATCATTCATAGAAAGAACCCTTGTTATTTTTACTTTCATCGCAGATTTCTTCCAGCTAATCATCCTTTTCACAGAAACAGATCTCATTTCAGAAAAGGAACAGTTGAAAGGGATGGACCTCCAAAAATGCTATCAGGTTCAGAGTTAAAATCAGTTGTATTTTTATTACCTCCCATCACTTTTGGTCCCACAATAAACCAATAGAAAATTTCTGGTTTTGGGAAAGAACACAATTGGATTAAACGTAGCATATTTTGGGATTTGAAATATTGGTATGATTTGTTGGTCCGACACATGTTAGATGTCATGGACATTGAGAAAAAATATTTTGATAATTTGTTTCATACAGTTTTGGATACGTCAGGAAAGAGCAAAGACAATGTAAATGTATGTTTAGATCTGGCCCAAATTTGCAGGCGTCCAGAACTGGAACTGTTTGAGAATGTCAGAACAGAAAGGTTACTGAAACCAAAAGCATCTTATACACTGTCTAAAGAAAACCGTTTATTATTTTGTCAGTGGATTGCAGATTGGAGACTTCCAAATGGTTGTGCTTCTAATTTGGGTAGATGTGTAAAGAATGGTCATATTACTGGATTAAAAATTCATGATTGTCATGTTATAATGGAAATACTTCTATCCATTGGATTAAGAGGTCTATTGAATTCTGTGATTTGGGATTCCATAACAGACATGTCTCATTTTTTTCGGGAAATTTGTGCGGCTACATCAGAGTATGATGCTCTATGCAAACTTGAAGAAGATGTTGTTATAATTATATATAAACTGGAAAAAATATTTCCACCATCTTTCTTCGACTCAATGGAACATTTGATGTTACATTTTCCATATGAATCCAAATGTGGAGGTCCAGTACAGTTTCGATGGATGTACCCATTTGAAAGATGCATGCAAAAATTGAAATGAAAAGTACGTAACAAAGCATCTGTTGAAGGATCTATTGCAGAAGCTTATTTGCAAGAGGAAATATCGTTTTTCTACTCCCATTATTTTGAATCTGAGTATCCTTCAAAATACAACCGAATGGGACGGAGCGAGAGGAATATTGATGAAATCGACAATCAATTATCTGTTTTCAACCAGCCAGAGCTTGGTTTTGGTGGATTTTATGAATGCTGGCTTTCGGATGATGAACATCACAGAGCTCACACGTATGTTTTGCTCAACTATGAAGAGATGACATCAGTTTTACTGTATGTGTTTATATCACTTATTCTATCATTTATGTTACAGTAAATAACTTTGGTTTTTATAGGTTGTATGACAATCATATCAAGAATCAAATTCCACAATTACAGCAGCTGCTCTCGAAGAACGCCAACTGAAAAATTTCTCTCAGCGGTTTCAAAAACTGGTAACATAAATTCTTTATCTTTTAGCAACTCATTCAATGTATAGTTTACTATATTGATAATTATGTCACAAATTTTCAGGTGTCTCGATATTCTGATAAAATTGACAAACGACTGTGTATATTGAGTAACCCACCTTCCAAACTTGTTAAAACATATAATGCATATGTGGTGAACGGATTTCGATTTCACACACATGCATATGGGAAATCGAAAAAAACAATGAACAGTGGAGTTAGCTTGAGAGGATCTCATCATCGATAAAATTAAGTTGACTTTTATGGAATACTTGATGAAATCATTGAACTCTGTTATCTTGGACAACATTACATAACCATGTTCAAATGTCGGTGGTTGGATACAGAGAGAGGCGTGCGTGTTCATCCGACTCATGGAATCATCAATATTAAATGTAAAAGTGTTCTCGCAGTAAATGAACCATTCTTATTGGTCAACAAGCACATCCAGTTTATTACGCAAAGTACTGTGCTACATCAAGAGACTTGACTGATTGGTGGAGTGTAATAAAAATCAAAATTCGAGACAATCAGTTTAGTCAAAGTGAATGTGCTTTCACTGATGTGCAAAGAATTGATGTTTTTCAAGAGAGTCATAAAAATCAATCTTTTTTACAAAGAGACATGAGTATAGATAACGACACCCCACATTTAAGAGTCGGTGATGAAGATGATGTTAATGATTTTACATATGAATTTGAAATGGTAAGAGATGAAGCAACTGGAACTCAAATTGATATCGATGATGTTGAGGAGGAATATGAAGATGACATTGACATATATGAAGATGATGAAGAAGATGAACACTGATAGAATTTCATGGTATTTATATACAATCATAATATTTATATATATGTATATATAATAGTAATTATCAATTATTTTCTAACAACATTAACATTTTCTGTTTCAGATGGATGACGAGACATTTCATGAGTTGGCGGATGCTGAACTACCTTTAGATGTGGATGAGTTGCTGGAAGATGACCCTCAGCGTACAGACGCTCTAGGGAGTACGTAGAGGGGGCACGGTCTTGAACGATTGATGATTCCTGACCCCGTCCCCAAGCGACGTCCACGTCTTGGGTTTGATCCATGCACACAGAGGTGTGATAACCTATGTGATAATCTGTGGATTTGACTAAGATTTCATTAATCTATTCACATAATAAATGTTTATTATTTTTACAGTTTTCCGCATATAGCAGTCGGACAGGGCAGCGCTACTTTGCACAACTATTTCTCTCAGCTGTGGACCACATGGGAGCAGATTCCCATTGATGTGCAGTAGGCCATGTTCGGCCATTGGTTGGTACGTACGTAAATAAATAAAATTTATTTTGAAAATTATTTCATTTCTAACTTGATATTTTGATTTATTTGTAGGGTTTATGGTATCCGATCGAGGATACCATGCGTGACGCCATCCACAAGGCATGGGAGGTGGCCATGCGTGATCGCTTTCGTCAGTTTTTGCACAATTTAAGAAAAGCTGCCACTAAGAAAGCAGGAGTGTCAGATTTTGACGAGTCATTTAGAGCACACCGACCAGAGTACATTTCATCCCATGTATGGGATGGATTATGTGCGCACTGGTTGAGTGGTGCCTTTTAGAGGAGATCATCGGTGGGGAGGCAGAATCGGGGGAGACAGGAGGTGACTCATCGAGCTGGGAGTCATTCTTTCAGTACTCATAGACAGCATCTTGTACGTACATTATTTATAAATATTTTATATAACTATAAATATTAACAGTTTATTTTTTATTCTTATAGGCTGTCGAGCACCCCGATATTATGGAGTACGACGTATATCAGAGGATGTATAGTGATCCTGCTACTGGGGAGCTCAGAGGTGATCGTCAGCATCACATTGTGGTCAGTATTATTGATTTTCAAGTTTAAAAATCAACTACATATAATATATTCACAATTTTAATTTTAAATTGAAACTACATGAGTCATTTGAGGCTGTAACGTCATAGACCCGGCCTGAGAGTCAGGCCGAGTCATCAGATCAGACCACTGGCCGTCAGTTTGATGAGGCGGCATGGATGCAGGCCACCTAGTATGCCTTCGAGAAGGGCCGAGTAGTTGGTATTAGCTCTCGACTAACTCCTGGAGATTATTATGGCAGTGCTGCGATGTCGGCGTCCAGATCGAGAGGAGCTCGTGCATCTTCTTCGGCTACACAGTATGAGGATCAATTGCGATCTCAGACTGCACTGATAGAGAGTCTCCGACAGGAGCAGGAGAAGATGCGTCAGCAACAACAGCAGCATGAGGAGGAGCGTCGACACCAGCAGTAGCTGTACGAGGAGCAAATGAGTCGGTGGCAGCAGCAGCACTAGAAGCAGATGCAGTACATGCGCCGACTCACTCATGCTTTAGGGATGGAGTATTTTCCACCAGCATCTGCAGATCCCCCCTCTCCCTTCCTTCAGATTAGAGTTTGTTTTTATGTTATAAAGTTTGTTAAATCAAAATATGAATTTTTTTTTTCTATTTGTAGTTTCTGTCTCATTATAAAATATTAATAATATTATATTTTGAAATAACAATATTAATATGAATAATAATATTATTTATATTTTATAATATTAAATTATATATACATATTAACATTTTATAATATTATAATTTAATTATATTTTTTTGTAATATTTGAATTATTTTAATATTTGAATGTAAAATAATTCTATTATTTTTATATTAATCAAAATAACTTATTAATATTTTTTTGTGAATTATAATTCTAATATTATTATATTAATTAAATCATTTATTAATATTCTATTATTTTTTATTTTTGAATTATAATTCTATTATTATTATATAAATTAAAATAATTTATTAATAATTTATTATTTTTATTTGTGAATTATAATTCTATTATTATATTAATTAAAATCATTTATTAATATTTTATTATTTTTTATTTTTGAATTATAATTGGATTATTATTATATTAATTAAAATAATTTATTAATAATTTTTTTTATTTTTTTATAGTATTTGCGACGGGATACTATGCCCGTCACAAATAGTATTATTCTTATATCCATTAAAATAATATAATAATAGTTTTTAATTTTTTTTAAAAACGTAATTTCGACGGGCCCCGTCACAATTACTATTTTAAAAGTTTTTTACAAATATACGGAGTAATATTTGCCACGGGAAGGACCCCATCGCAAATAATATCTTTAGCGATGGGCCCGTCGCAAATAATTGTTGTTGCGGCGACGTTTTCCGCAACGGGCGATTTGCGACAGACCCCCGTCGCAAATACCTATTTTTCTAGTAGTGCTATTTTGGTCTCTGGATGTCCACTCATGTACCATCATGCTTTAGGATTGGGATAAACACTTGTCTACCCTATTGTTTCATGCTTGGGTAGAACAAAAATGTACCCTTTATTTTAGGAATTTTCTAAACACCTATGTACCATCCTTTTTGGGATTGGTCTAAACTCCCATGTACCCTCATCACTGGGCATGGATTGAATACCTATATACGCTCATCATTAGGCTTGTGCTGACTCCCTGTATACCCTATTATTTAGGCTTGGAATGACCACCTATATACCCTCATATTTGGTCTTGGCCTAATAAAACATGTACCCTCTTAGCTCATAGAATATTTTTCTTTACCCAATGCATTAGAATGATATATAGGTCACACCCTTCACATAACAAATTCTTACATATGTGTGCCAAAAGATCATAAAAATTTATCATATTATAACCCCTGAAATGAAATGGGTATCACAATAATTTAAACAAATCATTACATATGAAGAAGATTAAGGATTAATAATAATTTTATCATAGCATAACCCATGAAATGAAATGGGCTTCATAATCATTTAATCATAATATAACCTGTGGATGAGAAAAAAATTTTGTAAACACATTTTCATCATGAACATAAAGAATTCATAAAAATAATAAGAATGGTATCCTTGGAAAATATCCCTAGTAAATAAAAAATTATATTAAAGTATTACATATTAGATAGAGAATGATTTTCTGAGATCACTTGGAAAATTTTTTAAGGAGAATAGAAATTCTTGGAAAATCGAATTAATAAATCATTTTCAAAATACATTTCATTGAAAATAGAAATTGAAACTTATAAAGAAATATATAAAAATTCATTTAAAACAATTATTTATGAAATTATACATTCTAATATGATTTTATTTAAATTTAAAACCTTCATAAAACAATTTTATTTTAAAATAAACAAGAAATATTATAAAGGAACCTTTGTAAAGAAATTTAAAATAATTTTTAAACATAAAATACTTTAAAAATTACATAATTTATAAATAAATTCAAAATAAAAATAATTCCAAAATATTTAATAAGACTTTTTATTTTGAAAATATTCTTAAAAAAATATAGAGGAATATTCAATTAATGTAGTGGTCATTATGGTGACAAATTTCGTACATGACATATATTTAAAAAAAATTCCTTTTTGAAAAGAAGATGGGGAGGTTTCGAGAGATCCACCTATGGGTTTGCGATGATTATTAGGGTTTTCATTGGTGAAGTTATTCAACTGAGTCCTCATGGCTGAGGATTTTCTTGCACATGGAAGATTCGACTCTCACAAAGTTGTGGTTGAAAAGGGAATGGGCCTTGAATTCCTCTCTTCTTCATTTAGAGATGAAAAAAGTAGGATGATTGAGCATGATCGGTCTCGAAATTCGTCCTCTAGAGGTGATAGAGTTTTTGAGATAATCTTTAAATGAGGTATGTTTTCCCTAATCTATGCCAAGAAAGACTTCATTCTTGATAGGATCAAGAAATATGAATTCTCAATCATTGCATGAACAATTATTCCATCGGGGCACAAACCATGGAAGACGAATGACGTGATTGGCAGGCTGTATGATGCTTGGGGTTTCTGTTATTGAAATTTTATCCCTATTGGACATGTTTTTTTCCACATATTATTTATTTTGGGGGTGATGAAATAAATAGTGTGGGGGATTAGACCAATCTATCTCAAACTAGGTATGATATCCCTATAGAATTGGTAAACACCATTAAATCTGTTTTCTTATCAATGTTCAAAGGCCCAAGTCTGCTTTTAGATATATGGTCTAATCAAGATCTGGTGGCATCCCAAAATCCTATTCAATGTTTCTTCGATAATAGGTTCACCAATAATGTAGATAGGGCAATATAAGCAGATTGATTTGGATTTTTTTCTATATTTCTAGTTAAAATTGACTATAACTCAACTATTATGGAGCATGTGCCTCTATCCACAACAGAATACAATTCTGAGTTGCACATTCTTTATGAGAATCTACCAATTTTCTACATCAGTTACAATATTATTGTTCACAATAATGAGAATTGAAAATATGAAACTTGCTGCATGTTTTTTTAATATTAAAAGGTTACTCATCTGTATATTGTAAGAGAAAGAAAGGTGAGAAGGATAGAAACTCTTTGGATATGAAAAGGTATTTCCCCACTTCTACTAAAAAATATCTAATGCCATTGGGACAGTTGATGTGCAGTTACAAAGAAAAACATAGGAAAACCTAACTAAGTAGGCTCCTTTCAAATTTAATGTTGAATTTCAACCACCTGAAGCATATGGAATGGGTGAAAGGGTTATACCCTCTAACAAGTACATGGTTATATAGGCTCTTGATTACTATACGATTATAGAGATTCTGAAAAACAATGTTGAATCCCTCTATCAAGCTAGT
Organism: Viscum album; assembly: GCA_963277665.1. NCBI lineage: Eukaryota > Viridiplantae > Streptophyta > Magnoliopsida > Santalales > Viscaceae > Viscum > Viscum album. The sequence goes on along the minus strand of OY728132.1, from coordinate 23,706,887 downwards.
AATGTGGTACCTGTTTTTAATCTCATGATAATTGATGATCTGACTGACTATCAGTTAGTGGAGGAAGAGGAAATTCAAAAATCTATTGATCAAATTCTCTTGCTGAAATAAAAAGTTACTGATATATAGAGTAAATTTAAGAAAATTATTGATGCAGAATCCCCTATAAATTTTATTAAGGCATAGGTACCCTTGATGGAAGATCAAAGTGTTGTTGTGGGTAATTGTGATTCTTCCCCTATACTCCCTAGGATTTTAGAAGACTAATCACATGATTCTGATGAATTTAAAGAAGGTCCACAAACAATAAAAAATGTTTTCTTGGATGAATAAATTTATGAATTGAAGAAGATATCTACAAAAAAGGCCGATGTTCACAAGAAAGGATTCCAAACTATCCACTACCAAAATTCCAGGTCTCACATTGGGGATACTGGCCTCATTTCAGGTATTCACTATGTTGATTACTCTAAAGAACCAAACTACTCAAGTAAAACTATAACATCTTCTAACTCATTTGGAGCACTTGAGTTTCACAATAAAGAGTCTTGTAAATAGTAAGAAGATATGACCCAAACTCCAATTAGAAATCAAGATATGCTAGATGGTAGGGGATAAACTCAACAATGAAACTAAATAAAGTAGAAGAAGACGAGGCAGAGAGACCTTGGAAAAACCAAATCATGGAAATAAGGATGTCATCCTAGAAGTTATGGATGGGGATGTAGATGAGTTTATTAGAATGATATGAAGGAAGAAACTAAATTATATTATCTTGGATCAGAAGAATATAAAATTGAATGTTTATGCTAGAAAGTGAAAAGACTAGGTGAGCTCTACCCTAGGGATCGTGGCCAATGGTGTTGCTGAGGATATAAATAGAGTGTTTTGTGAGAATAAGAATAAAAAATTGTTCATAAGATCAATTAAAAACATTGTAATCCTTTATGAAGGAATAAATTTCTTATAAGATCCTTTTCTACCATCAATTTTTTCTCTTTCATTAGATTCAATTAAAAGGGCCTTAACTCCATCTTTCTAAAAAAAATCATTCACATAGTCAATAGAAGTTAAAAGGTCCTTGTTAGAAAATGACAGGGAGATTACTTTTAAAACTACATTTTACAAATGTAAAAAACCAGTAAAAATTTATTTTAAAAATCAAAGCATAATATTTTGACATTTTTGAAAACATTTTTAGAAAACATGGTTTTGAAAGAAAATTGTTTTTTACCAAAGTTCAAAATATTGTTGTATTTTGATAAAAAAATTTCATTAATTATCTTAAGTACCAAGGAGTTGGAAAATGGAATTATTTATTTAATATATCATGAATAACTATAAGAAGATATAATCATGATAATTATTGTGTGATATATCCCAATATTTTATCATTGTTAACATAATCATAAATAATTCCAAAAAACGATGTGATTGTAATATAAAATCATTACCACTTTAGTAACCATGAATCATAACAACCATTATGAAATAAAATATTGAACACAAAATATCATATGGATAGATACATTTTTGATATTATAATTCAATGGTCAGTAGATTCACCTCATGAAATAATATATGTGCATATCATAACATACGTCTCAAAGAAGGAAAATTGAGAAAAAAAATCCTTTTCCGATTTGGTAACTTTTGAACCATAAAACCCATGAAATATAGATAATAAAATGGATATGTAAATACTAATTACTTTGAGGATAATAATAATATTATACATTCATGTTTATTATAACCACCACATAGAGGAATGCGATGGGGAATATAGCATGTGTCTCCAAAAAGTAAAAAGTGAGATAGAAATCCCTTACCGCCAGAGTAACTTTTGAATCATAATCCCAATAAAAGAATTACATCATTGGAAATATTATTTATCATTAAATGAGGTATGTAATGATATATAATTTTATAGGGAAATGTATACACCACAAAAATGAAATGAATGGTGAATATGGCATAATTCTCCCAAAAATAAAAGTGAGACTGGAAATCCTCTTACCTTAAGTCTCGAATTCTTACATATGCATTAAAACCTCATATATAATTAATATAAGATTATTACACATATAAAAAACAAAAAATTTCATATATATCCTACTATATTTTATTTTTTTATGACTTTATATTACCTGTTTTTTAAAAATCACATGTTAATGTTACGTTTTAGGTAATAACATCTTTTTTGTATATGTTTTGACCTTTTATTTATAGTACACATAAATTGATCATGATTTCATAATTAAAATAATTTAAACCATGATATAAATATACATTTATTATATATGTATTTATAGTCATCCATAAAATTTAGTGAGAGGAAATTAAATACACTATTCATGGAGAGGGTAGGCCGTACCTACTCATGAATGCTATTTCTGTTTTCTTATCATATTGCAAGAAGGAAAAGTAAATGATATATATACTTAACTTACATTAGAAATTTTTTTTAATATATATCACATATGGTTATTAAACACATATTTAATAAATTCCATGTAAATCATGAATGAAACACCTTACTTCATGAGACGGTAGTATGCCGTACATACGAATGATGTAATTGTATTCCCAAAAAATGGGAAGAATGATGGTATGTGTGATATAATAATTAAAGAATCATAATAAAATCATAAATATAATATATATAATATAAAAATATAATTTCCATAAATATTACCATCCTTAAATGTGGTAATATAAAAATTAATGACATCGGTTTGCAAAATAATTGTCCACCGTATACATGAATGATGTTCTCGTTTCCCATTTAATGGAAGTGTGTGTAGTTGTAGATCATAAAAATAACATAAAAAACATTTAATTATATGAAATATACTAGTGTTATTATATAATACTGAAATTAAAATAATGGAATGGGTTCGGGGAAGAAATAAAACAAAAACGTTCATTGATGAATGTTACCTCTTCTTCGGGTATCTCATTTTGGTATGTTTGAATTGCCTTAATTGGTTGGATTAATGATAATTTAAGGCTTCTGGGAAGAGATTAGATAATATTAGAATTTATTTTAGTAGGTATTATATGAACTAATTAGATTTTAATGTTTTAAGAGGGGAAGAGGGGGTAGCCTTTTATGTGGGAGATGAGTGACACACTTATAATTTTGGAAAAGAGAGAATTACAGCCATTTTTCATGTAAAGTGGATAAAATAATGTACCAATATCAATAATATATTTTTAAGGTCTAAATATGGACATAAAATGGGTTTTTATATGCTTATATTCTATTTTCCCCATAGGTTTAATGTTTAATCACTTGGTAAACACGTTTTTCTCTCAATCAGCATGATTAATTTTAACTGTTTTCACTCATAATTTTGATAAAAAAAATTATGTTTTATTTATTAAAAATTATAAATTATTTATATTCCAAATATTTAATTCATTTTTTCAAATTCAATTAACATAATTGGAAAAAATTAACTTGTAACTAATCCTAGAGAGATGTCAAGAAAAAGGTGTTTTAAATTGAAGATGCTCAAAAGTTTAGAATGTTTTAATATCAAAATAGATTATGGATAATAGTAAAATAACATAAATTGGATAAATATATGTATAATTTATATATTTTTTACTTTAAAAAAATTTCAAAATATATTTTAGATTTATAAATTATATAAATTAAGAGGCAGATTTAATTAAAAATTAAGAATTTTTCACTATTAATAAAATAACAAAACATCTCATAAATGTAAAAAAAATTCACCATAAGATAATTTTGATATTTTGATTTAAAAAATAATATTTATTTTACCAAATTAATTTTTTTAAAAGATTAAAATCATGGTTTTAAAAAATATTCACCAAAAAAAGGTGAAAACGTTTTTTTGAAAAATAATGTTTTTAATCGTAAATTTGTATTTATTATTTTATCTTATCTAAAAAACATTTAATATTAATGTTAAAAATTTTATTTAATTTAAAATATTTTAATCTCATCAAAATAATTCACAAATAGTGTTTTGGTTAAATTATTGATATAAAATGCATTCTTCTCATAAAAATAGTTTTTCAGAGAAATGTTTCCTTTAACATTAAAGAAAGTTTTATTTTAATTCTAATTAATTGGTACCCAATGTGTTTATTATATAAATAAGTGTAAAAAATATTTTAATAATTTTGTTAATCCTATTCATACCTTAAATTCCAAAGTCTAGGTGATAACTATCTTGTTAAATAATAATTTTAATAGTATATTGTAGTTCGGTAAAACTCAGTCCTATGTGTAACACAAGATATTGGAGGAACATGATATTGAGTGTAATAAGAAACAAAAATAGTGTGGAATGTACGTAAATATAATATTTTTGTTTCATATATAAAAATATTAAATTGGTGTTACATATAAATAATGCTTAACTTTGTGTAACATTCTATACTATCCAACAAAAAAATTTATTTAAGTTAAAAAAAATTCATAAAAACTCTAGGTGTTACATTATACCCCTTAAAATGAATTTATCCCTCAAAATTCATCTGGGTCATCAATGGATTAACACATGAAGGTTTATTTCATAGAAACAATATCATAAAAATAAATAATAAAACTACCTTTAAAAAAGGAAAGTGGGAAACATAATGGTAACCTAAAGTAACTCATATCTAGGTTTCCAGGTAAGATAACATAGGTGGGAATTGAATATTTGGACATTGAATAGAAGCATAAATAATTATAGAGAGTGATAGAGATACCTAATAATATGAAGGTCTGTGATCCAAAGAAAGTTAATGATCAAAAAACCATAAATCTGTGATGATCTAAGGGACCATTTAATTCATTAGAAATGAAGGTAATATGGTAAATTTTATATTTCAATATAATTTTCATAAATTTAAATAATTTACATATAATTACTTGAATTCATAAGTACAATATCACCATTTATACTTTATATAAGTTTATATATTATACAAAAATTATTTTAAGCTTGGTTTCTTTCTTGTTCTTATAAAATATCAAATGTGATTTCATTAATCTAGAATCCATGTAGGGTTGAAAGTCACATGAAATTTAAAACTAATGAGGGGAGGATAAGTGTGCCCTAATTATCATGATTCAATTATATCATTGATATATCATAATCATTCCCTTCGTCTTTTTTCTCCACATGTTTTTGGCATTGATCATTGTTATTAACCATTGTATTTGGGAAGTTGTTAGCATAATGTAAAAACTCCCTGCAATTGAAACACTGATGTGTGATAGCTTTATTCTATAGATCTTTCTCATTATTCACATCATTAGTTATCTTATTACCATCACTTTAACATTTATTTTCTAAATTACCTTCCTCTCCACACTTATAACACCCTCTTTTTCCTTTTAGTCATTCACCTATGTACTTCCTCCCCCATTTCTGGAATGTGGGTGACAAACATTTCATTCCACCATTTTATTTATTTGAGTTATCATAACACTCAATCCTCCTTTTATTATTAGAACCAAAGTCATGGTCGGAATTTAACATTTCCATATCTTCTTTCACTGAACATAGAATATCTTCTTCGTAGCTACTAAAGTCTCTTATATCAAATTCCTTTTGAAGACATGGTCTTAATCCACCTAATAAGCAATAATGTTTTTGTTTTGGAAAATTGATAAAAACAGAATCATACCATTCAAGCCTTGTAAAATTATCCTTATTTGTACCGACAAATTCACCATCACTCTATTTTTTATTGATAAATTCATTCTCCATCTTGGTTATTATAAGAAAAGAGATTTAATTACTGAAACATATCATTTTAAACTCATCCAATTCCATGGATTCAATTAACTACTATTGACTCATATTCTTGATAATATTCCTCTATTGATTCTCTTCACCTTTAATATGGTAGACAATAAAAATCTGTTTTTCATATTCCAAACACTGGTGAGTGGAAATTATCTTTTTAGCGATACTGATCCATTATTTAGAAACTAGTTGGTTAAATGACCCAGAAAAATAAGTTGGAGTTTTCCTCATGAACGAATAAAAAAAATATTGTTCCCTCCATTTCTCATTTGGAATTCCAACATGATTTATATCTTGAGAATGTTGTGTGATTATAGAAATGATTTTTTTCATTCCATCTCCCATAATGTTTTGGTTTCTTAGGGGGAAAATCATTGCATTTTCCATCACAGTCAACATTAACATGGTTCCTTTGAGTTCCATCCATTGAATAAAACCAAATACATAGTGTTAGAAACAATAATCATTGTAGGAAAACCACATAATCATGAAAAAAACTTATAGGATGTCTAAAACATGACACCTACTTCTTTAACCTATGATAACATAGGTTTCTCTTAGGTTATTCATAGTAATAATATATTTAAATCATTAATTATAGATTTTAAAGAGTTTGTTAATTTCCAATGCATATCCCCTTAGAGTGTCAAACTAGGTGTGCAGCAAGGCCTATTGTCATACACCAGTTCCTAACCAAGTATAGCTCAATACAGTGTTTTTGGGGTTGTTACCCCTATGTATATCTGTTCTAGATCCACATCTACTTTTATTATCTAGAGAATTATGTCTTTCTAGGAAACCACTATCTCTATCATTTACCAAAATTTCATGAAATTTTTCTATACTTTGAATCATCCTTATACTTATTCTTAGATATTTAACTAGACACATCCTTATAAATATACCTAGGGATCTCAATAATGTATCATCAGCTTTGTTTCTAAAGGTTAACTAAACCTTTACTTTTATACTAGCTATAGAGAACTAGGATTAACATATATGAATATTATATCAATATTTATGAATAATCATTACATTACAAAAACACATGCCTGAAGACCATAATAGTTCAGTTTCATTGGAAACATAGAAACATAACCTTCAATCTTGGTGAAAGATCTTCAACATCTCCCTTAAATATCACATCCTTTATTACTTTTACATAAAACCTTTCACCACAACATGGGTAAAGGAAACATAAGAAAGGGTGAGCTTAGATTCTCAGTAAGGGTAAACATAAGAGATATAAATATTTGATCATATGAATGCATAAGATAAGAATAATGGTATGCGATCATGAATATAAAATACAAGGTTAATACCCAACATGTAATTGATTATAAACATTAGTCATCGAATAGATATTGTTAGTTCTTAAGAAATGAGTCATAAGTGAAATAAAGAACAAAAGTAATGAGGGCATAAAATTGGCATAAGACAAGGAATTTTCAGCATGCATATAAGTATAAAAAATATTATTTTGAGGCTACTTACTAATAAATTCATAACATTTTTGGCTCAGGATAGTCTCCCTTGTACTATATTTGGGATTGGGATGTCATCCCATCTACATTGTTGTTTCAAGATTGGGTTGAAAACTTGTGTATCATCTAGTTTAAGGCTTATGCTGACCACCTATGTATCCTCTTATTTTGGGCTTGGGCTAAATATCCTAGTACCCTAATTTTTGGTCTTGGGATAAACACTCATATGCCTTCATCTTTATGCTTGGGATGACCACCCCTATACCCTCATCTTTAGGATAGGTATGGCCACCCTTATATCATCATCTTTGGGTTTGGGATCAACACCCATATACCATAATATTTGGGATTGGGTTAATCACCCATGTAACCTCTGAGATCATATAATGTTTATCTTTACCCCACACATTGGAAGGAGTTATAGGTCCCACCCATCTCGTAATGAAATCATACATATGTGTGCCGAAGGATCTTAAATATTCATCATATCATAACCCATGAAATTAAATGTGGGCCATAAATATTTCATAATATCATATAATATAGAGAATATTTAGTTTTAATAATCATTTAATCATAGAAAAACCCATGAATAATTTTTTTTTCATAATCCCTTTATGATGTTATAACCCATGGAAGAGAATTCTATTTCATAAACTATTTTTCATTATGAATATAAACCATTTAGAGAAACAATTAGAATGGTATCCTTGGATTATATCCTAATAAAAGATAAGTTATATCAAAGGATGTCATATTAGGTGGAGAAGTAATTTGAAAGATCACTTGGAACATTTCTTAAGGAAAATAATATTTCTTTGAAAATCACTTTCACTAAAAAGTTTCAAAATACCTTTCTTTTAAAATAACATTGGGAACTTATAAATAATTATTTGAAAAATAATTTAAAAAATTTCTTGAGGAAAATATACTTTACACTTTTAAAAACTATTTTTAAAGTTTAAAACCTTTTAAAATAATTTTTCTTTGTAAATGACCTTAAAAAATTATAAATGAATCTTATAAAATCATTTAAAAAACTTTTTAAACATAAAACATTTTCATAATTACTTTATTTTAAAATTAATTTTAAATAAGAATCCTTCCCAAATACTTAATAAAAAGTTTTATTTTTAAAATATTCGTTATAATGTATAAATGAATATTCAAATAATTGATTGTTCATGATGATGGGGGATTTTGTACATGATATATACATAAAAATAAAGATTCCTTTCACATTTTCAGTTGATGTAAAAAGAGCCTTAATTAAAAAATGACAAGAATATTCTTTTTTTAAAACCATTTTAAAAAAAAGTTAAAAATGGGTAAAAATTTATTTTATAAGTCAATGGATAATAGTATAATTTTTTTTGAATTTATATTAGAAAACATGTTTTTGAAAGAAAACATATTTTCGATCAAAGAGAGAAATGAAGTCGGATTTTTGTAAAAACATTTTCTTAATTATAATAAGTACAAAATATTGAAAAAATGGTAATCTTACTTGAATATATCATGAGTAAATATAGGAAGATAAAATTCATTAATTTTTTTGAGATATAGCTCATATGATATTATCATCGGAATAATATTCATAAATAATACCAAAAAAATGAGAATGTAACATAAAATCATTACCACTTTGGTAACATTGAATCATAACCCCCATCAAGGAATAAAATAAAATGGAAGTTAAAATATCACTAATATAGATAAATTCATTATATTACATGTCATTGGGGATGTATATATACCTCATTAAAGAATATATGTTTATATCATTTAAATATATCTAAATGAAGAAAAATTTAGACAAAAATGCTTTACCTATTTGGTAAAATTTTATTCGTAAATGAAATGAAAGAGAGATACACAAATGGATATTTTAAAAAATAATTTTTATTATAATAATCATAAGATACATTCATTGGTAGTATATAAAAAACATATAAGAAACAAGTGGTGAATATTGCATGCATCTCACAAAATTAAAAACTAAGACGAAAATCCATTACCACTGAAGTATCTTTTGAATCATAATCCCCATGAAATCATAAAATGAGTGGAAAAACTAATTATAATTAAATTACTTATATTAATGAAATATAATCTCATAGGTAAATATATACACCATAAAAATGAAATGAGTTGTGAATATGACATATGTCTCTTAGAAATAAATATGATATAAGAAATCTACTTAACTTAAGTCTTGACTTCTATTGAATGAATTCAAAACACATGTATAATAAATATAAGTTTATTATACATATAATAATTAACCATATTCATCTATATCCTACCATATACTATTCTATTATGATTATATATTACCCGTTTATTAAAAATCACATGTTGAAGTTATGTTTCGTGTAATAACAACTTTGTTTTTCGTATATGTTTTCACTTGTTATTTATGATCAGAATAATTGGATCATGATTTCATAATTAACATAGTTTAAAAAATTATATAAATATCATATATATTCATTATATATAAATTTAGAGTAACCCATAAAATTTAGTGACAGGAAATTTAATACACCATTCATGGAGATGGTAGGCTGTACATACGCATGAACATAGTTTTTATTTTCTTATCACATTAAAAGAGAGAAAAGTAAATTATATATATGTATTATCCTTCAGGTGGAACTATTATTTCATATATAACAAATATTGGTATTAAATGAAACCTTAATACATTCCATGTAAGGTGTGAATGAATCACATCTCTTCACAAGGCAGTAGTATGCCATACACACGATGATGGTTATCATATTACATCAGAATGGAAACATCATGGTATGCATAATTTAATAATTAAATAAGAAAAGTAAAATAATAAATATAATATATATATAATAAATAAATATTATTTCCAAAATTATTATAAACATTGTAATGTGGTACAGAAAAATGAACGACATTGGTTCGCGAGGCCGTAGTCTACCATACAAACAAACGACAATTTCATAATGCATTATATGGATGGTTTTGTGGTTTTAGGTTGTAACATTAAAATTAAAACATATATTTATATTTATTATACTTTTTTTATTACATAATAATTATATAAAAATAAAGTAAAGGGTTTTTGGAAGAAATAAAACAAAAACATTCATTGATGAGTATTACCTCTTCTTCGGGTATCTCCTTTTGGTTTCCACTAAAGGCCTTAGTTGGTTGTATTTATACCCCAAATATATATTATAGTATGATATTAGAGAATTGGATAAGTTAATTGGATAGTTATTGGCCAAAAAATGGTTTTTAAGCTGTGAAGATAGGGGAAGAAGGGTGTCCTTTTATAAGGGAGGTGAGTGACATTCTTGAAATTTTATAAAAAAGAGAAATCAAACTTAGTTTTCTCCATTTATAGTGGATCAAATAATAAAAATATATCAATATAATAATTGATAAGGTTAAAATATGGTCATAAAATGAGTTTTGGACAAGTTTAAAGGTCATTTTCCTCTTAAGTTTAAAGTTTAGTCCCTTGGTGAACTCATTTTTCTCTTAATTACAGTGATTAATTTTATATTTTGCACTAATAATGTTAAAAAAATATTAAGTTGTAATTATTAAAAAATAAAAATTATTATTATTAAAATTATAGAATCTATTTTGTTTAAATTAAATTCATATATGTGTAAAAAATAACCTAAAACTAATCCCATCGGTATGTCGATAAAGTGGGTTTTGAAAGTGAAAATGTTCAAAATTTTACAATGATTTTGTCATGATGTATGCCAATAGGGCATAATATGTAGCTCCCTAAGACTTTCTCAAATAGGCTAGGGGTTGGTGACTAGCACCAAGTGAGAATATCACTAACATGGGGGGGCATTTCCTAAGTACCTGTACACACACACATCTCTATGCCCAAAAATGCTGAAATGTAAAAACCACTCTAGAACAAAATACATGATACCACTAAACCTAACCAACAGAGTACAAAAGGGAAAGTGAAGTGAAGTAAATTAATCTAGGCCAGAATACTATCCCACCAAAATAAAGAGTTTGTAATGTAAAAATTCCAAGCTACAAACAAAAGGTACTAGGACTACTGTCTATAGCCATAGGAACCCCTCAGCTTGTCTGAACTCACAAAGCACTACCTAGTACGGGTCTTGGTCCTGGTTTTCCTAGTAGCTTTTCAAAAAGATATCCTATCAGTAAAAGACACGACATGTGTGGGAAAAGCCAATGTAAGGTTGGGTATAACAAAACTCATTTGGACACTCCCAAACCATAAAGGAATACACAAAGCAAGGGTGCAACCGTCTTTACAAAAGTATGTGTCTACATCACAAATAACAATGATATCCATATATACTCAAACCCAAACCCATAATCTATAGGTAAGTAACAACTACCATATACCATCACTAGAGATCCAGTCTGATGATTACATGAAGCACTCATCGAGGAGCACATACTTCTGAGTCTGATAGCACTAAGAACGTTCGTTTGAGAGTTGATGCTCATCATAAACCATCACGAGGGAGATATAATGATAGATATTAAGAGATATATGATACAATCACTATATGATAACTCACTCAATGAGTGGGGAAGATAAAAATTCATAGATAATGATCACTTCTAGGGCTAGGGGTGATACCATTACTCATCTGGATTCACCTAATAAGTAGAGTATCAACATCTAGTAGGATTGGTCACAATGATACCAAGACTCTACATGGGGCACAATAATGGATAGATGACACTACTATGGTGTTATCAGAGGTGATTCCAATAACTATATATAGAAATTACTATTGAAGGGATCATACTCATGTGAGTAAGAAATGAAACCAGCTAACATTCAGAGGATATTTCAAGGGCACCAACCCTAACAAAAATTGTCTAAGATACGGTGGATAAGGAGATCAATCCATATAGAAAGTGGTAAATGGTGTATAGTAGAGTCACACGCTGTGTCCTAGGACCCCAGGTACTATCTTTGCACAATGAACCATGTCATAAGAACATGTTGTGTAGAAGACGTCTACACAACATGTAGAAGGGTTCACACACCATGTCCTACTATCCGTGGTCCACTCCATGTATGATGGCCATGTTACAATACATGACTTCAACTCGTGTACTCTTATCTATGTACCAATCCACAGAGTAGTCCATGTGACCGATTCCGGCCAAGATTGTGGTGGGGTAAATGTCGTGTAGACAAGCCTTGTACTCCACCCCATGTTTTGGTAGTCTCTATGTACATGCTGAGTCTCAAGGAAGGTCCCACACACTATGTAACAGGGGTCTCACACTGTGTGACACTTGAATACCATTCAAAACCCATGTCGCTGCTCGGTGGGGGCCACATACCATGTAGTCTGAACTATACACTGTTTTCATCAAAATTTTCTAGAATTCTGGTTCTTCCTCTACAAACCTCGATTGACCCCCCAATGTTTGATCTGATGATACGTTCATCTTGAAATTGAAGATCTCGGGTCTTCACACCATTATAAAACCAAATAGGTGGGTTTCTATTCTTCAATCGACTCCCAACACCAATTTCGATCATCAACATGGAAATCACCAGAAGAACGATATCTACAGAAATTATTTTATTCATATTCCTCCATCAACGTCACAGCTCTTCTAGGCCATCATGAGGCTGGATCTCTAATTTCAGATCGTTGCGCCTAGAATCAGAGGTGCAATGATCATCCGTTCATATCCAGTGAATAATGTGAAGAATGTAAAGAACATAGGGGGAGAAAAGCACAATTGAACAACCCATTGAATGAACCTCAACCATTGTCTATTCCATCCTTGATCCATTCTATAATAATGATCATGATAACAAAACAGTAATATAATCATAATCATTCCACAAAGAAAACTTTCTAGAAAATCTCATCCTCCAAGAACGAGCAATCCATAGATCAACCTGTTCGTATATTGTTCCGAATTCATTATTGAATATAATGATTGGGAAAATAATAATAAGAAAACACACCCTTCCTCATTTGGTTCAATCACTGATGAAGAATGAAGTTGCGCTGTGACTTCAGGCTAGATCCATTGATTTTATCGCTTGTTGATCATTAATCCATGATCTTATCGTTGTTCACCAAAGGAGAATCCTTAAATATCTCCATAATGATTCTTCTACATTTCATGTTTTATGTAGCTGACCCTAATATTTATTCATAAGGACGATTTAAAGGAAATCGTCACTGTGTCAAAAAAATATCGTTAAATTATTTAATGATGATTACATCCTTTTCGAGTTTTTCCTTAGAAGTCCTTCAATAGCTAATGTTAAGTCATGACTAGGGAAAAACATTATGAACTCAATGGTAGTATCATATTTCCAATCTGAGTCCCTATTCATGAGTTATTAGGATCTGAAAATAAAATAATTTTTATTTTATTATTTTATTTTCAGCTATATCCAAAAAATATCTTTTATAGACAACTTGTGCTGGAAAATGTTAGGGCTTGAATAAGGTAAAGACACTACTCCGAACACAACAGTGCCCTACAATCTCTGATATGGGAATTTATTTAAGATTTATCCACTTATCTTATGAAAAATTCTTGGTTTCTTTATTAAAAACTAAAAATTTTCAATGAAATGTTGCGAGCACACTGGGACTCAGAATCGCACACTATCTCAGTGTATGGTCTCATAATATTCCAAAATGATTTCTAAAAATCTATGGAAAATACGAGTCGTTTCTTTATCCCCAGTTTAGGGATTTACATCCCCAAAAATCCAAAAATATAACTACTCAAAAAAACGTGGGTACTGTGCATGAATCTAAGCCTCTTTATCCCATGTTATATCCATTATATTCCAGTGCTACCATCAAACATGAACCAAATGAATTTCATTCCCACATAATATCCTCTCCTTTTGATGATTTATCTCCATTGGGTACTCAGAAAAGCTTTCTCCATCGTCAATTTCCATCTCACCCCAGTGGATGACGTGCGATGAGTCATGTGCGTACCTCCTTAGCTACGACACATGGAAGATGTTGTGTACCTGATATAACTATGGGGTAAAGCTATGTGATATTAAAAATCAACACAATATCTGAAAAGGGCTAATAAAACTTGAAGATAACTTTCTGACACCTCCAAATCTGCACAACCCACATCGAGGTGAGACCTAAAGGAACACACTGTCATTTTACTCAAATTAAATGGTCTCTAACACCTATCAACATAATATTTATGAAGAATATGTATAGTCTTCATACACTCATGAATGATATACACCTTCTCGATAGTCACTCGCACTAACTTTGGCCCCATGAAAGATGACTCACCTAGGTTATTCCAACAAAGTGGGGACCTATAGGGTGGTTCGTACAAAGCCTCAAATGGTTTCATACCATTGGTGTAATAGTATCTGTTGTTTCATGTGAAATTGAAAAGTAGTAGGTGATATTCCCAACTATGGACAAATTCCAACATTAAATCCTATAAAATATCCTCCTGAACCTGAATGACCCACTCTATCTAGCCACTTTCCTGGGGATGAAACGCGGAGCTCCAGTGTAACTGAGTCCCAAACGCTTCTTTTAATCCCTTACATAACCTAGATGTGAAAGGATCATAAATATCCAAAACTATCATTGATGGGACTCCATGGAGTCGAACTATCAACTGCATGTTGAGGCATCCCGACCTCTATACTGAACACTGCTCTTGTATAGCTAGAAAGTGGGCCCACTTGGTGAGCCGGTCAATGATCACCCATATGGAATCATTTCCCCTGTATGTACATGGTAAAATGGTGATGTAGTCCATAGATATTTCATCCCACTTTCATTCCATCACCTAAAGGGGTTGAGAAAAACCCACTAGAACCTCGTTCTCAACCTTCACCTTCAAGCATGTAAGGTAACGAGAAACGAATGTTTCCACTTCCTTATTCATCCCTATCGACAAAAATAAACATCCTAGGTCCTGGTAGATCTTTTCCACACCAGGGTGTACTACCTAAGGGGATGAATTAATCACTTATTGAACCTATTATGACAACATCACTGGTACTACTGTGCATCCTTTTAAAAGAACGGTGTGCTCCCAACCTTGTGAATATCCATCAGCCATATTCCCTATTGACATCTGACCACATAGGGTCCCATAGACGGTATCCCCAATCTATGACTCCTCGACTCACTACAATAGTGTAGGGGTGAAAACCATTGATTTTAGGTAAGATTCTTTATATCCAACCATGATGGATAACATTTAATGAGGCCAACTACATTGATGCATTATTCAGCAACAAAAAACTAGATCTTTTGCTGAGAGCATCTACCACCATGTTACCCTTCCCAGGGGTATAGACATTCTCAAAGTCACATCCCTGGAGGAACTCTATCCATCACCTCTATCTAAAGTTCTTATCTTTTTAAGATAAGATAAACTTGAGACACTTGTTTTCAGACTAGATGATAATCTGCTCTCCCATTAGGTATTGTCTCCATATATTTAATGTGAATACTACCATTACCTACTCAAGATCATGGGTCAAATAGTTCTGATAATATGTCCTGAACTGGTGTGAACCATATGAAATATCCTCTTTCCTCTGCATGAGGACACAACCAAGACTGATACCTAATGCATTGTAGATTACTTTGTACTTTACTCCCTTCTTGGACAATCTCAATATTGGGGAACTCATCAAACAATGCCTCAGCTTCTGAAATTGTTGACTTGGGGTCAACTGTCAAGAAACATCATGAACCTATCAACTACTTGGGGAGGTCATCAATACTTGGTAGTGGGTTCTCATTCTTTAAGGTCAATTAGTTGAAGTTCTGGAAATACACACACAACCTTAAGCTCATATCTTGCATTTTCTTTGTAAAACAAACTAGGGTTGCATATGGTGAAACACTGGGTCTTATTAATCCCTTCCTATGTAAGCCTCTAACTACACACCCAGATTGTGAAGCTTTGCAAGAGCTATCCAATATGTTGGTTCTAAGATCACTGTCATACCAGGGTGTAAAACAATGTAAAAGTCCATATATCGATGGGGATGTAATCCTAGAACATCTTCACAAAAGATGTCTTCATATTCCACCACTACTACTGGGATCTAAAAACTCATAACATATGCTGATCTGATGGTCAGGCTAGCCAAATCATGATTAATTGGATGTACCCTCCAATGTATGAATCCATCCCATGTTGCCTAGGTTTCATTTTCTCTAACAAAGTAAAACCTCATTCCGTCATTGCAAATATACCACACCGTTCACCTAAAATAGTCAATCTGGGCATGGATTGAATATAACCAATACATACCAAGAATTATATCATAATACCTTAACGCTAACACCAAGAGGTTCAAACCAAAAATTTCACCTCCAAGGTTTGGGTCACACAGTCAGCATAAGTGTGATCATTGTTTCTCTTCCAATAGGTGTCTCCATGTGTAAGGGTCGAGTCAATGGTCTAACAAGAATTTCAATGTCTCGTACAATATTTTTGTCAAAAAAATAATGACTAGTATCTATTTATATCAATACAATAGCTAAATTATTAAAGACATATATCATACCTTGAATAATTCTTGCAGCCTTTAGGTCATATTCCAAGACCGCATGTAGTTTTCCCCACCCCTGTCCTTCATCTCCCTGAGCCTGGCACAATATACCTGGGGGTGGTGGTGTTAACATGTAGAAATTTCGGTTAACTCCTGCCACTCTCCCAACTCCTCTTCCATGTACCCCACCCTACGGATCTTACATCTCCAATTTATGCCTCTACCTCGGTGGCCCATCCACTATCTCCCTGTTAGCATCTCTACAGGTTGGACAATCTCTAGAGAGATTTCCACTACCACCATAAGGATTGAATCGCCTTGCTATAGGATGACTAGACCAACCCCATGATTCCTGAATGGTACACTCCCTTTTTAGGACTTCCTCTTGTAAAATATCCCATGTCTATGTTTCTGAGACTGACTTTGTCTACCCACTGCTGATGTCTCTACTCCAGTTTTCCCACTACTAACTAGCACTGGCTGTGTCTGTCCATCCAAGGAACACTCAAATGTAAAAAACCTACTCATGAACCCCAGTATAGTTAGGAATCCATAGAAGGGATACACTATCTTTCATATTTCTACACAGAACTCACTCAAAGGTTCAAGCCATGAAGTGTGGATCGTGTTCCATATCCATCAAGTACCCAGAGAGGTAGGTATGGCTCGATGAATACTAATAAAATAACATGTTATCTTGCCAAAGTTTTATAATATCTTGTATATGCATAATCCTAAACTTATAAGGTGAGAAATAAACTGTGAAAAGGTCCTAAAATTTTGTCCACCGAAGGGTCACATCATCATAAGATCTGGTTACTAAACCCCACCATCGTCCTGCTGAGCCAAAGAGAAGGCTCGCCACTAGAAACACCATATAATCTGCTGGTGTCCTAACTTGATGAAAAACTCAGTTCACCTCCTCAAGCTAGTCCTTAGAAACTAATGTGTCAGGATCAACTCAGAACCTGATGGGTCTCTACTGCTGAAACTCATAAAGAGTGCTTATTCTGAAATCCACATCCACTGGTACTGCGAGTACAATGTACTGCTCTACAGGTGGCAGTACAGCTGGGGAACCACCTAGAGGTAATATTTGAGGAACTGAACCTTTTTTCAAAGACTTTTCACCGAGGGGTCCATTATTATTATCATGCTACTAAATCCTTGATGTTATACATTTTTAATACATCATGTAGTAGAAAAAGTTATACCACGATCAATGCGTATATCTAGAGAGCTGACACAAGAAGGAAATGTAAAAAACAACCCATTCCTACATGATGCATATACCATTATTGTTTCTTGGAAAAGGGTGTTCTCATGAACTTAGTTGAAAAGTAGGATATCAGAGTCCTGGTGTATGGATACGTTAGCCACCACTCCACAACTGGAGTCCCTAACCAGAAATCCGAACTCATAACACTTAACAGTATTTCCCCAAACCCATATCAAAGAATGTCGGTCCTAAGGTAGAACTGACCAAATTTGATACCACTCTGTCACAACCTATCCAAGTGGGACCTGTGCTGTGACTCCCCAAGACAGACTCCAATAGGTCAGGGGATAACGACTAACCTTGAGTAGGAAAATTTCAAACATGAGAGGCATTGCCTAAGTACCTATACACACACACATATCCAAGCCCACAAATGTTGAGATGTAAAACCCATTGAGGATCAAAATAAATGAAAACCACTAAACCCAAAAAATAGAGTAAAATAGGGAAAGTGAAGTAAAGTAAAGTAAACTAAGATAGAATACAATCCCACAAAAAGAAATTTCTATAAACTATAAAGTCCAACCAATAGACAAAAGGTACTGGGACTACTATCTGTAGCCGTAAGAACTCATCGACCTATCTGAACTCACAAAACAATCCCTAGTCCTACTCCTGTTCATAGTTTTCGTAGGCCTCTATTAAAAAATTTCCTATCATCACAAGACAGTACAAGTTCATGCAAAGCCATTATAGGGGTGAGTATAACAATACTGAGTAGGAAAACCCAAAACCATAAAAAAATACACAAATTAAATTATTTTCACCTCTACACAAGTATGTGTCTACAAGAAATATAAAATATATATCCAGATATACTTGAACCCAGATCTATAGTCTAGAGGTATCTCACAACTACCATTTACCATCCGAAGAGATTCAGTCTGAATATTCTAGAGAGAAATCATCTGGGAGCACATACTCTTGAGTCTTATATCACTGATGACATACGTTGGATAAGTGCTACTAATAAACAACCATCATTAGAGAGATACATCAAAATATATGAATAGATATATGATACACTCACTCTATGAGAACTCACTCCAGTAGTGGAGAAGATCACAATACATAGATGAGGATCACAACTAGGGACATGAGGTGACACCATGGCTCATCTAGATTTACCTATTAAGTAGATGATCATCATCTGGTAGGATTTGTTGCACCGATAACAAGACTCTACATAGGTAAAAATAATGGATATAGGATCCTAATTTGGGTCTCTTAGAGGGGATTCCAACTACTCTATCCCGAAAGTCCAGGTAAACTGATCATACTCCCATGAGTATAAAATAAAATCAACTATCCTTCAAGGGATAGATCAATGGAACAAACCCTAAAGAAGCTTTTCCATTATGTGGTTTAAAAGAAGATAAATCCATGTTGAAAGGGGTAAATGGTGTATTATAGAGTCACAAGCTATGTCCCGTTACCCCAAGTACTGCCCGTGTATAAGGTCTCATGTCAGAAAGACATGTCCTATAGAAGAGGTATGCATGATGTGTAGAAGGGTTCACACACCATGTACAACTATTTGGAGTCTACTCCACGTATGATAGAAATGTTCCAGTATATGGATTCAACCCATGTATGCCTGTCTGTGTGCCAATAATCGAAGTATTCCATGTTACCGGTTCTGGCCAAGCTGTATGTGTGTGTGTGTGTGGGGGGGGGGGTACACACCATGTAGGCAAGACATGTACACCACCCCGTGTCCATGTTCTCCCAGAGTACATGTCAAGTATCATGGAATACCCCACAAACTATGTGATAGGGGTCACATGTTGTGTGACACTTCAATTCCTCCTAAAACCCTCACCATCGATCAGTGGGGTCCACATGCCGTGTATTCTGGACTACACACTGTGTTCTTAAAAATTTCCTAGAATGCTGGTTCTTTCTCCATGTTCCTTGGTTTATACTACAGTTTTCTATTTAATTATCTATTGACCTTGAAAATGAAGTTCCCGGGTCATCTCACCATTGCAACACCGAATTAGTGGATTTCAGGCCTTTGATCAAATTTGAAAAATGATTTCGATCATCCACACAAAAGTCACCTAAAGAATGATATCCCTTGAAATACTTTGATCCATCCACCACCAACATCTTCACACGTCCTCTTGGTCGCCATGAGGTTGGATCTACGAATTCAGATCATTGTGCCATGAATCATAGGTGCAATAATCATCCATTCATATTATATGAAGAACAAGAAGTATATGAAGAACATGAAGAACATAGGGGGAGAAAAACACAATTGAACAACCCAATGAACGAACCTCGACCTTTGTTTGTTCCAAATTCAATCTATTCTGTAAGAATGATCAAGATAAAAAAATAGTAATATAATCATAATCATCCCCCAAGAAAAACCTATAAGAAAATACCATCGTGTAAGAAAGAGTGAACCACAGATCAACTTGTCCGTTGGTTGGTCAATGTTCATTATTGAATTAAAATTACCGAGAAAACAATAATCAAAACAACACTATAGTGACCCTATAATTTTACATATATCATTACATTATTTTACACATAATAAAACATCATACTACAAGCCAAGGAACATGAAGTCTATTATATTGGAAGACTAGGTAAATAAAATTGAAAATATGGGGTGAAATAAAACATTTTTTAATTTAATCTTCATAAATAGCTCATAATATCCATTGGGCTCATATATCTTTATAGGGTAACCTAGGGATACCATGAAAAAATGGATGTGCTAAATTCTTAGTAAGGAAAAAATATAGTAATAATACTTTAGCATATGGGTTAGAAGGCATGGATTAATGTTATAAAAATGAACAGAACATGTGAAATCATGACATATAAACCTAGGATCATATAAACATGGAGTCATAATAATGTGGAAGTAACATAAAACATGAATTTATCATGATTGAAGGCTTGTTTCATATAGAGGAGAACAAGTCAAGGTTATCCACCAAGACTGTTGCACATGGTAGAAAGAGTCAAGGATAACCTCCAAGACTATTACACATAATATCTAATAAGAGTAAACTTTACCCAATGAATTGGAGCACTATCTGGGATCACCCATATTAAAATTTTCTTGAAGATTTTTTCCACATTTAGAATCACACATAATCAATCATATATAAACATAAGGGTACCCATGGATAGAATCAAGTATCATAACCATGTCCTAAGGCATAATGAATGGGTGTATCATACAAGTATCCACGATAGAAGGGAATTAAAACATACATGTACATTCATAAGGTAAAATAAGCATATTTCATAATAAGTGATTCCAAATTGAAGTGATAACCAGTAATAGAGTTTTTAAGAATCTTTAAAATTAAAACATTTTTGTGCGGTTTAATGAAAATGTGGAAGCTCATTTAAAACAGAAAAGGAAATGACATATTATATAAAACCATAATTGAACCAAGATGGTTTTCATGATAAAAAAAGTGGTTTTATAAATATAAATTTTTATTAAAAATATATTGTATAGTGTACTAGAAATTGGGTATGAATCGGGAAGTTCCCTTAAAATGGGGTTTCTTATGAGGAAGTATTGTGGAGGGAATCACATAAAAGAATGTATGTACCCAAAGTGAATGATTAATGTATCTTGATACATTAGTTTTTACATATAAAAATTTATTTTAATATGAACATAAACATAATATAGTATTTCATTTGGGTAAAAATATAGTAAGAATAACCCAAATGAATAATGTAGGTTTATGTAGAATCCCCTACCTTAAGTTCGATGGTGTTCTACAAAAAATATTAATAAGCTGAATAATAAAATTAGGTAAATTAATTAATAATTAAAGAAACTAATTTACATTTAATTGATTTATTATAACATTTTTGAGTTCGTTCATAACCTTTTTGATTGGTTATGAGGTTCAATTTCATTGCTTAGGTTTGTTTGTTTCATGATTGGTTTAATTATATACATGAATACACAATAATGTAGAATGAGGATGGTTGTCTATAGTTGGAGTTATATTTTATTATTGAATATATATAAGGTTACATGGTTGTAAATTTCATTTGGTGACTTGGAGTGACTATGAATCATTATATAAAACATTAGTGATAACTTTTTGGGTTAATTGGCAGTTTTTTATCACAATAAACACATTTTATCTTATAGAAAAAACCACATGTAAAAAAAAGATTCCAGAACAATTTATGATACATAATAAATGTATTATAGTCTTATTAAACCATAATAATGGTTTCATGACCATAATTGAAGATGGAAATGGAAATTGAGAATCCATCGTCCTTGAATGTGGTAAATTAACCCATCTCGGATGGTGTTTTTTCTACTAGCATAAAATAAATGTATAGGAGAGATCATAATAAATTGTAATATTATCATAAAAACATTCTAGTACATTTAAGGTACTATATTTTTCAGGAAATTGTAATGTGGAGATGTAATGATAGAAAATAAAACAAAGGAAATTGAAAAGAATGTTAAAGAATTGAAAAGTGGAATTTACCCCATGAATTAATCTTCCTTGAGAGCCTCTTATGGGGATATGATTTGGAATTTTGAGGAGACCAAGGGATGATGGACGTGGGTAAGGATCTTAGGGAGATATTTGAGTAGAATTTTGGCAATGCACAAGGCTTCAGAGGAGTGAATAGAAGAGGGGAGTGTGGGCGGTTTTTATAGTGGAGGGGAGGAGGGTTTTCTTAATATTTTAATCATTAGTTTATTATTTCTCCATAAGATACGAAATAGTATGATTACATGACCAAAAATAGTAATAAGTGAATTTGAGTTCAATACAATGGTTCTTACATTAGCAAAACATCACCCCTGAATTAGTAATTAATGCATTTATCTTATTTTATTAATTATCATATTTCACTATTCATAAAATATTCAAGTATTTTAGAAAAATTAGAAGAATTCACCATAACCATTATTGGACATATAAAATCCAACAAATGAAATCAATTTTTCAAAAAAAAATTAATAAATATGATTAATTGAATTTTTAATTAAAATAATAATTTAATGGAAAAATATGTAATTTAAAACTACAATTGATTTTATAATGATTTCAGAAATTACTTAAGGTATTATAAAATTATATTAAAACCCAAAGGCACAACAATTTTAATTTATGAACACATTTTTAAAAAATAAAATTTATTTTAAATTAATTAATTTATTATAATGAATTATTTATGACTTAGAAAAACACCAATACTTTTACAATGGTCATATTATCATTAATAGGATGTCTAGAATTTTTTTATACATTCAACCATGATGTTACTATTCTTTTGGATGATATAATATTCATAAGGTTCATATTACTATTTATATGGCTCTGATACTATTCATAAGGGTAGGATACTATTCATAAGTGTAGGTTACTATTCGAAAAAAAATTATGTTTGTTCCATCGGACTCCAAACATTTTACTGATCACAATTGTGTATGTCAGATTTTCAAAATTCAAATCACATAAGTGACAATATTATGCTTAAAGGTCATAGAGTACTTAGTAGTTCATTGAATTGTGATTTCATGTGATTATATAACACAATTATAATAAGGTAATTTTCATTATTAAAACATTGGGTCGTTACAAACATGCCCTACCTCATTGGGTTGAAACGCTAGTGAAGAATAAAGTTACGATGTGATTTTTGGTGAGATCCTTTGATTTAATCATGCACTGACCGTCAATCCATAATCTAGTCATCCATTTCCAAGTTAAAATCCACCAAGCTATCCCTATAAATTCTCTGGTGTTCCCAGGATTATGTGGGTAACTTTGGTATTTCGGTAAAAGGATTATATTAAAGCAAATCATCACTAAATCAAAAAATAATTTATCTTTAAATTATTTAGTGAAGATTATTTCCTTTTCGGGGTTTTCCACAGATAACCCATGCCAACTAAAGTTATGTCGCACCTAGGAAAAAAACCAAATTACAAACTCAATGGTGGGGTCATATTTCTAATATGATTCCCCATTCATTAGTTTTTTGGATTTGAAAATAAAATAATTTTTATTTATTTATTTTATTTACAGTTATTCCCAAAAACTATCTTTCAAAGACAACCTGCACCGACTGATATTAGTCCATTCCTAAAGTAAATATGCTACTCCAAACACAACATATCTATTATATTTTTGATCTGAGCACTCATTTATGAGATATTACAGTTTTCAGGAAAACTGCTCGCCCGTTTTATTAAAAACTAAACATTTTTAAATTATTTTTTCGATCACACCAGGCCTCAAAATCGCACACCATCTCATTGTATGGTCTCAGAATTTTCCAAAATAATTTCTAATAATGAAATTCTGAAAATACAAGTCATTGCTTAGATTATATCAAAATTAAATATTAAAAATATTCTAATAATTGAAAGAGGATAAATATTTATATAATTTAATTATTTTTAATTTGAAACCAATTTTAAATAATGTTTAATATTGTAAATGTTTTAAATGAAAAGGTATATTTCGATTAAAATTAATTATTGTTCCCTATTCATCAAAACATGAAAATTTTATGAAAAATAAAAAAACTTAAACCTAATATAATTTAGATATTACTATTTCAAAAATTAAGTTTTTTAACAAATTAATTTTCTAAATGTAAAAAATACTTATAAAGTACGAGAGCCCTAAAAATATGGAAAACCACTTTTTAAATAAATACAGTTTTGAATCGTAAAATTGGATTTATTCTTATCTATTTTATAGAAAAAAATATAAGATTAATGTTCAAAATTTCATTTAATACATAATATATTAAATTCATTAAAATAATTCACCAATAGTTATTTGGTTAAATTATATATATAAAACACACTAGTGTGCATAAAAATAGTTTTTCAGAGAAAGGTGTCCTTTTTTTAAAAAAAGTTTTATTTTTTATTCCTAATTAATTTATGTCCAATGAATTCATTATACAAAATTTTGTAATCAATACTTATTTATTTAGTTAATCCTATTCATACACTCCATTCTAACAGATAAGTGAAAACTATCATATTAAATAATAATATTAATTGTATATTGTAGTTTGTTAAAACCAGGTCTCTCGTTTAACAGAAGATTTCAAAGGAACTCAGTATTGTGTGTAAAAAAAGAAAAAAATTAATATTAAGTGTATTGAAAGATAATATCATTATTGCTTTTAGTAGAAGATTAACTTGGTGTTGCGTATAAATTAATCTTTAATTAGTGTAATGTTCAACACAATCCATCGAAGAATTTTAATTTAACTGAAAAAAATAATTCTTAATAACTATTGGTGTTGTAAGATACAACTAGTGGGAATAGTTATATAAATATATGTGTCTAATAAATAACAAACCATATACCTTTTATCTCGAGTAAAATTAATTCTTTACTAGAGTATACACTTTACTTTTATAGATCTAGTGATTTAATTTTGTTATCAATGCTAAAAAAACCCATGGGGTCCCACTTATTTTTTGACTGAATGGAGATTCTGTATGCATCATAGAGGCACATGAGCCTCATCCCATTTGGTGAGGTATCCTTAAGTGCATCCATGAGACCAAGGTACGAAACTAGGTGGGGGCATATTTCAAGGTATTGTGGCAGCATTGTAATAGGAACTATAGCTATACTGTAGTAGGCACTATGCGGGTAATGTAGTAGTTACTGTAGCATGTACTATTTGGTACTGTAGCAGCCAAAACTATTCACCTTGGGCCATTAGTTTGATATTGGAGTCCTTAAGCCATTCGGATCACCCAGGAATTCAAGTCAATAGGGATTTTTGGCTACCTTTAAGGCCTTCGGTCCACCTTATGGCCTTCAGGCCACATGCAGTTTCCCCAGACAGACTCTCCAAAAAGGAGAAGCCCTAGAGGAGGATTCAGAGTAGGAACACTCCTAAAAGTATAACCAATGGATTGGGAAATAATGAGAGGGTATGGCTATGCCATTGGGGCCAGCCTATGCTTGCAAGGGAATCTTATCCAGATGGCCATGTGAAGGTGGAGAGCTACCATCATGATACAGATTCTAGGGAGGGTCAGTTCCTTGTAGTTATAGTATGGTTTAATTCTCTAAGACCTTCGGGTCATGTAATGTCTCTTAAGCCTATGGGCCATGAAATCACTAATCCTACAAGCCTTGTAAGGGTTCCCCCTCATCCCTTTAAGGGGGGTTATCAAAAATCAATAAAAAATGAAGGCCATCGGCCCATTCAGAATGTATTCCTCATAGAGGTGTTTTAGAGTTAATCTAAAATTGTTTTGGATGATTATTCATAAGGTATTATATATTATGCTATGTTAATGATTAATTTATAATTTTTTTAGAAGTTACCCAAAATAATTTTCTACAGGATTTCATGAGTTATCATATATGATATGATATAAGGCGGAATGATAGAAGATCCTTCAGGAATTAGTTCAAGTTAGCGATTGATGGATTAAGTGTACCCTAAATCCCATATATATATATACTATATCATATATTAAAATATAGTAGATCATAAAATATGATATTCTTGAAATTTGTGATTTTCATGCATGGATATATCACCTTTTATGATTGGGTAGGAAATTATAAGGAATGCAAGTGTAGTGGATGAAATATTAATTCATTAAAAAAAATTAATATATTTAATGACATGACATTTTATTTGGAATGATATTCCATAGCATTATGAATCACAAATTACAATTGATGTATATAATTTTACATTGTTTAGGAAACCATTTCCGAAGAGATTGTATCCAATGATTATGATGTCATATTCTATATATAATGAGATTACATATCATTGAAAATTCTATGAATCATATGTTATGATTCCTTTGTAAAAGGATGAAATGCACATATGGAATCAAAATGTTACGTGTTAATGTTAAACTCATTATTTGAAGTGCATCTAATTTATTTAAAGAGTTATATTTGATGAAACACACCTGAGTTCATTTATTACACGCATACAATGCATGCAGAGGCTGAAATTTTAATTCATGCATAATTAATGCCCCAATTAAAACATGTGTCATGGATGAACATATTTGATGCTATATAAGGACCACTTCCATGGTATGAAAATACGTGTATTCCCAAAACATTGGATATAACACCATTACAAAATGTATCTGTTTGCTTCCTTCCTTATATATTAGGTTATAGGACATAGTGATTAGAAGATGAATCCCATCCAAGATTGAAATGATTCCAGTTATCCTTTAGATACCCCATAGGTGGGAGGATTTCATATTATACTCTAGTGACCATTATTTATCACATCTGAATCTCATTAAAAGGTAATGAAGATTAATAAATAACACTACTATGTAAGGTACACCTATTTTCAACAGTTATTTATTTATATTATATGAATACATTTCATATTTCTTACCTCAGTGTTACTGGGATGGAATTTTATCACTTCCATATATTTTATAAAGTTCCTAGGATATGGTTTAGGGTGGGGAAGAAATCGATGATATATATGAGTGTAATAAAAACATAATTTGAAGCCTAATATCACCAAATATTCTCCTTCATTTAATGATCATGTGGATGTGCTTAGGAATATAGAACTATTTTATCTTTGAGCTATTAAGAAAGTTAATTTGAGGGATCCTACAGCCAGAGAAGTTTAGTTGAAAATATATTTTTCTAATATCACCAAATCAAATTCCAATCTAGAAAACTATGATTTGTTGATCTCCACTATAGGGAGGGCCATTAGGAAAGAGCGATTGACACATGTTGTGGTTGAATAAGAAGTAATCATGGAAATATTAAACCTATATAGATACTCCATCACTGTGATAGTGATCCTATTGAAAGGAGGGAAACCCTAAAGCTTTTTTGAACTATCCCAAAGAATAATAATGGTATGAGGTTTCTCTTAATGTAACATGACTTCTATTAGCCCCAAGTTATACTATATTTTATTTCCATCTAATGAGAATATGATGATGGAATGGATCTTCTAATCCATTTCTCTAAATACAGGTTTCCTTCATATCTTCGAATGAGACTGAAAATTTGACCACACCAATATCATAAGCAAACATGTTTAATTGTAGATCATCATCCTTAGATTGAACGGGTTGTACTTGTAACACCCTTAGTTTTTATGGGCCTCATTTTAGAATAAATTAAATTTTCACTTATTTCTTTCAATGAACTAAGTAAAACATTCCTTTCTCATGACATGGACTTGGTGTAAATTGTGAGAAACATTGACTTCACGTATGTTACATGCAATACTAATGTTTCAACGAAACATCGTATTTTTGTTATAATTATTTAAATGAGACATTTATAACCTAGATGTTAAACTTAGTAATATGAATAGTAATAACTAATTTTCAAATATTATTTATAATTTATTTATTTAGGTAAAACAAATTTATAATGTAATATATGTTTTTTTGGTAAAGTTCCTTTATGTTTTAAAATACCGTTTTCTCAAATGAACCTCTTTTAATGTCCTTCTGTGAAAAATTTTTAAAATTAATTTTAGAAAAACTATAAATTTTATTTTATAAAATAAAATTCATTCTTAAAATTTTATTGTTGAAATTATCTTTGGTTTATTTTTTGGGATTTTTTTGGGAAACATCATTTTTTATGAATAGTAAAAGATGAAAATAATTAGTTAAAAATTTCTTTTCTCATAAGTAATAATTAATTATAAATTGAATTTAAATTTTTTTTAGATCAAATTAGATCATGTATTAATAAATTAATACAATTTAGGTCATTTTAATCAATTTAAATTTGAAATTTAATATAAAAACTTAATAAAAATTTTAAGTTCTTTCTATTTAAAAAACCCTTAATTTCATCCCATTCGTGGGATTAATATTAATGTTAAATTTTCCGATACAATGAGTAGAACTTTGAAAAACATAAATAAACCATTTTAATTAATATAATATTTAGTTTCAAATTATATCATATTTATTTTTGACCAAAATGATTAGTTCAAGTGACTAAAATTAATCACATCGATTAAGGTCAAATCTAGCTTAATTAGGGACTAAACCTTAATCTTTGGGGCTAAAATGACATAGAAACATAGCCAAAACACATTTTATCGACATTATTTGGACCTAAAACATTATTTATTGATTTATTTTGGTCTATTATGACTTTTTTAGGAAATTACATGTGTACACCTAACTTGTTTTCAAAAATTCTATGTGAGTTTGTTTCCTTCCCTATAAAAGGACACCAACTTTCACACTTCTTCACAGCTCTAAAACCTGTTAACTTCCGAAAATACCTACAAAATAAACTTCCCAAAAATCATCCCTTCTTCATAGAATAATTTCCTTGGGAATAAGAAAATCCAAGAAATCCGTTTGGCACAAACCAAAAGGAGTTATCCGATTAAGAGGTAACATCTTCTCTCAAGTCCATTATTTTATTTTATTTCTCCACTCCAACACATTATATTTTTTATGAATATATAAAAACACCATTATCCTAAATATACAAATTCTATGGTTTCAACCTATATTTAGACACACCTCCATCTAATGGATAACAGACATATTGTTTATGTGTACGAAGAACTACCACCACACTAAACAATGATTGTTCAATTTTCCTTACCGCCTGTCACAGTGGACATTATGATGATAACTATATATGTATATGTTATATAATATATTTATTATTTATTTAAGCTTTCATATTTATTCTACAACACATATTTTTTTTACCTTCTAGTTGGTGTTCATACAATAATTTTGTTTGAGGAAGTGTAGACTACAGCCCCCTGAAAGTGATATGATTCATTCATACACTACAAATATTGTATTACTGATGGTTTTAGTGAACATATAAGACATATATGATTTCATAAATCTAATTTAATAATTATATAAATATATATACATATATTTATTCCACTTTATTTATTTTAACACGACAATTAAACAAAAATAGTGTTCATGCGTACGAACAACCTACCATCTCCATGAACGGTGTATTCCATTTAATACTAATATATTCTAAATATTTTTATAATACACATATAATGTATATAAATGAAATTAATATCCTGGATTACATTATGTAAATCATGATATAATGTGTAAATACCAGCGATATAGCAAATTAAGATGCATGTGAAGAATAAAGAGAATATTATCTGAAGTGAAACCTTAACATAGGATGGTTAACAAGGAGGTAATATAAGGTTGTAATAAAACCATATATGGTACTATATAATATAATATAGATCTTTAAAATATGTTTAATAAATTTATATTTATCATACAAGTGGTTTTAAGGTGTACGATGAGTGTTAAGACACAATGTTAGGGGATTTCATCTCACTTTTTTATTTTCGTGAGAATCATGATATGTTCACCACTCTTTCCTTCAGTGTGGTGTATGTAATAATGATGATTTTATTATATTTATCTTATAATTAAATTTTTGGGTATTCAAAAATCCATTTTATGGTATTTATTTGATGGGGTTTAAGCTTCAAAAGTTATGAAATGGTAAAATAATTTTGTCTCAATTTTCTTTCGTTGAGACTCATGTTTTGTTATGCACAAAAATTATATTTTAAGGTGTATATAATTCCATTTTACATGTTATATAATGAATTTAATTTCTTTCATGATATTTTTATCTTCATGTAATTTCTACTTCTTACATGTAGAGTACGATCCCAAGTTACCATGTTGTTAGAGTTTATTGAGACAATCTCATTGTTTTTCAAGATTGTTCATGTTTATGATTACTATGATGAAATATGATGATGTATATCTCAATAACACTAATGCGTTTAATTATAATATATTTATTCAATATATATCCATGTATTAGTACCATTATCACACTCTTTGGTACTTAAGATAATGTTTTTATGTAAAATATGACTGTCTCTCTCTGGTCGGAAATCTATTGTATTAAAAAAATGTTTTCAAAAATGTTTTCAAAATATATTTTTAGACAATTTTTAAGGAAAAAGGATTTTCAAAACGTTTTACAGTATTTAATGATTCCTTTATATGTTTTAAAATCTATTTTTAATGAAAAATATTTTCAAAAAGGTTTTATGTTTTAAAAATCACTTTCAAAGCAGAAAGGATGTTATCCTCAAGAAATGGTTCTAAAAGATTTTAAAAAATTATTTCCCATATAAGATAACATCCATTGGTGTTAATAATTCCTTTATGAGAAAATTATTAAATGTTTCCATTCATATTATTTCTCTAAATGGATTATGTTTTGATGACAAGATTTTTATAGAAAACAGTTATCTTTCATAAGTTATATAATTTGAAACCCACTTCTTTTCATGGGTTATGTTCATGATGAAATGATTATGAAACTGGAATCCTTCCATAGGGTATGATATTATTACATGTTCATAATACCCATATCATTTCATGGGTTATGATATGTTTATTTATGATCTTGTGGAACAAGTATGTATGATTTCACTATGAGATGGGTGAGACCTATATCTCCCTCAAATGAATTGGGTAAAGATTTATATCTCATGAGGTAGACATGGATGGAGTGAGAAATGAACATGGTTTAATATTATTGGGATAGAAAGGGAGATGAATTTGGTTCATTAATACATGGTTGGAATGAGGGGTGAACTTAGTTCAGCAATACAGGGATGAAATGGGGTGTGAACCCGATTCAGTGAAAGACATTTTCTACTAAGTTGGTCTTGGGATCAATGAATTGGATACTATTGAAATCATCTTCTATTCTTATGTGTCTGCCATAATTCCATATTTCATTTCTAATTTATGATTTCAAAGATTATGTTCTTTATCTTCTTATTATTCATGTTTTATAAACTACCAATGTTTATGACATGATTCATGTATACTATCTTCGATAAGTAGGATACGATATTCTATTTTCTTGATTATGTTCTCATAACCTTATGGTCATGATTATTCTTACATATCTCCCTTGTTTACACTTGCAGATAATTTTAAATCACCCCTTTATATGTTTTAATCCTTTTTTATCAATATATTCATTATTTTTGACATTTCTGAGATGGGTGATAGTAAATAAGAACCTAGTGTGAGAAAATGTAGTTAACTTATATACCAGTAATGTATGAATGAATCACATCGCTTCGTAAGGAGGTAGTTTTCAATACACATGAATGTTGTTATCATATTCCCAAAAAATAGAAAATAAGAAAGTATGAAAGATATAATAATTAAAAATTCATAATGAAATCATAAAAATCATATATATAATATATAAATATTATTTCCACCATTATTAAAAATATTTAAAGGTGTTAATTAAAAAAATAACGACATCAGTTCGCGAGGCGGTAGTCCGCCGTACACCCAAACGACGATTTCATAACCCATTATATAGAATTTTGTGTGGTTTCATGTTGTAACATTAAAATTAAAATGTAAAAATATATTTAATATACTTTGGATATTGCATAATAGTTATATAAAAATAATTTAAGGGGTTTGAGGAAGAAATAGAACAAAAACATTCATTAATGAGTGTTACCTCTTCTTTAGGTATATTCTTTCAGTTTTCACCAAAGGACTTCATTGGTTGGATTAATACACAATGTATGCCTGATAATATGATATTAGGGAATTTGAGAATTTATTGGGACATACATTTACTGAAGAAATTGGTTTATAAGCTATGAACAGAGGGGGAGAGGGGATGTCCTTCTATAAGGGAAGTGAGTGGCACTCTTATAATTGTTTAAAAGAGAGAATTCCAACAATGTTTTTTCCAAGTCAAGGGGATACAATAATGGAAAAATAGAAATATTATAAGTTATAAGGATGAAATATGGTTATAAAATGGGTATTGGAAAAGTTTATAGGTCATTTCCCCTAAAGGTTAAATTTTTGTCCCTTGGTGAACTCATTTTTCTCTTAACCACTATGATTAATGTTAAATTTTTCACTAATAATTTTGGCCAAAAATTAAGTTGGATTTATTATAAACTATAAATTATTGTGACTAAAATTATGGAATCCATTTTTTCAAATTAAATTCCTAGATGCACTAAAAATTAATTTAAAACTAATCCATAAAATGTTTTGAGAACGTGGGTTTTTAAAGTGAAAATTTTCAAAAGTTTTAAATGATTTTATACCAAAATTAAATATGAAAAATATTCCAATAACCTAAATTGGATTAATATTATTATAATCTAATTATTTTTATTTTAAACCTAATTTATAATATAGTTTAATATTATAAATCTTTTAAATAAAAATATTGGTTTCAATTAAAACATTTATTGTTCCCTATTCCTGAAAACATGAAATTTCAATGAAAAATACCAAAAATTAAAATTAAGATAATTTTCATATTAAAATTTAAAAAATAATTATTAATTTAACAAAATAATATTCTAGAATATAATTTTTGTTTAAAAACTAAGTGTTCCCTAAATATATGGAAAAACTGTTTTTTAGAAAAATACAATTTTAAGCATACAATTGGATTTATTCATATCTATTTTATAGAAAATATATAAGTATAATATGAAACATTTGATTGAATATTTAATATATAAATTTCAATAACATAATTTACCATTATTTATTTTGTTAAATTATTTATATAAAACATACATGTGCTCATAAAAATAGTATTTTAGAGAATGGTTTCCTTTTATTTTAAAAAAACTTTTATTCTAATTTATAATTAATTGGTACCCAATGAATTAATTATATAAAAATGTGTAAAAAATATTTAATTATTTATTTAATCCTTTTTATACCCTCTATTACAATGGATAGTTGACCAAAATCATATTATGTGACACCCCACGATTTCACGGTACACTTCTTTTTAAAGAATTCAATATATTATATTGCACGCTACACCGAGTTCGAGCGCACCATGACCTATCAGAGTATCCATTTAAAAATAATTTATGAATAATATTAACCATATTATGAAATTTATAAATTTTAGTCTTAAAAATAGACTTCAATTTTTAATTTGGAATATTAAAATTACCTCATGGTGAAATTTTGGTATTTTTCTGAAAAGTTTTAATTTTTGAGGAATAGTGAAAAACACTACATTATTGTTAAAAAAATTTATCATTTAAATAATTATTTTAACATAAATTTATTTTAAAGTTGAAATATATAAATAATACAAATATTAATCAAATATAGTTTATTGGAATCATTTTATAGTATAATTTGATATAAAATTTTATTGAACTTTTGAACGTCTCTTTTACCCGCCTTCTAACGACATATACGAGATTTGAATTAAACATAATTGTACCACATCTATGAATTAAATTTAAAAAAATGTACATACATGGTTTGAATCAGTATGAATAATTTGGTCTCATAGGATCAAAATAATTTCGTAGTGAATAGTAACTTTTGGATTTTATTTCCCATAGTTAAAGGTACATATGGTAATTAAAGGAAATAATAATATTATAATAATATTATATTATCCTAAAACGTGTAATAATTTCAATGTATAAGTATTTTTAGAACAAAATAATCATTTGTTTGAAAATATTATCCTTTTTATGTCACTTGTGTTAGATTAAGACATTTATTGTATTTTATTTAAACAAGAGTTACAAATAACATATTCAAATTTTAATAACTATATCATTTTCAATATGAGGTTATATAAGTGATATGGTAAAATAGAAATAATATTTATAAATCTAAAAATTTTATCTACATAATGGAAATTTATTTATAATTTTATGAAAAAAATAATTAAATTAAATAATGATAGAATAATGATACAATAATTGAACTATTAAAGGAAGAATCAACAATATAATATTAAAAATATTAAAATAAATATAAATTGACGAAATTAATGACAAAAATTAATTTTATAGATAACATAGACATGTTAGTGAAATATTTGATGTATTTTTTGAAGTTATCAGGTTGGTTTGATATTTTGTAAAATGAAAATATTTATTAGTATTCGTATTTACATAAATGACACTTTAAAATAAATAATATTTTTTAATTGTTATAAAATTCATAAAAATATCAGGTTTAACTAACTAACTATTATATTGTTAAATATTTCTTAAATTATCCAACTAGTGTTCTTTTGGAATTTTATTGTAACTATATTAACCATATATTATATAACGGCAAGTAAACATTGTAAGAGTTAAACTGTTTAACTAATGATTAAATCCAAATGATAAGGTTAATTTGGTTCCATACAAATATCTAAAAATCATTGTATGAGATTATTTCTACCCATTGTCATATTATCCTCTAAATAACTCACTTTTTAGCTATTTTAAACTGAAAATCAATTTATAATAATTTAATAGTTTTAGAATTTCTAAAAGTATTCCTCCCCTCTCTTATACGAGATCACATCTCCTTATAATTTATTCAACCCTCTAAATCTATATGGATCAGACAAAACCTATCCAATTCTCCTACCAACTTCCTTAACTTGATACTAGAGTCTATAATTTGGGCATAAAACCATCACATGGAGTCCTTTTGTGAAAATAAAAAGGAGATTTTCAAAGAAGATGCAATTTTTTACCAATTCTATTTAATTTTTTCTCTTATTCTAATTTCTCATCTGATATTTTTTCCATACTAAATTATTAACTATAATATCATCTAAATTATTAGATTTTATTATTATTATGGGATAATAGTGTTCCTCCTTTTATCCATCCCAATAATAACAATATCCCCAGGCGTGTGTATGTACAATATACCATATCCACCCTATGGTGTAATTTGTTATTCAAAACCACTTTATTTGGATGGGTATATAGATTATTATAATGGATATAAATAATTAATATTAGATGATACTTTTTTGTATAATTAATATACCATCCAATTCTATACCATTTAACCATCAAGGGAATGATACTGTCACTCGTGTTCATGTACAACCTACCGTCTCCATGGCGTGGTGAGATTCATTCTCCACGTTAACCATTAAAGAATAATTATAAAATTTATATTATGAGTAAAAATAATAACTATAAAATGTATATCCTTATATATATTAATAAAATACATCCTATTCATAACAAACATGACTTACAAATCAAAACATACATAGGAAAATGAAGTAGTTAACACCTGAAACAATTGTAATAATGAAATATTAGTATCAAAATGATATAAGAGGATCATATATGACATCATAAATATGAATATAGTTGTAGTATAATTTAATAAAATATTTTCACCATAATATAATATGTTAACACAACCTCGACTATAGGAAAGTACAAGGTAAGGGTTAATTTTACAATATTATTATTATCTGAGGTTGTTTATACATAAGTATCTACAGGGACATCTTTATCATACATGTAAATATTTCTTAAAATGTATTTCAAAATATTTGAAACAATTGTTTAAAGTCATTTTTAACCATGTTTTACTTTTTATAAAATATTTTGAAAAGAATATTTCTGCCATTTTCCAAAAGAGGTACTTTATGACCATTTCAACATATTTAGAAAATAATGTTTTTTAACTTATACGATGGAAGAAGCTATTTCATGCCGTTATGATGGTTTAATATTTGGAAGCTTCCTTTATAATATTACTATTTTATTTTCAAAATAAATGTTCTCTTTTATAATTTAGTTACTTTTAAATGAATTCAAAGTAAAAAATGGATATTTCCCTTAAAGTGTTTTAATGATTTTATTGGATTATTTTCATCTATGTAAATGTACTTTATTAGATTTTAAGATTAATTTAGGTTGATTAATTATGATAAAATCTTCCATATTGTATTGAAGGATTTATGATATGTATGACCATGGATGTTCTATTTTGATACCATTCATGATTTATGGTTAAAGTATTAGAATTTTATATGCTAGTTTTAATACAAATGTTTATGTTATGTTTCGGCCTTTTCAAATGAGGAATGTATTGGACTTACTAAGTGATGGGAGGGGCCCACTATAGCCCCTAGATGGATTGGTAGGTCTCATGAGAAAAACTAGTGTGGTTTTTTACTTATTTATGTATGGTATTCACATGCAGCCTTGACAGTATGGTTATGACATAGTACATTATGCATTCCTTCATTATGAGATTAGTTATTGATATTGTATGTGATAATTAGATTAATATAATATTCATGTGAATGTTTAAATGAAATTATTTAATATATTCCTTCCATATTATGATAAATATTATGTTTAAAATGCTTTTGTTTTAGTTTTATACATTTCCTTACAGGTTTATGCTTATTTATGATATCTTCCACTATAATTTTTATTCTTACTGGGCATATGAGATCACCCATTTCTTAAGTTTCATTTTTACCCATGATGAAAAGAAGTATATTATTTTTGAACTGAAGGAAAAATCTAAAGGATATAATTGTTTTTAAAGGAGACAATGTTGTTTTTCATTTCACGATGTAATGTGAAACTTATGTTTTTATCTAGTTTTTCTAAGGCTAAAAAATCGATTAGTCATTCGAGATTTGATTTCTTATGATCATGAAGATGTAATAAAACAATTCACCAACTCTGGGTTACTGGGGTTAGGGTGTTATAGTTGGTATAAAATTAAGTTCAGTACAAACCTTGGAAACTAGATTTAGAAAAGAAATTAATTAGGGGACAGTAGAGTAAGATAGAATTTGAGGATAAGTATATAATAACATCCTAAAATTTTGGTAATATAGATATTATGTGGGTATTAAAAGAAAATAGATCCCTATATTGATACTACAATTGGATTTGGTTCTAGAACAGATGTACGTAGGGGTAAAAACTCTAAATATGTGTTTTGTGATTGACTCAGGGTAACCTCATGCATGACAACATGCGTTACTTTGATCATGGTTTAACACTCTCAAGGTATATGATTAGTATTATCTAAATTTAATTTAAAAACCATTATGAAGAATTTAAAATTAAATATGTCCCTAGAGAAACCATATTTATGATTATCTGAATAGATATGCATAAAAGTTTCAATTTATATTACATATTTTAATATTATGCATTGTAGTTCATAACCTAATATATTGAATGTCATTGTTTAGAAATGGATCCTAGTGGAAGAAATGGAAACCATATCAATGCACCTAATCCATGTAGGTATTGACCTCATATGAAAAAAAATGTTATTGAAGCAGGAGATTCAACTAGTGCTGAACAACTTATTACTATACTGAGAAAAATGACCCTGGTTATGAATAATATCTCTACCCAAATAAAGTATCCTAATATACAACATGGAGGATCAATGTTAGACCGCTCCATGTGACAACAACCGCCAACATTCTATAGGACAAAAAAAAAATCCATTTTTAGCTGAGAAATGGATATGTTCCTTAGAGAAACTATTTCTTGATTTTGGGAGTAACAAAAGGGAAATGTTGTTATGGAAGTCCATCATCTATTAGGTGATTCAGATCAATGGTGGTCATTAATTCAAAACATGAATGATAGTAAATAGGTAGAAAATATTGAATATATTGGATTTAATGAACTCTTCCTAAAAAAATACTTTGCTCATGATCTACAAGTGGTCATGGAGAGGCTATTTCTGAGTTTGAGACAAAATGAGGATGAAAATGTTGAAAATTATGAATCTAACATTCCAATGTTATCAAGGAATGTTTCAGACTACATACATATCCTAAGAAGTAATATTGATAATTTCTTTGATGGGTTAAAGTATTTCCTCTTATGGGTAGTGGTTTCACAATATTTCTCATCAAACAGAGATATAGTCTCATGTGTTATCAAGATAGAAAAGGAATTATCTAGTTATTATGAATTTAATGTAAAGAAAGAGAATAAGAGGGCCACTAAACACAGTGTAAAATGAAATAAGTGGAATACGAGATATGTTTAATTTCCACCCAATAATAATTGTGGGTAATAAAACACTGGTACTTAATTAAAGGGCATGAGAGTTTGTAAAAAGACCACCAAGCTCATAATTTTAAGAGAAATAAAGAAGATACAAATGTTAAATTATATAATGGTAAAGAGTTGGGAAATTATACAAATCGTTGTCCTAAGAATATAGGGAAATTTCCATAGAAAAGGACAAGGGAGCAATGCAATGATTTTTCAATCACAATTGATAAGGTTGAAGTTTCTAATAATGTGTTGGAAGGTACTTTAATTGTTTCCTCAAATGTAGTCAAAGATTTATTTGATTCTACATCCTTTCATTCCATATGATATTCATAATGTGTTTTAAAAAATTAAATATTTCCAATTTACATTAACAAGGGTGTTGTCAATCAAAAACCCTAAGAGAAGTATCATTATAACAAATATGTGTTAGGTAGTACCAATTATGGCATATAAACATGCTTTATCTACTGAGTTTATCATCATACCTATGGTCTAATTTTATATAATCCTCAAAATGGATTGGAAATCAAAATATCATGCAAAAATTTATTTCAAGAAGAAGGAAGTTACTATTTGGGAGGAATATATAGAATCCATTATATTTAAAACATAAATAACATCATCTGATTCTTACCTAGATCCACCCCCAATAAATCCTTTGAAGTAAATTCTTGGGGAGGAAGATAAAACATAATCCATGGTTAAATAAAGAAATATTCAAAAATAGGATGTATATATTTTACAAAAATACATTGATGTATTTCAAGAGGATTTACTTAGACATCCACCAGAGAAGGAGGTTGAGTTTTCTATTGATTTGATCTCTGATTCAAGGACAATATACAAAACTATCTATAGAATGGATATTGTGGAATTAGTAGAGTTTATGAAATAACTAGAGGATTTGAGTAATAAGGGATTTATTTTTTAGTGTTTCTGTAGGGGGAACCCTAGTTATTTTTGTTAAGAATAA
This sequence comes from Viscum album, assembly GCA_963277665.1. NCBI lineage: Eukaryota > Viridiplantae > Streptophyta > Magnoliopsida > Santalales > Viscaceae > Viscum > Viscum album. The sequence goes on along the minus strand of OY728132.1, from coordinate 23,666,953 downwards.
CGATGAATTAATGAGACTATGCATTAACTATAGATTAATAAATTCTATTTTAATAATGGAAAAGTATCATCATCCTCGCATTAATGATTTGTTTGATCAAATTCATGGAGATAAATATTTTTCAAATATTGAAAATATTTTGGGATATCATCAATTGTGTGTAAATAATGAAGATATTCCAAAGTCATTATTCCGAAAAAGGTATGGGCATTATGAGTTCATAGTAATGTCATTCAGATTGACTAATCCACCCTTTGTTTTCATGGATATAATGAACAAAGTGTTCAAAGATTATCTTGATGATTTTTTCATAGTATTTTTTGATTATATCTTGGTATACTCCAAAAGATATGAAGATGATGAAAACCACTTGAAGATTATTCTGAAGACTCTTAGAAGAAATAAACTATATGGGAAGTTTAGGAAGTGTGAATTCTGGATTCAAGAAATTTCCTTTCTTGAACATATTGTCTCGATGAATGAAATCTCCATTCATCCTCTAAAGATAAACACAATCCATGAATGGACAACACTAATGAGTATAACTGAGGTACATAGTTTTATTGGTTTAGTGGGTTACTATCTGAATTTTGTCTAGAATTTTTCTTGATTGGCTAACCGGTTAATTGAGCTCACATGTAAAGGGTTTAAATTTATTTGGAAAAAAGAGTGTGAATAATGTTTTGAAGAATTTAAGATAATATTAGTAAATTATTTTATCCTAACTTTACCATATAGAAATGATGTGTTTGTTATTTATAGTGATGCATCAAGGAAAAAACATGGTAGTGTTTTTATGCAGAATGATAGAGTTATTTCTTATGCATTAAGGTGATTAAAAATTTATGAAAGAATCCACCCAACTCATGATATTGAGTTAGAAGTAGTAATCGTTTAAATTAATGTATAGAGACACTATCTATATGGTGAAATATGCAAAATATATATAGATCCTAGGAGTTTGAAATATATTTTCTCACAGAAAGAACTCAACATGAGATAAAGGAGATTGCATGAGCTACTCAAGGATTATGATTGAACAATAAACTACCACATAGGGAAGGAAAATACGGTCTCAAATTCCATAAGTAGTAAGGACCATGGAGTTCTGAATAGAGTGAGAGTTTTAAGGGATCCTATGTTTATGGGTCTAGTAAATATCAATATGGTAATTATCATGGAAGGTGAAACATCATTACTTTTTCAAATGGTGGCAAAAACATATTTTCTAGAAATGATAAAAAGTTCTCAGCATAATGATGAGGATTTTAGGAAGAAAAGTAATGTTTTGAATGATGGGAGATTGATAGAATTCATATATAAAGAAGGAGTTTTGAAATTTGGAATGTGGTTGTGTGTTCCCTCTATACCTAATCTAAAAATGGAATTATTGGATAATGTTCATAGATCTAATTTTTATATACACCTTGGTGGTAGTAAGATGTATATAGATTGTAAGGAACCTTTTTTGTGGGATAAAATGAAGAGGGATATTTTTGTTTGTGTGTCAAGATGTTTGGTTTTTCAAATTAGTAAAGGCTGTGAGACAACATCCTAGAAGAGTCATGTAACCTCTTCATATATCTATGTGGAAATGGGATGATATTACAATAGACATTGTCTTATGGATACCAAATAATCCTAGAAGAAATGATGTGATATGGGTTATTGTTGATAATCATACCAAATCAACAAATTTTCATTATATAAGGTAAGATTTACCACTTGAACGTTTAAAAAGACTCTAAATTAATGATGTTTTAAGACTTAATAGTGTACCCCTATCGAATCGTGATCCTAATTTTACATCAAGATTCTAGAAAAGTCTTTAGAAGGCCCTAGATACTAAGATTTGTTTGAGCACTGCCTACCACCCTCAAACTCATGGACAATTACAATGTACAATTCAAATATTAAAATACATGTTGAGATCGTTCTCACTTTCATTTAAAGTAATGCGGGTTCAATATTTACCTCTAGTAGAATTTTTCTATAACAATAGCTTCCATTCAAGTAGTCAAATGGAACCATATGAAGAATTATATGGAAAGAGAAGTCATAAAACAACTTGTTGGGATGATGTTTTGTGAAAGAAAACTCATCGGCCTAGAACATGTTGAGGAAACATTGGAAAAAATAGATAATATTCAAAACCATGTCAAAACATCTCAAATTAGGAAAAAGAGCTATGCCGATAACTGAAGAAAGGATTTGGAATTTCATGTGAGAGATCGCATTTTCTTGAAGGTATCTCCAGGTAAAGTTGTGATAAGATCTGTTAAGAAGGGAAAATTAAATCCCAGGAACATCAGATCATTCAAAATTTTAGAATGAATTGGAGTTGTAGGTTACCATTTGTCAATGCATCAATGTATCTCCAAAGTTCATAATGTGTTAAACGTATTACTATTAAGGAAATAAGTTCTTGACCAAACACATGTACTCACCTATGACGAAATATAATTGGAACCCAATCTGTCTTATTGTGAAGAGTCTATTAAAATTATTGATACCATATAACAAGTATTGAGAAATCAGATGACTCATCTATTAAAAGTTATTTAGAGAAACCATAAAATGGAAGAGGAAACGTGGGAACCTGAAGAACATATGTTGAAGAACCACCCAAATATTTTCATGAAGTGATATTATAGAAATTTTGAGGATTAAATTATTTGAAGGATGTAATAATGTAACACCCCAAGCTTCCATGATACCCATTTTTTTAAATAATTCAATATCATGTGTTGCACACAATACTGAGTTCTAGCGCACCATGACTTATCAAACTAGATGTTTAAAAATGGTTATGAATAGTATTAGAAATATTATGAAACTTTTAATGTTTATTTTTCAAAATAGGCTTCATTTTTGAATTCAAAATATTAAAATTATCTTATAGTGAAATGTTGGTATTTTTCTGAAAAGTTTCAATTTTTGATGAATAGTGAAAAAAATACTACATTATTGTTAAAAACAGACTTTTAAATTTCAAAAATTATTTTACTGTAAATTAATTTCAAAGTAAAAATAGATATATATTACATATATTAATTCAATATATTTCATTGAAATCATTTTATATTATAATTAGATATAAAAATTTATTGAACTTTTGAACGTCTCCTTTACCTGCATTTTAGTCACATCTACGAGATTTTCATTTAAAGTAATTTAACCACTTTTTTGAATTGAATTTTAAAAAATAGAAACACATGGTTGTAATAATTATTCAAAATGTCATCTCATTTGATCAAAATAATTTTTTTCGAATAGTAACATTTGGATTTTATTTACCACCATTTATGGTAAATAAAGTAATTAAAGGTAAAAAAATTATTATAATAAAATAATATTACCATAACACCTGTGGTAATTTCATTGGATAAGTGTTTTTCAACCAAAATAATTCTTCTTTCAAAAATATTATCTTTTTTAAGCCACTTCTGTTAGATTAATACGTTTAGTATATTTTATTTAAAGAATAGTTAAAAATGTCACATTCAAATTTTAATAAATATATCTTTTTTAATATGAGTTTATATAAGTGATATGGTCAACTATAAATAGTATTTATAAAGGTAAAATGTTTATATACATAATAGTAAATTATTAATAATTTTAAGAATGAATTAATGAAATTAACTACTGACATAATAATGATGCAGTAATTGTATTATTAAATTAAGAATCAATTAAATGATATTAAAAAAATTAAAATAAATATAATTTACTTAATCAATGACATCCAAAAATTCTATAGATAAAATAGAAATGATATTTACAGATTTTAAGTATTGTCTTGATTTTACCACGTTGGTTTGAAATTTTTAAAAATGAAAATATTGAATAGTATCAAAATTGACATAAATGATACTTTAACAGAAATAATATTTTATTAAATGTTATAAAATTAATAAAAATCTCAGGCTAGGATAATTAACTAGGATAATGTTAAATATTTCATAAATTATCCAATTTGGGTTCTTTCGTAATTTTATAGTAACTATATTTACCCTATATTATAAAAATTCAACCAAACAATGTAAGAGTTACGCAGTTTTAGTAAGGGTTAAATCCAAAAGATAAGTTTAATTTTGTGACCTAAACATGTCTAAAAATATTTTTTTAGAGGATTTAGAACCATTATAATATTATAATCTAAATAAATCTCTTTTTTATCAATTTGATAATGAAAATAAATTTATAATAATTTAATAGTTTTGCAATTTCTAGAAGCCCACCTCCCCTCTCTTAAAAAAGAGACCCTCTCCTACTCTTTTATTCACACATATAAATCTCTTTGTATCAGAAAAAACCTACCCACTTATCCTCCCAAAAACCTTAATTCATCCTAGAGGCCATAATTTGTCTATAAATCTAGCCTAGTGAGTCCTTTTGTTCAAATCAAAAAGAGATACTCAAAGAAGAGGTAATTGTTTTACTAATTCCATTCATTTTATTTTCTTCTTCTACTTCCTCCTACAATATTGTTTCCATAATAATGTAATAAATATAGAATAATCTAAAATATTATATGTTATTATGAAGATGGGAAAACCATGTTACTCTTTTTATCCATCTTATGAATAATAATATCACCATGCATGCGTACGTATGACTTACCGTCTCCATGTCGTGGTGCAATTTGTTATTCCACACTACTTTATTTGGATGGGTATAATGATGAGTATAAATGATATTAATAGTGAATATAACATGATTATTATTCTTTATAATTAATATACAATCTAATGAAATATAATTTAACCATTATTTGAATGATATCTTCGCTCGTACGTAAGTACGACCTATCATCTCCACGACGCGGTGAGATTCATTCTCTACGTTAACAATTCAAGAATGACTATAAAATTTATATTATGAGTAAAAATAATAATTATGAACTTTATATCAATATGGATATAAATAAAATACATCCTATTCATAATAAACATGACATATACAACAAAACATGCCTAGGAAAATGAAGTAGTTAACACCTGAAACAATGATAGTATGGAAATATTATTATCATAATGATATAAGAGGATCATATATGATATCATAAATATAGATATGGTTACATTATAATTCATTAACATACATAAAAAATTATACTAGAGGTTAACGCACCCTCTACTAAAGGAAAGTACAAGGTATGAGTTAATTTCACAATCACATTATTATCCAAGGTTGTTTATAGGTAAGTATATATTGGAAAATCATTATCATTCCTATCCATGTTTCTTAAAATGTGTTTCAAAATATTATCAATAAGTTTTTAAAGTCATTTTTGTAACACCCCACTCCTTCCACATTGGCTTGAGAAGGAAGTGAGGTGTTATTATTCCTTAAGAAATGTTCCCAAGGCACCAAAGGCTGGCAATAAATGCTGAGGAATTCAAGATTAAATTGGGGAACGATTTTACCTTGAGATAAACCAACCAAAAAAATAATCCATTACAAAAACAAACTACATGATGAATGTCAAGATAGTAATATGAACTATATAGTGACAAATTACAACCAAACTAATCCATAAAAATTCCCAAAAACCAATACAACCAAACCATACAAAACCAAAATTAGAGAGTTATATAGAAGACTAGACAAGAGACCCAAAGTAAACCAAGGAACCCTCCACTGATCCAGAATAAGCTCCATGCTCTAAGAACCTCCAAACCCCCCAATCATCATGAAGAACCACTAGAAAAAATAGATTACTTACTCATACCTATGTCCTGAAATACGTCATCTACAAAAGAACCAATGTGCCAAAGCAGAGTGAGTAATAATAATTAGTAGGATTTCCCCAAATGAATTACCTACACATGACAATAGGATAAAACAGTCCAAAAAATTGTATAAAATAGTTTATATAAAACAAAAAATAGTTCAACAATTACTAATAATCCAAACACACACTTACCAATCCATTCCAAATAAGGTAAAGTCACAATTATTCCATGAGACATATCACCATCACACATTAGCACAACTAATTTCCATATTCCATAGAAAAACAAAACAAGGAAAACAACCACGATTTAACTTCTCATCCTAACCCATTTACTACTTTTCCAAACAAGTGGTACTTCTCGACCACTTATCCATAATGGTGGCCCTTTCATCCACTATACACTACCTTTTATAGTGAATCATCTGTTCAACTTCAACACAATCAGCATAAGACATAATACTCAACCAACCAAAAACATAAAATAATAAGGCCACACATTATGCACACAATCATTTTCAACATATTCCAGTTACTTCTATAAATCACCAATTTATTGAATAAACTATTTAATTATTTTCCATTCCAAACTACATTTCAATAAACCACTTTTTTATTGAAAACTATTTTAAAAAACCATTTTCATAAACCAAACCAAGATACCAAATTGAAAATCAAAATTTTAAAATCACACAAGAAGCTCATTTTTGCAACAACATTCCATTCCACCCAAAATCCCCAAATCATCACCCAATGGGTTTCCACTAATATTTTCAAATAATATTCAAAATGAATTTCAAGAAAAAAAATTAATTGAAAAAATGACATCAAGATCTAACTAAGTGGAATTGATAGAGAAGACACCCACCTTTAGGGTTTTGGTGGAATCGACCCACAAGCAACCACACCATCAATACGGACAAACACTCCACCAAAAATATTCTATATCACCTTAAATATCATAAAAAATCCCTAAATTCATCACATACGGTAAAGAAACCCTATAACTATATACAATGGATGTAGATCTAGAAAACCATGAGAGGTAATAAAGATGATCTAGAGGAAACCATAAAGAAACCAAAATTGAAGACTCCCACGAGATGAACCACCTTTAAACCACCTTTAAACCCCTTTAAGACACCTTCCAAAATGAGTGGGACATCACCCCAAGACCTTGATAAGAAGAAATCTTGTGTTGGGTTTGTATAAGACAAGAAATTGGTGGGTTAGGAAAAATCCTATATAACCTTGTTTAAAAAACCATTTTTACAGGGTTGCACAGTTATCTTACACAGTTTGACAAACTGTGCAGTAACTATGAAGATAATACAATCCAAAAAGTGGCATATTTCATGGTTACTTTGGATTCTCGCATGGTTTTCCCTTACCATGATTTAACCATGCTGCCTTAAAGACGCCTCCAAAACCTTCCAAAACCATTCCAAACTCTCAAAAACACTACCTTACCACACCATATACATAAAAATGTATAAAAAAAGTCCCATAACTAAAACTGGGGCTGCTACATTCTCCCCAACATTATACTTTCTGTCCCCAAAAAGTTGAGAACCATCTCTTTGTCAAAAGAGCTTGGGACATTGCTCAAGCATCTCTTTCTCCTGCTCTTAGGCCAACTCCTGAATCTGACCATGATTCTATAAAAACCAAACTAAATTTTTGATCTTACCATGTAAGACACTGTCTTTCCTATCCAAAATCTACACTGGCACATGGACCAAAAAAGCATCTGGATCTAGCTCAACATTATCCCATAAAATCATATGGTCATGATCTAGCCGATACTTTTTCAACTATGATAAATGAAACACATTGTTCACTACAATAAACCTTGGTAAAAAATACAATCGATAATACACCTCTCCAATCCACTAAAGTATCTCAAAATGCCTAATATACCTCAAAGATAACTTACCCTTCTATCCAAACTGACAATGTCCCCACCTAGGAGAGATTATAAAAAACACATGATCAAACACCTCGAATTAAAACAATAATCGATGATGGTCCTCATATGATTTATGAAAACTTTTAGCCATCCCCATCCATTTTCTAATCAACTTGATCTTCCCTAAAGTCTCTTGGAAAAGGATCAGTACAATCTTTGAAGTCTCATATCATTCCACCCAATATAGTGGAGAACGACACAAACGCCCATAAAATGCCTTAAACAGAGCCATATGTATTGAAGTCTAATAACTGTTATTATAGGAGAAGATCACCAACAGTTAGTGATCCTCCCATGAACCACCAAAATCAACCAGACAAGCCCATATAATATCCTCCAAATATTGTATTGTCCTCTCAGTTTGGCCATCTATCTGAGGATGATATGCCATTCTCATCACCAACTGTGTCCCAAGTGATTTCTTTAAGTATTTTCAAAAACGATATGTGAACCTTAGATCTTTATATGATACAATCGAAACTGGAACACCATGCCTCTTAACCAATTTCACGATATAGATTTTAGATAGATCTTCTAATGTATGAGATTCAAGAATTAAGATGATATGGGTCGACTTTGTGATTCATTACACAATCACACATATGTAATTGTGTTCATTGATAATTCTCCGGAGACCTGTCATAAAATTCATCGCTATTTTTCCCGCTTCCACACATGAATAGGAAAAGATTGCAACATTCATTCTATCCACTGATGATTTTCCTAGACTTCCTGACAAGTCAATCATCTCAAACCAAACTCATCCACTTCCCTTTTCATACCATCCCACAAAAACTGTGCTTTCAACACCTTAAAAATCTTCTGAATTCTTGGATGAACATCCCACCAAGAATGATGATAAGTGTGGAGAAGTTCTTCCTAAAAAGCAACTGGTACCACCATCCGATTTTAAAAACACAAAAGGGAATTCCCATTTAGTTCCCAGCCCTCAATGGTCTCCCTACAATTGAGTTTCGACCTCATCAACATACACTTGAAATAATATTTCTATCCCTATTTAACAAAACCAACCAAGTCAAGAACCAACAAAATAGGAAGGAAGACTGCTCTGTCACCCCAACCGTCACATTCCATCCACATGTCGGCTATGACTGACTTCAATTACTACTGATCCGATGCTTATTTCAACACCTGAGCATATGATTTTATACTTAATGAATCCACCACCAAATTTCCCTTTCCTAGTTCGTACATTTTGTCAAAATCAAACATCATGAGATATTCCATCCATCTCTTTTGCCTCAAGTTCAAATCTATTTTTTATAAAATATTCTTCAAACTCTTATAATTGGTAAACACCATGAATTTCTCATCTAAGAGATAATGATGCCAAATTTTCAAGGTATGAACCACTGCTTCCAACTCCAAATAATGTGTAGGGAAGTTCGTCTCATGAAACCTCTACGACTGTGATCCATAGGAAACTACATGACCCACCTTTTGTAGAAAGAACCTCAACCCTGATCCTGATGCCTTACAATATACCAGATACCCTATCCCCAGTTCTGAAAAATACAATATTGGTGCTGATGTCAGGTGACCCTTTAACTCATCAAAAAAATTATAACACTCCTCAAACCATTGAAATGGAACATTCTTCCTTGTCAAATCCAACATTGGTGAAGCTAATCATGAAAAATCATAAACAAAACATCAATAATACCTAGCTAGGAGAAGGAGGATCCGTATCTCAAAAACATTGTTTGGCATTTTCTATGAGATAGAAAACTCTATCATTTGTAAAATTAACTAAAACAACCTTCTTATAAATAAAATGGCCATATAAACCAACCTCTTGTATCCAAAAGTCACACTTTGACAATTTCTCATACAACCGATGATCCCTCAATATCCCTAAAACCATCGCCAAGTGCAGCTCATGATCCACCCTTATTCTCAAATACAGCAGTATATCATCAAAAAATACCACTATAACAAAATCCAAATATTTCTGAAATATCCAATTCATCAATACGATGAAAACTATTGATGCATTCATTAGACCAAAGGGCATAGCCACATACCCATAATGGACATATCTACTTCAAAAAGTTGTTTTGGGAATATCCTCCTTCCTCCCCCACAATTGATTATATCCTGACCTCAATTAAATATCAGAGAACCTCATGCTCCCCTCAACTAGTCAAACAAATAATTAATACGTGGAAGTAGATATCAGTTCTTTATCATAACTTGATTAAGTCTATGATAATCAAAATAGATCCATATATTTCTATCCTCCAGTTTAACAAACAAAATCAGCGTTTCCCATAGATACATTCTAGGATTGATGAACGCTTTGTTATCTAGCTTCTCTAACTACGCCTTCAACTCCTGCAATTCTTTTGGTTCAATCAGGTAAGATGGAAGTAATATAGGACTGGTCCCCATAAGGAGATCAATCTCAAACTCAACTTCTATCAAGGGTGGAATCCTTGAGAATTATGTAGGAAAGGCATCCATAAATTGACCCACAAATACTAGGCAAACACTCTTCTCAATACCATCCACTAATGCCAATGAACTAAAACACTAACCGATATAAGATCATGCCAATAATTGGTGCTAATAAACTTTTTGCAGCTCACTTTTCATTCTTCTCCTCTATAATGAGGTGTTTAATGCCATCCTCTATCATAAAACTGACAATTTGCGCATATCCATTGATGCGGTCCTTAAACATTTCCAACCAATCAATTCCAAGGATTATATTACAAACATCTATATCAAGCACTGAGAAATACCACATCAATTCCATGACACCCACAACTAAACAATACTCTCTACATAAGAAGGCTCAACAGTCTTTTTGATCCAGAGGAGTGTGAAGTTTTAAAAATATAAGGCATCATTTCTATAGTTAGACACAGAAAACTAATAACACAAGAATCATTAAAAGACTGGGAAGCAGCTGTAACAATCAAAGCATACATCAACATGGAATTTAAAAGAACCGTACCTCGCACCATGGATGGTCCCGACTAATCATACATCATGACCTTTTTAGATCCGAACGAATACTTTCTTGCCACACTATACTCTTTATTACACTACTGAGGTGTCATCGTATCTCTAGAATCATAATGACTAACTCAGTTCTACTGACAAAGAGTGTGATGCTGCCCCCATCCCATCGAGGTACATGATGCCTGCGACCCCTAAGGAGTATCACTAACACCCGACCTCGTAGCCTTATGAAAATACCACTGAATATGCCCCATATATTTATAGTTATGAAATTTTTGAGGTTGTGTTGTACAATCACACTTGATGTGTCCCATAGAGCAACACGGAAAACATCCCGAATTACTCTGAGGCTTCGGAAGAAGAATCACCTGTCCTACCATCGAATTCTAAGATGTAATCCCAACCTGGAAATAATGTCCCTATTTCTCTTGAACCCAGAATTTGAGTTCCCACTATTCTCTGTAGGTACCAACATACTTCCTCACATGTAGACACCAAAAGATCTCACTCAGCCACTACATCTCTATTCAGCATTTTTGTGTAATCATTTATATAAATCATCACTATCTTGGAAAAAATTTCTTTCCTCAACCCTGCTTAAAAAATTCACAACTTCAAGGATGTGATACCTTCTACCTCGGGTGGAAACCACAATATGTTCATAAACTTAGCTTCATATTCCATTATTGAAAGGTTCTCTGACTTTAATAAAAATAAAATTTCATTGTGATGAATTTAAATTGTATGATTGTATAATTTATTGTTAAACAATTCCTCAAAACCCTCCCATGTAACACCTTGGTCTGTCCCATATTTGACCACCAAATCCCACCACCAAAGGGAAATATCTTACAACATGTATGTGGGTAACTTCACTTTCAGCTCTAGTGGGGTTCCCATGAATGAAAATATACTATTCATTCTGTTCAACCAAGCTTCAACCCTTTTTAGCTCTAAATCACCCCTAAAAATAGGCAGATTATGCCTTTGAAACTAAACAGCATAATCCAAAATCATTGGTTCACATGCTTTATTCCCATATTCAATAACTTGGAAAGATTCCACTACACTATACACTAGATTCTTGTTCAATTGAGGCTCAGGTACTGTAGAGACCCGAAGCTTGACGTACATGGACATTTCATTACTTTTGCGGAATACTTAGTACATAACAAAAACACACACACAAGGATCGTAATAGTTTAGTGTCTTTGGAAACTCGGAACGTAATCTTCTAATCGTGGTGAAAGATCTTCAATATCTCCCATAAAGATCTTCCCCTTTTTTTAACCTAAAACCTTTCTTTATATCCTGGGGAAAAGAAAACATAAAAGGGTGAGCTCAAATGCTCAGTAAGGGTAAACAAAAGAGAAATCAATCACATCATATTCATAAGAACATAACTTTTGGAAATTTTAACCTGCAAAAGAGAGCATAATTTCATAACATGGGATAAATCATAGTAGTGAAATGAAATCACAATAATCATAACTTAAAATATGAAACTTTGTGGCATACACACATAATCATAGAGAATCATTTCTTGTTAGTCAAGACTCATTGCCAAGACTATCTTAGTGGACAAAGTCCCTTTCTGAATCGAGTAACCCTCGTTTCAGTCCTGTTTCACTGAACCGGTATAACCTACCATTTCAGCCATGTCTATCTCATGAGATATAAAATCATTACCCAATGCATTGGAGGGAGATATAGGTCCCACCCATCTTATAATGAATCCTTTCTTATGTGTGCCACATAATCATAAACCATACATCATAGCGTAACCCATGTAATAAAAATGGGATTCTTAAACAACATGACATCATAAAACAATTCATATAAGATAAAGGAATTAATAAAAATATTTCCATCACAACATAATCAAATCCATGTATTAATAGGGATAAAAACAGAACCCTTTTATTATCTTAGATGGAAAATAATTTTGATAAAATACTTGAACTCCATTCTTGAGGAAAATATCCTTTCTACTTCAAAAACATTTTTCCTTTCATAACATGTCATACGACTTTAAAATAAAAGAAGTTGATTAAAAATAAACTTGAAAACTTGTAAATGAAGTTTCTTGGAAATAATGTTTTAAAAATCCATTCATGCCGTATAAGTTAAAAAAAACATTCTTCGTACTTTTGTCGGAAAAGTCAAAAAGTACCTCGTACGAAAAATGAAAAAAGACTCCTTTCGTACATATTACTAAAAACTCACCGAAGGGTAAAAATGGATTTAAACAATTGTAGGTGGATGGAAATAATATTACATATTGATGAAACATGGATGTGGATGATAAAATACACCCCAGTAAATACTTACGAATAAACAATCTCGGATAAAAATGAGATTGTGATATTTCCCTTACCTTAGGTCCGATTTGCTTCGTATGTGTCCGAACCTCCTGTATAATGATTTAAATAATGTAATTGACTTATTTCATAATCCTATTCACTATTATGATATCATATATGGTTCACTTATGACATTATATTACCCGTTCTTTTGTAAATTCCATGTTAAAGAAGCGTTTTGGGTAAAATCGTTTCATTTATCGTAGGTGTTTTGACTTTTTGTTCTTGACATTATTATTACTTATATAATGATTTACTTACATCCAGAATATAAAATATGATTTATATATCATATATATTCAGTATATATATATAATAGATAGATAAATGAAATGAAAAAACACCGTTCATGGAGACGGTAGTCCGTACGTACGCATGAACGCTGTTTTTCTTTCTTTATTGTCTTGAATGGAAGTAAGTAGATGACATACATATATATATATACATAAATCCAGTATCATTATTATGTCATATATTTCATTAGTACTTATTATATATACTTTATAATCATTCATGAATGTTTAATCATTAAGAATGAATCTCATCGCGTCGTGGAGACGGTATTCCGTACGTACGCACGAGCGATGATATCATTTCCATAATTATTGAATTGAATTGGAGTGGATTATACAATATATCAGAATCAATATGATGTTGTAATAACTATGTATAGTTATTCTTTACACCATTATACCCATCCATGTAAGGTGGTGGTGGAAAATAGATTACACCACGGCGTGGAGACGGTATTCCGTACGTACGCACACGCGGTGATTTCTTTTTCCGTAGGATGGATAGATGGTGAAATAGGGTTGTTTCATACTTATAATAACATATCAGTATATGAGTGATACTGATGTTATTACTTCATAATGAAACAACCTAAGAAGAAGAAGTGGAAGAAGAAATAAAGATGAAAGAATTGGTAACGGTAATTACCTCTTCTTTGAAGCGCCTCTTTGAGACCTCCTCTTCGGGCACTAAAATTGGTCTTTGAGGAAGACCAGAACCTCTAGGATGTTGCTAGGGAAGTGGAGAAGAGATTTTGTCAGGGGTTGGCCGAGCTTGAGTGCTCAAATTGGTGTGAGGAGGAGGGGGAGGAGGTGTCCTTTTATAAGGGGGGAGAGGGGCACATTAGGAATATCTCAAAATATTATTTTATATTAAAGTCAAAATCGGTTTATAATGGCTCCAAAGGGTCTTATTTCGAAGATAAGGTGGGGATGGGTCGAAATCCTATCAACCAATAAGATTTAGACAAGTTTATGGTATTATTTTAACCTTATCAATTAGATTTAACTCTAAGTTAAATAATTTAACTTTTACCATGTCTTTTTGTTTTCTTTCACTATATGGTTAAAAAACTTACTATAACATGCCAAACGAACCCCAAATTGTTTATTATTAATATATATATCCTTATCTAAGTCATTTTGCCGAACCTTAGATTTTTAGGAATAAAATAACAATTAATAATATAATATTTGATTTAAAAACTATTTTGTGTCAATTTTGACACTATTTGATATATTATTTTTGTGAAAGTCATAACAGAATTATATGTTCGAACCAAGTTGATTAAATCAACATTAATATATCATAGTAACCTATAAAATTAGTGGAATTCATAAAAAGTCTTAAATTACATTTATTTTGGTATTTATATTATCAATTATGTCAATATTTCATTAATAAGATAATTACTGCATCATCTTTGTGTCATAAATAAATTAAATTATTTGATGTCTAAAAATTACAAATAAAATACCATCATGTAGGAAATCTTTTGAGATTTCTAATTAATATTTAAAATCTAATTTATCTTATGTATAACCCCATATTATAAATGATTTACTTATTAAACTTTGATTTTAACTATTTTAACCCTTCTTTAAATAAATTAATAATAAATGTCCTAATCTAATCCAAGTGGGCCTAAATGGTCATATTTTATTCCTAAGTTTGTTTTTGGTCGAATTACACTTGTCCAATAGAATTAGGACATGTGTTAGGGTAATATTAATATCATATTTACCCTTAGTTACCCAATTTACTATTAACCGTGGTAAAAAAAGTAAAAAGTTACTATTCACCAAAAATTATTTTCATCTCATTGAACCACATTTTAGTCCTTGATATTAACCGTGTCTCTCGGATTTTCGAAATTCCATTCACAGAAGCGGTAAAATTAAGTTTTATGAAAAATTCAGTTTTTTTAACTACCACTTAGTAGTTTCACTATTCATCAAAAATTGATGTTTTTCAGAACAATTCCAAAATTTCATCCTAAGCTATATTTTATATTCCGAATTCAAAAATAAAGTCTATTTTACCAAATTCATAACATAGAAGTTTCATTAATTATTTTTATAATTAAATCCCGCTGTTAAAACAAATAGCGTGTTTTTAAGAAACAATATCTATCAAAAGATTGACACTTGATTATGTCTGGTTTAAATGTGAAATTACATCCAATGACCAACATTGTATTAAATTGTAAAAATATATTCTAAATATACTTTAAAACCACTAAAATTAATAATTTATCACTATTAATTATTTCGATTAAAAACGTTGTTTTTAATTATAATTTAGTAATTTTCACTATTCATCAGAATATGAAAGTTATCCGAAAAGTACCAAAATTTCACCTTAGGCTAAATTCGATACTCCGAATCCAAAAATGAAGTTCATTTTGAAAAATAAGATTTACAGTGTTTTAAAAAGTGGTTATTACTATTCATAACGGCTAGTTTTAATAATATTTTAATAGCATATTGTTGTTTAGTGAAACTCGGTATTGCGTATTACACACGCTATCGAGGAAGGTCGTGATTGCGTGTAATGCAAGGCAAGTCAAGGATGCATGTTTTGCAAGCTCCTTTTGGTGTAGCATACAACACAAGACTTTAATAAAATTAAAAAGAATATTTTTTTATAAAATCTTGGGCTGTTACAGGTACAACCATATTTTCAGAATCCTCCTTTGTTTGGTCTTTACAATTCCTTCCCATTGCCATTTTTATCAAAACAAAAACAACCATAAGTCTCACTCCTATAGAAATAAAAGGATAAAATTTCAAATTCAATTACATAAAATCAATCACAACCAATATTTCCATAAGTCCACATTTCACATTTCTCACTGTTCTGAAAAATACACCATGTTTTAAAAATTGACCCATTTTCAAAATACCCCAACCATTCACATTTCAAATCCACACATTTGAAATAATTTCCAGATCTTTCACATATCCATATATTCATACCATAACATAATATATTATACCAAATGAAATATGCATCTTATAGGGAATTAATTTCTACCTTGCATGCCATGCTCATCTCATTGGCTACACCCATGACAATGAGATATCCAATGCCTTTAACTATCTCCAAAACACTTATGTACCCAACTCCCTAGTAACATGAAGTTCAAATAAATGGGTTATCTACGTCCTTTTTTATGATATATTCTACACTTCAAAAATCCTATGCCTTGCTACCATCTCGACTCAATGAATGGATCAAGAATAAATGTTAACACTTAGACCAACAATTAACCCCAAAGGACCGAACAAACTGATACCATTTATAACACCCAACCCCTTAATCATTGTCTTGAGAGGTCAGTGAGGTGCTACTAGGCCATAAGAAATGTTCCCAAGGCACCAAAGGCAGGCAATAAATACAAAGGGATTCAAGAATAAATTGGGAATGATTTTCCCTTGATATAATTCAACAAACCAAAAAATCCATTACCAAAAGAACTACATGATGTGTGTTAACATAACAACCTGAACCAAATAGTACCAAAAGACAACAAAACTAATCCATAAAAAATCCCAAAAACCAATACAACCAAACCGTACCTAACCAAAATCAAAGCTCTAAGTGTAAGAATAGACACGATACCCAAAGTAAAACAAGGCACCCTCTACTGCTCCACAACAAGCCCCACACTCTAAAAAGTACCAAAACACCCAAGAATCATGACGAAACACTATAAAAATGAGATGACTTACTCTTACCTGTGTCCTGGAATACAACATCTACAAAAGAACCAAAGTTACAATGAAGGGGTGAGTAGTAATACTCAGTAGGATTTCCAAAAATCGCTTCCCTACACACCCCACTAGAATAAAACCGTTATAAAAATTATATAAAACAATTTATATTAAACAAAAAATAGTTTAACAATTACCGATAAGCCAAACACACACTTACCAAACCATGTCAAACAAGGGAAATCCACAATTATTCCATAATAAATATCAACATCACACATTAGCACGACCAATTTACATATTTCATAGCAACCAACAACAAGGAAAACAACCAACATAGAACTTCTCATCCAAGCCCATTTACTACATTTCCAAACTAGTGAAACTTCCTGACAACTTATCCATAATGGTAGCCCTTATGTACACTATCCACCACTTTTATAGTGAGACTTATCATCCACTTCAACAAAATCAACACAGGCGATAATACTCAACTAACCAAAATCATAAAACACCTAAGCCACACATTATGCACAGAACCATTTCCATTACATGATAATCACTTCAATAAATCACCGATTTATTTAAAACACCCTTTAACCATTTTCCAAGACAAACTGCATCTAAATAAACAACATTATTATTTAAAACCATTTTCCCAAAACATTTTGATACACCAAACCAAGTAACCAATTTTAAAATCTACATTTTAAAATCACACAGCAAGCCCCGTTTTCAATAATATCCCGTTTCACCCAAAATCCCCAAATCATCACCCAATGGGTTTCCACCAATACTTTCACATCATATTCAGAATTAATTTAAACCAAAAAAATTAATTGAAAACAAGGCCTCATGATCTAAAAAAGTCAAATCGAGAGAGAATCCACCAACCTTTAGGGTTCTAGTAAAATCGACCAACATGCAACTACACCACCAATCCAAATAAATTCTCCACCAAAACCACTCAAAATCTTCTTCCCTATCATAAAAAAGCCCTAAAATAATCACCAATGGCAATAAAAACCTTATATCTACATGAAAAAATGTATATCTATAATTCCAAGAGAGGGAAGTGAGATGATTTAGTTGAAACCACAAAGAAACCAAAATAGAAGACTTACCAGATATGAACCTACTTTAAACCACCTTGAAACCCTTTAAATCCCTTCTAAAATGAGTGGGAGAGCACCTGAAGCCCTTGAGAAGAGGAAATATTTTGTAGGGTTAATATGGGAGAATAAAAATATGAGTTAAGGCATATACCAACTATCCCCATTTAAAAAAATCATTTTAATGGGTCACATGGTTAGCTCACACAATTTTACAAACCATTATCTAACCATGAAGATGCTACTGTGCAAACAGTGGCATATCACACAATTACTTGGGATTATTGCACGGTTTTCCCCAACCATGCTCAAACCCTTCAGCCTTAAAAAGGCCTCTAAAAATTTCCAAAAACATTTTAAACTAACCCAAACATTACCCAACCACTCCATGTACATAAAAATGAATAAACAAAAGGTCACATACCTCAAAACAGGGGTGGTACAATTTTAACCCCTATTTGAATATTTATAAATGTTTTGAAAATAATATTTCCATCGTTTTCTAAATAAGGTTCTTTATGATGTTTTAAAAAATAAATGAAATAATGTTTTTAACTTATATAGTGCTAGAAGATATTTTACCCCATTATAATGCCTTAATAATTTTATTCCCTTAAAATCGTACAAGTTTATTTTGAAAAGAAAATTTTTCTTTTATAATTGCATTAATTTTAATTGATTTCAAAGTAAAAAAAAACGATATTTTTCTCAAAGAGTTTTAATGATTCTATTTGATTATTTTCATCTATGTCAACATGATTTTTTGGATTTTATGCTTAATTGTGGTCAATTTATTATTATAAAATCTTCCATATTGTATTGAATATTTTATGATATATTTGATAGTGGATGTGAATTTTTGATGCCATTCATGGTTTATGGTTAAAGTATTAACATTTTATATTCTATTTTTAATAAAAATGTTTATTCTATGTTTCACATTTTTTCGTGGAATGCATTCAACATAGTAAGTTAAGGGTGGGGCCCCCTATAGTCCCTTGATGCATCGATAGGTCTTATGTGAAAAAATATTTTGGGTTTTTACTACTTTATGTTTGGTTTTGGCACCAGGCCTTTATGGTATAGTTATGATGTATGATATTATACATTCCCTCATTATGAGATTAGTTATTGATATTTCATGGGATTATTCGACTAGTAGAATATTCATGTGAATGTTAACATATAATTATTGGATTTATTCTTTTCATACTATGCAGACTATTTTGTTTAAAAAGATTTTGTTTTAGTTTTATACCTTGTATTAAAAGTGTATGATTATTTATGATAGATTCTGCTAAATTTTTTATCCTTACTGAGCATCTGAGCTCTCCCCTTTATTATGATTTTCCCCTAGGATGTAAAGAAGTACATTATTACTAACCTATAGGGATAATCTAAAGTATATGAGTGTTTTCGAAGGAAAAACATTGCTATTTTTCATTTCCAGATATAATGTAAATCTTATTTTTTATCTAGTTTTTTCAAGGCTACCAAAATGATTGGTCCTTCACAATTTTTTTTCTTGGGATTATTCTAATGTAATAAAATAATGCACCCACATTGGGTAACTGAGGTCAAGGAATTACATATTAAATAATATTATTAATTTAATGTTTTTGTATGGTAACACTCAGTCTTGCATTTATCAAATTATTTCAAAGAAACATGGTATTGTGTGTAACATAAGGAAAAATAGTGACGAGTGTGTTAAAAAAATATCATTTTTGTTTTTAGTAGAATCTTAACATGGTATTTCATATAAATTAATCTTTAGTTAATGTAGCGTGTAACAAATTCCATCGAATAATTTTAATTTAATTAAAAAATATAATTCATAATAACTAGGGGTGTTACAAGATGCAGTTAGTGGGAACGATTATAGAAATATATGTGTCTAATAGAGATAAACCAGATCCCTTTTAGCTTGGGTAAAAATAATTATTGACTAGAAGTTATACTTTAAATTTATTGAACTAGTGATTTAAATTTTTTATCAATGATAAGATATCCCATGGGATTACTCTTATTTTTTTGACTGAATGGAGATTGTGTATGACTCATAGAGGAGTTTTAGATTTAATCTATAAGTGTTTTGGATTAGTATTCATAAGCTATTACATATTATGTTATATTATGTTATAAGAATGTTTACTTTCGAAATTTTTTATTGTAAGATATCCAAAATGTTTTTCTATATGATTTCATGACTTATAATATATGATATTGTATAAGGTGGAATGACATAAGATCATTCAGGATTTAATACTAGTGGGAGATTGATGGATTAAAATTGACCTATATCCTTGATATATATATGTACTATAACTTACAATAAAATATAGTAGATCATAAAATATGATATGAATTAAACATATGATTTCCATGCATGGATGTATCACCTTTTATGATTGGGTAGGAAATCATATGGCATACAAGTGTTGTGAACGAAATATTATTTCATTAAAAAGTTTTTATAATATTTAATGACATGGAATTTTATATGGAATTATATTCCTCTACCTTATACATCACAAATTAAATTATAGGTCTATAATTTTATATTTTTAGGAAACCATTCCCCAAGAGATCATAGACAATGATTATGATGTCATATAATATATGTAATGAGATTACATACCATTGAAATTTCCATGAATCGTATACTATGATTCCTTTGTAAAAGGATATAATAAACATAAGGAAAAAAATGTTAAGTGTTAAGGTTAAACATGAAATTTTAAGAGGATATAATTTAATTAAAGTTTTAGATATGATGAAACACTCATGATTCCATTTATTAAATGCATACGATGCATGCATTGGTTTTAATATTAACTCATCCATTATTAATTCCTGAGTTAAAACATGTGTCACAGATGAACATATTTGTTGAAATATAAGGATGGCTACTAGGGTATGACAATGTGTGTATTTTCAAATAATTGTTTGTAAATCCATTACATAATATCTCTATTTGTTTTCTTCCTCCCATATTAGGTTCTAGCACACAATGATTGGAAGATGAATCCCATCCAAAATTCAAATGATTCATGTTAGCCTGTGGATACATCAGAGGTGGGAGGCTTTCATATAACACTATAGTGACTATTATCAATCATATTTGAATCTCATTACAAGGTGATTAATAATATGAAATAACACTATTGTGTAAGGTACACCTGTTCATCTTTATTCATAGTGTGTGAATACAATTCATATTTCATAACGTAGTGATATAGGGTTGGTATTTTATCAATTATATATATATTTTATAAATTTCATAGGATATGGAATAGGTTGGGGTGGAAAGCGATGCTGCTTATGAGTGCACTAAAAAAAGAATAATTAAACTCTAATATTACCAATGATTCTCATTCATCTGATGATCATGTAGATGTGCATGGTAATAGAGAACTATTTTATCTTTGAGATGTTTATAAAGTGATTTTTAGGGATCATACCCCTAGAGGAGTTGACTTGAAAATATCTTCTTTTTAATATAACCAAATCAGATTCTAAACTAGCATACTCTGATTTCTAGATCTCCACTCAAGGGAGTGTCACCAAGAAAGGGTGATTGGTTCATGTTATCATTAAATAATAAGTACTAACGGAAATATTAAAACTCTAAAAGCACTCCATAACTATGGGGGTGATCCAATTGAAAGGGGAGAAACCCAACATATTCTTTCATATATCCAAAATAATAATGATGGTATGAGTTTTCTCTTAATGGAACATGACTTACATGGGCAACAAGTTCGACCATATTTTATTTACATCTAATGAGAATATGATGGTGGAATGAATATTATGATCCATTTATCTAAATATAGGTTTCCTCCATATATTTGTGTGTGACTAAAATTTTTACCATAACAATATTAGAATCATGTATGTTTAATTCTAGATCTGTATCCTTAGATTCAACAAATTGTACTTGTAACACCCCATGTTTTTGTGGGATTTTTTTTAAATAAATTAAATTTTCATTTATTTCTTAAAAATAACTATGTAAAAATTTCCCTTCATATGACACAAAAATGGAATACATTATACAAAACCGTGACTCGACATATGTTACATGCAACACTGATGTTTCTACAAAACATCATTTTACTATTATAATTATTTAAATGAGATAATTATAACCTATCCATTTAATTTAGCAATATAAAAGGTAATAAGTATTTTTATAATTTTATTTAAAATTGTTTTATTTTGGTAAAACATTATGATAATGAAAGATATGATTTATGGTAAAGTTATTTTATGTTTAAAAATATCTTTTTCTCAAATAAACTACTTTTAAAGTCATTCTTTAAAAAAAATTAATTTTAGAAACATTTTGAAATTGAATTTTATAAAATAAAATTAATTTTTAATTTTTAATTTCAAAATCATCTTAGGTTGAATTTTTGTGATTTTTCTGAGAAACATCATTTTTTTACAAATTGTGAAAATATTGATTTTTTGTTAGCAACTACCTTTTCATTTAAATAATTATTAATGTTAAATTATTTGTTAAATTTTTTTTAAGGTCAAATGAGATCAAATATAAATATATTAATAAAATTCTGTCATTAAAATCAATTTCACATTGAAATTGAATATAGAAACTTTATTAACCTTTTAACTTCTTTATACTTTAATAACCTGTAATTTCGTCCCTTATACAGGATTAACATTAATCTTAAATTTTCCGATTTTGTGAATTTTAATTCAAAAATATTAAATAATCTATTTTAATTAGTATATTATTTATACTCTAATTATATCTTGTAAATTTTTGACCAAAATTATTAGTAAAAGTTATTAAAATTAATCACAACAATTAAGGTCAAATTAAAATTAATTAAGGACTAAACCTTAATCTTAGAGGCCCAAATGACCTAAAAACATGTCCAAAACCCATTTGATGGCCATTATTCAGCCATAAAGATTTAATTATTTATTTATTTTAGTTTTCTCTGACTGTTTTTAGGTTATTACATGTGTACACCTAACTCGTTTTCAAAAAATGCAAGTCCATTTCCTTCCCTATAAAAGTCCACCACCTCTCCCACATAATCACACTTCTTAATTTTTTCCAATACCTAACCAATATTATTTCCAGAAATTATACCTTAATCCTATAATATTTACCTTAGGTATAAGGCAATCCAAGTAAGACTTTTGGAACAAACCGAAAGAGTTACCCGATTAAGAGGTAACATCTTTTCTTATGTCCTTTCTTTTATTTTCATTCCCCACCCCATAAAATTTCTTTTTTTTCATGCATGTATAATAGAAAAAATATCATAAATATAATAGGATGTTTTTATTCTATTTTTTCAACCTAAACATACACACACCACCATCTAATGGATAATAAACACACTGTTTATGTGTACAATGAACTACAACCACACTAAACGATGATTTTTCAATTTTCATTACCACCACCCAGGGTAAAAATTATGATTAGAAATATTTTTATATATGTTATATATTATATCTATTATTTCCTTAAGCTTATGTATTCATTTTAAAACACACATATATTTACCTTCTATTGGGTGTTAATACGATAATTTTGTTTGAGGAAGTGTGGACTACCGCCCCCTCAAAGTAATATCATTAATCCACACACTACATGGATTGTAGTAATAATGGTTTCAGTGAATATATAAGAAATATATGATAACATAAATCTATGGTAATAATTATTTATATAAATATATATACACATATTTCTTTTACTTTATTTCAACATGCCAATTAAACAGAAATGACATTCATACGTACGTATGACCTACCATCTCCATAAATAGTGTATTCTATTTCATACTAATATATTATATAGATTTTTATAATAATAATATAATTTATAAATATGATATATATATCTTGGTTTAAATTCTTTAAATAATTATATATTGTATAAATACCAACGATATAACAAATTAAGACACATGTGAAGAATAATTTGAATATTATCAGAAGTGAAACATTAACATATAATGGTTAACAAGTGGGAAATATAAGGTCATAATAAAACCATATATGGTAATATATATTATAATATGATTCATTAAAACATTTTTAATAAATTTATATTTATTATACAGGTGGTTTGATCGAGTACAACAAGAGTCAAAATACAAGGTAAAGGGATTTAATCTCTTTTTTTATTTCCATGAGAAACATGCTATGTTTGCAACTCTTTACATTTTATTGGTGTATGTAATGAAAATGTTTTTATTCTATTAATATTATATATAAATTTATGGTTATTCACATATACATTTTAATATCTTTCTTTCATGGGGTTTATGTTTCAAAAGTTACTAATTTGGTAAAATAGTTTTGTCTCAATTTTCCTTCGTTGAGACCCATGTTTTGTTATGCACCTAAATTATCTTATAAGGTTTATATACTTCCATTTAACACATTATATAATGAATTTACATTCATTTCTAATATTTTAAGTTTCTTGTAATTTATTTTTCTTACATGGAGAGTATGATCCCAGGTTACCATGTTACAAGAGTTTATTGAGACAATATCATCACTTTTTGAGATTGTTTATGTGTATGCTTCCTATAATTAAATATTATGTTTTATATCTCAAGAAAAATAACGAGTTTCTTTATAATTTATTTATTCAATATATGTCCATGTATTAGTAAAATTTTTCCATGTTGGTACATAAGATAATTTTTTATATAAAATAAGATCGTCTCTCTCTCTAGTTGAAAATATATTTTATTTGAAAACCATGTTTTCAAAAATGTTTTTAAATATGTTATCAAAATAAATTAAAATGATATTTGAACCCCATTTTCATGGAAAATGGATTTAAAAACTTTTTATAGTTTTAATGCTTCTTTTATATGTTTTGAAGCTATTTTCAAAGAAAAATGTTTTCAAAAAGGTATTATGTTTTAAAAATATTTTTTAATGAGAAAAGAGTATTTTTCTCAAGAAATGTTTTTAAAAGATATTTCAAAATTATTTCCCATATAAGATAACATACATTGGTGTTACTCATGCCTTTATAAGGAAATTATTCTATGTTTTCATTCATATTCATACTATGGATTGATTAGGTTTTTATGGAACAATGTTTATGAAACCCATTTATTTTCACATGTTATATGATTTTGAAACCTGTTTCTTTTCATGTGTTATGTTCATGATGAAATGATTGTGAAACCTGTATCTTACCATAGGTTATTATATCATTTCATTTTTACAATAAAATTTTCATTTCTTAGGTTATTATATAGTTATTTATGATCTTGAGGACCATGTATGTATGATTTCACTATGAGATGGGTGGGGCCTATATCTCCCTCAAATTCATTGGGTAAACATTTATATCTAATGAGATAGACATAACTAGAATAAGATATGAACTCGGTTTATGATTTCAGGTCTATAATGGGAAATGAACTTGGTATCAGTAATACAGGGATGGAACGAGGGGTGACCTCAGTTTAGTAATATAGGATTGGAATGGGGTGTGAACTCAGTTCTGTAAAGGACTTTGTCAACTAAGATGGTCTCAAAATCAATAACTTGACTACTATGGAAATCATATTCTATGTTTATGTGTCTACTACAATTCCATGTTTTATTCTTAATTTGTGATTTCATGGATTTTGTTCTTTATCTACTTATGATTCATGTCTTATAAACTTCCATTATTTATTCCATGACTCATGTATATGATATTTGATATGAAAGGTATGAACTTCTATTTTTGTAACTAGGTTCTCATACCCCTATTCTCATGATTATTCTTACATATATCCCTTGTTTAGCCTTACTAATCTTTTATTCTCACCCATTTTTATGTTTATATCCTTTGGTAATGAATATATGTATTATGTTTCACGTTCCTAAGAGGGGTGATAGTCAAAAAAAACTTAAAGGGTGATAATTTAGCTCACTTATGTACTAGTCTTTATGTTTCCATGTTTCCAAAGGAACTAGACTAGTATGGTCTTTGGGCATCTATTTGTATAACGTTTTAAGTATTCTAAAAAATTTATTTAATTTTAATGTATTAAATGCAAGGGTTTATATAGTACATGAAGCCCCGTATTATTTGGGACATCATATCAATGTTGGAAACCACTATAATAATGAAAAAAACAAAAAAAATCAAATTTTGGACACATTAAAATGGTTGTGGTTGAGGTCGAAACGTCATAAATACCTATTTAGGTGGTTGTTATCACCACTAATAAGAAAAATAAAACATTAAGTATCTAGTATGATAGTTTTCTATGATTTTAGGATAGAAATATCATAGGTCATAATATCTTGGAGTCAAGAAGACTTAAATTCAATAATCTCTACATGATTAAAAGACATGATGATACCCCTTATCTATAAAATATATCCAAAATTAATGGAATGTATCCTTCAAAATTATTGTAAACACGTTGATAAATCCATTGGAAGTAGTAATCTAATGAAGGAAGACAACCACTTGGTGATCCTTCTTCTGGAAAAGCAACTCCCCCACCACGTGGGAAGACTTCTTGTATAGAGAAAACAGAGAATTGTTCTTAAGATAAGGGTGATGATTACTCCAAATTAGTGGTTAGTTTCAATCCAAATAAAAATAACTAGGGTTACCATATAAATTAATCTACTATATTAGAATATCTATTTAACAATGTGGTGGAGGATGGAAATTTTACACACACACACACACCTGATTCCATGTTTCTTGAACCCTCTCAGGTGGGGGGTCATAAGGATTGGGAATTAGTTGGAATGGTGGGTAAAATCATTTTTTAAAGTTTATTTAGGATGTAATATAAGATTCAAACCATGGGGAATAATTTAATTATTGTCTGGAACCCTCATTCCTTGAGTCATTCAACCCAGTAGTATCTACAAAATCTGGTGAAATGGTTGATGATTCACTAGGATGGGAAAAATAAAATAATATGCATACCGAAGGATTTCATGGATCTAACAAATGTATTGAGAAATTTATTACACCAATAAAGACTCAATTTTCTGATATGTAGGATCATTCATAGAAGGAGGAGGATCGCTTCACTCATTTTCCCTCTAGAAAAACTCTTAGATTTAAATTAATTAAAATCCCACTTAAAGTAGTGATTAAATCCATTAATAAATTTTCTCCAATTAATAGGATACTTTATAATGATAAAACTAAATAATTAGTAACCTATTAGTCTTTACATAGTGGAGGAATCACGTCCCCATGAATAATTTGATAATCTTCAAAAGGGTGAAAACTAAAAGAAAAATGGGAAAAGGGGGAAGAAGAAGGGGAAAAAGCCATTCATGGAAGTAGAACAAAATAACTCAAATATTATAATGGGAATGAAATATTCCAAGAAATAAAGAATATGTGTTGGAGCTACTGGGGGATTATGAATTCTCCAACATTGACAACCATTAAGCCTTTTCTTGACATAAAAAAATCAATACTGTTTGGAATTAATATGGCCTAGAAAATATTTTTTTGTTGTATGTCCTTTAATTGGTACATAGTTGGATACACTCTTAACTATAATAATGATAATTGAAATAATATGGAAACCATTTGGGTGATTAATCCAGATAGTATGCATGCCATATCCCATCATAAATGTACAAAACTCATTTCTGTGTTTTCTTGCATACACAATATTACCCAAAATTTCTCATTTGATTATGCCTATTACTCCAACATCAGGAGGGGAGAATTGAGAGAGAGTTATTCATGATTATTACTTAGATAAGTAAATGTTCGTACTTTTTGGGTGACCTCAACACTATTCTAATACATGATGAAAATATTGAGATAACCTTCAACAAGATATCTTCTAATTAATTACCCATTAGAATTGATGAATGTAATCTTGTTCAGGTCCCATTAACAGAAATGAATTCACATGGGGATGATATACCATTAATTCTAAATAGGATAGAAAACTTGGAAGGTGGTTCTACTATGTTGATTTTAGTAGTTTCCCCATTGAAATCACAGGGTTCACTCTCTAAATTTATAATTCTTAACATAACCCCATCATTGATGGGATCTAATTGAAAATGATGAGGTCAACCCCTTTACCCTTTAAATTCAATAATTAATTGTTTTGTATCCATAGATGAAGATATGTTATTATAAAAAGATGGAGGAGTGAAGTCATTGGAATTTCCCTTCATATTCTTTTTGGGATGCTAAATAGAGCCAAACATCACATAAAGTACTTCATTAAATCTTCTTTTTTCAAGAATTGACGATGAAATTAATGTGGCTAGAAATAAATTTTCATACAACTAGATTTGAAAAAATGACTAATATGTTTCATTCCAAGATTCATGACATGATATCACTTAAGTAAGGGTTATTATGGAACCATTAAAATATGAAATTCCTTCAACATGATGATAAAAACTCCAAACACTTTCAACACCTTCATAAATAGAAAAGGTCATGAAAAAGTGTTAATGTAATATGTATCAATGTAAGACTTAAAAAATTGAAAATTATATTTTCAATTGTGTTTTGGATTATTTTAAAAGGTTATAATGTGATAATATAGATAAAAACAGTCCAAGATGACTTACATGATACATTTATGGATTGAGGAAATATAAATCTAAGATCCTCATGTAACTCCCACTGACTAAGAGGTTAAATAGTCTCTATTTATACTAAAATTTTATAGCGTAGATGTCCTTGATGGTTTCAGCAAGAAATTATTTAGGTTTTATAATTATATTGTATATGATGATCTCTTTAATGATGTGAAGGTGTTCTTACTCTATGCATCTATGCCTAATTGGGTGATTTATAACATAATTTCTATTATACCCAAAAAATAAAAATTTAGTTAAAATATAATACTTTTTTATAGTTTATATTGGAAACACTATTTCCAGGATGATCAGAAAAATTAAAGAAATGAGATTAGGGAGTGTTATGTGAGAGATCATCACTCACAATCATTTTGGATTTATATCTGGAAGAAGAATTCAATTTTTTTGTTCACTACCTTAGAGTGTATAAATCTAATGATTATGAGAGTGAATTATGAGTAATTTTATTTAAAATTGATATATCCCAAAATTTTTGATACTATCAATTGGGCCTTACTCCTATCTATCCTCAAAAATTGTGTTAACTAAAATGTTTTCATAAAAATGGTTTTTACAATCCTTAAAATTAAAAGGATTTCTATTCTTTTCAATGGATCGCCAAGGGGTTCTTGGAGTTCTCCATGGGTGTGAGGTAGGGAGATACCCTTTAAATTCATTTCTTTTATATTTATAAATATTACCTAAGTAGGGATCTTTTTGAGATAAAATTTACTTGATATTATAATAAAAGGAATTCTAGACGGAATTTGTCTTCTGCTTCACATCTCTTTTATGTCAATGACATCCTATTAGTTGTTAAGGATTCCATTAGAACTATGGAATATATTAAGATGTTATTTGGACATTATGAGAAAGTGGTGGGATAACCCATAAGCATGAAACTCCTTTATTTTCTTTGGTAATTGTGTATTTATCTCATAAAAATAATAATTTCAAGGGATCCAGGTGTGAAGAAGGGATCATTTCCATTTTATTATATCTTTGTTCCTATTTTTTTGGGGGAAATAAAAAAGTCAATATATGATGAGCATCTCCCCAAATATTGAAGAAAAATTGATATTTATAAAAGAAGAAGCATGTTATAGAAGGTATAAATGTATTTTGTTAACTTATTGATCACTTCAATATTTGTGTATATATTTTCAATTTAAAAATGACCCAATAACTTAATTAATATAATTAAATGTAATATTTTTAACTTTATCTATACTAAACTTATCCTTGAAAGGAAGTTGATATCATTCGCATGGATATAGTGAATCAAACCCTTTCACCTGGGAGGATTGGTAATCAAGGATCTAAAAAAATTCAATGAATATCTCTTCATGAAATTTAAATAGAACTTTATAAAATCCAAGTATGATTATCTCGTGTTCCTTAAAAAAAGTTTAATCATTGAGCTGAGTGATGGATACCCCTTATAATTTTCCTTAATCATTTTTAAAACCCATAAAAATTCCTATGGAGATCTTATAATGGCTCAAAATGGATGGTTTTCAATCAATCTAAAATGAATTGTTGGGACACCCCAAGACTGAATAAAACTTTATGGGATATCGTGAAGGTTCCATAAGACATCCAAAATATGAATATATAAAATTTGGGGCATAAGTTAATGATTTTTATGAAGATCTCCCTCCAAATATTTGGATGGAGGTACATAAATATACCTCTTTTACTTAGAAACTCTTTTTCGTACCATAAATGGAAATGTACATTTCAATGTTAAGGAATTCTATAGATCTAATTGTGAGAAAAATATCAAAATACCTACATGAATAGCCATTTCTAGGATACCCTTCACCACTTTATCTAATACACTACTACTATGGATGATATGGAAGGGAAGGATCTTCATGAATAGATAAAGTGAGCTATAACTAATAATACATTAGCCTACCAAATCTTCATGAAGGTCATTGAATCCTTATATCAACTATTTGCAACCTATTATTTTTTCTTCTAATCTCTAGATTTACTTGAAACAGGTCTTCAGCCCCAATTATTTCTTGTGAAATCATTTCATCAGCCTCATGGCTTTGATCACTAAAACAAATTTTAGTGAATAGGTTTACAAACTCATTATCTCAGTTGATTCTATGGTGGTGTATTTTACATGGAATTCTTAGAATGATACAAATTTGGATATTCACTGTGTGTCCTAACATGTGTTGTTCACTTCTATCCATAATGATGTTCATGTGACTTCCAAAATTTAAATAGGTTTAATAATAGATGAAAATTATGATCTAATTTTATTGGACATATATAGTATGAATAAAAGGACCCAAAAGTCACTTATAATGAAATATATATATGGTATTACTTTGAATACATATTAGATTAAAGATAAATTTGATGATGTAGAATCTAGTAAAAAAATTCCCACATGATATGGGTGTTTCTTCAGAGCATACCATGGTTTTGTAAAAGTATACTCATACCACAACATTAGGAAAGGGGTTTCATTTGAGGAAGAGTTATATGTAATGATTTAAGATTTTTAATTTTGTATCAATCGTGAATGTAATTTTCTATGCATCTAATCCAATTATAATTTTTCAATGGAGGTTATAAAGGCTAGGAGTATAAATTTCACCTAGAAAATATATCCGTTCTAGATTGGATTCTTAAAGGATGATGATGAGTTTCACCTTATTGTGAAACTTGTATATAGGGAATCTAAAACGTTTGTGGATGAACTCTCAAAGAAATAAATTGGAGTGGTAAACTCGATGTGGTCCTTTACAATCCCAAATCTTCTACTCACCCTTAGTAGACTCAAATTCTAAAGGTGAGATCTATACCCATCTCTATAAGCCATCTTTTTAATACTCTCTTGTTTTTTATTTTTTTTATTTCTAGGATGTGGAATTCCTAGAACCTGAAACTACCTAATATAATGTTATTATAGAACCCCACGAAACCCAATAGTTTTACCCTACATACAATACCACTTGTAATGATGTAAATAAAGTAAAGAATGTCTCAAATTATATTTACAAGTATTGATCCATTCATGGAAAACCTTCTCATTGTTGTGATTGATTATTCACATCAAGACTAGGATTATAAAATAATAATATTATTATTAATTAAAAGTGGTGTGGAAGGTTATTATCTTGAAATCATATTGTATCACACACATAAAAATAATTTCACTATGTTTCTCATTATCCAAGTAGATTTACAACCTCCTGTGGATATATACTAAATCAAAAAGTCTTTAATATTCTTGAACAATATTATAAATCGTACTCCAACATCTTAATGTAGATTTAAAATCATATTAGGATGTAACTATAACAATCTGGTCTGATTTACTTCTGCAAAAAAGTCATTTTCCACTTGTAGATCATCTATGTTAGTAAGTGGAACTTGGTATCTATAAACTACCAAGCTATAAACTCTTTCATAGATTAACATGGAAGGATTATATCATAGAATATTCAAGGTCAATGAACAATAGTAAAAAAATGAAAATTTAATTCCCATTGAC
Source organism: Viscum album (assembly GCA_963277665.1). Classification (NCBI taxonomy): domain Eukaryota; kingdom Viridiplantae; phylum Streptophyta; class Magnoliopsida; order Santalales; family Viscaceae; genus Viscum; species Viscum album. Next base: position 23,634,652 of record OY728132.1, on the reverse strand, counting down.
AGCCCATGTATCATCATCTTCCTTCTCCTTCTTATCAAGATTATACATTATTGCTTATTATAGGAATAAATCTCTGAATCAATTTATCCTGCTCTAATCATCTTCATTAAACTAGATCTTCTATAGTTTTCTCATCCATTTCTCCTTCATCAATGGTATGGAGAATTTCTTCTTCAATAGTTCAATATCATATTTTTAAATAACATATTATAATTCTTCTAACCATATTTTATATTCAATATCACATAAAATACTTTCTATATTTTTAATAAGAAATTCACTTTAATATCTGAACCATGATCTCCAAATATTTTCTCAATACCTTCACATGGGTGTGATCCTATAATAAAAAATATACATTTTTTAATAAATAATCACCTTATTTAATTGTTCATAGTACCCTTTTTCCGTATTTAAAGTTATTATTTATTATTTCTTTAGTAATAATCATTAGAAATAATTCAAAAATATTTTTATTTGAGAATTATAGAAAGTTGGAGCTATGATAACCTATTTTAGTAATCTATAAACTTATATTGAATGTGAAATTACTATGATTATTTGAATTTAAAAATAGTAAAAAATCACCTTATTTATTAAATAAGTCATGTATTACGATATAGGGATATTATGCTTTTTGATTTCCAATTCTTTAAAATTATGTTATGTAATAGCCCCATATAATATCATGAAAAAACCGTTATAAACATTGAAAACGAAACATATAGAATGTAGTTGGAATCTACCTTTTTTAATTTTATATATCACTGATGATCTATATAGAAATGTAAAATGACCCATATATAGCTTAATGTAAGGAAATTTATTCATCAATTTTCAAGCTTGCTTCAATTTCAAAAGTTAAAATAAACCTTACGTACCTTATGGATCATCTTTCCATTTTCCTTGTTTTTATTAGATTCAATTATTATAGTTAAATGAAAATTATTAACTCCAAGGGAACCTTATGAAGTTCCATATTTACCCTTATTGAATTCAATTTCAACCTTATAATGATTATGTTTTTTCTATTTTCTTGAAATTACTTAGCATCAAACTTATAAAATTATGAATCAACCCTATGACATCTAGATTAAAACTTAATGAATTCCCTTTTTTCCAGTGGAATTAAACATACAAAGTTTCATAGAAATCATTATGAATATTCAAAACAAACCTTAAAAAAGTTTCCTTCATTTTTTCCCATATCTGATCTAACCTAATTATGTTTAGAAATAAATATAATGAATTTAAAACCATTTTTATTTTATCAAACTAATGCTCATAGCAAACCCTATGTAGTCATAAGACCATCCTTATGAAGTCAATTATAGTTTATGAATTTTTTAATTTCACCAAATTATGAAACTTTTATAATTGATTAAACTTAACTCAAACTCATTTTAGAACATTCTCAAACACTTCCAATCAACATAAAACATCATATAAAGGATCTATTTTTCTTGATAAATTAGTATTTTTACCCATTTTCTTCTGATGGGTTATCTAAATATTAATAATTTTTTTTAGACAGAACACTTCACAATATATAGAGTATCTAACTTCATACCCTCATTATATATTTTTTTTGACAGTGCTAAACACTTCATACAAACATTTCATTCACATGAAGAAAAGTTCAACAAATTTCAGATATAAAGAACACATTCCTAGAACTCATTTACCTATATATTTAAGGGGAATAAAAATTTCTTCATTTTTTTCATTTATGTTTGAGAAAAACTCCCTTTTATAATTTATGTATGATAAATAACTCATAATTTCATCTTTATTTTTTGGTATCTTCCACATCATCCATGTTCAATCGTATATTGTGTGTTCTTCACACAACTATATTGACAATAAAAACAACATAACCTCTATTAATCCATTTATTATTTTCAATCTCATCCTTTGGATTTATTTTCAATTACCAATTCACTTCTAAAATTGATGACATTTTTCTCCCCATTATCGAAAATAAATAAAAAGGTAGCAGTTCAACATCTTAAACATTATTTATTTGAAAAGCAACTTACTTTATTTTGTTATCCATCATTCTATAATCCTCCATTTATTAAGAGAATTATTTAATTTTATATGTGATATGGGTGGAAGAAAATTTTTATTAGTAATGTTCCATAAATTAATCATATAAAATTCTATGTAATCCATGGTCAATATATAAAAAATTCATATATTTTGAATGTAATGTTATCCATACACTATACCATTATTACACCAACATTGATTTCATTTTTTAAGGCCCATATAAATATATTTTCATGAATTATTGTAAAGATTAACTCAGATTCAATAAAAACATAAAAATATTCTAGTGGAAGATATAAAACCCCCTTAAATTTTTTAGTTTAATAATCACCCACTAATTAACTAGATTTATAATAAACCAAAACTGTTGGAGAAACATGATCATCATACCTCAATTTAAAAATTCAAATTTTTTTGTAGAATTTTATATTCACATAAAAAGAAAATACTATGGAAGCTTGTTTATATTTTTAGATCTACCTAAAGGTATTCTAATTTATAAAATTTATCCAGATTATTTTCTTTATAATTAATCTCTATGAATCAATGATAGCAATTAAATACTGATGTTAATTATGTTTTCAAAAATGATGTGTTTCAAGGTGGGAGAAATTAACATACTATATGATTGGATAATCTCTCATACTGTATATACATTAAAATATTGAATTAGTTCTCATTTTTCATGATTCACCATAAATTATCTATATCATGGACTATAAATAGACATGTATTGGAATAATATGAATCTATATTATGTATTTAATAAGAGAAACAACATTGAAATATATTTCTCAACCCACATAATATTTTATTGATGTCTAGAATTCATAAAAATCTTCAAGATAATACATCCTATAACCTTATAGAATTTTTCATCATTGGTTAGTATGGATTTATTACTTTTTTTAAACATACTTATTAGATAGAATAACTTCATTATTTATGTGAGTAGAGAACATTCATCCCTTTTATTTGTCTCCATATCTAAGGATAAATACAACTTGGATAGAAAAATTGTTATACAATATCTTATTAAATACTCAACTATCTTATTGTGTACCAAATACTTCTTTATGTTAGAATTTTTACTATAAGAAGTAACATATTCCATCCTTTTGTTATTTAATGACACATTTTTTCCTGGTAAAATAGTCATGAAATTATTAGCTGTATGTCTAGTATATTTAAAACATCCAAAAACCTATAAGGTATCCATATAGTTACCCTTTTTATGAAACCTTTCGATTCATTCATTAGGGATGTATACCACTAAAACAATTCATTTATTCCTCTCTTGTATTTATTTTTTTAGATTCCAATTTTTTATTTCACTTTTAATATTCATGGAAAATGCGAAAGGATCCATTATGTTCCATTTCCAACCATAATAAAAGCATATTCTCTTGCATTATACATGTTTTTTAGATTTCTTATTTGATTTGTAATCTTTTAGGGACATCTTTTCACAACATCACTAGATTTGTGTTGATTTGGTTTGTACCAAGATTCTTCCTTATTATAACAACTTTTTTATAGGTCTCACAATTTTTTTAAGAAAATTAAATATATACTTATATGATAGATTTTTTGTCTTATCAAAAATTTAAATATGACCAATAGGTCTTTATTTTACTTCAACACCCCCTTTGAAAATAGTCTTCTATTATCTTTATAAGTTGGAAATTTATTCCAAAACTCATTCACATTATGTAAAAATATCCAACAACATCAGAAATAGCTAATAAATATTCTTATTTTATCGTTATGGATAGTACGCAAAGATCTTATAGATTCATATTTTTGGGTATAAACTCAATTATATTTACATTTCATTAAGGATATGCTCTTCCTACTCTTTTTATAATCCACCATTGATATAGTGGTGTATTTTTCAACATTATTTAACATACATTTTTCTATAATTTGTTTTAAAACCTAAACTAAAAGATAAAATTGTATTAGTATAAATATATTTATTAATAGATTGGTTTACCTCATTCCACTTCCTTGCAGTAGATGTGTCACTCGATGATCTCAAAATCATTTTACACCCAAAATAATATTTATAAGAGAAATAAACTTATCATAATCATTCATGATAATACTTCCTCTTTTATCTATTTTAAATGATGCAACCTATATTGATTCCATATTTTACAGTTCCACTTTTTACTCAATAAACTTCATATTGAGGGAATCGTTATCAACCTCAAATGAATTGATTATTTTATCCCAACCATATTAATCTTTCTTGAATGATATTAATGAACCTTATTTCTTTCTTATAGGGTATTATCAATATCCTTCACACATTTAAAATTAATATCTAATTTAGAATTATTGACATTCATGAAATCTTTATATGATTTTTCAAATTCATAGGCCTTTTATTCATAAGATTTGACTTCTTTGACTTTTTCATCAATACTAAATTGAAATTTATCATAAAAAATTGTGAATATTTCTCCTAATATTCATTAGAATTTATCATTTTATTTTAGTAATTTGTTGAAAGAGTTTCATTTTTTTGACTATCCAACTAATAATTTTTACATAGCCTCAACATCATCTTCCATATATGATTTTTCATTATATAATTCTTAAATGAATTCACACAGACACACACATGTATATAAATGTGCACATGGGCGTGTGGATAAATCATCATAAATTCTCTCCATGTTTTCCCTAACCTCACAATATAGGTAATTAATAGTTTTAATATAACTATCTTCATTACAGTGAGAACTTGATTTATGAAAAGAATCATTTTCAATGGATTTTTCAAAAAAAAATACCAATCTAATTACATATAGGAAGTGGTTATTCCCATTTATATTTTTATGTTTTTTTAGCTTCTTTGATTATCTTTTCTTTTTAATTTTTAGATTATTAGTATAACCCATTTCATTTTTAGCAACATGAATAGGTATAAAATTTTCATTCTATAAATATTATGAAAACTCATAAAATATAAAATTCAAATAAATATTACAAGAATTAATTGGACTCAAAAATATATCCAACAATAGGGACATGGTTTTATATGATACTAATTTATCTTACTAGAATGGGATAGTTACACTTGGGGGGGGTGAATAATTGTATATTTTTTTAAAAAAATTTCCAAGTACTCTTATAAAAAATTACTATTTTTAAATTATTCCACCAATTAAGAGAATTCGTTTGTCAGGATTTACCCATCACACAATACCACATTAAATACATGAAATAAAGTACATAAGAATACATTACATTTTTAAAAGGTTTTTATTTTTCAAGTGAAACATATTACTTATTGTGATTGATTATTATTTTTTGACTCAAATAATCTACACTAATAGTCATATTATCTGTTATAGGTGGTGTGAGAAATTATTATCTTGAACCCAAAATTTATCCACAATTACAAAACCTCTCACCTCGTGACCCTATGTCCCACTAGAGTTATCTTCTATTGTTGATTTATACTGAATCAAATTGTCTTCGGTCTTTATGATATATGTTGTAAACCTTCTTTAAACCAATATATGTAGATCTAAAATATAATTAATATTTCACTACATAATTAAAATCTAATCACCTTTCTCAATAGATCCTTTGACCTCTTATAGATCATCCACATAAGTGTATTCCATGTAGCCCATATAAGTAGCCAAGGACTTAGATCATTCAAAAAACTGAAACTCTTACTTATCTCATAAAATCATCATTATCATTAACTAAATGTTATAAATATACATACTTCATTCATTTTAACCTCCCTCGGATCAACTTTTTTTCATTATCTTTCTTTACAGGCTTCTATAATACTGGGTATTACAGGAACAGATCTATGAATCTATATCTACTTGTTCTTCTTCAATCAACTTCAAGAAACTCTATATGGTATACATTTCTCTTTATTTTATCTTTCTTCTTAAATACAAAGAGAGTTCATCTTCAATAATATAATGTTAAGTTTTATTTTCATCACATAGTCTAATTCTTCTTCTCAACTTTAATGTTAGAGATCCCAATATATATTTACTATATTTTTAATATATAAATTCACTTCAATATTAGTACCTAAATCATCTTATATTTCCTTAAATTTTTTACATGTTTCTGGTCCCAAGATCAAGAAATATTCTATTATTCATAACTACGTATCCACAAAACATTTTTAGATTACTCCTTTTCTGAATTTAAACTAATTAACAAGTATTTATTCAGAAGTGATAAAAAATAATTTAAAAATAATTTCATATGGAATTATGTAATGTCATAGAAATGATAAAATCTTATAATATATCATAAACAAAACATTAATCATAACATAAAAACTTTAGTATGATTATTAGAGTTTTTGAAAAACACAAATTCATCATATTTAGTAAAAATATCATGTATTAGAATATGGGGATATTGTATTATATGATTCACAACTATTTAAAATTATTCTAAGTAATTTACCCTTATAATATATGGAAAATTCCCCTTATTAACTTATAAAATTACCCTTACATAATAAAATAGGCCCGCTCCATTTTCAATTTTCTAGTTCACTGATATCCCTTAATGAAATTTAAAATGACCCTTGGATAGATCAATGTGAGGAAATGACTTCATCAATTTTTAGGTCTGGTTCAATTTTGGAAGGTTAAATAAATATTACACTCCTCATGGATTATCTTTTCAATTTTCATATTTCTTATTGAATTATATTTTAAAAGGTTAAATGAAAATTATAAACTCCATGGAAACCTTATGAAGAACATCATCAAAACATATAGAATTTTGAATTAACCTTGTGAATCTCATACCTTTCCTATTTTCTGAAAATTCATATTCTACACTAACCTTAAATTTTTATAAATTAAACCCACGAACTATATATTCAGCCTTACAACATTCATTTTCTCTTTTTAATGAACAGTATTATTTTTCTTATTTAACTTTATGAATAATCAAAATGAACCTTATAATGTTTTACATTACCATTTTTCAAATTTTAATTGAATTATAAAGGATGAATAAACCTTATAAAGTTTAGGAATGAACCTTATGATGCTAATTAATTTGTTATTTTCTATGACGTTTTCTATGATCCCATCTTATGTAGTCATAGGATCAAACTTATGAAATCTTGAAGAGTTTAGGACTTTTCCATGTTAACTAAAACCTATTACTTCCAAGATTGATTCCACTCAACTCAAAATCATTCTAAAACATTATCAAGAACATCAAATAAACTCAAAGCATCAAAAAAGGATCTAATTGACCTGATAAATTAGATTATTTTACTTAATTATCCTAGTATAACTTCTTCAACTAAAAACTAGATTTTAATTTTTAGTCACAACTCTTTACAAACATTAAAATATTCACCCTCATTTACTCATTCTAACCTATTTTTGATTGTGATAAACACTTAAGTAGCTCATTCCATTCACATGATTATCAATTAAAAAAAATCACATGATATTTTGAATTCATACCTAGAACCAATCCAACTAGATATTCTAAGACAATTTCATTATATTCCTTTTCTCATTTTTGAATGTGAAGTAAATATCTTTAAAAATTTATATATGAGAAAAAACTCACCATTCCATCTTTATTTATTGATCTCATTCACATCATAAAAGTTCAATTATAAATTTATTTTCATTTACACAATTATATTTTCAAAAAATATAACATCAACTCCAATAATCCAATTTGTTTTTCAGGCTAGCATAATATTATAAGTAATTTTTTCAAGAATTATAAAAGATACCATCACACGTAATGAGAAAAGCATAAAATGTAGTTAAATATTAATTGAGTGAACATTTATTGAATTCCATTTCTTAGATGAAGATAAGGTTAACATATACTCCTATTCTAATTCATCATGATGTTGAAGATGGTTATACAATATACTACAATGTCATAAGTATGTGTTTGGGGTGTGTTTTGATGCAAAATGTTTGTATAATGGTGTGTGAATCATTCTAGTAATTTCATTATGAATGTAATTGGAACAATCAAGATGAAGTTATAATGATGTTGATATATTTAATGAAGATTTCGGGGAAATATATTTTGGGATAGAAGTTTATAGTATATTAAAATAGTATAATTATGGATTATATTTTCTTTTAAAATGATAAAAAAATAAGTATTAAATGATGGGTTGATTACCTCTATAACATTTATTTTGTTTTGAAACATACCCTGAGTAAAGTGAATTTTGTTATTGATGTTCTATGTAGGTAGTTTTTTCTCAAGATATTAAATATTATAAAGAGGAATGAAACTTGTTAAACATATATTATAAAATAAAATTATATATGATAGAAGAGAATGATCATGTATTTTTGGATATCACGTAGGACACACCCTCCTTAGATGATTGAATTCATTATAAACCTGTATCTAATTGTAATTTTTATTATATATGCATAATTATAAATAGTCTGAATACCCAGGTTGAATGTTTTTATAGTATATATAGAGTGTTATTATTTATAAAAATTGTATTATGGTCCTTTTTTCTATAATGAAATCAGTTATGGAAGATGAAAATCATTCTAGTTAGGTAATCAATATCAGTGTCTTGGAATGCAATGAGTGATTGTTGAGTTTTTATGACATTTTCTTATTAATTTTAAAAAATAAACTATTTGACATAGAAAAATTATGATATTTTTTCAAAAAATTACAATTCTAGTGTATAAATGAGATGAAATATTCATAGAAATTTTTATTTTATTACTTTAGTCCCTTCATGGTAAAAAAAAATTTGTTTGATTATTAATCAGTTGATTAAATGAGTCCACCTTATTCATAAAAAGGCAAGTACAAAATTAGAGGATCTGGAAGCCTTTATGTAAAATATATTACAGAATTTAATAGATCTTAAACTACCATTATTTCTAATTAATTCCCCTATTAAACATCATATTTTTTGAAGTGTCTCTAAGAATCTATGGGAACTCATATGAAATTGTGCATCATATATCATATATAATTTGATGGTCAAATAGAGTGGGAAATTCATATTATAAAAGATATAATTCATGATGGTGTACTTTATTTTATAGTTTTATAGGGGAAAAATTTATCATTGATTTAATATTTTAGTAATAATATTTCCCAATGATCCATTAAAATATTTATACCTAATAAGATTTATTGGAATCCATTCAAATTCCCTCTTTGATGGGTTCAAATGGGTTTTTTTTTGTTTTTTGGAAGTGAAGATCATCTAGGAAAAAAATTAATAGTCTAATTTATTGATAAGTTATTGGTGATATATCAAAATTAACATAAACCATATTCCAATTGAATTGAAAATCTCATGGAATTTTTTGTGGGTGATTGGGGTTTCAAAATGTCCCACCTCATCCAAGACATCATAGATTGGGGAAGTAAGGTAAGATAATTCCGTGATATGTGGGTTCATTTGATATTGTAGAACACCTCATAAATGTGGAATACCATCTTGATTTATGTTTCTAAATTTTCACTACTAGAATTTTTTTTCAATAAAATGGAAAAAACCATGGATTCAGGTTTAAAAACCATGGTTGTAGCCTATATACATGATCATTTAGCCTATGGATGCTGTTTTCACGGTGATAGGGTAGTTCTCTATGGGGAAATGTGAAAATTAGAAACATATACCAGGGTGATATGTGGTCCAATAGGGGACATATGTCCATATAAAACATCATCTTGTTGGTAAACAGTACCCCAAGGGACTTATTGAAAATGGGAACGTGATCCTTGGAGTTATGTCATCCCCGGAGACCCGATAGCTATGGGAAGCATGGGTTAGGGTTGTATGTAGTCCACCAAGGGAACCATGGCCATGAAAAATGTGTCACATGGTGGTAGGAAATCCAATAAGGGAAATATTTCCATAGGCATCATAGCCTATGGAAATGGGTCCTTCTTGATCTCTCCCATCAACCTTCCCTTACACTTATTATATAAATATTCTATTTTTGGCATCAATCTGTGGCCATGACCCAACATGATATTTTCCATGGGATTGGATAGCACCATGGGAGGTATCACCCATAGTGGTAGAGTGTCCTATGGCCATGAGACATGTTATCTTATGGACATAGACTAACTAAAAGTGTTTGTTATACCGACTATGGATTCATAACCATTTCTATGGGTGAATTTTCTAATAATATTTTTCTATTCATTTTATATGTGTTCAATTTTTTTAATTCCTTCTCAAATTTTCTAAAGGTGTTCATTCCCTTAATTACCTAGGTTAGTGATGATGTATCTTTTTTAATATTAGATTATGGTAGGTCTGCTTACCTCAATAGAGAGGTTGTTGAATAATCCGCAACTCTTATAGATTTTAGAAAAGTTGATTAAATCCTTCCCTGTAACAATACCTATTACCCTAGATGTAAAATTGATTAATTAAAACTTTTCCTTCATGATAACTTGCGTGAGAGGATCTACAACTTTTCTCTAGTTGGTTGAATATGCTAGGATTTAAAGATGTATATCTAGGCACTCATTAATTTATCAGAATATATAGAGGTGGTAGGTGTTCTAGAGTTGTGATTTTACATGTGAAATGATATTTAAATATATCCCTAGGAAAGGAATAAAATCACACATATTTTAATTCCATTTTATGATACACATCATAACTATTAAGGTTGTGTGATATAGAATGTGGTGGTGAATTTTAAGGTTGTGCATCTATAACTAATGTTGTGTCATTTTAAGGCCATAAAACCAATTCTAATGTTATACATTTTAAGGTTATACATCTAAGATCATACCTAATATATTGAAAGTAATGTGGAATTTAATATTAAGAGTTGGTTCCATGAAAGGGTTTATTGTGGTGTTTATGCTGAAGTGGCACATTCTAGTTTAACCCGATAGGTTAGTTAAGTGAAGGTTGGTTGGTGCTTATAAATGTCCCATTGGAATTCACATTCCATTAGTTGGTAACTAAATAGAGGTAGGATGAATGAATAAATAGTTTATTTAAAATAATGTGATAACATTTATGTCTTACACATTTATAGAATAATTTTTACTCCCCTAACAAATTAATTAGACAAAAGGAGGCTAGATAGATTCTGGAGAGTTACATACACTAGTTTAGAGTAGTTTGGATGAGTGTACTGGGCTAGGAAAAATTCCAATAGTCACATAAGAATAGGTATTCTTATTATAAAGAAGGTATATGATTGACTATATCTCAATGAACCAACAAGTTTGGGAGAAAAAATAGTGGGAGACCTCTCATAGAATGATATATTTTTTTATCAAAAGAATTCATGATTATTAGGGGAACATGAGAGTAGGAAATGAACCAATCATGTATTTTAGGTGTCCATTGAAGACAACTTTGTGAAATGTGACTCATAGTACTTTTATTTTGATACAAGGTTTTTAGAGAGATAATTTGGGACACTGGAGAAAAGGGTTGGAGTTATCCACTTTAGGTTTCTATGATATGTTGGGAACATGTGTGTATCTTGGTATGTTGGGAATGATTACATCTTGAAGAGAATTACGAACCATTTTTAACAACCTAATAAAGGCTCTTTAATGAATTGAGTTACCTTAGTTAAAATCTTTTGTCAATATAGACCATTGGAAATATGAAAAAAGTACGTTATAAATACCATATTTTGTACGAAATTTTATATTTATGCAAGTGGATATATTATTCAAAGGGAAATGAGTATTTTTATAGAGAAATATATAAGATTTATGCACTTGGGGGTGAACCATTGTGTCCTTGAAAGATATTTTTTGATTAAAATAGGACCATTAAATTCATACATGGAGGATACATCTTTCTAATTTTATTTATATAAATCCCCTCTCCCATTTATACTTGTATATAGAGATTACCTTAGGCGGTGCTTCTTGAAATGATCTATTTCAAAGGATTGGACTCAAATGACTTAATTTTGTGAAGTATCTGCCTAAAAAAATCCAAAATTAGTTGAAATTAATATTTAGAGGCCAATTTATAAGAATATCCTCATGTTATATAATATTTGGGGGTTTGGGCCATGAAAACAATTTGCAGCTACATAAAACATTGTTCAGCAATAGAAAATGACTTTGGTTTGGTGTAAGTTTAAACAGGAAACTAAGATTTAATTATAAATTTTTGGGGTTATTTTTGAGTTAATATAATTAAAATATAACCCTACTTCACATCATAGATGATAGGGGTTCCATGTCAGTTCATCTGAAAATAAAGGACCCCACCTTCGTAATGAATATGATATGAGATCTACACACCTCTTTCATGGCTTCACAATTCATACATAGTATCAAACCACGACTTATGTTAAAATGAGTTTTTTACTGAGTAATCTTTCAATATTCTCCACAACAACTGGGAATTCGTTTCTATCATTATTTCATGTTTAAATAATGTTCCTAGAGTATTTGATCTATTTCGAATAAAAAGAATAAAATTCAAAAGGAAAACACAAACCTATATATAAGTTTATTTCTTTATTTACAGGGAGAAACATAAAATAAACAATTATCCATATATATATATATGTGTTTTGAAGGGAAGAACTATTCAATAAAGGATTTTTAGAAATTATATCTTTTCATATAAAGAAAGTTTTTGGAAAAAAAATACCACTGTATAAAGAACTAGCATAAATGAATCACATGAATTTTCCACTGAATATATAAAATATAAGAACAAAAAAAGTAATTTTGTAGTAAAATGATTTTATGTGGTACATCTTTGACCATATATAAATTACTTGAACTATCATCCACATACTTTTTATGTGAAAATTTGTACTTTTCCAAAGTATCTCATTCCCTTTTTATTTTGATTTAGTTTTACATGTAAACTAAAACATTCCAAACTTTTGATTCAATTCCTTATATAAATGGTACAAAGACATGATAATAAGTTTCCTACTGTATGTTTGATCATAATGGATAAAAAAACTAACTCTAAAAATGTTCAAATATATAAAATATGTATAAAATTCTCTAATAGACGTTGAGATAATGTTTGGAAAGATGCTTTAGGAAGATAATTTGTGTTGGAATGACTACTTTTATATAGGTTGGGTTTCTAAGTGATTATCCCATCATGAATAATTATTCGGTCTATAACCACTTGAAACATTAGATCACCCAAATTTCAGATCATACTTGAGGAAATGTGCCACTGACTAGGATCTTTATCAAGGAGGTTGGTGTTGGTGTTAGGAGAATCCTTTGGTATTTTCCATTAAATTTGGACGAGGAACATATGTATTTATAACTGAAAACTCACAACTATGCATCCAACTTATAGAAGAATGTTTTAGATTAGTGAAATCGGTGGAATTCTATTTAGGAACTCTTCCTGAGTGCTGTTTTAAGATGGACTCAAGGTTGGCATAATGGGTATATAAAATCTACATGGTGTTTTATGGAGGACTCAAGGTTGTAGGTTTGTAAATGATGTAGTAATTTCAAAGTAATTATCTTATTGTAGTAAGAAGATCATATCTAATATAATCAAAATAAAGTTTCTTGATACCCACACATTCCATTTTATACATAGATAGGTTGTGATCATCCATTGGGGTATGACCATTATTAGAAAGTCTATTATATTAGGGGAAATTTAATATGAGTTTAAGAATCCCACCTCTACATATGTGGACATGGATTAGACTCCCTCACTAGAGAAAATTTATTAGATCTATTTTTGTAGTTCAGGAATTTCATAAGATCAAATATAAATTTCTCAGATACAAGGAGACCACAAAGTTGATCTATGAGATCACATAGTACTCTTACTTATGATGTTCACAAGTAAAAATCTTCTTATAGTGCTTGGATTTCACAATAGATAAGGACTAGCACATTCATCACTGTATCATAGCTGGAAGGTGGAAAAAATAAATTCGGCCATGTTGGTATTGGCTATATTGTACCAACTTACGGGGAACATCAACAGGGGAAAATACCCATTCATGTTTTTGACCATTTCAAGTCATGTGTGGTTGAATATTAGAATATTGGGAGGTTATGAGTTATTAAACATCATATACTTCTCTGGTTCATGATTCATATCATATATTAAGAGAATTTAATGGGGGATAAATGGGATATTGATTTCATTTCAAACATTCAAGATAAATTTCTATTAAAACCATATTGGGATCTAATTGACACGGTCATAAAAAAGGACAAAAAAATGCATTAAAATTTATCATTTATTATAGAATTATGATAGGGGGTACTAGAAGCCAAAGTTAATGGAGAGATCATTTGAAAAAAAATCACCCTATAATTTTGCCTAATAATTTCACTATATGTAAAGAATTTTACATACTCATATTGAAATATTTATATGAAGTTTCATACTATGGTTTCATTATTATTATGGTTTATTTTCATATGGGATGATACCAGCATGTAAATCACATTCCCACCACATGATTCTCCCATTTTTCAATTCATCAATTACACAGAAAAACGAATCAGATTGTATACCAATGGAATGTTGAAAAAATTATAACTAAATATCAACAGACTACAAACATATAATGGTGAAGAGGATAAATAATTACTTATAGTGATGACAACTTGTAAGAGGTGTATGCAAAGAAATCTCCAGATTATTGGTATTTATTGGAAAGAGGCTGGGGCACTTGAGCATATACTCCACCAACACAATATCCCTCCAACCCAAAATACCTTATAATTAAAAATTATCTGGAACATTGGAAAAGTGGGATACTTGAAGGAGATTGGTTTCTCTAAACTATTTATGAGATAGACTATAATTTTTATCAATTATTTTAATTTATATTTATCAAATCAGAAATGAATTCATCGTTTACTTTGAGAATTATCATGTCAAAGTCAAATATTATGTTGAAGGGTTTGAGGATATATTTTATGCTACTAATATTAAATAATAATATAAAAATCATTTCATGTTTTTGAATGAAGTAAATTAATAACTATTGTTTGAAATATAGTATAGTATTGACCAAATTTTTTCTCTATGGAGGGTAAAAAATACAGGGTTTCATAATCTGTAAAAAAATGTTTGGTTGGTTTGAGATAATATATTAGAAAATGTAATTAGATAATATTTTAACAGAAGATATAATGATTAAAAAATGTATTGGATCAGAAAATAATTTTCTATGAAATTTTTTAAATGATTAAATACACTTTATGTAATTTATTAATGAAAGGTTCCACAATAATTTATCTCTCATCTAAGGTTGATAGTGAATGTGAGTCTCAATCATGAAATAATCACTAAAGACTGATCCTTATGATTTTGAACAAGGGGAGATATACAATAAAATATCAATGATAGATATATAATGAGAATTTCTATATTACTTAGGAAACACCTAATCTTTTGAAGGTGTTACTAATAAAATAAGATCGGTCAAATACTTTCCACACACACAATAGAAATATCTAGACACTTCACTACCCATCCAATTCTATTGTATTATATATAATAAATACTAAGTGAAGGGATCAACATAAATATATTATTGTGTGTATAAATATAAAACTAAATAGAATCACATTAAATAATATAATATACTAATAAAATACAAGATCAATTAACAGAATAAGAATATATTAAAAAAATTCAGAATCAAGCATAATAAAGGTTATCCTCCAAACTCCACCAATCATAAGAAACAGTTTTATCTCACTATGTGAAGAGTAAAAACAATGGAATAATTATGTTTAAAACCATGATAAAATATTGGTGAAACAAACATTCCATAACAATTATCCTATCCCCATTCATAGACACCACTAGCTCTTTAAATAGATTATTATTTCCTTCCATGGTTACAGTCGTGGTTCTATGTGTTATTAAGTGAAGTGGGAGTCCCTATATTTTGAATTTGAATTTTTTTTTACTTTGAGGTTGTTTATTTCCTTATATATCTATGCTTCTAAAATTCATATTTTAATTTATATCTCTTTGATGAGGCTATACATAACTTTCGAGATTATTTCTTTACAGAATTAGTTAATCAATTTTTGAATATCCGATGATAGTCCCCCAATTTTTTGACAATCGCTATGTGGTATTAATATGATATACGTGGAAAAAATTCTTCATGGGTGTTTTGAAGAGAATTTTACTATTCTATGACATGTCTTCCTCCTTGTGCATATTAATTTCACAACTAACAGGATCTTAGGTATCCTATTTTGTAGAAAAGTTACACTTACATGGGATTCCATGTATTCTTCTATATATAGATGATATAAATTCCTCTAATTTAAAAAACTTACATAGTTGGATTGTAATCTGAGTTACACTTATATGTTTTGGTTACTCTTTTTTGACTCACATTTAATCTTACATGTCTCAATAGGTTTCACTTATTCATTTGTACATCATGGTATTTATTGCTACGTATCACTTGTATGCCTAGAGTTAATATTAAATAAGTTTATATTTCACTTATATAAAATTTTAAATTGTTCATTTATTCATATTAGTGATTTGGTTATTCATACATATCAATATTTATTCTTCCACAAAAAATAAAAATTCCTTACACAACAATGCTTTTGGTTGAATTACCCATATGTTACCACACTGTATTATTACGTATAAAAAACCCATTAATTATCATTCCTATATTTAGTTTACATTCTCCAAATATTTTATAAGAAATTTTTTCACCTTGAAAATACTAAATAAATGGATTAAGAGTAAATGAGCATTAATTTTATTACAAAAAATTAATAAATCCAATAAAATCACTATTTTTGGATAACTTTACAAATATTCACACGATCAAATGAAATGAATATTTATGTTCATAATACCCTAATGTTTTAATTAAATCAATGAGGGGATAAACTAAATTGAATATGGTTAAATTTTAGAAATAAATTTCCTTTTTAAATTCTCTCACACTTGTTTTGTTACACTCCGGGATGACTAATCAACAAAATGATACCCAATTAAAATTACAAACACATGACAAAGTGAATAAATTTTTAAAAAATACATGCCACCAAAATATTTTAATTCCTCCTTTACACTATCATTTATATTTATTCAATTTGATATATTCAACCATTTCCACATATTTTAACCTCCCATGATCATTTAGACTTACCTTCCTAGAGATATTTTTTATCATTATACATATTATGGATTTAAATCAATTTTTCCCAATACAAACTCATACAATGGTCACTATAGGATTTTTATTCCACTATAGTATCTACTTGGTGAGTCAAAACTTTTATTTATTATGATTATTGGAAGGTTTGTTTTTTGGTTAAGGGTTTGTAGGTGTGAAGGTAAAAAACACAGAGCCAGAATATGAAGGTTTGGCTAGGTATATTCTAAAAATATTTATGATATATAGCATACACTCAACAAAGGTATTATCACACAGTCTCATTCATAATGATTCACCCCATTACCATATAATTTTATTATAAAATATTCTCACTTCAAACATTAAATCAACATTTTATATTTATTCTTTTTTCTCTATTCATTATTTTTTCATCGATATTTTTTCATTAATTATACAAATATTTTTATTATAGATATATATATAAATATTTGAATTTAAAATAATATTGTGATATACTTGGACAAATTTCAATGTAATTGCATTAAAATCCTTCCAAACATGATTTTTCTCCCCCAAAAAAATAATAAAATAGCTTCACATCACACTTAATTTAAATTATAATCTTAAATTTACTTATATAGCTGGGTGGTTACATATTTTTCAACTTGTAATGTGTTTACCTAACAAGATTTTATAAGACTAATAAGGGTTAATTGAAGGCTTATATTTCAAGGTTGGTTAAAAAGATAATTTTATTAAATAAAAAGATTTTAAAAAATAACACATTAATTACATTAAACATAGGTTTCTTAATCTACATGTTTTTGAATAAGAATTCACAAAATATTATAGTAAAACAACCATTTTACCATTCAATCAAGTAGCGAGGGTATGTTGAATAATCTAATAAAATATTCTAGAATCATATTTGGTAGGTTATTTTACTATTGGAGAACATTTCCTGGAAGAAGATTATAAAATAGATGATTTTTCATAGATTTTCTAAATTTTGGTTGTTAGAATCATGTTCATTTCATTATTAATTTATATAGAATTTTCTAGAATTAAATATATTATTCAAAAATTATAGTAGTCTCAAAATTATAGAGTTATTCAATTAACATCAACAGGTTTTAGAGATACATAAAAATTATAGAAAAACCAAAACAAAATTAACAAATAAAACACTAAAATATATATAATCTATAAAGGTCTCTCTTCCTTCCACTTGAATCATGTATCTTCCTCAGTGAATTTTGATATGTAAGAATAGGTTCATAAGAAATTAAATTAGAAAATTAACTAACAATTTATAGGAAAGGTACATCCTAGGGTTTTTGTTTATAAAAGTATCAGAGGAGTATGATCTCCTAGAATTGTGCCTTTGGAAGATGTCCTTAGAATTTATTCAAACATTGCACATTAATATTGAATTTATTCTTCTATACTTATTTTATTATAATAAGTGCACAAAATAGAAAAATATTATAAATATTAAATGTCCCTTACCATTTGAAATTAAATATACCTAGCATGAATCCCTGTATTAAATTGTATAGAAACATTTTCGTTTTTATATGAAAGGAACTTTGTTGAATCTATTTCCCATGAACCAATCTTGTTATATGCTAATTATTTTGTGAATTATCCAATTATTCTCTCATAATTTATGTTAGATCTAATATAAAAAATTTATTTCATTGTTCCTCCTTCCTAAAGTCCATATTAATCTCATTTATTACCCAATAATCTCTATACACCAATTTCATAGGTATGTTGTATCTTTACTATAGAATAACCTATATATGGTCATTCCAATTAGTTCATTTTATTTATTTATATTAAAAAAAATTTCTTTTAACATTTGGATCCAACCCTTTTTGTTTTTTTAAATATAATTTTTCAAAATTCCTTTTATTTATCTATGTGGAATTATAACATTCTCATTTATCTATGGGTTCTAAGGGGTTGATTTATTATAGTTAACTATATATTCACCCATAATAAATTCACCCTGATCATATTATAAAAATATTTCCACTAATTAGTTATTATTTCTATAGGAATAATAAACCTTCAAAAGTTATTAGTCCTGATAAATGGACAAATAGAAAACGAGTAATCTGTCTATGATGATTTGGATTGCATACATTTGGGAGAATAACTAAAAAAAATATAATAATAATAATAATATTTGGGGAATGATCCTTTTAAATATAGTCCCTATACTTGAAATATTTTAAAAAATTTCATTACTATTTAAGGAATTTCATGTCTCAAAGATATATTTCAAATGAATCAGCATCACTCACAATTTTTAAAAAACTAATGTGTATGTTTAAAATTTTTTATCCATTATATCCCAAATTTTAAGACATTCCAAGTAGTTATATAAGGACCAATTTTTCCAATGTACACTAAATTACGATAAAGGGTTAATATATATAGAGCTGAAATTTTAGTTAGGCACATTCTAGTTCTTTTTTAATATAATTTTCCCATAAATATGGGTCTCCCACAAAAAAACCTTATGTATTTCTTTCTTTTATTTAGG
Source organism: Viscum album (assembly GCA_963277665.1). Taxonomy (NCBI): domain Eukaryota; kingdom Viridiplantae; phylum Streptophyta; class Magnoliopsida; order Santalales; family Viscaceae; genus Viscum; species Viscum album. Next base: position 23,614,945 of record OY728132.1, on the reverse strand, counting down.
TGTGAAGGTATATGATAGATTACAATAAAATACACCATATCTGAATACAATGGTTACTCTCCACTAAATAATTAAAGTTGTTCACCTATGATGGAGTCATTTAGTGGTTTTTTTGAAACTCCTACCTCAGTTGTGTGAGGTATTTTAATTTTCTGGTATGTCACTTGATTCTAATATATTTTCTTATATTTTATCTCCAAATAAAATCCTTAAACAATAATATCTATATCAGTCGCCTTAACATTTCTACTTAATTATTCATGAGTTACTAAAGTGATACATGATTAGAGAAAATAATTACATTATTTATAAGAAACTATTATAAATTCTTTGCTATGGAATAAAAAATTTATAAGAATTAATTTTATATGGGGATTTAGTTTTTTATGGAATCTAATATATTTGAAGAATAATAAATAACATAGATTTTTCAAATAATTATTTTTAAAATAAAACCCCCAGAACACTATTAAAAGAATTAAAAAATATCTCAAATGGCACGTTCTAGTCTGATGGTTGAATCACAAGTAATTTAGTTAATTCCCATTTAATTTCAAAAAATTAATATCTTAAATAATTATTAGAAATAAATTTAGAAACCTTTAAAATTAATGTTCAAAGGGGTAATGAAATATTATTTATGTATTTGATGAACCTTCTATAGAAACCTACATGTTCTTAAAATGATTTAACATGTTTCACACAAGTTGGGTAAGGTAATGATGTGATGATTCCCATTTTTGACTTATCAACATCAATAAATTTTTTTTATATAACCTATCCTAAAAAAAATCATTTTTAAACATGGAATTATATTATCCATTGTTCAACACAAGATATTTTTCAATGAAATATTTTAAAACTATTTCCAAGTTCCTTAGAAAATGCTAAAAAGAATTCTTAAAAACAAAAATGTCTTCAAGAAATACTTTTAGATAGTCTTCAGTTAAATAAAATAAATACCTTCCAGAAAATTTGAAATATACCTTGGGAATTTCAAAATCTAAATCAGATATTATTATAAAAAAAATTTCTATAAGGATACTTGAAACCTATCATTTCTTGGTTATTAAGTACAATGTGAACCTAGAAGTAACTTAATAATCCATAAAAAAATAATGCATTTTTTGACCTTATTTATATTATTTTATAATTGAATGGTATTGGGTCATAAAATTTTGTTGTAAAATGTTTTTTTCTTATATTAAATATTTAATATCCATTTTTTTTACTCTCATAGGGATAAAATAATTCATTTTATTATTTAAAATAGAGAGTGAAAGTTTTTTAGAAACTATATAAATTAGGCTTACCCACTATGAGTCTATAATAGAATTGTTGGTTCACTATTTTGATATATTTTCAATTTACTTTTTAATTACCTATATACTTTTTGGGTTAGGTCTCCTATTAGGTTTTCTAATAGGGTTTTCATCACTCTCAAGTAAAATTACATGCATATAGATTTTATAGATAATCTAAGGAATATCTCCTAGATCCCACCCTATAAATTTTATATGATCTCAATAGATTAATGAGTTTATGTAATTATTTTGAGGACAATTTTATAACAATTATGATTGAAAAAATTTATTTCTATATTAGAAACACATTATTCAAATTTAGAGATAGTGGTTTTAGTTACATGTTTAGAGTCCAAATTAAGTAATTTATTTTGTTTGGTTCACTAAATTTATGGAATTAATTTACTTCACATATATAAGATCATTAGATTTATAATTTTTGAAAAAAATATTTAAATATATAAAAAATAATTTATGTCATCCTCTTCTATTTTCCCCTATTTTTTCAAGAAATAAATCTTCTTACAAATATTTTTAAATCATAAAATTTTTCCAAAAATGAAAAATCTATTTTAACAAATCATTTTTCTCATATGAATTAGGTTTATCAGAGCGTGCATGTGTTAAAAGTTATTATTCTTATTTTGTAAATTTCATTCTATAAAAAATATTAATATGGATAATGTCTTCACAATTTTTTTTCAAAGTACTTTTATTAAAATTTATGATTGAGTTGTATATTTTCCAAATTGGTCTTCCCATGATGAATGGTGAATGAGTAATTTTAAACTCCATTAAATTTTTAGTACATATATATCATCCAAAAACATCAAATTCTATATTCTCAGTAACTAATCTTTAATTACTCACACTGGGAATGTTATTTCTTGGTTAGATAGTTGTATAACCACTCTTATTGTCTTATGTTCTACAATCTGTATAAAAAATACATTGAGTGATTCCTATAATTAATTGTTTCTCCAAGATCACAAAAACTATCAGGAAATAATATTCATCTAATTGTAAAAGTGATAAGTCGATATATCTTGAAATTTAGTACTAAGTTATTGTGTGATCGATACTGAAACATTCCTTAAGAAATTCCCTATTTCATTAAATTGAAATATCCTTTTAATTTTTTTTGTAATTCATTATGAAATTTAGTGAAATTTAGTTTCTATTGATGATCTTATATATGGGGTATTCCATTTCAACCTATTTTTAAGTGTTAGGTATTTAATTTTGAATTTATTTATAATGAAATTTATTTTATTTCCTGATTCCAATGGGGAATGGTAGTGGAATGTTATCCATTTATATTGATTATTTATAGAGTCTGTTTTTATTTGATCACATGATTTTTAAAATTACACTTCTATTCACTCATAATGGTAGGATTGGGATTCTTAAAATATAGTTTGGTAGTCAATTGAATATATTTGACACTTATTATTGCTACTAAGATAACAGTAATATTGGGTTATAGAAGGGGTTGAGTAGGTTGTTTTCTAGGATTTTAGTCATTACTTCCATAATAATACTTAAGTATTTATTTAATTCCATTATCTCATTTTTCATATCCTTAATTCTTGGATATGGTTTGATATAAATTTGAAATTAAGAACCACATGAAGTATTTTAATAGGATTACTTTTGAAATGGTGGTGGTGGAAATTTTGGTTTTATGTTTATTTAATATTTTGTGGAAAGGTAGGTGATGATGGATTTTTTCTAAAATAGTGGTCTAGTTTGGTTATTTCGGTTTCCAAATAAATATTGGGCTTCCAATTTTTTTTCCTTGGTTTATTTATTGAAATGGTATACTCTAGTATATAGTATCCCAACTCTCAACATATCTGACCAGATCACATTGGTAAGTGAAAGGATTTATATAAGAACAAATACCACATACCATTACAAGAGTAAGATGATATTTTGAATAATTTAGGGAAATAATTCTAATCAAAGTAGTTTTTTCTTCAAGTATAGGTTCAATAAAAGGTTATTTTTTATATATTACCATATAAAGTCCACTTAATCCTATATATATTACAAGAATTTATTGTGATTTTGACCTATGTTCTAAACTAGTCATTTGGATTCATTTTTTGATTTGTTAATCAAATCTCATATAGATGATGAATCCAAAAAATTTAATAAACTTCAAGAAGTCATGTATAAAATTAAAATATGAAGCTGTATTCCTCAATTTTGTTACATGGATATCTTTTATAAAAAATTTAGAATCTTTCCCAAAAATCATACATGGTTTTCCTAGAGACATGTCTAATTACATAGATCTCATTTATTAATGTAGTTCTTCATAGTTTTTTAAAGTTTTGTTTTTGAGAAATACCATTTGAATTTCCCCTATGTTTGAGTTTTCTAGCCCACATGTTGTATATCTATTCTTTATATAATCCTTCTAAATAAAATAGAAATGATTTCAACCTAAATGTTTTACTAACTACTAATATTTTCATAAATATTTCACTATCCATTTTGAATTTCCTAATATATCTTTTAGGATCTTCCCCTTAATGATATAAAGTCAATAAAAAAATGAATTAGATTAGTTTTTATTTCATAATAATCTTTTAATATAGGATATAAAATTTGGTGTTTTTATTTATAGAATAAGTTTGATAAATATCTCTAAGATTATTATCATGATTTAATACTATGTTATCAATTTAAATTTTAGATACAGAGTGAAAACATTGAGTTTCACTTGGATAAGTTAAAGTAATGTTCTCAATTTTTTTTATTCCTTATATTTCTTGAATATATTTCCCTAGTAAAAAATTTTCACTCATTCAAAGGATCAATAGTGAACATGTTATCACTATGACATAATTTCATTAAATTCCAATAAAATGGATAGGTGTTATGAAATTTTAACCACCTACCTAAAAATAGTGTCATGTTTTTATAAAATTTTATCATGTGTGTGAAAAAAGAAAATTTAAAACTAACATTTAAAATATATTATATGGGAGACCTAACATCATCTACGTGGTTATTTTAAAAGTTATGGGTTCCAAAATTAGTAAAAAGGGGTTTTTTCTAGTTTCATTGAACATGTGAAAAAAGATACCAAGGGAACTTTTCCAGATAAGATTAAGTGATTGGTACAGGGATTGGATTCCCAAATATTATGCTATCATAATCATAAAATGATTAATCATTATTCATGTTATTAATCAATGAATAAGTCACTAATCATTTATCTCTTATAAATAGTTGATATAAAATGAGATTCTTAATCATTTACTTATCATTGTAAATTTATCCACCTTCCCATGAGTAAGGGAAGGTATCATAAAATCAACATGATCTCTCAATAATGATCCATACACTAATTGGTGAGCAAACTCCAAATTAGGTGTTGGAAAAACTAATTAAATAATTTCCACACACATATTATATATATCTAGACACTTCACCACTTGAACAAACATATTCCATCATATACATGAAAGATTAAGTGGGGGGAGAAATAATTTTATCAACACAAGAATATAATAATGTGAAAAAAATATAAAAATGAATACAATATTATTTAATAAAATAATATTATATTTAAAGAATACCAATGAATAGAAGAATAATTTATTTAAAATATTTTATAAAAAAGGATAAAATATCGCACAAACCAATCCTAGAAATGGTTATCTCTCCACGTGAAGGGTCACATCCATTGATGAATGGAATACAAAAATAAATTCTAATGGATGGAAAATAAATGATCCAAACCCGCTTGTGATCCAACCCTATCACACATGTAAAACCCCAAAATTTTTTCATTATCATTTTACCTATTTATTTATTGGCCTTTTCCATGAGCTTTTGGGGTCTCAAATAAATATTTTTAGTTTGTTAATGTATTTTCTTATGTATTATGGGTAATTCACATGATTTAAGGAAACCTATGTGACTAACCTTATACAGATTCTCTTTCTCACTAATTATATTATTTTATAGTTTAGTATTAATGGTTAGAACATTTTTGAACCCAAAACATGAGAAAATTAGTGAATAATGTTTGAAACTTTTATGATTAAGGGTGAGGGTGAATGAATTTCAGATATTTAGGACAAACTGTATGACAAGAGTGAGGGAGGTTTAAAAATTTTTCATATCCATTTCACATGGTTAGAACATGATTTACCAAACTATGAAGCTAATCCATGTGGATTCCAATTGAGTCTCGTAATGAGAACATTTCCAGCACACGGTTTACCAATGAATGCAACCAAGCCATGTGACCTTCCCATATTTTAATATTCCATTAAATTACCCCTCTTTCCTTAATAATTATTACCATAAATATAACCTCTCCTCTCCCATTAAATCATGCGATCCATGCACCCATCATCCGTCGATTTCCTCCCCTTATATGGTGAATTTTTGTTGGTCATCATGGTTTGTGATGTTTTCTCAAGGTAAAGACATTCTGTATTCTATTTCTTCTTATTATATTCTTTCTTCTTGTTTTTAACCTCTCCCCTATGCTATGTCTCTATTTCACTAAACCCTATAAAGGGATTTCAGTCTAATCCATTACTTTTTTTGATTTTAGGTTGTGAATAATACTATTTTTCTCTTAGTTCTATCTATATTTAAGAGTTGCATACCATCCTCACTCAATTTGAGGTTGGTTTCCCTCTGTTTTAAAACTTAAATATATAAGTAAGATTTATTGCACACTAAAATTACTATTTTAGTTAATAATTAATAGTATTAATTAGGATTTTTGGAATAAATTTTGGACTCCTATTGATTCACATTGAAATTGAAGGGGTTTAGCATTATTTTAAAGTTTAAAATTTTATTTTACTCTTCCTTACACATCAAGTGTTTGAGAATTTTTCAAAATAGAATTAGTAAATAAATTTATAGATTTCAAGTGGTGTTTTGGTTTTAAAATTAATTTCTAAATGTTATTTTTGGGTTTTTAAGAGATGTGATTGATTCTCTAAAAACAATTATTGATTTTAAATAATGACGATGAGGCATAGTTAAATGTTTAAAAGAGTTCCTTATTAATAGAAACACCCAATGAATATTCCCCTAGTATGTTTTTTTGGAAATTGTCACGAACCGAATCTGGTTTCCATTAATACCAACACCAAATACATCCCATTATAAGGCCATAAGGGTGTTAAATATTCCAATGGGATGGCACAAGTGTCTGGGTATAAATAAATTAGGTTTGGGAACGATCTACCCGAGTATGAAAGCATAAAACATTAAAAAAACCAATAATAAGAATCTGAAATTTTCAGGCCAAATAATTCATAACAACACCAGAACTGGATACATGGTTTATACAAAGAACAGTAGGTCCAAATAATAATTAAAACAAAATAAAATCATCCACAATGAGTCCACACATTAAGGGGTCATCACCCCCAATCTGTCTCCACAACACCAAACCAAGAGGGGTCTAACAACCTGAACCGCCTTCACCCGAGGTTTTTCCTTTACCTTAGTTAGAAATAATGAATTCTACTTACACCAAAGTGGTGTAAGTAGGGTGTGATACTATTCCCATTAATATACCACCCAATTATTCCAAAGGGTATGTAATACAAATTAAAAATCATGCCATTTTACTATATAAAGAAAACGATGATAAATTCCAAGTAGTGAAACTTTTAATTGAAAATAGTTTTTAAACTAATAAATTCATTATGTTAACACAATTAAATAAGAAATGTTAGATATTATAAGGTGAATCCAAACACATCCTAATACAAGCATAATTACCACAATCCAATGAGAACCAAAATCAGTAACAACTCTAGGAAACAAGATAGTCTCGAGCCATATTGACATCGTACATCGGTGAAAAGTAACCATTGTTAAATCTGTTCTCATGAACAATCCACTAGTAGGGAACATAACCATACCCTAGTGGTCCCCCATTACAATCTATATAGTTTATTTAGAGTTTTCCTTAACCTTTTACTCAGTGAAACAGGGACAACACCCAACCAGTTCATTAGCTGTACTAGTACATATCCGCCCACCAAGGTACCCGAGCATCCCATTTTGTGCTCAAACAATTTCAGCAAGAAAAAAACATCCATTTTCATGTAAAAACACCAATACAGGTAATTTAAAAACAATACATTTTCTACACACACTTTATAACACTTAAAACACACAACAAAGAATTTTGATTTTTAATAAACAACTTCTCAAAATATGTCTTGTTTTGTGCCCAAAACAGCTTGAAATCCCTACTTTGCACACCCTATGCACAATTTAAGTTACCAAAACAAATATTGTTGTCCAAAATCTTCTAATGAAACCAAAAAAATAAATCTTATTATAGCCCCATATAATTTAATAAGTGATAATATTGTAAAACCTCCATTTTTCTCAAATATGGCACCTAAAAATGAATGGGTTTCACAAACACCATTAAAAATTTTTTTTGCAACCACCAAAAAATGATATAGACATTAAAAAAGGTATTTTTATCCCTAATAAGTTTCAATAAAATCTACTAACAAATTATAGGGTAGCCCCAAGTGAAGCAATGAAAGAATTCTTTGTAAAACCCCAAATTTCACATAAAAGTTAATACAAAAATCATTTTCATTATAAAAACAACTATTTTTTAGAAACATTCAAATGAAATAAACTTGAAAAATACCTTAAAAATATAAATCTATGTCACAAAATTGCACAAACAATGGGATCACCTAATAAAGTTATGAAAACCTTGAATCCTTTGTACAAAAACTCAAACACCACACCGTCACACCTCAAAGAGGGTAGATCAAGCCTAAAAATAGAATATTGGACAATGAAAACACATGATTAAACCATAGGTTAGAAACAATACCCTCTAGTCATTTGTGACTTCAAGGATAAGGGAAGAAACCCTGAGCATATTAAATAAAATCCTAAGGAAAATGAAAGAAGAATGGTGGAAACCCACTTACTTGAGGGATCATGAAAAAATTGCCCTAAATGCATGAGTAGATGAATTTGAAAACAAAAAAAATTCAACAGAGGTTGGAACAAGGAATAGATGGTTAATTGAGAACTGAAATGGGGAGAATAGAGTTAAAAACAAAGGATTTATGAAAAAATCAAATTATATTTTTAAATCTAGATGAAATGTTAAAGCTTTAGATGTTTTGACCTAAACCACAAGGAAAATGATCTCCAAAGAGGGGGAGAAGTGAATGCATGAGCGTCTAGGTTTGATGGTATTGGGAAGGATGTGGAATAACCGAAAAATCATTAAAATTCATTACGATATTAAATAAACACTTTTTTATACTAGAAATGGGCATCCTAACTTTCCCAAATCCTTAACTAAATACCCAAATACACCATTATTATTGATTTCTAAAGGCTCCAAATAGACATAGTGGTGTTAATAAGTCAAGTTAGGCCAATTAAGAATTTTAATGGATGAAAAATGTTAAAAAATGAAGGAGTTGTAAAAGAGAAAAAAAATATTTTCAAATCTAGAATTAGGCTCACTGTTAGGCCCAAATTTTAAAAACCCACCATTTCCAAAAAAAATACCTAGAAAACCCCAAAAACAACGAAATAATGAAAAATAAATGAAAAATACCCTTAAAATAAGTCATTCATGTGATAATTATCCACACCATGAAAACTTTCCGTCCCTGAATGTCAACCTAAATTTTGATCAGAAAACAGGAACACATACTCTTCCTCAACCAATGAATTCTACTCTCATGTCTCATGTGTATCGTTTACAAGATTCCTAATATCTCGGACGAGAGGAATAGACTTTACCTGAAGCACATTCTCTTGGTATTCCACTATTTGCACTTGCCGCTCAAAAACTGATAATTTAGGTTCTATCTCCAGTTTTTCCCAACTCAGCACATGGGATATATCCAGGTAGTATTTATTCAAGTGGGAGACATGGAAAAAGTCATGGATGGATGTCAACTGGGAATATAAAGCCAACATGTATGCCACCTTTCCAATATAGTCATTGATATGAAAAGGACCAACATACTGTGGTGTCCACTTCCCTTACTTTCCTAATCAACGATGGCTAGACAAGGGGAAACATTCAAAAATACCCTATCACCCATAGAAAACTCCAAGTATAGACGCCTTCGGTCAGAATAACATTTATGGAGACTCTGAGATGTCAATTAATGTTTCTTGGTCAATTTGACTTTCTTAGAAGTCTCCTGCACCAGACTCAGTCCAAGCAGTGAGGTCTCACATACCTCAACCCAACACAGGGGGACCAACAAGGCTGACCATAGAGTGACTCAAAAGGAACCATTTGAATCAAGGATTGGTAATTGTTGTTATAAGAAAAATCAACCAATACCAAATGGATATCCTAGGAACCTCTAAAGTCCAAGACACATGCATAGAGTGTGTCCTCTGATATCTGATTCGCCCGCTCTGTCTGACTCCTTGTTGGAGGGTGGTATGTCGTGCTCATCTTATTCTGAGACCCCAAGGCCTTCAAAAGGCCTTTCCAAAGACGAGAATTGATATTAGGGTCTCTATCTGACACAAATATAGATGTAACGTCATGGAATCTCACCACCTTCTGAAGATACAAATGTCCCAACTCATCTACTTTAGCTATATCGCTAATCATAATGAAGTGGGATGATTTGGTCAGATGATCAATCACCACCCAAATGGAATTATTAACCCAAGGTATACAAGGAAATCCAAAAATGAAGTCCCTGGAAACCTCACCCCACTTCCAGGTAGGAATGGGTAATAGCTGGAGCAAACTGGAGGGCCTCTAATCCTATGCTTTCACCTACTAGCATGTGTAGCTTCTCGAAACAATGTCTGTTATGTGCTGTCGTATACCTAGCCACCAGAAGTTTCGTAAAACCTCATAATACATCTTAGTGTCACCTAGATAGATAGGCCACTGATACAGGTGGCTATCCAGCATCGCCACCTTATGTAGAGACGATGAAACTATTTAGTGTCTCTTGATTCACAGGATGCCCTCAGGAGATGATGACTAATCAGTGGATGTCTCACCACCATGAAGAAATAGCCTCGACTACTGAAAATGCTCATCACTAGGATGTTCCTGTTGAATCAACTCCAAGAGAGATGGATTCAAATAAACTCTCACCAAGAACACACCACTACTCTGATCCCCGGTCTCCAGATGTATTGGAGAAAAGAGTCTCATCAAAGTCCACTCAACAGTGGACTTCATCAAAGCCTGCACTAGAACTCTTCTACTCAAGGCTTCGACCACCACATTACCCTTTCCTGGGGTGTAGACAATATCAAAGTCTAACCCCTACAAGTACTCAATCCATTGACGCTTCCTCCAGTTGAGTTCCTTTTGGGAGAAGATATAGGCCATGATTTTGTGATCAGAATAGACCACAAACTTCTTCCAAAAGAGATAGTGATACCAATTATTCAAATCATGAATCACCACTTCATACTCAAAGTAGTGGGCTTGTTAACACTTTTCATGTGGTCTAAGCTGGAGAGATCCATATGCCACAACGCAATCATCCAGCATAAGCACGCACCCAAGACCCATACTTGAAGCATCGCAATATACCACATACCCCTTCCCGGCCTAAGAGAAAATCAGCACATGGGCTATAGTCAACAACTTCTTCAGATCCTGAAATGATGCCAGATATTCTGGAGCCCATAAAAACATCACCCCTTTCTAGGTGAGCACAGTCATCGACGAAGAAAGAGGAGAGAAATCCCAGATGAACCACCATTAAGAACCATCCATGCCAAGAAAATTCATGATCTCGAACACATTCTTCAGCTTCTCCCATGACATGACCGCACTAATATTATTGAGGTTCACTTAAACCCCTTCTCTGAGATAACATGCCCCAAAAAAATCACTTCCCTAATCTCAAAAGTTCACTTTGACAACTTTTCAAAGAGGTGGTGATCCCGCAATGTGCCCAAGATGATCCTCAAGTCATGTTTGTGTTCCTCCTCAGAGCCAAAGTACACAAGAATGCCATCCATGAACACCACAATGAAAGAATCAAGATACTGATGGAACACCATATTCATGATTTCTATAAATACCTCTAGAAGATTGGTCAATCCTAAGGGCATGAAAAAAATACTCATAGTGTCCCTACCTTCTTCGGAAGGCTGTCTTCGAGATATCTGAATCTCTCACCCAGAGTTGATGGTATCCCAAACATACGTCTATTTATGAAAACAACTTTCCCCCTTCAACTGATCGAATAGATCATCTATTCTAGGAAAGGGGTATTTTTTCTTAATTGGTTCATTTTTCAGCTTCTAGTAGTCAATGCACAATCAGAGGGATCCACCAGCCTTTTTCGTGAACAACACAAGAGCCGACCAAGGAGAGATGATCGGGCGAATGAATCCTTTGGATTCTTAGTTGTTCAGAATTAACTTTAATTCCCTAAGCCTATTAGAAGCCATGTGATATGAGGAAAGAGATATCGGTTGTGTTCCTGGATCCAGTTCAATCAGGAACCCCACATCCCACTATAGGGGAAGACCTAAAAAATCATTCGGGAATACTTCCAGAAACTCATTAGCTACAGGGGGTAGTGCACCTTCAGGGGAAGGAAAACCTTCCTATATCATGAGTGATGATAAATGAAATATAATACCTCCCAACTCTGGATGTGGAGGTCCTGCACGACCCAACCGAGGATCCCACTATCCACAAAGAACCTGAAAACTACCATCAATTGCTGTGAAACTCATTCACCGCCTGTAGCAATCATTGTGTTCCTGGAAGGATACCATAAAATCCATTCTATGTATCATGTCATAAAGATCCATATCTAAGTCCAAAAGGTCCCACTCAATCTCAATCTCTAACATGAAGAGCGTGCACTAAGATCACATAAGATGCTGCTCCTTATTTTTTCCCAATGGCGTAACCAAATCCATCACAAAAGATAACAACTCGGTTGGAAAATTCAGTGTGTCCACAAAAAAGTTAGAAGTGAAATAAATAGAGGCACCAATATCAAAATGAACTGTAACTATAAAGGATGTGATCAAAACGGTACCTCGAACTGGTGTCTAATCTACTACATGGAGATATTCGGTCTATTCCTGAGGATGACTACCTGTCTGTGGATGTTCACTGAACTGGGTCTTCCTTGAAGATGACCCAACCCTACCACCATGACTACCAAATAAAGATCCCCCAGTCCTTGATGGCTGGGACTATTCTAGCACTCCTCTTGAATCTGAAGACCATGGCCCACTAGGAAGTGGACGTGCCACCCCACATAAGCGCTACTAATTCCCCATATCTCCACATTGGTAACAAGGATTTGGAGGAAGAGGGAATACTGGTCGGATGTTCCCCTATTTCCAACACTGGTGGCACATGACTGATCTCACATCAGAAGCCATAGATAAAAACTACATGGAGGAGTGTCTTGAACTTCCACCTACTTTATTCACATGTTCCTCCAACATCATTTTCTTATATGAATAACTGCCACTGCCCACTACTGATACTGATACAAGAAAACCAACCCTGCACTTTTGGTCAATCTCTACCATGCACGCCCGGTCAACGACCTTAGTATAGGTCCTAAACTTAAACAAGAACACCTGAGAGTATATCTCTGGTCACAAGCCTTTATCAAATATCTGGGCCTTCACTTTCTCATTGGAGATGATTTTGGGGGCATACCAAACCAACTCAATGAAATGGTTTGTGTACTCTATAATAAAAAATATTCCTCTAAACAAGATCCATAAACTCTCAGGATTTGGAATATGCCAATACCTCGGGGTAGTATTTCTCATTGAAGACTGCCTTGAAATCTTCCAAGCACATATGCTCATTCTTCGCAGTCTGTAGAATCAATTCCCACCACCTACAATAGGGACCCTCTAATATAAGAAGGCACAATTCACTCTAATATCCTCAGGTGTATCCATGAACTCGAACATTCCCTTGATCTTCTCGAGCCATTCCACTGCTTCATGGGGTTCTATGCTTCCTCGGAAGGTGGGAGGCTTATTTTTCGGAAACTCCTGGGCCTTTCCATTCTAGGAATAGTCTCATCATCTCTAAAAAGATATGTAGTAAGAGATGGTACCTGTACTAGGGCATGGACATTCCATACCCTGGCCTCAACTAGCCTATGATCAATTGCTGTGAGAGAACTCTCTTCTACTTCCTCATGTGGCCACATGGGAGATTTCCGGGGGGCATTTTGCTACAAAATGAAACAGTCACAAATATGAAAGTCAATACCACAATTATGAAATTTTTTAATCAAGTATATCAAATATAAATAATTCAAACACATCATAATAATAAAACAATCAACTACTCCAGCCCTGCCTTAGGTCTACGTGTGGTCTGCAGCCCACACATCTCACCTGGAGGTGAAGTGAATCAGTCAATTCAAACATCCCCTGGTGACTCATGATCTTCCAAGAGAGGTGCAGAACAGGAACCCTACTTGGGACCATAAACCCATGCCCTGACTTTCTTAGCTCCTGTCTATACCAACTCATCCCAAAATAGAAAGATAACCCAAAAACATTAACCTCATCTGATACAATTTTATCAAGAACTGGAGTTGGTTTCCACTAATACCGACACCAAATAATTCCCATAACAAGGACCTAACAGCGTTCCCTTTCCCCAAAGGCTAGAACAAGTACCCGAGTGTCAATAAATTATGTTTGGGAATGATTTACCTAAGTATGACAGCATAAAAAATTAAAAACAATCAATAATAAGTATCTGAAATTTTCATGCCAAATAAGTCTTAACAAAATCATAACTGAATACATGGTTTTAGACAAAGAAAAAGAAGTCCAAATAAAAATAAAAAGATCAAAAATTCATCAATAATGACTCCACATGACAAGGGGTCGTCACCCCCGAGCTGTCTCCACAACACCGCACCAAGAGGGGACTAACAACCTGAACCGCCTTCACCCAAGGTTTTTCCTTTATCTGAGTCAAACATAATGAAGTATAGTTACACCCAAGGAGTGTAAGAAGGGTGTGTCCATAATCCCAGTATGATACCACCCAATTATTACAAAGTTTATTCAATACAAAGTGAAAAGCATGCAGTTTTACTATGTAAAGAAAACAATGATGAATTCCACATAGTGCAACTTTCAATTGAAAACAGTTTATAAAATAAAAAATCCAGAACGTTAAGACAATTAAATAAAACATCTTAGATACTATAAGGTGCATCCAAACAAACCCTTATACAAGGGTAAATACCAAAAATCCAATGATCACCAAATCTGGGAACACCCCTAGCCAACTAGATAGTCTTGGGCCCTATACACCTCGTACCTCGGTGAAAAGTAACCGTAGAAAAATCTATTCTCATGCAAGATCCACAAGTAGGAAGCATACCCATAACCTATTGGTCCCCCATAATCATCCATATAGTTTGTTTAGAGTGGTTTTCATCCATTTGATTAGTGAAATAGGGACAACACCCATCTGGTTCACTAACAGTACTAGTACATATCCACCCACCTAGGTACCCGGGCTTCCCATTTGGTGCTCCAAAAATTTCAGCAAGCAACACATAAACCTTTGAATCTAAAAACACCAATAATAGTCACTTAAAAATATTAAAGTATATATAGACACTTTATACAACTTAAAACACACACCAAAGCTATTGATTTTTAATAAACAACTTCTCCAAATTTGTCTTTTTTAGTGCCCAAAACTCCTAGAAACCCCCACTTTGCACACCATGTGCACACTTTAAGTTACCAAAGAAAACATGGAAGTCCAAAAACATCCAATGAAACCCAAAAAATAAATCTTAGGTCTTCCCCATATAATTTAAGAAGTGATAAAATTATAAAACCTTATTTTTTCACAAACATGGCACTTAAAAATTTGTGTGTTCCACAAACACCATTAAAAATGATATTCATAACAACCACCAAAATAGATAGATATTAAAAACAGTATTTTTAGACCTAATAAATATCAATTAAATAAACTAAAAAATTATAGGGTATCCCCAAATGAAGCAATGAAATACTTATTTGTAAAAACCTTAATTTCACATAAAAGTGACAACTCAAATTCATTTTCATTATAAATACCACTAAAACCAATTTTTTCAGAAAATATAAAATAAAATAAACTTGAAAATACCATAGACATACCAATATAAGTCAAAAAATTTCCCAAAAAATGGAATCACCTACCAATGTAATGAAAACCTTGAGTCCTTTGTGCGAATACTCAAACGCACCACTGCCGCACCTCAAGGAGGGTAGATCAAGCCTAAAAACAAAATATTGGACCAAGGAAACGCATGGATAAAAACAAGGTTTTAAACCCAACGATATGGTCATTTGGGACTTCAAATATAAGGAAATAAAACCTAATCACATTTAATGAAACCCTACGAAAAATGAAAGAAGAATGAAGGAGACCCACTTACTTGAGGAATCTTGAAGAAATCACCCCAATACAACAGTATCTAAATTTGAAAACAAAAAATGAATTTTAGATTGTAAAAAGGAAGATAAGATTAATTAAGAACTGAAATGGGTGGAACAGAATTAAAAATGAAGTATTTTTTAAGGAATCAATTTACCTTTTTAAATATGAAAGAAATGGGGAAGCTTTAGATGTTTCTACCTAAACCGCAAGGGAAATGAGCTTCAAAGAGGGGGAGAAGTGAATTGGAGTGCGCCTAGGTTTAGTGGGATCTAGTGAGAGGCATAATCAACAAAAAATGATTAAAATTGAAAAAATGTTAAATAAACAATTTTTTTAAAACTGGAAAAGGGCTTTGACATGGTGGTGTTAATAGGTCAGGGGAGTCCAAGTAAAAATTGGGATGGATAAAAAATGTAGAAAACTGAAGGATTTATAAAATAAAAAAACTTTATTTTTTAATCAGTAATTAGGCTCACGGTTTGGCCCAAATTTTGAAAACCCACCATTTCCACCAATATGCATGGGAAAAACCCAAAACAAAAATGAATGTAAATAAATTGAAAAATAAATTTAAAATAGGTCATTAATGTGATAGAAATTGATGAATTTGTACCTCATATAGGAAACATTAATTATAGTAATGGTTTTTAAAGTAAGGTTATATTCATAAGATGGGTTCTCAGGGAGAATCTTATGTATGCCTATTTTTTCATATAATGACACATGTATTTATTTTTATATCATGTTTTGATACTATTTTTTTTGATATCCCATATTTTATATACATCTTGGTAACAGATACTAGATAGTGGAATTTATTAGAAAACATGATTCCCTAGACGAGGATAATACTCTGTCTAGTGGACCTTAATATTGATCCCATCCTCCTTTTGGAGTTTCCCCCTAGTTAGGCCAATTATGGTATGTATGAGCATTAGAGATGTTATATTTCATTAGGAGTGTTGATATAATGGATCCTACTTATTATTTAATATACTTTCCCCTAGCTCAAAGTTATTAACACAACACTAGTACATAACTATTTATATTGGTTACTTTACTTTTATTAATATTTAAGTAGACTAGATATTGTTTCCCATTGGAATTGAAATAATTTATACTACAATTATTATCATTACATGTAATCCTTGTTACTATTTTAATCTTTTTGTTTTAAAATAAATTGGTTATTTAACATTTGATGGAAATTATTTTTAGAACTCCTTCAACATCATATATATGTTAACATTATCCCGATGAAGTTTTTATGAACCAAAATTTCTATATTTATGTTTCCTAGTACATCCTCTCTACAAATTTTTAAAACTTATGTTTCAAGTGGAATTATTTTTAATAGAGAAGGGTGAAATATGTCATGATTGGTTTTGAACGAAACAATGAAAACCCTATATTTTGAAATATGTATATTAAGATAAAATAAAATGGATATTTTTTTATAGGTAATATATGGAGGGAAGTTTCTGTTTATAATTCTTACTATGATTTATTGTCACCCATATCTATATTTCAGTTTCATGTTTTGGCTTCAGTTTAGCTTTATCAACATGGACTGATGCTGATTTTGGGATGGATGGTGACTTTGAAGTATTGTACATATTGGTTTGGATTTTTTTGTACTTATTGATTTTATGTTGGATAAGTCATACACCTATGTATTATATAATTATTTTAGTTTTATGTTTTTTTATGAGTAGGATGATTAGGTTAGTTTATTTTTTCCCTCTGTTTAGATTTATTTATTTATTAATTTCAATTTTTTTTGATTTGGTCTAGTTTTCCCAAACATATAGGTAAATAATTTTAACATTCTGGTCGAATTAGAATTTTTTTTAAATTTGTTTTATCAGGTTAAATAATTCTAGCAATATCAAATTAGATTATTAGGAAGTATTTTATAGCCTTGAGTGATTGGAAACACACCTAGGGTATTGTCGTCGGGTGGATCAAGTGCCCGAAATCAGGTAGATCAGGTAGGTTCATGATATCAAAACAAACTTTTACTTATCAAATTGATTCTATTTCCATTATTTGGTTCTAATAATGACTCCACATGTTTGTAAGTGAATATATTTTTCCTCTATACATAATTTTAATAGCTCTTTTGAGGTATTTATTTATCATATTGTATTGTGCTTATAAAATTATTCTTTTAATTTATCTCATGCGGATTAGGTGACTCCTATATTTCTATCTATCTTCCTTCCTAATTCTATTATGATTTTTTTATAAATATCCCATCTTACCCACATATTTTCATGATCTATATAGAAAATTAATATGATATTCAAGGTCATTGTTTCTCATTAGTGATTTGGAGTACATTTTACACTTATAAGACAAGCCATCCTCCTTTCACAACCTGATTTCACAAAGGATAAGATCTTATATATCCAATTTTTAGCTAACATTACTCTTATATGAGTTTTAGTTACTCTTCCATATGCTGCTAAGCCAAATTCATCAAAGTTAAAAACATTAAGTAAGTAGCCATGAATTCATGTTACTCTTAACATAATTTTTTTTATTATTATGGTAGTTTTGTTTCATCTTATGTATCTCAAAAGGATCCACTTACATTATCTATGAATTTTTTTTACTCTTATCTATTAGTTTTTCCCCATATAATTATTCATATATAAGTTTATATTACACATAAATATACTTTATTATTCTTTATTTATACTTTTGAATAATTATTATAATGTGTTGAGATTTATTCTTCACGGGAAAATTAAAATTCATTATTTGGGATTTATTTTTGAAAAATTACTCTTATATAACTATAATTTATTAATATACATGATAATATTCCAATATTTTTATTCACCTATTCATTTTACTTCTTCAAAAATCTCGACCAAACATTTTCTTACCCCCAAAAAACATTTAATAGAATTATGAGTTGTTAGACATATGTTTTATTCCCAAAAATTAATAAATACAAAAATTCATGATTTTATCTAACTTACCCAGTATTCACAAGATTAAAATAAAAAATTCTTTAAGTTTACACCACCATTAAACATAATTAAATATTAAATGAGAGGAAATTAAAATAATTGAATATAAATGAAAGATAAATATTGAAGTTATTTTGTCAAAATATATTCATATTTTTCACTTAGGTTAATGGGAATAAAATCATGTATTGGTAATTATGTGAAGAAAAATAATGATAAGGAGGATGAAGAACCCATATAGTCAAGGGACACAATATATGAAGAAAAATATGAGACAAAATATCATCTTATAAAGGTGTAATATCAATTTTCTTTCACAATTAGCATACTTATAACAATGATACCACTAATCTTCTATTTTATCATTTATAGGGGAATATTATATCTTCATTATTATTATAGTATCTAGAATAGTCATTAGGGGGATCAATGATTGGTCTAGATATAGATATGGGATGTAAGGTTAAAGAGGACTTTTCACGGGCTCACATGTCACAATTAAGGTCTATAAATTTTAACACTCTAGATGTGTTCCTAATTCAACTTATGGTGAATTTTCACACTGAGATTCCATTTTATGATCCCAGTTAGTGGAAGTGAGATAGAGGTTTCTAGTCATCTTGTCATTAAACTTTTGTGTATTTCTATATGGGATTTGTTTATATTATCCTCATTCTTTCAACATTGTAAATTAATTTGTTTATTATATGTTTTTTGGGGTTATACATTGTGAATCTCCATTAATATACCACTTTTTAGTTTATTCATTTTAATATGAATAAGTATTTATTTTCATTTTTTAGAATTTATTGACAGGGGGAATATTATAATTGATTGGTAAGCCTTGATTCATCATATTTTTTTATATCTAGGAGTGTATAAAATTGGTTTTCAAGAGGGGAATGAAAATTGAATGGGGCCTATTCATTATGAAATAATTAAAATTTATTCATCATATTCTATAATTTTTTGTGAATTTTATCCATATTTTTGTCATGACATGGGAATTGTTTTTATTTCCTAGGAGGAGACACCACATTATATTGAGATATTTTAGAGGCTAAATATGACATTAGTTCTTGATTGAGAGTGAAGAAAGTAGTTTTTTTATTTTTTATACTTCCATATCCATGTTTACGATGTCTACCTTAATTTATATTTTGTGTATCCAAGGGAATCTTACAACAATTTTTTCTACTGAAATGTACTCTAAAAATTTGTTAGGATAGTTTTAGATAATTTATTTTATTTATAGATAATCTTATAAAATAAATACATAGATCTATAAGAATTGTTCCTATAAGAGTTGTTTGTCATGGGAGTAAGCTAGACCCATCCATATTGAAAATGAAACATGTACCCCTTTAATATTCACATTTTTTGTTTTTTGAGAGGTCATGAATGTTTATCTCCCTCATCTTTGATCTTAATTGATGATGGAATTATAGTTTGAGATCATACCAACTAGATGTTAATCGGTATACTATATTCTTATATTATAAAAACATAGGTTCCTACAAAGGTTTCACAAATAATTTGATATTTTATTCTTTTTAATAATTTAATGTTCCCAAATTTAAAATACACATGTATGAAAATTATGTAAGGTTTTATTAATATTTTCTTACACCATCAACATATAATTAATTTGGATTTCGAATCCTAGGTGAAGGAAGATTAAATTTGATCAACTTAGTGTATGGTTTCCTCTATGGCTACACTAAGACACATTACACCTATATAGATTCCATCCACGAAGTAAAATATTCAAATAAAAATGCGGATACTACTGCTTGGGATGAAACTTGAGAATATATGTTTTTATTTTATTGATAATGTAATATATTCTACACATATAGTGGTTAACTTTACATATTTATCCTCAGATGGATTTTATGATTGGGTGATTTTAGTTTCACTAGTGATTGGAACTATTTGTAATTAACCAATTTCCTAATCTAGTGAATATGTTGATTTGATCTCATGTTGATTGGGTTGATTTATTTTTTATTTATTGGTCAAAAAATCTCTTATTATTGAAGAGGATAAACTAAGGGATGTATGATTATATCAACCAATTAATTTCACCCAATGAATATATATACTTGGAGAAGATTGTAATTAATTTAATCTTCTTTTTAATTTTTTATTTGTTCCTATAAATTTATTCCTTAAAAATGAGAACATTAACTTCCTTGTATAGTGGGTGGGATGCGAATGTGTCCACAACACTCTCCATTTCTATTGAATTACATTATCATCTGGTTGGTAGTTGTGTATTGTGAGAAGCTCCCAGATTATGGGCTTACCATTGATGCCAAGTACATACCCCTTCTCTGCACACTTATATGCAGATGACATTATGAATAGATAACCCTTCTTTATCACACCGCCCTGCATTATTTTTATCCTACTTAATATGAATGTGGATTTTATTGATAATATTTTTTATGTGAATCCCATATAAAAATTTATATCTGTATCCACATTAGATTAATATAGATTCTTATTATCCTTAGATTACCCTTTAAGGGATAAGTTTAAATCCTTATCTACTTATCCATTTTAAAGGATCATTTTTATTTATAAGCCCTATGAGTCATCAATATATATTTTCAATTATCTTATTGATATGAACTTAGAGAATGTTTTTGGATTTTAATTCAAATTAAATCTTCTATAACTTTCTTTTAATGAAATCTTAATAGAGTTGTAGAATCGTGAACTTCCAATAGAGCAGACCATGAGGGAACTTCTTATATGGATATCCCTATACAGAAGACCATTAACATCATTGGTGGGAGAAAAAATTAACCTTACAAAATGGATTTGGGTTGTTTCTATGTTTTTGAAACTATAGTTTTATCCATTTCCATAAATGATGATTCCATCAGTTGTGGTAGGGGTAAAAATACCCCCAAACCCGTGGGTTATGCCTACCCCTTCATTGTCATTACAATAATTTTTTCATCCTTTTTTTCCTTTCGATTCGCTATTCTTGAAAGAGTTGTGTGAAATGTATTCTTTGGTTGTTTTTGATAAGATATATCTAATTTGTGTAGTGGTTATTCTTTCATAGAGTTATCTCATATCATGTTTACTGGTTACTTCTCTTTTTCGATGGTTTGATGTAAGAGTATATCAACCACATTATTTCATTGAATATGATTCATCTATGTCCTCCATGTTTCATGGTTTATTTTTATATACCAATTATTATACCCAATTATTGGATTTGGTGAATAAATCTAGGTAAAGATATTTTAGGATGCCTTGTTGGGATAATCATTTTATGTGTTGTGTGGGGTGAAATGGGACTCCAAAAATTCACTCCAACCATGGATGAATACTTAGTGAGGAGACTCCCTTGTATCATGGTGAAGCATATTGAGACCATTAAGTTAAATCTAATGAATCTTCGGACATTTTTGATTGATTTTGGGTTCCATGCTATAGGGAGTATATCCAAATAAAACTGGATACACTATTCATGTAATGAATTTAGGTGGTTGACATATCCTTTATAGGGAAGGTATATTGATTTGAGATGATAAACTTTCACCCATGGATTATATGAAGATGGGGTATATATACCTATTCATGGATCTTAAGAATGTAATACTAGGAGCTATAAATAAGACAAAATGATTGGTATATTTTCCTTATCTAGTTCTCTTCATATAATGATAAAGTCTTCCACATCATTACTGAGTCATTCTTCAACCTATTCTAACTATAATAGATATTTTACCATTTATTAATTATGTTATTCATGACGATTTTAAAAATTCTCAACCACTTCAAGGACAATATATTTTATTGATAAATGGATAATGATCTCGCCCGTTAACTAGGATGATACATTTTCTATTGATGGCGGAGTATCTAGTGTAGTAGATCTTAGTTTTTTCATAACTTAACAATAAGAGGGTTACATTCGGATGAAATTATCATGGGGAGGATCTATATGTCAAGGGGATAAACTATTGTTAGGATGAGCCTCACATCATGGGGATATAACATAATGATGAGGACATTCACAAAAATCATCACAGAGAGAATGTTAAGGATAAATAATCTATTTATAGCTGACATGGGGAGGAAAATTGTTCGAGATAGAATAAAAAAGGCCAATATGGTTATAGTTTTCCTATTCAACATCATATTGAGGACCTCTATTTCATTCAATTACTTGATCACCATGGGGATTCCCTCTTTGGTTTCTAATTCATTTGTTGTAATTATGGGGGGAACTTTCACTCTAGTTAATAGTTTTTTCATATATAAGGACTTAATTGTGGGAACCCATAGGGAGGACACCCAGATCCATAAACTATTGATTTATTAGTATGAAAATGACCCCATGTTTTCTAATTATCACACAATGTGGATTAAATCCATTATTTTTTTGCGGTAATTTACCATAGGTAGGACCTCCATGACTATTTTTTACATTATAGAGTGGAAGACCTCTATAATGAGGATTCGTGGGAGGACCTATAGAGTTTATTATTATTTGATAGTCCATGTGGAGGACTCTTATGGATATTTATTATAAAATTATTACCATAGATATCACCTCTATAGTTTATATCCATATTGTTATAAAGAGGATATACATGATGATTACTCTAGGGATGACCGTAAGTGCTACTGGATATGATCCGACCAAGGAGACCTCCATATTAGTAATTTCTTTCACTCACTGATGAGGGGTTGTTTAAGTTAGTCACCGATGATTGACTATATGATATCTAAATATTACTACAGATAGTGTCAGGAAATCAATCTTGGGATATTTTTTGGATATGGATATAAGTAATAAGGGTGTTGAAAGTAGAAGAGATTTGAATTTGGTTCTATGATTTTTTGGTTGGAAATACATGATAGGAAATACTTTTTGGTTCCCCATTATATAAAGTTACATAAATTACAAATACCATTTCTTCCTAATGGATTGAGTCTGAATTGTGATGGATACGAACATAGTTGGTAGTAAACACATTGGATAGCTCTTGGTAGGCTATCACAGTGTAATGGAAATCCACTTAAACATACATAAGATTAATGGGATAGGTATTGTATTTATCTAGGGATAGAATCCAAAAACAGTTGGTTGTAGTGATAAAAGTCATCTTCTCATTACTAAACCACAATTGATAGGATGGTTATTAAGGCTTCATCTTATCCAACCATGAATTTTATATCTATATGGTTATGAATATTACATTTTTTAAGTATTTTTACACCACATAATTAAATATAAGGAATTAATGTTTCTCGGTATGTGAAAAAATTCACATGGCTGGTAGTGAAAATGTAGTCATATTTGTAGATATGTAGATCCAAGGTTTCATCAAATAGAAATACATCATAACCTAATTTTTCCTATTATTTACCCCAACCACGCTATGTAATTTTGTCCCTTGTGGTGTGTTTTTTATGGATTCCATTTGGATGATGTGAGAGAAAATAAAAATGAGAATGTACAACCAATAGATATCTTTCACAAGTAAAATATTTTATGTTGGGTTCACAATTTTTTTCATTATTTATCTTTTATCAAATGGGGTATCATATTTTTCAGTCATATCCTACTTTATAAAGATGTTAAACCTATTTTCACTTAGGATGGGAAGGATGGAAACTTTTTTGGATGAGAGTATAGAAGGTCATCTCATCTAACTGGGGATATTATTATGTAATATGGGTATCTCCTATAGAATTATGATATGTTTATAAAATACTTCTAATTTAAAATAAAAGTTACTCTCATGGTGAAAGATATAAATTAATACTATGGATTCACAAGAACATGTATGAATGGTTCTTTATATTTTCCATTGTTGGTTGATACTGTTAGGTTTTAAATTTGTATATATGGGCACTCTAGAATTTATCCCCATCCTAGGAGGTGGTTGGTTTCATAGAGATAGAATTTCACCTATAATAAATAGATTACTATATATCCCAATGAATCGAATCAAAACCCACATAGTTTGGATTAATTTAATAGGAAACATTTTACCATTTTTGTTCATGTGATAAGGTACATGGATGAAACTTTTAATGTTGTGCCACCATGACCAATGTTGTTCCTTTTAATGTTATACAACTAGGATGAATGTTGTGATTTTTACAATCATGTATCTAGGACCATCATTGGGATGTTTACAGTCATATAAAATGGAATAATAGGTTCAATTAATGAGAATGGTTTTACCATATAAATTATTAAAAATTAGAGACTTCTAGTTTAACATAAAAAATTAGTCTTGTGAAGGTAGGTTGGGGATTGCACTAGGATAGAGACCATTTTTAATTCTCATCCTATCTATTGGTAACTAGATAATTAAAGGATAAATTAATGATTGGGTGATGAAAATCAATGGGATAAAATATGGGGCTTATGGTAGATAATAATTTATTTTAATACTCTTGATCAACAATTAGACACAAGGAAATATGTTTAGAATATTAAGATCCTTAAAGACTAGTTTAGAGTATCTAGAATGGACATAGTAGGAAAGGAAATACTCTAATTGTCACCAAAGGATGGGAATATTCATTATCAATAGAATACAATTATTTACTGTACACTAAGTAACCACTAGGTTAATAAGAATAACTAGTGGTAGATATCTCATAGGATGAGAGAACTCAATTACTAAATTAATACATGATTTTAAGGAAAAAAAGAGAGTAGAAAATGATACACTCATGTATGTTGGGTGTTTATGGAATAAAGCTGAGGGAAATGATTTTTTTGGATCTTTTCCCTAGAAACAAGGGTGTCAAAAAATAATTTGTATCCAAGAGTGAAAGGGTAGAAGTTATACTAGGTAGGTGGTTAAGAAAAGTGTCATACCTAAGAGTAAGTTTGGATGATGGGTGTAACTCAATATTAAAGAGACTTAAGTAACATTGTTAATAATTACAGAATATAAATTTTATGAATAGGGTTACCTAATGTCAATTATTATGTGAATATAGAACATTGAAAAATGGAAATAATACTTTAAAAGCCTCTATTTT
Organism: Viscum album; assembly: GCA_963277665.1. NCBI lineage: Eukaryota > Viridiplantae > Streptophyta > Magnoliopsida > Santalales > Viscaceae > Viscum > Viscum album. The sequence goes on along the minus strand of OY728132.1, from coordinate 23,589,179 downwards.
AGATAAAATTCCAGGTGTATGTGTTTATATAGGTTTTACAACACGTATAAGGGATTTATGAAAGAAATTATATAAGTTTCATTTGGTGGAGTTATACTGGTAGAGTCCCACAAAGAACCTACAATGTCATAATAGGCTCAAAATTTTATTACATAGAGAGGATATGTCTTTTAATTTCTTACATGGAGGTTCCCTTCCTATTTTAGACTTGTATTTCATGTCTATCTAAGGGAAAAATTAATCAATGTATATATAATGAATGATTGGTTGAAATTGATATGGTTTGTTAATTTCAATACCTCTAAAAATTTCACTTCCATTGAAATGAATATCAGGAGGCCTATTTGTAGGAAAAATCTTACTTCTCACACTGGTTTAAAATGGAACTATAACCATTGATATATTTATAGGGTAGGAAAAACCATTGTTATAGACGTGTCTATATCTTTAGAAAAAAATTCCCATTGTCCTAGGGCCATTTCCACCAATAGTATTTCACTCATGGCTATATATAAACACAAGAATAACCTATATCCTTGAGTGTTGTGACGAGATACCATTGTAAGATGATATAATGATGTTTTCCACATTATAAGAGTATGATAATTACATGATAAGGGTGTATTTCCAGGAAAAATGTTTCCCATGGTAATAGTTTCATGGGGTAATGACTATTTCCATGGGTGACTAGCTTAGGAAATTATTGGGAATGTGTATCTCTATAAGAACAATTCTCCATGGCCATAGTCCCTTATTGGGAAAGGGTTCCCATTCTTAGTATGGGACTACCGCCACTTGTTCTTTTTCCCGTGGAATTTCCCCTTTCATAGGAAGGAACTATTTCTAAGAGTAAATTTTCCCATGGTAATAGTCACTACCCCTTACGACTTATTTCCACAAGAAAAGGTGCCCATGGAAGTACTCCCTTCCCATAGTACCTACAACCATGTATGATAGTACTCATGATGGTAGCCCTTCTTGGGAGGGTCCAACTTCCAAGAATATCAACACCTATTGATATATAACTACACCAACCACATTAGATATTAATATTTAATACCATTTAAACATATAATAATTACAATATTTAATATTATATATTATATATATTCATATATATATATATAATTATATATTTGTATACGTAACATTAAACCTGGTGTAGTGGAAGTGGTTGTCAAATATAAGACATAGATTTTTCCTTTTAAACCCTATAATTCATATCTATTTATTTTAAGATACTTATCACTATAGGTATGGCCTATAGTGATACATGAATGGTTCATAAGGGTTATTTACATAGTAATAGATCCAAAAAAATATCCACAAGACCTAACCATAAAATTAGGCCATGGTTATTAAAATGGTAGTATATGTCTATTGGATATTTCTTGTGTCCATTTCATGGAATATATCACCCCTAGAATAGGCTGTGGCCATAACTAGTCTAGTGATATCTCAGGGGTTATGGATACAAACATTTATTGTTTAAAAAACTCATGGATATGTGAAAAAAACAATGAATTCAACCTATTATATCAATGAAGTTGTTATATCTTGGGCCTATACTTAAGGAATTATCCCCAGAAGCTATTTATGTAGTGATAACACCTATGGGTGCCATAATGTGGTTAAAACCTATAGATATGGGTGTTGTGACTGTTTATTCACGCTTTGACTATAACCATATTCCAATTAATTTTCTATTCCATGAATTATTGGGATTTTATTCATGTAAAATATTCACAACCATAATGAACTATATTAAAAAATTGGGAACAAATATAGCTCCATATAATTTCATAAAATTTTAAAAGGACATGTCATTCATATGGAAGTTATGGGAGCCCAATGTATGTTCATTAAACAAAAAAGGAACCCTCTTTCAAACCATAAATGATTAGGGATTATTTTAAGTTGACACAAACACAAATTATCCTTCATTGTATGAAAAATTATTGGAGATCTATATAATTATTTCTCAAATGTGTAATTATTATGTGGATTCCAACCTGGACCTATGCCTAAATGAATATTTTCCCTAAATTTTCTCTCAATATTCTTCTCAAAATATGGGACAATGTTTCCAACATTTTATTAAGTTTCAATAGCTTACTCAATTAATTAATGTCTATTCATGATATATTTCATATATATTAGTTGAAGAAAATCAAAACAAATCTATAATGAAAATATTTTGAATTGGAACCTGATGCCACAATCATGGATCAATATATTTATATTATTGATTTCTAGAAAAAAGGGTTTTTAGAGAATGTATTTTCCTATAGTCCATGTGATATGGTTCTATAAAGTAGAAACCCATAAGGCTTGGGAGAATTTGACATTTATATGTGTGTAATGTACTCACCACTTTTTTAGTAAAGATATTTAATAACATTCTAAGGGAAAAAAGTGGCATAATGGTGATAATTATGACTCCCATAATATCACTTGATTTTATTCATTTGATTTTCTATTCAGTTGTAGGAATTTTTGGATTTTGGAATTATAATACATGATATTTGGGTGGATTGTAGAAAATGTGAAGATGGAGCACTACTAGTAGTTTACATATAACAAAACAATGCTGTCTGTCTTGATGTGAGTCTAATGGATCTTACATATATTATGAATGGTTCTCCTGACCGTACCTCAAAACATTATAATCTACCCAAATTTTCTTATTTTTATATTTTTCCTTTTATTGTTGGGAATTAATTTTCCGAATTCTTAATTATTTATCCCCTCTATATAGGATTTGAAGTATTTCATCCTACATTTACCCTAATGCTAAATTACTACACATTCACTCATCATGAATTGATATTCAAAGGTAAATTCATCACCTCTCTTTTATTTATCTTCCCATTTTAATTTTTCTTCTTCTTCATATTTTTTACTACCCTTGTTTACATATTTGGGAATTATAGATAAATCCATGAATATAGTACGTAAAAACATAGTTATTTTAGTTTTTATTGTATGAGTGTATCCTCCCTTGTTTAAATACATTTTTATTCAATGATGGTGGATTTTTCTTATTAATGAGATCTAGGTGTTTCTATATAGTCTTATATTATTTGGATTACTCAGGGTGTTTCTAATATCAAATAATTATTATTATCAAATTATAATCTAAATAAGTTATATATGTCCAAATTATTATTTATTTGAAATTTTTTGGTGATTATAGAGTTTTTTACAAAGGTATTTTTAAAGTATGTAACTATTTCATTTATAAAATTATATTTCTTGGAAATAACGTGTATGTTAAAATATTTTTGAATCTTGTATTGGATCAAAAGGAATTATAAATGTATTCTTAAATTATGTGTGTTTCCTATAAAATAAATTTTAGGGTTTAGTATTATGTTATGATTTTTAAATTTGGGGATTTTTTATATCATTATTTATGGGTATTACTTTTTTGAACATATATAATTATACCTTGAAATTATTATTATTATTATTATATGTTGTAATATTAATATAGGGGTTATGATGTTGATTCATATGGGAGACTTGGGATTCTCTGGGGAAAATCATGATGAATGCTACATGATTTATAATCATGATATAACTCACATACCTAAATGCAGTTAATTCATTTTAAAGGGGTTTTTTACATGTTGAGACCAATGAGGGTTATTTAGGGTATCTATATATTAATATTTCCTCAAAGGCCAATATGATGATCCTTATTTAACTAGTTCATAGGTTATCTAATTAAACATGAGGTTGACATCCAATTTTGTGATTTTTATTCTGACATGGTTTAATTATTAACATTATTTACACTACAATGTTCATTTATGTAATTTCTTTTCATTTTACTATAATTTCACAAATGCATCTTTTTTTAAAATAAAGATGGTTTTATATTGAAAAAATATATGTTATTTTTTTCAAATTCATATAAAGTAAAGAGTGTAAGTATTTAATTTTATTTCATAATGGTGGTCGAAGAATATGTTTTTAAAGGATTTTCACATATTCTTGGTGGTATCATATTAGGTGATAGTTCACAACTTATATATACAATTTTTTGTGTATACATGCTTCTATTTATTTTATGAAGTTAAAGGGACGGGGTTATCTTCCTTTAGTTGAGTTCCTTAGTATCCATCTTCATGTCTTAGTGATTTTGATTCTCAAGAAGTGACCGTACATTATGGGAATATGGTTTATGTTTAATTTTGAAACCCTTGGATAATTTTTTGGGATGTATTGTGAATTTTATATTCCATCATTTAGTCTATTTAGTATATAATCATTTATTGCATCACTTAAATTATTTTCATAAAACCATTTTTGGATGTTTATTTTTATCTTTAGTAATCATGACTCATTTGTATTACGATGGTTTGTTATTATATATTTTTGTTGTTGGAATGAGTATCAAATGTATACATACTTATGTGTGTGTATGTGTATGGATTTTCATGGTTTTTTATTCTAAAACTGTTTATTTTCATGGCATGAGAATCCAATATATTGTCATTTCTATATGTTTGTGTATATATATCTCTCTCTATGTGTGTTCCTATATATATATATGTTTATGTGAATGTAAATGTGTGTTTATGTATATCTATGTGTATGTATATATATCTATATGTGTGTATCAATGTTTTAGTGTGTCTATATGTATATATATACATGTGTAGGTAAGTTTGTGTATGTATGTATGTATGTATGTATGTATGCATGCATGTATTCCTATATGTATGAAATTTTTTAAATATGTATGTACATGCATGAGTGTGTGTTCTTATATCTATGTATGTTTGTGCATGTGTCTGTATGTATGATTGTATGCATATATGGATGCCTACATGCATGAATTTATAAGTATATGTTTATATGGTTTATGTTTTTTAGATATTAATCCTTATATATTCTTACTATTTATATATGTTAACACATAAGAAAAAAATTATAATATCATGTTGTTTCACAATATTTGTTTTATGTTTGCGTTCATGTGTATGTTATTATAGAGAATTAGAATTAGAATTTGGAAAAGGGACTAAGTGAGATCCCAGTTCATAAGGGGGGATTAGTTTATCTTTATAAATTATCAAATTTTATGTAATAAAATAAATCCAATGCCAATTATCATTTAGATAAAAATGAGTTGGGTTTGTTTGACCTTTAATTTAGTTTTACAACATACAATTAAATAAAACATCAAAATCATGAGAATTTATAATTTCTTTTCATTCAATAAGAATGACTATATATTTGGAATGACTTTCGACTATCTATGATCCCATTAAACACTAGAATAATCCAATGAATACAAATATGAATGGTCAATCCATACACATTTTAATATTTATTCATATTTAATATATATTCCTTTAAAAATTCAATGATTAAATCAATCATGATAATGATAAATATATCATTGATATAAACTTTAATCAATAGTTATCTATACAACACCCATAATGAAATATAATTTTTTGTGAATGAATAATAAAAGAACTAAACTTATAAAATTTATAGCTTATCAAAAATTCAACAAACCTATTGTGATAGGTCTTAATATTGTTAATTAATACAAATATTCAAGAAAAAAAGTTGAAACTCACCATACCACTATATTAATCAAACTGGTCTTCACTCTCTACATGGAAATAATTCATCCATCATATATATTTTATAAGACATCATGAATTGAATCAATGAAGTTTTTAAATTATTTATTCTTCCTATTGAGTGTCTTATATTATATGTTATCATTTTTTATAAATTTAATTTATCAGAAATTGTAACAAACTGTTCAAAAAAACTAGAAAATTCAAAATTTAATTTGAAATTCAAAACGCAGTCAACATCCTTCAACTTCTAGGAGAACCCTTTTCTATTTAAATTTTCATTCATAAAATAATCACTATAACACATTTTAAGGTGTTCTTAAACATATTGGGTAGATTATTGAAAATACCATATTGAAAACAATTCAATGCATAATGAAACACAAAATTTAAGAATTTATATGAAAATCCAATGAGATTCCCACTATAAACAACTGAACACCCACATGGTATAACTGATTAGAAACCTTTATAATCAACACTAGATACCCATTGACTAACATCAATTAGATATTGAGATCCAATAAGTAATCTATAAGAAAGACTCATAAAATCCTTTTTTTATATCTTATTAACCATGAACATGTTTTAATTACAACAAGTATTCCATGAGTGGATTCACCAAACTCCTTTTATTTTCCTCTAAAACATCATTCAATAGTTTTTATCCACTTTAATGGCTATAATTACTTATCTTTTTTATTGATTTTTTATTACCCCCATTTCAAGGGATGAGGGGAAACCCTTATAAGGCCCGTAGGCTTAAGATATTACATGGTTTGTAGGATTAAGAGAAATTACATGACCCAAGCGTCTTAGAGAATTTAACTAGACTATAAATATAAGGAACTACCCGTCCCCAGTGTCTGCATCAGGATGGTATCTGTCCACCTTCACATAGCCGTCTAACTAAGTGTCCTGTTCAAGCACAGGCTGGTCCCGATGGAGTTTCCATACCCTCTAATTCTTCTAAATTAGTTGGTTCTACTCTAGTGAGTGTGCCTTCTACAAATCCTCCTATGGGCCTACTCCTTTTTTGTAGAGTTTGTTTGGGGAAACTGTATTGATCATGTGGTCTGAGTGCCTTGATATATCCCGAAGGCCTTAAAGGTGGCCCAAAGGCCTTAATGACCCAATGTCCTGGGTGGCCTAAAGGCTTTAAGGACTGCAAGCCTAAACCAATGGCCCAAGGTGAGTAGTTACCACTTCTACATTACCAAATAGTACCTGCTATATTACTCACACAATACTACTACAATACATGCTACAGTACAACTAGAGTATCCCGAAATTATGCCTCCACCTGGTTTTGAGACTGTGTCTCTTTGATGCACATAGAGAGACCTCACCAACTTGGCTAAGGCTTATGTTCAAATAGTTTTTATGGATTTCCAAAAACATTCTAAAAATTCAAGAGGATTCTAATAACTATAAAATATTATCAATATATCTTCCTCTATATATTCACAAGTATTGATATTTTTTTTAAAATTTAATGCTTTGGTCAAAGACAAAAGCAAAATTTATTGAAAAGGAAAAAGATTACAAAAGTTGGAAGGATGGTATTTTTTTACAATCTCTATCAAACAGATATAATAAGTCAGCTGAAAGAGTGTCCCGCCAAGTCATGCTCTGATGTACTCCTTTGTTAAAAAGAGCATCTGCAACAACATTTGCTTCATGGTAGGCATGATTAGCTATTTAATCAATCCCATGGAGCGAGTTCAGACAATTCATCCAAAGTGAGGTAAGCATCCAGGCAAGATGAATGTTGCCATTCCAGATGGCATGAACGATAGTGGTAGAGTCACATTCAATCCAAAGCTTTCTCCAACCACTTTGAAGCGCAAAATCAACTTCAGGGATGACCCCCATCATTTCAGCCTCCAGAGATGAAGAGTGTACACATCCAACATAGAAACAACCCTGACACTGGAAAGTTGAGTCTTTGAATATGGCACCACAACTGGAAGGTCCTGGATTGCCTTTAGAAGCACCTTCAATGTTCACTTTGATCCATCCCGGCATCGATGATTGCAAAAATACTTCAAAGGAACGTTTGAGCTTTGGGTAAATTCCAGGCACACAATGACGACAAAGAATCTCAAAGTCACCAACCGCCTTGTTGCAAAAGTCTTTTTGAATTGAATCAGCTTCATGAATCGCAATAACAATCCGAGATTTTCCAGCATTGAGACTAAATGAGTGTTTATTATGAATGAGATCATTTCTAATGTACCAGATCTCATGCAGGAGTTCCGCCACCACCGCAAGAAAAATATTTTTAACCTGTAGAGAGGCTTCATTACAATCGAGTTGCGGGTAACGAGGTATAGGTGATTGCCACACCACGCTTATTCTGGGCCCCATTCACCACCCGCGCGCCGCTCTTTCCCAGCTAAATTCGAGCGTGGCGAGACTCGAACCTGCACTAGTTCCATTGCCGGGGAGTGGCCGCCTTACATGGTACCACTAAGCCAACCCAGGTCATCTAAAAGAGTTGTGAGTAATGAGGTATAGGTGATATCCACACCACACTTATTCTGGGCCCCATTCACCACCTGCGTGCCGCTCGTCCCCAAATAAATTCGATCATGGCGAGACTCAAACCTGCGACAGTTCTGTTGCCGGGGAGTGGCCGACTTACACGGTACCACTAAGACAACCCAGGTTGACAAACGAGTTGTGGGTAATGAGGTATAGGTGATTTCCACACCACACTTATTATGGTCCCCATTCACCACATACGCGCTACTCGTCCCCAGCTAAATTTGAGCGTGGCGAGACTCGAACCTGCGCCAGTTCCGGTGTCGGGGAGTGGCTGCCTTACACGGTACCACTAAGCCAACCCCATTTGGCATTCACTAGTATTGATATTATTTGACTAAAAAATAAACAATCTAGACCATAAAATTCCATAATAAGAGGAAACTCTAACCATGACTCCCTCAAATATATTATCCTTTAACATAACCAAATAAATCCCCCCCTTTATATTTTATTGAAAACTATAAACATTTATACTTTAAAAATCCTACTTCTAAAAGAATGACACATGTAACATCCCAAAATATACCCCATTCATACAACCCAAACAAGGATGGAATGTAACCTATATTTCACTACATGATCACCATATATTGAAAAAAGTACCAAGTCGTCATCTTTACATTCCTTGCGAATTCATTGGCAATTGGTAACATAAAAATAAATTAATAGAAATAAATAAATAACAATTATAAACATTTGAAACATAAATAGAAAGATAAACAAACCAAAACATATTATAACATAAGTCATGATTTATTATGTAAGTAATACAAATTTTTTAAAAAAAAATTAGTATAAAACCCATCATAAGTATACACATATCTTTAAAAATGTGCCAAAAAATAATCTACCATTCTATCACATTAATAATTATACCTCAACTCTTAGGTACCACTATTAACAACCATGATCACTTTTCATTAGGACCATTCCCTTAAATTAATCACATATTGAACAAAGCTTTTAAGCACACATGGGGTATTCATATAGGGTGTTAGTATAATAAATCTGAAGGATATTACTAACTAACCCTAAATATATTCCATAACTTGTTATGAATACATTTTTCATTGTGTACGTGAATAAAATAAAATTTACATGTAAATAACTAAAAATAGAAAAGTTAAGTCACCATATACAAACCAGGACACCATAGAATGTGACAATACCTTATTCAACTTATTCTCGTTTGGTTGAAAATTTATAAGTTAACACCATATTCTTGGATAAAATATAAGGATAATGGTATCAACAAAACAACCTCATACATCTAAATAACCAAAAGGATAATAATATTAAACTTGTAAATTTATTTATCTTTCCATCCAAGAGTGATAATAACATTATTGGATTGAATTAAATTTTCTTACTAGCATAAGGGGATAATTACTATAATAGATGAATTCCATTCACTCACTGATATGGAAAAATAATAAAAAAATAAAATCTAACATTCCACTATGACCCCTAAAAAGGGAGGTAATTTTGACATTTTAACTTCTTATTATGAATTATAATGGAAATCATGTCAATTTGTTGACAAACCATACAATCATTCACTATCATAAAGAAAATATATAAAAGGATTATTATTTCATAATTACATTTTTATCATATCTTAAATCACTAAAATACTTATAAAAAATCATTTTACTATCTTTACATTCATAAATATTGATTTTATGTTCCATTTTTAATGAAATATATATTTCCTTCTAATAAACACCTCATTAATATCCATTTTTTCATCTAAACTATTTAAACCAGTGCCCACTACATTTATACTTAATAATAAAATAGAATTATGTTAAATAGTTGGATATATGTATGAATATGTATTTATATATCATAATGTCATAGTATTTTAATTCTTTACAACCCTAAATGTATCTTGATAGTTAGAATTCATGAAATCATACTCAATATTCTAAATAAATTACCATATATTATAAAAAAAATAAATATTAAAACAATGATTTCATTATAATAAGTCTCAAAATTGTAAACATAGTTTAGAAAACTTTTGAAAACTTAAATCACTTACAGGGGTTTCTTATGTCTAATATATTTATTCCTATTAACCATTAACATAGAAAATGTTAAAATATAATGAATAATCTAGATGTTACAAACCTCAGTAGTCATCAAAAATTTAATTTTGAAGAAATTGTTTAATTCATGTTTAATTGGAAGATTTATGAGATAAATAATAAATCTGGACATCAGTTGACAAGTTGGTATAGAATCATAAACATAGAGAGTGCATGAAATTTCTACACTCGAATTTCTACACAAAAACATCACTACAATTAAGATACAGACTGACCACGATATCCTTTAATCCAGACTTGGAGTGACCCTTAATGTCTTCTCAAGATGATTCTAAGGTAAGAAATGATGCTATAAATCCTTCATGAAAAGCCCTATCATTTGTGGAAGTGCTTTCATGTCCAAAAATGTGGTTGTAAATAGGATGCAAGTTCTAAAGTGATTGAAGGATTGATCAATCATGGTGTTTGATAACCAATATTCACTCAGGCAAGGGATGAACCTTTTTAGGTATTCAGTTCTTGGTTTCATCTCCTATGAAAAGGTTATGAAGCCCTGGTCCAAAGCGGATCTAGAAGACCGAATATATCATTTCTTGAAATTCTCAAAGTTGAGACTCATCCCAATAGGTAAGGGATAAATTCACATTATTATAGAGAAATAAGGGTATTTTGATGCAGCATGGGGCTCTAGTAATCTGAATCTCATACCAGGATTTTTTAGGCACTCTAAATGGAATGTAAACTTCAATCCCATTATACAGAAACAATCCATTTTTGAGGTGTAGACCATGATACATGAACTTCTATTGGTATATTGGCGTCCCAAAATCCTCAATGACATAGCCTCAATAATTTTCTCTCCCCAAAAAATAGATTAGAACACTCCGAATGGAGACATAGGTCTATATTCTAAAGTGCTAATATAAATCAACATGGAATCTCCTCTACCAGGTAGGATCTCTTTGGATAAAAATTATCATCATCTCAAGATACATTTTCAATTTGAGAACCTTCCTCATTTTTTGAACATTACAAGATGGTTGGGCATACCTTTCATAATTTCATTGTCTTTAAAACGTTGGTTAATACTGTACCCATCTCCAACTCATGGAAGAATGTCTCGAGAAATAAGGGGATCTACAAAAAATGGAATCATTTGTAAATATGGAAGGAATGGTAAGCACCATGGTGCACACAACTTCATTATAGTCAGTCCTAGTTAAATAAGAAGATAAGTAGCAAGAAATTCTCCCAATTAATTATCCTACATATGGGTCTTGGTTTCTTGAAATTTCATTAGAAATTGATCTCATGGATTTCTCATCTGAGCCTGAGGAATCTATTATAGACAATATCATCTCAAACATCAACATTTCCATACATCTATATTAATAATTGGACAAGGATACATCAAAAAAAAGTTCTAGACATGAAGTAAAGATGAGGTATGGATGCAACTGAAATGACCACCACAAGACTCATTGTATAAAACTCATCATAGGAAAATGTCATTTCTGCCCAGTAGGGACAAACAATTGATAACCTGAATAAGGACAAAGAAAAAAATTCCATACACGACAATGGAATCCCCATTCAAACACCACTAAAAGAGGGTAATCATGGGACCAATTAGGATCTCCTGGCTGATGAGGCCAAATACACCTTACATTCCAACAAATCAAAAACAACCAGGAAGTCCTAAAGTCTAGGATAGAATAGGGGGGGTCACCCCCAAACCAAATCCCAAATAAGGATCCTTTTTTAGAACTGCCAGGGAATAACCAACCCTCACACATAAAGTTTCCTTAGGCTACTTGTAGGTAAATAAAAACCTAAAATAATTGTTATATCAAAGCCCAAGGTTATATCCATAGACCAAACTACCTTCTTTAATAATAGAGGATACTCCTAGATGGATACTTATCAAGGTGCCTCTTTTAATATAAAATAGATTTTGGTTTAATGTAGTGTGGAAAAACCTAAAATTCAATATGAGGATGAGAAAATCATTACATTCAGTTTTGAAATATTTGGGCAGAAATCATACTATTCGATTATTTATGCTCTCAAAAACTATATGGATAAGAGAATGATTTGGAAAAAAAATACCTATCAAACAAAATCATGGATTACTAGTCTATAATAGAAGATTTCAATTCTATTCTTTATACAGATGAAAATCTGGGAATGAACTATAGTTCTATCTCCATTAGGGAATTCAGGAACTGAGTTGAAGATTTAGGTGGGGCTAAAGTAAACAGTGTTGGGGAAAAGTTTACTTGGTATCAAAGGAACCTTAATGGAATGAATGAGAGAAATATTGAAAGGTATTTTGTTAATGAAGCATTGTGTAAAAACTTTACGGCTATTTCATGTGTCAATATGGCATGACACAACTCTGATAATCATCTAACTATATTAAGTATTACTGAATCTGATAGAATACAACCACTTCCATTCAGGATCAACAATTCCTATGATATCCTTAATGAATGTGTAGAACTTTTATAGTAGTCTTGGTCTTTGAATGGAAGAAATTATAATCCTTTAATTTATTATCTCTAAGATCAAATCACATAAGAAAAAATTAATGTAATGGAGAAGAGTAAAACTTAGCTCACTTGACACTGAAATTCTAGATAATGAGTTTTCCCTTCATGAAATATAGAAGGACATGACCAAGAGAAATTTCACTGGGGCTCCTAACCATGAAACCTAAATGGATAAAAAGGTATAGAATCTCATCACTCTTAAAGAAAACATTAATAATGATCTTTTTGAAATAACGCATCTTGTAGAGGGTGATAGAAACACAACGTTTTTAAATTCCATGTAGAGGATTCATATGGAAAACATCTCTCTTTAATCAAGTGTTGAGACAATATTCTTGAGAGATGATAGGATCTATCCAATCACATTTTTTCCTTATATAGTAACCTCTTTAATATGCCCTCAAAGAATGTGAAACTAAAGGAAAATATTATTCTTAAGATAATTACTATATTAGAAAACTCTTTCCTTACGACCTCACTTCTAGACATGGAAATCTGGGAGGTAGTTTTTGGTCTCCAAAAAGAAATATTAACTAAAATGGATGGCTTCACTAACATTTTTTTCCAAAAATTATGGGAAATTATACATGATGATGTATGGTGGTTTGTTAAGTTTGTTTTCAAAGGGGGCTTCCTCACTCAAGGCTTCAACACTCAATTCATCACTCTCATTTCCAGTGTTGAGAATCCTAGTGGAATTAGGGAACTCAAACCAGTGGTGTTTTCATAATGATTTACAAAATTATAAATAAGATACATGCGACCATGTTTTCTTATATCTTAGATATAATTATTTCATGGAATCAATTTGAATTTTTGATAGGAAGAAGTATCCAAGATTTTTTGATAACTGCCTCAAAATATGTCAATTTATTTAGAAAATTCACCATGGATGAAACACTTATCTCAAATTAGACATTAAAATATTTTAACACCATGGATTGGAACATCATTATAAATTTATTCCACCATTTTGGCTTCAACGCTCAGTTTATTAACTGGATTATAACTCTTCATGGTTCTTCCAACATTTCTATCTGAATTAATGGATCCCCATATGGGTATTTTAAATGCTCTATAGGGGTTATATAGGGATATCCCCTATCAGCTATTATTTTTTCGACTGATAATAATTACCTAATTATACTTCTTTATCACATGTTGGAGACATGGGAAATGATAATCATCAGAGTAGAATGAGGTATCTATGCCCCATCTCATATCTTTTTTTGGATGACATCATTATTTTTTACTTAGGGAGGAAGAAGGAACATCAAAAACATCAAAAATGATCTTCTTCACTATGAAAGTGACTCATGTCAGAAAACTAATTAGAGTAAATCTTTTATCTATTTTGGAAAAATCTTCTTAGCCGCAAGAAAATATTGAATCATCAATGAAATGGGAATAAGAGAAGTCTCAATACCCTTTACATATCATGGGGTTCTAATGTTATGGAGAAAACCCTATGCCTCTCATTTTTCTAATGAGGTTTTTCAAGTGAGATGGAATCTTGGTTATTGGAAAGGAGAATCACATTCAATGGAAGGATGATTATTCCTTGTCAAACATGTTCTGTTCACCAAACATGTTTATTACTTTATGGTTTACATTTTCCCCACATCTTTCATCAAATCTATTAAATCAATGAAGATGATTTTATTTGTATTGGTAATATGTAAGAATGAATGATCTTAATTGAACCTTGGATGAAATGTTGCATATCCCAAGCCCTTAAAGGTCTTGGTATCAAGTACCTGAATCTCTTAAACTAGGCTCTATAGGCTCAATTCATATGGAGGTTAATTAATAAAAAACCAGTCTCCCTATACTTCCTTAGAACTAGATTCCTAGTAAGGGTTATTGAAGGAAAACATAATTATATGGAATCTTATATCTATACTAGATTAAGGGTTGTTTTTCATGATATAAATATGAATTGTCAATAGAATGTTAGAAAAACATTCTCACTCATATTTTGGAATATCAATTCGATGGGAGAGCCCCTACTATGTAGAGTTAATCCCTTGGATGTCAATCAAATACTTTCCATCAAGGATCATATGGCTTCTCTTGAATTGATCCCTAAGGATATTGAACATGGTATTGGAAACCATGATTTTATAAGTCAAGATGATATGATGATTTGGGATAAATACACAAATAGACACATTGAATGTATGACTTTCTAGAAATTGATGTTCCATGAAGAACCAAATTGAATTGGCTATTTCAGAAGAAAAAAATTAGTTTGCACCATCCAGATTCAAAATGATATGGAGACTTTCTTTTAACAAGATTCAAGTTGTTGGTAATATGCAACACATGGGGGTCTCACTATATTTCTAATGCGTGCTTTGTCATCAGTACCAGGAAGATGTGGATAACATTTTCTTATCATGAAAACTTCTTACTTCTCTTTGGAGATCTTTTTTTGAGCTCATTGAAACCCTCATGCCTCACACTACTTCAATATAGCACTTCCTATATGGAATTCTGCAGATACAATTCTCCAAACATGTCCCGATTATCTTAAGAGTATCATGTTCAGAATTGATCTAGGCTATATAGAAGGATAGAAACGACATCATTCACTGCAACAGTAACCTCAATGTCTAGTAAGTGATGGTTGTTGTCATTATAACTACTCAAAATGCAAACCACCTGCATGTGACGTACTGTAAAAATTCTATTCATGACTTCACCACTCTTAAGAACATAAATATTATAGGTAACATTCCAAAGACACCTATATTCCTTGTTGTTTTCTTGTATTTTCATTTCCATGGATAGTTTAAGTGTAATATGGATGGTACCTCCAGGGGAAAACTAGGTCCTTCAGGTTATGGAATTGTTTTCTTTGATCATAACAGTGAGGTTGTGGAACTATTTTATGGTTCCTATTGAAACATTACGACCTTGTAATCAGAAATTATGGGAATTATAAAGTTAGTGTATATTGTTTTTGAATGAGGATGGAACCACATATGGTTTGAATGAGATTCTACCACAATTTTCCAAGCCACTAGAATGGGAAAATCTCATTTTTATGGATACTAATGAGTAATTGGAAGAACTACTTTGACATGCTTTCTTCAATCAACTACTTTATCACCCACACATTTTGGGAAGAAAATTATTTGTTAATGGACTTTCTAATAAAGGGATCTCTAAATAAGGATGCACATATACCACTATGTTACCTGGTGACATGTTCCATGATTTCCTAAGAGACAAGTGAAACATTCCTTCTTTATATATCATGTAACTTATTTTTTTCATTAATATATATCCCATGTGCTCATATATCTAAAAATGTAATAAATTTGAAATTTTTTTTATTCAAAACCAATTATAATTGGAAAAAATATAAACCAATAAAGGTCAGTTTTCTCACATAAGCTTCATTATCTGGAATCTATAGTCATATATTGATTAAAAATACATAAAAGAATGAGGGGTTGGGTCTTTTCCTTTGATTAGGGTTGGATATAAAATAAGAAGCGATAAATTATAGTCCAATGAAAATAAATGAATTGAAGTAATAAATTTTTTGTTAATGGTTATTGAAGAAATAATTTAAAAAAATATAAGAATACAAATATTTAGAATGTTTTGGGAACATGATGGTTACTATGAGATACACAACAGTTGTTTGGGTTCCTAGTACCACATTTATGGCTACCAATAGTAATCATAAAGAAAAAATTATCCTATCTATTTATATTGAATATTTAGTGAACTCTTATGACTGGTACCTTGTATTAATTCTCCATAAAATTGAAATTGATAAAATCTTAAACCATTTTTATCATAAAAATGCATTGAATTAAAATTTTAAAACTCATAATTAAATTAAATTAACTAACATAGATCATTAGGATGTTAAAAAATATTTATCATTGATATTATTATTCTCAACAAGAGTCATTTAATATTTATGATGAAAAAACCAGGACACTAAATCATTATGTTGGTATTCAAAAACCATGTATCCTTTCAAATCTATTAATCATTACAAATTATAAAAAATAGAGCTTTAAATATATTATAGAATCATGAAAGGACATATAAATCAAAGTTTCAATTTTCCTTGGATCACCCATCTGTGATGGATTAATTGAGGTAATTCCCAATTGAACATATGACCATCTATTCAAAACTCCATAGATCAATGTCTTCTATTAACATATGTTTTATGTTTGATCCCTATTGAATCATACTACTTTCTGATTAATTATACTCATTATTAAATATCATGCATAAAGATAGGCTAAATAAAGGATATATCACCCAACTTCATCAAACAAAGAACTTATTTTCATGGGTTACCTTATAAATCATCATATAGTTCCATTTAAATCAATTCTTAGTTGTTTTTGTTTTATGAAAATTAAATTAAGGATAGTTAATATTCCCATGAACCACTAAAATTAATGATTGACATGCATTGAATATCTTTTAATATCCAAATGGTATGCTCAAACTACTTATCAATTTTTTGATGATAAGAAATAGTCAACATCACTATAGTACCTCAATCCCTCCAGAGAATATTATAAAAATAATTTTGAATATTTTATCCCTATCATATATAATACTCTTTAGTGATCCATATATTCAAAATATATCTTCAACATATAAATTCTTCAGATCATCTACCAGTTGAGTCTCCATGATATGTATGAAGTGAGTAAGCTTTTTTAATATATAGAATAACACCAACACTATGTTATTATATGAAAAAGATATCGGAAGTATTTCCTTAAAATCCATCATGTCTCACTCTCATTTACATGTAGCAATCAGTAGTGGTTGCAATGAACCTATTGGTCATTGAAGATTTGCCTCACCTAATGACTTAAAATGTATTGAGATATAAATCCAATAATATCATTTTTCATACATGGAAATTGGAACTCGTATTTAATAATAATGATATATATTAATCAACCTATAATAAAATTCTTATCAAGAAACATAAAACTCTTAAATAAACCTCTCTAGAATATTGTTATGAAATACTAGACTTCCATTTTCATACTAGTTAAAATCAAAATCCTATACATAATTTAGAAACATTTGCAACTATCAATATTATTTCAATAAATGATAATGTTTTTTATTTTATATATATCCATCCTTTAGTTTTTAACCAATATTTTCATGATCCAATGAAATGTTAGAACTATATATACTTTTTTATCTTACATATCCACATTCAATTTTTAGAAAATATACATAAGATTCCACTCTTCTTAAGTATCTCAAACTAAATGAGTTTGATATATACAACTAAAGAATTTGTTTTACTATATTATTCTTCATAAGATTGTAAACTATTTCAAAATAAAATGAACGTAGATATTCCAACCAATTTCTGTTCATGATATTTGATTCACTTTATGAAAACATATAATTTAGTTTTTATGATCAAAATGGATTTCAATTTTTTTATAAATTAATACTTATTGGTATAAATAAAAAATGTAATTCAAGAACATATTTTGAGTAATTTCCTTCATTAATCCTTAGTTTACAAAAACCATTATCTATAGTTTTATCATCTAATATCAATACACATAAAAGACCCAAGTTTTATGTATTCTAGGAAACATTAAAAGAATTATATTTATCAGGAAATATAATGATATATTCTATAATAATCGTCATATTTATTTCTTCAAGGATAATTTACATGTATAATCATAAAAAATCACTCCACTATTGGTCAATTAAATGATAAATTTTTTTAATTATATTTAATATTAAATAAATTTATAATAATATTATGTAACACTAAGTATAATTATAACCTAAAAGAATTATTGGGTATTCAACATGATTTCATTTCCTTAACATTTTTATAATACCTTAAAATTCAATCCATAAATACTATATAGGACAAATTATTTATCTCTTTAAACTAAAAATAAAATGTTAATATTTTTAAATATAGTTAATGATCCTTAATTTTATTTAAAATGATCTCTATATTTATTATATTTTCTTATTGAGATTTTGAATACAACGAAATTTCATCATTGAATATTATTAGAATGGTATAATGATTAGGTAATAAGATATTTTTGATCAGGTCTACAAACACTATAATCATGGTTATCAAACCAAAAAGGAACCACTAAAATTTTATAATGACCATATCATCTTCCAAATGTAGTATTCAAAATATATTTTACTGGTACTCTAAACCAATGATAATAAACCTTAGATCTATATTGGAGAATAATCTAGGTCACCTAAACTGATCAAATAAATCATCTATTTGTGGTAAGAAATACATGTCATTGATCTCCACATTATTCAATATGTAGTGATCTATAAACAATCTAAAACATTAATATTAATTATTTAAAAATAGTAAAAGAACCCCAAAATGGTAAATGATCATCTTCATAAATCCATTTTCCTTATAATATCATAGAAAGTTAGTTTACTATTGAAATATTTTCGAATCCATGTGATATGGAGGAATGGATATTGTATTGGATCCTATGAATAAATCAATAGTGAATATTACCTCTTAATTTGAAGGAAAACTATAAAAATCATCAAGAAAAAAAACAATAAATAAATAAATTAATATATACTAATATACAAAGGGACATCTGGAAAGTTTGATCCCTTAACTATGTTAGATTAGGTTTATAATGTCCTATTTATAGTTCACACTCACAAATGAAAGTATAATTATCATCTACTAGAAAATTGAATTAAACTCTTCACTATTAAAAATATATATGTGTATAAAAATGTGTCATTGGGTCTATAATGATGCTAATAAAAAAATATCTATATCTAAAATTATAAAATCCAATATATCTCTAAATTTTATCATCATAAAAACACACATTATTCATCTGCTAATAAGATAAGATTATTTCCCCGCATGTGTATCTGTAGATAATAACCCCTACGAGATATCTATGTGATGTCTAATATAATTAACTAACTAATACTATATAATGGATTTTAAATCACCTAAATTAAATAATGCATATTCCATAGTTAAGGAAACTAGGATCAGACCTTTTGCGATGGATAAACCCCACCACTATCTACTATTATTCTCTCCATGGTATATATTCAAACTAAATTAACCCCAAAATACATTTTTATGATCTATGAATACCTAGGAAAGTAAAATCTTATTTTCCTGGTCCCACAAATTCCTATATACCACCTCTAATAGGTCACTTAGAAGTGACCCGAATACTACTTCTAGGAACTTCACCTAACTAAATTTACAATTCTTAATTCTATGTTGAACCAAACTCAAATATCTTTTTAAGTCCTGCTATGATAATATCATTTATGATACCTCAATTTACCATAATAGTGATTCTTTTTTGGGATCACTAAGTATGTATGGATGAATATATCCCACTTTTACACAATAATAAAACACAAAATAGGTATTCTCTAAGGTAAAGTGAAAGGGAAACTACATATCAAAATCACATATCTCTGTACACAATGGTATACCTTGTAAATATTAGGACAATGTTTTTTGGAAGTGGTTTTTGGATGCTAGATGAAGTTATTTCTATTTTTCTATTTTTTCATTATGTAAAATCATTTCAATTTTTAGGTGTTTTTGATTAAGAAAAAGAAGTACCAAAATCAGATGATCAGGCATAAAGTTATTAAGAATGTCCATTGGTTTCATTTTTCAATTATAGAGATGTTTTTTGGATGATTTTGTTTTCATAATCACATTATTTTAGGAATGATATTTTTGATCGGTGTGTGAGGTTATATCAGATTCATAATTTTTTTTAAGATGTTAAATACCAAATATGGTGGTGATTTTCTATAAAAAAGCTCTTAATTTCATATGTTCTATGAAAAACATGTTATCCATGATTTTTAAAATAAGGGAGGAGAAATGTTTTTCTATTTCCTATGATGTTACACCGATTGAAATGTTCTTAAAAATCATAAAGAAGTTATGAAACAAGTAAAAGTTTTTTAAAAAAAAGAATATGAAGTAAAAGTATTATAGTCATATATTATTGGTGTGACTTTTTAGAATGAAAAATTTGTTTGGTGTATTGGCGTTTAATTGGATGAAGTTAAAGGTTTTTCATAAGTACCGATCTACCGATCAATAAGAGAGTCTAACACATTTGATGGAACAATTATTTTACAGCACCATTTATTGTTGAGGTTAATAGTGAATTCATTTTTGATTCAAGTCCATCAGACTCATCATCTTAGTGATCCATTAAATGAATGATGAAACCCATAATACATCTAATGAATAATTCCATCAGAGGAAAACTAGAGTTGTTAAGTTAGACAATGTAGAGAAGTTGTTAGTGTTGATGAATCAGAAGGGTTTCAGAGATCAATCAAATGGAAGATATATAATAATCTAGTAAATTATTTTCATCAAATCATCAATGTGTCATCTCATTGTTTTTTATTTGGTTCAGAAAAAAGTCGTGATTTTTTTAAACTAGGACAAGATTCATCAAACAAGTCTTCACACTGATCCATAAAATAGGGAATGGATAACAATTTAATAGACACATACAAACAGTAATAAGACATCGATGGTTAAACTTCAATAGACATAAAAATCATCAGTCAGAGGATTTTTGAATGAATTATGAATAAAAAAATACAAGTTTATTTTTTTATGAGACTATTATTAAGGGGATTTGTAGTATTTAGATATTACAATGATGTTTTTGAAAAAATAGATGATAAAAATTTTCATCCAATGAAATTAAATTGAACAAAATAAATTTGATCGTGTAGATCTATCAAAGTGAAGAAGATGAAGTTAAAATTTTATGTCTAATGAAGTTGTAACAATGTTTATAAAAGAAATATTTTTATTTTGATTGGAGGATCAGATTGGTAAGTCTTTAGTTTTATATATGCTTAATTAGATCAAGCGTATCATAATGATAAATTGAATTGGTCTGAATAATGGATTTTATTTTTTAAGAAGGATAAATGTTTAATAATATTAAATAATATTCGAGAAGAATATAGTAGAGTTTATAAGTGCATAAGTGGTCAAAAATGAAGTTAAAATGAAATTGAAATTAAAGATTCTAAAATTTGATTTAACGAGGAAGTGGAATTTGTCTTCCATCCCATTTAAATTCTATGTAACCTATAAATAGATTTTAATTTAAAATGTACCCTAACACTATTCATGTATAGAAGAGAGAGAGATAGAGTGATGAAGTTTTTTAGGAAGAAATTTTTGATTATGGTTTCCAATCATTGTTTTTTTTAGAATCATTTCTAGATATAATAAGTGTAATGATGAAGTTATATTTTGGGTTTTCCGACCAAGACTGATAAATTAGGATGTGAGTTTTAGGAAAAGAAAGAAGTAATTCAGAATTGTTTATAGAATATTTATTTAGATTTATTTCTGGGCTGAAGAATCAGATTGAAGAATCGTATGGGGACATCAGACTGAGTTTTTTTCTGCAGTCAAGAGAAGTTGTTCCTACTTGCTGATAGGTAAGAAAGTGAATACTTATTTTCTCAAGATTTAAAAAAATGCATGTCGTTTAATTAGTAGAGTGACTTTTTAAAAATAAACTACTAGATGTTTATAAACATGTATTAAAAACTTATTTACATCATTATTTTTATAAGAATCACATTCATTGTTGTATTGATCATAGTGTTGGAAAAGTGTAAGGGTATTTCCTACTTTTTGTATCAATAAAAATGATTTATTTTCTAGTTGATTGTATCACTCAAAGATTTTGTAAATAAATTTAATATTGAATGCATGAAACATTGATTCTCTACAAAACACCACTTTGTTATAAACTAGCCAGTAAAAATTATTTTTCCATCTCTGTGATTTAAATTTTGAAAAATTGACATACACAGTTGCATTCAGTAAGATATTTAGACTCTGATAAAACAACTTAAATTTTTTATGAATAGTAACTTACAATTATGAATAGTAACATACCCTTACGAATTTTAATGAATAATAAAGAAGATTAAATCATAAAAAAGGGAACTTTACCCATGATTGTATAAATACAATTTATACATCCTATATGTGAAGAAATGATCATTGTATAAGTATTAGTGTTTTTGTATGTCATAATTTAATTAAAAATTTATGATTAATTTAATAATTTAAAATGGAAAATTATTTTCATTAAATGTAATCACAAATTTTTATTTTATTTTATTATGGTAATAAGATAATTTTATGGGACCATAATTAAATTTCCAAGGTTTTATAAAATTACTTATAGTTTTAATGCAGTTTTCCAAATAAATGATGATTTTATGTAAAAGTTAAATTAAAAATATTTTGAAAAATATTTTCAAAAAAATAGATTTCATTTTTGAATTATACATGTTGAAAAACGGTTGGGGTGAATTTTTTGGATTTTTATAAAATTCTTCAATTTTATGTGAATATTTTAATACGATAATTTACGATAAATACTAAATACATGATTCATTGAGTCATAGGTGATGTACAGATGATGTAAGAACAATTGTTTCAAACTAACATAAGAAGTTCACTATTCTTGGTCATAAGAATAAATACTATTGATAGTATTTTGAAAACTAATAAAACAATGAGTAAAATAATGGGAAAACCCTCATATCCTCTACTATAAAACCCCCTCACTCCCACTAATCTTCAATACTCTCAAGCCTTGTGCCTTGGATAAATTATACTCAAATATCCTCCCAATATCCTCACACATGACTAGTATCCCTTGGTATCATAAAAATACTAAAAATTCTCTCCTAAAGAGGCTCCCGATGAATATTACATCCAGAGGCAAACTCCTCTTTTCATTTCCTTTATTTCAGTTTCCTTTCTTTTCGTTTTCTTTCCTCACCCCAGTTCACCCAAATACTGTGATAACTCTAGTACCATATATTTATTGGATTTTTTTATAATGGAATAATTCTTTATCATCTCTCATTTCCACTAATTTTAATTAGGAATGAAAACACCATCCAAGATGTGTTAATTTATCACATTCAAGGACGACGATTTTTCAATTTCTATTACCATCTTCAATTATGGTCATGAAACCATTTTTATGGTTGATCCAGAATATTATATATATATATTACAGTTTATTTAAGGTTAGTAAATTATTTTTTACACACGATATTAAATTATATGTCAAAATGAGTTTGGTGTGGCCAAAATCGCCAATTAACACAAACAATTGTCATTAAAGTTTTATATAATGATTAAAATTCACTACAATAACCAAAAAAATCTCTAACCATGTAATGTTATAGTTTTTCACCAATATAAAACTAATTAAATCCTAGGAAACCATTCTCCTTATACATGTTTATCCATACATGAATATAAGTAAACTTATCATGAAAACCAAGAAACAAAACACTCTCAAACCATGAAATTGAATCTCTTAACGCTTCGAAAGGCCATTAATAAACCTAAATATGGTTAAAATAAATAAATTAAATTTATATGAGGTTATGAAATCATTAATTTATTAACCTAAATTTTATTTTTCATGTCATTATGAGCATGTGAGGAAGACCTTTTGACTTAAGGTTAGGGTTTTCCACCCAAACCTCAATTTTAATTCGGGTTACTTTTATTGTCTACATACCTTATTGAAATTATTATTTATTGTTATGTACTAATCATAAATTTATTATGAGTACACTATATTTTTTTACCAACAAGAATTATCCTTTATTTTAGGGGGAGTTACACCTTTTAAAAAGAACATTCATAATTCCTTACAAAATACAAGCCCGATTCAGGAAAATTTCTCAAATTCTTCACTATAATTAATGTCAATCTATAATAAATTTTTAGAAATAATTATATTTCTAAAATCACTGATTTTATTATAAAAATTATATCCACTTATCTTCTGTTTTTATAGAGATAATTTTCCAAAATAAATCATCTTTTCAAAGTAAAAGAATATTTATCTCAAGAATTTCTCAATGATTTTATAAGAGCGTCTTCATATTTTTTTGACACTCTTATTGATTGTTATGTATTTTTGGAGTTTATATTTTATGATATCATATAACATATTTAATTTAATGATTTATTATAAGTTTTACTATGGATGTTCTTCCTTAAAACCATTCACCAATTTACTCCGAAGGGTTAGTGTTTATGCTTAATATTTAGGGATCCTTATTGACCTTTTTTATATTAATTTAAATATGAATGTATATGTTTTTTGTGTTTATCCACATTAATATAAGGAATTAATTGGCCTTATTAAGTGATATTGGGGGCCTTATATAGCTCCTAGATGCATCGGTAGGTCTCATGAGACAATCTGCGGTCTTAGTACAAGGGCTTGATAAAATGATTATTTAGGGTCTTAGCATGAGGAATTGACTATATGATTATTATGTCCATCATTATGAATTCCCTAATTATGAAACTATTAATTAAATGTTCAATAGGTTGTTATACTTATAGAATACCCATTATTATGCTTTATTATGGCATTTTTATTCATCTCTTATTCCTCCCAAAATGTGTTTAAGTTCATTTTTAAAGGCATGTGTTTTTTATTTATTTTCCCAGCCTAATGTTTATGTTTATGATATCATGCATTTTATTAATAACCCTTATAGAGAATTTCAGATCACCTATTTTGTTTTTTCCATTTTCCCAGGACATGAGGAGGCATATTATGAATGACATATGGAAATAAACTTGGAGGTACAGATATTATCAAATGAGTTTCTAAATTGTTTTCCATTTCAAGCTTTAATGATGAACTTATGTATGTATCTTGTATTGAAAACTACTAAAATAATCAGTCCATTTGGATTCATATTCCTTTTTATATGCCAATGTAATAAAATAAGGCCCCGACTCTGGGCAACTGGGGCCAGGTCCTTATAGTTGGTATTAAAGGAAGATTAGTATAAAACATAGAAACTAGATTTTGAAAAATTAGATTAGGGAACCAAACCCTAAGATAGTATTTGATGATAAAAATATAAGGTAATACTATAATTTTTGTTAAGGAATAAATTATGTAGATATTTTTATAAAATAAATCTTTGTCTGGATAATATAAGTGGACGTGGTTCTAGGACAGATGTACCTAGGAGTGAAAACATAGACAAGGAGTTTTGAGCTTGAACCTAGGTATCCTAGTACATGACAATGGGCCTTACCACACACCTGGTTTGACACTCCTAAGTGTATATGTTTATGATAATTCAATTTTTCTTTACAATACATTATGAAAGATTTAAATTTAAATATTTCCTGAAAGAAACCATGTTTATGATTATGAGATTAGCTATGTATAGAATTTCAATTTATTAAAAGTATTTTTCTATGTTGAGACAATACATTATGATTTATAACATAAAATAGTGTATTCCATTATTTAGAAATAGAGTCTAGTGGAAGGAATGGAAACCACATGAATTCATGTGTCTCGTGTAGGGATTTACCTCCGATGCAAGATAATGATATTGAATCTTGTGATATGATTGGTGTTGACCAACTTATAACTATACTATGATAGCTTACTTAGGTTTTGAATAATAACATTACCCATATAGAGGATATGTATAGAAAATGTTGGGGAGATATGGTAGACAACTTTGTGTGAAAATGACCCCCATCATTTAATGGGACTAAAAACCCATTCATTGAGGAGTAGTGGATAAGATCATTAGAGAAGATATTTATTTATTTGGGATGTAATGAAAGATAAAAGGCTGTTATTTCATTTTATCGACTATTGAGATATGAGTATCAGTGGTGGTCATTAATCCAAAAAACAAAAGAGGATGAAAATATTGAAGAAATAGAATAGAGGGATTTTGAGGAAATATTCTTAGAAAAATACTTCCCTCATGAACAATGAGAAAATATGGAAAGGAATTTTCACAATATGAGGTAAAAACAAGATGATAATGTTATAAATTATGAATGTAACATCACAAGGTTATAAAGACATGTTGTTGACTATATATGTAACCTAAGGAGCATGATTGATAGATTATTTGATGATTTATAACCATTCCTCTAAAGGGATCCAGTCTACCAATGTTTCTCATCATATGAATATATAGTCTCAAGTCCTATCAAGAAGAAAAAAAGAATTATCTGTGTTTTATGATTGTAAGGGAAAGAAAGATAAGAAGAGGGAAGCTGGAAACTATGGAAAAGGAAATAATGAAATGCGGAATAAGGGAAGATTTGAACATCCACTCTTTGATAGTTGTGGGAAGAGACACCCTCATACCTACCTGAAGGGTATTGGTGTTTATTACAAGTGTGGAGAAAAAGGCCACCAGTCTCAGGATTGTAAGGGAAATAATGAAGCTACCAATATTCAATGGTACATTTTCATGGAGAAGGGAAATTATGAAAATGATTATTCTAGGAATTAAGGAATCATTCCCTAAAGAAATACAAAGGTTTTAGGGAAAGATTATGCAGTCACAACTGCGGAGGTTGAAGTTCCTAACGATATAGTGGTATGTAATTTAATCATTTACTAAAACATAACAAATGATTTATTTGATTATGGATCATAACATTCTTTCATATCATTTGATTGTTTCAAGAAAATTATATATTTCCAATTTTATTTAATAAGAGAGTTTGTAGTACAAACTCTTAAGGGAAGTATCATTGAAAAAATGTTGTGTTAGGAAGTCCCCATTATGGCATATAAACCTGCTTTATATAGTGATTTTATTGTCCAACCCATGATTGATTTTGATATAATATTCTGTATTAATTGGATTTCGAACCATGATGAAAAAATTTATTGCGAGAAGAAGGGGTTTACAAATTTTTAGGTTGATGTGGAATCCCTTAGCTTTAGGGTAGAAACAAACCCATTTGATTCTCATCTAGATCCACCCCCAGTAGGTCAAATGAATTCAATTATTTGGGTGGAATGGAATTCAATAACAATGGGTTAGAAAAGGAATGTCTAAATTGAGGATGTGTCTATTATACATGAATATGTTGATTGTGTTTATAGAGGATTTACATGGACATATTCTGGAGAAGGAGATTGAGTTTTCCAATGACTTAATTCTTGATTCAAGGCCCATATCAAAGACCCCTTATACAATGGCCAATGTGAAATTAGTGGAACTAAAGAAACAACTAGAACAATTTAGTGATAAAGGATTTATTCTTCAGGGTGTTTTTCCATTGGGGGACCATGTTCTTTTTGTTAAGAAGAAAGACATATCTATGAGGTTGTGCATTTACTATAGATAGATCAATGATATGAAAATAAATAACAAGTATCCCCTACCTCTAATTGATGAATTATTTAATCAACTTCATGGAGACCAATATTTTTCGAATATTGACCTTCAATCTGGATATCATAACTTGTGTGTAAGGAAAGAAGATATTCCAAAGAGAGAATTCTTCACCAGGTATGGGAATTATGAGTTTACTGTAATTCCTTTTGACTAACTAATGCACCCTCAGTTTTCATGGATCTAAGGAATACAGTTTCCAAGGAATATCTTGATGAGTTTGTAGTAGTATTTATTGATGATATCATGGTATACTCCAAAATATATGAAGATCTTGAAAATCACTTGCACACTATTCTTAAGACTCTTAGAAGAAATGAATTATATTAGAAGTTTAGAAATTGTGAATTTTGTCTACAAATAATTTCCTTAATTAGAAAAATTTTCTCTAAGGATAGAATAATTTTTGATCCTGCAAAGAATTTTTTTTTTCAGGAATAGCCAACTCCAATGAACATAACTTAGTTACATAGGTTTATTGGTTTAATAGGTTATTATCAACATTTCGTTTAGAAATTCTCCCATTTAGCCTACCCAATGACCAATCATACATGTCAAGGAGTTATGTTCATATAGAAAAAAGAATGTGAGGTCTGTTTCAAATAATTGAATATGAGATCATTGAATTCTTTGATCCTAACTCAACCATCAGGTAATAATGGGTTTATGATCTATAGTGATGCATCAAAGAAAGGACTTGGTGGAGTCCTTATGAAGAATGATAGAGTTATTTCATATGCATAAAGGTAGTTAAAAATTAATGAACAAAACTATCCTACTCAGGATATTGACTTGGATTCCATGATATTTTCTCATAAGATATGGAGAAAAATATCTCTATGGTGAAAGATATGAGATATATACGGATCCCAAGATTCTGAAGTATATATTCTCATAGAAAGATCTCAATATGAGGCAAAGGTGATGGATCTAATTACTAAT
The DNA here is from genome assembly GCA_963277665.1 of Viscum album. Lineage (NCBI taxonomy): Eukaryota > Viridiplantae > Streptophyta > Magnoliopsida > Santalales > Viscaceae > Viscum > Viscum album. The sequence goes on along the minus strand of OY728132.1, from coordinate 23,560,172 downwards.
GGATTATTATTGTACTATACACTACAACCCAGGAAAGGAAAATAAGGCAGCTGATGCATTGAATAGGAGGGATCATAAAGTTTTAAACAAAATGTGGATTAAAAAAGATCCCGTATTCATGGATCTAATAAGGATGGACATGGGAATTATGAAATAAGGTGAAAAATCATTAATTTTTCAATTGGTTCCCCAAAAATATTTATTATAAAGTATTATAATCACTCAACCTTTTGATGAGAACCTTCAAAATAAAATTAATTCCATGAACAATTGAAATTTTTCCAAATCTGTGTGTGAAGATGGAATTTTGCAATTTAGGAAGAGGATTTCTGTTCCAGTTGTCCCCGAGCTAAAAATGGAGTTATTGGATGATGTCCAAAGTTCTAATTTTTTATACATACGGGTATCACTATGATTTATAGATATTTGAATGAACATTACTGGTGGGAAAACATAATGGTGAAAATTTCTGAATCTGTATCGACATGTTTAGTCTATCAACAAGTGAAGTCCGAATGACAACATCCTAGCTGATTCATGCATCCACTACATATTCATACATGGAAATGAGATGAAGTCACCATGTATTGTTTCACTAGATTACCAAAAACTCTAGTAATGAATGATGTAATATGGGTAATTATTGATCGACTTACTAAATCTGGAAATTTCATCATTATAAGGGAGGATTTTCCACAGGAGCAGCTTGCATGACTCTATATCAATGAAGTTGTGAGACTTCATAGAGCAACTATCTCAATTGTTTATGATCATGATCCACAATTTGCATCAAAATTCTGAAAAAGTATTCAGAAATATTTGGATACTGAGCTTCGATTGAGTCTTACTTATCACCCACAAACTGATGGAAAATCATAAAGGATGATCTAAACCTTAGAAGACATGTTGAGGTCATGTTTATTTTACTTTCATGGTATGTGGGATCAATATTTACCTTTAGTGGAGTTTTAAAACAATATTATTTTCCATTCATGTATTCAAATAGAACTATATGAGGCATTGTGGAGACCCGAAGCTTGACGTACATGGACATTAAATTACTTTTGCGGAATACTTAATACATAACAAAAACAGACACACAAGGACCATAATAGTTTAGTGTCTTTGGAAACTTGGAACGTAATCCTCTAATCGTGGTGAAAGATTTTCAACATCTCCCATAAAGATCTTCCCCTTTTTTTCTTACCTAAAACATGTCTTTATATCATGGGGAAAAGAAAACCTAAAAAGGGTGAGATCAAATGCTCAGTAAGGGTAATCATGGATGAAATAAAACATACCATATATATTTGAACTTAAATTCATTAAAATAATGTTTAAACATCAAAAGCTTGAGCAATGACATAAAACATGGAAGTACGTAAGGAATAGATCATAAAGAAACATTAAGAATGATAGAATAGCATGGGAATAAAACAAGTAATTGTGGAAACCATTAAGCACATGATATTATTTCCATATTAGATAAGGCCTTGCTGACAAGACTATCTTAGTGGACAAATTCCCTTTCTGAATTGAGTTCACTCCTCGTTCCAGTCCTGTATTACTGAACCGGTTTAACTTTCCGTTCCAGCCATGTCTATCTCATGAGATATAAATCTTTACCCAATGCATTGTAGGGAGATATTGGTCCCACCCATCTCAAAATGAAATCATTATTACTTGTGCCACAAAATAAACATGCATCATTCATAATAACCCAATAAATAAAATGGGTTTCATAAACATCATCCCATCATCACATAATCTATATAAAAGAAACGGATATCATTTCATAATAAGAAAAGTGAAACCATGTAAATCATAGAGACATGTTACTTGAAACATACACATATGAAATAATTTCATCTTAGATGAAAAATGGTTTTGATAAAACACATTAAATGAACTCTTGAGGAAAATATTATTTCTTCTTCAAAATCATTTTCTTTTCACAAAATTTCATGAAATTTTGAAAGAAAAGGATTTTGTTGAAAATATTCATGAAATCTTTCGGATGAAGCTTCATGAAAATAAGGCTTTATAAAACCGTAAAAATCCATTCGTGCCGTATAAGTTAAAAAACATTCTTCTCATACTTTTGTCGGAAAAGTCAAAAAGTACCTCGTATGGTAAACAAAAGAAAGATTCCTTCCATACGATGTGGTAAAAGTAGAAAATGGTAAAAATGTCTTTAAACGTACATGGAAGAAAATTAAACATTTTATGAAAATATTTTGAGAACATATGGACATGGATAATAAACATAACCCCAATAAATACTTACAAATAAACAATCTCGGATAAGAATGGGATTGGAATAATTATCCCTTAACTTATGTAGGATATGCTTCGTATGTATCTGAACCTCCTGTATAATGATTTAAATAATGTCATTGACTTATTACAGAATCATATTCATTTTTATGATATCATATATGGTTCACTTATGACTTTATATTAACTGTTCTTTTGTAAATTTCATGTTAAAGAGTGTTTTGGGTAAAATCTTTTAATTTGTCGTTTGTGTTTTGACTTGTAATTATTCATATGATTACTTAGATTATGATTAATTAATTCAATAATATAAAACATGATTTATATATAATATATATTCAGAATATACATATATTTAATAGATAGATAAATGGAAATAAATACACCGTTAATGGAGACTGTAGGCCGTACGTATGCATGAACACTGTTTTTGTTTTCTTATTGAATTGAATGGAATTAATTCGATGACTTAAATATATATATATATACATAAATCCAGTATCATTATGTAATATATTTCATTATTACTTATTATATATACTTTATAATTATTCATGAATGGTTAATCATTGAGAATGAATCTCATCGCGTTGTGGAGACGGTAGTCCGTACGTACGCACGAGCGATGATATCATTCCCATAATTATTGAATTGAATTGGAGAGGATGATACAATATATCAGAATCAGTATGATGTTATAATAACTATGTATAGTTATTCTTTACACCATTATACCCATCCAAGTAAGGTGGTGTTGGAAAAACAGATTACATCACGGTGTGGAGACGGTATTCCGTACGTACGCACACGCGGTGATTTCGTTTTTCGTAGGATGGATAGATGGTGAAATAGGGTTGTTTCATACTTATAATGACATATAATTATATGAGTGATACTGATGTTATTACTTTATAATTAAACAACTAAATAATAATAAGTTGAATAAGAAATAAAGTTGAAAGAATCGGTAACAGACATTACCTCTTCTTTGAAGCGCCTCTTTGAGACCTCCTCTTAGGGAACTAAAATTGGTCTTTGAAGAATACCAGGACATCTAGGATGTTTCTAGTGAAGTGTATAAGATAATTTTTTAGGGGTTTTCCGATATTTAAGGCTCAAAGTGGTGTGAGGTAGAGAGGGAGGAGGTGCCCTTTTATAAGGGAGGAGAGGGGCACCTTTGGAAATCTTAACAATATTAATTTATAATAAATCTGACCCCACTTAAAAACCTCCACAAATAACTCATATTGGAATATTAGATGATATAGGGTTGTAATCTCATCAACCAATAAAATTTATACATGTTATGAAATTATTTTAAACATTATCAACTTGATTTATCCTTATTTAATCAATTTAATTTTATTTTTGGTAATAACATTCTAAATTTTAAATTATAACAAATAATTACTTATTTGTTGTGAATTTTCCAAAATTGGTTACTTTATAACATTATAGACCATATAAATTTAAATTTTTAATTTTTAATTTTTTTTAAACAAATTTATAATATGTTATTTTTATAAAATAACAATAGTGTCAATTTTGGCACTATTCATTTATTTGAATTTAAATAAAATATATACAGAATATATGTTCAAAATAAAAGCTTTAATAGATTCATAAAAGTTAATATGTATCTATAAAATTAGTGTAACACATTAAATAGTTTTTATAATATTTATTTTATTATTTTTAAAACCATTTATTTGGTTTATCTCTTAATAAAATAATTACTCCAACATTTTTGTATAATTATTTAATATACTTATTTGTTGAATAAAAATAAAAATTAAAATCATATGATGAAGATAAATATATTAAATTTCAAAATAATACTTTTACTATAATTTATCATCTTAAAATCACAACATTTAAATTGTTATATTTATTAAATTATGGAGGTTACAACTTTGGCATCATTTAAAATAAAATAATATAAGTGTCATAATCACTTTTATAAGGCTCCAAATGGTCCAATATTCGACCATTGGATTATTATGGTTAATATGTACATGGCCAATAAGTTTTGTTCAGGGTTTTGTGCCTTTTATGGTCAATATTAGTTTAATAAAAACTATATTCTTGATTTTTCACTAGATAAACAATTTCTGCATCAGTATTGTGTCACAATTAATGATATTTATTTAATCCCTAAAAATTATAAATAAATTTATATGATGTATATAATTTGATTATATTTCTGAAGACTATTCATGTTTTAAGTTTCAAGAATTTTGTCACTAAATTAAAATTAATATACTTATAAGATTTAAGAGAGTGACATGTTGTCACTTTCTTTGGTTTTATTAATAATTAAATTATTTTCAAAGAAAAAAGTCCATTAAATGATTCTAATCCGACCCTTAGGTGATATGGGTCTACTTTTAGTCATCCAATAGGATTTTTCCAGGTGTTAGGTTAATTTTATAATCCTATATTTACCCTTAATTACCTGATTTAGTTTTAACTATGGTAAATAAAATTTACCGTAGTTACTATTCATAAAGCCCAAAAATAAAAAGTAGCTTATTAACATAATTTGGATCCACTGATTCCAAATATGGAATCCATTTTTCTACATTCAATACAAAAAAGTTTCAGAAATTAAATTAAAATTAATCCCGTTGTCGAAAGAAAACTGGTTTTTGTTTAAAACATTGCAAAAGATTGAATTGATTTAACCTACGAATTCAAGGTAAAATAAATGCTAATTACATAATTTATATTAAATGGTAAAAATATATTCTATTTATAGTTTAAAACCATTCAATATTATAATTTAACCACATAAGTTATTATGATGAAAAAAGTTGTTTTTAATTAAAATATAGCGTGTTTTTACTATTCATTTAAATATGAAAGTTATCAGAAAAATATTAAAACATTATCCAATGTAAATTTTTATATCCTGATTCAAAAAAAGAATTCTATTTTGTCAAATTGAACTTATAAACATTTCAACAACTAGAATTAATGTGGGTGCTCCATCAAAAGGCGACAAAACTGCATTTTTTGAAAAATACATATTTTACCTGAAAAATTTATTTTGTTCTTATAACATGTTCTAGAAAATGTGTAAGATGAATAATAATGTTATAAAATTCAAAATTTAGTTAATACTATTCATTACGGCTAGTTCATAATAATAATATATCGTTGTTTAGTAAAACTCGGTATTGCGTACAACACACGCTATCGAGGAAGGTCGCGATTGTGTGTAATGCAAGCCAAGTTAGGGTTGCGTGTTGTGCAAGACTCCTTTGTTGTTTCATATAAAAGAATCCAACCATTTTTCATTTATACATTGAATATATATATATATACACTCAATGTTGCGTAGAATGACTATTATTAAACAAACATGAAATTGTATGTAACACAATATAAGAATAGTGTTTCGTATACTGAAAGCTAATACGGTGTTGCGTATAGCACAACATAATCTTGTTTCAGCTTACAACACAAGACATCAATGAAATTAAAAGAATATTTTTCATAAAATCTCGGGGTGTTACATTCTACCCCCCTTAAAATGAATTTCGCCCTCAAAATTTGTCGGGGTTATAAATCGTTTACTATTTATAGAAACCCATAACGTCTTAATTTTAAAAACTAAAGTATGAACTGTAAAGATTAACCAAAGTAAATCATCACTGGGTTTCCATATAAGAGAACATAGGTGAAAATATGGATATGGAAGGAAAATATAACCATCAAGTTATGATGGAGAGTGGTAGAGAACATGGCTATGAAAAAGCCATCAATCACAAGGCCATAGATTTGTGATGATCTAAGGTACCATCTGATTCATCGGATATAAGGGCACTAGGACAACATTTTTGGTTTTCAAGATCATTTACCTAAAGTTTATGAAATTGGAATTAGAAGAAATAGTTTCGTGATTTTGGTAAAGTCTCACCGTTGGTCGTTCTTTGGACAATTTCCACTTCATCTCTTAAATAAATGAAGCTGAATTTTTCATTCGTGATGTGTTAGCAGATCATGTGATAGAATGATGGGTCATTCAATCTGCCTCAAACAAAAGGTTAGAAAAGTTATCAAAAAATACATAAGTCCATCTATAGTGAGATTAATCATATATGGTTCCTAAAATGGACTTATACTTCATATATCATACTGATTAATATAATAAAACTAGTTTCTACTAAACAGGGACTTCCTGTAGGCCAGTGGTAGGTGATAAAGGCCAGCTGCACTTCCATTGTGGGTTTGATTCCCATAGCCTTGTCCGATGCGATGGGTTTTCGCCTGTCCTACAAGTTGTCCTTTTTCTAGAACAATACTATTATAACAAAAAGTTCTAGCCTTAAACAATACAAACTTATGTTCATCATAATCCATTCGAATCTTTAGGCTTATCCAAAATACTTCTTTCCAAACTCATTGTATAGAGAGAACGATTAATAAAAAGGTCATATAACAAGCATGTGAATACTATCATTTATCACTCATATATCTTGTTGGTCACATTCCAATTATTTGAATACCTTAACCATGAACCTTATTGAAAACATGAATGCTATCAAAACTTAACTCTTTCCACATACCAAATCCAACAAATCTATATACTCTAACCATGATATAACTTTGTCCTTATATCAATCATGAGCTCATGAATACTATTAAACATTTCATTTTCACCTTATCCCTTCATTATTTGCATATCATCTTCTTTCCAAAAGTATCTCAATCACATTCCATGGTTACCGGTACCATTCAACATATACTTTCAAATACTTTAGGAAAAACAATAGTGTAACAATCCTTAGATGATTCTTTATTCCATAGTACCATACATTATTCTTTATAAACATACAATCATTCCACTAACTTCTTAAACCACTGACTGAGCTTCATAATTTTCTTCATCTCATATTTCATTTGTAGTCTCTTCGTCATCATCTACATAAATACTACTCATATGACCATGCTGATTTTCTTCATGAGATTTTCCCTTAGGGCATTGGTTTGCATAATGCCCATATATTCCACATTTAAAACATTTAATCATTGTTGATGTCGTAGAAATACCATTATCCTTGTCCATGGTGTTAATTGAACCTTTTCCTTTGCACTTACGGGTTTTGTGTCCTTATTTTCCACACCCAAAGCATCTTCCAGTTCTTTGAAACTATCTCCCCAATACCTCTTCCCACATGATTTGCATGAGGGAAATTGAACTTTCTTTCCTCTATGATCATCATGAAACTCCATCTTTCTCTTATTATCTGTGTCAGGAAACTTACCAAAGTTGAGATTATTGATCATATTGTGAGATTTTTGTTTTGGCATAATAACGATGTTTGGGCTTCCAAATACCGTTTCATTTGGTTTCTCATGAAGAATAAAATTCCATTGTCCGTTATATCCTCCATTATCGTGAATATTTCTATTTTCATCCATTTTCTAAAACCCAAAATGAATAGTGTGAGAGGAAAAAATCATGCTAGGGAAAACAACATAGTAAAGGGGGAGTACCCTCAATATCTAACATCATAGGTTAAATTCTATGATCGTTACCATAGTTCTAGTACTATATCCTATACGTATACTTATCCTTAGGGACATCCCTAGACATACCATAGAAATATCTCTAGGGATCTCATTAACGTTTTCGCATCCTAGTTTCCAAAGGTTGACTAAACCTTTCCTCTGATACCAACTGTAGATACCCAAAGCTTGACGTACATGGACATTACATTACTTTTGCGGAATACTTAATACATAACAAAAACAGACACATAAGGACCGTAATAGTTTAGTGTCTTTGGAAACTTGGAACGTAATCCTCTAATTGTGGTGAAAGATCTTCAACATCTCCCATAAAGATCTTCCCCCTTTTTTTACCTAAAACCTTTCTTTATATCTTGGGTAAAAGAAAACATAAAAAGGGTGAGCTCAAATATTCAATAAGGGTAAACATGGATAAAATAAAACATACCATTTACATTTGAACTTAAAAACATGAACATAATGTTTAAACATCAAAAGATTGAGCAATGACATAAAACATGGAAGTATGTAAGGCATAGATCATAAAGAAACATTAAGAATGAAATAATAGAATGGGAATAAAACATGTAATTGTGGAAACCATTAATCACATGATAATATTTCCATATTAGCCAAGGCATTGCTGCCAAGACTATCTTAGAGGACAAAGTCCCTTTCTGAATCGAGTTCACTCCTCGTTCTAGTCCTATATTACTGAACCGGCTTAACTTGTCGTTTCATCCATGTCTATCTCATGAGATATAAATCGTTACCCAATGCATTGGAGGGAAATATAGGTCCCACCCATCTCATAATGAAATCATTCTTACTTGTTCCACAAAATAAACATACATCATTCATAATAACCCAATAAATAAAATGGGTTACATAAACATCATCCCAGCATCACATAATCTATATAAAAGAAATGGATATCATTTCATAATAAGAAAAGTGAAACCATGTAAATCATAGAGACATGTTACTTTAAACATACACATATGAAATAATGTCATCTTAGATGAAAAATGGTTTTGGTAAAACATTTGAAATGGATTCTTGAGGAAAATATCATTTCTTCTTCAAAATCATTTTCTTTTCACAAAATGTAATGTAATTTTAAAAGAAAAAGATTTTGTTGAAAATAGTCATGAAATATTTTGGAGGAAGCTTCAGGAAAATAAGGCATTATAAAACCGTAAAAATCCGTTCGTGCTGTATAGATTAAAAAAACATTCTTCTCGTACTTTTGTTGGAAAAGTCAAAAAGTACCTCGTAAGGTAAACAAAAGAAAGATTCTTTCCATATGATGGGGTAAAAGTAGAAAAGGGTAAAAACGTCTTTAAAAATACATGGAATGAAAGTAAACATTTTATGAAAACATTTTGAGAACATATGGACATGGATAATAAACCTAACCCCAGTAAATACTTAGAAATAAACAATCTCGGATTAGAATGAGATTGGAATAATAATCCCTTAACTTATGTACGATATTCTTCATATGTATCTGAACCTCCTTTATAATGATTTAAATAATGTCATTGACTTATTACAGAATCATATTCATTGTTATGATATAATATATGGTTCACTTATGACTTTATATTACCCGTTCTTTTGTAAATTCCATGTTAAAGAGTGTTTTGGGTAAAATCGTTTCATTTGTCGTCCGTGTTTTGAATTGTAATTATTCATATGATTACTTAGATCATGATTACTTAATTCCAGAATATAAAACATGATTTATATATAATATATATTGAGAATATTCATATATATAATAGATCGATAAATGGAAAGAAATACACCGTTCATGGAGATGGTAGGCCGTGCGTACGCATGAACGTTGTTTCTGTTTCCTTATTGAATTGAATGGAATTAATTGGATGACATATATATATATATAAATAAATCTAGTATCATTATGTCATATATTTCATGATTACTTATTATATATACTTTATAATCATTCATGAATGGTTAATCATTGTGAATGAATCTCATCGCGTCGTGGAGACGGTAGTCCGTACGTACGCACAAGCGATGATATCGTTCCCATAATTATTGAATTGAATTGGAGAGGATGATAAAATATATCAGAATCAGTATTATGTTATAAGAATTATGTATATTTATTCTTTACACCATTATACCCATCCAAGTAAGGTGGTGTTGGGAAAACAGATTACACCACGGCGTGGAGATGGTATTCCGTACGTACGCACACGTGGTGATTTCATTTTCCGTAGGATGGCTAGATGATGAAATAAGGTTGTTTCATACTTATAATAACATATCAGTATATTATTGATACTGATGTTATTACTTTATAATTAAACAACTAAAGAAGAATAACTGGAAGAAGAAATAAAGTTGAAAGAATCGGTAACGGACATTACCTCCTCTTTGAAGCGCCTCTTTGAGACCTCCTCTTAGGGAACTAAAATTGGTATTTGAAGTATTCCAAGAGATCTAGTATGTTCTAGGGAAGTGGAGAAGAGAATTTGTCAGGGGTTGGCCGAGATTGAAGCCTCAAAGTGATGTGAGGAAGAGAGGGAGGAGGTGCCCTTTTATAAGGGAGGAGTGGGGCACCTTTGGAAATCTTAAAAATATTAATTTATAATAAATCTAACCCCACATAAAAACCTCTAAAAATGACTCATATTCGAATATTAGATGATCTAGGGTTGTAATATCATCAACCAATAAAATTTATACATGTTAGGAAATTATTTTAAACATTATCAACTTGATTTATCCTTATTTAATCAATTTAATTTTATTTTTGGTAATAAAATTATAAATTTTAAATTATGACAAATAATTACTTATATGTTGTGAATTTTCCACAATTGGTTACTTAATAACATTATAGAACATATAAATGTAAATTAATAATTTTTAAAAAACTTTGTGATTTTTAAGCAATTTTATAATATGTTATTTTTATAAAATAACAATAGTGTCAATTTTGACACTATTCATTTATTTGAATTTAAATAAAATATATAAAGAATATATGTTCGAAAAAAAGCTTTAATAGATTCATAAAATGTCATATGTATCTATAAAATTATTGGAGCACATTAAATAGTTCATATAATATTTATTTTATTATTTTTAAAACCATTTATTTGGTTTATCTCTTAATAAAATAATTACTACAACATTTTTGTATAATTATTTAATATAGTAATTTGTTGCATAAAAATTAAAAATAAAATACTATGACGATTATAAATCTATTAACTCTCACAATAATAATTTTAATCTAATTTATCATCTTAGAATCAAAATATTTAAATTGTTATATTTAATAAATTATGAAGGTGACAACTTTGGCATCATTTAAAATAAAATAATTTAAGTGTCATAATCGGTTTTATAAGGCTCCAAATGGTCAAATATTATACCATTGGATGATTATGGTTTATATTTACATGACCAATAAGTTTTGGTCAGGGTTTTGTGCCTTTTATGGTCACTATTAGTTTAATAAAAACTATATTCTTCATTTTTCACTAGATAATCATTTTCTCCATCACTATTGTGTCACAATTAATGATATTTATTTAATCACTAAAATTTATAAATAAATTCATATAATGTAGATAATTTTATTATCTTTCTGGATACTATTCATGTTCGAAGTTTCATGAATTTTATCACTAAATTAAAATTAATATACTTATAAGATTTAAGAGAGTGACATGTTGTCACTTTCTTTGGTTTTAATAATAATTAAATTATTTTCATGGAAAAATGTCCATTAAATGAATATAATCCGACCCTTAGGTGATATGGGTAGACTTTTAGTCATCCAATAGGATTTTGGTTGGTTTTAGTTTAATTTGTTAATCCTATATTTACCCTTAATTACCCAATTTACCTTTAACTATGGTAAATAAAATTTACCGTAGTTACTATTCATAAGACCCAAAAATAAAAAGTATCTTATTAACATAATTTGGACCCACTGATTCCAAATATGGAATCCATTTTACTAACTTCAAAACCAAATATTTGTAGAAATTAAATTAAAATTAATCACGTTCTTGAAAGAAGATGGATTTTTTTTAAAACATTGCAAAATATTGAATTGATTTAACCTACGAATTCAAGGTAAAATAAATGCTAATGACATATATTATATTAAATTGTAAAAATATATTCTATTTATAATTTAAAACCATTCAATATTATAATTTAATCACATAAGTTATTACGATGAAAAAAGTTGTTTTTAATTAAAATATAACGTGTTTTTACTATTCATTAAAATATGAAAGTTATCAGAAAAATATCAAAACTTTATCCAATGTAAATTTTTATATCCTGATTCAAAAGAAGAATTTTATTTTGTCAAATTGAACTTATAAACATGTCAACAACTAGATTTAAAGTGGGTGCACCATCAAAAGGCGGCAAAACTGCATTTTTTGAAAAATACATATTTTACCTGAAAAATTTATTTTGTTCTTATACCATGTTCTAGAAAATGTGTAAGATGAATAATAATGTTATAAAATTAAAAATTTAGTTAATATTATTCATAACGACTAGTTCATAATAATAATATATCATTGTTTAGTAAAACCCGTTATTGTGAACAACACACGCTATTTAGGAAAGTCGCGATTGCATGTAATGAAAGCCAAGTTAGGGTTGCGTGTTGTGAAAGACTCCTTTCTTGTTTCATATAACAGAATCCAACCATTTTTCATTTATACATTGAATATATATATATATACACACTCAATGTTGCGTAGAATGACTATTATTAAACGAACATAAAATTGTATGTAACATAATAGAAGAATAGTGTTGCGTATACTACAAGCTAATACGGTGTTGCGTATAGCACATGATAATCTTGTTGTAGCTTACAACACAAGACATCAATAAAATTAAAAGAATATTTTTCATAAAATCACAGGGTGTTACTGGCATTTTACAGAAAGATATGTTGTACAAAAACATGTTGGGATGAAGTGGGAGAAAGGAAGCTTGTGGGCCTAGAGCTTGTAGAGGAAACAACAGTGATGGTGAAAAATATTCATGGCCATATCAAAGAAGCTCAAAGAAGCCGAAAAATATATGTTTATAATTGAATGAAATATTTGGTGTTTCCAATGGGAGATCATGTTTTATTAAAATTATCTCCATGGAAGGGTGTTATATGATTTGGGAAGAAAGGAAAACTGAGCCATAGGTACATGGGGTCTTTTGAAATTATGGAAAGAAATGGAGTTATTTCATATCATTTGGCAATTCCCCCTAGAATTTTTAAAGTACACAATGTGTTCCATGTCTCATTATTGGGAAAGTACATGCCAGACCCAACACATGTTCTCACCTCTGAATGTCTATTATTGGAACCTGACATATCTTACTATGAAGAGCCTATCAATATTTTGGACACTAAAGAAAAAGTGTTGAGAAATCAGATGACTTGAATGGAAAAGGTACTTTGAAAAAATCATTAAATTTAAGAGGAAACATGGCAGCCTAAGGAGTTTATGATGAAGAACAACGAAAATCTTTTTGTGTGGTAACATTCTCACAATTTCAAGGTTAAAATTTATTTATGTAGGGGATAATGTAACACCCAATGATTTTGAAAATAAATTTAATATTGAATTCATGAAACAATGTGCCTCTATAAAACATTACTTTATTATAACCTAGTCAGTAAACATAATTTTTCCACCTCTATGTTTTTAATTTCAAAATAATATATACAATGTTGTTTTCAGTAAAATATTTTGAGTCTGATAGAATCAAATTAATTTTTGATGAATAGTAACATACCCATATGAATAGTAATTAATAGTAATGATTGGTAAGTCAGACAAAAAAAATAGAAACTTCACCAACGAATGTATAAATACAATTTAGACATCTTATATGTGATGACATGATCATAATATATGTATTGGTATTTTTGTATGTCATAAAAATTTTAATTATAATTTTATGATAAATTTAATAATATAAAATGGAAATTTATTTTAAATAATTTTAATAATAACTTTATATTTTACCATATTATGGTTATAATATAATTTTATGGGACCTTGATTAATTTTTCAAGGTGTTATAAAATGAGTAATAGTTTTAATGTTGTTTTTTAAAATAAATTATGATTTTATTTAAAAATAAAAATTAAAATATTTAAAAAATTATGTTCAAAAAATGGATTTCATTTTTCAATTCTAAAAATAAAAAAATGGTTTGGGTGAATTTTTGGGATTTTTCTAAAATACTTCAATTTTAGGTGAATAGTAATATATGATAATATTCGATAAATACTAAATACATGATTTATTGAGTTATAGGTGATTTAAAGATGATTTAAGACCACATGGTTTGAACTCACATGCACATATTACTTTTATTGATCACAAGAGTCAATACTATTTGTTGTATTTGAAAAAATAATAAAACAATGAGAAAAATAATGGGAAAACCCTATTCTCCTCCAATATAACCCCCATTCTCTTCACTCCTATCAAGTTTTGTTCCTTGTCTAAATTCTACTCAAATATCCTCCCAAGCTTTTAATACATTTCCAATATCCCTTAGTCTCATAAAAAGTCCAAAACATTTCCATTAAAGAGGATCTCAAGGAAGATTACATCAAGAGGTAAATTCCTCTTTTCATTTCTTTTATTTCAAGTTCTTTTCTTTTATTTTTATTTACTATCCTCCTTTCTTCCAAATGTTTTGATGACTCTCCTACATTACTTGTACTGAAATGGTTTTTTGATAAATTGAGAATTCTTCCGCATCTCTCTTTTCCCCTTCAATTATACTAGAAATGAAAACACCATTAGAGATGTGTTAATTTATCATATTCAAGGATGACATGTTTTAAATTTATATTACCATCTTCAATTATGGTAATAAAACCATTTTTATGGATTAACCAGACTATAATATATGTATTATAACTTATTTAAGGTTCGATAATCCTTTTTTACACATGATAATAATTTATAAATTAAAAACGACTTCATTATGATCAAGAACCTCCGATTAACACAAACAATTGTCAGTACAATTTTATATAAGGATTAATCTTCAGAGTCAATAACCAAATGAATTTTATAAACATTTAATCTTCTATTTATTCACTAATAACATAAAACTTATATTCTAGAAAACCATTCTCATTCTACCAGTTTATCGATACATGAATATAAGTAAACTGATCATGAAAACCAAGGAAGAAAACACTCCCAAAAAATGAAATTGAATCTCTTAACCAATCAAAAGGACATAAATGAACCCAAATAAGGTTATAATAAATATATTAAATGTATATATGGTTATGTAACCATTAAATTATGATCCTAAATTTTATTATTAAGGTTATTATGATCAAGTGAGGAACACCATCAGACTTAAGGTAAGGATTTTCCACCTGAACCTCCATTTTCATTCGGGTTTCTTTTATTGTCTACTTACCTCATTGAAATTATTACTTATTATTATTAAATCCTAATAAATTAAATGTGAGTTCACTTTATATGTTTACCAGCAAGAATTCCTCTTTATTTTATGGGGAGTTACATGTTTTAAAAAGAAAATTCAAAATTCATTCGAAAATACAAGACCGATTTAGGGGAATTTCTCAAATTATTACCTATTATTAAAGGAACTATATTATTCAATGATTTTATAAGAGTGTATTCATATTTTTCAACACTATTACTTATTAGTATGTATTCTTGGAGAAAATATTTTATTAAATAATATATAATATTTCATTTAATGGTTTATGATTAGTTTGAATGTGGATGTTCTATCATAAAACCATCAACCAATTTACTTTGAAAGGTTAGTTTTTATCCCAAGAATTATTCAATATGAATTTATATGTTGTTTATGTTTATCCACATTCATACGAGGAATGTATTTTAATTATTAAGTGACTGGTAGTGCCAACGATAGCTCCTCGATGCATTGATAGGTCCCATGAGACAAACTACGGTCTTGGCACAAGGCCTTGAAAAATGATTATTTATGGTATTTGAACTATGCCCTGATGGTATGGTTATGATGTAAAAAATTATTAATTACCTCATTATGAAAGTAG
This sequence comes from Viscum album, assembly GCA_963277665.1. Lineage (NCBI taxonomy): Eukaryota > Viridiplantae > Streptophyta > Magnoliopsida > Santalales > Viscaceae > Viscum > Viscum album. The sequence continues at coordinate 23,544,274 of OY728132.1, read as the reverse complement.
TAATTGAAACTTCATAAGGTTATTTGACTAGTAGAATACCCATGATTTTAGTTTATTATAGAATTTTTTATTCTTCTCTTATTCCTTCCATAATGTGTTCAAGTTCATTTTTAAAGGCATGTGTTTTTAGTTATTTACCATGCCTAATGTTTAGGTTTATGATCACTTATTCTCTATTACTTAACCTTAGTGAATATTTAATCTCACCCCTTTCTTATGTTTCATTTTCCAAGGACAAGAATAATTTTATTGTGAATGATGTGCCGAAATAAGCTACGAGTTATGGATGTTGTCGAAGGAGTTTCTAAATTGTCTTCCATTTCAAGTTATAATGTTGAAATTATGTATATATCTTGATTCCAAAGCTACTAAACTACTTGGTATGTCATGATTCATATTACTTTTTTATATTCCAATGTAATAAAATAAGGAACCATCTCCGAGCGACTGATATCGAGTCCTTACATTGATTGTCTTGTATTGGATTTTTTTATTCAATGCCAAGGACTATATGCTCTTATTGAGTAGTGAACCTTATCAATACTTGTATTCTGATGGATGTGTGAATGTTTTTCCTCTTCAAAAAAGTGATAAATCTTAAATATTAGGTGAAGGTTTTTATACAAGAAAGATATCATAAAAAATTATTTTTCCGCTTTATCCCTCCCCCTATTAGTGATTATATTGATCCTGGTTGGGACTTTTCAAATTTTATCAGAGCATAATTTCCCTTTGTATACTCTTTTCTTATGATTGGAAAGGGATTTTATTATAGAAAATTTTAATTTTTTGAATATTAAGGGGATTCCAATTTTTGTATGATAGTACTACCATATCTAGAAAGATAGAATATTATGATATATTATGTATCTTGGGTATGTTTTTTTGAATTTTTTAATAGATGCATAAACTACTCTTGTCGAAAATGTTATTCTTACATCTATAGATAAGAAAAATCTATAGAATAAAGGTATTTTGAGAAAGTATAAAATAATTAAGAATTAAATACAAAGGTGAAGAAATAAAAGATAAAAATCTAGAGGCTCATGTATGATGATCTCAAAATGGTTAAGTACAAATCTTTTGGTGACTTTTTTACAAGGGTTAATAATATTTTTATCACTATAATATGACTTGGTGAGAAGCTGAATGTATCAAATACTGTAGAAAATATATTTTTAATTATTCCTAATAATTTTAATTCCAACGTTCTATATTTGTAAGATAGATATCCCTACATTCTATCTTTGTATGACCTTTATAGTAATATCTTTGCATATGAAATTATAATGGAGAAATTTTTAAAAAGAAAAAAACTGATCAAGAAATTTCTTTCAAAGCATCCAAACATGGGAAATCTAAGAATGTTCTTGAAGAAGAATAATATAGTGACTCCAACACAAAAATTTAGTTCAGTAACAATATTAATTAATTCTTGTCCTTATTTTCTAAAAATGTGAAAAAGGTAGAAGAAATTTCAATGGGAATCTTCATCTAAAATTCATTAAATGTGGAGCTATTGGGCATTTTCATGTGAATATTTTCAAAATAAAAAATGAAGATGAAAGTGATAAAGATGATATAAGGTTTACAATATCTTGGAAGAAATTTGTTTACATGTAAAAATATAATTCTTAGAGAAATGATAAAAATTCCAATAAATATAAAAGTATATGTTTTTATATTAAGATAATGAAGGTGAAGAAAAGGAATTTTAAGTTAAAATATTTATTAAATATGTTTGAGAAAATACATTTATTGAAATAGTTAATGACGATGAGTTTGAAATAAGTTATTTTGAAGAATAAGAAACTGATTTAGAATTTCATTTTAAAAGAGAGTTAGAATAATGTATTAGAAATATAGTAATACATGAAAGAGAAATCAAGAAGCTGAAAAAACAATGTTCTACAGTAATAAATAAAAATATTTTCTTTAATAGAAAGGTAATATGGTGGAATATAATGATTTAATGAATATATATTTAAAAAATAATAGAATCACAATGATCATCTTGATGTAATGATAAAGGATACATAGTAAGAGTTGGAACATATTCAAAAAAAATTCTCTAAAGATAAGAAGGGAGTTTCATGTTTCATTGAATTTATCTCAGAAGTTTTTGGAAGTTTTGGGTAGTGTAAACTTGATAAATATAATCAAAATTTATCTTAAAAGGTCGAAAATAAATTTGAAGATATTTCTAAGAACAATAAAGATGAAAAATTATTGTATGTTGTAAAAAAGGAAAATTTGAAAAGTCAAAATTTTTTAAAATTTTAGAGTCGGAAAAAAGTTACTACTACGTTTGATTCTGATGAATTTGGAATGAATTATAAATTAAATAATCATATTTCATGTGGTAAAAGAATTTTTGGGGATTATAAAAGTTTTGATGTGGAATTTAAGAATGTTTTTTATAAACATTTTTAAAATTCCAGATAGTATGGGTGCTTTAGAGGAAAATATTCTCTTTATGGGCATAGTTGGTATTGTCTTGTATTTGGTCTTATAAAAAATACGTGTTGGTTTAATCAACGTCATTACATTTACCCCATGAGTTATAGGAATAAAATATCAAGGGGTATTCAAAACTCTAAATGAAATAAATATGAGAAAATTGTTTTTATTGTTGAAAATAGTTTCTATCCTTTGGAAAGATTTTTTGAATGATGTGAACAACTAGGAAATATTGTTAAACGATATCTTGTTTTTTTAGAAAAATAAAAATATGATTATAAAATATCACAAAATTCAAATGTAAAGTAAGAGAAAAGTAAAGAAAAATTTATTGTCATAGAAAATGGTCTCAAAGCAATCAAAGGATAATGATTCTAATTTTTGGATATTGGCTGCTCATCACATATGAGAGGAGGTTTGGAGAATTTAAAGAATGTGAAATAATTTAAAGAATAAATTGTCACATTTAGTAATGATTAATCTCTCAAAAATAATGACGTTGGATCTATTATTAGTGCGGAATAAATGTTGGAATATAATAGAACCTTATTTTTTGATGGGATAAAAAAAATAATGAGTGTTTTACAACATTTTGATGAATAAAATAATGTTTTTTTTAAATATCGTTTTTGGGAGAAAATTGTTGATGATTGAAAAGTTGTTAAAAGAGGCCAACATGAAAAGGGGAATTTATTCCAAGTTGATGATGTACATAATTCAGGTAACTTACAAATCATTGATGAAAATCAATTGCGTAATAAAAGGTAGGTTCATATATGTTAGAGAAATAAGGTAATGATTTCGAAGTGAGATTGTGTTTATGATATTACTATTATGACAAAAAAAGATATCTATAAGGGCCCATACTTAAAACATTACCTAATCTTGAATTAAATGAATAATTTACATTGAGGATCTTTTAAGGTTTAGAGTTTTAGAGAGTTAGGCCATAACAATTAAATTTCAAAATATTACATAGTAGGCACTTCTACCCAGTATGCATTTTGTTTACAAAACATGAACTCTTGAAAAAAAGTGTCATGTCTAGTTCCATGTTTAAGACAACATGAATTTTCCTTGATCCCATCCTTGACCCTATTCCACATTACGTCCTATGAAAAACATTTCAAAAACATGGGATGAGCATAAAAAGCTCAGTAAGGGATACACAAAGAAGTAAAACTGTTAGTTTTTGAAAATAAGAAGTAAAACATGAATACTTTAACATAAGTAATACTTTTCACCTTTATGAATTAGTAAATACTCTTCATTGAATAAAAGATCATTACTTACTCTTTTGTAACCAAAATATTACTATAAAACCCATATAAAGATCACATAACTTATAAAGGTAACTTGGGACATAAACATACTTAAATGGTATAATCATATGGTCGAATTCCACACATATCACTAAATGGAATAGCCATACGTCTGACTTCCATACCCAATGCATTGGAGGTTATAACGTAACCACTCGTCCTGGTATTCACGGAACCACCCATCATATGATTTTTCACGTAACCACCTGTAAAATGTCCAAGTACCATCAAAACACATAAAATATTTCAAATATAAACATTTCACTAATAACATTTCATTTGAAATCAGAAGAAGTAATTTCAAGATATTGAAATAATCAATCAATTTTGAAAAACCATTTAAAAAAGGATTTTTTGAATCAAACTCTCCCATACCAATTTGAAGCTTTTAATGGAATTATAATTTTAAAACAGTAATGTACATATAAATAAATACTCAAAACCCTTTTTAAAATATGGACATTAAAGATAAAGATTTAGAATGATAAATCTTTAAAACATTTAAAAATGATATTTTTGTTAAAGAGTTTCTAACAAAATGAGAGACTTGTGAATACAAATAATTGCGGAATAACATTTAATCAGAAATTTATATTATCTTGAGAATAAAATTATTCATGATATAATATGTCAAAGGACAATATAGACACCATATAAGATTGTATTTGGTGCATAAAAAAAATGAAGTCTCAATGGAAAGGAAAATGGAGATGAAATCCCTTATAAAAATGGTATCCTTAAATTAAGGATAAATCAATCTCATAATTATGTGTGACAAATATAAATACACCCAATATAAGTGGATATTAAGTTTCAAACAATCAGAGTTCATTCACACATATTCATAGGATGACATATTCAATAAGTACAAGTTGAACCCAAAGAATCGAAATTGGGTTAAGAAGCTCCCTTGCAAAAATTCGACAACCAAACGGCGTCACATTACAATTTAGAAACTGAGTTTATGAGAGAGAAAAGGTTATCCCATCACTTGGACATAATATTTATAGCAATAGGGAAATATAAGAACATATCCCAACATAGGAGGATGTGAATTAAAATATATAACAAAAATAAGTCTTTTATAAAGAGGAGGGCGAATGGTTCCCTTAAAGATTTGGTAATTTAAAAAACATACGACACATGAATGAAGGATCATATAATAAATATTTAAATACTCATAAATGAAAGTATATTAAACAAATAGTACAATCATGGTAATTACATTCACCACAAAAAAGGAAATAGTGGAAAATATAGCATAAATCTCACAGGAATAAAAAGTGAGATGAAACACTTTACCACGTTGTAATCAACTGAGTCGTATGACCAAAAGTTAATAAACACCAAAATAATCACATAATAACAAGATTATAAAGATAATCATGAAAATATATATAAATTTAAGTACACATTACACCAAATGCAATAAATATGTGGTGAGCAATGGAAATCTCACGGAATTGAAAAGTGAGATAAGAAAATCACTTAAAAAAATTCGGCAGCCTAACAGCGCCACTTAAAAATTCTTAAAATGAATTGATGAAAGTAAGAGGGGATATATAATCATATGAAAATACAATTTACAGTATTTTTAATATAAAATAACATCCTCCAACATAAGAACATGGAGCATAAAAGAAATGACACAAAAGAGAGTACTTGAAAAGATAGAGAGAGGTCGGATCCCTTACCTCGTGTCTGACTTGACTCGATCATTCTTTAATCTCATGAATAATAAACTAAAGATAATTTCTACTTTCTTAAGAACCTTTTTCAAGTTTGTTATTCCTTTTATATCACTTATTACCATGGTATAAACATTATGTAATCATTTAATTTAATAATGTCCATTTTGTCGATATTTGGTACTGGAGTCAAAAATGGACTTCTTATAATCACATGTTGTTCATGTGGTCAATGGTTCATTATATCCAGAATTATATTCAAGATTTGGATATCATAAATATCATATATATTAGGTATATACATGTATTTATAATAGTACATAACATTTAGATGTAAGAAATGAAATGCACCGTTCATGGAGACGGTAAGTCGTACGTACGCTTGAACGATACTTTCATTTCTATTTCTTATTTTAATGGAAATAAAAAATAATGATACATAGGAATATTATAATTCCAGTATAATATCATATATAATATCATTAAATCCATCCTTTATACATCCCACATAAGGCATTAACGAATCAAATCACTTTGAGGGGGCGGTAGTCCGCACTTCCTCCAATGAGATTATCGTATTTACCCACTATGGAAAACATAAAGTCATGCTATAAATGGAAAATACAGAATCATAAAGAAAACATAAACATAATATAGATCATATATAAATAAAGTTCCATTATAATGGGCACCCTGAGAGGCGGTTGGAGATATTTGAACAATCATCGTTTCGTGAGGCGTTAGTTTGCCATCGACAGAAACATTATGTTCTTCATCCATTAGATGAAGGTGTCTGTAAGTGTAGCTCTAATAATTCTCATAGAAACATCATAGTATATTTATGATACTTATTTTTTTACAAAAGAAATGAATAAAAAGATTTTAGGGGTTGGAGAAATAAAATAAAAGAAAACCATTTAAGAGAAACCGTTACCTTTAATTTGGGTAACTTCCTTTGGTTTGAACCAAAAGGACTTATTGAAGTGCCTTATGCCTATGTTAAGGATTCTAGGGTACTATAGGGATTTATGGAGCTTAATTGGGGAGAGTTTATACGAGAAAAATGGCTTGAGAGGTCTGAGGAATTGGTTAGAAGTGGTCTATTTTTATAAAGGGGTGGAGGGGCTCTTCAGAAAAGTGTGAAACTATTATTTTATTTTATAATTATATTCGGTTTCTAATGGTCCAAATATCATAAAAGATGTATATAAGATGACTCATGGTCTAAATAAAATCATCCAATCATAATTTGACTTGTTTTGGATATTATTGTAATCATTATAATCTTATTTATTTAAATGATTTATTAATGAGGCAAATACTGCATCATTATTATGTCGTAAATAATTAAATTTATTTGTTGTATAAAAATTATAAAAAAATACCATGATTTTGGAAATAATTTTATGTTTCCAATTAATATTTATAGTCGAAAACATGACTTATATAACACCATAAAAAAATTAATTACTCAAAGATGTTTGTTAATGTCAATTTTGTCTTTACATTAAATTAATTAATCTAAATTGTCATTATCAAACCAAAGTGGCTCAATGGTGTCCCAAAATTGACCAAAAGATGTACATGGTCGTTAATGACTGAGCCAATATGGTTTGGAAAAGTGTTAAGGTAATTTTGAATTATTATAATATTCTTTTTACCTTGAATTAACCTATTTACCTTTAACCGTGGTAAATAAAAGACAAAAGTTACTATTCACCAAAAATTATTTTAATCTTAATGAACTAAATTTTACTTCTTGATAACAACCATTTATGTCGAATTTTTTAAATTCAATTCACAGAAGTGGTAAAATTTCATTCAAATGAAAAAGTCAGTTTTTTTAACTACCAATAAGTGGTTTCACTATTCATTAAAAATTGTAGTTTTTCAAAAAAATTTCAAAAAATAAGCCAAAGATATATTTGATATTCCGAATTAAAAAATAATTTCTATTTTTCCAAATTCAAAACATAGAAGTGGAATTAATTAATTTTAAAATTAATTCTCATTATCAAAACAAATAGCGTGTTTTTAAGAAACAATAACTCTCAAAAGATTGATACTTTGTTTATGTACAATTTCAAAGTGAAATTAACTCCAATGACCAAAATTGGATTAAATGGTAATAATTTATTCTAATTACACTTTAAAACAAATTAAAAAGATAATCTATCCACATAAATAAATTAGATGAAAACACTGTTTTGAATTAAAATATATTTCACTATTCATTAGAAAATGAACTTAATCAGAAAAATTCCAAAAATTTACACAAAGTAAAATTTGACGTACCCAATCTAAAGAAAGCTTTATTTTGGTCAAGTAGAATTTATTAAAGTGACAAAAATTATATTTAATGATGCTTCTCCATTAAAAGGAACTAAATCAGCCTTTTAATGTAAATTATGCTTAAAATTAGATTCATTCACATTTTAAGCCTATAACTTTTATTGGATAAATGTAAATACATTTAACAAACATGTATAATCATATTTTAGTCAGTTTTATTCATTCCCTCCAATACAACAGCTTGGAGTTAACTACCATTTAAAATAATAATATTATATTATTAGTGTGCAATGTAAGATTTCAACGAAACCCGTTGTTGCCTATCAGGCACACTATCGAACATAAAAACCCATTTAAAGAAAAATTAATATTTAATTCACAAATATTAATAAATATAAAAATGTCATACTCTTCATTTATTTGGGATGTTACATCCTTCCCCCCCTTTTTGGGATTGCATCCTCGCAATTTAAAAATTGGGCTCAGGAACTTCATTGAAAGCCCCATATCGAAAAAAAGTCAATAAAACTATCATGTTAAAATAAAGGAAGAGAAGTACAAAGGTTACCCTAGACAAAAGATACTAGGATTCCATGAAAACATGGATATAGAGGAGAAAAAAAAATTTCAAGTTCTGATGGAGAGTGATAGAGAACATGTTTAAGAGAAAGTTAACCACCATAAATTCACAAAATTGTGATGGGTTAAACAGTCATTGATTCCCTAGTAGGAAAAGTTAACAGACAAGGTTTTTGTTTTAAGTTACTTTTAATTAAGGAATTTATTTATGAGCTTAACTAAAAACAGAAGGTAATATACTTACTTATCATGTAGACATTCATATTTTACTAGATTTCTAACACAAACTCATATTTTCTCCAAACGATGAGTATTCAGGATGACTTTTTTTTACATTAAAATTGATATAATCAACTTTGAGAGAATCAAATAATCCACAAAAGGTGAACTATATATTTCCCTTATCTTTAGATATTAAGTAAAACCAAAACGTTTAGAACAATTTCAGATAATCCCTCAAAAGGATAAACTTTTACATAATGAAAAACTACTCTTAATACCCAAAATTTGTCTAACAAAACCCAAAGTTAAACAATGACCATTAAATAAAAATTTGTCCTTAAAATAATTCAAAGTAATCCAAACTAATATTGAAACCCAAATCTCTGAAGGATTTAATCATATAGTATTCCAAGATATATCTTAAAATTTATCTCCAAATAACATTAGTTACTCTAAAAATCTCATATTGAAAAGAAATTAATCTAATCAAATATTCTCCATGCTAGGTTTATAATTTCCATAGATAACCCAACATAAAGTTATTATGGATTCATAAAATCATCTAACTTAAAATAATTAGTCAAAATAATCAGGGACGTCACGTAGTCCATTAGTAAGCGATTAATACCAGTCACACTTTGGTTGTGGGTTTGATTCCCATAGCTTCGTCCAACGCAACAGGTTGTCACACAGTCTGGGTGTTGTCCCTTTTCAAAAACTATAAAATTTTATAACATTCCCAAAAAGAGATAAATTTATCAAAAATAACAATAGCATATTTTAACCATGAAGGTTTTTTAATAACTTTCGTTTTGCATCCCAAAAATTTATTAACCTATAATCTCCTCAAATTCAAGGAATATATAAACCGAAATGGTTCTTTATAACTATATAACCAAAATAAAGCAAAAATATTCCTTGAATAAAATTTTGAGATATCAAACAATAGGTTTACACATACAATAAAAAGTCTTCTAATGTAATTCCCATCATTAAAAGAGCCTTAATACTTTTAAGCATTTCACCACCGTAAAATCTACCATAACTCTTGAATCACTTATATGTTTACTTCTTACACATTCAACATTCTTCATGATAAATTAAAAATTCCTTTTCTACTTATTCTAATATACTTATTTCCTACAAATATAATCATGAATCATATCATAAGATTCAATAATATTAAAACATATGTTAATAAATAATCCATACCATTCATTGGTCGTTGTCAGTTTCTTCATCCTCAATCAGAATGGAATTAGGTACTGGTAAACAAATATTTGTATGATCCTGGTGATCCCATTCACGAAACATCTTCATAGGACACCTGTTTGTATAATAAACATGCACACCCCATTTAAAACATTCAATTGATCCCTTAGAAATAACTTCTCTCCCTTTTCCAGAGTCAACTGGGTGCTTCCTTTTTCCATGGCAGGTTCTTGCTTTATGACATTCATTCCCACATCTATAGCATATTCCCATCCCTTTGATACATTTTCCTAGGTGTTTCTTTCCACAACCTTGACACATAGGTTTCTGAACATACTTACCTTTATGATTATTACCTGAAATTCTGTGTGGATTTGTTTCTCAAATATACGATGCCTTATAAAAATCAACAAGTTTCATGTTTTCAATCATCACTCCTGATAGTTGGTTGAGAATTACCACAAGAGTTATCATTTCATATCTCATTTCATTCAGCTTCTCATTCAGAAAACTGTCACCATTTTCTTTACATCCACTGTTACTTTGGTGCCTTCTAGATACAACCATTTACTAAAACCAAAAAGGTCAGTGTGATTATATCAGTAAAATCATCATATAATATCTTATGAGGTGGATAAATACTTATTCATGTAATCTTAAACTTATTCAAAATAACTAGGACTCTTTCTAATATGCTAACCATTATGGTTATGTTACTTATGCTTTGATAACAGCCTAACCTCTAATGTTGTCTAAACCGACCTCTAATACCTACTATAAGGACTCAGCCTTAAAACATTACATAATCTTGAATTAAATGAATAATTACGATGGAAAATCTTTTAAGGTTTAGAGTTTTAGAGAGTTAGGCCATAATGATTACATTTAAAAATATTACATAGTAGCCACTTCTACCCAGTATCCATTTTTTTTACCAAACATGAACTCTTGAAAATAAGAGTCATGTCTAGTTCAATGTTTAAGACAGCATGAATTTTCCTTGATCTCGTCCTTGACCATATTCCACATTACGTCCTATGAAAAACATTTCAAAAACATGGGATGAGCATAAAATTCTCAGTAAGGGATACACAAATAAGTAAAAATGTATGTTTTTTAAAATAAGAAATGAAACATGATTACTTTAACATAAGTAATAATTATCACCTTTATAAAGTAATAAATACTCTTCACTGAATAAAAGATCATTAATTACCCTTTTGTAACCAAAATATTACTATAAAACCCATATAAATAAAATATAACTTATAAAGGTAACTTGGGACATAAACATAGTTAAATGGAATAACCATACGGCCGACTTCCACACGTATCACTAAATGTAATATCCATACGGCCGACTTCCATACCCAATGCATTAGAGGTTATAACGTAACCACCCGTCCTGGTATTCACGACACCACCCATCATATGGTTTATTACGTAACCACCCATAAAATGTCAAAGTACCATCATAACACATAACATATTTCAAATATAAACATTTCACCAATAACATTTCATTTTCAATCACAATAAGTAATTTTAAGATATTGAAATAATCAATCCATTTTCAAAAACCATAAAAAATGATTTTTGAATCAAAGTGTCCCATACTAATTCGAAGCTTTTAATGGAATTGCAATTTTAAAACATTAATGTACATATAAATAAAAACTCAAAATCATTTTTTAAAACATGTACACTAAAGATAAATATTTAGAATGATAAATCTTTAAAACATTTAAAAATGATATTTTTGTTAAAGAGTTTTTAACAAAATGAAGGACTCTTGAATAAAAATAATTGCGGAATAAAATTTAATCATAACTTTATATTATCATTAGAATAAAGGGATTCATGATATAATATGTCAAAGGACAGTACATACACCATATAAGAGTGGATTTTGTGCATAACAAAAATGAAGTCTCAAAGGAAATGTAAATTGAGATGAAATCACTTATAAAGATGGTATCCTTAAATTAAGGATAAATCAATCTCATAATTATGTGTGAAAAATATAAATACACCCAATATAAGTGGATATTAAGTGTAAGACAATCAGAGGCCATTCAAAAACATTCATAGGATGACATATTCAATAAGTACAAGTTGAACCCAAAGAATAGAAATTGGGTTAAGAAGCTCCCTTGCAAAAATTCGACAACCTAACGGCGTCACATTACAATTCAGAAACTGAGTTTATGAGAGAGAAAAGGGTATCCTATTACTTGGACATAAAATTTACAAAAATAAGGATATATAAGAACATATCCCAACATAAGAATATGTGAATTAAAAGACATAACAAAAATAAGTCTTTTATAAAGAGGAGAGTGAATGGTTCCCTTACCGATTTGGTAATTTACAAAACATACGCCACATGAAAGAAGGATCATAAAATAAATATTTAAATAATAATAAATGAAGGTATATTACACAAATAGTAAAATCATTGGGTGTACATTCACCACACAAAAGGAAATAGTGGAAAATATAGCATGAATCTCACAGGAATAAAAAGTGAGATGAAACCCTTTACCACGTTGTAATCAATTGAGTCGTATGACCAAAAGTTAATAACCACCAACATAATAACAGAATACCATGAGTATAAAGAGAATAATTATAACATATATCAATGTAATTACACATTAAACCACATGAAATAAATAAGTGTTGAGCAATGGAAGTCTAACGGAATTTAAAAGTGTGATAAGAAAACCCCTTACAAAAATTCAGCAGCCTAACAGCGCCACTTAAAAGTTATTCAAGTGAATTAATGAGAGTAAGAGGGGGTCTCTGATCATATTAAAATACAATTTATAGTATGGTTAAAATAAAATAACATCTTACAACATAAGAACGTGTAGCATAAAATAAATGACACAAAAGAGAGTACTTGAAAAGATATAGAGAGGTCTGATGCCTTACCTCATGTCCGACTTGACTCGATCATTCTTTAATCTTCTGAATAATAAACTAAAGTTGATTTTTAAATTCTTAAGAACCTTTTTAAAGGTTATTATTCCATTTATATCACTTATTACCATGTTATAAACTTTATGTAATCATTTAAGTTAATAACGTCCATTTTGTCGATATTTGGTACTAGAGTCAAAAATGGATTCTTATAATGACATGTTGTTCATGTGGTCAATGGTTCATTATATCCAGAATTATATTCAGGATTTGGATATAAAATATATCATATATATCCCGTATATACATGTATTTAAAATAGTACATAACATTTAGAGGTAAGAAATGAAATGCACTGTTCATGGAGACGGTAAGTCGTACGTACGCTTCAACGCTACTTTCATTTCTATTTCTTATTTTAATTGAAATAAAACATAATGATACATAGTTATATTATAATTCCAGTATAATATAATATATAATATCATTAAATCCATCCTTTATACATCCCACATAAGTCATTAATGAATCAAATCACTTTGAGGGGGTGGTAGTCCGCACTTCCTCAAATGAGATTATCGTATTTACCCACTATGGAAACCAAAAAGACGTGATATAAATGGAAAATATAGAAGAATAAAGAAAAAATAAACATAATATATATCATATATAAATATAGTTCCATCATAATGTCCACCATTAGAGGTGGTTGGAGATATTTGAACAATCATAGTTTCGTGAGGCGTTAGTTTTCCATCCACAGAAACATTAAGTTCTTCATCCATTAGATGGAGGTGTGTGTTGTTGTAGAACTAATACTTCTAAAAAAAAATACTAGTATATTTAGGATACTAATTTTGTAAAAAAAGAAAGTAATAAAAATATTTTAGTGGTTGGAGAAATAAAATAAAAGAAAACAATTTAAGAGAAAATGTACCTTTAATTTGGTTAACTTTATTTGGTTTAAGAAAAAAGGACTTCTTGAAGTGACTTCTGCCAAAGTTAAGGCTTCTAGGGTGAGGAGAGAGATGCAGGGAGATTAGTTGGTCAGAGGTTGGACATGAAAAATGTCTTTAAAGGTGTGAGTAATTGGTTAGAAGTGGTCTCTTTTTATAAGGGGGAGGAGGGGCTCTTTAGGAAAGTGTGAAACTATTATTTTATTATATAATTATATTCCGTTTATAATGGTCTGAAAGTCATTAAATATTAAGATATAATGACTCATGGTCTAAATAAAATCATCCAATCAGAATTTTACATGTTTTGGATATTATTTCAATCTTTATAATATTATTTATTTAAATGATTTATTAATGAGGTAAATACTGCGTCATTATTATGTCATAAATAATTTAATTTATTTGTTGTCTAAAAATTATAAAAAAATACCATACTGTAAGAAATCATTTTATATTTCAAATGAATATTTATAGTCGAATATATGACTTATATAAAACAATATAAAAAACAATTACTCAAAGATTTTTGTTAATTTCAATTTTTCCTTTACATTAAATTAATTAATCTAAATTGTCAATATCACACCCATGTTGCTCAATGGGGTCCCAAAATCGACCAAAAGATTCCCATTGTCGTTAATGACTCAACTACTATGGTTTGGACAAGTGTTAAGGTAATTTTGAATTATTATAATATTCTTTTTACCTTGAATTAACCTATTTACCTTTAACCGTGGTAAAAAAAAGTCAAAAATTACTATTCACTAAAAAATATTTTCATCTTAATGAACCACATTTTACTACTTGATAACAACCATTTATGTAGGATTTTTTAAATTCAATTCAAGGAAGTGGTAAAATTTCATTTAAATGGAAAAGTCAGTTTTTTTAACTACCACTAAGTGGTTTCGCTATTTATCAAAAATTGAAGTTTTTCAGAAAAATACTATAAAATAAACCTAAGATATATTTGATATTCTGAATTCAAAAATGATTTCTATTTTTCCGAATTCAAAACATAGAAGTGACATTAATTAATTTTAAAATTAATTCCTATTATTAAAACAGATAACGTGTTTTTAAGAAACAATAACTATCAAAAGACTGATACTTGTTTATGTCCAATTTCAAAGTGAAATTAATTCCAATGACCAAAATTGGATTAAATGGTAATAATATATTCTAATTACACTTTAAAAAAATTAAGAAGATAATCTAACCATATAAATAAATTATATTAAAACACAGTTTTGAGATAAAATATATTTCACTATTCATTAGAAAATGAACTTTATCAGAAAAATTCCAAAAATTTACAAAAAGTAAATTTTGATGTCCCAATTCTAAAAAAAGATATTATTTGGTCAAATAGAATGTATTAAAGTGACAAAAATTATATTTAATGAGAGTTCTCCATTAAAAGGTGGTAAATCGGCCTTTTAATGTAAATTATGCTTAAAATTAGATTCATTCACATGTTAAGCGTCTAACTTTTTTTGGAAAAATGTAAATAGATTTAAAAAACATGTATAATCATATTGTAGTTATTTTTATTCATTCCCGCCAATAAAATAGCTATGAGTTAACTACCATTTAAAATAATAATATTATATTATTAGTGAGCAGCGTAAGATTTCAAAGAAACCCATTGTTGCGTATCAGGTACGCTATTGAACCGAGCAACCCATTTAAAGTAAAATTAATATTTAATTCACAAATATTAATAAATATGAAAATTTCATATTCTTCAATTATCCAGGATGTTACATCCTTCCCCCCTTTTGGGAATTGTGTCCTCGCAATTTAAAAATTGGGCTCAGGAACTTTATTGAAAGCCCCATATCGAAAAAAGTCAATAAAACTATCACTTTAAAATAAAGGAAGGGAAGTAAAATGGTTACCCTAGACAACAGATACTAGGATTCTGTGAAAACATGGATATGGTGGAGAAAAAAAACCTTCATGTTCTGATGGAGAGTGATAGAAAACATGTTTAGGAGAAAGTTAACCACTAGAAAGTCACAAACTTGTGATGGGTTAAACAGTCATTGATTCCCTAGTAGGAAAAGTTAACTGAAAAGGTTTTTGTTTTATGTTACATTTCATTAAGGAATTTATTTATTAGCTTAAATAAAAACATAAGGAAATATACTAACTTATCATGTATACATTCATCTTTTACTAGATTTATAACACAAAATCATATTTTCTTCAAACGATGAGTATTCCAGATGACGTTTTTTTTACATTAAAAGTGCTACAATCAACTTCGAGAGAATAAAATAATCCAAAAAAGGTGAAATATATATTCCTCGTGTCTTTAGATATTTACTAAAGCGAAAAAGTTTGGTACAAGATCATATAATCCTCCAAAAGGATAAACTTTTACATAATTAAAAACTACTCTTAATCTCCAAATTATTTCTAACAAAACCCAAAGTTCACCAAAGACCATTCAATAAAAAGTTGTCCATAAAATTATTCAATGTAATCAAAACTATTATTGAAACCCAAATTTCAGAAGGATTTAATCATATAGTCTTCCAAGATATATCTTAAAATTTATCTCCAAATAACATTAGTTACTCTAAAAATTTTAAATTGAAAAGAAATTAACCTAATCAAATATTCTCCATGATAGGTTAATCATTTCCATAGAAAACCCAAAATAAAATTATTATGGATTCATAAAATCATCTAACTAAAAAAAATTAGTCAAACTAATCATGCACTTCATGTAGTCCAGTGGTTGGTGATAAATACCAGTCACACTTTGGTTATGGGTTCGATTCCCATAGCTTCATCCGACGCAACGGGTTGTCACACGGTCTGCGTGTTTTCCCATTTCCAAAACTATATATTTTTATAACATTTCCAAAAAAAGATAAATTTATCAAAAATAACCATAGAATATTTTAACAATGAAGGTTTTCTAATAACTTTCATTTTTCGTCCCAAAAATGTATTAACCTATAATTTCCTCAAATTCAAGGAATATATAAACCGAAATGGTTCTTTATAAATATATCCACAAAAGAAAACACAATTATTCCTTGAATAAAATTTTCATATATCAAACATTAGGGTTAGACATACTATAAAAAGTCTTCTAATGTAATTCCCATCATCAAAATAGCCTTAATACTTTTAAGCATTTCACCATCGTAAAATCTACCATAACTCTTGAATCACTTATATGTTTACTTCTAACACATTAAAAATTATTCATGATCCATTAACAATTCCTTTTATACTTATTCTAAAAAAATTCTTTCTTATAAACAGCTTCATGAATCATATAATAAGATTCAATAATATCAAAACATATGTTAAGAAATAATCCATACCTTTCATTGGTCGTTGTCAGTTTCTTCATCCTCAATCGGAATGGCATTAGGTATTGGTAACCAAATATTTGTATGATCCTAGTGATCCCATTCCCGAACCATCTTCGTAGGACACCTTTTTGTATAATGAACCTACACACCACATTTAAAAAATTCAATTGATCCCTCATAAATAACTTCTTTCCCTTTCCTAGAGTCAAGTGGATGCTTCCTTTTTCCATGGAAGGTTCGTGCTTTATGACCTTCATTCCCACATCTATAGCATATTCTCGTCCCTTTGATTCATTTTCCTAGGTGTTTCTTTCCACATACTTGACACATAGGTTTCTGAACATACTTACCTTTATGATTATTACCTGAAATTCCGTGTGGATTTATTTCTCGAATATACGATGCCTTCTAAAATTCACCAAGTTCCATGTTTTCAATCATGACTCCAGATAGTTGGTTGATAATAACCACAAGAGTTGTCATTGCATCTCTCATTTCATTTATTTTCTCGTTAAGAAAACTTTCAAATTTTTCTTTACATCCTCTGTTACTTTGTCTCCTGCTAGATCCAGCCATTTACTAAAACCAAAAAGGTCAGTGTGATTATATCAGTAAAATCATCATACAATATCTTATGAGGTGGGTAAATACTTATTCATGTTATCTTAAACTTATTCAAAATAACAATGAATCTTTCTAATATTCTAACCATTATGGTTATGTTACATATGCTTATATAACACCCTAACCTCTAAAGTTTTCTAAATTGACCTCTAATACCAACTATAAGGACCTGACATTAAAACATTACATAATCTGGAATTAAATGTATAATTAACATTGAGGATATTTTATGGTTTAGAGTTTTAGAGAGTTAGGCTGTAACAATTACATTTGAAAATATTACATAGTAGGCACTTCAACCAAGTATCCATTTTTTTTACAAAACATGAACTCTTGAAAAGAAGAGTCATGTCTAGTTCCATGTTTAAGACAACATGAATTTTCCTTGATCCCATCCTTAACCCTATTCTACATTATTTCCTGTGAAAAACATTTCAAAAACTTGGGATGAGCATAAAAAGCACAGTAAGGGATACAAAAAGAAGTAAAACTGTTAGTTTTTCAAAATAAGAAGTAAAACATGAATACTTTAACATAAGTAATACTTTTCACCATTATAAAGTAGTAAATACTCTTCACTGAATAAAAGATCCTTACATACCCTTTTTTAAAAAAAATATTACCTTAAAACCCATATAAATAACACATAACTTATAAAGGTAACTTGGGACATAACCATACTTAAATGGAATAACCATACGGTCGACTTCCACACATATCACAAAATGGAGTATCCATATGGCCAACTTCCATACCCAATGCATTGGAGGTTATAACGTAACCACCCGTCCTGGTATTCACGATTCCACCTGTCATATGGTTTATCATGTAACCACCCATCAAATATCCAAGTACAATCATATCACACAAAATATTTCAAATATAAACATTTCACTAATAAAATTTCATTTTCAATCACAAGAAGTAATTTCCGGATATTGAAATAATAAATCCATTTTCAAAAACCATTTTAAAAAAATATTTTTGAATCAAAGTGTCCCATACCAATTTGAATCTTTTAATGGAATTATAATTTTAAAACATTAATGTCCATATAAATAAATACTCAAAACCATTTTTTAAAATAGGTACATTAAAGATAAATATTTAGAATGATAAATCTTTAAAACATTTAAAAAGGATATTTTTGTAAAAGATTTTTTAAAAAATAAGAGACACTTGAATACAAATAATTGCTGAATAACATTTAATCATAACTTTATATTATCATTAGAATAAAGGTATTCATGATATCATATGTCAAAGGACAGTATATACACTATATAGGAGTGGATTTGTTGCATAACAAAAATGAAGTCTTAATGGAAATGTAAATTCAGATGAAATCCCTTATAAAGATGGTATCCTTAAATTAAGGATAAATAAATCTCATAATTATGTGTGAAAAATATAAATACACCCAATATAATTCGGTATTAAGTGTAAAATAATCATAGGTCATTCACATAGATTCATTGGATGAAATATTCAATAAGTACAAGTTGAACTCAAAGAATTGAAATTGGGTTAAGAAACTCCCTTACAAAAATTCGAAAACCTAACGACGTCACATTACAATTCAGAAACTGAGTTGATGAGAGAGAAAAGGGTATCCCATCACCTGGACATAAAATTTAAAGAAATAAGGATATATAAGAACATATCCCAACATAAGAAGATGTGAATTAAAATACATAACGAAAAAGAAGTCTTTTATTAAGAGGAGGGTGAATGGTTCCCTTACCGATTTGGTAATTTACAAATCATATGTCACATGAAAGAAGGATAATAAAATAAAGATTTAAATAATCATAAATGAAATTATATTACACAAATAGTACAATCATGGTAAGTACATTCACCACACAAAAGGAAATAGTGGTAAATATAGAACTAATCTCACAGGAATAAAAAGTGAGATGAAACCCTTTACCACGTTGTAATCAACTGAGTCGTATGACCAAAAGTTAATAACCACCAACATAATCACAGAATACCATGAGTATAAAGAGAATCATGACAATATATATCAATGGAAGTACACATTACAACACATGCAATAAATAAGTGGTGAGGAATGGAAATATCACAGAATTGAAAAGTGAGATAAGAAAATCCCTTACAAAAATTCGGCAGCCTAACGACGACACTTAAAAATTATTAAAATGAATTGATGAGAGTAAGAAGGGGTATCTCATCATATAAAAATAAAATTTACAGTATGTTTAATATAAAATAATGTCCTCCAACATAAGAACATGGAGCATAAAATAAATGACATAAAAGATAGTACTTGAAAAGATAGAGAGAGGTCAGATCCCTTACCTCGTGTCCGACTTGACTCGATCATTATTTAATATCCTGAATAATAAACTAAAGTTAATTTATACTTGATTAAGAAACTTTTTCATGTTTATTATTCCTTTTATATAACTTATTACCATGTTATAAACATTATGTAATCATTTATGTTAATAACGTCCATTTTGTCGATATTTGGTACTAGAGTCAAAAATGGACTTCTTATAATCACATGTTGTTCATGTGGTCAATGGTTCATTATATACAGAATTATATTCATGATTTGAATATCATATATATCATATATATCGAATATATACATGTATTTATAATAGTACATAACATTTAGAGGTAAGAATTGAAATGCACCGTTCATGGAGACGATAAGCCATGCGTACCCTTGAACGCTACTTTCATTTCTATTTATTATTTTAATGGAAATAAAACATAATGATACATAGGTATATTATAATTCTAGTATAATTCCATATATAATATCATTAACTCCATCCTTTATAAATCCCAAATAAGGCATTAACGACTCAAATCACTTTAAGGGGGTGGTAGTCCGCACTTCCTCAAATGAGATTATCATATTTACCCACTATGGAAACCATAAAGGTGTGCTATAAATGGAAAATACAGAAGCATAAAGAAAACATAAACATAATATATATCATATATAAATACAGTTCCATCATAATGTCCACCATAAGAGGCAGTTGGAGATATTTGAACAATCATCGTTTCGTGGGGCGTTAGTTTTCCATCCACAGAAACATTTTTTTCTTCATCTATTAGATGGAGGTGTGTGTAAGTGTAGCTCTAATACATCTCATTCAAAAATCCTAGTATATTAAGGATAATTATTTTTTTACAAATTAAATTAATAAACAGATTTTAGGGGTTGTAGAAATAAAATAAAAGAAAACAATTTAAGATAAACTGTAACCTTTAATTTGGGTAACTTCCTTTGGTTTGAAGCAAAAGGACTACTTGAAGTGCCTTCTGCCTAAGGTAAGGCTTCTAGGGGGAGGATAGGGATGTAGAGAGATTAATTTGACAGAGTTTGGACAATCCAAATGACTTGAGAGGTGTGAGGAATTGGTTAGAAGTGGTCTCTTTTTATAAGGGGGAGGAGGGGCTCTTTAGGAAAGTGTGAAACTATTTTTTATTATATAATTATATTCAGTTTATAATCGTCCAAAAATCATTAAAGATGAAGATAAAATGACTCATGGTCGAAATAAAATCATCCAAGAAGAATTTTGCATGTTTTTCATATTATTTTAATCATTATAATATTATTTATTTAAAAAATTTATTAATGAGGTAAATACTGCATCATTATTATGTAATAAATAATTTAATTTATTTGTTGTCTAAAAATTATAAAAAAAATCCATGATGTAGGAAATAATTTTATATTTACAATGAATATTAATATTCTAAAATATGAATTATATAACACCATATAAAAATTAATTACTCAAATATTTTTGTTATTGTCAATTTTGTCTTTACATTAAATTAATTAATCTAAATTGTCATTATCACGCCCAAGTGGGTCAATGGGGTCCCCAAAATCGACCCAAACATGACCATGGTCGTTAATGACTCAAAAAATAATTTTTGGACAAGTGTTAAGGTAATTTTGAATTATTATAATACTCTTTTTAACTTGAATTAACCTATTTACCTTTAACCGCGGTAAATAAAAGACAAAAGTTACTATTCATCAAAAATTATTTTCATCTTAATGAACCACATTTTACTTCTTGATAACAACCATGTATGTTAGATTTTGGAAATCCAATTTATATAAGTGGTAAAATTTCATTTAAATGAAAAAGTCATTTTCTTTAACTACTACTAAGTGGTTTCACTATTCATCAAAAATTGATGTTTTTCAGAAAAATACCAAAAAACCAGCCTAAGCTATATTTGATATTCCGAATTCAGAAATGATGTCTATTTTTTAAATTGAAAACCTAGAAGTGGCATTAATTAATTTTAAAATTAATTCTCATTATCAGAATAAATAGCGTGTTTTTAAGAAACAATAACTATCAAATGATTGATACTTGTTTATGTCCAATTTCAAAGTGAAATTAAATAAAATGACCAAAATTGAATTAAATGGTAATAATATAATCTAATTACACTTTAAAACCAATTTAAATGATAATATAACCATATAAATAAATTAGATTAAAACACAGTTTTGAATTAATATATATTTCACTATTCATTAGAAAATGAACATTATCAGAAAAATTCCAAAAATTTACCCAAAGTAAATTTTGATGTCCCCATTCTAAAAGAATATTTTATTTGGTCAAATATAATGTATTAAAGTGACAAAAAATTATATTTAATGAGGGTTCTCCATAAAAGGCGGTAAATCGGCCTTTTAATGTAAATTATGATTAAAATTAGATTCATTCACATTTTAAGCCTCTAAATTGTATTTGATAAATGTAAATACATTTATCAAACATGTATAATAATATTTTAGTTAGTTTTATTCATTACCACCAATAAAACAGCAAGAAGTTAACTACCATTAAAAATAATAATATTATATTATTAGTGTGCAACGTAAGATTTCAAAGAAACCCGTTGTTGCATATCAGGTACACTATCGAACATAGAAACCCATTTGAAGTAAAATTAATATTTAATTAAAATTTATTAATAAATATGAAAATGTCATATTCTTCATTTATCCGGGATGTTACAATATCAATGTTGTTCATTTTGGTAGGAAAGGAAGATTACAAACTCTATGCACAAGATGGTTGAAATCCATTCAACTTGTTCCTAGAATTGATTAATTTTGATATTTGTGGGGCAATGAGTAAACAGTAAAATTTTGAAGATAATTACATTATTTCTTTCATTTATGATTTTACTCATATAATTTATGATTTGTATCTAAAAAAAATCCGAATATCTGAATTTTTTTAAGAGTTTCATGAGAAGAGCTGAAAAGGAATGTGGATATTCTATGAAGAAGTTACGAACTGATAATGGTGGTGAATACAAGAATGTATAATTCAAAATTTATCATGAAAAACATAGAATATTCCATGAGTTTAGAGGGATATACACACTATATAATAATTGGGTCACTAAAATAAGGAATAGAATTTTGGTAGATATGGTTCATATACAGTTGATTGAGCATGGTATTTCTCATTATAAAAGGAGGAAAGCAATGAGTACAAATGTTTATATTAAAAATCGGTGTTTCTAGTAACCATGTTCAAATATAATTCTATATGAAATACTATACAATGTAACTCCATGATTGAAACAATTAAGATTTTTTTGGAGTACCTCTATCATAAAGATCAATGTTAGAAATCTTGGAATGTTTTAACATATAGGGGAAGATGGAATATTTCTTGTATATTCATTTGATGATAGGGGATATAAATGTTCCAACAATGAAATATAAAATATAATTTATAATATTGATGTAAAAATTATTTAAAAAGATGAGGAAGCTATTTTATAAACCAATGAATAAAAAGAAGATATAGAATAAAAAAGATTTATTATTGATGGACAAGAAAATAATACAAAATGTGCTGATTCAATAGAGATGGAGAAATCTGACTCAGCTATTTATAGTTATGAGGAAGAACATCATGCATATAATACTTGGTTGAGGAAACCAGTGTAACATGAAAACATCACTGGTGACCAGAAAAAAAAGTTTAAACCAAGAATTATATCAAAGGTTAGTACACATACTTATTTAAATTAAAAATTATGACTAAAATATGTTAATGGATATTTTGAGATTTAGTAATGGATTAATTTTATGAATGAAGAGTTGGATCATATTGAGCAGAATGATACTTGGGAAATTCTACCCAAAGAAAATGAAAAAAATTTATTATTAAAAAGTGGGTATCTTGAAAAAAATTGAATGAAGATGGAGAAGTTATAAAAAAAATTAATTATTGTATTGGAAAGGTTACTAATATATTGAAGGGATTGATTTTGGCAAGACTTCTACTCCAGTAGGAAGGTTTTGAAAAATTATAATCTTTCTTACAATTTCTTCACAATAATTCTATAATATTTTTTAGATGGATTTTAATTCAAATTTTCTGAATGGAGAGCATAATGAAGATATTTATATTCAACAAAAATGAGGCTTAATAATTTGATAAAATGAGAGTTATATATGTTTTATGAATAACGATTTATATGGGTTAAATCAATCTCAGAGAGCTTTGTATTCCAAATTAGATGCATGATTAAGGAAGTTGTAATTAATAAAGGGAAGTGATTATTGTAATATCTATATCAAATAAAATTAGGATATTTATCTCCTTTTTATTGTGCAAGTTTATGATATTATCATTATTGGGAATGATGAAAGACCTTTTTAAAGGTTTTCATAAGAGATAAATAAGTGGTTTGAAATGTCCATGCTTGGTTAAATAAAATATTTTCTTGGCCTAAAAATATAAAAAGGAAGAAATGCATTTTTATTTCTAAATAGAAGTATGCTAAGTAACTTCTTAAGAAGTTTTTCATGTAGAATTAAAATCCTATTTCAACACCAACTTCAATGGGAACCATGTTGTGTAATGACAGATAAGGAAAGAAAGTTGATTCTAAAAAGTTTTGAAAGATGATTAGAAATTTTTTATAATTGATTAATTGAGCCCAGATATTTTGTATTTTGTTACATTGTATGCAATATTAATATTTAATACAATGTAATAACATCTCATGGACGAAAAAAATTCCCAGATATATAAAAGGAACAATCTATTTTGGAATAAGATAAGATAGCTCATGATGAATGGATTTGTCTGGGTATACAGATGCTAATTGGGAAGGATGTGTAGATGATAGAAGATCCAAATCTAATGGAGTTTTCTTTCCAGGGGAAATTATTTTTAGATGGCATAGTAAAAAAGAAAAAATTAAATAACTCCATGCATGGATGAAGAAGAATATGTTTTCACCACTCAAGGTACATCACATCTTATGTGGATGAAAACTCAGTTCATAGATTTGTTAGTTGAAATCAACTTACCATTTCTCTTGAGATAGGATAATTATAGTTATAAAAATCTCACAAGATATATAGTAAAACATTATCCTTCCAAACATATTGATATTAAATATAACTTCATCAATGATCTTGTGGAGAATAATGAACTCAAGATGGAGTATGTTCCTATAATGGAACAAGTTACTGTCATTTTTAAAAAATCGTTTCTGAAAGAATCTTTTTACAGACTGAGGATGAACATGGGTGTGCAAACACATTATCTTCAAGGTTGAGGTATTTTTTTCTATCACATCTCCCATATTTTATTTGGATAATATTATCATGGGGGAAAATTATGGCTCACAAATCTATCCATTGGTATACACTAAACCTTTTAAGGAAGAATTTATAAAGCGGGATTTTTTGGTAATTTATGAACACAACATGTAAGTGTGTGAACTATTCTAATAGTTTTTGAATTTATTCTAGGAATATTGTTTTTATAATAAATTGAAATAATTTTGTTAATGTGAAATGTTTGATGTTTAAGAAGAAGTTAAATATGTTACTTAACTTATAAATAGTATGGTTTTTCTATCAATGATTCTTGTGACCTATAATGACCTCACTAATCTAGGCTTAGAAGTTTTGATGATGTATCCATAGATCAAGTTACAACGTTTCAAGGTTTAATGAACCTTGGTTGATAATAAAATACAAAGGGGAAGATTTTAGGGACCAAGTTTTATGGAAGTTATTTTATGATGTTATAAGATGTTTTTTCTAATTATTTTTTATTTTTTTTCATTATAAAAAATTACTTCACTTCATAAATGTTGATGATTAGGAGAAAAGGGTAATATAATAATATGATCATACATAATTTTTGTAATAAAGTACATAACTTTTAGTTTTTTATAGAGAGGTTTTTTGGATAAAATGGTTTTTAAACACAGATTGTGCCCAGAATAATGTTTTCGATAGAGGTGATAAGTTGTATCAAATTTAGAATGTATTTTCAGATTTTTGACGCTAAATATGAGGTGGCTCTTCTGTGAAAAATGTTCTTAATATCATATGTTGTCTAAAAAACTTGTGATCCAATATTTTTGAAAGAAATGAGAAGGAACATTTTTCTAAGTCAGATGATTCTAGGTCGATATCAATGTTCATAAAAATCATGAAGAATTAATGGTACACGAATGTTTTTAGAATAAAATTGAATGTTAAGTCTATGTAATTTGTTTTTAGATCATCGATTTTAGTTTTCTAGATGCAGAAGATGTTTGGTGTCATTGTGTTGAATTCACTAAAGTCAATTGTTTTTGAGAAGTGTTGATCAATCAATTAATAATATAGTATAACCCATTGGATTAGACAATTATTTAAATGAACCATATGTTATTGAGGTTAAGAATGAAGTTGTTGTTACTTATGGTCTATTAGACTCATCATGCCACTGATCTAACATAAATTCAAGGACACTGATAATACATTAGATTATGAATATCACCTGAGGAAGAAAAGAGTTATTGAGTGATAAAATGGAGAGAATTCATTAGTATCAATGAATAAAAAGGGTTTTAGAGGTTGATCAAATGGTTTATGTAAAAATATTAGTCATCCATATTCATTTAATCATTAGAGTGTAGTCTTAAAGTTTTTTATTTTTATTTGGCTAAGAACATAAGTCATGATTTTTTTAAATTGGGTCAAGAGTAATTAGACAAGTCTTGACCCCAATCTTTCAAATGAGGAATAGAGATTGATTTATCAAACACATAATGAAACTGATAAGTCACTAATTTCTATACTTAATTGATTTTTGTTTTCATTAGTATGAGTATTTTTTTAAAAAATAAAGTATATGTGAACAAAAGTTAAACTTGTTTCTAGACTATTGTTGAAGGGTTTTGGGGTATTTAGAAGTTTCAATGATGTTTGTAAAAAAATAGTTAAACCAATCGACCAGACTAAGAAATTCAATCATAATTCCAAAGTGATTGAGTAGAGAAATAGTAGCGAGAAATAAAATGTAAAAAAGATGAAGTCTAAAGAAGTTGCAACAATTTTTATGGAAGGACATATTTTTTTGGTTTGGAGTATAAGAAATAGAAGTCTTTAGTTTTATTTAGGTTCAATCAAATAAAGTGTATTAGAATATAAAATTGTTTTGATTTGTAGAATTAATTGTATATTCTAATAAGGATTAATTCATACTAATATTCATGAATATTATAGAAGAATACATATGAGTTAAATAGAACTGAGGTGGTCAGAAATGAAGTTTAAATGAAATTGAAATTTGAGATTATAAAATCTGGTTTAGTGGGAATTTTGAAATTTTTTCCCACCCATTTTAATTCAGAAGAACCTATAAATAGAGGTAAAAGTACAACATTATATAACACTATTCACATATAGGAGATAGAGAAATAAAACTAGTTTTTTTAAGGTATAATTGGTAGAGAAATGTTTTTGGGAATATTTTACTAGAGAAACATTTCCGAAAAAGGGATGTGTGATAAAGAAGTTATGGTCAAGGTTTTTCAAATCATACCTAAAATTAGACTGATAGTTTTGGGGAATTTATTATGTGATTCTGAATTTTTTCTAGACTATTTATTCTCTCTTTGTTTCTAGACTAGAGTATCAAATTTAATAATCAATGTAATCCATTGGATTGAGTTTTTTATGAGGTTTAAAGAATTTGTTCCTTCCTGCTTCTAGGTAAGAATGTGAAGAATTATTTTCCAATGTTTTACAAAATTGGAAGTTATTGAAGCAACAAAGTTTAATTTTAGGAACTAACTAGTTGAGGTTTATTAATTTTTTTAAAAAAATAAATTTACATCATTCATGATAGAGGAAACACAAGAATTATTTTATTGATCGTAACCCTACACAAGTTTAAGGGTATCTACGATTTGTAGCATCAATACAAAGGGATGGTTTTATAGTAGATTTTATGGTATTGGATTTTTCAATACATTCTAATGATACTTTACTCTTATTGAGTAGTGAAACGTATATATAATATCATTACTATGGATTTTTGAATGTTTTTTTAAAAAAATTGATAATTATTTAATAGGATGTAAAGGATGTTGTACAAGAAACATAACATAAAAATAAAAAGATATCACTGATTCACCCCTCCCCTCTCAATTATTACATTGATCTCGGTTGTTCCTTTTCAATTTTTATTAGAGATAATGTTCAATTCTATTAATCTTTACTAATGTTTTTGAAGATAAGTTACTATGGAGAATTTGAATTGTGTTAATGGTAAGGGGATTCTATTTTTTGATTAAAAGTACTATCATATCTAGAATTATATAATTGTTCTACATCTTATTTCTTTTACATATGATTTTATGGAAGCTGGTACATATGAATTTCCCCTCTTGTTGAAAATATTCCTCTTATATATGTGGATAAAAAAAATCTTATGAATGATGGAAGAGATTTCCATTCATACTATCATCTATTTCTGAAATTGAATTCCTTATATAAATGTGAGTTATAACTACTAAAGGTGTCTTGGAAAAGTAAAAAAAATAACTAAGGAAAAGAGAAGTTAAAGTTAGAAAATATTCAAATATAGAAGCTAAAGTATAAAGATCTCAAAAGGGGTGAGAATTAATCTATTGGTTACTTCTTTAAAAGGATGAATAATATTGTTAGAACCATAATATGTCTTGGTGATAAACATGATGATTCAAATATTGATGAAAATATCTTGTGAATGATTCATAAGAGGTTTCATTAAAAAGTTTCATCTTTGGAAGATGGAGATCCTGCCACTCTATCTTTAGAAAAGCATTATTATACTCTTATTACATATGAAATTGAAAGGGATAAAGTTATGAAAAGAAAAAATAGGCTAACTGAGAAATTTCCTTCAAAGATGAAAAGTAGGGGAAATTTAATAAAATTATTAAAGAATAAAATGATAGTGAATCCATCACCAACAAATGAGGTAAGTAAAAATCATCATTTATTATTGTACTTATTTTAAAAATGTGAAAAGTGGTACAAGAAATTACATAGGGAAGTTACCTCAATTTTTTTTGAATGTGGTGTTGATGAGAATTTTTTTACAGAATTATCCCTAAAGAAAAGAATAAATATTAAAGTGATAAAGATGATATAAGTCTGAAAAGATAAAATAATGATGAAGAGTTTGAAATTATTTATTCTAAAAAATAAAATAATTATTTCTAATTTCATCTGAAAAGATAGATGAATTTTTTTTAGATAAAGTTAGTAAGACATGATAGATAAATGATGAATTTAAAAATGTTAAATTCTATAGAAAAAAAGAAACCATTCTTGAAGAAAAGGGTATATTTCTAGAAGATATTGATTTCTTTAATAAAATCTAGAAAAAAATAATTTGAATAAAAATCTTCATGTAATGGAAAAATCTGAGGTTGATATGGTACATATCCAACAAATTTTCACTAAAGCTAATCAGGGAGTTACAAAATTCAATAACTCTATAATGGAAGTTCAAAAAATTTAAGGAAAGTTTTATCCTGATAAATATTGATAAAAAACATCTTTAAAGGCTGAAAGTAATGTTGAAGATTCTACTAAGAATATTAAATCTAAAAAAGTTATGTATGTTTTCAAAAAATAAAGTTAAAACATCATTAGTTTCTAAAATTTCAAAATATGAAAAAAATGATTCAATTACTTTGGATTATAATGAATTTACAATGATGACCAAATTGATGAAGAATATTTCATGTGATAAAACAAAGTCCTGGTCTCACAATATTCTGATTTGTAAGGTGAGAAAGTTGTTGATAAACATGTTTACAATTCCAAACAGTATATAAGCTACATATTAAAATACTCATTCTATGGGTATTTCTGGTATTATAGTGGATTGTTTCATAAATAAATATATGTTCGTTTAATAAACAACCTTATAAATACCCCATGAGTTATAAGAAGGCTATTTAATGTGTGAATCAATCCTCTTAAATAAATAATTCTGAGAAAGTTGTTCTGAAAGATAAAAATAGGTTCTAACATTTAGAAACTTTTTTTGAAATATGTGAACAACCTATAAATATTACTAAAGGATGTATTATTTTTCCACCATCACAACAATATGTTTATAAAAGTTATCAAAATTTTTATATGAAGGAAGATAAAGTGAAAGAAAAATCTCTTTTTGTAGAAACTCCTCTCAAAGTTACAGAAGGAGAATGACCCTATATAATGGATAGTGGGAGCACATAAAATATGAATAGAGATTTGAAGCTATTGATGAATGTAAATGACTTTAAAGAAGGAACAATTAAAATTTTAAATTATGAAAATATTATAATCAAATGTCTTGGATCTGATATTATTGGGGAATAAAAGTTGAAACTGTTCAAATCCTTGTTTTTTGATTGGTTGAAACATAACTTTTTGAGTGTTTTAAAACACTTTGATGAAGGAAATACTTCTTTATAAATGATGTTTTTTCTGAAATATTTCAATATGGAAAATTTGAAATAAGAGGCTAAATTTTGACATTACAAAAGGCATGTCATGCACTTTGTCAAATAATTTATGATGTGAACCTCACATAGAAAAATTATTGAGTTTGAGTAGAAATGTGTCTCTATGAAGGGAGAGGATGTAGGATAGATTTATATCTTCCACAATAATACTCTATAATGAAGGATACGTGGAAGAACCGCCCTCCAAAAGTACGCCATGGATTTATAATATTGATGATATAAAGGTGTCGACGCATTAAAATTAAATTTCCTCATTTATTCTATGAATACATCATATATTCACAATACAAGGAAGTTTGGATCTATTTTAAATATACAATACGACTAGTCATGGAACCCAAAAAGAATCATGTGTCAAAATATATGACTCATATAAGGCAGAATTTCTTTTTAAAGGGATTTATGTCATCGTTCATTACAATTCGCATAGACCCATTCATGTAGGCCCATTTTTGAAGTCTCACCAACGTCTCTATAAATAGATCCCTCTAACTAAAATTTTCAAAATTTTTCCAAACTCCCAAATGACGAATCCAATAGAGGTATTTGGTCATGCCCAAGAAGTTTGTTCATACTTGGAAGACCTTTCATAGCCTAATCCCACTAGGGAGAGGCCCCCAACCCAGCACTAGGGAGACCGACACTTGGGAAACCCATACTTGGGTGACCCATACAAGGGTGAACAACCAGGGTTAGAACCTATGCGTGACCCACACCTGGGTGACCCATACGTAGGAGGCCCATCTGGAAAAACCACCTGGGTGACCCACACCTGGTTGACCCATACCTAGGAAAAAAACCTAAGAGGCCTACCTAGGTGATTCCTTTGGCCCATACTTCATGGAATTCACTCTCAAACCCCCACTTGGGATCCATTCTGGGATACCGTCTCAGCCCTCTAGGATGGTCCCTTCCTTACCATCACTACCAAATAAAAAATTGGGAGTCTCACCACAAACATTTCGGCCTGAGACCAGCATGTTTTTGGGTTGCAACACATACCACCCCACCACTCATTCTAAATAAGATTTATTCAAGATTATCCTTATGGTTCTTCAAAATTGGAAAACCTCTTTAGAAAAAATTCCCATCCAAAACTTATATGGGCCTCTTATTTAGAAATAAGACCCAATCAAACCTCATATGGGCATCCACTTAAGGAATAAGCCACACCAAAACTCACATGAGAATCCTCTTTTGAATTAATACCTAACTAATCCTCATATGAGAATCCACTATACGAATAATCCCAAAAAAAATATCATATATGCATCATCCTTAGAAGTAATCCCCATACAATCTTTATATGGGAATACCATTTAGAAATAATGCCCAACCAAACCTCACAACGGAATCCTACATAGGAAAAATATTGAACCAAACATCATATGGGAATCCTTATTAAGAATAATCCCCAACCAATAGTCATATGGGAATCATGCTTAAGAATAATCCATAACCAAACCTTATATGCGAATCCTACTTAAGAATAAGCCCTGACCAAACCTCATATGGGCATCCTCCTTAGGAATAATCCCCAACCAAACCTAATATGGGAATCCTCATAAAGAATAATCCCCAAAAAACCTCATATGGGAATCCTCTATAGGAATAATCCTCTACCAAACCACATATGGGAATCCTTATTTTGAATAATCCCCAACCAACCCTCAAAGGGAATCCCTCATAGAGGAATCTTCTAGCCTTTATTGTGGGAATTTCACTTTTCTCCCCCTCTCTCCCCAAGGACCGTGTCTGTATGGGAACTTAGACCTGACTATCCTGGATACCAAATTGGGGATGTAATGGGTGCATCTTAGCCCCTTTTTATTCTCCAATATCCTTATCCTCTTCCACTAGTAGAGTAAGAGAAGTGTATTCTTTACCTAATCTTCCAGTTCATCTGGTTTCTTTCATTCATGCCTGGCTCATCATGCATTGTGTGATCTTAAGGGACATATGTGGTCAAAAAATCCAGACCATTAGATGCATGTTTTGGTAGAAAACCTTCATTAAAATATTCCTCTCTCATTATTTAAGATACCACCATCACCATGGGTCCTCAAGGCCATGCATTCAACCAATTGAAAATGATAATTGTGTGGTTTACAAAATATTTCATTTCCTCTTATTTCTCACACCGAGCATGACTCCCATGGGATTAGAGGTAGACGGTGGTCATGAAATCCACATGATAACCAAATTTTGGGTATCCTCCTCAAGAGTAAGCCCCATCTGAACCTAACCATGGGAAAAATTCGAAGTTTAAGTCCAAACTCATCAATGGGTCACATATTTAGTGTAATCCCCAATAATAACTAACCTATGGGAATCTAATTTATTAGTAATCCCCAGACATAACCTCAAGACCTCTAGGCATTCATTTTATAAGTAATCCTCTATCAGATCACCATATCCAAACTCACCTTAGGGAATCCTCTTGTATAGTAAGCCCCATCATAATCCTATCATCTCAAAGAGTCATACTACCCCATGAGACAAAAAATTATAGGGACTCAATAGGTATATGACCTCACAAAAAAACTACATGGGCTTTTATTCTCATCCAAATGGGGTATGTAGGAAGCCTCCTTGAGGTTCAAACTCACTACCCCAAATAAACCCTATCCTCTCTGGGCCATATTCCTAGTAAGTTATAATTCACCTATAAATTTATAACCTTTCTTGGTCACCCACCAAGTGTTGATTTGGCACAATCTCATAGATGACCTCACCACATGACATTAAACTGCATGGTTTAGCCATTATCACATGACCTTAAAAGGTATGATGTTTCCCATTAAGCAGCACCAAACAACATGGGTTTTGATTCATTTCATGAGGATTCATTGGAATCTTATCACATGGGTTCGATCCCAACATCAAAACAACACCCATATCCTTATATAAAAACAAACTCTAGACCACCCCACCGTGTGACTAAAAAAAGGATCATCATAATAATGACCAAAGAAAATCTAATCAGTAAATAAGAGGATACCAATAATGAACCACCTCAGATACATTCAGCTATCTCATTTTATGGGGAACCTCAAATACATAAAGATCAATCTAAATTCTACACATGTGAATAATTAATTGTTAATTCATGACTGAACCACATCATACATTGGAATTATTTAAGGATTCATGAACATATCTTAAATCTATAAAATATTTCCAAAGTAAGAAAAAGTCACCACTAAAAGTTTTTGATGATCCTGAACTCCCATCCTATCGACCAATATGAGTTCTTAATCATCATTTTCCGAACTCGACAATGATATCCTTCCTTTGGAAGGAAAGTCACTTGAGGATATAGAACTTTTGGGTGTTTCTATCTCCCTGAACAAACCCATTGAAAACCGTTCTGAAATAGTGAACTCGGCATGAATGATTGCACAAACTCAAACCCCTAAAATCAATCATTGGACAAAACAAGAATCCCCATGTGAAACAAAAAAGGTGAAACTAACATGAATCATTAAACAGGATGATAGTATCACCCACCTGTTATCCCCCTTTCGCTCTCAAAATGAAAGAGGGATAATCAGGATAATCAATCATGGATGTGTTCATTCAAACGATACAATGATTTGATGGGGATTTGTTCCTTGTTTTTTTTTTCAAAACATAAGGCAATTATTTCAAGAAATCCCTTCAATCCAATGATGTACTTCCAATATTTACCAATATATTCCCCAACAACTACTTTGGTCGGGCTATCAATGACGTAGGAGAAGCCATCACCAACTAAGTGTCTACACAACTGGGTCTTAAACTCATTAGTATCAGAGTAGTATCTGAATTGTATAATGCTGACCTTGGAGAGTCCGTTTAGAACTAACTTCATCTTCTGAAGCCCTATTTACCATCTAGTACATGATGACCAATCGTCCTAAAGTAGATGGAACCAACCACCATCTTCAATTGTTTTGGGGGCCTATCCTTGAAACACAATAACAATGCCCTCCCTTACATTAGGGATGTAGATCATGAGGACATATACAACCCTGTACAATAGGACAATGGGTCCTTAAAAATGGATCCTTATATCAATTGAAACATCCAACATTCTATAGTAGTAAATCCTCATCATGATGAGGATGTAATCCTCGGCTATATGACTCAGGTCATTCAGACCCAGGTGTGAATGACAATCCAATGGGGGCAGAAAACGGTCAACAGGGAGCCATGAGAAAAACCTATCCCCTTTGGAGAATCCCACTAATAAAATTTTGTGGAAAAATATGGGAAAACCCATACATCATACCACATTAATACAATTTACTATCTAGATCACCTAGAATAATATAAGGAAGCCTTTCATTCAAATTCGATGGAAATCCATGGGGAGGAACATACACCTTCACACACTAGTCAACTATATTAGAAACCTATTATGGTAGTACATGGAGAATCAGTCAATGAAATTTTGGTGGAAAACCACAAACATGAACACACAACAACCTTCATTCACTATGACTTCTAGAAGTTTCATTTAGAAGCCTCCGAAGAAGTCAGTCAGAATGTCTCGATGAAAAATGGAGGGAACACCCAAATCTCTATCCCAGCACATGAGTAATATCAATATCTATTGGAAGGAAAGGGAGTAAAAGATTCAAAACATACACCTACTCTAGATATGTATTGGGTATATATCCCCATTTTAATCACTGAATTCACCAAGAATAACCTATAAATTCTATAAGGGAAAACAAAAATCCCTTCCCACATTCTACAGACCTATCAGGACATCATTAAATTGAAAAAATAGTACCATAGGGATGAAGACACAACTCCATCTCCAAAAAGGGGTAGAGCATCAGCATTTCACACTTAAGTAGACACACACCTCTATGCCCATATAGGAGGCTCATGGGGAAATATCCCCCATGATATATAAAGAACTGAATCGGGAACATACAACTATTTCTAATGGAGGTACTTAGTCTATACCAATAGGCACTCCGAGGACTGAAAAAACCCTTTCCAATGAATACCACTTCCCCCCAAAATTGTCCCATGTCTCTTTTAAGAATATATCCAAAAACAACATCTCCAAAGACAACTGAAAAATGAACAACCTATCTTTGACACTGTTCTACTAAATTAAAAAGTTCATGAAAAGATCAGATGCTTATCTATTGAATATAAAGATAAAATTATTCCATTAAAAAATTATGGGATCAATATAAGTAATTTTTAGGGTCCTCTCTATACCCTTTTCCATGAAATCTTACTTCATGACCACAATCCGATCGATCTTGAGAGGCCATCTCCAGATAATAGTCATGGAAGCCCTTTGCGTGACTAGATGATCAAGAAGAAAAATGATTTACCCCATACTATAATACACCATGGTGGTACTCCCCATAATGTCTCTCACTGAGAAATTTCTCTCCATCTTAGTATTTCACATTGTCAAGAGAATCGTTCAATAAAAAATATAGTGATGAGAAATCACTCCTATAGCGAGGCACATGAAAAAACAAGGCTAGTAATATCTGATGCCTTATCATTGATAGGTGAAACCCTTTATCAACTAGAAGATATCCAAAGTAAATATTCATTCCTAGAAATAAAATTAGGACACCTACCTTCTATTATGATAGAGAAAATACCTACCAATATTGTTACTTATGACAAAGCCGCATGAAAGAATCCACTTTTATTAGATCAAATAGAGAAATTTGTAGTAAAATATGAATACGACTTGCAGAATATGAGGAAATAGTTGGATAAAGATGGAATACCAACCACATTCTTTCCTCTATCCACACTCAATATATAATTATAGAGGTTTTCTTGGATGATTTTGTGCACCACATCTGACTCAATATATGGAAAACTCTTTTTCACATGAGAGTGAAATTATTACCCTCAGATGAGTTTCAAACTTACATCAAGATAATAGAAGGGATGCGACACCAAATTGACTTGTAGACCCTCCTAGTTTCATGATATCTAGAAAGACAGCAAGGATACCTTCAATATACTTTCCTCAATGCATTAAAAATCATGAGATAACATGTGGCAAATGCCTCATCGAGTGTTTATATCTGAGGATGGGGTGCACATGAAACACCAAATTTCACTACACTCCCTTACAATAAAATCCCACCTAATGTCTTATCATACAAATTCATAGCTTTAGGCTGGATTTAGTAAATGGGCACAATTAAAAACTAATGATGTGATCAATATGAATAGGCCCCAACCAACTCTTGCCGACATCGAGCCAGAAGAGAGAGGGATATCGAGAGATTATTTACTCATGAATCTGAAAAGATCATGAAAGCCTCCCAATTATGTTAATTCAATCATAAAATGAAACATATGTTGGAAATAACACAATAATCTTAAAAAATGGGTTATCTAAGTGCATACTATATGATGATCCCAACCAATGTTTAGAAAAAAATCTGCAAAATCAAAAGGGTGGTCATGAAAGTAGAATCCAAGGAAGTTCTAGGGAAATCCCAAAACATAGGGCTAGGGCCATTATAACTCAAACCTAAAGGTTTGAAAACCAAGCCCAAACTAGTTGTAAAAGTGGAATGGGATTAGCCCCAACCATTAGGTCCAAGGGATTTTTCACCTCAACAACCTCCCCCTCATTGAAAATCAATATTATCCCGATTAGTGGAAACACCAAATAATGGGTCCTATCAGTTCATCCCATCCCATAATCTGATACCCTAACTAGGGACACACACAAAAGAACTATTTGGATATTCCCTTTTGATAACCTTTTCAAAAATAGATCCTATAGAACCAGAAAAAGAGAGGATGAGACCTTGTGAAGGGAACAAAAAAAAAGCATCCTCTTAATGACACTGATATAATTCCTACAATGGATTATGAATCAATGAATTTAATTAATACCACCATTATAGACTCTAAAAAACATGAGTCCAATTTATTGGAGGAGTTATAAGATGAGTTTTTTGTTTTAAATGTGGTCCACATTGAAACAATTGAAGTAGGAAAGCATACTCGAAACCAAAATCTTGAATAAAATTTGGGAATTCACTAAAATAATATAGAATTATATCATATAAAGGAAAAAAATAAAAAGGGTAAGGGATGGATTATGCCTCCCATATCTATCAAGGAGGCTAATCCCATTTCACTAGAGAAAATATTTTCTTAGTAGGAGGTGGAGATGATGGAATTGAGGAGACTCAATGTAGAAATACTATGAGGAATCCTTCCTACTGGATATACTCTGCAAGCATATCCTTAACTTGAAACCCCAACTAGAGTACCTCAGAATAGCGGGCTCTTAAAAGAAACTGAAATGGATCTAGAATACCTGATCAACATGGGATACTAACCACCAATATACTTGGATTCTACAGTAGTGGATTAAGAATTCCCTCTGTTAGGTATACAACTAGAATAAGGTTAGGGACATCCTTACAGGATGACCCCTATGGGATACCCACATCAAATAACAATTGTTTCTCCACCCATGGCCCCACTAAATGTTATGCTTGATAATGATCTGGCATGGAAAGAAATTCTTTAAGGGCTCATGAATTCTCTTAATCCACTCATGGCATGATTAGAAGCCATGAAATAATTAAGAGAACCAATACAACTACAAAAAATCATTAACTTATATGGGTGGATCTAACCCCTACCCCACTGAATTTTTGGAACCCAAAATTTACCATTTTAAAGGCTCAGTACATCTAGAGAAACATCTAATGTATTTCATCATTCGCTATGATCCCAGGATGGGGACCCATGAACAATAGGAGGAAGTGAATATCATGTGATTTTTAGAATCAATGTACAGTCCAGACTCTATATGGTACACAAGTTTGTAGGCTTAGTCAATTACAGGATGGGAAAACCTCTTTTAGAAGTTTCTATTATAGTTTAACTAGATTCTATATAATATTAAAGTATTTAATCTCTCAAATTGAAAATAGTGGGAGAATGAAAGGGTCTCGAATTTTATTTTATAATGTAAAGGATTGAAATTTTCCTTAATCCTACCGCTCTCTCAAGTAGAATTGTTTCCGATCTATATAGTGAATCTTTATGAAAATTTGTGCACTACATTGATTCCTGTAAAATATAAAAGAGGGTTTCAAGACCTTTCCATGATTTATCAAAAGATAGAATACTTCATTGTAGAGACTAAGGTAATGACCCGAGTCTTTCCATTGACTCTGAGAAGGAGAAAATAAAAATAAAAGGCTTACACTATTACAATTATGCATGACCCTATACCTACACCTAATCTAAATAACCCACCATATTATTTGGCTTCACTGCCTAAGCATTGGAAAAATGTATGCCTCATTAAGATGATAAAAAATTACAGAGTCAAAAATTGTTTAAGGAGATGAGAAAAGGGTTATTATTTCCAAAATTACTAGTTCTATGACTACTTCATATAAATATTGGAGAAGAATGTAATAAAGTTACCAAATTATAGGAATCATAACAAAACAGAGTCAAAATGATATTCCAAATTATTTCCTCTTCCGTCATGTAATGGGAAGAACATAAAAAAGTGATTTTTTAAAAACCTCCTGTAAAAGATATTGGAATATGGGAAAGTGAAGATGAAGAATTCACTTACCCAGGCAGAATTTGTTTCATTCACCAATCGTTAATAGGAAAATGAATGAAAAGAATTCAAGAGAAAGACTTTGTAGATTTTTGGTTAATAGATGGTCAGATTAATGATCAAAAAGACTCATGCTATAATTCTAGAATCGTTTAAACAAACAACTTTTCCCTTGACTAATTCTTCTCTAATACATCCAACTTCATCGGTGTCATAATCTTCTGAAGGATAGTCTTCCAAAAAGATACACGGTTGGAAGATAAAGAAGAAAATAAAGGAATATTATCATGTTCCCAAGATGAATTTGTTTTTAAATTTAGTAGAAATAATTTCTACAGTCCCAGAAACATAGGCACCACCCCACTAAATGGTACTGTAGGGGTCCACCCACTAAATAGAATCCATATCATCTAAGCAGTTGATATTTAGTTTACACAAGGTTTATTCACAAAATGTATCCCTTATTAGAATATGATCATGATTAGGAAATTAATTCCCTACAATTTATTTGGAAGAAAGGGGAAGTTCCCATCTTAGACAAGGATAAATGGTAATATTTCGTCATTCCAAGAGTCATTACTTTAATTATGCCCCTACTTGAAATTTCTATAGGGATGAAACCCATGAGAGAGATATATGGTGAGCCCAAATAGAGTAAGGAAAGTATCCTACACATGAAATTTTCTACCATGACATGATCATCCTAGAATATCTATTCGAGGACACACCACCACCTAATCAACCTTGGCATGTAGGTAGAGCTAGGTAGATTAATACCCCAAGAGCAGAAGCAAATTTGAATCCTATTTTAAGGGATAGTCCATCCACATCAGGAAGATAAAATCTTAAATCACATATGATAGAGTATTCCCATACCAAGATGTTCAATCCTATGGATCAAAAAAATGATTTTTGGAAGCAGGTAACCTTGGTACGAGACTGGTTATCAATCATGGATGCCATGAGTCTATCAGAAGATCCCTAGAAAGCACATATCAAGGCCTTCCCTAGCTTTCAAGAATTTGAAGTCACAGTTACTGTTGCAGATGTATATCATGTAGTGAAAGATCCTACAGAATTACATATGTTCATAGCTTTCATAATCTAGGATTAAGATGTCATATAGGGACATTCCCTACCCTTGTATATATCTAATAGAATTAATGACATTGACATCTGACAAGACTTCATTGAAAATGGATTAAGAGTCAACCTTACCCTAATAAGAACAATTCTTCAATTTGGTTTCAATGAAACCCAATTTTCTCCATGTATAATAATGTTATAGGGTTATGGAAATAATGAAAAAAACTGTTTTAGTCAAATAAAACTTAGGTCTTAGTTTTGGGATCGCGTATTAGACATATAATTCATGGTTGTTAAACTAGATACATCCATCAATGTTCTACTATGATGACCTTAGCTACATCAACATGTAGTAATTCCTTTGTCAAACTACGGGTGCCTTAAATATTGCATCAAATGTAAAATAATGGAAATGCATGGTGATAAGGCCCCATTCAAGTACTATGTGTCACAATACATTGACACATTATTCTACCATAAGGAATAGAAACAGTCCAGACATATTATGTCGGTCAGATGAATTACTTAAATGTCCTGAAGATGATTACATCTAACCATTTCAAATAGATCAGTTTAGAGTATGTTCTCCCCACCAACCAAATCAAACAGTTGAGTTTAAATCCAAGCACACATACAAAGACTCCCGTAATGTCAGTCGTGACAACTAATTTTGACAACGTTGGGAAACTTTTTAACTCGTCAAGAAGTGATATAAGCCTATATGAAAGTGTTTTCATTCAATCCCTTGAACTCAAAAAACCAAAGTTCCATCAGTTGGCTCGGGAGAAGTGGTCTTGTTGACAAGGTAAAATTAATA
Source organism: Viscum album (assembly GCA_963277665.1). Taxonomy (NCBI): domain Eukaryota; kingdom Viridiplantae; phylum Streptophyta; class Magnoliopsida; order Santalales; family Viscaceae; genus Viscum; species Viscum album. Next base: position 23,503,311 of record OY728132.1, on the reverse strand, counting down.
TGCTCATTTTTACTCTATCATTTCCCCTTTGGTACCCCAAAAAGGCCTCGTACCTGTAAATCATGTAGATGTAATAAATAATGGCGAATAGGAAGAGGGGGATAACCTAAAGGAAACCCCTACAACATTTGGGGATGGTGTATCCACCACTGTTATTAAACTCATAGAGATAAAATTGGGCACAAATATAGTCTGATAACCCTATTTGATAAATGTATCCATGAATTCCTAAGAATAAGAGGTATATAATTATTTCTTGAAGAAACTCCCAGACGTGTTTTCTTAGAATTATATAGAGACTCCATTCCTTAACACTGAGGTAGCCACACATCAGTTGGGTTTTCCAGAAGACCATCAAGGGTAAAAACCGGCAACCATACAGACATAACCAACTCATTCCTCCAAAAATGGGGCTGAGGTGGATGAGCTCATCAAGGAAGACTTCATCTGAGAGGTACGATATCCAAAATGGGAAAAAACATTTTCTTATTAAGGAATAAGAATGGGTAAATCAAAGTATTCATCGACTTAAGAGATATTAACCAGTACTATCTGAATGATGACTTCCTGATTCCAATCACAGAACTCTTGATTGATAAAACGAATAGTAATCAATCAATATCTATCATGGATGGATATTAAGGGGGAAAAAATCTTAATGTAATTGTAAGATGAATAAAACACCACATTTAGGGCCCCTTAGTGAGTTTTATATGATTGGATAATTCTATTGGGCTGGATGAACGCCAGCACCACATACCAACATACTATGCATCTTATCTTCATGAATTTTTTAGTGATATTTTTTAATGTTTTATTGATGATCTAGTTTGTATGTAACAAAAACAATATGACCACCTGTATGACCTTAAGACCATATCTAACAAGCTACAATAAGTATCCTAAAGATAAATCCAAAAAGAAAAATGTGATTTCGGGGAATCCTTTTGAATGTTTCTCAACATAGTTATACACCATTTCTAAATCAATTTTGATCCTAAGAAAGAAATATATAAATAAAATTTTCATACTAGAAACCTTAAAGAGTTTAGATTAATTCAAGGATAATTAGAGTATATCTGATCCTTCAAATCCAACCTCACAGACAAGTGTTTACCCTTCACTAAACTGATGAATAAGGGGGTTACATATCAATTGAAAAATTACTATTTGGAAGCATTTGAGAGACTCAAAGAAGTAACACTTGAGATCATCAAAATTTATGCCACATGTTGAAGTAAAGTCACTAAATCTATATGTCACAACTCTGAAGTGATCACTAGGAACATTCCTTTTGAAAAATAATGGTTCTGAATGAAAAAAATCTTTATTATCTCCGTGAACCATGATCAATACTGAGGATAATTATCCAATATCAAGAATAGATTCCTATAATTAATATTTTTTGTTTAGAAACTGAGGAAATATTTATAACACGACAAGGTCCAATTGGTCTCTCATAATAAATATCTCAAATATATCCTCATTTATCGTATATTTATTGGAATTTTGGAAAGGTGGGAGGTTATCCTACAATAGTTTGATATAAGAATCTAGACTCAAAAGGTAGCAGAAGTCCATGAATTGGTATATTTCCTTATAGAACCCCAATATACCAAAGAAGCATCATTAAATACTGAATTTACAGATGAAGAGATATTCTCTATTCAAGGAATCCCCTAAACATGGATGATTTATTTTGATGGCGCATCCATGATCCCAATAGTGAATAGAATGTAAGACCCAAAGAATAAAAAAATGGGTTAGTGATTGTTATTATCTCCCCAATGATGGTTGTATTTTCTTACTCCTTCCTATTATAAAAAATTTGTACCAATAATGATGTAGAATACTTGGCCCTCATTGCAGGCATAAAACTAGAAATCCAAATACCGGTGCACCACATGGAGGTGAAAGGCGACTCAGAGTTGGTGATCAAACATATAAATAGGGATTATAATTTTAGAAAAGGAGAGATAATTCCCATTATTGAGCATATATGGGGTTTTATGGAATATTTTACAACAAAACAGACATTGAATCACATCCCACGATCATATAATTTCTAAAAAGATGTGTTGGAAAATATAGCTATGGCTTTGGCAGATCCAAATAGGGACAAAAAAATCTTTAGCATTGCCCATCATTAGATGGTCTCACCTTCTATTAAAGTCATAATGGAGGAGATCAACAAAGTCAAACCTATCCCTAAGCCATATGTTCCTTCTATGGGATGGATTATTACCATCATGGAATACCTCAATGATTGAGTAATTACATAAAAGGGAAAAATCCATAGGTGAGTAGAAAATTTGACTCTTTATGATGGACAATATCACCAGAATTTACTCTATAAATGAGGCCTTGATGGAATCCTTTTAAAATGTATTGATGTAGAATAAACTACCACTATTATGGAATAAATACATGTGGGATCCTGTGGTGCCCACCAATCAATGTACATAATTTCTAATCAAATTCTAATTCTTGGAAAATTTTGGCCTTCGATGAAACAAGATTACATAGAGTTCACCAAGAAATGTCATTCCTTCCAAGTGCATGAAAACTTCATCCATAAACCCCCAGATATTCTATATACATCCAAATACTCATTTCCATTTTATATATGGTGAATGGATTTGTGGGACCATACACTCTGGCTACATCCAAGTACATTAAATGCATCTTAACTACCACTAATTTCTTCTCCAAATGGGATAAGGGAATACACCTCAAAGAAGTTTGGGAAAAATAATTTTTGGATTTTTGAAATGCAATAACTTGAAATCATTTTTGGCTTCATGAAATCCAAAAACATGACCATATTTGATATCCCCCATAAAATATTGATAGACAATCTCACCAATTTTTTTTCAATGAGGTGGAAAAGCTATATCAAGAGTTCAATATCAAATCCAATCATTCATCCCGCTATCATGCAGTAGATAATGGACTAATATAGGCCTTCAAAAAGATTCTATAGAACATACTCCACAAGGTAGTGGATAAATATAAAATCTCTTGACCTCGAAATCTCTTTCATTCCTTTTGGTATTATCAGAATAAAACTCTTACTAGTAAATGGGTGACCCCGTACTAACTAATATATTGAAAAAAACCAATCCCGCCTACTAAGGTCTAGTTTCCATCACTTTGTGTTTTCATCTATGACTAACGATACATTTATTAATATTATCAAATAGGATTGAATGAAATAGAGTGACTCGATGAAAAATATAGCATACCTTGGATAACTTGAAGCTCTATCAAAATTTGATAGTGTGATCCCTTAATAATAAGGTTCACATCTATTCATTCTTTCATGTAGAACTTGTATTGGTCCTCATGAATCCAATTATACAAAGAAAGAATCCTCGAATACTTGAACCAAAGTGGGAGGGGTCTTACTCCGTACACATGGTCTATTCTAATATAGTTTATTCCTTAATCTCTTTGGATGAATAGATCATCACAAACTCCACCAATTCATGATTCTTGAAGAAATATTTCATGTAAACAAATGAAGCACATCCCATTTAAAAGACATTAAATCACGTAGTTGGTCTTTGTCACATGAAAGTAAATGGAATAACGTACTATCTATGACACATGATGTTAGACTATGTTGCATCATTATAATCATCACATGATGATAAACATCACGACATATGGTCCTATTCATATGACCAAAACTATAAGACACCATCCATCCTCATCACATGAAATTTAAATGCATGATTAAGGTACCTCTCATCCAACATTGAGAAACCCCTACAAAGTACCATGAGATTACATTCCTAATGGTTCCTTAAATATAGCCCTCCATATTAGGTGTAATTCTTAATCACATCCATCTAAACCCTCAGTAGGTCTAGATGCCCTCTTGACTTGAAATGAGAAATAATGAATGGATATCTCCCATGAGTAATCTTGACACACATCTTTTTCACTATATAGTGTCACTTAGTCCCCCATTATTTGCATAAATTCCATAATTATCACCTCCTTAACATATGTTGTTAAACTACATGTCCAACATCCTTGTTGTATGATGAAAAACGACATAATCATTGTAGTAGTACTTGTAGCTTGACTCTCCTCCCAATGAGATATGTAGTGATGCCCAAATCTCTTATCCTGGTTCTATCCATAATGAAAATATTAAATCCCCTTTCCCCACATCAAATCTTGATTAATGTGGGATTTTTTTCAATAACTACACATGGATTGATTCTATTTCTAATGGGATATATATTAACTCCCAAATATCTGATCTCAATATCACCCAAAACCAAGAAATACCCCCCAATCCCTATGTCTGAGTCATATCTACATGGGGATCCTTTCAAGAATTACGTAAGTCTAGATTCATATTCCCATGAAATACATAGCGACGCTAGGATCATACCTTAGGGACCTGTCACCAAAAAGATGTAAATGACCCAATTCTTCACTTGTATGGAATTTTTAAGGTGTAAGAAACCTTTTCCACTCTTTGTATCTCACACTGAGCATAACTCACATGGGACTAAAAGTTTTGGTAAAGAAGTTCCATACACAAGTGTAGCACATCAATTTTCTTTATGTATATCATGGTCTTAGATGCAAGAACTTACAATGAACAACCTATTTCTTCATTTCATGACTATATACTACCAGAGATTTTCATGGAAAACATATATCTTGATACTAATTCCAATGAGATATGTTGTTATGATCGAATCCCTAATCTCAAGTCTAGCTGAAATAAAAAAAACCCCCTTCAAAATACAAGGACTCAATCTGTATGGGGAATCCATTTTATAACTATATGTGGGTATATTATTATTATAGAAATATATTTAGTGTTTCCCTAATCATATATCCTAGACCAACTAAAACGTTTCTTTCATTTCGCTTCACCTTCATCCTTTCCAAATTATGTTAAACACCATGCCTAATATACTCACCGCATCATGTTAAACTTCATGGGAGTTCAAGAACTACATGTGGATTGATGTTCATTCCAATGAGATATGTAGTGATGTATGGGTCTTCAATCATGGTTTTTCTACAACATAGTATAGGAAATTCCCCCACTTTTCTATATACGAGTCAGATCGACATGAGATAATTGAACATGGGTTCTCACCATATCAGTAAGACCGTACTCAAAAGAAGGCCCCCTATTTTCTCCACAAATTAATTCAATTAGTTTGGGGTATCTTCACATTATAACTATGTGTGGATTGACTATCATTATATTGAGATATGTAGTAAAACCTAGGCCTCATGTCCTACTCCCATCTAGGAGGTACAAATAAATCCCCCTCTCTTGCATACAAAAAAATATCCATGTATGAGATTTTAATTTGTGTCCCCTCATTAGGGATTCCACCAAGGAAATATAGATGGCCCTATTCATCATATGAGTCAAATATATGCAAGGGAATCCACACATTATGGCCAAAATGGTTCCAAATACTTTCTTTATGCTTAGACAGATCCACTCTACATGTGGTATTCGGGATCATTCACACTTTTAGATATTTATAACCTCTATCTGGCTCCCAGTGGTAGATTTTATGATACCCAAGGGCTCTTTTTCATGACTATACTATAACTATACCCAACTGGATTCTCATAAAACAACAAAAAAATGTGTTTTAAAAAAAATGATTCCACTATTTTAATATGTAGTAATACAAATGTGTTGTATTTTCATAAAAATCCCACCAAATGGTGTTTTCAATCAGTGATAAATTCCCCTTTAAGAGAATCCTCTTCTATCCTTGTAATATTTGAAAAAAAATTATACTGGAACCCATGATTCAAATTCAGTATGGGGTCATTCATCACACATTTTTTCCTTATCCTCTCCCATAATCTGAAAACCTCATAGACCGTGGTTTTCATATTATTTATTAATCTCTAAAACATGTTGGATTGATCTGAGTCTGATATGTCACATATAATTTTCCATTTACATAATATGAGGGTCCTAGGCATATGACCTAAAACTATAGGCACCATATTTTTCAATTTTGGGTAAGGCTAGAACAAGAAAAATTTTCTTAAAATTCTAGCGTATTTTTAACATAAAAATTCATTCACCATATTCTGGTACTATCATTCCACAAACTAGACTCTGTTCCCAAGGAAAGTTGAATCACTATGAACTTCTTTCATGCATAAGCAATAGAATGTCATAATTCCTAAGATATTATTTTTGTAAATATGTTGTAATACACCACAGATGGATGTTCATAATGTATCCAATAAAAAGGGTTTGTCAGCCATAGTATTCCATTATTTATTATGTTGTAACATACCCCAGTTGGCTTTGCTAATGTAGCCCACCGAACAGGTTTTTCAACCAATAGTAACTTTATCCCCGCGAGAGATCTCCTCTATTTCCATCAGCCCTTCCTTCATACCACTCATAAGATATGGAGATCCCCATATCCGATCTTATAAAATTTCCATTCTCTTACTTGAATATGATGGTACATTTACGGATAGATTACACATAATGGAATAACCCTTAACCTTTAAGTAAAATATAAATACATTATATTATAACCCCATCATGTCACAACTATATGGATTTAGTTTAATTAGAATACCGTCCTTGATATTTGAATTTAAATTGCATAGCATAATTTTATTTTCAACATGACTTTAAACTACATAGTGAAACTTCCAAGTCACGAGACATAAAACTATACAAAAAAATTCCCATTGTTAGATGTTGAAATAAACTATCAACGTACTAGTTGAAAGAAAATTAAACTATATAATTATTCAATAATTTTTAGGAATGGTCCTTCCCCCTAGAATCAATCATTTTTCTAAATTTACCCTCTTCCACACAAGCTAAATTTATGTTGGAGTGGTTTCCAATTAAACTCTAGTTCCAATACAGATGCTATCTTTAATGTCAAACATTTCCCCTTATATAAACCACCTATCATGGTCATGAGAAATCAGAATCCCCATAAACTCCCTTCAGCCATTAGTAATAGATTTACAGAATTACTAATAACTCATTTGGCTGAATATTATATAATATCAACTAGTTTTCTTTGCATAAACAATCCCACAAAATATATTTTTCCAAAGGAGGAAGCCATTATTGAATATATAGTAACTCACCCCAGTTGGCTTTAAATAAAACAGTGAACAAAATGGGTTTGTCAACCCATGGTAACTTCATCCCAAGGATTGACCACCTCTATTCCCAAATATCATGTTTTCAATTTGGAAACCACAAAATCATGGCTCAAGATTCCACATTGGATATTTTAAGAATGTAAAAATATTATCATCCCACAAGCCTTGTTTGGGTTATCAATTCAATACATTTGATCAAATCTATTCAACCTAAATAACAGCCTCACTATGCAAGATTTCATGATTCTAAAATACCCACAAAAATAGACATAACACTCTCTATAGTAAATATTTGAAAAGGGATCTCTGGAAAAAGTCGAGTCTTGAATCGCTTGACATACACTCTGTATAATTTAGTAAAAAATTATGAAATGAAAAAATTAAAAGGCAAAAACCTTTTAGGCTAGAAACAAGGAAGTCTAATCAAAATCAAAATATCACCCTCTAAGTATCCTTTATATTGGACATAGAAAAAAATTAGGGTGATAACACACAAGAATTTGTTTTAGGGTTTTTCATACAACCCTAGGAATAGTCAAACTATGATCACTGGAACCCATGGATTAGGATACCATTAGAGCATCCTTCCATATTTTAGATAGCTCCAAAGATGACCCACTGATGTTGGAATGCATCACAGTTCCTTATAGTTATCCTAGAATCAGATTCTTTTCATTTTAAATGAATCCAATTCTATGCGGGAATAAGGATTTTTTGACATTGAGAAATTTGTTTCATGCACTTCACCACATAATTCATGATGTGAACCTCACATAGAAAAACAATGTTGAGTTTAAGTAGATATGTGTCACCATTCTAGGAGAGGATGCATTTTGGAATTTCATGTTCCACAAGACTACTTCAAATTGGGGGATAAGTGGAAAGATCCCCCCTCCAAGAGTATGTAATGGATATCAATGATCAATGATAAAAATGTGTTGAAGAATAAAAATTCAATTTCAATATTTATTCGGAGAACATTAGGTGTATTAACCATATTAGTAAGCATTGTACCCTTCGAAATCATTGATTTTACCGATTACAGATCTCAATTAGAATAACTATTCAAAAGTTATGTCTCTCAGAAGGTAGAATTTTTTAAGTGATTTTTGTCACTGTGCAAGCCCATTAATGCAAGACCATTGACATAGGTCCATTAATGTAGGCCCCTAGTAGGTCTATAAATAGAACCCTCAACAAAAATGTTTTGTAAGTTGGCTGAACTCCATGATGGAGAATCCAGGTGAGGGATTGGGTCACACAGATCCTTCTCCCAAGTAATCTATACATACTTGGGCTACCTACTATGAACCGATATCACTAGTGTGAGGCCCCCAGAACAGAACCTAGGAAACCCACACTTTGGTGACCCATATTCGAGCTGAACATACCTTGGTGAACCATGTGGTTGAGACCCTCCTGGGTGACCAACAATTGGGTGACCCACACCAAGGCGACACACACCTGGGTGAACCACACCTAGGCGACCCATATATGGGTGACCGATACAAAAGAGAATGACTTGGGAGACCCACCTGGGTGAACTACTCCTGGGTGACCCATGCCCGTGTCACCCAAAACTAGGTGACCCACACCTGGGCGACCCACAACTGGGAAACTCACACATGGGCGATCCACACCAGGGAGACCCATACATGGGAAAAGCAACTGAGTGACATAACTAGTTGATCATACTAGTTTATACTATGGGGACTATAACCCCCCCAATTAGGATCTATTCTAGACTACGGTCCAGGCACTCCAGGCCAATCCCTTCCCTACCATCATTGAACCCCATGAAAAATGGAGAGTCATGCCATGGACTATTTGGATCGAGACCATCAAATTTTTGGGTTGCAACACATAAAAACCCACCTCTAATTCCAAATCACCATGAGTGTAGACACTCTTCATTATTTATGAAAAAATGTACATCCTCTTTAGAAATATTCCCCAACCAAAAATCAAATGGGCATCCTTTTTAAGAATACTCCCCAATTAAACCAAATATGGGAATCATATTTTAGAATAATCCCTAACCAAAATTCATATGGGAATAATATTTATGAATAAACCCTAACCAAACCTAATATGCGAATACCCCCTAGTAATAAGTCCCAAACAAACCTCATATGGAAATCCTACAAATGAATAATCACCAACTAAACCTCATATAGGAATCCTATTTAAAAATAATCCCCAACCAAACATCAAACGAGCATCATCCTTTGAAAAAAGCACCAACCAAACCTCATATAGGCATCCTCATTGGGAATAAGCACCAAACAAACCTCATATAAGAATCCTCATTAATAATAAGACCCAACCAAACCTCATATGGGAATCCTCCCCATGGATAAGTAAAAAACAAACCTTATATTGAAATCCTCATTTAGAATATGCCCCAACCAAACCTAAAATAGAAATCCTCTTTTTTTGTAAGCCCCAAACAATCCTAAAAGGAAATATCTTTTGGAGTAATCCTTTATCCATTTATGTACAAGGTTTCATTTTTTCTAATCCTCTCTCCCAGAAGGACGCATCCATACAGCTAGTCAAAATTGACTATCATGGATATGAAACGGGAGATGGAATAGATGCTTCAAAGCACCTTTTCATCCCCCGTATCCCTATCCTTGTCTACGAGTGAAGGAGGAGAACTGTATGGTTTGACAAATATTTCAATTCTTCTTATTTCTCACATTCCAGCATGACTCAGTGGAACTTGTGAGAGATTTGGACAAACCATGATCACAAAATCCACCCCATCATATGCATGTATTGGTAGAGAACCATTTTTTGAATCTTCCTGTCACCTTTTTTTTGAGTTCCCCCATAGGTGTGGGTCCTCAAGGATATGTATCCAACTGATGGGAAATGAAAGTTGTGTGGTTTCCTAAATCTTCCATTTCCACTTATTTCTCACACAAATAATTACTCACGTGGGATTAGAGGAAGATAATGGTCCTGACATCCACATGATCCCCAAACGTTGGGTGTCCTCATCATGAGAAAGCCCTAGCCTAACCTATCTTTGGGAAACATTCCAAGTGTAATTTCAAACTCATCAATGAGCCTCCTATTTAATCTAAAACCAAATATAAACCAACCTATGTGAATCCTTTTTTGGATTAATCACCAATCATAACCTCTAGAGCTCTGGGAATCCTTTTATAATGTAATCCCAAACCATATCAGCATATCCAAACTCACATTATGGAATCCTCCTTATGAGTTAAAACCAACTCAATCTTATCATGTCAAAGGGTCATAATCCCAAATGAAAAAATCATTTAGAGGTCCTCCATAGGTGTGGGTACTCACAACCGAACTACATGGGATTTTATTCCGATAAAAATGGTATATTTAGGAAGTCTCCATAAGGTTCAAACCCAACACCCCATATTAATCATATCCTATTAAGGTAATATTACTAGTAGGTTCTAATTTACCTAAAAATTCATATACCTTAATGGTTTCCTAGGCTACATCGGTATAAGTCCCACAACATTCTTTGACTATGAACCATTATACTCGATTTCCTATCCACATAACATTAAACTACATGGTTCGGACCTAAAAAAATGACCAAAAAATGTATGATGCACCCCATTAAGAGACACCAAACTACATGGGTTGTAATTCCTTTAAAGAGAATACATATGAAGCCCATCACATGGGTTTGATCCCAACAACAAAACAAATCTCATCTCCCTGGATTACAAAACACTCTAGAGAACCCCACTATATGCCTAGAAAACATTCATTGTCTTAATAATGAACAAAGAATCCATAATCAGTACATAAAAGGATAAAATTTGTAGAGATCCTCAGATACATAGTGATATCTCCATTTATAAGGAACCTACAATATATATAGATGATTATAAATTCTATACATACTAATAATTGATTGTTAATTCAAGGGTGATCAAAATCATACTTGGGAGTTAATGAAGGATTTGATAACATATCATAAATAAATAAGAGAGTCTTGAAGTATGAAATAACTCTCCCCAAAAGTGTGTGATGAGCCCGACCTCCCACCCTCTTGACAGATTAGAGTTCTTAATCATCATTGGATAAAATCCCCAATGAGTGTGTGCCTATGAAATTATAGTCCCTTGAAGATATAAAACCATTTGGTGCTTCCGATTCCACAAAAAAACCCTTTGGGAATTGTTAGGAAATAGTAACCCAATGCGAATGATTGCACATACTAAAACTCTTTCAATAGATCCTTGGGTGAACCACGAGTCACCATTGAAAACACAAATGTATAAATTAGAAATTATTTAAAGTTGGTGATGTACATAATTATTGTTACATAATTACGTTGGAGGAAAATCAGTTGTGTCATAAAAGGTTGGGAAATATGAGTTATAGAAATATGAAAAAGTTGTTGATGTAAGATAGAGTTCATGATAATCCTGATTTAACATGAATACTAAATTGGTGTTGCTCAATTTTTAGAAAGGAAATATTACAAAATCTATGCACAAGAGGGTTGAAATTCATCCAAATTTTCCCTTGGAACTAATTCATTTTATAATTTATGGTCTAATGTGTAAAAAATTTTATTTTTAGATATAATTACTTTATTTCATTCATTGATTATTTTACTTCTATAACCTATTTTTAATATTTGAAACACAAATTAGATGCTCTAAAGATTTCTAAGCATCTTAGGAGAAGCGCTGAAAAATATTTTTGATATTTTATGCATAAGTTATGAACTGATAAAGGTGGTGAATACAAAAATTAATAACATAGAAGTTATCTTGACAAACATGGAATAAATCTTGTGTTAAGTTCACTATACACACCATAGAGTGGTGGGGTTACTGAAAAAAGTAATAGATCTTTCGTAGAGATGGGGCACAAAAATTTTATTTAGAAAGGTCTTTATTACTATTTCTATAGACAATATAGGATTACAACAATTTATATTCAAAATCAGTGCTTTTATAGACAAATTTTTGACAAGAATATTTTTGAAGTGTTTGAAAATGAAATTCCAAGATTAAAACACTTAAGAGTATTTGATATTCCTTACATAAAAAACAAAGATATTAATATTGTAATGTTTGATCAATGAATTAATAATAGAATATTTCATGGATTTTCTCTTGATGGTTGAGGATATCGATGTTTCATGAATGAAATAGGAAAGAAAATTGATTCTCTTGATGTAAAATTTCATGAAAATAATGAGGAATATGTTCAAAAAACATCAATAAAAGGAAGATGAATAAGAAGAAAGTTTTGTTCTTTATAAACATGAAATGACTTCCAATTTTGTTGAAAACAAATAGAGTAATTATAACCTACTATTTCTAGTGATGAGGCAGATCTTCATACATCTCATCATAGGTAGAAGGAAAAGGTGAAAGTTCAAAACATCACTAGTGATAAAAAATGGTTCAAATAAGAATAACATCAGAAGTTATGAAACATAATTATTTGTATTCTAAAGTTTAACAAAAAGTTGTTAAAAAATATTTTTAGCATCAATAATGGATTCATGTTATTAATTAATAGTTGTATTAGATTGTGAAGAATGATACTTGGGAAGTTGTACCAAAACCAAAATGATAAAAATGTTATCGGTTCATAGAGGGTGTTTCGAAATAAGTTTTATGATTATGGTGAAGTGATTAGAAATAAATCAAGATTGGTTTTTAAAGGTTACTCACATATTCAACGATCTAATTTCTATGATTGTTTCTCTAAAGTAGCAGGGCTAGAAACTATTGTAATCTTTTTTGTAATTATAGAAGAATGATTTTTGAAATTTTTCAAATGGATGACAAGTCATATTTTTTGAATGGAGAGATTGAGGAATAAATTTATATTGAAAAACCATGTGGATTAATATTTTTAAAATTTAAAATTTATGGGTGAGTGTTAAACTATTATTTATATGGGTTAAAGAAATATTTGAGGGAATGAAATTCAAAATTGGATCATGCTTATTGAATCTCAAATTCAAGAAGAGAAAATATAATAACAGTCTCTATATCAAAGAAAATTAGGAGATTTATCTCATTATTATTGTATATTCTAATGATATTATCTTATTCAGGAATGATTAAAGAATGTGTGAATGGTTTTCTAGAGAGATGAAGAAGTTGTTTGAAACTTTTATACTTGGTGAAATGAAATATTTTCTTGGGATACAAATATTACAAAATATGAAATAAATTTTTATTTTAAAGGGTATGTATGATAGAAACTTTTTAATATGTTTTGCATAGAGAATTAATAAACTATTCACACAACTATTTTAGTGCGAACCATGTTGTCAAAAGATGGATATGAAAATGAAGTTTATTCTAATGAGTTTCAGAATAAGATATGTAATTTTTTTATATCTGACTTCTTCATAACTAGATATTGTGTATGATGTGACCTTATGTGCAATGTTCTAAAGTGATCCAAATGAATCAAATATATTTGATAGAAAAATAATTCTTAGATATATCATAGTCCTAAAAGATTTCAGAATAATATATAAAAGATCAAAATAAATGGATTTTTAGGTATATTGATACTGACTGGTTAGGATGTGTGGATGATAAAATATCCAAGTCTAATAGAGTTTTATTTTTGTTTGAAATTTGTGTGAGTTGGAATACTAAAAAAATGTATAACTCTTAGTATAGTTAAATCTGAATATGTTTCTACCACTCAAGTGGAAACACATCTTATATAGATGAACACTCAATTAAATTATTTTTTAGTTGAAATCATGTTATCACTTCTATTGGGATATTATTATTAATGTTTTGTAAATAACACAAGAAACATAGTAAATAATTCTCCTTCAAAACATTATAATATCATATATCACTTCATAAAATATCTTATGGGGAATAGTAAACTCAATATGGAGTATATTCCTACAATTGAACAAGTTGATCACATTTTTCACAAAACCATTACTAAAGGAATATTTTAACAAACTGTAGTTAAAAATGGGTTTCAAACCTCTTTCTTTCCAATTATAAGGTATGTTTTTCTATCCCGCCTCTCTTCTTTTCTTTGTAAGGTGTTATCAAGGGGATAAAAATTATGTTTCTTAAATCTATTCATTGGTATATGATAATCATTTTAAGGAAGCACATACAAAGAGAGAGTTTTGGATAAGATGTGAACTGGGCATGTAAGTGTGTGTACAACTATAATAGTTTTTTAATGTTATTGTATGAATATATGTTTTACATGAAGGTAAAATTAATTGGTGAAGGTAAAAGGTATCATGTTCAAGAATAAGTTTCATAAGACACTCTACTAATGGTAAAATGTTATTTTGCAGTCAATGATTCATGTTTCATTTCATTAGTTCACTCACAAAGGATTATAATTGTTTATTAGTGATCCACAGCTCAAGTAAAAAAGTTTATTTAATTTATGAGCCTTGGTTGACAATGAATCAAAAGGGGGAGATTGTTCGGACCAAGTTGGCTAGAAGTAGATTTCAAATGCTTGAAGAAGTTGTTGCTTATTTTGAAATTTTTTCATTATGAAAATTAATTTCACTTTGTTTGTGTTTTTGATCGGGTGAAAGGAGGATCAAAATCAAATTTTCAGATAGAAATTTCATAATAAATTCTATTTTTTTAGTTGTATATTCTAGAGATGTTTTCTGGATGATGTTTTTTTTCAAGATCAATTTGTGTCTAGAACAAAACCTTCGAGCTGAGTGAGAAGTTGTATCAGATTAGGAATTCCTTTAAAGATGTTCGAAACAAAATCCTATAACATATATCTCTAACAAAATTTATTAATATCCTATGTTAATTGAAAAAAAATTGATCCACACATTGTGAAAGAAAGGAGGAGAAACAGGTTTCTAAGTTAGAAAATGCTATGAAAATTTCAATGTTATTAAAAATCATTAAGTGTTTATGATAGAAGAAGTAGTTTATATAATAAAAGAGAATAAAAAGTTAATGTATTTCAATCATAGATCATTTGTGTGAGTGTTTTTTGATGCAAAAGTTGTTTGGTATCTGGGAGTTGATTTGCTCCAGCTTAGATGTTTTGAAGAAGTGTTGATCAATAGTTCCATCAAATGGTATGAACCATTGGACAAACTAATCCATTGAAAACACCATTAGTTTCTATGGTTAAGAAAGAGTTAATCATTAATTCTGGTCTATTAGACTCATCATGACACTGATCCATCAGACAAATTATGACATTGATAATACTTTAGATGAATAACTTCATCAAAGGTAGACCAGGGTTGTTGAGTGAGTAAATTAATAGAAGTAATTGATATCAATGTATCATAAGGGTTTCTAAAACCAATCAAATATATGATGTGAAAAAATGTGGTTAACCGTTTTTATAGAAGAATGTGTGTGTGGTCACAATTTTTTTTAATTGGTTAAGAATGGAAGTCATGATCTGTTTAAATTGGGTCAAGATTAATAAAAGAATTCTTGACATCGATCCATAAGATGGGGAGTCAAGACTGATTCATCCAGTAAATATAGATATTGATAAGTCATCAGTTCATGGACTTTATTGAACATAGTTTTCATAATTCTAATAATTTTTTTAATAAATGATGAGTAATTTAATATAAGTGGAAGTTTTTGTTTGACTGTTGTGAAAGTGTTTTGGGGTCTTTAGAAGTTGATATGATGTTTGTGTAAAATTAATGAATAGATTGATCGATCTGAGAAATTTAGTCAGAATTATAATGTGATTGACTTGAGCTATTAGAGTGAGGAAGCCAATGTAAGGAAACTAAATTCTTATGAAGTTGAAACAATGTTTTTAGAAGAATACGTTTTTGTTGGTTGGGAGTATCAGAAAGAGAAATATTTAGTTTTATATTTGTTCAATCAAATCAATAATATCATAAAAAAAGTTCCATTATTATGAGTAATTTCATATAAATTTGAATAAGGATTATGTAATAAGACGATATAATAATATTTGTGAAGAAACAATAATATTTGATAAAAACTAAAGTGGTCAAAATGAAGTTGAAATGAAAGTGAAATTTCAGATTTTGAAATTTGGTTGAGTGTCATTGTGGAATTTGTTTTCTCCCACATATTAATTTTGAGCAGCCATTAAATATAGGACAAAGTACAAAAAACTCTTACTCTATTCACATGAGGTATTGAGAGTGAGAGCATTGATGTTTTCAAGGTAGAATTTGGAGATATAGGTTTATGGACATATATTTTATGAGAAACACTTACAAATAGTTGAAGTGTGTCAAATAAGTTGTGATCATGATTTTCCAGACCAGTCCAAGAAATTAGAAAAATAGTTTTTAGAAAATAAATAAGTGATTCCAATTATTTTCTATACGATCTATTCCGAATTATTTCTAGACTGAAGAATCAGATTAAAGAATAAGATTAAGGCATCAGAATTATTTTATAGATGAAGTCTAGATATTTAGTTCCTACTTGGAGCTAGTTAGTAAAATAAATAATTTTTTTTCTATTGATTTACAAAAGTGTAAGTTGTTGAATTAGTATGGTGACATATTTGGAACCAACTGGGGAATGTTTCTAATCTTTTTTCAAAAATTTCTTTACATTATTCATCCAAGAATAAATACATACACTTTTTTGTTGATCATAGTTCCACACAAGTGAATGGTTATTTCCTACTTATTGTATCCACAAAAGGATTGTTTTCTAGTTGATTGTGTGGTATTTTTTCAGACCATTTCAAGTATTATCTAATCATATTGAGTGGTTAACATTGTAAATACTTGTGTTACCATGGATGTGTGGAGGTTTTGGTTTTTGTAATGTGACAAATATCTAATAGGTGGAGAAGTTGTTATAAAATAAATAAAACATAAAAATAAATGAATATCACTGAGACAGACCCTACCCTCTCAGAGATTACATTATTTCAAATTGGGACTTTTTAGTAAATAATTAATTTATTAATTCCCCAAGATCAATTCCTATAAGATCCACTTAATTAAGAAAACCCAATGTGGTACATCCAATTTATTTTAAAAAATGGTAATAGTTATGTTATGTTATAATTTATATAGGATGGGGTTTTTTATATTTTTAATGTAATTAGGAGGTTTGAATGTCAGTGGGAAAATTTAAGAACCATGCAACATAATCAAGAAATCATACAAGGTGAAAATGAAAATCTCAGGGAGGACACACCATTTAGTTCATGGTTTAATAAAAACATGCAATAAACCATACATATTGGGATATAGGGATAGGTCCTCAGACATGGATATATCCAAAACTATATCAATCATATATATTAATCATTTAATCATTTAGTAACACCCAAAAATTAAGTATTTTTTCCCGAAACTCATTAAATCTCTTCTATTTCTACTCTCCTACATATAATAATGTTATTTATGATATTTTAGGAGGATAATAACTTATAAAATTATTCATCTAAAATATATAATATCATGGGTATTGGATTATAAGTATTTCACACTTTGATCTCTCATATTAATGTTTCTTCATGTATCTCTATATGTAAAACCTAATATGGAGGTAGTTTGATGAAATAAATTTCTATGGACAAAATAAATTATTTATTTTATTATTAGGTTATAATGAAGGTCAATGAATTTCTATATATAAATTTTTGAAGTTTTATTTTGTTTTAGTGTGTCAATTGAGGTAGGTGGTTTATCTAACTACCTATAGTGCACAAAATTTTATTGGTTTGGATGAGTAACTTTAAATAAATATTTTAACATATTTATAATATATATATATGTATATATATATATATATTTATTTATCAATTTATGGTTACTATGAAGCTTTGGTAAAATAGATTTTATATTAAATGTATTTTTTTTATTTTTAGGAGTATACATGGTTCCCGGTAGATAAGTAATTGGAAAATTGTGGTTTTGAATTAGATGATTTTTATGTAGATTTATTAAATAATTTTGATATGTTAATATGGATTTTTAGTTGATTTCCTAAGAATGATATTAACTCACACTTAAGTGTCGGTGCCTCCTCAGGTAGATGCTGATGGTTTATAAATCATTCTTCAATGTGGGGTCCTCGTCGATAATATGGGGATTGAATTATGGGTAATTAGTCCACCCATGAGTTATAAGTATACTATAGTTTAAACAATGGGTTTTATGGTCCCTAAGGTTTTCAAATAGAATTGGTGGTTGATATTACTTCATTAAAAATTTGGATTTGGGAAATTAATAATGTCAATATATATAAAATATTATTTATTGGGAAATATTATAATTCTTAAAATCTTTTTAATAAAATCACTTGGGTTGTAATTTTTCCCTAAAACTAATTTGAGTTTAGTTGGTTTTTATATTCATAGGATGCATGTGATGTCAATAAGGTTATATTATAGAGTTATATTACTCTCACCCAACACATATATCATGGTTTTTGTGTGGGTATAATTTTTTGGTATAATATAAGTGAAGAAAAGAAAATCCTTTTTCACTAGTGATGGGTCATGGAGATATTGGTGGGATGATATAAGAAGGAATAATTTTTTCTAATAAGTTGGAACTCCTAGAGTTTCCAAGATTCTTTGTGTAGTCATTATGATGTTCCTCATTTTTTGATATTAATCTAATATCATTTTCAAATGATTATTTACGTTTGTACACTAAGTACAAATCATTTTATTTGTTATATGCTTTATTTTAATTACATATTTTGGAATACGTATGACATACATCAAATTATATTTTAATTAGTGTTTCCTCTATGATTTATTTCTTTTATCCTTTACTTGTGTTTTTAATGTAATAAAATACCCTAATGATACTACATCTATCCCTTAGAATTTATTTCCACTCTTCTGAAATCAGGAGGTTTCACCTTAGACATATTAACATTTTGGCTTAACCTAATCTAAGTAAATGGCTTCTTGTCGGATTAAGATACTATACCCAAAGACTTTACCTCCCACAAGCCTTTCTCTACTATGAATTCCTTGTTCACCACTTCTATATATATGGAAATCATGAACAACATCAACTCAACCTAGATATATATTCTTAATCCTATCTCAATCTATTGGGCCATTATGTCCTCATCTACTCCTAACCTCCATGTGTTAGTGTAAATGATATAATGTTCATGATTATAACCTTGTATCCATAACTAAAACCTCACCCCTATGATGTTCTATAAAATCCAAAGCCTTCACCTTCTTTAAAGTATTAGGATAATATTGTTTATAAAAAAGGGTATCAGATTTATTTTAAGCTAGTATAATGTCTTTATTATCTTATATAAAGGTATAAAACTAGTTTCAAGGATTCCATTTAAATAAATAAGTTTTAAATCACACCATTTGACCCTCCAAATTATATATAATATCAAATATACTTTGAGTTATTTTAGACCATTTATGAGCACTGTGTGGTCCAACATAACCTAGGAATCTTAGATCATGTTTTATATGGAAGTCATAATTAAATTTGGTTATTGTAGTCTCATACTATGTTATCCACCTATTTTTATTCAAAAAAATACTAATCATACTCACTTTTAGTTTCTCCTTTATCAGATGATTTCTATAACCACTAGTAAAGCATGCACTATAATACCATCCTAAAACTCATTTTACCGCATTCTAGATGTCTTATTTTTAATATTAAAAACCAATATTTTAAGTTTTAATAATAATTTCAAGATATATATATAATAATTTCAAGCATATAATTAAAATTCTACCATCTATTAGATAATATAAATATAAATATACTATTTAAAATAGATATCACATTTGATATATCATTCTAATCATGTGCATATAAAATTACCATCACTACAAATGTATTTTAAAATTACCAACCAATTACTGGTCAAATTTTAGAAAATATCATTTTTAAAATAATTGAATATTCAACAATAATTTTTTTATAAAACATTAAACAAATTATCAATGACTATTAATTAAATTAAATAATTTTTTGTACCATTATTAAGTTTAACAGTCATGTATAAGAATTAATATTTATTATAATAACTTATTCTAAATGTGTTATTTGAAGTCACAAGAGCATGCCTCTATGAATGAATTGAAAGTAATTAAAAGGAATCATTTAAAATCAATATCAACAATAATAATTAAATCATAGTCTTTGAATCCAAAAATTATATTCCCCTATCACATTGAAAAATCAAGATTTCAATATAAATATATTGGACAAGAATACATAAATCATCAATATAAATTTTTATAGTCATATATTCAATCATATTAATTTGTCATATATCAAATTCTTAATAAGAAAAAAAATAACATCTTTGAAACAAAATTTTAACATCCCTAACTGTGTCCAACTCATCGATCCGGAAATAGGATTCCACATCACCTTACACATAATCCTTGATTAGAAGAGGCTGGTGTGTATTTCCAAGGATTTTTCAATACATCACTTTGGAATCAATTTACCCTTTATATTATAATAACAAACTAATAATAAAAAAATAAAATAAAAATTATTAATATTTTAACTGATTATGAAAATAGAAACAAACCAAAATGTAGTATGAAAAATGTAATGTTATATCTTCTAAGATATATATATATATATATATATATATATATATATATATATATGAGGAATCATACTATATTATTCTAAAACCCATCATAAACGTATATATATCTTGATAAAAGAATCAGTTTTTGTCATGTTATCCCCTGATCGACCACATCTCAACTTCAGGATACCACCATCAATAACAATTGTCACCTATCATATGTACCTTTACCATACCTATATAACATGAGATAAGGCCTTCAAATTCATATAATATGTTTGTATAGTGTGTGAGTACAATAACTATGTCCTGTGTCACTAACTAATATTTAACATAATATATAATTTACAATGGATGTATGTGTCACTAAATAAAGGAAAAAATTGATGTACTTGTAACTAAATACACATACACACAAATTAGGTGTCCATTTTCTGATCGTACCACCATGACATCTAACCATACCTATTTTGGTTAACATTTATTTGATAAAGCATACATAAGTTAATATCAAATTGTTGAATGGAATTGGTGGACAACTGAATCAATTGAAGATCCTCTTCCTCTTATAGAACCATGAATATTGATTAAATGAATCATATAACTTCAGTTTTCTTATATCTAAGAGGGAAAATATCATTATATAATCAATTTTCTCTTTCTTATACACATAATGGTGTAATGAATATAATATATCATTTGTTTATACTCACAGAAATGGATGGATAATAATGAAAATGAATTTTAACATCCCCCTCATTTCAATTCCAAGGGAGGTAATTATGATAATTTAACATAATATCATGAATGAACAAAGTAAATTAATCCATAATTTTTGAAAGATAATTATAACATTCATTAGATTAAATATGATCCATCAAGTAGGTATTTTTTGAGTTCTATATTTTACCATATCACTAGAAAATTCAATCTCCTTTGACCTCTCTTTATTTTTTATATTTAGAAATATTTTTTAAAAAAAACATTCCAATGAAATCTAAGTTTCATCCAATAAATACAAAATTTATATCCATTTTATATATACATTTTATTTAATTTAATTTTCACAACATTTTCGATTTAGGAT
The DNA here is from genome assembly GCA_963277665.1 of Viscum album. NCBI lineage: Eukaryota > Viridiplantae > Streptophyta > Magnoliopsida > Santalales > Viscaceae > Viscum > Viscum album. The sequence continues at coordinate 23,481,549 of OY728132.1, read as the reverse complement.
AACATGAAAATATGATTAACACAGGGACACATTTATGTATATGTATTCATATTTTAGTATTTTATATTTATTATTTCTTGGTAATAGTATGAATTTTTTGATAGTTAATAGTTAATTAATCAAATTCAATATTCATGAAAATTAACCAAATTACATAGAAATATATATCTTTTATTTTTAAATCAATGTTCTTTTGTAATAAAATATGATTTTTTAAATTTAGTTTTAAAAAAAATAAACACCCAAAGAACTCATAAATGATTCATATATATAATGATTACATCTCTCTTACACATTAATGTATCAAATATATCCATATTAATCTAACACATAACCCATGCTAGCTTAATACAAGGTTTAACATACATTCCCAATCACCACTATTTAGAAACAAGTTTTAAAAGACAAAATGAACATTGGGAATGAATAAACCTTTATTTACATCAATTAAGAAAACACATGAATTTCTAAATGAAATATACCATTAAGAATCCATAAATTAGACTTTCTAGGTAAAACAAAAATAAGTATTTCAATTAAGACACCACCAAATAGGGAATTACCAAAAAAAATTATAAATCCAATAAATAATTGATAATAGAAAAAATCTAAAACATCAAATAAAGAGGTATATTATAAATATTTATACATGTAACCGATAAATAAATGTAAACTAAAAATAAAAGGTAATAATTAATAAATATCATATGATATACATCCCAACTGAAATAATAAAATATTTCTAACCCACAAAGATATTGTAACAGACTATAATTTCTTTAAGGAATTTCCCTAATAATTATTTAAATGTTCCATAATTAATAATGTATTATTACATAAAGCACAAGAACCAGATTATAGAACCAAATATTTTAATATATTAACATGAACATTACATTTAGAGTATAAATATACTCATTTAAATGAAAAAAATATGGGAGAAAAATAAAAAATATATATGGAAATTTGGATATACTTAATCCCCAAGAAAATTCCCACTCATGAAAAACACAGTAGAAATGAAAAATATTTGTAATGAAATGTCTATTTATAAAATTAAAATAGATTTAACCTTGGGATAATATATAAGTGACTAATGAATAAATAAAATATTATGTATTTATAGAAAGGTGAAAACCAATATGACTATTACAAATATGACTGTTAGAATTGTAATATGATCATTATAATAGTAATATGACCATTTGGAATAGTAACCTAACTGTTAGAATAACATCCTCACCCATTGAAGTGTTAAATAATATTTAAGTATCTTATAATATGAAAATATAAAAAAATAATATAATATTACAGATAAATAAATGTTTTAAAATTGATAAAATATGTGTTTATGTCTTTATAAAACATGTATATTTCATTCTTATAATAAATAAAAAACTGTAAAAGATACATATTTTTATAATATAGTATTATAAAAAATACTATATGTTGTTTTAATAATAATAATATAATTTTTTGAGACCACAAGTAATTATTTAAACGGTTAGAAATATGATCAAAATTTAAAAATTTCTGTTTTTCATTATTTTTTAATTATTTTTTTCTCTTAAATATATTATTATTCTCATAAAAAGGGTTTTATTTTTTAAATTTACATATCAAAAAATGGTTGTGGTTAATTTTTGGTGTTTTTTAAATAGTTAAATTTATGTTGTATAATGAAGTATAACAAAATTCAGTACTGAATACTATAAGATAGATAAATGAATAACTATGTTGTGACAATATTAATAATCAAATAGTTCAAACTCACATAAACTAAAAAATCCATATTGTTATAAGAATAATCACTCTTGGTAGTATTGAGCTAAAATAATATAATAATGAATTTTATATTAAAAAATTACCTTTCTTTTTCCCTTATAAATACCACTTCTCAACACCTATCCCCCTCACACTTTCTAAACCTTGAAGATTACAAAAGTTGTACCCAATTATCATCCCAAACTTATCAACATGTTCTAATAGGTTTGGTCTCACCAAAAAGGAAAAAAACAATGTTTCATAAGGTATATTTGAAGAGATGACTTTCATAGAGGTAATAATCTCAATACATTTATTTTTATTTAATTTATTTTTCTGCGACCATATTACTTTCTCAATAAAAAAAGAAATAATGACTAAAGTATAATAAATATAATATAATTTATTTATTTTAATAGAAAATACATTATCCTACCTTTTCTCATTTCTTTCTAAAATGAAATTATCGGTCACATTCTGGTATGTTCACTACCACCATAAACTAAGTACATCATTTTTTCACACCAACATCAAGGATTGTATTAATAAATTTATTATAATAATAAATTATTTTAATCACTATATTTTATTTTCTCTTATATTCTATAATGTTGAATATATTTTAAGTTAAATAAAACCATGTATGTATACCATTATATAATAACTCACATAAATAGACCACATTTGTTAAGATAAAACATATAACCTCATAATCATTCATATTTATGAATAATATTGGATATTAAGAACATTTTAAAAGTATTGAAAAAAATTAAACCCATACTATTACACTTCATTAGTTACAGAACCCTTCTATAAGAACTCTCATAATTACTTATAAATTAATCCAAATGAATGACCTAGGAATAATATAAATATAAATGATATATCAATTTAATGGCTATGAACTAACATAAAATATTTATAATAAATAAAAAAATACATTCATATTATTATAAATAATTTATTTAATATATTTAATTTTATTTTTCAAGAGGTTGTTTTAAATTTCATAATTATTATAGACCTGAGGTAAGGGAACTTCTGAACCAGCCACCTTTATTTTTGGTTATGACTTTTTCCACCAAAAATCACTTCAAAACACTATTATTATAATTTATTTCTTAAATATTATTTATATATATTATTATCACATATATATCTAGTTATTATTACCTTTATTTGTTGGTTATGTACATGTTTTTAGGGTTTCCTTTAAAATGTCATTCATTAATAAACCCCAATTAAAGGGAAATTATCTATTTCTTACCTCATTTCTAGTAATATTCATTAAAAAAATGAAATCCACTTTTGGTTTTTAAAATTAAACATTTTATTATGTATACCATATTTATTTCATTTTATTTTTTATGTAAATTATTATTCTCTTTTCCCACTTTAAATACCTTTTAATATTTTCCTTTAACCCTGTATAAGAGGTAAATTTAAAATGATATTTCTCTACTACTTTTCATGACTTCACTTAACTTAGACATAATTTTTATTATATAATACCAATTATTAATATATTAAAATCCCCGTATTCTTTTATTGCTTCTTTTATGGAAAGTATTTTGATATGTCATTTGGTTATTCAACAAGGCATAATTTTGAAATCCATTTATTTTAATGGGTAATTCTTAAATTTATATATTATGATTGATTTAATTTTGTGGAAAAAATATGCATGTACATGTCATGATGGGTGTGCCCATATATCGTTCTAATGCATTATTCCTTTCTTATATCCAATGATATGATATATATGGTATTAGTTAGTAATCCTAATTCATTATGGGACTCCATACACAATGTTATGATGTCTTAGTAGTGAGCCTTGACTTATTCTTATGATCTCATGTTTTCTGTTTCTCAAACATTCCTATGAATCATTGATCATATGTGTAATATCTGGAGTTTTTTGATGGTTTATGGGTCCTTTTATTCATAGTTAAACTATTATTTATGTTCTCTTTTTGGATTATACCCTAAATTTGGGCCTATGGGCCAGTTGGGTTGTTTTTTGAAAGGTGAAATAAGGGGGATGAAGGTTGGATGTAGGATTAATACACAAAATAATATGGAATACATGGAATGAATCTAATACATTACTTGTACTAGTCTATCCAGTACCTTTAACAGTGTTTAATTTTTTTTCATGGAGGGGAAAAACATTACATGGTGATTTAACATTACATGCCATGTAATATCCCTAGGTTAGTTTTTTAAAAGGTATGGGATATTATTTGGGATAGGGGCCTCAATACTCTTCTCTCACATGTATGTGGTCAATCAAGGAGTTCTTCCATTGAATCCTACCCTAAGATATTCCATATCTATAGGATCTATATTTCATTTATCTCTCCATCAGCCTCATTGGTTGTGTGCCAATAAGATCTATATTCATATTATGAATTTAATTATTTGTATTCCACTCAATATAGTTATTTTTGTGTAGTCTCTTATTCGCAATTTTGTGGGTGTTCATCATTTCTTCGTTTTTCATCCAATCTCGGTCGATTTGGGAACCTATACTAGAAGAGTGTACTACTACATTCATAAGGTAGGGAGTGTATACATTTTCTCATAATATCTAGTTTTGTAATATATTATTTCGATTTTTCCACACAGTTCACATTCAAGGATTTGCTCTAAAATTAATAAAATTTCTTAATTAAACTGTTGGAACCATATTATGTTGCCTACATAGAACTATTATATGGTTATAGGTTGGAATCCTAAACCTGGACCACTCATGAGGTGTGTTTATATATATTCACCATTATTTACCACCCCTTTGGGTGTGCGTGTGATCTTTACATTATAGTAAAAGTCTTAATTAATTAAATGGGATATCTAGAGAGGGTTTATGCCTCATTTATCAAGTGTTTACTTGTTATTCAATATATTTAATGTATTTAATGTAAATATTGGAATGATTTGGACGAACTCATAGTTTGTGTATGATTATGATATGGGATAAAGAAATGGTTATGACTAGATTATATTCCATAGTAATCTCTACTCTATAAATATGGTTATTGAGTCTAATACATTATTACATGAAATATTCCATTGATGATTCCTTATATATTTCTACTCCATGGATATTTCCATTGGGTCCAGATCTTGATGACATGACATAGGCCATTAAGAATACCTTGGATATTTCTACTCCTTAGATCCAGAACATGTGGGTATGACAAGTGATTTCTCAGCATAGGTCGCAATGGATATTTTATCATGATTTATATATAGAACGTGTCATGAATGTTTGTTACGGTGATCCATAAGTGGTTAGAAAGTATCACATTACATGTATCACATACTCTTTCTTATTCATTTATACTACTGTTATATATTTAACACTTCTTGTGTTTATATACACTGACTAGTTTCATTATAGAAAACATTGGCAGTGACCTCCTGTGTTTTATCTCACACCCTTTTTGATCCATCATTGGGTTCCTGGACAGACTTCATGGATGCAGATAGGGACTAAGGAAAGTTCTTGCTTTGTGATATTTGACTGGTTACGCTTAAGAGCAGGTGAGCAGAGGATCAATCTATGCTTGTGATTATATATATAGATAGTTATTTTTGGACATTTTTTACTTTTTATACATTTATTGTAATGGATTCCTATATAAATGTATTTCCTTCCATTTTGTATAGATACACGACACACATCATCTTGTATACAATATTTCCCAAGGCCTATTTTCTACTCTTATTATCTTGATGTTTATTTAATATTTTTCATTTATTTTTTATGCTAATTTCATTTATTGATGTGATAAAATCTATGTGATACATTATGATTACGTGCGTATAGTTTTCCAACTGTAAAACTTGAGACCCACATTACTAGTCGGAAGCCTCTAGCATATGGGGAGGAGTGGTTGAGGCCTTGTGACCACTATATTGGGATAATATTTAAGGGATTTTTTGTTGGGATGTTACAAAGTGGCATCTGAGATTTTTTTTATTTTATATTATTGTATAGGGAATAATATATAGGATATTAGGAATGTTTTATAATTTTGTAATGGGTTGTGATTGGGAGTAGCTAACCCACATATAAAAAAAATCATAATTTACCTGTTTGGGATATGATGTTCTAATTTTATCATATTATAGTTTATTTGATTCCATCATTGGGTGACAAACATGATATGTAATGTTATTATTTCTATGATTGTGGAATTTTATTTTTATAATTTCACCCATATGTCAAAGAAAAATGGATCTTGCATCATTTTAGGAACCTTATAGGATTTACATGGCATGAAATAAAGGATGCATTTCTTGACTGCATGGCATTTATTTGTGACTTACACAATATAATTGATATTAGACTAATGTTTCATACTGGATATTGAGAATAATAATTTGTACCTAAAGTTCCTTCTATGACATAAATAGTGTTTTCCTATAATGGCTACAAAAAACCCTTAAGTATTCAACTATGGAAAGGTGAGTCATGGTCCATTTGTTTAATGGGCTAGATCATGCTATGGATGGGATTAAATGGATTCATATTTCAATTTAAAAGGTGTATGGGCCCTTATAAATTTAAAGTGTTGATAAATATTGTTCAACCATTTAAGAAAATTGTTAAATATATGACAATGAACATAACATAAATTTAAATTAGATGGAAATTTTTCCACTAAATAGAGTTTCCAATTGTTATTTATAGTTCATATACTAGGAAACGTGATTTGACAAAGAGAACATTACCAAGACTAAAATTTTGGAGTGGGAAGTAGCAAGTGTCTATAACATTATTTACGATCATTCCTATTACCCAGTCTTAGCTTTAAGAGCAGGACAAGGGGGTGTCTTTTTTATAGGAATTCTAGTACATATCCTATGTTTATATTTGTGATCTAGATATTATTGAATCATTTTTGATGCATGTGTTTGGAATTTATGAAGATATTACACCACGATGTCCTCCAATCATGTTCCTTGATTGGTGACGACTATGCTCTAGATGTGGCGGGACCTCGACTTCCAGTATAACCTATGGTAGTTCCTCGGGCAGAACGAAATATTTTTCATGAAATGGGTTATGAATCCCATTTTTGAAAGGGTTTCATACACTTTATGCAGATCATTTAAGTATCCTTGCAACCACCCTTGTCTATGGTAGAGCTGATGCATGTGTTCTAGTAGCATCATCCACCCAATGTTCAAAGGGATGGTAGTCGATAGGGTGCTATGATGTGTATTGAAACTATCTTGTCGATCTATGATATTTTATAGACTCTTCTATAGTGGAGAGTAAAAATTATGATGTATATGCTTAGGATTTTTTGAAGAATTGGTGGGATGTCCTACACTACGATGATAAGATTTAGGATATGGTCTGGAGAGATTTCCAATCCATATTTTATTATTACATCATTCTTGAGTATTTAAGATTTTAACAGACCAAAGAGTTTATATGCCTATCGCATGGAGCATACATTAAAGAGTTTCGGCACTTCGTACATATGTATCTTAATAATGACTTATCTAGGGATAGACACTTTAAGGAAGGTCTCAAGCATGTCATTCAATCATTGGTGAGTATGTTTCGGTTGACAACTATAACAGAGAGAGTTAACTAGGAACTAATTACTGAACATCATTTGAGGGAAGATGGATGACCATAGAGGGGAAGTGAAACTTATTGACCAAGTGGTTCAATGTCAGGTGGTAAGAAGTGATGTTTTGAGACTTATCATGAGGGGAATACTATCCAGGTTGTGAGTGATGGTTTTTCTGTCTTTTGTCACCAGTGTGGAAGGTGGGGACATCCAAGGATCTCGTTCCATAGAGACCCATTTTTGTGTTGAGCTTGTAGAAGGATGGCCTATATACAACATTTTTGTAGGACCTCTATCCAATAGCCAGTGATAGGGGTTCCAAATGAACTCTAGGTTCCTGAACAACAATCAAAAAATCCTTGTTAAGCTGATATCTTGATTAATATCGTTCATTTAGGTTGAGGGGGTTGTCATTATCTAGGGATCCATACACCAATTTCATCTCAACTATATAGTGGACCTACTTAGGGATGTTAGGATATTTCTCTCCGATGTCATTCTGGTTAGATATATTCCTTAGATTTGATACTTGAGGAGAAAAGCATCGGGCTATCTCTAGTGAGATGCACTATCTTAGAATCCAATACTCTACATTTTTTCATTTTGTTATACATGTGAATCAAATTTCATCATACTTAAATCTATAGTGGAGAGTCTTGGACTCGTTGTTCAGTTTTTTATAGTCTTATAAAACTCAATACTCTTCTGTGGATTCAATCAGAGAGTTCACAATAGTCTCGGTAGTGACCCATTGTGATATGTGGTTTCCATTTTGTATGGTATATCTTTTTTCCTTAAGATAGAAGGAGTTTACATCAATATTAGGAGTGTTTGGTTTGTTCCAAATCATAATGTTTTCAATTTATATCAATATGGGGTGACATTAACATCATTAGGGGTGGGTTTTTTATTCACAATGTTGAATGGATTGTCTTGGCAGGTAAAGCTATACAGGAGCATCGTGGGATTTGTGGCATGACAACCCAGATTTCTATTTTTATCTAGATGATCCAAGGATGGATCAGGTGAAATTAACTTCTTTAGTGGATCGTTTTAGGGATTTCATCTAGATGAATTTTCTATTTTACATCATAATAGAGATGTGGAGTTCTCTATTTATCTAGTTCCAAGAGTTACACCAGTATCCATTCCTCCCTATAGGATTTAAACTTATAAGTTGTTAGTGCTCAAGAGGTAACTATATGATTTAGGATAAAAGGGGTTTATAAAAACCAATACTTCTATATGGGTCTCACCACTCCATTCAGTGAAAGTGGCAGATAGAACCCTTTAGTTATGTATGGTATATTGAAAATTAAACTAGTTGATGATTAAGAAATGATATCCTTTACCATATATTGAGGATTTTTTCGACAAAATCGGAGGATATCAGGTTTTCTAAAAGATTTATTTGAGTTCAGGTTATCACCAGGTACATGTTTGTCCTAAATATATACCATGAATTGTGCTTCATAGGAGGTATGACTTTTACAGGTATCTGGTTATTTTATTTAGTCTAACAAATGCCTCATTACTTATTTAGCCTTTATGAATTGGGTTTTCCACCTATATCTGGACTTTATCATGGATGTTCTCATATATGATATCTTGGTGTATTTTTATACTCGACATGGTCATGCCAAAAACCATAAAATCATTTTGAGTACAATGAGATCGAATAGGTTGTATTCCAAGATATTTTTTTTCTTTTGAATAGATGATGTTTAATTATTGGGTCAAATAAACTTAGATACATGAGTATCTATGGAATTAGAGAAGGTGAGTGATATGGATTCATGTGAGAAGCCTATTAATGTCTTTAATATTAATATTTTCTTAGGATTGACTGGTTATTACTTGTGTTTAATACAGTAATTTTTATTTCTAGCCAAGACAATCATGAGCTTGAACCTAAAAGTTGTGAAAATGAGGTCCTAAATGAGATAAAATGAAGTCCATGCCTTATGTACACCAAAATATGTGGGAATCCCAACAGCAAATCAAGGCTAGTCACCTCCCTTATCCAGGATATGAGGGTCACCTTCATACCATCAATATAATCTATTGTTAGCTAGACCTATTTTTTATCTACATGGATCAATATCCAAAATTGGAAATGAACATATAAATATACAACACATTCTCCTCTATTTCATCACAACTCTTAGGTAGTTGATTTTCAAAGACACATCATGCAGTTGTTTTTGGGGAAGGGTAAAGTATGTAGTGTTACACTTCGCCGCACACATGTAATAGAAAAATCCATCATATAAAAATATTATAATGTCATATACTTAGAAGAAATCATGGGATTATGTAAATATTGGTCCATTTGGCCATAACAATAAAACTCTCTTGCATCAATGATGCTAAGACATCATTAAATGAGGAAGTGGAAAGTAAATATTTCTTTGAACTGGCCCCCTCAAAGTTACGAGAATTCATTTCAGAAACTGAATAGTGTTTTTAATCTACCAAGTGAAAACCTATAGAAAACGAATCCCATCATGGGCTTCCATTAAACCCAAAATTCAAATGAGCACAACTACTCCACATCAAATAGGCCACAATAACAACTTCCACATAAGACGTCCAAAAGAGGGCTTAGCTCACTAAGTCACATGAATATCTACCACCACCTCCACCTTTTGGATCATCAATTTTTAAGAATATTTAGGACATGTTTGTAGTGGATGTAAACCAACCCCATCCCACAAGGATGGTGGAATTTATATTTCAATCTCCATAACTAGTGTCATCATCCCCTTAGAGGGTCTTGGGGAAATCAATGAAAATTAAAAATCAATCCCAGCTCACTATGCTGGGGGAATTTATATCTCGATATTTGATTTTCACATCCTATACTGAAGAAGATTAATTCTCTCTCTGGTGATGAAAATGGTGATAATTTCCCCGGACCTACGGGATGAGGGTTTTCTAGGGGTATAATTGGGATGATGATAGCCCCTTAAGATTAGTATAAGGTGATCAAGTTGAGGTTTTTTGCAGACTCTTATAGGGCCAACCTTGTTTTTAGTATAATAGCCTTCCATAAGGATATTTTGTAGGATAAGTAGACCTTCACTACCAATTACTTTACCAGTTCATCTCCACGCTGATGAAAACTAAAATTATCGACCAAACAAACTATAAGAACCATGAAAATGATATGGTGTATCATATCATAGCCATATGTAAGAGTTTAACATATTCACTCAAAACCCCACTATCCTAGGAAATTTTTATTGGAACTATGTGCTCAAAATAATCAGAATGAAATTCAATCACCTTTGATTTAAATGATGTTCCTAATTTGGTTCTGTAATTTCACTGAAATAGACCAACATTTGGAAGACTCCATTTAGTAAAACCAAGATATATCTCAACTCATACCCTGAGTATAGTGGAAAAGGACCATCAAGGAAGAAGATAATTCTATTACCCTTAAACTAGAAATTGTTCTGTTTATGGAAATAAGAAGGCCCCAAACCACACATCATCTCCTATTGAGTGGAAACAACCAAAAAATTACCCTAAGCTGTACGTATAGAGAAATTAAGGTCAACCAAGATTTAAGGAACTTATGAATAAATCCTACTCCCCAAAAAATGAACAAGTATCTGGTTATTTACTTATAGAAATATACACTACCCTTCACATGATACCATAACCTAAGGATCCCAGTGAATTCAACCTCACTAACCATCCCGACTACTATCCTTTCCATAGAAGGTTGGGTCATAATGTCCAATAATACTTCATATTAAAAGATTTTTGTCAAGGAATGATCAATTATTGAAATGTGGTGTTATATAACTCCACATAAGAGGTGACTTGTATAACCATTACCTAGTAATAAGAATAGGGAAATTGTTGAAAAGTTCCAGCAAGGCATGAATAAAAGATCAAAAACTAGATGACTTTAAAAAATGTTTACCAAGCTCGTCCCACTTTGAGAACATAGCTCTGTATACCTAGAAAGCTCCACCACCCAAAAAGGATCCATTGGATATTTATAATGAAGTTGAATGAAACCAACATATATATAAAGATATATAAGGGGAAGATTCATATTCTCCATTGACACTAGTTTTGGTTCTTGCATATTTATTCCCTGCAGCATTCGAATCATGAGAACCACCCACAAAATAGAAACCTCATTAGATGAAGAGAATATCTTTGGTTATGTCAATGTGATAAACATGGAATAACCCCTTTCTAGTAACCAATATGTCTCTAAGTATGATTCCCCTAAACCAAAATAGAGAATAAGAGGCCACATGTGTAGGAACCAATGATATAGGGGACAACACGGTTGTGGCTAGACCTAATATTTTTGTCACATCCCCAAAGAGAAAATATATATAGCTGAGACCCATGGAAAATCAATCCTAAAATCCCAACAGTGATATTTAGGTGTGTCATAACCCTACAGTATTCATCAAAACCATGTTTTATTGCATGAACACCTAGTGGGGGGGGGGGTTAAATTACATGATTAGACCAAACAATGGGATGGTGTGTCACGAATTGAAACACTAGTAGAAGATACTCATACTATATATTAGAACCTGATTTTTCCATCTAAATATATTTGGATCTTTAGCCACATGTCAAGGATAACAACACCTAGAGAAGTGACAACCCCTAGAACAAATTAATGACATTATGGAATAGCTAGATATTGTCCCAACCATGTTCTCAATCCTCAATGTGCTCTATCTTCCATAAGAACTTGAAGAGGAACTTGTTCAATCCCTCTAGATCTCATAGAAATTCATGATAGAATTCATTATAGCTCCATTAAATGGAGAAAATGCCAAAATAATGTCTTTCCACAATTTTCGTCATAAAAAATAATTAGTATGAGGTCATCAAAGGAAACATGAGTCTCAAATATGTCAGGTATACTCAATAATATCAAAATATGAAGGTCTATGATTGATATTTGTTTAGAGATTTTTCTCATCCTTATTCTAACCCTCCTTTGTTTAGGACATAGTGAAGGATATTTTTCTCATACAAAGATTTCCATTCAAGGGAATTATAAGAGAGAGAAATATACTATTAGGAAGATCAAATTCAAATCTTATATTTGGTATCTCATATCTGATGTTGATTTTATGGTTATCTTGAAAGAAACTTCATAAAATTTACATATCAGAAGACCATATATACACACCCATGTGGTTATGCCTTCAACATTCCATCAATGTGTGAAATACCCCATAAATTGAAAGGATGGCATACTAAATGGTGAAAGTCCCCCCATTGAGACTTGTAAACAAACATATATTGAAGCAGGTTTCTATAAAAGTGGAGGAAAATAACCAATTGTGGGTGATGATATACATGTTTCATCCCTCAATATCTTGGGGACAACCCCCATAAATACTTAAAGTATGTTCAATAATGACTTTTTTCCCCACATAAATCTAGTTGAGGTAATAGACCTGACCCCACATGTGTAAGACACTTCATTCCTAAGTGAAAACACAATATAAAATCATCTCTGAAATCTATGTGCAAAGAATTTGGCAATAGGGAATGATAATATCTCTTCACATGGACTCTGTCACCATGATAGTGATTTGTATAACATTTTATTTCTGAACTCTCTTTAAAATTCCCCATAAAAATCAAAGGTGGATGAGGAGAAGGAAATACTTAGGAAAACCCCTACAACCTTAGAGGAATACATATCCCCCACCATTGATGATATTAGGTAATACAATCAAGGAAGAGAAGAATACTCATGTCCTAAACTAATTAGTTCCACCATGAACCTTGATGAGAAATATATTTACATGTATTTCTATTTAAAAAATGATATGTGTTCTCTTAAAATAAAATATAAATGATCGTACTAAACCTGAATATGGCTATGCAACATCTCTACTTACATGATGAAAACTAAGGCTTCAAGAAGGTGGCTTGGAGGATGAAACCCTCTGATGCTGCCAATGTAGAGGGGGATTTTTACAAATTGATCAATGAGAAATTTTTTATGAAGTTAAATACAAATGATGGATTACCAAAAAAATCCCCATCAAGAAAAATAATGGGTATATTAGGGTTTGAATTGATTTTAGGGACCTTAATCGACATTTTCCAAAGGAATAATTCTTATTTCTAGTCACAAAACTGTTGATAGATGAAACTAATGAATTCCAAGGCCTTTTTTTCATGGATGGGTATTAATGGGATAATAATATAAATATGGTCCCAAAATATTATGAAGTCTCTTTCTTCATAGCACATTAGTGGATATTTTTCTATTAGGCCATTTCCTTTGGTTTAAATAACATTGGAACTATATGTCAACTCTCCATGCATCATATCATTAATCACTACATGGTATGAATAGCCAAATATTATGTCGATGAACTTGTGGATAACTCCAAAATATGATTTGATCACTTCACAAATCTTTAAAAAGTATTCCGTAAGATTTGAAGTCACAATACAGAGATTAATCTACTAAAATACACCATCAGGGTAACATCAGGGAAGTTCCTTGGATTTGTGGTATTCCATCATGGAATCAAGGTTATCTTAGAAAATACTAGTTCTATTTTAGCAATGTCATACCCATAAATCACAAATAAATCAGAGGGATCCAAGGAACCTCACAAACATTCAGAATCTCATAGCCAACCTAGCCAAAAAAGAACTTTCCTTCACCAGTATAATAAAGAAGGGAATCACCTACCAATGGGAAGGGAATTCTTACGAATCCTTAAAAATTATCAAGTATAACTTTTATCACCCATCAAACTTGTTGCAACCAGTCTAAGGAAATCCACTCATCTTATACGTGTTTTCCATGGAATTAACACATGTCACACTCCCCACATATAAAAATGATACAATGTGTGAGAACAGTCTCTACTAACTCAAAATAATAGTGATAGGTACCCAGAACTGATACTTTCTGGTCGATAAGAACTACCTAGACTCATGTTCACAATGAAAAAGATGATGCATTACTTGTGGAACCATGAAATCTATAAGGTCTCTCATGTTGATCCACTCAAGTACATCTTTGGGAATCCTATATTTAATGAGATATTGACTTGATGGGTGGTCATTATGTTGAAATACAACATTCAATTAGTATCATAGAAACTGGTAAAGGGAAATCCCCAGATGATTTCCTTACGACACATCCCAACGCAGAGACTACGCTAATGGGCACCAATCTTCTAGAAGAGGGGATTTACAACTCCAATGACACTCCATAAATATGAGAGATGTATTTTGTTGTTGTCTCCCAGAGTCCTATCAGAAAAAAGATGTAAAACCAAAATCTCAATTGGGTTTTTATAGGGATAGTATTTATCTCTTTAGGAAAATTATTTTTTCCCCGCACTTTTTGAATATCTAAAGGATGAATGATTAATGAAGATGAATACCATGATATAACAACCCTAAACTACATTTCATATTTAAACATGATTTATTACACAAAATTGAACATATTAAAACTCAGATGATCGACAGGTCTAGTTTCTTTTGGAAATTAGGTACATTATATAACAAATTAAAACATGAAATTTTTTATTGAAAACATCTTTTACATGACCACAACTTTCCTTCAAACAAAAATTTTCATGGGATAACCTGAGGACATACGTAAGAAAGGGGTGAGCTATAAAAACATGTAAGGGAATAAAAAGGAATAACATGATGAATAAAATATATGTTAAATAATAGTAATATCAATGGAATATAAAAGTAACATGAATAATAAGGCATAATATAGAATGATAATCATAAAATGGGAAATGTGACAAGAATATACAACATGATATTAGTATGAGTCAGAGATCATTGCACGTAGAGGAGAATGATTCAAATATCATTAAACATGTAGGATCATTAGTCAATTATCAATGTACATCAAGGATCATGAGTAATTTCTCATTTTATATGATGTATCCTGATACTATACTTTACCCAATGCATTTGAGTGCTATCAAGGAAAACCCTTTATAATCATTATTTTCTTGCTTAATCATTGCACACAAATCATACAACATGGATTAATTAATCATCATAGTTTTTTACAAGATCAACAAAATGTGGAATATATACATATAGATCTATAATCAATAATTATATGTGAATAAAGGTGAATAACCTTGATAGATATATGGGTATGGTATTCACTAAATGATTATTTTTTCGTGGAAAGTGATGGTGAAATTTTGGCAGTATAACGAATTCATATAGGAATTCATAAAATGGGTTGATAAGAGAGAAATGGGTCTCTCAAAATTTAGGGATTAAATGGAAATTAAAGGGGATATATAAAAACATATACCAATATAAGAAAAATGAAAAAAGAAGGCATAAAATAATATTAATGCTTGAAAAAAAGGGAGGGTGAAATATTCCTTAATGAAATTCGGCATAGTATGGGGGAGTACATAAGGGTTAATAAGAGGGATTGATGAGAGGTAAAGAGTATAGAATCATTTAAACATCAAATTTACATTAATTATAATAGGTAATAATTAATCCCAACTTTTGAAAATGGAAATAAAAAGTTCATATCATATATAAATTTCTTGATAAAAAGCAGAGCGTGTGAATCCTTTATAAAATTTCAACATAGTAAAGAATTAGATAAGGGTCTAAATGAGTGGGAATAAATGATCCCTAATTAAAATAAAATTTATTAGAGAGTATGGTAATGATTATAAATCAATGAAAATATAAGTAATTGTAATTAAAAGAACAAATCTAAAAGAAGGTGCTTGAATTCAAAGGGGATGAGACAAATCTATTTGAAAATTTCAGCATAGTAATGA
Source organism: Viscum album (assembly GCA_963277665.1). NCBI lineage: Eukaryota > Viridiplantae > Streptophyta > Magnoliopsida > Santalales > Viscaceae > Viscum > Viscum album. The sequence goes on along the minus strand of OY728132.1, from coordinate 23,465,372 downwards.
ATTTGGTAAGGGTAAAAATGAAAGAGGATTAATGATACCTCATTCATATGAAATAAAATTTTAATTAGGGTAATGAATATAAAATAATGGAAATATAACCAATTGAAATTAGAATGACTAATTTCAAATAGGGTTCTTGAATTGAAAGGAGGGGAGGAAGGTGCGGATCCCTTACTTGGATGTGTGACTACAAATGCTTGAGAGAGGCTTCTTGGGAGATTAACAATGAGAGAACTCCAAGGTGTTTATTTCAGAGTATATATGTGATTAAAGAAGTTTTAGTGAAGAGAAATGGGAGCTTGAGGGTTTATTTAGGAAAGACGGGGGATTTATTTATTATTTTGGTTTTGGAAACTACAAAATAAAATATTCAAAACCCGAAACCATTGAATCGTTTTCCCCCAAGATTTCTATCAAATCGGATTTTCTTACATTATTTTATCAGGATAATTGGTTAACATATTAAAATATTACCATTTATTATGTGGAGGTGAGTCAAACACTTAAAGAAATGAATTTAAAATCAAAAAATACATTATAAGTCTTGGCGGATACATAATGGAATTAAAAAATAAATAAAAATAAATAAAAAAAATTGATTTTAACAGAAAACATATAGTTGGCCAAAGATACATTTTATTGTATTTATAACATCATTATTGAGTAATTATGATGTCATAAAACCCACCATATATTTATCCAATATTTAATTTGTACCCCAAAATTAGACCCTCAATTTTTTTTTAAAAAAATTCACCGTTGGATAATTTTGAAATCATGATTCCAAAAATAATATTCACTTTATCTATCTAATTATTTTAATATGTGAATTTTCATTATTAAAATAAAAATAAAAATTTATTGAAAATGACAGGTTTTTTTACAATAAAAGTTTTTGAATTATAATAAAAATTTAATTTAACTTCATGAAAATCATATGATTATTTATATTTAATAATATTATTATAATAATAATATTTTATTAAATTATTATTTATTTCTGGATGTCCATTAATTCATCAAAATAGATTTCTTAATTGAATTTGAATATTATCCAAAAATACTATTTGTGCTTTAATAAGTAAAAATAATAGGAATAAAATATATCCATTATTATATTCATATTATTATTGCTACAATCTTTATTCATATCCCTTTACTACACTAGAATAATCCCTATAAGTAATGTACATGATAGTGGGTCATTCATGGGGATGTCTTGTGAACATGGTTTGGGTTGTGATCTCAATGAGCTCGATTTTGCTAATGTTTAAGTTGTTAGATCTAGGATTGGGATTGGTATTGGGAAAATTACAAAAAATATATCTCCCATGTAAGAATTTATGAATGGGCTTCATATGCTTCAATCCTACTGGATGTGGCCATCACTTTCTTTGACTATGTCAAAAGGATCTGTTAAACATTTATATTTATACAATTCACGTGGTCTATATACAATGGCTATATTAACAATGGTAATTATACTTAATGGTCATTTAAATAAAATTGTATAAAATAAAACAATATAAGTGGATGTGTTTTCAATATCCATTAAATAAAAAAGGGGAATTTTATTTATAATAGTTTGGGTTGTTACAACCTTCTCCCTTAATAAATTTCCACTCAAAATTTCCATTTCCCACACTAAAACGAATGAGGGTAACTTTGATTCATCTCCTCATTTGTTTCTCACATTAGTTATTCAAACTTGGGGTTTCACCGCAACACCTTGATGAGGGTCATTGTCTTATTTCAAATGGAATGTTCTCTATGATCTAAGATCATCACTCGCTGCCCCTCCTAGGAATGGTCATTCTCTAAAGGTACCACCTATAGATTGAGTACATGTTATGGGTCTGAGATGCACTTCCTTAAGACAGGAACATGGAATACATCATGTACTTGAGAAAAGTTCAGTGGGAGTGCTAGATAATATTCAATTTCTTTGATGAGATCAAGGATCTCAAAATGGACCGATGTAACTTGTACTATGACTTCCCTTCTTCACAAATTTCATCTCTCTCTTCCATGGACATATGCAGAGTAATACCATGTCTCCAACATTAATCTCTAGGTCTCTTAGATGATTTTTAGCAAAGATCTTTTGTGGACAATGAGTAGCATTACTGTTCTGCTAGATGTTCATTTCCTTATCCACCATTTCATCAACCATTTCAAGACCAAAAAGTTTTCATTCCCCATCGTCATCCCATTATTTTAGTGTTTTACACCTCTTCCCAAAAAGGTATTCGTAGGGGGATATTTCAATTATGGAGTGGAAACTATTTTTGTAAGAGATCTCCCCCAAAGAAAGATGTTGGTCCCCTAATCCTTTTAAGTCCATTGAGAAAGCTCTCAAAATGTCCTAAAATGTTTAGGTAGTCCATTCAGACTAGACATTAGTTTGAGTGTAACAATCCATGTTAAAGTTCAGCTCAGTGTTTATAGAATGTTAGAGAATTTTCCCGAACATAGAGGTCAATCTTGGAACTCAATTGGACACTATCGATAATAGTACTCTATGAAGCCTTACCACTTCTCTGATGTATATACGAGAAAATTTATCCCATGAGAAATACTTTTGAATCATGATAAAGTGTTCAATATTTTTAAGATGATCTATAAAAATCTAGAGATAATTGTTTCCATTAGATGACTTTGGTAGTCCGATGACAAATTCCATGGTGATGTTTTCTTATTTCCATGTTGGTATGGGTAATTATTGCAACATCCCCTTATAATGATACCATTCAACCTTCAGTTTCTGAAATTCAAGGGACATAAATGTATATTTAGAAATATCATTCTTTATATTATCCCACCAATAGTTCTCTTGGAGATCTTGGTATATCATTGTGTTTACTGGGTGAATAGAGAAATTCTAACTATGTGCATTATCCAAAATTTATTTCATTAAATAAGGATTTTATAGAACACATAATCATAAACTAAATCACCTAATTTCTTCTTTATTACCATTGAAATCAAAGGATTTAACTTTTCTTATACTTTCCACATTATTTTCAATTCCCACATCATGATTTTGAGAATCCTTTATCCTTTCCAAAAGAGATGGTTGAGCTATAATTTGTGAAAGGATTTCTTATTTTCCGATATTTATGATTCACAAATCTATATTCTTCAACTATAAGAAGACATAATCCTTCTCAATTCTCATCAATGATAGAATTTATGGGTCCATCCAATATAGATCATCCACCACCTTTTTTACTTTCCTAGGATGGTGGTGGATTGATAAGTCATAATACTTGATGAGCTCTAACTATATTCATGGGGGATATTCAGCTCTTTCTGTGTAAATATATATTTAAGACTTTTGTGATTCATAAATAGTTAAAAATTCTACCCAAAGAAATAATTCATCCATACTTTTAACACAATTATGACAGCTAACAACTCTAGATCATGCGTGGGATAGTTTCTCTCATAATGTTTAACTACCTTGAGGTCTACATAATGATTTTTTTATTTTTCATCAACAATCATCCAAATCCATTCTTTTAAGCATCCCTGAAAATCATGAAAATTTCACCACGTTTTGGTTGTGTGAGCATAGGGGTATTGATAATCCTATTTTTCTACTCCATGAAGCTTTCTTTAGATTTATCATTCCATGAAAATTTTACTCCCACTAAATTTATCTTGGTATGATGGGTTTTCAATGATGAAAAATTTCCCACAAATCGGGGATAATATCCAGTTAACCAAAGGAATATACAAATATCTATCACAGATAATGGAATTAACCTTCCCCCAATTTCTATTGTCTTGTAAGGATCCAAATATATCCCATTTCATGGGATGATGTGCCCCAAGGATGAGATTTCCTTTAACCAAAACTCACACTTTCTATAGTTTAAATAAAACTTTTCATTTTGGAAGGTTTTAAGCATAGTGATTAGATACTCATCATTATACTCCTTGGTTTTGGAGTATATTAGAATATTTTCTATAAAGTCTACCACAAAATTTTCAAGATAATATATAAAGTATCTATTCATCAGGGCCATGAATATTTATGGGGCATTAATGAGTTGGAATGGAATCACTATAAACTTATAATGCTTTTACCTTGTACAAAAAAAATCTATCTTGGGGATATCCTTCATCTTCACCCTTACTTGGTAATATCCCATACATAGATCCACCTTGATGAAGTATTGTGATCCACGTAGCTGATCTATAAAGACATCTATTCATGTCAAAGTATACTTTTTCTTTATCATGATATTTTTGAGCTCAAAATAATCAATGAAAAGGCACATTGAACCATCCTTCTTCTTGAAAAAGAAGACTTTTCCACCCCATGGTAAAGTACTTGGGCATATAAACCCTTTATCTATATTCTCTTGAAGATTTTTATTCAATTCCTCAAGTTCCATAACCTTGATTCTTTTCAAAGTGTTGGATATTGGAAATGACTTAGTACACGTTCAATCAAAAATTCAACTTCTCAGCTATGAGGAAGACTAGGTAATTCATCAGGAAATACATCAGCGTATTCCCTCACAATAGTCACATCTTCAAGGATAATCATTTTCGAAGACTCAATAATTTTATCTAGATATTATTTATCATTAGGAAGTAATATCCATTCTTGTGATAATGGTTCTAAAGGAGATTAATCCTCTTCCTTGAACCTGTATATAATCAGGGGACAATTCTCTATATGGAGAGTGATTTACCTGTCGTGGGAATTAATGTGGGATTTATATAGAGAAATAAAATCAAGGCCCATAATTGCAAAAAATTAAACCGATGGATGTATAAAAAGTTTCACTGGGAAGTTAAATCCCCAAATTATGACAAGTGAGGAGTAATATATTTTGGATGCAATAATTATTCCATTTTCCATTTTCACTGACATTTCTACTTCCATGGTTTGGGGTGGTGTTTGAATAGTTATACTAAACTTCCGTCATATAAAGTAATGCATAGATTCATGGATGATAACCCTAACCTTATCCCTTTAATTTTGGTTCTAATTTATTAAATATAGACTTAGGGATGAGTTGTTTAAAAAATTAAAAACATAATGGGGAATCTAATTAAATTAAAGGGATGACATATAAATTATATCTATTTCCTTAAATTATGATTTTTTTGGCTTCAATATATATTATCCATGATATAATTCCCGACATATATTATTATGGGAATTTTTTATTTGTTCCCTAATAATTGTTCATAATGATCTTTTGAATTTACAAAAGTATATCCCCTATGAGTGTCAAACCAGGTGAAAAACAAGGCTCATTGTCATGTACTATGTTAAACCAAGTAAATCCCAGAACACCTTGTCTCTGTAATTACTCTTAGGTAAATCTTCTCCATAACCACGTCCACATGTAGTATCTATGTAAGGACCCGACCCTAGTTTCCCGAAGTCGGTACATTATTTGATTACATTGGAATACATAGAAGGAATACGAATCCTAAAGGACCGAGTAGTTTAGTATTATTGGAAACAAGTTACATACATAAGTTTAACATTACAACTTGAAGGGAAAACAAAACACTATTTTATTCCACTAGAAACATCACGTATCCTAGATAATGCTTGCAAGTCATTCATAAATTACTACATCATGTATTGAGAAAATGAAACATAAGAAATGGGTGAGCTCAAATTCTCAGTAAGAGTAATCAATATAGCGGAAGATAATATAAACATTAGACATGGTGAATAATTGAAAACACATGCCTTTAATAATGAACATGAAACACATTATGGCTTGAATATGAGATGAGTAAATAATTCCACAATAAAACATAATCATGGGTATTCTACTAGTCAAATAACCACATGAAATTCAAAAAAAATATCATCATATTGAGGGAAGTGCATATGTCGAAAATCATAACCATACCGTCCAAGCCTCGTGCTAGGACCATAAAATAATCATTTTGTCAAGGCCTCGTGCCAAGACCATAGTTTGTATCATGAGACCTACCGATGCATCGAGGGGATATATCGTGCCCCACCCATCACATAATAAGTCCAATTAATTCCTCATATGATTGGGAATAAAGATAAACAAAATATATATTCATATTGAAACTATCATATGAAATGTACCTAACTTTCCCCAATCATTAAACATAAAAAACTAACCATTCTGAGTAAAATGGTGAATTGTTTTCAGATAGATCATCCACAATATATTTTTCAATAAAACATTAAATAAAATATGGTATATTACTTCATAAATTATTAAACCCAATATTACCATGGAATCAACAAGAACATTTGAATCAAACGAAAATACTCTTATAAAATCATTAAGCAATTTTGAGATAAATACTATTTTATTTGGAAAAGAAGCGTTCTTTTGGAAAATAATTGTATAAAACCATAAGTGAAGTAAGATATTATTTTCATAATAAAATGAATATTTTGAGAAATATAATGGTTTCCAAAAACATATTATATAGTGACCTTGTAAATGGAAACTAATTTGTGGAATTCCCTTGAATTAGGCTTGTATTTTGGAATCAATTTTGAAAGTTTCTTTTAAAACATGTAACTATCCATAAAATAAGGAAGGTCTATGGTTTGTAAACATATATATGATACTCACACAGAATATATGATGAGTACATAACAATACATAAAAATTTCATTGAGGTAATTAGACAATGAAAGTATCCAGAATGAAAATGGATGTTTGGGTGGAAAAACCCTTACCTTAACTCTGAACGTGTTCATATCTTGAACTTAAGATCCTAGAATATGAAATTATACTTATTAATAAATTATTTAAGAACCTATTATACATGTATTTAGTTTATCATAATTCTGTTTAGTCCATTTATACAATTATTTCTAAGTTATTATATTGAATTTCAATGTTCTGGGGTGTTCATTTTCTTTATTTTTATAATCGGTTCACTTGTTTTTAAGTGATGGGTTTCATGTGGAAAGGTTATAAATCCACAAGATTGGAATTATATATTTTTAATGAATATAAATAGTTGTTAATTTTGATTTCTATCATTTTGTTACATGGAATGAGGAAGAGTCATTAGATGACAACCACTTCGATTATTCAGCGGTATTTGGATTATTTTGAAATGGTTTTGTCATATAAATTAATTATATGTACATATTATGGTTCCTGAATAATAATTATGTTATAATAAATATGTTATAGTTTTTTTCAACCATTAATATGCTTTCATGATCAGTAATGAATAAGAAATTTAAGAATGAAACATCGTCGTCCACGAAGGCTATAAATTGGAACCTCATGGACATTGATTTCGTTTATAAAAAATAAAAGGGAGGGAGTAAGAATATTTATGATGGATATTAAATTAACATGATATAATTATAGTATATAGATTATAATGGAGTTATCATGATAATTTGGACAAAGGAGGTGTGGAAAGAAAAATGAAAGAGATGAACATGAAAATAAACGAAAAGTTAAGAGATCCTTAATGAAAATTCGGCAGTCTAACGACGTCACCTAAAATTTCATAAAATAAAATAATGAGAACAAAAGGTTATCTCATAATATTGAAATAAAAAGTACAGTAAGAATAATAAATAAAATCAAACCCCAAAATATGAGAATTGAATTTCAAATAGCTAACATAAAAGAAGTGTTGACTTAAAGAAGAGAATAAAGGATTCTATTACCTTGTAGAATAAATCCTAGATCTTAAAGAATGGGACCTTGGGGGATTATAGACACCTTTGGAGGACTCCTAGAGAGGTAAAACTACCAGATATTTGAGGATGATGGATTTGGAATGAACGAAAACGAATGGATGAGTGGGTATTTATAGAAAAATAGAGGCAATTTTTTAATAATTTCAAAGGGACACCTCATTAGTAGTTTTTTCCAAACCATGGTCTTGCCCATGGTTTAAGAAACATGGAAAATGTCATTTCGTAAGTTACTATAAAGAACTCAACCATACTTTTATATTTCATTATTACATCATTAAGATATCATTAAACTACCGAAAACTCAAAAACTATATTTTTACTATTCATGAAAAATTCATGTATTTTAGAAAAATAACAAAAATTCACCCCTAATATTTTTCAACATGAAGAATTAAAAAGTGAAATCCATTTTTCAAAAATAATTCTCTAAATATTATTAATTTAATTTTTAAATAAGGTCATATTTAATTAAAAAAATAACAATCGTAAAGTGCAATAAGTTTTATTTCTCATTAAAAACTAATGAAGACCACATTATTTTATTGCCTTAAGAATAGAAAATAATACTATTGATTACTATTCATAAGGTTCATATTACTATTAATATTACTATTCATAAGGGTATGTTACTATTCACCAAAAATAAATTTTGTTCTATCAGACTCCAAATGACTTACGGAACACAACTCTAGAAGACCATTTTTTGAAATTCAAATCATAGAAGAGGGAAAGTTGTGTTTAATGGATATATTATAAAATTGCATTCAATATTTATTTTCAAAACCTTGGGGTGTTACATTCTCCCTGCCTTACAAAAATTTTGTCCTCGAAATTCACAGAATATTACATAAAAAGATTCGGGTATATCCTTAACATAAGCTCCTCAGGCTCCCATGTTGCTTTCTTCATCTTATGGTTCCTCCTTAGAACCTTTACCGGTCGAGTCATCTGATTTCTCAATACTTGTTCTCTAGTATCAAGAATCTTGATAGGATCTTCACAATAAGATAAATCGGGATCATGTTCTATTTATTCATAAGTGAGTACATGTGTTGGGTCTGGCATGTACTTTCTTAACATTAATATGTGGAACACATTGTGAACCTTGGAGAGAATTGGTGGCATTTCCAAACAGTAAGCTACAGCTCCAATTTGGCCCATAATTTCAAAAAGCTCTGATGTACCTGGGACTTAATTTTCACTTCTTACCGAATCATATAATACCCTTCAATGGAGATACCTTTAAGAAAACATGATCACCTACTTGAAACTCCAAATCCTTCATTTAGTTATCTACATATCTCTTTTTCCTACATTGAGCTATTTTGATATGGTTTTGGATAATCTTCACCTTTCCATTGTTTATTCAACATGTTCTAGGCCCACGAGCTTTCTTTCACCAACATCATCCCAGTAACTTGGTTTACGACTTCTCCTCTAATATAATGCTTTATAGGGTGCCATCGGAATACTTGAATGGAAGCTATTGTTGTAGGAAAATTCTGCGAGAGGTAAATAATGATCCCACATTCCTTGAAAATAAAGTGAACACGACCTCAACATGTCTTCCAATGTTTGAATTGGCCGTTCTGATTGTCCATCAGTTTTTGGGTGGTTGGCAGTTCTCAAACGAAGATCAGTATCTAGGGACTTCTGAAGACCTTTCCAAAATCTTGATGTAAAACATGGATCACGATCCGAAACTATCGATAGGGGTACTCCATGAAGTCTCAAAACATCATTAATATATAGTCTTGCAAGATGTTCATGTGTTAGATCTTCTCTTATAGCATGAAAATGTGTTGACTTGGTAAGATGATCAACAATGACCCATATTGCATCGTTCCTTGTAGGAGTCTTTGGTAGTCCCATGACAAAGTCCGTCATGATATTATCCCATTTCCACTTAGGTATGGGAAGAGGTTGCAATAATTTTCCAGGCTGTTGACTTCCAGCTTTCACTTGTTGAAAAGCCATGCATCTTGACACAAAATTAGCAATCTCCCTCTTCATGTTGTCCCAAAAAAATGTTCCTTCAAATCTCTATACGTCTTAGTGCTACCAGGGTGTATAGAGAAATTGGAAGTATGAGGATTATCCAAAAATTCCCTTTTTAGATCAAGTATATCGGGAACACAATGTCTCTTCCCAAATTTCAAAATTCCACCTTGATATACGAAGTCACTCAATCTCCCATCATTCACTGCTTTCATCTTCTTTTGGAACTCCTGATCATCAGCCAGAGAACTTTTTATCCTTTCTATTAAAGATGGTTTGGAAACCATTTGAAAAAGCATTGATTTTTCACATTCCATGGTTATTCCCATATCCATATTTACTAGATCCATGAAAATAGGATCCCTTTTAACTCTCATCTTGTTCAAAACTCCATGATCCTTTCTACTCAAAAAATCTTCCTCCTTATTTTCCTTCCTCAGGTGGTAGTGTATCGTGCAATCATAATCCTTGAGTAGTTCAAGCCATCTCATTTGCCTTATGTTGAGTTCTTTCTATGAGAAAATATACTTCAAACTCTTGTGATTAGTATAAATCTCACATTTTTCACCATAAAGATAATGTCTCCATATCTTCAAAGAAAGGATTACAACATCTAACTCAAGATCATCAGTAGGATAGTTTTGCTCATGAATGTTTTGCTGTCGTGATGCATAAGAAATAACCATATCATTTTACATAAGGACACAACCAAGTCTTTTCTTTGAAGCATTAGTAAAAATAACAAACCCATCTTTCCCTGACGGTATAATCAATATTGGGGCATTGAATAATCTTCTCTTCAGTTATTCGACAAAAATTTCACAATCTTTTGTCCAAACAAATTTAACCCCATTACGTGTCAGCTTCATTAGTGGGTTAGCCAGTCGGGCAAAAATCTGCACGAAACACTGATAATAACCTGCTAAGCCAATAAAACTGCATACCTCAGTTATGTTTGTTTTCGTTGGCCAATCATGGATTGACTTTTTCTTCACATGATCAACTAGGATTCCATCCTTAGGGATAATATTTCCAAGAAAATAATTCACCTAAAACCAGAATTCGCACTTTCTAAACTTCCCATATCATTCATGACCTCTAAGAGTCTTCGGGATAATGGGAAAGTGATTTTCATGATCTTTGATGCTTTTTGAGTATACCAAGATATCATCAATAAATACCACTAAAAATCATCTATATATTCCTTGAAATCTCTGTTCATTAGATCAATGAAGATAGAGGGTGAATTAGACAATCTAAAAGGCATTACTGTAAACTCGCAATGCCCGTACCTGGTTCAAAATGATGTTTTCGGAATGTCTTCCTTTTTCACTCTCAACTGATGATATCTAGATCGAAGTTCAGTATTTGAAAAGTATTGAGCTCCATGTAGTTGGTCAAATAAATCATCAATGCGAGGTAAGGGGTACTTGTTCTTAATTGTTATAGCATTGATCTCTGTATATTCGATACATAACCTCATAGATCCATCTTTCGTCTTATCAAAAAGGACATGGGATCCCCATGGAGAAACACTAGGGTGAATAAATCCCTTATTACTCAATTTGTCAAGTTGTTTCTTTAGTTCCACTAATTCCATAGTGGCCATTCTATAAGGGGTCTTCGATATGGGCCTTGAACCAGGAATTAAATCAATGGAAAACTCAATTTCTCATTCTGGAGGATGTCATGTTAAATCTTATGGAAAAACATCAACATATTCTCTCACAGTAGGTACATCCTCTATTTGAAAATTCCTTTCCTCACCCATAGTTATTTCATTCTCTTCCTCCCCAATAATTGAATGTAGTTGTGATACTGGGGGTGGATCTAGATAAGAATCAGGTGATGACAATTCTACTCTAAAGATAAGGTGTTCTTTATCATCATCATAATAATTTTTAACCTCTTTTTTCTTAGAATAAATTTTTGAATCATGGTATGAAAGACAATCCATACTGAGGATTATATCGAATTCAATCATGGGTATGACAATGAAATCTGCAGATAAAGAACATTTATATTCCCTAATGGGAACTGATTCACCGAACATTGTAGCAATGATACTTCCCTTAAGAGTTTTGAATGAAAACTCCCTTGTTAAATCAAATTGGAAATATCTAATTTTATTAGTAAACTGGGAAGATATGAAACAATTCGATGATCCAGAATCAATTAAAGCATTGGATAAACTTGAAGAAATAATTAATGTACCTGCCACCACGTCATTAGGAACTTCAACCTCTGCAGTTGTGATTGCATAAGCTTGTCCCTGATCCCTTGGCCTTTTTTAATAAAAATTTCCTTGACTTTTTGTACAATCATTAGCATAGTGTCCCATATCCCGAAAACTATAGCATTGAACATCATTGTGTTCCTTCTTCCCTTTGAAATCACCAGAAATATGGCCTTTCTAACCACATTTGTAGCATACTCCTTTTCCTTTTTAAGCATTTACCAGGGTGTTTGTTTCCACAATTGTCACATGGTGAAAATTCAACTCTTCCATTCTTCCCCATTTCCTTATTTCCTATCCCAGGGCTTTCAACAGCCCTCTTCTTTTCTTGCTTTCCCTTAAAGTCATTACACATAAAAAATTCTTTTTCTATCTTGATGGTGCATGAAACTATATCCTCATAAGATGAAAAACTTTGGGAGACCGGTGCCCGCTAGAGGGAAGGCTTTAGGCCATCAAAGAATCGATCAATTTTGCTCCTTGGATTTCGTATGTAGTATAAAGCATGTCTTGCTAACCTTGTGAAGTTGGCTTCATACTTGGAAACATTTTCATCCTCCTTCTGCCTCAGATTCCAGAATTGTCTCTTCATATCTACTCACTGCTCATGAGGGAAATATTTTTCTTAGAAGATTTTCTTAAAATCCATCTATTCCATCTCTTCTACCTCTTCTTCCTCCTTTGTGTTTTGGATTAATGACCACCACTGATCCACATATCTCGATAGAAGATATACTACCATGACAAAAGTCTCTCTTTCATTACATCCTAAAGTGAGATATATCTTCTCAAAGGAACATATCCACTCCTCTGTTACAAATGGATTTGTAGTCCCATTGAATGATGGAGGTTGTTTTCGCATAAAGAGATCTAGCATGGATCCTCCATGTGGTGGATTCAGATACTCCATACGGGTCAGGTTATTATTCATAACCTGATTAAGTTGTCCCAGTATAGTTATGAGTTGCTCAGCACTAGTCACAGCTGCAGATACAACATCATTATCTAGCATTGGAGGAAAATCCATACTGGGGACACATATATTCGTGTGATTTCAATTACGTCCACTAGGTTCCATATCTAGATAATGGCATGTGCTATATTAGGTTATGAATCATAATGTATAATCTAAACTTAAAAATACTTAGAAAAATTGAGATCATACGCATAGAAAATCCCATATTCACAAAAATTGATTCTTTGAGGAATATTTACATTAAACTCCTTCATGATGTATTTTAAAGAAAATGTGAATTATCCAAAGCTTATCACTTGAGAGTGTCATAACCAAGAGTGCAGCAAGGCCCATTGTCGTATTCCATGATACCCCGAGTCAAGCTCGAAACTCCTTGTGAGAGATTTCACTCCTTGGTATATTTGTGCCAGAGCCACCTCTACCTGCTCGTTTCTAGACAGGGATGTATTGCTTGAATGATCCACATAATCTATTCCTTACCAAAATACCATGACGTTCTTGTATGTTTATCCTCAAAGACTATATTAGGGACTCTTCCATAATTCTACTTTTTCTAAATCTAGTTTCAATGTATTATACTAAACTTTCTCTGATACTAACTGTAAGGACCCGAACCTAATTGCCTGGAGTCGGTAACTTTTTTGATTATGTTGGAATACATACAAGGAATACGAACTCCAAAGGACCGAGTAGTCATAGTATTATTGGAAACAAGTTACATACATAATTTTAACATTACAACATGAAGGGAAACCAAAACACTATTTTATTCCACTAGAAACATCACGTCTCCTAGATTATGCTTGCAAGTCATTCATAAATTACTTATTAAAGTCTAGAGAAAATGAAACATAAGAAAGGGGTGAGCTCAAACACTCATTAAGAGTAATCAATACAGTGGAAGATAATATAAAAATTAGACATGGTCAATAATTGAAAACACATTCCTTTAATAATAAACATGAAACACATTATGGCAGGAATATGAGTTGAGTAAATAATGCCATAATAAAACACAATCATGGGTATTATACTAGTCTAATAAACACATGAACTTCAAATACTACTATCATAATGAAAGAATTTCATATTATAGACATCATAACAATACCGTCCAAGCCTCTTGCTTGGACAATAAAATAATCATTTTGTCAAGGCCTCGTGCCAAGAGCATACTTTTTCTCATGAGACCTACCGATGCATCGAGCGGCTATAGCGGGCCCCACCCATAACATAATAAGTCCAATGCTTCCCTCATATGATCGGGGATCAACATAAACAACATATACATTCATATTGAAACTATCATATGAAATGTAACTAACTTTCCCCAATCATTAAACATAAAACAGTAACCATTCCGAGTAATATGGGGAATGGTTTTAGGATACATCATCCACAATATATTTTTTCATATAACATTAAATAAAATATGGTATATGACTTCCTAAATGATTTAACCCAATAATACCATGTAATCAACATGTGCATTTCAATCAAATGAAAATACTCTTATAAAATCATTAGGCAATTTTGAGATAAATACTCTTTTATTTTGAAAAAAATAGTTCTTTTGGAAAATCTTTGTATAAAACCAGAAGTGAAGTAAGATAGTATTTTCATAATAAAATGACTATTTTTAGAAAGACAATGTTTTCCAAAAAAAAATTAGAGTTCCCTTGAAAATAGATATGAATTGGAGAAATTCCCTTTAATCGGGCTTGTATTTTGGAATCAATTTTGAAGGTTCCTTTTAAAACGTGTAACTATCCATAAAATAAGGAAGGTTTATGGCTTGAAAACATAAATATGATACTAAAACAGAATATATGATGAGTACATAACAAGATATAAGAATTTCATTGAGGTAATTGGATAATGAAAGTATCTCGAATGAAAATGGATGTTCTGGTGGAAAAACCCTTACCTTAACTCCGAATGTGTTCCTCTCTTGAACATAAGCTCCTAGAATATGAAATTATACTTATTAATAAATTATTTAAGAACCAATTATAAATTTATTTAGTTTATCACAATTCTGTTTAGTTCATTTATACCCTTATTTCTAAGTTATTATATTGAATTTCATTGTTCTGGGGTGTTCGTTTTCTTTATTTTTATAATCGGTTAACATGTTTTCAAGTAATGGAGTTCATGTGTAAAGGTTATAAATCTCCAGGATTGGAATTATATATTATTTATGAACATAAATAGTTCGTAATTTTCATTTCTATCATTTTTTACATGGAATGAGGAAGAATCATTAGATGATAACCACTTCGATTATTCGACAGTATTTGGATTATTATGAACTAGTTTTGTCATATTACATAATTATATGTACATATTAGAGTTACTGAAAATTAATTATGTTATAATACAAATGTTACAGTCTGGTTCAATCATAAATATGGTTCCATGACTAGTAATGAATAAGAAATTGAAGAACGAAACTTCATCGTCCTTGACGGCTATAAATTATAACCACATTGACGTTGATTTCGTTTATAAAAAATAAAAGGGAGGGAGTAAGAATATTTATGATGGTTCTTAAATTCACAGGATATAAATATAGTATATATATTATACTAGAGTTATCATGATCATTTGGATTGATGAGGTGAGAAGATAAAAATAAAAGAGATGAAATTGAAAATAAAAGAAAAGTTAAGAGATCCATTATTAAAATTTGGCAGCCTAACGACGTCACCTAAAATTTCATAAAATAAAATGATGAGAACAAAAGTGTATCACATCATATTTAAATCAAAAGTACATTAATAATAATAAATAAAATCAAACCCCAACATATGAGAAATGAATTTCAAATAGCTAACATAAAAGAAGTGTCGACTTAAAGAATAGAATGAAGGATTCCATTACCTTGTAGAATAACTCCTACATCTTGAAGGATGGGACCTTGGGGGCTTAGGGTAACTTTGGGAGGACTCCAAGAGAGATAAAACCACTAGATCTTCGAGGATGAGGTATTTTTAATGAATGAAATTGAATGGATGAGTGGGTATTTATTTAAAAAGAGAGGTAATATTTTAATAATTTCAAAGGGACACCTCATTAGTGGTTATTGAAAAACCATGGGCTTTCCCATGGTTTAAGCCACTTGGGACACCTCATGTCATAATTTATTATAAAAAAGTCGACCATACTTTTATATTTAATTATTACATCATTATGATGTCATTAAACTACCGAAAACTCAAAATTGTATTTTTATTATTCATGAAAAATTCATGTATTTTAGAAAAATCCCAAAAATTCACCCCTACCATTTTTGACGTGTATAATTAAAAAGTCAAATCATTTTTTTCAAAAATATTTCTCTAAATATTATTAATTTAATTTTTAAATAAGGTCATAGTTAATTCCAAAAATAACAATCTTAAAGTGCAATTAGTTTTATTTCTCATTGAAAAACTAAATAAGATCTCATTAAGTTATTTCCTTAAGAAAATAAAATATTATTATTATTTACTATTTATAAGGGTCATATTACTATTCATATTACTATTCATAAGGGTATGTTACTATTCACCAAAAATGAAGTTTGTTCTATCAGACTCCAAATGACTTACTGAACATAACTCTAGATGATCATTTTTCGAAATTCAAAACATAGAAGAGGAAAAGTTGGGTTTAATGGATAGATTATAAAATTGCATTCTATATTTATTTTCAAAACCCTGGGGTGTAACAATCTAGGTAGGGATGTATTATCATGATAAAAAACTTTTATATATACTCATAAAAATTTAGGGATGTTTTCTTATAATTAGTATTACCCCTATGTGTTTTCACTAGGGTTTTCTAATCCAAAACCCAAAAAATAACTAAACTATCCTCTAATACCAACTATAACAACCCTACTCTTAATTTCATATTTAAACATGATTTATTACATAATATTGAAATTAATAAAACATAAATGTTTGATAATTCTTGTGTCTTTGAGAAATTAAGTACATTACATAACAACTTAAAACATGAAAAGAAATAACTTTATTGAAAACTTATTTTACCTGACCAAAACATTCTTTTATACTTAACACTACATGGGATAACCAGACGATATACATAAGAAACGGGTTAGATATAAAGCCTAGTAAGGGAATAAAAAAGGAATAACATGAGTAATAAAATACATGTTAGATAGTAGGTATATCAATGAAACATAAAAGGAACATGAATAATAAGGGTTGATATAGAATGATAATCATAACATGGGAATTGTGGTGAGAAAATTCAAGATGATATTATCATGAGTCAAGGATCATTGTACATGGAGGAGAATGAGACAAAGCTCATTGAATATGGAGGAGAATGAGTCAATACTCATTGAACATGAAGGATCATGAGTCAAAGCTCATTTAAAATGATGTATCATGATACTAAACATTACCCAATGCATTATATCTCTATTAGAGTGCACCCTTCACAATCATTTCATTTTAAGGATTAATTGTGCCACTTAGATAATACATCATGGATTAATTTATCATAATATTTTATTCCAAGATCAAGGAAAGGTTGAAAAAAATACATATATAATCACAATGAATCAGTATATTTTCATAATGTTGAATACCCTTCATAGAGATATGGGTATGCTATTCACTACACAATGATTTTGTCATGGAAAATCATGGTGAAATTTCGTCAGCATAACAGCGTGATATTGGAATTAATAAAATGGGTTGATAATAGAAAAAATGGGTATATAATCATTTATAAATTAAATTGAAATTAAGGGGGATATTTAATAACATATCCCAAAATTGGAAAAAATAAATGGGGTGACCTAACATAAAATTAATGCTTGATTAAAAGGTAGGGTAAAAGATTCCTTAGGAAATTTTGGCATAATATCTGGTGTACATAAGTGTTCATAAGAAGAATAAATGAGAGTAAAAGGGGATATAGTCATTTAAAAATAAAATTTAATTTATGTATAATAAGTAATAATTTATCCCAATTTATGAAAATGGAAATAAAAAGGGTATATCATAAATGAAGTGCTTGATAAAAAGAGTAGAGAGAAATTCCCTTATTAAATTTCAAAATAGTAACGTCTATGTAAGGGACCAAATGAGGGGAAATAAATGATCCCTAATATAAATAATATAAATTATAAAGTATTTTAATGATTATAAACGAATTTATTTATAATCAATAGAAATTAAAATAACTATTCCTAATGAGGTTTCATGAATTCAAAAGAGTGGAGAGAAATCCAATTCGAAATTTTAGTATAGTAACAGCTTAGGTTAGGGTCAAAATGAGAGAGGATAAATGATATCTCATTATTATAAAATCAATTGTATAGTATGGTGAGATTATAAAATAAAGTAAATATAACTAATTGATGTTAAAAGGACTAATTTTAAATAATGTTCTTGGATTGAAAGGAGGACTAGAATGTGAGGATCCCTTACTTGGATGTGTAAATACTAAGGCTTGGGAGAGGCTTCTTGGGAGATTAAGCTACCTTGGATGGACTCAACAGATTAGAGGGGAGAGTGTGTATGAGATTAAAGGAGTTTTAGTGAAGAGAAATGGGATATTTGTTGGGTTTGTATAAGAACATAGGGGGGTATCGTTACTAGTTTGGTTTTGGACACTAAATAATAAAATATTCAAAATAAAAAACCATTGCATGGTTATTGACCTAGGTTTCTTCCAATGGGTAGTGTTTTAAGTTATTTTATATTTCCAAGGTCCTAACTTATTAAAAAAGTTCCATTTTCTATGTGGAGGTGAGTCACACTCTTAAAAAGATGAATTTAAAATCATAAAATATATTATATGTCATGGAGGATTCATAATGGATTTACAGAATAAATAAAATAAAATTAAAACCACATTATTTTAATGAGAAAACATATATTTACCCAAATATACATTTTTTCTTATTTAATCATTATTGAGCCATTATAATGTCATAAGACACATTGTAGATTTATACAGTATTTAATTTTTACCCAAAAATTTGATTATCTCAGAAAATTATGAAAAATTCACTATTAGATAATTTCAATATCTTAATTATAAAAATAATATTCATATTATCTTAAATTTTTTCTAAATATGTGAAATTTCACTTTGAAAATAAAAACTCACATTTATTGAAAATAATGGGTTTTTTGACAATAACAAATTTTGAAACCTACTAAAAATTACATTTTAGTTCATAAATATTTTATGATTATTTATATTTATTAAAATTAATTTAATAATTATATTTTACCAAAATAATTTTATTTCAAAAAATCCAGTAATTAATAAAAATATATTTATCAATTGAATTTGAATATTAACCAAAAATACAATTTGTGCTTTAAAAAGTAAAAATAAAACGAATTAAATATATTAATTGTTATATACATATTCCTATTTCTAGGGCCTTGATATATATCCATTTATTACACCAGCATAATTCTTATGACTATGGCGCGTAGTGGTGGGGCTTTCATTGGGTTGTTCGGTGAACATGGTTTAGGTTGTGATCTCGATGAACATGGTTTCAATCAGGCTTACGTTGTTGAATCTAGGATTGGTCTTGGTCTTGGGAAAATCATAGAAAATATATCTCCCTCATAAACTCAGAAAAATGGGCTTTATAGGGTACACTCCTTCTAGATGATTCCATCACTTCCTTTGTATGTGTCAAAAGGATTTGTTAAAACCCTATATTTATACTAGTCATGTGATCAATGTTCAATGACTATAAAAACAACGTTAATTATACTTGATGGTCATTTAAAACCAATTGGATAAAATAAAACAAAATAAGTGAATGTGTTTTTTATATCCATTAAATAAAAAGGGTAATTTTATGCCTACTATTTTGGGACATTATACAAGACCTCATTATTGTCTTGGAACCAGACCTACAGCTGCAGATAGCCAACCTGAATAAAAAAGGTGATTCAGAGCTAATGAAAAAGAAGATAAATGGTGAATATTCCATAAAAGAGTATGAACTGACCCCTCTCACTATCTACTTCATGGGAATAATGGTATAATTTCATTTTGATCCCACATTTCATCTTATTACTAGATCATAGAATAATTGCACCAATACATTGGCTAATGTAGCCATAGTCCTAGCCGACTCTAAGAAATAGGAACCAATCTTCCAAATCATGCAATGATGATTGGTATTTTCAATCATCA
Source organism: Viscum album (assembly GCA_963277665.1). NCBI lineage: Eukaryota > Viridiplantae > Streptophyta > Magnoliopsida > Santalales > Viscaceae > Viscum > Viscum album. Next base: position 23,445,272 of record OY728132.1, on the reverse strand, counting down.
TCTAAAATATGTAATAAATAAATTTGGTCAACACCGCCCCAAATAATGATGATTTGGTACCCACACCAGAATAGATAGATCCCATAATCACTTATCTCTAAAATGAGACTCTTCTGATAGAGCAGCTCTGATCGTTATAGATTTGGCACTGTGAACTGAAAATTACCATGTTGGGTGAGAAAAATGAGAACAAATCCCTCTAAAAATGATTCTTTGATGGAATCTTCCTCAGATGAATAGTAGAAAGATAGAATCACTCCATCATAGAAGATGTCTATGAAATCAAATATGGAGCTCATCAATCAAGAAGCCGACTGTCCCACCAAATCCAGATGCTAGGTTATTACTAAAAAACCATGATACAGGACTGTGTGGAATTCACCAAGATATTTCATTCATGTATGTTTAATGAAAATATCATCAATAATCTCCTAGAATTGATACATAATGCTAAATATTCCTGGACATTTTTCTTTTAGGGAATAGATATTGTGGGGCCATATCCCGCAACCAAAACTAAGAAGTTCAAGGGAATCTTTACTACTACCAAAATATTTTGAAAATGGGATTAGTAAACAAACCTCAATTAATTAGTGATGAATAATATCATTCACTTCATAATGTCTCAAATTATCCATAGGTTCGACGTCCCTTACATAATATTGATAGAAAAAAACACAAACATCTTCTAAATGTAATTGAATAAATTTTACCATGAGTATAACATTGATTCCAATCAATCAACCCAATATCATGTATCCGAAAATGGGAAAAATAGAGTAATTCAACAATACATTGTAAAAAATACTTTATAATATGTGGAATAAAGACAAGAATCCCTGATTGGATAAACTCCTCTATGCTTTATGTGCTTACCATACCACCACATGTACTACAACACAAGAAACTCCATATTCATTGGTGTATCAGAATGAGGAGGTATTTCAAATAGAATTCCATTTTCTTTCATTTTGAATAGCCATTTTTTAATAAATCTCAAATGATGAGAAATCAAGATAAATAGCTGGATGAGTTGGAATCGCACTTGGAGAACATGTTGTGTATGTTAAAGAACCTTAAAGTCTATCATAATCGGATCACACATGCCTTCAAAAAAAGGTCTTCCTCTATTCATTCCTCTATGGAGAATTGGTATTGGCACTTAGAATGCTAATGATACCTGGGAAGAAGCCTCAAAATTTGAAATCAAAATGGGAAGGGATTTATATCATTAATACAGTCTATCATAATTGAGTATTCTCATGGGCTATAATGGATGTGGAGCACGTCACAACCCACCCCTAATGAGAGATTTCTTAAGAAGAACTTTTAATAACTGTCAGAAGGCATCACATCCTAGTAACAAGAATTTATATTGCATAATGACTCACATCTTGACCACATGACATTATGCTTTGTAGAGTTTTCCTAGTTCTATGACACTAAACTTCACAAATGCGTCCTATTTTTATGATATTAAACTACATATGCACATCCTGACCGCATGATGCTAAAATATACATAGAACATCCCCACTAAATGATTTTAGACAACATTGATCCCCCAATGGTTCATCATTATCCAAATTGGGATACCCTTGTTTTGGGACCAAGGCTTAAAACTACACAGTGTGACATGTCTTAACCACATGATGTTAAAATGTACATAGTTGTAATGGTTGTATAATGATAAAATGCATGAACACATCCTAGTCGTATAATGTTAAAATACATAGGAATGTTCTAACCACATGATGCTAAATTGTATGGAGAAAGTACTCAAATAAAGACGTTCAACTGAACAGATCCCCCTATGGTTCATCATCATGCATATCAGGTGACCCAAGTCATAGCAGCACGACTTTAAACTGCACAACATCTCACATCCCAACCACATGATGGTAAACAATATAGAAAATTTCCTCACTAAATGACATTAAACATCATGGGGATCACCATCTCATTAATGAATCACTACACACAATCTAGATATGTGGGAAAGAGGAATGAAATTCCCTCGTCCCTATGTGAGATTCAGCTCAACATAGGGAGTATTTCCTTAAATAAAAAATGTTTGATTGATTACTACCATCAAAGGATATGTAGTGCTACCTAAAACCTTATTTTTGGGTCCATCCATAGTGTTACTCACCTATCACATCAGGTGAATTTATTTTATACAACTAGAAGTTAAACTACACAGCTGATGTCCTTGACATATGACATTAAACTTCATGGATTTTTTGAACAATGTATGACTTGATTCTCATTTCAATGAGATACACAGGGATGCCTCCATCCAATATCTTGGTCTAGCCACCACATTATTAAAAATTCCCCTAACCTATCATTAATCACTTATTCATAGTTAGTGGAACCACTACTATTCCTTGTTTCTCACATCGGTCGTAGCTCACTTGAGATTAAAAATTGCAATAATTGATTCCCCATATGAAAAAGGAATATCAGTTCATGAAAGGTTTATCATGTTCCTGAATGATGGACCTTAAAAATCATACCATAAGTCCTCACCACATGACATTAAAATACATGATAGATGTACCTATAATGATATAGAAATTCACATTAATGTATACCTCACCTGAATGGACCACTATTTTTGGTTATTAGTCTCCTACCATGCCTCCATTGTGGAAATATATGTGCATTGATTTATGATATCTAGGATACATAGTGAGGTTAAAATGTCAAACACTGGGTCTAGTCACAAAACAATAATTATAAAAATTCCCCTCCCTACATATAGGTTAGACTTTCACACAAATCTCCTTCCTCAACACCTACATGAGGATTGATTCCTATTATCATAGGATATAAATTGATGCCTAAATATGAATCTCTAGGTTTATTCAAAATATCATTTTTCATATTGGGAATCCTACATCATTCCCACATTTTGTTAAACTCCAAAATTCCTTAATAATTACACATGTTTTTATTCATATTATAACAATATATGTAGTGATTCCCATATATCTATTCCAAGGACCATCAAGAACAATCAATAGAAACAATTCCCACCTTTGCGTATGGGTCAGGCATGTGTAGAGATTTTCCCATACAATAATTATTTGTGGATTGATTCCTATCATCATAGGATATATAGTGACTCCTGGATCTACAATACTTGGCCCAACTATAAAAAATAATAATAAATACATCCCAATTGCGTCTGGGATGAGAAATACTATAAAAAAATTTCTATGTATGAGTTAGATCTACATGCGTCATGTTTGTTCATGTAACATATCAATCATAATTTTCATGCTGGTTCCCACATCATTAACACCTAAAATCAAACTACAAGGAAAATTTCCTTATCACATGATGTTAAAGTTCATTGAAGCATATAATTATATACTACATGATGTTATAATATGCATCCCATAATATATTATAATCTCTTGTCAAAGGACCACAAGATCCGTAATCCAGTCATCTAGAGTACAAGGTGATTCCACCATATTTTAATAACTGTAATTAATAAATAAAACATCATTTCTCAAGAACCGGTAGGTTTATAGAAACCTTTTATAGATCTTGGAATGGAAAAGGGATCTCCCTACATGACCATGATATCAATTCATAAGGGATCAGACCTACTAACTAGATAAATATTGGATCTGTAAGGAAGGATTTCTAATTCTTGTGAGGCTAATGTCACCATTAAAGATCTCATCACCTGAGGATGTTTTGTTCCATCCCCAGTATGACTGTCCCATATCATTACTCATGACCAGAGAACCTCAAACTATGATTTGAAACATTTTTATCTCCTGATCAGAAGGTTTTTGGTATGTTCTTGACCTTGGGTATCCTAATTGGGATTTTGTATAAAATCCTCTATATTAGGTCTATGTGAATCATAACCTTAAACTACCTGCACTTTGATGAATGTTTCACGACCTCAAACTCTAGCCTATAATGGTCCAAATCACTAGGATTTAAACATGTGGTGATAGAGACATAACACTTGTCATGTCAAAAACCCACAAAGGGGGACATGATAAAATTCAAGTCTTCACTTTCTAAACTATTCATATCTAATATTTTGGAAAAAATTATGGCACAAATAGATAAGGAATAAATCAAATAGAGCATACTCTATAGCCCTAGTAAATTACAAGCTGTGATGGCTAGCCCCCTCATTTAGGAAAAAGTTAGAGCAATTATTTTTTACATCTCTTCGCCACAAGAATATGTGTAATAGGTGATGATATAAATTTTAAGTTGATCAAACCCTTAATGGATATTTCATTCTCAATAAATCCCATTTCATTAAAAAAGTGAATTGTGTCCTCATAAACTATTCATATCACTTGAAAAGGAAAAGGGATCTCTCTGATTAACCATTTTATTGATGAATAATGTATTATACCTACCAACCAGAGACATCTTGGCCTAATATAAAGGTATTTTTTATTCTTGTGAGCCTAACATCATCATGATATAACCCAACACCTAAGGGTGATGTGGTCCATTCACAGTATGGTTTTAGCATATAATCCCTATGACTCGGTCACATTGAACCATGATTTAAAATAGAAATAAAAGACCCTAAAATATATCAATAGAATGTCGAAGATAAAATACCCTAAACTACAGTGATAGATGGTTCAAGTTAAAATACCCTAAAATATAACAATGGAATATATGAGCTTAAAGACCCTAAAGTACAATGATTGAAGGTCCAAGCTGAATGACCATAAGGTATAGTGATAGAATGTCTGAGTTGAAATACCCTAAAATAGAACACAATAATGACTTATTATACCAGAATGTAAAATATTGTATAGCCCACCATATGTACTTGTAATAAATCAAGCTACTCTCTCCAAGATTATTTTGTTTAGAAAAATATAGAACAATCACCATTAAAGACATATATTCTACCACATTCTCCTTTTGAGAAATAGGTAATATTAAGATAACTTGAATAGATAAAACAATGAGGAAACTCATGATTAGTGGGAATTATTGGGAACTTCTTGAGAAGAATAAGTTATGATTAAAATATTTAGGTAGAGACATTCAGGTTTACTTGATATTATTAAAAGGATGCGTATCATTTTCAAATCATTTAAAATCTGATCAGAAAATGTTCATGCACATCGTGAATAAATGAAAAATGAACAAAAAACATGTAGAGTTCATAAGATCCATTCATTGGTAGAATATAAGAAGAGAAATCTTCACATACTAGAGTATCTCCCATGAACATACGATCTAAGGAAATGTTTCAAAATTACAAGCCTGTTATAGAATGTGCTATGAGGAGTCCTTGAGCTCTAAAAAGAACTACGACATGGAATAAGTGGATATGAACAATTGATCAATATATTTAGTATCCAATTCTGTAATCTATTGTAACACCTCCACCTGTGTAGTGGTGTCAAGCCTAGCCTTCTCTGTCATATCAAGGAGACCCTACTACTCCAGCATAGTTTTCTATAATATTTGATGTTAATGTTGAGACTTGGATTACTCCAACTAAAGACATCTAATTACAAACTAGAGATGGTCGATCTCAGCCTTACTGGCAATGTCTACATCTCGATTAGTATCCACCTCTACAGCATACTTGGAAGTATCCTTTAATAATTTTCCCAGTTTTTCTTCACTAAAGTGGAATCCTAGATAAATGAAACCCACAATTAAAGGTCCCTATTCTTATATCTCATAAAATCACCCCCTTCACCCATTACTAATGGGTTTAATAATATAAATCCTTATTTCCAAGGGTTGTAAACACAAATAAAAAGTTACCCAATCAGTCCTTCAACCCATCAAACATGTTTTTTAAAACTAAATACTATCTCCCTTTACAGTTATTGCTGCATCAACTAATAAAGTTATGTGGAATGATGGCCTTTATCTAATTTAGTCATGGGAACATGAATATATGTTGGGACAAGGTCTCAATGATAAAATTCTTTCTCATGGTATTAGATGTTGTAGGAAGGGATTATACCTCTATATTGCTTAACTCAGTTGGAATAATCCCTGATGAATTAAGGATTATAACCTTGGAACAATGGTGTGTAGACACTAAAGTAATAAGAAAAAAGGTTTATTATTTGTAGAATAAATGATATGATATCACCATATAGAAAACATATATGATTGATGTTATAAATATACCTTTCTCAGTTGCATCTTCAGAAACATAGACAACCCCAACCAATTCTTCGGTGAAGAGGTGACACCTTCTTGTAATGAGCAGCTTCGTGAAACATTCAGTGCCTTTCTAGAAGACATAATACACTCACCATCCTTAAGGAATTCAAAAAAATATAAATTTTCAAGTGATATCACACAAATAAACAATGTGTCAAGTTTTTAAGAAGTATTCACCTTCCACCAAACTCATCATTATAAAGGATAACATAGTAGAAATGTAACTACATGTGTCAGTATCCTCGAAATGTTTTTCCACCCACATCGAATCAAGTGGTGCGATCATCAGGATTTTTACAATAGCTAACAAGCATGAATAATCTACACCACATCCATATCTTCTTATAGAAAGACCGGTTCCAATAGATATGTTTTTTTCAAAGCATCTTGAACTCTCTCCCACATCCTCAAAAGTGGATACATATTCCTCCAATCGGGCCAACTATGCAACGTCACATTTTTTTATAGATCATGATGTGTTAATAGAAAAATACCAAATGAGAGAAGATTTAAACTCCACACTTACATGAGGATCCTGGAGGTTAAAACTATGATAATATAGAGAACATCCTTTTCATCTTCCCTTTTAGAGAAGCCTCTCTATAGGGTGATAAATTAGAGTTCATTATTCTGGAAATGGAAATTTACACCATCATTTAGTCCAATTGACCTAGGGATCCCTCATTATCGGCCCTCAATCACTTCCAAATTCATCTCTAATAGCCGTAACCTAGGGAGAATATTCAGGGGATGAATGTGCTGGATGATCTTCAATAGATGCCCAATGTGTCATCAAAGACCATTAAGATGTCATTATATTTTCAATGGAAACAAACCTTTTTAAAAATATCATTAAGTTCATCCTTACCAATTTTTCGGTTATGGGACAACCCTATTCATCCAAAAAAATTTGTATTATACCCCGAACAACCATTTGGATGAATAATGGGGAATAAAAAATTGGACTCCATAATATTTACAATTTTACTTCATGGTCTAAAAATAAGACCTTGACCTCCCTAGGTCTATCTTTTAATGTGATACTTAGAGGTTTGGTGACATGGTTAAAAAATTCCCAAGATAAATATGAAAGTGTAGGAATCCCAGGGCTTAGCCTATGAGTTCTTAATCTTCTAATCCATCCACTATAGAGATGTGATAGGTAATGATAAATTTAATGCTGCTTCACACTCTGGTACAACACTCATTGTACCCACATTGCATGTCTCTCCTACTAACAATGGAATATTCTTTATTTCCCTGGGAGGCTCATACATGGTTGTTGGCCCTCTAGAAAAAAGTCACATTCTAAGCCTAGTATTTTTCTCGAAATCTGTTTTTAATTGATTATCCATTATTACCAATTTGGATAATTACCCATTGGGATATGAATAGTTCCAAACCTCATCATATTTACTAGAAAATCCAATTTGTGTAATGGGGAAAAAGGTTTTTCTCAGCCTGAGTATTTTTCCTGGTGTACATCAGCCAAAATTAGTGATCCACTATTGGATCCTCCTTAGATAAAACATAAATCAATCGAGGACTTATTGACCGGACACATAAGAAGTAACGAATAAATCAATGGGATGTATAGCATTCACAAAGGAGGTATTCATTAATATGGGTTGAAAGCATAGCCTAGACATATGACATTATGTAGGCCGATGCCTTAAGAATGGTCTCACACGTATCAACCATGTCACCCGTCGACATTATACCATAGGTTCTGAAGGTGGAATGGTCATAATGGATTATATAAACCTTGAAATAATGATCCTTTTGTTCAAATAATCCTACCTCCATGATACACTACAATAATGGTTTCATGAAAACATTTGGGATGGCTTGGATATTTAAGTATTCATGGCCTCTTAGATGAGAACCCATCCAACACCACAATTCTTGAAGGGGCCCACAATACAATAAGGATAATTTCCCTTGTAAAAATGGTGTAGAAGGAGATAAAGTTTTTACATTATAGGTATGGAAATCTAGATATTCTCCCCCTACCATGGAAGTCAATATCATGAAAGTGGAACATATAACTTAGTCTTTTACTTCATTGTAAGTAGGTAACCACTCTAGTACATGGTGAGGAATCCAACAAGTTGGATATCCCAATCAATATCTAGGAAAACATACCATTCCCATTCTTTTAATTTCACCCCTTCGAGCATAATCCAATAAACACCCAACACACTAAGAGATTACATAACTGGAGAGGACTTAATCTTCTTAGATTCTTACTCAGAGTATGCCTTCCTGATTTAGTATCCCACCTATGTCATAAATGGTATATCTTCTACATGAAGTGTTTCCATTTAAAGGGATGTTTTACCCTACCTAATCCATCCCCGATTGAGAGGAGGATTTCGTTTTATGTTATCCCTGGTGGATCATGGGGGTAAAAAATCATCATACATCCCACCCAATATCGGTGTACTACATATCTGTTCAACATGGTAGAGGCTGACTCCCACCTCACCATGAAAGATGTGGAAAATGTTTGTTCTGGACTCTAATGACTAAAAATGCCCATCATTAGACCCTTATTATAGTTGAAAAACATCTGGGATATCCAAAAATCCTCGTACATCCTAATATTCTTTATTTTCCTTGTGAATGCATGAGCAATGTATTGTACTCAATTAGTTCATCCCCAATCCATTCTGTAGTTGGCCCCTGATTGAATGTCTGAATTGGGAACCCACCCAAACCGTTGGTTGGAGGTAGAATTTTTCATTATCAAGTGGTACAAATAAACATCTAAATAAAGTATACGATTATTCCCATTAATGTATATGGTCATGTATGTTAATATATACCCATCTACAAAGTGTCCCTTGGTGAAAATGTATCCCTCCCTGAGTGATATTCACTTTAATTGTGTTTAGATTTTTATAAACCCAATGGAAGGGTATAAATGATGAATTAATGGGAGTTCCATTGGTAAAAAATCCATAAAGAGGTAAAAAATATGAAAGGGGATAGTCCCCAATTTTCACCCCAATCAGATTCATCAGACTCACCAAAAATGACACAAAAACATAATGACAAGTAACATCCATTCTCTATAAAATATAATCCCAAAAACCTATCACTACATTGGCATCTATATTTGAAGTCTTATGGAATGTATGATAAGAAATTCAATCCATAAGTAAAAAATATAGAATCAAATTTTATACAAGTATAACAACCATAAAAGGAAATACATAACTCTAACATCATCACGTGAATCACATGAATCACCAAAGGAATTAAAAATAGCATTAATGATTCACAAATTTCCTAGAGTGTAAAGGATCTCTTGGACATCATAGAACCACAAAACATTACATGACTACATGACCCATCAAAAGTCTCACAACCTCATGACCATAACGTGGTCATATGTGTATAATGAAAGTTGATGGATGATGTGATTAATCTAGTAGATCACACACAAAATCTCAATATAATTGGGAATCACTATGGAAAAAGTTCAAACAATTAGAAAAAATTAATTTAATGGTTAATTTGAATGGGAAATCAGGTAGATAAATTATTGAGAATTAGTTCTCACCAAGTATTCTCATGATGAGATCTCATGATTAGTTCTTGTGGGTAGGTTTTGCGACAAGGCCTGGAGGTGGAGGTAGGGTGCTAGAGCTCCAAAGAATGTGTAGTCAGTGAATTAATTTCTCTCCACCCCTATTTATAGGGAATTACACAGAATACTAAACCTCACTAGGAAAACTAAGGGATTACCAAAGATTATAATTGGTAATAATAATAAAGACTCACGAAAGAATTTACTTTTCATAGAAGTGATACCTTATCCCCAAATACATTTATCTTGAGAGGTGGTGGTCTTTTGTTGACGCCTTCCAAATTAGAATTGGAAAATTCTTAATGTAAAAAATAACTTAATAAGGGTATTATTTTCCCCAAAAATAACATAAAGACTATGGTGGCTAAGATCATGTAGATCAAATGAAACACTAGAAAAACATGTCTATAAGACATTCAAAAGGTAACATGAAGGCACCATGAAAATATAATTACTTAAAACATATCCCATATAGCCCATATGACTAGTCCTTATGCACTTGAAAAGAAATACTAGACAATCGGTGTTCTCATAGGGATTTCCAAATGAGAACTATCAGGTCACACAAATTATCAAGCAGTAGGTTCCTGAAAGGCCATCCAAAAAACCTTGGAAAATAGGAATGAAAATATCAAAAAGATATTGGCTTATTGTTATCATAAAAATCATGTGATGTGCCCAAGAGTTTCATGCGACACTAAAATCCACATGAAAATTTTCCTCCTTTTACAGTGAAATCCTACTGTCATGTGACCCTTGCCACATGAAGGGTCTCAACCATGTTTGGGAAAACATGTGTTCCCTCTCCGACTCCAAGGAAAAGAATAAGGAAATCATCCATTTAAATTTTCGCACATTACCATAAGACCCTTCATTGGTCATGAAACACATAATTTATGGGAATAATTCTTATCTTTGACAACAACTATGCAAGATTGTGTGACACCATAGCCTTCTATAGGTAAAAAGTGAAATAAAATGGAGATTATAGAATCCCCTTATAGTTTTAAAACTCAATCAATGCACCCATACAGCTCACAAGTCACCATAAAATCACTAGGATAAATTTCTACCTTGTTGTGTATGATCCAAAAAACATTCCACCATAGTCACATAAAGTGATTCAGACATATCCATGTAAAATTTCACTCCATCTTCAACTGAAAGGACAAACATATGGAATATTCCATAAAATTCCTTCACATATTTAGAGGAAATTTTATTGGTCTTGTAGTGCATGATGAATGGGAGAGTGATTACCTTTGAAAAAACTTAATAAAACATGAGAAACGACAATTTCATTTTGAAATAATCATGGAAATAAAAAGAAAAAAGGTGGGAGCCTCTTGTGTTCTTAAGAAATCATACAATGCAGCAACATGATCTTGAAAGACCCCTTAAAAATCCAATTTGATCAGATAATGGCCCCCTCCATCCTTAACATGTGAATGGTCCCAAACAAGTCACCGAAGATCAAGTGAAGGCCTTTCAATAGGTTCCCTAATATCATGAAAACCCCTTTTCATATTAACCTAAAAATGTGAAATCCCCTCCCATGTTCATATTAATAGGTAAAACCCAATTAATGTGATATAATCTAATAAATGAGGCATTTAAAGGATGACCTCGCGGGAACTAAAAATCATATGATTCCACCTGAATGAACTATAGTAAGATATAATGAAACCCATGATATCAAAGTCCTCCACTAACTCCATCATGAATTAACGATATATTCACCATGCAAAGTGGTGAATAACTCAGGTGGTGAGGCCTATAAACCCCCCACCCCAAAAACAAAAAATTCATCCATGGATCCTCACTTTGAAACAACAAGGATTTTGATAATATTTCATATAGAAGATAATATTGTGATTGTAGAGGTTTTTTGATAGGTAAAATCCAAGCAATTGCATTAGAATATCATGAGATTGCATAGGAACTTCATGTTTTCACTCATAGATCACATAGACGACTCCTTTTGGGTTAGGAAAAGAAAAACATGCATATATGAGCAGTAATTTGAGACTTAAATAATATAACACTAAATACATATATGTTATAAACAATAAAAGGATGGTAATAAGTCTAAAAATATAGGATACTTATGTGAATAAAACAGACGATGATCCTCACACACTATTCATTAACCACCCATGTCATGTGACAACAATAGGAAATGTATCCAAGATTATGAAATTCTCCTTTGGTATAATATTTGGATCAGGAGAAGTCCCATGGATGTGTCAGTGAATTTCACATGGAACCCCATGGGTGTACCACCCATGTATTATGAAACCCGCCAAGCTCACCATCTAGACATCACGATGTCCTTAAGACATGTCACCTAGATCATAAGTCTCGTGACGGTATCAGGATAGGTTGACTAGCTCTTGTGATGTCCCCTAGATAAACTGACCAAATCAAGAAATTTCATCAAGGAATGTCATCTAGATTTTTCCATAACACCACAAAAAGTCATCTAGATTATGAAACACCCTCCAAGCATGTCCACCATCTTTCATGATGACACAAGGTCAAGTCACCTAGATCACGAGACACCATCCAAATGTGTAAGACATATTTTATGATGAAATCAGGGATGGTTAGCTAGATCACATGAAGGCCTCCAAGAAATTAATCTAAGATCATGGGATGGATTCCATGACAAACTAGGAAGGTATGAAAATTTCTTCTAGAGAAGTCAAACTTGGTCATGTGATGACCTTCAGACATGCCATAAAAATTACATGATGCACCTCAAAAAAGTCAACTAGATCATGAAATATTATCAGGACGTGTCTGGAAAACAACCACAGACATGAAAAGTGAAAAAAGAATAAATGATAAGTAGAAAATCAACACATGGTAAGAGGATAAGAAATCTGGTTCATGCGGGAATCCCAGGTCTTGATAACCTTGAACAACATCCACTTGGGTAAATGTCATTGTGTAAGCCCCGTTTTAATGAACTAAAATTACTCTCATTCCAACTATAATGAAGATACATAGGATTACTTATTTTGGCATGATCTATAAAATAAACATCAAAATGTTGTCCGAACACATAATTCCTGCATCCACAAGTGGTGAGACTAGTCATTTTCCATCACTTGTTTCCCACACTAAGCAAAGATCACATGGGATTGGGAAATTAAAATTATCATATACTTAAAAAGGGAAACCTCGCTGTCTAATCCATGACCAAATGAACTTTGGGAACTCTGATTCCTGCTATAACCAGGCCATGCATGATTCCTTCTTAAGGACTGAGATCCATAAAAACCTCTAAATAGAACCCTTAGTGTGTAAGACCTGATTCGATGTGTAATGTTGTATGTTCTACATATAGGTATATACTCATTATGTAATACCCTACCAATTGAACTATAAATAATCTGATTTATACCATAACAAGGTTATGTAGGAAATATTTCTAAGGCTCGAGCTAAAATGGGAATCCACATCGATGTAAGTTTCACTATATCTCTGACATTCTAAACCATCAAGACCCAACTTATACCATGGGATGATTATCTTCTTTCATCCACTAATGGATTAAGAAAACACGGAAATACGATGACTATGATTCGTGTTATAACCATGATATGTAGGACACCTTCCAATTTACTGAGCTCTATATTAGGCATCCAAGGGATATATCGGCATGTAATTCCTATTTCCATATGGAATGAGGTGGATTACTTACTATACCATATCACATCGAGCATAGATAATGTGGGATTTGGGAGTTGAAATGATCATATCATTGGTTTCACGAATATCCACTATCTAAAGAAACCCCATTGTCTAATCCTCAGTCAGTGTCCTAGTATACATACCAAACATACATGGGTATCTATCATGGGGTTAGTCCTAAGGGCATGCATAAACTACAAAAACCACAATTCCAATAACAAAAATATATTGGATGCCTCTTGAAGGCTCAATCTCAACACCAACTTCCCAATTTCCCACAAATACGTCATTTCCATAAAATTTAAAACTATATAGTTTTAAAAAAAATGTGGATTTTGATTCTTGTTATAAAATTGGATATATAGGAAACCTCCTAATATCTTAATACCATCCTTGAAATATTAAATGCCTATGTAGATGACAAAAAATTCTTCAATTCCTAGTTATACATATTTAACATATAAGCAACTACCCATCAACGGGAAATGAACGATGATCCTCAGATACATACATATGGAGTCACAAACAATACCCCCTTCTCTTTTCATATAAAGAGACATAACCTATGATCAATTTTTAGGGTAACTACTTCCATATTAGTAATAATAAAAGATTCAAAAACATGTATTAAATATATAATAGAGTCTCAGAGTATGAAACAACCCCCCCCCCCAAATAGTGTGATGATCCCGACCTCTCATTCTCTCGACAAATTATTCGTTATGAAACCCCAGCAAAACCCCTACCATTATAAAAAAGGTATGTTCCTATTCATCGGTGAGGGAGCCATTGACATTTTCTATTAAGAATAAAAATGTGGCATGACGTCAATGATTTGGAAAGAAATAAAACTCCCCACAATCAATTATTGTGCTAATCCAAACTCATGGCAGGTATCATATTTTACTTTGAAATAGAGGTTTATGTTACCTATATTGGTGGCCAAGTATTAAATGAGAGTTATGTGTTTTTTATGAGATTTTCCACCTTTCTATAGGTTAAGGAATAATACCAATGACCAGATGGGATTTTATAATAGTTACCCATTCTCAAGGGGAAATGGGATAATGTTACGATAGATTTCATGACTAGTTTAATGAGCTCCCCTCAAGGTAGTGATTCCATATGTGTTATTATAGACAATCTCATGAAGGCCACACATTTATTTTCTACAAGAGAGACCTTATTAGTATATGATCTTGGGAGACTTTATATCTGTGATTTGGTGTGCCTTAATGGGGTTCCTCATACCATTATATCAGATAGGGACACCCAATTTATATATTGATTTTGGGAAGTCTTATAAATGGCCTTGGGTATACATGTTCTTCGGAGTACAACATAACAACCTTAGACTGATTCTAGTTAGAGCACATGATATAGGATATAGTGCTCATATTGGGGGGATACATCCTTGATTTTGTGGAATCATGGGAGAGGCATATTACCTTGATTGAATTCTCCTAAAAAATATTTTTTAGGAAACTATATATTTGTAACCTTATGAGGATTTTATTTTGCGGAAATTCTAATCACCTCTATAATGATTAGAGTTAGGAGAGGCAGTGCTGCTCGGACCATATCTCATGTAACAGACACTGAAGTATTTCTAGTTGATTAGAAAGTGAATGAACACTACAATGTATATGAACAAATACTACATCGATCACCATCGACAAACTCTAGAGTTAGAGGTCGGGGATCAGTTCTATTTTATGTATCTCTCGCAGACTAGGGAATATATGGATTCAGAGACAAGGAATGATTTTCCCACAACATGTCATCATTTTGAGATTTTGGAGGGAGTTAGGATGGTAGCCTTTCTGTTATAGTTACCTCATAGATATTGAGGCATGCATGATGTTTTCCGTTTATCTCATCTACTTTGTTATCACTCATACCCATATCATACTCTTTAGTCAAATGAAGTTTAGAAACAGGTATATGTTTCCATTGAGGAGAATACTATATGTAACATTGATCAAATATTGAAGGTGCTATAAGGCTAGCATGTCCCTTTAGTTTGGGGGAAATGGTATAATGGACTTACATATGATGGGACCTAGTAGATCGAGTAATATGTGAATTATCAGTGACTGTATTTATTTCTAGTTACTTTACAAATCTAGAAAGATAATCTCGAGGGAGAGTTGTCTTAAGATGTGGATACTGTAAGATCATATGTTTTTTGATGAGTTATACATACTTTAACTTCTTGATAATCTATTTTTAGGATATCTTTTTTCCTTGACCTTAAACCCATGACCATGGGATAGTTGGGTTGTTTTTGGAATGAGAAAAGGAGGGGGTGAATGTTGGATGCATTCCAAATACATGATGTGTATTTGGAACACATGATATACATCCAATACATGATGTGGTATGGATTGAATCTTTTGTGGTGTGTAATGGTTTTTACTAGGAGGGGAAAACCATAATATTACATAGTAGGAATATATTACATAATGTGTAATCTTTCTGGGGTGGTTTATTAAAGGAGACATGGGTGCTTATTTTTGAAATGGCCCTCACCCTCTCCTTTCATGCACATGAGGTCTACTAAGGAGCTCTCCCAATGAATCCTTTCTTAGGATTTTTCATAAATATCTGATCCCGACAGTATTTATCCCCACTCAGTCTTGTTAGATGTGAAACAGTAATATATCTATTATTCTTTTGCCATGAATTTTTTATATTCCTTTCAATATAGTTATTTTGGTTTAGGACTTTATACCCTTTTTTAGGGTGTCCATCCATTACTCACTTTTATTCCAATTTAGGTCGACTTAGGATCTGTTATATAACTTTTCCTACAAAGTTCAATTGGTTTATTGGTATTTCCCATGGTGTTTCACATTAGGCCTTCCATGTGTTTCTGTTAAATTAGTTAAATATATTGATTAAATTTTTGGAACCTTTATAGGTTCCCCATTTAGCACCATGATATGGTTTGATGTTTTCAACATCAAACAGATCCACCTATGAGTTGTGTTTATGAATCTTTCCATGAGTTACCACCCAATTGGGCGTGTGTTTGAGTTTACAATATAGTGGAATAATTAATGAAATAACTAGAATATTAGGAGATTCTTAATTCCTCTTTTTCCATGTGATTACATGTTTTTAAATTGGTTGAATTAATTTAATTGAAATGGTTTAATGAATTGGATGAATTCATGGATTGTATATGATTATGAAATCGATTAATGAAATGGTTTATACTAAATTGAATGATATGGACATTTCTACGCCATGGATCCAACCGTTGGTTCTGATACATGATTATATGATATAGGCCATTGAGGGTTCCTTGGATATTTATACTCCTTGGAACTAGTCATTGGATCTGACAACTGGTTACACGACATAGGTTGTTGGGGATTCCATATAAATTTATAATCCTTGGACTTGGACATTATGGGTATGATACGTGTTTACTCATCGAATGTTATAGTGTATATTTTATCATGATTTACAGATGGAAAAAATTATGTCTGATTATTTATAGTGAGACTTAGTAGGATATACAATATCACATTACATGTAATGATTACTCCTAATTATTCATTTATTTTATAATTATATTATGAAAACATCTTTTGTTTATATAAATAGACTGGATTTTTTGTTAACACGACCGGTGGTGGCCAACTGAGTGTTATCCCACACCCTATTTGGGAAGTTGTTGGGTACCCGATAAGACCTCATGTTTGTAGATGGGGAATAGGGCAATTGCTTGCTTTATGAAGCTTGGATGGTTATGGTTTAGAGAAGGGGATCATAGGTCCAAGTTATTCTTATGATTCGATTTGGAGATAGTTATTGTTGTACTCTTTGTACTTTTGATACATATATTGTATTGTATTCCAATTTCATTGTATTTTCTTTTATTTTGTATTGAGACATGATATAAATCATCTGGTATATGATATTTCCTAAGAATGGTTTATTAATCCTATTATCAGAAATTTTATTTACTAATGCTTAGTTATTTGGTATGATTACTCTATTTATTGATGTGATTACACAACTATGGCAAACTCTTATTGTGATGTTATATTCTCCCCACTATACCACCTTATACCCTCTTTACTACTTTATAGCATCTAGAAAATAGGGAGGCATTCTTGAGTCCACGTGACCCACTGGCTCAGAGCATCTTTTAATGGATTTCAGGTATAGGGGTTACACAATGATTTCATAGTATTTATTTTATTCTACCATGTGATAATTCATGTACCATGTACTTTATGACCTCATGTTATACCATTCGACTCATAAGTTATCCTCCTTGATCATTATTTTTCACTTACATGGATTTATTCCAAACCCCTTTTTTATGTATTCCCTTCTTAGTCAAGGATTTATAAAAAATGTATTTTGGAAATATTTTTCGAATTTAAAATAATTACTTTTATTTTACATGATTTTCATGTTGAATATTTATATAACTAGTCTTTTAAAGAAACTAGGCCTATGGATCATTAGTTTGTGTTTATTAGATATTTAAGTTAAAAATCATGTGATCATTTTTGAAAAAGGCTTGAGTCTCCATAGTATGTATCAGAGAAAAGTATTTTTATTTTTGGGATTAGGACAATAATAAATTAGTAAAAACTATAGGTATATGTATAAGTACAGGAAATCATACTGAAATTTTTGCAACATATAGAGTTTGTTGTTTTCATGAAATTAAATCGCAATGTGAATACTACAAGTGTATTTGTATATGACAGTAATATTCCTAGGGTTCATAACCCTAAAATGTATTTTTAGTGTTCAATCAACCCATACCTATTGTAATATAATAAGAATTGATACACATATGGTTTTGACACTCCCAAGTTATATGGTTTTGTAAATTCTAAAGATATTTATGATCTATTAAAAAAAATTGTTTAGAATATTATGTAAAAAATAATAGTAAAATTACCAGTAACAACCGGGATTAAAACCTATAGGCTTATAAGATTAGATATACATGTCATATAAAATTCATTACTTCTATGTTCATAGTTTCCATTTTTTATATTCCTATTATTTTATGTATTCTAATCCCTATTTTTTCGTTATTTTATTTAATGGAAGAAAATAAGAGGAATCATTCCAACATCCAATTAGATAGTAAATGTAACGATTTACCTAACGGGAATCTTAACCTTATAGGATTGGGAGTTAAGAACTTCATGGAAGTACTTTCTCAACTGAATTAAATTATGAATAATAACATGAATTATGTGTAGTAATATCCTTCTCCAAATAAATAGAAAGATGAAGTTGACTCTTTTATGAGAAATTATCCTCCTAAATTTAGTGTATATTCTGATCCCTTTATCATGAAATAATGTATTAACTCTAATTAAAAGATTTAATATATCCTATAAATATTTGAATAAGATAATTTCACACTGGATGTATATTTCCATGATAGGGAAGCTAATCAGTAGTAGACACTAACGAATAACCTGATTCCCAATGAAGAAATAATGTTTATGGAATTCTAAGGATTCAAGAAAATATTTTTTAATAAATATTTTCCTCTATCGCTCCGTATCAAAATGGAGAGGTAGTTCCTTGAAATGAGGAAAAAGGAAGATGTGTGTATCTAGGCTTATGATGATAACTTTACAAATATTCAAAAGTATGAATCTACCTTTTTCATTAACAAAAAAATTAATATCATGAACTTATTTTGGTGATTAATTCCAAATCTGTGACAATATTTGGTTATTCATGACTTTGGAAACTATGAATATATTTTCCATTGTGCCTTTAAGGTCGAGATGTTTATTAGTGATTCATAGTAGTCTTGAGGGGTTGGAGATAAAAAGTAGAAATTGGAGTTTAATTTGGGAGAATCAAATAATAAATCCAACAGATAAATGAATCCCCAATAGACCATCTGTCAAAATTGTGGGGAGAAGTATCCTATAAATTTCCTCAAGGGAAGGGGGAGATTATTCAAGTGTGGATAACATAGTAATTATGATAATCAATGTTTAAGGTAGATGAAATATCCTAATAATAGTGTAGATTAATATAAAGTTATAATAACCTCTCATCCAATTGCCTAATATTTTAATTAAAAATGGGAAAATAAATTATTCTAGAAAATTCTTAAAGGAAAGGGTTTTTAGAGATGACCAATTACAATAAATTCTAAGGAAAAGAGGGAAAAGAAGGGCATATACTTCACTACCACTGATTTTGATTATGAAAATGATGTGGTGACAGATAATATATTTATTCATTCAAGAATTGAGGATGTATTATTTTATTCTAGTTGAATTTTATTTTCATAACATGTATGTTTATTATAAAAATTTAAACACAACCCCAAAAACTTGAGGTTGAGTTATTTATGTAAAAATTAAATGATGTAATTATTGAAAACCAATTATATAACTCCTCTCTAGTCACTTTTTTTGGAATAGAACTCCGTGAAATTGTTATCTTACTTACTTTAATATAATTTTTGAATATACTAGGAATGGATTAGATATACTTATATAAATCTGACTTTAATTACCAGTAGATGGAAAACACTCTCTATATCCCAAATCATTATATTATTTTTTACAATTATAAGGAGTATGATAAGTCACCTTTGGAATATTATTACCTAGAATCCATTTTATTTCCTTATGTAAAATCATATCAAGAATAAATTATTGATACATAGGAGAGAATCATGATTAAAGACATACCAATTGTGTGAGACTATACCGATGTATTCCTGGAAGAGTTGTCCAGTCTTCCTCCAGAATAAGAGATTGAGTTCTCAATTTACCTTATACCATGGTCTATACCCACATCCAAGACTCTGTATATAATGGATACTATTTTATTATAAATACTAAAGACTATGAAAACAGAGAATTTTGAAAGGGTTTTTTGCATAAGTATTTTACTATTGTGTGCACTAGTCCTATTCACCAAGAAGAAAGATGGGTCAATGCACCTTTTCAGTAATTATCATGAACTCAAAAATATCATGTTAAATTAAAAAATATAACCTACTATGGATTTATAACGTATTTGATCAACTATGTGGGCCCCAATAATTCGCTAAGGTGGATGTTCAGTCAAGATATCACCAATTAAAGGTGATTAAATTATATATTCCCAAGATATCTTTTCAAATAATGTGTGGACACTATGAATTTATATTGATTCCCTTTAGAATTTCTAATAATCAAAAAAATATTCATGGAATTATTTAATATATTCTTTATAGATTGTCATAAAAAAATTAGTATTATTAGATGATATTCTGATATATATGAAAATAATTGAGGAAGATGAGGGGAATTTTAGTATAGTAATAAGAAATTTCTTAATGAAGAATTTATATGATAATTATAATAAATGTGTGTTCTCTATAGAAGAAATATCTTTTTGGGGGTATGTTATCATCCATAAATGTATATCCATACAACCTTCAATGAAAAAGATTATTGAGGAGTGTCATAGACCAATATTTTTAATTAGTATCTATATTTTAATTACAATACATTAGTACTATCAATGATTTGTGAGAAACAACTCAAGATAATAAAACCTACTGACCCAGATAACTCAGAAGAGAGTGAAGTTTTTCTATACGAATGTATGTGGAGAAATCTTTAAGGAATTGAAAAATAGGCTTATCACTACACCAATACTCATAATACCCTCTAGTGGGGAATTTTTAGTGGTATAATTTGATTATTAAAAGAATTTATTAGCATGTTTAATAATTAAAAAGGATTATGTGAGATCAAAAACCTCACATTAGTGAAAATTTCATGAGAAAAATTGTCTAACTCAGGATTTAGAGTTAGTTTTAGTGATCTTCACATAGAAAAATTGGTGGCATTACCTATATGTGGATAAGTGTGAAATATATATAGATCCTAAGAGACTTAAATATATATTAACATAAACATATCATAATATGTTCCATATAATATGGTTAGAGAAGATCAAGGACTATGGAAGATAAATCCATTACCATCCCCAAAGGAAAATGAAGTAAAAGATTCTCAAAATCGAAAGAAACCTGCAACCTTATCAATAATGAGATTTGATAAGGATCAAATATTTTTAGCCTTGTGAAGGATGGACATGGAAATAACAAATGAAGTAAAAAATATTACCTAGATCATATTATTTACCATCTTTTCATTTTAGAGAATATAATGGATTCCCATAGGGATGATGTTCAAATACAAATGATGATATAATCTATAAGATAAAAGAAATGATCAAAACTCATAATTGATGAAGGATTTACATGATTTGGGTCATGACTATATTTACATTTAAATCCCAAGATATATATTATCTATTGAATTATGCATATGGCTTCATATTCTCCATTCATCTAGGGATCAAGAATATGTATTAATAAATCCAAGAGAACAATTGGTTGAATGTATAAATAAATATATTATTTAATATACATCAATGTTCATAGCATGTCAAAAAGTTAATTCTTAGAGGAAAATGTCATTGTGACTTATAAAACCATTACCTATACCAATATGGAAATCGTAAAAATTTCCATGTGTTTTTAATGGGCTTTCAAAGATATCGAAGGGAAATAATCCCATATGGGTCATGGTGGATCATATCACAAAGACATCTAACATAATTTCCATTAGAGAGGAACTAAACTCTATCAAATTGAAATGATAAACATTATATAAATTAAAAGGATACATGGGTCACAACATTAATTATATATAATTGAGATCTAATATTCACCTTAATGTTCTAGAAAATTCTCCACCATTCTCTAAAAAGTAGTGGAAATGTTTTATAACTTAACACCCCAAACTGATGTCCAATAGGAGTGAAATATTCTAATAACCTAAGGATATATTTATAGAATACATGATGGAATTAAAAGGTGAATAATATAAATAACTTTCTTTAGTTGAGTTATTATACAGTAATAGGTTCCAATAAATCTTGTAAAATGGATCAATATGAATTAATTTCTGGGAATAGATATATAACACTTGAATGTGGGGATGAAGTTGGTGAGTGATATCTGTTGGGACCAAAAATAGTCAATGAAATGGTAAAAAAGGTCAAGTCCATTCATAAACACATAAAAATCGTTCATATTCAAACAAAAATCTATGTTGATTACTGTTGAAGAGATCAAGAGTTTGGGGTTGGACATAAAGTGTTCCCCAACAAACCTCTATGGAAGAGATTCATATTATTTAGGAATACGGGAAATCTAAGTCCATGATAAATTATCCCATTTTATATTATTGATCTCATTATAGTTGTGTCTTATCGAATAGAACTGATACTGACCATATCTCATGCACATGAGGTGTTCTACATATCCATATTGAAGAAGTACATAACATACCCTTTACATGTACTATGTTTGGAGGTGGTATAGTTAGATAATGATATCCCTAATGAGGAGAAACCAGTGAATATCCGAGACCATAGATACAAAATTCAATGCAACAAGACTAATCACTTTATCAAACTACTATGGTAGAACCATCAGTATGAGGAGTCAACATGGGAACTAGTGGAAAAAATAAAACAAAAGTACCCTCATTTATTTAAATATTAGTAGGTAAAATGAAATTTCAAGTGCAAAATGTCTTAAGGGGGGAAGAATATAACAAACTATATTTTCAACAATATAATTTCTTTTTTGATTATATAAATGTTTCATATTTCGTATTATAATATTATACAAATCACATGATCCACGTGATATAACCAACATTATTTTATTATAATGACTTAAATATTAGATTCAGAGTCTTAATATACTCCTTAAAACAAAAAAAATACCATGGGACAAAAAAATAATTATAATATATAAAACATGATTTTTAAATCCCTATGAATAATTGCACTAATAAAAACAATGTATAAATGAAACAAATTGATAGTTTTTAAAAATCCATTTTGACTATGAAAATATAAATAATATTCAGAGAAAATAAAAATGAAATAAAAATGAATTAAATATATGGAATTTATAGAATGTAGGGAACCCATATGTTCATTACAAATTTGAATGTTAGAATAGCAATCTAAACATTGTAATAGTAACATGACCATTAAAAATAGTAACATGATATTTAGAATAGTATCCTCACCTATGGAAGTGTAAATAAAATATTTTCCTATCTTATGAAAAGAAAATAAACAAATTTATATCATCATATAGATAAATAATTATTTTTAAATGTTAAACTAAATGTTTTCATATTTATAAAACATGTATGTTTTTTTATTATAATAATATATAAATTTGAATGGATACTTATTTATAAAAACTAGTTTCATAAAATAACCATGTCTTATAAATATGATACTATATTTTTTTGAGGATATAGATTATTTTTCAAAAGGATAGTAAATTGATCATAAAATAAATTCTTGTATTTTTTCAAATAAATAATTATTTAATTTAAAATCCTAATTTATTATATACAGAAAATTAATTTTTTTATATTGGATTTAATTTTTTGAATATAAACACCACAAAATGGTTAGGGTGAATTTTGTTTTCTAAAATAGTTGTATTTTTGGTGAATAGTGAAATATGAAAAAATATAGTTGTAGACACCGAAGAATGATCAATGGCTGAAGGAGGTTTTGGCGCGATAAAGAAAAGACATATTTGGACCCAACGATCCATTCTGGGGGTCATGGAGGGGCCGCACGAAAAAAAGCAGAGGTGCGTGAAAAAATGGCCATCGCGCGTAAAGAAGTAGGAATCAAAAAAAAATTCCATGCAGGTGCAGATGTTTTCCGCTACCAGACAGCGGGAGTGGAGATTTACGAGTAGCCTCCCTGCTCAGTGGAATTTGCATGCTGCTAAAAATGGTGTGTAATATTTTCATGTGGGATCGTTTTTTCGCATGGGCCTGCAATATTGAGTGCCTATAAATCCAAGGTCTCCCCTTTGACTTCCGGACTAAAGAATCTAGACCATCTCTTTGGTGCAAAATTCACCTCTCATGCTCAAAAAATATGGCTCTCATGTACTGGTTTTTTTCGCATCGTCACCCAAGGGTCCACCTTTGCACAAGACCACTCGAGCTTAATCCTAATCCAAATCCCATCGAGTCCCATCCTCTACATGAAAATCTTTCCAATTGCATGCATTGCTTTCTTCTATATACAACTCCTTCCAAATTGTGCACCCTTCTTTCCATACTGCCTCGACCAATTGTGTGGCGCCCCGTCCTTTTTCACGCACATCGGCTGATTTGGCACCACCATGGCCTTTTTCGCGCACATTGGCCAATTCTGTGCCGCTGCTACCTTTTACGTGAAAGCAGCCCAATTAAGCGCCGTCGTAGGCTTTTTTGCGCAAGCAGCCCAATTACACGCCAACCCGGGCCTTTTTCGCGCAACTGTTATTTTTGCGCATGATCATCCCTCATGCACCTGTGATGTCCCTCTTCTAGACATCATTTTCGGGCACCTCCCATGCCCAAATCACCTTCTCCATACACTGTTTTCTCATACGACCCTCTAGGCTCGAACGAAGTAACTTCAAAGTCCCTTGGACAATACTATCCATTGCATTGATTCGCCTAATGCTTCATTGTATAGGCACGCTAATGGCTATTTCTTCTTTGAAAATCCACACTAACATGGGCCACCAAATGGTTCGATACCTAACACCCCCTAGCCACAACATTGCAAGTGCATTCCATTCTCCAAGGTGTAGAGGGTACCAGTTATGTATGTCTTAGGGGTGTAGAGAGAACCTACCTTGTTCGCGCTGCAGGACGTTAAACTGCCAAGCACCATCATCCTCAACACATCACATTAAATTGTGACTTCCCCCCATGCATCCTACGCAGGTAAAGGGAATCATCCTTGGTGTAAAACCACTATCCTTTCTTGTAGGAGGTAGCATAGTTGCCCCTCCTTTCTTTTCCGGTGACCAAGGCCCGCAAAGGGCATGATGGGGAATGGTGCCCCTCCTTTTTTCGATGCCAAATCCCTCTTCCGCTGGGTTTTTTCATCATCTGGGCATCCATCCTAGAGTAAGAAAAAAACTTTTTGGGATCCTAATCACGCCTAAGCCCATGATTCCTCTTTGGGCTACTAATTATGCATAAGCCCCAGTTTCCTTTTCGGCCTGCTAACCAGGCGTAAGCCCCTATTTCCTCTTTAGGATGCTAACCACGCAATATCCCCTGTTTCCTTTTTGGGAAGCGATCATGTGTAAGCCCCACTCCATTCCCCACGGACGCACCTTTCACGACATGGTCATTAGGCCTTTTCTATCTCTTGTTTCTCACATCGAGCATGACTCATGTGTGCTTAGAGAAAGCACCGAAAATGAAATCCTCCTTGGGAAGCCTAGAGTGCAAGCCCCACACCACCTGAAGTATGAGTACATTTATCCTTACCGAGGAAGGGTACGTAGGAAGCCTCCATGAGGTTGAATCCCCCCATCCATTGGTCATTCTGACCCCCTTTCACGTCGGTTCACTAACACCTTAGGCAACCTAGAGTGTAATTCCCAAACCATCCGGAACTACGAGGACATTGATCCTTGCCATGGATGGGTATGTAGGAAACCTCCCTGAGGATCAAGCCCAACACTCGGTCATTCTGACCCCCTTCATGTCAGTTCACCAAACTCATCCTGAACTATGTTGTATTTGATCCTTGCCAAGGAGGGTATGTAGGAAGCCTCCCTGATATTCATGCCCAACACCCAGTTGTTCTGACCATCTTCATGTTGTTTCCCACATCAACCTGAACTACAGAGACTTTGATCCTTGCCAAGGAAAGGTATGTAGGAAGCCTCCACGAGGATCAAGCCCCACTATATATCTAGGGCCTAGGTCCCTATTCACGCTGATTCGACCGCATCCATAAGTAAGCCATTGTGATCTTAATTAGCGGTAACCCGTTGTGACCCTATTCAGTGGCAAGCTGTTGAAATCCTTATCCTACGGTAAGCCATTGCAACCCCATACAATGGTAACACGTTGAAAACCCCAATCAGCAGTAAGCCGTCGTCAGATGAACTATGTGGACTTTGATTCCCTGCCATATGGATACACAAGAATCCACTTCGAGGCTCAAGACCAAAACCACTATCATCGTCCTGATGGTTCCATCCCATTCCCCATTCACTTCACGGTACCTTCCATCATTTATCCTGATTCTTACCCGGGCTGCCACATCCCGGTGGGAATATGCCACACCATTCTCCATTCCATTTAGTAGAATTCGGGAAGACAACCACATGTTGGCCCCAATATCGGTGTTCCCTCCATGGGTTGCACCCATCCGATCCACTCTAGTCAGTGTTCTGATCAGTCCGATCCATCTTCTATAGAAATTAAGCTTGTGGAATACCCTGTGTTAAACATGGGAAGATATGGAAAACATCAAACAGATTCCCATAACATATGATTACTTGAGTTCAAGGTGGGATTCCTTAGGCTTCCGCGCCCTCGAGAAGACCTATAGTATGGGAACGAACCCCAGACCCGATAGTGTCCCAACACCCAGACACACCAGTGATGTCCAAAGTGACTACTCCTTTGACCAAAGGTTGCTACCCTGACTGGACCATTTGGAATGTACCGATAAAAGCAGCATAATTAACCGGTGTCCATGAAGATATGACACTAGGAAGAGTTTCATGAACAACGTATTAAATCTATAAGGGAGACCTGTAATACGTGACGAGTTCCGAGGAGGAATCCGAGGAAGGAATAACCGACATCCCATCATCCTGTTTCGATTAAAAATCAAGCATACCTGAATAAGGAGCGGATGCTTCCCACCTTTGGAAAGTCGGAATGAGGGGCAACAAAACCACGCCTTTCATCCTCAAGAAGATGGACACGTGCACCCCGACAAAATCATTGGAAACAGAAGTGGTGAACTCAACGTGATATCCTTCTCCTCAATATAGAGACCAGTAGCGCTCGAGGAAGAAATGGATTGACGTGTCACCGGATCCAGACATCTGACGTCGGGTCCTGCAATGCAAATAGTGGACCTACAGTGATACTCACAAAAAGATGGGGCAGTAGAATGTTGGACATCCCATTCTATTATGTTGTCAGATTGGATCCCTCTTACTAGTCATGGAAGATGGAATATCATTGGGGATTTGGTCATCGATTCCTTTCCATTCAACACTGACAAGTTAATCTCCCTTATCTGAGGAATCAAGTTGCTACACCAGGGATGTGATCACTGCCTACCCACCAATGCAGGTGTAGGTCAACGCTAAAATGACAGTCCCACGTTGCTCCACCACTTCTGCGATGACCTTTACACCCATGGCTATGGGGTATCCACACACCATCTCCCCATCCAAGAATATCCAACAAAGGGTAATCAACAAACTCGTGCACCATTATGAGGAGGAGGGGGTCATACCTACGTGGGATATGGACCGCTTGGATTTGGAGGAATTTGTATCGCATTAAAAACACCACCCTCCGAGGGATGTGTAGGGAGCCGCTACTCCCCACACTTAAATATAACCATTTCATGAGCCTCTCCCTAGAACACTATGATGAATCCCTTCCTTATGCTGATGAGGTAGGTGACTTCCGACCCAGCCCGGTCAGAGCCCCATTCCAGGGGCTCCCAGTGAGGGGTCCCACCCAGCCACATCAGCGTCGCCACCTGGTATTCTAGGATGGTGAGCAGGTAAGCCATGTACCTGCACCACTATCTCTGGTTCTTCCGAACCGACTCTAGCATCGGGCACAAGTTGAAGAGGAAGCCAACCAAGGGGCGTCAACGGTGATAGTTACTATGGTATGTGCCACCACTGACACATATCATTAGTTCCTTGTATAGACTGAGTAGGGGAACATATATGCCCGACTAGGATCATGGTCCCAACTGCACCATGGGCAGGCTGGGTTGACTCTCTTGGTTGCTGGCACAGGCAGTGGCCGCTACGGACCAACCTGTAGTGTTGCTACCCTATACGGAGGTCCTCCGCGTACCACAACCATGGAGAACGCGGGCCCTCCTCGTGTCCTCTCAGTAGCTGGCTAAGGTATTACACACCTTTGAAGCAAGAGGGGTGAAGGTTAGCCTCACCCCACTAGCACCCAACATGGAGGTCCTACACATGTGCAGTTAGACCCATGCAAGGGCCCTCCACATACTAAGGCCGCTAGGGGAAAAAAGCATGGAGGTCCTACCCATGATCCTTCCACTTCTAGTAGAGGTCTTTACCATTCCAGTGATATCAATGGAGGTCCTCCCCATGTCCCCTTGGACATCTGTCCCGGTGCTCCTCACACCCCGGCTTACTCAGGTTGAAATCTTCTCCACACCAGCACCAATGCAGTGGAAGGACCTCATGTCTGAAATCTTCCCTATCCCGAGGATCCACCCAGGGGAAGGATAGTGGGTCGTCGTCGCCATAAGAAGAATCCTGGGAGGTTTGGACCAAGATCGAACCATTCATCTTCTCAGACTCTGAAGCGGAGTACAACTCAGCATGGGAACCCTCCTATTTCTCATCTGAGTCAATGATTGGGATAGGAAAAAGCCACATAATCCTAGTATTCCCAGAGTGCGAGGTCCATCAGATCCCTTACCCCCTTCATAGGTATATACCGGAGGTAATAGATCTTGCAGCCCCGGAGGTTACAGTCGTGAAATCACCACCGTCATCACCAGAACCACTCTCTACCTCGACAAGAGATCATAGAGAGCTATTCTGGGGACCGATGGAGGGAGAGTAGAAGTGAGGCCTATCACCAGTATCCCAAGCCCCTGATCCAGGGACTGAAGCTGTCATCATGCCTTATCATGATATAGAGGCCAGGTCACTACACTCTTTGGAAGAAACCCGAGATTCGGCGTCCAGTCAGCCCGTTTTCCATACTATGCACCGACTAGCCTACCGCCCCAGTGGTCTGCATCAATATCACTTCTAGTTCCTCAGCCACCCCCAGTTGATGATAGGGTCAATCAAGGGTTAGGCCCTAAATCCGAGACGATGAACTTATGGAACATACTCGCAGCAGACCACTTCCATGAGGTGTTCGGGCCCATGGCAGTGGCGAATATTCGCACACCAGAATCCCTCACCCTAGAGGAGGATGAATGTTCCTACCAAACCATATGGGCGACGCACTTTCAACTTCGTCATTAGTGAGTGGTTTATCATAGGTTTCAAGCACATCTTGAAGACATTGGCAAGTAATGTCGTCTAGTCGATCTGGCTACACTCCCTTTGGCCTAGTGCCTCGAGTCTCTAGGCTGTTGTAAGGCCCTTGAACAACAATTCCTTCAGTGTTTCAAGGCACTCCACAAGATTATCCATGAGGCTTCCCCCCATGAGAAAATCCGTGGGTGGGGGATGTATGCTGCCCTCCTCTTCAGTCCTATCTGGCAGCAGCCCGACTTGATAGGTGATATTGAGGACATGCCCCCAAGAATGGTCATAGTAAACACGGTCGACATAGTGGATGAGGAGGATTAGATGGAGCTTCATGACAGGGACAAACCCCAAGAGGGTGTGCCACCACTATTGGACCCATCAAGGAGGGTTATTCACTAGCAACAGAACCTACTTGGTATCCCTACATGCAATGAGGCATTATTGCTCACCCTAAATTCCAGTAAGTGTAATGAGTACGTCAGAGCTGCCAAGTACTCCGACCTGTCCGCCTCAATGAATAATACGGAGGATGACCCTGAGAATTCCACATTGCGCTAGAAACTTGCCAAGAAGAAGAATTTGGTTGATAAAATCTTGTATGAACATGCTTCCAAGCAATGAGCAGACTACCGTGATTCTAGTCTAAGGTAGCAGGGGAACGGACAATTTCCCCTCAGCGAGCTACGTCTAGGAGACCTTGCCCATCCTACCCCTGCAGATAGGGTTGAGGCTAGAACTTATGACAAGAGGGAATGATATGCCTCTCCAAACCCTCCCAAACTACACGGAAATCTAAGGGACCCAGATCAGGCTAACCCAGCCTCCCCGAGGGTCGTGCCGCCAGCCGCTCCTCGACCCGCTGGGCCAGCTTACCATGTTGAAGAACTTTCCAACGAGCTAATGGTTATGGATCCCCATCAAGACAGGGACCCCCACCCAGATGATCCAATGGAGGCATTTAAAACCTTCCTTGAGACATTATAAACAAGACAGGTGGAAATCCCGCCTGATGGATAGAAATATCCAGCATGGGTGGATGATATGCCGGCACCTCCGGGTTTCAGGAATCCCACCTTCTCCCTCTATAATGGGATAGGGGACCCGCCGCAGCACCTGACCCACTTCAACCCAAGGTGTGGGCCCATGTTATGGACTCCAGTGCAGCAGGAGGGTCCCAAGCACCACTGTTTTGTTTAGACATTGGAGGGGCCTGCGTTCGTCTGGTACAACCATCTCCCTGTCAGATCCCTTACCAGCTCAGAGGACCTTTATAGGAAATTCCTCTACCAGTTCAGCTCCACCACGCAGAAAACAAGAATCAAAGACCTCTTGAAGTGAAAAAAGGCTTGATGAACATGTTTGTGACTTTATTTCCCAGTGGAAAGGACTCATGTACTCCCTTGACATGCCACTGAATCAGGAGAAATTACTGATGAAGTGTGTGGGAAATATCAAGATAGAACATGTTCCATTTCTGATAACCCAGAACTACCTTGGAGGATTCCGATACTTCTCAGATAAGTCCCAATGCCTAGAAGATGCCCTGCAACAGGCCAGCTAGGCATGCCTGTTACCTCCTTTTATTCTCTCAAGGAGGGCTGTCAGAGCCGATCCCACCGTGGTGACCCAAATAGAGGACCACATATAGCAGGATTTATTACTGGTGGAGCCACTTCCCCAACCTCTTAGAGGCCCTATACCACATGCGCAACCTCCATCCCAGTGGTGGCTTCATCAGAATCGATAGTAGCCTCTATGTAATGCACCACCCCCATCTAGGAGGGAAATTCAGTCTCTGCCACCATGACAGGCTCCTCCATATCCTCCTCAGGGTTAGGCTCCAAGGACCCCTTTCCAGACAGAATAAATCGTACCTACTCGTTCAATGAGAATCAGGTCCCCAATTTTTCCGAAGTGCCTTGGAACAGGGGATTGTGCGTTTTCCTGAGTAAAGAGGGACAGAAGGGGAAAACCTCACTGATCTCTCTAACTACTGCCCCTATCATCGGATCTTGTGGCACACCCTGAACCAGTTCTATGTTTTCAAATATTGGATTCATGACCAGGAAGATAAAAACATAGTCAGGATGGGCCCAACTCTGGCACATGTGGCATGCTTCATTGTAACGATAGACAGCAGCATCGATGGTGAGGGAGAGTGGCAACAGGTTTCTAATTGCGAGTCCTAGAAGTATGATAACTAGATGGCTCGAAAAATAGTCACTCAATCCCATGGTATCATTCATGCATGATTGAATCATCCGGAGCCTTCAGAGGCTGTAGCCTCCATTTCTGCATCGTCATCTCAGTCGGCCTCTTCCCATAAGAGAAAGAATCAACGGCGTAAGAAAAATTAATGTTCCCCACCAATTCCATCATCTTCCCATACTCTTGGCGAATTCATGCCTCCGGAGATGGGGATTCCTCCCAGAATATTCCCAGTAGCGGATTGATCTTCAAGTGATTGTCAACGGTGTGCTTCGGTTAATACCGTGGAGTTGGTAAATATTTATATTACTCTCAATGATAAGGAGCACCAGGAATACTTCCCCAACGTCCCCAACTGACACCAACATCGGCAGAGCCCTGACTATATGGGTCTTCAAGGCACATCAGTTGGAACATCCAACCAAGCCGTGCACACTACTGAGACCAGACATTAGGCCCAACACAGAGCTCATCATTAACAGCCTCATCATATGGTGTCATCAGGACCGCCTCCACCACCTTTTGTGTTTCTGGATCAGGCAGAGCCACTTTGACAATGCCAGAACTAGCCTCGCTCAGATATAGGACGATCTCAGTTGTCTGGAAATCATTCAGTAACTACTCTGTGGGCCTCAATTAGTGAGCAGTAGGATATGCCCAGCACAAGTCAGCCGCCAGCCCTACCAGCATGGCTCGCCAGGCCTCCTACCATAGATCGACCTTCTGCAAGTAGAAGTTCACGCCTGGCACATATGTATGATGTTTTCAAGAACCATGCTAGCATCCCATCTAGGATATATATCCTCTAGGCCCTTCACATGTTTCCAGATATGTGTGAGGCCCTCACCGAGGCATTAAAAAGCCCCCTCCAGTTTGAGATGGAGGTAGCAGCTGCAGAAGCCTTTCATGTTGAAGCAGTCGAGAATGCTGAATGTCAGGAAATCATTTCTTTCTATGGAGAATATTAAGGATCTCCCATTGAGGGGAACATCAGCCTAGTTTACTTCACCGACCAATTTAACTGCGTGAATGTTCGCCGCTGTCTTGTTGACACTATCTCCTGAATTAACCTTATCCCGACACAGACACTACGGAAGCTGGGGTTGTCCAAAGATGAACTGACTCACTTTGATTTAAGAATCCCGGGATATGACCGGACAAAGTATACACTAGTCGGTAAGATCCATTTGAAGACCCAGTTTTGTGTCCTAGTTGCCAACACCGAGTTTTTGGTTGTCTCCCAAGACACCACGTATAATGAATTTATTGGCAGACCATGGATCCAACTATACATGGTGGTCCCCTCATTGTATCTCTAGTTCCTCAAGTACTCCCTCAATGGTCGAGTGGGCGTGATCCAAGGTGACATGTCTCCTTTTTCTCTTGTGAAGCCCGCTACCTAGATGCCACCTATTACCAGAGCAAGGAAAAGCATATTTAGGCCAGTGAGGTTGATCTCGTCGCAGTTGTAGCTGACCCCTGGGAAGGTCTGGATGATGCCTACGTCTTTCCAATCCATCGATTAGAGGCCATGAACCCAGATATGGGGAAAAGTTTTGTTGTCTCTAGTATGAGGGAGAAGAATATTCCCAAGTCTTAGTGACGGAAGAAGGTCACCTCGTACTCCTAAAAAAATCAGGCTCAGGGGATCCTGGAGCCTCCTACAACCATACGGTAT
The DNA here is from genome assembly GCA_963277665.1 of Viscum album. Taxonomy (NCBI): domain Eukaryota; kingdom Viridiplantae; phylum Streptophyta; class Magnoliopsida; order Santalales; family Viscaceae; genus Viscum; species Viscum album. The sequence goes on along the minus strand of OY728132.1, from coordinate 23,411,742 downwards.
CGAGATGTCTACCCCATGGCAACAACAGTATGTCATACTTGCCCGTTTCACTGGGCTAGAATTAACCAGCTCAAGATGATGTTCCACTATTTCTTTGATATCATCAAGCATGGACCCTTGGGCATAAGACCATATGTGATCGGATTTAAAACCTTCATTGCTATGGTTTTGGAAGAACATGAATCTCCTGATATTCTATCCACTGCCACCCAGGTTGTCACCAGCCTCTCATAGGGGGCTATTGACCCAGAGGAAGCTTCTCCCACTAGAGATCCCTCCATTGCAAGCGAGGAATAGGATTTAGAGGAATCTCCCCCTTCCTCTGAAGCGGTCATCTCCACCACGATTGATGAAGTGGTATAGGTGAACCTTGGTAGCGAGGAATATTTGAGACCCACATTGACCAGTGTCGCCATGTCCCTCCAGGAGAAGCACTGGTACATAGACTTCCTGAAACAACATCGTAATGTATTCCCTTGAAGCTATGATGAGATTCCAGGGCTAGATCCGTAGGTATCCATCCATCGCCTTGGTCTTCCAGAAAATCATCGAGGGATAAAGCAGCCTACCAGAAAGTTACACCATTCTCACAGTGCCATGGTTGAGACCAATGTTGGAAAGCTCATCAGAGCCAATTTCGTTAAGGTGGTCCAATACCCTAAGGGGATGGCCAACATTGTACCTGATAGGAAGAAGAAAAAGGAGATTAAAGTATGAATAAACTTCCAAGATCTCAACTGTCACTATCCAAAGGATGATTTTCCCATTCATGTCATAGAATTGTTGATCGTTGCTATATATGGGTTCCAAGGCCTCTCATTCATGGATGGTTACTCCTGATACAACCATATCTAAATGGACCCTGAGGACGAGGAGTCTACAACTTTCAGGGCACCACAAGATACATTTTTGTTACCAGGTTATGCCCTTTATCCTGAAGAATGCAGGTGCCACCTATCAGTGGGCTATGCACTGCATATTTAAGCCAATCCTCAGGACATTGGTGGAATGTTATGTGGATGATCAGGTGGTCAAATCTCGACAGCTCCAGGACTATATCAAGGACCTTGAGAAAGTGTTTGGATTCCTCTATTATCTCCACATGAAGATATTCCCATTGATGTGTTATTTTAGAGTCACCTCCGACAAATTTCATGGATTTGTTGTCACACATTGGGGAATTGAGATCGACTTAGAGAAGATCAAGGCAATCGGCCATATGCCTCCCCCAAGCAATATTCAGGAGCTTCGAGGTTTCCAAGGTCACTTAGCCTACATAAAACGATTCATTGAAAATATGGATGGAAAGTGTAGGCCCTTTTCCCAGCTTATGAAGAAAGGATCTAGCTACGAATGGGATGAAAAGTGTCAGGCCACGTTCGAGAAAATCAAGAAGTATCTGATCTAGCATACGGTCTTCATTCCACCCGTCTTCAGAAAGCCACTAATATTGTGCATGACATCCCTGAAATGATCTCTCAGTGCCCTCCTCACCCAGAAGAACAATGAGGGGATAGAGAACAGACTCTACAACCTTAGTCATATGCTCATAAATACGGTGTCCAGATACTACTCTATCAAATAGAGCTACCTTGCATTGGTATTCACAGTATAGAAATTGCGACATTACTTGAAACACGACGAGGTACAGTTGGTGTCTCGGGTAGACCCATTGAAGTACATTCTGAACCGCCCATTGTTGACAGGACATCTGGATTGGCCGGTGGTGATTCCTCAGTAGTTTGATATCAGGTTTGTCCCTCATGAATCTATTAAGGGTAAAGCTTTGGCAGACTTCCATGCCGCCCACCCGGCTCCTGCTGACCAGTCCTTGGATCTTTATTTCCCCTATGAGGAAATCCTCTTGATGGACCAAGCCAGGCTGTGCTCACAGATGCACTTCGATGGTCCTTCCCAAATCCCCACCAGAAAGAGACACAATTATCCGAGGCTCAATAGGGTAGGTATGGGTATCGTCTTTATTACCCCAGCACCAGCCATTCTGCTGTACTCATTCCTTCTGTCAGAAGGCTACAACCACAATGAAGCGTAGTATCAGGCTCTTATAACTGGCCTCGAGCTGGCTCTCGAGATCGACGTGCCCTATTTTCATGTGAAAAGGGATTCTGAACTAGTCATCAAACAGATCAATGGTGAATACGTCGTTATAAATCCATATCTTGTACCATTGTTCGAATGCACTCTCCATATAATGGCCCAGTTCTCATCTCAGATAGATTTTACTCAGGTCCCGAGATCTCAGAACGGTTGAGCTGATTCCTTGGCCAGCCTAGCTGCATCACTTGTAGAACCCGAGCTAGAGGATCTGATTATCCACATAGCACACCAGAGATTCATTGCTCCCGTCTCCTCAGATGGTGATGACAACCTGCGAGTAAGCCATTTTACAACTAGCACCTCCACGTCAGGACCCCCAGGTACCTCAGATGAAGTGGTTGAAGTGACTCCTTACTAGAGATCCCCCATTGTTGAGTATATCCAAAATGGTTATCTCCCATTTGATCGGACTGAGCGCGAGCGAATCTGACACCATGCACTACAAATTACCCTCCAGAGTGGTCCCAATCTTGATAAAATCCTCTTCAAGCATGGTTTTTATTGTGTTCTCCTCCGTTTCTTTAAAGGAGTTGAGATTTTTCAAGTCATGCAGAGGGTTTATGCCTATTCCTATAATGCCCACTAGACTAGGCCAAAGATATCTCATCAGATCTAGAGATTGGGGTTCATCTGGCCCTCCATGATTGACGATTGCATTGATTTCACCAAAAAGTGTCACGCATGCCAAATTCATGCTAACATTATGCATCAGCTGCCAGGACCTCTCCACTGTACCAAGTACTCTTGGTCATTTTCAGTGTGGGGGATCAATGTCGTAGGACCATATCCACTGGAGACAGCTCGCCAGTTCTGGTTCATCCTAACCTCTATGGATTTCTCTTCCAAGTGGGCATAGGAAGTTTCACTCAAGGAGGTCAAGGCCCATTCTATCATTGACTTTGTGAGATACAATATCAACTACCGGTTTGGAGTTTCTCACTCCATCCTCACCAATAGCGACACCAACTTACGAGCAACCGAGCTGAAGAAATTGTAAACTAAGTAAAAAATTCGTTCAAACCATAACTCTTGCTATCATGCGCAGGAAAATGGGATGAACGAGGCGTTCAAAAAACCCTCTCTAAAATTTTGTAGAAAATGGTTGGTCAGAATAAGAAGAGTTGGTCAGACAAGCTCCCCAATGCCTTATGGTCTTATCAAACAATGACTTGTAATTCCACCCAGGTGACCTCGTATTCCCTAGTGTATGATGTTGAGGCCATCCTGCCCATCGAGATCCATCTACCTTCGTTGCACATAGCTATTTATGACCATCAGGCCCCAAATAATGTGTCTAAAATTTTTCAGGATGAATTGGAAGAACATGATGAAAATAGGCTTCATTCCCTGTGCAATCTGAAAAGACACCAGAACAATATAGATTGCGAGTTCAAAAAGAGTGTTTGTCTCCGATCCTTCTTTTAAGGTGACACGGTATTGGCCCTTCAGACACTAATGATCCCTGTCAAGAACCATCAAAGTTGGAACCCAAATGGGAAGGACCTTACATAATTCACAGGGTTTACCCCAATGGTGCATACTCTCTGGTAACCATGGTTAGTGAGTGTATAACTCCTCCGACCAATGCCAAGTTCATCAAGAAATAACTTTCCTAAGCCTACTGGTCCTGCATGACATCAAACTATGTGGTCCCAGATGACCCTCAACTGCATGATGGTTCGGCATGACCCTAAACTGTTCGGTTTAGCATGACCCTAAACTGTTTGGTCCTACATGACTGTAAACTATAAAATGGCCCGCATGACTTTAAACTATATGTAATCCTGCAAGATGTTAAACTGCACCCTTATAACTATGTGTGGCATGATTCCAATCCACATGGGATACATAGGAACGCTCAAGCATTTCATCTTGAACCTATCCCCAAGACTCTTATCTTCAATTATTCCCCCTGGGTAAAGTTCTCTCGGAGAATCCTTGCTTGGTATAGTATAGGCTTCCTTAGCCCCACTCATGCCAGGATTACGATAGTCTTACCATGTGCCCAACCCCCATTCTTCTTTCCTCCCATGTCCTCACCGTACGATGCTAAACTGCATGGCCTTCAAGAACTATGTACAGCTTGATTCCCATCCACATGGGATACTTAGGACGACCCAGACATGTCATCTGTTGGCCTCGCCCAAAAAATTTCAGTCCTACATGACCCTAAACCGCATGATGGTCTAGATTGACCCTAAATTGTTCAGTCCAACATGACCCTAAACTATTTGGTCCTACATGACTGTAAAATGTAAAATGTCCTACAAGACATTAAACTATATGTCGTCCTGCAAGATGTTAAACTACACCCTTAGAACAATGTGTGTCTTGATTCTCATCCGCATGGGATAAGTAGGAACTCTCTAGAATTTCTTATTATTCCCATCCCCTAGAATATTCTCTTTTACTATTCCCCGTACATATAGTTCTCTTGGAGGATCCTTTCATGGTATAGTGTAGGCTTCTTTAGCCCCACTCTTGTCTGGATTACGACAGTCACACCATGTGCCCAACCCCATTCTTCTATCCTCCCAAATCCTCACCGTACAACTCTAGAATTCATGGCCTTCAAGAAATATGAATGAATTAATTCCAATCCTCATGGGATATGTAGGAATTCCCAGATATGTCTTCTATTTTCGTAGCCCAAACTTTTCTTGTCCTGCATGACCCTAAACTACAAGATGGTCCGACATGACCCAAAACTGTTCGGTCCAGCATGAACCTAAACTATTTGGTCCTTCATGATTGTAAACTATAAAACGTCTCGCATGGTGTTAAACTTTATGTTATCTTGAAAGATGTTAAACTACACCCTTAAAACTACTTATGGCTAGATTCTCATCTGCATGGGATACTTAGGAACGCTCAAGCATTTCATCTTAAGCCCAACCCCCAGACTCTTCTCTTCAACTATTCCACCTAGGTGTAGTTATCTCGGAGGATCCTTGCATGGTATAATGTAGTCTTCTTGATCCCCACTCATGTTAGGATTATGACGGTCGCACCATGTGCCCACCCACCGTTCTTCTATCCTCCCATGTTCTCCCCATACGACGCTAAACTGCATGGCCTTCAAGAACTATGCAAATCTTGATTCCAATCTACATGGGATACATAGGAATTCCCAGACATGTCATCTATTGGCGAAGCCCAAACACCAGAATCTTCCCTCAGTTCAAGGAATATGGTGTGGCATAGACTTTGGCCCCAATTCACGTCGAACTCATCTCGATCCTACCATACTTCCCACTCCCTAGAGGTGTTATCCTTTTTCACAGATTGGTACAACAATGCTTCACCCACTCTTTTGATTGGGACTCCATCATCTTTTCCATTCAGAAGGGCCCTTGAATGGTAGGGATTCTAGGCCCAAGGGCTCTCTTACCGCTCAGGCTAACTCCCTAGAGGTTTTCGGGGAGAAAATTGATACAGGTATTACGTTGTGAATTTTGTTTGTGGTCGATGCTCATTTTTTGTTCCCAGTCCAGGTCAATATAGGGACGCTGTGTTTCGAACGTGGTCAGAAGCTATCCTTTGACATCAGATCCACCCCAAGATGTCACAAACATTGAGTGTAGTGGTTTATTCTTCCCCATTGTATGTCCAAGAGACAAACACCCTTTGGGTGATGCTAGCTATTAGACCCATATATGACAGGGAGAGCTGAGTCCGGCAACTTGTTTTCCACACCTAGCACTGATCATGTGTCCTTAGGATCTATGATGAGGTGGTAACTGCACAAGAGGTCGTATGTCTACCATTGGTCAGGACGCCCAGCCTCAGGCTTCTTGGACTTTTCTGGCCCCTTGGAATTTCCAGCCCCTGGCCAGAGTTCTCATTTACGGTTGTGTGGTTGGGAGTGGGCTTACGTACTCATTCACATTAGGCTATTTCTCCATGCCACAAATATCCCCTCAAGACATCCCTCCTATCATTTATCATCCACATCGCGAGCACATGCCCTGTTGCGCTTTGCGTACCCCTTCTCGGGCCCCGACCTAAGTTTTAACTCTTATGGGATTCTACGGTGTGGTATGGTATTATGTCCTCATTCATGTTGGGTTATTCTACACATTGTACACCTCCCTTTTTTGGGGCATCTTAACCCTTTCTTCATCCTCAATACAAGACGTTAAACTACGAACTAGTATGGCCCTTCTGTCCGAGGACCCTTGGCCTTCTCGGGCCCCAACCCAAGTTTTAATTCTTACAGGATTGTACATTGTGGTTTGGGATTATGTCCTCATTCACGTCGGGTTAATCACCATGTTATTCACCCCCTCTATGTGGGGTACCTCACCCATTTGCATCCTTACTGCATGACGATAAACTATACATTACTCTCTATAAGAACTACATGTGGCTTGATTCCCTCATCATGGGATACATAGGACCAACCAAACATCTAGTCTTTTGTTATAGCCTCATCATAACCCCTTGGCCTACATTCTCCCATAGAGAAGGTTATATGGTGTGGTATGGGATTATGACCTCATTCACAACATGTTTTGTTACAACCACACCATCTACCTCCTCCTACTGAGTGTTTTCCATCTCCTAGTGCTATACCCATCTTTTCAAATTAGCTGCTCTCAAGATAAGCCCCTCGGTCCTCTTTGGCGATTCACTAATGTGCCCAAGGGTACTATATTTTAGCATATGGAATGTCAGATTCTACCTCTACATGATTTCACCTATTTCTCAGGATTCGTGTTCACCTTCATTAGGGATTCCATCACCTTTCACACCCGAAGGGACCCCCAAATGGCATGGATGCTAGGCCTAAGAGATCTACTACCATTACTGATGAAAATCCTTCTATGTTTCAGAAAACAAATTGATACAATTCCCATGTTGTGAATATTCTCAACGGTCAATGCTCATTTCTTTTTCCCCATTTCATGCTAACGCGATATGGTTGTTGTGTTTTGAACATGGTCAACAATTATCCTCCATCATCACGCCAACCCCATTAAGCCCAAAATATCTGTTACATGACTCACATCCTTCTCCACCTCATCATGTCCAAGTAGAACATAGAAAATATTAGTATTATTCCTCAGTGCGCATCTGCACGTTAGGAGGAGAAAGTCGCGATAGGGCAATCATTCGAGGCTCCGTGCCGATTTCTCCTTTGTATGTATTTCTCGTATTGAAAATACATTATCCACCATTGTTTCATACATCGATTTTGACGGATGTAGGCTTAGGGATCGAATTAAGATCCACATTTACAGAGAATTTTTCCACTTTTCCATGGTCCAAGTTCAAAGACCTTAAACTATGATTATTTATACTTACCCTTTGTAGAACTACATACACCTTGATTCCCATTCCATGGGATACATAGGGACACCCAGACACCTTGTCTATGCATCAATATTAATTGAGAGCCAGTCTCTCCTACTTCCTATACTCTAACCTCTTTTTGGCCACTTTGCCTGAGGTTTCTTTCTAAGAATCGCACACGGTGTGGTGTGGACCTCATCCTCATTCACATCGGGTATGCTTTATTGCACCATGAACATCACCCCATGCATCCTCTTCTCTACTATGTCTATTCCAAATGCCACTAAAATGCATGGCTCGTCCTATCACATGATCCTAAACTGAGACAATATCATCCTGGCCAAGTGAACAAAAAATGGCACTGCATTGTGATGTCCTCAACCAAGGGAAAGTCATGTTTGGAATTGGTTATACACCATGCCATCTGTCAACGCCTGCATATGGCTTGATTCCTACGACGATACCTGGACCCTCCATCCTGGGTCCATCGCTTAAAAAACCATTCATCCTAAAGAACATACAAGATCTATAAAATACTGCTCCTTTTTGTGTATGTGCTAGACCCACAAAGCCTTATTATACATGGCACGAGTATCCCACCATTCCATAACAAGAACTATGTACGACTTGATCCTCATCATCATGGGTTATGTAGGAATGCCCATTCACTTTGTCTCGGGCCCAGCTTAACTTTTGTTTTCAGTCCCTGAACCTAATAACTTCCTAAGGAACATGTGGTGGTCAAGACCCTAGGTTCCCATTCACGCCGGGTTTTAAAATTACCCCACCATGTGTCTCCCATGTTTCCTACCATCCACGGTCCGAGCTCTATGACCATAAACTAAGACCACTCCACGTCCTTTTCACAAGACGTTAAACTACATGACATATTTCTAAACTATGTATGGATTGATTCCCATCCTCATTGGATATGTAGGAATGTCGTGCCATTTGTGCTCTATGGGTCCAACCCCACGAATCTAAAAATCATGTCCCTTGTTTTTCGTCCCCTTGGCCCGAACTCACCTAGGAATATGTGGTGTGAAAAGTACCTCTTAGTTCTTGTTCATGTTGGGTTTTTCAATAGCCACACCATGTGCTTCCCATACCTTTTCCCTGTGTGTTTAGAGTTCTATGACCCGAAATAAAGATCTTCATATGGTAACTGTGCCTCACGTTTGGCTGTTTCACCGCCCTACGCACATTCCATTAAATCATGCACCCCTTAATGGTCCTCCCCCAGACCATAGGATGAATGAGCATGACAAAAAGACCATTTCCCTTGGGATGGGACTTGACTCCCTCTATCTGATACATCTTATAGTCGTATTCAGATGCGTTTTGACAAAGATCCCAATGTGTGGAATTTTCAAAGGGACATCCCCCTCGTTCTTTGTCCAAGATTCATGAGCATGTTATCTAGATCCTCATCCTCTTCCACATTTCAAGGGACCCCCTTTGTGGCCTGTTATTATGCCACACTAGATTACCTACCACCTAGGCCAACGTCCCCAAAGGTCTCAAACGGAATTTGTGACAGGTCCAGTGTTTCGAACACAGTCAGCAGTCGACCCTCATTTGTCTATCACCATTCGTGGACAACGTGATACAGATACTACATTTTGATCATGGTCAAACAGCTATCCCCTATCATCATGCCCCCATCATTGTGGTCCAGATCTTGAGCGTCATGATTCACATGTTTCCACATCTTTATGATCAAGTGGAATTCCAATATACTTGGCTTTACTTTTCATTGCATCTAGGGGAGTTATATAGGTGGATAAACACCAGTGGGATGTCAGTCGTCTAATTCCCCTTAATCCCAAACGTGTGCCTCCCTATGCTTGGAAAGTCCCATAACTACGTCTTGTTTCCCACATCAAGCATGACTCATGTGGGCTTAGTAGTTCTGGTAGGATGTGTACTAGCGCATCCATTGCCACACATGCCTTTTCTTGTCCCGTATGACGTTAAACTACGCTAGGAGAACTATGTACAGATTGATTCCCATTCTCACAGGGTTTGTAGGAATCCCCGACCACATTGCTTCAAGGCCCAGTCTAATTACCACTCTTGGTTCCTTGATCTGGAGAGTTTCCTCCCGGGATATGTGGTGCGATATGGACTCCAAGTCCTCATTCACGTTGGGTTGATAGCTACCACACCACATACTCCCTTCTAGGGATCTTCCCTTCCACCCAACATCCCATCATATGACATTAAACTACATGAGTCCATATGTACTCAATGCATGAAACTAAACTGTGGTTCTACACTGAACAAGTTTGGGATTCCCAATGTTAATCATGGGATGCATCAGTTTCCTCTCCAGAGAGGATTCTCCTTACCAGTGCTGGTCTATGACCACACCATGCCCCAATAACTACGTTTGGATTGATTCCCATTATCATGGGATACATAGGAACCCCAAACATCCTATCTCTGGGTCCAACTCCAAGAATCATAATTCCCATTTCCCCTTTTTTCAGTCCCTTGACCCGAACTCTTTTGGGGAACCTCGAAATTGCAGCTTTACCCCGAACAAGTTTGGGATGCCCCATGATAAACGTTGGGAGACGAAAGTTTCCTCATCAGATAGGTCATATTCCAAAGTATGTTTGATCCCTAATCAGGCTGGTGTGTCCACCTTATGCGTTTCCACCACGGTGGCATAATTACTAGAGTGTTAGACTCTAGTCGAACAACCCATCACTCCACTCTCAACGCTTTGCGTGCCCTTTATTCAGATCCTCACACTCTTTAATGTCTAAAGGAACCCCCTAATAGTATAGATACAAGGACTATGGCTTGCCTACTATCCTGGGATAACTTCTAGAAAGACTAATGGATGACATTTCAAGTCAGGCCTCGTGATTCGAACATGGTTAGCGGTCGAACCTCAGTTTTTATCCCCATTTTAGGCTAAAAAAATAAGGATAAAATGTTTCAAATACAGTCAACAGTCATTATTAATTGTCATGCCATCACCATAGTGTTCCGAATCCTAGGTATTGTGATTCACACCTTTCATCCCCCGTGTTCGGATTTATTCCTACGCCCCTGGCGTTACTCCATTCTTGCACAAGATCACATTGGGAAAGCAGTAATTCGACTATTCTAAGAACGTTGTTCTCCAGTAAGGTCTCTCTATTCTCTTTCTAAGAATCCGAGTTGGTCGTTCAAACCTCAGTTTCCTGATGCTTGGTTGACACTCTTACATTAAAATGAAGTAATATTACGAACATCCCTTGTTTCTCACATCGTGTGCAACCCACGTTAGCTAAGGAATAGATTGATATTTATTTCAGGATTGCAGTTGAGTGAATCAAACCAAATGAACATGTAAATGAATCTATCCATACACCAATCCATACATGTAGTTCAGAACAGGAGGTAGTAAGAAGAAATGAGTTTATGAGTTTTACTAAAACATGGCTATTAAAGATCAACATCTTGGATAGATCATTCTGGCGCCACTACCTTTTGGATTGTGGCCTATAGGATTTATTCCCATCCCCTATGGACCATCTCTTTATTAGAGGCCATAGATAATAGGGTACTTTCCCTGTACTATGATTTTGCCTGTTTAGTTTGAAGATCAGTCATTTGGTGACCCGCTCAACTAGCTGCTCTTGGGAATCCGCCTGCTGGGCCCACAATTACTCCACAAGATCGAAACAATGGAAAATGAATAACTCATTTTATTTCATATATTCTTCAAGGTGCCAGGAATCTTGTTCTGCCTTCAAGAAAACATGGGGACTCCCCGACTCTTGCTAACACCGGGAAACGTCGGAGCGTCAGCTACCATCACGCAGCTTCTCGGCCATGTAGTCACCGACTGTAAAATGGAGATGATGATCATCCACCCCTATAGCACAGAGAAAGCACCACGATTTGTGGAGAGATCCCATCCATTTTAGCCATTCTATCTGAGGATGACCGAGAAAGCGCTTGATACACTTCCACCATTTGCGCCGCGTCATCTGGCTCTCCTCGGCCGCCTTTGAGTCAGGATCATCTATCTCTTCAGGATCTGCAGGCTGATAGTCATGGAATAAAACCAAGAGACTAGCAGTTGGGTCTTCTTAGGGTACCCCTCCAAAGGGGTTAGGCTCTTCAATGCCTGGGAAACCTTCCTATCTCGCCTCAATCTCAGTAGCTCCCTCTTCAACTTCCATCCCCACCCTGACATGACTACCGCTAATGTCCACCACTCTTTGATCATTGAGTGATGGGGCCGACTTGGTTTGAGATATGTGTCTTGAATGGGACGACATATTTTTTGTTGAATCAATTGTGGATGACCAAGATTCGGAAGCCCGGCGTGCCTCCAAAGCTGTGATAACTGCACAAGCAATGAGAACCTTGATCAACTAAGCTCTACAATGGATTTTACCAACATTGAAATAATGATCTTACAATAGCCCAAATCATTGACATCTGATGCTCTAGCCACTACAAGATCTATCATTGTAGGGGTTCCCTCATCACTCCTTGGCTCAATAATTGGCGTCGGCTCCCCGCCTTGTTCTATTGGTTCCTCCTCCCCCCCTTCGGATTGATACTCATGGTCGACACCAATATTTCCCTGAACGGGATCAGGAGATCTGATTGAGGGTTACAAAAGAAAAGATAAAAATGAAGGGGTAAAGGATAAATAAGTGCTAAGATGTACCTCAAGTAGCTAAATTATATCTATATTAGATCCATTTATTTCAACACTCTCCCAAAGACTCCCCTGGTGGGACACTCCTTGAGACCCTCCACCTTCAAGATCCTCTTCTAATTCAACCCCTCCTTCACCTTCTCCTTACTCCTCATCTTCCATCTCACTTCCCTCTTGATCTTAATCGTTCTCATCATCCTCAGATGACATCTTTTAAAGATCATTCTCATGGCCGAGCATTACCTTCACCAAGAATGATGGTTCTTCATGACGACCCCGTTGTTGTGCATACGCATCCATGGCCGTCAGGTACACGTGTCCACGATATAAGTTGACCCTTTCAACAATATTGAATGATTCCGACCTCTGGAAGTTGGATTTTGTCTCGTACTATCTTTTTCCAAAGGGCTTCGGTGCCCATAAATTTCCATAAGGTCAACCAGGCCGATCAAAATCCCGAGATGATTGAATCATCAGAAGGTTGGAGGAGGTACCTTATCAGCTCCCTGGGAAGTTCCCTAGACACTTCATGATCTCCTCTCCTCCTAGGAGACGAGGGCATGACCACATCGTGCGACGTCCCCACTAATGAAGTCCCAGCCTGTGTGGTCCTAGTTGCCTGATATGATTCCAACCTTTGTTCCCCAACAACACCCTCTCTGCTCTCTCGCCGCCCAGGTTCTACACTGGCTACCAAGAGTTTCCAAACTCATTTTCTCAAAATTCCCTCATGGTATGCTATGGACCAATGTTTGACATATTCGGTTGAGAGCCCAACATCAACTCCAGTGGGGGGAAAGGTAATGACATCTCTAGAGCAATGGGTTGTTAATATCAGCCACATTTGGAAGAGAATGCAAGGGTGCCCTTCTTCTCGGACACCTATATACACCTTCTTTGGCATTCGCTAGAGGCATAAAAACTTCTTAGAGAACCTTGACGGCACGTAGGGCTCGTAAAAGATTTTCCCATCAATCCAGACCAAAGGTACCCCACCTTTGATGCCCTAAAAGTATTCCCTTTGCTCTAGTGGGACATGGTTGTTGGTTATCATTTGGCCAGTCGGAGTGGGGAATTGGCTAAAAGTGAAATTGTCATGATTTCTGATCCTGATCCTTAACCCCTCCTCATTGAGAGTCAATGGAATTACCCCAGAAATGTTCATCAAGGAAGGTTTGATGCCATTACCTAGAGGACGAATGACCTTCAGAAAGGTATACCCACCGCAATGAGCTACGACCCAACCATAAAAGATTTGGAAGGGACCGTAGATCCTGCTTAGTGACCCCCACTTGAAATGTGTCCCAAAATCACACACAGATGGGCCAACATGGGGACTCCCAGATTGAACCTTTCATTAGCGGTCAGGATGCCAGCCATCACTAGGGTTGCTAGAAAAACTCCCATACTTGAATCCCTCACCGGTAGGATCCACCCACTTAGAAATGTTGCATGAAACCCAGTGTACTAGAAATTTGGGTCCTGAAACTCATTTTTTATGAATCCCCATGACTAATATCCCCCCACCTACAGGATTATTCTATAAGATCCACTTTTTCTTTTTTATGCCTCAGTCGGACACCGTCTCCCTCGCCCAACATCCTAACATCCAGATCTCTTTTCAGGAACAATCTAAACCATTCCTTTTAAGTGATTTCCTTCAAAAAATCCTTGACCCCAGCCTCTCCTTTTCCAGATCCAACAGGTGCCATGTCAGCATAGGATTTCATGATCTATCTCCCCATATGTTCCTCGGTGGGGGGAATTCATTGTACTATTTCCCATCCAAAGGGATACCCCCAATGCAATGAACGTCCCAAAGGCTGATTCCAACTTACCCATGATGAAGATGGAAGGTATTGGTATTGGGGGACCATATAGTAAATAACTCTGTCCCGAGCCCATGATGACTGTAGAAATGATACTGTGATGTCCACACTGCCTCGAACAAAGCAATGTGCCGCAGTTCAGCCCCAAACCAGTCACACATCTAGCATACCCAATATGCCTAGGCCCATTCACTGGTGAAATTTCCTCCGGACCACAGATCCCAAACCTGCATCCAGCCTTTGGTCTCATCAGTAAAACTCTGACAAGAAGTTAATTGCATAAAGGGATGGAGAATCCTCCACAACTGGGTCACTCCCCGAATTGATCCTGGTCCTGGGATTCAGGACATAAACGTCCTTATGTCTTTTTTTTCTAGAAGGATGTTCGTTGTTGGTGATATTGTACCACGGTAGGTCATTCTCATAGGGAACCAATGACTTTGGTGTGTTGACTTCAAATCTTGGCACAGGTACATCCTCCAAGATACCGAAGTCCCATAGCGGCAAGTTGTTGGACAATACTTATTCCATCTTTTCTGGGGTGAGCATATTGAAGAGAGTGTGGTTGTTGGATACGATCCTTCATGCACTATGTCTTTCAGGGTTTACAACCATCTCATCCCTTCGAGTGGCGAACACAGCCTCTCTTTCAATTTCATCCCAATTAGCAGTCATCTTCTTCTGATGCAGTCTCGGGGTTTTCGCATGAAATATCAGGGTTTGGTGCGAAAAAATCACGGTTGTCGTGAAAAATCTGGATCCGGTGCAAAATACCAGAGGTTGGCGAAAAAACCCCCAGGTCTTCATGTAAAACATCATCTAAAATCAGGCGATTATGAGAAACCAAGATGATTTTCTGTGCATGGCAGGAAACGTTTTCACGCACGAGAGCTCAAAAATTATCGCGAGAAAATCCATATGGAATAAAGGACCCGTGAGAGATTTTATATGTGCGGATCTAGGTTTTCTCATGTTCATGAAAAGTGGATTATGTTCCCCCTCTGTTTTGTATGCCATGATTCTGTTTCACGTGCTGCTCTGGTTTAAGTGCGCATGGGTCCCAGGGAGTTCTGCATCTCAGAATTTCCCTCAGAATATGACCTTTGTGTCCCCTCACCGATTCGATTCCGAGGGGGGGGGGGCATTTTTAGATGCAGAAAAATTATCAATGGTTGATGGAGGTTTTGGCGCGATAATGCAAAGCCATATTTGGACCCGGCAATCCATTCCGGGGGGCCTGGAGGGGCAACATGAAAAAAATTGGATGTGCGTGAAAAAATGGCCATCGTGCGTAAAACCGTGGGATTCGAAAATGTTTTCCACGTAGGCATGGATATTTTCCACACCCCGACTGTGAGAGCAGTGATTTACGTGCAGCAACCCCACACGGTTGAATTTTAACGCTGCCGACATCAGCGTGAAATATTTTCACTTGAGCTCATTTTCCACACAGACCCGCAATCCCATGCGCTTATAAATATAAGGTCTCCCCTTTGACTATCGGGCTGGATAATCTAAACCGTATCTCCGGTGAAAAATTTACCTCTCATGTTCACAAAATATGGCTCTTAGGTACTAATTTATTTTTCATGCCATGTCTCCTATGGGTCTGCGTTTTCACGAGACCACTCATGCTTAATCCTCATCCAAATCCCATCGAGTCTCATCCCCAGTGCACAATTCCTTCAAATTGCATGCAATCCTTTATTCTGCGTGCAATTACTTCCAAATTAAACACCCTCCTTTTCACACTGCCTCAGGCGATTGCATGCCGCCCCAGCCTTCTTCACACCCATCAGCCGATTCTGTGCCGCTGTGACATTTTTTGGGCACATCATCCGATTTCGTTCTGTCACAGACGTTTTCATGTAAGCAGCACGATTATGCACCTCCATGGCCTTTTTCTCGCAATCATCCCAATTACATGTTGGACCGACCCTTTTTCATGCAACTTTTTCTTTTGCGTGCGATCCTCCCTCATGTGCCCATAATTTACCTCTTCTGGGATTCATTTTCGGGCACCTCCTACACTGAAAACACCTTCTCCATACACTATTTTCTCGTACGACCCTCAAGGCTCATACGAAGTAACTTCAAAGTCCCATTGATGATATTTCATGTTGTGTTGATTCGCCTCATGCTTCTTTAGATAGGCATGCTAACAGCTATTGCTTCTTCGCATAGACATGAAAATGTGGATGCCCCCAATGGTGTTTTCTATAACACCCCTAGACACGGCGCTGCCAGTGCATTCCATTCACCATGGTGCAGAGGGTACCAGTATTGTAACTCCTAGGGCTGCGGAACAAACCCATGTTGTCTGAGCTACAGGACGTTAAACTTCCAAGAACCCTCATCCTCAGTACAATACATTAAACTGTGACATCCCCCCATGCATCCTACGTAGGGAAAGGGAAACCACCTTGGTGTAACCCCCCTAGCCTTTCTTCTAGGAGGTAGCACCGTTACTCCTCATTTATTTTCCAGTTCCCTAGGCCGACAAAGGGCATGATGGGGAATGGTGCCCCTCCTTTATTTGGGGCCAAATCCCTCTCCCAGTAGGATTTTTCACCATTCGGGCATCCATCCTAGAGTAAGTCCCAACCTCTTTGGGCTGCTAACCATGCATAAGCCCATGTTTCCTCTTTGGGATGCGAAGCACACGTAATCCCATGATTTCTTTTCGGGTTTCTAACCACATGTATGCCCCTATTTCCTCTTCAGGATGATATCCACGCATAAGACCTTCTTTCCTCTTTGGTACATGATCATGTGTAAGCCCCACTCCATTCCCCAAGGATGCACCTTTCACGACATGATTGTCAGGTCTTTGTTGTCTCATATTTTCTCACACTGATCATGACTCACGTGGGCTTAGAACAATCACCAACCATGAAATCCTCCTTGGGCAGCCTAAACTGTAAGCCCCACACCACCTGAACTACGAGGACATTGATCCATGTCAAGGCAAGGTACATAGGAAGTCTCCAAGAGGTTTAATCCCACCATCCATTGGTTATTTCGACCCCCGTTCACATCGGTTCACCAACACCTTGGGCAGCCTACAGTGTAAGCCTCACACCATCCTGAACTACGAGGACTTGGATCCCTGCCAAGGCAGGGTACGTAGGAAGCCTCCCTGAGGTTCAAGCCCAACACCCATTCATTCTGACCCCCTTCACATTGGTTTGATAAACCCATCCTGAACTACGTGGTCTTTGATCATTGCCATGACAGAGTATGTAGGAAGCCTCCATGAGGTTCAATCCCAACACCTGGTTGTTCCGACCATCTTCATGTTTGTTCCCACATCAACTTGAACTATGGGGAGATTGATCCTTTCCAAGGAATGTTACGTAGGAATCCTCCTTGAGTTTCAATCCCCACTATCTATCTGGGCCCCAAGTCCCCATTCATGCTGATTCGACCCCATCCAGCGGTAAGTCGTTGTGATCCAAATCAGCAGTAAGCCATTGTGACCCTAATCAGTGGTAAGACATTGACATCCTTATCCAGTGGTAAGCCGTTGCGACCCCATCCAGCAGTATGATGTTGAAAATCCCAATTGGCGGTAAGATGTCATCATATGAACTATGTGGACTCTGATTCCCTACCATGGGGATATGTTGGAATCCTCTTCGAGGCTCAACCCCAAAACCACCATCATCCTCATGACGGTTCTATCCCATTCACCATCTAATTCACCGAACCATCCATCATCCATCCTGATTCTTACCCGAGCCACCACATCCCAGTGGGAACATGTCACCCCATTCTCCATTCCATTTAACAGAATTCAGGAATCCAACCACACATTGGCCCCAATATCAGTGTTCCCTCTAGGAGTTGCACCCATCTGATCCACTCTAGTCAGTGTTATGATTAATCTGATCCATATCTGCTAGACGGTAATCTTGCGTTATACCTTGTGTTAAATATGGTAAGATGAGGAAAACTTTATATACATTCCCATTGCATATGATTTCCCGCATTCAACGTGGGATGCCTCGGGCTTCTGCACCCTCGAGAAGCCCTATAATAAGGGGAAGAAACCCAGATGCACCAGTGTCCCAGTGCCCAGACACACCAGTGATGTCCAATGTGACTACTCCCCTAGCTGAAGGATGCTAACCTGACTAGACTCTTTGGAATGTCCTAATAGAAGCAGCATAATTAACCGATGTCCATGAAGATATGGAACTGGGAAGAGTTTCACAAACAACATCTTAAATCTATATGGGAGACCCAGACTATGTGATGAGTTCTGAGGAGGAATCCAAGGAAGGAAGAACCGACATCCTATCATCCCATTTCGATCAAGGATAAATTTTCCTTGAATAAAGAGTGGATGCTGCTCGCCTTTGGAAATTAGGAATGCGGGGAAACAAAATCGTTCCTTTAGTCCTCAAGCAGATGGACACGTGCACCCTGGCGAATGAATCAGAAACAATAGTATTGAACATTATAAGTTAAATACATGAATAAAGAAGTCATAGATGATGTAATAATCCATTAGTTCATACTAACATTCAATAATTATTATACATAGTTACAATAATTTACACTATTGGAAGTCTTGGACTAAAATAATAAACTAATGAATATTATAAACAAAACACCCCTCTCTTCCCCTTATAAATATAACCCCTAGATACCCCTTCTCCTCACATGTTACATGCCTTAGTTATTGATAAATTTCCTTCCAATTCTATTCCCAAACCTCTCCCCACATCCCCATAGTCCTAGACTTACCAAAATGGAAAAAGAAATGTTCCTTAATGTGTATTTCAAAAGATGGCATTCAATGAGGTAAAATTCTCAATCAATCTAATTTAAATTATTTTATTCATCTAACTCTCCTATGAATCCTCCACAAAAAAATTTAATAATGTCTCCAATATAACAAATATAATATAATTTTATTGTGGTAAAGGAATATCTATAATCCCACCTCTTTATATTACCTTCTAAAATTAAAATGTTGTTCACATTACGGTCGATTCACCACCTTAATAAACACCATACATAATTTTTCACTACCACCTTCAAGGAAGGATTTAATGTATTTTTTATGTTAATGATATATATAAATAAGTATATTTTTTTTCTTATACTAGAAGTGTTAAATAACCTTATTATTAAATAAAACCATTTATGTTCTCCATGGTTGGTAAACCTACCTAAATCAACTAACCATTGATAATAAAACCTATAATCTATGAATAATGATTATTTATCAATATTATTGGATATTAATATCCTTTTAAACTTATGGAGACACATTAATTCCATATCATTATACTTTTGTATTTAAGAAACCATTTCTTAAGAACTCTCACAACTACTTATAAGTAAATAAAACATTTTTTCTATGAAACGAATGACCTTGGGATTGTAGAAATAGAAAAAATATCCTAATTAAATGATTATAAATTGATATAAATGATTGATGATAAATTAAATATTTTTTAATAAGTTTATCAATAATTTGTTTAAAAAATTTAATTTTATTATTCATGAGATTAAGTGAAAGTTTAGAATGAGTCTGGATCGAAGGTAAGGAAAATTTTGAACCACCCTCCTTAATTTTGGGTCACACACTTTTCCTCTATAAGTCACTTCATCCCACCATGACAATCATTTTTTATGTTAATATTTGATATATATTTTCCCCTAACATATTTAACTAGTTATTATTAACTTAATATATATATATATATATATTTATTTAAGGGTTCCTCCCCAATTCACTTGTTATGAAATACGGATTGAAGGGGACTTCTCTGTTTCATGCCTCATTTCAAGAACTAATCCTTATAATATTTTAAAAGAAAATGGTTTTAAAAAATTATAATTTTATTATTGAATTAATATTTATTTCATTTATGGTTATATGAAATTATAATGATTTTTACCTATTTAATGACAAATTACCATGTTCCTCAAACCCTACATAAGAGGTATTATACCAAATTTACTTCTCTACTATTTTTTATTTATTCACATAAATTTATCTTATTTATTCATAGACTATAATTATTTTTGAACTTTAATCTTTAAATAATAATTTAATCCCTTAATATATGGAAAAAATATTGTTATGCGATTTCGTTACGCTATATGACATTATTATGTACCCCAATTATTCATGTGGGTAATTATTATGTTTATGACTTATGTTTCATTTCCTTTTACGGAAAACATATGCATGCACATGTTTTGATTTGTGCACCCAAATAGTTATACAATTCATTGGGTAATATTTATATCTAATGAGATTATGTTTATGATATTAATGTGTAAATATAATACATTATGAGACTATTTTCACTTTGTTATGATGTATTGGTAGTAATCCTTGAATCATGCTTATGATGAAATGTTTTATGTTTTCTCGAATATCCTATAGTTCCATGATCCTATAATTATATCATATTTTGTTCACTACTCTATATGATCATTCATTTACCTTGTCCTTTATGAAATCATGATATTTTATTTGACTCATTTGTTATGCTCCTTCGTCATCCTAATTCCCTTACAAGGATTTATAGCTCACCCCTTTGGTTTATATATTCCCCATGTTATCTTATGAATTATTAGATGATCAAAGTAACATAGTATCCCATTTTAGTGATTGGAATAAATATATTTTTGATTTTAATATCAATGTTTTATATACCAATTATTTAAATAGTTTTGGCCTTTGGATACTTAGTTTGTGTTTATTTGAAATTTATATAAAAAATCATGTGAACATATGTGTAAAAAGATTGGTTCACTATAGATTCCAACTCCACGTAACCCTCTATGACTTCTATATCCTTTAATCATTAATATCTGTAAATGACCATGGAATATCATCCAACAAGGAAACCTTGTTTCTATTACCAGAATCATAATAATTAAGACTGTATACACAAAAAAGTGTGCATATAGTGTGTGAGAGAAAGGCTAATAAGATTCCCCCAATATTATTTGTAATTATTTTTTTAATACAAACTTAAATATTGAGTTGCAAATTAAAAAATAAATTTTATAAATTTTTCATTTTATAAAGTTAGATGGTAAGAAATCAAAAAAAAATATGAATAATATTTTTAAAATGGATAAGTAATTTTAAAAAAATAGTGTCATGGAAATGTTTCAAAAAATTAATGAAAATGTTTATGACACTTGTTTTTATTAAATAGTGATATGTAATGAAAATATGACACCCAATTTTTTTTATGAGTAAAAAATATATGATTTTTTTATTGAATTTACAAATTAATGGAATAAGAAAACACCATGAGTAAAACACTATGAGAAATGTATAAAATTTTACTATAAATAAATCAAATATAATTAAAATATCTTGAAAATAAATAATTATAATAACTAAAGAATAAAAAATAGTCATATATCAAACATCATTACTGTTGATGATAGAAATTCTCTTTTCATCATAGGGAATAACCATAGTTCCTAAGGGGATAATATTTTATATACATCAGTGGAACATAAGGTATGGTTATGATGTGATATTATAGTATATTCCTCAATATTTCCTTATTATTTATATCATGAAATAACCCCCTAAACTGAGCATAATCTTAACTAAGAGATACTACATAACACATAATCTCAACTAACATAGAACTATTCCCTTGAATTCAAACATATATACGAATAGATTCTTTTAACATCCTTAAAACATTTTTTAGAATAATACTATGCATGATATCCTTTTTAACATGAAACACCAACCATTTAACGAATTATGATATAACATAAAATATTAAATTTTTTAAATGCGACCGTTATAACCTAGTAGTTAAATTAGATTTATGAATTGAAATAAAATAATATTATTAAAAATATGTAAAACAATTTTATATAATTAAAACATATTGACAAAATTATAATTAATATGTCCCCTATTTTCAGTAAATTCATTGAATTCTCCCGAAATAGGGTTTTTTCAAAAAAGGGTTTTATTTATTTTTCTAAGAAATTTTATAATAAATTTATAACACTTTGATAAATTTTATTTGACAAATAGATATAATTTTTGATACTATTATACCATAACTATCACAGGGTAAAATATTTTTATTTTTCTAATAATATTGATTTTTTATTTAATAGAGAAAAATACTAATTTTTGTAAAATTCAATTTTTTTCATTGAAATATCCCATTATTATTTAACTTTTATGTTTAATTAATATAATGATAATTTATTTATAAATAATATATGTTTTTAGGAATGATATTTATGCTTGGTTTTCATATAAGTTCATTTATAGTCTTAAAAACCAAATTTTCTAAAAAATATTTTTCATTGCATTTTACACATTTATATTAAAATTTATAATTCCAATTTTAGAAATTGAATATTGAATAATGGATTCCATATTATGGATTTGTAGGTTAAAATTTGGAAAATATCTGACATTTATATTTGCTGATAATAAATTGTAACCATGGTACATATTTGTCACCTTGGTAAGGGTAAATTGGGTGTTAAGGTTATAATTAATGTCATAATGATTTTAAAATATATATAACACTTGAATAATTTCGATTAGGTTATTTTATTTCATCCAAACCTTTCATATATACTGAAATAGGAAGTTTTGGTGCCATTTTTCTTTGATAATGTCCTTTATATTATTTCAAGTAATGGAAAATTCAATAATTTCACTCTCATGATTTTATTTTATCTTATATGTTCACAAAGGGTTAAACGGATTTTATGAATAAATATAATAGTTTATATTGAAAACAATTAATTTATTTTTATTACATTTTTTTTAATTTTTAGTGATGGTATAATTACCTTAAATTCTTAAAGAATGCTGACACCGTGCTTATTCAAGCAATAGAAAAATCAATGTATATTATTTTAAAAACATAAGAAGTAATAATTTTTGGATTAATTACAATATTAAATGAATTTACGGTTAACAATATTGAATAATTTGTGGTGAAATAGTTTATATTAGAACTCCATTCAATTCTTGATTTCTTTAATGTTAAAATATCTAATAATTCTTAGAATGACATTAATGGTATCTTTTGTTAAATAATATATTATTAAATGATTTAAAAACATGATAACATACAATGGGGATAAAATATGGTCTAAAATTTCATCCCTTTTTAATTTTCATTCTAATTTTTAACTTATATGTACATTTATAATCATTAGAATTGAAAAGGTTGTTACCATGGTTAAGGATAAAATTGGTTAATAAAGGGATTAAAATGGAAGATTAAATTTAAAATTCAACATATTTCTAAAAAAATTTATTATTAAAAGAGGTTTATAAATTACTGTATCTTATATTTTTACAGTTGGAAACATTGTGCCACTTTCACAAAGATAATAATTTATTACATTTAAATATTTTCATTAATTCCAAGTGTGTTATTTCCTTAATTATAAAAAGACACAACCTATACTCTTTAATTTATAATAAATGTTTCTAATTAGCTCAGAAAAAACATAAAACAATTTACTATCATCTTTATTCAAGATATATAGGCTCTAGTATCTTCAAAATACAATCCCTATGGTCTTTAAGAAGAAATCTGAAGGAGGTCTCTCAAAGAGAATGTAGTCATTTTAGCCAATCTCTTTCATTATACTTCTTATTTCACCTCATGAAATTCTATAATGACCATTAAAATATAATATAATTAGTATATATAATATAATTATATTTTATTAGGATAATTTAACATCATTTTCATCTTTTTTTCCATCTTATGAGAAACAAAATCACTGTTCATATGTACGTGTGGTCTACCTCATCCATGAAGCAACATGTTTCATTTTTTTCATCACCACCTCACATGGAGGGTTGTTATGATGAATTTAATAAATATGAATTATATTTAATAAATAATTATAATTATTTAAATATAATATATTATTTACCATCTTACCCTTCAGTCCGATAGAAAATTATAACATTGATCATGAGTATGTGTGGAATTCCACCTTCATGAAGAGATGTGATTCATTTTTCACATCCATATTAAATGAGTATTTATAAAAAATCATTTTATTAAAAAATTATAATTTTTTCATGATTATTATTATATTTATAATAAAATAATGACCTCTTTGACCATGATAAATCTTTTAAACTCATTTTTCAATTATAAACAGAATGTTCTCAAAACAACTTACATGCATTTAACTATTTATGTAATTAAATAGGTCATTGAAATAAATGTAATAATTGGATTAATGATAGGAGAATAAACCTGTAAAAGTTTCTTAAATAAGTAAATAACTATTAAAAATTTATTATAATGGATTTTAATGTCATATATAGCATATTGGGATATGAATAAGGGGGTTCTTAACTCAATTTCCATTTATTGGGTTATAATTTTACTTAATTTATTATATGATGGAATGATTCTCAATGATATTATCTCTAATTATATTATGATATATTTGAACTTTTGTTTGTGGTATTTAAATTGTTATACATAATCACCTCAATGATTAATTCCCACATCAGTGAAATGATATTTGTATAAATTATTTGTCTCAATATTGTTTCTTTGAGACATGCTTCGTATTACATACTTACTTGATTTTATATGGGGTTCATACTAATTATAATGAAATTATATAACTAAATACTCTTTAATCATTATATTTGAATTTCAATTGAATTATTCATATTTCAAGTGATATTGATTCAAATTTTGTAAAAGTTTCAAGGGTTTTCATGGTCTCAATTTATATTTTGTGAGACATAATTTATGTTATGCTCTATAGTTTTTGTGTAATATTAATTTAATTCACCATGAACATGTTTTTAAATATTCCTACCTAGAAATTATGGTTTTGTTGAATCATGATACATTCCTTCATTAAATGTCTTTTTCATCAAGCATTACCCAAGTTGTAAGGGTTTATTTTCTCAAACTTCTTTCTTTGAGACAATTTTGTCTTGATAAAGGTGTATTCATTTATATAGAGAATATATGGAATATTGACAGATAATATCATGAATATATTCATACTTATTATATTTCCTATTCATTATTATGTTATTTCTTGTAATGGGTTATTTTAAAGCTCATAAATAAATTTTCTTTAAAAGCGTTCAATTAATGTTTTTAAAGACTTTTAATAAAACTCTTCTTAAATGTTCTTTATATTATTTTAAAAATGTTAAATTTTTTATAAAATGATTTCCAAAAAATATTTTCTCTGATATTTGACCATATTTTAATGGTTTTAAAATTGAAATTTTTTAATTTTTTCAGAATGAGTCTCTTTTGACTCTCTTCATAAATTTTAAAAGATACTATTTATTTTTAACATTTAGGACATAAAAAAATTTCTATCCACCTTGATCATTATTCTTATAACATAACATGATTTTGAATAACAATTTTTTTATAATGAGGGAAGTGCATATGCTTGACATCATAACCATACTGTCCAAGACTCGTGCTAGGACCATAAAATAATCATTTTTTCAAGGCCTCATTCCAAGACCATAGTTCGTCTCATGAGACCTTCTGATGAATCGAGGGACTATAGCGAGACCCACCCATCACATAATAAGCCCAATTAATTCCTCATATGAGCGGGGATAAACATAAAAAAATACAAATTCATATTGAAACTATCATATGAAATGTAACCAACTTTCCCCAATCATTAAACATAAAACACTAACTATTCCGAGTAATTTGGTGAATGGTATTAGGATAAATCATCCACAATAGATTTAGTCATAAAACAATAAATAAAATATGGTATATGACTTAAAAAATGATTAATCCCAATAATACCATGGAATCAACATGATTGATGAATTAGATGAAAACACTCTTATACAATCATTAAGAAATTCTTGAGATAAATACTCTTTTATTTTGAAAAGAAGAGTTCTTTTAGAAAAATCATTGTATAAAACCAGAAGTAAAGTAAGATAGTTTTTTCATAATAATATGAGTGATTCTATAAACATAATGGTTTCCAATAATATATTATAGAGTGCCCTTGTTAATAGATATGAATTGGAGAAATTCCCTTGAATCAGGCTTGAATTTTGGAAACAATTTTGAATGTTCCTCTTAAATCACATGAATATCCATAAAATAAGGTTGGATTATGGTTTTTAATGATATATATGATACTAACACATAAAATATGATGAGTACATAAAAATACATAAGAATTACATCGTGATAATTAGACAATGAAAGTATCCTGAATGAAAATGGAAGTTCCAGTGGAAATACCATTACCTTAACTCCAAACGTGTTCTTCTCTTGTACTTAAGATCCTAGAATATGAAATTATACTTGATAAAAACATATTTCAGGAACTATTAGACATGTATTTAGATTACCATAATTCTGGTTAGTTCATTTATGTCTTTATTGATAAGTTATTTTACTGAATTTTGTCGTTCTGGAGTGTTCATTTCCTTTATTTTCATATTCGGTTCACTTGTTTTTAAGTAATGATGTTCATGTGGAATGGTTACAAATCTCCAGGATTGAATTATATATTATTAATTAACATAAATAATTTATAATGTTCATTACAATCATTTGGTTACATGGAATGAGGATGAATCATTAGATGACAACCACTTCGATTATTCGGCGGTATTTGGAATATTGTTAACTAGTTTTGTCATATAACTTAATCATATGTACACATTATGGTTCATGAATATTAATTATGTTATAAAACATATATTATAGTCTGGTTAGACCATAAATATGGTCTCATGACCAGTAATGAAGAATAAATTGAAGAATGAAACTTTGTCGTCCACAAAGGCTATAAATTGAAACCTCATTGACGTTGATTTCGTTTATAAAAATAAAAGGGAGGGAGTAGAAATATTTATGATGGTTCTTCAATTCACATGATATAATTCTTCTATATTGATGATTATGGAGTTATCATGATCATTTTTACAGATGAGGTGAGGAGTGGATAGAAAAAAAAGATAAATTGAAATGAAACCAAATGAAAAAAATACGGGTGCTTTTCCTCATGAAATAACCTCTTTGAGAAACTCCTTTAGGGGAGGGTTTTTAGTCTTTTGGAAAGACCAGAAGCTTATTTGACGTGGGGTGAGACTAGGTAATGGTAATTGGGCAGAATGTTGAGGAGGTTGAAGGCTTATAAAAGTGAAGAGAATAGGGAGTGGTGAAGTGTTTTTTTAGAGGAGGGGAATAGTAAATTTTTAATATTTAACTCATTATTTTATTATTTCCCAAAAGACAACCAATAGTGTTGTTTCATGTGACCCCTAATATTAATAAGTGAATGTGAGTTCGAACCAAGTGGCCTTGCATCACTTGAGATGTCATGAATAGTGTATTTAACTGATAATTTGTATATACGGTATTTGATCAGATTTCACTTTTCATCAGAAATTATAGAATTTCAAAAAAATCCCCCAAATTCACCCCTACCATTTTTCAACGTGTAGAATTAAAAAGTTAAATACATTTTTCAAAAATAATTTTCTAAATATTATTAATTTAATTTTTAAATAAGGTCATAGTAAATTCAAAAAATGACAATCTTAAAGTACAATTTGTTTTATTTCTCATTGAAAAACTAATTAAGATCTCATTATCTTATTTCCCTAAAAAATTTTAAAAAAAATTATTATTTACTATTCATAATGGTTATTTTACTATTCATATTACTATTCCTAAGGGTATGTTACTATTCACTAAAAATCATGTTTGTTCTATCAAACTCCAAATGACTTACTGAACACAACTCTACATGACCATTTTTCGAAATTCAAAACATAGAAGAGGCAAAGTTGCCTTTAATGGATAGATTATAAAATTTCATTCTACATTTATTTTCAAAACCTTGGGGTGTTACATCTTTTCTCTATCCTGTGCCATAATAGAAAGCAGTAAAAATATGTACACGATTTTGTACAAGGTTCACCACTCAATAAGATTAGTTATGTCCTTTCCATTCATGGATATGACCACTTCCTGGATTCTCCACTATGATGAGATATGATATTACAGTGGAGTGGCTATGAAAACAATCCTCTAGCCAGTGTAAGTCCCTACACTTTAGAGGGGGTGGGAAACAATCCCCTTCCCTGGACTGGTGATAGCGTAGTCTAACTTGCAACCTCTAGCTAGTTCTTTATACAACCTATAGAGACAATCTTCTTCCTTCTTCAAAAGGTAGTATTTTCTCTTGGTCTTCTTTACTTATATTCACTTAATTACATGCAATGAAGTATGCAATCAATTCTAACTTCTTTCTCTTCTTCTCTTGTGCAACACCAACTACACTAGACTTCTTATTTTTTATTCTTAGTGAAACAACCAACTACACTAAAATTTCTTCTCTATTATTGGAAAGAATCACATATCCCAATGTGATTATTCAGGATATGATGATCGGTTCACATGGAATCATCTGAATAAAACTACCTTTAAGAATTGCCAGTATTTAGTCAAGCATACTCTGTTGTTCTTCTTCTTCACATCTATCTCTTTGATGTAGTATAATAAGAAATATTACTGCATTGTATTAATCTAATTCTTCAATTCTCAATACCCATAAATGAGTGTATCAGTATATATACTTATTTCTTTATTTAGACATGATTTTCATTGCACAAATATATCCTCGTCACACAAGAAACAACACCCCTACAAATAGTGTATATAAATTGTGCAACCAAAGAGTGTTCACCTTCCTTTAAGTATATAGCTCCACGTGTCATCTTCTTCAGGCAAAGGACGCATGATTCTTCTTCAGAAAATGAGGGATAGTTCTTGGATCTGTATTCATGAAGAACTATAAGGGTGAGTATTTATTGGTTGTCTACACATGGGTTCTCCTTCCCAAAACACATCAAGGGTTTGAGAAAACCAGTTCACTTGTTTGTGGTTTCTTCTTCGCACATATGGTGTTGCTCAGCTTCTTCGCAAGACACTTCAAGAGTGCATAGTACATTTCAAAGGCCTATAGTACCCTCAATGTTTTTGTGCACCCTTCTAGGTGAATTGCATGTAAAATTCAAACCATGCGCGTAAAAACACATTTGGCGTAGAAAAGGATTTTCACGCAACTCTTCTTTTTCACGCAGCACTGGATTTTTACGCAACACATCACTTTTTCTCGCATTACTCTCTTCTTCACGCAGCACCTTCTTTTTTACGCAACACTTTCTTTTTCACGCAACCATTCTTCTTTTCGTGCACTACTCAATATTTCAATTTTTTCCATGCATCAGAGCTTAGGATTTGTCTAAGTGTCAAGCCTTAACAAATGAGAGGGGTTCACAACATATTTATAGGCATTTTTGACTCTATGTGAAAAAAACTATTCAGTGCATAAAACACTATTCATGTGCGTAAAAACCCTTTCGTGCAACGTCATATCTCACACAATGCTCCAATTTTTCATTCACCTCATGCCTTTTCGAAATTTCGAGCATCCGATCTTGAATCACCTCTTGCGCAAAAACTTCATTCCTCTATTTCATGCGTCCAACAAATATTTTGTGCACCACTTTCTTTTTCATGATTGCCATTGATATTTTACACACCAATTTATTTTTTGCGCATACCGCTAATAATTCGCACAACCTTTATTTTTCGCACACTCCACTGATATTTTGTGCATCCCACATATAATTGTGAAACATTTATTTTTTTCGCACACTTTGCCAAATTTTTCGCACACTACATGCCTTTTCCATTTTTTGATGATCTAACCATGAATCTTTCCTTATGAACAAAAATCTAAAATATCTTCATTCTTGCACATAAAAACCATTGAAAAAAACAACTATCTCTCCATTTTCCGATTTTCAGGCCCTAAAATTTGGCAAACACTGGAAAATGGCGCCACCTTACTCTATTCTTTTGTGATGCCTCAATATTTGTTGTTCTTTTTTCATTGCTCTCTTCATTGCTTCCCAAAAGCATTCTACAGATATCATCATGAACTCCACTATCATGATATATAAAAATTGATAGAACAGATTTAGCATCGTCATAATTTCAATGGGAAGTAATGAAACTTCCATAACTTCCAGTAGCATCATTATTTCCATTAAAAATGGTATATGACTGGCATTATCATTTCTCCCCATTTCCCTCAAGAGGCTTACATCACTAGTTATCCTAACTTGTGATATTTTTGTTATACATAACAGTTAATCATCGTCTGGTTTAATCACCATTATTCATTTTTTTAGACAATGTATCACCTTTGATACACATACTTTGAAATTAGGTTCAGCTGAACAATCGTCTTAATTTTCTTTATAGAGGATTTCCCAAGTATGACATTCAATGATATGATTTCATAACAATTCTCCAGGCATCCTCACTTCAACCGATCTCCCTTAACAATGGATTCCTTCTTCATTTTGACTGATATTGACAACTGTTGATAACAAATACAATCTTCATACACAAAGTGGTCCCAATAGAGACCCATAATAGTTTTGTTTCTTTAGAAATATAGAAACACAAACAAGTGCTCTATTGAAAAATTAAATCATCAATCACAATGATCTTCATAGCTAGAACCCTTATTAGACCAATTATACAGAATAAATTTCTTCATAACATGAAGAAAGAAAACATAATAAAGTGTGACCTTAGATGCACTGTAATGATAAACAATGGAGATATGTAAGCATAACATGAAAATAAGGGTATTAGAACATGAGAATAACATTTGAAAAATAGACCCAATATATTAAAAATTATAATATTGAGTCATGGAATAAATATTGATAGTTAAAAAGACATGATTCATTAGGGAATCAATGAATATGATCCATCAAGGCATAACATTGGCATAAGGAAAATATTTTTCAATTACACATAAAAATAAAAAATCAATTCCATAATAGTCAAGGATCAATTCCAAGACTATAATAGAAGAATATTTCCACTACCCAAACTATCATTATAGTCATTGATCACTCCCAATACCATCAAAGAAAACAATTTCCATTATCGAACCTTGTTAACTTCCCCTTACAGTTCTATCTATATCACGAGATATATATATTTATCCAATACATTGGACGGAGACATAGGTCCCTCCCATATGATAATGAACCCCTTATTTATTTGTTCCACAAGTTCATAAATTATTACCAATATAAAAACCCCTGAAATGAAATGGCTTTTATAAAAATTTTATCATATCATAACCAGTAAAAAAGATACAATTTTTATAATCATTTCACCATTTCATCATAGCATATTCTATTGAAAAATACGTGGGTTTCATAATAATTTAATAATCGTATAACCTGTAAAAGAGAAACTGTTTTTATAAAAATCAATCCATCATAGACAAAAACTATTTCGAGAAAGAATAAGGATCATATTATTTGATCATTTAACCATTATAGAATATGTAACATCAAAATATGACATTTTAGATAGAAAATTATTTTTAATGAACATTAAAAAAATTTCTTATGGAAAATATCATTTAGACATTGAAAAAACACTTTAAAAAATAAAATATTTTGATAATATTTTTCATTGAAAATAAAATTGAAATATAGTAAAGTAATATTCAAATAAAATAATGGTCATAACGATAGGAATTTTCATTCATGCCCCAAATGTTAAAATAATGGTTCTTTTAAAATTTTTAGTATATTCCAAAAAATGAATTGTTTTGATAAAAAATACGATTCTTTTCAAAAAGAAATTACAAAGAAAAAAAGGTAAAAATTATTTCTGTTAAATAATATAATAAGTAAAAATCATTTTTGAGGATAATGTTTTGGAAGAAAACAGATTTATGACTGAAGAGATCAATAAATTTAGATATTCTTAAAAAATTCCTATTATTTAAAAAAAAGTGTAAAAATGGAAATATTACATTAAAATATCATTAATAACTAGAGGAACAGAAAATTCATCTGTTTCTTGAGATATAATACCCTTACCTAAGTATTTAATTCCTTTGTACATGTCAAAAACTACTAAATAATAAATATAATTTTATTATAAACCTATTATAGAATGGTATTTTTATATATCAATCCATATATTATATTCATATTCCCTTTTATTACCAGTTTACTAACAATTACATGTCAATGTTACATTTAATGTAATAAAATATTTGTTTTTCATATTGGTTTGGATTTTTTATTTTTTTCCCTATTACTAAAATAATGGATTATTTATATAAATAATTTCAAGAATTATATAAATTTCATATATATTCTTTATATATATATATATTTAGACTAATCCATAAAATTTAGTGATAGAAAATGAAATACATTGTTCATGGAGACAGAATGTCATATATATGCATGGGCGCTTCTTTTATTTTAAGGTAGGATTGAAATAAATAAATTTAAATTTTATATTATCACTCCATAATCATTTTTAGGTCTTATGAATCCCATATTTTCATTAATACCATCTTTATTACCTTCTATGAAAAGTGTGAAAGAAACAAAGTGCTTAAGGAGATGGTAATTCGCTATAAATATGAGCGGCGTTATTGTATTCCAAAAAATGGAAATCAAGAAGGTATGTGTGATATAATAATTACATAAGAATAATAAAATTATAAATATCTTATATAAACTATTAATCCATCATTATGTCTAATCATGAGATGTGTTAATGGAGAAATGAATGACCTTGATTCATGAGGCGGTAGTCCTCCGTACACATGAATGATGATTTCGTAACCGATTTGATAAAAATAGAGATAGTTTTATATAATTAAATATAAATAAAAATATCTCTGTATATGTAAAAAACATATTTTATTATACTATTAAGTTATAAAAATAATTTAAGGAGGTGGAGGATGAAATAAAAAAAAATGCTCGTTGATGAAATCTAACTCTTCTTCGAGTATCCACCGTTGGTTTTCACCGAAATCCTTCCTAGGTTAGATTTATCTCCAAAATGTAATATAAGATGATACGAGAATATTTTGAAATTGATTTAGGTAGGTCATGTCAGATAAAAAATCGTTTTTAAGTGTTAATAAGAGAGGATTGAGGGTGACCTTTTATAATATAGGAATGACATTTTAGTAATTACATAAAAGTATTTAATAAGGGGAGGTAACTCCAACATATTGTGTCTCAAAAATTGATAAATAATTTAAGATATTGATGACATTTTTTAGATGCATGTTCACTAAAAAATATTTTATAAACATGTCATTCCTAATCTTTTTTGTTTTACTCACTTTTACCATTTTAATTTTCACTATAGTAACTAGTTTTTTTAACCTATTTAATTTATCCTTGAAGAGTAAAATAAATATAGAATTATTATATAATTTATAAATAATAATTTAAAAATATAAAATCCAATTTACTAAATTAAAATATCATGTTTATAGAAATTTAATTTCTATAAGAGCACATGTATCATGAAAAACTCTATTTTATCATTATTCATGGTAATTGATTTCTAATTATTTCCACTAATAATTATGGTAAAAAATATTTTGTAACTTATTATATAACAAAAAATTGTTATGATCAAAAATATTAAATCCAATTTTTCAATATTTAATCCACAAAAGTGTAAAAAATGAATTTAAATTTAATCCTATGGATGCAATGGGAAAGTGGGTTTTTAATGGAAAAATATTTAAAAGTTTCTAAGGTTTTTTTATAAAAATTTACTATGTAATTGATTAAAATTACATAAATAATATTAATGGATTTATAATTGAATAATTGTATTTTAAAACCAATTTAAAATATAATTTTACATTATAAATAAATTAATCAAAAATTTCATTTTCAATTAAAATACATTATTTTTCACTATTCCTAAAAAATGAAATCTTTCTGGAAAATACCAAAATTCACCCTAAACTATTTTTTACATGATTACTTCATAAAAATATTATTATTTTATTAATTTAATTTTATAAATTTGTGAAAAAATAGTTTTATTATTGTTCACAGAAATTAATAAGAAGAATTGTTTTTAGGTAATAGTATTTTTGAAACATATAAAGACTTTTTCAAAAATTAATTTAGTTTTTCATCCTTACAATTCCTTTATATTAAAGAAGTATAATTAATATTTAAAATTTACTTATTACTATTTATATCACTATTTTTAACATCCTGGTTATAATGATCATGTCTAAATAACTATAATATATCGTTGTTTTGTTAAAACTCAATGTCATGTATAACACAAGATACAATAGGGTTGTGTGTAGTGGACGATTAATATGGGGTCAAATTTAATAAATTATATCATATAAATTTAGTTTAACAAAAAAATTCAAAATAAATTGGGGGATTATATTCCACCCCCTTAAAATGAATTTACGCCTCAAAATTTTTCACTCCAATTAAACAAATGAGGATACATATACCTCATCATATACATAGGTTCCCACAATTCTTCTTAAAAGTGGTGGTTTCACCAAGAATCATTGACTAAGTGAGTGTTATTATTTCAAAAAAAATCTCTATATGATCTAGATTCTCTGGTGGTTGTTCTTTATAAGAAAGATCATTCTCCTATAGTATCACCTTGGAGTTCATTATATGTCAAGGATCGGGTATGTACTTCCTCAGGAGAGATACAATGAACACACCTTGTCCTTGAGAGACGATTTGTGGTAGCACAAAGTGATAAGAAATAATCCTAATTTGATCAATAATTTTAAATGAACTTATATACTTATGGATTAGTTTCCCTTTCTTCCAGAATCTCAAAACCTTATTCCATGGAGAAATTCATAGAAACACCTTGTCACTAAATACAAATTATAGATCATCTTGATGATTTTTAGAATAAAATTTATACCAAATCTTAGCTTCCTTGATGTGTTGTTGAATGGATATAAATTTCTCCAGAATATTATATGATATCTTAGGAATTAATAAATTTCTTACCCCGTCATCATTCCTTCACATTAGAGATCTACATTTCATTCCGTAGAGAGTTTCATAAGGATCCATCAAAATGTTTGAGTGAAATCTATTGTTGTATAAAATTTCAACATGAGGAAGTTGTTGATCCTTACCACCTTTAAAATACAAATAACTAGATCTCAAATTATCCTACAAGGTTTTAATTATTCTCTCTGATTGACCATCTATCTGATGATGACATGTAGTACTAAAACTCAACTCTGTATCAAGATCTTGATGAAGAATTCACTAAAACATCCAAGTAAACCTCATATCTCGATTAGAAATAACGAAATGTGGTACCTATGTAACACTACCAGTTTCGTAATATATATCATATAAATCTGATCTAGAGACATTTCTTCTCGGATATTGATGAAGCGTAAAGAATTTGTAATGAAATGAGCTACAACCTATAAAGGATTATTCCCATTGGACATCTTTGTGATTCCAATGAAAAATATTCATGGCAATGTTTTCTCATTCACATTTTGGTATGGCTAATGGATGTATCATCCCCTTAAAATGTTGTCTTTCATCATCAACATTTTTACAATCCAAGCACTATGTTACAAACTCTACAATGTCTCTATGCATTCCATATAACTACAAAATCTTATTATAATATTTATAAATCTTCATACATCCTGGATGAATAGATATTGAAGAAAAATGAGTTTCTTCCAACAACACAGTCTTCAAAGTTGGTATAAATGAAAATGATACATGATTCATGTACCTTATCTTTATATATAGATTAATTTTATACTCAAATACATTTCTAACCTTATTTTATATCTCTACATCTTCCGTATATAGCTCTTTAATCCTCACATGGATAAATGGTTGAATATTCAATTGAGAAAGATAATATTTTTCCCTTTATTTAGGATTTATAGATACATCAATTGAAAATACCAAAATAATCGTCCACTTGAAATCCTAATCATAGATAAGTTATCATGATTCGTTCAACAAAAATAATCTTCTACCTTGTTCTTTTTTATAGGGTGGTAATGTATTGAGAAGTCATAATATTTAATTCGTTCTTACTATATTCTTTGGTTCACATTCAAGTCACTTTATGTGAGTATATACTTTAAACATTTATGATCTGTGTAGATACCACAATTTTCTCAATAAGTATAATATCTCAATATGTTTAATCAATAATTTACCATACCTTACATCAAATCATGAGTTGAGAAAATTTCCTCATGAATCATAATTTATCATGAGTCATAAGCTATAAACATGTACTTACTCATAATATCATATCTGAATCCCTTCATCGCTTCAGTAATATATATTAAAAACCCATCTCTACTATAGGGTAATGTAAGCATAGGTGTGTAGACTAATCTTCTCTTCAGTTCTATGAAAATTTCTCACATTAATCTTTCTAGTGGATATCATCTCCCATTTGAGTTACATGGTTAGAGAATTTCATATTCATTAGGAATTATCAAAAAATTGTAGATAATATCTCATTAAACCAAGACAACAATAGATCGCAGTCATCATGGTTGGTCTAGGACAATATTTAATACCCTCCATCTTTGATGGATTTACTAATATTCCCCCTCTTGAGATTATATGACCCAAAAATGAAACATTTTATAGATAAAATTCATACTTTATAAATTTAAAATACAGGTTCTCTTTCATTAGGATCTTTAGTAGAATTATAAAGTTGCCTTTATGATCCTTATTTCTCCTTGAAAAGATTTGAATATCATATAAAGATATTACCAAATATTGATAATGGTAATCTATAAATTCTGCATTCATTAGATCCCTGATGATAACATGGGAATTAGTATAATCGAATGGAATCACTATATATTCATAGTGTGGTTAAATAGTAATGAATGTCATCTTAGGTATATCCTCCTTCTTGGACCTCTATTTATGATATCCTAAAAAATGGTCAATTATAGAAAAGTATTGATCTCTTCACAATTGTTCAAACAAAGTCATCCATATATGAAAGAGGCTACGTTTTCTTAGTTATAAGATTTTCTATGCCTAATAATTAATGTCGAGTCTCATTGATATGTCATTTTTAACAAAAAAGAATAGGTTCATCCCATGGTGACAAACATGGACGAATGAATATTTTTTCAAGTTTCCCCTAGAGTTGATTCTTGAATTCCTAAAACTCAATTGAGGCCATTCAATTAATAATATTTTAAATTTGTGTGGACCTAGGTATTCTTTCTATTAAAATATCTACTTATGGTATTAGTGTATGGTTAGGAAACAGTTCTATGAAGAAATTAAAAATTTTCTACTCAATATTGCCATCATTAATGTCAAGTTTCTCCAAAACCATTTGAGATAAACACCCCTTATAACACTACTAAAACATGATTTAACTTCTCTATAAATAACCATTATTAGAGATTATTTTTTTGACGACTAGATCATGATTAAAATGACGTGGATTTTATCATTTCTAGTAATGAACTAATAAAAGATACCATTTATCAGTGATTTTAGAAGCCCTGATTTGGGATTCCTTTATTAGCACATTTAATAGCACTGATAAAGGGACATACTATAGTGTGTTGTAACAACCCACTATAGGACCAGAAACATTCCATCCTAAAATGTTCTATAACAACACACTACAACACAGAAAACTAAGCTATAAATTAGAATATTATGATTGAAATATATAATTTAAATGAAATAAAATTTAAAGCACAAATATAAAAAAAAACTATTATAGAGAAAAAGAACGGACCTGTATAAAAGGAAAACCACCCCTTATCGAGAAAAATAACTCATCTCTATAAGAAAATAGTTCCTATATTAGTAATAATATAAACAGTTAAATTAAACAACAAATGCTAATTTTATGATAATCTTTGGGTCATGCTAGGAACACTATGTATTGAATTGAGTTGCCATTAATTTTGTATGTCACCCAAATTATTATTCAACATCAAGAATTATCTCTGTGAAAATTTAAAAAACCTAGTATGTAAGGACCTGTAAATTTCAAGTAAATTTTTTTCTTAATATTCTTTGGAATTTTACAAGAACACAGTTTCTGACGGCACCTGATTCCGAGGCCTGGTGTGCCCGGAATCATTTTCCGAAGTTTGGCTCGGGTACGTTCAGTGAACGGACGATCGGGTTTTTCTAACTTTTGAACTGGTGCCCGGAATCGAACTCTGAGGGCACCGATGGAATCGCAGCACAGATACTTTCTTAGAAAAGTCTTTTCCGGAGTTGCGTTTGCTCGGGTGTGGTTTTTAATTTTTGGGTTTAAAGTTATGAAATAAAATAAAGTTGTGTGACATTTTTATTTTGATTTCACTTGAAAGCCACTTGAATGCCACTTAAACTGAGTTGAAACGGATAGGGTGCTATCCAAAAATATCCTACCCTCTTGGTAGGATATTTGTGGGGTGGGGCCTACATAATCCCCACCGTTTCTTTTCCGCTATGTAATGCACCCGCGAAAACCCTTCATTATGAAAGTCAACTGACGCGTTTTCGTAATTTCTTAACGCACCAATTAATTGGGTGGTTTATTTCGTTGAATTAAATGGGCAGTTTATTCATTTAAATTAATTCTATGAATTAATTTCATTCGTTTCTTAACACGCTTTTGTTTTGTTGGCATGTTAACAAAATAATGCCAACACACCCTCCTTTTGAAATGATGTGTTAAACCTTTGAAGAACCTCTAAGAATTCTTCATCCTCCTTCGTGAAGAACGTGAAGAACGTGAAGAACGCGAAGAATGCGAAGAACGTGAAGAACGCCGGCCTACGACGAAGAACGCCAAACCCGCGGAAATCGACGACGCGATGCCGTGTGCCGCGACGCCAACGTTTCCTCTCCCACAACGTTATTTGGCGACGTTCCTTCCTCCGCGACAAAAATCTTCGATCATATGTTGAGGTGAGAGTTTTCGATTCTTTAAATTCCTTTGTGGTTTTTAACTCAAGATGGATTTAATTATCAAAATTAAATCTGTTTTTTTTGAACCTCGGAGTTCGTCGACGCACACCGTCTTCCGCGACGATGCGACGCCCTTCCACGACGATGTGACGCCTTCCGCGACGCGACGACCGCCTCCTTCTGCGGCGATCAATTCCGCGAAGAACGCACGTGCGACACTTGATGAGGTAGGGGTTTTATTTGAATGTTTTATATTCCTGTGATCATTTCATTTAAAAATAAAGAACCCGGTTTCATAAGAACAATTTTAATTTATTAAAATTGTTGTTTGATGGGTTGAATAATTCTCCCGACTTTTATTATCTAACGCGGAGGGTGCGGGCCACATGAACACGGCCCGAAAACCCTCTATCGTTCTTCGTTTTTGTGCGGATTTGGTGGGAGACGACAAAACGTGACGCAAGGGCGTTTTGATGATCCTGCGGTGAAGAACGAAACCCGGGAGGAACAGCGGCGAAGACGGGAAGGAAAACGGACCACCAGAGCAACTCCGGTGGCCCGCGGAAGTCTCCGGAGGCGCGGGTCGCCGGCGCGGCGGCGCCGGAGGCCAGAGGCGGCGGCGCCCCGGCGCGCCGCCGGACAGGGCCGCCGCGACTGAAGCCGCGGCGGTGGCCGCGCGGGTCCGGCTCACCCGCACGGGACGCTGCAGAAGCCGCGTCCGTTGATGTCCAGCGCTGCCCTTCAAAGGCCGTGGCATCCTCATCCCGTGGGGGCGGTGCCCCGCGGCTGCCACGCTCGGCCGCTCGGCCGAGCCAAGCCGGGCAGGCCGCGCCGGGCCGCGCCCTGGCTGGGTCGGCCCGGGCCCAGACCCCTGTCTTCGAACCTTTTTCGGTATTTTGCCCATAACATGAGCTACGGGCCTCCGAATGACATGCCGTCAGTGGAAATGAAATCCTTGGATCAAGACGGTCGTTTCGGTATATCGCACTCAAGTTTTCGGAATATTTTGGGTTCGGCCGGGTGGGTTCGTACACGAAACCAACCAGGCCCTCGGAGCAGAAACACTCATATCTTGAGTTTCGGACGTCCGATTGACGTGCGGTCGACTTTGTTGTTTCCCTCTATGTGAGACGGATATTTTGGCTCACTCTGCCCGAGATTTGGACGCAGGTGGAGTATGGTCAGGTTGGTTTTGCCTTAAAAACCAACCAGACCCCTCGGACGAAAAAGCCAATAACTCTCAGACCGGGCGTCCGATTGACGCGCCGTCTGCGACGTTGAGTTCCAGTTGACGATACTGAACTTTTGGATACATCAACTTCGGAATTTGTGTTAGTTTATGTATCAGCCTCTCGGATCATGGAGCGGACCCTCCTGAACGAGCTTTCTGTGTGCGGGAACCCTAGAGCTGGCTGCGACTGCTACTTCGACAGCAACAACTGTGAAAAGATCCTCAGTGGACTGCAGGGACGACTGTGCAGAGATCCTGAGTGGACTGCAGCGAAGGCTGTGCAGAGATCCTCAGTGGACTGTGACGACGACTGTGCAGAGATCCTCAGTGGACTATGACAACTACTACACTCAGCGATCCAACGTGGATCAGCGCTACAGCTCCTGTGTGGATCTGATCCTATGTGGGTCCGCGCTCAGCGGTTCTGTGTGAGCAAGCGCCTACAGGTCCTGTCTTGGCCCGATC
Organism: Viscum album; assembly: GCA_963277665.1. Taxonomy (NCBI): domain Eukaryota; kingdom Viridiplantae; phylum Streptophyta; class Magnoliopsida; order Santalales; family Viscaceae; genus Viscum; species Viscum album. Next base: position 23,371,279 of record OY728132.1, on the reverse strand, counting down.
CTGTGTGGGTCTTTGCGGGGGTTAGATACCTATCGATCCTGTGTGGGTCATTGCGGGGGTTAGTACCTGTCGTCCTTTGTGGGTCCGACGACTTAGATGGATCATTGATCATCTTTAACGTCATCCGAAGAAGTATAACTGTGTGAGCTGAATCTTGTGTTACTCTCCTTTGTGGATTGTGTTGAACTATCCTGTGTGGATTTACTATTTACTCTCCTTTGTGGATTGTGATGAGCTATCCTATGTAGATATACTTTTACTCTCCTTTGTGGATTGTGTTGTGCTATCCTGTGTGGGTATACGTTTTTCTTTCCTGTGTGGACTGGGTTGTGCTTGGGCTCGGATGTTGGAGCCGAACGGGAACTGATGACTTAGGTATATGTATGGGCATATACCTAAGAAGTGTCGGTTGTTACTTTGTGATTGTATCTTTCTTTTGTGGTTTATCCTTTGTGGATTTAGGGAGACCTTCTGGGGTCTCGGGGTCCCTACTGAGTAGCTTATACACACCCCTTCACGGGCTATGCCCGCACTACGTTGTGTTGGTTGCAGACGATGGACAACGATGATTGTGGTGGAGGATTGCGGAGGAGGACGGTACCTGGAGCTGGACTACTGGGCGGGATGTACTCGGAGTGGTCAGGTGGACTCGAGGAGCAGTGGAGGCTATCTGTACCCACCCATCAGGTGGGACTTTTAGAGGACGGCTCAATGCTGCAGCTTTTATTTTCAGTTTCTATTTTTCCCTTTCAGTTGTACTTTACAGTTAGTCTTTTATATCCGACCCCCTTTACATTCAACACAGCTTGTTACAGTTTTTTCTTAGTGTTTACTTTTCCGCTTTCTTACTCTGTGGTGCTTGTTTACTTTACAAAGGCAATGCCTTCCCTTTTTCTTGGATTTACGCCTTGGTGCTAGTCTCCAGCCCCTGGCCTATGGAAGGCGGGCTTGGGGTAGTCATGACACGGGCCCCGAGGACGGGTTGTGACAAATTGGTATCAAAGGCGGTCGGTTCTACCGCATACTCTGATCTTTCTTCTATGTGAAGCAATAATGATTAGCGTCTTGAGTGTGGTTATCAGTCCAGGGAGTCCAGTGTTGGTGTGGCGGCCGACGTATCCGTACACTAGGACCCTGACATCTGATTTCCGAGTTAATGCATGAAAACATTGATTGCATGTGTGTTTCAAGTTTTCATTGTGATTACTTGTGTCAGCTCACCAGGTATACTGTACTGACCGTGGCGCACTTGTTTCCTTTTTAGGATGGCCCGATGATAGCATCCCACTAGGGTTTCGAGAGTAGAGCGCGACGACAGCCCGCCGAGCGATGAGGCCTCGGTACAGGGCCCGTTGACAGCGGAGGCACCGGGGGTACCTTTACCCACCGAGCCCCCGATGATTCCAGCACCGACCGCTGACGATGCACGTCGGCTCGGAGCTCTGCACGTGTTCCAACACCAGCGACCACCCAGGTTTCGTGGGGAGACGGACCCCCAGACAGCAGAGGAGTGGCTGGAGGCGGTCGTACGATTTTTTAGGCTAGTGAGGACACCAGCAGACCTCATGGTGATCCTCGCGGCGAGCCTACTGCACGCTGCAGCAGAACGATGGTGGATCTTGTTGCTCCAGCTGCACAATGAGGCCTCTCTCATCTGGACGGACTTCGAGAGCCTCTTCCACTCAGAGTTCGTCCCGACCACCCTCTGTGCGGTGCGCATTCATGAGCTTCTTCAGCTGCGGCATGGCAGCTTGATGGTCGCCCAGTACGCGGCGAGGTTTACCGATCTTTATCGCTACTCGATTAATATGGTACGGGACCCATTCTTCCGGGCCCGGACCTTTGAGCAGGGTTTGAGACACGAAATCAGGGCATCGATGATCTCCCTCAGCATCCCGACTTAGGCAGGAGTACTAGAGCGAGCCCTTCTGATCGAGAGCTTTCTGGATGAGTCCACAGCGAGACCTACTGTAGGGCGGCAGGTAGCGGAGTCTTCGGCAGCAGGAAGCCGACAGATGACTCATGGGTCTAGGTAGACCAGACCTTCTGGTAGACGACCTCGGGACACTGGCTCAGTAGTGCGGGGCACACAGCGTGGAGCCAGTCTTTCGAGAGGCAGGCAGTGCTACGCATGCGGCGGGCAGGGCCACATGGCTCGTGACTGCCCGACCCGCCGTGCCGAGGAGCAGTAGACGGTGGAGGGGCCACCCAGGCAGAGGTAGAGGGTCGACCGTGGCAGTCCACAGGGAGGAGGCGGACGAGGAAGAGGAGCTGGTCGAGCAGCAGGTGGTGGGCGACGCTTTGATGCTCTGCCACCACCACCACCAGGAGGTCCGCCCCGACCACAAGGAGCTGGCGGGCAGAGACAGGAACAGCTCCAGGCATCGGAGGCCTACGACCACGACGCGCCAGAGATGATTCAAGGTACGATCTGTGTCTATTCCACCCTTTCTGCAGTTCTTATAGACACAGGAGCGAGTCACTCTTTCATAGCCGCTGCCCTTGTTCGGAGTTCAGAGATTCCGACAGAGCCGTTGGCACGATCCTTACGGCTAGAGACTCCTGCGGGAGCAGACTAGACGATTACCCACTGGTGTCGGAAGTGTGAGCTTACTCTAGGAGGCGAGAGCTTTGACTGGGATCTTCTTATAGCGGCGTCGAGGCCTTACGACGTCATCTTGGGCATGGATTGGTTATCTACAGTCCATGCTCATATTGACTGTTTTGGGCGCAAGGTGCGATGTGTACACACCGACGGGAGCATGTTCACCTACACTGGCGAGAAGGGAGCCTTTGCAGCACAGGATGGACTCACGCAGAGGATAGGACAGCCCATCACTCATCAGTTGGCTAGCCACATCCTTGGAGTAGTTGACGTGCGGAGTCCTAGTTTCCCTGCAGTGGTGGATCAGTATGCGGACGTCTTTCCCAATGACGTTCCAGGGCTACCTCCTCGAAGAGAGGTAAAATTTTATATTGATCTGTACCTCGAGATAGCCCCGATATCCACTCCAGCATATCGGATGGCCCCCGCTGAGCTTCAAGAGCTGCGGGTATAGTTGGAGTACTTGCAGGGAAAGGGGTTCATCCGACCCAGTGTTTCACCCTGGGGTTCCCCGATATTGTTCGCCAAGAAGGCGGACGAGAGCTTGCGACTGTGTGTCGATTATCGTCTCCTGAACCAGGTGACCGTGAGGAACAAGTATCCGCTACCGAGGATTGATGACCTCTTCGATCAGCTCAAGGGATCATGGTGGTTCTCGAAGATAGACCTCAGGTCAGGCTATCATCAGCCCAGAGTTCGAGACGAGGACGTGCAGAAGATGACCATCAGGTGTCGGTATGGCCACTATGAGTTCTTTGTTATGCCTTTCGGCATAACCAACGCTCCAGAAGTGTTCATGAGCCTCATGAATAGGATCTTCCAGCCATTCCTCGATCGATTTGTCGTGGTCTTCATCGAAGACATTTTGGTGTACTCGACCACAGAGGAGGAGCATGCCTACCACTTACGGGTTGTACAAGACACACTCCGAGAGAACCAGATTTATGGTAAGATCTTGAAGTGCCAGTTCTGGATATGTGAGGTCCACTTATTTGGACACGTCATCTCTGAGGCGGGAGTTGCAGTGGATCCTGCGAATATCGAGGCAATGTTAGCTTGGGAGCCACCCAGGAGCCTGACGGAGGTGCGGAGTTTCTTGGGTCTAGACGGATACTACCGGAGCTTCGTGCCAGACTTCTCCAGAGTTGCGGCACCACTCTCAGCTTTGGCGAAGAAGGGGAAACACTTTTTGTGGTCAGAAAGATGTCAGCAGAGCTTTTAGGAGCAGAGACAGAGATTGACCAGCGCACCTATCTTGAGGTTGCCTGAGGAGGGAGTTGGATATGTAGTCTACTGCGATGCATCAGGGACCAGACTCGGATGTGTCCGGATGCATGAGTGGGCCGTGATTGCCTATGGATCATGTCAGTTGAGGCCGCATGAGTAGAACTATGCTACCCATGACCTGGAGTTAGCAGCAGTGGTCTTCGCTCTGAAGACATGGCAGCACTATCTGATGGGCGAGCGCTTTACAGTCTTTTCTGACCACCAGAGTCTCAGGTACATCTTCTCTCATAAGGACCTAAACCTGTGACAGCGGCGATGGCTCAAGTTCCTCCAGGACTATGACTTTGAGATAGTCTATACTCTTGGGAAGGGAAACGTAGTAGCCGATGCCCTCAGCAGGAGGACGGGCATTCAACTACTTGAGGAGGCGACAGAGCAGCTAGCCGCCTTGCAGATATCCTTCATAGATAGAGACGGAGCAGCCTTCCTTCAGTCTCTCACAGTCTCTCCTCCACTTTTACAGCGGTTCAGAGAAGCACAGTGTGGGGACGCTGACTGTGAGACGCGACGTGCACAGATATCCTCGGGACAGGAACCTGATGGTTTCTCCCTTGGAGCAGAGCACGATGTCCTTTTCAGAGGACGTACCTTGGTACCAGTTACTATACAGGAGGAGGTGCTGAGAGAGTTTCACACTTCTCCTTTGGCGGTACATCCTGGAGTGGCGAAGATGTACCAGGACCTCAGATGACAGCACTGGTGGCCGAGCATGAAGAAGGTTGTGGCAGAGTTTGTTTCTCGATGCCTCGCCTGCCAATAGGTGAAGGTAGAGCATCAGGTACCAGCAGGCTTGGTCCAGGCCATGGAGGTCCCGGAGTGGAAGTGGGACGAGATATCTATGGACTTCATGACTGGACTTCCACACACTTCCAGAGGTCACGACTCCATTTGGGTGATTGTTGACCGACTCACCAAGTCGGCACAATTCTTACCCATTAGAGAGCAGGGCTCAGTGGAGAGCTTGGGGCGTCTCTACGTTCAGGATATTGTACGGCTTCACGGTGTGCCATCGTCTATCGTCTCCGATCGGGACGCTCGTTTTACTTCTCATCTTTGGAAGGGGTTGCAGGAGGCGTTCGGGACGCGGCTACGTCTCAGCACCGCCTTTCACCCTCAAACGGATGGTCAGACGGAGAGGACCATTCAGACTCTCGAGGACATGCTTCACGCATGTGTCCCCGAATTTGGTCGTAGCTGGGAGGACCACCTACCCTTGGTGGAGTTCGCAACCAACAATAGCTACCACTCCACTATCGTGATGGCACCATACGAGGCGTTGTACGGCAGACCTTGCAGATCTCTTTTGTGCTGTACAGACCCTGGGGAGTCAGCATATGTGGGACCACAGATGGTCCGGCCCACGACAGAGAAGGTCCAGGTCATCCAGGAGCGGATGAGGACAGCTCAGAGCTGGCGGAAGTCTTATGCTGACAGGAGGCGGAGGCCACTAGAGTTCGAGGATGGCGACCACGTCTTCTTGCGTGTCTCACCTCGACGTGGATTACGGAGATTTGGACGAGGTGGAAAGTTGTCTCCATGCTTCATTGGACCTTTCCAGGTCCTCAGTAGGATTGGAGAGGTGTCTTATCACCTGGCTCTACCACCTCAGTTACACCGGGTGCACAACGTCTTCCACGTATCTCAGCTGAGGAGATACGTGCACGACCCAACGCACATCATTGACCATGGGGAGCTAGACGTGGATGATGGGGCGACTTTTGAGGAGGTCCCAGTGGAGATCGAGGATCGACAAGAGCAGGTCCTACATGGACGATCGATTCCTCTAGTGCGCATCAGATGGCAGCACGAGAACCTCCAGGAGAGCACTTGGGATCGGGAGGCTCAGATGCGTGCTCAGTACCCACATTTGTTTCCCTAATTTATCATGTATCATTATGGGGACGTAAATCCCTAAGGTGGGAGTAATGTAATGACCCGTAAATTTCAAGGAAATTTTTTTATTAATTTTCTTTGAAATTTTACAAGAACACAGTTTCTGACGGCACCTGATTCTGAGGCCCGGTGTGCCCGGAATCATTTTCCGAAGCTTGGATCGGGTAAGTTCAGTGAATGGACAAGCGGGTTTTTCTAACATTTGAACCGGTGCCCGGAATCGAATTCTGAGGGCACAGTTGGAATCACAGCGCCGATACTTGCTTATAAATGCCTCTTCCGGAGTTGCGTTTTATCGGGTGTGGTTTTTAATCTTTGGGTTTAAAGTTATGAAATAAAATAAAGTTGTGCGAAATTTTTATTTTGATTTCACTTGAAAGACACTTGAAAGCCACTTAAACTGAGTTGAAATGGATAGGGTGCTATCCAAAAATATCCTACCCTCTTGGTAAGATATTTGAGGGGTGGGGCCCGAATGAGCCCCACCGTTTCTTTTCCTCTAAGTAACGCACCCGTGAAAACCCGTCATTATGAAAGTCAACTGACGCATTTTCGTAATTTCTTAACGCACCAATTAATTGGCCAGTTTATTTCGTTGAATGAAATGGGAGGTTTATTCGTTTAAATTAATTCTATGAATTAATTTCATTCATTTCTTAACACGTTTTTGTTTTGTTGGCATGTTAAAAAAATAAGGCCAAAAGTCCCTCCTTTTGAAATGATGTGTTAAACCTTAAAAGAACCTCTATGAAATCTTCATCCTCCTTCGCGAAGAACGCGAAGAACGCGAAGAACGCCGGCCTCCGACGAAGAACGCCGAACCCGTGGAAATCGACGACGTGACACCGTGTGCCGCGACGCCAACGTTTCTTCTCCCACAATGTTCTTCGACGACGTTCCTTCCTCTGCGACAAAAATCTTCGATCATCCGTTGAGGTGAGAGTTTTCGATTCTTTAAATTCCTTTGTGGTTTTTAACTCAAGATGGATTTAATTATCAAAATTAAATCTATTGTTCTTGAACCTCAGAGTTCGTTGACGCACACCGTCTTCCGCGACGATGCGACGCCCTTCCGCGACGACGCAACGCCTTCCGCGATGCGACGATCGCCTCCTTCCACGGCGATCAATTCCGCGAAGAATGCGCATGCGACACTTGACGAGTTAGGGGTTTTATTTGAATGTTTTATATTCCTGTGATCGTTTCTTTTAAAAATAAAGAACCCGGTTTCATAAGAACAATTTTAATTTATTAAAATTGTTGTTTGATGTGTTGAATAATTCTCCCGACTGTTATTATCTAACGCGGAGGGTGCGGGCCAAACGAACACGGCCCGACAACCCTCTGTCGTTCTTCGTTGTTGTGCGGATTTGGTGGGCGATGAAAAAACATGACTTAAGGGCGTTTTGATGATCCCGCAGTGAAGAACAGAACCCGGGAGGAACAGCGGTGCAGACGGGAAGGAAAACAGACCACCGGAGCAACTCCGGTGGCCCGCAGAAGTCTCCGGCAGCGCGGGCCGGCGGTGCGGCGGCGGCAGACAGAGGACCTGTGGCCGCGCGTGTCCGGCTCGCCCGCACGGGATGTGGCAGAAGCCACGTACGCTGATGTCCAGCGCGGCCCTTCGAGGGCCGCGACATCCTCATCCCGTGGTGACGGCGCCCCGCGACTGCCATGCTCGACCGCTCGACCGAGCCGAGCCGGGCCGGCCGGGCCGGGCCGCGCCCTGGTTGGACCAGACCGGGTCCAGCCGGGTCGGACCGGGTCGGGTCGACCTGGTTCTGCCGACCCAGGGGGGGTCGGGCCGGGCCCAGACCCCCGTCTTCGGACCGTTTTCGGTCTTTTGCCCGTAACTTGAGCTACGGGCCTCCGAACGATGTGCCGTCAGCGGAAACGCGATCGTTGGATCGAGATGGTCGTTTCGGTATATCACACTCAAGGTTTCGGAATACTTTGGGTTCGGCCAGGTTGGTTCGTACACGAGAGCAACCGGGCCCTCGGAGCGGAAATGCTCATATCTTGAGCTTCGGATGTCCGATTGACGTGTCTTCAACTTTGTTGTTTTCCTCTAAGTGAGACGGATTTTTTGGCTCACTCCGCCCGAGGTTTGATGCAGGTGGAGTACGGTCGGGTTGGTTTTGCCTTAAAAACCAACCGGACCGCTGGGACGATAATGCCAATAACTCTCAGACCAGGCGTCCGATTGACGCGCCGTCTGCGACGTTGAGTTCCTATTGACGATACGGAACTTTTGGATACATCAAATTCAGACTTTGTGTCAGTTGATGTATCAGCCTCTTGGCTCATGGAGTGGACCCTCCTGAACGAGCTTGCTGTGTGCGGGAACCCTAGTGCTGGCTGCGACTGCTACTTCGACAGTGACAACTGTGCAGATATCCTCAGTGGACTGCAGCGACGACTGTGCAGAGATTCTCAGTGGACTGCAGCGACGACTGTGCAGAGATCTTCAGTGGACTGCGATGAAGACTGTGCAGAGATCCTCAGTGGACTGTGACGACTACTGCACTCAGCGATCCTACATGGATCAGTGCTACAGATCCTGTGTGGATCCGATCCTGTGTGGGTCAGCGCTCAACGATACTGTGTGAGCCAGCGCCTACAGGTCTTGTGTGGGCCCGATCCTGTGTGGGTCTTTGCGGGGGTTAGTTACCTATCGATCCTGTGTGGGTCATTACGGGGGTTAGTACCTATCGATCCTTTGTGGGTCCGATGACTTAGATGGATCAGTGATCATCTTTATCGTCATCCGAAGAAGTATACCTGTGTGAGCTGAATCTTGTGTTACTCTCCTTTGTGGATTGTGTTGAGCTATCCTGTGTGGATTTACTGTTTACTCTCCTTTGTGGATTGTGCTGAGCTATCCTGTGTGGATTTACTTTTACTCTCCTTTGTGGATTGTGTTGTGCTATCCTGTGTGGGTATACATTTTGCTTTCCTGTGTGGACTGGGCTGTGCTTGGGCTTGGATGATGGATCCGAACGGGAATTGATGACTTAGGTATATGTAGGGGCATATACCTAAGCAGTGTCGGTTGTTACTTCGTGATTGTATCTTTCCTTCGTGGTTTATCCTTTGTGGATTTCGGGAGACCTTAGGGGGTCTAGGGGTCCCTTCTGAGTAGCTTATACTCACCCCTGCACGGGATATGCCCGCACTACGTTGTGTTGGTTGCAGACGACGGACAGCACTGATTGTGGTGGAGGATTGCGAAGCAGGACTGTACCTGGAGGTGGACCATGGGGCGGGACGTACTCGGAGCGGTCAGGTGGACCTGAGGAGCAGTGGAGGCTATCTGTACCCACCCTTCAGGTGGGACTTCCAGAGGATGGCTCGACGCTACGACTTTTCTTTTCAGTTGCTGTTTTTCCCTTTTAGTTGTACTTTACAGTTGGGCTTGTATTTCTGGCCCCTTTTACTTTCAGCACAGCTTGTTACAGTTTTTGCTTAGTGTTTACTTTTCCGCTTGCTTACTCTGTGGTTCTTGTTTACTTTACAAAGGCAATGCCTTCCCTTTTTCCTAGATTTACGCCTTGGTGCTAGTCGCCAGCCCCTGGCCTATGGAAGGCGGGCTTGGGGTAGTCACGACATGGGCCCCGAGGACGGGTCGTGACATAGTATAATATTAACATGATATGTAAATTAATTATGAAATAAAATATATAATGATAGGAAAACAACATAGTCTCATTTGATTAGTTTTAGTGATGTGATGTATATTTTAAACTAAAATGACACTTATATCTTGAAAATATGTACTTAAGGTAATACTGGTCACATAATCTTTTATATTTAGTTTAGGGTGATTCGTAAGCCTCACAAATGACTTATGAATCATTTTCATAACGTTTAAAAACAATCCAAATGTATTTACTCAGTTTAGAGTATGTCACTCATGTTTTTTTCACTAAAATGTCATTTTAAATTAGAAACACACAATTTGAGTCATATTGGTAACATCATGTGTCAATTTTATGTGATAGTAATTCCTACACATTAAAAATAAATTATAAATATTTTTATTAAATTATTAATACAATATGAGCATGATTTCTCGGGGGTTTCCAGGGATTGATACTTTTTAAACCTAAATATCTATTTTGATCTGATAATAAAAACCTAAGTCAAACCATGAACATAGTGTATCATATTGAGTGAATATGATTCATAAAAATCACAAATGACTTATGAACAATTTTTTATTGTATAAGAATAATCTGAATGCATTTTATTGGTTTTGAGTATGACAATTGTATTTTTTTACTAAGTTTAATTTCAATTTTAAAAAAACATGCACTTGGAGTCATAACTATCAAACTGTGAATAATATTGAGGGGTGGATGATTTATGCATATCTTAAATGAATTAAGAATCATTTTACTAATTTATTGAAAGAATAAAAATTCATTTTCTTGGTTTTGAGTTTGTCACATGTTTTTTACTAAAATATCATCTTAAAATAGAAACACCCATATTGAATGATTCCAATCACATCACGTGTTATATTGACATGAGGACGATTCCTACAATTCATAAAGGAAATATGAATCATTTTACAAAATTATCAAGACATTCTGAGTGAATTTTTTCATATTTTAGTCAATGTTAGTTTTTGAACATGATTGTCAATTTTAAACTGATAAGGGACACATTGAGTCATGTCTGAAACATCATGTATATTATTGCGGTGATGTTATTTCATACACATAAAAAATGACATAGGGATCATCTTAATAAATTATAAAAACAATATGAATCCATTTTTTTGTTTTGAGTATGTCAGATTTTCCTTTTTTACTATAATAAATGACAATTTTAAATAGAAGGACACATTTAGAGTCATACTGGTCACACAATGAATTAGATTAAGGTGTGACTAATTCCTATATAGACTAAATTAATTATAGATTATTTTACTAATATAACCAAACAATAAGAATGAGTTTCCTTGGATTTTATAACATTACTTGTTTTTTTACTAAAATATCATTTTAAAAATGTAACACACACATTGAGTCATTCTAGTCACATCAGGTGATGAATTGATGTGATACTGATTGGTACATGTAAAAAATTACTTTTATTACTTTTACTAAATTGTCTTGAAAAGGATGAATGTTTTCTTCTTTTAGTGAGTTATGATTTTTGAACTAAAATGTCAATGTTCAATTGATAATGATCAGTTTGAGTTATTCCAAGAACATCATGTATCATATTGAGGTGTGAATGATTATTACACATCAAAAATATGTTATGTATTATCTTCCAAAAATATCAAAATATTTTGATGTTTTTTATTAGTTTTGAGTATGTTATTTTCCTTTTTTACAATAATTAATGTCAATTTTAAATAAAAAGTAAAACATGGAGTCATATTGGTAACACCATACATAAAATTGAGGTAAAACTAATTCCTACACAACCTGAATGACTTATGTATTTATTTCCTAATTTATCAATATATTATGAATTTTTTTTGATCAGTTTTGAGTATGTAACATTAATTTTTATTAAAATGCCATTTTTGACTAGAAACCCACACTTTTAGTCATACTGGTCACATTGTGTGTTAGTTTGACATGAAACTAATTCTAACAAGTCAAAAATTACTTAATTTATTTTTTTCTTAAATTACAATGACATTCAGAGTATGTTTTGTCAGTTTTTAGTGAGTGTCATCTTTTAAACTTAATTGTCAATTTCAAACTAATAATGGACACTTTTAGTCATGTTAGGAACATAGTGCTTTATATTGAGGTGATTCTTATTTATAGACATCAAATATGACATATAGATCATTTTTACAAAGTATAAAAAAAATTAATTTTATCAGATTTGAATATGTCGACGATCTTTTTTTACTAAAATCAATGTCAATTTTAAATAAAAAGACACACTTAGGGTCATACCGGTCACACCATGCATCAGATTGAGGCTTGACTTATTACTACATATCCAAAATGAATTATGGATACTTTCACTATGGTATCAAAACAATTAAAATGTGTTTTATTATAATTGGTCACATCACATTTTTTACACTAAAAGGTCATTTTAAACTTGAAACACAAAATTTGAGTCATAACTGTCACATCAGGTGTCTGTTTGATGTTAGAATGATTCCTACACATCCGATATTACTTGTGACTAATTTTACTAAATAATAAATAAAATTTGATTTTGTTTTCTTGGTTTTTAGTGTGTGAATATTTTTGAAAACTAATGTCAATTTAAAAATTATAATGGGAACTATGAGTCATGTTGGACACATCATTTATCAGATTAAGTTACAATAGGTTCCTATATGTAAAAAATGACTTATGAACTATTTTCTTTAACTATAAAAAATAAAAAATTATTTTTTTTTGTTTTTATTATCTCAGTTGTTTTTTAACTAATATTAATGCCAATTTTATATAACAAGACACACATAGAGTCATACTAGTCACACCATCTGTCAGATTTAGGTGCAGCTAATTCCTAAATATCAAAAATGAGAGAGGGTTTTTTTTCATAAACTATAAAAAAATTCTAAATTTTTTTATTGTTTTAAGTATGCTACTTATCTTTTTAGTATAATTTTATTTTAAAAAGGAAACAAAAATATTGAGTCATAATGCTCCCATAATGTGTTAGTTTGATATAAGATTGATTCCTACATATCAAAATCTACATATGAATAATTTTACTAAATTATAAAGACAATATGGGCATGATTGGTCAGTTTTATGTGATTGAAAATTTTAGAACTTAAATATAAATTTTAAACTGATAGTAGAAACTTTGAGTCATATTAAGAATGTTATGTATTAGATTGTGGTGTGGTTGATTATTACAAAAAAATTTACATATGTATAATTTTCATAAATTATCAATAATATAGCAATTCTTTTTCCTGGTTTTGATTACGTGATGTGTGTTTTGAACTAAAATGTAAATTATGAACAGAAAACATATAGTTCTAGTCATACTAGTCACACATTGTGTCAGATTAAGTTGAGAATTATTGATTATGTGGTGTGTGTTATTTTTTCCACCATATAAGAAAATCTAGAGATGAAATAAATGATATATTTGCATTGAATAAGAAACCCCATACTACCTGAATCAACTCATCCAAAAACACCATGTTCACTATTTTTTGTCTTATTGTAGATGATTAAAGAAAAAATATGACTTCCTAAAAGATCTGTGAAAAAAATAATTAGATTAAAATGATTTTGAAATTTAAAAAAATAGTAGAAAAAATGATGACAAAATTAACTAAATAAGTAATAATAATTCACTTTTTCATGATTGTTATATACATTTTGACCAATTTTCTTGTTGTTGTTATCTTAGTAGCAGAATTGAAGTCTAATATCTCATGATAATAAGAAGCTTCGAACCAACCACCCCAACTTGAGAAAAATAATAATCCTATATAAAAAAAGTTCTTATGTTAGTAATACTATAAATAAATAAATAAAACATAAATATAAAAAAATACATTAATAAAATATCAATTTTAAACTAAAACCACAGAATTTGAGTCATATTGGGTACACCATGTATTGATTTTAGGTATGAATGACTCCACCATCTATTTTTATCCTACAGTGTTTTCAACACTCTAAGACATCTAAAAATATTGTACTTTTTATCCCATATTGTTGAAGGAATTGTAGAATAAAAAAGAAAAATGTGTCATCACGAGAGAATCATCATTTTTAAGTGAATGATCATAGCACATGAGTGAATCGTCCTCATTGAAAAATTCATTTATTCATAGAAAATATTAACCATTGTAGTAAACTAATTCTAATTGATTTGATGACTTGAAAACTTATTTATATATGAGTTTTTATGGAATATAATAAAATCTATCTTTCCCTTTCACAATCATAAAGAGTAAAAAATCCATAATAACCATTTACCTTCTTTGATGAAAAAAACTTAGTCTGACCTATTATGTAGACTCTATTATAAATTTTTTTACCACATTTTGACATTATTGAACATCAATATATCCATTTATATCATCCGAACAAAACTGAAATATAGTGTATCCAATAAGTCTTCTTGTATTTATATATATATATTATTATAACCTTTTAAATATTATGTGTATTGATAAACTCTAACATAACATCATAATTATTTTTTCATCAAATTATAAATATATTTATTATGAATTATATTTTATTGAGAATGATGATGAGTTTTTTTAATGAGCTTGTGAATATTGATCTTTTTACATAATGAATGTGGACATGGATAATGAATATTAGATGGGTTGATATCACAACCATTCATTACATTACATATTGAATCTAATTTAATATAAAATAGCCTAAATAATTTCAGCACCTTCGAAAATGAAACCATTGTATTTTAATTTTCTAAAAATTCTTGATTCAGTAGATTTTTTTATTTCATTATTTTTAGATTTTTTTAGAAGAATATAGTCTAAATTTTTTTAAAGGAGTTTTCATTTGGATTTTTCGTGCATCAAAATTTCATTTGATTCAGGTCTTTCATTTCAGGGATTTATTCATAAAGAAATATCTTTTGGCTTCACTAGTGCATGGATAATATATTTATAAAATCATTTGACCAGGAATATATACTTGTTTGATTATTCAATTGGTGTTGTATGACACTCATATATTAATTTGATAAACTACTAAGACCCTTTCATTGTAGTAAACATAATCCATGGGAAAGTAATTGCATTTGTTTTTTATTGTTTTCATGGTGAGGTGTTTCTTTCACACTTTATTAATATTTTGATAGTACTGAGAATGTTGTCATAGAAATTTTTTTCCAATGATAATAAATTCGAAAAAAATAATTTATGTATGATTTTTTTTTTGAAATAAATCATTTAATTAAATTCCTATATAAAATCACATAAACAAGTGGTTAAGTTTTTTTCAATAATTAACCTAAAACACATAAAAAATGGATATTAACCTAAGTGAAATGTTTTGTGCACACTTTTCAAAAAATTTCCACAATAAAAACCATAGTATGATCCCCTTTCAACTTAATTTACAAAAATATTATTATTTTAAGTCCAATACTTCATCTACTCCTTCGACTCAGTCTTTACCTTGGTATCTACATCATCCTCCTACTCCACCTTGGTCTCTAACTCCAAATAGACCTCTACCTCCTCCATTTCCTTTGTTTCTACCTCTTCCTCTGTCTCTTCCTCCACCTCCATTTCCCAATAGTTTTATTGTTTATAGGATAACTATCCTAAAATATTTATATCCTCTATCATACACTTCTTTTAGAAACATATAAAAAATAATATATAATAATTATTACACTTATGATTCACACCCAAAATATTTTTATAAGGACATAGTTCAAACTAGATTATATTAATATTAATAAATCACCTACATTTTTTGTCATCAAATTTTTTTTCTACATGTACCCTTCCCACTCATCTCTATAAAATTTACTACTTCTTTTGAGTTCAAAGTTTATCGACCATATTGGTAGTACTATGAAAATATATACAAAAAATGATTATGAAATATTTTTAATGAAATTGTATTTATCTTCAGAAATTTATTGTTTTGGGATGCTGTTCTTTTCATGGTTTGTGATATCTCTCATTATTTTTCATACATAATATCCACAATCGTTGGAATAATCTCTCTTCCAAAACTATAGAAACATTGATCAAAATAATTATTTTTTATTTGAAATCTGTTTTAAAAGTTGAATTTATATATATATATAACTTAATTTATTTTAAATTGTAGTAATGTATTGGGTTTTGATGTTTAGATATCCACATCATACAATGGTTTATTTTATATTTAGAGACATCCCTATCATAAAAAATTTATTGTTAAAACATAGATTGAAACATATAATTTATTTATCTATAAAATGTTGATTTAAGTGTATAAAAAATTCACAATACACATCATGTGTGTTCGATTTGTTGGATATCCATGCATTGGATGTAAAAATCCAATATTTGGGGTATCCAAAATTGCTGCGATTAGCATCTAGTGCTAACTAAGAAAAAAACATATAAGTCATGTAAAAAATAAAAATATATTTTATTTGACTAGAATTCATAGTTTTACATTTTCATTATATGCATCAGAAATAACCTTTCATAAGTTATTTTATTTCATAGACACTTCGAGTAGCTCATCTCTCTTATTCTCAATTTCTTTATTATACAAAGTATGTTTTTCTATTGAAATTATAGAGGGATTAATGAATTAAAATCATGTTTCACAAAATTTTCCATTCATATAGTAGTAATATAAACACATATAGAAAATATGAACAGTTATTAAATTTAACAAAAATATTATCTCACTATTTGGAAAAACGTATAATGAAAATGTACCTTATGTATGTATTAAAAAATGACTCTCTCATCCATTCATGCTGGAGAATCTCATTTATACTCTCGAGACCAATTATGTCTATTATAAAAGTTCCATATATTTATTTTCATATAGAATATGAGACATATTTTCATATTTAAATAAGGTCTCAACATGATGTTTTAATGACAATAAATGTTAATCTAGAAATGGTATGGGGAAAGTATTCTCAGATGGTCATTTTTTTCTTTGTTAAGTCACTAGAATGTAATGATATAACCTTATGTTTCCCCATCACTTTATCCATTTGTAATATTATACCTCACTTGATACCATTTTCACCAAATTTTACAAATTTATCATATAAAAAAAGTGTTGAAGACACACCTAATGTATCATTATATAGTTATAAAGACATGCAATAATTTTTTTAATGGGATCATTAATTGTTGTAGTATCTGAATCATTAAGTAGAACATGTAACTAATCATTTGGCTATAGAGTTACCTCAATCATCACTCTCATCTATTCTTTTTTGAGTGATTTAAACTGTAGCTTTTCTCCCAAGATATTATACACCACACCCCTTATAACAAGTTCTTCCATGGGCGTTGATAGAAAAAACACACATACAACTGTACCATGTATAATTTTAGTAATATAAACTTATTAGAAGTGTGTTTTATATCCATTTTAGAGAATTATTAATGAAAAAATTGATAACCTTAGTTATGGTGGGTAATTTATGGTAATGGATAGTCTCAAACCTTGTGGGGTCATTTGGTTCAAGTGTTTATCTTTTTTTACTTCAACAATTCTCTTTGACCCTTTCTTATACATCGGTCTGCCAAATCGAACTAGATAATATTATCATGAAAAGTATATATTTTTGTATGCAATAATTTTACCATTTTATATGTATCATTATTTAGGTTTTTCTTCGTGAAATATGTTCACTGAGACAATTCAAAACATAATCCCCTAACTTGACCATATTATTTTATCAACTTTAATGATACTGAAAGTAGTTTTTATTTTAGTATGGTCACTTCTAATTCTTGTGTCTAAATCATAAAAAATATGAATCTAAATACATATTTTTATATAATGTAACTATAAATCATAAAAATTACTATTATTTCATACTTACAAATTTTTCCCATACTATTTTTGTGTTTTCAGTAACTATTTTACCCTTCTTATTTATGCAATCCTCCTTTAATAATACATGATGTGGGATAGAAGTGGACTCATATTTTGATTCATAAATTTATATATAAACAATAGAACATATGTAGTATCATATCACATAAAATATTTTTTTTTATTTAAAATACATTCCCAATTATTCTCTTGTGAATCATAACCCATCCTTACTTTGCGATAAGGGTTCATAGGTTTTGATTATCTTTCTTTATTTTCAGAATTCTTTTACTATTTCATAAATTTAAATTTTTGAATGAAATAAAATAAAATAAATTATTTCAAATAATATATTATCGACTACAATTCACCATAGAAATAAATATCATCATGAAGAACAAAGAATGAATTCTATACATCCTACGTTATAATGTGTGCATAAATAACTGGTGGGTGGTACATTACTTTCCCCTCAATGTACTTAATATGTAACTTGGTAAGAAGATTCTTGAATCCTCTTTGGGATTTTCCAAAAGCTATTAAGAATAATTTCTTATGAAAATATTAAAAATTATATGACCTCTTCATGGAATAATTAAACATAAATCAAAATTTCCTTACATAATTTTTTCAATAAAATAGCCAATGTATATAGTAATTTTTTCATTGTATTTTTCAAAAGGGATTACTATGTTATATGTTGGACATGGAGGAACAAATAAATATCAATCAGTATATCCATCCTCAATGTGAACCCAAAATAACGAATGAACATTGACTTATTATGGTCAATAGGTTGGTTTTGTTGATTTCAACCAACCACAAATTTTATACTTTTATTATTTCTTTGATAATTTCATTCAACACTGATATGATGTGTCATTCTAGTTTTTTATTTCATAAACATGTTGTTGATCTCCCTAATAATTTTGCAACATTAGTATCAAAAGTATTTTCTTCATCATGATTGATGACATCATCATATGATGAAATCATTTTATACATTGTAGAAAAAAAAATTATTTATCTTGAATGAAAACAACATAAACTTGTACAAATGATTTGAGAAGGGTCATATGAATACTCTATTAAATACTAGATGAACACTTTAACTCTATCTTCATACACATTTTTCTAAAGAATATTTTCCATCAATTTTTGATTCATATCAATTTTATTATGTTATAAAATATTCATTTTTGATAATTAATAAATAAGTATACATAAGTTATTCATTTTTAAATGTGAAAGTTATTAATAATTCTATTAAGGGAAACCCTTACATCAATTGTTTTATTTTAAAATTATTCTTTTAAAGGGTAAGTGTGAACCCTAACAATTTCATCAAAATAAAAACATTAAAAATAAGTCATCCCAGATTGAGACTAATTGGAAATTCCTCTCCCTAGAGTCTACATCATTATGTGAAAAATCCACCTTCAATGGCTGCTTAGATAGCAGTCTCGTGTAGGGTTTCCTGGGCCTGGTATGGATGGAAATTTCTAGACACTCTCATACATCCAAATCTAGATGGATATTCTCTAATTAATACTTCATGCTCTGAATCATCATCAAGAACAGTTCTTTATATTGTTTATGGTTGATTTCACATTCAAAATTCAAAATAAAACCAAATTCCAAAAAACTATCTCGATCTGTGAAAATCCTTCAAAACAAAACCCCCTTCAAAATGTAATAAAATTCACACCAACATCAAATTAATGGGAAACCAACATTTTATTGATTTTAATAATTTTAGTATGGTTTGATGGAAATGGGTAATTGAATTTTTTAAATGAATTACTCCAATATAGTAGGTGTAATCCTTTAAATTCATCCAAATGTAAAATTTATAGTCTACTTTTACCCTCATCGGTTTCATATCTAGAATTTTTATTATTTCATTTTGTTTCTTGAGACTCATACTCTATATCTTGTATGTAGGAAACTATGTTTCTTTATCTAATTTAAGAAGTAGTCATCCATGAGATGACTAATTCTATTAATAATTTAATAAATAGATTTGTGAAGGGGGATGAGTCTCATGAAACCAATTGAAATAATTATTATTTAGGGGATGAATATGATGAGGATGGAAGTTGTACCCCATTATGTTCTCTAAAAGGTGTAATGCATCCCATTTGTGAGAATTATAAAATTGTAACTTGTTATTAACTCATGGCCTATTGATGGTCAGATTTTGGGGCATACACACTCTTATACGTGATTCAAGGGGTCTCAATGGGGACATGTTCTTATATATGAATCCTCCGGGCCTATATGAATTATGTTTTTATTGAATAAATACCACTTTTAATACTTTCAATCCTCTAACTAAGACTAGTACAAACTCTATTAAAATGGTCCATCAAGTCTTTCTTAAATCCCCTACAGAAATGAAAATATAATATATGCAATTCAGGGGTAATAAGAAACAAAAATATGATATAAAAATAATAAACTCTTATTCTATCAACTATAAGATATAAAAATGTGTTTCTATTTGTTTTAATAAATAAATTGTTATTAATGAACATGGATGGAAATCAAATATTCCTAGGGGTAGAACCTATACATGTACCCCTAAAATGACGAATAAATAAACATATTTTCTATTAATTATTACAACATATATAGAATTTGATATCCCATATTATATTTTTTTGGAACAGGTGATCTTACAACCTATGTAATGATTGCATTTAATGATAATGTAATTTCAAATGTCATTAATCTCTATAAAATCTCTTAATAAATATTTTAATCTGTATAACTTATATTTTTTGGAATAGAGATACTTATAGACACTGAAAATATTCTAGTCTTATAGAATAATACTCATTTATAACCAGACTCATGAAGAATAATATTAAACAATAAAAGGAAAAATTAGTCAGAAAAAATAAATAAATCAATACAACCAAATCAAAAATAGAAAAAACTAGTCATATATAATGGATAAATATTAAATATGGATTAGGTGATAAATAATATACATGTAAACAATAGTAAATGAAGAATATGTAATCTTGGGATATTACAAAACATCACACGAGGTGGATCTAAACCTACTTGGGCTACAACTACCAATAAGAATGGTGATGAGTTCGTATGTTTATAACCTACCAGAGACCCAAAACTATCCTACCTCAATGGAAAACAATATGGAATTTGATACAAGTAGTGACCTATAAAAACTAAGGGGGAATACATTTTAACAATCTCTCAACCCTCACTATGATCCATATGATCCCTATTATGATATTAATGGGAGGTATGGTCACCTTTTTAGAAAACATATCAATCAAAAAACTACATAAGATAGACATGTATATTCAAGAAATTTTCCCACACCAATCAAGACAATCACTATATTTAAAAGAAAAATATACCTCCTCTTCAAAAAAATATAGATAGCTTCCATATATAATGATAAATGTTTATAAAAACATTTTCATGGAACCAATAAGACCATAACACTTGATACTATAACTAATTTTTAACAAAAAACATCTTTATTTAATTACTATTCAAAATAATAAAGTGATAATAAATGTTAATTTTAAAAGTTCCAAACAAGCCATAATGTCATAATTTTTAAAAAATCACACCTTAATAGTATCTCATGGAATGCATTTTTGAAACCATGAAAAAAATATCGTTAGCATTATTTAATGAATCCTATATATAGTTTATATGAGTACAAACTTACATATATACATGAAATAATGTATATATATATATATTGATTTAAAAATGGATATATATACATATGGATGTTGATATAGGATATCAAGAAAAAACAGTGAGATATAATTCAAGACACATAATATAAAATAAAAATATCCATGTAATACCAGTGAATCTTTAAAATAAAAAATCCAAACAAAACACACCTCATCTTCAAGAAATAATTATATGAAATCCATTTCGATTTATTAAATAAAAACCATGGGTTTCATTTTAACAAACACTTTAACTATATTATTTATATGGAAAAAAGTTGAAAACATTTAACCTTAATATGATGCAAGAATGAAATCTGTGTTTTTAATTCTTAATAAGCTTCAAGGTGGTATGAAAATAACTTAATGGTTAAATAAAAACCTAAAATAATTGAAATAATAAATAATAAATTCATTCTTGAAGGGTAAGAAGTGATGGATAACGAATAAAAAGAGATATTGAAAAAAAAAAAAAATCACCAAACAAGAAATCAATGAGTAAGGAGGAGGAGAAAATAACATACATTGTATTGAAGCTATGAATCGTAAAAAAAAGTAGATATATCTCTAAAAAATGGATTTATTTGAGTCTTTGATTTATTCGACCCTTCAATTGATTGAGCATTAGACTTCATTGAGCCTTGATTCAGGCTTGGATTTGATGGGGAGGAGCGCCAAGAGTATATGTCTTTTAGGGAATGATTGGCTTATCTTGACTGGTTCATGAGATGTTAGGGTTATTTAATTAGATCAATGAAATTTTTATCAGTTCACCAAAAAACAGCCGATAGAGATCCATTTTATGATCTCTAAATTGATAAGCACAAATAAATGATATCTTCAACAGTGCTAAAAAAGAGATAATAAGATATCGTTTTCAGCACTAAAACTTTATCACTCATTAATAATTTATAACTATAATTATAAATTAAATTTTTTTTAAATATATTTATATAATTATATATATATCTAATAAATTTATATAAATATAAATATAGTAAACATATTCATTATTTAAATATATTAATTATAATTTTATTATTTTTTTAATATATAATTTTTTTATGTATAATTATATGAATTTTTTTTTAAAAAATAATATATTTTGGTAAATAATATTTATATATTTACATATATATATTATTATATATATATAATTAATAAATACTTATAAATATAAATATAAATATAAATATAGTAATTTTATTCATGATTTATGAAATTTTGTTTAAATTTTATAATTATGTAAATATATTTAATTACTTCTCTATAATTATATATATATATATATATATATATATACTTTTTTAGCAAATTATATTTATCTATTTCTTATTATAAATATATAAATATATAAATATTGTAAATATACATTTAAAAATATATATATTTACAATTATTTATTTACATATATATTATTAACATTATTAATGAATATATAATATTTATAGAATGCATGCTCAAAATGAGTGAAATTGAATGATTAAAAAGGAGTAAAATTTAACAATATTGAAATAATGGATAGGTTTTATTAATAAAATATAAACTATTTATAAAAATATGGACATATATTTATATAAATAAGAATACATATTGACAATATTGAAACATAATAAATAAATATAAATAAATATATAATAGAAAATGAGTGAATTCATGAAAGAAAGAAAAAACTATAAAATATTAAAATTGAATTAATACCTAACCTTAAAATTTTAAAAATAAATAAATAAAATTTACTCATTAAATCCAAATTTTTTATGTGTATCATGTTATAATGAAATTATAAAATAAATACCAAATTTTTAATAAATTAAAAATATACTAGTTGTATGTGTTCCTATATAAGAGTTCATTAATTACATAAATATTTGTAAAAGCATTAAATGCATTAATTATGAATATGTAAGTGAAATCAATGTTCCACATTTTTGATATAAGATAAATAGAATAATTAAATGACAGTTAATTATTTCCATTACATAATGCGATTTGTTACTCTTCTTAATTAATATTAATTTGAAATTATAAACCATTCTTCACTAAATGTATGATTTTTTTAATATAAAGCATAATTATTTTGTATTATATAAATAATGTTTTAAGAAATATATATGAAAATATTTATATATTAAATTCATTAATGAATAATTATGTGCAAAACCCACTTAAAATGAATAAGAAATTAATACATTTTTGGTTATTATATTTTATTCATTTTCTATATTTATATTTTATATATATTTTTTATTACTATTTTTAATTAACATGTATATATATATATTAATTATTAATTTTTTATTAATAATTTTTTCATTAATAAATTTGTAAATAATTTTATAATGTAACATTTTTTAAATTTTTATGTAATTTTAATAATTTATTCATTTTTAATTTTTTTTTGTTTAATTATTATGACGTATTCAATTTATATATATTTATATTTAATATAATATTTATTAATACTCATAATCTATATTTATCTCTATTAAATTTATTCATTTTTATGATTAATTATTTAATTATTAAACTGTTTAATATTTTTTAAATTTAAAATATTTAATTTTTTATTTATTTAATTATTTCATTTTATTTATTTTATATATCAATATATTCAATATGTACAATTTATTTGTATTTTTAATTTATATATATTTATATTCAATTTATTTATTTTTATCTATAATTATTCTGTTAATAAAATAATGAACACTTTTTAAATTTACTCATTTTTTATTTTTATTTCTTTAGTTATTTCATTTTTATTCAGGGACATTATCAACACTAAAAACACTCTGATAATCGATACCCTTCCTCAATACTAAAAATATAACTCTGATAAAGGGAAAACATTATTACTATTCAAAATAAAGCGTTGATAAAGGGTACCCTTTATCAGTTCTAAAAAAGGTGTTGATAAAGGGTATTGTTTATGAGTTCTGAAAAAGCACTCATAAAGGGTAGCTTTTATCGGCACTAAAAATAACACTGATAAAAATTCCCCATTATCAGTGCTTTTTTAGTACTCATAAATAACACCTTCATAAGTGATTTTTTCACGTGTTGATAAAGGACAATGCTTTTGATGGACTATTTTATAGTAGTGTGAATTGGAATTAGGACCCATATAATTTATGTGATCTCCATCAAAAGTTAATGCTTTTTGTTACTATAAAAAATGATCACATGTTTGCTTGAAATATTAATTGTAACTTCTCTTCGTTGAAAATTTATAAGGTACTTATGTATAGTAATCCAATCCATGCCCAATATAACATCAAATTCAACTATTGGATGGATTACTAGATTTTCAGGAAGCTTACTCCCACCAACATCATGTGGAGAGGAATCATTGACATGAGATATGAATATAGTATGACTAGGAATTTTCACAGATAATTCATGATCTATAGGTTTTGGTTGCATATTGATAACCTAAAAAAATTAGATATGAAATAATGGGAATATCTATAGTCAAATAATATATTAAAAGTTCTTTAGTAGTTGGTAAGTGTGCCTTTCACCACGCCATTATCGTACCCCTCTTTTAAAATAGTGATCACATGATATTTCCTTTTTTTTTTCTTTGATTATGAGGTTGATGTTGTTGATCATCACTATTAACCTTCATAATTGGTAATTGGTTAGCATAATTTCAATACTCTTTCAATTTTAAATACTAAAAGTGTCTGTATTTAATTCTGTATAGATTTCTCTCTATTTTCATTGTTATCTAACTTATCCCCTCAATTTGAAAACCATTTTCCCAATGTATTTCCCCTCCACACTTAAGACATTCACTAGTCCCCTTAAGAATATTTCCTCAACACTTGTTCCCAAACATTTAGCATAAAGGAAATCTCCTCTTTATCTCTCTAAGGTTCTTATATTTTCCTTTGAATTCCATTATTCTCTTTTCATCAAAACCATGAGATTGATAGGTAACTCAAACCTCTATATACACATTGATTGCACTTATAAAAATCTATTCATAGATAATGATGTCTCTTATTTCTTGATCCCTTTAGATACATAGTTTTAAGAAACTAAATAATCTATCAACATTAATTGTATATTAGAATATATTAACAGAAGTATACCTCTCAAGTCTTGTAAAATTTTCCTCATAGGTACCAACAAATTCATCATACCTTTTCTTCAGCTCAAGGATCTCCTTCGTTGTATTTTTATATAAAATGTGAATAAATTAATTAATGATAAATAAGTTCTTGAAATAATGCCAATCTCGGGAGTCAATTCCATTCTATATCCTCATTTCATTCATAAGATTATAATGTTGATCTAATTCACCATCCAAATGGAAGACAACCAAAACGAATTTTTCATGTTCCAAACACTGGATAAGGGAAAATATCTTTTATTTCATGATATTCTATTGTTTAGAAACTAGTATATTATATGTATAACTAAAATAATGTTGATTTTTCCTTATGAAAGAATCAATAGAATTTTGTTCCCTTCATTGTTATTTGGAAGCCCAACATGATTCACAACATAGGAAAGTTGTATGAGAATAGAAATTCGGGTTTTCATTCCATCTCCCATAAAATTCAGATGATTAAGAGGAAAATCATTATATTTTCTATCACACTTAACATTAACATGAAGTATTCAGGGTCCAACCATCGACTAAATCCAAAAAACCTAGGGAAATAAACAATAATCATTGTGTAAATCAAATAATCCTAAGAAATCACATTTAGGATATCAAAATCATTAAACCTTTTATAATATATGAGACCAAATATTTATCTTATTTTATTCATTTTCACAGTCTATTTAAATCCTTTATAATGGATTTTAATGGGTTTTTGAATTTCCAATGAAAATCCCTCGAGAGTGTTAGACCACGTATGAAGTAAATACCATTATTGTGCAGTATGTGATGATAGATTCAACCTCAATTCACTATTTTTAGAATAATTACCCCAAGTACTTCTATATAATAACCACATCCACCTATAGTAACCAAAAATTTATTTAATTTTTTGGAAACCACTCGCTCTATCCTTTAACAAAATTCCAAGACATTTTCCTATACATTTCCTTATCCATAGACTTATCCTTAGTCATGTCATTAGTGATCTCACTAAGGTTTTATAATCCTAGTTTCTAATGGTTAACTAAACCTATCCCTTAATAATATCTATAGTGATACAGGATTATCATTAATACATATTATGTCATTTTTTATTAAAATTAATTATATTACACACACACATGCTTAAGTACCATAATATTTTAGTGTTTTTAGAAACATAGAAACATAAAAAACTAATCTATTGGTTCACTACATCATCTAACACTATGATCTTCATAACCAGAACCCTTCTTAGAATTATTATATATAATAAATTTATTCATAACACTGGGAAATCAAAGATAAGAGAGGTTGTACTTAGAATATTAGAAGGGTAAATATAGGCATTATGTAATCATTACATGAATATAAAGATATGATTACATGAGCATAAAATCTGAACACCATACCCTATATATTGAATATCATAATCTTGATTCATGAAATAAAATCATTTCCATATTAGTCATGGTTCACTATCAAAGCTATCAATGTGGAATGAGTTCACTCCCTGAAAAATCATAGTTGATAAATTTCTCCACCAAGACAATCATAGTGGACAAATTCCCTTACTAATTTGGGTTTACATCCCATTATTGTATTGTCAATCTCATGAGATATTAATATTTACCCAATTCATTGGAGGGAGATATAGGTCCCACCCATCTTATAATAAAATCCATATCTACATGTTCCACAAGATCATAAAACATTAATCATATCATAACCCTTGAAATGAAATGGGTTTCATGAACATTTCACCATATCATGACCTTTGGAAAATGGATAGGTTTCATAATCTAATCATCCTTTCATCATAACATAACTTGTGAAAAAAGAAGCATTCTTCATAAGAATTTTATCATAGTATTAACCTTGTAAGATACATGAGTTTCATAAACATCATAACATAAAAAATTTAAATCATTCATAGAAATAATATTAATTTTATACTTGGACTATATCACCAATAATGCATATGTAACATCCACAAATGTAATCTTGGATGGAAAATGACTTTTAATGATCATTTAAAACATTTCTTATGGAAAATACACTTTCTTATATGAAAAAAACCTTTTAAAACATAAAATATTTTGAAAATACTTGTATTTGAAATAACCTTGAAAAAATATAAAGGATTCATCAAATAAAATAATGTTCATGATAATTAGAAGTTTCATTCTTACCATTCATGTTAAAATGAATATCCCTTTAACATTTTCAGTCAAATCAAAACCTGAATTTTTTAGAAAATAAAATGAAGGTTCCATTAATTTTTTTTGTCAAAATTAAAAAATGAGTAAAAATGACACTTAAAAATAATTGGATAATAAAAAAAATATATTTATAGAAGATAGTTTTTTTGAAAAAATATTTCCCACTAAAGTGTAAAATAAAGTCAGAGTTTCTAAAAAATATTTTACTAATTTATTTTATGGACCAAATTGTGGGAAAATATTAATATTACACTAAAATATCATGAATAACAAAATTATAACAAAAGTCATTAATTTCTGGAAATATTAATTATATGATATTATCATTGGAAACATAACAATAAAAAATCCTACTAAAAGAGGTGATTGTATTAATAAATCATTACCACATTGGTATAATTGAATCATAATACACATGAATGAAAAATATAAAATGGAACATAAAATATCAAATATATATAAACTCTTGATATTATATGTCAAAGGGGCTGTATATGCACCAGTGATGAAATGTAGGTTCATAACAGAACGTAATCTGAAGGAGGGTAGATTGAGAAAAAATACCATACCTCATGTACTGAATACCTCCATATATGTTCAAGACACCTATATAGTAAATATAGTGTTTATTTTATATCTATTATATATATATCATACAATATATTATTTTTATATGACCTTTTATTAATTTTTATTAACTATTCCTTGTTAAATTCTTGTTTTGGGTAATAACCACTGTGTTTTTTGTATATGCTTTGATTTTTTGTTTTTGGATATATTACTTTGATCATTGTTTCATTAAATAATG
Source organism: Viscum album (assembly GCA_963277665.1). Taxonomy (NCBI): domain Eukaryota; kingdom Viridiplantae; phylum Streptophyta; class Magnoliopsida; order Santalales; family Viscaceae; genus Viscum; species Viscum album. Next base: position 23,343,133 of record OY728132.1, on the reverse strand, counting down.
AAATTTAAAAATAATATAAATATAATATATTTTTAGTATATATTTATTTAGAGTTATGAATAATTTTTAGTGATAGAAAATGAAATACACAGTTCATAGAGATGATAGATCGTACCTACATGTGAACATTGCATCCATTTTCTCATCTGATTCAAAGAAATATAGGTAAATTATATATCATCATTAAAAAAATTATTTAATATATATCACATTGGTTAATTAAAACTATCCTTATCATCTACCATGTAAAGTGTGAATGAATCACATCATTTCGTGAGGTGGTAGTTCATCATTCAAAAGAGCAACATTATCATATTCCCAAAAAATGGAATGCATATAGGTATGTATATATAATAGTTATATAATAAAAATAATATAATAAATACAATATATTATAAATTAATATATCATTATATCTAAACATGACAGGTGTTAATGGAGAAATGAATGACATTGGTTTGCGAGGCGGTAATCCACTATACACATGAATGATGATTTCGTAATACATTTGATATAAGTAGAGATGCTAAAATGTAATTAAAATAACATAAAACAAGTAATTATATGTACAATACAATTTTTAATATTTCAAAAAGGTATAATGATAATTTTATGAGGCGGAAGAAGAAATAACACAAAAACATCAATTAATGAATGTTACCTCTTCTTCAGGTATCCTCCATAGGTTTTCAAAACAAATCCATCGTAGGTTGGATGTTTGTCCAAAATAAAGTTCATAGGATTACGAGAGTGATTTTTAGAAATTATTTTTGAAGGTATTTTCTCAACCAAAATGGTTTGGAGGCACGAAAAATAAAGGAGAGGTGTAGCCATTTAAAATTGAGACGGATTGCTATTTTTCTAAATACCAAAATGTATTCAATAATGTGAGGTATCTCTCAGCCAATGTGGATAAAATATAGAAAAATAATTGAGGGTATATATGATATGTTCAAAATTATTCTCCAACACAAAAAAACTCATTTTTTAAACTTTTCATTCCTTAGCAATAAATCTTACTCATTTACCTTTATAATTTCTACCACGGTATCATGGTTTTTTAACATATATAATTTTTTAATTAAGCCTAAAATAACATAACACTTATTAGAAAATAAATAAATAAATATAAAATATATTAAATAAAATTTATTAAATTGAAATCATAGGTTTGTGTAAATTTAATTTTAACACAACACATTTAAAGCTCAAACCCCTATTTTAACCTTAATCGGGGTAGTGAATTTTTAACTTTGTTTCATAATCATTATAGTAAAAAATCATGTTCACCATATAAGATGATATAAACTCTTATGAACCAAAAAATGGAATAAATTTTTCAAAATTCTATTTATATAATTGGAAAATTATAATTTAATATAAAACTGACATATAAGATGAGAAAGTGAGTTTTTTTAATAGGAAATTTTCAAAAGTTGCAATATTTTTATATAAAAATTCAATATTAAATTTAGTAAATTTACCTAAATTGGAGTAATGGATTCATAATGTGACTAATTTCATTTTAAAAACAATTGAAAACAAAATACAACATTATAAATAAATTAATCAAAAACAGAGTTTTTAATTAAAAATCACTATTTTTTACTATTCCTGAAAAAACATACCTTTCTAAAAAATCCAAAAAAATTTACCCAAAGATAAGTGTGAAATTATGATTTTAAAAAATGAAGTTTATTTTTTCAAATTAATTTTTCTAAAATTGTGAAAGATTTACTTTATTATTTTTCATAAAAAGAATTAAAAAACATTTTTTGAGAAAATAGTATTTTTGCAACATAAAAAGTCGTTACTGAAAATTAAGTACTTTTTTATCAATATGTTAATGATATATAGAACCATTATAATTAGTTTTTTAAATTTAGTTATTACCATCCATATAACTATTTTATTAACTAGGATATAATTTTTAGGTTTAAATAACTATAATTTATCATGGTTTTTTTAAAATGTAGTTTTTGGAATCACAAGCTAATATAGTGTTGTGTGTTGCGAGAACATAACATGTTGTTCCACGTAATGCAAGATATCATATAAATTTAATTTATAAAAAAACAAAATAACCCATGGTGTTACATTTCTGGGTGGTTATATTTCCCATGATATTTTCTAAATCTAAACAATTATTAATAGTATTGTATGAACCTTCTACAAAAAACTGAAATAAAAGTAAATATTTATTTAAATAACTTGTTACTAAAAAACCATTATAAAAACATTCCCTTTCACATCAATATCAAATATTTTAATCTTATAGGTTCAACACTATTATCAATAATAATAAATTTTTATAACAAAAATCATCATAAATCAAAATAAATCATTTATATCAATATAAAGAAAAACCTTATGTTTTATATGAAAATGTATAACTATAAACTTATTATTTATAAATTAAACCACAAATAATATAATTAATAAAAATTCCATTTAAATAATAATAAAATATAATAAACTCTTATCAAACACATAACATGTAAGTAACATCCCATTGATATAAAAAATTTGAAAAATTTATAGAATGAGATAGAAACACCTACCTTAGACTAGTGTAAACTCTAAACCATTTATAAGTAGGAATATATTATGGATTAACTATGAATTTAAAAACGTTTTAGATAAAACCCCTAAATATTAGTCACACTAATCCTGAACTCACTCCCCATGGAGAATTCAATTTATAGAATAGTAAAAGTGGTCAATTGAATGACAGAAATGAGAAGAGATGCAAATTTAGAGAAGATTAAATAGGGGGATTAACATATGATATAACTTATTATTCATGATGGAGGAATCAAATATAATGAACCAACCTTATTTAACCTTCCACATCACCTGAGGAAGCTCAACAAAAATACAAAATAATTTTCTAATTTTTCATAGGATGTAAACATGAATTAATGGTATCTATTATATTCCTTAGGAATAATTTCACACTTTTAATCGAGGAAACAAAATAAAAAGGTAATGAAAAGAATTTGGTATGATATATAAATATATTAGACACCCATAAAACTCAAATAAATTGTTTGAAAGTAATATTCCATCCAAACAAGAATAAGAAATGATAATAAAAATAGACATCTAAATAGGGGTTTATAAAAAAATTCTACTTGTAATACAATGCATGCCAAAAAAATTAAAATAGGGAATAAAATATATGTTTGATAAATGAATTTTCCCCAATAGGATAAAACCATCTATGATTCAACCCAATCCATCTCCATATGACCTAAGCTAACCACCTAAGCATCATCTTTAAATTGACATAAAGAAGGTGACCAATGAACACCTCCAAAGTGATATGATCCCTTCGCATTATCAACTTCAAATAAAACCAAGTCTATGTACAAATAAGAGTATTCATATATGGTGTAAGATAAATAATATTAGTATACCACCAAGAAAATATAAAACCTTTTTTATAATCTAATCTCAAAGTACTATTTTTAAATACTATAATAAATTACGAGTTTTAAATTACATGTAAATGAAAACCAATCATTTCCAAATTTATTTACAATAGTTGAACTTAAGAAAGGTGTATAAAAATGTGTATCAATAATAAATCACATAATAATGTAGTATAGTATATTATAAATTAGAAAATAAATTATATGATATAATAGAACATAATAAAGTATAAACACCTATGATCTACTTGGATAAACTAATAAGTACATAAATATGATTCCATCCACTGAACTATGATGAAATCTGAACAATCACAAACCCAAAATTACCCTAATTATCCTCATTGGGTAGAATCCACCTAGTCAAGGCATGGATTATAATATGAAAAACAAGTTAGAGAAAGATTATAACTACTTTATTACTCATCATGATTCGGTAAATAGACATCCAAGGTTCCCCTGAAAAACTAGTAAAACATGAATCCCATAACACAATTACAAATACGAATATATATATATTTCTAAATTAATGATAAAACATGTATATAATTTAAATTATTATATTTATTTATATTCTTCATATTTAACATTAAGTAATTAATAATAATATAAAATTTAATAATATAATTCATTTTATATAAGTCCCACCCCTTTCAAAACATCCCTTATAAATCCATATGAAGAAAATAAAGTCTTAAAGAAAATTATGAAAACACCTTATGTGCATAAAATAAAATTTTAGAAATATAATACCTAAATACAACAAAAATATGCACTTTATCTAGCACAAAACTAAAAAAACGTTGAAATAATTATAATTCATTGAAAGATAATTTATTTTCATGCTAAAATAGTAAATATTTTAATTTGAAAATTAAAAAACAATGACTATACAAAATAAGTAGAGATTTTATGTAAATATCTACCCCTCATCAATGAGAATATTCCACCTTCTTTGAATAACTTAAAATTTTGACATGAGAATATCCCCACATACTTTATAAAAAAATATCTATGTTTAGATCAACATTATCTTTGAATTTGTTGATATATATATTTATTATTAGTAATAATAAAGACAGTGAAAGTTGAAGAAAGTGAAAATGACAAGGAAAATGAATGATGAGGGAAAGATATATTACATTGGTAAATTTCTTGAGAAAGAAAGAAAGAGCATCATGGAGATAAAAAAAGAGGACTTAAACTATAAAAATAACTCCTTGAAGAGTTAAAATGAATTTCATAGGAAAAGGGGGTTTCCTAATAAAAGTCATGGAGAAAAAATTCAAATAAAAAGATAGATCAGACTAAATTGTTTTCCTATATGGTTAAGGAATGAGTGCACTAAACATGTGAAAAATTCTGGAATTGAATTACCACATCTACATTGTTTGGTTGAAAAATTACCACTATCCATGTTCCAATAATGTATCTTATATTTTAATCCAAAATTTAAGGTTTTAAAATTTTTAACACTTAAAATTTTAAAGATAAAACTATATAATAATATAAATACACACTGATAACATCGTGGACTTTACAATTTTCTCCACCAAGACACTTTTTATCCCCAAAACGAAATTAATGTTCCAAGATAAAAATCACATCTGTATTTTAAAAAAATAAAATAAAATTTTACTAAGCACAATTTTAGTGATAAAATAACAAAAAGTATGATTAATATATAGTTTAATAAAACCACTTTTGACAAGAATTTTATTTAAGAAATGCACTTCCATGAAACAATTTAATAAAATTAACTTGGATACTTTGATGATTCTTTATAATAGATGAAATATCATGAAAATAAGATTTAAAAATCAATATAAATTAATGCACTAATTATATATATCTTATATAATACGAAAATACTTTATACTTTTTATCAAACACATGGTGTGAACAGAAACATGTTTATATTAAAAATGTGCTCATTTTATGAAATTTTTCTTTTATATCATAAGTGAAACATTAAAAATAGTAAAATAAACCTTTATAGATCAGTCAAAAATACCATATATTATGTTTATTTAAGTTAGAAATAATTTTAAAACATAATTTAGTCATAGTTTCATCAAATATAAGGATAGGGATAAAAACACATACAATTAGAAAGTTTAAAAAATGTTCCTTTACTATATATGAAAAAATTAGGGTTCAATGAATAATATGCACATATTTATACAAAAAACACAAATTATAGACACCCTAACTCATAAATTCAACCCAAATATTTGGTTGTGTTAGATAAACATAAATCATATTGATGAAATATGTGAAAGATGATGATAAAAAGAGATATTAATGTGAAAATGGAGGGATTACCTTTGGAGTTAACATAAGAATCATGATGTAGGAACCAAAGAAAAAGTTAAAAGGGATGAATTTTACGAAAACACAACTATCCTTTGCCCCTCAAATCTCCTAGAATCATATAAAATATGAAATCATTAAAGGGGAATACAATTTTAAAGAATAATTTTTTTTAGAAAATAAAATGTTTGGTGACATTGTATCCTAAACCATGATAAAACCACACACTCTATACTAGAATATTTTTCCTGCCCATATATGGTTATATATCATAGTTTATTATAACATGTAGAAACTATGATTTTTTAAAAAAATTCTAAATTTTCAAATTATATTAACAAAAACCCATTAAACTCTAGGAGGTAAAAAGTAATAAAATTAAATATTTTATTGGTGACATGAGTGTTTTAATAATTTATGATAGAAATACCACCAAAAATAATAATTAATATGATAGAGGTACAGAAACATGGTCTAAATTTTATATTTATATTTTAATAAAATTATTCAACTCACTAAAATTATAAAATTTCATAGAAATATTAGAAAAATGATGAACACAGGTTTTCATAGAAACTCTAATGATAAGATAAAATAAAATAGTGAATGATGGATTCATTACATAAGTATCACTATCAACAGAAGATAACTATAAATATATCAATCATCGATCTAGAAAATAGAGGTTAGGATATATAGAATGATCAATGAATAATAAGAAATAATTTGAACATATAATATTATATAATATGAAAAAAGCAAAGATAGGGTGACTATTTTTCCTATAGGATTATTCAGTAGTTAATTTCAAATAAAATGGATTTATTAAAAAAATATGGTTTAAGTTACTAGTACTTTGTTGCTAGCACATGATACCCAGTGCACATAGAGTTCTTAATGTCACACCATCAATTACCTAGTGTCTCATCATGCTCTTAGTATACCTTATTATAGGGAAAAATTCTACTAATTCCCCTATTAATTTCAGTAATGTGATTCCATCTGATACCTAGTGTACTTTTCTACACAAAACACCATTTGTTTTATATAATTTTCCACTCAAATATTAATTAATAAAAAAAATGAAAAATATAATTAATTAAATTTTAAAAATTCATAGGGAAATGAAATTAACTAAACTCGATATATGAGATGTTACAATACCAAATGTGTAAACCTAATAAACATTATCAAGATAATCTCTTGATGATAATTGAATATCAATTGAGAATATCTTGATAAAAATCATTAAATTTTATACACTATGGTAACTGTCTCATTATTTTTTTATAAAATATCAATTAATAAACTATAAGCCTGTGTGAGAAAAATAGTTAAATGAAATAAGAATAATTAATGATATGATTAAAAGTTTTCTATAAAGAACATATCACTTTTTTTAACTCTTTCAAAATTTAAAACATTATCATAATATTCTTATAATGTTTTCTAAAAAACGACCACTATATATTTGAAATGAACTTTAGTCACACATGATTTAATTTTTTTTAAATATTTCAACATTAATCAAAAGACAAAATAATATTGATATATTTATCAATTTTTTTCATCAATTATTAAGAAAATGTTTTCAATAATTGTTTTTACTCTGAAAACCCATTAACATAACATTGAATTTATATTTTAATACACCTTTCACAATAGTAATACAAATAAATAAAGGTAAAAAATAGATAATAATTTATAAACTAATGGTAAAGGTATTTTGATGATCCGTCATCATCCATAAATTTTAAAATGAATCGTTGGTGGTTGTTTTCTAATCACATATTTCACTAATTCCTTTAATGGAGTTAGTTATAGATTTTAGTATACATTCTCTATATTATATTTATAAAATACTGTGACTTAAAGAATATTTAAAAAATTTAAAACCAATATCTTCGAGCTTATATCATGTAATGGAAATATTTAATTTACATAGAAACATATTTTTTATCTTCACTAAGAGAAAATCAATTTATTTTCTCAATATATACCTCTTCCTTATGTTTACCATTAAAAAGTGATGAGTAACATCTATTTATAAAATATATAATTTTTTTTGGGTGAGAATATAAATAATGATTATTATAGTCTCTGGTATTTTTATAGGTTATGTTTTCCTATTAAAATCAACCCATTATACTCGTGAATTCCCCTTTTATAATAGTAATGATTTTATTTTATAATTTTATCTATTTATTAAAACCACTAAGAATAAACACATTACTTTAATGCTACTATTTTTTTGGAACCAAATACCATGTTTGATTCATAATAATATAAATAAATTTTCTATTTGTCACATCTATGCATTATTTATACATTAAATCTTTCTCTAAGTTCCTCTGTTTATCTTGAGAAAAAAAGAACTGTGACTTATTATTCTCAATGGTTTTCTTGTTTAAACTAAAGATCAATATTCTATAATTATATATTGAGCTATTAATTTTTTACATAAACATGGATAAACAATATTAGGTTGATCTTAATCATTTCATTTGGATAAGTCATCACCATCACACTTATTATTTATTTCAACATCATGTTCTATAAAAATTATATGCTTATTATCCACAAAACTGTACACATTTTTTTCTTCATCTCTTTAAACTGTTTATTATATGAACAAATCAAAAGAGTGTTTAAAAACACTTAAAATATCATAAAAAATTATTTTCCTTAGGTTTTTGTTAAAAGTATAATGACCCCTTCTATTTGTAATATATTTCATGAAAATACCTTCAAAACCACGTTTCTAAAAATTTCCCATGATTATACATTTGACATTGATACTACATGGAATTATTAATATAAAAAGTATTTTAAAAATGATTTCTTATTATAGTAAATTTAATTAGGGAAAAAATAAAAATTATAACAAAATAATTATTACGAATGTATAGTATATTAGAATTTTCATATCTTTAAAATAAATTTGAAATCACATATTAAATCAATATTATAAGAGCCATCTCAAACTAACTTTAATTATTAAATTTAGAAAATAATTCCATTATGGGGTTTACTTTTCACTATAACCATTGAAATTAACATGTTAATTATGATAATACTCAAACATTCTACTTTTATAATCAATCCCACTATCCATATTAATTGATTTTATTATAAATTCCTTCTTCTTTTCACAATTTTTTTGAAAACTGTTAAACATTTTAAGAGTATTGGATTTGTGCTTCAAAAACATGATATATGTGATTCAACTAAATTAATCAGTAAATAATATTAAATAATTATCTATTTTTATAATTTTACTTTATTGGTATATATATATATTAAATTGAACAATCTCTATTAATTTATATATTTAAATATCTAACACCTTGTGTGATGAATTCACCCTAATACCATTTGAAATGTATTTAAAACCAACTCCCCCTTCATCATAAGATTAGTAATATCATGGTTGTTACATCCCAGGTAAATAATGAATAAAACATTTTCATATTTATTAATATTTATGAATTAAATATTAATTTTACATTAAAGGGGTTTCTATGTTCGATAATGTACTCGATACGCAACAAAGAGTTTCTTTGAAATCTTACGTTGCACACTAGTAATAAAATAATATTATTTTAAATGTTATTTATCACATAGCCGTTGTATTGGCAGGAATGGATAGAAATAACTAAAATATGATTATATATGTTTTTTTAATGTTTAACTTTTATCTAATAAAAGATAAAGGCTTAAAACACGGAAAGAATTCAATTTTAGGCGTATATGCCCCAGTTTTCACTAAAGGTTCAATTATCGCCTTTTGATGATGAACCGTCATTAAAAACAGTTTTGTTCAATCTTATAAATTATATTGGACCAAATAAAACTCTTCTTTAGAATCGGGACATCAAAATTTACTTTGTGAAAATTTTTGGTATTTTTTCGATAAAGTTCATTTTTTTAATGAATAGTGAAAAATGTTGTATTTTAATTCAAAAATGATTTTTAATATAATTTATTTATATGATTAGATTATCTTTTGAATTTGTTTTAAAGTGAAATTGGAATATATTTTTACCATTAAATCTAATAGTGATCATTGGAATTAATTTCACTTTGAAATCGGACTTAAACTAGTATCAATCTATTGATACTTATTGTTTCATAATAACACGTTATTTGCTCAGACAGCGGGAATTAATTATTAAATTAATTAATGAAACTTATATGTTTTTAATTTTGTAAAATAGACTTCATTTTTGAATTCATAATATCAAATATAGCTTAGGGTAAAGTTTTGGTATTTTTCTGAAAAACTTCAATTTTGATGAATAGTGAAACCACTAATTGGTACTTAAAAAAATGATTTTTCATTTAAATGAAATTTTACAACCTCTGTGTTATGAATTTCAAAAATCCAACATAAATGGTTCTTATTAAGAAATAAAATGTGGTTCAATGGGATTAAAATAATTTTTTGGTGAATAGTAACTTATTATGTTTTTAATCGCGATTAGAGGTAATTAGTGTAATTTAAGGTAAAAATAATGTTGTAATAATATGAAATGAACTTGAAACATGTCCTAACCTCATTTTATGTGTGATGTCCAACCAAGAAAATCCATGGGTCAACTTGAGGACCCCATGGAGCCACTTTAGTTGGAAAATGACATTAATATCTTTTTATTTAATGTTAAAATAAAAATGTCACAAACATGAGTTGTTTTACTAAAACAATTTTTACATGGGGTTATACAAATCTTATTTTTGACTATAAATATTCATTGGAAAGTTAAAAAGATTTCATACATCATATTATTTTTTTATTATTTTTTGACATTAAATAAATTAAATTATTTATGACACCATGGTGATGCAATGATTACCTCATTATTTAATGATTTAAATAAAATGGAAAGATAATGTAAAATCTAAGACCTACACATGTCAAAACCCTATTTTATGGGTGTATTTCGAACCCTTATCACCTTATCCTAGAAACACATCAATGTGGGACCATTAAAATCCGAAAATCTTTTTAAAATAAAGTAACATTTCCTTAGTTTCCAAGAGTGCCCCTCCTCTCCTCTTATAAAAGGCCCCCACCTCTACCACCTTAACCACACTTCCAAAGCCTTTCTGTCAGCCTACCCCAGCCAATTTTGTCTCTCCACATCCCTATATTACTCCTTGAAGCCTCACGTTGGGAATATGGCTTCCCAATGAAGCCTTTGAGCTCAAATCTAAGAGAGTTACCCGATTTTATGGTGATGTCTTCACTTGTGTTCTTTTGTTTTATTTTTCTTCTCCAACCCCATAAACTCTTTTTATTCATTTATTTTGTAACAACTAAGGTATCTTAAATATAATAGGATTTTGTTATAAGATGATTTCGAGCTACACTTACAGACATCTACATCTAATGGTTAAAGAACATACTGTTTCTGTGGTTGGCGAATTTCTGCCTCACGGAACGACGATTGTTCAATCTTCTTTTAAACACCTTTAATGGTGGCCATTAAGATGTCACTATATTTATGTATGATATATATTATGTTTATGTTTCCTTTTTCTTCTTTATTTTTCATTTGTGGTATACCTTTATGGTTTCCATTCTGGGTAAACAGGATAATTTCATTTTAGGAAGTGCGGACTACCGCCCCATCAAAGTGATGTGATTCGTTAATGACATATGTGGGATGTATAAAAGAAAGATTTATAGTTATTATATATGATGTTATACTGGAATTATAATATATCTCAATATCATTATTATTTCTTTCCATTAATGTATGAGATATAAATGAAAGTAGCCTTCATGCGTACGTACGGCTTACCGTCTCCATGAACAGTGCATTTCATTTCTTATCCCCAAATGTAATGTACGATTATAAGTACATATATATAATGGATATATATGATTTATTTTACATTCAAATGATTAATATAATTATGTAATTAAAACATAAATACCTCTCATTTAGTTTTAATTCCATTAATATGACATAGAAATGAAAGTAGTGTTGATGCGTACGTACGGGTTACCGTCTCCATGAACGGTGCATTTAATTTCTTACCTCTAAATGATTATGTGATATTATAAATACATGTATATTCTAGATATATATGATATATATGATATCCAAATTAGGAATTTCATTTTTGATATAAAAAACCTTTGACCACACGAACAACATGTAATTGTAAGAAGTCCACTTTCGACTTAAAAACCAAATGTCGAAAAAACAAACATTATTAACTTAAATGATTACATAATGTTTATAACATGGAAATAAGTGATATAAAAAGAATAATGAACTTGAAAAAGGTTCTTAAGCAAATAAAAAATAACTCATGTTTATTATTCAGGACATTAAAGAACGATCGAGTCAAGTCGGACCCGAGGTAAGGGACTTCGTCTCAATCTCCTTTCATTGAGGCATATTTCGTTTTATACACAACTTTATTTTATACGGTGTATAAAACCCTATGAATTTTACTTTTATGAAAAAGGAATCTTTTTCTACGAAGTGTTTTACAAAATGACAAAAAGGAATGTTTCTTTTAACGTACGCGGTGACAACGACCTTTTCCACCGCCGCGAGTATTATTTGGTATTTGGCTTCCTGAACAAGCCGTAATGTTTTTTTTAAAATGAAATAAATACCATATACTCTTTTATGTATTTTGGTATTGAAAATGGTTTTTATAATTGATTTATTATGTCAATATATTTAATTGATATATTGTGATCAAAGTTTGTAAATGTTTTCTTTCCATTATATTTGTTTTATGTCTTATGATTTTTATAATGGTACTTTGACATTTGATAGGTGGTTACATGATAAACCATATGAAGGGTGGTGCCGTGAATACTAGGACGGGTGGTTAAGTTATAACCTCCAATGCATTGGGTATGGAAGTCGGTCGTACGGCTATTCCATTAAGTATGTATGGAAGTTGGCTATATGGCTATTCCATTAAGTGATATGTGTAGAAGTCGACCATATGGTTATTCCACTTAAGTATGTTTATGTCCCAACTTACCTTTATATGTTATGTCTTCTTTATATGGGTTTTATGTTAATCCTTTGGTTACAAAAGGGTAAGTAATTATATTTTATTCATTGAAGAGTTTTTACTACTTCATGAAGGTGAAGGTTTTACTTTGATAAAGTATACAAGGTTTATTTGATGTTTGAAAAACTAATAGTTTTCATTCTTTGTGTATCCCTTAATGAGATTTTTATACTCTCCTCAAGTTTTTTTGAAATGTTTTTCACAGGACTTAATGTGGAATAAGGTCAAGGATGGGATCAAGGGAAATTCATGCTATATAAATCATGGAAGTAGACATGTTTCTTTTTAAGAGTTTTTTATTCTATGGAAACTTAGTAGAAGTGTCTAATGTGTAATATTTTGAGATGTAAGAGTTATGTACTAATTCTCTAATACTCTAAACCTGAAAAGATCCTCAATGTGCATTTTTAATTTAATTCAATATTAAGTAATGTTTAAGGGCGGGGCCTTATAGTTGGTATCAGAGGTCGGGTTAGACAACTTTAAGAGTTAGAAAATTGGTAAATTATAAATTAATTTATGGTATGATTGAAATGATATATCATTTGAAGATTACCATGTTTCTTCTCCTAAGATATTTCTATGTTAAGAATGGTTTTTCATAGAGGAAACAGAACAGATTTTCTGGGAAGGCATATAGAGGGAAATGACCTTTCAAATTAGTATCCTTTGATGGTCAGAATCAGAACAAAACTGTTTGCTGTAGTGATGGCTCAGTTGACTCAGTTGAAAAATGTTGGTTGTTTTTGTTGATGATATTTTGGTGCTTTATAAAAGTAAAGAGGAGCATGAATTTCATTTAAGGGTTATCTTTCAAAACATAAAAGAAAAGAAACTATATGTTAAAATCCCCAAGTGTGAGTTTTAATTTCTTTCCTTGGTCACATTGTTTCAAAAGAGGGCATAACTATTGATCCTGCTAAAACAAAAGTTGTTGAAGAATGGCCAAGACCCACAAATGTAACCGAGATCCGTAGTTTTCTTGGTTTGGTTGGTTACTACTGAAGGTTTGTTGAAAAAATTTCATGATTATCTAGTCCAATGACTAAGCTAACCCGGAAGGGTGTTATGTTCATCTGGACAAAAGAATGTGATTATTGTTTTCAGGAGTTGAAAAGAAGATTGGTGAATGCTCCAGTTTTGGCACTTCCTTCCAGGAATGGTGATTTTGTTATATACAGTGATGCTTCATTGAAGGGACTTGGCTGTGTCCTTATGCAAAATGATCAGGTAATTGCTTATGCTTCACGTCAGTTGAAAACTCATGAGGTAAATTACCCTACACATGATTTGTAATTAGCTGCTGTTGTTTTTTCTTTAAAAATTTGGAGGCATCATTTGTTTGGAGTAAATGTGAAATATATACTGATCACAAAAGTTTAAAGTATATATTCAATCAGAAAGAATTGAACATGAGACAGAGGAGATGGCTGGAATTAATCAAGGATTATGATTGTACAATTCATTACCATCCAGAAAAAGCAAATAAAGTGGACGATGCTTTGAGTCAAAAAAGTAATGCTTCATTAACCATGCTACGTTTGGAAAGAGATCTTCTGGTTTTTGATTTGATGAACTTAGGCATAGAAGTTGTTGGTACAGGAATTTCTTCTATTTTGTTTCAGGTATTAGTGAGATCATCCCTATCATACAGAATTAAGAAAGCACAGAGGGAAGACAGTGAGTTGCAGAAAAAGGTAGAGCTTGTTCAGAAGGGTAAGTTGCCCGAATTCAACATTGATAATGATTGTGTTTTGAGGTTTGGGAAGAGATTATGTGTGCCTTGTGATTCACATTTGAAGAATGAGTTGTTATGTGAGGCTCAACGTTCCCCGTTTTCAGTTCATCCTGGCAGTAATAAGATGTACTGAGATCTGTGAGAGTATTACTGGTGGGATGGAAAGAAAAGGGATATTGCTGATTTTACTGTGAAGTGTTTGACTTGTTAGTAGGTTAAAGCGGAGCGGTAGTTACCGAAAGGGATGCTTCAGCCTTTACCAGTGCCAGAGTGGAAATGGGAAAATATATCCATGGACTTTGTTGTGGGATTACTGAGGAAATCTCGAGGTAATAATGCAATATGGGTTATTGTTGATCGATTGACTAAATCTGATCATTTCCTTGCCATACGAGATAATTTTTCCCTAGATCAACTTTCCCATTTGTATCTTAAAGAGATAGTCAGGTTACATGGATTTCCTCTCTCCATTGCATCTGACCGTGATCCCAGGTTCACATCTAACTTTTGTAAAGGCCTTCAGAATTCATTGGTTACTGAATAAAATGTTAGGACATCTTTTCATCCGCAATCAGATGGGCAGTCAGAACAAAAAATTCAGACCATGGAGGATATGCTACGAGCATGCTCTATGGATTATCAAGGAAGTTGGGACCAACATCTTTCTTTGGTTGAGTTTTCTTATAATAACATTTTTCATTCCAGTATACAGATGGAACCATTTGAGGCATTATATGGGAAGCGGTGTCGAACTCCATCATTTTGGGATGAAGTGGTTGAAAGGAAGATTATGGGTCCAGAATTGGTAGAAGAGATGGCAGAAAAAGTTCAGTTGATTCAGAAACACATGAGAACTGCTCAGAGTAGGTATAAGAGTTATGCGGATAACCGGAGGAAGGATCTATCTTTTGAGGTAGGTGATCATGTTTTTCTCAAGGTTTCTCCATGGAAAAGTGTGATGAGATTTGGTAAGAAAGGAAAGCTGAGTCCAAGGTTCATTGGACCATATGAAATTATGGAGAAAGATGGATCAGTTTCTTACCGAGTGTCTTTACCTCTGAGTTTATCTCAGGTACACAATGTTTTTCATGTTTCGATGTTGAGGAAGTATATGCCAGATCGATCTCATGTTTGAGTCTAGAGGTAGTTCAGCTGGAGGAGAACCTATCTTATGAAGAACAACCAGTCCAGATTCTTGACCGAAGAGGGAAAGTGTTGCGAAATAAGGTAATTCACCAGGTAAAGGTTTTGTAGAAAAAACATATGGTTGAAGAGGCAACGTGGGAATCTGAAAATTCTATGAGGCATAAATTCCCCCACTTATTTTGTAAGTGAATAAAATTGCGAGGACGCAATTCCCAAAAGGGGGGAAGGATGTAACATCACAGGTAAATAATGAATGAAAAATTTTCATATTTATTAATATTTACGAATTAAATATTAATTTTACTTTAAAGGGGTTTCTATGTTCGATAGCGCACCCGATACGCAACAAAGAGTTTTTTTGAAATCTTATGTTGCACACTAGTAATAAAATAATATTATTTTAAATGGTAGTTAACACATAGCCGTTATATTGGCAGGAATGGATAGAAATAACTAAAATATGATTATATATGTTTTTTAAATGTTTTTACTTTTTTCTAATAAAAGATAAGGGCTTAAAATACAGAAAGAATTCAATTTTAGGCATATATGCCCTAGTTTTCACTAAAGGTTCACTTATCGCCTTTTGATGGAGAACCGTAATTAAATATAGTTTTGTTCACTCTTATAAATTCTATTGGACCAAATAAAACTCTTCTTTAGAATCGGGACATCAAAATTTACTTTGTGTAAATTGTTTTGTATTTTTCCGATAAAGATCATTTTTAATGAATAGTGAAAATGTTGTATTTTAATTCAAAAACACTTTTTAATCTAATTTATTTATATTATTAGATTATCTTTTGAATTGGTTTTAAAGTGAAATTATAATATATTTTTACCATTAAATCCAATAGTGGTTGTTGAAATTAATTTTACTTTGAAATCAGACTTAAACTAGTGTCAATCTTCTGATAATTATTGTTTCATAAAAACACGCTATTTGCTCTGACAGCGGGAATTAATTATTAAATTAATTAATGCAACTTATATGTTTTTAATTTTGTAAAGTGGACTTTATTTTTTAATTTGTAATATCAAATATATCTTAGGGTGAAGTTTTGGTATTTTTCTGAAAAACATCAATTTTTGATGAATAGTGAAACCACTAAGTGGTACTTAAAAAACTAATTTTTCGTTTAAATGAAATTTTACCACCTCTGTGTTTTGAATTTCAAAAATCTGACATACATGGTTGTCATTAAGAAGTAAAATGTGGTTCAATGGGATCAAAATAATTTTTTGGTGAATAGTAACTCATTATGTTTTTAATCGCGATTAGAGGTAATTAGTGTAATTTAAGGTAAAAATAATGTTGTAATAATATGAAATAAACTTGAAACATGTCCTAATCTCATTGGATGTGTCATGGCCGACCAAGAAAATCCATGGGTCAACTTGGGGACCCCATGGAGCCACTTTAGTTGGAAAATGACATTAATATCTTTTTATTTAATGTTAAAATAAAAATGTCACAAACATGAGTTGTTTTACTAAAACAATTTTTACATGGGGTTATACAAATTAGATTTTGGACTATAAATATTCATTGGAAAGGTAAAATTATTTCCTACATTATAGTATTTCGTTTATAATTTTTATACATTATATAGATTAAATTATTTATGACACCATGATGATGCAGCGATTACCTCAATATTTAACGATTTAAATAAAATAGAAAGATAATGTAAAATCTAAGACCTAAACATGTCAAAAACCTATTGGATGGGTGGATTTCGAACACTTATCACCTTATCCTCTATAAACATCAATTTGGGACCATTAAAATTCGAAACACATTCTAAAATAAAGTAACATTTCCTTACTTTCCAAGAGTGCCCCTCCTCTCCTCTTATAAAAGGCCCCCACCTCTACCACCTTACCCACACTTCCAAAGCCTTTGGCTCGGCCAAACCCTGCCCATTTTGTCTCTAAAATTACCTATCTTACTCCTTGAAGCCTCAATTTGGGAATAAGTCTTCCCAATGAAACCTTTGAGCTCAAATCTAAGAAAGTTACCCGATTTTAAAGTGATGTCTTCACTTGTGTTCTTTTGTTTTATTTTGCTTCTCCAACCCCCTAAAATCTTTTTATTAATTTCTTTTGTAACAAATACAGTATATTCAGTATACTAGGATGTTTTTATAAGAATCTTTCCAGATACACTTACACAAATCTACATCTAACGGTTAAAGAACATACTGTTTCTGTGGTTGGCGAATTTCTGCCTCACGAAATGATGATTGTTCAATCTTCTTTTAAACACCTTTAATGGTGTCCATTAAGATGTAACTCTATTTATGTATGATATATATTATGTTTATGTTTCCTTATGCTTATTTATTTTTCATTTTTGGTATACCTTTATGGTTTCCATTGTGGTTAAACATGATAATTTCATTTTAGGAAGTGCGGACTACCGCCTCCTCAAAGTGATGTGATTCGTTAATGCCATATGTGGGATGTATAAAGGATGGATTTAATGTTATTATATATGATGTTATAAGGGAATTATAATATACCTATATATCATTATTATTTCTTTCCATTAATATATGATATAGAAATGAAAGTAGCGTTCATGCGTACGTACGGCTTACCGTCTCCATGAACGGTGCATTTCATGTATTATCCCCAAATGTAATGTACTATTATAAGTACATATATATAGTTGATATATATGACGTATGTTACATATAAATGATTAATATAATTCTGGAATTAAAATATACATACCTCTCATTTAGTTATAAATCAATTAATATGAAATAGAAATGAAAGTAGCGTTCATGCGTACGTACGGCTTACTGTCTCCATGAACGGTGCATTTCATTTCTTACCTCTAAATGATTATGTGATATTATAAATACATGTATATTCTAGATATATATGATATATATGATATCCAAATCAGGAATGTCATTCTCGATATAAATAACCTTTGACCACACGAACAACATGTAATTGTAAGAAGTCCACTTTCGACTTAAGAACCAAATATCGACAAAACAAACATTATTAACTTAAATGATTACATAATGTTAATAACATGGAAATAAGTAATATAAAAGTAATAATGAACTTGAAAAAGGTTCTTAAGAAAATATAAATTAACTCAAGTTTATTATTCAGGACGTTAAAGAACGATCGAGTCAAGTCAGACCCGAGGTAAGGGACTTCGTCTCAATCTCCTTTCATTGAGGCATATTTCGTTTTATACACAACTTTCTTTTATACGGTGTATAAACCCCATTGAATTTAACTTTTATACAAAAGGAATCTTTTTCTAAAAAGTGTTTTACAAAACGACAAAAAGGAATGTTTCTTTTAACGTACGCGATGACAATGACCTTTTCCGCCACCGTGAGTATTATTTGGGCTTTGGCTTCCTGAACAAGCCGTAATGTTTTTTTAAATGAAATAAATACCATATACTCTTTTATGTATTTTGGTATTGAAAATGGTTTTTATAATGGAGTTTTTTATGTCAATATATTTAAGTGATATATTGTAATCGATGTGTGGAAATGTTTTCTTTCCATTATATTTGTTTTATGTCTTATGATTTTTATAATGGTACTTGGACATTTGACGGGTGGTTCCGTGATAAAACATATGAAGGGTGGTTCCATGAATACCAGGACGAGTGGTTATGTTATAACCTCCAATGCATTGGGTATGGAAGTCGGCTGTATGGATATTCCATTAAGTATTTATGGAAGTTGGCCGTATGGCTATTCCATTAAGTGATATGTGTGGAAGTTGACCGTATGGTTATGCCACTTAAGTATGTTTATGTCCCAAGTTACCTTTATATGTTAAGTTTTCTTTATATGGGTTTTTGGGTAATCCTTTGGTTACAAAATGGTAAGTAATGATAATTTATTCAGTGAAGAGTTTTTACTACTTCATGAAGGCGAAGGTTTTACTTTGATAAAGTATACATGGTTTACTTGTTGTTTGAAAAACTAACAGTTTTCATTCTTTGTGTATCCCTTACTGAGCTTCTTATGCTCACCCCACGTTTTTTTGAAATTTTTTTCACAGGACTTAATGTGGAATAGGGTCAAGGATAGGATCAAGGGAAATTCATTCTATATAAAACATGGAACTAGACATGTTTCTTTTTAAGTGTTTTTAATTCGATGGAAAGTTAGTAGAATTGTCTACTTTTTAATCTTTTGAGATGTAACAGTTATGTCCTAATTCTCTAAAACTCTAAACCTGAAAAGAACCTCAATGTGAATTATTCATTTAATTCAATATTAAGTAATGTTTAAGGGTTTGGCCTTATAATGGTATATATTTTCATGTGTTTGGATAATCATATTATTTTGAAGAATGTAGAAAATTTTTAAGTTTCATAATGTATTGTACTTAGTCATGTTTTCACTGTTATTTGGAAACCATTAACGTGAATCTAATCATTGGATCCTCAAATATTAAACATGATTTTGAGGATTCAAAATGGTGAAAAAAACAAATTTTTTCCAAATAGAGGAAATATACACTATATTCTCACACTGAATTATCTCAACTCTCTCTCCCACTCAGTTACACACTCTAAAATGAAAATAAAAAAGGAAAAAATTGAAGAACTCAAATTGACAAGGGAAGTAAGTATTTTTATTTCTCAGTTATAGAGTCACTCTTTTAGAGTTACACTATAACCAATATATTATTAATTGAATAAGAATTTAGAAATCTTGAAGTTACAAGATACTAGATTCCCGAACACTACTCAAGAGAAAAAAGGTGAATAATATAACCAACAGTCAACATCTTAGTGACCATACCAATATATTTATAGGTTAGTCCAGCTGGCACATATAGTTCTACCAATATCTAATATTTACAACATAATATTACATTGAATGAGGAAACCACAATCTGCATACCAACTGAACCAATCATCAAGCTTATATTGGTAAAAAAATCCCTATAGTAAGCTCTTATAATTCATGTAATGACACAAGATTTTATCATTGGAATCAAACTTCTTATAATTATTTTATAGAGTATATACCACAAAAAATCACATTGAGAACACAATATAAAATTTACAAATGAAAAATGAATGAAACAGGATGTATTTATAGAAGTTAAGGAACCTATACCGATAAAATAGAAACTTGAACTTCAGAATAGTAATGAGCCCCATATGAATAAGAAACAAAAATATTGAATAGTAACATTATCAATGAAAGTAAAAATAAAATTTTTCCATCTTATAAGTTACAAAATGATATAATTATATCATAATATAACTATATTAATATTTTCAAAAATATTTATTAAGATCTTGTATTTTTGTAAGTTATAAATATTTAATTACAATTTTATGATCAATTTATTAATTTAAAAGAAAATTTATTATCATAAAATGTATTCATACATTTATATGTTGATGTCTTGTTAATATAATATAATTTTATGATACCTTAGTTAACTTTTCAAAGTGTTATAAAATCAGTTTTAATTTTAAAATTGGTATTTTCTATGTAAATGATGATTTTGATTAAAAGTTAAATTTCTCATAAAAAGAAAATTATTTTCAAAAATGGTGTTTATTTTTGAGTTCTAAAAATCTAATAATTATTAGGGATTATTTTTTTGAATTATTCTAAAATACATGAATTTTTAGTGAATAGTAAAATATAATAATTTACGATAAAGGCTAAACACATGAATTATGGAGTCATTGATGATGAATGGATGATTTAAGAACAAAAAATCAAAAAATCCTTCATTAATTTAATATATTTGGTTATAATTATAAAATTATTCACAATCATGGGACAAAATAATTAAATAATGAATAAAATAATGAGAAAACACCCCTCTCATCGAATAAAAATGCCACCCTCACTACCTCTTGTCCTCACACCTTCCAATATTTGAGCTTTGTAAAAATTATACTTAATAATATTAAAAAACCTATACCCACTTCCATTTTTATGGGTCTCATCAAAGGGTCAAAACCTTTTCTCTAAGGAGGTTTTGAAGGAGGAGTAATTCATGATGTAATTTCTCCTTTCTTATTCTTTTAATTTCTTTTCAAGTTATTTTCTTATTATATACTCACCTCACATAAAACAAATGGTATTATAACTCGGGTAATTCACATATACTAGAATTTTATTATTATAATGTAATTATCCATCATTAAATTCCAATCCTATCACTTTTATTATAAAAATGAAAACGTCATTCGTGAGGTGTTAATTTATCGCCTTCATAGATGACAAGTTTTTATCTTCCATTAAAACCTTCAAGGAATGTCATAAAAAATTGTAAGGGAAAAAAATTAAAATATATGTATTATGGCCTATGTAATGTTATGGAATCATTATACACACAATATTTTAAAGATTAAAAAAACATGATCGTTGTGAGCCAAAACCGCCCAAAATAATCCAAATGATTAACACTAACATCTTATCAAATGATTCATCATGACACAAAACAAACAATTAAATAATATTGTCATTTAAACATATGTATTTTAATTAATAAAATATAACATCAATTCTTGATTTCTATTTTAATTTTTCATGAACATCCATACACTTAGACAAGCAAACTGATCATGAAAACTAATAAAACGAGCATTCTCGAACAATAAAATTGAAAACTATAACTCATCCAAAAAGAAAAAAATAAATTTAATAAAATTATAATAAATAAATTATATGTATAAAAGGTTATACAGATATTAATTAACTAATTTAATTTTATTATTTAGGATAATAAGATCTTGTGCATAACTGTTTCAGATATAAGGCAAAGAATTCTACTCGAACCTCCATTTTTTTCTTTCAGGTTACTCTTTCTATCTCTATAGCACAATGTAATGCTTCAATATTTTTAATAATTATTAAAAATTATTTTTATGAGTTCCAAAATCATATATTATGATCACATAGTCCCTATTTTATGGAAAAATGCATGTTTTTAAAAGGATTACTCCACAATAATTTCTAATATGAAAGCCCAATTAAAGGAATGTTCTCGATTTCTACTCATTTCCAACTTCACTCAGAAATATATTTTAGGCCACCATTATTTTTATAAAATCACTCATTTTTTCATGAAAAACTATCTTAGTCCATTTCGGGTTTTTTAAAAATAATTAGTCCTTTTCCATTTTAAATAATCATTAATAT
This sequence comes from Viscum album, assembly GCA_963277665.1. Lineage (NCBI taxonomy): Eukaryota > Viridiplantae > Streptophyta > Magnoliopsida > Santalales > Viscaceae > Viscum > Viscum album. The sequence goes on along the minus strand of OY728132.1, from coordinate 23,320,286 downwards.
TTTCCTTAAGCTATACTAAAATGTTTTATTCCTAAATTTTATCAAACATTATTTTTTACATTCACTCACTTCAATTTGACATAACTTATCCTTATCTATGATTATTTACAATCATGAACATACTTATATGAAATAAATCTTTTCTTTCATGGAATCCATTATGATATTCCCCGATGTTATGCCTTTTTAAATGATCATGATACACAATTCATTCCATAAGGAACCCTTATATTTATTTTTGATCCCTTATGTATGATTATTCATGTGGAACACATATTTAATAACACATTATGGTGGGTTCACGATGAAATATCTCTAATTCATTGGGTAATGTTTAGTCTCATGAAATGTCATATAGGAATTGGGAGTGAACCCAATTCCATTATCAGACATTTTACACCATGTTATATAGTCTTGGGGATTATCCTTTAAACATTTTTATGTCATGTTAAATGTTTTTTTACACATTCCTTTAATTCAATAATTATATATTTTCATGTTAATAGTGTTATTACTCCTTATGTTATACTTATTCCATGCCTTTTATGTCACCATGTTATGTTTTCTAACCCATGCTCTATGTTTATTACTATGGTTTTTACCTTAGTGGTATTTTTATTTCATCCATTTTGTTCATGTAATCAACAGGTTATTCTATTCAGATATAGGATCCCAGTAGATGTTAGGAGATCCTAATCGAGATTAAAAAAATATATTTATTTTGGTTTTATTATGTTTTATTATATACCTAATCTTAAAAAGAAACTACACTTTATTATATTTGGATTCTAATTTTAGGGTTAGTTATGCTGAAAATCATGTAATGATATGAGTAAAAGGATAAGGTTTATATAGTTTGTATCATAGAATATTATATTTATTTCTGGGTTTGAGATTAGAATACTATAGTGAAGTCCTTATGGGTATTATTAAGTATAAGAAAACATCCATAAATTTTGGTTAGTATAGAGTAAGTGGTTTATCAAGAAAATATATCATTGTCTGGATACTACACGTACACATGGTTCTAGTATAGATATAACTAGGAACGAAAACATGGACAATTTGTTCTAGGCCTGACTCAAAGTAACCTTTTACAAAAAAGGGGCCTTACTGCACACCTGGTTTGACACTCCCTGGGGATATGAGTTGTTAAATTCATAACCACATAATGAATCATTATTAAGGTAATTAAAAAATCCCATAAAAATATGATTTGAAATAATTCATAGATAAGCTATATGGGAACCTAGGCAATCACAAATTAGGATACACTTTTCATTTACAGTTTTATCCTTCTATATTCAGTTTCTTCTTTTATAATTCTTATTTGCTAAATATTTATTCCCCTAAATTTTACATTATTTTTCTCAGTTAATGGTTGAAAATAGAATAACTTGTGCCAATAATAAATGTGATGATTTCCACAATGAAATTAAAATTATGATGGGAAATATTGTTGAAAACTTCATGATATTACCTGATTAAATTGATAAAGTCACAAGTAATAACATGAATCAAATGGAACACACTACTTCTCATAATAAGAAGAAATGTTTCATTGAATCCGTCATATGATAAAGGTCTCTCATGATTATTGGATCATATGATCTCCTCATCATAGAAATATTGATTAACTCTATTGAGATGAAATTATATTCTACAATTATTAGAAGAAGAGAAATCTGTACTTCTAATTTATTGTTTTGATGGGGAATAAGATCAGTGGTGGACACTGAACAAAAACATAAAGTGTGTATAAGAAATTGATTTCATGGAATGTGATGATTTCATTAAGATATTGTTCAATAAATATTTTCCATGAACCCTCTGTATCATGATGGAATGGTAATTCACCGAACTAAATAAAAAAAAGATGTGTCTATCAGGTCATATGAATAAAACTTCACAAAGCACGCAAGATACTCCTCCATCTTTTTCATGAAAACTAAAAGCAAATTGTATCACTTCTTTAGGGGACTAAAGCTGAGTCTATAAAAAGAGTAGCTGATTCAAGGAATTTAAATCTATGAGGATATTTTTCATTATTCCCATAAGCATGAAATAAAGATCAAATACTATTACTGGTCTCATGGGCTTGGTGATAAAAAGTGGAAAATGGAGTTTATTATAGGTGGATGGATAGATAAATACCATGATTGAAAGAAAACCCAATAACCCACTGGTCAAAAGATTATGAATAAGAATCCTAGATACTACTAAAAGGAAACCAAACGATTCTTCAAATGTTAAAGGGAATGGAATACTACTAATAACTTCTAGAGGGACATGAAGAATCCCACTAATGTGGAATAACAATGGAGGGTTCAGATTAACACTCAACCTGTTGTGTATTGTTTCAACTACAAGGAACATGGGAATTTTCTAATACATTTCCCTAAGACAAGGGTTGGAGGTGATCAATAATAAAAACCTCAATGTAATCAAGAAATGGGAATAAATTATCACTACTTATATGGTAGATACTAAAAATAATGTGGTGATAGGTATGCTGGTTATTAATTCACGAATAGAAAATGTACTATTTGATTATGGTTCGACTCATTATTTCATATCATTCAAATTTTGTTGAACTATTCACTCACCACCTCAAAATATGGAGGTTAAGTTATCTATGAGAATATAAAATGGAAAAATTATTTACTCCAATGTACATAAATCCTCCCTATATAATGTTTTTGGACTGAACCTCTAAGAAACTATTGTCATACTCTATTTCGTAGAGATTGATTCTATATTGGGAATGGATTAGATATGTTTCTATAAAGACAAAATCAATTGTCAGGAAAGGGATATCAATGTTCAAATCCTCAAGAATCCTCTAATTCCACACATGTGTAAGGAGAAATATGAATCTCTTTATGAATCATCATCTCTATTGTGAAAATGTTTGCATTCTAAGAAAGTATATCCCACTCTAATAATTGAGACAAAAGAGATATTCATGATTGAATACATGACCAACGTGTTGTATTAAATAAATATATTCCAGGAACAATTTTTTGGTCTTCCTCTTTATTGAGAGGTTGAGTTCATAACTGAACTTATTACTATATCTCAACCTATATAAAAAACATATAGAACGACCACCATTCAGCTGGAAGAACTGAAGAAGTAGTCATAAGAGAATATAGAAAAGGGTTTTATATGCTCGAGTGTTTCACCATGGGGATAACTAGTCCTCTTTGACACAAAGAATGACGAGTAAATGAAACTCTTCATTGATTACCATGAGCTCAATATAATAAAAAAAGAATAATTTTTCCCGTCCATGGATAGATGACTGGTTCAATCAGCTACATGGGGCCAGTTATTTCTGAAAAGTGGACCTTCGGTCGGGGTATCCCAAATTAATTGTGTGGTATGAATATATTCCTATGTCTTCCCTTCTAATGAGGTATAGACACTATGTGTTCATAGTGATTCCATTTGTACTAACTAATTCTCCAACAATTTTCATTGATTTAATGAATGGTGTATTTAGAGATTACGTAGACAAATTTTCCATAGTCTTTATCGATGATATTCTGATATACTCCAAGGGAATGGAGGAACAAGAATACCATTTTTATACTATGATAATGACTTTTTGAAGGGAAAAAAATTATGAAAACTATAGTAAATTTGAATTCTAGATGAAGGAAGTATAAATCTTGGGGAATGTTATCACGAGTAAAGGGATATATACGCTTCATTCTAAGTCAAAGGAAATCTAAGAGTGGCCCAAGACAATATATATAACAGATATCCATATTTTATTTTGTCTAGTGGGGGTATTACCAATTATTTGGGATAAAATTATCCTGATTATAAAATCCACAAAAAAGATCACTTGGAAGGGATACATGTTTTTTGGGACTAGTGAATGTGAAGACTCCTTTAATAAGTTCAAGAAGAGGCTTATTGCTGCACCAGTGCTCTCACTACCAATAAGTGGGGAAACCTTTGTGGTTTTCAATGATTCTAAAAAGAAGGTATTAGGATTCATGATAATGAAAATAATAATGTGATATCTTTTTCCTAAAAAATGTTTAAAATCCATGAGCCAAACTATCTCACGCTTGATCTGGAATTGGAAGTTGTGATATTTTCATTAAAAATATGGTGAAATTATATATATGGGGAGAAATGTGAGATATATAATAATCAAAAGAGGATAAAATATATATTCACACAAAAGAAGATTAATATGTTGCTTCAAATATTCTTAGATCTCATTAATGATTATGGCTATTCAATCCACAACCATCCTGGAAAAGAAAATATAGTGTCATATTCTCTAATTAGAAAGGATCCAACAACATTATCAATGATGAGAATTGATAAGAGTCTAATAATAGTAAATTATCAAAGGATAGACATGGGAATCATTAAGGAATGAACATAATACATCCTTTAAAATACTATTTCTCGAATATACATTACGGAGAAAATAAATGTTGCTCAAAGAAATGATGTGGAAATTTAGAAGGTGTAATCCATGAGAAAAGGTAAGCCCTCAGTGTTAAAAATGGATGAGGAAGGAGTCCTGATATTTATTCCATGGCACTATATGTACCATAAAATCTAAATAAAAAATTGTTTTTTAAATGTTGCACATAGAGAAACCTTTTCTACTCATTTAGGGAGTATAAAAGTGCATCGAGCTATCTAAGAAAAATATTGGAGGAAAATATAAAAAAGGAGATCATAGAGTACACATCAAAGTGTCTATTATTTCATCTATTGAAACCCTAAAAAAAAGTCTTACAGGATAATGCAAAAATTTGGCAGGCCAACATGGAAATGAAAAAACATCACCAAGGACATTTTCATTGGACTTTCTAAAGACATTCAGAGGAAACAATGCTATATGGGTTTCTGTGGATCATCATACAAATAAATATCACCATATTGTAATTTTAGAGGCCTTCTTCCTAGATTAACATGAATTTATATACATAAATTAAGTGGAAAGTCTATATAAAGTATCACTATCAATTTTATCTGATTGAGAACAAAGATTCACCTCAAAGTTCCGGAAAATTATCCAACATTCTTTAATCACTGAGCTTAACATTGGCATGACCTATCATCCTCAAACTAATTGACAATCTGAGAAGATGATTGAGACACTAGAATAAATGTAAGTACCATGTTATATGTAATTTGTGGGAAGATGGGACCGACATCTACAACTGGTCTAATTCTCCTACAAAAATAGTTTCCACTCGAGCATCCTAATATCTATATATACAGGTCATTATGGGAAAAGATACAGAACATCGATGATCTGGGATGAAGTCAATGAATGTAATATGCTAGGACCTGAAATGGTCTATGAAATGGCAAAAAAGTTGAAAACCATTTAATAACATATCAAGGAAACCCAACTTTAAAAAAAGATCTATAAAAACAATAGTTAATGAGATCTTGAATTTAAGGATGGAGGCATGGTATACAACAACATATCTCCATAGAAAAGGATTATGAGACATGGGAAGAATAGAATGATTTACCTTACATACATTGAACCCTTAGAGATTCTTGATCATGTTGGAATTGTGGCCTATCAACTAGAATGTCCACCTATCATTTCTCACACACACACAATATATTCCATGTGTACCTCTTCAGGATGTTCATTGAAAATCATTCAATTGTACTGAATTCCTAGGTGGAAATGTTGAAAAATGATCTATCATTCAACAAGAATCCAATTAAGATCATGGATCAAAGAGATAAAGTTTTATGAAACAAGACTAGTCTCCTCGTAAAAGTACTATGGTGGAACCATATGTTCGAAGTAGTGAAATTGGAACTGGAGAAGGAAATTAAGAGGAATTTCACTCACCTTTTAAACCATGGTATGTAAAAAAAATTCCCTCACCTTTTCCACATGACCCAACTTCAAAACCAGGTAGTGGAATATTTCTAGGGCACTATAGCAGTATAGTAGCAGTACTCTAGCATGCACTATAGCGGGAACTATAATAGAACTACACACTATGCGGACTGTAGCAGAACTGTACACTGTATAGGTACTGTAGTAGAATGGTACAATGTGTTGTACTATAGCAGGTACTGTAGCAGTTACAGTAGCAGGTACTATTCGATACTATAGTAGTTGGAACTATTAACCTTAGGCAACTAGTTTGGGCTTTGAGTCTTTAAGGCTTTCCGGCCACCCAGACCTTCATGTTAGTAGGGCTTTCGGGATACCTTTAAGGCCTTCGGGCCACCACAAGGCCTTCAGTCCATATGTAGTTTCCCTAGATAGACTCTACAAAAAAGAATCATCCCTATAAGAGGATTCCAAGCAGGTGCACTCACCAAAGTAGAGCCAAATGGATTTTTCAGAATGAGAGGGTATGGCTATGCCATCAAGACTAGCCTATGCTTGCACGGAAATCCTAGCCAGACAACCATGCAAAGTTGGAGAGTTATTATCAATATGTACATGCCAGGGAGGGGATGTTCCTTGTAGATAGTCTGGTTGAATTCCCTAAGACCTTCAGGTCATGTAATCTCCTAAGCCCATAGGGAATGTAATATCTGAGCCTACCAGCCTTGTAAGGGTTCCCCCTCATGCCTTAAAACAGTGGTTATCAAAAATCCATAAAAATGAAGGCCTTCGGGCCATTCGAGCTAGTGACCGAAAATGTTTTCATTGGAAACTACCATATTATAATTATGTCATATATTATAAACCACATTAAATATTTTTGAGAACTCAATATAAACATTATAAATTAAGACTGAATAAAATAAGAATTATTTCTAGAATTTAGGGATCCAATACAAAATAAATTGTAACTTGTCCTTTAGAATAGTAATGTAACCCTTATGAATAGTAAACGAAACATATTAATAGTAACCTAACCAATGAATGTATAAATAAAATTTATCCATATTTTAATTTAAAATGTGATATAATTATACCATAGTATATGTAAACAAATATTTTAATAATTATTAATCTCGTGTTGGTATTTTTTTATGTTATAAATATTTAATTAAATTTTTATGATTCATTTAATAATATAAAAGAAAATTATACTAATAAAATTTATTCATAACATAATATTTTTATGTATTATGATTATAATATAGTTTTATTAGAATTTTATTAACTTTTTATAGTGTTATAAAAATATTTATAATTTTAAAATTGGTATTTTCCAAGTGATGATTTTAATTAAATGTAAAATATCTCATATTTAGAAAATTATTTCCATAAAATGGGGTTAATTTTTTTATTTATAAATTTCATTAAATATTTAGGGATATTTTTTGGATTTTTCTATAATACTTGAATTTTTTTGAATAGTAAAATACAATAATTTATGAAAAAAGCTAAATATATGAGTTATAGAGTCATAAAATATCTATGGATGATGTAAGCCCAAAATATAGAACAATCATTAATTATTTTAAAATATTTAGTGATAATAATAAATCTATTCATTGTCTTGAGCCAAAATAATAAACTAGGGAATAAAATATTGTAAAAACACCCATTTATCCGCTATAAATACCAACACTCACCACCTCTTCTTCTCACACATTTCAATCTTTGAGTATTGTAAAAATTCTTCCCATAATATTTCCAAAAATATTTCCCATTTCAATAAGAACTTGGTATCATAAAAATACCAAAACCTTTTCCCTATGGAGTTTTTCAAGTAGGATAAATTCAAGATGAAAATTTCTCTTTACGTTTATTTAAATTTCATTTCAAGTTCTTTTCTTATTCTCTCCTCACCTCCCCTTAACCAATTGGTATGATAAATCCAATACATTACATATACTATAGAGTTATAATTATAATAGAATAGTTCATCATTAAACCCCTCTCTTCTCCCTTTTATTATAAAAATGAAAATGTCATTCGGGAGGTGTTAATTTATCACCGTCACGGACGAAAATTTTCATTTTCCATTAATTCCATCAAGGCTCATAATGAAACAATTGTTATGGTTATAAAATCATAATATATGTATTACAACATATTTTATGTTTTTAATCATTATATACCCATGATGGTAAATAAAAAAACAAAAAAAGTTCATTATGAGTGAAAACGGACCAAAATAATCAAAACGAATATCACTAACATGTTATCTAATGATTCATCCCAACCCAAAATAACCGATTGACTAAAATTACCATTTATACTTTGGAATGTTAATTGATAAATTATATCTTTAATTGTGGATTTCTATTTCAATTTAACATGATCTTTCATAATATTTACAGGGGAACTGTTCATGAAAATTAAGAAAACTAGTACTCCAGAATGATGAAATTGAACACTATAACTTATCAAAAATGGAATAAATAAAGTTAATAAAATTATAATAAATAAAAAACATGTAGAAAATGTTTTTGAATTATTAATTAATGAAATTAGTTTAATTATTTTGGACATTAAGATCAAGTGTTGAACCGTTTTGGACATAAGGTATAAGATTTTACCCAAACATCCATTTTTTTCCGGGATACTATTCCTCTATATTTACCAGAATGTAATTGTTGTCACCAAAATTTATTATACTAAGAAAATCGATATGGTCACGGATAGTTCAATTTTGATTCGGTATCATACATCCTGAAAATTCATCAAAGGAGTCTATCTCATGAATCTCCTTCATTGAGACCTCTTACCACCATGAGTGCATGTAGGGGGCAGATGATACTCCAGTGAATATGAAAATCCCTAAAAATGCATGAGAATCTTTGAAAAATGGATCCACATGATTGACAGAATGCTTCCCCTTCTCATTCACGCTTTCAATTCACAGTTCACTTTCCAGCACTTCGACACCTCATTTCTAATAAATAACTAGTTCCCCCACCTTGAAGGGACGATTACCATGACCTTACAACATCCAATATCCCATTTGGGGAAGCTCCCAAGAACTATGAACTATAAATAAAATAGACCACCTAAGGTACTTTAGCATCATGAGACATTCCTTCCTTTGTTTCTAATTTCCACTACCTATAGTAGGGACGACTTTTGCAAAGGTCCCTGCCTTTTGTGAAGGAAAGATCTCCTTCGGGTTGCTCCAGGTCTCACGAAGCATTAAGCCGTTGTAAAGAAATCTTCCATTGAACAATGAATCCATGATCAAAAGGGTCCCCTTATTCATGATGACCCTTCCATCGAGGAGAACCTTTGATTTTCAATGAACCCAAGACTTGTGAAGCTCTTCTTAGTGAGGCCCCTTACATTGTGAGACCCTCTTCTATGTGGGACTCTTGGATTTTAAATAATATTTTCCTGGTCCCTAATGGGAGATCCCTTATTGTGATGCCATACCCCTTAAGTTTTGGCATATATACAGGAATGGATTTTTTTTGCATAGCCAAACATACATAGGCCCCATGAAAAAACACTATCCCACACCTCTCACGTTATGCATTGATTATTTATTTTCTTTCCCAATTGTGGGTGGGTATCAAATATATATGTCCATGTGGTGAAAATCGAGTGTACCCCATCAGAGCAGCAAGAAGTTAAACTGGAAAGCCATATAGTCCTTAGAACATGACGTTAACTATAGCCCCACCACCTGTTATGCACATGGGGTGCTATGCCTCAAGAATTATCCACGCCCCCTCATCTCTATGGGAGTGAGATCTTACTCACCCTCCAAAATGGTAATGAGATCTTTGTTTCAGGAAATGAGATCCTCTTCGAGCATCCCTCCTAGAGTAATCGATAATCCCCATATAGTTGGGCTACCTCAGTGCATAAAACCGACATCAAATCTCATGACTCCACCTTTTTTATCATAATCATCCAGTTTACTAGAACCTCAATTTTCTCACAATGAGAATGAATCGTGTAGGATTTGAGATTAACAGTGAATATGAAACCATTATTGGGGAACATAACCATGCTTAAGCCTTATCACCATTCCAAACTACACAGGTTTTTAACCCTGTCTTCTAAATAGGGTATATAGGAGGCCTCTATTAGGTCTAGTCCCAACCAATGGTAAAATTTGGTTCTCCCTCCTTGGGTTGTACCCTTATGATGTGAAATATTCCATTTATAGGACAAATCTTTTGGATCCCCCTCCATTACTTATTTTGACCCATCCCCCAACACTTCATTCATCATATTACCCTTATCCTAGTGATATGACTCCATCCACATCTATTCTTTGGGATGTTAACCATGCATAATCCCCAACATGACAAATGGAAGATAACCATGTGTAATCCCCGACTACTTCCCAAATTACATGTACTTTGATCCCTATATTCTAAATAGTGTATGTAGGAAGCCACCCTGAGGTTTAAGATCATCATCTATTTATATCAGGGGCTTTCCCTCTAAGAACTATGTCTTGGTAGCATCATGCCTCAACCTAAAGGCCAAACTTCCTTCAGGTCCCCATCCATGCACTCCGTTTTCACAAGCCACATCCTTAGGGGTTTCATCACCTCACTCCCATATTATGTGTACTTTTATTCCTAAAAACCTCTCATATCCATCCATTCCTTAAACACTTCCTTTATATTCATTCGAACTCTTACCAGAGATACCACATCTTGGTGAGATCAGGCCATCCACATCACTGATGCTCTTAGAATCCCCCATGAATCAAACCATGCCTAATCCCTACGCAATCCATATTCATCCAAAGAAGATCAATACTCTTGGGAAGGGAATCAATCCATGAGTAAGCCTCTCATCACCATTACAATCTACATGGTTTGTAATCCCTATATTTTAAATAGGATATGAAGGAAGCCTCGTTGAGGTTCAATCCCATCCAATAGTAAACCATAGTTTCCCCCACATAGGGGTGAGCTTCCCAGATCTTCCCATAGTGGGTTCTATACCAACTTTCACGGTGTGAAATATTTTCATTAAGAGATGAACCACATTGTTTCCATCCTCATGAGTGTTTTGATCAATCCTTATAGTAAAATTAATTCTTTCTCTCCTAGGTATGTACCCCTTCCTGGTGGGAAATCATCCCTTTATAAGACATGCCATCATGTCTCTATCCTTATTGGGTGTTCTATTCCATCCTTTAGGTAAACCTTCCAGGTGCTCCATCCTAGGGATACACCTATTTGATCTACCTTTACAAGGGTCCTGATAAGCCCATTTTGTTTACGTAAGATGTTAAACTCATGACCATACATCTCTATTAGACATTAAAATCCTGGTATGTCATTTTTTAAACATGTAAATATTGAGCAAAACCTTTGAATACATGTCTATGGAAAAATATTCCTTCTAGTTTTCATAGGATTCCATAGGTTTACACCCTAGAGAATCCCTCTTATTAGAAAGAATAAAGGTGACAAATGTTCTAGTGTCTAGACCTGCCACTGATGCCCATCATGACTTCTTACCTAACCGAAGGTATCTACCATAACATGGAACCTTGTAATGTCCAAAAAGAATTATCACAATTAACCAGATTTCATGAAGATATGGTACTAAGAATGTGTTTCATGAATAAAATCTTAATATATTTGGGAGACCTAGACTAGGTGATGAATTACTAGTAGGAGAACATAGAATTAAGGACTTAAATCCCATGATCCCTTTTCAATGAAAGATAATAAATACTTGTATAAGTGATGAATTCCACTTGTATTTGGAAAGTGGGAATTATATGTACAGTGCACTCTATTTTCAAATGAACAACATGCAGTGAGTAGGCATTCCCTAATTAAAGTTTCAAAATTAGAAATTCTGAACCTAACTTGAAATATTATTTTCAATATTGGATAAGTTTCATTTCATAAATTAGTATATGAGAATGTCACCAGATACAAAAAATATAGTGCTACAGCGCACCATGAAAATAGTGGGAATGGTATGAAACTCACTAGAATTTGTGGAATTTAATCATTGGGAATTTATATTTGTTTCATTATTCTGTGGATCTCTCTCTGTTCATGGAAGATTTTGTGGCACTATTCCATTGGGAACTTATTTCCTTATATCCATATTGACAACTAAATTTTCATTATTTTCAAGACCCTAGCTATAGGACACCATTACCCTCCCCCCAGAAGATAGACGCAGGGTTAGAAGGAATGTCAATGTGGTAGTCCAACACGACTCCAATTCAACAATGACATCATCCCCAATAATGACTATTGGTCTCTCATGCCCTATCTCACCATCACAAATCATGAAAATGGGGGTGATTGTAATGCCCACACCCCAGTTACAAAGACTCAGTGCATTATTATATAACATTGGCATGATCACAGGGGATCAAATCCTGAAAGGCTGATCAGTTTAGTAGCCTTGGAAGTACTGGATACATTAATAAGTTTTACATTACATTATAAAATGGAAAACTAAAACAACATTGTCTCCACTGACCACATTCATATCCCTTAGACAATCCCTAGAAGTCAGTCATAATAAAGTTCTTCATATCCTATGAAAAATAAAACATATAAATGGGTGATCTCAAATTCTCAGTAGGGATAACAATATAAAAGAAACTTTTATAAATAAGTATTAATATTTAAGAAAATGTATAAGACTGAAACACAAGACTCTTAAACATAAAAATCCTCATAATATGGAAAATATAAATAAAATAATGTATTTTCATTATTCACATGGATATTCTACTAGTCAAATAATCACTTGTAATATCAATATCCAATTTCATAATGATGGAATGCATAATGCGAGACATGATAACAAAATAGTCTAGGTCTCATGACAAGACTACAAATAATATTTTTTCAAGGCCTTGTTCAAAGACACTAGTTTGTCTCATGTGACCTACCAATGCATTGAGTATCTATATTAGGCTCCACCCACCAGTTACTAAGTCCAATGCATTCCTCATATGAAAAGGTTTAAAGATAACACAAACATTCGTATTAAAACTAGAATACGAAATGTCAATATATTACCATAAATCATGAATGGTATAAAAATAACACATCCACAGTCAAACATATCACAAAACCTTCAATATAAAATGGAAAATTTGTATAATAATAAATCAACTTCAAACATATTTAAAATCCATAAAAAGATATAGACATAGATGAAATGAAAACTATTTGAAAGAAATGCCTCTTTCTATTTTGAAACCATTTAAAAGTCACATAATTATAACATAAGACATTTATTTTGAAAATATTCTTATAAGCATGTATGGAATGCTTTGACGTTGTTATAATGGTAGAAAATAGCCACACCCACCGTATAAGTTGAAAAAATACATTCTTACCTTAATTTTTTCAAAAAGGGCATAATGTTCCTTGTTTAGAATATGAAAGAATGATTCCTTTCAAAACATATATGGTCAAAAAGGGTATAAATTACTTCAACCCATAGTGTTTTAAATAGAAAAAATGTTTTGAATTACATTTCTAATAATACACAGATGTGGATGATAAAGATGTCCTGACAGATACTTACGTATTAATAACCTCAGATATGTAAAGACATTGTAAAATTAACCCTTGCCTTGTACTTGTCCTTAGCCGAGGGTATTTTAACATCCTGTATAATAGTTAAATCAATATTATTAAATTATAAAAGGATCATATACATAAATATGATATCATATATGATCTTCTAATATTAATTTGTTAATAATATTTTAGTGGTATCATTGTTTCGGGTGTTAACTGAATCATTTTACTTTATATGATTAGTTACATAAGCCATGTTTTTTATGAATATGATTTTTTTGATTCATATAAAAAATTATATTAAGTTATGAAACATTATTTTTAATTATAAAACTAAAATTATTCTTGAATTATTATGATGGGGAGTGATTCTCATCGCATTCATGGAGACGGTAATCTATACATACGCACGAGGGACAACAACATTATATTGATCTTGAAATAATATGTAATTAGATGGAATAGTATATATAAAGAATAATTAAAATTTTATATTTTTTATTTACATCATTTATACTCATTATTATACCCATCCAAATAATGAAGTGTTTGAAAAACAAACTAGACCACGATGTGGAGATGGTAAGCCGTACGTACGTACGTATGGTGACTTTGTCATTTATAGGATGGATAGAATAATTAATATGGTTTTACCATATTTATAATAACATTAAATTATGTAGAAGGTACTAGATTTATTATTTTTTTATTGAAAAAACAACGACAGGGGAAGTGGAGTAGAAAAGAACATGGAAAAGGGTGGTGAAATTATTACCTCTTTTTCGGGTATTTTCTTTTGACTTGATCAAAAGTTCTAGATAGGTTAGATATATGAAGAAAGTAAGGCCTATAGGTTGATGTAAGGGAATTTGGGAAGATAGTTGGGATGGTTTTGGATGAGCTAAATGGCTTTGGAGGTGTGAAATTTTGTGAAGGTGAAATATTCTTTTATAAGAGAGGTGATGGTCACTTTTGGAAAAGCTTGAAATATTATTTTATATTGAAATAATTTTTGGTTTATAATGGATAAACAAACTATTTCTAGGATAAGGTGTTGATGGGTCAAAAAAACCTCGACCAATACGTGTTAGACAGGTTTAGGTCACCATATTAACCTTATATTTTAGATTTAACTCTTAGTGAAATAGTTTGACATTTACCATGTCTCTTTGTATTTTTAAATTATATGGTTAATAAGCATACTATAACAAGACCAAATAACCCAAAGTTGTTCATTATTAATATATATAACCATATATATGTCCTTTGGCCGAACTGTAGATTTTAAAAAATATAATATCAGTTAATAATATAGTATTTGTTTTAAAAACTAAAATATGTCGATTTCGACACTATTTAGTTTTCAATTTTTTTTAAAGAGATAAAAACATTATCACTTATAATAAAATTTATTTAATAAACCCTAAAATGTAATATTAACCAAGAAAATTTGTGGAATTCATCAAAAGTCTAAATTTACATTTATTTAGATATATATAATATCAATTATTTTAATATTTCATTAATAAGGTAATTACTGCATCGACATTGTTTCATAAATAAATTAAATTATGTAATGTCTAAATTTTGTAAATAAAATACCATTATGTTGGAAATATTTTTATCTTTCAAATTAATATTTATAGTTGAATTTATATTGTGTGAAACTCTGTATTAAAAATAGTTTAGTTATTAAACATTGAATTTAACACTTTTAACTCCTCTTTAAATAAAATAATAATTAATGTCCTAATCAAATCCAAGTGGACCAAAAGGATCATATATTATTCCTAAGTTTGTCTTTTGTAAAATTACACTTATTCAATAGAGTTAGGATATGTGTTGTGTTAATTATAATATCATTTTTACCTCTAATTATAATATTTACTTTTAACTGTGCTATATAAAAGTCAAAAGTTACTATTCACCAAAAATTATTTTCATATTATTGACCCACATTTTACATACTGATATTAACCATGTCATTCGTATTTTTGAAATTCAACTCACAGAATTGGTAAAATTATATTTTATGCAAATTTTCAAATGCTCTTAGTAGGTGGGTAAAAGACGGTAAAAAGCTTAATAAAATTTTATATATCTAAACTTATTACAAAATGACTCCAATTAATTACATTGAACATATATAGGTATTATGTATCAATTTTTACCTAAAATAAATTCAAATTAAATAACTAATTATTTAAATAAAAATTCGGTTTTAAACAATAAGGAAGTGTTTTTAACTATTCATAAAAAATAGAATGTTTTCAGAAAAAGCCAAAAAATCACCATAAGATAATTTTGATATTCCAAATCCAAAAATAAAGACCATTTAAAAAAAATAAAATTTATCAAATTTCAAAAAGTGGGTATTACTATTCATCACAGCTAGTTTGATTGGTCGTGGTGTGTTAAAACTCTATGTTCGGTACAACTCAAGCTACAACATTATTCAAAAGGAAATGTACCATGGAAGCTTCAGGTGTTACATTCTCTCCTCCCACTACTAAAAAAATGAAATATAGCCACAGATCAATAGCCACACTTTAATTTATCTGTGGATATTGGTAAGATAAAACCATGGAGAGATTCTCCCCTGTGGAAACAACTCGTTCTAATTTTTCTTTCCCACCCTCACGCTCGAGTTTCCACTCCCACCCTCGCACTCAATATTTTCTCACCCAAAATCATTATCCTTAGTAGATATTCACCCGATCGATTCTCCAATGTCATATCCTTTCCAAATTCTCTTTTTCGGTTCGTCCATCCTTCATCGGCTTCTACATTTTTAGTTCCTCCATCCCTCGTATATTCTTCGAGCTTTCCTCCTACTTTCGATGTGTCGACTAGTGCTTCCCCTCTTTGCAATCGAGCTCCCCATATTTCTAACGATCATACTGCCCCTCTTCATGATTGTGCTCCCCACTTCTAGCATTCATCATTTCACTTGAGGTATGTTTACTTATGGGTTTTTAGCATTTCTATAAATTTTGGGTGAAATTGGAAGTCTATTTTAGTTCATTGATTTGGAATTATTTATGAATGGATGACTGGGAAGTGACGAGTGGTCAGATTTCACAGGTTGTGTTATAAGAGCACTCTTGGTTCCGTTTCACTATCGAATTTCATTTTGGATTATTGTATCGGCCTTTTTTATCCTATTTTATTTGGGTTTCTTCTTCCACATTGTTTTAATTCAGTTGAATCTATATCCTTTTATGGATATTTTCTTATACAATGTTTGTAAGGATTTTTAATTCTTTTATCCATTTTTTTGTTTATTTTCACATTAATATTCATGGGAGAAATCATTCCCAAAAGGGTTTTCTCAAAACCCATGTACTAGTATCTAGCTTGGGGGTATCAGGAACCCCCTTTGGGCTAGTGGTGGGTTAGGTTATGTGTCTATTAAGATGGTATCTCCATGACAGTTCATTGTAAATGGTATTAAATACTAGGATTCAGTGTAGGGAACATGGTTCTCCAATACAACTCTTATTATTTGGGTAAATTGGGTATGATTTAGTTGGGATTGTCATCGTGGCATTGGTGGTTGGCCATGAGTGGGTTCTTAGTCACCACTTTTCATAATGACACAAGGGTTTCCACGATTAGTGGGGTTAGAGTTATGAATTTGGAAATTCACATTATTTTATGATGATGTGAAAATCCTCATTTGTATTGTGTGTGCTACCTTAGGTCTTAGATTATATTTTGTGATGGGAAAAAATTTATGCGATGGAATTATGTTAATTCACGTGGTCGGATAAACAGGGCACTGAACAAACACTTAAACTTAATGACGTTATAGGGAATTTTAGATAAATGGACCATAACCTATCAAACTACATGGTTTAGTAAGGAATGGTAGTTTACCCCATTTCACTAGATGTTTAGATTTCCATTTATAAATTTAATGCACAATTAGTTCAGTCAAGGTGGGTCTTATTTTATGTTGATGATGTAAATTGTCTTTTACATGGATTTGTTTTGTTCCCCCATTTTTGTATGATTTTTCATACCATTTTCAGTAAAATGTGACTTTTTATTGAAAGTTATTTTGGTTTGAAATGAAGAATTTATTATTTTATACTATATGGTTTTGAATTTTGTTAAATATTTCTGGTTTAGGGGTTACATTATTTTTTTTGTTTATAAAATGGAATTTATTTTCCCAATTTTTACATATTTTTTTTATATTGGTTGATTTGGTTATGGAATATGGAAAATGTTTTAGTTATGAAAATTATTGGCTATACAATTGTATGATAATTTTAGATCCATTGGGACGTGTTCCAAAAAATATTTCTTTTTTTCATTGGATGAGGAAGATGCGGTAAATATTTAAAGAAAAAATTAATTATGTGAGATTTTTTTGGCCAATGGTTTAGAGAATGGTATTTGAGCATTCGAGTTGATTCTTTATTTTTTAAGGAAATTAGTGGTTTTTAAAATCGAGATAAAATGTTTTGGAACTCCCTACAAAAAGATGAATTTTAAAAGAAATAAAATTTTTTCCAAATGGTTTTGTGCTTTTAAAAAAATTGGAGTTATCAGAAAATTGATTTGTTTTATATTTGGGAATGTAGTGTTTTTTAAATAAATTCGATTTTTGGAATATGGGTTCCGCTGTTTTCATCTGATTTATGGGTTTTGTCCTATCATGTAGGTTGAGACCAATTAATGTTATTTTAGAAACTTGAAAAATCATGGTATATGTTTTTATTTGATTAATTCATACCTCCCCAAAAGGTGTCGGGTTAAAGGGAGTGTTTATCTTCAAGGGTAGTCATTTGCTTATTGATGGATATTGATAATTTTCAAAGTAGAGAGTAAATTTTTCACCATTTTTAGATGATTGATGGTAAATTTTTTGAACCATTCTTATGAGGACCAATCTTCTTATGTTTTCATGTGTTGGTCAATTTTGTGGATTAGTGCATGATTTTAGATTCTTGTATCCTTGAGTTAGATTCCAATTGGTATGACCCTTTGGGTGTTCATTAGGTTTCACCTAATTTTGTTTCGCTGTTCTGAGAAGCTCACTCTGTAATGTTCATGTTTCCATGTATGGATTTTTGGGATATCTAGGGCTTGTGGTAAATAAAAAATGAATATGGTGCGGTTGGAAACCTCTTTTCAGTTATGAGCAAGGGGATGCGAGTCCACAGTCATAAAATTCCATTACTTTAAAGTGGTGAAGTAAGAAAAGATAAACATTGATGCATACAAAGAAGAGGTTGTTAAAATATTAGCTTATTTTTTCATTAATGGAATATAAAACAGACAAACAGTAAACACAATTGTAAATAAATACATATCCAACACAAGTTAATTTCAAAATAGATAAAAATTGGGGAGTTTGATGATCCTAAGACTCTAGTTTCACATCCACAGGCTCCTTGTCTGCTGTTTTCATATGAGTATCCTTCTCATCGATAGATAGGTACTTAAGATGGTTGGTATTATTAATAGAATGAATATATACCTATTATTGATAATGTGAAACCAAGGTGGAAACTGGATACCCATCTAGAATGGGTTGGTCTAAAATAATAAATGTCTAATATGGGGTACTGGGTGCAGCCTGCTCATAAAATACCAGGGAACTTTACAATGTAGTCATGGTATGTGTTAGAGTTTATGTTGAGGGACACTCATTATGTACCTTTATAATCTAAAAATGTTTTTTGGTTTGGGTATTATGTTTAAAAAAGTAGTTCCCTTCAACTTTTTGGTGGCATGTCCCTTCCCCTTGCTTTGGTAAGCCAACAAATACTCATGTTGGGCAGTCAAGCTACAGATATCAACAAGAATTTGAATATAGTGTCAGCTTTTAGGCCACTGATTTTAGTTAGAATAGGGATAGGGTTTGATAAGTCAATTGAAGAGGAAGGATAAAAGGCTAGGGTGGTCTTAGAGAGTTTAAATGGGTCGACTAGTGGCTCAATGAACAATAACCCACAACCCTATAATAGAATATGAAGTTGATCGATATGGAACTAGATAGAGGCACCCATGTAGTGAAACTACACCTCCAAAGTTAGGGATTGTGAATATGGTTAGGCCTGGGTTGTAGATACCCCATTTTTAGTCTCTTTCTAGTTGATCATATATCCTAATGTTCCTAGAGATAGATCCTCACTCTCAATAACAATGTACTCGGGTGACCACTCATACTATTTATGGATCAATATAAATAGGCCCAACATAAGTAGAAGATGAAATTCAATCAAATATAATTGGAACAATGATTATAATGGTATTGGGGTTTCAAAGATGATGAGGTTATCTGCCATATGGGTAATAAAGTTTCCTCCCACCAGCGTAACGTCCTTCCTCTTACCTATGGGTTTGGGAATGGGAAGAGGTGTAATTAACCTTAGGTGGAATACATAGAAAATAAATGTATATAAATATGTTCCAGGGAAGTACTAGATCATTGGGGGATAATTTTCCTAGAGATGAGAATAACCTACTGAATACGAAATAAAGACAACCAGTTCTATATGATGCATTTAATGAAATACAATACAACCCAAAATAGATGTAATATCAGTGTATTGGATGGAATAAAATAAATGATACTACACATAAAGGAAAAAAATAAAGAACTCAATGACCTGATGTGGCATCAACAAAGGCATCACCCAAAACCTGGACCAATATCCAAGCCTACAACACTATGATGCATCACTAGAGAAGTACAACACCATGCCTTCACATATATCTCGGTACACAACATCTGCAAAGGAACCAGTGTTCCCTAGTAAAGTGTGAGTATAAAACGGAGTAGGTAATCTCCAAATACATTAAAACATATACCACTAGGAAGAAAAACAAGTTATCTCACATTTATATTTATAGTATAATATAATTAGAGGGAATTGGGGGGGGGGGTTGGGGGGCTGGTGCGGGCTAGGGGGTTGGGGGATGGTGCAGGCTATGGGGATGGTGTAGGGGGGAGCGGGATTGGTTTGGGGGAGGATAGTATAGGGGAAGGGGTGGGGGTGGTGCAGGGGGGGTTAGGGGGGCTGGTGTAGGGTTGTGTGTGCGGGGGGGGGGGGGGGTACTGGCTAGGGGTTTGGGGGGTGGTGCAGGCTAGGGGGAGGGGTGACTGGCTTTAGGGGGAGGGGACTGGTTTGGTGGGGAGGCTATTATATGAGAAGGGGGTGGCGGTGGTGCAGGGGGGTTAGGGGGGCTAGTGCAGGTTGGGGGTTGGGGGGCTAGTGCAAGCAGGGGGCTGGGTGGTGGTGCGGGGGGGGGGGGGTGATTGAGTAAGAATAAAAGAAGGAAAATTATCTACATTATAAAATCGATGAACCAATATAAACTAAGAATAATGGTGAATTTCTGAAGAAGAACATGATAAAAAAATGAGGTTTCAATTTATAAAATCAAGAAGTATATAAGAATGAAGGGTTTTAGGTATTTTATACATTCAAAGAATGGATTTTATAGGTTAAGAACAATGCATGATCCCTATTTCTCGCATTTTTGTGCTGATTGAAGATTACTTTATTCCCATATTTTGGTGATTTTTTTTGAATAGGAAATTAAAGGTTA
Source organism: Viscum album (assembly GCA_963277665.1). Taxonomy (NCBI): domain Eukaryota; kingdom Viridiplantae; phylum Streptophyta; class Magnoliopsida; order Santalales; family Viscaceae; genus Viscum; species Viscum album. The sequence goes on along the minus strand of OY728132.1, from coordinate 23,299,289 downwards.
TGTTTGAAAAATAAAGAGGTTTATTAGTGATCATGTTATTTATTATTGTGATATAAATATCAATCTCAATATTATTTTCTCATTTTTGGATATGGATTCATGTATCATTTATCCTAAACAGTTAACACACTGATCACATATATATAAGAAGTCGTTATATCTCATTTCTTCCCACTATTTTCTTATAGGTTGTTTCTTTTGATGAGGCTGGTTCTATCCACCTCCATTGATGACAGTGAGTTCAGAATTGGATTTGGGTAAGGATTATTCTGTTTTTATTCATTGGCCTAATTTTAATTAGGGCATTTCTGATTTTTGGGTTCCTTATATTTTTTCAGTGCGTTTTGGATTTCGTTGAAGTGGATTCGACTCGCCGTTGGTGAAGGATTACATGTGTATGCATATGTAGGAATATACATTTATAAGTTCCCTGTTTATATATATTCACTCATGGCAGTTTGAATATATATATTGGGGCTAGGTGTGCATATATATAGATATAAAAAAATCATACATGCGTAAGTGTAAAGGGGTATATTCAAGTATTAACATATATCTAAGGACCCCCTTGTGCATATTTGGCCATGAAAATATGTACATAGGGGCTAGGTGTCTTTATATATATGTAAAGTTTCATATGCGTGCAAGCGGACAAAAAAGGAAGACTCGAGTTGTCGTCGTCAAAAGCAACATGCCTTCAGGTTGAGGTAGGTTCCCATTGCCGAAACCTTAAATTTGAATTCTACAATGTCCAAGATTGTTTTGATAACATGTTTCTATAATTTCTTTATTGTTTTCGAAAATGGTTTTCTAAAAACCACTAGCTTTTTCAAGGAAGAATATGAATATATCCATTGATCATGTGCACATATATGTCATAGGGAACCTAAAAAAAATTATTAATTAATTTATTATACTTATATTAATGATTAATGGGATTATACTGATAAATATTTGAGAACCAAGGAGCCCTCCCCCTCATAATTAGATCCCTTCAAGATTAAATGATTTTAATTTTGAAAATAATATATTTTTAGTATGAATATTTATCAATGAAGTGTGAGTAACCATGTTTTAGGAATTTGAATCTTTGGTTAAAACATGAGAAATAATTCTCTTGAAGTCATGGGCATCCATTTTACAGGTGATGTGATCTTATACTTATAGAGATGTCAGCACTTGCATTATTGAAAAGTATAAGATTTATTATGTGATAATAATAGGATAATTCACCTTTCTTAATGCATCATAATCCCATCCTTCCTCATGCAATGATCATGGAATTCCTTGGGTGATGAGCCTCGAGTTCATTAGATGATGAGCATAAAATACCTAAGGTTACTAACCTATATAGGTTTAGTATAATTGGCTATAAACTTCAGGGATTTGTGAACCCATAATGAATTTTGTACCCTTAAAAAATGATATAATGAGTAACGTAAAAAATATTACTCATCATATCATAAAAAATAATCAAATTTTGATTCAAATTATCTTATGGAATTCCAAGAAATATATTTTATAGGTGAGGTTCCCCAACCATTGCTAATAGGTGTAGGGGTAGTATAAGTTCCCATGATTATACTAAAACCCTTGATCACCCAAACATAGAAATTTCATACCACTATTTTTATGAAATGACTGTTATCACCCTCACCCACATTCCCCTATAGAGATCATGCAGTGGAGGGTAATTAATACACTAGTCAACCACTATGAGTAGAAAGAAATCATACCCACCAGAAAAATGGCCATGGATGATCTTGAATCCATGGATCCACATTAAAACAACCAATTTAAAAGACCCTACATGGGGGGACTGGCAGGGGGAGGGGGTGTCTAGGAGGGTCTTTTAGGGGGAAAGGGGGTCTGTAGGGGGGGTTGCACAGGGTGGAGGGGAAGGGGGGTTTGAGTAGGATAAATCCTCATGTTGTTATTGATCCTCCTTCATCATATTCCTACAAATAAATTCTATAACCTCCCTATCCTCATAAAAATAAATGTTCAGTTTATAAGGGAGATGAGAGTCCCCTGCTAGTACTAAACCTGCTCTCCCCCTCATCAACAACATGCCTAATGAATTAATAGATTCACCTATTGTACAACCATCCATCCAATTTTTTATTCTTATTGAATTTGAAACTTGTATACTGAATACTTTTAGTCATTTTTTACAGCTGTTCTTTTCAGGTATTTGAGGATTCCTATAAGATGCAATTAAACATCATAATCCTAGATGAAATAGAGAGGTAGTTTCAATCAATTTGAATGCAATACTACTTTTGGTCCTTTCATTCGAAAACCACTTTGGTATTCTTTTTAGTACAGGCATTTGGAGTACATTCCCATTGGACCTTGTTTTTCCAATATTATTTCTCAAACACTGATGGTCCTTTTGAAACGGCTTCCTCCCTAGGAATTCTTCTCATCCCTTTTATTAGTATAAATTATTTCTAATATATCTTAATGTGGTTTAATTGGTATAAATGTCTTCACAAGAACAAGATTTCTTATGTGTATGCTTTCGCATGATAGACTATGTCGGTGGATAGGGATATATGCTATGCAGAGAACCAGCAACAAAACATAGCACATGCTTATGCATGTGATCATATATATAAGGATCCTCTTGTGGTAGTTTAAGATTACATAGCTTGTTTGAAATTATTCTATTTATTTTTTTCCATTTTAATCCTTACTCATCTCATTTGAGACACCAAGGGCATCTCCAAATATATTTTTTTTGACTCACAGGGGGGTGTACGGGCTTTGGGGGCTAGTGCAGGCTAGGGGCTGGGGGTGTAGGGGGTGTAGGGGGGCTGTGCAGGCTCGGGGGCTAGGTGGAGGGGGGCATGGGACAGTGGGCAGGGGGGTAGGAGGCTGGGTGGAGGGGGGCAGGGGGGCAGGGTGTAGGGGGTAGGGGAAGGGGTGTAGGGGGTAGGGGTAGGGGAGGAGGTGGAAAGGGAAGGGGCAGGGGGAGGATGGTGGGGGTAGGGGCAGGGGGAGGTCATCTGAGTATGGGGGCTAGGGGCAGGGGGCAGGGGGCAAGGGGTAGGGGCAGGGGGTAGGGGCAAGTGGAGGGGGAAATGGTCAGGGGGAGGGTGGAAGGGGCAGGGGCAGGGGGGAGGTCTACAGAGCTAGGGGGAAGGGGGTAGGGGGCAGGGGGTGGGTAGAGGGGGGACATGGGGCAGGGGGCAGGGTGGAGGGGGTAGGGGGCAGGGGGCGGGGGGTAGGGTGGAGGGTGGCAGGGGGCAGGGGGGATGTGTGCAGTTTCGAGGGGGGAGGTCTGTAGGGCAGGGGGAGTGTTTTTATGTGACATTTTCCATTCGAGTGTTGTTTTATATCAATAGGTATGTTAATAAGGTGGGTTTATCAACTTCTAAGTTATTAGGATTTTTTTCTCAACATTGTAGAACTTTTCTTTGTAGCTCAATAGTGTTTGATTTTCTTTGTGCTTTCTAAATTCTCACATTTTAAACATTTATGATGAGAAACATGGTTTTCTCTTCTTTCACATGTTTATTATTGTTTGAAAATTAAATATTCACTTGATTAATTATATAACTCGCATTGGTTTTCATTTTTTTGGTTTATCCTTTGTGTAGTGTGTTGATCCCAGCTTTTTGGTTTCGAGTACCCATGTTAAGGGGAGACTTTCCTGTGTGTCCATAGGTAATAATGTATATGTATGTGGGTTCCCTTGTTACATGTATAGTCAATCATGGTAGTGATTAGGCACATATGGAGCTATGTGTTCCCATATATATATATATGCATAAGTGGGTTAGTGGAGACTGGAGGTGCACTATATGCGAGAACTCATAGTGATAGTTATGTTGATCTACTTGCTTAAATTATTGCATTTTATTTGTGCTGAATGAGTTTTGGAATTAATGTTGAAAATAATTAAATAAATTGTGTGATAAATCAATGTCCTGATTTTATAATAAAACCCCTCCAATGGAGGTGCACTATATTCTAAACCAAAGAGTAGTGATAGTTATTTGTATCATGTTTAGATTTGGTTTGAGCCTTTCATATGCCTCTTGTTGGTGTTTGTTTTCTGAATAGTTAATTTTTTTTTCATTGAATAATAAAATTGGCTTATTAGACTCGTTTAACTCAAATGACATTTCCCGAGTAGCCATATGCCTTGACCATGACACTTTTCTTTTCATGTTTTGAATATTATAAATAATATTCCCATGTTTATGTAATGTGAATAAATTTGTAAATGGTTTGTGTAGGGTGTATGATTATTTTTCATCATTTTCTCTCCCTTTAGACGTTGCATCATTGTGCCTCTCACTACAACCTTCTCTGGAGATCGCTTATTATAGCATATTAAATAGTTGACCTGTTTTTTCATCTTCCGGCAGGGAAATGGTCGGAATGTTGCCCCACCTCCACCCACTCCCTTCACTCATGGCCGAACGATGCTGCCCTGTGGCGGTTGATGGACCAGGCCAAAACGCCGCGATCACACTACGGTAATGCCATGATTTTCCCCTACTTCAGGACGACACCCCGCGGTGGTTCGAAATGATAGTTTTCCATGAGACTTGTGATTAGGGGGTCTGTAGGGGCAAGGGGAGGGTGCAAGGTGGGTGCATGGGGTGTGCGGGGGGGGGGGGGGGGGTGTTAATCCCAACTATTAGACTATATTTTCACATCTTCTTTGATAACATAGTCAAACAATGTCATATTTTAGATATTTGAATACTTTTTGGAAATACTTATGCACAACATTTTCATATGACATTATAAGTCATATGATTGTCAATGTTGTACAATATAACCACTATTTCCATATCATTTTGAGTGATACATAGGACTTCACTCTCAATGAAATACCCTTCTTCTTGACACCGTATCATCGAGTAGTTAATCATCAGGAAAAACAACCATCTCCACAACCACATCATTATTTAGTCATCCACCTTCTAAACATATATTCTCATCTTTCACAACTGTAATATGTCCACCAAAACACTCGTAAAGGGCTTCTAGTTTCTCACAAATTTGGTACAATCTTTTCATTTAATGCCTGAGGGTGTTTATATAAATATCATATCCAAAATAATTTGTAATATTTCACAATGTTTTCAATTATTTGAGTAAAACCTATGATGCATACGTGAAAGTTGTAGATTATTGTAAATATTCACCAATGTATACAACAAGATGTAGTAAAAGCTATCATCTTGTGGTTTGTGTTATCTAGTGATTCATGATACCACACCTAGTATTGATTCATGATACCACACCTTGGCCACTATGACTCCCTATGCCTGAGGTCTCCATGTGTTAACCAGGATACCATCATTCCTGCTTTAGTTCCATTCCAAAATTCCACTTGAAATGGGTGGTTCAAGGGGGTGGTGAAAGGGGTATGGGGGATGTGCAGGGCTGTGCAGTGGGGCTGTGCAGTGGGGCTGTGCAGTGGGGTTGTGTAGGTGTGCAGAGGGGCAGAGTGGGGTGCAAGGGGAGCTGTGCGGCCGGGTTTCGGTGTGGGGGCGTCTGTCCGGGGGGAGGGGTGTCCAATAGGGGGGTGCAAGGGTTGTCCAGCAGGGGGGGGCTGCTATTTGGGGGGTATGTTTGGGGGGCTATCCAGGAGGGTTTCCAACAGTGAGGGGGTGTCCAGGAGGGGGGGGGGGGGTGTCTAGTAGTGGTGGTGCAAGGGTTGTCCAGTAGGGGGGGGGGCTTCTATTTGGGTGGGGTTTTCCTGGGGGGTCTTTCCAGGGGGGTTTCTATGAGGGGGTATGTTTTTTGGGTGGGGTTGTCTAGGGGGGTTTCTAGGAGAGAGGGGGTGGCCAGGAGGGGGTGGGGTCTATCCAGGGGGTGGAGGGGGCTATTGTCCGGGGGGTGATCTGGGTGGGTTTCTCTAGCGTGGTTTTCAGGAGGGAGGGGGTGTACAATAGGGGGGGGGGGGAGTCCAGCAGGGGTGGTTAAAGGGTTTTCCAGCAGGAGGGGGGTTGCTTTCTGGGTTGGGTTGTCCTGGGGGGTCTGTCCAGGTGGGTTTCAAGGAGGGGCATGGGTAGTATATGCATGGGGGTGGTGGTGGGGCTACTTTCTAGGTGGGGCTGTCCAGGATGGATGGGGTGTCCAGGAGGGGGAGGGGGGGTGGTCCAGCGGGGGCTGTTGTCTAGGGGGCTACTGTCCGGGTGGGGTTGTCCAGGGGGTCTTTCCAGGAGGGAGTGGGGTGTCCAGGAGGGGGGGGGGGTCTGTCCAGGGGGGTCTAGTAGGGGTGGTGCAAGGGGTGTCCAGTAGGGGGGCTGTTGTTCGGGTGAGGTTTTCCTGGGGGGGGGGGTTGTCTAGGGGGGTTTTAAGGAGGGAGGGGTGTCTAGGAGGTGGGGGGGGCTATCTAGCATAGTGGGTCTATTCAGGGGGCTGAGTGGGGTCTGTCCAAGGTTGCAAGGGGGCTGCAAGGGGAGGGGTACGGGGGGGGGGGGGGGGGGTTAAGGTGCAAGTGGGGTGAAAAGGGGGGAGTGGGGGGGGGGGGGTTGTAGGGGCGGTGGGGAAGATGCAAGGGGCCAGCAGAAGTTGAATGATGCTGGTTTTTTCATGAAATGTGTCGACCTATAGCCACTATTTTAAACCATAGATATAGGTTTATATCTGCGATTCCTAATTGTGGCTATAGGCGATGGGGGATTTTAGCCTATGCCACAGGTTGAAAACCATGGCTTTAGGGTTGTTTCCATGGTTGGAACTGTGGCAATAGTTCTATAACCACTGTTCAAAACATGGATATAGGTTTTACCCTATAGCCACACCAATACTAGACACTGTTGTGAGAGCTGTGGCTATAACCTATAACAACGGTTATTGGGCCTATAGCCACGATTTATAACTGTGGATTTACCCTGATTTTGTAGTAGTGTCCTTAAAATAATTTTATCCTTGAAATTTCTAGAATATTATAGTATAAAAAGATTCATGTGGTTCATCATCATAAGTTCCTTGGGTTCCCACATTGCCTATTTCATCTAATGGTTTCTCTATTGATCTTTTACAAGATGAGTCGTCCGGTTTCTTATCACTTATTCTCTGGTATCAAGAATTATGATCGGCTCTTCGCAATAAGAAAGGTCGGGATCCAGTTCTTTTTCATCATAGGTGTGTATATGTGTTGGGTCAGGAATGTATTTTATCAATAGTGATACAACGAACACCCCATTAACATTGGAGAGATTTGGTAGTATTTCCAAATGATAAGATAGAACTTCAATTCGTTCTAGAATTTTGAATGGTCTGATGTACATGGGACTCGATTTACTCTTCTTACTAAATCTTATAACACCATTGCATAGAGATACCTTCCAGAAAACATGATATCCTACTTGAAATTATAAATACTTCCTTCGATTATCGACATAGCTCTTTTTCCTACTTTGAGCTGCTGTGATGTGGGTTCAGATAATCTTCACCTTTTCAATTGTTTCCTCAACAAGTTCTGGGACTATGAGTTTTCTTTTACCAACATCATCCCAATAAGTTGGTTTGCAACATATCTTTCCATATAATTCTTTATATGGTTCCATCTAAATACTTGAATGGAAGCTATTATTATAGGAAAATTCTACGAGAGGTAAATTCTAATCCCGCATACCTTGAAAGTCATGTGAGAAAGATATCAACATGTCTTATAAGGTTTGAATAGTCCGTTCTGATGGTCTATTAGTTTGAGGGTGGTAGGCAGTGCTCAAATGAAGTTTAGTATCCAAGTCCATTTGTATACTTTTCCAAAATATTGATGTCAAATAGGGATCATGATCCAAAACAATCGATAGGGTTACACCATGGAGTCTTAAAAATTCATTAATATATAGTCTTTCTAGATGTTCAAGTGGTAAATAATCTCTTATAGCAATAAAATTTGTTGACTTGGTAAGATGATCAATAATGACCCATATTTCATCATTCCTCCTAGGAGTCTTTGGAAGCCCCATGACAAATTCCATCATAATATTATCCCATTTCCACTCAGGTATGGGAGGAGGGTTCATGACTCCTCTAGACTGTTGTCTTCCTGCTTTCACTTGTTAAAAAACCATACATCTTGACACAAAATCAACAATCTCCCTCTTCAAGTTGTTCCCCCAAAAATGTTCCTTCAAATCACTATATATCTTAGTGCTCCAAGGGTGTATAATGAAATTGGAGCTATGAGCATCATCCGAATATTCCCTTTTTAGATCAGGTATGTTAGGAACAAAAATTCTATTCCCAAATTTAAAAATTCCATCTTCATATATGAAGTCACTCAATCTCCCATCATTCACAGCATTAATCCTTTTTGGAAACTTCTTATCATCAATCTCAGAACACATTATCCTTTCTATTATAGATGGTTTGGAAACCATTTGAAAAAGTATTAATGTTTCACCTTCATGTTTATTCCCATATCCATATTTACTAGATCCATGAACATAGGATCCCTTTCAACTCTCATCTTGTTAAAAACCCAATGATACTTTCTCCTCAAATAATCTTCCACCTTATTTACCTTTTTTGGGTGGTAGTGTATAGTGAAATCATAATCTTTGAGTAGTTAAAGAAATTGTATTTGCCTCATGTTGATTTCTTTCTATGAGAAAATATACATCAAACTCTTTTGATCAGTATATATCTCAAATATTTTACCATAGACATAGTGTATCCATTGATTTAAAGAAAATATTACGGCTTCCAACTCAAGATCATGAGTGGGATAGTTTTGTTCATGAATTTTTCGTTGCCGTGATTTATAATAAATAAATCTATCATTCTTTAAATGGACACAACCAAGCCCTTTCTTTGGAGAATCTTTATAGATAACAAACTCATCTTTCCCCGATGATAGAATCAATATAGGAGAATTGAAAAATATTCTCTTTAGTTCATCATAAAATTCTTCACACTCTTTTGTCCTATTAAATTTAACCCCTTTATGGGTGGGAATGGTTAATGGGTTTTCAAATTTGGAAATATTCTGGACGAAGTACCAATAATAACCTCATAAACCAATAAAACTATGGAGCTCAGTTATACTCACCAGTGCTGGGAATTCTTGTATTGCTCTTGTCTTAAAAGGATCAACATAGATTCCATCATTATAGACAAAATGGCCAAGAAAAGAAATATACAAAATCCATAATTCACAATTTTTAAACATCCCATATAATTCATTTAATATAAGTGTCTTTAAACTAATTAGAAATTTATTTTAATCATCTTCATATCTTTGGGAGTATACCAACCTATCATCAATAAATAACACTACAAAGTCATCAAGATATTCCTTGAGTACTTTGTTCATTAGATCCATGAAAATAGAGGGTGTATTAGTCATCCCAAAAGGCATTATTGTAAACTCCTAATGCACGTTCCTGGTTTGAAATGTTGTCTTTGGAATGTCTTCCTTCTTCACACACAACTGATGATATTCAGATCGAAGATCAATCATTGAAAAATATTGAGCTCCATGAAGTTGATCAAATATATTATCAACGTGAGGTAGGGGATACTTATTATTTATAGTTATAGAATTGATCTCCCTATATTCAGTGCACAACCTCATAGATACATCTTTATTCCTAACAAAAAGAACAGGGGATCCCCATGGAGAAACACCAGGGAGAATAAATCTCTTATTACTCAATTATTATAGTTTTTTCTTTAGTTCCACTAATTCTATAGTGGCCATTCTATAAGGGGTATTCAATATGGGCCTTGAACCAGGAATTAAATCAATAGAAAACTCAATTTCTCATTCCAGAGGATGTCCAAGAAAATCTTCTTGAAACCCATCAACATATTCTTGCACGATATGTAAGTCCTCTATTTTAACATTCATATCCCCAACAAAAATAATTTTATTATCTTCCTCCCAGATAATTGAATTTAGTAGAGATACTGGTGGTGTATCGATATAAGAATCATATGGTGATGTTTACACTCTAAAAATAATGTACTATTTATCATCATAAAAAATTGTAATATCCTTCTTAAAATAAATTTTCACATCATAGTCTGACAGCCAATCCATACTGAGGATTATAACAAATTCAATCATGGGTATGATGATGAGATTACTGGATAAAGAACATTTATATTCCTTAATGGGAACTGATTCCTAAAACATTGATGCATTGATACTTCCCTTAAGAGTTTTTACTGACAACCCCTTGTTAAATGAAATGGTAAATACGTAATTTTCGTAGCAAACTAGGTAGATATGAAACAATGCGATGATCAGGAATCTAATAAAGCATTGGATGAAATGGGAAAACTATTTAATTACCTGCCACCACATCTTTCAGAGCTTCATCCTTAGTATTAGTGATCACATATGCTTGTCCTTGATACCTTTCCTTTCTTGAGGTTTGTATCCCTGATGCAAAAGAAATTCATTTTCATAATTCCCCATTTCATTACAACTGTAGAATTCAACATTGAAAACCTCTTTCTTTCCATTGAAATCACGAGATTGGTGGCCTTTTCACCACTCTTTTAACAGACTCTCATTCCATTCAGGCAATTACTAGGGTGTTTCTTCACAAATTTACTGTAGTATGCATATTCAACTATTCCCTTCTTCCACTTATTTCCATTTACAAAGTGTTTATAATATCTCTTATTCTCTTTCTTTTCATGAAAGTCATAATACATAGAGAATTATTTTTCTATATTGATTTCACATGAGAAAATATCTTCGTAATATGAGAATAATTGTGATACTATTGCTCATTATAGAAATGGTTTTAAATCATCAGTTAATCGATCAATCTTACTCCAAGGGTTACATATATAATCTTCTGCATGCCTTTCTAACCCTGTAACGTTAGCCTCATACTTTGTGACATTCTCATCCTCCATTTTCCTCAGGCTCAGAAATTCTCTTTCCCTATCCGCTCGATGGTCACGATGAAAGTATTTTTATAAGAAAATATCTTTAAACTCTTTCTATTCCATGTTTGATACTTCTTCATCTTCATTTGTGTTTTTGATTAATGACCGCCATTGATCTGCATCTCTTGTGAGGCGATAAACTACCATGACAACTTTTTATCTTTCGCTACTCCCCAAAGCATGAAATATTTTCTCTAAGGAACTTATCCATTTCTTAGCTAAAAATGGATTTGTAATCCCATCATATGTTGGTGGTTGTTTTCTCATGAAGTGGTCTAACATTGATCTTCTGCATTGTGGATCAGGGTGCTCCATACGGGTAATGATATTATTCATAACCATATTGTGTTTTCCCAGTATGGTGATAAGATAATCAGCAGCAGTTTCATCACCATATCCACTATAATTATATTGAGTAGGAGGAAAATCCCTACAAGTATTTTTTGTGTTGATACGGTTTCCATTCCTTTCCACTAGGTGCCATTTCTATAAAATGGCATACACTAGATTAGTTTTTGAATAATAACAAATAATTCCAATCATTTAAAACACTTAACAAAAATTGAACAATTTATGGATATAACCCATAATGATAAAAATGTTTTATTTGAGGATGTATATATACATAAATCCTTTATAATCGATTGTAAAGATAATGTGAATTATCCTAATCATATCCCCTAGGAGTGTCGTAACCAAGAGTGAAGCAATGACAGTTGTCGTGTGCCAGGATACCCCGAGTGAAGCCCAAAACTCTTTGTTAGAGTTTTCACTCCAAGGCAAAAATTTCCCAGAGCCGCCTCAACCTGCACATATCCATACATGGATTTATTTTTTGGAAAAATCAAAAATTCTCTACATTACCAGAATTATAGGATGTTCTTATATACTAATCCTCAAATTCTATCATAGGGTAATGTTCTCCAGTCAGAGTTATCTAAATATATATTCCAATGATTGTACTAATCTTCCTCTGATACCAACTATAATTCTCCGACCCCAGTTTTCCAGAGTTGATGAATTATTACATACAATTGGCATGATCACAAGGGATCAAATCTCGAATGACCGATCAGCTTAGTAGCCTTAAATGTACTAGATACATTCATAAGTTTTACGTTACATTATAAAATGAAAAAAAACCAAATTATCTCTATTTAACACATTCATATCCCTTAGACTATCTCTATAGGTCATTCATAATATACTTTTTTGCATCCAGAGAAAAATAAAACATAGAAAGGGGTGAGATCAGATGCTCAGTAAGGATAACAATATAGAGGAAACATTCATAAATAATCATAAACAATTAAATAAATGTATAAGAATAAAACAAAATCCACTTAAACATAAAATTCATCATTATATGAAAAATATAAAACAAATAATTTCATTTACTTATTCACATGGAATCTCTAATAGTCTAATAATCACATATAATATCAATATCCAATTTCATAACGATGGAATGAAAAATTCTAGACTTCATAACCACATATTCAATGCCTCATGTCAATAATAAAAATAATATTTTGTCAAGACCTTGTTTCAAGACACTAGATTGTATCATGATACCTACTGATGCATCAAGGAACTATAGTGGGGTCCACCCGTCACTTACTATGTCAACTGCATTCCTCATATGAAAAGGTTTAAACATAACATAAGCATTAATATTAAAATGACCATATAAAATGAAAATAATTTATACAAAAACCATGAATGTTAAAAAAATAACACATCCACAATCAATCATATCACAAAACCTTGAGTACAACATGAAATTTTTTTATCATAAATAATCTACTTCACTCAAGTTTAATATCCATCAAAAGATGTTGACATAGATGAAATGAAAACAATTTGAAATAAGTATCTATTTTTATTTTGAAACCATATATAAGACAGATAATTATAAGAGAAAACATTTATTTTTAAAATATTCTTATAAGCTTTTATGGGAAGCTTTGACGATGTTATAAAGGTAGAAAATAGAAACACCCGCTGTATAAGTTAAAAAAACATTCTTACCTTAATTTTGTCAAAAATTCCAAAAAGTACCTTGTTTGGAAAGCAGAGGAAAGATTACTTTCAAAAAATATAAAGTATTATAATGGTATAAATGACTTTAACCCATAGTATAGTAAATTGTGAAAATATTTTGAATTACATTTTTAAGAAAACAAAGATGTGGAAGATATAGAGGTCCTAATAGATACTTACGTATTTACAACCTCAGATAAGTAATAAGATTGTAGAATTAACCCTTACCTTGTACTTTTCCTTGGTAAAGGGTATGTTAAACATAGGAATAATAGTTAAATAATTGTTATTAAATTATAAAATAATCATATACATAAATATGATATCATATATGATCTCTTAATATTGCATTATTAATAATATTTTTGTAGTATCATCGTTTCAGGTATTAACTAATTCGTTTTCCTTTATATGATTGGTTATATAAGCCATGATTATTAGGAATAAGATGTATTTTATTCATATCCAGAATGATATTATGTTCTTAAACATTATTTTTAATCATTAAATGAAAATTATTCTTGAATGATTGTGATGGGGAATGAATGCCATCGCGTTCGTGGAGATGGTAATCTATACATATGCACGAGCGACAATATCATTATATTGTTGATGAAATCGTATGTAATTGGATGGTATATCATATATACAGAATAACTAAAATGTTATATTTATTATTTTCATTAGTTATACTCATTATTAGACCCATCCAAATAATTAAGTCTGTGAATAAAAAACTACACCACAATGTGGATACAGTAAGCCGTACGTACACATGTGTGGTGACTTTGTCATTTATAGGATGGATAGAATAACGAATATGGTTGTAAAATTTTTATTATAACAAAACAATATGTATAAGGTACTGTATTTATTATTTTTCATAGAAAAAACAATGAAAGAGGAAGTGGAAGAAGTAAAGAACTTGATAGAGGGTGGTGAAATTATTACCTCTTCTTCGGGTGTTTCGTTTTCATTTGATCAATATGGATCTTTATATTGAATTTCAGATCAATGTAATGCCTCTAGATTTAATTGAGGGAAGTTGGGAAGATATTTGGGTAGGGTTTGGCCGATCCAAATGACTTTCGAGTAGTTAAATTAAAATAAGGGGAAGTACCCTTTTATAGGAGAGGTGAGGGTCACATTAGAAAAAACATGAAATATTATTTTACAATAAAATAATTTTCGGTTTATAATGGCTCCAAAATGATTGATTTATATTATAAGGTGGGTATGGGTATAAAAACTCTCAAAAATAGGTTTTATATATGTTTAGGGTAGCATATTAACCTTATCTTTTAAATTTAACTCTTTGTTGAATAGTTTGACATTTATCATGTCTCTTTGTATTTTTGTATTATATGGTAAATAAACATACTATAGCATGACAAGAGGACCCCAATAAGTTCATTATTAATAATTATAACCTTATATAAGTCCTTTTTCTAAACCTTAAATTTTTAAGAATATTATATCAATTAATAATATAGTACTTGTTTTATAAACTCAATCATGTCAGTTTGGACACTATTTAGTATTTGATTTTTTTGAAATCCATAAAAACATTATCACTTAGAATAAGATTTATTTAATAAACCATTATATGACATATTAAACTAAAAAATTAGTGGAATTCTTCAAAAGTCTCAATTTATATTTATTTGGATATTTATAATGTCGTCTATTTTAATATTTCATTAATAAGATAATTATTGTGTCATAATTATTTCATAAATAAATTAAAATATATAATGTATAAAAATTATAACTAAAATACTATTATGTAGGAAATATTTTTATATTTCTAATGAATATTTATATTGGAATTTATATTGTGTGTAACCCTATATTAAAAATGGTTCAGTTATTAAACATTGAATTTAACACTTTTAACTCTTCTTAAAATAAAATAATAATAAAAGTCCTAATCTAATACAATTGGACAAAAAGTATAATATTTTATTACACAGGTTTTTTTGGTCAAATTAAAATTATCCAATGGAATTAGGACATGTGTTAGGGTAATTATAATATCATTTTTACCTTTAATTACCCTATTTACTTTTAACCGTGGTAAATAAAAGTGAAAAGTTACTATTCACCAAAATTATTTTCAACTTATTGGACCACATTTTACTTACTGATATTAACCATGTCACTCAGATTTTTGAAATTCAACTCACAGAAGTAGTAAAATTATGGTTTATTCAAATTTTCAAATGCACCTAGGAGGTGGGGAAAAGATGGTAAAAAGTTCAGTAAAATATTATATATCTAAAATTATTTTAAAACAACTCCAATGAATTACATTAAACATATATAGGTATTATATATCTATTTTGACCAAAAATAAATTTAAATAAAATAACGAATTATTATATAAAATGTTGGTTTTAAACAATAACGCAATGTTTTCATTATTCATTAAAAATCGAATGTTTTCTGGAAAATACAAAAAATTCACCCTAAGGTAATTTTGAAATTCCATATCCAAAAATGAAGTCCATTTTGAAAAATAAAATTTAATCATATTTAAAAAGTGGATATTACTATTCATAACAGTGAGTTTTAATGGTCGTGGATTGTCAAAACTCCAAGTTGTGTACAATGCAAGCTATGACATTTTTCAAAGGGAAATATACCGTTGAAGCTTGGGGTGTTATAGTGATAGACCCCCTTGTTCATTGATAAATGTAGTAAGGGTATTTACCATGAGGGAAAACGCCTGGTAGGACCTCAAGGCTTCTACACCACGCCGCCACAGCCACCCCCAAGAGCAGTGCAGGGAGCCGTTACTCCACACTCCAACATCCAGATGCTTTAGGAGAATCTACCTAGGTGATCCTTTACTAACTCCCCTATTTTGATAAAGTAAGTAATATCTGAGTCCCCTAACCATGAACACTACCTGGGAGCCTCCAAGGAGGTCTCACAATGGGCTCTATTACTACCCCCAACAGATCTCTTAGGCCTAAGAAAGGGTGGTTTATATCTCTACTCTGCCGGCCCCGATTCAGTTAACCCAACACTAACATCAGGATAAGTATTTGGAATATTTCCATCTGGGGGAATTAGCTTCAATAGATCAAATGGACCATGCCACCCCTGATGTATACCATCATATCCATACCACTATAGAGCAGGGAATTATACGTTTTCCACCAAAATGGAGGCCCCATACACCCCACGGGCATATTGGGTTGTATCTTTCAGTCTCTAGCACAACCAATAGCCATCTTTGGATGAAACATGATGATTAGATCCATTACGAATTTCCTCATCATACCATAGATAGTAATACTGGAAGACCTCCCCACTCTCATGTTCAGCATGGAGTCCGTCACCATGTTCCCAATATCTATCCATGTGGGGGACCTCCTTGCAATGTTGACATCCATTCTAGAGGTCCTCCACATTCCTATTGTTCCCATTATAGAGGTCCACCACTTGTCATAGACTACACACAGAATTGTCCTCCTTGTGTCATTTTTGGCTAAAATGGGAGGCCCTCCCCACTTTATTCATGATCAGTATGAAGGTCCTTCTCATGAGATCATTTACAGATAGTATGAAGTTAATCCCCATGCCACACGCCACAAACATGGAGGTCCTCCCCATGTCCTCGCCATCTTATGTGGAGGCCCTCCCAACTCTAGCACCCATCTCCACAAAGGACCTCCTCACATGTCTGAAAACCAATATAGAGGTCCTCCCCATACCCCATTTGATATATTTTTGGGTGATTATAACACCATATCTCATCAGAGTGGAAGTCTTATCCACTCTCATAGTATTCCAAGTGATGGTCCTCTATGATTTAATATGGAAAATAATTGAGGTATTCCCTACATCCTAACAAAATCAATGTGTAGGTCCTCCCTGCCCAATCATCCAGTAGCATGAAGGTCCTCCTCAAGTAGAAAAAGTACCATACCTTGATGAACCATCCCTTAGGAAGAAGGGAGAACCATCACCACTGAAAAAATAACTCATGGAAGAACCATGTTATAGATGATCCAATTCACTTCTCTGATTATAAAGCTTGATGGGACCCACTGATGGAGACTTACCCCCCAATCAACTACATCAGAGTCTGAAGTAATAGCCTGAAAAGTGAGTTTACTCATCCTAAAAGTTGACATGCATCATATCTTTGAATCCATTCATAGGTACATGTAGGAGGGGTATAATTTGAACCCTTCTAGGGGATTACTATGCAGTCCTCCCTATCATCACCAATTTCATTATCTGCCACAACATGAGATAAAATATAGATTTTCAAGGCATGATAGATGATGAGAACCCACAATATCTATCACCTGCATGCACCAACCTTGCACATGAGGTAGTTGTCATCCCCCCATACTATAGGGACATGATGATTCTATCAGTACCACATCAGAGAGATGACCTAGTAAGGGGTGGTTAGTCAAATCACACACGATTTTCAAAACCACCTAGCCCACCACCAAAACGATCCTCATTAGTTTTGTTTCTAGTTTTTTATCCATCCAAGATCAAAGTATGGGACAATGAAGTGTCATATCCTACTTCTGAGTATATGAGATTATGGAATATCCTCACAGCTGATTAGTTTACTAAGATGTAATGTCCAATTTATTCTTTTTTACATTGATATTTATGAGTTCTTGACTATAGATTAGGTTTTCTACTTTTACTGAACCCTTTGGGTGACATATTTAATCCTCTATAATTATTTGTGGGATTACCCAAATAGACAATAACATTTCGATTAAATAATCCAGTCGAGACACATAATCGATTTGGTTGCAGTCCTAGTGGGACAAAATCCTACTTTACCCAGCTACCACTAGAACCTTCAACAATAATGTGTTCTGAGATTTACCATGCTATGCAATATTATCGAGGAATCATCCCCACATGTGAAAATCTATGGTTAGGGAATGTATGTTTCTTTTCACTTAAATCTCATCATGCGACAACCAGTCTAAACTGATGACATTGTGGATACAACTCTGGGCACAATAATAATGAATATGGATGATCTCGACACACCCAAGGTGAGGGACACTGAAGTAGGTTATGAGGAAGAGGAACCCCCCATAGGTGAGTGAAACATCATGTGGACACTCATAAAGGTATTTTAACTTGCTTACAGAGACAGGTACGCAGCCTCGGGGAATCTATCGTCTCATTTCATATTTGTAAGAATGCCAATAAAGTTAAGTTTCCAATATGTGCCTCCAAATTGCATGTCCAACTGATATTGTACAAGTGATAGAGGCTGACCTTTCAATGGATACCTTACTCCCGTAGTTATCATATAATATAATGTTTATTGAAGAGCTCCTTTATAATCACCTTGTATTATGTCATCCGAATTATGGTGATCCTCAACAAAATATCATCCCTCCTAAAATGGGGCAGTAGTGGAAGCCAGAATTCCTCCTCACCTAGCTTCCCCTAGTCAATATAAAAAATCTGGTGCATCCCGAAAGGGGAGATGTCAAATTCTATGGAAAACGGCCAGGGTATCTGTCACCACAACTACCTAAGTATCACTATAAACTCCTCATGATTGAAATTTATCCATTCCAGGGGTTGTTCCGCCATCCACTCCATGAGTTATTGAGGAAAATTATCATGTATATGAGCTCGTCAATGAACCATTGGTTAAGGATCCTCATCCACATAGGAACCTCTTCCTGGAAGACTCAATATCCACTCTCTCTACTCGAATTGAATCCTTGGAAACACGATAGGTGGCAGTACCACCTGATGGAAATCCGTATCCAAAATTTTTGGAAAACATGAGAGAACCCCCTAATTTAAGGAATCATACCTTCTTCCCCTTCAACGTGATGGGTGACCTGATGCAACATTTTTCACATTTCATATCAAGTTTTAGACCCATTTTGGGGACCCCATAGTAGCCAGAGTCCATAATGATCTATTTTTCAGTATAGAAAATAGAAGTGAATGAGTTCTTATGGTATAGTAAGACACCAATTAGTTCCATCTCTAGCTATGAAGAACTTCCCAAAAATTTTCTTTATTAGTATATCCTCAATACCCATAAGAAAAGTATTGAGAAATTCTTATAGTACATGAAATTTCCAGATAATAAAGTCAATGACTTTTTCACCAGGTGGAAAGGCTTAATGCACTCACTAGATATTGAACAAACTCAAGAGAATATGCTGATGATGTATGTGGGAAAAGTTAAGACTGAATTGGGATGTACCCACATCACTAAGAATTTATTTGGGTGTATTTTTTGGATTTTTTAGAAATCCCAACGCCTAGAGGGAGCACTGTAGTAGACGACATATGCACACTGATTACCTCCTTCATCTATATCAAGAAGAGACTTCAATCCACATACTTCCATGGTCACACATATAGAGGCCCCCATTCCTCTAGAGTTATTATTGGAAGAGGATACCCCAAAGCCTCACTTATGGAAATAGCCTTAGGTCTATCCTCAGGATCGTCATCACCCGTCGTAGAATCAGAAGACACTACCACATAATAAGCCAATGCCACCTAGGTGGGCGATGATGATCCTAAGTATGGACATAAGGATATTTATCGGAGATAGGTTTTAGGTGATCCTCTTCTAGTAACAACTCTAGTGGGCATAGACCTCTCATCCCATCTTGTCAAATTCACTGTTATCGCCATTCGTGCTGCTTGACCTGGCGAAGATGACGTGACCACATCATGATTGATCATGCCCAACTGTATCCAGAACACATTCATATAATAGTCAGTTAGTAAGAAATTCCCAAGGTTTGTCTAATATGTAATGGGACATCCCCAAAACCATCCAAAATCTACTAATTCCACCAGTATCACCATCCATACCTCTGGGCATAGAGAAACCTATTACTGGTACAAATATTCACCTAACATGAAAGTATGAAGTGATTATTCATATTTCAGTATTCCTAAAAATCTATCAATTATCTGATCCATCCTTCTATCAAAATATATATGCTAATACCTCGTATAATCATTGAAAACCCCTAAATTTTGAGATAGAGGTTGCAGAATCCAAGACATTCCATACATAATATGTCGAGCTGTGAGAATTCTAGGACTTCATCTGTTTTTAAGTAAACGATGAGAGTTTACTCTTGTAGGGGTAAATCCTCCAATTTTATATCACTAAATAGTTAAATAGTGTGGAATCCCACTGTTGTCTTGTTGAAATAGGTTCTGGAATCATCTTCATCTCGACCTGGACACTCCACAAGATAGGACTGACTAAAGTAGATATAAGACCCTACAACCTGGAGAATAAGGGTTATGAAAAAAATAGTAAAGGTAGTATGGAAATATCCACATAATGACCCATTTTAGTGTCTTGACTGGAATAACT
Source organism: Viscum album (assembly GCA_963277665.1). Lineage (NCBI taxonomy): Eukaryota > Viridiplantae > Streptophyta > Magnoliopsida > Santalales > Viscaceae > Viscum > Viscum album. The sequence goes on along the minus strand of OY728132.1, from coordinate 23,278,984 downwards.
AAATTTATGGTTTACTTATAGGATACCACTTACAATGCACTAACAGTTAGAACTATGCTCTATCTACCGGTAGTGGATCCCTCCTTATATAAAAAATGCCTCATGTAATCCCTCAACGGTCGAGTATCCATTATCCAAGGTGATTCTTGTCCCTTTACCTTTTTTGAAGCATTCTATATGGATGAGGATACTACTAGTGCATGGACAAGCGTACCTAGACCGATGAGGTTGAGTACACTATCACTGTGGACCAACCATAGACAATATTGGATGATTATTTAAATATTTTGATTCATTATTTGGAGGACACAGCACTAGAATTGGGACATTGCTTAGTCATTTGTAAGATGAGTGGAACTCCTACACCCGACAGTCAAGTGTGATACCAGATCCTCTTACACATATAAGGTATCAGGATATTCCCCCCATGGATTAAAAATTATTACATACCTATTTGTTTTTCTTAGATAGGTTAACTCGACACATAATGACTTGTAGCCACTTCTTTGACATTGTTAAGAATATACCCCCCCAGTTACAGGCCTAATGGAATCTAGTTGACTACCATTGTTTCCATGGTTTCAATAGTACATCAATCTCTTGATAAATATTCCACCACCACCACCAAATCAATCACTGGTGTTCCTCTATGTTCATTTATCTCATAATAATTTCTTATTGCTAATTATCCTTCAACCATGGATAATGGAGAGGATTTTGAAGACATTTCTATCAATTTTGAAGAGGGAATCTCCACCATCTTTTATGAATTGATAAAGGTGAATATTGGTAATGATACAAATTTAAGGCCAATGTTGATCAATATATCAATTCCTGTAGAGAAGTAGTGATAGTATGTGGACTTCCTAAAGAAGCTTCGTTTTGTGCTTTCCCAGTGTTTTGATGAGATCCCAGGGAAATACCCTCCTTACACCGCCCATCATCTTTGCATTCTTGTAATTTATTTTTGGTTCCAGTAGCCTCCCAGGGAGATTCACACATATCATAGATCCATAGTCGACATCATAGTTGATAATATTAACAATGATAACTTTATTGAGGATGTTTAGTATGCCAGGTGGATGGATAACATAGTTCCCTCTAGAAAAAATGAAAATATTGAACAGAGTCAGAATCAACTTACCAGATCTCAAATGCCACTACCCAAAGGATGATTTTCCCTTCTAGTGATGAAATTTCTGATCGATGACACCCCTGAGTTCTAGGATATCTTGTTTATTGATCAATATTGTTGGAATAATAAGAACCATATGGACCCCGAAGATGATGAATCTACCCCCTTCAGAGATCTTAAGAAAACCTTATATTATTAGTTAAGTCCTTTCGATCTGAAGAATGTAGGAGCCACCTATCTAGGTTCTATGAATAACATATTAATTTCATTCCTTAGGATTTTGGTGTAGTGATACATGGATGACTTGGTTGTAAAATCCTACCAGTTTTAGGACCATGCCAGAGATATTGGTAAAGTATTCGACTTCCTTCACTCACAATAGTTGATGATGAACATCTTGAAATGTTCTTTCAGGGTTACCTCTATAAAATTACTTAATTTAATTATCATATATAGATGAATTGAGATATACCCAGTGAATAGAATTTCTATTAGTTAGATTCCCCATCTAAGAAGCCTCTATGATCACTATGATTTTCAAGGCTAGTCAACCTACAAATGCGTATTTATCATGAATCTAGCTGGAAAGTGTAATCCCATTTCTAGGATCAGGAAGAAAGGATCCATATAATAGTGATATGAGGATTGATAGTCATGGAGATAATGTTTTATATGTTATAGACTTTGGATCTGATTCCACCGATCTTTAAAAATCCACTGGTCCTTTATGTGACTACCCTAGAATCATCCCTTGGTGACTTTCTCACCCATAAGAATAATAAGGGGATAGATAACAGTGTTTACTATCTCAATTGCATGCTCTTTCACATTGGGTCCATATATTCTCCTATCGATAAGAGATTCATCAAAAAAAAATTCATAGTACCAATGTTGTCACAATACCTAAAACATCACGAGATATAGCAGGCTTCCAATGTGGATTCCTTAAATTATATTCTGAACCAACCCAAGCCTATGTGCTTCCTAGAACATTAGGTTGTGATTTTTTAGTAGTTTGTCATCAGATTCATTCTAGAGAAGGCCGTCAAGGGTTATGTGCAAGAAGACATTATGGCTGATCATCCACCCCTGAAGAGTAGTCCCAAGATCTTGATATTCTAGATTACACTATCCTCTTGGTAGATCATGACATATCATGTTTGTAGACTCATTTTTATGTCACATCCAGAAGTATGACTGATAGAATGATCAACGATCCTAGGCTCAATAGAGTAGGAATTGGGATCATTTTCCTCATTCCCACACAAGTTATTCTAAATAATTTTTTCTTAATATCAGAGGGATGCATGGAAAATTAGGCAGTGTATAAGGATCTCATCACTAGTCTCGAGTAGGCTCTTGAAATTGATGTACACCACCTGCATGCAAAGAAGGACTACGAGTTACTCATCAAGCAGACCAATAGTGACTACATCGTCACGGAGATCGACCTCATACCATTTTTCAAGTATGCCCACAATATGATGGACTATTTCCATTCTCATATAGAGGCGACTCATGTTCTATGGTCACAACATGGTCAAGATGATGACCTTTTTCATCTATCCTCTTATCTTATAGATCCTGGTAAGGAATATATGTTCATTCATGTGGTTCTTTAAGACTTATCACCCCTATCAGTTTATATGATGATGAAAATAAGCTGGTAAACCATGTTACCACTATTTATTCAACTTTCAGACCTCTAGACCCCTTATAGATGATGAAATCCTCGATAAGATAACACATTTAATTGAGTATCTTTATCTTGGTAATCTTCCTTCAGATAGATATGAACAAGAGATAATCTATCATCATGTAGTTTAGTTCACCCTCTAGATCGGTCCTTGACCAAAGAAAACTGTCTAAAGACTTGTGTTTTATATAATCTTCCTCCATTTAATTTAAGGATGATAGATTATTCATGTTATGTAGGAAATCCATGTCAAGTCAAGTGGTACTCATCAGGAAGGGATGAAGCTCTCCCACTAGATTTATAGGATAGGATTCCTTTTTCCCACCATATTCCATAACTATATCGTGTTATCCAAGATATTACATGCATTATAGATCCATGATAAGATTATGTATCAATCTCCATGGCCCCTCCACACAACAAAATTACTCTGAGCCCTTTGCAGTATGAGGACTCAATATCATGGGACCATATCCACCACCAATAGCTCGCTAGTGCTTGTTTATCCTGATCATGATAGAATTATTTTCCATGTGGGAAAAACGGATTCCACCCAAGGAAGTCAATTCCTATTATATCATGGAATTATTGAGCTCAAGAATCATTAATCAATTTGGATTACCTCATACTATTCTCACTGATAACGACACAAAATATAAACCATCCGAGATGAAGAAATTGTAGCCTATGTACAACATGTAGTCCAAACACACTTCTCTCATCCATGCCAAAAAAATTTATAGATCAAGGATTTCAATAAAAACCACACAAACATTTTTTAGAATATGGTGTGTCAAAATAAGAGGAGTTGTCCAGACAAGATCTCCAACACTCTCTGGGCATATCGGACGATGAATCGTAATTCCACCAAGGTGACTCCCTATTTCATGGTGTATAGAACAAATAAAATCATACACATATAAATTTAGTTTCCATTTCTCTGTAAAAATATCTATGATTAGTGGAATTTAGAAAATATAGCAGATGATTGTCTAGCTGAACTGGGAACTCTAAAAAAGAACTGGATCTCAGCCTTGCATAATCTAAAGCTGCACCAGAATATGATATTCACATATTTCAGCAATGTATTTCACCTCTAATCCTTCCTTCAAGGTGACATGGTATTGGTTTTAGTGAATCCATTAACATTGTATAGGAAACCTCTGAAGTTTGAGCCCAAATGAAAAGGGCCTTACATCATCCACTATGTCTATCCAAATGGTGTCTACTCATTGGACACCATGGATAGAGAGAAAATTACTCCTCCCACCAATTCCAAGTTCCTAAAATAGTACATCATATCTGTGGGTATCTCATCCAAGAAACATGAAATTAAAATGTGCTACCTCATCCTACATGACAATAAACCACTGGTTCCTAGCTTCAAGATATTAAACTGAATAACAATGATGGTTCTTTCTACATGACCTTAAAAGAAAAATTCTCTTTTTATGCTTGATACTAAACTTCTCCATCCAACATGACATTAAATTGTTCCCCTCATTCATACTATATGTCATATAAACTACATAGAATTTTAGAACTACATATTTATTGATTTCTATCATTATGAGATACATAGTGACACCCATACACTCCATTTTTGGGCCAGAGAACAAACTATCTCATCTTTTTTCCTCTCCCATATGATGTTAAAATATATCTCAGTTTTTATTAAAAATGTGCCATGTGATGTTGCACCTCCCTCACCCTCAATCACGTCAGATTACTTCCTGGCACCACACTATATATATCCACTTTAGAAGCCTCATCCTATGGTCTGATCTCTATGACCTAATCTTAAGACCTATAGAGTCCTAGATCAATGGTGTGGTGTTAATCTCTGTTACCCTCATTCATATCGGGTTATAGTAGCCACAACATGTATTCTCCCTTTGAATAACCCCTCCCACTCTTCTTCTTTACCGCATGATGTTAAACATTGTAGGTATTCAAGAACTACATGCATCTTGATTCAAATACTTGTGGGATATGTTGTGATGACAATAAATTTCTCCCCTCGGCCCAGACACATAATCATAAACATTCATTGACCTTTTTCATGGGTCTCCCTTTCAGAGTGTATGGTGCAGTATGGATCTCCTTGGTCCCCCTCCATATCTGTTTTTTGCTTGTCCACACACTTTTTTGTGGGGATGAATATCTCTCCATTTTCCCCATTTCATGAAAATAAATGGTGTGACATCTTATTCCTTACCACATGATATTAAACTGTATAGATATGTCCTAGGATCACGATGATAAACTGGGAACCCTATAGTCTCATCTATATAAATGTAAGTTGTAATACACATATGGTTCAAGAAACATGACTATAAATATATTGAAACACCATTGAACCTTACACTAAGTTCCATCTTGGACCTCATCCCCCTCAGGAACCTAATCATTGAAGATAGATCTGATCCTGCATATGGATGTCCCACACTGGCATGTTTTAATGCGTGGTAGTATGAGACAGAAAGTATTGGATTATAAAAGGTCATTTTCCTATTTTATTTCAATTATTAACATTCCCCTTTACTCAAATTACCATCCTCTTCCATGTCTTAAGGGACCCCATAATTGTCAAGCTATGCCGCATCGCTTCACCTATCATTTGGGGCCAATGCCTTAGAAGATTTTGCGAGACATTTTGAGACAGGTCTTGTGTTTAAATCCTGATAAGCGGTGAACCCTAGTTTTTCTATCCCCAGTCCTGGTAACACGATATAGATTTTGTTTTTTTAATAATAGTAGTTTTTATCCTCAATCTTCATGAAATCCTCACTGGGTTCCATATATTGGGAGTAGTGACTCACACCTTCCACCTCCTTCTGTTCCAGTGGATCCCCAACACTGTTGGTGTTGTTCCTCCATTCAACTTCACACATCCTTATTTTGTATTATGTAAAAATATAAGATCTATTGTGCCCCCATCAGAGAGGTCCTCCCTAAAAGATGGGTTTGGTCTTTGTTCATTCCTATTCACTTACACCAATCTGCTCTAATTCATTGTGGCATAATTTCTAGAGTGTTGGAATCCATTAGATCATTCCATCACTCCACCCTGAACATTTAATGACCCACATTTGGATCCTCATCATATTATATTTCTCAGGGGACCTTCTAATGTCTTGGTACCATGTAACTTCAGCTCACCTACCATTCTGGGACAATGTTTCCAAATACATTGTATAAAAACATGATTTAGGTCCCATTTTTCGAATATGTTTAGAGGTTGACCCACAATAATTTTTCCCCATTTTAGGATAGTGATTCATATACTATGTTTTAAATATGGTCATAAGTTATCCTTTATCGACATTCCATACTTTACTTTGCCCTGAATTATTGGCATTATGATTCACAATTTTCATTTCCCTTTATTTGGATTGATTCCAACACCCCCAGAGTTAACACGCTCTGTCACAAGTGAACATTGGGAAAAGTGAATTGGATGTACCGGGGGCCCCATTCTCTAGGAATATTTTTTCTTCACCTAAACACTCTAGGTTGACAGTCAACAATTGTAGAACCATACTATTTAATGATTATCTATCACTCTCATACCAAATTGAATAGTTATGTTGTCGTCTCTTGTTCCCCCCCTGGAATGACTAACATGAACTTAGGGATTGATCATTAGTTTTTAGATAGATATGATCAAGGTGTATTAATTAATGAAATTATGAATGTTTCCATGCCCTTAGTTCAAAATAGATATTCAAATATGTTTAATAAGTTTGAAAAAACACAACCCTTATAGATCTGACCCTTCAATGGAGCCCTCTAGCTCTAACAGCTTTTGGTGTGTGGCCTCCTGGTGTTTTCATCACATTTTTACAATCCCTCTATTCATCATTGGATGTAGAATGAATCTCATCATCCCTGATCTATATCCGATATATCTTATCCGAATGATCATCCACTTTCCAAGATGCCTATCTCAACATTCCGTGAGCCTTTATGAGTTGGACCTATAATCAGGTGATGAGCTATGATTGAGTAGTAAAGAAGGACAGGAATTCGTGAACCTATTATTATTATAAGAACATGAGTTATTATTCAGCCTCCAAAAGCTTTCATATGCTATCATATTTTTTCTACAACCATGTAGCATCCAGGTTTTGGATACTTTATCACATATTCTCAATGAGATATTTATGGATTAGTGTATGAAGATCATGAGGATCCACCATTCTAGTAAATATACAATCACATCCATTTGAGGAGTGACCAAATACTACGCAGCAATTATGAATTTTGGTACTTAATGAAACAATTAATGCAATACCATACCCTTATTTTGGTCATGTGGCTCTCCTCAGCCATTGTTATAGTTGGAACCATCTAGTTCCTCATGGTCCATAGGTTTGTACTCTGGGAATATTGCAAACATTGAAACACTAGGATCATAATATGGCATTTAAAAATACAATATAGGCTCTATTTCACTAGGTTGGTTATCATAACATAACTCAACTTCGACGATTTTATTTCTGGTAGCCTCAGGTACCACTTGGTGTATGAAATTACCGACAACTAGGACTGACTGATCGCCAGAGGTTTTGTCTAGGTTGTTTTGAATAGATAGCTCTAGATATTTTGGCACCACTATTATAGAGGGGATACCGTATTATCTTTTATATTCTCTAAAATTTACCCACATTAGAGGCCCACAACCCCTAGTACTATTCAGATAGGAAATAAGTCGGTTAATCTGGTTATCCAACAACAAATATAGTATGTATGAAAAAAATATAACTTACCCAAGCTAATCAGTGATTTATCCTACTCTTGGGTTGTCACCATCAGGATACTGGAACATGGAACCCCATATATGATTGAGGGCTCTATAGATTTCAGGGTTTCCATCATACCATGTTCAATGTTTATTGGCCTGTTAGATATCGTTTCCTCAGATACAGATCATGAAGATTGTATCTCTTCACCCCTCATAGTTCCATCATCCCCATTAGTAAGAGTCTCTTTCATAATTTCCTACTGAAAAAACATTTGTTTTTTAGGATTCTAAATAAAGCATGGGTAAGGTAATAGTGAAGGTGGATGAGTTAAGGATTACTTCAATTGCTTCAACGAATCTCTCTAAGGATGTCTTCTCAAAGGCTATGAAACTCCTTCCTCTAGGGGACTCCCTTCATCAGTTTCTTCCTACCAATATCCCTTTGATTCCTTAGGTATTAGAATGTTCCCTACTAGTTCAGACACCAATAGATCTATAGGGTAGGTCATTCCCAATAGAACCTCCTCACTATGTCATTGGGTGGAGAATGCCTCTCTAGTGTACCTTGTCCTCCAATTCTTCTATATATTGCATCCCTTCTCTCAGATTTGTAGAGAAACCACCTTGTTCATGACCAATCCTAGCCAGATCATTCCCAAACTGGTTTATATTGTTCCATATCTTTCTTTTTTCAAAGAACTACTAGTTGATATCCCACATGTCCCATTCCTTAGGATAGACCACATCCTCAGTAATATATATGAAACATAATCATTTCTTATGAGCTTGAGGAGGTATATTGTGAAACCCTCTTAATGTTTCCCCTTCCTCCTGAGTGGATTCGACTATTGCTGTCACCCCCTCTCTTTTATGACTAGTGAAAACGTCCAAACTACTGTCTCCATTATTGCATCTCCACATCCATGATGTGCATCATCCCTTCCCCCAAGTAACTCCCTTACTTCCATCTAGCCTTGGACTTGAGGGATAAGAGACACTCCCTCATTAACCTCAATAGTTCATTTATTTAGCGTTTTACCCAGGTATGCAGCCTCCCAACTCTTTTCATTATCATAAAGCATCTCAAATGTGTTAGTGGGTGGAGGAAACTCATTCCTCATTTTTTCATTCTATTCATGATAATTATACCATGATACCTCATTATCCATAGAAGGACCTCATGGCATTCTCCCAAGTATAGGATTCTACAAGAACCAAAAATTCCTCAGAAATCGGTGTGTGGTGTACGACTCACAAATTGAAACACAATTCACTAAAAACTATAATACTCCACCTTATAAAGCTAGGATATGGATCTGTAGTTCTTCGGTCCCCATACATTCATCAGTTATTTTTCATATCTCTAGAGTAAATGGATGAAAGGTGAAGTTATCCACTCTCCCGATTTGTCTCAACACATCGTCTAGGACCATCTTTAATGGAAATATCCCCCACAATATTAAGAATCATTGTTCTAAGGACTGTTTTAAGAGGGAGAATGTGGGTAGGTAATCATAACCTCCCATGTATCACACTATCTAGAAATATAGAAAGTTAAGTGACCCACACAAGGGTAGCAGACTCTTCCCTTCACTGATATGCCAAAGCACCTTAACATTCATGCAATAATTTTGTATCATGAATCTAAATTCCATTTCAATTGTTGGGACATGTATCTATATGACCTACTTACTGTCCATTACATGTAAATATGATGTGGAACCCCTTTCTCTCTCATCAACCATTTTTATGAATTCTTATCTCATGCTGTTACGCTACTGAAATCACACCGATTTTCTAAGCCTATGTCATTGTACAGTGAATACCATTCCCATTTCACCGTCAAGGGTATTCACCTTTATTAATGTTTACTTATTGATTATAAAGTTTCATGTATTCATTCCTCATTCCTTTATCCTGGAATAAATTATTATGTTTTATGAATCCATGTTTTATGATCCATGTGGCACACTTATGCATGAAATGAAATGTTTAAGAAGGGTGTGCCCTTATAGCGCTGTAATGCATTGGGTAAAGTATAGTATCATGATACGCCATGTGAAATGAGTGTTGAATCATGAGAATTGAAGTGAAATGAGGGTCTACTAGTGATTTATGTGCAATGAGGAATTACTCATGCTCCATGAGCAATGAGCCTTGACTCATGCTAATTCCATGTTAAGTGTGGTTGCCACATTTTCATGTTATGATTATCATGATTTATCATGCCTTTATGGTCATGTTTCAATTATGCTCTATTGATATTCCTAATTCCTAACATGTATTGCAATCCTCATGTTATTCCATGTTTACTCCCTTATTGGCCTTTATAGCTCACCCTTTTCTTATGCATGACCTCAGGTTATCCCATGCAATGATATGTACGAGGGTATGTAGTGGTCATATAAAGGAAGTTTTCAATAAAGATGTTGTATTTTCATGTTTCAAGTTTTTATGTAATTATCCTAATCCCCAAAGACACTAAAACTCTTGATCTTCATTATTTTATCAAGTGAAGTTTAATGTAATAAATCATGTTTAAGTTGTAATAAAAGGCTGGGTTGTCGTAGTTGGTATCCAAGGATAGGTTTAGTTATTTTTGGGATTATGATTAGAAAACCCTAGTAAAGACTTAGAGACAATACTATGTATAATAAAAAAATCGCTAAGTTTTGGTGAGTATTGGTAAGTGGTTTATCAAGGAAATACATCCCTTTCTGGATACGAGCAGGTAGAGGCGGCTCTGGCACAGATGTATCCTAGGGTTAAAACCTGAAAACACCACTTTGAGATAGAATTGAACGAAAACTGCTGCATGACAACAATCCTTGCTGCACTCTTGGTTATGACACTCCTGGGGGATATGTTTTGATAAATTCACAAGCTTAGTATGAACCCTTATTAAGGGAATTAAAAAAATTCCCCTAAGAATATATGATAGAAAGTAGATCATGAAAAGCCTAGATTGAAGCCTATAGACTCATGAGTTAATGAAATAAAAGTTTATTTATAAGTCATCAACTTTTTTCTTTGGATTACCCTTTATGTGTTACCCCTAAGTTTCCTTTTATTCCAGCCTATGGCCGGTAATAGGAGGACCCGGGCTAACAACCGTTGTGAAGATTAGTGTGATGACTGTACTAATGAGATTCCCAATCCAATGGGAGTGGGAATCATGAAATTTGTCACGCTTCTCTCTCAGCTAACTCAAGTTTTTAACAGAAACACGGGTCAAGAGGAACGTTCAACCCCCCTAAGAAAGAACAAGTCGCTATCGAGAGCTTCATGAGACAAAGGCCTCCTACATTTAGTGGATCATCTGATCCCACGATCGCTGAACAATGGATAAACTCCATTGAAAAGATCTTCTCCATCCTTCAATGTTCTGAATAAGAGAAGGTTCTACTTGAGGCTTATCGTATGGAGGGTAAAGCTGATCATTGGTGGATGTTGATAAAAAATAAGAAGCCTGAGGAGGAGATTGAGGCATTGGAATGGAAGGATTTCTGGAAGATGTTTTTTGATAAATATTTTCCACGCACCCTCCGGCTTAAGATGGAAATGGACTTCCTTTACCAGAAGCAAAAAGATGAAGAATCTATTGGAGCGTACGAGACAAACTTCACAAGGCTTGCATGATACTATTCCGGCTTTGTCGTTACCCCTGAATGCAATGTTGACCGATTCTTTGGTGGGTTGAAGCCTTGCCTAAGGAAAGCATTAGCAATCCGTGACTTCGACAGCTATGAGGAAATTGTCCGATGTTCCCTCAAGGTTGAAATAGAGATCAGGGAATCACAGGGGTATCATGGGGATAAGAAGAGTACGGTGGAATTCAATGTTGTTGGACCGATGGATAAATCCAACGGTGCTAAGAAGATCTAGCACCCCACTTTCCAAAAGTGTGGAAAGAAGCACCCTGGAACACAACTGGAAATAATGGCATTTGCGACGGGGAATTTGCGTCGGGATCCCATCGCTAATAGGCTTTTGCGACGGGGGCCCATCCCAAATTGCCCGTTGGGGAAAACGGCGTCGCAACAACAATTATTTGCGACAGGCCCATCGCTAAAGGTATTATTTGCGACAACGATACTTCCCGTCACAAATATTAGTTCGTATATTTGTAAAAACTTTTTTAAAATAGTAATTACGACGGGCCTGTCGCAATTATTATTTTTAAAAAAATTAAAAATATTAATAAATTATTTTAATGAATATAATAATAATACTATTTGCGATGGGCATAGTATCCCGTCGCAAATACTATAAAAAAATTAAAAAAATAAATTATTAATAAATTACTTTAATTAATATAATAATAATCCAATTATAATTAAAAAATAAAAAATATTAATAAATGATTTTAATCAATATAATAATAGAATTATAATTCACAAATAAAAATAATAAATTATTAATAAATTATTTTAATTAATATAATAATAAAATAATTATAAATAAAAAATAAAAAATAATAAAATATTAATAAATAATTTTAATTAATATAATAATAGAAATATAGTTCACAAATAAAAATAATAAATTATCAATAAATTATTTTAATTAATATAATAATAATATAATTATAATTCAAAAAATAAAAAATAATAGAATATTAATAAATGATTTTAATTAATATAATAATATTAGAATTATAATTCATAAATAAAAAAAATATTAATAAGTTATTTTAATTAATATAAAAATAATAGGATTATTTTACATTCAAATATTAAAATAATTCAAATATTACAAAAAAATATAATTAAATTATAATATTATAAAATTTTAATATATATAAATAATTTAATATTATAAAATATAAATAATATTGTTATTCATATTAATATTGTTATTTCAAAATATAATATTATTAATATTTTATAATGAGACAGAAACTACGAATAGAAAAAAATTCATATTTTGATTTAACAAACTTTATAACATAAAAAAACTCTAATCTGAAGGAGGGGGGAGGGGGGGAGGGGGGGATCTGCAGATTCTAGTGGAGGAAACTCCATCCTTAAAGCATGAGTGAGTCGGGGCATGTACTCCATCTTCTCCTGCTATTGCTGTTGCCACTGACTCATCTGCTCCTCATACAGTTGCTACTGGCGTCGACGTTCCTCCTCATGCTGTTGTTGCTGCTGACGCATCTGCTCCTGCTCCTGTTTTAGACTCTCTATGAGTGCAGTCTGAGATCGCAACTGATCCTCATACTGTTTGGCAGAAGAAGATGCACGAGCTCCTCTCGAGCTGGACGCCGACATTGCAGCACTACCATAATAATCTCTGGGAGTCAGTTGAGAGCTGATACCAACTACCCAGCCCTTCTCGAAAGCATACTGGGTGGCCTGCATCCATGCCGCCTCATCAAACTGACAGGCAGTGGTCTGATCTGATGACTCAGCCTGACTCTCAGGCCGGGTGTGTGACGCTGCGGCCTCATATGACTGCTGTAGTTGCAATTTAAAATTAAAATTGTGATTATATTTTATGAAGTTAATTTTTATACTTGAAAACAAATAATACTGACCAAGATGTGACGTTGATGATCACCTCTGAGCTCCCCAGTAGCGGGATCACTATACATCCTCTGATATACGTCGTACTCCGTAATATCGGGGTTCGCGACAGCCTATAAGAATAAAAAATAAACTGATAATATTTATAGTCATATAAAATATTTATAAATAATGTACGTACCAGATGTTGTCTATGAGTACTGAATGTACGACTCCCAGCTCGATGAGTCACCTCCTGTCTCCCCCGATTATGCCTCCCCACCGATGATCTCCTCTGAAAGGCATCACTTAACCAGTGCACACATAATCCATCCCTTACATGGGATGAAATGTACTCTGGTCGGTGTTCTCTACATGACTCGTCAAAATCTGACAGTCCTGCTTTCTTCGTGGAAGCTTTTCTTAAATTGTGCAAAAACTGATGAAAGCGATCACGAATGGCCACCTCCCATGACTCGTGGATGGTGTCACGCATGGTATCCTCGATTGGATACGATAAACCCTACAAATAAATCAAAATATCAAGTTAGAAATGAAATAATTTTCAAAATAAAAATTATTTATTTACATACGTACCAACCAATGGCCGAACATGGCCAGCTGCAGATCAATGGGAATCTGCTCCCATGTGGTCAAAGGATGAGAGAAATAGTTGCGCAAAATAGCGCTGCCCTGTCCGACTGCTATATGCGGAAAACTGTAAAAATAATAAACATTTATTATGTGAATAGATTAATGAAATTTTAGTCAAATCCACAGGTTATCACACCTCCGCGTGCGTGGATCAAACCCAAGATGTGAACGTCACTCGGGGACGGGGTCAGGAATCATCAATCGTGCAAGACTGTTCCCCCTCCGTGTACTCCCTGGAGCTCCTGCAGGATGAGGGTCATCTGCCAGTAACTCATCCGCATCGAAAGGCAGGTCAACATCTGCCAACTCACGAAATGTGTCATCGTCCATTTGAAATAGAAAATGTTAATGTTGTTAGCAAATAATTGATAATTACTATTATATATACATATATATTAGTTATGATTGTATATAACTACTATGGAATTCTATCGGTGTTCATCTTCATCATCATCTTCATATATGTCAATGTCATCTTCATATTCCTCCTCAACATCTTCGATATCCATTCGAGTTCTAATTTCTTCATCTCTTACCATTTCAAATTCATATATGACATCAATAACATCATCGTCATGACTGACTCTTAAATGTGGGGTGTAGTCATCGATACTCATGTCTCTTTGTAAAAAAGATTGATTTTGAGTACTCTCTTGAAAAAATTCAATTCCTTCCACATCAGTGAAAGCACATTCACTTTGACTAAACTGATTGTCTCGAATTTTGATTTTTATTATACTCCACCATTCAGTCAAGTCTCTTGATGTAGCACAGTACTTTGCGTAATAAACTTCATGTGCCTGTTGAGCCAATAAGAATGGTTCATTTACTTCGAGAACAATTTTACATTTAATATCGATGATTCCATGAGTCGGATGAACCCGCACGCCTCTCTCTGTATCCAACCACCGACATTTGAACATGGTTATGTAATGTTGCCCAAGATAACAGATTTCAATGATTTCATCAATTATGCCATAAAAGTCAACTTCATTTTCTCGATGATGATATCCTCTCAAGCTAACTCCACTGTTCATTGTTTTTTTTGATTCCCCATATGCATGTGTGTGAAATCGAAATCCATTCACCACATATGCATTATAAGTTTTAACAAGTTTGGAAGGTGGGTTACTCAATATACACAGCCGTTTGTCAATTTTATCAGTATTTCGAGACTCCTAAAAATTTGTGAAATAATTATCAATATAGTAAACTATACATTGAATGAGTTGCTAAAAGATAAAGAATTTATTTTCCAGTTTTTGAAACCACTGAGAGAAATTTTTCTGTCGGCGTTCTTCGAGAGTAGCTGCTGTAATTTTTGGAATTTTTTTCTTGATATGATTATCATACAACCAATAAAAAACAAAGTTATTTACTGTAACATAAATGATAGAATAAGTGATATAAACACTTACAGTACAACTGATTTCATCTCTTCACAGTTGAGCAGATAAATACGTATGAGCTCTGTGATGTTCATCATCCGAAAGCCAGCATTCATAAACTCCACCATAACCAAGCTCTGGCTGGTTGAAAATATATAATTGATTGAAGGTTTCATTAATATTCCTCTAATTTCGTCCCATTCAGTTGTGTTTTGAAGGATACTCAGATTCAAAATAATGAGAGCAGAAAAAATATATTTCCTTTTGCAAATAAGCTTCTGCAATAGATCCTTCAACAGATTCTTTGTTACGTACTTTTTTTTCAATTTTTGCATGCATCTTTCAAATGGGTACATTCATAGAAACTGTACTGGACCTCCACATTTGGCTTCATATGGAAAATGTAACATCAAATGTTCCATTGAGTCGAAGAAAGATGGCGGAAATATTTTTTCTAGTTTACATATAATTACAACAACATCTTCTTCAAGTTTGCATAGAGCATCATAATCTTCTGTAGCCACACAAATTTCCAGAAAAAAATGAGACATGTCTGTTATGGAATCCCAAATCACAGAATTCAACAGACCTCTGAATCCAATGGGTAGAAGTCTTCCCATTATAACATGACAATCATGACTTTTTAATCCAGTAATATGACCATTCTTTACACATCTACCCAAATTGTAACCACAGCCATCTGGAAGTCTCAAATCTACAATCCATTGACAAAATAATAAACAGTTTTCTTTAGACAGTGTATAAGCTGCTTTTGGTTTCAGTAACCTTTCTGTTATGACATTCTCAAACAGTTCTAGTTCTGGACGCCTGCAAATTTGGGCAAGATCTAAACGTGCATTTACATTGTCTTTGCTCTTTCCTGGCATATCCAAAACTATATGAAACAAATTATCAAAATAGTTCTTCTCAATATGCATGACGTCCAACATGTGGCGGACCAACAAATCAGACCAATATGGTAAATCCCAAAATATGCTCTGTTTCATCCAATTGTGTTCTTTCCCAAAACTAGAAATATTCTATTGGTTTATCGTGGGACCAAAAGTGATGGGAGGTAATGAAAATAAAACTGATTTTAACTCCGAACATGATAGAATTTTTGGAGGTCCATCTCTTTCAACTATTCCTTTTCTAAAATGAGATATGTTTCTGTGAAAAAGATGATTAGCTGGAAGAAATATGAGATTACAGTAAAAATAACAAGGTTTCTTTCCATGAATGAGCATAAATGCTTTGTTCTCTCCCATGTAGTAAGGACATGATTTCTGGCCATGTGTACTCCAGCCAGATAACATCCCATAAGCCAGGAAGTCACTAATTGTCCACATCAATGCTGCCTTCAGTATGAAATTCTATTTCGTAGCAACATCATATATACTGACACCATTACTCCACAAAAAACTTAACTCATCAATCAATGGTTTCAAATAAACATCAATATTCTTCTTCGGATGTCCTGGAATTAGTAAAGTCAAAAATATATATGGCTCCTTCATCATAATCCACAGAGGTAAATTATACATAGTTAAAAAAATTGGCCAACATGAATATTGACTACCATAAGATCCGAACGGACTGAAACCATCAGTGGAAAGGCCCAGTCGAACATTTCTTGCTTCTAAAGCAAAGGATGGATGAACTCTATCAAAATGTTTCCATGAATCACCATCGGCTAGTTGATTCAAGCTTTTATCGGCTGAAATATTTTCTTTATGTCATGACATCATTGTCTCTGTATTATAAGACATGAATAAATGTTGAAGTATCGATGTAAGCGGAAAATATCTCAACTATTTTACAAGAATCAAACCAGACTTCCCATGTTGCCCTTCTTTATATCTCAGTTTCCCACATGTGGGAAAACTGTCCAACGACTCATTTTCCCCAGAATATAAAATGTAGTCATTTGAACATGCATGAATCTTCTGACAAGTAAGTCCCAAATTTCGAATCAGCCTCTTACTCTCATAGTAATTTGTAGGCAAAACATTTCCTTCTGGTAACAGTGTTTTAAGCAAAGAAAATATATGGTCAAAACAGGAGTTTGACATTCTGTTATCTGATTTGATAGCTATAAATTTTTCAACTACTTCTAATTTGCTCATCTTGCAGCCAGGATATAATGCATCCTCAGCAGACCTCAACAACTCATAAAATTCAGAGAGTGCCAACTCAGGATTTGAAGCTATATCATCCGGAGTTTCTGTATGTTGAACAGATGAACCTCCAACATCATGTACTAAATCTTGAAACTGGGATGGATCCGGAATCAAGTTGGTATCACCTAATCTGGAACTGCATTCACCGTGTTGATAACAAAAAACATAATCTGGTTAAAAACAAAAACGCAAGAGATGTCCTCTCACTTTGTCGAATGCGTCAAACGTTCTCAATGCACATTTCTACAAGGGAATTTTATTTTTCCTTCTGAAACAAATTTTGGATTTGATTCCGCAAATGATAAAAAAGTCTCCACACCCTCTATATATACTGGATTTAAACCAGAACCATTTGGATTTCTACATTGATTTATCCATATGCAGTCATCTAATAATGATTGTTGATGACCTCGTTGTTCCAAATTATTCTATAAAATATAAAATCATTACAGGTATTGAATAATTTGTTAGAAAAAACACTCAAGCAAGGATAATTATAGATTTTACATCAGACATGACTGACACAAACTTTTTATTGAGATAGACCTAAAAATTGACCCTTTAAGAATTGAATATGTTGAGAATAAAGCAAAACCTGTTACAAATATTGATAATTTTAATATTATATAAATTTTTTATTATTTTAATAATACTAATATTATTTTTTTCATAAATTTTAATTATATAATAATTACATTATTACATTATTAGTATATTTTATTATTAATATTAAAATAATATAATTTTCTATATTATATAAAATTCTCCTTTCATCTGTGTGTTTAACATTCTGTCTCCACATGTAATATTTTCATTCACTTTCACCTCTCCATTGGTGAGTAAGTTTATAATTTTGAAAAAGAATGCAAATATTACATGTGGAGACAGAAAACCCACAGATGAAAGGAGAATTGTATATAATATAGAAAATTATATTATTTTAATATTAATAATAAAATATACTAATAATGTAATAATTTTATTATTCCTAATTATTGGTAATTATTCCTAATTATTGGTAATTATTCCTAATTATTGGTAAATATTGGTAAATATTGGTAAATATTGGTAAATATTGGTAAATATTGGTAAATATTGGTAAATATTGGTAAATATTGGTAATTATTGGTAATTACCACTAATTATTGGTAATTATTAGTAATTATTGGTAATTATTCCTAATTATTAGTAATTTTTCCAAATTATTTGTAATTATTCCTAATTATTGGTAATTATTCGTAATATTGGTAATTATTGTTAATTATTGGTAATTATTGTTAATTATTGGTAATTATTCATAATTATTGGTAATTATTGGTAATTATTGGTAATTATTGGTAATTATAGGTAATTATTGGTAATTATTGGTAATTATTGGTAATTATTGGTAATTATTGGTAATTATTCCTAATTATTGGTAATTATTCCTAATTATTCATAATTATTCATAATTATTAGTAATTATTCCTAATTATTGGTAATTATTCCTAATTATTGGTAACTATTCCTAAATATTCCTAATTATTAGTAATTATTCCTAATTATTGGTAAATATTCCTAATTATTGGTAAATATTGACAAGTATTAGTAATTATTGGTAAATATTGACACTATTGGCAATTATTGGTAATTATTACTAATTATTACTAATTATTACTAATTATTCCTAATTATTTTTAATTATTCCTAATTATTATGAATTATTACTAATTATTGGTAATTATTACTAATTATTGGTAATTATTACTAATTATTACTAATTATTGGTAATTATTGTTAATTATTGGTAATTACTACTAATTATTGGTAATTATTGGAAATTATAACTAATTATTGGTAATTATTACTAATTATTACTAATTATTACTAATTATTACTAATTATTAATAATTATTGGTAATTATTGGTAATTATTGGTAATTATTAGTAATTATTACTAGTTATTGGTAATTATTGGTAATTATTACTAATTATTGGTAATTTTTACTAATCATTGGTAATTATTACTAATTATTGGTAATTATTACTAATTATTGGTAATTATTGGTAATTATTACCAATTATTAGTAATTGTTGGTAATTATTGGCAATTATTACTAATTAATGGTAATTATTGGTAATTATTTCTAATTAATGGTAATTACTGGTAATTATTTCTAATTATTACTAATTATTGGTAATTATTACTAATTATTGGTAATTATTACTAATTATTAGTAATTATTACTAATTATTGGTAATTATTACTAATTATTAGTAATTATTGGTAATTATTGGTAATTATTACTAATTATTACTAATTATTGGTAATTATTAGTAATTATTACTAATTATTGGTAATTATTTCTAATTATTACTAATTATTGGTAATTATTACTAATTATTTGTAATTATTACTAATTATTAGTAATTTTTGGTAATTTTTGGTAATTATTACTAATTATTGGTAATTATTGGTAATTATTTTTAATTATTACTAATTATTGGTAATTATTACCTATTATTGGTAATTATTACTAATTATTAGTAATTATTGGTAATTATTGGTAATTATTACTAATTATTGGTAATTATTACTAATTATTGGTAATTATTGGTAATTATTGGTAATTATTACTAATTATTACTAATTATTGGTAATTATTACTAATTATTACTAATTATTGGTAATTATTATTAATTATTACTAATTATTGGTAATTATTGGTAATTATTTCTAATAATTACTAATTATTGGTAATTATTACAAATTATTACTAATTATTGGTAATTAGTGATAATTATTACCAATTATTACTAATTATTGGTAATTATTGGTAATTATTACTAATTATGTATAATTATTTGTAATTATTACTAATAATAGGTAATTATTGGTAATTATTACTAATTATTGGTAATTATTACTAATTATTGCTAATTATTACTAATTATTGGTAATTATTACTAATTATTGCCAATTATTGGTAATTATTACTAATTATTACTAATTATTGGTGATTATTGGTAATTATTACTAATTACTCCTAATTATTGGTAATTATTACTAATTATTACTATTTATTACTATTTATTACTATTTATTACTAATTATTGGTAATTATTACTAATTATTGGTAATTATTACTAATTATTGGTAATTATTACTAATTATTGGTAATTATTACTAATTATTAGTAATTATTGTTAATTATTGGTAATTATTACTAATTATTGGTAATCATTAGGAATTATTACTAATTATTGGTAATTATTGGTAATTATTGGTAATTATTACTAATTATTGGTAATTATTCCTAATTATTGGTAATTATTTATAATTATTGGTAATTATTCCTAATTATTGGTAATTATTCCTACTTATTGGTAATTATTCATAATTATTGGTAATTATTTCTAATTATTGGTAATTATTCTTAATTAGTGGTAATTATTATTAATTATTGGTAAATATTGACAATTATTTGCAATTATTGGTAGATATTGGTAATTATTGGAAAAAATATTGACAAATATTGACAATTATTGAATATTGGGAATTATTATTAATTATTACTAATTATTAGTAATTATTACTAATTATTGGTAATTATTAAAAATTATTACTAATTAATGTTAATTATTTCTAATTATTATTAATTAATTCAAATTAATTTTAATTTTTCATAATTACTGCTAATTAATTGTAATTACAGCTAACTATTTTAAATTAATTAGTGTTTAATTGTCTCTAATTACTATTAATTATTTATACTTATTCATAATTATTTCCAATTAGAAATCAGAAAAAAAAAATTAAAAAATTTAAACTAAATAAATAAAATAAATAAAATAAATATTAAATTAAAATTCCGATGAAAACCTTAAACTTGATGTCAATGTCGAGCCGTTGTAATTGTAGAACACCACCAACTGAATCATCGAAGTCGGAAAAAAAAAAATTACAACTGAAAATCGTAAAAGATTCAGAGTGGAAAAATTAGAACGGTTGAGAGTTGAGAGTGAAAAAATTGTAATGGTTGGCAGTATTTATAGGTTAATTTAATTGCGACGGGCTTTTTTGCGACGGAAATCCCATCGAAAATATCGTTATTTGCGACGAGACCCGTCGCAAATAACCCCCACCGCATTTAATTATGGGCGACATTAAAACGGTTATTTGCGACGGGACTGCAGGCCCGTCGCAAATAGTCTTCAACCGCCGCCGGTTATTTGCGACGAGGATAGAACCCCGTCGCAAATAACCCTGACCGCATTTAATTATGGGCGGCATTAAAACGGTTAGTTGCGATGGGTCCCGTCGTAAATAATTCCTGCCGCCTGGGTATTTACGACGAGACTGCAGTCCCATCGCAAATAGTCTTTAACCGTTGCCGGTTGTTTGCGACGGGGTTCTATCCCCGTCGCAAATAAACATTGTGCGGATTGGCGCGCATTTCGTGCCAAACTATTTGCGACGGGTAAAAAAACCCGTCGCAAATAACAGATTATTTTCGAGGGGAATAGTTGCCCGTCACAAATACTCCTTTGCGAATGGTATTTGTGACGGGAATAATTCCCGTCGCAAATACCCCGTCGCTGTTAACCATTTTTCCTGTAGTGGAACTTGCCTTAAGGGGATGCGGAAATGCTTCTGGTGTGGAAGAGAAGGTCACCTAGCTGTTAACTGTCGACAAGAAAGACCTGCGGCTGCGACAAAGGAGTGGAATGCTCCGATCGAATCTCAACGCATTGTTCAATGCTACAAATTCAAAGAATTGGGTCATTTTGCAAATTATTGCCCTAATCCAAGGGTTTTCGGAGACAACCAACAACCTCCAAGGCATCAAGGAAGAGCTTTTGCCATCACTTCTGCAGAAGTGAACCCCAAAAATGAAGTGGTGACAGGTACGCTAGTTATTCATTCAAGAATAGCGAACATAATTTTTTATTTAGGTTCTACGCATTATTTTATATCTCGAATTTTTAGTAGAACAATCTCATCACCACCAAAAATCATGGAAGTCAAGATGTTGGTGAGTATGACAAATGGGGAAATCATTGCATCCCAGGAATATAAGTCCTCCCCTGTTATAATATTTGGATTGAATTTCACGGAGAACCTCGTCATACTCCCTCTGGTGGATTTTGATGCAATTATTGGCATGGATTTTCATTCCTTATACAAAGCTAACATAAATTGTGGGGAGAGGGAAATCACACTCCATATAGAGAATCGACCCCCGATTCTTTATAAGTGTAAGGAGGAAGATGAATCTCCTTTAGCTCCATTATCTCAACCATGGATATTACTACCCTATGAGCACACATATTTGGATCAGATGATTGAGTCCAAGGAAGAAACCATCTTTGATGAAATGCATATTGTGAGGGAATTCGCTGGAGTGTATCCCGAGTAACTGTCTGGTCTTCCTCCTAGAAGAGATGTTGAATTCACAATTTAACTTATACTTGGGGCATTACCAATATCCAAGACTCCATATAGAATTGTTGTTGTAGAGCTTGAGGAGCTGAAGAAACAACTACAAGAGAATCTGGATAAAGGGTTTATACTCCCAAGTGCTTCACCATGGGGTGCACCAGTCCTCTTCATCACGAAGAAGGATGGGTCAATGTAGCTTTGCATCGATTATCGTGAACTTAACAAATTCACGATAAAGAACAAGTATCCTCTCCCAAAAATTGATGACTTGTTCGATCAGCTGCATGGAGCACAATACTTCTCGAAGGTGGACTTACGGTCAAGATATTATCAAGTAAGGGTGAAGAAAGAAGATATCCCCAAGACTGCTTTTCACACAAGATACATGCACTATGAATTCATAGTAAGGCCTTTCGGACTCACTAATGCTCCAAAAATCATCATGTACTTAATGAATAGAGTCTTTAGATATTATCTCGACAAATTTGTGGTAGTCTTTATAGATGATATTTTAGTATACTCAAAAACCAAGGAGGATCATGAGGAGAATTTAAGAACTGTACTAGAGAATTTGCGCAAGGAGATGCTCTATGCAAAGTATAGCAAGTGTGATTTTTGGTTCAAAGAGGTCTCATTCTTGGGCCATATCATCACAAGAAATGAGATATTTGTGGATCCCTCCAAAACAGATGCAATTGAGGGATGGCCGAGGCCAACATCGGTAACGGATATCCATAGCTTCTTGGGGTTAGTTGGATATTATCGACGATTTGTGAGAAATTTCTCATGATTATCCAACCCTCTTACCAAGCTATCTCAAAAGGGGTAAAGTTTTCATGGAGTGATGAATGCGAAGAAATATTCCTGGAGTTGAAAAGGAGGCTTATCACTGTGCACATTCTCACTTTACCCACAAGTGGGGAACTTTTTGTTGTTTTCAGTGATGCTGCAAAGAAGGTCTTAGGCTATGTGCTGATTCAGAATGATAAAATTATATCCTATGCCTCAAGGAAGTTGAAAAACCATGAGCAAAACTATCCAACACATGATCTGGAGTTGGCGGTGGTGATCTTTGGCTTGAAAATCTGGTGGCATTATCTCTATGGAGAGAAATGTGAGATATATACAGACCACAAGAGTCTTAAATATATATTCACACAGAAAGAGCTTAATATGCGCTAGAGAAGATGGATAGAGCTCATCAAGGATTATGACTGTTCAATCCATTACCACCCTAGGAAAGTGAACATGGTGGAAGATGTCCTAATTAGAAATGATCCAGTGATTCAATCAATGATGAGAATTAAGATGGATACAATCTTCTTAGACTTGATGAAGATGGACATGGGAATCATAGAGAAGGGAATATCATCAATCCTTTCACAAATGATTTCTCAACCATCTCTTTTGGAAAGGTTAATGGATGCTCAGAAGGATGATGCGGAAATTCAAGAAAAAGTGGATGCTATCGAAAAAGGGAAATCCTCAGAGTTTAATGTTAATAAAGAAGGAATTGTGCGGTTTTGGAAAGGACAATGTGTTCCATCAAGTCCATAGCTGAAGAAAGATCTTTCGGATGATGCACATAGTTCAAATTTCTCTATTCACCCAGGGAGCACAAAGATGTATTAAGATCTCTGAGAAAACTTTTGGTGGGATAATATGTAGAAGGAAATCGCTGAATATACATGAAAGTGCCTGGTGTGCCAGCATGTGAAGGCAGAGAGGCAGATGTCTAAGGGGATGATGCAAAAATTGCCCATACTAGAATGGAAATAGGATAACATCACTATGGACTTTGTCACTGGACTTCGGAGGACATCCAAAGGCAACAATGCAAACTGGGTTGTTGTGGGTCGTCTTACAAAGACTGCACACATCATTGATATTCGAGGGGATTTCTCATTGGATCAACTGGCACATATATATATAAGGGAAGTGGTATGGTTGCATGGAGTAACACTATCTATTGTGTCTGACTGAGATCCAAGATTCACCTCTATGTTTTGGAAGAGTCTTCAACATGCTCTGAATACTGAACTGAACTTCAGTACGGCCTATCATCCTCAAACTGATGGCCAATCCGAGCGGTCTATCCAAACACTTGAGGATATGTTGAGATCATTCTTAATGGACATTAAAGGAGGATGGGATTAACATCTTCCTCTGGTTGAGTTCTCATATAATAACAGTTTCCACTCGAGCATCAAAATGGCACCATATGAAGCCCTTTATGGGAAAAGGTGTAGAACACTATCTTGTTGGGATGATGTCGGTGAACGTAAGCTGCTTGGACAAGAAATGGTCGAGGAAATGGTGGAGAAGGTGAAAACCATTTAGCAGCATATCAAGGCAGCCGAGAGTTGATAGAAGAGTTATTCATATAATTGTTGACGAGACCTTGAGTTTAAAGTTGGAGACATGGTTTTTCTACACATATCTCCGTGGAAAAAGGTCATGAGGTTTGGAAAGAAAGGGAAGTTAAGTCTATAGTACATAGACCCCTTCGAAATTATTGATTTTGTCAGGGCTATGGACTATCGACTAGCACTTCCACCTACCATGGCCAAAGTACATGGTATCTTTCATGTATCCCTCTTAAGGATGTACATAACGAACCCTTCACATGTACTCACTTCTGAGGTGGTACAGTTGGAGGATGATCTTTCTTATAAGGAGCAACCAGTGAAGATCTTAGATCGTAGAGAAAAAGTTCTACAAAATAAGGCAATGCCCCTTATCAAGGTATTGTGGAGAAACCAAAAGTTTGAAGAAGCAACATGGGAATCAGTGGAAATGATGAAGCTGGGTTACCCACATCTGTTTTAGTGTGGGAAAAAGAAAAATTTCGAGGGTGAAATTTCTTAAGGGGGAATATTGTAATGACGCAAAGTTTCATTAATGGAAATCCACCTTGATCTAATTAAATGTCTCTTTATGTTTATATAAAATGTCAACTTCTTTGGTTTTATGTTAAAAATTTTGACCATTGCTAATATAGCCGTTGAAGAGTGATCACATGATTAGTATAAATATAAGGCTTTAACAAATCCAAATTTACTCAGACAAAGGAAGCGATGGCCTCATTCAGTAGAATTTCCCCATACGAAGCCCATTTATCAGAGCTTAGAAAAGAGGTGGCATCCTTGGGCTTCACTATTGACCAAGCCCAAGATGAGCTTCACCATGTCAAGCTCGAACGAGACCGTCTACGGGAGAAGTGGAAGTTGATAGAAATTACCACTCAAGCGATGTTATCCGAGCCAACCCAAGAGTCTGTCACCATCACATGCCTTACTCTTAGGTCTTATACAGCTGTTTTAAGGGGTTATGTAACTAATAAATAGTATTATGTTCATGTACATTTTTTTATATAATAATGAATATAATTTATTATCATTATTGATACATTGTAAATAGTTTTTAAAGTACAAATGGTGTTTTTAGTTATTATTTAATTAAGAAATCTATTTTATTAAATTAAGGTATTTTTGAATTAAATAATTTTTTAATAAAATAATAATAATTATATTATTATTATTACATTAATTTTATTATATATAAATGATCAGATAATTGTATGAATTCAATTATAATTTTTATTAAGGTTTGAATGCCATTTTTGTCAAAACCTGTGAATTTTCGATAAATGTCGCTTTTTATTTTAAAAGTGAAAATTAAAATATTTAGAAAATTATTTAGATAAAATAAATGTTATTTTTGGAATCAGGACATCGAAATTATCCAGTGGTGAATTTTTCATAATTTTCCGAGACAGTCAAATTTTTGAGTAAAAATTAAATACCGTTTAAATATATAATGTGTTTTATGACATCATAATGACCCAATAGTGATGTAATAAAATAATATAATATTTATGTTCAGACAATATATTTTCTAACATTAAAATAATGTGATTTTGGGTTTGTTTGGCTTACTTTTCAAACCATTAATGGACCCCTCAAGACTTATTAAACACCTTGTATTTTTAAATTAATTTACATGGGAGAATGACTCACCTCCACATAAGAAACCATATTATTTTATGAAGTTAGAACTTTGGGATTATAAAATATTTTTTTCCTCTTAACGTTTCCAAAAATCATTTTCAAAAACCATGGTATGGTTTTTGGTTTGGATTAATTTAATGTAAGGGGACCCAAACCTAAATAATAAAGAATTCACTCACCTTTCCTATATAAACCCACCCAAGCTCCCACTTAATCCTCACTAAAAGCCTTTATAATTCGTCCAAACTCTGAACTACTCCCTATAGAATCCTCCAAAGGTGCCCCAAGCTCCCAATAAGCCTCTCTCAAGCCTCTCTCTATCCTTTGGATGCACACTTCCAAGTAAGGGGTTTTTCTTCCTTTCACATTTTTGTCCAATTTTCATTAAGTTGTATTGCCCTTTTAATTTCAATTATGAATGTTGGAATATTGTTTCGAACCTCCCTCATACTTCCCTTTTTATGTTTGAATGATGGGAGACCCCTTTCTCTCTCATTAAATGCCTCTCATGTACACCCGTTACTATGCCGAAATTCTGAAAGGAACTTCTCTCTCATCTTTTACATTCAAGCAATACATTTGTATATTGAATATAAATTCCATTTCAATTTTTGGGACATGTATCTATATGACATCCTTACTGTCCACTACATTTAAATATGATGAGGAACCCCTTTATCTCTAATTAAATGCCTCCTATGTACACCCGTTACTATGCCAAAATTCTGAAAGGAACTTCTCTCTCCACTTTTATATTCAAGAAATACTTTTGTATAATGAATATAAATTCCATTTCAATTGTTGGTACATGTATCTATATGACCTCTTTACTGTCCATTACTTATAAATATGATGAGGAACCCCTTTCTCTCTCATCAACCATTTTTATGAATTCTTATGTCACACTGTTACGCTGCCAAAATTACATCGATTTTCTAATCCAATGTCATTGTGTATTGAATACCATGCCCATTTCTCCATCAAGGGTATTCACATTTATGCATGTTTGATTATTGATTATAATGTTTCATGTATTAATTCCATATTCCTTTATCATTGAATAAATGATTATATTTTCTGAATCCATGTTTTATGATCCATGTGGCACACTTATGCATGAAATGAAATGTTTAAGAAGGGTGCGCCCTTATAGCACTCCAATGCATTGGGTAAAGAATAGTATCATGATACGTCATGTGCAATGAGTGTTGAGTCATTATAATTCAAGTAAAATGAGGATTTACTCATGATTTTTGTGCAATGTGGATTTACTCATGCTCCATGTGCAATGAGCCTTGGCTCATGCTAATTCCATGTTAAGTGTTGTTGCCACATTTCCATGTTATGATTATCATACTTTATTATGCCTTTATGGTCATGTTTTTATTATGCTCTATTGATATGCCTATTTACTAACATGTATTGTAATCCTTATGTTATTCCATATGTACTCCCTTACTGGGCTTTATAGCTCACCATTTTCTTATGCATGTCCTCAGGTTATCCCATGCAATGCTAAGTACGAGGGAATGTAGCGGTCATGCAAAGGAAGTTTTCAATAAAGATGTTGTATTTTCATGTTTCATGTTTTTATGTAATGATCCTAATATCCAAAGACACTAAACCTCTCGATCATCATTATTGTATCAAGTAATGTTTTATTTAATAAATCTTGTTTAAGTTGTAATAAAAGGATAGGTTGTCATACACTAAACCTTTTTCAGATCATGCATTTACAAGAACACAAAATGCATATCAATATTTTTAAAATATTCATTTTCCTCTCATGAATATTTTTATCCTTGGAATTAAATATTATTATTATAGATAAAATGGTCATCATGATCTCTTTATTAATACCTTCAAGTCTTCACAACTAGATATCGAATGGGAATATGTACAACTACCTATCATAGAGATTTTAAAACATGCACCACTACCTCAATGAGGTTTTGATCAACTTGAGGGTTATATTTACATGGTTTTATTTTCTAATCGATCTTGAGGTCTATTAAAACTACCTATTGGGGGCATGGTACTACACAAATTTTTTAGAAAGAAAATAAAATCAATAAATATTTTCATATCATCAACTCAATCAAGAGATACAAGAACATTAATTCCATAAGTTGGATTCAAATTTATAGTATTTAAAAAAGATTAGATAATGTCTAAAACAATACTAGAATAGAATCAATTATTCTTCATGGGAACTTTTCCCCAATCACCCATGGTGACTTAATGTCCACTATGTTGAGAGATGTCTAATAACTCACTCTTAAAAACCTATGAAGCCCCTAAAATCCTTCCTCATATCAACCATGACATCCCAAATTGTATATTGACATCATGAAAAGGAACTCAACCCCTATTAGAAAAATTTTTGGATAAAAAATCACAAATTCCCTAGTACACCTATATCTGAGTTAGTCCTGACATATCCAAAATGGAATTCCAAATCCTCATGGGTTCAAAAATAGAAATTGGAATCATATCAAACATCAAAGGGAATAGTTATTTTACCAGAAAAACCCCCAATTAAAAAAAGTAGAATATAAACATGGAATAGTTTGTATGATAAACACTCATCAAGGAGAAAATTACCACAAGTAGTTAGATAAACATCCCAAAGTAATAAGTCATCCATAATATATCATTGTATCTATCAAATAAAAGACCATACAAACTTTATGTAACAAGTGGACCATAAAATCACCAGTCACCATCATCTCTCTAGATTCTAATGCTGAAGAACACCCATGACCTATAAGTTGTTATTTTCTTTTTCATGGACAATTAAAAAAATATAAACACCCAAATATAAAGGTAGATCATAAAGAAACCACCCCAATAATATTCCACCAAATGATCCACAAGAAATTACAATTCAAATAAACCGTATAAATTTCAATTTTAAATAAAAGAGAATACAAATAAATATTTAAATTTTTTAGTAACATTATCATTCAAGTAAAATAGGTGTAAATATATAAAAAATGGATTAACTGGTAATTTTTTTAAAAAAATGGACTGAACATGAATAAAAGAGTTATATCTAGAATATAATAATAAAATAATAACAAAAAACACATTCATAAAACCTATTATTAGTTAGTTAAAGATGTAGGATCCTCACATAACTAATTAAATAATTAAAGATCAAAGTGTGTGAACATGTCATGAATACTTATGTTAAAGGGATAATCAATCAACAAACCATCCAAGGAAATCATGTCGAACATGGTTTAGTAAATGTTTTCATAATCAATCTATTAATAGGGAGTCAAAGTCCTAGTGTTATTGTCCTAATCACAAAATAACTACTCAGGATCATGTGTTATTTTAATCAATATATCATTGAAACATCAACTAAATTGGATTCAAGTCATCATACATAGTTCAATTTTCTAAATTCATGTCTCAAATTTACATTTAAATTTCAAAACCAAATCATTGATTTTCATCAAATTCATTCCATTCAAAATCATATTTCATTTGAATTCATTTATCTACAGAATAAACATCAAGACATTTTAATCCATCTTTTATCCCCTCACAATATATTTTCAAATCAAATCATTTATTATAAAATTACCATGTCTTCATAATCAATCATAAAATCATCAAAATTCAAGGTTTATAAAACAATGGAAAATACATTCTAAATCAATTAGGAAATAAAAGCATTAATTGTAGGGAAAATACTTCCAAAACTAAATAACATTTATCACATTATCAAATGATCAATCAAAAACCTATATTCTGAACCAATAATGAAAATATAAATATGAGGAGGATCAAATAAGTATCCCTTGAATCAATATCCATCAAATCTAGGATCCAATCCATCAACAAAATGTGGAATCATAACTCTCAAAGAAAGAGCTAATGGAAAAGATGATTATAAGGTAGAATCATCACCACTTATTTAGGGGAGAAAAAGCACATTCATTGGCATGTTTATGTGAGAATAATAGAGGTCAAAGGAGATAAAAAAATTATTGGGAGCCTAAAAAAGACACGGGTTGAAAAATATTTTAGAAGAAAAAGTTTGGAATAAAATAGTGTTATGGGATTTAGAATTGAAATGAAACTAGACCATGGAAAAAACCTAACCACCATGCCAAAAAATTATTTAAATAGAACGAAGCCATGCCATAGTGGAGGAGACCACATCATGGTCACCCATAAAAAACTGGCCTCCAGAATCCATGGCACAAACCTCACCCAGATTCTATACAGATGGGATATGACTACAACACAACCAATACACTATACTGTAGGTACTACCCAAATGGAGTAGAAAACACAAATACCTCCATCCCATAGATTCACTCTATGAATCATCCATTCCAAAATTTTTAAGAGGCATAAAAAACCCAACACTTGTCTTCCACACCACAACCTACTCTCTAATTCGTAGTTATGCTTAAAAAATGAAGAACCATAAAATTATTGCATAATGTAGCTAGGTCATCCACAATGAATCCATTCCCTAAATGGAATATCATCCAAAAATAAATATAACTCAACCAGATTATCCATTCAATAACAACTCTCACTATGGAACAACACCAAATAAAGAACCTATGAAAATTACAAAGACTCCATAAATTACCCAGAACTACCCCAACAAAAAAGTTATCATAAAAATAGATAAAAGTACCTAAAATATGGTAATTGGTTTTTAGAATCTATATAAGTATTTACATCATGAAAAAGTATGATTAAATGACGTAGGAGATGAGTTTGTTATGACTATACATGTCCAGTTAAATTATGTAATGTCCAATAACATTTCATATAAAGAATAACCTATTACTGCACCCTATGATTCATCAATCATGGATTGATTTTTTTCAGAAACCTCCATACTTTGATAAAAATACTAATCCATTGGTATATATATAATAGATTAGGTAACTTGAAAATATGTTTTATTCTTTGAGATGCAATGAAATGGAAATGTTTTATCTGACAATGTATTTTTGGAAGGAATATACAGATAAATAGTGGTAGATTATTCAAAATAAAAAATATAAGGATGGGATATAGATAATAGAATATATAATTTAAGTAATATATTATTAGAAAAACACTTTACACATGGGAAATAAGTGCATATTGAAGTGAAATCTCCTAATCTATGATTATAGGATGATGAAATTGTTGCGGATTATAAAGAAAACCATATCATTTATGAATTAATTATAGTGTGAAATCTTTTCTTTCAAATGTGATTATTTTATATTATACATAGATTTATCCAAGAATATGATTAAATAAAAATTCATAATATTTAATAAATTTAATTTAAATTAATTAATTTCAATTTTGAATCAATCATTTCAAATTTATCTTAGGATGAAATTTTGATAATTTTAAGAAATAATTTTTTTCGCGAATTGTGAAAAATATCGATTTTAAAAAAATATCACTTCCATGAAATTATAATTATATAATAATAAAATTAATTTTAATGAACCAATTTTTTCAAGACCAAATATATTTTAAATTAGTATAACATTCTTATAAAACAAATACTTTTTATCTTTTAAATATATTCTTATCATTTTGGAATCTATGTAATTTTATTGTTCAAATTAATTTTTTTTATTTTCTCTTTATCAAGTATTTACAATGTTACATTATTTTATGGGTTGGATTGAAATAAAAATAAGCCTAATTTTATTTAAAAAAATCCAATTAATCACATTTGAATCAACAATATACTTGACTTTATTGTGAAATCATTTTTATGCATAAAAAACATTTTTTTAAAAACAAGTATCATCTCATATTTTAATTCAAAAATAAAATAGATTTCTTCAACTTCTAGGAGTTTAATCATGAAAAATTGATTGATTATTTTGAATTATAATTATTATTATTATGAAAAAAATTTAACTAAAATTTTGATCATAATGAAAAATAACAATGGAAAATATTTATCACATTAGTTTAGACTTATATGGGTTAAATGATAAAAAAATAATGGGATGAAACACCAAGATAACAAAATATCATGATGAAATGTAATTAGTTATTTTTTTGGAACTTTAACTTATCATATTAAATATTATGGAAATTTGTAACCACTTTAACAATAAAATGCATTCATATTAGTAAAATATTTTAAGTTATTGTATGTTTGTCCCTCCCCTCAGTTATAAAAGGAAGACTATTCTACACCATTATTCATAAATATTGATCCATATATATAAGGTAATACCACCAAGAACATTCATATATTTCTTAACTTATTTCTTGATACCTTTTTCTTACCCTCAGATCATACTAATATAGATTATGGTGTAATACCAATGAGGAATTTCAAAGAAGAGGTAATTGTCTTACTCGACTCTTACAACGTTTATTTCCTATTATAGTTACTATAAATCAATTATATCCATTCTATCATAATTAATATAGTATATCTCATAATTTGTTATGTTTTTATGATTATGGGTTAACCATTTTCCACCACCTCTCAATCCTATGTAAAACTATAACATCACTCATCCGTATGTATGACCTATTATCTCCTCATTGTAATGTAATTCATTTTTTTCCATAGATTTACTTAGACTTTTATAAATATGGAATTAATTATAAATATATATTTATATGTCATTAAAATAATTATTATTCGAGAAAATTATTATGTCATCAACCTTCTTACCCTTCCATCGGCTGGAAAGTTATAACATAGATCATTCATACGTGTGAACTACCACCTCCATGAAGTAACGTGATTCATTATTCCATTAAAACCATGAATGGTTGGTTAATAAACCTTATATAATGAATAAAAACATCATTCATGAAATTATTATAATTCAAGAAATAATTTAACAGTTTCATTAACCCTTTAACCATGTATAATAAAATGAAGTAATTTTTAATAAATTTACTGAATAACCTTAATGTGGTAGACATTAGAAAATAACTACTCGATGAATTGATTTAAAATGATGATAGGGGGACCTTAAAATTTATAATATAGATAAAAAATCTCTTATGAAGTTATTTAAAAAATTTTAATTCATTATACTGGAGTATCAATGAAGTACAACTATTTGATGACCCAAGGTAAGGGATTTTTATTATAATTTTATTTTATTTTAGGATTTATTTTATTAATATTTTTTTAGTGAAGTTGTATGATACTCATCCTTTATACCAAGTTAATTTTATTTTAATATGCTTATATTGGGTTTAAGAAGTTGATATTTTATTTCTCCTCTTATTTGCTCAATATTTAACATGTACGTTACAAGTAAGGTATTTTCTTTTAAAAATATTATTTTAATGTTTTCAACCCATATATTTTTCTTTATAGTCGAGTTTCATTAAAATTATTCAACGTTGTTCCTAATGAGTATTAAAAGGGTGATAATGTCATTTTAAGGAAATTTTTAATTTATTTAAAAAGGATTAAAAATTAATCAATTAAAACATTTCACTATGGGTTATTTAAAAAAAATCAGTAGTGAAAAAGAATGTTTTTATGATAGAAAACATGAATTTACTTTCCTTCCTTCATAACCAATATATATTTTCAAGTATTATTTATAGGTTTAATACCCTTCTTGTAATTAAAGAAATTTTGAAAGTGATTTATAACTATCTTATTACACAAATTCATAAGGATGTTTTTGTTAAGTTTTGATTCAATTATCTTTTAAAAGGTCTTAGTTTTACAATAAATCCATTGTTTATAATGAATTTATTTTCCTCTATAATTTTATAATGCTAATGTATTATACCATATTTGAAATTATTCACTTTATTGTGATCATGTTCTCTTCCTCACTTAAATATTCATTGGACGTTACTTTTCTCCATTATGTGAATATTTTAAAATACATGAATGATTTTAGAATCATTTATGTTAATCTGGTGATGTTTTTCTTTTATATTATTTATATATATATTTTCAATTGAAGGATTCTTATTAAGTATGTCATTTCATTCTCTACAGAAATGTAAATGTTTTCTATCCTTTATTCAATATGTATAATTATGGAATTATAAAGAATTTTGATAATTAATTTTATTGATAATTCAAAATACGAGGAATGTATAATATTTCCATATGATTAGTGAGGGAAATATATATATATATATATATCCCTTCAGTGCATCAATAGGTCCCATGAGACAAAAGGTAGCCAGGCTATATTATATAGGAATTTGGATTACACAAACCCATTTAATAAGACCGATGATTTGGTTGAGAGGCCTTGATTGGAGGATTCATGATAAATTCATTTAGGTCTTCATGTAATGTTCATGAATTTTTGGATTTATGAATTTTATTTATTTAGAATTTAGTTTCCATTATGCTTTTTATTGAAATGTTGATACTAGTTATGGGAGTTTATTGGATTTAATTTTTTGAACGAATGAAATGTGACTTGATTATCTAGTTTTCTATATCGATTATACCTTTTTTACTCATGATAGATTTCATTATATGTAACCCTTACCAAGAATATGAGGTCACACTTATTTTTTCCTTATCCTAGGATATGAAGAATGGTATTATGAATTACCTTCAAGGATACAAGATTATTTCTTATGCGTTGTTTGATTTCTAACGAAATATGGGAATAAAGTATGTATCTATTATTCAAGATTACTAAACTGATAGATCATAGGTGTAATAATACCTTTTATAATGTTCTAGTATGTTAAATTAAACACCATCTATAGGTTACAATAGTTGGTGTGTTATAGTTTTTATTATGGAATTTTAGTAGGATCCATGGGAACATGATATTAAATGAACGTAGCTAACATGATAATTATGATAATCCATTAGGGAATTTGAGAAATTTTACCATTATATAGTTTTTTATTTTATGGAATAATATTCATGATGATTATGAGATGGCTCATTGGGTTATATTGTTTAGAGATAGCACCTAGTTAAATAATGGGAATAAACCCAAATAGTCAATGTAGGGATTTTCCTCTCGGGAAAGCCAATATAGTAGGTGTTAGACACGAGAGGTTCATGACCATATTAATGTTTTATACTGAGGTTATGATGAATAAAATTTCCCATATGAAGAATCCTATTATCTCATATCAAAATTTACATTTTTTGGAGAACATCTTACTATAAAATCCTCAATATATTAATGGAACTATTAATCCATTTATAGTTTAGAAAAGGGATAAGTCTCTAAAAAGATATTTATTTCTTTGGTAAGTAATAAAATGGAAATAGTTATTTTGGAAGTGTCTTGTCTTAAGGTAGATGTTGATCAATGGTGGTGAACTATCATAACCACTAAACATATTCATAAAATATAATTCATGTAATGATGATATTTTAAATTGAAATTATATAGGAAATAATTCACTCAAGAATAGAGATTTGAACATGAGATAATGTTCCTCACTTTAGAGTAGAAGAAAAAAAAAATCAAATTTTGAGTAGTATAAGAATTAATTTACAATATTATCATGGGTTGATGTGCACTAGATATATAATACAAAAAGCAATATTAACCATATATTTGATAGGCTTATGTTGAATTTTCAAAAATCACATGTTTCTCCAAAACAAATAACCATATGATGATATAATATCAAGTTCAATCAAGATAAAGAAATAATTTTCTAGGTATTATATCTTAAATAGAAATCAATAAATTTTATTGTTAGATAAAAAAATGAAAAACTAAATATGTCAATAAGGAATAAAGGGAACTTGTGATTTCCAACATGTGATAATTTTGGAAAGAAACATCTAGGTAACTGCTGAATGAAAACTAGAGTTTGTTTCATTTGTGGAGAAATGTGTAATCAGGCTCATGAATGAATGTGAAATAAAGTCACCAATACAATATATAGCTTCATCTATAATGATATGTGGAATAATTTAAAAAAATTATCTTAAGTGATATGGGATCCTCCCACAAAAGATGCCAAGGGGAGAAGTCCAAACTGATATGATTATTAAAAATGATGTTGAACATTCAAGATATTAAGTGAGATGTAATTTGATTAAAACCTCAAAATTTAGATAATGATCAATTTAATCATGGATATTAACACTATTTTATACATTGTGTCTTTTACATAAAAATTAGTTAATTTTCTAAAATCATAAGTAGAGTGTTTTTAATTAGGACTACTAGTAAAATGATTTCTTACTCAATGATATTTTAGTTAGTTCTAATTACAATACATTGAAAAACCACATTTTAATTGATTTTATACATATTATAGACTTTTTATTAATCATTAGTAGGTATTTAACAATAATATTTAATGAAAAAATTTATTTCCAAAAGAAAGATATTATGATTTTTGATAGATATGTTCAATACATTATCATTAGAGGGGAGGCTATATCATCAAAATTTTGTTGAGATGAAATTCTATTTTATATTCTTAATGAAATTACAAGTCAATAAGAGGATAATAAAAATATGAATGGGAAGGGTATCCTTATAATAGAGCATGTACATATTGTGAGAGAATATATTGATGTGTTTCTTTAAGACCAAACCAAAAATAAACCAAAGATTGTATTTGAGTTTTCTGTTGATATTATACATGATTAAAACCATATATCTAAGACTCCATTTAGGAGATCCTCAATGGAATTATTATAGTTGGGAAACAACTATAATATTAGTGTGATAAGGGATTTATAGGACTTAGTGTTTTACAATGGGGAGATTCTATTCTATTTGTTAAGAATAAATATGGTTATATGAGGCTGGACATTGTTTATTAAGAAAAAAAACTTCATTACGATAAATAAAAATAATCATATAAATCATAATAGTGTCTGTTTTATCAAATTCATGAATTTTAATATTTTTCAAAGATTTATATTTGTTCTAGGTATCTTTAACTAGGATTAATTATGTATGATATTCTAAATATTACATTTCATACAATGTATGTAATTATAAATGTACAATAGTTCCCTTGGGATTAACTAACACACACAATATTTTTATGGATATGATGAAAAAATTATTATGGGATAATATTGACAATTTTATTGTATTTATTGGTGATATGTTGATTTAAAATAAAATATATTATGAGCATAATTTTAATTTAGAGAACATACTTTATACTCCTAAACAAAATGAGTTATATGGAAATTTAATAAAATATGAATTCTAGATTCAATAAAAATTTCTTTTCATGGTCATATTTTCTCTATAGATGGAATATTAGTTAACCCTTCAAGTAAAAATGAAATTATTGAATATTTAAAACCAATTAATATAACCCAAGTATATATTTTCCATAGTTTAGTAGGTCACTATCGAAGATTCACTCAAAATATTTCTCTATTAGCTATCACTTTAACTAAGTTAACATGTAATGGGATTAAGCTCACATAGTTAGAAGAATGTAAAATATTATTGAAGAATTATAGAGTATATTGGTAAATTCACCAATATTGAATTTACCAATGGTAAGTGATGAATTTATGATATACAATGATTCACAGAAGATGGGATTGGGATGCGTCCTTATATATAATAATATATCTTTTTCTATTTATAAAATTAGTTTATGATTAATGAAAATAATTATCTAAGCAATGATCTAGAGTTGGAATCCATAAGTATTGTTATAAAGATTTAGAGGCATTTTATATATGGTGAATGATGTGAAATATATACAGATAAAAAAAAATTTAAATAAATATTCTCACCAAATGATATCTACATGAGGGAAAGAGGTGACAAAAACTACTCAAGGAATATGATTAGTCTATACGATACAACACCAAGAATTAAAATAAGGTAGATAATTCATCGAGTTGCAATGATCATGTGATTTTGAATAAAATTTTTATTGAGAAAGTTCTGATATTCCTGGATTTCTTAAACTTGGATATGATAATAATTAAGGAAGGGGAAATGACACATATATTCCATCTTATTTCCAACCCATCCTTATTGTATGAAATAAAATGTTTCTATATTTATGATAATTATAATAATAATAATTAAATAAAATTTGTGAATGATGGGATGTTTCTAGAAATCATATATGAATATGGAATATTGAAATTTGGAAATCGGTTATGTGTTCTATAAATGCATGAGCTAAAAAGAATTATTTTATGAAGCTTATAGATCAAATTTTTATAGGCACCCTAGTAGCACGAAAATGTATTAGGACTAGGATAAAACTTTTCAGTGGGATGATATGAAATGGTAAATTTCATTCAATGTTTAATGATTCTTGTTTTATCCTTATTTAAAATTTATGAGACGTCATCTTAAATGAGTTATGAAGCCTTTACCTATTTTTTATTGTAATGTGATGATATTACAATGGGATTTGTCACTAAATTGTAAAAGAACATAGAAAATAATGATTTCATATGGGTTATTACTTATCCTCAAACCATATATTTTTATTCCCTTATTATGATGGAATATCTGCCACTTAAGAGCCTGAAAAGGATCTATATTAATGATTTGGTGAGACTTCATGGTGAAACTCTTTTGATTATATCTGATCATGACCCATGACTTGAATTTGGATATTAGAAAAATCTTATAAAGATTCAGGACACATAGATATGTTTGAGGACTACATATCATCCCCAAGTAGATTGTAATGACCCCAAATACGGTATCATATAGTAAGTGTATTTTATATTACATTAGAACTAGATTCTAGCGATCTCATCCAAAAGGACCAAATATTTTAGTTGTCAT
Source organism: Viscum album (assembly GCA_963277665.1). Lineage (NCBI taxonomy): Eukaryota > Viridiplantae > Streptophyta > Magnoliopsida > Santalales > Viscaceae > Viscum > Viscum album. Next base: position 23,239,526 of record OY728132.1, on the reverse strand, counting down.
GACAAAATATATACATACAATATTCCAATATTACATGGAAATATAAAATAAATAGAATAATAATGATATTGATTCATTGATATTATTAATAATATGCTTCATGATATCACACCGAAATGAAAAAATATAAAGTATTAGATCATATGCTCACTAAGGGTTATGTAAAATGGAATTTATCATGAATAAATATTAAATAAATAATATGGAAAGGTAAATAAAAGAAAAAACATTCTATTCCACCAATAACTTAATAACAAAATTAATCTATGAATAATATCATTGTAGTAATATTAAGGATAATAATAACTGGGTTTTCAATGAAGAAATTTATTAATATTGGACATCTTGATTTTATACATCATGATTGTATTACTATCGAGACCTTATTATAAGACTATATAAACAATGTGTTTGTATAGACAAAAAACCATTTAATATGGCTAGCTAACCAGTTTGTCTCACAAGACCTAACAATGAATTGGGGGGATGTATATTTATGGTCCCCACCCATCATTTCATTTCCAATGAAATCATAAAATATTTATTCATCTATTTAATTTATAATTAATATTCTATATGAATAAATGTATTTGTTGAATGTTGAATATGGAATATCAATATTTCCTAGTAAATCAAAAAAAATCAATTAAAAATTCATTTGTAGAAATGGTATAAAATTTAGGCATTATTGATATCAATGATATAAATAAAAAATATATTTTAGAGAATTTTAATTTCCAATGATCATATGAAATTGAATGTTTCAATATAAAATTAATAGAAACGACACTATTAAGAGATAAAAAGTTGACTATCAATTACTCATAAAAATATATATTATAGATTAATAAAATATTTTATTAAATAAGAGGAATTAGAATATAAACTATTGAAATAATTTTTAATAAATATTTTTATTTCTGAAATCATTTAAAACTTTTTGATGAAGAAAAATTTCATAAAAGAGTTATGTCAAAAAGAAAATCAATTAACACCAGGTGAGTTAAAAAACTTTCATTTTTACTTTTTATAAAAAAAGATAGAAAATGAATGTATCAGAAAAAATTAGAATAATTACTTGAAAACCTTTTAAAAATTTGAGGATAACATCAAAAATCCTTGGAATAAATAAAAATGACTTTTAAAAAAATTATATTGTGGGCATAGAAGAAAACTAATCCTGAAAAAAAGTGAAATAAGATTATATTATTTTTTAAACATATCTTTTATTTATTAATATATTAAGGAAACGAAAATTTGGAATTATATATGGAAACAAATTAAGTATCAAGAGGGTAATAAAATTATGGGATTTTTTGAAGGATAAATTATTATCATTATATAAAAAAAAGAGGAATCCCAAAATGATATTGTTAAAACAAAGTCTTACCTATTGGGTAAATTTTAAATTATAACCTATTGAAAGAGAAAATAGTACTGAAACATTAATAATTATGAATAAATACAACTTCATGTTAAATATCTCAAAATTGGATGTATATTCACCACATAAAAATTAATAGTTTTATACTTCCAAATATGTCATAATTTTGTGAAAATTGAAATGAAATACTTTACAAAGATCATACCATTGAGAAATTTTTTTAATGATGTGATTATGTGTAAATAATTTATATATCCATGAATAGAATTTAAAATTACACATAAATATTTAAAAGTTTTTCCATACACAATCTTGGCATAATATAGCCAATGAAAACGTGATATAACCAAATGAAAGGAAATTGAGTTAAAAAACCCCTCACATAAAGTTAGAATTTCATCTTATGTGATTTTAAATTTATATGTAATAAATTTATATTTATAAAACATATAAAAAAACCATGTAAATACCTATAATATCATATATTATCCATTTATAACATTTTATCACCATTTTGCAAAAAATGTTTTATTATTATCTTTATTTTGAGTGTAAATAAATTTGTTTTTCTCATATATTTTGATTCGGTAGCCTTAGTCTTCACTTCATACATATAATTCCATAATTTAAACAATTTTATTAAGTATATATATATAATATACATTATATATATATATATAGGTTTATCCATAAAGTAAAGATATAGAAAACTGAATTACATCGTTCATGGAGACGGTAGGCCCAACATACACATGAAAATTGTTTTAACATTAATATGGATGGAATGAAGTAAAGGTAAATAATAATTAAACATTAAAAGATAATATTTATTTCATATAAATCATATTTATTCATGAAATTTACCCTTATTTCCTTTTTTGTATTGTGGAAATGAAAAATAGATCAAATCGCTTCATGGAGGTTGTAGTCCACATGTACACATGACCGATGTTATTGTATTCAAAAGGATTATAAGGTAAGATTATAGATTTTAAATAATAATAAAAGAAGAATAATTATTTAATAAATGAAATACATATTAATTATTTTCATCAATATGACTATACTTGTGAGGTAGTGATGGAAGGAAAATTTCATTGGGTTGGGAGGTAGTGGTCTGTTGTACAAACGAGCGAGGGGTTTTCCCCATTTCCTAGAGAAAAAGTTAATAAATATTATGAAATAAAAACAATGAAATATATGTATATTTAATATACCATTTTTATTATATTATAATTTTTTGGGAATAATTGATTGTGGTAAAAGAACATGTTAAAGGAAAGAGCTTGGTTAAGATGATTACCTTATCATAGAGAAACCTCCTTTAGATATCATTGTAAGGGAAATATGGATGGGATTTTTGAAATAAAAACACCATTAAAAATGTAAAAGTATTTTGGGAAGAAAATTGGTTATGTTTTGGTCAATATAGGTTTCAAAAATTTTTGTAACTAAATTAGATAAGGGGGGTCCTTTTAGATGTGAAGGGAGGGGCATTTTTGTAATTTCATAAAGTATTAAATCACTATAAATTATTTTTAATATAAATATGAAACAAAGATGATTTAACTAATATAAATAATGATTATTAGTCACATACCTACCTGAAAATAAAATTTGGTCATGTTTTTGTGATGTTTTAACCATTATCTCTTTGTTTCGGACTCCCATTAACCCTTTTGACAATTATTATGACAAAAATGTTTTTTACAATTTAGAATCCAAGAAAGTTATCATAAGAGGAAAATTGGAGTAAAAATAGACAAGGGATTAAATTATAAACCATATATTATCCCCTTTCCTTTTTCCAATATGTTATTTATTTTTAAAAATTTTGCTAAATTATTGTTATCTTAAAATACCATTAATGTCATTGTTTACATTTTTCAATGAATTTGACTTTAAAAACCATTATACAGATAGGTATTTTGAATATAATCTTTTATAACGTCAATATTATGTTATATGTATCTATTAAATTTTATGATTCACTAATTTATCAAAATTGTACATATTTTTATATTTTTTAAATCATTTATTAAAATATTCTATTAATTGAATAAATAGTATGATGATGTTGCATAAGAATTTAATTCATTTATTCAATTACTAAAAATATAAATTAACAAGATAAAAAAATTCATGAATATTTAAAATAATAAATTTTAACAAAAAATAAGTAGTTTTTATACCTTTTACAGAAATTTTATACATATTAAAAGCAAGAGGGTGACATTTTTGATGATATACTTTACATAAATATTATAAATTTAGAAATCAAATATAATTGACAAAAATAGTCATAGTTTAGAATTTTTTATGATTATGTAGTAAATATACTCATAAAATAAAAAATTTCAAGGTTTTTGTATATTTTTAATGCCTTATGAAATTATTTTTGATCCTTAATTACCTGATTTACCCTTAATAAAAGTGATAAATTTGACCGCAGTCATATTCATGATGCAGACAAATAGATGAAAAGTATTTACCAAATATAAACATCCAAATTCAAAATATGGTAACCATTTATCATGATTCAATCTGTATATGTGGAAGAAATCAATTGTTATATAAATATGTAAAATGTAATGAATTATTTTTATTGAAAACTACATTTCTAAGATGAAAAATCAACTTATATAAAAATCATGAATGTTTCCAATTCAAATGGAATTAATTATATTATTAAAAATCAAATTGATAATATGTCTCTTCAATATTAATTCCAAAATATAATGGATCCTTTAAATTACATGAATTAAGGATGGAATTTAGAATATTTTTATTTTTCACTATTCATTGAAAAATCAATAATTTCAGAAAAATATCGAAATTTCACCAAAATATAATTTTAAAATAATGCTTTTAAAAATAAATTTTACTGTTCAAAAGAAAATTTAAAAATTTGTAAAAAATTAATTATACTATTTTATCAAAAATATTAATAAAACTAATTTAAAAAACATATTTTGAAGAATAATATGTGTTTAAAAAAAGTTGAGTTATAATTACCTAAGTATTAATCAATAAATTTTTATTTAGTAGGACATATTTATATATATATATATTAATGTAATTAATCATATTCATACCATCAAATTCAACATCTTAATTATAATGGTTATATTTAACTAATAATATATAATGGTATATATAAGCATAGTGTTACATTTTATATACGACATAAAAAATATTATTCTTTAAAAATCATTGTGTTCTACAATATACAAGCCTTAAGGAAATTTATCCCTTTAAATAGTGTCTTAGTTATGAATGGATGAATATTTTTTTAAAATCCACATTGTATAATGGGATAATAAAACTTATTTTGAAAATGGAAGTGGGAAATATTAATCTTACCTGAAATATCATGTATTCAGATTCCAAGATAATGATAAAATTAGGGGGATTCTAAAAATTATACATGGATGGGAAAAATATTTTCCAAGAACAATTAAATTATTATAGAAAACATATTCATGATAAAGTTGATGAAGAAAATACCATAAATCAATGAGTGCTGAAGAGCCCATCAATTCCTCATAAATGAAGGTAAAAGGATAAATTTTTTATTTCATTATCATTTTCTTAATGTTTAGTAATTAATTTAACATATGGAATAAAAACATAAATATATATTGTTACTCGACAAGTATAATTTCATGCTTTAATAAATTTACTACACATTCTCATTTTTTGTCCTAATGATGAGTATTCATGATGAATTTTTGATTCTTAAAGAACTAAAATAAACTTTTAACAGATCATATATCCTGAAAAATGATAACAATAAATTACTCCAGTGTTTAAATATTAACCAAAAATAAATTGGTAACAATAAGTTAATATAATATCCAAAATTTATACACCTTAATTTTGGAGAAATAATACAATTTACTTCAAAACTTCTATAGTAAAACCAAAGGTTTATCAAATATTATTCCACATAAAAATATACAAACTTCCAAATTAACCTCAGAAACCTTGGAATTGAAGAATTTTTTAAACTCATAGTCGATATCATAACATTTAACACACATCCCAAAAAAATTTATTATATTCTTCCAAAATAATATTTCAGGTTAAAACTAAAGGTTAAAAATATTTAATCCCAGTGAACAATCTCCAAAAATAACATTAATCTGTATGATAGATAACTATATTATTTTATAATGTAGTGATATTCACACCAAAATATCATGAATCCAATTTAGATACTAACCAAAAATTTAATAATTATCTTGACCGCCATAAATATCTCAAAAAATATCACCTAGTCAATGAATCACTTTTTAGCCATCAAGATTATCTATATCCCAAAACGCAATAGTCTATAATTAAATCAATATCAAATCATATACTAACCCAATTGGTTATTTAAAATATAATGGATTATTATTCTTAACACAAAAGAAACGATCTAAATCACCTCAAATTACCACTACTTAAAACATCAAAAAGTGTATCTATGATTTTTACTATATGATCATCCTTAAACATATAAACCCAGAATAGAATCCATAACTCTTAAACTAGCCTCACATGATAACATATGTGCATTAAAAAATTATCTTAATCCCATTTCCTTAATTAAAATTATATAATATATCTATAAATCTAGAAATGAAAAAAAACTTTGACAAATATTACCCACATCCCATTTTTATCAAATCAAAAACCAATATCAAGGATAACGATACTACCCCATTTAATTCATCAATGTTAATCATCTATTTATCCTAACTAAACATTATTAACTTACCCCTAAATAAATTTTATTGGTTATTTCTACCTTTCGAAATATTTTTTGAAATCCTAATTGAAAATATTATGTGGAACAATCCTTATATGTCTCATGAATCTAGAATAACATTGATATAACACTTATAAAATATAATTAAAAAATTGTAATACAAAAAAAACATCTATTCTTATAGTTCAATTATTAAAATAACATATATCCTCATTTAGCCTATAGTTATCAATTATATTAATTAATTTTCTTGGATAATTTCCATTTTATATGAACTTCTGACATTGAACAATATATGGTACCTTGAGTTGAAATTTATATCTCCCTATCTAAGTATTTATTTTTCAATTAAAGTTATTTAACATGTTCCTTACTTTTCCATTGATAAAAAATTTTCCTCCACTATTGAGTCATTCTATAGGTTATCTCTTTGAACATTTCATACATGAAGGAAATTTATCTTTCTTCCCACCATGGTTTTATCACCCATTATCTCAAAAAATATATCCTTGTCTTCTTTGGTGGATAATAGAGTTGGTTACAATATAGTTTGATAATCATATATTGTGATAACTAATTAGGCATAATCACTATTTCATTCACTCCTATCTTCATCCATTTGGTTTGTACTAATCACTTTATTTTCCATTACATTCAATGTTAATATGATTCCTCCTTTTTCTATCCATTTATTAAAATTAAAAAACATAGTATGAGGCATAATAGACAATGTGGGAAATCAAATAATAATTAAAATGTTTTATAGGATGTCTAAATATTGAAACCTTATTATTAATGTAAACAAATTTTTTAACATAGGTTATTTGTGGTAATAATATATTCTAATTCTTCATAATAGTTTATAAAAAATGTTAATTTATGAAAGAATTACCCCTAGGTGTTTCAATATAGGTGCATTGTAAGGGTAAACTCACCGTCCACAAAAATTAATTCCAAGATATATCCATCCAAATCCATTGGGGGTCAATACTCCTAGATTTATCTATTTCAAAAACACATACACTTTTAGATTACTTATAGGTATGTGTTTCTATGGAAGCCACATAATTATTAACTTTTAAAAAAAATAAAATATTATCCTACAATTACAAATACCCTCAAATTATATCATAGGGATACGTTTTATAATTTATATTTTCTTAAATCTAGTTCAATACTATTCTACTTAACTTATTATGATTCCAATTGTAAAAAACTGAACTCCAATATCCCAGAGATTTTGTCTTCTATATTATCTTTTCTCTCTATACTGGTGATCACATCCTATACGACCATAGAGTTTATTAGTATTGGTATACTATATAAAAACATGATTCCCATATTAAATTCAAAATATGTAATAAATAGCACAAGGAACAATCTAGAATAATTAATATTATTTATTATACACTTATTCATATATAAGAGAAAGGAAAATAAACAAAGGATGAGATCAAATATTCAGTAGGGATTAAATACAATAGAAGGTATCATTAATAAATAAGGAACTACCAATATGGAAAGGAAAATAATTATAATAACTTTCCATTTTATCAATAACTATAGAAAAAAGGAATCCCAATATATTATCAATGTAGTAATGGAATGGATAATAATAAATGGGATTTTAATTTAGGAAATTCATAATATTGGATTTCATGATTTCAAATGTGATAATATAATTATTTTGAAGGCCTAACTCTAAGATTTTTTTAAATATGGGTAGGCATACACCAAAAAATAATAATAATGATAGCCATATTGTCTGTAATATGAGACCTATCGATGCATCAAGATGCTATATAATTTGGAGGCGCACCTATAATTCATTTTCAAATCAGGTATCATATATTTATTGTTCAATTTAATTCATAAATAACATGAATTATCAATAAATGCTTTTATTGAATAATGATTATATAATATAAATATTTATGTAGTCAATCAATTAATTATCAATGTAAAACACCATATATAGAAATGGTAAAAATTTGGAAATATTCATAGTCATGATACAAGGGATATAGGTATTTAAAATAAATTTAATATCCATTTATCATAATTAATTGAATGGTTCAAAATAAAGTCAACTACAAAAAGTAGTAAGAGATTAAATATTACCATAAATTCATCAAACAAGTATAATTTATAGTAAAATGAAGTGATTTAAGGAATACAAGAAATTAGAAGTGAAAAATTTAAGTTAAATTTTATATATTTCTCTTTTTAAAATAATAAAAATATTATAAATAAAGATAAATATTAGAAAATAGTTATGGGAGTGGGAAATTTATTTTCATTGTATACATTGTAAACATTCCTTTGAATTTTTGTAAAGAATGTTAAAAAATAGCGATTTTGAAATCATTTTTATTATTATTTTAGAACCATTAAAAAGTCAAGGATAAATTAAAATTTTTATTAACTAAATAAAAAGTACTTTTTTTAGTCAATATTAAAAAATATTGACATGCAATAAAAATAAACTTGATCAAAAGAGAAATAAGAACGTCTTTTTGTTTAGCAATTTATTTTATTAATTAATTCTTCAAATAATGGAAAGGATTGAAGAAAATTTTCAAACTATATAATATTGATATTATATTATATTTTTTATATATTATGATGGATTAATTATAAAATTTATTTAGTAAAAATTAACTTAATACCAAAAATGATACTGTCAAAATAAAACCATACTCATTTGGAAACTTTTTAATTATAATGCCTAGAAAGGGTAACTTGAATTGAAACATTAATATTCATGGATAAATATATATATTCTACTAAAATACATAAAATATGAATTATATATACATAATTAAAATAAATATGATTATAACACCAAATAGGACTCATTATATTGGAAAATAATATGAAATCACAGAAAAAGATAATATCATTGAGATAAGAATATGTCAATGAAGACATTATTTATTACAAATGTACATAAAAAACAAGTTTAAATAAAACTTAAAGATATAAAATTTAATTTCAAAATTAATCTTGAATAATATCTTTATTGAAGATTTGATATAACCCATTTAAATTAAATTGAGTTTAAAAACCCCTTACCACACGTTTGAATTTCCCCATCAGTGGTTTTAACTTATTACATAATAAATTTATATTTATTATAATTATGTAACAAAACTATAAATATACCTAAAATATCATATATGATCTATTTTTAAATTTTATAACCCTTTATTAATATTTTTTAATATTGTCATTACTTCAAATGATCGCTCATTTTTTTCCAGTTTGTTTTGATTTAGTAGTCTTAGTTCACAAATCATTATTATGGTTAAAAAAATTTAGAAAGTTATTTATGAAATAAATATAATATATATTCTATATATATAAATTGATTCAATTATAAAAAATTGATATATAAAAATGAATTACACCCTTAATGGAGACAATATGGCATACATACATATGAACGTTGTTGTCACTTTTTTATGGTGGGAACAAAAAAAGAGAATAATAATTCAAATTAATAGGATAATTATTTTTTTATAATATCTTATATATTATTTAAATATACCCTTATTATCATCCATGTAATGTGTAAATTAAAAACAAAACAAATCTCCTAATAGAGCTGGTAGTTCCCACATATGCACGAGCAGTGTAATAATATTCCAATGCATCAGAAGGTTAAATGGTTCATTTGATGTTAAAATTTAAAAATATTTATTATTTCATAAATTTCAATAATATTAATTATCTCAATAATTCTGACTATCCATACAAAGTGGTTATGGAAAATAAATTACATCGATTCATGAAGCGGTAGGATATTGTACACACAAGTGATAGTTTTATTTACAATTTGATGGATACAGAGATGAATAAATTTTTTAACATCAACATAATAACATATATGTACATGGGAGATAATTTTTTATCATATTGTTTTTATGACACAATTTATGGTGGTAAAACAAGTAAAAACGAATGAGTTCAGTTTTGATGATAACCTCCCTTAGAGAGTCCTTAGTTGGATATCCTTCATGGGTCACTAGGTTTGGTATTTTATGGAGAAAATAAACTATAGAATTATTAAATTTTTTTAAGGGAATTTGGTATGTTTTGGTCGATATAGGTTTCTCAAAATTTTGTAATGGAATGAGAGAAGGGTCACCTTTTATGAGTGAGGGGTGGGGCATTCATGGAATTTATTAATGTATTATGTTAATATATATATTATTTCTTCCCAAAATTACTCAAAATTGATATAATTTGGAGATAATATGTTCTAGAATATGAATAAACATATAAAATATACATTGGAAAAGTTTAGGTTATGTTCTCACACTTATCTCTTTATTTTAACAAATGTTAATCCTTTTGATAATTACGATGATAATTTTTTTTACACAATATGATCCAAGAATGATACATAAAAGGATAATTGGCCCATAAATGTAAAATTAATGTCAATTAGACAATATAACATCCTATATTTCCTATTTAGTTTTTTTATTAAATAATTTAATAAAATTTTATTTTCATGAAATATCATTATGGTCATTTTTGACACTATTCATTAAATTTGACAACAAAACATCAAGAATAAGATTTAATTAATATATAATCATTAAAAAGACCACTAATAAATTATATTTATCTAAAACATTTTTTAATATAAAAATTGAACAAAATTGAACTACTTTTAGTATTTTTAAAATCATATATCTTTTTATATATTAATTAACTAAATATTATGTTGACATTGCATTAGAAATTAATGAAATTAATAAATTACTAAAACTATAAAAAACTACCATCATAAAAAAATTATTTCATATTAAAAAAATCATATATAAATGAACATATGATTTTCAACCCTATCATGAAATATTATATATATTAAAAGCAAAAGAGTGACATTTTTAACATTATCCTTTAGTTAAATATTATAAATGTAAAAATATAAGATAAATTGGAAAAGGTCATATATTAAAAGTTTGGATGATTATATATGAAATATACTCATGTAATGGAATAAATTATTGGGATAACTATAATTTTAATTCCTTTTCGCAATATTTTTAACCTTAATTACCTGATTTAACATTAATTAAGGTGATAAATTGTACCTCAATTAATATTCATAATGCCTAAAAATAAAAAGGAACTATTAACACATTTGAATTACCTACATGTATATATGGTATAAATTTATCAATATTAAATATTTAAAATTGGTATAAATAATTTTTTATCTAAATTCATAAAATGAAATGTCAACTGATTTTTAGAAAAATGGGTTTTAAACATAAAAAATAACCTATATCAAAATCATAAAACTGATAATTCAATAGGAAGTAATTATAATATTAGAAATAAAATAAATCTAATTCTACATCATAATAAAATGAAAAATATAATGGATCTTTTATATTATGTGATGTAATAATGTTTTTAAAAAATCTATATTTTTCACTATTCACTTACAAATCATTCATATCATAAAAACTCCAAATATTCATCCTATGTTAATTTTGATATAATTATATTGAAAAATTAATTTTACTTTTAAAAATATATTTACTTAAAGTTCAAAATCTTAATTATATTATTTACTCAAAAAAGTAATAAAAATCAATTCTTCATAAAATTTATTTTTAAGAATAAAATGTATTTAATAAAACAATTGAGTGGTTATTTCATAATAATTACTCAATAAAATTTATTGATTAGGATGAATATATATATATAATTATTTTTTAATCCAATTTATACCCACTAATTAAATGGAAAGGTTATGACAGTCATATATAAATAAAAATATTTCATGGTTCATTTATTCTGGGTGTTGTGTGTTTTATAGGATATAAAATGTAGATTTCTTTTAAAATACATGGAGTTATATAAATGGTAAATCATAAAACAAATTTTCAAACATTATAAGTCATATTTGGTCCATTATCCCATGTCTATTAGTGTATATTACTTTAGTACTTCTTGATGGTGGAATTTTGATAAAATAATATATAGTATCCATTATTGAATTTAAATGGTAATGTATGAAGTGTTGTATATGAAAATATTTCATAAAAAACATTATCGGATGTAGTTGATGAATGTAATCTTTTAGAATTAATATTTTTTGAGAATGTAATGGTGATGGTAAGAACTATATGGATTTATATTAAAAATTATCAAAGAAGGAAAACGAGTAATGTGGGTGACCAAAGAAAGGATCTAGAATTTCACATTGGAGATCATATTTTCTTGAAGTTATCAGTATGTAATGGTTTTCTAAGGATTGTAAATAATAGGGAAATATGTCTCAGGTATAGCAAGCCTTTTGAAATTCCAAAAATAATTGGATCTGTGTGATACCATTTTGAATTAACACATAGAATTAACACAAACCCTCAATAAAGTTCATGTTGTGTTCCATACCTCTTAATTTAAAGAGTACATGATAGAGAAATTACATGTTATCACCTATGAAGAAATAAAATTAGAACATCATTTATCATACAATGAACAGTCTATCTTTATTCATAGAACTAGATAATTACTGTTCTGGAATCAGATGACTCAATTGATGAAGGTACTATGAAGAAATCATAAAATAGAATAGACAACATGAGAACCTGAAAAATATATGATGAATAATTAAACAAATATTTTAATGAGGGGAAATTTTGAAAAAATTTAGGTTAAATATTTTTATGGATGGAAGAATTTAACACCCAGGATTTAATTATAGTTAGTTGGATTTTATTTCAAAATAAACTGTCACATATTGCATATAAATTTATACAATAATGTGATTAAAACAAAAATTTCAAAATTTTATAAATTGAATTTCAATAAATGAAATTAATTTTCTAATTAATATTGTCAAAATTCTATTTGGATGATTTTTTTCGATATTTTTTATAAATGGTTCATTTTTATGTTTATAATAAAAAAATGATTTTTCATAATTTTTACTTTTATGATAATATAATGATATAATGATAAATTTAGAGTTAAAGAATTATTTTTATAAAAATATATAAAAAATAATTTAAAATTTTCTTAAAAAAATATAATGTTGAACTTAGTAATATGTACTTCAAATTTTGGAAATCTAAGTAAATTTTTTCAAATAGAAACTATTTTAACTATTTTATATTAATCAAGTATTTAAAATGATACATTATGTTCTATTTTATTTTAATTAAAATTTGTATCTTTATATTTTACCTAATCCAATTAAATACATTTTAATAAATATTATACGTTATTTTTTGATAAATTATTTTTTTATTAAAATAATCATTTTTCTCAAAATGTTGTTCACTGTATTATGAAAACATATATTATAATTAATTTCTACCACTTTTAAGAGTTTAGTCATAAAACTATGTTCATTATCTAGAATAATAATATTTAATTTTAGGTAATAATTTAAAATTCACTTAACGTCACTATGAATAGTATCCAAAGAAAATACTATAACCTCACATAAGGGTAAAACAGGTTAAAAGGATTAAAAATGGTGGGATGTTGCTTCATAAAAACAAAACAAATAACATAATTAATCCCCATTGGTTGGTAATATTTAAAAATATCCCTATCATCATATAATATATTTTAATTTTTGTCCTATTTCAAAAGTAAATGACTTTATATTATTAATATATTGTATGTAATTCCATGTGTATCCCTCAACTCACTTATAAAAGGTCACTTATTTTCCTCCATTATTCCAAAAAAATTAGCCTTATATCATAGTAAATACCAATTAAAAAATGATCTAATATTCAATTAATTCTTTATGTTACTCTTAGTCTAATCCGATGACTATCCTAATAAGGCTTAATGTGCAAGACAAATGAGGTCTCCCAAAGAAGAGGCAATCATCTTACTTGACTCATTAAATTATTATATCTTATTCTACATCCTATAAATATATTGTATCCATACAAAAATAATTAATCCATTATATAAAATAAACCTATATTTTATTGTGATTATGTTACAACCATTTTCATCCTCCTTTCGATCCTATGGAAAATGAAAACATGGCCCATGTGTCTGAACTGCCTACAAACTCCATGTAGTTGTGTAATTTGTTATTTGTCACTATTTTACTTGAATGGTTATAAATATTTAATTAATTAATTATCTATTATTGTTTTTACATAATTATTATTCTTATATATAATATATCATCTACCTTCTTCCACTTCCATTCATTAGAAAATGACTATACATCTCGTATGTACCAGTTGACAACCGCCTCCACAAATCGATGCGATACATTTTTATATTACTACCATGAAAGGAAGAATTTGAAATTAAATTGAAATAATACCTATTATATTAATGAAATTAATAAAATTCTAGATATTATGGAACCATTTCATGACACCTTTTACCATGAAAAATTTACCAAAGTAATTTTAGAGAAATGGATTGAACAACCTTAAGGTCGTCGAGACAAGAAAGAAAAATCCATTGAATGGATTTAAATGATTATAAAATGACATTGAAAAGTGTATTAAATATGAAAAATGTTAATTATTAATTATTCAATTACTTTAAATTCATTATACAGAAATATTAAACACATAAGACATAGAAAAGAACTAATGTAAGGGGTTTCTGTTGCAATATCATTTTATTTCTTGGTTTTTTATGTTCAAGATTTAATTTAGTAAAATTATTTGATCCCAATATTTTTAACTTTATATATTTTATTCCTTTAATTTTGGGTTTGGGATTATATGTTGTTATTATTTTTAAACTTTTATTAAACCAGAAGTTAATAAATAAGTTACATGTTTAGGGTATTCTTTGTATTATTTTTTTCTTTACAAATCTTTTTCATACATGTTTATTTTATTTTAAATGTTTCAAGAATGTTATTAATTATTATTTAAATAGGGATACTTTTCATTTTTAATTACCTTTTTAGATTATTTATCGAATATAAATCATGAAAATTTTCTATATTTTTTATATGGGTTATTTTTGAACTTTTCTAAAATGGTAAAAATATGATTTAAAAGTATATTGATTAACTTACCTTTCCCACTTCTATAATTTTTATATGTTTTTATTATTAATTTACATGTTTCTAGATATTTCTAAAATAAAATATATTTTTTCCATATTCTTGTATTTTTTATTTAAAATGATATCAAAATAAAATGGTGTTATTTTTTTAAGGCAGTGAAAAGAAATTTGAAAGTGATTTATTACTCTATTCTTATAAAAAGTCACCTTGGAGATATATTTAATTTAATGATTACATTTACTATTATAATGAATCTTTTACTATAAAACCATATTTTTTATGAATCAATGATCTTCAATAATGCTTTACTAATAATGGATTCATCACTATTTTGAGATCATTGAATTTTTTATTATCCAATTCCCTATCCCTATCCATTATTCAATAGAAATTATATTTATCCTTCATTTTACATATTTTTACGACAATGTATGAATTTAGAATAATTTATATTACTTTAATGATGTTTTAATAGTTTATTATTCCTATATATGATATTAATTTATGGAATTTTATTTTGTATGTTATTTCATTTACTAGGAAAATATTGATGTTCCATATTCTTGATTCATTATAAAAATATGTTTATTTATAAGTCCATTTTAGATGGTATTTTTATTGATAATTTAAAATATAGGAAATTCGTAGGACAAATAAGTTATTAGTGAGGCTCAGTTATAGATATCCTTTAGATTCATAGGCAAGTCTCAAGATATAAATCATCTAAATTATATATTATATGGGTATTTGTTTAAACCAATCTATTTGTTAAGAATTACATATTGTTTGAGAAGAATTTATATAAATATTTGGAAAATCATGGATGATACAATGAAATAATGTTTATGAATGTATAGATTTATGAATTTTCCTTAATTAGAAATCATATTCTAGTATCCATGTGATTGATATTTTGATTTTATCTATGTATGTTCATTAAAATAAAGTTACTTATGGAATATAACTTGTTTTGATTATCCAACATACCATATTGCTTATTCCTTAGTTACTCATCATAGGTTATGTTGTATGTATCCCATAGGGATCATCTGAGATCACCCCTATTTGTTTACATTTCTATAGGATTTGAAAAAAGGATATTGCAAATCATTTTCAAGGATGAAAGAATATTTTTTATTCTATGATGTTATAATTCTAATAAAGTATGTGAATCAATTTTGTAAATAGTTATCCAAGACCACTTAAATAATTGTTCTTTCATTGTGACATCCTTTATATATTTTAACAATGTAATAATGTAAACATCAGCTTTAGGTCACTGGATTTGGGGTATAATATACACTCTAAAATATTAATATTTGATGATATGGACTACATACATAATATGGAAAGCATGATTGGATATTTAATTGATGGGATTATGCCAGGCTGATGATAGGGACTAGCCTCTCAAAGAAATTCATCATATGATGATATGGTGTCGACCTCTATCTGGATAGTGAGAAAATTATCCAAATCATACATTTTCAATGGAAATCAAGAGATGAATATGACTACTAAGAAAAAAAAGAAATGATGAAAATGGGAAAAAGGAAGGATGGATGTTATAACATGTGATAAATTAGGGAATGAAACCCCTTGGTACTTTCATGAAATTAATGAGAGATTTCATCAAGTACAGAGAGAAAGTACACTAGGTCCATGAATTAAAGGGATAAAATAATCCACTAAAGTCTTTTGTTTCAACTGTCAGGATTTCAGGCAATATGGAAAAACATTTACCCATAATAAAAGAAATTTAACTCTGAAAATGATTATGGGGAAGTCCATGTTTATGAAATTACTACAGTTGATGTTGAAATAACTTATTTTATGATAGTATGTACTTTGATAGTAAACTCATGGTTTTCTTCATTTCAGGTGTACACATTCCTTTTTATTTTTCGTGGATATAGAATCATACCTCGAGACTCTAGGGATGTAACTACCAATAATAAAATTGTGGGGGAATATTGTTCAATTATTAATAATTTGAGTGGATCCTATTAATATTAACAATTATTCCCTAGTTAAAAACATTGTTATTATAACTATATTTGGATTTGAAATAATCTGATTTCTTGGGGTTTAAATAGTTTTGAGGATTTTTCAATTAGCATATAAAGAATAAAATAATCTACATTTCACTAGGGGTATTATAATTTAATGTTTAATGACTTATTGAATTTATATGAATTATTTTATTAATTTTTTAGTATATATTGATTCACATATTCATAAGACATTTTATTCATATTTTTTATTATCTTAAAATGTTAAAATTATTATTTTAGATGGGAGAAATAAATTTACATTCTTTTGTGGATGTTATAATCCATTAGTGGTTGAATTTATTTATTTAGGAATGAAAAATTACTCTTAGAAAATAATATTCATAATTATAAGTAGATTATTATTAAAATACATAATCCAAGGGAAAAAATATTTATGTAAAATGTTGAAATGAATCATGTAATTATATTTATAATAATTCATCAAACTCAAGTGACAAAAGAAAAATGTACCATATTTTTAGTGGAATGAATCAAATAATTATTAAAGTACTCTTATATAAACACATTGAAAAGTGGTAATATTATTAAGGTAGATATATTTTTTATTAGTAAAAAAATGTGTTCCCTAGTCTTAACATAGAAATTAAAAGTTGTGATAAAATATCTTTAAATTTCATGATATGTTCAAATTTAATTAACATTCAAGTGTATAAATTTCAATAAAAAGTGTAGAATATAACAACCCTTGATTTTATTTTCCGTTAAATAAATTCTATATTTGATTTCATGCACCATACCAAAAGTTGAACCAAAACGTATTGAAAAATAATATTTTTTAAATATGACTATTAGATCCTAGCCATTTAGTTAAAATACATGTATAAAAATAACCAAATTACGAATTGTTATTTAAATTTTTTTTCTTAATAAAAATAATTAATTCAATAAAAAAATTTAAATTAATTTAATTGTTATTATGAAGAAAATTATGACAATATATTAATTTTAATCCATAAGAAAAAATTAGATAAATCAATTAGTTTTAGTTTTTTATATGTGAATAATTAGAATTTATTCTTGCCATTTTATGAAGTTTTATTTTATAGAATGAAAACTATTTTTGAAATTAGATTATTAACTCTATAAGGGGTTTAATTTTTTTGATTTTTAAGAAATAGTTGATTTTTGTGGTGAATAGTGGAAAATGAATAATTTAAAAATACATTCACCTTTATGAGACTATAATGTAATATGAATAACTTGAATTATTTTAAAATAGTTTTTATAGACCATCTATATTTTTAATATGTAATATAATGAATATAAAAATATAATTTTGAACATATAAGACTATGATTAAAATTTTTTAAAACTATGTAATATCTGTATTTAAATAAATAAATTTTTCATTTCTCTCCCCAAATGAATTATTTACAAGTGTTATTTGGGTTTTTGTTTATCTTGATAAAAAAATTAGACTCCTTTGAATAAAAATTATCAATTATTTCCATTGGAATTATAACAAACTAAATTGGTTTGATTAGCATGTAACTCAAGTTTTCTATCCATAAGGCATAAAGAATTTTCCCCATAGCCATGAGATGAAAACAATCAACAACGTATTAGGAAAAAAACCCTTGGAAATGATTTCAACATGAAATATAGAATAAAATATATCATATGTAACAAATATAAATGAAAAATTAGATTACATAAAAATAACCAAAAGGTTCACAACCATGAGACATGAAAAACTAGCCAAAGAGTCCATTCTCAGTAGAAAAAAAACCAGAGAGAAGTCTTCATGAGACCATCTATAACTGCTATCCAAATTCACTACAATGATGGAATCAGTCATGATAAATTTATGAGCTATATAGATGTCATACCATTTACTGTATCCTACAAAACAAAAAATATATATGCCCAAACCCATATGCATGGTGTGAGATAATCACCCAACAGAATACCACAAATAATATATAAAATCTTTGTCACCAAGCCATAGTTAGTTAAAACAATAAATTTATTTCATAAAGATATAAATTTTAAATAATTTTACATTAATTATCCTTGAGGTTTCCATTCAAAAAAAATTACATATAAAACCCCAAGGATATAGAAAATAATATAAATGATAATACAATGGTAATTAATCAAAACTTTTATATCTCAAAATATCAAACATGTGATAATCAAAACATGATACATAAATAAATCTAGGAATAAAACAGAAATGGGTTCTAGCCAATAGAAATACATAACTAAGACACGTATGGAATAATAATGTTAGTATAAAGTGAATACTATGGATACTGAATACCACCACAGTATATCATTATCATAATCATAACCCATATTTTTGATACTATCGCTATGTTTTTCATATGTTCATAAAACAATGCTTAAAAAATTCGTAAAATGATCCCATGTTCTATGTCTCTTCAAAAAATTCAATAATAGATTCTTACAATATTACCAAAACAAATAACCAAGTAAAGAACCACCACTATCATTCATGAAAATCCATTTTAGAGAAATAACAATAATCTAGTCATTTCATCAAACACCTAAAGTGTATAAACCTATTTTTTATCACCCCTTTAAAATCTAATTTATCATTCTAGTAATGATACTATTTTATAAAAAATTCCGCAAAAATTTCAATTCAATGAATCTCATAATCCGAAAAAATGAAATTTACAATAACATCTAGTATATCATGATATAGAACCATTATACAGAGTCAAAAACCTCATCAATGGAGAAAAAATTGTCACTTTTGGAAAAATATTTTGTAATCAAAGTGATCTGGTCCTCACAAGCCTAGATATATAAGAAAAATCACCAATTCCACATCAAACCCTCTAGATTTGGAAATCACAACCTAATAGTATTCCAACAAAACAAGGTAAACTTAGAATGATGAAATATATATATATATATATAATTCGATAATTAAAGAGGAAAACCAATCTTTCATAGAATATTTCTACTGAAATTGATAAATAATCAACTTTAAACTAAAGAGATGACCTTTTAGTGCATCATCAATAGGCTAGTTTTAAATTATAATGAATTAAGAGGATATTAATGATATAAATTTACAACGGAATCAATGTAACTTTCCATTTTCAAAAACACCATATGGGGATTCATGTTAAGATATATGATTAAACAAACCATGTGACAACCTCATGGTTATTACTATCCTCATATAACCAAAGCACACAATTACAAGGGAAAAGCCAAATGTTTATGTAAATCATGTGGAATTTAATTGACATCCACTATATTCAAACCCATTTATATACACACTTTTCTAAGTGAATTGCATGGTTAAAAAAAATATTCTTACCCATGAAAATACTAATGGAACCAATAGATTAAAATATCATTGTTTCCACACAGTTACTACTAATGATGCACATAAACCATTCACCTTGGTTTTTCCCATAAACCCAATTTTTGGACCTCGAACCTCAAAACCCATTATAATATAAAAATAGATTAACTAAGAAAAAAATTGGAAATACCTATAACCTAGAGGGAATCATAATCCTCCCAACCATGAAACGTTATTTCCTCATAAATAATTAAATATTCTAGACTTGAAAATATATAAGGATTCCATTGCACCATCAACGATTCATAATGCCACGTCTTATGGAAATCTCATCCACACTACCTCTATAAATAGACCAATGGAATTAAATTACCACTAAAAAACTTATCTCTATGAAACTAAATATGAATTATTATCTTAAGAATTGTGGCGTAATTCCCATGATCAATATGTTCCCATAAAATCACTTGGAAAGGGTCCATTTTATACATCCCCAATTGGGAAACATGATGCACATCATGAATGCATATCAAATGAGATTACAATTCCATTTAATAAACTTCTATTCCAAGTCCTCTGATGATCAAAAAGGATCTTAAAACCTTAATTCCATGTTACCTTACCTACCTATATAAAGTTTCCCTGAACAAGGTGAAGCCTTATAAAAAAATAGATCACCAAGATCAAACTCTATCATGTGGTGATTATAGTATATACAGGATTTATGAATAATTTGAGTTGTCTATAACCTCGATAGGATCAATGTTACACTTACATAATATCTTGTATAATACTCAGCCAAACCAAAGACATTTCTCCTAATTTTTCCAAACAAAGTGGAGATCTACATGGATTCCTATACAATGCTTCCAATGGATCCTTTTTATGGAGTCCTAAAAACTACTTTTATAGGATAATTCAACGCAAAAAAATTTATTTCCAATAAACCACTAATATAAAGAACACATTCCAATAGCATATCCTTTATAATATCAACTGTTCACTTAGTTTTCCCATCCATTTGAGGGTAATACCTCATGATCTATTTCAACTCAGAAACCTTTTCCCTCTGAAATCTATCCCAAATCTATGATAAAAAATGTATATCTAAATAATATAAAATAGAGAAATATATCTATATGTTTTCATGATCAATCATATTTAAATGTTATTGGGTTTTTTCCATCTTTGTTGACACCTAAATAAGATTTAAATGGATAAATTTTTTTGTTCGATCAATTATCTAACAAATCAAAATTTTCCCACATTGAGTATATGGGAAATATAAAATTAATTCCATTGATATCTTATCCCACTCCATACCATAATGGACATTTTTTAACATAATCACATGCCTCTAGTGATCTACCTTGATCTTTTTTCTAGCAAAGCATTAGCACATGAAGTATGAAATTGACATCCCTAGCCCCAACCATCAATACTAACATCTAAATTCTTGTTACATATTAGTATTCCTAGGGTTAATGGAATAAATAAAATTATTTTCACTGTCCATAAACTCTTTCTTAATAGATATTAGAATAACCAATATACCTTAGAAACATAAGAAACTATCATGAGACTGACCCCAGTCACCTGAGGTGTTCTCAGCATAAAAATGTTTACTAAAATAGTAACAATAATTATTTGTTTCCTTACAAAGATGAATTTTTAACTTCAAATGAAAAATGAGATTTTACATAAGAAAATAACTCCTTCCCATTATAAATTTCAACTTCAAATATCATATCATCAAATAGAGTCTTTATAGACCACTCATCCATTGACTCCTTTAAATATATTTTCATAAAATTCCAAGTCAACAAGTTGGTGACCACATTACCATTTCCAATGTATATGAAATATCAATATAAATTATTTAAATATATTCAATCATGTGTATCATTTATTAGTTCATGTATCTATGGGTGAAAATATACTTTTGGATCTTATGATAAAAATATATTGTAAACTTTTCACTAATGAGATATTAGTGAAAAGTCTATAGATCATGAAAAAAATCATCCAATTCAAGGTCTTGGGTAGGATTGATATTCTCATGAGGTCATAAATGGAAATATCCTTAGGCTAATAAACACTTTACCACCATTAATAGACACCCCAAATCCATACTTTAATTGTAACAGTTAATATGATAGCCTAAACATCGCTTAAGAAGAATCAAAACTGGAGTTAATGTTAATCTCACTTTTAGTTCCTAAAATGATATTGAATACTTATCATTGCATTAAAAGATATCATCTTTATAGTTAACACTCTCATAAGAGATGAAATCTTGGAGAAATCCTGACTAAATCACCTATAATAAATATATAAGCCCAAG
This sequence comes from Viscum album, assembly GCA_963277665.1. Classification (NCBI taxonomy): domain Eukaryota; kingdom Viridiplantae; phylum Streptophyta; class Magnoliopsida; order Santalales; family Viscaceae; genus Viscum; species Viscum album. Next base: position 23,216,647 of record OY728132.1, on the reverse strand, counting down.
AATAATTGAATGTGAAACATATTATTGGGTTTGTACCAACATATGGACACCTGAATCTTTATAGGATCCACCAAGATGTGTATCATAGATATAACATGGCCCAAAAACATTACTTCTTGGATCCAGAAGTAATATTTAGAATGATTTACATATATATGTTGTTCTTTTATATTTTTGAGAGGAATATCCCAATGATATATATGTTCCTCATCTGACATAGAACACACTGAAATATCATCTTCAAAAATAGTAATGAAAGAGTCCATGAAAAAATGAATGTTATGATTCATAAAACCCAAAACCCTCATAGGAGAATTAGTAAGAACAAATGGAATAACTAAAAACTCATAATTCAAAAACCATCATCTAAATTCTCTCATAGGAAGTGTTCCACCCAAGATCTTAGCTGATGGTACCCTAAATGAAGATCAATATTTAAAACCCATCAGGATCCCTTAATTTTAGTCCAAAGAGTCATAAATCATAATAAAATAAAAATTGCACTTTACAGTAACCTAATTCAATATTATTCAATAAACACAAAGATAGAGGCTTCTATCTACCTTCACTGAAAATAGTATAGATGAAGTCAAAGGTGAAACATTTAGAATATTATGCCCTTTATCCACATTATCAAAAAAATTAATAAATAAGATATTTCAACTCAAAGGGTTATATAAATAATTACTTTTACATAAAAAATACATAATCCAATTTTTTCATGGATTCATTTTCAGAAATTACATAAGATTATTTATGTTTAAAATTTTATAGAATTAGGTCATCACCCTTACAGAACTATATATTAAATCAAAAAGTGGACACTTCCACTTAATATATATTTTTTTCACAAAACAAAACTCTTAAGATATAAAAAGTATTTATATCCTAAAATATCCTCCCAATTTTGATCTTGACTGCATATTTATACCTAAAAATTCTCTATACCCTGGGAAAAAACATTTTAAAATGCAGGATTAGTACAAAAATCATAGTAATGGACTTAAAAATAATGAAATAATCCCTTTATTCCATGACTACTTATAAGAAAATTCTTTTCAAAATAAAAATTGGTTTTAGAATAAATAATTTCTTTCATATGAAATCCAATTCTCTACCCAAATATTTCCATATAAAATTTCCCAAGAAATCTTAAAAAAAAAACTCATAAAATCCTCCCTTCAATAATGAAAAGTAGATTATATATTTTCTCAAAGTTATACTTTTAACCCTTAATAAGTAGCATATACAATCTTTTAAACATAAGATAAATAACATACATTGAGAGAAAATTTTATTTATATAAAACACCATATTAAAAATAGAAGATAATTTAGGTAACATGGGACATCAATTCCAATATCACTATTATAAGTGGAATAACCTATTTGAATAACATTCATACCCAATTCATTGATGGGATATCATGGTTTCACCCATCCTTTATTTATAACAGGACTAACCATCCATGGTTTATAACAGAATTAGACTTACGTAGTTTACATGCTAACCTCCCATTAGTATAGTAATTACCAAGAACCATAGAATAAAAAAACATATAAAATCCTGTAATTCCAAAAATTATACTCATAAAAACACTCTTTTAACACATAAGAAAAAATTTCTTTATTTTGAAACATATATTTAATTTTAAAATCATTTTTGAAAATAACCAGAACATAGAGAATGAGTGTATTTATTGGATGAAAAAAAGAAAAAAATATAATGGAACTCAAAAATCAATTAATATTTTAGACGATAAAAAATGTCATTGTATCCATATATTTTAAAATAGAATATTCATTTTGTCTTTAGTAATGATGGAAAAACATTACATATAAAATATACAGAAATAATTTTTAATTCCCTATAATGAATGTAAAAAGTGACATAAAATTTATTTTAAAATTAATTTATTTTCTTATAAATACATCCATAATATAATATTAAAAATATTGAAATGGAGAAAAATTATTTAAGGGACACTTTAAAAGATAATTTTTTAATTCAAAGTCTATTAAGTAGAGTTCTAACCCTCATGCATTTTTTCTATATTCCATATTAATAAATTAATGTTAATTATTTACATAATTAAAAACAATTTTCTATTTTATTATTCATTTTACAATTTTATAATCTATTGGAAAATAAATAAAGTTAATGTTAGATGTTTTGATGATATTCATCTCATATGTCCAAAATGAAATAGATAGGTTGACTATGGTCAAAGAGGACATTATTACATGATATCTATAATATTAACAATAAAAAATTATCATTTTAATACGTCAATTATACTTTTAAAACAAATCATTAAATGTGGTCATCAAAAATTAATTGTGTCACAATCAAGGAGATGGTAGGTCGTACGTACGCCTGAGTAACATTTCCATTTTTCAAAGATCATTATATAAATAAGGTAAGTATTATTTTGTATTCCTATAATGATCATAATATCATAAATAAAATATTATTTTATTAATTATACTTATAAATATCATCATTTTGATATGGTGGTGAAGAATGAATCACATCGCATTGTGGATGTTCTAGTGTACACATATGGCCAAAAAATGTAATCATTTTTCAATGAATGTAAAGGAAAGAAAGGAAAAGATATATTATCAATTAAAATTTAAAAATATTTCTTGAATATAATATATTTACATTAAATCCATAATTACATATATCCATAGAAGGAGGTGATGGAAAATGAATTGCATCAGTTCACAAGGCGGTAGTCCATTATACACCTGAATGATGGTTTCATTTCAAATTTTATTAAAGGGTGGATAGATACAAATTATTAAATTAACATAATAACATATTGTAATATGAGATTGATTGGTATTTTTTATCATGTTTTAATAATATGTTAGGTACCGATATGAGCATCTGAAGTCGATGGGCTGGAAAATTAAAACATTTCACATCACCGGAGCAATGTTGGGATGTAGACTCCTGTGAGCTATCCCGGTACGGTCCCAAGACCATGCTTGGAATTGAAAGAGCACAAAATATAAAATAAAAAAGTACCTTATTCGAATCAGACATACGCAAGTGTGTCACAGGTTTCCAGCGACCGTCTCTTGAAGAATCTGACAATGAAATCTTCTAGATTTTCCACACAAGCCTTTTGAATTATCACGCCTGTCGATCGTTGAAATCTGGGTGCTAGTGTGACACAACAATGATCTCCTCGATGCAGTAGTGATCACCTCAAGGCAAGGAACTTCAATCCATGAAGGAAGTTCTTGAACTTATTCCTTACATGAGAGGATCTCTCTCTAGAATCTAGGAGGAGGGAGAGGCTCTCAAAATTAATACATGAATAGTTACAAGGGGATATCCTCTCTCTTAATTATATAGGGGATATCTAAAATATCTAGTATGGGTTCCCGGCCCCGGGTACTAAATATCCTCTGTATAAATAAAATAAATATTTATTTATGTCAAATAAAATAATGCCGTAAATAAAATATATAATTTTATCACTAACTATATTATATATTAAATATATATTATGTGATAAACTAGAGTCTATAACTCAACTCACTTCTCCTAAAAATATTAAAAGAACCCTGGATACTTAAATCTGTTCAAATAATATTTAATCTTTGTATTTAGATATTACTGGTAAATACATGTTATAAAAAAATTCAACATATTATTCCAATCTTTAATATATAAAGAATTTATTTATTCCTTGGTGATCCATAGAACATGGATATCACGCGGACCATTTTGCAGGGCCTACTAAGGTATATATTTCTATTCACAGAATAGGGAATATTCTCAAAGCATTGTTGTGTGTGACCCTCTAGGACCTTACCTCAATAGTAGTGAATAATTTTCACTGACCAAGAGCGGGTTCTAGAAACCCATCGAGTCCCCTATAGGGATAAGGTAATGTCAGAGAAATGAATACCTTCCTACAAAGATGGTATGTGTAATATAATCACTTCGTCATCGATATATAAATTATTTAGAATGCAAACTAGTGTCAGTATCCATTATCTTGATTTATTTTATTTTGTGATTTTCCTGGATGGTCTTACCTTCCACTACCATGGCCATGGATTTGTTCACGGTGTAACCATCCTTGTAAAACAAGACCAAGATATCTATTACTTAACTCCGAAGTGACAAATCCAATCTTAATCATTCAATCAATTCCATTCCATCAATGGTGTACCCAACACAAACTACCTCGCCACGACTTTATTACCATGGTATTCTCCATTCATCAAATGTACATAAATAATAGACATCCATTGATAATGATCTCAAGTATAAAGACCATAACACATGTACGTAGATAGTAACAACCAATGACACCTGAAACATGTAGTGTTCCTATTATGAGGGTATTTCCTCATGATCTCAACTAATAGAGATCATCAAGTGAGAAATTCATGAGATAAATTCTCAATGCTTATGAGCCCCCAACACCTGATGGTTACACATCATCTGGGTTATATCAGAATGATGTAACTTGATCATTGTAAATTAGTTAATGATTACTGTCATGGAATATTAGGGTTTTCATTTTAGCCTGAGATCTGCTATAACCCTTTGATATGACATGTAATCTAAGGTCATTTACTTAAACAATGTAAATGATAAAGTATATACGCTATTATGGAATGATAAACACATATATTATACCAAACTGCATAAATGTAGTGGAACAAAAAGTACAATACAAGTTGGGTCTAGAGAACCCATATTAAACTCTCCCACTAGTACTAGAGTCAGATGCTAATAGTTTTCAATCTGATAACTCTCACAAAAGAATCATTCTTTTGCTGAGAAATGGATTTAGACAAGGGGTCTTCCACATTGTCCTCTGTGGCTACTCTGCTAATTGTGACTTCTCTTCTTTGAGTAAAATCCCTCAAGAGATGAAACTTCTGAATAATATGCTTTGTCCTCTGGTGAGACCTAGGATCCTTGTCAGGAACCACTACAGTAGTATTATCACAATATATTGGAACAAGGTCTGCACTTCTAGGCACAACACCAATGTCTGAGATAAATCAATGTATCCATACTACTTCCTTTTCTGTAATCAGAAGCTGCAATATATTAGGACTCTGCCATAGAATCAACAACCACCACTTTCATTGAGCTTCTATAGCTCAATGCAAAACCATTCAGGCAAACAATATAGCCTGACTGCAATTTTATATCATCATGATCTTTCTGGAATCTAGTATCTGTGTATCTCCTCACAACTAGTTCTTCATCTCCTTCGTACACTAGGAGCGTATCCTTAGTTATCCTCATGTACTTTAGGATAGTTTTAACAGCTTTCTAATAAAGCTCTCATAGATTTTCATTATATCTACCCACCATGATTAAATTAAAGGTGACATTAATCCTAATACATAACTTGGAATATATGATAGAACCCACTGTCGAGGCATAAGGGACTCTAGCCATTCTGTCAATTTCCTCCACTGTTTGTGGTCACATTTTCTTAGAGATATTTATACCATGTGACATAGGCATCAAACATCTCTTGTATTGTTCCATATTGTACCTTTTGAGTACCTTGTCAATATATGTACTTTGACTTAGATCAATCATCCTTTGAGATCTATCTCTATAGATATTGATCCCTATAGTGGAGGCTGCTTCACCTATGTTTTTTCCAGGAGAAGCATTCATTTAACCAATTATTAACTGACAAAAATAGTTTCACCTTGTTTCCCATAATTAAAATGTCATCAACATATTATAATAGAAAAAAATGGCATTCCATTCATCCTTTTTGTAGACACAAGGCTCGCTTTCATTTTCATTAAAACTAAAATCTCTTATGGCCTCATCAAAATGAACATTCCTTGATCTTGATGCCTGCTTCAATCCATAAATGGATCTCTGTAGCTTGCATACTTTATAGAATTTTTTTACCTATAAAACCTTCGAGATGAGTCCTATAAGTGTCGCCAACCAACTTCCCATTTAGAAAAGAAGATTTTACATCCATTAGACAAATTTCCTAATCATCAAAGCCTGCTATTACAAGAAATATTTGGATAGATTTAAGAGTTGCTACTGTTGAGAAGGTTTCATCATAGTCAATGCCTTGATGTTCCCAGAAACCCTTTGCAACCATTCTTGATTTAATGGTATTAACCACACCATCCATGTCTTGCTTCTTATTTAATACCCATTCACATCTATGGGATTTACATCAACTAGAGGGTCTACCAAAATCCAAACATGATTTTGGTACATGGGCTCCATCTCAAAATTCATGGATTCTTTCCATTTAGCATATTATTTGCCTTATAAGCTTCCTTGTAGGATAGAGGTTTATCATCTTCAAGGACTAATATGTCACCTGACTTGGTGACAAGAAAACCATAATGTGCTGGTTCTCTAACCTCTCACATAGACCTACACAGTTTCTTTTTCTCGAGAACAACTTCTTCGTCCACTTGTTTTTGTGGAGATTGTTCCCCTACCAACTCTAGAACATATGGAGCAATAACATAATCAAATTAAATATTCCTCCCAATATTTCTGATGGAAATGTGTTCCCTTTATAGAAATGTGTCATATCTTTCCACAATTACTTTTCTATCTAAAGGATTTTATAGGTAATATCTTCTAGTTTTCCATGGATAACCTATAAAGACGCACTTAGTTCTTCAGGATGCTAATTTTTCCCTTGGAAATTTCTTGAAAAATTCCTCGCATCCCCATACACATATGTGTGTCAGACTGGGTTTCATTCCAAACCATAATTGATATGGAATCCCATCTGTAACTTTAGTTGGTACTCAGTTAGGGGTTTATGTAGCTGTCTGGAAAGAGTATCCCCAAAAGGATAATGGAAGATTTGAATGAACTATAATTGATATGAGCATATTGGGAAAGGTCCTATTCCTTTTATCAATAACACCATTCCATTGTTGTGTATAATGAGGAGTGAACTGGGATACTATTCCACACTCCTTCAAGTGATCAATGAATTCAAGGTTAAGATATTCTCTACCTTGGTCTGAGCGGAGTGCTTCTATCTTCTTACCAAGTTGGTTTTCTACTTAATTTTGGTATTCCTTAAATAAATGAAATGAATTGTGTAACACCCCAAGCTTCTACGGTATGCTTCTCTTTGAATAATGTGATAGCGTGTGTTGTACCCAACACCGAGTTCTAACACACCATAACCAATCAAACCAGCCGTTATGAATAGTAATACCTACTTTTTGAAATTATATATATTTTATATTTAAAAATGGACATCATTTTTGGATTCGGAATATCTAATTTAGCCTAAGGTGAAATTTTGGTACATTTCGGATAACTTTCATATTTTGATGAATAGTGAAAATTACTAAATTTTAATTAAAAACAACTTTTTTAATCAAAATAATTAATAGTGATAAATTATGAATTTGAGTGGTTTTAAAGTATAATTTGAATATATTTTTACCATTTAATATAATTTTGGTCATTGGAAATAATTTTACAATTAAACTGAACATAAACAAGTGTCAATCTTTTGATAGTTATTATCTCTTAAAAACACGCTTTTTGTTTTGACAGCGGGAATTAATTTTAAATTAATTTCTGCCACTTCTGTGTTTTGAATTTAGGAAAATGGATTCCATATTTGGAATCAGGATGTTCAAATTGTGTAAATAGGTAACCTTTATTTTTAGACATTTTGAATAATTACTGCGGTAAATATTTTATTTACCATGGTTAAGGGTAAATCCGGTAAATAAGGGTTAAAAATAATATTATAATAATACTAAATTACCCTAAAACGTGTCTTAACCCTATTGGTTGATACATGGTCGACCATGGGAATCTTTGGGTCTATTTTGGGACCCCATGGATCCACTTGTAAGTGATAATGACACTTTATTTTAATTAAGTTAAAATGAATACAAAAATGACACAAGCATATATCTTTTAGAAAAACAATTGTTACATAGGGTTATATATGTTTGATTTTAGATTATAAATATTAATTAGAAAGATAAAAAGATTTAATACATAATTATATTTTATTTATAATTTTTAGACATTAAATAATTTATTTTATTTATGACATAATGATGATGCAGTAATTACTATAATAGTAAAAAATTAAAATAATTGATATTATAAATACCCAAATAAATATAATATGAAACTTTTAATGAATTAAACTAATTTTATAGGATAATATGATATATTAGTATTGATTTAATTGACTTTTTTCGAATTAATCAATCTGTTATGAGTTTCACAAAAATCAACTATTGAATAGTGTCAAAATTGACATAAAAGAGTTCTTAAAACAAATATTATATTATTAATTGATATTAAATTCCTAAAAATCTATGGTTAGGCCAAGAGACTTATATCATTATAGGTTCATCATTAATGGATCACTTGGGGGTAGTTTGGATGTATATAGTAAGTTTATTAACCATATTATATAAAAATACAAAGAGACATTGTAAAAGTGAAACTAATTAACTTAGAGTTAATACTTAAAGATAAGGTTAATATAAGTACCCAAACCTGTCTAAATTCTATTGGTTGAGTTGTTTTCGACCCATCCCCAACTTAACCTTTGAATAGTCAACTTTGGAGCCATTGGAAACCGATTATGAATTTATTATAAACTAATATCTCTAGCTTTTCCAAAGGTGCCCCTCACCCCTCTTATAAAAGGGCACTCCTCCTTCCCATTTCTTCACACCTTCAAAACCTTATGGTTCGGCCAAACTCTGCCCAAATACTCTCCCAACATCCCTCACTACAACCTAGAGGCCTTAGTGTGATCAGAAAGCCAACCTAAGGAGCCCTTTTGATCAAATCAAAAGGAAGAACCCGAAGAAGAGGTAATGATTTCACCACCCTTCTCTAAGTTCATTTCTTCTTCCACTTCTTCTTCCTTTGTTCTCACCATTCTAAAATAATAACTCCAGTATCTCACATATACTGTGATGTTATTATAAATATGGTACAACCATATTCAGTATTCTATCCACCCTTTGAATAACATGTCACCATACGTGCGTACGTACGGCTTACCGTCTCCACGTCGTGGTGTAATTGTTATTCAATATATTATTATTTGGATGGGTATAATAATGATGTGTAACTCATGTAAATAATAAATATAACATGTTAATGATTATGTATATATGATATACCATCCATTTATATATTATTTTAATATCAAAAGAATGATATTGTCGCTCGTGCGTACGTACGGACTACCATCTCCACGAACGCGATGAGATTCATTCTCCATCGTATCCATTCAAGTATAATTATCATTTGATGATTTAAAAATGATGTTTAAGTACTTGATATCATACTGGATATGAATAATATACAACAAACATGGCTTATGTAGAAAAACATATAAAAGGAAATGAGTAACTTAACACCCGAAACGACGATAATTCTAAGATATTATTAACAAATCAATGTTAAAAGATCATATATGATATCATATTAATATATATGATTCTTGTATAATTTAATAACAATTATTTCACCATTATACATGAGGATAACCTACCCCAACCAAGGAAAAGTACAAGGTAAGGGTTATTTCACAATCTCTTCATTATCCGAGGTTGTTTATACGTAATAATCTACTGGGATCTCTTTATCATCCACATCCATGTTTCTTAAAAATGTATTTCAAAACATTTTTATTATTTACAAGAATATGGTTTAAATTCATTTATACACTTTTTTGACTTTTTATAAGAGGTTTATAAAGGAATCTTTCCGTCGTTTTCAAAACAAGGTCCTTTTTAACCTTTTCGACAGAATTAAGGTAAGAATGTTTTTTTAACTTATACGGCGGGTGCAGATATTTTCCGCCATTATAAAATCTTCAAAGCTTCCCTTACAAGATTATAAGAATATTTTCAAAGAAAATGTTTTATTTTATATGGATCTTAAATGATTTCAAAATAAAAGGAGATATTTCTTTAAAAAGAATTTTCATTTCATCTATGTCAACATCCTTTGATGGATTTTAAGATTATTTGAAGTTGATTTATTATGATACAAAACTTCTATATTGTATTGAAGGTTTTGCGATATGTTTGACTGTGGATGTGCTATTTTTATACCATTCATAGTTTATGGTGAAAGTATTGACATTTCGTATGCTTGTTTTAATACGAATGTTTATGTTATGTTTAAAACTTTTCATATGGGAATGCATTGGACTTAATATGTGACGGGTGGAGCCCGCTATAGCTCCTCGATGCATCCGTAGGTCTCATGAGACAAACTAGTATCTTGGCATAAGGCCTTGGAAAAATCTTATTTGTAGTCTTGGCACGAGGCCTTGACTATGTGGTTATGATAGTCTGGCATTATGCATTCCAACATTATGAAAGTGGTTATTGATATTGCATGTGATTATTCGATTAGTAGAATATCCATGTGAACAAGTAAATGGAATTATTTCATTTTACTTTTTCCATACTATGTTGAAGTTCATGTTTAAAAGGCTTTTGTTTTAGTAATTCATTGCCTTAAATGTTTATGCTTAGTTTTGAATGATCCGCTATATTGTTATCCTTACTGGGCATTTGAGCTCACCCCTTTTCTATGTTATATTTTTCCCAGGATGTGAAGATGTAAGTTATGAATGACCTGTAGGGATATTATGAGGGGATTATAGTGTGGACTGTGGAAACATTATGTTGTTGTAGTAGTTTTTCATTTTATGATGTAATGTAAAACTTATGAATATATCTAGTGTTTCCAAGGCTACTAAACCAATCGGTCTTTCGAGATTTGATCTTTCTTGTGATCATTCCAATGTTATGTAATAATGCACCGACTCTGGGTAACTAGGGTCGGGGCGTTACAGTTGGTATCAGAGGAAGTTTAGTACAAACCTTGGAAGCTAGATTTAGATAAACTCTGATTAGAGCACGTAGACCTAAGATGAACTTTGAGGATTAGTATAGAAGAACTTCCTAAAATTTTGGTATTGTAGAGATTTTGTGAGTTTCCCGAGCAATGCATCCCTGTCTGGATACAAGCAGGTAGAGGCGGCTCTGGCACAGATGTACCTAGGGGTAAAACCCGAAAACACCGCTTTGAGCTAGACTCGAATAGAAACTGGTGCACGACAACGGGCCTTGCTGCACTCTTGGTTACGACACTCCCGGGGGATATTCTTAGGATAACTCTCATTTTTTCATTACAAATAATTTTGAAGGGATTATGAGCATATACTTCCTCAAAGAAAACATTCTTATGATTATGGATTATATCCATAAATAGTTCAATTTATGTTAAGTGTTTTATAAGTATGGGATTATGTATTTTGATTCATAAACTGATCTAGTTTATGCCATTGTTTAGAAATGGTGCCTAGTGGAAGAAATGGAAACCGTATCAATGCACGCACTCCATTTAGGGATTTCCCTCCTGCTCAAGATAATTATAGTGGGGCTGATGATGCAACTGGTGCCGATCAGCTAATCACCATACTGGGACAACTTACTCAGGTTATGAATAATAACCTTACCTGTATGGAGCACCCTGATCCGCAGCGTGGAGGATCAATGTTAGATCGATTCATGAGGCAACAACCACCAATGTTCAATGGGAATACAAATCCCTTAGTAGCCGAGCAGTGGATAAATTCCCTAGAGAAAATATTTCAGGCTTTGGGGAGCAGTGAAAAGGAAAAAGTTATCATGGAAGTTTACCGCCTCACTAGAGATGCTGATCAATGGTGGTCATTGATTAAAAACATGAAGGAAGATGATGAAGTATCAAATATGGAATGGAGGGAGTTCAAAGATCTATTTTTAGAAAAATACTTTCCTCGCGACCATCGAGCAGATATGGAAAGGCAATTTCTAAGTCTGAGACAGAAGGAGGATGAGAATGTCACAAAGTATGAGGCTAACTTTACAAGGTTAGCAAGGTATGCTGGTGATTATATACGTAACCCAAGAAGTAAGATTGATCGTTTCTTTGATGGGTTAAAACCATTTCTCCGTCGAGCAATAGTCTCACAATCCTTTTCGTCGTACGAAGACATTGTCTCATGTGCTATCAAGACCGAAAAGGAATTCACTAAGTCTTATGACTTTAAAGCAAAGAAAGAGAAGAAGAGGCATGCTGATCAATCTGGGAATGAAAATAAGGGGAAGAAATGAAAGGTTGAATATCCATCCTGTGGTAAATGTGGGAAGAAACACCCTGGTGCTTGCTTGAAGGGAATGGGAGTCTGTTACAAGTGTGGTGAAAAAGGCCACCAAGCTCATGATTGCAAAGGGAATAAGGAAGCCACCAACGTTCATTGCTACAATTGTAGGGAGATGGGGAATTATGCAAATGCATGTCCTAAGCGTCAGGAGAACTTACCTCAGTAAAGGCCAAGGGATCAAGGCCAGGCTTATGCTATCACTACTGCAGAGGTAGAAGCTCCAAAAGACGTGGTGGCAGGTAATTTAATGGTTTCCTCAAGTTTAGAAAATGCATTATTTGACTCTGGATCGTCGCATTGTTTCATATCTTCCCAGTTTGCTAAGAAAATTAGATATTTCCAATTTGATTTAATAAGGGAGTTGTCAGTTAAAACTCCTAAGGGAAGTATCATTGCAACAAAGTTTTGTGAATCAGTCCCCATTAGAGCACATAAATTTTCTTTATCTGCTGATCTCATCGTCATACCTATGATTGAGTTTGATATAATCATCGGTATGGACTGGCTTTCGGACTATGATGCGAATATTTATTGTAAGAAGAAAGAGGTTACGATTCTTGATGATAATGATAAGGAACACCTTATCTTTAGAGCAGAATCGTCACCACCTAATTCTTATTTAGATCCACCCCCAGTAGCTCAACTTAATTCAATTATTGGGGAGGAAGAGAATGAAATAACTGTCGGTGAGGAAAGGAATGTTCAAATAGAGGATGTACCTGTTGTGAAAGAATTTTTAGATGTATTTCCAGAAGATTTACCTGGACATCCTCCAGAACGAGAAGTTGAGTTTTCCAGTGATTTGATTCCTGGATCAAGGCCTATATCGAAGACCCCTTATAGAATGGCCACTGTAGAGTTAGTCGAACTAAAGAAACAACTAGAGTAATTGAGTAATAAGGGATTTATTCGCCCTAGTGTTTCTCCATGGGGAGCCCCTGTTCTTTTTGTTAAAAAGAAAGATGGATCTATGAGGTTATGTATCGACTACAGGGAGATCAATGCTATAACGATAAAGAACAAGTATCCCCTACCTCGTATTGATGATTTATTTGACCAACTACATGGAGCTCAATACTTTTCAAAGATTTACCTTCGATCTGGATACCATCAGTTGTGTGTAAAGAAGGAAGACATTCCGAAGACAGCATTTCGAACCAGGTACGGGCATTACGAGTTTACTGTAATGCCGTTTGGATTGACTAATGCACCCTCTGTATTCATGGATATGATGAATAGAGTTTTCAAGGAGTATCTCGATGAATTTGTGGTGGTATTTATTGATGATATCTTGGTATACTCCAAAACCTATGAAGATCATGAAAATCACTTACGCATTATCTTGAAGACTCTGAGGAGGCATGAATTATATGGGAAGTTTAGCAAGTGTGAATTCTGGCTTCAGGAGATTTCTTTTCTTGGCCATATTGTCTCTAAAGATGGAATCTTTGTTGATCCTTCTAAGACCAAGGCAATCCATGAATGGCCAGCACCTACGAGTATAACTGAGGTACACAGTTTTATTGGTTTGGCAGGTTATTATCGACGTTTCGTCCAGAATTTTGCCCGATTGGCTAACCCATTAACGAAGCTCACACGTAAAGGGGTTAAATTTGTTTGGAAAAAAGAGTGTGAAGAATGTTTTGAAGAACTGAAGAAAAGATTAGTCAATGCTTCTATATTGACTCTACCATCGGGGAATGATAGGTTCGTTATTTATAGTGATGCATCAAAGAAAGGACTTGGTTGTGTCCTTATGCAGAATGATAGAGTTATTGCCTATGCATCACGACAGTTGAAAATTCATGAAAAAAACTATCCTAATCATGATCTCGAGTTAGCAGATGTGATATTTGCTTTGAAGATATGGAGGCACTACCTCTATGGTGAAAATGTGAGATTCATACTGATCACAAGAGTTTGAAGTATATTTTCTCACAAAAAGAACTCAACATGAGGCAAAGGAGATGGCATGAATTACTCAAGGATTATGATTGTAGATACACTACCACCCGGGGAAGGCAAACAAGGTGGCAGATGCTTTGACTAGAAAAGACCATGGAGTTTTGAACAATATGAGAATTTCAAGGGATCCAATTTTCATGGATCTAGTGAAGATGGACATGGGAATAACCAGGGAAGGTGAAACATCAATGCTTTTTCAAATGGTTTCCAAACCATCTTTACTAGAAAAGATTAAGAGATCTCAGACCGATGATGAAGAATTCCAAAAGAAGATTAAAGCTGTGAATGATGGGAGATTTAGAGACTTTGTATATGAAGATGGAATTTTGAAATTCGGGAAGAGACTTTGTGTTCCCGATTTACCTGATCTAAAAAGGGAATTGCTGGATGATGCTCATAGTTCCAATTTCTCTATACACCCTGGGAGCACAAAAATGTATAGAGATTTGAAGGAACATTTTTGGTGGGACAACATGAAGAGGGAGATTGCTGATTTTGTGTCAAGATGTATGGTTTGTCAACAGGTGAAAGCTGGAAGGCAACAGCCTGGAGGAGTCATGCAACCTCTTCCCATACCGGAGTGGAAATGGGACAATATTACGATGGACTTTGTCATGGGGCTACCAAAGACTCCTAGAAGGAATGATGCAATATGGGTTATTGTTGATCGTCTTACCAAGTCAGCACATTTTCTTGCTATAAGAGAAGATCTACCCCTGGAACGTCTAGCAAGACTATACATTAATGAAGTTGTGAGACTTCATGGAGTTCCCCTATCGATTGTTTCTGACCGTGATCCCCGTTTTACTTCAAGATTTTGGAAAAGTCTTCAGAAATCCCTGGATACTGAACTTCATTTGAGCACTGCTTACCACCCTCAGACAGATGGACAATCAGAACGGACTATTCAAACCCTAGAAGACATGTTGAGATCTTGCTCACTTGACATTCAGGGTATGTGGGATCAATGTTTACCACAGGTAGAATTTTCCTATAACAATAGCTTTCATTCGAGTATTCAGATGGCACCATATGAAGCGTTATACGGAAAGAGATGTCGTACGCCAACCTGTTGGGGTGAGGTTGGTGAAAGAAAACTTGTAGGCCCAGAACTGGTGGAGGAAATGGTGGAAAAGGTGAAGGTAATCCAAAATCACATCAAATTAGCTCTAAATAGGCAGAAGAGCTATGCCGATAATCGAAGGAAGGATTTGGAATTTCATGTCAGTGATCATGTTTTCCTAAAGGTATCTCTGTGGAAGGGAGTCATACGTTTTGGTAAGAAAGGTAAATTGAGTCCTAGGTACATCGGACCTGTCGAAATTCTAGAACGAATTGGGGTTGTAGCATACCGATTGGCAACGCCGCCAAGTCTCTCCAAAGTTCACGATGTGTTCCACGTATCTCTGTTGAGGAAATACATGCCTGATCCAACGCATGTACTCACCTATGAGGAATTATAACTGGAACCCGATCATTCCTATTGTGAAGAGCCCGTCAGGATTCTTGATACGAGAGAACAAGTACTGAGAAACCGGACGACACGTCTGGTAAAAGTTTTGTGGAGAAACCATAAGATGGAAGAGGCAACGTGGGAACCCAATGAACTTATGATGAAGAACCACCTGAGTCTTTTCATGTGATAAGTATTCTAGAAATTTCGAGGATGAAATTATTTGAAGGAGGGGAGAATGTAACACCCCAAGCTTCTACAGAACACTTCTCTTTGAATAATGTGATAGCGTGTGTTGTACGCAACACTGAGTTCTAACACACCATAACCAATCAAACTAGCCGTTATGAATAGTAATACATACGTTTTGAAATTATATATATTTTATATTTCAAAATGGACATCATTTTTGGATTCGGAATATCGAATTTAGCCTAAGGAGAAATTTTGGTACATTTCGGATAACTTTCATATTTTGATGAATAGTGAAAATTACTAAATTTTAATTAAAAACAACTTTTTTAATCAAAATAATTAATAGTGATAAATTATGAATTTGAGTGGTTTTAAAGTATATTTAGAATATATTTTTATCATTTAATATAATTTTGGTCATTGGACATAATTTTACAATTAAACCGAACATAAACAAGTGTCAATCTTTTGATAGTTATTATCTCTTAAAAACACGCTTTTTGTTTTGACAGCGGGAATTAATTTTAAATTAATTTCTGCCACTTCTGTGTTTTGAATTTAGGAAAATGGATTCCATATTTGGAATCAGGATGTTCAAATTGTGTAAATAGGTAACTTTTATTTTTAGACATTTTGAATAATTACTGCGGTAAATATTTTATTTACCATGGTTATGGGTAAATCCGGTAAATAAGGGTTAAAAAATAATATTATAATAATACTAAATTACCCTAAAACGTGTCTTAACCCTATTTTTTGATACATGGTCGACCATGGGCATCTTTGGGTCTATTTTGGGACCCCATGGATCCACTTGTAAGTGATAATGACACTTTATTTTAATTAAGTTAAAATGAATACAAAAATGACACAAGCATATATCTTTTAGCAAAACAATTGTTACATAGAGTTATATATGTTGGATTTTAGATTACAAATATTAATTAGAAATATAAAAAGATTTCCTACATAATGATATTTTATTTATAATTTTTAGACATTAAATAATTTATTTTATTTATGACACAATGATGATGCAGTAATTACTATAATAGTAAAAAATTAAACTAATTGATATTATAAATACCCAAATAAATATAATATGAAACTTTTAATGAATTAAACTAATTTTATAGGATAATATGATATATTAGGATTGATTTAATTGACTTTGTTCGAAGTAATAAATCTGTTACGAGTTTCACAAAAATCAACTATTGAATAGTGTCAAAATTGACATAAAAGAGTTCTTAAAACAAATATTATATTATTAATTGATATTAAATTCCTAAAAATCTAAGGTTCGGCCAAGAGACTTATATCATGATAGGTTCATCATTAATGGATCACTTGGGGGTCGTTTGGATGTATATAGTAAGTTTATTAACCATATTATATAAAAATACAAAGAGACATTGTAAAAGTGAAACTAATTAACTTAGAGTTGATACTTAACGATAAGGTTAATATAAGTACCCACACCTGCCTAAATTCTATTGGATGAGTTGTTTTCGACCCATCCCCAACTTAACCTTTGAATAGTCAACTTTGGAGCCATTGGAAACCGATTATGAATTTATTATAAACTAATATCTCTAGCTTTTCCAAAGGTGCCCCTCACCCCTCTTATAAAAGGGCACTCCTCCTTCCCATTTATTCACACCTTCAAAGCCTTTTGGTTCGGCCCAACTCTGCCCAAATACTCTCCCAACATACCTCACTACAACCTAGAGGCCTTAGTTTGATCAGAAAGCCAACCTAAGGAGCCCTTTTGATCAAATCAAAAGGAAGAACCCGAAGAAGAGGTAATGATTTCACCACCCTTCTCCAAGTTCATTTCTTCTTCCACTTCTTCTTCCTTTGTTCTTACCATTCTAAAATAATAACTCCAGTATATCACATATACTGTGATGTTATTATAAATATGGTACAACCATATTCAGTATTCTATCCACCCTTTGAATAACATGTCACCATACGTGCGTACGTACGGCTTACCGTCTCCACGTCGTGGTGTAATTGTTATTCAATATATTATTATTTGGATGGGTATAATAATGATGTGTAACTCATGTAAATAATAAATATAACATGTTAATGATTCTGTATATATGATATACCATCCATTTATATATTATTTTAATATCAAAAGAATGATATTGTCGCTCGTGCGTACGTACGGACTACCGTCTCCACGAACGCGATGAGATTCATTCTCCATCGTATCCATTCAAGTATAATTATCATTTGATGATTTAAAAATGATGTTTAAGGACTTGATATCATTCTGGATATGAATAAGATAAAACAAACATGGCTTATTTAACAAAGAATATAAAAGAAAATGAGTAAGTTAACACCCGAAACGACGATAATTCTAAGATATTATTAACAAATCAATGTTAAAAGATCATATATGATATCATATTAATATATATGATTCTTGTATAATTTAATACCAATTATTTCACCATTATACAGGAGGTTAACCTACCCCAACCAAGGAAAAGTACAAGGTAAGGGTTATTTCACAATCTCTTCATTATCCGAGGTTGTTTATACGTAATAATCTACTGGGATCTCTTTATCATCCACATCCATGTTTCTTAAAAATGTATTTCAAAACATTTTTATTATTTACAAGAATATGGGTTAAAGTCATTTATACCCTTGTTTGACTTTTTATAAGAGGTTTATAAAGGAATCTTTCCGTCGTTTTCAAAACAAGTTCCTTTTTAACCTTTTCGACAGAATTAAGGTAAGAATGTTTTTTTAACTTATACGGCGGGTGCAGCTATTTTCCGCCATTATAAAATCTTAAAAGCTTCCCTTACAAGCTTATAAGAATATTTTCAAAGAAAATGTTTTATTTTATATGGATCTTAAATGATGTCAAAATAAAAGGAGATATTTCTTTAAAAAGAATTTTGATTTCATCTATGTCAACATCCTTTAATAAATTTTAAGATTATTTGAAGTTGATTTATTATGATACAAAACTTCTATATTGTATTGAAGGTTTTGTGATATGTTTGACTGTGGATGTTCTATTTTTATACCATTCATAGTTTATGGTGAAAGTATTGACATTTCGTATGCTAGTTTTAATACGAATGTTTATGTTATGTTTAAACCTTTTCATATGGGAATGCATTGGACTTAAAATGTGACGGGTGGAGCCCGCTATAGCTCCTCGATGCATCAATAGGTCTCATGAGACAAACTAGTGTCTTGGCACAAGGCCTTGGAAAAATCTTATTTGTAGTCTTGGCACGAGGCCTTGCCTATGTGGTTATGATAGTCTGGCATTATCCATTCCAACATTATGAAAGTGGTTATTGATATTGCATGTGATTATTCGATTAGTAGAATATCCATGTGAACAAGTAAATGGCATTATTTCATTTTACATTTGACATACTATGTTGAAGTTCATGTTTAAAAGGCTTTTGTTTTAGTAATTCATTGCCTTAAATGTTTATACTTATTTTTGAATGTTCCGCTATATTGTTATCCTTACTGGGCATTTGAGCTCACCCCTTTTCTATGTTTTATTTTTCCTAGGATGTGAAGATGTAAGTTATGAATGACCTGCAGGGATATTATGAGGGGATTATAATGTGGACTGTGGAAATATTATGTTGTTGTAGTGGTTTTTCATTTTATGATGTAATGTAAAACTTTTGAATATATCTAGTGTTTCCAAGGATACTAAACCAATCGGTCTTTCGAGATTTGATCTTTCTTGTGATCATGCCAATGTTATGTAATAATGCACCGACTTTGGGTAACTAGGGTCGGGGCATTACAAATTGTACTTATACTGCATTAAATATATATATCCATACCAACTATAGTAATCGATAAAAGTAATAAAGTATGAAATACCACCCCTTGTAATTACTAGAATTGGATCACAAACATTATTATATATTAATTCCAGTACTGTATTGTATCTTTCTCCCTTTCATGAGAATGGAGCTTTGGTCATCTTTCCTTGTAAAAAAGATTGACCTACATCCAAGGGTTCTAACTGTACCGATCCATAATACCCTTCTTGATGAAATCTTTGCAATCACTTCTCGTTCTCATGACTGAGCCTGAAGTGCCATTGGCGGGTGATATATGAGTCATGTTGATTGTGTTTATCCTTGATTTCCATTAGGGGGTTCTCATGTTCTACCATATATAAACCATTGTTAAGATGTGACATACCATAAATTATATTATCCTTATAAAAGAGACAACATTTATTTCCAAAGTTGGAATAAAAACCCATAGTGTCTAAAATCAACATAGAGATAATGTTTCAGGTAACATATGGTACATAATAGGAATTGATTAAAATTAGAACCAAATTAGTAGGAAAGGTTATGTGATTGTCTCCTACGTCTAAGGCTTCTAGCCTTGCACAATTTGTAGTTTGAAGATTCACTTGACCTTTTATAATATTCATAAACAATCATGGTTTTTTATAAGAATACAAATGTGTAAGACACATGCTATAGAAAATACCCAACTTGTAGATAAAGATTGATTGTTTTCAATGAAAAATATAAGTGAAGTAGAAGCATCATCTTTCTTCTTCTTTCCATCTCTGCAATTATTCTTCCATTGGCCTTTCATGCCACATCCAAAGCAGACAGTTTCTTTATCATTATGTTGCCTCTGAATCTTTGGATTCATTACTAGACAATGCATCAGTGTCTTTTCCCTTGACATGGCCTTATACCCCTTTTCATTTCCCTTTTTTTCTTGTTCACCATAAGGATAGATGAATTGGTATTTTTCATGTCCTTTTCATGTTGGCGAACTAAAACCAAAAGGTCTGAGAGCAACTTTGTCAAATCAATCATGTTATAATTGAAAAAAAAGTCAATAAGCATGATTGTAAAGATGAAATAATGAGATCCACTACTAGATAATGGTTCAATTTGAACCCAAGGGCTTAAATATTCTCAAAATACCCCATCATCTTGAGTACATGAGGTCCATCTTGGTTCCCTTATGCTAGCATGCACTTATAAAGTGGACTAGAAATCTCATATCTTTCATTCCTGGCCCTCTCCTAATATAATTCTTGGACATGTAAAAGCATCTTATAGGTTTCATCATCCTCATGAGATTTCTTGAAATTGGTTGGATATAGATAACAACACGATGCATTGTACATCAATCACATCCTCAACATGATTTCTCCAATTATCTTTTTCGGCCTTGCTTTCTCCTTGAGGAGGCTCAGTAAGACATGTGGATTCTAGCCCATACAACTTCCTTTCTTGGAATAGTACTATGTACATGTTCCTATACCACTCCTGGAAGTTATTTCCAGTCAGCATATTTTTTTTATCCAATATCGCCCATGGTGATAAAGTACTTGTTGTGTTGGTGATTTCCATCTTTAATCTACATCAAATAAATATTTAACAGTTAGTATTTTTATCTTGATTACCTTTTTGATATTTGTGATTAATAAGTTATTATATCATTTTAATGTCTTGCAATGCTTTTAAAAACCATAATACCCTTCACTATTAGATTCAGAATACTCTATCTCTAGAGTATTCTAGTTACAAGGATCCTCGAAACGTCCCTCAGAGACTACATGTTATGGCTATGCCACTACAATGAGTGTTTCACCATAGGCACCAGGCTGGCCAACCACTTGGCTTATGGTTCCATGTGTTGTTGAGTAAAGTCCAAGATTTTTGGAATCTAAAAATGATACCCTGAACATATTGCCTCTAAAGTGATTGCAAGTTAGATAAGTCTAATCCTAGAATAAACACTTTAGTTAAGTTGACACAATTCTCTAATGAAAACACCCCGTTAGTAAGAGGCACCCTCAACTAAGACTGACGACCACCGCAAACAACCAGTTTTGTTTATATGTGGGAAATGGAAGGTGTTCATTGGACTTAATATATCTTTGAGGGATTTTTAATATTTATGGAAGAATAATCCTTTTCTATCTATATGTTCGATTTATATTGTCGTGCTCACAATTGAACATGAAAATGAAATATAAATTTGTAACTTATTTATGCATTTTTTCACTATTCTATATAATCAAGAAATAATCATTCCTTTGCATAAAATAATAAACGATGCATGAAGTAATTCATGCAATTCGATAGGGCTTGAGCATTCTCTAATGATCGATCCATAACTGATCAATCTTGACCTAGGGGAATCCATACCAGAGTCGAGACTTGACTCAAGTCACAACTAGCACTAGTGCAATGTTGTCGGATCCCATCGGAATTACTGCCTCGACATGGCGTGGTCTTCATCTTGGATCATCATTGATTAATTAAAAATATACTCACATGTAGGTGAGGGGGAATTGGGGATACAAATTATAACTCATACAATGGACACACATTCCCTTATACATATTTGAATTAAAAGATGATTCATAGACCGTTATTTATCTAATTAATTATTAAAATCATCACACACATTGAATAAATAAATAAATAAATAAAGCACTAGACATGCATGGTTTAGTTGCTTGGTCAAGACTAGTCGGTATGAATTAAGCATGATAAAAATTAAACTGCAATGAAATTTAAACAGTATGGGGGGATCTTATAAATTAAATGAATTTAAATATATTCAATTAATTTATTTTTATCAATTCCAACTATTAAATTTAATTTCATTTCCAAATTTAAATTAAACCATCAATTTAGTTTTTCTGTAAAATTAAATTAAACTACTAATTTATTTTTTTATTTTAAAATTAAATAAAACTATTAATTTAATTTGAATTAAAATTAATTTAATTTTTTAGATTAAATTAAATTTAAACCCCAAACTAATTATAATTAAATTAATTTAAAAAAATAAATTAATTAAAACTAAATGGCAGGCTTACCTCTATGCTGGAGAAGTCTGGCAGGATTGCGAACCGCCGCAAGTATCTTACTGAAGCGGTGGTAAATTACGGCGTGACTGCAGCATGTCTGTAGCGTGATCGCTTCATGGCTGCATCATGACTGTGGGGTGAGTGCATCATGACTCCAGTGTGACCGTGGCATGACTGCGGCGTGAAAGTGGTATGACCGCGGTTCGACCGTGGCTCGACCGTGGCTTGACTGTGGCATATCTTCCTGGTCTAGCAGCACTCATGGTGAAATATCATTCAACCAGTGGTGAAGGGAGCAGAAGGTGGAGTTGCAATGCTCCTGCCAGCCGCAAGGGCTGCAGCCCACTGCTTCGGCCAGCCTTAGGGTCAGTGGCCCGGTCGGGCGTGGCCAGGACTAGCAGCAGCCTGGTCCAGCGTGACCGGGACTGGCGGCGGCCTTGTACGGAATGTCCAGGTCGGGCAGTAGCCATGTTTGGTGTAGCTAGGTCTAGTACGGGGCGAGTGGGGTGGCGGTCCAGGTGGGGCGGTAGCCGGAAGATGTCTGGGGTGACAGTCCAGTGGCAGAGGAGGCTGCTGCAGGTAGGGAGGCGCGGTCTGAGTGGGGCGGCATCAGTGAGCTACAGGAGGTGGTAGTCCAGCAGTAGAGGAGGCTGCATAGGGTTTTCCATTAGGGAAGTCATGGCCTGGTGCACCGCCAGAAAAAGACCTATTTGGGTCTTCTACCTCCTTTTTTTGTCCATAATCAAAAAAACACCTCCCTTTTGTTTTTTTAAATAGAAGGGAAGAATACCACAAAATGGGGTCTTGGTCTGCATTTTTTTAAAATTAAAAGGGATTAAGACCCAAAAATGAGGTCATGGTCTCACCTTTTTTTTAAATTAAAACAAGACTTGACCAAAAGTTTTTAAATAATATTTTATTAGAGAAAAATAAAATAAAATATATTATAATATTATTTTATTTCACTCTTCAAATTAAACTTACCAGATTACTTCTGTCAAACAGATTCTGGCCCAAGCGTGGTTGGATTTCAATGATTTTGAAGATCAAATTAATGAACATAAAACATTTTCTTCTCAACAATTTAATCTGATGAAAAATTAAACTGATGAGTTGATCATATTATATTTTTCAAATGGCCATAACTAGTCCATTTGAAAATGGATTGACATACGGTTGGTTGTGTTGGATCTGATTTAATCCCCTATACATAAATTTTATGCAATTTAATTTTTCCTTTGACTATCAAAAATCATCTGTCCCTTTGATACCACTGTTAGGTACTGAGACGTGAAGCCGAAGCAGATGTGCCGGAAAATTAAAAAATTTCACATCACTAGAGAAATGTTGGGATGTCGACTCTGGTGAGCTATCATAGTATGGTCCGAGGACCACACGTGGATTTGACAGATCACAAAATAAAAAACAAACAGGTACCTTTTTCAGATTTGACGTGCGCAAGTGTGTTGCAGGTTGTTGGTGACCATCACTCAAAGACTCTAACATCTAAGTCATCTAGATCGTCCACACATGCCTTTTGAATCTGCATGTGCATCGTTTATTGGAATCTGGGTGCCGACACGACACACCAACGATCTCCACGAACCAACAGTGATCACCGCAAGGCAAGGAACTTCGATCCACGAAGGAAGTTATTGGATTTTTTCTTATTTTTAGAGGATCTATCTCTAGAATCCCAGAGGAGAGAGAGGCTCCCAAAATTGATACATGAATAGTTACAAGGGGAGATCTTCTCTCTTACTTATGTAGGGTATATCTAAAATACCGAGTATAGGTTCCAGACCCCCGTGTAACAAATATCCTCTATATAAGTAATATAAATACTTATTTATGTCACATAGAATTATTCCATAAATAATATTTATAACTTTATCAATAAGTAAAGTATATTTTAAATATATATTATATGATAAACTAGTGTCTATAACTCAACTCACTTCTCCTGAAAATATTAAACGAACCCTAGATACTTAAATCCATTCAAATAATATTTAATATTTGTATTTACTAATCAATTGTAAACACTTGTTATAAATAAATTCAGGATATTATTCCAAGCTTGAAAAATTAATGAATTTATTTATTCCTCGATGATCCATTGAATATAGATTGTACTCGGACCCTTTGGTAGGGTCTACGAAGTTCTCTATTCCTATTCACAGAATAGGGTAGATTCTCAAAGCATTATTTTGTGTGACCTTCTAGGCCCTTACCTTAATAGTAGTGAATAATATCCACCGACCAAAAACGGGGTCTAGCAACCCATCAAGGCCCCTATAGAGATATGGTAAAATCATAGAAAGGAATACCTTCCTATAAAGACTGTCTATGTAATATAATCTCTTCGTCACTGATATATCAATAAAGCAGAATGCACACTCGTGTCATCATCATTTATCTGGCTTTATTTTATTTGATGATTTGTTCAGACGGTCTTACCATCCACTACCATGGGCTTGGATTTATTGATGGTGCTAAAATCCTAATCAACCTGGCCAAAGATATCTCTTCCTTAACTCAGAAATGAAAAATCCTATCTTGATCATTCAATCTGTTGGTCGGAGTGGACACTCAAGAGGGAGGTGAATTGAGTTCCAATTAAAATTTCTGTTAAAAAATATTTCTCTTAAAAACCCCCTATTTAAAAACAATGTTAAACTATAGTTAATTTATACAGATTTTAAATGTTTAATTAGTTTCTCAATGATTTATTAGGTCTCAGTTAATTTAACCTGAAGATTAAATTGAATTTTAAAACTAACTTACTGTTTTACAATAAGTATAAAAACTTGTTAATTTAACTGTCAAAGTAACATTAAAACAAATTATATAAAAAATTAGTTAGCAGAGGAATATGAAATATATAGTATACTTATGACTTAATACCAAAATGCATAGCAGATGTATCCAAGAGGTTCAGTCTCAAGATGAGACTTAGTCCTCTCAAACAATTTATATAAATTAATCCACACCATGGATCAGGGTAAAAAACAGTTCAATACTCTCCAGGTCCAAAGACCTCTACCACAATTCTACGTTGAAAAACAAAGACAACATCTCACAGTTGTCCAGGTCTTACTCGACCTCTACCACTATCCACAGTGGGATACAAAGGAGTTACAGAGTTTGAATGAGGATTTAAGAATCCTACAACATAGCTCAGGAGACAGTGTGTGTGTAAAATAAATAGGGTATGCACACTTCTTGAAATGTAAATGAAAGAATCACTAAAATAAGTATGAGTGAGTTTAGAAAAGTTTTAGTGATTGGAAGTGCAGCTCTGGACATGATTGGTTGGTCAGAAAAGCTTCTGAGTCCTCTGGTTTTTGTTCCAAAAAAAAACAGAGTATCGTTTTCTTCATTGGTTCCAGGTTGAGCATATCAGCCTGAGTGCTTGAAGTGTTTGTTGTAGTTATTCACTCAAGATGTAGCTTGTGTTATCTAGAAAATAATTGCTCCATGTATTTCTAGTGTTCATTGAGTTTGAATGTAGTCTAGCGCGAATGCACCACGTTTGAATGTTGTTGAGCCTTTTTCTTTTTCACCCTTCATGTTCCTTCTTAGTTCCTTGATTCTCACTGTATGCACACCTCGTGTTCACTTCTATCCAACTAGGTCCTTATCTTATCTATTTTAGATTTCAGCACCGGAAAATGGGAATGATTACTTTTTGCATGGGTACTAGGTACAGTTCCCTGAAATGCCAACAGGTATCAATAAATAACATTAACAGCATTAAAAACATCAAATGTGCCTGTTAGCTTAGTAAATAAATAGTATTGAGAGTATATAGTTTGACTGGTTGGTCAATCATTAGTAGCCTCTTATTGGTAGTCATGTTCAGTGGATTTTGAAACCGTGACCTGCCATCGGTATCTCTTTGAACTTGTATCGGTATCTCTTTGTGTCGGTAGCTCTTGATATCGGTAACTCCTTCTATCGGTAGACTTACTCTACCGGTAGCTCGGTAGACTTGTTCTATCGGTAGCTCAATTCTATCAGTAACTATTTGTATCGTTCTCTCTTGGTCTATCGGTAGCTCTGGTCTAACGGTAGCTCTGGTCTATCAGTAGCTATTGCTTGGTTCCAGTGATTATGTGTATCGGTAGCCTTATGCACATTGGTAGCTCCATTATGTACTATCAGAAAACTTGTTCTATTGATAGCTATCTGTATCGGTGACCATGTTCTATGCATACCAGTAGATTTGTACATATCGGTAGCTCTGTACATATCAGTAGCTCTGTGTATCGGTTACTCTTTCTATCGGTAGACTAAGGTCTATCAGTAGACTAAGTACCGGTAGCTCTATATCAGTAGCTATATGCAGATCAGTGACTAACACTTATCTGTTTTATGCAAAACACATCATATTGGGTTAAAATTACTTCAAAACTCATACAAACATGGATAAACATTGATTAACATATTTCAAGGATTATTTTAATATTATTGACATCTTGACAGTAGAATATCATAGGTTTAGCGAATTAGAATATAGATAAACATTAATTGGGATTATCAAAGTATGTAAAAGCATAGTTAGGATTATCAAAAATAGGTGAGGTCAAAAATCTCCCCCTTTTTGATAATCACAACATATGATATTATAGTTTCAAAACAATGAGTAGTTTTATAAGAGGATATATCATTAAATGAAATTATCTCAGAGAAAATAGTATGTTATAGAACATAATGTATCACATGTAGAATTAAATACAATGATATAAGAAGGGAAAAGCATGGTATCTCTTCCTTAGATAATATTGTTCCCCCTTTGAGAATATTTCTCCCTCTTTGAAACTTAGATAAATTTCTCCTCCTTTGTGATAATCAAAAAGTTGAAAACTATAAAAAGAAGAGGAACAAAATGATAAAGAAAAGAAATCCAATTGTATTATATGTTGAAAAAGGTACATAGACAGAACAAAACACAATGATTCCTATCAAACATCTTATCCACTAATTAAATACACATCCTCAATGTGTGATTTTATCTTTGGATCAGAAGAGGATTCGGACTATGTGGATGTAGGTGAAGGCTTAGGAACACCAGAGATGATCATAGGAGGCTGAGCCACAGAAACTGTGTCAGGCCTATACGGAGGATTTCTTTGAGTGATCATAGGTGTATGGATTCAAATGGCTTGGGCTAGAGTCATTTGAACTAGAGAAGTAGTAGAGGTGGAGGTAGGTAAATCTGGAGGTACAATCACTGGCCTAACATCGACATGCAGGAATGGCAACAAAATATTTCAAAAATCCATAATTATTCCTCCTCCTCTCTACATAGAAGATATGAAATAATCCTTGTTCTCTATGAATTTTTCCAAAGCTGGAGTCAATTACCTTAGTTTGCTGACTTTATCTATGAAGGCTTGATTGAAAGGAGGTAACTTCAGGTTTTCTAACAGAAGTTTGAAGTGATTGTTGAGTTGATTCTTGGTGTAAACTTTTTGGAAATAGGAGTCCACCTTGTCTCTCACTTATTTATGAGAGGCATAAGCTTCTCTCATATAGTCTTGGACTATCTTCATTATTTCTATAGCTGAATCTCTAGTAGAAATCACAACTTTTCTCAGGTCAGAAGAGTCCACAGAGCCACTGTATGATGCTGAACCATGCTCCTCCTTCATCACAGCTCGAATATGATCCACATCCACTAAATCTCTATAAGCAACATAACCAATAGAGAATGTTACTATTTCTTTGATGTTTTTGGACAACCCACTGATAAGATTTTGGACTTGGGAATCCGGGGTTTTAAAATGATCTTTCATGGAGGTTTTAAAACCTTCAAACACTGAAACCATCTGACTTACAACACTTTTGAAATAGGATAAGTCCTTTTCTGCTTGGGATTTTGGGCTCATGTAAGAGTATAAAGAGATAACAAATTTCTTTACAGCTTCAACATCAGCTTATAGTCTAGATACTTGAGTATGTAGTCTGTATCTTCTTCCACTATTTCTGCTACAAAGGTTGATAAATTACAACCGAGAGAGAGTTCAAAGGATTTTTCCAAATTACACATCTCTTCAACAAAGCAGTGCTTCAAATCAGAAACAGAAGCCCTAAAGGACTCCTTCAACTCATCGTTTAAATATTCAAGGTTATCCCTAGTGATTATATCAGCAAGAGAAATTACAACATGTGCCCTTTTAGTTTCTATGCTAGCCACTGAGTCAGTCATAATCGATTGGATTGATGACACCAGTGAAGCTTCCATCTTCTTTGTCTCTGCCAAAAAATGTCCATAATATTTTTCATCAAAATATATAGGTAATGAATTCTGACCATATAATCAGGTAACAACTCAGTATCAACATCATAAATAATCTTCGGTCTTTTGAGGGATGCCTCATTATCGGAATCAGGATAATCTAATCCACAAACCAACAAAACCTGGGTCATCTTCCCAGTACTCAATCTCAACAGCCACTGACACACTTCCAAACTTGGTTTTATGTTCCCCCTCAATGGGTTCATTCCCATGTACAACAACATCATTCTCAGCAGGTCTTTCTTCCTCAGAAGAATATTTTACTATCAACTCTTTCTCTACAATATCCAGAGGGTCCTCTAGATTAGTTACAACTTATTGCATTTCTCCAACTACATCCTCAGTAGGCACAATTGAGATTCCAATTAATGGACTCAGACTTAATCAGAAAGAATCAGAGGCTTCAGATACATTTTCCTTTTATTCTTTATGCTCAGGGGCTGGCTGGTCTTTCTTATCAGTAGGTGTCTCTTCTTCTACTAGGGCTTCCTTTCTAGAAGATACAATTTCAGCAGTAGGACTTGGAGGTATGTCAGTATCTCTTCCTTCATTCATAGAAGTCTCTTCTTCTTCTTCATCAGGTACTAGACCTAGATCCCTCACATCCTTAGGTCTTGAAGGATGATTCACAGGATTGAATTTATCATATACCTTCTGGTCATCATTAACGCACTCTCCTCTCCATGGGTTCCAATTTATCTTCATGTATTTGCAAGCAGTGGTGGTGATAAAAAAGTTATTCTTACTACCATTGTCTCATCTTGAGTCTCAGCCACCCCTTTCACTTTGATCATCAAAAAGATCAACTTGGCAAAGAATAGGGCATTAGCCTTTGATTTTGGTCTTGTCATGTCTTCAATTGGGATCGTACGCAATCTACACAGATTTACTTTTACACAATGTCTCAAGAGGTGCAGGAGATAGATATCCTGATATCGTAAAATTCATAAAGTCTCCTCTCCTTGGTATTAAGACATGCTAAACAAATTTGAACAACAATCTATTCTCTCCATCCATTTCAGCAACCACTACTTGTCTTTGATTTCCATCACCAGTGTGCTCTTCCAAGGCAGTCTCATAATTGAATATATCACTTGTAGATGGAATAGCTTTCGAGACATATCCAGACACACCTTTGTGCGGAACCTTCAAGCATTTATCCCACTCAAGAAATGAAAAAGACATCTCCTTTCCATTCACAAAAGAAGTCACTCAGTTCTCATATGCTGATTTCTCAAAGCTTACAAACTCATAAAATTGTTTCACTAGCTTCAAATAGTAGGGCCCATTGTTGTTCGAAAAGAAATCTACCCACTTTTGACCTTCCAGCACTTCGAGCACTAACGACTTTCTAGGTAGCAACCATTCCATGCGCATCTCTTTTTCAATCACAATAACTCTATTCTGCAAATGAGGATTCACTGGTCACCTACCCTACCTAGTTCTACCAAAACTACCACTTTCTTTTGGCTCTGACTTTTTCTTCTTTGCACTCGGCTCATCAGCGTCATCTCTGATGGTAGGAAGTTTTTTTTCCATCACTGGTTCGAGGGATTTAGGGTTTTTATGAGATTCGAAAGCTAAGGTTTGAGGGTAAGTGTTTGAGTTGCGGTGGATTGAGATGTATCTAGGACTTTGTTTTTATCATTTAAGAATCATAAAATAAATAAATAAAATGAAGTAAAGTAGAAATGATTCATATTCTGGTGGAAAACAGAAGTTTAAAATAGCACACTCATCGGTAGGGTTTATCGGTGAGAATTCCAATCAGTGAGGTCCATCAGTGATGTTACGTCGGTAAGGTTACATAGGTGAGGTATTACATGGGTGAAGTATTCAAATCGGTGAGGTATTCACATCAGTGAGATATTACATCGGTGAGGTATTCACATTGGTGAGGTATTACATCAGTGAGGTATTACATCGGCGAGGTATTCAAATCGGTGAGGTATTCACATTAGTGAGGTATTGCATCGGTGAGGTATTCACATCGGTGAGATATTACATCGGTGATGTATTCAAATCAGTGAGGTATTACATCGGTGAGGTAGCTACCGATCAAGGTTAATCATTCCTAACTCATGTCTAATGTATCTTAACCTATCCGAACTCAAAGGTTTGGTGAAAATGTTAGCTAATTGACGTTCAACACCTATAAATTCAAGAGTAATATCACCATTTTGGTAATGATCTCTCAAGAAATGGTGCCTTAAATCAATGTGTTTGGTTCTAGAGTGAGATACAAGGTTATTCAAAATATTTATTGCACTAGTGTTGACACAATTGAAAGAAACATGCTTAAAATCATATCCATAGTCTAAAAGAGTGTGTTTCATCCACAGAATTTGTGCACAGCAACTACCAGTAGCTATATACTCTACTTTGGAAGTGGACAAAGCTACAGAATTTTGCTTTTTTACTACACCAAGATACTAAGGATTTCCCAATAAATTACATGTTTTGGATGTGCTTTTTCTATCCAACTTGCAACCAGCAAAGTCAGCATCTGAATAACTCATTAACTAAACGGATTGTCCTTTTGGGTAAAATGAACCAAAGTTTATAGTGTGTTTAAGATACTTAAAATTCTTTTAACAGCAAGAAAATGAGATTATTTTGGATTATCTTGAAATATTTCACACATACACACACTAAACATCATATGTGGTCGACTAGCAGTAAGGTAAAGTAAGCTTCCAATCATACCTCTGTAATTGGTTTGATCCACTGGTTTCCCAGTTTCATCTACATCCAATTTGAAGATTGTACTAATAGGAGTATCACATTCCTTAATACTATCCAAACCAAACCATTTTAAAATATCCTTTTTATATTTACTTTGAGTCAAAATAATACCATTTTCATTTTGAAAAACATGAAATCTAGGAAAATATTTGAGATCTCCCATTAAACTCATTTCAAATTCATTTTGCATGCTCCTTGAAAAATCAGTACATAAAGAGTGTTTAGAAGATCCAAAAATAATATCATCAACATTGATTTTTTACTATTAAAACATCTTTAGAATTCTTTTAATAAAAAGAGTTGGATTAGTAATCCCTTTAGTAAAACTTTTTGAAATAAAAAAGTTAATAAGCCTATCATACCAAGATCTTGGAGCTTGTTTTAAACCATATAAAGATTCAGAACGTTTAAAAACATGATTTGGAAAATGAGGATTAGTAAATCCAGGTGGTCGTTCAACAAAAAAATCTTCAATTATAAAACCATTTAGAAAAGGACTTTTGACATCCATTTGATATAACATGAAATTTATATGAGAAACATAGGCTAGTAAGATCCTAATGGATTCTAATCGTGTTATAGGTGCAATGGTTTCCTCATAGTCTATACCTTCCTCTTGACTATATCCTTGTGCAACTATCCTAGCTTTGTTTCAAACTATATTTCCAAAATCATCAACTTTGTTTCTAAAACCCCATTTAGTGCCTATTGTGAAAGTGTCCTTGGGTCTGTCTACTAATTCCCAGACATTGTTTCTTTCAAATTGATTTAACTATACATGCATAGACATTACCCAAAATTCATCATTTATTGCATCATTGACTTTTTTATGTTCTACCTGTGAAAGAAAGTCTTGATGTTAAACCTGGTTTCTTAGAGAAGCTCTAGTCTGTGCCCCTCTATCAAGATTACCAACAACGTCATCTAAAGGATGATTCTTTTGAATCATAGTTGATCTAGTAAAGGTAGGACAAGAAATTTCAGGTTCATCTATAAGTTCGGGTTCTATAGCAGCAGATTCTGGAATATGTCTAGAACTAGATATTTTTACATCAGGTTCTTTAGTTTTATCATTAAGGTCCAGAACAGTAAAATCTTCTTCAAGATTTTCAAGAGTGGTTTTAGGCTCATGTGGATCAGTTTCATCAAACGTGATGTGAACAGATTTTTCCGCACATTTGGTTCTTTTATTGAAGACTCTATAGACTTTTCTAGTTAAAGAATAACAAAAAAAATCCCTTCATCACTCTTAGAAGCAAACTTGTCTAGATTATCCTTTGTAATGAAAATAAAAACATTGCAGCCAAAGACTCTAAAGTTACTAAGTTTGGGTTTTCTGTTATTCCATAGTTCATATGGGGTCTTCTTGAGACCAGGTCTAATCAGGACTCTATTAATAATATAACAAGATGTATTCACAGCTTCAGCCCAAAAATAAATAGGCAGTTCATACTCATTAAGCATAGTTCTTTCTATTTCATGAAGGGTTCTGTTTCTTCTTTATACAACACCATTCTGCTGAGGCATCCTAGGATTAGAAAAGTTGTGACTATAGCCATTTTGTGAGCAATAAGACTCAAACTCTTGATTTTCAAACTCACTACCATGATCACTTCTTAGGGTTTTAATCTTAAGTCCACAAAGGTTTTCTACAGACATTAAGTATTTTACAAAGTGAGAACAATCTTTACTTTTGTGATCTAAGATGTATACCCAAGTATATCTAGAAAATTCATCTACTATGACATATACATTGTTCTTACCATTTAAACTAGAAACTCCAGAAGGTCCAAACAAGTACATGTGAACCAACTCGAGAGATTGAGAAGTTGAAACTTCTTTCTTTGATTTAAAAGAAACTTTATTTTACTTTCCCTTTTGACAGGGATTACAAAACTTGTCATTTGGGAATTCATGATTGTGTAAGTATCTATCCATGTTATTCCTAGTCAATTTTATAAGTGAATAGATGTTTCATTGTCCTAATATTCTGTGCCATAGCCAAGATTCTTTATGAAAATCATTTAAACAGTAACATTTTTCATAGCTAAAGAATTCAGATCAACAGCATAAACATCTTCATTTCTCAAAGCAGAAAATACTATAACATTTTTAGAGTTAAAATCATTACAGGAATAATTTTCAAAATTCACATTAAATCCATCATCACATAATTGGGAAATACATAACAGGTTACACTTATGTCCATCAAAAATAAAACATTAGAAATAAAAATTGAATCATTGTTACCAATCTGGCCTAGGCCGAGGATTTTTCCTTTAGATTTATCACCAAAGGTGACATGGCCTCCATCAAAATTGATTAGATTCTTGAAGCATGAATAACCTCTAGACATGTGCCTTGAACATCCACTGTCCACGTACCGTACCTTCTTGTAAGAACTCTTCAAACAGGTTTCCTACAAAACAGGTTTAGATGGAAAATGACTTTGGTACCCAGATCTTCTTGGGTCCAGAAAGGATAGAAATCAAATATTTAGATACCCATATTTGTCTTATGGGTCTCATATAATTTATAGAATCAATAGATTTTGAATGATAAACTTTATTTGATCTATAATAATATTAATAAATAGTTTAAGCATACAGATTTCTAGAACTAGAATAAGAAGAATTTTGTCCAGATTTAGGAATAAATCAAGTTTTAGTGAACTGTCTTTTTCCAGGTTGGTATCCCAAACCAGTAGTTTATTTTGGTGCAACTTTATTTCCTAACATTTGAGTAATTGTATCTTTTACCTTTGTGAATTTTCTAAGTCCTTTCTAAGTTTCTCATTAGACATTTTCAGTTCAGTATTTTCCTTTAACAGTTGAGAATTCTATTCCTTTTCTATATCAAAGGAATATTTAACATCGGAACTGAGAGAATGTTGTTTATTTAGTGACTTATATTTTTCCTTAAGTTCATTACTTGTTTCTTATAGCATGTTACAATATTCAAACAATTCATCCTTAGACATATCTTCAGAATCAGAATCAGATTCTGCATCATCTCCAGAATAATAGGAATTTAAAATAGGAGTATCTAAGGTTACCAAAGATGTATTGGTCATGAAACACATGTTGGAATAATTATTTTTAGAATTAGAAACTCCAGATTCACTTGTGCTGTCATCTGAAGAACTCCAAGTAGCTTTCATAGCTTTCTGGTACTTCTTGTCCTTATAATCACATTTCTTTTTGAATTTTAATTTTGGACAGTCAGCCTTGATGTGTATTTTCCACTTGCATTCATAGCAGATTATATCATATTCCTTATCATATTTCATCCAATCCTTCTTCCATTGACCCTTATTGTTATACTTTCCTTTGTAATTTTATTTTTGAAAGAATTTCTTCTTCCTATAGAACTTCTTAAATATCCTGGCTATTTGAGCCATTTCCTCATCACTGTCAGAATCTGAATCTTCACTGGTTGAACTTTTAGTAGGTACATGTATTTTCTCCTTGTCTTTTCTCTTAGATTCAGTAGACTTTAATGCCACATATTTTCCCTTAAGTTCATCTTCTTCTTCCTTATTTACTTTAAGTTATTCCTCATACATCATAAGCTTACCTATTAATTCCTTAACATGGAGTGTGCTGATGTAGCATGATTCTCTAATTGAAACAGATGTGACTCTCCATCTTTCTGATAGAAATCTCAAGATTCTCATGATTTGTTCCTTTGCAGGAATATCCATTCCTAGAGAGCTCATAGTATTGAAAATCTCATTGAACCTGAGATAATTTTCTTGAATAGGTTCATTAGTCTTCATTTTAAAATTATCACATTTAATAGTATAGGTACTCAACCTCATTTCTTTACCATTGGTTGTTTTCTCATGGGAAATATCCAAAGTGTTCCATATTTCATAAGTAGTTTTACAATTAGAAATTATATTAAACTCTTCATCTCCTGAAGCACAATAAAGGGAATTCATAAATTTACAATTATTATTGTAAGAAGACTTTGTAGGTTTATCCCATGTTGTTCTTTCAGTTTCTGGAAATTTATATTGTGACTCTATAGCAGTCCAGATATCAAAACCCATACTTTCTAAATGAATCTTCATCTTAAGTTTCCACTCGGCATAGATTGTACCATTAAAGAAAGGTGGCTGGTTAGTAGCATCACCTTCTAGTCTATTATCCCTAGCTAGATTTTAGCAAATAATTTTAAAGAGATAAAATTTAGAACTAACAGAAATTTAAGATCATTAAAGATTCAACTAAAATCATAGTTGAAAAATTGAATGTTTTGAAAACTTGTATTAATAAAAACAACCTATGATACCAAATTTTGGTCGTAGTGGACACTCAAGAGGGGGGTGAATTGAGTTCCAATTAAAATTTTTGTTAAAAATATTTCTATTAAAAAACACATATTTAAAAACAAATTTAAACTGTAGTGAATTTATACAGAGTGTAAATGTTCAATTAGATTCTCAAATATTGATTAAGTCTCAGTTAATTTAATCTGAAGATTAAATTTACTTCTGAAACTAACATAATGGTTTACAATAAGTATAAACACTTGATAATTTAACTATCAAAGTAACTTTAAAACAAATTATATTTCAAATTAGTTAGAAGAGGAATATGAAATATATAGTATACTTATGACTTAATACCAAAATGCATAGCAGATATAACCAAGAGGTTTAGTCTCATGCCGAGAATTAGTCTTCTCAAACAATTTATATAAATTATCCACATCATGGATTGGGGTAAACAATAGTACAATAACGTCCAAGCCCAAATACCTTTACCACAATTCTACGCGGGAAAACAAAGTCAACAACTCACAGCTGTCTAGGTCTTACTCGACCTCTACCACTATCCACAGTGGGATACAAAGAAGTTATAGAGTTTGAGTGAGGATTTAAGAATCCTCCAGCTTAGCTCAGGAGATAGTGTGTGTGTAAAATAAACAAGGTACACACACTGCGCTAAATGTAAATGAAAGAATCTCTAAAATAAGTATGAGTGAATTTAGATTAGTGATTAGTAGTGTAGCTCTAGACTCGTTTGATTGGTAAGAAAAGCTCCTGAGTCCTTCTCTGGTTTTTGTTCTGAAAAACAGAGTATCGTTTTCTTCCTTGGTTCTAGGTTCATCTTATCAGCCTAAGTGCATGAAGTGTTTGTTGTAGTTATTCACTCAAGATGCAGCTTGTGTTCTCTAGAAAATAATTTCGTTGTGTATGTCCAGTGTTCTTTGTGTATGAATGTAGTCTTGCATGAATTCACTAAGTTTGAATTCTGTTGAGCCTTTTTCTTTTTCACCCTTCATGTGCCTTCCTAGTTCCTTGATTCTCGTTGTATGCACACCCCGTGTTCACTTATGTCCAGCTAGGTCTTTATCTTATCTTTTGTAGCATTCAACACCGACAAATGAGAATGATTACTTTTTTGCATGGGTACTAGGTATGGTTCCCTAACATGCCAACATGTATCATTAAATAACATTAACTACATTAAAAACATCAAATTTAACTGTTAGCTTAATAAATAAATAATATTGAGAGTATAGAGTTTGACTGGTTGGTCAAACATTAGTAACTTCTTGTTGGTATACGTGATCGGTGGATTTTGAAACAGTGACCTTCCATCGGTATCTATTTGAACTTGTATCGGTAGCTCTTTGTGTCGGTATCTCTTGGTATCGGTAACTCCTTCTATCGGTAGACTTACTCTATTGGTATCTCGGTAGACTTGTTCTATCAGTAGCTGAATTCTATCGGTAACTCTCTGTATCTGTAGCTCTTGGCCTATCGGTAACTCTGGTCTATCAGTAGCTCTGGTCTATCGGTAGCTCTTGCTTAGTTACATTGATTATGTGTATCAATAGACTTATGCACATTAGTAGCTCCATTCTGTACTATCGGAAAACTTGTTTTATTGATAGCTATCTGCATCGGTGACCTTGTTCTATGCTTAGCGGTAGATTTGTACATATCGGTAGCTCTGTACATATTTGTAACTCTATGTATCGGTAACTCTGTCTATCGGTAGACTATGGTCTATCGGTAGACTAAGTTCTGGTAGCTCGGTATTAGTAGCTATATGCAGATCAGTGACTAAAACTTATCTATTTGATGCAAAAAATATCTGATTGGGTTATAATTACTTCAAAAGTAATACAAACATGGATAAACATTGATTAACATTTTTCACGGATTATTTTAATATTATTAACATCTTGGAAATAGAATATCATAGATTGAGTGAATTAGAATATAGATAAAAATAAATTGGTATTATCAAAGAATGTAAAAGCATAGTTGGTATTATCAAAACAGGTGAGGTCAACACAATCAATGTCATGTCATCAATTACGTACCCAACACAAACTACCTCACCACGACTTTATCGACGTAGTTTTCACCTTGCATAAAATGTTTGTAATTAAATGGCATCCATTGATAATGATCTCAATTCTGAAGGCTATTACACATGTCTGTAGATTGGAATGACCAATGACACTTGAAAAATGTGGTGTTCCTATTATGTGTGTTTGTCCTTTTGATCTCAACTAATAGAGATCATCTAGTGAAAACTTCATGAGATGAAGTCTCAATGCTTATTAGTCCCAATTACCTTATGGTGACATGTCATATGTGTCTATATAAATATATCCATAAAATAATATTAAAAATATAGAAATAAAGAAAAATTATTGTAAGTGACACTTTAAAAGATGATTTTATAACATAAAGTCCATTAACTAGAGTTCTAACCCTCATATATGTTATCTATATTACTTATTAATAAATTAATGTCAATTATTTATATAATTGAAAACAATTTTATTTTTTATTATTCATTTTACCATTTTATAATTAATTACAAAGTATATTTAGTTCACGTTAGATGTTTTGATGATATTTATATCATATGTCCTAAATGAAATTGATAGGTTGACTATGGTATAGGAGGTCATTATTACATGATCTCTATAATATAAATAATGAAAAATAATATATTTAATACCTCAATTATACTTCTAAAAACTATATTTAAATGTGGATTTGAAAAATAAACTACGTCATAATCAACAAGATAGTAGGTCGTATATACGCCTAAGTAACAATTCCATTTTTAGAAGATCATTATGGAAAGATGGTAAGTACTATTTTGTATTCCTATATTGATCATAATATCATAAATAAAATAATATTTTATTAATTATACTTATAAATATAATCATTTTGATATGGTGATGAAGAATAAATCACATCGCATTGTGGGCGTTCTAGTGTAAACATACGCACGAAAAATGTTATCATTTTTAATGAATGGAAAGGCAAGAAAGTAAATGATATATTATCATTTCAAATTTAAAAATATTTCATGGATATGAAATATTTAAATTAAATTCATCATTACATATATCCATAGAATGAGGTGATGGAAAATTTATTGCATCAGTTCACAAGGTGGTAGTCCACCATACACCCGAATGATGGTTTCATTTCCAATTTCATTGAAGGGTAGATGGATAATACATATTACATTAACATAATAACATATAGTAATATGGGACAGTATGGTATTTTTTATCATGTTTTAATAATATTTAGATGGTTTTAGAAAATGAATCAAAATAAAAATTCTTGGTTAATAACCATACCTCTTCTTCAGACAACCTCTTATGTTTTACACCAAAATCATTACAATGATTAATTTTTTATAAAAAATGAATCTAGGACATAGTGATGAATTTATGGAAGTTTTTTGGATAGGTATTTTACAAAACATGAGGACCTTTATGTTTTAATTAAAAAAGATAGTAGGTTCCCATATATAAGTGAGGGGGGGGGGAGGGATTTATTAATGTATAAAATAAATATAATTTTTTTTTCAAATATTAATTTCTAAAATTTAAAATATTTTAATAGAAGATTATGTTGGGTCAAAATTAATTCATAAATAAATATTTGATAATTTTATGTGACTTTTTACCATTGTTATTTATTAACCCATTTTAACCCTTTATGAAATTACAACAGTATTAATGTTTTTACTATTTAGAGGTCACAATAGTTAATTAAAATGAAAAACCCATAAAATGAATAAGGATAACATTATAAACCATATAAAAATTAAATTTATGAATAAAATATTTTTAATAATATTAAATCATTTAAAAATACATTTTTATAAAGTATCATTTATGTCAATTTTAAAACTATTCAATTAATTTAAATTAAAAACTTCTAGTAAATTAGTGAATTTGAATAAGTACATATTAAAAATACTTAAAATGATATAGTTATCTAACATTTTTTGTAATGCTATAATTCATTCAAATTATTATAATTTTAATATTATTAAAAGCAATAATCTTATTTTCTTTTTAATTAAGTAATTACTGCATTGAATTGCATAAGAATTTAAGTTAATTGTTTCAATACTAAAAGTAATAATTAAATTATCAGGATAAAAAAATTATCTTTATATTTTAAATTTATAATATAAAATGGATTATTTTTATCCATATAACTTCATATTATAGTTAATATGTCCTCACCCGACCCTTACTAGGGCTCGAGCAGCATCTACACCACACTCAACTCCAGAGGCCATGGACTGGCGACTAGCGTCGAAGGCACACCAAACTAGGGGAGGCCTTTGTCTAAGAATCTATACACACACACACACAACTAACTCAATGAAAAGGAGTAGAGAAAAAGAAATCAAGATAAAACACTACTATAAAAGGGAAACCAAATATATATTCATTGACCCTTATATAGTATATGTACTAGAAAAGTAATGTTGAAAAGGAAAGAGTAAAAAAATACACACCCAATTATAAAAGTTCCCAAAAACGAGAAGAGGAGAAAAAGTAAAATATATGAGAGAGTTACACTCCTAAATCTCAAGCTATGACCACTGCACATTTTCCATGAAACATGTATCCCTAAGATCCTCTGATATTAGTAACAACCTTTCCTTCATCTACAAGGGCACACCAAATGCGGGAAAATCCCAAGAAGGTGTGAGTATAAGAATACTTAGTAGGACGCCCCAAAGGCTTGAGGGAGTAGAAAGAGAGGTACTAAAGGGGTATTAGTTAGAGAGAACAATGTACAACAAGGGTTAATGTAAAGAGTATAAATCCACCCAAGAGTAAACATGATTTATCAAAGAAACCCATATGAGAGAGTAAGGGTATCTCTATTCCATAGCTCAAACCAATTATGTGAGTAGCCATCAGTTCCAAGATAAAAACCATCTGAGATTTCCTTAATATCATTGCATCAACCTAGGAGGCACATGTAAAAGGTTCCAAAATCACCGTACTTCGATAGTATCCATAATGGGAAGCACTGAGTCTCCCTCACTATTTCAGGTTGCGTCACAAGAATGTGTCTCAGTGGGGAAAGTGACCCTCTTCCATATGGGTCCTTAGGTATGTTGAACCATACATTTCCACTTTGTCACATATTCAATTTTCACCTCTAAACCATTTGGGACTACACTACCTAGCCATCCAAGAGGTTCAGCCCGATATCTCCTCAGAGAATACGCTCTGTGACAGTCACGTATCTCGTCTTGGACTACTCTCTGGGACACCTCAGTATCTCCTAGGGGACTACTCTCGGGGTCTTCCCGAAATCTCTTTGGGAACGATGTTATGGGTCAGCTGACTATCTCCTTGGGGAAAACACTCTAGTTCAACACGATATCTCCGTAGGGACTACACTACCCGACCTGACAGAAGGGTCAGGCCGAAACTGCACTAGTCATCCATGTTCGATGGTACCTCTCATAAATCATTGAGGATCATTGATCATCATTACTGGATGGTAACTCTCAGATAAATTCATCGAAGAACTTTGATCCTCCTTACTGGATGGTACATCTCAAAAAAATAATTAAGGATCTTGTTGGATGGAACTTCTATGAAAAAGCATCGAGGAAATCTGATCATCCCTGCAGGATGACACCTCTCGGAAAAACATAGAGGGACTCTGATCATCCCTTCAGGATGGTACCTCTTGGAAAAATTCTGGTGTAGTCAACGAGTTCCCCCCCCCCCAAATAGGCACCACACCCAGAACATCTAGCATAATATCTCAGAAGCCACTATGGAGGACACCATCTCATTGTACAAAGAAAAAAAACTCTATATATTCTACTCATATGCCAATTTTTGAGTCCAAAAGAATGAGATACGAGAGATAGGGAATTCATAAAGTGGTACAGAGTGTAGGTGGAGACCACATGTTGTGTGGCCCTGGCTCTTCACCTGGTCATGTACATTTTCATACTTGGGATACTAAAATGAAAATCAAGTACCCCCAATCGTGCTAGTGTACTTAGAGAGTATAAGATATCTCTAGCCAAAATGCTGACGAGCGCAAATTTATTGTTGTTAAACCAAAGGGTGAAAACATACTTTTACTCTCAGGCCACCTCAAATGGCACCAAAAAACCAAATAGATCACTCTATTGCAATCCTTGGAGAAAAATTTCACATGGTCGATTAGGCATTCACCCTGAATTGAAATTCCATGGAAAAGTCGTATATCACCGCATTGCACTTGAATGATGTCATATAGGGGCCACACATTTATCCTGAAACAAATTTTATGGATCACACCATTATGATCCTCACGGAAAAACACACGATATGGACTGCCCATTTGTCTAAAGTGGATACCCGATGAAATGTTACATTTCACTGCAACATGCACGAACCGGCCTCATGGGTTTCGTGCCTCGACCTCGACATTATTATACAAAATTGGTCTTGAAACATCTGTCTTATTTTTAGGTTCACAGCATCATATATGTTTCATCATTTTAACTTTTTATGATGGAGATATTTCAGATACAATATCTCGTAATAATAATAATAACAATAATAATAATATTTGGGGTTTCGTGGACCCGATCCATGGACCAGAATTTAATATTCAACATTGAAATTGAAATGACCATATTAATCCCAAGGTCACTTAGCTACTGGCTGTTCATCAAACTGAGGTTTCATGGAGGAGTTATGAATGAAAGTATAGTATGACAACCAAAAATAATAATAAAATTATTTATGTTATTATTATTATTCTTATTTTGTTTATATCAAATCTCAGTTGAGATTCATGAAATGGGTATCCCTTTGTTGCATGCGGGTTCCACATAACACTTTCCTCTTTATTCTGTCTATTTATTTTAATTTTAATCTTATTTCATTTCAATTTATTTCTCGCTCCAATCTCATTCCTTCACATTTTCTCTTCCTGCAACCCTAATAGTTGGTTCTTCTGCATACCCAGAACCGACACCACTACCTATTTATAGCCACACCGTCGTGCCTCCAGCCTACCACACTATTTCTCCTCAAGCCAACCGCACTTCATGCTCCCCAGTCCTATCTCCCATGTCATCGACCGAGCATGCTCCGCCAATCCACCACTGGCCTCTGTCTTTCCCTTTGCCACTAAGAGGTTCTCCCTTTCGGTGTACCACTTCTTGTTCACCTAAAGCCACATCGAATTGATGATCGATTGATACAGTACATTGTAACTCCTACTTCGCCTGGAGACATTCCCTAAAGACTCGCTGGAATTGCACTACCACGTCGACCCTTCCATGGGCCACTGCATCTTCGTTATAAGATGGAAAATTGTGAAACTTTCATATTCGTGATTATATGGCTGAGATCCCTGTGTCTGTATGCCATGATCATCTAAAAATTTATTTTTTACGTGCTTAATTATTTGGCCCTGAAGAAGGCTCAGAGAACACATGGAGAATTAAATATAAAAGGTCATAGACTATTTGTGGATTGATGGACATCTTTGTTTGGCCATCGTTGTTGAGAATCAACAACATGAGGAATTGTGAAATAAATATTTATCATACTACATAATTTTAATTTCAAGATAAACAAGATGAAATTTATACAACCAATCATTATTTCATCTGTAAATTAGTTCATTTAATTCACATTCATTATGAAAATTCAATTAGGTAAAGGAATCCAAAATTATAAATCCTACCTGGATTGGATCTGTTGTCATTAATGAAGATCACACTTGTGCAATGATTAGAAGAAGTTGTTGTGTTCATCGAACTTCGATTCTCCTGGATAAGAGGCTTCATCGTTCTTCGTTAGTCATTCTTCAGCGAGAAGAAGAGGGGAGGAGAAGAGTTTCCATCATTAGAAAAACTAAATTATGAGGCCAAACCCCTCTAAAAAATGAATTTATAACCTATCACTAGGTTAAAAGAAATTAATAAAATAATTAAATAATAAATTATATTATTATATTATTATTCATCCACAATGGTACAAAATCCATCCTCTCGATACCGACAAAGGTTATACCTTTCCTAGGGTAAAACCTATGTTTTGGGGTCATTGGTTTTCTTAGATTTTTCATCTGAGTCCCTGCTCGAGAGCTATTCAGGTTTATGCTATGACATGAATTATTTATTAATTTAATTTATCCATTTAACACACCTATAATGAGTGATGGGTCCAAAAGTCCTATGCTGACTCATTTTATGTTGCTCCTTAGGGAAACACCATGTTCTGGACCTAACCGTTGCCTCGTATTTCCAATCCAATCAACCGTTTAAGAGATTTCCTATTTAAGACAGGTGCATAG
Organism: Viscum album; assembly: GCA_963277665.1. Taxonomy (NCBI): domain Eukaryota; kingdom Viridiplantae; phylum Streptophyta; class Magnoliopsida; order Santalales; family Viscaceae; genus Viscum; species Viscum album. Next base: position 23,172,272 of record OY728132.1, on the reverse strand, counting down.
TATAAAAACACTTCATATTATGTAAAATTACATCCAGACACACCGGGTCTCAGAATTTTACATCATCTCAGTGCCCAAATCTGGAAATATTCTAAGAAATATTTAAATGTCTTAAAAAAACTGTGTCTCTTCATTATTCCATCCTTCATTATTTTAGTCCTCAAAAAGAAAAACTATGGAAACAACTTAGGATAATGAGCCCGCACATAGATCTCATACTCCTAGGGAAACCTGTACATTTCTGTGCTGACAAAGAATGTGGACCATAGGGATGTTCTACCCTCATTAGGATTTCTTCAATTGATGACGTGTGTAGAAACACAAACATATCTCTTCATTTGCAACACGTGTAAGACATCGTGTAACCAATCTTACTATTGGGGGTAAGTAATGATGGTATGAAACTTTTCCACCTCCTTGCAAAGTCTTGAATGACATGATAGAAATTTGGGGGCCAGTTTTCTTCCCCAATCGAACCTCTACATCCCATGCCACAAATGGAATAACTGTTATCCACTGGAACATGGTCTCATGATTCCCTCCTTTAGAATATTCATATGGTGAAATATGTAAGGATATCTAGTCACACAAGATTTTATAGTTGATGAGTCACAATTGAGACTCTCTTGCATTCCCGAGAAGTGAAGGAGTCAACACTGTCTACTACAGAAAAGTTTTACCGTCCAATTCCGCTAGGTTCAGCTGTATGTAAGTTAACTGCTCCAAAACCTCCCGCACATGTTGAGATAGGGACTTCCCGCACTTCCCACTAGAGTCAGTGGCTACAAAACCACTCCATGAGTGGATAAGTCATAGGGACTCTTCCACAATGCTGCCGCTGCACTTTCTAGGCCACATATGACCACATGCCTGAGACCGATCATGAAAAGATATTCTACGTTGATATCTCATCGTTTGGTGTCTGCTAGCTATCACAGATATCTCAACTGTGTTGCGCGCATAACCACAAGAAGCTGTATAGAGTTCCTCGTACAAAAATATATCTATCACCAATTCTAGATTCAGTACCCCGACATATATGGGGATGAAAAAGGGTACAAATATTGTATGAATCTCTTTGCGGAGTCCATTCTCAGACATTCGTTCCCAAAAGAAACCATTAAAGATCATGTCTAGAGATTAGTTCCCTAGGTATGTGAACCTAGTTACATACTCAGTCCCAGAAATCCCTCTGTACCATAACTAGAGAAGCTCCAGAAGTCAAATGGAGAGAAAAAAAGGGGTAGAAATCCTCAAAAAATAGCCACTGGATGTGATCCCACAATAGTACCAACACATTATGTATCAGAGTAACCAAGATCTACTAATGTCCAACTTCTTCCGGGAAAATGGTCAGTCTGCAAATCCACCATTTGATATTCCAGTGTTCATACAAGCATGAAGCGGCAGACCACCGCCTCTATCCAAACCATCGATGTTCAATGATCTGGCTCACTATAGAACCTTAGTGGTCTCTGGAGCTGGAACTCGCTATGTGCGCTCAGACTGTGCATGTACTTATTCTGCTCTGATGGGGTAGTCTATAATCCAATAGGTAGGAGTTATTTTACCTGACCACATATAGAAAGGGGCTCAGATGATGGGTCTTAATCTGAGGCCTGGTAGCTCACAAGATCGTTGTCACGAACCATAGCTAGTATTCTAGACGGATGTCATCGCAGAGATATTCTGAATGTTATCATTGAGTTCCACAGTCAGATGATAATATATATATATACATAAACAAGAGTGGGGAGATGACTCAAGAAACATAGTAAAAGACTCAATCATATATGATGCATGTACCATTGTTCCCTAAAATATGTGTATTGGGGTGCTGACATGACAAGCGGGTAATCCGGGTCCTAGTGAATGTATAATTCCGCCACCTATACCATCATTGGACCCCCCTGGCCAGAGAGACTCTCAAGAAACTTCAATATTATTTCCCAAAACCCCACCAAGACCATTTTAGAGATACTTCCAAACAATGTACCGAGGGTCGAACCACCTATGACACCACTTTTTCATGACCCAACCTATAGCGGGGCTCAAGACGCAACTATCACATGATCGCATCCAAAGGCTTGGGGTTGGCGACTAGCGTCAAAGGAACAAAAAACTAGGGGATGCCTTTTTCTAAGAAACAGTACACACACACTGAACTCTCTCATTGAAAAAGTGTAGAGGAACATAAAGAAAGATACAACACTACTATAAAAGGGAAACCAAATTTATATGCATCAACCTATAAATAGTACATGTACAAGAATAGTAAAGATGAAAAGTAAAGAGGAAAAAATGCACACCCAACTAGGAATGTACCACAACCTGGAAAGTGGTGAGAAAGTAAAATAGCTGGGAGAGTCCCACTCCTAAATCCCAATATATGACCCACGCATGTGGTCATGGAACATTATATATGGAATCTCCTCCGATATATCGATCAACATGTCTATTTTCTTTAAAGGCACACCAAATGTAGAAAATGTCCTAGAAGGGGTGAGTATAAGAATACTCAGTATGATACCTTGAAGGTTCATAGGAGAAACAAAAGAGTTACTAAAAAGAGGAGTAGTAAGAGAGAAAAAGGTCCAAAAAGGGTGAATGGAAAGAGTACAACTCCACCCAGTAGTAGATCTTCTCACTAAAAGAAACCCAAACGTGAGAGTAAGGGGATCTCCATTCAACAGCTCAGCCTAAGAATGTGAGTGGCCAACAGTTGCAAGATATAAACCACATGTGATGCCCTTCATCTCATCTCATTTTCCTAGGAGGCATAATTCAAAGGGGCATAAATAACCTCACTTCGATATAATCTTGTCTAGGAAGCACTGACTCACCCACATTTTTTTAGGTTGCATCACAAGAATGTGTCTTGGTGGGGAAACCACCCAAATTCCTTGTGGTTATATAGGTAATTCGTAATATAACTCACCACCATGTCGCTCGGTTGAGGGCCTTCTCTAAACCATCAGGGACTACACTACCCATCCCACTAGGAGGGTCATCCCAATATATCCTCGAGGACTACACTATAGGTCATCCCGATATCTCCTCCGGTACTACACTCTGGGTCAACCCGGTATCTCCTCAGGGACAACTCTTAGGGTCATCCTGGTATCTCCTTGGGGACTATGATCTTTGTTAGCCCTCTGTCTCCTAGGGGACTACCCTCGGGGTCTGCCTGATATCTCCTTAGGGACTATGCTACCCGGACTGGTGGTAGGGTCAGCCTAGAACTACACTGGTCATCCCTACTGGATGGTACCTCTTTAAATGCACTATGGATCACTGGTCATCCCTGTTGGATGGTACCTCATGGAAAAACACATCGAGCAACTATGATCATCTTTCTATATGGTTCCCTTCAGAAAACGCATCGAGGAACATGATGGTTGGTAATAATTGGAAGAAGCATTGAGGACTCTGATCATCCATACGGGATAGAACCTCTCAAAAAAAATCAAGGTACTCTGACCGTCCCTGTTGGATAGTACCTATCTGAAAAACGCCGCTGCAGTCAATGGATATTTCCCCGAATAGGCGTCACACCCAGAACATCTCTTATAATATAACAAAATCCACTATGGAGGGCACCATCACATTCTACGTGGAAAACACTCGGGATAGGCTACTCATATGCCAATGTCTGAGTCCAAAAGAAGGAGATACATGAGTTTTGGAATTCATAAATTGGTATACTGTGAGAGTGGGCCCCACACATTGTGTGGCCCCGACTCTTCTCCAGATCATGTACATTTCCATACTATGGTACTAAAATTCTAATTAGGTACTGCTTGGTGTGCTCGTGTACTCCCAAAATACATGATATTTATACCCAAAAAGCTGATGAACATGCATTGATCATTGTTAAACCAAAGGAAAAAAACTGAATTCTACTCATAGGTCTCCTCAAATGGAATCGGTTAACTAAACAGATCACACCATTGTGATCATTGGATAAAAACACACAAGGTTGACTATTCATTCACCCTGAATGCTCATCCGATTGAAAAGTCATATATTTGCACATTGTTCTAGAATGATGTCATATGGGGACTGTTCCTTGGTCCTCAAACAAATTTTATAGATCATGCCATTGGAATCCTCAGGGAAAAGCACAAGAGATGGACTACTAATTTGTCCAAAATGGATACGCGGTGAAAAGTTACATTTCACCACAACATGCATGAAATGACCTCTTTGGGCCGGCACCACGACCTCGACTTAAATATCCAAAATTGTTGTGGAAATATTCGTCTTAATTTTAGGGTCGTAGTGTCAAAGACAGTTCTTCATTTAAACAACATATGAGAGAGATATATCAGATACAAGATCCCACAATAATAAGAATAAGAATAAGAATAATAATAATAATAATAATAATAATATTGGGTGATTCATAGACCTGAGCCGCATATGAGAATTTAATATTTAATATTGGACATGAATCAACCATCTTAATCCTAGGGTCGCTCTGCTGTTGCTGGTTCTTCATACCAAGTTCGCATAGAGGCGTTATAGGCAAAAATATGGGTTTACAACCATAAATAAAAATACAATTATTAATATTATTAATATTAATTCAATAAATGCAATAACATATGAGATTCGTGAAAGGGGTATCCCTTTTCGGAAAGCGGGTTCCATATAGTGCCTCCCTCTTTATTATTTATATTTATTTTTCTTTTAATTTTATTTCATTTAAATTTCATTATCTCCACAATCTCCTTCTTTCATGTTTTATCCACCTGCAACCTTAACGGCATGGTTCTTCCGTACGGCCAAAACCACTACCACTGCATCTGGCTAGTCTTACCACCTCGACTTCAGCAATCCATGTCACTTTTCCTAAAGACAGTCGCACCACCTGGTCCCATGGTTCGCTAGCCCATGTCATCGACCGGGATGGCTCTACTGCCCCACCACGGACTGTTGTCCTACATTCTATTGTCGGGAGCCGCTCCCCTTTGACCTGCTGCCGTTTGTCGATTTGAAGCCGAATCAGCTTTTAATTCAACCGCTGTAGTACGTCGCACAGCCTACCTTTCCCGGAACCACGCCTTGAAGAAACTATTGAATCACTCGGCCATGTCACCCATTCTGTGGGCCGCTACATCTTTGTTCTACGCCCGAAAATTGTGACAATTTCATACTTCTGATTCTCGGGCCGAGATCTCTGTTTCCGTATTCTGCGCTCAACAAAACATTGAGTTTTTGACGAGCTTAATTATTTGGCATCGAAGAATGCATAGAGAACACACAAAGAGTGAAATAAAAAAGTCATATACTATGTGTAGATCAATGCCCGTGTTTGTTTGTCCATCATTTTTGAGAATCTAGAACATGGGGAGTTGGAAAATAAATATTTATCATACTTCAAGAATTTCAATTCCAAGAAAAATAAAAATAAATTTATTAAACCTATTGTTTTTCGATCCAAAAATTAATTCATTTAATTCACGTCCATCATGAAAATTCAACCGGGGTAAGAAATCCATAAATATAAATCCTACTGGGATTGGATCTGTTGTTGTTAATGAATATCACCCTTGCACAATGATCAGATGAAGTTTTTGTGTTCATTGCACTTCGATTTGCTGGGATACGAGCCTCTGTTGTTCTTCGTTCGTCAACAAGGATGGAAGGAGAGCGAAAGAGTTTCAATCATTATCCAAACTAAATAATGAGGCCAACACCCTCTAAACAATTTATTTATAACCTCTCACTAGGTTAATTGAAAATAAAAAAAGAATTAAATAATAAAATATTTTTTTATTTAATTAATTTTCCATGATGGCACACAAGCCAAAATTCTAACACCGACAATGGTTATAATCTGGCTAGGGTAAAACCTATATTATGAGCTCATCACTGGTCTCATATTTTTCATTAGAGTCCCAATTCGAGAGATATTCAGATTTTATATATTAAATGAATAAATTTATAATTTAATTTATCCATTTAACAATCCTCCAAAAAGCGAGGGGTCTAAACATCAATCACCGACTTATTTTAGGTCATGACTAGGGTAAACATCACATTATGAACCCAATTGTGGTCTCGTATTTCCAATATGATCACATGTTAATGAGATATCCCATTTATGACATGTGCGGAGTATTAAAAAACATAATATTTTTTAAAATTAATTTCTGCCCCACCGGGTCTCAGAATTGCACTCTGTCTTAGTGAAAAAATCAGGATATATTCTTAGAAATAATTAAAATTATTATCAAGAAAAAAATTGGTCTCTACATTATTCCCTCCATCATTATTTTCATCCATAAAAAGAAAAACTTGGGAAATAACTCAGGATACTATGCCCACACTTAACTCTCCCACTCCCAGGGAAACCAGTACATTTCCGTTCTACCAATAAATAATGACCAAAGGGATGGTCCACCCTCCTAAATATTTCTTCAGTTTATGACGTGTGTAGGAACGCACACATATCTCCTCATTTGCGACATGTGTAAGATGTCGTGTAGCCACTCCAACTGTTTAGGGTAAGGAATGATGGTATGCGACCTCGCCATCTCCTAACACAGCCTCGAATAACCTAACTGAACTCGGTGGATAGTATTCCTCCCTAGTCAAACCATTACATCCCATGTCAGTAGTGGAATAACTGTTTTACACTAGAACAAGTTATCATTATTCCATCCTTCAGAATATCTATATGGTGAATCACCTAAGGATATCTGGTCACATAGTATTTCATAGTCGACGAATCACAACCAAGACTCTCTTACACGCTTGAGAAGAAAAGGATTCAACACTATCAAATAAAGAAAATTTCAACCCTTATATTCCTCCAGGGTCAGCTATAGGGAAGATAACTGATCTGAATCTTCCCATACTAGGTCATTCTCAGACTTCCTGCACTTCCCACTAAGGGAATCGACTCCACAACTGCTCCATGAGAACACAAGTGATAGGGACTCTTCCACCACACTTCCATTGTGCTTTCTGGGCCCTATAAGACCATTTTTTTGAGACTGATCATGAGAATATCTCTTAAATTGGGATCTCATCATCTAGAATCTACTAATTGTTACAAAAGGCTCAAATTTATTTCTCTCATTTCCACAACCCATTCTATGGTGTTCCTTGAAAAGAAATCTTCTTGTCGCCAATGCTTGCGCCAGCACCCCGAAATAGGTGGGGATTCCCAAGGGTACTATGATAGTATGAATATCACTACAGATTCCCTGCTCAAACTTCCATTCCCAAAAGTAAATATTACATATCATGTCCATATTGTAGTGCGTTAGGTTTTTGAACCTAGTCGCATACTCAATCACAATCATCCCTCTATTCTGTAACTGGTGAATCTCTTGATGTCGAATTGAGTGAAAATAAGAGGGGTATAAATACTCATGAAACAGCTGCTAAAAGTCACCCCACAATAATACCAAATCATCATGTATCTATGTAAACAAGATCTATAAACATCCAACTTCTCTAGGGAACAAGTTTGGCTACCAAATCCACTATTTGATCTTCCAGTGTACGTACAATCTTGAAGGGGAAGACCACTAGCTCTAGAAAAACATTTGTTGCCTGAGGGTTTGTCTCACTGCAGAACCTCTGCAGTCTCTAGCCTTGGAAATTGTGATATGCACTCAGCCTGTGCACGTCCTCATCCTCCTCTATAGGGGATTTCTACTTCCCAATTTGTAGGGTTTCTACTACCTACCCACCTAGAGAATGGAGCTCATATGATGGGTCATAAACTGAGGCCTCGTCACTCACGAGAACGTTTTCACGAACTGTAGCTAGTATCATGGATGGATGTGGTCACGATGACATCATAAATGTTATCAAGGAGTAACATGGTTAGATTAGAATACATATATATATATATATATACATCAATGGGAGTGGGGAGATGACTCAAGGATAGTCAAAGACTCAATCCTATATGATGCATGTACCATTGTTACTTGCATAAGTCTGTCAGGGTGTTGAGTCGATAAGTGGGTAATTAGGGTCCTGGGGAATAGATAGGTCAGCCAACTTTACCATCACTAGTCTCCCTGGCCTAAGAACCTCTCTCAAGAAACATTGAAAATATTTCCCTAAGCCCAACCAAGACCTTTTTTGGGAAACGTCGGAAAAACATCCCAAGGGTCGAACCACCTCGGATACCACTTTGTTAGGACCCAACCCATACTGGGGCTCAAGCCCCAACTATCCCAAGCCTTCCACTATAGACCAAGGGCTGGCGACTAGCGCTGAATGCACAAAAAACTAGGGGGGTCCTTTTTCTATGAAACTACACACACACACCCAACTAACTCAATGAAAAAGTGAAGAGGAAAATAAGGAAACATACAAACCTACTATATAAGAGAAACAAACCATATATAAATCGACCTCTAAACTGTAAATCAGATGGGAGATTCCCACTCCTAAATCACAATCTATGACCACCGCATGTGTTTCAATAACCTCTTATCCCTAAGCTCCATTTATGTCATGATCAACTTGTCTATAGTCTGTAAGGGCACACCAAATGTTGGAAATGCCCATGTAAGGGTGAGTATAAGAAAACTCGGTAAGTTGTACCGAAGGATTGAGGGAGCCGCAAGAGAGGTACTAAAGAGGGGTTTAGTAAAAAAGAACAAGGTACAACAAGGGTGAACAGAACATAGTACAACTCCACCAAATAGTAGATATGCTCTCTCAAACAAACCCAAATGAGAGGGTAAGGGGATCTCCATTCCATAGTTCAACGAAAGAAAATGAGTATCCATTAGTTCTCTGATAAAATCCATCTATGATTCCCTAAATCTCATCACATCTTCCTAGAAGGCACAAGTCAACGGGGAAAAAATCATTACACTTAGATACTATCTGCTTTGGGAAGAACTGACTCGCCTGCACTGTTTTAGGTTGTGTCAGAAGATGGTGAATCAGTGGGGAAAGAAACCCTCTACCTTTTGGGTCTATAGTTATATAAAACCATACCTCACATCTAAGTCGCATGGTCGAGGGTCTTCTTTGAACAATCGGGGACTACACTACATGGATCACTATATCAGGTTAGCCTGATATCTCCCCGGGGACTACACTCTTGGTCACCCCAGTGTATCCATGGGAACTACACTCTAGGTTATCCTGGTATCTCCTCCGCGACTACTCTCTAGTTCTTCTTGGTATCTCCTCTGGGACTACACACTTAGTCAGCCTGATATCTCCTCGAGGACTACCCTCCAGGTCACCTCAGTATCTCCTCAGAGACTACACTACCTGGACTGGTGGGAGGGTCATCCCAGAACTACACTAGTCATCCCTAGTAGATAGCACCTCTCAGAAATCACTAAGTATCCATGGTCATCCCTTATGGAGGGTACATCTTGGAAAAACACATCGAGGAACTATAATCATCCTTGTTGGATGGTAATTCTATGAAAAATCATCGAGGAACATGATGGATGGTAGCTCTCAAAAAAATCAAAGAACTCTTATCATCCCTATAGGGTGTAACCTCTCGAAAAATGCATTGAGGGATTCTGATTATCCGTATGGGATGGTTCCCCAAGGGAAAACACTGTTGCAGTCATCAGGTGCCTCCCCAGATAGGCGTCACACCCAGAACATCTCGTATCGTATCTTAGAAACCACTACATATGGCACCATTTCATTCTACATGGAAAACAATCAAGATAGACTACTCAAATTCCAAAGTACAAGTCTACAAGAAGGAGATACCAGAGATATGGAATTCGTAAAGTGGTACATGGTGCGAGTGGGGACCACACATTGTGTGGCCCAACCTTTTTTCCCGGTCATGTAACATTCCATACTCGAGTACTAAAATGAAAATATAGTACCCCTAGACGTGCCAGTGTACTCTTAGAGTACAAGATGTCTCAAGCCAAAAAGGTGATGATTGTGCATTGGTCGTTGTAAAACCAAATCCAAAAAAATACTTTTACTCACGTTCCTCCTCAAATATCCCCAGATAACCAAACAGATCACACTGTTTTGATCCTTGAAAAAAAAAATGCACAAGGTCTTCAATTCCTTCACCATGAATAGACATCTGATGGAAAAGTCATATATCGCTACACTGTGCATGAATAAAGTCACATGGGGGGCTATCCTTGGTCCACAAAAAATTGTACAGATCACGCCATTGTGATCCTCACGGAAAAACACACGAGATAGACTACCCATTTGTCTAAAATAAATACCAAGTGAAAAGTTACATTTCACCGTACCTTGTGAAAACTGGCCTCATGGGGCCCGTACCTCAACTTCAAATTTAATATCCGCAATTGGTTTTGAAACATCCGTCTTAATTTTAGGTTCTCAGCGTCATAGGCAGTTCATCATTTCAACACCATGTGAGGGAGATATATTCATTAGAAGATATTATAATAATAATAATAATAATATTTTTGGGTATTTCGTGGACCAAAGCCACATACCAGAATTTAATATTCAACATTTGACATGAATTGAATACCTTAATCCTAGGGTCACTCTACTACTGATAGTTTGTCAAACTGAAGTTGCACAGAGGAGTTAAGGACCAAAATATGGTTCGACAACCAAAAATAATAATAACATTATTTATATTATTATTATTTTAATTTTCTATAAATTTAATCTCAATTGGGATTCACACAAGGGGTATCCCTTTACTACACACAGGTTCCACATAGCACCTCCCTCTTTACTCATTATATTTATTTTTCTTTTAATTTTTTTTCATTTCAACTTCTTTTTGTCTCCAATCTCATTCTTTTAAATTTTCTCTTCCTGCAACCCTAATGGTTAGGTTCTTCCACACAACCGGAAGGGTCGTCCCCGCCTCTAGCTAGTTGTGTTGCAGGGCCTCCGGCCTCCCACACTGCTGTACCTCAATCTAGCCACACTTCCTGGCCCCCCTCGGTCCGCTCGCCCATGTCATCGACCGAACCGGCTCCGCTGCTCCACCTCGGGATGTTGTCCCCCATTTCACCGCCAGGAGCCCCTCCCCTTCAGTATGCTACCTTTTGTCACCCTAAAGCCACCTCATCTTTCCACTCGACTTCCGAAGTACGTTACACCACCTACCTCACCTGGATTCGTGCAATGAAGACACTCCATAATCATACATCCACGTCACCCCTTCCACGAGATGATGAATCTTCATTCTAGGCCCAGAAATTGTGACGACCACATATTCGCGACTCTCAGACCGATATCTCTGCGTCCGTATGTCATTCATAACTAAACATAGTTTTTTATGAGATTAATTATCTGGCACTGGAAAACACACATAGAACATCTGATAAATGAAATAGAAAAGGTCATGGACTATGTACAGTTCGATGAACGTGTTAGTTTTCCCATCGCCATTGAGTAATAAGAACAAGGTGAATTGGTAAACAAATATTTATCAAACTTCAAAAATTTCAATTTAAACATAAAAAAAATTAATTCAACAAATTTTTTTCAATCTCAAAATGAATTCATTTAATTCGCATTCATCATGAAAATTAAACTGAGGTAATGAATCTACAAAGATAAGTCATATCAATATTGGATCTATTGTCATTGATGAAGATCACACTTGTGTAATGATCTAAAGAAGATTTTTTGTTCTTCATGCTTCGATTCGTCTGGATCTGAGGCTTTTTTGTTCTTCATTCCTCATTCAACAATGAGGAAGAGAGTAGAAGAGATGAGTTTCCATTGTTAGGAAAACATAATTATGAGGACAATCCCCTAAAAAAAATGAAATTATAACCTCTCACTAGGTTAAAATAAATTAATCAAAAAATTAAATAATCAATTATTTAATTATTTAATTAATTATCCATGATGGTATAGAGGCCAACCTCCCGACGATGACAGAAGTTATAATTTTCCTAGGGTAAAACCTATGTTATGAGCTCATCAGTGGTCAAAAAGTTTTCATCTTGGTCCTCGTTCGAGATATATTCATGTTTTAACTATTAAATGAATAAATTAATAATTTCATTAATCCATTTAACACAATACAAAAGATAATGGGGTCCAAACATCCCGTGATGACTCATTTTATGCCACGATTAGGGGAAACATCGCATTCCCAACACAACTATGGTATCATATTTTCTATCTGATCTACTGTTTATGAGATATCCCGTTCCCTACATGTGTGTAGTATAAAAACAATTAATATTTTGTAAAATTAATTCAAAACACACCAGGTCTTAGAATTTCATGCCGTCTCAGTGCCCAGCTATGGAAATATTTTTATAAATATTTCAAAGTCTTATTAAGGAAAATTCGGGTCTCTACGTAATAAAATAATATAGTGACATTTTTGTATTTTCATTAAATTAATTATTATAAAGGTCCTAATGATGGAAATAGGAAATAAAAGTCATATATTTAAATATTTTATTATTATATAAGTAATATAATCATAAAATAAAATTTATTTAAGTTTTTTGGTTATTTTATAGTCATTATAAAATTATCTGTACCCTTAATTAACCCATTTGATCTTTTCCATGGTAAATGATTTTACAACAGCTACTTTTCATAATGAAAATGGGTAATATTTAAAAAATATAAAACTCATTGTTCAAAATATGAAATTCATTTTTCTATATTCAAAAAACATAATTGAATAATATAATTTCAAAATTAAACTCCCAATGTGCGATGAAAATTATCTTTTTTATGATGATTCATTTTTCTTCGAGAATATGATTTATCCAAAAATTATGACTTGAAATATTCACTATATTAAATAAAATTACATTAAATAAATAAAAAATAGTTATATTTAATCTAAATATTTACATATTTAGAGTTATTTTATTTAATTGAAATTGGAAACCATTACACAAAATTTTTTTTTAGAGAACTACATTTCAAGCATAAAAATGTACTTACACCAAAGTCAAGAAAATTACTAAATCAAGTAAAATTAATTAAATTTTTTTACTTAAAATTTTTAATATGTAACTTAAAAAAAAATTAAAAATATAATTATACTTCAAAATTAATTTATTTACTGAAAATTAATCACAATATTTGAAAAGATTGTAATTTTCACAGTTCACTGAAAAAAATCATTTTAAAAAAATTAGAAAATTTAAAACTCTGTTAATATCGATACGATTATTATAATAGTGATTTTTATTTTATAAAATTTTATTTCTAAATGTTATTTATATTAATTATAGTATTATATCACCAAAATAAGATGAAAAATAATTTCTGTAGAAAATGTATATTTGAATATTAAAATGGATTTTATTAATATTGAGTAATTATTTATAAGAATTTATAAATAAATTTTTATTGAGTAAGAATATTATATATATTTAATAAATAATTTAATCATATTAATACCCTAAAATTTAACATCTAGGTTATAATGGTCATTTTGAAAAAATAATATTTTACAGTTCAGTTAGGGTTGTTGTTTTATGTCATATACATTATTGAACATTGTTTTATTTTTTAAAATATAATTGTGTTATATTCACCCAATATTAAATTTAATCTATGAAAGACAAACTTGACCTATGTAATTTATGGTTTAACTTTTTAAATTACCTTTTTTTAAAATCTCACATCGTAAAAATGGTTAATAAATTGAGGGGAAAAATATATGGTCATGTAAAATAAAAAAAACTATTTTTCCAAATTGTAAAAAATTAGTGGAAATTTAAAATACAGAAAAGTAAGAAAATAATAATTTCCAAATAATAAGGGGGAGTTACATAGATCATTGATCACAATATGTGAATTCCCATGGGAAAGTTAACTTCCATAAAACCATAAACCGATGAGTTGTGAAAAAAACCATTAAATCATTGGAAACAAAGTTGATAGGAAAAAATTATTTTTTCAAGATCAGTTTTATAGATTTGAGGAATTAATGTCCATCTGGAATAAGAACTTAAGGAACCTATAATTACTTTAAATGGATAATTTCATCTTATAATCAATTTCTTTGAAAATATCATATCTTTCTCCAAGAGATGAATATTAAAGATTATTTTTAATTCTTGAAGCACTAAAATCGTCTTATAATGGATTAAATATTTCCAAACAATTATCAAAATATATTCCACCTATCATTATATATTAAAAAAACCAAAATAGTTATTATAAGGAATCTTATTTCACAAAATTAAAAGACCGTCGCAACATGACATAAAAAATTTATCTCCCAATATAAAATATTACACCGAAGGTTCAACAAAGATCATTCAATAAATAATTAAATTTATAATTGTAAAAAATATTATAATGTAATATTAAATCCAAAAGATTTAAATTTTTTGATAACATATTCTTCCAAGATAAATTTAACATTTATCTATAAATGACACCAATCAGTCTTAAAGTCTCATACCAAAAATTAATATTCCATAGTTATATAATCTCTATGATTTTCTAACCATTTCCATAAATGACCTAAACCATAATAATTACACATTAAAATAATATACTATTTCAATAAATAAATCTACTAGGATTCCACAAATAAAATATCATAATATCATAAAATTTTATTCAAAATTATAAATATATTTTTTCAAAATAAAATTAACCACTTCAAAAAAAATTCAATATTAAATCCCTTGGTTGTTAATATTGTAAAACATGAATTTTAAAATCGCAAAAACACATAATTTACTTAATATAAAAGATCATATAACCACAAAATTAAATCAATTCCTTTATACTTATATCCACCAAATGCAAAGGCATTATTCCTTAAATGATACTTCATGTTAGACCTAAGGGAAATATATACCTCAAACATTTATCAAAATTCAAAAAATATATCCCAAAATACTTAAATCACATAAAAAATCAAAATAGTATTAGGGATTTGAAAATTATTGGCATCCTTATATCTACCACAACATCATATCTCTTAAATCCATATATATAGACACCTTAACCATTAAACGTTATTCATAATCTACTAACCATTTATTTCTGTATAATTCATTAATATTTCAATCCTAAAAAATAATTTGAAACATTTACATAGAATAAACAGTATCAACACATAAGTAAAGATATAATCCATACCTTTTAACTGTCATTTTCAGTTTCCTCATCTCCAACTGTATTAGAACTAAAAATTGCTAAAAATTTATCTATATGGTCTTACTGATCCTATTCTTGAACACCACTAGCATAATTCCCCTAATAACCACATTGAAAAATTTAAATTGATACATTATGATGAAATATTTATTCATTTATGGAATTAACTGATAGATTCCTTTTTCCATATAATATTATTGTTTATGTACTCCTTTAAACTATAAAAAACACCTTTTAGTTCTCTGAAAAAAATTATTATGTGGTTATTTAGGTATTCTAGAAACATATTTCATTAAATAACATCAACTTTTTTAACTTTATCACCAAAACTACAAAAATATTCATTTATCTTAATTTTATGTTTTAGGTAACTCACTTAGGTTTACATTGTAAATCATGACTCACGATATATGGTTAAGAATAACAACAAGAGTTTCCAATATTGATCACATTCCCTCAAGTTTCTTATCTAGAAAACCACTTCATTTTCCTTCATACCCATTATTAATTGTGTTTATGCTGTTTCTATCCATTTAATAAAACCAAAAAGGTTAGAGTGAGTATATAATTTAAATCATAATAAACCAGCTTATGTGTAAGATAAACACTAAAATATCATTAACCATGTTAAAGTTAAACCTTCATATTAATCCAAAATAACTCTAATTCTACAAAACATACTAAACAGTTTTGTTATATATTAATTTTAACTTATGCTCAAACAACATACTATACTCTAAAGTATTCCAAACCTTTGTTTAGATACCAAAAATAATAATCACATATTAAACATTAAAAAATCCTGAGTTTTTCTGCCAAGGATCTTTTTTTATATATCCCTGAATAACTTTTAGTTTTATTGTTTTAGATAATTATGTCATCACCCATATAGATATAAATATTACATCACATAGTGGACACCACTAATTGTTATCCATTTTCTACAAAAAAATTGTTTTAATTATGTTTATCTTCTTCACATATCTATCCAATTTTAATCATGAAATCAACCTTGTCTATACCTTCATTACTAACATAAAAAAATTTAAGATATGGGATGGGAATAAAATATTAGTAAGGGACATAAAAATTTAGAAAGAAACACATTATTAAATGAATAATTATAAATAATATCCTTGTAAAAACACATTGGGTTTAAATTAAATATTTTCATACCTAATAAATTAACTTCATTGCAAAAATACTATGATAAAACATTTTATAAGAAACGTTAAAGGAAAAATAAAAATATAAAGTATTCAATTCAATCATGATAAAATCTTGGAAACTTTTCACAATGTTATAATTTACACATTTAATAAGTATCATACACAATTAATTAAACATATGATCATTAAATAACATAGCGATAACATAATCTTTCAGTAAAAACCCATAAAAATCATAGATAAATAATTTAGGTAACTTGGGACATAATTTCACATATAACTCATAAAAATGGAATAACTAATGTGGTTTAAAATCATACCCAATGAATTGGAGAGCTACCATAGGTCCAAATTACATTGGTTTATAAAAGAGTCATTCATCCTTGGTTTATAAAAAACCGCATATACATTTTTTTATAATTGAACCACTAATCATAATAATATTCCCAATAACCTTAACTTCATCATAAAACATAAAATATTGAAATTAAAAACATTAATCTCATAAAAATATTCTTTTCACTCATAAGAAAACATTTTTATATATAGAAATATACATTCACTTTTAAAATCCTTTTTGAAAATAACTAGAAAATTTGTAAGTAGGGTTTTATTTTAAGAATATATGAATGAATATAAATAAAGATAAATATAAATTAATATTTATGGTGATGTGAAAAGTAATTTTCAATGTATACATTAGAATTGAAAATTACTTATCTCTTTTATAAAGAAAATAATAACATTTTGTATAAAATATGTAAAAACTTCATTTTGGAAACCTTTTAAAGAATGAAAAAAGTGACATAAATTTCCATTATTATTTTATGTATTTTTATATAAATACACACATAATATAATTTTAAAAATATATACATAGAATAAATAGAGTTAGATGGGAAACATGCAAAAAGATAATTTTTAAATAAATTCCCTTACATTGAGTATGACTCATCACATAATTTTTTTTAATTTAAAGATAATCTTATATTAATTATTTAATTTTATAAGAATCTATTTACTATTTATTATTCTATTTCTCATCTTATAATCAATCAATTAATCAAGTATGTTCACCTTATGAGTTTTGATGATTTTTAACTCATATTTCCTAAAGGACTTCATTAGGTTAACTAAATTAATAGTGGTAATTATTTTATAATATATAGAATAATAATAATTCCATAAGTATAATCATGGAGATTGTAGGTCATACATACACATGAGTAATGTTTCCATTTTTTAATGATCATTATGGAAAAAGGTAAATATTATTTTATATTTACATAATTATTATCATAGGATAAATACCATATTTTTTCGTTAAATAAAAATATATATAATCCATTGGATGTGGTGATGAATAATGAATCACATCACTTCATAGAGGTGGTATTTCTTATTTACTCATGGATGATGCTATATTTTTCCAATAAATGTAAAGGTGATGAAGTAAATGATATATTATCTTTTTATATTGATAAATATGTCATCAATATCATATATATATATATATATATAAATATGTGTGTGTGTATGTGTGTGTGTTAAAACCATAGTTATAATTAGACATAAGTTGAGGTCATGGAAAAAAATTACTATGGTTTGTATGGAAGTAGTCATCCATACACATGAACGATGGTTTCATTTTCCATTTTATAGAAGAAAAAATCAATATATTTTATGAAATTATCATAATAAAATAAAAGTATATGGTAAATACTCATGTTACTATTTAAACATAGTTGAAGAATATTTGATGATGTTAGAAAATGAAACAAAAAGAAAATGCTCAGTGAAATATAATACCTCTTCTTGGCAAAGATTCTTTATGATTACACCAAAATATTTCATTATTTAGTTTTATAATAAAAAAAGAAACTAATATATGGAGATGGGTGTAAGAAATTGATTTGGGTAGGTATTTTATGTACCAAAATTATTTTGATGTTTTAATAAAATTGGAGAGGAGCTTCTCTTTTATAAGTGAGGGGAGGGGCACACTTGGAATTTCTAAGAGTATTAAATTAATATAAATTAATTTCCATTTCCAAATGATTCAAAATTAAAAATTTTAAAAGATATAATGATGGTGGGTCTAAATAATATAATATTAAAATAATTGGACCCATTATGGGATTCATTAATTCTAATATTTTTTAACCATTTTTAATCCTTTTGGATAAATAAAAATGTATTACAATTTTTAATCTTTATGGTGAAATAAAGTTTCTATAAAAGGAAAAATAGACAATAAAATGACCAGGGATAATATTATAATCCATATAAAATTTAATTGTCTAAAAATATTTTTTTCCAAATATTAAATCATTTAATAAACTATTATTTAGTATAAAATATCATTGAATCATTTAATAATTATTTTTCAATTTTTGACATTATTCATTCAATTTAACTTAAAAGAAATCAATAAAAAGATAGAATTTGAATATATAAATTTTAAAAATACCTACGATTTTATATTTATCTTAATAAATTTAACACAAAAAATCATTCAAATTATATAACTTTTAATATATTTAAAACCCATAATTTTATTTCCAGTTTAACTAAATAATTACTGCATTGGCATTGCGTAAGTATTTAATGAAATAATTTCACTACTAAAAATTATTAATATATTAAAATGATGAAAAATTATACTTAAAATAAATATTTATAACAACGAATTGTTTATTTTTTCCATATCAATGAATAATATTGCTATTAAAAAAATGCTAGTGAATGTTTTTTCTTTTATTTACATAAATGTATTATAAATGACCTAATCATGACTATTTGAAAAATTGTATTATATTCAATATTGTATGATTATGAATGATATATTGCTATAAAATAAAATTAATACAAGTGTTAGGGTTATATTTTATTCCTTATGAAATTAATTCTAACCTTAATTAACCATTTTACCTTTACCACAGTTACAAAAATTTAGTACGATTACTCTTCAAAACAAAAAATTAAAGGGAAATATTTAAAAAAAATTGATATTTTGATTCAAAATATTTAATCCATTTTTCATGATTAATACCATATATTTTTAATAATTTAATTTTAACCTGAAACTAAAAATGTGTGATGAAAAGTTGTTTTTTCCAGAAACTAAATTTTTCAAGGAAAATATGGTTTTAAATTAACTATATGACTATTAATATTCATTATGTGAAATTAAATTCATATAAATAGATAAATTATATATAACCTAAATCTAATATATTCCTTATGATGAGTTATTTTAATAAACTAAAATGGATAATCTTTACGCAATTAGAAAACAGTTTTAAAAAACTGCATTTTTAGCATAAAATAATATATTAAAATCATGAAAATTAATGATTGAAAAGATATTAATTGGATTATTATAAGTAAAAAGTGTCATATTAAACATTAATATCACATCTAAAATATAATGGTCCTTTTAAACTAATTTATTTAATGAAAAGTTATTGTAATATTTGACAAATAAGCGATTTTCACTATTCAGTGAGAAATCAATCTTTCATAAAAATATAAAAATTTAATCTAATTTTAATTTTGATATGATGATAGTTATTATTTTATGAAATTTTATTTAAAAAAATTAAAAAAATTAATTGTTATATATTATAACAAAAATAGAATAAAAATAGTTTTTTTAAGAAAACAATTTTTTGTTGAATAAAACAACTATACTAAAATTTGAGTTATTTTTTAATAATCATTTATGTAACACAAAAATATTCTACAGTATTTTTACCTATTAATAATACAATATCTTGCATTTTATGCAACTTGGAGTTTTAACACACCACGACAAATCAAACCTGTCGTTATGAATAGTAAAACCCAATTTCTGAAATTTTATAAATTTTATTTTTTAAAATGTACTTAACTTTTGAATTCAGAATAACAAAATTATCTAAGGATGAATTTTTGGTATTTTTTTTAAGAACATTCAACATTTGATAAATAGTTAAAAACACCGCGTTATTATTTAAAACCGATTTTTACTTTTTTTTATTTATTTTTTTAAAATGTATATTAGGTAGAAATAGATACATAATACCTATATATGTTCAATGTAATTCATTTGATTCATTTTATAATAATATTAGATATATAAAATCTTATTGAACTTTTTATCATCTTTTACCCACCTTCTAGGCGCATTTGCAAATTCTCATAAAACATAATTTTACCACTTCAATGAATTGAATTTAAAAAATCCAAGAGACATGGTTGACATCATTAAGTAAAATATATTTTAATAAGATGAAAATAATTTTTATTGATTAGTAACTTTTGATTTTTATTTACCATGGTTAAAAGTAAATAAGGTCATTAAAGGTAAAAAAGATATAATAATTACCCTAACACATATCCTAATTCTATTGGATAAGGTTATTTAAATCAAAATCAACCATAAGAATAAAATATGATTCTTTTGGTAGACATGGATTAGATTAGGACATTTATTATTATTGTAGTTAATAAAAAGTATATAGTTTTAAATTCAATGTTTAAAAACTAAACCATTTTTAATATAGGGATATACATAAGATACATTTGACTATAAATATTCCTTATAAATATATAAAGATTTCCTACATAATTTTATTTTCTTTATAATTTTTAGAAATTAAATAATTAGATTTATTAATGACATAATGATGATGCATTAATTACTTTATTAATGAAAGATTAAAATAATATATATTATTAATATCCAAATAAATTTAAATTGAGAATTTTGATGAATTCCACTAACTTTATAGGTTAATATTACTTGTTTGGATTGATTAAATAATTTTTTTCAAAGTAATAATGTTGTTATGAAATTTAAAAAAACAAAATACAATATAGTGTCAAAATTGGCATAAATGGGTTTTTAAACTAAAAAACTATATTATTAATTGATATAATCTTCATAAATATATATGTTTCGGCCAATGGACTTAGATAAGGTTATATATATCAATAATTAACCACTTTGGGTTCGGTTGGATTTTTATAGTATGTTTATTATCCATTTATTATATTAACACAAGAATACATGGTAAAAGTTAAACTATTTAACAAAGTGTTAAATCTTAAAGATAAGGTTAATATAATAGCTTAACCTATCAAAAACCTATTGGTTGAGAGTTTTTCAACCAATAACCACCATATCCTCTAAGGAAATCCATTTGGAGCCATTATAAACCGAATATGATTGTATAATAAAATAATATTTCAAGGTTTTCTTAAAGTGACCCTCACCTCTTCTATAAAAGGGTACTTCCCCTTCTCTCAAAATCACACCTCCAAAGCCATTTGGATCAGCCATCTTCTTCCCAAATATCCTCCCAACTACCCTAAATTAATCCTAGAAGCCTTAATTTGATCAGAAAACAAACATAAGGATTCTTTTTGATCAAATCAAAAAGAAGAACCCGAAGATAACGTAATAATTTCATCACCTCTTTCTATGTTCCTTTCTTCTTCCACATCCTCTTTCATTATTGTTTCAAAACCAAAATAATAACTCCAGTACCTTCTACATACTATGATATCATTATAAATATGTTACAACCATATTTATTATTCTATCCATCCTATGAATGACAATGTGACCATACGTGTATACCTACGTCTTACTATCTCCACGTCGTGGTTTAGTTTTCTATTCAACACATAATTATTTGAATGGGTATAATAATGAGTTTAACTAATGTAAATAATAAATATAAAATGTTTAAAATTCTGTATATATGATATACCATCCAATTACATACGATTTAACCATCTATATAATGGTATTGTCGCTCGTTTGTATGTAAGGATTACTGTCTCCACAAACGCGATGAAATTCATTCCCCATCATAACCGTTCAAGTATTACCATCGACCAAGGAATGTACAAGGTACGAGTTAATTTTACAATCTCTTTATTATCTGAGGTTGTCTATATGTAATCATCTACTGAGAATTCTTTATCATACTTATTAGTGTTTCTTAAAAATTTATTTCAATTTTTTTTAATATTTCTTATAATATGGGTTAATGTCATTTATACCCTAGTTTTACTTTTTTTAAACAGTTCTGAAAGGAATATTTCTATCATTTTCCAAATAAGGAACATTATGGCCTTTTCGAAAAATTAAGGTAAGATTGTTTTTTAACATATACAGTGGGTGCAACTATTTTCCTCCCTTATAACACATTCAAAGATTACCTTACAATATTATATGAATATTATCAAAATAATTTTTTTACTATTGAATTATTTCATTTTATAAAGAAATATTTCACTAAAATAGTTTTTATATTGACTTCAGCTAGGTCAAAATCCTTCGTGGGATTTTATGTGTTTTTATGTTGATTTATTATGATAAAATCTTCCATATTTTATTGAAGGTTTTGTGATATGTATGACTATGGATGTTCTATTTTTATACCATCCATGGTTTATCGTTAAAGTATTGACATTTCATTTTATAGTTTTAATATGAATGTTTATATAATGTTTCAAAATTTTGATATAAGGAATGCATTGGACTTAGTAAATGATGGCTGGAGCCCGCTATAGATCCTCGGTGCATTAGTAATTCTAATGAGACAAACTAGTGCCTTGGAACGAGGAATTGAAAAAAATCATAATTTTATTCTTGGCACGATGCCTTGACTATGTGGTTATGATGTCCGACATTATACATTTCATCATTATAAAATTTTCTATTGATATTTCATGTGATTGTTGGACTAGTATAATATCCATGTGAATAAGTACATGGAATTTTTAGACATTTATTTTTCATATTATGCTGATGTTTTAGCTTAAAAGGAATGTGTTTTAGTCTTATACATCGCCTTTAAGGTTTATTCTTATATATGAATGTTTCCGCTATATTGTTATCCTTACTGAGCATATGAGATCGCCCCTTTCTATGTTTACTTTTTCCCAAGATGTGAAGTATTATTTTATGGTTGACCTGTAGGGAAAGGCTAAGGGATATACGTGTTTTAAAAGGGTAAAAAATGTTTTTTTTATCTCATGATGTAACGTAAAACTTATGGATGCATCTATTACTTCCTAGAATACTAATCTAATCGGACTTTAGAGACTCGATCTCTTGTGATCATGCCAATGTTATGTAATAATTCACTGACTATGGGTAACTTGGTTCAGCATGTTACAGTTGGTATTAGAGGAAGTTTAGTACGAACCTTGGAATCTCGATATAGAAAAAAAATTATTAGAGAACTTTACCCTAAGATAGTCCATGAGGATTAGTATAGACAAACTTCCTAGAATTTTGGTAATGTAGATATTTTGGGAATTTTCCAAGAAATATATCCCTGTCTGGATATGAGCATTTAGAGGTGGCTCTGTAACATATGTACCTAGTAGTTAAAACTCCAACAAAGAGTTTTGGGCTTAACTGATGGTATCTCAGTACATGAAAACGGGCCTTGATTCACTCTTGGTTATGACACTCTTGGGGGATATTCATATGATAATTCATATTTTCATTACAAACCATTATGAAGGATTTATGAGTATATTCCTCCTTCAAGAAAATATTTTTATGATTATGGATGATATACATAAAATGTTCAATTTCTTTTAAGTGTTTTACAAATTTGGAATTATGTATTGTGATTCATAAACTAATCTAGTATATTCCATTGTTTAGAAATAGTTCCTAGTGGATGGAATGGAAATTGTATCAACACACATAATCCATGTAGTGATTTCCCTCCTACTCAAAATAATTATAGTGGAGCTAGTGATGCGACTAGTGTTGATCATCTTATCACTATACTCAGACAACTCACTCTAGTTATGAATAATAACCTTACCTATATAGAGCACCCTGATCCACAACACGGAGGATCAATGTTAGAATGATTTATGAGGCAACAACCACCAACATTAAATGGGATGAAAAATATATTTGTAGCTGCCAAATATATAAGTTACTTATAGAAAATATTACATTCTTTTGGGAGTAACAAAAAGGAAAAAGTCATTAAGGTAATTTATCACCACACAAGAGATGAAGATCAGTGTTAGTTACAATTCAAAACACAATGGATGAGGACGAAGTATCAAATATGGAATGGAGGGAGTTTTATAAAAAAATCTAAGAACAATTCTTTCCTCATGACCATCGAGATGATATGAAAAGACAATTTACGAGTCTATGGAAAAAGGAGTATGAGAATGTCACAAATTATGAGGACAACTTTACAAGGATAGAAAGGCATCCAATAGATTATATATCTAACCCAAAGAGTAATATTGATCTATTATTTGATTGGTAAAAACCATTTCTCTATCAAGAATTAGTCTCAAAATCCATCTCATCGTACAAAGATATAGTCTCATGTGCAATCAATAGGGAAAAATAAATCTCTATGTATTAATACATTAAAGCAAATCAAGAGAAGAACAGATCTACTGAACACTCTGGAAATGGAAATAAGGGAATGAAGGGAAAAGTTGAATATCCAACCTCTTGTAAATGTGTGAAGAAACACCCCGATACTTGCCTAAAGAGAATGAGATTCCGTTACAAGTGTGGTGAAAAAGGACACTTGGACCGTTATTGAAAACGAAAGAAAGAGGTTGTCAATATTGATTTCTATAATTTTAGATAAATAGGATATTATGCATATGAATGTCCTAAGTGCCAAAGAAACTTACCTCAGAAAAGGCCAAGGGATCATTTTCATGCTTATGCGATCACTAAAGCTGAGGTTAAAGATCCAAAAGATATAGTCGTAGGTAATTTAGTGGTTTCCTCAAGTTTATCCAATGCTTTATTTAATTATAGATCATCACATTGTTTAATATCTTCCTAATTTTCTATGAAAATTAGATATTTCCAATTTTATTTAATAAGGAATGTTTCAGTCAAAACTCTTAAGGGAAGTATCATTGCAACAAATTTTTTCTGAATCAGTCCCCATTAGGGTATATAGATTTTTCTTATCTGCCAATCTAATTATCATACCCATGATGGAATTTTATATAATCATATGTATTTATTGGCTTTCAGATCATGATATAAAAATTTATTGTAATAAGAAAGAGGATACAATTTTCGATGATGATAAGGAGTACCTTATCTTTAGAGAAGAAACTTCACCACCTAATTCTTATCTAGATCCACCCCCAGTAGCTCAACTAAATTCAATTATTGTGGAGGAAGTAATAAAATAACTATGGGTGTGGAAATGAATGTTCAAATAGAGGATGTACCAATTGTTAAATAATATGTTGATTTGTTTTTAGAGGATTTACTAGGACATCATCCAGAATGAGAAATTGAATTTTCTTGTGATTTAATTCCTAGTTCAAGGCCAATATCAAAGGCCCCATATAGAATTTACACTTTGTAATTAGTGGAACTAACGAAAGAACTAGAGGAATTGAGTAATAAAGGATTTATTCTCCCTATGTTTCTCTATGGGGAGTCCTAGTTCTTTGTTAAGAAGAAAGATGGATCTATGAGGTTGGGTATTGACTACAGAGAGATAAATGCAATAACAATACAGAAAAATTGTTCCCTACCACACATTGACGATTTATTCGATCAACTTAATGGAGCTCAATATTTTCCAAAGATTGACCTTCGATCTGTATATCATCAGTTGTGTGTGAAGAGGAAAGACATTTCAAAAACAACATTTCAATCCAGGTACGGGAATTACGTGTTTACAGTAATGCCTTTTGTAATTACTAATGCACACTCTTTTTTCATGGATCTAATGAATAGAGTTTTAAAAATAATATCTTGATGACTTTGTATTGGTATTTATCAATTATATCTTTGTATACTCAAAAAGCTACTATGATCATGAAAATGACATGCATACTATTCTGAAAACCCTCAGAAGAAATGAATTATATGGGATGTAGAGAAAGTGTGAATTTTGGATTGAGGAAATTTCATTTCTTGGCCATATTTTCTCTATGAATGGAATCTCTATCCATCTTTCAAACACCAATGCAATCCAAGAATGTCCATCACTGACGAGTATAATTTGGGAACATAGTTTTATTGGTTTAACATGCTATTATCTGAATTTCGTCCACAATTTTCCCTGATGGGAAAACCCATTAACCAATCTCAAACATAAAGGGGTGTTTTGCACGGAATTCGGGGCTGACCTCCTGGATGGGAGATTCAAACGTTCCGATCGGTTTCTAACAGGTTTGTTCGTAGAACCGGAAACATGCAATGATTCCACATCCATTTGGACCTACTTTCCAAAGGTAGGCGCACATTACCTTGTGGACTGATGAGGCTTAGGAGTTTGCATTGGTCGAGAGGATGGGAGGTCGGACTCATCACACCTTTTTGAGGGGAATTATTGTCTACTCCAGGACTCTCTTTATAGATTTAAGTTATGTTCGTGAATCCTTATTACATTACCAAGTATAAAGTGATCTTTCCTTTAGTTTTAACAATCAATGATTAAATATGTATGAAATTTAGAGAATCTTTTATATGTATTCGAGGTTCTTCATCAATAGAGAATCATCTGTATCTATTTAGAGATTCTTGGTCAATGGTATCCTTCAAAACATTTATAAAAGTCTCTTGGTCATTATGATGACCAGGCTGGTTTTAAATCCACTCAGTGGGGCACTTGAAGTTTATTGTCATTCGGAAGGACATGAATTATTTCAGAGTTGTGATCAAACCCGCAAATGGGCTACCTACATATCCTTTGTTTTGGGGAAGGAATCAGAACCCACTTAGTTCGAGTAAGGGAGTATGACGTTTATGATTGATGGATCAAAGAAGGATTTCATAATTACTTTTACACTCGAGGCTCACGTAAGTCATGCTTGGTGTGAGAAACAAGAGGTATTGGTAAAAATAAGAAAATTGTTCCATGAAAGATGCAATCATAAGAAATGGCTTGGGGATTATGTATGTATGACTGCCCAGATAAATGAAGGTTAGGATTTACATTAGAGAGAAAATACATGAACAGGGTCCATAAAGGTATATGTGCTTCATGGAGATTTGAATACTCTAATCTTGGGGCTTACTCCTAAGGAGGATGCCCAAGTTAGGAGGGGACTTATGATTGGGTTTTACTCCTGAAAAGGAAAACCAAATCAAGGGTAAATTAGGACTGGTTAAAGAGAAAATTAAGGGACTTGGGACTTACTCCTAAAAAGGAAACCCAAGATTATGACTGGGACTTATTCCTGAAAAGGAGACCCAGGTTAAGGATTAAGGTTTGGGGATTACTCCAGAAAAGGATGCCCATATTTGAGATTGGGGCTTACTCCTAAGAAGGATTCCCAAATTAAGGGATTCAGGGCTTACTCCTAAGAAGGATGCCCATATTTGAGATTGGGGCTTACTCCTAAGAAGGATGCCCAAAATTAGAGGACATGGGGCTTACTCCTAAGAAGGATGCCCATATTAAAGGATTATGATTGGGGCTTACTCCTGAGGAGGATGCCCAAGTTTGGGAACTTTAAGAATTTGGGGTTTACTCCTAAGGAAGATGCCCAGATTAAAGGACTTATAACTGGGGATTATTCCTGAAAAGGAGACCCATGTTAAGGATTCTCTCATTTTAAAGGATGAGGTTGAATGAATGAACTCTCAATCTTTGGTGACATAAAGATGTATAAATCACTACGTTTTGAGAGATATTCCACAGAATTCCTTTCTAATAAGGAAGTCAAATCAAGAAATCATGCCATAAATGGATTTGAAGAGTATCTTGAAGACTGAATCTTGAATAGGAAAAGTGAAATGTCTTAAGAGGGGTAAAAGGGACAAGATGGGCACCCAAAAAAGGAAGGGGCACGAAAGTCTTAGAAGGCGCGCAGGTACTGCGTGGGCGCGCAAGTATCGGTCGCGCAGGTATACCTGCGCGACATGTGGGGTACTTGTGAAATTTTCAACCAGCATTAAAATACTTGAGCGACTCTATATTAAACCCTTTATAATCGTCTTGAGGTTCTTCCAGAAAAGGGACGCGCAAGTTCTATTGAAGGAATAAGGCGGCGCACAAGTGTGGTCACTTCCCTTAAGGGATGACCACTCAGGCGCGCAAGTGTTGATGAGTTTCAACACTTAGGCCTTCATCCTTCTCTTTAGATCTTCCTTTCTAGGTAAGAAATTACCTTAGAAGTGTTCCAGATGCTTTGAGAAGAGACTTGGGCGTCGGGAGCTTCAATTCGAGTTTCTGAAAAAAAGATCCTCTCGAATGGGGGGACCACAGGGTCTATTTATAGGCAGGAGAAGACCCCGAGCGGTTACCAGGCGGTTATCACTTAGGTTGCGTAAGTCACTTGCGCGACCAAGGGCGTCACGCAAGTGGGCTTGCGCGATAGTGATATAACTTTCGCGGTGCAGTCGCTGTTGATCCTTTGTTCATGCTTTTGTCGATTTTTGATATTTTCTTCAAAGGTTGAATCACTTTGAGCTCAGATATTCCCCTTTTCCGATTTTTAGATTCTGTGACGAAAGGAGAGTCAACAAAAGTCCCCACTCAGAGTTGGATCCGGAGTGAAATGAGGATTTGACTCTGAGGAAATTGAATACATACAAAAGGAAAAGGAGAAGCGCAAGTATTCAGGGAACAAAGGGCGGCGTGCAAGTGTCGTCGCGCAGGCCTTGAGCGCACCGGGTACGGCGCGCAGATAGGCCTCCTGGCCTATAAATACATGGCTTTTGGCCGTGTATAGCATCTGATCCCGAATTTCTCGATCTCTCTCCGCGCAAGTCATCTTCGCCGCACAAGTCTCTTTTTTCCACTGTTTCCTTACTGCCGCGCTACCCTCAAGGTAATAGGACTTGCGCGGTGACACATGCACGACAAAAACTTGCACGGCACATGTAACACTTGTGCGACATCTCCATACTTGCGCACCTTAATGCCTTATCCATTTTTTTGATTTCATTCACAAATTTTGTGAAAAATTAATTCATTTATAAATTAATTTATTGAACTCTTTGTGCAGAAGTAATGGCTCTTAGACCCGGATTAATTGATGAAATGTCTAGCAAGAGGATAGATGATATGATGAACATCATTGGCCATGATTATTATACTTCCAAGGATAGTACTCTTCCAGATTTGGCAAAGTATCTAAAGAAATATCATCGCAACTTTCCTCAAAGCACTTATCTACTTTTGTATGGCTATTGTCATCTACAATAATTCATTATTCCAGAAGTATAGAATTATCTTCCATTTTCGTGGTTTTAGAATTATACCAACTTTTCTTCAGCAAATATCTCAGGTGGAGGAGTATTTATAACTGTTAGAACAGTGGAGAAGGCTTATGTGATGCATCATAGCCCTTGGACAACAGATCTGAAAAATCATACACCTGAGATTCAACCACATTTTCATCCTTTAATCATCCGAAATGCTCATATGGATCAATCCAAAGGCTGGAATAAAAGTTGGGATTTCCGTCCTGGGGGAGGTGTGAAGCCAACTTGGATGTGGGCATACTGGGTGCGACAGACCTGCGCAGAGTTTATTGAGGATCTGAAGAGAGCTGCAATATATGAGGCAGTCTGGGTTTGGAAAACATATGTTTACAGACATGAAAACTTCGTGATAGAGATACTCAGCCACTGGAGCCCAGCAACTAATTCTTTCCATTTGACTCATGGAGAAGTAGGTATCAGTTTTTGGGATGTCCACAAGATTTCAGGGGCTCCAATTTTGGGCGATATGTATGATGAATTCATTCCTCCCAAGGTGACTTGGAATGATTCAGAGAAGACTCCTGCTTTAGATCGATAATTATTTAAAATCTTCCACAGGATCAAGAGTTCAGAGACCTCATTAACTAATTTTAGAAAAGATATTCATCCGGAAGAATGGATGAATGTGTTTCTTACTGAGAAGAAAGGGATGGATCCAAAAGAAAAAGGATCCAAGAAAAAGAAATCCAAGGATACCAGGCCCAGACGTCCTACCACTTGTCCAAAACCTGAGAAGAGAGGAGCTCCTGGCACATTCTGGCCAACTCTAGAAGCAGGAGAGTTTGAAAAGTGGGGATATGAAGTGAATC
The DNA here is from genome assembly GCA_963277665.1 of Viscum album. Taxonomy (NCBI): domain Eukaryota; kingdom Viridiplantae; phylum Streptophyta; class Magnoliopsida; order Santalales; family Viscaceae; genus Viscum; species Viscum album. Next base: position 23,141,979 of record OY728132.1, on the reverse strand, counting down.
AAAGAATTCCAAAGAAAACTCGTCTGGCGAGTTTCTTGGAAATGTGGCTCAGTGTTTATCTCTTGTCGGTCAGGGATTCGAAGGGAGGTGTTAGGCTAGGTACATTCGTCATTGCAGCAATGTTGGCTGAGGGAAAATGGTTGGGTTAGCTACCCCCATTTTATCAATGATTCAAAGGAGTTTACTTCATGTATTCCTGGGTAAATCTCCGTTAAGAATAGTGGGACCATTACAGGTTTTGTGGGGATGGATCGCCACTCACTTCAGGACTTACAATGTACAGAATGGATTACAAATTCCTAGAAGCTCTTTCAGACCGTCAGTGCAGGCATTATCTGGAATTTCTCCATTATATGTTAATGGTTATGACATGAAAGTAAGTCTGAGCATGTTTAAGGAATTCAACTTCTTTCACTATGGAAGTCCGCCATCCGGGCAGTTTGTTGATGATGGGACATCCCATTTGGATTTGAGGGAATACATGCTAGCTTGCAGGGATGGCGTGTTAGTAGCCAGGATTGATGGAGAAATCATATGTGAGGCCTATGATCCATATAGATTTGCACGCCAATTCAAATTTTTGAAAAAGATTGTTGTATCCCCTCCGGTACATGTCAGGTTAGAGCAACATCTGATGGTTGATCGACAACTATGGCTGATGACATCAAGAGAGAAGACTGGGGCAGTATTTGATCTACTAGTTGAAAAAGAGGCACATAATTTGACTACATTTTATGCCGAACACTGGATAGCATCATACCCCAAAGGGATATTGAATCACCCAGTATATCATGTGGGAAAGAGGAAGAGTACTGTAGAGAAAGAAACCCTACCTCATGAAGGTGACGCTTCCCCACCTGAAATAGTTTCAACAGACTCCTCTTCTAGAACTGATTCATTAGATTATCAGAATGGGGATGATGAGGCACAACCGGCAGCAAAGCGGTTTCGTTCCCGATATAATCCTCTGGGCAGAATTAAAAGACCCACTCCATCAAATCCTGGTGAGTTGTTTCATTGTAGTAATTTCGATCACTGCTGCTTTTTATAAAGTAATAAGTCTTACTTTATTATTCTTTATCTGTAGCTGCAGGAGCTGGGAAGAAATTAAAATCAAAAATTTTAGGACCTTCCTCACGGCTTTCATATCTAAGGCCAGAGGCTGTTCAGCTATGGCAGAGCTTATACTGTGGTACTGAGACCGCCGGGATGGATTTGTGTGAGGGTCTACAACGTCCTGGAATAGGAAATCTTATAGCTTCTAAAAATATTCAATATGGAGATAACCCCAATGAAGTGAGAGCTTACATCAGAGAGCTGGAAATGCTCATATATTCCACTGATTACTCGGTTCCTATCACCAGGCGGGTGAAGGAAATGATTTATCATGGCGCCACTGAGGGGGCTGGTGGTTCTGGAGATGAGGAATGGCAAGAGTACGTGGCTCCTGAAGATGTAAGTTTTCATTCCTTATTTTATTTTCAACTTGATTTCAGTTGAATCTTTGTTACTTAAGAAAGTTATTTTCTTCATCTCGCAGCTTGCAAAGAAAGGAACTGGGGTTCCTTCGCCACAGTATAGCCCTGGTGGTACTGCTATCGGGGCTGTTGCTGATTCTCCTCATGAACCAGGCGAGATATCTCTAGGCCAACAGGCCATGAATGAGGCGCTGGACATAGCCTTCCATTCTCCAATTCAAGTTCCAATAAGGGAGACTGCTGATACTCAAAAAAAAACAAACAAAGCAAAGGCAACGAAGAAGGAAATCCACAGCTAAGCGCTTCATAAGCAGCATTAATTCCTTCGAATGATCATGATTTTATACACATAATCACATGGTTACTCATATTTATGAGGATTGCAGGGGCTTATTAAATTTCCGCCCTGAGGGAAGGGATTGATCCTCCTTCAAAGGCCATGGAGGGTGCCGTAGAATAATCACAGACCCAAGCTGACTTGGCTTCTCCTGGAGAAGAGCTAGCATCCATTCCCAATATCCCTCCAGCTGCTGAAGATGCTATCCAGGATCAGGGGTTACAGGACATAAGTCGGCAATAAGATGTAGCAAATTCTCCCACTAGTGAGACTAACCAGGATTCTGAAATATCATTGGATGAAATGATGAACCAAGGAATGAATTTTGAAGAATTTTATGATCATTCTAAGTTTTCATGTGATTTAGAAGACCTTGGGCGTGAGTTCTACCCTTAGCCCAATTTTTTTTTTAAATTACACTTCTAACCATGACTAAAAACAATATGCAGTTTCATCCGTAGAAGCTGCTGAACTGACAATTCCTGAAGAGGGTGTGGACATCGATGTCAACCCTACCATTGCAGAAACATTAGCTCAAGTAGAGCTAAACCCAATAAACTCTCCTGAGACCCATCTTGAAAATCCTGTTGAGACCGGTAAAGATGGGGAGAAGTCTTCTCAGGTTGCTGAACCACCCTTGGGTAAGGGATAACAATATTTGTGATTGTACTTTATTTGCAAGACAATCCATTCTTTTGTTATCCTTTGACGCTAACTAAATCTTTCAATTAATCATGCAGGGCCATCAACTACAATGGCTAGATCCAGAGATGAGGCCTCAGCCTCTGCCCCAACGGGAATTGAAAGTGAAGAAGCACAAATCAGGGGGAAAGAGCAGGACAAGGCACTTCCTTAAGCGCGTTAATTCCAGATTACATACCCCCCTCCGATGATGATGTTGAATCAGATCTAAAGATGCTTAAAGCGTTCAGCTTTTCACGACGTAAGGCATGGAAAAACATATGGAACATTATATCTGGGGAGCCTTTAGAAGAGCTACCATTGAAAATTCCATGATTGTCATCCCAATTAGTTACACTGGGACTTGGTGGTTTTGGGTAAGAAAAGATCCATGCCGCGGTGAAACAGATCATTTTCAAGAGGGAGCAAGCGCAGACAAGTCGCGAAGATTTGACCAGAGTGAAATTTTCAGTCAACATAGGCGAATTTGAGGCTGCGGTATCCCAAGCTGAAGCTGATTATGCTGCCAAGATGAAGGATCTGAAGCCAAAAATCAAAGAAAAGGTCGTCCAGTAGGTGCAACTCCAGCAACAGTTAGATGTTGTTACTGGGAATCTTGATCAGCTTAATAAATCATTGGATGAAACACATATGAATGACATGAATTCCATCGCAGATGCTAAGAAGGCACTTCAGTAAGATGAAAAGAGTGAAGCTGGTAAAGTGCACGAGCTTCAAGTAACTACTGATAAAGCTCAGGATGCTATACATCAAATTAAGACTTATGTTGACAAACTTCTTTAATTCTTGAAAAAGAGAAGAGACTCCAATCTGTGGGTGTCTTTATATATCCTGTGTATCAATGAAAAACACTTTCATCTTCAATCATTTGTACCTGCATCCTTTCATTGCCTGCTTCAAATTTACTTAAGACAATGGGCCTAGTAAGCATAGTTTGATTTTTACTAGGATTATTAAATAAAATAACCCTACAAACTTTGATTCTTTTAATTGCTCAATATTACCAAAATCATACAAAAATGTATATTTAGTGAGCTGGAACTTGACTTTTATTCAGAGTTCCTTTGTCTTTTGTGGGAAGTTTAAAGTCATGCATGCCGGACATAAAGGGGCTAATGTTTCAGGTCGGAATAGCTTTGACCATAATGGATTAAAATTGATTCAATTCCTTGACAATTTATCTTGAAACCATATTACCATACTCAAGTATGTGGGAGAAAAAAAATAAACTATGGCTTAAGAATATTTGAATCTGATAAATGATATGAAAAAGAGCTAAAAGGCATTAAAAGAAGTAGTTTCCAAGAATGAAGTTACTATTATTTACCAAAACCCGTTAGGGGGTTGAAATATGCAGGGCCACCTAAGGGCATTGGCCGCATGGTTAAATAAATAGCATCTTTCTGCTGACAAGTTTGTTATGTGGGCTATTTATGCAAGGCCACCTATGGGCACGTGCTGCATAGTCAAGCAAAAGAACTCCCATAAATTTACTTTCCTAGTGCTAAAAGCTAGTGAAAGTTTATGGAGATTCAAATTTTCTAAAGTATAGAGTTTGTTGTATGGAAAGAGGTACTTGAATATGGAGAAGATAGTTATAGACAAGATTATCGAAGAACTGGATGAATATCACTCCTACGATGGTCTGACCCAAACGTAGGGAAGAAGAATAAACCATTGACTTGAATACTTTCAGATCATGAAAAAGGATATGGGACAAATATGTTAAGGATGGGTATTTTTTTGCAGATCCCTACATACTGTCGTTTAAGAAAAATAAGGACAAAAGAGGCATTCTTCCCAAGAATGAAGTTACCATTATTTAACAAACCCGTTAGGGGGTTGAAATATGTCGGGCCACCTAAGGGCATTGGCTGCATGGTCAAATAAATAGCATTTTTCGGCTGACAAGTCTGTTATGTGGACTGTTTATGCAAGGCCACCTATGGGAACATGCTACATAGTCAAGCAAAAGAATTCTCAGAAGTTTGACATTTTTGTGACTAGAAGTCATGAATAGGGTTATGAAGATCTGAAAATATTTATGGTTAGGATTATAACACATAAATATGGGTATTTTCCAATGTATATAGAGTTACATAGGTCAATGATAACCATAATCATGTTGTGGCTGGGTCCTGAATTGAAATTTTGGACTTTACTATGTATCTCATAAGAATGAGAATCAAGCCATACGTAGTTCTTGAAATGCAATTTAACGTCATGCAGGACGAAAGTATGAGAGATCTTAGTTTAGGGTCATAGAATTCAGACCATAATAATGAAAACACAGTGTGTGTTTCCATGAGGACTTTTCAGCTAAGGGACAGAAAGTAAAATTTGGGGTTAGGACCAAAAGATTTGGGGCTGGATTCGAGGGATACTCAAACGTTCCTATGTATCCCATAAGGATGGGAATCAAGCCCACGTAGTTCTAGAACTACCCTTTGTACAAATTTGGTTCGTACATGTGAAGGGTGAAAGGGGAATTTATTACAATGATGGTTTAACCCGAGATAAAAAGTTTAGGAATTACCATGTATGCACGTAGTCTTTTGAAATGAAACATGATTGAAAAATCAATGTAAATAATGGTTCCCTCTCAAATGAGGAAATCGAAGAGTATTGTAGTTTATTGTCATACCGGACAAAAGTGTTTCATAGTTTAACGTCACATAACAAAGACGGAAGTGAATCAATGTAAAGATATTGATTCTAGGGGAAGTTTCACGAATCAACATCATATGAGATGGTGGTGAACCGATGTGAAGAGATTGTTTCTAGGCTTGAACCCTGGGAGGTTGCCTACATACCCAGCCTGGAGGGCAAGGATCAAAGTCCGTGTAGTTCAATTAAAGAATGAATTAATGATCAAGTTGTTCTTGGGGACAACGATCTAATAATAATAATAAAAATGTTGTTGGGATTTATACATGGTTAGCGGCCCAAAGAGAGTTTTACGGTTGAGTTTTTCTCTAAGCTCACGTGAGTCATACTTGGTGTGAGAAACAAGAGGTAACAATAACCATAACGATGCATAGTTTAATGTCATGTAGGACATATAAAGGGACTATGCAGTTTAAAGTCTTGCAGTTAGGACTATTGGTGCTGCACAGTTTAGTGTCATGTAGAAGGGACAAAATACAATTTAATGTCATGTAGGACGTATTATGAATTTTATGTACAGTTTAGCATCATGTAGTTAGGACGATGGGAACAATAGAGTTTAACGTTATGTTGGACGAAAGGGGGGAACTGAGTAGTTTAATGTCATGCAGTGAGGACAAAAGAGTGTACCATTTTAACGCCATGTTTGGACGCATTGGGGATTTTTTTCCACAGTTTAATGTCATGTTGGACGAAAGTGCGAATAGTTTAAGGTCATATGCATGGACCGTGGATGGTGCAGTTTAATGTCATGCTGGACCTTTGATGATTATATAGTTTAACGTCTTTCCGGACATAAGGTACATTTATATAGTTTAGCGGCATGTAGTTAGGACGTCACAGTTTAACGTCTTGTTGGACATAAGGGACTTGCAAATAGTTTATGGTCATATGCATGGACCAGGGATGATGCAGTTTAAGGTCATGCTGGACGGTTTAGGGAACTTTTTCACAGTTTAATTTCGTGTGGGACGAAGTTGCAGTTTAAGGTCATACTAGACCATTGCTGTATAGTTTAATGTCATATAGCAAGGACGAAATGGTGCCGCACTGTTTAGTGTCATGTTGCGGGGACATTGAAGGTGACACAGTTTAACGTCACGTTGGACGAAGTTGCAGTTTAAGGTCATACTGGACCATTTCTGTATGAACCAATTGTAAGAATCTTGGTTCTGGGGACCATATTTTGTGTTTATACAAAATATTTCTTCAGAAATCTGGCATTGGTTGGAGTCGTGATGAGTTCTCTATCCATTGAGATTAATGAATAAGCTCCATTGGAGCAGACCTTATGTATTTAATAAGGTCCTTCCCATTTTGGTTCAAGCTTGGGAGGCTTCTTTCCTGGTATCATTGGTGTTTTGAGAACCAATACCAATTCTCCCTGAATGAATGAACGAAGGTGAACTTTTTTGTTAAAAGCTCATGCTATTCGATTCTGATAGATTTCCATGTGGTGCAAAGTGCACAATAATTTCTCATCTAACTGTTCCAATTCATTCAATTGCTTTTTGGATTGCTCATCTGTAGATAACTGATCACAAATGGCTACTCTGAGTGAGGGAAATTGAACATCAATTGGAAAGACTGCTTCTGTTCCATATACCAACGAATATGGAGTTGACCGCGTTGCATTGCGGGTGGTAGTCCGATAAGCCCATAAAGCATGAAAGAGTTTATCAGGCCATGACCTCTTATCTTTATCCACCATCTATTGCAGTATATTTGAAAGAGTCTTGTTAAAGGCTTCTATTTGGCCATTTGCCGCCGCATGATACCGAGATGAATGATTGGATTTAATGTTGTATTCTTGATACAATTTCTTCACCTCAGAAGAACAGAAGTTGATGCCATTGTCCGTCAATATGGTATGAGGGACACCAAATCTAGAAATGATGTTAGACTTGATGAAGCTAACAATGCATTTAGAACTGACTTCTTTGAGAGGTACTGCCTCTGCCCATTTGGAAAAGAAATCAGTAGCAGTAAGAATGCACTTAAACTGCTTGGCTGTAGCTGAAGGGTAAGGTCCCACCACATCCATTCCCCATGTGGCAAATGGTCACGAGTATTTAAGTGTATGAAGCAACTCTGGAGGTTGATGAATGATGTTGGCATATACTTGGCATGAATGACACTTCTTTGTGAAATTAACACAATCTTGTATCATTGAAGGCCAAAAGTATCCAAGCCTTCAAATTTGATCAGACAATCTATGTCCAGACTGGTGGGAACCACAGAATCTTGCATGTACTTCTTTTATGACAGCCATTGTCTCTTCACCATCAATGCATCTGATGAGAACTCCATCAAAACCACGTTTGTAGAGAATTTTCTCTAAATGGTTTGGGCCATCATAAAGAGTAAAATTGACCACACATCGCCGGATTTGTTCTTTCTCGACTCTATCAGGTGGAAGTGTTCCATTTTGAAGGTATTCCCTGATAGGTGACATCCATCCTATAGTATGACCATATGGTTCTAGAATGGGACTAATTTCATTAATTTCTTCTGTTCTGGCTTGAACATAAGGTGAAATTGCACGACGGTGGGCAATACTGATGGTTGTCTCGTCCCGATTTGGATCTGCTAAAGTTGTGGCTATATTAGCCAGTGCATCAGCTTGAGCATTTTGTGATCTTGGGACATAAGAAAATGTCGGTTCTGAAGGGAATTCTGCCATTAACTCTCTGACGTAATCATACAAAGGGATTAATTCTTCTTTTCTGATGGCATAATCCCCATTGACTTGTTTGATTACCAGGTCTGAATCACCTTTCAACTTTAAGTGATTCACTTGTTCTTGGAGCGCTAACTCCAAGCATGTGATAAGAGCTTGGTATTCAGCTTCATTATTAGTACCACCTTCCCACAATAAAAAGGAATAATGTAACACTACCTTATCTGGAGAAATGAGCACAATTCCTAAACAAACATTGTTGAATTTAGGATTTTCCATTTTCTTCCCTGTTGGACTTCTGGAAGCACCATCAAAATACATTTCCCATGTTTGAGGACTCTCTTGAATAGAGAAAACTTCCTCATCAGGGAGTCCAATATCTGAAGACGTGTCTTCTACTGAAGGATGTTCAGCCAAGAAATCAGCCAGAGCTTGGCCCTTTATTGCCTTTTGAGACACATACTGAATGTCGAACTGCTTCAAAATAACTGTCCACCTTGCTAGACGTCCTGTAAGCATTGGATGACTAAGGATGAATTTGAGCGGATTATTGTGAGATACCAATTGGACCTCGTGATGTTGCATGTAGTGTCTCAGTTTCTGAACTGCAAAGATTAATGCTAGGCAGCACTTCTCAATACTTGAATATCGGGTTTCTGCTTCAAGCATAGTTCTACTGAGATAGTAGAGGCTATTTTCATTCCCAGCATCATTCTTTTGAGCGAGAAAGGCACCCAATGATCGCTCTAGAGCTGTCACATAGAGGATAAGTGGTCTACCTTCAACAGGTGGCATGAGTACTGGTGGACTCAAGAGGTATTTCTTGAGAACATCAAATGCTTCTTGACATTCTTCAGTCCACTGGTAAGTGACTCCTTTCTTCAATAATTTGGTAAAGGGTAAACTTTTGCCTGCCAAATTGGCGATGAAACGCCGAATATAGGATAAGTTTCCTTGAAGTCCACTTAATTATTTCAAATTATGAGGAGGTGACATACCAAGGATTGATTTGGTCTTCTCAGGATCGACTTCAATACCATGATGGTGTACAACAAAGCCGAGGAATTTTCCTAAGGTTACCCCAAAAGCACATTTTAAGGGGTTCATTTCAAATTATGTTGTCGAAGCTTGTGGAATATGACTTCCAAATCAACCAAGTGATTAGAACATTGTTTGGATTTAACCACCAAAACGTCTACATAGCATTCAACAAACTTCCTTAAGAAAGGTTTGAAGATATGATGCATGGCGCGTTGATATGTTGCACCTGCATTCTTTAAACCAAATGGCATCACCCGGTAACAAAACACACCTTGAGGAGCTCTGAAAGCTGTATATTCCTCATCTTCTGGGGCTATTCGGATCTAATTATATCCAAAATATCCATCCATGAAGGAAAGTACTTCATAGCCAGCGGTCGCATCAATTAAGAGTTCTGTAATCGGAACTGGGAAATCATATTTAGGACAATACCAATTAAGATCTCTGAAATTGATGCAATCCCTAATTTGTCCGTTCTTTTTCTTTACAGGGACAATATTAGCCAACCACTTGGGATACTGAACTTCTCTGACGAAGTTAGATTTGATCAGTTTATCCACTTCAGCTTCAATTTTGGGAGCATAAGTTTGGTGTGTTCTTCTCGCGGCTTTCTTAAATCCTCGATGTTCTTTTGGTAAACCCAAATGATGAGTAGCAACATCAGGATCTATTCTAGGAATTTCTATATAACTCCAAGAAAAAATATCTTTATTTTTCTTTAGAAAAGAAATATACACCTCTTTCTCTTAAAGGGTCATGGCCGCACTAATTAAAGTTGGGTGTGGATCTTTCTCTATACCCAGATTTATTTCTCTGAGTTCATCCACAGTGGTAGAGATGCCTTCTTCAAATGCTGGAGGAGAATCTCTAAGATCTTCCTCTTCCTCTTCATCATGTGCTATTTGTTCCATTTCTACTTGCAAAGTAGATGACAAAACAAAATTCTCATGATCATAAGAGATATCAAAATTTTCACATTTTGAAGAAGAAGCTTGCATTTCCAACCCTATTGATGATAAAGGGTCTTCTTTGGGAAATAAAGAGGAGATGATGGATTGAGAATCGGTATCATTATTCATCTCTGATGTTTCTATAACTTCTTATGGACTGATTGGCGAAGTATAGACTTTTTGGACTTCAACAGATGAAATGAAAACGTCACCACTTATGCTTTCATCACTGTTTGGTAGGTTACCAATTTCTCCCATGTTTTCTGGCTCAATTGCCGTAATTGACATTATGGATCTTTCCATAAGAGTATTTTTATTTGGGCCTATTTTGTCAATTTGACTGATCGGTAACACATAATCTGTACTCACACGTGTAAATGGATTTATGGGAATTTTCTCCAAACCATATGGAGCATTAACTTTGGTAATTTCCTTCATTGTAGATTTTTCCCTTCCCTTCATGTGATAAAATTCTGCCTCAATGTATTGAGACTCACATGTCTTGAACGGGGCCTTATCACCATACAATGTTCCAACTTGACCATTGAAACAGTATTTGAGACATTTATGGTATGATGAAGGGATATCTGCATGCTGATGTAACCAGGGTTTTCCAAGCAAGATGTTGAAAGCTGAGTCTTGATCAACAATCATGAAATCCGAATTGGATAAAAGATCTCAAAACTGAGTTCTGAGTGTAACTCCGCCCAGTGGTTCTTGTTCATTTTTATGATATCCTTGTAACATCATGGTAGAAGGATATAAATCAGATTCCGTGAGGCCCAATCGACGAAGTTTACGAATGGGCATGAGGTTGACTCCTGAACCATTGTCAATGAAAGCTCTTCGGATATCTACACCATTGACTTTGCCAGATAAGTAGAGAGGTTTTATGTGCCCATTCACAACATCATCTTCATCTTTATCAGTAAAAGATATCACTGCATGGCATTCTGTAGGATTATTATCTATGTGATAGACTTCAGCTGCAGTAATTTCAGCTTCAAACTCCTGAGGACTTGACAAAGCTTCGATGAGTGCTTCCCGAAGATCTTTTGACATATTCAAATCATCAAAAATTGATAACATGGATGGTACTTGGGAGAAGTGTTTCAATATATCATACTTTTGATCTAGAGGCCTGAGTTTCCCAACAGGAATATGCGGTTTAGCAGGTACCTTGGAAGTAGATGCTTTGGAAGCTGATGCATCTTGTATTGAAGTTGGCAACATCCTTGGTTTTGGAATATTAGACTGATTAGATCCATTTACTTGTTGAGATAAATAAGATGGAACATTTAATCGGTCTTCCAAAATAACTGTGCCAAAACTGAGTTAGCCATTGGCAGAAGAAATTGCTTGTTCTTTTTGAGCTCGCTAAAGGGCTCTACCATGAGTTTCTGCTGCATACACAGTGCCAGAAGGGGTAGAATTGGAGTAGTGTCTTTAGAAAGATCCACGTCTTCCCCTGTATCCAGAACCTCTAGAACTTCCTCGGATTCCCTTATTTGATACAGGGAATTCAGGCTCATCTAGACTGGAATATGGATCTGTTAATTGAATCATATTAACAGAACTGAAGATTAATTCTTCGTCTGATAAAGACTCTTCTTGGTTAGCCTGTTGAGGCTATTCCGTTTGGTGGGGCGGTGCCCGTGGCTTTGAAGTAGATGGCGTGAACTCTTCCAGAGTCAAAGACAACTTAGGCCTCGATACATACTCATCTTATTCTGATTCCTCTTTCTTCTTTGAATTGCGCTTCCCTTTTGAGGATTTGTCTTTTGATGGAGGCTTCACTGCAACTTTTGTAGGAGACACAATTGGCTTCTTCAATTGTGTTCGCAAAATGGCATGGGTCAGATTGATTGCCTTTCTGAAAATCCAATCATCATATTTTTGCGCAGTTTTGCTTTTGAATTCCTGCCACTCGCCTCCTTCCTCTGGATATGTAATGGTAACACACGCTACATGAGCTGAAGAAACCTTCAATTTGACTTGTCCCAAGTCGACCATCTTTTGTAGGAGGTCTTTAAAGACAAAACACTCCTGGATGGGATGCCCCAATATTTAATGAAAGGGACAATAATTGGGATGGTCTTCATCTCCTTCCTTGTTTGGCCTCTTGGGCACTGGTAATTGAACCAAATTATTTTCCAGAGATGAAATGAAGTAACTAGGAACTAGCTCACTTTGGAAAGAGTCTATTTTACTCTTAAAATCCTCAAATTGTTTTCGTCATTGATCTCTTTGATCATTTGGATGAAAAGGCCTTTGTTGTTGGCATTCAGGAGGTGGAGCCTTTCGAGAAGATGAAGGTTTTAAAGTAAAAATAGGTACATGTGCTTGTATGCATAAATGTAGCAGTTTCTGCTTTACCCATTCTTCTTCCTGGAGCTGATGGAATACATGAGATTTAACCTTAGCCTGTATAAGGGAATCTTCAATCTGCTGAGTGATTGAAGTAAGATCTCAAAACCCTCCTGTGTATTTCACAAGGATCAATGGCATGCGTAATTCGTCACGCAAATTTGCCACACAGATTGGAAACAGCTCCTCCTGAGGGAGTGCTAAACTCAGGGAATATGTAAATCCCTTCCAGCGAGCAATGAAATCATAAACTCTTTCATTTTCACTTTTCTTGCAGTTTGTAAGATCGAAAACTGTCGTTTTTGGAAAAGTAGAGCTGAACTGAAGAAGGAATTTTTGGCAAAGATCCTCCCATCTGTGATTGACCGGGATTGCAAGCTTGTATACCAGACAAAAGCTGGTCCTTGCAAGGTTCGCACGAAGCATCTGAGTTTCACTGCTTGTTGCTGCTCCGGAGTTCCCATCATAGGATCACAAAAAGACACGTAATGCATCAAATGTTGTTCAGGGTCGCCTGATCCATTGAAAGTAGGGAAAACAGGGTTTCCAAAACTGGATGGAGGAGAAATTGAATCTACCCATTCAGGGTAAACTTTCTTTTCAGGTTGAACATGCACCCGTTTCCCTTCCATAGTTTCTAACCGAGCTGTTAATGACTCAATAATAGTTATAAACTTTTGAGAAATATCCGGTTGAACTTGGTTTTGGGTAGGTGCAATGAATAGAGCTTGGAAAAACGTGGTGGTTGGTGCTGCAACTGATGGTAGTGATGCCAACCGTTGTTGCACTTGACCCGTAGGATTAGACCTCTGAGGGTTTACTGATAAAGGAGGATATTCCTGATCCATCTCAGTAGTTACAAAAAATTCCTTCGGCTGTCGGACGTCAGCATTCTTAAGAAGAAGACTACTCTGAAGTAGTTCTGCATTCAACCTTCTTAATTCTTTCATTTCATCCTCTTGTTGTGAAAACCTTTTCTCTAACGAGAGCGATTGACCTTCTCCAGAGGAAGGATATGTAACCCGATTCTTTCCCTTCCCTTTGTTGGATACCTTTTGGAGAGAGGGAAGTGGATTACCTAGGTTCTGAGTAATCCTTTGACTTCGTGTACGCACACCTTCTTCATTTGTATCGGTGCGTACATTTTCTTGAGCAGGACGCTCTTCATCTGAGTCCCCTGAGTGAACATCCTCTGGTGGATTAGCAACAACGGAATTGATGACATTGATTGATGCATAATGAATGACATCCCTTCTATCAACATTTCTGTGATATTGTCTTCTTTCATGTCCTTGATGAGATATTGCCTTTTGTTGATTCAATCCTTTAGTAACTTCTTGACGAGCTATAATTTGGAGGGAATATCCTGATAATTTGGCTCTTCATTCCTCTTGGGGATTCTTCCCTAATCGAGAAAAGACCGAAATTCTCTGAGGAGGGGATTGATGATTTGAAAGAGTACCCAGTCTTGTGAACTGGGGATGTTCCTGCTGTTTCCGCTCAACTCCTCGAATCCCATTTGTTTAATCTGAGGGTTGTGTTAGAGAAGTCCCCAGTCTGAAAAACTGGGGTGTCTCTTGACAAGCAATGTCTGAGATATTCTTAAAATTTCTCTTGATCTTGTGAATCTTAGTTCGGAAATTAGTTAGATGCATTAACCTGTATCCACTTTTATCACCTGGTTCAACAGACCATTGGATGATTTCTGAGACTTCTGTCAATTGATTATTTGTTTTCTCCATACGAGAGGCTTGTGCAATATTCTCACCTGCTTGATGTAGGAGCAATTCAACAACTTTTTCTCTATATTCCTGATTTTTAGAGGAACTAGTTGAAGCCTGTTCTTTAGCAAGCTTTTTATTATGAACAAGGCCCATTGACTGTGGCCAGCCATGGGAAATAACATTGCATGAGACCATTTTCGGCGGGCTTTGCTGACTGGAAAGCACTGTGAAATGTAGTGCTCTGTGAACACCCCATCCTCTGATATGAACACCAAATGGAGCATTGGCAATTAACTGATGCAATTTTCTTAGTGCGCCAAGGCATGAACGTTGAAGGGTTCTCTGCTGCTTTTCAGCCTTCGGATACCGAGAGACTGATAGAGATGCCAAATCAATCTGACGTTGCATCCCTTCTATTATCATAAGATGATTTTCAAATTCATCATAAGATAATACCTTCTTCTTCAATTGAAAAAGAGTTTTCCATATGTTGAGACGAATATGATGGACTCCATCTTCCGTCAACATCTTTGGAATGTCATACTTGGAGTCATCCAAAGGCCAAAAAATGACTGGTACCTCACCTTTTTCCAGTTTCATCCTCATGTTCATTTCCTCTTTATCATTAAATGAAGATTCTTCTACCTGTTTTGACCAGAGTTGGTGTTTCCTTGTTGCTTCATCGGATTCAACAAGATTGGTAGAGATATCATTGATCAAACTAGAAGATGCATGACTTAGGGGTGGTTCGGAGAATGACCTACACCCTGGGCTATCTTCTGATTGAGAAAGTATTTCACTTGCTAGAGATAAAGCATCAGACATAACTGGTTTCGCATTTGCAAGTGCCTCAAGATAATAGGGCTTTCTCGGCACTACATTTTCCACTGGAGTATTTTCCAGGTAATGTGAATCACTACTGGGGAGAGGACTTTCGCAGCGAAATTCATCATCATGGGGAGGACCACCATAATGGGTTACAACAAAAGATGAGATATCTTGCTCCTTGGTCTTCTGACCACACAGAGGGTTCCTGTGGCTCTCATCTAAAGAATAAACTTCAAGATTGACCGAATTTTCATGAAGCAAGCCTTCATGAGGAAGTGTCTGTTGAAGACTTTCGGAATTAATGTTCCCGTTATGGGGAACTGAGGGAGTAGAATCTTGAATTCCAACAGATAAATGTCTGAGGGCTTCAAGAACACTAGCATCAAGCAATGCCTTGTTGTTGATTGGCCTATGATCTGCTGACTGTGCTGGGAGATCTTTTTCTTAGATTCCTTCTTACTCACTTTGGAAACCACTTGTTGACAAAAGTGGTTACTCTAAGCAGGTGTATGTGCCGGATCAGGAAAGATGGTCAGGTTAGGCTGACAATCTCCACTCAAATCTGGTGTATGTTCCTGACTTGGTTGTCCGTATGATATGGGGGAGTATTCCCCATAACCCTCTTGGACTGGAACAGATGTGTGTGTTTGTTCTGGAGTGAATCATTGATGTGTCACTCCACTGCTAGGGATAGATTTATGTGTTTTTCCCTGAGATGATGCTGAAGCTATTATGATATACTGGCAAGCATCTAGAATATGAGCAGGAAGTTTCCTCTGCTCTTTCACCATTGACAAAATATTCTTGGTGACTTCAGCCGCCGGAACGGGAATATACGTCCATTTCGGGTTTGGATTAGGTGTATGTGCATGCTCATGTCCTCCTTTTCCTGTCAGTGAATCCTGACAGTACTCAAGTGTGGGGGCAGAGAGTTGAGTCTGCCTCCTGTTTGTCGTCGGGGCTTTCCGACTGACTTCTCCGTGCGCTACCAAACGAGACTGTTGGTAGGTTTGATTATTATTAGCAGGTGTATGTGCCTGCTGATTACACTTCGCCAAACACGGTTGACGAGATCCATCATATGTAGTCAGACGATCCTGCTGACTAACTGGTGATGTATAAGCAGGTGTATGTTCCTGCCTATAGTACTCCACCGGAATTGCCTGGCGGGATTGGCTTGATGTTGCCAGACGAGTCTGCTGGATAGAGGAATTAAAACGGACAGGTGTGTGTGCCTTCTCGTTGTTTGCCACCAAGTTAGGTTGGTGGACTTCTCCGGAGATGGCAGGGATGAAAACCTGCCCATTGTTAACCGGATTCTGTCTCTGGCGGTTCATCTTGCCTACTCGGGTTCGAGGAACCTGAGCTGAACGCCTGGAGTCGGTACCCTCATCATTTTGAGGGTGCACTGCCACACGAGTCTGGCGGCGATTGTTGATGGGATCCCTCGGGAAGGACTCCTGTCTTTTTGAATTAAGGCCCTGAGGGACGTACTCATTCACTTCCTCAGAGTAATGGAGCGAATGGAAATTGCGTTCCGGGGATAACGACCCGAAACGGTTGGAGATGGTAGTCCGCACCGCCTGCTTCTTGATCACTGGTCATCGTTGTCCGGATGACCTGTGTGAGTTTTTTACTTGGAGGGAATGTCGGGAAGCCTCCAGAGTTGGGAAGGTACCGTGTTGACGGTACTCCTTAACCAGCGCATTTGATACCCAGCGTTGAAGACGCTGAGTAGGTGATGTAATCCTCAGAGCGGATGAAGATCCAGTAGG
This sequence comes from Viscum album, assembly GCA_963277665.1. Taxonomy (NCBI): domain Eukaryota; kingdom Viridiplantae; phylum Streptophyta; class Magnoliopsida; order Santalales; family Viscaceae; genus Viscum; species Viscum album. The sequence continues at coordinate 23,125,430 of OY728132.1, read as the reverse complement.
AAAAGCAGCAGTGGTATTTGCAGCAGCAATATTCACAGTTGCGAATTTGAGAGCAACCATTATGGAAATACAGAAGATCTTGGAAAAGAGTGCCTGTTTGATATAACAGACGTAATCAAGATAAATTCAGCCACTTCATCCTTTGGATGAGCACATATGTCAATGATTGTTTTTGTTAGAACTCTTACTGAGTTTTAAATAGGGGATTAACAAATAGGTAAAACATCATTTTAAGTTGGTTAAGCATTCACGTCGGGTTCACCATTTTTGTTTCGCACGGAATTTGGGGAAGACCTCCTGGATGGAAGATTCAAACGTTCTGATCGGTTTTGAATGGGTTTGTTCGTAGAACCGGAAACATCCAATGATTCCACATCCGTTTGGACATACTTTCCAAATTTAGGTGCTCATTATCTTGTGGACTGATGAGGCTTAGGAATTTTCATTGGTCGAGAGGATGGGATGTCGGACTCATCACACCTTTTTGAGGGGAATTATTGTCTACTCCGGGACTCTCTTTATAGATTTAAGGTATGTTCGTGAATCCTTATTACATTACCAAGTATAAAGTGAGCTTTCCTTTAGTTTTAACAATCAATGATTAAATATGTAAGAAATTTAGAGAATATTTTATATGTATTCGAGGTTCTTCATCAATAGATAATCATCTGTATCTATTTAGAGATTCTTGGTCAATGGTATCCTTCAAAACATTTATAAAAGTCTCTTGGTCATTATGATGACCAGGATGGTTTTAAAGCCACTCACTGGGGCACTTGAAGTTTATTGTCATTCAGAAGGACATGAATTATTTCAGATTTGGGATCGAACCCGCAAATGGGCTACCTATGTATCCTTTGTTTTGGGAAAGGAATCAGAACCCACGTAGTTCGAGTAAGGGAGTATGACGTTTATGATTGATGGCTCAAAGAAGGATGTCATAATTACTTTTACACTCTAAGCTCACATAAGTCATGCTCGGTGTGAGAAACAAGAGGTATTGGTAAAAATTAGACAATTGTGCCATGAAAGATGCAATCATAAGAAATGGTTTGGGGATTATGTATGTATGACTGCCCAGATAAATGAAGGTTAGGATTTAATTTAGGGAGAAAATCCATGAACAGGGTCCATAAAGGTATATGTGCTTCATGGAGATTTGAATACTCTAATCTTGGGGCTTACTCCTAAGGAGGATTCCCAAGTTAGGAGGGGACTTATGATTGGGTTTTACTCCTTAAAAGGAAACCCAAATCAAGGGTAAATTAGGACTGGTTAAAGAGAAAATTAAGGGACTTGGGACTTACTCCTAAAAAGGAAACCCAAGATTATGACTGGTACTTATTCCTAAAAAGGAGACCCAGGTTAAGGATTAAGGTTTGGGGCTTACTCTTGAAAAGGATGCCCATATTTGAGATTAGTGCTTACTCCTAAGAAGGATGCCCAAATTAAGGGATTCATGGCTTACTCCTAAGAAGGATGCCCATATTTGAGAGTGGGGATTACTCCTATGAATGATACCCAAAATTAGAGGACATGGGGCTTACTCCTAAGAAGGATGCCCATATTAAAGGATTATGATTGGGGCTTACTCCTGAGGAGGATTCCCAAGTTTGGGAACTTTAAGAATTTGGGGTTTACTATTGAGGAAGATGCCCAGATTAACGGACTTATAACTGGGGATTATTCCTAAAAAGGAGACCCATGTTAAGGATTCTCTCATTTTTAAGGATGAGGTTGAATGAATGAACTCTAAATCTTTGGTGACATAAAGATGTATAAATCACTATGTTTTGAGAGATATTCCACAGAATTCCTTTCAAATAAGGAAGTCAAATCAAGAAATCATGCCATAAATGGCTTTGAAGAGTATCTTGAAGACTAAATCTTGAATAGGAAAAGTGAAATGGCTTAAGAGGGGTAAAATGGGAAAGATGGGAACCCAAAAAAGGAAGGGGCGCGCAAGTCTTGGAAGGCGTGCAGGTACTGCGTGGGCGCGCAAGTATTGGTCGCGCAGGTATACCTGCGCGACATGTGTGCTACTTGCGTGATTTTCAACCAGCATTAGAATACTTGAGCGACTCTTTATTAAACCCTTTAGAATCCTCTTGAGGTTCATCCAGAGAAGGAATGCGCAAGTTTTATTGAAGGAATAAGGTGGCGCGCAAGTGTCATCACTTACCTTAAGGGCTGACCACTCAGGCACGCAAGTGTTGATGAGTTTCAACACTTAGGCCTTCCTCCTTCTCTTTAGATCTTCCTTTATAGGTAAGAAATTACCTTAGAAGTGTTCCGGAAGCTTTGATAAGAGACTTGGGCATCGGGAGCTTCAATCCGAGTTTCTGAAAAAAGATCCTCTCGAATGGGGGGCCCACAGGGTCTATTTATAGGCAGGAGAAGACCCCGTGCGGTTATCACTTAGGTCGCGCAAGTCACTTGTGCGACCAAGGGCGTCGTGCAAGTGGTCTTGCGCGACAGTGATATAACTTGTGCGGTGCAGTTTCTGTTGATCGTTTGTTCATGCCTTTGTCAATTTTTGATATTTTCTTCAAAGGTTGAAACACTTTGAGCTCAGATATTCCCCTTTTCCGATTTTTAGATTCTGTGACGAAAGGAGCATCAACAAGGGGTTAAATTTTTTAAAAAAAATGAGTGTGAATAATGTTTCTAAGAACTAAAGAGAATATTAATCAATGATCCTACATTGACTCTACCATCGGGGAATAATGGTTTTGTTATTTATAGTGATGTTTCAAAGAAATCACAAGGTTGTGTCCTTATGCAGAATGATTGAGTTATTACTTATGCATCAAAACAATAAAAATTTAATGAACAATATTATCACACTCAAGATCTTGAGTTAGCAGTTGTAATCTTTACTTTGATAATATAAAGATAATATATCTATGGTAAAAAATGTGAGATTTATACTGATCACAAGAGTTTGAAGTATATATTCTCATAGAAATAAGTCAACATATGGAAAATAATATGGCTTGAACTACTCATGGATTATGATTTTACTATAAAATACCACCCGGGGAAGAAAAATAATGTGACAAATGATTTGAGAAAAAAAGAACATGGATTTTTGAACAAGATGAATGTTGAAAGGGATCCTATATTCATCGATCTAGTAAAGATAGACATGGGAATAATCATGGAATGTGGAACATCAATAAATTTTCAAATGGTAGCTAAACCATCATTACTAGAAATGACAAAAAGTTCTCAGATAGATGATGAGGAGTTTCAAGAGAAAATTAAAGCAGTGAATGATGGGAGATTGATCGACTTCGTATATGAATATGGGATTTTGAAATATGTGAAGAGGATTTGTGTTCCCGACTTAGATGATCTAAAATGGTAATTTTTAGATGATGCTCATAGCTCCAATTTCTCTATACACCCTGGTAGCACTAATATGTATAGAGATTGTAAGGAACATTTTTGGTGGGATAACATAAAGAGGGAGATTGTTGATTATGTGTCAAGATGTATGGTTTTTCAATAGGTTAATTCTGGAAGACAACATCCTAGAGGGGTCATGCAACCTCTACCCATACCTGAGTGTAAAATGAGATGATATTATGGTGGACTTTTTCCTGGGGCTTCCAAAGACTCCTAGAAGGAATAATGCAATAGGGTTAGTGTTGATCATATTACCAAGTCATCAACTTTTATTGCTATAAGGGATGATTTACCACATTAAAGTCTAGAAATACTATATATTAATGTTTTTTAAGATTTCATGGATTACCCCTATAAATTTTTTATGATTATGATCCTTATTTTACAACAAGATTATAGAAAAGTGTTTAGAAGGACTTAGAAAATGAACTTCGTTTGTGCACTGCCTACCACCCTCAAACAGTTGGACAATCATAATGGACTATTAAAACCTTAGAAAGAAAGTTGATATATTTATCTCTTGACTTTCAAGGTATATGAGAACAGTATTTACCTATGATATCAATTTCTCACAACAATAGCTTCCATTCAAGTATTATGATGGCACTATAATCTGCGTTATATGGTTAGATATGACACAGACCAATTTGTTGGGATGCTGTTGGTGAATGAAAAATTGTAGGCCCATAACTTGATGAGGAAACAATGGGAGAGAAAATATTATCCAAGCCCACATAAAAGCATCTCAAAGTAGGAAAAAGAGTAATGTTGATAACCGAAGGGAAGGATTTAGTATTTAAAGTTGGAGATCATGTTTTTTTGAAGGTATCTCCATGGGAGGATGTTATAAATTTTAGTAAGAAGGGTATATTAAGTCCCTGGTACGTCAGACCTATCAAAATTCTAGAATGAATTTTAGTTATAGATTATTATTTGGAAATGCCGCCAAGTCTCTCCAAAGTTCATGATGTGTTCCATGTATCAGTGTTTAGAAAATTCATGCCTCACCCAATTCATGTACTCACATATGAGGAAATTGAATTGGAAACAGATTAGTCTTATTGTGAAGACCCTGTCATGATTCTTGATATATGATAACAAGTTTTGAGAAACCAGATGACTTGTCTAGTAAAAGTTTTATTGAGAAATCATAAGATGGAAGAGGCAACATGGGAACCTGAGGAACTTATGATGAAGAACCACCCGAAAGTTTTTGTTCAGTAGTATTATCGAAATTTAGAGGACAAAATTATTTGGAGTAGGGGAGAATATAACACTCCATGCATCTATGGTACGTTTCCCTTTAAATAATACAATAACTTGAGTTTTATGCAACTTGGAGTTTTAACACACCATGACCAATCAAACTGGCCATTTTGAATAGTAAGACACACTTTTTGATATTTTATAAATTTTAATTTTCAAAATGGACTTCATTTTTGAATTCAGAATATAAAAATTAGTTTAGGGTGAATTTTTGGTATTTTTCTAAAAGCATTCAATTTTTGATGAATAGTGAAAAACACTGCATTCTTGTTTAATACAAACTTTTTATTTAAATAAATAAATATATTATTTTAATTTATATTTCTTAAAAATAGATATATAAAACCTATATATGTTCAATGTAATTCAATAGATTCATTTTATAATAAAATTAGATATTTAAAATTTTATTGAACTTTTTACCGTTTTTAACCCATCTTCTATGAGTGTTTACAAATTTGCATAAAATGTAATTTTACCGCATCTGTGAATTGAAATTCAAAAATCCAAGATACACAGTTGAAATCAATATGTAAAATTTGGTTCAATATGATGAAGATAAATTATAGTAAATAGTGAATTCTGACTCTTATTTACAATGGTTAAAAGTAAATAGGGTAATTAACGGTAAAAATGAAATTACAATTACCCTAAAACATGTCCTAATTCAGTTGTATAAGTTTATTTTTCCCAAAATCAACCGTAAGATTAAAATATGATCCTATTGGTTCACATGGATTAGATTAGGACATTTGTTATTATTTTATTTAAAGAAGAGTTAAAAGTGTTAAATTCAAGGCTTAATAACTAAAAATTTTTAATAGAGGGCTACACATAAGATACCTTTGATAATAAATATTCAATAGAAATATAAAAATATTTCCTATTTAATGGTATTTTATTTATACTTTTTAGATAATAAAAAATTAAATTTATTAATGACACAATGATGATGCAACAATTACTTTATTAAATAAAGATTAATAAAATTGATATTATAAATATCCAAATAAAATAAAATTGAGACATTTGTGGAATTTCACTAATTTTCCAGGAAAATATGACTTTTTAAGGTTTATTAAATAAATTTATTTCTATGTAATAATGTTTTTATGACATGAAAAAATCAAAATACCAAATAGTGTTAAAATTGACATATATATGTTTTTAAAACAAATACTATATTAGTGAATGATATAGTATTCCTAAAAAACTATTGTTCGTCCAACAAACATAGATATGGTTAAATATATCAATAATGAACCACTTGGGGTTCTCTTGGCTTTTTATATTAAGTTTATTATCCATTTATTATAATAATTCAAGAATACATGGTAAAAGCTAAACTATTTAACTTAGAGTTAATTCTAAAAGATAACGTTAATATAGTGACTGAAACATGTAAAAAACCTATTAGTTGAGAGGTTTTCGACCCATACCTACTATATCCTCGAAATAAATATTTTTTTAAACATTATAATCTGAATATGATTGTATAATAAAATAATATTTCAAGGTTTTCCTAGAATGACCCGCACCTCTCCTATAAAAGGGTAATTCCCATTATCTCAAAATCAAAACTCCAAAGCTATTTTTGTCAGCCAAAACCTACACAAATATGCTCCCATATACTCTAAATTAAACCTAAAAACCTTAAAATTATCAGAAATTTAACCTAATGGTCCCTTTTCATCAAATCAAAATGAAGCACCCAAAGAAGAGGTAATAATTTAATCACCTCTTTCTATATTTTTTCTTCTTCCACTTCCTCTTTTATTTTTGTTTTCATACCAAAATAATAACTCAATTACCTTCTACATAATGTGATGTTATTATATATATGGTAAAACTATAATCATTATTCTATCCATCCTATGAATAACAAAGTCACCATACATGCGTACGTACAGCTTACCATCTCCACATCGTGGTGTAGTTTGTTATTCCAAACATCATTATTTGGAAGGGTATAATAATGAGTATAAATAAAGTAAATAATAAATAGAACATGTTAATGATTATTTACATATGATATAAAATCCAATTACATATGATTTCACCATCAATAGAATGGTATTGTGGCTCGTGAATACGTACGGATTACTGTCTCCACGAACGCGATAAAAATCATTCCCCATTATAATCATTCAAGAATAAATTTCATTTCATGATTAGAAAATAATTTTTAATAACATAATATCATTATAGATATGAATAAAATATATCCCATCCATAATGAACATGACTTACATAACAAAACATATAAAGGAAACGAATTAGTTAACACCTGAAACGATGATACTACTGAATTATTATCAACAAAGAAATATTAAAAGATCATATATGATATCATATTTATGTATGTGGTTATTGTATGATTTAGTAACAATCATTTAACTATAATAAATAGGTTAATGTACCCTTTACCAAGGAAAATTACAAGTTAAGGGTTAGTTTTACAATCTCTTAATTATATGAGGTTGTCTATACGTAAGTATCTAATGGGAGTTTTTTATCGTCATTTTCTGTGTTTCATAAAAATGTATTTCAAAACATTTTTACTATTTCATAGAATATGGGTTATAATCATTTATACCCTATTTTTAATTTTTATAAAACGTTCTAAATGGAATATTTTTGTTGTTTTCCAAATAAGGCACATTATGAACTTTTCGATAAATTAACATAAGAATGTTTTATAACTTATATGGAGGGTGCATCTATTTTCATCCATTATAACACCTTAAAAGCTTCCCTTATAGAATTATAAATATATTTTAAAAATAAATGTTTTGTTTACGTTTAAATTATTTCAATGTAGAAAGAAATATTTTACTCAAATAGTTTTTGGACTGATTTTATCTATGTCCACATCCTGCGTTGAATTTTACATTTGTTTGAAGTTGATTTATTATGATACAATATTCTTTGTTTTATTGAAGGTTTTTTTATATGTCTTAATTTGGTTGTGTTTTTATACCATCCATTCTTTATGGTTAATGTAATGACATTTCTTATTCTATTTTTAATACAGATGTTTATATTATGTTTCACCCTTTTCATATGAGGCATGCATTGGACTTTGTGTGTGAAGGGTGGAGCCTGCTATAGCTCCCCAATGCATCAGTAGGTCTCCTAAGACAATATAGTGACTTGGAATAAGGACATGGAAAAATATTATTTTTTTGTCTTGGAACGAGGCCTTGACTATGTGGTTATGATGTCCAGTATTATGCATTCCATCATTATGAAATTGGATAATGATATTGCATGTGATTGTTTGACTTTTCGAATATCCATGTGAATAAGTAAATGGAATTATTTTATTTATATTTTCCATATTATGCTGAAGTTTATGTTTAAAAGGCCAGTGTTATAGTCTTATACAATGAATACAATGTTTATGCTTATTTATCAATGTTTTGGCTATATTGTTATCTTCACTGAGCATCTAAATTCACCCCTTTCTATGTTTTATTTTTCATAAGACGTGAAGAAGTATTTTATGATCGACCCGTAGGGATAGGCTAAGGGATATAATTGTGTTCAAAGGGGAAAAAATTTTGTTGTAGTTTTTATCTAATGATGTAATTTAATACTTCTGTATGTATCTAGTACATCCAAGGCTACAAGACTAATCGGTCTTTAGAGACTTGATCTCTTGTGATCATGGAAATTTTACATAACAAGGCACCATCTCTGGGTTACTAGGGTTGGGGAATTACAGTTAAACATTATATTATTATTTATTTGAAACTCTAAATTTATTGGATAGATAATTTAATCACATTCATACCCTTTAACATAATGGATAGGTTATAACGATCATATACAAATAATAATATTTCAGGTTTCATTTCTGTATCAGTGCTACATGTCATATACTCTATCAAACATAGTTCTATTTTTTAAAATATCATGATGTTAACTCATAATATATAATGAAAAAAATATGGTAATATTCCCTGATAGAATTCCAATAGTATAATTGACCTTTATATGGGTTGGTAACCAAGAAAAATCATTGGGAAAGACCTCATGGTACACACCCACCATGTAAGAAAGCTGAGCACATAAATGCTGGTCAATAGTGTCAAGAAACATCTCTAAAAATTAGAAAGTTATTATTGAATCCTTATTGAAAACAAGTCCCACTATCCGAGATCTAGGATCCCACTTTCCTTGTATGATTTTAGTAACCTCATCATGAGATAAAAACTAATCCTAATGACAATAAAAATCAAACTTGCCTTTAAAAAAGTATTCAATCCAATAAAATAAAGAGGAAAATGATTTAAATATAGATAACTAGCAAATACCCCATTGTATAAAGTCGAAAATCATAACCATACACTAATAATATTTTAAATATTATTCCTTATTTTTTCTAAATGGATAGGAATGATTCATCATAAATGGAATAAGATCCAAGCACAAGTTTTTGAAATTAATCAACTTAGATGATATAAAATAATGAGATTCAACTATACTAAATTAAATAATGGAAATAGAGGATTAAATAATAACATAACTATCATACTAGATGACCCACTTTAGATTCATTAAGTTTGTACTACACTATATAAATACATCTGACCTCAGCTTCTCCTTATGCTTTTTTATTTACGTGGGTATCCCACTTTGCATGAAAATGAGTGTCACCCCATTTTTTATGTCATAATGAAATAAAGATCCATTGTTAATGGAGGATAAAATTTTAATGCGTTATAAAATACTTTCAAAATAATACCTCATATGATAAAATTTTCGATAAGGATGGAAATTCATGGGTGTAATCAGATAGTTAGGAATAATATAGAAAAGATTCCAACACTGGAAGTATATAATCTGATAAAAACTCAGAGAATAACCTATAACTACTCTTGATATAAACTGTGAAACGTTATTCCACATTCATTTTTTGACATATATCACACTCTATCCAACCCCTGATGTAATCGAAGCACCATTAAAATCTGTCTTTCTAGCTAGTTCAACGTCAAATATAGCTTCATTATCAAACAACTAATAAATTTATTATAAGAATAAGAAAATTAATATTGACTAAATCTAATCCCTAAAACCCATTTTGAGACTTATATATTTAAGGTATACAATAGAAATATTATCAGGTGATAAGTTCATTAAATCAGTTAAATGAGTAGAATACTCCATAACATAATGTTAAAATTTCTCCATGGTCACACATTCAAGTGTCTTACCCACATTAGAAATTTTTGGATCAAACTCATGATTTAATAACTACCTTAAAAATGACTACGTAATAACCTCATGAAAATTATAATGGATTATATATCCCCAAAATTTCCTCCCTTGTCCATTAAGAATATGCACAAAGAAACCCACCATTGAGTCCTACGGAGTCTTAAAAAATTAAAAAAATTCTATTAATATGTTACAGAAACTCCATGGCTACATGAGTTAAATTTTTCACTATGAAATATAGGTGGAATATACTTGGTTAACATAGAAGCATGTTCCACTATTTTTTCAGGGTTTTAAAAACCACGTCACACAGATTTTGGATTTTCTAGACAAATACATACACAAAAGAATATACTACTGGAGGATTATCGTAAAAAACATGTCTCTCAGCTTCCCCTAGAATGAATTTTTTATTAAACAAAAAACATAACACCTAATCATTAATGGAACACAACTCTAGTTCATAACATAAATAATTAGAATATGGATTAAAAGATGTACACATCAAGATTTTAAGGGGAAAAATTCATAGAATCAAAGATGTAAACATTATAAACCTACCTAAGTGAATATAAGTTTCATATAAATGAATCCAAAATCATGTTTATTTAATTATCCCCAAAACCGAGTTCAATACTGATGAAAATCCCATAAAAATCCATGGTAACCTGAGAACATACATAGAAGTGAACTTCTTTGGAACCCAACTGCAATTAATTCCTATGTTCTGATTTTATAACACTAGTCTACAAAAAAACCTAACAAAATTATTTCTTCTAATACCATTTTCGTTTTTAACAAAACATGGTTGACCTAGAACATCATCTGAGATGGCCTGCCAAAATACATGATGTGTATTTCCTATCACCATAGGTTGGAGACATGAACATGGGTATCAAAAAAAACTATTGGAATAATTTCATCCTTAATGATATCACAACATGTCTCACATATAAAAAAATATAATATATAAATTGATACTTAATCATGGAAGAAAAAGGATCAGAGCCCTAAGACAACCAAAACTATGACAAAGAGGCTTATCCTTGAAGAATAATAAAGAACGTCTAGAGTAACACCTTCATGTGACCATCCATCACCACTGATACGAATATGGAATAATCCAGGATAATATAGAGAGACATATAACTACCTTCCCTTTACCCATGTCGTAATAAACAAATCTTTATATGCATAATAAAAAATAAAAGGTTTTATGTAAACTCGTTGTTGGATACTACCATGAATATATACAAGTCATTTCACCATATAGCTATTTTTTATATCTTTTAAATAAAATATGTTCAATAAATATATTACATTATTAAAACTTTTATATAAAACATACGTGGTGTTTCCTATAATAAAACATACTATACTCTAGACCAAGTATATGTAAATAAAAACTAATATCAATATAGAGTTCATGAATCACCAAGTTCATATCTCAAAGGATAAAACATATAAGAATCAAAATATGATAAATTAATGAATCTAAGCATGAAATAAGCATATGATTTATCCTATTAGACTAAATAATTATGACACACATTGAACATGAATCAAATAAAAAATTAATCATAATTATAACACATCCTACTATAGTCTATTGGTATCACAATTAGATACCTTAGTGGTTCCGCAGTCACTATGGTTTTCATATGTATATAACCCAATGCACCCAACATTACAAAAATGTTCCAATGAGATATTAGAAATTAAACAATTAAATAAATTATTTTAAATATTTTAAAAAAAATTTCATAAGAAATGAATAACTTCTCCCATGTTTGAAAATTAATTTTAGACAAGAACTTTATTTGAGGCCTTTTATCAAACACATAATGCCCATAAATCAATTTTTAAACAAAACTATTTTAGGGTCCTCGTTTCACTTCCAATCTAGATTTTATTTCATAAAAAAACATAAAAAATTTCAAATAAATGAACCTCATAATGCAAACCAAAGGAATTTTACAATAACATCAAGTATATCATAAGATAGAACCATTTTATAGAAAAACACACTTCATAAAAAGATAACACATGTCTCATACAAAAACCGAGATTGGAATAAAAGAGATTTGGACCTAAAAATAATAAATTAATATGAAACATTTTGAATTCCCCATAAAACATTTTAAATTATGTAATCACATCTCAAATTTATTTGAACGAAATAATGGGAAGAGTGATTGGGGATATATCAATAGAATAGAGGATAAATAAATATAGAAATTGAACATACCTAAATGTGATCCACCCAAAAAGATCTATAATCAATAGGGAGACAATTTTTGAACCTTATTTATTTTCAATAAGTTTCTTGTTTTAGAAAATGAGAAATTTTGATGAGATTATAGTTAAAAAGGCCAAGGGAATTAGAGTAATTTTTTATGAAATTTATATTAGGAAAAATATAGTTCCACATAGATAGAAAAACTATATGATATCCATGAAATAGAAACTATCCATTGAAAAATGATGTTCACTATTACATGGAAATAGTTTTAGGGTTATAAATACCCTTTATGAGCATTGTGACATCACCTAGACCAAATCCTTTTTTACTGTATAGTTCTTCCATCACCTCACATATATAAACCATACTCAAACCATGAAAATATCCTCTATAACCAAAAAAATCCATATTAAATAGTTAATAAAAATTGAGTTTATAAACCATTTTCTTTTATTGATTCCCCAAAAAACCAAATATTTTACCCAAAACACATGAAATCCTTTAGAACCACAAAATAGATAATCTAGGACAATAATTGACATTTAATTTCTCCCATGTGGTGTCACAATTCACACCATAATGAAATTTTTTATCCCCACAAATCACTCATGATTCTAGAAATAATAAAGGGGGGAATATTGTATCATCAATTAATCTTGATCCCATTTCTCATGGATATACTTTCCACACTGTCACATTACACATCCCAATGGAGTTTTTTCATTGAATATCACCTTATCCCAAAAACCCATAACATGAATTGTTTTCTCAATCATTTTTTAAAGGTAGTGTTCTCGTCAAATACTAAAACAAAAAATTTATTATATATAATAAAGAGGTTACATGAGACAAAAGGATGGAATTTTCTTTATATCCCACATATTATGTGGATGAAGCTCATGGGGAAGACTATATCTCCATGTAGTGTCTTATCAATTCCCATGTTGAATTTTTTCCTCAAACATTGATGTGTTAAGATCAAGAAAAAATACTCTCATAAAATTATAGGGGTATGGTTTTTTGATACTCCCATTATTAAGAAACATGAAACATTTCATGAATCAATGTCAAAAGATATGGAAAGTCTAATTGATAATGAACTTATCTATATCTTTTGGTGATGTTGAATAGAACAACAACCCTTGTTTTCAACATAGATTGGTTACTCAAATTATTATGTCCTAGGAGATGTGAAACCTTATGAAAAACCCAATCACTAACTTAAAAAATCAATGGTTAATGAAGATGGTCTTAATATGAATTTTGATGAGTATATTCAATATGTAGCCTCTTTTGATTCAACTATAACTTCTCAATTATCTATTGAATTAGACATAGTGAAACCAAAGAACATTCTCCCAATTCATCCCAACAAAAATGAGATATGAATAAACACCCAAAAAACTCCTCAAATGGAACTATTTTAATAAATTCCTTATATATTTTTATATATTTGAATTAAATAAAAGGAAAATTCTCTTACCATGAACCCATGAAATCAAGCATGTATTCTCAGAGAATATTCGTAATAATTTAAATAGCTTTCTCTTTCTGCATATCCATTTGATGGTCATACATTGAGATAAAATTTAAATGGGTACACATTACCTTATAAAATCCTTTAGAACCCCCATAATATAAGTTAATCCATGGAGTTTCACTATTTCTTGAACATAGAAGTTCACAAGACCTTCCACGTTTTTTAAATGGAATAAAATGATTCAATTTCATGTGTCGATCAATTATCACCCAAATCACATTCTTCCCACTAGTATTTTATGGTATGATAAATAAATATTCCAATGATATCTCATCCAACTTCCATACTATAATGGGTAAATTTGTTATGAAATTGGAATGTTTCTTTTGATCCTCCATAATCTTTTAAAAATAACGAATCTTGACACAATGACTACAATTGACTAACTCATCCCTAGACACCCATACCGATGTATCAAATCATGAAATATATTGTTAGCAACATGGTTCATGTAAGAAAATAATTTCTACTTTCAATAAACTCCTGACTCAGTGATATTTGAATAACTAATCATCCTTATAAACAAAGGAAATTATGAGGATACCAAGACCGGTCTCTAGAGGTATCCCCACTATTATGGATTTCACTAAAACACTTAAAATAAATTCCAATTTCCTTCCAAATATGAACCTAGTTATCAAATGAATAATGAGATTCCATAGAGACTAATAACACCTTACTATAAAACACTTCCACTCCCTTGGTCATCTCTCAAAATAGACACATCAAAAACCAATGTCTCACTAATTTTTTCAAGTTTTGAGTTAGTAACTTCATACTCAATGAGTTAGTGACAAAATTACATTATCTAGTAATATGTTAAATATAAAAATAAAAAACATTAAGATATTAAACCTAGTGTATCTATCATAAGTTCATTTCCCTATGGGTAATAATATACATCAGGATCAGATGATCGGAAAATACAATAAACACTCATTAAATATATATTGGATCCCAGTCATAAGTACATTCATAATAAAGGCTGAAAAAATATAATGAATGGGGTATTTTATCTCAATATGGTTAAACTAGAGAGATCTATAGTCTAGCACATTCTTCCCTTGCATTCAGAAACACTACAACCACATACCTGTGGGGTCATAATAAATGTTACATCTCAAAACCAGCTCAACAAGAATTATAACTGGAATCAAAGTCAATATCATTTTTTCTTCCTTATATAATACTGGACACTTATTATTCAATTAAAAATTAAAACCCTCGTAATTAAATCTTACATTGCAGATCAAATTATTCATAAATTCTAAAATAAATAATCATAATAACCTAGCATATGTATAAATCTCTATGTCTCATAAAAATATATTGTTTTCACCCAAAACATGATCTTCTAAATATTTTTTGTATCCACCAATATGCTCCTCATAGAAATAATATGAACTGGAAAATTCAATTAATGGATAAAGAACTAAAATATAGAACGTAATCCAAAAAATAATTTTATTCAATTTTTTGAGAAAAATATACATATTATCCATGTGGTCATACTCTGATATAGAATACCCCAAACTATCACCATCAACCAGATTGTTTAATGAGTCCATGAAGCAATGAAATATTTAATTCATCAAAGAAAAAAAAAATAGTAGTAGTAGTAAAAAAAATTTCATAACCAAAATCTCTTAATTCCCATAATATATTTTAATTCTATCATAGAAATATTATCCTCTTGTTATCTTTATTGATGTTACCTCAGAAATAGAGTAATCTTAGGAAATGATCATGCTCCCCTATGTTGATCAAAGAATCATTAACCCCAAGTAAATGATATTTTTTCTTTACAGTCACCTAATTTAGGTCTCACTAATCAACACAAAGGTGGAGTATTCCATTTTCATTCTTTTAAATGAGAACTGTTGAAGCATAATGGGACATTCTCAGAACAATAGATCCTTTATCCTTAAGAATTTCCATCTAGAATTTATTCTCTTTAAACTCAGTAGGTTCAATAAGATATAGTGATAAAGAGATGGGACTTGTCTATAGTAGTAGGTAAATTGTAAACCAAAACACTCTCTAAATTGGTAATCTAGAAAAATCAACAAGAAATACCTCATGTAACTCACTATGAATAGTAAGAAGTTTACCAATTAAACACCAGTCAATGGTAATAGAAAATGTTTCTATAAATTTGCATGAGATCATTCTAACCTCAGGAATAGTAAAACCCACTATCCTAGATCAAGGATCCCCCTCACCCTAGACACCACGAATGACCCCATTATGAGACAATAAATGAACCCATATATGATAACAGTGGATCATGGATTTAAAAATAAAAAAAAATCTATTCAAATGATTAGGTAAAAGATATTATGATAACGATCTAGAAAATTCCACATGACATTGAAGTCGGAAATTATAAATAGGCACTTAGAACATTTAAAATAGTGATATTTTTTATTCATAATGAAGTGGAATGGCCCATCAGGAATAACATAATATCTTTTCATAATCCTAACACATGAATAAAATTATATGATTTGTAATAATGATATTCATGTATATTAAATAAAACTTGTATCATAGAGGAATAAAGAAAATCTGTACCTCTTATAATAGTTAACATGAATTTAGATTCCTATGGTGAATACTAAACTACATATTGATTTCCATCCACATCTCATCTCAAAAATTTATTATCTAGATAGGTATCCCCATTTTAATGATAATGAGATCCACTATACATATCTATTTTATAATGAATTTTATAGCCTTTAGTAAGAGAGGATCAATCTCTATATCCCTAGAACATTATTTCCAAAAAATTATTAAGTTGGATTGATTGTCCACAATGAACTAATGTCTTAGGAGATACAGAAAGTCAAACATAATATGTATAGGATTCGCACACTATAGTGAATAGACCGTGTTCTTACCCAAATAATAACCCTGAACTGATCCTAATCTAATTTGGTCACCCGTATTGCACGTTATTTTTTGTCTAGATGGCACAATTTGGCTACCTCTAGCTGCAATAGAAGTTATACCTAAACCTATATTCCTTTCTAAGTTTACCTCAACTATAACTGCTTTATCAATCACCTCAAAAAAATGTTGAAGTCAACATAGATTCATTATCGATTTAATATTGTCCCTCAAACCCATATTGAACATTCAATCATTATGTGTTTCATTAGAAACAAGATTTCGTGATAAGTATACTAAATCCGATTTTTTTTAAATATTCCACAATAAAAATAGTCCTCTTATCAAAGGTCACTGATTCATGAGTCTTATCTGCTAAAAATATTTAATGGTTAAACTACTGATCATATACCTTCGTGGAAGTTGTCTATGTAAGATCATTTCTGAACATACACTTCATGAAAGAATCCAACCATTTCCACCCCAATACATCAAGAAAATACACAGTGAAAACCATATTTTGATTCATTTAGACTCTTTATGATGTGTAAAACTCATTCAATAAATTTATTATACTCCTTTGGATATGGGTTCATTTTTATAAAAAAAATTGGTCGATTGTTCTTGGTAAATTAGAAAGTGTGGTCCATAAGTAATTCCATATTTCTAAAATTAGCCTATTCCATATACTAGATAACTACTTGCACCAAAAAAGGGTATACCATAGGATTATACTCTATAAATTCTCTCATAGATACCCCTATTGGATTTATAAGATATATTCAGAAGGCTTTATTTAATTTAAAAAATATATGTTTTGATGAACATAACTCTTGATCATAACACGAACATCAAGAATATTGACGAAAGAAATTAAAAAAATAATTTAATGAAACAATATATCCATTGAACTAGAGTTGTAATGATTAGAAACCAAAAAAATAATAAGTCTCATTTAAATAAACCCCAAAATAATTTTCTTTTAAATAACTCCCATACAATGTTTAGGTTTGACAAAAAAGTTCCATGAACAACCATGGAAACATGAGATCAGACATTAAAGTGAACTCGAAATGAACCCTTCCACACATAATACCATGGTTTTGATGGTCCTAATCCAATATTCCAAAAATCCTTGAAATAATAATTCCCTTTGATACCATTTTATATTGAACCAAATAGATTCCACTAGGCATGTCACTTGAGCTGGCCTCCCATAAAGCATCAAGCACATTCTCAATTTCATTTTGCTAGAGAAAAGAACCAAGGAATCAACAAACAAAATCATCTAAATTATTTCACCATGAAATAAAGTGTAATAAATATCATGCATAATAGTTTTATATGAATAAATAGAGTAAAACATGGAACAAAAATTTTTGAAACCGTATGAAACACCAACCATGCCAAATAGGATATTCCTAGAAGAACAAAAACTATATCCAAGTACAAGTTTAGATGTAACCATCTGACAGCACCAAAAAAATCCAATATAAAGGCGAAATCCAAAAAGAGAATATGGAGAGTTATATGTTTCCCTTCGCATTACCCTTTTCTCGTAAACCCATGACTTATTTAGCCTAAAGGAATATTCATGGTGTGAGGAAAACACCCATTATGATACCACCGTGAATACATATAATGTGAATCACTATGAAACACATTGTTTTATGTTTGAATAAAAATATATTAAAAAATATATTATATTTGGAAGAAATTTTCGTATCAAATCAAATTTCCTTTCAAAAACCAATACATTTTCAATCCAAATAATATGAAAATTTACATGAAATATAATATATTGGGATGTAATCAAACGTTTCATATCTAAAAATATTAAACATTTTGGGAAAAAACATTATAGATTAATTAATTCATGCATGAAACAAATATAATAATCATAACCCCTAGTGGTTATGCACTCCTAAAGGATTTTTTTCCAATAAAACATTTCACCCTAGGTTCCCAAATCTTCCTATTTGATATGAATCGTCAATACATTAAATAAAAATTATCATTATTTTTATAAAATATTTTACCAAGTAAATAATCACTAGTCCCATGCATGAAAATCCATTATAGAGTAAGAACCATACTTGGGTGATTTCAACGAATAGGTAATATCTATAAATTTTATAGATAAAAGCCATAAAACCTTGTTTTTCATACCACCCAAGTTGAAAATTCATAAAATGGCCCTCAAACATTTCAAATAAATTAATATCATAAACCAAAGGAATTTACGTTTATAATAACATCAAGTATATCATGCGAAAGAATAATTGTAAAAAGACACCAACCTCATTAATAAAGGAAATATATTTGACCTCTGAAATTGGTATTGTAATCAAATATATCATCTCTTCACCTGAATGGATCAATAATAAACATCATAAATTTCCCATAAAACCCTGAATATTTAGTAATCACATCTCAATTAGGTTCTTATAAAACAATGGGAAGTGATATCAAGAATAGATTTAGAAAAAATGAGCAGAAATCAATAGAAGTAAATATCTCAAAGAAATCCACCGAATTGATTGACATTGACCATAGAACCAAGGATAGAAAACTCTGGAGTGTCAAATAGAGGGTTGTTTGTGATAAAAAGGAATTATTAAGACATTATATTTAAAAAACCATGGGAATTGAGAAAATTTTCCATTTTGCAGAAACTTATACGGGGAACATGGATAGGATGCACTATTTGAAAAACTGTCTTCCTACCATGAAGTATCTGCAATCCCTTGAAAACAAAAGTGCATAATCATCTATGAATAGCCACACAATTAGAATAACCTTGCGCATGATGTGGGACATACCATGGAACCAACCCATTTATCTTCATGGTTTTCCGAGAGTCTCTTATGGTTAGAAAACTATTCTTAATCATTTAAAATCACCACTATAACTAATATATACATATCTTATTTTTACTACACTCTTACTACTAACTGTGTGCATAACCTATGATCCTAGACTATTCTCCTCGAAAACACTATTTGTTCAATCCATGAATCACAAAATTCTTTAGAACCTAAAAATAGTTATGATAAGATAAAAATTAACCATATGTATGATCAAAAGGGCATCTCAAAAATGAATATTATACATTATTTTTTTAAAAGGATATTTCATATTTTTTTTATAAAATGAGTTTCGTTGCGTATTATGAAAATATATTAAAATTAATAATTAAAACATGAAGAAACGTAATCTTGTAAAATGGATAAAATATTTTAATTTTTAATAAAATAAATTTAGGTAATAATCAAAAATAAATATTTGGTCAAAATGAATAAAAAATTACCTAAAGAATTATTACTATAGTAAAAGTTAAATGAGCTAAAAAGTGGAAAAAATAAAAAAAATGGTTAACATTGCATAAAAATTTATCTTAGTTATATTTTTTTATCATATATATACCTTATACATATATTGTTAAATTTATTTCAATTAGGAGCCACTTGAGTTGAGTAAGAAATATAATATATAATAATATTTTAAATATTTATATTATCTACCCACCACATATATAAAAGGGAACCAAAATATATTGTTATTAAAACATTTTGTGACAATTATCTCAAAAAATAATAAAAAAAACATCCAAAATTACTTATAGAAATTTAATATATTTTTTTCGTCCTCTTAGACCATCCAAAGAGGGATTATGGTGTAATCCAAAGGGGGATTTCTAGTGAAGAGGTATAAGCCTTAACTGAGTTATTTAATTTTATTTTTTCATTAAATTCTTTAAATTAAATACTAAAAATTATGTTATAATAATTACAATGTCTTCAATATATTATAATTTTATTATGTTTATTACATAACCATTTTCCACCTCCTTTTATCAAATAGGAAAATAAATCATCACTCGTGCATACATGTGGGCTGTAATGTCCTTGAGTCAATGCATTTTTTCATCAATACCCATAATGGTTTGTTATTTTGATGAATATAATTAATATTTTTGCTATTTTTGAAATAATTATAATTTTTTAATTACAATATAAAATCTACATTCTTACTATAATATCTCTTGGAAAATTATAATGTCTCTGGTGTGTACATGTTCAGTACCACCTTTGGGAAACGATATGATTTTTTTATTTATTATTTACTTTGATGTTAATAAGGATGAATATAATAAATATGTATTTTATTTATATTTTTAATATTATTATATAAATGTATGTTTCATTTTTTGAATTCTATGGTGGCCGGAGAGAGCTCCAACCATATGGGGTGATTAGGGATTTACTATATTGATGGATTTTCGATGAGATGATGCTTTTATGGTCGAATGAAACATTCTATGATATTTTCTACATATTTTAAAGGGATATGTACATGATATTTATACCTATATGAGTGAATCCAAAAATGGGAATAAACTATTTGAAATCAAAACCAAGAGTGGTGGATATATCAATAATATGTTTTTCCAAACCCTTCAATAATTAGATTCTAGAATGGTATAAAAAAGAGCTATTTCTCTAGTCTCTATGAGGTAAGATAGGTAAATTTAACTGATCAATAATTGGATGAGTTACCATTCCCAAATATGTGAATCCATGTAAATTGGATGAACTTTTTCATCATTTATCCTTTATTTTTGGTTTCTCTTACTTAGGATGCATACTAGTGGGTCATAAACTTTTTCACATCATTTTACCAAATGAATAACCATATGAAAAGGGATTAGGACATGGTTTAATTTCTATTATTATTGGGTTAGTCCATATTTAAGAAATAATTTTTAGTTTCAACAATTTTGAAAAAAAAACTCTTATGCTCATGATTCGGTTACAATATTTTTGTGTAAATTTGATATTGCAATGTAAATCAATTCCATATGATATTACTTATTCAACTAGAATAACAATTAAAATTAATTAGGGAAAATAATCTATATTTGTGTAACATTCATGTGTTTTTGTTGAGGTAGATCTCAATTCAGTGATAAAAAAATGTGATTTTGGCTACATACGAGCATGAGATAATTCTCAAACTTGTCTATAAGGTGCTTATTGATCTATTATTTGATTCAAAGATCATGGATCATTAAAATGAGATAATTAGGAAGGTATTCACATACATATTATGTTTGATAAATAGTTATAAGGAGTCACATTTTAGGATGAATATATCTTCAGATAGGTGTAATAATGCTAGTGTACCTAGTGCTGGTGATAAAGATGGAAAACCTACACACTCACATACTGAATATAAATGAAATAATGTTAATTTAATCTAGGTTAATCCTAATATTCCTCAGGATTTTAGAGTTCCACGATCAATGAGATGCATTTATGTCCTCTATTGTTTTGAAATTGTAATTTTATGACTCAATAAATAGTGCAGGGAAAGGTAAATACACTATATTCATGTGGGGACCATCATGGGGCCTTGAAATCTTGTTAAAAGTGTAGAAATATTGTATCTAGAATAAAGGGGATTCAACATTAGGTAGTTATAAGGTTGGTTCTCTATTGATATTTTATAGTGATCTTGGATTGGAGATTGCATTAGTGGATACTCCTAACATTAATATGGGTAAAATAGGGGTTGATCAAGGACAATCTCTTTAGGGCAGGTTCATAGGGAATTATTGGTATAAGGGACATATAGATAGATGTGTATCGTTGGTCAACCTGAGAATAAATAGTTTTAACCCACTCTTGCAGGTACTCATAATATAGAGTAGTTGAAAAAGCATTAGAAATTGAAAAATATTATGGGAAATGGGAAGAAATGGATAATAATTATCTATCACCAAAAATTTCTTATAAGATTTCTATTTCCAAGGACTGGATGAAATATTTTTATCTCCTATAATAAAGACAAGACAAAGGATAGATTATTAACATATGAAACCTTCCATGGGAACAAGTTTGAGACCTATTACTAATGAGAAGAAGCCATAAACCAATTATTAAATATATTTAGAAGATAATACCTATTGGGAGTGTGACTATGAGGATTATAATAGTTCAGATTATTATCTTTCATGTATCCATGCTTGTTTCGATTCCCAAATGTCGAAATTTTATGTTATGTTTGAATCTATTTTTATATCAGTGTTCCAGTTTCAATTTTATAAATAAATGTTATTTACCCTATGAATTTATAATTGTTATATAAAAACTATTATTTACTAATTTCTTTTCCTTTTATTCCATTAGAAAAATTAAAACATTGTTTATCTGTACAGACGGAAAACCTTCTCTATTAAACAATATATATCATTTTTCATGACCACATTTAGTATATATTTATAAATTTATATTTAATGTATAAAAATGATAAATAAATCTTGACTAATATTACATATTTTATGGAGTAATGAACCCTTTGACCATGTTCATCCTACAGATGTTATTTTGGGATTATGATCCAATCATCTTCGAAACATCCAACATGAAATTAACCAATTATGTAACTATGTATTACATTATAATACATAAAATAAATGGGATTATAAAAATGGAATAAACCTGAATTTTTTTTATGGAAGTAAATAATTAATATAAATTTATTATAATGTTGATTAGAACATGTCCGACCAAATGGAAATCCAATGTGAGGGTTTATTCTGTAATCTTATTTTTATTAGGGATTATTTATGTTTACAATACAATTATATCAATTTATAACCTCTTTATCTTTTAAACTCTTTATAATTTATTATAATCTAGTGATCTACGTAGTTTACATTGTTTCCTTTCATTTTGATCTATTTAGTACTTAATACCATCACGAATGTTTTTTTTATCAAAATATAACCATTTTTCCTCTTTGGTCAACACATATTTTAATCCACATGATTCTTTATATTTTATAAAGAATCTTATTTTATATGATTGATTTATTATTGATAGTAATTTTGAAATATTTTAATGTTTGTTTTCAATGTTTTGAACTGAATCATCTTGAATTTTTTTAAACAAGTTACATATTAATTTTTTTACAAAATGTTTGATATGAATTTTTGTATTTATGTTTACTGAATAATATACTTTTAATTCCATCAAACAAATATTTTTCTTAAATATTTTTTATATGTTTTTATGTTTATTTTCACAGAATGAAAATTTCTCAATATTTTAAGAATTTTCATTTAAAATTTTATAAAAACAAAATAATATTTTTCACATGTTTTAAAAAATGGTTGGAATATTATTTTAAATAAAATTTTATCTATGTCAAAATCTTTTGATGAGTCATATACATTTCTATAGATATTCCCTAATGATAACATCAAAATTATTTAGCTAGATGAATTTGGATCATGTTTTCCTCCTCATTAACTAGGAAAATATAAACATTTCATAGAATAAATATTTAATATGAATATTTATAGTGATTCAGTATTGTATTTTTATTCATTTACTTCCTAAAATCAATGTTTTAGACTTATTAAGTGTTGGCAGTTCTTTTTATGGCTTCTTGATGCATAGATAACATTGATGAGATGAAATAGCTTGGGTATTTGGGATACAACTTAACTATTCATGTATGATGTCTTTATAAAAGGCCTTAATGGTAAGATTATGATGTATGATATTATTAATTCTTTCATTATCATGATTTTTATTGATATATATTATATTATTTATATTAATATATCATGAGATGATATATTTCACTTTTATAATGATAGCTATATAAAATATTTTATTATTGTTTTTACCATACATAATTTTCATTGTTTTTTTATTGTATCTTAGAATTTGTTTTTTTACATTACCCTATTTTCATATGATGTCACCCTTTTATTATGTTTTAATTTCCCTAGTCGCCATGATGAGATATATAAATGATTTCAAAGATATAATAGATGAAATAATAAATCTATTACAAGAATTTTAAGTTGAATTTCATGTTTTGAAATGTAATGTGATGGTAATGAATATATCAATTATCTCAAAAATTATAAACTATTTCATCCTTTTGGATGCAAATTTTTTTATCTGGTTCCAATGTAGTAAAATAAACATTGTCATTATTTTACTGGATTAAGGGTGTTTAAATTTCCAATTTATATCATTGAAAGTTCATGTGTATTACCTCAATAATTTTTATACTTCCCAAGAAATTGTATACCAAGGCTAATATGATAAAATCTATTACAAGTATTGTTAGAGTATCATATTAATCTTACATACCAATTCAAAATTCCCCCCACCATATTCGATTATCTCATAACTTTTTCTATACACATAATTATAATAATCATAAAATTTTGTCAAATAATAATGATTTAATTTATTATAAATTAATAAAATAGCTTTCTCATCCCAATATAGTATAAAATACGTTCTTAAATTATTATCAATGTATGTACATCAAGTATCTTTCATGTTTGAAAATATTTGGTTGAACTTCATAATACCATCTAGGAAAGTTTTTCTCTAATAATAGCCACCTACTCCACAATATTATGGAAACAACATATATAGTAATATTAATACTCTCTGAGACTCATATCATCTTTATAACTTGTTCACTCTTTTAAACTACCTCAATTGTTTAGATACATATAGATAATAGAAATTTTTTTAATCATTATGTATAATATCTTCAATAAATACTCAGTTTACATTTCTATTATTCCTAAAATAAATACATAATCAACATCATGACTATTGGTTGCATCTAAAATAACATATGATCCATGTTTATTTCATAACAAAATATTTGATCATCTTGAACTCCAAGTTGATTCCCGCATTAATATCCCCATTCATTAGGTTCACATCTTTACTCAACACATATTTTATATATTATTCATTGAAAATAAATTTTAAAAAAAATCATTAAAATCCATTATGAAATCTAGTCATATGATTTCTATTTTTTATAAACTCCCACTTCACTCCAGTTCTAATATTCATCTTTCCTCTCCCCAATTATTGACCATAAATACAATGGATAATATCAGTTATGGGTTATCAATTAATCAACTCAATGTATAGTTGATGGACACTTTATATAAAAAACAGCAACAACAATTTAAATTACAATATTTCTCATTAACATCTATATATTACACACATTACATGTCATTGAATCACTAAACTTCTCCTCATCAAATACAGAATTATTCCAATCAAATTACATATAGGAAAATAAAACCAACTTACCTCAAATATTGAAAAATTATAGTATGTTATATATTTACATCTTTATATAAAATATTTATATTTGGTAGAATTTTCAACTTCTAAACCTATTTAGGGGTAATATATACCATTTTTTCATTAATAATGATCTATAATTTTATGAACTCTTATAAACCAATTTCATAAGAAGCCATTATAAACTTATTTACAAAATATTAGATCACTCCAAGTTAAATATTCATTTTATAACACCCTAATATTTTTATGAATATAATTCTTTAATATCAAACATTGAATGATATGGCATGTTATTATCAAATTAAAAAAAAGATTCTCTTAGATTGCATTGCACACAACATTGTGTTTCTACAAAAAAACATTTTATTCTAATTAATTAAAAAGACAATTATAACCTAGCTGTTAAATTGTAGAGAATGAATAGTACTATCCTTAACATGAAATATATATATATATTCAATCAAATTTCTTTGAAATTCATTGAATATATTTTATAGACATAAGATAAGAATAAAACCAATTTTTCAGAAAGAATCTATATTTTTCTAAAGGTAAGTTTGTCATCTTTTTATTGTGCCCCTACCATAGAGATAATGTTTGGAAATTTTATAAACTATATTTTAAGAAAAAACTTTATTTTTGAAATATCCATATCAAAATTATCTCAAGGTGAATTTCTGGAATTTTTTTGAAATGTTTCACTATTTTACAAATAGTGAAAATACTAATTAACATTGAAAAATTAACTTTTCTTTAAATGTATTTGCAAGGTAAAATTATGTTTTTGACTATATTTAAATTATTATTAGTTTAATTTAATAAAAACCTATCTAATTTTTGTTTTTGAAAAGGATTTTTGGTACAAATTTATTTTAAAAACATTTTATTATTTAAAATGTCATTTATAAAAAAAATAGTTGTCATCGTGTTTTACTAAATTTATTTCAAAATAAATTATGTAATTTTTTTGTTTTAAATTTTTAAAAATGGATTTAAAATCGAAATTTATAATGAAAAAATTTAGTAAATAGGCCCCTTTTATTTTTATCTAATATGAATAGAAACATTGGAAAATCATGTTAATTCGGTAAAGGTTAAATTGAGTAATTTTGGTTTAAAATAAAATTATAAAGATTATTAAATGAAACTAACACATGAAAAAATTTAAATAGATGAATAAAACATGACCCATAACACATAAGTTTCTATATCAAGACATTTAATGGAAAATATATCATGAAAATTATTTATTCAATATTTAAATCAAGCATAGTCTCAAAATATCACATTCTTTGTCTTTAATATTCTTTATGGGTCCACATGGAGGAATAATTATTTTATGAATGATTAAACGTATAATTTAAAACATAATAAAAATATTTTCATGAAATGAATTCATTTATTGCTTTTTTGCATATATGTAATTATGGTATTTATAAAATCTTATTCAAAACAAATTTAAACATGTCACATTTATTTATGAAATAATCTAACAATTATAATATAAGGGAACCCAAATTATATATTCATATATAAATTTTGTTATTAAATATATAAAAATTATCTAAATCATGGTATTTTTTTTAATTTTTTGTAAATAAATATGTGTATTAAATAATTACACAATGATGTTGTATAAATTAATTTATTAAGGAAAATTTCATATAAATTTTATTAAAAATAATAAAATAAATATAGTTTGATATAATTAATGTGATAAATCAATTTTATTGATTACCTTGAACTCATATAGATATAATAAAATAAAATTTTCTGAGTTAAACTTTTATCTTGATATATTTTAAAAGTCCAAATAATGATTAGGGTCAAAGTTAACATTAATGTAATTTTACCAAAACATTATTCTATTAGGTTATAAAAAACCATAAAACATATTTAAAAATTAGAATAAAATTTCAAAAATGTTACAAAATATTCATTTATGATTTAATTGACATCATATAAGGAAAATTTATAATGTATTAATATTGGAAAATTTGTTAACTTATTTAAAATCAACGTAGGTTAACTAAGGGTTAATAAAAATGAAAAGTTTAAAAATAATAAAAATAACATTTATAAAATATATTGGTTGATTATTTTAAAACCTTATATCATTTTATAATTGAATACATGGCCCTTTGGGGGAATTTATATTGAAATTTAATTAATTATAAATTAATATTTTTTGTAATTTCAAAATTTCTCCTCACCTCAATTATAAAAGGGCACATACTCCCTCAAATATTCACATCCAATTGAGCCTTAAATATCAACCATTACCTAATAATTTCTATTCTAAATTATATATTCCCATTTTAGAGGATCTTTTTTTCTAAAAAATACCAACCCTAGTGTTCCTAAGAGATGATCTAATGGATTCTTTTCAAAAAAGAGGTAATTATACTTATCGAGTCTTTCAAAATTACTAATTCTTATAATTCCAATTCAAATGTTTCTTCCATTATATATTAAAAAATACAGTATAATATAAATTATTATATTATATTATAATTATGGAATAATTATATTCCTCATTTAATCAATCCTATGAAAAAAGCACCACAAGAGGTATGTATGACATACCATCTCCATGTTGTGGTGTAATATATTTTTAATCACCACATTTTTAGACTAGTATAATGATAGAAATAATATATATATAATTATAATATGGTATTTATTATATAAAAAATATATACTATCCCCTTACTCACACTTTTACTATAAAGGGAATGATGCCATCACTCGTACGTACGTACGACATACCGTCTCCATGAAGAAATGAGATTCATTTTACATATTCACCATTAAAGAATTATTAAATGAATTTATATAATAATAAAATATGGGATATGTTAACATAATATAATTTTTTAAATTATGTTAAAATATATGTTTGAAAAGAATTGTGACTTATATGAACAAACATTCATAATAAAATGAAGCAGGTAACACCCAAAAAAAGAGTAATAATTAAATATTATTAACAAACTTATGATAATAGGATAATATATGGTATCATAAATATTAATATGGTTATGGAATAAGTTAATAAAATTATATAATACATTATAAAATCGTTTTAAATATGTACAAAATAAATCATACCTAAGGTAAGTGTTAATTTTACAACATCATTATTATCTAAGATTGTTTATATGTAAGTATTTAATGGTGAATTTTCATCATCAATGTCCATGTTCCATAAAAAATATGTTTTCAAAAATATTTTAACTATTATTTTACAAATTTTAATGTATTTTTTACCCATGTGTGACTTTTTTACAAAATGGTATGAAATAAATCATTTTGTTATTTTCCTAATGAGGTAATTTGTGACTTTTCTAAAAAAGGTACCGAAGGATTATTTTTTATATTTTACAGCCATAACGGATTTTCCAATTTTTCTGAAGCCTTAATGACTTGAATCATTCTTTAATAAATAAAAAGTTTATTTTCAAAAATAAGTTTTTTTAAAAAATTGCATGGTGTTTTACGAAAATAATTTTTTTAAATGAAAAAGGATATCTTAATAAAGAATTGTTTTGAACTGATATTATAGAATTATTTTTCATCCAGGATAATATTATTTTATGTTAATTATGATTTATTAGGGTGATTATTATAGGATAATATCATTATTCATTATATGGTCGGTTTATGTTTGATATTTAATGATAATTATTGAAAACATTTATTTTCTATGGGATATGTTATAATGGAATGATGATTATGAAAACCATTTTTTGGGTCCTGATTTAATGAATGAATTATATTCTTGTAAAAAAAATATTTTTGGTTTCTATTTTTTGATGGGTGTGACCTATATCTCTCTCAAATACATTGGGTAATGATTTATATCTCACAGATATGATGGAATGTAATAGAAAATGATCTCGGTTAAGTAATATAGGGCTGGAATGATGAGTAAAATTTGTTTAGTAAAGGAAATTTCCCACTAAGATAATCTTGGAAATAAACCATGGATAATTTTTAAATTATTTTATATGAATATTTGTTTCCACAATTTAATGTCTTATATTATTCTGTCATGGATTTTTTTTCGTTGTTTTATTTTACAGACTTATAATGATTTATTAAATGACACGATATCATGATCATTGATATATAAGATATGATTTCACCATGTTTTGTTTATGCATTTATGATTTATGATTATGTCTATCCTTATTGAGAATATGATCTCACCCTTTTCATATGTTTGTTTTCCCCTTATTATAAATATATTTTTAAATAGTAATACTAAAGAGGATGATATTTGTGGCAAACATAGAATATATTTCACCCGACAAGAATGTTGTGCAACAATCGTCAAAGGAACTAAAATATTATAGTCCATTTGATTTAGTTTGTATAATTAATGAAATATTCCATAAATATAATATATATTATATATATATTCAAATCTTAGGAAATTATATTTTTTATTGGAGAAAAGTTTTTGTCAACATTTGAAAGCTAAGACGAGAAAATATTAGTGAGACACCTAAGGATATTTATAAGTATATTTCTAGGGTTGTTTTTAAGGGTAATTCAATGTATAGGTTATAATCATAGAGTTTTTTAATAATGATGAACAACCTAGGATTTAAATTAAGGTTTAATATATTGAAATATTATAAGTAATTTCACATGATATATGGTTTTACAACTATAATTACTCTTTCTCACACTATGATTTCTAGTTTTAGTCAAGGGATAGAAACCAAAAAAATTGTGTTAACGATTCATGGAATGGGAAATGAAATCATTTTCCTCCCTAGAAATAAAATTTTATAGGACCTAGAATGAAAAATATTATGATATACTTAGATATTATATGAATAATTACGGACTCTAAAATGATGAGAGAAAAGAATAACTTTGTTTTGAGTCCTTCATGAGTTAACTTCTACCTTCATTCAAGGGGTCTTTATATCAACTTATTTTTTATCAATGGATTAGTACAGCTGAAAATATATTTTCCATATTTCAGTTTTTGGAACATGTATATTTCATTTTGATTGTCTATCATTTAGAAGGTGATACAGACCAATGGTGAAATCTAATCAAGAATTTGATGAATGAAAAAAATTGAATCCATGGAATTAGATGAGATCAAGAACTTATTCTTCAATAAGTAATTTCATTGAATTCGTCATATGAAAATAGAAATGGAATTCCTTGTGTTAAAACAAAATGATGATGAATCTATTGGAAAAAATTTACAAGACTTGTGAGGTATTCATCTTGTATTTCTATCTAACTAGAATGCAAGGATGTTATATTATTTATTGCCTAAAACCAAATCATCTAAGGTTATTGGCCATAAGATATTTCAATAGTTAAGAAGATATTTTTTCAATATATTATCATGGTAATAATGGTGGTTGGAGTAACATATTAATCTCATGGTTTTGATAATAAAAAATGATGGAAATTGAAGGAAAAATAAAAACCACAGGCGAAAATTAGATAATCATTACTTTAATATCAAGGTGTGGAAAGAAACATGGAGGAAATTTACATAAGGGGACTTATAAATGTTTTATGTATGCGAAAGAAGGTTATTAGGTAAATGAGTGATCAAATTATGGGAAAAATATAGATAATGAGGAAAATATAGAAAAGCATATATAGAAATAACCTCCTACAATTAATTGTTTTATGTATAATTAAAATGGTCATTATTTTAACAAAATCCCTAATCTAGTGGTTATCTATGATGATCGACATCAACAACCTCTTAAGGAAAAAGAAAAATGAAGGTCACATGCAATAAATATTAGAGATGTAATATACGATAATAAAGTGGTCGAATGATTAAGTTTTTATATAATATAATTAAAAAATAATGTTGTAGAATTACTTCTATGATACCATGAAACAATGAAATATATAATTATTGGTTTACTTTATTTTTTTCATTACGATTTAAGAGAATATGAGGAATGATACTAGTAACCATGAGAATTGATTGACAGAGTAAGGTTATATTTTTGGAAAACACATAATTAATTTAAGGATATCCCTTAATATATGCATGATGTTTTGATAACTAAATAAATAGATGTTTGATTGTGATAAAATAAATGGTATATTATTGACGATAAGATGGTTTTTGTTATCATGGATTGACATTATAAATTTTTTATGGTATGTAGAAAGAGTTAGTTTTTTTAAGCATTAAGGATATCATTAAGGTTTTATGGTAATTCATTTTATTACCATATTTCAAGAGAATACATTATAATTGTATTCACATGTTGGGTGTGTGTCAATTAAGAGATACATGAAGTATTTTGGGGGATTAGTGATAAGTTTATTTTTGAAATTAATTTACCTTACTTCAAATGTTTCAGATTTTAATCCTTCGGAAGGATCATAAATATATCCTTTTTTGATAATTTTTATGATTAAGTTTAGATGGTGTTTTATAGATTAAATTATTATCTACCTATATGAGTATTTATATATATTGGATAAAGAAAGTTAAATGTTTTGTGGAGATTTTAAATAAAGATAGATTTAATGACCTATCATTATATTTATGGATCTCATGATCTGATAATGCACTAGTAAGGAATAATTCTCTTTCATTTCATGGAATATGAAATTAAGTGGAAAATGATAATTGATCACCAAAAGCATGAGATTACTCTTATGAAATTTAATGAAATAAAGAATGTATTTCTTCTCATGAAATTTTTTCAACTCTAGGGAAAACATAATGAAAACAAAAATGTTTTCTTATTACCAAATTATCCAATGAATCAAATTTTCCCTTAAATCATCACAATATTATGCCTTTTTGATTGTTAACTTTTATTCTTCAACAGGTTTTATATAACTCTTCAATAGAAAATGAGAGTTATATTTCTCTTCCAAATCAATGTTTT
This sequence comes from Viscum album, assembly GCA_963277665.1. NCBI lineage: Eukaryota > Viridiplantae > Streptophyta > Magnoliopsida > Santalales > Viscaceae > Viscum > Viscum album. The sequence continues at coordinate 23,092,802 of OY728132.1, read as the reverse complement.
TTATTTTTACGTATGTTATACTATATAAAAACCTATTTATGAGTTACTTTGGATAAGTATTATGTTTTCAAACCTCCAATTTTATATTTAGTTTTTTTATTCATTTTACTATGTGGTTTTCTATGAAAGGAACATTCAATTATTAAACCTTTGATAAACTTTATGAATTTAGAGGGAGAAATGCATTTTAAGGGGGGTAGAATGTAACACCTTGAGATTTTTATGAAATATATTTCCTTAAAATATTTTATTTCACACTACACCATGTTAATATTTAATTTCATGAAACATTATCTTAATATGCATTTTATAAAACATTGAGTTTCTTCGAAACAACATTTTATTCTAATTATTTAAACAAGAAAACTATAACCTTGCTGTTAAATTAGAGGGAATAAATATTATTAATCAAAACATGATATATATATATATATATTCAATATTTTTTTTAAAATTCATGCAATATATTATATAGAAATATGATATAAATATATCTAATTGAAAGCATGAAAGATATATTTTTCGAAAGGTATTTTTATCACATTTTTTTAGTGCAACTATTTTAGATCTAAATTTTGGAACATTTATAAATAATATATCAAAAAATAAACTTTATTTTTGAAATAGTAAATTCAAAATTATCTCTGGATTAATTTTTGGTATTTTTTGGAAAATATTCATCTTTTGAAAAATAGTTAAAGGACAGATTTTAATTGAAAACGGTATATTTATTTTAAATTTTTCAAAGGGTAAAATAATTTTATGGATTGGTTTTAAATTAATTTTTTTTAATTTTTATTTAGAACACTATAATTATGTTTTTAAATTTATTTTATACACTAATTTATTAAAAATCCATTTTTTGTTTTTAAAGGGAATTTTTGAGAAAAAACTATTTTTTATTGTGTTTAACTGATTTTATTTTAAATTCCATTCAGAAACTTCTATGTCTTTAATTTTAAAGAATGGATGAAAAATTTGTATTCATAATTTCTAAATTTATTAAATAGGTTTCTTTTATTTTTATCCAATATGAATAATAACTTTGGTAAATCATAGTACCATGATAAATGGTAAAATGGGTAATTGAAGTTAAAAATAAATTATAATTAATATAAAATGACCCTAACACATGTAATTTTTTTGGATTAAAATAATTATACCCATAAGACATAAGGATCTAAACTAAATCATTTAATTGAAACTTATCTAGGAAAATGATAATATAATATTTAAATCAAATAAATTCACAAAATTTCATATTATTTTTCTTTAACCATAGGATTCATCAGAGAGAAAAAGTTATGTTATTGATGAATTAATCTTTAAAATTTTAAATTATTAACAAATTTTAATAATTTTAGTTTGTTTTTCACTTTTTGGATCACTTAGATGATATTGTTGAATTTATAAAATATTATTCAATAAAAATTAAAATTTGTAACATTCAGGATTTAACTAATAAAACATTTTTAATAAAAGGTTAATAAAAATATAATTTCAACTATGAATATTCCTAGGAAATATAGATATTTAATTTCAAATGGTATTTCATATTCAATTTATATTTATGAAATATTGATAATATATAATTAGACAATGCTAATATAATAATTATTTTATTAATGTAATTATCCAGTAAATTATATAAAAAATATATAAATAAATATATTTTTGATATAATTATGGTGATAAATTAATATATAGATTATCATGAAATCTTTGGGATAAAATGTAATATTTTTTTAAATTTAACTTGTTATCTTTGTATCTTTAAAAAGTCTAAATAATAAAGTGTCAAAATTACACAAATTTCATTTTGTCAAAATAATATTTTGGTAAACTTTTTAAGAAAATAAAACATCTATAAAAAAAATAAATTATTATATGTTTTAATATTTTATATATTACTCATTTAGGATTTTATTGTCTACACATATTTAAAATTTTCAACCTTATAATATTTAAAAAGTTGATACCTTGTTAAAATTGAAATATTTTAACTAAGGTATAATCAAAATAATATGGTTAAAAATAAAAACAAAACATTCCATTAATATATTGAATGATTGTATTACAACATCATAAAATAATTTTTTTGAATCCGTGACCTTTTATATGAAGTTGGATTGAGATTGAATTTATCATAAAATATTATTTCAATAAATTCTAAAAGTTTCCCTCACCTCAATTAGAAAAGAGAACATATTCCATCACTTATTCACATCCCACTGATCCTTAATGATCATCTAGTACCTTTTAATTTTACTTCTAAAATTATATTTACAAATTCTAGAGGTTTCCTTCATTACAAAATTTCATCCCAAGTGTTCTTAAGAGGAGATCTAAAGGACATTCTCTAAAGAAGAGGTAAATATCTTTACCAGGTCTTTCAAAATTACTTCTTCTATTACTTACTCTTTATGTATTGATTCTATTATAGTTTAATAAATACAATATCATATATATTCTGAGATATTATTATTATGATGGAACAACCATATTCCACCTTTTATTCATCCTATGAAAAATGAAAACACCGCACATGCGTACGTACAACTCACCATCTCCACATCACGACGTAATCTATTTTTCATCACCACTTTATTTGGACTTGTATAATGATGTATATAATATAAATATATAATAATTATAATTGTGTATTTATTCCATAACAATATATATAACATCCACTTCCTCAATCTTTTATTATTAATGGAAGGATACCATCATTTATGCGTACATATAACCTACAGTCTCCATGAGGTGATGAGATTTATTTTCTGTATTTTCTATTAAATAATGATTATATGAATGTATATAATGAATAGATATGACATATTTTACCATAATATCATTTTATAAGGATTTAATTATATCCTATGCACAATAATTGGGACTTATTTATTAAAACACGCCTCAGAAAATGATGTAGTTAACACCCAAAAGAAGAGTAATGATGAAATATATTTAAAAAAACAGGTGATCATATGACCATAGTTAAATAAGAATATGTTTCAAGAATAAGTTTATATCTTTATTTAATACACTATAAAATTATTTCAAATACGTACAAAATAAATCATACCTAAGGTAAGAATTAATTTTACAATTTTATAATTATCTGGGATTGTTTATACATAAGTATTTATTAGAGAATATTTATCTTCCATGTCCAGGATTCTTAAAAAAATGTTTTCCAAATTTTTTTTAATATTATTATACAGTTTATAAAGTCATTTTTACCCTTTTATGACTTTTTAGAAAATCATATGAAATAAATCGTTTTTCCCCAATGATATACTTAGTGATTTTTCCAAAAATATGAGAGGAATGTTTTGGAGAATTATATGGAATAAATTGATTTTTATGCTTCCATGATCCCTTGATTCCTTGAATATTCCCTTACAATCCTACACGGATATTTTAAACGAATATATTTTCGTGTAAAATTGTGAGGTATTTTATTAAAATTAATCATTTTCCAAGAAGAAATGTTATTTTCTTCCAGAATTATTTTCATGTAATATAGAAAAATTATTTTCCATATATAGTAAATAAAATTTATGTTACTTTAGATTTATTGTGGTGATAATTCAAGGATACTGTCATTATTATTTCTGTTATTGGTTTATTTTTAATATGGAATAATATTTATAAAACCCATTTATTTTCTATGGGTTAGGTTGTGATAGAATGATTTTTTAACCCCATTTTTATGTGGTCTCATATGAGGAATGATTTCTGTTCTTTGTGGAACACATATGTATAGTTATTACTATGTGATATGTGGGGAATATATACCCCTCTAATTAATTGGGTAAATAATTATATCAAATGAAATATGAATGGATGGAATGGGAAATTATCACAGTTATGTAATATATGGCTAGAATGATGAGTGAACATAGTTTAGTAATGTAATTTTTCCAATCTAATGGCCTTGGACATGAGAATTGACTAACATGGAAATGGTTTTATATGATTATGTGAATTCCATAATTTCAGGACATATGTTATACCCTCAGGTATTTTATTTGTTTTATTTTACATACTTTTAACGATTTATTCTATGAAACGATATCCTGATATTTAATATACAGTATATGATTTTTTGATGATTTGTATATGTACTTATGTATTACAATTATGTATATCCTTACTAATAATCTGAGCGTAACCTTTTCGTATGTTTATTTTCCCCAGTTGATAAATAAATTTTTATGTAGGAATACTAAAGATAAAGATCTTTATGGTAAACATTGAATATCTTTAACCAGAATAATATTTTATGATCCATGTTTCCAAAGGCACTAAACTATTATTGTCATCAAGATTTTTTTATGTAATGTATAAAATCATTTACAAAAATAATCTAATGTCAACATATGAAAATACTTGTTCATTAAACTTATTTTTCTATAATACATTCAAAACACTATAGTTCTCCCCATGAATACATCGCATTCAAATCCCCATAATAAAAATAAACCACAAATGATATTGTAATATGTGGAACCTCTTTATCTCCTTAGTGAGAGATATAGAGCCAATGTGTACCAACCTATATTTTTCTATATGATATTCTCCTTTTGAATACATTCTCTATATTTAGGTATAAATTATGATATAAAACACATCACCACATAATAAAAACCAAAACTGATTTATTTCATCAATATATATTGTTATATATAAAAAATAATTATACATAATAAAATAGATAATAGTATAATGGGATAACAATAATAAATAAATAATATAATTTGAATGTTAAATTATTGAACATTGTGGTCTCCTAAAGTTATCACACTCATGAAAAAATTTGGAAAAACAAAATAAATCATTAAAGATATGACTGAAATTTTGTAAAGGATATAGAGAATATTGAGAAGAAAATTTATGAATGAATAATGAATGAAATAGAATATGATACTCAGCTCAGTTGGTGAAGTCTTTATATGTTCATCCAAGAAATCTAGGTTTCGAACTAGCTGGAGGCATAATTACGAGGTACAATAGTAGTGTTGTAGCAGTACTATGTGGGTACTATAGCAATTTCTATAGTAGGCAATGTTTAGTACTGTAGTAGGTGGAACTATTCACCTTGGGCCACTAGTTTGGACTTGGAGTCCTTTAGGGATTCGGTCCACCCAAGCCTTTGGGTATGTAAGGATTTTGGGCCACCTTTAAGGTATTGAGGCCACCTCAAGGCCTTCAGGACACACAATCAATGAAGTTTCCCAAGAGAGACTCTACAAAAAGGAGAATCCCTACAGTAGGATTCAGAGTATGCACACTAATAAGAGCATAACCATAATGTTTTGGAAGAATGAGAGGGTATAGAGACACCATCGGGACTAGACTGTTCTTTCACGAGAAGCTTATCCAGATGGCCATGTGGAGGTGGAGATATACCATTATGATGTCGATACTGGGGTGGGGTAGTTCTTTGTAGTTATTGCCTGGTTGAATTCCCTAAGATCTTCAGGTCATGTAATGTCTCTTAAGCCTATGATCTACGTAATCACTAAGACTATGAGCCTTATAAGGGTTCCCCCTCATCCCAAGACATGGGAGTTATCAAAAATCAATAAAAATGAAGGCCTTCGGGCCATTTAGTAATAATGAATGAAAAGAATGTTTTTTATAAGAATTATAAACGAAATTTTACTATTATAATATTAATATGAATCTTATATTACTAACATGTCCATTATAATAGTAATATGATCATTAGAATAATAAATTAACCATTATAATAGTAGAAATAAAATATAAATGATATTTAGTATGAATAAATAAAGGAAATATAAAAAATATAATGTTAAAATATTATTTTTTAAATTAGGGAACATAAATAAACTATAAGTGTATATTTTAAAAATATAATTTTACTACATTCATAAAAACCATAATAATAGTAATTAAATATTATAATTACCTAATTTAAATTTTTTTGATAAATTAAATTTTATATTTTAAATAATTTTATGATATTATAAAAGAGTGATTTTATTATCATTTCACTAAAAAATTTCCATTTTTTGGTAAATCGTAAAAATACAGTTTCTATGGGATTTATTTTTATTAATTTCATCATTCAAGATGTAATAATGATCTAATTAATTATAAAATTTGTGTCTTTTAAAAAATATATTTTATAGGGTAAATAGTCAATTTTGAAATTATAAATTTCAATTAATAAATATAAACAATAATTTCCAATATTTAAAAAGATAAAGTGTACCATTGAAAACTATTTTTCAATTTTTATTCTTTTTATTTCTATAAACTTCTAAATTTAGTGTTGGATGAGATTAAAGTCATAAAATCATGTAATTTAAATAAAATATGTTTCATAATAAAAAAATAAGGACAGTATAATTTGGGTTACTCTGGGAATTTTTATTTATTTATTATCTTAACTATAAATAGCCCTCCAACTTAAGTATAAATAACCCAATCTCACCCACATGAAAAACCATTTCCAAATTCCTTTTCCTTTCCCATGACCAATAAAAATATCAAATTATATGAATCCTTGGGTACTCATAGAAATTATATCTTCATCAAAATCCATGACTCTATGTCAACAAAGACATAACCAAGGATCAAAATACAGGGACAATGTTACATCCTCTACAATTTCGTTTAATTTTTATTTTTTAATATATTTATTCACATTCTTCATGATATCATCAAAAATTAGTTATTTATAAATTTTACTTAATATATTTTCTTTAATACTTACCAAAAAATATTTATAACATATATACTTAATCCATCTCTCACTCTCTTTCACAGTAATCTAACATTGACGGTTGGACTAACCACCCATGAGGATATTATTAATACACTTCTTATCACCACCTCCACAACTAATTAGTATAGACTAATTTAATATATAATTAAAAATTTACATATATAATTTTCATATATAAGAAAATTATTTAATTAATAGAAATCATAACCAAGACCATCATATTAAAAAAATTATAAATCAAAATATATAGGTGGTTGGCCCATTTATTCCTTAACAAAATTTCCTAAATGAATTATCATTGAAAAATGATCTTAAGAAACATAAATTATAATAATATTTTTATTATAGAATGTTTTAACAAACAGAATCCAATAATTCATGTGTTTTATGTGGAATAATAAAAGAAATAACCTAAGGAGGCAAAAAGACTCTAGAACTCAACACTTTTCGTTATATGAAATTCTATTCCCAAATATTTTCCCCATCAATTTTCTCAAATCAATTCTAAATGTAATTTAACTCTATTCCCATTTTCTTGCTATATGGAATTTTATATTTTACCTTTTTGGTATAAATTTTGTGCCACCCTCATGATTAATGATAAAGTGTTAACTCTCAAATGCATTCCATGATTCTGCATATTTTTATTATTATGTTTTAAAATAACTATAATATTTTCTTTGTAAATGATTCATTTGAATGTTAGAAGTGATGTTATTTTAATTTATTTTGTAAATCTCAAGGTTTATTATTTTTTATATGATTTATTACTACAATATAAAACATATTTTTTTTCATGGGTTCAATTTAGGGTTTTGATTGGTTTATATTATCTATTCTATGCGGAATACATGATTATGGGCATATTATGAAGTTATGGGTGGTAATGAAAATATATATCCATCCATTTCATTGGTTAAAGTGATATATCTATTTATATTATCATATATGACCCCGATGTGTTAAATTTGTAAACATATGTTATGCATGAAAGTTATTCCCTCTTTGTTCACATTCTATGTGTATGAATAATGTAGTTTACATTGTACACAATGTTATGATGTTGAATTATTATGCATGTTCCACATTCATTTTAATATTCAAATGATTTACATATTCATAAGGTGATTATCTTATTATTATTAAATTTTGATGTTGACAATTCTCCCCCATGAACTCATATTGATTCATTTGTCATGTCATCCCTCTTTTCACTAACATATAACGGTTTTATCACACCATTTAATTGATGTATATCTACATACGATTACTTTTACTAAGAATATAATGAAATATTTTTGGAATATATATAGTCATTTAAATAATTTTTATTTCATTATATTAATTCATGTATTATGGGCCCAATTTTTTGACAATTCACAAAAAAATTTAATTTTGATAATTTAATATCAATATGTTGTATCTTTATTGGTTCTTATCTTCGATATGATGTAAAAATTATGTCATTAAAGTATAGTTCATTATATAAGGTTTATTTTCTAGAATAAAAATCCTTTTGTTTTATTATTTAAAAATTTGAGAGATCTTCATGTTTATCTTTTAAGATTTCATATATAAAACTCCTTTCGCAACATAGCCTTCATATTTATGGAAACATTCACCCTATGTTTAGTTTCCTTCTTTACATCAGTAATCATTGAATATGAATTTCAATGTGCCTTCTTTGTCACCACCTCTTATTAATCTAGAATAAATGAAATTCATTCTCTAAGAGTGTGTAAAACTTGTTCTCACCATCCCCATTGGTTCTAAATAATTATTGGGTCGCCTTGTTGGTAGTTTCTCAAGAATTTTATATGCATCTATATTCTCAATTATTCCTTAAAAAAAATAATTTTATTTATTTTTTGGATTTATTATCTTCTGTGGTTCTTCAGATTTACTCCATAAATACTAACAATCAAGGCTTGTTTTCAGTGATCCATGATTTTTCCTTTTTCTTATATAGTCAAATATTCTTATCTTTGGTATATTACCCTTTTAAACCTTCATAGGTGTGATTATTCCATTGATATTTTTATCAATACACCACAAGGTAAAGTCAAAATATATTTCTTTCATCCTTATATTTTATTAAATTTTATATTAAATAGTATATTAATCATACTTTGTGGATATAAACCAACATTCATAATCATTTTTACCAACTTTTTTAAAATTTACATAGAATATTTTATGATTTTAAAATATTTTTTGATGCTTGGATTCGCCATCTTTTTTGTACTTTTCCATAATCCAGTATCACTAATATTCGATACAACATTTCTACCTCTTGATATTTCCTTTATTTTTTTTCTAATGCATGAAATGTTATGAAAATAGTTAATTTTATACTATCTAAAACATTAATTTTTCAATTAGAGACCAATGAACTATTATTTTTTACTTTAATAACAACCTAGCTTGTTTTAGTATCATGATGTTTTTAAAGAAAAAAACCCTTATTTTGAGCTTGTTTTGGTGAACCAAATTTTTTCATCTTACTCACACACTATATTTATTAAATGGTGATTTTTTTCATAGGTTTATAGAACTATATTTATCTAGAAGTCAATTTGTAAAAAAGATCCATTAAAACAACATTAGTGAAAATAATTTTCCTAGAACACAGTTTACCATTTTATTTGAGATTATAGTATTAATAATAACAGATTCATTAAATCCCTTAATTATAATAATATTAATAATTTTTTATAATGACTCATATTGGTAACTCTAATCACAACAAATATTCATTCAATATCATGGGATTAATTATATTATTTCACTTTCAAATTTTGGTGTTAAAATTCCATCTCAATCCACATCATATTGAGGGTATTTATAAAATCTTAATTAAATCACACTCTTTATAATTACTCCAAATTGATTTTGTAAATATTCACTTCATAAATCATATTTTTTATTCAAAATAATTTTAAATCTCTTTTATATTATTTGGTTTAATATTTAAATGAGTATTCTCAACATAAATTGAAGAATTATGAGTTTCTTCAAGTGCATGGATTCAATTTGTAATGACTTTTATTCTATAATATTTATCATCAATTTTATTTTAAAATAATTCTTAAGAATTTTTTATTTTTTATAAAACCACAAAAATTGTATCTTCAATTCCAAAGTTTAGATGATATTTTTTACTTTTGAATCTTATTAGCTAATAAATTTTTCGATATATTTTTATCCATCTAAAATTGTGTTTTCTCACCCTTTAAATCCTTTATATACTCAAATATGGAAGTGAAAAATTTCATACAAATATTTTTCATGTAATACATTATTTAAAAGTAAAAATATCAAATTGATTCAATAGATATATACAATTCATAGTCTGAACTATATACTTTTAGAGGACAATTAAAAATATATATAACCAAAGTTTCACTACAAAAATTACCTTCCACTATTGATAAATCATATATATATTTCTTAAAATATGGGATCTTTATCAACATAATATATTCTATTTTCTTTATATTATTTATTATTTTTATACAAACCAATATATTTCCATTGAAAATGAAATATACAATTGCCTTGATGTCCAAAAAAAATATAGAAAAATTCAAAGTAATAATGAATTAATGGATCAAATAAGAGGTATGAGTTTTTGATTTAATACCAACTGAGATTTTCAGTTCTTTTTGAAGGTTTTCTGGGAGTGGGTGGATCTGTGAATTTAATGATTAATCAAATTATTTTCTATTTAAACTATTAAAATATCTTCACTTACTAGGATTTATGGATATTTTTTATGAAACGTGATATACAAGCCCACTTTTAATGATGTAAATATAAAAGGATAGTGGCTCATAATATTTATAAGGTTCTTCATGAATAATGGTGAATATATCCAGGCTTCTTTTTGGTAAAATCTGTAACATATATATTCATTATAATAAAAAATGTGTACAATAGGAAATATATTGTCCTTAACCCCTAAAACTATTTTTGGATAGTTAGTTATCTATAAAAATGTTCTTTATACTGGATTTATTTAGTTTAAAATTTGGTTCTCATATACTTTTTCTTGAATAATGCATCATATAACTTCAATATATCATATAGCAAAAGAAATATCATTTTATCGGATAATATATTTACAACATAAATGATGTAAAGAAACAAAAATAGCCTTTAGACCATTCTAACCATTAGAATTATCAATAAATAAGTAAAGAACAACCCCCCCCCATTGTATTCTACCTCAATAAATCTAGAATAATTAAATCTTTATTCCTCAATAACATGATAATAGTGTTCATCTAGAACTATTGATGTTGGCGTCTTTTTATTCTACCATTTTCAAAACCTCAATACATGAGATTTCAGTGTCGATAATTTATAGATCACTCAATATGTATGTTTTTATCTTCAAATCATTTTTTGTATTTAATAAGAATTTATTATGATTATATTTTATAAAATTCAATACATAAAACTCTATGAAAATTAAAAAATTTCATTATCATATATTTAACCAACAAAATATCCATCAGGAACAAATATCTCAACATCGATCAGTAGAAATGAAATTAAGAACAACTTTTCTGAATCACTAAAAATATCACAAAATTTTCAGTATAAATCTCATTTGACTATGTTTATTTTACTATTTTAACTCCTAACTATGACATTCAAAAAATTTGACTTCATCTTTTCTTTGACTATACACAAACGTGAAAATAACATTGTGATGGGAAGCTCGAACTAATAGAAAATTATTCCTCTTGAAATATGAACACAATTAATAACTTGAATCGAGGAACAATAACATATAATCATGATATTATTTCTTGAATAATGCTATAGAATCATCAGAGTTGATCACATGAATCACCTAAGAAAACATGTTTAATATTTTTTTCCTTCTGAATGATCTTACATATCCATTTATAATTCAGGATATTATTACTTATCTCTAAAATTATTCATATATAAGATATGATCCTTTATGGTTAATATTACATACCTTCATAATACTCAAATGAATTATTTCTGTCACTTTTAGTTATTGTTTGAGTTAATATTATGTTCATAGTGAAAATTCATAGTTATTATTATATATCTATAATTTATTATTATGTAATTACATTTCCAATTTATACCTCTATAAGATAATAAATATTTCCTTATAATTTTCAACTTCCAAAGATATTAAATACTACATATATGATTAGATTTACTCTTACTTATATTTTAAAAGTATTAGATTATCACAAACCAACCTCAGGTACCTCTGATCAGGTCTCTGATACGACTCACGGCATGGACCGAACCACCTTCCAGATTGTTATGAGCTAGAAATTAGTTGGAGTTCATCAGTAATACATCATTGGGAATGATTTCAAATGATAAATTAATAATAAAGAGGAGGAATTACACTATATGTTTAGAATAATTATTATTAAATTAATGTAACCTTGCACATAAGAAATAATAAGACCCATCAAATATGAAAATAGAATGAGGAAAAACCATAAAAACATAACTCATAAACAACCAACATGTCCATTAAATATATGATACATCTCAAGATCAATAAAAATGTTGTTTTTATTCAACCCCAATGTAAAATAGAAAAATAATACTTGATCCGAAATGTATAAATGTAATAATACATAAGGGGAATACAATGCCAACAATAAGAAAAAGACTACAACCACCCATATCCACGTTCCATGTAAAAAATTATAACACTATACCTCAAATATATAAAAAATGGAATCAAAAACTTAAATAACACAACATAAAAAACATTATTTTTAATCATAAATATAATAGGTTTGATGAAAAAATTATAGTTTTTTATTCTCCCGCATCTCATGCACCATAATTAAAAATAAATCAATTTAATACTAGTTTAAAATATAAATATAAATGTATTAAATTTTTTTATTATAAAAAAATAACATTTTATCATTATTTGAAACCATTTAATTTTATACATATAATCTATATATTTCAAAATAAAATTCATCATTTAAATATTTAATGAAATAAAACATTTGATACAAGAAAACACTTTAAAACCTTATTTGAAAATATCGAAGCCTTTATAAATCCTTTATATATAAGTGGAAATAAAGAGTTACAATAAAACTAATGTTGAAAAAAAACAATAAAAGATGATCACCATAAGATATTCATAAGTCAACATTCATGAATGTAGAGGAATTGAAGCCATCCAAATATAGTCAAGAATGAATAATCATGGTAATACCTAAGAGCTCTGAAGAAACAAATAGCAAAAAAATAAAAAAGAATCTATATTATCAATTATTGAGGATATTTAACCACCCTAACACTCATTCCTTATTCTATTTTTATTGATCAAGAGGAAACAGAACCATGTTGATCATACACTCACATGGGGTCACAATAAAAGAAATGTCATACACTATTGTGGTTTGTAAAATCAGATATCTAACCTAGATACTCATTGTTTTCCATGATATATACAATGGAGTTTATTCATAAAAATATCAATATAAAAATATAAAAAACAAGATTCATAACACACCCTTGTATATACAAAACCATTAAAGAATCAACCCCTTTTTAATAAGAAACAAATATAAATAATAATTTCGTTAATCAATTCATTTCCATTCATTTATTGAATCAAAATAAGTGGATCACTTTAAGTGTATATTTTCATCTAAAAAAACTTTTTATAATGCACCAATTAGGCCTTCAAAACATCCTTTATGTAGCATCTCGCCCCAAGTGCCACTGAACTATTCCTCGAGATAGTGGTTCAAAAGACCTCAAGCATATCTCCCTAAATGAAAATGGATTCCAACTAGAAGTGAGGTCCAAGGGTGACTCCAATGAGGTAATATTCCCCCATTGGATAAGAAATTAACCAACAATAAGAAATATATGTGACAATTAGTAGAAGAATCGAGAAAAGAAGATAGTAGTAGAAGTGGATAAATGAACCAACAAAATAAATAAAAACTATAGAAGATAAATAGTTAAAACAAACCACATTGATGTTAATGCATGATGTGAAAAGTAAATAAATAAAAGTGTATGGGTATGGGGTACAATCATAGAATACATACTAATGAAAACTTCCAAAAAGTCAAAAAAACTATGACATAACATATCGAGCACATGACCAGTCCTCTACCCCCAAATCCCCATCCAAAAAAGAAAAGCAATCCAGTATCGAGAGAGACACGCTTCCATGGATCCATACCTGTGAGTATAAAGTCTACTCAAGTACCAATCAATGCCCAAGAAGGGTGTGAGTTATAATCTCATAAGGATGGGACCCATGGTGTCTAAACCATTCTATTCCATGTTTTAGACAAATAATATTGTTCCATATATAATAAATGTGAGAAAAATAAATAAATGAACATAACAGTAACATGGTCCGAGTTCGTTTGAAAACACCCTTCACATAAAAACTTCATCAGTCTGAGATGGATGTTTGAATGAGGTACATAGTAGAGTAGAAAGTATGTAGCAAGGCTTAAGAAACATGATAGACCAATGAAAAGGGAATACCCCCAAACTTACGCTTTGTCATGGGATCAAATCAATATGTCAAAACAATGAACACTAAAATCATAAGATATGTATCAAAAAGTATAAGGAAACTCAATGTAGTGACATTAAAATCATCTCAAGAACTTATATTTAAATTTTTTATTTTAGAGGTGGAGTCTGAGTTCATCCTTGAGGTATCGCTATGGTACATCAATTAAAATTTATCCAATTCCATGATCCCATCCAAGTTGATCCTTTTGTTAGTCCAAGCATCGCTCATGGTATGTTAACAATGATTTCATCCTAAGAATCACACATAAGGGACACTGTATCAACTGAGTCTTGTCAAATCCATCTTAGCAATGGGTACATCATCTTTTTCCCCTTAGAGAACTAGTATTACCCAAAAGTTTAAGAAAAACACTAGGATAGACCTTTCTGGGTTAGCCTAAAACATCCCTTACTCGATGCATTGTGTTATAACCTATCGAGTACAGAGAGACTAATTGGTGGTTCTTAATATGGTACCCACATTTTCTCTCCTGCCTGATTTCATTTAAAACAACACGAGAGGCATATATATTAGAGAACAAGTATTCAAGATTTCAGCCATTTAATTAACCATTTTATGCCACGAGATTTCTAATTATTCTAGCACAATAGTCATTAATAGTAATAATAACTTAATATTAAATAAAACTAGAAATTTATGAGTGTATGAAAAGTAAAAAACATTTAATAATCACAAGGCATGAAAAGACATAATCAAATTATTTTTTAGGAAAAATCGAATCCAAGGGAAGAACTAATTTCATGATTTATAATTCATGTTAATTAATTTATTCTATTTTAAACATTAACCAAAATTATCACACATGCATAAGTAAATGATAAATTAATGATTCCAGGCTAAAGGTAAAGAGGACAATTATGTCGGCACACCCAAAGGGGTGTACAATGACATGGAGACAATCTATGTAGGGTTAGAAATAAACTAGGGTTATAAATTTCACTACCCGTCCCCAAGGGACCATATCGTGACTTCCCCAAGCCTGCTTGCCAATGTCTAGGGGTTGGCGACTAGCACCGAAGGAATCAACCTGCAAGTGATAGGCATTATCCTAATTACCTGTATTCCCACACACACAACCACATACCAAAAAATGGAAGGGTAAACATGCATGCCACTAAAAACCATTGAGTAAAGGTACAAGATCAAGGTCAAATGGGCCAGAATTCAATCTCAACAAAAGATATAATGAAAACAGGAAAGTAAAATAGATCTCTGAAAATCCTTCCACTGAAAACCCTACCTGATGGGTAAGTGTAATTTAGCTGCGAGAAGCCGTAGAAGCACACCCCGCCTGCTTGATCTCACTGGGAACCACTGGGTCATAGGACACCAAGTCTTCCGTTAATGAAGTTATCATCTACACCATACACAACATGTATATGCGAAGCTGGTGCAGGGGTGAGTAACAAAATACTCAGTAGGGATCCCGAAACACAACGAAAATATAATAAAAAAAATGCATTCACATGGGATTGTCATCTCACGCAGGTATAATATAGAGTGTAGAAAGAACGACCATCAGTTGAAACACTAAACACCTTGGACTACTGGGGTACTCAACCCTGATGAGTACCGTGGGTATGCTGGGTCATATATAGCCACTCCCCAACATGGGAATTATGGGTCACACAGAGTCACATTCCACCTTGTCCAAAATACTAAGATACTCATTCTTGATTAGCATCAGGGGTCTTCTAGGTCTCACAAAGCCGATTTCCCACCGTCTCCATGTTGGGTCACACCAAACTACTTCCCACGAGGCCATCGTAGCTGATCCACATAGGGTTTCTTATACATGATCCACATAGGTTCACTTTTTAGTATTCATCAGGTCTCAATATGCCGTAGGTTTCCCACATGTAAAATTCTTGATTCAGGGAGAAGACACTCCTCAATCCTTTCATCTCATATAAAATTCCATGAAATACTCTTTAGATTTTTCTAAATGAACTGACTTATAGAAGTGGTTCCAATGCTGCAAACAGATCGTTAATCGGATATCTGTTCTAAAAGATATTGGTATTTTAGTAATTGGTGGATGGACATGTCTAGCGCCGGTCTGACTTGGTGGGACCGACCTAGAAAACCCTTATGAGATTCCTAAATTGCCCCGACCCGATTCTACTAACCCGACCTAACCTGATTTGAGTCTGGGCCAGCCCGATCCGGTCTGGCCACTAATCCAAGACCATTGGGCCTTAGTGGACCCGACATGGTTTTGCTGGGGGTCCAGCACGTTGGGTCGTCCATCGACCCAGCTCCCTCCGGCCCATCCTGTAAGAGGAAGGTCAGTCCATTCCCAGCCTAGGATACCCAGTAGTCCGAATTTATCCCATCTCCCCGACCCGAAAAAGCGGTCCTTCTTAGTTACATCCTGAGATGATAAATGGCCCGGTTCGAACCCCCTACCGAACATGCATGGCAGTCCGGGCTTCTCTAGCATGGACACCCGTTGGGGGTTTGGGTTATCTCTAAATAGATGGCTAGAGCTGACCTCTCCCCAGGTCCTATACGTGGTCCACATTAGACCATGTTCCAGTACGAAGCTACGACCCACGCCGTGCTGGCCACTCAACATGATGTGGTCGGTTGGACGCATCCCTGTCCACCAGTTTTGGCTTACTGCCAGCATCTCCTACCACATTGTCATGGCCCATGAGGGCTACAATACCTCCCTTGGTGCGCCATAGTGGTGTCCCTCCACCCACCCACAACCATCGTTATAGGCCACTGCCGACGTCTGCATGGGGGCAGCACCAACCTCGGATGATTGGATCCACTCTGGTGGTCCGTTTATCATGTTGAATCCACCTCTGGCCTCCATGGGGTTCCATATTTCTTTGTTATGGCACTGAAAACTCCTTGCGGTCAACATGGGGGTCCATCCAATAAGAACACAAATATTAGGAGGGGCTCTTGACTTTTTCATGTCTTCCCACACCGTCTACATTAGAGTTTACAATAAAGGGGAGGTTCAAGATTATAACAACATGGTAACCCCGATGCAAACCCCAAGTATAAGTACCCTCCTATAAGAACAATCTATCTATAGATCAACATGTTCATGGGTTGATCTGCATTCATTGTTTTAGAATGAAGAATAGGGAAACTCAATTCAAAAATTACCCCAACCTGGAGAAGGTTTGTCATTAATGTTGATCTGTTCGAAGTCATTGGCATTTGTCAATCTCTGATCACAAATCCTTTTTCCAAGGCATCATTTCTACTTTTCTATCTACTAAAATTCTTCGTTACAGAGAAATTTCTCGAAGGGTTGAAGGGGCTTGTGTTCGTCATTCGTCATTGGAGAGGATTCCTCAACATAGATTTGTTAGAGAAATTCCCCAATGACCAACTATTTCTCCAAACCTATTAATCAATTAAATAAGATATAGGTTGTATCATTTCTATTATTTTGTTTTGATTGAAAATTTCATTTATGAAAAAGCGTATCAGTTACACTTCATTTAATGAGTTGTTACACTACACATTAAAAAGACATTAAAGGGATTTATCTAATTGAGCTCTTTGTTTCCTTGTCGCTGCACTATTTTGAATATGTGTCAATTCATAGTAGTAAAAACAACAAAAATAACTTTTATTTTTTTTCTCCCAAAATGTTTGAAAACTAATGTTTTTGGTCGACCCTTAACAGGTGAAGTTAGGTCCTTTAGAGATGAATACCAACATTCTCAGTTCAACAGTTCCATTAGATTTCTTATCTATGCACCGATTTAAATGTTACAAAAAAACCCTCTCGAATATTTATTTAAATGTACTTAAAAAAAAAGTTCAAGAATCTATTCTGAGCTCACTGGGCCTCGGAATCACATCCTTTCTGAGCATCTGGTCTAGAAATAATCCCATATTATTTAAAAGAAATTACATGGAATTTTAAGACATTAAATTACCCCCACCATTAATGATTCATTTCCCCATGATCCAAAAAAGATAAACAAACAAATGGGGGTACTAATCATTAATATGAGTCTTCCACTCCCTTGTGTTCTCCTAGAGGTTACCATGTTACCACCGAACATGCACCATAGGAATTGACCATCCATAAAGGAACAACTCCTATTGATCCTCTATCTAAATTAGAAACTCCATAAAAATCACCCTATTGTCTATTTCCAGCTCACCCCAGTCGATTACGTGCGATGGATCTTGCACATACCTTCCTAGCTTTGACATGTGAAAAATATTGTACACCTAGTGAATCTATGGGGGGATAGATAGGTGGTATGCCACCTCACCAACTTTGTTCAGAATCTACAAAAATTCAATTAACCTCAGATATAACTTGTCACCCTGTCCAATCACTAAAATCCACTTTTTGATAAGATCTAAAGGAACTCATGGCATCCATCCTCAAACACCAAGTGCCTCCATCTCCTGTCAGTGTAAGATTTTTGCTTCCTCAATGTAGTCCTCATCCACTCCTGGATGATCTGCACCTTCTCATTAGTAACCCATACCAACTCTGGACCCTTGAGTGCTGAGTCCCCTGGGTCTTTCTAGCGTATAGTTGATCTTCAAGGATACCCGTAAGAAGCCTCGAATGGTTTAATACCAATGGTAGAGTGATAGCTATTGTATTATGTAAACTAAACCAGTGGAATGTGGTCCTCCCAACTATGAACGAAATCAATGATCCAAGCATGAACCATGTCCTCTGAGGTCTGTATGGTCTGGTCCAACTGACCATCTATCTGTGGATGAAAAGTTGTGCTCAAGCATAGTTGAGTCCCGAACACCTCCTATAATTACATCCACAACTAGGATGTAAAGTGAACAACACGATATGAGATTATCGTAGATGGAACCCCATGAAGCCACACTATATCTTAAACAGAGAGGCATCCCAATATCTATATTGATCCCTTCTCCCTAATGGGTAGGAAGTGATCCAACATTGTGAGTTGGGCAATGATCACATAGATTGAATCATTTCCCTTGGATGTCAGTGGTGATCACATAATGAAGTCCATCGAGATATTATCGCAATTCCACTCAGCTACCACAAGTGGTTGTGCCAATCATACTAGAACATGATTCTCAACCTTTAATTGTGGAAATGTGTTGCACCATGAAACAAGTTCGATCACCACATTCATCATCCCTAGCCACCAGTACTGACGTCGAAGATCTAGGTACATCTTTGCAACTCGAAGATGTACTTCCAAGGGGAAGGTACAAAACTCCCCCAAAATCTCCTCTAGTAATGCCATTAGAACTACTATACACCCTCTAAAAAAGATGATGGCATCCCCACTTTTTAAAAATCCATTAAGAGCATGTCCTGAGGATAAAAGAGCACAACGTGCCTCACAGTCATGTTTCATAAGTCCTGCCTCCCAACCACGTTGTAAGAGCAGGTGAGTGATAGTTATCGACTAAAGGTAAGCTACCCCATCATCATCCAAAAGGATTATCTACATTGCGGCAAGATGTTCTGTGACCTCACTTAGAAGCTTCAAACTACGCCTCTTACTGAGTGTGGATACCACCAGGTTCCCTTTCCCTGGAGTATAGACAATCTCAATTTCATATTCTTGGAGGAACTACAGCCATTCCCAATACCTCAAGATTAGGTCCTTCTAGGAGAAGATATGCATACAACTCTTGTGCTCAATGTAGTTGGTAAATTGTTCATCCATAAAGTAGTGCTTCCACATCTTCAGAGAAAATACCACTACTGCTAACTCCGAGTCATGGGTCGCGTAGTTTTTCTCAAGCTGCCTCAACTACCATGAACCGTAGGATATCACTGCTCGCTCCATCATTATCACAAACCATCCTAGGTTGACCCCAAACCAGTCACCTGAGTCGGTCCCCGATAAGCACAAGATTCATTTCCAATCATCCCGGGCTGGCTACAAGTGTCGTGGCATCAACAGAGATGATGTAAATTATTTATCCTAATATAAATAAATTAATGTAGAAGAAATAATAAGGAGCAGTGCAGAATAAACAACCCTAATAAAATGACTAAACATGAACTAAATAAAATAAAAACTAACCAAATGGGAAAACATGATCTTTGTGTGACATCACGGCCAATCTCAAACTCAACGATCCAACATTGCCAATGGTGAATACACCCAAGCCGGAGCCTACACAAAAACTAAAAATAGAGAAGAAATATATGCATATGTATTAAAACACAAAAGGATATCATGATATCTATTCCCAATGCACTACCATTAAAATTCTTAAACATCATTTCAAGTTTTAAATACAATATAAAAAAGATTGTTTTTTCCAATATTTTACTTAAAAAAAGTACAAAATGTTTTCCTTAACCATTTCGAAATATTTATTATTTTCATTTCTATCAATAAAATTTTAAAAGGTAAACTGATTTTTACATTTTCATATTTGTACAAAGAGGATAAAAAAGTTTCATTTGAAAACAATTTATAGAAACATAATCAAATCATAATCACCAATTTCTATGAAAATAACACCAGAAGTAATAATAGGAATCACAGAAGAAGTTCAATATAGGTATACATAAAAGCATAATAATCACTACTATAAGAATCCAAATCCAAATAGAAATTGGTAAACCTAGGAGGTCAAAATTTATCAAGAAGAAACCAATACATGAGACCTCATCCTCGTTGAAATTTCACACATGATGAAATGAAAATAGTCAAACACTCAGTAATACTTTCTTAGTAAGGCCAAGTGAAAATCTCATATGAATGAACCCAAACATATCAGCCTACTATGGGCCACTGGTCAGTACCATAAGCTACTAGTGCAGCAATCATTCTTTGAATATTCTCTTAATATGCCAAGTTCTCATGTCTCAATTACTAAGAAAAGGGGTGAGACACCCTATTCCAACCATGTATCCAATCATAGTATATATAACAATAATAATGCACAAGAGGTCTCACCCCAAGTCTCCCTTATGACCATTATCATGCCTTAAAAACAATTACAATGGGTTCCAATAGAAGAACCCGGACATTAGATTTTATGAATCTTTTAACAAGGGACTCCCACCCATTTGATACAACTGAGTAATAGAGAACATCCAACGAGGGCTTCCATAGTAAACAATTTTCACAATTTTCACACAATGGCCAAACAGGTCCTTATACATTAAAAAAATCTTATCTCAAAATGCAAACACTTTTTCAAAAGTTGTGTCACACACACCATTTCCATTAAAAAACATATATTACCATTCTTCAAAATATTTCCCAAAAAATCGATTTAAAATCCACAAATACTAATTTTAATTTTAAAATAATTTAAAACATTTTCCACAAAACCCACGTTTACCAAAACACACACAATTACTTTTCACAAAGTGGGGCAAGCTCACCAATACACATTGAACATCAAAACTCATTCTTTTATAAACCCCAAACCCTTCCAAAAACCATTTAAGGAACCCAAAAAAACATTTCTCAAGATGTTGAAACATTGATAAATCCAAACCCATAATTTTATAAATCATACATAACCCAAAAAATCCAACATGGGATTTTAGATATATAAAAAAATAGAAAATAAATCACAACACATTAAATATTTAAAAAAAATTATATTTAATAAAAAATAACGTGTAACATCAACTTCATGCCTTAACGTGATCCTAGTTGTAGAACCATGTTTAAAATATCATGGTTCATGTGTGAATTTTTAGTGAAAAATTTATTAGAAAAGCAATGTGTACACTTTGAACAAGATAAGTAAATTCAACACAAAACATGGTTTACACTATAATTTTACGAACCATATAAATATTCATGGGATCAAACAATAAAATTCAGAATAAAAAGAAGGTGAAAATACCATGAAACAATGAATCATAAATTAAAATGGTATGTTTAAGGGGAAACATCCCTTTAGATCAAAGCCCGACGACAACAACACATCAGAATCGCCCTATGCATGTTCTAAAATCCTATACCTACAAATAAGAACCCTTAATCAATAAAAAAATCTAATAAAAAAAGAGTAAAAAAATAAACAATAGTACTAATCAAATGGAACAATAATTAAGTGGATAAACCAAGGTTTACCGGCTGGGTAGGGGATGCACGCTACAACAGGAGGAGGCTGGAGGTGATTCCCCAGAGCAAGGGCCGCACAAGGGGGATGTGCACCTATAACGATGCAATCATTTATTAATATAAATTACTCTTGATCTAATTACATGTATTATTATGTAAAATTGTTATATAAATTGTGAAATTCCTTGGTTTTATGTTTTGGGATTTTTAAAACATCATTAATAATTGTGACAACTGCTAATACAATCATTGAATTGTGATCACAAAATTATTATAAATATACAGCATTAACAAATCCAATTTAGTCAGAAAAAGGAAATGATTACCTCATCCAGTAGACATGCCCCATACAATGAAATTTTTTTGATTCTCATAATGGTGGTGGTTTCATTGGGATTCTCTCTTGACCAAGACCAAGAAGAGCATGAATATGTTAATCTTGAGCAGAATCACCTATGGGAGAAGTGTGAATTAATAGAGATTATCCCTAGAGCGATGTTATCTGAGCCACCCAAAGAGTCATTCACCATTGTGCACCCTACCATAAAGTATTATGTGCATATTTTATGGGGATATATAACAAGAACCTAGAATTATGATAATGTACATTATTTTTTTATATAATAATGAATATACTTTCATTTTATTATTGATATTTTGTAAATTGTTTTTAAATAAAAAATAGTTTTTTTTGTTAATGTTCATCTAAACAATTTATTTTGATAAATTAATATATTTTTTAATTAAATATTATTTTAATAAAATATTATTATCATAGAATTAATTTTTTTTAAGTATAAATTATCGTATAATTTTTATTAATACAATTGAAATTTTTATTAATGTCTGAATGGTATTTTTATCAAACCCATGAATTTTTGATAAATGTCTTTTTTTATTTTAAAAGTGAAAATTCTCATATTTAGAAAATTATTTAGGTAAAATGAATACTATTTTGGTAATTAGGACATCAATGTTATCCAACGGTGTTTTTTCATAATTTTCTGAGACAGTCAAAGTTTTGGGTGAAAATTAAATACTGTTTAAATATATAATGTAATTTATGACATCATAAACACCCAATAGTGATGTAATAAAATATTATAAATATTATGTTCGGATGATATATTTTTTAACATAAAATTAATTTGATTTTAGGTTTGTTTGATTTATTTGACAAAGATTTAGTTGACCCTCCAAGACTTATAAAACATTTTAGCTTTTTAAATTGATTTCCTTGAGAGTGTGACTCTAATCCACATAAATAACCCTATTATTTATAGAAGATAGCTACTTGGTCTTATAAAATATTGTTTTCCAATCCCCTTTGGCAAAACCCATAGGAAAAAACCAAGGGATGGTTTGTGGTTTTGATTAGTTTAATGTATGGTGTCCCAAACATAAATATTAAAAAATTACCAATCCTTTCCAATATAAACCAACCCAAGATCCCACATAATATTTACTAAATGACTTTGGAGTTCGTCTAACCTATGCCTTCCTATAACTAGAATCCTCCCAAGCTGCCCAAGTACCCAATAATCCTCTCTTAATCACCTTCCAAGCCTTTTGGGATCACATTTCCAAGTAAGGGATTCCTTCCTTTCTCATTTTATCGAAGATTATTAATATTATTATTCCCTTTTTATATAAATTGTAAATATTGGGTCATGGTTTCAAACCTCCCCCATACATCTATATTTATGTTTTAATTATGAGATACTTATTTCTCTCTCATTAATTCCTCCCATGTACTCATGTTACCATGCCAGAATTCTCTAAGGAATTTCTCTCTCCCCATTATCATTCATGAAATTATATTGTATTATGAATCCTAATTCCGTTATTTATGTTGCGGAATGTATATATATGAACCCCATAATGTCTATTTCATGTACATGTTATGAGACACCCATTTCTCTCTCATACAACATTTTTATGATTTCTTATATCACACCGTTATGCTGCCGAAATTGAACGGCATTTTTCCAAGACAAAGTCATTGGGTAGTGAATACCATTCCCATTTATCAATCAAGGGTATTCACCCTTATTCACATTTACTTATTGATTAAAGAGTTTCGTCCATTAATTCCACATTCCTTTATTGTGGATTAAATGATGATGTTTAATGAATCAATGTTTTATGATCCATGTGGCACACTTATGCCAGAATTCAAATGTTTAAGAAGGTGCACCCTAATAGCACTCCAATGCATTGGGTAAAGTATTGCATGAGGATATGTCTTGTGAAATGCATTTTGACTCATGACAATTAAAGTGCAACAAGGGCTTACTTATTCTTCATGTTCAATGAGGGTTTACTCATGCTCTATGTGCAATGAGCTTTGGCTCATGATAATATAATGTTAAATGTTATTTTCACATCTCCATGATATGATTATCATGTTTTTTCATGCCTTTATGTTAATGCTTCTCTTGTGCTCTATTGATATCACTATTTTCTAACATGTAGTGTATTCCTCATCTTATTTCATGTTCATTCCCTTACAGGTCTATATATCCCACCCCTTTCTTATGTATATCCTCAGTTTATCCCATGAAATGATATATACGAATGAATGTAGTGGTCAGGTAATAGATGTTTTCAATAAGATATTGAGTTTTATGTTTTGAGTTTCCATGTAATGTTCCCAAGCCCCAAATACACTAGAACTCTCTATCTTCTAGGTTGAATTAAGGTACAGTTTTATGTAATAAATATTGATTAAGTGTGAAATAAAAGAAGGGTTGTTATAGTTGGTATCAGAGAATAGGTTTAGTTATTTTTTGGATTTGGATTAGAAAACCCTAGTGAAGCCTTAGAGACTATATTAAGAATAAAAAACATCCATATTTTTGGGTGAGTATTTAGTAAGTGGTTACTCAAGAAAATATAACTCTTTCTGGATACAAGAAGGTAGAGGCGGCTCTGGCACAGATGGACCAAGGAGTGAAAACTACAATAACGAGTTTTCGGCATAACCCGAGGTATCCCAATACATGACAATGGGCCTTGGTGCAATCTTGGTTATGACACTCTCGAGGGATATTATTTGGTAAATTAACATGCTTAGTATGAACCATTGTTAACGGATTTTAAAAAAAACGTCTCTAAGAATACATGTTTCAAAGTAGATCATTGATAACATAGATTAAGACTTATATAATAAGAAGTTAAGGAAATAAATGTAAGATATTATTCATCCTTTTAGTCATTGGATTAACCTTTACCTCTTACTCCTAACTTTCCTTTTATTCCATCCAATTGATGGTAATTGGAGGACTTGGATAAACAACCAATGTGATGATCAATACGATGACTGTAATAATGATATTCCTAATAGGATGGGAGCGGGAATCATGATCTTTTTCACAATACTCTCTCAGTTAACTCAAGCATTTAATAGAAACATGGGTCAAGATAAATGTTCAAACCCCTATGAAAGAACAAGTCACTATCAAGAGATTCATGAGAAAAGGCCCCCTACCTTAAAGGATCATTTGATCCCTCAATAGCCAAACAATAGATCAACTCCATTGAAAAAGATATCCTCCATCCTTCAATGTTACGAACAAGAGAAGGTTCTCTTGGATTCTTATTGTATTGAGTTTGAAGATAATAAATGGTGGAAATTGATAAAGAATGTGAAGCTTGAGGAGGTGATCAAGGAATTGGAATGGAAGGATTTACGGAAGATGTTTTTTGATAAATATTTTCCACGCACCCTCCATATTAAGATGGAAAAGGAAATTCCTTGACCTCAAGAAAAAAATGAAGAATCCGTCGGAGCGTACAAGTCAAACTTCACAAGGTTTTACCGATACACCTTTAACCTTTTCATTACCCATGAATGCAAGGTTGAACACATTTTTTTGGGCTGAAACCAGACCTGCAGAAAGTCTTGGAAATCCGTGACTTCGACAGTAATGGGGAAATTGTCTGATGTGCCTTCATGGATGAAATAGAGATCGGTGAATCTCATGGGTATCATGGGGATAAGAAGTGTAAGGTGGAATTAAATTCTTGTGGTCCAATGGATAAATACAATAGTCCTATGAAAAACCAGCACCCACTTTCTAAAGTTGCGGAAAGAAGCACCCCGAAATTTTACTGAAGGGAATGAGGAAATGTTTTAGGTGTGGAAGAGAAGTACACCTTGATGTTAACTACCGACAAGAAAAACCCATGGATCTAACAGAGGAGAGGAACACTCCATTTGAATCTCAATGCATTTACATTTTATTTAACTTCAAACAACCAGGGCATCTTGCAAATTAGTGCCCTAAGCCAAGGGTTTTCAGAGGCAACCAACAACCTCCAATGCAGTAGGGGAGATCTTTTTGCATCTCTACCACTGAAATGAACACTGACAACGATGTGTTGATAGTTACTAGTGTTATTCATTCATGAATAATGAAGGTAATTTTTGATTCTTGTTCTAAACATTCATTATTATCTCAAAGATTTAGTAGAACAATCCCAAAACAACCACATATCATGGATGTAAAGATGTTGGTGAGTTCAGAAAATGGGGAAATCATTGCTACCCATGAATATAAATCCTCCCCTATTATATTTTGTGAATTTAACTTCCTAGAGAACCTCTTAATACACCCTATGGTGAAATTTTATGTAATTATATGCATGGGTTGTATTTTCATATAAGAGCCAACATAAATTGCTGTGAGAGGGAAATCACTCACCATGTGGAGAAACGACCCCAAATTATGTACTAGTGCAAGGAGGAGGAAGAATCTTATTTAGTTCCATCATATAAAGAATGGATATTATTTCCCTATGAGAAAACATATCTGGATCAGATGATTCAGTCTAAGGAGGCAACCATCATTGAAGTCATGCCTATTGTGAGGGGAATCACTGAAGTGTTTCCCAAGGAATTGTCTAGTCTTCCTCCGAGATGAGATGTTGAATTCTCAATTGATCTTATACCTGGGGAATTGTGAACATCCAGGAATCCATATAGAATTTTTGTTGTGGAACATGAGGTGATGATGAAACAGTGACATAAGAATCTAGATAAAGGGATTATACACCCAAGTGCTTCACCATGGGGTGCACCAGTCCTCTTGATCAAGAAGAAGGATGGGTCAATGCACTTTTGCATTGATTGTCATGAGCTGAACAAAATCAAAATAAATAAAAAGTCTCATATTCCATGAATTTATGGTTTGTTTTATTAGCTACATGGATCATAACAATTATCTAAGGTGTATTTGTGGTCGGTATATTATCATGTAAGGTTGATGAAAGAAGATATCTCCAAGACTCACTAGTGCAGAAAACATTTTTTACGTCGGTTATTTTTAAATTTTTACGTCGGTTTCTACCCGACGTTAATACGTGCGACGTTATAAATAAGGTTTTTGACGTCGGTTATTTAAAAACCGACGTCAAAAACATAAAATCGCGATGTTTATCACGTCGGTTATTTTAGAACCGACATGATAAAGGGCCTGGATAATGGTTTATCACGTCGGTTATTTTAGAACCGACATGATAAAGGGCATGGAGAATGGTTTATCACATCCGTTCTTAAACAACCGACGTGATAAACAGGGGCGAGGGGGTTTATCACGTCATTTCATATAGAACCGACGTGATAAACTGGGGTGAGGGTGGTTTATCACGTCCGTTCTATAAGAACCGATGTGATAAACCGGGCTGAGCATGGTTTATCACGTCGGTTCATATAAAACCGACGTGAAAAACCGGGGGAGGGGGGTTTATCACGTCGGTTAGTCAATAACAGACGTGATAAACCATTGTCCAGGCCGTTTAGCACGTCGGTTATTCAATAACCGACTTTCTAAACCATTCTCCAGGCCCTTTATCACGTCGGTTATTAAATAACCGATGTGATAAACCATTCTCCAGGCCTTTTATCACGTCGATTATTAAATAACCGACGTGATAAACCATTCTCCTGGCCTTTTATCACGTCGGTTATTAAATAACCGACGTGATAAACCATTTTCCAGGCCTTTTATCACGTCGGTTATTCAATAACCGACGTGATAAACCTGATTTTTTTTAAACAGAATGTAGTGATCTTCTCTCCACCAGAATCAACCAGAAAATAAATCAAGAAATCGTACCACAAAAACAGAAGTACATCAAAATTAAGCATATACATAGATAACATATAAAACTTACCTACTAGACATCATCCACCCTCATTTATACCCCATGGACAGCCCTCCCCCACCCCGGTGGATCCCTCACCCTCATGTATACCCCCTGAACAGCCCTCCCCCACCCCATTGGAGCACCCACCCTCATGTATACCCCTTGGACAACCCTCCCCCACCCCATTGGAGCCCCCACTACACTCCTGGACTGCCCCCGACCCCCGGACACCCCCAAACACCCTTCGACAACCCCCCACCCGCCTGAACAACACCTCCTCACCCCCTCACCCCACTTGACAGCCCCCACCACATCCCTGAACAACCCCCACCCCTGGAAAACACTCCCACACCCCTGGACCGGCATCCCACACCCTTGGACATCCCTTCCACCCCCAGGACTGTCCCCCACCCCACCGGACAGCCCTCCCAGACCGCTGGACACCCCCAACCCCACTGAACACACCCCCACACCCTTGGAACCCCTCCCTCACAGACCCAAATCCAAACCAGAAGAACCATCAATAGTAGACCAAAACAAGAAGTAGAGAAAAATTAAACATTCACTTATATGACATTCAAAACTTACACTGTCAACTTCAAAAAAAACTAAATCAATCCTAAACAACTACCAAATACACAATTAAAACGACAATATTCAAAATTACATTTTACATTACCAACAACTAAAATTCAATCAAACCTGTAAAATAATTTGACCACTCCACTTGTACGTGTTTGATGTCTTCAGCAGTATAGGGTTAAGGGTCATAAAAAAGCTACAAATGAAAAAGAAGATAGTTAACGTGTATAATGAATAAATCAAATTGAATTATGATGGAAAAGTTTAAGAGGAAATCATACCAGGTCAAAATTCACAACTGTCCCAGCTGTTATTATTTCATACATAAATCTTAACATATAATATCCGAATTCGATGAGGCCTTGTTGTTCATGACAATTCTGTTTTGAATGAGTGTAAATTCAATATATTATTTTTATGTAATAAATCAAAAAGTACAAATTATAAATTGAAATTTACCTTCGCATTTACAAATTTGATCTTTGCATTTCTTTTCTTTGTGTTTTTTCGAAAGTAGTCCCATGCACTGTTAGAAAATAATACGAATGGGGTAAATTTAAAATTCATTATAATATATAAAACTATTGAGAAATTGAAACTTACTTTTCCAATATATTCTTAAAACATGACCGCACATCACCATGAACAGAGCATATCCAATAAAGATCTTTCTCCCTTGGGCAAAAAATCCGTAACATCCAATGATTATTGATTAAAAAAATTTAATGTTAGTGGTTTTTTATGTTAAAAGATAATTAACTCTTTGAGAGAAATGTGTTTCATACCTCTCACAAAAAGGCATCATCCAACATTGTTGGATTATATTCTTTTCAAATTTTTCAGCAATATAAACCATTCTTTGTTCCTCAGTCAATGCACATGCTTCATGGGAAATCAATTTCGGGTCCATGAATCCATATACTTTTGTTAGTTCATTCCTCTCATAAATTTTATAAAGATACCTAATACAAAACATATATAAGTATACATTTTTAATAAATATAACGCAGGGAAAAGGTGTTAAGACTTACATGGAAAAAAATTTGCACCACATTGATGCCCAACTTATCTCCAGTAACAAGATCCATGATATCATATTTTGTAATCCCCACACTTATTTCACGTCCACAAACATGATATTCCATTGGAAACTCATAAAAACCCAACAACAAATGTGAATATATTGACAATCTATCAAGACCACTGGAATCTGTATCTGATGTCATAGCCTGTTGTCTTTGTTGTTGTCTATACAATATTTCATTACCTTTGAAGTATTCCTGTGAAAAAAAAAATTGAGAATTATAGTATTTTTCAAATGATAAAACAACATTAATAAAAAAATAAAATAAAATATATAACATTCATACCTCTATGGTAATGAGTCGAAGAAGTCTGGATGGCCAAACTAAAAAATGGCTGATACTCTATCCAACTATTTCCACCTCATCTGTAGGTATTGGTACCCTAGCTGATCTATCTATAATATCATGTACAGTGACCCTCTGATTCTCTACCTCTAATTGTTGATGATGAACTGTATCTCCTATAAAATATACCAACCCGTATGCTACTATATGATGTTGAGAATCATCAACATACAACTCGCAATATGTAGGAAGCTGCGGCGGAGGCGTAGGATAAAAATGGGGTCCGCAGGCTGAGGTGGGGGAGTGGTAGCTACTGGCGGAGGTGGAGGATAAATAATGGGGTCTGCAGGGGGAGGTGGAGGAGTGGGAGCTGTAGTCTTAAATTATCTTTTCATTTCTGAAAACATAGACTGCACCAAATCTCTAATCTTGTCTTCCATCGTCGCATTAATATTTTGAACTTCAGCCTCCAAGGATTCTATTTTTTTTATAAACCCCCTCAATGTTGGAAGTTGAAGAACGTGGAAACACTTTTCTTACCGATACACCTGCCGGATATCCTCTTACATGACCAGGATGTTCAGGCCTTCCCAATGCTGCAAATAAAATATTTTCCCCCCCAGTAGCTGTAAATGTCCTCTCTGAACTCTGCTCCTCAAGATAGTCCTGTATTAATTAATTGAACATTACTGTAATGATTGAAACTTATATGAAGAAAAAAGTTAACTTAAATAAATTAAATAGATATCTTACAATCCTCTCAGCTACGATTATCGATTATTCTGAAAGATATTGCCCTTTTTTTTCCATCCGAGCTCTCTTCCATTTTTCATGTCTAGATGGATGGGATGGAGGGGCCACCTCTCCAGTGCTTGAAGACTCAGCTCTTAGTTGTTGAAATTTTTCCGCTATCATTTCTTCTTCCAATAATGTATACCATCCCCGAGATAAACTATAAGGGTATACATTTATAGATTGGATCTCTTGATGAGATTTCCTAGTTTGCTGTAATTTAAGAATAATAAATCATTAACAAAACATTAATAAAATCATTTATATAAGAATGTTTATAAAAGTTTACATTGCCCTTACCAGAAATGACTCTTTTTTTCTACTTTCAAAAAACTATCTCCATGTGTCTTCATCTATAAAAGGATATATACGACATGGATTGTCATGACTCCTATTACCATAAATGAAATCAGATGAGAGGGTTGATTTGAAATCCCTCCATCTCCTAGCATCCAACGATAAGCATTTCTTCTTGACTCCTCCAGTGTCAGGAATATCAAATGTCATCTGATAAAGAAGAGTTTAAACATATTATATATACTAGAAACATTAAAAGAATGGTCAAACAATGACAAAAGATCTTACCAAAATCGTCTCCCACAACTGAGAGATAATCGCTTTATCCACACCTCTCCATTCATCATATAGAATGCTTACTTTGGTCTTAGCCAGAGTTGCAACAAAACTCTTAAAATCTTTGGCATTCGGACCTCTAGGAATATCATCATCATCATCAAACTCAACTACTATCCTCTGATCCTGTGTACGGGCAAGTGATAATTTTGGTAAACGTGTGCACCCACATTTACCAACCTTTGAACTCTTTGTCGTAATAGGAGCATGTGAATGTTCATCCCCAGAGGTATGACCAGAAATATGCTCCTCTCCAGAATCATGTGGTTGATCATCTGAATGATATGTCATTATCCTTCAAATCAAAAAAACATACGTCAGTTCACAAATATACAAATTCAAATATTTTAATACTACTGTAATCAGAAAATAGAAAAGTGTACTAGGTTACATAATAGTAAACATTGGTAATATGGTAAGCATGTTAAACAATGGTAAAGATGGTAAAGATGGTAAAGATGGTAAAGATGGTAAAAAATGGAAAAAATGGTAAACCTGGTCAACATTGTAAACATGGTAATGTAATTGTTAGTGAACAAATATACAAATTCAAATATTTTAATACTAATGTAATCAGAAAATAGAAACGTGTACTAAGTTACATAATAGTAAACATTGGTAATATGGTAAGCATGTTAAACAATGGTAAAGATGGAAAAGATGGTCAAGATGGTCAAGATGGTAAAAATGGTAAAAATTGTAATCCTGGTAAACATTGTAAACATGGTAAAGTAATTGTCAGTGAACAAAAATAAGCATTTTAAAATTCATGTAATGGTTATAAACTTGATAAAGTAAACTAAACAAAATTAAAACAAACAAAAATATATACTTATTTTATTTTAAAACATGTTTTAATAAATAAAAAACATACAATATCAAACATTTATGGAAAAAATAAATGTAAACAAGAAATAAACATATGTTACCTGTAATTTTAGGAATGTACAGACAGATTGTTTTCCCAAATTCCTTCGTCGTGATCGTTCCTTATGGCACAAACTATGTCTTCAACATGATCGTCATTATGTTCTGTTAATATTTCCATTGAAGTAGGGATCTCACATAAATCAGCATATTCATCAAGTTCATCCTCACCAACATATTGTTTTTCCCCTGTAAAACAACAGCCCACTGCGTATCTGATTGATCTACTACATAAAAAATTTGTTTTTCATGTGTTGTCATTATAAAAGAATCAGCTGTGTCTTCCAATCTATTCAGATTAACATGTGTCATTCCAAATTCATCGTGTCTGACACTGTTGTTACCGTTAAACCATTTACAGTTAAAAACTGGAACTTTAATTTTAAAGTAATCAACCTCCCATATGTCTTCAATCACTCCATAATATGCATTTGATTCAGAAATTGGGTTTCTGTCCTTAGCACTCGAAAAATGCATTGCTTCTGCAAACACCAATACACCACTATTCTGAACTGCACTTCTGTTGTCCTGAGCTTTTGTATGAAATGTATAACCATTAATGTCATAACCAGACCATGTTATCACATTTAAACATGGACCACCCACTATCCATTTTAATTTCTCTGATACATCTGATCTAACAAGCAAAGACTTTTTAATCCATGAAAAAAAGGTTTTGTTGTGCTCATTCAAAATCCACATTTCATTCTTCTTTGGATGACATTGTTTCAACTCATTAATATGCAATGTGATATATGGTGGGGCATCAGCTATGTTATTCAAGATGTATGATTCTAACTTATTCATCTGTTCAGCTGACAATGATTTGACTTTCATGCAGCGAATCCCCTTTCCCTCATTATTAACTCGTTCATAGTGAGATGGAGGAAAACCTGTGTGTTGCGCCGCATCCAAGTAGCTCATACAAAACTCTGCTACCTCCTTAGAAATATACTTTTCAATAATGGAGGCTTCAGGTCGATATAGATTTTTAACATACCCCTTTAATATTTTCATATACCTTTCAAAAGGATACATCCAACGAAGATATACAGGTCCACAAAGCATTATTTCTCGAACCAGATGAATCATTAAATGAACCATTATATCAAAAAAAAGTTGGAGGAAAATACATTTCCAATTGAAAAAGTATAAAAATTTCATCCTTTTCCAAAATGTTCAAAGCATTCACATTAATCGCCTTGTTACAAATTGAATTGAAAAAATAACACAACTTCATTATAGTCTTTCTGACACGAATGGGAAATATTCCATGCAATGAAACTGGTATAATTTGTTGCATCATGACGTGACAACCATGTGATTTCATACCTATCAACTTCAAGTCCTTCAGTGAGACAAAATTTTTTACATTAGAAGAATAACCTTAAGGCACTTTGGTATCATGAAGACACTGACATAAGCTAATTTTCTCCCTCTTCGATAATGTATGACAAGCCGGGGGAAGAAATGTTCGTCTTCCTTTAGGAGTGGGAGCTAACTCCAAACGTATTCCCATTGATAGTAAGTATAATCTTGCATTCAACCCATCTTTACTCTTTCCTTTAATATCTATCAATGTTACAATCAAAGAATCATAGATATTATTCTCCACGTGCATGACATCAATATTATGTTTAACTTCATGATACCTCCAATATGGTAGCTCAAAAAAATGACCTTTTCTTCCAAATATATCTATCATTACCAGATTTCTGTGTCTTTCCCAATGTCACGTCAAGGTTTTTCACCCTCTCAAAATACAGATCAGGGGATATAGGTTTTGGAGCAGTATCAAATTCTTGTGAGCCATTAAATCCCTTTTTTAGTCTTCTATAAGGGTGTTCCATAGGCAAAAACTTTCAATGACCCATGTACACTGTTTTCCTCCCATGATGTAATTAACAATAGGACGTCTGTTGTTCGCAAATTGGACATGCTTTATTCCCTTTAACACTGTATCGAGACAAATTTCCATACGCTGGGAAGTCATTTATAGTGAATAGAAGCACTGCATGCAGTTGAAAATATTCCATTTTATAAGAATCATACACCCTAATACCATCAGCCCATAACAGTTTCAAATCATCAATCAACGGTGACAAGTAAACATCAATATCATTACCGGGTTTCTTTGGAACAGAGATCATTGTACTCAGCATGACATATTTGCACTTCATACAAACTTCGGGAGAGAGGTTGTAAATTACCAATAAAACAGGCCATGAACTATGTGTGCTACTGAGTGTTCGGTATGGATTCATTCCATCTGTGCACAACCCTAGTCTGAGATTTCTTATTTCATTTCCAAATGTAGAATACTGCGCATCAATTTTCTTCCATTGTGGACAATCAACTGGATGAAATATTTTTCCATCACATACCCGCTCTTCAGCAAGCCATCTTAACCTTTTTTCATCATGTGAATTAGCAAATAAACGTTTGAAAAGATTAATTATAGGAAGATACCAAAATACCTTTGAAGGGAGCTTTGTAATCTCTACATCACCCTGTGATTTTTCTTTCACCTTATACCGTGATGTCCCACATTTTGGACACTCTGACAGAAATTCATATTCCTTCCTATATATAATGCAGTCATTCGGACAGGCATGTATTTTCTTGTATCAAATCCCATCGGGCATAATATTTTCTTGGCTTTGTAATGTGAATCTTGAAGATCGTTATCTTTTGGAAGAATGTCTTTCATCAATTGTAGCAGCTCTGTAAAACTTCTGTCACTCCATCCATGCTTCGCCTTCAGGTTAATAAATCTTAACACCGCCGACAGAACCGTAAAATCTGTACAACCGGAATATAATGGTTTTTCATCATCACCATATAGACGTGCAACTGTCAGTTCTATCTCAATTTGTTCTGCTACAATATCGCGAATCATTTCTTCAATTCCATCGGAGTTACCATCTTGCGAATCATCATCATCAGTGACATTCCGTCCAGTTTCACCATGCCAAATCCAAGGGCTGTAACTCAGATTGAAACAATGACATATCAGATGATCTTTTATCTCTATACTTTTCAACTTCTTCATATTCAAACATTTCAGGCATGGACAAAAAAAATGTCACTACTTGGAACATTTCGTTTTGAAAATTCCAAAAAGGCGTCAACACCTTCCTCAAATTCATTGCTCATTCGATGTGCCGTAATCCAACTTCGACTCATTATTACCTATAACAAATATCAACAAAAAATATATATTTTTAAGATAAGACAAATACATGTTTATATGAAAAAAATCATAATTTGAATGTAAAAAAATTTAAAATATAAAACAAATCTATAGGTATTTAAAAAAATATGCTTGAATATTATTTTTAAAACAAAATATAGTTAGATGTAACAGTTTTAAATTTCATTTAATCAAACAAAACCATGACGCCTAATGATTCTCCAAATAAAATATACATCAATAAAACATAAACAAAATGATTTTTATCTGGAATAAGTGAATATGATCAGATGATACCCATTGATAATAATCTCATGCCAATATAATAATAAACATGTTAAAATATAGGAATACCTAATGGAGCATATAACATGTGTTATTCATGCTTGTTGTTCAATCATTATGATCTAAAGTACTCAACACTTTCAAGTGCCAAAATCTTGAATGTAGTAGTAGTTTTCATAAGTACCCAACACCAAATAGCTATACATCGTAAGTGTCATGTTAGAAATATGAATATAGACCATTTGTTTTATGTTTAATAATATTGTCATATTATCTGATCATTCTGATTATATATTAGAATTACTATATCCTTTTGATCCGATATATAATCTAAGGACATTAATATTTCTTTAGAAAAAGTAATGTTGATATCATGGTAATGTAAAAAAAAGTATATGTCGAACTATATATATGTAATACCAATAAAAAAATACATATGTGTTTGGCCTGGGTTTCACACATAAAACAACTCATCTCCCAGAATAACTTTTTGAATCATCCTACATAATACTTATTGTTATAACTTAGGGAATGAAAATAATAATAGTTTTGATTTACGATACTCATTATGGGTAAACATGATATATATAAATATAATATCTAATCTCATAAAAAGATATCCATGGGGGTATAAGATCATACACAAAGCACATGATCAAAAAGATAAGTGAAATAGTTCTATATAATCATAGATCATAAAACCTGAGTCCAAGTATAACAATTTTAGCATAACATAAGACATGATTTATATGATAGTGGGAACATGATTTAAAAAACCTTATTCACAAGATCACAACATTGGTATGTAGAATAACATAAGAATGTGGCACAAAAATAATCATATAAGTCATAACATATGTCAAGGGAAAACATAGTTTCATTCACCTCATATTGGGATATGTTAATCACCTTTCCTATAATTTATTATAATATTTCTTACAAGACACATCACATAACACATTGGACATGGTATAACCATCTGTATCCCATATTGATCTATGATATATAATGCATTGTCGAATGCATTAGAAGGATATTATGCACCCAAATGTCACATAATAAATAACCATATATATGGGTGAATCATGATCATCAAATCATTTATAACACTTTCATAGATCAATTAACTAACAAAAATGAAATGGGATCATAATTGTTTTTACAAAACATAATAATTATTAATACATAAAAATGTGTTTGGATGGTAAGATAAGATAATATACCTAATTCAATCTAATTATCGTTAAATTATTTCTACCTAGATAGAAAAGACCTTTATAAAAAATATAATTTAACTTGAGAAGGAAAAAAATTACCCTTTACCGTTTTTATAATGAAAAATCTGAAAAGGATGATAATAATATTTAGGTATTATAATTTTTTTATGAATTATTAATAATAAAAGAAATCACCTCACTTGGTTTTGTTGAAAATCGGACATACCATCGTATTCAAGAAATCAGATACACTTTTCATGAAAAGGTCCATCATTTTTAGGAGATGACTGAAAGAAGAAATGTATTATCAGACTCACCATGAGTCCAGAATGAAATATTTGATTGTAATAGGTATGAATTGATATTTTTATGAATGCAGATGAAAACAGATGATGGTTTTCTTATCTAAGAGTTCCAAAAATCATAATTTTTTGAAAAAATATTATGATGTAAGAATGTTGAATGAAATTTTAAGGATAGGTATTACCGATTGTACCTGGTCCAATTTCATACATGAAAATCATTTTCTGGACAATCATATTGAAAATATGATTTTAAGAAAATAAGTGCTACCAATCTTCATCCAGAAAGACACATTCCAGCTAAGTAGGAAATAATAATGTTGCTGGAAGAATGGAACGTTACAGTACCACCCATTATTTTTCAGATTTTGCTGAAGCTAATCCTCAATGTTTTAAAATTAATTATTCTTTCTAAATGATTCAATAATTTGAATGGTTGTGAAGTCAAATATCTATGTTCTCATGGTCATAGTAATATTTTTATAAGATATTGATTTATTTAGATACTTAAGAGGTTGCACGTAATGAAGCTGCTGGTATTCATATAGATCAATATAGCGATCATATTCGAGTTGTTACTGATTCGTATTTCAGAAGAAAAGATGAAGTATAAGTGGTTTAAGAAGCTTTAATGAATCTACTTTTTCATTGTACTATAGAATCGTAAAGCATATATCAGAATGAAAATCTAGAATAAGAGTTTAAAATAGTCGTATCCAAAATACACCTTCTTGAATGTTGCGAGTTGAATGTTGCAAGTTGAATGTTGCAAGTTGAATGGACATAATAACCATTTGCAATAACAAAAAATTCCACGAGATTAAAAAACGAACGAAAATCACATCAAGAATCGAAACAAAAATGAATGAAATAAATTCGTGGAAGGCTTACTTGAATGTCGCGAGTTGAGATGATAGATCCGAGAGGAGTGAAGAAGATAAACAATGAAGCCAAAATGAGTTTAATGCAGGCAATCGACGAGCCGATTAGGGTTTACCGCGCGAGAGAGAGACGAGCCTGCGATTATAAATCGAAAAATCGTAAATGAAAGAACACAGGCTTTAATTTTTTTTAAATGTTTTATAACGTCGGTTATTATATAACCGACGTTATAAACTATTTTTTAGCTTTTTTACATCGGTTATCTTAAAACCGACGTAAAAAAGCTCCCGCGCTTTGGTTTTTTACGTCGGTTATTTTATAACCGATGTAAAAAAAGAGATATCTACGGGTTTTTTACGTCGGTTTCCAAATAACCGACGTAAAAAAACCCGATATCTACGCGTTTTTTACGTCCGTTATTTGGTAACCGACGTAAAAAACCCCCTGCGCATTGGTTTTTTACGTCCGTTATAAGATAACTGACGTAAAAACCCAACAGGCGCGATTTGTAATGTCGGTTATTAAAATAACCGACGTGAAAAATCTACTCGCCGCATTTTTACGTCGGTTATATATAACCGACGTAAAAAATGGTGACGTAAAAAACGATTTCTACACTAGTGGATATTTTTTATACAAGATACATGAACTATGAATTCATTGTAATTCCTTTTAGACTCACTAATTCAACATCAGTATTCATGGACTTGATTAATAGAGTCTTTAGATATTACCAAGAAAAATTTCTGGTAGTCTTTATAGATGATATTTTAACTTACTCCAAAACCAAGGAGGATCATGAGAACCATCTCTGAACTGTACTGTAGACCTTGCGAAAGGAGAAGCTCTATGTAATGTACGAAAAGTGTGAGTTCTTGTTGAAGGAGGTATCATTCTTGGGCCATATCATCTCATGAAATGGGATATATGTGGATCCCTACCATACAAATGCAATTGAGGTATGGCTGAGGCCAACATCGATAACAGATATTCGTAGATTCTTAGGGTTAGCTGGATATTATCACCGATTTTTAAAAAACGATGTCATGATTTTCAACCCTCTTACCAAGCTAACTCGAAAGGGAGTAATGTTTTCTTGGTTTGATTAATGTGAAGAGAGCATCAAGGAGTTGAGAAGAGGATAATCACTACGCGCTTTCTCACACTACCCACAAGTGGAGATATTTTTGTGGTATTTATCAATGCTTCAGGGATTTGGGTTGTGTGTTGAATCCAAATGATAAAGTGATAGACTACACCTCATGG
The DNA here is from genome assembly GCA_963277665.1 of Viscum album. NCBI lineage: Eukaryota > Viridiplantae > Streptophyta > Magnoliopsida > Santalales > Viscaceae > Viscum > Viscum album. The sequence continues at coordinate 23,052,804 of OY728132.1, read as the reverse complement.
TAGATGAAAGTCCATGAGAAAAACTATCCCACGTATGATCTGGACTTGGCGAATGTGATCATTTCATTGAAAATCATGGGTCATTATCTCTATGTGGATATGTGTGAGATATATACTAATCAAAAGAGACTCAAATATATATTCAAGAAAAAAATAACCTAAAATGCACAAACAAAGATGAATAGATTTCATCAAGGATTATGACTGCTCAATACACTATCGTCCCTCTAAGAATAACAAGGTGGCACATGCTCTATTTTGAATGGATACTACGTCTTTATCAATGATGAGAATTGAAAAGGATCCAATAATCATAGATTTGATGAGTATGGACATGAGAATCATTATGGGAGGAACATAATAAATCCTTTCTCATATGTTTTTTCAACCATCCCTCATAGAGAAAATAAAAGATGCTCATAGAAAGGATGTGGAAATTCTAAAAGGGTAGAAGTTATCAAAAATGGGAAATCCTCAAAGTACGTGGTTGATAAGGATCAAATTGTGATATTTGAGTGCCAATTATGTGTACCATAACATCCATAGATAGAGAAGGAGCATCTGGATGACCCACATAGCTCAACTGTCTTTATTCAACTGGGAAGCACAACGATGTATCATGATCTCTAAGAAAAATTTTCTATGGACAATGAGAAAAGAGAGATTGCAGAATATACAACAAAGTGCATGTATATCTATAAGTGAACACTGAGAGGAAAAATTATCAGGGTATAATTCAACCACTACCCATACCAACATGGATGATGGATAACATAGCCATGGACTTTTTCACTAGACATCCAAGGACATCTATAAGAAACCACCCTATTTGGGTCATTATGTATGGTCTTACAAAGACAACTCACAATATCATGATTCAGGAGGACATATCATTGGAACAAACTTCACTTATTTACATCAAATATGTGGTAAGTTTTCATGGAGTACCACCATATACTGTATCCAATCATGATTCGAGATTCACCTCGCAGTTCGGGAAAGGCCTCCAGCATGCTCTAAGCACTATACTGAACTTTAGTTTGTCCTGTCATGCTCAAACTGATGGACAATCTGAGTGAACTGTTCTGAAACTAGAATATTTGTTAAGATCATGTTCTATGGAATTCAAATGAGGATGGTAACAACATCTTCCACTGGTTGAATTCTCCTACAATAACAGTTTCTAATAGAGAATCTGAATGGCACCATATAAAGCCCTTTATTGGAAAAAGTAGAGAAGACTTTTGTGTTGGGATAAAGTCAGTGAGAATAAGCTGCTATGACATGAAATGGTCTATGAAATTGTAGAGAAGGTGAAAACCATTCGACATCATATCAAGGCAGCTCAATGTTGATAGAAGATTTATGAAGACAACTATTGATGAGACCTTGAATTAAAAGTTGGAGACATGGTATTTCAACACATATCTCAGTGGAAGGTCATGATATTTTGTAACAAATGGATGTTTAGTTCTAGGTACATCATCCCCTTTGAGATTCATGATCGTATTAGGGATGTGGCCTATCGAATAGAAGTTCCACCTACCATGGAAAAAGTACATGATGTATTTCATTTATCTCTCTTAAGTATGTACATACCAGAAAATTCAAATTTACTCTCTTCAGAGGTCATACAAATAGAGGATGATATTTCTTACGAGGATCAACCAGTGAAGATTTTAGATCATAGGTAAAAAGTTATATGAAATAAGATGTTTCCCCTAATCAAGGTGGTGTGGCAAAACCACATGTTTGAAGAAGAGATGTGGGAATAAGAAGAACTGATGAAGCAGAGTTACCCACATCTATTTTATTGTGAGAAAAATAAATTTCATGGGAGAAATATCTTAAGTGGGGAAGTCTGTAATGACCTAAACTATTATTAAAAGAAATTCATCTTGATCTAATAAAATGTATTATTATGTAAAATGCATATATAAAATGTAAAGTTCATTGGTTTTATGTTTTTGGATTTTTAAAACACCATTATGAATTGTGACCATTGCTAATATAGCTGTTGAATAGTGATCACATTATTAGTATAAATATAGGGCTTTAACCAATCTAATTTATTCAGTCAAAGGAAATGATGGCCTCATCCAGTAGACTTCCCTCATACGAAGCCCATTTTTTGGAGCTCAGAATGAAGGAGTTATCATTAGGCTTCACTCTTGACCAATCCCAAGAGGAGCTTGAATACGTTAACCTTGACCGGAACAGCCTACGGGAGATGTGGAAATCGATAGAGATTACCACCCGAGCGATGTTATTCGAGACACCCCAAGAGTCTGTCACCATCATGCACCTTACCCTAAGGTATTATGTGGCTGTTTTAAGGGATTATGTAACAAGACCCTGGAATTATTATTTTGTACATTATTTTTTTATATAATAAATAATGTACGTTCATTTTATTATTATTACGTTGTAAATTGTTTTTAAAGAAAAAATAGTAATTTTTTTGTTAATGTTAAACTGAAGAATCTATTTTGATAAATTAATGGATTTTTGAATTAAATAATATTTTAATAGAATTTTATTATTACTAAATTACTTTTTATTATGTATAAATTATCGTATAATTTTTATGAATACAATTGTAATTTTAATTATGGTTTGAAATCTATTTTTTGTCAAAACTAATGATTTTTTGATAAATGTATGTATTTATTTTAAATGTGAAAATTAACATATTAAGAAAACTATTTAGATAAAATGAATATTATATTTTGAATCAGGAATTCAAAATTATCAAACGGTGATTTTTTCATAATTCTCTGAGGGAGTCGAATTTTTGGGTAAAAATTAAATAATTTTTAAATATCTAATGTTTTTATTACACAATAAAAACCGAATAGTGATTTAATAAAATAAAATAAACATTATTTTCAGCCAATATATGTTTTACCATTAAAAAATGTGATTTTAAGATTGTTTGATTTATTATACAAAGCATTAGTGGACCCTGTAAGGCTTATAAAACATTTTAGCTTTTTAAATTAATTTACTAGGGAGTGTGACTCACCTCCACATAAGAAGCCCTATTATTTTAAGAATATTGGCCATTGGACTTATAAAATTTTGTTTTCCAGTTCCCTTTATCAAAAACCATGGGCTGGTTTGTGTTTTTTTGAATTTGTTGTGTGGTGTCCCAAACCTAAATAATGTAGAATTCACTCTTATTTCTAATATAAACCCACCCAAGCTCACACTTCCTCTTCACTCAAAGCGTTTGGAGTTTGTAAAACATCTTCCCTCATCTCTCTAAAATCCTCCCAAGGCTCCCCAAGCTCACAAGAATCATCTCTCAATCCCCTTCCAAGCCTTTTCCATCACACATCCATGTAAGGTATTCCTTCTTTTCTCATTTTATCGAAGTTTATTAATACTGTTATGACCTTTTAATCTCAATTGTAAATATTGGGGTATGGTTTCGCACCTCCCCCATACTTCCCTATTTAGTTTTGAATGATGAGAGACCCATTTAATACTCATTAATTCCTCCCATGTACTCCCGTTACAATCCCAAAATTCTGTTCGAAATTTCTCTCACCTCATTTACATTCATGACATTATTTTGTATTATGAATCCAAATTCCATTACTCATACTGGGACATGTATCTATAAGAACCCCTTAGAGTCTATTTCATGTACATATTATGAGACACCCCTTTCACACCCATCATCTATTTTTATTAATTCTTATGTCACACCGTTATACTGTTGAAATTACACCACATTTTTCCAAGCCAAAGTCATTGGGTTGTAAATACCATGCCCATTTCTCTATCGGGGGTATCCACCATTATGAACATTTAATTATTGATTATATAGTTTCATTTATTAATTCCACACTACATTATCTTGTAATAGAAGATGATGTTTAATGAATCCATGTTTTATCATCTATGTTGCACACTTATGCATGAAATTAAATGTTTAAAAAGGGTGTGCCCTCATAGAGCTCCAATGCATTGGGTAAAGTATAATATCATGATACGTCATGTCAAATTTGTGTTGACTAATTATAATTCATGTGTAATGTGGGTTTACTTGTGATTCATGGGGAATGAGGGTTTAATCATGCTTCATGACCAACGTGGGTTTCCCCATGTGATTCCATGTTTATTCCCTTACTAGGTTTTATATCTCACCCCTTTCTTATGTTTGTCCTTAGGTTATCCCGTGAAATGTTATGTATGAAGGAATCTATGGGTCATTTAATAAACGTTTTCAATAACATGTCATGTTTTATGATTTAATTAGTTATGTAATGTTCCTAATCCCCAATGACACTAGAACTATCGATCTTCTATGTAGTATCAAGTGAAGGTTTTATGTAATAAATTTTTTTTAAGTGAGAAATAAAAGAAGGGTAATTATAACACCAGAAAGGGAGGAATTGGTAGGGTTGGGAATGCTGGATGGAAGAGGACCACATAGGAAAAGTGCACCGCTGGTGGTGGTGGCTGGCTAGGAGAGGGAGTCGGCACTGGTACACACCAAGCAGGGGGTCCAGGGCTGGTTTAGAGGAGGTTGGGTAGGTGGATAAGGCCGAGGAGGCACTGGATGGGGTGGCCGGTAGAGGTCAAGGCTGGAGTAGGGGAGAGCGCCCAAGTGGAGGGGTCCTGGTCATTCACCACACATGGTAATAGTGCATAAGGGGAGCCGACCAGGGAGGTTGTGCTGCATGATCTGCTACGCACTGGGAGTGTAGTCTAGGGGAAGCATCTATGAATAGAGGAGGGTTGTTGGAAAATATCTTAGTAAAGCCAGGTGTGGGGGAAGGATAAAGTGGGGGCGGAGCCCACCCTTATGGTATAAAAAAGTAAAAAGAAACATTTATAATAATAATAATTATTATAATTATAATAAAATAACAATAACAGAAATAATAATAATAATAATAATACTAATAATAATAAAAAATATAATAATAATAATAATAAAATATATCTTAACAACAGTTCAAATTAATCTTAATTTGAATTGAAATATTTATGATAACAATAATAATAATTCCCTACAATAACAAAAATAATTATAATTATAATAATAACATAAAAATAAAATTATTTGTAACACTTGTTTCATTTTTTTAATAGTAAAATTAATAACATTTTTAATAGTAAACATTTTAATAACCATTTTGAACAAAAGTAGTTAATATTAATTATAATAATAATAATAAGATTCTAAATATTAATAATAACATTAATAATAAAAATAAAAATTATAAATGACATAAAAATTAACATACGATTTAAATCACACAATTTACTCATAATAAATTGTTTTTCGATGAAAGACCATTCATACAGTTATCTGGGCGAATATGTATGGTTTCCAAAACATTTTTCACACATGCATCCAATGATGTCAATCCCAAATTATGCAATTTTAACATAAAATTAAAATAAATTGTTCGTGACTCAACCCGAACACAAACAAATTTATATAAAGTCCAAAGGAATATAAAAATAAAATAAATGCATAGGTCGAGGTGTGAAACTTTTCCCCACCATAACTCTTTCCATCCCTAGAAAGCCACAAAACCAACCAGCCAATCGATCAACACCTAAGGATTCCAAACAAACCTGATCTAACCACATAACCCAAGGAAATATCATCAACCACCAATGGGACTCAACCTCATTTCCCGAAATAGACCACCAACAGAGGGGAGGCCTAAATGAACTCCCCACCATAATAATTCAACTAGCATCTTGTAACCATTTAAGATTAAACTCAATGAGACCCATGGTGGGTATCCCACCATAATGAACCATCTAAAAACCAACCAAAAGTAAATCTAAATTGAACTTGAACAAGGCCTTACCCTAGTTAAAAGGAATACAACAAGAACATTTAAATCACTCACTCCTGTAAGAAAAACATAAGAATTGAACTAAAAACTCCGCATGAACCAAAAACCCTCAACCCATGAGATGGGAGGAAGGGCCCAAGGATTGGATCAATAAAACAATTGTAGAAAACTACTCATGACTCATCAATTTGGGATTAACACAATCCAAAGCTATAACTAATTCAAATTTATGGTCCACGCAAGGCCACTAATCGGAAAATCACATCTAAAAGGAACAATTTCAGACATTGCATGAGGGATAACTTTATCCCAGACTTTTCAACAAGAGGAAATTTATAACGACATGTAAACCGGAAAATAAATGATAAAACTGTCCCTCAGTAATGATAGAGTACCAACCATAACCAACCACCTTAAAATTCCTCTAGGGTTCCTGACTACACACCATCTTCACTCCGAGGCCTTTTGGCTAGAGCTACGATGGATGAAGCATTTCTTACCTTATAGTCAGGTTCTGATAATCTTAATAAGGAACATACATCTTTTGATCTGACATAATAAAGGAAATGATTTAAAAATTATATCCACAATTGTATTGAAAAACAAAGTTCATCAAAAGACCCCCGACATTCTCATACATTTCAAAACCCAAAACACCATATGTATAACTTCCACGAAACAATATTCCTTACACTAAAAGGAAAATTACAAAATAACCTGTAAAAAGAAACAATATAGAACATCTCTTCTGAGAACTTCCTCTGTGATGCTTTTTAGAAATGCCTTGAAAGAATTGTTGTAAGTGACTCAAACGTCCAAAATCATGACAGGGATTAGAAGCATTTGAAAATGACAAATTTTGGTTACCCATCTTGCCACATTGATAACATAAAAGGATATATTACTATGAATAGGTTGATAAAAGATCCTAAGGAATTTCTATTGCACGACTTTCTCCATTGGCATGTGATCACTTACTCCTCTTCTTATTGGAAATCTCCCCATCGCTCCTAGGAATTTTAGGATGGAGGACTACCTCATGAACTCCCTCCATCATGAATTCAAACTGAAAAGATTGTATCACCTCATTGGAAAATGAAGTTATGTTAGAATCTTACACATTCGAATATAGATAGGGGTCCAAAGACACTTCAAAATGTCGAGCCTTCATGGATTCATCTATGGAATTCATTGAATCATAAGGTGATAGCTTCATGAAGCACTGGAAATAATCCAAAAAAGGATTGTCACCCTACTACAGATAACACATCTCTATCCCATCTCCCACCCTTTATTTCTCATAGAAATACTTATGAATGAACAAATCCTTGAAAAAATCCAATGTAAGCTCTTAATAGGGCTTGTTTCAAGACACTCACATGAACCAAATCCATAGTGACCCTTAAAGCCTAAAGGTTTCAAAATTGACCTTCAAAGACTCCGGAATATCAATGTGGTTAATGTATATTTCAATGTTTCAAATTCACTCCTCCACTATAGGAGGGTCTACTTGACCATAATAGATATGTGTATCTGGCTTCCAAAACTCAAGAATAAAATCCATAGGTTAATCAATCACACTACGATCACCCATCAATGCTTATAAGGGATAATAACTCAACAAGAAATATCAAGAACCCCATCAAGGCCATCTCAATAAATAAAATTCTTCAAAATAAGACACCACATAGATGAAAATATATAAACAGAAGAAAACAGTCCATCGTGACATTAAAAAATTAATTTTAAAAACATCATTAATTTAAAACAATCTTGGTTGGTTAAAGCCCTTCCATTGGTATTATATAGAGTATCACTCACATGAATGTTTCTGTGACACAACATGAATCTATCCACCATTCCATACATCCATTAATATTCCAACATAACACTATGCATTTGATCACCCATAGGTAAACCAAGGAAAAAGAAAACATTATTTTCAAAGAACAAATCATTCACCCCATTTATTTTAAAATAACTTCCAAATTAAACATGTCATTTAAACCAACAATTATTCAAAACCATGTTTTTTCTAATTCAACAACTTTTAGAAGTCACAGGATACCAAAAAAAAACTCAAACTTGGAACTAGTATCAGTGGGTGGTTTGACCATATGGTTGGTGGCTATATGTCAAACACTCTACTGGCGTCGAGAGCCTTCTAAAACCATGCCCCTTGCTCCACATATATTTTCAGGACATGCAGATCATGAAGACTATTATACCAAATCACTTTTTTCTTATCCCAATATCAAAACAAATCCTAGAAACACCAAAGAAACTAATTAAACTGGAATTACCATGGAAGACCGATGATCAGCATGAGAAAGATTTCACGATGATCTTCTTGCACCTACCCCTCAAGTACTGGCAATCCTACTCCTTCTATCATGATATCCCAAATAACAAAGGTTACAATAAAAAGTGAGTTCTAGTAAGATTAGACCTCCATTGATACCAATTTTTCATGAACTAACCCAGCTTGACCCTGAAACGGTCACTCGAGTCAACCCGGCACAGGTCATGAGAGGCGTTCCTAATCCTCCCAGGCTAGCAACAAGCGCCAGGGAATCAATAGAGATGAAGGGAAAAATTTTTACCAATAAAGCTAATCGAATGTAGAGGAAATAATAAAGAGCAGTGCAGAATAAACAAAACTAATAAAACAATTAAACAAGAACTAAGAAAAAAACTAACAGAATGGGAAAACACTATCTCTGTGTGACCTCGCAGCCAATCTCCTACTCAAAGATCAAGGGTATCCAAAGGCAATCACACCCAAGAAATAGACTGCACAAAAACTAAAACAAAAACTAACTATAGACATGAGTATTAAAATTCAGAAGGATTTCCTGATATCTATTCCCAACGCAGTACCTATAAAATTAAGAAACACAATTTCAAGGTTGAACTAAAATCCCTATAATTAAGTTTTTTCAAATATATTACATAAAAATAACGTTAGAACCATGTCCACTTACCATTTTCAAATCTAGATTGTTTTCATTATTGTCAATGAGATTTTCAATGGGAAAGTGATGTTTACATTTTCATATTTGTACAATGAGGACAAAACACATTCATTTAAAAACCATTTCTAGAAAACTAATAAAAACTAATCACCACTATTCAAGAAAACAATACACAAGAATCTACAATTGGGGTCACACATCATGTAAAATTTAGGCACCCATACATGCATCATAATCACTACTGCAAGTAACAAATGTCAAATAGACATGGGTAAACCTAGGAGATCAAGAATAATCAAGAAGACACCAATACATGAGACCTCATCCCTATTGATATGTCAGAGATTATGAAATCAAAACACTCAAATGCTTGGTTATCCTTTATTAGGAAGGATGAGGGAAAATTCCCTGGCAATGAACCCAAACATATCTTCCTACTATCGGCCACTATTAAGTACCATAACCTACTAGTGCAACAGTCATTCTTAGAATATTCTCTCAATATGTTAGGTTACAATGTCTCAAGTACGTAGAAAGTGGGTGAGCCAACTAATGCCATCTGAGCATCCAACCAAAATATATATAATAATAATAATTCACAATGGGTCTCACCCCGATTATCCCGTAGGAATATTCTAATTCATTAAAATAAAACAATTATAATGGGTTCCAACCAAAGAACCCTAACATTAGATTTTGAGAATCCCCTAACAAGTACCTCCCACCCATTACATACAACATAGGAATGAGGAACATCCAACAGGGGTTTTCAAAATGAACACTTTTCACAAATTTCACAAAATGGCCAAAAGGGCCCTTAGACATTCACAAAAAAAACCTTTTCTCAAAATGAAAACAGTTTTTCAAAAGTGGTGTCAGGAACCCCATTTCCACTCAAAAAAATTCCTAACCATTATTCAAAAAAAATTCCATCAAACTAATTTAATATCCATAACTACTCCTTTTAATTTAAAATCATTTAAAACATTTTTTACAAAACCCACTTTAACCAACACACACACAATCACTGTTTACAATGGGGTGAGCACTCACCAAAACACTTTGAAAACCAAAATTCATTCCTTTATAAATACCAAACCATTCTAGAAACCATATAAAGAACCAGAAACAAAATTTTTCAAGATGTAAACACATTGATAAATCCAAACCCACCATATATAAAATCCCACTTTACCTATAATATCCAACCAAGTACTTTAGATAGGTAAAAAAGAAAAATAAAGATCAAGACATTAAATATTTATCAGAAAAAATTATTTAATACAAAACAATGTATAACAAAAACCTCATCCCTTAACTTTATCCCTTTTGTAAAACCATGTTTAAAATATCACTATTCATGTGATAATTGGAAGAGAACAATTTACTAGACAAGTAAAGTGTACACTTTTATCAAGACACGGCAATTCAACACAAAACATGGTATACAATATAATTTTACACACTATACAATTATTATAGTGATAAAACAATAAAATTCAGATTGTAAATAAGCTGAAAATACCATAAAATAATTAATCTTAAATTAAAAAGGTGCATTCAAGGGGAAACTAACCTCAAGATCAAATTTCAATGACAACACAACCTCAAAAATGCCCAGTGTGGGTTATTAAATCCTAAAACTATCAATAAAAAACCTTAATCAACAAAAACCTCTAATGAAAAAATGGTAAAAAATGAAACAATTTGATGAATCAAATGGAAGATGAATGAATTGGATAAATTATGGTTTACTGGCCAGGTAGGGGAAACACGCTGCACCAGTAGGAGGCCAGTGGTGATTAACTGGTGCAAGGGCCGTGCAAGGGGGTGGGGCAACGACAAGGGTGGAACTGGTAGGGTGAGGCACATAGGATGGAGGAGGAACACAGAAGAAAATTGTGTTGCTAGTGGTGGTGGCTGGAATTGAGAGGGAGGCAACACTGCTACACACCAAGAAGGGGGGTCGAGGGCTAGTCGGGTGGATGTAAAATAAGAGGATATGGATGGGGAGGCACCAGTTGTGGTGGTCATTGGAGGTCTAGGCCAGAGCAGGGGGAGAGATCACTGAGGAGAGGGTTCCTGGTCATGCACTGCCCCTGGGAATAATATAGAGACCCGAATCTTGACGTACATGGACATTACATTAATTTTGCGGAATACTTAGTACATAAAAAAACACACACACAAGGATCGTAATAGTTTAGTGTCTTTGGAAACCCGGAATATAATATTCTAATCATGTTGAAAGATCTTCAACATCTCCAATAATGATCTTCCTTTTTTTACCTAAAACCTTTCTTTATTTCTTGGGGAAAAGAAAACATAAAAGGGTGAGCTCAAATGCTCAGAAAGGTTAAACAAAATAAATATCAATCACATCATATTCACAAGAACATAACAATTTGGAAATCTTAACCTGCAAAAGAGAGCATAATTTCATAACATGGGATAAATCATAGTAGTGAAATGAAATCCCAATAATCATAACATAAAACCTGAAACTTTGTGGCATACGCACATAATCATAGAGAATCATATCTTATTAGTCAAGACTCATTGCCAAGACTATCTTAGTGGACAAAGTCAATTTCTGAACCGAGTCACCCTCGTTTCAGTCCTGTTTCACTGAACCGGTATAACCCACTGTTCCAGCAAAGTCTATCTCATGAGATATAAAATCATTACCCAATTCATTGGAGGTAGATATAGTTCCCACCCATCTCATAATGATACCATTCTTATGTGTGCCACAAAATCATAAATCATACATCATTGCATAACCCATGTAGTAAAAATGTGATTTTTAAACAACATGACATCATAAAACAATTCATATACGATAAAGGAAATCATAAAAATATATCCATCACAACATAAGCAAATCCATGTAATAATAGGGATAGAAACAAAACCCTATATTATCTTAGATGGAAAATAATTTTGATAAAACACTTGATCTACATTCTTGAGGAAAATATCCTTTCAACTTCAAAAACATTTTTCCTTTCTTAACATGTCATACAATTTTAAACTAAAAGAAGTTGATTAAAAATAAACATGAAAACTTTTAAAGGAAGATTCTTGGAAATATGGTTTTAAAAATCCATTCATGCCGTATAAGTTAAAAAAACATTCTTCTCGTACTTTTGTCGGAAAAGTCAAAAAGTACCTCGTACGAAAAACGACAAAAGATTCCTTTCATATCCTTTACTAAAAACACACCGAAGGGTAAAATAGAATTTAAACAATTGTAGGTGAATGGATATAATATTAAATATTGAGGAAAAATGGGTGTGGATGATAAAATACACCCCAGTAAATTTCAAAGTATAAACAATCTCGGATAAAAAATGAGATTGTGATATTTCCCTTACCTTAGGTCCGATTTGCTTCGTAAGTGTCCGAAACTCCTGTATAATGATTTAAATAATGTCATTGAGTTATTACAGAATCATATTCATTGTTATTATATCATATATGGTTCACTTATGACTTTATATTACCCGTTCTTTTGTAAATTCTTGTTAAAGTAGCGTTTTGGGTAAAATTGTCTCATTTGTCGTTCGTGTTTTAACTTGTAATTATTCATATGATTACTTAGATCATGATTACATAATTCCAAAATATAAAACATTATTTATATATAATATATATTCAGAATATACATATATATAATGGGTCGATAAATGGAAAGAAATACACCGTTCATTGAGACGGTAGGCCGTACGTACGCATGAACGCTGTTTTCGTTTCCTTATTTAATTGAGTGGAATTAAGTAGATGACATAAATATATATATAGATAAATCCATTAGTATTATTATGTCATATATTTCATGACTACTTATTATATATACTTTATAATCATTCATGAATGGTTAACGTGGAGAATGAATCTCATCGCGTCGTGGAGACGGTAGTCCGTACGTACGCACGAGCGATGATATCATTCTCATGATCGTTGAATTGTATTTTAATGTATGTATACTATTTAAGAATAAATATCACTTTAAAATAATCATATATAGTTATTATTTACCCCATTATACCCATCCAAGTAAGGTGGTGGTGGAAAATAGATTACACCACGACGTGGAGACGGTATTCCGTACGTACGCACGCGTGGTGATTTCATTTTCCGTAGGATGGATAGATAGTGAAATATGGTTGTTTCATACATATAATAAAATATCATTATATTATTGATACTTATGTTATTACTTCATAATGAAGCAAGCTAAGAAGAAGAAGTGGAAGAAGAAATAAAGTTGAATGAATCGGTAACGAACATTACCTCTTCTTTGAAGCGCCTCTTTATGTCCTCCTCTTAGGTTATTAAAATTGGTCTTTGAGGAAGACCATAACCTCTAGGATGTTTCTAGGGAAGTGCAGAAGATAATTTGGTAGGGTTTGGCCGATCTTCAAGGCTCAAAGTGGTGTGAAGAAGAAAGGGAGGGGTGCCCTTTTATAAGGGAGGAGAGGGGCACCTTTGGAATAATGAAAAATATTATTTTCTTATAAAGCCAAATTCGGTTTTAAATAGCTAAAAATTGATTTATTGCGAAGATAAGGAGATTAGGGGTAGAACTAATTTCATTCAATAGAATTTAGACAAGTTTAGATTCCTATTTTAACCTTATCATTTATATTTAACTTTAAGTTAGATAATTTTACTTTTACCGTGTCTTCTTGTTTTCTTACACTATAAGGTTAATAATCATACTATATCAAGCCAAACGAACCCCAAGTTGTTTATTATTAATGTATATAACCTTATCTATGTTATTTGGCCGATCCTTATATTTTTAAGAATAAAATAACAATTAATAATATAATATTTGTTTTAAAAACTATTTTATGTCAATTTTGACACTATTTAGTAATTTATTTTTGTGAAAATAATAAGAGAATTATTAGTTCGAATAAATTTATTTAAATCAATACTAACATGTCATATTAACCTAGAAAATTAGTTTAATTCATAAAAAGTCTTAAATTGCATTTATTTGGGTATTTATAACATCAATTATGTCAATATTTCATTAATAAGACAATTACTGCATCATCTTTGTGTCATAATAAATGATAATTATTTAATCCCTGAAAATTATAAATAAATTCCTATGATATAGATAATTGTATTATATTTCTGGAGACTATTCATGTTTTAAGTTTCATGAAGTGTATCACTAAATGAAAATTATTATACTTATAAGATTTAAGAGAGTGACATGTTGTCACATTCTTTGGTTTTAATAATAATTAAATTATTTTCAGAGACAAAAGTCCATTAAATGAATCTAATCTGACCCTTAGGTGATATGGATAGACTTTTAGTCATCCAATCGGATTTTGACATGTGTTAGGGTAATTTTATAATATTATATTTATCCTTAATTACCCGATTTAACTTTAACTATCGTAAATAAAATTTACCATAGTTACTATTCATAATTCCCAAAAATAAAAAGTATCTTATTAACATAATTTGGATCCACTAATTCCAAATATGGAATCCATTTTTCCAAATTCAATACACAAAAGTTTCAGAAATAAATTAAAATTAATCCTGTTGTCGAAAGAAAACGGGTTTTTCTTTAAAACATTGCAAAAGATTGAATTGATTTATCCTACGAATTAAAGGTAGAATCTATGCTAATGACATACATTATATTAAATGGTAAAAATATATTATATTTATACTTTAAAACCATTAAATATTATAATTTAACCATATAAATTATTGCGATGAAAAAAGATGTTTTTAATTAAAATATAGCGTGTTTTTTACTATTCATCAAAATATGAAAGTTACCAAAAATAATATGAAAAATTTATCCAAAGTAAATTTTTATTTCATTATTCCAAATAAGAATTTTATTTTGTCAAATTGAACTTATAAACATGTAAAAAACTAGATTTAAAGTAGGTGCGCCCTCAAAAGGCGGCAAAACTGCATTTTTTTAAAAATCCTTATTTTACCGGAAAAATTTATTTTGTTCTTATACCATGTTTTAGAAAATGTGTAAGACGAATAATAATGTTATAAGATTCAAAATTTAGTAAATAATATTCATAAAGGCTAGTTCATAATAATATTATAATAATATATCATTGTTTAGTAAAACCCGGTATTGCGTACAACACACGCTATCGAGGAAGGTCGCGATTGCGTGTAATGCAAGCCAAGTCAGGGTTGCATGCTGTGAAAGAATCTTTCGTTGTTTCATATATCATAATCCAACCATATCTCATTTATTCATTGAATATATATATATATAATCAATGTTGCGTAGAATAAATATTATCAAAATTGTGTGTAACACGACCCAAGAATAGTGTTGCGTATACTGCAAGCTAATACGGTGTTGAATATAGTGCAAGGTAATCTTGGTGTAGCATAAAACACAAGACATTAATGAAATTAAATGAATATCTTTCATAAAATCTCGGGGTGTTACATTCTACCCCCCTTAAAATGAATTTCGCCCTCGAAATTTGTCGGGGTTATAAATGGTTTACTATTCGAAAGTTTCTTTAATAGAAACCCACATCGTAAAAAGGAATACCAAAACCAATATTTAAAAACAAAAGTAAGAAATGTAACGATTACCCAAATAAACTAATCACTGGGTTTCCACATAGGTGAAAATATGGATATGGAAGAGAAATATAACCATCATGTTCTGATGGAGAGTGGTAGAGAACATGGCTATGGAAAATCCAGTAATCACAAAGCCATAAATTTGTGATGATCTAAGGTACCATCTGATTCATTAGATATACGAGCACTAGGACAAAATTTTTGGTATTCAAGATCATTTCCCTAAATTTGATGAAATTGGAATTAGAAGAAAAACTTTCATGATTTTGGTATCGTCTAACCGTTTGCCATTATTTGGAAAATTTACACTTTATCTCTTAAAGAAATGAAGTTGAATTTGTCATTCATGATGTGTTAGTAGATCATGTGATAGAATGATGGGTCATTCCATCTGTCTCAAACAAAAGGTTAGAAAAGTTATCAAAAAATACATATGTCCATCTATAGTGAGATTAATCATATATGGTTCCTAAAATGAACTTATACTTCATATATCATACCGCTTAATAAAATAAAACTAGTTTCTACTAACCAGGGACTTCTTGTAGGCCAGTGGTAGGCGATAAAGGCCAATCGCATTTCGGTTGTGGGATGGATTCCTACGACCTTGTCGAACGCGATGGGCTATCGCCCGTCCTGCATGTTTTCCTTTCTCTAAAACTATATTACTATAACAACCCATCAATAATATCGAAAAAAACTTCTATACTTAAACAATATTAACTTATGTCCAACATAATCCATTCCAATATTTAGGCTTATCCATAATACTGCAGTCCATTCTCATAATGTAGTGAAAATGATTACCAGAGATTTAATACCATTGTTGATCCCCATATATCATAAGATATGTCTTGTCGGTCACATTCCAAACATTCAAAGGCCTTAATTATGTATTCTCTTGAATACCCATTGAACCTTAGTGAAAACATAAATGTAGTTAAAAGTTAACACTTTACACATACCAAAATCCTCAAAAAATTTTATACTCAAACCATGATATCACTTAGTCCTTATATCAATCATGTGCTCATGAATACTATCAAACATATTAGATTATCTTTACCCCTTCATTATGTGCATATCATCTGCTTTCCAAAAATATTTCAATCAGTTTTCATGGTTACCAATTCCATAAAATTATTGAAAACCACAATAGAACAAATCATAAATATTCCAATATTCCACGATACTATATACAACATTATTTTGGAATCCCATTACATAAAAACTTAATCATTCCACCACATCGTTTTCATATTCAACATCACCGATGGTGATTGTATGTGACTTCCCTTTGTCCTTTTCCTTAAGTGGTTTCTCATATCAATCATCACTAACCCTTAGATTAGGGCATTTATTAGCATAATGCCCCATTTCCTTGCACTTGAAGCATTGAAGTGTAGTAGGTTCATTCTGTGTATCCCTTCCATTGTTTGCATCATTAGACATCTTCTTCCCATCATTGCGGCGTTCAAATTCCCGATGACCTTCCTTTCCACATTTGAAACATTTACTTGTCCCTTTAAGACAATCTCCACCATGCTTCTTTCCACACATTGAGCATAAGGAAACATTCATCTTCTTTTCACCATTATTATGAGATTTCTCCTTGAACTCCATCTTTTGTTTCTTTTCAAAACTATGAGATGGATAAGTAACACCAACTTCCATTTCTACCTTGATAGCACAACTCAAAATTTCTTCATAGCTACTGAAGTCTCTTATAGCTATTGACCTTTGAAGATTTGGTTTTAAGCCACAGATGAATTGATCAACTTTACTTTCAGGTTGGATGACAAATCCAGATGAATAACTTGAAAGCCTTGTAAAATCGCTTTGTATATACCAACAGATTCATCATCCTTTTTCTTTAGTTCAAGAAACTCTTTCTCCATCTTTGTTCGAAGAATACGAGGGAAGTACTTATTGAAAAATAAGTTCTCGAACTCGTCCCATTCCATGGACTCAATTTCATCTCATTGCCTCGTATTCTTGATAATATTCTACCATTGATCAGCTTCACCTTCCAAATGATATACTGCTAAGATGATTTTATCATGTTCCGAACATTGAAGAACTGAAAATATCTTTTCAGTGGTACTGATCCATTGTTCAGCAACAAGTGGATCAGAAGACCCACTGAAAGAAGGTGGACGTTTCCTCATGAATCACTCAATAGAATATTGTTCCCTTCTCTGCTCATTTGGAAGTTGAGAATGATTCATAGATTGTGTAAGTATAGCAATAAGATTTTGAACTACATCTCCCATAACATTTGTTTGTTCAAAAGGACAATCATTGCATTTTCCATTGCATTGATCAACATGGTTACTTCGGGTTCCATCCATCATCTAAAACCCAAAAATAATAGTGTGAGAGGCAAAAATAATGATAGGTAAAACAACATAATAAAGGGGGAGTACCTTCAATATCTAAAATCTTAGGTTTAATTCTATGATCGTTAGCGTAATTCTAGTACTATAACCTATACGTATATTTAACCTTAGGGACATCCCTAGACATACCTTAGAAATATCTCTAGGGATCTCACTAACGTTTTCGCATCCTAGTTTCCAAAGGTTGACTAAAAATTTCCTCTAATACCAACTGTAGGGACATGAAGCTTGACGTACATGGACATTATATTACTTTTGAGGAATAATTAGTACATAACAAAAACACACACACAAGGATCATAAATGTTTCGTGTCTTTGGAAACTCGGAATATAATCTTCTAATCTTGGTAAAAGATCTTCAACATCTCCCATAATGATCTTCCTTTTTTTTACCTAAAACCTTTCTTTATATCCTGGGGAAAATAAAACATAAAAGGGTGAGCTCAAATGCTCAGTAAGGGTAAACAAAAGAAATATCAATCACATCATATTCATATGAACATAACATTTTGGAAATCTTAACCTGCAAAAGAGAGCATAATTTCATTACATGGGATAAATCATATTAGTGAAATGAAATCCAAATAATCATAACTTAAAACATGAAACTTTGTGGCATACACACATAATCATAGAGAATCGTATCTTATTAGTCAAGACTCATTTCCAAGACTATATTAGTGGACAAAGTCCATTTCTAAACCGAGTCATCCTCATTTCAATCCTGTTTCACTGAACCGGTATAACCTACCGTTCCAGCCATGTCTATCTCATGAGATATAAAATCTTTACCCAATAAATTTGAGGGAGATATAGGTCCCACCCATCTCATAATGATACCATTCTTATGTGTGCCACAAAATCATAAAACATACATCATTGCATAACCCATGTAGTAAAAATGGGATTCTTAAACAACATGACATCATAAAACAATTCATATAAGATAAAGGAATTCATAAAAATATTTCCATCACAACATAATCAAATACATTTAATAATTGGGATAGAAACATAACCCTATATTATCTTAGATGGAAAATAATTTTGATAAAACACTTGAACTACATTCTTGAGGAAAATATCTTTTCTACTTCAAAAACATTTTTCCTTTCTTAACATGTCATACAATATTAAACTAAAAGAAGTTGATTAAAAATAAACATGAAAAAGTGTAAAGGAATATTCTTGGAAATATTGTTTTAAAAATCAATTCATGTCGTATAATTTAAAAAAAACATTCTTCTCGTACTTTTGTCGGAAGTGTCAAAAAGTACCTCGTACGAAAAATGACAAAAGATTCCTTTCATATCCTTTACTAAAAACTCACCGAAGGGTAAAATAGGACTGAAACAATTGTAGGTGAATAGAAATAATATTACATATTGAGGAAACATGTATGTAGATGATAAAATACACCCCAGTAAATTTCAATGTATAAATAATCTCGGATAAAAAATGAGATTGGGATATTTCCCTTACCTTAGGTCCAATTTGCTTCGTAAGTGTCCGGACCTCCTGTATAATGATTTAAATAATTTCATTGACTTATTACAGAATCATATTCATTTTTATTATATCATATATGGTTCATTTATGACTTTATATTACCCGTTCTTTTGTAAATTCTTGTTAAAGTAGCGTTTTGGGAAAAACCGTCTCATTTGTCGTTCGTGTTTTAACTTGTAATTATTCATATGATTACTTAGATAATGATTACTTAATTCCAGAATATAAAACATGATTTATATATAATATATATTCAGAATATACATATATATAATGGATCTATAAATGGAAATAAATACACCGTTCATGGAGACGGTAGGCCTTACGTACGCATGAACGCTGTTTTCTTTTCCTTATTGAATTGAGTGGAATTAAGTAGATGACATAAATATATATATATACATAAATCCAGTAGTATTATTATGTAATATATTTCATGAATACTTATTATAGATACTTTATAATCATTCATGAATGGTTAATGTGGAGAATGAATCTCATCGCGTCGTGGAGATGGTAGTCCGTACGTACGCACGAGCGATGATATCGTTCTCCTGATCGTTTAATTGTATTGTAGTGTATGTATACTATTTAAGAATAAATATCACTTTATAATAATCATATATAGTTATTATTTACACCATTATACCCATCCAATTAAGGTGGTGGTGGAAAATAGATTACACCACGGCGTGGAGACGGTATTCCGTACGTACGCACGCGCGGTGATTTCATTTTCCGTAGGATGGATAGATGGTGAAATAGGGTTGTTTCATACTTATAATAACATATCAGTATATTATTGATACTGATGTTATTACTTCATAATGAAACAACCTAATAAGAAGAAGTGGAAGAAGAAATAGTGTTGAAAGAATCGGTAACGAACATTACCTCTTCTTTGAAGCGCCTCTTTGAGTCCTCCTCTTAGGGTACTAATATTGGTATTTGAGGAAGACCAGAACCTCTAGGATGTTTCTAGGGAATTTTAGAAGATAATTTGGCAGGGTTTGGCCGATCTTGAAGGCTCAAAGTGGTGTGAGGAAGAGAGGGATGGGGTGCCCTTTTATAAGGGAGGAGAGGGGCACCTTTGGAATAACTAAAAATATTATTTTATTATAAAGGAAAATTCGGTCTTAAATAGCTAAATATTGATTTATTTCTAAGATAAGGGGGGTAGGGGTCGAATAAATTTCATCTAATAGAATTAAAAGAAGTTTAGGTTCCTATTTTAACCTTATCATTTATATTTAACTTTAAGTAAGATAATTTTACTTTTACCGTGTCTTCTTGTTTTCTTACACTATAAGGTTAATAAACTTACTATATCAAGCCAAAAGAACCCCAAGTTGTTTATTATTAATACATATAACCTTATCTAATTCATTTGAAATATCCTTAGATTTTTAGGAATAAAATAACAATTAATAATATAATATTGTTTTAAAAACTATTTTATGTCAATTTTGACACTATTTAGTAATTGATTTTTGTGAAAATCATAACAGAATGATTAGTTCTAAAAAAGTTTATTAAATCAATAATAACATGTCATATTAACCTAGAAAATTATTGGAAGTCATAAAAAGTCTTAAATTACATTTATTTGGGTATTTATAACATCAATTATGTCAATATTTCATTAATAAGACAATTACTGCATCATCTTTGTGTCATAAGAAATGATAATTATTTAATCGCTAAAAATTCTAAATAAATTCCTATAATGTAGATAGTTGTATTATATTTATGTAGACTATTTATGTTCGAAGTTTCATGAATTTTATCACTAAATTAAAATTATTATACTTATAAGATTTAAGAAAGTGACATGTTGTCACATTCTTTGGTTTTAATAATAATTAAATTATTTTCATGGACAAAAGTTCATTAAATGAATCTAATCCGACCATTAGGTGATATGGGTCTATTTTTAGTCATCCAATAGGATTTTTACAAGTGTTATTTTAATTTTATAATATTATATTTACTCTTAATTACCCGATTTACCTTGAACTATGGTAAATAAAATTTACCATAGTTACTATTCATAAATCCCAAAAATAAAACATTGGTTATTAACATAATTTGGATCCACAGATTCCAAATATGGAATACATTTTCCCAAATTCAATACACAAAAGTTGCATAAATTAAATTAAAATTAATCCCATTGTCGAAAGAAAACGGTTTTTCTTTAAAACATTGCAAAAGATTGAATTGATTTATCCTACGAATTCAAGGTAGAATAAATGCTAATGAAATACATTATATTAAATGGAGAAAATATATTCTATTTATACTTTAACACTATTAAATATTATAATTTTACCATAAAAATTATTGCGATGAAAAAAGTTGTTTTTAATTAAAATATAGCGTGTTTTTTACTATTCATCAAAATATGAATGTTACCAGAATAATATGAAAAATTTATCCAAAGTAAATTTTTTTTTCATGATTCCAGAGAATAATTTTATTTTTTCAAATTGAACTTATAAACATGTCAAAAACTAGATTTAAAGTGGGTGCGCCATCAAAAGGCAGCAAAACTGCATTTTTTTAAAAATACTTATTTTACCCGAAAAATTTATTTTGTTCTTATAACATGTTTTAGAAAATGTGTAAGAAAAATAATAATGTTATAAGATTCAAGATTTAGTTAATACTATTCATAACAGCTAGTTCATAATAATATTATAATAATATATCGTTGTTTAGTAAAACCAGTTATTGCGTACAACACACGCTATCGAGGAAGGTCGTGATTGCGTGTAATGTAAGCCAAGTCAGGGTTGTGTGCTGTGCAAGAATCCTTCGTTGTTTCATATATCATAATCCAAACATATTAAATTTATACATTGAATATATATATATATATACTCAATGTTGCGTAGAATAACTATTATCAAAATTGTGTGTAACACGATCCAAGAATAGTGTTGCGTATACTGCAAGCTAATACAGTGTTGCGTATAGAGCAAGGTAATCTTGGTGTATCATACAACAAAAGACATTAATGAAATTAAAAGAATATATTTCATAAAATCTCGGGGTGTTACAAATAATGTACAAGGGGAGGCGATCGGGGAGGTTGTGCCTTGGGATCTGCTACACACTAGGAGTACCGGCTAGGGGATGCTGCTACGAATGAATGAGGGTGACTGGGGAAGATCATGTGCCACACTAGATGTGGGAGAAGAAGAAAGTGGGGGAATGAACCACCCTTAGGGCTTCAAAATAAAGTAAAAATAAACACTTATAATAATAATTACTATTATTATTATTATAATTACATAAAAATATAAATAATTATAATAATATTAATAAATGAATTCTTAATAATAGTTTTAAAAAACCTTAATTTTTATTGTAATATTTATAATAACAACAATAATAATTTACATCTATAACACTAATAATTATAATGATAATGATAACATAAAAATTAAATTATTTATAAAACTTGTTTAATTTTTTTAATAGTAACATTAGTCACATTTTTAAAAGTAATCATTTTAATAAAATCTTTGAAAAATAATAGTTAATATTATTTATAATAACAATAACAAGATTCTTAATAATCAAAATAACTTTAAAAATAAAAGCAAAAATTATAAATGACACAATAATTATCATTCACTTTAAATCAAAAAATATAATCAAAATAATTTTTTTTCCAAGATGGTCTTGTCACGCAGTTATCTGGGTGAAGCCATATGGTTTCCAAAACATGCTCCATTCGTGCTCCCAATGACTTAAAACCCAAACAGAAACTTTTTAACATAAACTAAATAAATTCATTCGGGACTCAACCCGAACACCAACAAAAACTATTTTTGGACCAAGAAATAATATAATAAAATAGATTCCTAGGTCGGGGTGTGACATGCATCAGGACACAACCTAGTGTTGTCCATGATGCATTGCAGAAAACTACATACCCAATGCCCTCCTTTTGCAGTCTCAATATGGAAGCACTCATTAGTCTCTACCTCAACTCCTAGAAACTCTCCTAGAACTTCTATTTCGACAAGATGGGTTTTCCCATCCTTGTCAAAGATGATAAGGGTGCTGCTAACCTATAAAATATAGGGACAAAACTTCGGTACTATCTAGAAAACCTCAATAAACACTGAACTTTAATCATGCTCTTGGGTAGATCCCAAGAAAGAACTGCCTCTATCTTCACCAGATCCAATGGAACTCCAGCCCCCGAGATGATGTGTCCAAGAAAGTGGACCTCTTGAATCTAGAACATTCAATTTGAGAGATTCCCATAATGGTAGTACTCTCATAGAGAATCCAAGACTATCTGAAGGTGTGTAGTGTGGTCCTCTTCTAAAGCCGAGTACACCAAGATGTCATAATTGAAGACAATTATGAAACGATCAAGGTAAAATTGAATGATCCTATCTATGAGTCCCATGAAAACTACTATGGAATTATTCATGCCAAAGGGAATCACCATGAAATCATAGTGGCATACCAGAATTCGAATTATGTCTTTGGTACATCTTCATCTCGTATGTGAAGTTGGTTATAGCATGATCTGAGGTTTATTTTTGAGAACCACCTCACTCCGTGTTGTCTTCTTCTGCTCTGGGAGTATCGCACTACCGACCCTAAGTCCATGGATTGTCCCCTAAAAGTTCTAACCCACTTGGGTCGCCGCTTTTTTTTCCTGCTACTCACCAAAGAAGACTCTGCCACCTAGTGTCTACTAGTGGCTCTATCTATCATCACCTTTTCTTCCAGGATTCTATCCACAATTATGGCTCTCTCTAGCACCCCATCTTATGTAGGGATGCTGAGAAACACCATGAACAACATGATCTCTTGATGAGAACCCTTCTCACATTCACGAGCCATGAAGAATGTGTCTCACACCATGTTTATAGAGTAAGAGAAAGCTTGGTAAACCTCCATGAGTACTCTGATATTGTCAATATACCCTTCATTAGGTGAAATTGAAAATGTATGTGCACATAGCACAATGTCATTGGGATGAACTTCTCCCTGAAGACGTGATCAATTTCTATCTCGGTGAGGGTCACCTAATCATGAGTTTTAATCATCAAGCTCTGCTAACTCCCTATCGAGCTCAGAAGAAGGCTCACAGTTTAGATTTTTATTTAGTCATGTGGCATCCTCACTAAGCAAAAGACTCATGTCACTGCCTCCAACCAGTCCTCAGTGAGTTGAGACCTTGTATCTCACCATAACCTAGGAGGTATTAGTATATAAAACTCATACAAGACATTAAGTCTATGTTCATACTCTACCAGTAACATCAGTAGTAACTTCTGATTAACAGGTGGTGGTAATTTTGGTGGAGCACCCAACAGGCCCATCTCTAGCACGGTTCCCTAAAATGACGCCTCATATCTAGGAAGTATGTCCCCATGGTCACACATCTAAACACTTGTTTCCTGTTTATGTAGAGATATCCTAAAATAGGTCAAGATGTACCGTAGTCAAAATATTTTACCTGGTGAGCCGACTCTAATTCATGAAGAACATGTTGAAACACTAATTTCCAATAAGATGCATGCAACCAGTGTTATTATGTATAGAGAAAAAAAATAAAATTTGAGGCCCATGTTTATGGACACATAGGCCATCTCACCCACACTAGACTCCTTGATTCTAAAGTCAGACTCCCATTATTTAACACTTCTTCCCAAAAACAAAACAAACAACTCCTATTGTTCGAGGTAGAAATGAACACCTCTGATACCACTTTGTCATGACCCATCCCCCAGGGCCCGTGTCGTGACATCCCCTAGGCATCCTCCCAAAGGCTGGGTTTTGGATATTATAGTTGAAGGCATAATCCTACCAGTGGGAGTCATTTTCCAAAGTACATGTATACGCGCACACACAACCACTTCCCAAAAACTGGATAGGTAAACATTCATACCACTAAAAAAACACTGAGTATTGGTACAAGATATAGGTTAAATGGACCAGAATAAAAACCTAAAAAAGTCAAAATGTAAAAAGGAACTTATACTAGATCTCTGAAAATCAATCCACTGAAAACCCCAGCTGATTAGTAATTGTAGAGTAGCTATCAAAATCCTTAGAAGCACACCCTGCCTACCTGATCTCTCCAAGGACCACCGGTTCCTAGGCTACAAATTCCTCCCTCAAGGTAGCGGTCATATGCACCAGACACAACATGTGTAGGAAAATCCCGTGTAGGGTGAGTAACAAAATACTCTGTAGGTATCCCAAAACATAAGGGAAAGACCACAATGAAATTTATGCAGATGAGATTGTTAGCTCACACAGGTATAATCTAGAGTGTAGAATGAAATACAATCAATGGTAACACTGAACACCTTATACTGCTAATGTACTAATCCTTGGTTAGTACCTTGGGAATAATGGGTCACACGGTGCTTCTCCCTAGCACAGGCTAGCCGTGTCACACAGAGCCACTTCCCAACATAGCTAGCATACTGAGGTACTCATCCCTAATGAGTATCGTGGGAATACCGGGTCAAATAGAGCCACTCCCACCCATGGACCTTCGGGGTCACACATAGCCTCTTCCCACTGGTCCATCGTACCTGATCCACATAGGGTCTCTTGTAGCTGATCCACACAAGGTCGCTTGTCAACATTCTTCAGGTTATATCCAGTCGTAGGATTCCTGCATATAGTGCACTAGATTTTGGGAGAAACCACACCTAAATCTATTTTTCATATGTCAAAATACATTAAATTATCATTAGATAATTCCAAAAGAACTGCCTCATTACAATGGTTCCAACACCACAAACAAATCATCAACAAGACAACCATTCAGAAAGATATTAGTGTTTCAGTAATCGGGGGGTCATGTATGAGCCTGATCTGCCCCGGTCAGACTGAATTGACCAATATGGCCTAGGGGCCATGCTTTCCACAATCTGGTTTGACCAAAATGACATGACCCGGTTTGGTTTTGGGCCAGACCTGTCTGGCCTGGCTATTGGGCCAGGTTCATTGGTCCTTACTGAACCCAGACTGGTTCAGCTGTGGGTTCAACCCACTATGTCACCCAACAACCAAGTTTTATTAGGCTCGGCCTACAAAAGGAGGGACAACTCCATCCTAGCCTACCCCATGCAGTGGCTCAGCTTTATCCTCTCAGACTCCCTCGTGAAAGAGTGCCAGC
Organism: Viscum album; assembly: GCA_963277665.1. Lineage (NCBI taxonomy): Eukaryota > Viridiplantae > Streptophyta > Magnoliopsida > Santalales > Viscaceae > Viscum > Viscum album. Next base: position 23,026,318 of record OY728132.1, on the reverse strand, counting down.
ATAAATGCAGCCTGGGGAGCTTAGTGGCCTGGTTCACGCCCCCTGGATCGGCCCGCAAGGAAGGCCGGTCTTCTACAGCCTGGATGCCCACTGGGAATCCGCTGCAGCTACACTGGGCCAGTAGGATGTAGCCACTCCCCTGGTCCTGCACTTAGTCCCCACCGGACCGCATGCTGGTGCAAAGCTGTGGCCCACGCCACGCGGTCCACTTCCCTGTTTTCCAGTTTCCAGCTTGCTACTAGTGGATCCTAGTACACCACCGGATCCGGAGATAACTATGGCCCCTCCCTCTATGCACCATCATGGTGTTCCATGACCCACCCACGACCATCTCCAGGGGTCTTCTGCGTGACAGAACTACCTTCCCTGGATCATGAGGTCCGCTCCGGTGGTCCGTTCTTTAAGTCGTATATGCCTCCAGCCTCCATGGGGTGCCCTCTTCCCTAATACAGCCTTGAAAACATCTTTCCATCAACATGGACGTTTATCTATGGAGATATATCATAGTGGGAGTTCCTTGTACCTTGTTCATGTCTTCTCACACCCACCTCATTAGAGTATAAAACAAGGGGATGTCCAAGTTTATAACAACACGGTAACCCTGATGCAACCCTCTAGTATAAGCACCCTCTCTCAAGAACAAGTGATCCACGGATCAACCTTTTCGTGGGTTGATGCACGTTTATTGTTTTGTAATGAAGAACGGGGAAACTTAAAATGAACATAACCCTTACCTAGAGATGGTTCGTCATTACAGTCGAAACATTTTATGTCATTGGCATTCATCAATCTTCAGACTCAGATCCTTCCTCCATGGTGTCGTCGTCACATTCTTATCTGCCGAAATTCTTCGTTAGAGAGAAATACCTTGATGGGTGGAATTAGGATGCATCCATTTTTCATCTATGAAGTGGATTCCTCACCATATATTTTGTCAGTAAAATTCCATGATATCCAACTATTTCTCCAACCATGCTAATCCATTAAAAGGGAAATGTGTCACAATGTTTCTATTACACCGTGTCGTTGCATCGTAACACTATTTCATTTATGAAACAATGTTTTAGTTACACTTTATTTAATGAGTTGTTATACTGAACATTAATGATCTGATAAAGGGCTTAATATAATGCGACTCTTGGTCTCCTCATCACTACACTGCAGTGCAGACTTGTCACCGCTCAACGGTGAAAACAAAAAAAATATATTTTCAAGTTATTTTTATTTTTCTCCCAAAAACCCTGAAAACATTCTTTTCTCATCAACCATCACTGGTCAAAGCTAGTTTCTTTCTAGGATAATCTCAACGTTTTGATTTTAATGGTGCCCCAATATTTTTTATTTGAGAACTGATTTAAAAAGATGAAAAACCCGCTCGCACGTTTATTTAAATGAACTAAAAAACAGTTCAAAAATCTATTATAGGATCACCGAGACTTAGAATTTGGTACTGTCTGAGCAGATGTTCTCAAAATAATCCGATATAATTTAAAAAAATTACATGGAATCAATAGGACATTACAAAATAGATCTAGGAAAACATTTTAATTAAATTAAAACATATTATTTTTGGATTCACTGGTAGACTCTAATGAGTGGCACAAAGGTGTGAAGTGAATGAAGAAACAAGATGATGGGAACGAATATTTACACCCAAACACATAGTCATAGTATACCCCACTTCCTGTGGCAACCACTGATTTGAACAAAAAAGGGAGAAATCATAGGATTTAATAAAAACCCCATTTTCAAGTAATGATCTTCCATGGAAGATTTCACAACGAATTGAGAATGAAACCCAAAATTAATTAGTGCAGAGGATAAGTCTTATTGAGATCATCACTAAGATTCCAATAACATTGAAATTGATGTAGAATTATAGGGGTGATAATGATCTGTATTAGAGGAGGAGGGAGGTGCACGCCCTAGAGAGGGGGTGCATGAGACATAGGAGGAATGGGGAGGGAGAAAAGGGATGAAAAACGAAAGAAAAAAATTAAATAAAATAGACTAAAATATAGAAAAGAAAAATAAATAAATTAATAAAAAATAAAATAATATAAAATAATAATAAAAAGGGACGGAGAAGAGAAAATAATAAATAAATAAATAAGATCGGTTCAGCCCATTTTATTTATTTTCACTTATCTCCAAACTAATTTTTATTATATTATATATTTTAATTCCCTTTTTATTCCTATTGATTTCATTAAATTTATTTTTATTTCATTTTATCCATTTAATTTCATTAAACATGAAACATTGTGCCTGGTACAGGGTATTATTTTTCATAAAAAACACAGAAGCATAAAAAGTATGGTGCTCATCACAAGCATCAAGCCACCTGGGCATGTTCCCACGATCTCTTTAATAAAGTAGAAACAGAATTAAATGGTCCGCACATTAGTTAAATCAAAGATGTTATGAAATCCCATCCTTAAAAAAAATCATCTTCAATTTTACATTCCTAGGGTAGTGGAATGTCATATAAGAAATGTTGCAGCCACTGTGCATACACATAAGTCTCCTGCTCATAGGTATTGTCCATATTGTGTTTTTGCTTCCATACCACCTGAAACAGAAAAGAAACCTACCTCGAAGATCCTTCATGCTACAATTAATGATACAAATGAGACACTCCTTAAAGGATACACCCCCTCAAGATTGATGTTATTAGGATTAAAAAATGAGATAGGTATGGATGATACTATTGATGTTGAGATACATGGAAGACATCGTTCATGGAATGGTGCCTCCATGGTAATAATAGGTGAGAAGATACTATCCTAAATCTCTCCACTATCTAGAATGGCCTGACATATCTTGATTATAACTTCCCTAATCTCCTGATTCATCTATAACACAACCTCGTTGAAACAAGTAGAAAGAGATAATGCCCAACCTCGAAATCTAGGGTTCTACAATGATGATTGATAAAATAATTCTGTCTATATTGATATGTAGACATTAGTTTCTAAATTATTTATACTTGCTCAAAAGTATCCTAAACGAGATGAGGACCCAAAAGAGTTGTCTTTCCTGCTTCAAGACAGCATAATGGTTAAAGGAATGGTCTTCCATAGATGACCTCATATGGATTCATTTTAATTTTTTCACGGAAAATTTTATTAAAGGAAAACTCAAGTAGAGGAACATGTTTCACTCAAGAACAACTAAAATAAATGATACAATTTAGCATCTTGTCATATAACACCCACATGGTCTGCTCAGACTACCCATCAATCTGGGGATGATATTCAATACTCAATATCACCCATGAGTATAGTGACTTCTGAAACCCTTTCTAGAATCATAGTGTGAAATGAGAATCTCGGTCTGACCTGATATAATTGGGAATTCCATGAAGTAGGACTATCATGAAAATATATATCCTCCAAAACCCATCAATAGAGTAGATATCCTAGATATGTAAGAAGTGAAAAATTTGGGCACCTATCGATAATAAACCATATTTAATCGCTTCCTCAATGAGATCTTAACAAGATTGTAACGAAATCCTTGTTGAAATCATTCCATTTCCACTCAAAAATGGATATAGGATATATGAGTCCAGCATGTCACTAGCTCCCTACCTTCACTTGTTGATAAGTGGAGCAACATACAATGAAACATGCTATTTTATTCTTCATATTTTTCCACAAGTACTGACGATGTTTATCTATGTACATCTTGGTATGTCCAGTATGATCCTCCCAAATAGAGTCATGAGATTCCCTCATCAGCTCATCCAGAACATCAGAAGGCACCCATACACGACCATGGTATAGTAGAGTTTCACTTCCATCAATAACCAAAGCAGGAGGTGGGTTCTCTCTTGTTAGGATGTCCCTCAAAACTATCCCCTAGATCAGATAAATATCGCATGAAAATTCTATAACATCCCAATATATTTGTGATTTTTTCTACTAATTTAATCATTTGATATTTTTAATTTCACACAACAATGAAAATATCTTTTTACTAAGTGAAAAATTCCTTTAATATAGAACCATCTTGGAATACGTCACACTCAATCACAACATAGTGTACATTATACGAAACAATATTGTTAGCATACATTACATGAAAGATTTACATTTGTCGATGGATTGCGTGACACACAAGAAAGAGTGATACCTAAATATAATTTATTATTAAAAATATAATTAGACAATACAATTTCCTTTCCATTAAGTTGATGGATATTAAATTTATAAAAAAATTATGAAAATTGGTGGTGTATAAAAATATAAGTTTAATTCATATATTACAAATTAATAAATATGAAAACTCATTGAATATTGAGGAAAATATTATTATAGTCAAAAATATATTTTAAACTATTAAATTTAATAAACTAAAATTGTTAAGTAATATTAATTTAATACATATTTTAAATGTACAATAATGTATTTTTTATTTTCATCACATATATTCTATTGACAAAAGATAAGAATAGACCCCATTGTATGCTTAACAGCATATACTTTTAAGTCATTTTAACTGCATTTTAATGGTGTACCCTTTTTAATAAATTTTTGTAACTTTTATAGATATAATATGTTAAAATAAAATTTATCTATTTATGAGAGATATAATAATTATGTTAGTATAGTTTATTGGTATTTTTATGTAAGGTTTCATCATATAATGAATTGTTAAAAATACTGGATTTTATTTCGGAAAATCTTTTTTATCTAATTTATTAATATGGATAAATTAGTTTATAAAATTATTTAATATTTTAGATAGATAATATTTTTTCCAAATAAAAAAATTTATGTAATTAGAACCAATTTCACATGGAAATTGGATGTAAAAACATATCAATCTTTTTGTCATTTTTATATTAAAAGCACATAATGTCGTCATATCGTCTAGATTAATTTAAATTTATTTTCTGCTACATATATGATTATAATTTGGAAAAATGGATTCCATTATAGTGACCCAATTATTTTACATATAACATTACATGATTTTAATCATAATTATACATCAGAGTACAAGCCAAAAATCGTTAAGTCTAGTGTCCTGGATGACTAGGTACAAATAACATAAAACATGGGGATAAAAATAATTCTTTATTTAATCTCTATAAAGAGATCTTAACTTCCTTTGAGACCTTACATATGCATAGGGTACCCTGGGAAACACACAAACAAAGGGATTAGCTGAAAAGCCCAGTAGGGGAATGAACATAAGGATACATCTTAAGCACATGATTTAGGAGGCATGACATAATGATATCCAAAGAACAGATCATATGAAATCATATCATATAAGCATATGATCAAATAAACATGGAATCATATAAATGTGTTATAATTATAAAACATTTATTTAGTACTGGTCAAGGCTAACTGCCATCTTCTTTCCCATTTTAGTACTAGTCATGGCTTACCGGCAATCCCATTTCACATCGCATCTCATGAGACTTAACATCACCCAATGCATTGGAGCGCTATCTGGGAACACCCCTCTCAACATCATTATGAATATTCTTTCCACATTAATATTCTTATCAAATAAATAGTCATACATAATCAACCATACAAAAACAGAAGGGTACCCTTGGAAAGAATTGGGTACCACAATCATGAAATAAAGAAAAACCAATGGGTGTATCATGAAAATGTCCATGAAAGAAATGGATTAGAACATTCATGAAAGTTCATAAGGTAAAAAAGTCCTAAAACATGGTATGTGGTATCAAATATAGGTGACAACATATAATAGATGTATTTTAGAAACATTATCATTAAAACATTTTTGTGTGGTTGTAAGGAAAATAAAATAGAGCTTTTAAAATAGTAAAGCGGAAATAATTTTATATAAAAATATTTAACCAAGAAGGTTTTCATAATAAAAATACTGATTTTAGAAAAAGAAAATTTTCTATTAAAATATAGGATATAGTTCCCTTAAAATTTAGTAAAACTTCAAGAAGTTCCTTTAAAACGAGTGTGCTTATTAGGAAGTATCGAGGAGGGATTCACATAAAATCATGTATATCCCCAAAAGATAATTAGAGATGAATGTTAGAACCTGAGTATGGAGCATATAAATATAATTTATAAGTTTTAAATGAAATTAAAAGACAAATACATTTTTCTAAAAATAATGATAGACCGACCGAAAGGAATGAAGGATGTTCGGGTAGATTTCATTATAGTTTATCAGCATGGTATCGGGTGTAAATAATAGTGCTGATGAGAGAGATAAGTGGTTTTTAATCACATATAAAACATTAGGGAAGTATGGGGGAGGTTCAAAAACATACCCCATCATTTGGGATTACACATAAAAAGCACCGCATAGAGGAAAATCTTGAGTAATAGAGAAATGGAGAGGATCCATTGCCTTAAATACATTGGTGTTCTCCACTTTTTATTAAAGTCCTGAATAAAAAAATTAGGGTTATTAATACATAATTCCAGAACCTCTTATATATGTAATTTATTTATTATAATCATTTTTATTTCATTCAAGGCCTTCTAGATTAGTTAAAAGGTTCAATTTCATTGTTCGGGATCATTTGATTATATTGTTTTTAATGAGCAGTTCACTTATATTAAAGTTCGGATAAACATGAAAGATGGAAGTGGTTGTACAGAAATGAAGTTATGTGATATTATTGAACATCTATGAGATTAAATGGTTTTAAAATTAATTTGGTTACTTGGATTTATGGCGACCTATTATATAAACACATAGTGACAACCGATTTTGTTAATCGATGGGGTTGATTACAAAGAAAAAGTTTTTATTTATAATGTAATACCATTTGTAAAAAAGGATTCCATAAATAAAAATAGGATATATTACATATATAAAAATATGGTTTAACCATAACACTAATGGATTCATGACTAGAATTATTTATTATAATTGAAATTGATAAATTGTTGTCCTTGAATGTACTAAATTAGCACATCTCAAACGATGCTTTCATTTCGTTCAAATAAAAGGTTGGGATAGGAGAGAAGATAATGAAATATACCATTAGAATAAATAAATTACAGTACATGTATGATACTGGATTTTTCATACTACTAAGGTTAAGTGAGGTGAGGAAATAAACAAAAATAAGAGAAATTAAAAGAAATGAAGGAATTGGAAATGGAAACTTACCTCTTGAGACTTCCTCCTTTGAGAACCTCTTAAGGGGAGAGTAATTGGTATTTTGAAGAGTAAGGGAGATTTTGGACATGGGGTAGGACCTTTGGGAGTGATTTTGATAGAATATTGGAAAGGAAAAATGCTTGAATGGGGTGAAGAGAAGTGGGAGTGAAGGTGGGTTTTTATAGTCGAGGAGAGGGGAAATTTCTCAATATAAAAACCATTAATTTATTATTTCCCCACAATACAAGGAATAGTGAGTATTTTCTGACCAATAGTATTAGTGTTATCATGTGATACCTAACCAATTGGTCTTACATCTATAGAACATCATCAATGACTCAATAAACCCATTATTTTGCATTTATTGTAAATTATCGTATTTTTACTATTCATCAAAATTCAAATATTTCAGAAAAATCTCAAAAATCTACCCTAATAATTTTTCGACATGTAGAATCCAAAAATGAAGTATATTTTTGAAAAATAAATTTTAAAATATAATTATTTTAATATTTCATTAAAATCATAATTTATTTTCAAAAACCAGTTTTAAAAAATTATTTTACTTATTCTAAAATATATAAATATAGTTTATTCAATATGAATAATATTTATATATTTTCATAGGTAAGGTTACTATTCAATAGGGTATATCACTATTCATAAGGGTATTTTACTATTCATAAGGGTATGTTACTACTGACCCAAAATTATGTTTTTTCGTATGAGACTCCAAAAAACATAGTAATTGCTACCGTGTATGTCAGATTTTCAAAATTCCCAAGATAGAAGTGACAAACTTATGTTTAAAGTTAAATTAGAAAATAGTAGTTCATTATGTTTTGTTTTCCTGTGATTTTAGGATAAATTTACAAGAAGGTATTTTCTATTGAAAAACATTGGGTCGTTACATTCTTCCCCCCTTATGAAATTTCTCCGCCAAAATTTCATTTTACATTCTATGACAAAATAGGTGTGGGTACTTTTCTATCATTGCTTCCTCCAGTTCCCATGTTTCCTCTTCATATTTGTGGTTTCGCCATAGTACCTTGACCAGATGAGTAGTTTTGTTTCATAGAACATTATCTCAATGATCTATGATCGTCAATGGATACTCCTAGTATGAAAGTTCATCCTCCAACTGTACCACCTCATAAGAGAGTACATGTGAAGGGTCTGGTATGTACTTACATAAGAGGGATACATGAAATACATTATGTAATTTTGACATGGTATGGGGATGTGCTAGTCGATAGGCCACAACTCCAAATAGATCAAGGATCTCAAAGGGGTCAATGTACCTGGGACTCAACTTCCCTTTCTTTCCAAACTATTGGACCTTCTTCCACAGAGATATGCATAGAAATAACATTTATTAGTCTTTTAACTCAAGGTATCATCGATGGTTATCTGCGTAACTCTTCAAAAGACTTTGTTATACCTTGATGTGATACAGAATGGATTTCACATTCTCCCCCATTTCTTCAACCATTTTAGGTCCTAGCAGCTTACACTCACTAACTTCATCCCAACACATCAGTGTTATGCACCTTTTCTCATAAAGGGATTCATATACTGCCATTCCAATGCTCATGTAGAAACTGTTGTTTTAGAAGAATTTAACGAGTGGAAGTTGTTGGTCCCATCCTCCTTTGAATTCTATAGAAGACGCTCTCAACATGTCTTCCAGTGTCTGAATAGTTCACTGAGATTGGAAATCAGTTTGAGGATGATAGGCCATACTAAAGTTTAGTTCAGTGCTTAGAGCATGTTGGAGACTTTTCTTGAATATCGAGGTGATTCTAAGATCATGATCAGATACAATAGATAGTGGTACTCTATGCATCCTTACCATTTCTTTGATGAAAACTTGCACAATTTGATCCAATGAGAGGTCATCTCGAACAACGATAAAGTGAAATATCATTGTAAGATGATCCACAATAACCCATATAGAATTGTTTTCTCTAGATTTCCTTGGATGTACGTTGAAAATGTACATGGAAATTTTCTCCCACTTCTATGCTATTATGGATATGCTTGCATCATCCCCTTAGACCTTTTCCTCTAATCCTTGACTTGCTGAAATAATAGGGACTTTGATGTATATTCCGCAATCACCCTTTCCATATTGTCCCAGCAACAGTTTTCTCGGAGATCTCGATACATATTTATTCTCCCCAGGTGGATATAGAAGGTCATGCTATGTGCATCATTCAGAAGCTCCTTCTTTATCTCTGGATCACATGGTATAAAATATAATGAACAAAATCTTACAACTCCTTCCTCATTAAAATGATAGACCGCTAGTACAATATTCTCTTCTTCCGAGCACTGGAGGACAGAGAATGTATTTTCAATGGAGTTAATCCATTGTTCTGCGAGGAGGGGTCCAGAAGATCCGATAAACATGGGAGGCCTTTTACGTGTGAAGGATTCTATGGAATATTTCTCTTTCCTTGGAGGAGGAGGACGTTATGTAAGATTCAAGTAATTATTCATAACTCGAGCCAGCTGAGCAAGTTTTTTCATGACGTTTTGAGCACTGGATCCCATCATATCAGACATACAACTCTGGAAATGTTCACATTTCCTATCAAAGTGTTTTTTGGAACATTTTCTTATATTTCATGCCATTAACTAAGAAAAGAACATATAATTATAGGTCTTGAATACTTAACTAATGAGCATAAAAAGGAATCATTGGAGAGATATCTGGGAGTTCCTATCTAAAAATTATCATTAAAATTATTTCCACATAAATCTTCTAACCAAATAAATAATCATACATAATCAACCGCGCATAAACATAAGGGTACCCATGGAAAGAATTGGGTAACACAATCATGACATAAAGAATAACCAATGGGAGTATCATTAAAGTGTCCAGGAAAGAAAGGGATAAGAACATTCATGGAAGTAAATAAGGTAAAATAGGCATAAAACATGTAAATTGTTGTCAAAAAAATTGATAACATATAATAAATGTATTTTAGAAACATTAGCATTAAAACATTTTTGTGCGGTTTTAAGGAAAATACAATAGAGATTTTAAAATAGTAAAGATGAAATTATTTAATATAAATACATAATTTAACCAACAATTTATTCAGAATAAAAATATTGATTTTATAAAGACAATTTTTTCTTAAAATAGAGGATAGAGTGCACATGAAGTTGGGTAGAAATTCAGGAATTTCCTTTAAAACCAGTGCGCCTATTTGGAAGTATCGAGGAGGGATTCACTTAAAATCATGAGTATCCCCAAAAGAAAATGAGTGATGGTTCATGGAACTTGGGTTTGGAGCATATAAACATAATGTAATAGTTTTACTTAAAAAAAGACAACTACAGTTTGGTTAAAAGAAAGGTAGAGCGACCCGAAGGAATAATGGAACTTTGGGTAGAATTCAATATAGTTTATCGGCATGGTATTGGGTGTAACTAAGAGGGCTCGATGGGATATATAAGGGATTTCTCATCCATTATAGAACATAAGGGTAGTATGGGGGTGCAAAAACATACCCCCTCATTTGGTATTACACATAAAAATCATGGCATAGAGGACAATCATGATTTAAAGAGAAATGGAGAGGATCCCTTTCCTTAAATTCATTTCTTTAATCCACATGTTATTAAGGACTTGAATAAAAAAATTAGGAATATTAATTCATAAGTATAGAACCTCTTATATAATTAATTGATTTATTATAACCATTTTTAGTTCATTCAAAGCCTTCTTGATTAGTTACGATGTTCAATTTCATTGTTCTGGCTTGTTTTTTTACTTGGATTTAAAAGATCGGTTCACTTATATTCATGTTCAGATAAACATGAAAGATGGAAGTGGTTGTCTCGAAATGAAGTTATAAGATATTAGAGAACATAAAGGAGATAACATGGATTTAAAATTAATATGGTTACTTATATAGTTCTCAAACTATTATATAAAACCATAGTGACAATCGTTTTTGTTAATCGGTGGGTTTGATTAAAAAGAACAGTTTTTTCTTTATAACTTAGTATCATCTGAACAAAAAGAATCACCAAACTAAAAATAGCATATATTACTTATATATTAATCTGATTAAACCATAACACAAGTGGTTTCATGACAATAATTAAATATTATTATAGATATTGATAAACTGTTGTCCTTGAATGTGCTAAATTAGGACATCTCAAACAGTGCATTCATTTATTTCAAATAAAAGGTGTGAAAAGGAGAGAAGATAATGAAATATAAAATTAGCATTAAATAATTCTAGTAAATGTTTTTTACTGAATTTATTATAAAATTATGGTGAATGTGGGTGAGGAAATAATAAAAAAGAAATGAACTTAAAATAAATGAAGGAATTGGAAAGATGAATTTACCTCCTGAGACTTCCTCCTTTGAGAACATCTTTAGAGGAGAGGGTTGGTATTTCAAAAAGGCTGTGAGATTATGGATGTGTGGGAGAAACTTGGGGAAAAATTTGTTCAGAATAATGGTGAGGCACAAGGCTTGAGAGGAGTGAAGAGAAGATGGAGTGAAGGGGGGTTTTTATAGTGGAGGAGAGAGGGAATTTTTCAATATAAAATTAATTAATTTATTATTTTGCAACAAGACAAGAAATAGTGAGTATTACTTGACCATGAATATTAATTTTATCATTTAATCTCAAAAAAATTGGTATTACATCCTATGAACTTCATCAATGACTCAACAAATCAATTATTTAGCATTTATTGTAAATTATTGTATTTCTACTACTCATAAAAAATTCTTGTATTTCAGAAAAATCTCAAAAATTCACCCTAACCATTTTTCAGTGTGTAGAATCCAAAAATGAAGTCTATTTTTCAAATATAATTTCGTAAATAATATTATTTTAAAATTTAATTAAAATAACAATTTATTATATGAAATTAGATTTAAAACAATCTTTTTCATATTATAAAATATAGTTATATCATACATTCAACTTGAATAATTTTTATATATTATCATCGGTAAGGTTTTATTCATTAGGGTATAAATACTAGTCATAAGGGTATCTTATTATTCATAAGGGTAGGTTAATATTCCCTAAAAATTATGTTTCTATTATCAAGCTCTAAATAACGTTCTTATTGCAACTGTGTATGCCGGATTTTAAAAATTCCAAACAAAGAAGTGACAAACTACTGTTTTAAGGTCACATAGAACATAGTAGTTCATTATGTTGTGTTTTTATGTGGTTTTATGACATATTTATAAGAAGGGATTTTCAATTGAAAAAAATTGGGTTATTATTTTCATAGCTTGAATCCTCATAATTTACAATTTCTAATAATATAAATTTGGTTTTGACCATATATATTAGTGAAAATGATTAAAATTAATTACATCAGGTAGGGGAAAAATTCGGTTAATAAAGAACTAAAACATATATATACGGTGAAAAATGACCTATAATGCTGTAAAACACCCATTTAATGAAAATATTTTTACCTCATCACAAATTGGAATTACCTTGGTCTATTATTGGTTCCACTGAAAACATAAAAAATGTGGGTGGAATTCTCTCTTCAAATATTTACAAGAGTGTAACTCCTCCACTATAAAAAGCCACCACCTATAACCCTTCCTAACATATATAAAACCTATTATTCTAATCCATGATCTACCAAAGTATCCTAAAAAATACTACCCTTGACCTTTAAGCCTCACATTGGACAGAAATCCTCTCAATGAATTTTTTTGGCACATACCAAAATGAGTCTCCCGATTTGGAGGTTTTTTTCCCCCAAGCTCCATCCCTTTATTTTCCTTCTCTACCCTCCAACCAATTTGTTCCACTATTATGTAACATAAATAGTATTATCCATATACTATGATGTTTTTATGAAATGTTTTTGACCTACACTCACACACAACTCCATCTAAAGGATATCATCATATTATTTTTGTGAACGACGGACTACTACCTCTTGAAAACGATGATTGTTCATTTCTTATTTACCACCAATCATGGTGGCCATTTTGATGGAAAATCATTTTATATATAATAATTACTATGTATTTATCATTATTTATTCATTTTTTCTTAAAATTCCTTTTTATTTCCATTTGGTGGTTATGTGATAAATTTGTTTGACGAAGTGTGGTTTACCGCCTCCTCAAAGTGACGTGATTCGTTCACACACCGCATAGAATGTATTAAAGATGGATTTAATGAACATATATGATATATATTATTTATTAAAAATATATTAATAACTATATATATACATGCATATACATACATATTTCATTTAAATATTTTCTTTCAATATAGTAATTAAAACATAAACAACCTTTATGTATATGTACGACTTACTGTCTCCATGAACGATGATTTCCATTTCATTTGTATATATGATATAAATTATTATAATATAAATAAAATGAATAAGTTTTATATTTATTTTTTTTACATTCCTTAATCATGATATAAGTATAAGGACCAAAAATATCTCAAATGAGGACCCATTCGAAGAACAAAGCGAATATTACTCAAAGTGAAAACATAACATATGATTGTTAACAAGTAGATAATATATGGTCATAATAAAACCATATTTTATAATTGATATAATAATATTCATAAAAAAAATATTTATAATTATATTATATCTATTAAAAAATAATATTTTATGAGCATGAAGAGAGTTAAAGAACATGGTAAGGAGATTTCATCTCACTTTTAATTTTCATGAGATTCATGTTATGTTCACCACCCATTAATTTTGTGTGGTATATGTTTTACCTATGAATTAATTCTATTTATATTATACTTAAAATTATGGGTATTTACATGTCGATTTTATAGTCCTTATTTCATGGGGTTTAGGTTTCACAAGTAACCCAATTGATAAAAATGATTTATCTCGATTTGCCTACTTTGAAACTCAAGTTTTGTTATGCACAAAAACATTTTTTCAAGGTGTATATATTTAAATTTTACATGTTATATCTTGAATAAAATATGTTTCAGTATATTTTAAGCTTCATTTTATTTTATTTTCATACATTTAGAGTATTATCCCATGTTACTGAGTTATAAGAGTTTATTGAATAAATGCCATCACTTTTTGATATCGTTTTTATTTATGCTTCCTTGGATGAAATGTTATAATCCATATCTCAAGACCACTAATTATTTTCCATATCCTCTATTTTTCAATGATATCCTCATGTTTTTGTACCCTTTTACTCTATTTTCTAGATATGATAATGTTTTCATGTAAAATCTCACCATCTCTCTATTCAGTTGGCAATCTATTGTATTCAAAAACAACGTTTTCAAAAAAAAATTACTAACTTTTTTCAAAAGATAATTGAAGATAATTTTCACGGAAAAATGATATTCATTATTTTAATGTTTTCAAGGATTTCTTAATATGTTTTAAATAAAATTTTTCAATGTAATTTGTTTCAGAAGGTTTTACATTTTAAAAAAAATCTGTTTTCAAAGATGAAAGGTTATTTTCTTAAATAAATGTTTTTAAAAGATATTTCAAAATTATTTTCCATCCCAGTTGACATCAATTTATATTACCCATTCCTTTATAGTAAATTGTATAATTTTTACATTAAAATCAATCCTATTAAGTATTTTTGCATATTATCGCTATTTTTATGAATCTAGTTTCCTTTTTAAGGGTTACATGTTTATAAAACCCGCTTCTTTTCAAGGGTTGTGCTCAGATGAAATTTCTATGAAATGAGTAAGTTTTCACATGTTTGGTTGTGAGGAAAGTTTAATGATACCCATTTCATTTAATGCATTTTGATTTGATGTTTATAAAACCTATGTATTTTAATGGGTTAATATATGGTGAATGTTTTATTATCTTCTGGAGAATTTATGAATGATTTTATTATGATATGGGTGGGTCCTATATCTCCCAACAATTAATTAGGAAATAACAGAAGAATATTTAGTATAACTATTATGCATGAACCTTAATACGTGTTCAAAAAATTATACATATACCATGTTGCACATCCATAATTTTATTCGTTGACCGGATTAATTGTTCACAATGTTATGAGTGAAACTTATTAAGTGTTCACGATTTTATGAATGGACCTGGATGCATGCCCATAAGTCTATCAGCAAACTTGATTACATGTTCGCAATGTTATTATTGAACATGATTACTTGTTCACAATTTAATTACTAGATCTAGTTTCATGTCCATTATGTAATGCATGAACCTGATTACATATTCAAAATGTTACGTATGGACTTGGTTACACATATATAAGGTTATGCATGAACCTAATTACATGTTCACAATGTAATGTGAGGTCCTAGATTCATGTACACATGTTGATTTTGGGGCAAAATTTTAGGTCATTAACATAATGAGTAAACATGAGTCAACTTATATATGTTCACAACATTATAAATCATTGTGAATGCCATAAATTCCATGTCTTTTCCTATGTTATGAATACTTGGACTATGATATTTAATTAATTATGATTAAATTATTTGGAACCTCCATTCATTATTTTGTTCTCTAATATGCATGCCATGATCATCAAATTTTATTCTCAAGTTCCACAACATTTTTTTATGTTATGCTTATGAATTTTTTTCAGTTACCCTTACTGAGAATATGGTCTCACCAAATTCTTATGTTTCCTTTCTCTATGGTATACAGAAGGATTTTAGGTAGATTTAATAATGTTGGAGATCATTATGGTGGATACTGAAGATATTTCAGTAGGATAGATGTATTTTTTCATGTTTCCAATGATACTAAACTATTATGGTCCCCATGAATGTATTTTTGTAGTGTATAATATATTCCTATAAAATAATTGAATATCAATGTATATCAATCTCGAGATTCTAAATTTGGTATTAATGGAAATGTTTAGTCAACCTTTGGAATCAAGGATGAGAAAACATTTGTGAGATCTATAGGAAAATTTCTAAGGATATGTATAGTTATTTCTCTAAGGATAGGTATAAGGATGAGTTAATATTTAGGAAAATTTACAAGAATCATTGTAAATAATAGAGTGAGTGGTTTCCTAAAACTACATCCATATCTAGATACTAAAAGTGGATGTGGCTTTGGCACTGATGCAACTAGGGGTAACAAATCTGACATGATGTTTTGGGCTTGTATCTGGATAATCTTGTACATGGCAATGTGCCATACTACACACCCGATTTGACACTCTAGGGGAATATAATTTGGGAATTCAAAAACTCTTCACCACCATCATGAAGGATTAAATTATAATTTTTATTTGTATAACCTAATATAAACCTATGGAGTCCTAAATTAAGGAAGGAGTTGTACATTAGAAATCCTATATGTGAATTTTCATGATTATGTAGTTCCTTATTATGATAAATATTTTTTACTATATGTTTTTGTTTTTAGTCAATTGATGGACCCCTAAAGAACCACATTAATAATGATGTCAATGTAAGATTCAATGAATGTCCTCCTGAATATCTGAATTATATGGGGGGATATAATGAAAAACCTCATTACTATACTCTCATTACTTCCACAATCTATAGATCACAATGAGTTTCCGAACAAGCTAATTAGGGAATAACGTTCTGTTGAGTCCTTCATGAGGTGCCTTCCACCTTACTTTAGTGGGTTATCTGATTCACTTGGTCCTGATCACTAAATTAGTACCATGGAAATGATATTATTAATTCTCTAGTGTTTATATCATAAAAAGTGAATCTGGATATTTATCTCTTAGAAGGTGAAGCTGAATAGTGGTGGACTCTAATCAAGAATACGAGTAATGAAAATGAAATTTAATCCATGGATTGGAATGTGGTCAAGAACTTATTCATAAATAAGTAATTTCATTTGGTTAATTGTACAAAGAAGGAAAATGAGTTCTTTGAGTTGAAAAAAGGATGATGAATCGGTAAGTACCTATGAGGATAATTTCAGAATACATATAAGGTGCACTTTTTGAATTATAATCCTACCCAAATGTAATGTTGATAGGTTCTTTATTGGATTAATTCCAATATCATAAGTGTGTTGGTCATTACATACTTCACTAGATATGAAGAGATTGATCTTTATATGATCAAAGTTGAAATAGATGCATGGGTTACTAATCAATCTCATAGTTTTATCAAGAAATTGAATATAGAGTTCAAAGGTGAATCTAAAAAACATGGATATAATAAAATGTTTCAAACACCTACATGCCAAAACTGTGGGAAAGAGAACTTAAGAGAGTGCCTAAAAAGAACAAGAAGGTGTTTCAATTGTGGGTATCCTAGCCACAGATAGAATGAATGTAAAAGTGAGGAGAAGAGGAAATTCAATGAAATGAGTGGACATAAAGATTAATATTTCAAACCACATAAAATTTATGGTTTCAGGTGCTTGGAGTTAGGGAATTATGATAATAATTTCCCCAATCCATGGTATAATATTGATAATAATACACAACAACCTCTGAGTAATAATGACAAATGGAATGTTTATAAAATCACAATAGATGAAGTGAAAAATGTAAATTATGGGAAAACATATCATTTCCCTCTAGTCTGGAAGTTAATGTTTTATTTTTTATGAATAATACCTATGATAATCTTGTTTTTCATACTTCAGTAATGTTTCATCACTCTACATGTATTTTATAATAATGAAGTTTCATTTAATGTTCTATCAATTCAATTATGAACAAAATTATGCAACAAAAAAGTTTTTGGTATAAGATAAAAGGATATTTAAGGAATAACTGATGAATTAAATTTTGGAAGGCTTATAAGGTTATCCATTTCTAGAATGCTTATGAAAATATTAAAAAATTGTTTTTGAGATTAATGTATTATCTCACCAGATGAGGACTTATGCATATTAGATAACCTATTTGTGTTGATGGTATCTGAAGACAGATGTGTTGACTTATCATGGATCTCATGATCTGTTAGTACATAAAAAAAGAGGATTCTCATTCATTTCTTTAGGTATGATAATAACTGGAAATCTATCAAGGCATAACAAAAGGATAATATTGTGTATAAGGATGGTGATAACACAATTTAAGTATATATCCTCATATTTTTGGACATTAAATTGAATAACTCAATTATTGGATAATGAAAAAAAAAAATTATTGTTCTAAAAACTTAAATTCTGTTGAATCGATGGATTCTAGTATCATCAAATATTTATGAATTTTAGGCCCTCATCTTTCCTTTGATCATTCCATTTTATGTGATTGATTACTTCAATCAGTACCTATAAATATTTACTATTTTCCTTCATGTCAAATCTTACCTCGAAAAAATTGTTCTCCGATGTGGAAATCTAGTTATATATTAATTTTGTTAACCATTAAGCTTCCAAGTATACATTTATAAGAGATTTTTTAGTATTCATTTTTATGACGTGTGTTTCTAGGAATGAAAATTTTAATTATTAAATTTTTGATAACCTAGACAAATTTTGAGAGTGAAATTTATTTTAATGGGGGTCAAATGTAACACCCCTAGATTTTGGTGATTTTTTTGAATTTAATTAAACTTTTGATTTTTTTCAACACACATAACACAAAAAATATATTTTAAATAAATCAAAAATTCCATTAAAAATAAAATATATTGTTATATGTTACATTAAATCCCAACATGCAATTCATTATACCGAACAACAAGGTTAGCGTACAATACATGCAATATTGACCTTCCTCGATGGCTTGCATAACATGTAAGACCAACTGTTACCTGGATATAATATATTATTAAAAATAATACTATAATGGATTATAAAATATATGTAAAGTTGATTTATATGAATTTTATTAACTAAATTCTTAAAATATTTGTTGTAATCAAATATTTGATAAATTCACATATTAGAAATTAATGAATATGAAAATTGATTTAATATAAAGGAAAATATAATTATAGTCAAAAAGTTATTTTAACCTATTAAATTTAATGAAATAAAATTTAAAATGGATATTTATGTAATAAATACGTAATATATTAAATAAAATACTTTTTATGTTCATCACATAGATTATATAGACATAAGATAAGAACAACCCCAATTTTATTGTTAAAACCTATAATTCATTAAAGAAAGTTTAACCGCCTTTTGATGAATAAACCATTTTAAATCCAATTATTAGAAATTTTATAGATATGAAATTTATAAATAATCTTATAATATTTAATAAATACATAAAAATTATATGAGGATATTTTTTTGGTATATTTATGTAAGGTTTTATCTTTTAATGAATCGTTAAAACCACTTGATTTTATATCAAAACTTCTTTTTCATATAATTTATTTTTATAGAATAAATTATACTTTTAAAAGTTTAATAGTTTATTTAGATAATAGTTTTACCAATTAATCTAATTTAGGTCATTTGAAATAATTTTCAATTGAAATAGTATGTAAAGACATCAGAATCTTTTGATCATATTTACTTAAAAAACTCGCAGTGTCATCCTGTTAGTGAGATTAATTTTTAAATAATTTCTACTAAAAATATGATTATAATTTAGAAAAATGTATTACATATTATGAATCATAATAATTTTTAATGTCTAATAAGATCAATTCTTTGACCATAAATATTAATGAAAGTGATTGAAATTAATTACATTGATTGATAGAAAAATTAGTTTAATAAATTACTAAACCTTAAATTTAAGGATGAAAACATCTAAGAAACTTTCCTAACATCCATTGGATGGCAATATTTAGACCTTATAATCAATTCTAATGACTTTGGTTTATTATTTGATCCACTTGTAACAAAAAAAATTGTGGGTGGAATTCTCTCTTCACATATTTACAGAAGTGTCACTCCTCTTCAATTATAAAAGGCCACCATTATTACACATTCCAAACACCTCCCAAATCTCTTTAGTTTGAATAATATATACCGAATTATCCTAAAAAAATCTTACCTTATACCTTGAATCCTATCTTATGGTATAAATCCTCCCAAGGAATCCTTTTGGCCCAAACCAAATGGAGTTACCCGATTTAGAGGTAACAACTTCTCTCAAGATCCTTCCCTTTAACATCCTTCTCCAACCCTCCACTCTCTTTATTAAACTATTGTGTGAAACAAACAATATAATACATACACTAGGACGTTTTTGTACAAATTTTTAGACCTAAATATACACAATACTCTTTCTAATGTATATCGAACATACTATCTTTATGTATGACGAACTATTGTCTTAAGAAATGATGATTTTTAATTTCTTATTTACCACCAATAATGGAAGAAATTTTGATGGAAGTTATTTTTATATATGTTTCATATAATAATTTTTAGGTATATATTCTTTTTAATTACTTTTTACAATAAACACCTTTTTATTTCTATTTGGCGGTAATATGATAATCTCGTTTGAGGAAGTGTGAACTACCTTTTCATCAAATTGATGTGATTCATTCCCACACCACATGGAATTTATTAAGTATGAGTTTAATGAAATTATATGATATATTAATGATATTGGTAATTATATATATACATATTTACTTTACATATATTCATTCAATATGATAATAAAAGACAAACAATGTTCCTGCGTATGCACGACTTACCGTCTCCATGAAAGGTATATTCTATCTCATTATTCTTTATTGTATAAATTATTATAATATAAATATACTGTATATTACTGATAATTATATCATTTTCTAAATTATTCAATCATGAAATATGAATAAGGAACAATGATATAACAAACTAAGATAAATGTGAAAAATTAAGAGAATATTATCAAAAGTGAAACCTTAACATATGATCATTATCAAGTGGGTAATATAAAGACATAATAAAACCATACATGGTAAAAGATATAATAATTTTCTTCATTAAAATATTTATTAGAAACATATATGTATTATACAAGAATGTTGTATGAGTATAAAGAAATTTAAGGTAGAAGGTAAGGTGATTTCATCTCACTTTTAATTACTAGGAGATTGATGTCATGTTAACCACCATTTCATTTTCTAAGGTGTATATACTACTGATGATTTAATTATATGTATCTTATTAATAGAATTATGGGTAATTAAATGTCCATTTTTTACTCCTTCTTTCATGAGTTTTATGTTTGAAATGATACCAAATAGGAAAAAATATATTGTCTTAATTTTCTTTCTTTGAGACTCATGTTCTCTTATAAACATATACTCTTTTTCGAGGTTTATATACTCCTATATTACATATTATATCATTAATATCCTTACTTTAATGTTATATTATGCTTAATGTACTAAAATTTTCTTACATAGAAGTTTGATCCCATGTTACCGAGTTATAACAGGCTATTGAGGTAATCTCATAACTTTTTAAGATTATTTATATTTATGATTCCTTTGATGAAATTTTATGATCCATATCACAAGAACAACCAAGATTTTCCTTATAATTTATTTTTTTCCAGATATCCTCATGTTTTAGTACCCTTTTCCACCCTTTGGTACTTAAGATAGCATTTTTAAGTTATATCAGACTATCTCTATCTTCAAATAGAAATCTATAGTATTAAGAATCCATGTTTTTTAAAAGGTTTAAAAAATGTTTTAAAACTATATATTTAGATCATTTTTAAGGAAAAATGATTTTAAATGATTATTTTTTTAAAATATTCCTCTATATTTTTTCAGAAATTTTTTGAAAGTAAAATTGTTTCAAAAGGTTTTACATTATAAAAAAGTAGTTTTCAATGATGAATGGATATTTTCCTCAAGAAATGTTTTTGAAAGATATTACAAAATTATTTTCCATCTATGATAAAATATGCTTATCGTACTCATTCCCTTCTACAATATGATCTATTGTTTCCATTCACATCCTATCTATGAATGAGTTAGGCTTAATGTCATGGTCTTTATAAACCCCATTTCCCATTCATTGGTTACATGTTTATGAAACCTTATTATTTTCATGGGTTATGCATTGTTGAAATGGTTATAAAACCTATATCTTTTTCATAGGTTTTTATGTGATGAAATGTTAATGATGCCCATTTCATTTAATGGGTAATTATTTTTTGTTTATAAAACCTATGTCATTTTATGGGTCCTTATATGATGAATGATTTATTATCTTGTGGAATATGTATGAATGAAATTACTATGAGATGGGTGGAAACTATATATCACTCCGATGAATTGGGTAATGGTGGATTACTCATGAGTATAAATTTTATACATAAATAGAATTACTTGTTCACAATTTAATGCATGGTCCTGGTTGAAATTATGTAAGTTTATATGAGAAACAGATTACATGTTCAAATTGTAATTAGTGAACCTTATTATAAATTCACAATGTTATGTGTGGATCTGATAATATGTCCTTATGTCTATGCGTGAGCCTGATTACATTGTCTCTATGTTATTCATGAACATTTTTACCAGTTCACAATGTTATGAGTGTACTTGGTTTGATGTCAATTCGGTAATTAATGAACATGGTTACAAATTCATAAATGTTATAGATGGACATGGTTTCAAATTCATAAGGTTATGAGTGAACCTAATTACTTGTTCGTAATGTAATTAGTGGTCCTAATTGCATGTCCAGAAGTTGATATTGGGGCATGATTTTATGTTTTTAACTTAATGAGTGGCCCTGTCTCTACTTATACATGTTGGTAACATTATAAATCAATGTGAATGAAAAAAATTCAATGTATTTTCCTATATTATGATTCCTTGTCCTACATTATTTATTCCCTTATGATTCATGTCCTATGAACTACCATTCATTATTAAGTTTTTAATATATTGGGCATGATCAAAAAATGTTATTCTCAAGTTCCATACCCTTTTGTTTATGTTATTCTTATACATTTCCTTTATTTACCCTTACTGAGAAATTGAGCTCACCCATTTCTTATTTTTTCTTTTCCCCATGGCATGAATACGGGTTTTAGGTTAATGTAAAAATGGTGGATATCATTATGGGATATTTTGAAGATCTTTCACCAGGATAGATTATTTCATATCCATATTTCCAAATACACTAAACTATTATATTCCCTAGACATGTATTTTTGTAATGTACTGAATATTTAACTAAAATGATCTAATATCCTTGTATATCAAGATTGAGATGCTATAGTTTATATCAGAGGAAAGTTTTAGTCATCTATTGAACCTTGGATGAGAAAACCATAGTAATATCCCTCGGAATAGTTCTATAAAAATGTATAGAGATGTCTCTAAGGATATGTATAAGGATGAGTTAGCATTTATGAAATTTTACAAGAATATTTGTACAGAGTAGAGTGAGTTGTTTTCTAGAAAATGAATAACTGTCTGGATACAATAAGTAGATGTGGCTCTAAAATAGATGTACCTTGGTATAACCAATCTGACAAGATGTTATGAGCCTTACACGGGGTAATCTGGTACACGGAAACTGGCCTTTCTGGACACCTTGTTTGATAGTTCAGAGGGTATTCTTTGGGAATTAACAAACACTTCACAATCATCATCAATTATTAAATTATATGTTTTATATGAATAATCTAGGATAAACCAAAGGTGATATAAACTAAGGATGGTTTAATAATTTATAAATCCTATAAGTAAAATTTCAAGATTATGTGTTTCCTCATTATGACAACTATTTCTTACTCTCTGATTTTGGTTTTAGTTAATGGTTGGAAACTGAAGGAACCACATTAATGGTGATTGAGATGGAAAATGAAATAAATTTCCTCCTGATGGTCCAAATTCTCGTGGGGATATAATAAAAATCCTCATCTCTATACCCTCATTGCTTTCTCAATCTAAGAATCATGATGTGTTTCCAAACTAGAAAAGGATGTTACAACATTCTTTTGAGTCCTTCATGGGGAAACATCCACCTTCCTTTAGTGGGTCATATGATCCTCTTGTTTCTGAATAGTAGATCGGTACCACTGAAAATTTATTCTTCATTCTCATGTGTTTCATCAAGAATAATTAATTTTATCCAATTATCTCTTAGATGGTTTTGAAGACCAATGGTGGACTCTAATAAAGAATATGAGGAATCAAGATGAAATTAAATACAAGAATTGGGATGATTTCATTAACTTATTCATCAATAAGTAATTTCTTCAAGTTATTCGTATATAGATGGGAATGGAGTTTATTGAGTTAAGTAAGAAATGATGAATATATCGGTACCCATGAGGATAATTTCCCAATAATTTCATGTTACACATCTAGAATTATCATATAACATAATGTAAAGTTGATAAGTTCTTTAGTGGCTTAAATCCAAGTTTCATAATGGTGGTGGCCAAAAGAGACATTATTAGCTATGAAGAGATTGTGTGTTGTGTGATCAATGTTGAAATGGAGGTTGAATTTACTTGCCAATATCATTGTTTTAATAAGAATAGGAAGATGGTGTTTAAAGGGGAACCCTAAAACCATTGAGACAACAAAACATTTCAAACACATATTTTTCAAAACAACAGTAAATAGAACTTAGAAGTGTACCGGAAAGATATAAGAAGGTGTTTTTAGTTTGGGAATCTTGGACACCATGTAAAATAATGTATAATTCTCAAGAAGAGGAAATTCAATTAAATGAGTAGAGAGAAAGCTCAATAGGATAAACAACCAAGAATTCAATGTTTCAAGTTCATGTTGTTTATGAATTATGAAAATCATTCCCGAAATATAAGGGCTAATATGGATGATAAGATACAACAAACTCCAAGGAAAAAAATAGAAAATGGAATGCTTATGATTTCACAATGGATGATGTGAATAATATAAATTAGTGGAAAAAATATCTTTTCCCCTTAATAGAGAAGTTGGAGTTTGATTTTGTATGAATAATCCCTTTGATAATATTTTAGTTTATCCTTTAGTAATATTTCATCCCTCTACATGGATTTTGGAATAATAAAATTTCATTTTATGTTCTATCAGTGCAACGATGAACAAAAGTATCTAATAAGAATATTTTTGGTATAAGATAAGAGTATATTGAAGGAATAAAGGATTAATTATATTTTTTAAGTGTTATAAGGTTAACAATTTAAGTATATTTAAAGAAAATATTCAAATATTTTTCTTAATATTCACGATTTATCTCAAAAAATGAGGTCTTATGCTCATTATATAACCTATTTTTATTGGGGGTAAATGATAATAGATTTATTGACATATCCTAGATGTCATGATATGAATGTACTTAAAAAACTGAATTATCATTCACTTCAAAGTGTAAGAGAAGAAGTGGAAATCTATCATGGCATAACCAAATGTTTAGATAGTGTATAAGGAAGGGTATAACACCATGTAATTATATTTACTTATATACTTGGTTATTAAATAGAATTACTCAATGATAAGATAATGATAATAAATATGTGTTTTTCTAAGACCTTATATTTTATTAAACCAATTAATTCTAGGATCATCATAAATTAATGACTTTGAGACCCTCATATTTTTTTGACCATTCAATTGATTGTGATTGATGATCAATAACTCCCAATAAATCTTTATTATTACCCTCTATGTAAAATCTTCCCTCCCAACCTATGTAATCCTATATGGAAACCTTGTTATATGTGACTTTGGGTTACCGTTATGCCTCCAACATTACCTTTTTAAGGGATGATTTAGTAGTCCTCTTTATGGTGTGGGTGTCTAAGAATTAAACATTGTAGTACAAAACGTTTTATAAAATAGTTAAATTTTTGGGGTGAAATTAATTTTGAGGGTGTATAATGTTACACCCCATATATTTGGTGAATTGTTTTTTGAATTTATTTAATCTTTTAATATTTTTCACTTCACGCATCACTGATAATTTTTTTCACTAATTCATATATTTATTTAACATAGAACTAGATTGGTGTATGTTACACACAATCCTAACTTGGCGTACATTACAAAGAACAACAAGGTTATTGTATATTACACACAAGTTTGACCTTCCTCGATGGTAAGTGTAACATGCATGACTGTGTGTTAACTAACAATAATATATTATTTAAATTATTATTATAATCTAATATAACCTATAAATTATGTTTATGGATATTAATTATGTTAAAAAACATATAAAAATTTGTATTTTATGCAAATAAAAGGTCAATTCATAGATTACTAATTAATGAATATGAAAACTAATTGAATATAAAAATATATTATTACACTCACAATGTTATTTTAACCTATTAAATTTTATTAATTATAATTGATAAGTGAGATTAATGTAATAAATATTTAATATATTCAATAAAATATTTCTGATATTCATCACATAGATTTTATAGACAAAAGATAAGAACAAACCCAATTTTATGCTTAACGAGCTCAATTTTTAAAGGCATTTTTTGACATTTTAATGGAGAACCCTTATTAAATCCAATTTTTGAACTTTTATATATTTAATATGTGAAAATAAAATTCATTTTTTTGTGAGATATAGAAATTTGGTTATTATTCGTTTTTGGTATTTTTATTTATGGTTTCATCTTTTAATGAATTGTTAAAAGACTAGATTTTATTTAAAAACGTCTTTTTAACCTAATTTATTTATAAGGATAATTATATTTTTAAACTATTAAATTACTTATTCAGATAATTTAATTACAAATTAATACAATTAATTTCATTGGAACAAATTTCACATTGAAATTGGATGTAAAAACATATCATGCTTTTGATCATTTTCTCTTTAAAATACGCATAGTCGTCCCATCAGCCAGATTAATTTTAAATTTATTTCTACCACTTATATGATTATAATTTCGATAAATGAATTCCATATTTAGAATTAGTACAATTTATAATATATAATAATATATAATTTTTTTATAAACCAAAATATTTTTGAAAGTGATTCAAATTAATTGCATCGGTTAAAAGAAACATTAGGTTAATAAGGTACCAAGACTTAAATTTAAGGTGAAAAATGAGCTAACACTTGTCCAATACCCATTTACAAGACATATTTAGACCTTATCATCAATTTTATTGACCATGGAACATTATTGTATCCACATTAAACATGAAAAATGTGGTTGGAATTCTCTCTCTAAATATTTACAAGAGTGACAGTCTTCCTCCACTATAAAGGGCCACTACCTCTACCCATTCCTAAAGTCTCTCAAAACTATTATGTTTGTCCAATATATACCCACGTATCCACCCAAATATTATACCAATGACCTTGAATATTATCATAGGGAAGAAATATTTTCAATTGATCCTTTTGGCATAAGGTAAAAGGAGTTACCCAATTTAGAGGTAACATCTTCTCCTAAGCTCCTTCCTCTAATTTTCCTTCCCCACCATTACACTCTCATTATTCTACTCTAGTATTAAAAAGAAAATACTATATATATATATATAATACTATTTTGTTATGTAATGTTTTAGAACTAAAATTACACACACCAAAATATAATTTATACCAAATATACAATTTCCTTGTACGGTGAACTACTGCCTCACGAAACGACAACTGCTCATTTCTTCTTTACCACCAATCATGGTGGAAATTATGATATAAAATCTATTTATATATGTTATATATAGTAATAATAATAATAATTTTTTTATTCATTTTTACAAAAAAAAACCTTCTTATTTCCATTTGGTTGTAATACGATAATCTCGAATGAGGAAGTGTAGACTATCGCTCACTCAATGCGAAGTGATTCATTCACACACCACATGAAATATATTAAGGATGGTTTTAATGAAATTATATTATATATATATGATATATTAATACTACAGGAATAATTTTATATATTTATATACACACATACATATATATATACAAATTTCATTTACATAATTTCTTTCAATGTGACAATAAAAAAATAGTGCTCATGCGTACGTACAACTTATCATCTCCATGTACGGTGTATTCCATTTAATTATTATTTATGAGAAAATGATATAATAAAGAAATATTATATATAAAATATATTTATATCATTTTATATATTCAGGAATCATTATAAATTAATAATGACCAATGATGTAACATATTAAGACACATGCGAACAAGAAAGCCCATATTACTCGATGTGAAACCTTAACATAACATCAAAAAAAACAAGGTAATATAAAGTCATAATAAAACCATATATTGAAATTTATATAAGAAAAAAATTATTTTAAAAATTTATAATAAACTTATATTTATTATATAGGAAGCTCGTAAGAGTAAAAAGAGTGTAAAGGAAAAATGTAAGGGTATTTCATCCGACATTTAATTTCCATGAGATTCATGTCATGTTAACCACCCTTTATTTTGTTGTGTGTTGTATTTACTTAATATGATTTAATTATATGAATCTTATAATTAAAATTATTATTATTCACATTTCCATTTTACAATCTTTTCTCATGTGGTTTATGTTTTAAACGTTATCAAATCGATAAAGATGTTTTGTCTCAATTTGTCTTCTTTGAGACTCAAGTTTGGTTATGCCCCTAAACACTTTTTCATGGTGCATATAGTAACATTTTACAAGTAATATCATCAATATACTTATTTTTATGATATCTTAAGTACCATTTAATTTTCATTTCTTACATGGAGAGTATGATCCCATGTTACCAATCTATAAGATTTAATTGAGGCAATATCATTGCTTTTTGCGCATGTTTAAGTTTATTCTTACATTTATTAAATATTAAGATACATATCTCAAGAAAACATATCATTATAATTATAAGATATTTTTCAATATATACTCATGTTTTAGTACCCTTTTCCACCCCTTGGTACTTAATATTACATTTTAAGTAAAATCTGACTGTGTGTCCCTTTGGTTGGAAATTATTATATACAAAAACCATGTTTTCAAAAAAAAAACCAATTTTTTTTTCAAAAGAACCTTGAATATAAATTTAAAATGGAAATTATTTTAAATGTGTTATTGTATTAAAATCAAAGATAATATTATTTATAATTTTATTTTCAAATAAAAAATTTTCAAAAGGATTTACGTTATTAAAAATATGTTTTTAAAAAAAGGATGGAAATTTTCCTCAGGAAATGTTTTTGAAAGATATTAAAAAATTATTTTCCATCTATGGTGGATTATGTTGATGTTACTCATTACCTTAATGTAAATGATATAAAGTTTCCATTCATATATTCTATATGAATATATTATTCTTATGATCATTGTATTTAGGAAGCCAATTTCCATTTCATAGGTTATATGTTAATGAAACCCGCTTCTTTTCATTTGTTATGATTTGATGAAATAGTTATGATTACTATCTAATTTCCTTAGGTTTTTACATGATTAAATGTTAATGATACCCATTTCATCCCATGGGATATGATTTTATGTTTATTAAACCAATGCCTTTTTATGGGTCATGATATGATGAATGTTTTATTATCTTGTGGAACATGTATGAATGATTTTATTATGAGATGAGTGGGACCTATATCTCCCTCAAATAAATTGGGTTACAATTTATTAATCCTGTATATAAATGTTTTTTGTGAACCGGATTACATGTACAAAATGTTATGAAAGAACCTTATTACTTTTTATTCATGGACATGGTTCCATGCCCATAACTTAATGAATGAACCAGATTATATGTTCACAATGTAATTCAATAACATTATTACATGTTCATAATGTTATGCATGGACCTAGTTTCATGTCCATTAGGTAATGCGTGAACCTAATTACACATTCAAAATATTTTTAATGTAAATGGTTTCATGTCCATAATGTTATTCATAAACATGATTACATGTTAATAATGTTATTCATTGACCAAGTTACATGTCCACATGTTGTGTTCGGGGATTGATTTCATATCCTTCACTTAATGAGTAAACCTATCTCTACTTATACATGTTCCCAACATTATAAACCAATTTTCATGCCACAAATTCCATTTATTTGCCTATGTTGTTCTTCCATAGACTATGTTATTTATTTAATTATCATTAATGTCTTATGAACTGTATTTATTATTATATTCTCTAATATGATGGGAATGATCTTTAAATTTTATGCTCATGTTCTATACACTTTTTATTTTATTTTATTCATATAAAGTTCATTTATTTACCCGTACTAAGAATCTGATATCACCCATTTCTAATGTTTCCTTTCACCAATGTATGGAGAAGGGTTTTAGGTAGAATTACTAAAGGTGGAGTTGTTTATGAGAGATACTAAGGAACTTTCACTAGGTTAAAATATTTTGTTTCCATGTTTCCAAAGACACAAAACAATTACAATCCTCAAGATTTTATTTTTGTAATGTACTAAATATTCATCTTAAATAATGTATAACTCATCTATTTCAAGCTTGGGATGCTATATATTCACTCCAAAATAGAGGATGTAATAGTAAGAGTTGCTAGAACTGGTTGTCTGTACTGTTTCATAACCTCCAGATGCATCTCAGAAAACAAATCCATCGTTTGACACTCATTATTGGCTGCCTAGATGGCTTGTTTCTGTGTTTTTTCCACAAATATTCAGCCATGAGAATACCCTTATTATGGATATAAGAAAGATAAATTTCAAAAGACTGTAGGTGTTCGACCCACCTGCGCAACCTCACATTTATATCTTGTTGCATGGAGACATATTTCATGATTTTATGATATGTAAAAACAAAAAACCACTCACCCAACAATTGGTTTCTCCAAAATGTGGATCATGACCCATTGCTTCTAATTAGAGGAAGTTCATAGGAATGATCCTATCATGAGGCCTCAGTTGGAGAGATCTATAATCCATTACTCGATCACCCTAAATCAGGACTATACCTAGTCTGAATCATGAGGCATCGCAGTACATAGTATACATTTTGTCTTACTCCGACATAATTAGGATTAGAGTTATGGTTAGTATTCCCTTTTACTACTAAAAATATTTTCGCATGATTCAAACCATATAAATTTCAAAACCTTATTATACAGAGCTATAAGTGGTTTTTCTAAGAGGGAGAAGTCCTAGATTAAATGAATATTATATCCAAAAAGAAAAAACAAACTGAAAATGTCAAGAACAGTCTTAGGATTTACCTTAGAAACTATTCACTCACTTTTTCTTAGTCAACTGATATGTCTTCCTCAGATATTTTATGACCCAAGAAGTGAACTTGTTGATACAAAAGTGGGATTAAATGAGCATTGTGTATAGCTGGTGCTCTCCTAGTATACTCTGAATGATCTCAAAAATGTTTTCACGATTGTTTATAGAGAGTGAAACCACCATGATATCGTAAAAAAAGAATACCACAAATTAATCAAGGTATGGGTGGAAAACCATGTTCATTAGAGCCTTGAAAATTGCTGGCGCATTCATCAAATTGAAAAACATAACAAAAAATTCATACAATACGTACCTACTACAAGAAGATGTACCTGGTATATCTAATGATCTCACACACACCAGATGATAGCCTAGTGTTAGATAGATCTTAGATAAAAAACATTCCACTCATAGATGGTCATATATGTCATTTATATGAGGCAACAAATATAGATTCCTTTCCATAAGCTAGTTCAGTCAGAGGTAATCAATGCACAATATAAGGGTACCATCTACCTTCTTGGTTGAAAAAAAATTGTTGAAATCCATGTTCATGTTATAGGTCTAAAAAACCATTATACATGCGGTCTTGAATCTAGTTGTTGAGTTTTTAAAGCTATGTATGTTCCACCCTATAGAGAGGAATGAATATTGGGGTCGTACCTGGAACTCGTTCAATAGTGAACTCGAATTACCTCACATGATGTAAGACAAATATATAGCCAGAGAATACATCTCTAAAACGATCCACAACAGGAAGGATGTCCCTTCAATTGAGTCCCAGATCACTCATAAAGAGACTTTATAGTTGGGTTTTTATTTTTCTCATCACAGAACTCTTGGGTCCAGCTCGATCTACCAAGATATCCCATTATCCTTTGCGTATATATGTGATTCCCTTAGGTATTGTGAAGGACGCTAAATGGATATATCAATCCACTTAGGAATGACAAAGAATTATCTATTCTATATATATAATCATATCAATGGAAGTCCACTCAAGGACAAGATAATTTTATATGAAATAGTACCCGCCTATATTAAGGGTCACTCTTTGAACTAGCGTGTTCGCTCTATTCTGACCCCCAATGGAGATTTGAGAGACATAACTCCACATATGTAATCTATATATTGAACCAAAATCTCAATATTTTAGGAATATATTAATGATTATGATACACTAGTATCAAAAAGGTAAGAAAATAAAGTAAAGGAAACAAAGATACTACCTCTAACTATAGAGGGATCTGAACTCTGCTCCACTAGCACTGGTTTCACTATATATGTATGGCCTGATCCTCACCACCAATTTTCCTCATAAATATCTAGAGAAGTCCCTCTGTGTTGATTCTAGTGTTCTATAATGTTACTGTCTTGGCCACGACCTCTATCGCCTCGACCTAATTGGAAAGTAGAAGACCAACACCCTACATGAAATGGCGTCAAATATCTCATTAATGATGGAGTAACTAGAATGAATCCCCTTACATTTTATACAGATGTAAAATAACAAACGAAATGATGAAGTTGTCCCATCATGCTGCAATATCGTCACTCCATCGGGTTCCTCATGCACTAGGGATTCTTATGGATGATCCCCCAACACTGATGAAATTTGATAGTGCTATTAGTACAAGTCATTTGGCTGAAATTTACCCCACATGCACCCTTGAAATGATGCTTCTTACTACCTAAATACCACGACACTACCTTATAATTGAACTATCCTTTCTCACAAAGATCAACTTCCCTGATATTTAATTCTATAATTAGGTCTGAATTAACAATCTCTTTTATGGTCCTCAAATGAAGGATGTTCAGTTCCGAGATGATAACATATCCAAATATGTACACAAAGAACCTCATATTCATCATGGTGTCACCATTCAGAGAGGAAAAAAAATGTTCGAGCACAATGAAATGAGTAGTATACTCAAACACTTTCATAGAGCCCTATTGATGATGTAATAACTCCCTATAACTATTTCTCTCAGAGTCTATGGGAATAAGTGATCATAAAAATCCATCAGAAGTTATACCCAAACCATGTCTTGGGATTTCTTATCTTGAGAAAAGACATCACACCAATGTTTCCCAAAGACACGAAGCATAATGATAACATGTTTTACCATTCACTCCAGAATCGTCTCAATATTGTCAAAGATGGATTACATAGCTT
Source organism: Viscum album (assembly GCA_963277665.1). NCBI lineage: Eukaryota > Viridiplantae > Streptophyta > Magnoliopsida > Santalales > Viscaceae > Viscum > Viscum album. The sequence goes on along the minus strand of OY728132.1, from coordinate 22,992,941 downwards.
CTATAAATGTCTCTACAAAATTTGGACCACTATCCCATGCGAAAGTATGAGGATGTTTCCACATAAAGTCATTTAAAAGCTCTATCATTATCAAGGCTGGCATGAGAACAATCTGGACAAACATTATTAAACTAAGAATAATATCCATAAACTAAGTGTCAGAACCCAAAGGAAGATCATGAGGAGGATACACATGAGGCCCTACATAAGGTAATATATGGTACACTATTGAAGGCACTATAGGTGGTTTCAGAAACACAAACTCTAGAGTGTTCTCATCGCTACTCTCTTAGTGCATGGCATGAAGAAATCATGGAATCATATCTCTATAATTTCCAAATGAACACCTTAGATGCGTTTCCATAGAATATGAGGTAAATAAGTAAGGTAGTAGTATGAAACGGTAATGTCCAAGGCCCCCCTAAACATGGAATAACATGTATATAAAGGAAAGAGTTCTTAGAAGGATCACTAAGACACATACACACATTATATTTATAAAAACAATTACTATAATATATTACAACTTAAATCAATATCACTCACATGAAAATAGGAAGATACATGTTGAATGTTTATATGTAATGGAAATATGCATGTATTTTTAATCCATATGGTTCCTAATATGATGCATGTAAATGGAATTCCCTCATGTAATCGAGATGAAATAGTCAAAATCATCTTCTCAATGACATAAGTACCAGTAAGAGAATAAGTCAAGTGTGTCACCTAATAGTGAAGTCGTATTAATAACCAATAGTATAATGAGTAAATGAAATCTCAAACCCATTAAATTTGTTTTCCCCCGTATATGGTTTAGCTACATCAAAGAACATGAAAAATTCTAAATTACTATGTTCTAATCTCTTTTTTAATGCAAAAAGTAAGAAAAAATGAAAATAAAATCATCTTATACAACTTTATATCCTCCCACCTTGAGTGCCACTGAACCGAGCCCTTAGACTATAGGCCATAAGTCGTCAAACAAATCTCCCCAAATAGCAGAGGCAACTGACTAGCTGTGATGGGCTTTGGTGAGTCTATTTGGAGACTATTAATTCATATTATATGGTATTACTCAATGGTAAATAATATATGTAAAATGTAGAAGAAGAATATAGGAAAATAAGATCATTGAAAATGTAGATAAATTACACAACATAATAAATAATAATTGTTGAAGATGAATAATCCTAGAACATACCATGATGAGGTCAATATTTGTTTCCAGATGTAAATAAATAAAATTGTAGTTGTATGAGGTACAAGGACAGATTGCATGATAATTTTTTTCCCAAAAAGACCCAAAAAACTACGACATGACATCTCGAGCATAGGCTAGGTCTTCTTCCCACAAATGCCTTCCAAAATAACAAATCAATCAAGCATTGAGAGTGGAAGCATTCCCGATATCCATACTTGTGAGAATGGAGTCTAATCGGGTACCAAATGGATCCCTAGTAGGGTGTGAGATATAATATCAGAAGGACGACTCCCACGATGTCTAAACCCTTCCATTTTGTGCTATAGACAAGTAACAGAGTGAAATATGTAATAAATGATGGAAAATGAAATAAATTAAAATAATTGTAACCTGATCTGAGTTCCTATGCAGACACCTGTCCTATAACACCTTCTTCATCCTAAGGTAAAAGTCTTAATGATATACCTAGTATAGGAGAAAGTGTGTATCTTGGCCTAAGTAACAAGGTAGAGGAAAGAAATGGGTATACCCGTAATCTTGTTCTTGGTCTTGGGATCTATTCCATATGTTAATACAATGCACACTAAAAGCATAAGAGAGGTATCAGAAAGCATAAGAAAAATCTATTTAGTATTAATAAAATAATCTCAAGAATTTGTATGAAAATAATCAATTTTATAGGTTGATTTCAAACACATACCAAAATTTTATCTACGATACATCCATTAAATTAAATCTAAATCCACGAGTTCTTCAATAGAGATCCTTTCAAGATTCAATGTATCAGTCTTGGAATGGTAACTATGAGTTCATCATGGGTATTACAAGTAAGAGACCATGTATCATCGGAGTCTTGTAATATTCATATTGCCAATGTTTCCATCATTAGTTTCAACTTAAGGAACCATTATCATCCAAAAATATATTAATAATATAGGGGGACTTTTCTTAGGGTGCCTAATACACCACTTCCCCAATGCATGGTGTTATAATGTATCAATAATGGAGAGTCCAATTGTATATTCTTAATACCGAAACCAAATTCTCTCCATGAAACGATTTCATTTAAAATAACAATATTGACATATATATATCACAGAACAAGCATTCAAGATTTCATCCATTTAATTCCATATGCTTACTAATTATTCAAACACAACTGTCATAGCTAATAATAATAATAGAAGAGAAAAAAAGACTAGATATTAATCAATGTAATAAGAGGAAACATAATTTATTAATAGAAAGGGCCGATAAGAATTATTACATATAATTATATAGAAAAATAAAATCCAAGGTAAGAGGAAATTTCATGATTTATTATTCATCCTTAATAATTTACTCCATTTAATACATCAACCTAAATTTTAACACATGAAAATGTAAATGATAAATTAATGATTCATGGACAAAGGTAAACATTCCAATTTTTTGATCACACTCAAATTGGTGTACAATCACATGGATACAACCTGGAAAGTGATTACCTTAAACAAGGATGACAATGATCATGGAAAAACAATTAAATTAAATTAAAACACATTATTATAGGATTTTCCTGTAGGCACTGATGAGTGGCACTAGGGTGTGATGTTAACAAAGAAAATAAAATTCGGGAATGAACATAGAAACCCTACCTCATAGTCATAATATACCCACAACCCACAGAAACATTTGATGTGACAAAAAAATGGATGAAATTAGAGGAATTAAAAAACCCCAATTTTAGGTAAAACCCTTTCGTGATATATTGAACAACAGATAGACAATGAAATCCAAAATTAATTGGGGTGAATCATTATACATAGGGAGAACATTACTACTCTTCTGAAAAAAAATTTAATCAAAGGAGAATTAGAAGTGCAGTAAAGATTTGAAGCGGGGGATGAGGGAGGCATACCACCTAGAAGGGGGGACACAGGAGGAGATGAGAGGGAAAGAAGAGATGAAAAAATTGAAAATAAATAAATTATAGGAAAAAAATAAATGTAATATAAATCATTATTGAAATAAACTAAAATGAAATAAAAATAAAAATAAAAAGGAAAGGAAATAAATAAATAAATAAAATGGGATAATCCCAGTTATATTATTTTCACTTTTCATCGAATAGATTTTTTTTATTTTAATTTGATATTTATTTCAATTGATTTATTGAAATTTTTTTATTTATTTTAATAATTTTAATATCTTTAAACATAAAACCTTATGCCAGGGCATAGTTTATTATATTTCATAAATCCCATGCAACCATAAAATGTATACTGCTAGGGAAAAACATTAGACTGCGTGGTCATTTGACCGGGGTTTCTCTATGGAACTATACTAAAAATTAAATGATTTTCACCGTGTATAATTTGGGAAAATTACACTTTATGAAACTAATTTTTGACAAAAACATTTAATATTGAATCCTATTAGCATTTTAAAAACAACGGTAGAAATTAATGTAACACAAAGACCATATATGATGAAGCCAAAAGAACCCATTTTTATGAAAATATAATTTGAACCAATTGATTAATTCCTTAAAAATCACATGAGAATAAAAACATCTTTTAAATCATCAATTATTATAAATAGATCCTATAAGTAATTTCATCATAAACTTGTATTACATATAGAAATAAGTTAACATTTCAGAATATTAAAATATGAAATCTATTTAATACAATTTTGTTTAAATATAAAACCATAATACATTGATAATAATTCTATAGATACAAGAAAATAACATCATTAAACCTTTCAAAACATCGAATGAGAAAAACTAGACATTAATTGTTCTAAATTTATCATTCTTTTCATTAAGCAGCCAACATCAATAGGTCTCTTCCACTAAATATTATATTAAACCACGAAAAAAGAGTAATGGAAAAATAAATAATAGATAAATATTAACCCTAGATCAAAAAAACCCTCGGGAAAATTGAAAAAGGTAATTGACTAGTCCATGGAGTTCATTCTAAGAAAATAGAATAAAAATGTAAATGAAAAAAGATAGAAAGGGTTTAGAGCACTTTAGGTTGATGAATAGAACCTAACACAAGGATAAAATCCATGGTGAATGTCTCTGAAGAAGGAAGATGAAGGAGAGATAAACATAAGAGAGCTAGGGTCCAATTCAGAGGAAAATATGGGTCAAAGAGTTGAATTTGATGTGTTAAAAATAGTAAATTCACAATTTTTATTGAATTAGACATTATTCATTTTTTGGGAACACGGTTTACTATAATGTGAACCATCCATAATGATATAACTAGATCAATTTAGAAGTATTTCATGTCTTGGAAACATAGTTTGGAAAACCATCCACCAACTATGTATAAAAAACATGAATACTTGGGGTGTGTTTCATAGTTTTGAAGCATAGTTTGATAGATCATGCACATACCTATTAAAAATGTTGTATGCTTTACATGGATGGGTTTCATAATTCGAACAATCCTTTTAAAAAATATGTTATATTAAAATATCCCCCATTTCCTATCAATTTTAATGAAAAGACCCCTAATTCCAATATATAATTTTAAAAATTGATAAAGAAATAAAATAATAGTGAAAAGAGAGGTTGTGTTGTGATAATTTTTACCACTATCACGCATTCATTCATTATAAAATATTAGTAGATAATGTCAAACATGGAAAAACTAATAATCTCTATTTCATCATGAATATTTCAATTCATAAGACCAAGTATCACCATGACAAGGAAAAAGAAAAAATTCATTATAATATATAAATGACCCAATTTCATCTCACATAGAATCTCATAAACTAAAACTAAAACCAAATATAGAATCATCATTACACAGATGAAAATTAAATAAGAACAACACCTTATTCACATTTTATAAACCCAACAAAATATCAACAAAAAACATCAAAATAAATTTATCACAAATGAAATGGAATCCCATTATTGATTAGGGATCCGTTGGGGATAATAGACATTAAACCCCACCTTCTTCAACCACTATCTCTACAATAAAACATAGATAGATTTCATAGAAAGGATTACATTCAATTTGGTAGACACAACTTTTAAGAACATTAATTATCCCCATAATTTTATAAAAAATCGAATTCACATCAAATAATTTGTTAAAGTATAAATCACTATATATGTACAAGACTCAAAAAAGATGAAACGCTAACTTAGATTTTAAAAATATTTAAATTTTTTTATTATATGATATCAACTACAGCAGTTTTAAACATTCTAACAAATTTATGATATCAATATTAACATTAAATCAAAAAAACAAAATACATATATATGTATGTAATAACAATTAAATCAATATTTCATCATGAATAATTAATGGGATGCCTAACGATTTAATTTAAACAATAATAACCTAAAAATATTCCATACCTTAAACATTAATAGAAAAAATATCAGTACTGATATTAATAACTATATGAATACTAACTAAACCCAAATATGTCTTCTTCAAATAATTCAATTTATAGAACCTCTAATGATATACAATGTCATAAAAGGTTTCAAGATCTATAAGTCACTTTTGTGTCTGGATAAAGCCAATAACTGGGAGAGTCACACTATTAAAATAAAAGGAATCAATGTATAGATCATCCCTAGATATAGACTTTCAACATTCCATCTAAATGTTTTTGGATGTTATACTCTAAATAACACAAAAATCGAATCCATTAATTTATGCTTCCTAATTCATATTAAATAGTCCCAATACTAATTATGAAAAAATCAAAAAAAAATCCACTAAAATGAATAAAGTGAAAAATAATTCTTTGTAAACAATGAAAATTTAAATAAGATTCTAAAAACTAAATTTACAAATTCAATTAACCTTAAAAACATTTCACCTTATTTGGAGAAATTAACAGTGTTAATTTCTTAATTCTACTAATAGTTTAAAATAAAACCTCTCTATTAGGGAGTTCAAAAATTTATAAATATGAACATTTATTTGATAACATTTTCAAAATTGTATAATCAAATCAACTATTTCATCAAAAAACATATGAAAAGAATGATACAGTCTCATGTACCCAATAAAACTGGTTTTAAAATAAAAAATATTAAATCAGTTTATGAAAACATTTTGAAATAAAAACCTTTAAGCAGACTCAATTTTTTTATTAAACCCTATAACAAAACATTTAAATAATTTTAGAGATTCCATTTTTGATATGAGTAATTACTCAATGATTCCATACTCTAGTTTAAATATGAAACATCTAATAATATATATTTTGTCATAAAATAATAAATTACCAATATTTTCATTTTAGAAAAAAAAAAATATACACTCCAATATAACATAAAAAATACATAAAAAATGAATTTTTTAAAATCAATAATGGGAATGGATAAAAATAATTTTGACCATAAGTAGTCCAAATATATAAATTTTAGAAAATTTTTACTCGTGTTTAGTTTAGAAACATTATTTTTAAAATCATACACAAATGATAGGAATCAAATTATAAGTATTTATATTAATTCACATTTTCTAATAATGATTTTATAAACAATTAAAAGTATCATTTCATCCCCATGATTAATCCCAATTTCACTCCAAAAAATGGATATTTTAAATTAACTCATAAATATTAAAAATAAATAAATACACAATTAAAGATTTAAAATATTGAATATAACAAAAAAACTAATTAGAGATAGACATATCCTGAACATACTTGGTAACTCATGTTATTCTGTACAGGTGGTGATCTTTCACCTATTCAGAAACCACTCCTTGAATTATGACACTTCCATCTCAACACCACCAGGACACCCAAATAAAAATAGGGAAATGATATAAATTTATCATGAACCAACCCTATATACCCCAAATATATATCCCCATGCTATCCAGTGACATGGATCAATTTCCATTCACATTCACCCCATCTATACAACTAGTGTGGGGGAAAAAATCAAACATTATTAGAAATGACATCACCCATTAAAACAAAAATTTAGAAGATGACTTCTACATGGATGTTCATAATTATTGTTCTATAAGTCAAGTATCCATTTAAAAATAATATAAGACATTAAATAATAATAAAAAATGTGGAAAAAATATTAAAATATTACACATATATGACAAACACATCCAATAAACATTTGAAACCACCAAAAAAGTTACGAAAATGAACTTTGAATAAAAATACAACAAATACATTAAAAATTAAAAATAGAGAATAAATTATGAAATTTCCTAATAAATCTATGTATATCAAAATATGTAAAATTATATAACTACCCATATAATTTCACCAATTGAAGATTCTTCACTAACCACATCTAACATACCGGAACCAGAGTACAAAATATAAACACCACATTATACATCAACTACATTGAACCTATAATATGATAGGAATGACAAAAATTACCATTATTTATTCTCCATAAAACCCATTCATAACATTAAAAACTAAAAAAATTATGTTTGTTCTAAATAAAATTGTAAAGGTTAAAAATTTTCTTTTGTAAAATTCCAAAAAATATCTGGCATAATTTTAAACTACATAATTTTTTTCATAGAATATATACATTTCAAAATAATACGAACTTATTAAACTATTATATAAGTGAAATATTATTTCCTAAAAAATTATTTATAATAATACTTTGAAAATGACTAAGCCTTTTTAAATAATTTTCACTTCTGATAAATAACATGCATTTGTTTTTTTATAGAAATACCAATGAAAATAAGGAACAATCATAATAATAATAATGATAAAAACAGTAATAGAGGATTAATATTATATGATCATATGTGAGGTATCATTAATTTAGAGGAGTAATTTTTCTCATAATATAGTTAAGAACCAATAATCATGGGAATACAAAGGATCAATGGGTTAAATATAAGGGGAAACTAAAATAATGTCCATATTATTGGAACTTGATATGTTTTAATCACCCCATCACTTAGTTCAAAACCTATCTGTCCAGATCACTGGGAAAATCCACCATGTAGCATGTAACCATAGTTGGGGAAACTAAAAAATTAATGTTATACCCTATCAAAACATGTAGACTTAGATATCCTAGCTAGATACTCTTGGTTCCCTGTTATATATAAACCGATAGTGATAAAAATTATTATAATATCAATGTATATTAAATTATAAATGTATCACACTCTCTCCTTTGAAAAATCTTTATATATGATAACACATCACATCATGATATAAATATATAAAGTGCACACCTCATGACTAAGTGATATCCTTTCATTTACTAGGCCTAAATAATAGAAACCCTTTAATTGTATATTTACGTCAAGAAAAAATTTATAAATTTTATTAATTAGGACATTAAAACATCTTCTAATATAATTTCTAAAATCCTATTTGAAAACCTAATCATAAAAACCTTATGAAAATAACCACAAAAATAAAATATACACAATGACCATTTTTATTGAAAACAAACAAAACCTTTTTTGTAAAAAATTATTTGAATCTATTTTATTTGTTTGAAGGAAATATTCTAAAAGTCAAAACATCTCTGAAATCATCAAATTATTTTTTGGAAACCCATAATGGAATTTAATTAAACACTTTCCCTGTTGAAAGAAACTTGTTTAATAATCCAAAAAACATGAAAAAACTTTTAGCCAAGTGAGATTCATGAGAAAACTATAATCCTTTGTCATGAAATATTTAGATACATTAATTTCAATTATTATATCATTAAAAACATGGAATAAAGAAAATAAATCATTCATGGTAGAAAATAGAAAGATCAATTAATGGATTAACCTACCTCTATCGATCTCTTACAAAATGAATGATATTAAACAAAAAAAAGAGGAAATTGTTTTATTAGAATCAATGAAAACACTAGAACCTGAAAACATCCAGATTAAAATTGAAAAAGACAAAAATATAGGTATTTGAGAAAATTATAGGGAATTGAAATAAGAATAATCTAAATAAGGAGAGTAATTTAAAGGGTTTATTCCACATTATTGGAAATAATAGAGACTAAAAGATAGAGAAAACCCTTTGGAAAATCCCAGGAGGATGGGATGATAGAGGGGATATGTGCTTGGGATAGAGGGATTCAAAATGGTATGGAAGGAGGGGGAGAATTAAATTCAAAATGGAAATTATTGTAAATTAAAAATTTATTAATGATATGGATAGTACTCTGGGATTGACACATGAACACAAAAACATGAAAAATTAGAGTTGATGTCCCTAATGAAATGTTGAGGTTCTAAACATATTGAAAATATTGATTAGAAAACCTTATACTAACGATAAATACCACACTAAAATACTATGTCTCTAACAGAGGTTTTGGATACATTGTTTTAAAAAATCCATTTTCTAACCATGACAACACCATTGAGAAAAAGACAGTCTTTTCGTGGCGTGGTTTCATGGTTTACACATACTATGTGAAATGTAATGCCCTGACCCTAGTTACCTAGAATCGGCGCCTTATTACATAACATTGGCATGATCATAAGAAAGATCAAATCTCGAAAGACCGATTGGTTTAGTAGCCTTGGAAACACTAGATATATTCATAAGTCTTACATTACATCATAAAGTGAAAAACTACTACAACAACATATTGTCTCCATATTCCACACTCATATCCCCACATAATATCCCTGCAGGTCATTCATAATTTACTTCTTCACTTCCTGGGAAAAATAAAACATAGAAAAGGGGTGAGCTCAAATGCCCAGTAAGGATAACAATATAGCGGAAACTTTCATAAATAAGAATAAACATTTAAGGCAATGTATAACTAAAACAAAATCCTTCTAAACTTTAACTTCAAAATAGTATGGAAAAAGAAAAATGAAATAATGCCATTTACTTATTCACATGGATATTCTACTAATCGAATAATCACATGCAATATCAATAACCACTTTCAAAATGATGGAATGCATAATGCCAGACTATCATAACCACATAGCCAAGGCCTCGTTCCAAGACTAAAAATAAGATTTTTCAAAGGCCTTATGCCAAGACACTAGTTTGTCTCATTAGAACTACCGATGCGTCGAGGAGCTACAACGGGCTCCACCCGTCACATATTAAGTCCAATGCATTCTCATATGAAAATGTTTAAACATAACATAAGCATTCGTATTAAAACTAGCATACGAAATGTCAATACATTCACCATAAACTATGAATGGTATAAAAATAGAAAATAAACAGTCAATCATATCACAAAACCTTCAATACAATATAGAAGTTTTGTATCATAATAAATCAACTTCAAATAATTATAAAATCCATCAAAGGATGTTGACATAGATGAAATCAAAACTCTTTTTAGAGAAATATCTCTTTCTATTTTAAAATCATTTAAGAGTATTATATTTATGAAATAAAAAATTTTCTTTTAAAATATTTTTATAAGATTGTAAGGGAAGCTTCGACGATTTTATAACGGTGGAAAATAACTGCACCCGCCGTATATGTCAAAAAAACATTCTTACCTTAATTCTGTCGAAAATGTTAAAAGCACCTTGTTTGGAAAACGACGGAAAGATCCCTTTATAAAACTCTTATAAAAAGTCAAACAAGGGTATAAATGACTTTAACCCATATTCTTTTAAATAGTAAATTTTTTTGAAATACATTTTTAAGAAACATGGATGTGGATGATAAAGAGATCCCAGTAGATTATTACGTATAAACAATCTCGAATAATGAAGAGATTGTGAAATAACCCTTACCTTTTACTTTTCCTAGGTTGGGGTAGGTTAACCTCCTGTATAATAGTGAAATAATTGTTATTAAATTATACAAGAATCATATACATTCAAATGATATCATATATGATCTTTTAACATTGCTTTGTTAATAATATCTTAGTATTATCGTCATTTCGGGTGTTAACTTACTCATTTTCTATTATATGTTTTGCTACATAAGACATTTTTGTCATGTATAGGTTGTATATTATTCATATAAAGAATTATATCAAGTCCTTAAAAATTATTTTTAAGTCATCAAATGATAATTATACTTGAATGGATACGATGGAGAATGAATCGTATCGCGTTCGAGGAGACGGTAGTCCGTACGTACGCACGAGCGACAATATCATTTTTTTATATTAAAATAATATATAAATGGATGGTATATCATATATAAAGAATCATTAACATGTAATATTTATTATTTATATGAGTTACACATCATTATTATACCCATCCAAATAATAATATGTTGAATAACAATTACACCACGACGTGGAGACGGTAAGCCGTACGTACGCACGTATGGTGACATGTTATTCAAAGGGTGGATAGAATACTGAATATGGTTGTACCATATTTATAATAACATCACAGTATATATATGATACTGGAGTTATTATTTTATAATGTTAATTACAAAGGAAGAAGAAGTGGAAGAAGAAAAGAACTTGGAAAAGGTTTGTGAAATCATTACCTCTTCTTCGGGTTCTTCCTATTGATTTGATGAAAAGGGCGCCATAGGTTGGCTTTATGATCAAACTAAGGCCTCTAGGTTGTAGTGAGGGAAGTTTGGAGAGTATTTGGTCAGAGTTTTTCTGAACCAAAATGCTTTGAAGGTGTGAAGAAATGAGAAGGAGTACCTTTTTATAAGAGGGGTGAGGGTCACCTTTGGAAAAGCTAGAAATATTAATTTATAATAAATTCATATTCGGTTTCTAATGGATCCAAAGTTGATTATTTAAAGGTTATGATGGGTATGGGTCTAAAAACACTTAACAAATAGAATTTATATAGGGTTGGGTTACTATATTAACATTATCTTTATGTATTAACTCTAAGTTAATTAGTTTCACTTTTACAATGTCTCTTTGTATTTTTATATTATATGGTTAATAAACTTACCATATTTATCCAAGAGACCCTCAACTGGTCCATTAATGATACGAATATCATGATATAAGTCTCTTGGCCTAACCTTAGATTTTTAGGAATTTAATATCAATTAATAATATAATATTTTTTTAAAAACTCTTTTATGTCAATTTTGACCCTATTCAATAGTTGATTTTTGTGAAACTCATAACATAATTATTACTTTGAAAAACGTTAATTAAATCAATTATAATATTTAATAGTATCCTAGAAAATTAGTTTATTCTATTAAAAGTCTCAAATTATATTTATTTGGGTATTTATAATATCAATTATTTTAAATTTTTACTATTATGTTAATTACCGCATCATCATTGTGTCATAAATAAATTAAATTATGTAATCTCTAAAAATTATATATAACCTATCATTATGTAGGAAATCGTTTTAGCTTTATAATGAATATATATAGTCAAAAATCTAACATATATAACCCTATGTAAATTTTTTTTTTCTAAAAGATATATGCTTGTGTCATTTTTGTATTCATTTTAACTTAATTAAAATAAAGTGTCCCTATAACCTACAAGTGGATCCATGGGGTCCTAAAATCGACCCAAAGATGCCTATGGTCGAACATGTATCAACCAATAAGGCTAGGACACGTTTTAGGGTAATTTAGTAATATTATAATATTATTTTTTAACCCTTAATTACCGGATTTACCCTTAACCATGGTAAATAAAATATTTACAGAAGTAATTATTCAAAATGTCTAAAAATAAAAGTTACCTATTTACACAATATGAACATCCTGATTCCAAATATGGAATCCATTTTCCCAATTCAAAACACAGAAGTGGCAGAAATTAATTTAAAATTAATTCCCGTTGTTAAAACAAAAAGTGTGTTTTTAAGAGATAATAACTATCAAAAGATTGACACTTGTTTATGTTCGGTTTAATTGTAAAATTATGTCCAATGACCAAAATTATATTAAATGGTAAAAATATATTCTAAATATACTTTAAAACCACTCAAATTCATAATTTATCACTATTAATTATTTTTATTTAAAAAGTTTTTTTAATTAAAATTTAGTAATTTTCACTATTCATCAAAATATTAAAGTTTTCCGAAAAGTACCAAAATTTCACCTTAGGATAAATTCAATATTCCAAATCTAAAAATGAAGTCAATTTTAAAAAATAAAATCTATATAATTTCAAAAATTAGGTATTACTATTCATAACGGCTAGTTTGATTGGTTATGGTGTGTTAGAACTCGGTGTTGCGTACAACACACGCTATCACATTACTCAAAGAGAAGCGTACCGTGGAATATTGGGGTGTTACATTCTCCCCTCCTTCAAATAATTTTTTCCTCGAAATTTATAGAATATTATCGCATGAAAAGACTCGGGTGGTTCTTCATCATAAGTTCCTCGGGTTCCCACGTTGCCTCTTCCATCTTATGGTTTCTCCACAAAACTTTTACCAGACGCATCGTCCGTTTTATCAGTATTTGTTCTCTCGTATCAAGAATCCTGATGGGCTCCTCACAATAAGACAGATCAGGTACCAGTTCTAACTCCTCATAGGTGTGTACATGCGTTGGGTCAGGCATGTTTTTCCTCAACAGAGATACGTGGAACACATCGTGATCTTTGGAGAGACTTGGCGGCATTGCCAATCGGTAAGCTACAACCCCAATTCGTTCTATAATTTCGAAAGGTCCGATGTACTTGGGACTCAATTTACCTTTCTTACCAAAACATATGACTCCCTTCCATGGAGATACCTTTTGGAAAACATGATCACCGACTTGAAATTCCAAATCCTTCCTTCGACTATCGGCATAGCTCTTCTGCCTACTTTGAGCTTCTTTGATGTGATTTTTGATTACCTTCACCTTTTCAATCGTTTCCTCCACCAGTTCTAGACCTACAAGTTTTCTTTCACCAATGTCATCCCAACAGGTTGGTGTGCGACATCTATTTCCGTATAACACTTCATATGGTGCCATCTGAATACTCTAATGGAAGCTATTGTTATAGGAAAATTCTACCAGAGGTATATACTAATCCCACATACCCTGAAAGTCAAGTGATCAGTATCTCAACATGTCTTCTAAGGTTTGAATAGTCCTTTCTGATTGTCCGTCTTTCGGAGGGTGGTAGGCAGTGCTCAAATGAGGTTCAGTATCCTGGGATTTATGAAGACTCTTCCAGAATCTTGATGTAAAACGGGGATCACGATCAGAAACAATCGATAAGGGTACTCCATGAAGTCTCACAACTTCATTAATATATAGTCTTGCTAGACGTTCCAGTGTTAGATCTTCTCTTATAGCAAGAAAATGTGCTGACTTTGTAAGACGATCAATAATAACCCATATTTCATCGTTCCTTCTAGGAGTCTTTGGTAGATCCATGACAATGTCCATCGTAATATTGTCCCATTTCCACTATGGTATGGGAAGAGGTTGCATGACTCCTCCAGGGTGTTTCCTTCCAGCTTTCACTTGTTGACAAACCATACATCTTGACACAAAATCAGCAATCTACCACTTCATATTGTCCCACCAAAAATGTTCCTTCAAATCTCTATACATTTTGGTGCTCCTAGGTTGTATATAAAAATTGGAACTATGAGCATCATCCAGCAATTCTCTTTTTAGATCAGGTATATCGGGAACACAAAGTCTCTCCCCAAATTTCAAAATTCCATCTTTATACACAAAGTCTCTCAATCTCCCATCATTCACAGCTTTAATCATTTTTTGAAATTCTTCATCATCGGTCTGAGAACTCTTAATTCTTTCTAGTAAATATGGTTTGGCAAACATTTGAAAAAGAATTGATTTTTCTCCTTCCCTGGTTATTTCCATGTCCATCTTCACTAGATCTATGAAAATTGGATCCCTTTCTATTCTTATATTGTTTAAAACTCCATGATATTTTCTAATCAAAGCATCTTCCACCTTGTTTGCCTTCGCCGGGTGGTAGTTTATCGCGCAATCATAATCTATGAGTAATTCAAGCCATCTCCTTTGCCTCATGTTGGGTTCTTTTTGTGAGAAAATTTACTTCAAACTGTTGTGATCAGTATAAATCTCATATTTTTTACCATGGAGGTAGTGCCTTCATATCTTCAAAGAAAAGATCACAGCTGCTAACTTGAGATCATGAGTATGATAGTTTTGTTCATGAATTTTCAACTGTCGTGATGCATAGGCAATAACCCTATCATTCTGCATAAGGACACAACCAAGTCCTTTCTTCTATGCATCACTATAAATAACGAACCCATCATTCCCTGATGGTAGAGTCAATATTGGAGCATTGACTAATCTTCTCTTCAGTTCTTCGAAACATTTTTCACACTCTTTTGTCCAAACAAATTTAACCCCTTTACGTGTGAGATTCGTTAATGGGTTAGCGAATCGGGAAAAATTCTGGGCGAAATGTCGATAATAACCTACTAAACCAATACAACTATGTACCTCAGTTATACTCGTCGGTGCTGGAAATTCTGGGATTGCCTTGGTCATAGAAGGATCCACAGAGATTCCATCTTTAGAGACAATATGGCCAAGAAAAGAAATCTCCTGAAGCCAGAATTCACATTTTCTAAACTTCCCATATAATTCATGTCTTCTCAGAGTCTTCAAGATAATGAACAAGTGATTTTCATGATCTTCGTAGATTTTGGAGTATACCAAGATATCATCAATAAATACCACCTCAAATTCATCGAGATACTCCTTGAAAACTCTATTCATCAAATCCATGAATACAGAGGGTTCATTAGTCAATCCAAAAGGCATTACAGTAAACTCGTAATGCACGTACCTGGTTCGAAATGCTATCTTCGGAATGTCTTACTTCTTCACACACAAATGATGGTATCCAGATCGAAGGTCAATCTTTGAAAAGTATTGAGCTCCATGCAGTTGGTCAAATAAATCATCAATGCATGTTAGGGGATACTTGTTATTTATTGTTATAGCATTGATCTCCCTGTAGTCGATACATAACCTCATAGATCCGTCTTTCTTTTTAACAAAAAGAACAGGGGATACCCATGGAGAAACACTAGGGAGAATAAATCCCTTATTACTCAATTCCTATAGTTGTTTCTTTAGTTCAAATAATTCTACAGTTCCCATTCTATAAGGGGTCGTTGATATAGGCCTTGATCTAGGAATTAAATCAATGGAAAACTCAACTTCACGTTCTGGAAGATGTCCAGGTAAATCTTCTGGAAATACATCTACAAATCCTTTCACAACAGGAACATCCTCTATTTGAACATTCCTTTCCTCACCCACAGTTATTTCAATCTCTTCCTACCCAATAATTTAATTTAGTTGAGCTACTGGGGGTGGATCTAGATAAGAATTAGGTGGTGACGATTCTGCTCTAAATATAAGGTGTTCGTTATCATCATCCTCAGGAATCGTAACCTCTTTCTTCTTACAACAAATCTTCGCATCATAGTCCAAAAGCCAGTCCATACCAAGAATTATATCAAACTAAATCATAGGTATGTCGACGAGATCAGCAGATAAAGAACATTTATGTGCTCTAATGGGGACTGATTCACAAAACTTTGTTGCAATGATACTTCCCTTAGGAGTTTTAACTGGCAACTTCCTTGTTAAATCAAATTGCAAATATCTAATTTTCATAGAAAACTGGGAAGATATGAAACAATGTGGTGATCCAGAATCAAATAATGCATTTGCTAAACTTGAGGAAACCATTAAATTACCTACCACCACGTCTTTCGGAGCTTCTACCTCAGCAGTAGTGATAGAAAAAAGCTTGGCCTTGATCCCTTGGCCTTTTCTGAGGTAGGTTCTCCTGATGCTTAGGAAATTCATTTTTATAATGCCCCATCTCCCTGAAATTGTAGAACTGAACATTGGTAGCTTCCTTATTCCCCTTGCAATCACGATCTTGGTGGCATTTTCACCACACTTGTAACAGACTCATGTTCCCTTCCAGAAAGTACCGGGGTGTTTCTTACCACATTTACCACAGAATGGATATTCAGACATTCCGTTCTTCCCCTTATTTCCATTCCCAGATTGATCAGCAGGTCTCTTCTTCTCTTTCTTTGCTTTAATGTCATAAGACGTAGAGAATTCCTTTTCCGTCTTGATAGCACTTGAGACAATGTCTTCGTACGACGAGAAGGATTGTGAGACTAAGGCTCGACGGAGAAATGGTTTCAACCCATCAAAGAATCGATCAATATTACTTATTGGGTTAAATATATAATCATCATCATACCTTGATAACCTTGTAAATTACCCTCATACTTTGAGACATTCTCATCCTCCTTTTGTCTCAGACTCAGAAATTGCCTTTACATATCTTCTCGATGGTCGCGTGAAAATTATTTTTCTAAAAAGAGATCTTTGAACTCCCTACATTCCATATTTGATACTTCATCATCTTCCTTCGTGTTTTGAATCAATGACCACCACTGATCAGTATCTCCAGTGAGGCGGTAAACTGCCATGATAGCTTTTTCCCTTTCACTACTCCACAAAGCCTGAAATACTTTCTCTAGGGGATTTATCCATTGCTCTGCTACTAATGTATTTGTACTCCCATTGAACATTTGTGGTTTTTGCCTCATGAATCGATCTAACATTGATCCTCCATGCTGCGGATCAGGGTGCTCCATATAGGTAAGGTTATTATTCATAACCTGAGTGAGTTGTACCAGTATAGTTATTAGCTGAACGGAACCAGTTGCATCACCAAATCCACTATAATTATCTTGAGCAGGAGGGAAATCCCTACATGGAGTGTGTGCATTGATACAGTTTCCATTTCTTCCACTAGGTGCCATTTCTAAACAATGTCATAAACTAGATCAGTTTATGAATCAAAATACATAATCCTGTACTTATAAAACAATTAACATAAATTGAACTATTTATGGATATAATCAATAATCATAAGAATGTTTTCTTTGAGGATGTATATACTCATAAACCCTTTATAATTATTTTTAAAGAAAATGACAGTTATCCTAAGCATATCCCCTAGGAGTGTCGTAACCAAGAGTGCAGCAAGGCCGGTTGTCGTGCACCAGTTCCCGTTCGAGTCTAGCTTAAAGCAGTGTTTTCAGGTTTTACCCCTAGGTACATCTGTGTCAGAGCCGCCTCTACCTGCTCGTATCCAGACATGGATGTATTGCTTGGAAAACTCACAAAATCTCTACAATACAAAAATTCCAGGAAGTAATTCTATACTAATCCTCAAAGTTCATCTTAGGTCTACGTGCTCTAATCAGAGTTCATCTAAATCTAGCTTCAAAGGTTTGTACTAAACTTCCTCTGATATCAAATGTAACGCCCCGACCCCAGTTACCTAGATTCAGTGCATTATTACATAACATTGGCATGATCACAGGAAAGATCAAATCTCAAAAGACCGATTGGTTTAGTAGCCTTGGAAACACTAGATATATTCATAAGTCTTACATTACATCATAAAGTGAAAAACTACTATAACAATATATTGTCTCCATATTCCACACTCATATCCCCACATAATATCCCTGTAGGTCATTCATAATTTTCTTTTTCACTTGCAGGGAAAAATAAAACATAGAAAAGGGGTGAGCTCAAATTCCTAGTAAGGATAACAATATAGCGGAAACATTCATAAATAAGATTAAACATTTAAGGCAATGTATAACTAAAACAAAAGCCTTTTAAACTTGATCTTCAACATAGTATAAAAAAAGTAAAATAAAATAATTCCATTTACTTATTCACATGGATATTCTACTAATTGAATAATCACATGCAATATCATTAACCACTTTCATAATTATGGAATGAATAATGCCAGAATATCATAACCACCTAGCCAAGGCCTCGTGCCAAGGCTACAAATAATATTTTCCCAATGCCTTGTGCCAAGACACTAGTCTATCTCATGAGACCTACCGATGCATTGAGGAGCTATAGTGGTCTCCACCCATCACATATTAAGTCCAATTCATTCCCATATGAAAAGGTTTAAACATAACATAAACATTCGTATTAAAACTAGCATACGAAATGTCAATACTTTCACCATAAACTATGAACAGTATAAAAATAGCACATCCACAGTCAAACATATCACAAAACCTTCAATACTAAGTAGAAGTTTTGTATCATAATAAATCAACTTCAAATTAGCGTAAAATCCATCAAAGGTTGTTGACATAGATGAAATCAAAACTCTTTTTAGAGAAATATCTCTTTCTATTTTGAATTCATTTAAGAGTATTATATTTATGAAATAAAACATATTCTTTGAAAATATTCTTATAAGCTTGTAAGGGAAGATTTGACGATTTTATAACGGCGGAAAGTAACCACACCCTCCGTATAAGTTAAAAAAACATTCTTACCTTAATTCTGTCGAAAAGGTTAAAAGCACCTTGTTTGGAAAACGACGGAAATATTCCTTTATAAAACACTTATAAAAAGTAACACAAGGGTATAAATGAAAATAAACCATATTCTTTTAAATAGTAAAATTTTTTGATATACATTTTTAAGAAACATGGATGTGGATGATAAAGAGATCTTAGTAGATTATTACGTATAAACAACCTCGGATAATGAAGAGATTGTGAAATAACCATTACCTTGTACTTTTCCTTGGTTGGGGTAGGTTAACCTTCTGTATAATAGTGAAATAATTGTTATTAAATTATACAAGAATCATATACATTCATATGATATCATATATTATCTTTTAACATTGCTTTGTTAATAATATCTTAGTATTATCGTCGTTTCAGGTGTTAACTTACTCATTTTATTTTATATGTTTTGTTACATAAGCCATGTTTGTCATGGATAGGTTGTATATTATTAATATACAGAATGATATCAAGTCCCTAAACATTATTTTTAAATCATAAAATGATAATTATACTTGAATGGATACGATGGAGAATGAATCTCATCACGTTCGTGGAGACGGTAGTCCGTACGTACGCACGGGCGACAATATCATTCTATTGATATTAAAATAATATATAAATGGATGGTATATAATATATACAGAATAATTAACATGTTATATTTATTATTTAAATGAGTTACACATCATTATTATACCCATCCAAATAATAATATATTGAATAACAATTACACCACGACGTAGAGACGGTAAGCCGTACGTACACACGTATGGTGACATGTTATTCAAAGGGTGGATAGAATACTGAATATGGTTGTACCATATTTATAATAACATCATAGTATATATATGATACTGGAGTTATTATTTTATAATGTTAATAAGAAAGGAAGAATAAGTGGAAGAAGAAAGGAACTTGGAAAAGGGTGGTGAAATCATTACCTCTTCTTCGGGTTCTTCCTTTTGATTTGATCAAAATGGCTCTTAGGTTGGATTTATGATCTACCTAAGGACTCTAGGTTGTAGTGACGGAAGTTGGGAGAGTATTTGGGAAGATTTAGGCTGATCCAAAAGGCTTTGAAGGTGTGAATAAATGAGAAGGAGGCGTGCCCTTTTATAAGAGGGGTGAGGGGCACATTTGGAAAAGCTAGAAATATTAATTTATAATAAATTCATATTCGGTTTATAATGGATAAAAAGTTGATTATTTAAAGTTTACGGTGGGGATGGGTCGAAAAACACATAAAAAATAGAATTTAGACAGTTTTGGGTTACTATATTAACTTTATCATTAAGTATTAACTCTAAGTTAATTAGTTTCACTTTTACAATGTCTCTTTGTATTTTTATATTATATGGTTAATAAACTTACCATATACATCCAAGAGACCCCCAAGTGGTCCATTAATGATAAAAATATCATTATATAAGTCTCTTGGCCGAATCTTAGATTTTACGGAATTTAATATCAATTAATAATATAATATTTGTTTTAAAAACTCTTTTATGTCAATTTTGACACTATTCAATAGTTGATTTTTGTGAAACACATAACAGAATGATTACTTCGAAAAAAGTTAATTAAATCAATAATAATATGTAATATTATCTTAGAAAATTAGTGTAATTCATTAAAAGTCTCATATTATATTTATTTGTGTATTTATAATATCAATTATTTTAAATTTTCACTATTATGTTAATTACTGCATCATCATTGTGTCATAAATAAATTAAATTATTTAATCTCTAAAAATTATAAATAAAATATCATTATGTATGAAATCTCTTTATATTTCTAATTAATATTTATAATTGAACATACAACATATAAAACCCTATGTAAAAATTGTTTTGGTAAAAGATATATGCTTGTGTCATTTTTGTATTCATTTTAACTTAATTAAAATATAGTGTCCCTATCACCTACAAATGGCTCCATGGGGTCCCAAAATCGACCCAAAGATGACTATGGTCGAACATGTATCAACCAATAAGTCTAGGACACGTTTTAGGGTAATTTAGTATTATTATA
The DNA here is from genome assembly GCA_963277665.1 of Viscum album. Lineage (NCBI taxonomy): Eukaryota > Viridiplantae > Streptophyta > Magnoliopsida > Santalales > Viscaceae > Viscum > Viscum album. Next base: position 22,971,413 of record OY728132.1, on the reverse strand, counting down.
ATATTATTTTTTGACCCTTATTTACCGGATTTACCGTTTACCATGGTAAATAAAATATTTACCGAAGTAATTATTAAAAATGTCTAAAAATAAAAGTTAACTATTTATACAATTTGAACATCCTTATTCCAAATATGTAATCCATTTTTACAAATTCAAAACACAGAAGTGGCAGAAATTAATTTAAAATTAATTCCTGTTGTTAAAACAAAAAGCGTGTTTTTAAGAGATAATAACTATCAAAAGATTGACACTTTTTTATGTCCGGTTTAATTGTAAAATTATGTCCAATGACCAAAATTATATTAAATGGTAAAAATATATTATAAATATACTTTAAAACCACTCAAATTAAAAAATTATCACTATTAATTATTTTGATTTAAAAAGTAGTTTTTAATTAAAATTTAGTAATTTTCACTATTCATCAAAATATTAAAGTTATTCGAAAAGTACCAAAATTACACCATAGGATAAATTCGATATTCCGAATCCAAAAATGAAGTCCATTTTAAAAACTAAAATATATATAATTTAAAAAATTAGGTATTACTATTCATAACGTCTAGTTTGATTGGTTATGGTGTGTTAGAACTCGGTGTTGCGTACAATACACGCTATCACATTATTCAAAGAGAAGCGTACCATGGAAGCTTTGGGTGTTAGATGAAAAAAATTGGAGAAAAATATATCCCCTATTTACACCCAAATTTTTTTAAAAAAATACACAAATAAAAGAGATAAATATATAAATAAAATGGAATGTATAGGTTGGCATGTGACACTTGTTACTCTTATATGAAAATTCAAAATTTATCTAGCCATATTTAATCAACTAAAATCTTCTTCAACAAATTCTCTTATCAATACTCATCAAATTACATTAGCTGATGTTATTTAATTAAATATTATATAATATAGATTCTTCCTCATCTTTACTAAGTATAACCATACGTATTTAATTATAATACATTTGAGTAAATCAAGATATTATAACCACCTTCTTGTTTAATAATGAAAGGATGAAATTTATAATCCCATATAACATATTTTTCTCCAATCATAGAAACTATTTAACTTGTACATAATGAAAATTTAAATTAATATTTCCATACACTGGGAGATTTATCGTAACTTTTTATACCATTAACTCATCAAAATTGTCTCTGCCAAATCCATGAACTATTTTAATGTTATTTTCCTTTAATTAATATTCATGAATTTTTTGAGGGATTCCCATTTATTTTTTGAGGAAAAGGCGTGTTTTCCAGATTTGGGCAAAAACGTGAGACCATTTCATGTTTTAAAAAGAATTTTTTTATAAATCCTTTATTTTTTCAGCATTTTAGACCCATTCAACATGAAAATTTTCATCACATGGTACATTAAAACCTCCATATCCTTTTGGGCCTCATATAAATCCATAACCATGATGGATTTGGGTTTTATATTAAGGTACTTGGCCAGCCCGTAATCCCATTTCTGGGATTAAAAAAATTAATTCTTTAATATCTCAATCAAATTTTACTGTTATTAGGTGATTCCAAGTCTCACATGATCCAACTTACCCCTGGTGTTTCCAATGCTCTTTTCCCCCAGTTTAGAGCTCATATTCCTCACTAAATAGGGAAAAATTTCTCTGGATTTCCCAAATCATCTAGATTTGATGAGATAACTTGCTTCTTTCATAACTCCTTCAATTTTTACTCATTTCCCTTCATTTTAATTCTCAATTGAACTACTAATCCTTATTTGAACCTCACATTCATTTTTGGAAGTTTTTAAATTCATATAATGGTGTATTTGTGTCGTTTTATTCCTGATATATCTAGTATGTTGGTTTCCTTCTTTCCTTCCCCCATTTTCTTAGGATTTCTTCCTTTTTCATAGGGTTTCATCCACATTTTATTGAAGTTACTAATTTCAAAAAACTGGGTATTCCATCCTACGGTTTGATCTTGTGTTTATTGTTATAATATTGTGGTTTTACATTTTACTTAACTCCATTGTGGTGTGGCGGTGGTGATGGTGATCTTTCACATAAGGATTTGGTGTTTTGACATTTGTGGTTGGTGATTCCATGTGTTATCATTTCTTGATGAGTTGTTTTAATTTATTTATTTATTTATCATGATTCAAATATGTTTTCTTTGGTGAGATAGCTATTTTTTATTATCTTTGGTTGAGCGGTTAATTTTAATGTATCATTTTTTTAAAAACGTGTGTTTGTCATGTGAATTACATGTTGTACCACTTGGGACAATTTTATGGTTCCTGAAATGGTATTATTAAATGGTTATTGGTCTGAAAAATCTGGTTTTGTGTTATATTGGCATGATTTTGGTTTCAAAATATGTTTTAAAAGGATTTTATGTGAAAATATTGGTAATGATCCTTGGAATTGTTTTATGAAGGTTTTAAATGGTTTTTGATTATATAAGAGGTGCAACTATGTAAGAAAACTATTTTTGTAAGAGTGTACTTTTGAAATGGCCCATTTCAATGTGAATGTGTTGTTATATGATGTGTATTATTTGGAATAAGTTTTATAAATTTTTTTAAAGTATTTATTGAAGTGTTAAAGAGATGTGAAACACGTTGTGGGTTATTTTTAGGTGAGTATGGTTTCAAAATGAATTTGAATGAAAAAGGAAATTCTGTGACATGTTTGTAGTCTATTTTGTGTGTGTGATATTAGGAAATAGTATTTGAATGTGAAAATGATATTTAATGTCTTGTGGTATTGTTTTATCACAAGAGGGAAACCCCATATATCTTGGTTGGTGGACGTGTACTAGTGTGCTAGTGATCCTGTGGGGTTTGGGCCATGTTTCATGTAACAAGTTTTATGATGAAAAAACTAACTAAAATATGATGATTATGATGTTGGTTTAATACTAGGTTATGTTTATGATCCCTACTAGTGGCTTGTGTGCATGAGAATAGATATTTTTAAGGATACTTTCACCGAGATATGAGGTACCTCAGACCCATAATGAGCTTGTGCCTAGGGGTGTTCCCATTTCTAGTGCTCAATGGAAAATTTACCCTCATCATCAGTATAAATTATTCTTGGTAGAAAAATTCATTATCTTGTTAATTTTTATCTAAAATTTTTGACTTATTAAAATATCACACTTGAAAACTGATTTTTTTTTAATGTTGCATTTTCTAATGATTTTTACTAGCATTTCTTGTTTAAAAAACGTGAATTATTTTAATCCTATAATTATTATCACATAGAATCATTTTGTGGTGGAATCCTTCTAGGATTTTTATCACACCGTACTTACTTGTTTGGGTGTATATAGACTCAGTAATGATTGTTGCAGGTCTGGGTAATGCTCTTAGAACTGGTGGTCTGGGTTTCTTGTGGTCCTTCGTGGGGTGTTATTATGAAGATGACATAAGGGTGATTCCCACTTCCCTTGAGGTGGTTCTTGGGATGTCCATTTTGGATTTCTTATTTTATAGTAGTCATTGGTATTTGTATAAACCTTGTTTTACCATTCTTAATTTTATTAATCGTCGGTTTGGGGTAAAATTTCACAGTCAATTTATTTATTGTATTTGGTTGTATTATGTTTCTAAACATGGGTAAATAATTCCAAAAATCTCATATATGATACAAAATAACTTGTTCCAACTCATGGGGATTGGGAACTCCCATTAGGGCCTTTCCACATATTGGGTCAAGTGCCAGTTTTGAAGGCAAAGAGATATGGTTGGTGAAAAATGGTATCAAAGGAGTTTCACTCTCTTAGGTCATGTTATTTGGGGAAGATTCGGGATAGTTTGGGGATAGGATTTTCAGGACATGACATTTTGATTATGAGTAGGATTCCTAGACCACACACGTTGTGATGAGATTCATGTCTCTTGGGGATGTTGGGTTTTATCAAAGTTCATTTTTTTTCATGGTTCATTGATGATTGGGGGAAATGAAAATAGAGTTGGGTTGAAGGTCCCAATGAGATTGCAGGGCATGGAGAGCCATGTAGAGCTAGAGATATTTCTCTAAAACACTCTCTTTAATGGTGAAGTGATTGGTATATGGTTTCTGACCTTATTTCCAAGTCACCCACCAACACTAGTATCCTCTTAAATTTTACTGTCTCATTTTGTTATGGAATCTTGAAAATTTGGATTTAAAATAAAAATGAGTTGGTTTTAAGAAATGTGAATTTTTTGAAATGTTTTTATAATAAATTGGAGGCTGTTTCATTTCAAAAATGGTGGAAATGAATTTTTATAATTGTTTTTAAATTGTAAATGGTGTATATAGAATACCTTTTATAACATAAATTATGTTAAAATGGGTTCTGAAATTTTTTTTCAAATACAATTTTTTAAACAATTGAAAAATCTTTCAAATCGAATAATGTGTTTTATAATATATAAATGGGGATTGAGGATGGATTTTGATATTGTAACTTATGTGCATTTGAAATGTTTTATGAGATTTTAGAACATTTTTTAGAAATGAGAAGAGTTGAGTTCTTAATTAAATGGTGATTTATGAAATAGATTTTTTTAAGAAATTAATAGTGTTTTGAAATGGGTATAAATGGTTTTGAAAGGCATTAAAGTGAGTTTGTATTAAATAATGGGTGATGAAAAAAAAAATTTGATGATGTATATTGGGTTTTTATTTTATGGTTAGTGGTTTTGAGTAAGGGAATGCGTGGTTAAAATGTTTTGATTTTGAAAAGAGTAATGGTTTGGTTTTGGTCTTTGGTGTTCTCAAGGGTTACTATATAAATGGGTTCATATATTAATATTGATGGTTAATGGAATGATTAGATGAGTGTTAGGATTTATATGAGGTGGTTTCCTAGTATGGGATGTAAAAATTGCATGTGTGAGGCTCATGAGATACCATTGGTATATGTGAAACCCACCAACATAGTTTTTTTATGAATGCATTATAAGTAAAGTGTTGTGTTTTGAAAATATGTGGTTGGAAGGTGTGGCTTATGTGTTTTTGGGATTTTTCCTTTGGGATGTTTCAGGTTCATGAACCCATCCTTTTAAATGTTTCTTTGGGTTTGTGTTTTGTAGATAAGTTGGAATGAAGCGTTGGTTAGTGTTGTCTTTTGGAAAAATGTTTAGGAGGACAATGTGGTGGCTCCTATCATGTGTTCGGTTCTGGTTTGGGGTATTTATGGACCAAATGACTAGATTGGTTGGGTCCTTGGGTTTTATAGTTTTCTAGGGTACACCCCCATAAAGTGTTAATACATGACTGATGTGTGGCCTATGGTGATTCATTGTTGAATGATCCTCCAACTGATCAACATACAAACTTTCTTCTTGAGATTTTTAGATTGAGTTAACCCCTATTCTTTTTCAGTTATTTGGATCCCCTTATAGATGGAGAGTTGTTATGTAAGGTCGAAATAGACCTTAGTTTCTTATGTTTTTTGAGCCATCGAAGTTGAATAAAGTTCAGGGTAGTTTGTGTAGAATGATGTCTTAAAGGGACTTGGGGTCTTTGGTTAGTCCAATCGAAGCAATAGTTAATGTTAGGACACTAGTGTGGAAAAAATTTCCATGATTGGATATTATAGCTGCATACTGGGATCATGTGATATTTGTGACTCGGAATGTGGTCCCCCTCCTTATGTTTTTTAGTCTTAGTGGTCTTGTTTAGTGACTTTCTATGATGTCATCTCTTCGTTTGATTGTAAGGGTGAAGGTTATGCAATCTTATGAGGGTCTTTGTTCTTTTGGATTCATGTCTCCCTTCAGGGAATTTTTAAATCCTATATTCTAGGGGAAGGTATTTTTATGTGTCTATTCATTATGTTGTTTCCCATCCAATGAAACAAAAGGTGACATGTGTGTATCCTCTAAACCTTTGTTTTGATAAAATGGAGGGTTTTGGTAAAGTGAGTCAAATGTTTTTTATGTATCATTTTGACCATCTAAGATCACGGTGTAATTGTTTGTTGCACTGGAAAAAGATGTTCTGTTCTGGGGATCTTATCCCGACTACGAGGCAGGAGATGCTGGAATCAAATGAGCACCAGCCATAGGTCCTAGAGTGAAGATGGAGCATAGTCCGGGGAAATATTAGGGTCATTCAATCCTTAGGTTAATGTCCTATCCTATGTATGAATGATAGGAAAATTTTAAACCTCTAGAGTCTTTAGCTTGTTCCAGTATTTCCCGTTTGGTGGTAGAGGTGGGAGGACATTGTTTCTATGTTATCTCCTGAGTTTGTGCTATTCCCTTTGGTTTCCTTTTAATTTTTAGAGAAAAAAATGAAAATTGGGCTATGTAGATTAAATAGAATGGTTTATGCACGATTTGTAGAAGTCGCACACCAACCTAGGAAACCATGGAATAAGAGATTGTAGATATTTCACAGACTCCACATGGTCGTGCTCTTCAGCACTCGTAACCATGTGAAGCATCCCTTTTGGACTGAATTCTCCTCACAATTTGCACACTGTTTCCCAAACCATGCTGACTAACCATACAATCATTCCTACTCTTTAAATATTAGAGTCTTTTCATGTCATCATGTTCTAGTCAGTTAAGAAGGCTTGTTCTTATGGTTGTGAGAGCCACTATGAGTCTCAAGTATGTTTTTTTGGGGTTTCCCCTTATGGTGAGGAGTCTGTTTATGTCTCTCCATATTAGAAACTTGGTTGTGTCCCTCGTGTTGGTCTGGAAATAGGTAGTCTCATTCGATGTTATTTAACTGCCAACTTTCTCCTTGAGTATATGTTGGGATTGGACTACAACTAATATTTTTGTTTAAGTATGACTGTGTTGACCTCATTCGTTTTCGTTGTTCGTCCCTGGTATGTTGCATGAGTCTTGTTCGGATAGTGTTTGAGGTGTTTTGTTTTGGGATGTAGATTGAATGTGAATGATAATTTTAGGAAGAGGGGTAAGTATTTGTTGGTGAGTGTGTTACTTACTTGATTGATAAATTCAAGGTGCATTGGCCTTTTAGGGCAGGGTGAAACTTGGAAAATGAGTCCATTTTTTCCTTTCAGCTTGGCTTGGATTTTGATTTTGGACTTGATGTGGCCTTTTGAGGGCAGAAGGTTTTATAAAGGGAATAATTTTCACATCCCTGACATATTTTAAAGTTATTTTTCATTTAAATACAATTATTGATTTCTTTGAGGGGGTTCCAATGTAGTTTTGTAGGAATGGTTGTGTTTTCATGATATGGGCGAAATCGTGAGACCATTTCATTTTTTAATTTTTTTTTATAACTCAAATACTTTTCAATATTTTAAACTCATTATAATTCCAAATTGGAATCTATTGGTATATTGAAACCACCATATCCTTTTGGACCACATAGTAATCCAAAATCATGATGGATTTGGGTTTTATAATAAGGTATTAGGCCATCCCGTAAGCCCATTTACTACTTTAAAAAAATAATTCCTTAATATTTCATTCAATTTTTAATATTTTTCTCTAATTACAACTCTCAACTAAGACCAAATAACCAAGGTGATCCCCCATTCTCTTTTCCCTCTATTTAGAGATCATATTACTTGCTAATTGTTGAAGAACTTCACTTGATTAATAAAATCGTCATGATTTGAAGAGGTAACTTGATTCATTTATAACTCCTTCAATTTTTACTCAATTCCCACCATTTCAGTTCTCACTTAACATAATCATAATTATTTGAACCTCAAATTCATTTTTAGTTGTTTTAATATTCAGATACTGATGTATTTGTGGATTTTTATTCTAGATATCTCAAGAAAGTGGGTTTCCTTCCTTCATTCTCCCATTTTAATAGTGTTTATTAATTTTTCTTAGGGTTTCATCCACATTTTCATGAAGTTAATAATTTACAGAAAGTTGTGGTTCTAACCTACGGTTTGATATTTGGGTTATTTTTCTAATCTTGTGTTTTTAGGTTCTATTTTACTCCTTTGTGGTGCAGTTGTGGTGCGGGTGAACTTTTTCACAATGATTTGGTGTTTTGAATGTTGGGGTAGGTGATTCCATGTGTAAGCATTTCATGAGGAGTTTGAATGCATGATTTATTTATTTATCATGTTCCTAATATGTTGTGTGTAGTGAGAAACTATTCTTTTTAAATTTGTTTTAGCAGTTAATTTTAATGAATCATTTTTTTGTAATAATGTGTGTTTGTCTAGTGTATTTTAAGTTGTACCACTTGGGACTATTTTATGGTTCATGAAATGGTTTTAATAAATGGATATCAGGCTAAAAAATCTGGTTTTATATTATATTGGCCTGAATTTGGTGTCAAAATAGGGTTTTTAGATGAATTTTATGTGCAAATCTTGGTTTCACTCCTTGGAATTGTTTTTTGAATGTTTTAAATGGTTTCTTGATTTATATAAGAGGTGCACCTATTTTGGAAAACTATTTTGGTATGATTGTACTTTGTAAATGGCACATTTTAATTTGAATGGGTTGTTCTGGGATGTTTACTATCTTGTAAATGTTTTATAAAATTGTATAATGTATCTATTGATGTGTAAAACAGATAAGAAACATGTTGTGGGTTGTTTTGGTGTGATTATGGTGTCAAAATGAATTTGAATGAAAAAGGAATTTATGTGACATGTTTATGGGATTTTATGTGTGTGTTTGATTTGGAAATGTTATTTTACTTTGAAAATGGTATTTCATAGATTTTGAAACTTGTTATAGAGAAAGAGGGAAAATCTAGGTATCTTGGTAGATGGACATGTACTAGTATGCTAGTGATCCCATGGGGTTTGAACCCTATTCCACATAGAAAGTAAGACAATGAAAACACTAACTAAACTATAATGATGATGATGTTGATAGAACACTAGGTTTTTGGTATGATCCCTACTAGTGGCTCGTGTGCATGAGAACAAATATGTGTATGGTGACTTTCACTGAGATACAAGGTACATAGGACCCACAACAATCAAGTTCCTAGGGGTTTTACCATTGCTAGTGATCAATATAAATTTTACACTCATCATTAGAATATAGATTGTTGGGATGAAAAAATTTATTAGCTTGATAATTTTTATTTAAAAGTGCTGATTCATTAATATAGACCACATGAAAACTTATTTTATTTAATGTTACATTTTCTAATGATCTTTAATAGCATTTATTGTTTATAAAAAATTAACGATTTTTTTCCAATAAGGATTATCCCATTTAATATTTTGTGTTATCATCCTAGTTCAATTTGTATCAAACCATACATACACATTTGGGTGTAACTATACTTTTTAATGTGTGTTGTAGGTTTCGGTAAATCTCATAGAACTAGTGGTCTCGGATTCTAGTAGTCCTTCGTGGTGTGGTATTGTAGAGATGTCTTGATCTTGACTTCCCCTTTCCATGAGTGGGTTCTTGGGCTGTCCAATTTGGATTTATTCTTTTCTAGTAGTCTTTTAGCATTATATAAACCTTTTTTCCTAATTCAGAATTTTCATAAAGGCTTGTTTGTGGTAAAATTATAGATTTAGTCTATTTATTGTATTTGGTTGTCTTATGTGTCTGAACATGATAAATATTTCCTAAAGACACAAATAAGATACCTAGTAAGGTGTTACAACCCATGTGGATTGGGAACGCCCTTCGGGTCTTTCTATGGACTAGGCCAGATGCCGATTTTGAAGGCGATTAGATCTTGTTCATGGAAAAAATGACATCAAATGAGGTTCCCTCTATTGGTTCATGTTATTTGTGGAAGAGTTGGGATTGTTTGGGTATAAGATTTTTAGGACATAACATTCCAATTAAGAGTAGGGTTACTGGCCTGCACACATTGTGATGCGATTCATTTCTCTAGGGAAATTTGGGTTTTATATAAGTTCTTTGTTTCTCATGGTTCGTTGAGGATTGGGGGAAATAAAGATAAAGGTGGGTTGATGGTCCCAATGAGATCGTAGGGCCTGGAAAGCCATGTGGATCTAGAGATATGGCCCTAGAAAACTCTCTATGATAGTGAAGTGATTATCATATGGCTTCCAACTATATGTCCATGTCGCCCACCAACACTAGTTTCTTCTCATATTGTATTGTGTCTCTTTGTTATAGAATATTGGAAATTTGGTTTTAAAATAATAATTACTTGGTTTTATGAATCGTGATTTTTTTTTGAAATTATTGTATAACAAAGTGGAGGTAGTGTCATTTTAGAAAGGGTGGAAATTAATTTTTAGAATTGTTTTGAAATTTTAAATGGTGTTTTTACACCACCATTTATAACATAAATTATGTTAATTTGGTTTTGAAAATATCATCCAAATAATTTTTTATAAAGAAATAAAAAATATTATGAATGGAATAATGTGTTTTATAATTTATGTTGGGTGGTTGAAGACGAATTTTGATTTGGTAACTACAGAGATTTTGAAATGTTTTAGGAAATTTTATAACCTTGTTTTGAAATGAGGAGAGTGGAGTTCCTAATTAAATGATGATTTATGAAATGGAGTTTTTCATTAAATTAATTTTGTATTTAAATGGTTGGATCTTTTTTGAAATGGTTTTCCAAGGAATGAAAATGACTTTTTATTGAATATTGGTTGATTTTATAAATTGGTTTGAATGATGTAAATTGGGTTTTTATTTTATGGTTAAAGGTTTTGAGAAAGGGAATGTGTGGTTAAAATGTTTAGATTTTGAAAACTAAAATGGTTTTTTTGTCATTGGTGTTCTCAATGGTGACCACATGCATGGGTTTATATGGTAATATAGAAGGTTCATACAATAAATGGATGAGTTTCATGATGGGTATGAGGTGGGAGCCTGGTGTGGAATGTAAACATGAATTTATGAGCCTCATGAGATACTATGGGTAAATGTGAAACCCACAAACACTATTTTTTTAGAATGAATTTGAAATAAAGTGTTGTGTTTTGATAATGTGTTGTTGGGTGGTTTGGATTATGTGTTTTTGGGATCATTACTGTGGGATGTTTTGAGTTCAATAACCCCTAATGTTTAAATAACTTTTTGGGATTGTGTTTCGTTGATAATTTAGAATGAGGTGTTGGTCAGCTGTCTCTTTTGAGAAAAAGTTTAGTGGCCAATGCGGTGGCTCCCCTCATGTGTTAGGATCTAGTTTGTGGCATGTTTTTACAAAATAACTAGCTTGGTTGGGTCCTTGGGTTTTCTTTTTGGCTAGGGTACACCCCCATAAAGAGTTAATGCATGACTAATGTCTGGACCATCGTTATTCGCAGTTGGATGATCCTCCAATTGATCCAAATAAAGGAATTATTTTAGAGATTTTGATATTGAGTTTACCCCTATTCTTGTTTGGTTCTGTGGATCCCCATGTATAGGGATAGTGGTTGTGTGAGGATGAAATATACCATAGTTTATTAACTTTCCTATGTCATCTTAGGTGAATTTATTTCTGGGTGGTCAGTTTAGAATGATGTATTAAAGGGAATTTGGGTCTTTCTTCAGTCTCATCGAAGCAAGAGTTTATATTAGACCAGTAGTGTGGAAAATCGAACCATGAAATGCTGTTATAGCTAATTTCTGGAATGATGTGCTATTTGGGACTTGGCATAAGTTCCCTCTGCTTTTGTTTTTTAGTCACAATGGTAATGTTCAGTGATCACCTATGATGTCGTGTGTTCGTTTTTCTGTAAGGGTGATTGTTGTGAAATCCTATGAGAGTATTTCTTTTGTCGGATGTGTGTCTACCATAGGGAATTCCGAATTCCATTTTTATAGAGGAATGAGTGTATATGTATCCTTTTATTATGTTGTTTTCCATCTAAAGAAACAAGGGGTGATGTTTGTGCATCCTCTAAGCCATTGTTTTGGTAAAATGGTGGGTTAGGGTAAAGTGAGTCTTGAGTGTGTCATGTCTCATTGAGCCCATTTAAGCCGATGGTTTAATTGTTGGTGGAACTAAAAGAATAATTTCATTTCATGGGTTTATAAATCCTGATAGTGACGCTGAATATGCTTCAACCATCTGAGCTCTAGCCATAGGTCACAGAGTGAAGCTGGTGAGTAGTCACGGGAAATCCTAAGGTCATTCAAACAATTGGTTGATGTCCTATCAACAATATAACATATGTTAATAATTTAAAACTCTATTTTCTTTATCTTTTTCCAGTTGTTACCGTTTGTTTATAGAGGTAGGAGGACCTCATTACCATGTTATATCCTTATTTCATGTTATTCCCGTAGGTTTCCATTCAATTTTTAGAGAAAAGGATAAAAATTGGGATAGACAGATTGAAGAGCATAGTTTTCACATGGTTAGTAGTAGTCATGCACCAACCTAGGAAACCATGTGATAATAGACAGTATCTGTTGCATGTACTCTGCACGGTTGAGCTCCTCAGACCATGTAACCATGCGAAGAATCCCCTTTAGGAAAAATGCTCCTCATTGTTAGCACCCAGTTTCTCAAACCGTGTAGACTAAACGTACAGTCATTCCAACTCATTAAATGTTGGGGTCATTTCCTACCATCCATTGATGGTTCATTATTATGGTTGTTTCTTATGGTTGTTATAGCCACTATGAGTCTCATGTAATCTCTTTTGGAGTTTCCCCATATGGTGGTGAGTGTGTTTTTGTCTCCTCGTATATGTAACATGGTTTTTTCGCTATTGTTGGTCTGGATATAGGTAGTATTGTTCGCTGTAATTTAAACGCAAACATGATCCTTGAGTAAATGTTGGTATTAGAGTACTCTCAATGGTTTTTTAATGTAATAATGTGTTTGCCTTGTTCGTTTTCATTGTTCATTCCAGCTAAGTTCCTTGAGTCGTCTACAAATAGTGTTTGAGGTGTTTTGTTTTGGGATATAGTTTGATTGTGTTTTATAATTTCATGAAGTTGTGTATGTTTTTTTCTGAGAGTATTATTTACTTTATTGGTCAATGGGAGGTTTGTTGGCCTTTTGGGGTGGGTGAAACAAGGAAAATGAGTCCATTTTGGCCTTTTAGTTGGGTATGGTTTTTCCGTTTGGACTTGCGATGGATTTCGGAGGCAAGATAGTTTTATGGTGTGAATAATTGAAAATTAAATGACATATTTTAATTTAGTTTTACATTTAATTACTATTGTTTATTTTTTTGTGGGGTTTTTCCATGTAGTTGTGGATGAAAGGGTGAGTTTTCATGATTTGGGCCAAACCGTGACACCATTTCATGTTTTAAAAACAAATTTTGCTTTTCTATTGATCAATTATTTTTAAATATTTTAAACCTATTATACTTCCCAATTAGAATACCTTTGTATATTAAAACCACCATTTCCTTTTGGACCTCATTGGAATCCATAATCAGCATAGATTTGGGTTTTATATTAAGGTATTGGGCCAACCCATAATCCCATTTCCTAATTTTAAAAAAAAATCATTCTTTAATATCACATTTAATATTTACTATTGTTGTATGATTCCAACTCTCACCTAAGACAAAATACCCATATAGATACCCCATGCTATTTTCCCCCTATTTGGATCTCATATTCCTCGCAAATTTTGGAAAAACTTCTCTAGATTTCTCTAATCGTCCCGATTTGAAGAGGTAACTTGTTTCTTTCACAACTTCTTCAATTTTTACACTTCTCCCTCTATTTTAGTTCTGACATGACCTAATTATCCTTATTCTATTCTCATTATCATTGTTGTCATATTTAAAATTAATCTAATGGAGTATTTGAGGGATTTTTTTCCAGTTATTTTATGTATGTGGGTTACCTTTATTCTCCCATTTTCTTATGATTTCTTACTATTTCTTAGGGTTTAATCCACATTTTGATGAAGTTATTAATTTACATAAAGTAGGGATTAGAACCTAACATTTTATATTGGGTTTATTGGTATAATCTTGTTGTTTTAGGTTTTATTTAACTCCATTGGTGCAGTAGTGGTGTGGGTGAACTTTCGCACAAGGATTTAGTGTTTTGACATTTTTGGTTGGTTATTCCATGTGTAAGCATTTATTGATGATTTTTATTGATTGATTGATTGATTTATATTTTTCCTAATATGTGGTTTTTAGTTTAAAAACTATTTTAGGTATTTTTGGTTGAGCGGTTAATTTTAATGTAGCATTTTTGTGTAAAAATGTGTCTTTGTCTTGTGTATTCCATGTTGTACCACTTGTGACTATTTTATTGTTCGTGAGATGGTTTTATTAAATGTTTATAGGGCTTCCAATATTTTTTTTATTTTATTAGCATGGTTTTTTTTTCAAAATAAGGTTTTTGGAAGAAATATATGGGAAAATATTTGTTACACTCCTTGTAATTGTTTTATAATGGTTTTAAATAGTTTATTGATTTATGTAAGAGGTGAAAAAATGTTGAGAAACTATATTGGTAGGAGTGTACTTTTTAAATGGTCCATTTTGATGATAAAGTGATATTGTGTTATGTGTACTATCTTGTGAATGTTTTATAAAATTGTTTACAGTATTTATTAAAGTGTGAAAGAGATGTGAAACATGTTGTTGGTTGTTTTGGTGTGAGTATGGTTTCAAAATTAATTTGAATTAAAAATAAAATTATGTGACATGTGTGTGGGATGTTTGGTGTGTGTATACTTTGGAAATTGTATTTTAATGTTGAAATAATATTTCATGGCTTGTTGAACTTTTTTTATCACAAGAGGGAAAACTCGGGTATCTAGGTAGGTGGATGTGTACAAGTATGCTAGTGATCGAGTGGGGTTTGGACCATGATTCACATAGGAAGTTTTATGTTAACAACAGTAACTAAACTATGATAATGGTGATGTAGGGGGACCACTAGGTTATGGGTATGATCCCTACTAGTGGATGGGGTGCATGAGAATGGATATTTGAATGGTTACTTTCACCGAGATATGAGATACATGGAACCCACAATGAGATAGTGCCTAATGGTGTTCCCGTTTCTAGTGTTTAATGAAAATTTTACACTCTTCATAGGAATATATTGTGTTTGTATGGAAAAATACATTAGTTTGTGTAATTTTATTTAAAATTTTTGATTCTTTAAAATATCCTACTTGAAACTGATTTTATTTAATGTTTTATTTCATAAATATTTTTACATGTATTTCTTTTTTACAAAACATGCAATATTTTTTTCCAATAATGATTATCACATGGAATATTTTTGTGGTATAATTCAACTGGGATTTTTCTCACACCCTACATACATGTTTGTGTGTAACTATACTTGGTAATGTTTTTTGCATGTTTTGGTAAACCTCTTAGAACTGGTGGTCTAGGATTCTAGTTGTCCTTCATGTTGTGGTATTGTAAAGATAACATGAGAGAGATTCCCCATTGCCTTGAGGTGGTTCATGGGATTTCCATTTTGGATTTATTATTTTTTATTAGTATTTGTGATTTGTATAAACCTTGTTTCCAAATTCTTAATTTTATTAAGTGCTTGTTTGGTGTAAAATTTCTGATTCAGTTTATTTATTGTATTTAGTTGTCTTATGTTTCTGAACATGGATAAATCATTACAAAACACTCATATATGATACCCACGAACTTTTTCCAACCAATGGGGATCGGTAACGCCCTTTGGGTCCTTCTATGGACTGGTTCGAGTGCCGGTTTTGAAGGCGACCAGATCTAGTTCATGACAGATTCAATTGATTCTATATATAGAGATGATGAAATATATTCCATCTATAAGAATGAACTATTCAATAAATTTTCATCATCATTTTGAAAATATTAAAAAATGAATATGTCATCATCAATATGATTATTAGAAGCATCTAATATATCTTCATATATCTCATTATTTAATTACAAAACAGATGATCAAAAATAACTCAATGTTTTTTCTCACTTCTGTGTACCAATTCATTAGGTTCTCATCATTAATAAGTATATATTGAATTTTTAAACCATTAAAATCAAATAAAATACCAGTAATAACAATTTTTTGAAAAAATTAATTTAATTTAGAAGTCTTTTAGTGTTACCATTCACTAAGGATGAATTATCTATCAAATTATTCATGTATATAAAAGTCTAAAATAATTTTAGAACATATCATAATATTAATTATAAATATATGATATCTGATTACCATTCATATCCATGTGTAATACCCATAAAAACTATATAGAGAAAAAATGAGTAATAGGATAAACCAATCCTTTTATTTAAAAATTTTATAAGAAATACCCTTATATTTTCTCTATGTATAAATTCTATATTAAATGAGATAACATTAACCACCTAATCATTTATCAAAATTTCATGGTGGACTTATTAGAAAAGTTAGTTTCTAGAACCATCTTGAGTAGTACTTTTAAATTAAGATATCACGTATGTAGAGAGTTTCTCATGATATATTCTTTCCAAAATATTTTTGTTAATTTCGAAGAAACTACTTATTAGGTAATTCCCTTTGATTATATAAAAAATCAAAAGGATATAGATGTTCCCCACTTTAATGTGATCCACAAGACACTATGAGAGAAATATTATACCTAATTTATATATTTTAGATGTAAAATACATTTTGAACACATATTATGTCTAACTATTAGGTCTTGGGGGATCATAATAATTGATAATTCTTCTAACTAAGTTCTTACTTTTTGGTCATGAGTAATGTAGATCATGAGGACTATCCCTCTAATAAAAGCAGAACATGTTTTGGGTGTCATTGTATTTCTCTATATATGATCATGTATATTGGTCTATATACATTAGATCATTATCAATTAATATCATTTAATACTTTAAATTGATATAATGTGAAAACCATGACATTAATGTTTGATGTGAGGTAGCCTGCATCGAGTGCATCATTAGTTGTATGGTATTGATTTAATTTTCAAGATAGTATTTTCCACTTCATAAAGAAAACAGATATCTTAAGCAACTTTACTAGAAAAAAAATTAATGGACTAAATCCATATACATGTAATATGAATAAATGTCCAAAAAATAGAGGCAAAAAAATTAAATAAATAATTAAAATATGACGACACAAAGTATTCATCCTACTTTGTTAGATATCATAAGACAAAGAGATTATATTACATAGTTACTTCTCATTAGAGGTTGTTATATATTTTTATTATCACAATATTAATAGGGGAACATGATTTTTTTCTTGATATGAATCTTTCTCTATGAACATGACTCTCTATTATAAAGATAAATTATTTGCGGGACATAAACAAAGTAAATCAACATGTTACACTATTCATATGAATTATAGTTTAGGATTATATGAGCCCTATGTGTATGGATATGTTGTTAGGTGTGGTGTGGTAATTTTTGTTGGAATAAGTTTTATAATAACTCCAACTTGAGTCTCCTAATATAATAATTGGGTAGCTAAATGGGTATAATATCACTCCACCATAGAATTTATGTTCAGGTTAGTTGAAGATGTTCATGGGAAGTCCACTCAAAATTAATAACTAAGTGATACATATGAAATGTGAACATGATTTCAACTAAATGTGTGTAATCTATTTTATTCAATAAATTAATCAAATTCATAAGATTAAAGTTATTTAAGTGAAAAAACATCTAAATCCTTCACATAGAGAAATAAACCATGTTCCCAAAGAAGAAGTAATGTGAAAAAAAGGGGTTTCTTTTGATTTCACCATAGACATCCAATGTTAGTGATGGAAAGTGGTGTAGATATGTGATTTATCATATAGTATTCACTGAGTACAACATTGGATTTGGTGGAAGTATTTGACTATATGGGAGGACATTAGTGAAGATTAGTGTGGTATGGAATTCTACTCGTGAAAAACATCATGTGGTAAAAAAACGTGACAATGAGAAGGAAATTGTTATGTATGGAAATTTTAGACCATTTTGGATCAATATATGAATTAAAATATTAGATATTATGAATATCATCAAGAAGGAATTATATTTTTTAGGTTAGAGGCCTTAGGGCCAATGGTGAAAAGTCATAGCTAGTGACAGTGGTAGGATACAAAATGAAGTAGCAAATAATGGATGTTCCACTGGAGGGATCAAATCCCATCATCCATGGCCCTTAATTATGAGAGTGTTAGTGTCAAGATCATGTAGTAGAAAAGAATTATTATGATTACATTATTTAAATTTATATAGGTCTTTTATTTTTTCTTTTATTTTTTATGTACCTTATTTCAATGGAAGGTGAAATGCAACATATTATCTCAAGGCTATAAGATACATTTTCAAAAATATGTTATCCATTGTGTGTTATTATTTAATGTTCCTTTTGATATATTTTGGGATTTTATTATTGGTCTATTTTCTAAAAATATATTCTTATTTTTTACTAGTTGGGTGACAAAAACAAATGGTGGATGAATCAACATGGTGGCTAGGGTGCTTGGACATATTAGTTTTGAGCAATGAATTCACAGGTGATCTTCCAACTATAAGAGGATCCAATGATATATTCCATAAGATTTAGCTTATGGTGGATTAATATTGGTGGCTAAAATTTTTATCATCATATTAATTTGTTGGTGATTTTCTATGATTTTCCAAAAAGTTGTATCAAATCATAGTTGTATATAATCAAGTGGAGCACCCAATCAACACTCAAAAGTTCATCTAGGTTGGACGGTTAGGGGGATCTATTTAGGGTAGTGGTTTCAATGTTTCTTAATGATCTATTCTAATGTTGATAAAAAAATTTCTAGGGATTATGGGTTAGATTATATAAAATAGAGAACCATTATGATTTCGGTGGAGTGTTCCATTCATGAAGGTTGTTAATTGATCTTAATGGAGAAATTTTTATGGAATTCTATAGATATTTGTGATCCCTATATTATATAGTTTTTTTGGGATGTTAGTATCTTTGAAAGATAGCAAGTTCATTGGGTATATTTTTGTTGATTGCTTGATTATGGACTCTATATACTTTGGATGATGTTCTTATTGACACTCATATTGATCTAGTATGTTCATTGGATAGTGAGTTGGTTAGCAGATAATTGTTTTGAATAATAGAAGTATGTTACTATATGAAGAGTGGTGTTTCATATATTGTAATTATAAATATAATATATTTCAAGAAGAAGGATTATATGGAAAAGTTAAAGGGATGAAGTGGTTCATTTTAGTGATAATTTTATATAAATATGTGGTTACCCTTGATTCTCTAACAAGAATTATAGGAAGGAAAGAGAGATAACTTCGTGAATATTGGGGCTATAAGGTCTATCCAGGAAGATAACATTTGGAGGATTCACAAATACTATAGATGAAAGAGTTGGATGTAATTATTAAAAATATTTTTTTAGTTAAAGTTTGATTTGGGATGTGGATTTGGGGTTCATTGAGCTATACATGAGAGGGAGTAGGCGAAATGTTCTAAAAAACTATGGGGTATAGTGGTTCCATCCATAATAGAATTTTATATAGTGAAGTACAGTTCTAGGTCATTGGAAATTTTATCTAATTTTTGGAAAAAGGAGTAGGTTTCTTTATCGAAATTTGTGTATTTAATGGCATTAACACATGGGGAACATGGTTATGTAAAATTTTTAATGATGGGTCCATATAAATTTTTATCTATAAGTAGGCTTCATATAGGAAATCGGTGGGAAATATTGAATGAAATCATGGTAATTGAATGGATAAGAGAAGGTCCAATCCTTTGGTTGCAATAAGGATCAATGGAACATAGATATATTGAGTATAAGACTTTAATAGATTGTAGTCATGAAAAGCATTCATATGAAATATTTCTCTTGAAGGGGGATGTATATTTAATAAGAACATTAGAAATTATATTTAATTTCTCACTAGTTCCAATATTCTTTATGTACCCTCATTGAAAATCTGTATATTAGTGTGTGTGTTCAACCAAAATATAGTAGGTTGATAAAACCTCATATCATTCATCAGGTAGAACCATGGATATCCCTAAATTTATAACAGTTCTTTATTACAGTGTGAGGATACCATCCAGATCATTGGAAGGTTTTATATAACTTGAATGTATTTCCTTTATTGGAAGAATATTTTTTAGGTAATGCAAGTTTGTATGTTTCCCAATTTATTTCCATATCATTTTAAAATTCATTTATAATTCTATAATGGTTATGTTAATATTAAATACGTACTCCCAAAAGTTCAGGACATGTTTATTTTCAGATGTGTAGATGATGTTTTTATATTTCCATGTTTTTCAGTAATGATCATTAAAATATCTGTTGGGTACAAAAAGGATCTACATGATGGTGGTGCGTTTTAGATAGTTGAGACCATGTTGGAGTACAATTGGAGTAAAATTCCATGTTTTACCTTTTTTTTTCCTGATTGAAGGAATAGTGGGAGTTCATTAGTTGGATTATATAAAACATTATATATGTTCAAAATAAATGATTTATTCTGGTACTGTTACTAGTGTTCATTAAAAAAATCTCCCATAAGTTGAAGAATTAAGATGATAGATTATTTAAAATAACATGTGTTGGAAGGAGAAGATAAATCAACCTAGGGAATGAAATATTTTTTTATGGGATGTAATAAAAATTAGGGGAAGAAAATTCAATCCTATTTTTCTTTTTATGTATTTTCTAGATTCAGTTAAGTGAGATGGTGATTTTCGAGGACTTACGAGACATTTCAAAAATGGATCCTATATGGACAAATGGTGAATTCTGCATAACCATAGGGGAACATTGTGGTTAAGTGGTTGTTGATCAAAATAAAAATAGTGAGTTATGGGAAAAATATTTGAGAGGGAGACTATTTGAAAAAACCAAAAATATCTCAAGTAGATGATAGTTAGGTTTTATTTGAGTGTATCGTTTTGGATTAAGTGGTTGCAGCACTTGATGTTGATTATCTCTAGTGGGGCCTGCACGACGACTCCCAAAGCCCACCTCCAATAGGCCAGGGGCTGTTGACTAGAATCAAGTTGGCATATTACTAACATGGGAGGCATTTCCTAAGTACCTGTACACATGCACACATCTCCAAGGCCACAAATTCTGAAATAAAAAATCAATAAGGAACAAAATGCATGCATACAACTAATCCCAACCAACAGAGTATGATGGAAGGTAAAGTACAGAATGTAAACTAGGCCAGAATACAATCCCACCAAAACAAGAGTCTAAGAACACCATATTCCAAACTATAAACACAAAAAATGTACTTGGACTGCTTCTCGTGGCCATAGGAACGCCTCAGCCTATAGGGAACTCAGAAATCCCGGTCTTATCATGGCCCGCCCTGGACTCTGTCAAAAGGCTGCTCGTATGCACAAGACATAACACGTGTGGTCAAATCCTGCACAGGGGTGAGTATAACAATACTTCGTAGAGGACCTCGAAAACAACCAAGAAGTACACATATTAAAGGTACAATCAGCTATACATAGTATATGTCTGTAGAACATATAGAACAAACCAGATATACTCCAAACCAAGACCCATAGTCTAGACATAAGTCACACAATTTCATACCCCCCGCTAAGGGTTTAGTTAGAAGATTCCATGAAGCACTCGTTGTGGGAGAACACACTCCACGAGTCTTATAGCTCTGATGATGTCTATCTGAGAAATACTGATTGTCAGGAAACATCACAAGAGGTAATTACACTCATTACGGGAGACACACTTCTGAGTGTGAAGGTTACGATAGATAGATGAACTCATTATGGGAGACACACTCTTGTGTGGGAATGATCATGATACACATATGAGGATCACTGCTAGGGTCATGGAGAATACCATGAATAATCCAGAATTCACTTCCTAGGTAAACGACCGATACCCAGTAGAGTTGGTCATGTCGATTCCTGACTCTACCAAGGGTTAAGAATGGATAGAGGATCTCGATCTGGGCATCTCAGATGGATTCCTGACTCTATCACAGAAAGTCTTGCTGAAGGGATCATACTCCTGTGTGAGGAAACGATGCCAGACCTTCATGGGAATGAGAAGAAGGGTCACTAACCAAAACAAAAGACGTCCAAGATACAGTGAACAAGAGGACCATTCCATTTTACAAAAAGAACATGACATTTTGTAATTGTACAAGCTATGTTGTCTGACCCCACGTACTACCTATGTATAATGGCCCGTGTCGTAAGGCAGGTCATGTAGAAAAGTTAGTACACGACATGTGGTAATGTGTACACACCATGTATGAGTTCTTGGGGCCGGCTCTATGTACATTGGCCATGTGCTCGTACACGGTCATCAACCCATGTACTCTAACCCATGTAATAGGTAAAAGGGGTTACCCATGTTACTAGCCTCGCCTGACCATGTGATAGAGTACACGGTCGTGTACTCCGTCCTGTGTTAGTGCATCCCCGGTATACGTGCCAAGTCCTGTGTATCCACCTCTTCCATGATGTACATGTCATGTTATGAAGTCGTGTAGATCATCTTATGTCTATGTACTTCAAAAAATACATGTCTAGCTTCGGGTAAAGTCCAACACAACATGTGACAAGGGTCACATGCCATGCGATTCCTCTCTGACCCCCGAAACCCTAGACGCTGCTGCCAGTAATACACAACGTGTTCTTCATAAGTACATGTCATGTCTTCTGGAAATTTCTAGAAACACAGACCTCCACCATCGTGCTTCCAATGATTCCCCATTCATCGATCTGTTTCTCTGATCACCCTTTATCACTTGGGTTTTGGTCTCCCTGACACCACGAGGCTACTTCCTTTGTTTTCAGACGTCCGATCTGTTCCAAAAACATGTTTTGATCTTCCCACATGAAGAATCCTCGAAGAAAGACCTCTTCTGATCCGATCTGATTCATCATCCGTCATGGTTGTCACCCCTCTGTAGGGTCGTTGCGATGTCAGATCTTTGGTTTGGGATCGTTGCGTTGTAAGATGGGTGTTCAACGATCCGTTGTTCATCGCCCTATGAAGAATTAGAAGAATGCGAAGAATGTGTGAGAGGAAAAGGGGGGAATGAAGACCAATCGAACAAATTGAGGAATGAACCTCCACCATCGTTCGTCATGGTGTTTATCTGTACTCGATAATAGGCTTAAATGGAGAAGAAATCAACAACAATAATCAGCATGGATTATTTCCTCATAATCATCCCAAATAAAACCATCCTACAAGAACATACGAATCCACGAATCAACTAGTTGGTGGTTGATCTGTGTTCTTGATTTAATATCTAAAACGGGGAAAGGAGATTTGAAATACCAACCACTATAATTATGAAAGGTTCAATCTCTGACTAAGGGGTCATGCTACCATCGTCGTTGAGATCCTCCAACATCGTTGGCACAATGATTCATAGCTTCGATCCGTCTTTGTTCGTCACCGAGAGTTTTCTCAAGAGTTTCCTCCCAATCATACGCCAATGATCGATGTTCGATTATTCCAATAAAAGGGAAACGTATTTGACATCCCATCACACTGAGACATTAATGAGTCATCGTTGGTGTTTTTGAGTCATTATGAAATGACATTAATGACTAAAACAACTGCCTTGTCACTGCGCTACAGCAGATATTTCCAAAATGAAAAAAAATTAACTTGTGAATTTATTTTATTTTATATCACTTAAAATGTCTGAAAATTATCTTTTTCCCTTGACCCATGCCAGTCACGGTTAGGCTCATTCATTGGTAATTTTTTCACCCTGGATGCAATGGGGCCCTCATAATTTTAATATGGGCATCCGTTTTGAAACTGCCACTACCTCGCAGAAGTGCCGACTCACTTGACTTAAAAAAAAGTTTGGACCACCATTCCGGGATCACTGGGCCTCAGAATGAAGTGTCGTCTCTTCGGCAATTCTTGTAATAATTCCATATTATATTTAAAAAGAATAAACAGAAAGACCAAGACATTACATTCTCCCCACCTTGGGTATTTACATCCTCAAAAATCCAAACAAAGGCTACTCAAAAATATGTGGGTACTGGGCACAGATATGGGCCTCTAGCTCCCACGTGCTCTCCTAAAGATTCTCATGCTGTAACACCCCATGGTTTTGAAAATTAACATAGAATTAAATTTTGTAATCTATCCATTATACACAACATTGCCTCTTCTTTGTTTTGAAGTTTGAATAAATAGTCATCTAGAGTTGTGTTTAGTAAGTCATTTGGAGTCTGATAGAACAAAATTGATTTTTGGTGAATAGTAACATACCCTTATGAATAGTAATATAAATATTAATATGACCATTATGAATAGTAAATAATAATAATATTTCATTTTCTTAAGGTAACATGATAATGGGATCTTAATTAATTTTTCAATGTCGAATAAAACTAATTGATCTTCAAGATTGTTATTTTTCGAATTAACTATGACCTTATTTAAAAATTAAATTGATAATATTTAGAAAATTATTTCTGAAAAATGGATTTCACATTTTAATTCTACATGTTGAAAAATGTTAGGGGTGATTTTTTGGGATTTTTCTAAAAAACATACATTTCAATGAATAGTAAAAATATTGTTTTGAGTTTTTGGTAGTTTAATGACATCATAATGATGTAATAATTAAATATAAAAGTATGGTCGAATTTTTTATAGTAACTGATGACATGAGGTGCTGAAGTGGCTTAAACCATGGGTAAGCCCATGGTTTGGCAAAAACCACTACTGAGGTGTCCCATCGAAATTATTAAAAAAAACTACCTCTATTTTTATATAAATACCAACTCATCCATTTGTTTTATTTCATTCAATATCCCTCATCCTCAAATCTCGAGTGGTTTTACTTCTTTAGGAGTCCTTCCAAGGTGTCCCTAATCCCCCAATGTTCATCCTTCATGATCTAGGAGTTATTATACAAGGTAAGGGAATCCTTAATTCTCTTCTTTAAGTCGACACTTCTTTTATGTTAGCTATTTGAAATTCCTTTCTCATATGTTGGGGTTTGATTTTAATTATTCTTCTTACTGTCTTTTTGATTTCAATATGATTAGATACCATTTTTTCAACATTTTATTTTATAAGATTTTATGTGATGCCGATAGGCTGCCGAATTTTCATAAGGGATCTCTTAAATTTTCTTTAATTTTCAAGTTTATCTCTTTTATTTTTCTCTCCTCAACTCCTCTATCCAAATGATCATGACAAATCCCGTATGATCTATATACTAAAATTATATCATGTGAATGGAAGAACCATCATAAATATTTTTAACCCCTCCCTTTTAATTTTATAAACAAAATCAACGTCCATGAGGTTCCAATTTATAGCCTTCATGGACGACAAGGTTTCGTTCTTCAATTTCTTATTCATTACTAGTCATGAAACCATATTTGTGGTTTAAACAGACTATAAAATTTGTATTATAACATAATTTATATTCAGGAACCAGAATATGTACATATAATTATGTTATATGACAAAACTAGTTCATAATAATCCAAATACCGCCGAATAAACGAAGTGGTTGTCATCTAATGATTCTTCCTCATTACATGTAAACAGATGGTATAAATTACAATTACTAGTTATTTATTTTTATAAGAAATATATACTTCCAATCTTGGAGATTAATAACATTTCCACATGAACTCCATTACTTAAAAACAAGTGAACCGATTATAAAAATTAAGAAAACAAAAACCCCGAAAAAACTAAATACATGTCTAATAGGTTCTTAAATAATTTTAAAGTAAGTATAATTTCATATTCTAGGAGCTTAAGTTCAAGATAGGAACACGATCGAAGGTAAGGAAAGGGTTTTTCCACCCGAACATCCATTTTCATTAGGGATACATTAATTATCTAATTACCTCAATAAAATTTTTATTTATTCTTATGTACTCCTAATATATTCTATGTGAGTATCATATATATGTTAATAAACCATAACCCTTCCTTATTATACAGATATCTACACGTTTTAAAAGGAACATTCAAAATTGTTTCCAAAATACAAACCTGATTTAAGTGAATTTATCCAATTCATATCTATTTACAAGGGCACTCTATAATCTGTTTTTGGAAACCGTTATCTTTCTAAAAATAATAATTTTATTATGAAAATACTATCTGACTTCACTTCTGGTTTTATACAAAGATTTTCCAAAAGAACTCTTCTTTTTAAAATAAAAGAGTATTTATCTCGAAATTGCTTAATGATTTTATATGAGTATTTTTGTTTGATTCAAATGATCCTGTTGATTGAATAGTATTATTGGGTTCAATCATTTATGAAGTCATATATAATATTTAATTTAATTGTTTATGAATAAATTTATTGTGGATGATCTATCCTAAAATAATTCACCATATTACTCAAAATGGTTAGTGTTTTATGTTTAAGGATTGGAAAAATTTAGTTACATTTCATATTATAGTTTCAATATGAATATATATGTTGTTTATGTTGATCCCCACTCCTATGAGGAATGAATTTAACTTATTATGTGATGGGTGGGCCCTCTATATCCCCTCGATGCATCAGTAGGTCTCATGAGACAAACTATGTTCTTGGCACGAGTCATTGAAAAAATTATTATTTTATGGTCCTAGCATGAGGCTTGGACGGTATGGTTATGATGTCTGGTATTTTCACTTACCGCATAATGATGCTAGTATTTTATGTTCATGTGGTTATATGACTAGTAGAATACCCATTATTATGTTTTATTATGGCATTATTTACTCAACTCATAATCATGCCACAATATCTTCATGTTTCATATTAAAGGCTCGTGTTTTTAATTATTCACCATGTCTAATGTTCATTTTTTCTTATGCTATATTTCTTACTCTTACTGAGCATTTTAGATCACACCTTTCTTCGGTTTCATTTTCTTAGGACATGAAGAAGTTATTTATGAATGACTTTCAAGAATAATCTAGGATAAGTGACGACTCTAGTTGAATAAATTAGTGTTTTTTCCTTTCCATATATAAAGTTGAACTTATGTATGTATGTTGTTTCCAATAATACTAAACTACATGGTCCTTTGGGATTCATATTCTTTGTATATATTCCAATGTAATAAAATAAAGCACCGACTCCGGGAAACTAGGCTCAGGTCTTTCCAGTTGGTAATAGAGGATGTTTAGTAGAATACTTGGAAACTAGATTTAGAAAATGAAAAATTAGGGAAGAGTCCCTAAGATAATCTTTGAGGATAAACATACAAGAATGTCCTGGTATTTTGGTAAGGAATAGATTATGTGGATCATTCAAGCAATACATCCATGTCTGAATACGAGCAGGTATAGGTGGCTCTGGCACATATATACTGAGGAGTGAAAGCTCCGACAAACAGTTTGTGGCTTGAATAGGGGTATCCTAGTATACGACAACGGGCCTTACTACACTCTTGGTTATGACACTCTCGAGGAATAATATTAGCATACTTCACATTTTCTTTACATGCCATTATGAAGGAGTCTAAAGTAAATATTCCTCAACGAAACCATTTTTGTGAATATGGGATTATCCAAGTGTAGGATCTCAATTTTGATAATTATTTTTAATTTATGATTATACATTATGATTCATAAGAAAATATAGCATATGCCATTATCTAGATATGGTGCCTAGTGGACAGAATGGAAATCGCACGAATGCGCGTGTCCAGTGTAGGATTTCCCTCCAACGCAAGATAATGACATTGGCTCTGGTGCTGTGACTAGTGCTGATCAAATCATAACTACATGGGGACAACATACTAAGGTTATGAATAATAACCTTAACCATATGGAGCATCCGGATCCACCATGTGGAAGATCCAGGCTAGATCACTTTATACGACAACAGCCTGTATCATTCAATGGGACTACAAACCCATTTGTAGTAGAGCAGTTGATATGTTCCCTTGAGAAGATGTTTCTCACTTTGGGATGTAATGAAAGAGAGAAGGTTCTCATGGAAGTATATCATCTATCGGGACATGTGGATCATTGGTGGTCATTAATCAAAAATAGGAAGGAGGAGGAAGAGATAGAATATATGGAATTGATGGATTTTAAGGAAATATTTTTAGAAAAATATTTCCCTAGTGAGAAGCTAGTAGATATGGAGAGAAAATTCTTGAATCTGAGGAAAAAGGAGGATGAAAATGTTGCCAAGTATGAATCCAACTTCACAAGGATTTCAATACATGTTGTAGACTACATAAACAATCCAAGGAGAAAAATTTATCGATTCTTTGATGGCATAAAGCCATTAATCTAGTGGGCACTGGTCTCCCAATGTTTTCCATCATATGAGGAAATAGTTTCATATACCATCAAGATTGAAAAATAATTCACTAAATCTTATGACTTTAAAGGAAAATCATTGGCCCATAACTTGTTGAAGAAACAATGGATAATGTGATCATATTTTCTAAAAGGTATCTCCATGGATGTGTATTATACGATTCAGTAAGAAGGGAAAATTAACACCCAGGTACATCAGAACATTTGAAATGCTGGACCGAATTGGAGTTGTAGCTTACCGTTTGGCAATGACTCCAAGTCTATCCAAGGTTCACAATGTGTTCCAAGTTTCAATGTTAATGAAGTACATGCCAGAACCAACACATGTACTCACTTATGAAGAAATAGAACCTGCGCCCGATCTATCTTATTGTGAAGATCCTATCAAGATTATTGATACTAGAGAAAATGTACTAAGAAATCGGATGACTTGACTGGTAAAGGATCTTTGGAGGAACTATAAGATGGAGGAAGCAACATGAGAGCCTTAGGAGCTTATGTTAAGGACATTCCCGAATCTTTTTAGGTAATATTATGGGAATTTCAAGGAAGAAATTTTTATGAGGGGAGAATGTAACACCCTAAGGTTTTGAAAATAAATATAGAATGAAATTTTATAATCTATCCATTAAACACAACTTTGCCTCTTATATGTTTTGAATTTTGAAAAAATGGTCATCTAGAGTTGTGTTAAGTATGTCATTTGGAGTCTGATAGAACAAACATGATTTTTGGTGAATAGTAACATACCCTTATGAATAGTAATATTAATAGTAATATGACCCTTAATAATTGTAATTAATTATTTTATTTTATTTTCTTAAGGTAATATGATAATGGGATATTAATTATTTTTTCAATGTCACATAAACATAAATTCACTTTAAGATTTTTATTTTTCAAATTAATTATGACATTATTTTAAAATTAAATTAACAATATTTAGAAAATTATCTTTGAAAAATGGATTTCACTTTTGAATTATACACATTGAAAAATGGTAGGGGTGAATTTTTGGGATTTTTCTAAAATACAAGAATTTTCATGAATAGTAAAAATACAGTTTTGAGTTTTTAGTGGTTTAATGAAATCATAATGATGTAATAATTAAATATAAAAGTTTGGTCGACTATTTTATAGTACTTTATGACATGATTTGTCCCAATTAGCTTAAACCATGGGAAAATACCATGGGCAAGCCCATGGTTTGGCAAAAACCACTAATGAGGAGTCCGTTTGAAATTATTAAAAAAAATTACCTCTCTTTTTCTATAAATACCCACTCATCCATTCGTTTTCTATCATTAAAAATACCTCACCCTTGAATCTCTAGTGGTTATACCTCTCTAGGAGTCCTCCCAAGGTGTCCTTAATCCCCCCAGGTCCCATCCTTCAAGATCTAGGAGTTATTCTACAAGGTAAGGGATTCTTTCATTCTCTTCTTTAAGTCGGCACTTCTTTCTGTTAGCTATTTAAAATTACATTCTCATATGTTGGGGTATGATTTTATTTATTCTTCTTACTATCTTTTTGATTTAAATATGATGAGATACCCTTTTGTTCTCATCATTTTATTTTATGAAATTTTATGTGACGCCGATAGGCTGGCAAATTTTCATAAGGGATCTCTTAATTTTTATTTTATTTTCAAGTTTATCTCTTCTATCTTTCTCTCATCACATCCTCTATCAAAATGATCATGATAAATCCAGCATCATCTATATAATTTAAATATATCATGTCAATCGAATAACCATCATAAATATTCTTACTCCCTCCTTTTTATTTTTTATAAACAAAATCAACATCCAAGAGGTTCTAATTTATAGCCTTCATGTATGATGAAGTTTTGTTCTTCAATTTATTCATAATTACTAGTCATGAAACCATATATATGGTTGAAACAGACTATAACATAATTAATTTTCAGAAACCATAATATGTACATTTAATTAAGATATATGACAAAACTAGTTCATAATAATCCAAATACCGCCAGATATCAAAGTGGTTGTCATCTAATGATTCTTCTCCTTACATGTAATCAAATGATATAAATGAAAATTACCAAATATTTATGTTCATAAATAATATATAGTTCCAGTCTTTGAGATTTATAACCTTTCCACATGAACTCCATTACTAAAAAAAGTGAACAAATTATAAAAATAAAGAAAACGAACACCCCAGAATAATGAAATTCAATATAATAACTTAGAAATATGGATATAAATGAACTAAACAGAATTATGATAAACTTAATACATTTATAATAGGTTCTTTAATAATTTATTAATAAGTATAATTTCATATTCCAGGATCTTAATTTCAAGAGAGGAACACGTTCGGAGTTAAGGTAGGGGTTTTCCACCCAAACAACCATTTTCATTCGGGATACTTTCTTTGTCTAATTACCACAATGAAATTACTATTTATTATTATTTAATCATCATATATTATGTGTGAGTATCATATATATGTTTACAAACTAGAACCCTTCCTTATTTTATGGATTGTTACATGTTTTAAAAGTAACATTCAAAATTGTTTCCAAAATAAAAGCCTGATTAAAGGGAATTTCTCCAATTCATATCTATTTACAAGGACACACTATAATATGTTTTTGGAAAAAATTATCTTTCTAAAAATACTAATTTTATTATGAAAATACTATCTGACTTCACTTCTGGTTTTATACAAATATTTTTAAAAATAACTCTTCTTTTCAAAATAAAAGAGTATTTATCTCAAAATTACTTAATGATTTTATAAGAGTATTTTCATTTGATTCAAATGCTCTTGTTGATTTCATGGTATTATTGGGTTTAATCATTTATGAAGTCTTATGCCATTTTTTATTTAATGTTTTATGACTAAATCTATTGTGGATGATCTATCCTAAAACCATTCACCCTATTACTCGGAATGGTTAGTGTATTATCTTTAATGATTGGGGAAAGTTAGTTACATTTCATATGATAGTTTCAATATGAATGTATATGTTGTTTATGTTGATCCCCATTCATATGAGGAATGCATTGGACTTATTATGTGATTTTTGGGTCCCTCTATAGCTCCTCGATGCATCAGTAGGTCTCATGAGACAATGTATAGTCTTGGCTTGAGAACTTGACAAAATGATTATATTATTGTCCCCACACGAGGCCTAGACGGTATGGTTATGATGTCCAACATATGAAATTACCTCATTTTGATGCTAGTATTTGAAGTTCATGTGGTTATTAAACTAGTATAATACCCATGATTATGTTTTATTATGGTATTATTTACTCAACACATATTCCTGCCACAATTTCTTCATGTTTTTTTATTAAAGGAATGTGTTTTCAATTATTCACCATGTCTATTATTTATATTATCTTCCACTGTATTGCATACTCTTAATGATCATTTAGATCCCCCCTTTCTTATGTTTTATTTTCTCAGGACATGAAAAAGTAATTTATGAATGACTTGTAGCATAATCTAGGAGATGTGATGAATCTAGTGGAATAAATTAGTGTTGTTTTTCCTTTCCATATGTAAAGTTGATCTTATATTTGAATCATGTTTACAAAAATAATAAACTACATGGTCTTTCGGGATTCGTATTCCTTGTATGTATGCCAACGTAATTGTAACACCCAAGACTTTTAGGTTATATAAATCATCAAAGGAATCTTTTTCTACACAAAACACGTGCTTGGCTTGCTTTACACGAAATCGCGACCTTCCTCGATAGCTTGCATCGTACGCAATACCGAGTTTCACTAAACAATGCAATTCTAATAAAATATTATTAAAACTAGCCGTTATGAATAGTAATAACCACTTTTTGAAATTTTATAAATTTTATTTTTGAAAATGGACTTCATTTTTGGATTCGGAATATCGAAATTATCCTAGGGTGAAATTTTGTTATTTTTCTGAAAACTTCCAATTTTTGATGAATAGTGAAACCACTAAGTGGTAGTTAAAAAACTGAATTTTTCATAAAAAATATTTTTACCACTTCTGTGAGTGGAATTTCAATAATCCGAGAGACACGGTTGATGTCAGTAAGTAAAATGTGGTTCAATGAGATGAAAAGAATTTTTGGTGAATATTATCTTTTTACTTTTATTTACCACGGTTAAAAGTAAATAGGGTAATTAAGGGTAAAAATGATATTATTATTACCCAAACACATGTACTAATTCTATTGGATAAGTTTAATTCGACCAAAAACAAACTTAGGAATAAAATATGACCATTTAGTCCCACTTGGATTAGATTAGGAAATTTATTATTAATTTATTTAAAGAGGGGTTAAAATAGTTAAAATCAAAGTTTAATAAGTAAATAATTTTCAATATAAGGATATATATAAAATAAATTCGACTATAAATAATAATTAGAAATATAACAATATTTATTACATAATGGTATTTTATTTTTAATTTTTAGACATTAAATAATGTAATTTATTAATGACGCAAAGATGATGTAGTAATTATCTTATTAATGAAATATTAACATAATTGATGTTATAAATACCCAAATAAATGTAATATGAGATTTTTTATGAATTACACTAATTTTATAGGTTAATATGACATGTTATTATTGATTTAATTAAATTATTTAGAACTAATAATTCTGTTATGATTTTCACAAAAATCAATTACTAAATAGTGTCAAAATTGACATAAAATAGTTTTTAAAACAAAGATTATATTATTAAATATTATTATATTCCTAACAATTTAAGGATCGGGCAAATGACTTAGATAAGGTTATATATATTAATAATAAACAACTTGGGGTTCTTTTGGATTGTTATAGTAAGTTTATTAACCTTATATTGTAAGAACACAAGAAGACAAGGTAAAAGTAAAATTATTTAACTTAATGTTAAATCTAAATGATAAGGTCAAAATAGGAACCTAAACTTGTATAAATTATATTATATGAGAGGATTTCGACCCATACCCAAATTAGCTTCGAAATAAATCAATTAGGAGCTACTTAAAACCGAATTTGTCTTTATGATAAAATAATATTTTTAGTTATTCCAAAGGTCCCCCTCTCCTCCCTTATAAAAGGGAACCTCATCCCTCTCTTCCTCACACCACTTTGAGCCTTCAATATCGGCCTTACACTGCCACTTTCTCCTCTCTACTTCCCTAGAGAAATCCTAGATGTCTTGGTCTTCTTCAAAGTCCAATTTTAGTCCCCTAAAAGGAGGTCTCAACAAAGCACTTCAAAGAAGAGGTAATGTCCGTTACCGATTCTTTCATCTTTATTTCTTCTTCCACTTATTCTAATTTAGTTGTTTCATTATGAAGTAATAACATAAGTATCACTCATATACTGATATTTTATTATAAGTATGAAACATCCCTATTTCATCATCTATCCATCCTATGGAAAATGAAATCACCGCGCGTGCGTACGTACAGAATACCGTCTCCACGCCGTGGTGAAATCTACTTTCCAACACCACCTTACTTGGATGGGTATAATGGTGTAAATAATTACTATATATGATTATTGTAAAGTGATATTGATTCTGAAATAGTATACATACACTCCAATACAATTCCATGATCATGGGAACGATATCATCGCTCGTGCGTACGTACGGAATACCGTCTCCACGATGTGATGCGACTCGTTCTACATGATCTTCATTGTATAATGATTATATAAATGAATTTAATGAATTAATATGATATATATTAAACTAATAACATTTTGGAAATGCGGTATCTATAACCTAAAGAGAACAATAAGAATTTATTCGACAAAACACGCATAAGAACAAGAAGTAATAAACACACGAATAACAAGTTGTAATGAAGTATTACTAATAAGAAGCTTAGAATATGACCATATATGATATAATAACAATAATTATGATTCTCGAATAAGTCAATAACATTATTTAAATCATTATACTAGAGGTTCGGATACTTACGAGGCAAATCGGACCTAAGGTAAGGGAAATATCACAATCTCATTTTTATCCGATATTGTTTATACTTTGAAATTTACTAGGGTGTATTTTATCTTCCACATCCATTTTTCCTCAATATGTAATATTATTTCCATCCAGCTACAATTGTTTAAATCCAATTTTACCCTTCGGTGAGTTTTTAGTAAAGGATATGAAAGGAATCTTTTGTCATTTTTCATACGAGGTACTTTTTGACTTTTCCGAAAAAAGTACGAAGAATGTTTTTTTAACTTATACGGCATGAATGGATTTTTAAAAAATTATTTCCAGGAAGCTTCCTTTACAAGTTTTCACGTTTATTTTTAATCAACTTCTTTTAGTTTATAATTTTACGACATGTTAAGAAAGGAAAAGTGTTTTTGAAGCAGAAAGGATATTTTTCTCAAGAATGGAGTTCAAGTGTTTTATCAAAATTATTTTCCATCTAAGATAATAAAGGGTTCTGTTTTATCCCTATTATTACACTGATTTGATTATGTTGTGATGGAATTATATTTTTATGAATTCCTTTATCTTATATGAACTATTTTATGATGTCATGATGTTTTAGATTCCCATTTTTATTACATGGGTTATGCTATGATGTATGGTTTTCTGATTTTGTGGCACACATAAGAATGATATAATTATGAGATGGGTGGGACCTATATCTCCCTCCAATGCATTGGGTACAAATTTTATATCTCATGAAATAGACATGGCTGGAATGGCAGGTTATACCGGTTCAGTGAAACAGGACTGAAACGAGGAGTGAACTTGGTTCAGAAGTGGACATTGTCCACTAAGATAGTCTTGGCAATGAGTATTGACTAACAAGAAAGGATTCTAAATGATTATGTGTGTATGCCACAAAGTTTCATGTTTTACATTATGATTATTGGGATTACATTTCACTACTATGATTTATCCCATGTTATGAAATTATGATCTCTTTTGCAGGTTAAGATTCCCAAAAGATATGTGCTTATGTATATGATGTGATTGATATTTCTTTTGTTTACCCTTACAGAGCATTTGAGCTCACCCTTTTGTATGTTTTATTTCCCCAGGCCAGGAAGAAGGTTATTAAGTAGAATATGCCAAAAAGGGACTCTAGATATGATGAAATAAATGGGAGGCAAGGTAGATGCTTTATGAACCAGTTCTTTATGCCTTACAGTTTCTAAATACACTATACCTATACAGTCCTTTCATGGTTTTGTTATATGTTGTAATAAGTGTGCTTCAATTGTGAAGTAATAACAATGTATGTAAAGTATGGGTCTTTATAGTTGGTATCAGAGGAAAGGTATAGACAACCTTTGGAAACTAGGATTCGAAATCCTTAGTAACAACCCTAAGGATAATTATAAGCATAGAACAGAATCTTAGTGTTTTATAAATAACCATGAATAACCTAGGATAAGACCTTAAGTGTGAAATTTTATTTTTTATTATGTGGTTTTCCTATTATAATTAGTGTTGCTCACACTATTCTTCTTGGTTTTAGTCAATGGCTGGAACCCGAAGGAACCGTGTTAATGCGGAATGCGACGGGAAATGTAATGATTGTCCCTCAGAGCAACCAAACGTTATGGGAGCCAGAATGCAAAATCTTGTAGCCATGCTCACACAAATTTCTCAAGCTATGAATCATGCAGGACTTCCAAACGAGCAAAGGAAGGAGAAACATTCTATTGAATCCTTCATGAGGCAGCGTCCACTTTCTTTCAGTTGGTTTACTGATCCATTAGTTACTGAACAATGGATTAGTACTACTGAAAAGATATTTTCAATTCTTCAATGTTCTGAACATGATAAAGTCATCCTAGCAGTGTATTGTTTGGAAGGAGATGTTGATCAATGGTGGAATCTTATTAATAATATGAGGCAAAGGGATGAAATTGAGTCCATGGAATGGGACGAGTTCAAGAACTTAATTTTCAATAAGTACTTCCCTCGTATTCTCCGAACAAAGATGGAGAAAGAGTTTCTTGAACAAAAGCAAAAGGATGATGCATCTGTTGGTACTTATGAAGAAAATGTTACAGGACTTGCAAGGTATGCTTCTGGTATTATTATCCAACCTGAGAGTAAGATCGATCGATTCTTTAGTGGCTTAAAACCAAGTCTTCGAAGGGAGTTAGCCATAAGGGACTTCAATAGCTACGAGGAAATCGTTCGATGTGCTCTCAAATTCGAGATGGAGATTGGGGTAACCCATCAGTCATATGGGTTTGATAAGAAGAGGAAAATGGAATTCAAAGGAAAATATAAATAGAACACTGAAAAGAAGATGAGCTTTCCCTTATTCTAAAAAGTGTGGAAATAAACATGGAGGGAGTTGTCTTAAAGGGACAAGTAAATGTTTCAAATGTGGAAAGGAAGGTCATCGGGCATTTGAATGCTGCAATAATGGGAAGAAGATGTCTAATGATGAAATCAAAGGAAGGGATACACAGAATGACCCTACTACACTTCAATGTTTCAAGTGAAAGTAGGTTGGGAATTATGCCAATCAATGCCCAAATCCAAGGGTTGATGATGATGGTCGTTGTCAAAAAACTCTTAAGGATAAAGACAAAGGAAAGTCACATGCAATTTCTATCAGCGATGTGGAGTATGATAACGATGTGGTGAAAGGTACACTTACTATCCACTCTAAAGTAGAAAATGTTTTATTTGATTCTGGATCCACCCACTCCTTTATTTTTGAAGAATTTTCTAAGGACATCAATGTATTACCTCAATAGTTAGATGTTGAGTTAGCTGTGACAACCCCGAATGGAACAACAGTCGCATCAAAAGTTTATAATTCTTCTCCGATTGATGTTTGTGGGAAAGTGATTCCTGTAAATCTTGTAATCCTTCCTATAGTGGAATTTGATGTGATTCTTGGCATTGATTGGCTTTCTCTACATGGAGCTCATATCAATTTCCAAAGAAGGGAAGTCACATTTCATATTCCAGATCAATCTATGATCGTCTATCGATGCAAGGATGAACATAACCTTCCAGTGGAAATTTCTTCCATTTTATGGGTATTGATTCCACTAAATGACGGTTATTTATCTCAAATGGTTGCTGAGAAACTCACAATTAGGAATATGCCCATTGTACAGGAGTTTGATGATGTTTTTTCGGAGGAATTACTGGGTCTTCCACCGAATCGTGAAGTTGAGTTTTCAATAGAACTCGTACCAGATGCTTTGCCTATTTCAAAGACACCTTATATAATGGCCCCAATTGAGTTGTAGGAATTGAAGAAGCAACTCCAAGAGAATCTTGATAAGGGGTTTATATGCCCTAGTGCGTCACCTTGGGGAGAACCTGTTCTATTTGTTAAGAAGAAAGATGGATCAATGATACTCTGCATTGATTATCAAGAACTTAACAAGATCACTATCAAGAACAAATATCCTCTCCCGCGCATTGATGACCTATTTGACCAACTATGTGGAGCTCAATACTTCTCCAAGATTCATCTTCGTTCAAGGTATCATCAATTAAGGGTCAAAAGGGAGGATATACCAAAGAAGGATTTCCGTACAAGGTATGGACACTATGAATTTATAGTGATTCCATTTGGTCTTACTAATTCCCCTGATATCTTCATGGATCTAATGAATAGAGTCTTTAGAGACTATATTGATCAATTTGTGGTAGTCTTTATAGAATAAATTCTTGTCTATTCAAAGAGAAAGGAAGAACATAAAGATCACTTGATAATTATATTGAAGACCCTGAGAAAGGAGAAGCTTTATGCCAAATTTACCAAGTGTGAATTTTGTCTTCAAAAAGATTCATTTTTGGGTCACATAATCTCAAAAGAGGGGATATCTATGGATCCAGCAAAAAAAAGGTTATCAAAAGATGGTCGAGACGAACAACAGTAACTGAGATCCAAAGTTTTCTTGGTTTGGCTGGATATTATCGACGTTTTGTGAAAGATTTTTCACGATTATCTAATCCACTCATGAAGTTGACTCGGAAAGGAGTTACGTTTGTTTGGACGGAGGAATGTGAAGAGAATTTCAAGGAGTTGAAAAGAAGGTTATCAAGTGCACCTGTGCTCACACTGCCTTTTAGTGGAGAAAGGTTTTTGATCTACAGTGATGCATCCAAGAAGGGTTTGGGGTGTGTTCTTATGCAAAATGATATGGTGATAGCTTATGCCTCACGACAGTTGAAAATACATGAGCAAAATTACCCAACTCATGATTTGGAGTTAGCTGCGGCAATCATTGCATTAAATATTTGGATGCATTACCTTTATGGTGAGAGGTGTGATATTTATACTGATCATAAAAGTTTAAAGTATATTTTCACACAAAAGGAGATGAATATGCGCCAAAGAAGATGGTTGGAGCTGATTAAGGATTACGACTGCTCAATTCATTACCACCCTAGGAAAGCAAACAAGGTGGCAGATGCATTAAGTCGACAAGACCATGCCAGTTTATCCATGATGAGGATCACAAAAATCCAATATTTATGGATTTACAAAGGATGGATCTTGGATTTATAATGAAATGGGAAAAATCGTATCTTTCTCAAATGAATGTTCAACGATCTATAAATGTGAAGATTAAAGAGCCACAAAAAGAAGATGTCGAGTTACAAAAGAAGGTGAGAAATGTTCCTGAATTCAACCTTGATTGTGATGGTATAATAATGTTCAGGAATAGGGTTTGTGTTCCTCCCATCCCCGAATTAAAGAAGGAGTTGCTGGATGAGGCTTATAGTTCTTCATTATCTATTCATCCTGGAAGCACGAAGATGTATAGGGACCTGAAAGAGTACTTCTGGTGGGATGGCATGAAAAGAGATGTTGCTGAATATGTCTCTCAATGCTTGGTTTGTCAACAAGTTAAAGCTGAGAGACAGAAGTATAAGGGGATGTTACAACCATTACCCATACCAGAATGGAAATGGGAAAACATCACTATGGACTTTGTCACAGGACTTCCTAAAACATCCAAAGGAAATAATGCTATCTGGGTCATAGTGGATCATCTTACAAAATCTGCACACTTCATTTCTATTAGAGAGGATTTCTATCTGGATCAGATTGCCAGGATATAAGTAAAGGAAGTGGTAAGATTGCATGGAGTACCACTTTCTATTATATCTGATCGGGATCCAAGATTTACCTCAAAGTTCTGGCGAAGACTTCAGTATACACTGGATACAGAGTTGAGTTTCAGCATTGCTTATCATCCTCAGATAGACGGTCAGTCTGGGAGAACAATTCAAACTCTAGATGATATGTTGAGAGATTGCTCTATGGATTTCAAAGGTGGTTGGGATCAACACCTACCTTTGGTGGAATTTTCTTATAATAATAGCTTTCACTCCAGTATTCAGATGGCTCCTTATGAATCTCTCTATGGAAAGAAAAGCATGACTCTAACTTACTGGGATGATGTTGGGGAAAGAAAGCTATTAGGACCAGATATCGTTGATTAAATGGCAGAAAAGGTCAGATCTATTCAACAACACATAATAGTAGCTCAAAGTCGACAGAAAAGTTATGCCGACAACCGAAGAAAAGACCTAGAGTTTGAAGTGGGTGATAAATTGTTCTTACAAATATCTCCCTGGAAGAGGGTCATGAGATTTGGAAAGAAGGGGAAGTTGAGCCCTAGATATATCAGTTCTTTCGAAATACTGGATTGTGTTGGGAAGTTAGCTTACCGATTGGCGCTTCCACCGAATCTCTATCAAGTTCACGATGTGTTCCATGTATCTCTCTTGAGAAAGTACATACCTGATTCTTCACATGTACTCAGCTCAGAAGTTGTACTGCTGGATCAGGATCTTTCTTATGAAGAACTACCGATAGAGATGCTGGATCATAGAAAAAAAGTCCTACGAAACAAGACCACCCGATTGGTGAAAGTTTTATGGAGGAACCACCAATTAGAAAAAGATACATGGGAGCTTGAGGATATGATGAGGGAGAGGTATCCTCGTCTATTTGTTACAAAGTGACGAATTTCGAGGGCGAAATTCATTTTAAGGGGGGTAGAATGTAACACCCGAGACTTTTATGTTATATAAATCATCAAAGGAATCTTTTTCTACACACAACACTTGCTTGTCTTGCTTTACACGAAATCGCGACCTTCCTCGATAGCTTGCGTCGTACGCAATACCGAGTTTCACTAAACAATGATATGAAAATAAAATATTATTAAAACGAGCCGTTATGAATAGTAATAACCACTTTTTGAAATTTTATAAATTTTATTTTTCAAAATGGACTTCATTTTTGGATTCGGAATATCTAAATTATCCTAGGGTGAAATTTTTGTATTTTTCTGAAAACATTCAATTTTTGATGAATAGTGAAACCACTAAGTGGTAGTTAAAAAACTAAATTTTTCATAAAACTTAATTTTACCGCTTCTGTGAGTGGAATTTCAAAAATCCGAGAGACACGGTTGATGTCAGTAAGTAAAATGTGGTTCAATTAGATGAAAATAATTTTTGGTTAATAACAACTTTTTACTTTTATTTACCATGGTTAAAAGTAAATAGGGTAATTAAGGGTAAAAATGATATTATTATTACCCTAACACATGTCTTAATTCTATTGGATAAGTTTAATTTGACCGAAAACAAACTTAGGAAAAAAATATGACCATTTAAGTCCACTTGGATTAGATTAAGACAATTATTATTAATTTATTTAAAGAAGGGTTAAAATAGTTAAAATCAACGTTTAATAAGTAAATAATTTTTAATATAAGGTTATATATAAGATAAATTCGACTATAAATATTCATTAGAAATATAATAAGATTTCCTACATAATGGTATTTTATTTGTAATTTTTAGACATCAAATAATGTAATTTATTTATGACACAACGATGATGCAGTAATTATCTTATTAATTAAATATTGACATAATTGATGTTATAAGTACCCAAATAAATGTAATTTGAGACTTTTTATGAATTAAACTAATTTTATAAGTTAATATGACTTGTTATTATGGATTTAATTAACCATTTGCGAACTAATAATTCTTTTATCATTTTCACAAAAATCAATTACTAAATAGTCTAAAAATTGACATAAAATAGTTTTTAAAACAAATATTATATTATTAATTGTTATTTTATTCCTAAAAATCTATGGTTCGGCCAAATTACTTATATAAGATTATATATATTAATAATAAACAACTTGGGGTTCTTTTGGATTGTTATAGTAAGTTTATTAACCTTATAGTATAAGAACACAAGAAGACACGGTAAAAGTAAAATTATTTAACTTAATGTTAAATCTAAATTATAAGGTCAAAATAGGAACCTAAACTTGTCTAAATTCTATTGGAGGAGAGGATTTAGACCCATCCCAACCTTAGTTTCTAAAAAAATCAATTTTTAGCTATTTAAAACCGAATTTGTCTTTCTAATAAAATAATATTTTTAGTTATTCCGAAGGTGCCCCTCTCCTCCCTTATAAAAGGGTACCTCCTCCCTCTCTTCCTCAAAACACTATGAGCCCTCAAGATCGGCCAACCCCTGTCAATTTCTCCTATAAACATCCCTAGAGACATCCTAGAGGTCTTGGTCTTCTTCAAGGACCAATTTTAGTGCCCTAAAAGGAGGTCTCAAAGAAGCACTTCAAAAAAGAGGTAATGTCCGTTACCGATTCTTTCATCTTTATTTCTTCTTCCACTTCTTCTTCTTCAGTTGTTTCATTATGAAGTAATAACATCAGTATCACTCATATACTGATATGTTATTATATGTATGAAACAACCCTATTTCACCATCTATCCATCCTACGGAAAATGAAATCATCGTGCGTGCGTACGTACGGAATACCGTCTCCACACCGTGGTGTAATCTAATTTCCACCACCACCTTACTTGGATGGGTATAATAGTGTAAATAATGACTATATATGATTATTGTAACGTTATATTGATTCTGAAATAGTATACATACACTCCAATACAATTCCATGATCAAGGGAACGACATCATCGCTCGTGCGTACGTACGGAATACCGTCTCCACGATGTGATGCGACTCATTCTACATGATCTTCATTGCATAATGATTATATAAATGAATTGAATGAATGAATATGATATATATTACACTAATAAAATTCTGTAAATGAGGTATCTATAACCTAAAGAGAAGAATAAGAGTTTATTCGACAAAACACGCATAAGAACAAAAAGTAATAAACACCCAAATAACAAGTCATAATGAAGTATTACTAATAAGAAGCTAAGAATATGACCATATATGATATAATAACAATAATTATGATTCTTTAATAAGTCAATAACATTATTTAAATCATTATACAGGATGTTCGGACACTTAAGAGGCAAATCAGACCTAAGGTAAGGGAAATATCACAATCTCATTTTTATCTGAGAATGTTTATACTTTGAAATTTACTGGGGTGTATTTTATCATCCACATCCATTTTTTCTCAATATGTAATATTATTTACATCCACCTACAATTGTTTAAATCCAATTTTACTCTTCAGTGAGTTTTTAGAAAAGGATATGAAAGGAATATTTTGTCATTTTTCGTACGAGGTACTTTTTGACTTTTCCGACAAAAGTACGAAGAATGTTTTTTTAACTTATACGGCATGAATGGATTTTTAAAACATTATTTCCAAGAAGCTTCCATTACAAATTTTCTTGTTTAATTTTGATCAACTTCTTTTAGTTTATAATTTTACGACATGTTAAGAAAGGAAAAGTGTTTTTGATGTAGAAAGGATATTTTCCTCAAGAATGAAGATCAAGTGTTTTATAAAAATTATTTTCCATCTAAGATAATAAAGGGTTCTATTTCTATCCCTATTATTGCATTGATTTGATTATGTTGTGATTGAATTATATTTTTATGAATTCCTTTATCTTATATGAATTGATTTATGATGTCACGATGTTTAAGATTCCCATTTTTATTGCATGGGTTATGTTATGATGTATGTTTTCTGATTCTGTGGAACACATAAGAATGGTGTCATTATGAGATGGGTGGGACCTATATCTCCCTCCAATGCATTGGGTAAAGATTTTTTATCTCATGAGATAGACATGGATGGAATGGAAGGATAAATTGGTTCAGTGAAACATGACTGAAACGAGGAGTGAACTCGGTTCAGAAGTGACCTTTGTCCACTAAGATAGTCTTGGAAATGAGTCTTGACTAACAAGAAATGATTCTCAATGATTATGTGTGTATGACACAAAGTTTCATGTTTTAAGTTATGATTATTGGGATTACATTTTACTACTATTATTTATCCCATGTTTTGAAATTATGATCTCTATTGCAGGTTAAGATTTCCAAAAGTAATGTGCTTATGTATATGATGTGATTGATATTTCTTTTGTTTACCCTTATGAAGCATTTGAGCTCACCCTTTTGTATGATTTATTTCCCTAGGTCAGGAAGAAGGTTATTTAGTAGAATATTCCAAAAAGGGACTCCAGATATGATGAAATAAATGGGAGGAAAAGTAGATTCTTTATGAACCAGTTGTTTATGCTTTCCAGTTTCTAAAGACACTATACCTATACGGTCCTTTCATGGTTTTGTTATATGTTGTAATAAGTGTGCTTCAATTTTGAAGTAATAACAATGTATGTAAAGTATGGTTCGTTATAGTAATCAAATAAGTTACTGACTCTGGGCATCTGGTGTTGGGTCCTTACACGTGTTGCCACCGAAAGCGCACCAAGGGAATCAATCGCCCATGAAGGATCCTCTCCTG
The DNA here is from genome assembly GCA_963277665.1 of Viscum album. NCBI lineage: Eukaryota > Viridiplantae > Streptophyta > Magnoliopsida > Santalales > Viscaceae > Viscum > Viscum album. The sequence goes on along the minus strand of OY728132.1, from coordinate 22,927,553 downwards.
CCAATCCTCGATCTCCACTGGGTACTCAACAAAGTTCACTCCATCCTCGATGTCCAGCTCACCCAAGTCGATGACATGTGAATGGTCATACACGTACATCTTCAGTTGCGACACGTAGATTATATCTTGTACCCAATGAAACTGCGGAGGTAGAGCCAGGCGGTATGCCACCTCGACAACTCTGCACTGTATCTATAAAGGTCCGATGAACCTCATAGATATCTTTCTGACTTGACCATGTCTCTAAAACCCTCATCGAGGTGAGACCCGAAGAAATACATGGTCTCCCTCTTCAAACTCCAGAGTTCTCCGTCTTATATCAACATAAGACTTTTGTCGGCTTAGTGCATTCTTCATCCACTCCCGGATGATCTTCACATTCTCGGTGGTAGCTCACACCAATTTCGACCCATGAGTGCTAACTTTACGAGGTCATTCCATCAAAGTAGTGACTGACAAAGTCTCCCATAAAAGGCCTCTAATGGTGCCATACTAATGGTGGATTGGTAGCTATTGTTGTACAAAAACACCACCAGTGGTAGGTGGTCCTCCCAAATATGACAAAAGTCGAAGATGTATGCTCCCAACATATCCTCCAGAACCTAAATGGTCCTCTTCGTCTCACCATCTGTCTGGGGATGAAATGTTGTGCTCAAGCATAGCTGAGTCCAAAAATCCTCCTGCAATCCATTCCACAACTTGAATGTTAAACGGGCAACTCGGTCTAAGACAATTTCCTAGGGGACGCCATGATGTCGAACTATCTCCTGTACGTAGAGGCATTCCAATATATCTATGAATCTCTTCTCCCTGATAGCTAGAATATAGGCCAACATGGTGAGTCAGTCAACTATCACCAAGATGGAATCATGCCCCTTGGATGTCCTTGGTATGCCATTCATGAAGTCCAATGATATTCCATCCCACTTCCACTCTCCCGCTAGATGTTGGTTCTCAGCCTTCACCTGTTGGCATCTAAGGCATTGAGAAACGAACTTTTCTACTGCCTTCTTCATGCCTGACCACCAGAACATTCGTCAGAGATCCTAGTACATCTTTTCCACTCCGGGATGTACCTCCAAGGGGGATGTATGAAACTACCTCAGGACCTCCTCTTGCAATTCCACTGGTACAATAGTGTGTCCTCTGAAAATAAGTACGTTCACCCCCCCTTGTGAATATACATCAACAACATGTCTTGTGGATAACTGAGCACGTAAGGCCACATAGTCAACATCTCCTAGCTGCTCCCCTAACATTTTGTAGGAGTGGAGGGTTGATAGCCATCTACTATAGGTAAGTTGTTTCCTCTCCATCCACGAAGGATAACTACAACGTGGCTAACTACTCTGTCGCCTCACTCAACAGTTCTGAGCTCGACCCACTTCTAAGAGCATCTTCCACCTTGTTCCCCTTCCCTGGAGAATAGATGACCTCAAAATCATAATTTTAGAGGAACTCTAGCAAACACCTCTACCTCATATTTAGATCCTTCTATAATAATATGTACTCGAGGATCTTTTAGTCAGAGTAGATGATAAACTGCTCTCCCATAAGGTAGTGTCGCCACATCTTCAATGCAATAACTACCGCTGCTAACTCAAGTTCATGGGTCACATAGTTATACTCATGTGGCCTAAGCCGGTGTGAACTATAAGAAATAACTCCGTACCTCGGCATCAGGACACAACCAAGCCTGGTCCCTAATGTGTCATAGAAAACTATGTACTCGACACCCTTCTCTGGGAATCTCAAGACTGGGCTTCTCTTCAAACTCTGTCTCAACCACTTGAAAGCCCGATGTCACTTCTCCATCCACACGAAGGGTTTCCCTTTCCTGGTCAAGGCTGTCATCTGTGCTGATATCTAGGAGAAATCTGGAATGAATCCCTGATAATATCTAACCAATCCAAGGAAGATCTGCACCTCCATCACACTCCGAGAGGGCTCCCATGCTAAAACAGCCTCTACCTTGGCTAGGTCTATAGCTACTCCGTTTTTTGACATTACATGACCTAGAAAGTGGACCTCCTAAATCCAGAACTGTAACTTTGAGAGATTTACATAAAGTTAGTGCTCCTAAAGTATGTCTAGAACCATCTGCAGGTGTCTCAAATGCTCCTCTTATAATGCCGAGCACACAAGGATGTCGTCGGTGAAGACCCACTACGAACTGGTCCAAGTACGGCTTAAAGATCTGGTTCATTAGTCCCATGAACACCGCAGTGGTGTTCGTCACACCGAAAGGCATCACTAAGTACTCAGAGTGACCGTAGTGACATCTGAAAGCCGACTTCATTATATACTCATCCCGTACTTGTAACTGGTGATAGCCGGATCGAAGGTCAACCATTGTGAACTGCTGTTCCCCTCTTAGCTGGTCGAAGAAGTCATCCATTCTCACCCGTGGATACCTATTCTTCACCGTCACCTAGTTTAGGCACTGGTAATCCACGCAAAACCTTAGAATCCCATTTTCCTTCTTAGAAAACAATAATGGGGATGCCCACGGTGAAATGTTGGGTCTCATGAAACCCTTGCTCTACAAATCTTCCAACTCCACCCTCAGCCCATGAAGCTCTATGAGATCCATCTGATATGCTGATGACAAAATCGTTTCTATCTTGGGGTGTAAGTCGATGATGAAGTCGATTTCCCGGCAGAGAGTTATTCCTAGAACATCTTAGGGAAAGATGCCATCGTACTCCACCCCTACTACTGGGAACTGAGATCCCACAACATCCACCGCTTTGAGGGAAAGGTTAGCCAACTCAGGAGAGATTGGATGCACCCTCCTATGCATAATCCCATTATGTGCTTCCTGGGATTTCCTTTCATTGACAAAGGAAAACCTCATCCTATCACTATGATCACACCACACTCTTCGCCTAAAACAGTCAATATCGACATGGACCAAAGACAACCAATCCATACTGAGAATGATGTCGTAAGGACTCAACGCTACCACCAATAGGTTTCAACTAAATCTCTCACCTACAAGGGTAAGATCACACTATCTGCAAAGGTTCATGAATGTTGAGTCTCCTCTTGTAAGCATCTCCAAGCATAAGGATTGAGTCAACGGTTCTACTGGAATCTTGAGGTTTCGTTCAAGACATGTGGCTATGTAGGAATAACTGGAAAATGTGTCTATAAGTATGGAAGCTAATGTAGAAAAGACATAGATCATACCTAGAATAATTTTTGGAGCCCCTGGGTCATATGCCTTGACTGCATACAGTTCTCCCTGTCCCGATCCTCCAGCTCCCTGAGCTTGGTGCGGACCTCCTGGGGGGTGGTGGTGGAAGTAAGTCACAATGTCTCCCACCACCTACAACTCTCCCTGCTTCTCTACCAAGTCTGCCACCTGGAAGGTCTATCTGCTCAAATCTCTACATCTTCCTCAGTGGTCCATCCATTGCTTCCTTCTCAGCATCTCGACGGGTCGGACAATCTCTATTGAGATGTCCCCTACTGTCGCACGCGTAGGATCGCTTCTCCTTAGGCTGACTGGATCTAGCCGGGGATCCCTGGACTATCGATCCTTTTTCCTGGCTCCTCTTATGATGTTTCCCATTTCCAGATCAATATGCCTGACATCAGATCCCTGCTGCCAGGGTCTCCGCACCTATCTACCTACAGCTGACTGCTGTCGGCTGTCTCTACTCCGCCAATAATCTCTCGATCACCAAGGTCTGCTCGAGAACTCCAACATAAGATGAAATTGATTGAGGCACGAGACTACCTCAAATGATTCATCATAGACACCTCTAAATGGTTGGAGCTCTGATGTACTAATCCCTGACCATATCCCTTGAGTACCGAGCGATGTTAGTGAACCAAGATGAATAGTTAGCTACTATCATACTACCCGAAAGGAGCTGAAGAAGCTCCTCGATGCGTACTTCTCTATGTGTATCCGGATACAACTCCAACCTAAAGAGTCGCCCTAACTCTGTCCACGGATGAGTCTCATCTTTTCTATTCTATCTGGTCAGACTCCACCATCATCCCACAGAACCCTAAAGAAGGCTCGCATCTAGGATCACCATCTGGTCTGCTGGTGTCCTCACTAGACGGAAAACTCTGCTCACTGCCTCAAGCCAGTACAAATCCGCCTAAGGGTCGGGCTCACCTCAGAAATTGAGGGGTATCTATCTCTAGAACTCATGGATCATGCTAAGCCGACACCCTTTGTCAGTCGGTACATTAGGTACAACGGGCTGCTCCACTGGTAGTGGCACAATGGGTGCACCACCTGGTGGCAACACCTTGGAAACTAGTCCTTGTATCGAAGCCTCGTCATTGAGGGGGTCATCCTCACGATCGTGTAACTGAATCCTAGAGGGTATGCGTTACGGAGGCATCCTATAATGAAACAAGATGTAACAAGGTCAAAGAGTATATATGGATAGCTGACACAGAGGATACAGAAAACAGAATTCATTCCTATATGATGCATGTATCTTTCTTTTATTTCCTCGCAACCAGTGTTTTCGTCTACCAAGTCAAAAAGTAGGTTATCCGAGTCCTGGTGTGTGGATATGTCGACCGCCGCACCAACAGTGGAGTCTCTGGCCTGAAAGCCGAACTTGAAACACTAAACACCATTTCCCCAAACCAATCTCACAGACTCTTGGTCCTAAGGTAGAACAAACTCCTCTGAAACCACTCATTCAAAACCCGTCCTAGTGGGGCCCACGACAGGACTACCCAAGCCCACATCTAATAGGCCCGAGGCTGGTGACTAGCACCAAGTATGCATATTACTAACATGGGAGGTATTTCCTCAGTACATGTACACACACACACACATCTCCAAGCCCACAAATGATGAAATGAAAAATCACTAAGGAACAAAATGCATGCATACAACTAATCCCAACCAACAAAGTGCAATGGAAGGTAAAGTATGAAATGTAATCTGGGCCAGAATACAAAAACACCGAAACAAGAGTCTGAAAACTGCAAAGTACAACCTGTAAACAAATAAAGGTACTAGGACTGCTGCTCGTAGCCGTAGCAATGAATCGACCTCTATGGAACTCAGAAAGCCTGGTCCTACCCTGGTCTGCCCTGGGCACTACCAAGAGGATGCTTTTCTGCACAAGAAAAATGGGTGAGTATAACAATACTATGTAGTGGAACCCAAAAAACCACAAAGCAGTACACAAAGTAAAGGTACAGTCAGCTATCCACAGTATATGTCTACAGAACATATAGCACAAACTAGATATAATCAAAACCCAGACCCGTAGTCTAGATACTAGTCACACAACCACACACCCCTGCTAGGGGTTCATTTCGAAGATTCCACGTAGAAATCATTCCTGGGGAACACACTCCATGAGTCTTATAGCTCTGATGACGTCCGTTCGAGAAATACAATTCGTCGGGAAATGTCATGAGAGGTAGTTACACTCATTATGGGAGACACACACCTGATTGATAAGGTTACGATAGAGAGATGAACTCATTACAGGAGACACACTCTTGAGTGGGAAATATCATGATACAAAGATGAGGATCACTTCTAGGGCCATGGTGGATACCACAACTCATCCGGAATTCACCTACTAGGTAGAGGATCGACACTTGGTGGAGTTGGTTATGCTGATTCCTGACTCTACCTAGGGTTAAGAATGGATAGATGATCTCGATCTGGGCCTCTCAGATGGATTCCTGACTCTATCACAGAAAGTCCTGCTGAAGGGATTATACTCCTATATGAGGAAATGATGTCTGACCTTCAATGGAATGAGAAGGAGTACTAACCCAAACGAAGGATGTCCATGAAATAGTGAACAAGAGGACAACACCATTTTCTAAAATGTACACGGCGTGTAGTGAAGGTACACGCCGTGTTGTCTGACCCAGGTGTGGCCCGTGTACAATAGCTAATGTTGTAATGCTGGTCATGTAGAAAGGTTAGTACACGACGTGTAGTACTGTGTACACGCTGTGTCTGAATGGCCACGATCGACTCGATGTCTGCTGGCCATGTGCCCATACACAGTATTCATCCCATGTAATCAGTACACGGGGTGACCCATGTTACTGGCCTCACCTGGACCTGTGATAGAGTACACGGTCGTGTAATCCATCCCGTGTCCGTGCATCCCCGGGATACACACCGAGTCCCGTGTATCCGCCTCTTCCATGTTGTACACGCCATTTAGATCATCTCGTGTCCGTGTACTTATAAAAATACATGCTGAGCTTCGGGGAATTCCAACACACCGTGTGACTAGGGTCACACGCTGTGTGATTCCTCTCAAAGCCCTGAAACAACATCCACCACCACAAGCACTACATAGCATGTTCTTCGAAAGTACATGCCGTGTATTCTAGAAATTTCCAGAAACACAAACCTCCACTACCGCGCTTTCGGTGATGCCCCATTCATCAATCCGGTTATCCGGTCACCCTAGAATAGTCTAGGTTTGTTCTCCTCATCACCACAATTCTACTTCCATTGTTTTTGGACCTCTGATCAGCTCCAAAAACATTTTTTATCTTCCCGCGCAAAGAAAAATCGAAGAATGACCTCTTCCAATCCGAGCTGATTCATCATCCGTCATGGCCGTCACACCTCCGTAGGGTCATTGCGATGTCAGATCTACGATATGGGATTATTACGCTGCAATATGGGAGCACAACGATCCATTTTTCATCACCCTATAAAGAATACGAAGAATGCAAAGAATGCATGAGAAGAAAATGGGGGAATGAAAACCAATCGAACAAATTAAGGAATGAACCTCTGCCGTCGTTTTTCATGGCGTTGATCCGCTCCTGTTAATATGCTTAAACGGAGCATAAATCAACAAAAATAATCAAAATGAATTAATTCCACATAATCATCAAGAATAAAACCCTCCTGTAAGAACATACAAATCCGCGGATCAACTTCTTCATGGTTGATCTACGTTCGTCGTTTAAAATAAAAAACAAGGAAATGAGATTTGAAATGACCACCACTACCTTTAAAAAAAGAGAGATCACTAATGAAGGGGTCATTCTACCATTGTCAGTGAGATCCCATAACCTCATTGGTGCAGTCATTCACAGCTTCGATCAGTTGTCATTCGTCGTAGAGAGTTTTCTCCAGAATTTCCTCTCAATCTTCCACCAATGACAGACATTTGATTATCCCAATAAAAGGGAAAAATATTTTACATACCATCATGTTGTGGCATTAATGAGTCAGTGATTCTATATCTGAGTCATTATGACATGACATTAATGACAGAAACAGCTGCCTCGTCGTATCTCTAAAACGGATATTTCCAAAAAGAAATAAAATAAACATGCGAATTTATTTTATTTTATTTCACTTAAACTGTCCGAAAATTAACTTTGTCCCTTAACCAATGCTGGTCGAGGTTAGGCTCATTATTAGGTAAAGTCATCTCCCTGGACACAATGGTTCCCTTAGAGTTTTAATCCATACATTTGTTTGGAAACTAACACTACCACGCACCAGTGCCAACTCACTTAACATAAAGAAATGTTTGGACCACCATTCCGGGATAACCAGGCCTCGAAATAATGTGTCGTCTCTACACCTAATCTCCTAATATTTACATATAATATTTAAAAATAAAACATGGAAAATCTGAGACATTAAACACTCCCATGTTCTTGAATTTTAGTAAACTATAATTGTGTGTGATACCAAAATTTCTATCGGTTTAAGTAAAAACATGACACATCACCCATGTGGTAAGAACATATATATGATATCACTTCCTACATGTTCACACACAAAAATGATATATCATTTTACAATTCATCATAACAAAAGAATAACTCGCTAATTTATATACAAAACCCCTAAATTCTGACTGATTTGAATATATTAAACAATATAAAAGGATTATAATTAAAAAATGATCATTCATACCTACTTATCATTTAATTCATATCCTTAAAACAATGAATCCTTTACAATGGAATAATACATGTATCATTACTTACACAAAATACTTTTTTTTACCAAATATTTAGTTTTTCTAAAATAATAAGTCATTTTACTTATTTAGTTTTTCAAAATTTATTGGATAATAATTCTAGAAGGATTACAAGAACACTTTTTATTAAAAATTATATTGGTCAAACATTATCAATAAAAGTATACCTAGAACACTATTTAATGAAAATTTATCTTGAAACACATTTCTTCAATATGTTTAACGATTATATTTTAGAATAACAATAAAATAACTTCTATAATAACATTCCCATGGAAATTTCAATTTTACATCATGAGGTAACTTCTAATATTTAATTTTTTCAAATATTTTATTTTCTTCTATTTTTTGTGGTTTATAGTTTTTCTATCTTCTAAAATTTTAACAAAATAAATATTTTTTTACTAGATGTATTTTCCATCTGAATAATATTTTTTTTATTAAAAACCATCATGAAGATTAAAAACAAAATTTAAGATTTTGAGGAAGATTTCATATCATCCATTAAAAATTATTTTCTATTAGAGCCATTAAATCTTAGAGAAAATGATGATTTACTTATAATCATACAAATCAGAGTATGGGTCACCATATCCCACATTTTTTTCTCAATGTGATATTGACTCTCATTCCTCAATTTTCCTCATTCATATGTTTATTTATTATTTGTTTGGATCATGATATTCATCTATATTTGAAAAATGGTTTCTTCTAATGATTTCGAAAATAGAGAAGTGGTAATGGAAAGGCTGATAAAAATTCCAGTATTGATAATAAAAAAACACTCTTGAAGGGATTTATTCTGTTTCAAGGAAAGAAATAGGTATATACTAAAAAAAATTATCTTCACAAACTAGTGATATTGAATTATTTTTACCTTTATTTATTTGTCATATTTGATGATAATATGGAATTATTTTCTTTTAATATGTTTGATGAATTAAATAATCTTCATAGTCAACAACTGGAAGACAAAGTGATGTTTTCATTAGAATGATAATTTTTTCTTGTTTTCCCAAAACATCTGAAAATGTTGAGATTTTTTTCAATGTAAAAAAGATGACCCATCAATATTTACTTCTTATAAATAGATAAGTTATTTTTATCATTTACCATCGAATGCATCTATTGTTACTCTTTGGATTCATGGGTATCTTATTCTATGTAAAGGGGATAAAGATACATTGAATGTTTTAGAAAAAATTTTCTTATAAATAATGGTATATATGTGGAATTTAATATGTCAACATGTTTTTCTTTTGATATAATTATTTTAGGAAATCTCTATGTAGTTGAATATTTTATTATTTATGTGTTTCATTTGAAAAGTTTAAATAAATTTGTTGATTTTGATGAAGATTACGAATCAAGTTTTTAATAAGAGATAAAGATTTATTATTATGTAAATAAATTATTTCAATAATGATTTTGGTTTTTATTGCTGAGTTAAAAATGTATATTGAAAATTTGGACAAATAATCATCCATTGTAGAAATTTTTCAGTTAAAGAAAAAAAGAAATTAAAGAGAAAGGAATATTCTTCTACTCCTAATCCAAAAAACAAATAAAAGGATATATCCAATGAGGATTTCAAGGAGATGATGAAGCGTAAAACCCAGAGGAATCCGAATGATATAGAGTTTGGTCTGGATAAGGTAGAACCCTTTCCCATTAAGTAAAAAACTCATAATTATTTAAATTGTGATGTGAATAATATTAAACAAATGAAAATTTCACAAGATGTAAAAGTTATGGAAATTTTATTAAAAAGCGTGGATAAAAAAACATGGATTTTTAATTGTTACTCAATAAGATAGATCCCATTAAATTTCACAATTATAATTTGTTGAATTGATAAATTCATGATATGTTGTTCAAACTATACCATAGTAAATTCCACCATTATCCACGGATCATCAAACCATTATACTATAACAAGATAAAATCAAAACATACAATCTCCCGTTCTCAGTTGAAAAAGAAAAAAAGAAAATTTATGGAAAAGGAAAAATATTTATTATTATTCTATGAATAAAAAGCTCAAGATATTTCCAAGAAGTATTTATAAAATGATTAAAAAGGATAGAAAATGATTAATTTTTAAAAAATAAAAGGAGAATAATAAAATGAAGAATATGAAAAATAAGAAGAGAGTTCATCCAAATCCTCATCATTCTTACTTTCTTTTCAAAATGTGAAATTTTCTAAAAAAATGATTCAAAAAAAGGACAATGAAATAAGAAGTTAAATTTTATTGTAAATAATATGATACAAAGTATTTCAAAAATCCCATTTTTGATCAAAATGTTAATGTTTTAAAAATTACAAGAGAAGGAGTATAAAATGATGTGAAAAAATTGAGAAGAAAAGGTTTGACCCTTTAGAATAATACATAAACATGTATCTTATGATTCTACTCATTATCATGTTTATAATTATAATGATGATGATTATTTATTTCAATCGAATTATGAGGAATTTATAAGATGATCATCATTTAGTTCCGAGTCTTTATGTCTGTAATAAATATATTCATAGTAGAATAGTTTCCATGTATGGTTAAAATTATTTAAAATAAATGTTATAAACCATTGTTTTGAATGAATATGAGTTAAAATACATTATATATAATTAAATGGTTGAAAAGAGAAGTTTAATGCATCTGATCATATGAATCAAATAAATAGATAATTATTTTAATTTCAGGACAAAGGAATCAAAGGTCTTATGAAGACTTTAAATGGTATCTCAAAATATTTCAAATAATTCTTGTATATTTTTTATGAGAAGTTATCATTTTTTATTTGTGGATGAATATTCTTGATTCTCAATATGATGAAATATCTAACGTAATGAAGAACCATTTTCTCCCAAAGAATATGCGGTGAATATTTATGTATATTATAGAAGAATAAATTTTCTTATAGAATAATTTCTTTTTATGAACAAATAGAATTTAACATGACAAGTTATGGAAGATATAATAGATAACCTAGAATAATCAATAGAGCTATCAAGGAAATTTTATGATGTCATTATGAATATGAAATTCATTATAAAAAAGTTGCAAAAGAAAGAATGAATTTAATATTTATCCAAATTCCTTACGAAATAGTAATAATAAATCTCTCTGAATGGTTATTGAATGAGACTTTATCTATAATTTTTTATGGAATATTTTCCAATTAATTATGGATAAATATTCTTTCAGTATTTATTGGTGAATTTTTATTTTTATAAAATTGTATTCATAGAATGTTTTTCTATCATTTCAGGTACATTATAATTCCAATATTCTTTATGATGATCAACAATGAGGGAGAAATATTTCACTGGGGAATTTATTAAAGTGAAAAAATACTTGAGTAGTAAATTAATTAACTACATTCTAAAAATTAAATTTTCATAGACAAATATAGTTAAACAAAAAGGGAAAACACAAGGGTGAGATAAAAAGGAAAGGGGAGATGTGATCTAAGAGGAATAAAATAATGAATTTATTAAGCATTAAAGTAAAAGGGATTCTATGTTATTTATTTATTTTTCTATTTTAGGTGACTTTTTTTGTGATTTTAATATTGTGGGACATTATTGAGACAAAAGTTATATTTTCCAAATTTTCTATCATAAATTTTTATAAATGAAAACACACTTTCTTAAATAAAATTTTCTTTATTAACATTACACACCCATGATTTTATAATGAGATATTTTAGAAATAGTTTTATTATTCCAGATGTTGAAAACTTTTTAATATAATGAGTATACAAATTATATTTAGATGGAAGATCATCATTTAGACCATCAGATGATTAAATATTACACCATCGATCAAATGTGATTTATTCTATCAGATGATAAAAGTTTACTCCCTATAAGTAAAATGATTTATCACATCAAACTATCTTAGTTTACTATATCAAATGAAATTTATTTACAAATCAGATGAACCTAGTTTAATCAAATTGGGGAAAATTTATAATCAAATAAAAAAATTTATTTCTACTAGGAAGAGGGTTTTAAAAAAATTATGATGTTGTCAAAATGACATCAAAAAATGATTTATATAATTTTATAAACAATTTAGCTGGAGATCCTCTATGGCCATTAGAACCAACTCTGAGAATAACTAAATATGGCCATTTATGGTGTTCTTATAAATAGTGTTTCACTGGAGGAGCTGGTAGAAGATATTATTTTGAATCAACCAATCTAAATCATACACTTCTATAACATTTTTTAACTTATAATTTGTAAATATTTATGGATTTCTAGTTATAATGAATTCTAGTGATGATTGTAAATTACTTAGAGAAATTTTCATTTGTATTAATCATATATGATTAATGTTTATATCAACAGTTTCATGGATTGGAAGACTTATGATTTCACTGATCGAGGGATACATGGCATAGAAAGATATTTATTATACTATGTTTTGATTAAACACAAAATTATTTTAAGAAATACGCAGATCTTCATATTATTGGATAAAATATCATATAATTAATTCCCATGTTATATACATCCTTGATGCTTAAGGTTAGAACATAGTTCATTGCTATAAAATATCGGTAAGTGTATTCTTACATGTTTTATAATGTTTCATTTTACATGTCTCAACATGTTTAATATTTCCACTATGTGTTATTGGATAAATGTCTTATTTTAGTATATTTAATTAAATTTATTATTTACAATTATCTATGTGTTGGAATAATAAACTCTAAATATCAGAGGATATATTTGTCCTATAAATCATAAAAAATAGGTTTTTATTTTTTTAGTATCATGTTTTAAAATAAAATTTACCCCCATATTGTATCAATTTATATACTATTTGATCCAAAAAACTAATATAAATTTTAAAAAAAATTAAAAAAATAAAGAATGAATACTTATGTCTTATAAATTTAAGAATATTTTAAAAAATAACTTCCAAAAAAGTCTAATATAAGCATCCAAATTATAAATTGGTTTAGAATTTTGGTGAAACAAATTTATATATAACATGTGACAAGACCCTTTAATAAATGAAACTTATTGGAAATCACTTCATTTCCTTATTTGACATAACTGATATATGTATGCATTACAAGAAAAAAATCAATATATAATCTATCAATTTATTTCAAATTAATCATAAAATATGCATATAAATCTTTGAAAAAATATCCTATGTAAATAACTAAATTTGAATTAAAAAATATATAATTTAATATCAATTCACTGATTTAGAAATAATTTTAGGCCAATCCAATTTAGAAATAAAAAATTAAATGATACTATTCTCCCATTTTTCACCACCCCAATATATATTTTTTACTATATTACCAATTTGGGACATTTTTGGATTTAATTTTTGTTTGTATTTATATTTATGAATTATGTTTGAATGGTTTTAATTTTTTTCATCAATTAGTTCAATATTGGTACAATACGATGTTAGTTGATTTGTTTCAATTTAGTATAAATGTATATTTCATTCTGGTCCCTGTTAACCCATTTGTTTCCTATTACCAGAACCCCTTCAAAAATGGTTGGTGTTATTCTCATGAAAAATATAATATTATCTGTATAGATATATATGTTTAGAACGTTGATATATATATAGTGAAGTTACTGTATTAAGACTTGATATATTTTCAGTACGAGAATTAACATATTGTTTTTCATTCGTATATTTATTGTATTCATAGATTTATTATGTTTTATCATTCATTCTACTGTTTTTTCTTTATATAATCTTCATGACAGAATTCTACCCAACCTAAAAATGTTCTCTATCATATTATTTACCCTTATATTAACTAAAATTATCTTCAATTATTATTTAGTAATCAATTCATGTAAAAAAATAAATTGATACATATTAAAAATTCTTTTTTCTGATTTATTGAATTAGAAAATTGAAAAATATATTATAAGAGATTATAATATAATACCTCATTATTTTATCCCCTTATTTTATTATTATTTATACATATAAAATATATCATCATATATTTCCTATAACTAGATGCTGATATATTTTTAGATCATGGATAAAAACATATGTGATAAATTAAATAGAAATTCACCCATGTTGAAAAAATATTTAAATGATAATATAATAGTATTTTATAAAAAATTCAAAAAACTAAAAAAGTTTTTTATAAAATATATTGAAGTTTTTCATATAGTATAAACTTCTATATAATCAATATTAGTATAATCATATTTTTGTTATCATTACAAAATAATTCATATAATTTTATTTTAATTATATATAGATTATTATTTTTATGAAGTACATAACATGTATCATGCGAATGAAGAGGTGAAATAATAGTTGATTACATATATAATGACTACATTGATCACAATACAACTGGTCAAATAGTTTAGTAGTATTGAGAAAATAGATGCATAAATGTGTTATAATTTACATTGAAAACTAAAAATATGTCATCAGAATACATCAAAATGTTATAATTCTTCCTAAATTCAATTGTAATTAATCGTAATCTTCTGGTATTATTGGGTAAATGGGAGAAAATATAAAATGTGACTTTATATACTCAGTAATGTGTAAAATTAATTGGAAATTGTTATAACATAAGCAAGGAATAATCAAAGTGGATGTAATTAATAATATAAATAATGCCATAATGAAATGAAAATATAGGCATAACATATCCATGGGTAATACATAATGGTATTGATAATAATAAATGATCATATAGTGATGGGAATGTATAATGTAAAAAAATATTAAACATATTTTCAAGTACTTGTGCCAATATATCTAACATAAAAGGTAATGATACACCCATTACCCTATCATAGTTGTCCCTTGAGACCTATCTGTGAACTTAGGGGCTTTATAATTCTTGTACCCAACTTCCATATAAAAATTAAAATGCATTCCATCAAAGAATAATTGATTCAATGAAATAATGTTAATGTAATGAATAAAAAAAATAAGGAGCAAAATTCCACAATGAGGTATATGATAAAATATTTTCCCATATAAAATATGAATATATAGTACGAAAATGTTTTCCCAAATAAATGAATTTATAAATATATCTAGGTGAAATATCAATGTAAAAAACAAGTGATTCAAAATATTTAAACAAATACCTTCAAAAAGTGAAGAATATGATATTTTATTAATTTCATGTTCATAAAGACTATGATAAATAAGGTTTCAAGGTAGCTAAATACATGTATTTTAAAAAGTATGAGTATGATGGAATGATAAATAAATCCTTCATAATTTTTTTAAATGTTCCTGTAAATCATCCAAATTATATCTAAATAGAGTGCCAAACTAGGTGCGTAGTATGGAACCCTTAACTGTGCACCAAAATCATGTATGATATATAAACAAAAAACTATTTTAATGGTTACTACCCATAAATGCATACCATCTAAACCCACATCCACTTATTTATATCAATACTATGATTTTCTAGTTGGAAAACTAGAAACACTTTACTTTAGTAAAATTTTATGATTTTTTATGTATGTGGGATAGTTTGTGTATTATAACATATTATTAGGATGGTATAATTTGAGGTAATAATGACCTCTAATTGGTAATAAAATAATAAATTTATAATAATTGAGCATAAAAAATTACATATTTAGATTAAAAGTGAGTGAAAAATACTACAAAAATAATGTAAGTGGAATGAGTAATAATCCTTATTTTGGAATAGTAACTACATAGATAAAGGTTATAATGGGAGGGATAAAAAAATATTCCATTGAAAAAAATTAAAATAGATGATAATAATATTAGTTAAAAATAATTTATGTGTATGAAAATTTAGGTTAAAAGAAAATATAAATAAGTAATTGTAATTTGAGATGAAAGAGTAATGTTCCTAGGGATCGTTGTACTACTAAAAAGGTGAGGTTAAATTAGAGGTTGTATTTTTACGAATTTCCAACATTGTAAAATTTAACCCTTAAAAGAATGTTAGATCTATATTCAAAATCAATATTTTTGAGACACTAAAAAACATGAAATTGATGGAATGTAGCCAATGAATGGATGATTTACATGGTTAGGCCTCATTGTGAGAATCAACATCCTATACATGGCCATTTCTTTTTGTTAATAGAAATTTATTATTAGAATGAAGGGTATCAAACTATAATCTATTTCCCATTAGTATTATTTTATTTCCTGAAAGGTATAATTATTCGTAATCATGTGAGTTTTTAAATATTACAAAAAAATGAATCACTATAAAAATATTACATTATGAATTATCCTTGAGGAATGTTTAACAAGAATGACTATATGATTCCCCTATATGATATCTCAATTCGATAAGTGTTTGTACGGTATACCTATGTATGGAAATATTTTTCTGATTCCCATATTCTAGAATAGTTCTTAATACAATCATCAATTTTTTTATTTATCAAAACATAGTTCCTCAAAAACATTATACCTGGAAAAAAAATTTGTTACACAAAATCTTGTAATATAAACTAACCACTATTTTAATTTTTTTAATGAAAAAAATATTTTTTGGAACTCTAATCCTATAAAATACTCAAATTATATTCGAAACTCAATCTTATCCAAACTTTTTAGTGATTATAATTTTATCATTCATAGACAATGCAATGTATGATTTATGTTTGCAATAATATTTATTAGTGCTCCCTAAATTGTAAAATGGGAAACTGACTTGTTTTACTTCTCACTAAAATCCATAAATTTGAATTTCAATATCATTTAAATTTAACTTGGATGCATATAAATTTTTTTAGAACATTCCTAGATCTTCTGGAAATATTCAGTGTATCCAACATTCTCAAAATTTCATTGAACAAGATTTTTATGCAATAATTAAAATTTTGTATCTTTATCATTGTGAAAGATTAAACTCAGAAAACATGTACTAAACATTTTAAAACTCAAAAATTGGACTTTGTAACATCAATATTGTAGATATAAGAACATCAAAATTGTAACTTCAACATTGCAATACTTAAAAATTCAACTTTTTTATCTTCATCATTCTAAAATTTTGAAAATTGTACATCTGAGAAACTAAAAAAATTATATATATAAAACAGTAAAAATTTGAATATTTATTAAGAAAATTATTCTAAAAAAAGGGGGACAGAAAAATTGAAACTCCATGCATTCAAAAGAATCAAAATTTCTGAAAAAAAGATGGCTCATGAGAAATATAACATTGTATAGTCAGAAAAACGTAAATTTGTACATTTAGAAAATTGAAAATTTTATTTTTTATAAAACATCAATATTTTATATCTAGAAGTCATTCGTTTTTTAGTCATATAATCTATCCAACCATACTATTCATTCTGGTCATATTTTTCATTCATTGGAAATATGTTTGTCATATTAGAAAATATCAACTAATTATCAAAATTAGGTCCAATTAAAAAAGTTTTTAGGATTAAAAAATTACATCCAATTATAAATATTCCATCCAATATTCACTTTAGAAAACATAAAATTCCATAATTTCTTACCAATAATTTTTTTATAAATTATTCCATAAAATTTCCGTCTGATTCACTATATATCTAATGATGAAGTAAAAAATTCAAACAAAAAGTGAATACAAAAACAAAACATTGGAAACTCTAGAAATTTTAATTTCTATATTCTTCTATCAACTTCATCTCAAATCATAATTTATTCATGTTATTTTATTAACATGAAAGAACAACATAACATCATATGACTTATTAAAGAAATTTATTATTGAAATGAACTTTTTATCTTATTGAATATCATAAATTATTAATCTCATTATATTTATTAACTTCCTATCCTTCTAAAATTATTCATCAAATCAACTTTATTAACTTCCATAATTTGTCCAATTATTAATCTTGAAAACTTTATTAACCTACAGATGTTATAACAGTCATCATGTTAATGATTTTATTAATTATAATACATTCTAACTTTCTTCATCTCAATGACTTTACTAACTTACACATTTTCTAATTTCATTAAACTAAAAAATTTATTAAAGTATAGAATTATAATCCTTTTTATTTTTTCTTTCTATAGTACAATCTAACATTATATTCCCATATAAAAATATTAATTTCTAACAATTATGACTTTTTAAATTCATTCTTCCCATATAACTTCATAACTAATGTTTTTTGACATCCAACTACTATTAGTATTTTATTTTACAAAAATAAAATTAGTTTAAAAAATTGATCTGTTAAATAATACTAAATATTGATAGAAAAAAATAAAAATTGATCTTTAATAACCCCATTTAGTTGTTTTTTACAAAATTATTAAAAAATAGAAACTCTCATCATTTTACATAACTAATACATTTTGACAACTAATATTTCTAAAGAATAAAATCTATCAAATTTGACCAAAACACTGCCATTATATAAAGACAGTGTTCTAATACCACACTTCTAGATAATGAAATAATTTTGAAATAATTACATCACTTTTTGAAAATAAAATTAGTGGACATGTTTAGATAACCCCCCACTTTTATATTATATTTTATTTCAATCAATTTTTCTGACCCTATTCATCTTTGTTGCCACCCCTATTTTATGATAAATATAAAATAAAATTAATTAATGAAAGAAGTGTATAAAATTACTAAAAAGTTGTTATATTCTCTACTTCATTGTATGAGTAGTCCAAATCATGGTGGAGAAAAATCATAATATGTTTCAGAAGTCTTTTCTGGATACTGAATATGATTTTTAATGCTCAATTTTTCAAATCACTCCCTTGTAATAGATTATTTTTGAAAACATTAGTAATTTTATATTTTTTAGATATATAATAAAACATCACATCTCCACAAAAAACATTATTTTTACTAAAATGATACTTAATATTAATTATATAAGATCATGAATGGTTTTCATGATTTTTCAAAATATAAAAAAAATTCTTATTATATAGAATATTAAATAGGGTACAAACATTCAATTTTATATCATCTAGCTATAATTTCATCCAAATAAATTTTTTACAATAATTACTGTGATAAAAGTATTCTTCTTATACTATAATCAATGTCACTGAACTCCATTTCTTACTATGATAGCTTATATAACTATCTCCAAAGAACAATGTAACTCTATTATTTATTCTCTATCACGGAAATCTCCAACCCAATAGGAATTTTTATAACGAATAATGTTTATATAAAAACATTTTTTAAACAAAAATCCATAATAAAGTGAACCTTTAACATATGTTGGAATTAATTTTCTACCAACAGGTAAAATTACTTCAAATTAATTTAATATTGAGCACAAAAAGTAAAATAATGTATGATGTCAGATCTTAAGGATGTAAGAAATAAAAAAATATAAACATTCTAAAATCATTCTGATTAAAAATTTTCATAGCTTCAACATTACTCATCTTTATTCCAACTAAAACAGGATTAGAAAATTCTTTATAATTTTTCATTCAAAACATTTATGACAACTCTTTTACATTATTTATTGTGATATAAATATGTATCTCTTCCATATTTTTCACCTATAAACACATAAACTCCAATTCTATGATGATTGAAATTTAATGTTTCATATTTGATTCCTTAAATAAATCATCATACGATTATTTTCTAACTCATGAAAAAATTATATTTTTATTATATACAATAATAATGATAGTTTGTTTTCTCACATATTTCACATGTAATTTTCTATCATATTTTAATTTAGTAAATTTAATCTTCATCAAGAAAATTATCTATTTGGAATACTACAACCTTAGTGATTATTTAAATGAATATAAGTAATTCATTATCATAAAAAACGTTTTATCTTTTTTAAATAACAATCTATAATGTTAATCAATGTAAAACTCTTCTAAAATATCCCCATTTAATAAAAATGACATTAAATCAAGCTGATAATATTTATATCAATAATTCACATCCATAGGTTAGAACATTCTAATAATTTCTATGATTACAATGGAGAAAATTATAGTTGGAAATCAACAAATTCCACTTGTCAATAGCCTCTACAATCAAGATGAGATTTGATTCCCAAAATATGTCAATGTTCTTTCATTATGTTTATTTACCCCTGATTTTTTCAATATTTTTTTCTTACTAGATGTGGAACAATATCCCGTGTTTGATTATTCTCAATTTGATCAAATTATCCATTCATTTATGGTTCTAATTATTTTTGATTAATATGTTCTAAAATAGATTCTAGTTCAACTTGTGAGATAAATGATATTTAAATTTATAATCCCAACTCTCTTCCAATATGAATATTCCTTTTCGATTCATTATTAAATTATCACATTCAACCGATTTTAGTAGGGTATAAAATTTTAGAGTTTTTATTCTACCTTCATAGTCCTCACTACATGATTCATAAAAGTCATATGTTACCTATTTCTACTCACATTCTACCTCAATTTTTTTATCCTAATTAGAAGATATTATATTACCTTCTATATAATTATCGACATATTTTTTAAACATGTTTTAATTTCCAAAAAAATTCACATATTAGGAATCCAACTAATTTTGTAGACATTTTATCCAGTGTTGATAACTTCTTGTATTTAGTGACTAACAAATAAAATTTCGTTCCTCATACTTTTTATAAAATTTTCTAAGATATCAATTTTTGATATTTAGAAATAAGGGAATTACAAAAACCTTGAAATATTTCAGTAATGATTTTTGGTTATACCATGTTTCGTATGAATTCAGTTTAAATTTCAGACTTAACAAGCATTTATTTTGTATATGTATAGGAATAATAAAATCTTATAACAATAAAAATTTGGGTTATTTATACTCAACAAGCCTACTTTATCTCATTTTTACCGAACCTATTTTTCCCATTATATTAATCCATTTTTTAAGTGGTGGGAAGAAAACTATACTGAAATTTTATTTGATTCTTATTTATATATGATTATAATGAATTATGTGTGTACCCATTTTCCATATAGTTTCTTAGAATATTTATAAAAACAACCATTTCCCTACTCAATACACATTTTCATGAATATGAACATTTCTACATCCTCTCATATGTAAAATATAAGAATAATGTTTCTTATTTGAGTGAAATCATCAATAAATGTGATAAAGTAAAAATATCATTTTTTGAATGATGCGTCATCCGCCTAAAGATATCTAAGTAAATAATCTTAAGAATGATAGTATATTGAATCTCAACATTCAAAGATAATTTTTACTCATATTTCATTTCTAATATGTTATAAAAACATCATCCTCATTCCTTTGGAATATTGGAAGGTTTCTTACATCATCTAATTTGGTTTATTGGTTCATAGATTAATTAACATGATAACAAATCCAATGATGTCACAATGTTTTTTTTGATCTTTGGTAGTAAAATAAAATGATTTATATAGTTCAAAAATGGGAATGAGATTCCAGAAGGATATTTCTCCCTTGTTAGAAACATTAAAATATACCACAATTCGGATGATACATGAATATTTATAGAAGATTAATTATTTTCATCATCAATAATTTATCTCACACAATGTAATTTTTGTTAGATCCCATTAAAAAATAAAAAATATCTATATTATAGATTCTATATTTCAATCTCAATGGTTTGCATTCCTTTAGTTTGTATGTAACAATACATTCCAAAAATAATTTCTTCTCCATAATGATTTTAAACTTCTTTCATTTTTTTCATATAACCTATAATTTGTAAGGAGTAACCACTATAAAATAATACATGGAATGTTCCTTATAATTTATTTTAGAGTTCTCTCAATCAAAAGGGATCTTTAATCTATTTTATTATCTCCAATAAATTTTTATTTTCTCATTTACAAACTATTTCATGGATGAGTTATCGTAAAATAATTATAAATGTGACCTGATTGCTCACAAATTACACAAAATTATTCTAGATAGTCAAATTGATTTTTTATTAGTGATTTTATAACATATTGAGATTTTTCTTTTCTATCATCCAGTGCTATAGGAATGATACTCATTCCTCTTCCACCATTTCTACCACATTATTCATCCATATTTCTAAGAATATAAATGTTATGCAAAAACTTTTTATATATAAAACCATAAATTTAAAAGAACACATAAAAATAATAGAACCTATATTTTCTGTAGAAATATTTTTTAAAGGTTGGGGCCGAAGCCTCATTTATTATTAAAGAAAAGAAAAGACCTCTTTCAACTATGTAGATAGATACCGATTACAAAGCCTGATGTCCTAGTGGGAAATTATTCCATTACATGGCATGTAGGCCAAATTTATTGTCCCAAGACCCATTTTGTGAATAGTACTGCTACAGTACCCATCATCTACAGTAACGTAAAGTACCCGCTGCTGGTACAGTACCATACCACTACTATAGTGACCTGCCACCACTACAGTGCCCCATCGTTGCTACAGTGCCCACCGCTGCAACAGTACGCTATACTACTACTACTGTAACCTGCACCCCATGGGTTTTGAACCCTTATTTTCATGCAGGATTATGGGGTGCTTACCACTAAGCCAAAACCTAACTACAAATATAATCTCTACCTAACATAATATTTTCAAGGTTCATAATATTTTAAATTTTCATTTCCTCCAATCATATGGTGACTTTCTTCTGGGTTTAATTTTCAACTTTTGTTAAGAAGACTTATTTTTCACAATAAATCTCAATATATGATTTCCCAAGATCATTCATAATAAATATATTGTCAATAAAAGAAGATGAAATTTTAAATTTGGTGGGGGTAAGTTTACCCAAATTATTTGAAATAGGTTTTTATTTACCTGGACATTATTCAAAATTTTATTATGAATCTTTGCTAAAATTTTCATTAATTTTTAAGGTACCTTAAACCTCAAGATGATTTGAATTAGTTTTAAAAAAATCATATTCCTTGTCTTCTTGATTGTTACTGTGATATTGCATCATCATTAAATACTCAATAACTCTTCATTAATTGTGTAAACCCTCCTGACTATACTCATGTTTCTATTTTAGAAGATATATTATTCCTTTATAATCATTTTCGATTTATTTCTAAATCATTTTGGTTTTTTATCTTGGGTTTTTTGTTTTTACAATGAAATGCTAAAATTTAATATCTAAGTTGGTATTATCTGTAAGAATAATCTCCTCTTATTTCATCATTGGATGGGGAATCTCATTTTTTCTCAAAATTGTCAAAGAAGGTTCTATATTTTTGGAA
The DNA here is from genome assembly GCA_963277665.1 of Viscum album. Lineage (NCBI taxonomy): Eukaryota > Viridiplantae > Streptophyta > Magnoliopsida > Santalales > Viscaceae > Viscum > Viscum album. The sequence goes on along the minus strand of OY728132.1, from coordinate 22,904,356 downwards.
CTGTCAGTTTGGAAATATAATTGTTATATGATTCAGATTCAAAATTTTTACTGAACCCACTTTTTCTTTTTTCTAGTCATGTTTTGAATACCTTTAGTTTAATTCTCATCATCCCTATAACTTATTTCATTATTCTTACAATATGTTTTTACTATAAATGATATTCAAATTCACAAACCTTCTTGTTGGGGAAATTCATACCTATAACACCCCAAAATTTTAGAATAGGAACATTGTATTAAATATTGCATATGACATGAAACAAAAAGAATAATAAAAAAATAACACTAATAATATTTATGATATATGTTTTTAAAAACAAATACAAAATCATTCATTTCATGTGACACTATGTTTATATTGTGTTACACACAACACATAGTTTCTCTTGTGGTACATGAAACATGATGTTTAAACAAAATATGAAATATTATTAAAATATTATTGTTTAATATAATAGTTGTCACCATTAAATTTTAATGGAGGGTATGAATATAAGAAACTAAAATATGAAAATTATGGTTATCTATTAATTATGAATAAAATAATAATCTTATAAAATGAAAAGAAATTAAATAATTTCTGAACAAACTGTATTACTTATATAAAAGGATTAGTCGCACTTTGAGAACATACTTTAAAATTAAAATTTACTACATATATAAAATTTATTAAAAAACATCATTTTTACACTATAATAACAAAATTATCTTAGTATGATTTTTTTAAAACTCTTTGAAAAGTTATTTTTTTATAAATAGTGAGAAATAGAGAATTTTAATTGAAACATCCTTTGAATATTAAATTTTTTATAAATTTAAATTATATATTAAAATAGTTTTAAAGTATAATTAGTTTATTTATATTTCAATTAATACTATTTATTTCATTGGAGTCATTTTTATACTAAATTTGGAGATAAAAATATTGTCAACTTTTGAATATTGTTTCTTTAAAAACCTACTTTCTAAAGATGTATAGGAGATTAATATTATATTACACTTTTTCACTTATTTTATTGAATTTATAAAAACAAATTTCATATTTTTAATTAGAATACATTTTAATTTATAATATTTTTAAATTAATTTTTGAGAAAAATGAATACTGACCATGGTAAAATTTAATTACACCGATTGAAGTAAAAATGGATTAATCGGATGATAATCTTAAAATATATGGTTTAAAAATGTCATAAAAAATATTAAACCATAAATTTGAGGGACATATTTTTACCATATATCTTTGGGGTTCTATGATAGACCATTTTTAGGTTTTTTCATGATAAAAACTAGGGTATGATTGGATCATTTAAAAAAACTCAGCTGTGCCACTCACCTATAATATAAAGACATCCCCCTATCCACTTTTATTCACACATTAAAACCTATTTGATTAGGTAAAAACATTAACAAGTCACATCCAAAATTCCCTAATATCATCCTTAAAGAATTATTATTTTAATCAATCCAACTTAATATGGTTTTAGTTCTATTCTAAGGAGGATACCTGAAGATGAGGTAATGTTCTTCAAAGAGTGTCTTTATTTTATTTCATTATATATCTATTTTAATTATTACTAAATAATGATGATATAATAGAAATAGTATCTAACATCTATTGGGATATTTTTATAATAATATCATGACCTACAGACATCTGTGTTTCCATCACATGGGATACAAAATCGTCATTCATATATACAATAGACTACCGCCTCGCAAATCATTTTCATTCATTATGCCACTAACACCTGCCATAATTGTTTATAAAAATGGATTAAAATAATACACAAATGATATATATAAAATTTATATAGAGATTCATTAATTATATCATATATTTCTTTTTTTTCTTTCAATTCTGTTGGGGATACGATATTTTTGATCTCGTGTATGATAGACTGCCGCCTCATGAAGCGATAAGATCCCTCTTTCTCTAAACACTTGACATGGAATGTAATAAGGTTAATGTTAATAAAAATAGTAATATAAATGAAATAATTATTATATTAATTTCATATTTATAATTATGAAAATATAATATTCATTCATACACTTGAACTCACATAAATATAACAACACCATTCATATACATGTGTACTATCACCTAAATGAAGCAATGTGACTAACTTTTCATTACCACACCGCATTGATGATATATATATAATTGTGTGTGTGTGTGTAATATTTAATATATGATATGATAATATTTATATAAATACTATATTACTTACCTTTCCACTATAATGATCATTAGAAAAAGGAAACATTACTCTTCCTCACGTAAAACATATTGTATTCAGGATCATGAGACCCTTCTTTTTTTATAACTGTATTTCATGATTAGTTATAAAAGTAAAATTGATGTGAAAATATGAAAATCAGTTCATTATTATTATTATGAAGATGATCAATATATGTAATATTTGAAATAATCAGATCTCTGATGATAAAACATGCTTAAGAAAACAAGGAATTTAACCACAGAAATAATAAAAATAATGAATTATTATTAATGAAAAGGTGAAAATATGTTATATAATGATCATATATGATATTATAATTCTTAAAAAAATTTGGTGTAAGTTGATTACGGGTCTAAAACATCTATAAAAGATGCTAAAGAATGTTCAATGAAAAGGATGTGTGATGTATGGGACTTCATAACTCAATATAAGTTCATTGGGCTAAACTTCTACATAATTGATTTTGTCCTTATAATATTATGTGTTTAATTAAATTATTTTACATTATGTTTTATTTATAATTGTTTTATCTGTATTTATAGTTCAAAAACTTAAAAATTTCATTTATCAATCCTCACAGAAATATTATAAACCTTTAAAGGGTTTATTTCCCAATATCATTCATATCGAGATTATTCATTCCTAAATTTCAGTTGATGGAAATTATTTAAAAATTTAATTATAAAACTACTTAATATTATTCTACTATAGTTATTCAAAAAAAAATTCAAGTAATAGAAAAATTTTCACACTCTTTGGTGTGTAAATTAATTGATAAAATATTTTTATGAAAATCCGACATCGTTTCTATCTTTGGTCGGAAATGAATTTTTTTCCAAAACCATATTTTATAAAAAAAAATTCTAAAATTGTTTATCCTTCTAAAAATAATTTATTAAAAAAAATATATATATATATACAATTTTTTAAATTTTTATGAAATTTTTGGAAAAGAATATACTTTTTATTCTCTAAATTAGATACTTTTCAAACCATTTTCATTAAAACATATATGTTCTTTTAACATGTAAGACATGTATTGAATTACCAACAATCATAAAAATATTATACATTAATTATATTTTTTATGTTTAAATTGTAATTTTAATGAAATTTTTCCCTAATATTCTAGAAATTATCTATTTTTTTGTAATGGTGACATTCAAAATAGAAAGGATTTTTTTTCCTATAAAGTGTTTATAAATATATTTTTAAGGTATTTAAATTTTTAAATGACATTAAGCACATAATTTTAATATGATTCACTGGAGATATGTTTTATTGATATCATCCTTATTATTTTCTTGGATGATTTTTGATTAGTTTAATGGATGATGCGTAATTCTTTTACCATTCACTATTTTACTCAGAATGGTTTATAATGATCTTTGTTGATTTGGGTATATATTAAAATTTCATATATTAGTGTTTTTCAATATAAATATTTTTTGTGTTATGTTATACCCCTTTTATATTCAGAATTAATTGGAAATTTTTAATGATGATTGGGGCCCACTATAGTACCTCGATGCATTAGTAGTTATAATGAGACAAACCATACATGGTTTGTGTCGACACCTTACCCATTTACCTAAATGTCTTAGAATGCAGCCTCAAACATATTAGATATCTTCTCATGATTACCTAATGGTATTATATATCTTGGAAATTGTCCTCGATGGTATGTTTAGATGTCCATAATTATTAATTATATTATTATTACTTTAGTTATTTATATTTTTTTGTTATTTACCTTTTCATATTGATAATCCATTTTTATTATTGATTTTGTTTATCCTTACCCTTACTAAGAATCTGAACTCACCCCATTCTTATGTTTTACTTTAAATATGATAATAAGAAGTATTTATGATTTATATAGATGTATATTATAATGGAGATAATTTAATTCTCAATAAAATAATTTTTTATTATATTTTTTCAACGGTAAATGTGATTCATGTACTTATGTAGTCTACAAAGACTAATAAAATTTTTGAACGTTCAAGATGATACTTTTTATATCTTATGAAAATATAATAATAGAGAAACTAGATTGGGGTTAATAGGTCCTGGGTGACTATAGTGGTTTTGAGATGATGTTTTTTTTGAAATATGGGGAAATTGATTTTGGAAACAATGAGTATGGAACATAAACATACAAGAGACTTTGAGGATAAGTGTATAAGAACATACTAATGGTTTGTTAATGTAGAGATTACATGTGTTTTTCTAGTAATAAAATTATGTCTGGATACTATAAGAGGATGTGGTTATGTAATATAAGTATCTTAGGGAAATAAATCTTAAAAGGATGCATTGGGCTTGACTAGATCAACAACTAGAGAACAACAACATGCCTTCCTCAACACCTAATTTCATAGTCCCTGGTTAAATTCATTGAAGAATTCAAATTTTATTTATAAACCCATATGATTTATTTGAACATAGGAATACACACAAAGAAACTATATTTATTATTATGAAACTATCTAGGAATAAAATTTTAAATTAATGTTATTTATTTCACTATTTTTTTATTATACATTATGTTTCATAATAATATGGCCTAATTGAGTTCGTTACATCATTTATAAATGTATCCCATCATAAATAAGGAGAACTAAAACAAATTAAAATAATCAAATGTGTAATAATTATCATTTCATTGATGGATTTAATCCTATATTTTGATGGGATCTAGTATACTAGTCATTCAATTCATATGAGTAAGTAGTATCATGTGATAATAAGACATATAAATAATTATCATTGTATTATGAATTTGAAGGCGAGTAAGAGAAAAAAGAGGAAAATTGACGAAAATATGGATATGGGGAATAAGGGAAAGAAGTATTTTCCCACATGTGATAATTATGGAAAGAAACCCCCGGTTACGTGCTTATAAGGAATGAGAGTTTTTTTACAAGTGTCAAGATAATAGGTACAATGCTTGTGATTTCAAGGGTAAGAAAAAAGTTTCAATGAATTTTTTTTAACTATAAAGAGATGGGATGATAAATAAATAAATGTATCTTGCATTAAAGGAATATACCTCAAGAAAACCTAATAAATCTTGTTCAAGTTTATTATATTGGAATTGATAAAGAGAAATATTTAATGTGCTTATCTTTGGATTCAAGAATTATGTCATATTTTATTTTATCACTGATATCTTGGTTATAAGAATTATGAAATATAAAACTATTATACTGTATTAATTTTGTAATTATGAATATAAAATAATATGTTGAATGACACAAATTAATAAGAAAAATGATTTTGTAGCAATTTTATCTTCTTCGAAAGCACGTGATTGTGGAAATGATAACATATAATATTTTCCTAACTTTTAGATAATTATGTTTTGAAAAAGAGATTATTGATATGGATAATGTAAATTAGAATTTAATAACTACCTTAGGACTGATTACTAATTCTTTGAAAATGTGGTTTATAGTATCATTAATGGATTTTACAACATCATTGGATTTGAGGAATATATCATATAATATATTTTTACCAATGAAATAAGGATTCATGCATTTTGTTCAATAAGTATTTATAGTAATTTAGTTCAGTACAAATTTCATGAGAATACACAGTGAAGGTATTTATATGATTCATATATGATGATTAGAAGCTAATTCTTGTTGTTTATGGGATTAATGCTAAGTGAATTTTTGAAATTCAGTGACATTTTATTTTAATTTATGGGGTCTTAATCTTCGGGAAGGGCCAAAAGGTTAACCATTTATAAAATGGTTTATGTTTAAACATGGGTAGTGTTTTAGAGATTATAAAATTTAATTAATATATTAATATTTATGAAAATTAGATATGCTTTGTAACCATTTTTGTATAATAATAACTAGAGTTCTATGTAATGACTTATCATCCTATTATGTATCTTACAGTCTATTAAAATTAAATTTCTGTGTTATTGGAATACAAAATTTGATTTTTAGTTATTCTTTTTTTGTAGTAAGAGATGAATTGTAGATTTTTTAAAGAAAAACCAAAGGATTAAATTGTTTTTATGAAATATAAATGTATCAAGTTTGTATGTGTTCCTAAATTCATTGATTTTGAAATGATTCCAAAATATTAATAATTGGACCTGGGAATATAAATTTATCGTATTAAATTTTTATCTAATAAATAAGATGGCCTTTTAAATAATCACATATTTATGGTTTTGGGTCCCTTAAAATTTCAATGATAATTCAATTTTTTGTGACCAGTGACCTCAATCACTCTTCACAATTATTTATATTTTTCTTCCATGTCCATATCTTCACGTTCCACGAACGTTATCCTACTTTTAAGCATAGTTATGTGTTATTTAATAATACATCTGAAATCTCCTATCCCTTGTACTGAGATTTTTAATTTTTATATATTTTTATAATGTGTATTTTCATAAAAATAAATTTCAAATATCCAACCCTTAATTACCAATATCATATATAAATTATGGGGACACAATTTACATATGTTGGGAATAATGAAACACCCCATATTTTTTTAAACAGGAACATTATATTCGATAGAGTCTGGGACATATAACACCAATATTATAAGAAATTATAAAACCCTGGTTATTTAAAATATTTTAATTTTTAAATAATTTTAAAATTATTCATTACACCCAACACTATGTTTATCTTGTGTTACACACAGAAATAAATTATGATTTCATTACATAGAAAACAGATTTTAAATGAAATATGAAATAATATTAAAATATAATTATATAATATAATAGTTGTCACCAAGCTAATGGAATGATAGGTTTCAATAATTCAATATACATTTTTAAATTTATAGTTATTTATCTGTTGAAGTAAAATAATATTCGTTCAAAAAAAATGAACTATTTTGGGAAGAACTATATTTTTTCTTAATGAAGGTTCATTTTCACTTTGTTAAAATAAATTAAAATTTATTTATACCATATCTAAAAAATATATTTTGAAAATAAACACCTTTTTTATTTAAATTTTAATACAAAAATTAAACTAAATTGAATTTTTGGGACTTTTTGGAAAAGTTTCATTTTTGATAAATAGTGTAAATAATTGATTTTTAATTGAAAACCACCTTTTCAATTAAATTTTTTATAATGATAAAATTTTTTAAATAGTTTTAAGTGAAATATTTATTCAATTATATATCAATTCAACCTATTTAGGGAATTGGGTTCATTTTCATTTTGAAAATGGATATAAAACATTGTAAACATTTAAAAATTTTATTTTTAAAACCTCCCTTTCTCGACACCACTATGGGATTAATTGTAAATTAATTTTTCTCACATGTGTAAATTTAATTTTAAAAATTATATTCCATATTTCTAATCAGAATAATTTAGAATTTATAATATTTTCAATATAATTTTTACCAAAAATGAATACTGAAAATATTTAAAATTAATAAGTGTGGTTAAAGTTAAACTGAATTTAATGTGTATTTAACTAACCAGAAATGTGTTTACAAGGACCTACCTACATTTATAACAACCAATTTATGACCATATTTATATATTATCTCTTATAATTAATATAAGTTCCCATTTTTGAACCTTTTGGAATGATAAAATATTTGTATGATTTAATGATTTCAGAAAATTACAAGTGTGACACTCACCTCACATAAAAAAGGCCAACCATATGCTATATTATTTAAAAATTTGAAACTATTTGTTTTGAATTATAACTACCCAAAGAACTTACCAAATTCTTTATTCTCATCCTAGAGAATTATATTTGGATGAAATCTATCCTAGGAATTCTTAAGTGTAAATCTATAGAGGAAACCCAAAAAAGTGGAAATGTATTTTAATGAGGGACCTTATTTTATATCTTTTCCGACCTCATTAAATAATTATTAAATCATGTTGATATATTTCAAAAAGTTCCCATAATATATTGGGTTGATTTTCATAATAATATAATTTCCTATAACCAACTCCACATGTGTCAAATGGGTTACAAAATCATTTTTCATGTGTATAGAGGACTATTTTCTTGGGAACAAGTGAATTTTTTCTTCTATTACATTCTTTAATGAATAGTTATGATCATGGATATTAATTATATATATATTTATGGTATTTATAACATATTTATACATATTAATTTATTATATAAAATATATCTTTTTTCATATTCCATTTTATAGGGTATTCAATTACTTCACCTATGTGTACGGAGGACTACCGCATAATGAAGTGATGTGATTTGTATTTGACTAACACTTAATATAAAATTAAATAAGGTTGAAATTTATAAATATATTCTATATAAAATAAAAAATAATGATATTTATGGCAAATTTATCATTTTAAAAATATAAAATTAATTCTTTGTAACAATTCATGATTTTAAAATGTAAACATCATGTATGATAGTGTGTATGACATGAAATACCCTTAATAAAAGATAATGTAACACCCCATTAAATTAGTATTTTTTTATTTTTGAATATATTTAATTTATTTAATATATTTTTTTAAATGAAACCATGAGATTTTTATTCTCAGGAGCGTTCACATCACTCTACTCTATACTTAAACAACACGTAATATATATAGCTGTTAAAATAAATCTATAAAAATGATGTGTCTAGAGAGTAAAAATTATTTTAGGAAATATATATTCAAATTTCATACTCATTATAAATTATTTATAAAATCACAGTAAAGAATCAATCAATTTTTAGTAAAGTAATAACTTTTTAAAAAAAATAGGTTTTCATCAAAAATGATTTTGATTTCTTTTAAAAAAAAAGATAATTAAATGTAAGAAATTTTAGAAAATTTATCGAAATTACACTTCATTTTTGAAATCATCATATAAATAATTTATTATGGTGACTTTTCTGAATTTTTCTAAAATTTATCATTTTTTATGAATATTGATAAATACAGGATTGTAATTAAAACTATATTTTAGATTAAATTTTTTATTTAGTTAATTTTTTTTAAAATTGATTATAATATAAAATTATATCATTTAAATAACAATTAACCCAATTTAATCAAATTTTTACATTTTCATATTGATATTTTATATAAAAACAAATTTAACTTTTGAACATTTTTACTTTTGGAAAACAACATTTTTATCGTGTCTGTGAGATTAATTTTAAACTAAATTTTACCATTTATATGATATTAATTTGATAAAATGGATAATATATTTTTAATATGAATAGTTTTTATTATATATTAATTTCATATTAATTTTTTCAATAATGATAAGTGAAAAGAGATGAAATTAATTAATGTGATTAATGTTAAAATGGGATTTTGCGCATTAAATGCATTTGTGTTAATATTAATTTCCGAGATAGATAGTATTTTATTTTAAAAATATTATTTAATATTGAGAATAATTAGTAATAAATTTACTATATTTTAAATATAATTTATGTAAAAAAATGATAAATTATATAGTTCAATAAGAAGATACAATTTACCATGCCCAAAAATAAAAGTTTAAAATTGAAAAAACATTAATAATAGAGAATTACCTGATAAAAATATGATTATTTTTGCGTGTTGTAGGTTTTTAATGATTACATAAAACCTTCAATACATCAATTGTCAATTTTAGAGGCACATTACGTATGTGTGACCTCTTTATAGTGGATAATTGACTGTCTTTTTAAAAATATCACCTCTCATCAATTATAAAACAATACTCACTCCGCTCATTTATTAAATTCTGTAATTTAATTTTTATTAATAAAAAAATAAAAATAACATAAAATTTTAATTATTTACATCATAGAGGTATTATTTTGGGCATAAATCCAATATAATAATCCTTTACTATAAACCAAAAGAAGTTACCCTAAGAAGAGGTAATGTTCTTCAACTAGAGATTCGATATTAATTCTTCATCATCCCCATTAATTATTTTTAATCCATGATTACATAACAAACTCATTATATTATATATAAAATAGATTTAATTAAGTTAATGTAATAACCAAAATAATTCTATGATTCCAGAAAAAGGGTTATTGAATCCTCATTCATGTGTATGGTGGATAACCACCTCACAGACCAAAGTCGTTGATTTTTTAATTACCACCTATTATGGTTTGTATGATGATGGATAAAAAGTATATATATTATAAATATAATATAATTATACCTATATACTCATTAAATCATATATAACTTTTTATACTTTATATTATATAGGTGATATGATAAAGTCATTTGTGTGTACAACGGACTACCGCCTCGAAAAAAAATGTTATTTATTTTTCCCCAATGCTTTACATTGAACGTAATTATGGAAAATATAATAAATATATGTGATATGAATAACATAATTAATATATTAATTATAAATTTATCAATATTTAAATAAAATATTTCATTTTATTTCTTACCTTTTCCCTAACTGAAAAAGTGAGAATGTTTTTTGTGCACGTGTGGACTACTGGCTTCACAAAGTGATGTGACACTATTTTCATTTTCAGACATAATGTATGATATATAAAAGTACATATAATGAAATAATACTATATATATGATATTTTTATCGTTTTTTAAAGATAAAATATTACTTACTTCATTTTCATAATGGTCACTGAAAAATGAAAACGTTTATCATGTGTATGTTTAAGCTACCATGTCCATGATCGTAAAGAAGATCATTTTTCATAACCAAGATTCATTTTAAGTATTAAAATTATAAATTTTATATAATTATGGTAATTATTTCATGATTATTATAATTTATATTATTAAATAATGACCCCTTTGACCATATTTATCCTACTATAGTCATTTTGACACACAATTCGAATTAGGTCAAAATAGTAGATGTAAAATTTAATGATTATGTTGTTGTATATAAAATTATAATGAATGAAATAAGAATGATAAAAACATGAAAAATTTTATCAATAAAAAAATAGTTAACATATGTTTATTATTTAAGAAGATAAAGATACACATGACATGTCAGACTCACGGTAAGGGACTTCCTCTAAATTTATTTTCATTGTGGAATATTTTGATGTTATACACCTATATAATTTTACAATGTGCATATATAACCCCATTGATATGTTATATAACAAATATATCTATTCTCATGAGAAATTATTGTTTCTAATTTTATTATTTCATGGGTCTTATGATTAAAATATTTCCTTGCTGAAAAGGGAATTTTCTTTAAAAAATCATCTTAATTTTTCCCTTCAAACTCTTCTTTTTCTCTGTCAGTGATTTTTTAAAATTATTTTATAAAATATTTAATATGAACATAAAATATTTTTTAATGTAATATTTTTTAATTTATTTCACTTGTTTTCACAAATTAATATTTTTATGTGTTTTATATGAATTGTTTTGATACACCAAAATGACTGTTCTATACAGCCATAAAGAATTTATTTCCTCCTTTTCCATTATTTGATTTCAAGATTACATTAAAATATTTCTTTATTTTATGAACTAAAAACCCTTCTTCTCTTAATTTTGGATATTTTTGTAATCTAAAATGTGTTTTCAATTAAATGATTTCTTATCGTTGAAAATGTGTTTTTATAGGAAAACAATTTTTTGATACACAAAAGTGATTCCCTTAAGAGTTTAAAAGAGTTTTTCAAATATTTTTTTGAAGAAAAAGTGAAAACAAATATTCATTATATGATAATTAATAAATAAAAAAGAGAAAATGGTGGGGCCATAATGTGTCAGGTAATCCAGGTATAGTTTATTGGTTGGGGAAGCCCAAATAGTGTTGGGTGAGCATGTGATAGCTCTTATGAATGGGAATCCTAGATAGTGTATGGTGATTCAATTATAGGTTTTTTGATGGGGTGGCACATATAGTGTCATGTGATTCTGTTATAGCATAAAGGATGGGTTCAAGAAAATAGTGCTAAAATTCATTAAGTAATGGTCCTTGTCATAGAAGTAAGGAAGGATGGAGTTACCAAGGAATTTCTTCTATTTATTAAACTATGCTATACATACTTCTCACATGGGTTGGAAATAGGTTTTTAGTGTCATTATATAAGATAATAAAATGTATTTTTAATTTCATCCAATGTTTTTTTAATAATTCCATTGATAAAAAATTGTGTCTTTATTTCTTGTGAATTTTTACATTTCTTATGATCTAAGAGAATTGATGATAAAGGTAAATGTTAAATAGGTATTCATGTTTTGACTATAATAACAAATTAATTTCTTTTTTATTTCTGTTAATGATATTATTTCTCTCATCACACAATTTAAAATTCTTTTAGTATGGTTTGTGGATGGTAAATGGAAAAGAAAATGTCATGTTGAATGTTAAAGAAATTTTCAATAAAAAATCATGGATTATTTTAAATATTATATAATAAGACAAAATAGACACTAATTATAAGTTTCCACTTTGTATTAAATGTTATTAGTATGAATGTGATATGACCTAATTCTAAAAAAACTCTAAAATCTACAAGATCCTCAAATTTAAAAGAATTATTCTTGATTTAAAACTCTATAGTATGTAATGTTTATTTTAGAGTACTTGATGTTTATATTAGAGGGATGTTTAGAAAACATTATAGGTTAGAATAATATAAATAGAAAAACATTGATATATTTTAATTTATGGTTTAGTTTAAATTGTATATAATAAAAATATTATCAGGTTTCATCATATTAACATTGTCCATTATAACTGTTTTTCTATAGAAGAAACATTAAAGCTATATTGGGAATCATATGAGAGGAAACACTACTACAAAATTGGTTTTATCTAGTGTCAGGGCTTTAACAACACTAGATAAAAGAGTTGTTAAAAACCCCCTTTGTCATCACTATAAATGGATCTCTTAAAAGAGGACATTAAGAGATCATTTTACCACTATTAAATGGGTCTCTTAAAAGTAAAAAAAATCACTATAAAATGGGTCCTTTATCCACACTTTTAGAAATGGAATGATAAAGCCCCTCATTTATCAGTGATTGTAAAAAATCCTTGATAGAGTGGGGTTCTTTATCATTACTAGTAAAAAAGTACTGATAAAGGGTATATTACAAAATAAATATTTCATTAAAAATATTATTCTTAAATATAAATGTAAATATATTTATATGAATTCAATATATATATTTAAAATATGTTTTAGATAAGGATAAATAATAATTTACAAATAATATATAAGATATTTTGTGAAAAGGCTAATTAAATAATTCAAAAATAATTTTTAATTATCAATTCTCTAATAATTATCGACTAATAGTCATTTAATAACAAGTTTAAGATAAAAAAATCATAAAGTTAATAAAATATCTAAAATAAGATGAAAATGTGTCATCAAATTCAACAACCATAACTCTTGATTTGGGTGTTTGTTTGGGGTACACCACATTGAAATAAAATCTTGAAATGATATATATTCCTTAGTGATTGTGGAAATCCTAGTAGAAAATTTTATGTCCAAAAATTTCCCACAAGGCCCAAAAAACTGTGATTTTAGTCAGGGTACCATAATTATTAAACATTAATTAATATTTTAGCCTCGTTTAAGGGGGTATTTTGCAATTTTTCATTGGGGAGATAATTTTTTCTAGGGGATTAAAGTTTATATTGATATTTCTCTTTGGAAATTCTATTTTTTCATATTTTTTATTATTTATAATTAAATATATATTAATTTATACATATTTTATATATATTCCCAAATAAAATTTTATTTTATAAATAATTATTTATATATATTTAAATATTAAATATATATCTCAATATGTAAACCATATCTAAATAAAACCAAAAATATTTTTTATTTAAAATAAAAATTTATGAATATTTATATACCTATAAAATTACTATATGTATAATATATATAAATATATATATTTTTCTATGTGTGTATTGACAAACTAATATAAATTTATCAAAATATTTTAATATATGTCTATAAATATTAATATATAATATACGTAAATAAATATAAACATGTATAATTATAAATTTGATGAATATATATATTATTTTATGTATTTATAAACACACAAAAAAACATATCTTATATATGTATTTAAATAAATGTATGTAAACATATATATAAATATATGTGTCATGAACCAGATCTGGTCGCCATCTAAACCAATGCTCGAACAGGTTCGTGGAAAGGCCCAATGGGTGTTCCCTATCCCCAAGGGCTAGAACAAGTGACCATGTATGATAAAAAATGATTTGGGAATGATTTACCAATTTTAGAAACATAAAACATCCAACAATGCTGATAAAAGGAATCTGAATTTTTCAAACCAAAACATTCTTTACAAAAAAAAATAGAATTTAATTACATCATTTTAAAAAAATACCAAGAACTAACACAAGGAAAAAATAAATAAGAACACCCCAAGATCTTTCTTATTGTAAGGTGTAATCACCCTCAATCCATCTCCACAACACCACACCAAGAAGGATAGCTGGAACCCGAACCACCAGCACTAACAACTTTTCCCAAACATGTGAAAACAATTGCCAGACCTACTTACTCCCAAAAGTGTAAGTAGGGTGTGAGAATAAGCCAAATATGATTCTCCCTAATGATATTCCATGTTATAAACAATTTATGGCAATAATATTTCTAGGTTTATAAAGAAAAGAAATTCTAGTAATAATTTCAATGGGATGAAACTTTCAAAGAAAAATGTTTTTAAGAGGAAAAATTAAATAATGTTCACATTTAAATAAAATTTACATGGTAATGATTTTTTTGGAAAAACCCACTATATACTGATGGTATGTATCAAATATCCAATGTGTACTAGTAACGAGAAATACCCCTATGCACTAACTAGATGTGGGCCCTAGGTACCTCATCTCTTGGTGTAATGTAACCATAACAACAATTTAATCTCATGAACAAGAAACTTGTTAGGAACATATCCATAACCTTGTGATCCCCAACCTCATTATATTTTTTTTGTTAGTGTTATAATAATAAAACTTTTATGTGAAATAGAGAAGAAACCACTCCGGATAACTAGAAAACTAGTACACATCGGCCCACAAGATACCTAGGTTTCCCTCTTCATGGTAATTCAAGATCCAAAAGTCATAAAATAGAATTTTAATATATAAATTAAATATTTAAATCGTACACACATAAAATATCTCACAATAATATTACAAAATACCCCTTTTTATTATTGAATTCATTTTTACATCATGCACACATCAAAACAACCCCAAAACAAGTCTCACAACATTCCCACTATTTAATAAACTGTTTTAACAATTCATAAAATATTTTTCAAAGCATTGCACATCCAAAATCATGACTTTCACTTTCAAAAACACATTTTAACTTCATAAACCCACCAAAATAGTACCAAAACACCTTTTTCAAACTTTATGTAAATCAATTAACCATTTGATATTTTTTAAAAAAAAATTGAGGAGTCTAATAAGGTTTTATGCATAAAACCCATTTAAAAATGCTATTTCAAGGACAAAAGCACACCAAAACCCTTCCAAACAATATTGTCATCCCAATACATATTTAATAAACCATTTTAAAATGTTATATTATAACCCAAATGATACTACAAGAGTTAGACAAGAAAAACCCACTATCTCAAGAAAAAATGCCCATTTATATAAAACGATTAACCAATTAAGAAAAAAATTTATTTCTCACCACACAAAACACATATGTAACATCATAATGAAGTAAATCAAGAAATAAATCATAAAAGGATTTATACAAATGGAATCATATACCTTTTGTGAAGAACCCCCAAATAATTATGTGAAACTTCAACTACACCACCGACGCACAATAATGGAATGAAAATAAACCCTAATCCAAAATAATAATAAAAATAAATCAAATTCAAACCCTATGTATTCACCCTATATACGTTTCATTTTAGAACATCATGAATGTGGGGGAAACCCCCAAGGAGAAGGAAGAAAACAAAGAGAGAACAACTTACTTGCATGACTTTGATGTTTCCCCCCATCATATGTCCCTTTAAAAAATATTTCCATGGGAGGTTGAAGAATCATGGAGATATCCCATGGATATAAGGCACAAAATTGGGATGAAATTTGTAAAATAGGTTTTATTCCAAAAGGGAAAATTGAAATTATTAAAAAATTAATTTTTTGGACACCGTGCATTGTTTGGCTACATTGTTGAGTAAACCTTGTTTCCAAACCGTGTGGAATGTTCTATCCACCCATGAACTCTACATTTTATCCTATTTTCAATGGGGTAATAGGGGTGATTATAGGGGGAGAGATAATAAAAGGATGGATGGAAATAATTCCCAACATAAATCCCCCTTGTCACCCCAAAATTCATCTAACTCAGGGGTATAAACCATCCCAACAAACATACCCCCACAAAAGGTTCTATTAGGATTGTCACAAAGTTGGGTCCAAGAAACATCATACTCATACATTCTATTTAAAAAAATACAATCCCAAATACAATCCAAGACATCAAAGACTAATTACATAGATCAAGAACACTCGAGACACCAAATTTAATCCTAGAACACCCGTAAATTAAGATAAAACTAAGAACCAAATTAAGATTTGAAACAAAAAATGGAATTGAAAGTATGGGTGTGAAAATTCTCTCCACCATAAACTTTTTAACCCTATAAAGCTACAACAATGCCATATGAAAAAACAAAACCCATCTGATAGAAAGATATGGATTCCCTTTCCATGTTTTTCCCACTCCCAAAAGACCAAAGCACCTCTAGTTGATCAATCAAAGGAAGGGATACTCTCATCAAACAAAATTTACATCACTTACCTGAAACAATCAAACATATTCAAAACACATTCCAAAACAAAATTCATCCAACACTACCAAACAAAGCTTTAACAATTTAACTATAATGATCAATGAACTCAAACAACGTTACACCAAACTTACTTCAAAAAAACCATGGGGAATGCTCTAATACAACATTTAACCATGGAAGAAATTGGGGGTTAGATAGATCCAATCAAGAGTACCTACCACCAAAACAACACAATTAAACCAATTGAATTAATGATATAGGGAGAACTGAATGAACTCCCTACTATAAGAGCCAACTTAATTTCATGAGACAGAACCGGGACACCCACAAGGGGAGGACCAAATAGACTCCCCACCATATGGCATATAGTAACATTAATATTATTCCAAACGAACCTATATGAGACAAATGGTTGGTCTCCTAACCATATGATTTTAATAACATTAACAACTAACAGGGGATGACATGAAGAAGACCCTATAAAATCCAATCCCCGCTATATTGGGGGGGGGGTAACAAAACTCTGAACCAGAAAAGACACTATTAGATTCATCACTCCCATGGGTATCACCATCCTTAAATGATTTTGAACAACAAAATGGTCAAAAAAATACAACCAGGTTATTTATATGTGAACAAGAACACTATGTTTTTCACCCACAAGGATTCAAATAGTGGGTTTAAGGAAAAACCCTACCCCACCTCTTCATAAAAATGGAGGTACTTCTCCACCAACACGGATTACAACACGGAGGGATAGGGTCCCCACATTCCGTTACACAATAAAAAAACAATTTACACTAAAAAACCACATAGAAACATCAAACTGTCTCCACACACCACTCCAGAGATAGAATTGAAACCAAGATCCCTTACACCTTTGGCAATTTCTTGACTGTGTGAAAAGCATAACTCTAAGGCCTATGGATGGTGCCTGGATGTTTGTAACATCTTATTCACCACATTTAGAATCTAATGATCACAAAAACCCGAAGAATTCACTATATCAAACAACACACCTTTACCCAAATACGTACATGGAATATGCACAAGCATCACTACTTTCACCCTTATTAAAGAACAATATTAGAATAGAAAAAAATAAACCTCCACGTAGAATAATGAATTAAAAATTAAAATAATAGAAAAAACATTTCATTTAAGAATAACACCTCAAAAGGTTTCCCAACATCTAATTTTTCCCTTATTAGTAAAAAAACCACTGAAAAACAACTCCGAATATAACCCTTGCCACCAGTAGAGACAATACCTAGAGTAGAACCTCGAACAATATTAAAAGTAGCATGAAATTGTCACAAAAAACCTTTACAACCTTGAACGACCAGATTCTCCACACTAGTGGCTATCATGAACCCTTATTTCAATACATTGAAGAAATACCCAAAGGCCCTTATGGACTTCATCCTAAACTGATAGCCCTATAATTCTATCACCTTTATCATGGAAATTTCCTCTTCACCACTACCAAATAAAACAAATAGACACAATAGTGTTAGGCATCACCTTTGAAGATTGAAACACTCAAGAAATAATGACTCATTCCAACTCCCTCCCCATCCCCTATTATACTTCAAGAGGATCTATAAAATCCAAAAAATAAGAGAAATAAACTCATCCTGAATCCCGAGAAGATATTGTATACCTTGATCAACTAGTTGATCTTCCAATAGTGAATCTCACATGGATTCACTTCAATAATTAATTAACCCATTATAGGGGTAGTAACCTAGAAAATTAGAAAACCCGATACTAAATCATGCTATCAATTGGCCAAAATGTACCACAAAATAGGTCCACAGACAAAAGGCAAGCAACCATAAGGGATTCCAGAAACATTTCTCAAAAAAGGGCCACCAATCAACAGTTCAACGGAACAAGAGGGGTTCATGAACAAGAGGGTTAAAAAAACAGGGGTTATCAAGATAAATAAACCCCACAAAACATTCCCAAATAAAATAATACAGAACACCCAAAATGGTTTTCAATATATCAAATTTTCTTTTAAAATCATCTCTTTTAAAAAAATGGGTTGGTGGCTAGTGTATCCACCAAT
Source organism: Viscum album (assembly GCA_963277665.1). Taxonomy (NCBI): domain Eukaryota; kingdom Viridiplantae; phylum Streptophyta; class Magnoliopsida; order Santalales; family Viscaceae; genus Viscum; species Viscum album. The sequence goes on along the minus strand of OY728132.1, from coordinate 22,885,234 downwards.
AGTACCCCATGGGAATTACACATTTATGTTTTCATGCCACACTATAAACCCTCATAAAATACATTCTATAAATCCTCCATTTATGCCCTTAACCGTACATATTACCATTTACATACATGAATTTGGTCACTCACATAAATACCAATAGTTATAATATTCATTTATCCACTTTTCTAAACAATGAAATTCAACCAACACCTCTTTTTTCTCAAAAATGTTGACCACAAAATAAAAACCTAAGTAAAATCATAGAAACATTTTTAGAAAACAAAAAACATTAATTAACACTCACTTTAAAGACAAACACATTAATTTCCAAACATCTTGTCCCATTTTAAAAAGCTATCAGTTTTATGAAAAACACAATTTAATAAACACACATTAATTTTGAAACTCATTTATCACGTTTCAAAAACGTTCCTAGAAAATCATGAAACATTTACAAAGCCCACTAATTATCATATATGAATTCTTCATCAAAATCCACATATAACTTCCAAAACAATTAATTTAATTCAAAACACATTTCAACAGCTCAAAAAACACCATTTGAAACTGATTTTCAAAACCCACTTCAACGTAATTCATACATTCAAAATTGGTGTAAAAACACCACTTACCTATTCAAAAAATATATAAAATTTAATTTCTACCATTTATAAAATCAAACCATTTTTTTTACCAAATAATCATTTCACAAAAATTCACACTTCTTAAAATCATGTCATTTTTTCATTAAAACAATGTTTCCAAAATTCAAAAACATAAAGCAGAAGATAATGTGACGAGAAGTTAGTGCATGTTGGTGTCTTGTAAATATGGTTAGTGGACATATTACAATCACTTCATCATCATAGAGAGTTTTTTAGGAAAATATCCCCTGCTCTACATGGCATTCCAGGCCCTCAAGCTCACTAAGACCACTAACCCAACTCTCTTGTTCATTTCCCCAAACATCGACGAACAATGAGGACAAAATAACTTAAATAAAAAAAAACTTCCCAGGGAAACATATACCGCATCACATGGTGTACTGGTCTGCCACACTACACATAATTGTAATGTAATGTCTTGATAGTCCTTGCTCCAGTATTCCTAGAATCTTTCACAAAAGGACATGGCCCAAAAAGGGTGAACCTCCATTTGATACCATTTTTTCACTACCAAGAACCGGTCTCCATCAAAAATGAAACCCGACCAAGTCTATGGTATGTCCAAAAAGTTTATACCTAACCCCAAGGGTTGAAAATAGTGAATGAGTGTGATAAAAACTGATTTGGGAATTATTTACCCGATTTTAGAAACATAAAATAACCAACAAGGCTAATAAAACGAATCAGAATTATTTAAACCAAACCATTCATTACAAATATCCATAGTTGAATTACATCATTTATAAAGAAATCACAATGAAATAAACACAAAATGAATTTCAAAATATAATATCCTAAGAAACAACTCTATTAAAGGGGGAACACCCTCCAGCCATCTCCACAACACCGCACAAAGAAGGACAACTAGAAACTGAACCACAAACAATAAAATCTTTTCCCAAACATGGGACCAAAAAAAATCCTACATACACCCAAAGGTATAAGTGTGGTGTGATCCTAATCCATATAGGATGAAACCTAATTAGATTAATTTTAATAATAATTTTATGAAAAAAAAACATAGAAGGTTTACAAACAAAAGAAATGTTAGTAATAATTTCAAAGGGATGAAACATTTAAAGAATTTTTTTTTCAAGAGGTTACATAAATGAATGAACAATTTTAAATAAACTTCACAAGATACTGTATATTCTAGAAAATAGCCCCCATATTTTTGATGTTAATTATCAAATATCTTATGGGCACTTTTCATGAGAAATACCTCTAGTCACTAGCTATCAATGGGTCCATGGTACTGCATATCTCGGTGAAAATTAACCATAACTAATATATATTCATGTGAATGAGCCACTAGTAGGGAAAAAATCCATAACCTAGTGGTACCTAACATCATCATAATCATTTAATTAGTGTTTTCATCATCAAAATTGATATGTGAATAGGGACTAAACCACTCCAGATATCTAGAATACAAGTACACGTGTGCCCACCGAGGTACTCGAGTTTCCCTCTTTCATCTCAATCAAGTTCCAGAAGTCATTAACTATCATTTGAACATAAATATTCCATCTCTAAATCATAAACACACCAAAAATCATTATAAATGTTTCAAAATTCCCTATTTCACATTCAAATTTATTTTTGACATATTGAACACACCAATACAACTCCAAAACATGTCTCGCACCTTTCTCAAAATTTAATATATAGTTATAACAACTTATTAAATAATTCTCAAAGAGTTTCACATCCCAAATCACCACTTTAACATTATAAAGCTCATTTTAACAACATAAACCCACCATGACAGTATGTAAACATATTTTCAACATATTATGTAAATAAATACACCATTTGAGGTATCTATAAAAAACCATTAATGAGTATAACAAGGATTTGAAAATAAACCCCATTCAAAACTCAATTTAAAGAAAAAATCACACAAAAACCTTACCACACTAGATATTTGATCCTAATAAAAATTTAATAAACCATTTTCATATGTTATAAGATGATCGTAAAAGATACCACAAGAGTTACACAAGAAAAACACACTATCTCAAGAGAAAAATGAACCATTAATTTTAAACAATTAACTAATTCCATAGAAAATGGATAACCACAAAAAAAATATTAGAAAGATTATAAACAAGTAAATCAAGTATTCTATCTCATAAAAAGACGCTTAAATATTGAATAACATACCATTTGTGTCAAGAACCAAAAATCGTTTGGCAAAACATCAAAAACACCACCACCGTGCCAAAATGAAATGAAAATGAATCCTAATCCATAATATTGCACAAAATCAACTCAAATTAAAACCCTAAGTACGAATCCTAGATATTTGAAATTTTATAACTTCATGAAGTGGGTATGAAACACCAAGTAGAAGGAAGAAAACAAATAGAGAACCACTCAGTTGTTTGATTTTGAAGTTTCCCCACATAAAATCTCCCATTTAAATGAGTTACATGGGAATTTAAGGAATCTTGGAAACCTAAAATTCATGTGAGGCATGAAAGTGGTGAATAAATGGAAAGAATATGGTTTGTTATATATAGGAAAAATTGGAATTACAAGAATAATTTCAATGTGTTGGACACCTTGCATGGTTTGGCTACATGGTTTGTAAACTGTGTAGCCGAACTCTATTGCCTATTTATACCTCAAAAAAACACTACATTTTTCTCTAATTATCATAAAGGGAGTACAATGAATTCAAGGGAGAGAGATATGTCATGTATAAGGTAAAATAATACCAAAAATGAAACATCCTTTTTCACCCAAAAACTACTCTAGCTCAGGGGTATAAACCACCCCATCAAACATACCACCCCAAAAGCGTCCACTAGAAGTGTCAAAAATTTATCTCTAAGAAACCTCATACCCATACATTCTATTTACCAAATAAATTTAAAAATATCATAGAATACATTAATGACAGATGAATTTTATCAAGACCACTCGAGACCCCAAATTTAATCCCAGAACAACCAAAATCCAATATGAAACTATGAACCAAAATAAGATTTTAAGAATTACATGGAATTGAAAATATGAGTGTGAAAATATGGATGAAAAATGTAAATATATATATATATATAAAATTATAGATATATTCTAAAATGTAAAACACTACAATATATGGGAGTAAAAATGGAAGAGGTTTATAAGATGGAGGACTTAAAATTGATACTTATTGGTGGCAGGGGTGTACATGGGAGGGTGGGATTATCTTAACTGCTGATAAAGTGGGGGGATGGTTAATATAGGTGGGGAAAACATTGATAAAAATGTGGTGTGTGATAAAAATAAAACCTTTATCATTTGGGTTATTCCAATCAATTTTTATCCCTCTAAAAGGGGGCCCTTAACAGATCTAAAATAGCACAGATAAAGTTGGCCTTTAACAGTATTTTAGAAAAACTATTAAAGAAGAAAATTTACCACCTTTCAAATTATTAGTGGATTTATAACACTGATAAACTCTATTTACTAGAAATGTTAAAATATTTATTTACTGTATTGAAAATATCATTCCAAATCAGTATCCACGGATGGTTGGAATTGAAACAAACGAGTTTTTTATAGTGAGGGATCAACTCACAGAAGCTATTGATGGTATCCATATTCACATATAAGAGTAAGTAAATCAACCAAAATAAAACATGTAAATAGTGGATCATTTTATGTGACAACATCCCCTACAATTCAATTTATCATTAGACCATGTTGTAACCAGATGATTTTTCAATGCTATAGAGAATATATTTGATGTAATGGGATGTTCATACAATCAAAACACAACCCTTTACATTTTCCATTTTAAAGAGAAGCTGATTCACTATATTATTTGGTTAAGAATACGAGAGAGAAATATGATCTTGATTCCATGGAATGATAATCATTTAAGAATCTATTCCTTGAAGAATATGTCCCTATGGTTGTTCAGATTATGATAGAAAAAAAATCCTTGGAATTGAATAAAATGGATTAAGATTCATCCACCGTATATGAATAAGACCTTAAAATATTTGACATCTATGTTATTTATATTATTTGGCACAATAATATTAAAATTAATTAGTTTTATTTTGGATTGAAACCTATTCTACAAATAGAACTCTCCTCATGATAAATTAAATTTTATTAGAAGGTGGTTCGTTATGGTGAAAAATTTGATATGGATTTTTCATAAAATTATGTGCCACATTATGAAAAGATAATGAAATGGTAATTATTGCAGGAAATAGAGAAGAAAAGGACTAATAATTTGGGGGGTATGACCAAAACAAGTTCCTTGTGCAGCAAAAAAACATTTGGTGAATGTTTTTTGGATATGTAAAGTGGTATAATATTTGTAAGTTTTAACACATGTCTTGTGACTATAATGAAAGTAGTCCTGATCAACAAATAAATTGGGTAAACATTACCCTTCTAATGGGAATGTGTTATAGTTTCAATGAGTTGGGTCATTTTGAAAATGTGTGTCTAAATTTGGTTATTTAGGGTGGAAATCATCATGATTGAAAACTGAAAGGTAAAAAAAGTAATTTTATACCCCTATAGTTAATGCTGGCCCATCTGGTGAAGTGGTGGAAGCTCCAACGAGATCATTATTTTTTTGACAAATAATTATATGTTCATCGATTTAGACACAACATTTTATGTTTTATGTTAGGAGATATAATGTTATTAATTAGATTTTGTGATTTTTTTCTGTTGGGTTTATATATAATGGAGTCTTTAATTTAACATCCATTATGACCGTAAATTTTTTGGAATGAGTTTTTTGATATCAATAGTATTTAGGGTTTATATTATCTATGATGATTAAGGTTATTTTTAAATATGTCCATAATATTTCTGGAAACTTTATAAGGATGAAATTTTATTTAAAAGTACAACTCTAAGGGTGGGTGAAATCCCATCACAACAATAAATACCATAAGTCTAAAACCCACAACCAATGCTAGATAAGGGAGAAAATCATTCACCTTGGGTATGTGATTCCATAGTTAATATAATATTATTAATTTAATGTAAATGCTTTGAAATATATTGATCAATATTACTTCTAGAACATATTTATATCATATTAGAAACATTTCATTAAAAATTTATTTGGTGTCTTGGTGATTAATGATGTTTTTGGAGAATATCAATATACATTTTAGGAAACAAATTACATTACGATAACCTTTTTTGTTGATGTTAGTTTATAATGATATGAGTAATATTTGGTTATTGTTTTTTACATTAATTTATATATTATTATTTTATTTTATTTATTTAATATTAAAAAAACTCATTTTTGATAATCATCATTGAAAATAAGATTACAATGTTGTGAATATTGATTAATTTAGGAAATTATATTATAAACATAAGAGTATTTTCTTCTAATTTTAATCAGCAGAGTAAATTAATTCCACAAATCTAATAAATAAATACTTAAAATGGAAAATTTATCCTATTATGTTCATTTCCAATGAATCAAATGGTTATTTAAATCAAGATAGATTTATAGTTATGAGGCCCTTAACATTATTTTTTTTATATTCACATTATTGTTATCAAAATCCTCAATCACTCTCTATGAATATTTATTATTTTACTTCATGTCCAAATCATCACATAAGACCAATGTTCTCTAACATCAAAACCAGATAATGTGGTATTCTAGATGACCATCATACATAATTTTAATAATTATAAAAATGTTTATTCAATTACCAGTTATTTGATGTGGGTTCCCAAAAATGTTATTTTTAAATGTAAACCATTTTACTATTAGGATAATTTTCAAATTGTGAGTTCATAATTTATTCGGAGGGTGGATATAATACCTCATGATTTTGGAATAGGAACATAATGTTTGATGGTGTGTATAAAAAACATGATTATTAAAATATAATATAGAACCCCGTGACATTATGTTATATTTAATTTTAAATAAATTAAATTTCTTCAATATCTTGTGTTGTATGCGACCCCATGATTTTTATTCTTGATAACAAATAAGACACACAAACCTGAGATTAAGCAACACATCATATGCATAATTATTATAACCTAGATATTAATGGAACATATGTATTATATTAAATAATTTATGAAATATATATGTAAAGTTTATACTAAAGTATTATTTTTCATAGATTATTTGTAAATAATCAATCAAATTTTAGTAAGGTAATGCAATTTTTAAATAATTGTATTTTTTTCAAAAATTATTTTTGATTCTTTGGTAATGAAATTTTATAATTAATTTGAGGATATTTTAACAAAATTATTTTGAAAAATAAACTCAAAATTTTAAATTATCACATCAAAATTATCATGGAGAGAGTTATATATATTCTTTTTGATAGTTTCATTTTATTATAAATAGTGATAAATACTGTATGTTTATAGAAAAAATCCTTCTTATTTGAATTTTTTATAAGAAAAAATTATAATAAAAATTGGTTTTATATAAAATTTAGAATAATTATATATCTATAAATTTAATTCTGTAAATAGGAATAAATTTTCATATTGAAGTTTTGTATAAAACATCATAATATTTTTAATATTGTTTCTTAGAGAAAACGTTTATACGTCACGTCAGTATGATTAATTTTAAATTATATTCATATTATTATTTGAATTTTATAAGATAAAATGAATAAAATATTCCTAATTTGGAAATTTTTTAATAACTAATAGATTTATATTAATTATTAATAAAAATGATTAGTTAAAACTATTTAAATTAATTAACACTATTAATGATAAAATGAGGATTTTCACATTACATACATTTGTATCCAAACTAATTTTACAGCAAAGAGGCATTTTGATTAATAAATTGAGTTTAATAGATAGAATAATTATGTATAAATTATATAATAATTTTTATTTTATTTTCTTCTTAATTGATAAATTACTCGTGGAAATAAAAATATACATGTTATCGTGGTAAAAGTAAATGTGTAAAATTTGGAAAATGTAATGGCCAAGGAATAACATGATAAAAATATTGTTATTATTGTGTTTTGGAGATTTTTCATGGACACAAATGCCTAAAATAAATTATTTATCAATTTTTGAGTCACATGAGGCAATAGTGACCTACCAATATTGAATAATTTTTATTATTTAACAAAATTCCACCCTCCTTGATTATAAATTAGCACTCACTCCCCTCACTTATTCACACCTCTACAACCACTTAGATAAAAAATAAACTATAATAATGAAATAAAAACTTTAATAATATAATCTTAAAATCCTTATTTCTCATTGAAATCCAAACTAATAAGCCTTTGGTGAAAACTAAAAGATGTTCCCCGAAGAAGATGTAATGTTCTTCAATGAGTGTTTTGATTTTCTTTAGTCCACCACGACCATAAATTATTACTAATTCTATATTATATAATATATTAAATATATTAAATATATTAAATATAATTAAATATTATTATGTTAATTTAAAAACATGAATCCTTATCCCTTTCCCTCTTATAGGTTACAAAATCACTATTTATGGGTTTGGTGGACAACCACCTCACAAACAGATTTCATTCGTTTTTCGTTATCCCCATATCAAAGTTTTGTATGATGGTGGATCTAAAGAAAATATATGATATTTAAAACATAATCATACATATATTGTCATTATATCATATATACCTTATTTACATTCAAATTATTAGTGGTAATGATAACATTGTTCTTATGTGTGGATGACTACCGCCTCACAATGCAATGTGATTTATTTTTCAAAAAAACATTAAATAAAAGGTAATATGGATAATGATAATGAATATAAGTAATATACATGAAATAATTAATAAATTAATGATATATTTATCACTATATAAATATAATATATATTTCTATTTATTATATTTTAACTCACTAAAAATATGATAACATCATTCATGTATATGTGGATTATCACCTTCACGAAGTGATGTAACCCTCTTTTCGAAACCACAACATATGGATGATATATGTAAAATTATTTATAGAGAAATAATATGGTATTTATTAAATTATTGTGAATATTAAATTATAAAATATTACTTACATGATTTCAATAAGGATCGCTAAAAATTGAATATTTCATCAATGCATATGTATGGGAAATAGTCTCTATGATTGTAACATAATTTATTTTTCATAACCATATTTTATTATTGGTCATAAAATTACAATTGATATACAAATATGATATCTAAATAATTATTATCATTATTTATATGTTTAAATCATGACCTCTTTTACCATATTCAACCTTAAAAATTAATTTTTGACACATAAACCAAATAAGTTCAAAACATCTGGAATAAACTGAATTTATTAAGTAATTATATATGACATGGAAATAAGTGAAAAAAATTAATAATAATCTTTAAATAGGTTCTCCTGTAATTAAATAAAAAACTTAAATTTATTTTTCAGGAAGAGAAAGACACACATGATAATTCAATCTCAAGGTAAGGGACTTCATCACAATTTCCCTTCATTGAGGAGCATTTTGATATAATGAAATTGTAATCTATTAATAGGTGTATATATAGACCATTTGATAATTTCTATCATGAATATCTATATTATCATTATATTTTATATTTTTTAATTTTATTATTTCATGGTGATAACTATTAAAATATTTTTAAGGAAATAAGGGCATTTTCTTTTAAAAACAAATTTTATTATTAATCATCCAACTCTTCTTGTTCCATGAATATATTTTCAAAATGATATAATGAATGTTTTTATACGGAAATAAATTATTTTATAATTTAAATTTTATGTATACTTTTAATTTATTACAATGGTTTTGAAAAAGAATTTTTTATGTCTTGTTTATGGAATTTTTTGAAAAATGATTGAAGTAATGTTATAAATGATGAAAATGAATTTTCTTCCACATGGACCATTAATTGATTTCTATATTCCCTTGAAATCATTGATTTGTTTTCGTAAAGTGGAATACAACTACATTAATTATTGGTATATTTGGAATTGAAAATGTTTTTTTTTCAAATAAAATGATGTTTTGGTACTGAATATGGTTTTTTAAAAGAAAATGTAATTTTGATATCTCAGAGTAATTTTTTTGAGTTTAAAAGTGTTTTTCAAATTTTTTATTAAGGGAAATTTAAAACATAAAAAAATTAATTCCTAATATTGAACATGAGAATTATAAATGAGAAACACATGTGCCCAAATTGTGTTGGGTGACCCATTAAATCTTAAACAATTGGGAAACCCATATAGCATTAGGTTAGCTCATTACTTATTATATCATAGAGTGGTCCAGATAACTCCAGGTGAACATGTTATTAGGTATACAATGGGAAAACCCAGATAGTGATGGGTTCATGAATTATATCGTAAATAATTAGTGTGCCTAGATAACATAATAATTAATTAGATACTTTTTATTTTTTTATTAATAAATAAGGATAGAGTTATAAGATTGTTTCTCTTATAGATTTAACTTGTCTCAAATTACTTTGATAACTTGTTTAACGTAGTTTATGAATGTGATGCTCTATGTGTCAAAAAAATCGTCTCAATTACATGATATGTAATTAAGGCAGTGTTTGAGATAAAATTGTGTGTGTTTTTCATGTGGAATTTTTTATTTCATAATACCAATGAAAATTAATGATAAAGTTTAAAATTATATGAGTTTTCATGTTTTCTCAAGAATAGTGACTTTTTTCTTATGTATGCCCCTTACATAGATTTTTACACCCATCCAAAATATTAAATCTATTTATTAAGGATATAGGATAGTTAAGGGATGGTAAAAAGTCATGTTGAAATTAGTGGGGATTTTCTCTGAAAATAAATCATTCGTTAATTTAAATGTTTTATATTATTGAAAAATAGATACTGATTTGAAGTTTCCACTTTGTATTATATAGTTTTTTATGTATGATTTATGAGTTAATTGTCAGAAAATATAAACCTAAAAGGATCCTAAAATTTTAGATATTTTATCATGAATTAAAAATCAAGATTATTTAAAGTTTAAGGATGGGTCTTTGTATTCTTACCTTTACACTCATGTAAATATGATACAACTATTCATGTATATGTGGACTACCTCCTTCATGAAGTGATGCGACTCAATTTTCATCAACACATCACATGAATTATATATATATATATATATATAATATTATATTCGATATTATGATCAATTTTTAATTTTTATATATTAATTACTTTCGTTCCATATTGATTATTGGGGAATTGAAACATTACTCATGTGTATATATGAATTACCGTCTCTATGTTCGTAATATACTTATTTTTTCATAACTGTCATTCATAATTGTTATTTAAATTAAAATTTCTATACAAATATAATAATTGTGACATGATTATTATTATATATGTGATGAAACTATATCATATCTTAATAAAAATATCATTAATGAAAAAACATACATAAGTGAATTAGGAAATAACACACAAATCCATGAACATAATGAAATATTACTAATGAATGTGTGATAAGATATTATATTATCATCACATATGATATTATGAATATTAATGTGGTTTTTATTCATTTAAAGAATTTGTTTAAAAACACTATACATGATATTAATGAATGTTCTATCAAAATTAAGCGTGAGGTTATAGAATTATGAACTCATTTTCTGTTCATGAAGTTAAAATTCAAGATTATTATATTTTTCATTGTATGATTATGTGTATAATGTATTTTTATTTACATATGATATATTTAAATGTTTTTGGATTTAAATTTGTAATACTTAATTGTTTCATTAATTAATTCCTACATCAAGGTTATGAAAATTATAAAGGTTAATTTCACCATCCCATTCTAATCATGATTTTTTATTCTTCAATTTTAGTTGAAGAAAATTATTATACCATTTACTAATAAACACATTTAAGAATCTTCTACAATGATTTTTCATGATATTTTTAAGTGATAATACAATTTTTACACTATTTGGTCCTTAATTTAATTGAGAAAATCTTTTAATAAAATCTAATATTATTTATATCTTCGGTCAGAATTCCATTTTCTTCCAAAATAATGATTTTTAATATTATTTTAATTTTATTTTGAGTTTTACATAAATGATTTATTAAGGACATGAATATTTATTTCATAAATTTTTTTAAAATGGATTTAATGTAATATTAATGTTTTTTAGGAATGAGGCACTTTTCTAACATTTTTACAATTTATAATGATTGTTATTTTTAACTTATATGACATGTACAGAATTAAACACTATCATAAAAATAATTTCATTGAAATATAAATTGAATATTTGAAAGGTTATTTTTAAAGAAATATTTTCCATAATATTATAGAAATTATTTGTTTTTAAGTGATTTTTAAAATGGAAAGTATATTTTCCTCATGAATTTTTAAATATTTATTTTATGGAATTTCTATCCATAAAAGAAAACCAAACCATTAATTTACTTATGATCTAATGGGTTTATGTTGTATTGATATCAACATTATCTTTTCATGGATGATTTATGATATGTTTAATTGGGTATGTACGCTTTTTTACCATTGACCATTTTACTCAGAAGGATTTATGATTGTTATTATTGATTGGGTTAAGTATTAAAATTTCATATGTTTGTTTTTTGAAATTTGATAATTATTGAGAATTATGTTGCAGCCCTTTAATATGAAGAAATCAATGAATTTTTAATGTAATGGCTGGGGCCCACTATATCCCCTCGATTCAACCATTGTACTCCTTAGAAAAACAAGACATGGTTTTTGCTAAGGACTTACCCAATTTTATATATGCTTTTCCAAAATGCCTTGATGGTATTAAATGTCTTAGAATAAAGCCACAATGGTATTAAATATCTTTTCATGAGGCCTCAACAATATGATTTATTTTTCTATCATTATATATTATATTATGAATTTTGATATTTATATTCCTGTGATTTATCAATTAGTTAGAATATCCATGGTTAATTTTAATGATAATGTTATTATTTATATGTAATTATTTGGTCATCATTTATTTCTTCCATATTAGGATCATTTTATTGATTAAATTGAAGGTATTTTAGTTATTTACCTTTCTATATTGAATATTCATTACTAATTCATATATTTTTACATACTCTTACACTTATTGCGAATATGAGGTCACCACTTTATTATGTTTTATTTTTCATTGGATAACTGTAGGTATTTAATGATTGATAAGAATGGATATTCTATGCGAAATAATGGAATTCCCAAGATAATAATTTTTTTATTATATTTTTTCAAATGTAAAATTGTAACATGTTTTTTCTAGTTTACCGGGAAATATAAACTCATCACTCCATCAAGATACAATTACTTGTTTGTTATGTTAATGTAATTTAGGAGAAACTGACACTAGATTACTTAGGTCAAGGTCGCTAAAATAGAAAAATTCTTAATAGATCCACACTCATTACATTTGAGTGGTTGTTTCCACCTTTAATTTCTTCTTCCCCTCCAATACTTCTTGGAGATAATAGATAAGACATTTTCATTTATTTCATCACCATCATTATCAACTAAAACACTAATATTATCATTATCTGAATATGGGATTTTCCAGATTCACATATCTTTAAATAAAGTTTCTTATATTTTTTTCTTTATTAATGCATGATGTTTTTTCATTTCACAGGAAATGACAAATTTATGTAGTTCATAAAGAGAAAAATCAACATTATCTTCTAAATTTTAAATCTCAAAATAAAATCTTTTAGTGTTGTTTCTCCTATGTTTATGTAAAATTTTGGATTCTTTCATTACATATAAAAAACCTATGATGTTTCATAGAAAATTATTATATTAAGTCAATTAATAATAAATATTTTCTTCATCTCTCATTGTGATATCTTCTTACTAGCTTCGTGAGATCTTTAAAATAACCTCCATTATAATGGTGATTCATTCAATGATACATTAATGGAAGTCTTAAATTTTCTTTTTTATTTTGAGACCCATCATCTTTATGAAAACATTTCTAATAGAGACCTTAGAATATACTTTATATCCTTTCCACCAACATCGATGATTCTCATTTTAGAAAAATGCATTGGATGAACATTCCTATAGCTTAGAAAATAAATTGTAGCAGCATCAACAACTTCTAGTCCATGTTACGGATGATATGGAATCATAATATTTTCCAAACATAATATTTTTTATCCATAAAAGGCTGGAATAAATCTATTTTTGACATAATTGAAATTTTCTTTTATATGGTTTCAAAATGGAAACCCTCAAATTGATCCGAATTTATGTTCCTAAGGATCATTGAAATACTTAGGGGTTGGAGGGAATCAATGTTTGTGTTTTAAAAAATTTCAAAACTTATGAAATTTACCCACGTATCTTTTTAAAAATAACATCCTTATAAATTTTCTTAAGAAACAAAAAATAATTAAAATATAGGATAGCAAACAAGCCACTCTAGGGTAATAAGGTTTTTTTTGAGATTGAGAACTAACAGCCTTTCCAATTACACATAGGTCCACAAAAATTCCCTATAAGAAATAATTGAATACAACATTAAGATTACTTTGATAAGTATAATTATATATCCCTAAAGTTTAAATTATAATATAACCCATAATTTATAAAATTATTCTTAAAAAACATGAGCAACAAAAAAAAAGTATATTTATGAATCTTCTCCAAGATTGTTCATCCATAAATTTCATCTGATTTCTCTACCCGATTTCTCCATCCTATAAGTGTGCATTTGGTATGTGTGTATATAGTAATCTCTATATAAATAAAAGTTTCTAAAAAATCACCTTATACAAACTCTTGTTCAATCTGATTTAATAAAAATCAGTTCCTCACAAACCTTTTGCATGTAAACTCTATGTTTTATATACTTTTTGGTAATTTGATCAATATTATTTCTAATTAGTCTATTCAAAACCGTAAATTCTTAAGACTTATTCCACATGAAACTCAACTATGGTTCGAAACCCACATTGACACAAACTCCAAAACACTTCCACTTTCCAAATTCACGAACAATGTAAAGTATTATTAAAATTTCTACTCATACTTATAGGTTATCTTAGAATAATAATGGTGGGAAACCAAAATTATATTCATTGTCACTAAGATTTATATATATGAATTTCATTCTCAAATTTATTATTGTGGGACACTTCTCAATTATTCTATAACATTCATATACATTCTTAAATTCTACATCATTGACAACATTTTTATAATTTCCTTAAACATTATGTTTATGAAACTCTTTGAAATATTATATATCAAATTTGGACAACACGAAACATTAACATTATAAAATAAATTTTGATCAACTCATAACATCAACATTGAATCAACATCTTTTTTAAAAAAATGAAAAAATTAACATTATGAAAATTGAAACATCAACATTATACATCAACGTTGTAAAATAGGGAACATTTTATATTTCAAAAAATGATACCATTTACATTTAGAAAAGTGTCAATTTTTACATTCATAAAAACTTTATTTTCTAAAAAATTGATTCTATATATCTAAAATTATTTGCATTCTATTAGAATCAACTTCTCTAACAAAAAGCGTCTTTGAATAATTGAAACTTTGAATGTGCAGTAAAAAGTGACATTATAAATCCATAAAATGGAATCTTTGATCTTTCAAAAAAAAAACAACAATGTGCGACCAGAAAACATTCTCCATTTGATTGTTCAATCATTTCAATAATATTTTATATCTAATCATAATATTCATACACATGATAAAATTTCATCTGATTAAAAAAGTACACCCTATAAGGGAAAATCTCTCAGACCTATACTTTGTAAAACAAGAAACGTTGTACTCTTTTACAAATCATTATTTAGAATGTTTGTCAAAAAAAATTTCCATATGATTAACTATTCAACTGATTTAGAAGTAAAAAATTTATTACAAAAAAAGTATCTTAAAATATGGACATTAGATACACTATAATATTTCACTTATCTTTTATTATAATAAATTTGACTCATATTATTACTTTTTTATGATGTTTTATTCACTTTAATGAACATAGTAACATCATATAACTTATTAAGAACATTTCTTAAGAAATTAAGCCTTATAAATTCCAATTTTTTTTACTTTAGTCATCTCAAAAACAATATCAACATTTAAAAAATTTAGAATTACCCATATCACCAATATTATTAACTTCAAAACAGATTAATTTTTTTATTTCAACAATATCTTTAACTTTCAATCATTCTAAATTTTTCATTTTTATAAATTTATTAACATCCTTACATTATAAAATTCATTATCTAAGATACATTCATTATTCATACATTCTAATGTTTTTCATATCAAAAAAATATTAACTTTATATATTTTCTTCCTTTCTTCATTTATAGAACTATATTAATTTCTACACTTATATAAATTTCTGACCTTTTAACTTTTATTAATTTCAAACTTCTTTCATCTGTGCGAAATTTGAAAAAAAAAAGTGTGTTAACATACAAGAACTCTTATTTTACATTGTTTTAAAATATTATTTAGAAATAATTATTTTTCTATAAATACAAAAAAATTGAAAAACATCACAAATGGTCTTTAAATAGGAGTGTTGTAAACCCTTACTTCTACATAGTAACAACTTAGTAAAAGGGTATAATGATAGTTACTATGTAATAAATAATTATAAATATTTATAATGGATTATGATAACATGAAATTAAAATCATTTATGTATAAGAAAATTAATTAAAAAATGTATTTTAATGAAAAATGAAAGAGGAGGATTGAGAACCCTAACATTATAAGATATATTCTTAAACAATTGGAAGAGAACATTGAAATCAAATAAATTCTAATGAATGATTATATTGAGATAAAATTAGTTGACATATGTGATCAAAATGTTTTGTAGTTGATAGGAATCAGATAATGTGTGGGTATTTATAGAAAATGAGGTGAATTTTTTTATTGATTTCTAAACATATACCATAATAATCTAGGTTTTGGAAAATGATAAACCATTGTCCTACACGTGGTTTTTGGAATTAATGATATCTTTTTAATATTATACTAATTTTAGTTCCAATATCTATTATTTTATTTTATTTTTCCAAATGAATGGATTTTTTACATAAATTATCATTTGTACGTTTTAAATTTATATTTCAGACTTTGGGTATTTTATTATTATATTAGAAAAAAATTATTTTTTGAAAATATTGAATTTTTTTTTTATAAAATTTATATTTTTCTAGGATTTTTTTTTAATTTTTAATCATTTTAAATCATTAACATGCCATAATGCTTACTATATTTTTAACCTATCATTCACAATTTTGCAGAAAATCAGACATTGTCATAAAATTTTAAAAAATCTCTATTGAACAATTATGATTTGATAATTTTACATTTAATGTGATTTTTTGGAAATTAATTTACTATCTATTAGAAATTTATTTATTAAATAAACTACTTATGAATAGTGAAATCCAGAATTTGGTGCCAAAAATAATAATCTCTATATCTTTTGTTTTATTATTTTCATCTAGGATATTTTTATATAGTTAAATTAGTATTCATTAATCTCTAAATAAAATTATTATTGATTACTTATATTATTTTTAATTAGTTTTATTACCATAATTATGAACTTTTTTCTGTAACATTAATATTCTTATTGGAATGCTCATATTTCCTATTCTCACATTACAATGTTCAAGTTTCGAATTGTAATATTTTAACAATCAAATGTCAATTCTCAGATTCCTACTGTTTTTATTACTCCATATATATAATTCATTTTGAATATATCATTCACATACTTATCTTATCATATCCACCATGTCTATTTCTATGTCTTTTGTTTTTTTTCTAATAGCAATGTATCTCATATACATGTTATTCTTCCTCAAGTATGATCCCCATATGTTCAATATTATGGATATATATTATAGTTTTACTTATTTTATGATACGGTTTTTAGTTTTTTTAATAAAATTATTTACATATTTTAATATTTTAATCCATTCTATGGTACCATTATGAGAAAATAATAAACTTTTCATATTTCTATAATTTTTGACATAGAGTGTGTATTTATAATTGTAAAATCTAGGTGTTATATTCTCCCCCCATTAAAAATTCACCCTTAAAATTTTGGTTCTAAATTTATACAAGAGTAAATCGGGGTAAATCATTCATATTAATTTTTCATATTCTCATATTGGTTCCTCCAAATCATGATTTATCGAATGTAATTTCACAATACTATTTTTTTAGATTATATAAAACTTACAATATAGTGTAAGGAATTAAGTCATATATTCATTATAGTAAAAATAAAATTCAATATCAATAATATCAGTAATTAGTATATGATAAGGGTATGATATATTATTCCTTTGTTTTATGAAATGGGTAAATCCTTGAATTTTAGAGAGTTTTGGTGGAGAAGTTAAATGATAAGTCACAACACTATACCACCCTATGATATCAAATGTACTAGTAAACCATAGGATTAATTTTTTACTTTTCCCAAACCATTAAACCTATTAAATTAAGTAACATTATAGAAGACATGGGTGCCTTATTTTAATTCTAATCCCTTATTTTTATTATTAACATTGTATTTTTGTATTCTATGTGCTATATTAATATGATTCTGGACTACTCAAAACATAATGTTTTTGTACACAATGTGTTATAGTCTAAATGGATTCCTTTATCAATATTAATCGCACCATTTTAGAGTACATTATCTCTTACCATAAAAGTCCTCCCATAGTGAAATTAGTAATCTTGAGTAGAAGATACATTGATTTGAAAATTCCACTAGAGGTATGTACTAGTCCAATGATCCCCATAAGTGATATGAACGTGACATCATCATATACTCTAAGTTTTTAATGGTTATGTTATAATTATCATATATTGGATTATTATAGTTGGTGATAAAAAGTACCAGAGTGTTCTAATTTGTTTAATTTCTCCAATATTTTATAAATTTAATGTTATGGTTATTATTAGACACAATATGCGTAATGATACCATGAGGTCTCAAAATTTCATTCATATAGTGTTGTGTAAGATGATCAATGTGTTGTTCCACCCTTATTGATAGGAAATGTATAGAATTGTTAAGGTTATTTATAGAATCCGATAAACATAATTTCTCTAATATTCCTTAGGTATCCCTATAAAAAATTGTGTTGAGATATTATCCCACATTCATATACATATAGGTATGTCATTCATAAGACCCTCTGGATGTATCCCCCATCCTTTACTAATTGGTATACCAAGAATCTAGAAAAATAATTTATAATTTATTAATTCATGTTATCCTACATGAAGTGTTATTTTTAACATTTATAAATCATATTAATATCAGGGTGTATAAAAAAGTCTATTTTATGATCATTATATTGTCACTCCAACTATAGCTAAAGAATTGGTTGTACACATAACCTATATCCAAATTTAAATATTCCTTCTTCAGAGATGAATTTTTCTAATTTACCATATTCAATGGGTTTTATATTATTATGAATACCATTTTCATCTAATTGATAATTAATTATCTTCACCAGTAAATTAATTTTTTCAGTTACCTAGAGAAGGAATTATGACTCCCCTTCCGTAATAATATCCATATCCAAATTTAGAAACTCCTAATATATAGGATACTTTTCTATCCACAACATATATTTGACCCCATGCTCCCTTATATGGGGTTTTTTGTATCTTCTATAATGCACTTTACGGTTGTGTGAGAACCTCAATAAAGTTATTCTCTTGGTGGTGATATTCTATGCACCTGAATCTATGACCCAAACTCATTATCAAAAATTCCCTAAAAACCATCATGTTCCCTCTTAAAATCAAAATATGAAGCAACATGCATGAAATCATATTTACATATGATGTAATAAATATATATATCCTTCCAACGTATTCTCTATAGCATAATTGTCAGTTTCCATTGGTGGAAAACCAAAGTAAGACAAAACACTTTCCAATCCCCTCATTTTTCACCCGTTTTGAATGATCCCTAGTGATACTTTCTACTAAATAAATCCAACAACATATTTTCATTCCATATGAGATTGTTATTTCACAATAATTTTAATTATCAAATTCCAACCATCACCTTTTTCTCATTTTAATTTAATTCTTTGTGAATATCTACTTAATAATTTTTTTATTTGTATATATGTAACACCACTACATTTTAAAATAATAACATTATATATGATAAATTTTTTTACATGAAACACCAAGATAAGAAGATAATATAACACCTCAAGACATTAAAATATAATTTTTTTATTTAAATTCAATAAATTCAACATCATTCATTATACGAAACATGCAATTTCACTTGTATTTCTTGCAGTATCGTGTTTAAAGGAAACATGACATGTTATTAAAATTTTATTTTTTAATATAATAGTTATAACCCATATATTAAGTGAGTGGGTATGAATAGTATTAAATAATTTATTAAAATTTATATTTTACATATTTTTTATAGTAATTTATTTATTATTACAAAAGAATAATAATTTAAAATAAAAAAGAAATATTTTCTTCAAAAATATATTTCTCTAAAACAAACTTAGTAATGTATCACACAAATAATTTTAAATTAAATTTCACCACCTTTAGAATATTTAATTTATAAATTCAAATAATTTTTATAAAACTTTAATACCTAAATTATCTTACTTTTAATTTTTGATATCTTTTTGAAAAGTTTCATTATTTGATGAATAGACAAAAATAAAGTATTTTAATTGAGAAATGAATTTTCACTTAAATTATTCATAATGATAAATTTTATTTTTAATAGGTTTTAAATTAAAATTAGTTCAATAATATATAAATTATTATAATTTAGTTAATTGGAATATTTTTTAAATGGAATGCTTATATAAAAACATTGTAAATGTTTGAACATTTTATATTTAAAAACCATATTTCCCATAGATTATTTAGGATTAATTTCAAATTAATAATTTATAATTCTGTGAATTTAATTTGGAAAAATCAGTTAAATAATTGGAATAGTAAAACTTTTAAATTTAAAATAATTAAAACCTAAATTTTCATGAAAATTAATTTTCAAAACAGTCTAAATTAATTACCACAGTTAAGTTAAAAATGGATTTAACAGGGGTTAATCTAAGAGGATAAGGGTTAACAATGACCTACCAACTTTTATAACACCTATTAGATAGAAATATTTAGACCTAATATGTTATATGTTGTAAAATGAATGATTTTTTTTTGTTTTTAGCATGATACAGATGTGGGTAAGAATGAATATTTTCAAAATATTGCATGTCTGCCACTCACCTCACCTATAAACATCCACCCACTATACACTATTATTCACACTATCACATATATTTTTTTTTCTGAAATTATGTTCCCAAATAACATAATATATTTATGTACACTAGGATCATTATATTTAACATAAAGATATCTTGGGAAGTATTTATCACAAACTTTAGAGGATACCTAAAGAAGACGTAATGTTCTTCAAACAAGTGTTTTTATTTTTTTTATTTTCATACTCCTACAACTATTAATAAATTATTTTTATAAAATATCCATGGTATATACAGTATAATATTATTTTTTATAACTATATCATTATATAAAACCATCTCCACTACCATTACATGTGATATGAATTAATCATTCATGTGTATGAAAAACTACTACCTCACGAAGCAGATGTCAGTTGTTATTCGATTATCACCATTTAGGGTTATGTATGATGATGTATATAAATTATAAATTTGATATTTGTAACATTTTTATACCTATATATTCATTATATCATTTATATCTTTTTAAAGTTTCATTTAGTAGGGGATATGATAACGTCTGTCTTATTTATGGTGGAGTATCGTATCACGAAGCAAAGAGATTCGTCTTTCAATAATGATTTACATGGAATTTAATAATATTAGAGATATTAAATACTTCATATATAAATTAAATAATTATTTATCAATTAAATATTTATTACACAAATAAAAATTCATGTATTTTCTCTCATTTAATGATTAGAGCATCATTTGTGTATTTGTGGATTGCCTCCTTCACATAGTGATGTGACTCACTTTCCATCACAACAACACAAGAATTATATAAATAAGTATATTTAAATAAATAATTATGTGAATATTTTATTATTATCATTATGTAAAAGTAATATATTATTTACCTCCATTCCGTAGTTATCTTTGGAAAATAGAAAAATTTCTCATGCCTATTTTAGGGAATATCGTGTCCATGATCGTAACATACTTCATTCCTCAAAACCATATTAAAATATTGGTATATAAAGCATAATTAATTTTTAAATATGATTATATTTCCATGATTATTATTCTGGAGATGCTGATACTATATAATACACGTGAGGACCAGATCTTCCATGAAAAAACACGCATGAGAAAATATGTCTATTAACACATGAAACAATAAAAATAATGAAAGATTGTTAATGAATGGGTGATAATATTTTATAAAATAACCCTATATTCTATTATAAAAATTAATTTGGTTATATTTTATATTATTAAACTACTTATAATATTTATAATGTAGTTTAAATAATTTTCAATCAAAAGGAATCATAATATAAGGGGCTTCACCCCAATTTATATTTAATCGATAATTATTTCACATTTTTCAATGATTCAATTTTATGCGGTGTGTATATATCCCCTTTAAATTTAATATCATTATTCCATAAGAATTTGTTTTTTTTTCTTAGTTTGAGTTATTTCATTAAAGGGTATTTGACATGAAAATTACCATGTTTTAAAAGTTATCGTATAATCTCACTTTCTTTTGTGATTTTTTTACTTTCTATTAAAAAACATTTCCTTGTAATCAATTTACACAGTAAATTACATTTAACATAGATATAAATATTCTTGTATATTTTATATCATTATTTCTTAACTTTTATTCCATTTTTAGATATGGTGTCTACATTAATAATTATTTGATTAACTAGGAAAATATTAATAAATTGGTATCTTTTATTCAATAAAGATATTTTATGATAAGGAAAAATTTTCATTAATTAAATATATGATCTGATATGATATATGTGAAATAATTTTGATAAAAATTTATGGTCGAGTCACATTATAAATATCCCCATGATGCATCAACATGTTCAACAGGAAAAAATTATTTAGCCAAACCCAATGATTTTATAACTAGTAGTTGTAAACTTTTTTGAAGATAGATTATTAAAGTTTATGTATAGTGGGACAAAACAGATGGGTTTTTAGATAATTTTTTTAAAATATATTAACAATAGATCTTAAAGGTGTCATTATCAAGTTATTGGGATACATGACGCCTAATAATAAAACATTTCATAGAAAAAAGTTATTGTTGTTAATATCTATGAGATTTTTTATAGGATATTATATCTTGATTTTATTCATTTATAGTTTATTTATTAAATGAGATTATTTTTATTTTTTTACCTTTATATATTGATCATTCTTCATCCAGTTATATTTTTCATGTTATTAATTAAATGGATTTTTTTTGTTATTTTACTTATAATATTTATTATGCATCATTTAATTATTATATATTTTTTTAGTTAACCCTTAGAGAGAATTTGATCTCACCCTTATTTTGACTCCTTTTGCTAGGATATGATAACAATATATTTGAATGAGTTTCCTCGGATGTAGTTTATTTTTAGTTTTAATTTATTATGGTTTTTTTCTTCCCAGTGTAAAATGAGTTTTGTAGAGACCCGAAGCTTGACCTACATGGACATTACATTTCTTTTGTGGAATACTTAATATATAACAAAAACATACACACAAGGACCGTAATAGTTTAGTGTCTTTGGAAACTCAGAATAAAATATTCTAATCGCGGTGAAAGATCTCCAACATCTCCCAATAAAGATATTCCCATTTTTTTTACTTACCTAAAACCTTTCTTTATATCCTTGGGAAAAGAAAACATAAAAAGGGTGAGCTCAAATGCTCAGTAAGGGTAATCATGGATAAAATAAGACATACCATGTACATTTGAACTTAAAAATATGAACATAATTTTTAAACATCAAAAGCTTGAGCAATGACATAAAACATGGAAGTACATAAGGCATAGATCATAAAGAAACAATAATAATTATAAAACAGCATGGGAATAAAACATGTAATTGTGGAAACCATTAAGAATATGATATTATTTCCATAGTAGCCAAGGCATTGCTGCCAAGACCATCTTAGTGGACAAAGTCCCTTTCTGAATCGAGTTCACTCCTCGTTCCAGTCCTGTATTACTGAACTGGTTTAACATTCCATTCCAGCCATGTCTATCTCATGAGATATAAATCTTTACCCAAAGCATTGGAGGGAGATATAGGTCCCACCAATCACATAATGAAATCATTCTTACTTGTGCCACAAAATAAACATACATCATTCATAAAAACCCATTAAATAAAATGTGTTTCATAAACATCATACCATCATCACATAATCCATATAAAAGAAATGGATATCATTTCATAATAAGACAAGTGAAACCATGTAAATCATAGAGACATTATACTTGAAACATACACATATGAAATAATGTCATCTTAGATGAAAAATGGTTTTGATAAAACACTTGAAATGAATTCTTGAGGAAAATATCCTTTTTTCTTCAAAATCATTTTCCTTTCACAAAATTTCATTCAATTTTTAATGAAAAGGATTTTGTTGAAAATAGTCATGAAATCTTTATGAGTAAGCTTCATGAAAACAAGGCTTTATAAAACTGTAAAAATCCTTTCATGCCATATAAGATAAAAAAACATTATTCTCGTACTTTTGTCGGAAAAGTAAAAAAGTACCTTGTAGGGTAAATGAAAGAATGATTCCTTCCATACCATGGAGTAAAACTAAAAAATGGTAAAAAGGACATTAAAAATACATGAATACACTTTTATAAAACATGGACATGGATGATAGCAATATCCCCATTAAATACTTACGAATAAGCAATCTCGGATAAAAATGAGATTTGCACAATTATCCCTTACCTTAGGTCCGATTTGCTTCATAAATGTCCGAACCTCCTGTATAATTATTTAAATAATGTTATTGATTTATTCCAGAATCATACTTATTTTTATGATATCATATATGGTTCACTTATGACTTTATTTTACCTGGTCTTTTGTAAATTCCATGTAAAAGAGCGTTTTGGGTAAAATCGTTTCATTTGTCGTTCGGGGTTTGACTTGTAATTATTCATATTATTACTTAGATCACTATTACATAATTATAGAATATAAAACATTATTTATATATAATATATATTCAGAAATTACATATATATAATAGATCGATAAATGGAAAGAAATACACCTTTCATGGAGACGGTAGGCCGTACGTTCGCATGAACGCTGTTTTCGTTTCCTTATTGAGTTGAATGGAATTAAGTAGATGAAATACATATATACATAAATCCAGTAGCTTTATAATGTCATATATTTCATTATTATTGCTTATATATACTTTATAATCATTTTTAAATGGTTAACATGGAGAATGAATCTCATCACATCGTGGAGACGGTAGTCCGTACGTACGCACGAGCGATGATATCGTTTCCATAATTATTGAATTTAATTGGAGTGGATGATACAATATATCAGAATCAGTATGATGTTATAATAACTATTTATAGTAATTCTTTACACCATTATACCCATCCATGTAAGGTGTTGGTGGAAAAACAGATTACACCACGGCGTGGAGACGGTATTCCGTACGTACGCACGCGCGGTGATTTTGTTTTCCATAGGATGGATAGAAGGTGAAATGTGGTTGTTTCATAATTATAATATCAAATAAGTATATTAGTGATATTTATGTTATTACTTTATAATTAAACAACTAAATCAGAATAAGTTGAAGATGAAAGAAGCTTGAAAGAATCGGGAGAAGAAATTACCTCTTCTTCGATATGCCTCTTTGAAACCTCCTCTTAGGGCACTAAGATTGGTCTTTAAATTAGACCAGAACCACTAGGATGTTCCTAGGGAAGTGGATAAGATAATTTGGTAGGGTTTGTCCGAGCTTGAAGGCTCAAATTGGTGTGAGGAGGAGAGGGAGGTGGTTCCCTTTTATAATGGAGGAGAGGGGCACCTTTGGATTTCTTAAAAATATTAATTTATAATAAATCTATCCCCACATAAAAACCTCCAAAAATGACTCATATTAGATGATTAGATGAGATAGGGTTGTAATACCATCAACAAATTAAATTTACACATGTTTGGATCTTATTTTAAACCTTATCAGTTTGATTTAACCTTATATAATTTATTTAAGTTTATTTGTGGTAATAAAATTCTAAATTTTAAATTATTACAAAAAATTACTTATTTGTTGTGAATTTTCCATAATTTTTTACTTTATAACATTATAGACCATATAAATTTAAATTTATAATTTTTAAATATTTTTGTGATTTTTAAACAATTTTATAATATGTTATTTTTATAAAATAACAATAGTGTCAATTTTGACACTATTCATTTATTTGAATTTAAATAAAATATATACAGAAGATATGTTCAAAATAAAAGCTTTAATAGATCAATAAAAGGTCATATGTATCTATAGAATTAGTGGATCACATGAAATAGTTCATATAATATTTATTTTATTATTTTTAAAACCATTTATTTGGTTTATCTCTTAATATAATAATTAATACAACATTTTTGTATAATTATTTAAAATACTGATTTTTTTGCATAAAATTTTAAAATAAAATCCTATGATGAAGATAAATCTATTAAATTTCACTATAATGCTTTTACTCGAATTTATCATCTTAAAATCACAATATTTAAATTTTTATATTTATTAAATTATGATGGTGACAAGTTTGGCATCATTTAAAATAAAATAATATAAGTGTCATAATCACATTTATAAGTATCAAAACGGTTATTTATTTGGTAATTGGATGGTTAAGGTGTATATATACACTACCAATAAGTTTTGTTCAGGTTTGTGGGCCTTTTAATGGGTATTATTATTTCAATAAAAACTATATTACTTATTGTCCACTTAATAAATAATTTCTGTATCATTAATGTATCGCCATTAATGATACTTATTTAATCCATAAAAATTCTAAATAAATTATCATGATGTAGATAATTTTATTATATTTTTGGATAATATTAATGTTCGATGTTTTATGATGTTTATCACTAAATTAAAATTATTATACTTATAATATTTAAGAGAGTGACATGTTGTCACTTTCATTGGTTTTAATAATAATTAAATTATTTTCTTGGTAAAAATTCCATAAAATGAATCTAATCAGACCCTTAGTTGATATGGGTTTACTTTTAGCCATCCAATAGAATTTTGGCATGTGTTAGGGTAATTTTATAATATTATATTTAACCTTAATTACATGATTTACCTTTAACAAAGGTAATAAAATTTACCGTAGTTACTATTCATAATTCCCAAAAATAAAAAGTAGCATATTAACATAATTTGGACACACTAATTCCAAAATAAAATCCATTTTTTCAAATTCAATACATAGAAGTTGCAGATATTAAATTAAAATTAATCCTGTTGTCGAATGAAAACTGGTTTTTGTTTATAACATTGCAAAAGATTGAATTTATTAAACCTACGAATTCAATGTAAAATCAATGCTAATTACTTAAATTATATTAAATGGTAAAAATATATTCTATTTATACTTTAAAACCATTCAATATTATAATTTAACCATATAAATTATTACGATGAAAAATGTTGTTTTTCATTAAAATATAGCGTGTTTTTACTATTCATCAAAATATGAAAGTTACCAGAATAAGACGAAAAATTTATCCAAAGTAAATTTTTATATCTTTATTCCAAAGAAGAATTTTTTTTTTAAAATGAACTTATAAACATGTCAAAAACTAGATTTAAAGTGGGTGTTCCATCAAAAGGCTGCAAAACTGCATTTTTTTAAAATACTTATTTTACCCGAAAAATTTATTTTGTTCTTATACCATGTTCTAGAAAATGTGTAATATGAATAATAATGTTATAAAATTCAAAATTTAGTTAATACTATTCATAACGGCTAGTTCATAATAATATTATAATAATATATTATTGTTTAGTAAAACCCGGTATTGCGTACAACACACGCTATCGAGGAAGGTCGTGATTGCATGTAATGTAAGCCAAGTCAGGGTTGCGTGTTGTGAAAGAATCTTTCATTGTTTCATATAATATAATCCAATCATATTTTATTTATTCATTGAATATATATATATATATATATTCAATGTTGCGTAGAATACCTATTATCAAAATTGTGTGTAACACGATCCAAGAATAGTGATGCGTATACTGCAGGCTAATACAGTGTTGCATATAGCGTAAGGTAATATTGGTGTAGCATACAACACAAGACATTAATGATATTAAAAGAATATATTTCATAAAAACTCAGGGTGTTAAATTCTACCCCCCTTACAATGAATTTCTCCCTCGAAATTCATCGGGGTTATAAATGGTTTACTAATCGAAACTTTTTTTAATAGAAACCCACATCATAAAAAGGAATACCAAAACATGGCTTTAAAAACTAAAGTATTAAATGTAACGGTTACCCAAATTAACTCATCACTGGGTTTCAATATAGGATAACATTGGAGAAAATATGGATATGGAAGAGAAATCTAACCATCATGTTCTGATAGAGAGTGGTATAGAACATGGCTATGAAAAAGCCAACAATCACAAAGACATAAATTTGTGATGATCTAAGGTACCATCTGATTCATCGGATATAAAGGCACTAGGACAACATTTTTGGTTCTCAAGATCATTTCCCTAAAGATGATGAAATTAGAAGAAATACTTTCGATATTTTGGTATAGTCTCAACATTGGTCGTTCTTTGGACAATTCCCAATTCATCCCTTAAAGAAATGAAGTTAAATTTGTCATTCGTGATGTGTTAGCAGATCATGTGATAGAATGATGGGTCATTCCATCTGTCTCAAACAAAAGGATAGAAAAGTTATCAAAAGAAAATACATAAGTCCATCTATAGTGAAATTAATCATATATGGTTCCTAAAATGGACTTATACTTCATATATCATACTGATTAATATAATAAAACTAGTTCATACTAAACAGGGACTTCCTGTAGGCCAGTGGTAGGTGATAAAGGCCAGTCGCACTTCAGTTGTGGGTTTGATTCCCACAGCCTTGTCCGACGCGATGGGCTGTCGCCCGTCCTGCAGGTTGTCCTTTTTCTAAAACTACATTACTATAACATCCCATCAATGATATCAAAAAAAGTTATATCCTTAAACAATACTAACTTATGTACAACATAATTCATTCCAATCTTTATGATTATCTAAAATACTTCGGTCCAAGATCATAGTATAAAGAAAACGATTACTTGAAATTTCATAAACCAAAAATGCGAATATCATCATTTATCCCCCATATATCTTGTTATTCCAATCATGTGAATACCTTAATCATGTATTCTCTTGAAAAATGAATACCCATTGAACCATAGTGAAAACATGAATGCAGTTAAAAGTTAACACTTTCCACATACGAAAATCCTAAAAATTCTATATACTCAAACCATGATATCAGTTAGTCCTTATATCAATCATGAGCTCATTAATACTGTCAAACATTTCATTTTCTCCTTATCCATTAATTATGCGCATATAATCTGCTTTCCAAAATATTTGAATCACTTTTCATGGTTACTGGTACCTTAAAATTATTGAAAATCACAATAGACTAATACAAAAATATTCCAATAAACAATAAAAGTACCTCAACAACATTATTCTTGAATACCAATACATAAACACTTCAATCCATCCTCTTCAATGATTGTCCTAGAATAAATCCTTCCTTGATTTAGAAGTAACTTTTTAGGTCAGGGCATTGAGTTGGGTAATGCACATGTTCTCCACAAATAATACATTGAACTCCATAACAGTATGTCACTCTATGACCCTTTTCTCCACACAGATAACATCGGTCCCCCCATTTGAGGTTTCCTCAAGGTTCTTCTTCCCTTCATTAGAAATATCAATCTTCCTTTCTTTATGCTCCTCAACATGCGAACATGCATAATTGTCTATCTTCCTCTTATTTGATGAATTAGGCATACCACTAAATTTCACCTTGTTAATCATATATCATGATGACTGATTCGGCATAATCACAATATATTTCTCTCTAGGCATTACACCATTTTGTTGCTCATAGTCACCAATTTGTCCATTGGATTCAATGTTAACCGAATTCCTTCTGGTCCCCTCCATTAACTAAAACACAAAAAGAATTCTGTGAGAGGCAAAATCATGCTAGAGAAAACAAAATTGTAAAGGGGAAGTACACTCAGTTTCTAACATCTTATGTTAAATTATAAGATCTTTAGCTCTATTCTAGGACTATAATCTATACATATACTTAACCTTGGAGACATCCCTAGACATACCTTAGAAATATCTCTAGGGATCTCACTAACGTTTTCGCATCCTAGTCTACAAAGTTTGACTAAACCTTTCCTCTGATACCAACTGTAGAGACCCTAAGCTTGACGTACATGGACATTAAATTTCTTTTGCGGAATACTTAACACATAACAAAAACAGACACAAGAGGACAATAATAGTTTAGTGTCTTTGGAAACTCGGAATAAAATCTTCAATTCATGGTGAAAGATCTTCAACATCTCCCAATAAAGATCTTCCCATTTTTGTTTCCTTACCTAAAACCTTTCTTTATATCCTGGGGAAAAGAAAACATAAAAAGGGTGATCTCAAATGCTCAGTACGGGTAAGCATGGGTAAAATAAAACATACCATGTACATTTTAACTTAAAAACATGAACATAATGTTTAAACATCAAAAGCTTGAGAAATGACATAAAACATGGAAGTGTGTAAGGCATAGATCATAAAGAAACATTAATAATGATAAAATATCATGAGAATAAAACATGTAATTGTGGAAACCATTAAGCACATGATATGATTTCCATAGTATCCAAGGCATTTCTTCCAAGATCATCTTACTGGACAAAGTCCCTTTCTGAATCGAGTTCACTCCTCGTTCCAGACCTGTATTACTGAACCAGTTTAACTTTTCGTTCCAGCCATGTCTATCTAATGAGATATAAATCTTTACCCAATGCATTGTAGGGAGATATAGGTCCCACCCATCTCATAATGAAATCATTCTTACTTGTGCCACAAAATAAACATACATCATTCATAAAACCCCAATAAATAAAATGGGTTTCAAAAACATCATACCATCATCACATAATCCATATAAAAGAAATGGATATCATTTCAGAATAAGAAAAATGAAACCATGTAAATCATAGAGACATTATACTTGAAACATACACGTATGAAATAATGTCATCTTAGATGAAAAATGGTTTTTATAAAACACTTGAAATGAATTCTAGAGGTAAATATCCTTTTTTCTTCAAAATCATTTTCTTTTCACAAAATGTCATGAAATTTTAAAAGAAAACTATTTTGTTAATAATAGTCATGAAATATTTTTGAGTAAGCTTCATGAAAACACAGATTTATAAAACTGTAAAAATCCTTTCATGCCGTATATGTTAAAAAAACATTATTCTCGTACTTTTGTCGGAAAAGTCAAAAAGTAACTTATATGGTAAATAAAAGAAAGATTCCTTCCATACCATTGGGTAAAAATCAAAAACGGTAAAAAGGAAATTAAACATACATGAATACACTTTTATAAAACATGGACATAGATGATAGCAATATCCCCAGTAAATACTTAAGAATAAGCAATCTCGGATAAAAATGAGATTTGCACAATTATCCCTTACCTTAGGTCTGATTTGCTTCGTAAGAGTCCAAAACTCTTGTATAATTATTTAAATAATGTTATTGACTTATTCCAGAATCATACTTATTTTTATGATATCATATATGGTTCACTTATGACTTTATTTTACCCGTTCATTTGTAAATTCCATGTAAAAGAGCGTTTTGGGTAAAATTGTTTCATTTGTCATCCGTGTTTTGACTTGTAATTATTCATATGATTACTTAGATCAAGATTAGATAATTCCATAATATAAAACATGATTTATATATAATATATATTCATAATATACATATATATAATAGATCGATAAATGGAAAGAAATACACCGTTCATGGAGACGGTAGGCCGTACGTACGCATGAACGCTATTTTCGTTTCCTTATTGAGTTGAATGAAATTAAGTAGATGAAATACATATATACATAATTCCGGTAGCTTTATAATGTCATATATTTCATTATTATTTCTTATATATACTTTATAATTATTTTTAAATGGTTAAAATGGAGAATGAATCTCATCGCGTCATGGAGACGGTAGTCCGTACGTACGCACAATCCATGATATTGTTTCCATAATTATTGAATTGAATTTGAGTGGATGATACAATATATTAGAATCAATATGATGTTATAATAACTATGTATAGTTATTCTTTACACCATTATACCCATCCAAGTATGGTGTTGGTGGAAAAACAGATTACACCATGACGTGGAGATAATATTCCGTACATACGCACGCGAGGTGATTTTGTTTTTCATAGGATGGATAGAAGGTGAAATGGGGTTGTTTCATATTTATAATAACAAATAAGTATATTATTGATACTGATGTTATTAATTTATAATTAAAAAACTAAATAAGAAGAAGTTGAAGAAGAAAGAAGCTTGAAATAATTGGGAGAAGAAATTACCTCTTCTTCCATATGCCTCTTTGAAACCTCCTCTTAGGGCACTAATATTGGTCTTTAAAGTAGACCAGAACCACTATGATGTTTCTAGGGAAGTGGATAAGATACTTTGGTAGGTTTTGGCCGAGATTGAAGGTTCAAATTTGTGTGAGGAGGAGAGGGATGAGGTGCCCTTTTATAAGGGAGGAGAGGGGAACCTTTGGAATTATTAAAAATATTAATTTATAATAAATCTAACCCCACTTAAAAACCTCCAAAAATGACTCATATTCGACGATTAGATGAGATAGCGTTTTAATATCATCAACCAATCATATTTAGACATTTTTGGATCTTATTTTAAACCTTATTAGATAGATTTATCCTTATTTAATCTATTTAAGTTTATTTGTGGTAATAAAATTCTAAATTTTAAATTATTACGAATAATTACTTATTTGTTGTGAATTTTCAATAATTGTTTACTTTAAAACATTATAGACAATATAAATTTAAATTTATAATTTTTAAATATTTTTGTGATTTTTAAACAATTTTATAATATGTTATTTTTATAAAATAACAATAGTGTCAATTTTGACACTATTCATTTATTTGAATTTAAATAAAATATATACAGAAGATATGTTCGAACTAAAATTTTTAATACCTTCATAAAAGGTTATAGGTATCTATAAAATTGGTGGATCACATTAAATAGTTCATATAATATTTATTTTATTATTATTAGAACCATTTATATGGGTTATCTCTTAATAAAATAATTACTACAACATTTTTCTATAATTATTTAATATACTGATTTGTTCCATAAAAATTTAAAATTAAATTCTATGATGAATATAAATATATTACCTTTCTGAATAATACTTTTCTTCTAATTTATCATCTTAAAATCACAATATTTAAATTGTTACATTTATTAAATTATGAAGGTGACATCTTTGGAATCATGTAAAATAAAATAATATATGTGTCATAATAACATTTATAAGTATCCAAACGGTTATATATTAGGTCCTTGGATGATTAAGGTGTATATATACACTACCAAAATGTTTTGGTCAGGTTTTTGGGCATTTTAATGGGTATTATTATTTCAATAAAAACTATATTATTTATTTTCCACTTAATAAATAATTTCTGTATCATTAATGTATCACCATTAATGAAAATTATTTAATCCATAAAAATTCTAAATAAATTATCATGATGTAGATAATTTTATTAGATTTATGGATACTATTCATGTTTGAATTTTTATTCTGTTTATCACTAAATTACAATTATTATACTTATAAGATTTAAGAGAGTGACATGTTGTCACTTTCTTTGGTTTTAATAATAATTAAATTATTTTCATGGTAAAAAGTCCATAAAATAAATCTAATCCGACACTTAGTTGATATGTGTTTACATTTAGCCATAAAATATAATTTTGTCATGTGTTAGGGTAATTTTATAATATTATATTTACCCTTAATATCTCGATTTACCTTTAACTAAGGTAAATAAAATTTACCGTAGTTACTATTCATAATTCCCAAAAATAAAAAGTATCCTAATAACATAATTTGGACCCACTGATTCCAAATATGGAATTAATTTTTTCAAATTCAATACATAGAAGTTATAGAAATTAAATTAAAATTAATCTCGTTGTCGACTGAAAACTGGTTTTTGTTTAAAACATTGCAAAAGATTGAATTGATTTAATCTACGAATTCAATGTAAAATCAATGATAATGACATACATTATATTAAATGGTAAAAATATGTTATATTTATACTTTAAAACCATTGAATATTATAATTTAACTGTATAAATTATTATGATGAAAAAGTTGTTTTTCATTAAAATATAGCGTGTTTTTACTATTCATCAAAATATTAAAGTTACCAGAATAATGCGAAAAATTTATCCAAAGTAAATTTTTATTTCTTTATTCCAAAGAAGAATTTTGTTTTGTCAAATTGAACTTATAAACATGTCAAAAACTAGATTTAAAGTAGGTGCACCATCAAAAGGCGGCAAACCTGTACTTTTTGAAAAATACTTATTTTTCCCGAAAAATTTATTTTGTTCTTATACCATGTTCTAGAAAATGTGTAAGATGAATAATAATGTTATAAAATTCAAAATATAGTTAATACTATTCATAACATCTAGTTCATAATAATATTATAAAAATATATCGTCGTTTAGTAAAACTTGGTATTGTGTACAACACACGCTATCGAGGAAGGTCGCGATTGCGTGTAATGCAAGCCAAGTCAGGGTTGCGTGTTCTAAAAGAATCCTTCATTGTTTCGTATAAGAGAATCCAGTCATATTTCATTTATACATTGAATATATATATATATATATACTCATTGTTGCGTAGATTAACTATTATCAAAATTGTGTGTAACACGATCCATGAATAGTGATGCGTATACTGCAAGCTAATACGGTGTTGCATATAGTGCAATGTAATATTAGTGTAGCATACAACACAAGACATTAATGAAATTAAAAGAATATTTTTCATAAAAAACTCAGGGTGTTACAAGTTTCATTTATGAATCTAGTTTACAAAGACTAATAAATTATTCAATTATTAAAGATGAAATTACTTGTATCTTATTCTAACGTAATAAAGTATACACTAGCTCTGAACAATTGGGGTGGGGTTATTATTGTTGGTATTAGAGGATGTTTTTTACCAACCTTATAAACTATATTCTAGAAAAATAGACTACTAATTAAACACATATGATAAAAACATAGGATAAGTATAGAATAACATCCAAATGTTTTCTTTCAGATAAATATTATGTGTTTTTCTTAGCAATACATCACTATTTGGATACTATAAGCTGAATGAGTTCTTAGAAAGTGTTTCCTATGGGTAATAAATCTAAAATGGGTGCATTGGGATTGACCCACTCATCTCCTACTGCCTAAAATTAGGCAATACTGAACAAATAGTTTGACATACTTGAGGAATATTCATAGGATAATTAACATTTTATTTACAAACCATCAGAATGAATTTCAACATAATGATATCCACAAAGAATAAATTTTTATGATTAAGATATTATCTACATATAAATTATTTAATTTATGTTATGTATTTAATAATTTTATGGATTATAAATTATTTTACCTAATGATATGATCTAATATAGTGTATGTGATCATTTTGAAATGGTAACTAATAGAAGGAACGGGATCCACATCCTTGCATGTAATACAATGAATAAGAATGGTCATTTCTTTAATGGGATTAAGACAATTTTTTTGGGGAGATAATATCCCAAAAATTATCATAATATGGGGACATAGAATCATATACTAATAAGAGAAATAAAATATTATATAAGAATTATATATCTAAAGGGAAGTAAGAAAAGGGGAGGAAAGATGAGAAAAAGATAGATAATAGGGAGAGGGTAAAGAAGAATTTTCCCACATGTGATAATTGTGGAATGAAAAACCATGGTATATTATATATAGGAGAAGGAGTTTTCATAATGTCTAGAGAATAAGGAAACCATTATCATGATTACATGGGAACAAAGGAATTCTAAATGTTATAATGATTTAACTACATGGATATAGAGAATATGAAAATTAATTCCCTATGAATCCAGGGAATATACATTAGAAGACGCTAAGAGATCAAGGGAATATTTGTATTACCAATATAGGGGAAGTGTAATGATTCATGTTCTTGTGTTTGGATTCAAGAATTATTTCATATTATTATTTCATCTATATGATGTTTGTTATTAAAACTATGAAATGTATAAGGATTTTAATAAAATACTATATCTTAATGTACTTGAAATCATGTGTTGAATTGTAAAAAGGAAATTTGTTGATTAGAAAGTTGATGTTATTTTAAAACACATGATTGAGGGAAAGATAACCCTAAATATGTTACTGACATTGGAATAACAATGTTGGAAAAATTATATTATTTATAAGGATAAATTAAATAGGATAGTACGGACTACCAGGGAACAAATTATAGATTTGTTAAAAAAGTGGTTTATTCTATCCATGATATAGCAAACAAAATTTATTAATTTTATGAATATATCAAATATATTGTGTTTAACTTACATAATAAGGAAGTATTGTTTTTAAAATAGGGTTTTATGGTAATTTAGATGATTACCATGTTT
Organism: Viscum album; assembly: GCA_963277665.1. Lineage (NCBI taxonomy): Eukaryota > Viridiplantae > Streptophyta > Magnoliopsida > Santalales > Viscaceae > Viscum > Viscum album. The sequence continues at coordinate 22,848,541 of OY728132.1, read as the reverse complement.
TAAGAGAATACATGATGATGTTATTCAAAAGTTTTTAATCTGATGACTAATAAATACACAATAATTTTAGGGTTTCAAGGATAGGATTATTTGGGAAAATTTTGGACCTTATTTCTAATTTTTTGGATCCTAATCTTTTGTATTAGTAAAAATTATAACCAATTATTAATTGGTTTGAATAGAAAATTAAATGACATTTTTAAGATTAATGTATTACTTTCCCATTTAATGATTTATAAATATTGGATAACCAATAATAACTATTTTGTTATAATAATAAATATATATTTAAATAATTAATAATCATTATATTATATATATTAACATAAATTAAATGTAAATTTTAGTTCTTTAAAAAAACAATTCATTCAGGGATATTCATTTCATATAGTAAGAAATGAATTCGAAATAGATCAATACACAACCGAATGATGATAATGTGATTTTGAAATGATATGAAATATTGAAATTATATTTTCTCAGGAATTTTCATTATCTTTAGGGAAATCTATCATGAAATAAAATTTCATCAAATTACAATCAATTTTGATGATATCAAAGAACCTTTTCACACATATTTGATTTATGTTTTTAGGGCCTTAACATTCCATTGATCATTAAATTTCATGTGTTCAATGACCTCGATCACTCCCTATATTTGTTTATTATTTTCTTCCATGTCTATAACTTCAATTTCCACCAATTTTCTTATATAAGGAAAACTAGTTGTGTGTTATTTCATATGAAATTGATACTTTTATATCCCTACAATTAAAAGTATATTTAGTTAAAAAATATGGAGAATGTGATCATTAAAATAATTTTTAAATTCCATTTCATTGTTAACCAAGATATAGATTAAAATTATAAGGACATAATTTATTTACGGTGTAGAGAATGTAACACCTTAAGAGTTCAAAATAATAACATTTTATTTGATAACATAAGTGACAGACAACAACAAGAGTAGAAGAAAATATAACACCCTATAACATTATTATATATATTTTTAAAATAAATTATATCTCTTCAATATCCTTCATTATATGTAACCCTGTGTTTATCCTTTTTTACACACAATATAGTGTTTAAATGTAACATGACATGTTATTTAATTATTTTTATTTAATATAATAGTTATAACCTAGCTATTAAATTAGTGTTTATGGATAATATTAAACAAATTATTTATTTTTATGGTTTACACATGAATATTTTTTTATCTATTTATTTTTAATAAAATATGAATCATTAAAACTGAAAGGAATTATTTTCTAAAAAAATATTCTTTTTTAAAATTAATAAATTATTGTGAGGTCTTGAAAACATAATTTAAAATAGAATTTTACCACTTTTAAATAATAATAATAATAATAAAGTAGATTTTAAAATTTTAATACTGAAATTTTATTTAGTTGAAATTGGGATGTTTTTCTGAAATGATTCATTTTTGATGAATAACGAAAAAAAACTGAATTTGAATTTATAACATCATTTTGGTTTAAATTATTTATAATGTTAAATTATATTTTTTTTGGTTTTAATGTAAATTTTTTCAATTTTATATCAATTATTCCTATTTATGTCATTGTAATAATTTTCAAATATAAATTTTATATTATAACACTATATATTTTTTACATTTTCTCTTTAAAAACAGTCTTTCTCATTGCACCTGTAAGATTAATTTTAAATTACAATTTTTTATCTTTTGTGAATTTTATTTAGGAAAATGGATTCTATTTTCTGAATCATAATAATTTATAATTTCATATATAATAAAAATAATTTTTCCCTAAAATTAATTATGAAAAATAGTAAAAATTATTTACAGTAGATAAGTTAAAAATGAATTTTTTGGGGATTCAATTAATAGTATATGTGTTAAAAATGACTTAAAAAATTTTCCAACATACATTTTTTGGCCATATTTAGACCTCTAAACTTCTAAGTTTTATAAAGGATTATTATTTAAGCTATTTACATGATAAAAACGTGGTTATGATTCAATAATTTCGAAACGTTACAATTGTATCACTCACATCGATTATTAATGGACACCCCCTCTACCATCTTCTTCATACCATAAAGATTATTTGGTTCAAAAAATACCTTCCAATATAACATTCAAACTTATCTCCTATCATCTAAGAAGCATTATTGTTTTATTAATCAAACCTAGTATGGAGTTATCGTAATCCTAAGCAAGATATCAATAAAAGATGTAACATTATTCAATGAGTGTTTTTATTTTATTTCTATCTCCACATCCTTAATTTATTATTTTAAAATGATGATATAACAACCATGGTATAATACATATACTTTTATATTTTGATAAAAAATTAATTACCTAATATCAGCTGAACTAAAAAAAATCGGTTCTGAAATCATCATTCATGCGTAAAGCTAACTACAGCCTCACGAACTGATGTCACTCGTTCTACCATTGCCATATTTAACGGTTGGGTATGATGACAGATATAAATTATATTAAAAAAATATTTATATTTTTTTTATTATGTCATATATATATATTTTTAATTTATAATCTGTATGGGATTTAACAATGTCATCATCTATAAGACAAACTACCACCTCGTGCAACTATGAGATTCGCCTAGTACTGATTATTTGCATGGAATGTTATATGGTTATATATATATGTGTGTGTGTGATATAAATGAAAATTTGATGTTATTATTGAAATACTTATCTTTCTAAAAATAATATATTTTTTCACACCTTTTCACCAACATAATGTTGATAACATCATTTGTGTACATGTGGACTACCACCTTCACGCATTCATGTTTCTCTCTTTTATTAACCACACCAAAAAAATAATATACATAATAATATATTAAAAAATAATATGGTATACGTGATATTATAAAATTTATTGAAATGTAATATATTATTTACCTCCTTTCCATTATGTTTTTGGAAATATGGACACGTTACTCATGTGTACATACAGTCTACCATCAAAATAATAGTAACATACATTATTTCTGAAAAAATTATTTTAGTATAGGTGTAAAAAATGTAATTGATCTATATGTATGATAATTATGACATTAATATTATTTTGGATATGCTGAAACTATATAATATTCATGAGGACCCCATCATTGATGACCATACACACATGAGAAAATAATGCAATCAACATACAAAAAAGTGGAAATAATAAATGATCATTATCAATAATGTGATAATATATAATAAAATAATAATATATGATATTAAAAATATTAATATTTTTGTGCATTAAGTTAATAAAACGTTTTAAACCACTATAAATGTGGTTTAAACTATTCAATTAAATATAAGTTTGATTTACGTGATTTCGTCTCTATTTACATTCCCTTGAGTCATATTTTTTATTATAGGAAAATTCAATTTTATGTAGTTTATATATTTCCCCTTTGCATGTAATATCATAATTTATTGATAATTATTTATATTTTTAGTTTAAATTTGAATTATTTTTTATGTGGGAATTTGACATGAAAATTACAAAGTGGTAAAGGTTATTATACAATCTAACATTCTTTTAATATTGTTTAAATTTTGTTAAAACAATAACATCCTTATAATCACATTCCATTTTAAATTAAATTTCCATTAAATATACATACTATTTTATATTGGATAAAATAATTTTCTAAACCCTATAATTTTTTTAAATAAAGTATTTACCTTGACAATAAATTGATTAACTGGGGATATATTGATATGTTTATGTCATTTATTTATTATTGAGTTTGGAGGATAAGGCACATTGTTCAAGAACTAAGTATATTATTAGATATATGTGGAATTATTTGGAAATGAAGATATGAGTGGGACCCACTATATACATCCCCTAGATTCATTGAAAGGTCCTATGAGAAAAATTTAGTAGGCCAAACCCTATGTGTTTTTAATGAGTAGTTTTAATGTTTCCTGAGGATATATCTTGATAGTATAAGTATTTTTTGCTAAACCTAATTGGTTTATACCCTATATTATTAAACTATCTAATGGAAAGATCTTGAAGATAACGATATCATGTACCTTAGAAAAATTACATCTAAAAATTAAGATTTTCATCAATGAGAATAAATTTATTGTCATTATTATCCATGATATTTTCACTGAGATATTATATTTGGATTCTCTTCATTATAAATTTTTTAATTTAGGAAATATATGTTTAGTTATATTCCTTTCTATATAAATTACACCTTATATAAGGAGTATTTTTATTTAATTTATTAAATTGAAGGAGTATATAGTTATTTACCATTCCATATTCATTATGATTCATTTATTCATGATAAATTCCTCTATATTTATCTCTTATATAGCATTTGAGCTCACTCTTATTTTGTATCCTATTCATAATATATGAAGAAGTTATATTTTAATGAGTTTTCAAGGATGATGAATATTTTATATCATTGTGTATTATGTTATACATTCTTTCTGAAATTTAAAATGTGTATCTGGTATGAATCTAGATTAAAAGACTACAAAACTATTTGATCGTATGAGATGTGATTAGTTTATCACATGCCATTATAATAAACTAGACACCAGATTTGAGATACGAGGGTCAGATTCATTACCATATATGTCACGTATTTCCCTGTATAGGTAGTCCCTCCATATTTTCAAAAGAAATATTATAGCTTCCAGTTAGGTATAATGATTTGGATAGTTATTCTCATAGGTATTCAATTGATATGATATATCATAAATAAACCATATCATTCTACATATGGATAAGACCGAGTACCTTTTTTGATAAATTTCTTTATATAACAAAACCTAAAAATCCTGGTGGATAATCCAATAGAGGTTAATTAATTATCCAATTATATAATTCCAAAAATCTTTCCCCACATTACATAGAAAATGTAAAGATTCCCCCTTTACATGTAATACTGGTAAATATATTATCTAATAATGAAACAATTCAACAAAACACTGATAATAACAACCTATGTCTAGAAAATTATGTGTCTAAATATTATTCATTGATGTGGGGAATTCATTGAAAACAATAATATTTTTAGGTTCAACTGATATTACATAATTGGAGACAATATGGCCAAGAAAATATAGTTTTTAAATCCAGAATGCACACATACAAAATTTTTAATTTAGTTTGTTCTCATTAGTGTATAATGGATGATTCATAAATTATATTCATCCTCTTAATTGATATTAAGTATATCTAGATATCATTATTAAAGACCATAATTAATTTATCAAGAGAATCCTTAAAAACCATGATCATTATATTTATAAATAATGCGGGTCATTATTTGAACCAAATAGAAATTTTGAAAACACATAATTCCCATACCTTGTGATGAATACATGTTTTTTGTAGAATCTTTATTTATTTTTAATTGATTTTCAATAAAACAAATATCAATGTTGGTGATTTATTGATTCACATGATGTTGATGAAATAAATAACCAATGAGAGGTAGTGGATTTTTTTTCATAATAATGATGATAGTTATTTATCTATAGTTAATGTGTATTCTCATATATTAATCATTCTTCTTAAAAAATAGTATATGTTCTCCCATTGATAAAAAACTAAGTAGAAAGATATCCTTATCATAAAACACTTATAATAAATTTTTAAATTTGAAAAATTACAATGGATTCATTCTATAAGAGATCTTAGAAATGGGATTTTATCCAGGAATAGGATAAATATAGAATTTATCTTCATGATTAGGTGGGTATCTTGGTAATTACTATTGTAATATGTGATCATTTTAAATAATTATATATACACTAGATTCTTTGTTAATTTATTTAAAAAAGTAACATAAAATTGAACTTAATTAAATGGATATTTTATGTTTCTCTCTAGACTATTATTTCATGAGAATGAGTTCCTTAATCACCAAACAAATAGATAAATTTATATCCTTTTAAAAATTTCCCATGTAATTTCTTCCCATGGTTATTTGATGTTAAAAAAGCTACACATCCATTATTTTACATTGATTAATTCCTATAAACATAGTTCTCAACCATCCCCTTATTCTCCTACATCACATTGAAAAGAAAGGAAAAAGATAAGTCCTTCTTAGTATTGATGGAACTAGTTATAATATCATCATTCGAGGAATGTGTTTAAGAGACTTGTTCCCTTAGAATACAATAAATTAATCAATAAAATTAGTGGTCAACATTTCATATTGGGTTGTATATATAATACCAGATATGAATCAATAACCTTAAAATGAACATTTATACACCACCACAACATACTCCTCCTTTTTTAAAATATTTAGAAAATTCTATTACAGATCATATTGTTGTTCATGAGACAATTAGTTTTCAAATAATGTCACTTTAAAAGAATTATTTTCCAAATCCTCAAACGTCCATACATTCTTATTGTTTTTAATCAATTAACACCAGTATTCAACATCTCCATTTAATCAATATAAAACCATGATAACCATATCAATTTGACTGCACTTTAAGGTAATGAATGTTTTCACTAAAGACATGATCCATTTCTTTATACTAGTGGACCAGTAGTTCCATTAAATGTGTAAATACATATCCTTAAAAATTACATATTATATTAATTATATACTATAAATGTGTTTCTTTAATTCACAGATATCCTTTAGGTTTATATTTTTAGAGAATTATGATGAAATATTACAAATTAAAAACAAACATTACATGTGGACACAAATTCACCGTATCCTTTTCCCCATAATCAAATGTGATTAGATAAAACTGTGGTTTTATTTCATGATAAATATTCAAACGCCTTACTGACTTCATCCTTTTCCATACAATCAATTAAATCATGCGATAAAAATGTGAAAACATTGGATGATAAAAAAATCCCTATAAGAGTAATAAAAGAAAAGAAACTTTTAGTATTATAAAAACTCTTACAAAAGTTTGTAAATAATTTTCCTTTTCAACCCATACATGGAATTTTTTATTTCAAATAGATCATTATCTTACCTTTTGGAAAATGAAACAAATTAAAATTAAGGCTTATTAAAAGGATAATAAATTTTGAGTAGGGTTATCAGTACATCATATTCAATATCACTCATATAAATGGAGTAACCAATGTAGCCATCCTATAACTTTACATTCCCCAATTCTCTGATGGTTATAAAGTAACCCTTCATCCTTGGTTTATCACAGAACCACCTGTTATTAGTTTAAAACATAACAACCCATCCTTGTTCTATCACATAACCACCAGTTATTGATTTATATTGGAACCACCTGTCAACATAAAAAATTCTCAATAACAATATAATAATCTTAAAACATGAATAATTCAATCATAAAAATATTTTTAAGGAAAATAACCATTTCATTTTTAAATCAGATATTTTTAGAAAACCACCATACATACAAAGAAAAAAAATTTGTTTTAGAATAAATATTAAAAATTGAAAAGAATTATGCAAATGATTTGGGATTCATTAATGTGGTAATAGATTCTAATTCTATAGAAGTTAAAAATCATTCCTTTTTTAATTTTATAAAAATTGATATGACAGTTTTAAAAAATGATTTTTAAAACAATGTCTCATACATAAAAAAATTAAAGTAACCATTTTAAATATAATTTGAGAGAAGTTTAAAAATTAAATTCATAAAATAATAAATTACAATGAATATATTAGTAAAAGATATTTAAAAACATGTACACAAAAGATAATTATTTCGATGATAAATATTTTAAACAATTAAAATAAGTTTTTTTTACGTAAAGAGCCCCTTACTTTGAGTTTGACTTATGATGTAGGATATTTATCTTTAGGAATAATAAAAATATGTTATTTTTTACATTAATGATATAAATTTTCAAATTTATTCTTATGTTTATTTCACTTATTTTAATTTTATAAAAATTACATAATTAGTTGAGTTCACATTGAATATTTTGGTGATATTCAGTTCCTAAGCACAAAATGAATTAGTTATGTAGAATATGTTATAAAAATTAATTATTACACTTTTTATAGAATCATAATTATGATATAATTATAATTTTAAATCAACCCATTAAATATGGTTTGGAATAGTGAACTATGTTTCAATCGTAGAGAAGGAAGGTCGTACATACGCTTGAATAACATTTCCATATTTCCAAAATAAATGTAGAAATAAGGTATGTATTATTTTATCTTTGAAAATTATTATTATATAATAAATATCATATTAATTAATTATATGTAATTATATATTTCATTCCTTTTATATGGTGATGAAAATTGGATTACATCGCTTCCTATAGGTGGTAGTCCACACTTTCACATGAACGCCATTATCATTTTTCTGTACAGGGAAATGTAATAATGTAAGTGATATATTATCCTTATTTCCTGATAAATATTTAATTAATATTTTATATAAATATATAATCAAACATTATTACCATTATTGATATATGGTTATGGAAAATGAATTACATCGGTTCACGAGGTAGTAGTTTGTTGTCCACATGAATGGTTAATTATTTTTCTATTTGATTGATGTGGAGGTGGATATAGGTCATTCTAATTAAATTATAACATCCTAATATATGTATAATAAACGATTTCATACTGTATTATTGTTTATGATAGTTTTGGGAGGTTTAATAAAAAAACATTAATGATTGATAAAAAACAATACTTCTTCTTTAGAAAATTTGATTTTATTAACACCTTAATACAAAAAGATAATTGTTTTCTAACTAAAATAAGACCCATGTAGTGTGTGGACGGATTATATTAAGGTATTGTTTCATAGAGATTCCAAAATAAATTGTTTATATGTGTGATGATAAGATAAAAAAAGGTTATTTTTTTATGTAAGGGAATGGTGACTATTATAATTTCTCAAAATATTAAAATAAGATAAGACTATTCTAGAGAAAAATAATTCCAAATTATCTATAAAAAAATTTGGTTTGAAATTTTAGACCATATGATATCCCATTTGTATTGATATAATATTTTTATTATTTATCAATAATTTTATAAAATATCAATTCCATAAAATAATATTATTTTCAAATCTCATACTAATAATTACATTGAATTTAATAACATCTAAAAACAATTTAAAATTTGAACCAAGGAAATTATTATATCCTAAAAATAGCATGTTATTCAATATAATTCATAGATCACCTTAAGTATATCAAATTATATAGTTTTTAATATATAATATAAAATTTACTAGAATTTTTCATTAATTTTTAAATTACCACATCATCGTTGTATAAGCATTTATGTTAATTATTTCTTCCAATAAAATTAAAAATAAGTTACCATGATTATTAAAAAAATTATATTTTAAAATATGATTTATGTTTTATTATATATTTTAGATAAACACATATTAAAAATGATATACTTATTATAAAAATTGAGTGATATATTTTACTTTGAATTAAATAAAATACTACAAGGGTTACAATATCAACTAATTGGATACAAAATTCCATAAATTAAACCAATGGAATATTAGGATTGAAATTAAATCATAAAGATAAATTGTGACTATTTTAGAGATATTTTATTATCACTATAATTTTATTTTTACCCTTAATTACCATATTTTTAATTTACCATGGTAACAAAAATTTTAACATTACTATTCATATTGTCAAAAAATAAAAAGTCTTTTTACCTAAATATGGACCAACTAATTCCGAATATAGATTAACTTTTTTAAAATTAAAAACAAAAAATCTGTATAATTTATTGTAAATTTAAATTTAAAAAAGGAAACGAATTTCTATTCTCAAAAAATTTATATTTTTTTAAATATAAAATGTTTTTTATACTAAATTACATTATAAAATATTTTTAAAAATTTCTAATTGTTTTATTTAAAATCGAATTTTACTAATAAAAAATTTAAAACTATACTAAACATAATTTAACAAGGTAAAAACATTAAAAGTAAAATACATTTTTAATAAAGAAAATTACATTATCATTATAAATCTAAAAAACAATATTTTATGAAAATTTTAAATATTTTATCATAATATAATTTTGAAAAGATTAAAAATAATGATGTTTTTTTAATAATTAATCTAAAAATTCCTATAATTGATTATAAATTTCATTCATAGAAATCATGAAAACCTATTTTTTTAGAACATTTTTCTGAAGAATAAAATGACTTTATGAAAGTTAATGTTATTAATAATTTACAAATACATTTATTTTATTTCAAAACGATATATTTATTACATAAATTAGTTATTCATATTAATACCGTAAAAATTTAATGTTTATGTTATAAAGGTGACATAAATTTTTTAATTTATGATTGATGTGGTCTATCTTATATGCTATCAAACATTGATATCCCTTTTAAAATCACTAGATGTTACATTATACTTATTTCATAAATTACGTTCTCAAATCTTGAACTCAGTTTCAAAATATAGGGTTTGATGTTTCAAAATAAAATTACTGAAATCCCACATCGTAAAAAATGAATATTAAAACTTCCACTTGATACAAGGGAAAAAAAATTAGGAAGATCACCTGAGGGAACGCATACTAGGTTTTAATGTTGGAAAACATGGACATTTAAGAAAAAAATAGATATTAATGACTACTATATAGTGATATATAACGTTTAAAATTGATATTAAACCACCATGAAACCCTAAACATTTGATAATTTATGAGGACATTGATTTCTAGTTAAAAAAGGTAAACAAATTACATTTTTATTTGATGATACTTTGACAAGAGATGAGGAATTATTTTACAATAATATATAAAATAATATTAAAATATACTTTATTTAAATTTATATTTTCATAATATAATTAATTTTCACCACAAACTCATCACTTTTTCCAAATGATGAGTATGAATTTTCAATTCCAAAAACACTAGAATCAACTTCTATGTATCAGAAAATCAAAAAAAATTACTATATATTCCTATTTTCTTATTAACCAAAACAAAATTGGTTTGTTTGATATATGATAATTTTTTTAAAAATTAACCCATTATATTATTAAAAACTACATTAATCTCAAAAATTAAATAGTACTACAAAAAGTTTAATAGAGATCATTCACCAAATAACTATCCTTAAAATACCTAAAAAAATTATAGACTGTGATTAAAACCTAAAAATTATATTTATTTGATCATATAGTCTACCAAGATCATTTTAAATTTTATCCCCAAATAACAAAAAAACTCTTAAACTATCATAACAACATGTAATTTTCCTAATCATATAATCTCCCAGATATTTTAATTGTTTCTTTAAATAACCTCAGTCCCCATAAATCCAAAATAAAATCATATATCAATCCAAAATATAAATCAAATATTATTACTCATATAAAATACCATATAATTTTATTTTACTTAATCATGTAGGGTTCCCAAATTGGTGACCATATTCCCAAATAGTATTAAACACTTAATATTTAAATCATTTTCCAATCCCACAATTATCTATTTGATAAAACATGTTTCCACCGAATCAAATTAACCTTTATAAATTATAGAGTTTATATGAAAAAAATTCATATGAATCTAGAAGTCAAGTAGGCCAGCAGTAGTAGATACACCCTTGTCACACCTCATTTTTGGGTTCAATTCCTACGGCCTTGTAGGATGTGAATAGTTATCAACTAAAATCCGGGTTGTCCTTTTTTATATAACTACAATTATTATAACATTCCTAGAAATTTAAAGAACATGATCATAAATAACCTAATATATTAAACACTAAATAAATCTTTTATCTTAATGGTTGTGTCATACAATTCATTTTTCATCCCAAAATATAATAACTTATAATTACCTCAAAAGTAAATGTCTACATAATATCCTTAGTAACCTAAAGATTTTATAACATAGAGACTCAAAATTGGTTTATAATATATTGCTATTATGATCAAACATTAAATTATAAAGCCATGATTGTACTCCTAACTCTTAATATAACATCACTTGAAAAAAATACTAACCTCTAAAGTTTTCTAAATACATATCTGATATAAATTGTAAGGACCAATCCTTAACCATTACATATTCTAGTAACACTAGACTACAATTATATTTTTTCAGTCCTATATATAATTTAGTTGTATATTTGTAGATAATTTTAACAATATATTATATGTTAAACTCATAATTTTAATTCGACAATACTTCACATTATCCTTTTTTAATAAAAAAATTCATTATAATAAAAGATGATTTCTTTTCGGGAATCTTTTTCACAATTCTTCTATACCTCATCCTCGTCCCTACTCTCTAATAAACCCTATTAATAACACATTAATCAAAGGTATGAGCATATAAATAATAGAAAGGGACATAAAATAATGTAAACTGTTAGTCTTATGAAAACCATAAAAATATTTATAACACATATTTTTACAACAAATAGGGAATTATTTTTATGAAAAATATAATTATCATACCTTTTTAAAAATAAATTTATTTCCATGAATAATTATTTACAATAATAAAAACGTTTTGTTGGAATATTGTGATATCATTTTCAATATCAATCTTAAAAATAGAGTAACCAATATGGTTGTCCTCCAACATCAGGGTACACAACGTATAAGAGGTTATAATGTAACCACAAATGCTTAGTATATCATGATACATCCCATCATTGGTTAATAACTTAACCACCCATCCTTAGATTATCATGGAGCAACCCATTATTGGTTTATAATGGAACCATTGATAATCACAAACAATTATTAATAAAAATATATAAATCATAATACATGAAATATTCCATCATGAAATTTTTTATAAGGAAAATAAACTTTTTATTTCTAAATCATCTATTTTTTTAAAGGTTGCACACACAAAATGGAAAAAATTTAAATAAAAATTACATTATAAAATTTTAAAAGAGCACTCTATTTATTTTGGATACATGAGAGGGGTAAAATTCACTCATTCTATATAAGTAAAAAATATCCATTTTTTACTATTATAAAAAATGAATGATGAACTTTAATTGAGTATTTATAAAAGTTAATCCCTTTTATAAAACCATAAAAGATCTATTTTTTAATTATTTGAGAGAAAATATAAAATGTACAATTTAAAAAATTCAATTACATATAAATATATTAATAAAAATAATTTTATAGACATGTACATCAAAATAAAATATTTAGAAAAAAAATGATTAAAACTTTTAAAGTGATAAATTTTTATTAAAGAGTCTTACCTTGAGTCTGACTCGTCACATACACACATTATTATCTTAAATAATAAAATTAGTTTAATTATTTACTTAATTGAGAATATTTTTAAAATTTATTTTTTCTTTTATTTCACTTACTATTAGGTTATAAAAATTATTAATAATTTTTTTCAGGTTCTATGTTTTGGTAATATTCTATTTTGAAGTCCAAAATGGCTTCTATATGTGGACTATTGTCAAAGTGATCATTATTCTACAATATACAGAATAATATTCCTGATAGAATTAACATATTTATACATCAATTATACATTTAAATCTATATATTAAATATGGCTCTGAAAATTGAAAAACATTATAATCATGGAGACAATATGTCTTAAGTACAGATTAGTAACGATTCCCCTTTCTAACTATCATTATATAAAGATGGAATGTATTATTTTACCTTTATTGAATTATCATCATTTCATTAATGTAATATTAAATATTTAAATATACATACATATCACTCATGTGATAGGATGATGAAAAATGAATCACATTGCTTTGTGAAGGTGGTTGTCCACATGTATGTACAAATGATGTTATCATTATTATATACACAGAATGTTAAAAATGTAAGTTATATATTATCTTTCCATAATGATAAATATTTTAAGAATATAATATATAAAAATTAATTCCCTCATTATAATTAATAATGATAGAGATTGATATAGAATTACTTACATCGATTTTTGAGGCGGTAGTCCGTTGTACACCCAAAGGATTAATTATTTTCCCATTTGATTGAAGTGGAGGTGGATATAAGTCATGAAATTAATATATTAAAATTTTAATATATGTAAGATACATGATTTATTATTTTATTATGGTTTAATAGTATTTTAGGGATTTGGAAGAATTAAAAATGAAATTCCTGATTAGAAATGATACTACTTATTCGGAAAATATCATTTTTCTTGACACCTTAAGACCCCAAACACTTATGTTCTTCGTAAAATAATACAAATATAATGTGGGGAGGTATTATATTAATTTATTTTTGTATATTTTGGATGACCAAACATGTTTTTCATTGGGATGATACTATAATATGGTGTTCCCTTTTATGAGAGAGGGCAGAGGCACACTTAGAATTTATCAAAATATTAAAATATAATATGACTATTATATTGCCAAAGACTTCCAAATAACCTATAAAAACATAAGGAATAATATTTGAAACCATATATTATATATTTTTGACTTATATTATATTTTTATGATTTGAAAATAATAGAATAATAAATTAATTCCATAAATATCATTATTGTAAAATTTGATACTACTATTTACTTATGCATTAATAAGTTAACAAAACATGAAAAATTTCAGAAATTTTTTTTATTACATAATAAAAATTTCATGGACATCGTGTAATTTTTTCTATCACCTTAAGTATCTCGTATTATATTTTATTATTACTTTTAAAATCGTTTATTTGATTTTTTCCATTAATTTAATAATTACTCCATCATCGATGTGTAAACATTTAAAGAAACTATTTCGTCCCAAAAAATTAAAAATATGATACTATTATTAAGATATATATTTTAGATTTATGAATACCATTTATTTGTACACATATCCCTTCAATAACCACATATTAAAAAATCTATACTTATTAAAAACAATAGTTTAACATCTTTGACTATTAATTATATAAAATAAAATAAGGGTCTTAATGTCATCCAATTGCCTCAAAAAGGTCATAAATTACACCCATGAGGGATTATGGTTTAAAATTTCTCAAAAAATAATATTTTAGAAAGTCTTACGGTCATTTAATCTTCCATTTCATTTTATTTTTACCCTTAATTACATTGATTACCTTAAACTATGGTAACAAAAATTACTAAGTTTACTATTCAATTTATCACAGAATAAATGGAAAATATATAATAATTTTTGACCTATTGATGCATAATATTGAATCCATTTTTCATAATTTTAATGAAATAATTTTCAGAAATTAATTTAAAATTAAATACAAAAAATTCACTGAGAAATGTTTTTCTAAATAATTATATTTTTATTTATAATAATATTGTATACTAAATTAAAGTATAAAATCAATTAATTCTTTTATATTTCATATAAAAATTTAAAAAGTAAAATTTATAACTAATATGAAATGTTAGTTTACATTTTAAGAATGTTTGAAATTTAATAACATTTTTAATAAAAGGAAGTATTTTAAAATATTGTTTATAAAATAGATATTTCAATAAAATTATAAAAAATTAATCTTGTATTATCTTAATGATGATGAAACCAAAAATGAAGTTATTTTTTTCAAATTAATTTTATAATAATTCAAGAAATTATTATAATATATATTTATAAAAAGTAAGTAAACCCTTTTTTGAGGAAGAAAATTTTCTCAAGAATATAATGACGTTAAAAAAATTATGTTATTAATATTTTGAAAATAAATCAATACAGAGAATTATCTCTATATGTGTTTCATAAATAATTATTCTTATTCGTACACACCAATTTAATAATTATTT
Source organism: Viscum album (assembly GCA_963277665.1). Taxonomy (NCBI): domain Eukaryota; kingdom Viridiplantae; phylum Streptophyta; class Magnoliopsida; order Santalales; family Viscaceae; genus Viscum; species Viscum album. The sequence goes on along the minus strand of OY728132.1, from coordinate 22,832,765 downwards.
TATAATGATCACATAATAATATTTATCTTTTCATTTAATCTCGATGTGGCATATCTCATAAGCTATCAAATATACTGTTCTCATTTAAGATATCGAGATCTTATAAAAAGATAAATCATAATGTACCATAATGTGATCCAAATTTATCACAACATCCATAAGTGAAACATGATTTTCCATACATGCAATGTTGTTTTTCACAACCTAGGTTGATTCCATTATATATTCATAATATGATTAGTTCAAAAATTTACTCCATGGATTGGACTTAGGGAAATAACTACACTGATTTGAGTGTGGACATGGTATCAATTTCATCCATTAGGAACCCTTTCTAAATAGGTACATATTGTTAATTATTTAATGAGTAACACTATTATCAAAAATTCATAGTATAACATCTATATATTAATTAGAAATTAATTTCATGTAATGTTTCAACAATATCCTATGGGTTTCACATAGGTTAATATTTTCTAACTATATAATTCTAAATTTTATTCTTATTATATTTGTTAAACATCCATGTATACCAATTATAAAAACCCAGAATCTAGTACCCTATATCTTGTGGATAATTTTTTACATTATTAAAACATTCATATATAACAATACAATGGTTCTAATAGTTTTAAAATATATGGACACTATATATATAAATATGTTTAACATTACACTAAAAACTAAAAATAAATAATTTGAATCCATTAAAAAAATATCATTCACCTTAAAATCCATTTTTATAAGCATCAAACTTCTTAGTTTCCTAGGTAAATAAGAAAAAATATAAATGGTGAGCACATATTCTTAGTAAGTGGCAGCATTCAATGAAAACTGTCACAAAATTATCAATATCTCTTGAATAAAAGATAAGAGTAATTTCATAATGAAATGTAACTATCAATACAAAATATCGTTATATAATACATAATTTCATGGCTAATAAAAACTAGTTAAATATAATGGGAATTCAAAATTTTGGACATCTATAACTAATTCTTATGAACTTTTTCCAAGAAAACTTACATAAAAGCTATGAAAACCACCATTAACATATCATAGTCATCCCATGAGAAATACTTGTACAATCAAGGTCTATATAATTATGTTCCTCACCCATGAAATTAGAAATCCAACGCATTCTACTACATAATTATGGATTTCAAAGAAAATTGTTCAAGGATTGATAAACATAAATAAATTACACAATTACTCTTTAAGGAATCTATTATAATATTTTCCAACATAAAAATAGATTATATGGTAGTAAAATGTTATCCATAATCAATTAATAAATAAATATATCTTGGTGGAATCCTTAAAGGAATAAATAGGGATGTAAAATGTTCAAATAAAGAACTTTAACAATTGAAGAATACGATATATTAGTGATTCAGTGTTCATAAGGACTATATGATTATGGTGAATATGTTCTTGCATACATATATTTTAAATGATTCTATATTAGTGTAATGGTTAATAAATCATTCATAATTGTTTGAAAATTGAATGTAAATCATCTAATGTATATACCTCAGGAGTGTTAAATTTGTTTCACGGAAAAGTTCCCAATAACCATACACAAGAATAATAACCGGGATTTACCCAACCAATTTTTTTAGTTTTATTAATTCAAGATGAATCCATTCCAAAATCACGTCTACATTTTTAAATCTATATACAGATTTATTTTGTGAAAAAATTACACACACTTTACCTCACAAAAATTTTAGGATGGTTTTTTTGTCTATGTGATTGTTTGATAATTATAATATCTTGTAAAATTATAATAATGAGAAATGTTAAGGAACTATCATTGATAATATTATAATTAATTTATAACAGTGTAGCATACTAATATTTAAAATTTAGATTATTAATAATTTAAAAAAATTTGACAATAATGCATAAATATTAATAACTCTTAATTAGTATTGAAATGACCTAGATAAAGGTAATAATGATATGGAGTAATTAATATATCATTCAAAATATGTCAAATGGTTGATAATAACAATGAGTTGAAATTATTTCTATATATGAAAATGGTATTTATAATATATTATAACAAAGAAATTAATATTCAAGATATAATAGGGGGATTGGGAACACTTAATTGAAAATAATAATGCCTTAAACAAAGGATATAATGATAGGGATTATGTATTCAATCATTGAAATTATTTAAAATAAATTATAATAACATTGAATTAAAATAATTTATATATATTAAATGGATGTTTAATATAAAACATAAAAAAAATAATTACAATTGAAAATGAAAGTGGATGATTGATAACCCCTTACATATAAGATAGCTTCTTAAAGCATTAACAGAGAACCTGAGTTGCCTAGAAAATGCATCAAAAGATTCCTAAGAGATAAAATGAGACTATGGAAAAGATAAAAAAAATTACAGTGCAGAGTAATGAGTGAATTGGTGGGTATTTATATAAATAATAGGGAAACATTATATTTATTTCTAAACATAGGCCTTGGATATCATGTTTGTGGAAAATAAAAAACCATTGTATTACCCTTTGTTTTGATTCATAGTTTGGGAATAAAACACACATTTCATAATATTATATTAATTTTAGAACTAAAATCCAATATTTTATGTTAATATTTCCAGTGAAATGAATTTTTTACACAAAATAATAATTTCATACCTTTAACTTATAAGTTATACATTGGAATGTGTATTATTGATTTAGAAAATTATTTTAATTAATTTATATAATAAATATTACTAAAATAATATATATTATTTCTAGGATTAAAATTTCTTAATATTTTACATCATTTTTAATTAATTATCCTTTCATAACTATTACCAAATATTTATACCACACATCACTATTTATCTAAAATTTAGATCATTTTAAAAATGTATGAAAAAAAACTAATGGAAAATTTTCTCATATTAATTTTAAATTTAATAGTCATTTATGGAAATAATTTTTAATCAATGAAAAACTTATTTATAAATTCAAATACGTATGTATTTTAAAATCATGAATTTGTCTCCCAAAAACAAAAAATTAATTTTCTTTCCATTTATTACTTTTATCAATGTTATATGTGTTTAATTACAAAATTATTCACTATACACTATACTTTATTTCTTTTATTATTTATATTATTCATAATTAATTTTTTCTTTGAATTTTAATTTATTTGAATATAATATTCATATTACAATGACCAAATTTACAACATTCATATTTCAGGGGACAAATTATCAACCGTCAGATTTTAATGGTCTAATTACAATAGAAGTATTCCCATTATTAATTTTACTCTTAACATATACTTCATTCTAAATCCATCATTCCTATACTCAAAATATCCTCTACACTATTTTTATTTATATGTTTTTTTTCTTTTTAATAGTAATTTACCTCTAATACATGAAATTCATCATATATAATAATTCTCCAGTGTTCTTGATTACAGTTTCAATAAATATTTTTACTTATTTTATGATAATTTATTTATTATCTTTACCAAATTTAATTTTCTGAATTTTTGTTGTATGAATTTTTATTGTAACATTAAGATAAAATAATAAAATATTCTATGTGAAATAATTTTTTTTACATAGAGAATTTATTTATAATATTCAAATTCAAAAAATTACCCCTTTAACACAAAGAGACATCTGATAGATCTATACATCTACCCATCCTTCTCATTCAATTTTTGATCATCCCCTTATTGACCAAAATTTATAATATTCTATGTTTATAATCATCAAACAATAGGGAAACCTAGTATGAACTCTTCTAAAACACAAATTTTCTTTCAAATATCTCATGTAATATACCATAACCTATCAACCTCTACTACACCATGGCTATTTATGAAGTGGATTATAAATTTCCATAGATTTTTTATTTGAGGGGGAACAATAGTCACAGTGATGCATTTTTTCCCTAATGATAGAATTTAATATAAGGGATCAAATAAATAAAATTTGACCATAAAATTTTCAAATTCACTAGTGTGTCCTCCTTTTAGAATAAGAACAACAACAAAAAATTCAAAATACTTCACTCACTATTTCTTTAAAAATATCATTTCACTTGTGTTACACTATGTATTTCATAAAAAAATGATTTAATCCTCTACCCTATCTTAGATGTGATTTAGATACCCATTTCATAACCTCCATCTTTCAAAATACTACTTTCCTAGATTGAAGTGCTCCATCCAAACATTATTCACCCAAAAACGAAAATCCAATACACAAACATTCCACCAAAACAAGTCCCCTACATTAACCTCATGACATCTAAAAATAATACTCCATTAATCTATCTTATCATTGAAGATAACATTTTTTTACTATGACTATGTCACTCCCAGCATATGATCTTATTCCAGAAAGAACCATAACTTCTCCAACAACAGTGAGTTTTATAAAACATATATTAAATACTTTATCAGAAGTTAATTGATAATAACTATGGAGATAACTAACCTAACTCAACGTGGGATGGTAAAATAATTTTTAATAGAGGAGTGACCCCCTCTATTAGAATCATGGTTTTTTTCATATATTATTTTCTTTATATATTATACATTTTTCATCAAAACTATAAAAACAGAATAAGAATGTAATTATTGTATATAATAAATTAATATTATAATGAAAATATAAAATTACATAAGATGCCAAAAATTAAAAAGGGGTGAAAATAAAAAATATACAAGAGACCTTCCATGTTGAAATGTGGGTCATCATAGTGTCCCATGAATATTAATCCACCAAAAATAATTATAGACAGAAGTTAATGGATATTATATTTGAAAGACATTTTTCGTATGGAATGAGATGTTATGATGCATGGTTATTTAAGGGGAGAAATATTACAATCATGAGTAGATGATATATTTTAAATAAATTAGTTGTCGAGGTTAATTATTGTGAGATCACTAAAATTAATATATAACATATGATTATGTGTTTTGAATAAATAAATTTAATTTTTTATTTATATTTATATATATTATTAATGTTTCTATGTTTAATTTATGCATTTAAATTAATTTATGTATAACCTATATGATATTATATAATTAACTAGATTCCAATTGTGAATTATGAATTATTATACTAACTTTATGATAAAAAGTTTTTTAATAAGGGAAATATGATATAAAAGTATAGTTTTTAGGAAAATATTTATTTATAATATAATTTATATTATGAAATTTTTTGATATATTTTCATTAAATAGTAACATGGGATTTTGTAGGAAATTATGAGTTTCTATTTAAAATTTTAGTAGTTATAAAACCGTCATTATTTAAATGCACATGATTTCTAATATATTAAAGGAATTGTTATCTTGAACCTAATTAATTAGGTATATTATCATTAATTATTTTTGTTACATTTATAATTTTATGTTGATGGATGTATTTTAAAATAATATATCTTATGTATTTAGTAGAATAATACTTACATATAAAAAATTACAAATAATCTGTAGTTAAAAATATTATAGATGGGATTTTATAAAAAATATATTACATATCCAGTAAAATTTATTACACATCCCTATAGTATCTTTTTATCCTCTAAAACAATTTCCCTTTGTTGTATTTCCATATGGGGATAAGAAAATATCTTATACAAGAATAATTTCTCGCATATATAAGGATTGTTTTTCCATTATGATATTTCATTAATCATTACTCTTTGGAATTACTATCTTTTTCTCAAAGTATAGTTTATTTATTTTTCTTTTCAACATACAATGTACAATAATTTATGTGGTTTTGCCTATTTTCTAAAAAAACCATTAACATTTTTTCTTCAAGGTAATTTTACCTTCTCTAGAATGTTTTGAAACATAATATACAAAGAAATAAAATATTAATTTTATGTATATTCTTTATTCAACTATTATTTTGTAAATTTAAATATAAATCATTGTAGATTATTTTATATATAATATCTAAAATCATATAAATTATAATTATCGAATCATTGTAAAATACATGTCTGTTTAATGAAAAATGTCTTATGGTGTGATATATTTTGAATGAAAGTAATGTGCATTAGAAACATGAAAAATACCCAATTATAATTTTTATGTTTAGATAAGTGTTTTAAACACTGAATCCAAAAAAACCTTTCCCTTATTTCTCAATGTGTCACGTGAAATTTAATTTAATCCTAAATATATAATTTAATGAAACCCTAAATTGTACCTTGTTCTTTTTAAAATAATGATTTGATTTTCTCACTATTGTGTGTCATGGATTAAAGATTCCGAGATATTAATCTTCTAGATTTTAAAAAAATAAACCCTAGATAATAGATCACTGATCATTGATTCTTAGGTGTTAGTATTGGAAAATAAAATATCATTATGATGTATCTTTATCTATGTGAAGAATTATGACTCGATTAAGAATGTGGGATCAGTCCGACCATGTTCTTTCTTCAGATTATCTGAATAAAATCATTAAAGGAGGGGAAATGATATATTCCCTTTATAAATTCTTCTAAATTCAATATATTATTATTAATAACTCTAAAATACACTTATATACCTAGGATTCAAATTCCAAAATATCACATTAGTCTCAAGTAAGTTATAACTATCATTTTATACCCTTGTATAAACTTATGAATTAATTAAACATGTTATGAGTTTCATGAAAATTTTAACACTCACAGGTAACACATTAACTTTTTTAATGATAAAATACAATCTACAATTGTATCCCATAGTCTACTAAAATAATTTAACAAACCTTGAACATGATATGTTCATTTGATAAATAATATATTATCATATTCACTTTTATTATCAAAAATCTTGTGAATATATAAAATAATAAACACCTTCATCATTAATCATTGCATGAATAATTTAATTGAATTATATTAAATTTTTATTGATCACACTTGAATGTTAATCAACCCCCAAAAGCGGGGAAATTTTATCTTAATAACCTTTTCATCTTAATAGGTGGAACTTGTGGATACACATAGTGTGTGACCCTCTTGGTCATTATCTTGATAGTAGTTTATCCAACTGATAGAACAAGGGTGAACTCTACCAACCCATCCTATCCTCTATAAGGGAATTTTTTTTAATATCTATGAATACCTTCTACAAACACATAGAGTTTATTATATTCTCTTTGTATCCTGAAATCTCACAAATAAAGACAGACACTAGTGTCATTATAATTTATACTATATATATATTTCATGACCTTACTAGATGGACATAACTTCTTAATCTATTGAAATTTCTTTACAGAAGGTACTATTGTCATAGTTCACATGGGCCTAGGAGATATTTATTCCTAAAATCAGAAGTGAAAATTTATAACTTTTTCGTTCATCCAATTCCATACCACTAATGACACACCCCACAAAAGATAAAATGCCATGAATTCTATGTTATTGTTTTTTTCAAATCATCATTGTATGAAAACAAATCATACACATTAATAATAAATTAATTTAAAGATACAAGTACATAGGTTCATAGATATATAATTCCAACCACATCTGAATAATGTTGGGTTTCTTTTAGTAGTCTAGTGATAATGATCTCATGTAATCGAGAACAAATAGTATGAACTTCATGAGAAGAAGTCTCAATGATTATGTGCTTACAACAGTTGATATCAAGAAATAATATTTGTCCCTTTACAATGATGTGTCTAGAGAAAATGATATATATCTATGATTACTCTCATATTATATAGAGGTTCTCGTTATTACTAGGAACTATTTTAACCATTTTCTATGACATGTAATCTAAGGATATAAACATGTAAATAGTGGATGAAACAGAATTATTTTAAGAATAAAAAATGTATACATTAACCTATATACATGTAATGATAATAAAATACTATAAAGAATATGGGTCTAGGGAACCCACTCACAACTCTCCCAATTGAACTAGAGCTTACTACTTACAATTCCCATCCTGATAGACCACAAATGATCATAATGATTTTTTAGATATATAGATTTATCTATGGGTATAAGAAATTATCCACTATGTATACTATAATAACCAGTAATTCACCACTCTGGGAAAATATAATTACTGTAAAATTTTCAAAAGAAAAATATTTTTACTTTAGTGACACCAATGTTCCTTTTTTAGTACCACTATTACAGCATTAACAGAATATATTGAAATAAGGATTGAAATAATATGCGGACTCCCATGATCTAAAAAAAAATTTGTGTCTAAACTAACTCCTTATCTATATAATAATATGATATGTACTATTAGTCTTATATCTAATCAACAACCATAGACTACTTTGAGATTCTCCAGATCATTACATCACTATTTAGGAAAAAGAAATATATTATACGTGATTTCAAATCATAATGATTTGTATGGAATCAAGCATCATTTTATCCCTTCACAAATAGATCCTCATCACCTTTATACACTATGAAGATATCCTTTGTGCATATCCAGTACTATATGATAGTTTTCACAAATTCTTAATGTATATTTCTAAGATTGTCTTCATATATTTCCAGAATGATTATTGAAAATGAAAATTTATCATTTTATATATCATAAAATACATGAAATATATGACTACCTAAATATAACAGGTTATAATCATTTCTCCAATCTTTTTGTATGTCTATGGACACATTATCTTTGAAAAATTAGACTCATATTCCAATAAAAAATCATCTATTTAAATGTTCCATATTTTACATGTTTTTTAGATTTTCAATATGTTTGCCTTGACGTATCCCAAATATCCTCTAAAATATATCTTGATAGATCTTGACCATATAATATTGGTTTATTAACATATTTTATTCATGTAGAATCATTAATTTAATCAATTTGGGACTAATTGAAAGTCTTTAACTTCATTTTACATTAATAATATGTCATCAACATATAATAGTAGAAACATGTTATAAATCCCACTAACTTTCTTATTAATATGGGGGACACTTTCATGCCCACTAAAACTAAATTCACTAATAGCCCCATGAAAATGAAAATTAGATCATCAAGATACCCACTTCTATCCATAAATGGATATATATAGCTTGCATACATTATTGGAACTCTTTGACATAATAAACTCTTTCGGTTGTTTCATATAGACTTGTACACTGAGATTAAAATTTAAAAAAGTATATTTGATTTGAATTTACAAAATTTCATAATCATATATGGATTCTATTGAAATTAATTTATGTATTGTATCCTTGGGACAATATATAAGGTTTCATTATGTCACATGGATTGAGTATTCATGAAACCCTTCATATCAAATTGTGAACTATAGGTTGTAACTTTACTATCCATGTACAAGTTTTTCTTGAATACCCATTTACACCCAATGGGTTTTATATTAGTTGGAGAGTCTAAAAAAATCAAAACATTATTTTGGTATATGGTTTACTTTTCCAAAATCATGGATTCTCTCTAATTATAATAAACATGTCCATCTATTGTTTCCATATAAGTTAAGGGTTCACCATTAGCTAGGAGAAACGTGTCACCTGAATTGGAGATAAGAAAACTCTACCTCTCTAGTTTTCTATCCTCATTAGTACACCTATGCAATACTTGTGTCTGAAAAATATCGTTATCTACCACTATGTTTTCTAGAGTCACTTCTCAAACCAACTCTTGTACATCTGGAACATTAAATTCATTAAAGTCAAACTTGATCCCACTATTTCCATTGCAAATGTGTCCCCATTCTAGAAATTTACCATGCCTTTCTAGAATAAATTTCATATATATGCTTTTATATAGGTTATATCATTTAGTAATATTTATATAACCTAAAAAAATTCAATTCATGATACAAGATTCTAATTATTCACATGGTATAGTCTTGATAAAATCACCAAATTCCCAAACAAATACATGTGATAGATTTGGTTTCTTTATATACACCAACTCATATGAAAACCCACACTCTACTTTAGTTGTACACATTTTATTATTTATTACAAAATCTACCGTGAATATCCCCAAAATGATAATATTAGAGTTTCATTACTCATTATTGGAAAAAACAAGTCAATTAATGCTTAATTCCTCATTTTACTTACACCATTTCATTAAGGTGTAGAAAGAGTAATGAGTTATGAAACTATCCCTCACTACATTAGATGATCAATGAAAACATGTTTAAGATATTATATAATATAGACTGAGAAAATATTATTAATCATCTTATGATGTAATGTTTGTAATTACAAATGGTATTATGTAAACATTATAAAAGAATATCACTTATACCACATTAGGATGATATATCCATATCTTTATATTCATCTGTACAAGTAATTAAGTAAGAACAACCACCTCTTTCCTTTACTATAAATAAACTACATATAAAATTTTTAAGAAATTCTAGTGGTTCTTTGGATCTTTCTCTGTTTCTACTTAAACATGATTCAGTAATTTTAACCTATAAATAATCATGACATGCATCCCTAAATTTTATTACAATAGAGTTTAAATACCCTTCATGGTGTATTTATCTTAAAATCTTCCAATCTACATGAACTAGGCTTAAATTCAATAGGTTTGTAGGATATGATTAATTATCATAGTATTTTTTTATTTATTATCATGACTGGTTTTTATAGTTTAACTATATAACTTTGATTGTTATGATGTTCTATACCCTATCATATGTTTTCATTAAATGAAATATAATTTTTTTTTCAAAAACTAAAATAATATCTCATATCATCTAGAATCTAAATTTATATTATGTTTCAATAAATATATGGTATATAAATGCAATTATTTACTATAATACCATTCTACTAGGAAATGTAATATGATAATATCCAACTACCAATGCTACTAGTTTCATAAAACATTCTACTTGGAGATCCACCTAATATATTCAAATCATCTTAAATCAACTACATTCATAGATTTAGATACAATTTCATTAGCCACATACAATATCAAATATTCAAATTATAGAAATAATAAAATTCCATTCAATGATAAATATACATAAAGCAGAATCATCTGCTTGATTCTTCTTCACAGTTGTTCATTTCATTTTTTAGTAGTCTTTCACGAAAATTGTAATAAAGAGTACATACTTTTAATTTATTTGTATTTATATATTTGGCTTCCTAAAAAGGGAGTGCATCAGTTTCTTTGACCAGAACACATCCTTTAACAAATTTATCTTTACTTTCCTATTCATTATCACCATATGAATTGATGAATTGAAATTATTTATATATTTATATGGTTTCAGAACTAAATATAATAAATATTGGGAAAAATATTCATTTTATTAATTTTATTTTTTTTAATGTTGAGAAAGTATGTTTAAAATATTTAGAAATAATATAAGTTTTAATTTCATGGTTTTTTAACATAATATTTTATGGTCTCTCTATGTACCCAATCAAATTTGGTACATGCAGTCCTAAAAAATTCATGTTTTCTAGATAAAATATATACAGAGCATATAATTTCTCATATTTTATTTATTTATCTATCTCCTGGTGCATCTCTTTGGGATAATATATCATTTTGAATTTGTCTTTGTCCTAATTCATTTTTCTACAACTCACTGAATGTAGATAAAAACCAAAAGAAATAAACATTTTTCACACCATAAATATGTATCATATATTTAACATTATAAACCATGATTTCTCCAATATTTAGATTAAAATAAATTTTGTAATATAGTACCTAAGGCTTCCATCATTGGTTTTCTATAATTCACAAGCACCTATACCACACCTTGATATTATGGCCAGTCAGGATATTCTCTTTATCCAATTTTGATCATAGTGAAATTGAATTGGTAGATGATTATATTTGATCTATAACAAGTATGTTTTTTATATCAATAATTTATCTTTTTTACTAGTATGTAGTTTCTAATAGAAAATTATACAAGTCTCCCACAATTTTACCTAATCATAGAAACCCTCAGCTACTAGACTTATAATTATATTTCTCTTGATTATTCAAGTGGAAAGGATCCTTAAAACTCTTCTTATTGATAGAGTTATGATATTTAAACCAATTAGAGAGTCTAAGGTACATTTTTTACTAGCTAACCATATAAACTAATGAATAAATAATCATTTTATTTGAGTCTTAACTCTTATAAAGGATCACAATATAATTCTAAATAATTTTGCTCTATAGTTGGAATATTCTCTCTATAGATACTCCTTTTCTTATAATATAATATAATTTGACCCAAAAAACTAATAATATATTTTTTGAAGTAATAATAACCCTCAAAAGGGGATAAATATGTCTTAAAACAATTCTTATTGTCAAAATTCATGTGATCAACAGAATTTAATGACTATATATTATCTATGAGTGATTTTTTTTATTTTATCTTAGTGAATGAAATAATTTTATATTTAACATGATTTATCTATTTGATCACACTAACAAGATAGTGATGATTTATGTAGAAAAAATCCACCATGTTTTTTATTTTATCAATGCGTTGGTGTTTATTATTATTCATTGTGATTACTAGTAATAAATATATATTCTAAGATTAATATTGCATGAATATGATATAAACCAAAATAAATTTGTGATCATACAATTTTAACAATTGGTTTATAAATCATGTGAATAATTGATTAACTAATAACCTAGGTTAATTCATCAATAGAGTACATGACTTGGATTTCAGTATTTGAAAAACCCATGCACTACATTTTTTTTTGGTTTAGGACTAATTTGAACTTGAACCATGTCACCATGAACTTCTACAATCCTTACAATGTACACTAACTCATAAGTGAAAAGAAATAGGGGATATAAATTATATTCTATTACTTATATATGATCATATATGCCCTTATATATTTCAAAGGGATGGGATCATGCACAAATCATCAAAATAAAATAATTATTATATTTCTAAAATCTAATGAAATAAGTGAATGAAATATATATTAAATCAAATATACATAAGTCGATCTTTCCTCATGATTAGTAAATATAAAATTATATTTCATAAGAGAAAATTCAAATATTATAAAATTTATATTAGGGGTATTTTTAATTCTTCAACTTTTATTGATATAATTTTAAATAATTAACAATAAATCTCATATTGCTCAAAATAATTTTATTAAATCCAAAAAAAATAAATAATTTTTTTAAATTTTTATGCAATTTTTCAATTCTAGATGAACCTAAAGAAGATATCAAAATTTTAATTTAGGGATTGTGGCAAGCATAATAGGTTAGGATAGTCAAACACAAACTAAATTGGTCTAAAAAAAGAAATAGGCATGGCTAAGAATTCTTAATTTATTGTCCTATATATACACATATATATAATATTATAATTCATAAATTATATAATATATTATAATATGTAGTAAATATATAATACATATATTATTTATAAGTACCCATGGAGAAAGTGGATCCAAAACATGCACATCCCGTTAAATGGGAAGGTCAATGCTAGTCAAACACCAATTAATGGGTGATGACATATAAAACCCTTTTTAAAAAGAATTATTAAAGTGCTTTATCTCATTCATGAAAGAGACAGTAACCTCATCATACAGGATTGATTCCCCCCCATCCATAAATGAAACTCATATATATATATATATATATCTACCAGTATATATAATGTATATAAATATATTTTTATTCTTATCACAATATATGATAAAAACTCTTTGATATTCAAACGACCAAAACATAGTCAAATAAACTCAGATCCATGCACCTTCGGTTTATTAGAAGGGTACCAAAACCAAAAATCCTAATATTATAAAAAATAATCTAAATTTTAATGTTTTTAATATAAATAGTTACACATTCCATGTGATACAAACTTAAGATGCCCAAGATGTAATAGAATCATGAAAAATACACTATTAAAAATTCAAGGTTTTGATTCATGTTAAAAACCTTAATTCCAAAAAAAACATTTCCTATATTTCTGATTGGATTAAGTAAATTTTAATTTTATTATGAAAAATCAAATCAAATGAAGCCGTAAATTTTAACTTTTTCTTTTGAAATCGGTGATTTAGTTCACTAAATATTAGTTTATCATGGAACAAATATTACAAGATATGTATCTTATAGATCATATATACATTCAATTATGTACATGATCATCAATATATTATTAATGGGTACTAGATATAAAAATATATGATCTTTATGATGTCCCTTCAATCAAATAATGAATTTGGAGTCGGTCGAGAGAGAGGGACCAATGTGACCTTTCTGTTTCTTCATATTCTCTATATAAAAACATAATAGGAGAGAAGAGAAGAGTTCCTCACACTAAATTCATCTAAACTAGAAATAACAAAATTATTATGAAAAAAATTTACTTATATATCATGGTTATACAATGTAAAATTTCACTTTGGTCCCTGAAATGTTATAATAATTATTTTAGACCCCTTCACACGATTATGACCTAATTTAATTTTTATTAAATGTCCTGAACATTATATCAGTAAATTTAAATGAATTAAATTGTTACATGATAAAATATAAAAAACTAACTAACCTGTAATTTCTCCAAATAATTTATAAAACCTTGAGGTCCTCAATACTTATGAGCCCACTTCACCTGATAGTCAAACATCATCTGTGCCCCATCCTAAGAATGTATCTAGAAAATAAGACATATATTTAACATTATAATCATAATAACTTGAGGCCCTCATTATAGTTAGGAACTATTATAACTCTTTGATATGAAATTTAATCTAATGAAATAACCATGTAAATAGTTGATTTATAAGTATCAAAACTGTTATGGTATGAATAGACACATGTATATTTCAAACAATCCATATGTTCTAGTAATAAAAATTCATAAACGATTTTGTTCATTGATACCCACTCATAAAATAATCTTCATAGTATCAGTAAACACTCACCCTTATTATGATCTATATAGATGTGACATGTAATCTCATTAAAAACATTTTTAATTTGAATCTTCTTTGTTGGAAAAAATTAGTTGTATTTAAAAAATTTAGAAATTTTATATTTATTTTCTAATAACATCATTAAATTTGACTAACAAATATAATAATACTAATGATACAAATATATATTTTTATCTTATATGTAAATATCATATCATTTGATTTTAAATTTTCTATTTTTTTCAGATTTTATATTATAAAATAATAATCTTATATATCACAACGAATTCTTTCCTTTTGGTAATTTTTCTACTCTTAGTACTATGATTTTCTAGTGAAAAACCCTTATTATATACATATATTTTCTTATGTAATTTTTTATAATTTCAAATCTTATTAATTTTAGGACGTCACATATTATCTATTGACACTTACATTCCGCTCATTCGTCAAAATGACACTTATGTGTCTTATTGGTGACCTAATATAGTTGTACATTTATAAATTTCATATTTATAATTAACTTTGTGACATTTACATATATATGAAGAACCTATGAACATTTTCATTTTTCTTACTATTCATTAAAAGAGACCTTTACATATTGATGCTAGTGAACATTATATATTCCATGCCTTTACTATTTTCAATAAAAAAAATTCAGTAGTTACTGTTATTTATTTATAGTGATACCTTTCATTTTTCTATATTTCATTCAACTCATTACATGTTTACTCTATTTATTATGTCAATTTACTAGTTTTTCCATCCTGATAGGATTTTCATGACCCTCGTGTATTGAATAATTTGTTGAGTTTTTGATCCATTTTATCATCATCAACCTTACATGTTCTGATTACCATTATGTAACATATTTATCTTAAGGTAAGGACTCTTATGTATTTAATATATAACCGTTGTGTATTTATAATGTTATCTGTATATAACATTTGAGAATTAATTATCTAAAAATATATCAAATTTAACTTTTTCTAGGTTTTATTTATATGAAATATAACGATTTTATATTCATTTATGGATGGTTTACATTGATATTTTTTAAAATGATTTAAATAAAAATATTTGAATAATTTTAATAGGGATTTTTTTATGATTAAATTTTTTCATAAGAAAATACATTTACAATCTGACTAAGAAGATAAACTCATATAACCTTAATAGTAAAATAGACCTCTTTCAATGTTGTGTTATAAAACTAATATTAAATGGATTTATAGGGAGGTTAAGATTAATGTTTCATTAGTTATTTGGGTGATAAATGAAATTAAAATTTTGTATATTAGAAATTATAAAAAAATCTACACCCTTTGGCTTAATCATTAAACCAATAAAATAAGAAAATGTGAACCTATTCCAGTAATATATATATGTTCATGTTGAAAAAGTGTAAATCTTATGGATTAGTATAATGTAAATATATCAATGTCTCATTAAACAATATCTTAGTAGTCTATTTTTTTCATAACATGAGAAGGATAAAGGGTGACTAAGTAAATCCATGAATGCTGATAAATTGATATTTAATAATTCCAAGATATTATTTATATTATGTGGTGAAGTGCAGTACAATATGTCACTAATAGTGAGAAGTTATATTTTATGACATTCCCATTTAATGATATTTTATCAAAAGTCATTACATATATGAATGATGGATACATGAACATATCTCTTTATGTTTATTTTATGAACAACATGTTAAGTAAACTTTTTGTAGTCGATATTTAATTATAGATATTCCATTGGGGTGGTATATAAAGGGGAATTTCTACATAAAATACCAATACATCAAAGGTGCTTTTTCAATCTAAAAATTTCTAATAACCACTTATCCTATAAACTATATACACATCCTTTGTATTTTGGTTACAATAGTCCTTAGGGTTTTTTGGTGATCCTAATAAAAAATTAAAATCTATTAAGATACTTGAGATTAGAGGATTCAAACACTTTAAAATTATTATTTTTGAGTGTAATAATTATTATACTATTTTTTTAAGAATTATCTATAAACTTTCATTCTATATTGATTATTTGAAATAAAATTCATTAATTTGGGAGGGTATAAAAGTTAGTTTTTGTGGAATGAAAATGAATATTTTATGTTTTCTACACAATATTTATAATGGTTTTTCAAAATTTATAAATTGTTAATTACATATGAGGATGGTTCATCATTGGATACAACCCTTTAATGAAATTGTTAATGATTTACTCTATAGTTAATTCATTATGGAATTATCTGTTTGCTGGTTATTCCATTATAGGTCATTATGAGTGATTAAAAGATATTTTAATATGATGGTCCAAGAAGCATTCTAGGGGTTTTTATATGATTACCTTGGGTTATAAATGGAAGATATTGGATGTCATGTGTTAAGAATCCAATTTCATTAACAAAGAAAATTTTATGATCCTTTAACAACTTCAATTTGGTATTTCTATAAATGGTTTCCACTATTTATCATGTTTCCTTGAGATATGTAAATTAAGATCATTTTAATATAATATTTTTTTTATTTTATGAAAATTCAAGATAAAATAAGTTGAAATATTGTTTATGTTAATGTCCATTTACAATCACAAAATAATTTATTTAAAAGAAGATGTGTTTCAAGGGTTTTCATTTATTCTAATGGTCTATTGGGGGTTTTTCATTTTATACCCTTTACATTGATTTATGTCCTCTACCCATGATTATAAATAATATTTACTAGTTTTATGGATTGATAAGTTTCATAATGCACTATATATTATTGTTCTGAGGATTCTTTCTTGAATAAAATAAGGACACCATTTAAAGAGTTTGACTTAATGGAAAAAAGTTCATTTGATGGAAAAATTGTTGGACTTTTTATAGTATATTCCATTATATCTACAAATATAATACTAAATGGAATTTGGAATTTATGAAAATTAATATTTACTATAATACATCTATTTTCAATATTATTTTTTTCATAATTCTTCAGATGGTATAATATAAGGGTTTCGATAAATTTAACTATTTTCATGTTATCAATTGTGGATAATTAATGAGTTTTAGTTGTCATTAGGGGTTAATAATTATTTTCATGATTATAACTCAAATTCATAAAAATTATTTTTTTGGTCGTATGTGATTGAATTTTGAGTTCATTAATGATATTTTAAGGGATGCTTATCAGGTGTTGAGATGAATAAATGATTGAGGTAAGTGTAATACAAAGCATTATTATCTGATTTAGTGTGAAGTATGTAGGTTATTATATATTTTTTAACATAATATGAAATGTTTATATTGGATTTAGGGATGGCATGTGATTTAATTTTAAGGTAATTACAATGTCATTAGATAAAGTGTCAATAGATTTTAGGAATATAAGTTTAGTATTATTAAGTAAACTTAGGTACAGGAAATCAGTTCTCTAAAAAGAATATTAATTATAATTTAAATATAGAAATTTTTTGATAAATTAAAAGATTATTTTATGTGTAGAATGTTATTTTTTATTATGTGATTTTATATCTAATTGGTGGATATTTTTTGGGGGATAAATATTGTGGTAATTTTTTGAAGCATATAAATATATATTATTGTTTTTTGTCCTGATGATAAAATTTATTTGTAGAAAAATATTATTTTTTTATTTAATGAATGTAAGAAAATAATTTTAATGAAATTTTAGATCAATTTTTATTGTGATAAATATCATATTTATTATCAAATAGACCATAGAATCTAGTTTTATGTGATATTCGAGTTTCAAATTTGGAATGAATAAGATTAGAAAATTTATATGGTCTATATTTTGTAGGGATAGAAGAAGATAAATTTGTATAGTATCTTAGAATTAATTTATGGTGTTTATAAGTTTAATTTATTAGTATTTCAAAAAATGGGTTCTTATGATTTTCTTATGTAATTTTCATTGTTAAAATTTTCAATTAAATTAATTGACGGTGAAAAGGGAGAACTCATTAAGAATATCTAAGAAAAGAGTTTATATATGATTTTAATTTTAGGTTATAAAGAAATTGATAATGTAATGGTACATTATTTCAACATATTAAGGATTATATATAAATATGGATGGATGAAGATATCATCCAAATTTCATGTCCATCCTAGAGGTTCTAATTACAATCTATATTTTAGAAATCATATTTAAGTAGTTTGGAAATATTTTATTACATTTAATTCAAATGGAAACAGTTAAAATATATATCAAACACCTACTATATAAATTTAAATTTTCATGGATTTTGGAAATTTTATGATCAAATTTTAAATTCTCATCTTTCTCAATATTATATACATAGAAAATATAACAATGGTAGTTACCAATATTTCACACTATTAGGATAATATAAGACCAAAATTTTTTTTTGAGTTGATTCAGAAGAGGGGTATTATTAAGAAGTATATTTTTATTTACTTGTAAATTTTTTTATTTTTGGAAATACATCTACAAATTTGAGAAAACTACTCTTTGAAATTTCTATATTTGTTTCAATTATATTATCTTATAAAAATAAAATTTACACACAATTCTAAAAAATATATTCCTTACCAATTTTATCCCTATTTTTACAATTTTTTTCATAATTTTACATACTACACTTTGATAAAATATATTTATGACATTAAAAAAATTATAAATATTGTTGAAAACTACAAACCCTCACTCATTGATAATAATGATGCAATGAAAATTGATTAATACTATTGTAAATGTATGAATTATTTAACAATATTATCATATATTAAAACTTTGATAAGATAAAAGTTGATGGAATAAGTCATAATATACTTGTATAATTTTTGAATTATTAATAAATAAGAAATAATGTGTTTTTTATTTTTTCATGAGACTTAAAATTTCAAGGACAAATTTTTTTTAAGGGGGATAAAGTTAAAACTAAGGGATCAACATGTAATATTTGTTAAATAAATTAAATAGTGTTCCTAAAAAATACTAAAAAATTTATAAGAATACTAGTATATAATAGAATAAATAAATATTATTGGGAAAATATTACATTATATTATATGAGTAAAAATACAATGGGGAAAATAAAAAATAAACAATAAAAATACATGGTTGAAATATGCATAATCATGATCTTCCAAGAATATTACTCTTCCAAAAATGATTATAGATAGAAGGAAAATAATATTAAATGATAAATACTTTTTTGAGGATGAAACGAGACGGTGGGTTGTGTAATTATTTGATGGGTAAAATGTTAATGTTGTAGGTAATTATTTTATAATTGATAATGTAGTCATTGAGGTAGTTATTTTGTAATTGATTAAAAGAAGGGATATGTTAGCATTTTTTATTTTATGTAAATAAATTAATTATTTCATTAATATATGTATTTTTTACCTACTTTTATATTATTAATTTTATTTTTAATATTATTATATGCATGACCTAAAGGATATTATATAATCAATTACACACCAATTAGAAATTTGAAATTTTTGTCCTTTATGAAAAAATATGTTCAATTTTAAGGGAAACATGATTTAATATTTTTGTTAATTTGAATAAATATTTAGTAATAGAAAAATTTATATTTTGATAATTTTCATAAAAACATTATCCAATAATAATATAGGATTTTATATGAAATTATTAATTTTATATTCTAAATGTTATTATGTAAAAACTAATTTCTATTGAAACTTATAAAATTTTTAAACATCTAAATGGATTTTCATTTTGGAAATTATTTTTTATATTCATTAACATTAATTTTGTTCTGGTCTCATATATATTTTTAATTTTAAGGATGTATTTTCAAATATGATGGAGTTGGTTCTTTATAATGAACGTCTGACTACATGATTATTACATGTAGTTATTTTTTTAGTACTAATTAATATTCACATCACATCAAAATTATCCATCTACATGAAATAGTATGTGATAATAACATAAAGATACTTGTCCATTCCAAAGTACATAGTAGTTCCCCAAAATGATGAATAATGTTTTATGTAATGATATTATTCTTTAAAACCATGTTCTATGGAAGGATGATATTGTTTGATGGGACATAGAAGATATAGATTCATAGGGGTAGAGGGATCATATATCATTGTGACATATCATAATGGGGGTTTCCCTCGATAATCTCCACAAAGCAAATTTATGAGAATAGACCCGCTAGTTTGAAATCCATATCCTTTGTTTTATTGGATATTACTATCTATGAGTATTTTCATCCATATATAGACATTAATATTATCATTATTTAATTTCATAAGTTATGTAATTTAATACATTGATGAAAACCATGATGACATCTGTGTGTGGTGATGTAGAATATGTTGGGTGAGTTTTGAGTGATATTACCTAAACAAATAATAGGAGAATTTTTTTATCCCCATTATCCCTTAATAGAAGATGATATCATTGACCCTTATACAAAAATATAACTTTGTAGATAAATCCATGACCATGGTGTTTAGGAGAAAGTTTTTTTGAGATTATAAATTAAAGAAACATCAAACACATAGTTTTATGAAACCAATTTTCAAACTTATTTATTAGAGATATCATGATAGAGAGATTATATTAGATAGTTTGGATTTTAAGGTGGTTTTATTTGTTGATACATTTAAATATTTCTCAATGGATTCCAGGGCATATTTCGTGGTACTAAAATTGGTATTTAGGAGTTTCTACCCATTTCCTATATGAAGGATTCATAGAGTGTAATGATTCAATTTTTTCCCTATAAGAATTTAGAATATTGTAAAGAATATATTCAATTCTATGCATTCAATCTGTGTAATATTTCATGTCATGGAGAGGCCCAATAAAGTTCTAATAAAAATATTAAATATATTATATCGTGCATAAACAATATTGCATAAATTTTGAAATAGATCCTACAAAGAGCTTAATATGGAAAATATATTACCATGGTTGATTCCAAAACATGGGTTTTACCCTACTTACGACCTAATATTGGTCTACATCCGACGTTTCATTGATGTAAGTCATTCCTTGTTGTGTTTAATCACATAAATAATTTATTTTATTTTAATTAAATTACTTAACCTCGTCACTCATCCATAAATACCCTTTTATAAAATATCAACAGGGTTATCCATATAAACATGGAATTATTTATGTGGAGGAGGAGTGTTATTCAATAGAGTATTGGGGTTAGAGGGAGATGAAGAATGGATCGAGGTGGGTCGAGAATTTAGCAGCAAACATAGTGATCCATCTTTAACACTATTAAACATTATCTTCAATAATGATCAATCCATAATCAAGGCAGGACACATTATTTGTGGATTTTCACCGTATTCTATTTTCCATGAATGGGTTTAATTAGATGTTTATTCAATTTTATTAATGAAATTTGAATGATACTTACAAAATTTTGGATTAATTAATCTGACAAAACACCCACATTATATTTTTTATCACCCTAAAATATCACATTTACCTAATATTTTCTAAAAATTATTTTTATAATGATAAAGATACTTTTTATATGGATTTATTCCCACCATTCTTCAAATTATTCACTATTTCCCCAAGATTTAATGGTTCAAAATTTTCTTGGTGGGTTTGATCATGATCAAACTCCCAGACTCATGGTTGTTATGAAAATAGTGTGTGGGATGGTTATTTGTAGATGGATTGAGAAAAATTTCAAGAATCAAGTTATTCCTCCATGTAATTGGTATCTAGAGTAGATATGGGAGGCCTGGAGTTGAATCAGTGATTGAATTAATTTTAGATTAACTACCATTGAAGGTTGAAGACCAATAGTCGGATATGACCCCTTCATTTATGGGATATAAACTGGAATATCTATTAGTGATTATGAAAGATATGGGATATTCATGTTGAAGCAAAGGTATCTAAATAACACCAGTTCATGGTGTGTATTTTAAAGAACACATTCCATGTAGTCCCTTGGTAGTGCCTGTTATGGTTTTGGGTGGTGGTAAAGATCACATTCATTATATGACCCATAACATTTATTTAACAAATTATTGTGGCTAGATACATATTATGAGAGTAAATGTGATTGGGAATGGATAGGAGTATACTATAATGAACTGGTACTTAGACATGGCCATGTATATGGGAAGAAGTAGATGTACATGGTCATGAATAGGACCACACGAGTATGCCCTGGGTGACTGATACACATAATATAGTACCTATACATGACATACATTATTACATATATTTCTAAATGTGTGAAGGTGAGGACATGAACATGTTCTTAGGTGTGGTCACACATCATGTGACCCTACTTATATGTTGTTCACTATTCATAAGGATGACCACCTACTGTTTAAAGTTTTTAGGAACAAATATTTTGGACTTTGAGTAGCCTGTCATGAGTATTTTTACACATATAACATGATGGTAGCCTTAATTTAGGGTTTTGAGATATGAAATATGTTTTCTCAAGAATTGAACTTCTTTAGAAAATTCTTGACTTATTGTGGAGATCTGGAAAGATCATAATAGAGACACTTGGGTTGGAAACCCCCTATCGAACTTGGTAATGGTTCCTCCATAATATATATATTCTGAGTAAAACCCATATTTAATAGTAGGGAGAAGGTCCTCTCTCTAATGAGTCCCCCACATATAATGGTGTCTCCCCTCTATCATCTGAGTGTTACCCCTTTTGATACCTAGGAACGAGGCCTCTCTCTACCGAGTTACACCCCCTGGCACACTCAACCATGGACCTTTCATATTCCATGATTCCGTTCCCAAATTCACATGAGAATGATTCCCCTATAAAAAATATAGAACACTGTTTTTTCAATAGGGAGATGGTCATCTATGAGAGATTAATCCCTCTGGAATGTGGATTGAAATTGAATGGGGTAGTCCCTACGCAATGAGTCATGTGAGTCAATAGGGATGCATGGACTGGAGAAACTCCTCCACCGACTGGGATGAGCAGTGTCATTGAGTGATACCTCCCCTTTATATCTTATGTGTTTACATGGAACGCACCAAAGGATATATCACACCCTTTTCTTTGGAGATTACATCATTATTGTGATCCCTCTACCAAAATGTTGACTAGATTGCAAATAATGTTGGGCTACAGAGATGGAACCTTATGGATGTAAAATGAATTATATTTATTATATAGGTTATAGAGGTGGATATACCAATTATTTCTCATTTGGTATTCTTGTTGATCATATTTGGGTTATTATGGTTTTTTCTAATTTCATGATTGGTAGGAATTAGGGTTGATATGGATATTGTTGTGTCTTTTTATTACCACCTTTGTGATTTTTGGGGTTTCCAAATAGAATGTATATACTCACCCCATTATGGTATTTCCCCATACATGTCATGTATAATGTTGAATGCATGATGAGATGTGATGAAACTACTAGATCGTAGTGAAAAATCGATTCTTTGACCATTATTGATGGCCAGGGTTAGAGATCAGGAACTAGGCTGTCAACAGTTTTCCCTTCTTCTGTTGATGGTAGGATGGGACCTCATATTTTATTGTACATTACATTATTCCCATTATTAAATGAAATTATTTTTATGTACTAAGATATATTCCATATATGTTATTACATGCATGGTTATACATTAGATGGTAAAGTGTTTTATTATTCCATTGAACTTTTTCATGTAGATAGTCATGTGTAAGTGTACAGGTATACTAGGCTAAGTCCTCCAATTTTAGTCTATATCATCCCAACACTTATTATGGAACCACAACCTATTAGAGGAAGGATTTTGGTTTTCATACATGATTTTCCATATCACAAACGAACTAGGGTTAGCCCCAAAAAGGTCACCTGAGTCGCCCATGACAAGGCCCAAGAATCATTCTTGATCATTTTGGGATGATAACTATTGTCAGACATAAAGATAAAATCATTGGGAATGATTTATCCCTAAAAATAGTATACAAATAAATAATTGTAAAATCCAAAATAAAAATAATCACTAGAATATGAAAGAAATTAAAACTAAACATACCCCTATTTGACCCTGTGGGTCACCGCTGACCACTAAACAAATATTGCACCGCGACAACTGAATCTGAAGAAGAAGAAGCACCAGAATATATAAAAAGTAAAATCTATAGGTTTGATTAGTAAAACATTGTTGGAATCCCTGAATAAAATTTTTTAGGCATTAAATTAAAAAAATAAACCAATTCTTGCTAGTTTTAAAATAATACATATAAAAATAGGTTATTCTATTCCATTTATAAACAAGTACCCACTTTATCATGTTAAGGAAAAAAATTTCAAATACAAATTAAAAAATAGTTTCCCATTATGAAAACATTTAAGTATAATTAATTAAATAAAAAATTATTATAGAGTAAGTATTATAATATTGAATGTAAATAAAATGTTCCACTTCATAAAAATATATAAAATAGTGGGAAGTAAATTTAATTTTCATTATTTCAATCATGCATAGAAAAAAATGAAATTATTTTTGAAAGAATACCATAGAAAATATAAGTAAAAGATAGAATGAAACATATGAAATAAATATTTATCTTTGGATGGTGGGGTCCTATAATACTTATACCTCAATGATATGGCTAAAAACCCACAATTCATAGAATCTTGATGCACGATCCAACAGAGAGGAGTCTCATTCAATGTTATAATTGTCTCATATCTTCATAAAATGTGTTGTTAGTGTTTTAGAGTCTATCCTCATAGGGAAACTAGCCCCCATCTCTGCTAGACTACCTAGATTACCTGACCTATTCTACCCACATAGGTACCCAGGCTCCCATGTGTTCAATTTCAAATGGTGGTGAGTTATTATAAATCTAGTAAATATATACTGTAACATACCAAGTAAGTAATGAATAATATATATTTTTACCTATGTCTATTAATTATTTAGATAGTGTTTATAGGCTTAAAATGGAAAATCTTGTGCATGGAATACACTAATATTCTTAAAATATTGTTTTACTGCCTTTTAATGGCAAACCCTTTTTAAATCAAACTTTTGAAAATTTTATAATCTCTATTTGTCAAAATAAACATATTCATTATGATTGGTAAATTGAAATTTACATTGGATAAATGTTTGGTATTTTTCCGACAGTGTTCATTTTTTTAATGAATAGTGAAAAATACTGCATTTTACATCAAAACTGCTTTTTTATTTAATTTAATTATATGGTTATGTTATATTTTTAATTGCTCTTAAAGTGTAATCTGAATATAATTTTACCATTTAATCCAATGGCGTTCATTAGGATTAATTTCACTTTTGAATTGGTCAAAAACTAATGTCAAACTATTCATAGATATTGTTTCAAAAAAACCCGCTATTTGTTTTGACAACAGAAATTATTTTTAAATAAATTATGGCAATTGATGTGTTTGGAATTTGGTAAAATGGATTAAATATTTTTAATCATAAGGTCCAAATTATGTAATCAAGAATCATTTGTTTTTTGACATTATGAATAGTAACGACGGTAATTATCTTTAATTATCTTGATTAATGAGTAATCAGGTAGTTAAGGATAATAAAATAATATCATAATAATAAAAAATGACACCAACATGTGTCCTAATGCTACTGGTTGTCTCATGGCCGACCATGGAATACCTTTTTCCAAACGTGGGGACCCCATGGAATCACTTTTGTGAGAAAGTGACTTTTTATCTTTTTATTTTTAAAGAATGTTAAATGTGACAAAAAATGTATCACCTAAGAAAAATATTTTAAATTTTGTCGACATAGATGATATTTTAGACTATAAATATTCATTGTAAATCTAAAAAGATTTCCTACGTCATAGTAATTGTTTCGAAATTTTTAGACTTTACATAAATTAAATTATTTATGACATCATGATGATGCAGCGATTACCTCATTAATAAAGGATTTAAATATAATGAAAATATAATATAACATCTAAGACCTACTCATGTCCAAAACCTATTGGGTGGGTATATTTCGAACCCTTATCACCTTATCCTCGCATTATATCAATGTGGTACCTTTAAAATCCGAAACCCATTTGAAAATAAAGTAACATTTCTTTACTTTCCAAGAGTTCCCCTCCTCTCCTCTTATAAAAGGCCCCCCATCTACCTCCTTACCCACACTTCAAAAGCCTTTGGCTCGGCCAACCCCTGCTCATTTTGTCTCTACAATTCCCTCTATTACTCCTTGAGGCCTCACTTTGGGCATAAGTCTTCCCAAGGAAGCCTTTGAGCTCAAACCAAAGGGAGTTACCTGATTTTAAGGTAATGTATTCACTTGAGTCCTTTTGTTTTATTTTGCTTCTCCAACCCCCTAAACTCTTTTTATTCATTTATTTTGTAACAACTCCAATATCAACAATATACTAGGAT
Organism: Viscum album; assembly: GCA_963277665.1. NCBI lineage: Eukaryota > Viridiplantae > Streptophyta > Magnoliopsida > Santalales > Viscaceae > Viscum > Viscum album. The sequence goes on along the minus strand of OY728132.1, from coordinate 22,805,454 downwards.
GTTTTTATAATAATTATTCAAGCTACACTTACACACACCTACATCTAATGGTTAAAGAACATACTATTTTCGTGGATGGCGAATTTCGACCTCTCGAAACAATGATTGTTCAATATTCTTTTAACACATTCAAAGGTTTCCATTAAGATGACTCTATATTTATATATGATATATAATATTTTCATGTTTTCCTTAAGATTCTGTATTTTTCATTTTGGTCATACCTTTATGGTTTCCATTATGGGTAAACACGATATCTTCATTTAAGGAAGTGCGGACTACCGCCCCCTCAAAGTGATTTGATTCATTAATACCATATGTGGGACGTAAAAAGGATGGAGTTATGATATTATATATGATATTATACTGGAATTATAATATAACTTTATATCATTATGATTCCATTCTATAAAATACGAAATAGAAATGAAAGTAGCGTTCATGCGTACGTACGGATTACCGTCTCCATGAACGGTGCATTTCATTTCATACCTCTAAATGATTATGTAATATTAAAAATGCATGTATATACTGGATATATATGATATATACATCATGATTATAATTCTGGATATAATGGATACATGAACAACTTGTAATTATAAAGGGTTTATTTTTGACTCAACTACCAATGATCGTTAAAACGACCGTTATTAACTAAAATAATTACATAGTGTTCATGACATGGAAGTAAGTGATATAAAAGGAATAATGAACTTGAAAAAGGTTCTTAAGAAAGTAGAAATTAACTCAAGTTTATTATTCAGGACATTAAAGAATGATCGAGTCAAGTCAGACCCGAGGTATGGGACTTCGTCTCAATCTCCTTTCATTGAGGCATATTTTATTTTATACACAACCTTTTTTTATACGGTGTATAAACCCCTTTGACTTTTACGTTTATCCAAATGGAATCTTTTTTATACGAAGTGTTTTACTAAATGACAAAAGGGAATGTTTTTGTCGTAAGTATGATGCGACAATGACTTCTTCTCTACCGTGACCATTATATGAGTTTCGGATTCCTCTACAAGCCATACCTTTTTTTATAAGAAAAATAAATACCATGTTTTACTTTTCTTTTATTTTGGTATTGAAAATGGTTTTCATAATGTTTTTATATCAATGTTTTGTATTTATATCTTGTGATTGAAAGGTGGAAATGTTATGATTCCTTTATGCATGTCTTATGTGATACGATTATGTTGAGGTTCTTGGGCATTATTATGATGAATGGTGGTTCCGTGATAAACTAAGGGCGGGAGAGCCCGATATAGTTCTCCAATGCATTGGGTAATGTGAAGGAGTGAAATGTTAAGGTTTATCTGAAGTGATTTTGGGAATATACTGTGATGGGTATTCCAAACGTAACCAAGAGGGTTACTCCCTACGTAAGAATGTTATGAATGCCTCAAGTTACCTTTATGTCTTATGATTTCAATGATTTATTCATGATTTGATGAGGTATATTAAAGTGCTTATGTTTTATTGGTAATGTATGATTTCATTCTTATGTATATATGTACCCATGTTTCCTTTCCATGTTTTTATATCCCTTACTGTGCTTTCTATGCTCATCCCAAGTCTTTTTTGAAATGTTTTTCATAGGTCAAGGGAAATGTACATGATATGATGATAGTGTCAAGGAAGTTTCAAGAAAGAATCCATGTTTTATTTTAAATATGTTCCATTGATGGGAAAAAATGAATACTATCTTTATGTAACAACTTTGTTTAAATGTGTAATGTAATGCAAGTTTTATGATCTAATTATCTAAAACTCTAAACCTGAAAAGATCATCAATGTGTAATCTTGTAATAACTCAAGATTAAGTAATGTTTAAGGTTTGGGACTTATAGTTGGTATCAGAGGTTGGTTTAGATAACATTAGGAGTTAGAATTCTATTAAATGATTATCCAAAAATATTTTTTTATGGTAAAATTGAAATGATATTGCATTTGAAGATTGCCATGTTGCTTTATCTAAGACATGTTTGTTCAGAATGGTTTTCCACAGAGAAAACATGGAAGCAGTTCTAGGAAGGCATACAGAAGGAAATAACCTTCTGAATCAGCATCCTGAGATGGTCAGAATTGGAACTGAACAGTTTGTTGCAGTAATGGAGCAGTTGACTCAAGCGATTAATGGCGATGGTATCCATACACGAGATCATCCAGATCAACCATAGAGGAACATGTCAGTGGTGGAACATTTCATGAGGCAACATCCCCCATCATTCAGAGGATCATCTGACCCTATGCTAGCTGAAGGGTGGATTAAAGCACTGGAGATGATTTTTGATGTCATGGGGTGCTCATACAATCAAAAGGTTAGTCTTTCTATTTACTGTTTGGAGGTTGAAGCAGATCAGTGGTGGTCGATGGTTAAAAATATCAGGTACGCTAATGAAATTGATGCTCTAGACTAGGATGAATTCAAAGGTATGTTTCTTGAAAAGTATTTTCCTAAGGCTGTTCGACTTAGGATGGAAAAACAATTCTTGGAATTGAGGCAAGAGGAAGACTCAGTGGCAACCTATGAAGAAAGGTTCACTCGATTGGCAAGGTATGCACCAAATTTTATCTGAGACCATGATAGTAAAATCAATCATTTTTACTTAGTATTCAATCCAAAATATCAAAGGGAATTATCTTCTCGTGAGTTTAAAAGTTATGAAAATATTGTTTGATGTGCTGAGAAGGTGGAAATGGAGTTTGCTGATGATCAAGTGTTCTATAACAACCAGCAGAAGAAGAGACCAATGTGGCTGGAGAAAGGTAAGAATTCTTTAAAAAAGTCTGATGGTAAGAAATCTAAGTTTCCAGTTTGTGATAAATTTGGCAAAAGGCATGCTGGGGAATGTCTTCTGAATTCTAGAAAGTGCTACCGATGTGGTAAGATGGGACATAAGGCCCGTGATTGCACTGAAAAAGATCAAGGTGGAGGTAAGACCAAATTTTATTTACAGTTAGTGAATTGTTTTAAGTGCAATGAGATGTTTCACTATGAAAACGAGTGTTCGACAAAGAGCTTGAGTGATGGGAAGCAATTATAATACAAGTAGAAAGGGGTGGTGAAATCCTTTGCAACTACTTCAGCAGATGTCGGGCCATAAAATGAAGTTGTATCAGGTACTTTGTTTGTTCTTTCAGATTATGCCAATGTGTTGTTTGATTTGGGGTCTACACATTCTTTCATCTCTGAAACCTTTTCTGGTAAAATGGGAATACCATCTCAAGAAATGTCTCCTGAACTCTTGGTAAAAAAACCTGGGGGAAATGTTGAGGCAAAAAGAATTTATAATAATCTTCCTATCCTTATATGTGGAAAGAACCTATTTGCAAACCTTATTTTTCTACCTCTAGTAGAGTTTGATTTTATCCTGGGTATGGATTGGCTCTCTATTTACCATGCTAAGATTGACTGTAGAGCTAAAAAAGTTCTTTTCAGAAAGACTTTCAGTTTGTGTACAAGAATAAACCCTTACTGTTGATAACTTATCAAGAGGCCAAGAAACTAGTAAAAGATGGAAATGAATTTTAACTTTCACACATCGTTGAAAATAAAGGAACTGTTCAGATTAATGATGTTCCAGTGGTAAATGAGTATCCTGATGTTTTTCCTGATGAGTTGCCTTGAATAATACCAGATCGGGGAAGTTGAGTTTATGGTTGACTTAGTTCCTGATGCTAAGCCAATTTCAAAACCCCCTTATCTAATGGCTCAAATTGAACTTTTATAGTTGAAGGAGCAATTGCAAGATTTATCAGAGAGAGGTTTCATTCGACCTAGAACATCACTATGGGGTGCTCCTGTTTTATTTGTTAAAAAGAAATATGGTTCAATGAGACTTTTCATTGATTATAGAGCATTGAATAATATCACTGTTAAGAACAAATATCCTTTGCCTCATATCGATGATTTTTTTTATCAGCTCTAGGGAGCTCAGTATTTTTCAAAGATTGACATGAGATCGGGGTACCATCAGATGAAGGTAATGGAAGTAGATGTTCCGAAGACCGCGTTCCGTACAAGATATGGCCATTATGAATTTTTAGTAATGCCTTTTGGGCTAACCAGTCCACCTGCTATATTCATGGACATAATGAATAGAATTTTCCATGAGTTTTTGGATAAGTTTGTGGTGGTTTGCATTGATGATATTTTGGTGTTTTCAAAAAGTAAAGAGGAGCATGAGAGACATTTAAGGGTTATCTTGCAAACCTTGAATGAATATAAATTTAATGGGAAATTCAGGAAGTGTGAGTTTTGGTTCCAACAAATTTCTTTCCATGGTCATATTATTTCTAAGGATGGGATAACTGTTGATATTGCAAAAACAAAGGTTGTTGAAGAATGCTCAAGACCAACAAATGTAACATATATTCGTAGTTTCCTTGGTTTGTCTGGATATTACCGAAGGTTTGTCAGAAATTTTTCACGGTTATCTAGTCCAATGACTAAGCTAACTCGGAAGGGTGTTAAATTTATCTGGACAAATGAATGTGATGATTGTTTTCTGGAACTGAAAAGAATATTGTTGAATTCTCCAGTTTTGGCACTACCTTCCAGGAAAGGTGAGTTTGTTATATAGAGTGATGCTTCATTGAACGTACTTGGTTGTGTCCTAATGCAAAATGATCAGGTAATTTCTTATGCTTCACGACAGTTGAAAAATCATGAGGTAAATTACCCTACACATGATTTGGAATTAGCTGCTATTGTTTTCACTTTAAAAAATTTGAGGCATCATTTGTATGGAGTAAAGTGTGAAATATATAGTTATCACAAAAGTTTAATGTATATATTCACTCAGAAAGAGTTAAACATGAGACAGAGTAGATGGCTGGAATTAATCAAGGATTATGATTGTACAATTCATTACCATCCGGGAAAATCAAATAAAGTGGCTGATTCTTTGAGTCGATAAAGTAATGCTTCATTAGCAATGTTGCATTTGGAACGTGATCCTTTGGTTATGGATTTGATGAAATTTGGCATAAAAGTTGTTGGTGCAGGAAGTTCTTCTATTTTGTTTCAGGTATTAGTGAGATCATCTCTATCTGATAGAATCAAGAAAGCACAGAAGCAAGACAGTGAGTTGCAGAAAAAGGTAGAGCTGGTTCAGAAGGGTATGTTGCCTGAATTCAACATTGATAATGATTGTGTTTTGAGATTTGGGAAGAGATTGTGTGTGCTTTGTAATTAACAGTTGAAGAGAGAGTTGTTATGTGAAGCTTATAGTTCTCCGTTTTCAGTTCATCCAGGTAGTACTAAGATGTATAGAGATCTTCGGGAGTATTACTGGTGGGATGGAATGAAAAGAGATATTGCTGATTTTACTATGAAGTATTTGACTTGTCAGCAGGTTAAAGAAGAACGGCAGTTACCGAAAGGGATGCTTCAGCCTTTACCAGTGCCAGAGTGGAAATGGGAGAATATATCCTTGGACTTTGTTGTGGGATTACCGAAGACATCTCGTGGTAATAATGCAATCTGGGTTATTGTTGATCGCTTGACCAAATCTGCTCATTTACATGCTATTCGAGATACTTTTTCCCTAGATCAACTTTCCCGTTTGTATCTTAAAGAGATAGACAGGTTAAATGGAGTTCCTCTCTCCATTTTATCTGACAGTGATCCCAGGTTCACTTCTATCTTTTGGAAATGCCTTCAGAAGTCGTTGGGTACTGAATTAAATTTTAGTACAACATTTCATCCTCAATCAGATGGGCAGTCAAAACGAACAATTCATACCTTGGAGGATATGCTACGAGCTTGTTCGATGGATTATCAGGGAAGTTGGTACCAACATCTTTCTTTGGTTAAATTTTCATATAATAATAGTTTTCATTCTAGTATACAGATGGCACCATTTTAGACATTATATGGGAAGCGGTGTTGACCTCCAGCTTTCTGGGATGAAGTGGGTGAAAGGATGTTGATGGGACCAGAATTGGTAGAAGATATGGCAGAAAAAGTTCAGCTGATTCAGAAACACATGAGAACAGGTCAAAGTATCCAGAAGAGTTATGCGGACAACAGGAGGAAGGATCTCTTTTTTGAGGTAGGTGATCATGTTTTTCTCAAAGTATCACCATGGAAAAGTGTGATGCAATTTGGTAAGAAAGGAAATCTGAGTCCAAGGTTCATTGGACCGTATGAAATTCTGGAGGGAGTTGGATCAGTTGCTTACCGAGTGGCTTTACCTCTGAGTTTATCTCAGGTACACAATGTTTTTCACATTTCGATGTTGAGAATGTATATGCCAGATCCATCTCATGTTTTGAGTCTAGAGGTAGTTCAGCTAGAAGAGAACCTATCTTATGAGGAACAACCGGTCTAGATTCTTGACCCCAGGGAGCAAGTTTTACCGTATAAGGTGATTAATCAGGTAATGGTTTTGTGGAAAAACCACATGATGGAAGAGGCAACATGGATATCTGAAAATGCAATGAGGGATAAGTACCCCCATTTATTTGATAAGTAAATAAATTGCGGGGACACAATTTTTTAAAGGGGGGAAGGATGTAACATACCAAGTAATTAATGAATAATAGATATTTTTATCTATGTCTATTAATGATTTAGATATTGTTTTAGAAGCTTAAAATGGAAAATCTTATGCATAGAATACACTAATATTCCTAAAAGATTGTTTTACTGACTTTTGATGGAAAACCTTTTTTAAATCAAACTTTTGACAATTTTAAAATCTCTATTTGTCAAAATAAACATATTCATTATTATTGGGACATTGAAATTTACATTGGATAAATTTTTGGTATTTTTCTGACAATGTTCATGTTTTAATGAATAGTGAAAAATACTGCATTTTACATCAAAACTGCTTTTTCATTTAAATTAATTATATGGTTATATTATCTTTTTAATTTGTATTAATGTTTAATCTGAATATAATTTTTCCATTTAATCTAATGGTGGCCATTATGATTAATTTCACATTGTAATTGGTCATAAAATAATGCCAAACTTTTCATAGATATTGTTTAAAAAAAAACCCGCTATTTGTTTTGAAAACGAGAATTATTTTTAAAAAAATTATATCAATTTATGTGTTTGGAATTTGGAAAAATGGATTACATATTTGTAATCAAAAGTTCCAAATTATGTAATCAAGACTCTTTTGTTGTTTTACATTAGGAATAGTAATGACGGTAATTATCTTTAATTATCTAGATTAATGAGTAATCGGGTAGTTAAGGATAATAAAATAATATCATAATAATAAAAAAGGACACCAACATGTGTCCTAATGCTACTGGTTTTCTCATGGACTACCATGGGATACCTTGTTCCAATCTTGGGGACCCCATGGAATCACTTTTGTGAGAAAGTGACTTTTTATCTTTTTATTTTTATATAATGTTAAATGTGACAAAGAATGTATCACCTAAGTAAAATATTTTTAATTGTGTCTGCATAGATGATATTTTAGACTATAAATATTCATTGGAAATATAAACATATTTTCTACATCATAGTAGTTTTTTCATAATTTTTTAGACTTTAAATAAATTAAATTATTTATGACATCATGATGATGCAGCGATTACCTCATTAATAAAGGATTTAAATAAAATTGAATGATCATGTAAAATCTAAGACCTAAACATCCAAAACCTATTGTGTGGGTATATTTTGAACCATTATCACCTTAGCATAGAATTATATCAATGCGGGACCTTTAAAATACGAAACCCATTTGAAAATAAAGTAACATTTTTTTACTTTCCAAGAGTGCCCCTCCTCTTCTCTTATAAAAGGCCCCCACCTCTACTTCCTTACCCACACTTCTAGAGCCTTTTTCTCAGCCAACCCCTGCTTATTTTGTCTCTCCACTTCCCTATCTTACTCCTTGAAGCCTCACTTGGGGCAGAAGGCTTCCCAAGGAATCCTTTGAGCTCAAACCAAAGGGAGTTACCCGATTTTAAGGTATTGTATTCACTTGAGTTGTTTTGTTTTATTTTGCTTCTCCAACCCCCTAAACTCTTTTTATTCATTTTTTTTGTAACAACTACAGTATCTAAAATATACTAGGATGTTGTTATAAGAAGTATTCGAGCTACACTTACAAACACCAACATCTAATGGTTAAAGAACATACTGTTTTCGTGGATGGCGAATTTCGGCCTCCCAAAATGATGATTGTTCAACATTTTTTTAACACCTTCAAAGGAGGAAATTAAGATGACACTATATTTATATATGATATATAATATGTTCATGTTTTCCTTAAGCTTTTGTATTTTTCATTTTGGGCATACCTTTATGGTTTCCATTATGGGTAAACGCGATATCTTCATTTAAGGAAATGCGGACTACCGCCCCCTCAAAGTGATTTGATTCGTTAATACCATATGTGGGATGTAAGAAGGATGGAGTTATGATATTATATATGAGATTATACAGGAATTATTATATACCTTTATATCATTATGATTCCATTCTATAAAATATGAAATAGAAATGAATGTAGCATTCATGCGTACGTACGGCTTACCGTCTCCATGAACGGTGCATTTCATTTCTTACCTCTAAATGATTATGTAATATTATAAATTCATGTATATACTGGATATATATGATATATAAATTATGATTATAATCTTGGATATAATGGATACATGAACAACTTGTAATTATAAATGCTTTATTTTTTACTCAAGTACCAATGATCGTTAAAACGACCGTTATTAACTTAAATAATTACATAGTGTTCATGACATGGATGTAAGTGATATAAAAGGAATAATGAACTTGAAAAAGGTTCTTAAGAAAGTAGAAATTAACTCAAGTTTATTATTCTGGACATTAAAGAACGATCGAGTCAAGTCGGACCCGAGGTATGGGACTTCGTCTCAATCTCCTTTCATTGAGGCATATTTTATTTTATACACAACCTTCTTTTATACGGTGTATAAACCCCTTTGACTTTTACGTTTATCCAAAAGGAATATTTTTTATACGAAGCGTTTTACTAAACGACAAAAGGGAATTTTTTTGTCGTACGTATGCTGCGACAACGACTTCTCCGCCATCGTGACCATTATTTGAGTTTTGGCTTCCTCTACAAGCCATCATTTTTTTTAAAAGAAAAATAAATACCATGTTTTACGATTATTTTATTTTGCTATTGAAAATGGTTTTCATAATGTTTTTATATCAATGTGTTGAATTGATATCATGTGATTTAATGGTCAAAATGTTATGTTTCCTTTATGCATGTCTTATGTGATACGATTATGTTGAGGTTCTTGGGAATTATTATGGAGATGGGTGGTTCTGTGATTAACAAAGGGCGGGTGAGCCCAATATAGCTCTCCAATGCATTGGGTAACGTGAAGGAGTGAAACGTTATAGTTTATCCGAAGAGATTTTGGAAATATACTGTAATGGGTATTCCAAACGTAACCAAGAGGGTTACTCCCTACGTAAGAATATTATGAATGCCTCAAGTTACCTTTATGTCTTATGATTTCAATGATTTATTCATGATTTGATTAGGTATGTTAAAGTGATTATGTTTTATGGGTAAAGTATGATTTCATTCTTAGGTATATATGTACCCATGTTTCCTTTCCATATTTTTATATCCCTTAATGACCTTTTTATACCCATCCCATGTCTTTTTTGAAATTTTTTTCACAGGTCAAGGGAAAGGCACATGATATGATGATAGTTTCAAGGAAGTGTCAAGAAATAATCCATGTTTTATTTTAAATATTTTCCATTGATGGGAAAAAATGAATACTATCTTTATGTAACCACTTTGTTTAAATGTGTAATGTAATGCAAGTTTTATGATCTAATTATCTAAAACTATAAAACCGAAAATATCCTCAATGTGTAATCGTGTAATAACTCAAGATTAAGTATGGTTTATGGCTGGGGCCTTATATATACATATCAATTTAATTACCAAAACCCCTTCCAAATTCTCACCACCAATCTCCCTACTTAAGGATTTCAACCTTTTAAAGTCCCACAATAATGAACAAACCTCTTCACAAGAAAAATATCTCAAATCAAGCATCAAACACACATATCATTTTTCTAAATCATTAGGGCCTTGATCAAGAGGGGTTTTCCACATCCATAAAACATTCTCAATGTTCCTATTAGGTCTCATTAATTTAAAAGGAATAATTTAGTTTTATAAAACACTGCTACCAAACCCTTTTATGTTCCAAAACCATTTAAAGGACCAATTTAAAATCCTAGGAACAACACATTTAGAAAAAAAAATATTGATAACATTGTTAAATAAATAAGTCTACATTTAAGGATTAGGAAAAACATATAATTAAGAAAATAATACCATTTCAAAAAACAACCTCCAATTTCTATTGCATATAGATATTACATAAAAAGAAACTTCTTTTTAAAAAAATAAATCAATTATGAGACTCATGTTAATGGGTAATGAATAGAAAACCTACCTCAAAATGAAGGCACATTGACAATGGAGTCCTTAATCTTCCCTTTTGTTTTCTTTAGTGAATATGATCCTTCGTATATATATGGAAACCTAGAGCCTATGTACCAATTTTCAATGGAAAATATGCACAAGCGGGTCCTTTCATATATGATTATACTTTCATATAACCCATTTTAATTACAGACATATTCATTTTTCATATATAAACATCATAAAAATTAGAAATAATGTGTAAATTATCTCGTACATGAGTGAATATATAGAAAGAGGGAACTTATATATATATATGCTGACCTATATATACGTTTATAAGTCGTCTTTTAAATCTGGAGACTAAAAACCACTTCATGAATTACCAAGATACACTATTGAAATACTAGGAACAAAAATCACTAAAAGATCATAATAAAAATAGGAACACACCATGAGGACATATGAAACCAAACACAAATATAGGCGTGAGAATCAAAATTGTCTGATACTATTCATCTTTAATGGTGAAATCAAAAAAAATCTCAAAGGAGACCCCATATACCCATTTCATGACTTAACACTAGAAAATGGAATTAAAAATGGTACATTGCATAACATATTGTTTGGATAAACAAAATAGGGTGACAGAGGAAAAATATATCTAGAAATGGAATGTGGATTGAAGAGGAGGCCTTTCCATGATACATCAACCAAAAAACCCTAGAGAAATTCTATGAAATTCTTGAAGAAAATAGAGAAGAAATGGTTGGTGTACGTAGTTGGGGTGTATAGTTGGTGGAATCGTGAAAAAAATGGAGGATGAGGGAATAAATAAAATGGATTATAATAAATAAAATAAAATAAAACGAAAACAAAAATAAAAACTCATTTTTTAAAAATAGGGAAACCCAAACGGTTTGCACACGGTATACCAGTCCATGAACAAACCATGTTCTTCCAACTTTACATGCATGAAGCACTACATGGTTTCCCCTAGGATAGCATTATGGTTGAAAATACAATTCTCCAACCATGAATAACTAAATTTTCAACTCAAAAATCCAAATCGAATACTTTCTGCATGGTCTAATAAGATGTGTGAAAGCTTGAACCATATCACATACCCAACTGGGAACCCACATAGGCATCAAATGAATACTAATATCTATTTGGGATAATCATGAAACAGATTTAAAGCCTCCAAAAAATTATGTTTAGGGATATAAAATGTAGTAACACATGATAAATCAAAAACTAGATAAAATAAGACAAAAAATAAATAAAAGAAAAGCGAGGTATTTAGTTGGGTGTGAAAATTATAACTATAATTAACACACTCTCTCTCTGAGAAATGCCTCTTGGCCAAAAGTGGAACAAAACCATGAGTCCAAAATATTCAATAACAACCAAATCCAGTAATCATTGTTCAACCTTTCATATCCAAAATTCAAACCCAACAAAATAGAGGGAAAATTGAAAAAAGATACATGGGGTAAGGATAGGTGTCTCTCCACAATTATGGAAATTACTAACATAGTGGTTGAATGAATAAAAATACTCAATGAAACCACCATCAAATATAATGTTTTTAACCATAGAGACTCAAAAAATGTAATTTTCTAGGACACAATTATTTATTTCACAATACTAATGAATATATAATCAAGAAACACATGAAAAATACATATCTACTGTCATACTAAACATTCTAGATTTCACATCGACAATGTACAACCACATAAATTTCTAGAGAGAGGCCAACGAGATAATAAAAAATCATTCCCAAGGACATAAAACCACATTTGGGTAAATATTTAATGGTCCCCACTCAAAAATTGGAGATAACATATTGGATAGAAATCCATCACACCTAATAATTTCTCAACTATATGAAAGTATTCACTTTGTGACCTATGGCAAGAGCCCTGAAGTTGGGATGCATATGTTTCCCTATATTCAAGAACTAGCATCCTCTAGATAAAGAATCCAGTTTTGATAACACATCCAATTGAACTCCTCTATAGACATAATGAAGAAATTACTTTTGTGGATTATGGATAGATGTCATAGATTTTCAAAATCTACCATACCAGAAACAAATGAGTTAGTGGTCTGATAATTGAATGGAAGGACCTAACAAGGAAACATTCCTAGAACCTAATCATTTGGTTCACACTCTGCAGTGGATGGGGAACTTCCATAATCACTAAAATAAACTATTCCATGAACCCTATAATGAGAACCTAAAAAAGGAGGAGCTTCTATCTAATCGAGAAACACTATCTGTAGAGAAAAGCAACCCTATTCATTGAAAAATTCAATCTTACCCATCACCTTCAGTTGACCTATTCATGCATCCATGATCACAGTAGCATTTTTCCACTAAATTTACCAAATACTAGCCAGAAGATGAGACATTTATTATTTATAACTCAATAAATACTAAATTTCAATGAGAATTGAATGACTACCACTTACTGGTATAGTCCCCTTCCTTCAAAAAAAAGAAAGCATGAACTCTCACAACATTTGAAGTTCCCAAAAACATGTAGACATCCTAAAAATACGATAGAAACTCCACATCCAATAATAGATATTCATTAAAAAAAATGTAATTATTGTGAAATTATTGACTCTAAATCTCTTCTAGGGGTCTTGGTTGGGACATCAAATAGAAGAGTCTCCTTAGAAACCATCCAGGTCATTCTAGGTGGCATACATTAAAGAATATATGGACCAAAACCGAATCAATATCAAATAAAAACATCACCAATTAACTTTTTAAAACATATTTTATGCTTGCAACCTAACACATCAAAAACCAAATAAACACCGAATTAGATCTCAACCTAAACAAATACACAATAACATCCCAAAACAACCCAATAAACCTATTTTAAAAATATATATTTTTCATTTTAAATCAAAAAAAATTTCTCAATTATAATTGCATTTCATCAGATGAACATTAAAATTAAAAACACCAGCTCAAATTTCCCTTCAAACCCACAAATTCTCTTATTAAATATTTATCCTTTTAATAGATCCCATTTTTGATTTCCAAAAAACATTGGAAAATACAAGTAAAATATTTTATTTTAAATACACACCCATGAAATCCTATGAACTATCGAATATGTTTTCATCCCACTTACACTTATATAAAAATGCATATGTACTAACATGAACCTTCCACACACAGACATAGATATATATATATATCTCTGTGTGTGTTTGTAAATATTCACAAGAAATTCCAAATTTCACATATACCATATTTATATCAAACCCAATTATATCTAATTTAATTCTTATTTCAAATTTGATAAACCTTTGGAAATTAAAATCATCTTCAACATCCCCTTTGAAACTAAAAAACCTATATGAAAATAATACTTTGACCATTTTCAAACACATTTTTTCATTCAAAAAACCCTTTTCAAAAATCATTTTCCCTTCAATTTCCACTCACACACACAAAATTCAGACCAAAGAACCAAACATACCAAAATAAATGAAATAGGGAACTGGAGGTCATGCATAGCCCTACCACATTTTTTTGAAGTCCATGCTCTGAGGATGTACTAACCACTAATTGCATATTGAACCATTCAAGTGACCTCTACGTGGTTTGTTATGCTATATAAGCACACTATGTATCAAAATCTCACTTCCACTATCATTACCGCGGTATACACAAGATTTTCATAATAAAAAAAATGTTGACACCATAAATCCAAAATCAAAAAATAAATACTCAAAACCCAATTACCCCTAGTGACATATCCCTCGTCATGAATGGTGGGGATCAGGCATCGACCAATGACCTACCTCCTGAGCCTGAAGAACCAAATATATAATCTATATAAAACCACAGATAATAAGAACCTCCATTTATACAATTTTTACATGGTCTAACTTGGGTCAACTTGGAACCTGTCACATTATTTGGCCAATGACATGTCCTGAGAGGAATTCTCAATCCTCATTGGCTGGAAATTAGTGTTTGGTATCAAGATAAAATCATTCAGAATGGTTTAACCCAGAAAAAAATGCCAATAACTAAATATAATGAAATAATTTAATATAATCATTAACAATAATAATAATGTAAATCCACACATACCTCTTAGTGTCCATGTGGTCACCACTAACCACTAAACCAACATCACACTATAACAACTGAATCCTAGATAGAAATATTACTAGAATAAAAATATATTAATAAATATATATGTGTGAGTATTTAAACTCAGTTGGTGTTCTTAAATAAACTATTATATATTCTTTACCATTGAAAAAAACAAATTCATGGCAGTTTGAAAATAAGACATATAAAAATTTGTTTTTCAATTATTTCGAAAAAAAGTGACAATATTCCATTTTTAAGAAAAACAATTTTCCATTACATTTTTCAAAATAGTTTTCCACTATATAATCATTTAATGAAATTATTTAAAGGATAAATGGTTCTAGAACACATATTTTAACATGGAATATAAATAAGGTGTTCCACATTATAAAAACACATGAATATAAAATGAAGTAAAGGATATTTTTATTATTTCCAATACAAATAGAAAATAATGAAATGAGATTATAAAATAATATCATTGAAAAATAAGTTTAAAAGATAGAAACCACCATGGTAAATTCCTATGTATATAGGGTTAGTGGGGTACTAAAATTATCATACTTCAATGATATAGCGTATAAACCACAAATCATAGTGTCCTCATGCATAATAAGAGAAAGAGGATTAAAAAAAATAGTGGAATCTAATTATCATAAAATTATTACATTGTGTTTAAGATTCAATACTATTAGTGTAATTAGGACTCATAACGTTCATTACACCAAGAATATGACTCATAGTTTGTCAACCTTGGTGCCTCGGATCCAATGTGATCTATTCTGAATTCTAGTGAGTTTTTATCAAGATATCATATACATATATTTCATTTTCTTTACCCATCACCCATCAAACATCTCACCACTGATCACCATCCTTAAGAGAATCCCCATTTCCATGTCACACAATAATTCACAAAACTATTCATTTGGATCATATCACAAATCATGCATTTAACATACATACAATTTTTTTAAATCAAGGGGCTTGGCTCAAGATAGGTTTTCCACATTCACAAAAAATTATCATAGTTCCAAATTGTCTTCACTACATTTAAAGGAGATAATTTATTTCTGAAATCACTATTAACCAACCCTTTTAACTTCCAATTTTTTAAAATGACCCATTGAACAACACATACACAAAAACATTAGAAAACAAGAAAGATAAAATTATTAAATAAGGAATTATGAATTTAAGGCAAGTGAAAGATTTTTAAATTGGTGAGAATACGACTAAAAGGATCCATAACAAATTTCTATTGCATATAAAAAATTTAGAATTATAAAAAAAATATTTTATGAAAATCAACAAATTATGAAATTGAAATTAAAGGGTTAGAAATAGGAATCAAAACTCGAACACAATGCGTTTTGACTATAACAACCTGAATCATCTCTTTTTTCTACATTCATGTATATGAACCTTAGTATATATATAATGATACATATATCTTTGTACCAATTCAAATGGACAAATATATACAAGGGTTTCTTATACAAATTATTATACGTGCATATACCACATTACACTTACACATGTATACATTTATCATATATATACGTATCCGCACATGGCCCTATGTATATATTTGTACTTATATGAGTGAATAAATAAAAAGGGGGGAATATATATATATATATACATTCCTATGAATATGAATGCAAGTATCCTTCAAGTATGGTGACTCGAAATAGCTTCATGGATGAACATGATGAACTACTAAAACACTAGGAACCAAAAATCACAAAAAGAACACTAAAAAAATTTAAAAAAACATTGAGGGTACATGAATACAACCTCAAATGGTGGAGTTCGAACCAAAATGGCCTTATATTCTTCGCCACTAGTGACAAATGCCAAAACATGTTAAAAAAATACCCAAGGGACCCATTTCAAGCCTTAACACCAGAATAGAGAACCAAAAATAGGGTCAACCCCCAACCTAGGGTTCAAGAGAATGAAATTGGGTGACATAGAGAGAAATAGTATTGAAAATGAAAATATGAGGGGTGATATGGCCTTATCTAGATACATTGACCATTAAACCCAAAAAATTACGAAGAAGCATTGGGTTAAAAGGGATCTAGGAGTGGGATGTGCACATGGCTAGGGAGGAGATGGAGGGGTAACATGTATGACCCAGGAGGAGTAGGTAAAAAATAAAGGGGGAGAATGAAAAATAGAAAAATAAAAACAAAATAAAATCCATATTTTATTTAAAAAATGGGAAACCCACACGGGTATTTCATGGTGAACCAATCCATGTTGCAACCTAAAATCCCTAATGAAATAGCATTATGAATCTTATTTTTAGCCCTAGGTGAGTCACATTGTTGGAAAAAAATTCTCTTACCAATCCATAAATAAAATTTCAACTCAAAGAGACAAACCTAATTCCTATCTCATTGTTTAATAAGACACACCCAATCCATGAGACACATCATATAACCACCTAAGAACCTATATGGAAACTTCATGAATACTTCTAACCATTCGTGAAACACAAGAATGTTTTGGAAACCCTCCAAAAATTTAAATTGCATCCCGCCAACTAATAAAACTCTTGGATTCTCAATCACTAGATAAAATAAAAAATAAATAAATAAAATAAAATAGATGTGTTGTGTCAGGTTGTGACATGCCTCCAAAAAGAAGGATTAATGGGTTGGGTCATGAGAAATTGGAATGAAAGGTGGTTCATCATTGGGTCGATGAAGAGATAGAAACATATTGAGGATTGGTTAGGAACTTTAGGAAACAATGTTCTAGTGTTTTGAGTGAGTCTTTTAGTCCAAGAAACTCATTATTTGTTTGGAAGATGACGTATCCCTTAACTAAGAATTTGCATACTATATAATGAACTCTAAAAACTGATAAATCAGTTGTACGATGTAAAAGGTACATGCATAATATAGGAATGGGTCCATTGACTATATTTCTTGAGTAAGCTCCCCAAATATTCTCTTTGACTATAGTGTGGACTAATAATTATCATGACACCTTTGTAATAAGGGATATATATTATTTCAAGATAGTGTTGTGTTGATGACCACATGAGTAACGAGGATGTAGTTTAGAGACCCCTTAATGAGGTGTTTCTTCTAGGTATGCACCAAAATGTGAAAATACTTGTTAAGCAGTGAATGGACCCACCCCTAGTGGTCTAGGAAGATAACCATCCACATGTTGAGTAGTTGATGAATCCAAAAGGATAGGTTAATGGTATGAATACAGTTGATGTAATTCAAAATTTACAAGAATAGATATCACTTATGTTTTTATATATATCCACAACCACAGGTGGTGGAGGATTGTCTCCAAGCAATGATATCGGGTTTTCAGCTAGTGTATACTCTTACTAATCATATGGATGAACTCAAAACCATTATTCATCACTAAAAAATAGTTGGTTATGGTAGTATGAGTGGATGAAACACACCTTATGAGATCACTTCCCAATTTATGGAGATTAATATTGGTCAGACTTAATGGTGAGCCCCCTCCTTCTCAGGTGGTCGTGGAATGGAACAAGCAGGTGATAAGAAAGTCAAGCTTAGATATGGACCCTCATAGTAGTGTTCCAGGTGGTGATACTACTCCAAGGAGATATGTGACATCGGTAGGGACCTTTGTTTGTGACATTCGATGTGTGTTTGGGTAGGAATAGAAGATGGAAACTCCCACTAAGAGATACTATTGTGGCATGGGTTTAAACCATTTGAGTGATTTAGTGCCTCCCAAAGTGGTTAGTATCAAGGGGTGGTCGAGGAGTTCCTTTTCCTTATATGTTCAAGGTCATTTTTATGTTCTATGGTATTTGATTAGTCCCTGGTTAAAGAGGACAGGTCAAAAATGAGAAATATGGATTCAATTAGAAGATTCTTGTGACCCAGAGGCTCATAGGGTGATTTGGGTAACACCAATTCCAAATTAAATATAGTTTCAGTTTTATTAAATGGCCAAATTACACTTTTACATTGTCGTAGAACCTATTTGGGGCCTAGAAAAACCAGTAGATCCCTTTAGCATGGCCCCTTGGTCTAGAGGTTCCTATATAGAGGTTATAAGATAAGACACCTCTTTCAATAGTGTGACCGAACATCGATAGGTGGTAGAGCCTCACATTTAATCCATTTATATATGACAGTGTTCCACAATGATGTTTTCCTTTTATTAGATTACTTTTTTACTATATATGCCATGTTTATTATCACTAGGGAGGGTTAAATTGTACCCAAGTTAGTAATACATTATTTTCATTACTTGATGAGAAGTAATCAAAGACATATTAGTATTTCCTTATATGTGGGAGGATAAAGATGATTAGGATGAACGTATGATTCTAGGGTAGTGGATTCTGTGGGATTTCAGTTTCTTTTGTTGTGGGATAGGTATGAGGATGTATTACTTGATAATATTCCTAGACTACCTCCCTATTGAGAGTTTTTTATTATTTATTTACAAACACCCGAGATGTATCTATATCCACTCTAGCATATCGAATTACCCAAAATAACTATTAGAGACATTAGAGTGGTTGGATGAGCCTAAAATTTTGGGATTTCTAGAACCATTTCTATTTCACCGAAGAGGAAAATAAAAGATTATGGGTCGGATTGCATCGACCTCACTTGAAAAAGGTGAATTCCCAGAAGGATATTCCAACCATGATAATAAATTATTACATTTACATGTCTATTAGTGAAAATTGGTTCTATGATTATGACCTCACTACAATTTTTCATTAGCTCCAGGTTCAAGAGGAGGATGCATCGAGTGTGACTTTCTTGATCCCCCATGGTAGCTTTGAGTACATGGTGATACCATTGGTATACTGGAAACCCCCATAGAGTTAGTAAGAATTACCAACTATATCATTAGACCTTTAATGATTGATTCATGGTAGTGTTCTATGGATGCACCTTCATATACTTGATATTAGTGGTGGATCATGTGATACACTAGATTACAGGTCAAGGCATACTATATGAGTATGATAATTTTTGGGATCTATCATATAGAAAATTTTGGATCAGGAGGTCTACATCCCAGTGATATGTATTCATGAATGTGGGTTAAATAGTGAACCTCGATAATGATGAGGTTTTTCAAGATTGAGGGTTGCCTAAGGGAGTGGCCCCAATAATAAATTATCACAAAAAAGTAACCTCTTAAATTTTGTTGAGTGAGGTGATGGATTATATTATTTCTTTTTTTAAACCTTTAAGTTTTTTTAATTTTAATCATCCATCCAGTATATAATTTTTACCCCCTTAAAACCAACAACATGTTTGGGAGGCTCATTGTTTATATACCAATATTTTGTGACCAGATATTCATTAGACCAAATCTTGATTAATTTTCTGGTGATGGGGAGCATTTAATCCTTATTTAATGATAGATATTGATAACAATAATGTTTAAAAATAGGTTCTGATGTTGTTTTTCACCTTAATGTACATTTAAGAGAGGTGAGTATGTACAAGGATCTTGTGAATTTGATTTAGGCAGTCATGGATATTGTAGTTCATTGTTGAGCTTAGGTCTTCGTTTCTAACCTTTGAAAACATGGATACCTAGGTGCCCTAATGGATGTGGAAATATAAAGGTAAATTATTATTTTTATGATAGTTATACCATGATTAGAGAAAGTTCATTATTCAATCATCATGATTTTAGTTGGAATCACTATGTTGGCCCACTCCATAATGATCAAAGAACATATCCAAGAGGGTAGTTTGAGATCCCTGTACATGTAGAAGGTAGTCCATTTTCATGGTGTTAAATCATTTTAGATAATAATGAACACTTCATATCATGATTATAGAGAAGATAAATGAGGCCTTTGGGACCCTATTTCAATTGTGTAGAGTTATTCTACCATAAACATATGGAAAATCTCAGTGGACAATTCAGGTCCAAGAAAACATGCTTTTGAGATTCACAATTATTATGGGAAATATCATGGGGGATCAAATTTTATCGGTATAGAACCATTTGATTCCATGTATAAGAGACCCTAAAGGTCTTCATTGAACTATTTGGAGCATGTGGGATATAGTTCCGGTGGGTCTAAATTTTTTTCTAGATTTGATTATGAAAGGTGCAGAACATCCAATGATGATTGATTATTTCATTGAGAAATCTAATTCTTATGTGGAGTCATGATAGTGGAATTTTATGTTTCATGATTGGGTTATTAATTCTGAAATATTTTACCTCTTAACCATTTGATGTAATTTTTTTGGGATGATAAGTTATCTCGGAGGTTCTTAGGACCTTCTTCTAGTCACTTTATTAGATAAAATATGGGCATACCACTTCACCCTATGACTACAGTTGTATTGGGAAATCGATGTATACAACATGTTATAGCCATGAAGATAAGTTCATTACTTGTTACATGTGTTGCCTAGGGTGAAAAAGACATATGTGGTGGTGATAACTTTTTGATGTTCCTGGTGTAAATTTGGAATTAGAAGGAGAAGACCCTTAATGGATATGTGTTTCTATTGCGTACATGTTTTTTAATATCAATGGAACCTTTAGGAGTGCTCATGGGAGTGAGATATTAGTATCACCTCTTTCGAGTAGGATTTTACTTCTCAGTATGAATATCCATGTCAGTAGTAAGATTTAAATGACTCTTTTTTCTTATGTAAGAGATTGAAATATTTTATGTAATGTTTTTTAAGATAGGTGCTAATACAATGTGTGATATTAGGGCAAGGAGAGGCCCAATATTGATATAGTATATACATCAAATATATTACAGCATGCATTCTCAAATTTTTAAACATTTATATTATCTCCTATATATATCCTCACGTAGTAAATTTGATAATTTGTTAGATTATGGAATGTTCGTTTTTCCATTGGTGTGAACTATGTTTGGGTGGTGTTCGATATTTTAGGGAAGAAATTTGTTGGACTCAATAAAATAAATAATTTATCTTCTATATTTTAACTAAATTACCTAACAGAATCATCCCTCACGAAATACGCCATTATAAAAAAAATTCTTGGGTTAGTGGAATAACCCCTGGAGGATTTGAGAATAGGAGGAGTGTTCTTCATTAGAAGATTTGGATCAATGCATGATGACAATCTGATTGTGGTGGATCAATAGGTAATCAGTGAACACAACAGAACATATTCATCACTGAAAAAAATAATATTTACCAAATATTGAACCATAATCATGGAAGGGTACAATATTTATTTATTTTAACACTATTTTTATCAAACATGGATTGTAATATTTAATTATTTAATTTTTCATTTATTTATCTTCACATGGACCCTATATCTTTTTGGTTTTATTGATCTGATAAAACCCCCTATTACAATTTCTATCACCCTTGGATATCTAATATAGTTGATTGTTTTATGAAAATTATTGGAAAAATTGGATTTACATTTTTACATGCATTTATCCCCACTATTCTTTGTGATCTTTATTATTTCCCTATAGATCAATGGTTTCATATTATTGTGGTGATTTCATGAAAAATCATACCCGTATATTAATGTGGTTGAATGAAATAAATTTCATATGGTGATTTGGGGATGGATATGTTGCGATTGAATGTAGTGGGTGATTCACCATGGGATTTGGAATTTGGATTAGTGACAAGAGCCATGGCTTCTCATCTACGGGTTACCAATTCTATGATTATCATCCCCCAAATGTCAAAGATCAATATACATATATGAACCCCATCGATTTGAGTGATTAAATGATGGATTATCTAATTGAATGAGGATCTATGAATTTTTAAGGAACATAACTTTATCCCAAAAACATGACTACACAACATGTACTATGAAGAACCCTGGTCGGGTACTCCCATGGTTGTGGCCTCGGGGGTTCTGGTGAGTGCTAAATATCCATGCTATATTTTACCCATATATGTTGTGTGAAACCATAGTGGTTGCTAAGAATGGACTTTGATATTATGTATTCATAGGTAGAACCAGGCATATGGGCCTGAAAATGTGTATACATGCATAACCCAATACTCAGACATCGCCAGGTCTACTAGCACAATCTAAAGTATATAGTCACAACCATATTTATACAAAATGACTAGAAGCATCGAGTAAGGACCATTGAGGCCTAGACACACTATGTAGTTCCCTTACATGTTGTCTTGAACTAAATTGATAGAAAAGTTGTGGGAATATGGGGACATAGTCAATTGTCCAGGAAAAGTCACAGATTATGTGACCCGAGGAACACACTGTGTACTTTTATCATGCATTCTGACCTTGAATATATCCTTATTTGGGACTCCCATTTTGAACCGGGAGTATAATATCATTATATTTTTTCTATATAGAACATGATGATATCCTTCAGAGTAAATTTTGAGTTATTACATAAGGTGTTTCAAAAATGATACATCTTTAGCCGATTCATGATCGATAGTTGTGACTAGGTAGGATCATAAGAGAGATGGTGTGGTTGTAAACCCCATATCCCACCTAGGTGTGGTTCCCCAGTATTCTATATCTACTATGTGGAACCATCATGTTTTACTAGTGTGAGGGTACACTTATAGCATCCCATAAATGACATACATGGATATTACTTCATTTTTTATGAATATTCAGTACATTATAAAAATACATGCATGAAAAGTGTAATAGTTTAGTGTATTTGTAAACATGGAAACAAAATCATCTATTAGGGTGATGGATTTTCAACATATACTATAAAGATCTCCACCTTTAGTACTTCTACCTTAAACCCATCTTCATACCCTGGGGAATGGACACATAATATATGGGGAACTCAGATGCTAAGAAATTGTAAATAATGGAATGTCATAATCAAAACATTCACAAAAGGATATGAAACATGATCATAACATTTGAAGATCATTATCTCTATATTAGAGAATATAATAAATAATGGTAGTTCATAATACATTAATCATAAACAAATAAATAAAATATTATAAGGAAGCATAACTTATGAAAGACATGGAATTTGTGGCATGCATGTTGGATTATAATGTTGTGAATATGTATAAGTACAAAAGGGTGTCATTTAGTTAAGGAAATGAAATGAGGCACCAACATCAACTTGTGGACTTGAATATGAAGTTCCCAGTTAGGATCCAAGTATCACTAAGAGGGGGAGGGGTTAATAAGTTATATCTTTTTCTTTGTAATTTTCCACCTTTTGAAACAACCGTCGCCTCTTGTTAAAGAGTTTCTTCCCTGCTGAACACACACAACCATAGGAACACAAGATTTACAAGGTTCAATACTCAACAAGAGTAGCTACATCCTTGGTATGGTACAGAAAAAATCCAGTACCACACAATCTACTAGAAAACAATCCTTTGATGTGGAATACAATGAGTAGGATATACCCTTACACTCGTGTAGCACATTGAAAAAAATGCAATATTGTGTGTGATCCATCATAGCAAAAATAGGGTAATGAAATAATTCTATGCTTCTTGATGACCTTTCCGGGATCAAATACTTCAAAACAATTCTTCACATTCCTACCTTGAAGCTGGTAGAATCCTCTTGGAAAAAACAGCTTGCGCTCCTCCTTCCACTTGCGAGCCTCCTTTCACTTTCTTGCCGCCTTCCACTTGTGCGCCTCCTTGCACTTTCACGCCCCCTTCCACGTTCGAACCACCTTTATACTTGTGCGCCTCTTTGTGGAAAGAACAACATGGGCGCGCAACCTAAAAATGAGGCTCAACTTGCACACCTAAACCACTTGTGCGCCACACTTCTTCGACATGCACACTCAGAGCTCAAAATATTTCTCTAAGTCTCGATCCTGTAGAAATGAGGAGGGTAGTCTCCTTTTTATAGGCATTTTGGTAACCTGAGCATCACATTCACTGGCGCTTCCTTAGTACATGTGTGCCTTCATGGAACTTGCGCATCTCCCCGGCACTTGCACGACTCCTTGGGACTTGTGCACCTTCTTGGTACTTACGCGCATGTTTGGTACATGCATTCCTTCTTGGCACTTGTGCACCTTATTTCCTTTTCCATATTTTTGAAATAATTCTATTTGAAATATGACTTGCATGACTCAACATACATTCCTGCCTACTGCATACTTGCGCGCCTACTTCTCTCTCTCTCCCTTTCCTTCATAAGGCTTGCATCAAAATTTCTCCAAAATTATGATATTTATGAAATACAAATCAGCAAAGCATCGTCTGGTTTTTGTTCCTTTTACAAAGTGAATTGATTTATCTTATTTGACAACAAAATAAAACACTCTATAAAGGCTAAATCTTCAATCTTCCTTATCCATCTAACTTTGTCCCAACAATCTCCCCCTTTGGATTTTGTTTTCAACCAAGATTCATATATCACTGAACTTTGTAACCTTATGAAATGGATTACTTATCAACAATTCTAAGCCTACGTGAGCTAACTCATTGTAGGAAACTAGAAATATTGACAACCAAAACCATGATTTCCAAAAGTAGTTACTATGACATCTAATAAGTGTACCTCCTCAGCCTTCTTCATAACATCTTTCAAGCTTCTACTTCAGCATTATTCACTTCGTCAACTTTCATAGAAAACAACATTGTTTCCTACAACCACTCCAACAAAATATTAGGATGGTTCACACACATACATGTTGGATTCATAGCTTACCCACAACTCCCCCTTTATGCACGCATCTATAAGGATAAATTTATGAAACAATTCTCCCCCTTGACAACACTATCCGAAGGCAAGATGAGAGTGGGGACAGAAACACGTACCTTAAATTTGATGAGAAGGAGGTTGGACACCCATGTTCAACCTCAATTATGAAAATGGTTCCTTCGGTAATGGTTTTATGAATATATCAGCAACTTGTTCAGATATTGGAACATACTCCAGCCTCAATTCATTCTTCTCCACCTACTCTTTGATGAAGTTGTACTTTATATCAATATATTTTGAATGAGAATGTTGTACTAGATTTCTTGTAAGATTGATTGCACTCTTATTTCCACAACCCACGAGCAATGGTAGCTTTATTTCAACAAGTATATCTTCTAACTAAGTCTTCATCCACATTAGTTGAGTTATAGCTTGAGTAGTAGAAACATACTTAGCATCAGCTGTGCTAAGAGTTACTGAATTATATTTTTTGGTATGCCATCTAACGCAACATTTCCCCAGAAAGAAAACTCCACCAGATGTGGATCTTCGATCATCAACATTTCCTTCCCAATCGACCTCAGAATACCTGAATAGATCAATATTTCATGTTCCATCATACCTGATTCCAAAATTTGTTGTGCCTTTGATATATCTAAGAATTCTTTTTCTAGCAATCAAATGTGATTCTCTAGGATCACTCTGAAATCTTTCACATAAAGTGACAGCATAAACAATGTCAGGTCTTGAGGCAGTCAAATACAACAGACTTCCAATAAGATTTTGAAACTCTTTCTAATAAACTTACTTGCCTTCTCCATCTTTAGACAACATGGTTCCCACTGAAATTGGTGTGGAAACTAGTTTCGAAATTTCCATGCCAAACTTCATCAGAAGTTCCTTAACATACTTTTCTTGAGAAAAAAAACATGATTCTTCTTCTGTGAAATTTTTAGCCAAATAAAGTACATTATTTCTCCCAGCATGGACATCTCAAATAACTTCTTCATATCCTCAGCAAAGTTATCACATGATCTTTCATCATTTCCAAAAAATATAATATCATCGACGTAAACAATAACGATCAGTGAAAACTCCCGACATTCCTTGATGTAGATATTGCTATCTACTATCCCTTTATTAAAATTCATCTTCTTTAAGAAAGTATCTAATTTAGAATACCAAGCTCTCGGAGCCTTTTTTAGACCATATAAATCCTTCTTCAACTTGCACACATAAATTTCATCCTCTCCAATAACAAATCCAGAAGGTTGATCAATGTAAACTTTCTCGTCAAGGTCACCATTCATGAATGTAGATTTTACATCCATTTGAAAGATTTTGTATCCTTGTTGTGCAACAATAGAAAGAAAGATTCTGATTGTTTCTAATCTTTCCACTCGAGCAAAGGTTTCATCAAAATCAATGCCTTCAATTTGTGAATACCCTTTGTAGACCAATCTTGATTTTTTTCTTATTACTTTACCTTCTCCATTAATCTTGTTCCGGAAGACCCACTTCGTACCAATAATGTTGTTGTTGCCCGGATTGGGTACAAGCTCCCAAGTGTCATTCTTCTCTATCTGATCATGCTCTTCATTCATAGAATGAACCCATTCTGGATGCTCAAATGCTTCATTCACATCATTCGGTTCGACTTTTGAATAAAGAGAAGTATGTGATATAGCATTTGTTGTTCTTCTTGTTTGGACCCTCTGATTTTTATCTCCAATAATGTTTTGATCCTCCACTTGCTTCCTCAACCTAGGATGAGTTGTTTGAACTCCATCCTCATCACTTGAGATCTCTGAGTCAGATTCCTCTTCTTGAGTAGGATTAACACAATCTAGAGCATTATCATAATTGTTAACAAAATCTTCTCTAACCTGCTCGATATCAACATCAACATATTACTGCTTTCATTCGTCAGCATTTTTGAAAACTTTTACATCTGAAGAATCAAAAATTCTTCCTGTTTCATTATAGAGGCATCTATATCCTCTTCTTCCTAGAGAATATCCAAGAAAAATTCCAACATCTCCTCTTTGCTCAAACATTCTCATATTTTCACATTTCTTCTTAATAATACTTGGACTCCCAAAGACTCTCAAGTGTTTCATACATGGAGTTTTTCCATAGAACATTCCATATAGAGTCATATCTGAGTTTGGCCTATAGAAACACCAGTTCTGAATATACACATCAGTCCTCATGGATTGCCTCCAATAATAATGAGAAAGACTATGATTAAGTAACATAGTTCTCCCCATTTCCACAAAACTTTGATTCTTTCTTTCAGCCACCCAATTTTGTTGAGGTGTGTATGGTTAACTGAACTCATGCCGAATTCCATGTTTCTCAACATAACTTTCAAACTATTCATTCTTATACTCACCACCATTATCAGATCCCAAATTCTTCACTAAATACTCACATTCCTTCTGTGCTTTCCTTCTAAAACTCTTAAACATTGTTAGAGCATCTGACTTGTGTATCATATACATAACACAAGTAATGCGAGTAAAGTAATCAATGAATGTAATGAAGTACTTATCACTATTTGATGATTTCTTGCTCATTGGTCCACATATATCTTAGTGTATGAGTTCTAAGGAACTTTTTGAGTGAATTTCAACTCTCTTGTGCATTGAATTAGTAATCTTCCCTTTCTCACAAATAGTGCAGCACCAATCTCTTTCTCTTGATAAACCAGGAATATCCCGAACACTGTCTCGCTTTGATAACTTGCACATATTTCTCTGACACATGTGCCCCAGCCTTTTATTCCATAATTTATTTTCATACACCACACTCATGTAACAAGAGTTCTGCACATCTCCAACTTGGAATAGATTCCCTCTTGTATGTTGGCCTCTTGTAACTATATTTCCATCATTTTCACTTTTCACAACAAATCCATTTTTTCTAAATATTACATGGTTTCTCTCATCATAGAGTTATGACACACTTAACAGGTTATGTTTTAGCCCATCAACATAGAGTGTTTTCCTAGATTTCATATTTTCTTTTCCAAAAATTGCTGATCCAACACCTTTAATCCTTAGAGACTCATCATTTCCAAATGTCACTATTCCTTATTTGAATTCCTTCACATTCGTTAGCTGCTTTAAGTCTCCTATCATATGAGAGGAACATCCACTATCATGAATCCCCAAACATTCTCCTTTTGTAGATTTCAAAGCCGTTTCGATAATAAGTGATTTTTGTTCTTCCTTTTCCTTTACTTTCTGTTGTTCTTCCTCTAATTTCCTTGCCAAGTCAATGTGTTCTGGCCAGAAAACCATTCACTATTTCTTTTCAGACTTATCAGACATGTCCGTTTTAGCTTTTAAAAACTCTAGCATTTGAGAATTATTAAGAATCTTTTGCTCCTCTAGTAACACACTAAGGCAACCCTTGGAAAGATTTACTGGTCGATCACATCTTTCACAAGTAGTTTCCAGTAATTGGAACCTATTCTCAACTTTCATACTAGTCTTCTCGGATATCTCTTGAAATTTATTTGGATACCTTCTGTTTCGAAAGGATTGACTCCCCCTAAATCCTTGCATTTCAAAACTTATGGAATAGTTTTAATTTTTTTTTGAACCAACACATATTTTTCTTGTTTCTGAATCCACCACAATACCAGCAGTAACCATAGAAAGAATATTTTCCTCTGAAACTTCAATACTGACCGGAGTTGTGAACATGCTTCTCAACTGAATTCTTAATAGAACTATGATGACCATCAAACTTTTTACTTTTAATCCTAATTTTATTTTTCATCTCAGATTTTTGTTCAAACATATCTGTATCAAAAGTAGTAGATATTTTTCTAGACATAGGATTTTTATGCACTTCTAATTTTTCATCATTACTGAATTTGTCCACATACATATCCTTTCCAACTTTGTTCATATTAGAACCAGTTCCATCCTTCCTCTCAACTTTTGAAGGTAAATTCTATGGACCCATCATTGGTTCATTCTTAATGGAACATTCACCAACTTCTTAGATAGAATGTTTGAAACTAAGCTTAATTTCTTTAGCTTTGGGAAGTTTTTGTTGGAACAGTTCAAACTCTCCTTCTTTTTCTTTCAACTTTACTTTAAGATGATCATTACGATTATTTTCATTCTCAAGATAATTATTCAAATCATCAATCTCCTTTTCCATCTTGATTTTCACCTCAGGAAAACCGTGTTGATTGTTTAATGTTGAAATTTCATATATCAACTTTTTTTTCCTTCTCAAGCCTTCTGATCTTCCTCAAACATTCTTTCAACTATTTTTTCAGATGATATTCAAGTTGAGTTTCTTCTTCTTCAGAATTGTTTCTCCCGTAATATTCATTATTCAGTGCCGCAATAAAGGTATTCTATCTATCTTTCTCAGTATATGATTTCTCATATTCATCTTCACTATTTTCTTCTTCATCTCTAGATAAAATGTTTCTTCTTTATGATTTGAATTTATTTTATCCTTACCCTTTGAAAAATATTTATCTGTGTCAGTTTGTTTCTTCTATGAACTTATTGTTCATCTCTCATCATTATCACTATCTTCTTCTTTATTCTTTTGAGGACAGTTATCTGCAAAGTGACCAACATCTCTACATTCAAAACATTTCAAGGGAAATTTCCCTTTGTATTTCCCTAAACCTCTTTTCACATTTTTAGAAAACAAGGATAAAATTTCATCAAAATTTTTACATACCATATCTTCCTAATCAGATTCACCAGCATCATCTTGAATAAGAGTCTTCTTTGACTTCTCTCTCTTTGAATATTGAATGACATTTCTTTATCTGCTTTTGTTTTGGTCTTCATAGTCTTCTCCCTTCTCATTTCTTATGTAATAAGAGTACTATGAAAATAATCCAGAGATAATGTCTCAGGGTCTCTGTCTTCCAATGAAGACACTTTAGCATCAAATTTGTCTGGAAGAATTCTCAAGATCTTTTCGACAACAGTAGAATCCTCCAATGTTTCACCAAGAAATCAAATTGTACTGACAATATCATATTTCCTGGTAAAGAAATCCCCAACCAATTCAGATTCTCCCATTTTCATGTCTTCATACATCAGTCTCAATATTTATAGTTTATCCTTCTTCACTTTTGTATTTATTTCATAGATGTTATTCAGTTTTTCTGAGATTCCTTTGGCTGTAGCAACACCTTTCACTCTTAAAAATTCACTCTCATAAAATGATGAGAGTAACACATTATTAGATCTTCCATCATTCTCAGGATTCTTATTATCGATAGGAGTAAGAGGAACCTTGTCATAAATAGCATGAAATCCATCTGTTGTAATTTCAAGAACTTCATATCCAAGAGAAATAAGATAAGACATCATTTTGTCCTTACAGATGTGATAATTCTTTCCATCAAAAATCGGATTCCCCTTAATGTTCACGTAATTTATATTCTCCATCACAACTACTATTCAACCACTTCAGAAAATAATAAACGAAGGGAAACTATGCTCTGATACCAATTGAAGTTCCTAGTCAGGATCCAAGTATCACTGAGAGGGGGAGGGGGTGAATCAGTGATACCTTTTTCTTTTTAAGTTTCCCCTTTTTGAAACAACCTTGGCCTCATGTTAAAGAGTTTCTTCCCTGCTGAACACACATAACCACAGGAGCACAAGATTTACAAGGATCACTTCTCAACAGGAGTAGCTATGTCCTTGGTATGGTACGGTAACAATACAGTACCACACAATCCACTAGAAAACAATCCTTTGATGTGGAATACAATGAGTAGGATATACCCTTACACTCGTGTAGCACTTTGAAAACAATCCAATAGTGTGTGTGCTCCCTCTTAGCACAAATATGGTAATGAAATAATTATGGGATTCTTGATGAACTTTCCTGGATAAAATCATTCAAAACAATTCTTCACTTTCCTACCCAGAAGCTGGTAGAAACCTCCTTGAGAAAACAGCTTTCGCACCTCCTTCCACTTGTGCGCCTCCATGCACTTGCGAACCTCATTCCACTTGCGCGCCTCCTTGTACTTGCACACCTCCTTCCACGTGTACACCTCCTTTATACTTTCATGCCTCTTTGTGGATAGAAAAGACATGTGCTCCACCTTTATAATTTCACGCCTCTTTGTGGAAAGTACAACACTTGCGTGCCACCTAAAAATGAGGCTCAACATGCGTGCCTCAACCACTTGCACGCCACACTTCTTCGACTTGCGCGCTCAGATCTCAAAATATTTCTTTATGTCTCGAGCCTATAGAAATGATGAGGGTAGTCACATTTTTATAGGAATTTTGGAAACCTGTGCGTCACATTCACTTGCGTGCCTCCTTGGGACTTGCGCACCTTCTTAGTACATGTGCGACTGTTTGGTACTTGCGCGCCCTCTTGGAACTTGCACACCTTCTTTCCTTTGCCATAGTTTTGAAATAATTCTATTTGAAATATGACTTGCGTACCTCTACATACTTGCACACCTACTACATACTTTCACACCTACTTCATTCTCTCTCCCTTTCGATCATAAATCTTTTAACACAAGTTCTCCAAACAAATGATATTTGTGAAATACAAATCAGCAAAGCATCGTATGGTTTTTGGTCCTTTGACAAAGTGAATTTATTTATCTTATTTGACAACAAAATACAACACTCTGCATAGGCTAACTCTTCAAACTTCCTTATCCATCCAATATGGTCCCAACAGCATAGAGGTCCATTCATAAAATTGTGAACATGTAATTGGATTTATGCATTACCTCATGTGTGTGAAAACCAGTCCATGAATCAAATTTTGTACATATAATCAGGTTCACACATTACGTAATAGACATGAAACTAGGTCCATGTATATCATTGTAAACAAGTAATTATGTTCACACCTAAAATTAAGAACACATAATTTGGGTCAAACATAAACATAAGGACATGCAACCTGGTCTATGTATAACATTTTTAACACATAATAAGGTTCATTCATAACATTGTGAAGATGTAATCAGGTTCACACATAAACTAATGGGCATGTAACCAGGTCCATGCATAACATTATGAAATTGTAATCATGTGAATCCCTAATATTTACACCCATGAGTCATCCATCATTACCCAATACATTGAATGAGAGATATTGTTTCCACCATTATCATAATAAAATCATTCATATATGTGTGATAAGATAGTAAAACATTCATCATATCATGACAAATAAAAATACATAGCATTTATAAAATCAAATCATAATCCCTGAAATGAAATGGGTATCATTAAAATTTCATCACATACAATCCTATGGAAAATAGATATGTTTCTTTACTATTTCATCAAAACCTAACCCATAATGAGAAGTGGGTTTCATAAACATATAACCTATGAAAGGGAAACAAACATCATAGAGACCATGAAACTAATAATAACTCATTCATAGAAAAGATATGAGTGAATCATTTATATAATTCCATATTAGGTAATGAGTAACATTAATGGATGTCAGCTTATATGGGAAATAATTTTGAAACATATTTCCAAAACATTTCTTAAGGAAAATATTCTTTCTTCTTTGAAATGTACTTTTTATAATGTAAATCCTTTTTAAAACCTTTTTTTATGAGAATATATTTGAAAATATATAAAAAAATATTTGAAAATAATAAAACATAAAAAATACTTTTTCTTAAAAATTTTCTTCAATGATATTTTGAAAATAAATTTAAAAACATTTTAAAAAACCTAGTTTTAGAATATATTATATTTCTGACTGAAGAGAGAGACGGTCAGATTTTACATAAAAACATTATTTTAATCACCAAAGTGTGGAAAATGGTAGTAACACATGAGGATATATCGAATAAATAGAGTGGAATGAAAATCATGAGTTTTCTAGATAAATGGATCATAATAGTACATAATTGTAAGAATAAACCTAAAAAATCTTTAAAAGAGGTGTGATTACCATGATAAACTTGTCTAACTTGGTAACTTGGGATCAAAATCACTATGTATGAAAATTAAGATATATAAAGCTTAATATATCATTAAAATAAGGAAATTCAAGAAATAGCCTGTAAAATTGAAGTATAAACACCTTGAAAACAAGTTTATGACCATAAAAAACATGAGTCTTAACGAAGGAAAATTGAGACAATACCTTTTTACCGATTTGGTAACTTTTGAAAATTAAATCCAATGAAAAAAGGATTATAATATATAAATTTGAATAAAAATAATTTTAGGTTTAATATAAATATAATTAAATCATGCTCAGTACATACATCACACAAAAATAATGTTTTGTGAACCTAACTTGAATCTCAAAGAAATTAAAAGTGATATAAAATCCACTTACCTAGTGTCTTGACTCTCTTTGTACTCATACAAGATTCCTGTACAATAATTATAATTTTTTATACATATTTTACGCAATATTTTTCTTATATATATTACTATATATGGTTTTATTATGACCTTATATTGACCTATTTTTAATGAACTAATGTTATAATTTAACTTTGGGTAGTATTCACTATTTTCTTCACATGTGTCTAAATTTTTTATATCATGGGTCCTTATATATATATTAATAATATATAATATAAAAATGATAAAAATTTCAGGTATATAAATAATATTTATATTATAATAATTTATATCATAATGAAAATATGAATAGAGTACACCATTCATATACACAGTATGTCGTACGTACACATGAACATTATTTCAGTTTTTATTATCATATTAAAATAATGTTTATAAATGAAATATGTATATATAAATATGTGTGTATATATATAATTATTCAAGTATCATGAATATCTAATATATATATATCTTATAATGTCATTAAAATCATCCTTAATACATTCCTTGTGGTGTGTAAATTAATCATATTGGATTGAGGGAGCAGTAGTCCACACTTCCTCAAACGAGATTACAGTATTTCCACCTAATAGAAGTAAAATCGTATTTGATGTAAACAAATATGCATAAATACATAATGAATATACTATATATCAAATATAAATATTTTTTTATCATAATGGCTTATATGATTGGTGGTAAAGAAGAAAAGAACAATCGTCATTTCTTAAGGTAGTAGTTCATTGTACACATAAACAGTATGTTCGATATCCATTAGATGGATGTGTGTGTAAGTGTAAGTATAGAGATTTTAAAAAAAGTTACTATTATATGTATTACACTTTTTTCCACACATTAATGTAATAAATATTGTGGTGTGGTGGAGATGGAAAATAAAGGGAATGATCTTAAGAGATGACATTACCTCTAAATTAGGTAACTCCTTTTCGTTTGTGAAAAAATTCATTCATGAGAGGATTTAGGCATTAATTGAGTCTTAAATTTATAAGGGATAATTTTTGGGAGTATATGTAACACCCCGAGATTTTATGAAAAATATTCTTTTATTTTCATTAATGTCTTGTGTTGTGTGTTACACCAAGATTACCTTGCGCTATACGTAACAATATTCTTGGATCGTGTTACACACAATTTTGATAATAGTGATTTTACCCAAAATTGAGTTTATATATATATATTCAATGTATAAATGAAATATGGTTGGATTATGTGATACGAAAAAACGGAGGATTCTTGCACAGCACGCAACCCTGACTTGGCTTTCATTACACGCAATCGCAACATTCCTCGATAGCGTGTGTTGTACGGAACACCGGGTTTTACTAAAAAACAATATATTATTATAATATTATTATGAACTAGCCGTTATGAATAGTATTAACTAAATTTTGAATCTTATAACATTATTATTCTTCTTACACATTTTCTAAAACATTGTATAAGAACAAAATAAATTTTTCAGGTAAAATAAGTATTTTTAAAAAAATGTTTTTTTTACCGCCTTTTGATGGCGCACCCACTATAAATCTAGTTTTTGACATGTTTATAAGTTCAATTTGACAAAATAAATGTCTTCTTTTGAATCATGAAATAAAAATTTACTTTGGGTAAAG
Source organism: Viscum album (assembly GCA_963277665.1). NCBI lineage: Eukaryota > Viridiplantae > Streptophyta > Magnoliopsida > Santalales > Viscaceae > Viscum > Viscum album. The sequence continues at coordinate 22,770,245 of OY728132.1, read as the reverse complement.
TTTTCATATTATTCTGGTAACTTTCATATTTTGATTAATAGTAAAAACACGCTATATTTTAATTAAAAACAACTTTTTTCATCGCAATAATTTATATGGTTAAATTATAATATTGAATGCTTTTAAAGTATAAATAGAATATATTTTTACCATTTAATATAATGCATTTCATTATCATTGATTCTACCTTGAATTCGTAGGATAAATCAATTCAATCTTTTGCAATGTTTTAAAGAAAAACCTATTTTCTTTTGACAACGGGATTAAATTTAATTTAATTTCTGAAAATTTTTTGTATTGAATTTTGAAAAATTGATTCCATATTTTGAATCAGTGGATCCAAATTATTTTAATAAGATACTTTTTATTTTTGGGAATTATGAATAGTAACTACGGTAAATTTTATTTACCATAATTAAAGGTAAATCAGGTAATTGAGGGTAAATATAATATTATAAAATTACCCTAGAACATGTCAAAATCCTATTGGATGACTAAAAGTCGACCCATATCACCTAAGGGTCCGATTAGATTCATTTAATAGCCTTTTGTCCATGAAAATAATTTAATTATTAATAAAACCAAAGAATGTGACAACATGTCACTTTCTTAAATCTTATAAGTATAATAATTTTAATTTAGTGATAAACTTCATGAAACATCGAACATGAATTGTCTCCATAAATCTAATACAATTATCTACATCATAACAATTTATTTAGAATTTTTAGGGATTAAATAATTATCATTTATTATGACACAATGATATTGCAGTAATTGTCTTATTAATGAAATATTGACATAATTGATGTTATAAATACCAATATAAATGTAATTTAAGAATTTTTATGAATTAAAATAATTTTATAGGTTAATATGACATGTTATAATTGATTTAATTATCTTTTTTTGATCTAATAATTCTGTTACGATTTTCACAAAAATCAATTACTAAATAGTGTCAAAATTGACAAAAAATAGTTTTTAAAACAAATATTATATTATTAATTGTTAATTTATTCCTAAAAAACTAATGTTCGGCCAAATTACTTATAGAAGGTTATATATATTAATAATAAACAACTTGGCGTTTGTTTGGATTTTTATAGTAAGTTTATTAACCTTATAGTATAAGAACACAAGAAGACAAGGTAAAAGTAAAATTATTTAACTTAATGTTAAATCTAAATGATAAGGTTAAAATAGGAACCTAAAATTGGATAAATTATATTGGATGAGAGGATTTCGACCCATACCCACCTTATCTTCGAAATAAATCAATTTTGAGCTATTTAAAACCGAATTTGGCTTTATAATAAAATAATATGTTTAGTTATTCCAAAGGTGCCCCTCTCCTCCCTTATAAATGGGCACATCCTCCTCCATCTTCCTCACACCACTTTGAGCCTTCAGGCTCGGCCAAAACCTGCCAATTTATCCTCTCAACTTCCCTAGAAACATCCTAGAGGTTCTGGTTTTCTTCAAAGACCTATTTTAGTACCCAAAAGGAGGTCTCAAAGAAGCACTTCAAAGAAGAGGTAATGTACGTTACCGATTCTTTCATCTTTATTTCTTCTTCCACTTCTTCTTCTTAGGTTTTTTCCTTATGAAGTAATAACATAAGTATCACTTATATACTGATATGTTATTATAATTATGAAACAACCTTATTTCACCATCTATCCATCCTACGGAAAACGAAATCACCGCGCGTGCGTACGTACGGAATACCGTCTCCACACCGTGGTGTAATCTATTTTCCACCACCACCTTACTTGGATGGGTATAATGGTGTACATAATAACAATATATGATTATTGTAAAGTGATACTGATTATGAAATATTATACATACAATCTAATATAATTCCACAATCATGAGAATGATATCATCGCTCGTGTGTACGTACGAACTACCGTCTCCACGACGCGATGAGATTCATTCTCCACGTTAACCATTCATGATTGATTATAAAGTATATATAATAAGTAATAATGAAATATATGACACAATAATGATTCTAGATTTATGTGTATATATATTTTTTTCATCTACTTAATTCCTTTCTACTCAATAAGGAAAAGAAAACAGCTTTCATGCGTACGTACGGTCTACCGTCTCCATGAACGGTGTATTTCTTTCCATTTACTGATCTATTATATATATATATATATATATATTCTGAATATATATTTTATATAAATCATGTTTTATATTCTGGAATTAAGTAATCATGATCCAAGTAATCATATGAATAATTACAAGCCAAAACACGGACGACAAATGAAACAATTTTACCGAAAACGCTCTTTAACATGGAATTTACAAAAGAATGGGTAATATAAAGCCATAAGTGAACCATATATGATATCATAACAATGAGTATGATTTTGGAATAAGTCAATGACATTATTTAAATCATTATACAGGAGGTTCAGAATCATACGAAGCAAATCGGACCTAAGGTAAGGGAAATATCACAATCACATTTTTATCTGAGATTGTTTATACATTGACATTTACTGGGATGTATTTTATCATCCACATCCATGTTTCCTCAATATGTAATATTATTTCCATCCACCTAAAATTGGTTTAAATCCAATTTTACCCTTCGGTGAGTTTTTAGTAAATGATATGAAAGGAATCTTTTGTCGTTTTTCGTATGAGGTACTTTTTGACTTTTCCAACAAAAGTAAGAAGAATTATTTTTAACTTATACGGCATGAATGTATTTTTAAAACCTTATTTCCAAGAGGCTTCCTTAACATGTTTTCATGTTTATTTTTAAACAACTTTTTTTAGTTTAGAATTGTATGACATGTTAAGAAAGGAAAAATGTTTTTGAAGTAGAAAGGATATTTTCCTCAAGAATGGAGTTCAAGTGTTTTATCAGAATTATTTTCCATCTAAGATAATAAAGGGTTATGTTTCTATCCCTATTATTACATTGATTTGATTATGTTGTGATGGATTTATATTTATGAATTCCTTTATCTTATATGAATTTATGATGTCACGATGTTTAAGATTCCCATTTTTATTAAAAGGGTTATGAAATGATTTATGATTTATGATTTTGTGGAACACATAAGAATGGTATCATTATGAGATGGGTGGGACCTATATCTCCCTCCAATGCATTGGGTAAAGATTTTATATCTCATGAGATAGACATGGCTGGAACGGTAGGTTATACCGGTTCAGTGAAACAGGACTGAAACGAGGAGTGAACTCGGCTCAGAAAGGGACTTTGTCCACTAAGATATTCTTGGAAATGAGTCTTGACTATTAAGAAATGATTCACTTTGATTATGTGTGTATGCCAAAAATTTTCATGTTTTATGTTATGATTATTGGGATTACATTTCACTACTATGATTTATCCCATGTTATGAAATTATGATCTCTTTTGCAGGTTAAGATTTCCAAAAGATATGATCTTATGAATATAACATGATTGATATTTCTTTTTTTTACCCTTACTGGGCATTTGAGCTCACCCTTTAATGTTTTCCTTTCCCCAGGACATAAAGAAATGATTTAGGTTTAAAAAAATAAGATCTTTATGGGAGATGTTGAAGATCTTTCACCACAATTAGAAGATTATATTCCGAGTTTCCAAAGACACTAAACTATTACAGTCCTTGTGTGTGTGTTTTTGTTATGTACTAAGTATTCCGCAAAAGTAATGTAATGTCCATGTACGTTAAGCTTCAGGTCTTTACAGTTGGTATCAGAGGAAAGGTTTAGTCAACCTTTGGAAACCAGGATGCGAAAACGTTAGTGAGATCCCTAGAGATATTTTAAGGTATGTCTAGGGATGTCCCTAAGGATAAGTATATGTATAGGATACAGTCCTAGAACTATGGTAACGATCATAGAATTTAACCTAAGATGTTATAAATTGAGGATACTCCCCCTTTATTATGTTGTTTTCCCTAGCATGATTTTTTCCTCTCACACTATTCTTTTTGGGTTTTGGACAATGGCTGGAACCCGAAAGAACCGTGTTGATCAATGCAATGGACAATGAAATGAATGTCCTACTGAACAAACAAATATTATGGGAGATGGAGTGCAAAATCTTATTTCTATACTTACACAAGCTATGAATCATTCTGGACTTCCAAATGAGATGAGAAGGGAACAATATTCTATTGAGTACTTCATGAGGAAACGTCCACCTTCTTTCAGTGGGTCTTCTGATCCACTTGTTGTTGAACAATGGATCGGTACTACTGAAAAGATATTTTCAGTTCCTCAATGTTCTGAACATGATAAAGTCATCTTAGCAGTATATTGTTTGGAAGGTGAAGCTTATCAATGGTGGAATCTTATCAAGAATACGAGGCAAAGAGATGAAATTGAGTCCATGGAATGGGATGAGTTAAAGAACTTATTTTTCAATAATTACTTCCCTCGTATTCTTCGAACAAAGATGGAGAAGGAGTTTCTTGAACTAAAGCAAAAGGATGATGAATCTGTTGGTATATACGAAGAAAATTTTACAAGGCTTGCAAGGTATGCATCTGGATTTATCATCCAACCTGAAAGTAAAGTTGATCGATTCTTCAGTGGCATAAAACCAAATCTTCGAAGGGAATTAGCTATAAGAGACTCCAGTAGCTATGATGAAATTATGTGTTGTGCTATCAAGGTAGAAATGGAAGTTGGTGTTACTTATCCATCTCATAGTTTAGACAAGAAATGAAAGATGGAGTTCAAGGAGAAATCTCAGAATAATGGTGAAAAGAAGATAAATGTTTCCTTATGCTCAATGTGTGGAAAGAAGCATGGTGGAGATTGTCTTACGGGGACTAGAAAATGTTTTAAGTGTGGAAAAGAAGGTCGTCGAGCAGCTGAGTGTTGATGTAATGGAAAAAGGGTTTTTAATGATGTGAATAAAGAAAAGACTACAGAGGATACACCAACAACACTTTAATGCTTCAAGTGCAAGGAAATGGGGCATTATGCTAATAAATGCCCTAATCCAAGGGTTATTGGTGATCGACATGAGAAACCACTTAAGGCAAAGTACAAAGGGAAGTCACATGCGATCACTATTGGAGATGTTGAATATGACAATGATGTGGTGGAATGATTAAGTGTTTATGTAATGGGATTCCAGGATAATGTTGTATATTATATTGTGGAATATTGAAATATTTATGTCTTGGTCTTTTATGGTTTTCAATAATTTTTTGGCATCAGTAACCATGAAAAGTGATTGAAATATTTTTGGAAAGCAGATGATATGCACATAATTAAGGGATAAATAGAATCTAATATGTTTGATAGTATTCATGAGCTCATGATTGATATAAGGACTAAGTGATATCATGGTTTGAGGAAATAGAATTTTGTGTATTTTGGTATGTGGAAAGTGTTAACTTTTAACTGCATTCATGTTTTCACTATGGTTCAATGGGTATTCATTTTTCAAGAGAATACATGATTAAGGCCTTTGAATGTTTGGAATGTGACCAACAAGACATATCTTATGATATATGGGGATCAAAGATGGTATTAAATCTCTGGTAATCGTTTTCACTATATTATAAGAGTGGATTGAACTATTATGGATAAGCCTAAAGATTGGAATGGATTATGTTGGACATAAGTTAGTATTGTTTAAGGATAAAACTTGTTTTTGATATTGTTGATGAGATGTTATAGTAATATAGATTTAGAAAAAGGACAAACTGCAGGACGGGCAACAGCTCATCGTGTCGGTAAAGGCTGTGGGAATCGAACCCACAACCGAAGTGTGACTGGCCTTTATCGCCTACCACTGGCCAACAGGAAGTCCCTGGTTAGTAGAAAATAGTTTTATTTTATTAAGAGGTATGATATATGAAGTATAAGTTCATTTTTGGAACCATATACGATTAATCTAACCATAAGATGGACTTAAAAATTTTGCTAACCTTTTGTTTGAAAGAGATGGAATGACCCATCATTCTATCACATGATCTGCTAACACATCACGAATAACAAATTCAACTTCATTTCTTTAATAGATGAAGTGGAAATTGTCCAAATAATGACAAACGGTGAGACAATACCAAAATCATGAAAGTATTTCTTCTAATTCCAATTTCATCAACATTAGGGAAATGATATTGAAAACCAAAAATGTTGTCCTAGTGCTCTTATATCTGATGAATTAGATGGTACCTCAGATCGTCACAAATTTATGGCTTTGTGATTGTTGGCTTTTCCATAGCCATGTTCTCTACCACTCTCCATCAGAACATGATGGTTAGATTTCTCTTCCATATCCATATTTTCACCTATGTGGAAACCCAGTGATTAGTTTATTTGGGTAACCGTTATGTTTCATACTTTTAGTTTTAAAGATTGGTTTTGGTATTCCTTTTTACGATGTGGGTTTCTATTAATGAAACTTTCGAATAGTAAACCATTTATAACCCTGACAAATTTCGTGGGCGAAATTCATTTTAAGGGGGGTAGAATGTAACACCCCGAGATTTTATGAAAAATATTATTTTAATTTCATAATTTCTTGTGTTGTATGCTACACCAAGATTACCTTGCGCTATATGCAACACCGTATTAGCTTGCAGTATACGCAACACTATTCTTGGATCCTGTTACACACAATTTTGATAATAGTGATTCTACCAAAAATTCAGTATATATATATATATACTCAACGTATAAATGAAATATGGTTGGATTATGTTATACGAAACAATGAAGGATTCTTGCACAGCATGCAACCCTGACTTGGATTGCATTACACGGAATCACGACCTTCCTCGATAGCGTGTGTTGTACGCAATACCGGGTTTTACTAAACAACGATATATTATTATAACATTATTATTAACTAGCCGTTATGAATAGTATTAAATAAATTTGTAATCTTATAAAATTATTATTTGTCTTACACATTTTCTAAAACATTATATAAGAACAAAATAAATTTTTCGGGTAAAATAAGTATTTTTAAAAAAATGCAGTTTTTCCGCCTTTTGATGGAGCACCCACTTTAAATATAGTTTTTGGCATGTTTATAATTTCAATTTGAAAAAATAAAATTCTTCTTTGAAATCATGAAATAAAAATTTAATTTGGATAAATTTTTCATATTATTCTGGTAACTTTCATATTTTGATGAATAGTAAAAACATGATATATTTTAATTAAAAACAACTTTTTTCATCGCAATAATTTATATGGTTAAATTATAATATTGAATGGTTTTAAAGTATAAATATAATATATTTTTACCATTTAATATAATTTATGTCATTATCATTGATTCTACCTTGAATTCGTAAGATAAATCAGTTCAATCTTTTGCAATGTTTTAATGAAAACCCCGTTTTCTTTCGATAATGGGATTAATTTTAATTTAATTTATGCAAATTTTGTGTATTGAATATGAAAAAATGGATTCCATATTTAGAATCAGTGGATCCAAATTATGTTAATAAGCTACTTTTTATATTTGGGAATTATGAATAGTAACTATGATAAATTTTATTTACCATAATTAAAAGTAAATCGGGTAATTAAGGGTAAATATAATATTATAAAAGTACCCTAGAACATGTCAAAATCCTATTGGATGACTAAAAGTCGACCCATATCACCTAAGGGTCGGATTAGATTCATTTAATGGACTTTTTCCCATGAAAATAATTTAATTATTATTAAAACCAAAGAATGTGACAACATATCACTTTCTTAAATCTTATAAGTATAATAATTTTAATTTAGTGATACACTTCATGAAACTTCTAAAATGAATTATCTCCAGAAATCTAATACAATTATCTACATCATAGGAATTTATTTAGAATTTTTAGGTATTAAATAATTATCATTTATTATGACATAAAGATGATGCAGTAATTGTCTTATTAATGAAATATTCACATAATTGATGTTATTAATACCCAAATAAATGTAATTAAAGACTTTTTATGAATTAAACTAATTTTATAGGTTAATATGACATGTTATTATTGATTTAATTAACTTTTTTCGAACTAATAATTCTGTTATGATTTTCACAAAAATAAATTACTAAATAGTGTCAAAATTGACATAAAATAGTTTTTAAAACAAATATTATATTATTAATTGTTATTTCATTCCTAAAAATATAAGGATCGGCCAAATGACTTAGATAAAGTTATATATATTAATAATAAATAACTTGGGGTTCGTTTGGCTTCTTATAGTATGTTTATTAACCTTATAGTATAAGTACACAATAAGACACGGTAAAAGTAAAATTATTTAACTTAATGTTAAATCTAAATGATAAGGTTAAAATATGAACCTAAACAAGTCTAAATTCTATTGGATGAAATTATTTCGACCCATACCCACCATATATTAGAAATAAATCAATTTTGAGCTATTTAAAACCGAATTTGGATTTATAATAAAATAATAATTTTAGTTATTCCAAAGGTTCCCCTCTCCTCCCTTATAAAAGGGCACCCCCTCCTCCCTCTTCCTCACACCACTTTGAGACTTCAAGATCGGACAAACCCTACCAATTTCTCCTCTCCACTTCCCTAGAAACATCCTAGAGGTTCTGGTTTTCTTCAAAGAAATATTTTATTACCCTAAAAGGAGGTATCAAAGAAGCACTTCAAAGAAGAGGTAATGTCTGTTACCGATTCTTTCATCTTTATTTCTTCTTCCACTTCTTCTTATTAGGTTGTTTCATTATGAAGTAATAACATAAGTACCACTTATATACTGATATGTTATTATAATTATGAAAAAACCTTATTTCACCATCTATCCATCCTACAGAAAATGAAATCTCCGCGCGTGCGTACGCACGGAATACGGTCTCCACGCCGTGGTGTAATCTATTTTACAACACCACCTTAATTGGGTGGGTACAATGGTGTACATAATAACTATATATGATTATTGTAAAATGATATTGATTCTGAAATAGTATACATACACTCTAATTCAATTCCACAATCATGATAACAATATCATCGATCGTGCGTACGTACGGACTACCGTCTCCAAGACGCGATGAGATTCATTCTCCACGTTAACCATTCATTAATGATTATAAAGTATATATAATAAGTAATAATGAAATATATTACAGAATAATGATTCTGGATTTATGTGTATATATATTTATGTCATCTACTTAATTCGATTCAACTCTATAAGGAAAAGAAAACAGCGTTCATGCGTACATACGGTCTACCGTCTCCATGAATGTTGTATTTCATTCCATTTACTGATATATTATATATATATATATTCTGAATATATTTTATATATAAATCATGTTTTATATTCTGTAATTAAGTAATCATGATCCAAGTAATCATATGAATAATTACAAGTCAAAACACGGATGACAAATGAAATGACTTTACCCAAAACGCTCTTTAACATGGAATTTACAAAAGAATGGGTAATATAAAGCCATAAGTGAACCATATATGATATCATAACAATGAGTATGATTCTGGAATAAGTCAATGACATTATTTAAATCATTATACAGGAGGTTCGGACCCATACGAAGCAAATCGGACCTAAGGTAAGGGAAATATCACAATCTCATTTTTATCCGAGATTGTTTATACTTTGGAATTTACTGGGATGTATTTTATCATACACATCCATGTTTCCTAAATATGTAATATTATTTCCATCCACCTACAATTTTTTAAATCCAATTTCACCCTTCAGTGAGTTTTTAGTAAAGGATATGAAAGGAATATTTTGTCATTTTTCGTACGAGGTACTTCATGACTTTTCCGACAAAAGTATGAAGAATGTTTTTTTAACTTATACGGAATGAATGGAATTTTAAAACATTTTTTCCAGGAGGCTTCCTTAACAAGTTTTCAAGATTCTTTTTAAACAACTTCTTTTAGTTTAGAATTGTATGACATGTTAAGAAAGGAAAAAAAATTTGAAGTAGAAAGGATATTTTCCTCAAGAATGGAGTTCAAGTGTTTTATCAAAATTATTTTCCATATAAGATAATAAAGGGTTATGTTTCTATCCCTATTATTACATTGATTTTATTATTTTGTGATTTAATTATTTTTATGAATTCCTTTATCTTATATGAATTTACGATGTCACGATGTTCAAGATTCCCATTTTTATTACAAGGTTTATGAAATGATGTATGATTTATGATTTTGTGGCACACATAAGAATGTTCTCATTATGATATGGGTGGGACATATATCTCCCACCAATGCATTGGGTAAAGATTTTATATCTCATGAGATAGACATGGCTGGAACGGTAGGTTATACTGGTTCAGTGAAACAGGACTGAAATGAGGAGTGAACTCGGCTCAGAAAGGGACTTTGTCCACTAAGATTGTCTTAGAAATGAGTCTTGACTAATAAGAAATGATTCTCTATGATTATGTTTTAATGACACAAAGTTTCATGTTTTATGTTATGATTATTGGGATTAAATTTCACTACTATGATTTATACCATGTTATGAAATTATGATCTCTTTTGCAGGTTAAGATTTCCGAAAGATATGTTCTTATGAATATGACGAGATTGATATTTCTTTTGTTTACCCTTACTGAGCATTTAAGCTCACCCTTTTATGTTTTATTTTCCACAGGACATAAAGAAAGGATTTAGGTTTATAAAAAAGAAGATCTTTATGGGAGATGTTGAAGATATTTCCCCATGATTAAGAAGATTATATTCCGAGTTTCCAAAGACACTAAACTATTACAGTCCTTGTGTGTGTGTTTTTATTATGTACTAAGTATTCCACAAAATTAATGTAATATCCATGTACATTATGCTTCGGGTAATTACAGTATACTTGTGAAAATATAGGTCTAACTTAATAGTATTGAGATGTATGAGTAATGGGTAGGGTTGGTGGCCTTTGATAGTGGAGGAGGAGTGACACTCTTGTAAATATTTGATGAGAGAATTCCCCCACATTCTTCATTTCCAAGGATAGTCCCATAATGGATTAAGGTCAAGAAAATTGATTATAATGTCTAAATATATCTAAATAATGGGTGTTGGATAGGTTTGTAGGTATTTTTGGGATTTAAATTTATGGGTTTATACTTTATTAACCTAATTTTTCTCTTAATTGATGTAATTAATTATAATAAATTTCACTACTAATTTTGGTCAAAAACAAAGTTGATATTACTTGAAATAATAAATTATTATTATTCTAAATATGGAATACATTTATTAAAATTCAAATCAGGTAATTGGCAGAAATTAATTTAAATTTAAACATACTAACTGGATGACACTTCGAGTTTCTAAAGTTAAAACGGTCAAAAATTGACATGTTTTTACATCGAATTTCAATGAAAAATTGGTTCTGATGACCTAAATTTTAATAATTTGTAAAAATATTATCTAATTAAACTATAAAACAGTTTAAAGATATAGTTTATCCTTATATATAAATTGCATAAATTTTTTTTTTGAAATAAAATCTAGTATTTTTGTCTATTCATTAAAACATGAAACGATACATGAAAATACCAAAAAATTGTACTAACATATTTTTTATGTCTCTATTAAAAATATAAAGTTTATTTGAACATATAAAATATATAAAAGTTCAAAAAAAGGATTTAAAAAGGGTTATGCATCAAAATGTTGGAAATGCCTTTAAAAATAATGGGTTTTAAGCATAAAATTTTGATTGTTCGTATCTAATGTCTATTGAATTTATGGGATGAATATAAAGAATATTTTATTGAATATATAAAATATTTATTACATTTAAATTAAATATCAATTTTAATTAATTAAATTTAATAGGTTAAAATATATTTGTGACTATAATAATATTTTACTTCATATTCAATCAGTTTTCATATTCATTAATTGGTAATTGATAAATTCACCATATATTTGTATACAACAAATATTTTCATAACTTAGTTAATAAAATTAATATCCATAAACATAATATATAGGTTATATTCCAATTAAATAATATATTATAGTTAGGTAACACTCGGATTTGGGTGTTACACCGCCATTGAGTAAGGTAACTGTTGTGTCTAATGTACATTAACCTTGTTGTTCCATATAACATATGCGAATTTTGGATTTCATGTAACATAATAAAAACCATTTATATGTTAACGAAATGTTTTACTTAGTTAAAATATATTTTTAATGTAGTTTGAAGTGAAAACTACTAAATAATTAAATTTATTTCAAAAACAATTCCCCTAAAATCCAAGGGTATTAAATTCTACCCCCCATAAAATGAACTTCACCCTAAAAATTCATCTTGGTTATAAATGATATAATACTTCAATGTTTCATTCATAGAAACCCACTTCAAAAAAATTAATACTAAAACATCACATAAAATGGGGTCTTTAAAATCATAATGCTTACCCAAGTAAGATATAATTGGGTTTCAACATATGTGAACATCTGGTGAGAGGGAATATAAGAAATAGATGAAAAGTGTAAATATTTATAGGGAGTTATTGAGGACATAAGTAATAATATTTTTAATGATAAAATTAATGATGAGGGCCTCAAAAATAATAAATTTGTGATGATCACAAAACCCATTCGTTCAACAGAATTTAAGGTGTTAGGATAACACTTATTTTTTTCATTATCGTATCATTGAGTAATTATATTTAATGAACAATAATATATGGAAATATAACTACTTGTTGTTATACTCTTCTTTATACACAATCTAAACCATTGGTTATTCCTTGATAGACTTCCATTTTATCCCTTTTCCTATGAAATGAATGAGAATTCTATTTTTTGATGTACTAACAGATCATGATATCTGGGATAAGTCAACCCATCTATCATCAGTTACCACTAAAACAAATAGGTTATATAATATGAATAAGTCTTCATGTGGTGATATAATACAAAAATACAAAATCATTATTTGAATATTTTCATAAACATTCCATAAATGGTTATCCTTATAACTCTTCCAAAATATAATATATCCCTTCTTACTTAGATATGCTCTTATCATATACCCAAAAAAATTAATGGATACATGGCTTCATCCTTTCACTGATATAACATTAAATTCGATTATATTATTCCCAAATCCATTTAGACTGATGAAAATTTACTAATGGATGAAAAAAATATTATCAAAGGGATTATTTAAACAAAATCAAACTCGAACTTCCCAACTATGGGGAAATGATAAGTTTTCCCCTAATTTTCATTATTCCCTTCATCAATTGTGATTTCATAAGACTGAAATTTATTCTTTTTTAGAGGTTGTTGTGTCTTATCTTCTATATTATTCATTAGATTGGGGCTGTGATTCGCATAATTCCCAAACTCCATGCACTTGAAACACTAAATTATTGGTGGTTCATCCTATTGAGATTTATCTCCACTCATTTCATTAAATTTATGATTCTAATCAATTCTATATTATTTTTCTCAGTTTCTAGGCATCCTATAATTGAAACACATTTTTTTCCCATTCAAGAACTCTCCTAAGTGTAAGTTCCAAAACTTTTTTGAAGCATTTGTTTGAAGCATTTTCTTATCCCCATGGTTTTTTTATTCCCCTTAGAACTCCATCTTCCTCATATTGTTTAAACTATAATATTGGTAACTAACTCCAAACTCCATTTCAACATTGACTACAAAAATCACTATATCTTCCTAGATATTAATTTCTCTCATATCCCACACCCTTATAAGACTTGAGTTTAATCCATTGAAGAACCTGTCATATTTACTTTCCGGTTGGATGATAATACCATAAGCATACCTTGAATGTCCAATGAATATAGAATCATCAGTATCGAAAGATTCATTATTCATTTTATTCAACTAAAATAAATATTTCTCCATAGTTGGGGAAAGATAATGATGAATTTAATTATTGAAGAATAAGTTCTTAAACTCATCCCATTATATATATTTAATTTCATCATTCTTCCTAGTATTCTTAATTAGAGTCCACCACTAGTCTGCTTCATCTTCTAAGTGATAAATATCCAGAATGACTTTTTCATGAACTAAACAGTTGATAATTGAGAAAATATTATTATTGGTACTAATATAGTGTTCCAAATCATGTGGATCAGATGACCTGCTAAAGTAATGTGGATTATACTTCATGAAGGACTTTATATAAATTTGTTCTCTACTTTCCTCATTTAGAAACACATCATGACTCAAAGATTGAGAATGTTGTGAGAGTATAGCAATGAGGTTTTATATTACATTCCCTATATCATTAATCGAATCAATAGAACATTCATTGAATTTTCATTTGAAATCACCATTAATGACGTTCTTTAGGGTTATATACATTTACTAAAACCAAAATCATAGAGTAAAAAACAATTATTATAATGAAGAACCACATAATCAAGATAAGTAACTTATAGAAATTATAAATTATAAAACCTTACTTAATCTATTATACCATAGTCTTATCTTAGGTTATTGATATCAAAACATTTCATAAATACTTTATGATGTTTGTGAGTAGTATTTGAATTCAAAAATAATATCCCCCATGAGTGTCAAGCAAAGTGTGAAGAAGGGACCATTATCGTGTACCAGATTACCCCTGAGTTTGGCTCAAACCATCTTATAAGAGTTGACACCCTTAGGTTCATTTGTTCCAGGTCCACATCCACATGTAGTACGTAGACATGGATTTATTTCCTAGTAATCCACTCACTCTATTCTTTACCAAAATTAATGGACATTTTCCTAAACGTTATCTCATCCTTATACATATCCTTAAATACATTCCTATATATATCTTTAGAAATATACCTAGGGATCCCACTAATGTTTTCTCATACATATATCTAAATTATTACTAAAACTTTCCATTTAGACCAACTATAGAATCCTAGTATTGAAATACATGGATATTACATCATGTTAGATGAATACTCAGTACAATTGAAAAATACATGCCCAAGGACTATAATTGTTTAGGGTCTTTGGAAACATGGAAGCAAAATCTTATATCTTAGAGAAAGATCTTCAACATCTCCCATAAATATATCCACCTTTAGCACTTCTACCAAAATTCCATCTTCATATCCTGGGGAAAGGAAACATAATAAAGTGGTGAGATTTGATGCTTAGTAAGGAAAAATAACGGAAATTCAAAAGCATAACAAAAACATAAGTGTATATAACATAAACATAACATTTGAAAATCATGATCTGAATATTTGAGAAAATAATAAATAATTGAAGTTCATAATAGAGGAATCATAAATTAATGAAAAACAAAGTCCAAGAAAGAATAATATAGGAAAAGACCTTGAATTTCTTCCATGAATGTTGGTTTATAATGTTGTGAACATGTATAATTAGGGGAAAGTACACTCATTAAGTTAAGGACATGAAATAAGTCCCCAGAAAAACTTGAGGACATGTAACTAGGTCCATTAATAAAATTATAAACATGTAATTAGGATCATTCATAACTGTATGGATGTGTAATCTAGTCCATTAATAATATTTTTAAGTGTAATGAGGTTTGCACATTACATAATAGACATGAAACTAGCTCCAGTAATAATAGTGTGAACATGAAAATAGGTTCACGCATAACATTGTGAACATTTATTCAAGATCATGTATAAAGACAAAGACATGTAACAAGGTCCATTCATAACATTTTTAACACAAAATAAGGTTCACTCATAACATTATAAACATGTAATTAGGTTCATGCATAAACTTATGGACATGTTACCAGGTCCATGCATAACATTTTGAACATGTAATTATGTTCTTTCATAATATTTATACTCCTGATTTTTCTATCATTACCCAATGAATTTGAGGGATATATAGTACCCACCCATATCCTTATAAAATTATTCTTAAATATTCAAAAAGATAATAAAACATTCATCATATCTTGACCCATAAAAATACATAGGTTTTATAAACATCAATTCATGACCTATGAAATGAAATAAGTATCATTATCATTTTATCACATCAAAAACTATGGAAAAGAGATAGGTTTCAAAAAAATCTTATCAAATCATAACCCATGAAATTAAGATGGTTTCATAAACATGTATCTCATGAAATGTAAATAGGAATCCTAAAGACCATGACGTTATGCATAACCCATTCATAAAAAGGATTTGAATGGAACCTTTAGATAATTTCCTAGAAGTTAATGACTAAAAAAATGAATTCCATATGATAAGGAAAATAATGTTGAAATATATTTCAGTAACATTTCTTGAGGAAAATATCATTTATTCTTTGAAAAAATGTTTTTTATAACATAATACATTTTTGAAAATATTTGTCTTTTAAAATTGATTTGCAAACATATAATGGAATATTTGTAATCAATAAATAAATTTAAAACCTTTTTCGATTAAATTTAACTTCAAGGATATTTTGAAATCATTTTTGAAAACATTTTCAAAAACATTGTTTTTGATACAATATATTCTGACCAAATATAGAGACGATATGATTTTACATAAAAAATGATCTTAAGTAAAAAAGGGAAGAAAAATGGTACTAACATATAAGGATATCATAAAAACAAATGAGAAGTAAACTCATTAGTTTTTTAGATATGTATCATAATGTTTAATCAAAGGAATCATAAACATTAACAATCTTGAAAAGTGATGAGATTGACTCAATAATCTCATATAAATTAGTAAAATGGGATCATACTCTCCTTGTAAGAAAAAAAATGAATCTTAATATATCAATAAAATAAGGATATTCATGATATAACATGTATAATGTATGTATATACACCTCTAAAAATAGTTTAGGTGAGTAAAAAATATGAGTCTCAAAGAAGGAAAATTGTGACAAAACATTTTTATCCACTAGGTAACTTTGGAATCATAATCCTTATGAAAGAAGGATTATAAAATAAAAATGTGAATAAATATAATTTTACCTATAATATACATAGAATTAAATCATTGGATGTACATACAACACATGGAAGGATGTGTGGTGAACATAACATCAATCTCATTGAAACTAAAAGTGAAATGAAATCCCCTTACCTTGTGTCTTCACTCTCCTTATACTTGCACAAGCTTCAAATATAAAAAATATAAGTTAATTTTACATTTTTTACTGGATAATAATCATATATATGTTACTATATATTGTTTTATGCTTACCTTATATTACCCACTTGTTAACGTTATTATGTTACGGTTTCATGTTAGGAAAGTTTCTGTTTGTTTTTTGCATCTTTTTTAATTTGTAATATCATTAGACATTATATATATCATGATAAAAAATTTATAAAATGATATAAAAATAATGTATATACATTAGATTTATATTATAATAATTTATATCATAAATATGATTAAAATGAAATACACCATTCATATATATGTTAAGTTGTACGTATGTGTGGACATTGTTCTTGTTTTTATTATCTTTTGGAATGAAAGTATATAAATTAAACATGTATATATATATATTTATGTATATATATATATATATATTATTCCATTATAATTAATATATCATGTATATATGATATAATTTCCTTAATCCCATTCTTAATACATTCCATATGCTGTTTTAATGAAACACATCACATTGAGGGGGAGGTAGTCCACACATCCCCATACGAGATTATTGTATTACAACCAAACAAAATTAAAAATAGATTTTTTATTAAAAGGAATAAATAATAATAAATTCATAATATGTATTATATATAACATATTTATATATAGTTTCCCCCGTAATTTCCACCAGTATTGGTGGTAAAAAAGAAATAAAATATAATAATTTTGCGAGGTAGTAGTTCTCCGTACACAAAAATTGTACGTTTGATATCCATTTGATGGAGGTGTGTGTTTAGGTCTAAAATATTTCATGAAAACAACTGAGTACATGGAGGATAATTTTTTTTCATAATAATGGAATAAATAGAGTGGATTAGTGGAGAACGAAAATAAAGGGTAGGTGCTTGAGAGAAGACGTTACCTCTAAATCGGGTAACTCCTTTTTGTTTTTTCAAAATAGCTTCCATGAGATGAATTTTTCTTAAAGGGATGCTTCAAGATAAAAGGTTTGATTTTTGGGAGGCTACTTGGGAATATTTTTGCCAATAATAAGAGGTTTTAGAGGTGTGATAAATGGGTAGTGGTGGTCGGCTTTAATAATAGAGGAGGAGTGGTACTCTTGTAAATATTTCTTGAGATAATTCCACCCACATTATTCATGTCAAAAGTGGATAAAGTAATGGAAAAAAGTTGGTAAAATTTATTATATGTCAATATAGGTTTAGAAAATGGGTTATATATAATTATATAGGTCGTTTTGGGCCTTGAATTTAAGATTTATTACTTTATTAACCAAATTTTTTCATCAACCAATGTAATTAATTTTAATAACATTCACTAATAATTTTGGTCAAAAATGTTGTTGATATTATTAGAAATTATAACTTATGATTCTTCAAAATATGGAATCCTTTTATCCAAATTCTAATAATTTAAGTAGAAGAAATTAGTTTAATAATAATCTCACTGATTGGATGACACTGCGAGTTTTTAATGTAAAAATGATCAAAATGATGATATATTTTTACAACAACATTTTTTTTAAAATTGGTTCCAATGACCAAAATTGTATTAATTTGTAAAAATGTTATGTAAATAAATAATAAAACCATTTGAAAATATAATTTAACCTTATAAATAAATTATATGAATAAGAAGTTTTGAAATAAAATCCAGTATTTTTAACAATTTATTAAAATATGAAACCATACATAAAAATACTAAATATTTATTATAACCTTGTTTTTATGTCTTGATTCAAAAGGTAAAATTTTTTTTACATATTAAATCAATATATCTTCCAAAAAGTTTATTTAAAAAGGTTTATCCATCAATAGGTATTAAAACTGCCTTAAAATATAGGTTTTTAAGCATAAAAGTGTTGTTGGTTGTATCTTATCTCCAAAGAATAAATGGGATTAATATAAAAAATATTTAATTAAATATATAACATATATTTTAATTTAATCTCGCATTCCAATTTTAATTAATTAATTTTAATAGGTTAAAATAGCTTTGTGAATATAATAATAGTTTTCTTTTATATTCAATCAGTTTCTTATATTCATTAATTAGTAATATATGATTTAGCCTTATATTTGTAAACAAAAAATATTTTCATAATTTAGTTTATAAAACTAATATCCATCAACTTAATGGATCGGTTATATTCCATTATAATAATATAAAATAGTTAGGTAACACTCAGTCTTATGTGTTACTCAAGCCATCGAGGTTGCTCAATCTTGCGTGTAATGTATACTATCATTTTTGTTCAATATAACATATTCCATGTTGGGGTTGCATGTATTATATGCCAATATAGTTCCTTTTTAAAGGAATTTTCAACATATGGTAAATATTTTTTTAGTTTTGTGTGAAGTGAAAACTATGAAAAGATTAAAATAATTTGAATAAAATCACAGAAATTTCAGGGTGTTACAAAACTAACTACTAAGTGGACCACCACCCCCTTACACACTAGGACATGAGTCCCCTATATTTTGAGTGGAACCCCTTGATGTAATTGGTCATGGGAACTATATCTACTAAGTGGTATCACATAATGCATTAGATAATGGGACCAACATCATCTGGGATAACCCCCACCCCCACCAAAAACACATGGGAATGGGTCCTATATCTACCAAGTGGAATCCCCTCAATAACTGGGTCATCGTTCATCCACTTCATGTTATTCCCCCTTGACAATGGAGTGAAATGGCAAGGTGTAGGCTTCCCAATCGGATTATTTTGAGTTTAAGAGATTCCATTGATTGGAGATTGTGCTCCCTCTTCTATGATTCATATTGGTGAGGTGTGAGTCCCCCATTATGTTAATTTTTTGGATACATGTAAACACCACTAGAGATAACACCCCAAAACTATCAAGAGTAGTGGAATGTTCTGGGCCCTCCACATAGGCATTGGAACATTTAAACATGATACTGGTAATTAGAGATGTACCCTAGAAGTTTTAGGCTAACTCGTCCTTCTTATATGGGCTATAGAGATAGAGATCCCATTTTTCTCTCATTTCATATTATTTTTGAGAATATTTGGGATAATTATTATTTTGACTTATGTTCTTATTGATAGACCTTAATGGGTTTATCTAACTACTATTTTATATTTTCTTTCTCCCTTTTTGGATTTTTAGGGAATCCAAATGTATATGTATATAGTCACCCTTTCATGGTATTTTACCACATGTTTTATGTTTAATATAGATGAGTGGATGATCTATTGATCATAGTAATACTTCTGTTTTTAACCACGTTCAGTGGTCATCCATGGATATTAGGAACTATGTGCTACTTAGTTTTCTATTTTTCTTATTATTGGTAGGTTGAGTACCTATTTATAGTTAGATGTATATTTTTTTATCTTTTATTATTTTCAATTATTTTGACATATTCTAATTTATTTCATTGAGTTTATTACATGCATGGGTATTTTCAAGATGCATTAGTATTTTATTATTTCTCTTTACTAATTCATGGAGGTTATTATGTGTGTGAATATCAGTACATTATTATATGGCCTACAACTATTGTTTATAACTTCTCAGAACATATCTCTAGTCCATAAAATATTGGTGGAAGCCTTGGGGATGTCACACCTAGATTTACACTATCCTGGTATGGCTAGGTGGGCTAGGTCATGACATAGAGTGTAACATAAAAAGTGTACCAATAATCATGGTAAACATTAATATTGAAATTAACTATTTTTAGTATATATTATTCATCATTTATTGTTTTATAATTGTTCTGGTTTGGTTTATCACCATGATTTAGTCATAAGTTATTCAAAATAATAAGTGAGTTAAATAATAATAAATGGTAATATTTAATGATTGGTGAATATAATATTTTTCAAATTTATCAATGAATAATGTATTTATATTTATTGGTTAAATGAATTGTCAGTATTCAAGAATCGATAAATTTTTGGGTGTATTAGAAGATATAGTTTAATGGTATGTTTGGAAAAGATATAAAGGTTATATATTTATTCTTATGTGGTGTGCTAGCCATGTGAATAAAGTTTATATTATTGTTATGACATGGGGTTCTCTAAGAATTAAGTAATTTTAGATGGCCTTCCATGCATGTTTCCAACCATAAAAATTTCATAAAAAATTTATAATTATTTCATGTTACATAAACAAACTTGTTCTGCATATTAGATAGAGATATGATCTCTCAAGCCATAGGGAGTGTTCTAGAGATCTAAGTGTTCTCCCTCCTCCTATTATTCCCTAACATTAATATATCATCAATATCTATTCAAAATCATAGATAATTATTTCTTAATCCACCATGAATGATACAAGTGATTAGGATCAACCATACTAGCACCCAACGATTGAATGATTTTGTTCATAGATTGTGTTTCATGTGTGGATCACTTCTGGATGGGTTCTACACTTCAATTCTATAGTGAAATAATGGTTCAATGATTTCAAATCAACCCCATCATCAATAAATAAATAATTATATGTTTATGTATTTATATATCTACTCATAAATTAACAATAAATTACCTGTGATTATCCACCTCCTCAGGTTATGAAGTTCAATCAATTATTGTAATCAATTAATTTCAATAACTATAAAATAATTATTTATTTAAAGTAAATTTCACTCATAGATTAAGAATAAAAATTGGAGTTGGAAATTCTATATAGAACCCTCTAATAACCTTGGAATTTATATGTGTTTTCAAAGTAGTCACGTGGTTATTTTATAATTATGTATTAATAAATGATTGAATGGAATGAGTACGATAAATTTTTTTACTTTATATCTATTCATTCATGAAATATTAACATCATTTTATCTCCCCTTTCTTCATTCTAACTCACATAACCAGTAAATATGTTAAGATAAAATAGCAGGATATCCAATTATTCTATCTAGAGAACCAAAAGTTTCTTTCATGGTAATACAAGAGTTCATATTGTGTATCCAAAATATATATGTCAGGTACATATGTAACATGCATGTGTCTTGCAATGATATCATATCAGACAGATGAAATTTAATTAGTTATCGGATGGAAGAGGAACATCCTGTAGATCTAAATAGGCTAACATATGGTTATAATAACCACACAGTCTTTAATATACATACATTGTGTATAGTCCTTGTGTAATTGTAAAATAGTATACATGATTCCAAGAATTCCTTGCATCTGCTACATGAAATGGGGAAAAATAAACCATGATAATCTAATACTATACACCTTTTGAGTAGGTCACACATCATGTACCTCATACAAATCCATGACAGGAAATCTGCAAAGTCTCTAGGAATGTGTAGTTGATACAAATAGAAGACAATAAACACTGTGTAACCATGTACATGCCCTGTAATCGTATAAAATTAGTGATCTTAATATAATTCTTAGATAGTAATAAACTATATAATTGAACATAGTAACTTGTGTTTTATGTGTCATTGATATGATATAAAACACTATTTCATATGATTTTTAGTTATATATTTAATTAATCATCATGTAAAATTATAAAACAACAATTTTTTTATGATAAATGTTTATAGAAAACTTTTTAGTAATAAAGAGAATCATAAGTACTATAATTTAAATTAGTTTTATATGTTATTCATTTCCGGAATCCCTTTAAATAATAGGTCATGTCCAGGTATGGGTTAGAAGAAGGGGAATATGCGTCCTTGCCTATTGAATATCCAAGAAACTAGATATTTTTAAAATAATGGTTAGGGAAATAAGATTTCAATAAAAAGGTTGGAGTTTAATAAAATTTTAATATATTAATCAATTTTGGTAATCAGGGATATACTTATTATTTGTATTTAACAGTTAAGAAATAAAAAACCATAGCACATAAAAAATATCACACTGATCCAAACTGGGGAAGGAAAACCTTCTCATAGGAATGAATTTATATGAATGGTATAGGATATTAAACTACACACTTTTCCAAGAATTAATATTATACATACTTCAAATTCCATATCTTTAGGATCTTTCAAAAATGGGTATCAAGGAACTAGTGCCTCTCTACTTAGAACATCTAGAAGACATTCTGCTTGAAAATTATCCCTAATATCCTCTATATTAAGTGATATTATAAATAAATATAATGATTTGGATTCATATAAAATAATTTCTCATCGTCTTGATACTTATTTGGAGAAGTAAATAGAAGAGAGATATAAGATATCCAATGCACTGTTAATTTGTATAATTGGAGAATCAAGACTAGATGGCCCAAATGTGGACTAGATGATTGGATACATATAATTCTTAAACAAAGTTGGGTATAATATCCTTTATGTGTTTCACATAGCTTTTATTCTAAACTTACTACCCAAAAACATATCAATATTCATTGTGAATTATAATATGAGAAATAATGAAAAGAAACTTTCATAACATATTATGCTTAATTGATATGTTGATGAAGTTATGGGGAATTACAAAACCATGTTACATATAATGAATAAGAAAAGGAAGAATAAGAAAAAGGTTCTAAAGACTCATTGCATATCAAAGGGTTTAAAACACCATCCTTCCATGAATAAGAAGATCCATATACATGAAAATAAACAAAAATATATATGTTAGGCATGTGGGAAATAAAGCTAATAGAAGTGGAACTAAACCTATCCAATTAAACATAGGGATTCTTAAGCTATTTTAGTAATTATGTATAATTGATTGATACCTATAATTTAATTACTAGATACTACATATGATGCAAATATTTATATCCAAATATAGGAACAAAGTAGATTTCAGAAGGGTAGCATAGGTGAAGTCTATCTACAAGCTTCCAATGGATATTGTTTGGTTACTCTAGGCATTAGATACTACCACCTCACATAGCTAACATGACTGGGCTTGGTTTTAATGATCTTCTATTATGTTCCAAGTCTAACCAAGAATATCATTTCTCTTTATTTTTTTTTCATATAGATGAATTTATTTCCAATAATTTAACAGTAGTTTCTACTTTTATAATGATATCATATGTAGTGGTATTACACATCTCTATAATGTTCCTTATGTGTTAAACAATTAAAAACAAATATATAAAATTTATAGCTACTTAAATTTTTCATAATCATTTCCTACCATGTTTTGATATCACAACCATGGTCACATGAACAATATGTGTTTGAATGATCTATATCAATATTGTAACATAGAATCTTTCTAGATAAAAACACATGTATGATTTCATGTTTTTTAAAATGTAAGCTGACCAAACAACCATTTAGTCGTATAGAGGAAGGGAGAAAAATGCTTCTAGAATTGATACACACTAATATTCATGGACCTTTTGAAAGAGATTATAATTGTTGATTCTCATACATTATTATTATTACTAATTATTTATGTAGGTATGGGTACATATACATGATCAGTTATAAGTTTGAATCATTGGTGAAGGTGAAAGAGTTAAATAATGACTTTTAGAATCCACGTGGTAATAATATAGGGAAACATCAACAATATCGAGGTGGTGAATACTTCATCTAAGATTTTATCATCTTTTTATGGTAGCATATGATTTTACCATAACCTAGTCTACCATATACAATGAAATAGAATAGTTCTATTAAATGGTGTAAAAGTACCATAAAAGTCATGTTATGATCTATGATGAGCCATACAATCCTTGAATTATTATTTTTTAGATATACATGACACAAATTAGTGTAAATACTAAACAAAAGAAAAATTAAAGTAGAAAACCATATCCCCTCTATGTTATGGTGTGGAAAGAAACTTGTTTTTGAATATATTCAGGAATGTGGTGAACGGTGTCTGTTAATTCTTGTTCATGAAAAAAATGGTCACCCTAGGGAATAAAGTTTACCTGTATAGGTAACATTAAGGAAATAATGGAAAACTACCGATATTATCCAAAATATAAAGGATATAAAGTTTCATGGAAATTTTTATTCCTTGATAGGGAACACATCTTGAAGGAGTATAGTGGGGATAAGAACTGATTTGATGATGTTGATTCCCATGATGCATAATAGCTGGTATATGAACAATTTTTATAGGTCCCCATGGATGAATTTGTTCCAAAAACAGAAGTACTATATAATATCACCACAGGGGTTAGAGAACATGAATTCTATGGTTTCATTATTACATAATATAATGACTCATTATTGGTTAAATAGAATGAACCTATATCCTACCTAGTGAAAGTAGAGAGATAAAAAACTATAAGATGTAAAGAATCCGTGGATTCTAAGATAGATTCAATGTTTTAGAAACAAGATTGGGTTTTGGTTTACCTGTTAGTATATGTAAATCCCTTTGGGTGTAAATAAGGGTTTAAGATAAAACTATGCATGTAATATTAGGTTATTACCTTTAAATTATGGCTACTGGATAATTGGGTTAGATTGTGTAAATCCATTGACTATGATGAAAGAATTTATACATATTTCATGTTTAAATGATTTTTAATTATACTTAAGGTAAAATCATCCCATGAATCTGTTTTTTAGAAGATGGATGTAAAAAATAATTTCTGTAATGGGAACCTTTAGGAAGATGTGTATATTAAAAAACTAAAAGTTTTTGTGACACTAGAAAATTAAAAAAAGGTGTCATAGTAATAGGTATCCATTTATGGTTTCATTCAAGTATCTAGGTCATGGAATATTTAGTTTGATAAAGAAAAATTTTAATTTTGTTACACTAAGAATGAATGTAATCAGTGTATTTACAAGTGGTTTAGTGGGATTAAAGACATTTTCATAGTAGAATATTTTGATGAAATATTAATTATTTAAAATGAGATACCATTCATACAAGATGATAAGGCATGGTTGATAATGTTCTTATACATTGTGGAATAAGGTTAACCA
The DNA here is from genome assembly GCA_963277665.1 of Viscum album. Lineage (NCBI taxonomy): Eukaryota > Viridiplantae > Streptophyta > Magnoliopsida > Santalales > Viscaceae > Viscum > Viscum album. The sequence continues at coordinate 22,744,286 of OY728132.1, read as the reverse complement.
ACCTTAATTCTAAGGATAAATATCCAAAATGATATATGAAAGTCATTTCTTGGGATACTTCATTGTATATACATTGATGAGATACTGAATCGGTTCATTATGGAACAATCCATGTGGGGATTTTTTGTGGCATTCAGGGCCTACATCCTTCCAAGAATATGTGTCCTCAGAAACAACATAAAATATAGATTATAAGTAAAATCTCATATTCTCCAACAAAAGGATCTATCACGTATTCGATGTTATATATGAGGATTGATGTTTCCAATGATTTTCTCTGGTAGGATGATATCAAGACCCAAAAGATGAAAAAACATTAGACTACTGTTATGATTGACCTTATGTTTTTATGTTAAAATAAGGATATGTTCTTGGTGTATGGAGGAAATAAAGAGTTATTAATCAGCAGATATGTTTACCAGAGTTCTATAGCAGGAACTATTTGGTACTCTAGCAACTGGATCTATTCATCCATTTGGGCCTTTGGGCAACTAGTTTGGGCCTCGGGTCCTGTATGGATTTTAGGACACCCAAGGCCTTTGAGCTAGTTGATTCTCTAAGTCCTTCGGGCCACCTTAAGTCCTTAAGGCCCCCAAAGCCTTGAATCCACTTGAATTCAGGTGTACCGGTTTTGCTGCAAGGAACAATGATTCAGATGAGGATTCAGGGCATGCACATTCACCTGAGCAGAGATAACTAGATTTGGAAGAATGAGAGGGTATGGATTTTCCATTGTTACCAGGCCTGTACAGTTTTACATAAGATATCTCCCCGACTATCCCTACAAAGGTGGAGTGCTAATATCATGACATATGCTAGGGAGGGGAAGTTTCAAATGGTCTTTCCTGGGTGATTCCCTCTAAGGCGTACGGGTCAAGTTATTGTCTCTAAGCATTTGGGCCTTGTAAGGGTTCCACCTCACACCACTAAAACAGGATTCACGAAAATAATATAAAAATTAAGGCCTTCAGGTAATTCCGACCAATGTAGTGTACTTCGAGTATATTGGTTATTTTTATAACACCCCATTACTTTTAAAATAAATTTAATGTTGAATGAATGAGACACCGAGTCAATAAAAACACAAAACTATAACAACCTAGTTAATAAAAATAATTTTTTGACATATTTGATGTGATTTTCGAAAAACCAACATACACGGTCACATTCAAGAAGATATTTAGAGTATGATAGGAGCAAGTTACATTTTTTGGTGAATAATAACTGAAGCAATATGAATTGTATTTTACCTTTACAAATAGTATTATGACGCTTATGAATATTAACCACACCCATGAAAGTACAAATAAAATTTAGGCACCTAATAAATGGAATAGAATATTTTAGAAATTAAAAATTATTTGTTGGTTTATTTGAATAATAAATATTTAGTTAAAATTTAAAATTTTTTAATTAATAAAATTAATTCACATTAAATGTATTACTAAATAATTATTTTGTCGTCCTATGATTTTAGAATAATTTAATGAGATCTTATTTAATTTTTGACTGTATTATAAAATTGGTTTTACATTTAATATCATAAATTTTCATGTAAATAATGATTTTATTAAAAAAATTAATTTAAATTTTTTATAAAATTATTTTTATAAAATAGAGTACATTTTTTGAAATCAAGACATTAAAAAATGGTTACGGTGAGTTTTTGGGATTTTTCTAAAGTACATGAATATTTGTTGTATAGTGAAATATGGTAATTTATGAAAAATTCTAAATACAGATTTATTTAGTCATAGGTGATGTATGGAGGATGTAAGAACACTTGGATTGAACTTTTAGGCACTTATTACTGTTTTAGTCAAATGAATAATGAAAATTCTATGTATTGAGTGAAAATAAAAAAAAGTGATTAAAATAAAGGGAAATAACTCATCTTCTCCACTATAAAAGTCAACCATCACCCCCACTTACTACTCCCAAGCCTTGGGCCATTAGTAAATTCTGATCAAATCTCCTCTAAATCTCCTCTACACTTAAATATTCCCATAGTATCTTAAAATTAACAAATCCTCTCCCCAAAAGAGGCTCTCAAGGAAGGAAAATTCATGAGATAAATTCCTCTTTCCATTTCATTTATTTTCGATTAAGTTCCTTTCGTTCTTTTCATTTACTCACCTCCATTCCTCTATATGTTATGATAAATCCATTACATTTCAAGTATTGTAATATTTTAAATGATAAATTAATAATTCATCATCATTTCTTCTTTCCCCTCCACTTATATTTTAAATTAAAATACCATCAGAGATGTGTTAATTTATCACATTCAAGGAAGACGGGTTTTAAACTCCTATCATTGTCTTAAATTCTAGTCAAGAAACCATTTTAATGGTGGAAATAGATCATAATATATGTTATATATCCTATTTAATGATCGAGAATCATTTTTATACACATGGTATTAATATATAAAACAAATGAGTTCATGGTGATCGAAAACCCACCAAATTAATTCAAGCGTTTATCATTAATATTTTCTCTAATAATTCAACCTCCCCTAAAGTAACTAGATGGATTAATAATAAATTGATCTTCTTAAATAAAAATAATAACATATAATATAAATTCTATAATTATATTTTCATTTTACATTAACTTCTATACAAACGAACCAATCGTGAAAACTTTTGAAACAAGCACTCACAAACGATGATATTGAATCATGTAACCCATAAAAATGAAAATAAATGAACTTAATAAAATTATAATAAATCAAATACACGTCAAATATTTTATTAATTAAGTTATTAATAAGTTTAATTTCATATTACAGGTCCTTAAGTTCTAGAGTGGATCATATTCAGACATAATGTGCGGATTTTCTACCTGATCCTCCATTTTCATTCTAGTTACTCTTATCCTCTATATACCTCAATGAAACTCCAATTTATTTTAATTTAATCCTCAAAAATTATATTGGAATATTATATTATTTGTACCAACATTAATATTTCGTTATGTTATGGGAAGTAACATGCTTTAAAAAGATCATTCAAAAATTCTTCCCGAAATACAAGAACGTCTCAAAGTTAGTTCTTAAATTCTTACCTATGTTAAATTACACTATATAATATCATTTTAGCAAAATTTATCTTGTTAAAATATCATATTTTATTATGAAGAAACTAATTTTTTTAAATTTGGGTTTATGAAATTATTTTCTCAAAAGAACTCTTTTTTTAAATGTAAAATGTATTTATCTTAAGAATTACTTGCTGATTTTATAGGAGTGTTTTTACCTATTTCAACACTCTTGTTGAATCATATGATAAAATGGGGTCAATTATTTATGATACTACCAATGATAATTTATTTAATGGTTTATTATTAGAGGGGTTTCTCTAAATTGGGTGAATTTTTAGTGGGTAATGTATCCATGTTGGAGAACATTGTGACACCTAGATGATGAATATATAACAATAGAAGAATGAGTATCATGTGAGAGACAATTGACTAATGATTTTTAAAAGTTGGATCATGTTCAAGTATAATTATATTGGATTTGGTTCCCTAGAACTAACATTAATACAATTTATGATTATATATATATATTTGAATATTATTAATGTTTCATAAAAAATCATGATTTTTCCTCTATATTACAATTTATGTGTTAATGTTTCAATAATACATGCTACACACAAAGTATATAGTTGTTCCGTGCTATGATTATATACATTAGATTATATGAAATAATTATTTAATCCCAATTTCTATATGATTTTCTTGATGGTTCCTAGACGATATAGAAAATCTGGGGTAGTAGGATCAAAATAAATTAAAACACCATGTCATGTTGTTTTACCATAGAAACATTGATGAAGGGAGGTTATGGGGATATAATAAATAATAGGAAATCAATTACTTATGAATGATAGGATATTCCTATTTGATATCACGTGTATAAGTATTTATAATTTTATATTCTCATTAATGAATGTCATATGTCATAGTCATTGATTTATTAACGAAAAACATAATGGGATATTCTCATGGTGAATTAGGATATGTTGGTGGTGTCTCGAGTGATATTTCATTAAAGGATAACTGAAGAAATTATTTATCACTTTTGTCTCTAAAAGGAAATTCATATTTCACAAAAAATTATTGAAATGGAACATTCATGATGAATCCATGACCATGGTGTTCTATAGAAATGTTCATTTACTAAATTTAAAAGAAAGACACATTAAACACATTGGTTGGTGACACCAGTATGAAGAATTATTTATTAGAGATATTTTGATAAAGGGACTGTATTACATAGTAAGGACGTTTCTAAAAATACATTGAACTTTACGTATCACTTACTATTTCTTTTAATAAATAGGAATAAAGGGTAACACACTATGTGTATCAACAATATCTGTTAAATTCAATGATGAATCTAATATGTTATAATAAATATCATTCCTAGAATGTGGTTTAAAAAAATTGAGAATTGGTTGATTTCTAAGATTTAATCAAAAGTTATTCAAAATAATTAGTGAGTAAAATGACAATAAAATCTATTTCCAGGTTTAGAGAATATTATATTTTTTATATTATCAAAGAATAATGCACCTATAGTTATTCTTTTAAAAAATGTTAATTATTCCTATATTAGTAAATATTGAAGTAGATTACAAAACCGGGTATAACTGTGTTATTAGAAATAATATAAATGATATTTATTTATTCTTATGTGATAAACATGTCATGTGAATAATAATTATTTTATTGTTAATATATGGGGGTTCACTATGAATTATGAAATTGGACAGTGGCTTGCGACAATTTATCCAACCTTAAAACTCCCTTAATAAATATATAATCATATAAACTTCCATAAAAACATTTATTACAAAAAATCTATTGATAGAAGCTCAATCATGAAATTAAGATAGTTTTACAGATTTAAAGTGTGATCTCTCAACCTCCTATCTCAATGCATTGAGATGTCATCATGATTTATTCATCCTCCTATATGAAGTCTTCTGTGGTCAACCAAAAATGATGAAAGACATTATGATCGACAATGGAAGCTCTTGGTGGTTTGATGAGAAAATTCAATTATTGTGGTTCATGTGATGATAACTTCTAAAGGGATTATACATTGGGATATTTTTTTGGAATTATGGAATGGTGAGATCAATTATATCTAATCATTAACAAAGAACGAATTATGTGTATAGGTAATTCAAGATCTTCTCATAAATTAATTATAAATTACTTTTTAATATCATCATCTTCCTATTCCATTATTTAATAAAGTCATGTAATATTAGAATTTAATTGTTCATGACATAATTCCTTTTGTGAAATAATGATTATTCATAAATTATTAAAGAAAATCCATGTTTCCCAAGATAAACAGTTAAACAGACTATTCCCAGAACTTTTAAAATATAGGATCTTATGTATTCAATAGAAATTATCCCTATGTAAAAAAACAAGATATCATCATATGTTAAAAAAATTACATATAATATTTTTGGTAAGGAAAACTATATTATGTATACTTTTTAATATCTCATGCATCCCAATAAGATCATACATATCATATATATAGTTTTCTCTTTCCATAATTTTCACAATGATATTAAGAAATATCTTTCATATAAAGTATTTCTTATTCTTAAAGGGAATGATTTTACTTTTTTATGTTTTAGTAATCTATAGTCATGACCATGACCATAATTCTCCCATAATGGTTGACCTTTTCTTCTTTAATATATATATTTTTTTGTAAATTTTTTTATTTCGATCTAGTAACTATTAAAAACATTTTTGGTTCTGATTCCAGGTGACTTTAATTAATTTTATAATATTTTGAACCTTTATACACACATGATGGAGATATTAATTTTATATATTGACTAAATATACCCATACATTCAAAATTGAAGCTTTAATCTTCACAAATAATTTATTAATTTATATATATAATAAAAAATATTATCATGCCAATATATTCTAAAAAATCAAGTGGGATTTATGAAAAAAGTATTATGATGTGATATAATAATAACACAAGTTACCAAACATAGATTTTAACATATTTTCATACCCAAAAAACCTTTATAATTATGTAGGAAATTTTTAGGATTAGTGTATTAGAAAACATGTTTCTAATAAAATACATAAATGGTAAAAAAAATAGATGAATTACTTTTTAACTCTATTGAATGACTTTTTTATCCCATCCTCGATGACCTCATATCATAAGATAAATTGGTTAAATGTATCAAATCAAAGGTTTGAGTACAAATATTAGTAAGGGATACCAAAAGAAAAATGATCATTAATGAACAACAGGGGTGAACCATGTGGCATAAAACATGAAAATTAGAATAATAAATTTAGTCATAACATAAGTATACGAATATAATAACATGTGTATTAACAAAGAAATGTGGGTATAATATATTCATGATACATTTATAAGCATATCACCATTGTTCATCACCATGAAATAAAAAAATAATTCTCCAAGGATTCAATCCAAGGTATCATAAACCAATACCAAACAATTCTTCCAAGGGAAAATTTAAATGTCATCTATAGAGATTAATTCTTTTCCTAATGCAATAGTTCATTATTAGGGAACACTATTTAGATTTTTAACATTATTTGTGGAAAACCTATGAAAGAACATAAGTACAAATAATTCTCACCCATGAATGGGAATTCGGGTATCATTCATGGAAGTCCCCAATCAATTATGGAATGTTACATATATATGAACACCCTTGGATTAAAATATGGTTATGTATTCAAAGTTAGAAGATATACCATTAAAAATCAGAGAATGATTTTAATAGCATAATGGTTATAAAAAAAGGATTATGGAATGGGTTTAATGTGATATAAATGTACTATCTCATTAAAAGGGAATTATATATAATGTAAATGCATGTTTAAAAAATGTGAAAATAAATTAAAATGATAATAAAAAGCATATAAAAAAGTAATGATTGAACTTAAAAAGGATAGGGAGAGAAAACATTCCATTAAAAGTATCTTTCTAAAGATATATATAGAGTCATTAAAACCAAAGAACAATATTTTAGGGACTCTTGATAGGTTCGATGAGAGGGGATTTGTTCTTAAAGTATTTTGATTGTGGAGTTGTTAGAATGGGTCTGTATTTTTTACTTGAGGTGGGGGTAGTTTTATGTGTTAAAATATTGTTTATTTTATTATTTAATCCAACCAACTATAGATGGAATAAATTATAATGAATCTTAGGGAGTATTAATGATTAAATAAAGTTTATATGTACATTAAATTGATCAAAAACTAGAGGAAATGTCCCAAATACACCATTTAGGGAGTAGAATTAAAAAAAATTATAAAGACAAAAAAATAAAAAAAAAAGGATCAAAACAATAAAGTAAAATTTTAAAAATAAAAATTAATATTTTAAAAATCATTATTATACTCCTTAGCCAAAATTTTGATTGAATAAAATGTTTGATAAATTTTTTTCATTATGATAACTTAATGATTATTTCATAGATTTCATGTTATTAAAAAAAATTAATTTTCCATTTTTCACTGAAAAATCTACTTTTTAAAAAATCACAATTTATTACCCTATGTTAATTTTGATTCGATATATAAAAAAATAATATTCAATTTCTAAAAAACAATTATCAAAATATTTGAATTATAATTTTAAAATAAAAACATATTTTTTTTTGAAATTAATACTTTTTACGACATAATAAACATTCTAGTCATTATATTAAAAACATTATTTACAACTTCATTAAATAAAATTTTTATTTATATTTAAATATTAAATTTTTTTTAGGCTATTTCATTAAAGTAAATTTTATTTAAAATATCATAATTTATAGTAAATCATGATTTATACATATTTCGAAAAATAAAATTTTGGTTTCTCTATATTAAAAATGTATTTCATGATATTAATTTTATATTTAAGTGTATTATGTCTTTATTATAAATAATATTAATAAAATGAACAACATAATTTTAGTAATGTAACCAAAATTTAGTTTCTATATATTTACACCTTAATACCACTAATGATTTAGATACATAACCTCTTATTATAATGGTATATTTCAGAAGCATAAGATGTGTGATAGTGGTAGTCTATTGTGGGCTTCAACCCCAACATATGTGACAGTAATCTCTAATTAAATTTACATTATCTCATAAATTATCCCACACAAGTCTAATTTGTTGAATTTTATGTCCTGACTCGTCCACTCGGGACTGTGCCATGACATATCCTGAGCCCGCCTCCTGAAGGCTAAGGGTTGAAGACTAGAACCAAAGGAATCAACCTACAAATGGGAGGAATTTTCCTGAGTACTTGTATAAATGAACACACAACCATGACCCAAATATGAAAAAGTAACCATGCACGCCACTAAACTACCACTGAGTAGAAGTAAAATATGTAGTTTAAATGGGACAAAATAAAAGCCCAGTGAAGGATGAACTAAAGACAATAAAATATTAGAAAACTATGATAGTCATCCACTTAAAACCCCACATTAAGGGTGCATATACAGTAGCTTTCAGAAGCTATAGAAGCATGTCCCACCTGCCTGACCTCACTGGCCACCACCCAGTCCTGGGACACCAAGTCATCCACCAAGTCGTCGGTCTTCTCCACCAGACACATCACGTACAGGTGAATCCTGTACATGGATGAGTAACGAAATAATTAGTAGGGACCCCAATCCAACATGGAAAGACCACAATGAAATCCACAAGAAAAACATAATGTAGGATCATGAAGCATGATCTCAATGTAAGATAGATCACACACGGTATATCCAGAGTAATTATAGCAACACAAATAGTTGCAAACACTGATCATCAATCAAAGCTAAGGCACTCATCCTCAATGAGTCTTTTAGGATAGCTTTGTATCCTAGACCTATTTAGTAGCTATGATAGGAATCCTCACTGGGTAGATGAGTCATGACGTCTCTCATATAGAAGAGAAACAAAGCCTTGCTCGGTAGCTATGTTACAAAGCCTCGATGGGTAGCTGAGTGACAATACCTCACTGGGTAGCTATGACATGGATCCTCTTTGGGTAGCTATGTTTTAGATCCTCACTAATAGATGAGTCAATTATCCTGATTTCTAGTGGAGTTATGAATTCTCACTTGCTAGGTTAGTCACGAACCCTCGCTATGTAGTGGAGTCATGAAATATCACTGATAGACGAGTCACGGAGCCTTTCTAGGTAACTGAGTCATGAAGCCTCACTGATAGATATGTCATGAAGCCATGATAGTTCAAATTTAATGAAATCTTACTTATAGTATTTCATAAGCACTTACCTGTAACATGGGTCCCATCCTCATAGGTGATGTGTCAATCGGATGCATGGTCTGAGAGACACGTCTTATTTTGTAAATAGTGGCTAGTTGGGTCCGGGCCCGGTTCGACTGTTGCAGACCGACCCGACCAACCTAGCCTGGAGTCTCAAATGACTCGATCTTGTCTGTTAGGAACATTGGGCTTCATTTGACACAGATCTGGTTGGCCGGGGGTCCAGTCCACCCGGTCATACAGTGGCCTGATTTAATCCACATTGGCCCACAACGACGGGTTAGATTCATTTCCTGACAGGGGATACCCTGAGGCCCTACATTATACAGTCAACCCAATCTGATAAAGTGGGATAGCTCAAACAATTATTTGGGCCACTCGGTAGGCCCAGTTCGATGGCCCGGTTCTGCCCAGACTAGGTCGATCAGTCCAATTTATCCCGAATCAACTCGGCCAGTTAGGTTGGGGCACACGCGACCGATCATCGAACCACACACCTGGGTCAACATGTGTCCTGTATTTAGTGGGCCACTACTCCTACATGGCACCACATTGGAACTACATCTAGTAGTCCACTGCTTCCCTCCTCCACTATAGCGTGCGCTGCTTCCACCAACACGACCAGTGAGGGCCTGCCACTTCCTCCCACACGCGGCGCCCAACTGATGCTTTCTTCAACCTATGGATGCTACCGCAGGATACTATCGCACCGACAGAACCATCCTAGGGCTACCGGGTCCGCTGCAATGGTCCAGTCTCAAATCCATTGTTCCCTTGGGCCACTTGGGTCACCTCCATCACTGCCACATCCTTGGGGTCACTGGTTTGTCGATTCCTCCATTCGGTCATGAAAAAAAAATGCACACTACAGAGGGATCTAAGTCTTTTTGTATCACCTGGTCCCTCTATAAATGAATTTATAAATAGATATCAATGGGGTTTTATAATTTTAACATGGATTTCAAATCCAGTAACTCCATGAGATATAATTTTCCAACCGCAAGAATGAATATTCTACAGGTCAACATATTCATGAGTTGATCCGCATTCATCGTTTGAAAAGAATAATGGGAATAATCAATCATAGAGAAAGAACATAAACCCTACTTGGGTATGATCATTTGTTTCTGATGAACAATGTTGCTACATTTGTCATTTTTTATCCTCTAATTATGGTTGTTAGTATATCATCTATGGTGATGATCCATTCTAAGGGGGGTTGGTGTTCATCGTCTTCACCCACCAGATCTTCATGGAAGAAATATAAATATTCCCAAAATCCTACATTGTATGCATTTCCATTAAATGATGAAATTTGAATCAGAATTTTTGTTATGTTTTTGTTATGAAGTCGTTATGATAATTCATTTAATGAAAAACATATTCAGTTTCTCTTGGGTGGAAAACATTTGTGATGAAATGATTTGAAAATCCATAAAATAAAATATTACAATATTATTTTATATTTAACTTTTTCAATAAAATTTCTGAAAAAAACTTTTTCCCTCGACCTGAACCGGTCATAGATAGATCCATTCTAGGTGAATCCTATCATTAAATGTTCAATGGTGCCCTCATATTTTTTATCTGAGCACTGGTTTAAATGATAGAAAAACCCACTTGCACAGTTATTTAATTATACTTTAATAAAATAGTCCAAAAATTAGCATTCACCCTCATACCGCACTATTCGAGGTTAGTATCCACCTAAGGGGAACACACCCTCAGAAGTTCAATGGTACTATCAGATTTCTAATATGAGTTTCCTTTTAGAGTTATAAGGATTTAAAAATAAAACAATAGTTACTTAATTATTTTATTTAAGACCAAAAATTAACTTCCACCATTTCCCCGCATTGGTCTATGTTAGGATCGTCATAAAGAAATCATCCCATCACAAGATCAACTGTGGTCTCAAATTTTCAATATAAGTAACCATTCATGAGTTATAAAATTTTTTAATATAAAATTACTTTATTTAATTATTTATATTTATATTTATTCCATTATTGGGTTTTCTCACTTGAGGCCTGCACTGACTAATCATAAGTCACACATAAGGTAAACCCACCATCCTGAATATAATGGTGCCCTTTAATTTCAAATAAAGGCACTCATTTATGATTCATTCTATTTTTTCAGGAAAAGTTCTCCTGCATGCTATTTGAAGATTATAATTTTTCGATGGATCATTTCGGGCACTCGGGAACTCCGAATCGCTGATCATCTAAGGGACTGGTCTCAAAATAATTCCATATAATAAAAAACATTACATGGAATTTCCATGACATTATATTACTCCGCACTTTATTGGATTCACATTCTGGTGAGCCAAAATAATGATTAACAAACAAATGGGGGTACTAAGTATGATTCTGAGCCACCCACTCCCATGTGATCTCCTATAGATTCCCATGGTGCTACCAAATGCTCACTAAAGGAATCGACCATATGTGAAAGACCCGCTCCTTTCGATCCTCTATCTATATAGGGAATTCTGTAAATGTAACCTCATCCTCAATATCCATCTCTCCCCAGTCAATTAAATGTGATGGATCATGCCCATACCTCGTCAAATGCGACACATGAAAAACATCATGAACTCGGTGAATCTTTGTGGGGAGAGATAGGTTGTATGCCGTCGTGATAACTATTCTCTGAATCTGAAAAGGTCTCATGAACCTCGAAGATAACTTGTCCCCCTGCCAAATCTATGCAATCATTGTCTGTGTGTGTGCCAAATGAAAAATGGTCTCCATCCTTGAACAACAAGAGCCCCCATCTTTTATCCGGAAATAATTTTTTTCTTCTCTTGGGTAGTCCTCATCCACTCTTGGATGATCTTCACCTTCTGAGTGGTTTCCCATACCAACTCTCAACCATTAGTGTGGACTCCTCGATGTCTATCCAGCATAGAGGAGATCTGCAAGGCCACCCATACAAATCCTCAAATAGTTCCATGCTAATTGTGGAGTGATAGATGTTATTGAATCAAAACTCCACCAGTGGCAGTTTGTCATCCCAACTATGACCAAATTCAATGACACAATCATGAAGCATGTACTCCAAGGACTGTATGGTTCGATACATCTTCCAATCTATCTGAGGGTGAAAGGCTATGCTCAATCATAGACGAGTCTCAAAATCCTACAACAATCCCTTCCAAAACAATGATGTAAAGCATGTATTACCATAGAGTACAGTCATTGAAGACTCCCCGTGAATTCGCACTATCTTCTAGATGTAGAGGCATCCCAATCCATCTACTAATCCCTACTTTTGAATGTTTGGGAAGCAATCCAACATTGTGAGTTAGTCAAGGAAATCCTAGATAGAATCCTAGCCCATGGACGTGAGTGGTAACCCCGTCACAAAGTCCATCGAGATACCATCCAATTTCCAATTCAGTACCTCAAGATGATGGGTGATTCTTGATGGAACATGATGCTCATCCTTTACTTTATGATAAGTGATGCATCATGAAATGAACTCTTCCACTAATTTATTCATCATCATCCTCCAGTACTGACTTCAAAGATCCTATTAAATCTTCAGCACTATAGGGTGTACTGCCAAGTGGGAGGTATAAAACTCTCTCAAAATCTCTTCTCCCAATGGCATTGGTACTATTGTGTGCCCTTTGAAAAGGATGACATGCTCTCCACTTATTGATAACCCATCACATTCATGTCTTTAGGATAACTGAGCATGTCAGGCCTTATAGCTGGCATCTCTAAGTTGTGTATCACTAAAACACTGTAAGAGTGGAGGGGAAATAACCATTGACTGAAAAAAATCAGTTTTCTCTCTATCAATAAAGGATATTTGAATCAAGGGTAACTACTCTAAAGCCTCATTCAGTAGCAGTGAACTGAGTCTATTAATCATAGTATACTCTACTGCATTTCTCTTGGCATGAGTATAGTGTACATTGATGTTATAGTCTAGGAGGAACATTATCCATCGTCTCTATATCAATTACTGAAAAGTCTACATGAACCATTCCATACACACGAATGGCTATCCATTTTAACCGATTGATGTTCCCATCGACCCTTTGGTTGTAAATACTCATTCTCAATTTCCACTTGGATAATGGTCGGGTAATCAACCCATAACCTTGAACACCAAGTCTTTCTAATCCCTTCTTCTAAAAGACCCCCACATATGCCCCCTTCTCGCAAATCTCTATAAATGACCATCGATATATTGATGAATATATCGGTGCCATCTTGATGTGTAGAATGGTTCATAGGTCTCTCTCTCTATGAGAAGTTAATCCTGGAAACATATTTTGAAAGGATGTATCAGTACTCCATCACTACTGTTGGGATCTAAAAACTCAAAACATCCACTACCATGAGGTTAAGGCAGGCTGACTCAAGAGTGATCAGTTGCACCCTATTCTACTTGAGTTTGTCCTGAGCTGCCGAGATTCCTTTTTTCTAAAACTAAGGAATACCCTATCCCAAATCTATGGATATACTACATCCTTTTTCCTAAAATAGTCAATTTGACCAAAAAATATTGATGAAAAGTCTATACCCAAACTAACATTGTAAGGCCTCGATTCATCAAAAAAGGGGTTCCAACCAAAAATCTCAACCCAAGGGTCAGATCACACCATCGACATATTTGTGATTATCAAGACTCCTTTCATAGGTATCTCTATACGTAGGGATAAATACAATAGTTTAATCAGAAATTGTTGTTCTTGATCAAGATTTGTGATAGGAATGAATGATTTGAACCTTTTTGCATTAATATGGAAGCTTTTAGAAGACAAAAACCATAGCTCGAATCATTCTGAGAGCCCTTAGGTCATACTCTGTGATTGCATGTAGCTACTTCATTCCCCAATTCTCTAGCTCCCTGATCTTGTTGTGGACCACATTGGGGGAGGTGGATGTAATGTGTCAAAATGTATACCACTTCCTGCTACTCTCCTAGCTCCTCTGCAACATCTGCTGGCCAACAGATTCATTTGTTCCTCTCACTTCATATACCATGGTGGACCCTCCATCACCTCACTGTTAGCATGACGGTCTAGACCATCTCTAGTGAGTTGTCCCAACCATCTTTTGAAAAAAATTACCTCTTCCTAGATCGACTGGACAAACCCTATGAGCCCTAAACTATAGACCCCCTAAATTGGGACCACTTCTTTGAATATCTCACACATCTAAGTATTTGAAACTGACATCGGCTACATGATTTCCCACTGCTGAAATCCACTGGTTATATCTGCTTAGCCAAAAGGCATCTAACCACAAAGATTCACTCTAGAACTTTATCATAAGTAGGAATACCTAGAGGAATAGTGCAGGCCCAGATGTCCCTAAACACACCTTTCATAGAGGTCGGAGCACTGAAACATTAGTCATATTATATTAATCGATTACCTTGAAAATTCGGCATGACTCTATGAATACTCAACTACCGACATGTCATCTTGTAGAATCTCTTACGCACACAAACCCATTAACTTTTATTGAAAAATCCCTTTCTATGAGAAATGTTCCCAAGCTCTATCCACAGAAAACTCACCTCACCATAAGAACTTGTAATCTAATCTATATAATCACCATACTGGGCCACGTAGAAGGCTCAATTCTAGGACCACCATTTGATCTAATGGATCCCAGGATAGATGGAAACTCGGTCACCACCTCAAGACAATCTTGGTCAGCTTGTGAGTCGGGCTCGCCTCAGAAGCTGAGGGGTCTCTATCACTGAAACTCATGGAAGACACTGAACCAACCTGATTCCAATACTAGTAGCGCATGCAGTAACTGCTAACCAATAGATAGTGGTATCATTGGGACAATGCTCGAAGGTACCATCTCAAGAAACAACCCCATACTGAAGCCACTTCACTATATAAACCATCCTCATGGTCACACAGTAGAATCATGGTTGGATGACTGCATGGAGTCATCTTGAAGAAGAATCAAGATGATCCACAATCAATTTATTATACCTGGTGATATGAATCTGACTAAAAATTATCATGTAAAAATAATCAATGATGCACACAACTAGTGTTTTCATGTACCGGGTTGGAAAAAAAATCATGGTATAGGTGTATGGAAATGGTGGCCGACACCCCAACACTGGAATCCCTATCCTGAAATCCAAACTCAAAACACTTAAAATTGTTTCCCAATCCAAATTTATTGACTCTTAGTTCTTCTGGTAGAACTTACCACCTCTGATACCATTTTTTTATGACCCCTCCCCTGGGGCCTGTTCTGTGACATACCCCAAGCCACCCCCCTGAAGGCCAGGGGATGGTTACTAGCATTGAAGGGGGAAACCTGCAAATGGGATGCATTTTTCTATGTACATGTACACATACACACACAACCATGACACAAAGATGGAAATGTAAACATGCATGACACTAAACAACCACTAATCAATAGTCAAAATTGTAGGTCAAATGGTCGAGAGTACAAAACCAATGAAGGAGGAACTAAAAATAGAATAATAAGAAGAAACTCTGATAGCTGCTCACTAGAAACCCCACCTGATGGGTATGTATAGATTAGCTAACAAAATAACTAAAAGCTTGTCCCACCTGCCTTACCTCACTAGGCACCACCCAGTCCTGGGCCGCTAATTTCTCTACCAAGTCCTCGGCCATCTACACCAGATACAACACGTGTGGCCGAATCCCATGAAGGGGAGAGTAATGAAATAATCAATAGGGACCCCATACCAAAAATGAAGTCCCATAAAGAAATCGACAATAAATAAATTAAGTATGATCACAAAGCATGATCATGAAGCAAGAAATCTCACACTAGGTATAATAAATTGTATTTATAGAAAAACCAATGGTTTCTAACACTAATCATCAATCACTACAAATAGAATATTGTCTCTGATGAGTCCTTTTGGCTAGCTAGGTCACCTAGACCTATTGAGTTGTGGAGACAGGAAGACTCACTAGGTAGATGAGTCACGAAGCCTCACAGATAGTTGAGCCATGAATCCTCTCTAAGTTACTATGTCACTAATCCTCAATGGGTAGATGAATCAAGAATCTACATAGGGTAGCTGAGTCATGAATCATTACTGGGTAGCTAAGTCACAGAGCCTCGCTGATAAATATGTCAAAAATCCTCACTAATAGTTATGTCCCATAGCCTCATTTGGAATCCAAATCCCAAAGCCTCACAAATAGTAGAGTCATGGAGACTCACTGGGTAGCTGAGTCATGTAGCTTCGATGATAGCTAATTTACAAATCCTCACGGATAGCTCAGTCACGATGCCTCTCCGGGTTACTATCCATGAAATCTTACATAATGGATTTCATTAGGACCACCACATCCCATGGGTCCCAATGTTGTAGATGGTGTGTCAATCATACACATAGTCTAAGAGATACGTCACATTTTATAAACAGGGGTCGGCTGTGTCTGGTCCCGGTTCGACTGGTTTGGACATACCCGAGCAACCTGGTTCAGGATCTCACTTGACCTAATCTTATTCATCTAGCCCATTAGGCTTCAATGGACCCGGCTGAGGATGGTCATGGGCCTAGTCTTCCTAGTCACCCAATGACCCGATTTTATCTATCCTAGCCCATACCGGTGGGTTGGTTTCTTTAACTACCCTAGGCCGCCCCGAGGCCCGACTTCATCCCATCAACCCGGCTGGAAAAATGAGACTATCTTGAAAAATTAGTTGGGTCACTCGGGTGGACCCGCCCATTTGGGGACTACGTGTCTAGTTATAAGGACACCCCCTTGATCAACATGCACCCTGCATGGAGCAGGCTCCTCCTCCTATGGAGAGCAATAATAGCGCCGTGTCCAGATATCCATTGTAGTTGACAGGCCATGTCCCTCCTCCACCGAGGTGCATGCCAGACGCACCTCCACCTCCAATGAAGCTGATGAGGGTCAGCTGCTTTGTTCCACATACGGTGCCCGGGTGGTGATGCCTTCTGCCAGCGGCCTCCACCAGTTTCCAACACCACTGTGCTAGTGTTGTAGCATCGGCGACAACTCCCACAGGCCACCGAGTCCACTCTGGTGGTCTGATATGAAATTCACCTGCACGCTCGGGCCTTTCGGGCCGCCTCTATCACTTTAACAGCCTTAGGGCAATAAGTTTGTTTATTTGACCATTCTGTATTGAAGAAGACACATTCGCACTATAAAGGGATCTAGGTCTTGTCCATGTGGGCCTAATACCTTGGCATTATTATTTACAAAAATATATCAATGGGGTTTCCGAATTCTAATACGGATTTCAAATCCCATAACTCCCCAAAATATCATTTCCCAACCCCATGAATGACTAAACTATAGGTCAAGCTGTTCGTGGGTTGATCCGGGTTCAATGTTTGAAAAGAAAAATGGGAAGAAGAAATCACAGAGAAAGCACATAAACCCTACGTAGGTCAGATATTTTGTTGGTAATGAACACTGTCATGAGTTTTTATTTTTGTGATCTTATTTTTATAGTTATTGGTCAATCATCATTGGTGAACATCTGTTCAAATGGGGGGTTGGAATTCGTCATCGTCACCCACCAAAGATTCAGAGCAGAAATAAGATTATGCCCAAAATCCTCTATTGTCTGCATGGCCAATAATGAAAGAAACATGAATCATCATTTCTGTGAAATTTCTGTTATGAAGTAATTATGTTGTTTTATTTAATGAAATGTCATATTTAGGTTCTCTTGGTTTCAAAACTTTTAAGTTGTAATGATATAAATTTTTTAAAAAACTAGATTATTTTATTTTTAACCTTGAATTAAAAAACTCTAAAAAAAACTTTTTCCCTCAACCTGCACCTGTCATGGTTATGTCCATTCTATGTGAATCATGATGTTCCAAGTTCAACGGTTTCCAAATATTTTTTATCAAAGAACTTTTTTAAATGTTAGAAAAACCCACTAAAATGATTACTTAAATCAACATTAATAAAATAGTCCCAAAATTAACTTTAACCATTGACCCATGATGATTGATTTTAGGCTTTTCCTAAGGGGAAACGCCCTCACGAGCTCAATGGTACACTCGTATTTTCAATCTGAGTTATCATTTAAGAGTTATAAGTATTGTACAAGAAAATAATTGTTACTTAATTATTTTATTTATGACCAAAAAATAACTTCCACTATTGTCCCATGGCGGCCAATGTTAGGATCTGGGTAAAGAAAGTAAACCCTCATGTGCTCAACGATGGTCTTGTAATTTTAATCCTAGTCAACGTTCCTGAGTTATATGCATTTAAAAAATAAAATAATTTTATTTAATAATTTTATTTACGGTTAGGAAATTTTTCGGGTTTCTCACTCGAGGTATGTGTCAACTAAAAATAATTTGTTCTTAGGTTAAACCCACTATCCTGAAGGCAATGGTTCCCTTAGATTTCTGATCTGGTTACATGTTTAAGAGTTGTTATACTTTTGTAGGAAAATTTCTCAACAACTCTATTCAATGATGAAAATTTTTCAAAAAAAATTTCAACGAACTATGGGCCTCAGAATAGCTCTCCTTCTCAGTTCCTGGTCTGAAAATAATTCCATAAAATAAACAAAAATTACATGGAATTTTTTAGACATAGAAATTTTTCATGGATTTTGTCAATGGAAACCTTCAATGACATAAACTCTCTTCAGAGTTTTGACAAGTGAACCTCAATAGGGCTTTTCCTACTGGTAGAGGCCATGGTTTCTTCATTTTTCATCATTATAAAATTACGATGGTCAAAATATAATGACTACATAACCAATATTTTTAAATTTAAAAAAAACATTGACCAATTTCAAATATAGACTAATTATCATAATTACCAATGAAAAAAATGGTAATTAGTTCTAATTGTTATATTTCCCTACATTTATACACTATTAATACCATACATCATCATTCACTATATCACTATCAAAAAATTACACATCCTATGATAATTTATCAAATTTTCATAATGATTATCATAATTATAATAATCACCATGGAATAAAAGATCTTCATTGGATGATTCAAGCCTATAAAATTCAACTTATAAATTCTAAAATTCTTTTATATTTATATCCTTAGATATTACATAGTTTTAATAGTAAATATTATTACATGATGTGAAAATATATTTAATAGTATTGTCCTGTTCTTATACTATAAAACATAACCAAAAATTTATTGGAGATACTAGTTATGTCATTAATAGATTAAAATTTAGGTTCATTATAGATATACACTTATCATAGTAAAATATGACCCTTATTATGATCATCATGGTTGCAACATGGAATCTCTTACCATAGTGAAACCATGGTATTTAATTTTCATCTTTTTAATTATCTAAAATCATTACTAATTAAAACTCTCTGATATTTTACCCTCATATTCAAATAGAATCATCACATTATAATTACCAGAGACCTTTTACTAGTGTTTTGGTCACATCATTTAGTATATTATTGATATATAATTTCTTTTGGGTTGTTATTTTTAGAACTACTAAAATTTTACTTCAAAAAATGTCATTTTTTTGTATCATAGTGAGTCCAGGTCTTTTATAATTTTTATGGTGTGGTTTTTCTTATATTACAGTATATGGATTTAATATTATTAAAATTCCATATTTTCACATATCCTTTAAATTATATAACCATTTGTAATATCTATTTATTCCTATATGTCAAATTATCATTCAAATTGCTATTATGTATATCAATGGAGATCCATATATTTTTGGACTCTTCTAAAATTCTACATTTATATCAACTTAGTGTTCATTAGGTAAAATAGAGACCTTATTGATTTTAAAATTTTGATTATCTTCTCATTTAGGGTGACATTGCTTATTTTTCATTCCTGATCATATATACATTATCCTTAGATGTTGAGAGAATTTACTCTTAGATGTTGGGCACATTTTTTATTTTATGATCAAGCATATTATCATGATCCATATGTGTTCTAGTAACCTTTATAAATCATATTTATTCTAATGGAAGGACCCTTAAATATTGTATATATGATATTTTATGTATTGATCCATACATCCTTATATAACCTCTACATATTAGGAATTGTTACATTATTATATTTGAATTTTTTTTCTTTTTCTTATTTAAATTAAATATGGAGTCTTGATATTCATTCAAAAATGGTATATTTTCATATTTCAATTAATAAATGAATTAAATAATTATATTTAAAAAAATTAGTGTCGGTGAAATGGATTTTTTTCTTATTTTTCATGTTTTTATAAATAAACATCTGGTAAATATATTCTTATTCAACCAGGTGTTAAAGCTCAAATCAATCAAGATAAGAAGTGAAATAGATAATTATAAATGGAATGTTATAAAAGTAAAATTTAAATGATTTTAAAATATTATATGATTAAAGAAACTTCAATTTTTAGATCATAATTTAAATTAAAAATTATTATATTAGTAATAAAATTAGAGGACTGTATTTATATGTCATTTTTTATACCAAATATCTAATAATAAATTGAATTATTCATATAATATATTGACATTAAAGATGAAAAACATGAAATCTTATGGAATATTTGACAATGATAACATGAAACTATGAATAAATAATATCTTAGGAATATATCAATCCTCATATTATGAGATAGATTTTGGTGACCATGTTTATCAGTTAATATAGATATATTTTTTATTTAGATATTTCAGGATGATAACTATATGAAGTAGTATATTACAATGTCATATTAGAATAAAAGTGGGAATATATATTTTATTGAAGTCAAATTAAATGTTATTTTATTAAATTTAATAGTGTAGTTGGAAGATAGATACTTGAGCTTGTCTATTCATTTATATTTCATGATAAATTTATTATTTAAAAATAAAATAATTATCATTTAATTAAAAATATTCAATTAGGGTTGGATATAAAGAGGTAATCACTTCATTTTGTATCAGATCATTTCATTCATGGATTCCAATTTAAATACACACACAACACCTCTACCATAATATAAACAATTAACCTTCACCTTATAGTTGAATGAATTCACAGAGTCTTGCGGTGATCCAAATAGGGGATTCAAATATGTTACGTTACTAAAGGTAAAGGTATAGTATATCTTCAAAACTATTATTCATATGTTTTTAATTATTTATCTTAAATTTTTTTCAAGAAATTTAAAATAATATTATCTCACCATGAATTCATTGGAATAAATTTCCCTTTAAATAGTTGATAAAAATATTGATATTAATGGATTTAAAAGTATATTTTAAAAATATCTATGGAAGATCCTAAAAATTATGTTTAAATTATAAAATTTTGGAATTATATATAATAATTTTCAGACTCTTTATATAACCCTAAAATACTTTGGATAATTATTTAATAACTACAAAAATGATGCGTGAATTATTTGGTTATGGAAGAAATTAAATATACGTAGAAAACATTGGTACCAAAGATGTATTTAAATTTAAAACATTTACAAACATAGTAAAAACACCACTTTGGTATCCTAGTAGACATGAATCAAATACATGATTCATATTTTTGTTAATATATATTGAATATTTTTTAAAATAATGATTTAATACCTATTATTGGGGATTATGGTACATCCATCAGAGGATTATACGTCTAATACCTAGAAACCACTCCATGAGGGAGACCTATCACACCACGATATGAAAGATAATTCTATTGAAAACAATTATTTTAAAAACCCAAATCCCATAATTTGAATGTTCCATATTTCTCTAAAATATAATATAATAACACCTATAAGTTCGGATCTCCACAACACCCATGAAAACAAAATGTATCTAGGACTAGGATGTATTTTTTATCTAAATACCACCCTGATTAGTAATCCCTCAGGTTCTAGTTACCTATTTTTCATTAAATACCTTTATAAAAGTGTAATGAATAATAAGAAATAAGCACATGATAAATAAACACGAACAACACATGAGTGTATTATAAACATAGTAAACCACAAACTAGGGGGTCCCAGTTGACATCAAATAAATATATGATTCTGATTTTTGATAAATATATAAAATATTCCTTATAAGAATGATATAATACCACTTATAGGGTATTATGGTTCATCCTTTAGAACTTGTTACATGTGGTACCCTGAATCTACTCCATGAGGGAGACCTGTCAAACCAACATCTGAAAGATAAGACTCCTAATTCAAATTAATTTTAAAAACACAAATAGTATCATCTGAATGATCCACCATTAAATCATATATATAACAGGGTCACCTAGATGTTACTATCACTACAATGCCCCTGTATACACAATATGTCTATTACTGGGAAGTCATTAAAACCTAGCCAATATGTTGATCTGTAATCATCCTACTTCTAGTTCACTGGTTTGTATTCAATACCATTAGAAAATCTAGTGAATAATCATAAATAAGAGCATGATAATCAAACATGCACATCACATGGAATTAACATGTTTTACTCATTAGTTCCACACCCATGGGAGAAAAACTAAATATATATATTCTAGGGGAAATAGAGTTTCATGGGAAGAATGTTTTATAATGCTACCTAGACTATCATGACATGAACCATAATTTTATCATACAATTTCTAGTATACCTCTAGTCTACACATTAACCACCAACCATTTTTCCTGAAGGTCTCCCACAAATGGTTTCCTAAACATAGTACTCTAATTTCTGATGCACTTTCATGTATCTGATGGTTACACATCCCATCACATAGGAGAGAATGTAAGGAACCCAAATTTTATCTATGGAATTTCCTTTCATATAAATATTTCATGTAGTATAAAGGACCATAATCACATAGACAAACCAAAAAAATTTATTCACATAAAATAATAATTATACATTATTATGAAAATAAACCAAAAATAATGACCAATATTATATTGATATATTAAATAGAAAATAGAAGTAAATGAATATGATAATTTAGATTTGTTCAATCCAACAGAATGGTCTCACTAATGAACAATATTGTAGAAATAAAACATAACGTTGGTAACAAAAGATTCATTTTAAATATTTATGTATAAATAAAATAGAAAAAAATATAAACAAATTATGAATGAATGGAATAGGAGTTATTTATAGGAATTTTTGAACCCATATTACTGTTCTAAATCTAACTGTAAAAATTGTAATATGACTATTTGAATATCAACCTGACCATTGGAAAAGTAATATGACCATTCTGAATAGTATTCTGACCTTTATAATTTCAACCTCTTCCTTTGAAATGTAATATAATATTTATTTGAATTATAAAATGAATATACGATATATTTATATCATGGTACATGTAAAAATTATTGACAAATTAAAAAATGTGTTTTCGTGTTTTTGTAAAATGTAAATATCTTATTTCTGGGGTTGAGTCCCTAAGAATGCATATTTATTGTCATTTTTTTCTTTTATTGTTTTCAATGGTGGTTGATGTCACCTAATTTTCATTACAATTTAATGAGATAATAAATAAAATTTCAAATATAATTAAAACAAATGATAATATTAAAATTTTTATTTTTTTGGAAGAAATGATTATTTTATTTAAAAAATAAAATTCTTCTATTTAGAAAAACCATATCATAACCCTATGTCTATTTTTTAAATCAATATAATATAAACTAGATAGCTTCAATTTTTGGGATTTTTCTAAAAAATATGAATTTTTGGGAAATAGTGAAAAATGCTAGTTTATGGTACTTAAATTATAACATTATACATGACTTTTTCATCCATTAATGAGGTAAGCACACAATATTTATAACTCAATAGTTCTATTTACTATATATAGTCATAATAATCTACCATATTTATATTATTAAGATAAAATAATAAATAAATGAATATAATAATGAAAACTCTTCCAGAAAATAGCTCAATAGACACATTTTTTTTAAAACCCATTGAAAGAGGTATTAATCAATGTATTTAAACACAAATTTATAAAATAGTTTCTACAGGTGGGGTATATGATGACAGTTCTCATGAAACATGGCTGTAGGTTTCATGGGGAACAAATTCTAGTGAGAAGTTGACGGGAAAATCTATATCTACAGTTTTTAATCAACAGTGGATATATAAAATTATTAATATATTATAGTAATATTTTTATGAAATTGTGGATATACAACATTTTTTTATTTATAGTTTCAAATAAATTATTCCTATAGGTTCCCCATGTATTTTCTATAGCCACAGTTTTATGAAATTCGGGGCAATAAACCATACCTATACCCACAGTTTCAATGATCCATGGCTGTAGAATTCCCATGTATTGATTATAGCCATGTATTAATAAATCCATGACTATAGGACTTAAAAATACCAATATTTTATATGAAAATGTTGATATAGGTTTTCCATGTATTTATTATATCCACGGTTTCAAAGAACCATGGTGAAAGTATCCCCTTATAAGCATGGGGAAAAATACTCCCTTACAACGAGGGGTGGGAAAGAATGTTACAGAGATTATTCTCCTATAGAACTAGTTTATATATATATTTATACATAGAAATTCATATATATATATATATATATATATATATATTAATAAATATTGATAGCACAATGGTTAAGAGATTTTATGATGGTAGATGGGGTTCAATGTTGGAATCCTAGTGTGGTCATTTTATTTTAAATATTAATAGCCATAGTTTCAAGAATTGTTTCTATATATTATATTTCTAAGGTGGAAAACCATGCCAATATCCATTCTAACTATAGGAAAAACCATTTCCATAGAGAAAAACATAGATATTATTTCCTTGGTTTATAAAAAGTATGATTGTAGTATCTATATCGACAATGGAAAGTTGTGGTCATAACCATTGCAAAAATGGCTATATCTCTTTCCATGATACTGGGTTGTTTCCATGTTTTTTAAAACCGTTGTTATTGGTTCTATTGAAATAGTGGGAAACAATGAAAAATTCCCATGAAATCATGGCCATACCATTCACCTATATCCACGCTAATTATATACATGACCAACAATAACTGTAGATATAAGATATATCCATAGTTTTTATGACTGTTTCAATGGTTTTTACAATAGCTATAGGTTAAATTTATTGTTGTGAAACATGCCTCTCCTCCCCTTATAAATACCACACCTTCTCCTCAAACATTCTAAATCTTTTTATCTTTCCGATATTCTTCATAATTCTTTTCCCCAGACACTTTCCCATATACTAGTGTCGTGGGTATCACCAAATGGTCAATTCCAAGTTCCATAAAGAGTATCTCAAGGATACAACATTCAAGAGGTTAGGCCCCCCATCTTTCTCTTTTAAATTATATATCTCTTCTACCTTATCCTCACCCATTTTTCAAAGAGAAATGATAATTACGGTATCATATATATATATATATAATACAATGATATTGTGTAAATGGAATATTGATCATAATATATAATTCTCTCCTCCAACTATTATAAAAACAAAAACATCATCTACAATATGTTAGTTCACCACCTTCATGGATGAAGAGAATTCATTTTCCATTACTACCTTCAATTCTGTTCATAAACCCATAATTATGGTTAAAAAAAATTTAATATTTATATCATAAATTATTTCATGTAATGGAACTAATATATATAAATAATATTAAGTCATATGATACTAGTTTTTGTGGTTGTAAAAGTTAACATAATAAACTAGACATTTTTAATTAACATTTTATCAAACGAATCATCATCATTTTAGAATTAATGATATATTGGAACATTTAAAATTTTTTATGTTCATTAGTACCATATAATTTTACAAAATTTTGACTTTTTGTGTTTTAGAATAAAATACATATATATATATATATATATACATATACACATAAGTTAACTAACTATGAAAGCGTTAAACAAATGCTCCAAGGATGATAGAATTGAACATTATAACACATAAAAATGACCAAAAATGAACCTAAATGAATTAAAATGAACCAAATATAAATTTAAATGGTTATTAATTATTTATCTAATGAGTATAATGTGATTACAATGGTAATTAGGTGAAATTTCAGAACACATTTGGACATAAGGTAGGTGATGTCTCAGAACCTCCATTTTTCTTCCAGGTTACACATTCACTCTCTCTAGAGTAATATATTTCATCATTATTATTGTATAATTCACCTATGTTATATATATATTAATAAAAAGTCTTTAAATCAATTCATCTTTATATTATGGTGAAATACATGTTTTAGAAAGTTCCATACTCAATTCCCTCGATACGTAAAACCTGATTAAAGGGAACTTACATATTTTTTAACCATATCAGGTACAATAAATAATATTTTTAGTCAACCCATTTATTCAAAAAACCACTAATTTTATCATAAATACTATTTAATTTTATTTATGTTTTTATTGTAATAATTATGGATTTAGTATCTCTAAATACTCCTCAATTATTTTCCTCAAACTATGATTAAGTGGAAAAATTCAAAATATACCTAGTCACACTTTTTATTGATTTAAATATAGGTAGATATAATTATTCATGTTATGTTATTATCTTTAATTTATGAATGTACAAAAATTATTTAAATCCATTATTTTTTGATTCAATTATTATAAGACATTTTGGTTATGCCTTATGATATGAATACAATTCCAAATTTTTTCCATGGTTAACCAAAACGTTTATGACTTATGTTTTATAATTTATATTGAAAACATATGCATGAACCTATTATGATGTGTTTTCACAAATCATGCTCTAATTCATTAGGTAATTTTTTAGTCTCAAGATAAATTATTTATTATATTTGGGATTAAACTCAACCCTTTATGGGACTCTGTCAGCCATGTGATATAGTCTTTGTCATTACCCTTGACTCATGTTTATGTGATGTTATGTGTTGTTGAAATATTCTAGTGTTTCAATAATCATTTTATTCCATTTTTTATTTTCATTCATTTGTATATATATTTATGATCCATTCCTTTTATGTTATCATGTTCTTCCTTCTAACTCATGTTTTATGACTCATTCTCATGTTTACTCCTTTATTGGGATTTTAGCTGATCGAATTTTTCTATGTATTACCCAAGTTATCCTATTCTATTGTAGGAGAATAAATAAGATTATTATATCATTATGGAGATTAATAAATAGATTTTTAAATCTAGTTTCATGTTTTCATGTTATGTACCTAGTCATTGAAAGATACTAGACTTCCTGACCCTTAGATTTTATCTAGTGGTTTAATATGACTAAAATAATATAATAACATGTGTAAAATAAAGTCTTAACTATAGTTTTATTAGATAATTTTCTAATTATTGTTTTAGATTTTTTGCTGGAAATATTAAGTAAGAACCCTAGGCAAAATTCTATCACCCTAAATAACCTTTATTAAAATTTAGGGAGTCATAATTTAAGAAATAATATCTATTTTTCATTTTATTCTTCAATAATATTTGTTATATGTTAATATTATCATTATATAAGTATTAATTACCTACTATTGTTTCAGATAATGGCTAGAAATATGTGAACTTCTGCTAACAACTGATGTGATATTAAATGTAATGATTTGTCTATTGAGATTCCAAACATTATGGAAACT
The DNA here is from genome assembly GCA_963277665.1 of Viscum album. Taxonomy (NCBI): domain Eukaryota; kingdom Viridiplantae; phylum Streptophyta; class Magnoliopsida; order Santalales; family Viscaceae; genus Viscum; species Viscum album. The sequence goes on along the minus strand of OY728132.1, from coordinate 22,716,364 downwards.
ACAAAATAGAACTTCATGAAAGTATTGTATTAACAAGATAATTTTATGAATAATAATTGAAATCATGTGTAACTATTTCCTTATCCAATGAAATATAAACTTACGGTTGAATATTGAATGTTTAGTAGCACTATTAAAACACCACCTCAAAATATGGTGGTCATGCTATTTGTGAGAAAAAATGGGAAAATTATATCATCCAATGTGTATAACTCCTCCCTAGTACATGATTGTGGACTTAACCTTCTATAAAGTATCATATTAGTTCTTTTAATGGAGTGTGATTCTATATTGGACATGGATTAATTGTCTTTATATAAATCAAATAACAATTTTCAGGAAAGGGATATCACTCTTCACATCCTGAGGCATCCTTAAATTATATAAAAGTGAATGGATGAAAATGAATATTATTTTTAATCACCATGTAAATTGTGGATATTATTTTCTTATGATAATGAATATCATAGTCAAATTATTGAGATAAAGGAAATGATCTTGCTTTAAGATATTCCATTTATAGGGGACTATACTGATGTCTTCCATGAAGAATTTCATTGTCTTTCTCTTGGTTTATAGGTTGATTTATAAATTAAACATATAACTGTATAACTTATCACATCAAAGGAACCATAAAAATTTCCCACAATTTATTTTGATGGTCTAATGAATCATTTAAAAGAGAACATGGACAAGGGTTTCATACACCATAATGCTTTACATAGGGATGCACTAGTATTCCTCATTGAGAAGAAGGATATATATATGTCCATCTATATTAATTATCATGAGCTCAACAATATCGAGATATATAATAAGTTTCCCAGTCCGTAGAATGATTAATTTGTCCATAAAATATGTGGATCCAAATATATATCTAAGGTGGAATATTGGTTAGGATTTCACCAGTTAAAGGTTAAGAATGAAGAATTTTCCAAGAGGGCCTTTTTAAATAGGTATGAACACGATGTGTTCATAATGATGCCCTTTGGACACACTAAATATCGAGAAATTTTGATGGTAATAATAAATAGTGTATTTAGATATTACCTTAACAGGTTTTTCATTACCATTATTAACGATATTCTGATATACACCAAGGGAAAGGAGATGCATGTAGTGTATTTGAATACTATATTAAAGGCGTTGTGTCGGAGTAAAATATATTAAAATTTATAGAAACTTTGTTTTCTTGATGGAGGATGTATATTTCATAAGGAATGTTATCACCAACAATTGGATATATTTGGACTTTTCTAAAATAAGTTTATTCGAAGAGTGGCCCAGAAAAAAAAACGTAATAGAAATATCTAGTTTCTTTGTTATATCTAGGTATTACATATGATTTTTGAGAAAATTAATGGGATTTTGGATCCCACTAACCATTCTAAATAATAAGGGAGTGATGTTCATATAGAAGAGTGAATGTGAAAACTAGATTAAATAATTGATAAGGAGGCTTATCCCTGCACCAATATTTACACTACCAATAGGTGTGACACTCTGTATGATATAAAGTGACGCACGAAAGAATTAATTAGGATGTCTAACGATGAAAATTGATAAATTTATAACCTACACATAAGATAAGATGATGTTTCATGAGAAAACATATCCCACACATGATATGGAGTTAGTCGTTATGATCTTCAAAAGGAAAATATGGCCGCATTATCTCTATAGTGAGAAATGTGAGATATATATTGATCATAAGAACCTAAAATGTATATTCACAAACAAGGAACATATATGTGCTAGTGAATATAGCTATAGATCATCAATGAATTTGAATGGTCAATACATTTTCATCCCAATAATGAAAATGTTGTTACTGATGCTCTATGTAGAATGGAACCTAAAACCTTATAAATGATGAAAATAGAAAGGATTAACTCTTGTTACACTAGAAAATGATGGAAATATGAATCAAAAAGGAGAAAACATCATCATTTGTTTCTCAAATTATTATTTAACCATCCCTATTGGATATGATAAAGGATTCTCAATGATATGATGTGGAGATTCAATAAAAGGTAGTCTCTATCAACAACTCTAAATCCTTAGAGTTCAAAATTGATGAGAATAGTTTTGTAATATTTTATTCATGACTAGATATTCCATTAAATATTGAGATAATGATGTATATTTTGAATTATTCACATACCTAGACCTTCTTAATCCACCTAAGAAGAACAAATATGTGTCTATATCATCGAGAGCACAATTGGTGGGACAATATGATGAATGTGGATCGCTGAAAATACATCAAATTACCTGGTAGATACACAGATGAACGTATAAAGGTAAAATTTTAAGGGGTAATGTAACCGTTATCCATACCTACATAGACATGGGAGAAATAACTATGAACTTTTTCACTGAACATCCCAAGACATCTACATGATATAATTCTACATGGGTTGTTCTGGAACATATTACAATGACTGTGGACTATATTTAAATTGGGAGGAACTTTTACGTGATCAACTTGAATGGATGTACATAATAGAAGTAGAGAGTTTTCATTATGTACCATTTAGAATTATATACGACCAAGATTCAAGATTCACCTACATATTTTGGTAGAGCATACAACATTCTATAAACACGAAGCTAGACATAAATATGAACTATCATCCTTAAGATGATTGATATTCTAATTAATGTATTCAAACACTAGATGACATGTGGAGATAATGATTGATGGGATTCAAAAAAGGATGGGGAAATTATCTTTTTATGGTTAAATTATTTTATAGAAATGAATTCTAGTCAGGAATTCAAAAGTATATATATAAACCCCTTTATTGGAAAAGATACAGAACACATCCATGTTGGGATAATAACAGTGAAAATAACATGTTGGTACCTAAATGGTCAATAAAATGGTATAAAAGGTGAATAATATTTAACAACACAACAAGGATCCCTGAAGTTAACATAAGAACATTTTAGATATTCATTGATGATTCATAGAGTTTGATATTGGAGACATGTTATTCCTCCACACATCTCCATGGAAGATAGTTATCAGATTTGGTAAGAATTGAAAGATAAGTCATAGGTACATAAGTCCCTTTGAAATTCTTGATCACGTCAGAGCTATATCCTATTGACTAGCACCTCCACTAACAATGTCTCATGTACAATATTTATTCCACATATCTCTCTTGATGAAGTAAATACTAGATCCTGCCGATTTTCTTAAATTAGTAGTGGTACATCTGGAAAATAATATATCTTATGTGTACGAGATGGTAATGATCTTGGAAAATAGAGATAACAATCTACACAATAAGAGAAATAGTCTAGTCGATGTTCTATAGAAACACCATAAAAATGTAGTGAAAAAATTGGAACTAAAGGATGTGATGGAGGAGAAGTATCCTCAGTTTTCCACATTATCATGTAAAATGAAATTTCTAGGCAGAAATTTCATAAGGGTGGAATAATATAATGACCCATAATTTATTCTATGTAATTTAACAGCATAAAATTATGTCATTTAGTATAAAGCAACAACAACGAAGATATAAAACAACAAAACCATATTCTAATAAAAGAATAATTACACATTTTTCGACAAATAACCAAATATGAATTTCCAATATTATTATAGGATAATAAATATGAAATAATGGAATCACAATAGTAATATAAATATTAGAATAGTAACTTCACATATATAAATGTAAAATAAAATTTAGGAATCTTATGAAATGGAAATGGGATATATTTATATCAACATACAAGTAAATAAATTATTTAAATATGGTAATTTATGATTTGGTATAGTTGTAAAATAGAAATTTTTTATTAGAAATTTTATAATGAATATAATTATTTAAAATTTTATTTTCATAAAAAGAATTCAAAAATTAAAAATAATTTTTATTATATGAAAATATAATGTATTAAGACCATAAATAATTTTTCAATGCGTGTTAAAATATATTATTATATTAAAATTGTTTTGTTAATAAATAATGATTTATATAGATAATTAAATTTGTGACATTTTAAATATTATTTTCTCAAAATTAAAGAAAATTTTAAAATATACCCATTAAAAATGTTTAGGGTGAGTTTTATGGATTTTTCTATAAAAGTTATTTTTTCAATAGTTATATACTGTAATTTATTACATTTTACATAGTACTAAAATACATGAATTTTTAATTAACTAATGATGAAATAACTCGTTAATTAAAACTAATATTCACTAGTCTCTATATATTTTCCCAAGAATCAATACTATTCGTTTTATTGTGCCAAAATAAAAAAAATTAATAGAATAATAAAAAACACCTCTCTCCTCCCCGTATAAATACCACCCCTTCATATCACATCTTCAAAAGCTTTGAGGATGGGAAAAATTATACCCAATTACCTTCACATGGCTCTAACCCATGTCACAGTATTTATTTTCTAATAAGAATACCAATTCCATGTTTCAAAAGGACGTTATCTAGGAGAAATACATTCAATAGGAAAAATTCTCCATCTTTCTCATTTAAATTACTTCGTTCTTATGCATTATCACTACACCTAATCTAATGTAACATGAAATCTACATTATCATATATAAATTTGAATTTTATCATGTTCCAGAAATATCCATCATAAAACCAAATTCTCTCATTATTTTATGGTAAAAATGATATCATCATCCATAATATGTCAGTTCACTACCTTCATGGATGATGAGTTTTTATTTTTCATTACCACCATCAAGGATGGTTATAAAACCTTTATTATTTTTAAATAATAATTTAGTATTTATATTTTAACTTATTAAATTTTATGGAACTAATATATCTACATATTATTAAATAAAATTACAGTAGTTCTTAATGGTCATAAAAATCACCAATATATAGTAATTATTTATCGTTAAGATTTAATTAAATTAATCTTACTTATTTCAGAAAAAAGTGATATATTTGACCATATAAACATATTTAGTTTCATTAATAACATATAATATCACTTCTAGAGTACTATTAATATTTTATAAGAACATCTACATATACATAATTTAACTAACCATGAAACCCTAAAATGAAAACTCTCAAAATAATTGAATCAAACATTAAAACACATAAAAATAGCCATAAATAAAAATAATAAAATAATAATTAATAAAATATAAATGAAAATAATAATAATTAGGTATCTTCAGAGTCTAATATTTTTATGTAGTATATTGAGTGAAATTTTGAATTACATTTTCTGCATAAGGTATAAGATCCATTTGAACTACATTTTTTTCATTTGGGTTACACGTTCTCTCTATTATCCCCCATGTAATTATTTTTTATTCTTTTATAAATTACAAATATTATTTTTATATGTTCCAATATTATATATCTAAATCAATTATACTTTATTTTATGGGGAAATACATTTATTAGAATGGTCCCTTTTCAATTCCTCTCGATATAAAATCCTGATTAAAGGGAACTTCATTATTTCTTACACATTTTCATGTACATTATATAAAATGTTTATTAATTTCATATTTTCCAGAAACATACCATTTTTTCATGAAAAACTATTTAAATTCATTTCTGGTATTATGGAAATAATTATTCCTTTTTCCACATAAAATATTCTTCAACCATTTCGATAAAACTATGATTAAGTGGGACATTTCAAAAGTTACCTACCCAATATCGTTCTTATATTAAATTTATTTTGACAATTTTATACATGTAATATTATTAATTTTCCATTATTAATGTCCAATAATTATTTAAATACCATATTTCATGGATAACATTATTATACACCCTTTGGGTATTCTTTATGACATGATTATCATAACATTTCATTATATGCATAAACCTTATAGTTATTCCATATGATTTATTCTTTATATATCACACACAAGCATAGAAATGTTATGATGGGTACGCCCAGATAGTGATTTAATGCATTGAGTGATTTTTTAGTCTCATGAGACATTATGTATGATATTATTTAGAAAAACTAATATATTACAAGACTCTATCCATCTTGTGATATAGTCCTAGAAGTTATCGTTGGATCATGTTTCATTCATGTTATGTGTTATGTCAACATTTTTATTTTTGCATAATTATATGATTCCATTTATATATTTTATTCCTTAGTATGTATATTCATGAGCCATTATTTTCATGTTATCATGTTATTCCATTTAACAAATGTTTTATTCTTCATTCCCATGTTTATCTGTTACTAGGATTTTTAGATCATACCATTTTTCAATGTATTCTCTAGTTAATCCTATATTGTTTTAAGAGATCAAAGATTAAAAGAGTTATTTATAGATATTAAAAATTAGATTTTAAATCCCATTTAAGGTTTTCTAATTATTTACCTAGTCTTCAAAAGTCATTAGAATTTTCAATCCATTGATTGTATTTAATACTTAGTTATGGTTAAAATCAAGTAATAATATGTGTAAAAGGGTAGGTTTTCTATATAAAAACCCACTAGTTATAGTTTTACCCAACTATTCATGAAATTAGACTAACCAGTGATATTTTTTGGAAACACATTATTGACTGTAATAACATCTATTTTTCCTTGGGTTCTCTTCCTTCTACATCAAACTTCCACTAAATTAAGTATTTCATTTTCATCTTACTGACTAGTAAAACCTTATTTATTTCAATAAAATGTATACAATTAAACTTAAATATCATTATTACATACCATTATGTAAGGTTGAGTTTATATTAGACTATCATGTCCTCTGAAACTCTCCACTACATCTGAAACTGTCCTTCTAGATGTAACACTTTATCATACAGAACATGAATGAAAACAAAAGTGATTGTAATAAGATGATTCTATTTATATATTAAAAACATTGATAATCACAATCACATTTTCTTATATATAGACAACATCCAACAAGCTTCACCCATTGGAACGCTTAAAATTAGCTACATCTGAAAAACATTATCCTCAAATATTATTTTTCTGAACTAAATTAAAACATCCTTGGTGAGGGTGTGTTGTCTCTTTATAATTCTATTCATTACATATTATAGTTATTTAACTACTAAAAATACATCAATTTAGACCATAAATAATTACCACACCTAAAAAACCATCATAAATAAATATATATCCTTATAATAGTCCGGAAATATTAACATTTCATAAAACATAGTTTACGTGTAGACAAGTTTTTATTGAATATATGTTACCTCTCTTATATTTAACTATACAACATGTGTATCTCTATATATTATTAACAACTTATTTATAGTAGAAACACTACTATTATAATTAATAAAATTATATGAAATTTCAATGGATATATCTCTTTTCTTCATAATCTATGAAGATCTATCACGAAATACTACAATATTTTTCAATTTTACTTCAAAATGATGAAATTTTATGCTCAGAGTGTTTCTTTTAACATAAACTAATATCACTCTATATATATATATATTCTATTATTATTGTATTCAGATGTATTTCATGATATACTTACATTTTAATCATATCCTATAAATAATTTTCATGATTTTTAATTCTTTCTTACTTTTACCTCCAACATATCATTCTTGATAACAATAATAATTTTATTTGTTTCTTTTAATTCATGGATCATCTACTCATTTTAATTAAATACCTCGATATTATGATATTTTCCATTAATTTTACATGACTCAAGGAGTATTCTCTACAAATATTTTATTTATGTTACTCCATGACATAATTAATGTGGGTGAATTGAACTTCGAATATATCTTTCTGTTTAAAACAGTTTCAAAAAAACCCAACAATTTAAAATAAATATTCTCAATTAATCAAAATATTAGTTTTATATAATTTTTTCTTTAAAAAGATGCATCAAATCATTATTACGTTTTCTTTAATTCCATATGAAAATTTACTTAATCTTCAGAAAAAATTTACACACCCAATACTAGTATAAATATATTGATTAATATGTTTTTTTTCAACTTAAAAATATATTGTTTAAATCCTTGTAATTAATTCCAAAAAAATTTAACAAAATGGAATAAAAAAATGGGTTTAGTCTCATGTTGAGTTCAGATCCCCTCAACTTGGAATTCACACACTTCAATGAATATTATATAATTTAATCTAGTCCACAACCTAGATTTGGTATACATAAAATAGAGTACAAGATGTCTAGGCCATAGAGGTACCTTTTCTATAATCCCCATCGGATGAAAAATAATACTATCCACATAGGGAAAACTTCAAAAAATACCATGGGTATATAGTTGGAAAGATATTGGTGATAATATCATGTATTCTTTAGTTTTATTGCAGGAAATAGTGTGTGTTGATAAACATGGTAATAAAAACACTAATAAAAGGTAAAATTAAAAAAACAAAAAGGGATAGAAGTCAAATATAAAAAAACATGTGTTTCTCATTCTGATGTTCTTCAATTTTATAGGTATCCTAAGATTTATCTTTAAGGGGATATTGAGATATTTATTCGAAAATTAAAGTAAAACATACAATCATAAGTCTCTATTTTTATTGATTTTAGGAAAGTATATAGCATTTAACTACTATTGGGATGATCCTTCCAGTATAAAGAAAGTATAATATTTTATTTTATATTTTTCTTAGTCCACCCATGCTCTGAAGGGAAACATCATTGAATATAATTCAATGCAATATAAAGAGTCTATTTAGAGAAAAATCATCATAATTCACTACATCCTCATACTGATCTCTAACATACAAAACATTTTTTTTCATATAATAGATAAGAATATAATAATACAATAACTATTCACAATAATTTACTAAAATATAAAATAATATAATTTAATTCAAATGTATTATAAAATAGATATTTGAACATGAATATAGTGGCTCATGTTTGACAGTGATTTAGGTGGACGTCAGGTCATTTGGTGGTGACTCATGTTTATTAGTGACATAGTCTTAGTGGTTACTCATTTTCAGATGTAAATAACATTCAATTGTGAATTATATTCAGTGGTGACTGGTATTTAGTGTTGACTCATTTAATCGTATGAAATCTTGAAGTATGTCATTTGATAGTAACTCATTCCTTGTAGTGACATATCTTTAGTGGTGAGTTATCTTTGATGGAGAGTCTCTTCTGGAGTGGATCATCTCTGGTGGTGAGTTATATCTATTGGAGGATCTTTTCTATTGGTAGGTAATGACTGTAGGTGACCCTTTTCTGGTAGTGACTCATTTCTATTGGTATAAATTATATGGTGGTGACTCTTTTCTGGGGGCGATGCATTTCTAGCGGTGGGTCATCTGACTGAGACTTTTTTTTGGAGGTAGCTAAAGTCTGATGATGAATCTTTTCAAGGGGTTTCTCAATTATGTTGTGGAGTAAAGTATGGTGATATTTCTTTTTAATACATAGCTGATATTTCATTAGTTTTTTTTATAAAACAATATACTATCATACAATATATAACTCATAAAAACATTAGAATCAAGATTGTTGAGAATTAAAAAAATGTAGTTCCAATACTCCTCAAATAAAATAAAATAAAATAGGTTCCAATAATTTCCAATATTTTTATAATAAAAAATTATCTAATTTAATATACCAATTATATTAAAAATATTAATCAAAAAGTTGTATTATAAAACGTAATGATATCTTCATAAAAAATTAAAAATATTTTGTGATTGATTGATCATTATTGTTAAAAAATAATATGAATAAAGATGATTTCAGAGATATTATATAATTGGATATCAAAAATAAATCTAAATGATAATAAATATTATCCCAATAAAATAAATTCAATAATTTACGAAATTATTCTCCTGTTTTGGGTTTTCAGAAAGTAAAGATAAGAAACATATAATTAAAAATAATAGATTAATCATAAAAGAAATTCCTTTAAGGGAAAAGAAGATTTTATTACATCCTAAAATAAGGATATAGAAAATTATAATGAAATTACTATAAAATAAATTGTCTAATATGAAAATCTCTCGGCCATAGTAATAGGATTATAAGGTTCTTTTCCCTTATTAAAGATAGGTGTATAGATGTATAAGCTAAGGAAATTGAGGTAGTGGTTGTAGGGACAATGGTAGAAGAAGGTTACTATTAGATAATTACTTTATGAAGATGATCAAATGCTTCAACAAGTGAAAAAGTGAGAGGTTAAAACTAATATGTTAAAGGTAATACATAACATATTTTGTGATGGTTTCCCAATATCCTCTAGATTCATTCAAACATTCTCTAATGAACTTTGTATATATGTTCACCATGCTATATGATTTTCTTCAAATCCTCCAAATGTGTTGTAAGAACATATCCTATGGTATCCTGAAAGTCCTCCCTAGAAATAGTCAAAATGAACTGTATATTAGCTGACATTGATGGAGGAGGATCATTAGATGTAGAATCGATTGAATTTATATTCACTAATCTATATAATAAAATAGTTATAATGCAAGAACAAGAAGTCCTAATCTCCTCCACAATAGACCTAAAAATATATATCTCATTGGTTAACTATATATTCTCAATATAATCCTCATGAATTTGATGATTGATATTTGGATGTATGTCATAGAAAACCAACTCAAACATGTTCTTAGAGTCAGCTTGACTGAGTTGTGTCACTATAGGTTCATAATTTTGTATAATCATACCAAAATTAGAAAGAAGACCCTCTCTAAAAGAATCTAGGCCAGTAATGGAAATGGTATCAAAAGGAATGGGTGATCTTTTTTTAGGGGTATATGATCACTCTCTCCATGAAGAAAAACTATCTCTTATTAGTCATGTCTAGTAGAAACATCTAATATAAAACCATGAATCTCTCATGTAAGATCAATCTACTCAAACAATGATCCCTTAGGATCTATCTCATCTCTCACTAGGATATATGATCCACCACACTTTGGTGGACTACTATCCTCATCATCATCTGTGTTAGGATAGTATAATACTAGTCTAAAAAATTCTAATAATCTTTCCCACTCATCATATTTTGTAACATCCATCACGGTAGAAGAGAACTCAGTTGGCTCAACATTTACTCGATCAATAGCTACTGGATCAACATTGTGGCTAAAAAACTAGGGGATTCCTCCTTGACATTGGATTCCCTCATATCATCACTAGAAAAGCATCTTCACCAATATATTGAACAAAACATGGTCTTTCTTCAGAATTAATATAAACAACAACAACTAGAGAAGAATGATGTGTCTGATTCATCACATGATCATAAAGGACACTGTAATATGATCCATCATCACATCCTTCAATTCCATTATCTCCTTTTTCAATATCATCTCTATGACTTCTAACATTTTCTTTTTCATTATCACCACATTAATTTATAGATGCATCTATAATTTACGTATAAGATTTTGATTATGAGCTCTTAAACTATTATTCTCTTGAAACCTATGTTTCCTCTTCTTCATATACATTAATTAAAATAATTTATCTATAAAGTAGATATAATAGAGGAATAGTTGGACTAAAAGTATTTACTAGGATCTTAGGTATATTATGGTACGTTCCCTCATCAAAGGAAATCTCATAATCATTATCAGGTAAAATAACCTCCACTTAATCTTGATCACCATATTAATACACTATTACCACATCTAGATCCAATTTGGGACCCACAATATTTTTTTGTCTAGTAAGGTGATATATTAGATTATAATCCCTATAGATTTTATCAACATCAACTGCCAACTTGTTCATACAGGGGTTCTATTTTACCTTCATTAGTTTACTAATAACATTTGTAAGGTTGAAAAATTATAAAATTACTTTGAATTCAGCATTCTCATCAACTAAGTCTCTACCCACAACCATCATTGAAAAAAAACAAGGGATACATAAAGGTGTTACACATAGATGATGTCTTACACATCTCCAAAATATAAGATATTTTCTACATGAACAAATTTATTATGTATCCTTAATTCATATAGTATAGAAGTTAAATATCTGAATATATCATAATGATGATGTATCTTTTTCTAAGTAATAACATGTTTTTTATAATCTTAAATAGAAATATCCAATCACCATGAATTTGAGTTGTAGCATGTATTTTTAGATTTTAATTTATTTTAAGATCCATTAATTCTTTATCATACAAAAAATAATTATTTTCATTAGAAATTTTTCATTGGAAATTTTTCATTGATATTCATTCTAAACTCCCCCCTTGAGTTACATTAACTCACTTTGGGTATTATTTCTAATAGAACAGTACCAATTATCCATCTATCATGCTTCAAATCCTATTGTTATTATCACTAACAAAAAACTCATGGTATTGATCAAATTATTTATCCATCATAAGATAGAACAATATCACATTATTCTAGAACAATTCCATTCATTTATGGTTCAACATGACTCTGTGAAACATCACTTTTCTAGACAACTACCATTTAACATTTACATCTTTCTCAGAATCTATTGTATGATTTGTGTGTTTTGGATCTCATGGATCAAATAATTTCTTCTCAATTATTTTCTAGGATTTATAAATGGTCTTAACTACTCATGACATGACTAAATATGTCTTTTTTTACTCTTAAAATTAAAATGGAGTTAATGATTAGAAGAAGATAAGATAAGGATAAATGTTGAGATAGAATGTGTCGCAGAGAGGTTCGAAAGGAAATAAGAACAAGGGAGACAATGAGTGAAAATAACAATTAATACCCAATTTATATCATTAAATTATTTGAAAAAGGGAAATCAAAATAATACATGTAAATTGAATATAAATAAAATAATTAACCAAAAAATGTTGCAACAGTGGGTAATTTTTAACTGTGGGTTGTTGCAAACTGTTGGTTGATTCTTATGATCGGTTTTTTACTATGGTGGGTTTTTTCCAATGGTGGGTAATTTCTAATGGTGGATAACTTCAAACTATGGGTTATATCCAATAGTGTGTAGTTTTCAATGGAGGTTAATTTCCAATAGTGGGAAATTTCAAATTAATTATAACCGAAATTGATCCTTCTTAATATATTCTTGATATATTTTAATCTATTATAATTCAATCGATTTATAAAATTATTACCAAGATAATGTTTATCTCCTATGAATTTAAGATTTGTATCCCCCCTTTTAAAATGATCTCTAAGAATGTGATGTCTTACATTAATATTCTTTGTTCTTGAGTGATTAACATGATACTTAGAAATATTTTATCTCACATATATTGTCAAAATTTTTATGGAAATGTTTTAATTGATATCCATATTCAAGGACATTTTTTTCATTCCAATAATTTGAGAACAAAAACTACCTACAACTATGTATTCAGATTTACTAGTACATATGGGAACCACATTTTCTTTTTACTACACCAACATACTAAATATTTTCCCCAAATATTACTATTTTTAGATTTTTTTATTATATAACTTAAAAACATCAAAATTATCATCTGAATGACTCAATAGGTCAAATTCATTTCATTTTTGATAGAACAACCCTAAATTATTTTCATTTTTGAGTCAAGTTAAACACATTTTAATAGAAATTAAATTTGTATATTTTTTGTATTCATAAAATTGGGAATAGATAAACACACTAAACCTAATATCAGGCCATCTAGAAGTTATGTATATCAGGCTTCCAATCATACCCTTATAACTGGGATGACCCAGTAACTTACTATCTTCATCGTGATCCAACTTACAAATGTTACTCATGGGAATATCAATAATTTTATTGATATCTAAACCAACGAAATTTAAAAAATCATTTGGGTTCTTAAATTTATTTAAAATAATTCATTCATCATTTTGAAAAAGTAAAAACCAAGAATTAATTTTCTTCACTGATTAACCTCATTTCAAAATAATTTTCAAATATTTTTGAAAAATTATTGCAAAATAAATTTTTTGAATATATAATGATAATATCATTCAAATATATTTGTACAACTAAAATTCATTTATTTTTTTATATAAAAATAGTAGGATCAAATATACCTTTTGAATATATTTAGATATTATAAAATAGCTAATCTTATCATACCATCTTATAGTAGCCCACTTTAAATAATATAAATATTTTGTTTATTTAAATAAAATATTTAGAAAATGTGAATTTTTAGAACCCATGGGTTATTTAACAAAACAATCCTCAACTATATATCTATTCATGAAGACACTTCTTCCATCCATTTGATATATTTTGATGTAAAAATGTACTTTGTATGAAATAAATATAATAATGTATTCATTTACCACTACAGGTTGAATGTTTTCCTTATAGTTAGTACCCTCTTCATGAATATATGCTTGTGTTACCAATATAGCTTTATTTCTTACTACTATTCCAGATTTATCAACCTTATTTTTAAATACCCAATTTGTTCCAATAGTCATGTTGTATTTTAGAAAATAAAAAGGTTACCAAACATTATATATTAAAAAGTGATTATTTTTTCATATCCATTACCAATAATTCACAATTAATTGAGTAATTCATATTCTTCGGTTCATGCTGTGAAAAGAATTCTTGATGTTCAAATTAATTTCCTGTATTATTTATAGTCTATGTAGTACTATATTTTACTCAAACTAAATTATCTATATAATTGTATCTATGAGTCCTAACAACTATTTTAAAAGAATGGATGGAAATATTGTGGACTTATAAAGATTACGGTTCGATTTTTGAATTGTCTTTAGAACATGAAGATTTTTCTTCTTAATTTATTGATGTTTTTGAAGTGTTGAAATTTATGTTCAAATTTTATAAATCACCCTCAAGGTTTTTAAAGGTTTTTTAGGGTAATATAGATATTTTTCATAAAACATGACATGAAGGGACGCCTCCGTAGTCGTGGTTCTTCTGTTAAAAACTGTATATGATTTTTAGTATTTGGATGACCAAGATGAATTCTTTCATAACTCTTGGAAGAAATTTTTTAATGATTATCCATAGTGTTAAGAATAATGAATTATGAACCAAAAACTCTAATGTAATTAACCTTATGATTTATACTATTCAAGAGATCATATGGCGTATTCATTATGATATGTCTAATTAAACTCTATTATTTATATATCAGGTTGTATTTACAGCCTCTTTACCAATGTAAAGAGGAAGTCATATTCATTAAGCATATTTATAAAAATCTCTAAAACTATACAGTTTCTTATTTTTACAACTCCATTTTGTTGTTGGGTCATATGAGAATAAAATTTATGATTATATCCATTTTTTGATCAAAAGGATTCAATGATTAGAAATTCAAATACACATCCATGATCACTTTTTATGGTCTAAATCCAAATTCCAATGGGATTCTCTAAATATCTATCATACTTCAGAAAGTAATAAAAATATTCACTGTTGGTAGATAAAAGAAATACCCTTATATACCTAGAAAATTAATCTACAAGGACGTAGACATAGTTCTACCCATTTAAACTAGATACTCAAGATGTTCAAAACCAATACATATGAACCAACTGTAGGGGTGGAGGAGCGTAAATATCTTTCTTTTATGTGACAAACATCTTTTGATGTTTCCATTTCTGACATTAGTTACAGACTTTAACATTTTTTAATTCATGTTTATGTAGATCATTGATTATCCTTTTAATCGTTAGCATTATAATTGAGTGAATATTGTATTGACTATCTACCATATGGAAGAGCTAATATATTTCTAAAATTCACTTAGACAAGATACAATTTTTTAAAATGAAGAGTCTAAATTAATATCATAAATACTTTTATTTCTAACTGTTGTAAAAACAAATGAATAATAATAATAAAAATTTTACGAGTAATTTTTTAAAATTTCACATAAAAATCATCAAATAGATTTGAGAGGCTAGAAATATTTTATTTTAAAATAGCCAAATCAAATCATTAGAAATTAAAATTATGTTAGAATTACCATCTTAGAAGAGGCCAATTATTTTAACTTTATAATTATCACTAAAGGTAACATGTCCACCATCAAAATTTATCAAATGTTTTTATATTGATTAATATATAATCAAATGTATAAAAATATAATTATCCATGTACCATAGACATTTATTGTATCTATTCAAGAAGGTTCCCTAAAAAAATGTATTCCAAAAAAAATTGGAACTAAAATATTCTTCGGTACAAATATGTTAGTAATTAAGTCTTTTGGAATTAATATTTTCTTAGTGGGTTTCGAATAAGTAGATTTTAGACTTTAGAAAATAAAAACATTTTTCGACCCTATTGAATAAAGTTGGTAGAAAAATTTATAGAATTGTGTAATAGAATAAAATTGTTTTTGATAATTCTCTATTTTTATTGTTGATAACCAAAAATAGTAATTTACTTTGGTGTTATTAGTTTTACATATATTTTAGTGAGATATTATCTCTCATTACTAAATCTCTCCAAATGGATTTTTAGTTTCTCAGTAGAAAATTTTTCTCATTAGAAAATTTTAATTCAGTATTTTTTTCAAAACTAGATCATTTTTCTTATTTTATATAGTGATATCAAATTTAATAATAACAAAGAAAGGATGATGTTTCATAATAATATTATATATTTATTTAATATCATTATAGAAATATTCTATCATGTTATAATATTTTATCACATCCTCATTTGATATATTTTCATCATTATTTTTTTCTTTGGAATGATTATAAATATTTGTAGGAGAATAAAGAAAGGAACTTGATACATTAGATGTGTTTTTCATGTAACACATATTTCTTCTGGGATGTTTTATCTCATTGGTTGATTATGAGTCACTAGATCTATATTTTGAATCACTCGAGGTATCTATTTTAATTTTCTTCTGCTTTTTATTTGTGTTATAAAATTTCTTTTTATACATCATCTTTGGAAAGTCAGCTCTCACATGCTTTTTTCTCTTTCAATCGCAACATTTTATCTCATTATTTGTATCATCCATCATCTAATCCGTATTTGAATTTCCTATATTGTAATATTTTATTGTGTTTCTTAGTTTCCTAAATATTATATTCTTAATATAAATCCTTTAAACCATATAGCTATATATGAAATCTCTTCATCACTATCATCCGATGATTCTTTATTACTTGAACATTCAATATGATAAATCAAATTGTTTGATGTAGTAGACTCAAATTCTACATACATACTTTTAGATTAATCTTCCACTTCTTAGTTAAATTTATGTTCCTCCTCATATATCATTAACTTTCCAATCATTTTGTTGACATGTAGTTTAATAATATCACAAGATTCTCAAATTTAGTCTATGTTCACACTCCATTTTTTATGACATCTCAAAAATTGCATGATTTTATCTTTTATAGAAACTAGATTCCCCATATAATGATTTTTATTTATATTTTTTTGGACCCAAGATTCATTTGGGATATAATCTCAAGAGGTTTACTCTTAATTATATCATATTTAATTATATATTTTTATAATTTCATTTATTTAACATTAGTTGTTTCTTCATAAGAAAAAGGCAATGTGTCCCAAATTTCATATCTAGTTTTACAAGAAGATATTCTATTAAACACATCATCACTTGAGGAATTATAATGATAATTCAAGGATTTATAGTAATTATTATAAGAATTTCTAGTATCATCAATCCATTCATTTATAGTAGTCTTAGGTAATTGATATTTATCTTCCATATAGGTCAATATTTCCAAACCCGCGATTTGTATAATCATTTTAATATTAATATAACATTGTTTATCGTTTTTGACATTAAATAATGGTGTTCTGTTGGTCACATATCATTCTTGTCTATTATTCATTAATGAACTAAATTTAAAACTAAAAAAAATTAGGATATTTAAAACATAATAGAAATCACAGTAGAAAATATTTTAAAACCCATTGATACCAGTGTTTGTTAGAGTAAGTAACTCAAGATGTGGTTTAATTGATTACCAAATAAAAATTCATTTTAAAAAAGTTTAAATGAAATCCCCAAATTAAAAATGTATATTCCCAATTATCAAAAGTGTAGTTAATGTAATTTTAATCTTTTAAAACATTCCAAATATATTGAATAGTACCCAATTAAAACAATGTGATTAATTATTGTAAAATTTTAAATTTATTTAATAAATAAAATACTTATATGAATCCTAGTTAAAATTAACTATCAAAGTATAAATTATTTTTTTTGACAATAAATTATACTTTAAATATTTTTAAATTTTGAAACAAAAAAATCATACAACAAATAAATCAAGGGATTTTGTGTCAAGAAAAGAACTAATCCCATTCACATGGAAATCACCGACATCCATATAGATTATATAATAATAACTTGATCCACAAAATTGATTGGGTATATATACAGAAGTGTATAAGCTGTCCATTCCCCAAAGGTACCTATTCTACAATAACCGTGGAAAGTAAAAGAATGCATCCCACACATGTACCTCTTCCACAAACACCAGGGGTATAGTGATGAAGAGAGAAAGGTGATAATGAAATATATTCATCTATATTAATGTAAGATTCAATGTGTGTTAATAAATAGGGTAGAAAAAAATATTGAAAGGTAAAAAAAAGAAAATATAAAGAGCATGATATAAGATATAGAAAATGAATTTATTTTTGGTCAGAAGTGCCCCAGATTCTGGAGTACCCTTAGATATATATTAAATAGGATCTCAATATATTTAACAGAAAATAATAGCATAACAAGAAATCATATCGATATTTTTTATAACTCTAGGATATTATGTAGAGTGTGATCTCTTGTGGGATAATCATTATAGTATTCAGAAAGTAGCATACTTGATCTTTTTTTTCTCACATTCCACCCATGGATATGTGGGAACTTATTTTAATATAAAGAAGTAAATTATAGTGATTTTTTTTAAACAATAATAATCCCCATCATCTTTATCCTCATACAATGCTTTGATATTGACTTTAATGATTCCCTACCTTATCTATGAATATAATCAAAAAATTACACTTCACAATAATTTCATTAATATATCTATTAATATCACTTAATTCAAATGTCTTATAATATTGGTAGTAGAATGTGCTGATGGTGTCCCATGTCTGGAAGTGAGTAGGGATGATAGTCAGTCATGTCGATATAGTTCATCTAGTGATGACTCATGTTCACTGGTGAATCATGTCTAGTGGTGAATCACATTTAGCTGGTACTCATATTTAGTGGTGAATCATATTCATTGGTGAATTATATTTTGCTGTGACTCATCTTAAGGTATGTTTTCTGAAGTTACGCCATCTGTCGATGAATCATAATTTATGGTGACTTTTCACTAATGATAATTCATATCTGTCCATGAATATTTTCTAGTTGTAAATCAACTCTACCTGTGATTTATTTATAGTGGGGACTCATTATGGTGGTATGTAATGTTTTGAGGTGTCTCTTTTCATGTATTTAATCCTTTATGGATATATGTAATTTATGGTGGTGACTTTATTCTGGCAGTGACTTCTTTTTGGTAGTAATTCATATGATGGTGACTCTTTTATAGTAATTGGTAAATTCTTTTCATGAATCCTTTTTTGTTGGGATGTAACTCTGGCAGTGAGTAAAGTATTTCATAAGGTCTTTTCAAAACATAGCCAATATTTTATCAAATTATTTTCTATAAAAAATATACTATCATAGAATGTAAAACTCACGAGAAACATAATAATCCTGATTTGTGAGAATTAAAAAAAGGATGTTGCAACACTTATCCATTAAAAGAAAGTAAATTGCAACAAACATACTTGATTAGATTTCATCATTTCAACAACTTATCAGCTAAAAACATCCCCATGTCATTTTAATATATCTATATATTTCTTTATTCCGCATGTATATCCTTAATAAATTTAAAAATGAAACAGAAACCTTCAGTAAGTATAATGTTATTATAATATGGTATTTTATAATAAAACTCCTTAGGTAATTCAATTGGAATATATTCCTCAAACAATAAAATAGATTATTATAGAGGATAGTTATCAATAAATGAATAGATTTTTTTAATAAATATATTACATGTAATTAGTTGATAATCCTATTTTTTTCATTAATGAGATATTAATTAGTATCTTTGATTCATTTTTCCAGATATTATTAATAAAATAGATATAAACTTCCTATTAACCATAATAGAAATAAACTCAACAATTTACATCTAAATAAAGTCACCCCAAACCTGTACTCGTAGGTGTAGTGGTAAAAACAAATTCTTTATATACTCAGTTGGATACAAAGTGTGATTATTCATGAAAAACATTAATACAATTCACATTGTTAAAACATTAAATCTCAAAACAAATCTCAAAATATGGATAACTATAATGGTTTATGTCTTTGGAAACAAAATAAATATTAATAATAATAATATTTCATAAAAGATCATCAACATATCCCCAAATGTGTTCCTCACATAGTTTCCTTCTTTACCATTATAAACTTAAAACATTTATACATAACCCTAGAGAAAGGTAAACAAAAGAAAGGGTCATCTCAAATTTATAGAAAAGAAAAATATAGGTTATATCAATTGATGATAATAAGTGAACATAACATAATATTAAGGGAATGAGATCATAATCACATCTTTCACAGTCATACCCAATAAGTCATAACTATAAAACAAGATTCCTAGAATAAGACATTGACATAATAAAATACATAACTCGCGAGAGTGTATAATTTCCAATAACAAATCATGATCAATGTGATCGTCTAAGGATCATATGAAACAATTTTTTAGAATAAATTTATGTCATTATCATAAGAATGAAAATCATATGTGAAGGATTCTCTCAAAGACACTCATCAAGTACTATGTCTGGGATAACCACCTTTTTAACTTTTTTGGCATAGACCAAGAACCCATATATTATCATTGGATTTATCTAATTTCTTGTGTAACATCTTGGTCTTGGTTTTATTACTAATATACCCTTTGGAATGGAAAAAATCATGTTTACTCCCCTAGGCTAGGTTGTATTTCTCATTTACCCTCTTTACCTTGTAAAATATCCCTTTTACCCCCTTAGGCTTACAAGAAACTCCCCTATATCCTCTTGGGATTGATTAAATACCTCATATACCTCTTGGTATTTGAATAATCACACTTTTACCCTTTTAGATCAAGAAATATAAAACACAATGAAATTAATTTTATGGATATACTAGGCCCACCCATCATGTAGTATTAAATTATTCATAAATATTCTATAGAAACACAAGAGTATTACTTATTCTTTAATATATTAATTAACTCGTGAGAATGAAAAGGTCTTCAGGAATAATCAATAAAACATCATAATTATAAATAATATAGATAAATGATGTATATGGTGTCATAAATATATATCCCTAGTAAAATATATCAATATTTAAAGTATGATTACATAAAATAAAAATAATTTTATAAAATCAATAGTAATATAATTTTAAAAAAGAAAAAATATTTTGTTCTTTTTCTATATTTTTTAAAACTAAAAATTCACTATATAATGGGAATAATTTTTTTTAAACACAGAAAATGTTAATTAAATATTGATAATGAATAATGGATATTATAAAGGTATATTCTAGTTGATTCAATAATTCAAAAAACCTTTTTTCTAACTTTTATAAAAAAAAAATTGATCAGTAGGGAATCAATTTCAAATGATTACTTCTAATCATTTATAAAGAGTTTTAAAATTAGTAAAAATGAAATTTATTAAACATTTTAATTATATAAAAACATTCATAAAACAAGTTTGATCACATGAATAAGGAAGTATAATATCCTCAAAAAAAGGGATAAATAAAGTTTCCTTTTATTTAAAATATTATTTCAGTCATTTTGAGTACCAAAATCATAGAAAATATAAACTAAACATGAAACAACAAGTAATAAAAAAGTTAAAAGTGAAATCTTGGGTTTAGAATATAAATAACATACAATTTTATTCAATGGACCTTTAAAGATAAATAATTTATATAAAAATGTCATTATAACATAAACCTATACAATATTGGAAATAATTGAATCAAAGACTCTTGAATGAAATAACCAGATATTTATTTGTAAATACCTATAATATTCATGAAAATAATCATTAAAGTCATTTATTAGAAATATATAAAGACATTAGAGAATAATGTGGTGGATATAAAACATATATGATTAAAGGGAAATTTAAATTTTGAAATGCTTTCAACTGTGGTATCTCATAAATCAAAAGTACAAGAGAGATAAAAATTGTTACGGTTTTAAAATCCATTTTATTTTATGGTGGTATGATAAAAACTTCTATATGGAATTTTCTAAACCATATAATATAAAACATGTTATGAACATCACAAATGAATTAATAAACGAAAATTGAGAAAAGATAACATTAAACAAAACTATTCAATTATTTTGTATGAATTTCAACCTGTTATATAATAAATTTAAATTTCTTTTACATCAATAATATAATCATATTCATACATACAATATTTTATATCATTCCCTTATAATTTTAATCTACCTTCTATTTATAACTCTTTATATAAATCATTATTTGGGTGTCAACTCATTCATTTTCCATGCACGTTTCTAATTTTGGTCTATGTTCTTTAGCCATGTCCATTTACAAGAATATTAATAAATTCATAAAATTAATATCTGTTAATTATATATATATATTTATAATAATCAATATAATTTGGTGATAATAAATTAATTATATCACATCATATAGGTGGTATTCTGCCCCTGTGATGATTTAATATTACCATGAATGGAAATAAAGGAAGGTAATAAAAATTTATCTGTTTAGTATCCTGATTATGTTATAAATTCTATATATATTCATTAAATATATCTATAAAATCATCCTTCAAATGCAGTGATGAAACTCGAATTATATCACTTAGGGAGGTGGTATTTTGCACATACGCCTGAGTGATGCTATCAATTTTCATTAAATAAAAAACTGATCAAAAATTATAAAACCATTAAAAAATTTAATTTTTATATTAATGATACTTATTTCATTATGTTAATATTTTTATAGAATACATATAGAATTTTGAAGAATAAATAAACTATAAAAGTATTGGTAAGAACATATATGTATTCGTTGGATAATTTCTAATGATTAACACCTTAATCATTCATGGATGGATCGTAATGAATAATTTTACATATAAGACATGGATAAAGGTGTTGGTAAGGAACATTAGTAGATCTTAGTAGATATAAGTTGATCACATGGGGTGGAGGAGTGAGAAGTGGAGGTTCCATTTTAAAATTGAGGGTAGTGAAACCATTTTAAATTCCCTTATCTTTCAAAAAAATTAAATGAGTTTTCAAGGGAAAGTGGAATTGATTGTAAATTTTTTAAAATAGATAATGTTATAAGGTAGGAATATACTCAATAAATTACATTTAGAAATGTATTATTTAAAATTGTGTTATTATCAAAAGGGTTAACGGACACTTTTATCCCCTTTCACCATTATTGTAATATCCCGCCCATTCTCATTGGATTGAGAGGGAGGTGAGACGTTACTTGTACTTAAGAGACAAACCCATGACTCTAAAGGTTGAAAATAAATGATGAGGTATTATTTTAAAATTTGTGGGATGGTTTCTGTTTTAAGATAAAAAACAAACAATAAACCATACCCAAATAAAATTCTATTGGATTCTTTATAAAAATAAAAGACAACTACAAAATTTTATTTATATCATACCTACAAAACAGTACCACAGTGGAAGAAAAAAAATCCTCCATGTAAAAAAATTTAATGACAAACCAATAAACCTCAAATACAACCACATGAATCCAAATATCAACATTCTCCATGCTCCAACTCCACCAAATAGCCCAAGTATCCTGATGTAGTACTTAATATGTTTTTTCCATACCTTTTACTCTATCTTGATAGATTATATCAACAAAATCAACAAAATGTCAAATTAGGGGTGAGTATTAAAACTCAATATATTTTCCCCAATGAATTACCTACTCACACCAATAGGATATAACATGATTTTCTAATTATATAAAACATTTTATAAAATATTTTATATCAAATATATAATCAAATCCGTAGAAAACAATTTTTCAAGGAATTATTATAAACAATTATTTAAATCATTTTACATTTTATTTTTTCATACCCATTCTAGGGTTCACATCACACACACACATGATTTTTTGTTTGAAAATTTCAAACTACAAAGTGGTCTCTCATTCAATAATCTTATGTCTCAATAAAACATGCCCCTAATATAGGTTCATGTACCTTGTACCCCACTGGTACATATCCCTTATTCAGGGTGACATTGAACTTGAACTCACACAAAAACAATGCATTCTAAAACCATTTCAACCAAACCATTTCAAACCATTTCAATAGAACTATATTTTTATTTAAATATTTTCCAAAAAGACATTTAACAAAATTGAAAATCAATATTTTAAAATAAAAATTTTAAAATAATGAAACCAATGTACTTTTAACAACCAATTACTATGAATCAAAAATTTCACCATAAATAATAAATCACCACAAAAATGGATTTATAAAATTCTTGGTACAAAATTTTCAAAATAAAAATACATCAATTAGCTCAATTAGAAGCTAATAAGTCAAGTTATAAATATATTTGTCTATATTAATGGCACACACATTTAGAGTCCTGGAGAAAATAATAAACATCATTAAAAACATCACATAACTCAGTTGAATCTTCATGATCCTTCTTTAGATCTCTTCCCCTATAATCTAAAATAACAAAACTAAACATGTTATGCATTCACTACCTTAAATATACCCACATCAAGCATATATATAAGATTCTAATAAAGAGGGTGAAGTAGATCTAGGATACTCATTATGAAAAATGAAGAAAAAAGAAATATTATAAGAAATGTCTTCAAATCACCTGGAGAAGACTTCATATTGTCCTCATATAGATTATAGAAAAGTCCATAACCTTTTAGAGGAAAAAATATCTAGTTAGGGACATTTTGGTGAAAAATGATTCTTTAAAACACAAGTATAACCAAGATAAATTTTCTAAGTATGTTGTTTCTTTCCACACAAGGTTTCATCTCATGGTTACAGAAAATGTGAAGTATTCATTCACCAAGAACTACCATAAGGTTGGACATAAAACTGTTGTATCAGATGCATTCCAAACTATTCTCCAACAATTCCAAATACCACTATACAACATATCAAGGATTCTCCTAGGTTTACAAATGGTTTACACAAACAGTATGCAGCCTATGCACCTTTCTATTAGCCCCCATCTCATTATAAATGATTTTTATAGGTGATGTATGGTTTTTCCAAATTGTGAACCTATTGGAAGTCCCTAGAAACACATTAAAATTTTTCTAAACACTCCAAAACATAACCAAAAAACATCATATACTTAATATAAAAATATAATGGTTAGTTACCCCAAACTAAGGTTCTACATTCTCCCCACCATTAGTCTTTACATCCTCAGAATATAGAAAACCATATTTACTATGAGAGAGTTTTTTCCATTTCTATTTAATTTCATTTTCTCCCACCCAAGTCACTTCCTGAATCTGATCATGTTTCCACAAAACCCACACTAGACTGATGATTTTTCCACATAAGGTTTTTTGTTTCTTAGAAAAAATCTAAATTTCCATGTGCATCTATGAATCTCCCGGCTCTAGGTCAATGTGATCCCATCTGATCACATGGTTGGGAGTAGACTAATACTTTTTCAATAAAGATACATAGAAAACATTATGCAGTACCCTAAACCATGGTGGTAAAACCAAATGATTTTCAACCTCACCCATCCATTCCAGTATCGCAAAAAGGCCTATGTATCGAGGAGATAACATTCCCCTATTTCACAAAATGAAAATGTAAAAACATTTGGAGAGGCCTTGAAGACCACATGATCACTCACTCCAAACAACAAAGACCATCAATGATGATCCACATTCTATTTCTGAAAACATTGAAATGTTTCCATCCATTTCCAAACCAACTGAATCATTCTTGTTGTTTCTTGGACAATGCTTTTCCGAACTACTGAAGTCTCACTTGTTTCCACCCAAAAAAGTGTAGAATGATATGAACTCCCAAGAAATTATTCAAATATGACCATTTGTATTGAGGTCTAATATGTTTTTTATATTAAAACTCCACTAATGTCATGTTATCTTCCCATGATATACCAAAATCCCATACACAAGCCTGAAACATTTCATCAAACATTTGTTTAATATTTTTGGATTTCCCATACATATATGGATAATATATCATAGTAATAGTTAGATGATTATCTAGGGATTTCCCAAAATATTTCCATAAATGAGACATAAAACTCATATCTCTATTTGACAAGATTGAAACTGGTATTTGATGCCTCTTAATTACTTCTAGGATATATATTTTTTACAATCCCTCCAACATATGATATCGAAAAATAGAATGAAATGAGCTGACTTCATGAGCTGATCACCTATAACCCATATGGTATCATGTTTGTGATTAGATAATGGGATACCTGTTAAAAACCAATAGCTATTTACTCCCATTTACAAAAGGGATAAGTTAGGACTGCAACATACCAGTTGTTTTTGATTCTCTTATTTAACCGGTTGACATGTTAAGAACATTGAAGCAAACTCATCCACAATTTATTTTAGGATGATCTACCAAAAACATTCTTTAAAAGCTTTATAATTCTTATCTATTATTGGATTAACTTCCCATCATATATGATGGTAAGCATGAAGTTTTTATTTCTAAAAATATATAGGTACGACTCTCATATTTCTAAACAACAACATTGAACTCTCATTCATCTTTCATGCCTCAATGGTCTCCCCATCATTGAGTTTCGAACTCATAGCAACACATTATGAATTGGATTTATGTACCTCTTTAAACATCTTCAATAAATTTGTAATCAATGAAATAGGATTGAAAAATGCAACATTACCACAAAAATCACACAAAATATACGTCATAAAGACCAATATCAATATCTACTCACTTGAAGATTCTTTCACCAACTGACCGTATGGATTTCTGTTCCATGCATCTTCCACTGAATTACCTTTAATCAGTGTATAAATCAAGTAAAATATAAACATTTGGAGATAATCAATCCATATTGTTTGTCTCATATTAAAATAAATTATTGATAAAAAATTATTCAATCTCTTATCAACTATAAACCCTATAATTTCCTCACAAAAGAGTTAATGATGCCATGTCTTTAAAGAATGGATGATAACAGCAATCTCAAAATCATGTGTTTTCTAGTTTTTCTAATGTACTCATAATTTCATTAAACCATAATAATCAACAAGGTATCCTTTCATGATAACACACCCTATCCCTAATCCCAAAGCATCACAATAAGCCATGTACCCCTTCTCTGATTCTGGAAAAACCAAGATCAGTGATGTTTTAATGCAAACCTTTAGCTCTGGAAAAGATTTTTGGCATTCCTCACTCCATTGTAATATAACGTTATTATTTTAAAATGTTTTCATATGATTTTCTTTTCATGATAAGTCACAAAAAATATTATTTAAAAACTAGATAGATCAAGAAAACTCCATATCTCAAAGACATTCTTTAGTGATTTCTATGAGATAATAGATTCTATATTCTTTGTATCCAAAAAACACCTCTTTTAGGTATTACATGTCCATTAAAACATACCTCTATTATCGAAAAAATAATATGATAGTTTCTAATAAAAAATAAGATCCATAAATATTCCCAACATTATCTCCAAGGGTTTCTCATACTCATCCCTTGACCTTTAATTCAACAAGATGAAATCTACAATCACAAACAAAAAAGAATCTAGATATTGGTAAAATATCTCATTCATTAACTCCATAAATAATGTTGGAAAATTTTTATGACTGAAAGGAATTACCACATATTCATAGTTGCCATATATTATTCTTAAATTTGACATCAGAATATCCTCCTCCCAAACACCAAATTGGTGATATCCTAACTGCAATTCAATCTTAGAGAACCAATAAGCTCCAGTAAGTTTATCGAATAAATAATCAATTTATGGAAGTGGATACAAATTCTATATCGTAACATTATTAATATTATGATAATTCACACACATCCTTATATTTACATCATTATTCATGATGAACAAGACTACTACTTACCAAAATGATGTGCTCAACCAAATCAAACCCTTGATTTCTAGCACTTCTAACTACAAATTAGACACCCTTAATTATTTTGGTTCTATTTGATAATATGGAAGTTATATAGGACTATTTTACTAGAGGATAACATTTGAAAACTCCACTTCCTATACCAGTGGTAACTTATATAAATTTTCTGGAAACACATCTGGAAACTGAACAGCCAATTTTGGGAATGTTTTCTTCTTGATCTGTTCCCTCTACTCTGAAGTCAATGCATCCAAATTGTAAGAGCTCGTTCCCTCATATAGTTCAAATAACAACATTTCACCAACCTTTATCTTATATTCTCTTATAAAGAGATTCTTGATTTCATCCTCAGTTATGAAGCTATATATTCGTATATATCATTCAATGTGAGATATCAACATTTTCAACCAATCCATTCCTAGGATTTAATAGTAGACATTCATCTCTAGAATAGAGAAATCTCACTTCATCTCATATCCATAAATAATTATTTAAAATTATCTAAACAGAAAGAATCTACATTATATTTGACCAAGAGGAATTTGAATTTTTATTACATAAGGAATCATATAATTTTTTAAACATAGAAAATGAACAGTTCAAGAAAAAAAATAAATAATTAAGATGAACTGGAATCAAGAAACACTTTCATAAGGGTAGAATTAAAAATAATCCTACCTCTCACCAATGATAGCCTATACTAATCATCCATAATAACCTACTCATTTCGGTAAAATTTCAGGCTCATAAGATTCTGATCCTTGTTTCCCTATTGATATTTCCCTTCCCTTGGAGTCATGGTATTCATGGAATTACTATGGATAACACTTGTCTTCAATCAATATTGATTCTTCTTCCCTCACCCCATCAAATAATAAGTTTCCCACTACACCTATGTTGTGTACAAAACACTTCACCTAAAATAAATAGAATAATAGTATGAAGGATTCCTCATATAGATGTAGATTTGTCATTCTCTAGGTTGTGTTGTACACACTGTCTTTATTTGTTCATGATAACAGCCTTTGAAACATCATGAGTTTCTCTTGGGTCTTGGAGGAAGGTTCACTAATACAACCATCTATTTTTTTCTCCCACCTAGAACATGGGTGGCCATCTTCCACTTTCTCTTAGCATTAGAGTTCCCAAAATTTCCCCTTGGTATCAACATACATTCTCATTTTGTAGCTCATGTGATGTTCCATTCATCCACCGTCTCACTATTCACTATCTATGTATAATCAATAATACATAACATAACTATCTTTGAGAAAATAACATATATGAACTCTAATTCAATGATTCATGCCTTAAAGAATTCACTAGAAGCAACCTTAGGTGTAAAGAATACTAAATTGATGAATTTATCCATATAATTCCTTACAGATAGGGTTTCTTAATTCATGTTAACAAAGTCAACAATTATTTAAATCTAGAACATGTGATAATATAAATTTTTTATGGAACCATTCTTTAAAATCCCCCCAAACAAGTATTTGATTAACTTTAACTTAAAAAGATAGGTCCCACCACTGACTTGTAAGATCCAATTGAATATACGTCACTAGATTGAATTTCAACTCTATTAGTTTTTAAATGAAATTAAATATATGATTTATCCAATTCATCTATATCACTGGTTTTCTAGTTCGGAATCACCCAAAATGATTGTTGGATTCTTCTTCAGGAATTGGATTTAATTATCCACTTATCTTAGCTCATCCCACCAGTTTCATATATCCAGAACCAAAAATTCTGGGATAATAATTTGAACCGGTTGTTGGTTCACCTGGGGTTTGAGTGTAACCACATTATTCGTAACTAATTCCTGTTGGTTTCAACAATGGCTATTGGGTTCCATTTTCTATATAGAGAAAAACTCCATATGTCAGGTAATCTACCAACTAGGGGTTTAACATTTAAAATTCTACAACATCATTCTATCAAAATAACACTGTTCAAAATCACCCTTTACCATGTTCAACAATTTTCTAAAAAATATAAACATGATTTTGAAAATAAAACCTTATTCAATATACCATAGTCATGATCTTTTTAAGGCCTCATTTGAAATAAATTTTAATATTTTTAATAAAAAAATCACATTTCATCAAATAAAATATCATTACTAAAAATAGAATATCCACTTCTATTGGGAAATTCTTACTCTAATACATGCCATGCTCGTCTCATGGGCTAAACCCATGAAAATGAGATTTAAAATCCTATATGTGTCTCCAAAACACTAATATATCCAAATCACGAGTAACACTATGTTCATCATAAATGGTTAGATACATATTAGTGTGCACTACACATCAATTCTAGATAATCCTACACTTTTCTATGATCCAAACTCATGGAATAGACCCAAATGGCATTCAACACAATGATTAAAAAAATTGATGAACACTTCTTCCACAAAGAAGGAAGATTATGAAAGCACTAGTAACATCCCTCCCCTTCTCGTTTTTTAGTGGACAAAGAGATGTTACTTGGACCTATGTGAAATTCCCAAGATTCCCAAGGCTCATAGTAAATGCTATTGGATTCATTAACAATTTTGGGGGATGATTCTATATTTTATGATGAACAACCAACAAACACACCGTAACCAAATAAAACACTACATGATGCATGATAGAAATGAAATTCAACCCAAACATTTTATTTACATTGAACCAATAAAAGAGTAACATAATGTAAGACAATCTATAATCAAACTAAATAGAAAAAGAAAAACTAGTAAATTTCAATGACAATGACACGAACCCAAAGCACCACATGCACCATGATTCAACTCTACTAAACCACATGAGTATCATGAATTAGTTCATAAGATGTGTGATAAATTAACTTTTCATGTATCTCGATATATGATATCTAAAAAAAGAACCATACTACTAAAGGAAGGGTTAGTAATGAAACTCAGTCGATTTCTTCCCAATTACTTCCTTACTCACGCCACTAGGATTGAACACATAATCCTAAAAATATAAAAAATTATAATATAGTTTATATATAAATATACTCAAAATATATATTAAATAGTTTTCTAATGAAATCACATACAAAATTCTTTAAATCATTTATCATTATATTTGGGAATACTAATAATATTGTTCAAAACATACCCACAAATGAATGATTTATTAATAGTTCCATAATCATGAGTAGTACAACATCCAATCAAATTATGTCCCACTAACACACACACCTAATATTTGTTCATGTACCTTGCACCAAAGTAGTACACATCCCTTATTCAGGGGAATGTGCAACATGAACTCACCTAATAACCATGGTTGCCAAAAACATTTCAACCAAATGATTTCACACCATTTTAATAGAACATAGTTTTTAATAAAAATCCTTCCAACCAGCCATTTCAAAAATCCAAAAAATCCCTATTTTAAAATGAATATTCTAAAACCTAGAAACGAAAATACTTCTTCACTACCTATTACCATGATTCCACAATTTCACCATAAATGATAAATCATCTCTAAAGAGGATTTATAAAAATCATAGTACAAAAATTTCACTCTAAAAATAAAGAAATTAAACTTATTTGAAACTAATACTTAAATTTATAAATAGAGGGTTCAATAGTGAATCCACCTCCCTCGAGAGTTTTCTAAAAAATAATAAATGACATTAAAAATTTGACAAAACGGGTTGAATCTCAATGAACCTGCCTTAAATCTCTTCCCCTATCAACAAAAAGACTAAACCAAATCATTTTTGCAATTAAAAACCATATATTTTCCTAAAAATGGCATAGATCTATGAATATGGGGGATTGGGGGATGTAGATCTATGAAACACATCAAGAATAGTGATGAATGAAATCTTATCACAAGAATCCATCATCAAATCACCATGAAAAGACCTCGAATTTCCTTTGGATCAATGGGAAAATATTCCTTAACCATCAAGAGGGGAAAATACTAAGTTAGTTCTATTTTGGGGAAAATGATGCATTAAAATTCAATTACAACCATGATCCACTTTTTAAGAATTTATTTTCTTACCATGCATGGTTTCGTCTCACGATTAAGAAAACCATTCCCAAACCATGCTCCATCCACTACTTGAAGGGCTGACCTCACATGGTTGGATTGCATAGTTTCCAAATATTTCTCCAACCATGGCAAAGACCCCTACCAACCTAGAAAAAATTATCATTGTTTTATACATGAATTACAATAACTTTGTGCCCCCCAGTGAGCCTCCCCTCTATCCCATATCTCATTATACACAGTTTCTGTTAAGAAATCCCCTTTATCCTCATTATCCACTATCTAATTATGAAAGGTCCCAAACATTTCACGAATTGGGAACCTATATGAATTCCCCATAAACACTCCAAAATTCCTCTACACTCTCCTAAATTAAATTCTGACACTTTAAATAATAAAATAAATAAAATATAGGTTAATTACCTCAATCTAGGGGTGATACATTTACCATGCGAACAATCTTTTACCATTTTAAGTCATTTTTTGAACAAATGATAACTTTCTATTAATATATAAAATCCATTATTTTGATTAGAAATTGGGATTTAATTTTATATAATTAAATTTAAAGACCCCAACCCTAGTAGCTGAAGTCAATAGTCACTTTTTACATAAGCATTAGATTTAAATAATCACATCATAATGGAATGAATACTATAATAGTCTTGAAATAAAAGATCTAAATTTGAAACATAAATTATTGATGAATACGTAAAATGATACATAGTATTTCCATTGAGATCATCATTCACAAAAAAAATAATGAAATTTTCTCCAATAGAGGTGTATCTATTGGTAAAAGTGAATATTATGTTGGAAAAAAAATTTCTAGCAAAAATATTATTATCACTATACTATTGTTAAAATCTCTATTGCTAAATGTCATTGAGAAAAACAAAATGATTATATTTCAATTATAATGATACTGACTGATAATATATATGTTGGTAAAAATGTTTAGAAATAGATTAATAAGACTAATATACTTGTTTGTAACATTATTAAAATTTATTAATAATATTAAAAATTATTATTTATTTTTAAATTATTCTATAAATTTTTGTATTACAATATTAATTATTAAAATTTTATATTATATTTGTTAATATAATTATATATAATATATAAGAATATTTAATATGTAATAATTATAAAATTAACTTATATAAAACATGATGAAATAATGAATTAATTTTAAAAAAAAATATTCTAATCTAATTTAATTACATGATAAAAATTCATGAAAAGAAAAGAGGATCAAAGAAGCAAATTATAAACATGTTTAAACATGTTCAAACACTCGTAGAGTTTACATGGAACTCAATGAAACTCTTTCTATAATCTATCTCTCACAAATATCTGATGCCATTGTCTTGGAATACCCATTGCTTCACAAGAGAAACTATCTACTTTAGGGGATCTTGACATAAACAAATTCACTATCATCAATTTGACTATAGTGGACCACCCTTCTATGCTTGATAAAGCACATGTCCCCTCTCCTTCTACTTTAGAAATGCATCATCATGAGCATTGTTCTGATCACAAAAACAAAACAATTAGAAAATATTATTCATTAAAATGGTAGATTTAAAAATAATAACACATGATATAAAACTAATAAATAGTGACAATAAAATAGGATAATCTTACTAGTGAATCAATTCATAAGATAGTCTAACAAGATACCAAAACAACCATAAAATTATCCATCATAGCCAGAAAAAGACTATATAATTAATACAAAAACAATTTTTGTAATATGTGATATAAAAATAACTAGTGAACACAATAAAAGAAAAATTATTAAAGGAACTGATGGCTGTAAAAAAAGTGACCACATTAACAGAAGATATGTTGTGACCATAAAAACTAAAAATAACATCAAATGATATAAAAATACCATTAATATTATCTAACATGTGACCAGAACCATTTATACTGAAACTAACCTAAAATAATAATGAAACATAAGTCAAAATTTTATAATCTAGTCCAAAAAATATGTGACAAGAGTTTGTTTTCCACACTACACCCCTATAAAAGTTATTAAAGAAAATGAAAGTTTTAATGCATACCAAAGGTGAAATTTCACCATGATATAATTGATATAGATTTCAAGTATACATGACATTACCCTACATATCAAAGAGAAACAAAATTTCAACATTTTAGCTAAGTATCCCACCCATTATAATGAAAAATATGAATCAGATAGGCCCCATATAAAGAGGGAGGTTACAATTAGTCCATAATCACAACTATTTCAGGGAAGTATATCTAGAAAGTGAAATTTTTTAAACATTGATTAACCTAAGAAAAACACTCAAATATGATTGAATAGAAGGACCATGAAGCAATTGAAAGTATATTTCCAGACTTTTACATTGGAATCA
This sequence comes from Viscum album, assembly GCA_963277665.1. NCBI lineage: Eukaryota > Viridiplantae > Streptophyta > Magnoliopsida > Santalales > Viscaceae > Viscum > Viscum album. Next base: position 22,681,763 of record OY728132.1, on the reverse strand, counting down.
ATAGAATTTTCAAGAAACAAGTAGTTATTTAACACCATGTTAGAGCTTCAATATGACTTTTCAGAACCACACCAGTAACTATCTATATAAGACACAAAGGAAGCTTAATAAATTAAATCTACACATCCAAGAATACCATCACTCATCCAGTGGCTATATTCCTTGATAAGATATCCCAAGGAAGAGAAAGATGCATAAACATGAACCCTAGTCGGATGAAAAGGAGCGATAACTGCAGCAGGAGGTAGGGGTTTGTCTTGAACATTAGACATTGATTCGAATGCTACAACAGTTCCAATAACACAATTCATATGAAATAGTAAGATAAAAACACCAAAACACTCTCACATCAAATACCAATCTCTGGGGAACCACACAACACCTCCATCAAGAGTGCTATGGGAGATTGGAGGGGAGATGAAATATGACCTAAATGTTAATGGTGGAGGAAGAGAAATAGTAAAATATCACAAATAGAGCTCCATAGAGAGATGAAGACATGCTCTAGAGAGAACCCCAATTTGATCCCTAGATACAGATCACATATGCTGGAAGTTCCAAATATGAATATGTGCTATATCCGAGATGGAAATCCTTTTTTGATCATTAATGAATAGATCTGTGTCAGATGGAGGATTCATCAAGGGTGAAATAGGACTATGAAACCTTATCAAGAGAACAACCACAGACCCATTGGTACAGACAAGGGTAAAGACCCATATCCAATATCTTTTAGGTTACCACATCTAAAATAGGCTACAATCGGGGATCACAATCCGAAAATTCCATGGTCATAGGAGGAGGGAGGCATTCCACTAGGTTTCCTCTTGACTAGAGAATACGACACAAATTGGATGGAAGGGGGTGAGGAAAAGTACTGGAGAAAGAGAATTTTAATAAGAAAATAATAATAATAATAATAATAATAATAACACAACATTTTTTTAAATATAAAATGAAAATAACAAGGTTAGGAGAGATAATTGAAGACACAGTAACAGTGATCTGATCACTGTGGCTTGAGACATTTAATTTAGGAAAAAGATTCATAATATTGGTATAATTTAAAAAATCAAGATTTCTAACAAATTTATATATAATTTACATATAATGAAAAAAAATTAAAATTATATATATATATGTATATAATAAAAAATTATATTATATTCATATATGAAATTATATATACATTACTTTCCTTTTTCAGTTTTTACAACATTCGATATAGTTCCAGTAAATATAAATTATAATAATTTATCATCAATTTTATATTACATATATATATATATATTATCACAAACTTATAATGTGCAATGAAAACATATGATTATATAGATTTTTAAAATATTTATTATGTGTAACATTTATTGAAAATAATATATATATATATATATATATATATATATATTAATATTTTATGTTATTGGATAATTTAATTCATTAGATTATTATAATGGTAAAAAAAAATTTGGTAAAAACAATTAATGGAAATAGATTCATTTGCAGGTAAAAAAATATTATAATTGATATGATAAAGCAATAGATCTAACAGTTGGTAAAAAATTTGTTGGTATTAAATGATCAATATCAATGTATATAACTATTGGTTAAAAGAAGTGTTGGTACATAAAATATATACCAATAAAATTTAATATCTATTAAAACTACTAATTTATACCAACAAATATATCATATGTCAAAAAAAATTTGTTAGTATTTGACATATTTTTTAGTGATTACATTATTCTTGCATAACAATTATAATATACTTCTGGCATACTATGAAAAAATAATCATTACAAAAAGGGTGATATTAGATGCACAGTATTTGTATGCGTGAAGTGGAAGATAAATAAATAATGAATAAAATTGAATGAAATCAATAGTAATAAAATAATTCCATAATCACAAGTGTTAAAAAATAATACATGGATATCATAATTAATAAAATAATCACAAGGACATCACTAAATACTCTCATAATGATATAAATTCATAATATCAGGCATTATAAAAATATCATTGAGGAATCATACCATGAATTCTTATATAAATTGATAAGGCCTCATCAAATACCCAAGCTAGATTATTTCAAGAGACCTATCAATGCATCAGTTGTCTTTAGTGGCCCCCTCTTATGACTTTATAAGTCTAATAAATTCCTCCTATGAAAGTGGTGAAATGTAATCAATATAAACATCCATATTGGAACTAACATATAAAATGTTAATAATTTCCCCAATCAAAAATAATAATCCAATAATAACCAATTTATTATAGTGAATTGTATCACTGTAGTAAATCTACAGTCAACCTGATCATAATCCATCTAGATAAATAATAATGATGGTATCTTCATAACATATCTCTATGGAGAATAAGTAAAATATGTTCTGTTTTCAATGAAAAATATATGTATCATAAAATTTTATTAAAAATATCATTGATGAAAATAATATTTTCACATTTAATTTTACATTTTAATATAAAACTAGACAATTGAAAAAGAAAAAAAAATCATCTCAAAAAATAACCATGTAAACATTTAAGAAAATATTTAGAGTAAAATTAGTCAGGAAGGTAAGAGAATTTGTTCATGAGAAGGCCGAACCAAAATTAATGTATCACTGGGGGGTGAATAAGTGGTATTTCTATTTTTAGTTATATTTCTTTTAGAAAAAACTTCACCCCTACTAAATAATTATCCCTTGACTACAAACAAAACATTTACATAGGAATATGAATGAAAATATTTACATGTTTAACTTCTTAATGGAAGTAGATATTCCTTGGACTAGTTTTTAAATAATCCAATACCAATCAATCTACTTGAAAAGAAAATCTCTTAATATGGATTTAAAAAATAGGAAATACCCTTAAACCTCTGTATCACTATGATCAATGCTATAGTGTGTGTGGTTATTCTAGTACAATTAATGAAAGATTTGTTTTTTAACAATTTATTAAACCATCACTAGTTTGTTCAAACACAACACTATTCTTATTCATCAACATCCATTATTTTAATGATTATAATATATATTCACTCTCTAACATTGCAATATATTGAAACCACATTTCTAGAATTTTAATGAAAAATCAGTCTGATGGATTAGTATGATCCCATCGTTACATTTATCAGTCTAGAAAACATGTAAGAGAAGATACTCCAAAAACAATTCTAAACCACTTTTTTCTTTCCCAGAACCATCGATCTCATGACTTTGTCTGATCTGCTAACCTATTCATTACACTTCATCTATCCAAAATAAATATCTTGAAAAATATGTTTTGAAAATTTTCTTCTACTATAATACCCTCATTACTCTTTCTATCTCCCACACATGAATAGTATTAGAGTATGTTTTACTTTGACCTCTATTTATAGGTGTTCAGTAAATAGAATAGGAAAAAAACCAATTCTATTTTCCACCTCAACTAAACATCACAAAACCTACATTTGTAATTTATTTTGACTTCATCTATTACTATGTTGAACATACAAAAATTTAGTCATTATGATATAATTTTTCATTGCTTTTAGTTTTTCATAGTTTTGTATATTCCCATTCCAATGGGGAATAAAAATATATACTAAACATCTATAAAAAATATTAAAACATCATTAGATGTTAGTTTCATTACTCTAGATTATTCACATTGATTTCACTTACTCAAAAACATTAACCACCACTTTGATACATTTCAATGTTCTTTATTTTTTCAATAAATCCTCAGACTGAGAATCTTGTATCTGATGAAGTCCAGTATCCCATGGATTACTTGTGGGATCTGTGTCTAATAAGTTTGTCTCTAATTCCTTATAATGAATTAGATTCTGGTATTTTTTGATAAATATTTACCAAATTGAAAAAAATATCATATTTTTCTATATTTAAACTAGTCTACAACATTTTTGAACCTCGTCTGATTTATCAGTATCTGATCTGATCTGATGGATTGGACTATGAAGCTCTTCTCATTTATCAGTACCAAAAACTCCAACATAGTTATAAATTATGATATGCCTATGATATAACTCTTTATTATATACCCTTTTGATATAATAGATTCAGATATATCAGTGTTAAAACTCCTCTAATGTATCAATTTCACATCATTTCCAATGAATTTGCATCAGTAGTAACTTCTTTCATCCAGATTCTGTGTAACTGAGACTTGATCCCATTTATTGTTTCATTCAGTATATCAGATAGTCAAATGAATTTGTTGAATGGTATTTTAGTAAAACTAATAACTTTTTATACTAATTTCTTCTAAAAATACTTACTTGTATCATGTTTTTCTCATGATTTATTAAGCATAGATATTGTCATAACATCATCTGTCTTACAAAAACCGTTCCTCCACCTCTATTTGACAAAACCTGGAACACATGTATTTGTTAAATTATAATGTTGGGGGTCTTAATGAATAGAAAATTATTTCTAGATTTTTTTACCGAATATCGTGAATGGATTTCATAAAATAATACAACCACTTACTCCAATCAAAAAACAACATTACAGAAACATTGTTAGTTTAAAAGCAAATTTATCAACGATACATCCCCAAAATGGAAAAATGAAACTAAAGGAAATTCATAAAAACATTGTATTTGATCATCTAAATAAAATAATACTTTCTCCTAATCACTAATTCATAGAAAGTGAATTTATTTTTTTAATTACTAAAAAATATTAACCAAAAAATCCAACAATTCTTCCATAAATTGAAAACAACTGATAGCTTTCTTGGTCCCAACTATCTCCCCCTTTTAATTTTATTGCCAACCAGGGTTCATATATAACTAAACCTATTATCCTTATAATGTGGATCTGTTATAAATAATTCTATGAATATGTGAGTGAAATAATTGCAGGAAACAATAATTTTTGATGTAGAAACAGTTCTATCAAAATGTAGTGACTATCAAATATTTATTATTTTACTTGAACCTTTACACTTTCTTTTTTCTTAACAACATGATTTTTTCTATAAAAACATGTTTCCTATAACAACTTCAAAAAACTGTTAGAACAATTCATGATATTACATGTTTATATCGTATCATACCCATAAATACCTTAACTATATGCTTCCATTAAAAGTATTAGCACATATCAATGGATATATTTAATAAGTATCACTTTTATTCCCATTGAAAACACTATTAAATGACAAGACGAGAAAGGATTAAACAAACGCAAACCTCAACCTCAAAGATAAATATTTTGGAGATCCATGATCATCCTTAGTTTGAAAGATGATTCATTCAGTAATGGTTTTAGGAATAATTCTATATCTTTTTATGATGTTGGAACATACTCTAGATTGAGTTCATTATTCTCCATATGATCTTTGTTGAGATAGTATTTGATATCTATAAGTTTTTAATTTGAATTATTTATGGATTTATTCTAAGGTTAATATAACTTTAATTATCACAACTAAAGAGAAGAGGTAACCATGCTTCAATAAATATGTCTTCCAAATGGGTTTTCAGCCACATATGTTGTGTTACAGTTTGAGTTGAGGAAACATACGAAGATTCATTTGGGATAATGGTAAAAAAATATTTTCAGTATTTCAAATTACATAAATTTCCACAAGAAATAATACTCCACTATATTTATATCTTATATCATATACACTTTCTCTTAAAATAGTATCTATATAGCCGAAAAAATAAATTCTTCTTGAGCTACCTTAATTGATTTTGAAATATTTTCATCCATTGATATGTATGATAATATTTTTTGATCCAAGAGATGTGATTCTTTTAGAGAAATTCTTAATCCTTCATATAATGTTACATCATACACAATATATTGTCTTTATGTAGTAAAACATTAAGAAAATATAATATATTATCGAACAGATTTATGCCAACTTCCTTACCATATCTATATATATTCACATTGGTTCCCACTGAAATTGGTGTGAAAATATATTTATAATTTTCCATGAATAACTTCTTAATATGTTCCTCATTATACTTTTATTGCGAATGAAAATTTTATTTCTTATTTTGTGATATTTCTAACCAAAGAATGATTTTTTTCCACTATGAATAGAAATTTCAAAATAGTTCTTCAGTTCATCAGCCAAATTTTTACATTTTCATTCTTAATAATAAAAAATGATAGTATAATCATTATATAAAATAATAATGAAAAAAAATATCCTTCCATTTCATTATGTAGAGATAATTAGGTACTCTTTATTTTATAATGTTAAATGTTAGTAAGATAGATTCCAATTTTAAATACCATTCCATAAGAACATACTTTAGCATAAATAAGTAGTCATTAAACTCTCACAGACAACTTTCATATATTCCAATTACAAAACCACATAATTGTTTAACATAATCTTTTTCATCATGTTCCCCATTAATAAAATATAAATTAACATCCACTTGGAAAATTTTATAACTTCATTATGCATCAACTGAAAAAAATATTCTAATTATTTCTAATCCTTCTATAGTAGAAAAGGTCTCATCAAAATATATTATTTCAATTTGTGAGTAAAATTTTCACAAAAATATTTCGTTTTTTCTTATCACTTCACCATCATCTTTTATCTTAATATTGAATACATGCCTTCTACTAATAAATTTCTTTTCATTTGATTTAGGTTTTAGTTACCCAGTCCCATACTTGTTAATCTCATCCCTCTCTTAATTCGTAGAATGGTCCCATTAATATCCCTCAAAAGCTTCATTAACATCCTATAGCTCATTTTTTGAATACAAATAAGTATATGTGACATCGTTTGATGGTCTTTTTATTTAAAAATATTGTTTCTGATCACCAATGATGTTTTTAAATTTCACCAATTTCTTTATCATTGGATGAGATATATGAATTTCTTCTTTATAAATAAAAATGGATGATTCTCATTCTATTTCTTATTTGGGCACTTCACTATTAGAATTCTCTTCATTTTTCAAAATAGTAATTCTTTAAAATTATTCATCATTCTCATATACATGTTTTTTAGAAACACCTTTCTTATTTTATCCAAGAACCATTATATAAACCAGATCTAAAATTATTCTCATATCTTGGTGAAACATTTATATCATCCTCTATCTGGTGGATAACTAATTAAGATTCCATATTATCCTCTCTAATATAACATTCCAATAGTTAAACCATTGTTATTTATGATGAATTGACTAAAAAAAACATTTAAATGAATAAAACATGAAGTTTTATCATAAAAAATCATAAGCGGTTATATAAGAACTTGTCTTATAGAAACACCAATTGTTTGTATAAAATAGTGTTCCCATTTCTTGCCTATTGAAATTGCTTGAAAGAATATTCTAAATTAACATTGTATTCTCCATTTAGAACAACATTCTATTATTTATTTTAGAAAAAAATTATTTAATTTATGGTTCACTAAACTCAATAAAAATTCAATGTTTTCAAGAAAAACTTTAAACTCGTCATTCTTTTTTCCACCACTATTATCAGTTTCCAACAACTTCACAGAATGCTGACATTCCTTCTCATCTCTTCTTCAGAAACAATTATAATATGTTTAGATATTTTGATTTTTGATTCTAATATATAATTAAATTATTGTTAGAAATATAATATGTTAAATAAATGAATTATGTATCTCTAAAAATTTATTTTTTTCTCATTGGACCACAAATATCAGAATGATTAAGTTCAATTGTCCGAGTTCAAAGAATATCAACATTATTATGCACTGAGATTATAATTTTCCCTTTTTGGAAAATAGAACAATACCAATCTCTAATTCTATTCATATCCACAATATCTCGAACACTATGACATTTTGACAAATTTATTTTGTTTCTATGAAAAATATGTCCTAATGTTTTATTCCAAAATTGATTTTCTTAAATCATTCTTACATTACATGAATTATTTACATCACCAATTTTAAATAAGTTTCCCTTTGTATGATATACTATACTACCAAATTTTACATCATCTAATATTTTCAAAAAAACCTGATATTTTATGAAAAAATTAATTATCTTTTTCACAATGTTTTGAAACACATAATATGTTGTGTTTAACCCATAAAGAAACAAACCCTTCTTGGATTTCAACATTTCTTACATTATAATAATAGATCTAACAACTTTATTCCAAGATATTGAACACTTTAAATTTTTTTCATTATTCAATGTACTTAAAATTCATCAACAAATTTAAATCACATGTTACATGTGAAGAGAACCCACTATCCAAAAACCAATTTTATTCTTATTGTTTTTGTATTTGAGAGTAGTTTCTACAACAATAACTTTTTTCCCTTTATCTCCCTTAAAATATGGATTTTGATAATTGTTATAAACATATAATTACCCCACAAACAAAATAATACATCATTTAGAAATATCACCAGGTTTTTCACTTTATTCACAAACAGTTTCCAATGGTTGGAATCTATTTTAAACCATAAAAATATCATTATTATATTTCTTCCATTAAGGGTATTGACTCCCCCTAAAATATAAAATCTCATAAATCACAGGATAATTGTAATGTTATTGATTTAAGAAAAACATATGTTCTATATTATAAAATCCACCACAATACTAGAAGTTAACATTGAAATAATATTTACCTTTGTAACTTCCACATAGTATGGAGTTGTGAACATGTTTTCAACAACATTGTTACCATTCACATCATAACATTGTGGTGCCCAAAATTTTCTATCTTCACTCAGAAACTTCTTCTACAATATGGATTTATTTAAAATCATTGTTAGAATTATAAGTGGTTGAATCTTTTTTTTGACTCGTAATTTTTTGAAACATCCAAATTTCCAAGATAGTTGGTTTTGGACACATATATGATTTTCTCAATATTCTTCATAGTAACAATTTTAATTTCATTTAGATCCATTAAATTTAGCTTTTATATATCCATATAAGTTTTTACTTTTCCATAAATTTCACCAATATGTGAGGAATTATTCATAAAACATGTTACTCTACGTAGATATTTAGAAAAAAAATTGTACGAATTGTATCTATTTATAATTTTCTTTCAACTTAAATTCAATTTATTCTTGGTAATTATTTTATATAGTACATATAATTCTTCAAAAAAAACAAGATCTTTTAGAATCATATCTTTATATTCACGAGGACATTGTTTATGTTTTCTAATTTACTTTTTTACTTTGTCAACTTCTCACTTTCTCTTTCACGTCTTAATAATATTTATAATACATTATTTCAATTCTCACTTAAGGTAAAACTTAACTCAGTATCTTATTATAATTCAAAACTACCACGCCCAAACTCTTCTTCATTAACTATTGATATCAACATATTTTATCCATCAACATCAGTATGTTTTTCAACTAAAACATCAATGTCTTCAACTTCATCATCATTATAAAAAACTTTTTCTTTTGGATTTAGTTAACTTTTTTTCATTTCCCATGGAATAAGATTTTTATTTATCACCATGTTTCTTCCTTGACAATATTCTACTTTTATCATCTTCAACACTATATATATTATTCTTTCATTTGTGGAATGTTTCAGCAATGTTCTCAATTTTTATACATTAAAAACATTTTGGGGGTATATTCACTTTATACTTTCTTGTATCTCCTTTTTAAATTTTTCGAAAACAAGTATAATAATTTTTCAATATTTTTAACAACCTCATTTCTTGAATAAAAAAAATTAACATCTTCTTGTTCAATAATCATCATAGATGTTTCTTTTTGGGCAACCTTGAAAAAAATTTCTTGATCAACATTTTATTTTCTTTTCAAAACATTCTCCCTTCTCATTTCATATGTTACGACGGTACTATGATGGTCATACAAAGATAGAGTTTCTAGATTCCTATCTTCCAAAGATGAATCATTTTTATCAAAAATTTTGGGATCTATTCTCAGGATATTTCCAATAAGATTTGAATGTACCAACATCCAACCAAGACATATTATAGAGAAAAAAATATCACTCACCCTTGTAAAAGTCCCCAAATTATTCATAATCAATATTTTGGAGAACATCATACATCAGCCTCCATATTTATACCATTTAATTATTCACCATCATATTGGATACATAAATGTTTTCAATCCTCTTGTTGATTTCTTTTTCATTAGAAACTCCCTTCACTCAAATGAATTAACTTCTAGAATGTGATGATATCTAGTCATTCATAGCTCTTATATCATTGTCTAAATTCTTCTTTTCCACATTTATAGGAGGAAAAGTTTCAACAAGTGGAGGAAATAAATCAATAGTTGTTTTCAAACATTCATACCCATTAGAAATAAGATATAAAAACATTAAATCTTTATAGGCAGTGTAATTATTACCATCAAACATTGAAATCGCCTTACTATTAATATAATTGAAATTATATATAATTCCTTATATTTAAGAAAACATCATAAAATGGTAAATGAATGAATGTTCAATTTGATACAAATTGAAAAATCTTTATAAGGATCTCTAAATCAATAAAGGGGGTGGGTTTGAATCATTGATTTCTCTTTCTTTTATTTTTCCATTTTTGTATAACAACTTTCACCTCCTTTTAATGAATTATCACTTTTCTAGAAAAAAATTTCAAAGATCTACATAAGCATCATTATTTATGACATTCTATAATCCATAAGTGTATCAAGTCCTTAGTGAGGTCTGAAAATAATAAAATACCACACAATCAACTTGAACATAATATTTTTTGTTGATACAACAAGTATGATATATCATTAAACTTGTGATGAACTATAATCAATACAATAGTGGATGTCATTCTTCTATCATGATTGATGTATGATATGTTTTTTATCAAGTTAATAAATCATCACTAGTTGGTACGAAACCTGTCATTGTGCTACATAAATAACTACATCTTTTCAAATTATTCAAAAAAACAATTATCCACTTTACTACCAAGAAAGTGGTAGAAAAAAATATCTATACTATGTATAAAATTTATATTTTATGGCTTAGTTCGATTCTTTAGTTTGAATAAAAAGTATGAAAATATACTCTAGAAAAAATTATAAAAAATAATTTCTTTCATGGAATTTTAAATCCAATTGATTAATTAGATTCATAACATCTTCATTAGACTTCATCTTTCTAGAACAATTCCTCTAGAAAACTCAGTTTGGAATCACTTCTTCTTCCATAAGGCCTTCAGTTCTCTCACTATCTCGCACAAATGGATAGTGTCAAATTGTCTTTTACTTTTAACTCTATTTATTGGTGTTCTAGAAATTGATTTCGTGGGAATTTAATTCAATTTCTATCTCAACCATATTTTTGAAAACAAAAATTTCTAATTCCTTTAAACATAATATTTGACTATTTTTATTCTTCTACACTATTTTAGGTTATTCTAAAAATATATATAATCTTATTACAAATTCATCTAGTATTTTACATTTAAAATTTTTTGAGTCCAATAAATGTTTTTATTTTGATATATTTTTTCATTCTAATTGACATAACCATTTTGATGTTCTAAAACAACTGAAACAAATCATACATAATAATTATTAAAACATCATTATACATCAATTATGTTATTCTCACATTCTCCATCCTATATCACAAAATAAAAAAACCTTGATAATATATTGAAATGTAACCTTTTCATCATTTGATTAAAAAATTATCAAACTGATGATCCGACATTTGATTACATCCTGTGTTTGATGACATACTATTGTCTATAGTATATGCTGTATTAGTATCTAATTTGATCTAGTGAATTGTATATATGTATTATTTAATGACTCTAAATTCAATTTAAATTGAATAATTAATTTTTATATATGAAAATGGTTCAATATCAATTTTTAAAATCATCTTATTGAACAATCTTTCATCTCGTACAATGGATGGGTCTTTGACACACTTCTCATTCATCAGTCCCAAAAACACCAACTTTCATATTAATTATGATTTTCATCTGATAGAACATTTCATCCAAATCCATTTTGATACCATGCTATGTCTTATGGATTTATATTAGAACTACATTGAAGGATTGGTGGCACACCATGTCTGATGGATCGGTGTCAGCAGTGACATATTTCAAACAGATTCTCTACCACTAATGATTGATCCTATGAATTGGTTCATTCGATTGATTAGACAACCGAATTTATCGATCAATGAATACATCATTTAAATTTATAATAGTGTCTCCTATATTCATCTATAAATCTTTTATTATATCATGTTTTACTCATATTTTAATGAACATAGATATTGGCATAACATCACATGACTTACCCATCCATTTCTCCGATTTTTCTTCCACAATGCTTTGATAACATGTTATTGTTATTTTATAATTTTTGAGAACTTACTAAAAAATAAATAGTCATCAAATTTTTTGTACTAAAAATCATGAAATTCATTTAGACTCCAATTACAAATCTCACTCTAATAAAAGAATATCATATAAGACATAATGAGAGTACATAAAAACATCATCTAGAAAACATCTCTAGAATTAAAATCCAAAATTAATGGATTTTCTTATCAAGAAAATATTTTATCATATAACTATGATACTACTTTAAAAGAAACAAAAATAAATACAATGTCAATTGATTTTACATATGAAAAAAATAACAAAATAGAAATTTCCAAAACAACATCTAGAAAATGAAATAACTACTAGCTAACAGGGTATGAACAGTTCATTCAATTTAGGTTTTAAAAAATCCATTTCAAACTTTTTTCAGAAATCTAAAAAACATGCTTGTTTAGAAATCAAAAAGAGTATTAATTTCAAACCACTTTTTTAGTTGTATGAAATTGTTAAAAATGAATTTTAAAAAACATAGTATAGTATTAAAAATATTACTTACAATTTTTTATAGAAAATATATATATTTATGAAAACATTTCTCTATTATAGGTTCATGTATAAACAATATGAAATATTGATGAGATTCTGAAAGAACCCCTTACATACTGGTCTGAATTCCATCAAACATGCTAAAACCTCAGGTATAATGAATAATGATTTATTATAAATAAAAAACTGAAATACACACATTTATATCATACCAGTTGTGGTGTATATATATAATAATATATCAGATATTGCTTCACAATTATTTGATAAAAAACATTATTTCAGGTAATAACTGCTTCATTTTTCATGTATGTTTTGGGTCATTAATTTTAGTCTTTATACTAATTTCTCATTTAAATCATCCTTATAATTTTCATAATGATATTAATATCATATATATTAATTATATGTGTATTTATATTAATCCCTTGTGGTTTGATGTAGAAAAACTATTACATCCTTCATTGAGACGATAGACCATACGTATGCGTGAACATGGTTTTCATTATTGTATAGATATAAATAAATAATATAAAATAATAATTATAATTTCTTGATTAATAATTATATCATATTAATTATATAAATTTATAAAATTTACCCTTCATTCCAAAGAAGTATAATATAAATGAAAAAAATTCACTTTTTAGAGGTGGTAGTCCACATATGAAACACTGAAAACGTTATCAATTAACAATAGTATGGATGGTAAGATGGGATATATGATATTATTATTTAATAAGTACAATTATTTTATAAATATCATATAAATATTAAACCTTTCGTCATATTAATCTGTAAAATAATGCTATGAAAATTGAATTGTATTGCTTCACGAATATAGTAAGTCATACTTACATACCAGGGAAACATACACTTCCAATATAATGGGAGATAGGGTGGGTAAGAGTGTTTTCAAAATATTAATGGAACATTAGTATATTTAATACCCTAAAGTCAATATTTCATGATAACATAATGAAATAGAGAATAGGTAGAAGAAAGTATAAATTGAAAGAGGTCGTGTATGAAAAGATCATCTTATCTGAGATACCTTCATTAGAGAATTTATTAAGGGGATTAATATTGGTCTTTTTAGGAGACCAAAATCTCCATAACATGGATAAAAATGCTGATAATAGAGACGAGGAGGGATTAGTCATGCTAAATGGATCCATATTGGGTGAATAAATGAAAGATGTTGTACCCTTTTATAATTGATGTGAGATATACATTAGGAATTTATAAAATGATTAAATTCTAATATTTGGGATGTGTGCACTACATGATATCAAAGTGATTAGTATTATTTTATAAAGAAGAATTCCATGATATCATGAGGCATTATATTCTCCCTTCAATAAATTGTATCCTTGCAAATTGATCATGTACTCAAAAATCAAGGGTCTGACTTTATAAAATCCTTTATGTGAGATCCATATCATAAAAAGTGTTAATAAAACATAATTTTAAAATGATAAAATAGGAAATAATAATGGCATCAAAAAACAAGTTTTCTGAATAACATAACTTTAGTGCGGTGTGAAAATATTAAAATGGAAGAGAAAACTAGCACCCAAGTAATAATAGAGAGTGATAGAGATCAAAATCAACAAAAGGTTAAGCACCACTAAGCCACAAATATGTGATGGGTTAAAAAGGCCATAGACTTCTTGGAATTAAATGTAAACAAATAAAAATTTTTTTATGTTCAATTCTTCAATGTTTGGGGATTATTTTTCAATATAAATAAATCACATGAGAAAAATAATACTACTTAATTTATTTCATTTGTATATGAAAATTTTCAACCTTTTATTGTTCTTCGATAAATTTTAATTTATTTTCTTAGCCTTGGAAATTGAATTTTATTATGCCTAATGAACATTTTATTGAATCATAATGTCTATAAGTCATTACATTAGCCACTAAATATTTTCCTAATCCATCAATGTTAGCACAAGTTATCCAATGACACCCATTGTTATACTTAATCTATTACATAAATTTTAACCTTAATTCTACTCTAAATTATTCCTCACAAAATTCAAAATCTAATAATTGGGTAACTAAATTTGAACACAACCTAAGTTCCCCAAATAGCCTAAATTATATCATATAGTTGCGTAACAAATATTTAAATACCCATATCATATATTCTCTCAAATCATGGTGATAACCATAAAATCATATAGAAAAAATTATTTCTTCCAAAAATTAACTCTTTATTTATTTATTATTGAATATATTCAATAAACATAAAAATGTAGTAATCACCATCACAAATAAAATTACTAACCATTTTCATGGCCATTAATATTATCTCATTTGCATTATCAATATTAATATTGTAATTATTTAGACTAAAAATTGTTAACGTGAAATCATGAACATATTAATTGTTATATTTTCCATAATCTAAAAATAAAACCAAACCACTAATCAATCTTCTTGGTTATCATACCATTCAGAATTTAATATCAAATCCTTAAAAAAATTGATGGAGTAAATCCTTTTATATATTATGATTCATATAACCTGAATATCAATGATAAAATATTTCTACATCATACTTATTGAATCCAAATGAACAAGTACTTCAATAAATCTACTTTGACTACAGTTGTATCAAAACCATGAACTTTATTCCTTTTCTACATCCAAAATATATTCCATTGATTCATTTCTAATTTGTTTTTTAATGTCCTATACCATCATTTTTTAATAATTTCACATTGGAAGCCTATTTATTTCTGTTGCGATCGTGATCCTCATAGCCCTTCTCTTTACACATATAGAAACATCCCATTCCATTAAATAAATTATTGTGTTGTTTGTTTCCAAAATTATCATATATGGAAAAAAATTATTTACTTCCTTCTACTTATCCATTTTTTACTATTTATAATTCTTCTTATCTTTATTTCTTTCATAAAAACATGATTTGGGGAATTATTTCTCCATCTATATTTCACATGAAACAATATTCACATATGATAAGAATACACGGGAGACCATTCCCTTTTAAATATTCATTTAATCCACTTAAAATAATAATAAATCATAGTCTTTTTTAGATGTATATAGTATATAGAATGAATTTCCATACATGTATTGTTGGATTCAAACACAGAATCATTTTCATAATTTTTTTCTCAAACTCAAGAATTGTATCTCTATATCTTCTTGAGGATTGTCAATAAAATATTGTTTTATGAAGAGTTCATTAAAAACATTTCATTAAATGCTTGATATTTACGCATCCGGACTTGATTTTTTAATGAATGACCATAACTGATATAAATATCTTGAGATATGATAAACATCCATTAAAAACCATCCTTTCATTACTTCCCAATGAAATAAATATCTTTTTTAATAAATATATCCCTTTCTCAGATATAAATGGATTTGTAGTCCCATTGAATGATGGAGACTGCTAATACATGACGTTTTCTAGCATTTTTTTACAATGTTGTTGAAAATAAGGCATCCTTATATAGGAAAAGATATTTTATAAACAGAGTCACATGTATTAATATAGTAAAATAAATTTCTTTTATAGGTATAGCTCTAGATATAGTTGTAGTTCTAGCTTCTGTTTCAAAATCTTTCTTAAGAGGGTAATCGCTACATGTGTTGTGTTCAATGATATTTGTAACTCTGTAAAATTATAAAATAATAACCCTATATTCTATTGTGTATATGACTTGAAATACCATTTTAACAAGAGAATACAACACCCAAGACATTACAATATTTTTCATTTAGTATAAATTTAATATCTTTGATATCTTACGATGCATGAATCACTAGGTTTAAAAGAAATGTGATACCCTATTAGACTATTATTTAATGGTAACCACTGTAGAATCTCCATTTTGTTAAAAGGTATGAATTATACTAACTAAATTATGAAAATTATATATTTTATACACAATCATTGGTTATCTATTGATTATAAATGATTATTATTATTATTATTTGAAAGTAATATTTTAAAAATTATTTTTTTCTAAAAGGCGGTTTAGTATTTATTTGTGCTCTATATTTAGAATCAGTTTTTAACAATTTTAGATATTTTAGTTGAAATAATATAATTAATTTTTGAAATAATATTATACAAATTATAATAGGGTGATTTTCTTGATTCTTCGAAAAATTTTAATTTTTTGATGAATAGTGAGAATACTAAATTTTAAACTATATTATCAATTGGTTTTATAGCGAATTATGATTTATTTTGTATCAATTAATTAAATTATATTCATTAAAATAATTTCTATACTCAATTTTTATATTAAAACATTGTAACCATTTGAGAATTATCACATTGAAACCCCACCTTCTCATCTCTCCCATTACATTAATTTTAAATTAAAAATTTACAATTCAATGAATTCAATTTGGAAAAATTGATTATATATTTGATATAAAGATAAATTATATTATATAAAATTTGTAATATAATTTGGACCAAAATTATTAGTGAAACTAATATAAAATATTTTCTATGGTTAAGGTAAAAATGGATTTACTAGGGGTTAAAATAAAATGACAAGGGTTAATAATGACCAAACAACATATCCAACAACCATTTTATGGCCATATTTATAAATTAAATCTTACAAGTTATTTAATAGACATTTATAGGAATTTTTTATTATAACATCATTTGTCTTATAGAATAGTTTCAAAACATTAAAGGTGTGTCACTAGCCTCACTTATAAGAGGACACACCTATCCTATCATTTAGAAACCATCAAACCATATTTTTGTAGATCCATGCCAAAATAACATCCCTAATTCGCTCCCTTTACCCTTGAATACATTGTTTGGGTTGAAATAAAATCATTTAGGTTGTTGGTTCCAACCTAAGGTTGATACTCAAAAAAGAGGTAACATTCTTTAACGAGAAATTTTTATTTTCTTTCTTCCTCCATCTCAAAAAATTTATATTAAACCATGATGATGCAAAAGACGAAATATATTACATATAATGTTATATTTTATGTTATGTTAATTATATAAAAACTCTTATAATTCCATAAAATGGATTATGAAATCATCATTCGTGTGTTTGTTGAACTACAGCCTCATGAACTGATGTTATTCTTTTTTCCTAAACCAAATCCCACGGTTGTCTTTGATTATGGATGTAAAGAAAAAATATGATATTTAAAACATAATTATAAATTTGTAGTTATTATATAATATATCGGGTTTCAATTCCATTTTGAGCGGATTATGATAACACTGTTCATGTACATGTGGACTACTACATTTACAAAGGGATGTGTATCTCTTTTCATAACCACATGACACAGATGAAATATATATATATATATATTAAATTAAATAATATGGTATCTAAGATATTATTAACATTATTTAAACACAATAATCATAATAACAACTTTCAATTCACATCATTTAAAAATTGAAACGTTACACATGTGTACGTACAACCTAACGTCTCTGTGATTGTAACAGAATTCATTTCTCAAAACCATATTTCATGATAACTTTGAAAGTTACCATAGATATAAAATATTACAATTATTTAATGACTACTATTTGGTATTTTATGGAACCATGTATTATTTGAAAGAACAATATCATTAATGAAAAATCACACCTCTTAAAACAAGGCAATTTACACTAGAAACAATGAAAATAATGAAATATTATTAACAAACATGTGATAAGATGATATAAAGGGATCATATATAAAACCATAAATATTAATACAGTTATGGTATATGTTAATAACATGTTTATAATTCATTATATCGTATTTTAAAACACATTCAACCAAAACAAAGATTAATGTAAGGGGTTTCATTTAAATTTCATTTCATTGGGGAATAATGTAATGTTATACAGCTAATTTCATTTATATAGTGTATGTACTTACCCTTTGACATGTTATATCATCATTAACTAATAATTCATTATATTTTCTATTTACAATGTTATTATTTAATCTAATGGGATTTGACGTTCAAATTTTCAAGTGTTCAAAAATTTCATAACTCAATTTCATTGGGTTATTTTACTTCATTATTATCATTGGTATTCTATGATTATGATAAAAATTAATTTTCATTATGTTATAATGTATATTAAAATAATTTATTTTGACATATATTTGATACACATATGTGATTCATTGATTGGTTCTCAATTCAATATTTTGATCATTGTGAGTGTTTATTTCACTGTCCCATTCTAATCAATATACATTATTCTTAAATTTCATTAAAATTAATTTATTTAATAATTGTATAATTATCAAATTTAATTTTATTATCAACTTGTTATTTGTAATATTTTTATGTAATTGTATCATTTTTCTAATATTTCGAATAAAAATATTATTTAAGAAATGTTTTAATGAAAAACCAACTGAATTTCTCTCTTCGGTCAGAAATCAACTTTCCAAAATTGTGTAATAATATATTAACCCTTTCTAATATAATTTATTAAAAAAATTATTACCCATTTTTAGTTTTTACAAAATATTTTAAAAATAATCATCGTGTCAATTAAAAAATTGACATCTGTATTTTTCCAAAAATGATAAAGGAAACATTATTTAACGTAATTTACATGTATAGAATTTCCAGCCTCAATGACCAATCAAATGTTTCAAAACACCTTTTTTAATTATTAGTTATTATTTAATATAATTGGTTTTTTTCAATATATTTTTTGAACATTTTGTTTCAAAAATTGTGATTTCCAAAATGAAAAGTATATTTTCCATAGGAATGATTTTAAAAATATTTATAGGTTATTTATATTCATCAATGATAAAAACTATTTATTTTACATACAATCCAATGGAGATATGATGTACTAATACCTTAATTATTATTCCATTTTTTTTATTATTTTGAACAAGGATCATATTTTCATTCTCTTACATATTTCATTTTTGTAGTAAATAACATTCCTTTGAAATGTTAACATTATTTTGATAATTGGATGTTAAATTTCACCTAAATATCCATATTATTTAGCATTAATATGTTTATTTATTAAAATATATATCATTTCCATATACGGTTTCTTGCATTCTAATTAATTTGTTAATCTGACAAAAAATTTACAAATACATACCCTTTACCCCATAAGGATATTTGATTGTACGGAACATTATTTATGAAAAAATAGAGTTATATATATAAGTAATTATTATCAAATTAAAGAGATTAGTGGATCCTTATTATATATATCCCATCGATGCGTTAATAGTCTCATGAGATTAATCATTTGGCTAGCATTAGTTAAATGGTTTTTTACCAGTTAGTTTTAAACAGTGCCGATGATAGATCTTTAGGGTGGAGGTATCATTTATCTGGGAAACATGACAACAAAAAATTAAACATTTCCATTAATAATAATTAATTTAATATTACCCATGATATTTTCTCAATGATTTTATCTATATATGAATTTCATTTGATGTTTATTGATTAAATGGAATGTGTTTTCATTTATTTATATTTTTAGATTGACTATGAATTATCCAGTTGTGATATTCAGGTTATTAATTAAATGGATTGTTTCTTCATTTATTTACCATTAAAAATTGAGTATGATAGTTAAATTAGTTAAATGATTTTTTAATTATTTACATTATCATTTTGATTATGATCATGGATTCATGATAGCGTCCACTGTATTTAAACATTACTAATAATTTGATCTCACCCTTACTTTTTTTACATTCCCCTGAATCCATGAAGTTTACTGTAAATGATATGAAATAATATACTAGAGGGAATAATGATATTATTGAAAAATATATGTTTTAATTTTTTTATTTAAATTTAATATGGGAATAAAATATATATACTTTTACAATACTACTAAATTATTCAGTCTTCCAGGATGTGATTCCTCAATCTTACGCCATTATATTAGTGTAGATGCCAACACCTTGCTACATTATTTTTGTTTTATACAGTTGGTATTAGATATATTTTACTATTATCCTTTGGAAATAGATTTAGGAAATTGTATATTATGAATCATAATCCTATGATAAACACTATGGATAAGTATTGATGAACATCCAAATGTTTTGTAAAGGAAGAGAATATATTGTTTTTTATTGAAATATTACCATTTCTATATATTACAAGTAGATGCGGTTCTTCCACAGATATATCTAGGGTTAATAAATCTATAAATTTCACATTTTGATTTATGTAATCATCAGAAGGCGGATTAAAATGGTCCTTACTACACGCCTAGATTGACACTCCTAGGGGATATATTGTGGGTAATTCACATTTTCATTATAGGATATTATAGAGGATTTCAAATGATGATGAAAATGAATTACAATGATTAAACCTAAAGTGTATTGTATTGAAAATAAGGGGTCATAATTTAGATATCCTATAAACTATTTTATGGTTTTCCCACAACGATTATTATTTCCCACACAATACTTTTTTTGGTCAATGTATGGAACCTAAAGAAATCATGTTAACATTGAATTTGTGGGAAAAGGTGGTGAATATGAGGAAACCTATAATATTTTGAGTGGAGTGAATGATATTATAATTATTCATAATAAGTTATCCCATAATATGATTTTAAACACATCCCATGACCAACTCTTAGACTCACCCTAGAAGTGAAAGATAAAATACTCTATGTGATAGAATAGTGGAGACCATGGAAAAAATTTCATGATTTCCATCATGTTATAAATATAGAAGGAGACACCCATGAATGTTCCTCAAGGTAATTTAGACACTCTCTATGTGGGAAAAAAAAGGTGAATAATGAAAATTATTTTTTAAGAAAAATAAAAAGTATGATGGAAGTAAATAATTATCAACTTAATGATACTTTTATCATTTATTGTATTAAATATTGGGAGACTGGGAATTATAAAAATCAATTACATATTTTACAATTTAAATTATCTAAAAAAGTACCTATGTTGAAATAAAACCTATGAATCATTTTTGTATTGCGATTCAATAAATAATATTTCAGAAGTATTTTTACCAATTTTATTTTTACTATCTAATCATGAAACATATATTTTTTTAATTATTGAATAATATTTTTATTAATTTACTTAATTTTTATGAATACAATCATGGGTTTTAGTTTAAGTTTTATCATAAGATGAATGTCTAGAACATCATTTTTATATTTTATGTGATCAGAGTATAACAATATTAACGAAATTTTAGAGAAATTTGTGGAATGTAAATGATTGAATGGAAAATTTATTTGAGGAATAAATACCTTATATTTTACAGACATAATATCAATGTATTAATATAATATAAGGTTAATATAATCATTAATTACATTGCAATAAAATTCAAAAATTATTGTTGAAATTTGTGGGAAAAATAATAATAAATAAATTGTAATGAAAACTATAATAAAAAGGTTATATAATTATTAATATTACATTGAGGATATCCTAAATATTATTATGGGAACATTATAGGAATAATGATAATATATTTTGAGAAAAAGAACAACTAATATGTGGGATAAAAATCCTTCATGTTTGACAAGGACATGGGGCTTGAACCCACAACCAAATGATGATCAGGGTTTAGTTCTTACCACTATGTTTCATGATGTCCTATTTAGTATGTCATTGTTTTTGTTAAATTATTTGAGAATAAAATATTAATGATGAACCTAGGTTATTATAGATTAGGTTAATATATTAATGTATTACATTACATAACTTATGTTAACTATATTTGAATTGGAAAATACTTTTTGATAGATGAAAATAAATTTCACTCTTTTGTGGATATTACGATTCATTAAAATAATAAGTTTAATACCTTAGGAATATAAAATAATTTTTGGAATTTAATTTCATAGTGTAAGAGTTAAATTAGAAATTATTCATAGGACAATAATGTGATGAAAATTTTCTTATGAAATAGAAACATGATATGTAATTATATTTCCCCATATTCATAGATATCCAATTAATTCCCCAACTCTAGGAAATGGTATTCAATATTTATATATCACAATTCCTTCAATTATATTGAACCAATGGTCCTTTAAATCAGTAATGATTTAGGTTTTCTTGGCCCTTAAATTTCCATTGTTCATTCACCTTCTTATAATCAATGACCTTTATTATTCTCTGTTATTATTTAATATTTTCTTCCATGTATGTATACTCACCATCAACCAATTTTATCCTACATAGAATCAAAGTAATAAGACCATTATATTACCATTTATCTCCTATTAATATGTTTATTTATAACTAACCTACATTTTGGTTATTTCAATAATAGTATTTTAAAATTTCAAACCCTTGACTGCTATGATCATGTTTAAATTGATAAGACACCGTTTATTTAATTCGCGGAGAATGTAAGACCCAAAAATTATAAAATATTTCCATTTTATTCAATAGAATGTTGGAAATGAACCACAAAAAATAGAACATAATATAAATCCAAAATAAATTATAATATATTTCTTTTATACTAAATTTAATTTATCTGATAGAATATGATGCATGCAATAAAGGGTTTAAATGAAACAAAAAACATGATTATAATATTATGTAAACATGACCATTGTAGAATCACCATTAATTTGAAAGTTATTAATTATACTAACTAAATTATCAAAATTATATATTTTACACTGGTTATTTAATTATTAATTGACTATAAATAATAATGAAAATTATTATAATGTAGAAATATTATTTTCTAAAAAAATGTTTTTATATAAATGATAGTTTAGTAATTCATTATGAATATAATCTAAAAATAATTTTTACCACTTTTAGAAAATTTATTTTTTAAAAATATATTTTTTCTATCAAATAAATATTACCATATGGTTATTTTTCGGTATTCTTCATAAATATATCGTTTTTTGATGAATAATGTGAATTCAAAATTTTAAATTGAAACTGCCTTTTCTTTTAAGGTAATTAGAATAAATTTTTGTTTATTTTTAGTAGTTTTAAAATTCAAATTATTTCAATGTTATATCAATAAATATAATTTAGGCCATTCAATAAAATTTATAATTCATTTTGATATAAAACTTGTAAACATTTTCAAAAAAAAATTCTTTGAGAAGCCACTTTTCCATCACGTTTACCAGATTAATTTTAAATTAAATATATCCACTTAAGTGGGTGGAATTTAAAAAAATATATTCTACATTTGGATTAATAATAATTTATATTATCTAATAATTTCAACATTAGGTTTTATAAAAATGAATTGTGATAACATTAATAATTATTTACCATAGTTATGAAAAAATGGATTTACATAGTGGTTAATCTAAAAAAATAGGGATTAATAATTACCCAAAACATTTACAAAACCCATTGGATCGACATATTGTGACTTTATTTATTATATTTTCTATAATAGACATTTTTCGAGGCATTTTACATAACAAAAAAAGTTGGTATAAATGAATATTTTCAATGCATTACAAGTGTTCTACTCACCTTACTTATAAATGGCTACCCACATTCCCCTATTATTCATACCATAATACCATTTTTTTCCAAAACCTTCCAAATGTATTTAAAAAATTGCCCATCCAAATTCTAGAAACCTTTTTTGGGTAATAAATCCATATTTGGAAGGCTTTAATGAAAACATACAGAGGATACATAAACAAGAGGAAACATTATTCAATGAGAATTTTTATTTTTTTTCATTATTAACCACCTTAAATTGTTATTAAAACATTATTATAAATTAAAATAACTATCTTAAAAATACTAATATGTTTTTATGTTTTTTAATGACCTAAAACCAACTAAACATTCATCAAATGGGATATAAAATCATCACTCGTGAGTATAAGGGACCACCACCACGTAAACTGATGTTGTTCATTTTCCATTACCAGCTCTCACAGTTGGGTTTGAGGATGGTTTATAATTATATATATAATATTTATAAAATAATTACACATAATTATTCATTATATCATATATAAATTTTTACATTCCATTTTGTAGGGGATATGATAACGTCACTTGTGTACATTTGGACGATCACTTTTATGAAGTTAAGTGATTTTCTATTAATCACCACAACTCATAGATGATATATATATATATATATATATATATATATTTGAACAAACAAATATATAATTTTTGATATTATGATAATTATATAAATACAAAATATTACTTAATTCATTTCAATGATGAATGTTGAAAAATGGAAATGTTGCTAATGGGAATGCACAACCAACTGTCTCCATGATCACAACATACTACATTTCTCAAAACCAAGTTTCATTATTGGGTTTATTAGTATAATAAATATAAAAATATGATAAATATTTTAATAATATTATTTATTCAATGATTTAACTATGTAATAGGTCCAAGAACATAAACATAATTACAAAACACTCATGAGAGAACTAGGCTATTAACACTAAAAACAATGAAAATGATTAATGATTATTAAAGAAAATTTTATAATATGTCATAAAAAGTTCATAGATGGTATTATAAATATTAAAATTATTATATAATAATTTAATAACATGATAAGTATCCACTATAAGGGAGGTTAATAACAGTCCAACCAAAAGAAAGTATGAGGTATGTGATTTTGTATCAAGTTTATTTCATTGAAGAATATTATAATTTTATGAACCTATTTTTTATATGATTTAAATACTATCCATTTAAAATTATATATAATTATTTATTATTAATTCATGATATTTAATATTTAAATTATAATTATTTATTACAAGGGGATTTAAGACTAAATTTTCGATGTGGTAAAGAAATTCATAACTCAATTTGTTTTCATTGTCTTATATGGAACCATTGTTTTCATTGATAAAATATGACTATTTTTTAAATGAAATATTTTTATCATATTTTTTATCTAAAAAAATTTGTGTGGAATTATAGTTGGAAAGAATAATAAATTCAACAAGTAATTACTATATCAAATATTTTAGTATTTTGAGTATTTATTTCATTATATTGTTCTAATAGAGATTTATTCTTGATTTTAGATGATGGAAATTATTTGATCATTATTTAAAAACCCAATTTTATTTTCTTATACACTATTTATTCATTATATTTTCATATAATTGATCTATTTATCAACTATTTTTTAATATGTTTTAGAATTTTTTTATGTAAATCTTACATCATTTCTCTATTCGGACAGAAATATGTTTTCTTACAAAACCATGTTATCTAAAAAATGTTTAAATTTTTTCATTTTTTTAAATAATTTATTAATTATATTTCTAAAAAAATTTAATTTATTAATTTTTTATAAAAGGAATATTAATTTAATTTTTAGACCAAAACCCATTTATATTTTACATAAAGTGCTAAAAATATATTTCTTTTAACAAAATCAACATGTAATTAGTTTCCAACCATCATTTCCATTCAATTGATTTAAAAAATCAATTATAATTTTCAAAGAATATATTAAATGAAAATTAATTTCAACTGTTTTTGAGAATATTTAATTTTAAGAGAATTATTTTAAAAATTAATGGGATATATTCCTTAGGAATGTTTTTAAATTCTGTTTATGATATTTTTATTCATCAATGAAAAAACGATTTATTTTATATATATATTTCTGAGTATATGTTGAATTTATATAATCATTATTCATCATTTTTTTGGTTTATGATTATTTTTACTAAGTTCAGTATTGACATTTACATCATTGGTTCAATTTTATAGTCACTAACTTTCAATTTAAATGATCACTTTTCAATGATCATTTGGCATTAAATTTCCCCTTAATTTCTATATTATTTATCATGGATAAATTTATTTCTGAAGTTGTATATTAATTCTACATATGGATTCATTCAATGAATGTAGTTCGTTACCTTGGGAAATATTGAAACATCCTTACCCTTTTCTCAAAATTAATATTTTATGATAAGGAACATTTTTTTAAAATTATATAGATTATTCTATATATGAGGAATGATTTTGACATGAATGATTATGGTGGGGAAGGGTTATAGATAGCCCCTCTTTGTATCAACAGTGTTATGGGCTGAATCAGTCGTCTAGCCTTCATTTAATGGATTTTCACCTATAGGTTTTGAACTTTTTTGAGTGTGGATTTTGATGGTAGAGGAATCATGTATCAAGGAAACATGACATCCAATAATTAACAATTTCCTTCATTAGGAATTCAGTAATTTTTACCCATGAATATTTTTTATGATATTGTCTCTAGATAGATTTTATTAATAGTTTATTGATTAAATGGTATATTTTTTTAGTTATTTACATTTCCATAATAATAATAAATTATCCAATTATAATTTTCATTTAATTTATTAATTGACATGTTTTTTTAGTTATTTAACATTCCAGATTTATTATTCTAGTCAAATTATTTAAATCCCACCTCATTTTAGTTATTTAACATTATATGTTAATATTTTTCATTGTACTAAATACATACTAATAATTTGATGTCAAACTTATTTTTTACATTCTTAGAAATCCATGATGTATACTATAAATGTTACAGAAGAATATTCTACGTGAAAAAAATGATATTCTCAAAAAAAATTGTTTTTAATTTTTTGTATTCAAGTGTAATACGGGAATCATATATGTATCCAGTTTACCATGTCTAGTAAACTATTCATTTAATTAGTATGTTATTCCTTTTATCTTATTTCAATGTATTAAGTCAGGACTTGGTTATGGGATACTCAGGTCGGGGTCGCTACAATAGGATTTCCATTCCTTCTTCTATGAATTATTTCTTAAAAATTCAATACCCATGATTAGATAATATCATTATGAAACATGATTTATAATTAAAAACTAGTGAAACACTTAACATAAATTGAAATTTTATGCAAAAATAATCTCTAAATCCAAATCTTGGTTCTATTGTGAAAATTTCAAAATTCTATCCTAGATTTTCATTCTCCACTCTATTTCCTCAACAATCAAGTTCCCAAGGTTTATAATAAACCACCCTTATTAACCAATTTAAATTATCAAACCTCTTTATCATAGATTTGGTGGCTAGATTGAATTATTAGAATTAAATATAAATAATCACATCCCAAAGGACTGAAAATATTAATTGTCTTTGAAAACTAGATACAAACATAAATCTTACATAAAATTTTTTAATATACAATATAGTATTTTTAATGATAACACCATTATTCTCCAAGATTATCTTTTCTTATGAATCATAATATACTTATTTTTATCCTAGAACAAAATTTGAATAATAATAACTAGGAAATCATAATAATTTTGAGGGTATATTTATAAAATAAGATAAATAAGGCATGAATGCTATGGATGTAAATAAATCAAAATCAAATAATTTCATAATCACATTAGCTAAAATCATATCCAAGGATATCATAACTAATAAAATAATCATACATAAATCAATATATCATCTCATAATGATAAAAAATCATAATTTCAGACATTATAAATATATATTCGAGTCCTTAGGAGAAGATAACGTACAAAAATTATTATGGTCTCATCCAATACCTATGATAGCTTAACTCATGGGCCCTACCAATGAATCAAGAAGTAATAGTGGGCCCATCCCATCACTTACCAAGTCCAATGCCTTACCCATTTGAAATAGATGAAATAAATTCAACAAAAACATTATTAATGAATAAAACATATTATATGTTAATAATATCCCCTAGAAAAATACATAATCATATGCTAATCAATTTAATATGGCCAATGTAATCAAACTTTTATATCTCCAGTCAAATAAATTGAAAACAATATAGAGAAATAACAAGGATTGTATTATAAAAACTTATCAATAATGGGTTATAATTAAAATATGGGTTGTTTTAATTTATGAATAGAAATTCTATATAAATTTCAATAAAAATCATTTGGAAAATAATTTTTTCACTTTGAAAATCACTTAATTTTTAAAAAATGATTAATTTTAAATGAATTATTTTTATAAAAAGAACCTCATAAAATTGTAATGTAATATTACTATAATATATTATTCATGAAATTACTAAAATCCATTGATTCTTTATATGTTAAAAACAAATTTATTTTATACTTTTTGTAGAATAGTTAAAAAGTAAATTATTTGGAAAATGAAAAAACAAATCCTTTAAAACCATTTTATAAGAATACAAACATGGGAAGAAATGATATTAAAATACAAAAGGATAATTTGTAAAAAATCATATGAACTTTTTTATAAAAAGTATGCATATCATAAAAAAAATTCCCAAAAAATAGTTAAGCATAAAAAATCTCAAATATCGATGAAATTGTGAAATAAACCCTTACCTCATGAATGACTTCCTTTTTAAATGTTCAGTGCTAAAGTATGATAAATATATTTTTACTATACACCTATTATATGAAAATTAGAATTTATATCATACCATTTATGATATTCTTATACTCTTTAATCACTTGTTTCTTAATAATTATTAGTTAAAAATCACTATTTCGTGTAATAGCTACATCATTTTTTAGTAATGTTTATGTTTGTTTGTTTCTATATTTATACTTTTATCAAGGATTTAATATATTCCAGATTTAAATAATGATACAAATATTACATATATTTATTATATAGGTATTTAATAATATCACTTCAAAGAATATATATTAATGAATTACACTATTCATAGAGATGGTAGGTCGTACGTTTTAATGCACGATATTGTAATTATTCTATGGATGGACTAAGAGAGTAGTAAATACTCACAATCATTTAAATTTTCATTGTTATATCCAATAAATCAAATGTATTCACTAAATCTATTCATATTACCATCCAATTAAAATAAAAATAAAAAATGAATCTCATCACTTCATGTAGGTGGTAATCTACACGTACACACATGTTACGGTACCATTTATCAATTATTTGGAAGGTAATAGGGTGCTTATTATAACTTTATTAATGATTAATAATTATGTTATTAGTATCATATATAAATATTATTCATATCATAATTCCCATCTATAAAAGTATGTAATGGAAAATCAATTGTATCTGTACGTGGAGATGGTAAGCCATATATATGCATGACCAATGGATTAAATTATCATTGGATGTGAAAGAGAGTGGGTAATAGTGGTTTCATAATCATCATAATATTTTATTATATTTGAGATATTGACCATAATTTTTTGTGATAACTTATTGAAATTTAAAATAAGGATAATAATTAATAATTTGAAAGATGTTGTGTAAGACAATTAACTGTTCTTTGGGAGACCTTTTTTAGATCCTTTACTAAGAGATATAATATTAGTTATTTTTGGACACCACTACCTCTATAACATGACTAAGGATGTAGTTAAGGTAAATGGGTAGACATTGGTCTCACTAGATGGTTCAATCTATTGTGAATAAGTGAGGTAGTAGGATCCATTTTATAATTTAAGTGATGAGAATTTTTTGAAAGTATAATAACAATAAAATATAATAAACCAATTTACCAGTATTGACAATTTAAATTTATTATTTTAGAAATATATTTCACATAATAAAAATGTTTTTCAAGAAAAAAAATTTATTTTATATGTTAAACAATTTATTTCTAATCAATTGATAACCAAATAATTCATTCTATAAACATATAAAACATTAATTTTTAAAAATTATATTTACCTATTTATACTCACCAATTTAATGAATAGGTTATAAAATTCACTTAATAATCGATCCTCGTTCATTTGAAATTGGTATTGCATGTTTTATATGACATCGAACATGATGTTTTTTTAAATATCATGGTTTCTTGTACTAAAATATATAGAAGAGATTAAATTTATTTAATAAATAAACATATTATAAAATATTAGGGTATACTATTCAATTTTTAGAGGTGTAAATAATTATTTTTATTATCAGCAAGCAAAAAACCCATTTTCTGAATAATATAATTTTAATAGTGTATAATGATTTATTTGAATTTTAATAGTTTTAAATGGTTAATTTTTCTCCTTAAAAGTATCAATACTCTATAGAAATATTTAATGTATTTTTATATTACTATAATATCCTATTGATGTCATAAAATTTCCATATTTGTAAGAATAACAATTCTCATTATTCACCTAATAATAATCCAGTTCATAAAATAATATAAAATTCCTCATATGATAATTTATACATAATGAATTAAAAAATGAACATTATTTTACTAAATAATATATATATATATTTCTCTGAAATTTATTTTAAAATCTATGTGAAAAACATGTAAAAATTATTTTTAGTCAGAAGTATTTTCAAAGAACAAATTGAATTTATTATCATTCTTTACCCCATTATATGATGGTAAATTTATTATATTAAATATATAATCAATAACTTTCATAAAATTTATATATTATTTGGGAGAAATTTTAGTTTTTATTATAAGAATAAATTTCACACATAAAAATAATTTTCTCAAAACAGTCAGGCTTTACCATCAGAAGATTTTATCTTCAGTTCTAAAATATTGATAATTTTGGTATGAATTATTATTAATTAGTTTAAATTGAATAAACAAAAATTTATTCATTAAATTTAACACAATAAATAATTTGAATGTACCTTTTAATAAAACATATATAAAAAATTAATGTTTGGGGAAAAGTTATTTAAGTATTACAAGGAATTGCTAGTCTAGTATTCCTTATAATTATTTAAGAATTTAGAGGAATCAATTAATTGATTTTTATCAATTATTAATTCAATTTAATTAATAAATTGTATCATATATTTCTTTAAAATTATCTAATGTAACAAAAAATCCTAATTCCACAAAATAGTTCAAAATAACTTATCAATATTTAATGGTATTTCTATAATTGAATTTTTTTCCTTTTTAAAAGTTGTTTATTTTATAGTTTTTATTAAATTATATAATAATGAATTTATTTTTATATTTTAATCCATTATTATTAACATTATTTAATTTATTTTGGCCTCTAAATTTGGTTATCAGATAAAATTTATTATAGAGAATGTATTGTAAAATCTAAGGGAGTTATATTCCACCACCATAAATGAATTTTATCATTGAAATTTTATTTTCCAATTAATAAAGAAAATAGATAAAGGTATCCATTTGATAGTCATGAAAAAATATGATATATCAACCATACTATATTTTTTATGAATAAGAAACACATATTTTCCCATTATATTTTACTTATCCCTAATATCAGGTTTCCCACCATTCATTTTAAAAAAATACCCATTATTAAGAGTTATTAAGTTATATATAATGAAATAAATAATCATTGGGTATTTAAAGACATACTTGAACAAAAAAATCATATATTTGTTTGTTATATGAATTATTAGTTTCTTACAATAAAAAATGATATGGAATCTATTTCAAGAGATCCAATTCATTCCCAAAATCACATAATGTCTTACTAAAGAGAGAATGATAAGATTTTTTAAATATGAATTCCAATAAAAAAAATTATGAAAGGGTTATATTTTTTGGATAAACTCATTATTAAACTTGGAAAATTAATTAATAATTAGTTATCTAATAATTATTGTGGTTATTTGATTCCCCAAAAATACTTTCCAAATATATATTATGTGGTACATCTATAATCAAATAGATTTTTTTCATGAGTGCATGTTTAGTGTACATTTCACCACATCGTTCTCGTAACCCATTTCATTAGTTTTTCTTGTATAATCCTTCTCATTGTCCTTCAGACTTTTACACTTCTTATTATAATTGTTTTTATTAACTTTTGGCCTCATTCAATTGTTGTCATAATTATCACACTCCTTGAAATGTTAGTATACAAATGTGGTTGGAACATTCAGTTCAGCTTTGTGACCATAAATTTCAATGGATGAAATCATTACAAAACATTAAAATTAATGTGCTCTATGAACTTATCTTAAAAACTAAAATCATTTACCAATACCTTAGAGATAAATTCTCATATGCTTCTATATATTTTTTACATATATTTATTTTAATTTTCCTTACTTTATGGGTTTTATTATTTGAATTTTCACAAAAATTCATTTCTCTCTTCATTCCAAATAAAAATGGACTACTCATATTCTACACTATCCATTTCTACCTTGATATAACGTTTAATGATTTTTTATATCAATCTAAGACTCTTATATGTAACATTTTTTATAAACATGGTTTTACAGCACTGAAGAACAGATCAAATTTTAATTTCAGGTTCAATGATAATACTAAAATCATAACAAGAAATTGGAATGAAATTTTCCTCATAGGTACTACTATATTCCTCAACTATCCAATTTGTTTCTCCATTTTAGTACGAATAGTTTAAGGAAAATACTGGTTGAAAAAAAATATTTTTTTAAATCATCTCATGTCATGTAGTTAATTTGTTCCTCTAGATGTGTATTTTTCATAACATTCCATCATTTATTGGAATCAATTTGAAAAGGATACATATAAATAAAATTTCATGCAACAACCACTGAATAATGTAAAATATCTTTTCTATAGCATTGATTTATTTCATTGCAATAAGTGTATCAGAGAACCCACTCAAGTAAGGTGTACATTGTCTCATGAAGATCTCAATGGAGGTATCTTCTTTCCTATGGACAAATGTATGTTTACAATGATTCATTTCAATATTAAAAGCTTGAGATTGATATCTGATCATGGCCAAATGACTTTTTAACTCACCTCTAATTATATTTTGTTACTCTAAAGTGCAGTCATTACTTTGGTTATCACTAATATTGCTAACAAATCCCTCTTTTTTTCAAGTCATTGAATTATACCTAAAACCCTATTATGAGGATAAATAATCAAATTCAGAAATCAATTGACAAGGAAAATAATTCCTAACATTTCCTAAATTTTATCCCTATTTTATCAACCAATTACATTTTAGTTCTCAATCTATTTTTTTATTGTCATTTGATTTGGATTTCTGAAATAAATATATTCAAACCCAATATATTTTTTTATAAATATAATATGAATTAATCAAATAATATATAGTCAGAGTTTAAAACAAGGTGTATTGTTAGGACTTTTTATATTGCAATAGGTAAAGATCAAGATATCACCCAAACATGCTCTTTAGGGGTTTTACCCATATTTCCTTAAGTACCATGGCCTAAATCCTCTTTTTTATATTCATATTTTTATCTCAATTATAAGAGAACTCAAAATTTATACATTACAAAATTATCATTATGCTATGATATATATAGTCTTATACATAGGGTTCTCACTAAGAATTTCAAATCCTAATCCTCAAAAAATGAAACCCTGATTTGGTACTAACTGAGATGCCCCTGGCCCATGCTATCTGTTCCAATGCTAAAAACACATCATTTACATACTAGGTTTTATACCATGTGATATGATTCTAGATAATCATGGATATATTTTATAATAATAAAACATTACATCTCATAAGGTTATCACAATCAAATAATTTTTATGATTTATTATTTTAGAGAATAGATATTCAATAAACCTATTTTTTAAATGATATCCAACATCACCAAAAAAACATTTTCTCACATGGAACCATTATTAGATATTTCTTACCTAAAACTATTATTCATAACATAGGAA
This sequence comes from Viscum album, assembly GCA_963277665.1. NCBI lineage: Eukaryota > Viridiplantae > Streptophyta > Magnoliopsida > Santalales > Viscaceae > Viscum > Viscum album. The sequence goes on along the minus strand of OY728132.1, from coordinate 22,647,278 downwards.
AATGAAAACATAAAAATGGTCGGGCTCAAATTATTAGTACGTATAAACATGGGTCAAACAGAATGATGATCGTAAGGGAGAATAAGATAAGATTATTGATATGAATAAAAATCACAAATCATGATTTCATACACAAAAAATCATAAATCATAATACATGAGTAAATTCATAATTCAATTCCATAATAAAAGCAATGAGTTATAATTGTACAGACTCATCAATAATACATCATGATCCATTAGATCGAATAATCATATGAATCAAACATCAAGGATTATCACCAAGATATTTGATACATAATAGACATGGGCTAACATTGAATTCACATTCTTAGGATTGGGACAACCACCAATCTAAACTATTGATATTGGAATAATTACCCATATTTCCTCTTAATAAAGAGTTAGTTTCCCATGTACCCTATTTGGATTAGAAAAAACTATCTAGTACCCTTATCTGCTGTGGAAAATATCAATTGTTTCCTCTTTAACATTGTAAAATCTCTTATGTATCCTCTTGTTCTTGGTAAAAAATCTCATGTACCATCTTTGTGTTGAGAAAATATAATACGTACACTATTGTTCATTGGATAATCAATCATCTACACATTGGTATCATGATATATAAAATATTAAGAAATTTATTTGGGGTTTATAATAGACCCCACCATCACAAAATATTAACCAATTCATATATATTCCATTTCTACATAACATTATTCAACATTCCTTCATAGTTTAATTAACTCGTGGGAAATAAAAAAATTTAATGAAACATCATTAAAACATCATCACAATATGACATCGATAGAAAGTAAGTTCATAGTATCACAAGATCATATTACTGATGAAACATATCAATATTTAAAATATGTTTACAAATATGAGAAATAAATTTATAATTTCAATAGAATTATTCTTCGAAAAACATGAGATTTTTTTTTGTTTTGGAATTTTTTTAAAAACATAAAAACTACAAGAGAAATTTTAAAAAAAATCATTGAAACCCATATATACGTGTAATGGATTAAAAATAACAAATAATTCCCATAAGTTTAGGAAATATTTTCAATAAATAATCATTAAAAATACTTTATCCTCTTACCTTTGTAAAAATTATAAGTGATTGATACATCAATGAATTGAAAAAATATATTTTAATCATATATAATGATAGTAAAAGTTATTAAAAATAACCTTTATTAAACAATAACAATTATATTAAAATATCCATAATTTTTTGAAGAACGTGGAGATAGAATAGAATGATTCATAACCAAAAAGTATAAATAAGATTAGATTTTCTTAATAAAAAATTCTCTTTGGTATTTTTCAGTATCAAAGAGGGTGAAAATATAAATAATTCATGAAACAACTATAATTAATGTGATGAGAATATATATTATGGGCTTTGTAATAGAAATATAATATTTTTCCTATAATGGAAAAAACATAAACAATCCTGATATAAATGTGATTATAATGTAAATCATTACAACATTGGTATTTTATGAATCAAAACCTATTGAAATAAATATAATTAGATGGATTATTAAATACTCATAATTTTTATCAAATTAATCATAAAATACATTTAGTGTTATTATATACACCACACAATAAGAATAATGTGGGAATATAGAACATTAATCAATGAATGGAAATAGAGATGAGACAACACTTACAATATAAGAATCTCTTGAATTGAAAACCAATGAATGATAAAAAATGATATGGATTTTTTAATAGATTTAATTTTATGGTACTTGGATAAAACATCCATAAGGTAGTATATAAACCACAAAATATTAAATAATTGTTGAATATGGAATATGTATTAAAGAAATAAATATGATTAAAGAAACAATTACATTAACATTCAACATGTTTCAAACATTTTGTAGACTCATGTATAACACATTTATATTTTTATTCAAATATAAAAATAATTTATTATTAATTATATAACTATATATAATTCTATTTTAATTTTCAATTACCAATTTATCAACATTTCATCATAAAAATAAATATTTTGGAGTTAATTGTTTTATTTTCCATGTATAGTCTGGTTTGATAATTCTTATCCTATAACCGTAGTAATGGATCCAAAATATTAACAATGACATAAAAAAAAATATATATTATTATATACATGTTTATTACAATCCATTTATTCTGTGGATGGAAAATGCATTACCATAATTTGTGGAGGCGATTGTTTTCACAGACACTTGAGTGATGCATTCAACTTTTAATGAATGGAAATAAAGAAAATGAATTAAAATTTTACATTTATATAATATAAATTATGTTATTAATTCCACATAAATAAATTAATTTTACTTTCATAACCATCTATGAGTGTTGTGGATGAAAAATTAATTACATTGCTTCGTGGAGGTTGTAGATTGTACGTACACATGAGAAATGATTTCATATTATATTTGATGAAAAAATGATAGAAAATACTTATAAAACTGAATAATAGACATTATATTCTTATAAATATTGTAATTTAATTCTTTTAACAATATTATGGGTGATTTTGAGGAATTTTAAGAAGAAATAATCTTGAAAAATCTCTGAAATGAGATTTACGTAATACTTAAATAATATTATTTGAAAACACCTTCATGATTCTTGGATGAGTATATTGGAAGACCAAAACATCTTGGTATTGGACAAATGTGTTGGAAAATTATATGGGTAGATATTGGTGATAATATGGTTCTCAAGTGGTGTGTATAAGAGAAAAGTGGAGACTCCCTTTTATATGTGAGGGCGTAGAACCCTTGTAAATATAATTAACTATAAAATAATATAATTTTATTTTCTTGGGTAAAATGGCATTAAATAGACAAATTATAGAATATAGGATGATTTAATATCAAAATACACATAAAAATTAGATTTAGGAATGTTTTAGTGGTAATCGGTGCCCTATCTCAATGGCCAACACCACTTTTATCCATTTTTAGACTTTACTATAGGGAAAACTTTTACCATGTAACTCATTTTCAAGTACAAAAAATTAAATGAAATTATTAAATTATATTTAGAATAATTATAAGAAACATGTATTTTTTTGCAGATTTAATGTCTTGAAGTGGTAATATTATTTTTAATATAAGTACATAGAAGCAAAGAGAAAAAGTATTATAAAAATGTCTTTTTAAGAATAAAAATGAATTTACATGAAAATAATTAATATAATTGATCTAAAAGAAATTTATTGAATTATGAAGAAAAAATAATTGTTTTATAAATTTTTAATGAAATCCAAAACATAATTTTTCATTGTGAATATTTAATTAATGGAAAAGCACCAAAAAAGTTTTTATTAGAATAAAATATAACCTAGCTCTCAAAAACACATGCATGGGTTTCCAGTTTAAAAAATATATATTATGAAAAGATTTATATTAATCCTAAAAAATATATATATTTGGGTGAGATAAATATTTTATATATTTTTATGCCATTCTTATGTTAGAATGATGTCGGAAAAGTTATAGTATTAAAAAATGATATTTTCCAATATTCAACTAAAAATAGACTATTTGATAAAAATCAAAAAAGTTATCCCAAATATATTTTTTAAAATAAAAATTTTATTTTTGAATTTTATAAAAAAGTAATAAATATAATAGTAATAAATTTACTTCAATATTCTGGCACAAAACATAAAAACAATATTTTGTAGAAAAAAGTATTTTTCAAGCATAATTTGAATTTATTATTATTCCTTTCCTATTAAAAACCATTAAATGAATTTTAATTTATGTTATTTAATATATTATCAAAAAAATATTAAAAATATTTAACAGTAGTAATTATTTTTCTTATATAGAGAAAATATATTGCACACTTTAAAAATAGTTTTTTGTAAACAAAATCTATATTTAATATCAAACAATTTTATCGACATTTATATTTAAAAATTGGTAATATATGTTTGATATTTTATTAATTAATTTATGTTTATTAAAAATAATAACATTTAAATAAATTTATATTTTAATCAATCATTATTAAATTATGTTTTGTGTTTTGTGCATCAAAAGATATCAAATACATCAAATTTATTAAAGATAATATATTATAAATATCACGGTGTTACACGAGGAAACTCAAAAAATAATTTTAATATGAACTTGACATATACATTATAGAATCAAATATAAACACACATAGATTAAATAATAATTATTAACTCATCTTTGATATCAATTGATATTCCATGTGAACATTTCCAACAACATTAATATGGGGTGAATCTATGTGGAATGAATTTTTACCAAATAACTTCCTTTTTTATTCAATCCTCTGTACTAGATAGGATTAATGGATATAATTTTTATCAATCAAACAATTCACATTAAATTAATGATAGAATTAATAAAATAAAAATTGGCCTTGTTATTTTTAAAATGTTCTCCCATATTTCGGGTGACTACATCACTTCTGTGTTAAGTGAAATTTGATACATAGATGATTTATAATACCCTAAATCTTTTCTATATTAAATTATAATTATTATATTAAATAATGAGGGTAGTTTATTTTTTAATAAATATTTATTGTTCAATGGTTAGTTTTCACGGTCCCAATGACAATGAATGGTGGATCAACATGTTTTTAATTTAACCTAAAACATCAAATTTCACATAAGTTTTTCTTAAGATGTGCTATAATTATATATTTTGTTTTTATAATTTTATTTTATTGTTTAATTATGATAATAATTATCATGAATATTGTTAATTATATTTTATCTCACGAGTTATAAATATATTTGATTTTGTGTGATGAATATATTAGGATTGTAATATTATTTCATATATAATTATATCATGTGTCGATGTGTGTGTAGTTTTGTGTGACTAAACCCCTATATAAATTAATATATTATTATAATAATATATGTGTAATTTATTTATATTAATATAAAAATACAAAAAAAGTAAAAATAGGAGATTGTTCCCTAGTCTCCCAATTTTTTGGATGTTATTCATGAGCGGAGGATATGGATATCATTATAACTCTTTTTGGTTCTTCACTTATCTTCTATAAGGAAAGAATAAATATGAGTCCTCCACCTCCCTTGTTATATTATTAATACCCTATACTATTTATATTCTATTTATTATTTTCTCCTACCATGTTTTTTTAATATTGGGTTCCTAGAATTTCATGGTTTTTTCAGGTTAAGGAGAAACACCAGAATTTTCACGGGGATTTTACCCCCATATGTTAAAAAATCCTACCATACACCATATGCACAAATTTCAATTGTCCAATTTCAACTCCTATATAACCAATATTTTCTACTTTTATGTTTTCCAAAAATTAAATATAATTTTTTCTTTTTGGATTTGAATTTGTTAATAATGATTCATTAGGTCTGAAACTTGTGAATTATGTCATTATTACATAGAAAATATATAATTTCCCCAAAAAGTTTTTGTGTTTATTTATTATTCTTATCTTTAGAAACCACAATTTTCATACTTATTTTAACTCTATTATTATAATTTTATAAAATTCTAATTTGATTCTTATATATAGTTTTAGACGAACCCATGATTTTGGCTCTTATTTGTAAATTCTTTTAGGAAAATAAATGATGTTAAATATAAAAATACTATAGTGATTTTTTAATGAATAAAAAAAATTCTTCTTGTTTTACATTTTATGTGATTATGTTAAATTTTTAGATTATATTGGAGGGTTAAATGAAACATAATATATAATTCATCTACATGAATAATTCATGTCAAGAATTGTTATTGACGATGTCATTTTTTTAATTAAGTGTTGTGATTTACTTTCATGTTGTGAATGAGATTTTGGGAATAGTCATTTCATTTTAGTATATCCTTTCTTCTTGTGAAAGGGTTCTCAAATTTTTTTCCAAGGGGAAGTGAATTTTTTCATTTGACACCTCTTGAAGATTCATGACACAAACACCCTTTTAGTCCATAAATCTAGTCAGTGAATGTTTTTTTAATCCTTCCCATGCCTATAAATCATTATTTGGTTCCCTTTTCATTCATCATGGTTTCCAAGGTTACTATAGGTGATTTATGGTGATTTGTATTTCCATACTCTCATTCCAATGAATCATTGAGAATTTTATCATGGAAATAAAATTTTATTACCTATTTCTTCTTTATCCTCTTGAATGTCGATATTTTTCTTGAAAAAAACACATAGATCGGTTTTTTATATCCATATATACAGGATCTGATGGGTTTTGATCAGTTTGTTTTAGTATTTGATAGAATAATGGATGAAACGAGTTAAAATATATAGAATCCTTTATGATCCATCGTGCATGTGAACCTGGGGTCATTATTTCATCCCTCTTAAAACATATATATGAATTTGAATGATAGTTGGTCTAATGTAATGATTTCTACTATTCTTTCCAATGGGGTAGGCGAAGTTAAAATTTTCAAAACTTTTATCTTATTGGTTTTCTATTTTATTTTGGCTATGTGTATTGGTTATGAGGTTTTTTAATACATTAATGAAAATTTTTTCTTAAAAGGAATGAAATATATTTTTTATAAGATATCGGATAATATGGGTTGCGAATACCAAATGAAAAGGAACATGGTTGGATTTTATTCATGATTTCATTTTATGAGGCCTTAATGAAACACACTTATTGCTCGATGATGTTTGTAATAGAATAAAAAAATTACTTCAATAGATGGCTTGGATGATGATGTGTCGCTTTTTGTGATTGTACGGATGTCATTTGACATGTGTGGATGTATTTGTGAAATCTTGGTTCATTTTTCTAATTTAGAATTTATAATTCCCTTATAATTATTGAATGTAAAACAATTATTGGGTTTACTTCTATAATTTTACCTATTCATTAGTTATATTTTATATTTTAAAAAATGTTTAATATTCATTTTATATTATTTATTCCTTTTTATACTCCTATTATATAACTTGTTTCTTATCTTTGTGGCATGTGGTAAAAGTCTCTAGGGTTTTTTTTACTATGTATTATTAGTCACCCCTTGTATATGCACTATGTGACATATGTAGAATATATTTCTGTTTTGATAAGTAAAAGTCTTGGGCTTCATTCTACCATAGCGGTACTTCTTGTTTTCTATATCATAGTGGTGAAGATATATACTAACATGGTTTATGTATTGTTATGGAGTGGTTAAATCTTGGTTCATAATTCAATGATTTCTTTGGGTTTAGGTTTTATTTTACATCATTGCACTATTACTCTGAGGTTAGACATTGATTTATTATTTACTGTTGTTTTTTTTACTTCTATTAACAGTGGGTTTTTGTTTATTCATAATGTATATATTTTTCAATCTTTTTATTTTTTTTTCATACCTTATTATGTGGGTGTAGTGTGTGTTCATATTAAAGGGTAAATCATTAACCTATTTTTTATGTCTTTAAAACCATGTAATTTATTGTTAGACATTGGTTTTTGGGGAATTTCACCTATGGATAGTAGAATGTATACCTCTTCCAAAGATAATGGGTGATGTTAGGATGTTATAAATGGTATAACCTTTTTCAATACTTGAGTAGGGATCATAAAAATAAGATAAGAATTTTTCAAATTGAAATGTATAGAATAAAAGGATATAGCGGAAATTATAGGTTGAAAGTCAAGTTACCAAGGTGTTCGGGGAACAAAATTTGTTGTAAAGACGTTTAAGCGCATCATAAAATCTCGTTTATGGGTTTTTTTGTTGAGTTCTATATATCATGAATTTGTAAAGAGACTTACCACTACAAATATGTTTTTACAAGATCATTTTATTATATTGATATATTTTAATTTTTTATGGATATATACTATATTACCCTGGAAGGAAGAAATGTAAAATTGATAAATTATTGATTTCTAAAATGGATTGTAGAACAAAAATTACACAATTAATGAGAAAAATAAACCAATGAAAGTGAGAAACCAAAAATGTGGTTGCACACAAACCATAAGTGAACATGATTTTGGTTTACAGTGTTGTGAAAGCCTTTTATGCAATTGAAATGGGAACTAGGATGAGTGATCATTTTTCGGTTAATTACTTAGAATAAATTCTAATAAAAAAACACTAATATTTCACTATTATTATGAACTTGAATAAGCACTGGTATGGATATGACAGATGACTATAATTTTTGAATTGTTGGGGACTTTAGATGAAATGTATTTCAATCTAGCAACATATATACATGGGGTCATAGAATTATCATGTTAATACTTAGTTATTAATTCTAAATTTGATTAATACATCACATTAAAAGTATTTTTGGAAGTGTTTAAAAATAAATTATTTCCCAAAATATACAGAATTTAAAATATAGAAGGTTTCTTTCAACTGGATTGATAAATTAAGTTAGTTACCGAGAATCCTACTGAATTCAATCACATTTTTTTTCTTTTCACCATAGGAAACTATGAGTGAGAGGTAGAAAGCTCATATTTTTTGGGTGGGTCTCTAACGTGAGGTTTCTTAAAAGGCTATAATGTTATGTATTACTTACTATATGGAGATGGGTAATAAGGAATTTGGTGGAGAGAGCGACCATGTAGGGAATCACAATTGGTGGGACACATTGGTCTATTTGGGTTTTAGTGGGATATTCCGTACAGAAAATAAATTCATGAGGAAGAGTTACTTCAAGGGATGCATGGAAACAAAAAATCATTCCATTGGTTTATTCTCTTATAGACAACATCATAGAAATATACCATGTTATTTGTAGTGGTATATTATTACAATTATAAATAATGAATGAACTAATCCTACATATAATTTCCACTACAATGATAATATATATAATATCATCGGTTACTATTATAACCCTATTTTATCTGCATGTTGAAATAGGATTACATGGAAACAATCTTCTTAGGATCATAAAAATCATTACCATCAAACTAGTTATTGTCTACAGACCCTGGTGAACCAGGATACCTCTATGAACACATTAGTTGTTAAATAATCACTATAGTAGTGAAACAAGAGTTATCTAATATAATTTGGATGATCTTTATATGGTAAAAATAGGCTATCTCAACTAATAAACCAATGCCCTCAATAGTGTGAGGTGTTATCTTACTAGACATGACTCTTATGTATGTATTGTTTGATATAGTTGAAACATATTCTTTTCAAACCTTTTGTGTGGTTAAACAACTGAGATTACATGTTGGATTGATGACTCATATCATGGGTATTAGGATATGCCTATGAAAAAGGGAACGTAATGGATTCAAATTCCTATCAGATTTTATTATCATTTATGTAGTGTATCTTATTTAGTATCTTTTGGTCCTATAGATGGATTATTTTCATTTGATCTTTATGATGGATTGGATAGTGGAATTTAAGTCCCATATTCACTAATACAGTTTAAAATGGACATTCCATTCTTTATATTTCAATATTCACATATTCAAGGATTATTTATATATAAATTCAAGTAGACTGACACCTTTAGTCTTAAGGGATTAATCCATCTCAAGCAGGTTAGCATTAATGTATCTGTGAATTATTGATGAAATTTGAAATGGTACTCTTCCTAACTTATTGGATTTATAACAATAATATTTCCCTAATGGATTATTTGAGTTACCACTTTATTGTGAAATAAAATTTTCTATCAATATAATTTTCATAAAAGTCTTCATTTCAATCTCATATTTCAGAATGAATTTTATAGAGTTGTAAGAATTGAATTTCAAGGATGCAAAATTGGAGAGTAAATAATTCATCATACCTAGTAGGTCACATTAAAATAAAAAAATTATTCCTAAAGAAAGATTATGGTAACATCTATTTTGGTGTTGTTTTTCATAAATTGAATCATGTTATGATCTGAAATTGGTATCCAATTCCTCAAATTGTTGATCTTTTTGATCAATTAAAGGGATCCATTTGGTTCTATATGTTTTATCGATGAATAATGTACTATTAGGTCAATATCATAAAATAGAATAATTTTTTATACAATATTTAAAAGTATCTGTAGAAATTTTAAATATTCTACCTTGCACATTATTATAATTAATACACTTATATTCATTATTTATTTATTTAACCACAAATTCTATAGATATATTTTTCTTTTTTCAATGTATTTTTTATGATATTTCTTTTACGTTCAAAGAAGGAATAATTATAAGAAGCATATGAAAATTGAATTCAGTACATTATTGGATCAATATTTTTATGCAATGCCTTTTAATTATGAATTTTTAATACATGATGATTGTTTCCATGTGAAGAAAAAAATATTAGATTATCCTTAAATGATTAGAGAAATCATTTCTTTGTATCAAACAACAAATTTTTTGAGGTACATATCTTTCTTTGATTAACATTATAGTATCATTTCTTTGTTTGGAATTTCTCATTCCTGGCTGCTCATATGTCTACTCTTATGATAAAGGGTGTTCTGAAGATTTGAAATAATAACTAATTTTTTGTATATATCATAAGTCACATATCACCTAGATGCATATCCTAGTCCTACAAGAACCAACTAAAGACTATGGGGTATATTGTGATGTGTTTGGAGCTATTATGGGTTATTTTCTCAATATGGGAGATCATATTGTGGCCTATGGTTTGAGGAAGAATCATGTAAATTTTATGAACTATCTAGTGAATTCACTATAATTAGATTTATTTTTCATTCCTTAAACACATGGAATAATTACATATTTTGAAAAAATTACATATTTTTCACTATCCATATGAGTTGAAAATATATATTCACTAATAGATACATGAAATTGAGATTATAAATATGGATGTAGTACTTCTATATGGTTGATTTTGACATGATATATTTACCAACAAAGGAAAATATTGGAATGATTTGTTTTGTTTGTAATAACATAGCGATATGGTCAGGGAAGGTCAAAACCAATGGAAGTTGATGAGAATGAAAATAGGTATCAATTTTAATTTTCTAAAAGGGGTGAGAATACAATTTTCTTCTTAGTTAATGTAGTTACAAACTAATTAGTTTTTGTAAAGGTGTCTTAGGGATCAAATTATGATATTATAATCATTATGTCAAAACTAAATATTAGAGAAACTCTTGATGTCTAGATAGAGGAGGAAAATTATTTGTTACATATTTACAAATAATTAGTGTCCTCGGTCATTCAATAAAAGAATTATGTTAGTGTGTAACCATTAAAAATGGTATATTCATCTAAATATTCAGAATATATTGGAAGTGACTAAGGTTCATTTCTGGTGGATGATATTATATGTTTTGTTATGAAATGTTTATCCTCTCATCAGAAAAAGGATTATCATCATAGAAGGGATGGTATGATACAATATATTCCTATAACTATGTGAAATTGGGAAAATATTTACATTGAATATTTTATAGGTACACAGGGATAATTTAAAAGATTGAATCTATTTATGTTAATGTGGATCAACTCTCTATGATTGAACACATTATCACATTCAGTGATTCCAATATGTTAGAGAATTTGTAAAATTATATATTTCAGAAGTGGATAATTTCCATGGGGATCAACTTTAAATTTTATTTGAAATAGATATTTGATTCAATTATAAATTCTATTAATCATTACAATAGGATATCAAAACTCAGATGATGATTATAAAATCATATTATTCTCAAATGGATATGTAGGAAAAAAACCTATACATTTGAGGATATTCTCATAGAATGTGTTATATACTTTTTCAGATCATGGGAAAATAAAATTCATTTTGAGAAGTTATTTTATATTTGAAATTACATGGAGACAACACATATGGCCCTTTATGTTTAATTATTTGGACTTATTTGTCATTATCTACTACATTCGGTGGGAACTGTATATATTTCATTTATCTAACCGAGTCATGTCCATGATTAGAACAAATCTTCCCGTTATTACACATATAAACATGATTTATTACATAAAATAATCAATTGATAAAAGATAAAAGATAGATAGTTCTAGTGTATTTAGGTCTTATGAACATTACATAACAACATAGATCATAAAACACAACATCTTTATAGAAAACATATTTTACATGCCCACAACATTCCTACGTACTTAGCAATTCATGGGATAACCTAAGGAAATGTATAAGAAAAGAGTGATCTACAAATTCTTGTAAGGGAGTAAAAAAGGAATAACATGAATAATATAGTATATATTAGGAAATAGAAATATCAATAGAGCATAAAAGAAACATGAACATTAAGGCGTGATATAACATGATTATCATAACATGTAAACATAGTAAAAACTTTTAAATTGATTTTAGCCTGAGCCAAGGATCACTGCACATGGATAATGAGTAAACCCTCATTTCAATTTAATTAACATGATTAAACCTTAATTACACTTCATGTATCTGGATACTAATACTTACCCAAAGTATTAGAGCTCTATCAGGGTACACCCTTCATAATCATTTCATTTAATGCATAAAAGTGCCACATGGATCATATAACACTATTTTCCTAAAAATATATTACAAGATACTCAAATGTAAAATTAATAAATTAAACTCTATAATCAATAAGTAAATTTTAATAAAGTTGAATACCCTTGATAGATAAATGGGAATTTTATTCACTGTACATTGACTTAGGCTTTGAAAATCACGACGCAATTTTGGCAGCATAATTGTGTAACTAAGGAATTCATAAAATTGGTTGAAGAGTGAGAAAGATATGTATCATAATATATATATAACATTTATAGTAAGGGGGCCATATAGATAAATATTCCAACATATGTAATGGAATTTAGATTCATAATACAAATGAATTGGTTGAATGTAAATGAGAAGAGAGAAATTCTTCGCAAAATTTGGGCATGATAATGACTGTACATGGGAAGAATTAATGATAGGGAAGGAATTATATCATCATTTAATCATAATTATGGTATTATGGGTTAGGTTTTAAATCATTCCCCAGTATTTTTAACTGGAAAAATTGGTAGAACAACATTACGAAATTTGGACAAAAAATGAGAAAAGAAGAAATCCCTTAGTAGGAAGTCTGATCCCAAAGGCCGAGGAGAGGCTTGAGAGAGGATTCTTGGCCGCATAGGGTGCCTTGTGAGGATTATAGAGAGAGTAGGGAAGGGTTTTTTTGTGTTCAAAATTCTTTCAGTGTTTAAGAAGTGGTAGCATAAATGGGTTTATAAAGGAAAAGAGAGGGAATTCTTTATTATTTAGGTTTTGGACCCTACACATTAATCAAATAAAAACCAAAAACCATACAATTTTTTCCCCTTTATTTCAAAGAGGGAGTGTAAAACATTAATATATAAGGAAAATTTCCAAACTTATTAAAATATTAGGCATTCTTATGTAGAGCTGAGTCACACTCTCAAGGATATAAGTTTAAAGTGAAAAAATATATTATATGTCTTGGAGGGTCCACTATGGCATTGTAAAATAAATAAAATAAACCTAAAATCATATCATTTAAATTTTAAAACATATATTGTCCATAAAACCCATTTATAATATTTTATTACATCTTTATTGGGTCATTATGATGTCATAAAACACATTATATATTTAAATAATATTTACTTTTTACACAAAAATTTGATAGTCTCAAAAAATTATAAAACATTCACTGTAGGATAATTTCAATATACTTATACCCTAACATAATATTCATTTTATCTAAATAATTTTCTAAATATTTTAATTTTTACTTTTAAAAAAAAACTGGCATTTATTGAAAATTCATGCGTTTTGACAATAACGTCTTTCAAACCTTCATAAAAATTAAAATTTTATTCATAAAAAATATATGATCATTTATTTAATAAAAATTAATTTAGTAATAATAATTTATTAAAATAATGTTTAATTAAAAAATAAATTGATTCATAAAAATATATTTCTTAATTGAATAATAACTAAAAAATACAATTTGTGCATTTAAAACTATTTACTAGGTAACAATAAGAAAGTAAATTTATATTATTTATTCTATAAAAAAATAATTCATATAATCATAGTTCTAGGGTCTTGTCAAATAACCCCTTATAAATCCCGCAAGTGACCTATGGGTAAGGTTTGCGACGATGATAGACTCTTGGGTTGGCTCAACTTACATCGCTCGAGTGGTAATATCTATTAACATAAAATTCTCGGATAGGAGGTTCCATTAGAGCTTAAATATGTGAAGTATGGATTGGTCTTGGAAAATAGAAAATCCTAGTGACACCTCCTCTTTTACAAGCATTGAAAAATGGGATTCATAAGGAGAAATTCTACTAGATGAGGTCCTCACTTCCTTTGTCTGTGTAAATTTGATTTGTTAAAGCCCTATATTTATAATAATCCGTTGATCACATTTCAATGGCTATATTAGCAATGGTAATAAATCATAATAGTATTTTTAAATCTGTAAAACCAAAGAAGTTCATATTCTATATAACTATTTTACATAAAAACACATTTAATTAGATCAAGATGAATATTCATTAATAAAATTTTGTGTCATTACAATCTTTCCCCCTTAAGAAATGTTACCTACGAAGTTTCCTTTTCCCACACTAAAACAGATGAGGGTAACTCTGCTTCATCACTTCCTCAAATTCCTACATTGCTTCTTTAAACTTGTGTTTTTTCACAACACTTTCAAGGGGGTAATTGTCTTATTTTTTAGAACTTTTTCCCTACGATAGTTCTTCACTGGATTCTCTTAATAGGAGAGTTCATTATCCAGTGGTACCACCTATGTATTTAGTACAAGTTATGGCTCATTTATGGTCTTAATCAAGAGTGGTACAAGGAATACGTCATGTACATTAGATAGGTTAGGTGGGAGTTCCAGTTGATGGGCCACTTCTCTAATGGAATCAATGATCTCAAAAGGGTCGATGAACCTTGGACTAAGATTTCCCTTCTTCCCAACTCTCATAAATCTCTTTCATAGTTATATGTTGAGGAATACCATGTATCCGACATCAAATTATAGGTCTCATCGATGATTATCAACATATATATTTTTTTGACTATGAAGAACAATAATGGGTTGGTTAATGGTCTTAACCTTCTCCTCCATTTCTTCAACCATTTCTTGACCTAGGCATTTTCTCTCCCGAAAATCATCCCATCATGCAGGTGTTCTATACATCATCACATAAGGGGCTTCATAAGGAGAAAATTGGATGCTTGAGTGGAAATTTATATTGTTAGAGAACTCAACTAGAGGAATATTTTTATCCCATCATCCTTTTATGTCCATTGAGCAAGCCCTTAACATGATGTAAAGTGTTTGGATAGTCTGATCAGATTGGCCATCAGTTTGAAGATGATAATCTGTATTAAATTTTAACTCAGTATTCAGAGCATGTTAAAGACTCTTCAAAAACATAAAGTTGAATCTTAGATCTCAATCAGATACTATAGATAGTGTCACACTATGCATCTCTACCAATTCTCTAAAATATTTCAGTTACCGTTGAACCAATGAGAAATCCTCCAGAATTGCAATGATGTGTGCAGTCTTTGTAAGATGATCCAACACAACCTAGATAGCATTTTTTCCTTCATAGGTCTTCATATGTCTGGTGAAAAAAGTCCATGGTGATGTTCTCCCATTTTCATGCTCGTATGGGTAATGGTTGCATCATCCCCTTAGACTTATACTTCTCAGACTTCAATTTATGACATATCAGGAAGTTTGATATACACACATCAATATCTTTCTTCAAGTTATCCCACCAATAATTCTATAGTAGATCTATATGCATCTTTTTGTTTCCAGGGTGAAGGGAGAAATTCAAACTATGCGCATCATCAAAATGATTTTTCTTTAACTCCCTACTTTATGGAAGACATAGTCTTTTCTCAAATCTCTCAACTCCTTATTAATTGACATTGAACTCCGAGTATTTCTTTTTTCTGATAGTTTCCACTTTCTACTTAATTCATACATCATTATTTTGAGTATCCATTATCCTTTCCAAAGGACATGGTTGAGAAATCATTTTTGAAATGATTGATTATGTTCCCTTCTATATGATTCCCATGTCCTTCTAAATAAAATATAAGAAGATTGGATCCTTATAAATTCTCATCAATGATAGAATTGTTGGATCATTTCTACTTAGAGCATCTTCCACCTTGTTTTCTTTCCCAAGGTGTAATGGATTGAGCAGTCATAGTCTTTGATCATCTTTTACCATATACTTTGTGGAATATTCAACTTTTTTATGTGAATATATACTTGAAGATTTTGTTATCCATGTATATTTCACACTTCTCCCCAATGAGGTGATGTTGCTTAATTTTTAAAGTAATGATTACTAAAACCAACTCCAGATCATGTGATGGATAGTTTTTCTCCTAAAATTTAAATTTCCTTGAATCATAGAAAATGAATTAGTCATTTTTCATCGACACACATCAAAGGTCCTTCTTTGAAGCATCACTAAATACCTCAAAAAGTTCTCCACTCATAAGTAATGTGAGCATAGATGTAGTGATAAGCCTCATTTTTAACTCCTTGAAGCTCTCTTTGCATTCATCACTCCCAAAAAACATTACTCTCTTCTCAGTTAGCTTGGTAAGAGGGTTTGAAAAGCAATAGAAAATTCTCACAAATTGGAGATAATATCTATCTAACCATCTAAAGCTATAGATATATTTTACTGATGTTGTCCTCATCTATCACTCAATTAATTCTATCTTGGAGGGATCCATAAATATCACATTGCTTGTGATGATATGAACCAATAATGGGACCTTATTTAACCAGAACTCATACTTGTTGTACATTATATAGAGCATCTCATTTCCCAAGGTCTCCAGTATAGTGTTTAGATGCTCCTAATGTTCCTCCTTGGTTGTGGAGTATATTAGAATACCATCGATAAAAACTACCAAAAAGTTTCACTGTATTATCTAAAGACTCTATTCATCAGGTCCATTATGATTTTTGGAGTATTAGTGAGTCCTGAAGGCAATACAATGAATTCATAGTGCCCATATATATTATGAAAATCATTTTTGGGGATATCCACCTTCATCACCTTTACTTGGTAATATCTTGACTGCATATCCACCTTGGAGAATTATTATGATCTATGTAGTGGATCGAAAAATTCATCAATTTGGGATAGAGGATACTTGTTATTTATCATTAATTTTTTGAGATCACGAAAATTAATGCAAAGGCGTATTGACCCATCCTTCTTCATAATGAAGTGGACTGGTACACCCCATGGTGAAGCACTTGGGTGTATATACCATTTATCCAGATTCTTCAGTAGTTTTTTCTTCAGCTCCTCATTCTCCATAATTTCCATTCTATATTGAGTCATGGATATTGGAAATGCCCCAGGTACAAGATCAATCAATAATTCAATAATTCTTCTAGGACGAAGACCAGTAAATTCCTCAAGAAACACTTTAGTTAATTTCATAAGAATAGGCATGTCGTCAAGGATAGTTAATTCCTTAGACTCAATCATCTAATCTAGATACATGTGTACATAGGGAAGTAATATCCACACATGAGGTGATGGTGCTAAAAAAGATTCATCATCCCCTTTGGACACGTAAAGAACCATGGGTTGATGCTCAATATAAAGAGTGATTTTCCTCTCATTGTAATTTATGTTGGCTCTATATAAGGAAATCCATTCCATGGCTATAATTTCGTCAAATTCCACTAGAGGAAGTACGCCGAGGTTCACTGGGAAGTTCAATCCACAAATTGTGATAGAGGAGGTTTTATATTCATGTGTTGCAATGATTTATTGATTTGTCATTCTCACCGACATATTTACATCCATAATTTTTGTTGGTGTTGGTATTTTTCTAGTAAACATTCGGGACATAAAATAATCCCTAGAACCAGAATAAAAAAGTACATTCAATATTCTTGAATTAATAACTAGTGTACCTATCACCACTTAATTATTGGGGTTCACATTAATAAAAGTAATGAAAAAAGCTCACTCAGGATTTCTTTTAGGTTGTTGGTTGCCTCCGAAAACCATTTCCTTAGGGCACTAGTTTGAAAAGTGCCTTGGTTCAGTGCATTTGAAGTAATGAACAACGCGTTGAGGGTCGAACAGAGCATTCCTCTACTATATAATATCTATAGGGTTTTCTTATCGGAAGTTAATGGATAGGATCCCTTATCTTCCACACATAAATAATTTTCTCCTTCCCTTCATGTAAATTCTCGGGATCTTCTTTCCACTCATTTGTAAAATGGTGTGACAGATTTTCTTATCACCATTAGATTTATCCATTGAACCGCCAGAATTAAATTCCTCCTCATGATTCTTATCCCCGTGATATGCTTGAGATTAGACAATATTTATTTTGACTTTGATGGAACATTATACAATTTCCTCACGGCTCTTAATGTCATGGATCTATAGGGATTTCGGTAGGCTAGGTTTAAGACCACTGAAGAAGTGGTCAACCTTTCATTTTTTGGAAATGACAAAGCCGGAGAAATATCGTGCAAGCCTTGGGATGTTTTCTAGGTATGATCTTATGGATTCTTCCTCTTTTTGCTTTTGGGAATGGAAGTACCTTACCATATTAAGTTAGAGGGTGCGAGCAAAATATTTATGAATAAAACATTTTCAGTAATCTTTCCATTCCAACGCATCAATCTCTTCCTCTAGATTCTTATTATTGATCAATGTCCACCATTGATCATATTTATCTACCATATGATAAACATCGATAAGTTACTTTGTTTTAGAACATTGAATGATATATAAGATATACTTAATGGATTTGATCTATTGTTCGGTGATTGAGGGATCAAATGATCCATTAAAAGTAGGAGGACTTTGTATCATGAAGCTCTAAATTGAGACATATTCTTTCTGGGGGGTGGAATGTTCCTCTTCACCCAAGATTCTATTCAAACCCCAAGATAACTGATAGAGTATTGTGACAAAGTTCTCAATTCCAACTCCCATCAGATTGGGAATATCATTAGAAAAGTTTCCACATTGATCTTCACATTTTTTGTTAGCCCGAGTCCTCCTATTAATTAACATTATCTAGAATAAATGGAATGTTGGGGTAACACATAAAGGGTAATCCCAAGATAAAAATGAATGACTTATAAATTACTTTTATTTACTTTACTTTTGAATTTATAGTCTCCAATATATTTTATCCATGATCTAATTCATATCATATATTTTTAGGGGAGTTTTTTTATTCCCTAAACAATGGTGAATACTAAGCTTGTGAATTTACCAAAGAATATCCCTCAGTAGTGTCATAACCAAGTGTTTAGTAGGTCTCTTTGTCGTGCACCAGTTTATGTTCGAGTCTAGCTCAAAGTGGAGTTTTCGTGTATCACCCCAAGATACATTTTCTTCAAACCTACCTCTACCTCATCATATCTAGATAGGGTTTTATTTGACTGATAAACAACTTACTCAATACTCACCAAATTTTAGGGATGTTTTTATTATACTTAGTCTTCTCTCTAAGGCTTTCACTAGGGTTTTATAATCCTAATCCCATAAATAAATAAACCTATCATTTGATACCAACTATAACAACACTTATCATTTTACACACATAAACATGATTTATTACATAAAATATTCACTTTATACAAGATAGAAGATCAAAATGAATAGTTTCTTTGGGACTTAGTAACCTTACATAAATATATAGAACATAAAACTCAATATCTTTATTGAAAAAATTATTTTTCATGACCAAAACATTCATTCATACCTAGAATTGCATGTGATAACCTGAAGATGTGAATCAGAAAAGGGTAATATATAAATCCCAGTAAGGCAGCAAAAAAGGCATAACATGAATAATACAGTACATGTTAGGATATAGGCATATATATGGAGTATTATAAAAACCTGAACATAAATCCAAGATATAGCATGATTATCATAACATGGAAATGTGGCAAAAACATTTAAAATGATTTTAGAATGAGACAAGGATCATTGCACATGGAGAATGAGTGAACCCTCATTTCATTTGACGTATCATTATACAAATCATTACCTAATTAATTGGAGTCCTATCAGGTCACACCCCTCTTGATCATTTCATTTAATGAATAAGTGTGCCACGTGGATCATATAACATGGATTTATTTAACATTATAATTTATTCCACAATAAAGGAATGTGGAAATCATAAATTAAACTCTATAATAAATATATAAATTTTAATAAAGGTTAATACCCTTGATGGATAAATGGTCATGGAATAAAATACATAATGACTTTGGCTTGGAAAATCGCAGTGTAATTTTGGCAGCATAACGGCCTAAAATAAGAATTCATAAAATAGGTTAATGATAGAGAAAGGGATATCTCATCATATGTACATTAAATTTTACGTAAGGGGTCATATAGTTATATGTTTCAACATATGTAATGGAAATTAGATTCATAATAAAAATAAATTCTTGAATGTAAATGAGAAGTGGGAAATTCCATACGAAATTTCATCATGGTAACAGCTGTACATGGGAGGCATTAATGATAGATACAGAGTTCTATCATCATTAAAACATAAATAGGGATGTATTAAGGAGGTGAAAAATCATACCCCAAAATTTGAAATGGAAAAAATTGTATTACAACATAATGAAATTTTGACTAAAATTGAGGAAGGATGAAATCCATTACTTGGAAGTGTGATCCCAAAGGCTTGGGAGAGGCTTGAGAGAGGCTTCGTGGGATCTTGGGGTTCCATGGGAGAATTCAAGAGAGAGTAGGTCAGGGGATGGTCAAGATCCAAAGGCATTGAGTAAAGAAGAAGTGGCACCATGGGCTAGTTTATATAGGAACGGGGAGAGAATTCTTTATTATTTAATTTTTGGAGCCTACACAATAAACTAATAAAAAAACAAATCATCCCATGGCTTTTTCTGAAGGGGAGTGTAAAAAATTATATTATAAGGCCAATGGATGAACATATTAATATATTAGGCTTGCTTATGTGTTGGTGAGTCACACTCTCAATGAAAACATTATAAAAAGATAAAATGTTTGATAAATCACTGAGGGTCCACTAAGGATTTATAAAATAAATAAAATAAATGTAAAATAACATTATATTAATGGTAAAACATATATTTTCATAACACACCAATTAAAATATTTTATCATATCACTATAGGGTCATTATGATATCATAAAACACATTATATATTTAAACGGTATTTAATTTTAACCAAAAAATTCAAATGTCTCAAAAAATTATGAAAAATTGTCCGTTGGGTAATTTCGAAGTCCTGATTACAAAAAATAATATTCATTTTATCATTATAAAATTTTAAATATGTTAATTTTCAATTTTTAAATAAAAATTGACATTTTTTCAAAAAAATCAATTGTTCTGACAAAAATAGCTTTCTAACATTTATAACAATTATAATTGTATTCATAAAATTTATACACTAATTTATATTTAATAAATATTAATTTAGTAATAATAATTTATTATAATGTTATTTAATTAAAAAATCTATTAATTCATCCAAATAGATTTCTTAATTGAAAATTAACTAAAAAATACTATTTTTTCCGTAAAAACTATATACAAGGTAACAATAACAAAGTTAATGTTTATTCATTATTATATACAAAAATAATGAATGTAATCATAGTTATAGGGTCTTGTAACATAACACAATATAAAACCTGCATAATACCTAATGGTAATGTGTGCGATGATGATGGACTCTTGCGGTGGCTCGGATAATATCTCTCGGGTGGTCATTTCTATCATCTTACACTTCTACTATAGTCAGTTCTGTTTAAGCACAACATGTTGAATCTTGGCTTCAGCTTGGTCGAGAGTGAAGACTAGTGATGCCACCTCATTTCCAAGCTCCAAATAATGGGCTTCCTAAGGAAGAGTTCTACAAGACGAGGCCATCGCATCCTTTGTCTGAGAAAATTGGATTTGTTAAAGACATATATTTATACTAATCAATGGATTATATTTCAATGACTATATTAGAAATGGTAAAAATTATTAGTTGTATTTTGAAATCCATAAAACCAATAATGTTCATATTTTATATATCTATTTTACAAAATAATACATATAATTAGATCAAGATAAATTTTCATTAATAAATGTTTGGGTTGTTCCAATGATACTATGGAGAGGATATAAATGATTCAAAATCATATTTATATGAATCAAATCCTAAATAAATAGTATACAATCTACCATCATTAACCATTATCTTTCAATGTGAGTTTTCATGTATTCTTGAAAGCATCACCCAAACATGGACATTAGTTCATGGTATGGAATGGGGAATGGGATCCATGGTATATTTGACTATTTAATAATTTTTATATAATTGTATTTTTTAGTATTATTTATAATTACTACCATTATATATTATTTTTTAAAAAATAATTCATGTTTCTTAAATGAATAATTATCATCCAGATCCCAATCATGTGATGAGTTGGAATCAGGCTACTCATGAGCTTCATGAAGATTTTTTTCATGAGGCGATTCGTATTATGGAAATATAAGAAAATTCATTGGGAGGGAGATATTATTTACATAATTTGAGTTTAATGACTACATGGTAAGGTTTTTGAGGAATAATGGGAATAAGAGATGTTTGTAGTGGATCAGTTGCTTAAAAGTTTCTATAGAAACCATGATCTCAAGCCTTTTGATGATAGAAAGCCTAATGGTGGGAAGAAAATAACACCCTCAGTTTGGGAAAAGATGAAATTTTAGGATTCTTCCATTAGAATTGGAGTCATTAGGATAAATTACTATTAGATTTTGGAGGGTTAGAGAGAAGGTAAACTATAATATGGTTATTGGAACAATTCAAACCTTGAATGCATATAATGAAAAAAAATTGGGACCATATCATGAGTTTCATTCGAGACATTAGCAGGTTTTTAGGAATAATAATTTCATATAATGAGGTACATTCATGATGTGAAAGTTATTTCTAAATTTTAATCTAAGGGGATGTTAATTTAAGTGGATGGTACCTCCAAAAGTTTCATGATGTGAAAGCTCATTTCATGATTTGAATCTAGTTGAGCCTTGATAATTTTTAAAATACCTAAACCAATAAGTCATCATTTGACTCCCTAAATCTTCCTCTAAACAACTGAGGTTCCCTTTATCGTTTTTATTTATCTTTGACACCCATATTACAATTACAATGAATCTCCAACAGTTTCGTCATAGAAATAAATTCTTTGATCTAAATTATTTCTTCTCATCTTATATTTCCACAGTTTTCATTAGTAGAACCATAAATCTATGTTTATATACTGTTATCAATGGGATTATATGTGTTTTTATCATTTTTTCTTAGTATTTTATATAATAATTAAATAATTATATCAAATCTATATAATAAACTAAGACCCCTCATGCATGAAAACCCTATGTAGGTGGTATTTCTCTCTTTAAAAATTTATTATAATTATAAGGATCTTGTGTTTCTTTAAATTATTTATCCATTAATTTTATAATGTTTTTCCTTCTTAAAAAATTTCATAAAATGTATCTTACTATTTAGATATTGTGTTAGGGTTGTGGGTATTGGAAAAAATATGTTTGATAAATTGATGAAAACTGTTTCCGAAAAAGGAAAAAAATAGTTTTTATATTTCATCTTGGCATAATGAGGTTGTGAGTTCCATCTTCAAATGATCATGGATTCTGTGTGTTCATAATTAAATTTTATTTGGCCTTATTGAAATAAGCATGGATCTTTTTTTCTGACTGCAAAAGAATATAGAATAATTTCTTTCATGTGATGAATTATAAGAAGTCATATCACTAGTCATGAGCATAGGGATATAATTCGACATGAATGTGTTTGTATGAGAGCGAGATATAGAAGTTCTTTGATAATGCTAATTTGAAATTTTTTAACATCCTCTTATTTTTAAAAGGGAAACTATTTTTTCTTAACTAAATTTAGAAACCAATTTGATCTGTTATAATTTAGGTTATGAAAACTATTTATTCTACCATTTTTATTACTTCTTCATGTTTTATATACCTATTACCTAACCTATTTTTGGTCCTAGTGGAACATGGGAAAAGAGAACTAGGGGTTTTATATTGGGTATGATTACTCACCCACAACAAATGAACTATGGTGAATATTTTGATGATTTTTTGAGTATATATGTAAGTGGATGGTTTATGACTTCATTAGTTACACTCCTCGATGTCATTATAATAATATTGATGAAGGAACTATGAGTGATTCATGTATTTTTGGGAGTGGTTCCATCTTGGGGGATGACTATTTTTTCTCATAAACAAGGCTAGAGTTCCATCCGACCTGACATCATACCCCATCCTTTACATAGCCTGTAGGGAATTATTGATCACCACATGCTAGAAATTAGTTTAAGGTATCAAATTAATCACTAAGGATAATGTTTTTTCTCAAATAAACATGGATAAAAATAAAATAAATGAACAAGAGAAAGAACCAAAAATAACTAAATCTCAAATAAATATACAAAACCAGTTTAGTACCAATAGCTGACTAAGACGAAACAAAAAAACTAAAACCAAACCATTATTCCATGATATCCACAAGACATCTTGATCACCACCAACCACAAAACCCACCTTCACTAGTAACGAGCACTCGAACCATAATTCTGAACCTACAAGACAACTCGGGTGTATTGACACCGAATGGTACAAGTTGGGTGTGATCATAACAGCTCAATAAAAAACCACTATAAAATCCAAGCCTTTCCTTTATCAAAAATAGATAATAAGTACTAATTTAAAATAATGATATAAAAATATGTTTTGAAAATTTTATTAAACCAACATAGCTTCAGTTTTTAAAACAAAATCATAGGCCACATATCTATTTTCAAATGATTTAGCATTATAAAACCCAATCCCAAACCACTATCCTAACAAAAATATAGCATGAAATGAAGAGAAATAAACATGAAGAGTAATAAGTAAACCAAATTTAGAAAAAAAGTACAAAAATAATAAAATTAGTAACGATTTTCATTTCCTAAACATCCCCAGAGTTAACCCTAGACATACTCAAGTCAGATCCACTTATTAGAATATGGTTAAACTCTGTTGTTTATAACCAAGTGGTTGTACTAAACTACCCAATCTAGTGGCACAACCCACGTGGCTTCTAATCCATCCAAGGAGTACCAACCCATTTAATCAAAGTTTATAAAAAACCATCACTCAACCCTTTAAAGATTCTCTTGAAACCCTTTGTAATATGACATTGTGTAATTCAGAGGCCCTTACATTCATTACTCACATTACTTATCATCACAAAACTTGCCTACCCCAAACACTAACACCACCTATACGATTTCCCACAAAGGGAAATCCTTAATAGGGGTTCCCATCATATAAAAACTAATTAAAATTTCCTATTATTCCATCATATTACATGACCTTTTAAATCATTTCTCAAAACATTCAAAGATATCAATCATACATTTATGATTATCAAACCACAACTCATTTAATATATATTATAAATTGGCGTTCGGGACTTATGTTAAGATATTTCAAATAAGAATACAAATAATTTCCAAAAAAATTCCCAAATAATATAAAAACCATTTCTGAATACAAATTTCTAATGGGACTTTATGATTTACAAAAAAAATACTTTTTTAAAACCGTTTTTAATCATTCAGTAAATCATGAAACCTCATAAAATGTACCCGACAATCCTTAATAATAACATTTAGTGAAAAATGTGTCAATTTACAAATAAAACAAGTTTAGTGGAAGCATTCAAAATAGCATAATTCACCCAAAAAAAATTTATAAATTTAGGTACCATTTGATAAACTGAGGTTCCAGAAAGGCATTTTTTTAATGTTCTATCTTCATTTGAAATGCACATCCATGTTTTCACCTCGTGCACCTATGGATGTTCTAACACCAAATGGAATAATTTAAATTTCCAGGATAACATCCATAAACCATTTTAAAAGTCACCACTTGTTTTTAAACTAAACCCCACAATTTCACATAACTATAGATGTGAAAACAAGCATTTAAAAACCAAGATCGGATTTCCAAACAACAAAACTAACCACACAAGAAGGTCACAAAATTCCACAAATAAGGTAAAAATATAAATCTAACCTATTTAATAAAACATATGTAAGGTAAAACCAAACTCAAATCATACACGCTTTCTTTAAAACCTCATTTGACCATTAACAAAACACATTGGTTGTGTATACACAAAAGAATATTTGAAGAATCACTTAGAATACCATTTTTAAAAAAATTTCCCAGCACCAAGACACCATAATATACTAAAAAAATTCATAACAGTAATAAAGATCATATTATTAATTTTTTGAAAAAAAACAGAAGTATCAATGGAATGCATTGGAAAAGAATAGTATGGAGACACCTATCTCAACAACGTGAGATAAAACCAAACTCAAACTTGAGAAATATCCAATACTTACACATGATACATACACCATATCATCCATTAAAATCAAACTAAACATCAACCATATCACCTAGGGTTTATCCAAGAGTGATCCAACCTAATAAGAACAATTAAATAGGGAGAGAAGTAGAAGAACATTGGAAATGGAGGCCAGACCCCATTATAATTCACCTTAATGATTTAGAGGAGCATCCATGGAGGTAGGATAACCAATTTGATATGGATAAGGGGCTCCTTTAATTCCCCAAAAATGACGAAGGGATACAAAAACTAGAAAGGGGTTCAAAAGAGAGGAGAAAAATTGTAATTATATGATTGTAGAATTCTAGTTAGCTCATAGGGTTTGGCTGCATGGTTTTCAAAACTATGAGGCAACCATTCGGTAAATGATATCCAATATGAGATCATATATATGACCAGACCACTCGGTTTGAACGTGCATGAACAATCCATATGGTATCTTCTATCCCAAAACCCAAACCTACCACACTATTACTTTTTTTGGGTCACCTGATTTACCAAACAATGCACCCTAATCGTGTGGATGCCAAAGAGCAACCTGAAACATCCAAAAAACATAAAAACGTCCAATCCCAAACTCAACCCAAATAAAAAATATAGAATCAAGATTAAGAAAAGAGTAAAATAAAAGTATTTTCATGGATAGGGTGTGACAATTACCCCCCAAACACTTTCTACCCCCAGAAAGTTACCCCACTAAAAAGTAACCCAAACTTGATGTCATGCATTATCCAAATACAATGAAAACACAAACCTCAGTGTGAACTTGTTAATCCAGAAGTCACACATGACTAATCTAGAAGAATCCATAGTGAAATAATGATCGGTGAACATGAGAGTGTTCTCCCTGCCATAATTACACAAATTGAACTAGAACATTAAAACTCAACAACACCACCAAAACATAAACAGGAAGCCCAATAGAAGGAAAAATATAAATTTGGGACCCTAATTACTAACACATGTTCTCCTTACTGACTGACCAACACACTCACCATGATCTGGAACTCACAAGAATAGTAATAATAACTCCTATTCATGAGATATTCAGCATCACTAGGACCAATAATTTCCCTCAAAATCCAAAAAAACCAACAAAAAGTTATAATCCCTGAAAAGAACATGTTCCAAATTGAAAATAATAACCCAAACCCATAAATTCTAAAAAAATCAAGCTTCCTCAATAAAAAAACTAAAAACAGGGCAATCCCACATATAGGATAAACATATTCAATGAAGAACAACCAATTCAAAGAGCCCCATTCAGATAAAAAACAATCAAGAATCATAAAACAAAGAATATCCTCAAAATAACATTAAAATTTACAAAAAAATCATAGATCTCCACCCCATCAATCGAGAAGAAAACTAGGCCAACGTCTTTTACATCTCCATAAATTCTTCACCATGCACGAGATTCACTCCTAAGCATGTGGATGGATCCATAATAACTTAAGAATATTTGGATCATAATCAGGTGCGGAAACAATATGATCACAATAGCTTCTTCTGGGGACTCTTCATATTCAACAACTCTAGATGAAATAGACATCAGCAATGATGGCATGATTTTGGGGTATTTCAACAAGATTACTTTTAATTCTTGAACTAGAAATTGTAGTGCCACACAACTGAATTGTCTGATGAAATGGAGCCCAAAAAAAAGGCACTCATCAAAGATAGGTTCCTCCATAATTCACTCCTCTTCAGATGGGTAGCCATCATTAGAATATACAATACATCATATATCCAACTGCATGTGCTCCAGAAACCAACTCAGCTACAAACGCTTCATCCACCAACATCTCAAAATGAAGATCCTAGGAAGAGAGGACTTAATTAATGATATCTGGATGAATGCCCCCAATTAAAATAGAATCCATCAAATGAACTTGTGAAAATACCTCTAGAGATAAGGAAACAATCTTCTTGAAGTGGCAAAAATATGAATTCACTTTTTTTGACATTTCTGAATGCTCCTGAGCTCTTCCATTTTCTTCGTCTTCACTTCCACAGTTATACACTATCATAAAAAGATAGACTAAAACTTTTACAACTTCATCTTAACTTTCATCGATAGTGGGGAAATTATCTCCCATTCATCAAAAGTCGGACCCTCAATCTACCCCAGAATAGCATAGACTCTAATAGATTCAAGATTCCAAACAATCTGAAGACACTCTCAACTTCCTTGAGCCACCCATTACATTCAGCAGACCTCAATCACTACGATAAATATCTAAAACTTGAGAAAAACTAGAAACTGTGCATGACTCATTAGTAACATTGGGGACTATTATGAGGAAGCATATTCTAATCAACATCATAAACAAAAATCCAAAATCAACATCTACTTGAAACAAAATCAAACTGACATATTAATATAGAAATATGATCATTACACAAACAAATAAAAACAGAACAAACAATTCTCATTTAAAAACCCACTATTTCATCTCCATTTCTAAACCTCCTTCTTCCAAGGCTAGTTTCCAAATACCAGAATTCACATTTTATACCAAATCATATTCAGAAAATCATTTTCTCGTTCATATCTATTCTAGAAAATCCCAGCCAAGCCATTGTTTTCCAACACACCCCCATGGAATCATATGAACCACTGCATATTTTTTCATCCATTTTCATCCCTACAATCCCACACCTACTTTCAAAAAATACCCTAATATATGAGAATGTTGATGAGGAAAACCAAGGGTTTCACCCCTGCCAATCCCTTATTAGTTCTAAACATGTACCAAATTTTCAAAACAAAAAAACAATCTATTTTAAAACCCATATTCCAATATGAAACCATTTTAAAGAAATAATTTCTATTTCAAAATATGTTTTCATTTTAAAATCTTATTCAAAGTAACTGAAACCGGTGAAAGAAATAAATAATTTCATACTACCAAAAAGAGGAACTAGTATCCATGCTTAACCTAGAGACATGGTATTTTTCCATTCCCCAAGATAGAAATAGCAACTAACAGGGCCTTGAACTATGAAATTGGACATCACATAGGTCACTAATCAATGTGATATCAGAACATGACATTGTCCCACCTCCATTGTCATCCCTTAATATAAAAAAATCCAAAACACTAGGACAAAACTCAAAACCTAGACAACCCTTAGAAGCTCAGCGATCAGAATGAGCTAGTGTTCATGATACTCTTCCTATACCTATTTCATAATTTCCAAAACTCATAATCTCAAACTACATGACACCCTAAATAATAATAACAACCATTGATAACAATTTTTAACGAACCAGGATGGAGTCGCATCCAACCCAACATCTAACGCAGTTTGAGACATGATATGACGGGTGTTCATGTTCCCCACAGGAAGGAGACTAGTATCGGGTATCAATGTAATCACTAAGGGGGTGATATTTTTACAAAAGATCATGATCGAAATAGAAAAATTGATCAAAGGAAGGAAAAAACCAGGACTAAATCTTAATTAAATATACCAAACTAGTTTAGTCACAACAACTGAACAAAAAAAACTAAATTCAAAACTGAAATTGAACCATGATACCATAATCTCGACATGACCTCTTAGTCAACACAAATAACCAGACCCAACTAATCCATAAATAAGCTCTGAAACTAGAAACCAAACCCTGTAAAACTTCTTGGGTCTATTAACACCTAATGGTACAAGTAGAGAAGGATCTTAATAACATAGTCGACAACCACCGCAGAATCCATAACCTTCCATTCCAAAAAAAACAATCTATAAACCGTAGTTTGAAATATAGATATTAAAATAGGTTTTACTCTTTTAGTAAAGGGACAAAAATTATCTTTATAAAACAAATGCACAAACCACATCTCAATTTTAAATGGTTTAACATTTTAAAACCCAATCCCAAACCTAAATAAAAAAACTTTTCTAAGAACTACTGAGAAATAAATAAAAATAATAAAAAATAAACCAAATGTAGTAAAAAAGTAAATAAATAATATAAGTAGTAATCATGGGAATTTCTTAAACACCCCTATAATTATCCATCTATGTACATGAGTTGGATCCACCTATCAACGTATAGTATATCTCTATAGTCTATAACCAACTAGCTGCTCAAAACTAGCTAGTCCAGTGACACTACCCACATAGAATATAATCCATCGAGGAGGTACCAACCCATATAATCTGTGTTGATAGAAACCACCACTCAACCCTCTAAATATGCCCACGAAACCCATGTTAATAGTATATTATGTAATAAGGAGGCTCTTACAAGAATGACTTAACGTAACTTTAGTCACTACACTTTCCTACCCTAAAAAATGACCTCACATATATGATAACCCCAAGGTGAAATCATCAATAGGGGTTCCCATCATATTACAAACCATTCTCATCTTCCAACTGGGTCATCATATCACATGATCTTTTAAATCAATTATCTTAACAATCAATGATGGCAATCTAGAATTTACTCTCCCAAAAACACAACTCATTTCCCAAACATTTTAAATTGCATAATGGGACACACTTAGAGTTTATTTCAAAGACACATATAAGTAATTTCCAAACTAGTTCCAAAATAATATAAAACACCATTTTGAATACATAATAATTAATGTTCCTTTAAGATTAAAAAATACAAATACATTTTCAAAAACCTTTCCAAGATTTGAGTAAAGCATACAACCTCATGAACTGTACCCAATAGTCTATTATACTGAAATTTACTATTAAATTAGTCAATATAAAAATGGATCATTTTTAAAGGATTCATCTGAAACTACATAACACACACCAATCACACCTTTTATAAATTAAGGCACCTTTTGAGAAACCATGGTTCATGAAAAGAATTATTTTAATGTGCCATCATCATTTGAAATCCACATCCATATGAACACCTTTCCCCCCTTGGATGTGGCCAAATCCAATGGATTGATTTAAATATCCATGAGAATACCCATAAAAAATATTCAATGTCACAAGTTTCTTTTAAAAAAATTAAATAATTTTACATTACTAAAAAAGTGAAATTTTGCATTAAAAACACATGAGAGGATTTCCAAACAACACAACGAAACACACAGTTAGGTCACAATGTTCCACACATGAATCCCAAATCACAATCCTAGGAATTTAAAAATCATATGTAAAGGAAAACACCACACAAATCATCCAATTTTTTTAAACCCCATTTGAATTTTTTTAAATAAATTGGGTGTATATATGCATAAACATATTTGAAGAATAATTTTCAAAAGCATTTTTAACAAACTATACCTACACCAAGACACCATAATTAACTATGAAAATCAATTATAAGCATGAATATCATATTTATAAATTTTTTTAAAGCACTCAAGCATCAATGTAATGAATCAGAAAGGAAAAGTATGGAGGCGCCTACCTAAAAAATAATTGAATTCAACCAAACTCTATGAGCTTGAAGATATAAGACCAAGACATGATACACACACCCTATAATCCATGAAAATATAACTACACATCAACCCTAATATCTAGGGTTCAAAAAATTTGGACCCCAACTATGAAGAACCATGAAATAAAGAGAGGAGAAGAGTTTGTGGGGAAAAAGAGTCCAAAACCTTAAACACTAACCCAAGCTTATTATACAAGATTCCACGGAGGGAGGTGAGCTAAAGGGTAAGAGATATTGGTCTCCCATCATTCACTAATAATGAAAAAGGTGGAGGAAAATCCAAAAGGGGATAAAAGGAGTTTAGGGTAAACTTGGAATTTTATAAAATTTAAAATCTGGGAAACTTGCATAGTTAAGTAGTATGGTTTACCAAACAATGTGGAAATATTGTGGTAGCCACATTCCAAGAGGATATAATCCACATTCCCAACCCACATTGTTTGAACTACTCTGATAATATTGTATCGTAGATTTTGTCCCAAATCCCATCCTGTCACATAATTATCTAGGTTGGGCAACATTGTTTACCAAGCCATGCACCCAAACCATGCATAGGGGAAAATCCACCCAAAACATCAACAAACATTAATAAATTTTTTCTCAGACTCAACCTGAACCTCAAAAAAAGGATCAAGATCAATAAAATAATAAAATAAAAGTATTTTCATGTTTGGTGTGTTATATTTTCTAATTTTCAGTTGTTGTTCTCTATTTTACTTTAATACATTGTTACTCTAATTTTATTCATTGATTTATTTTTCATTTTACAGGTTTTCATATCGAATAAAATTGGTTTGTGGTGCATGAATCAATTATATAGATGAATATAATTTTAGTTATTCTTTTCTTGTTATGTGTGTGTTTAGTGTGTGTGTGTGTGTGTGTATATATATATAAAAGGGTAAATTTTCCCCCATATTTTATATTTTCAAACCCTTTCATTTATTTCCATTTTTGTTTTCCATGGAATATCACCTAATGTCGGTATCACCTCCACATATTACCATTATAATATAGGGTGTTACATAAATTATACATCTATAAAATGATCCAGACAAAGTGTTTTTGTAAATCTCATGAGTTTTTTTCAATGAATTAAATGAAATCAATACTATAAGTTTTTTTTAAATCATTTATAATGAATTCTAGATTTAATTTTATGTAATAATACATTAATTAAGGGGTTTTTTGGATTAATAAGTGATTAAATTATATGGGACATAATTAATACAATTATGACTATGTGAAATTAAAATTAAACTGTGAATTTATTTTGAGGAAATTTTGTTGCAATATTTTTAAATATTATTTTCTTTCAGAATGTTATAAACTATGTGACTCCCTTGTAAATGTTGTTTACTTGTGATAAGACTTTGGTATATACGTGTAACCTTAATAAATTTTCTATATAATGTGATATAAACCCCATATGGTTGTGTAGAGACATTATAAATATCCTCATGGTATTATTATACTCCCTAAAAAATATATATTTTGGACCCTTTATTACTAAACCATATGAACATGAAACTCTAATGGAAATGTGGTCCTGAGTATATGGTTCTCTAGCAGGATTCTCATATTTCCCATCCTTAGTCCCAAGGTTATCTTATGTGATTCAAGATAATATTATGGCTAAATAAATATTTTCTATTTATATATTTCTCAATCAGTGAACTTATATATTTATATTAATCATGTAATGGTTGTTTTCTTTAAAAAGTATTACATTAAATAAGATATCCTATAATTCACTTATTTTTATTTAATTTTTATTATATGTAATATTTATAGTTAAAAATAAAAGGTTATAGTTTATTTTATAATTTTTTTCATTGAAAAATTATTGAGATCCTACTATGATTTTATGCAAACATACTACATATTCCCTAAGATGTATTTTGATTTTATTCCCAATATTTGTTTTATAGGTGTGGATAATATATATTTCTTTAATAGATTTTGTACCATTAGATTTTTTAATGAGAAATGAAATTGGTGGCATAAAAATAATTTTTTTGAGTATCAAGGAGTTATTGGAATCATACTATTTATTTTTTCTATATTTTTATAACATCTATTTTAGATGTGCAGTTCGTGTAGTCACATTTTTGTGTCTACGATAGTAATTTTTTATTCCATATTATTTTATTTCTTACACTCTTAAATTATTTATATTATTTTTTCAGATTATTCACTCCCATCATTGATAGTTTAATCCCTTGGAACTTATTTCTAGACAAAGGTGATTAGAATTGCGCCATGGGTCTTGTGGTAGGCTGACTCGAGAACATGATCAATGTAGGTCAAGTTGGATAAATATATGCCCCACTAATATAATAATGTGAATACATATAGGGAACATATCTTTCTTAAACATCTACTATTTCAATATAATTTTACTATATCTCAATGGGTTCACTATACATGATACCTCTTATTTATAATAATATAAAAGAAGGTATCATCCTTGACCTAGTGGGTTTTCCTCATCCTTGATAATGATATTTATTTTACTTTATGTTCTCATAATATAAATAGATTAATATTCCTATAATGTAAATAATGTTCTAGAATTGCCTTAGAATTAGTAAATTTTCCTCAAAAAATACACCAAATAACCATTATCATAAAAATACTTCATGAATTTAATAGACACATGAGATTCATTATATTTAATGATTAACATGACCATATATTATTAATTTTCATATTATCTTATTTCTCATCAGTTAAGCCTTCAGATATATAGTAATAATATTTTCCATCTTTTTATTTACAAAACTATGTCTATTGATTTTTAGAAGTAGTTCACCATCAATCTCTCACAATATCTCACTATTTCTTAACATCTCTTCAACACCTATCTGTTTTATAAACTCATTATGATCCCATGGATAATTTTTTAAAATTAAATATTATAAACATGTAAGAATTTTTCTATCATCATCCCCATTCAATTATCCTTTATTTTCTAAACATATAATAATACATTGAATAATCTAATGGAAATCTCCTAGATAAAAAAATCTACCATTAATGTCTTGAATATTCTTATCAAAATATCTTATGAAAACTACATATTATTCTAATATAAAACTACAATAAATTATTATTTAATATTAACTCTAATATCTTATAACTTAATAATAAATGAATCGTATATTGAATTTTGGATAATGATATGTAACCATTGAAATCACAAACATATTTTGAAATGAGTTTCAAATTACTAATACCTGGATTTTAAACATCCTATTTACTCTTAAAAAGGTTTCTATATCTCAAATTAATCCCATGTAAACTTCTTAATAATCTTACATGACTAAAAAATATTTAGAGTTACTCATACATAGCCACAGATATACTCATACATGAGTTTACACTTCTTTTATATGTACATTAGAAACATTATCATAATATCATGTGAACATCATATTAAGAATTTATAGCCTCAATGTTTTTATATTTAATCAAATTTTTCTTCTAGGACACACATACAAACCCTTTTTAAACATTAATATACACTTATATAAATTTTCATTTTTCCCAAGCCTAAATAATACTTGTCAAATATATAATGATAAAATATTCTGAATTATATTTCAAGGATGATATAATTTGAAATAAATACAAGGTATATTCCCCAATCATTGATTAAACATATATACTAAATTTAAAAAAAATTATTATACCTTATAATACAATAATAATGAGATTATAGAAATTTCCATTGATGGATGTCTAATGATAATGTCATATAAGTCACTACTAAAATTTTTAATGAAATATAAAACAATATTAGTTATTTAGATACTGATTTAGTGCCACCATAAATATGAATGCATGTGGAGGTATAGATGATCAAAATTGATGTTAATGTTGATTCACATAACAATTATATTTATACTATTTATGTTTCCCAACTAACCATCCAATAACCTCCCTTACAACCAAACTATTTTGATACATATGAAGTTCCACATCCCTTAAATGAATGACGATTCATATCCATGTAAATGTAACTGTTAAAAGAATCTTTTATGGAAAATATTAACTATCTAAATAAATTACATAATTTAAAAAATTTACGATGTATGCTAGTGAATCAAAATCTCATAAAGAAATCATATTTTAGTGGAGGAAATTTAAAATCATAATAAATTACCACCAATATATAATCCATCATGGAAAGTACTAATGATTTTTTATTATCCCAACCAACCATTAAAAACATAATTTAGTTATCTTAAACCTTAAATAGTAAAAAATGGTAAAAACAACATTTTGTGAATTTCTAATGAAGTGAACTGTTTATAATTATAAACACATTATAAATAATAACCCACAATTAATAAAGAAATAATATTTTTTGATAAATATTGTCCATCATCTGGTCCAACAATCAATGATTTTAACAAAGAGATAACATGTGACACTATCAAGGAGTCATAGATAATAACCATCAGGGGGAGTCTAAAGTAGTTAATTTATAGAATGGAAAAGAGTTAAAAATAGGTTTGAACAAAGGAAATGAGACTTATAAATGTGTCGGAAAAGGTAATGATAGATATATGAGATAATAGTTTGATGGGGAATACTATTCTAGAATAAATTAAAAACAATTTTTTGTATAATATTTTATGAGGAAAAAATAATCAAACAGAAGATGAAACTGTAAAAAACTAATTTCTGCTTATTAAAGAGAATTATGAATAGAATGGTTAAATTTAAATATAAAAATTTCATTTAAATATTAAATAATTATCTTACAAATATTCAATTTTTTTGAAAATTATAAAATGGTGTCTTCTGAAAAAAACATTATGGTAATTTTTTTGAATGAAAATTATTTAGAACATTTTGGAGTAATATCATTAAGTGGGTATCTTATTGATGTAGTTCAAATAACAATACACTTCAATCATAAATAACTATAAATATTATCTATTTATAAATAATTTCACTTTCAGAACTTATATTGGAGACTTGGGAAGATTATGTTATTTTTATTACATAGAATTTGTATTAAAAAACATGGATTTTAATACTGAAAAATAATGAATATAAACCTTTTTATGGAAGATAGATATATAAATTAACCTAATATGATCTTATAATTCAATCTTATAAAAGATGAAAATTTCAATTTTACTACTAAATTTTTAATCATAATGATGGAGGAAGAAGTAAATGTATAAATAATTCATAGAATACCCCTCATGTACATCGGTATGGACTTAATTAATATGAATAAAAAACCTAATTTTTAATATTTTGAGATATACAAGTTAAATATTCATTGATTAATGTTGTGAAACAAAAATAATAAAATGAATAATTAAATACTATAACTATATTGAAATAATATACATAATTAATGAATATGAATCTTTTTTAAGGAAAATAAAATTACTCTGATGATATATCATATGGTATAAATAGTTTTGAAAAAACATATAGGATAAATATGAAAGTGATAAAAAATTGGAACACTTATTGGGGTAATTATAATCATAATTTATCCATTACATTATTAAACCACCCCATATGAAGTTTCATCTACTAAAAAACATTTGGATATACTTAAGACCTGTAGAATTAAATTTTTTATGAGTAATTTCCAAAAAAATTTTTAACTGTAGAATGAAATTAAATTTTTTGCAAGTTTATGGAAAATGAGTAGAGGTGTAGAATGAATCATAATTGATTTTCAGGTAATCAACCCTAATTTATTTACACATAATGTCCTATTAGTGGAGGATAGAAAATTAGAGATAAAAAACCAAAATAATATTGACTCAATCTATGAAATAATTCATCATTATGGAGGTGATCTAACTTATGAAATTGATTATCATTTATCATATCTCAAATAGTTATTAGGTTAGACCATAATGAGTTACTGGAATTAATGGGGAATGAATGTGATTAAAACAGAAAATTATGCATTGATTGTTATAAAATCTATCATTTCATAGAGATCATGATTCATATATAATAAAATTAATGATTCAATCAGAAAAAAAAAATTTATTTCATTTGATTAAAAACACTGTAAGAATTATTTTACAACAAGGCTATTGTGGATTCATGGATGAATACTTGCTAAACAGTCAAATAACAATTTGTCTAAATCCAATAAACACTATACAAAATTTTTATATGAAATTTTTTTCTAAAATATAATGTATTTTTGAATCCGTGTTGAAGATATAAACTATTTGTAGTGTATGATATATATTGTCCATGATATAGAATAGGAATAATAATGGTTTTTCATGGATGATTTTTTGTATCTCTGATAATTTCATTATTCATTCTTCATGAATATTAATATAGGGATTGAGAATAATAATGAAAACTTCTTAGTTATATATTAATATGTGTTACATTTTATGATAATTGTAATAATTTTAATCATTCATAAAATATAAAAATATGTAATTAAAGTATACAAAACTAATATTTACGTCATGAACCCCCATCCAGGCACAAAAATACCAAAATAAGGGATTAGAGAGGGTCACTCCATGATTCCCACCTCCAGTAGGACCTAAGATAACAACTAGAACTGAGGGTATAATAAACTAGCATATAGGAGGTGTTACCCTCTTATAGTAACATGAGAAAGAGAACGTTAATATGTAAACACCAACCAAAAATTGGTAATAGATGTATATTTAAAAAGGGAACCCAGCTGTAAACATGTGATTTCATACAATACTATAATAATTGAATGGAAAACTATAAATACCAAAATTTATTGATAAAAGTTATCAAAAATCCCAAACTGCTCCTGTAAAACCCCAAGAAAGTAATATCATTCCCCATATCTAACCTATTCTAGTTGACATATAAATATTTTAAATATAAATTGTGTAAGTCTAATATTATACTGAGTATAATCCTCCCTAGAGCCTCTATTGAAAAATATAATTAAATATAGATAAATCGTATTGAACAATAGTGAAACTGAACCATCACATAAATAGGTATACTATGTTCCCAGCCCCACCATGGATAATAGTCATCAAGTATCATATAAAAGTGAAAATATAATATAATAACGAAACATCATTGGTACCCCAATCCCACTTCCCCACTAGTTTTTTTCTCTACCCCGATGTTTCACATCATGATCCATCTCTATCCAAAAGTAAATTATCCCAAAAACACCTATGAATTGCATCACAACATGAACCATGTGAGTTAAATCATCAATTAATCCAAAATCACATTTATTAATATAGTAACCATGTATTTCTAAGTAGCCACCACATATCGTATGATATATGTAAATCATCTGGTATTATAAATCAAGCCATCATAACTCATATATTGAGTAAGTACCTCATGCCATCACAACCTAAACATTTCAATCATATAACAATAATTCAGATAATATATCTAGTAATAGATTTTTTTTGTGAAATAACCATAATCTATCATATACCTACACACACATATATGGGGAAACATGTCTCTAGGACAACCATTAAAAGTAACTAACAACTGAAGGGAGTGGGGCTAGAGGGGTATTTATCCATCCATCCTACTACTGGGATGTTGGGTAAAACACCCGCCCATAGTCCATTGAGTGTTATTTTCCCTAACCTATATGGTTGGGCTAGCATATGAATTCCTATAATATATAAGATATAATATATCTCACAACCACACTATGGGAATAACCAAGTCTTATAATTAAAATAAGCTAACATTTCATGGACTCATGGATGCCACTAATATGACCATATATCATACCAGCACAAAGATATTTAAAATAAGTACATTTTCTACTTCTTTTCATTTTATAATTTTGATACATTAATTAATTTCATAGAAATAAATTAACCATTAAGTTATTCCTTATTCAATTTTTTTAGACATCAACGTTGAGTCACTTCCCATCATACATAATCAAACTGAGTCCATGATTTATAAAGACTGACTTCCTTTTAGTATTTTCTTTCCAGCATTAAACAAACCCATTGGTTAAACATATATTTAACTTTTAGAATTATTCAATAATCTAGGTACTCTAGAAAACCCATACTATGCTACAACCATGATGAAAACATGAAACCATTCACACCCATCATCCATAAGATGTTGATAAATGAATTCAAATAAAAGGAAGAAAGTATAACATCACCCATTAAAAACAATCATACAAACGTGGAACAACTATTTATTACATCATAGTTTTCTTTTTAGTTATTTATAACTTATATGGAAATATGTTAATTTTAATTGTTCACCACTCTTTTATGAAAACTGATGTAATAAAATAAGTTATCCAGTACTTCTTCAAGTCATATATATAATTTATATAATGAAAAAGATTGATTTTTTTACATTGATTATAGTATAAATGTAATTAAAGAGAATCAGATTTACAATAGTCATGCTAGTTATTATATAACACACACAAATATACATTTAGAAATTTATGAATTGTTTGAGAGTTCATTACACAATCTTCCATTATCACACCACAACTCTCATATCTTTCACTCCCAAGCCCCATATCCATGATTTATTTGATCTAGTGTTCCACAATAATGTTATGATACTAATCAAGCACTAGTTTTCATCATCCCCATGTTATAAATCGAATACATATATGATGTAAATCTCAAACATTTTCATTTGACTTTTTTCTGTCATTATTTGGATTCAAATCTATAACTGAAAATAATTTTATTAGGTATTCTTCATTCTCACATTACCATATTCATATATAAGAGTTTTTGTAGCTTCATCATTAAATGTTATATTACTAATATACTCATCTCCAACAGACATTCCTAAAGGATTGATAATATTTTATACTAGGATAATTAGTTGTTCCTAGTTTTTTTATTATGAATTAGTTGTTCTCATTCAATATTTTTTCCCAAATAGGATTACATTAAAATTATTTTATATAATATTTCATGCTAAGGAGTATTATTCTAGAGATAATATAGGTGGTTGTGATGTTTTTCTACATTTTCATTCAAGTCAATGAGTTGGGTGGTAAAATAATTAGGTGTTGATCTCACAGTTCGTTCATTTCATTTCTAATAAAGTTGGTTCATTGGAGAGTTAAAGAACTATTTTACATGTAATTCCAAATCACGAAATTATTTTTTTTATGGGGATTCTAACAACTGTTTTGATCAAGAAATAGGATGTTTGTAAAGTATAATAGAATGATATTTGTTTTAATAAAACTAGTTTGGAATTTAAAATTGGTAATTAATAGTGAAACACATTTCTAATAGATGATCAAGAGTTAGGGGACCATCAATGCTTCCTATTGATGAGAATATATATAGTGTGGAGTATATTATGACATGAGTAATTAAAAGTTAACCTATTTAGTGATATTGAATCCCTTGTATGGAAGTTAGAGTAATTTGATAAATGGGACTCATACGTGAATTTTTGAACTATGACCATCATTATGTGGTATTTTTATGCATAGTCATTTGACTCAATGGTACTCTAAGGCATTGAAAAATAGTTGATGGGTGATGGGTCCACTTTTTAATATAGGAGAAAAACTAGGTACTATGTTAGGGAATGAAATGTACCATATAAAATCACATGAAGCTATGTTTAATCCGATATTTTTTTAAACAAAGACTTAAATTTATGATTTGAATATATTGTTAATTAAAATATAGAATAATGTTTTTTTATAAATAATCAACATAGAATTTGTTTTTATCATTTTAAATATTATTTTTGTATT
This sequence comes from Viscum album, assembly GCA_963277665.1. NCBI lineage: Eukaryota > Viridiplantae > Streptophyta > Magnoliopsida > Santalales > Viscaceae > Viscum > Viscum album. The sequence goes on along the minus strand of OY728132.1, from coordinate 22,605,598 downwards.
TTGTTTTATGGATATTTTTTACATATTTTATGATAATATCATAAGGTAATATTAATTTATTTTTACTTGAGACATTTTTTATATTAATATATTTTTTAATTCCTTTCACATGAATGAATTTTCTCATAACAATTTTGAATTTTTCGTCCAATGTTCCCTTAATTAGTTTTCTATATTTTTCTATGTCATTTAAAATCTCAATTTTTGATAAATAATTACCTTCTTTTTTGTTTTTTTTATTATATTTTTTAATGATAATGAATTGAAGATGGATTAATGCACCTCAAATAGGTACTGAATATGAGGAAGGTGTCAATTATTTTTCATTATTTTCTAAATGAAATCTTCCAATAAATAACATGTTTTTCTATAAATTCAAAAATGTTAATATTTGAATAATTTAAAAATAGTAAACTTCAAATATCATTTTATTTCAATAGGATTTAATTCATGTTACATCCCTAGGAATATGTATGGTAAAACTAGGACGATTTTCATCTCTATTGATAATGATGTTTTGCAAGATCATAAATATGATAAACATGATGAAATTATTCGTCATATTGAATTAAATTAAATTGAGAAACAACTAACAACTGAGCATTTATATGGTGATCCTAAAGAACAATTTTATCCAGGTTGTATGGAATATATGGTTTTACCGACAGTGTTATGATTGAAAAAACATAATGTGAAACATGGTTGTATTAAGAATATTCTTACACAGCTAATATAATTGATTGAATACATTCTTATTATCAAACGATATTCCAAATTCACATTATAAGGCTATGAAAATATATTTCCAAATGAGATTAGGTGACATGAAAATACATGTCTGCCCAAATGGGGGTGTGCTATATAGGAATGAACATGAATTTCTATTATAGTATCATAAATGTGGGACATCATGGTATAAGTTGGAAGTAAAATTACATGATTATTTTGAAGTGTAAGAGACCCCTACAAAGGAATTTTGGTTACATCATATAATTACTCAATTGGAATGTTCATTTTCTAATTTAAGTGATTCAAAAGGTTAGGTTTTCATGATGATGAGTGGAATTATGATGGAAAAATATTCCATAAAACCGATTTTCCACAGTGGAAGAAAATTGATCACCAATATTTTACATTTGGAAATGAAGTAGGAAATCTCAAACCTAGACTGTGCATGGATTGAATGATTTCATATCAAAGCCTTAGTTGGACACACAGTTCATGGCTTATTTTATTGGTAATTTACAATGTATCTCCTCAATTTGGTATGATGTGAAAATATATCACGTTGAATTTAATGATCTATGGGAAAAGTCCTGAAAATGGTATTGTTGTTTTATTATAACCATTAATTGATAATTGGAAACTATTATGAGAGGATTGTATAAGGGTTTATCATTTATATAAAATGGAATATTCTTAGCTATATGAATCACATATTTTCACCATAAATGACATCACTTCATATCAAAAAAAATTGTAAACAGTGTTAAGGGGCATAAAGACTGTCCAATTTGTGAACAACAGACATCATATTATCAAATGCATCATGGTAGAAAAATCGTATACAAGGGTCGTCAAATGTTTCTGCCTATAGATCACTCTTATAAAATATTAAAAAATGTTTTCAATTGATCACATGAATTTTTTATGATTCCAATACCTCTATCCACAAAATATTATTTTTATTGGGTAAATACCAATCATGTGACATTCATAAAGACACATAAATACTGTAATGATATAAATATTTAGAGGAAACTGTCTCTATTTTTTGAGATACCAAATTAGATATATCATGAGGTGAAACATAACATTGTTGTCATGAACATGGAGAAGAATATCTATGATAGTTTTTTTGAAACATTATTAAATTTTAATGGAAAAAATAAAGATGGGTTTAATGCAAGAATGTATTTACTCTCAGTGGGAATACTTTTGGATTTGGCTACCACTATAGAAGGAAGGACACCATACTTACCCATATCTTGTCATAACTTATCCAAGAGGGAGACAACTAGATTTTTTCAATGACTTCATGATATCAATATACCATATATATATTATAATAATGTAAAATATTTTTTTTCATTAAATGATTTATAGTTGATAGGTATGAAATCTCATAACTGTCAAGTTGTGATGCAATAGCTCTTACAAGTTTCATTCCATGTAATATAGAACACCTGTGTCAGGATAAAAATCATGAAGGTTTGTTAATTTTTTAATTCAATTATTAATCATTTGATTGATTTTAATGCTTTGAACATTTGGGATAATAAATTTGTTTCTATATTTCTTCAATTGTAAATGATTTTTCCACCATTTTTTATATCATAGTGCATTTAATGGTTCATATGGTGTGATAAATAATGATTTTAGTACATATATATCTATGATTATTACATTATTTAGAGGGGTATATGTTGATATTGAATGAGTATGTTAAGAATCCATACTTACCGGTAGCATTTATTTTGAGTTTTATATTTATAAAGAGTTTGTAGAGTTTGGTACAAGCTATTTGTTTGATGTGGATCACATTTGTTTTCCTACATATCACCATAAACAATTCAATTATGTGGGAAATGGGTTTTATGTCTTGAATGTTAAATTTTTTATATGTGAATATATAAATATGGAACAATTATAAATCTTGAATAATATTGTGATGACCAACCATATATTTCATTTCATATTAATGAGTTGAAAAAGAGTCATCCAAATAAGAATGATATGTGTATTTTGAATGAACATAAAAAAAAATTCCATGGAATAAAGAGGCCATGCATGGTAAACCAGATGAATCTAAAACACTGAGATAGTTAGTGGGAGGTCCAAGTTAAAATTTGATAACTTGTTTCAGGTATGACATTAATGGATATACATTTCATATAAAAGATTAGGACAACATATGTGTGGCTTAGAATAGTAGTGTGTTTGGTGTTCGCGGAAGCAATGAATTTTTCAAGTGCTAGAGACGTAAACCATATCTTCGCATCAACTGAATATTATGGAGTAATTAAAGAGATATGGTTGGGGGATTATATTAAATTTCATGTTTTATTGTTATGTGTAAATGGTTTATTGGTCACAATAGTGTCTCACAAGATTAATTTGGATCACTATTTAATCTTAATAAATTAGAACATACGAATTATAATTTTATCATGGAAACAGATGAGAAAAAAAATTATGTTCATTATAAAACCAATATGTATTGTTCTATTCTATTACAAGAAAAAATAGTATTTTAATGATAATCAACATGATGAAGATGCTGATTTATTTGAGATATAAACATCCATGGAACAGTTAACAAATAATATAGATGAAAACACTGAAGACATAGTTTGTGTCATATGGAATGATCATAATGAATGAATTATGAAAACATACTTTATTACAATCATAGTATTAATGATAACATATTTTTAATTAGGGCTATCATTTTTAATTTTCATAAGTGAGATATTTTAATTTTATTTGTCATCATTAAATAATGTATTATAACTAATAGGTAAATTTTTTTAGTTTTCATTCATTTATGTCATTTCATATCTCATTAATATATTTATAATTTTAGTTAACTAAAAAAAATATGAATAAATATATGTTAGGTTTAGATTAAATTTCCTTTTGTTTGATAATTGTTAATTTTACACATAAAATTGTATGTAACGTCGGATTTGTATATTTTTTTACTAATTGATGTTTATTTAATTTGTAGGATAATCACACATCCATCCTCTAATCCATAACATATTTCTAGAGATGATCATACTCATATCTATAGGGATGAACATACATATTCTTCTGTTGACTAGCATCCTCATCTTACTTTACCTAAGACATCAACTTCCATAGGGTGTAAATAGTTCAAGGGTTGGTAAACAAGGAACCACACATTTTCTAGAATTATCAATTAACTATAGCTTCTAACAGATGATATCAATAGAAATTGATGATAATTTTATTCCACTAGGTACAAATTTAAAACGATTCAAGACCTTTGTATCAGTAACTGTTAAAAGGGAAGTTAGTATTGTGTTTAACGATTGGAGAAGTTTTGAAATAACTGACATTATACCAATTTTGGTAGACAAATTGGGTAACATTTTTTGTCATTATTTTCACATATGTTGTAATGTTTAAAGTAATATATGTTTTTCCATTATTATAAAATGAGGGGGAGTCCATAGGAAATGTTTATCATTGGATGCTATGAGATGGAGGGATTTTAAATCATCCCTCGAATCATAGTTCATTTTTGGGAATAGACAACCTAAAAATCCAAGTGATATATATCATTTTATAGATGGGGATACATGGAAACATTTTTATAAAAGCATATAAAAATAAGATATGTTTATATGAAATGTTACATTTTTATATTTTTTATATTAACTACCATTTTTCTAATTTTTTTAATCTTAATTATGTATTTATAGCAATAAATGAAATCACATGAGGATATTAATGTAATAACCAAAACATTCATTAATTAAAATACCTATTTATCTAATTAATGCCTCTTTATATAAAATGTCAACTTATTTTGTTTTTTGTTATGAATTGTGACAGTTTCTAATATAGTCGTTGAACAGTGATCACACAATCATTATAAATATAGGGTTTTGACAAATATAATTTACTCAGACAAAGGAAGTGATGGCCTCATCCAGTATACATGCCCCACATGAATCCCATTTTTCAGAACATAAGAAAGAGGTGGTGTAATTTGGCTTTCCTCTTGACTAAGCTCAAGATGGGCTTCAATAGTTTAAGCTCGAGCGGGACTGCCTACGAGAGAAGTGGAAGTTGATAGAGACTACCACCCGAGAAATGTTATCTGACCCACCCCAAGAGTCTGTCACCATCGCACAACATTCTCTATAGTATTATGTGGGTGTTATAAGGGGTTATGTGACAATACCTAAGCACTATGGTTGTATACATTATTTTTTTATATAATAATGAATATATTTTTATGTTATTTTTGATACCTTGTAAATAGTTTTTAAAGGTCAAATAGTGTGTTTAGTTAATATTCCACTAAGAAATATATTTTGATGAATTAATGGATTTTTATAATAAATAATGTTTTAACAAAATATTATTATTATTATTAAATTAGTTTGTATTAAATCTTAATGATCGTATAATTTTATGAATGCAGTTGTAATTTTTATTAAGGTTTGAAAGCCATTTTTGTCAAAACCCATGAATTTTTGATAAATGATGGTTTTTATTTTAAAAGTAAAAATTAACATATTTAGAAATTCATTTAGTTAAAATGAATATTATTTCTGGAATCTAGATGTTGAAATTATGAAACTATGTATTATTCGTAATTTTCTTCTACATTCAAATTTTTGGGTAAAAATTAAATATCGTTTAAATATATAATGTGTTTTATGACATCATAATGACAATATCGTGATGTAATAAAATAATATAAGCCTTATTTTCGGCCAATATATGGTTTACCATTAAAATAATGTGATTTTTGGTTTGTTTGACTTATTTTAAAAAGCATTAATGTACCCTTCAAGGATTATCAAACATCTTGTGTTTTTAAAATGTTTTCCTTGGGAGTGTGACTCACCTCCATATAAGCAGTCCCATTATTTTAAGAATTTCGGACTTTGGCCTTATAAAATAATTTTTTCCACTCCTATTTGGCCAAAACCATGGGCAAAAATCATGCGATGGTTTTTTGTTTGAATTAATTTAATGTGAGGTGTCCCAACCCTAAATAATAAAGAATTACCTCAGCTTTCCTATATAAACCCATCCAAGATCCAACTTTCTCCTCAATAAAAGCCTTTGTAGTTCGTCCAACATCTGATTTTTTTCCCTAGAATCCTCCCAAGGTTCCCCAAGCTCCCAAGAAGCCTCTATGAAGCATCTCTCAATCCCTTGGAAGCATGCTTCCAAGTAAGGATTTTTTTTCGTTCTTTCTCATTTTTTTCCAATTCTCTTTAAGTTGTTGTGCCCTTTTAATTTCAATTATAAATGTTGGGGTATGGTTTCACACCTCCCCCATACTTCCCTATTTATGTTTTAATGATGGGATACCCCCTTTATATCTCATTAAATGCCTCCCATAATCACCTGTCACTATGCCGAAATTCCGAAAGGAATTTATCCCTCCTCATTTACATTCAAGCAATTATTTTGTATCTTGACTCTAAATTCCATTACAATTGTTGGGACATGTATCTATATGACCCCCTTACTATCCATTTAATTTAAATATGATGATAAACCCCTTTCTCACTCATAAACCATTTTTATGAATTCTAACGCCACGCCATTATGCTGCCAAAATTGCGCCGATTTTCCTAGCTAATGTCATCGTATAGTGAATACCATGCCCATTTTTCTATCAAGGGTATTCACGATTATCCACATTTACTTAATGATTATAAAGTTTTATCTATTAATTACACATTCCATTATCGTGGGATAAATTATTGTGTTTTATGAATCCATGTTATATGATCCTTATGGCACTCTTATGCACGAAATGAAATGATTAAGAAGGGTGTTCCCTTATAGTGCTCCAATGCATTGGGTAAAGTATAGTATCATGATACGTCATGTGAATTGGTGTTGAATCATGATAATTCATATGAAATGTGTTTTTACTCATGCTTCATGTGAAATGAGGATTTACTCATGCTCCATGTGAAATGATCATTGGCTCATGCTAATTCCATGTTAAGTGTGGTTTCCACATTTCCATATTGTGATTATCATGCATTATCATGACTTTATTTTTATGATTATATTGGGATATATTGATATTACTATTGTCTAACATGTATTATATTCTTCATTTTATTCCATGATTATTCCCTTGATGGGATTTATATCTCACCCTTTTCTTATGCATGTCCTCAGGTTATCCCATGCAATGTTAAGCACGAGGGAATGTAGTGGTCATGTAAAGGAAGTTTTCAATAACGATTTTGTATTTAATGTGTTAATTAATTATGTAATTTTCTTTATCCCCAAAGACACTAGACCGCATAATCTTCATTGTTGTATCAATTGAAGGTTTTATGTAATAAATCATGTTTATGTTTGAAATAAAAATCAGGGTTGTCGTAGTTTGTATTAGAGGATTGGTTTAGTAATTTTTGGGATTAGGAATAGAAAACCATAGTAAATCCATATAGACATGAATAAGTATAATATAAATATCCCTAAGATTTGGTGGGTATTGAGTAAGTGGTTTATCAAGAAAATACATCCCTGTCTGGATACGAGAAGGTTAAGGTGTCCTGGCACAGATGTATCCTAGGGGTAAAACCCAAAAACACCACTTTACGCTAGACTCGAACAGGAACTAGTGAAAGACAATGGAAATTTATACACACTTGGTTATGACACTACTGGGGGATATGCCTAGGTAAATTCACAATATTTGTAGAACCATTATTAAGGAACAAAAATAATGCCCAAAGAATATATGTTAGAAATTGGATCATGGATAACATAGACTAAAACCAATAGATTCATATGTTAAGGAAATAAGAGTTATTTATAAGTCATCAGTTTTGTTCTTGTATTAACTTTTATGTGTTACCAATAACTTTCCTTTTATTCCAACTATTGTTCGGTAATAAGAGGAATCATGATAATAACCTCTTTAAAGATCAATGTGATGACTGTACTAATGAGATGCCCAATCCAATGAGAGTGGTAATAAAATTTTATTGTCATACTTCTATCTCAGATAACTATAGCGTTTAATAGAAACATGGTTCAAGAGGAACGTTCAACCCCTATCCCCTCTAACAAATAACAAGTCTCTATCGAGAGCTTTATGAGATAATTACTGCCTAATTTTAATGGATCATCTGATCACTCAACCGCTGAACAATAGATAAACTTCATTGAAAAGATCTTCTCCATTATTCAATGTTATGAACAATATATGGATCTTCTAGATTTTTATCATATGGAGGGAGAATCCGATCAATGGTGGATGTTGATCAAAAATACGAAGCCTGAGGAGGTGATCAAGGTGTTGGATTGGAAGGATATCCATAAGATGTTTTTCGATAAATATTTCTTGTGCTCCCTCTGACTTAAAATGGAAAGGGACATCCTTGCCCTCATCCAAAAAGACGACGAATCATTTGGAGAGTACTAGTTAAAATTCACAGGTTTTTCATGATACACTTCCAGATTTGTCGTTATCTCTGATACAAGGTTGACCGCTTCTTTGTTGGGCTGAAACCTAGCCTGCGGAAAGAACCAGAAATCCCAGACTTTGACAGCTATGAGGAAATTTTCCGATGTTCCTAAAAGGACAAAATTGATATCGTAGAATCTTAGGGGTATCACGGGGATAAGATGCGTAAGGTGGACTTCAATGCTGGTGGTCCTATGGATAAATCCAATGGGGCTAACAAGATCCAGCACCCCACTTTCAAAGGTGAGGAATGAAGAACCAAAGAATTTTCCTGTAGGGTGCAAGAAAATGCATTGGGTGTGCAAGAAAAGAGCATATGGCTGTTAACTGTTAGCATGAATGAAACGCCCCAACCCCAGTTACCTAGAGTCGGTACATTATTTTAATACATTGGCATGATTAAAAGGAATCAAGTCTCAAAAGACCGATTAGTTTAGCAGTCTTGGAAAATGGATTATATACATGAATGTTACATTACACTTCATAACATACAAAACAACATAAATAATCATTTTATGAATGCCATTATTGTTTTGTCTTAACCCTTCTTATCAATCACAATATACTTCTTAAAATCCTGGGAAAAATAAAACATAGAAAGGGGTGAGCTCAAACGCTCTGTAAGGGTAAGCAATACAGCGGAAACATTCATAAATAAGCATAAACATTTAAGGCAATGTATAACTAAAACAAAATCCTTTTAAACATGAACTTAAACATAGTATGGAAAAAATAAAATGAAATAATTCCGTTTACTTAATCACATGGATATTCTACTAATAGAATAATCACAAGAAATATCAATAACAACTTTCATTATGATGGAATGCATAATGCCAGACTATCATAACCACATAGCCAAGGCCTCATTCCAAGACTACAAATATGATTTTTCCAAGCCCTTGTGTCAAGACACTAGTTTGTCTCATGAGACCTACCGATGCATAGAGGAGCTATAGCGGGCTCCACTCATCACTTACTAAGTCCAATGCATTACCATATGAAAAGTTTTAAACATAACATAAACATTCATATTAAAACTAGCAAACGAAATGTCAATACTTTCTTCATAAACCATGAATGGTATAAAAATAACACATCCACAGTTAAACATATCACAAAACATTCAATACAATACAAAAGTTTTGTATCATAATAAATCAACTTCAAATAAACTTAAAATCTATCAAAGGATGTTGACATAGATGAAATCAAAACTATTTGAGAGAAATATCTCTTTTTTTAAATCATTTAAAAGTTACACATTTATTAAGGAAGTAATTTAGAAGTGATTTTTGAATCAAAGTGTCCCATAACACTTCGATACTTTTGAAATGAAATATCATTTCAAAACATTCATGTACACATAAATAAATCCTTAAAATCATTTTGAAAACATGCAAATTAAATAAAATATTTTGAAAGATAAATATTTAAAACATTTAAAATTCTGATTTTGATAAAGAGTGCCTTTCAAAAATTATTAAAATATTCATTTTGAAATCATTTAAAAGTCACATAATTATAAAATAAAACATTTACTTTGAAAATATAATTATAATATTATAAGATAAGCTTTGAAAATTTTATAACGGTGGAAAATAGCCGCACCCGCCGTATAAGATAAAAAAACATTCTTACCTTAATTCGGTCGAAAAGGTTAAAAAGGACCTTGTTTGGAAAACGACGGAAAGATTCCTTTATAGACATATTATAAAAAGTAAAACAAGGTTATAAATGTATTTAACCAATATTCTATAAAATAGTAATAATGTTTTGAAATACGCTTTCAAGAAACTTGGATTTGGATGATAAAGAGGTCCCAGTAGATTATTACGTATAAACAACCTCGGATAATGAAGAGATTGTGAAATAAACCATTACCTTGTACTTTTCCTTGGTTGGGGTAGGTTAACCTCCTGTATAATGGTGAAATAATTTTTATTAAATTATACATGAATATGATATCATTTATGATCTTTTAACATTGATTTGTTAATAATATCTTAGTATTATCGTCATTTCGAGTATTAACTTACTCATTTTCTTTGATATGTTTTGTTACATAAGTCATGTTTTTCATTGATAGGTTGTATATTAATCATATCCAGAATGATATCAAGTCCTTATATACTCTTATTAATCATCAAATGAGAATTAGACTTGAATGGATACGATGGAGAATGAATCTCATCACGTTCATGGAGATGGTGGTCTGTACGTACGCACGAGCAACAATATCATTCTTTTGATATTAAAATAATATATAATTGGATGGTATACAATATATACAGAATCATTATCATGTTACATTTATTATTTACATGAATTACACATCATTATTATACCCATCCAAAAAATTATTTATTGAATAACAATTACACCATGGCATGGAGACGGTAAGCCATACGTACACAAGTATAGTGACATGTTATTCAAAGGGTGGATAGAATACTGAATATGGTTGTACAATATTTTTAATAACATCACAGTATATATAAGATACTGGAGTTATTATTTTATAATATTAATAACAAATAAAGAATAAGTAGAAGAAGAAATAAATTTGAAAAAGGGCGGTGAAAACATTACCTCTTCTTCGGGTTCTTCCTTTTGATTTGATCAAAAGGGCTCCTTAGGTTGGAATTAAGATCAAACTAAGGCCTCTATGTTCTATTGAGGTAAGTTGCGAGAGTATTTCTCCAGAGTTTGGATGAAACAAAAGGCTTTGAAGGTGTGAAGAAATGAGAAGGAGGAGTTCCCTTTTATAAGAGGGGTGAGGGGCACCTTTGGAAAAGCTAGAAATATTAATTTATAATAAATTCATATTCGGTTTCTAATGGCTACAAAGTTGATTATTTAACGGTTAAGGTGGTTATGGGTCGAAAACCACTTAACCAATATAATTTAAAAAGGTTTGGGTTACTATATTAACCTTATCATTAAGTATTAACTCTAAGTTAATTAGTTTCACTTTTACAATGTCTCTTTGTATTTTTATATTATATGTTTAATAAATATACCATATACATCCAAGAGACCCCCAAATGGTCCATTATTGAAACCACTATCATGATATAAGTCTCTTGGGCGAAACTTATAGTTTTATTAATTTAATATCAATTAATAATATAATACTTTCTTTAAAAACACTTTTATGTCAATTTTGACACTATTCAATAGTTGATTTTTGTGAAACTTATAACAGAATTATTACTTCAAAAAAAGTTAATTTATTCAATCCAAATATGTCATATTATCCTCGAAAATTAGTTTAATTCATTAAATGTATAAAATTATATTTATTTGGGTATTTATAATATCAATTATTTTAATTTTTCACTATTATGGTAATTACTGCATCATCATTGTGTCATAAATAAATTAAATTATTTAATATGTAAAAATTATAAATAAAATATAATTATGTATGAAATTTTATTATATTTCGAATGAATATTTATAGTCGAAATTCCAACATTTATAACCCTATGTAAAAATTGTTTATCTAAAAGATATATGCTTGTGTGATTTTTGTATTCATTTTAACTTAATTAAAATAAAGTGTCCCTATCACTTACAAGTGGCACCATGGGGTCCCAAAATCGACCCAAATATGACCATGGTTGAACACGTATCAACCAATAAGGTTAGGACACGTTTTAGGGTAATTGTTTATTATTATAATATTATTTTTTAACCCTTATTTACCGGATTTACCCTTTAACCATGGTAAATAAAATATTTACCGAAGTAATTATTCAAAATGTCTAAAAATAAAAGTTACCTATTTACACAATTTGAACATACTGATTCCAAATATGGAATCCATTTTTCCAAATTCAAAACACAGAAGTGGCAGAAATTTATTTAAAATTAATTCCCGCTGTCAAAACAACAAAACGTGTTTTTAAGATATAATAACTATCAAAAGATTGATACTTGTTTATGTTCGGTTTAATTGTAAAATTATGTCCAATGACCAAAATTGTATTAAATGGTAAAAATATATTCGAAATATACTTTTAAACCACTAAAATCCATAATTTATCACTATTAATTATTTCGATTAAAAAAGTTGTTTTTAATTAAAATTTAGTAATTTTCACTATTCATCAAAATATAAAAGTTATCCGAAAAGTACAAAAATTTCCCCTTAGGATAATTTAGTTATTCCAAATCAAAAAATGAAGTCTATTTTACCAAATTAAAAACATAAAAGTTGCATTTATTAATTTAAAATTGATTCCCACTTTTGAAACCAAAAGGTGTATTTTTTTTAAAAACAATAACTATCAAAAGTTTAACACTTGTTTATGTCCAATATCAAAGTAAAATTACTCAAAATGACCATCATTGGATTAAATAGTAAAAATATAACCTATTTATAATTCCAAACCATTAAAATGTATAATTTAACAATATAAATTATTTTGATTAAAAAAGTCATTTTCAGTTAAAATATAGCAATTTTCACTATTCACACAAATATGAAAGTTATTAGAAAAACACCAAATCATTATTGAAAATAAATTCTTATGTCCATATTCTATAGAAGAAGTTCATTTTTTCATATTGAATATATAAAAGTTTCAAATATTGGATTTAAAAAGGCTTCGCCATTAAAAGGCGGTAAAATTTCACTTTTTGAAAAATACTTCTTTTATCCGAAAAAAATGAACTTGTTCATCAATAATGTCTTAGAAACTCATAATATGGATTCTAAAAAAATATAAAGATTACATAAAGTTTTAAAATTTAGTTAATACTATTCATAACCTATTTTGAACGGCTTGTTTGGTAAGTCATGGTGCGCTTGAACTCGGTGTTGCGTATAGTGTAAGTTATTGTATTATTTTGAAGAAATAACACACTATGAAATTTTAGGGTGTTACATTCTCCCCTCATTCAATAAATTGCGTCCTCGCAATTTGAAATTTTTCTTCAAAAACAAAAGGTTGAAAATAGAAAATATCTTTGTGGGAAAACCCACATCGGAAATTGGGTTAATAAAATTTAGTCTTAATAAGAGGAAAAGAGAAATAAAAGGGTCACCACCAAATTATGATCTATATTCGAAGAACATTGGTGGAAATTATAGACATATAAGTGGAGGAAAAACGTAAATATTTATAGGTTGTGATTGAGGTCATCAATCACAAACAAGTTTAAAATTGAGGTCCTTAAATTCATCAATCTATGATGATTTAAAATACCATCGGTTCAACAAAACATAAGGTATTAAGATAACAGATTTTTGACGTTTCAAAATATCTTAGTTGAAATCCCACATCGAAAAATGAATTAATTTTGGCCTCTATTTAACATAAATATTTGTAAGTATGAAGATTACTAAAAATTACACATACTAGGGTTCCATGTAGGAAAATATGGATATTGAAGAGAAATCTAACCATAAATTATCTGATGGAGAGTGGTAGAGAACATGGCTATGAAAAGGTCAACAATCCCAAAGCCATAAATTAGTGATGATCTAAGGTACCATCTAGGACAAAATTTTTGTTCTAAGTTCCTTTTCTTAATGTTGAGTAATTTATTTATGAGATTGGCTAAGATCATAAGGAGATATACTTACTTTATAATTAGAGTTTTATCCATTAATAAATTTCTACCACAAACTCATATTTCACCCCAAAACATAATACAACTCAAAAATACTCTATTTATCCTAAGCATATAGCGTTCCAAATATAATGAATTTATAATTCACATATCAGATCCTTTATGAAAAGAAAGTACATTATACTATCCCAGAACTGCATATAGCACAATGGTACGTGATAAATCCCAATTGCACTATGGTTTTGGGTTTGATTCTCGCAGCTTTGTCTGACACGACGGGTCGTCACATGGTCTATGTGTTGTCCTTTTATAAAAATCCCAAAATAACCTTTCAAACACAATCCATTCCAACCTTTAGACTCATCCAAAATAATATTATCCAAACTCATAGTCCAAAATTTACAAGGATGTTAAACATAACGGGGATCCTTTTTTCCAGGTAATAATATGTGAACGCCTTCCTCATATATTCTTTTACAACACCGCAACATCATGAATTACCAAAATTAACCATATCTTATTCCAAAATCACTACCTCAGTATCAGAACTATATTATGGTTTATCATTCTCTCAACTATATATTTTCCAAAAATCTAACCTGCTATTGAGTCACTTTTCTTTGTTCTACACAATCTCAAGTCCTTAAAGAAATAGTACTGCAGTACAATCCCTATACGCTCTATAATTATAATAAGAAGTACATTGTTGATACAACACTCAAATGACATAATCAACATAAGAACTCTAATCATTCCTCTTTATCTGTGGTAGTATAATAACTTGATTATTATCCAATAGCATCACTTGCGGCATAGTCTGACGACTGGGACATAGGTTCACGTAGTGTCCAAACTCCTTGCAAATGAAGCATTGTACATTTGAAAACATTTTCTTACCCTTGCAGTCATGTACTTTATGCCCTTTTCCTCCACACTTATAACAAACTCCCATTCCTTTCAGGAAAGTTCCAGGGTGTTTCTTCCCACAGTTATCACATATGGAAAAATTCTACTTTTCCCTCTTCCCTTTATCCATCATTCTCTCTTCCCTCCTTTTCTTCTCTTGCTTCCCTTCAAATCCATAGGACTCAGTAAAATATTTACCTATCTTATGAACACATGATATTATTTCTTCATAAGATGATAATACATGGGAGACTATTTCTCTTATAAATTCTTGCTTAAGACCATGAAAGATATTATCCTTCTTTCTCTTTGGACCATGTGCATTGCTGGAGTTCTCATTCCATCTACTAGGCGCCATTTCTAAACAATAGCATAAACTAGGTCAGTTTATTTATTTCAAAGAATAATTCCAAACTTGTAAAATACTTGATGCAAATTGAACAGTTTATAGATATAATCCATAATCATAAAAATGTTTTCTTTGAGTAAGGATATACTCATGATCCCTTCATAATGGTTTGTAAAGAAAATGATAATTATCCTAAGCATATCCCCCGGGAGTGTCATAACCAAGAGTGCAGCAAGGCCCGTTGTCGTGCACCAATTCCCATTTGAGTCTAGCTCAAAGCGGTGTTTTCGGGTTTTACCCCTAGGTACGTCTGTGCCAGAGCCGCCTCTACCTGCTCGTATCTAGACAGGGATGCATTGCTCGTAAAACTCACAAAATCTCTACAATACCGAAATTCTAGGATGTTCTTCTATACTAATCCTCAAAGTCTATATTAAGGCTATGTTCTCTAATCAGAGTTTATCTAAATCTAGTTTCCAAGGTTATTACTAAACTTCCTCTGATACCAACTGTAACTCCCCTACCCCAGTTACCCAGAGTCAGTGCATTATTTTAATACATTGTCATGATTACAAGGAATAATTTCTCGAAAGACCGATTAGTTTAGCAGTCTTGGAAAATGGATTATATACATGAATGATACATTACACTTCATAACATACAAAACAACATAAATAATCCTTTTATGAATGCCATTATTCCCTTGTCTTAACCCTTCTTGTCAGTCACAATATACTTCTTGGAATCCTGGGAAAAATAAAACATAGAAAGGGGTGAGCTCAAACGCTCTATAAGGGTAAGCAATACAGAGAAAACATTCATAAATAAGCATAAACATTTATGGCAATGTATAACTAAAACAAAAGCCTTTTAAACTTGAACTTCGACATAGTATGAAAAAATAAAATGAAATAATGCCATTTAATTAATCATATGGATATTATACAAATCGAATAATCAAATGAAATATCAATAACCACTTTCATAATGATGGAATGCATAATGCCAGACTATCATAACCACATATCCAAGGCCTCGTGCCAAGACTACCAATAATATTTTTCCAAGGCCTTGTACCAAGACAGTAGTTTGTCTCATGAGACCTACCGATGCATAGAGGAGCTATAGCGGGCTCCACCCGTCACTTACTATGTCCAATGCATTCCCATATAAAAAGGTTTAAACATAAAATAAACATTCATATTAAAACTAGCATAAGAAATGTCAATACTTTCTTCATAAACCATGAATGGTATAAAAATAACACATCCATAGTTTAACATATCACAAAACATTCAATACAATACAAAAGTTTTGTATCATAATAAATCAACTTCAAATAAACTTAAAATCCATTAAAGGATTTTGACTTAGATGAAATCAAAACTATTTGAGAGAAATATCTCTTTTTTTGAAATCATTTAAAAGTAACACATTTATTAAGGAAGTAATTTAAAAGAGATTTTTGAATCAAAGTGTCAAATAACAATTCGATACTTTTGAAAAGAAATAGCATTTCAAAACATTCATGTACACATAAATAAATCCTTAAAATAATTTTGAAAACATGGACATTAATTAAAAGATTTAGAAAGTTAAATCTTTAAAACATTTAAAATTATGATTTTGATAAAGAGTGCCTTTCAAAAATTCATAAAATATTCATTTTGAAATCATTTAAAAGTCACATAATTAAAAAATAAAAAATTTACTTTGAAAATATCATTATAAGATTATAATGGAAGATTTGAAAATTTTATAACAGCGGAAAACAGTCGCACCCGCCATATAAGTTAAAAAAACATTCTTACCTTAATTCTGTCGAAAAGGATAAAAAGGACCTTGTTTGGAAAATGACGGAAAGATTCCTTTATAAACATCTTATAAAACATCAAACAAGGTTATAAATGACTTTAACCCATATTCTGTAAAATAGTAAGAATGTTTTGAAATACACTTTCCAGAAACTTGGATGTGGATGATAAAGAGATCCCAGTAGATTATTACGTATAAAAAACCTCGGATAATGAAGAGATTGTGAAATAAACCCTTACCTTGTACTTTTCCTTGGATGGGGTAGGTTAACCTATTGTATAATGGTGAAATAATTGTTATTAAATTATACAATAATATGATATCATATATGATCTTTTAACATTTATTTGTTAATAATATATTAGTATTATCGCCGTTACGGGTGTTAACTTACTCATTTTCTTTGATATGTTTTGTTACGTAAGTCATGTTTTTCATGGATAGTCTATATCGTAATCATATCCAGAATGATATCCAGTCCTTAGATACTATTATTAATCATCATATGAGAATTAGACTTGAATGGATATGATGGAGAATGAATCTCATCGCATTCGTGGAGACGATGGTCCATACGTAGGCACGAGCGACAATATCATTATTTTGATATTAAAATAATATATAATTGGATGGTATATCATATATACATAATCATTATCATGTTCTATTTATTATTTACATGAATTACACATCATTATTATACCCATCCAAAAAATAATTTATTGAATAATAATTACACCATGACGTGGAGACGGTAAGCCGTACGTACACACGTATGGTGACATGTTATTCAAAGGGTGGATAGAATACTGAATATGGTTGAACAATTTTTTTAATAACATCAATGTATATATAATATACTGGAGTTATTATTTTATAATATTAATAACAAAGAAAGAATACGTTGAAGAAGAAATAAATTTGAAAAATGGTGGTGAAAACATTACCTCTTCTTCGGGTTCTTCCTTTTGATTTGATCAAAAGTGCTCCTTAGGTTGGCTTTCGTATCAAACTAAGGCCTCTAAATTGTATTGAGGGAATTTGGGAGAGTATTTTGGCAGAGTTTGGCCGAACCAAAAGGCTTTGAAGGTGTGAATAAATGAGAAGTAGGAGTCCCCTTTTATAAGAGGGGTGAGGGGAACCTTTGGAAAATCTTGAAATATTAATTTATAATAAATTCATATTTGGTTTCTAATGGCTCAAAAGTATACTATTTAATGTTTCAGGTGGGAATGGGTCGAAAAAAACTTAACCAATAGAATTTAGAAAGGTTTGTGTTACTATATTAACATTATCTTTAAGTATTAACTCTAAGTTAATTAGTTTCACTTTTACAATGTATCTTTGTATTTTTATATTATATGGTTCATAAACTTACCATATATATCCAAGAGACCCCCAAGGGGTCCATTAATGATACACCTATCATGATATAAGTCTATTGACCGAGCCTTAGATTTTTAGGAATTTAATATCAATTTATAATATAATATTTGTTTTAAAAACATTTTTATGTCAATTTTGACACTATTCAATAGTTGATTTTTGTGAAACTTATAATAGAATGATTACTTCAAAAAAAGTTAATTAAATCAATCCTAATATGTCATATTATCCTAGAAAATTAGTTTAATTCATTAAAAGTCTCAAATTACATTTATTTGTGTATTTATAATATCAATTATTTTAATTTTTCACTATTATGGTAATTACTGCATCATCATTGTGTCATAAATAAATTAAACTATTTAATATTTAAAAATTATAAATAAAATATAATTATGTATGAAATCTTTTTATATTTCCAATTAATATTTAAAGTCGAAAATCCAACATTTACAACCCTATGTAAAAATTGTTTCCCTAAAAGATATATGCTTGTGTCATTTTTGTATTCATTTTAACTTAATTAAAATAAAGTGTCCCTATCACATACAAGTGACATCATGGGGTCCCAATATGACCCAAATATTCCCATGGTAGAAAATTTATCAACAAATAAGTTTAGGACACGTTTTAGGGTAATTTTTTATTATTATCATATTATTTTTTTTACCCTTATTTACCGGATTTACCCTTTAACCATGGTAAATAAAATATTTACCGAAGTAATTATTCAAAATGTCTAAAAATATAAGTTAAATATTTACATAATTTGAAAATCCTGATTCCAAATATGGAATCCATTTTTTCAAATTCAAAACACATATGTGGGATAAATTAATTTAAAATTAATTCCCACTGTCAAAATAAAAAAGCATGTTTTTAAGATATAATAACTATCAAAAGATTGATACTTGTTTATGTTCGGTTTAATTGTTAAATTATGTCCAATGACCAAAATTTTATTAAATGGTAAAAATATATTCTAAATATACTTTAAAACCACTCAAAATCATAATTTATCACTATAAATTATTTTGATTAAAAAAAGTTGTTTTTAAATAAAATTTAGTAATTTTCACTATTCATCAAAATATAAAAGTTATCCAGAAAGTACCAAAATTTCACCCTTGGATAATTTTGTTATTCCAAATCCAAAAATGAAGTCTATTTTACCAAATTCAAAACATAAAAGTTTCATTTATTAATTTAAAATTGATTCCCACTTTTGAAACCAAAAGGCGTATTTTTTAAAAAAATAATAACTATCAAAAGTTTAACACTTGTTTATGTCCAATTTCAAGGTGAAATTACTCAAAATGACCATAATTGGATTAAATAGTCAAAATATAACATATTCATTAAAATTTATAATTTAATTATATAAATTATTTTGATTAAAAAAGTCATTTTCAGTTAAAATATAGTATTTTTCACAATTCACACAAGTATGAAAGTTATCAGAAAAACACCAAAACATTATTGAAAATAATTTCTTATTTCATGATTCTATAGAAGTAGTTCATTTTGTCAAATTGAATATATAAAAGTTTCAAATATTGGATTTAAAAAGGCTTCTCCATTAAAAGGCGGGAAAATTTCATTTTTTGAAAAATACTTCCTTTATCCGAGAAAAATGAATTTGTTCATCAATAATGTCTTAGAAACTCATAATATGGATTCTAAAAAAATATAAATATTATATAAAGTTTTAAATTTTAGTTAATACTATTCATAACCACTTTTGAACGGCTTGTTTGGTAAGTCATGGTGTGATTGAACTCGGTGTTGCTTGTAGTGTAAGTTATTGAATTATTTTGAAGAAATAACACACTATGAAATCTTGGGGTGTTACAATGAAAGACCCGAGGCTGCGATAGAAGAGAGGAACGTTCGGTTTGAACCTCAAAATGTGATTCATTTCTACAAATTCAAATAACCTGGGCATCTTGCAAATATGTTCCCTAATACAATGGTTTTCGGAGACAACCAACAACCTACAAGGCCGCCAGGGCCATCTTTTTCCATCACTACTACTAAAGTAAACACAGACAAAGAAGTGGTGACAGGTACGCTAGTTATTCATTCATGAATTGTGAACTCACTTTTTTATTCATTTTCTATCCATTCTTTTATATCTCAAATGTTTAATAGAAAAATACCATCACGACCAAAAATAAAGGAAGTGGAGATGTCGGTGAGTTTGACAAATGGGGAGATTATTTCATCACATGAATATAACTACCCCCTATCATAATCTGTGGATTGAAATTCATGGAGAACCTCGTTATACTCCCTCTGGTAGAATTTTATGCAATTCATGACATGGATTGTCTTTCCTTATATAGAGTCATCATAAATTGTCGTAAGAGGGAAATCACTCTCCATGTGGAGAATTGACCCCCAATTCCATACAAGTGCAAGGAGAAAGATGAATCTTCTTTAGCTGCATCATCTCAAGCATGAATATTACTACCCTATGAGAACACATATCTTACTCAGATGATTGAGTCTAAGGAATCAACCATCCTTGAAGACATTCCTATTGTGAAGGAATTCAATAAAGTGTTTCTTGAGAAATTTTCTGGTCTCCCCCCCAGAAGAGATTTTGATTTCTCAATTGAACGTTTAACGTGGGTGTTTCCAATATCCACAAAACCTTATAGTATTTCTATAGTGGAGCTTTAAGAGATGAAGAAACAAATATAGAAGAATTCGGATAAATGGTTTTTATGACCAAGTGCTTCCCATGTGGTGAACCCATCTTCTTTGTCAAGAAAAAATATTGATCAATGTGCCTTTGCAATGATTATCATGAGCTCAAAAAAATCATGATAAAGACCAAGTATCCTCTCCCAAGAATTGATGACTTTTTTGATCAGCTGTGTAGAGCAGAATACTTCTCCAAGGTGAATTTGCATAAGGGATATTATCATGTATGGGTAAAGAAGGAATATATCCCCAAGACTACTTTTCGTATAAGATACAGGCACTATGAATATATAGTAATGCCTTTTGGATTCACTAATGCTCCAGAAATCATCGAGGACATGATGAATAGAGTCTTTAGAGATTACCCCGACAAATTTTTGGTAGTATTTATAGATGATATTCTAATATACTCTTAAACCAAGGAGGGTAATGAGGAGCATCTAATAACTGTACTTGAGACATTGCAGAAGGAGAAGCACTATTCCAGGTACAACAAGTGTCAGTTCTGGTTGAAGGAGGTATCATCCTTGGTCCATATCATCATAAGTAATGGGATATTTTTGGATCCCTAAAAATCAGATGAAGTTGAAGGATGGATGAGGCCAACATCAGTAACAAACATCCGTAGCTTCATGGGGTTAGGTGGATATTACCGACGATTTGTGAGAAAATTCTCATGATTGTCCAGACCTCTTACCAAGCCAACTCGGATGGGTGTAAAGTTTCTTGGAGTGATGAATGCAAAGAAAGCATCAAAGTGTTAAAAAGGAGGCTTATCAATGTTCATGTTCTCACTTTACCCACAAGTGGGGAACTTTTTGTGGTGTTCAGTGATGCTTCGAAGAAGGGCATGGGATGTCTGTTGATGCAAAATGACTAAGTATTTTCCTATCCTTCAAGGCCATTGAATGATAATTAACCGAATTATCCAACACATGACCTCGAGCTGGATGTAGTGATATTCACTTGGAAAAATTGGCGGCATTAAATCTTTGGAGAGAAGTGTGAAATATATACGGACCAAAAAAACCTCAAGTATATATTAACATAGAAAGAGTTGAATATGCGCCAACGAAGATTGATAGAGCTTATCAAAGACTATGACTGCTCAATCCATTACCACCCTAGGAAATCGAACAAGGTGGAGGATGATCTAAGTACAAAGGACCCAAGAAATTATATCATTCATGAAAATTGAAAAGGATCCAAGCATCTTAGATTTGATGAGGATGGATATGAGATTCATAAAGAAGGGAACATCATCAATACTTTCAAAAATGATTGCTCAAAAATCACTTTTGGAAAGGTTAAAGGATGCTCAAAAGGATGGTGTGGGAATTCAGTAAAAAGTGGTATCTATCAGAGAAGGGAAATCCTCAGAGTTTAATGTTAATGAAGAAGGAATTGTGAGATTTGGGAAAAGACAATGTTTTCCATCAAGTCTGGAGCTGAAGAAAAAACTTTTGGATGATGCACATAGTTCAAATATCTATATTATCCCAGGAACCACAAAGATGTATCGAGATCTATGAGAGCATTATTGGTGGGATAATATGAAGAAGGAGAGTGTTGAATATACATCAAAGTGTCTGGTGTGTTAGAAAGTGAAGGAAAAGAGGCAGAAGTCTAAGGGGATGATGCAACAATTTCCCATACCTGAATGGAAATGGCAGAAAATCACCATGGACTTTGTCACCGGACATCCAAATACATCCAAAGTCAACAATGAAATATTGGTTGTTGTGGATTGTCTTAAAAAGTCTGCAAACTTCATTTCTATTTGGGAGGACTTATCATTGGATCAACTGGCACTGATATATATCAGGGAAGTGGTAAGGCTGCATGGAGTACCACTATCTATTATGTCTGATCGAGATCCACAATTCTCCTCTATGTTTTGGAAGAGTCTTCAACATGTTGTAAATACTGAACTAAACTTTAGTACGGCATATTATCCACAAACTGATGGCCATTCCAAGCAGACTATCAAAACAATTGAGGATATGTTGAGAGCATGCTCAATGGACTTTAATAGAGGATGGGATCAATATATTCTTCTGATTGATTTCTCTATTAATAATTGTTTCCACCTGAGCATCCAAATGGCACCATATTAATCCCTTTATGGGAAAATGTGTAGAACACAGGTGTGTTGGGATGATGTTAGTGAGCATAAGCTATATGGACCCAAAATGGTCGAAGAAATTGTGGAGACAGTGAAAACCATTCAGCATCATGTCAAGGCAGCCTAGAGTTGACAGAGGAGTTATGCAGATAACCATCGATGAGACCTTGATTTTAAAGTTGGGGACATGGTTTTTCTAAGCATATCTCCGTGGAAGAAGTTCATGAGGTTTGGAAATAAAGGGAAGTTAAGTCCAATGTACATCAGCCCCTTCGAGATTCTTAATCGTGTTGGGGCTGTGGCATATCGACTAGCACTTCCACCTACCATGGCCAAAGTACAAGATGCCTTTCATGTATATCCCTTAAGGAAGTACATACTAGAACCTTTACATTTATTCTATTCCGAGGTGGTATAGTTAGAGGATGATATTTTTTGTGACAAGAAAGCTATGAAGATCTTATACAATGGAGAAAATGTTCTACGAAATAAGACAATGCCCCTCTTCAACATGTTGTGGCGAAACCACATGTTTGAAGAAGCGACATGGGAATCAGAGGAAGTGATGAAGCAGAGTTACCCAAAAAAAATTTAGTGTGGGAAAAGAAATTCTGGGGGAGAAATTTCTTACGGGGGGAAGATTGTAATGACCCAAACATTCATAAATGCAAATACCTCTTGATCTAATTAAATGTCTCTTTATGTAAAATTTTTATATAATATTCAACTTCATTGGTTTTATTATACGAATTGTAACCATTTCTAATATATCCATTAAACAATGATCACATGATTAGTATAAATATAGGGCATTAACGAATCCAACTAACTCAGAAAAATGAAGCGATGGCCTCATATAGTAGACGTGCCCCATACTTAGACCATTTTTTGGAACTCAGAAATGAGGTCGCGTTATTAAGCATTTCTCTTGACCAAGCCCAAGTCGAGCTTCAATAGGTTGTGCTCGAGCAGGACCGCCTATGAGAGAATTGGAAGTTGATAGTGATTACCACCCGAGTAATGTTATATGAGCCACCTCAAGAGTCTGTCACTGTCACACACCTTACTCTCCGTTCTTATGCGGGTGTTATAAGGGGTTATGTAACAAGATAACAACACAATTTTTATGTACATTATTTTTTAATATAATAATTAATATATTTTCATGTTATTTTTGGTACCTTGTAATTAGTTTTTTAAGAACAAGTAGTGTTTTTAGTTAATATTCGACTAAGAAATATATTTTGATGAATTAATGGATTTTTTATTAAATAATATTTTAATAAAATATTAATATTATCATTAAATTAATATTTATTAAATATAAATTATCGTATAAATTCATGAACGCAATTATTATTTTTATTATGGTTTGAAAGCAATTTTTTGTCAAAACCCATGAATTTTCAATAAATGTTTGTTTTTATTTTAAAATTAAAAAATAACATAATTATAAAATTATTTAGTTAAAATTAATATTATTTCTGGAATCAGGACATCTAAATTATGAAATGGTTAATTTTTCATAATTTTCTCAGACAGTTTAATTTTTGGGTAAATATTCAATACCATTTAAATATATAATGTGTTTTATGACAAAATAATGTCCCAATACCGATGTAATAAAATACTATAAGACTTATGTTCGAAAAATATATGTTTTACCATTAAGATAATGTGATTTTGGGTTTTTTGACTTATTTTACAAAGCATTAATGGACCCTTCAACACTTATTAAACATCTTGTCGTTTTAAATTGTTTTCCTTGTGAGTGTGACTCACCTCCACATAATAAAAACAATTATTTTAAGAATTTCATACATTATAATTATTAAATATTGTTTTCCACTCCACTTTGGAAAAAAGTATGGGAAAAAACATGGGATGGTTTGTGGTTTGAATTAATTTAATGTGAGGTGTCCCAACCCTAAATAATAAAGAATTCTCTCACCTTTCCTATATAAACCCACTAAAGATCCCACTTTATCCCCTCTCAAATCCATTGGAGTTCCTCCAAAATCTTTCCTTCTCTCACTAGAATCCTCCCAAGGTTCCCCAAGCTCCCAAGTAGCCTCTCTCAAGCCTCTCTCAAGCCTTTTGAAGCACACTTCCATGTAAGGGTTTATTTCTTCCTTTATTATTTTTGTCCAATTCTTTTTAAGTTGTCATGCCCTTTTAATTTAAATTATAAATGTTGGGGTGTGGTTTTGAACCTCTCCCATACTTCCATGTTTATGTTTTTATTATGGGATACCCCTTTCTCTCTCATTAAATGCCTCCCATATACACCCGTTACTATGCCGGAATTCCGAAAGGAATTTCTCTCTCCTATTTTACATTCAAGCAATTATTTTGTATCATGACTCTAAATTTCATTACAATTTTTGGGACAGGTATCTATATGACCCCCTTAATGTTTATTTCATGTACATATGATGTGACACCCCTTTCTCTATCATCAACCATTTTTATGAATTCTTACGCCACGCCGTTACACTACCGAAATTGCACCGATATTCCAAGCCAATGTCATTGTGTAGTGAATACCATGTCCATTTTTCAATCAAGGGTATTCACCTTTATGAACATTTACATATTTATTATAAAGTTTCATGTATTAATTCCAATTCCTTTATTGTAGAATAAATGATTATATTTTATGAATCCATGTTATATGATCCATGTGACACACTTCTGCGTGAAATGAAATGTTTAAGAAGTGAGCACCCTTTTAAAACTCCAATGCATTGGGTAAATTATAGTATGACTATACATCATTTGAAATGGGTGTTGAATCATGATAATTCAAGGGAAACAATGTTTTACTCATGCTTCATGTGCAATGAGGATTTACTCATGCTCCATGTGCAATGATCCATGGCTCATGCTAATTCCATGTTAAGTGATGTTTCCACATTTCCATGTTATGATTATCATGCTTTATCATTCCTTTATGTTTATGATTCTCTTGTGATATATTGATATGACTATTGTATAACATGTATTTTATTCCTCATGTTATTCCATTATTATTCCCTTACTGGGCTTTATATCTCACCCTTTTCTTATGCATGTCCTCAGGTTATCCCATGCATTGCTAAGTACGAGGGAATGTAGTGGTCATGTAAAATATTTTTTCATTAAAGATGTTGTATTTCATGTTTTAAGTTTTTATGTAATGTTCCTATATCCCCAAATACACTATACTGTGCGATCTTGTATGTTCTATCAATTGATGGTTTAATGTAATAAATCAAGTATAAGTTTGAAATAAAAAAGAAATGTCGTCATAATTAAAGCTAGAAATTTATAACCTCATACACCATATTGGGAAGGGTAATTGTTATTGGAATAACACAAGCTTGAAGAAAAACTTCAGAAGCTGATAGTTGATTCATCATGGTCTAAGTAGGTTTCCCCTCTTTTACCCCCATAAGATTTGAAAAATTGAAGAGGTCCCAGATGAGAAAAAAAGTACAATATCATCTAGAAAAGTCAAGAGTTGTTGCTGATAATATTGTAAGATGTTTATTTATTAATGTTAAATCAACTCTCTATATATTTTGATTCATTAGTTTTTTTCAAATATTCCTTTTAGGATTCTTTTATGGAGAATAGCACACATGGAGTCTAAATTACTGAGGGTGGTTATGATATTTTAGCTACATCATTGGGAAATCCCAAACACTCCGATCGTGTACAAGGATACACAGAATGTGAATTGGTAAAAAAAGTGTTCCCACATTAATAAGCTTCTCAAAATGAGATATTTTATAAACATATATAATCATTGGAAGCCAATTTTTCTGATATTTAAGTGACAATGGATGATAGGATCAGAGCTTCAATATAGATGATATTTACAAACTTGAAAGGATAGTTTCAGCCTACTGATCCAACTACTCCAACTCCACTAGTAGATCCCACTCATCCTCCTTATCCTACTCATACATCTATGTTTTGAATATCCACTCCTTCTTATCATACCCCAACACCCCTTCCTCCAAATCTTCCATGTTACTGTGTGTTACATGTTGATGATCCTCATCATATTATTTCATATGGGATGATATATTATATCAGTGATACTATTAATCATAACCAAATTAGGATAGATCATTATAGGGTCACTGTATAGGATATTATACATATATCAGAAAAAATAACATGTCCTACTTAACAAGTATTTAGTTTTTTATAGAGTATTGTTCTTTCTTTATCTAGTCCATCTAGACCACATTGACATATTAACGTAGAGGTATGTATATATATTATATTATATTTCTTTTTTTATTAAATTTGTTTTCTCATTTTAATGTTTATATATTTTTTATTTTTTATAAGAATACTTTAAAGGAAGTGAAATATTGTATAGTAATAAAAAAATTCTAAGTTTCATGAATTCAGATATAGATTCAATAAGTTTTGATCGATTGTCAAGATACTCATAAATTTTAAGGGGAGTATATTAGATTCCAAGTGATGATGGAGTTTCTCTGTGTGTGATGATTGTATGGATTTTGAGAATTTATATCTTAGAGGTTATAACTAGAGATCAATTGATAGTAAACATGATGACTTTTTTCCATATTAGTTGGTTAAAAATTTATTTCATTCCTTTAATTTAATCAAAATTTATTATTATGACTACTTTGTATTAGTTGTCTATATAAACATATGGTACAGCATGAAAAGATAGATCTATATGTATTTATGGACTAATAGATTATTTCTACTATTGCATTGATAATGACCAATTCAAAAAGAGCGGTTTATTTTGCTGAAAGATTTCAAAAGAATGTCACCAATCAGTGTTGGATGTTTCCATATCATAAAGGGTATGTGTGATATATTTTTTCACACAAGGTGTTATATTTCACTTAGAATATTAATAGCTCATATTTAATTTTATTTTATATTAGTGGTCAATGGATGTTGGGTTTTTTGTCCAAGATAGAATTCATTTTATTGGTTATGCTCTATCCATAATGATGTGAGAGAAAATTTTAAGAATGTATTGAACACATAACTTTTCTTATCTTAATAATTTTTTATATTATAATGAATAAAATATTTTAAAATTCTATTATTTTTAAACGAGGAATAGAATTTATTCAGAGAGAAGTCAAGAAAGAAGTGATGTAAGATCATTTATTTAAAATATAAGGTGAATTTTTATATATAATTACTAAATTATCAATATATTAATTAAAAAATTTATTCTTAATTAAAATCTCTTTTAATTAGTTTCATAAACAATAAGGTGGAACATAATGTGTATATTATGTTATAGTATTAATGTATGAAATAATTTCAATTGGGAAAGTTACAAAGTTTCATAATGTTAAATATATATTATAAAAATTTCTATATATTAAATTTGTGTTATTTAAAATTCATATTAAATGATTTCTGTATTATTTTTTAATTTCATTTTAGATGCATGGTCATATAGTTCTAAGGATTTGAGAAATTAAGAAACTTAATGGTAAAATAATTTTATAAGTTTGATTTCTATTTATTTTATTTGAAATGTCAATTGTATATGTCTCTTCTAGTTTTTATAGCTCTTTTTTTATTTCTAGTTCCCACCCTTTGGTCTTTTTTTGGATTCTACTATGGTGGAGGATGAATAAATGTACAATTTTTTAAAAAAAATTCCACATCAGTTATTGGATAAATGATGTGAATTAAAATATACATTTCATTTTTCAGATAGGTTATCCAATAACAGATGTGAAAAATATAAGCGTTATTTTTCACATTAGTTATTAAATAACCGGTGTTAAAAAATTGTTTTCACATCAATTATAGTATAACCGATGGGAAAACTAATTCAAAATTTAAAATTTATAAAGTTTATTTTTTCTTAACTGATGAAAAAAATTATTTTACTACATTCCCTCTAATAAAATCCCTTAATATCCAATGTTAAAAATCATAAAAAGGTGATGTGAAAAACAATTTATGTAGTATTAATAAACATGCATCCAATCTCTCAGAATCAAATCAACAGATTATCCCAAATTCAACCCATATCATAATCGATGGTTCTATCATAGAATCCCAAAATTCATATCCTAATGCATCTCTCCATCACACGCATCAATTGCTTCCATATCATCTGGACCTCCCAACCCAAATAACACATCATCCATCACAGGATCACATCACATCTGGGCCTCCCATACCCATATCAAAATGATATTATCAATAGAACAATAAAAAAATATGAGGAACAAATAAGAATTACACATAATAAAATTGGACACAAAAAACAATTAATTAATCTTTCAAATGAAAATAATCCCTCACTTCTCACAAAATAAGGCACTCAACCTTCTCAAGAATATGGTAAAATCATACCCAAACTACTATATTAATCATAAAAAAAGTTCTTATTCCATCTTGAGAAAACTAATTTTTTACTCATATGGTGCAGTAAGGGGCATCATAAGGATCCAAGATATAAGAATTTGTCCACGGAAAAACCAACTCTTATAATTCATTCTGGTATCAAAAAATATAGAGAAGTTACATTCATATTTAACATGATTTTTTGTTATTATTAACAATTATTATCAAGATTAACGTTCAATAACCAATTTTATCATCTCATGTAATAACCAATTCAATTAAACTTGCATATTTGCATCAATTTTATTATTATCAAATTAAAACAAACACCAGATTAAAACATGCATCTCCTTTAATTTCATAAGACAATTAATTATCAATTAATTCCATATTTTTATTCTGTACCAATTTCAAAATTCTAATCCAATCATAATAACATTACAAAAAATCATATCATATATATCACACAATATAGAAGTATAAGATGAAAACGAATCTTTAGGTATAAACAATCATCAGGTGATTGTTAAACAATTTTTTATTTATCTGGATAAAATAATTATTATGTTAATTAAAATTCTATTCAAATGGTAAAACCACGATTAATTTAATATTTCTCATAAATAAATATAGAAGCTGCAAATCTCATACCTCAATGGAGTCAACGTTCATCACATGAGAACAAAATAATGTTGAGGATCCCGATAACCTCTTCCACAAGAATATACACCAATATAAGGACTCCATGTCCCAACCACACACAAAAAATCAAGGAAACCCCATTAGAAGAGTAGGAGATTATCCATTATCAAATGGAATGGATAAAGTTTAGAAATAGGTACAAAATGGGAAAAAAATATATGAAATGGAGGTATAGCTCACTCTATATCACCACTAATCAAAAATGGAATCCATGGATTATCCCCCATCTAAAGAATGACAAGACATTAGATGGAAGACTAGTTGGCCACCTTGAAATGAGAGGAAACATATGGTTTGTAGAAAATCTTGATCACTTCTATTTTTATAAATGCATTCCACCGGGGATTTACATGGCATGTAATTCTTAGACACCGTGTAATCTTTGGGTTTTTGATCTCGCCAAAAAATTAACTCAAACCTTTTAATATTGAATATTTAAATTACAAGAAGCACCAAATGAATCATCATTAAAAATATATTACCTCCACAAAAAATTTTGTTAAATCCTCTTACATGTTATTATTTCTCCCAGCTTCTAGGTTTTGTCATCCAAACCCCTCCAAAATCACTCTAAGACTACATAAAACACAATGATCTTTGAAAAAATGAAAATCATTAGAATAGATGGATCAGGGCCGTAACATTAGATTCATATAAAAATATACTAATCCTAAATAATCTAAAACCAACCTAGATATAAAACAAAAATGGGTCATATGAATTTCCACCATGTGAGATACCTCTCAAAGGCCTCACCATCATAGGATATCAACTACATCAGTCAAATAAATCATGCACAAAAACATGAAACTGAAACAAACATCTCCTATACACTCTCTTGGGGGATATTCGACTAAAAATAGAGTAACAAAACAATAATAAACAAGATGAAACCGCCATATAAATTTAAAATTTCAACATCCACAAAACGAAATTTGTTACAAATATAAGGCCTTATACTAAAACATTACATAATATTGAGTTATGTCAAGAATTAAAATTTACAATCTTATCGGGTTTTGAGTTTTAGATAATTAGTCCATGACTATTACATTACATCTCAAATATTATAATGTATACACTTATACTCTATCCAATTTTTTCCACAATAAAAAAACTCATTGACTAAAAGAGAAATTATTTTCTTATAAATATATTTTTAAATACTTCCTTTAACTTACCCTTCCATGTACCCTATGAAAAAAAATTTCAAAACATGTGATGAGAATAAAAATATTATTATGTGATATAAAATAATGTATGAGAACATTAGTCCCTAAATACATACAAATAAATGAAATCAGACATTTCAATCATAAAACATGAGCACTTTAACATGCCTCATTAAATCATATTATTAATGGAAAATTCATTAAAATCATAAATCATATAGGTAAATTATGGAATCCATAACATACTTACATTGTATATTTATTAGTAACATAAGGAGTAATATCCGGAATACCAATTAGAGTATATTCCCTAAATACCTTAGGAGACACATTAACATTTACCTTTGTCATGTTACCCAATGCATTGGAGAGCTATATTAGGCTCACCTACCCTTGGTTTATCATTGAACCACCCGTATACTTAAACAATTCCCAAGAATCAAAACATAACCACAACACCTAAAACAAGCATAAAGGAAAGATATCTTTTCCACATTGTAATCACAATATATAATTTCAAGATATTGACCTAATAAATATTTTATCAAAACCATTTTCAATAAAAAAATATGTAAAAAAGGTATATGGTATTTATTTTACTTTTAAAATAATTACTACTTGTTAGGGAATCCTAATAACAAATAATGCTTATGGAGACATAAAGATGATTATCACCGCGTATGTTAAAAAGAAACATTCCCTTTTCATTTTTTAAAACACTTCATATAAAAGGATTCCTTTTGAAAATGATTAAATTAAATTAATAGAAATAGGTTATAATTATAACCTGTATAAAATAAGGTGGTGTATAACACGAAAAAAATGCCTCAATGAAAGGATATTTAGACAAAGTCCCTTACTTTGAATCTGACTTGTCTCTTCATTCTTTATATTCCTGACAAATAAATATAAGTTAATTTTTACATGAATTAGAACCATTTTAAATTTTATTTCTCATTTTATATTAATTATCATCATGTTATAAAATTACATAATTATTTAAGTTCATATCATTATTTTTGTCCATATTCCGTACTTAAGTCAAAAATCAATGTTTTTTATGTAAATTGACCAAATAGTCAAAAGTATTTCATCCCCAAAATATTTTTCATGATTTATGTCTCATATATATTCATTATACATGTATTTATATCTTTTATATATGTATTTATAATAGTCCATAACACTTAGAGATAGGAAATGTAATTCACCGTTCATGAAGACGGTAAGTCGTACGTAAGCATAGACAATACATTGATTTCCTTTTCATCTATATATGAATGAAACCTAACTGATACATTGGAATATTATAATTCCTGTTTTATATCATATTTTATATATTATATATAATTTCATTAACTATTTCCTTTATACATTCAATGTATGGCATGAATGAGTATTATCATATTGAAGGGGTAGTAGTCCAGACTTCCTCAAATGAAATTATAATATTTACACATTATAGAAAGCATAATGGTATGTTCTAAATGAAAAATAAAGAATAAAATACACAATATAAATAAAATATATATCACACATAAACATATTTCCATCATAATGGCCACCATGAGAGGTTGTAGGAGAAAATTTAACAATTATTATTTCATGAGGTAGTAGTTCATCGTCTATAGAAACAGTATGTTCATATCCATTAGATAGTGTTATTTGTATGTGTAGTTTGAATAATTATCGTAAAAAATCCTATTATATTTATGAAACTAGTTTTTTTTGTATTATATGAATTAGAATAACATATGTAGTGTAGAACGAAAATAATTTTAAGGAACATGAGAGAAGACATTGCATCTAAATAGGGAAACTTCCATTGATTTGAGTCAAAAGACATTATTGAATTGTCCTCTCCACAAGGTAAGGCTTGTGGGAGGAAAGGAATATGTTTGGAAATTGTTTTAGTTGAATTTGGAAGCGCCAAGGAGCTTGAGATGTGGCAGTATATGGGTAGAGGTGGTGGCCTTTTGTAAGATGGAGGAGGGGCACTTTATGAACGTATTGAAATATTATTTTTATTATAAATTTATTTTTTATTTAATAAGGTCTCAAACTCATTTATTTGAAATATTATTTTTTGGGTCCAAAACTCTCAAATAAATTGTTTTAGACAAGTTTGGGTTATAAAAGTAACCTTGTCTTTTAGCATTAACCCATAGTTATAACATTAACTATTACCATGTCTTCATGTATTTTCATAATATATGGTAACTATATTTACAGTAAAATGCCGAGAGAACCCTAAGTGGATAATTAATAACATTTATCATATTATATATTCTAGTTGTCATAATTTTATATTTTGAAGACAATTATATCATTTAATAAAATAGTATTTGTTTTAAATACTCATTTATGTCAATTTTCACACTATAATGTAATTGATTGTTTTTAAAAGACATAACAACTTGATAACATTGAAAAAAATGATCTAAATCAATGATAATATGTCAATAGACTCCAAAAATCTATTGGATGTCATAAAAATAAAAAAAATACATTTATTTTAATATATATATTATTATTTATTTGAATATTTCAACAATGAAGCAATCACTAAATCATCATTGTGTCATAATTAAATTCATTTATTTAATTTATAAAAATTATAAATAAAATATCATTATGTAGGAAATGTTTTTTATTTATAATTAATATTTATATTCAAATAGATCACATATATAACCCCATATAAAAATTTATTTATTAAAAGATACATCTTTATTGTAAATTTTCTTTACTTTAAATTAATTATTTTAAAACGTCATTTTCACACCCAGGTGCCTCCCAAATTCCAGATGTTTGACTGCAGTATTTTAATGTTTGGATATATATCATACAATAGGATTAGGAATATTTTTATGGTAGTTTTATATTATTATAATATTATTTTTTATTGATATTTATTATATTTACCCTTTAACGATTGTAATTAAAATAATTTTGTAAGTGGCTATTCATAATGTCCAAAAATAAAAGCTACCTATTTACTCAATTTGAACATTATGATATGAAATATGGAATCCATTTTTCCAAATTCAAAACACATTATTTTCAGAAATCAATTTAAAATTAATTTCCACTGTCAAAACCAAAAAGTGTGTTTTAAGAAATAAAATCTACCAAAATATTGACATGTCTTTATGTCCAATTATAATGTAAAATTACGTAAAATGTCCATAATTTAATTAAATGATAAAAACATAATTCATTTATACTTTAAAACAAATCAAAATGCCAATATAATTGTATTAATAAATTAGATAAAAACACAATTTTGATTTCAAATGAAGTATATTTAACTATTCATTAAAAATTGAACTTTTTTATAAAATTACATAAATTTTTATCCAATTTATATTGTGGTGTCCTAATTCTATAGGAGAATTATTTATTTTTAAATAGGAAATATAAATGTTACATAAACTAAATTTAAATATGGTTCTCTATTAGAAATCAGTAAAACAATATTTTTAGAAAAACACTTCTTTTATCGAAAATTTTGAATTTCCTCTTATATTATATCTAGAAAAAAAAAGATGAATTTAAAAAAAGTCATTGAATATATATGTTATATATTTTCATTAAAAAAATCCATAAATATTCATATGATTTTATAAATAAAATTATTCTCTTTTTAAATAGTTTTTTTTAAAATAATATCCTTTATATTCCATTGGTTTTTATTTCCATTTATAAAAAAATTGGTAATGAATGAATTATTAATTAACCATGTTTAAAACATATTTAAAATTTCAGTTGATACTATTCATTTATGCCATTCCAAAATATAGTCATTAACTAACATTTGAAATAATAATAATAATATTGTATTATTTTTCAATATAACACGAAGTTGTGGGAAAAATAAGATTTCAGAGAAACTTGTTATTGTGTGATGAGTATGTTATCGGAAAAAGAGTCCCCTATAACATAAAATTAATATCTTATTCAAAAATATTAAATGAAAATAAAAATTATTATTCTATAAATACCTAGGTCATTACATCATTCTCTCTTTTGGAAAATTCATTGTCACAATTTAAAAATTCGGCTTAGAAACATCATTGAAAATTCCACATCGGAAAAAGAGTCAAAAAAATCACATTAAATGAAAGAAGGAGATTTACGAAGGTCACCTGATATAACATATACTAGGATCCCATATAGGAAAACATGGATATGGAAGAAACATTAACTATAAAATTTTAATGGAGACAGATCGAAAAGACGATCAAGAGAAAGTTATCTTCCAGAAATCCATAAAATTTTTACGGGTTATAAGGTCCTTGAGTCCCCAATAGGAAAAGTAAATAGACAGAATGGTTAGTATGAGATTAGATAATCCCCAAAAAGGATAATCCTTTTAAAAAATAAAACTCTTAATCTCAAAATTTCAACAAACATTACCCAAATTCCAACAAAGTCCATTTAATACACAATTGTCCATGAAATTATTCAATATTATCCAAACTAAGATTGAAATAAAAAACAAAGAAGTTTTTAATCACATATTCTTCCACAATAAATATTTAACATATATCTTTAAATAACATCGACTATTCCTAAGGTATCATAAAAAAAATTACTAACCAAATAAAAAATTCTCGAAGATAGGTTAATAATTTCATTAAATAACCCAAATCACTACAATTCTACAATGAAAACTCAAATTCATCCCAAATAAAATTCCATCATTAATCCTCAAATGAAACCCCATAGTATTAAATTTTTTAGGCATATATAGTTCCTAAAAGAGTGAATATCTTCCAAAATAACATTTATCACTTAATCACAAAATCATTTTCCTATTCTAAATATTCCCATTAGAAAAAATAGAAGTTTCAAAATCAACTAATTCTTGGTCCAGAAATTCATTTAACTAAAATGATAAGTCAATATAACAAAAAAACATTATGTAGGATAGTGGTAGGTGATGTGCCCTTGTAACCCTTCGGTTATGGGTTTGATTCCGAAGTGCATTTCGAATGTGATGGGTTTGTCACCCATCCTATGAGTTTTCCATTTTCTGAAATCATATAATTCTTATTACGTTCTCAAAAATAAGATAATTTCCTAAAAAATAACCATAACTTTCTTTATCCTCAATTGATATCTAATAAATTTCATTTTTTATTCCAAAAAGTAATATCTTATAATTTCCTCATATTCAAGGATCATATATAAAATGATGGTTCTTTATAAAAATTACTATAAAATAAAATATAATTAATCCTTTTTAAAAAAATATTATGTGTTACAAATACTTGAAGCCTTCCAATGTAATCCAATCATAAATACATTTAAACATAACACAATCCATAGATCCAGCAAAGCTCTTGAATTCCTAAAATTTAGACATCTTAATTATCCTTAATCCATGTTCTTCCATCTTACTCTTTTATACTTCTTTCCAACATAAAAAATCATGAATAATGTCCTAAGATTCATTAATGTCAAAATATGTCTTATAAAATAATCCATACCTTTTATAGATCATTTTCAGTTTCCTCATCTTTAATTGGAATGGAATTAGGTATTGGTAAACATATATTTTTATGGTCCTACTGATCCCATTCTTAAACCTTCTTCGTAGAACATTTATTTTCATAATGACCATGCTCACCACATTTAAAAAAAATCAATTGATCCCAGAGAAATAACTTCTTTCCTTTTATCGGAGTAAACCGAACACTTCCTTTTTCCTTGGAAATTTATTGCTTTATGACCTTCATTACAACATCTATAACATCTTCCCATACCTTTGAATAATTCCTCTATGCTTTTATTTCCACATCCATGACACATAGGTTTTTTAATAAACATACCATTTTTATTATTATTTGAACTTACATTGGGATTCATTTCAAACATATATATGGACTTATAATAATCACCAAGGATCATATGGTCAATCATGACTCTAGATATATGGATAAAAATAACACCAAGAGTTATCATTGCAACTCCCATTTCATTTGGTTTCTTGTTCAGAAAACTACCAGAGTATCATTATCATCAATTGATACTTTGGTTCCTAGTGGATCTAGAAATTTACTCTAAAACCAAAAAGGTTCAGTATGAGTATGTCTATAGAATCATCATATTCTATATTATGAGAAGGGTAAACACTAAGATATACTTATTCATGTTATATTAAACTCATTCAATTTATCCAAAATAACTATGACTCTTTCTAATATGCTAACCATTAGGGTTATGTCACATATGCTTAAATAACACCATAACCTATAAAGTTATCTAAAATGACCATTGATACCAACTATAATGCCCCATACTTAAACATTACATAATATTGAGTTATGTTAGGAATACACATTTATGACTTTTTCAAGTTTATAGTTCTAGAGAATTATCCCATAAATAATACCTAAAATCTCAAATATAAAAAATTAGGCACTTATACTCTATCCAAATTTTGTGACAATAATAAATCTCCTTGATTAAAAAAATTATTTATTGATAAAAATATTATTGAATTCTTATTTTATATTATCCTTCCTTATACCCTATTAAAAAAAATTCAAAAACATAGTATGATCATTAAAATCTCAGTAAGGGACATAAAATAAGGAAAGAAAACATTAGTCCATGAAGACATACAAATCAACGAAATCATACTTTTCAATCATAAAACATAATCTCATTAGCATACCTCATGATATCCAAAGAATTGTGAATAACTCATAGAAATCATAAATCATAAATGTTAATTTTAGTATCCATAACATACTTATATTGTAACTTTCACAGCTACATAGGGATTTATGTTTGCAAAACCCGTCATAGTAAATTCCATAAATCTCTTAGGAGAAACATTAGAAATTTCCTCTGTCATGTTTCCCAAGGAATTAGAGAGCTATCTCTACCTCACCCACCCATGGTAAATCATGAAACCACCCATATTTGTAAATAATGCCTAATAACCATTACATAGTCATAACACATAAAACATTCATAAATGAAAAGTCATATTTCCACATTGAAATCACAATATATCATTTCAAGATATTGACATAATAAATGTTTTATCATAACCATTTTCAGTACTAAAACACGTAAATATGATTTTATGGTATTTATTTTCCTTTTAAAGTCATTATGAATTGATATGGAAGAAAAATATCAAATAATGCTGGGGATGGAGGAAAGGGATTTGTCGCCGTGTACAATAAAAAGAATATTTTCTCTTGTCGTTTAATGAAACGCCTCATAAAAAATAGTCCTTTTGAAAATAGTTGAATTAAATTAAAAGAAAAATACATTAATTATACACTGAATAAATTGAGGTGGTGTATAACATGAAAATATGACTCAATTTAAGGATATTAAGATGAAGACCATTACCTTGTGTCTGACTTGTCTCGTTCATTCTTTATATTTCTGAATATTAAACATAAGTCAATTTATACTTTATTAAGATATTTTTTCAATTTTATTACTCATTTTATATAACTTATCATCATGTTATAAAAATTACATAATTTTTTATGTTCATATCATTCGTTTTGTCGACATTCGGTACTTAAGTTGAAAATGAACAGGTTTTGATGTAAATTTTCCATGTAGTCAAAAGTCCATCATCACCAAAAAATTATTCAGAATTTAATTATCATATATATCTAGTATATATGTGTTCACATCCAGTAT
The DNA here is from genome assembly GCA_963277665.1 of Viscum album. Classification (NCBI taxonomy): domain Eukaryota; kingdom Viridiplantae; phylum Streptophyta; class Magnoliopsida; order Santalales; family Viscaceae; genus Viscum; species Viscum album. The sequence goes on along the minus strand of OY728132.1, from coordinate 22,566,605 downwards.
ATATTTATTTATAATTGTCCATAATATTTTGAGATAGGAAATGAGATGCACTATTCATGCAGACGGTTAGTCGTACGTACGCATGAATGCTACATTCATTTATTTTTCATATTTAAATGAATAAAAACACAATGATAAATAGGTATATTGTAATTCTAGAATAATTCATATATTTTATATACATTACATATTTTTATTAACTCCCTATTATATACATTCCATGTATGTCATGAACGTGTCATATCACTTTGAGGGTGCGGTAGTCTACACTTCTTCAAATGAAATTATCGTATTTACCCATTACGGAATGCCTAAAGGTATGTTTTAAAATAGAAAATAATAGATAAAATAAAAATATAATATATAGAATATATAAATATATTTCTATATTAATGGACACCTAGAGGTATGGTTGGGGAAAATTGAACAATCATCATTTTTTGAGGTAGTAGTTTGCCATCCATAGAAATAGTATGTTCATACCCATTAGATGGAGGTGTGTGTAAGTGTAGTTAAAATAAATCTCATAAAAATTATAGTGTGTTTGGGATATTGTTTTTTTTATGTAATAAATTAATAAGAAGAGCATAGGGAGTGGAGAAGGAAATTAAAAGGGAAGGAAATTGAGAGAATATGTTACCTCTAAATCTGGTAACTTCTTTTGATTTGAGACAAAAGGCATTATTGAATTGTATTCCACCCATGTTAAGGCTATTAGGAGGAAATTAGGGATGTAACGAGATTATTTAAGTATGAATTGGATTATACAAGGGTTTTGAGATGTGTCTATATATGGGTAGAGATGGTGGCTTTTTATAAGAAGGAGGAGGGGCACTTTAGGAAGGTATTGAAATATTATTTTATTATAAATTTATTTTAGGTTTTAAATGTAAAAAAATCATTTATTTAAAAGAAAATATGCCTTTGGGTTGAAAAAATATTAACCAATAGATTTAGAAATGTTTAGGGTAGAAAATTAACCTTATCTTTTAGCATTAACACTTTTTTAAAATCATTAACTCTAACCATGTATTCTTTCATTTTCATAATATATTGTCACTATATTTACTATAAAATGTCTTGAGAACAATAAGTGGATAATTAATGGAGTTTTTGAGATTATATATCTTAGTTGGAAGAATCATATCTTTTTAGGACTATTATATCATTTAATAAAATAGTATAGGTTTTCAAAACTCATTTATGTCAATTGTGACACTATAATGTTATTAATTTTTGTTAAAGTCATATAAACATGATTCCTTCAAACCCAAGGCATTACCACAAAGTTAATATATATATATATATCATCCAAAATAACTTGTATGGCATCAAAATAATCAAATTACATTAATATTAATATTTATAATATTATTTATTTGAATCTTTCAATAATGAATCAATCAATACATCATCATTGTGCCATTAAAAATTTTATTTATTAAATGTATAAAAATTATAAATAAAACATCACGACTTAGTAAATATATTTTTCTTTATAATGAATATTTATAGTCGAATAAATCACTTATATAACCCCGTATAATTGTTTTTATTAAAATATACAAGTTTATGTTATATTTCAATTTATTTTAAATTAATTCTTATAAAATGTCATTTTCACTCTTAAGTGGCTTTAAAATGCCCACTCTTCGGCCTAAAAAAGGTCATAGTCAGATATATATCATAAAATATGATAAGGATTCGTTTTATAGTAGTTTTATATTATCATAATATTATTTTTTGTCCTTATTTACCATATTTGTCCTTTAACAATGTTAAATAAAATAATGACTAAAGTTACTATTCATAATGTCCAAAAATAAAAGGTACAGACTTAAAAAATTTTAACGTTTTTATTACAAATATGGAATCCATTTTTCGCAATTCAAAAAACATAATTTGAACAATGTAATTTTAAATTAATTCCCATTTTCAAAATAGAAAATACGTGTTTTTAAGAAGTAAAATCTACTAAAATAGTGGCATGTTTTTATGTACAATTAAAATTTAAAATTACGTACAATGACCATAATTGTATTAAATGATAAAAAAAATTATACATTAAAATAAATTAAAATTTTAATAAACATGTATAAATAAATTAGCTGAAAATGCAGTTTTGAATTAAAATGCAGTAATTTTCACTATTCATTAAATAATGAGCTTTATCATAAAATTATTAAAAAAAACCCCCCAATGTAAATATTTGTGTCTCTCTTCTATAAAATAATATTATATTGTCAAATAGAACATATAAAGTGAAAAAAACTAAATTTAAATAGTGATTTCCATCAATAGGTGGTAAAACTATATTTTTAGAAAAATGCTTCTTTTATATGAAAATATGAATTTATTCTTATATAATATCTAGAAAATATTTAAGATAAACATAAAACATTGAATTAAATATATAACATTTATATATTTATTGAACATAAATACATAAATAGTGATATGATTTTATAAACACAATTTTTCTCTTTTTAAATAGGTTTTTATAAAAACACATCCTTTATATTCAATTGGTTTTTATTTCCATTTATGAAAAATTTATTATCCATTGAATCATTAATTAACCATGTGTAAACTATATTTCAAAATTTAGTTGATAATATTCTTTCCCATAATTCTAAAGGCTAGGAGATAACTACCATTTAATATAATAATAACATTATTTTATTTTTTCAATGTAACTCAAAGTAGTATGCAACGTATGATATTGTAGAAACTCATTGTAGCGTGTCGAGTAAGCTATCGAAAAATGTTTCCACTTTAACGTAAAATAAATACCTTATTCCTAGATATTAAAATAAAAGAAAAGTTATTATTAAATAAGTACATTGGTCATTACAACAAGAGAGATATAAACATCGAAATAATTGGAGGACTGAGTTTAAATCAGTGAGTCACAATCTTAGTTAATATCCTCTACGACACCATGTCACCATAAGACATGAAAAAACGAATAGTACAGCTTCACGAATCCTAATATTGGTTGTCATGGGTCTCCACAACACACTCATCAAATGTATCATCATCATTTATATAGATCTCACCCCAATCGTTGACATGATACTCAACCTGAAGATAACCACATACTTGTGGCATGTGAAAAAAAATCATTTATATAGATCTTCTAGGGGAAATCTACTCTATATTCCACAGCTCTAACATGATTTAACACCTTGAATAGACCAAAAAACATGGGAGAAATCTTACTCCTTTGACCAAACCTCCCCTGCCCATAAAGAAGAATCACCATCAAGAATACAAGGTCTTCGACATCGATCTCCAATGGTCTCCCCCTAGGATCGCCATAGAAATTTTGATGATCATACACTTCTTTTATCATTTTCAGAATTACCTAAAATATCTCTATCTTATTCTATAGTATCCCTTTCTTATGAATTAATTCATCTTTTACCTTAGTTTAGTATATTCTAGAAATGAATGGCCAGTCATACAAAGATTTAAATGGATCCAAATGAATGGTAGAGTGGAAAATATTATTGTAATAAAAATTGAAAAAAGTCAGGTTCCTCATCCATATACCTCCAAAATCTAGGAAATAAGAGTGAAATATTTTTTCAAGAGTTCAAATGGTTCTCTTTTTCTGACATTTTGTTTGCATATAAAAATAAGTGTTAAGGAATAACTATGTTCCGGAATCATGTTGAAAACCTATCCACACCATAGAGGTAAAATGAGAATACACATTAGATATAATCATCCTTATGATAATATCGAGCGGCACCACGTCCTCTAGATATTGCCTCTATAAAACTACCACTGAACATGACCCCTATATCATTTTTATGTAGGATGATTTGGATAAATGATCCCTATCACCCATATATAATCATTGCCTCCCTAAGCTCGAGGTAAATTGTTGACAAATTATATCAATATTTTCTCCCACATCCACTAGGGAACATATAATGGCTGGAGAAATCCAAAAGTAATGCAGTGCTCTGACTTTACATTCCGGTAGTCCAAACATTGATAAAAATGATCTAAAACTACATGCTGCATTCCAGTCCACCAAAAATAGCCTCTCATGGATTAGTACATCTTTTTCATGTTAAGATGTATTGAAAAAGTAAAACTATGGAAAATTACAAGAACCATCTCATGCATCACTGAAGGAATGAAAATACTTCCTCAAAATAATATATAGTGATTTCCATCATTAGACCAAGCATTATAGAAATCACAAAAAACAACTATGTCTCTTCTGACCTCCAACTCAAAATACCAAAATGGAACTCCTCTTCTAGCTTCACCATTGATGGATGAAATATCATCTAGAATAGACAACATGTACCCCTGACCTCTCCTATATCTCGATGAATCATAATGAGTTCATTTATCACTCTCTAAGAATACCTAGATTCATGAATGACATCACTAAATTGAATCCCGCTCAATGCATCGACTAAAAAAATTCACTTACCAAGTGTATGATATTTATTGAAGTCGCAATATACTTAGAATATCATCCACTAACACTAACACATATTCAATTAATGTTGGGAGATGACATACATCAGGTTCGTTTGATCGGTAAATACCACAAAACTATCACAGATGAGGTAATGTGTTCATAACTTCAAATAATAGACTACTGTTACCAAAACAATATAATGGGTGGAAAAGTTACACTCATGGGTATGTAACTTCGAAGACCTATAAGAAACTACTGATCTCTACTTATTTATAAAATATTCGAAACCACGATGAAATTTGTCATAAAAAACCTATAAATAATCTTTTTATACTGAATAATCGAGGACTACAGAGTTGAAATTCATATACTTTAGGGACTCAAATGCATATAGACATTGGTTAGTCCACAAGAATTATTGATCCATCAAGGTTAATGTTGTTAAAGGAGTCTCACCCTGATAGAAATATACAATGATCTTCCTGTAATAGCAGGCAATATTAATGAAATGATGCACCTTCTTAACCATCTTAGGGGATTCCTTAGACCCAACTACCTCTATCGTTGAATGGTCTATAACTAATCCTTGGTGGGATATCTCATTCCCTAAGAAACATACTTTGTGAGCATAAAAATCACACATCAAAAACTACACAAAGAGGTTCTCATGATGATGAACTCCCAAGAAAAAACATAGATACTATGTATGATCCTCCTTAGACACAAAGTACATAACAATGTCATCAATGAAAACCACCATGAACTTATCTAGGAACTCTCTGAACATTGTGTTCAACAAACCCATGAACACATCTGGATAATCCATCACACCTAATATCATCAAAATGAACTCACAACACAAATGGAGACAACATAAATCATTATTTTTGATATTAACATAATTCACCCTCATATAATGATATCTTGACTAATAATATGTATTCGATAATAATATTTCTCCATTAAAATGATCAATTAAATCATTATTCCATTGATAAAGATATAAGTTCATCACATTAACTTTCTTCAAGAGATGATAATCAATTAAAATCCTCAAACTACTATCATCATTCTTCACAAAAAAGGTGCACCAAAATGTGACACAATAAGATGAAAAAAACCATTATGAAACAAATAATCGATCTGTACTCACAAATCTCTCAACTCAAAAGGTTCCATCCTCTATAGATACATCAAAATAAGATACATTCCTGGTTATAGCTCAATACCAAACTCAATCTCCAACTGAGGGGGTAATTCTAAAACATACTATGGAAATAAATCATGGTACTCTTATAATACCATAGGAAACACTGATTGTTGAACCAACGATGAGATCTTAATCAACTAGTCCATTAATAAAGACAGGGATGGAACATGGATCTAAATGATATCAGGGTATCCATTTCTAACAAACACAATTTTCTCTCTATTATCACCGTAAAACACAACCAAGATCCTAAAGAATCCTATGATATCCTATACAGAATTAACCCATTTCATGTAAATGAGGATTTCATATACCGGAATCCATTAACATAGTAAATATCCTAAGAGTGGTGTTTCCCCAAAATTTGATTGCAATATCTACGTACATCACACACATCAGCTTGTCCTTCAACTAGTTTATCCAATTCCAAGGTAACTGAAATCCTCTCTACATCATGACCCAAAGAATGGATGAGAGAAGTTGATATGATAAAGTTTCACTACATGATTAAAAAATAATGTACCCTTGTAGAAAATGAGAAAATAATACCAAGAATTACCTCTAGATCACCTAGAACTGCTATTTCTAAATCATTTAGCTGATAAATACCTTACCTTTGGACTCACAGACCATATTGATGACGACCTTCATGACCACAATCTTCTATTTGAGGAATTTTATCATCTTAGTGTCATATTTTTTCGAGTCCAATCTCTTCTATATTGATCTTAGACAAGAAAACTCTACTATTGTTTCCTTTTCTAAAACTGCCACAATAGAGGAACCTGATGCTGAACACCTTGAAGGCCCTGACTACTCAGAAACATCAGAAACATTCATCACTTATTACCTTGCCTCTATAAAGAAAATAGGTGTATTGTCTATTGTAATAGGTCAGAGAGCCACTTAACCTAGATATATGAGTTGATGAGGGCTAGGGCCTACCCTATGATTTCATGTATATCTTTTATCAATACAACTAGAAACCCCATGCCATATCTATAGTTTGTGGGAAATCATGAAGATACCACTCTCATGAAGATCTGGTTAAGACTAGTGTCTTATTGATAACCAAATCTCCCACAATTATTTCAAGATAAACATTAACCATTACTTTACTAACATGGAATTGGATATATGGATGAAAATCCTCCACAAAATGACTCACCCTGGATTCCTTATCATGAAATATTCTTGAATCATATCTTATAAGGGTCTTGAAATGGATCCCAATGTCCTTTACACTGGAACTCCCCTTCTGAAGGGTAATTATATCGTTGGGACTAGATTCTTTTTCAATTAAAAAAATAAACACTACTCAGTACTATTCTTCAAACATTTCACATGATATTACTTACTCCTCAAGATTTATGAGTAATAAGAACCACCAATGCCTCACTAATTCATGCATCATTGTCGTTACCAATGAAACCCATTTCCCAATCCAATCTTGGTTGATAATTAAATTTATCTCATCCACATCTAAATAGTATTATGTGACTGAATCTAATGCATTTTAATCATACTTCTGCAGAATATGGCACTGAATATCTCAATGTGTCATTCTCTTAGTGTCATTGTCACCGAACTCTACATTATGGTGATATTGTCTCACATTCTTCTAAAATTATTCACCATGAACCTGATGTGGTCGCCAAAATGGAGCCGTTACTATAAAGAGAACAATCTATTAGATATTTTAAATATAGAATATGGAATATTTAACACAAATTAATGTATTATTTTAATATCTTGTTTTAGTTTTTAACATATCCCAAGGTCTACACATTACCAAAAAAAGGAGAAAATAATATTCATGAAATCTTATTTCTTAGGTTTCCACCTAGTAACATGTATCACTTCATTTAGTATGCTCAGTAAACATAATGTTCATTGAATTAGATCACATGGGGACTTAAATACTGGTTTCTTAATTGGTGTCTCATGTTCACTTCACTTACTAAACATAGCTGAAATTGTTTAGCTACCAACCCAAGAAACCTCACTTGTTCCTAAATCCAAACTCTATCCTATCCCATAACCTAATCCTTTGATACAATGATTCATTACCCCCTCCTATTGATGTTCCACAATCTGGGGATATAGTTGGTGACTATCACTTTCCTTATTCCAATAGTCCTTGAGATAATGACTAGCATTGTGGTATACTAAACATTATTTTGGTAGGCAATAGTATCTATGACAATCATGAAAAAGGTGGGATAATAAGAATTCTAAAACAAAAAATTATTGAATATATATATATATATATATATATATTATGTGAATACACGTGATATAATAAAATAATATAACAATTGATTTGAAAACAACAAACACTAAATGGTAAATATGACACCAACTATAAAGCCCAAACATATCCTCCAAAACCCCAAGCTATTAATATTGAGCTAGATCACCAACCAGATATAGTGACTTCAATAACATTATATATATAGATAGGGTTATAATAATAGTATACTTAGTAGGATAATCCCTAGATCCTCTCATGAAAAAGATTATTAAAGAACCCAAAGTATAGTGGAGAAAAGAAAAAAATAACATCTCACATAAACAGGTGTATTGTGTTCGAAGAGTTACCTTGGATATCTCCCACAATATATCTCATACAAAGGAGAAAATAATATAATTATGAAATATTAAGGGAACCCCACTCTTGCTTACCCATGGGTTTGGTTTTTCTCAACAATTTCGCACATCTTGAGCCATAACTCTCCAAAAGTATTTCAATCCAAATACACATGGGAAAGGCATAACAACATGCACCATATGCATCAACTCATAAAAAAATCTCATATCACATATTTTTATATAGAATCCAAGTATTTTCTCGGATATAACATTGTTTGTATGACGTATTTCAAACATCGTTTATATACCTCATGTAATCTCATCTCATACACTGAGTATGTACCTCAAACCATCATAGCCTATACTACTCAATCTGGTAATAATACTCTATATACTATATCTATTTATACATGTGTGTGAAATAATAACAAGAAATCATATCCCTCTACATACATATATAGTGAAACTAACTACCATGCCTACCAAGACATGTAACTACCTAGAGAATAGTACAAGACTTGAGGGGTTAGTCATCCAACAATCCTCAATATGGATGCTGGGAAAAACACCTTCCACATTTCGATTGGGTGTTCTTTTACCTAACATCCATGGATGGGAATAATATGAAATCCTAGAATATTGATGATTTAATGTATCTCATAACCACTATATGGGAATAACCTAGTCTTTGAATCAACAACATCAAAATTTTCTCAGACTCTCATCTACCACTTATAAGATGATATGTCCCATCAACACACAATTATTTAAAAGAGAGACATTAATTAATTCTTTTCTTTTTTTATCAATTACATATTATAATTAATCCAATATAAATCAATTGAAAAATGATATTACTCTATATTAATTTTCATTGTTCATCAGAGCAGAATCCTTTCCATCCAGGAATAGTCCAAATAGAGTCCATCATTTATCATGATTAACATCCCCTTTGTTTTTACATTCCTATATCAACCAACCCCATTGTTTAAACATTTATGTAACATTATGAGATACAATTAATAAATAATGTACTCTATAAAAATCATCCTAATCTACCACCAAGTGGAAAACATTAAACCATGAACTATTATCAACCTAACATAGTTGAGAAAGGAATTTAGATAAAACAAGAAACATCACCATCAACCATTAAAAAGATTCATAAACTGGAATCCCATCTCATAGAATCACAAGACTAGGTAAGACCGGCTTCAACCAATTCCCTATTCTCCAATTTCATCTCTGACACCCACATGAATATCTTGACGCTTCTCTCCATTAAAGGTATCAAGTACATCCACATCGTTTGGGCCTCCAATACCACATACAATATTCTCCATCCCAGTATCACATCACATCTGGGCCTCCCTACCCCATATCATAAATTGTGTATCTATATCCCATGAAAAAATAAATAGGCAAATCAAGAATAATCAATCGCACAACTGGGCCCTAAAAATAGGGCATTCAAACATCACATGAAAACGATCTCTCTATGATAAAAAAAGGCACTTAACATTCTCCAGAAAATAGGAAAATCAAACAATAAAAATTATATTTATGGAACAACCAATCTTTATTCCATAGTGAATTCACCAATTAATTATTCAAAGGATCCCACTAAGGGAAACATAAGGCTACAATCTATATATTTATTTCAAAGGAAAAATATTCTCTTAGTATTCATTATGATTAAAAAAGACCTAACAAAATAATTATTAATTAACAGGAATTTTTATTATCATTAATTATAATTATCATGATTTAGGTTCACTAACTGATTTTATAATATCATGGAATAACCAATTCAATTAAACACGAAAATGTGCATCAATTTTTTTAACAATCCATTTATAAAAAACAATGGATTACAACATGCCTCTTCATGAATTTATTAAGTTAATTAATTATCAATTATTTATAGCTTTACATTTTTAGTAATTTCTACATGATTATCAAATAATAAGAACATACTGATGAATAATAGTATGGATATCACACTATTAAGAAAAACATTTTGGAAACTGCTATCACGGTATCTAGAAAAAACATGTGATCTCTAACCAATTCATTCTAAATATAGTTAAAATAATTATTAAGTTAATCACATTTCATCCAAAGTTGTAAAACATGGTCAATTTATGATTATAGGTAAATAATTAAGGATGTAATGAATTCCCTGCCTCAAAACAAAACAATGTTCGCCACACAAGAGTGGACCAATGTTTTGGATCCCGATCACCTACCCTATAATAATATTTAACCATCGAAGGATTTCATGGAATGAATGCCCAAAAAAATCTATGGAAATCCCATTAAAATAACAGGATATTATCCACCATTGAATGAAAAAAAGAAAAGGTATAAAACAAGAAAAAATGAAAAAAAATCACAATATGTAAAGGTAGTACTTTTATTGGATCACCACTGATTGAAGAATGAACCTAATGAATTATCATGGTTGAAATAATATCATAATGATGAAAGGGAGATTGGATGGGTGCCTAGAAATGAGAAAAACATAGAGGTTGGAGAATATACTGGCTGTTTCAAATTTTATAAAACCATTGAATAAGGGATTCACAAGGTGTGTAATTCCAACACATCACATAATAATCTTGTTTTAGACTCATTGAATTTTTTTCCTAGATCATTTAATCCAGAATATTGACACATTTTGAAGCACCCTATGAATCATCCTTAATAAGCCACAAACAACACTTACACATCATGAAAACCACTTACACATCATCTTTTCTCCTAGGTTCCATTTTTTAGTATCCAAACACCTCTATACTCACTATTTTCCTCCTCTAATAACAATGAACTTCAAAACCCTTAAAATAGTTAGACTGCAATAATTTGATCCCTTATAATTAATGCGATTATAGCTTTATTTAATCCCACATTAGTATGATTAATTATTGGTTTTCTAGGAAATATTTAATTATATAGGACACTTTTAAAATAATTCACTATGATTTATTAGTCATTTACCTATACAATCAAATGATGATTCATTTTCATTGCATAGTACAAGCATTATAGCATTTGAAAAATTGAATAAGAACTTGGTGTCCACAATTATTACGATTCCCCTAAATTTAGAATCATCTATTGTGATTATGTGTGACATAATTGAATATTATTTATGAAAAAAAGGTATATATTGTCCATTATATACTAAATTACCTCTAAAATTATATACATGATTTGGATGATAATTAAAAAAACTACAATATTGTGGATACAGAGATATTAGTCATGGAATGTTAGTTAAAAAATTTAGATATCTAATCCTTTATATGTTGGTGGTCTAAAGGAATAGTGACACCTTAAAGTATTTACTATTATTACAAAAATATATTTTGTTTTTTTTATTAACAAAAAATTAATATTTAGATACCATATCACTATAAAATTATTTTTTATGTGAAAATAGAATTTTTATGTTGATTAGAATTAATAAAATTATTTTAGGGAATTCGGATCAAATAATGCCATGATTATGGAGAAATATATGTATTGTATGAAAACCATATAATTTTTTATGAATTTTACTATCTAATTAATTATGAAGATAAGTTTTTTAATTATATAGGTTAAATATGATATTGACTATAAAAACAAAATGGTGTTGGTTTTTGAATTAGAATGGTATTAGTGAAAATTAAATATGTTATGTAATTTTACATAAAAGGTAATTCATTTTAAAAGATGAAGAATCATTTCACATGAGGATTAATCTAATGTCTATTCTCAAGTGAACATATTTGAATAATATTCATTGGTTTTTATTGGGATACATAGAACATCAAGGTGAAATGAGTACACATAGTAGTGACCATGTTGTGGTGATATATTAGTAAAAAAATTCAAATATAATAGAGTAGAAAGATTACATTATAGAACATTGATTTAACCATGTTATGGTTAAATATAAATAATAAAAAAAATATCTATATAGTGAAATACTAATAGAATATAAATAATAATTTCATTTCAAGGTGATTATTTCTTCAGATTATTAAGAAGTCAACATTATATTCTATGCTCTAGTGTTCTTTTAAAGTGAATTATGCATATAAATTTCAAAATATTAATTGAAAATGATTACATAGGTAAAAAAACATTTTTTATGTCCATGATTAGAAGGTTCATTCATCATTTTCTATATTTCACACTCCAATGATATGGTTTGTTTTATAATTGATGATGTTTTTTTAAAAACATAGAAAAGATATATGTAATTCATATTTCAAATATTAAAACATCTTGATAGATAAATACAACAAATAATTATTCATGATAGATTTTGGTTTTTCTTCTTATTGTATTTTTTTAATTAATTTGATTTTAGAGATCTGTATGACTGAAGAAAAGAACATTGTGGTAATGTATGGCATGTTATGGTTTCTATTGAGTTATATTTAAAGAGTATTGGATTATCTATTAATGAGGAAATAATATAATGGTATGACATGAATTTTATATGGATGATATATATCTATATTAAAAAATAACTTCATTTTATAAATAAAGATATTGAAATTTGGGGGAGATAGGTACAGATTATTGAGAAATTTCTCCAATTGATAAATAATAATTTCATAGAGATTAAAATGAATGAGTTATTTGAGTTCGAACATAAAACAATATTGATTAAAGTACCAAATTTATAGATTAATGGTTTAAAAATAATTTTTTACTTATTGAAGATTAATTGTAATAAAAATGAAACAAATAATTGTAAAATAGGTGATCTATTAGTGGTTGTGATTGTAATCAAAACACATTATAATATATATGTTCAATTTAGTGATTTGAAAAAGTGAAAAAATTGTTCATTCTATCTTTGTGGAATTAGCATACAAATTAATGGTAATCCAAGTAAACATTATGTATACTTTGTGATTTTTTAATTTATTTATATTAATGAATAATATTATTGAATTATTATTTTATTACCGAGCCAAAGTACAAGATCTAAAAAGGGGTGAAATAATTAAATGGAAATTACCCAAAATCACCCAAACATACGGTGTCTTTATCATATTCTTAATAAATAGTATCAACCTATTGAGAATATGTTTTAATGATTTCTCTCTCATAGTGAAAAAATGGTAGCTATTGTGAATTAAAAATTATTTCAAAACATTGATGGAAATAAATTATCGAATATTGAATAACTAGATTCAATACTTTTTCTAACTTGTTAGAATTTATGTTTATGGTTTTTCGTGTATATGAATAATGCTAGATACATTAAAATAGGATATCTTGATAATAAATATAAAAAATAATTGGATGGGTACTAATAAGGGTATAATAACCTAGGTGAGTATTATCTAATAAAATATATACTTTAGTTATGTTATTTAAATACTTTAATATGGTATAGGGTAAAGTGTTAAGTATATATTAAATATACTTGAATGCTATGTAATGAAATATCCATGTTCTCTAAAACTAATATCGAGACTTCAAGGTGATACCCATAAAATTCATTGATATATTCCTTAATAGTTTTTTTAGGTTTTTAGATATATGTGTTGTAACATCTTTCCCCTCATCACTATCTTAAGAAGAGTCGGAGGAGTTGCTTGCCATAGGTGACATCACTAAGACACAAAAGGTATCAATAAAATTCTAAGGTACTCAAAAACATTTAGGGGATGATTTAACCTTTAAAATATAATCCACCAAGAAAACATAATCAATAAACATACAATATTCTATATAATTTAGGATTCTATAATATAACTAAAACATATACATTGAATTAAACAATATTAGAGTAAAAGAAGAAACCAAAAGACAATAATCCAAAAATACATCACTTAATAAGAACATCAAGACCACCAATTCCCAACCCACTCCAATATCCAAATCAACATACCTAAACCATGGTATTAAAGAAGAATTAATAAATAAATGAGATTCATTCCCTTGACCAGTGTCTAGATGGTTGACATCTTGAAATGAACCAAATTTCCTAATCACGAGGTGATTTAAACCTCAGTATGATTTTACCAAATACTAAATACTCACTCCACAAGGAATATTACTTATCATCACATTGTATATAAAATAGTTTTACAAGAAGATAAAACATTTTATAGTGAAACAATAAACAAGTTTCAAGGAAAGAATTTACAAATCATGAATCATTCATCAATTATTTGGCATACACATAACAATGAATCCACACAAAAACCCATGAATCCTCTAGTTGAAATTACATACTCATGAGATCTTTCTCATCAATCCACAAAGTTATCACAAGTTGACTTATACCATGTTCCTCAATGGCACACACCCCTTCCACATGGTGAAAACTATGAATGCATGCACACTAACCATGAATGAAAATTTACATGTAAAACTATTCAACATTTAAAAAATTAATTCATTAAATCATTTCAAAGAGCTGTTTTCCTTGCATAAAAGGACAATAATATTAAGAAATTTATTTTAAAATTATAAACAGCTTCCAAGAACCTACCATTTTGAAAAAAAATTATAGTCATAATCCAATTTGATTTCATAAAGAATCATATATGTATTTCACAAATACTTCACACAGGTCATTAAAATTAAACTAATATTACATGTTTTATGTTATGTAGATATGAGTTAGAAGCCATCTACCTCTCAACAGTTGGAAAAAATAAGAAACTATAATTATATCATATATATTAAATCACAAAATAGGTTCCCTTCACTATATCCAATAAGGTCACTTCAATATCGATATAGCACAACCAAGATCTATCCCCAACAGACTAGATATAGATTTCTAATATAGGGAAGGGTAATTGATATTTGAATATAAATAAATAATAATGATGAATAGGTTCCTACCAATGAATTTTGATCTACAGTGCACATAGATTTTTATAATAACTCCTTTCAATTTTAATGGGATCATCTATAAAGACAACAGAGAAAAATTATTTTGAGATATTCAGGGATAAAGTGATTAAATATGGTTTTTATATTTAATTTTGATTAGATTTAAAAAATTATAGGGATAATTCTATGATTAAATGTATGGCTACATTATTTGGAGAATGGGTCACCAATAATGTGGTTTTACTATATCATGTCCACACATCACATGAGTGGATCACACAGTTTGGATAACAGTTCATCAACTTTGATTTTCCTTTTGTTTTGAGTTTCATGGTTTCCCCTTGTCACTTATATAGTTTTTGAAAACTATACTCCAACTATACACCTTCCAGATAACCTCAAACAAGTGTTTTATGATTTTTTAGGGATAGTTCATGTTTTATAATAACATTTCAAAAAACATTCACCTACAAAACCACCAAAACTATTCTAAACCTCCCTAAACCCTTCAAAATTAACCCAAGTATTTTACAAGTTGATAGTACATAACTAAATGGTCACAGACATGGAACAAGGGGTGATACATGTGGGTAATTAGATAATTCTTTGATCATTTGAGTATTAAGAATCAAATCTTGATGAGATTTCTCACATACCTCAATAAAAATTATTAAGTTATTAAAGAAATAAATATGAGTACTTTATAACAAAAATTTATTAACTTTTTTTTGACATAACCCTACCATAACATACAATCATTAAAACATAATATGTCATTGTATATGAATAACCATTACACATCATAATAAATGACACCCCAAAACCTATAGTTTTAGTGTCTTTTAGAAATTTGATACATAAAAATATTATTTTATAAAAAAAATTTAAAAACCAATCCAAAACAATTTCCACAAATGATACCCCTCTAGAAATTTAGTATATAATACTATTATTTAATAAAATTTAATGGAAAAAAGGGTGATCTCAAGTGATTGTTATGGGGGAAAAATATAAGGGATACCAAATGAATTAACAAGGATGATAATAAAAAGGATCATAAGTGAGAATATGATCAATATGTGTGTTTGAGAACATAACCACAACCTCATGCCAAAAAATTATTGAACATGGATAATACACTAAATTTGATATATAACATGGGTATATAGTAATAAATAGAACAATTTCACACACATAATCATAGAAATTCATATTTTATATTAGGGATCACTTATATGACCATCATCACATAGTTAATGCCCATTTCCCATAACATAGCAGACTGTGATAAAATATAATGTCTCATAACATAAAATCTTATGAGAAATAATGATATACCATATTTATTGGACATATATATAATTATAGGTCAATAAATCATATAATAATAAACTATATATTAATATACATTCTTATGTGTATAATAATAATCCTAAATTCATCACAGTATGATAAAACCATGAGAATGAAATGGGTTTCATAATCACATAATATAGAGAATGAAAGTGAATTATTTTATTAAAAAATATCCCTAATAAAATATTGTACACATTAACAGATATTGATATAGATGAAAAAACTGTAGGATCTTATAAAATCATTTATAATATAAGAAGAAATATCATTTTCATTTTTTTGAATTTCTATAAAAAAATATACTGTAAATTAATTTTTTTAAGTATAATGATGTGAATAAAAATAATGTACCATCATCATGAAAACCATGAAAGTAGTATTCATAAATAAACTTTAAGAAAATAGTAGGAGAAAGTGACCTAGTTGTAAAACATAATATAATAAAGATAAAAATAATTAATATCAAATTTATTTTAAAGAAATTCATAACAATATGAATGATTCCTTAATAAAAAATTAATTACCAATAATTATATATAAAATGTTGTTGATAAAATTATAAATAATGTAAACATGATAAAAATATTCCTATTTAAATTCAATGATAAAAGATATTCCATTTATAAATTTTATTTTGTGGGAATTAACAATAAATTAGAGGAAATAGTAAGATGATATATAAACACACAACATAACCAAAGGAGAATAAAAAATTTGTGTTATTTGAAATATTGAAAGATATTATCCTAATTGAAATATATTAACTAACAATATCATTTCAGATGAATGATTAGTTGAGAAACACTTACATTTACTTTTTAATCTCATGAAAACACTTTAAACCAACATATAATAAAAAGATATATGTTAATCATTTATTTCATGACATTATTAAAAAAATTCATTTAATAATATTTTGTTATATAATTATATTACACATATATTAGTTGTTATTTATTTTCATTATCAAATATTAGTAATTTTGATTATTTCACAAAAGTATCTTAATGAAGATATTTAACCTCATTATTTGATAAAAATTTCAACAGAATATAATTATTCAGGGTATTATAATCCATATATTTAAATGATATAAACGTTCTAATGTTCCATTGATGGAAGGAAAGTGTAATATTAAGATGAATAGAATTCATGATGAGAAAGTCTCAGATAATTTACCAATAAGAATGAGTAACTTTGTAAAAACCATCCTTATTTATCACATCCCTAAAAAACATATTTATTATATAAATTACTCTTTAATTTAATATATATGTATATAATATTAACCTCTAGATACTCATTCATTATTGAAATAAAAATATAGAATCATTCATATAGGTGGTTGAACTGACCCAAACAAGAACATGTTATATAAATAAATGAGTAAGAGTATAGAGTTATATTATACAAATATAATTTTTATAGAAGAATAATGAAATTAACATAATATCATTAAAATATATAATTGTACTATAAAATAGAAGATATGATTTGAAATTGAAAAATAAGAACTAGATAACCACTTAAGTGAAATAACTATTTTATGTAACTAGTTCCTAGGGAATCAAGGATTTTTTCCTCCTACATGGGTTGATAAAAACCAAATCTATGATAAGAATTTATAAAATGTAATTTTTCGAGGTATTTAT
The DNA here is from genome assembly GCA_963277665.1 of Viscum album. NCBI lineage: Eukaryota > Viridiplantae > Streptophyta > Magnoliopsida > Santalales > Viscaceae > Viscum > Viscum album. Next base: position 22,548,490 of record OY728132.1, on the reverse strand, counting down.
CATAAAACCAAAGGAATTTTTTTCATTAAGGGAGTTATAGGAGGGTTATTAAATATATTATTTTAATTCGTAGTTCTACAAACACTATTTATATAATGTCTAAGAAATTTCATCACAAAAAGTGGGAAAATAATAGATATTGGTCATTAATCCCATCATTCGAATAATATAGCGATAATAATATGGATATTTTTTCAAATTATCCTTTAATATCAATGATTTTTACCTCATTTTAACCATATATTTATAATTCAATTTTTACCATTGTAGTATATTATTTCCACAAAAATAAAATTAATTGCATTATATTATTTTAATTTATTTATTTAAAATATAAAATCTATTTTCTAAAATTAAATTTTGGAATGTGATTAAAACTAATTATGATTTAAGTATTCAAAGGATACAAACAATTTTTTGAAAACTATATTATATGAATAAAATTTACCTTATTAATTTTTATTATGAAGATATGATCATTAGATGTATATTGAATTATCTTTTCATAAATTTATACAATAGATTTCAATAAATTACCTAAAACATATATGAGAAATTTAACCTTTTTATTAAAAAATTTATTAAAACAATGTGTTGAATTTAAAAAAAATTTATTTACAATGAATAATTAAAATCTTATTCCTTATATGAATTAAATATTTCTTGAATTTTTTTTATTTATTTTAATATTTATAAATTATTAATTTTCAATTAATTTTATTAAATTTAATCTATAAAATAAATTATAATATGTTATATACTAAAAATATTTTCTTTAAAAAAAAAATATTTCCAAAGATGAATTAGATTTTTTTATCATTCAAATAATATTTATTTTGTATTAGTTACATGTGAAATTTATTTTTAAACATATAATTTTCTTTTATTTGTAAAATATTTAATATAAATATTGAATATATATATACCCAAGGATTATATATCCCACATACTTATATCCAAAAATCCTATATCCAATATGCATATGATCATTACATTATACATTTTTTATCCTCATATACTTCTCTAAAATTTATTCACAGCATTTTTTTATCTCAAAATGCCTTCTATAATTCAAATTATTTTCTTATATTAGGTATTTTTAATTGATTTTGGGATATTAAAGGAAAATTATAACTATTAATGTTTTATATTTATGGAATATTTATTTAGTTGTTTTTTATTCCTCTTTTAATTTAATTAATTATGTTCCAAATTAGTTTCACATTTTTTGTTAATGATTATCATATATTGTAAAATATTATCAAAAAATTCATTTTTTATTATTTATTTGTTGATTTTAATTACACAATATATTTGATATATTAAAGGAATAAAAAAATTAAACTATTCATGTCATAATATATGGGAATGAATGAATTTGTTTTTATAGTAGGCAAGAAGATTATAGAGGTGGAAATAAAAACTATGAATTATCTCACCATGAAATATTCTCTAAATAAAGAAGGTGTTACCAAGGTTATTTTTATCCTATTATTTAATATTAAGAGTGGAAAAAAATTCTATGAAAAAATTTCAATCAAATGATTTTATTTATATAGATAGTGAAACTCATTACTATGTTCCCTAAAATGAATTAATATTAAGAAATTGAAACTGCACCTCTTATAAAATAATTCAAGAAGACATGTAATGTATATTTTTAATATGGAAAATGTAAATTAGACTCTAATGGTTAATTATATTTATATGAATATTAATTCCATGATATTAAAGATTGAAAAATTAGAAATATATAGCATATAGTTATTTTTAATCAATCTAAAAATAATGAAATATTTCATAAAAATAATAATGATCAAGAAGAATTAATATACATGAAGGTTTAACGTAAAAAATAATTTCATGATATTTAAGTTTAGAGGGATTATTAAAATGTAAGTAATACATTATTATGGACTAAAATACATATATAAAATAAACACATGATAAATTAATTTGTCAAAGGAAGAGACTAAAATAGCATAATTTTTAAAGTTTGAAAATTTTAAAAATGGATTTGATGATAAAAATTGCTACAAAATAAAGAAAATAGAAATATATACTCTTATAGTAAAATAAAAAACGTGGGTATTTTTGTAATAAATGATCAATTTATGGAGAAAATAGGAAAACTTGATGAACAAGTAAGAATGCCCACTCCCAATATGAATTCTAGAAAAGATCCATAATTTGAAATGTTTCCTCTAATAAGGAATGGTAAAAAGTATAATGTATCATTGATGATCCAGGAAAAAAAATTAGAATGAAAAAATGAAATCTTAATGTAAAGGATGGTTTAAAATTTTATAGAACCCAATAAAAACACAACTTTGGAGTTACAAACTCCTATATATAGTAAGAAAACAGAGCTCTAAAAATTATAAAAGGGTAAATTATCAATAAATGAATCTCCAATATGAAAATCAAGAAAATTATTTATTTTAAAGGATTTTTCACATCATCAATGTATACAAAATTATATACAAAAAAATTATATGAATGTAAGTGATCAAAAAGTGATGTTTAATTCCATTATTTCATAAAGGGACTTTATTTCCCATGTGTATTATTATTAATATATGAAATATATGAATATATAATTTTATTTTTAATCATGGAGGGAAATTATTTTATACATAAAGAGAATATATATCATTCCTAGAATCATTAAACAATAGAATCCAAGCAATGATGTATAAATTAAAAGAAAATTTGTAATCTTATTGGATGATATTATCATATCCTATAATGAAGAAGCTTCAATAACCAATCAAAAAAAATGAGGACACATACAAGATTTAATTGAGTATTATGGTTGAATTTACTATTAAAACATTTTATTAATAAGGTAAATTGATCCTTTATAATTTTTATTATTCCCATGTGATAGGAAATTAAAATTTATTAAAAATATAAATCTAAATAATGAAGGAACATTATATTTTAACAATGATATAGCACTATAAATCAAGGGAGCCACCATCAAATTTAACCATATGGCATGGATGTTCATCGGAAGATATACATTCATTGTGATTAAATTAAGTAATAAAAATGTAACTTAATTAAAATTAATTATAATTATTTACCGTTTTTCACTCTAAAAAAGATAAGAACATATTATAAAATCAATAAATTTTAACCATGAATTAACATTGGATAAATAAGTGATGAATTTTTTTTTCAAAATTTATTTTATTTATTAAAATCGATCTAGAGAAAACTTTTAAAGAATTAAAAGAACATAAATTACCCCAAATACAAAGATTTATTTAAAAAATTTATCTAAATACTTTTTAGAGATGATTTATATAGTTGTATGTTAACTAATACAACCAATATAATATTTATTTAACATGTAATATATCATTTCAATAGACAAATTTATTCATATATAAATGGTTTATTTGACAATAAATTAAATATAAATTACATTATTATGTCAATAAATATTTAAAAGTGGTTTAGAAGATGTGTGGAAAGAATATTATCATTTTCATATCCAACAGTGGTTAAAAATTATCAAATACAAAGTTGAAATCAAATCTTAGGATGAATGAAAAATTTAAATAATATTATTTTTAGGTAAATCTCAATATAAACATATTTTCAAGAGAATAATTTAAAAAAAATCAATATAAAAAACTATTGTTATTAAAAACGATATTCGAAAAAAATTTAGTATAAACAATAAAATGAATATTATTTGTAAATAAAATTGATTATATTTATGAATAGATATATGGATTACTAAATATGATATGTTGTTCATGAAAAAAATAATCTCAATATACATTCACATCTTTAAACATAATTATTATATCTTTTGCAAGGATGGTAAATTTGTCATGATTATAAGTAAAAGTTGGATACAATATCATTATATGATACTAATGATTATGCACTCCAAATATATTTAAATATTAAAATATTCATTAGTATAATTATGGAGATATTTTTTTCATAGAGTCTATAAATTAAGGGTGATTATTTTTTTAGTATTATTTTATAGGGGATAATCATTCTAATAAGGTTTAAATTCATAAAATAAAAAAATACAAGATATGCAGTCGATATCAATTATGATAACATTATTGAATTCAAAATATTTCACATTCAATAAATACAGATGGGAAATTTTCAATGAAATACACCAAGATATCTATATAAAACATGTATCTTTATTAATAATAAAATTTTGATAGTTGGTTCATTTTAATAAATTAATAACCTGAAAAAAAATAAAATTAATTTGACATGGAAGATTATTCCAAGGCTTATAAAATTATTGTTAAAAAAGAAAATATATTTTTGAAATACTTTGAATAAGAAGTTGATTTTTATAGTGTAATTTAAATCTTCTTTAAAATATTAAATCACAAATTTAATGGTTGGATATAAATGATATTTCATCCAATGAAATTATTTGAAGATATATTTTTATAATTATATGTGATTTCCTAAAAGAATTCATTTTATTAAAAAAAAATATGTGATGTCTAGATTTCTCAATGGGTTGTTATACGAAGAAGTTTAAACTGATCAACATGATGGATATACACTCAATAGTGATGATTTAATATTTTCTTATACAGAAGAGTGCATTGTATAGATTAAATATTTTCCTTATAGAATGGTATTCATGAATTAGTCTATTTTTAGAGTAGTAGTAATTCAAATATAGAGTAGTTGATCATAATATTTATGTAAATATGAATTTTAAATATAGTATTTTCTTTGAATTTAATATTTTAGATATCATATTTTTTAGGATTAGTGAAATAAATTTTCAATTGATTTTCTAAAATGAAAAAAATAATTTTGAAATTTCTCTGATTTGTAAAATTTCATTATTTTCTTATAATAAAGGTTAATCTAATTTATGTTGGAACAATTATTTCTCAATAAAAATATACCGAGGAATTTTTGGTTCATTTTTACAAAGAGGGAAAATAAACTATGTCAACTACCATTGCCACAACAATGAAATTCTCAATGTATTCATGTATAGAATTACTAAAATGAAGTATTATTAAAAAAAAATATACATTATTTAATAATTACACAATGAGAATATTTTTACTATATTTCAATTTCCAATGTGATCCTATATAAGTTAAATTATTGGGGATCAAATTAATACTTATATATATAAGAGATATATTATGTTATGATGTATTATATAGAGTAATAAAGGAGAAGAAATTAATTACATTTATTGATTGATTTTTAAATAGATCAATAAATGTTCTAAAATTGAATATGGAGGTTATTTCTATAATAGAGGCATGTTATTTTCCATGATTATAAAAAAACATGACAATATTTCATTAATAATGATGGAGGAAGAATATATATATTTAACAAAAGAATATTCCATATTTATTTTAGTAGATAAATAATTATTGGATGATGAACAAGTGGTTTTATTTCCTAGTTTAATTGTTTGTGGTGATAGTAATGTGATAAACCTTAATGAAAAAACAATATCACAATAAAAAAAATCACATAGAAATCAAATATCAATTCATTAAAAATGATGATAATTTTGTTGTGAAGTTATAATAATTATTAATGGTAGTTAATGTAGTACATGTAATGACTATATAAATCAAAAGGGATGAGTTTCAGAAGTGTTATTTTAATATTAGTGTTCAATAATATTCTTTTATTTTGATGAATTAGAGGAAATTTATCACCACCACATGGTAATGTATTATTATTTCTAATATTTAGGTTGAATTAAAGAATATTTATTACATGATTATTTCTAGTTTTGGTTTTTTTTGAAATAGGGTCAAATAAACACTATCACATCAAACAAGGAGATATAATGTTGAAAATTAAATCACATATAATTTAAAAAGATATTCTCATTGCACTTGATTAGAAAAAAATAAATGATAATAATGTATATATTTGGATATTTTACCTTGGGTTATCTAGATGTTTTTATTGTTTTAGTATGTTTAGATTTAAATTTCTCAATGAATTAGGTTTGATTATCATAGAATAAGGAGTCTAGGATATGAGTTATGATTTAATGTAAATTATTAATGAACTCTTTACTATTTTTTCTCAAATTGAGTTTTCTGATAAATTGGTTTAGAGTAAATAAAATATATATTTCATAGAAATATTTCATAAATAATGATAAGGTATAGTTTATTAGATATTGTTTTTAAGTATTTATTTGAATATTTTACATTAATAATTAATTAGACAGTGTTTCCCACAAAATATAAGGACACAAATATTGATTCCAGTGTCGATTTTTTTAGGTTTTTTATAAAATATTGAAAAAAGTTAAATTATTTAACCATTAGAGAATTTATCCTGATGCTACTATATATTTAGGTCTATTGGATGTTGGAGAATGTTTTTTGTTAAAAAATTATTAAATCCCCTCATGGTTATAGTGAAAATTACCCTAGTTTTTTAAAAACACAATATACATTCATTTTATTTACAATGGAATGTATTTTTTACTTTGATTGGTAATCACATAGTTTCAATAAAATATATATTTCCTTTAAAAACAATATTTTTTTCTAAAATTACATGGTTTCATTGTGTACAGAATATTTTCTGATGTTTTGCGATGAAGGTGCTAAAATCTAAGTGAATTGTATTTTTTTATGATAAGATCTATATAACAGACATATATAGATGAATATATCAAATTTAGTTTCAGTGGCCATGATTTTATTTTTGATAAAATCATGGTAAAATTATATACCACAATGTAAAGGATGTCATTATGATGGTTCTGATGATATTATATTTTGGAGTCATTATTTCATGAAGGTGAAATAAAAAATATGGTGGTCATTATATCATACAAAAATTATAATGGAAGAAAATTAAGGTCTTGAGTGAGGTAAAATTATCAAACATAAGAAATAAAAACATTTAACATTTGGTATTTTTATGGTTCCTCAATGATCTCATTTTTTCAAACAATGTAAGACTGTAATTTTTCATATTTTAAAAAATTTATTTTATATTATAAATTGATAATGGTATGCGAAAAATGAAAAAACCATTATATGGTTATGGCTTGGAGGACTATTTCATCATTGACTATTTTATATGATCGAGGGAATAGAATTATTTCATTACTCTTAAGGAAATATTCAAGTGATTTAGAATTGGATAAAACTCCAATTTTTGATATATGAAAACATTATAATGGAAATATAAATCATTGAAAATCAAAGAACCTAGTAATTTTTCATAGAGATTATTTTTCAAATAAACATGATTTTTGTGATATCAATAACTAAATATGTCTTCGTCTTGGTGATGAATAATGCATCATGGTTTCTATTTATGTTGATATAAAATTTTAATTTTTATCTCTACATGATATATAATGTATTGAGACTTATTTCAACACATGGTCTCATTGTGCACCCAAAAATGTTGAGAATTTGGGTGTCTTCAAAAAAATATTTTTTAAATTGGATATATTCTCCATTTTGGAAAAGAACAAATGAAATTGAAAAAAATTCATAATCAACTATAAAATTTATGACGAGAAATGGAAACAATGAGCCTACATAGTTCACACATAATAATCTATATCTAAGGATAACATATCAATGATATTTTGACATATCCATTATCCGCTACATCAGTAGATTGTGATTATAGGATTTTTTATAAGCTAACTACTCATCCAAGGGCCACGACCTCTTTCAGTCTTTCTCTAACAATAATCTAATGGGATTCAAAGATATAATAGACACATTGGTCAAACAAAAAATATTATAAATTGATTATAAAAAGAAAAAAATAAATTATTCATTCTCTATGATAATTTAATATTAACATTTATATCTTCAATGATATACACAAAAACACTATATAAATATTTAAAATAATTTGGCCAAAACACTATTCCCTCAAAAATTATAGATCTTTAGTAATATACACAAAAATTGTATCATACAAGCCTAATACTCTATATAATTTAACTAATTCATAATTATTTTCTGAATTATAGATATTACCTATTATAATGGAAGGATATAGAAATTCCCATATCCCATTGGCTTCGCCAATCCATTAGAATATGATAATTAAACCATGGTCTTCCTAGTAGTTTTTAACAAAACCATTCTGGAAGGTCATCTATTCTAATGGTTTCTAATAACCTTTGAGAAATATTTCCACAAATTCATGTCCTAGAAATTCCTCTCCTCCTCCTATCATGATGTAAACATGATCCCTTCCCTCCACAAATCATGATCTAAACCATATCCCCCTCCTCCACCCATCCATATTCTAAAACCCTGGTGACACTCTCATCCAAATACGAGCTCTATCATCATTCCCATCTAGATCTAATCTATAACCAGAAGATATGCATGCCTCTCCCCTCCTCCCATCTAGATCTAATCTCAAACCCCAGTTTCAGTGACATTCAACATTCTTCCCAACAAACCATGCAATCTCTTTATATGATTTAATTTCTTTATTCATCAATTTTAAATAAGTGGGTTCAAAATCACTGAGGTATTACATCAGCCATCTATTTTTTATTTTTCTTCTAAAAACCAACTGTAGATTTTTAATGTTGTGGGAATTTAATTTATTTTGATCATGTGGTTTGATTTACAATTTTTTATATTCCATTCATGTTTTTTGGGTTATTTCATACCATTTTGGTTAGGTTTGGATTCATTATTTTAAAATTTAGGAAGGTTCATTTTTTTCTATTTTATTTGGGTTTAAGTTAGTTTAGTTCATTCATTGTATTTCTAATTTTATTTCATACAACTATGTCATTATTCGGTAGGGAACATCCCCTTTTTACCTAAAATCATAAATAATAAACTAATTTTTTTTAGTTTTTTACTTCTTGGGAATGGATTATAATTAATCATGCATATATATTAATATTTGATATATTCAACCTGATGTGTAATCTTAGGTAATTATCTTTGTTGAATTATAGAATTATGTTTCTATGTACGCAGTATAAATACATATTTTATGTTTAAATAATCTAATAATTACTATTGAATGTTTTGTATTTTTATGATTTTCTATGAAATTATTATCTCTTTATAAAATTTTTTTTCTTCAGATTATTGATTTTTCAAATTCAATGATCTGTAAAAATAAAAAAAATAATAATAATTTTCTCTTATTTTTAGTTTTTATGAAAAATTATTTTTTTTGGGAAAAATGATAATAAGAAAAAACCCTCACATATGGTGTCATTTTTTACATGTTAGTTGATATGGTATGAATTTTAAATCTCTCATATAGTTTGTGTGTTCATAAAATAAATTATTCAGGTAGCTTATTTTCTAACATATATAATACCACAAAGAGCTTATTGAAATATTTTAGCCTTAGTAAATTGAATGTTAGAATATGGTTTTTTTAATATATCCTCATGCTTTTTGGTAGCTACGAACTTAATTGTCATTTATATAACATTTTTTCTAATATTCTATCGCGAAAATAAATTCTTCCCCTTAAACTAAAAAGATATATCAACAATTATTCTAGAAGGAAAAACCTTCTCTCACTCATGCATGTGTAATATTTTAATAGAAATGTTATAAGTATGAGTATATTTTTCACTAAAATGTTTTCAAATAAATTTTTTTTATCTTCATGTGCTTTTAATATTTGGAATTTTTTTACCAGATCAATATATTTGTTTAATGTCAACTTTACATTTCTACTATTTAATGCATTTTTATAATTTTTTCTATTTTTTGAAATTATTCCTTAATATTGGATCATGATGTTCTAGTGGGTAATAACCATATAATATATATATATATAATATGAGAAAAAAGTGTATATTGAAATTTTTTACTTCATTCAATAATCTCAAAAAATATTATAACATGTAATTTAATATATTCTTATTTTATTGTGAATATATGTATGAGAATATTGTTGCAAATTATTAAAAATAATTATACAAATTGTTGAATAATGTTTTTTGGAATTAGTATTAAATGAAACATGTTTACATCATAAACCCCTTAACTTATTTTCACGCTAATGAGAAATAAAATAAATAAATTGGTATTTAAATTTCCCTTTCCCTTATAATATTTTGGGTATTCTTCCTTGAATAAATTATTTTTTATGTACTCAAATTTTATGTGTTGGTTCATTAAAGGTAGTATATATCTATACAACCATTACATTGGTAGTTACATGTCACCGATAAAAAATACATCCAATATTTTTTATTTAGAATGATAACAATAGTTGTTTCAACTCCTATAGATCTATATTGTTTCCACAATATATTATATTATAAAATGCCTTATGTGGTGGGTGGTAACATCTTAATAGGTATATTATACTGAAATTACCCATATGAAGATATAAGTTGTGTCAACATCCTATTATATGATTACTAGGTAATAGAAATGTCATATATAAAGTGAGGGACATGAAGTGTGATATTTTAGGGGTTAAATATGGATCTTTTGGGACATTAAGTAGTTCTTGATGCATGAGTTATCAATATATGTATTTTTATATTTTATTATATATAGAATATCTCATTTAAATAAAACCCTTCTTTATATCTTCCTTAAGAAAACTTTTTATAATTAAATCATTGGACAAAATGGATTTCACAAATTATTACTCATTGATATATTATAATTTAATATCATTGTTTTATATTAATAACAATTTCATATATATATATATATATATATTAATTTTTTATCTTTTATATTATGATTTCCATATAGACATGTGTTTTAGTAATGGTTTTACAAAAATTGGAGAGTTATCAATTCCATAAATATATTTTCTATTAAACTTCAACATTATTTAATTGCTTTTATTAAATGTCATGTTAGAATTTTTTACAGAATGGATAGAAGTTGGATGTATGAAACAGATAGGATCTCAAAAGATTTTCATAACATGTAGGGGAAATTTTTATATTATTATTTGATATTTCTTTAGATAGTGCTCATATACATTTCTTATGTTATAACTATTTTGGAAGACCTTGGTTGGGGTGTGAAGAAGTTAGATACCACGTAACTAAATATGGTTTTCGTATAAACTACTATGTGTGGTATCACAATATGGAGAAAATGAAATCTCAAAAAGCTCATGATACAAATGAGAGGACTCGATTGGTGAATTTGATAGATAATCAGTTTCTATTTTTTCTTCATTATGATAAGGAATGGATTCAAACCCACGAAGACTTCGATACAACCTCACAAGATGTTTCTAATGAAAATGATGACTTTCATAGGATGAAAAACTAGAATGAATATTCCATTACTCCAGTATATCAGTAATGTGGCATAATAATGAATATGGAATTGTTAATATGATTTTTACATTATAAAAAATGTATGTGATTTATAATAATACCATTGATTACATTCTCACCTTTTTGAAGGACTAGATTCTAGATGATGCAGGTATTCCATCAAGGCACTATATAGAATGTAAGTTAGTTGAGGAACATGGATTTTGAAAAAATAAAATCCATTCTTGCTCAAAATATTACAGAAATTTTGGTAGGAAACTACTGAAAAATGATTGTATAAAGTATGGTACATCTGGATAGAAGCTAAAAGATTATGGAACACCATCCCATGTGCCACAAAAAGTAATGTAGAACTTTTCATTTATCAAACAACTATAGAATATTATCAAATCTTAATAAATATAAAAAAAAGTGATGAAAGGATACTGGGAGAATAATGAATATTGATTAGTTGGTTTTCCTTGTAGAAAGATTATCATGATAGGTATTTGATTCTAGATATCATGATTTTGTAGCTGATGTTCGTAATATGAGGTTGGCTAATTCATGTGATGTTTTTAATCTATTTTGGTTGATTCCTCCTTTTCACAACACATGGACAATTTTCATACTCATTTATAATCATCGTCCATTGATGTATATAAAATAACCTATCAATTTCATGAGTATACACATATTTTAACATTATGATATCAACAATGATATTGATGTAAACAAGAAACCTTTAATAAAAGAGTTTAAACATCTTTGGAATGTGGGTGTGTTCACAACTATTCATGTTTGAAAGATATATTTCATATGTGTGTTACACTTATATAGATGATAAATGATTTCCTGGTTTATTTAATGATTTCATATGATGTAAGAAGGGAAAACTATCATGTCCTTTTTGTATAAAGAATTCAAGATCCATAATACTAAAAAAATCAATGTATTATAAGATTTTTGGGACATTAATGATTCTTTCCAATCGACCTTCCATATAAGAATAATCATTGATGATTTGAAAATACTACGAAGATCGATAATCCATCTCATTAGATTTACAGAAATGATGTTCTTAATGAATTACATGATTTAATTTTTTTAATTTGGTAAGGGTAAGACGAAATCTAGAAAGCATAAGAATGTTTCCACTAAAACCTATTACAATTAAAAGAAGAAGAGTATCTTATTTGAGTTACCGAATTGGTCAACAAATTTGGTACATCATTGCATAAATGTAATTCACATTGAAAAGGATATTTGTGAAATAATTCATTTTCATATCTTCAAATGTAATGTGAAAGATAATGATGGTTTATGATTTCAGCATGACTTGGTATATGGTGAAACCATTCCAGAATTACCCCGTGTCTGTATCATTGAAAATAAATAGAACATTCCTTGTGATTTTTATGTGATGAAAACTGCAGAAAATAAAATCAATTTCTATAGGTATTAGAGATTGTTCATGTTTTTATGTCTATTCAAGAAACATATCAAAATAGGTCAATTGAAGAGAGTTGAAGCTGAAATCATTGAAGAATCAAGATTATCACATCCTTCTACATGATTTGAGTCCAATAGTATTCTTTAATATAATATCCAATAATTTAAGGGTGTAATTAATTCAATTTTTCCATTTGTTTATATATCTATATGCTACGAATTTGTTGAAGTATTTCTTGCAAAACAATTTTGGCATAGGCACCATTCATTTTGTTCGAGTAGGTGAAAATATTTCCTTCATAATTTTTCACATGTATGTTGCATCCAACTATTCATATTCTAACAAAAACATATCTCGAATGGCTTATTTCTTTTCAATGAGTGTATCCAACTAAAATAAACATGTTCACATTGAATTATTATGTCATTAATAGAAATCACCCCAAATGTTCTATTGCCAAAGGTTACTTGGCTCAAGAATATATGGATTTCTATTCAATGCATTTTAATGATCTGACTATGAGATGAAATATACCAATGAGAATTGAAGAAGAGAAGTATGAGAAAATTGAACCCAGTTTTCCATCACTTCCCAAAATAGTGGGAATTCCCAGATCTTATACGTTGACAATATTAAGACTTAATGAGTGAAAGATGGCACATTGCACTATTTTGTTTAACTATTATTTGTTCAGTGGCTATATAAAGTAAATAAAATGAACATGTATATAATATTTCACCTAATATAATTTTATATATATTTTTGAATATTTATATTTTTTGTTATAATACATACAAAAATTATAAATATAAATCATCATTCTTTATCATTTGAGAAAAAGAGGGACATTACATAGAAAAGTGTTTTAGAATTAGTTGAAAGTGAAGGTACAAATATTACTATAAAAATTAGTAAAATAAATATTTAATTATGTTTAATATTCAATTATATTTCAGGTATTGAATTTCTCTATAGGATCCATCTCTAAAGAAATGTGATCCTTGGTTTTGGGTCTTAATTCTATGGTTTATGAATGAAAATCATTTGTGATCAATGGGTTCATATTTATTGTCACTGAATGAGAAAAGAACATCAGAAAAATCATGATGTTTTTATGTTATCTAACACAAAATATTGTTTTAATTGCATTGTATCATAGACCTCGATTTGAAATTTTAACTTATTACAATGTCGTTGAGAATATACAAATACGGGATTATTACTCACATGGTCGAGTCACTATGATGAAATGTGAGTGGTTCAATTTTATGACGAGGAATGAAACATTTATTGATGATTGTGGATTTTGAGTTTTTGAAGTGACTTATACTCTTGCTACTGATGAACCATATATATTGGAATCAACAGAGAGACTAGTTTTTATGTCAAATATCAGCTTCGACCTAAATTTGGTTTCATTATTAAAGTAATCCCAAGACATATGTTTGATGATGTTGATTATGGAATTGAAGGAATATGTGCTCCCATAAGCCTGGATTCATTTATTACTTATGATGACTCTAATAATTCAATTGTCAGAATTGATTGTGATACAGAAGTTGTGGTGGGAAATATATAGAATCATTCATTTTCTTTATCAGTTATTTTGGTTAATCATGATTTGGATTTCTGAGTTTTTTTCAATACAAATTGATTTACTATTGAAAAAATATATTTTGTATCCAACTTGACTTTCATGTGCTATTTCAGTATTTAATGGTTTCTATTTTGTTTGAGTTTCATTTTCTAATATTCAAGTTAACTTTATCCAAGGCTACCAAACCTAAAAAATGAAGCAATTAAATTATAAAAAAAAGATAAATTAAATTAGAAATATTAAACTAAATGATATATAAAAAATTTTTTTAAAATAAAGACAAAATAAAAATCCCAAAATGACCAAACACAAAATATGAACGAACTGACCTAAATCAAATAAAAATCGACCAACAACCTCATCAATTGATAAAATGAACCAAATGACCTCAGAAAACTAAAAAAGGGATAAATCAACTAAAAAAATCACCAGAATAAACCAAATGATCTTCTCCAAATTGATTGGTTCAATTAGAAAATAGAAAAAACTATATCATACCCATTATAAAATTTTTAATTTAATAATATTGTTTTTTCTATGGAATGTATTATGTTTTGATGTTCCTCCCACTAGATATAAAATGTTTCCGTTATATCACTATGTATCATGTATTTTATTACCCAAGTGGTATTCCTTAATTATATTATGACACATATTCCTTCTTGTTTCAATTACACATTATCTATTAAGTTTTAATTAATTACAATTTTTTTAATATAGGAAATGAAAAACACTAAGGAGATACACTGAAAAAATAAGGCAGACAATAATTGAAGAATGAGTGGGATGAGATTCCCTCCTATATCAACAGTTGTGAGAATTATATTTCAAAAATATATATGAATAACATGTAATGTCATGTGATTAATTTTTTTATCTTTTAATCCTGATCCACCACCAAGGTGCATGTTATTCACCTAAAAGACAACTGGTTCTAGTTCCTTGGATGGAGATTCGATGGGGGTGTTACTACAACTAAGTGCCCTAGTTGGCATTCCTGATAATTCCCCATCCCTAACACTAAATTTCCATATACCACAAATTCTGATCTTATAGTGTCATTAAAACTCCCGGGATATTTAGTCCACCCATATTTTCACCTCCATTTCTAGGTGATCCATCCCACCTCTCTTTCCCATGTCCCAGGATGATTTACACCTCAAAAATATTATGCATTTTCATGGTCATCTATTCCATCTTCTTTTCCTTATACTTCCTTCTCCTGAGGCTACCACATTTTTGATTCTTTGAACACTGTTCTGACAACGTTTGAGAATAAATTGCATACATTGGGACCCACTAAATCTTTATTTGTTAATTTTCCTTCAATTTCTGTGAATCTAGTGACTCCCACTGATTAGACTACATTAGGTATATTGATAAACTCTAGTATTTTTTAACATAATATATAGTAATTATTAGATATATTAATATAATTTTTTTTATTATTTAACAAATGTATCTACTCATAAGCGGTGTGGGAATACAGGAATGCTTATAGCATGGAACCAATGCATGAAACTTGTGGTGGAGTACAATAAAGACAACCAAATGATTTTTAAAAAAATACGAATTATATAGTTTTTTTATGGAGATTTCCAATTACTCTGATATGATTCCCTTCTATCCACTCTCTAGGAGACTCCTACCAAATGAGGTAAAGGATAATTCTTGGGTACAAATATAGTTAAAAAATTTATTCTTAATGTTATATTATTATTTTATTTATATTAATTAATATTTCGTTTCTAGATTCGTTTTAATTTTCCATATGGTGAGGTTGTGAGGATATCATGTCTTAGAGAATAAGGTTAGATCTAGAGAGACAATAAGAATTTTTGGTATTGTTTTTATCATTCTAGAGTTGGTATTGATTTGGAGGCCGACCTATCTTGGATGAATTTTGGGTAAAATATTACTGGTAAATTATTACACATTCGATGAGTATTGAGTTCTTGTTAGTAATAAAATTTATGGTTTTAAATGAAAATTACAATGATTTTCATTAAAAAATTATTTTTTGTTATAGATATTTTTATAATTGGGATGCAAAATTAAAATAAATGGATGATATGACATACCTGTATGATTTGGGGAGAACTTTAATGTTAGAAAATTTGAGGAAGTGTGTACGTTACTAATTTTCTTAGCTATAATTATATTTCCATATATCATGAAAAGAATGGGGAAAATAATCATTCAAATTCACTTTCCAAAAAAGAATATAAAGTATTTTATTTGGTCCTCATTAAATAATTGACTCATAAATTTTATGTTTTCTGATAGGTCTAGAAATATTGTACCTTGTCTTATACAATTTTCTTTTTTTCTAAGCCCTTATGGAGTTATTACCTCATGTTCTACTTCCCTAAAATATAAATATAACAAAATTTATGATAAATAATTTATTGATAATGACTTGAACAAAATAAAACCAAATATAATCAAATATAAATAACCTAATCCAAATTAGAAATTACTAAATCATGAAAAAAACAAATAAATTCAACTTAACCAAACCCAAACATTATGGAAATAAAATAAAATTAAATGAAATAATTACAAATTATTAGAAAACAACTGACATAGTATTAAATGACCTAAATCCAAGCCAACCAACCAAACTAAAACAAAATATTACTAAAAATACATTATCTACACATAACACAATCAAACCAAACCTAACTATACTAATTTAAACTAAAATAAACTATATATTCCTTATTCAAGTTGCACAATTCTAAATTTAAAAAATTTATAGAAACGTAATCAATCACATAAGAATACTTTTATCTAAAAATAATCCAATTGAATAAAACTAAATTAAACTATTGAGTACAAAATGGAATCGATCCACATAAAACACTAAAAAGCAAAATTTCACTAACCTAAACTAACCCAACTCAACCCATAACACACGTAATTAAACTTAATAGTAATAAACCTAATTTTATCAAACTATTATAAAGAAAATAGATTTTAAATGAATTTATTTGACTTCACTTGAAATAAATACAACTGAATAGAACCTAATGGAATCAACCCAAATCAACTATACCAAACCCTATTTTTCATGTCTTTGTTTTGATATGGTTCATTGGAAATATGGATTCTTTTTCATGGTTCATGCTTACGATTAATATTTAGTTTTTAAGTTTCATATAATTATAAACACTCTAATTTGGGTTTCATGTTACTAGTTTATGATTTTGTGGATAAAGTGGGGTTATTTCATGATTTGGGCCAACCGTGAGCCTATTTTTAGATTTAAAAACGTATTTTTTTATTTTATAACACATTCATTTGTAAATTTTTTGACTCATTAAAATTCCTATTATTCCACCCCTGGCATATGAAATTTTACATATTCTTTTGGAACCATTAAAAATTACTAAGCATGGTAAATTTGGGTTACTTATTTAGGTATTGGGC
Organism: Viscum album; assembly: GCA_963277665.1. Taxonomy (NCBI): domain Eukaryota; kingdom Viridiplantae; phylum Streptophyta; class Magnoliopsida; order Santalales; family Viscaceae; genus Viscum; species Viscum album. Next base: position 22,530,745 of record OY728132.1, on the reverse strand, counting down.
CACCTAGTGGGCCCATTTCCACTTCTAAAAATATAAATTTTTTCTTTTTTATATTTTTCATGTTTTAATATTTTTAGGTGATTCCACTTAACATGAAAATCCCATATACCTATCCCCCCCCTATTGTATATTTTACCTCTTTGGTGCACATGTGAATTGAATATTAGGGAGAAGGTTCTCAGGTTTCCACAAAACGTCCTGAATTAAGAAGGTAAATAGTTTCATCCATAAATCATTCAATTAATACTCTATTTCCGAAAAAAAATTCACTATTTCTTCCAGACCATAGAGGACTCTCCTTGAATTTCCAAGACATTCATATTTCTCTACGGGTGCATATCTAATGGAAGACGACGAGTTTTCTTGGTGGAAAGGTGAGATTTCTTCTCCTTTGTCCTACCTCTTCCTACACCTTTCATTATTTTTTGGTTTTATATTATCCCCTAGTCATGTTAGACCTAGGATTCTATTATACCATTATTTATTATGGGGGTTTTATTCATTTGTGTCTGTTCATCATTGGTTTAGTGTTTATAAACCCTCGGATGGTGATATTGGGTGTGTGTTTCCATTACGCTAAGGATTTGAGGTAGGATATCCCTTGAATATTCCTTTTTTCATTCATGTTTCACCATTTTTTTATTATAAAAAACTGATATATATATGTTTATTATTGTTTTTAATCCTTTTTATAATTTTATTGGTGTGAAAAAATGTTGTTTAATTCTTATTTTGTGAAAGGTAGAGTAGTTTGGTCATAAAAGTTCACACCAAGTGTTTGTTTAAATATTACACAAGATTTTGAAACTGATTTCGAGGTTTAAAATCGTTTTATGTTATTTTAGACATGTTACAGTAGTTATAATAAAATATTTCATGAAATTGGTGTTTTATTCCTTATCACGTTCTTAAAATAAACTATTTTTATGGGCATGTCATGTGTACGGTAAATTACCCGGTTGGCTATTATGTGGGATGTTTGATTTAAAAATTATTTTTTTGTATTTATAAATGAATTTTAAGAATGATGAATGGTATATTTGGGTTCTTATATGTATTTTCTATTTGGATTTGGTTTTACAAATAAATGTGTTTTGGCTTACTACATGTTTTGGCATGAGTTGTTGAAAAATGGCTTGTTTCAAATCCTAATGAATGTGGTTTTCTGATTCAAATAGTGTGTATAAAACTCATTAATAAAATTTAAATCCATACCATGGTCAAAATTTCATTTTGGGAAACACTTCAAGGAATGTTTGGCTTTTTTGTAGAAATGGTTTCCATCATTATTTCAAGTTATATCTTTTGAGGGCATTTCATGGTCAATGAAAGTGATTTATTAATTTGTTTTGGGGATAAAAAAACCTGGTTTGTTATGTTATTGATGGGTTTATATCCTTGAAAGATCATTTTTGAATGGATTTTATGTGCGAGTCCTCGTTTTACACCTTGAAATTGTTTTAGGAAACTTTTTATTGGTTTATTGATTGGTGATAAAAAAATGTGAAGCATGATTGCGGGCTATTTGTGTGTTTAAGGTTTGTTAATGGAATTTTGATGAAATTTGTATTTCATAATATGTGTAACTTGGTTGATCACTAATGGGAATCCTGGGTATCTAGGTGGAAAGACGTGTACTAGTGTGCTAGTGATCCCGTGGGGTTTATCCCCTGTTTCACGTAGCAATTTTGACGATGACAACACTAACTAAATAATGATGATGGTGATGTGGTAGGGCCACTAGGTATGGGTATTCTACATACTAGTATCTCTTGTGTAGTAGAATGGATACTTATTATGGTTAGTTTCACTGAGATACGAGGTTCTAGGGGCTCACAACTAACTAGTGCCTAGGGGTATTCCTGTGAGTTGTGCTCATTGGATATTTTGTACTCACCATCGACATATTGTGTGTTGGGTTGATGAATTCATCACTGTGTGTGATTTATTTAAATTTGTAAATTCCATAAATCATCCCTCATGAAAACTATTTTCATTTTGAAGTTTCACCTATTATAAAAATGTTACTAGCATTCTTGATTATAAAATATGTATGTTTTTGTCTGGTAATTTTTTTTAGCATGGTACCTCATTTAGAATACATACCATTATATTTTTATTTAAAACTTGTAATTTATGTTTCTTTTATTTTTTATTGTGTGTATTGGGAATAAAATATTGGGCTAACCTACTGAGTTTTAATACTCACACCTATAGTATTATTCTGTTTTTAATCCTTCTGCAGGTTTTAGGTTGAATTTGATCTCATTGTGTGATGTTTTATTATTATATTCAAGAGTGACCAATAGGGTCACATATAGTTATATGGTTATTGGGTTTTGTTAGTTGAGTTTTTGGTTAATTTGAACTTTTAGTTTCTTGTACAAATAATGTTCAGTTCAGTTTTTATATAAATGTATTTTGGGCTCTCCATTTCTTTCAGTTGACTGATTTATTATTTATATAGGGGGGGAATAATTCCCTTGTATACTATATTAATGTCCTAGGTGCATGTCGCCATCCCAGGAGGATCAGGAATGCCTCTTGTGACTTGTTGCAGGATGGACCTTGTGACCGTTTCAGGGTCGACTCGGGTTGGTACATGACAAAATGGTATCATAGGAGGCTAGAACTTTGCAGACCTTTTTTATATCATCCTTTTTATTTGGGGGGTGTCAATGTAGGTGGAGTATGATTTTTGGGACTTTAAGGATAATTGTGGTAAGAGCATCGTGAACTCTTTCTCGTTCTAATCCTCAAGATTCCTTGGGAATTCACATTTTATTAGTGTCATTGGTTCTTGTTAATTTTTTTGTGTTGGGATATGAAAAGGGGAGTCTGAAAATTAGCCTTCATGATCTCATAGGGCCTAGAATTCAATGTGAAGCTGAGTAATGGTCTTAATAAGTCTCTCTGTGTTGGTGTTGTGTTTGACATATGGCTGCAAACCGTATGGTCATGTCACCCAATGACACTCGTTCTCTTTTGTGGGTTTCTTGGAACTTTCATTATTTCATAATTTTTGTTTTGAAAATATTTATGTGAGAATTATGGAAATTGTTTTTAATGGAAGGTTTGGGTTTTGAATTTTTAAAAATTGGTTTTCAAAAATTAAATATACTAACGTTTTTGGGGAGGTTGTTTTTTAAAAAAAATGGGGAGGAAGTGGACATAATTTAACGGGATTAGATTTTCCATAATCTAAACTTGTGATTTATTGAAATAAAATGTTTCTATAGTGTAAATAATATTAAAGTGATTCTAAATATCTTTTTTAAATGCGGTGTTTTGGGATGTTGAAAAGTGTTTGAATATGATGAATTCATTATTGAAATTTGTTTTGAGCGGTTGGTGTTTTCGTAGAAAGGGTATTGGTCTCAATGATCATTAGATTATAAAAAAATATACCTTGCTGTATTATAGAAAATTAAAAGGGGTTTTTGTAGTATATAAGTTGTTTTGAATGTTTTTAAAAATGAAATGGGGTTTGTTTTTATAAAAACGGTTCTTGATGAAGTGTGGTTAGTTTTTTTAATCTGAAAATGGTTTTCACTTGGGGGTTTGTGTTCCTTTTGAAGGTACATGATTTTTGTAATGATGTTGTATTGTTTTATCCCTTACTGTTTTCATGGGTGCTCACATTCATGGTTTTATTGATATCTGGAAGGATGGCCTAAATTTCATGGTGGTTGGGTTCCTGGTGAGTCATGGAAATGTGCATGTGGGTCAGACCAGACGAAACACCATTGGTGAATGTAGAAACCCACCAAGTATGTTTGTTTTTCAAAAGTGTTTTGAGATGAAAAATTGGGTCATTTGTTAATAATTTTATGGTTATGTGGATATTTGTATCTATGTCTTAGAATAGTTTTTTGTTTAGTATGATTACTTGTGATCTATAAGTCAAAATCCTGTTATGTCATGAGATGAGATGTCTTTGGTGGCTCAGTTTTGGAGTAATGTTCAGTGGGTTTCTAAAGATGTGTTGGATGTTGTGATGTGTCCAAAGATAGTTCTCCATTTGAAATATTTCATTTTTATTAACCTAAGTATTCATTTAAAATTTTAAATCCATCTCTTAAGAAGATTATTATCCCATTTGTTATAATAGAGAGCTGTTTGGGATGGATTTAAGATGCTTCCAGTTCCGGATAATTATTTTTGACATAGGATTTGTGTTCGGTGATGTTGATGTGTTTCGTCATATTCCTTGTCCATTCTACTCCTCCTTCAGAGTGAGAGTGAGTCTTGATATGTATATACGAGTTCCAATTTATATGAAGGTGTTTTTTTTGAGAAAGTGAGTTTTTTTAGTGGTATCTTCTGTATCACCTAACTGTGGTGCTATAAATGCTTAAAGAATCCGAGCTCCTACCATAGGCCTCATAGTGAAGTGTTCCACGCTGTCAAGAAATATCCATAGGTGTGGAGTGATGGACTAGGATCATTCCTCCACATTTTTGATAAGTTAGTTTATACTCTATTTTCGTTCCTCATCCCTATGAATTTCCTCTTGTCGTAATGAATGTGGTGGACTTACCCCTCACACGGTGTCAATGGTTTTGCCTTCATGGATGTTGGATTCTGATCAATGTCCATGTGTGGACCACATGTGTGAATTGAGTGAGGACATGGTATTAATTGTTCATAGATGTAGGGTGTTGGGTGGTTTATCTATTTATCTGTGGTCTTAGTGGCCCAATGATTAGGTCCCCTTCCCTCCCTGCCCTGAGTGGTGGGGGTTTTGATCTATGCCGAAAGTGTTGGCCCAGTACATATACACTCCATTCCGGAGTGGGTGGTTTAAAATTTCATGTTATGACCCTATTTACATCAGTTGGTAGATTGTAATAGGATATTATTTTGTACTTTCACAAGTTATTCCCAATTATTGTTAATGTTGAATTCTGGTTTGTTCATTTCTTTTTGGGTTCTAATGGTGGGGAGTCCCACCACGAGTCTCATTCATTTTCCCTCCAATGATCTTATCGAATGATATTAGTTTCAAAATGGTGGGGATTACATACAATAATTTGTGAAATTTTTGGTTTTTGTGAGTTATATATTGATTGTGGGATAGTTCTGTTCATTGGTAGAAGGCCCAACAACCGGGATCTTGGTTTGGTTGTGCAGTTAGTGACTCGATCATTCGGTTGATTCTCAGGAAGTGGTTGAGAGTTGGTGTTTTTCTTGATGTAAGAGGATTAAGTTCCATTAATGGTTGATGGTGTTTCATTGGATAGTATGCTGGACCATATTGATAAATAATACTTATTTTTTGATCTTTAAGTGGGAATGGGTATTGTATTTCCCGGGGCGGAAAGGTTTAATGGTGGGGAGAATTGTCACACCCGGTTTTTCATGTCTTTGTTTTGATCCGTTTCATTAGAAATCCTGATCCTTTTTCTCGGGACTTGGGTGAGATTAATTTTCTGTTATTAAGTTTCATCTATGTCTAAACACATTAATTTTGGTTCCCCTTTTCTTCTATAGATGTTTTTGAAAAAAGGGTGGTTATTTCATGATTTGGGCCAACCGTGAGCCCATTTCTGCATTCAAGAACATATTTTGTTTCTTTTATAACTCGTTAATTTTTTATCATTTCTGACTCATTCTACTTCAAAAGTTTCCTCCAATTACATATTTAGGTCTAAATTTCCTTTTTGACCCATTAATAATTAATAAGGATGGTGAATTTGGGTTACTTATTTAGGTATTTGGTGACCCTGTGGGCCCATTTCCTGTTTTGAAAACATAATTTATTTCATTTATATACATTTCATTTTTTAATATTTTAAATGATTATACTTTCCATGCGAATCTCAAATACCTATCCTCACCCCCATTATCGATTTTACCACTTTGGAGCTAATTTGAATTGAATATTAGGGGAGATGTTCTAGAGTTTCCTCAAAACGCCCACAATTGAGATGGTAAATTGTTTCATCCATAAATCATTTAATTTATAGTATTTTTCCACAAAATCTACTTTCTCTGGTTCTTCTAGACCTTATGAGACTCTAAAAGAACATCCAAGCCATTACTGTTTCTCCAAAGGGGCAGATCTAATGGAATATGATGAGTTTTCTAGGTGTTATGGTGAGATTCCTTCTCCTTTCTCCTAACTCTTCCTAATACTTTAATTATTTCTTGTTTTATTATTCTAAAAATGTAATGATATGCCTAGGATTATTTTATAACTTGATTTAATCGTTTTTATGTTATTTTGTGGTTTTTCGTCATAGTTTTAGGGTTTATAAACCCTTGGATGGTGACATTGGATGTGTGTCTCCATTAAGACAAGGATTTGAGGTAGGATATTCCTTGCACATGCCTTTATCATTTAAGATTATTTATTGTATTATTATTCACATGTGATATATATTTTTATTATTTTTTTCAACCTTTTTAAAGAAAATTAGTGGGAAAATTTTTTGTTTAAGCCTTGTTTTGGGAAAGGTAGAGTTGTTTTGTCAAAAAAGTGCACTCCAAGTGTTTGTTTAAATGTTCTACTGTCTTTTGCAACTTCTTTGGGGGGTTTAAAACCTATTTTATGGTATTGTGAACATGATTAAGTTTATCTAATAAAATATGGCATGAAATTTGTGTTTTATTCCTTTTTTATGTTCTAAAAATAAATTGTTTTGTTTAAAAAGGGCATGCAAGGTGTTCGGTAAATAGCCTAGTTGAATTTTCTATGTGATGTGTGATTTAAAAATTATTTTTTTGGATTTATAAATGAATTGGATTAATTATAAATGTTTTTTGGTGTCCTTATATTTCTTTCCAAATTGTATTTGTTTTAACAAACAAATGTGTTTTGGTTTACAACATGTTTTGGCCCGAGTTGATGGAAAATGGCCAGTTTCACATCCTTATGAAAATGGTTGTGTTTTGAATATATATAACCTGCGTGTTTTAGAGGATTTATGAATGTGGTTTTCTGCTATAAGTGGTGTGTATACACATCCTTAATAAAATTTAAATGCATACCTTGGTCAAATGATAGTCTTGAGAAATGCTTAAAGGCCTGTTTGGCTTGTTTTTTGAAAAAATGGTTTCCATCTGTATTTCATGTTCTATCATTTGGGGCCATTTTATGGTCCATGAAAGTGATTTATTAATGGTTTTTTGGGCAGAAAAATATATTTCGTATGTTATTTATTGGTTTATAGACTTAAATTATAATTTTCTAATGGATTTTATGTGCAGGGCCTCATTATACTCCTTGAAATTGTTTTACGAAACCTTTTAGTGCATTATTGATTCGTGAAAAAAATGTGAAGCATATTTGCAGGCTGTTTGTGTGTTTATGGTTTGGTAATGAACTTTTTATGTGAAAAGTTTATTTGATAATATGTGTAACTTGATTAAACACTAAAGGGAATACCTGGTATCAAGTTGGGTGGACGTGTACTAGTATTCTAGTGATCCCGTGGGGTTTGGACCATGTTTCACGTATCAAGATTGACGATGACAACACTAACTAAAATATGATGATGAGGATGTTGGGGGACCCCTATGTTATGGTTATTATCCCTAATAAAGAGATGTGTTCTTGAGAATAGCTATTTATTATGGTTACTTTCACTAAGATATGAGGTACATGAGGCTCACAAATAACTAGTACCTAGGGGTGTTCCCGAGAGTTGTGCTCTTTGGCTATTTTGTACTCACCATTGTCATAGGGTGTTTTTGGTCTATGAATTAATCATTCTATCTGATTTATTTAAAAGTGTAAATTATCTAGAGAATCCCTCTTGAAAACTATTTTCATTTTGAGTTTCACCCATTCGAAATTTTTTACTTTCTTATTTATAAAACATGCATGTTTTTGTCTGGTATATTTTTTTGAAGCATGGGACCTCATTTGGAAAACAAACCTTTGTATTTATATTTAAAACTAAAAAATGATGTATCTTTTTTTTTCTAAATTATGGGTATTGGGAATAGATTATCGGGCTAAGCTACTGATTTTTATACTCACACTTATAGTCATCTTCCATTTTTAGCCCTTGGGGTAGGTTTCATCTTGAGTTCAATCACCTTGGGACACATGTGATGATTATGTTGGAGAGTGGCAATAAAGATGAAATTAATTAGTTGGTTATTAGGTTAGGTTAGTTGAGATGTCGTTTTAGTAGTACATTCATTTTCTTGTAGAAATAATGTTTAGTATAGTTTTTATTTAAATGTATTTGGGGCTGTCTATTTTTTTTCATTGTTTGTTTTACTGTTTATATATGGGTGAAATTTTTCCCTTGTGTACTCTATTGATTCCATTGGTTCCTATTTCCATTCTAGGAGGATCCAAAAATCCTCTCCGGATATTTCGTGGGCTGGCCCTTGTGACCGGTTCAGGGTCAAATCGGGCTTGGTCATCAAAAACTAGACCTAAATAATATTGAATTGAATCAAACCTAATCAAATAAAACCGAACTATGATATACTAGCCCTTGAATACCTAAACATAAGTGGCTCAAAAAAACTTGTATAAACTATTTCAAGTAAATGTTAACCAAATCAAATTGACTATAAAAGAATGTATTTGTCTTAAAAAGACTAAAACCATTTTAAACCTAATAGAATCAAATATTTCCGAAACAAATAACAAATAACCAAATTATATTAAATTTAATCAAACTAAAAAATTTGGATTTTATATAACACAATTGAAACTATTGAAATCATACCAAATAAAGATGAATTAAATTGAACCAAATCAAACTATGTTGGCCAAAATAGACTCAACCGGATCTGATCCAAATTGAACAATCTTTAACTAAACTAATTTAAATAAAAATAATGTATTTAAATCTTAAGGAAACTAAATTGGATTGGTGCAATATGAATTAATCAAAAATGGTCTATACTAGAGTAGATTTTTCTAAAGGGGTAGGCTTGAACCATCCTGATATGAATGAAATGGGGCTATATCTAACTAAAAAAATCAATTTAACAAAATATAATTAAATAAAATTGAATCAAACAAAATATAACTTAAATATATGAAATAAATAAAACCAAATCGAATATATCTCAAAAAAACTAAGTCAAAAAAATAGGCTTAAATAGATTGATGATGAATTGAAATGGTATGAACCAACCACAACCAATCTTAAACCAAAGAGAACAAAATATAATTAAAATAAATCAAACTAGACTAAATCAAACATAGTAACCATGAGTGAATATGTCCTGACAAAAAATGATTAGAATAGAGATATACTATAATAAATAAAATTGAATCAAACTAACAAATATTGTATAATTATTATATATTTTTTGAAAAACTATTCTTTTAGTCATGATTTTAATTATAGTAACTGAATGTGGGGTTACAAAGAACACTAGGAACTCATGTGATGAATAAACAAAATTTCACTTGTATAATTAAATAAAAACAACACAAGTAATACATTAAAAATCTAAACATTATTGTTTGGAGAATATAATTTGGTTTATTTAATCTTACAAATATATAATTCCTTCTGTTATGGTCCTGATTAGAGAGTTAATAACCCATTCAAGCATATTCCTCTATGTTATAGTAATACTCATTGATATTTTCATTAATTATGGGGACCACACAATGAACTTTTATTGATTATGGTGATGACCTATTCACTTTTATCTAGGTTATATATATAGATAATACATTCATCGATACTTATTTTTAATTCATCCACTGTATTATTTTTTTTCTGGATCATTTAGTTTTAATATCTATTTGATTTTAGGTAAGAAATTCATTATTAGTAAACTATTTTCAACTATGGCTTCCTAAATTCAATGACAATGTTGAGGTCGTTTGGAAATATTAAAGGATGTGTGCCTCTAACAAACTATTTTCCTCTAGAAGAAAGAAAAAAAATGGAAGCATGGTCAATGAACTAACAGAGTAAAAAATTATGAGTTTTAATTTGTTGATTTCAATTTTTAATATATATTTGTAAACATAATCGTCTATTTATATTTTCAAAAGTCTACATTGGAGGCCCTTAATGCCTAGAAACCTACCAACTTTGGCCCAAATGATCAGTTAAATTATGTTTTGGGAGATGAGAATCATGACAGAGTACTTTTTAGACTAGAAAAGATTATTTTCACGGTGATTTATAGTCCATATATAGGTATATGTTTTATAAGACCAAGTTAAAAAAAGATCATGCATGGGTATTACAGTTTAAAACTAAGGTAGAAAATGTCAAAAAAAATGGGACATTCCAGTTGGAGAACAGACTCAAAAGAAAAATGCTAAATCTTTTAAACTAATAGATGTTTTATGCCCGTCACATCCACCAGAGAAAGTCTCATATTATGATGAATATAGGTTGAAAATGAATACATTATATTGTTCATATAAAAGTTGTAATAGTGTTAGAATGGATGATGATGCTCCCAGATATGGTGATGGTGAGGAATACCACAAGGAATAGGGAAAGGATAATGGAAAAGAAGAGAACGTGGATGATGGTTTGGAAGAGGGTGGAATTGATTTCAATGATGAGAATGGGGATGAGGCTGAGGATGAGGATAATGCCAATGATAAAAGCATTGATAGTGATGGTGATTGGGGACATATTGATCCATTACATTTTTATTGATATTTGTGAAATTTATTTTTTGATGGTTTGGTGTGATTGAATATATGTGATATTTTTTATGTTTTTAATCATTGGATAAATGAGTCAGTTGATTTCCACTATTATAATTGTTTTTGTAGTTGGTTTGTTTCTTTTTAAGGATTCTCTATTGGTTTCAATGCAGGTTTTGTGTGTTGATGATGTTCTGTTGGTATCATTACAGGTTGAGGATGTTCTATTTTCATTGGAGGTGTTATATTTTGATAGAAATTTTAGTGGGAAGTTATTTTCATTTTTTCTAGTGTTCTTTTCAAATTTAAAGTTTTTTTTGTTATAGATTAATTTTTCTTTTGGTTTGATTGTTTTTTGGGTTTTGTTTTGAATGTTATATTACAGTTGATGTGGGCGGTGGGGTTTCTACTTGAAAGGGAGTTACTGTAGTCTATATAATCTGTTTCATACTTGTTTGAATACCTCTTTTCCAATGATTTATAATGAACTATTGGTAAAATAAAATTCTAACCACCCTATAATAAAGTTTACTATGAATCGTTGTTATATGACATTCTGAATGATTTTGTACCATTTGTATAGATATATTAAAACAGTTTGAACTATTGGTAAATCACATTACAAACAGTTTTGAACTATTGGAATATATCTATCCCAATAGTTCACAATGATCCATTGGTATCATAAAATTGAAACCAATATATACCAACAGTTCAAAATAAACCGTTGGTATAGGCCTTTACCAATGGAAATACATCCAACAATTTGTAAAATCATATTTATAGAAAATACTAATGGTTTTCCAACCAATACATATAGTTTTAAACCATTGGTATAGCCTTCCATTTTGGTAATGATTAAAATATATTCCAATTCTAATAAACTTTTATTTAAATTATTTTTTATCGCTAAATTATGTTTGTGTGTGTGTTTTGCCTTTCTATATATCCATCATATTACTTTATATATAGAATGGTTTATACTTTTAAAATAAAAATTAAAACATCAACTAACCAATGACATATTACATTTAAAATCCATCCATTTACAATTTCCCAATTGAATCGCTAGTAGTAAATTTTAAAATCTTCATAAATAAATTCTTCAAAAACTACCAAACCATCTTGAGATATCCACTTCATGATGACTGTATTAATTATATATAAATACATTAATAACAATGAAAAAACATTTAACCCAAAAAAGAAAGTTTTTCTCATTTAACATTAATTAATTGATAGATTAAACATAGAATAGAATAATGTTTTCTAATGTTATTTGATTTATTTAGTAAGCATTTCAAAAAACATAAGAATATTGGAACTATGTAATTTCTCATAAAAGTAGTCATGGAGTGATTCCTTCAATCATATTTTATTATTGAACCCTTCGTAGTATTGTAATTCCACCACAACATAATATTTTTTTTAAATATTTAGATCTACTTATATTAATATATGTTTTTTTTTTCAATGGAATATTTACATCACAACATGTATGACTATTAAATTTTACATGCAATAGTAAATTCATCAAATTGTTACACATTTAATGGTACAAAATTTTCTCTATTCATCTAAAATATTGATTTTATATCCAGATACATTAAAATATTATCCTATTCATATTAATTCAGCTCCAAGAATCATCATCAATAAAAAAATTAATGTGACATCCAATTGACAAAAAATCTAATATCAAAACATGTTTTTGTAGCAATATACCCCTTTTATTTTTTTTTCAATAAATTTTTTCAAGATCTTTCTTCCATTAAGATTATCATTATCCTTTCTCTTATTCTCATTTATCCAATTTTATATCAATCCCTTCATTAAGATATTATCCACTAATTATTATTGGATTGAAATGGTCCATCTACATCGGTTCATATAATGTTCATAAAATATTAATAAAAATACTATTTAGAATCTTACCAGTGAAAATTTAATTAATATTTAATCCCAGATATGTCAAATCGTAATATAGGAAAATAGGAAAATAATTATGTCAAATAAATACAGTAAGAAATAAACATACCAAACGTTTTAATTACATATAAATCCCCATTTATAGTATATCAAAATATATTATTATAATTAATAAAAGATAATTCTATTTATGTATCAATAGTGTCCAAATACAAAATTAAATATAATATGTATAGGTAAATCCATAAGTCTCTAGTTTGATCTAATTATTTTAACTCCAATGTTCATTCGGCGCATCTAAAAAACAACAACAATCAGCAGTTTGGTCAAGATATCTTCCACTTCATATTGTGTTTGAAAAAATCCTATATTCATAATATTGTATCCAAATTTGCTCTTAAAAATTTGTAATGGATCATAATGTGTTTAATGGGACAGTGTTTCTCTATATTATTCATTAATATAATAAAATTTTTGTTATCGCATGGAATCACCGTTTGTTGTTTCACTAATTCACCATGATATTTCGGTTTTTTATTTATCCACATTATCTATTTGTAGTAATTGGTGACTAAAACATAATTTGATTCGACATTAATAAAAGAGAAAAAATAATTTTTCTAAATTAGAAAAACAACATAGTTTCATTCAATCTAAAAAATATCTAAAACTTTTAGATTTTGGATCCGGAATGTCACAAACACAATATATATCAAAATAACCCAAAAAAATCCAAATCTTTTGTTACCTTGTAACCAAAACCATAATTCATTTTATCTCAATATACTCATTATTTTACTCACATACATGAGGTTCCCCTTCTTAGAATAACTCTTGAACCATTCTTCTAAGCATGTTTCACCTAAAATTTCATGGTTAGTTATAATAAGATAATAGAATGTCTCAATGATTCTTGTATGCATAGTGGAGTCTACTCCCTCATTTTCCTCATACATTAAAGGTTTAGTTCAAAATACTATAAGGATTAAAAATATCTTGAACTCATCCATTATAAATTTATTCAACCCTTGAATTTCATATATTACCTCTGAGATTAATATAATTTATTCATTTTATTGAAATTTAATCCATAAAAAGTAATAAAAATATATAATCAATCGAATATTAAATTCCAAAATAATTAATTGAGAAAACATATCAATTGAATTCGTCTTGTTGATATCCATATTTATTTCAACCATATACATAATCTACATAAATTATTACTATTATGATATTTTCATGTGAAAGTTAGGATCCACAATTACATTGTTAAACATAATCTTCCATATGAAAGTATTCAATTATTCATTCCAAGAATGATGTGATTTATTCATGCCATTCAAATAATTTTTCAGTCTATACACTATTAAATCATCATTTATTATAAAAAATACAACCATTTTTTCAATATAATATTTATTATTCGAGAATATATATAATATTATTTTCATTACATCTATTGGGAATTCTCTAAACTATCGTTGAAGAATAATTGCTGTGAAAATTACGACATGATCCATTTTTTACGCTGGTGTGAATGTATATTTAACATAAAATCCTTAAACTAATGTATGAATTTTACATACAATCATTACATTATTCTAAATTACACTTCCAATTTCATCAACCATATTTTTGCAGGCCCATTTCATACCAGTAACATTATGTAGTCTAGATATATCCACAAGCCTCTATGTTTTATTCTTTTCAATATGATTCAATTAATTATTCATGGATTTCAACCATGATTATTCCTTTTATTATTATTCATATAAATTGGTTTTAATACCAGATAAAAGGAAAGTGTGTCACAATCGGTTAATCCACCATGTATCTATTAAAGCATATTTGTTTCCAAAAATACATGATGGATTAACATGAACAATTTTATATGCTAATTGATTCGTGAGTGGAATCTCATATTCTGAAAAAAAAAATTATTCTTTTGATTTTTCAATAACACTTTATGGTTAATTGATAAACCACAAAGATAAATCTATTTCAAAGTATAATGGAGAACCAAAACAAAAAACCATCCAAAGTAGGCTAGTCAAGGATCCCGGCCCAGAACCATACTTGTTGAGCCACCATGGATGATGCAAAAAAACCATAAGAGAACTCTAATAGTTCAACCTTTACTTCTTAAACATTAGAATCATAATAATTCTAAATAATTTGATATTATTTCTAATTTAATTTAACTCATGAAATTCTTTAAAAACATATTCATGAATTGTATTTCTAGAATTTTCATTATCCTGATACTCAACCACCAAAACATAAATTCTCTCAAAAAAATATTTAGACCCTTTTATTACTAAATGTACATGTTATATTAAGAAGTATGTTAAAAATAATCATTCATCTATTACATTACTGTAGTTTCTATGATTACACTCTTTAGTTGGAATGAGTCATTTTCATATGATAACTCTATGATTCTTTAGGGAGAGATTACATCCATGATATATTTTTTAGGGAAACTACTCTAATAATAAAATGAGTAATACACTATTCTATGTTTAAACACCTTATTGTAAAATGTCCTTCTAGTATTTATTTGATATTCCATTTTCTATTGATAATTTTTTTTCATGCCATTTACCATATGGTTTATTCTTTCCATTATCTCATTCTTTTGGGGAGTTCTCATGAATGATACTATATTTTCAATACAATTATTTTAAATATAATTTTTAACCTTAAAGGTTGTGTAATCTCTATCATAATCTAATATTATAATCATGATAAATATTCCATGTTTAATTTATGTATCTTCTCTTGGAGCATTTTATAGAATAAAAAAATCCTATTTTTTATCACATAAGAATGTGGAATCCCATCGAAAATTATAACAATAAATAAGATGATTTACATTTCAATATATGTTTCTTCATGACCAATTATAATCCATAGATCATTGAGGTATAGATTCATAAAAATTTAACCTCATTTATTCTTTTTTGGATAAGAATTTTGATTTATCTTCCCACACACACTTGCATGAAAAATATTTTTTTTATCTCGCATATTTTTAAAAATACCCACTAATTCTCTAAAAATAGACAAGTTTCTATAATTTTTTATTAATTTGGCCTATAATTTAGTGCCTCTAGATAATTTATTATTAAACTATTAGAAGACACATATTTAATTTTGTATATACCTAATGTATATTTCTATTTATCATTCAATTATTTATAAGGGAAATCACATTGATTACTTTGACACAACAACTCTTAAAATTGAATGTGACTTTGAAGACTATTTGATAATGATGA
Organism: Viscum album; assembly: GCA_963277665.1. Lineage (NCBI taxonomy): Eukaryota > Viridiplantae > Streptophyta > Magnoliopsida > Santalales > Viscaceae > Viscum > Viscum album. Next base: position 22,514,935 of record OY728132.1, on the reverse strand, counting down.
CATAGGATCAAAAAATTGTAATTAAATCTATAATCATTGATTACTTTGGTTTTTTACAATTATTTTCTATCCAACAAGGTCTTACCACTTCATTTAATATTAAATACTCAATAAATTCCAATGTTAATTGTCTATAATCTCTTCTATTTACATTATTCAATTGGTTCATAATAAAAATAATATAATATGAACACTGACTATCCAAAACCAAGGAACTAATATTTTCTTACGCTTTCATGGAATCTTTATCTACCTTTTTCTTTGGAATATTTTTTATTTATATCATAAATATTCCCAAATAAGTTTATAATTTTATTGACCTCTTATATTTTTTCTTAGGATAAGGAATCATATCAAATTATTCTTCTACAAGAGGATATAAAATATTTTTTTATTTAATTTGACTATATATTCTAACAACTATTTTCCATTAAAATTAAAAATATGATCTTTCAATTGTGTTTCTCTGATATAACACTTTATGAGGCAAATTTAATCAACTAAAAGAATCCCCTAAAATAAATTATAATTCTAATATTAAGGATATGTTCAAACAATACTTTTCTAACTCAAAATATCTTCTCTAATTTAAAAACATTTAGTTTCCCCATAAAAGGAAATATTGTGGATAGAAAAATAACAAAAATGATATTTAGATAATGGAAATTTCATTTGGATTCCATTTTTAAATAAATATTTTAATTTTAAAAACCTTCTTGAGTGCTGTTAAATTGATGATGGTTGATAACTTTCTTATTCCCTCAATACTCATATTATATTCACATTGGATGAGATTGTTTTTAATTTTCTGACCACATTACCAATACCATTTTTACACACTGAATTTGGATTTGGGCACTAAATAGTTCTTCTAAATCAGTTTTTCCTTGATCAACTCTTTATTTCACAACTTCATTGAATGAATTTCCTAAACTATATATTTTTCTTTAGAAACTATACTTAAATATATTATTTATGATTAAATTTTAAGGATATGAATCTCTCTTTTATATTTTCTTAACTTTTTTCTGAGAAAAATATTAATATGATCAATGTTATTGGTCCATTACTCAATATGTAACCATCAATTCATATATTATTTATATTTCACATGATTATTCTTATATGTTTCTACTACATTTTCAAGAAAATAATTTTTTTTAAAAACTATAAAAGAACATGAATTATTCTACCAAAACTTGTTAAATTTTAGGTTAATATTTAATTGTAGATCAACCTCCTCAAGCACCCCTAGTAATTATAATTTGGGATCTATAAATCCCCTCAATTGATAATTATATTTAATAGTGGTTTTTTTCTTATCTATTAAATCCTTTGTCTAATATTCTATATATGATATAACTTATGAACAAATGGATTTCAATGAATCTTCCTCTACAACAACATTTTCTCTTCTTACTAGAAAATCCTATGAAATTTATTGTAACTAAAATTTATAGAAATAAAATTCCTTCTAGGAGAACATTTTCACTTTTTTTTTCAAAATGAAAACTCTCCATACTCTTCATAATACATCTTAAAATATCTATTAGATATGTGACAAATCAATTATTAATATTAAAAACATAGTGGTATATATCTATAAAATATTTGTGTATGTCATTCACATTTCCTCTGCACAAGTGATAAGATGTCATTACTTATATCATCCACCATTTTTGCCTCTTAATTATAATACTTCTCAGTTCATTTGAATTATATTTCATTATATTAATGTTATAAAGATCTCACTAACTTCACCAACATTTAATAAGGGACTCGATTACTGTAAATATCAAAAAGGTAAAATTATATAATTTTAATTTCTTAATTATATAAAACATTTGAGTTTTTCATTGGTCATAACCCTCTGATGATTTACATTATAATATCAGAATATATGATCTCGTTAAAAAGTCCACATATTTCACTACAATCTTCTACAAATATTTTAACTGAATCTATATACATTTTCTTTCAAACCCATATCCCTATTAAAAACCTATTATTGAATAAAAAATTATATTTTATTCTTTTAATATGTTATCACCTTTATATATGTTACAAATCTTATCTCAAACACCTTTTGTTCTTGGAAAATTCATCACCCCCATATATATTTGTTTTGGTAATTATCCTAATAAAGGAATTTTTAGCCTCAGCATCATCATTTAAGAATATGGTATCCACATTAGTAATTGATATTCATGTGGAATAACATGCTTAAATTACATGTAATACTATTGAATATAAATATATTTCTAGATATTATATATTTTATTTCTTATTTTTATTCAAAATTTTATAGCTGCTCACATCAAAAAAAATTACTCCCTCTGCATTCGCAATATCATCTAAAATAATAACATTACCTCAAAATATTCACGGAATTTCCCATGGTTCTCATAACACTTTTCTTAACATTGGTCTCATTGTAAAATCTATGTTGTGAGTGAATTAGGATGTTTTTATAAATTCATATTATCTTTAAAAAAAATTGGACATTTTCTTATTATTGGAAAATACAACTTAAAGCTTCCTTGTTGAAAAATAAAATAAAAACATTAAAAATAAAAAATAAAATGATTTTACATGGTTGTCATGTAATAGGATACAACCATAGATCATATATTAATGATGATTAAATTTTATAATTAATCACTAATTAAATATTATGCATTTAATTCCTTTTAGATATACTCACTACCCATCCAATTTCCCCATCTTCTTCCTCTCATCTACTCACTAATATAAAAATTATTACAAATATATAATCTATATGTAGGTTATACTCATAAATAAATAAATTATATAAAAAACAATAAAATGTAGTTAGTATTCTCCCTAGTAACCTAATATTAACTTATATATCGTAGATTATATGCATAGTATAACTTTATTTTAAAATTTTATCATTAATATAATTCACCACTAATACAATTCACTCCACAATTCCATATATTTTTAATATGTATAAAAATGCAATCATAAAATCATAATAGTCAATGTAATTTATTCCATTAACACTTATATTTAGAAATATAAATATTAAAAAACATTAATCTTCTAATAGTGTAATATTTATGATATTCAATCTCCCATTATTTTCTATCTCTGTATCACCTTTTAACCTATACAACATGTTCCACTATTTCTCCTAATTTGTGAATTTTAAAAATAAAAAAACAACAATTATCCACCTAAAACATCTATTTTAAATCCATATATTGATGATTTCAAAATTAAATCTCCACTAATGTATTTAATATTTGTAATTAATATATGATTCAAAAATAAACAAACATTCATGAAATATCCATGTCATCATGCCTATTTTAATTCACTATAAATCCATAAATAATAGCACCAAATCCACTTTTATGATGAGAAATATTGGTATCTCCTTTAAATATCATCTTCCACAAAATAGATAATTGCTTGATATATGTCTTTGTGTCATGATATGGTGTTTGTTGATAAGAATTCCGAAAACATAAAAATCACTACCCTATAGCATTTCTATGGATGATAGTCATGGTGTGAATCATTTAAACATAATATATTTCTTAATCTATATTAGTGTGGTATTTCCTCCATGGTGCGGGATTCTCTAAATAAACTAATCCACACCAATTAATCATTATCCCAACATGGTATGATATCTATATTATTGAAGGTATGAGTCTTAAATATTACATTTCTTTTTGAATATCATAGATTGTTAATATAATCACATCATGACCTTAACTCTCATGAAATAAACTATTCTAAATTTATATAACTACATTAAAATATCACTAGCCTTATTAATTAAACTCCATATATATTTAAATACATAAAAACACTTCACATGGATTCCAATTGACAAAAATTGCAATATTACAATGTTTATTTTTAATAACACTTGATTCTGTCAATCTAATCAATGTTTTAAATATGATTTTAAATTTTATTTTATTATATTTTAATGATTATTAGAGATGTGAATAATAAAAATTTATTTGAAAAAATATATAGATCTATTGAATTGAGGACATCACATTGTTTTGAAATAACTAAAAAATAAGAAGATGGAAATAAAGAATGAGAGATAGATCATATGGGAAATTCTATAAGGGATAAATATTATTTACATAGATATTCAAAAAATAATTTAACCAATCACAAAGGCTATATAATTTTGAAATTCTTAATATTTATAAGAGAATAATTATAATGGAAACATGAAACATTTCTTATAGGAGATGAATATTCAGGGATAGTGAATCTGTTGTAATCAAATTATTGATCATATTAAATCATATAAATGAGAATCGATCCACTATTTCACCTTCGAAAAAGTGTACATGTTGGGTTTGGACCAAGTAAACATCATTTGTGCTTTATTATTATATTAGTCTTTAATGTGGATGAATAATATGAGAGAATTGTGGTATTTAAACTAACCATATAGAAAATATCTAAAAGTGGTAATTATTAAATTATCCTACCCAAATTCATACCCTAATTAAACCATCTCCCATAGAGTATTAATTCCCATTAGATAATAAAATGTCAAAATACTTTTAATATAGTGGATCCAATTATTAAAAGGTTTTAACATTGAAATTAGTTAATATAAGGAATATAAGATATTGTTTTTAATAATTTACTAAGGGTGTACATTCCGTATATATATTATGATATAGAGTTTAATATTAATGATGATCTCCCATATGTTAAACATTTTTATATTAATTTACATGAACATCCATTATTTAATACTTTAGTTAATTACGTATCCATGATGGCACACTATACATTATTTTAATTTTTATATAAGAAAATTGTATATTAGTTTAGGTAAAGAGTTTATTTTAAACAATCTAATATTTGTGAAATAATGAAGAGATGAAATTATTAATATATGAATTATTGAATTTATTGTGTAGAGTATTCTAGATTTTCATTATTTATCACTAACTAGTGGAGACAATGGGATGTATTGAACAATAGAAAATATTACAAAGTGGATTTATTATCCAACTTTATATAAATATGATAATATTATGTCTCTGTATAGGATTGTTTATGAACTATTTTCTATACTATAATTATGTGTATAATACAGTTTATTTTTTTATTTAATTACTTATAAAAAATAATAGTGTAAATAATGGAAATCATTGAATATAGAGTAAATTAATAATATATATAGAATTGTAGGATGCTTTATGGAACCAATATTATTTTAGGATACTTTAATAATAATTGAAAATAGGTATCCAAATATGCTGAGATTAGCATATCCCCTATTTGAAATTTGATCAAGGTTTCAAATTATCAAAACCAATTAATTATATTATAATTAATAAAAAACAAGTAAGACGCATATTCTTATGCTCAGTATGGTTATATGTTTAATTTCCATATGGTACCATACTAATTTTATAAAATCTATAATGTTTAATTATGTTATGCATTCCATTTATGGGAGGTTGAATCCAACATAAATTGAAATTTGGTACAGCCAAAAAATTAGGATCAGAGACAATTCTATCATAGATAAAATTATTATAAAATTATTGGATAAGGTGAATAGTAGGATAAAAATGAAATTTTAATTGTATTAATAAGTTGGATTCAAATAATGATAGGAGTGGAAGCATTTTTTATTTTTTTATTTAATTTCATGGTTCATCAAAAAAAGATACTCAGGGAAATGTAATCTCTTCATAGTATTAAAAAAGTAACAATGATGTGGAAATGTTTATTTTACTAAAATTATTTATTCCCAGGTATGGATAATGGATTTTTATATATTTTTATTCAATCAAACTGCCTCAAAATGAGTTATTTATTATATCCTTAATTTAAAATATTTTTAAATTCATAATAATTATGATATTAAATGTTTTATTAGAACAATTTGAATACTTTGTATGTGATACTTATTTTCCATTCCAAGATAAAATACCACATTATATTACACTAACCTATAGTGGCTATAAAATAATCTAAAAGTAAGATTGGGTGATAAGATATCTTTATTGAAGTTGGTCTTTCTCTATATATTTATTTATATATAAATGAAAATTATTAATTACATATATTATTTTATTATTTTATCTAATGGGATATGATGATATTATGATTCATTAACATACCATTATTTCATGTTCCTTCAAAAAAACTTATTATCTTTATTATTTTTAAATTTTTGTTCTATAAAAAACAATATCAAACTTTTAATCTTTTTTACCTAAAATGTAATCCCTACTATGCCACTAAAATAAGTATCGTTCCTTGTGTATCAAATTTAACATCAAATATAGTTTGGTATCGACAAACATAATTTTATAAATTTTAAAACATTAGAATAATTAATGATATCTCACTTTGATTTTGGTGTTATTTATGAGAAAAAAAAATATATTTTTTAATTTGAAACCAATAATTAATTATATAACAATGAAATTGTTTCTTAAATATCATTATTTTATGAAAATAATAAAAAAAATGTGTAAAAATTATCAAATATTTTTATATATATATATATATTAATTTTAGTATAATAAAATTAAGCTTTTGGAAGAAAATGCATTCCTTGGTAATCTTTTTAAACCTTATTTCAAAATCACATTCATGAGAAATTAAATATAGACCCATTAAATATATCTTTTGGTTTGATTTTACATATATAATAATTATATACAGACTAATTTTTATTTCACGAACCATATTTTTGTAGGCTGAAGAAACAAATGTTTTTGGGAATAAATGTTGTGTAATACTTCAATTCCATAAAAAATTGAAAAAAAATTCCCAATATTATAATCAAGTGGTGATTAAATATATTAATATATTTTAATTGAAATATTAAAATATAGCTTAATTATAGATAAAATATATACAATAAATTTTTTTGATTTATATCTAAAATATTTTATTAACATATTTCTTGGTGACTAATAAATTTTGGAAATATTTATTGAATAATTTAATATAATTTAAATAAATATATTTTTAATACTTTTTATTTATATATCATTGAATTTAAATTCATATAAATAAGTGAATGTTTGTAGTTATTGTGGATATTTTTTTGAAAGATAAAAATTTTCTTGTTGAGGAATTATTGGTATTGAATTATATATTAATTTATTTAATCCCTTAATAATTTATTAGATAATTGTTTTATTTAATAAACATAATTTCTAAATAAATTTAAAAATATATGTATATAGTGTTAACTATATCTATATAAGAACACACACACATATATATCTAATAAATAATAAAAACATTATAACAAAAAAATTACAAAAACATTGTTATATATACTTCTATATTGTTTTATATTTTAATATTATTAATGAAATTTATATTTATTTTAATAAATATACTTTTATTTTATCTTCATAATTTAATTTTTTATTATTAATTATTATATTATTTTATTTTTATTTTTATATATGTTAAATCATATAAAAAATAAAATAATTGTGGAGAAATTTGATAAATGTTTTGGGTTTTATATTTAGTGATATTTTACAGATCATTTTTTTATCTATTACAATATTTTTTTATTTATCTTCATCTTTTTTTAAAAACATGCCTTTTAGAGAGGAAATTTTTTAAATAGAGAAATATTAGAGAAAATGAAGAGACAATATAAAATTATAGTGGGTTCAATGATAGTCATACAATTTGATCATGGGGTTATACTAAATGAATATCGAAAGTCAAAGAAACAATATGTAGAATAAAAAATATGTTTAATTATCATAAGGCTATTTCAAATTTACCAAACTGAAAAAATGAACAATAATAATGTAAATTGAATTCAATGAATTTTTTAAAATTTCATATAGTTTCATTCAGAATTTCATATGGAACCATAAAAATTTTAATAAAAGGTGATTTCAATTGCTATTGAAAATTATTTAATAAGAGGATGAGTACCCCCTAAATAGTGATAATGGTTTACTTAGAATAATATTATTCTACTATATATTATAAGGATAATCATTAAAAAGTATCCAAGGATGGAGAATAGAAGAAAAAACAACATTACAATGGGATCAACTAGTGAGATTTAATCACCAAAGGGATTATCTGCGTTTATTTTTCCTTTATTTTAAACTTTTATTCATAGGAGTGTGTAACGAAAAATATATTAAGGTTTGGTTTTCTTCACCGAAAAATTAAATAATATTAATTATATTTTTATTCTTATTTTATTAAAATGAGTTTTCTATGATTGGATTAAATATTTTATATGATTTTATATTCATAAAAATAATATGAAACTAAATTATTGATGAGATAATGGGGGTTGGATATAGTCAGAATAGACCAAAGTGCATCATTTTTTATTATTTTGATAACTCACCTTTCAAGGGGTGAGGTGGAACCCATACAAGGCCTGAAGGGTTAGAGACAATTGCATGACCGTTGGTCTTAGAGGGAATCACCCAGACAAGAAAACAAGGAACTACTCATCCCCAGCATATTTTATGATATCATCACTCCACCTTCCTAGGGATGGTCGGCTAGTTATCCTATGTAAAGCAGCACAGGCCCGGTACTGATGGCAAATACATACCCTCTCATCCTTCCAATTTCAGTTAGCTCTTCTCTAGTGGATGTTCCTACCATGAGTCATGCTCTAAAGCCTTGTCCCGTGTAGTCCTACTTGTACATGTGCATTGCATGTGGCCCAAAGGCCTTAGGGTGGCCCTAAGGCCATAAGTTGGCCTAAATTCCTTGATAACCAACTAGACCGAAGGCCTTGGGTGGCCCAAAATCCTTACAGGACCCGAGGACCAAATATATATATAGAATTTAAATAAATAATTGAATAATATACATCATAATATTGTTCTACAAAAACCTAAAAATAAATATTTCCATTATTTCCATTATTTTATATATATTATATTTGGGAAATTAATAAATAGATCATTTCAAAAAACAATATTACCCTTTAACTATAATTGTTTATTTTTTTTGAGTTGATAAATATGGTGGGAAATTATTAGGGAAAATGGTGGTTGAATAGAGAAAAAATTGATATTTTTAGAAGCAGGAAAAAATAGCTGCATTTGACTTATATAATGCATATTGTTTCACTATGAGAATCCAGGCCAACCCAATACATGTGCTAACCACCCTTACCCAAATCATTTTACAACTAATAATTTTTCTAACCCATAGTGTATCTTAAAAACCATTATTGGTTTCTTTTGAAACAACATTTTGGTTAACATATAGATACAATGTATGACTCAACACAAACCCAAAAACTATCTACATAAAGTAAGATCATTTATGGTTTAAAATTTTGAATAAAACATGAAACAATTCATTTTAAAACTAATTTTAAAACAATATTTTGTTATATTATACAATTAAAATCCTTCTAACATTCTAAATGATAAAAATATAAACCCTATTTTATCAACCCCATTACCTTCACCTAAGATTAACAAAAATCCATGACCCATTTCTAACACATTTTAATATAATTATTTTCTATTAAATTCCCCCACAACTAGACCACCTCAATCCAATTTTGAAATTTCAGGGAATTACCTTTTTATATATGACATATATAATGACAAAAAATTATTAGAAATAAAATTACTAAAACTATGATGTTTCCCAAATACCATTCTAAAACTCATTACCTTACCTATAAAGAACATATTAAAACAAGAAATAAAATCATTTCCCTACTTAATAACCATAACAAACAAAATAACCAACCCATGTAATTCTATCATATCCATGCCATTTAAAAAAATTCATGGATCATCGAGTGACATAAATACATTCCAGTGGCCACACTATCAATGATTATAGCTTTATGGACATGTTTTATAATATTAATACCCATAATTATTTTTTATCATCCTTAGTTATGAAATAAAACATGTATATAAAAATCCAACAACAAAAGTTAAAAAAACAATACCTGCACTTAAAATTGTCATCGTGTTTATTTTCAAAAATCAAATAAAGTATCATAGTCCCCATGAAATTTGAAACATTATATTATGATGTCCAAGTTAATGAAAAACCTTAAATTAAAAATTCAATTTATTATCCCCATTTCAAATAATCCTCATTTTTTCCAAATATCATTAAAAACATTTAAAATATGTTTGTTTCACTAAAAAACACTATTATTTAATATTATAAAAATATATATTATGTTATGGGATTTGTGGAATTTCACTCTTTAATTAATCTATATATTTTCAATCACATCAAGTCATGTATATTTAATAGCCTCATAATAACCAAGATAACCCCCTCCCTTCCATTAACTAAAATAAACTAAAATCTCATATCTTTCATAACCCTATCCATTGAACACATTTAATGACGCATTTTATATCGTTATTCCCAATCCCATTCAAATATCCAATAAAAACACATCCACTACCCCTCAAAAAAAATATAATCTAACTAACCTTACCTTAGAACTTATAAATTCAGTCCATTAAACCATAATTTATATTGCGATTAAATTATAGAACATCTATAAAAAATCACCACCTAATATACCATCTTATACCAAAACCACATATCTAAGAGAAAATTAAAACATCGACGAACACTTATAATAATTCACCAATAAGAACCCAAAACTAAACTATATAACCTCATTCTCAAGAATCATACCCCATTCATATTTTCCATTTCATAAAATTCACTACAATTGAAAATCCAAATTTATTACATAATTTGGATTAATGAAAAATGATAAAGAGAAGGGTATTAATACATTATTTCTTAAATTATTTTAATAGAGGATATAGTTGAATATGCATTAAAAAATCTCTACATGGGGCCCATAATGGAGTTATAGAAAACTAATTATAAATTAATGATTTATATTTATTAGACACCATTCTTAACAAACTCAACAAAATTATATTTAGACTTAGAAGAAAAAATTATGCTACCATTGCTGTAAAATACATACCACATATACCTCAAAAAATATTCAAACCAAATGGAGGTAGTTTATGGATGAAGCAATAGTGCCTAAAAACATTTTCATCTCTAAAATAATGAATTTTAAGGACCTTACATTCTTGATTATATTATAATAACATATAATGATGTTTTTTATAAATGTATATAGTCATATATATATATATATATATCATCTTGATTTTGTTTTTATTCACTTGATCATATTGATACACCTCTGATTATTAAATACATATCCAACAACTATTATATGGGTGTAAGATAAAATAAGAAAGTAATTCATCTAAAAGAATTTCAATCAAATTACAAGATTATAAAATAGGTGTATTAGAAATTTAAACATACCAAAATAATTAAGGTGATAATTTTTTAAAATTTTCTTATATTTCCAAACATGGTAATAATTTACAAATGAAGAAATAAGTTCTTCCTTTTGAAATTTTGATGACCAGAATACATCTCAAGAGGAGTAATAACCTTATTAAATGGGTTTTGGGGGACCACCTCAAATTAATGGTATATAAATTTTTCATTTTTTTCATTTTCTTTATTTTTTATATTAATTAATTTTTTTGTTCTTTTATATTTTTTCCTGTTTTGTGTTTGTTTATTGAATTTTAGTAGTTTAGTGTATAATATCATTAAATTGGACATTAATGAATATATTTCAAATAATTAATGTTAAAATCTTATTTTTTGTAAGTTTAGAGGTGATTCAATATCTTTTAGATGTGTATGGATATAAGGGGTAAGGTTGTAAAATAATGGACAAAATATGGAGAATTTTAATTAATGTTCACATGTTAGGGTTAAGAAAACATTGTGGGATAATGTATATTGTTTTGAAAACCTTAAGAATGTATCTCCCTATTTAAATATTCTTAGAACAAAACATGATATGGTTTCAATGTGACAACATAATATCATAGATGATCTAGATATGGGATTAGGTTTCAAACATAGTGTCATGGAAAACGCTAAGCATACATCAAGGTAATCATAATTTAAAAATGAAATTTTCTGATTACATGAGACACAATTGGGTCTATCCTATAAGATTAAAAATATATTTTCACTTTAGTGTTATATATCATTCATCATAATAAGGAAACATCGCCTCATAAATGGATATGGAAACATATTACTAGGACTACTATAGACATAACATCATGTGGGGAAAACAATCATTATGTCATTTATACTATAATTTTCTCAAACATTATAATGTAGGATATGTTAAAAAATGAATGTATTGTTTGAGGAAAACATAAAATTTTAACTTGTTAAAAATAATTCTATGTTGTAATACTTTTCTTCAGGTAATACGAATGGTTTAGAGTGCGTAGCAAAATTCAAAATCCAATGTTACTTGCATCACATGTCAAGAATGCATCTATGATAATGTGTCCCACATAAAATCCAAAGAAGTCACATATACCCAAATAAAATAAGGATAAGTGATAAAAGATACACCAACACTTAAATATATCCAATAGACCATGAAATGGGGACTATGTTTCTAATAAAATGTAATTTATGACCACAATGGAAGATCACATACATCTAATGGATACTTTTCACTATAGCTTCATAAAATACTAAAATTTGGTCTATGATGTTTTAGAAGTTTCAAAAAGAAATCATGAGTCCCAAAATGTAAAACCCTAAGGATTTAATATATTATTACCTTTAAATATGTCAATGTGTTTGAGATCTTAGTCAACATGCAACACCAAAGATAAACAAATCTTTGACATATTTACATAAGATATGTATATATATATATATAACATTAAAACCTACTGATTTAATTACTAGTATTGAATAAGAGTAACCACATTATAAAATATTTATAAAATGAAAATAAAATTCACTTTTAGTATGAATTAAATTCAATTGGTATAACTAAAATGACTAAAAATATTATTTAATGCTTAGAATTTTGCTTATCTAAAAAATTAAAATTAATGAGATATGATTTTATCATAACAAAAATATTTTTAATTTATGATAATATATTTTAATATGAAAATATTTAAATATTAATTACTACATTATACAGAATAATAAATATTATATATTGTGTTTTAAATGATTCATTTTCCTTATAATTTTTTTATTACATTCTTTAATTTAATTTTAATAACAAATTTTAATATTTCAAAATATAAATTTTTAAAAAATGGATATTATTTCTTTAGTCTCTATAGTAATATTTTCTTCATATGTGTTCCTTGTATTTCTCTCAAAATATTTTTTATAGGTTAATAGTGCAATATATTATATTTAAAAATTCCAATATTTAAAGACACTATATCGATGTAATTATGTGGTATAAATATGAGGAACTATTTTCTAAAAAATTATGTACTTTATAAGTAACATTATATATCAAAAAATAATTGATTCTAGTTTACAGAAAAATATCTGATATTTGGGAACTTAACAAATAAATTTTTCTATAAATTATTTTTAATATAGTTTACCTTAATTATTTTAAATTCGATTTTTAACTATTATGTAAACTAAACCATATAAAATGGATTTCAAATGTGAAATTAGTGGACCAAATTATGTAATCAATAGTATTTAATTTTTACTAAAAAATGATAAACTACATAATAAATATTTCGTGTCATGGTAAGAGAAAAGTTGGTGTAAAATAGATTAACACAGTGAAAAAGGATAAATAGTGTTAAAAAAGTTTTCTATATTGTATTTTATAGACATTATAGACATTATCTATTCCTAACTCCATTATTTCACAATTTTAGATCTAATTTCTTTGATAGTGAATTCCAATTATTAAAAAGTAATGGGTATTTACAAAAATGGTACCACATCTCCCTTATAAGAGGGTCCTCTCACCAACCAAGAAATAATAATAATAAAATTATGTTACCACCCCAAAAATTTCCATTTTATCTTTCCCTATAATTCTATTTTTCCAACTTGTGCTTTTTGTTATAAGATAGTTTCTTAATCACTCATTTTACATGGAATTATCTAAGGTAAACTGAATGTACTCAACATGTGTAAATGTTTTTCTTTAACCTTTCTTCTTTATATCCTAAATTTAAAATTACAATTTTCAAATAAATATGAAATTATTTATTTTTTCTAAATATTAAATGTTATTTTTTTAAAGAAATAGTCATTTTCCACCATTCCCCTTTTCTTAAAGAAAAATAAAAAGGATGTTCTTCATTTGTGAATATTACCACCTGATGAAGCATTATGTTTTATTTTCCACAACCACCGTACAAATATAGTCATAATGTTGAATTTAATAAATAATTATTATATATATAACATGTTTTAGATTCATAAATTATAAAACATATTATACATTTTTCTTATTCAATGTAAAATAAAATTATCAACCACACATATATGTGAATTAAAACCTTCCAGGGAATGATTGATTTATGTTTTTTAATGTTATCACCACCCTAAAAGGACGGTCATGGGATTTTGTTTAATATATAATATTTTTCATATGATATAATTATGATTTTGGTCTAACAAATATTATATCTTATTAATGATATGATCAACATACAATCATCATTTATTCGGTAATTTACAATAAGCGTATTAAAAGAAAAATAATTTTATTTATATAATATAATATTTTTATATCCGTTAATTCGTCTTATAATTCATTAAAATAAAAATATATCAAACTAATAACCAAATAATGATATCATTATTCTTTTTATAATGATATTATAACTAAACCACCCGAAAATCATCCACTATTTTATAAAGGTTCACATTTGGGTCGATTTAACCACCTGTTTGATCAATGAAATGAATTTATATCATGGTTGAAAATGGGAATTCAATTAATTTCATAATATTATATAAATATTTAAATGATGATTTTTTGGTTTTTGAATGGTAAATTTATAATTATACCTATTAATTAAGAAACACCATTTATTCATTTGGAATCATTGAAAAATGATCGTTATTGATTTCATTTTGTGGTTTATAACAAAGACCACCTTGGAATGAAATTATAACATCATAAATATCATGTAAAATATATTATTGTACCTTTAATGATATTTTAGTAATAAAATATTTATCATGAAATAATACAAACACCATTTTTTCAAAACATTTTCAAAATGAGCAATATTACATACACCAGATATTGTATATATATAATAAATTAATTGAATTAAAATGGTGGAATAATAAATAAATTGTATATATGAATATATATATATATATATATGTGGTTAATTTTTTGAGTTAGGTGATTAATATAATTATGTTCTTGATACATGAATTTAAGTGAATGTAGAGAGTGAAACGGGGCGGTAGTAAGGGTTTCTTATCTCAATTTTCACTTGTTGAGACATATTTATTAGTATAAACCATGTTATATTTTTAATGGTGTATCTAATTCCCATTTAATATTTTTTTCATTACTATAAAACTATTAATTGTATTAAAATTTTTATTTGAAATTATATCATTTTTAGGTGGATCTGATTCGACTACTTCTAATGGCGTAATTATTGATTCATTGAGTCATATTACATGGTATCCCCCATGTTTCATTAATGCAGTGTTTTATTGATTTGATACCTCATAAATGTTCTATATATTATTTCCTTTTACCTAAAGTTGTATTCCAATCCAAATCAGGTTGTTTTCTTTAAATTTCATTTCAATTTAGTGTTATCCATGATTTAAGATCTCTTGGTAACTCATTTTTTTTATTTTTTTATTTATGATCATTCTATAGAAATTATTTATATATATTGTTTATATAATACAATTAATTTTATTATTTGGTATTGTTATAAACTTTTTCATGGGTTTACATTCTAATAATTTATAATTATTGAATATTTCTTACCTTATGATTTTTGTTTCCCATAATGTACATTGATAGATCAGACATCGTTTATTAAAGTTATAATGTTTTATTTTGAAAATTTTATTTCCAAAATTAGTTTCTTCTACACTTATATTTTATAATATGGTATTTTATATCTTAATTGGTAAAATGATTTTTTAATACAAATAATGTTTTATTACTCTTTGTATAATATGGTTTTTCAATAAATGAAATTTCAATGTATCAGAATGGTTCCTTTTATAATAATGAATTTTATCATTGGATCAACATTTTATAAGGAAACCTTATATCATTTTAAAGGCTATACTATTGGAGATTTTTTTAAATAATTTTTGTAATAATTTTGCAATTTTTGTCATAAATTTTTAAAGTGACATGTAGGTTTTTATTTTTTTTAATGTTAAAAATGATTTCCAAAAGCCCTTTTATGTTTTATCCTCCAGGTTCCTTTTAATATTTATAAGTATTTAGACTCATGGGCATTATGTTACATTGTTTTTTATAATATATATATATATAATGGGGACTTGAACTCATGGTATCAAAAAAATAGATTCTTGATACTTACTTGTGTGATACTATTTGACACATTCTTTTACAAGGTTGTTAATCAAAATATTCAAAATAATTTTATGTTTCTATTGATACACTATATATTTTTTCCCTTATAAACATCCATCATATATATATATATGTATAGATGATTTAATGTTTTTTTATTAAATAAATTATATTTCACTTCCTTTATCCTTCCAAATCATCCCCTTATATAGGAATGATTTTCCTTAAAATGTATTTCCCCTATGAACTCTCTATATTTATATATATTGATGGATGTTTGTTCACCTATACTTTACATACGTTTTTATTGGGGAAATTATTGAATTAATATTATAATCATATCACGCTAGATGTTAAATATATGAATGCACAAAGGTTTCGAGCATAGTGGAAGAATCATATGTGGAATTAAGATATTATTTTTCCTCATAATTAATGATTAATTTGAGATTTAAATAGAAAGAAATTAAATGAACAATATAATTTAATCAATGATTAATTAAAATTAAATGATATGAGTAACATTTAGGATCATCACATATTATTTAGAAAAAATTTAAAAAATCAAATAATTATATTGTGATTAAATCTTTCTTAATTGATGGATTTGACGTATCTATATTGTAATGTCATTGGGTTCTAGGAATCCAATGTACACTTCCAAAAATAGTGATATACACATATTCCACAAACCATTCAAAATTTTCATATGAATCTTCATGTTCTAGCATGGTAGATCCAAACACTTGCATCATTCTCATTTATTCACCCAGAGAATATATTCATATAAGAGTTCTCTTTTATATCTCTATAATTGGGATTGATGGGAAAGGAGAACCGATCATGGTTCTTTAGCATGTAATAGGAGAGGGATCCCTCTATGGATTTGAGATAATTCTCTCTAAGTTTAATTCTACACAAAAATTGAAATGGAACACTATTATTTTAAAATAATGTAATTCATTTTAAATATATATAGGATAAGGAAATAAAAATTACACATGTACTCTTATTATTTTTAAAATTCTCAGAAAACTCTATGTCTATCATTAAAATATTTTTATTATTTTTTAACATGTGAAAAAAAATTCTAATTTTTTTAAATATTATATTATTTATATACAATATAATATATTTTATTTCCCATTGTACTATTAAAATATTTCCACCATTCATCCATATTATTTATTAGTCCTTGAAAAAGGTATAATTATTTAATAAATAAATAACATTGAATTATTATACAACAAATAAATATATAAACAATGACATATTGAATCAATAAGTTTTCCTTCTAGTTCGGTCAACCTATGTCATTATGCATATTTTTTTGACTTTTAAAAATTTTAACTTCCCTATAAACCACCATGTCAATATCTTTTATCATCAATGGTCTTGAGATACCAACTTATGTTAGAGAACATAAGGTAAATATGTAATGTCCCAGACATTTTATACATATATATTAATTTTAAATAGAAGAATATCCATTTCACAACGTAACATAGCCACACTCTCACCATATAGATTTAGTGTGTTTGGAGAGTGGGAAGCATAAACAACTTGTTTATAAAACATCTACGTCATCTGTATTTTATTCCTTAATTTCAATTACCCCTTTTTGATACATCTTACTTAATACCCTTCTTCATATCCTGGGGAAAAAACATAAAATTAGTGACCTAAAATTATCATTAAAGTGTATATACATCATATAATAATTTTAATTCATAAGAGCGTAAGAAAAACATTTAAAATATATATCCTTCATATAAAATATCATGATATCATGTCACTAGGTAAATCAAAGAAGTTCATAAAGAACATACATTAAGAGATCATAACATAAGACATTAAATTTTGGAATAGAAAAAATCATTGAAACTCATTTCCATATTAGTAATGGCTCATTTCCAAGAACATCGTAGTGGAAAAAGTAATTTTCAGAATAGAGTTTTCTCCTCATTCCAGACCTGTGTTACTAAACTGGGTTGACTTCAATTTATATCCTAGTATTAGTGACACAAGATCATTTCAAATTCTAGTAAAATATATCTTATAAGATATAAATCATCCCCTAATTCATTGGGGAGATATATAGGTACCAACCATATCATAATGAAATCATACATATGTGTTTAACAAGAACATAAAACATTTATCATATAATAACCCATGAAAATAAATGGGTTTATTAAACATCATTAAATCATAACATAACCCATTAAAATAAATAGGTTTTCAATTAGACAACCATTTATATAATATGGATAAAATCGTTGAAAATTCCTCCATTAAAACATAAGTAACATTTGAGTTGTCACTTGAAAATAATTCATGAGAAAACTATCATTTCTTCTTTGAGAGAATTTTCTTTACTTAAAATGTCAAACAATTTTAAATAAAATAGTTTCATTGAAAATAAAATTGTAATCTTTTAAGTATATCATTAAGTAAACAAGGTGAGGTGTAATCATAAAAACCCATTAATTCTGTATAAGTTAAAACAGAATATTCTTCAAGTACTTTTTCCACATAAGTCAAAAAAATTACCTCATACAGAAAACAAAAAAATATTCCTTTCAAACCACATAATAAAAAAATTCAAAATGAAAAAAAATGTCTTTGAAAATTTTATCATATTGTTAATAATATTTTTGAATACATTTTTGTATATCATTTTCAAGGATGACAAATATACCCCATTGAATACTTACACATAAACAATCTTGGATAATAAAGAGATTGTGAAATTACTCTTTACCATAGGTCTCAGTTCCTTCAAACATATTAGAAAAATCATTTAATGTGGATAAACTAATTTCATTCACTTATTCGATAACCATATTTATATTTATGATATAATATAATATCATATTATCACCCATTTTTTTATATTTCATTAATACACATCTTTTTTGTGTTAAATGTGTCATTTTATTATGTATGTTTTGTCTTATAAGTTCATATTCAAATATATATAGAATATATTCATGTAATTTCATGAATTATATGATCATAATATATATCAAATCATTCATTCAAAAAAATTATATAATCATTATTTAATGGTGATCGCGGAGAATGAATTACATCATGTCATTGAGATGTTCGGTCATATGTATACACAAACGACGATATCATTCATTAATTAGGAAATAATATTGAAGTGTAAGGTGTTTATATTATTCCATAATCAATATGATATTATAAGGTTTATATATAGTCATTATTTCCATCTTCATACCCATCCATGTAACGTGGTGATTAAAAACATAATACACTATGGTGTGGAGACGGTGGGTCATACATACACATGCGTAGAGATATAATTATTCATTAGATGTATAAAATATGTAATATGAATGTTCTATAGAAATAATAACAACATAAAATATATGTGATTCAATATTTATTAATTTATAGTTAAAACAACATAGGAATATGAAGTAGAAGAAGAAATGATCCTGAGAGAGTTGGTATAGATGATTACCTCTTCTTCAGGGATCTCCCTCTAAATATCTTCTTAGGGAAACTAGAGTTAGTTTTTGGAGAACACTGAAACATGTGGAATGTGGTATGGGATATTGAGAAGGGAATGAATTGGGTTTAGTCGAGCATGAAAAGTCAATGAGGTGTAAAGGAAAAACGTAGGAGGATCCCATTTATAATTGATGTGGGGGAACCTTTGGGATTTTAAAAAATATTAATTTATAATAAATTCAATCTCATTCCAAATACCACAAAATGTTTTATGATTTTTAAATAATTTATTGAATCCCTATATTGATAAAATATCAATAGTTTTTATTTTGACACCATTCATTTATTGTATTTTTAACAATATCAAGAAAAAAAGTTGTATTCGAAGTAAATATTTTCATATATCCTAGATAGGCCATGTTCATCAATAAAATTAGTTAGATATATTAATTATTCAAAACATTATTTATTTTAATAGTTTTAGAAATATATATTTGTATTTCCATTAATAAAATAATTACTACATAAGCATTGTGTAAATAATTAATATACTCAATTGTTTAATAAAAATTAGAAATGGTATTTCTGGATAAAGATCAATATTTTAGCTTTCCGAATAACATTTATAGTCAAATTTATCTACTATAATAACTGATATTTAAAATTTTATATTATTTAAAACATTAATGTTACATCTTTAAAGATTTATTAAATAATATATTATAAATAACATAATTTATCTCAAGTATCCCGAAATATAAAATATAATTTATATCTTTAAAATATGTTTTTTTGTTAAATATTAACATAGATATTCGTTCATATCATTCATTTTTCCCATGTTGACACATAACTGAGATTAAAGACAATGAAAATGACATTTGGTTTCTTTCTTTCATTTAAATATCACATAGTAAATTTTCAAGGATAAGTGTCAATTAAATAAGTTGAAGTTAATAATTTGGTTTTAATGGAAGATATTTATTCATATAGTAGTGATTTAACTTATATTTTGGTCATTTAATAGTATTTATAATTTTATTTGTAACCTAACTTACATAATTGACCCTTTTTTGTGGTAAAAAAATTTACCATGGTCACAATTATTATTATCCATAAATAAAATAGACCTATTTACAAAATTTTGACCATCTGAATCTAATTTTGGCATCCATTTTACAAAATTAAAAACATATTGGTTGCAGAAATTAATATATAATAAAACTATTAATTCACAATAAAAAAATTCAGAAAATTTCCCCTTCTAATTTTTTTTTTATAATAATTTCAGTTATAAAATTATTTTATAAAAAAATTATAGGATTTTTTAATCAAAATTTAATTAATTTACATTTAAAACTAATCCAAAACAGAGCCTGATTTTTTAATGAATTCAAAAGAAATAAAATTTTTCATTAAAAATTAGTGTTTTCGCTATTCGATATAAATAAATGATTTAATAGAAATAATAATTTTAAGATAATTTTTAAATGATTAATTAATAAATTAAATTAATTTTTTGAAATATATTTTATAAAAAATAATAATAATATAAAATGCAATTTTTTAAAGAAAAAGTATTTTTTGAAGAATAAAGTGATTTTACTAAAATTAACTGATTATTTTCAAAGAACTCACAAATACCTTCCTATTGACATGGAACTTTATTTTAATTTCATTAATTAGTCATTCCTATTTATTTGTGCCAATTTAACAACTGGTTTATAATTTTTATTTATACTATTAGTGTATCGTGGTTTGTTTAAACTCAAAGCTACATGAAATGCAAGCTATTGATGAATTAAAATTATTTAAAGGAAAATATTTATTAAAATATAGCGGTGTTACATTCTTCCACACATAGATTGAACATTTCCCTAAAAAATCATCATATAGATATAAACATAAGAGGATACTTATTCCACATCACATCCTCATTTTGCCGCGTAGCTTCCTCAAATTGATGATTCCACCATATAACTTAAACAAGTGAGTTGGATTATTTCATAGAAATTTTTCACTATAATCCAGAATATCTATAATTTGTTTATTATATAAAATATTAGTCTCTAGAGGTACAACATTGGATTTTAGTACATTTGAAGGACCAGGTATGTACTTACTTAGGTGAGATACATGGAACACATCATGAACTTAAGAGATATTTGGTGGAAGCCCCAATCTATAAGCTGTCTTCCACACAAAATCAATAACTTAAAAAGGTTCTATATACCTAGGGATTAGATTTCCCATCTTTTAAAACCTCACCACCATATTCTTGGGATATATATGTATGAATTCCATTTCATTCACTTCAAACTCATGTCATTTTCATCTATTATCAGTATAACATTAATGTGGATTTTGAGTGGCTCTTGTGTGTTGTTGAATAGTTCTAACATTATCTTCCATTTCAAAAACAAGATCATGTAACAATGTATTTATTTCCCCAAATTAATTTAATCATGATTTAGTAATGAACTTCTTACCATAGGTGGCTTCATAAGGAAACATCAAATTACTAGTGTGAAATTTATTGTTGCAAGAAAATTATACCAAAGGTAGGTAGTGATCCCAACCACCATTCAAATCCATAGATAATGATCTAAATATATCTTTTAGAGTTTTAATTATTATATCATATTGACCATCAGTCTAATGTTGATAAGTAATGTTGAAACATAACATTGTATCTAGTGCCAATTGAAGACTTCTATAGAACATAGAGGTGAACTCTATGTCCACATCCGATATATTGGAAAGTGGTGCTCTATTAAATCTCACCACTTCCATAACATATATTCTGGCTAGATGATCAAGAGATAAATATTCCATAATAGAAATTATATGTTTCCACTTCAAAAGGTGATAAACTATACCACATATAGAATTATGGCCTTTAGATATTTTGGGATGTCTAACGACAAAGTATACAATGATGTTGTCCCATTTCCATTCCAGTATGGGTATTGGTTGTAACATCCCAGTAGAAATATTTCCCTCCGACATAACATCCTGAAAAATAATTCATTGAGAAACATAATCTTATATATCTCTCTTCATTCCATACCACCATAAATACTCTTTCAGGTCCCTCTGTATCTTTATCCTTCCAGGATTAATAGATAATGATGATCTACGAGCCTCACCCAACAACTCTTTCTTTAATTTTGGTCTGTGATGAATACAAACTAAATTCATGAACCTCATTGATCCATCAAAATAATGGTCAAACTTATGAACATTCCTTAACTTCTTTTTTAGCTCTTCATCTTCTTTATGCACCTCCTTAATCTTCACTTGTATAGATGGTTGACCATTAAATTGATAAAGATAATACTTCTCCCCATTCTATATGACTTCTAGATCCATAATTTTATAATCCATAAATACTGGATCTTTTTATCCTTATCATAGATAGTCTAGAATGGTCCTTTCGACTCTAAGCATCTTATACCTTGTTTGATTTACCAGGGAGGTAATGTATTGAGTAGTCACAAACATTTATCAAATCCAACACTCTCTTTTTGTGCACATTCAGCTCTATTTGAGTTATTATATACCATAAAATTTTATAATCATTATATATCTCACACCATTCCCTATAACTATAGTGCATCCATATATTCAATACAATGATTATCACAGCAAACTCCATGTCATGAGTTTTGTAATTTTTCTCATGGAACATCAATTTCTGTGTGGAATAAGACAACACCATATCATTTTGAATGATAAAACATACCATTCCCTTATTGGATGCATCACTATAGATCACAAACATTTCTCTACTACATGGTAGTCTGATCACAAGTGTACTATGAAAACTTCTTCTCAACTCCTTTAAATTGTCTTCACATTCCCCCATTCATATGAACATAACTCTTTTCAGAGTCAACATTGTGATTGTATTAAATAATCATGAAAAATCATTCACCAATCATCAATAATATCCAGCCAAACCATGAAAACAATAGATATCAGGTACCTTTGGTGGTCTAGGCCAATGTTCAATAACATTCATCATTACTATATACAAAGATATCTATTCTAATGAGATTATGTGACACAAAAATTAATCATTATGAATCCAAAAATCTCATCTGGTATATTTTTTATAATATATCTACTTTATCAGGGTCTTCATCATAATCCTCAATTTATCTTCATGTTATTAATTTCTCTTCAAATATAATAGAATATTGTCCTTAAAGATTACCACAAACTGAACAAGATAGACTATGAAGATTCTATCCATTAAATTTACTAAGATAGTGCATGAATAAGTAAACCAAACAGCATCACTATGAATTCCTATTGTTCTCAAATTGAATGGAATTTCATCATTGTTATATTCTCCTTCTAAACCCTTAATTGATGATATACAAAATGAAAAAAAAATCATATAATATTATTGATCTCTTCATAGTTTTTCAAATAATTCATCAATATTAGGAAGATGCTATTTCTTCTTGATAGTAATCTTGTTATGTACTAAATAATCAATATAATGTCTAATTGATCTATCTTTATTCATAATAAATATAATAGTAGCATCCCCAGGTGGAAAAAATAGGCATATGAATCCCTTGTTAAGAATACATTGGATTTTCGTCTTCAATTACAGAAACACGCTTGGGGCCATTCTATTAATAGTATTTGAAAATATCCATAGCACTTGGTATTAGTTCTATTGAAAACTCAACATCATGATTAATTGGAATACCCAAAAATTATTTGGGAAATACATCATCAAAATCTCATAAAATAGTTTTTTCCTTAATGGTGAGTTTCTCCACAACCATATGAAATAGATATCTTTCATTTATAGGAATCAAGACCGATATGATGGAATAAATTTCCATTATAAGTTCATATTGATTCTTACATCAATGTATGATCATAGAGACATTCATAATTTGAAATTTGAATTCCATTCCTTGAAAATTGATATGATACCGATATAGAGAAATAAAATCCATGGTAATAATCACATATAATTCCACTAAATGATGAAAATATTTATAGGTAGCACTTTTCTATAAACTTCAGCTGGAGAATAATTATAATTTGTGATAAAATTATTGTTCAATTAATATTTTCCCAGCTAACTCAACATCTTATTATTGAGGTAATATAAAAATTCCCTTAGAAAATTATTTAGAAATAAATGAGTTGGTGGATCCAAAATAAAATAAATCATTTTATACATTAATTTGGATAATAATTGTACCTTTTATTATATCATTGTCAAACTCCACCACACCAGTAGTGATTGCATGAGATTTACTTTTCCCTTTTTCCTTAAGAGGTTTTTGAAATTTATCATCATAAATAACCCTTACATAAGGACATTAGATTTAATAATGCACCATTTTTTGAACATGTATCATTAAATTGTGGTAAATTATTTCTATGTAGCATTTTCTCTATTTACTTCATTTGAAAAAATTTCTCATCACATCAATAGTAAATTTCCTGATAAATTTTTTTCCTAATATTAAAACATTTACAAGTACATTTAATATAGTTTACTCCGTGTTTCTTTCCACACTTTGAGCATAAAAGAAATCTCATATTATTTTCACTATGGTTTTTAGATTTCTCCTTGAATTCCATTTTCTATTTCATATAGAACCCATGATATTAAAGGGTAACCCTAATCTTCATCTCAATCTTGAGAGGAAATTTAATTATTTCCATATAGCTACTAATGTAACTTATTTGGAATTCCCTTCAGATACATGGTTTTAAGCTGCTAAACAGTCATTCAACCTTAGTAGCAGGATGGATGATAATTTTATAAGTATACCATTAAATCCTTGTAAAGTTTTCTTCATAGGTACCAAAGGATTCATCATCCTATTATTTAAACATAATGAACACTTTATCCATCTTCACCTAAAGAATATGTGGAAAGTAATTATTAAAAAAAGTTCATGAAATACACCCACTCCTTGGATTCAATTTCTTATTTTTCCCTCATATTCTTAATGAGATTAAACCATTGGTAATATTAACCTTTAAAATGATAGACTACCAAGATGAATTTATCAGGTTATGAACATTGGAGAACTAATAATATATTTTTAGTGGTACTAATCTATTGTTCATCCACTTGTAGAGCAGAATACCAACTAAAAAATGTGGGTGTATTCTCATGAATGAATCAATAGAATATTCTTCCCTCTTTTTGTCATTTTGAAGACATGCATTATCCATATATTGAGAATGTTCTGTGAGAATAGATACATTATTTATCATTCCAGATATCATAAAATTTAGTTTCTCATGAAGAAAATCAATTCATTTCTAATAATTTCCAATATTAATGTGGTTTGATAGGGTTATATAAATTGAATAAAATCAATAAGGATAGTGTATAAAACATTAAACATACTGAGAAAAAATACATAATGAAGTGAAATTAATTTTAAAATTTTAGTTCAGGACCCCTTAGGTTTTATCATAAGGTATTCGTAATTATTAGAAAAAAATTTGGTTTGTAACTTATACTTATACTTTTTCTTGAAGTTATTATAAAGGTGTTCACATCCTAGTTTCAAAAGCCTAATTAAACCCTGCTATATTACAAATTATAATTGACCATAAATTTAATACATATATATTACTTCAATATAGAATAATATTCATTTCAAAAAATAACAGAACCATTCTTGGACTAAACAGTTTTAATGTCTTTGGAAACTGGGAAACATAAACAATTGGTACATAAAACATCTACATCATCTCTTGCTTATTCCTTAATTTATAAAACATCTTTTTGACACATCTTAAAAAATACCCATCTTCCTATACTATGTAAAAGAAGCATAAAAAGGTTGATCTCAGATGATTAGTAATTTAGATATCAATCATATCGTAATCATAATATATAAAACATAAGATAAAAATTAAAAAATATATCCTACATATCAAAGATCCTGATATCTTGTCTTGGGATAAATTTTAGAAGATCATAAAGAACATAATTCATGAGATCATAACATAAGACATGAAATTTTGGAAGATAAATAAGCATAGAAAATAATTTACTTGTTATTCAAGGCTCATTTCTAAGACAATCATTGTGGAAAAATTCCATTACTGAATTGTGTTCACTACTTATTCTAGGACTATATTAATCAATCATGTTTACTTCCCATTCCAATCTTGTATTACTAAGCTAAAGTCATTTCCCATTCCATTAATGTATAACCCACGAGATTCAAATCTTTACCCAATGAATTGAAGGTAGATATTGGTCACACATATCTCAAAATTAAATAATACATATCTGTTCCACAGGAACATAAATCATTCATCATATAGAAACCCATGAAAATAAATGGGTTTATTAAACATCATTAAATCATAAAAAACCAATAGAAATAAATATGTTTCAT
Organism: Viscum album; assembly: GCA_963277665.1. Lineage (NCBI taxonomy): Eukaryota > Viridiplantae > Streptophyta > Magnoliopsida > Santalales > Viscaceae > Viscum > Viscum album. Next base: position 22,487,620 of record OY728132.1, on the reverse strand, counting down.
ATAAAACAAACCATTGGTATATTAGGGATATCATCCTTTAAATATATACCCATTAAAACATATGTACCATGTGAGATATCACTTGAAAATAATTCTTGAGAAAAATATATTTTCGGATTTTAAAACATTTTATTTAGATAAAACGACATGTAATTTTAAAAGAAAACATTTTTCCTTCAAAATTAAATTTTAATATACTATGGGAATATTTAAGTATATATGGTTACTTTAATGTGTAAAAACTCATTCATACTATAATCGTAAAAAATATTCTCATAAATTTTATGGATAAGTGGAAAATGTACCTCATATGGAAAAAGACAAAATATTCTAATCAAACTTCTTAGGAAAAATATAAAAATGGGGGAAAATGAAATTAATAAAAATGAATAATAATGATAAGAATATTTTTTAATATACTTTATGTAACATGGACATTTGTGTTAAATATACCTCAATAAATAATTATGTATAAATAATCTCGGATAATAATGAGATTGTGAAATTACCCCTTACATTTGGTCTGGGTTCTTTCATACCTAACAAAAACTCCTATATAATGTATTGAATAATGTAATTATCTTATTATAGAACCATATTTATATTTATTATATTATATATGATCATATTATCACATGTTTATTGTTATTTCAATATTCCAATTCTTTCGGGTGTAAACAACTTCATTATTTTATGCATGTTTTGACATATAACTCAATATTATTGCATATAAAATATCGTGTTTTCTATTATATAATTGTATTATGGTAACATATATCATACTATTCATTCTATACATTTATATAAACATTATTTATTGGTGCTCATGGAGAATGGATCGCATCATATTGTGGAGATGATAGGCCGTACGTACACATGCGGGACGATATAATTCCCTTAATTATGAAATGGTATTGAAGTGAATTGTGTTGATATTATTACAGAATCAATATCATGTTATAATCATAATATATAGTTATTATTTCCATAATTACTCCCATCCATGTAAAGGGTTTATGAAAAAAGACTACACCATGGCATGGAGACGATAAGCCGTACGTATGAACTATTGGTGATTTTCTTCATAGGATAGATAGAATAGGGATTATGGTTATTCTATAGTCACAATAACACCTTAGAATATAGTTGATATTGTAGTTATTATATTACAATGATAAAAGGAACAGGAATTAAAATATGAAATGATCTCGAGATAGTTAGTAAAGGAGAATACATCTTATTCTAGAATCTCCCTATATATATCCTCTTAGGGACACTAGATTTGGTATTTTCATAATACTAAAACCTAATGAATGTGGCTAGGGATGTTCAGGATGTATATGGGTAGGGGATGTCCATGATTTAAGGCTCAATGAGTTGTAAAAAATGTGGGATGAGGTTCCCTTTTTTAACTGAGGTGGGGGAACCATTGGAATTTCCAGAAATATTAATTTATAATAAATTAAATCTAATTACAATTTCCATGAATTGTTTTTATCATTTTTAAATAATTTAATAAACAAATATTTTGATAAAATAAAAATAGTTTTATTTTTAAATCTACTCATTTATTCTATTTTTAAAAATATTAAGATAACAAGTTAATTTCAAAACAAATATTTTATAATATCCTTAATAGGTCAAGGTCCTCTATAATGTTATTTGGATATATCAATTATATAAAATATGGATTATTTTAATTATTTTTATAACATATATTTGATATTTCAATTAATAAAATAATTACTACATCTGCTTTGTGTAATTATATAATATATTTATTTTATTAATAAAAATTTAAAACAAAATACCATGAAGAATATAAATATTATAAATTGAATAAAAATATTTATTGTCAAATTTATCTACTATATTACCATATATGTAAAATGATATATTATTTAAAACATGAACATGAAAACTGTAACTTTTTTTTAAATAAAATATTAGAAATAACATAATTTCATCCTAGTATCCCAAAACATATAAAATATTTTCATATCATGAAAATATCTTTAGTATGTTAAAATGAACATTGATATTCATTCATATCATTAACATTTCCTCGTGTGGAAACATAAGAGTGATTTAGGACAATTAAAATGACATTTTGTGTCTTTCGTTGATTTAAATATTATATAAGTCATTTCATGAAAATGTTTTCATTCAATGACATAACATTGATCATTTGGTTTTAATGGTATACCTTTATTAATCCAATAATATTTTTTCACATGTTAGGTTCATTTTATATGCTTCATAATTTCATTTATAACCTAATTTTTCTAATTTACTATTTAATGTGGTAAAAATATTTACCATGGTTATTATTCATATTAACAAAAAAATGGACCTAATTAAAAAATTTTGACCTTTGGAATATAATACTGGAATATATTTTTTCAAATTCAAAATCCACTTCTAGTATAATTAATTTTAATGTAGAATTGGTAATTTTCAATGAATTTGTTTTTCAGAAAAAAACCCCTTAAAAGATAAAATAAGTTTATAATAAATTAGTGTAAAAAATCATTTTAAAAAAACCGTAATAGGATTATGTTTAACACAAAATAACTAATTCTAATTGAAGAAAAATAAAAAACATAATGTGGACTTTTTAAGACATTAAAATAAAATACAATTTTCAACAAATTTTTTTATTTCTACTGTTCTATAAAAATATGTGTTCTCATATAAAAAATAATTTTAAAATAACTTTTACATGCTGGATTCAAAAATGATATTCATTTTTTAAAATAATTCCTTAAACATTAATGAAAAAAATAATTTTTTAAGAGAAGATGTTTTTTGATGAATGAAGTTATTTTCTAAAATTGTGCCATTATTTTATAAGAACACACTAATATATTTATATTGAGTTGGAACATTATTTTAGTCTCTTAAATTGGTTATTTTTATTTATTCCCATAAATTTAATTGATATGATATAAGGATCATTTTATACGAATATCATTTTGCATTTAATTAAAAGACACTGTTTCAGAAAATAAAAGCTACTAAATAATTGAAATTATTTCTATAGAAATATTTAATAAAATTTTGGGGTGTTAAAAGAAAATTTTCTCACACTATTAATTAACGAAGTATTACTGATGATTTTCCCAGTGGTTCCAACTTCATTATGAAGATATGCTATCATGGTTTTATAAATATGTCAATGTATGTGACTCAAAACATATATTAATAAAAATATTTTTTTTAAGAATCAATACACATATCCATTGATAGAAACAATCAATGACACAATTAAATGTGGATTTCTTGTTTTCAGGTCTTATTCTCAAAATCTCTTATACTATGAATTTTGAAAACCGTACACTATGAGAATGTGACTCAAAGTCATACGAGTCTCCACCCCTAATATATTGTATAATTTTATTCTATAAAATTATATCATATATGTATAAAACATATATTTAGGAATGTATTTTTTCACATCGTGGTTTCCATCAGAGTGGGGAACTGCTATCACATTTTAGCGTGGAAGCTACTCTAAGGAAATTATCACATGATATATTACATATAATAAAAATGATTATGTGATGAGAAGTTTATTAATATTAAAAAAATGTATAAAATTAATCATAAAGTACACAAACTTCGGTTCTAGGGAACCAAATCCAACACACACCCTCTTTCACTAAAGCCAACTCCTAATAACCTTCAGTCTTCTAGCTCTCACATGATAATATTTCATTAACATAGATATTTATTAAGTCAAAGGTTCCTCCCTGTTATAATTGATGGAAAATTGTATTATTGCAACTATACCCCTCTAAGAAGAATCCATCAATAGGTGATACATAAGATGTATATAATTTTTGCATTGGTGTTACCATTACCATCATAAAAGAGTCACCACAACAATATTATCAAAATTAAAATTGATATGGTCTTTACCACTCTATGAATAATCAGAATACTGGATAATGATTCATATACAAACAACATCCTTAGAGACATCAAAATCTACTATATACTATGAATCCACCTTAGAATCAATGACAAATGGATTCATTGAACTCTTCTAGATCACCACTCCTCCATTGAAACTAAAAATGTATTCTAACTACGAATTTATACCAATCTAATATATTTGAAAACTATAATAACTACATACCTTGTTGATATACTCATAATATACTCCATACACTATAAAAATATATTTAGTTATTCTCAAACAAATAAGTATATCATTAATATTGGACCAATGTTGTTCTCTAGGATTAGATTGATATCTTCATACCACACCTAATGTGAAAGAAACATCATGTGAAGTTCATAACATTGAATACATGATTGATCCTATCACCAACGATTTTGGGATGAAAACCATTATCTTTTTCCATAATTGTGCAAGTGGACATATTTAATTTGGAAGATATATATCATGTTAGACTAGAACAAATACCCTATTATATTTTTCTATACTAAATCATTATAGTATCTTATTAATGTATGTTCTTTGACTTATTCTAAGAATCCTCTTGGATATATTATGATTGATCATGATCCATATAATTTAAAATAATTCACATAGGTTGTTCATAGAGAAACACTTACTTAGCCAGCCAATAAAAAAACTATAATATTGGTTTTCTGTTTCTAATATGTAATATATAATAAACATATACATTTGGGATAAGAACCACATTCCCATTGAAATTCTTATAAACACAAGGAAAAGACTAATTGTTAAGGAAACTAAATTATTTGAAAGCTTCATATAATAGAATGTTCTATTAACTGCATTCTTAAATAAATACATACATTGATTTCTACAAATTTCATATTCTTTTGGCATCACCTAGAGTCACAAACTCTTCTGGTTGTGTCATATAGACATCTTACTAAAGGTTCCCCAAAAGGAAAGTTGTTTTTATTTCCTTCTTACAAATTTCATATTCATGGTATGAATCTATAGAAACTTGAATTCTATGGGATTTAAACATGTAAACTACTGAAAAGTTTTCCTTATGTTCAATTTCTTGATGTTATTAAAACCTTTTATCAACTATCCTTGGTTTGTAGTTACCTAATTTTCCATCCATATCTAGTTTTATCTTGAATTAACATTTATATCATATATGATTTACATAAAATAGACGATTAATAAAAACCCAAACATGGTTATGATACATGGAAACTAATTTTTAATTAAAACCATCATGCCTTCTCACATATTATGAGCTCTCTAGTTTTTATTTTTAGTATTGGTATTCAATATTTTCAACCAATAATGAGTCACCATCTTTGGTGACAGGAAAACCATATCTCTCTTGTTCTTTTACCTCTCTGGTTATCCTATATAGTACATGTGTTTCACGAAAAAAATATTCTATGTGGAACTATGGAACCTATTCTTGTACCAACTCTTATATATCATATGAATAATGTTCTTTGATTTCAATATTTCTACCAATATCCTTTATGATGAGGTTCTCCCTCTTCAGAAATATGGGTTTTTTTCAATAATAACATTCTTGTATGGGGAGTTTTATAAGTAATATCTCTTTTTTCCTTGGTATAACCTATAAAGGTACACTTCATTCCCTTAGGTTTGTGTTTCTTTCCTAATAAGGCCTTAAAAACTCCTTTCATCCCCATACATAGGTATGAAAAAAATCTATAAATTTCAACTCTATATCTTCATTGGAATTATATATAACAATTTATTTAGTACATGGTTTATTGTGTATAAATCAATTTTTAATGCATATACCTCAATGGATAATGGAATATCTGAAACACTCATCATCTTCCATACCATATAAAAAACGGAACAGTTACCAATTTCACTAACACCATTCCTCTATGGTGTGTTAGGGTGACTGGGTTGATATAGAATCCCATAATCCCAAAGAATTTGGATATACTCTCAGTTAACATATTCACCACATTAATCTGATTGAAACTTCATTATATTCTTTAAAAATTGATTCTCTAATTTATTCATAATTTATTTTAATTTCTAAAAGGACTCGAACATTTACCTCATCAAGTAAACATATCCATATCAACTAAAGACATTAGTAAAAGTGTTATATAAGAATTCACACCACTAGCTTCTAATGTAAATGGTCCCCAAACATTAGTGTGTACTAGACCTACAATCTCTATAGCTCTTTCACCATGTACCATGAAGGGTTATTTGGATATTTTTTCTTGTAAACAAGCAACAATACATTCATGTTGTTTTAGATCAAATGAGTAAAAATATCCTTGTTTAATGGGATCTTTTTTATTCTTCTTTTTTATGATTACAAGATGGTAATTCCATAGTTGGGTGTTATATGAGTTGTTAAAACATGATTTGTAATAAATTTTGATCAATGTTTTTTCATTATTTAATATTTAAATATTATTATTTAAATGTGAAGTACCATAACATATGTTTAATTTATAAAATAAATGGGTTTTATTTCAAAATTATGAAATATAACTATCTGTATATAAGAATGATATAAAAATTATGTTCTTGATAATCATCGATATAAAATAAAAATCTATTAAAACCAATATCATTCATGTTCGGAATGAAAGGAGGTAGTCTCTAAAGACTAGGTAAACAGTAATTACACTATATGGAGCTCTAAAATCCCCCTCTAATCTTGAAATCATTCATAATCTACTTGTTTCATGCATTTGGATATGTATTTATGGACCATAAGTTACATTTAATAACCAATGTATTGATATTTAAGGATTACACTTTATAATGTATGAATCTATTGTAAAACCCATAGATTTTTTGATTTTTTAGTATTAATTCAACTTCCATTACATCACTCATTATATGAAACACTATGGTAAGGTTACATTATATAGAACCCTTGTTTTATCTTTCGTTACACATGGCTCAATTATTAAACAAAACCATAATATATAATTAATTTTATTCAAAATATACCATTATAACCCAACCATTAAAATAAGAGATATGATTTATATTAACTATATTTGAAATATTAATAACAATTTATTAATTTAAGGAAAGCATAATTGTAAAAATAAGAACTTAAATTTTCAATAAACACTTTTTATGATTCAAATATACTATTTTCTACCAAAATGATTTCTTATAACCAGAAATAAAATTAAATTTTTATACTTATTGAAAATTTATTTTATGAAATAAACTTTTTTTATGTTACCATATAAAAATTATCTTGTGATCAATGTTTAATATGTTTATGAAAAGATTAATTTTTTCATGAATAATGAGAAATACTAGATTTTAATTGAAAATGACCTTATTGTTTACATTGTTTAAAATTTTTATTATATTTTAATTTAGTTTTAAAGTAAAATAAGTTCAATTATATATATATTAATATAATTTAGTTTGTTTTAGCCATTTTGTATTTAAGATAGATATAAACCTATGGTATACTTCTGAACTTTTTCTCCTCAAAAACTCACTTTCTCATCGAACATGGAGGATTAATTTTGAAATTACATTTTACCCCATTTGTGAATTGAATTTAAAAAAATGGATTCAATATATCGAATAAAAATAATTTATATTATCTAAAATGGTTCACTTAATTTTTTACCGAAATTAATAGTAAAAATAATAGAAAATAATTATAGTGGTTATTGTATAAATAGGTTTAATGGGAGGTTAAACCTAAAATATAAGGGTTTGAATAACCTAAGAAGTTTTATAAATCCAATTTTATAAAACTATTCATACATTATAATATATAATTATCTGTTATAATCTATTTTGGATTCTTATTTGTTGGAAAAAAATTGTTATGCGTTTTTATTTTAAAAAATTACATGTTTGGTACTCAACTCACTTATAAAATTCAATCGTCGCTCCTCTCTTCTTTAAACCATGAAATTATCTTTCTTATCCAATAACTACCCATATAAATTCAAAAAATCCATATTATATCCTTATAATTTTCATTTTGAAATAAATATATCTTTTGAAGGATTTTGGTGAAAACCTAAGGAGGTAACCCATGAAATAGGTAACATTCTTCATTGAGCATTTATATTTTATTTCTTCCAACACCTCATTAACATATTATTGAAAATTGATAATATTAAATCAATAGTATCCTAAATATTTTGAGATATTTTTTTAATTTAATGAATTGTAATGATCTCATCACACATCTAATGGGTTATGAAATCATTATTTGTGTGTATGGGGGACTACCGCCTCGCGAATCGATGTCATTAATTTTTCAATCACCACATGTCACATATGGGTGTAATGATAGATTAAATGTTTAAACATGATATTTATGATGTTTTAATACTTATAAATTTATTATATGACACAAAAATTCATACTTTTCATCTTTTGGGAATAATATAACGTATCTCAAGTTTACGGTGGCCTATAGCCTCCCAGAGTGATTTGATTCATACACTATTTTAATAGAAGGTAATAAGGATGGTTTTAATGAAAATATATGATATATGTGAAATAAAAATTATTAAAAAAATTTAATATATTATTTAACTTTTCTTCTTTCAACCCATCAAGCAAATTGGTACATCATTAACGCATATGTACGGCTAATCATCTCCATGCATGGTGAATTTCATTTTATATCTCAAACATTTTTTTATTACTATAATAAATATATACTAAATATATAATTATATCGAGGATAGAATTATTTTCATAATTTAAACATTATCAAAGTAATATTACTGAAAATAATAAATAAAACTATACATGAAAAGAAAACCACTTATATCCCAAAATGTGACTTTAGCATTGAATTATTAATAAAAGGGTAATATATCATCATATTAAATTCATATATTGTATGAAATGTATAATTAGGGTTCATTAATATATGTATAATATGATCATTTTTTATATAGGATGTATTAACATTTACAATGTAAGATGATACTTAAGGTAATGAAACACCCCAAGATTTCATAGTAATTTATTTTCTTTAAATTAATTCAATAGTTTAGGCTATATGCAACACAGAGTATGAGCACACCACGACTTACCAAACTAGATGTTAAAAAAGGGGTTATGAATAGTATTAACTAAATTTTGAATTTTATATAAACAATAGAATATTAAAATCTATATTATGAGTTTCTTAGAGAAGATATAAGTATAAACTCATTTTTTCAAATAAAAAAAGTATTTTTCAAAAAATGAAATTTTAGCACTGTTTATTGGAAACCCCTTTTTGAAACCAATATTTTATACTTTTATATATTAAAATTAATTAAATTAAATTATTATTTATAATTGGGACATACAAATTTATTTTGGATATTTTATTGGTACTTTTCTGAAAACATTCATATTTGGATGAATATTGAAAATTACTAAAATTTAATTGAAAACAACTTTTTTAATGGAAATAATTTGTAGTGTTAAATTTTGCATTTTGATGGTTGGAAATTATAATTATATTATATTTTTATCATTTAATAAAATATCGTTCATTATAAGAAATTTCACATTTAAATTTGACATAAACACAAGTTAATCTTTTGATGGATTTTACTTTATAAAAACCCATATTTTGGTTTTGAAAATGGGAATTTATTTTAAATTAATAAATGAAACCTATATGTTTTTAATTTTTTAAAAAATAACCTATTTTTGAAATCGGAATATCAAAATATTCTTAGGGTTAATTTTTGGTATTTTTCTGAAAACATTCAATTTTTGATGAATATTGAAAAAAATTGTGTTATTATTTAAAACTAAATTTTAATTTAAATAATTATATATATTATTTAAATTTAATTTAATTAAAAATAGATACATAATAACTATATATGTTCAATTTATTTCATTCAAGTCATTTTATAATAAGTTTAGATATTTATAATTTTACTGTACTTTTTACCGTCTTTAATCTACATTCTAGGAAAATTTGAAAATTTTCCTAAAACATAATTATACAACTTTTGGGAGTTGAAAATAAAAAATCCAAGAGACAGGGAAAAAATCAGTAAGTAAAATTTGGTACAATAAGTTGAAAATAATTTTTGGTGAATAGTAACTTTTGACTTTTATTTACTACGGATAAAAATAAATAGGGTAATTAAGGGTAAAAATGATATTATAATTACCCAATCACATTCCATAATTCTATATGATAAGCCTAATTCGACCAAAAACAACCTTAGGAATAATATATTATCCTCTTTGGTCCACATGGATTAGATTAGGACATTTATTATAATTGTTTTTAAATAAGAGTTAAAAGTGTTAAATTCAATGTTTAATAACTAAAACATTTGTAATATAAAGATACACATAAGTTAAATTATAATATAAATATTAATTATAAAGCTAAAAATATTTCCTAAATATTGGTATTTTATATATAATTTTTATACATTAAATAATTTAATTTATTTACGACACAATGATGATGCAATAATAACCTTATTTATGACATATTAAAATAATTTATATTATAATTATCCAAATAAATGTAAATTTAGACTAATGAAAAATTACACTAATTTTATAGATAAATATGACATTTAAGTGCTGATTAAATAAATTTTATTGGAAGTGGTAATGTTTTTATGGCTTTTAAAAAAATCATATACTAAATAGTGTCAAAATTGACATAATTGGGTTTTTAAAACAAATCCCATATTATTAATTAATATAATATTCCTAAAAATCTAAGGTTTGTCCAAAGTACATAGATAATGTTATAAATATTAATAATTAACCACACGGGGTGTTATTTTCTTGTTATTGTATATTTATTAACCATATAATATAAAAATACAATGAGAAATGGTAAATGTAAAACTATTTAATTTAGAGTATAATCAAAGAGATAAGGTTAATATGGTGACTTTAACCTATCTAAAACCTGTTGGTTGAGAATTTTTCAACCCATCCCCACCTTATATTCTAAATAAATCATTTTACAGCCATTAGAAACTGAAAATGATTTTATTATAAAATAATATTTCAAGATTTTCCTAAAGTGCCCCTCCCCCCTCTTATAAAAGGGCGCTTCCCCTCCTCTCAAAATAAAACCACCAAAACCATTTTTCTCTAAAAACCTACAAAATTATCTTCCCAAGATCCCTCAAATCAACCTAGTGTCCTTACTTTGATTATAAATCCAACCTATGGAGCCATTTTTATCAACTCAAAAGAAAACACCCAAAGAAGAGGTAATAATTCCACCACCCACTTTCAATTTCTTTTCTTCTTCTACTTGATCGTTCTTTTTTGTTTCCATAAAAAAATAATAAATTAATTAAATTCTACATAATGTGATGTTATTATAAATATGGTACAACAATATTCGTTATTCTATCCATCCTATACATGACAAAGTCACAATACGTGCGCACGTACGGCTTACCGTCTCCACGTTGTGGTGTAGTTTGTTATTCAAACACATAATTATTTGTATGGGTGTAATAATAGGTATAATTAATGTAAATAATAAATATAATATGTTATTTATTCTTTATATTGGATATACCATCCAATTACATACGATTTTACCTTCAATATAATCATATTGTCACTCAAGCATATGTATGGCTTACCGTCTCCATGAACGCGATGAGATTCATTCACAATTGTAATGATTCAAAAATAATTTTCCTTTCAACATTAAAAATAATGTTTGAGAACTTAATATCATTATGGATATGAATCAAATACAACCTATACATAACAAACATGACTTACATAACAAAACATATAATGGAAAATAAATTAGTTAACAACCCAAAAAAATGATACTACTGAAATATCATTGACAAAGAAATATTAGATGATCATATATGATATCATATTTATGTATTTGGTCCATGTATAATTTATTAACAGTGATTTCACCATTATACATGAGGTTAACTTACCCTATACTATGGAAATGTACAAGATAAGGGGTTTTCATCTCACTTTTATTCTCGTGAGATTCGTGCTATATTTACCACTATTCCCTTTTGTGTGGTCTATGTACTGCCAATGATTGTATTTTTTGCATAATATAATTTAATTTCATGTTATTTAAATTATCATTGGATGATCCTTCTTTCATGGGGTGTATGTTTTCTAAGTCACCAAATCTGTAAGGGAATTTCAAATTTCAATTTCCACTGATTCGGTTTTATGAAAACTTAATTGATTTCTTTAATCCTATACTATGTGTAAAATAACTATTTATTTACTTATGTATTAATTTACACTCCCCATTGTGTGTATATACTTTTGATACACATAATATCTCCATTTATAAATTCTCAAGTCATCAATATAAATTTAATATAAGTAATTATAACTCAATTTCTATTCATTGGGTTAAACATCCAGGTCATTGGTGTGGTTTTTACAAAAATATGTGTGAATTTAATCTGATAAATTTACACTGAATATCCAATCATATTGAGTTTATTTATATTTTTTATATACAATTATGTCATTGATTTATCCTTAACCAAATGATATGGTCTTTATAAAGGAATTCATCTCAACTTACATTCCATTGAAACTTATTTGTTGGTATGCTGCAATTCACATTTATTTTGTGTATATACTACACTTTGACAGAGAATATCATTAATCCCTTTATTCTCATGATATCATAATTTTTTTATTACCTCAATTATTTGTATTCAAGCCCCACTCATTTGGTTAGGAACTCTAAATAAAATTTCATTTGAAATGTTTAAAAATTTTGTTAGTCTAAATATTTCTCATTAATTTTCATGTTATAAAAATGGTATTAAGGTTTTATTTATATGGACATTAATGTTTTAAAATTGAAATTCATTTTAATAGTTTAAAATTTTTATGAGAAACATTAATTCAAAAATCTATTTCAACAGCATCATGATAAATAGTGATACTTTTAAATGTTTTCATGAAAAAGTTATATTTCTCTCATATATTTTTACTGATCATTTTCAACATTGTCAACATCATTAACAGGATATTATTCTATATCTAGGTTGATTTAATATGATACAAATCATTGATACTGTATTGAAGGTTTTTTTATATGTTTAATTGTGGATGTGTTATTTATATACCATTCATGGTTTATGGATAAAGTATTGACATTTTTATGCTAGTTTTAATATAAATGTTTATGTTATATTTAAAACATTTCATATGAGGAATGAATTGAACATAATATGTGACAGGTGGATCTTTCTATAGCACCTCGAGGCATTGGTAGATCTCATGAGATAAACTAGTGTCTTGACATAAGGCATTTATAAAATCTTATTTGTAGTCTTGGTACAAGGCCTTGAATTTGTGCTTATCAAGTCTGGGATTATGTATTCCATCATTATGAAATTGGATATTGATATTACATGTGATTATTCGACTAGTAGAATATACATTTGAATATGAAAATGTAATTATTTGATTTATCTTTGAAAAATTATGTTGATGTTTAAGTATAAAAGGCATGTGTTCTTGTCACGAACTAGTCCGAGTCAACCCTGAACCGGTCACCTAGGATAGCCCGCAAAAAGTCCCGAGAGGCATTCCTGATTCTCCTGTCATGGTAAAAGGAACCAAAGTAATCAATAAAGTACAAAAGGAAACAATTTCACCCATATAGAAATAATGAAACAAACAGTAGAAAGAAATGGACAGCCCAAAAAACATTTATATAAAAATTGAACTGAACATTATTTGTACATGAAACTGTAAGTACAACTAAACCAAAAAATCAACGGACTAAGACAGTTAACCAATGAACTCCATGTGACCCATCTGGTCACTATCCAAAAAAATGATCACACATCGCCCATGGTGATCAAACTGAAGCTAAAACCCGCACAAGGGCTAAAAACAGAAGAAGACTATATTGGTGAGTATTAAAACTTAGTAGGATATCCTGATATTCTATTCCCAATGAGCTTTCATTAAAATAAAAGAAATTTAAATTTAATGTTTTAAATACAATATATAAAATTATGTTTTGAAAATGTGGTTCCATGCTATAATAATTACCAAACAAAAACATGCATGTTTAACAAAAAAAATGCAAGTAACATGTTTTCAAAGAGGTGCAACTTCAAAATGAAAATTGTTTCACTAAGGCCTTCTTTAAATATTGTACACATTTAAATAAATAACACACACTACTGAATTTACCAACGAAACACACCGTATGCCGATGGTGTGTACAAAATAGCCAATGAGAGCAACTCACGGGAACACCCCTATGCACTAGTTAGTTGTGATCCCCATGTACCTCGTATCTCGGTGAAAGTAACCAAAATAAATATTTGTTCTCGTGCGCATGAGCCAGTAGTAAGGATAAAACCCATAACCTAGTGGTCCCCCAACAACATCATCATCATAGTTTAGTTACTGTTGTCATCTTCAAACATGCTACATGAAACAGGGGCCAAACCCCACATAATAACTAGCATACTAGTACACATCCGCCCACCTAGATACCTGGGATTTCCATTAGTGCTCAATCAAGTAACACATATTATAAAATAAACATTTCAAATAAAAATTCCATTCCCAAACTATAAAAACACAACCAACCCATAAACATTCTTCACATTTCTTTAATGAGTCAACAAACCACTACAAATTTTCGTAAAACAATTTCAAGGAGTGTATTGAGGATTTGAACATAAAACTCATTAAAACACTATTTTTATTATAAGAACACAATAATACCATACCAAACCATATTTTTCATCCAGAAAAAAATTTAATAAAATCATTTCATGGATGATAAAACAATACCAATTGACAAAACGTGGTATATACAAGGAAAATAATCATTCTTCATTTTCAGGAAAGCCCAAACAAGCCTTTAAACATTTTCCAAAAACTATCATTTGAAAAAAGATATTAATTTAAATTTTTTTAAAGAGGTGTATAAAATACATATACAGAATCAAATCTCATTCATAGGTCCTTTAAAACACCCAGGTTACATATTCAAAACACAACCATTTTCATAAGAATGTGAAACATCCCATTTTTCGGTAACTCAGGCCAAAACATGTTGTAAACCAAAACCCCTTTATTTATAAAAACAAATACAAATTGGAAATCCATAAAAGGATCTAGAAATAATTTTCTTTACTTTCTTCCAATGTATTTATAAATCCAAACAACCCATTATAAACTGCACTAGACACATGAAAGCCAACCGGGAAATTTACCGAACACATGGCATGCACTCTTTAAAAAAACAACTTATGTTAAGCACTTAAAGAGGGATAAAATACCATTTCAATTCCATAAATTTGTTAAATCTACTGAAACGTATTAAAAATACTATAAACCATTTGTAGAAGATCATGGAACAATTTATCAAACAAGAGGAGTGAACATTTATACGAAAACAACTATATTTTTAACAAAATAAGTCATAAAACATAATTTTCATGCAAAAACAATAAAACCAAGGTTTCAAAGCCACACATATCATATAAATAAGGATATAACAAGATGGTAATGATGAAACTTAAATGATAAAGGCTTATGCAATGGACATCCTTCCTCAAATCCTTGGCGTAATGGAAACGCACTCCCAAAATCACCATCCGAGGGTTTACAATCCATAAACCTATGACAAACAGACCCAAATGAATAATAAAACCCATAAAAATTATGTAATAAAAGAACCATAAGTTGAAAAGGACTGGGGAAGATTATAAAACCATGAAATAATGAAAGGAGGAAGAACATGGAGGATAAAGGAGATGTAATCTCACCTTTTTAACTAGAAAACTCCTCATATTCCATGATATCTTCACCATTAGATAAAAGGGAATGACTTGAAACATCATGAGAGACTCCTAATCTCTGGAAGAACCAGGTAAAGATTATTGGTGGCCAGAAGATTATGAATTGATTGATTTATGAATGATACAACTTACCTTGTCGATTTTGGATGATTTGAGAGACATTGAGAATGCTTCCCCACTCCGTGACTATTCTTAGCTCCAAAGAGGTAAAATAGATACTGGGGGTGTGTATAGGGATATTTTCTTCATGTGGGATGTGTAATCACCAAAAAATATTAAATATTTAATTAGATATAAAATAAACAAATTATTTTTTTTAAATCTGTAAATGGGCCCATGGGCTGGCACAATTCCTAAATAAGTAACCCCAATTCACCATGATTATAAATTATTAAGTGGTCCAAATGGATATGGTAGTCTTCATATATCTATTTAGTCCATAAGGGATATAAAATGGGTGAAAAGGCTGAAAAAAAGTAGTTATAAAAGAAACAAATGTGGTTTTTAAAACTGGAAATGGGCTCACGGTTGGCCCAAATCATGAAGTAACCACCCATTCTCCAAAATCTCCTATACAAGAAATGGGGAACCCAAATTATGGTGATTAGACATAGATGAAACCTAAAAAATAAACATTAATCTCACAAAATACCCAATAAAAGTATCATGAATTATAATGAACCAGATCAAAACAACGACATAAAAAACCGGGTGTGAAAATTCTACCCACCATTAAAGCATTCCGCCCTCGAAAAGTAAAAAAAAATTCCAGCTGAAAGATAAACACATGAGGATTCATTATCAACATGATCCAACCTATAAATATAGTTAAATACCTTTCTCCATAAACATAACTTAATCTCTTTTCCCAAATAAAACACCAACTCACAACCACTTTGTGAAAATCAACGGAACGGTCAAGCCACCACCTCCACAACCAAGACATGAACCAGATTGATGGGCCTTCTCCCAATAAAACAATCATTAACCCAAACTAAAGAGAACTCAAGATAACCAAGGAATATTGGGGAGTAAATAATTGACTCCCAAAAATTAATAAACAACTAGCACGAGACATGTTTATAGGGGGAAAATTCAACGAGACCTATGGTGGGTCTCCCCACCATTAGAACCCAACTAGAAACGGAAAAAAATAGGAACTAAACATTAATTCACTATCAAAAGTCCAAAAAAACTCTCCCACAAAACCCCACCAACCCATTTTAAGAGCGTTGAAACATGAACATATAAACCACCCACTCCCGAATAGAGGGGATGAGAACATGGGAAACACATTCATCACCGATTCGGACCCCCACCACTCAGGGAGGGGAGGGAAGGGGACCCAATAATTTGGCCACTGGAACCAAAAAAGAAACCAATTAATTACCCAAAACTCTCCACCTACGAATAGGTAACACAAATACCGAACCTAATTTACAGATGTGGTCAACAAAGGGACGTGGATAAGAAACCTGCATCCATGAAAGCATACCCATAGACACTTTGTGAGGGGTAAGTCCACCTCACTTGTTGGGACAAATGGAAATTCATAGAAATGAGGATCCACAATATAGACATAGTAACTACCTTAACACAATGGTGGAGGCAAGATCCTGGTCAAGCACCCCACACCTCTGTAGATTTCCTGACTGCGTGAAAAGCTTCCCTCCGAGGCCTATGGCTTGAGCCCAAAATCATGAAGCATCTACTGCCCCGCAGTAAGGTGCTAAGTATCACACCACTCAAAAAAACTCACATGATCAAAAAAATACTTTCATATAAATATTAAATCATAGATATATATCAAAATTCTATCTCACTCAAAACTAGGATCATAATGGATAGCGAATACCATGAAATGTATCTACATCAACAAACACAACTGTTATGTCCACGAGAATTATCACGAGCTGGAAGCGCTTTAAATTTATCCCAAACAACTCTATAATTAAACTAATAAGATGGGGAATTATTTTAAGAGGTGGATATAGCTTGTGAAACATGAGAAAGAATCCTCAGGTTTCTAAATTGGAAATCTAGAAAACATAGAACTATATATGGCCACATCACAACATCTGACTCATCTTTAGAAACCCACTGAACAATACTCCATAACGGAGCCACCAATAAGAACCCATATCAAGATGCAACAAGATTATGAATTCTAGATCATAATTAATCATACATAATAGAAAACACTTCTAAGACATAGGATAAACCATCCACATAACTGTCGGTTTAAAACAAACACCACAATATTTCAGCTAAAAACACTTTTGAAAAAAAAACTAACTTGGTGGATTTTCACATTCACCTATGGGGTTTCATCAACTCTCACTTACATGAACATTTAATTGCCACCCCATGCACTCGAAAACCATTCCATATAGTCTATCCTTCTATATAACAATAAAACCATGCATGTGATAACCCATGAAAACACTAATGGCTAAAACAAAACATCATCATTCCAAAAATCATGTACCGTCAAAAGGAACGCCAACCACCAAGTCAAAAATGATTTTTATATTCAAAAAAAAACCATAATTCATCAAGAACCACTTTATTTAAAAAAAACCCATTTAATTTAATAGGGAATACATAAAACCCATTCTATTCAAAATATTCCTTCCCCGTTTTTAAAAAAAAATAGCAAGGTCTCTTTTCAAAATCTGAACACCACAAAAGCAAAAACACCTTTCCAGAAAACAACTAACCACACAAAATCTAATTTCCAAAACCTATTAATCAATTTCAATAACTTTTCAACAGCCACAAACACCCCATTTAGAAAAAAGTTTCATAATTACGTTAAAATGATTCACACTTTCAAAACATTTTATTTCATCAAACCACAAATTTGGATTAGGGAAAATCCAATCCTGCTAAATCATTTCCACTTCCTCCCCAAAATTTGTTTAAAAAAACAACCTTACCAAAACCATTCTTAAATTTATTTTTGACAAACCCATTTGTACTTTTCCTAATCCAATCCATCTTTTAAAACCAATTTTAATAAATCTCACACAAGGATTTTCAAGAATAAATTCAGAATTCATGAAAGGTCCCGGAAACCCACAAAAGGGAACTAGTGTCGTTGGGTGACTTGACCATATGGATGACAGCCATATGTCAAACACAACACCAACACTGAGAGACTTATTAGGACCATGCCCCGACTCCATATGGATTACCAGGCCCTGCGAGCTCACAGATGCCATTAGTCAGACTCCCTTGTCATATCCCAACACCAAACAATTGGCAAGAATAAAGGACACTCATAAAACCAGACTTCCCATGGAAACCTGAGAATCAGAATGAGCAAGAGTTTGTGACACTCTTCCTACACATACCCCTCAAGTCCCAAAAATCCTAATTCATCTACCTTGACATCCGTAAATAACAAGGGAACTCTAAATGAATGGTCTGCTAAGAGTAGACCTCCTCTGATACAATTTTGTCACGGACCAGCCTGAGTCAACCTTGAACCAATCACCCAGGCCAGCCCGCGACATGTCCTAAGAGGCATTCTAGATCCTCCCAAGATGGAGAAAAGAACCAAGGGAATAAATAGAGAAAACAAGAAAAATATTTATCACATATATAATCAAAAAAACAAACATCATAACAAAATGGAGAGCCCAAAAACATTTATATAAAAATTGAACTAAACCTTATTTGTACAAGAAATTGAATGTAAAATGAATCCAAAAACTCAACTGAATAAACCATTTATCCAATGAAAATTAGGTGACCCCACTGGTCACTCTCTAAAAATGATCACACATCACCCAAGGTGATCAAACTCGAGTTGAAACCTACACATGGGAAAAAAAGAGAAGAATTCTATAAGCATGACTATTAAAACACAGTAGGTTAGCCCAATATTCTATTAGTAATGAAATTCCATTAAAATAAAAGAAATAAAAATTTATAGTTTTAAATACAAGATATAAAAGTATGTTTTTGAAATGAGGTTCCATGCTATAGTAATTATCAGACAAAAACATGGATGTTTAATAAACAAAAATGAAAGTAACAATTTTCGAAGAGGTGAAACTTCAAAATGGATATTATTTCAATGAGGGATTCATTAAAGATTGTAAAATTTTAAATAATTAACACACACTACTAAATTTACCAACTAAACACATTGTATACCAACGGTGAGTACAAAATAGCCAATGATCACAACTCAAGTGAACACCACTAGGCACTAGTTAGTGCTGAGCCCCAGGTACCTCGTATCTCAGTGAAAGTAACCATATTAAATATCCGTTCTCATGCACACGATCCACTAGTAAGGAGAATACCCATAACCTAGTTTTCCACCAACATCATCATCATCATGCTTTAGATAGTGTTGTCATCGTTAAACTTGCAACATGAAACAGTGGACAAACCCCACAGAATCACTAGCATACTAGTACATGTCTGCCCACCTAGATACCCGTGATTCCATTTAGAGGTCAATCAAGTTACACATATTATCAAATATACATTTCACGTCAAAATTAAATTCCCAAACCATAAAACACAAACATCCCATAAACTTTCATCACATTTCTTTAATAAATCAATAAACTACTACAAATTTTCGTAAAACAATTTCATGGAGTGTATTGAGGCTTCAAACATTTAACTCATTCAAAAACACTATTTAAATTATAAACACAAAACAAGACCATTCCCAACCATATTTGGCAGCCCAAAAAACATTTATGAAAATAATTTCATGGATGATAAAACAATCCCAAATGAAACAATATGGTATATACAAGTAAAACACTCACTCTTCATTTTTAGGAAAGGCCAAAAAATACATTAAACATTTTCCCAAGACTAATATTTGAAAAATATATGAATTTCCATTTTTTAAAGAGGTGTATACACACAATATACAGAATCCAATCACATTCAAAAATCCCATAAAACACTTAGGTTAAGTATTCAAAACACATCAATTTTTATAAGAATCTGAAACAAGCAATTTTTCTGCAACTCGGGCCAAAACCTGTTCTAAACCAAACCCCATTTATTGGTAAAACCAAATACAAACTGGAAATCCATAAAGGTATCAAAAAATAATTTTTTAACATGCTTACATTGTATTTATAAATCCAAAAAAATCATTTTAAATTGCACTAGACACATAAAAGTCAACCGGGAAATTTATCGAACATGTGGCATGCACTCTTTTAATAAAACTACTAATGTTAAGCACTTAAAAAGTTATAAAATAAATTTTTCATGACATATTTTTATTAAATCTACTGATAAATATTCAAAATACTATAAAAAAAGTGCGTAAGCTCACGAAATAGTTTATCAAACAAGAGGAGTGCACATTTATAACAAAACAACAATATTTTTAACAAAGTAAGTCATAAAACATAATTTGCAAACAAAAAATTTAAAACCAAGGTTTCAAATCAAAACATATCATATAAATAAGGTTGTAAAAGTATTATAATGATGAACCATTAATGATAAATGCTTGTGAAATGGAAATCCTACCTCAAATCCTTGGCATAATGGAAACACACACCCAAAATCACCATCTGAGGGTTTACAAACCCTAAACCTATGACGACCAGACCCAAATGAATAAAAACCCAATAAAAAATCATTTAATAACAGAACCATAAGTCAAAAAGGACTAGGGGAGATTATAAAACAAATAAATATTGAAAGGAGGAAGAAGCTGGCGGATAAAGAAGAAGGAATATCAACTTTTCAACTACAAAACTCATCGTATTCCACTAGATCATCACCCATAGATACAAGGGAATGAATTGAAACATCATTTAGAGACTCCTAAAATATGGAAGAACAAGGTGAATATGTTTAGTGGCCAAAATAGTACGAATTGATTGACTTATGAATGATACAATTTACCTTTCCAATTCTGGGTGTTTTGAGAGACATTGAGAATGTTTCCCCACTCCGTGACTATTCTGAGCTCCAAATAGTGAACATAGTTAATGGTGGTAAGGATAGTGATATTTTATTTTTTTGGGAGGTGGAATCGGTGAAAAATAATAAATATTGAATTAGATATAAAATAAAAAAATTATTTTTTTTAAAACTGTAAATGGGCCCATGGGGTGGCCCAATACCTAAATAAGTAACCCTAATTCACCATGATTATGAACTCCTATAGGGTCCAAAAAGATATGGAAGTTTTAATATATCAGTTTAATCCATTTTGGGAGTTTAATGGATGAAAAAGTTTGATGAAAATGAAGTTTTAAAAGATACAAATTTGGTTTTTAAAACTGGAAATGGGCTCATAGTTAGCCCACATCATGAAGTAACCACCCTTTCTCCAAGAACTATTAAACAAGCATTGGGGAACCCAAATTAGGTTTATTAGGCACTGATGAAACATAAAAACTCAACATTAATCTCTCACAAGACACATGAAAAGTATTGAGATTTCCAATGAACCGAATCAAAACAAAGATATAAAGAACCAGGTGTGAAAGTTCTAGTCTAATACATTGCCTTACATGTTTATTCTTATTTATCATAGTTTCCGCTATATTGTTATCCTTACTGAGCATTTTAGATCACCACTTTTTTATGTTTTATTTTTCCCACTATTCAAAGAAGTATATTACGATTAACCTGCAAGAATATTCTAATGGATATAAGAGTGTTCAAAGGGGAAACAATGTTGTTTTTTTATTTCATGATGTAAAGTAAAACTTTTGTATGTATCTAGTAATTACAAGGCTACATAATTGATTGTTATATCAAGGATTGATTCCTTGTATTATTCCTATATTATGTAATAATTCACTGATTCTGGGTAAAAGGGGTTGGGGCATTATGGTTGGTATCAGAGGATTTTTAGTACAAACCATGGAAGCTATATTTAGAAAAAAATGTGATTAGGAAACAGTACCCTAAGGTTGAAATTGAGGATTAGTATATATGAACGTCAAAAAATGTTGGTGATGTAAATATTATGTGTGTTTTCCAAAAAAAAAATACATCACTGTCTAGATAAAAGCATGTTGAGGTGGCTCTAGCATAGAAGTACCGAGGACTGAAAACTCCGACAAAGAGTTTCGGGCTTGATCGGAGTAATCATGGTACACAGAAACATGCCTTATTGCACTCTTGGTTGTGATAATCCAAAGAGATATGCTTAGGATAATTTACATTTTCATTAAGAACCGATTTGAATGATTTTAATATAAGATAATAACAAGTATCCTTGGTTAATCCTAAGGGGCTTTAGATTGAAAATAAGGTGTTATGATATTCTCTAAATTACTTAATGACTCACACTATGATTTCTTGTGTTAGTCAATGGCTAGATTCCAAGGAAGTCATAGTAAAGTTGAACATGATGTATAAGGAGGGAACTATGGTGGAAATGATCAAAGAAATGGATTTTCTATAGATGTAAAAGATATCATGTTCATGTCGAATCAGTTTTCCAAAAATATGATAAATAACATATACATTAACTAACTACGAGACTCAACAAAGAAGAGAAATATAGTGAATGATATGACCTCCAGAAGTGGAGACCATGGAGAAAATAAAGCTCTATATTCATCATGCTGTAAATGTGGAAGGATAAACCTAGGAATGTGTCTCATTAGAACAACTAAATGATTTATGTGTGAGAAAGAATGATATAATGTAATGAATTATGGATGAAAAATGAAGAGTACTATCGAAGAAAATAAAAATGATTCCAAGAATCCGTTTACAGTAATTTACTGTAAATGTAGGGGACCTGGGCATTAGCCAAGTTAATTCCCAATTCTATATGAAATCATATTAGTCAAAGAAGAACCTATATGAAAATATATTGATGGGGAAATGATTAAAAGTATTAGTGCTCTTTGTTGATGGGATTACTTTGGAATGATTTTATCATATATATGTAACCCTATAGAATGTTATGTGAAAATTCTATTTTAGGAAGAATTATATTTTCTATTGTTGATATAGTTATAAATAACCATTTGGGTTTATTTTACCCTTGAATTTGAAGAAATTACATGTTATTAAATTTAGGGATAGAAATGCGAGTTATGAGATAACATTTGTGGTGAAAATTTGTTAAGGTTATTTTGAGGAAATTATATCATTTTGGGAATGTTATGAAATATTGTTTTTGGAAAATGACAACATGCATACCGTGTGATAACTCATCACATCGAACAAAGATATGGGAATAAAACCCACAACTAGAGTGCAATTGATATTTTTCACCTACTACTAGACTATGTGATGTCCCTGATTGTTTTGACTAACTCTTTTTAGTTAAATGATGTTATTGATCAATAATAAGTTGATTTAGGATATTATGCCTTAACAAATGGATGTCCTTAGTATAGGAAAATGATTTAGTGATTAAGTGGTAAATGAAATTTTAGAAGATGTTCTCTTTGTTGGGAACATTATATGCTGAAAAAATAGAATACTATGGGATTTCATTTGATGAGTGATGGTAGATTTTTATATATGATTTTATTGTGTATTTATAGAAATTTGGGTTATTTATAGAAATAACTAACCTATCATAGAGAATATGTGATTAAGTTAAATACATTGAAGTATGTTTCTTTAAGATTAGTAAATGTTATTTGGAGATACAATTTAATATGGAAGGCTACATAATCAAATTCTTCTTGTTTTTGGTTATCGATTTATGTTTTGATTATATTTAAGGAATTTAAGGAAAATTGTTTATTGAATGGTATTTATTGAACACTCGGTATTGTTGGTTTAATTTTAGTAATTAAGATTAGTATTTATTTCTCTAAAGGATTATCCTTTTTGGGGATCATATGATATTGTAGTAACCATTTTGGTTTTGTTAAATCTCTAAAGACAAGGTAAATATATAGTTTATCCTTTAAGAATTATGTGATTCTTTAGAAGTTGATTCTAGCCTTTTATGAGTGTCCAATTCATCTGGAATAATCATTGTTTAAAAAAATATGAGTTAGTTGTAGAAATTTATTAATGAATGAAACTCTACATAAAAAAGTAAGTATATCTCTTTTTGTTCTTATTCAATCTCATAAATAAATTCCAAAAATTTATGAAATGGAACTTAAAACAAAAAAACATTGTCCATTTACTTTTCCTACTGGGAAAATAATGGTCGTTTATCCCATCAAAAGTTTGTAGTTTTCTTGTTGTTAAAATTCTCATGATCATGTTTTCAATCACTCCCCATAAGAACATGACACATAGTTTATCTTCCATATCGTTGTTTTTTTACATGGAATACTAGTATGGGTTATCTTTGGTGACATTTTTACTTCAACTTAATTTTTTAAAAGTGATAGTTTTATTGACACTTTTTCTGATATGGGACTTTTAATGAAGTTCCCAAGCCCATTTTTAAAATTTTTAGGATGAAATTTCCAAAAGGGAGGAATAATGTTACACCCCAGGATTTCATAGTAAGTTATTTTCTTCAAAATAGTTCAATAGCATGCGCTACATGAATCATTGAGTTCGAGTGCACCACTACTTACCAAACTAGCCGTTCAATAACCGGTTGAGAAAATTATTAACTGAATTTTGATTTTATATACTCTATATAATTTTAGAATCCATATTATGAGTTTCTTAGGCATAATATAAGAAAATTTCATTTTTTCAGATAAAAGATGTTTTTTTTCAAATAATGAAATTTTACTACCTTTTATTGGAAACCCCTTTTTAAACCCAATATTTGACACTTTTATATTTTAAATTTAATGAGATTAAATTATTTTTTAGAATCATGAAATAAAAATTTATTTTGGATAAATGTTAGGTACTTTTCTGATAACATTCATATTTTGAAGAATACTAAAAAATACTAAATTTTAATTGAAAACAAATTTTATAATATAAATACGTTATAGTGTTAAATTATTCATTTGAATGGTTTGAAAGTATAATTAGATTATATTTTTATCATTTAATACAATCTAAGTAATTATAAGTAATTTCTCATTTAAATTTGATGTAAACAAATGTCAATTTTTTGATTGTTTTTCCTTTTTTAAAACCACTTTCTGATTTCGACCACATGAATTAATTTTAAAATAATTAATGCAACTTATATGTTTTTAATTTGGAAAAATAGAATTAATTTTTGAATTCAAAATATCAAAATTATCTTAGGGTGGTTTTTTTATTTTTCTAAGAACATTCAATTTCTGATGAATAGTGAAAAAACAATGTGTTATTCTTTTAAACAGAATATTTATTTAAATAATTATTTATTTTATTTAAAATAATTTTAATACAAAATAAATACATAATACCTATATATGTTCAATGTAATTTTTTTTATTTTATAATATGTTTAGATATATAAAATTTTGTTGAAATTTTTACCGTCTTTTACCCACCTTCTTAGAGCATTTATAAATTTGCATAAAACATAATTTTACCGCTTCTGTGAGTTGAATTTAAAAAATAAGAGAAATACAGAAAACATATGTAAATAAAATGTGGTTAAATAAGATGAAAATATTTTTTGTTGAATAGTAACTTTTTGTCTTTTATTTATCACGGTTAGAAGTAAATAGGGTAATTAAGGGTAAAAATGATATTATAATTACCCTAACACATGTCCTAATTCTATTGGATAAGTTAAATTTGATCAAAAAACGTTAGTAATTAAATATTATCCTATTTGGTCCACATGTATTAGATTAGGAAATTTATTATTATTTTATTTAAAAAAGCATTAAAAGTGTTAAATTCAATGTTTAATAACTAAACCATTCTCAATATATGGATTCAGATAAGATAAATTTGACTATAAATATTCATTATAAAGATAAAACAATTTTGTACATAATATTAATTTATTTATAAATTTTTGACATTAAATAATTTAATTTATTTATGACACAAAGATGATTCAGTAATTTCTTTATTAAAGAAATATTAAAATAATTTTTATTATAAATATAAAACTAAATGTAAATTGAAACTTTTGATGAATGAAAATAATTTTTTAGACTAAAATGACTTGTTAGGGTTTATTAAATAAATTTTATTTGAAGGGTTAACGTATTTTGGCTTTAAAAAAATCATAAACTAAATAGTGTCAAAATTGACATGATTGAGTTTTTAAAACAAATACATCATTATTAATTGATATAATATTCATAAAATTCTAAGGGTCGTCCAAAATACTTAGATAAAGTTATATATATTAATAATTAACAACTTGGGGTTTTCATGGCTTGATATAGTATGTTCATTAACCATATAATATAAAAATGAAATGAGACATGGTAAATGTCAAACTTTTTAACTAAGAGTTAAATCTAAAAGATAAGGTTAATATGGTGACCTAAAACTATCTAAAACCTATTTTTTAGATTTTTTCGACCCATACCCACCATAGACTTGAATTAAATAATTTTGGAGCCATTATGTACTAAAATAATTTTATTATAAATTAATATTTTAATCTTTTCCTAAAGAGCCGCTCACCCCTCTTATAAAAGTGCATTTCCCCTTCTCTCAAAATCACACCTCTAAATCCATTTTTCTCGGCCAAAACCTTCCCAAATATCCTACCAACATCCATCACATCAACTTATAGTACTTATGTTTATTAGAAATCCTCCCAATGGAGCCCTTCTGATAATCTCAAAAACAAACGCCCAAAGAAGAGGTAATAATTTACCACCCTCTTTTAAGTTCTTTTCTTATTATACTTCCTCATTCTTTTTGTCTCCATAAAGAAATAATAAATCCCATAATTTATACATAATATGATTTTATTATAAATATTTTACAAGCATATTCCTTATTCTATCAATCCTATAAATGAAAAAGTCACTATGCGTGGGTACGTACAGCTTACCGTCTCCACATTGTGTATTGTTTGTTATTCAAACACTTATTTATTCGGATTGGTATAATAATGAGTATAACTAATTTAAATAAAAAATATAAAATTTTAATTATTCTTTATATATGATATAAAATCCAGTTAAATACTATTTCACCATCAATATAATGATATTGTGGCTTGTGCGTACGTATGGCCTATCGTATCGACGAACACGACGTGATTCATTCCCCGTCATAATAATTCCATAATAATTTAAATTTTCTGATTAAAAATAATGTTTAATATCATAATATCATTCTTGATATGAATAAAATATATAATATAAATAAAAAACATGACTTACATAACAAAACATATAAGGAAAAACAAATCAGTTAACAACCAAAATAATGATACTACTGAAATATCATTAACAAATCAATATTATAGGATCATATTTGATATCATATTTATATATATGGTTCATTTATAATTTAATAAAATTATTTCACCATCATACATGATGTTAACCTACCCTATACTAAGGAAAAGTACTAGGTAAGGGGTTTTCATCTCACTTTTATTCCTGTGAGATTCATTCTATATTTCCCCTATTACCTTTTGTGTGGTGTATGTACTACCCATGATTGTATTATTTATGTAATTTAATTTAATTTATGGGTATTTAGATCATAATTTAATGATACTTATTTCATGGGGTGTATGTTTCGTATGTTACCAAATCAGTAAGGGAATTTCAAATTCCAATTTCCACTCATTCTGTTTAACACAAAATTCATTGATTACATTACTCAAAGATTATGTGTGAAATCACTGTTTATTTACTTATGTAGTAATATCCACTCACCTTTGTGTAGATATGCTTTTGATACACATAATAACTCTGTGGATAAATTCTCAAGTCATCGATATGAACTTGATAAGAGTAATTTTAACTCAATTTCTATTCATTGAGTTAAACATCCAAGTCCTTGGTGTTGTTTTTATTAGAATATGTGTCAATGTTTTCTGATTAATTTATAATGAATATCCAATCATATTGAGTGTATTTATATTTTTCACAAATAATTATGACATTGATTTTTCTTTAACCTATAGATACAGTCATTATAAAGGACTTCATCTCAACTTACATTCTATTGAGACTTCTTTGTTGTTATGCGCCAAATCACATTTATTTTGTGTATATAAATTAATTTAACATAGTATATCCTGAATCCATTTATTATAATGATATAATAATTTTTTCATTACATCAATTATTTATATTTAAGTGTCTCTCATTTTGTAGAAATTCGAACTAGAATAACATTTTAAATGTTTTAAAAATTTATTCTTCTAAATCATTCTCATTAATATTCATGTTTTATAAATAGTTTTAAGGTTTTATTTATATAAACAATAATGTTTTAAAATTGAAATTCCTTTTTAATGTTTCAAAGGGTTATGGGATAGTTTGATTCAAAGAACTATTTTAAACATCTTCATGATTAATAGTGAGACTTTTAAATGTTTTCATGAAAAAGGGATATTTCTCTCAAAAAAATTTATTGTACATTTCTAACTATGTCAACATATTTTACGAGATATTATTCTTGATCGAGGATGATTTATTATGATACAAACATTTCATACTGTAATTTTGGTTTTTTGATATGTTTGACTTTGTTTGGGTTATTTTTATACCATTCATGGATTATGGATAAAGTATTGACATTTCATATGCTAGTTTTAATATAAATGTTTATGTTATGTTTAAACCTTTTCATATAAGGAATGCATTGGACTTTGTATGTGATGGGTGGAGCCCGCTATAGATATTCGATGCATCAGTAGGTCTCATGAGACAAAGTAGTATCTTGGCACAAGGCCTTGACAAAATCTTATTTGTAGTACTGGCATAAGCCCTTGAATATGTGATTATGATGTCTGGCATTATGAATTCCATCATTATAAAATTGGATATTGATATTTTCTATGATTATTTGACAAGTAAAATATCCATGTGAATTAGTAAATGAAATTATTTGATTTATCTTTTCCATATTATGCTAAATTTTATGTTTAAAAGGCTTTTGTTCTAGTTTTATACATTTCCTTAATTTATAACTCTTATTTATGATATTTCTTTCTATATTTGTATTCTTACTGAGCATCTGAGCTCACCCCTTTATTATGTATTATTTTTCCTAGGATGCAAAAATGTATATTACGATTAACCTGTAGGAATAGGTTAACGGATATAAGAGTGTTCAAAGGGGAAACAATTTTGTTTTTTTATTTCATGATGTAATGTAAAACTTATGTACGTATCTATTACATTCAAGGTTACTATACTGGTCTGTCATTCGGGACATGATTCCTTGTATCATGCCAATGTTATGTAATAATGCACTGATTCTGGGTAATTGGGGTTGGGGCATTATAGGTAAGGGATTTTGGTCTCAATTTTCTTTCCATGAGACATATGTTATGCACCTTACATATTTTATTGGGTGTATATATATCCCACTTGAAATGAAATGATATGAAATTATTTATTATCATTATATTTTATATTTCATTTAATTTTACTCTATAATGGGTATTAGAACTCAATGTTAACAAAGTGGTAATGATATAACGGTACAATCACATGGTTTATCAGGATTGTTTTTTATTATGTTTACAATGATAAATATTATGATAAATTTCATATGTGAGTAATTAATATTATAATATTTTTGTTATTTAATGAGAATATATATTTCCTTTAATTATACTTTTGTTATTTACTCGATATTTCCAAATAATTTTTTAAGAGCAAAATATTTATTTATCTATTTGGTTGAAAACTGACTTCTCTTCTTATACCAAGTATCTGAAAGTGTTTTCAAATATTTTTTTATCATTTTTCAAACAATATATTAAATAAATTTTTACCCATGTTTTACTTTTTAAAAAAAGTAGTTATATTCATGTCACTTTCAAAACAATTCTCCTTTGTCTCTTGTTGAAAATGTTAAAGGAATATTTTTTTTAACGTGTTTGACATGAAAAAAATTTTCTTCCATCATAACATTATTTTATTTGAAAAATAATTTATATTTTTTTAGATTATCTTCAATGAAAATTATTTCCAAAAATATTTTATGATATTTTTTTGTTTTAAACAGTTATTTTCAATGAATTTTTATCTTACTCAGGAAACGTTCCATCTGATTTATCATTCAACATTTTTATTCATCTAAGATGATATCCTATGATGTAAAATAAGATTTATAAGGGATATAGGCCAAGGATACCAGAATTATTAATTCATTAAATGGGTAATTATGAAAAAAAAATTAAACATGTTTCTCTTCTATAGGGTATACCATGATTAGAATCTGATGAACCCCACTTATTTTTCAATTTGTTACGCTGTGATGAAATAATGAAATGATAATGAACAAAATATAATTTATATAGGTTGTAGTAGGAATAAATTTTTATGAAACCCATTTCATTTTATTTGTTATTATATGATGAATGTATAATGATCTTGGGGTAAAAATGTGTGTTATTTTCATTATGTTGCAGGTGGGAACTATATCTCCCTTCAATGCATTAAGTATAGATATATATCTCAAGGGACATAAAGAAATGGAATATGGGGTGAAACCATTTCTGTAAGGAACAATTTCTGTTTTGATGTTTTTGTGAATCAACCTTTAGTACTATGATTGATTGGGGAGTGAACCCATTCCTTTATAAATGTTTTCACAGTGATCCTTGACTACAATGGAAATTATTTTCTATGCCAATTTGTATATCAAAAATCAATGTAATGTGCCAATTTTATTTTCTCATGTATCATTTTCATTGATTCTATTATGATGTATTCCTTTTGAAGGTCAAATATTAATTCCATGCCTCAATATTATTATCTTTAATATATAGGGTATAGTTTTCAAATGTTATTCTCATGTTCTCATACCCTTATTGTCATGTTATTCTTATGAATGTCCATTTTTACCCTTACTGGGAAACTAATCTCACCCATTTTTATGTTTCCATTCCTCATTTTATTATGAAATGTATTATGTATTACATTTCTTAGAAGGGTTCTAGTTATGAAGAATGTTTTGGGGGATAATGATGTTTAACTGTGAACTAGTTACATGTGTTTTCAAGTTTCCACAAGCACTATTACTTTTTTATCCTCCAGTGTGTGTTTGTGTAAAATAATAAATGTTCATTAATCAATTATATAACCTCTATGTATGATAATATTGGGTAGTTATAGTTGGTTTTAGAGGATTTTATTGTGTAAAATTTGGAAACTAAGATGATAAAATATTAGTGATATCCAAAAGTACATATCAGAGGATAAGTACAAGAATGACTCAATGTATAGAAAAATGTCCTAAAATTTTGGTAAAGTATAAAGTGTGTGGTTTCCAAGAAATTAGATCTTTGAAAAGATATAACAAGCTGATTTGGCTCTGAAATATTTGTACATAATGGTAATAACTCTGAAAAGGTAACATTCATATAGAATAGATCATTACCAGGTCCATCAAAATGACCCTTAATGTACACCTAGTTTGAATCTTCATTGGGATATACTTTAAAAATTCATTAACTCTTTATGAATAATCCCCATTATTTGAATAATGGAAAAGAATAACCTATGTTATGCTGAAGGTTTCATAGATGTTTCATGATTTGGAAATCATATAAGTAATTGTCTACCATTATGTGGTCCCCACTATGATATATGTTTCTTAAAGTATGATTTTTGGTTTTAGTCAAAGGATTGAACTTGAAGTAACCACGTCAATGATGATTGAAAATGATAATGCACTGATTCCCCTCCTATGAATCAAAATGATTTGTGACTTATAAGGAAAAATCTTGTAGTTATGGTGAAATAAACTTCTCAATTTATGAAAAATATTGTAATTCCAAATGAAAAAAGAGGAAACAACATTCTTTTTATTCGTTTATGAGGGAACGTCTACATTCTTTCAATGGTTATTCTAGTATACTAGTTTTACAAAAATGAATAATCACCAGTAGAAATATATTTTCAATTATCTAGGGTTCGAACAAGAATAATTCATTCTGTTTTTCTATGATTTGAATGGTGAAGTGAATCACTGGCGGACTCTTATCTATAATATTAGGAAACATGGTTAAACTGAATCCATGTATTGGTATGAGTTCAAGAAATTAATTTTCAAAAATTAATTTTTCATATTCTTTATACAATTACGAGGAAATAGTTATTTGAGTTAAATCAAAAGTTTTGTGATTTTTTTGTACCTATGTGGAATATTTTGCAACAGATTTGAGGTATCCATTGGATATTATCATCTGTCATGAATATAAGGTAGATTCATTATTTAGTGGATTAAAATGAAGTTTCAAAATGGTTTTATGCATAATATTCTTCTAAATATATGAAGACATAGTTAAATTTACTATCAATATAGAAATGGAGGTTAGATTTAAATATCAATCCCATGGTTTTGATAACAAGAGAATAATATAATTAAAATGAAAATTTAAAGACCATGGAGAGGATAAAATGGTATTTCCTTTATTATCATGGTGTGGGAAGATAAATGATGGAAATTGTCATAATGGTCCTTGTAGATAAGTTATGTCTAGAATTGAATGTTATCGATCAATTAATAGTGGAAGTGATGTGAGTAAGTTAGCTAATAATTAGAATAATGAAAAATATAAATATAATACCCCACCCACACTCTTGTGCTTCAAAACTATAGAGAATGGGAACCATACTAACTAAGGAAGAATTTTTATGGTTAGTGATAATGATGGACATCAACAACCTTTTATAATATGATTCAATGGTAGATTTCATGTGATCATCGTTTTTATGATGGTGTGATAATGACATGGTCAGATGTACACATATAATCATCTCTAGAATTGAAAATTTCTCATTTGACTTTATATCATACCATTCTTTCATATTTGAATAATTTAACAAGGATATCATGATTTCAGACAAATGATAATTTTTATATTAAGAATTGATACCCGATAATTATACAATGCATCATATCAAATCTATAATTCATATTTGGTTGATGTTTGGGGGTGTGCTTTGTGAAAATATTAAAAATATTCCTCTGATTTAATTGGATATTATCTTATGCTATTACTGGATTTCCCTACCTAAACCCCACAATTGATACCAAGAAAGGGAAGATAAATTTTGTATACCAACCCAACCTTTTATCATCTATTTGTGCGAAAATATATAAAAACTTCCAATTTAATTCAAATCCATTATATGAGTTTTATTTTTTTTAAAGGGGAGGTTTTATCTCATATGGTTGGGGAAAACACAACATTAATGATACCAATATTATGTGGGGGGGTTTGTTGTATTTATATACGATTTTACTAGCCTTGCAATAAAATACTATGTTTAGTTATAAATAAAACCCATACCCGGTTCCACACCGATTTCACTGACTCGCTACAGAATGGCCCTGATTGAGTTTCATGAATTCAAAATTCGACTCAAGGAGAACCATGAAAAGGGATACATTTAACCATGTGTGTCACCTTATAGTTAACATTCTCTATTTGTAAAAAAGAAATATCTATTTAAGTAACTATATATTGATTTTTTAGAGATGAATAAGATCGCAATCAAGAACAAGTATCATCGACCCCATTTTTATGACTTATTTGAAAAAATTAATGGAGTTCAATACATTTTAAAGATCAAACGTCATTCCAGATATCTTAAATTGAGGGTCAAGAGTGATTATATAACCATGAAAACATTATTTAAAATTTGAGGACATAGTGAATATATTTTCATTCCATTTTCTCTTAAGAATTCCCTTACAGTGTTTATGAATTAAATGAATATAGTCATTACATTTTACCTTGATAATTTTCTCAATGTCTTCTGAGAAACCATTATTATCTTCTCCAAGAGAAATTAAGAGCATCAACATCACTTGAGGATTATATTAAATACCATATAAATAGAGAAACTATTTAAAAATTTTACAAATAAAATTGTGGAGACAAAAGGTTTTATTTTTGGGCCTATAATCTCAATAGAGGGTTCATGATTAGATCTATAAAAGACAGATGCAATTGAATGTTGTCCAAGAAAAACCATAGTGATGGAGATCTGTAATTTTCTTGGTTTAGCTGGATGTTATTTTTGGTTTGTGGATAATTTTTTACAAATATCAAATATTCTCACTATGTTAACTCAAAATGGGAGAAATATACCTCTAAAAAGATTATTGTGAGTAAAATTAGTAGAATATTAAGAAAATATTATTCAAAGAACCATTTTTTATATTACCTTATAGTACAGAAGGGTTTGTAATCTATATTTAGGCATCCAATAAGGGATTGGGATGTGTTGAAATTGTGAATGAAATGGTTGTAGATTTTTCCTCCCAATATTTGATGGTTGATGTCGAAATTACCCAAATCATTATTTGGAGTTAGTAGCGATGTTTTTTATATTAATGATATAGAGGATTTATTTTTATTGAGAAATGTGAGATATATTTACCAGTCAAAAAATATAAATTATATAATCACACATAAAGAGTTGCAAATGGTCTAGAGAAAATGGTTAAAGATAATTAATTATTCTAACTTCTCAATACATTACAATCCAAGGATAGCAAGCTAGGTATCTGATTCCATGATAAAAAATCATGTTATCATATCCATTATGACTATCATAAAAGATAAAATATTTCTGTATATTCAAATGATGAATATGTAAATTGAGAAAAAATGTGAAAAATTATAAATTTATCAATTAAATATTCAATAATATATTCATGTGAAGGTTAAAGAGGTGAAAAAGTAAGATGTTGATAAACAAATGAATGTTAGAAATGTTCCGAAGTTTAACCTTGTTCATGACGAAATTAAAAGGTTCTGTAACAGTGAATTTATTAGGACCCTAATATATTTTAAGAAAGATTTTATAGAGGAATATCATAGATCTTAATTCTCTATTCATCTTGTAAGTAAGTATATGTATAATTATTTGAAATAATACTTAAGCTGGGATGGAATATAGAGATACATCACAAAATTGTTATATTGATTCTTGATATATCATCATGTTAAGGATTAAATAAAATATTCTAATGGTGTGTTACTTCCATCACCCATACCAGATGGAGATGGGAAACATCACCATATTTTATTTTCATTGTACTCCCCAAAACATATTAAGAGAATAGTGATATATGTTTATTAATCTATTATGATACAATGTAATCACATTTCACTACTATCAGAGAAAAATTCTCACTGGATTATCTTTTATGATATACAATAAGGATATTGTATGGTTACATAGAGGAACACATTCCATTGTATCAGATGAGGAACTTAGGTTTACATCAATGTTATATTGATCAACATGCTCTTGATACAAATTTGTGTTTTAGAACAACATATCATCGTGATATATATGGTATGTAAGAGAGAACTATTAAACCACTAAAGGATATGTCGAGATCTTTCTCTTTGAACTTATTAGGGTGTTGGGATCAACACATTCCTCTAGTTGTGTATTACTATAATAATTTATTTCACTCTATGATTCAGATGAATACTTCTATATCCATCTATGAAGATAAATGTGGATGTCCAATTTACTAGAATGAAGTTGGAGAATGAAATCTATTGGGGCCTAAGATAGAATAAGAAATGGTAGAGATGGTTAGAGAAATTTAGTAACACATCAAGGAAGCTCATAGTCAAGAAAAAGGTATGTTGATAATCAAAGGTGTGGTAAAAATTTTGAATTTTGTGATAATGTGTTTATAAGATTTTATTTATAGAATATGGTTCTGATATTCGAGGAGAAATGGAAAATAACCCATAAGAATATTTGTCCCTTAGAAATTAATGATCATATTAGGATGGTATACCTTTAGTTTTAACATCTTCCAAACCTCTATTAGATCCATGATGTGTTCCATGTATCTATCTTGAGAATGTATATACCTAAACCATCACAGGTAGTGAAATATGAGCTCATACCATTTGAGTGTAATCATTCTTCCGAAGATCAACCAGTGGAGATTCAGGATCATATATGGAAAGTGAAAAAAAAACAATACTAATCACATAGTAAATGTTTTATGGAAAAACCACCCATTTGAGCAAGCTATATAGGAACAAGGAGAAATTATGAGGTAAATTTATCAAAATTTGACTCCATCACAACAATAAATTTTGAGGGATAAATTCTCTTTAAGGGGGGTATAATGTTACACCCTAATATTTAGTAATTTCTTTTCAAAAAAATTAATTTTCATCGATATCATACTTTTTAAAAACACAAAGGTAAGAATTTTTTACAAACAACCCTAGCTCTAAATCTATTTTTCTATTTTTTTTATGAAACATTTAATGGCTAATTGTAAACCTTAAAATTTCCACACAAAAACATTGTCCTCATCTAGGTCTTCGATCACATACCCACTTCTAGAAAACAACAAAAATAAAGATCACCCCACCTACTGTAAAACATACAATTAAAAAATGAAAACAAAATCAAGCCCACTGCATATAGACCAGAAGACTTCTCAAAACCTCTCGAAACCTCTTCTTGACTGACCAGTGCCAAAAAAAATTGGAGACATAATTTGAAATTCAAAAATTAATTCATACCCTGAGGTGGCCCAAATGATGTGGCACCATTTTTGTCATCCCATTGTCTACATCTGTAATCATCATTAGAAAAACCAAATCATCTTCATCACCTTCCATACCTTCCAGATCCACCACTAGAGAATATCCCAACACAGTTCCCATCACAGAAGAACTCGCTCCATCATCGCTCACCTTTGTCGTGATCTCACCACACCATAAAAAGTCACGGAATCCAGAAACATAAAATTACAAATTCATTGTATTCAATAAAAAAAAAGTCGACATCTTCGTCACTTTATTTTTCAATTGTCTATATCTAAAACCAACACCAGTCACTAGAGATGATTGGAGATCATTGTAACAACTAAGAAAACAAAACCATCACCATAGAATAAGAAACATAATGAAACAAACCACGCTCAGAACACTGTCATCCCCATAATCACACCTCTAAAAACTTCTATGTAACACCCACTCCAAATCTAACTAAGAAAAGAGATGAGGCACTGGATATTAGGGAAGAGATATAAAGGGCATATGGTTTTCAAATGACTATTTTCTCCAAAAATGACATTTTTATGAAAAATAAAAAAAATAGTTTTTGAAATTTTTAGAAACTTTTTTGATAACATAAAATTATTTTTTTAAATTATAATATCAAAATTATTTTAGGGTGATTTTATGGAAATTTATTAAAAATTTACTTTTATTATGAATATTGAAAAATACTGAATTTTAATTAAAACAAAATTTTGGTTTAAATTATTTATAACAAAAAATTAAATTTTAATTTTCTATAAAATTATATTTATTTAAATTATATATCTATTAATACAATATAACTAATAATAATAATTTATATTTTTAATTTTTAAATAAAAACAATGTAATATTTTGATTATTTTCTCCTTGAAACCCCATTTTTTTCATCGCGTTTGTGAGATTAATTGTTATATTAAATTTTTCCACTATTGTGGGTTAAATTTGGAAAACAAAATGACATATTATAAATAATGATAAATTAAATTATCTAATGTGCTCAAATAAAATTTTGACCAAAACTACTAATGAAAATAGTAAACATTATTTACTGTGGTTAAAGTAAAAATGGGTTTTCTTGAGGTTAAACTAAAAATATATGGTTTAAATTACAAAAAAAATTATAAAACCTATTTTGGTATATATTTAGACCCTATAATGTGTCATTAATTATAATCTAACATTTTGGGGACTTTTGGTATGAGAAAAGCATGGGTATACATTTTTCATTTCAAAACATTACAAGATTCCCACTCACCTCCATTATAAAAGGAAACCCCCCTTTACCCTCATATATAAAACATAAAACCCTTTATTCGTCTAATAGAAATAAAATATCTTCCCAAATCACATAATATCACCCTTAATTCCTTACTGTTTTCAGAAATCCAACATTGTAAGGATTTTGGGGAAAACCTATAGAGGTTACTAGAGGAAGCAGTAATATTCTACATCGAGCGTTGTTATTTTATTTTTTCCTCCAAATCCTTTAATTATTATTTATCAATGATGATATAATAGAGTAGATATATTATACTTATTTTTTAAATTTTTTTATATTGTGGAAATGACCTATAACCATCTCCAATTCCATAGAATGTGTTACGAAATCATTATTTGTGGGTACGACCGACTAGCGCCTCTCAAACCGATGACATTATTTTTTCCATTTCAGCCTATCAAGAATTGTTATAATGATGAACTAAATGTTCATATATTATATTTATGATATTATTAAACTAATTGTTTTATCATTTCACACATACATTCATACATTCCATTCTCTGGGAAAATGATAACATCCCTCAGGTGTACAATGGACTAAAACCTCACGAAGCACTATGATTCATCCATGCTCTACCTGGAAGGTAATAAGGATGTTTCTAATAAAAAATGTGATATATATATGACATAAAATATTATATAATGGTAATATTATATTTTCTTGTATTTCTTTCAATCCTCCAAAAAATAGAAACAATATACATTCATAAGTACGACCTACTATCTTTATGAATGGTGTATTTCATTTTATATGTCCAAAATTTATGGAAAATTATATATACAAATATAATGAATATATATGATATATATATCTCTTGGTAATAATTTTTTAGATGATGGATCTAAGATCAATGTAATATGTCTAAAAATGAAAAATCAAAATGTACCCCCAAATTAAAGCAGTTATTACCCGAAATGTGACTTTGAAATATGATTATTAACAAACAGGTAATATAAAGTCATGTGAATGGAATATATGGAATTATATTAATGATTATGGTTCAGTAATAAATTTCTAATAACCATATATTCATTATAATAAAGGCTTGAACATGTTTGAATGATTTTAAAACATAAGTGAAGAGATTTTTGTCTTAGTTGCTTTCCTAGAGATATATGATATGCATATATCTTCTTTTAAGAGGTGTATATACAGACCCTTTTACATGTAATATAATAAATTAATTAATTATAATTATATTTTAATGATTACTTAATTTTATTCCTTCATAGGGCTTATAACTCAAATTTACTAATGCAGTAATGATTTTATGATGAAATCTCATCAATTATCAGGATTATTTAAGGTCATGTTTTTTTGGAAGAAATACTATGATCATTTTATAAAAAAAATCATAAATATTTTTAACCTATTTTTATTTCATTAGAATACTTTTCCCCTTCATTTTTATTTCGTTTTTAACACAAGAGTTTTAAGGAATGTTATTTAATCTTAATTATTTATCTCTTTAGTAAAAAATCTATTTTTATTTCCAAACTATATTTTCATTAAATGTTCTAAAAAATGTTTTAAATTTTATTAAAATTATTTACTATGTACATTTTCACCTATGTTTTAAAAAATGTTTTTAATGTGTACTACATGAATGAAATTTTCTAACATCAGGACCAATATTTTTGTAGAATATTCCTTTATAGGTTTTGGTTTTTATATTCAAGAAGAGGTATTTCAAAAATAATTAAAGAATTTTTAGTATTATAAATGGATTTTCTGGTAAAATTTATTACTCTTAAGAAACATTCCACATGATTTCCCTTTCAAAATAATTACGTATCTAAGATGATATCCTTTGATATAACGCAAGATTTGTTATGGATATGAACAAGTGATACTATTATTATTCCTCCTCATAATTTTTTTATCATGAAAATATTTTTCTGATACCCAATTATCTTCCACTTGTTTCAATATTATAAAATTCATATAAAACCCAATTCTTTTTCCATGAGTAACACTTTGATGAAATAATGAAATGATTAAAAAACATGTATCTTTTCCACATTTTATGATATGATGAAATTTTAATGAAAAAATATTTAATATCAATGCTTATGATAGGTTTAATGTTTTATGCTCTTTTTGAACACATACATATGATTTTAATTGTTTGGAGGGTGAGACATATATATTACTATAATTAATTGGGTCAAGATTTATATCTCATGAGATAAGAAGTACATGAGTGGGGATTGAACCGAGTTTAATAAGATATTTTATAATTATGATGGTATTGGTAGCAAACCTTGTCTATTATAATAGTTTGGGGAGTGAACCCATTCTACTATAATATAATTGGAAGTGGGGCTTGAGTACTATAGATTTAGTTTCTACGCATATATGTGTGGCACAAATCTATGTCTAATTTCAATGATATAACCTCGTGTCCCATGTTCTTTGATTGACTTATGGTCATCACTTATTAACACTAAATATTTATTCCATGACTTAATATTGCAATCTTTGATATTCAGGTTATGGTTTCAAATGTTATTCTCTTGTTCACATACCTTTATTATCATGTTATGCTTACAAATATCTCTTATTAATTCATACTGATTATATGATCAAACCCTTTCTTAAGATTCCTTCCCCCACGTTATAGAGATATGTTTTACATATGATATGTCTATGAATGGTTATAGTTAATAAGTACAAAGTAGGAGAATATATAGTTTACCGAAAACAATTATTTTTGTTCCCATGTTTCCAAAGGCACTATTCATTTACAATCGCCGGGAATGTGTTTTTGTAATGTAATAAATGTTAGTATAAAATTATTTAATATATATTTGTGTTGATACTAGGTTGTCATACCATTATCTTCTCCATTCTTATTTGAGCATTTTTTTCTTCAGGTGGCCTTTGTTTCCACATGAAAAACATACTTCTTTATTTTCCCATTCCTTGCTAATGGATCATCCCCTTCTTAGAAGAATGGTGGTCAATATCATTTGATTTTTTATTAGTCTTGGGAAGATATTCATTGTTCTTCTTTTTCTTATTCCTCATAAAGAATATTACTTCTTTGTGCCCTAAGTCTTTTTCCACTTAGTAAATTAAATTATGATGTTTCTAAATAAGCTTCTCATTATTGCACATGTTATAATTTACAATAAAATTGGAGAAGTAATTTGGTTGTGGTGAAAGTATGATATATGTGTGAAAAAAATCTTGTAATCTAATCCCTAATATG
Organism: Viscum album; assembly: GCA_963277665.1. Lineage (NCBI taxonomy): Eukaryota > Viridiplantae > Streptophyta > Magnoliopsida > Santalales > Viscaceae > Viscum > Viscum album. The sequence goes on along the minus strand of OY728132.1, from coordinate 22,445,821 downwards.
TCTAAGAATTTAATGTAGACAATAATATTGGCAACATATGTCCCATATGGTGCTGAATATCCATGTTTTTTGGAAATAAAAAATTGTAGATATCACATATCACTTGTCTCACAATCTCTTAATAAATATCCCAAAGGTAAGTGTAATGGACCAAACCACTATATTCCATTACATTTTGAGAATTAGTTGTTTAATGTGTTTTAGGGTGACAAGGGGAATCCTTTCATCACTGTTCAAAATTTCCCAGTTTTCCTATGTTTTCCAATGGTGTCCCAACCAAGTGCTCGCTTGTAGGTGGTGTCTCATGGGTGGTGACTCCTCAATGGTCTCTCATTGAATTTTCATTCTAGAGGTGACCCACCAGTGGTGACTCATTGGTGGTGACATGCAGGCATTAACTCACACAATTCTACCTTGTCCATTAGTTCTGTGACTAGTGGTGTCTCACCTAATAGTGACTCACTAATGATGGCTGAAATTCCATCTGACAATGGCTCTCAATCGATGTCTTAATGATTCGTTGGGCTCCAAATGGTGGCTCACAAATAGTGCCTCATTGATTGGTGGGTCATCCAACAATGTATCTTGTATTTTTTTAGCTTCTTCCAAATTTTCACTTTTGACATCTTTTATTGACCTAAAACACATCTAAATATTTATTTCAAAGAATATGATACGTATTCAAAGCCCATAAATCCTATATTTAATTTCCTAAGAATCTGTGGGTTTTAAATTAGTCAAAACATGTAATCACTAATAAATTTTTTTAATAGAAAATAAAAAACAAATCTAAACCCATAAATCTGGTTTCATCTTTCCAATGATGAGATACCATTCCCTTTCTATTGATTATTTCATTCTATTTATATGTGATTAAATGATTTATTCTTCCCACATAATTCAGGTAAAATATTTTATAATGTGGTTCATGTTTCTGGGTGTTTTTTCTTACTGCATGCACACCCTTGTTTTGGTGAAACCAAGAAGTGTCGAACCTCTTTTCTTCCAAGAATGTGTCTCTTTTGTCTTTCATAATTATTTATCATCTGGTGTGGGTGTATATATTTTACCCTTGTTGAAATATTTTTTTCCAAATTAATAAATATAATTGAACTGGTTTATGATTTATATTCAAGGGGATGGGAAAAGTATTCATGTTTCTATTTCTACTATACTTTTATTGATGTTGTGATTTTTATGTGTTAACTACTCGCTGAAAAACATGGCCATTAGGGGGTCCTTGTCTGAACACATTGTGGTTTATGGAATTCCTGTTGTTTGGTTTTTTCTAAATATTATATAAATAATGGATAACCACTCATATTTGTCCAATGAATGGATTCCCTAGGATCAAATTGTTTCTATGAAAACCCCTGAATTAACAAGTGAAATTAAATTAGGGATGACTAGTTAAATATATAAATATTTCTTTCTCTGGTTCATGTGGTGAAATTATTGAGCACAATTGTGCATAGGGGGATAGTTCTATGGATGTAGTAATCTGGGCATGGTATGTTTGTATATCAGGGCTATAGATCTAGTTGGGTTTAGTCTGTTGTCGGATGTGTTTGTTAGTGGGGTTTTGTTTTTGTTTTAATGATGTATTGTGAAGGGTGACTTCTAAGATATATGGAATAGGTTGGTAATGGTGAGTCTTTATTGATAACATTCATAAAGATTCTCCCCTTTTTTAGAAATCCATAGATGATATATCATGAATTGGTGTTAAACATGGAGGTAGTGGAAAAGTGTTTATTTTATGTGATGTGAGTTAATTTACAATGGTCCCCCCCTGAGTGACTGTATTCTATGTTTCCTATTCTTTGTAGTGCTTAGTAGGCTCCAGGGTAGAGATGGAAGTAATGAAAATTGTTTAATAAAATCCTGAAGTGGCTTGGTTTGGTTTGATTATGTGAATGGAAATGGTAAAATGAAATGGGATTGGAATGTGAAACGGGTTTTGTGGCATGACATGTGCTATTGTCCATTTACATGTAGCTAAAAAGGTAGAGGTGTTGTGAGTTTGTGGTTTATTTTAGGACCCATAAAATAGGCTTGATTATTTTGAGGGGATTGAAATATGATTTTGGCACCCAGATACACCTCAGCACTACCTTCCACCCTAATACATATGGGAAGACGGAATGTACTATCTAGACAATGGAGGATATGTTTCGGGCGTGCTTCCTAGACATAAGTGGATCTTGTGTATGACACATGGCTTTGTTAGAGTTTTATTATAATAATAGCTATCACTATTCCATTAGAATGGAACTATTTTTGGATTTGTATTGGAGATAGTATCATTCTCTATTGTGTTAGATGGAGGTTGGGGAGAAAATTATTCTTGGTCTTGATGTGTTTCATAGCATGATAGAAAATGTTCATATTTATTGCGAGAGGATGAAATTAGGGAAGGATTGGTAGAAGTCATATGATGATCACTAAAGGAGGCCCTTGTAGTTTGAGGTTGGGGTCCTTGTGTTCTTGAATATTTCCCATCGACATGACCGGTAGAGGATTGGAAATGGGAGTATGATTTCTCAATGGTTTGTTGGACCCATTGATGTGTTGGGGCTCGTTGAAAAAGTGGCATACTAGTTGTTGCTTCCATCACAGTTAGAGAGGATAAATTAAGTCATTAATTTCCCCCCCAGTATCATCAATATCTTCAAAATGACTCCTATGTCATTTACTAGAGAGATTTGGTTATCGAGGATGAAATTTTTGGAATTGGTAATAGTGGTCTAGGATCATTAAGATTAGGTGTTTCATGGGAAGAACATTCATTTTTTTCATTTGTTATGGAAGCACGGTGTCCAAGAAGAGAGTACTTTGGATTAAGAGATGTTGATTCATGCCTAGTACCCAAGCCTATTTTGCGTTTATAATTGACTTTTTTTCTTTGAAATGTGATGTATGAACCATATTTTTATATATGATTAGATGTTTCCCCTTGGTCTGAGATGAGTGTGGTGTACCATGTGATAGTGTCCTAAAGTATGAAAAAGTGATGACTTGATGACTTATTGAGGCGCATTAGATTTGAAGTGATTAAAACCATGTGGGAAACTCAATGCTGCCCAGGGCAGGTTGTATATTGACATGGTAGGGGAATTCCCTCATTCAAGTGTTTGGATGTTGTGATCTGACATGCTTGTATAGTGTGTTTTGTGGTTGTTTGGTTTATCATAATGTGTCCTTGTTTGATGATGTTAGAGGAAGTGTTCATGGGTGTTGGGGGTTTCCACTCCCTCTTTCAGATATCCCACAATAGTTTATTATTGAAAATTGATGTGTTTATTCGGTAGTATATTTTCATGTGTGGTGATATCCTTGAGATGTAACTCAAGAGATGGTTGTTCAGGCCCTTCCTCTATTTTCCTTCTGGGTTGGGTTTGAATTCTGGAGGGAGTAAATACATTTAGAGGTATATGATTTAATTTATTTGACCTATTAGATCCATTTAATTGTTGAAATATTGTGTTTGAGGTGTTCTAAGGGGACATGGTAACTCATTTTATCAATTTGAAAATTTTCCCAAATTTCCCAAGTTCTCAAATAGTACCTCACCCAATGGTATCTCACCCTAGTGGTTGCTCTCTGGCAGTGGATAACTAGAGGTGACTCAATGGAGGTCACATTCTGGTAGTGACTCACTAGCGGTGACTCATTGGCAGTGACTCAATGGTTGTCACTTACTGGTGGTCACTCACTAGTGATCACTTGCCCAGAGGTGCCTCATTCAGCAGTGCCTTTCCAAGTGGGGTCTCTCCTAGTAGTGAATCATTGATTGTGGTAGGAATTACATCTAATGATGTCTCTCGAACAGTGCCTTGTTGAGAGGTTCTTCTCATATCGGTGGTTCCCAAATGGTATCTCGTTGAGCAGTGGGTTATCTAATGGTGGATCAAGTACTGTGTTTCTAACATCTTTTGGTTTTTCTATTTTGATATCTTTTATTGACATTAAATGCTTTTAAAAACTTGTTTAAACGTATTTGAGACCGATTAAAATACAATAAATATTATATATAATTTCCTAATAATTTGGGAGATTTTAATTAGTCAAAACACATAATCTTGACCAGATTCTCTTTTAATGGAAAATCAATAACATATATAACTCAAAAATCTGTTTCCCCCAAAGTCGAGATACTCTCCCCTATTAATCTTCATTCTTGATTTCTCTTGGTATAGGATGTCGAGAGTTTTTATTCACATAGAATATGAGTAACGTTATGCAGCTTTTGATTCTTGTTTCCTTGGTGTTTTTCTTGCTTTATTTGTGCCCTGGTTTCGGTGCAAAAAGGAAGTTCTGATCATATATTCTTCCAGGTTGTTTTCTCCTTCATCAATCATAATTATGTATCATGTGGCGTGCATATAAGAATCTTACAATTGTAAAAATAGTTTTTTACAAATTAAAAAAGATTCTTGAACCAGTTTAAAATTTATATGCAAGTGGAATGGAAAAGAACATATGTTTCTATTTCTCTTGTATTTTTTTGATGTTATGATTTCTATGGGTTAACTACCCACTAAAAATCGTGGTTGTTTGGAGTCCTTGTATGCACAATGTGTGTTTTATATAATGTGTGTTGTTTAGTGTTCATTAATTTTTATATAAAAATTAGAAAACCCCTTATATTTGAATAATTAATGGATTCTCTGGGATAAATATATTTATATGATAACCCATGAATTATCAAGTGTAATTAAAAAGGGATGTTATTTTAAATATGAAAATATGTATTTCTTTGTTTTTTTTAAGGATGTGTTTAAACAAGGTTGTGGATATGGTGTTGGTTCTATGGAGGTGGTAATCATAGAGTATTATGTTTTTTGAATAGGGCTGCTGATCTTGTTGCGGTTAGTGTATTGTTGGATGTGTTTGGGAGTTTGGGGGTTTATTTGGTTGGAATGATGGATTGGGAAGGATGAATTTGATGAAGGATGGAGTGGGTTGTTATGGGTGATTGTCCATTAACAACATTCATAATGCCTCACCCAATATCTATATATTGATATATGATATATTATTAATGGGCCTTAAACATGGAGGTTAGAGAATTGAGTGCCTTTATTTTTATGTGTGTAATTTTCCCATGGTTCCCCCTTAGAGACTATTTTTTTTTACCTTATGTTCATAGTGATTATTTGTTACACAGGTAGTGATGGAAGTAATAAAAATTCAATAATAATTGTTTGTAATGGTTTGGGTTGGTTTGATAAACAGAATAGAATGGTTAAATAAAATTGGTTGGGAATGTGAAATGAGTTTTTTGGCTTGATGTCTGCTGTTGTGCATTTTGATATAGTAGTAAAGGTGGAAATGTTGTGAGTTTCTGGATTATCAGAGGAACCATAGGTTGGGATTTAGTGTTTGGTATCATATATGTATATACCTTTAGTTTACATGTGATTTTAATACTCACCCCACACTAATTGATAACAATGTGTCAAACACCCCATTCTCACGAGGGAGGGTGTCTTACCCAACATATTGGTGGGAGGACGGATAGTGGGCCACCCGCTCTTCCCTAACCCCTCTTCTAGGTGGTGACTACCCTTGATTATTTGGGAAGAATGTGGGGTTATGTAGTAGCCCACGTGTTTACATGGGGGTGTTTCCTAGATGTCTTAGGGATGAGTTGTGTTGTGATTTAACCATTGTCCTCAGAATGAGATTTTAGGTGTTTGTGAGGTCGATGTGGGTGTGGGTTGGAGGATTTGTGAGGCTCATGAGTGAGTAGGAAAGATGTTTTTTGAGGCCCATGTGTGTTTTGGAGGGATGTGATGTGGTGTATTCAGAAGAGGTGGGAGAACCATGCTTTTTTTGTTGGTTTGTGATAGTAGTTAATCAGTGGGATGTTTTTATGGGGTACCCTATCATTGATGTTATTTTTATTATAATACTTGATATGTGTTTCCTGTTGAGCATGCCTTGGTAGGGTTGGGTGGTTAGTATATTTTCTTAGATGCAGTTTGGTTATGCTATATTCCCACGGGTGCATTAGTATGCCTCTTTCACATATGACCGAGAGAGTTTCGTTTTTCTACTGACTATACATCTATATTCACCCTACATATATAAAACTATTTTCAAGTATCTATAAGGATTTCACAAACCCTGATGGAACTTTCTAGCTCGGATCTTGACAGTTCCTATGTCGCTACCTGTCTTTACATTTGGTATTTACTTGGAGAGTTTTGTATTGGTATCATTTCTATTTTACACAATATTTTGGGATGTTTGGGAGTTATTATATATATATATATATCAGAGTTTTTTTAATGATCCATCATATCTCTAGATATTTTTTCCTTATAAAATATAATTCCTCCCATATTGTAAGATTTTTTCACCCTGGGTGCAAGTTTCCAACATGGGGCCTACAAGAAGTGGGACTCAAGGGTCATTATATATGTTTCTTAATTGAATTCCCTGAAGGGGTATCTTTGGAGGGAGGGGTTTTTGATAGTAAGATATCATGATAAACACATCAATTTCTTCAGGTTTTATTAAAATATCATTTATCATGTATGATAACATTAATAATTGAACATATGTTGAATTTCTCATATTTTTCTTAGAGAGAGACATGTTTACCTCACTATCCGTATTGGCATGTGCTTCAGAAAGAGATTCGTCCAACAAATACTATTTTTTCCTGGATCATGATAATAAGTAATCACATTTTCCACTATTGGAATTTTTTCTGGTGAGAAGGTTATCCTTCTTCAGTAAGGATCATAGTGTTTTGTTTAGTGTTAAATTTATTGTTGTTTCAAATAAAAAAATGAGAAAAATTTCATTACGTTATCAAATAAAATGTGGATTAATAAATATTATATTATATTTATTAATCTACCTCTATTTTATGAAAAACAATTATTCATTAAAATTAGATTCATAATTTCCTATTTGATAGACATTATAGTAGAAAGGATATATACTTCCCATCTCATTTACCTGACATTGGCATGTGAATCAATTTGAATGGTTTTAGCTAGTCATTCTAAATTCCAACTAGATTTACTCAATAATACTTGATTTTTTTATTGGACACCAAAATCCTGTAATCCTAAAATTTCATTTCCTCATACTTTTCTTCTTAGTTACACCACATCAATATTTGGAAATCCACCATTTTTGAAAGCTAATATACATCAACCTACCCTTCACAATATAATTTCACAACTATTAATCTCAACCCAAATTTTTCTGGTCAAGAACATTAAATTATGCTTCAGTTTTAACAAACGTAGTTGAAGGTTACACTGAATTAATATATATGATTGATCGATTTTTAAATTTATGAATTAACTTTCCATATTATCTTTTTTAATTTTTATTATAATAACTAGATTACCTTATGTGATTGAATGTTTCTTATATAAAATTTACAAATAATCCTACTTATTCAGGTTATATCTTTCATGCTGGTTAGATCACTAATTAATGTATTCAAGAAAAACAATAACAATAAAATAAAAATGAAACATGAAAAAAAACGTGGTATGATGATGAGAGTTTAGTAAAGGAATGTTTTTCAAGATGAAGATAAACTGAGCATCGACCTAGGGAAAAATACATTGAATCATTTTATATTTCCTATTACTTATTTACATTTATCCACCAATTTATCTCTATTTGAATGGTTTCTCCTCTTCTCTAATTTAAACATACTTCACTTGCTTAGGAGGTTCTCCAATACATATTATTTAATCACTCTTGGGATAGGGGAACGAAATGATTAGTTAATGGGTTTACATAAGTAAACTTAATGTATCAAGGACCTTTATATAATGATAGGATGGGTGACACACATTTAATCAATATAATTTAAAACTTAATTAAAAGGAAACCAATCACACACAATAGTTTTGCCTACCCATTTGATCATCCGCATACATATAATGAATTATACATTTAATAAAATTTTATATAATTCTAATCAATCTTATTCGAGGTAAACTTAGCTTGAATCAACTAATTACCATTTTAATTAAATAATTAATTTTCCTAAATTCCTTTTTTTCTTGAGATTCTCATCCATTATAATTGTAAACAAATTAATTTATTTGAAATTTAATTTTTTTTAAAATATACCATGGACGTAGCACAATGAGTACACATACAAAATTCCAAATTTCAATTGCGTTATTATATTTTTTTATAATGAGAAATTTGGAATACATATCTTAAATAATAATTTCATGGCATCAAATATAAATTTAATGACAACACAGGACACATGGAATTTACCTCGAGGGTTATGTTTCGATAAAAAAATTTAATTTCTATATTATGACCTATGAATGATATAAAGTTTCGAACATTAAATAGAAATTAATAATACGTTTAATATAAATATATATATATATCCCATTGAATAGAGTGTACTATTAACATAATAACCACCCAGAACACATGTTGTTATGGTTTGATTTCAATAATAAATTATTTTTTCATTTTGCGTAAATTGTTAATATACAGGATGTGTAAAATCTAGCTACCTGGAATGTGTTATCTATGTTACATGGTCACCAGTCATGTATTCCATGTAAGAGAATACCTATCCTCCTTTTGACTAATAGACTACAAATTGGGTATGCATATTACATGGTGTGCAGTCTCACTGACCATACATCGGCCTAGCCTAGAAAAAAGATGGTGTATTTTAATACAAACTTTGTTTAATAAATTCACAATTATAGAATTAATATTGAATTAATTATGATGAATTAAACAGATCTACATTGTTTTTACCTACATGATACGTGTCATGTACTCTTTTTTTGTCATTATATAATCCTCACCACCTCTTGATGAGTTATTCAAATGTATTTCATTCATAAAATTAATCAATTTTATTATAATTATGATAATGAGGAGGAAAAATATAATATATCATGATTTTAATTAAATAAGATTTTAACTATAATTGAAAAAAATGGTAAAAGTGTAATTCAGTAAATTATCATTAAATAATAAAAATAATCATGAAACTTTTTTATAAAACATGAAGACTTCAGTTGTAGTGGATGTTTTGGATAGGGAATACCTAATTTGGGGTTTTTTCATAATCAAGGATTAATCATGGATTTACATGATGAAAAAAACCATGATCAACATAATTCAAGAAAATGTTATTGTATTCTTCAATGTTGAAAAACATAAACATGATCATCACATATTATTAACAATTAATTTATACAATTAAAGTATTACCATTTGATGAACCCTTTCATAATTGATGTACATGAAAACTCTTCTATTTTATACCAAAATTACATTACAAAATCAATTGTAGACTCCCTCCAATATTGATTCACATGTGTTTCATGAGCCTCTGAACATATCCATAGAAATATCTGAGTATTAGGGCCCAATATATTAACACTTGAATATCTCATCTTTGATCATCCCACGAATCTATTCAAGGGAAGGTTATATGTGATATTTAAAGACTTGAGAGGGGTTTTGGATGATGTTTTTTCATCATTATTGTGAGACTTCTTGGATAGGGATCCCTCTAGGGCTTCGAGGGAATTATCTCTGAATTTCATTCTGTAAAAAAAGGAATTGGAATCCTCTTCTTGAGAAATAATATAATGTTATTAAAATAAAACTACTATCAAAAATAATTATCTCGTGTGGGAACATATTATTTTTCATAATTCCTATGGAACCACATGTCTATATTAATGATAATATTATTATGTCTTGAAAATCACAAAAATCGGGAATTTAATTAAATATTATTATATTAAAACAATATTCAATATGTATTTCTTCCCACCATAAAAATGAACTATGTCTTCCATTAACAAAAAATATTTATTGATCCATGAATGATGACTATTTATTTAATAAATTAATATCACCACAAAACTCACCAAAAAATAAATAAATATGTTATTCACTAAATATAAAATAAATATTTATTACATATTATTCTGATGAAATATTCACTTGAATAGCCAGTGATGAAATATTTTTGTCAAATTAATCACGAATAATTATTAAAACCTGTACAAGAAAAAAAATTCAACATGTTAAAAAAATTTATTATTATTTAACTAAGGTTCCTAGTACACTTAGTGTGCGAACCTATAGGCCCTTTTTGTAGTCGCATTAGGTAAAGGAGGCTAAAGTCAAGGTTAACATCTTGTACCATGCTATGGTACCCAATAATAAATAAGAAAATGTCACAATGACATAATGTCTCATAATAAATCATATCATGTAAATAATCCCATTATCACTATATCTCAAATTAGGTATGTTTTTGTTGATTTCATTAACATATGTTCTCAATGCCTCATTCTTTGACTTCCTGAAAATTGAGCATGCCTACCGAACACCATGTCCATGAATTTATCTAATCTATATCATTTCCATCAAAGGGAATGGGATACCAACTTATATTAAATAATATAAAAAAATCCTTTATCTCATTGTTTATTAATGATGTATTACTTGTGACACAGCCAATATATCATACATCACCGTCATAATCTGTTGTCATGATCATCATCAATAAATATAAGTATTCAAATCATACTATAAATTAATAATAATCTTAATTTATAATGATCAATACGTACATCCCCATATAAGAAAATCTAATTAACCTTATAAATTTGGATTTACTATTTTCATGTCCCATTCTCATGATCTCATACATTAGAAATTACTATGGGCATACACCTTGAGAATGTGCTTCAAAGTCTAATGAGTCTCCATCCCTGATATCATGTACCATTTGTTTCCCTAAAATAATTTCTTTTGGATATATAATATATATTGAATACTATTTTCATGTAACTTCTGGGTTGTCATCATAGATGGGAACTACTATGACCTTTTAGTGTGACAACTTTTCTTAAGACATTATCACATGCTATGTTACACAGAGGAACCATCATAATGAGATAAGAAATTTATTGACATTAAAAACAATAAATACATATATTTATATAGTATATGTCAGTTTTTTCAATATAAAAAACTCCAAAAATGTATACATAGAAATATCTTATATTTAATTATCTAGGAATTACTCAACGTCTATATATTTTCTATTCTAGTAAGGATTATTATAATTATGAATAAAAATTTATTTTGTATTGTTTAACCATATTCCTTCTTTATATAGATGAGTTATGATCATGTCATAAAATCTATTAGTATGAGGAAATGTATTACTATTTTGTACGTTTATATTCCATTTTTGACCATTAGGAATTTTTATTATGTATTTTTTACTCATTAGCTCATATGATGAATGGATTGGACTTAAATAAGTAATGGGTGGGGCCCAAAACTATATATCCCCTTAATGCATTAGTAGGTCTTTGGAGAAATGTGTTTGGGTATTTAGAGTATTCCGACCTAATTCAGTAACATTTTTAGCTATGGACATAATAATGACAATGATTCCATGTATAAAACCTTGATGGAAAGATCAATATGTTCAACATTTAGCATTTATTCAAAAGGAATTCGTTTATTGATATTTATGTGATAAATTTTCTTTATTTATATACATGGATAAATTATTCTATCACATTAATTTGATTATGTAATTACGATGATTACATATTACTACTATTATATGTATGCTATTTTATGTCTTAATTTCCTCTGTTGTATATTTTCTCATACTGAGTGTTCAAATTCAGCAATTATTGTGTTTCCATTTCCCCAGGTGATGAATAAAAGTACTAAAAAATAACTATAATAATACCATGTGTGGGATATTTTTCAGATATTTGGAATTAATATTATGGTTATATTAGTATCTCATATAGTTAAAAATGTATTTTTTTTATTAAAATAACATGGATTCTGTTAGATATTATTATTTCTTAATTGGATAATGCTCTAAAACTAATAATATATTTGTTATGTAAGTGATTCAATAAAAATAATTTATTTTTCTATTAATGATTCTTATATACATGATTTTATAGTTAGTATCAAGTTGAGTATATACAGTATGTCTTTTAGGCACCCAACTCAAAACTGTGGGTCTAGGGTTCCATAGTTGGTATTATAGATTGATTTAGAAAAATTTTTAAATTTAGATGTTGCTAGAGTAAAATTTAAGATCAAATAGTATGAGTCTAAGAATGATTTCAAATTTATATGTAACCATATTGAATATTATATTATTTATTTTTATTATATCAATCCATGTTTTTTTGGGGATTATGATAAGTGAATGTTAGTGAAAACCCTAAGAATATGTCTATGTATAGGATAAAATCCAATTTTTTCTAATCGCGTGAGTTTGTGATTTTCCAAGATATTACATCCTTTTAAGTATACATAAAGTGGTTTTTCATGTAGAACATATGTTGATATGGGTAATAAACATGGAAAATGATAATTGATCATTGATCAGTATTCACTATGGTGGATGGTTAATGGACTTAAGACTGTACACCTAGAAATGAAAACATAGGGGAGATAACATGGTTAGTCATATAAACTTTAAGAACCACTATGATGGATTTAATTCCTAGTTAAATTAATGTGTCAGTTGAGGACTTTGAGAAAACACAAACAAAGAGTGACATTATGATAGGCCAGACCCAACAATCATGTCATTTCATGTGATAAAGAAAATATTTAATTAAAATTATTTCTTAAAACATTTTGGTTTTATATTTTTATAGAATTAATATAATAAATTAAAAAATATAAATCATTTATTTTTCAACAAGTGGACATTTTAACATTATATAAGAAACATTTTAATCCATAATAGGCCCTTTAAATCTCTAAATAATTATCTGAATCAGATAAACTTCTATAAAATTCATACATCACATGTCATCCTAATCTTGGGAAATTAATATGTAATAAAGGGGGCATATCAGATACAAAATATGGTTAAAGATATGAGATAATAATAAAATATCATAAGATAGAATACCTTGAGAATATAGGTATATTCATTATTCAAAAAATAGTTATTTTCAATAGATCATAGATAATAAATAATTTCAGAACGCTTGTAATATCATAAAAAATCTCCAAGTAGTACGGAAACATGGGTCAATAAACATGATACTTGAGATCACACAATACGCATAGAATAAATCATAAAATTATGGAATATCATAAAAACCCTATAAATATAAAATAATAAAAATAAGAAGAAAATATTATTTGAGATAACACATTATTTTCATGCCTATGTGAAGAAAATCATTATGTACATGCCTAAAAATTTGGCCAAACCCATTATGCCCACACATGTGTGAACAAACTCATTATATACATAACAGACTATATCATGAGATATAAATTTAAACTATTTTTTTGGATGGAAATAATTCATTCCAACCATCATCAACTATACTTATTTTTTCCACATAAAAAATCATAAACATGGAATAAATGTGTTTCTTAAACATATATAGTAGTATGAACTTAAGAAATCATAGAATTCTAAAAAATATCATTTTCAAAAATAATTAACAACTTTGATAGAAATAACATTACATAAGCAGTCCATAAAAATAAGGTAGATGATAATATTTTAATAATATCTTTGAGTCAAGAATAATATGTATCAATGGAAAATGACTTAAATGAAAAATACTTTTTAGGAGTTTTATAAGAACCACTTCAAAAATTATAAATTTCTTTATTCTTTTGAAATGAATTTAAATAAATGATATTATAAAAAAAGTGATAAAAATACCTTTTTGAGAATATGACAATTTATTGGTATTGTTTCATATAAATAGGTATAGTCAATGAATATTTTTGTTCACGAAAACAAAAAATATAAATGTTTTTTTAATGTATCTCACTGTAAAATGAAGAACTTATGGATTACAATCAAAAATTTATTTCATAAATGGTGAATAGAAATCATTGAAAATATATAATTTTGAAAAATAAAATTTTATAATGGATACATTAAAATGTGTAATTGTTTTTGAAATAAATGTGGGTTGGAAGATAAATCATTTTATTTTGAATGTATAGATAAACATTTAAAATAATATTTTCCAATACATTTAAAAAAAATACCATATTAGAAAAAGAGTATTAAATTTTTTTTATGTATGTAGTAATGAGATTTATGAGATTCATAAAAAAACTATACTATCATTTATATAAAAAAGAAAATAATATTTGAAGGAAAGAAATTATAGATATGGATATAATGATTCATTATTAAGAGTGGGGGGTTATTCTTATAAACATTACATATTTATTCCAAAAAAATACCAACAAAGTTTTTATTGATGATGGGAGGTAATTTACTATATAAAAACTGAAATAATATATAAAATATTTAAAGGACATGATTAATGAATTGATAAAAATTATATTCATGTAAAAAAGGCTATGACCTATTGAATTAAAAATTGAGTCGATTAAACTCTTAAAAATCAATAACTTAAAGATAAAAGGAGATTTAGAGTATGATCAAGAAATGGAGGTTAGAATCTAATGAAATGGAATATATTTTCATGTGTGAAAAAATTGGGTTATAATTACACTATATAAAACGAATTATGGTTCATAATGTCAAAAAAATTTCATGGAGTTGAAATAAGATAAACAATCCCTTTCAACACGACGAGCATCAAAACTTCTTGAAAGAGAGGTAATAAAATTTTAGATAAATTACCATAAATAAAAGGTATTTAATTATATATTAACTCAATTAGGAATAATATTCACCTTATAAAATAAATTAATTCCATAATTCTAAACATATCTCACATACATTAATTTTTGATGAAAACCCTTACCTTTTTCCTTGCATATTCGAATGAACACCAAGATCTAATATAACAAAAATAAATATATTAATCACATATTTTACAAATTCCCCTTATAAATAACCTTTTATAGAAATGATGTAAAATTATTTTCTATATTTATATTTGATAGTTATTACCTCTTATTGATGTCGGGCATGGGTAATATGAATCATTTTGAAAAAGTTTCCTAAGAATGATGTCAGTGTCTATCATTTTTCTAAATTTAATATTTATAAAATAATAAATCTTACCGTAATTAATGGATTTTAATAATTTATTAAGGATAAATTTTATTTCATGAGTACTTTAATCATTATCTTTGAAGATGAAATTAACAATGAGCGTTTTTCTATGATTTTCAACCTATAAATGGAGTTTTATAAATTAATAAGATAAATATTGATGTATCCATTAAAACAATAATACTTATTTTTTTATTTATGTTATATTATACCAGTATTTAAGTATTCAGAATCATCCATGTGTTAATTTCATGACTTTGTTCAAGTAGGTGGTCAAACCAACTTAAAAAAGAACGTACCAATGTTAATATCTGATTTTGTGGGGAGTAAGTCAATATAAAATGATACTAGTAGAATAATGAAAACTTTAAATTATTATAATTGGGTTATATCATAATTTTATGTTATTAGGGGAATAATAATCAATCAATATTAATCAATTTCATAGTATGAATACATTTTTCCCCTCTTATATATCTTGATTAAGATAGTAAATTTTATAACTATTTTGTACCATTAATATCATTATAATGATATTCAATATTTCATAATAGAATGTTATCATTATCACAAAAATCATATTTATCATTTAAAATCATTATCATTATTGTCCTTGTAAGGAAATTATGAAATGAAAAACCAAAATTGACAATTCTATATAGGCGGTAGTCAACACGTATACGTGGATGGTGGTTTGGTTTTTCATAGAATAGAGAAAATGTGTTATATGGATAATTATTTCCAAAATTAGAAATCGTCTTAAAAATTATAATTATATATTAAATTCATTGTTTGTACTATCCTTGTAAGGTAGTGAAAGAAAACGAAACACATTGTGTCATGGAGGTGGTAGTCCACACAATGAATGATTAATGTTTTTGTTTTTTAATAGAAAAGGGAGGATCGTTAATAATTTTAACATCATTTTAATAAAATAAAAAATATAATAATTATAATGTTGTTATCATTATAAGATTCTGAAATTAAATTAAGTAGGAATAAATTCACATAAATAAATAAATAGAAGTGCCGTTTGGAACCTATACCTCAATTCTTGGATTATCTTCTTTGTAGAGGAGATTATACCATTAAGGAATTGTATTTTTTTAATACTATACCATCATTAAAAATTATAAGAAATTTTATTATATGATTAGGATCAATTTTTTCTAATATAAGGTTTGTTTTAGAGTGAGTGTGAGTAAAATGATTCGAGTCCCATTCACAATTTAAAATGAGTGGCATTTTTGTAAACACCAAAATCATTTCATTAGTGGAAAGTCACTCTATTAGAAAATGGTTCTATAATTAAAAAATAATAGGGAATATATTTGATAATGTTGATCCATGAATGAAAAAATACATCAAAACAATTTTTAAACAATTTTTCCTATGTACCTCTTAGGATAATCATTTTTTACAATTTTCGCCATAGTAAATAGTCTTTACATACGAAATATATACATTATTCCCATATTTGTTTATCTTGAATATTAGACATAATCATTATAAATGTGAAAATCATTTTTATTCAATTTTTATAGTAATTAAATTTTATTTTAAAATACAAAATTATAATGAATAAAAAAATGTTTTTGAAGGAATATCATAAATTCTAAAATGTGAAATATGGGGGTATAAATTAAAACCAGAATTTTTATGAAGATTAAGATTAGATATTTTATGTATGGTTGTATTGAGCATATAAAACCAGATTGTATGAAACTTCCTTGAGAATTCCACAATTTCTTCCATATGGGACACGAGCAGCATTATTGTTAATTTTATACAATATTGGGTTATAGGTAAACATCTCATATTTATCAAATTTCGTACAATTCAATGGGATGAGTGAATCATAATAGATCTCAATAGTAGAACTGATAAATCTATGGTGATTCTAGTAATACCATGACTCCTAAGGTAGGGAAATATCATCAGGGTAGTAAATAGAAATGTTTCATGAGTAATAAACACTATTAAGCTTAGCTAGTGATTAGGGATGATCAATCATGACCATCTCTAGTGAGAAGTAAAATTATTTTTAATTCTACCCTTATTCATTACTTTTTTGATATGGTTGTTTCCCATTAATTTACTTCTTTGTGTTATGGTAATCGTCTAGGTTTATATGTTGAGATGGTGTATTCTATTTTCAAAATCCACACACCATTGGGACATCGAGAGTGTTGAGACTCAAAATGTGTTCTATATTAGATAATAATTGATGCGACTGAGGTTGTATGGGACATATCTATGATATATATTGATTTCTAGGACTTTATTATGGTAATGGATTATTTTATGATGTTTGAGGCCCATATAGATTGTTATGAATGGTGTGTGAGTTTAAAATCATCTAATAGTGTTAAAAATCTATTAAAAGGGAATTTGGAAGCGGATTAATGTAGGGTAGGAAACATGGTAGAGGTATTTGATACTTTCTATTACCAGTTTATAATGGTTTTTTGGAATTGAAAGATGAAAATGGAAATATAGATTTCCCAACCATAGTAAACCAATTATTTGATGTTTTTCCTATAAATTTCACTAGGTTTCCACCTAAAAGGTAATTAAATTTAATGATTGATCTCATATTGAGGAAAAATCATATTTCTCATCAATTATATCTGATCGAAGTAACATAATTAGGGAAATTTAAGGATTAATTGGATGAGATGGAATGTATAGGGTCCATCTAACTGAATACATCTATAGGGGTAGCACTGATTATTTACATTAAGGAGGATTATACTATTTGTATTCGAAAAGAATACCATTAGATTTACCAAGATATGATAAATAATTTTTATATCATATTCCATGCATTGATGATTTATTTGTTCATTTATAATTAGCTTAGTGTTTCTTTATAATTTACTTGCGTTTAGGATATCTCTAATTTGGGGCTATATAGAGAAAATACTGAGAACAAAATTTTGGAAAAAATATGGCCATTATAGATGTTTTGTTACACCTTTTTGTCATATTAATGGACCATTCATATTTTTTCCATTGATGAATAAGATATTTCAATGTTTTTTGTATTAATTTGGTGTTGATTTTTTGGATGATATACTTGTGTATTCATGGAAAAATGTGGATCATGAAAAAAACTTTTCAATGGTCTTTTGTATCATGTGGGATAATCTTATGTATTCTAATTTATGAAATTTTGAGTTTTGGATACAATATGTATCATTAATTTTCATTGAATGTTCTGAAAAAGGAAATTTCATGGATCTAAAAAAGATAGAGATTGTGATATCCTGGAAAACTCTAAACAATGTATTTTAGATACACAGGTTTTTTAGCATGGATAGTTATTAGAAAAAACAGTATTGATGGATTTTCATGACTATCTTCACCAAATATATATTTCAAATGGAAAATTGTTCCATTCTCATATAATGGTGAATTTCAAAAATCATACCAATAGCTTAATATTGGCCTTACATCAGCACTGATCATGATATTTCTAGAATCATGAAAAGGATACATGGTGTATTATGAAGTTTTGGGATATAGGTTGGGGTGTGTTCTCATGACGGGGTGTTAGGTTATTTGTTATGGCACATAGAAGTTATGGTTTCATGATATGAACTACCAAACATATTATTTCAAAATGAATATGGTGTCCCATGATTTAATGATTGTGAGTCATTAATTTTTTTTGATAAATCTACAGTGTTTATAGATTATAATTAAATGAAACAAAATTTATCATGATTATATTTAAATCTATGTCGAAGAAGATATATTTAATACTTCCACATGTTTGACTGCACATTGAGCTGTGCATTGGGTAAAGGAAATTCATTGGTGGATGCATTATGTCGAATGTTGTATAATTAATTTTCTAAATAAAATTAAGATCATGGGAAAATAATGTCAGTTATTATTGACTTGTACATATATTTTACTGTATAGGGTAATATTTCAATTTTGTTCCCAGTTTTGGTTATTCTTGATATTGTTCCGCAAGTAAAAGTGACTCAGATGTGTTATTTTGAATGTGTTTTTATGAGTTCAAAACATAATGGTGGGGATTAAATTGAGGGATGGATAATGGATGGGAGTTTAGATTTTTGTTTAGAAATATGATCACAGTGCATTTGTTTTTTAAGAAAAATTCTTAATGATTATCACCACTCAAAATGGGAATTTTCAACTAGGAATCTAAAATATGTATAAAGCAATTAAATAATATTTTTGGAGGGTTGTTTTGAAAAGGGTAGTGTAATTGTTTGTTTTGAGATGCCTCACTTATATGCAGGTAAAGGAGGAACACAAAAAACTAGACGGAATGTTTTAATATTAACTAATTCCCAATTGTAAATTGGATAATATTGGATTTAATTTGGTGATAGGACTCCAAAGAATAGATCGAAAAAGCGATTCCATATGTTTAATATTTGATCAACTCACTAAGTCGGGTCATTTTATCTTTATTCATGAATAACGTGTGGTAGAGGGGTTGTCAAAAATCAGTATCCAGGAAGTTGTAAAGATGAATTAAGTTATAATCTTGATTTTATCCAACTGAGACATGAGTTTCATGTCTCGTTTTTGGAAATCTTTATAGCAATCCCTTGAGACTCAGTTGACTACGAGCCTGGAATATCTTCCCCAAACTGATGTAATTTTTGAAAGGATGATCTAAATATTAGAAGGAATTCCTAAAGATTGTGTATTAGATTTTAGTGGATCATGGGATGGGTACATATCCTAAGTTAAATTATAATACAACAATAGTTATGAGCGCTCGATATATATATGGATTCTTTTGAAGCATTGTATGGTTGCCCTTGTTGTTCTCCACTTTTTTGGGTGGAAGTAGGTGATACATTGTTAGTTATATAAAACCTTGTGGAAGATATGAAGAAGAAGATTAAGTTGATTAGAAAGCGGGTAGAGACTACTCAAATTCATCAGAAAGCATATGTCAATCTTCATCGATAGCCATTTTTTGTTTTAGGTGAGTGATCACGTTTTCATGAGAATATCTCCAAGTATTCATAATAATTATTTTGGGAAGTAGATAAAGTTATCTCCAAGATAGATAATACCTTTTGAGATACCTATATGGGTGTTGAGGTAGAATTTTAGATGTATTTCCCACTAATGTTCAGTTCATTTCATATTGTTTTTTATGTATCTCAGTTTAATAAGTATCAACCTGATCATGACCTTATGATTTTATGGGATCACATTAACCTAGAGTCGGATGCTATGTTGTTTCATGTGTCTTAATAGATGAGTGATATTAAAGATAATGTCTTACATGGTAATAGCCTCATTCTAGTTATCATCTTATGGGAAAACAATTGATTTTAGAATGAAAATCGAGATCATCATAAGGAAATAATTGATTAATGGCTGTAAATATTCCAGTATAACATTTTTTTCATATTTTGTTGGAAATAAATGACAATATTAGGGAAAATTAAACATCCATAGCTTCAGTTACAAAAACCTTTTATATGTATTTTACGTTTATATAATGATTGTGTTATATATGGAAATATTCTGAGTTTTGGAAAACTTTGGGGGCTTTTCTGGAGGGATTAAATTTGAGAATGGTCAGTAGAAACCCTGGAAAGCCTATAGAAAATTGTGGAAGGAAGAAAGAGGTCACTAGGAAAATTAACGTATGGTGTAAGTTTAATGAAAACCATATTGATTCCCAATAGAAACTATGAAAGACTAATTTCAGTTGGGATAATTTCTAATGCAGGGTTGGAACATGGATTAGTAAATTATGAGAGCAAACAATATAATGGGTTTCATGAGGATATATCTCATGTATGGTTAAGGCATGGTTTTCCTAACCATGCACCCAAACTATGAACCATTAAATTTATGATTTGTAAATTTTGGATTTAACTCAATTTAGCTCGGTAAACAATCATTTTCCACTAATCTATTTATAACTAAAATCATTTTTCCCCATAAGATTGGATCTATATATAACTAAAATCCTTTTTTCTCACAAGATTGGAATGAAAATTCCTTTCGATATGAATATGATTCCTAGGTTATTCAATGTGCATTGGAGGACCAGATTCATTGGTAATTTTTCATTCTTCACTATTTTCTTTATATATCTTCCTCTTACTTCTCATGGAATCATAGATATAATATTTTGGGGATAGATCTATGTTGTGTGATGTTAATCATGATGTGATATGTTTGTTTTGATTCAAGGGAACATTATATAAGGTTGTATTTAGAATATTTATGTTAGGTTAATGAATTTTTTGTTTTATTCTTCATTTTATCCAATGTCTGATAGGTAAGTGGATTCTATATCGACTCCAGTTTATCATTACATGATGTCTTGGTTTCATATTATTTTATTTTTTTCTAAATATTTATGAAACCATTATGTGATTTTATAAATCCACTTTTGTGATGTTTTCATAGATATTTTTGAAACAGGATGGTTTTGTGAAAATTTATTTTATTCCATGATTTTAAAATAATTATTTTTTTATTCATGGAAAAATCTTTGTATAATTATTTTCAATAAAATAAATTTTTTACTTAAATGTGGTATCACTGATGTTTTGGAATGGTTTTTGTCATATTTGGATTTCATTATTTCATTTTCATTAGACGTGACCATAATATAGGTTTGTATTCCATTGGGGAACCCTATATTGGTTACCTTTTGATGACATTTTATATCTTTGAGAGACTTCTCATGAGTATGGAACTATCACCTTCGAATGAATGTGTGAATGTTTGTAATGGGTTAGCAAAATTATTTTTGAGAAATGGTTTTCAGGGATTCTTTTATTATTATATTACATTCAATGGAAACTATTTTCGTTTGGAAAATAGATTTTTAGTTGTTATAAACTGCTTTAAATTTTTTTTAACTATTTATATTAATGTGATATCATGTTATTTCCTAGTCTATTGGGATAAAAAGTCATTGGGGATATACTTCTGCGTATTATACTAACCAAATATTTGGGCACTTTGGTATATTTTTCAGATGTAATATATCATGAAACATGTAAAATCAATGTATCCCAATTCATTAGTGATGCTTTTTGATACATTGGAATTGGCACATGGAATTAGATATTTGAGTAGTTTGGTAGTTTCTAAATCAATGCCTTTTTTAATTATTTCATGTTGGTCTTGGTTTCCCCTTTGTAATCTAATGTGGTAATGGTTTGATTTAGTTTTTAGTTATATTTCATTATACTTGTTCTTCATATAGTGGTTTTTTGTCATTGAATTGTGTTTCCGTTATTATATATTTAGAGAAAAAATCATTCCCCAAAAATTTATAAATCTCCTAGAATTTATTTCCAACCTTTGGTGTCTTAAGGATGTATTATATGGCTTGTAACACCATCCACATCTTCCAAATCCAATGGGAGAGGGGAGATATGATACACTATAAATATTTACTTGTGAACATCTTTAAAGAACAAAAAAATAATAATATTTAAGTGAAAATATTCCATACACAACATTATTTTCAACGTAATAAACTATAAATTATTCTCATATTATCTAACAAGAATAAATCATTCACATTTAAAATCACATTCGTACACATTTAATTATTAAATATATAAATAATTAAATAAATTCCAACATGAATATTTTACTGAGAAAAATAATTTTGTTATAAAGAAACCCAATTCTCATTCAAATCTCTATTAATCAATAATTTCCCCTTTTTCACATTATATTATTAAAAATTAAATTTCAATTAACAATACAATGAATTCAATTCAATGATTTTTATCCTAAAAATTACAAGAATTACTCAATAGATTTTTATATTTATTTTATCATTTAAATCAAGTTTTATGTTAATTTTCACTTGAAGAAATGTTTATACCTTTAGCTAATCCAAAGTCCAAATTAGTCATAATTTCAACTAATTATTACAAAATAATTCACTAAAATTTACACTACAAGAAAATGAGTTCTTATAGATGTATAATAAACATTATGAGAAAAAATAAATATTAAAACATACGATTCAACCCTCAAATTCACATCATTAATACCACTATTAATTATGTCATAAATTTCAAGTGTTAAATCACCATTTCTGTCACTATTTTCTCATTTACCACATGAAAATAACAACTTTCAGCATTATAACATAATCATAAAATATTTCCATCACATAATAATTTCTAAAAAAAGTGTTTGAACTAATTTCAAATCTCAAATAACAGAAAGAAAATTATTAAATTACAAGATAAGCTCACATTTCTTATAAACCCACATAATTAAACCCCAAAGAGAGAAAGTGACAACATATATCAGGCTATAAAAACAATATGCTTCAATATAAAAGTATTAATCCATTATAAAACACAATTAATCTACACAAATGAAAAAAACTAAAATCATATAAAGATAATTAAAATGAATTAAAAAATTAACACTGATAAATTCACACAAGAATATAGGGCCTTTAAATCTCATACCAATATAAATATAATTCCACTAATGTATTGTGATTATTCCAGGAAATTAAGGATAAGTGACCACTTTATGGATGATATATGAAGGTAAATACTAGTGAAATATAATCATATAATTTACTTTACTATTATTTTTTTAATTAGTGTCTCGAGCTGGTGGGTCCCATGGAATAATGTGTGCCCCCTCATATGCTAGAGGATGATGACTATAAGTGTTCGTGTATTGTGGGATAATGGGAAGACTATACCCTCATATCAGAGTAGATCATTAGATATAAATAAAGATAGTAAATACTAATATAATACAACTAATATACTATAATAGTAAATAAAATCCATATGGTAAGTCTTAATTAAAATGATGTCTTATAATAATGATATACAAAAAGTGGATACATGGGATATATGGGGAAGATATGTGAAATATTCTATCAAAAATAATGATAGTCTAAAAGATAGATCTGTCACGACCCATCCCCCAGGGCCCGTATCGTGACATCCCAAAGCCCGCCTTCCATAGGCTAAGGGATAGCGACTAGCACTAAAAGGCATAAATCCATACACTGGGAAGGCATTTCCATTATAATAGTAAATAAACACAATAGAGTACACAACTGGAAGTAAAACACTATGTAAAACTATATACAAAAGAGTGTGATGAAAGTAAAGGGGGCTTGAAATACAAACCCAACAGTAAAGTACAAGACTACTGAAAATCTAGTACAACTGTAGAAAAGTAGAGTATCTACTAGGTCATCCTCTAGAATTCCCACCTGATGGGTGGGTACAGATGGACTCCTCAGCACACCATGTCCATTCTTCCGCTCCTTGTACGTATCGCCGAGTGGTTCACCTCTGGGTACCGTCTAGTTCTGCTACTGTCAGCCCCAATCAGCATTGTCTATCATCTGCAACCAACAAAATGAGGTACCGGCATAGCCCGTGCAGGGGTGAGTATAACGATACTCATTAGGGACCCCGAGACCCTCAAAGTATTAAAACACCCAAAAAGGATAAACCAAAAAGTAAATAATCAACAGATAACCCTTATATAGGTATATACCCATACATATACCTATGTTTTCTAGTAACCCATCTCATTCATGAGGAAACACAAAATTCAGTGACTCACCTCAAACTAGGATTTTTAGTGTAGCTTAGAAGTGGAGATGATTAGTCATGAAGCTAGATCATCTTATTTTGACAAGAGGGACTACATCTAACCTTACGGAGTCTAACCCACACAGGATCAATAGGTACAAACCCCCGCAATGACCCACACAAGATATGAACCACATAGTATCGGTATGTGCTGACCCACATAGGATCATTATGCGCTAACCCACACAGGATCTGACACCCACAGGATCGGTATGTACTGACCCACACAGGATCACTGAGTGTTGTCCTCCATATGATCTATCTCCAACCTTAGCCTCACTATCAACTACTGGATTCCTCTCACCCGGTGCGCTAGAGTTCCATAGAAACTTCCCTCGAGATATCGGTCTTAAATCGACCTCCACTAAACTCCACAAAGAGGTAACCCAAAGGACCACCATGTCGTAATGGTTCCAATGCGATAGACGGTGTGTCAATCAGACGCCTTGTCTGTGATATATTGGCATTTCCGTTCCAGGGGCCTGGTTGGTTCTTAGGATCAATCCAACCCGACCGTACTCCAAATGTTTCCAAACCTCATGTGGTGTATGCCAAAAAAACCGTCTCACTCTAAGCTTTCGGTCTCTATAGGTGGTTCGTCTATCGGAAAATCGTAGCCCATGTTAGGGGCAAAAAGGTGTAAACTGGCCAAATAGGTCCTGGTCCAGTCCGACCTTGTCAGACCAACCCAGCTTGACCTGATCCACGGGTCTGGCCCAGTCTGAGAGGACGGCCTGACCCGAGTGGTCGGCTCGGCCCGAGTGGGTAGCCTGGCCTTAAGGCGGCCAGGTGGCTCGGTTGACCCGGCAACCCAGTCAGCCCTTCGAGGGTCTTCCTAAGCCGCGGCTAGGGGTAGTGCATGACCCCTGGCTCCCGAACGGGTCTGCCTTTCAGGTGATTCTCCAACCGGTGCCCGGTGGCACTGGTCCAACACATGCGGGACCTGACGGGATCTCTATCCTCCCGACAGGCTGAGCGGCCCGTCGTCCCGGCTCCATGGGGGCCGGCCCGGCCGACCACCACTACTCCTCCACCATGGCGCGAAGGCTCTGCGGTTCTTCTTCCCTTCGTGCAGTGCGATGGCACCTCTTCACCGCCATCGTGGCCTGACGTGGCTGCAACCTTTGGCTCCCCCGTGCGGCCCGATAGCACCGCTCCTCTTCCATCCACTACAGCCCTCCTGGCCGCGGTTTCCCCTCTGGTGTGGTGCGATGGCACAGTACCCCTCTGGCACCGCTATGGCCCGCCTAGCCACGGCTCATTTCTATGTGCAGTACGGTGATGCCACACCCTTGTGGCGACCCAGCGGCCTTTCGCAACCGGCTTCTTCGTGGCCGTCTCGTTTTCTGTCGCCGCGTGTACCACCTCCATCTTCAACCAAAAAGAACAACTAAAGGGGGAGGGTTGGGCCGTGTTCGTGCAGTTAGAGCCCTACTCACCATGGCGATAACATTTGGCATTTCATAATCTATAAACTTGATCGACGAACAACGTAGATTTATACTCACATATAAAATTACTCCATATCCCCCTACCTGGAGTTTGGTGATCGTTGACGGAGTCTCGAGAAGGAGGATGTCATTTCGTTAATGAGGGAGGAGGAAGAGTTCCTAGAAGACAAGTCAATATGACATCGTCGGTGTTCATTGTAGGAGGCGACGCTTCCCTTTCATGCCCCGGTTGAAGAAGGAAGAAGATGGTGTTCATCATTCTTCAGTGGTGGAATATACGTTCTTCATGTTCTTTGTGGGGAGAATGAAGTTCTCCCATGTTTCTCCAATGCTCCACCAAAATATAATTACCAACCAAAATAAAATAATACCCCTTTCTATTATTTTATTGTTGACATGAATTCAAATGAATTTAAAATGTGCCAATTAATTAAGTGATGGAGTTGTCACTTTAATGTGGGGAAAGTGAAGAGGCTCCCCACTTTATTGGGGGTGCCAAGGGGTTAAAGTGGGTTAGAGGACTTAAAAAGCTCAAGTGGGCCCCACATAATAGCATCCTCTGAAGGGGGGTTATGCTCGGGTGGGCCCCACCATCATAACCTCCCATGGGAGGATAGGGTGTGGTGGCCCCCCACCTCCAACCTCCCCGTGGAGGTTTTATCCACTAAAATAAAAATAAAGTTAATACTTTATTTTTATTCAATTTATTTAAAAACCCCTCAAATCAAACTTCCACTATCGTTAGAACACAACTGTGGTGAAGGTCTCACTAAGAAATCACCGACACTGCGAGTTCAATGGTGCCCTCAGATTTCAATTCCAAGAACTTGTTCCAAAGTTGTAAAATCTCGTATGTATGTTTACTAAACGTACTAGAAAGAAACATCATAAATTGATTTCGGGAACACTGGGCCTCAGAATTATGCGTCGTCATGAAACTGGGGACTTGAAAAATTACCATGTATTAAAAAACCCACTTGAATTTTGGGTCTTTACATTCTCCCTACCTCAAGGCTTTACATCCCCAAAAGCTACAACTCTATATAAGGAAACAAATGGGGGTATTGAGCACGCATCTGAGCCTCCCGATCCCATGTTCTCACCTAGAGGTTCCTATGCTGCAAAGAAATGCACACTAGAGGTATCGATCATCCACATAGGACCCACTCCTGTCAATCCTCAATATCCAATGGATCCTCCCTAAAAGTCGCCATGTCATCGATGTCCAGCTCTCCATGGTCGATGATGTGGGATGGGTCGTGCATGTATCTCGTCAGCAAAGATACATAGAAGACGCCGTGCAGCCAGTGTAGCTATGGTAGAAGATCCAAGCAGTAATCCAACTATCCTACTCTGTTGAGGACCTAAAAATGTCCAGTGAAATACGGAGACAACATGCCGCCTTAGCCAAATCTCTGAAACCTCGTCGAGGTGAGACGCATAGAAAGACGTGGTCACCATCCTCAAACTCCAGAGCTCTTCGTCTCCTATCAGCATATGGCTTATTCCTACTTCATTCGGTCATCCTCTGCTTTTGGATGATCTGCACCTTCTCTGTGGTAGCCCGTACCATCTTTGTTCCACTAGTGCTGACTCCCCTGGGTCTGTCAAGCACAGTGGTGATCTGTAAGGTCGACCATACAAGGCCTCAAAAGGTTCTATACCGATGGTGGAGTGATAACTGTTGTTGTGGTAGAATTCCACCAAAGTAAAGTGATCCTCCAAGCTACGACTGAAGTCGATGACACATGCACGGAGCATGTCCTGATGAGTCTGAATGGTCCTCTCAGTCTAGCCATCAGTTTGAGGATGGAAGGCAATGCTCAAGAAAAGTTGTGTCCCAAAATATTCATGCAACCCCTTCCATATCCGAAAAGTAAACCGTGCCTCACAGTCGGAGACAATAGAAAAAGGTACTCCATGAAAATGCATTATCTACTGCACATAGAAGTGACACATTCTCTCTTCTGAGACCTGATCTCTAATAGGTAGGATGTGGGTCGACATGGTGAGTCAGTCAATGATAACCCATATCAAATCATGTCTCATGGATGAACATCGAAGACCCATCACAAATTTCATTTATATCTCATCCCACTTCTACTATGAGACCTCTAAGGGCTGGACCAAGCCTACTGGTACCTGGTGCTCTGACTTCCCTTGCAGACACGTGAGGCACCGTGAGACAAACTATGCTACCGCCTTCTTCATATCTGGCCACCAATGTTGTCATTTGAGGTTTTGATACATCTTCGCCACTCTTGGATGTACCTCTAGAGGGGAAGTGTTGGACTCCCTCAACACTTCCTTCTGAAGTGCTACTGGTACCATGGTACATCCTCTGAAAAGGATGACATGCTCCCCACCTTCAGAAAATCTATTAGGTTCCTACCCTGTGGATATCTGAGCACGTCGCATCTCGCAGTCAGCATCCCCACACTACGCCTCCCTAACTCTATAAATAAGTGGAGGAGTGATTGTTAGAGACTATAGATAGGAAGCTCTATCCCTATCCACAAAGGATATCTCCAACACGGCCAACTGCTTGGTCACCTCTCCTAGTGGCTGAATACCATATATCCTACTGAGCGCATCCACTACAATGTTCCCCTTCCCAGGAGTATAGACTATCTCGATGTCATAGTCCTGGAGGAACTCAATCCAACGCCGTTGTCTCAGGTCCAGGTCCTTCTAAGAGAATATATACCTGAGACTCTTGTGATCAGAGTACATGGTAAAACATTCTCCCATAAGATAGTTCCACCACATCTTCAAGGCGAAGACCACTACTACTAACACCAGGTCATGGGTAGAGTAGTTCTTCTCATTTTTTCTCAGCTAACGAGAACCATACGCGATCATAGCTCGCTCCTGAATCAGAAGACACCCGAGTCTAGTCCCTGATGTGTCGTAGTAGACTACGTACCCAAAGCCTTCTTCTGGAAGCCCCAAGATGGGGGCACTAGTAAGCCTCTGCCTTAGCTCCTGAAAGCTATGATAGAATCTCACTGACCACACGAAGGGTTTCCCATTCTTTGTTAAGGCTGATAGTGGTGCTGAAACTCTAGAAAATTTTGGAATGAATTTCTGGTAGTATCCAGCCAAGCCTAAGAAACTCTGTACCTATGTCACACTCGTGGGTGGATCCTAAGAAAGTACAGCCTCAATCTTCCCTATATCCACCGCAACTCTAGTCACTAAGATGACATGTCCCAAGAAGTGAACCTCTCAAATACAGAACTGGCACATCAAGAGCTTACCATAAAGCTGGTGCTCTTAGAGTGTGTACAGTACTACCTACAAATGGCAGGCATACTCCTCCTCAGTCGTCGACTAAATCAGAATGTCCTCGATGAAGACTATGAAAAAGTGATCGAGGTATGTCTGGATGATCATGTTCATGAGACTCATGAACACTGCTGGAGCATTAGTTACATCGAAGGGCATAACCAAGAACTCGTAGTGGCCATAACATCACCCGAAGGCCATCTTCAGTACATCCTCATATCGAACTCTGAGATGATGATAGCCTAATCTGAGGTCTATCTTTTAGAACCATCGAGCTCCATTGAGATGATCAAAGAGGTCATCAATCCTCGTGAGTGGGTACTTGTTCTTCAAAGTTACCCAGTTCAGGCAATGGTAGTCGACATAGAGCCTCAAGATCCCATCCGCCTTCTTGGCGAACAGAATCGGGGCTACCCATGGAGAAACACTGATCCAGATGAATCAATTCCCCTACAATTCCTTTAATTGTACCCGACACTCACGAAGCTCAGCGGGAGCTATCCAATATGATAGAGTAGATATCGATGTCGTCCTAGGGTACATGTCAATATAGAAGTCCACATCTCTGCGATGAGGGTGTCTTGGAACATCGTCAGAGAAAACATTCGCAAACTGGTCCACCACTATAGGATTAGTCGGTCTCTCCACATCAACTTCTCTGAGGGTAAGGCAGACCAACTGGTGAGTGATCGAATTCACCCTCCTCCGAGTAAGTTCGTCCTGTGCTGCAAAGGTTCCCTTATTTCCGGTGAAGGTAAACCTGGCCCCCTCCATGCGGACAAACCACACATTGTGCCTAATACAATTAATCTGATCATGGAAGGTAGATAACCAGTCCATAACCTAGATGATGTCATAAGGCCTCAACACCACTACGAGGATATCCCAGCCGAATATCTTGCCTCCTAGAGTAAGCTGACACAGACAGCACCAGTGCGTAATCATCGAATATGCTCCCGTAAGAGTCTTTAGCCGTAAGGATCGAGCCAACAGCTCCGTCAGAATATCTGAGATCTGAACGAGGGTAGTGGAAATGAAAGAATGGATGGCATCTGTGTCTATAAGAACTGAATCTAAGGTGTATTTGACATAGATCATACCTCGAATCATCTCCAGAACGCCATTGTCTTATGCCTCAGCTTCCCAAAGCTAAGCTCTCCCCTGTCCACCTGCTCCATGTGGTCGGTTTGGACCTCCTGGTGGTGGTGGTGGAAATACTATGAAACGGTGTCCACCACCAGATGCTCGACCAGCTCCTCTGCCACGTCTTCCTATGCCCTACAGATCACCTCGATCAAACCTCTTCCTCTTCCTAGGAGGTCCCTCAACTGACTGTTGATTGTCTATATGGTGGGTTGGACAGTCACGTACCATGTGACCATGTCCGCTGCATGAGTAACAGTGTTTGATACTAGCATGTCTAGCTATGTCTTCACTCTGGGTACCCCGCACAACTAATCCTGATTCGTGCAGTCGAACACCTTGGGGTCTATTCCTCTTAGACCTCTGCATCATCTTTCTACTGCCAGCTGCAAAAGACTCCACTATATGTCGACTAGTAGTGGGTCTTGTTGTAGTCTTCTCTACAAGGAAACTCGCCACTAGGAGGGCTCCCTCCAACACTCATGCTGGCGTTGGAATGCTGAGGGAGATCATCAAGGCTCTAATCTATCATCTGAGCCCCAGATCGATGGTCTGTGCCCTGAATAATGCATCTCCATACCTTATCCATGGAGTAGAACGAGATTTCGGTAAACCTCGTTGAGTACGGTGCTACTATCATGCTACCCTTCTGTAGATGCAGTAACTCTGGTATCTGCACCACACGAAGGGTGGCTGGTACAATCTCCACCCGGAACAGGCTCTCGATGTCTTCCCATAGAAGTGTTTCCTCAATATGCACCTAGAGCATCAGGCTCCACAATCTGCCTACTTGTGCCATAAGGAGACTCACAAAAAGAATCACCATGTGGTATGCTGGTGTCCCTACCAGCCTGAAGACTCTCTCCACAACCTCCATCCAATCCTCTACCACCTGTGGGTCCGTCTCTCACCTGATCCTGGGTGGCCTCTAGCGTTGTAACTCATGAAACTCACTCAAACGGCGTGCATCATCTGCTACTGGGGTCGGTGCCATCGGTGGCCCAACGAGATGTGGTATCATTGGTTCCTCCACTAATAGAGGGCCCTGCACAAAGGCCTCGTCGCTCGGTGGGATATCAGCGTGAACAACTCTCAGGGATCTAACTAGTCATCTTTGGGGAGGCATCCTGAAATAAACAATTGCTACATGGTCAAAACATTATACCTGGTGAGATGGCCTAGTTGAGCTGACTTAAAGAGATACTTTTGAAACACACACGCAATCAGTGTTTTCATGCTCTAAGTCGAAAATCAGAAGACATGGTCCTGGTGTACGGATACGTTGGCCACTACACTGATACTGGACTCCCTAAACTGAAAACCACACTTGGTACCCTTAACACTATTGCTTCACAGAAAAGAATGATCAGATTCATGAGTTCTGCAGTAGAACTGACTCCTCTGATGTCAATTTGTCATGGTCCATCCCATGGGGCCCGTATTGTGACTACCCCAAGCCCACCTTCTATAGGCCAGGGGCCAACGACTAGAAAAAAAAGGGGTAAATCCCTAAACTGAGAAGGCATTTCCTTTATATCAGCAAACAAACACAACAAATTATGCAACTGGGAGTAAAATTGTAATGCCTCGACCCCAGTTACCCAGATTCAGTGCAATATTACATAACATTGGAATTATCACAAGAAATATCAAGTCTCGAAAGACCAATTAGTTTAGTAGCCTTGGAAACAAGATTCATACATATGATTCACTTTAAAGATTTAAGAGAAATACAACAATAATATATTTCTCTAGAAGCATCCAAGCCTCCTTGATTATGAATATAGGTCACTCATAACTAACTTCTTCATATCCTTGGAAAATAAAACATAAGAAAGGGGTGATCTCAAACGCTCAGTAAGGTTAAGTAATACAGCGGAAAATGATATAAATATTTAGCATGGTAAATATTTGAAAACCACATGCCTTTACCAATAATAAACATGAATACATTTATTGAAAGATTATGAGATGAGTAAATAATGCCATAATAAAACATAATCATGGGTATTCTACTAGTTAAATTACAACATGAACCGTCAATATTATTTGCATAATGAGGGAATGTATAATGCCGGACATTCTGATAAAATTTTGTCAAGGCCTCTGCCAAGACGCCTAAAATGATTAAGGCCTCGGCCAAAACCATAAATCAAATTGGGAAAGGGCCTCAGCCAATTCCAAGTCTAGTTGTCTCATGAGACCTACCTATGCATCAAGGAGCTATATAGTGCTCCACCTGTCACTTACTGAGTCCAATACATACCTCATATGAAAAGGATTAAACTTATCATAAACATTCTTATTAAAACTAGCATACGAAATGTCAATACTTTAACCATAAGAAATGAATGGTATAAAAATATCACACCCACAGTCAAACATATCACAATAACTTCAATACAATATGGAAGTTTTGTATCATAATAAATCGACATTAAATAAACTTAAAATTCATCAATGGATGTTGATATAGATGAAATCAAAACCATTTTTTTAGAAATATCTCTTTATATTTTGAAATCATTTAAGAGTCACATAAAGAAAATATTTAGTTTGAAAATATTCTTATAAGGTTGTAAGGGAAGCTTCAAAGATTTTATAACTGAAAAAAAAGCCTCACCCGCTATATAAGTTAAAAAATCATTCTTACCTTAATTTTTTTCGAAAAGGTTAAAAAGGACCCTATTTGGAAAACGACGGAAATATTCCTTTATAAACTACTTATCAAAAGTCAAAAAATTGTATTAATGACTTTAACACATATTCTCTAAAATAGTAATAATTTTTTGAAATACATTTTTAAGAAACATGGATGTGGATGATAAAGAGGTCCCAGTAGATAATTACGTATAAACAACCTCGGATAATGAATAGATTGTGAAATAAACTATTACATTTTACTTTTACTTGGTTGATGGTAGGTTAAACTCCTATATAATGGTGAAATAATTGTTATTAAATTATACAATAATAATATATATTAATATGATATCATATATGATCTTTTAACATCGCTTTGTTAATAAAATCTTAGTATTATCATCGTTTTGGGTGTTAACTTACTCATTTTATTTTATATAAGACGTTTTTTATGGATAGGTTGTATCATAATCATATCCAGAATGATATTAAGTCCTTAAATATTATTTTTAATCATCCAATAAAATTTAGTCTTGAATGGATACGATGGGGAATAAATATCATCGTGCTCGTGGAGATGGTAATCCGTACGTACGCACGAGCGACAATATCATTATTTTGATTTTAATATAATATATAATTGGATGGTATATCATATAGAAAGAATAATTATAATGTTATATTTATTATTTACATGAATTATACATCATTATTATACCCATCTAAATAATAGTATATTGAATAACAATTACACCACAACGTGGAGATGGTAGGTCGTACCTACGCATGTATGGTGACATGTCATTCAAGGGATGGATAGAATAATGAATTTGTTTGTTCCATAACTATAATAACATCACAGTATATAGAAGGTATTGGAGTTATTATTTTAGATTGGAAATAACAAGGAAATAAGACGTTGAAGAAGAAATGAATTTTAAAAAGGGTGGTGAAGACGTTACCTCTTCTTCAGGTTCTTCCTTTTGATTTGATCAAAAGGGCTCCCTAGGTTGGCTTTATGATCAAACTAAGGCCTGTAGGATGAAGTGACAGAGGTTGGGAGGATATTTGGGCAGGGTTTGGCTGAGTCAAATGGATTTTAAGGTGTGAATTAATGAGAAGGGGGAGTGCCCTTTTATAAGAGGGGTGAGGGGATCTTTAGGAAAAACTTAATGTATTATTTAATAATAAAATCAGATTCCATTTATAATGGATAAAAAGTGGATTATTCAAATTATAATATGGGGATGGGTATAAATCCCTTCAACCAATAGATTTTAGATAGGTTTAGTTCATTATATTAACCTTATCGTTTAGTTTTAACTCTTGGTTAATTAGTTTAACACTTACCATGTCACATTGTATTTTAATAATATATAGATAATAAACATACTATATACATCCAACATACCCCCAAGTGGTCAATTAATGATACACCAATAATGATATAAGTCAGTTGGCCGAACCGTAGATTTTTAGGAATAGAATATAAATTAATAATATAATATATGTTTTAAAAACTCATTTATGTCAATTTTGACACTACTCAATAATTTATTTTTGTTAAAGTCTTAACAACTTTATTAATTCTAGAAAAATTCATTTAAGAAATACTAACATGTCATGTTGACCAATAAAATTCGTGTATTCCATTAAAACTCTAAAAGTGTATTTATTTTAAGATTTATAATACCAATTATTTGATTCTTTCATTAATAAGGAAAATACTTCATCATTATTGTGTCATACATATTTTTTCATTTTCAATGTCTAAGAATTATAAATAAAATATAATTAATTAGTAAATAATTTTTTATTTCCAATCAATATTTATAATAAAAAATATAACATATATAACCCCATGAAAAAATTGTTTTTTTAAAAGATATAAGCTTTTGTCATTTTTGTATTTACTTAAACTTAATTAATATAAAGTGTCCCTATCACCTACAACTGGCTTCATGGGGTCCCAAAATCGACCCAAATATGCCCATGGTTAGACATGTATTCACCAATAATGTTAGGACACGTTTTAGGGTAATTTATTATTATTATAATATTATTTGTTTACCCTTATTTACCGGATTTACCCTTTAACAATGGTAAATACAATATTTACCGAAGTAATTATTAAAAATGAATAAAAATAAAAGTTACCTATTGACACAATTGGGACATCCTGATTCCAAATATGGAATCCATTTTTCTAAATTTAAAACACAAAAGTTGCAGAAATTAATTTAAAATTAATTCCCGCTGTGAAAACAAAAAGCGTGTTTTTAAGATATAAGAACTATCAAAAGATTGACAATTTTTTATGTCCGTTTTAATTATGAAATTATGTCCAATGACCAAAAATATATTAAATGGTAAAAATATATTCTAAATATACTTTAAAACCACTCAAATTAATAACTTATCACTATTAATTATTATGATTAAAAAATTGTTTTTAATTAAAATTTAGTAATTTTCAGTATTCATCAAAATATAAAAGTTATCCAAAAAGTACCAAAAATTCACCCAAGGATAATTTCGATATTCTGAATCCAAAAATGAAGTCCATTTTGAAAGGTAAAATGAATAAAATTTCAAAAAGTGGGTATTACTATTAATAACGGCTACTTTGATTGATCGTGGTGTGTTAGAATCTCGAAGTTGCGTACAATGAAAGCTATTTCATTACTCAAAAGGAAATGTATCATGGAAGTTTGGGGTGTTGCATTATCCCCTCCATCAAATAATTTTGTCCTCGAAATTTCTAGAAATTTACTATATAAAAATACTTGGGTTTTTCTTCATCATAAGTTCCTCAGGTTCCCATGTTTCCTCTTCCATCTTGTGGTTTCTCCATAAAACATTTACGAGACGAGTCGTCCGGTTTCTCAGCACTTGTTATCTCGTATCAGGAATCCTGTTGGGCTCTTTGCAATAAGATAGATCGGGTTCCAGTTCTAATTCCTCATAGGTGAGTACATGCATTGGGTCAGGCATGTATTTTCTCAACAGTGATACATGGAACACATCATGTACTTTGGAGAGACTTGGAGGAATTGCCAATTGGTAAGATACAACCACAATTCGTTCTAGAATTTCGAATGGTCCGATGTACCTAGGACTCAATTTACCTTTCTTACCGAAATGTATAACTACCTTCCATGGAGATACCTTCATTAATACATGATCTCCTAAATGAAATTCTAAATCCTTCCTTCGATTATCGGTATAGCTCTTCTGCCTACTTTGAGCTGCTTTGATGTGGTTTTTGGATTACCTTCACCTTTTCCATCGTTTCCTCCACCTGTTATGGGCCTACAAGTTTTATTTCACCAACGTCATCCCAAAAGGATGGTGTGAGACATCTATTTCCATATAACACTTCATATGGCTCCATCCAAATATCTGAATGGAAGCTATTGATATTGTAAATTTCCACCAGAGGTGAATATCGATCCCATATACCCTGAAATTCAAGTGAGAATGATCTCAACATGTCTTATAAGGTTTGAATAGTCCATTATGATTGTCTATCTATTTAAGGGTGGTAAGAAGTGCTCAAACGAAGTTCAGTATCCAAGGCCTTCTGAAGACTTTTCTAGAATCTTGATGTAAAACGAGGATCACGGTCTGAGACAATCGATAGGGGAACTCCATAAAGTATCAAAACTTAATTAATATATAGTCTTTCTAGATGTTCAAGTGGTAGAAGTACTCTTATAGCATGAAAATGTGTTGACTTGGTAAGATGATCAACAATAACCCATATTTCATCATTCCTTCTAAGAGTATTTGGTAGTCCCATGACAAAGTCCATCATGATATTATCCCATTTCCACTCAGGTATGGGAAGAGGTTTCATGATTCCTCCAGGCTGTTTCCTTCTAGCTTTCACTTTTTTACAAACCATACATATTGACACAAAATCAGCAATCTCCCTCTTCATGTTCTCCCACAAAAAATGTTCCTTCAAATCCTTATACATTTTAGTGCTCCCAGAGTGTATAGAGAAATTGGAACTATGAGCATCATCCACCAATTACCTTTTTAGATCATGTATATTGGGAACAGAAAGTCTCTTCCCAAATTTTATAGTTCCTTATTCATACACAAAGTCTCTCAATCTCCCATTATTCACAGCTTTATTCTTCTTCTAAAACTCTTCATCATCGGTCTGAGAACTCTTTATCCTTTCTAGTAAAGATGGTTTGACAACCATTTGAAAAATCATTGATGCTTCACCTTCCATGGTGATTCCCGTGTCTATATTCACTAGATCCATGAAAATTGGATCCCTTTCAATTCTCATATTTTTCAAAACTCCATGATCATTTCTGCTCAAAGCATCTTCCACCTTGTTTGCCTTCCCCGGGTGGTAGTTTATCGTGTAATCATAATCCTTGAGTAATTCAAGCGATCTCCTTTGCCTCATGTTGAGTTATTTTTGTGAGAAAATATACTTAAAACTCTTTTGATTGGTATAAATATCACATTTTTCACCATAGAAGTTGTGCCTCCAAATCTTCAACGAAAAGATCATAGCTTCTAACTCAAGATCAATAGTATGATAGTTTTACTCATGAATTTTCAACTATTATGATGCATTAGGAAATAACCCTATCATTCTGCATGAGGACACAACCAAGTCCTTTCTTTGATGCATCACTTTAAATAATGAACCCATCATTACCCGATGGTAGAGTCAATATAGGACCACTGAATAATATTCCCTTAAGTTATTCAAAACATTATTCACACTCTTCTATCCAGACAAATTTATCCCCTTTACGTGTTAGATTTGTTAATTGGTTAGCCAACCAGGCAAGGTTCTGGATGAAATGTCAATAATAACCTACTAAACCAATAAAACTGCATACCTCAGTTATACTCATTAGTGATGGCCATTCATGGATCGCCTTGGTCTTATAAGGATCAACAGATATTCCATCTCTAGAGACAAAATGTCCAAGAAAAAAAGTCTCCTGAATCCAGAATTCACACTCGCTAAACTTCCCATATAATTCATGTCTTCTCAGAGTCTTCAATAAAATGCGCAAGTGATTTTCATGATCATTGTATATTTTTCAGTATACCATAATATCATCAATAAATACAACTACAAATTCATCAAGATATTCCTTGAAAACTCTATTCATCAGATCCATGATTACAGAGGGTTCATTAGTCAATCCAAAATACATTACCGTAAACTCATAATGCTTGTTCCAGGTTTGAAATGTTGTCTTCAAAATGTATTCCTTCTTCACACACAACTGATGATATCCATATCGAAGGTCAATCTTTGAAAATTATTGAGCTCCATACAGTTGATCAAATAAATCATCAATGCATGGTAGGGGATACTTGTTCTTTATTGTTATAGAATTGATCTACCTGTAGTCGATACATATCCTCATAGATCCATCTTTCTTTTTAACAAAAAGAATAGGGGATCCCCATGTAGAAAAACTATGATGAATAAATCCATTATTACTCAATTCCTCTAGTTGTTTCATTAGTTCAACTAATTCTATAGTGGCCATTTTATAAGGGGTATTTGATATAGGCATTGATCCAGGAATTAAATCAATGGAAAACTCAACTTCCCATTCTGGAGGATATCCAGATAAATCATCCGGAAACACATCAACATAATCTTTCACAATAGGTACATACTCTATTTGAAAATTACTTTCCTCACCCATAGTCATTTCATTATCTTCCTCCCCAATAATTGAATTTAGTTGAGCTACTAGGGGTGGATCTAGATAAGAATTAGCTTGTGACGATTATACTCTAAAGATAAGGTGTTCCTTATCATCATCATCAAAAATCGTAACCTCCTTTTCTTAATATAAATCATCGCATCATGGTCCGAAAACCAATTCATACTGGGGATTATATCAAACTCAATCATCGGTATGACGATGAGATCAGCGAATAAAGAACATTTATGTGCTCTAATGGGGACTGATTTACAAAAATTTGTTGCAATGATACTTCCCTTATGATTTTTAACTAAAAAATCCCTTGTTAAGTCAAATTGTAAATATCTAATTTTCATAGCAATCTGGGATGATATGAAATAATGTGATGATCCAGAATCAAATAATTCATTTTCTAAACATGAGAAAACTACTAAATTACCTGCCACCATGTCTTTCAGAGCTTCTACCTCAGTAGTAGTGATAGCAGAAGCTTGGTCATGATCCCTTGGCCTTTTTTGAGTTATGTTCCCCTGACACTTAGGAAATTCATTTTCATAATGTCCCATCTCCCTTCAATTGTAGCATTTTACATCAGAAGCTTCCTTCTTCCCCTTGAAATCACGAGCTTGGTGGCCTTTTTCACCACACTTGTAACAGACTCCCATTCCTATTAAGAAAGTACCGGGGTGTTTCTTCCCACATTTTTTGGAGGATAGATATTTAACTTTTCCCTTCTTCCCCTTATTTCCATTCCTAGATTGATCAGCAGATCTCTTCTTCTCTTGCTTTTCTTTAAAGTCATAAGACTTAGAGAATTACTTTTCTGTCTTGATAGCACACGAGAGAATATCTTCATATGATGAGAAGGTTTGCAAGACTAATTATCAATGGAGAAATGGTTTTACCCCATCAAAGAAATGATCTATCTTAATCCTTGGGTAACGTATATAACCAGCAGCATGCCTTGCTAACCTTGTAAATTTAGCCTCATACTTTTTGACATTCTCATCCTCTTTCTACCTCAGTCTCAAAAATTGCCTTTCCATATCTGCACGATGGTCTCGAGGAAAGTATTTTTCTAACAACAACTCATTGAACTCCCTCCAATCCTTATCTAATACTTTATCA
Source organism: Viscum album (assembly GCA_963277665.1). Lineage (NCBI taxonomy): Eukaryota > Viridiplantae > Streptophyta > Magnoliopsida > Santalales > Viscaceae > Viscum > Viscum album. The sequence goes on along the minus strand of OY728132.1, from coordinate 22,405,791 downwards.
TCTTCCTTCGTGTTTTGTATCAATGACCACCATTGATCAGCATCTCCAGTGAGGCAATAAACTGTCATGACAACTTTTTCCCTTTCACTACTCCCCAAGGAATGGAATATTTTCTCTAAGGAATTTATCCATTGCTCAGCTACTATGTGATTTGTTCTCCCATAGAATTTCGGTGGTTGTTGCCTCATGAATAGATCTAACATTGATCCTCCACGCTATGGATATGGGTGCTTCATAGGGGTAAGGTTATTATTCATAACTTGAGTGAGTTGTCCTAGTATGGTGATAAGTTGATCAGCACCAGTTGCATCACTAGCTCCACTATAATTATCTTGAGAAGGAGGGAAATCCCTACATGGAGTGTGTGCATTGATACGGTTTCCATTTCTTCCACTAGGCACCATTTCTAAATAATGGCATAAACTAGATTAGTTTATGAATTGAAATAAATAATTCAAAACATATAAAACACTTAACATAAATTCAACAGTTTATGGATATAATCCATAATCATAAATAAAGTTATCTTTGAGAATTATATACTCATAACCCTTCATAATGGTTGGTAAATAAAATGAGAATTATCCTAAGTATTTCCCCTGGGAGTGTCGTAACCAAGAGTGCAGCAAGGCCCGTTTTCGTGCACCAGTTCCCATTCGAGTCAAGCTCAAAGCGGTGTTTTTGGGTTTTACCCCTAGGTAAATCTGTGCCAGAGCCACCTCTACCTGCTCATATCCATACAGGGATGTATTTCTCTAAAAACTCACAAAATCTCTATAATACCAAAATTCTAGGAAGTTCTTCTATACTAATCCTTAAAGTCTATCTTAGGGATGTGTTCTCAAATCAGAGTTTATCTAAATCTAGTTTCCAAGGTTTGTACTAAACTTCCTCTGATACCAACTGTAACGCCTCAACCCCAGTTACCCAGAGTCGGTGCATTATTACATAAAATTGGCATGATCACAGAAAATATCAAGTCTTGAATGACCGATTAGTTTAGTAGCCTTGGAAACAAGATTCATACATATGATCCACTTTACAGCTTGAAGTGAAATAAAACAATAATATATTTCATTACAATCATTCAAGCCTCCTAGATTATTCCTGAAGGTCACTCATAACTAACTTCTTCATAACCTGGTAAAATGAAACATAAGAAAGGGGTGAGCTCAAACACTCAGTAAGGGTAAGTAATACGGTGGAAAATGACATAAATATTAAGAATAGTAAATAATTGAAAACCACATGGCTTTACCAATAAAAAACACGAATACTATTATGGAAAGATTATAATCTGAGTAAATAATTCCATAATAAAACATAATCATGGGTATTCTACTATTCGAATTACCACATGAACTATCGATATTATTTCCATTATGAGGGAATGTATAATGCAGGACATTCTAAAACATTTTGTCAAGGCCTCGGCCAAGACGTCTAAAATTATTAAGGCCTCAGCCAAAACCATAAATCAAATTGGGAAAGGGCCTAGGCCAATTCCACATCTAGTTGTCTCATGAGACCTACTGATGCATCGAGGAGCTATAGCGGGCTCCACCCTTCACGAACTAAGTCCAATACATTCCTCATATGAAAATTTTTAAACATATCATAAACATTCGTATTAAAACTAGCATATGAAATGTCAATACTTTAACCATAAGCAATGAATGGTATAAAAATAGAACATCCATAGTCAAAAATATCACAAAAATTTCAACACAATATTGAAGTTTTGTATCATAATAAATCAACTTCAAATAAATGTAAAATCCATCAAAGGATGTTGACATAGATGAAATCAAAACATTATTTTTGAGACATATCTCTTTATATTTTGAAATCATTTCAGAGTCACATAAAGAAAATATGTATTTGGAAAATATTCTTACAATCTTTTAAGGGAAGCTTCTACGATGTTATAACGGTGGAAAATAGCCACACATTCCATATATGTTTAAAAAAATTCTTACCTTAATTTTGTCGAAAAGGTTAAAAAAGACCTTGTTTGGAAAATGACGGAACGATTACTTTATAAACTTCTTATAAAAATTAAAAAAAGGGTATAAAAGACTTTAACCCATATTCATTAAAATATTAAGAATGTTTTTAAATACATTTTTAAGAAACATGGATGTGGATGATGAAGAGGTCCCAGTAGATAATTATGTATAAACAACCTCGGATAATGAAGAGATTGTGAAATAAACCCTTACCATGTACTTTTCCTTGGATGATGGTAGGTTAACCTCCTGTATAATGGTGAAGTAATTGTTATTGAATTCTACAAAAAATATATATATTAATATGATATCATATATGATCTTTTAACATCACTTTGTTAATAAAATCATAGTATTATCGTCATTTTGGGTGTTAACTTACCCGTTTTCTTTTATATAAGACATGTTTTTTATGGATAGGTTGTATCATACTCATATACCGAATGATATTAAGTCTTTAAATATTATTTTTAATCATCCAATAAATATTTTTCTTGAATGGATACGATGGGGAATGAATCTCATCGCACTCATGGAGATGGTAATCCGTACGTACGCACGAGCGACACTATCATTCTTTTGATATTAAAATAATATATAATTGGATTTTATATCATATATACTGAATAATTATCATGCTATATTTATTATTTACATCAATTATAAATCATTATTATACCCATCTAAATTATAGTATATTGAATAACAATTACACCATAATGTGGAGACTGTAGGCCGTACGTACGCACGTATGGTGACATTTCATTGAAGGGATGGATAGAATAATGAATTTGTTTGTTCCATAATTATAATAACATCACATTATATTGAAGGTACTAGATTTATAATTTTATAATAGAAATAACAGGGAAATAATAAGTTAAAGAAGAAAGGAACTTTAAAGAGGGTGGTGAAGATGTTACCTCTTCATCGGGTTCTTCCTTTTGATTTGATCAAAATGGCTCCTTATGTTGGCTTTCTGATCAATATAAGGCCTCTAAGATGAATTGAGGGAAGTTGGAAGGATATTTGGGTAGGGTTTTGCAGATCCAAATGGCTTTGATGTTGTGAATTAATGAGAAGGGTGAGTGCCCTTTTATAAGAGGGGTGAGGGGCTCTTTACGAAAAACTTAAAGTATTATTTTATAATAAAAATTTATTCCATTTATAATGGATAAAAAGTTCATTATTAAAATTATAAGGTGGGTATGGGTCTAAATCCTTTCAACCAATAGATTTAAGACACTTTTGGGTCATTATATTAACCGTATCTTTTAGTTTTAACTCTTGGTTAGTTAGTTTAACACATACCATGTAACATTGTATTTTTATAATATATAGTTAATAAACTTCCTATATACATCCAAAAGACCCCAAAGTGGTCCATTAATGATACACCAATAATTATATATGTCTTTTGGATGAACCTTATATTTTTAGAAAGGGAATATAAATTAATAATATAATATTTGTTTTAAAAACTCATTTATGTCAATTTTGACACTACTAAATAATTGATTTTTGTAAAAGTCATAAAAAATTTATTAATTCAAAAAAAATAAATTTAAGAAATATTAACATGTCATATTAACCAATAAAATTCGTTTATGTCATCAAAACTTTCAAAGTATATTTATTTTAACATTTATAATACCAATTATTTGATTATTTCATTAATAAGGAAAATACAACATCAATATTGTGTCATATATATTTTTACTTTTTCAATTTCTAAAAATTATAAATAAGTTATAACTATGTAGGAAATATTTTTATATTTCTAATGAATATTTTTAATCGAAAATATAACATATATAACCCTATGTAAAAATTATTTTTCTAAAAGATATAAGATTATTTTATTTTTATATTTACTTAATCTTAATTAATATAAAGTGTCCCTATCACCTAAAAGTGGCTTTATGGGGTCCCAAAATCGACCCAAATATGCCCATGGTCGGACATGTATCCACAAATAATGTTAGAAAAAAATTTAGGGTAATTTATTATTATTATAATATTATTATTTTTACTCTTATTTACCGGATTTACCCTTTAACCATGGTAAATAAAATATTTACCAAAGTAATTATTCCGATTATCTAAAAATAAAATCACCTATTTACAAAATTTAGATATCCTGATTCCAAATATGGAATCCATTTTTCCAAATTCAAAACACAGGAGTGGAAAAAGTTAATTTAAAATAAATTCCCGCTATCAAAACAAAAAGCGTGTTTTTATGATATAATAACTATCAAAAGATATACACTTGTTTATTTCTGGTTTAATTATAAAATTATGTCAAATGACCAAAATTGTATTAAAGGGTAAAAATATATTCTAAATATACATTAAAACCACTCAAATTAATAATTTATCACTATTAATTATTTTGATTAAAAAAGTTGTTTTAAATTAAAATTTATTAATTTTCACTATTCATCAAAATATAAAAGTTATCCAAAAAGTACCAAAATTTCACCCTAGGATAATTTCAATATTTTAAATCCAAAAATTAATTCCATTTTAAATGATAAAATGTATTAAATTTCAAAAAGTGGGTATTACTATTCATAATGGCTACTTTGACAAATCGTGGTGTGTTAGAATCTCGAAGTTGCGTACAATGCAAGCTATTGTATTACTCAAAGGGAAACATACCGTGGAAGCTTGGGGTGTTACAAAAGCACTAAGTAAAACTGAATATAAATGAGTGTGCTGAACATAAAGAGGGATGGAAATACACGCCCAACAGTAAAGTAAAATACAACTGAAAAGCTAGTACAACTGTTGAAAAGATGTAGAGATGCTACTGGGTCATCCTCCGGAAATCCCACCTGAAGGGTGGGTATAGATGGCCTCCTCAGCACCCCAAGTCAATCTATTTGCCCTGTGTATGTCTCATCGAGTGGACCACCTCAGGGTACCATCCAGTTCTGCTACTCTCAGCCCCGATTAGCGTTGTCTGTCATCTGCAACCAACACAACGAGGTGCGGGCATAGCCCGTGCAGGGGTGAGAATAACGATACTCAGTAGGGACCCTGAGACCCTCAAGGTCTCACGAAATCCAAAAAGAATACACCACAAATTAAATAATAAATGGATAAACCTTACTTAGGTATATGCCCATACATATACCTAAGTTATCTAGTAACCCATCTTAATCACGAGGAAACAAAAAAGACATTGACTTAGCTCAAACCGGGATTTTTTGTGTAGCTTAGAAGTGGAGATGATTAGTCACGAAGCTAGATCATCTTATTCTGACAAGAGGCACGGCTTATAACCATATTTAGTCTGACCCACATAGGATCGATAGGTACTAACTCCTGCAATGACCCACACAGGATCTGTCCCACACAGGATCGATAGGTACTAACCCCCACAATGACCCACATAGGATCTGGCCCACACAGGATCGGTATGCGCTGACCCACATAGGATCGCAGAGTGCTGACCCACACAGGATCGGTATGCACTGACCCACATTGAATCGCTGAGTGCTGACCTCCGTATGATCTGTCTCCAACCTCTGCCTCACTATCAGATAATGGATTCCTTGCACCTGGTGCGCTCGAGTTCCGTAGAAAATGCCCCTGTGATATCGGTCGTACCACTACTACCACTAAACCCCACAAAGGAGTGACCCAATGGACCTCCATATCGTACATGTTCCAACAGGACAGACAGTGCATCAATTAGATACTCGGTCTGTGAGTTATTGGCATTTCCGTTCTAGGGGCCCAGTTGGTTTTTAGGTTCATGCCAATCCAACCGTACTCTAACTGTGTCCAAAACTCCATTGGGGTATGCCAAAATAATCGTCTCTCTCTAATAATTCCTTCACCATAGGCGGTTCATCAATCAAACACATGTAGCCCATGTTACGGGCGAAAAGGTGTAAACTGGCCAAACTGGTCCGGGTCCAGTCGGACTGACCCCGCCCAAGCCAGTTCGAATCAGGGTCCAACCCGGTCCGTGAGTCCGACCCGGTCAGAGAAGGTGGGATGACCTGACTGGTTGGCTCGACCTAAGCGGGATGCCTGGCCCGAAGGCAGCCCAGCCCGAGGGGGCGGCTCAGCCCGATGGCGGCCCAGCAGCCCGGTTGGTCGGCGGCCCAGTTGGCCCGGGGGCCCAGCGGGGGTCTGTCTATGCCGCGACCAGGGGTAGCGCACGCCCCTTGTTCCCAAACGTCTTTTCCATTTGGGTGGTGCTCCATTCGGTGCCAGGTGGCGCTGGTCCAACACAAGCGGGACCCGACAGGGTCCTGCTCCTCCCAGCTGGCCGACCGGCAAGCCGCTCCGGCTCCACGGCGGCCAGCCCGGCCCGCCGCCACTTCTCCTCCACCACTGCGCAATGGTTTCATGCTTTTGCAGCCCTCCGGGCAGCGTGATAGTGTCGCACCACTATCACCATAGCCTGACCTGGCCGCGGCCTTCGGCTCCTCTGGGTGGCGCGCCGGCGCCACGCATCTTCCATCCGTCGTGGCCCTCCTGGCCGCTATTTCCCCTCCGGCGCGGTGCGACGACACCATGACCCTCTGACACCGCTGCGGCCTGCCTGGCCGCAAATCTATTTTCTGCACACCACAGTGGTGCGGCGCCCTTATGGAGACCCAGCGGCCTCGCGCCGCCAGCTTCATCGTGGCCGACTCGTTGCTGGTCACCGTGTGTACCGCCTCTGTCATCAACAAACCAGAACAACTAAATGGGGGCGGTTGGGCCGTGCTCGTGCTGTCCGAGCGCTCCTCTTCATGGCGATAACATTTGGAATTTCATAATCCAGAAATTTTAATGATGAATAATGGAGGTTTATACTCATATATAAAATAAATCAAAATTACCCTACCTCGAGTTCGGTGATCTTTTACGGAGTCGCATAAAGGCGGAAGTCTTTCTGTCAAAGTCAGAGGAGGAAGAGTTTGGATAAGATGAATCAAGATGGTGTCGTCGGCATTCTTTGTAGGCGGTGAAGGTTCCCTTTCTTGCCTCGGTTGAAGAAGGAAGAAGATTGTGGTCATCATTCTTCGGTGGCGGAAGAGATGTTCTTCGTGTTCTTCATGGGGAGAATGAAGTTCTCCCATATTTCTCCAAGGCTCCACCAAAAGAGAATTTCCAACCAAAATAAAATAATATCTTTGTCTATTATTTTATTGCTGAGATGAATTCCAAAGAATTCAAAATGTCCCAATTAATTAAGTGAAGGATTTGGCACTTTAATGAGTGGAAAGTGAAGAGGCTCCCACTTAATTGGGGGTTCTAAGGGGTTAAAGGGGGTTAGAGGAGTGAAAGATGTCGGGTGGGACCCACCTAATAACATCTTTCCAAGGGGGACAATGCTTGGGTGGGCCCCACCACCATAAACTCCCATGGTAGGTTTGGGTGTGGTGGCCCCCCACCTCCAACCTCTCCTTGGATTTTTTAACCACCAAAATAAAAATAAAGTTAATAATTTATTTTTATTCAATTTATTTAAAAACCCCCCAAAATCTAACTTCCACTCTCGTTAGAAAGAAACGGTGATGAAGGTCACACTAAGCAATCACTAACACTGTGAGTTCAATGGTTCCCTCAGATTTCAATTCCAAGCACCGATTCAAATGTAATAAAATCTCGTACATACGTTTTCTGAATGTACCCGAACAGAACTTTATAAATTGATTTCGGGCACAACGAGCCTCAGAATCATGCGCCGTCAAAAACTGCGGACTCGTAAAATTCACTTGTATTAAAAAAGTCCATTGGAAATTCGGGTCATTACAAGATCAACTAGCATACTGGGAATATACTCGGTCCTCTTCTCCCATTCTCCATGATATATGTAAAGAGATCAAGAATCCTTGATAGGTCGCTTTCCCTTATCCACATATTTAACCATGAAGTCTTCTTGGGTACCATGGGTGGCATGAGTAGTTTATGAGATAAACATAGTTTTCCACAACCAATGGTGTCTATAATAATCTATCCAATGTATTTATCATAACAGTGTAAAAGTATAATTGATAATGAACAATGATAAATAGTAAATACCAGGTGGATCTGGTTCCTATAAGACACCAGGAAGACTCAACCATATTTATCATAGGCTTGTATATTTCTGATCCTGGTAACCATTTTTATATAAGAGTCCCATATATATATAATATGTATACTTGTATATACACTATATATGTGAGGAAATTTAAATCCATGTGCATGGATACTAGGTACTAGTTGGACATGAGGCATAACTGTTTCATTGTTGACCAGTCTAATGATCTGTAGACTCCAACAAGTGTACAATCCCTAAATATGATAAGAATTTGAGATATCATGCTCATCTAAAGAGATAGGGGGTTGATTCTCCAAGAACATCACCTAATGAAATAGAATTTGGAATTTAATACCCATCACCGCAATAGATAAATTGTGTGCGATGTCATTCCCAACACCCAACATAAGGGAGAAAGAAATGTCATGTCAAAAATGACCCTTATCTATTGTTCACCAACAATTATCCACGGTCGAATAATAATATTAATCATGAGGTATTACATCTAAATCATTTATGCATAGTATTACTAATATGACAATGGGATTCAGAATTCAATAATCGATAAAAATATAAGTATTTATCACTTTTAATGGACTTTCCACACAATCCCATTTAGTTAATTTAATATATTCAATTATAGATTAATGAAAATATATTTCAGGGCCAATACAAACACTTAGTATGTTATTTGGTCAATTAAATATTTTTCATAATTGTTGGATATTATTTAAACACACCCAAAGTGGTGGTATCCAAGAGTTAAGTGACCTCCAATAATTAAATATGGGTTTATGAGAGATCTAGAACATGATGTAATTAATCTATGAAGAAAAGTTACCATTTATGGAATTTCTTAGAAATGTGTGGTGTGTAGTACATCAACATATACATTGAAAACACCTAAAAGCATAGGGAAATTTCTCTACCACCTACCTTAGTACCATAAAAATATCCTCATCCAGTGTCATACACTGATTCAATATAAAACAAGAGAAATCTAGAGAATAGAAAAATGCCTGAAAATAGGTAATAAGATATTTAACCATAATATCACAATATATTGTATGATTAAATACAATATGAAGCATGATTATTAAAGAGATTACCATTACATATCCATTTCATTCAATGGTGGTCTGATTGAAGTTTGGATAGAGGAGATAGATGGATTCCTAGCTTGTATGGAAGGGTGAGCTCCACTGGATAGGAAAGGAGGATCTCATGTCAACTATAAGAGAAGAAAAATTTGTAGTATGCTAAAAAAATTTATGGGATAAATCATTATATCATGCCTAAAATAGGGTTTCACATAGTTTGGCTAATTTATTTTACAAAACGTGTTCTAGCTATGCTCCCTCCACTTCCAAAGAACCCCCCTCACATGAGATAGGCACATGAATTGGCTAATCATTCCCAGTCCATGATAATTGATATTCAATTTTTCTAATAAAAAGAGCATGGTAATGTTCCCAAGATTTTATATTTAGCGAAACTCATGTGTGCTTTTGATATGAACTATGTTCATTACAAGTTTTAAGTCTCATGGTTAGAACTAACCATGTGGTAATCATGCGGCTCAATATGTCTCTCTAATTTCAAAAACATTGTGCTCTAAAAAAATACCCACATACTCTCATGATCTTTCTATATCAATAGAGAACCCTTATTGAAATGAAATAAGAAATTTATACTACAATAACAATGATCTCTATCTTCACGAAATTATATGTCATTACTACCTCCCCTCTATAAAGCAACTCAACCTTGAGTTTTCCTTTTGAGGTTAAAAAGGGATTATCTAAGAAAAAACCAGCCACATGGCTCATACATTAGCTTCCCACTCCCATATACCATACTATACATAGTTTTGATACCATATCACTTATATTAAGGGAACATACCTATCATAGAGAATCTCCACACTATGATATATTATACCAACTAGGCTCTCCTGAAAAAAATCATCCACCTCTTACTCAACCTCATCTAGATGTAGGACATGCAATGCATCTAGATAATAATGATGGAGATGACACACATGAAAAAGGAATCCACAAACCAATATCTCTAATGAAGTGATATCTAAAATGTCCCAGGTCTTATCATTTCTATGATCTCAAAGTTACCCATGGATATAAGTGTGATCTTACCCTGCTTCGGAATCCATCGATGGCCCAACCATTGTAAAACATGAAAGAAAACCTGATTCCCAACCTCAAACTCTAGATTTCATCTATGTCAGTTGGAATATGACTATTATCTAGTATAATCTTCCAACCATCACATACTTATCAAATATACCTACTCTAAATTCTCTTAAATAACGTGTGGTCATTGAAAAGCTACCTCCCCTACCTTTAATAAGAACATAGGTGATCAGTGTGGCCAACCATATAAGTCAATGTAATTACCATTCTTACAATTACCCAAAAAAATTTATTTTAATAGAACTCTAATAGGGTTATATATTTTTCCAACAATCTCAAAAGTAAAATATACATTCATGGATCTTTTCCTCGAACACTTATCGTTTTCTCTATTTGACCATTGTTTTGAGGGTGATATTCCTTCCATAGAAGAACCTGTGTACACAAGGTATTCTATAACCCTTTCCAAAATAGAGGCATGAATTTACAATCCCTATAACATATGATAGAACATGGAAGTACATGAAGACATATTACCACCCTAATGTATATCCTCCTTAGAATTCCTACTAAAAATCCAACTCAAATTGATATGAATTTTGTGGCATTATTCAACTGATTATAATTTGACCAAAATGTTTCATTGCATCGAGGTGATTAAGGAAAACCTTTCAAGAAGTCAGGGATATATCATCCCATTTCCTCTCGAGAAAGGATATCTGATATGAAGAACCCAAATCCAATATCCCAAAGTTAGTGGTTTCTTTATTACATTTGAATATTATACATGGAAGTGCATCCCAAATGATAGAATATATTAGTTTTTTTTATAAAAATAGATACACACTTCAATCATACATTATAATTTAAAATATAAAATAAAACGTGGAGAATCCTTTGAGAACACCTTTATTCTCCTAGATTAACTCTACATGTCAATTATAGTAAACATCTTGGAAACAAGGGGAAAAATAAAAATAAGAATGGGGTGAGCTCAGATGCTCAAAATTAGTATACATACAATGGAATTTGTCATAAAATATCATAAACAATTATGCCAAGGTAAATAACTAATATACATGCCATTTAATCAATAATATAATCATTATGTGAAAGGAATAAAATAAGTTCATATTGTTACAAATATATAATCCAATGAGAATGAAGAATAACTATTAATATTATTTTTGTAAAACAATAACATGGCATGTCAATAAAAAATCTCATAATAATATAATTTATAATGTTTAACATCTAAAATATACCATCTTGTCCCTATCCCAGAAGTCTACATAAATGGGTAGGGCCATGCCCAAAACCCTATATAGTTTGAATCATGAGTCAAACTAATACATTAAATGGCTATAGCAGGAACCTATGTTCACATACTAAGTCCAATTCATTCCTCAAAAAATGTGTAAAACATACTCAACACAAACATTCACATATAAAATGGAATACAAATTGTTAATAACTTCCTCAAAAAAAATCATAAACCATCCAATGTAAAATGGAAACTGTTATAAAAATAATATATTATCAGTCAAACTAATCATAAACAATTAAATAAAATCATTTAACTACTATCATAATAAGTAAAACATACTAAGGAATAAGATAAAATGAACTACGTTGACATATCTGAAAAACAATCTTAAAAAATATTTGGAAAATTATTGAGAAAAAAAATTATATTTACCATGATATCATTTATTTATAAATCCCCACAATTATAAAAGAAAATGGTTTCTTTGAAAAAAACAATTTAAAAATGTAAAAGATTCCTCGAGACATTAACGGATCTTGAAATTGGGAAAATCCCATGTTTTATTATAAGTAAATTAAATGATACTTCCACATATTTTTGTTGGAAAAGTCACAAATATTCTTCTTTACAAAAGGAAAAAAAATATTCTTTTCCAATCATTTTTTAAAAATTCAAACATGGATAAAAATGAATTTAAAATTTAATAGGAGAATAGGAAAAAACTTTTTTATGTTTCCTCAAAATATGGAAATAAAAGAGAAATATTCTCTAGTGGAGACTTAAATTGAAACAATCTCAAATAATGATGATATTGTGAAATAAAACCTTAACTTATGTTTTATTTCATCTATATGTCTAAAAAACAAATGTATATTGGTTGTAAATATATTATTTTCTTATATTATAATAATATTAATATTTATTATATTTAATACGATACCATTAATATATTTTACCACTCATTAATTAATAATATTTTATTCATTTCACTATTTTGGGTGTTTACTATTTTTTTACGCTTGTTTTGTGTTGAATGTCCTTTTTCTATTCAGTAGGATATAGATCCAACATCTCAAGAATACAATTAATATTATAAATGTCATATTTAATCATCAAATAAATTTTTATATCAATTATTTAATTTATAACACATAAAAAGAATCGCATCTTCTCTTGGAGATGGTAAGTTCTACGTACTCACAAGCGATTGTATCATTTTTTTAATGATTTAAAGGGTAATAAAATGGAAGATATATTAATTTTAAAAAACTAATATCATTTCATAATTATCATATATATCAATTTTGTTACATTATTAGAACCATTCAAGTAAATTGGTTACTAAAACTAGTTACCCCGCTACGTGGAGACAGTAAGCCATGCATACACACGTACGATGCTTTTGTTTTTCATATGATGGATTAGAGGTGTAATATGTTTCTTTAATAATACTTGTAAAATTTAACAATATATATGATAACTGATATATTTTTTTAAGAAGGATATATCACTTGAATAGGAAGTACTATAACAAATTAAATTGAATGAGTTGGTAAAAATGATTACCTCTTTCTAATGAATCTTCCTTTGAATCTACTATATGGGTCACTAGAGTTTGTATTTTTGGAATACCAATACCTCAAGAAATTTTATATTCATGTTGGATATATAAATAGTTTTTTATTTTTCAATCTAGAATTCTTAATGTGTTGTGAATAAGTGAGGGTGGAGTTACCCTTTTATAATTGAGGTAAGGGGACTTTTGGAATTTTCCAATAGAATAAATTATTAGAAATAAAATTTTTATTCCAAATTCCATAAAATGGAAATTTATACTAATATAATATAGGATATGATATTAATACCATCATCCAGTGTAATTTAGGCTATTTTTTCATTTCAAAGCTGATCCTTTTGATTATCCCCTTGGTTTGTTATTTTTGACCTTAAATGTGTTAACAATTATTTTAATCATAAAGGATTAATATTGAAACAATAGATTAAAAAGTGATTAATAGATGGAATATTTATGATCTTTTTAAATATATTACATTAATATGGACGAATATGAGTTTTTCATGAATTCTAAACTGTTAAATGAAATTTTATTTTGATAAATTTTCATTAATGTCAATTTTGACACTATTCATTTAATTTGAATTCATTTATGTTAAGATAAAGTGTGAATTATAATACAATTCTTCAACTCCCCTATAATATGTCTTATATATCTAAAAAATTAATTTCACACATTAATCATTCAAATTATATCAAAATTAATATTTTCAAAATCAATGTTTTATTTTTCTATTAATAAAATAAATATTGTATTATAGTTTCACGAGAATTTAATATAATTATATAAATAAATAAAATTAAATAATAATTTAATCATTGAAAATAATTTCTTTAATATCAATATAGAAATTTACTTTAATTCATATATTTTATCTCTTGGTAGACATAAATGATATATAATTCAAAGAAGGTGACATTTTGTAACTATCTTTGATTTAAAAAATTTATAAGAAAATTTCATAAAAATTATAAATTATACAAATAAAATTCAATACTAAATTTATAATTCTCCAATAATATTCACTCAATTTTTTTTACATTTTTAGTTCATTTTAATACCTTTATCTTTTTTGGAAAAAATGATTTTTAAACATTGAATGTTAATATAGTTACTATTAAATGAAAAGGAAAAATAAATGCATCATTGATGGAATTTTAAAAATTATGAAAACAATTTATATGAATATTATATTTCTTTAATTTTATATTATTTAATAAAAGAAAATTTACTATAAAATATTTCTAATGTAAATTTTAAGGATTATTCAATACTTTTAATTTAATAATATCAAGGTAACTCTTGTAATTAAAAAAACTATTTTATTGTATCCCAAACATGACAATAAAATATATTATATTATTCAATCACATTAATTATCTTAACTACTATTTATTTTAAAAATTTAAAATACACTTATTTCATATTTCCAATAATAAAATAATTAAAGCATCTGCATTGTGTATGAATTTAAGAGAGTTATTTCATCACTAAAGATTAAAAATAAATTTCCATGATGACAATACTTATTTTATCTTTAAAATTAAAATTTATATTAGAATATTTTTTCTAGATAAAACCATATTAAAAATGTTACAGTTATTAAAATCATGAATGTGACATCTTTGACTTTTATTTTAATAACATATTATAAAGATGATAATCACTTTATAATGGAACCCAATTTTCAAGTATATTGTCCTTTGATGATTATGAACTAAAATTAATCATCCAATAAAACTGGTACATGTCTAAAATTAATTTTTGAGTCCTTATCATTTTATTACTAACTTAAATTACCCAATTTACACTTTACCGTAGTAACAAAACTTAACGGGGTTACTATTCAAACATGCCAAAAATAAAAGCGGAATATTTTAAAAAACTTATAACTTATAAATCAAAATATGTAATATATATTTCGAATTTAAAACAATATAACTTTTTAATTTAAATTAAAATTATTCTTCAAAATGTCAATGAAAAACGATTGTCTTGAGAAATGAGTTTTTATACAAACAAATGTAATTATACCAAAATAAGGTAAAATGATCATTAAAACGAGATAATTTATATTACTTACAAATAAATATTACTTCTGTTTAATTTAAATAAAATTAAAATCATAAATTCACTTTTAAATATAAATTAAATAATTATTTTTTAAAAATCTTTATTTTTCACTATTCATAGGAAAATCAATCTTTTCAGAAAATAAAAAAAACCCTAAGATAATTTCAATATTATAAATTAAAAAATTAATTTTATTTTATAAAATATATTTTAAAAAATTGTAGAAAATTACTTATATTCATTTTCTCAAAGAATGAAATAATATTCACTTTTTTTAGAAATCATATATTTGAAGAATAAAAAATATTTTCTAAATAAATATATTTTTATTTACTAATAAAAAATTAATATGAATTTATATATATTATATAATATATTTTATGTTTTTTCACACCATCCAACTTAATGAGTATTTTATATAAATATTTCTCTATTTTAGATGGGTGATGCATGGAATGTAACCTATCTAAGTGGTTAAATTTAAAAAGAGACCTCCACTAAATTTTTTGGGGGTCATATTATTCCATACTTCAATAAATTATTTCCTCTTAATTTAAAATTCTACATTGAAAATCCAAGGTTGATATTTGAAAATTACTTTTTTGGAAAACCACATCATAAATAGGGTAAAAACACATCAACATAATAATATAGAAAGGGAAATACAAAGTTCAATAAGTAATTAACTTTTTGAATTGAAAAGAATTAGTGTAAAATGAAAATTAGAACATAGAATAAAAATATAACTATAAAGTTATGATGTATATTGATATATGATATAGTCATTATAAATTTTACCATTACAAAACCATAAATTTTTTATTGGTTAAAGAACCATTTATTTTTCAGTATTAAAACTAAATGGATAATGTTTTTGTTTAGAAATTATTTTCCAATATTTGATGTACTATTTTACTATCCAGATAAAAACATTAAAAATTAAACATACATGATTTATTTCAATTTATTAAGAATAATCATGTCCTTTCATTATTCATTAATCTATTTTTACTTCATCTATTAATCCAAGACATTGATGTCTATGATTCATGCTTGAATCACTTTAATGAATCATAAGAACCACATGTTGTTATTTCATCCTTTAAATTTTCACTGAAACCAAAAAATTATAAGCACATGTAATAAAAAAACAATAATATAAAAAGGTCAAATTATTCCTTTCAATAAGTATTTAATATTAATACTCATCTATAATATTTCTATCAAAATTAAAAGAGCAAAAATTTAGAGATAAGGTCACTAAATTTCCAAAATCAATATAACATCATATTTTCCCCAGAAAACATAATTTATATATTATTCTCACATAAAAAATATAATAATTCATTCATAAATTATAAACATACATGATTTTAAGAATAAAATCTTCTGTTGTTGAATATATTCTTTAAATCCAAACATGTACTAAATCCAATATTGATAACATAAAACATCAAATCAGTAACAACATTCGTGGTCACTAATATTATCTGATATGCATATTATTATCATTATTATCTCAACATCAAGAATATATTATGGTGTGTCTTTCTTTAATATCATGTTTTCCAAAAGATCAATTTTCCTAAAAAAGCACTTCTTGTGCTTATCGGTATAATACGTCACATGATTCCAAATACTTTACAAAAAAGCACTCTAGTACAACCCATATATATTCCATAATCGTTATAACAAATGAATTATTTATAAAATACTCAAATGAAATAATTTTTTATCCAATCACTATCAAATTAATAATTCCTCTTCATTTTTGGATATAACATTATAATTTTCATGATATATTAGCTTATTTTGAGATATATTGTTTTGATGCATAGGGAATTCTCTTACATAGTTCCCCATATCCATAAATTTGAATCATTTAACATTGGAAAATTATTTTGTTCCATTACAATCAAGATAATGGTGTCATCTTTATCTAAATGTAAATAAAATTATTTTTTCTTTAAGAATGTTTAATGGTTCCTTCTACCACAATTATTAAATTTAGGAAAATAATTATTTCTTTTTTCCTCTAAACAAAATCTTTTACTTCCACCGCCTTCTTCTCATGTTTCATTCTGTTGACATAATATCTAGATAATTATTTCTCTATCTTATTACCACCTAATGTTTTCTCCTCATGTGATTACAATTTCAGGGAGACTAGTTCCCTTCTAATGATTGGATTAAACCCATCGAACAAATGATCATTCTTACTCTTTGGATTATGTGTATTGATGTGGTTTTCATTTATTATTCTAGGATCCACTTAAAAATAATGGTATAACCTATATTAGATCATAACATTATGAAAAATAATGTGTAATCTCAATAATAGTGACACAATTAACATAAATTAAAAATTTTAGTTTAATTAATTTATAAATAATAATCTATGATTATTAGGATATATTTCAAAATTCAATAATAGTGTTTTGTTATCTAAAAAACTTATTTTAATAATATAGATCATAGTGTTTCTACTATACTTCCTATAACACCAACTATAAAGACCCCGACACTAATTTCTCAGAGATGATGGTTATATTATTATAATGGAATATTATACAGGGAATCACATCCTCAAATACTGAATAGTTTTATTGTTTTTGAAAACTAGATACATACTCAAATCATATATTTTAATTTAAAATATAAAATAAAACATAGTTAATATATTGAGAATACAATTATTTTCTTATATTAACCCAATATATCAGTCATAATAAACTTCAGGACATCCTGGGGAAAAACAATACATCAGAAATGGGTGATAATAGATTCTCAGTGAAGATATACATATAGATTAAGATATAATAAATAAGAATAAACAATATATGGAAGTTAAATAAATGATAAAATATAGATTTAATCAAAAACTTGCTCATAATATAGAATGAATAAGAGATGATCAAATAATTCTATATAAATTGACCCATGAGAATGAAACATGACCATGGATATTATACTAGTTGAATAATGACATGAAATATCAATAACTAATATCATAATTAAGTAATTCATAATTATAGACATATAAAACATATTGTAAATTCCTTTTCTTATAGATCTACATAAATGGGTAATGCCTTGGCCAAAACCAATTATAGTTTTTCTAGTGACACCTAATGATTCATTGAGGGGCTATAGTTAGTCTCTCTCATCACATAATATGCTAAATGCATTATTCATATAAAATAGGTGAAACATGATCAACAAAACCATTCATATTGAATCTAAAATATGGAATATAAATAATTTCCCTCAAACATAATAATAAACCATCCATACTAAAATAGACAATGGTATCAAAATTGTATATCTCTTTTTAATGGACCGTAAACCATTAAATAAATTATATAATTTGGTATCATTAGACAGAAAACATAATGAGGAATAAGAAAATATGATGGATGTTTACATAGATCAAATTACATTAATTAAATCATTATAAAATTCTTGAGAGAAATACCATTTTTTAAATTGAAATCATTTATTTAAAAAGTAGTGAAATTATAAAAGAAAATAATTTCATTGAAGTTAACCTTGATAACATGTAAAGGATTCCATAAGGCATTAATTAAACTTAAATGTAGGAAAATATCATCATATTTTATATTTAAAAAATGTTCCTTCTATTTATTTTTGTCAGTAAAGTCATAAAGAGCCTAGTTTAGAAAATGACAAAATTATTATTTTCAAAAAGATTTGTATAAATTACAACATGGGTAAAAACTAAATTAAATAATTATATAATATTAGTAAAATAATTTTTCAATACAATATTATAAATAGTGTACATTTAATATAAATAATTCCCAATGGAAACATAAATAGAAACAATCATAAATAATGAAGAGATTGTGAAATAAACCCTTACATTTGTTCTGATTTTCTACGTACATGTCTGAACCACCTTTTTAATGGTTCTACACATATTATTTACCTAAAACCGAAAAATATTAATATTTATTATACCATATATGATCCCTTTATAACATTTTACCACTAATTTCTTATTAATATTTTTTTCATTTCTCTATTTTGGGTGTCAATTGTTTTATTTTCTCACGCATGTTTTTTTATTAAATGTATTATCTTTTAGAATAGAATATAGATACAAAATATATAAGATAAAATTAATATAATAAATATCATATTTAATCATTAATAACATCTTTATATCTATTTTTGAGGTTGTACATAGAAAATGAGTCACATAGCTTTGTGGATACGGTAATTTGTACTTATGATCAACTAGATATATCATTATTAATAGTTTAATGGGTAATTAATTTGATTGTATATTAATTTTATAGAATAAATATCATATCATAATTATCATATATATCCATTCTAACCATTATAATATTCTTCCAAGTAAACTCGTGATAAAAAATAAAGTACACCACTATGTGGAGATATTAATTAGCACGTACGCACTTTGTAGAATTTTTTTTCATAGGATGGTTAAAATGTACAATATGGTTGTTTCATAATGATAATAAAATATAAGTTGTTATATCACTCTGGAGTTATTGTTTTACTTTGTAAAAAATTATAAAGTGTAAGTAGGATAGAAAATTAACTTGATAGAGTTTGTCAAAATGGTAACTTCTTATTAAAGAATCCTCCTTTGAATCTCCTCATAGGGATATTAGGGTTGTTATTTTTTTTTAAAAAATTTGTCAAATAATTGGATAAGGGTGTTGATAAGAGAAATGATTTGGTATTGGCTTATCTAAAATCTTCAAATAAGTGAAAAAGGAGGTTCCCTTTAATAATTATGGTGAGGGGGACTTTTGAAATTTCCCCAAAGAATAAATTATAATAAATTTTTTTATCATTAAATATGCCTATAAATAGAAATTTATTTTATCATAATATAGTATAATATTTTAATATAATCAGACAATATAATATAGACATATTTTGGTGTCTTTTAAAAACTTATTCATTTGATTTACGCCTTGCTTAGTTATTTTTGACCTTAACTACGGTAACCACTATTATAATCATAAAGGGATAATAATGTTTCTATTAATATAAAAATGACTAATATATATAAAATTAGTTATTTTTTGACTATATTAATTTTTCATGGATAAATATAATATTTTATGATTTATAAATTATTAAATAAAATATTTTTTTATAAATTATCATTAATGTCAATTTTAAAACTATTAATTTATTTTTACATAAAAATTTTTAAGACATAGGGAAATACATATATAATGAGTTAAAACCTCTATAAAATTCCTATATATCTATAAATTTAGTTTCACACATTAAATCATTCATATTATATCATGATTAATATTTTTAAAATATTTTATTATATTTATCTATTTATTAAATAATGTATTAGCATTTAACAATCATTTAGGGTAATAATATAATTTCTAAAAATTATAAATAAATTTCAATAATGAAAATAATTTTATTAATATAATTTAGAAATTTATTTTCATTTATATATTTATTTTTTCCTTATATGAAAAATAAAAGATATTAAATTCAAAGACAGTAATTTTGTAATTATCATTGATTTAAATAATATATAAATCATTTTTATAGAAAAGTTTCTATTGAACAACTGAAAATTAGATCGTATAGTGATAAGTGTATAATACGATTCATAAAATTTTTTTGTTTATGAGTTTAAGGTCATTTTTATACAATTATCTTTATGTTAACTCTTATTTAACCTCTTTAACTTTTATCGTGACAACATGGATTGTTATCCTTTGATAGTCAATATAGTTACTAGAAAATGAAAAATAAAAAATAAATGGATTTATTATTAAATTTTAAACCTTATACCAATAATTTTTATGAATTTAATATGTTTAGAAATTCGATATCATTTAATTAAATAAGATTTACTTAAAAATATTCATAATTTAGATTTTAAGGATAATAAATTGTGTTTAGTTTAATAATACCAATATTACTCTTATCATTCAAAACAACTATTCTATAACAAATCTAACATAAAAAGTTCATATATAAAATTTTTCTATCAAATTATTTATCTCAAATTATATTTATTTTAATACTTTTAAATACATATATTTGATATTTTCATTAAAAAAATAATTACTTCTTTAGTGTTGTGTATGAATTTAAGATTTTAATTTATTCACTTAAAATTTAAAATAAATTTCCATGTTTAAGATAAATAATTTTTTATATGTAAATTAATATTCTATTATATGTTCTGGATACCACAATATAAAAAATACTATAGTTATAAAAATCACGAATGTGTCATCTTTGACTTTTCATAAAATAAAATATTATAAGGATCGTAATCACATACTAAAATGGAAAAGGTAATATATCTGATATTGGAATTATTATAGAACAAAATCCTTCATAAAATAAAATTATAACAATTGATAGAGTCATTTTCACATCCTTATCATTTTATTTTTAACGGTAATTACCCATTTTTCCCTTTACCGTAGTAATAAAAACTTAACAAGGTTACTATTTAAATTGAAAAAAATAAAAATGACTTATTTACTAAAATTTTATCTGATTAATAAAAATATTGAATAATTTTTTCAAAATTTAAAGCATTGAATATTCAAAATTTAATTTAAAATTAATCCTGCAAAATGCAATGAAAACAGTTTCCCTGAAAAATGCATTTTTATACCCAAAAATATACTTATGCCAAAACAAGATAAAAGTATAATGAAAATTAAATTAAATGGATTATTTATATCTAAATATTAATTATGATACATTGATATAAAATTCAAATCATAAAGGTACTTTTTAATATAATAAAATAATTGTTTTTAAAAATCATTATTTTACACTATTCACATGAAAATCAATCTGTTTAAAAGAATCCCCAAAAATTAACCCTATGCTAATCTAAATATTATGACATAAAAATGATTTTATTTTTATTAAATACATTCTCTAAATTGTTTAAAAATTAGTTATATTTATTTTCTCAGAGAAAGAAATAAAAATCATTTTTTGAAGAAATCATATATTTAAAGAAAAATATAACATCACTAAAAAATATGTATTTCTTTCACAAGAATAAATAAATAAATAAATCACATTTATTTCATAATATAGTTTAATATATAAACACATTCTAATTTAATGGCTATTTTACAATAATATTTCATTATTTTATAAGATGGTTGTTGCATCCAATGTAAGCTATTGAAGAGTTTAAATTTAAAAAGATAATTACCATAAAATCATGTGGGGTTACAATGGCTGTAAGGGACTTACTTTTTGATGTCTTTCTTACTTCACCTAATTATGTGAAGAACACTTAGTTATAAATTTGGATACCTCCTTCCCTATACTAGGCCACCAATACTACTGACATAATACTCGATAAATATATGTTACATCAGCGCGTGCTACACAAACTAAGTCATGAGAATCCCACAAAAATTCCTCCTAGGTATCCTTTGGGACACAAAAACAAACATATATGCACAATATTGCTTCTTCATCCATGATCCAACCTGGTGATGTATTTTCATCTATGATACTCTCCCTCGGGACTAGGTCCTTATGATGTGAAAGTTTCCTCTTTTTTACCCATTCCAAAAAGGGTAGCGACTACTTCCAAAGATGAGAGGAATGTCTTACCATTATCCTCTTGAACCTAAACATTCATCTATGAAAAAAATTACATGGTATTCCGCTAAGCACTGGCCTCTTAAATCACAAGTGTCTATGACATCAAAATCAAAGCATCAGCTACTATATTACATTTACCATGTGTGCAGGTGAGTTCAAAATAAAATGATTGGAGATAATCAACCCATCTGTGCTACCTAAGACTCATATCAATATATGTAAATATATACATGAGGATTTATTTATTTATGAACACCAAAAAATTCTCACTAGGTAAATATTTCATCCAACAATTCAAATCATGAACAAAAATTCTAGATCAAGGTCAGGGGTCATGTAATTCTACATGTGTGGCATTTGATGATGAGAACTGTATACTATGACTCACATTACAACATCAAAACTACTCCCATAATAATACTTAATGCATCAATATAAAATATCTACCTCCTTTCTAGCTCTAGAAGAATCGGAATCACCTTTGAAATAAACCTTCCTTTTAACTCCACAAAGGATCTTTCACAATCTTAGAACCATTACAATTTAGAAAACTTATTAGCCAATATTATAAAAGGTACTTATTGGAAAGATAAATCCTATATAAAGATTCAATAATTCCCTTTTATCCCCATAAAATGCAGTATATCAATAATGTTCTTAGGTTGTTCTATGGAAATTTCATATCTCACATTTTTTGGGTCTACTAATACTATTTTCTCCAAGATTATCTAATCTAGGAAGTGGACTTGGTTAATTCAAAAGTGAGATTTAGTGTTCTTTTCATTAAGATGATTTTTTCTCGGTGTATTCAGCATGATCTGAAGATGTTTTTCATAGTTTAATCAAGATAAAGAATACACTAAGATTTCATCCACAAATTATACCAAAAACGAATCCAGATACAAGTAGAAAATATGATTCACAATGTCCATGAAAATTGTGGGAATGTTCATGAGACCAAACAAAATCACTAGGTACTCTTAATGACAATATATTATTTGGAAATCTATACAAGTTATGTCTGATGACCTAACACAAACCTGATTATATCATGGCCTCAAATTAATCTTGTACTGAACCAGATATCCTAGTAGTGGATCAATGTGGACACATATTCAAATAAATGTATACGTATTCGTTAATATAATCTATTTCAACCCTCAATAATATGAAAAACCTAACGGTATCATCTAACCTACTTGGAAAAAATTACTAGTGAACCCTAAAGATATTTTTTGGGGTGTTTAAAACCCTTAGCCTCTAGGTCCTCAAACTATTTCTTGAGCCCCATCAGCTCTGTATGTTTCATCTTGTAATGAGGAATGGAAACTGGGGTCAATCCATGCAGTAGATCATTGTTAAAATCTACCTCTCTAACTAGAGGACGCCTAAATTTTTTTTAAGGAAGATGCCCCTAAAAGTATACACCACAAGTGAAAAAATAATAGAATGTATCCCTTAATCATCCAATAAGGTGCAGTCAACCTTATATGTCACTCTACCAATCCCCTAATTCTCAGGTCCTTCTCGACATGAATGGTTATCCAATTATCCCTTATGGATATGTTTATGACCATTTGGTGAGGTGAATATCACCCACTAGTGGTAACTTTAAATATGGGGGTAATAAAAAACTAACCAGTCCATCAAAATAATTCTGTCAAACCATGTCTTGTTGAGAACAAAAACATTCTACCTCAAAAAATATCCACATATCTCCGGTGTACAATTCTTACAATGGAGAACACTATCTTATTAGATACCCACCGAGGTATCAAGTTTCACCTCTCCTTATAATTATTCTATATCAAGTCCTAGAGTCTCCAGAATTTCCTCAGATATAATGGGGTGTGATTAACCTATGTCAAATGAAGAAGACGCTAGAGTATAGGCTACTAGAATAATACTTAGTGTAGTTGAAGTTGTTTATCTCTACTTTCTGGAATTATTTTTACTATTAGAAACTTTCTCATACCATGGCCATGTGTCACAACCAAACTACCCTATGTAGGCCTGCTCTGCTGGGATTGTGAATCCTCAGTCACAATTCTTATTCATTGACCTCCACATCAACATGAATGATGGTGGTATTCTAGTTTACTTCATGGTGAGATATTATTGGTCTCGGTCTATAATATTGAGTTAGTTTAGACCCACTCTCACTAGTTACTGTTGGAAAAGTCTTGCAGTAGCACAGTATTTTCCCCATCCTACCTCATCCCCTCCACTCAACTTTATCCCACATGCATTGGGATTCATGTATCTATGTTTCCTACAATGGTGACATATAAGGGTTTTGTTAGTACAAGTTTCCAAACATGTAATATGTCTATGAGTAGCCTAAAATTAATGCTTATACCCGCTATAAAATTACTACTTGGTCAGGGTATTGAACCACACACACTCTCACTATAATTTTCTCTTAGATTACAGTTAATTATGAAGTCCTGGTTAACAATCTAAGAAATAATGGTCAGTCAAAATATGAGAGCCTATGATTGGATGGAATATTTAAGACTCTCCTCAAACAGTCTCACAATCATGACGTCATATCTAATTAAAGTTGGTGAAAATCATTTCTTTTTAGTAAAACAAGAAGAATACTCCATCACTTACATAGAGCCCAATATCATGTTCATAAATTATCTATCTCAATCATTTCTCAATGTATGTAATAAAATTAATCAATTAAGGATGTTTAGATGTCCATACAGATCATATCATGTTATCAGTCTACTTTTGTTATAACATCCAATCATATCTTATAAAAATCACATAGAATATATTCTACAAACATGAACCTCTACTCAATAGGTATCTCCAGATGCTCAAATAGGGAAATCATGGACTCTAACCATGACTCTTTAAACTTTACTCTATCCCCTAAAAAGGTGTAAGGATGTTTTTGTTGTATATCCTAAGTCATATCTTCCCTAGAAAGCTCAGGTCGGGAAACTCCATTCATATACTGGATCATACAATGTAATCCCTCTCAAAACTGGGCATTAATTCCCATATCATTTATAGGAGGTGGTTCCATAAATGGAGCTACAAAAGGTATCACTAGTAGATTAGGTCCCACAACCTATAGATCATGGTCATCACCACCTTCATGGCGTACAACTCGATGTCTTCATGGTGGCATGATTCCTGAATGCAAAACACGTTCCTCATAAAATAATATAGAAAAAGAAATGATTATAGAGGGACTATTTGATAGCTAAATAAACATCATATTGAAATTATCATACCATAATGCCTTCTAAAAATTACATATCTTTGGGATAGTGGAAACCATAACATTCCATAAAAACCTTATGAAGAACAAAAAACTACCCACTTCTATGGCTGAGTTTGGGTCTAGGTCTCCTAACACACAATAATGATTCTAATATTTGGAGTTTCAATTTCATGGTATATGGGAAAACACCCTTTACATTGCAATTGGAATCACAGTTATCAATAGTTATTTCATATAAAATATTGAACATGATTTATTGTGTAGTATTTTGTATATGAATATATATATATATATCACAATCGGAACCATTAGGTCCAAAACCAAGAAAAAGGTATAATTGGAAATTTAAGGTTTCCACTCCAATCTATAGGAGAAAACCTCGTTAACATTTATTTAAGAACATTAATTAAACCAATTACATCATATTGAAAAATAGTTATTACATTTTAATATATATAATAATCATGTTACGAACCATATGAAGAAGAAAATGTGAATATAAAGTTAATAATACGATTCCCAAAGTTCTTATAATGATGTCTGAGATGACTAATCATTTCCTTAATAGGAAAAGGATAATATACATGGTCATTATAATAATAATATAATTATTATTATCATAAATCATGAGTGTCTCCATCGCTGAAATCATATCCAATGTAACAATATTAATCTAATAAAATCATTAACCAATCCAATGATATTTAAGATTCCCATGAATGTGGGTTAGTTACCCCCATTTGTAGGCCCATTACAAAAATTAGGTTACCTCATAGTTTGAGTTTAAAAATCCAAATTGTAAGAAAAAATGGAAATGAAACATCTGATACCACTTTGTAAGGACCCATTCTAGGATCCCTTTATCTAGTTCCCTGAGCCGATGATTCGAATGGCCTCAAGCACCCCTCCCCAAACACCATAGACTGTCAAATAGAAGTTACGTTTTAAGGTCATATAGTGGGGAGAATATACCATCATATCATAGTGGTATAGTTAATGTAAATAGGAAAAGTAAATTAGGGAATCATAAACAACCAAGGAGCTATAATTGTAAACAACATCCATATGATGACTCATAATAAAAATAATTTCATGAAATATTGAAATAAAAGGGGGGTATAGGAGATACAGGGGATAGAAATATAAAATAGGCTATAAAAAATAAATAATGACCAAAGTATATATCAACTAGCATCATGATCAAATGATCAGTCCTCTAATCCCTCTCTATATACTATATTTCGATGGGCCAGGAAGTTGTGACATGACACTTTCATTTATCTACGCTTAAATTCATGAAGTCTACATAGGGACAAATGGATGCCTAAGTAGTGTGTGAGATAAACTCAGTATACCACCACTGATAGTTTATATATTAATCTAGTCAGTTTACATAGCTTAGTAGTGTGTAGCTATAATTGGTAATAAAAAATTCTGAAAGGTAAATACCATTCATCTCAGGTTTTTATAAGACACCAATCAGACCCTACAATCTTTATCAAAGGAAGGTATATGTTTGATCATGATTACAATATATATTATATTCATATATATATATATATATATATATTATTTAAATACTCTAAATATGAGTACATTTAGAGGGATATGAATTTATAAAAGGTGGTAGGTTTATTTGGGGCATAACTTGGGTTTCCATGCCTAGTCTAATGAGTTATGGGATCCAAAAAGTTTAGTATCCCAAAATTTCCAATGAATGTGATACTTCAAGCTCATCACTAGAGATACTGGAGTGATTCTTAATTCCCCACACCTGATGAAATTGAATGTGGACCATGATTCCAATCCCACAAACGAGGTAAATAGTGTGAGATGTCATGCCCAACACCCACCATAAAGGATCATGAAATTCCATTCCCAATAAAACCCATAACCATTGTTCACTGTCTGTTATCCATTGTTTAATAATTATATTCTTGAGGGATTACCACTAAATTATTTATCAAAAGTATTATTAGTCCTACCATGGGAGTTGAAACGACATAATCCTTATAAATATAAGTATACAACACTCGGAGTTGACTTTCCGCACAATAAGATTTAATTAATTTAATCCATTCAATTATAAACCATGGAAAATCCATTATATAGTTAATCAAACCACATTAAATGTATTTTGGTAAATTACCACATTCATAAATGAGGTAAATTCTTTTATCTCACCCAAAGGGGTGGAATCCAAAAGTTAGGAAACCTTGGATAATTTAATAAATGTTTACCAGAGAGCCATAACATGGTGCAATTAAACTAAGAAGGAATGATAAAATTAAAGAATCACATATAAATTTTAGGCATCTGTAACTTTGGAAAATATTATGAAATCACATAAAATTATATGGAAAATTCTATACCACATAACTTAGTCATGTATCACTCTTCTTGTCCTGTTTTAGTCATCTATTTGGTCTTGAATGGAATAAATTAGAAGAATGGACCAATTCCCTGAATATTGGGAATATGATATTTCACTAAAATATGAAAACATGTGGTAAGATAAATTATTATAGGAGGCATGAGTATTAGAGTGCTTACCATTGTGAATCTAATGCTTTTGATAGCAACCTTCTCATATTTTGAATGGAGGACCTATCTTTATTCTTTGAATGGTTTGATGGGAGTGCTCTATGGGAGAAGAAATTAATAGTTCATGTCTGGTTGTGGATAATAAAATGAGGTTT
Organism: Viscum album; assembly: GCA_963277665.1. Classification (NCBI taxonomy): domain Eukaryota; kingdom Viridiplantae; phylum Streptophyta; class Magnoliopsida; order Santalales; family Viscaceae; genus Viscum; species Viscum album. Next base: position 22,377,113 of record OY728132.1, on the reverse strand, counting down.
TTGGTTAGAAATTTTAACATTGAAATAATAATATCAACCTTCAAATTACGAGTGTCATGGTTTGACAACACGGTTGGCCAAACCATATTCCAACCATGCATCCTCCACATCCCAAGAAGCCCCCCCCCACATGGGTTGTGTGCATGGTTTGGATAACTGTGCGTAGTAATTGAAAATTGGCCTTGAGATTTGTTGAAGGTAAATCAAATGGTCATGTAGCCTAGCTCACATAGTTATGGAAAATCATGTGCCATTCTACTATTCACAGTGTTCCCTATACGGTTAAGTAACATGTTTATCACTAACCATGTGATAATTGTGATACTCAGTCTTTCTCTATAATTTCTTGAACTACGTGCTTCAAAAAATACCTTCACGATCCTGAGACCTTTTTGAGGCCTTAGGTACCCCTCAATAGGATGTATCAAACAATTTAAACTTGTAATAATATGACATGTACCATCCTGAAAATCAAGGTTGTTACAATTCCCATAAAATGTTATCTCCTGTAATATACTAGGTTAGCTATCCAATCAATTGTGTGAGCATATCACAAGTCCCAGAATATTCATGATCACTATGAGCAATAAAAAAATTCTAGGGTATCAAAAAATCCTATTCAAATTGATTTCACTCTATAAATATCATTTACCAAACAAGAAAATTTTCTTTAAAATTCATATTACTATGCTAGTAAGTTGGACTACTAATCAATATAAAATAAATACATCCAATATAAGCATCATCCAAATGAGTTATAATAAGAAGAAACATCTATAATAATATAAAATATTAAAAATATCAAGATAAAAAGAACATAATTTCGAAAAATAAACCAATATAAAAATATTAAGGATTATATGGATAGCGTAAGAACAACTCATAACAGACAAAAAAAGACCCCAAAATACTCTACCATTGATCACTTTATCAACCATGTTCACCAAATGATCATCATCGATGTATAATACCAACTCTAGGAGTGATTAATGAACATAATCTCAAGAAATTAGTAAATACACTTTATCTTGTATTAGAACCACTAATCATACACACCCACTTTGGTGGTTGAGTATGTTGGGATAAATTTTCCATTATTTTTTCCCCATTAAATTATTATATTATATTTATTATAATATTATTTATAAAAATCAAAGTATGGATTAAAATTTATAAAAACAATTAAAATGTACAAAAACTCCACCCAAGCAACTATTTAAAAATTGAAAATTCAATATTAGAAAGGAATCTAGTGGAATATTAATAAAATACCTTTGAAAACCTATAAAAGTAAATTGATAAATGCATTCATTTTCATAAGAAAATGATAAAAAAAATTACTCAACTATAAGTACCCTTTATTATTCAAAATATTAAAGAGCTTAGTTTTTAAATAAAAATGAAATAACCAAAAACCAAAACATAAAATGAAAAGGTACCTGAGAAATAATAAACAATCACATAATCAAATAAACATTTTAAAAAGGTATGTTATGTAAAAGAATTGTCTATAAAGAGTAACCATTAAAATTAAATTTAATGGAAAATAATTATTTATATATAATAATTAAGTGAAAAATAGAACTAAATAACATAATATCATATAACATTAATCCATAATACACAATGTTTTAATAAAAAATATATTCAATAGTAAACTAAATTAAAGAGAATCCACAATCAAACCTCATTAGATTTTCACTATGTTACTTGAGTCAAAAGACTCTAGAATCCTCATACTAATCCATATCTAAATATATGAAATCTCAAACTTCACACATTCCACAACATAGAGAGGAATTATAATCAATATATAATAACTAATATTCAGAATCCAACCATTCACTTATGTTGGAACTCAAAAAGCCATTATTCAGAGTGTTCTAATAACTAATGATATAGTCAAGTGTCGAAAATGTAGAGAAACACCAACAAATGTGTTGTGAAAATGATTTGGAAAACCCTTTTAATATTGTGATGAACCATCCTCGGGGCTCGTGCCAGGACTACCCCAAGCCCTCCATTTATAGCCCAGGGGTTGGCGACTAGAACTAAAGGCGTAAATCCTGATAAATGGGAAGGAGTTGCCTTTATAGAAGTAAACAAACACAACAGAATACATAGGTAAAACAAGCAATAAGTAAATTATGAATACAAAAAGTAAGTGCTGAAAGGAAAGGGGCTGGAAAGACATGCCCAACTATAATCACAGTACAACTGAAAAGATAGTACAATAGTTTTAAAGTAAAATAGCAACCACCAAGTCATCCTTCAGGAATCCCACCTGAAGGGTGGGTACAGATGGTCTCCTCACCACCTTGGGTCCCTCCGTCTACTCCGTGTATGCCTCGTCAAGTTGTCCACCTCCGGGTACCGTCCAGCTCCACAAGTCTCCACCACGATCTGTGATGTCCGTCTTCTGCATCCAACAAAACATAGTGTAGGCATATCCCATGGAGGGGTGAGTATAAAGATACTCGGTAGGGACCCCGAGACCCCTGAAGGTCTCCTAGAATCCTTTAAGGATAAACCAAAAAAGTAAATATACAATCACGAAGTATCAACCAACTCTACTTAGTTATATGTCCATACATATACCTAAGTTAACAATCTCAGTTCGGATCCAACTCTTGAGCCCAAACACAACCTAGTCCACACAGAAACGAATTCAATCACATCATTGATAATTATTGAAAGTCAAGACTCATGTCATACATGTATACATCTTTCGTAAAGTGATTAAGATGATTAGATGTAGTAACAGATTCATCTAAGTTGTCGGACCCATGTAGGATACTAGACCAACTAAGCTGTCGGACCCACGTAGGATTCTAGACCAGCCACTCTATTGGACCCAAGTAGGATACTAGAAGAGAAGTCAAACTATCGGACCCACGTAGGATTCAAGTACAGTAATCATCATCGTCGAACCCATGGATGATTCCAGTAGGGTAGTCATCATCGTTGAACCCACAGAGGATTCCAGTACGGTAGTCGTCATTTCCGAACCCACGGAGGATTCTAGTATGGTAGTCGTCACAGTCACAACCAGCTCTAGGGATCCCACACACAGCACGCTCGATTCTGGGAGGGTCTACTCCTTGAGCCAAGGGGTCGATACATCTACTGTCAAGAACTCCAGAGTTGATGTATCCCGATGTTCCGTCTCATCAAGAGGAACCCAACGTGATAGACGGTGGGTTAATCAGATGCCTGGTATGAGAGTTTTTAGCGATCGGTTGGAAATACATTCATTCTAAACCCGGCCATTTTCCAATGTTTTACAAAACTCACATTTAGTATCTCAAAAGGACTGTTTCGTCTCGAGGGTCCATGTACCGCAGACGACGGATCTATCGGATGTGCGGTCTTCGAGTTATTCAACTTTTAGTGAAAACAGGCATGGCCCGTTTAGCCCAGTGGGCTGGCGGGTAGGGTCAACATGGTTTTGACAGGTCCAAACTGATGAATCACGTGGACCAGTACAGCCCCGTGGGCCACGGCTCGGCAGGCCAACCAAGTGGTACGAGGGGGGGGAGCTTTCTCCAACAAGCGGTGCCAAGCGGCACCGCCCTCCCAACCAGCTGGCCGAGGCGGACTGGCCTTCCCAGCGCAAGCGGCCCGCTCGGGCGGGCCACAGTCCTACTGCGCGACACCTTCAGATGATGCGGCTCCTTCACCCGGTCGGCCGTCAATCCGGCTTGTTCACCGCCGAAGAGGCCCGTGAAGCACGGGCTGTGGTCCTCCACAGTGCGGCGCCCCTTGTGGCGCCGCGGTCTTCCTTCGGCCCGACCGGATTTAGCCGGCCAGTTCTCCATCAGCTAAGGGGCCCACGGTTGTGGGCCGTAGTTCTTCCGCATGTGTCCAGCGTGCGGCCGCCGCCTTCGATCGTCGCAGCTTCTCATTGCGAATTAAAATGGAACGTGAACAACAGAGGGTCATCGGGTCGTGTTTGTTCGTCCTACTCCCTCCGCATTAGGCGGTATCAAATGGCCAAAGACAAACCATAACATTTAATGAAGATCAAGAACAATTTTATCAATTAAAAATTGAACCTAATCCTCCTACCTTGACCAAGTTTTTTTCATCGTAGATGCGGAAAATGGTGTCGCTCTATCAATGTCTGAGTAAGAGCCATCATTTTTGGTGACCTTCCCTGTGGTGGTGTCTCCTCCCTTTACGTGGAGGATGAAGATAGTTGGAGAAGTCGTGTAGCATTCATCGCCAAGAGATGACGATATTCTTTGTGGAAGAACAAAGCCCCTCTTATTCTTCAAAGGTTCCCCACCATATTATTTTCTAAGAAAATATTATGATAGACTTCTCCAATTTTTAATGAATCTCCAAGAAATTAAAAATAATTCAAAAGAGATGTTGCAATTTAATTAATAAGTTTATTTATTACATTAGTTGGCTTCATTAAGTTTGGGAGGTGGAGAGGCTCCACTTTTAAAAGGGAAGTTATCATAATAAAAGTAAGGGGAGTTAAATGGGGGTTAAGGGAAGATGCAAAAGGTTAGGCTCATGTGGGCCCCACCTCACACGTATCCTCTCATGGGATGTTATGTGGGTGTTGGACCTACCTTTATCTCCCCTTGGGAGTAAATAACCAACTTCCATATATAAATTTTTGTTCTACACATTCTATTTATTTCATTCTAAATTCCTAAAAATTACCTCTCAACCCACATAAAACGCAACTTCTGTAATGGCCCCCATAATCGAATACTGGCGTTGTGAGTTCATCAGTGTCCTCAGATTTCAATTCTGAGCACTGGTTCAAAAGATAGAAAAACTCGCACGTACGTTTACTAAACATTCCCGATCAAAATTTCAGAAATTGAGTCCGGGCACGCCGAGCGTATGAATCAAGTGCCATCAGAAACCAAAGACTCATAAATTTTCATTGTATTTAAGAAAACATTATCCTTGAAATTTCTGGGTCTCTAAATTACTCCCATCTCAGGGTTTTATGTCTTCTTAAATCTACAAAACACACCAGGGAAAAAATGGGGGTACTGAGCTCGCATCTGAGCCACCCGCTCTCAAGTGCCCTCCTGAAGGTTCATGTGCTGCCAGTGAATGTGCACCATTGGAATTGACCATCCACATAGGGCCTGCTCCTATCAATCCTCGATATCCATCAGGACCTCTGTAAATTTAACCCCGTCATTGATGTCCAACTCCCTATGATCGATGATGTGGGTCAGGTCATGCACGTATCTCCTCAGCTGAGATACGTGGAAGACGTCATGCACCTGGTGCAACTGAGGTGGAAGGGTCATGCGGTAAGCCACCACTCCTACTCTACTGAGGACCTGGAAGGTCCGATGAAATGCAGAGATAACGTGCCGCCCCAGCCAAATATCTGTATACCTCATCGAGGTGAGACCCGTAGGAAGAAGTGGTCACCATCCTCGAACTCCAGTGGTCTATGTCTCGTATCAGCATTGGACTTCTGTCTGCTCTATGCAGTCTTCTTCCGCTCCTAGAAGATCTGCACCTTCTTCGTCATAGCCTGAACCATCTCTGGTCCTAATAGTGTTGACTCCCCAGGGTCAGTCCAGCACAGAGGTGATCAGCAAGGTCGGACGTACAGTACCTTGTAAGGTGCCATCCCGATGGTGGAGTGGTAGTTGTTGTTGTACGCAAACTCCACAAAGGGTAGATGATCCTCCCAGTGGTGACCAAATTTGTGGACACATGAACGGAGCATATCCTCGAGAGTCTGAATGGTCCTCTCAATCTGGGCATTTTTTTAAGTATGTATGGTGGTGCTCAAGCGAAGCTGTGTCCCAAAGTCCTCTTCCAACACCTTCCAAAGCCGGGAAGTGAATCGAGCATCCAAATCAGAAACGATAGTCGATTTCACATCGTGAAGTCATACGATCTCCTGAACGTAGAGGTGTCCCATGATTTCTACTGAGCCCTGCTCTCTGATCGTTAGGAAGTGGGCCGACTTGGTGAGTCGGTCTAGGATCACCCAGATAGAGTCGTGTCCTCTGGATGTACGTGTAAGTCCCATCACAAAATCCATGGATATCCTGTCCCACTTCCACTCTGAGACCACTAAGTTATTAACCAATCCTATTGGAACCTGGTTCTCCGCCTCCACTTGTTAACAAATGAGGCCTCGTGAAATGAACTCTGCTACAACCTTCTTCATACCCGGCCACCAATGCTGTCGTCTGAGGTCCTGGAACATCTTCACCACTCCGAGATGTACTGCTAGTGGGGAAGTGTGAAACTCCCTTAGAACCTCATCCTGTAGTGCAACTAGTAGCATGGTACGTCCCCTGAACAAGATGACGTGATTCCGTCATTCAAAAAATCCATCGGTTTCCATCCCTGAGGATTTATGAGCACGTCGTGTCTCACAGTCAGTGTCCCCTCGCTGTGTGTCTCTAACTCGCTGAAGAAGTTAAGGAGTGACTGTGAGAGACTGAAGAAAGGATTCTCCATCAATATCCACAAAGGATATCTGCAACACGATTAGCTGCTCAGTCACCTCTCCTAACAGTTGAATGCCTGATCTCCTGCTGAGAGCATCAGCTACAACATTCGCCTTTCCAGGAGTACAAAATATCTCAAAGTCATAGTCCTAGAGGAACTCGAGCCATCACCACTATCTCAGGTTCAGGTCTTTATCTGAGAAGATGTACCTGATACTCTGGTGGTCAGAGTAGACTGTAAATTGCTCGCCCATCAGATAGTGCTACCACATATCCATTGCGATGACCACTACTACTAACTCCAGATCATGGGTAGCGTTGTTCGGCTCATGCTGCCTCAACTACCATGAACCATACGTGATCACTGCTCTCTCCTACATCAGGACAGACCTGAGTTTGTTACCTGATTCGTTGCAGAAAACTACGTACCCAACACCCTCCTCATGAAATTCAATATATGCACAATGGTCAACCTCTGCCTCAGCTCCTGAAAGCTCTGCTGACATCTATCTGACCACACAGAGGGTTTCCCCTTATTATTCAAGGATGAAAGCGGTGTAGAAACTCTAAAGAAGTCTAGAACAAATCTCTGATAGTACCCAGCCAAACCTAGGAAAATCTGTGCCTCTGTCACACTCATGGGTGGCGCCCAAGAAAGTACTGCCTCGATCTTCATTGGATCCACTGCAACTCCTACCTCTAAGATGACGTGTCAAAAGAAGCGAACCTCTCGAATCCAAAACTGGCACTTCGATAGCCTACTATAAAGCTGGTGCTCTCAGAGTGTATCCAGTACATCCCACAAGTGGTAAGCGTGCTCCTCCTCAGTAGTCGAGTAAATCAGTAAGTCATTGATGAAGACTACGACACAAAGATCGAGGTAAGGCTGGAAGATCCTATTCTTGAGACTCATGAACACTGCTAGAGCATCGGTTACGCCAAAGGGCATAACCAAGAACTCGTAGTGGCCATACCAACACCTAACGTATGTCTTCTGGACATCCTCATCTCGAACAATTATCTTGTGATAGCTTGACCTGAGGTCTATCTTTGAGAACCATCGCACTCCCTTGAGCAAATCAAATAGGTCGTCAATCCTCAAAGGTGGGAAATTATTCTTCATGGTCACCTGATTCAGGCAATGGTAATCGACACATAGTGTAAAGATCCCATCCACCTTCTTGGCGAAAAAAATCTGAGAAGCCTAGTGTGAAACACTGGGTCGGATAAATCCTTTCCCTTGAAATTCCTCCAGCTGTACCCGCAGCTCACGAAGCTCAGTGGGAGCCATTCGATATGATGGAGTAGATATCAGTGATGTCCCATGGTACATGCCAGTGTAGAAGTATACCTCTCTACGAGGAGGTAGTCCTGGAATGTCATCAGTAAAAACATCTGCATACTGATCCAACACAATAGGAAAACTCATACTCCTCACATCAAATTCTCTAAGGATGAGACTAGCCAACTGATGTGTGATTGGATGCCCTCTCCTCCGCATAAGTCCAACCTGCACTACTAAGGCTTCCTTCTCTCCGGTGAAGGTGAAACTGCTCCCATCCGTGCAGATACACCACACTTTGCGCCTAATGCAGTCGATCTGAGAATGGACTAAAAACAACCATTCCATACCCAAGATGATGTTATAAGGCCTCGTCACCGCTACAAGAAGATCCCATCCAAAGCTTGCACCTCCTAGAGTAATGTCACACTGCCAGCACCAGTGTGTGATTGTCGAGTAAGCTCCCGTAAGAGTCTCTATCTGTAAGGATTGAGCCAATGGCTCCATCGGAATATCTGAGCTCTGAACAAGGGTAGGGAAAATAAAATAATTACTCACTCCCATGTCTATAAGTATATAAGCAAGGGTGGAGTAGACACAGATAGTACCTCGAATAATCTCAAGTGCACCATAGTCATAAGCCTCCACTGCCTGGAGATGAGCCTGCCTTTGTCTTCCATCTCCCTGTGGTTGGGGTGGACCTCCTGGTGGGGGTGTTGGTGGGGCCTCAAAATGTCATCCACCACCCGCTGCTCGGCTAGATCCTCTACCTCGTCTGCCTGCTCCCTGCAGACCGCCACGGTTGAACCTCTGCCTCTTCCTCGGAGGTCCCGTCCACTGTTTTCTGCTCATCTTCATGGTGGGTCGGGCAGTCTCGATCCATGGGATCTTTCCCTCCACATGCATAGCACTACCTGCTCCTCGTATTGCTGGATCTATTTTGGGTACACTTAACAATCAAACCTGTATCTTGATGTCACTCTCCTGATGGCCTAGTCTGCTTGGACCTCTACGACATCTATCTACTACCGGCTATAGAAGAATCTTCTACGTGTCTCCCTGCGATGGGTCTCACTGCTGGTGTTGTCTTAGCAAGAAAGCTCTCCACAAGAAGTGCTCTCTCCAACACTCCCTCCTGCATCAGAATGCTGAGGGAGATCATCGAAGCCCTGATCTCTTGTCTTAGTCCCTGCTCAATGTTCCAGGCCCAGAAGAATGAATCTCGTACCATGTATGTGGAGTAGTGGGAGAGGATAGTAAACCTCATTGAGTACTGAACTATTGTCATATTACCCTGCTACGGATGAATAAAATCCAGAATCTGCACCGTACGAATCGTGGCTGGAACAAACTCCGAGGAAAAGAGACTCTCGAAGTATGTCCAAAGTAGAGATGCTTCGTCGTTCACCTAGAGCATCAAGCTCCACCATCTACCTGCTTTAGTATGCAAGAGAATCGTGGCATGGATCACCATAAGGTAGGTTGTTATCCCTACCAATCTGAATAATCTAACGATAGCCTCCAGCCAATCCTCAGCTGCCTAAGGGTCCATCTCTCCACGGAACATGGCGGCCTCTATCACTAAAACTCGTGCAATGCACTCAGGCGGTGTGCACTCTCTGCTGTTGGGGCTGGTAGTATCGGTGGCTCAGCAGGTCGTGGTGCCACTAGTGCCTCTATTGTGATGGGGCCCTGTACCAAGGCCTCGTCGCTCGGTGGGCTACCATCTCGCACGTAACTAGGAGCCCTAGCTGGCTGCCTTCATGGGACCATCCTGAAAAGAAACATGTGTGCCACTGTCAAAACAGTATACCTGGTGAGATGACACAAAGTAGTCACAAAGAAAACTTTTCAACAGAAACACACACGCAATCAGTGTTTTCCTGCACTGAGTCGGATGTCAGAGGTCAAGGTCTTTGTGTATGGATATGTAGACCGCCGCACCAACACTGGACTCCCTGGAATGATAACCACATTCAATACACATAACACTATTGCTTCATAAATAAGTAATAATCAGAGTCCTGAGTTCTGCGGTAGAACCGACTCTTCTGAATCCAATTTTTCACGACCCGTCATCGGGGCCCGTGCTGTGACTACCCAAAGCATGCCTTCCATAGGCCAGGGGCTGGCGACTAGCACCAAAGGCATAAATCCTGATAAAAGGGAAGGAATTGAATTTATAAAAGTAAACAAGCACAATAGAGTACGCATGTAAAGCAATAACTAAGTAAATACTGACTTCAAAAAGTAAGTGTTGAACGAAAATGGGCCAGAAATACAAGCCCAACAGTTAGCACAGTACAACTGAAAAGATAGTACAATAGTAGTAAAGTAAAACAGCAACCACCAAGTCATCCTCCAGGAATCCCACCTGAATGCTGGGTAAAGATGGTCTCCTCAGCACCTCAGGTCCATCCGTCTGATCCGTGTACATCTTGTCAAGTGGTCTACCTCCGGGTACTGTCAATCTCCACAAGTCTCCACCACGATAAGTGTTTTCCGTCGTCTTCATCCAACACAATGTAGTGCGGGCATATCCTGTGCAGGGGTGAGTATAATGATACTCAGTAAGGACCCCGAGACTCCCAAAGGTCTCCCAGAATCCACGAATGATAAACCAAAAAAGGAAAGATACAATCATGAAGTATCAACCAACTATAATAAGTTATATTCCCATACATATACCAAAGTTAAAAATCTCAGTTCGGCTCCAACTCTCGAGCCCAAGAACAACCTAGTCCACACAGGAAATAATTCAATCACATCATTGATAATGATTGAAAGTCCAGACTCAGCTCACATAGGTATATATCTTTTGTAAATTGATAAAGATGATCAGATGCAGTCACTGATTCATCTAAGCTATAGGAACCATGTAGGATACTAGACCAGCTAATCTGTTGGACCCATGTTGGATTCTAGACCAGCTACTATGTCGGACCCATGTAGGATACTAGAACAGAAGTCAAATTGTCAGACACGCGTAGGATACTAGTACAGTAATTATCACTGTCGAACCCACAGAGGATTCTAGTATGGTAGTCACCGTCACCAAACCCATGGAGGATTCCATTATGGTAGTCATCATCACTGAACCCATGGATAATTCCAATAGGGTAGTCGTTGCAATCACAGCCATCTCTAGGGTTCTCGCACATAGAACACTCGATTCCTGGAGGGTCCGCTCCTCGAGCCAAGGGATCGATACATCAGCTATCACGAAGTATAGAGTTGATATATCACAAAGTTTTGTCTCATCAAGAGGAACCCAACAAGATAGACGGTGCGTCAATCAGACACCTGGTCTGAGATTTATTAGCATTTTTTCTTCGGGGGCGAGGTTGGAAATACGCTCGTTCCAAACCCGTCCATTTTCCAATGTTGTCCAAAACTCACTTAAAGACTCTCAAAAGTATCGCTTCATCGTGAGTGAACCTGTGCCACATACAGCGCATCAATCAAACACGCTGTCTTCATGTTATTCAACTTTAATAGAGAAAGGGCCCGACCCGTTATGCCTAGTGGGCTGGCAGGTCAGGTCAACCCGGTTTTGGCTGGTCCGACCCAGCAGAGGGTCGGACCAGCCCGAAGAATCATGCGGCCTGGCCCGAGTGGCGCGGCCCGGCTCGGTGGGGTGTGAACCAAGGGGGCGCGGCCCGGCGTGGCACGTCCCGACCCGGTGTGGCGTGGCCTAACTCAGCGCGGCGCGACCCGGTAGTGCATGTAGAGACCCGAAGCCTGACGTACATAGACTTTACATTACTTTTGCGAAATACTTAGTACATAACAAAAACACACACACACAAGGATCGTAATAGTTTAGTGTCTTTGGAAACTCAGAACGTAATCTTCTAATCATGGTGAAAGATCTTCAAAATCTCCCATAAAGATATTCCTTTTTTTTTACCTAAAACCTTTCTTTATATCCTGGGGAAAAGAAAACATAAAAGGGTGAGCTCAAATGCTCACTAAGGGTAAACAAAAGAAATATCAATCACATCATATACATAAGCACATAACTTTTGGAAATCTTAACCTGCAAAAGAGATCATAATTTCATAACATGGGGTAAATCATGGTAGTGAAATGTAATCACAATAATCATAAATTAAAACATGAAACTTTGTGGCATTCACACATAATCATAGAGAATCATTTCTTGTTAGTCAAGACTCATTTCCAAGACTATCTTAGTGGACAAAGTCCCTTTCTGAATCGAGTAACCCTCGTTTCAGTCCTGTTTCACTGAACCGGTATAACCTACCGTTCCAGCCCTGTCTATCTCATGAGATATAAAATCTTTACCCAATGCATTGGAGGGAGATATAGGTCCCACCCATCTCATAATGATACCATTCTTATGTGTGCCACATAATCATAAATCATACATCATTTCATAACACATGTAACAAAAATGGGATTCTTGAAACATCATGACATCATAAAACAAATCATATAAGGTAAATGACTTCATAAAAATAATTCCCTCAAGACATAATCAAATCAGTGTAATAATAGGGATAAAAACAGAACCCTATATTATCTTAGATGGAAAATAATTTTGATAAAACATTTGAACTCCATTCTTGAGGAAAATATCCTTTCTTCTTCAAAAACACTTTTCTTTTCTTAACATGTCGTACAATTATAAACTAAATGAATTTGATTAAAAATAAACTTGAAAACTTGGAAAGGAAGATTCTTGGAAATAATGGTTTAAAAATCCATTCTTGCCGTATAATTTAAATAAAACATTCTTCGTACTTTTGTCGGAAATGTCAAAAAGTACCTCGTAAGAAAAACCACAAAAGATTCCTTTCATATCTTTTACAACAAAAAAACTTACAGAAGGGTAAAATTGGATATAAAATTTGGTAGAAGGATGGAAATAATATTACATATTGAGGGAACATGGATGTGGATAATAAAATATACCCCAGTAATTACCAAAGTAAAAACAATCTCGGATAAAAGTGAGATTGTGATATTTCCCTTACCTTAGGTCCGATTTGCTTCGTATGTGTCCAAACCTCCTGTATAATGATTTAAATAATGTCATTGACTTATTACAGAATCATATTTATTGTTATTATATCATATATGGTTCACTTATGACATTATATTACCCGTTCTTTTGTAAATACCATGTTAAAGAAGCGTTTTGGGTAAAATCGTTTCATTTATCGTAGGTGTTTTGACTTGTTGTTCTTGACATTATTATTAATTATATCATGATTTACTTAATTACAGAATATAAAATATGATTTATATATCATATATATTCAGTATATATATATATATAATATAGATAAATGAAATGAAAAACACCGTTCATGGAGACGGTAGTCCGTACGTATGCATGAACGCTGTTTTCCTTTCCTTATTGTCTTGAATGGAAGTAAGTAGATGACATACATATATATATATATATATATATATATAAATACAGTAGCTTTATAATGTCATATATTTCATTATTATTTCTTATATATACTTTATAATCATTCTTAAATGGTTAACATGTAGAATTAATCTCATCGCGTCGTGGAGACGGTAGTCCGTACGTACGCACGAGCGATGATATCATTTCCATAAATATTGAATTGAATTGGAGTGGATTATAAAATATATAAGAATCAATATTATGTTGTAATAACTATGTATAGTTATTCTTTACACCATTATACTCATCCATGTAAGGTGGTGGTGGAAAATAGATTACACCACGGCGTGGAGACGGTATTCCGTACGTACGCACGCGCGGTGATTTCTTTTTCCGTAGGATGGATAGATGGTGAAATAGGGTTGTTTCATACTTATAATAACATATCATTATATGAGTGATACTAATTTTATTACTTCACAATGAGACAACCTAAGAAGAAGAAGTGGAAGAAGAAATAAAGATGAAAGAATTGGTAACGGTAATTACCTCTTCTTTGAAGCGCCTCTTTGAGACCTCTTCTTAGGGAACTAAAATTGGTCTTTGAGGAAGACCAGAACCTCTAGGATGTTACTAGGGAAGTGTAGAAGATATTTTAGCAGGTTTTGGCCGAGCTTTAGTGCTCAAATTGGTGTGAGGATGAGGGGGAGGAGGTGTCCTTTTATAAGGGAGGAGAGGGGCACCTTAGGAATATTTCAAAATATTATTTTATATTAAAGTCAACATCGGTTTATAATGGTTCCAAAGGGTCTTATTTCAAAGCTAAAGTGGGGATGGGTCGAAATCCTATCAACCAATAATATTTAGACAAGTTTAGGGTATTATTTTAACCTTATCAATTAGATTTAACTCTAAGTTAAATAATTTAACTTTTACCGTGTCTTTTTGTTTTCTTTCACTATATGGTTAATACACTTACTATAACATGCCAAACTAACCCCAAATTGTTTATTACTAATACATATATCCTTATCTAAGTCATTTGGCTGAAACTTAGATTTTTAGGAATAAAATAACAATTAATAATATAATATTTGATTTAAAAACTATTTTGTGTCAATTTTGACACTATTTGATATATGATTTTTGTGAAAGTCATAACAGAATTATATGTTCGGAAAAAGTTTCTTAAAGCAATTCTAATATATCATAGTAACCTAGAAAATTAGTGGAATTCATAAAAAGTCTCAAATTACATTTATTTTTGTGTTTATAACATCAATTATTTCAATATTTCATAAATAAGATAATTACTACATCATCTTTGTGTCATAAATAAATTAAATTATTTGATGTCTAAAAATTACAAATAAAATACCATTATGTAGTAAATCTTTTCATCTTTCTAATGAATATTTATAGTCGAATTTATCTTATGTATTACCCCATATTAAAAATGATTTAGTAAATAAACTTTGATTTTAACTCTTTTAACCCTTCTTTAAATAATATAATAATAAATGTCCTAATCTAATCCAAGTGGGCCTAAATGGTCATATTTTATTCCTAAGTTTGTTTTTGATCGAATTTCACTTATCCAATAGAATTAGGACATGTGTTAGGGTAATAATAATATCATTTTTACCCTTAATTACCCTATTTACTTTTAACCGTGGTAAAAAGTAAAAAGTTACTATTCACCAAAAATTATTTTCATCTCATTGAACCACATTTTAGTCCTTCCATTCATAGAACTGATAAAATTATGTTTTATGCAAAATTCAGTTTTTAACCAACCACTTAGTGGTTTCACTATTCATCAAAAATTGAAAGTTTTCAGAAAAATGCCAAAATTTCATCCTAAGCTATATTTCATATTCCGAATTCAAAAATGAAGTCTATTTTACCAAATTCATAACATAGAAATTGCATTAATTAATTTTATAATTAAATCCCGCTGTTAAAACAAATAGCGTGTTTTTAAGAAACAATATCTATCAAAAGATTGACACTTGATTATGTCTGGTTTAAATGTGAAATTACATCCAATGACCAAAATTGTATAAAATTGTAAAAATATATTCTAAATATACTTTAAAACCACTCAAATTAATAATTTATCACTATTAATTATTTCGATTAAAGAAGTTGTTTTTAATTAAAATTTAGTAATTTTCACTATTCATCAGAATATGAAAGTTATCTGAAAAGTACCAAAATTTCACCCTAAGCTAATTTCGATATTACGAATCCAAAAATGAATTCCATTTTGAAAAATAAAATTTAAAAATTTTCAAAAAGTGGTTATTACTATTCATAACGGCTAGTTTTAATAATATCTTAATAGCATATCGTTGTTTAGCGAAACTCGGTGTTGCGTACAACACACGCTATCGTGGAAGGTCGCGATTGCGTATAATTCAAGCCAGGTCAGAGATGTGTATTGTGGAAGCTCTTTTTGGTGTAGCGTATAACACAAGACATTAATAAAATTAAAAAGAATATTTTTCATAAAATCTCTGGCTGTTACATTCTACCCCCCTTAAAATGAATTTCGCCCTCGAAATTCGTCGGGGTTATAAATGGTTTACTATTCGAAAGTTTCTTTAATAGAAACCCACATCGTAAAAAGGAATACCAAAACTTGGCTTTAAAAACTAAAGTATGAAATGTAACGATTACCCAAATAAACTAATCACTGGGTTTCCACATAGGTGAAAATATGGATATGGAAGAGAAATCTAACCATTATGTTCTGATGGAGAGTGGTAGAGAACATGGATATGGAAAATCCAGTAATCACAAATCCATAAATTTGTGACGATCTAAGGTACCATTTGATTCATCAGGTATAAGATCACTAGGACAACATTTTTGGTTTTCAAGATCATTTCCCTAAAGTTAAAAATTTGAATTAGAATAAATACTTTCTTTATTTTGGTACAATCTCACTGTTGTTCATGCCTTGAACAATTTCTACTTCATCTCTTAATTAAATGAAGTTGAATTTGTTATTCGTGAAGTGTTAGGAGATAATGTGATAGAATGACGGGTCATTCCATCTGTCTCAAACAAAAGGTTATCAAAAATTATATACATAAGTCGATCTATAGTGAAATTAATCATACATGGTTCTTAAAATAGACTTTATACTTCACATATCATACTGATTAATATAATAAAACTAGTTTCTACTAAACAGGGACTTCCTGTAGGCCAGTGGTAGGCGATAAAGGCCAGTCGCACTTTGGTTGTGGGTTCGATTCCCATAGCCTTGTCCGAAGCGATGGGCTGTCGCCCGTCCTGCAGGTTGTCATTTTTCTAAAACTACATTACTATAACATCCCATCAATAATATCGAAAAAAGAACTTCTATCCTTAAACAATAATATTTTATGTCCAACATAATCCATTCTAGTCTTTAGGCTTATCCATAATACTGCAGTCCACTTTCATAACATAGTGAAAATTATTACCAGAGATTTAATACTGTCGTTGATCCCCATATATCATAAGATATGTCTTGTTGGTCACATTCCAAACATTCAAAGGCCTTAATCATGTATTCTCTTGAAGAATGAATACCCATTGAACCTTAGTGAAAACATGAATGCAGTTAAAAGTTAACATTTTCCACATACCAAAATCCTCGGAATTCTATATACTCAAACCATGATATCACTTAGTCCTTATATCAATCATGAGCTCATGAATACTGTCAAGTATTTAATTTTCTCGTTTTCCCTTCATTATGCGCATATCATTCTTTTTCCAAAAATATCTGAATAACCTTTCATGGTTACTGGTATCATTCATCATACACTTTCAAAACATAAGGAAAGACAACAGTGTATCAATCCTTAGATGTCTCCTTATTCCATGAGATTACTTACACAACATTACACATGATAAACGTGTAATCATTCCACTACATTCTTAGACCATTGACCGAGCTTCAACATTTCTTTCATCTCACATATCATTTTGTAGTTTCTTCATCATCATCAACATAAATACTTCCCATACGACCATACTGATTCTCTTCATGAGACTTTCCCTTATGGAATTGGTTTACATAATGCCCGTACATTCCACATTTAAAGCATTTAACCATTGTTGATGTCGTAGCAATACCATTATCCTCGTCCATGGTGTTAACTGAACCTTTTCCTTTGCACTTACTTGCTTTGTGTCCTTCTTTTCCACACCCAAAGCATCTTCCAGTTCCTTTGAAACATTCTCCTTGATTCCTCTTCCCACATTATTTACATAGGGGAAATTGAACTTTCTTTCCTCTATGATCATCATGAAACTCCATCTTTATCTTATTATCCGAGTCATGAAACTTACCAAATTTTACTTTATTGATCATATTATGAGATTGCTGATTTGGCATAATAATGATGTTTGGACTTCCAAATCCCATTTCATTATGAAGAATATCATTCCATTGTCCATCATATCCTCCATTATCGTGAATCATCTTGTTTCCAGCCATTTTCTAAAACCCAAAAAAGAATAGTGTGAGAGGAAAAAATCATGCTAGGGAAAAGAACATAATAAAGGGGGAGTACCCTCAATATCTAACATCTTATGTTAAATTCTATGATCGTTACCATAGTTCTAGGACTGTATCCTATACCTATACTTATCCTTAGGGACATCCCTAGACATACCTTATAAATATCTATAGGGATCTCACTAAAGTTCTCGCATCCTAGTTTCCAAAGGTTGACTAAACCTTTCCTCTGATACCAACTGTAGAGACCCGAAGCATGACGTACATAGACTTTACATTACTTTTGCGGAATACTTAGTACATAACAAAAACACACACACACAAGGATCGTAATAGTTTAGTGTCTTTGGAAACTCAGAACGTAATCTTCTAATCGTGGTGAAAGATCTTCAAAATCTCCCATAAAGATCTTTCTTTTTTTTACCTAAAACCTTTCTTTATATCCTGGGGAAAATAAAACATAAAAGGGTGAGCTCAAATGCTCAGTAAGGGTAAACAAAAGAAATATCAATCACATCATATACATAAGAACATTAATTTTGGAAATCTTAACCTGCAAAAGAGATCATAATTTCATAACATGGGGTAAATCATGGTAGTGAAATGTAATCACAATAATCATAACATAAAACATGAAACTTTGTGGAATTCACACATAATCATAGAGAATAATTTCTTGTTAGTCAAGACTCATTGCCAAGACTATCTTAGTGGACAAAGTCCCTTTCTGAATCGAGTAACCCTCGTTTCAGTCATGTTTCACTGAACCGGTATAACCTACCGTTCTATCCCTGTCTATCTCATGAGATATAAAATCTTTACCCAATGCATTGGAGGGAGATATAGGTCCCACCCATCTCATAATGATACCATTCTTATGTGTGCCACATAATCATTAATCATACATCATGGCATAACACATGTAACAAAAATGGGATTCTTGGAACATCATGACATCATAAAACAAATCATATAAGGTAAATGACTTCATAAAAATAATTCCCTGAAGACATAATCAAATCAATTTAATAATAGGGATAAAAAAAGAACCCTATATTATCTTAGATGGAAAATAATTTTGATAAAACATTTGAACTCCATTCTTGAGGAAAATATCCTTTCTTCTTCAAAAACACTTTTCTTTTCTTAAAATGTCATACAATTATAAACTAAAAGAATTTGACTAAAAATAAACTTGAAAACTTGTAAAGGAAGCTTCTTGGAAATAATTTTTTAAAAATCCATTCTTGCCGTATAAGTTAAATAAAACATTCTTCGTACTTTTGTCGGAAAAGTCAAAAAAGTACCTCGTACGAAAAACGACAAAAGATTCCTTTCATATCTTTTACAACAAAAAAACTTACCGAAGGGTAAAATTGGATATAAACTTTTGTAGAAGGATGGAAATAATATTACATATTGAGGGAACATGGATGTGGATGATAAAATATACCCCAGTAATTACCAAAGTAAAAACAATCTCGGATAAAAGTGAGATTGTGATATTTCTCTTACCTTAGGTCCGATTTGCTTCGTATGTGTCCGAACCTCCTGTATAATGATTTAAATAATGTCATTGACTTATTAAAGAATCATATTCAATGTTATGATATCATATATGGTTCACTTATGACATTATATTACCCGTTCTTTTGTAAATTCCATGTTAAAGAAGCATTTTGGGTAAAATCGTTTCATTTATCGTAGGTGTTTTGACTTGTTGTTCTTGACATTATTATTACTTATATCATGATTTACTTACTTCCAGAATATAAAATATGATTTATATATCATATATATTCAGTATATATATATATATAATAGATAGATAAATGAAATAAAAAACATCGTTCATGGAGACGGTAGTCCGTACGTACGCATGAACGCTGTTTTCCTTTCCTTATTGTCTTGAATGGAAGTAAGTAGATGACATACATATATATATATATATATAAATCCAGTAGCTTTATAATGTCATATATTTCATTATTATTTCTTATATATACTTTATAATCATTCTTAAATGGTTAACATGGAGAATGAATCTCATCGCGTCGTGGAGACGGTAGTCCGTACGTACGCACGAGCGATGATATCATTTCCATAAATATTGAATTGAATTGGAGTGGATTATACATTATATCAGAATCAATATGATGTTGTAATAACTATGTATAGTTATTCTTTACACCATTATACCCATCCATGTAAGGTGGTGGTGGAAAATAGATTACACCACGGCGTGGAGACGGTATTCCGTACGTACGCACGCGCGGTGATTTCTTTTTCCGTAGGATGGATAGATGGTGAAATAGGGTTGTTTCATACATATAATAACATATCAGTATATGAGTGATACTAATGTTATTACTTCATAATGAAACAACCTATGAATAAGAAGTGGAAGAAGAAATAAAGATGAAAGAATTGGTAACGGTAATTACCTCTTCTTTGAAGCTCCTCTTTGATACCTCCTCTTAGGGCACTAAAATTGGTCTTTGAGGAAGACCAGAACCTCTAGGATGTTTCTAGGGAAGTGGAGAAAAGATTTTACCAGGGTTTGGCCGAGCTTGAGTGCTCAAATTTGTGTGAGGAGGAGGGGGAGGAGGTGTCCTTTTCTAAGGGAGGAGAGGGGCACCTTAGGAATACTTCAAAATATTATTTTATATTAAAGTCAAAATCGGTTTATAATGGTTCCAAATGGTCTTATTTCGAAGCTAAAGTGGGTATGGGTAGAAATCCTATCAACCAATAAGATTTAGACAAGTTTAGGGTATTATTTTAACCTTATCAATTAGATTTAACTCTAAGTTAAATAATTTAACTTTTACCGTGTCTTTTTGTTTTCTTTCACTATATGGTTAATACAATTACTATAACATGCCAAACTAACCCCAAATTGTTTATTACTAATACATATATCCTTATCTAAGTCATTTGGCTAAGACTTAGATTTTTTGGAAGAAAATAACAATTAATAATATAATATTTGATTTAAAAAATATTTTGTGTCAATTTTGACACTATTTGATATATGATTTTTGTGAAAGTCATAACAGAATTATATGTTCTGAAACAGTTGCTTAAAGCAAGACTAATATATCATAGTAACCTAGAAAATTATTGGAATTCATAAAAAGTCTCAAATTACATTTATTGTTTTGTTTATAACATCAATTATGTCAATATTTCATAAATAAGATAATTACTGCATCATATTTGTGTCATAAATAAATTAAATTATTTGATGTCTAAAAATTACAAATAAAATACCATTATGTATTAAATCTTTTTATCTTTATAATTAATATTTATAGTCGAATTTATCTTATGTATAACCCCATATTAAAAATGTTTTAGTAAATAAACTTTGATTTTAACTCTTTTAACCCTTCCTTAAATAATATAATAATAAATGTCCTAATCTAATCCAAGTGGGCCCAAATTGTCATATTTTATTCCTAAGTTTGTTTTTGATCGGATTTTACTTATCCAATAGAATTAGGACCTGTGTTAGGGTAATAATAATATCATTTTTACCCTTAATTACCCTATTTACTTTAAACCGTGGTAAAAAGTAAAAAGTTACTATTCTCAAAAAATTATTTTCATCTCATTGAACCACATTTTAGTCCTTCCATTCACAGAAGCAGTAAAATTAATTTTTATGCAAAATTCAGTTTTTAACCTACCACTTAGTGGTTTCACTATTCATCAAAAATTGAAAGTTTTCAGAAAAATGCCAAAATTTCATCCTAAGATATATTTCATATTCCAAATTCAAAAATGAAGTCTATTTTACCAAATTCATAACATAGAAATTGCATTAATTAATTTTATAATTAAATCCCGCTGTTAAAACAAATAGCGTGTTTTTAAGAAACAATATCTATCAAAAGATTGACACTTGAATATGTCTGGTTTAAATGTGAAAATACATCCAATGACCAAAATTGTATTAAATTGTAAAAATATATTCTAAATATACTTTATAACCACTCAAATTAATAATTTATCACTATTATTTATTTCAATTAAAAAAGTTGTTTTTAATTAAAATTTAGTAATTTTCACTATTCATCAGAATATGAAAGTTATCCGAAAAGTTCCAAAATTTCACCCTAAGCTAATTTTGATATTACGAATCCAAAAATGAATTCCATTTTGAAAAATAAAATTTAAAAATTTTCAAAAAGTGGTTATTACTATTCATAACAGCTAGTTTTAATAATATCTTAATAGCATATCGTTGTTTAGCGAAACTCGGTGTTGCGTACAACACACGCTATCGTGGAAGGTCGTGATTGCGTATAATTCAAGCCAGGTCAGAGATGTGTATTGTGAAAGCTCCTTTTGGTGTAGCGTATAACACAAGACATTAATAAAATTAAAAAGAATATTTTTCATAAAATTTCGGGCTGTTACAGTGCACGACACGGCTGGCCGCGGCTCGGCCGGTGGGCCGAGCGGTCCAAGGGGGGGCATGGCCCCCCGCTTTCCCGAACCGGCGGCGCCACCCTCCCAACCGGTCGGCCGAAGCCGGCTGGCCATCCCGACACAAGCGGCCCGCTCGGGTGGGCCGTGGTCCTGCTGCACGACAACTTTGGGTTTCGTAGCTCCTTCACCCAACCGACCGTCGAGCCTGTTGATTCGCCGCCAAAGCAGCCCACAGAGCATTGGCCATGGTCATCCGCATTGCGGCGCCCCTTGTGGCACTAAGGTCTTCTGTCGGTCCTATCGGCTATAGCTAGTCAGTTCTCCTTCGGCCAAGCGGCCCGTGGTTGCAGGCCAGGGTTCTTCCTCATGCGGCCGCTACCTTCGATCGTCGCCACTTCCCGTTGCAAATTAAAATGGAACGAGAACAAAAGAGGGTCTTTGGGACATGTTCATTCATCACACGCCCTCTGCATTAGGTGGTATCATATGTCCAAAGACAAACCATTACTTTTAATGTAGAACAAATAAAATTTTATCAATTAAAAATTGAACATAATCCCCCTACCTCGATCAAGGTTTGTTCATCATAGATGAGGGAAACGGTGTTGCTCCATCAACATAGGAGTAAGATCCGTCATCGTTGGCGAAATTCCCCGCGGCGGTGTCTCCACCTTTGACACGGAGGAAGAAGATGGTTGGAGAAGTTGTGGAGCATTCTTCACCGAGAGAGGACGATATTCTTTGCGGAAGAACGAAGCCCCTCTAATTCTCCAAAGGTTCCCCACCAAAATATTTGCTAACAAAATATATTGAAAGTGTTCTCCCAATTTTAGTGAATTGCCAATAAATTAAAAATAATTCAAAAGATATGTGCCAATTTAATTAATAAGGTTATCAATTACATTAGTTGGCTTCATTATTTTTGGGAGGTGGAGAGGCTCCACATTAAAAATGGAATTTGTAATAATAAATTTATGAGGAGTTAAATGGGGGTTTAAGGGAAGATGAAAACGCTAGGCTCGTGTGGGCCCCACCTCAAAAATATCCTCTCATGGGAGGTTATGTGGGTGCGGGCCCCACCTATAACTCCCCTTGGGAGGAAATAACCAACTTCCATAAATAAAATTGTGTTCCAAAAATTTTATTTATTTCATTCTAAATTCCCAAAAATTAACTCTTAACCTGCATAAAACGCAATTACGGTAAAGGTCTCATTAAGCAAATACTGGCGTTGCGAGTTCATCGGTGTCCTCGAATTTCAATTTTGAGCATCGGTTCAAAAGATAGAAAAACTCACACATATGTTTACTGAACATACCCGAACAAAATTTCTGAAATTGATTTCAGGTACAATGGGACTCAGAATCAAGTTCCGTCAGAAAGCACATACTCCTAAAATTCCAAAGTATTTACGAAAAAATATTCCTTGAAATTTCCATGTCTTTACAAATATTTTCATGTGAGGAAACCAATAAATATAATTAACAATAAATCTTATTTTATATAACATATATAATTATAATCCTGAATAAAAAGGGGTTTATAAATGAAAATTATCCAATGGTGTGTCAAATAGAAGGAATTCAATATAAACACTTACCTAGGTATTTTTTTAGATGAAATGATACATCGAATACGAGACATAGAATTTCTCATGTATAATCTATACAACCTAAAAACTAATAACAATAAGGTTTAAATAACCCTCACCTAGTGTTTTCCCACCATGGGATCCAGTAATGATTAATATGAAAGTGAAAAAAGAGGAAAATAGAACTTCATAGGGGTGGAAGAAGAAATAAGAGATTTACCTTAGAATATACACAAAATCAAGAAGGAACCACCTAATAGAAAAGGAAGGAGATGATTTTATTTGGAGGCCTTATCAAATGGTTTAGGTTGAGTGGGGATAGAATAAACAATCCATAGTGGATTATATTATATAGGGATAAAATTGGAAAGACCAAAAATAAATTTTTGTATAAGTTATATAGTTCAGATGCACTATTTAAAAAACTATATAAGAGACATAAGATATATTTGGAACCTCAACATGGTTTAACAAATAGTGTGATGACCATACACAATTTACTAAATATAATTTCATCCTATATAAGATTAACCCAAATAATTTCCCCTAAACTGACTCCAATTGTGTTCCATCATCTAAGAAAAATATTTAAAACATTTAAAAAATCAATCATGGGCAGGGATAATTAAAATTAAATTAATAATTAAATATCATATTATAAAACTTTGATGTTAGAGTGTGACACTTCTTCCCACAATGACACAATATATCCTTATAAATTCATCGAAAAATTATTAAATGATGAGAAAAAATACCTACTGATCTAATTATGGAATAATTTTTCCCCATATGAGAATCAATATTGTATTTAAAAAATGAAAATATTATTTCCCAAGATATATGTTCTATCAAAATCTAAATATACCAACTGATATATAAATAAATATAAAATAATTATCTATTAACTTGAAATATGAAGCATTAAATGTGAAAAATTCCAAATAAAACATAATACCTACAAGCAATGATTCCAGAAAAACCCACTACAAATCCAAAACTATTAGTAGAACCAACACCATGATAGCACAAAAAGATCATGAGATATGAATTGATTCAAAATAAATGAAATTTTAAGTTCCATGGGTAGGATCTATTAAATAAAAATATAATAAATATTAATTCAAATCATTATTGAAATATAATAAAATATGGAATGAAGCAGTCTGAAACAAGATCTATGTCATGTACCTCAAAAAATGATATAAATTGATATCAATGGAATGAAGATCATCTAATTGCACTTCAGGAAACACAAGATATAACACTAGATACCAAAGGCACCGGAATAAGAGATATCACAAGAAGATGTATACACATGGTTGTTTCTTTTCAAAATGGATGAGACCTACTACTGGTGTCACCACTATGTAAGGTTTCACCATAATATTGTGAAACGGATGAAGTTACACAATCATGGAAGAACAATTTTTCAATAAGGTCAACTATTACCAAGGATAGAATTAATACCATAGAAGAGAGACATTTAAATTTCCTAAAAAGAAAAAAATTTGGGACTCCCTCCAAAGATAATGATATTAGTGAAGAGAATATAACTATGATTAGGTTAGATAAAAACTGGTAATTCAGCTCATATGCATCATGTACAGAACTATAATCAGTTTCAGTAGTTGAAATACTTTCTATCATGTATACAATAGTCTTAGAGAAGTGATATTGACCACAAAAATTATGTGCAAGGAGTCACTTTGTAGAGACCCCCAAACCCAGGGTGATTAATGAGACATGATATACTTAACATTACATCATTACAAATTAAATAACATGTCTCATTACTACAGAAGATCACGAGGCTCGAGATTATGGGAAACCAGCTGCTTCTGATTAACTTCATAGGTATCAACCATGCCTGAAAATTTTTAACAAAATGTAGGGTGAGAAAAAATGCCCAGTGAGGGGTTTTAAAACATTTTTAGAAAATACTTTCTCAAAGAAGTTCTTTTGAAGAGAATAAAAAACTTTGCCAAAAAAACACTATCTCTTCTTAAAACATGAAATCCATCTTTCTTTGAAAACCACTTGCACAAAGAAGTACGTACTTGAAATGAGCTTTAATGTAAACATGATCAGAGTGCGCAATATAAGACAAATAAACAATCCATAATGTTTAAAACAAGGTTACTTTAATTCTAAAAGAATTCTATGGCTAAGCAAGGAAAACATGCATATCATGGTTCATGAGTAAACTGCAGATCATCTAACAGTTTACCATATGAAAAACAGTTCTTGTTACATAAAGTAAATCTTCATGATCTTGGGAGATTTCAACTAGGGTTTGTCCTGTTAGATGAACTAACACATGGTTAACCTTTATCATTACATGCAGAGGGAATGTTTAATACTGGACTTTGTCAAGACCTTTCGTCAAGACCGTAAAACATACTTAACAGGTCAAGGATCATTGCCCACCATGTTTCCTTAGCTCAAGCCAAGGATAACTGCCAAGGCCGTCGAACATGTTCATCTCATGAGACTCCTGCTTTACCCAATGCATTGGAGTGGTGTATAATTCCAGGCGCACCCGTCACATCATTCTTGTTGCGCTATATAATTCCGGGCGCACCCATCACATGTAAGTCCTATAAATCCCTCACATATCATGACAAGGACATACATTCATAGGGTTCCATACATTCATAATTAAACCCCATTTTCACATACGTATACATAACATGAAAACAGTTTAATCATTAAATACATTATGACATGCATGCTAAAGCTCCGTGCACATAAAAAGTTATCTTAACAATTAAAAACATTGATTTTAAGAAAATAAACATAACACTTAACATTACAAACATCAGAATACCCAATTAAAGCATGGTCGTTCATAAAATACACATATGATGATAAATGGATATCATAGGCGTTTAAAACAGGCAGTTGAGGTTACAATGGCAAAATCAAGTCCATCTTGGGGAAATCATGTATATAATTGTGTAAACTCTTTTATTATCACTTTAAAATAAACATGAGTACATACCTATGAATACATGTATGCATTTGTAAAAGTTCAAGGAGTCCATACTAACCATTTTCACATAACAAAAATCCTGATTTATCCAGAGTAGTGATAAATGAAAATTCTCAATTTCAAGAATGATTTTGAAATCAAACCAACCCATAAACTTCATCATGATATATTGTAATAAATTGAAAAACATGGACACTAAGTTCATATTAATGTATATACACATACGTGTATGTATATATATAACAATATACTTCATTCACTTGCATAATTTTACCTATTCATTCAATTACTCAAAATCTCCATTTTTTTATAGGCGAAAGGAAAAATCAGGGTAATAAACATTGAGGAAAGGTTGTATACTTGCGTTTATCATATTATAAATATGTGTATATAAATTTATATAAATACATACATATATAAACACAAGGTGTGAAAAGTAAGAACCTTCCCCCAAATAAAACAGATATTTCGAACCACCCCTAATTTTAGGGTTTCAAAAAGAGGTTGTCAAGATCGGTTCTAGAAATAGGTAAAACGGGTCAAAATAGGTTTATATGGTCCCATATATTCCTATACACATTTATATAACAAGTGTATATAACCATGTAAATCTTGTAAAAATGGGGTAAGAAACGATGAGGAGGATTCCCCCTTTACCCACTATTTGGTTCTTCAAGCTGAGAGAGATCTCAAATTCTGGGTTCGCACCAGGTTCACACATACCAGAAACGTATATATATCATGTATATATAAATATATATATATTTATATAAAACCGAATCTTGTCAAAACCCAACCGATATTAAAACAAGATTTTTACCTTGCTTGGATTGGAGGAGTGGGTGAGGCAAGAGGAACCGAACATATAAATCCAGAAGATATACATATATATATATCATGTTTATACATATATATATTAATATATAAACCGATGCTTTAACCGAAATTAAAAAAAACAGAACACGACCCTTACCATAGCTTGACGAGGAGGAGGAGGAGAACAGAGCAGCGACGACGTCTGGAGGTCGGAGAGGTCAAGAAGATCGGTGTAAAACACCCTGCTTCGGTGCAACTTGGGGTTTAAAAAAAAGAAGACGAAGACAAACATACTCCTCATGGAGTCGTCGACTGGACAGCTGAGGCCGAGTCGGTGCCAACTGGAGGAAAATAGGAGCCAATCGGGTCTACCTCATCGGCCTAGACGAAGAAGACGGCTGCCCTACACCTACTAGTTCAGCGGTACAAAGAGGAAGAAGAAAACGAGGGACGCGGGGAGAAGAAGAAACCGGAAAAAGAGCGGACGGTCGGGATTAAACTGCGATGATCGGACGGCCTATAAATGAGGCGGCTTTACAAGAGGTGGACGGCCGCGATCGGAGGAGGCTGGATCGGACGGCTGGGGGTGCGACGCAGTGAAAATAGGGAGGAAGAAATGCGGGTCTCCCCCCCCCCCTCTTTTCCGCGTTCCCCCTTTTTTTTAAAGCAATTTTTTTTATAACTATTATAAACTTTATTATTATTTATACTTCAATTATTTATAAACTTTATTATTTTAAGCATTGTCAAGATTCGTTATTGATCCTTTATATGTGGTTATTATTATATAAGCATCAATTATTTAACTTTTTTTTAATAAGGTGAGGACATTAAATAACTGTATCATTAAATATGTATTGAAGTAGAAATTACGCGACACAAGAAATGATAATTTTTGACATTATTTCAAAAAATGATAAAATTAACTTATATACATCTTTATTTATTTGCAACTCTAGAAGTTTAACATATATGTTCATGTATACATATATCAATATATTCCAAGGGTTTGCACATATTTATTCAGACTAAAAAAATAAAATAAAACCCAACAAGATTTCAGTAAAACAAAGCTTTGCTTGCTTAATTTAAATAAAATATTCATATTTAAGTGGAAAGATAGAATTTATTCCCACCATTTTGAATTATATATATATATATATAATATATCCTTATTATATAAAAAAAATCAGCGAAATTATTATTATTTATTTATTTTTCTGTTTTTGTTTTTTTACATCAAATATCATGCTTAATCT
The DNA here is from genome assembly GCA_963277665.1 of Viscum album. Lineage (NCBI taxonomy): Eukaryota > Viridiplantae > Streptophyta > Magnoliopsida > Santalales > Viscaceae > Viscum > Viscum album. The sequence goes on along the minus strand of OY728132.1, from coordinate 22,348,379 downwards.
TTTTGAACCTGTCGTGGGTATTAAATTCATTGTTCAATGGTTATAATTTGGAAATTAAAACTTTAAATGACAAAAAAACAGGAGAGAGACAACAGTTATATTTAAAACTGTTGGTGCTTAACGGTCAGATCGGGGTGCTTATAAAACGGGTCTGGTCTCGGGGTGTCCTTTACTCCATGTGACAGAAGGAGAAAAGGAAAGATGGTTCGTGTGATTCCCTTGGTGCTGAGCATGGTCGTGGTGGCCTCATCCATCCTCATGTTCCTTATGATGGACGCTCGAAACCACTACCGCATTCTCGGGCTCTTAGTAGTTTTAAGCGGTCTCCCCATCATTGTAATCGAGTTCTTAGTTGGGATTTTCGGTTAGTTTACCTTCTTGTTTGGTCAGTGGATGTTGTAGCCGAAAGGTTTCTTATTTGAATAAAAGGAATTTTTCATATATTTGATGCATTTTATTATTAATAACTTATTAGTTGATTGTTGGTTCACTTAACGAGTGACATTGAAATGAAAACTTGTCAAAATCAAAACAAAACATGGTTTTCTCGGGTTATTACATTACTTACCCCTACAAAGAATTGTTCCCTCAAAATTCTATAAAAAAAAGAAAAACTGAAAACCCCATACGTAAAACTCAACCGAAAAAGTGGATCTGGCTCGGTTAACGAGACACCAATGTTGGAACACAGCTCTTCCGTTTCCCTAGTCCAGATGCACCTCGAACAGTGCTCCTTGAACTCCTGTTCGTGTGTACTGCACATGGGCTTCCAAATGGAGGCTCGTGTGATGCAAAGATCAGAAACGTCTGAGTAGATAAACTCCTTGATGAATCTTCTGGCCACCTCATGCTCGAGGTAGTCGAGAGGGATGATGCGGTTGAGGAGACTGAGGTTCAAGACTTGGAACATGTAAGCTACACTGAGCTGGCCTTCCTGGGCGGCCACGAGGAAACACGCTCTGGCAGAAATGTTCTGTGCCAAAGTAAAACACTAGAAGAGGCCCTCAAAGTACGTTCCCCTTCGCCTATAGCAGGGGAGTTGAGCAGCGACGATGAGGTGAAAAACGCGATCATCCTCTTGACATAAGCGAAGGATCCCTGGACCGTTCGCTAAATCGAGCAAACGTTGGCAGGACCCTCGCAGGTGGAGAAATTATGGATAATCCACCATGCATGCCTTGATCAAGATGACTTCTACTAGCTCATCGGGTAGGGATGAGAAGTTCGTTTGACCAGCCATCTGAAAACAAACATCGAAGGGAAACTCTTAACAACAATGGTAAGGTGGAGACATGAAAGGAAACAAGAAAATTTCATTTATGAAAACGTTTTCACGGCAAAGTCTTAGTTTACAAGACGTACGCCACAAAGAGTGGAAAAAATTCCTAACTCTTCAAACCACACACAAGATAAACAGACAGGACTAAACTCATGGGAGCATTTATAACGCCTCCTGAGTTTAGCGTGAGGGGTGTGGATTCGGGAAACATCGGTGTACACTTCTTGCCTAAGAGACACATGGGTGGAATCATTTTCTAATGCTCCAAAGTCCATTAACTGGCCCTAGAATCCATAGTGCAAAATTTGGCACAGGTAAGCCACTCGGAGGTCTCTAGCAGTAGTAGTTTCTTGAAAGGGGTTATCTAGCATTGTTCCAAATTCTTTGCCAGTTGTAAACAATCGGAAGAGTCCTTCGTGATTCCTTCCCCGACGTGCATAAGAGGGAAATTGGGTCATCATCATTAGGAGATAATCCATCCCCAATCCCTGGTGGAGTCTAAGCACCCTAGATTAGTTTGACACATCATACAAGTGCTTACACGTCATGCGAGTTTGTGCATAGTTTAGAAAGTTCTTGTGACTAGCTAGAGATATAATGTTCTCTAGAGCCTCAGTTGGAAGTGACAAATGGTCGGTAGGTACATCAGTCATCTGAAAGTTATAACATTTTTACTTAGTTAGTCTTAGCAATATATTTATATCACCTGGTTTTCCAGAGTTTCCAGAACCCATCCTCTGATACCAATTGTAGCAACCCCCAAACCCAGGGTGCTTAATGAGACATGATATACTTAACATTACATCATTACAAATTAAATAACATGTCTCATTACTACAGAAGATCGCGAGGCTCAGGATTCTGGGAAACCAGCTGCTTCCGATTAACTTCATAGGTATCAACCATGCCTGAAAAATTTTAACAAAACGTAGGGTGAGAAAAAATGCCCATTAAGGGGTTTTAAAAAAAATTTAGAAAATACTTTCTCAAAGAAGTTCTTTTGAAGAGAATAAAACACTTTTCTAAAACAAAACACTATCTCTTCTTAAAACATGAAATCCATATTTCTTTGAAAACCACTTGCACAAAGAAGCACGTACTTGAAATGAGCTTTAATGTAAACATGATCAGAGTGCGCAATATAAGAAAAATAAACAATGCATAATGTTTAAAACAAGGTTACTTTAATTCTAAAATAATTCTATGTCTATGCAGGGAAAACATGTATATCATGTTTCATGAGTAAATGCAGATCATCTAATAGTTTACCATATGAAAACAGTTCTTGTTACATAATGTACAACTTCATGATCTTGGGAGCTTTCAACTAGGGGTTGTCCTGTTGGTTGAACTAGCCCCAGATTAACCTTTATCATTACATGCAGAGGGAATGTATAATACTGGACTTTGTCAAGACCTTTCATCAAGACCGTAAAACATACTTAACATGTCAAGGCTCACTGCCCACCCTGTTTCCTTAGCTCATGCCAAGGCTAACTGCCAAGGTCGTCGCACATGTTCATCTCATGAGACTCCTTCTTTACCCAATGCATTGGAGCACTGTATAATTCCGGGCGCACCCGTCACATCATTCTTGTTGCGCTATATAATTCCGGGCGCACCCGTCACATGTAATTCCTATACATCCCTCACATATCTTGACATGGTCATATATTCATATTGTTCCATACATTCATAATTAAACACCATTTTCACATACGTATACATAACATGAAAACAGTTTAATCATTAAAAACATTATGACATGCATGCTAAAGCTCCGTGCACATAAAAAGTTATCTTAACAATTGAAAACATGGATTTTAAGAAAATAAAAATACCACTTAACATTCCATACATCATAATACCAAATTAAAGCATGGCCGTTCATAACATACACATATGATGATAAATGGATATCATAGGCATTTAAAACAGGCAGTTGAGGTTACAATGTGCATAATCAAGTCCATCTTGAGGAAATCATGTATATAATTGTGTAAACTCTTTTATTATCACTTTAAATAAACATGAGTACATACCTATGAATACATGTATGCATTTTTAAAAGTTAAAGGAGTCCATACTAACCATTTTCACAAAACAAAAATCCTGATTTATCCAGAGCAGTGATAAATGAAAATTCTCAGTTTCAAGAATGATTTTGAAATCAAACCAACCCATAAACTTCATCATGATATATTGAAATAAATTTCTAAACATGGTCACTATGTTCATATTAATGTATATACACATATCTGTATGTATATATATAACAATATACTTCATTCACTTGCATAATTTTACCTATTCATTCAATTACTCAAAATCTCCATTTTTTATAGGCGAAAGGAAAAATCAGGGTTATAAACATTAAGGAAAGGTTGTATACTTGCGTTTATCATCTTATAAATATGTGTATATAAATGTATATAAATACATACATATATAAACACAAGGTGTAAAAAGTAAGAACCCGCCCCCAAATAAAACAGATCCTTCGAACCTTTACCTCAAATTTTAGGGTTTCACAAAGAGGTTGTCAAGATCGGTTCTAGGAATAGGTAAAATAGGTCAAAATAGGTTTATATGATCCCATATATTCCTATACACATTTATATAACAAGTTTATATAACCATTTAAATCTTATAAAAAAAATGGGTCAGAAAAGATGAGGAGGATTTCCCCTTTACCCACTATTCGGTTCTTCAAGCTGAGAGAGATCTCAAATTCTGGGTTCGCACCAGGTTCACACATACCAGGAACGTATATATATATTGTATATATAAATATAAACCTATTTATATAAAACTGAATCTTGTCAAAACCCAACCGATATTAAAACATGATTTTTACCTTGCTTGGATTGGAGGAGTGGGTGAGGCAAGAGGAACCGAACATATAAATCCAGAAGATATACATATATATATAATGTTTATACATATATATATTAATATATAAAGAGAAGCTTTAACCAAATTTAAGAAAAAACAGAACACGACCCTTACCTTAGCTCGACGAGGAGGAGGAGGAGAACGAAGCAGCGACGGCGTCTGGAGGTCGGAGAGGTCAGGAAGATCGGTGTAAAACACCCTGCTTCGGTGCAACTTTGGGTTTTAGAAAAAAGACAAAGACAAACAGACTCCTTGTGGAGTCTTCTACTGGACAGTCGAGGCCGAGTCGGTGCCAACTGGAGGAAAAGAGGAGATAACCGGGTCTACCTCACCGGCCTATACAAAGAAGACGGCTGCCCTACACCTACTGGATCAGCGGTGCAAAGAGGAAGAAGAAAATGAGGGATGCGGGGAGAAGAAGAAACCGGAAAAAGAGCGGACGGTCAGGATTAAACTGGGATGATCGGACGGCCTAGAAAAGATGCGGCTTTAAAAGAGGTGGACAGCCGCAATCAGAGGAGGCTGGATCAGACAACTGGGGGTACGACGCGGTCCAAATAGGGAGGAAGAAACGCGGGTCTCCCCCCCCCTTCCGTGTTCCCCCTTTTTTTAAAAGCAATTTTTTTATACCTATTATAAACTTTATTATTATTTATACTTCAATTATTTATAAACTTTATTGTTTTAAGCATGGTCAAGATCCATTGTGGATCCATTATATGTGGTTATTATTATATAAACTTCAATTATTTATCTTTTTTTAAGAAGGTGAGGACATTAAATAACTATATCATTAAATATTTATTGAAGTAGAAATTACGCGACATAAGAAACCATAATTTTTGACATTATTTCCAAAAATGATAAAATTAAATTATAAACATCTTTATTTATGTTCAACTCTAGAAGTTTAACATATATGTTCATGTATACATATATCAATATATTCCAAGGGTTTTCACATATTTATTTAGAATAAAAAAAACAAAATAAAACCCCACAAGATTTCAATAAAACAAAGATTTTCTTGATTAAGTTAAATAAAATATTCATATTTAAGTGGAAAGATAGCATTTATTCCCACCATTTTGAATTATATATATATATAATATATCCTTTTCATATAACAAAAATTCAGCTACATTATTATTATTTATTTATTTTTTTGTTGTTTTTTTACATAAAATATCATTCTTAATCTTTTTGAACATGCTGAGGGTATTAAATTCTAAGTTAAATGGTTATAATTTGGAAATTAATACTTTAAAAGACAACAAAACAGGAGAGAGCCAACGACTATGTTTATAACCGTTGGTGCTTAACGGTCAGATCAGGGTGCTTATAAAAAGTGTCTGGTCTCGGGGTGTCCTTTACTCTAAGTGGCCGAAGGAGAAAAAGAAAGATAGTTCGTGTGATCCCCTTGGTGCTGAGCACGGTCATGGTGTCTTCAGCCATCCTCATGTTCCTTATGATGGACACTCGAAACTCCTACCACATTCTTGGTCTCTTAGTAGTTTTAAGTGGTCTCCCCATCATTGTAATCAGGTTCTTAGTTGGGATTTTCGGTTAGTTTACCTTCTTATTTGGTCAGTGGATGTTGTAGCCGAAAGGTTACTTATTTGAATGAAAGGAATTTTTCATCTATTTGATGCATTTTATTATTTATACCTTATTAGTTGTTTGTTGGTTCACTTAACGAGTGACACTGAAAAGAAAACCTGTCAAAATCAAAACAAAACATGTTTTTCTCGGGTTGTAACACACTTACTAATTAAAGAGATGAATAGCATAATGATAATACTATCATAGATCACCTTGATCCTCTTGCTAATGTGTACCTTACTCATACTTCCTATAAAGTATTCAATCAATAACTCAAACCAAATAGACTAAAATATCTACCCAATATACGCAACCCTACCAATGATAACTTCATCGTCATGTCCCTATTATATACTCCCTAATTGAAATCCATGACAAGAAAGGTGAATTTTTAAATATGGTATGGGTGAAGACTCCATTCAAGGAATAGAGTAACTATTGATCCCTTAATATCGATATTAAGATATTAAGACACATGTAAGAAACATATTTGATTAAACCACATTATTTAGATATTGAGATCAGAAAATAAATAGCGGATATAGTCAAATTGCGAGGAAAATTTCTCCAAGAAACATCCCTTTAGATAAACATTCCATGAATCACTAAAACCATCAAAGGTTGTTCATTCTAATGACAAAAAATATAAAAGTCCCTCAAAAACCACTTTATGAAAGAGTAATAAAAACCAAACAAAACCTAAATGATATCTTAAAACCATTGTTCAGAAAACATGTATATAACATAAAAATCATCATTTTACCCAAAAACATATAAGGGGGATTATAATGTCCTTTTAATAAAAAAAATTACACTTGGAAAACTCTATCTTTTATTGGGATGTAATTTTGAAAAATAGTTTTCTATAAAAATAAAAAATATGAACACCTAGAAAACACCTTGTACTAGTTAAAAATAAATTAGAATAAACAAATTCTACACTAAATGTAACTCCCCGACCTAAGAATCCCAGAGTCGGTGCATTATTTTAATACATTTGCATGATTACAAGGAATCAAGTCCCGAAGGACCGATCAGTTTAGTATTCATTGAAAATAGATTACATAAATGATGTTCAACATTACAACGTGAAAAGAAAAACATCAGTAATTTATTCCATTAGAAATGTTCAAGCCTCCAAGATTATGCCTGCAAGTCACTCATAACTAATTTCTTCATATCCTGGATAAATAAAAGATAAGGAAGGGGTGAACTGAGATGCTTAGTAAGGGTAAATAATTTAGTTGAAGCTATAAACTTTTAACTCAAGATTTGTAATAAAAACAACATCCTTTCAAACATAAACATTAACATAATATGGAAAAAATAAATCGAGCATTACCATATAAACATGCACATGGATATTCTACTAGTCGAATAGTCAGATGTAATAAATAATTTTATAATAAGGGAATGTATAGTACCAAACTTTAATTTCTGTTTCAAGGTATCATTCCAGGACCTATGGGATTACTATAACCAGACCCAAACCCAGAGAGCCTTTGTAACTAGACTCCATCTTAGAGAGCCTCTATAACCGGGCTCCGACCCAAAGAGCCTCTGTAACCAGACTCCGTCCCGAACAGCCTCTATAACTGGACTCCATCCCGGAGGGTTTGCTGTAACCAGACTGTAACGCCCCGACCCCAGCTACCCAGAGTCGGTGCATTACTTCGTAACATTGGCATTATCACAAGAAAGATCAAATCCCGAAAGACCGATTAGTTTAGTAGCCTTGGTAACACTAGATATATTCATAAGTTTTACATTACATCATAAAATGAAAACTACTACAACAACATAATGTTTCCAACGTCCACACTATAAACCCCTCATAATATCCCTGCAAGTCAATCATAATTTACTTCTTCACTACCTGGGAAAAATAAAACATAGAAAAGGGGTGAGCTCAAATGCCCAGTAAGGATAACAATATAGCGGAACATTCAAAATAAGCATAAACATTTAAGGCAATGTATAACTAAAACAAAAGCCTTTTAAACATGAACTTTAAACATGGTATGGAATAAATAAAATTAAATAATGCCATTTACTTATTCACATGGATATTCTACTAATAGAATAATCACATGCAAAAATCAATAACCACTTTCATAATGTTGGAATGCATAATGATAAACGTTAATTTCTTTGTCTAGGCCTCATCCCAAGACCTAGGGGTTACTTCTAACCGGAACCCAACCCGGAGTGCCTCTAATAACCGGACACCAACCCGGAGTGCCTCTAATAACCGGACACCAACCCGGAGTGCCTCTAATAACCGGACACCAACCCGGAGGGCATACTTTTACCAGTCCCTAACCTGGAGGGCTTACATTAACCAGTCCCCAACCTGGAGGGCTTACTTTTACCGGTCCCCAACCCGGAACATACTTGTTTAGCACATTCATCTGAAGAAAAGTTTGAAATATAACATAAACATTCGGGTTAAAACTAGCATACGAAATGTCAATAGTTTCACCATAAACTATGAATGGTATAAAATAGCACATCCACATTCAAACATATCACAAAACCTTCAATACAATATAGAAGTTTTGTATTGTAATAAATCAACTTCAAATATTCTTAAAATCCATCAAAGGATGTTGACATAGATGAAATCAAAATTCTTTTAAAAGAAGTATCTCCTTTTATTTTGAAATCATTTAAGATCCATATAAAATAAAACATTTTCTTTGAAAATATTCTTATAAGCTTGTAAGGAAAGATTCGACGATTTTATAACGGCGGAAAATAACCGCACCCGCCGTATAAGTTAAAAAAACATTCTTACCTCAATTCTGTCGAAAAGGTTAAAAAGGACCTTGTTTTGAAAACGACGGAAAGATTCCTTTATAAATCTCTTATAAAAAGTCAAACAAGGGTATAAATGACTTTAACCCATATTCTTGTAAATAGTAAAAATGTTTTGAAATACATTTCGAAGAAACATGGATGTGGATGATAAAGAGATCCCAGTAGATTATTACGTATAATACAACCTCGAATAATGAAGAGATTGTGAAATAACCCTTACCTTGTACTTTTCCTTGGTTGTGGTAGGTTAACCTCCTGTATAATGGTAAAATAGTTGTTATTAAATTATACAAGAGTCATATATATTAATATGATATCATATATGATCTTTTAACATTGATTTGTTAATAATATCTTAGAATTATCGTCGTTTCGGGAGTTAACTTACTCATTTTATTTTATATGTTTTGTTACATAAGCCATGGTTGTTGTATCTTATTCATATCCAGAATGATATACAGTCCTTAAACATCATTTTTAAATCATCAAATGATAATTATACTTGAATGGATACGATGGAGAATGAATCTCATCACGTTCGTGGAGACGGTAGTCCGTACGTACGCACGAGCGACAATATCATTCTTTTGATATTAAAATAATATATAAATGGATGGTATATCATATATAAAGAATCATTAACATGTTATATTTATTATTTACATGAGTTACACATCATTATTATACCCATCCAAATAATATTATATTGAATAACAATTACACCACGACGTGGAGACGGTAAGCCGTACGTACGCACGTATGGTGACATGTTATTCAAAGGGTGGATAGAATACTGAATATGATTGTACCATATTTATAATAACATCACAGTATATGTGAGATACTGGAGTTATTATTTTAGAATGGTAATAACAAAGGAAGAAGAAGTGGAAGAAGAAATGAACTTAGAAAAGGGTGGTGAAATCATTACCTCTTCTTCGGGTTCTTCCTTTTGATTTGATCAAAAGGGCTCCTTAGGTTGGCTTTCTGATCAAACTAAGGCCTCTAGGTTGTAGTGAGGGATGTTGGGAGAGTATTTGGGCAGAGTTTGGCCGAACCAAAAGGCTTTTAATGTGTGAAGAAATGAGAAGGAGGAGTGCCCTTTTATAAGAGGGGTGAGGGGCACCTTTGGAAAAGTTAGAAATATTAATTTATAATAAATTCATATTCGGTTTACAAAGGCTCCAAAGTTGACTATTCAAAGGATGAGGTGGGGATAGGTCGAAAACAACTCATCCAATATAATTTAGACAGGTTTGGGTACTTATATTAACCTTATCTTTAAGTATTAACTCTAAGTTAATTAGTTTCACTTTTACAATGTCTCTTTGCATTTTTATATAATATGGTTAATAAACTTACTATATACATCCAAGAGACCCCCAAGTGGTCCATTTATGATTAAACTATCATAATATAAGTCTCTTGGCCGAACCTTAGATTTTTAGGAATTTAATATCAATTAATAATATAATATTTGTTTTAAGAACTCTTTTATGTCAATTTTGACACTATTCAATAGTTGATTTTTGTGAAACTCATAACAGATTGATTACTTCGAACAAAGTCCATTAAATCAATCCTAATATATCATATTAGCCTAGAAAATTAGTTTAATTCATTAAAAGTTTCATATTATATTTATTTGGGTATTTATAATATCAATTATTTTAATTTTTCACTATTATAGTAATTACTGCATCATCATTGTGTCATAAATAAAATAACTTATTAAATGTCTAAAAATTATAAATAAAATATCATTATGTAGGAAATCTTTTTATCTTTCTAATGAATATTTATAATCGAAAATCCAACATGTATAACCCTATGTAAAAATTGTTGTTCAAAAAGATATATGCTTGTGTCATTTTTGTATTCATTTTGACTTAATTAAAATAAAGTGTCATTATCACTTACAAGTGGATCCATGGGGTCCCAAAATAGACCCAAAGATGCCCATGGTCGACCATGTATCATACAATAGGGTTAAGACACGTTTTAGGGTAATTTAGTATTATTATAATATTATTTTTTTACCCTTATTTACCGGATTTACCCATAACCATGGTAAATAAAATATTTACCGCAGTAATTATTCAAAATGTCTAAAAATAAAAGTTACCTATTTACACAATTTGAACATCCTGATTCCAAATATGGAATCCATTTTTCTAAATTCAATACACAGAAGTGGCAGAAATTAATTTAAAATTAATTCCCGCTGTCAAAACAAAAAGCGTGTTTTTAAGAGATAATAACTATCAAAAGATTGACACTTGTTTATGTTCGGTTTAATTGTAAAATTATGTCCAATGACCAACATTATATTAAGTGGTAAAAATATATTCTAAATATACTTTAAAACCACTCAAATTAATAATTTATCACTATTAATTATTTTGATTAAAAAAGTTGTTTTTAATTAAAATTTAGTAATTTTCACTATTCATCAAAATATTAAAGTTATCCGAAAAGTACCAAAATTTCACCTTAGGCTAAATTTGATATTCCAAATCCAAAAATGAAGTCAATTTTTAAAAATAAAATATATATAATTTCAAAAATTAGGTATTACTATTCATAACGGCTAGTTTGATCGGTTGTGGTACGTGTTAAAACACGAAGTTTCGTACAACACACGCTACTGTTTTATTCAAAGGAAAGCGTACCGTGGAAGCTTGGGATGTTTCATTTTAAATTTTTTGATGTCCCCATTTAGTCAAAAAGTTTAAAATATTGTATTTAAAAAGGTTTCACTATTAAATGTTGATAAAAGTGCAATACTGAAAATAAATCTGTTCTTGCATTATGACTAAGAAACTCATAATGTGGATTCTAAAATTATAAGGATTATATAAAGTTTAAAATTTAGTTAATACTATTCATGACCTCTTTTAATGGCCTTTTTTTGTAAGTCAAGGTGTGATTGAACTCGGTGTTGCGTGTAGTACAAGTTATTGAATTATTTTGAAGAAATAACACATTATGAATTCTTGGGGTGTTACATTCTCCCCTCCTTCAATAAATTGCGTCCTCGCAATTTGAAATTGTTCTTAGAAAATAAAAGGTTGAAAATAGAAAATATATTTGTGGAAAAACACACATCGGAAATTGGGTTACTAAAATTTAGTCTTAATATGAGGAAAAGAGAAATGAAAGGGTCACCACCAAATTATGATCTCGATTAGGAGAACATTGGTGGAAATTAGAGACATATAATTGGAGGAAAAACGTAAATATTTATAGGTAGTGATTGAGGTCATCAATCACAAACAAGTATAAAATTGAGGTCCTTAAACTCATCAATCTATGATGATTTGAAATACCATTGGTTCAACAAAACATAGAATATTGGGATGACACATTTTTGACGTTTCAAAATATCTTAGTTGAAATCCCACATCGAAAAATGAATTAATGAGGCCTCTATTTAAAATAAAGAGTGGAAAGTATGAAGATTACCGAAAATAACACATACTAGGGTTCCATGTAGGAAAATATGGATATGGAGGAGAAATCTAACCATCAATTGTCTGATGGAGAGTGGTAGAGAACATGGCTATGAAAATGCCAACAATCCCAAAGCCATAAATTAGTGATGATTTAAGGTATCATCTAGGACAACATTTTTGTTCTAAGTTCCTTTTCTTAACGTTGTGGAATTTATTTATGAGATTGGCTTAGATCATAAGGAGGTATACAAACTTTATAATTATAGTTTTATCCATTAATAAATTTCTACCACAAACTCATCTTTCACTCTAAGAGATAATAGAACGTAAAAAAAAATTTATACAGGGTTCCAAAATAAATGAATTTATAATTCATATACCAGATCTTTTAATAAAAACTAAATTATTTAATCCAGGACATCTCGTGGGCCAGTGGTAGGTGATACACCCTTGTCGCCCTTCAGTTGCGGGTTCAAGTCTCGCAGCCTTGCCGGACGCGACGGGTTACCGCCCAACCTCCGGGTTTTCCTTTTATGGTAATCCAAAATAATCCAAACTAGAACTATCCAAAATACTTCTATCCAGACTCACAGTCCAACATTTTTAAGTAAGGTAAACATAATGTAGAACCTTTTTACCCCGTAATATCATATGAATACCTTCATCATGTATTCTTTTAATACACTGAAACATCCTGAATTACCATATTCCTTATTGATTACATTCATGCTCCCTTATTCCATATAGAAAGATGGATATACTTCATTAATCCAAAAATGTTTTAAACCCCAAAAATGATGGAATATACAAATCATTAATCAGTTCGAAGGTAGTCAAGAATATCCAATATAATTTATCCAAAACAATCATGTATTATTCCAAAATCACTACTTCGGTATCAGAACTATATTATGGTTTATCATTCTCTCAACCATATATTTTCCAAAAATTTATCCTGCTATTGAGTCACTTTTCTTTGTTCCACATAATCTCAAGTCCTTAATGAAATAGTACTGCAGTACAATCCTTATATACTCCATAATTATTATAACAAGTACATTGTTGATACAACACTCAATTGAAATAATCAACATAAGAACTCTAATCATTCCTCCTCATCTGTGGTAGTATCATAACTTTATTATTATCCAATAGCATCATTTGCGGCATAGTCTGATGACTGGGACATAGGTTCGCATAGTGTCCAAACTCCTTGCAAATGAAGCATTGTACATTTGAGACCATTTTCTCACCCTTGCAGTCACGTACTTTGTGCCCTTTTCCTCCACACTTATAACAAACTCTCATTCCTTTCAGGCAAGTTCCAGGGTGTTTCTTTCCACAGTTACCACATATGGGAAAATTATTCTTTTCCCTCTTCCCTTTATCCATCTTTCTCTCTTCCAGCCTTTTCTTCTCTTGCTTCCCTTCAAAGGAATAGGACTCAGTAAAATCTTTACTTATCTTATCAACACATGATATTATTTCTTCATATGATGATAATACATGGGTGACTATTTCTCTTATAAATTCTAGCTTAAGACCATGAAAGATATGATCCTTCCTTCTCTTTGAATCATGTGTATTTCTGGAGTTCTCATTCCTTCTACTGGGCGCCATTTCTAAACAATGGCATAAACTAGATCAGTTTATGAATCAAAATACATAATCCCATACTTATAAAACACTTAACATAAATTGAACTATTTATGGATATAATCCATAATCATAATAATGTTTTCTTTGAGGAAGTATATACTCATAATCCCTTCAAAATGATTTGTAAAGAAAATGAGAGTTATCCTAAGCATATCCCCCGGGAGTGTCGTAACCAAGAGTGCAGCAAGGCCCGTTGTCGTGCACCAGTTCTCGTTCGAGTCTAGCTCAAAGCGGTGTTTTTGGGTTTTACCCCTAGGTACATCTGTGCCAGAGCCGCCTCTACCTGCTCGTATCCAGACAGGGATGTATTGCTCAGAAAACTCACAAAATCTCTACAATACCAAAATTCTAGGAAGTTCTTCTATACTAATCCTCAAAGTTCATCTTAGGTCTACGTGCTCTAATCAGAGTTTATCTAAATCTAGTTTCCAAGGTTTGTACTAAACTTCCTCTGATACCAACTGTAACGCCCCGACCCCAGCTACCCAGAGTCGGTGCATTACTTCGTAACATTGGCATGATCACAAGAAAGATCAAATCCCGAAAGACCGATTAGTTTAGTAGCCTTGGTAACACTAGATATATTCATAAGTTTTACATTACATCATAAAATGAAAACTACTACAACAACATAATGTTTCCAACGTCCACACTATAAACCCCTCATAATATCCCTGCAAGTCAATCATAATTTACTTCTTCACTACCTGGGAAAAATAAAACATAGAAAAGGGGTGAGCTCAAATGCCCAGTAAGGATAACAATATAGCGGAACATTCAAAATAAGCATAAACATTTAAGGCAATGTATAACTAAAACAAAAGCCTTTTAAACATGAACTTTAAACATGGTATGGAATAAATAAAATTAAATAATGCCATTTACTTATTCACATGGATATTCTACTAATCGAATAATCACATGAAAAAATCAATAACCACTTTCATAATGTTGGAATGCATAATGCTAAACGTTAATTTCTTTGTCTAGGCCTCATCCCAAGACCTAGGGGTTACTTCTAACCGGAACCCAACCCGGAGTGCCTCTAATAACCGGACACCAACCCGGAGTGCCTCTAATAACCGGACACCAACCCGGAGTGCCTCTAATAACCGGACACCAACCCGGAGGGCATACTTTTACCAGTCCCTAACCTGGAGGGCTTACATTAACCATTCCCCAACCTGGAGGGCTTACTTTTACCGGTCCCCAACCCGGAACATACTTGTTTAGCCAATTCATCTGAAGAAAAGTTTGAAATATAACATAAACATTCGGGTTAAAACTAGCATAAGAAATGTCAATAGTTTCACCATAAACTATGAATGGTATAAAATAGCACATCCACATTCAAACATATCACAAAACCTTCAATACAATATAGAAGTTTTGTATTATAATAAATCAACTTCAAATATTCTTAAAATCCATCAAAGGATGTTGACATAGATGAAATCAAAATTCTTTTAAAAGAAGTATCTCCTTTTATTTTGAAATCATTTAAGATCCATATAAAATAAAACATTTTCTTTGAAAATATTCTTATAAGCTTGTAAGGAAAGATTCGACGATTTTATAACGGCGGAAAATAACCGCACCCGCCGTATAAGTTAAAAAAACATTCTTACCTCAATTCTGTCGAAAAGGTTAAAAAGGACCTTGTTTTGAAAACGACGGAAAGATTCCTTTATAAATCTCTTATAAAAAGTCAAACAAGGGTATAAATGACTTTAACCCATATTCTTGTAAATAGTAAAAATGTTTTGAAATACATTTCGAAGAAACATGGATGTGGATGATAAAGAGATCCCAGTAGATTATTACGTATAATACAACCTCGGATAATGAAGAGATTGTGAAATAACCCTTACCTTGTACTTTTCCTTGGTTGTGGTAGGTTAACCTCCTGTATAATGGTAAAATAGTTGTTATTAAATTATACAAGAATCATATATATTAATATGATATCATATATGATCTTTTAACATTGATTTGTTAATAATATCTTAGAATTATCGTCGTTTCGGGAGTTAACTTACTCATTTTATTTTATATGTTTTGTTACATAAGCCATGGTTGTTGTATCTTATTCATATCCAGAATGATATACAGTCCTTAAACATCATTTTTAAATCATCAAATGATAATTATACTTGAATGGATACGATGGAGAATGAATCTCATCACGTTCGTGGAGACGGTAGTCCGTACGTACGCACGAGCGACAATATCATTCTTTTGATATTAAAATAATATATAAATGGATGGTATATCATATATAAAGAATCATTAACATGTTATATTTATTATTTACATGAGTTACACATCATTATTATACCCATCCAAATAATATTATATTGAATAACAATTACACCACGACGTGGAGACGGTAAGCCGTACGTACGCACGTATGGTGACATGTTATTCAAAGGGTGGATAGAATACTGAATATGATTGTACCATATTTATAATAACATCACAGTATATGTGAGATACTGGAGTTATTATTTTAGAATGGTAATAACAAAGGAAGAAGAAGTGGAAGAAGAAATGAACTTAGAAAAGGGTGGTGAAATCATTACCTCTTCTTCGGGTTCTTCCTTTTGATTTGATCAAAAGGGCTCCTTAGGTTGGATTTCTGATCAAACTAAGGCCTCTACGTTGTAGTGAGGGATGTTGGGAGAGTATTTGGGCAGAGTTTGGCCGAACCAAAAGGCTTTTAAGGTGTGAAGAAATGAGAAGGAGGAGTGCCCTTTTATAAGAGGGGTGAGGGGCACCTTTGGAAAAGTTAGAAATATTAATTTATAATAAATTCATATTCGGTTTACAAAGGCTCAAAAGTTTACTATTCAAAGGATGAGGTGGGGATAGGTCGAAAACAACTCATCCAATAGAATTTAGACAGGTTTGGGTACTTATATTAACCTTATCTTTAAGTATTAACTCTAAGTTAATTAGTTTCACTTTTACAATGTCTCTTTGCATTTTTATATAATATGGTTAATAAACTTACTATATACATCCAAGAGACCCCCAAGTGGTCCATTAATGATTAAACTATCATAATATAAGTCTCTTGGCCGAACCTTAGATTTTTAGGAATTTAATATCAATTAATAATATAATATTTGTTTTAAGAACTCTTTTATGTCAATTTTGACACTATTCAATAGTTGATTTTTGTGAAACTCATAACAGATTGATTACTTCGAACAAAGTCCATTAAATCAATCCTAATATATCATATTAGCCTAGAAAATTAGTTTAATTCATTAAAAGTTTCATATTATATTTATTTGGGTATTTATAATATCAATTATTTTAATTTTTCACTATTATAGTAATTACTGCATCATCATTGTGTCATAAATAAAATAACTTATTAAATGTCTAAAAATTATAAATAAAATATCATTATGTAGGAAATCTTTTTATCTTTCTAATGAATATTTATAATCGAAAATACAACATGTATAACCCTATGTAAAAATTGTTGTTCTATAAGATATATGCTTGTATCATTTTTGTATTCATTTTGACTTAATTAAAATAAAGTGTCATTATCACTTACAAGTGGATCCATGGGGTCCCAAAATAGACCCAAAGATGCCCATGGTCGACCATGTATCATCCAATAGGGTTAAGACACGTTTTAGGGTAATTTAGTATTATTATAATATTATTTGTTTACCCTTATTTACCGGATTTACCCATAACCATGGTAAATAAAATATTTACCGCAGTAATTATTCAAAATGTCTAAAAATAAAAGTTACCTATTTATACAATTTGAACATCCTGATTCCAAATATGGAATCCATTTTTCTAAATTCAATACACAGAAGTGACAGAAATTAATTTAAAATTAATTCCCGCTGTCAAAACAAAGAGCGTGTTTTTAAGAGATAATAACTATCAAAAGATTGACACTTGTTTATGTTCGGTTTAATTGTAAAATTATGTCCAATGACCAACATTATATTAAGTGGTAAAAATATATTCTAAATATACTTTAAAACCACTCAAATTAATAATTTATCACTATTAATTATTTTGATTAAAAAAGTTGTTTTTAATTAAAATTTAGTAATTTTCACTATTCATCAAAATATTAAAGTTATCCGAAAAGTACCAAAATTTCACCTTAGGCTAAATTTGATATTCCGAATCCAAAAATGAAGTCCATTTTTAAAAATAAAATATATATAATTTCAAAAATTAGGTATTACTATTCATAACGGCTAGTTTGATCGGTTGTGGTACGTGTTAAAACACGAAGTTACGTACAACACACGCTACTGTTTTATTCAAAGGAAATCGTACCGTGGAAGCTTGGGATGTTTCATTTTAAATTTTTTGATGTCCCCATTTAGTCAAAAAGTTTAAAATATTGTATTTAAAAAGGTTTCACTATTAAATGTTGATAAAAGTGCAATACTGAAAATGAACCTGTTCTTGCATTATGACTAAGAAACTCATAATGTGGATTCTAAAATTATAAGGATTATATAAAGTTTAAAATTTAGTTAATACTATTCATGACCTCTTTTAATGGCCTTTTTTTGTAAGTCAATGTGTGATTGAACTCGGTGTTGCGTGTAGTACAAGTTATTGAATTATTTTGAAGAAATAACACATTATGAATTCTTGGGGTGTTACACAGACCCCAACCCAGAGGGCTTACTTTTACCAGTCCCCAACCAGGAGGGCTTACTTTTACTGGTCCCCAACCCGAAGCATACTATTCCAACACATTCATCTTAAGAAGAGGTTGAAATATAACATAAACATTTGTATTAAAACTAGAAAACAAAATGTCAATAGTTTAACCATAAACCATGAATGGAATAAAAATTATTCATCCATAGTCAAACATATCACTAAACCTTAAATACAATATTGAAGATTTGTATCATAATAAATTAACTTCAAACAGGTGTAAAATGTATCAAAGGATGTTTACATTGATGAAATCAAAACTATCTGAGAGAAATATCTCTTTCTATTATGAAATAATTTAAGAGTCACATAATTATAAAGAAAACATTTAATTTGAAATTTTTCTTATAAGCTTTTAAGGGAAGCTTCAACGATGTTATAATGACGTAAAATAGCCGCACCCGTCATATAAGTTAAAAAAATACATTCCTACCTTAATTTTGTCAAAAAGGTTATAAAGTACCTTATTTGGAAAATAATGGGAAGATTCCTTTCAAAAGATGTAAGGTAAAATATGAGTATAAATGAATTTAACCCATTTTCTAGTAAATAGTAAAAATGTTTTTAAAAACTTTTCTAAGAAACATGGATGTGGATGATAAAGAGATCCCAGAAGATAAATACGTATAAACAACCTCAGTTAATGAAAAGATTTAGAAATTAACCATTAACATGTACTTCTCCTTGGTCGATGGTAGGTTAACCATCGGTATAATGGTGAAATAATTGTTATTAAATTATAAAATAATCATATACATTAATATGATATCATATATGATCTCTTAACATTTCTTTGTTAATATTATTTTATTATTATCGTTGTTTTGGGTGTTAACCGATTTTTTTTCCTATATATTATTTGTTTTGTGAGACATATTTGTTATGGATGGGATGTATCTTATTTAAATACATAATCATATAAAGTCTATAAACATTTTTTAATCTAATGAAAATTAGTCTTGAATGGATACGATGGGGAATGAATCTCATCGCGTTCGTGGAGACGGTAATTCGTACGTACGCACGAGCGACAATATCATTATTTTGATATTAAAATGATATATAATCGGAGGGTATATCATATATAAAGAATCAGTATCATATTATATTTATTATTTAAATCAATTATACATCATTATTATACCCATCCAATTAATAATGTATTGAATAACAATTACACCACGACGTGGAGACGGTAAGACGTACTTACTCATGTATGGTGACATGTCATTCAAATGATGGATTGAATATTGAAAATGTGTGTACCATATTCAGAATAACATATATGTATATAGAAGATACTGGATTTATTATTTTATACTGGAAACAACAAATAAAAAGGATGTGGAGGAAGAAAGGAACTTGAAAAAGGTGATGGAATATTTACCACTTCTTTGGGTTCTTCCTTTTGATTTGATCAAAAGGGATCCATAGGATGGATTTATGACTAAAGGGAGGCCTCTAGGATTAAGGTAGGATAGTTTAGAAGGTATTTGGGTAGAGGTTGGCTGATCCAAATGGCTTTGATTGTGTGAAGTAGAGAGAAGGGGGAGTGCACTTTTATAAGAGGGGTGAGGGGAACCTTAGGAAAAGGTAGAAATATTATTTTATAATAAAATAATTCTCGGTTTCTAATGGCTCAAAAATTAATTATTTAAAGGATAAGGTGCGGATAGGTCTAAAAACACTCAAAAAATAGGTTTTAGATAGGTTTGGGTCACTATATTAACCTTATAATTTAGATTTAACACTTAGTTAAATAGATTGACATTTTCTATGTCTCATTGTAATTTTAAATTATATGGTTAATAAACTTACTATATACATCCAAGATAACCCCAAGTGGTCATTTAATGATACACCTATCATTATTTATGTCTTTTGGCAGATGATTAGATTTTTAGGAATAGAATATCAATTAATAATATAATTTTTTTTTTCAAAACGCTTTTATGTCAATTTTGACACTGTTTGGTAATTTGATTTTTCGAAATTCATAACAACATTATTACTTAAAATGAAATTCATATTACCAACCCTAACATGTCATAGTAACTTATAAAGCTAGTGTAATTCATAGAAAGTCTCAAACTACATTTATTTGGATATTTATAATATCATTTATTTTAATATTTCATTAATTGGGGAATTAATGCATCATCATTGTGTCATAAATAAATTAAATTATTTAATGTCTAAAAATATAAATAAAATACCAATATATAGGAAATATTTTTACCTTTCTAATTTATATTTATAGTTGAATTTATCTTATGTATAACCATATATTAAAAATATTTTTGTTATTAAACATTGATTTTAACTCTTTTAACTCTTCCTTAAATAAAATAATAATAAGTGTCCTAATTTAATCCAAGATGTCCAAAGAGGTTCATATTTTATTCATAAGGTTGTTTTTTTGTCGAATTATACTTATCCAATAGAATTAGGACATCTGTTAACAATAACATTTTTACCCTTAAAAACCTATTTACTTTTATCTTTGGTAAATAAAAGTAAAAAGTTACTATTCTCTAAAAATTATTTTCATCTTATTGAACCACATTTTTTACTCATATCAAACATGCCTCTCGGATTTTTAAAATTCCACTCATAGAAGTTGTAAAATTATGTTTTATGTGAATTTTCAAATTCTCCTAGGAGGTGGGTAAAAGACGGAAAAAAGATTAATAAAACTTTTATATATCTAAAATTATGATAAAATAACTCCAAAAAATTCAATTGAAATTATAGAGGTATTATGTATCTATTTTTACATAAAATAAATTTTAATAAAATAAATAATTAAATAAATAAAAATTCGGTTTTAAACTATAACTCAGTGTTTTTCATTATTCATCAAAAATTGAAAGTTTTCTAAAAAATACCAAAAATTCACCCTATGCTAATTTTGATATTCCGAATTCAAAAATGAAGCCTATTTTACAAAATTAAAAACATAGAAGTTTCATTTATTAATTTAAAATTAATTCCTGTTGTCAAAACCAAAAGGCATATTTTTTAAAAATAATAACAATCAAATGATTGACATTGGTTTATGTCCAATTTCAAATTGAAATTACATACAATGACCAGAATTGGATTAAATGGTAAAAATATAATCTATTTATACTTACAAACCATTAAAAGTTATAATTTAACACTATAATTTAGTTTCAATAAAAAAAATTTTTGAGTTAAAATATAGTATTTATCACTATTCACCCAAAAATGAAAGTTATCAGAAAAACACAAAATATTTATTGAAAGTAAATTCATATATTCCAATTCTAAAGAAGAAGTTTATTTTGTCAAATTTAATATATAAATGTTTCAAATATTGGAATTAAAAAGTGTTTACCTTTAAAAATCGGTAATACTTCATTTTTGAAAAATACTTCTTTTAACTGAAAAAAAAATGAATTTGTTCTTACATTATGACTAAGAAACTCATAATATGGATTCTAAAAAAATAAGTATTATATAAATTTTAAAATTCAGTTAATACTATTCATAACCACTTTTGAACGGCTAGTTTGGTAAGTCGTGGTGGTTTTGAACTCTATGTTGTCTGTTGTGAAAGTTATTGAATTACATTGAAGAAATAATGTACTATGAAATATTGGGGTGTTACATTTTCCCCCCTTCAATAAATTGAGTCCTTGAAATTTGAAAATTCTCTTCAAAAATAAATGGTCGAAAATTGAAAATACCATTGTGGGAAAACCCACATCGGAAATTGGGTTAATAAAATTTAGTCATAATAAGAGGAAAATGGGAATGAAAAATTCACCACCAAATTATGATCTCAATTAGGTGAACATTTGTGGAAATTAAAGACACATAATTGGAGGAAAAACATAAATATTTATAGGGAGTGATTGAGGTCATCAATCATCAACAATTGTATAATTGAGGGCCTCAAAGCCATCAATCTATTATGATTTTAAATATCATCTATTCAACAAAATATATATACTTGGTAAGTAGAGATCCATCCATTAACTAATTTCTACCAAAAACCCATCTTTCACTCTAAATGATAATATAACTTACAAAATTTCTATTTATCGTATTCATATAGGGTTACCAAAAAATTAATTGTTTATTCATTAACCAGATCTTTTAAAAATACTACATTATTCAATCTAGGACATCACATGGGCTAGTGGTAGGTGATACACCCTTTTCGCCCTTCGGTTATGGGTTCAAGTTTTGTGGCCATGCCGGACACGATGGGTTGCCACGCAACCTCTAGGTTGCCCTTTTATCGCAATCCAAAAATAATCTCAAACTAGAATTATCCGAAATACTTCTATCCAAACTCACATCCAAAACTTTATAAGGAAGATAAACACAATGAAGATCTTTTTTTCAACATAATAACATGTGAACACCTTCATCATGTATTATTTTAAAACATAGTAACACCCTGAATTACCAGAAAACCCTATTGATTAAATTCATGGTCCCTTATAATTTATATAATACTGGATGTATACCTTTTATCCAAAAAAATTTAATATTCCAACAATGATGAAATAAACAAACTATTAATCAGTTCCAAGGAAGTCAAGAATAACCAATATATTTTATCCAAATCAATCATCTCTTATTCCAAAATCACTACCTCATTACCAAGACCATATTAAATATTACCTTTCCTTAAACCATATATTTTCCAAAAACTATAGATTATTATTAAGTCACTTTTCTTAGAACCATATAATCTCAAATCCTCAATAAAATAGTACTACATCACAATCCTTATTTTTCTCCATAATTCATATTACCAGTACATAATTGATACCACACTCAAATGAGACAATACTTTAATAACAATATATGAACTCTTAATCATTCCTCTTCATCTTTGGTAGTATCGTAACATGATTCTTATCCAATAGCGGCATTTGGGATATACTCTGATGATTTGAACATTAATTCACATAGTGTCCCAACTCATGGAAGATGAAGCATTGTACATTTGAAACCTTTTTCTCACCCTTGCAATCACATACTTTGTGGACATTTTATCCACACATATAATAAAACCCCATTACCATTAAGCATTTACCAAGGTCATTCTTTCCACAATTATCACATATGGGAAAATCCTTATTTCCCTTATTTCATTTATCCATTTTTCTCTCTACCATCCTTTTCGTCTCTTGCATCCCTTCAATGTCGTAGGACTCAGAGAATTCTTTACTTATCTTATTGACACATGATACTATTTCTTCATATTTTGAGAATATGTGGGAGACTATTTCCCATCTAAATGTTGTCTTAAGACCATGAAAGATTTGATCCTTCTAAATCTTTGGATCATACATATTTCTTGAGTTCTCATTCCTTCTACTGGGTGCCATTTCGAAATAATGGCATACACTAAGTCAATTTACGAATCGAAATGAATAATTTCAAACTTTTAAAATACCTAACGTAAATTGAACCATTTATGGATATACTCCACAGTCATAAAAATTTTTTCCTTAAGGAACTTTTTTCTCCTAAATCCTTCATAATGGATTTTAATGAGAATGTGAATTATCCTTAGCATGTACCCCGGTAGTGTCGTAACCAAGAGTGTAGAAAGGCCCATTGTTGTGAATCAGTTCCCGTTTGAGTCTATCTCAAAGCGGTGTTTTCAGGTTTTACCCCTAGGTACATTTGTGCCAGAACCGCCTCTACATGTTCGTATCTAGACAAGGATTTATTACTTGGAAAACTCAAAAAATCTCTACATTACCAAAATTATTAGATGTTCTTATATACTAATCCTCAAAGTCTATCTTAGGGTACTATTCTGTAATCATAGTTTATCTAAATCTAGTTTCCAAGGTTGGTAGTAAACTTCCTCTAATACCAACAGTAACGCCCTGACCCCAGAAGCCCAGAGTCGGTGCATTTTTTTAATACATTAGCATGATTACAAGGAATCAAGTCCCGAAGGACCGATCAGTTTAGTAGTATTGTAAAATAGATTACATACATGATTTTGAACATTACAACTTGAAAATAAAAAAACAGTAATTTACTCTATTAGAAATTTCAAAGACTCCATGATTATGCTTTCAAGTCACTCATTACTACATTCTTCATATCCTGGGAAAATAAAACATAAGAATGGTGTGATCTTAGATGCTCAGTAAGGGTAAATAATTTAGCGGAATCTCTAAACTTTTATGTCAAGATGTGTAATAAAAACAACAACCTTTCAAACATAAACTAGAACATAATATGGAAAAAATAAAACAAACAATACCATATAAACATGCACATGGATATTTTACTAGTCGAATAATCAAATGTAAAAACTAATTTCAAAATGAGGGAATTTATAATACCAGACGTTAATTTTTGTATCAATACCTCATGCCATGACCTATGGGATAATTGTAACCAGACCCAAACCCGGAGAGCCTCTATAACCGGACTTCATCCCAGAGAGCCTCTGTAACCGAACTCCATCCTGGAGAGCCTATATAACTAGACTCCATCCCAGAGACACTCTATAACCAGACTCCATCCCGGAGGGTCTGCTGTAACTGGACCCCAACCCAGATGGCTTACTTTTACCGGTCTTCAACGTGGATGGCTTACTTTACTGGTCCCCAACCTGGATCATACTAGTCCAACACATTCATCTTAAGAAGATGTTGAAATATAACATAAACATTCATATTAAAACAATCATACAAAATGTCAATACTTTAACCATAAACAATGAATGGCATAAAAATAACTCATCCATAGTCAAACATATCACAAAACATTAAATACAATATGGAAGATTATTATCATAATAAATCAACTTCAAACGTGTGAAAAATTTATCAAAGGATGTTAACATAGATGAAATCGAAACTATTTGACAAGAATATATCATTCTATTTTGAAATAATTTAATAGTCACATAATTATAAAGAAAACCTTTATTTCTAAAATATTATTATAAGATTTTAAAGGAAGCTTCAACAATTTTATAACAATGTAAAATATCCTCACCCATCGAATAAGATAAAAAAAATATTCTTACCTTAATTTTGTCGAAATGGTCATAAAGTACCTTGTTGGGAAAATGACAGAAAGATTCCTTTCAAAACATATATGGTCAAATGAGAGTATAAATTACATTACCCCATTTTCTTGTAAATAGTAAAAATGTTTTGAAATTCATGTTTAAAAAACATGGATGTGGATGATTAAGAGATCCTAGTGGATAATTACGTATAAACAACCTCAGATAATGAAAAGATTGTTGAAATTAACCCCTACCATGTACTTTTCCTTGGTTGAGGGTAGGTTAACCTCCGATATAATGGTGAAATAGTTGTTATTAAATTATACAAGAATCATATTCATTAATATGATATCATATATAATCTCTTAACATTACTTTGTTAATATTATTTTTTTATTATCATTGTTTCGTGTGTTAATGGATTTGCTTCCCTTTATATTATTTGTAATGTGAGTCATATTTTTTATGGATGTGATGTTTCTTATCCATATCCAGAATTATATAAAGTCTTTAAACATTATTTTTAATCATCTAATGGAAATTAGTCTTGAATGGATATGATGGGGAATGAATCTCATCACGTTTGTGGAGATGGAAATCCGTACGTATGCACGAGCGACAATATCATTTTTTTGATATTAAAATAATATATAATTGAATGGTATATCATATATAAATAATCATTATCATTTTATATTTATTATTTACATCAATTATACATCATTATTATACCCATCCAAATAATAATGTATTGAATAACAATTACACCATGACGTGGAGACGGTAAGCCGTAGGTACGCACTTATGGTGACATGTCATTCAAATGATGGATAGAATAGTGAACATGGTTGTACCAAATTTATAATAACATCCCAGTATATATAAGAAACTGGAGTTATTATTTTATAACTAAAACAACAAATAAAAAGTAAGTGGAAGAAGAACAGAACTTGAAAGAGGTGATGTAATATTTACCTCTTCTTCAGATTCTTCCTTTTGATTTGATCAAAAGGGCTTCTAAGGATAGATTTATTACTAAAGGAAGGCCTCTAGGATTAAGGTAGGATAGTTTAGGGGGTATTTGGGTAGAGTTTGGACGAACCAAATGGCTTTGAAGGGATGAATTACAGAGAAGGGGGAGTGCCCTTTTATAAGAGGGGTGAGGGCACCTTAGGAAAAGCTAGAAATATTATTTTATAATAAAATCATTTTCAGTTTTTAATGGATCCAAAATTGATTATTTAAAGCTAAGTTGTGGATAGGTCGAAAACCACTCAACTAATGGGTTTAATATAGGTTTGGGTCACTATATTAACCTTATAATTTAGATTTAACTCTTAGTTTAATAGATTGACATTTACCATGTCTCTTGGTGTTTTTATATTATATGGTTAATAAACATACTATAAACATCAAAAAAAAAACCCCAAGTGGTTCATTAATTGTACACCTATCATTATATAAGTCTTTTGGCATATTATTATACTTTTAGGAATAGAATAGCAATTAATAAAATAATATTTGTTTTATGAACTCTTATTTTTCAATTTTGACACTATTTGGTATTTTGATTTTGCTAACTTTATAACTGAATTATTACTTCGAACGAAATTCATCTAAACAACGCTAACATGTCATATTAACCTACAAGATTAGTAGAATTCATAAAAAGTCTCAAATAACATTTATTGGTAAATTTATAATATCAATTATTTTAATATTTCATTAGGTGATTACTGCATCATCATTGTGTCATAAATAAATTAAATTATTTATGGTGTAAAAAATATAAATAAAATACCATTATGTTGGAAATGTTTTTATATTTCTAATCAATGTTTTTAGTCTAATTTATCTTATGTATATCCTTATATTTAAAATGTTTTAGATATTAAACTTTGATTTTAACTATTTTAAATATTCTTAAAATATTATATTAATAAGTGTACTAATCTAGTCCAAGTGGACCAAAGAGTTTCATATTTTATTCCTATGGTTTTTTTGATCTAATTATACTCATTCAATAGAATTATAACATGTGTTGATTATATCATTTTTACCCTTAAATACCCTATTTACTTTTAACCGTGATAAATAAAAGTAAAAAGTTACCATTCACCAAAAATTATTTTCATCTTATTGAACCACATTTTTATTACTGATATCATAATTTTATCTTAAAGAATTTAAATTCCACTCATATAAGTGGTAAAATTATGTTTTATGTGAATTTTCAAATTCTCCTAGGTGGTGGGTAAAAGACGGTAAAAAGTACAATAACATTTTTATATATCTAAAATTATTATAAACTAACTCCAATGAAATATATTGAACTTATATAGGTATTATGTATCAATTTTAACCTATAAAACAATAAAAATAAATAAATAATTATTTAAATAAAAATTTGGTTTTAAACTATAACTCAGTGATTTTCACTATTCATCAAAAATTGAAAGTTTTCAAAAAAATACCAAAAATTCAACCTTGGATAATATTGATATTATGACTTCAAAAATTAAGTCTATTTTCCCAAATTCAAAACATATAATTTTCATTTATTAATTTAAAATTAATTTCTATTGTCAAAACCAAATGGCGTATTTTTAAGAAATAATAACTATCAAAAGATTGACACTTGTTTATGTCAAATTTCAAAGTGAAATTACATACAATGACCAGCATTGGACTAAATGGTAAAAATATAATATATTTATAATTTAAATCCATTTAAATGTTAAATTTAACAATATAAATTATTTTGATTAAAAAAAAGTTGTTTTCAGTTAAAATGTAGTATTTTTTCCTATTCACCCAAAAATGAAAGTTATCATAAAAACACAAAAAAATTATTAAAAATAAATTATTATGTTCCAATTCTATAGAATAAGTTTCATTGGAAAAATTGAATATATAAAAGTTTAAAATATTGGATTTAAAAAGGGTTCTTCATTAAAAAGCGGTAAAACTGCATTTTTGAAAAATACTTCTTTTTACTGAAAAAAATGAATTATTTCTTAGATTGTGTATAAGAAACTTCTAATATGGATTCAAAAATTATAAGGATTATATAAAGTTAAAAATTATTTTAATACTATTCATAACCACTTTTTGAACGGCTAGTTTGGTACGTCGTCATGCGCTTGAACTCGGTGTTGCGTTTACTGAAAGTTATTGAATTACTTTGATGAAATAACGTAACATGAAATCTTGGTGTGTAAAACTAAAATCCTAGATTTGAGCACCCATATTAAATCAATAACCATGAGAATCTAAATTATAAATTAATTTTTAAATTATACTATGTTATAAATTTAAAATACTCTAAACTATATATTAAAATATTATTTTCTGTTTAATAATATATGGAATGTTACCCCTAAATTGGTTTACAAAATCTCACTTTCCTTTCAAGTAAATTTCACGAAATCCTATTTCATATGAAATTTAAAACTTATGCATGAAAGAAAATATCATAAAACGAAATAAATAATGATAATTTCATTAAAAACTATTATTAATCCATAATAAATAAGTGGGAACCAAATAATATTTCATTATAATATCAGAGGAGTCCAAAAAATGATAAAGAGAGTGTTATGACCATGCATAGTTTGGAAGCATAGTTTGAAAGACCATGTAACAACCATGAGACAACCACTATAAGGTGTCCAAAACTATATGCATGGTTCATTCATGGTCTTCTAAAACAAGAGACCTCAGATATTCCCACACTACCCACCAACAAATAATTTCCTTAAATAACATATATATTGAAAATTTAAAATAAAATAATATTAATTTTTATAAAAATATTACAAAAAATCAAAAAAAAAAATAAACACATTTCTAAAACCCATATCGTATCTACTTCGGGAAACTAAATAATTTTCCTGAAAGTAGTTGGTATGGAATCTACTCATGACCTAACTATTGAGATACATATATCTCGTCACCAATCTAGAATAATTACACAAATAACAAAAGTTTTATGGTACCATTCATCATGAATGAACCAAGGTTATCAAAAATCATCATTAGGATTGTCTTATCCCATGGATCAAAGTGTGTTTCCTATTTGCACTAGCTAGTGACAAGTGTAATGATGCAAAATATTACTTAGTGTATATGATTTCCCAATTTAAAAATCATTTTCTAAACTATAAGTGTTACCAAAAATTGAGTTTCATTCTTTAATAGGTTGAACTAAAAAGTAATATGAAATAAATTGTTCAATATAGACATAAACCAAATGATTTATAAACATAATACATATACATATATATATATAATATAAAATAAATCTATAGAAAAAAAAATACATGACACATACCATTAAATAAAAAACCATGTAAGGTTTATTTTTTCCATATATGAACATCCCATAATGGCCGAACAAGATCAGAAAATAACATACTATACATAACCTCATAACTCATGGTCCCCATCTGATCTTCATCAAAATTAGGTATCCACTCTATATGTGGACATGGATTTTCATAAATGGAGTAAATAAACCAAAATATGTATAAAAATTACCATGCTAACACACCCTAAAATATGGACGAGTAGGGTTTGAGACAAATCCTATCATGTTACCCAAATAATGGATTATCTTCAATTTCTTATTTAAATTAATCTAAAAGTAATATTTGAAATAAATTTTATGAAGATAATACATTTCTCTTCTTTTATTCAACTAGTACCATCAATCCACCGAAACACCTCTTTGAAAATAAAAATTCATTATTTTATAACGAAAACCAATGAAGGGTTACTCACATAACTTTGAAAGCATTTAAAATTAACATTAGAAAATAATATTCCATTTTAAGGAAAAAGTTAAACAATTTTAGTTTCCCTTCTTTACACATTTTATTATTAAACTTCAAAGGGTTTGATTTTTCAAAAATAATGGTATAACCAAAAAACCGACAAAATGAAATGATAAAGTACATAAAAATCATATTTTCCAATAAAGAATGAATGAACTCAATAACATCAATGAATTAAATATAAAAAATAACAACAAAAATAGAATTTATTTGACAATAAAAATATTACTATAATAATCAAGAAAGGAAATAAACTAAATAACATCATGTCACATAACAATATTTGAAACTATGTTGATTTAGACTAAAAATTATAATCAAGATTCTACCAAATGAAATAGAAACTATAACCAAGTTTCATAAAATAACCAAGTTTCATAAAATACACCCTCAGTAAATATGTTTAAGAAACTCTAATATCATTATATTAATCCATTTCTAAATCTGGGTTATACCAAAGTATATTAATGAAACGACTCAAAGTGGAAACCTAAAATAGTTATTGTAGTCACTAGCTGGAGTAATATCCTTCACAATTGATGGAACTCAAAAAGGAACTTGTAAGAGTTAAAATATAACTAGGTATATAATCGTGTGTCTACTAAGTATTGGGGCATAAATAACTAGTAGATAATTCATGTTAGGGTATAAATATTGGTATTAATAACAATAAGGTACATATCCTAGGATCAGACCTCTGAACCCGTGGTTCCCGCAAATGGAATCTGTTATCAAATAAGAAAAATAAATTTTAATATGTTTCCTTATAAAAAATAACAGCATCCACATAACTCCCTCTTTATTACATTTTGAAATAGGCCATTAACCTATAACTAGATTTAAAAAAATAACATTATCATTTAAATATTCTTCATTTAATAACAGAATCATATAAAACCCAAAATGGACATCAAATATGAAACCCACAAATTCAACATTGTTTATATGAAACCCCCCAAAAAATAAGTAATTAATATATTGTCATAAATTTAATTGATCATGTAAAATCCTAAAAACAAATATAAAGATAAAAAAAATTAGTAACCCTTAACTCTCTTTCAAAAACCCATCTAAAACTATAAAAAACATTAAAACACAAGGAATCACTATTAGATGTAATTAGAGAAACGTTTGGATATAAAAACATCTCCATTGTTGTGAATTTTTAAATTAAATCCCTCCTAAATATTTTTAAAAACACATTTTGTGTGTGATAAACATTTATACGTTTATTAATATTAATACAATTCAGAAATCACTTTTCATATGTCTATTTAAAAATATTTATCAAGATGAATTAATTTTAAACAGCACATATATATCATATATACTTATAATATTTAATAAAATAGGTTTTAAAATCAATATAACTAAATTGTATGTAATGTAGAATAATTTTAATTGAAATACATAGATGATTCTTTCACAAATGACACAAAACATTTGAATATGATAAGGGGAAGACCCAATGATAAATATGCACAACCTAAGAACCAAGAAAAACATATTTTGGATAGACCCTAACCTAGGAATAAATAACCATATATTTTTGGATTGAGAAAGAAAAAATAAAATGGTAGTAAAAGATAACTAGAGAATTGTAGAGGAAATGAGTGATTTAGCTTGAAAAATACCTAAAAATCGAGGAGGACCCATTCAATATTAAGGGGAAGAAAAGGAATCAATTAGGATGAGTCTCTCTCAATGTGACTAATATGTATTGGAGGAGAAGAATCCAAAATAGATTATGTTGAGTAACAATGAAATTAGATTTTCTAAAAATAAATTTTGGAAACACCCTGATATTTTTTGAAATATTTTTTCAAATGAATTTAATCTTTTTTATATTTTTCATTACATGTAACATCGAGTATAAACAAAACATGCCATTCTATATAAATATTATTAATTAATATTATAGTTATCACCAAGCCATTTGAATGGTTGGTATGAATAATATTAACTAAATTATGAAAACATATGGTTTATATCTGATTGTGAAAATAATTCATTAGTGACAAATTAATTATGAATAAAAATAAAAATTATTTTTAAACAAATGAATTATTTTTGTGGAAAAAAATTATGCAGAAAAAATGTTTTAACATAATAAATTAATCAATTTTTATGAATAATTTGAACTAAATTAATATATAATATATCCAAAAAAAATTTCCAATAATATTTTATTTCTAGAAAAGAAAAGAATAAATACAATTTTATTTTCAAAAATAATATTATTCTTAAATTTTTTTTGTCACCTTTTTGACACTATTTTAAAAATCATTTTTGAAACTTTAAATAAATTACATTGAAACAATAATTTTAATATTTGAAATAATAATGTCAAAATTACTTTCAGGTTTATTTGTTTATAATTTTCTAGGAACTCAAAAAAAATTTATAAAGAGCCAAAAATACTTGTTTTATAAAGGATTTTAATTTATTTTAAAGATTTAATAATAAATAAAAATTATTTTAATATGGGTTTAAAAAAATAGACCAATTTTATATCTATTAATTCAATTTATCTAAATGGAATCATTTTCTTGTTGAATTGTTTAATAAATGTTTATAAAACTTTTGAACATTTTCTCTTTGATGCCCCACTTTCTCATTGGGGCAATGAGATTTATTTTAAATTAAAATTTACCACTTATGTGAGTGAAATTTAGAGAAATGGATTAAATATTTTCAATAATATTAATTTATATTACCTAATTAGGTAATATTAATTTTTTACCATAATGAATAGTAAAAATAGTAATAATTATTTACTACGGTTAATGTAAAAATGTGTTTACTGGGGATTGAACTAAATTAATAAAGAATAAAATTGACCAAGACATTTCCAAAATCAAATTTTTGGGAATATTTAAACCTTGAATCATTTATTTTATAATGATGCCCATTTTTGTATCCTTTTACACGTGAATAATGTTGGTACACCATTTTTATTTTAAAAAATTATAAGTGTTCCACTCACCTAATTTATAAAAGGTCACCTCATCTCCCTCTTATCCACATTTCCAAAAAAAATTATAGTCAAATACTTACACAAATAAATAAATTAATAATATTTAACCCTCTTATAGGCCTTATTTTAGTCCAACATCCTACCTATGGATATTTTTGGTTAACCCCAAAGAAGTTATTCAAAGATGATGTAACGTCCTAAATCCAGCATTTTATATTATTTCCTCCTCCACCATCTTCAATTATTATTAATAAATAATTATATAATATTATTTGTATCATAAACATACTTATATATTATTATATTAATTCCATGTCCAAAATATTTATCATCTTCCATCAAATGGGTTATAAAACATTCATTTGTGTGTATTGCGGACTGCCATCCTGCAAACTGCTTTTATTCGTTTTCCATCACCACCACTCACGAATGAATATAATGATATATTTATTATTATATAAATTTCTATATATATATATATATATTATTTTGGATATTATAATTCTTCTGGAAGCATGGTATCACATGTTACCTATTACATTCCATTTTGTGGTAAAATGATAACGTCGTTCGTTTGTACAGCAGAATACCACCTCACAAAGTGATTTGATTCATTCAGGCTTTGCATAGAAGGTAATGAGGATGTGTTAAGTGAAAATATATGACATATATGAAATAACAATTATTCTTCAATTTTAATATATTAATTACTTTAATTTCCATCTGTCCATCTAGAAAATGGAAATAACATTCATGCATACATAGAACATTCCATCTCTATGAATGATGTACTTTATTTTTAATCTCATGAGTTTATGCATAATTCTAAATAAATATATAAAAAATTAATATTATAATTATATAATTTTTTACATTATATATATTATATAACCTTGATCAATATAGGAGGACCAAAAAAAAATTCAGAACATACAAAAAAATGAAGTAATTGTTGCCCGAAACATGACTTTAACATAGAATAATTAAAAAATTGATAATAAAATTTCATAACTATATCATATATTGTGTGATATATATATATATATATCATTATGAAATTTATTTTTAAGAAATTTATATTTTTTTACAGGAGGTTAGAATGTGTAGAAAAGAAGTTGATACTTATGGTAAGGGATTTATGTGTCTCTTTTTTTTCTCTTAGACACATTCAATATTCACCATGTCTGTATTTTATGTGGGATATATACATAGAATTAAAGTGTTTTATGATTCATATATTTAAATTTATGGGTTTTTAAATATCAATTTGATGATCTCTCCTTCATGGGGTTTAGATTTTAAAAGTTACTAAATAGTTAAGGGATTTTTGTCTCACTTTAATTATTCTATTACAAACATGTCGTATTCAGAATGTTCTTGTTTTATATGGTGTGTATAATATGCATGAATTTATTTTATAATTATTATAATTATATTTATTGTAATTTAAAAAAAATATTTTATTATCTATCTTTCATGGGGTATACGTTTCAAAATTTACCGATGTGATATAGGATTTTTGTCTCAATTTATCTTCTTTGAGACTTCTATTGTGTTATAAAACTATATTTTTATATGATTTGTATATACAAACCATTTGATGTGTAATATAATGAATTTATTTGTTCTCCATATATTTTAAGTTTTATTTATTTTTATTCCTTCATTGTTTGTACAATTCAAAGGTACCAAAGTGGTAATGATTTAATGTGGCAACTAGTTTATTAAGATTTATTATGATTATATTTCTGATGATAAAATATTATAGGCCATCCCTAAATAAATTCATGAATTTTTTATTATAGTTATTTCAGGATAATACATGTATCCCTTTATTTTATTATCTTTATGTACTCAATGGTTCAAAAGAATGTTTTTATGAAAAATCATCATTATTTCTATCTTCAGCCTAATTCCAGTTATCGTTCCAAAATACTGATTTTTAAAAGTTTTTTAAAAAATGTTTTTTATAATTATCCGAATGATATATTCAATATATTTTTACACATATTTGAATATTTAATTTTTTTTGAAATAAATATTCATGTAGTTTTACATACAATTCCCATATGCCTTTTATTGAAAATGTGAAAGGGGTCATTATTTTAATGTGCATGGAATGAACAGTATTTTCCATCTTCACGACAAAACATTATTTTAATGATTTATTTAAAAGTTTCATTGTTTTTTTTCAATGACATGGATTTCCAAAAAAATAGATTTTTCTTTAAAAAGTTATTTTCAAAATAGGAATGATATTTTCCACAAGAAATGTTTTAAATGATTTTTAGAGATTCATTTATAATTTTTAAAGGTAATCTTCATAGAAAATTATTCCCATATTATTTTATAAATTTTTAATTTTAAAATTTAAATTTTAGATAAAATTCATTTTCTGCACGAAATGTTCCATGTTATCTTTCAAAATACTTTTCCATACAAATATTCCATCATTTGATTCTATTTATGTTTTAATGGGATATGATACAAGAATAAAATTATTATCATTTATAAGGATGGTTTATGTTTATGATGGAAAGATTTTTAAAAAACCATTTCTCTTCTTCATGTTACACTATAATAAAATTCTTATGAAATAGGATTATTTTTTAGGGGTTATGTTTTGGTGAAATGATTTAGTTATTTTGAATCTTGTCACTTTTTTATAGGGTTTTTTTGTTGAAATGTTTATGGAACCTGTTTATTTTTGTGGGTTTTGATAGGATTATTGTTTTATGATCTTTTGGAACACATATGTCTAATTTACATTATGTGGAAGTTGTTATACTATAACCATACATGGCAGTAACATTTTGATAAAGGATTATGGTTACATTTTAACAAATGATGTATAGAGCTATATCCCACTCTAATTAATTGTGTAATGATTTATATATCATGAGATAGATAGGACATGATTGGGAAGTGAATCTGATTCAGTAAGGGTATTTTTATCACTATGACGATGTTATGAGCGAACCATGAATACTACGATGGTTTGGGGTGTGAACACAATCCACTATGATATCCTTAGTAGAGGTCCTTGAAAATTATGGATATTATTTTATTTTATTTTTGTATACCACAATTCAATGTATTACAAATGACTTATTTTACCAAGGCTCATGTAATTTTATTTCCTTAAAATTTATGTCTCATGAAATTCTAATCCTTATTCAATGAATAAATATTTGGATATTTGATATGAAAGGTATGGTATTCCAGTATTATTATCTGGTTCTCATACATGTATAATCATGTAATTCTTATGTATCTACACAGCTTACCCTTATTGAGCATATGATCTCACCCTTTTTTATGTTTTCATCCCCATGTTCTAAAGAAATGTGTATGTAGTGTCTTCCTTATTTGAAAACTGAGATAATATTTGTCGGATATGTTAAATATGTTTAATAAAATAAAAATATTATGTTTATATACACCAAATAAAATAATCTATTACAGACCTCAGGCATGTGTTTTGGAAATTTACTGAATATTCATTGAAAAAGATGTGAAATTTATTTAAAAAATCATGGGTCTCTATAATTTCTGAGTAAACAGCATGGTTTAACTTATTTTTTTTACTAAAATATTCATTAACCATACAAGATCCACAAGATAACATGGGAATTTTTCATGGTTTACCAAATCATATGATAATCGTACATGAGCTACATAATAGAATATCTCCCCATAAATATTAACCTTAATGGTGTCCCATAATAATTAACTTACCATGAATCGCTATTAATAAAAAATTTATACACTGTATCATAATTCCACATGGTTACTACTAAACAATTGAGGTTACTCATAAATAATGTAATGGTATGTGGTTACTAATAACTATATATTAACTATGATCTCAACGTGAAGCTAATTAAAAATATTAAAAACATGAAAAAAATTAAATCATATACTTCACCAATTATAACAAAATTTATAATTATATAAAATATTACATAAAAAGGACATCGTGATATGAAAATTCCAATATTAATATCAATTTTTATCCCTACAACTTCATTCATAAATATTAATTTAATAATAAATAAATCCCCCTCATCTAATGAAATATCCAATTTATACTTTTATGATAATCAATTCGGTATGTATAATATGAATAACATATTCCACAATTGATATTTTCTAATAGCCTAAAATATTTAGTTGATATAGAAAAAATTATAACAAAATTATCGATCAACATGATATATAAAGAAGTAAAATAAATGAAGTCTACTAAGAAAGGGATATTATAAATTCATGGTACCATAATGATCTATTAATGATCATAAAAGTTAGTAGAAAAAATTTCCCAATATTATGAAAACCCCAGGTATTATGTCCCAGTTCATACTCAATGAAATGTTTTCTTCCAATGGGTATAATATATTATATGATAAACATAATGATTATATATCAAATTTAACCTTGAAATATGAAATAAAATGAATGAACTTGAATTGTAAAATATATTTTTCATTTACCTTTCCA
Source organism: Viscum album (assembly GCA_963277665.1). Classification (NCBI taxonomy): domain Eukaryota; kingdom Viridiplantae; phylum Streptophyta; class Magnoliopsida; order Santalales; family Viscaceae; genus Viscum; species Viscum album. The sequence continues at coordinate 22,310,611 of OY728132.1, read as the reverse complement.
AAGATGATGATGGAAGTTATTAATAATGGAATGACACTCATCTCACACAACTTGATGAAGTAGTATTTTCTGATATTGACAGGGGAAGTTAGTTCATTCATCAATTTAATTTTCCTTGATTAAATATATAACATCCCAAAATTTTAGCGAGGTATGTTTTCTTATAATTTTTCAATTAACCTGAATACCGCGTAATGGAATGTCAGTATGTTTCAAAAAATAAGGTATCAGATGGGATAGAACCAAGCTATAGACCAAATAAATGCCACGTATTTAAATATATGTCATGCAATGAATACACAACGTCTATTTGTCTAGCCATACCCCTTTCAAGGTGTGTAGAGGATATTATGATAAAAATAAATCCTGATCATTACATGATGTGTAATGCACTTATGTGTTGGGTAAATGCCCCAACATTTTGTAAATGGGAATGGACTCATTTTAATAGTTCCTATTTTTCTTTCCAACGTATAAGTATCCACTTGAGATCCCCCCATGATGCGCTTAGGACCAAACATCCTCCTCCATCTGATCTATGTTTCCTTCTTTATATAGTGCATTTGATTCCTCTTGGTATTCTCTAAACATTACATAATTTTTTCCTAGTACATATTCCAACCTCTCGCATAATTTGGGTGCATGATCATATGCCCTATTTTCTGGGTTTTTTTCATTTCTCCATTTTCTATTGTTCCAACTTAAATCAATGGCTGGAAATAGATGATTGGTTATCTACATACATTAGGTAAGTGGTCTAGCCTCTTTCCCTAAAGTTTGGTTGTGATTATATTATTTTCCTTAATTTGGAGTTCCAATAATCTCTAAATACATCTATAAAATGAATTATAAATTAAATTGATTGATTTTTTTTAGGACATAGATGTCCCAGCTAGTAGAAAATCGACATGTTGGTTGATCTCCCTAACATGAGCAACCCCTTTGGGTCCACCACACATTAAAGTCCAACCTTCTCTATTACCTGATATGGTTTAAAATACCTCTTAGGTGTGTTTTCACTTGTAATAAATACATATATTTTGGAATTCATAATAAATTGACGATGTTTTTAAACCATGAGTTTTGCCCAATTCATTATGTCATATCTCGCATTAATTTAAAGAAATGTTTTTCAGAACTTAATTTAAATTGATATAAGTGTAATAAATTTTTAAATAAAATGATATGTTCATAGATAAATTATTTTTATACTATGTTGAGGGTGATAAACATGTCCTAATTTAAGGACTCGTTGGTTGAGCTCTTCGTTCCTTATAAATGAGGAATGTTATAAGTCATATACATGCCAAGAACAATACCAATTATGTCTAGGATGGGATCACCATACTTTTACCTTTCTGCCATGTCATAGATATTGGTTCCCTAGGGGAGACATCATGGATGGAATCGGTGGAATGATGGTTCGACTAGGTCAAAATGATACTCATTCCCCATTTTGAGACACCAAGGATATGATCAGAGGGTTATTTACACACCAAACTGAGAGTGATACATGGGATTCCTATTATGGATCACCTTTGACATACACATATAGTATTGTTATTTTATAGTTCCCTTTGATTTATACTTGGGATTCTATATATATTACCTTATATGGGCTTATAGTTCTTGTTTTTGAATTCTAAATATGACATTTAGATTCAAGAATATGAATGTGTCAAGGAAATTCCCAGGTTACATCCTCCAAGGAAAATCACAGGCTTGCGGATGGTCCACATATTGTTTCTTTATTTATGATATCCCTTTATATAGTATAACTTTCATATTATTTTCATATCTCACCATGGATTATAGACTACTCACTTAGGCCTATGTAGATTTAATTTATTCGGTATCCATGAGGAACATGGACCAGTGTATTTATTTATTTAATAAATTCTTTTAACATACTATTATTCACACAATGTTTATTTTATATGAACTGGTTAGATAGATCTTGAAATAATTTTTGGTGGTCTATTGAGTATATCTCATACCATTCTTGGGTAACCCTTGGAACCTAAGTAGGCTTTATGAATGCTGGTATATATAATGGGAAGCATCCATCTTATGATGGTTGATTCAAAGAACTAGGATGGAGTATGAGGGCAGGGGATTGAACCTATTCTCGTGATGCTAGAAGTATTTTGTTTTGTCCTTTTATATTTTGTAATAATGCGGTATATGATTTTTACCTTATATGTCATGTACCTATTTTGTATAGATACATGAAATCAACATCATTTTTTATTGATCTAATATTCATATTTCCTTTTTTTAATCCTTGTATGATTACTATTCATTAATCCGCCGCCACCTATCTAGTTTCTTTTAACTACTTATCAATATTAATCTCCATTGTCATATACTCTAACTTATGATATAATATTCTCCCCATTGACACTCCCAAGTCCCTCACTAGTAGTTATAAGACTCTATCATATGGAGAGGCGCACTTGAGGCCATGTTGCTAACCATCTTGGGGAACTGTTAAGTGGCCTTCAGGGAAGGATACTACAAATAGCCATCAGATCCCTAGGTAAATTTGTATTAATATTGGGTATTGTATAAGATATTTGGATATAATGGAGTTTAGTAATGAGAATGTACGTGGGAGTTTCTAACCCACATATAAGAAAACCCCAAATTAACTGGGATGGGTTATTATTGTTATTGTTTTGCACCTAATATAGTTGAACTGGTTTCATCAATGGGTAATAGACATATTTTTTGATGTTATAGTTATTAATATTATTATGAAGAAATTTATTTTCCTTAGCCCAATGATATGAGATTATATCAATTCATGAATCATACTCAGCACCACATGAATTATATTCCATGAATTTTCCCTTAAATATTTACTCTTTGCATGAATTACATGTGATTTGGTGAGTGCCTTGTTTTTTATGTATTGTAGTGTGTTAGAGTTTATTGATGGAATAATATAATTAGACTAATTAACATGTCTACATCAATATAAATGGTTTTTTCATTTGTAGATTGTTAATGACACATTAATTAGTCTATTAGGAAACATTTTATCCATGGACCACTGGTTCTGTGGGATGAAATATTAGTTGATTTGATTGATAAATGCAAATGGAAATTTATGAAGTATGTACTTCTATAAATTAATAATTCTAATCATTCAATAAAATCATTATAAATGACCTATTACATCTTGATTCCATATTTAAATGATAGATCATACGAACTTGACATTCTAATTTAAATTAATAAATAGTGTGGGCCTCAATAAATTTAGAATTGGTGACATAATTAACCAGACAAGGATATCTATATCGAAATAAATTAGAATAAATTTCATTAAATTAATTTTTTTAAATGAATATTTACCACTATATGGGGAATATAAATTCAACTTAATGTATTTTTTTCCATTTTTACCTTTCATTTGAATCACTATAAATTAGGACCTTTATTTTTCCTTGTGAGACCATCACCCGAACCTGACCTTAGTAGTGGGAAGTAATCCATGCCTCCCATGATCCGTTTGGATTGTTCTTTTCTATAAGAATTAACTTTTTGTAACAACACCAAGACATTAAAGCATATTAATTTTATAATAAGTATAATTATTTGGTTATCATTCTTTATACACAAAGATAAGCTGACACTTCTCACTACAATGATATTGCTTGTGTTTCCCACAAGATCGAGCTTTACAAAAATTTAATAGAACGCCTACATTAAAACTAAATTTTATCACTTTTATAAATTTAAATTTTTAAAATATATATCAATTTTTAATTCATAATGTGAAAATTAGTTTAGGGTGATTTTTTTGTATTTTTCTAAGAAGATTAATTTTTTTGATGAATAGTGAAAAATACTTCTTTTAGTAAAAAAATACCTTTTAAAAAATAATTATCAATTTTAAATTATATATTAATTCAGTTCTTTTAGTCAAAATGGATCAATTATACATGAATTAATTTAATGGAGTTCATTAGAATGATTTTTATATTGAAATTTTATATAAATACATATGGAACATTTGAATGTTTTTACTTTAAAAACTTTCTTTCTCACCCCATCTACGGGATTATTAGTAAACATAATATTCCAACTTATGTGATGTGAATTTTTAAAAATGGACATATATTGTGGTAATAAGTATAATATTTATGATCTAAAAAGTTTAGCTTAAGTTTTGAATAAAAACATTAGAAAAAGTAATTAAATTAATTATGGTGATTAAGGTTAACTTAAGCTTAACAAGAGAGTAAACCGTAATCTTAAGGTCAAAAATGACCAAGAATCATGTAAAAAAGACATTGGGTTCCACTATTTAGAACATATCTTCTCTTGGTTCTAATTTTATGGTTTATTGTAAAAATATTTAATGAAATTTCCATATCTGTTAATTTATGTAAGGAAAAGACCAAAAGGGAACCTTCCAAACCCTTATCATTTATAACACATTGAGATATATAAAAAGAATAATATTTTTGGTTATACAGTTAATTTTTAAAGATAAATAGTATATTATTATCATAATAATTTAACATTAATTTTTATTGAAAAATTAGAATCATAAAATTCTTAAGAAACTCTGATGTAGTGACATTTAGTTAATAATATACTTAAATAAATGAAATAATTAATATTAAAAGTTAAGAAAATTGATTAAAATATAGTATATAATTATTATTTTTAGATGAATTTATAATTTTACACATATTTAACTTGTTATATTTTACTTAAATTTTTTATATTTATATATTAAAATTAAGTAAATAATATCAAAAATGATAGTAATGTTATTTTAATGTTAATTATATTTCACTAAATGATTTAAAATTAATAAAATTATATATTATTCAAAGTGATTTTAATGTTTTAATTAATATTAAATGTGGTCTATTTATGGACCAATTGATCTTTTATAATTCACTAATGGACCCATAATTTGTAAAAACATTGTGGGCAAAGTCCGAGTTAATGCGGTTTTTGTGCGTGTTTCATGCACTTTTTATAAAATTAATTTCCAAAACTCAAGTTTTTTTTACTTTTTAAATAACATAACATATTTATAATTCTGTAGATATATTTTTTATTTTAAATCTCATCTAAATTTACACTTAGTGGTTAAATAACATATTTTATAAAACTTGTTTCTTTAATAAAAACCAAAAATGATAAAATTGGTAAAACATAGAAGTTGAGGAAACAAATTATAAAAATGCACCCATTTTTTTATTATAGGTTTTTATCTACCATTTTTCACCTTTAAACGGTTATTTGTACATTTTGGGGGATGATTATGTAATGAATACCTCACATTAATGTACACCTCTTGGTATTTACAAGTGTGCCACTCTTGCTCCATTATAAAAATGCCACCTCTCCTCCCACTTCCTTACACCTCTCGAGAGACATTTGCTTGATCAAGATCGTAAAAATGGCTCCTCAAAATCACTCCCCTCATCCTATAATCCAAAAATTGGGTATATATTCATCCATGTAATCCTTTTGGTAAACCCAAAATGAGTTACCCGATTAAGAGGTTACATCTTTCTTCAAGTTCATTAGTTTTGTTTCCATTATCCACTCCCCCGAATTTATTTGTTCCATATTTATATAAAAAACATGTATCCTCAAAAAATATAGTTTTTTAATTATAATATTCTACTTAAACTTACACACACTTCCATATAATGGGTAATGAACTTATTTTTTACGTGTACGGTGAACTCCTGCCTCACGAAATGATGACTGTTCATTTTTTCTTTACCAACTCTCATGGTGTCCATTATGATGGAAACAATATTTATATATATGATATTTTTTATATTTATTATGTTTAATTTTTTGTTTAATTATTTTATAACACATAACCTTATACATTCTATTTAGTGTAAATATGATAACATCATTTGTGGAAGTGGGGATTACTACCTCCTCAAATGGATGTGATTCGTTTACGCTGTACATTGAATTTAAAAATAATGGTTTTAATTAAAAATATGTTACATAAAGAAAATATATATTATATTAATTAAATAATAACCTTTCTAGATATATAATATATAATTTTCTTTTTTATCGTTTTCTCACTCAAAATGTGATAATGTCGACAGTGGACGTGTGGACTACCTCCTTCTTGACACAATGTGATTCCTTTTACTCCCCACTAATTATATATATAAGTATATATGATTAAATATAATTTTATTTGTGATAAATGATCATTTTTGAATTATATATTGTTTCTTAACTTCTTAACGTAATGATCAATGAAAAATGGAAATGTTACTCATGTGTATCTACGACCTACCATCTCCATGATTATAACATTTGTTAAGTTTTCCAACCAATCTTTCATAATTGGTTTTAATATTATAAATTAGGTGTAAATGTGATAATTATTTTATTATTATTATTATTATTATATAAAGACACCTTTGACCATAGTTGACCAACCAATGTTGTTTTTGTCACATGAACAAAATTTAGTCAAAACACCCAATCATTACTTAATTTTCTATGTAGTTTTTTGATATATTGTAATATGTAGATTAAAAGTTATAATAAACATTAAAAGGGTTATAAAGAATGTAAATATTTCTCTTAATGTTATTATTCATTAATATAATGACACACGATATAAGTCAAACTCGTGGAAGGGATTGTCATCTCAACTTACATTCCATTGAGACTTAATTATTGTTATGCACCTAGTTTCTTTTATACATTCTGTATACTAACTTTGACATATTATATAATGAATATAATTATTACCATGATATTCTATGTTTCATTAAATGTTATTCCTCCAAATAGATTATGCATCTAAATGCTTTAAAGTGTCATGACACACTTTGGGATGTTTAGATATTATTTTACTCAAGAATGATTTAATGTTATTTAATTGATATCGAATTTCATTACTTATCATTAATTGGGGAAATTTTGATAAATATATATCATTTTTTCAATTTATATAATTGATTGTTAATATAATATATTCTATATAAGGTATTATTTGGATAGGTAATAAATGAATTGGGGTTTTTTTAAAGTAAGCCATAGGGGTTAGAGATAGGTTCATAAAATCCCCTTGATGCATTGGTAGTTTCAGGGGATGAAATTTGGGTGAAAACCCATTCATGTTTTTAATAAGTATGTTATAAACACTATTTTTAATGGTCTTGAATGTTGAGTTATGGCTGGATAAACCAAATTTGTTTATAACCAATATATTTTAATCTGTATTATGAAAGGTCTTGATGAGGAGGGTTCAATGTACCTAGGAAACATAAAGTCCAAAAATTATGAATTCCCATTATTGATATCTCAGTTATTATTATTATAAATGAAATTTTTTCTTGACATATGTATAGAAGAATTCTATTCTAAATTTTATTATTTATGTGGCATGTGTTTTAGTTTATTACCTTTACATATTGATATTATGTTATTTAGTTATTTGAATGGAATGTGTTATCAATTATTTACCTGTCCATATTGGTTTATATCCATTGATTCATTATTTATTCCTCATTACTTACACATACCTATAATTTGATATAACCATTATTATGTTTCATTTCCCTATGTTATAAAGGATAAATCTTTGATTAATCTTTTAATTGTGTAGTTTAATTCATTTAATTATGTATCATGTTTTTTTATTTACTAATGTATTATGGGTTTAATGTATATAATATGGATTTCCAAGACTACTAAACTAATAGGTCCTCTGAGGTTTTATTTTTTATAATCTTGATAATTTAATATAATAATGCACTGACTCTAGGCTTCCAGGTTCATGGTGCTATAGTTGGTATTAAGAAAAGTTTAGTACCTACCTTAGAAACAAGATTTAGAAAACATATATCACAAAACAGAAACCTAAGTTATAATTTGAGGATAAGTATAGAATAAAATACTATAATTTTTTTAAATTTGATATTATGTGGGTATTCCTAGAAATATATCCATGTATGGATACTACACATAGATGTGTTTTTGGATTATTTATATCGAGGAGTAACAACTTTGACAAGGTGTGTAAGGTCTAACATAGCATAACATCGTACGTGAGAATAGGTATTACTGTGCACCTAGTTTGACACACAAGAGGAATAATCTAAAGTTAATTCACATATTCCTTATAAAACATTATAAATTATTTGAAAGTAATAATATCCCCAAATAACCCATGTTTATGATTATGATATTATCTATAAAAATCATTTCAATTTTTGTTAATTATTATAGAATATTTGAATTCATTAAAATATCAATGTTTTATGAAGTAATCTAGTATATCAATTTTTTGAAATGGAACTTATAAGTAAGAATTGTACCAATACTTTGGGATAATGAAAATTATTCCTTATAGATAAAACTGATATAACTTTTACTGGAAATGAACAAGTAATAGATACATTAACGTTTCATAAGAATGTTATGACACATAACCTTTCTTATATTGATCAACCTATTACAAAGTGAGACTCTTAGATGTTTGGTCACTTTAAGCATTAGAGGCCTGCATGATTTAGTGGGACTACTGATACAATTTCAACTGAACAATGCATTATGTCTTTGGAGAATATGTTTATGGATTTCAGATATAGAGAAAAAAAGGATACACTTGTGATCTATTGTATCTAAATAGATTCTAATAAATGGTGGTCTCTGATCTAGAATACTAAGGAGGAAGAAGAAATATAACTCATGGAATGTATAATTGTTAATGATGTGTTCTTTGACAAATACTTCCCTCATGATCAAAAAATTGAGTTGAATATGAAGTTAATTAGATTAATGAAAATGGAAGAAGTGAGTATTGAAGATTATGAATTTAACATGATAAGGTTAAACAAGTATTCTATATATTACATATATGACAGGGATTATTAGATTGTTCACTTTTTTATGAGAATAATACAAGTCTCTGAAGTGCACTAGTCTCCCAAAAATTTTCACCATATGATGAAATAATATTATTTGAAATCAATATAGAGAAATAATTATATAATAATTTTGTCTTTTAAATAAATCTAGATAATAAAAGTAAGTTACATAAAAAAGGATAAGGGAAATAAGAAAATGAAGAAATTTTATGCATGTGATAATTGTTGAAAGAAACACCATTGTACAAGCTTGAAGGGAATGGTATTTTTTATTAGTGGGAAGAAAAAGGAATCCATGTTTTTTATTACAAGGAAAATAAAAAAAATTAAAATTTTGAATTCTTATATTGTAAGAATATTGGGAACCATGAAAAGGGATTCCCTAAATTTCTCAGGAATATACCTTAGAAGAAGCTGATGGATCTAGGTCAATCTTATGTTATTTATAGTACTGATATAGAATTCTTAATGTTCAAATGTATTTTGATCATTGAATAATGTTTTTAATGTTTTTATCAGTGATGTGATGGTCATAAGAATTATGAAATTTGTATGGAATGTATTGTAATACATTTTCAATTATTTTTAATCGTGTTTTGATCAGTATGGATGTCCAATAAAATTTATTCATTAGAATGTTGAACTTGTTGTAAAATAAATGGTTTAGGGGAAGATAAGCCTTAATATGTCCTTAATGTTGAGTTAATTATTTTTTGACAAAGAGATGTTTAATATGGTTAAATTAAACTGGATATCACTAAGTACCAGGGAAATGATTCTAAATTGTTGGATCATAACCTTTTATAAAATGATTTAATAAGATATTTAGAAAAGGTTTTAAATAATGATGTGTTACTTAACCCTATGATACAAATTTTTCTCATAAATTATGTATGAGTATTTCAAGTCACAACCTAAGGATAAGAATGTGTTGTTGGAATAGAAATGTATATTTTCTTATAAAGAGTGAAATAATTTCTTTACTATATAGAAAATATTCTTGAAATAAAATTGTCCAATTATCATCACTTTTATTATATAATTGATATTTACTCACCCATTTAGATTATGGTTTAATGGTCTTTAACATTCAGATAAACATGTTTTTATCACTCTCTATCATGACATGATAGTAATATTTCACGTCCATGTCCAGGTTTTCACTAATGTTATCCTATTTTAAAATGTAGACTTTTGGTAAAAATAAAATTTAACATTAACTTTTGATAATATTATCTATTATTGAGCCTAATTGTGAAGTGGGTACTTTAATAATAGTATTTTCAAATATAGATTCCTCGATTACAAAGATCTAATTTAAAATGCGATGATGCCATTAAATTAATGTGGGAAGAATGTAAAACCCCATGACATTAAAATATTTTCCTTTTAAAATAAATATAATTTTTAGTATACTTTATACAAAATTTTAATCCTATACTACACACAATAGTCAATTAGCTTTCAATATACGCAATATAGCATTTTACCTCCTTTTAATAGTGTGCCTATTCTGAAACAAAATTTTTACAATTTTATAATAAATAGTAAAAATAAACATAATTTTTTAAATTGTTATGTCAAAATAATATTATGTTGTGTTTTTTTGTATTCTTATGAGAAGTTTCATTTTTTGATGAATAGTTGAAAACACTGTATTTTAGTTATAAATATCCATTTCAATTAAATAATTACTAATGTTAAATTATATTTTAAATTGGATATTAGAGTGGAAATTGATTAATTATAAATTTATAAACCTATGTGATTTCATTGGAATCATTTTTATTTTTAAATTAGATATGTATACTTATAGAACTTTTGAACATTTTTATCTTAAAAACAAGTTTTCTCATCACATTTGTGGGATTAGTGTTAAACTTAATTTTCCCAATTTTTTGATTTTAATTTTGAAAAATGGACATAAATGGTTATAATCAGAATACTATTTCAGGTCTAATAATATCCATTTACGTTTTGACAAAAATGATTAGTGAAAATGATGAAAATCCATTACGGTGATTATGGTAACATTAATCATAACAAGGTACTAAACCTTAATATTAAGGGACAAAATGATATTGAAACTTATAAAAAAGAAATTGGATACCAATACATTGACTATATCCTTTATTGGATCTAATTTTCATGTTTATTGGTATAATATTAAGTGAATGTTCCCTATATGATAAGTTATGTAAGGAAAATGACCAAAAAGGAAACTTCCTTTCCTTTAACATTTAAAACACCTTGAGATATGTAAAAAACGACATATTTTAAAATATAAATATCCTATTAAAATATAAAAAGGTTATTTTAATCATAATAATTTATCATTATTTTTGAGAGATTAATTAGTTACTGAAAATGCTTATGAACTACCAATGAAGTGATTATTTAGTTAATAATATACTAAAATAAATGTTACTATATATATTAATAGTTATTAAAATTGATTGAATTTTTTAATTTAATTATGTTTAGAAAATATTATATCATTTTAAAGAGAATTTAAATTAATATATTTTAATACAAACAGTTGTTTTTATTTTTTAGAATTTTTTTAAATAAATAATGTAAAAAATGACACTAAGGTTATTTTATAATACATTATATTTTATTCAGTTATTTAAGTTAATTTAATATTATATTATTACAAGTGATATTTAAGTGTTAATAAATATTAAATATGGTCTATTAATGGACTAATTTATCTTTTATAATTAAATTATTGACCCATTGTTTGTAAAAACATTGGAAGTACAGTCCAGGTAAAACTAGTGTTTCTACGCGTTGTATGCACTTTTTATAAAATTAATTTTGAAAAAAACATGGGATTTTTATATTTTAATTCATAGGTCATATTTATAACTAATTGGATCAATTTTTTATAAAAAAACTAACACATATTTATTCTTAATGGCTAAATTACATAGATTAAAAAATTATTTTCTTAAATAAAAAATAATAAAATTGGGGAAACGAAGAAGATTAGGAACCAAATTAAAAAAATGCACCTATTTTTTGTGTTAGTGGTTTTTATAGATCATTATAATCATTTACAACATGATTTTTTTTAGGAAAATTTGCAAAATTTGTCCACCCATTAATTTATACCTTTTTGCATTTAAAAGAGTTTCACTCCTCCTCCACTATAAAAATTAAAAACATCCTCCAACATCCTTACACATCTAAAGACACATTATATTAACCATGTTATGTGAAATTAGGTCCTCAAAATACCTAACCATATCCTATAAGTCTCACCCTTGGAATAAAAACATTTATGTAAGCCTTTTGGTAAAAACCAAAAGGAGTTACCAAATTAAGAGGCTACATCTTTCCTTATGTTCTTTTGTTTTATTTCTTGTTTACACTCCATAAATTCAATTATTAGATGTTTATATCACAAAAAATATATTATAAATATAATTATAAGTTTTTATTCTAAGTTTCCTACCTAAAATTACACAAAAATAAATCTAATTAGTAATGAAGATACTATTTATATGTATGGTGAACTATCACCTCACGAAACGATGACTGTTCATTTTTCCTTTACCACCTTTCAAAGTGTCCATTATGATAGAAAATATATTTATATATATTATATATGATATTTATTATCTATTCATTATTCATTAAAACTTTTATAACACATACCCTTATACTTTCCATTTTGTGGAAATTCGATAACGTTGTTTTGTGGTGTGGACTACCGCCTCCTCAAAGAGATTTGGTTCATTCACTACATACATGGAATGTATAAAATATGGTTTTAATTAAACATATATTACATAAAAAACATATATATTATAATCATGATATAAATGAATTTATGTAGATATAATAAATAATTTTCTTTATTAAACTTTTCATATAAAAAAGTTATAATGTTGATTGTGGACTTGGGAACTACTACCTCATCGACGTGATGTGATTCCTTTTAAATCACAAGAATTATATATATATATATATCTAAATATTATTAAATAATTTTTTATTTATTATATAGTGATCATTATTGAAATATATATATATTTCATACCTTCTTTCCATAATGATCAATGAAAAATGGGAATATTACTCATGCATACATATGTCCTACCGTCTCCATGATTGTAAAATTGGTTCATTTTTCATAACCATCATTAATAATTGGTTTTAAAAGTATCATGGAGATATAAACATGATAATTATTTTATGATTATTATTAATTATATGTTAATATAATTACCCCTTTGAGAATATCATCCAACAAAAGTTGTTTTGGTCACAAGAAATAAATTTGGTTAAAACACCCCATGTAAACATAAATGATTAATTATTCATATGAAGTATTGTAATAAGTGGAGTAAAAGTAATAATAAAATTGAAAAAGGTAATGAATTAAGTAAATAGTTATCATAATTTTATTATTTTGTAATATAAATACACATGAGGCAAGTTAGACTCAAGGTAATGGATTTCCATTTCAATTTGAATTCCATTGAGACTTAAAGGATGTTATGAGCCTAGTTTCTTTTATATGGTGTATATACTAACTTTAAAATGGTATATCTTGAATCTATTTATTCTCATGATTTTATATGTTTCATTTAAAAATATTCCTATATGGGTATAATGGTTCAAAATGTTTCCAATTGGTAAGGGACACATTGGGATGTTTAAAGATTATTTTTTCTCAAGAATGATTGAATGGTATTTAAATGGTATCTACATAATTAACTATACTCCACTGAAGAAATTTTTATAAATATATATCCTTTATTCAATTCCTATATTTGATAAGGCTTATTATTTATCCAATTTGAGGAATTATTTGGACAGGTAATACATGGGTTGGGGACCATTTATGGTAATACCTAGGGGTTGGGGACTGATTAATGAAATATTTTTGATGGATCAATAGTATCTTGGGATAAAATTAGGTTGAAAACACCATTCTTGTTTATATCTATTTTGTTATATACGTTTTTCAAGGGTATTGATATTTGAGTTGAGGTTGGACAAACCAAATTGGTATGTAACCGGCATTTTTAAACCATCTTTTTAATGGTATTTCTAGTAATGGTCCCATATCCCTATGAAACACGGCATACAATAATGAAGTATTGTATTTATTTATAACTCAATTATTATTATCCATTAGATTTTGTGTCATCAAATCTATAGATGAATTCAATTTTGTTTTTTATTATTTAAGAGGAATGTTTTTCTATTTCTGACCTTTTTATATTGATATTTCCTAATATAGTTATTTGAAAGGAATTTTTTGTTTGTTATTTACCTTTACATGTTGGTTTATTTCCAATGATTCATTATTTCATCCATATTACTTACCCTTACTAAGAATTTGAGATCAACCTTATTATGTTTCTTTTCCCTACGTTATAAAGAATAATTATTTTAATAAGAATTTAAGGATGTAGTTTACATGATTTTATTATGTATCATGTTTGTATTTTATATTTCCCAATGTATTATGGGTATCATGTGAGTAATATGGATTTCCATGATAGCTAAACTAATCAGTCCTTTTGGATTTTATTACTTTTAAACCTGAAAATTTAATAAAATAATACACTAGCTCTGGGATTTTTCGGTTGGGGTGCTACAATTTGGGAGCAAGAAGATATGTGTTACATGTTCTTAGAGATGTTTTACTATAACATTTCCTGATATTGATGTTTCCTATCCATAAAATATTATCTAAGGTGGGTGTTAGGAAAATTTATACCCATTTTTCCTTGACGTACTCAATTTTTATTTGATGAATGCGGCGAAGCCCATGCTCCAATGGTGGTGGTCCTAGATCCACTAGTATTACATCATGTAGTGCCTCCAAATAAACCTATTTTCAATATTCGAAAACTAACTAATGCTATATTTTGGGACAAAATCCTATGATTTAGGTAATGTCTATAAGTCACTCAATGACCAATACCATATATTTTAGATATTAATCATGTGTTTTAGTAGCAACAAATTTCCACCTTTTAGTGGTATAGAGATCCTTAGGCTAATGAGTCTAATGAAAATTTCATGATTTCAATCTTAGAGAACCAATAGATACCTCTAGAGAATAGGTTCAATCTCTCTACCTATATGTTATGTGATTTTTCTAAACATTAGTGGTATGTGATTAACCAGGCTCGATGAAATTAGGGTATGGTATGGTTAGGATTATAGATATCTTTATATAAAAACATTTTCCCAAAACTATTTTGATCATATCATGACCAAGATATTATGCACCTTCAGTAGGGTTCCATTTTAGTGATAAAATATTTAGATCATTTCACGGAGCTCCATAATTTTTCCTTTACTCTGACTAGCAATGAACTGAACACTGATTAACATTTTGAGGATGATGTTTTATACACCATCTGATCATAGGTGAACATGTTCTAGTTGAAAACCATTTTGGAGATAATTAACCATTCCCTCATCAGAGATCAGGAATTGAGGAATGGTGGAAATATGAACCTAGGTAGTTCAACTTATTAGAAGGGAGCAGTTTGACTGGAGGCAAAAAGTATCCATTCGATGGTGCATATAGGGGGAAGTTTTATCCAGATGACATGTCATGATAGTAATATATTTTTTCACCATTATGGAAGTACATGTCATAGGAATACTGTGTGTATGATGAACCTGATCGAGTGTTGATCCTGTGGCAGGATGGGTCAGTTGTAGAATTTTTTTTCAAACATACCCTCTAGTATCAAGATAGAAGAGATCTATGTCAATACTGATTTACGATATATGATATGTAGCTCCACATCCCAATAGGAGTTGGTCTACTAATGGTTGTCCTGGACATAGATGTTCTTGAGGCCAAGGTATTCAAACCACATAGGTTCAGCACTAGCATAGTTTACATGCCCAGGTTAGTGAGGTTGAATCATTCAGTAGTGGTTCATACTATATCTATATTGTTCATCCTACACCTAAGTATTAGATTCTAGGGACTTCTAAGGTTAGTAGTGATATTTTTGTGGAATCTACATCAGTTATTTTCTTATTTTATATATTTTCATTCCACTCCTTCTTTTCTATTGCAATTTTGGAATTTCTAAAATTGGAGATAGAGTATTCTACTGGTGTGATGACCCTCGACACACTGATAGAGGTGTAGTCAGAGGTAATAAGAATGTTCAAGGAGTACCCCCTTGAGATAGGTGGATACATTTTCTTATAGAATTTATTCATCCTTGAGATGACCATCTTCGACTTCATTCTAATTATGGAATGGCTTGTGCCTTATCTATCCCATGTAGATCACAATCAGTGAAAGGAGTCATTTAAATCATCTGAGATCTCCACGTATATTCATAGGGTAAAATGAGATATCTAGGTGATTCAATATGTAACTAAGCATAATGGTATGGTAAGTTTCAAAGCCTATATGGATAGTGTTTTTATGAGTGATCAGGGAATGTCGAGTGAAGAATTCCATCTGGTGGTGGATCATTTCACGGATTTATTCCCTGATAATTTCTCTAGCTTACCTCATGTGAGAGATGTAGAGTTCACCATCGAGCTTCTACCTGGTGCTGAACAACTGTCTATTCATCCCTATAGGATGGAACCTAAAGAGATCATGGGACTCCATAAATGGTTGAAAGATCTATAGGAAAAGGGTTTTATCTAACTCGACACTTTATTGTGATGATTGACAATAATTTTCTATATGATGAAGGCTGGTATTCTCATATTTTTCATTGATTACCATTGGTTGAACTAGATCATGGTAAAGAACCTGTATCCACTACCACATATAGATGACCTATTCAACCGTCTCTATGGAGAGACAGTTTTATCTAAGATCAATTTGATGATTGTACTACCATTACGTGCAAGTGAGTCCATCATAAATACCACATACAATATTCAAAAGTAGATATGTCTTGTATGAGATACTGGTAATGCGGTTCAGCCTTACAAACATGTTGATACTCTTTATGGATCTCATGAACTGGTTTTTTACCACTCATATTTAGATTCATTTTTGGTAGCATTTGTAGATGACATCTTAGTGTATTATCACACCAGAACCAACCATGCCAACCATCTTGAGATTCTTCCAAATACACTAATACATCATCAAATTTATGTAAATATCAGTAAATGACACTTTTGGATCAATAAGGTTCACTTATTAGGATATATAATATTAGAGTTAGGAATATATGTTGACCCAGATAAGATGAGTGTCACAGTTTCCTAGGCGTATCCCATGAATGTATTTGACATAATCAGTTTCTTAGGGATAGATCGCTATTACATGTGAATCATCTAGGATTTATCATGAATAAGAGAGCCTCTTATGTTTTTAGAAAATAAGGGTGTGAAATTAGTTCGGTCTGAATCTTGTGGGACATCCCTCTTTGATTTGAAATGAACATTGATTTGAGCATCGATCCTAATTCAGGAAAATATGGGAAGAAGTTATATTATTTACTATTTTGCATTAGGAATAAATTTAGGTTTAGTTATTATGTATGTAGATTGAGTTTTAGTGTATGGGTCCCACCTTTTGAGACCTCATGACTATAATTACCCTATGCACGACCTCAAGCTGGAATCCATGGTTCATTCTTTACACTATTGGAGGCACTATATTTTAGGTGAGCGGTTCATTATATACATGGATCAAAAATGACTCAAATACATATCCTCAAAGTAAGACATGAATCGAAGGTACGAAAAATAGGTTTTGTACCTAATGATGTTCATCTTACAACATTATTATACCCCCAATAAGGGAAATTTCATGGTTGACACCATGATCCGAAAGACTCGGACACATGTTGTCCAGATGGACTATGGTGAGTGGGAGTTTGTGAATTTGATATAGCATATTTTACTAGCTCCTGTATTGAAATAATCTCATCTATGATATGTGTAGATTAGCCACCTTTCAGATCCTAAGGGCCTCGTCTTAATAAAGAGTATCTTAGGTGAGAACCCACCACCTAGATGGGTTTTTTAGGAGAATGCATTCCTACCCTTCCATATATGTATCTTGGTTATTATTGATAAATGGGAAGAGTTTATGTGAGAATATCATACCTCTATTTTGGTAGTTTAATGGGGGATGATCAAGATTTAGTGAGACATATTTAATCAGTATTGGTGGCCTGGAATGAATAAGTAGATTATAGGTTTTATCATGAGGTGCTCCACATGTTAAAAGTTAAAGGTTGTGCACTAGTGACCTGCAAGATTTCTACAGCCTCTATCCATTCATGAGTAGAAATGGAATGAAATCACCATGGATTTTGTGATAGTATGTTGGAGATACCTTTGATGAGTGATGTGGTATGGGTGATAGTCAATAGGTTGACCAAGGTTAAACAATTTATACCATTTTGGGAGACCTTATTAGTTGAAAAATATTGAATTATTTATATCCAAGAGTTTGTTAACCTTAATTGGGCTCCCTGTTCAATTGTATCAGCATAAGACGCCCAGTTCACATCAAGGTTTTTGGAAGGGATGTAAATGGAATTGGGTTCCTAAGTGATCTTGAGTATGTCATTTCGCCCAAGAATAACAAGCAGTCTGAGTGGATGATATGTGTGTTGTAGGACATGATCCAAGCATATGTCCTAAATGTTGGAGTGTTATGGGAACATAACATACCTATTTTTTCCTGCAATAATTGATTTCAAGAAACAATTTGTATAGATATATATCATTCCCTTTATGGTAGATCATTTCATTTACCCCTATGTTGGATAAAGGCGGGTTAGGTAGCACTACAGGTTCATCATATCATTCATGAGACTTAATAAAAAATATATATAATTAAGAATCATACGGATATATCTCACAATATTATGCATACAAATTAGTCTAAGAAAAGTCTTATACCAATCGTTACCATCAACCTCTACAGTTCGAGGGGGAAATCCAATATTTTTGTGATTTTTTCCAATCTTTGTTCATATATGGATACATATTGAATTTTTTCACCATTTTATGTTGGGACATTTGATATATTTTTGAGATTTAGACATATATCCTATCTATTGTTGTTACCTCATATGTATTATTTAATGCATGATATCTTTTTTATATCACATCTTCACGGATATCATTCTGATCCATATCATTTGTTTGTTCCTGGGGATATTGAGATTGTGAAATATTTTTTCTTTTAGAATCATCTGATATATATAATTTTGCAAAGCTCTAAATCTCTTCAATGATGGTCAGTTCCTCAATTACGGGTGATACAATAGCACAACCATGTACAAGACGAGACTAAGGAGTGTGAGGTCGATGTACATTCTCAAAAGCCAAAACATTACGCTGATTATGCCTTATAACCCTAATAAGGGAAACTCGAGGATGATATGTTTTAATGAGTGGATGTTGAAACACCACAAAATTTCATTAAGGTACATTTTACTTTTAGTAATGGTTAAACTCAATGATCTTTCCTCAGAGCGGTACTATTTCATTTAGGAAAAGAGGTCAAAATTAGTTTGGATCCTAGATATAGACCAAATACATGGCGTGTATTTAAATAGACGACATATAATAACAACACGGTATTTATTTGGCTGGCTAGACCCCTTTCCCAAAGTGTAGATTCATTTTCATGGGAGATAAATATCAGGCATTACATGATATGTAATGAACAAAAATTTCATGAAAATTATCTGGAATTTTTTCATTAAATTGGAAGGGACTCATATTAATAGATCCCCTTTTTTCCTTCCAACATAGTTTCAACTATATGAGATCCCCCTCTAACAATTAAGTCAGATATCACTCTTCATATTTTATTTGATCTTTGTTTCCTTCATCTTTGGAGGCATTAGAATCCACTCAGTAAGATATCAACATTACATATTTCTTTTCCTTATTAATAATCCAACCAATTTAACTCCTTCGGTAGTCGTTCATATGCCTTATTTTTAGCAGTTTGTACACTTTTCCATTTTCTTACATTCCAGTATGAATCAAAGTCTTTCAATAGATGAGTGGTCATCTACGAGCCTAAGGTAGGTGGTCTAGCTTCTTTCAAAAAAGTGTAGTTGAATTTATATTAAGAACCATTTTCTCATTCCAGAATTCTTTATTGATTCCCAAAAATGTTTAATAAATTAAATTGAATGGAGTTTTCCATTCCATTGTGGTCACATCTAGTGGAAAATTAACCCTTTGGTCTATCACCCTAACACAATCCACCGCTAGGTTTTGATACTCCTTCAATGCCTTCCTTAACATTACTAGAGATAGTTTAAAACAACTTTAAGGTGTTTTCCCAATATAATAAATATATATGTCATAATTTGAAATAAATTGAAAAAGATTTGTTACTGTGAGTTAGGCCTTATACTTTATTCCATATCCTTCTTTAATTTATTGATATTTTTTCCAACTTAATTTAAATTTTTATATGTGTAATTCCTTGTTAAATAATATTGTATTTTGAGAGATAACTGTATTTTATACTCTATCAAGGTTTATAGAAGGGTTCTAACTTAATAAATCCTTGGATAATCTTGTTGTACTTTATAAATGAGACTTGTTATGAATTGTATAAATGCGGGGAGAAATACCAGTTATGTCAAGGACTAGCTCATCATTTTTTTACCTTACCTTCAGGTGAGTCATATCAGTTTACTTGGGGAGACATCATGGTTGGGCTTTGTTGATAGATGGTCAAACCACATCATGTGTGATACTCGGACCCCTACATGAGATTCCTGGGATGGGCTCAGAGGGTTGTTTTCATGCCATGCTAAGAGTGGTACTTGAGATTCCATTTATTGATAACCATGGATAGACACTTTTGATATTTTGATTTTTTAGTTCCCCTGGAAAGACACTTGTGATTATTCCCATATCATCTTGGATAGGATTAGGGTGATACTTTGTAAATTTGAAATATTATATTTAGATTCAAGAATATGAATGTGTAAGTAAAATTCTAGGACCGCATTTTCCAAGCTAAATAACATGCTTAGGGAAATTCCACATCTTGAAACATCATTTATGATAAACCATTATATATTATACCTTACACCTTATATTCCTAGGTAAACTTCATTTAGTGACATAAATCTTAGGTTTAAGTAGGTATAATCATTTAAGTATCCAATAGGAACCCAGACCGAGGTATTTATTTATTTAATTACATCATTCCAATTACTATTTCTCACACTTATCATTTTATTTTCTCTGACTAGATTCATCTAGACATTGGTGGTGGCCTACAGAGTGTATCTCACTCTCTTATTATGCTACCCTTGGTTCCCAAGAAAACATCATGATTGTACGTATAGATAAATTGAATAATCCATATTCTGATGTTTGATTCTAATTACTATGATGGAGAAAGCGGTTGTTCCCATGATTCTAATATTATATGATTTTGGTATTTTTAAATTTTTTTTGAATGTGGTATATGTATGTTTCCCTTATATCCGATGTATCTATTTTTTATAGTTACATGACAACATCATCATTTTTTTATTGATCTATTTTTCATCTTTCTTCTATTTATTATTCTTGGATATTTACTTTTTAATATTTTTTTGCTACTTGTATAACTTATTTGCACTTCTTATATATGTTAATAACCATTATGCTACACTCTTAATTATTATGGCATAGTCCCCCCAGAGACACACCCTAGGCCCTCACTACTAGTTAGTATCCTCTGGTGTATGGGGAGTCCCACTTGAGGTCATGTGTCTGATAGTCTCATGGAACCACTATGTGGCCTCTTGGGATGGATGATACAAAATTCCTTATCAAATAAAATTATGAAATTGAAAAAAAATAACTCATATTAATTCTAATAGAAATTTTCATCAATGTATATATTTTTAGTGACATAAAATTTCTTCTCTATTTTTTTGAAATCTAATATGGATTATATTCTCTGATACTCATAATTCTATTAAGCTATTTTCCAAATTTACATCTATTACTCTGTTTACAATGTGGGTTTTCAAAAAATGTATTTCCAAATATTAAATTGTTTTTTCATAATTTCAAAATAAAATTTTTTATCTTCCACAAAAAATTTATTTTGATAACATGTATTTATTTATATATGATCCATTATTAATTATTACATTTTAAAAAATATTTTTCCTAATTTTTTACATCACATTTTTGAAAAAAAAAATCTTTTTTAGAATCTATTATTGAAGAATCATTCTAAAAGTAAATTATTTTAAAATGCTTCCATTTCTCATGTTTTAAACCATTATATCACTTTTAAGGATTTATTAATGATATTTATTTCCAAATAATATTTTTAATTTTTTTTAATTTCTCTAAATTGACCTTTTTGGATATGAATTTTCCATTTGATCCATAGCATACCCATTTATGAAAATGTTAAATTTGTTTTATAAAAACTATTAAATTATTTCTCCAACATTTTACTATCTCTCTATATAGTTATTTTTTAATGGATGTTATTTTTCTTGAACCACCCTCTAAATGTTCTAATGAAGTACTATTTTGGGGCAATTAAATTTTTGGGTATCAACTATTTGCATTCATACGGATAATTTTGGTGATACCATCCAGAAATTTTTTCAAAACCCATTTTCATTACATGGTTTCTTTATGATATAATGAATGTTTAACTTAAAGTGGAACACGTATACATATATGATTCATGGTTGGGGTCCTATATCACCCTCTAATTAATTGGATAAGGTTTTATATCTCACAATATAATGACTTTGTGCATGGTTATAATTTTTATTTAGATTTTCTCTCAAGGTTGTTAATTTGTATAATTATGGTTTAGCTGTGATCATGAAGTGGTGGATGTGTATAATTGTGGTTATTCTAAGCTCAAAATGTTTTTCGGGATTATAATTTTGATTTATCTATTTTCAAAAGGTTGTGTTAGGGTATATTTTTTATTTATCTACACATACAAGGTTGTGCATTAGTTTAATTATAGTTTATTTGTTCTTATAATATGTTATGTAGACATAATAACATTGTTATTTGTTTAAAAATTTCATGATTTTTTATACTTATAACACATTTCAATGTCATATGCCGATGATTATACTATATGGTTCACATTTATTATCTCACACTCTTATTCCATGGTGCATGTTTTTTCATTTGAGATTATTTATCGTTATTTCATGAATTATAAAGAACTCTTATTATTCTAAATTATTGTAATAATATTTTAATGTGACATTCATGTTTTCCCATATTATTATGATATAATCTTTGGTCACATTTTGATGTTTTTATCTTACTGAGCATTCATGTTCACCAATTTCATTAATTTCCTTTTCCTTGATAAAATTTTTACAAAATATATTTTAAGGATGTTTTATGTAATGATTATTTGTCGTAGATGTTGAATGTATACAAAATAATTATTAGTACAGTAAAACAAATATCGTTTTGGTTATAAATAAATTAGTACAAATCTAGAATGAAACAAAACCATTCATTCCTGGGATTTTGGGATTTTTGTGAGTTATAATTTTTAAATTATGGTAATTTTAAAAAATAAAGACAAGTTTACTTTTAGTTAATATAGGTTTTCTCCTAGATACACATAGAATAATTGAATATGGAAATTATTATATTAACTATATATCCATTACTATATATGGTGTTAGTTTTAAGGGTTATTACCAATAAAGTTAGTCAATTTATATTAACATGGGAAAAAATTCATTCCATATACATGTTATTTCAGTATGGATTTTTATTAATTAATACGACATGTTAGTTAAGTATTAGATTGCTTATTCACTCCATAATATGATGAATTTCTTGGAAATTTTACAAGTGGGTCTTATAATTATATATCCCCATGATGAATATATTGGTGTCATAAGAAAAACTAGTTTAGTTGTTTGGTATTTACATAAACATTGAATTTATTATTTCATGTCATGAGGCATTGATGGTAATATTATGATAACCAAATTTATGAATTTCATCACTATGGGTTCAATTATATTTTTCCCTTGTTATTATTAATATGGTTATGTTATTAATGTATATATTTCACATTCATGATATTATCAATATATAAGTATTTGATTATTATTAATTATTATTGTATTACTCATTCAATTTTTATTTTTTGATAGCTTCAAATGTATATGACACTATTTCAAAGTGTTTTATCTCACCATTACTTCTATTTATATTCCCCATGTAAATATTGAATAATATTCTTTATGATTTGTCTGCATGGGAATCATTCATGGAGAATTTTATAGGAGATGTTGAAGACTTATTATAAAATAAGTAATACTTGGTTTAGTGGGAAAAATTTCCATTTTAAAAGGATATGATTATTTTTATCTAAAGGTTTATTTTAATTCTCTAAAACATTAAACCTAATAGGTCTTGGGTATAAAAGTTTCTAAATAATATTCATTGATATTTTAATTATGGATGGGTATGTTTGGGTGACTTTATTTGTCTTCAAATCTAGTTTGTAAACAATATTTTTTATCCCCATACCTATGAGAATAGGTCTCTATAATCTCACTATGTAATCTTACTAGATTTATGACCACTTCATATTAGAAGTTTTCATGAATTCAATTTTTTGATGAATTTGAAACTCACACCTATTAATGATTGAATCCTACCTCTAAATTATTAGCTAATATAAATCAATACAATGAAAATTGAAGTTTTTATATCCCCTCAACCTAGATTGATGTCCATACCTTAACATTACCTAATGTTCATTTTATTTACTATTAATTTCATTTTTATTTTTACAAATTTTTACGTGAGTTGATAACACCCTAAGATAGTATAATAATTATTTTTTAATTTTAGTAAGACACATTCATGAATCTGTATACAAATCATTAGGTATGTCATGTATTGATTTTATTATGGATATAAAAATTATAATATTGGGTCTATTATAATAGAGATAAGATGTATTTGGTTTAGTATTTATATTTAGATTCAAGACTAACTCTTGTATTGAAATAAGTGAAAAATAAATATCAATAATGAATATATCATGTGTTATTTATTGAATAGTTTTTTATCCCAAATGTTAATAAGATATATTGTTTATATACTCCTAAATTTAAAGGGATTTAATCCCTCAAAACCATTCTGAATCGCTATAAAAACTCTTATATTCCAAAATTCATTCATAGTGAAACTTTTTATTGCTATATTTATAATTATTCAATATGAACCTATATAAAAACATTAATTTTTAGAGTTTTATTTTACCACATAACCAATAATAATAATACATTATTATTTAATTTATGAAATGGGATTTATTTATATGTCTATACAATTTAATTGGTAGTGGAATATTATTAATATGTTTAAGTATTCTTTATACTATATGGTCTATCTTTTTAAGTTAATTTTGTCTTATTATTAGGCTGAGTATTGAAATTTTTATTACTATTTAACATCATGAAACGCATTTATGGGAAAGTTTTTCATATGATGTAATTCATTGAATGATATAAGTGAAATTTGGGGTCTAAAATTATTCATAACTTTGCTTTACTAGTATGTATCATGAGATAAAAAAAATTATTAAGAGATTCTTATCCTAGAAAAAAAATTATCAAAGAATAATTCCATTGTTATATTTCTTAAATGTAAAAAATTATACATTAAAATCATTATACATTAATTATTTTATGATCATTTAATCATACATATGTTTATATGTTTCTTATTTATTTTTATCATA